>VHKM01000073.1:0-5222500 GCA_007210695.1 Neogobius melanostomus | reverse complement strand
TATTAAATTCTCCAACAATTAAACCCTGTCATAACGCTTGAGCACACAAGCAACAAATTCATAAAGTCTCTAGTAAAATCCTTGTTGTGCTTTCTGCTTGAATATTTTAAATATTCAAGTATACTTGCGTATTCCATAGACCGTTAAAAGAATAGACAACTCCTCCTCACCCGTTTACCATAATGACCACGTTCCAGGGGGAATTCATGGCAGATTTACAGGCTCCTCCTCCCCAGCTCTGACGAAGCATGTTCCTAATAAGGGCATAAGGGCTGGATTTTCACTGTAGACTCCGCCCTTGCGTGACGTGTAGCTCGCGCAGCTCCAATGCTAACAGTCCGACCCCCGTTAAGTAGGAGATTTCTAAAATGTATCCTACCATAACCAGCCCGGTGCCTCTGATTGTGTCTAACCCAGCGTAATCACAGGAGGAATATCTAGCTCTAGACAGTTCCAAAAATTAGGCACTGGCATTAAACTTGTTTTTAACGTGTCTAAAGTGCAATGCATTCCAAAGGGGAACTAGCGGCTATATGGCGGTACTACAGCAATGGCGGAGCAATGGCGGCCTCCAGTGTTGTCGTCGCAAAGCAGAGCAGCCAGCGGCCATTGGCGTATACTGTATTTGTGTTTGCGTGGTTTTGGACTGAAACAAACATTTCAGTAAATTGAATCCCTCTGTCCCGCTAGACATATAAGCTCCCTCCTCTCAACTCAAAGAAGTCACTAAACTACCTCACGTTCACTACTGTAGCCAACATGAACTATCAGTCTGTCCAATGCCGCCCGCAACCATTCTCCTGCATCTCATTGTGAAAGAAGGACTTTCGGTGGTATGTAGTGTTCTTAACATCTTCAGACAGGCATGGCTTTACTTCAGGGCTTGTGTTTCAATATTCATGAATGTACATGACAGAAGCGTCAATGAGAGTAAACCAACACCATGCTGTGAGACAGAAGAGGTGGGGGAGTGGAGTGAGGGGAGGTTGGCTTGAGCTTAGAAAAGGAAGCCATGATTTTGAATCAGACAAATACGAAGAAACTGTGCACGCCAAAGAGCAAATGCAGAGAGAGAAGTGAAGTTATTATTACTACATAATGTAGGGCTTCAAGGTGAAAATAACAGAAATAATATAACAGAAAATCAATGAGAGGTTATAAGTTCCTTAGCTTATTTGGAAGATCTTCTACTGTCGTTATTAAATTAAATGTGATTTAATGTGTAACTTTAGCAAGAACTAAAATCTGAATAAACACATCTTATAATAACAGTGCAAACCAGCATTTCTGCTCCTCAATAAACATATTATTTAGATTAGTATTGGCTTAACATTTCAAGCTTGCAAGAAAAGTAGTAAAAATACAGACTCTGAACTTAAACATTCTGAAAACAAAGGATGCAGATGGATGGAAGCCATCTGACACATATGTGCACTCTTCTCTGAAGTCCTTCATGCAAAGGCCTTGTATACTTGTATCACCACAATGGCCTTGGTTTGTCTCATCATTTAAACCTAACAATAAGACTTTATTGGCGCACGACCGCTTTAACTGTTACTCGTAATATGTCGGCTGCTTGAACGACCTGAGAATATGTTTGGAACAGAAGAACAGGCTCACCTTGAGTGATTTGAAAGACTAGTAGTGTTAATAAACATGTACTTGGAGAAGGGTATGGCGGTTGCACGCTGCCAAATGTCATTTACATTCACACATTAAGGCAGGGTATGGTTCCCTAGCTGTGGTGCTTTATCTGCCAGTATGAATGCAAGGGAAGGCAGGCGAGTGAGCCCATGCCCATCTGCGTAACTGTATCTAATGAAAAGTGACAACTTCCTTCTCCCAAAGAGTCTTCCTGTTTTGCTAGGTTTCAAATCCTATTTGCTTGCCACCGCCGCTGCTACCACTACTGCTATTCCTTCATTCTGTATCTTCTCATTTCTGTTCCTTTCCCATTTCTCTTTTACTTTCTAGAGGATATCATTATGTTTATATTGTAGAGGCGAAACAGCCTGTGCTGGTCGTCTCCTGGCTGCGGGGTTTTTAAGGTTTTCTCCAACACATGTCTCCACAAACCAGTCCAATATTATGTTTATAATTATGGCCCCATGACCAATTCTTTTATTTCCACAATACACAACGTAGGATGTCCACTTGACACGGTAAGCAACAGTTTACCTCTAAACTAACAGCACCGATTTGACCCTTTTTGTTGGGAAATCTTACATTCAAACATATGTTCACCAGCGCCCCTAAGAGAATGGCTGGGAGAAAGGTACATTTTGGCTTCTACATATATATTTGAATATTCAATCTAAGAAGACTCTTTCAATGTGTAATAATGTACAAATATATACAAGGAAGTTGCAGAAAGCAGCATAATTTGAAAGACAGAAAGTAAATTGAATTTTGAATGGCAGGTATTTACAGCTTGCCAGATTATGTGTCATAGATATAATAGGAAAACGTTGCTCACGGCGGCTTCATCTACAGAGGCGATGAAGTGGTCTTGTTTGTGATAAGATGACTCCCGGTATCATTGTATCTTCTGGAGTGTTTTTCCTGTCCCATGCCTATTAAAGCATCAGTTAAATTGGCAGTGCAGGGTACAGTATGTGGGTTAGGGTGCCGGTCTCCTTGTTAATATTTCATCTCTGTGCCTGCCTGGTAGAAAGAAATGGGGCAGAGAAGCACAGAAAGCCTAATGTGCACTTCAAATGATGGGGAAGTGTGCCTGCACATACTGTATGACTCCTCTAGGATGCATTATATTCACTGTTTTCAACTTCTTTCAGTCCTAAGGCATCTTTATAGCTCTATATTGCCCACAGACTACTGGTCCACATTCATGGCCCCAATTGAACTGCTAACATTTTCTCAAACTAATAAGATCTAAGTATGGATGAGTCAGGATAACATATTGTTAAAATCTATTATGTTTAATTTTGGAATGGGGACACTCAAAACGCTCATAACATAATAGATTTTTCAGTTTCATTCGGCCACGATCCCTTTTTTTATAAGATTTGAAGATTGTATTATTTATTTATTTTCCTGTCCTGTTGCAATCAGCCACAATAGTTAAAAGAATTGGGGGAGAAGCATCTTACTCGGGACAACAATCTGTGCTCAGGCCTTACGATTACCAGGCAGATCCTTGCACCGTTCCACAAATGCTGCACTTCAAGAACAAACAAACAAACAAACAAACAAAATCATAAAACAAAATATCCCTTTTATTCCAAAGTAATTATTGTACTACAAAAGGATTCAAATATCAAATATCAAATTTCACACCAAAATACCTAATATTCATTTGCTGTACTCTCTATTGAGGTATTCTGGGAAGATTCTATAACAAAATTGAAAACATCCCACAAGGACAGGCTAGTTCTGTGCGAAAAGATAACATTGAACATCCATTCTTACTCCGGTGGTCAGAGCGTCCCCAAGCAAAAATGGGTGAGAAATGAATTTGGAGAAATGTATAACTGGATATTTAATTGTTTTATATTTTCAAATAGAAACTTTTTACTTGATTGTGCAGATCTTTATAATATAATATAATACGTAATATTGGCAGAAAGTAAAATATGTGGCAAACGCAATTTGTAACAGAAATTTTCTGTTCTTGATTTACGCAAAACTGTGTTTATCTCCAGAATTGGGAAAGGGTAATTGCAGTAATCGTTGTGAATCATCATATTGTCACAGTGCACTGACTGAGGTTAAATTGCGAGATTAAAATTATGGTTGCTCTGAAATGTGCACACATCACGAATAACCTCATTTGACATTCCTGCAGTTTTAACTTTAATTAGAACAAGATAAAAGAGATTTGAAGCTTCAGGCTGTCACAATGTTTGCAGCGTATTACCATGACCCGAGCGTTAACATTTTAAACATTTGAAGTAAAATGATTCAAATTAAAATGCCAAGGCGACTGGCAGAAAGGATTTGGTATATTTAAGATAAAGGCATATTATAACCATTGAAGGGGAAAGATATGGACCGGGAGGGATATGATTCATAGGGGAGAGCGGACGTGAGACTCTTCTTGAAAAGATGAGTTTTAGGCCTTTGGTGACAGATAAGTATGGCTCTTTGGTGGCCGAGAGCTTGCCCACAGCCCTTTTAGCGTTTCACTTTATGAAATGGGACAATCAGATTCATGTTCTGACTTTTCAAGACGCAAGGTCAATGTTTAAGAGAAGAGAAATCACAGCATCTATCTGAGCATTTTTGTTTTCACCCCCGGATGATAGACAGTTTTGGAGAAATTGCTCAGTGCTTGAATTATTCATGTCTGGTTTCCTTAGTTACCAAAGAAGTTCAGTCTCCAAAGTCGGGACAAGAAGAAGTGGTTGTGCTTTGCATGAAAACTTTAGTGTATATTGGCATCTGTCCATATTTTACTTATTCAAAGCTTATGAGGGCATAGATGAAAGATGCTTCCCCTCTGCCCCCAGCCATGTCCTCCAAAAACAAAATGTATGCCACTGAAATGCTGGACATTGTTGCATGTGAACGATAACACACAATGTGTAAAAGGACTAATATATTCATTGGTTTAACTTTGCAAATACAGGCATTACTGCATTTAATTGTAAGTGTTGTAAATTTATTCAGCTTGAGTCTAGACTGTAGAGCAGCGGTTCTCATCTGGTGGGTCGTGGAACTGTTTGCAGTGGGTCGCAAGCTGTTCCCAGAAAACATTTCTTTTCATATGTAAAGTATGTAGAAAAAGTGTAGAATCACTACTTGAATATGTATAAAATGACTGTTTACAGGTTGTTTTGGTCATGATTTCAGCTTTTTTTGTGTGTGTGTGACTTATTTAATGCTTTTTAAACAACATAAGTATAAGTCGTATTTGGGTTGCGGCTTGTCATTCCAGGGTGACTGTGAGTCCCGACGCCATTCCAGTTGAGAATCACTGCTCTAGAGAACATGTGGAAATCCCCAGACACATAACAGATATCAAAGAAAACGCTTTGGGAGTCATCAAAACAGCTGCTAAATAACAAGTGAAAGCTGGAAAATAGCGTATATTGTAGCTATTTACGGGCATGTTGCATCAAATTTCCCATTTGAAATTGTGCATAAAATAGTATTAGGGCTCCAAATCTAATACTGTATGTAAATGAGAGACTGCTGTGTTAATCGTGTCACTCATGAGTGCTTTTCCAAATTATTTACTAATACTTTACTATACAAACTTCAGTGAACCATCGCTTTTACATTCGCTAAGTTCTATATCTTTCCCCAATACATACAGCGAGCTTTCCAATTTATGATTTATGGCTCTACCTCTGACACACATAGCCTCATCGCACATTCCTGGCAAACCGTATAACGTTTCTAAAAATACAGTGGGGCACTCTTAAATGATAACCTACCTCTCCCCTGACACTTTATCTCCAGCCCATTAGACTTTATTTGCCTAGACCTGTTAAAATGCCAGTGTGTTGAGCCACAAACAAGGCCTGTCAGGGAATGATCTTGTAAAGCAGATAAGTATCCAGGCAGTGGTCTTTTCAAACAAACAGGGGTCACGTGGACTAATTAGCAAATTAAAGACCCGCAGACAAAGCTGGCTTTAACAGATGAGACAAAGCTATAAATGTCACCGCTTAATGTCGCCAGCGCCGTTTCCCTGCTCAAACCGCCAGCACACAAGCACTGCAGGCTCACGTCAAGAGTGACCTGATAGCGTTCACATTTTGTACAAACTCAATACAGGGAATATAATTAGTAGGATTTTTATTTTGTTCTTCATAATATCTGGGAATATAATTATTTTCCTTTTTCCAACAATACAGAGCTCATATGCAGGGCACATCCGGAGCAATGGCAATTTGGCTTTGTTTGGTTTTTTTAAGCATAAAGTAAAAATGTGTAAACCAGGGACTTAAGCAACTAATTTTTATTACAGTGTCTCAATCTATGTTTTTGAAAATGTCTTCATATCTCACATCAGAGATTATATAATAACCAGTATGTGATTTGAAACAGGTGCTCCCTTGAGCAAGTACACTGTGTTTTCCTTCCAGCACCTGTTGTTGGCTCAATAACCATTTGCAGATGGAATAGGCTTCCAGATCCCCAACCTAAACAAACACTCCACTATATACAGTATAGAGAGTGGAGTTTGTGTCATTCATTGTGTCCAATGTGTGCACACATTACTGAACTGCTCTATCCCCTTTTCTCCACTGCATTCATGATTCAGACTCTAGTCTACCTTGGTCTCTATCCATCCTCATGCCCTCAAGCCAAGTCGCTCAAGGTATTTAGTGAATTACAGCCTAACATGCAAAGTCACGCCATCGATCCATTGTTCTTGGGCAGGAGGTGCCCTATCTGGATATCTGCCCCTCTCCCCCAGGCGATAGTAGCTGAAGGAATGTGAAGACAACTAGAAGTCGGCTTTGGGTCTTAGGGGCAGATGTAGATCAGAGTGAAAGGGAGGGACAGAGTTAGGCTATAGAATTAACTGGGACTATAATAGACCAGACACACAGATCATCAGTGAGTGAGAATGGGAACGGAATGTGCTATTAGGAATGTGGGTTGTGTCTAAAGGGTTTGCAATATTTGCTTATGAAGTAATGAGCATCTCTTAGTTTTAGTTAATTGTTGCGTTTATTGTTACAACGCCTTAACAATTTCTTGTTTTTTAGGCAGATAGTTGCACTAAAAATCTGTTTTACCTTTTGAATCATCAATGCTCTTTTTAGTATTGTGTAATATCTGCTCTGGATTACAACTCAAGTCATTATGAGCAATTTTTCGTCTTTTGACATGAAACAAGAGCAAAACAGTTTATTGCAAACAATTTTTTCTTTCTATTTATTGGCCTGTAGGTTTTATTTGACAGCACAGCTCAGGGTGAAAGGGGTTGAAGTAACTTGTTGGAGCCGGGACTCAGTGTTACACATGGCAACAACCCGTACCACTCAACCAGCCGCTGCACCAGCTTACTAATACTTCCACTTTAACCTCTGGATACTGTATTTTCAAAGCGTATATAATTCTACACTGTCTTCAGGCAGTTGACTTTTTTGTCTTATCAGCTCAGGTAGCGTGGATAATGACGAGGTGTGACCAAGCAGTTACGTATTTCAGTCATCTGTAACCTAGCCCTTTGTCTTAAGGCAGGGGTTCTTAAACATGAACCATTGGTGGTACTTGGGCTTCTTCATCTGGTACTTGGTGTCATCTGCAATTAGACTTTATTAATTTAGTTAGAGATCATTACGTGTATGCTTTAGCAAGCAGCAAATTCTATGTTTTTTTCTGGTTTACGTACACATGGGCCTTGTCCGAATGTCCACACTATTCCCAAAACAGTGCACTATATAGTGGTCATTTCATTTTGTGCTGCTGTCCCGAATGTCCAGAGAGAAAATAAGTAGCGCATTCAATAAATTCCACAGTACAACTTGAACTAATCACAACACAAATGAATGAAAACATCACAAACATTGTTTTACTCACGTATTTTTCATGAATAAACCACTTCAATATAAACCATTACGATAAACAATTGCTAATGTTTGCTGCTTACCTTTAGCTTGAAATGATCAATAACATCCCCTCTCAACCAAAAAGGCAACACTCCAAACGTTATTAATGTCAAATCCTGTCGCTTTAATTTGTTCAGTTTCGATTGCAGAAATGCATTATAACCAGAGTTTTGCCAACATTAGCTGTGCAATTAATCACAATTCAATTACAATTTCGATTATTACACTAGACGATAAAAAAAATTGCATAATCAAGAAAACGATGATTAAGGATGCCCTCCGGCTTGTCCATCCAAAGCGCAGAGAGTCCGTCGTGCGCAGTTAGTGTCAGTGCGGCTGATCGACTGAACTACCAACGCAGCGTGATGAACTGTTGTATTTGTCGCGGAAATAATAATCGAATAATAATAATACTTTTTAATCGTATATCTTGAGATAACGCTACTGATAAGTGCTCACCTTTTGCTGAAAGGAAAACAGAAGTTCAGAAGCCTCTATATCCTTTGCCCAGGCGCTGGTTGTTGCAGCAAAGTCTAAAACTCTTCTTCAGGAGTAGACGTCACAAACGCAGCTCAAAGCAAACTCGCATTATTTCATATCGCTGTGATGATCGTTTCTGTTCCCTTCGAATTTCCACGTGCTACTGGGACATGCTTTGGTCTGGCATAAACAAACAGTGCTGTGTGATGATGTCATCAGGCCGAGCAGCTTGGTTTGCTTGGGCAGGTGTGAGGGCTGGCCAGCAGGGGGCAGGTGAGCCAGGGATGTCTCTAATAGAGGGTTAGTTTAGAAACGGTATAATTAATATAATTTTGACTTTTTTTTTTAACTCTCCAAAGAAAATATTTTGCATAGTTTTTTTAGTTGTTTTTTCTATAATTGAGCAGCCCTATATTATAGTATGTAGGAAACTATATACTGCACTAATTCTGTTTTTAGACAGGTATCTCACTAGTTTCTCCTCACCACAGTTCACATGACCGTCCAAGCACCAGAGTCACGAATGAGTGCACTATATAGTCGACCATATTAGTCCTGATTTGATCTTGACTCACGCCTCATAGGCCCAGACTTGGAAGGTCAAATATTTTATGAAGTGGTAACTGTGTGTTAAAAGTTTGAGAACCACTGCCTTGAGGCACATTGGGGTAGAAGAGAAGAAATCCTATAGAGTAGGTCCTTTCTCTCTCTCTCTCTCTCTCTCTCTCTCTCTCTCTCTCTCTTTTGAATCGTTCCTTATTGGCCTGAAAGAGCTGGAGGAGCAGAGTTTATGTAGAAAATAATAACTGGTGACCCAGATACAGAGAGAACAGCCAATAATAAAGTCAGGTCTGAAAAGCGTTGCTACAGGCAGAAAAGGAGGGGAAAAAAGACCCACACTGGCTGCATTTCTAGATAAGACTCAAGGTTCATCTGGAGCTTTATGTAATATACAGTATTCATGGCTATTCAGTGTAAAGCCATGTACTGTAAAGCACAGCCATTATATACTGCGTCATCTCCCTCGTGCATGTGAATACCATTATATCCCGCCGTCTTCAGCATCAGAGAGCAACAGCTCAGGGGTAGGCATTTAATTATGTAGTAAATGACTATATTTATGAGAGTAAAACATATGTCAAGAGTCCTGTTGCACTAAAAAGCTCTAGCCACTAGCAACATTTAGGAAAGTTGAAGAAACAGATTTATTCATTCAATTATTATTATTTTTTTAGCCTCATGTCCAAGTTGATCAAGAACACACACATTTTAAGTATGCATTGTTGCACCTTTGTAAGAAATGTTTGAAAGATGTTCTGTTTCTCAGCATCCAGGCTTATCACAAATAAAAAAGTTACTCTAATATATATGTGCGAGTCATTGCATTTATCATAACATTTTGGTTTGGTTGAATGTTTGTTGTTTGGTGCAATAATTTAGGCATCCCATTTTAGAAGTATTTTTTATTCATTTTGCATTTCAATACATAACAAAAATCATTTAACAATGACTAGCAAAATAAAGAAATATGTTGGATTCTAAGTGGAACTGAATGTGTGCAACTGCAAAGATTTACATTAGAAGACTAAGCATTGAATTCGAATTATGTCTATTTAATTAAATGGTCCATCCCTCATTTGATCTGTGCTGGTTGTATCCAGTTTTTGTGCAGCGTTTGTTGGCCATCCTAGGTCATGAGTGGGTTTAACAAAAGAGAGGACGACTCAGGCCTCTGTTTGCCCACGTGCATGCTGATTACTCTGTGCAAACCCACATAACTTCCATTTGCTGGAGACGTAGGCAACCATTTTGTGAATTATTGAGGCATGGACAGGGAGTAAAGGATGCGAAAAATACTAAATTGCTGCTCGATTTGACCAATATTTACATGATTTGACTGGGCAGCTGGAAACAATGCTGTTTTAAAAAGGAAATGCTTAGCTGAATGCACCAAAGAATCCAATGAATAAAGTGTGTGGGGTATGGCCGAAGAATCTGTAGAAGTCCTCCACTCCTGTTTCATTATCACATTTAGAAGGGGGGACTTTCTTGAATTAGGGAGTGAGTTAAATGACCCGTACTTACGCCAGGGAAGTAAACAGTGCCTGAAATGGTTTCTTAAGAGGGTTCGTGATAGGACCTGCCCTGCTGCGAGAGCCAGGGCTACAGAGCACTCTGTGTGGGGTTTGTTTGTGTTTGCACTGGTGCTCTGAGTGTGTGGGAACGCGTTGATAGGAATTACAGCTATGTGGAGATGCCAGCCCCCTCCTCCATCAATGCGTCCTGTGTGACGCAGATGTCAATATTTTCAATTAAGTTCGATGAGAATCTTTACTAATTTATTAATTAATAAATAAGATACAGCATAAAGAGAAAAATAAACAGTATAGTTGAATAAAAGAAGCTTTTGAAATGGTATTTTACATGATATACAGTTTACCCCTACCTCCAAAAGCTAGTCTGGTTGGCCCACAATGGTGGCACGCTCTGTCGCAGAGGCTCAGGACTAACACCTGAACACAGTTTTGACAAACAAAGCACTTACTTACTTAATTACTTACTTAATTACTTACTTACTTGGGATGCTGGATGTTGATGTGTTTTTATTTGTCTTATGTGTCTTAAATGTGATACCAAAGACAAGTTTCCACCTTGGTGGTCAATAAAGCTTTCGTATTTGTATATTTGACATTCACCCCAAGATATAGCAATCCGTGAATATTCCAGGTATTAAAAGCAGGGTAAAAGTTCAAGCAGATTTGCTTGTTTTACAAAGTAAAAGCAATAGTTGTACGAACCACTCACAGATTTTGTTCGCTAGTAAAAGTAAAGCTGAGTAATGGTTTATTTAATGGACAGAAAATGTAATGCCTCGGATACAGCTTGCTTCATGAATAGTCAATTCAACATTCAACTCAAATGGAAACTAATCATAATTGTGTAACTGACCTTTCAGTCCTGGTCTTAAATCAAATGAAGGAAACATTGTACTACAGTGTATCTTGCTCTGAGGCGCTGTGCAGTTTAGTGAGTGATGGTGCCCTTGGTTCACTTATGATTCTCCCACACATGGCCCTAACAGCAACATACTAATCATGAATTTTCCCCCTTTGCACCTGAAGATATACTTGACATTATGTGAACATTTATTAACGCTGTTGTGAAAGTATGCATGTTTTGTTAAGTCCTTAACTCCTATTATAGCAGATCTCCTTCAAAAAACAAAGAACTCAAGAGACAAAATGGACAGACAGACATCCTCTCAGTAATGGCACCCAATACAGCATCAGATAACACATGCAGGGCCAGACTGCAGCCGCCACACATGCATCTCCACACACTCTGGGTGTCGACAGAAACACAGCCTAAAGGCAGAGGGCAGATTTGATCATCTCAAAATGCCAGCTTTTTCTGTCTCTCTTGACATTTTTAAAGATATTTTGGGGTGCTAGAGCTTTAGACGGCGCAAAAGACAGCATTCGGACAGGAAACAGGAAAGATAGAAGAGATGACACAGACTCCTCCAACACAACACTTCTCCAGGTGACTGCCCTTACAGTCTTAACTTACAAGGCAAAGTCTGATAGAAAGTTTGATTGTTATGGCCAGCATGAGCATTTTCTAACCTTGAAAAAATAAACTAAACAAAAACAGTTATGTCCTGTCAGGGGGTTTAAGGTTGTTCAGCATCAAAAGTAATGGCATAACCCTTTTCTTTATCTTTAAAAAAATCACACAGTAACTTTTTTTTAGTGCAATGAATGGTACTAAGCAAATATGCTGACCGGCACTTTGTAAGTACAGTATAGACAAAATCCAACCCACTTTGTTAGCATTAGTTAGTTATAGCCCAGCTTGGATTTTGGTTGGTTGGTCCAGTCGAGTTTACACTCCTTGTGCCACCCCAGCAAAACCGAGTGCCACCCCTGGTCTGGACACGCCACTGGAACGAATCCAAGAGCAATGACCATGTACTGGAGGACTTGTCCTAAAGATTTTAAAGTAGTCCGCATCTGCCAAAAACTTGGACTGAGTGATTTTCATTTACTTTACTTGAACAAATGTAATTTAGCACATCATAGACTTCAACTGGTGTATATGAGGAGAGATCCAAATCCTTCAAAAGTTGGGTCAAAGGGAAATTTAAATATTGCAGGTATGTTTTGCTACTGTTCAGCAGGATTATGGCATATCTAATGTTTGGATATTAGCACGACTTTTTCTTTGCTTTCATAATTTCTGTTTGCTTTAAGGGTTTCTATTGTATGTCTTATTCATGTAACATAAAGCGTCGTCTGCAGAGGCTAAGGTTGCAGGAACAATGCTAGTAGACTGTGTGTGTGTGTGTGTTTGCTCATGCACTGATCAATGGTGATTACCTGCAGCCCACTGCTCTTTGTAATCGTCGAGTGGCGAGTGATTGGCAAAGTGCCGCCGCGCGCCCCCCGCCCCCTCCCCCACACACACACACCACCCTCTGGCTCTGTTCCTGTCTCGGTGTTCTCTGTTCTCGGTGTTGGGAAGGAATGGCTGTTTTTTACACTGTCTGACCAAAAAAAGAAGCCCACTCTCACTAATATTTTTTTTGCGGTTGTACAATGACAAATGAAGCACTTACTTACTTACTTAACTTTGCTGTGGCATTGTTTCAATAAACCTCTGCAATGTCAAAAGATCAAGTGTTGCATTCATTTTTCACCAAGATTGCTGATGGTATAATGCGGCCACTGCCCCAAGCCTTTTCCAGCACATCCTAAAGAATATCTGTGGTGGCCAATCCATGTGTGAAAATCACCGTGGTTACATGGACGAACGGAAAATCAGGGGCACAATCCGGCTTTCTCATGAGCCGATCACCTGCCTGATAAATCCTGGTCTTGTCATCTTTGGAATATCCCATACCATCAGGGAATAAATAATCCATTGATGGAATAACCAGGTCATTCAGGATGCTCAGGAAGTCAGCTGATCTCATTCTTTGGGGACATTGCAACTTAAACTTGACCAATTGCAGCAACCCCAGATCATAACAGTAGTTAAATCCAGGTGGTGACTTTTTTTTGGTCAAGCAGTGTAGGCCTGCGTATAGTTTTATGTCTCATGCAGTCAGGACACTCGAATATACAGGTTTGCAGATAAATTCTCAGGTTTTGATGTCAAAGATAGAGTCAGTCGTCACACTTTGAATGCACAAGTAGAAACAAACTGCCCTTTCCCAACCTCCACTTGGTGTTGAAGTGATATGGCTATTTGCCAAGGACGCTAAAAGTTTCTGTCAAGCTCAATGCTATTTACAAGCTCAATGTGGTCAGTTTTAAATAACTTCCTCATGACCAAATTGTTTCGTACAGAAAATGTGTGAACCCATTTTGAAACATTTTTGTTGGACCCTTTAGTAGTGCATAATCAAAGTTAGTGGATGAGAGCAAACGGGAGACACAGGAATATAGAACGAGGTAATGCGCAAGGGGTTGAGGGCGACTCCAACAAGGTGCGCTAATCTGGATAACTACAATCCCTTTTAAGTCCCCCTGTTTACAGGAGAGAAGATTCACAGCTCCCATAGGCAACGGCATTGGCAGTGTTAGGCTCTCAGTGTAATCTGGCACAGACGAGTGTTTATCTGCCTCAAAGTACAGTCAGAAATGTGATCTGTGGGATTACTGGGCGGAAACATGCTAATCACATCTCGTCTCTCTAAAGGTCATCCAGCAAACTTTGACAAAGCAGACTTGAAATTTAGGCCCTACTTGTTGCTCTGATGTAAGTATGCTGGGTGTAGACTGCTTTTTTTAAATAAAATTTCAAAGTGTATATTGCATTAATCTATACTTCCAATTAAAAAAAATATTACCTACACAGACATGAGGAGGACATGCAAACTCTACACAGAGTAGAGATGGAACCTGGGTCCTTCTTGCTGTGAAGCAAGAATGAACTGCTGTGTTGACCAGTGCTCTTGTCTTTATTTTGTCTGGATCTTATTTTTCTCAGTTCAGCAGTAATGTGCACACATCAAACCACCTTCACTCTTATTGGTCGTATTAATCCTGCCGAATACTCAGTACATGTTTTTGCACAAGTGCAAATGCTTAGTACACGACCCACAAACTGTTTTAGATGTTACTGTTGTTACTTATTGTTCCCACATAAAAAAATTGTTTTTTTTATTTACATTTTGCTGTACCTGTCAACATGAATACCAAATGAAGGGAATCTTTGAAAGTACCTTTTTAGGTCAATATAGCATTTTTTCCAACAAACAAATGCAAAGTATTGTGATAAAGATGTGTTTTAAATGTAATTTAAAACTGTAAAAAATAACCTTCCCCCATTTTATGATATAATAATTGTTATTGCATAGCACACTGCTGTTGACATTTTTGTTCCAGCTGCTGTGGTACCTGTGAGGAAGTAGAACAGACTCCCAAAGACTCTTTACGTGACAACCTTATTAGCCCATAATCAACATGGTCAAGATGAGTTATGTCATAGTGTGCACATAAAGTGTCTGGTTTTGATGTAAGCCCAATTGCTTAGCATACTGTACTGCCATGGTGGCGGGGTGGTTAAGAGGATCATAGTGAGAGGTTGATGCTTCAATCCTCCAGCTCTCCATTGCCAAATTGCCCCAATTAAGCTCCTGTGGCCAATTTACCCTGTTCTCATACAAGCAAAGGTAATCCTTTTCATCATTGGCCAAAAAGAAGGGTAAGCCATGGACAACACCCTGGAACCAACAGTGTATTTGTTGGTAATCTTTAGTTCATTTGCATTTTTTTTTTTTTTTTAATCCCAAGCAGTGGTTTAATTTTTCGCAAATTTGTGCTTTTACAATACTAACAATAGAAAAGGAGAAGAATGTTAACGTTTACATGTTAATGATATCTATATTTACACTCTACTAAATACATTTCATGATACTATGTCAGTATCACTGCACTTGATAAATGAGATACATTGCTGTTTTATCTCCAGTCAATGGTGATTAATCTCAGGGGCTCATGTGTTCTAAACACTCTCTGCCCTGGCTGACCCTATACACTGATTTTTTTTCTTTTTTTTCTTTTAAATGACTGACATCTGCATATATTAGATGTGCTGACTGAAGTGACCCCTGGGAATATTTTGGTTGTTTAATATCAAGTAATAAATCCTAAATACAAATCAAGCACGTCATTGACATTAAAGCACATAAGAGGTAATTTGCTGGTACTGTCACAGCTCAGACTATTGTCGCGT
The DNA here is from genome assembly GCA_007210695.1 of Neogobius melanostomus. Taxonomy (NCBI): domain Eukaryota; kingdom Metazoa; phylum Chordata; class Actinopteri; order Gobiiformes; family Gobiidae; genus Neogobius; species Neogobius melanostomus. The sequence goes on along the minus strand of VHKM01000073.1, from coordinate 5,207,249 downwards.
TCTTTACATTCCATGTCCAGTTCCTGCGCTAACATCATATTTGCATATTTACACTGAGTGATTTAGTTACAATGACTTACACTTGTGTAATATCCACAGAATTTCTATAAACGTATGTACCTCATGAATTTGATCTATAGAAAATGTGATCTATAAAAATAATACCAAGTGGTAACATTCAAATACAGGTGAAACTCGGAAAATTCGAATATCGTTTCAACTGTGAAACTAATAGACTTATTACATGCGAAGTGAGATATGTGTAGCCTTTATGTGTTATAATTTTGATTATTATGGCTCGTAAAGCTCAAGGCTTGATATATGTCATTTTGCATGTAATGAGTCTATATCATATTATTAGTTTCACATTTTAAGTTGCAGAAATAAATGAAATAAATGAACTTTTGAACAATATTATAATTTTCCGAGTTTCAGCTGTATATAGGATAAATGATAAGATATAATAATACATAATATGTTTTGTTCATTTGCCTTGGACATCCCACATCTGTGTTTCAGAATTTGCTATTTAATTGAAGTTTGTGAACCATACTTTCTCTAGAACTCTCTATGACTCTCCATTTGACAAAAGAAAAAAAGAAAAAACTGAAGGCAATGGATCTTGTTCCATAATGCATGTTGATGAAGATGCTCAAAGCTGCACCGCTCTACAAAGACCTGTTTGCGGATGCACCTTTTGAAGAAGCAACAGATGTGAGCTGGAACAGACCCTGAGGCAGCACATTCCTGAAGCCAGGGCCAGCAGCACGGAGAGTTGTCATCCCCCTTGTGCACACGGGAGCAGATGGCCCGCGGTGGATACGGACACAAGACAGTGAATATGTGGAGGGACCATGCTGTGCAGGGAGTTGCACACAGCGACGGGGCTTTGTAGACATAGGAGAGCGCAATGTATTCAGCATTCACTATATTATGACCGCCAGCTGCCCTTTAAACTTGAGTTAGTGATTACTTAAATGCAAAGACACTGTGCAATATAAGAGCAATAATTACAAAAACATAACTTAAAGGAAAAAAGATTGGGCAAAAAATACCAAAACAAGACATTTCAAAGAATTTCCGATTGCTGAAAATTACCTTAAACTCCTATCTCTAAGACTGGACAGACTAAAGGGCAGGATGAAAATATGACAAATCCAAAACTTTGCAAATGTAGGACTTGAACTGCAACATCTTCTGGGAGTGTTACATATAGTGCTCCAGAGTGGATCGATTTCGCACTGGAAGCACTTGTTTCTTTAAGACGGATGGGAAGCTGTTTCATCGTTTTAGAAAATGGCAAATAACAAATCATTGGTTCCTTTAGGGAAGACATGCTGATGCTGTTACTCTTGGCTCATATTAAAGTCACTCCTTGTCATGCAGAAAGTGTCTGCTGTCTCAGACACACCCCTCATTATATCGCACTGTGCTTAATACTGCAATCTGACAGCAACTGTGCACTATTGACCCTTTTCCACAAATTATTTCAGCAATGTGCACTTCTATTTCTATTTTGCAACGATATTTTCTGTGTAAAACTATTACACAATTACACAACTGAACTGTCACTCAGCTGCATGCTTGTACGCCATTATTTGCTTAAGCATGTCCTTTACTGAGATGATTGATGCTTATACCTGTAGCTAGGTGCCGAGCGCCGGCCTAATCAGTGCTCGGTGCCCTCCTGGTTGTTTGTTTGTTTCTTTTCAAAAAATTTAGAACACCCCATGCCTTTTCAATCACACGCACACTCATTAACAAACTATTGTGCCAGACCCCGGTTCAGGGGGTGGCTGGTAATTGACAACAGTTCAGTCTCGATTAAAAAACTAAAGAGGGTCTGATTAACTCATCCTCCTTCCCAGTTTGCAATGTGCAGCACCATTAGTTCCACTGTGCATGTCACAACCTTCGTGTGTCACCTTCAGAAATAATGAACTAATTTATAGAGCTACCACGCCGGGTCTGTTACGTATGCCAGATCAACATTAGTATTCCGCTTTTAAACCTTGTGTCTGTGTAGATAGTATACATAAAACACTTATCCGTGCAACAGCTAAAACACAGATAAGTAAATTAATGGTTGCAAGGTAATAGTAGGAGCGAAGCAAAAAAGCGGTGCCCCAAAATAAATTACATACATAATAATGATACAAAGCAGTAACAAGAAGCATAAGATCAATGCTATATATTTTTAGGCATGTTTAAAGACATAAAAAGGATTGATATTTAATAGTCATATGTGTAGATTGGTGTGGAGTGCTTCTACTGTTGTGTGGATCTGTCTAGTGTTTGCAGACCCCTGTGCCCTTCTCCTCCCTTGACCCAGAAAAAACAAAAACACACCGTGGAGCCTCTGACTTTGTGCCTGTTGACCGGAAACAGCAGAACATAACAGTGCAGAAATCAGGTCATCAAATAATTTTGCTTGCTTTGTTAGCTCACGAATAATCTCCCTACTAACACTTTGGACTGATCTGGTTAGTTGATTGCCAGATACTTGCATCTATTAATATGGTCCAAACTGCAGTAAGGAAGAACCCATTTAATTTCCAAAATATAAGCCTCTACTTTTCCCACTCTTTGAACCTTGTGACTTATACAATGGTGCACCTAATTTATAGATTTTTATGGTTATACGGAATATTGTGTCATGTGTCACCCTACCGCTGTCCGTGGTGATAGATAGATAGATAGATAGATAGATAGATAGATAGATAGATAGATAGATAGATACTTTATCGATCCCACAGATGGAGAAATTCAGTTCGATGAAAGAGCATCAGGCAGCTGCTCCCAATCAGCGCGCGCCACTCTCTTCTTCAGGAAGCAGTGAAGTTAAAGCAAGTCATAGCACATACACACACATGATACACATTTAATGATGAACACATTATGCGTGGTCACCACGATGGGATTTTTTGTTCGGCACAAATGGGAGTCGGGGAGGTTAGGGAGGAGTCGTTTCGTGTCATGCGCAGTATGAGGCTCTTCACAGAGACCTGTGACCTGTTTACTGCACACCGAGGCGGAGGCACCAGGATGCCTTCCCGCTGTATAGCTAACATGGCTTCGAGTGCAATATAAATGCGTTTAATTCTCTCACCGGTGAAATATTATGGAGGGTCCAGTGATGCGCTGGTTTGAGCGATTCACCTTGGACCCAGCTCAGAGCAGCTTCGAACACCGAGAAACTCCGGAGCTCCCGACGCTGTGTGCGCCAACATGCTGAGGAGGGAGGCTCTAAACACAGCCAGTCGTTGTGCGGGCGGCGCTTTGGAACCAGATCTTTTTTTCAATCAATTTTACCCAGAACGAACACAAGAATCAGCCCAACAATGGAGCAGGTGACACAAGTGAAAGCCTTTTGCACCAAAGTCAAAGCTAAATACACCTTTCTGTGTGGAGTTTGCATGTTCTCCCCGTGTCTGTGTAGGTTTCCTCCGGGTACTCCGGTTTCCTCTACCACTAAAAACATGTACAATAGGTGAATCCTCCAGCCAGGTGATTCTGACCAGCAGCTTTGTTCCACATCTGGAGATGGGTCCCCGGGAACGTCACTGCCGCCGCCTACTGTTCCTTACAGATCGTCCCAGCGGCGTTGAAGGATGGGTCAAATGCAGAGGACACATTTTGTTGTATGATCATAAATAAAGCATTAATTAATAATCGGGTCCGAAGTGCCGTCATGCACGAGCTTAATATAGAAACTGCAGTTACGCGTAAGACCTGAGGTGGCAGCAGTGAGTATAAAAATTACCAACTTGCATCTAGTCCCTTTATCTGGGCTCAGCTGGCATACTAATTATCACAGATGTTTGAGATTGATGTCAGTGATTCAAAGAGCCCTGAGACACAATAGAATAAATTCCTGCATGACGGCACTTCGGACTCAAATTAACAACTTGTGACAATGCAGGATTTTAGAGGCACTTGTGGCGAACAGGTCTGGGCTCATTCTACACATTAGGACATTGCTGGAGCATGTATGGGGTGGAAAATACATACTTTTTAAACTCTGTCTAGTCCCTTTAAATACAATAATTTGGAACACAGTGTATACTGTCAATGTCACTAACTCAGGACAAAGAAGAAGGTTTGTCCTCGTGTTGCCAATACCAGCAATGAATTTGGGCACAAGCTTTATGCCTTTGAAGCTGCAAAATTATTCTTCATAACACTTATTTAAACTGATTTGTACTTTCTATTTGAATGCCGACATATTTTCTACAGCAAATACTTCACCACTTTCACTAAAGTAGTAATTTGATTGAACAACTTGTACTTGTTTTGGAGTAGTGTTTGGCCATTATAGAGTTTGTACTTTTACTAAAGTAACGAAATTAAGACTTTGGAAATCACTGCTCCGGACCCTGAGAATGTTAGTGCCTCTACGCGAAGGATGCATGGTGCAGCAACTCATCAAAGCATTGGAATAATAAGACTAAGAAAGCTGCATTTCCGCCTACACTGTTGCAGAGGATAGTGCACAGAGCAATGTTTATGAGCAATGTCTAAATGAGATGTGCTGTGAATATAAAGGTCATATTGTTTGTGTCGCAGTGGTACAGCCACGCTTCAACAAACTACCCATGTGCATCTAATAAAGGATGCTATCTGTTCCATGCTTATCTGTTGTGAACAGGGAGGCCAAATAAAGCTATCTGCTTGTTTGTACATACGTTTGAATGGAGCTGCAGCACAGGGAGTCCGAGGAACTTATCATAGCCTGTGTGTCTGTGAGCAGTGGCACGATCAGAGACTTATAATATCTGCACGGAGATAGCTCTTAGCAGGCCACTGGAAAGAGCAATGAGGAGCTCTATAGTATGCTATTGTGCTCCTGATCAATTTGGACCACTATCGTATACTATAGTACGTATATATATAAACTACCATGTATAGCCTACCATGAAGGAAACTGCTTTTTGAAAGTAAATAAACAGCTAACGCTAGCTAGCTAAGAATCCAGATTTCTTCTTCTAAAACACTGAAGAGGCACCAATAGCCCCCACACCTGCAGCACAGTGGAGGCGTCACAAGAGGCGAGAAGGACAGAAGGACCAAGAGGAGGCGGGAGAGGTGGAGGAGCTGACCAGTGCGCGATACCATGCTCTGAAACCCAGGAGGTGGTGCACCATTTCAGAGGAGCACTGAAGGCAGGGTTGTTGCTACATAGTCGGCTCGGGATGGACGTTCTACGCTGATTGGTCATTTGGACAGCTCATTCCTAATGTTTGGGAACATTAGATCCGGATTTGTGGGAAAGTGCAGCAGAGATGCTTTCATTGCGATGGTAGTTAGCGGGTAAAAGAGAGGCTGAAGCTAAACAAATGAGAATGCAAAAAGAGCGTTTAATTCATTGAGTTTTATCATAAAGTGCCATGTCTGGACATAAGAACAGCGGCTCCAGAGGTGTTTGGTCACCCCTATGTCTGATCAGCTGTGAGAACTGAGCAGAGTCTCATGTTTGAGACGCACTGGTCTCTGTTCAGCTGGTCCTCAAATAAAACTGTCTTATTCTGCATTAAGCCTTTGGTCTGATATTGCCAGTTTATGCCCTGGCTTAGTCCTAGTTCTGAGTAGTCCTAGTTTATATTGTATACATTTGCTGCTGCTTTGGTGTTTTTTAAAGATTAGTTGAAATGAATGCTGGAATATAAATAAAACTTTTAGAGGCCTCTTTCTATTTGAGCAATGATGATAATGAAATTATCGGCGCCCTTAACGATGCGTGACATAATTGGAAACGCATGTATACTTTGCTGGCTAAGTTTGGCTCTGCGCCTGCACCACTCGTCGATAGGTGATTCAAAGGCATTCTTCTTACCCTGTTGCTGATCCAAAGAAATCCACAGACTCATCTTCGTAATTACACCTTCTTTGTGCACATCAAGCACAATGAACAGCCAATAAATTCCGAAAGTAGCCCAGCAGTAACACACAAACTGCACTCAAACCTAAACACGCTTCAATTTGTGCAAACTAGTTTCTGTTTATTAGGCTTGCAGCCCCACCAAAGTAAACCAGGCTTTCACAGTTTTGGAGTGCAGACCGTCCCTCCCAAGCCGACAATCTAGCAACACCCCTGAAGGCAGCAAGCTGGGTTTCCTCCGTTTTCCACTAAAAACATGTACAATAGGTGAATCATCACGGATTGCCCGAAGGATGTGTCAAATGCAGAGGAATGCAGAGCTTCCAAAAAATGATATTGCTTGCACCACATGATGTGATGTTTTGGGCATGTGGCTACACATTTGTATAATGATTGATTAGTTCATGTGACCAAAGTCTTTTTGCAACAATTAATATAACATATTGCACAATACTGTACATCTCACCTCAATGTCTCAATTGTACATATACAGCCACTGATTTTCATGTCTGATTAAGGGTTAATGCACCCGAAACGTCACATCGTGTGGTGCAAGCAATACACATTTTCTCAAGCTGTGCAGAGTTATCATAATTTTTTCATTGGTTACTCCTAACTCTTGCACGCTACTCAGCCAACTTTGGATGTGCGCGTCTACCTGGCTCTTGCTCAAATGCAGAGGACACATTTCCAATGCAGGGACAATAAAGTATACCTTAACCTTATATGCTATGTAACAATGTGTACTAACTTGTACCTATGGGTTGCATACAAAATGGAATAATATGTATTTGTATAGTTTGGAGGTACATAATGTCATAAGATCCTTAACTCTAACCCTTAAGCCCTAACTCTAAGGGTATTATGTCTTATTACCTCCAAAGTACTAATACACATTATTTCATGTATTACTACATAGGTACACATTTTTACAGACTGTTACTAAGCTGATTGCATTGTACTACACTTAGTGAGGCCATTCCGCCTTTGCTATGCCCGATCCCGTCAGTCTCCCATCCAAGTACCGACCAGGCCCTTCCCTGCTTAGCTTCCAAGGTCTGTTTGGTAACACCAGGAAGCCTAGCGAATGTCGTGAGAGAGTGAGTGGTACCAACCACCAGGTGGTCGGAGGGGCTGATGGCGCAGACTTGTTGCCTCGCTTCCGTCAGTCTACCCAAGGGCAGCTGTGGCTACAATAGTAGCTTACCACCACCAAGTATGGACTGAATTAATAGTGCAATGTAAAGCGTCTTTGAGTGTCCAAAAAAGTGCAATATAAAACCGATGCATTATTATTATTATTATTATTATTATTACAGTGTATCAAGGTAGTGTAACCTAAATCCCTTATGGTACCACCTATAACTGGTGTACAGTTAGGCCTTGAATGGTCATTGACTTCATAATACCCAGTTATTTGACATTACAATGTACTAATCAACACATACAAGCCACCCTATTTAATTGTTTTTAGCCTGAGTGGAGAATGTGCCATTTGTAGAGCTCAGGCTGATGTGTGTGGGTTGGTGCAGGTATTTCCAACTGTTTGCATCATAGAGTACACAGATGGATTTGTTTACGTCTCAGTACATACATATGCACTCGTAGGCTGCTGGCACAATCCTCACTACAGAAAAGCAAATGGATTTTTTTGGCCTCACACATGGACATAGCATTGCTTATTAAGAAATTGTAATTAAAACACACATACACATTTTCACTCAAAAAACTGTACCTTTAAAATGTGCTTTATTGACCCCCGTAGGAGAAATGTTGCCTCTGCATTTGGCCCATCCTGGCTATAGATGCCCCTGGGGTAACATGTAAGGAGCATTAAGCAGCTGCGTGCAGTGCGCGGGGACCCATCTCAGGATGTCGAGGCTAATGGTCAGAATCACTTGGCTGGGGGACTATACGGCACCACTGTGCAGATAGTGTGTACTTCACAGACAGAAGGTCCCAGGTTCAATCCCCGGTCTGGGATTTTGCATGTTCTCCACGTGTTTGCGTAGTTTTCCTTCTGGTGCTCCGGTTTCCCCTACCACTAAAAACATGTACAATAGGCCAGAATAAATTACAGTGTGTTTGCCTGTGTGAGTGATAGGTTTGTGGTGGTCAGAGGGGCAGATGGCGCAGATTGGCAGCCTCACTTTCGTCAGTCTACCCCAAGGGCAGCTACCACCATGGCGTGAATGAATAATTACTTCAGTGTGGCACTTTGAGAAACTTTGTAACACAGGCTAAAAAAGCACAATACAAGTGTAAGCCATTTATATTATTATTATTATTATTAATAATAATAATAATGATATAAATTTCACGTGGGGCCACTGTGCATATGAGCCCATTGTTGCCTACCACAGCCTTAGACGTGACGACATTGTGATCCTCGTATGTACAGTGCGTTTCTAAGATCGGTCCATTCACCTTTTAGTCATGGGTTAGGGTTTGTATGTCTTTTTTGCAAAGAATAGCAGAATCATGTCGTCTAGCTGACCAAGCTATTTTGGCAGGACGTTCTACTGTGGTTTCTTTTCTTTGTCGCTCCAATGCCACAATAAATGCTCCCTTTTAATGCTCCATGTGAACGCTTCAATGTCACGGAAACTTCAATTAGAAAACTTTTCCACATTGTTTTGTGATCAAGTCTTCAGTGCACCACTGCTCATTCTTCCAGACCACTGCTCAGCACAAACACTTAGTATTATTAGTCCAAACCCGTGAGAATTTTGATGTCCCGTATGCTCCTGCAGAACAAGCACAGCATTCAGGGAGTTTGATGTTTTGCTTACACACACTTTCGGCTCATCAAAGACAACGCAGTGCACATTTTTCAGGTGCACCCGCCCCAGTCCTGGAAAGGTGAGTACTAGCTGTCACCGAGAGAGCGCAGGAGCAGCTGTTCTAAATTAGAGCCAGATCAGGTTCTTCTAATTGATATTCCCAGGATCCCCGGTGCTTTCTAATTGGTGTACCTGGGCCCTGATTGGCTACCTGATTATAATTGATTAGTTGGCTCAGCTGGCCCGGGACAGGGAGACAATGGATACATTTGCAGTGGTTCATCGAGGGACAGAGAATCATGCAGGCAGCCCGATCGGCAGATAATATGCCTTCTTAACCCTAAATCGACCCCATGCAAATATCAGCTTATTGGACATGATTAGCATAACTCTGAGGCTATGAATATGAGACATCCACACCAGGCTCTGACATTTAGTCTAGAATGCCATGCCTTACACTTCAGCAGCATCCCCCATCTGAGGTTTTTAGTGGCTTTTTACACAGTGAGAAAAAACAAACACACATTGCTTTCACAATATGGGGGAGTGTGTCAAAGGCGACTCTTTATAGCTGTTTTATACCTTTTCTTCTTTCGAGTCTATTATTAATGCCGGTTTTAGGGCAGCTCTTACTCTTAACTTTTTCTGTAACTTTTTTTTTTTTTTTTTTTGGTCGTACAATAACTGAGAGGTTGGCAGTTTGAATTCCGGCTCCTGCAGCTCCAGACTGTTACTGGGTCCTTGGGCAAGACACTTCACCCACCACCTGTATGAATGTAGTGTGAGAGTGAGTGTTTGATGATGGTTGGAGGAGCAAATGGTGCAGTTTGGCAGTCTTGCTGTGGCTACAATAGTAACTTACCACCACCGAGTATGGAGTGAGTGGATGAATAATGACTATACAGTGTTGCACTTTGAAACCTTTGTGACATAGGCTGGTAAAGTGTAATACTAGTGTTAAGTCATTATATTGTTATTGCCCTGCCCTTGCACTTTTGCAGCCAAACAACCACACTTACCTTGTCTTACCTATTCTTTTGACGGCAACTCCCATTTGGCATTTAACTTTGTTGATCACAGAATTATGTTAAAAGGAAAAAGAGGAATTAATGGTTCCCAGACATTTAATAAACAAACAATCAATTGTAAACTGAAATAAATAATTTATCAGTTAATTCACAGACACATCCGAGGAGAGTTCACAGTCAGGTCTCATTTGTCGGGCTGCTCAGCACCATCTGCCTATTCATGGTACTCTAATGCGGACAAGTGTGTCTCAGAAGAGTTGTACACATATACAACAGGGGCATTTCGCCCACGGCTGTAAAAAGAAAATGGCATTGATGCTGGCCTTGTTTCAACAGATTCGTGGACATAAACTGTGGCCATAAAGCTTACGGTGAATCAGTTTGTGTTAATCGATGGTGAATTATTGTAAGATGTCTCGACTCGAGTGAAAATTGGGCACCTGGGTCTCAGAAGATTTGCCCTTCTGCGTTTTAGCAGTGGCTTTAGTCACTAACACAAAAATGCTTATGTTTTGAAGTATAATAAACATTACTTTTAATAGTTCTCATTTTAAAAATATTAATACACCCTGGCTGAGTTTAAACATTAAACTTCAAATGGTCTCAAATATCATAGAAGCAGCACAATGGTGTAGCGATTAGCGCTCCTGCCGCACCGTATTAAGGTCCCCTGTGCTCTCCCTGTGTCTTCGTACTCCGGTTTCGTCGATGACTAAAAACATGTATAATATGGTCCCCTGTGTGTGTGTGTGTGTGTGTGTGTGTGTGTGTGTGTGTGTGTGTGCGCGCGTCTGTGTGTGTACTGTCCCGAATAAATAAACCAAACTAAATGTATCAACTACAATAAACCTATTTCTGCAATCATTTTAGAGGTGTGCTTTCACAAACAAACTATCCAAGAGCGAATGATTCCACACAAATAAGGACTGTGTTTAATAACACGCATGCATAAATGGCCTATTATGCTGTTCTGTGTTATTAGCCCTCCTCTGTAAATAGCAGATCTGATGGATGAACAGTAACACATCTACATAGCCATAAACCTTATCACATAAAAGAGGGAAAGAGCAGTGTCCGCATTAGCATTAACATGATCCACATCAGCGCACAGGCTTGCATCACAGCTAAATGGACTGTTGAATAATCTGTCAGACAAAAAGGATGGTGCAGTGAAGAAATCAGGGAGGTTTGCAGGGGCAATGAGACATACAAAACCAGTATCAAGAGGACTGAGTGAGTCACTGGAGAAAAACTGTAACAAATGATGGTGTGAGATAGGGCACTCGTGGATTTATGATACAAAGAATGGGAATGGCTTTCTCCCACTTGGTCTGACAATGTAAATCTTTGCAACACATCGACACCCGGTGCCTACCTCCATCACATGGCCTACTTGTATCATTCAAGATTTTATCAAACTCAATTCCACCTCTTAAGTGTGACTAATTGTGACTTACTGTCCAGATTAAGTGAGATACTTTATTTTACCACCAGCTTTTTTTTAAATTGTATCACTACTGCCCTTCTGTTTCTCAGTTCATCACTTCTAGCTCCCGTCTCACAGTCTACTGCCATTGTTCTCTCTTTCGTCACCGTCACCCTCCTTTACCTTTAAAGACTTCCATGCAGTGCCAATATGTCACTCTAGTATTTATTCCACTTAACTTCTGTTTTCTTCTCAATTGAACCTCTGAAGTAAAAGACTACAATGCTAAGAGCTCTTTTGAAATTTGCTGTCTGATAGTTTGTTTTTGTTAAATTTCACACCAGATACTGACTGGTTTTCTGAACCCCACAGACCTTTCCAATAAAGCAAAAGGAACATTTAAGAGTGGACTATTATAGTGGCCAGCCTAAGGCACGTCTGTGCAGTATTCATGCGGTCTAATCAGCATCATTGATATGCCACACTGTGAGGTGGGATGGATTACCTCACTAACACAGATGGAGACAGATTTATGAACAATATTTGAGAGAAATAGGTCTATAGAAAATGTTTCTTGTCATGGAGTTCAGTGCATGAAAAATGGGAGCAAAAACAATAGTGATACGTTTCTATTTTTGTTTGGTGTAAAGCAACATGACTGCGGCTTGATTGGCACTTGCTTCATCAAGAGTAACAGGTAAATGTGACGTCAGTCAGGACACATAAACTTGTACAACCTATTGGCAAGCATTTTTTATCAGGAAATATTAATATTGGTCTAATTGATGATTTCATTTTTCAATTTCATTGTCTACTGTATAAATGCATTTTACGCAGCTTTAAGGCCAGCACACACGGAGAAGCGACAAGAAAGTCGCCTCTAGAGAACACTCATCAAGGTTGCTTTGACGCCACAATTCAAATCTGCTGAAGTCAGACATTTGTTCTCTGTCTTGCAGCTCGGACCTATGTGTCTTATTTTGATGAATGCATAAATTATGTGTATAAAATGCTACACCGTTTGAGAAAAGCCCTTTGAAGTGCTGTGATGCGCTGTGCTCCAGTGTGTGTTGACGTCAAATAGTGTCAAAGATGAGCCGCGGCGCGCTGGCCTTTACTTGCCTTATACATACAGTTGTCTTTTTTTTCTTGTCTCCATTGTTAGTCCTAGGCCTATCTCACATCCAATATCATGCCATTTAAACCATAATCCCTTTTGGAGACAGACACTCAAAGCGTCACACAATCTGATATCAAAGATCTGAAATGAAATGAATGAGTTACAGAGCTCCTGGCACCTCGCGTTTCCAAAGAGTTTCATACCTGTTAGTGTTCAGTAGCACGTATACACGCTACAAGGTTTTATTCAGCTTTGTATTGTAATCTGTTTTGTGGCATGACAAGATACAAGACAAGAGACCTATGTCTGTTACACAAACAGTAACTTGAGGAAAAATATATACACATATACTATAATATAATATAATATAATATAATATATGAAATGGATTCTCATGTAACCCTCAAGTGAAAAATGGTTGTAGGGTGTACATCATCAATCAGACAATGCTTGGTAATAAATATTTGATGTATAGAATGCTAACTATTGTACAATACTCCCTATTACATTTGCAAAATGCTTCTAATACACAGAAAACACAAACTAAAATTGGTTGGTCATCCCACAATCAATTTTGGTGGGTCTGGACACTATTCAGTCCAGACCCACCAAGTCAGGAGGAAAAATATACTTCAATATACTTCTTGACTGGGATTGGTTTGTTCTAGAAAAAACTGCAAACACCCTAATTTTCTGTGTTTGAAATTTTGTTTGAAATGAAATGCTTCCAGTAATACTGTGAGCAATTATTTGTCATAATATGCCTAAATTATTCTCTAAACATACAAACAATGTATTTTGCTTCTATTCTGTTTGTATTTGCACAGAAAAATACAAGTTGAATTTAGACTCTACTTGGTACTCCTTCATTCCGGCTCTCATCGCTCTTCTCTCCTCTTTTTGTTTTCTTTGTTCTCCATTATCTGTGCTCTCCATTACTCTCCTGCTCTGCTCTAGTGGCCCAGGCCTCATCACTACAATTATTTCCTCCTTTTCTCTATCCCATCTGTCTTTTTTCTCTTTCATATCATCCTTTAAACTCAGCGCTTTGTATATTAGGCTTGGTGAGTTCTTGTGCATCCCCCGTGGCCACATGGCTCATTCATAATAAATGTGTGGAGAGGCCCAGTGGAAGCCATACCTACTTAGTCCAGGCTTTAACGTTGGACCAACACATTCAGAAGGAAGAGCTTGGGGATGTTTGTGTTGAGTGTTTTTAATATCAGTCAAATTAATAATACATAATTCACCCAAACTGCTTCTCATTTGCGTGCTTACTCTCACGTTTTCATTGATTTTTTCCCCACCTCATACCAAGAGCTTATTTTAAGTCAAAAACGCTCTGATGAAGGCTTATGCCAAAACACGTTAGCGTTTATTTTATGCTGTACCAAATAAAGAACTATGTGAGTACCTCTGTCTGAATATATGAATTACATCGATGTGCTACCCTTTACATTTTTTCTAAAGCTTATTTTAAGTGTTTTCAAGAAACACAACATTTGAGCCCCAATTGGGAGATTTAGCCCATGGTCTTTTGACATGGAAGAAAATCAGTCCATCATAAAGCAACCTTCCTTACCCTTGTTTTGCATTAGGCATGAGTGTTGAAAAGATACACATTATGTAAATCAATAATGTTTCATGAAGCATGATTTAGGACTTTAATAATGTATTAATAATGTTGTGGATTGGTACAATTTTGCTCCTGCTTCTGTCATTTGCTGCCTATTAAAGAAAATACTGCTTGTCCTATAAGCTCCAGACGGTCAATGCCAATCTCAGCCTGAAAAAGTTGTTCTGGTGTTTTCTGACATTTTTAGAAGAGCAAGTGTGAAGTTAAAGCTGCCTTAAGCGATGTCTTTTTGAAATGTTTTCATAGGTGGAGTAGTGAACTCTGCTCTGCTCCACCACCACCACCACCCTCCCTCACCTGGCTTTACCCCGTCACCCACGCCCCTCACTCCCCCCACACTGCTTAGACCACACGCGTCTGATTGCATTCAATGAGCTACGGAAATTTCATTAATCTTATGTGAAACACACATTCATCCACATAAATAAGATATTTAGAAAGTAAATATTTTGAGATTTACATTTATTTGCTAAACTGCAACTTCATGAAAGTCTGTCACTTTTATTTGGACATTTAGAACATAATAATTCCATTTAGAATAAGTTTACAGCGCAGTACTTTTTCCCCCGCAACCCTTGAACGCCTCAGCCTCTCTTCTGTGCTGCTTTGCTTTGTGAGAAAAAAAAGGAGGAAAAAGACCTGACAGCTCCTGTAGATATTGGATAAATAAACAAACGGACATTTCAGGAGGATTTCAGCTGCATCAGAGCAGGTCGGTCAGATGTTTGTCAGTTCATAATCTTTCTGTAAACTTCTATCATAATGCTAAACTGTTGCTGCGTCTTCTGCTTCGAACATTTGCGATCTCTTGTTCACGTGTTTGTGTTTACATGGTGTGGGGGTGAGGGGTGTGTTGGGGTGTGTGCTGTGAGGTGAGGGCATGGATCTATAATAAACGGGTGAGGGAGGTGCGATGGGTGCGAGGTGCAGCACCGGTCTCCTTCTGCTGTTTGCGAGTGTGGCGCACATGGTGGCGCATCTAGTGGCGCTTATTGGTAATGCATTGATGCCGGACCGGCAAAACGGGATCGCTTAGAGTAGCTTTAAGTGGTTTACAATGAGTTCAGGCGCTAGAGTAAATACAGACCACACTTGTCCATTGGCACCCTGCTACGAGCTTTTACACTCACACATGGAGACCACTGCCGAAGGTATAGGAATGAATTCCCAAGACAAAGTTTGTCAAAGATACTTGAGCACTTTGAAATGTGATGTTTGAGAGAAATACTACTGTTTCATTAATGTGAGTGTTTTATGTTTTACATTTAATTCCTCGTGGATATCAGAAACTTTCCTGCGTGATAAAGATTAAACTATACAATGACACAGGTAACAGTAGTTGTGCTTTCTGGTGGGACGCCCCTGTGTGAGTCCAGTCAAAAGGTCTGTTATATTGTGTGGAATAGAATTCATAAAATATAATGATTGTGTTAATAAAATACTGTATGTGAAATTTTAAAGCAGAATTAAGTAACGTGTTTACCTTAATAAATCCTTTTTGTAATCCCTCTGGGGGTAATGCAAGTATTAATGGGATGATTGGGGGGGAGGGGGGTCATCTCTCCCTGGTGCCAGAAAACCACGCTTGCAACTTTCCCTGCTTCGACCCGGAGGCGCAATACACACTAATGGAATCACAAAGAAGAAGCTAATAGGCTAACGGGGAAAGTTAACTGCAGGTTACCGCCATTTTAGCAGTATTTACAGCCACGTTTGAGTGAAATTGTGTAATTGGGTTGTGGCACAATTTACAATTTCCTTCTCTCCCTTTGTCTTTTCTGTCAGCGTAGTATTTACTCTCAAGGACAATTCATGAGTAAAAACAACCACAACATGCTATGACATCTGCAGTGGCGCTTATGACCTTTAGAGGCATGAGTTACTTAGTTCTGCTTTATTGCAGGTTTAAGTAATAAAAGAATTCAAAATCTCCTTCTTTGTCCCATCCCCATTCTCTGGCTGCCTTTCTTGCACTGTTGGGTTCTCCAATACCTGCCTCCACCTCCTATACCGTCCCTCTCCCTTCACTCAGTGCCAGGTTGCTCCAGTAAAACATCTGTTTCTGACAAAGCTGGCACCATAAAGCGCTTTTGGCCCTAGAGGCTCTTTATGGGGCCACTCAGTCTGAACTAACAGAGGGCCCAACAGCACTCTGAGGTGTAGTCCAGTCGTCACTTCTCACCAAATACTAACACATGCATTTCTGTCTTTATGGCCTCATAAGACACCACTGTATTTTGCCTGATGCCCACTTTTTGACAGCCTATAGCAGGTTTAAAGTGAGGTGTGTTTATTGTTTTACGGACACTGAAGACTTTGCTTTCACTTGCAACTTCTGTTTTGTCTGGACAATGTTTTATTCTTAAAGGGATACTTCGGGATTTTTGACATAGGGCCTCATTTCCTAGTTATCCAGAGTGTTGTTGATGTCTGGAGATATTTTTTTCTTAAATTCATGCAGTTCTTGTATTTGAAGAGTCTAGTTGCGCTAGCCTAGAGCAAGGCTAAAGCAGTTCTATGGTAAACGCTAGCCCGCATTAAAAAACAGTCTGGCGCACTCCACAGTGCACCTGAGGTAAATCACTTATAGCGCCAGACTAACGATATAAATGTCTGTGTCGATAGGTTAATTTTAACCATTTTGCGTTTAAAATAACTTATATTTGAGCAGTATCAGCTTCGTGGCTGTAAGCTAACGCAGCGGCGGAGTGATCTGCGAGAAAATAGTCCCTCAAAATGCGGTAATTCATGTGATACAAGGTCAGTTTTATTTAAAAAATTATTCTATTAACACAGACATTTATATGGTTAGTCTGGTGTTATATGTGATTTACCTCAGGTGCACTGTGGAGTGAGTCAGACTGTTTTTTAATGCAGGCTAGCGTTTACCATAGAACTGCTTTAGCCTTGCTCTAGCCTAGCGCAACTAGACTCTTCAAATATAAGAACTGCATGAATTTAAGAAAAAAATATCTCCAGACATCAACAACGCTCTGGATAACTAGGAAATGAGGCCCTATGTCAAAAATCCCGAAGTATCCCTTTAAAGGAAGCAGTAATTCAGCTTCTGTTAAAACAGATGCTTGTGTGTCCACCTATTCATATTAGGAAAAAGGTTTATATTGAAAGGGATGTTACTGATTAGAAATTATTGTGTGCATCATAAGTTAGTCTTAATAACTATACATTCCCTCTAAATGTAAAGGTTTTGGTAGCACATAGGAGAAATACAAAACAAACAAACAAAAATATAGCCGCAAGCGGCGATTATCGGCCCTCGCCGACCGCCCTGCCTAAAACAAGGGGGCGCTTCGCGCCCTTTTGTCTCCCTCAATCTAAAATGATGGTATTGCTACTGCCTTTATGTTTGTTTTTAACTTTTTGCCCAAGGGTCTTAGTTTTAGGATTATTGGAATGCGCTAACGCGCACTCCGCGCTCAATTTTGACATTATACAGAGAAAAATTTGTATGAATTTGTATCACACTATATCTGCAAACTGAAGCATATTTTTACATTTTACTTAGGGCTGCGGCTGCGCCGCAGATCATCCACAAAGGTTCTCTAAGTACTTTGGATAACCTTTGGTTCCTCACTTCTCGCTGAATTATGGAGTTTAACATTTTTCCATCAGAATAAAATGGGACGTTCTGGTCATCGCTACGGCAACACCGTGAAAAATATGGCATGGGTGTAATTGACTTTTCTGATCGGAACGACCAAATAGAATTTTGTGCCAAATTATTTCAATTTTCGTAAAACTAAAATTTGTACTCTCCATATAATTCCTATAGGGGGCGCTATCGCGCCCAATTTGAATTTTGCCAAATGAAAGTGTTTAGGACTGTGACTTTAACAACTGATGAGCGAAATCGGGCTTCATATGTGCGAATGGGAGCCATTTTTTGTTTGCGAAAAATCTCAAAATACTTCGTACAGTTTGCGGCTTTGCCGCATAAAAACCGTAAAACTTAGAAAAGTAATTTGGATAACTTTTAAAGTTCTACTTCTCAAGATTATTTTCCACCCAAAATTAGGTCGTTCCGATAAACGCTCTAGGAGGAGATAGATTTTGTACAAAGTGAAAAATAAAGGCGGATTCCCGCTTCGCGGGCTGTCATCCAAAATGGCCGACACCCAATATGGCGGACGGCATTGCCGTAATAATATTTTTTGCTTAACTTGTCACCGATTTTTATGATTCTACGACAAACTTCATTTTTGGCCAAGTCCTATCTGACGGGCACTTTGACTTTCATGGGCTCTGTACAATTACAATGTTGATTTTTGCATTATATATGTATGTGCACGGGAAGTGCACGACAAGAGGAGTGTTTTAGTGAGTGTTTGAGAGGAGGGGAGTGCTTCGCGCTCGTTTTGTGCGTTTTGTTCGCACTTTGGGGGAGATTACAAGAGCCCCTTCGCCAGCTCTGATGGCGCTCGGGCCTAATTAATTCATAAAAAGCTTGTACTGAATTAGGGCTGAATGATTAATTGCATTTGCAATTTTATCGGGATATTACACAACGCGATTTCGTAATCGCAGGGCACGCGATTTTGGAAGTGAATGGAGCAGCGAGATATGGCAGCAAAGTCTGCTCCGCCGCGTGCTTTGTTTACATCTCAGTCTAGTTAAGTTAGATTGTGGATGTACAGTGAAAATATCAGCGTTCATCATACAGCCACCGCGAAGGACTACTGCTTTCTTCTCCGTTAGCATTGCGTTAGCTGCAGCGCTCATCACGCCATTCTCTCGCTGTTACTACACGCTGTGATGATCTCAGAAACTCCCTCACCTCCGGATTCTTACGCCTCTGCCTCCACAGAGATATAGCCAGGTGAGCCTGTGTTGCTTGTAAAGAGTCGTTTGTGGCTCAGTTTAGGAGGCTTATGTTTGGGAATGTTGTGGATAAAGAACTTATCTCAAAAGCATAATGACGGTTCATAACCATAAAGTATCCGCGGAGGCGATGTGCCATGTGCCTTTATTTACCTTTGCATCTACCGCATATGCGCTACGTAGGTAGTACAGACGCAAGATATAGGTTAGGTTAGGTTTCTTTATTCGTACCCGTAGGTAAATTTGTCTTGCAATTCTGAGAACTAGTCAACATTAAAACACATTATACAAAGATAAAACACAAGTACATGTTTAAATATAAAACTTGTAAGTGCTCCAGATACTAATAGGATGTGCCTAAGATACAACATAAATGTAAGCCACTGGACAATAACAAAGGATGCGCAGTATCTTTTAGGATGCTTCGTGCCATCCTTTCTAATTGTCTATCATACAGAAAGTCCAAACTGGTCTGAAGCTGACCGATGACTTTACTTGACCACTTGACCAGCTGATTCAGGGCGTTTTTGTTTCTAACAGAGGAGCTCCCATACCAGGCGACCAAGCAGAAAGTTAGGGTCGTTTCGATGAATGCCCGATAAAAAAGTGTCATCACAGTTTTATCTACATGAAAGAAGGACAGTTTCCGAAGACAATACAGTTGTTGGTGACCCTTTTTACAAACAACAGCACAGTTTTCATTAAAATTCAGTTTACAATCTATAATTGTTCCAAGATATTTGTAGGACTCCACACACTCCACTGGTTGTCCCTTTATATATGTTACGTCATGTGGGAGAGCGCTCTTCCTGAAGTCGATGATCATATCCTTTGTTTTTGCAACATTTAAGAGAAGATATGACTCATCACACCATTTGACAAAGTCCCTTACAACTGGGCCATGCTGACTTTCATTTTTGTGAAGTAGACTTACAATAACTGAGTCATCTGCGTATTTTAAGATGATTCTGTTTTCATGGTCACTCTGACACATGCTAGTGTACAATATAAACAACAAGGGTGAGAGAACGGAACCTTGGGGTGAGCCTGTCGAAACAGTGCACTGGTCAGAGAGTTCACCATTAACTCTCACTCTTTGATTTCTGTTAGTTAAAAAGTCAAGAACCCAGCCTACAATGTTTAAATCAAGATTGAAATGTTCTATAAGCTGTTTGGCAAGCAGATATGGTTGCATCGTATTGAAAGCTGACGTGAAGTCAATAAAAAGTAGGCGTACATGAGTCCCTTTCCCCTCCAAGTGTTTGAAGAGCAGATGAAGCAAAGTTAAAGGCATCCTCCATGCCTCTTTTCGGTCTGTAAGCGAACTGCATGGGGTCAAGAGCATGCTCAGTTTTACGAAGAATTTCTGATTTAATTAGCTTTTAGAAATTTTTCATAACAATGGATGTTAGTGCTACAGGCCGAAAGTCCTCCAACCTTTTGGGTCTATTCGATTTAGGGACTGGGACAATCACTGAATCTTTCCAGATTTGGGGTACCTGTTGCTTTCCCAGCGACAAATTGAAAATGTGCAAGAAAATTGAACTCAGTTCTTTAGCACAATTTTTAAGAGTGTGGCCGCAGATGTTATCTGGACCCCAACTCTTGTTAACTTTGGTCGACTTAAAGACCTTTTCCACTTGTTTTTGTGAAATCTCAAAATGTTGATTATTTTTCAAGTTATTTTTAAGTTCCTGAACCTCATTTATGAAATCAGAGGTTTCAAAGCGAGAATAGAGATCATTAAATGCATTTGCCAAATTAATACTTGATTTAAAACCTTCAAGGAGCACCTGACAACTGCCTTCCTTGTGAAGACCAGTCAAGGTTTTCATGCTACACCAAAAAGAGCCCAGTTTGTTCTCAGCCATCTTTTTCTCCAACTCATTTTTATACCTTTTTTTGGCCCTTAAAATCTCACATTTTAGTGATTTACTAACATTGTAAAGTTCCATGGCTGATCGCTGCTTAAAACTCTCCTTTTTTCCTGTATACATGATTTAACAGATTTATTTACCCAAGGCTGATTATTCGGGTATAATTTAATCTGTTTAGATGGCACAATCATGCACGCAAGATATACACACTAAACTGCTGTATGAAAAGTGTTGGAAGCTACGATCCAAGGCAGGACTCTGTGTCATGTCTTATTTTGCTGAGAAAATATGCTGTTTAGTGCTGAAATGTCACTAAATGGCTGTGAGTCAAAAGAAAGTAAAGTGTCTGTGTTTGGCACCTCATGTCGCCGTCTCCTTGCGTCACTGTTCTTCTCTTTCTTCATATTGTCCAAAGTTACATCCCAAAACCAAAATGTTGCTCCTAATTCCACTGTGTTTTGGCGTGTGCTCCATCTGGCCTCTCCATGTCCATCAATAATGCGCATCTGAAGCAACTACGAGTCGCAGCTCAGACAGAGATTTGATTGGCCGAAATAATAAATAGTTTATTTTGTATTAATTGGGAGTTTGATTTCCTAAAACTTTACCAATTAGTTAAAGCAGACGTTTGTTCTTACTTTTCCTGCACTTTAGTATGGGTGATGTTACTGACAGGATCAGTGAGTTTTATCTTTTTTTTTTAACTTTTTTATATCTATATATATAATTTATCTTTTATTTATAGACTGTACTGTTACGTTCAGACAGTTTTTAAGAAGTGCAGTCCACATTTTCACAAATTTTGAATAGGTCAAGCAACAATTTTGTTTGCTTTATTGTTGCAATTTTCACTTCAAATTAATCTAATATTGTTTGTTCTGAAACAGACTGATTTCTTGCTTGTGTTAGGTGAAAAATACATGAGAAGAGGACCTTGCAACAATAATCGCATATTTAATCGCAATCGCAATATTGAAGAAAAAAAATTGCAATTAGATTATTTTCCAAAATCGTTCAGCCCTATACTGAATCATCACTGATGAGAGAGTGAAATTTCCTGTTGGTGATCGTTAGTGTCTCTGTGTTTTGTGCAAAACGGCAGGAGTTTGACCCCTCCATTGTGAATCAGAGGTTTTTGTATTTGTCCATATGCGGAAAAACCTAAAGAGGGTTATTAAACTGTGCTTTGCTTTGCATAACATCCTTAAAGGAGACATACCATGAGCTTTAAACCATGTTGTAATCTTGTTCCCCAACCATAAACACACCTGGAGTTGTATTTCACTTTATTTACTTTTGAGTAATCCTTGGTTGTTTCATCTTCCGCTTTGATCTGTACTTATATTGTAAAACACAAGACTGTTCTCCACATTTTTAAAGCCTGTGATCCACAATTGGATTGGTTCTGTGCTCAAAAGTGTTAATCTCGGCACCATGGAGTTGCTAGCTGAGTTTGTTGTCATCCCCACTGCTGCCTGCAGAGGGAGCTCCAGGTAAACTCCTGACCAGCCCCGACCCCTGTGTTTCAGAGTCGCTTTCTTATCCATTCATAGACTGCTAGGGTAACCAAAAGTCTGTTCTCATACATCAGTTATCCATGAGATGTCCACTTTAATGATAGTCTCACAATTCTGAAATCATGAATCTCCATCTGGACAACATTGTAAAAAGCTGCTCTAAAATTATAGGAGTCCAGCTGAAGGGACTTACTTTCACGCTGGAAGAAGCGAGCTACTGATGAGGTCAAACAAATCATGAGCCAACCAGAGCACAATCTGTTCTCTGAGTTTCTGTTGATGCCCTCTGGGCGGCGCTATAATGTGCCGCGAGCAACAAAGAATCGTTATCTGTTGTCTTTCATACCTTCAGCTATTAAGCTGCTGAACAAGGATGAATCTCATTTTAATCATTAGTGTGTCGTCTTAGATCGATTATGGCTCCAGGTTTTTGTTGTCTTGCTGATTTATTTTATTTGTATGTGTTAGGCCTATTCTTCTATGTACAGTACTGTATTTATGAGATGGACACATTTTTGGCTGGGAAGCTGCAAATGAATTGTCCCTCGGGGAGAAATAAAGTCTTCTGAATCTGAATGAATCTCCATGTTCTCCATGTAAATCCAATTAAATATACTTTATGCGACTTAGGTATAATCTCAACTCACAAATAAAAAGCAAAAAACATTTTGATCGTTGTTACTACATTTTATCATCTACTCATCCCCCTGTTCATTTTCTGTATAGCTCATTCTCTGAAGTTTCCTTCAGTGAATGGCATCCTATCTGTTCATTTGAGTACAGGCAGTGGGGTTCTTTTCTTTTTGTTTCAAATATAGCATGCAGATGAAACATGCTCTCATAGAATTCATATGGTACCACCGACTCTGCCCCATGAGCCAACATATCAAAAAGAAACATAATTGTTTTGATCGGAAGCAAAAAATATCATACGTTATTGTACTTTCTTAATTTTGTGAAGTGTTAGATCGTGACGATGCTTGTTGTAAATTAATTTCATCTCACTGGAGCCCATTGAGATGTAAATGATTCCTATGTGCAGCATGTTCCATCACAAATGGTGCTGTTAGGCTAAAATGGCTGCTTATGAATCAGTTGGCTGGCTGCTAGTGCATTACAGGGAAATGTGAATTAGACATTTTCACTTTATTCATTATCACTTATCATTATCGTCATTTTGGTGAAATGATGTACTGGTCCTGACAGGTTCCTCAGTGGCATTGAAGAGTGGGTCAATTGCTGAAAACCTTTTTATTTTATTTTATTTGGATGGACAAAACTTCAAAGGGACAGAGCCCCACCCTTGTCTGTAGCAAAAATAATGTGTGCGGTTTGTACATTGATAACACATCAGCTATATGGGTGTCTGCAAAAAACGTGTCTTTGAAACACACACTTCTGTCATAAACATCTCACCAATTGGAATACAAGAACATACAGTATATGTGCATTTGCTCTTAAGCTGGAACTGAAGCTGGACATGGACAACTGTGTCTAGAATAGCTAGTCTACCTGTATTACAGCAGCAGCTTGGAGTGGCAGTGGTGATAATGTGCGCCTAAACTTCCCTTGATGGTTCTTCGGTACTGGACAACTCACACAATAAAATGTATCCTTTGGCAAATAAAAGGAGAGAAAAGTCAATTTCATGATGATAAATGCTGCAGGGTGAAGTTAAGTACAAAGTCTGAAATGCTTGTGCTTGATGTACTGTAACCTTGTTTCTGATACTGAATGCAGATAGATGAGGTGAGAGATGTTATTTACTATAACTGAATGAAGGTCCCCTCACCTAAAATTCAATTCAGTCAATTGATTTTGTAACGTCATATAAATACCTCGGCATTCACATGTATGATAGTTTGACCTTCATGACACACCTAAATTCAATGTTTGGTATAATGATTACTAAAATTGTGCTCTAAAAACAGTATCTAAATTATAGTTATATTGGTGTGTGTCACAAACCAAAACTGAATGCAGCTGATAGAAAAAGTCACACATTGTCTTGAATTGTAGAGATAAAGTCTGGACAACACTTTTTTTTTTCAGTGGAAGCTTGAGGAAGTGGGATGACGGAGAGTTCTAGGCCAAATCCAGGCAGGATCTGCTGACAAAAGTAAAGGGCAGAATAACTCGTGTTCAGGAGAAGAAAGAGCCTCCTGCTGCCTGGAATATGTAAGGAGAATGTATTAGGGGCTTCCTGGGGGAGAGGAGAGGGGAACTCCAACACATAGACAGCTGGAGAGTGTTGCAGTATAGAAAGTCAGAACAGCTGGCTACCTGACTTCCAGCCACATCCATCCATCCATCCATCCATCCATCCATCCATCCATCCATCCATCCATCCATCCATCTCTGTTGTGGTTGACGGTTGAATTATCATAGAAGAAACCTGCTCTACCATAGGCATGCCTCTGATGTGCTATTAAGGCATGGTCAATATTTGTAGGTTCAAAATAAGTTCATAAACTGAGCATAAACCCATGGGAAACTTTGTTTTAGTGCTAAGTGGGCCAACCATATAACCACATCCTCAAAGTCAGAGTTCTGGTTAAAGAAGACCCCACTCAAGGTTACATGTGGCACTGTCCACATAGGAAGTTTGAGGCCAACAGTTCAGTGTTTTTTGCTAACAACCAGCCCACTTGCTTGGCTGGTAAAGGAGTGATTAGCTCTTGAGGCTCATTAGTCATGCATATTGAAATGAGAGCATATGCTGCCTCTTGTTTATTTGCATGTCTAAGCCTCGGCAGGAAAGCAGCGGGCAGATACATATGCGTCCTCAGAGCATCCGCATCAGCCCACGGGAGATGGAAATAGCCCTTTGTAGAGTTGTGTAACTACTGTAAAGACAACAATGGTCATTATGTTACTTCTGCATTTTCTCATCACATCCCCCACACTTTCCCAATCACTTCCCACTTTATCTTACTTTAAGTATTTTATACTTTACAGGAAGTATGCGAAGTGGGAATCTGCCATTTTTATTCATGTTGTATGAAATATATCTCTTCCTAGGGCATTTTTTGAAACAAGCTCATTTTGGGGTGAAATAATCCAGAGAAGTGGAACTTCAAAAGTTATCCAATTTAAAGTTTTGCGTTTTGTTTTGTCTTTTTTTTATGGGGTGAAGCCGCAAACTGAGTGAAGTATTTTGCAATTAAAAAAACAAAAACAAATTTGCACATCTAAAGTCCAATTTTTATAATATTTTTATAAGTTGTCAAAGTCCCAGTCCTATATGTTTTAATATGGGAAAATTAAAATTGGGCACAATAGCACCTCCTACAAGATTGCAAGATTGCTTGCAAGCAAGATTGCTTTTATATGGACAGTAAAAAAATGTGTGCAGTTTGGCAGAAGTGTTCATTTGGTTGTTCCGATCCAAAAAGTTAATCACACCTGTACCATTTTCAAGGAATTTGTGATAGATTGCTTTCCCAATTCCCATAACACAATATGTCATCAAGTCCAATCCTCCAGTTGCAGGGAGGTCATCTGGCTCTTTTAAACTGTGTGCCATGACAAAGGAATGAGGTCCCATGGAACAAGATCCTCATAAGGGATTTTCCCGGAGGCTACAATGGGCACCCTATAGGGACGTGCCTTATCATGTGAGCTCGTAGGATTAGGTTCCCCAGGCGAGAGGAGTTTTGGGAAAAGAATGGGTGTGAAGAATTCAGGGGCCAATTTTGAATAAAAGCGCTGCACAAAAACCCTTTGACCTATTGAGATGGTCATTGCATCAGGTGTCTTTTTTCTTCTGTAAGGTTTGTGAAATCCCCATTACATTGGAAAAAAATCAAAGTTTGCTGCCTTTAAAATTGTTTCTAAACGTAGACAGGTAGGCCACAGTTCCATATACAGTATGTGCTTGGTATGCTTGGCAAGACTTTATCAAGCTGAGTACATCAGGCAGTTTATCAATACGACAGACAGTAGTGAGGGAAAGTAGCAGCAGGATACTATGACAATCGGACTCTGCAGCAATCACCAAGAGGTTGACTCGGATTGAAATGGGAGGTTTTCTCATCAGATTTATGGCACACGTTGCTGCAAAGCTGTTGACATTCCAAGCATGCCGATCAATGTTGACACAACTCACACGTGGGTATATACAGTAAATCCATGGGCAGGGGAAAAGACACGGAATGCAATATCTGTCTCCACAGCCGCAGTGGATACAGAAATGGGCCAGATAAGAGTGAGCTGTACAGTCGACACACTACATAAATGTGTAATGTTGGGGTGAATTTTGTTGCTCTATTGGGAAAAGCTGCCAAGTGTCTCCTGAGCAGAAATGCCTTGCTATTTTCAAGTAAATATTTAGTAATTAAAATGAGTACAACTTCCTTATAAAGAGTTGTGTTCCTTATAATTGTTAATTCTCATTAATGTAGTTGTTAAAGTGTATAACTACATCTCCTGGTAGAATATTACTATGAGATTACAGTTTTTCTCCATTGGTTTGGCTCATTTATTGAAACAGAAATTACATTCTTAAAACTCTAAGAGACATGGACTTAGACTCTTGCAATTTGATGAAATTAATGACAAATTCAATTCTGTTGTGAACAATTGCCAAGTGGTTTGGAGATTTGTCCATGTTGTTTTGAGAATGTAATTTCTGTTTCAAGAAATGAGCCAAACCAATGGAGAAAAACTGTAATATGAGCTTAATCGTTGATTCAAATCACAATTAAGGTCATACAGTTGTGTCCATTCTTACTGTACATTCACAGTAATGTGAAGGATAGTCCCTTTTCCTTCCCCGTTCTTTCTCTCATCCTAATGTGGTCATAGTTGTAACCTTTAGTTATTTGCACTGAGTGCTTGAGAGTAATGCAATTTCAATTCTCTATATGTACTTTACATGATAGAACTGATATTGAAGTTTATCTCATGAAAAAGTCATTGTTTTTATGATGTATTCATCTAGGAGTTTGTTTCTCCCTCTCTCCCTCTCTCATACCCTTTCACTCTCTCTCTCTCTCTCTCTCTCTCTCTCCCTCTCTCATCTCTTTCTCTCTCTCTCTCTCTCATGCTCTCTCTCTCCCTCTCTCTCTCTCATGTTCTTTCTCTCTCTCTCTCTCTCTCTCTCTCTCTCTCTCATGCTCTCTCTCTCTCTCTCTCTCTCATGCACTTTCTCTCTCTCTCACTCTCATGCTCTTTCTTTCTCTCTCTCTCTCTCTCTCTCTCATGCTCTCTCTCTCTCTCTCTCTCTCATGCACTTTCTCTCTCTCTCACTCTCATGCTCTTTATCTCTCTCTCTCTCTCTCTCCCTCTCTCTCTCATGTTCTTTCTCTCGCTCTCTCTCTCTCCCTCTCTCTTATGTTCTTTCTCTCTCTCTCTCTCTCCCTCTCTCTCTCGCTCTCCCTCATGCTCTTTCTCTCTCTCATGTTCTTTCTCTCTCTCTCTCCCTCTCTCTCTCATGTACTTTCTCTCTCTCTCTCTCCCTCTCTCTCTCATGTTCTTTCTCTCTCTCTCTCTCATGTACTTTCTCTCTCTCATGTTCTTTCTCTCTCTCTCTCCCTCTCTCTCTCATGTACTTTCTCTCTCTCCCTCTCTCTCTCTCATGCTCTTTCACTCTCTCTATCCCCCCCCCCCTCTCTGTCTCTTTCTCTATACAACAAAATTTGCAAACATCTAAACTCTACCGTGTGTTTGACCCAAGTGCACAACTCCCTCCCACCTCATTTTCAGTGTGCCCTTCCTTAAGATATATGGCTCTGTGGCTTTGTTTCTTCTCTGCACCGTCTTTATGTGCATGTGCCTCTATCTCTGTCTCCTCTTGGTCTGACTCTCTGTCTCATTCTTCTTATCAGTGTTGCTCACCGCTCCCCCCCCCCCCCTCTCTCTCTTATACTCTCTCTCTTGCGCTCTCCCCTTCCTTGTCACCTCCCCTCTCCTCCTCCCTGTTTATTTTTACACTGGTTATGTCAAGTCCTCGTCTTTGGGAACTTGAGCAGTGGACCCTACGGCTGTTCATTTGCCAGTCACAAACCATTCAGGCCTGTCCTATGCCGCCTGCCTGACCGCTCTGCTAACCACAGGCTGTATAGCATTATTACAGATACAAAATCATTGGAGGAATATACAGAATACTTTTGATTTGATAATATGCAGCATGCACATGCAGTATTAAAACATACAACAGAACATGCAGTAGAGCAGGTTTATAAGTTGATTGCTTCTGTATCAAGGAGACTTCAATATTCAAGTAGAGCAGAGACATGAGCGGGAGCAGACTGGAAAAAAAAAGAAGAATCAGGAGCATTCAAAACTGTATTTGATTACAAATGGGTGAAAATGAATAAAAACACTGAACCAAACATGCTTGCTGTATTATTCCATTTCCCTTTTAACACGTGAGTTTTAAAATTAATTCTCATCCAACTCATCATTGTAATCCATGTTAAGAACCTCATATTGTATTCTACAAGGCAAATTACTCATATATGCTATTACATTTAACCTCTTACCCCCCTGCATTAACCAAGCACATTTTCTCCAGTTCGGTTTTACCCAAATCTAAAAGATTCTTGACTATAGGCCAGGGTAACGCAATTTGAAAGCTAAGACCTACAAAACTGATCGTAACGTTTTCATCACGTTTTTGTCACTTTTTGTAGCTCTTTCGTGGCTTTCTTGTTGATATTTTGTCGCTTTTTCATCACTCTTTAGTCATGTTTTTGTCGCTCTTTTGCAGCGTATTTGTCACATTTTGGAAGTGTTTTTTGTTGTGTTTTTGTCTTTTTTAATCACTTTTTTGTCGTTTTTTTCGTCTCTTTTTCAATCCAATTTTTGTGTTTTTTTCATCACTCTTTAGTCCTGTGTTTTTGTCGCTTTTTGATTTGGGTAATGCCAAACTACGTAACTGGGGACAACTCCGCACACCCAGGAGGCGACAGGTGCGTAGAAGACAAGGAAATTAATGCAAAAATGAACAAAGCTCCCGGACACTGTCACACTCTTAAGATATTTATTGCAACGTTTCGGTCAAAGGACCTTCATCAGGCTTGGTAATGCCAAACTAAAAATACTCAGAATTGAAATTTTGAATAATTGTATTATTGCAAGTGTTACAGATTTACCAATGTGTGTCTCCTGACAATGAAGAGTCCCTTAATGACGAGTAGTCGGTTTGAAATATCAGATTCCTTACCGCCTCTGCTACACTAAAAACTCCAAATGACCAATGTATGGCTGAATTTCAGATATTCCACCAGATCTGTTCATAGTGTTTTATGGCTTCTAAAGAGAGAAAAAAAAGGCGGAAAGTTGGAAAGTCGGGTCCACTCTTCCATATACGCACATTCACATACTGTATACACAGTTTAGACCACACTGGCTGCAGTGGTGGGCACCTGGCGTCATTTCTCCCCTCCGTCTGCTTCTGCTGCTCACCGACACATACTTGACACTGAGTCTAAACATTCCTTTGGCGCCTTTTCCAAAACTGAAATGCCAGCAGTTAATATTTTAGTTTTTTTTTTTTCATTTTTATTGGCAGCCTATTATTCATTAATAAGTGTGTAATGGGTTGAAGAGTGGGAAGAAACATTTGCCAAAT
Organism: Neogobius melanostomus; assembly: GCA_007210695.1. NCBI lineage: Eukaryota > Metazoa > Chordata > Actinopteri > Gobiiformes > Gobiidae > Neogobius > Neogobius melanostomus. Next base: position 5,177,569 of record VHKM01000073.1, on the reverse strand, counting down.
TGTCCGAGCCAGAACCTTCCCTAAAGGAAGCAGGTAAATAGAATTACTGTCACTAAAAATCCACACATTCACCATAAAACACAATCATATATATTACAGTCTTTGTGCGTTAAATACTTTGGGCAATGTACTTATATCCCAGTAAAAATAGTTCATGAAGGACTTTAATAATAATTCATTGAGAAGCCCTTAAATCACATGGCCTTAGATGCGCAGATGGGTGTTGCTGTCCTGTGTGACACTGTAAAACCCTCTGCTGTGGTTGGTAATGAGTGGTGCAGTTAATCATGCTAATCCTTCTATTCTGTCCTCTCTTCTCTGTAATACCTCAGCATCCACCTCTTTATTCTGCTATTCCCTACTGTGCCCTAAACCCTTTTTGTATCCGCTGTTTCTTCACTCTGTCTCTCTGTTGCCCATCAAGTCGCCTTCAATGCCCTCCCTACTCTCCTTGCTTTATCGCATCTTTAACTTATCTGTTCCTTCGCTGTAGTTGCTCCCTCTCCAGCAGTGATGGCTTCATTTTACCTCATTTCGCCTCATCGCCATAAACAGCTCTTGCACACTCAAAAAATATTTGGGGTATTGATCCCTTTATTTGGCACTCTTTAGGACAAACTGCTTATTAGTGATGTGATGTGATCTTTTGAATGGCCCTATAGAATACCAGGGATATTCTAACCTTCACATTGGCACGGAAAGAGTCTCAGCTGGCCAGACTCTCAGCTGAACCAGTGAGTTACCCTAGAATTAAAGAGTACTTGGTCTAGTAGTTCCAAGCTAAGCATAAATGGTCATGTTCATAACTCAGGATGTTTACAGGAGGTAAAAAGTGTCAAATCAAAGATTTTAAAATGTTGTGCTGTCATCCTTGCAAAAGTTGAACGGCACTGTGGGGATGCTTGCCTGAGAGTGGTCAAAATGGGCAGGCAGACTTGACAAACATATTCTTACCAGGCAAAATTTATTCTTTCATACAAAAGAAACTTCTCCATGACACACATGTCACCTTCATGAACAAAATGGCCTCCTCCTTTTATATCCCTCCTAATGGGAAGGACCTCCCCCAGGTAATAATTAGTGTGATGGGTGAGTTTAGCTGGCAAGTTAACATTTTACATACAAGTTTGTGTCTAGTCCACAAATGATGTGAAGTGTTTAAATCAAATGAAAAGACAAAATAGAAACAAAAATCATATACAAAAGGAAACTCAAAGCAAAGTTTAAACCAGTTTCCCCCTTGCCACATGGTTCAGCCTGAGATTTTAAAATGGCCGACAAAGACTATGCCTTCTCTTTGTGACAGCCATGTACAGGCAAGTTTGTATGCAAATAAACAAAGTTTTAAACGGACAATGTGAAGCTTAATCATTAACTTAAACAAATGAATGAATCCGGTGTGTTATTGTTAGCTGATGGATATTGCAAATGAAGCAAAGTGTCCAAAATAAATACTGGGACAAACCCACTTTGTCACAGGCACCGTTGACATGTATCACTTGCCTGACAAAGTAAAGTGAAAGTCTGCTTGGTCATATGTGTTTGGACAAATGACCTGCCCAGACTTCCAGCTGAGAGCTTTAAAGAGCCTCATCCATCTGAATGGCAGGACTTGATTCACTACAGAGGCGTTGAAAGTGTTCTTATGCATTTCAACAGCGTGTCAAAGGTCAACCAGACAAAGGCAAACGGCATGTTGCATGAGGTCAGGACACGGTAACGTCTTATACCACGACAGGAAGCAATGACAAAGCTGCAGACTGTGATAATTCTACTGCAATTTTTATGCAAACAGAAGCCCCCATCGGATAATTTTAGTATCACTGATTTTCTAAAGATAAAATAAAATAAAAAACAAGAACAACTAGCCTAAATGAGTCTGAAAAGTTTCCTCCCTTTTAAATTAACAATATTGACGTGATGACACGTTATTTTCTTGAACTATAAATTGTGAGTCTTGATAGAGACTGTGTCAGACTGTCGCCAATTTGTTGAACTTCAGTTGTGCTCAAAGTAGTTGTGAGTGATGGTTTATGTCACAGACTGGAGAGCCAAAATGATGCCCTCTGCGCGTCTCCAGCAAAGGGAGATGTTTGCTTTTGGGCGCAAATGACTGATAAACAATAGTAGCACTGAAAATGCCCGTGTTCCATCAAAGTTGGAAGGAAACAGGTGCATTTGCATTTATAAGAGGTGTAAATAACTTTAGAACTATAGAACAGTCACTTATTATTAAAATGCGCGTGAGATCAGACAGATTGAAACGCTCTCTGTGGAGCATGTCAGGAGAGTTTGCTGGCATTCGAGGCTGCTCTGAAAGTTCTAGAGCTAGGTTCTAGAGTAATATTTAAGTGGTGACAAAAATAAAGAAATGTTTCTTGCACAACATAGGCTACTGTAGACACAGAGGACTGGTCCGGCCTCCAATTATGCCTTGCACAGCAGCATCACGGATGACAGAATTTAGAGAAAAAAACTTGATACTCAGAGAGAACAAATCTAGAATTTGGAAACATTTTGAAGGAGCACAATGTTTATGTAGCACTTGCCACAAGGCAGTATTGGAGTCCTTATGTTATGCACAAACAACCCCACCAGCCCATGCTTTGACCACCTTTACGCATCTGCGTCTGCTTGTCTGGAACCACACAGCGCCACTTTCAAGGCTCAGTCAGTCAGGACCAGCACGACATTCATGGAGAAGGATTTTGTGGGTTGGAAAATGGTCTAAAAGGTCTGATTCAAAGTTTCATGTGGTTTCACTTCTGTCAAAAAAACATGTATAAATGCCCTATGTTACCTCTGTTCAAACTCTTTGCACATCTCTTGCTTCTGCCAACATCTTACAGAAAGATCAAACTAAAGTACTTATTAGTTTTGTTAATGATAAGTATGATAATCTTGTTCTGATACAGGTTCTTATGCTGACATCATAAATATTACAACTATTACACTGTCATTAGCAGTAGGCTAAGTGTTATAGTCTACAAAGATGCAAATGCCATTTGGACACAGGGGAGAAAAACCTTTGACTATTGCATGCAGAGTTTCAGTCCATTTCTTTTGTCATTTTAACCTTGTAGTGCAAGTGTGCTGACCGTATTGATAGACAGAAGAGAGAGCAATGTGGAGATGTGGAGCAAATGGGCCCAAGCCGGGAATCTAATCTGGGTCAGTGCGCTTCATGTACCAGACGCTGCCAGGTGAGGCTCCATGTCTGTGCTGTGATCGACAAGGTCAGGCAGGTACATGATACTGCAATTTGTCTTTATTAGAACACAAAATTACACTCTATATTTTTGTGGATCCAGAAAAAACAAAATGATAAAAGACAGGCACTCCAAAATGTTAAAGTGTGTACTATACTGTCTCCAGTGCATTTAAAAGATTAGCTTGACTTTTTTAAAATCTTGAACATCTCTCTCTCTCCCTCCTCCACATATGTCTCTCTATACCAGGAGTCCCCCCTGTCCTTTTATTGTAGGCAGCCTAAGGGATACCTGTGCAATATCCATGCGGTCTAATCACCATCTTGTTATGCCACACCTGTGAGGTGGGATGGATTATTTTAGCAAAGGAGAAGTGCTCACTAACACAGATTTAGACAGATTTGTAAACAATATTTGAGCTAAATGGGTTCATTGTCTTTATAGAACATGTTTAAGGTCTTTAGGTTCAACACATGAAAAATGAGAGCAAAAACAAAAGTGTTATGTTTTATTTTTTGATGAGAGTACAAATGACTGGTCATTTCTTTGATACAGGTTATGCCCACATTCATTTATTTGTATTTGTTTGGGGGGGAAAAAAGAGAAAAAGACAAAAAAAGGACCTTCAAGTCACCATTGTCTCCATCTAAAAAAGTACCCCATAGAAAGTCATATTTTATGCATTTGATTCCATAGTAAATGACTGTCAGACTGAGTGAGCTTTGGGAAATGGCGCGTTGTAAAGTTCCCTGACCTGCAGTTGTTTTGCTGACGTAACAGTCTTCATGCTCCACAGCCCTGGTCCTCTGCACCAGATGACTGTACAACAGTGCCACAAAACACGCAGGAGATGCAAATGTATTCAGTCTATCCCTGCAGTGCTCGTTTTACTTTCCTGACTTTGGTGTGAGGAAACAAGTACAAAAAAACAAAAAAAGGAGTAGATATGGTCCCAATCTACTCAGACTAACTATAGTACAGTTACTCTCTCCAGGGTTACACTTTGGGTCAGACACCATGAGTGACAGTATGACACTGAATACAATGTGTTCTGTATGTTGAAGAAGGCTGAGGTCTCATGCCACTTCAGTCTGTCCCAAACCGACAGGTGAAGAAGGAAGTTTTTATTCTGCTTTAGACAACTCCATACTGAGCAGAAGAATGAAAGATTGACAGCCAAGTAATATAATGTAATGTGGACAAGTGTTACTCTCGCTCATGGTGTCTGACCTAAAGAGTAACCCTGGAGAGAGTAACTGTCGTTACTTTGAGTCGGTCGGGACCACATTGACTCCAGAGTAGTATGTGATGGCAATGAGTTTGTTTTTTTCAAGTAAGAAACACTTGTCTTCTCTCTTCTCCAAACCCCTCTCACATCTCTCTTGCACTCAACACACACACATACTCCCAAAAAACACCCAAACACCACTCGAATATCTTCCTAGAAAAAACAATTAATACATAGCAAATTTGAAACCATTTGTGTTGACATGTCACTCTGTCCTTTGATGGATGTCTGCACGTCCTATTCCTTCAAGTCTGTTTGAAGTCATTCTTCTTTAGTCTTGTGATCTGCATTGTTTGTATTTGTTGTAAAAGTAAGACAAAAAGAGGGGGGCTCTCCGATGCCACAGTTCCGGTTTTGAAGGGGAGCGAAGGGAGGAAGAATAGCTAAGGAAGTCTTTGAGTTAGTCATTTTGAATCAATAAAGAGTTTCTTAACCAACAAAATGTACGATAGTGATCAAGAGGTGTTTGAGATTGTTACAAAACACCTGCAAAAAGCATAATGGCATACCCCCTCTCTAAGAAAACACTTCGCAAAATGTCATAAATGCACCCTGGTGTAAAGTAAGTGCCAAAATGTTTTGTTCCCCCCCCCCCCCCCCCCCCCTCCAAAGAGTATTTGCAGAATGTAGCACCTTGTATCTCTGGAGGCAGTCTGTCTGGGCAGGGGAACATCTTTGTGGGTTTGGAGACATACTCTGACGCTCTGTGTCTATTCTCTACACATGGACAGCTTATTCGGCCATATGATAGCAGCCTGGCGCACTGAGGGCTGTAATGTGGATGGTTAATAGTTTTTTAGTTCTTCGCCAAACACACTGTGAAATTGAGTCACAGCAAACAATCAGGAGTAGTTTCTAGCAACAATAACCTACAATGCAGAGAAATGATTCCCAACATAGATGCTTGAATATTGGGCTGAACAAAAGGTATTTGTTTTAGTGATTTAAAGATTAATTAAAGCAGTCTCTGTCATGGGTAAATTATGTCTAGCTGCCACAAGGCCAAAAAGCTAACAACTTCAACAACACTGACAGAGCAGACATGTACCTTTTAAATAGCCTGCAGACCCTCACACGGGCTGACAATTAAAGGGGTTTTAACAGATAATTAATTGGGAGTTTGGCAAAGAAAATCTAGAAGACACTGAATATTTACTGCACACAGTCACCAACTGATTGTAGACAATCACACGCTTGAACACAGTACATGATTTGCGGTGCACACAGTTCACTAAACTCTTGCACTCATTTTGTAAAAGACTGGACACATTATTACTTAGAGAACTCTTTTCACATGATTCAAAACCAAAACACGAGGCAGAATTAGGTCACTAAACACATACAAATGTTTTTTTCATTGAAATGAAAGACAAATATCCAAATGTATCAAATACACAGGAACATGTACGTTTTTGATGATATTGAATATTATATGTAAATTGAAAACATACATTAAGTCGACAAATGAATTAAAGTCCTTAATACTCACATAAAACCAAAATGCTGAGTCGGAAAGATTTGAGGTGGTTATTCCTGCTCCCACCAAGTGTAGCATTAATTAATCATAGTTACAATTACTTGCATTACTCACTCACTCCCCATACTTGGAAGCGGTAAGCTGTATACCCACCGTTGCTATGGAGTGCAGCCCGTTAACGGATGTAAGTGAAACTGCCAATAAGTGCCATCTTCCCATCCAACCACCACCAGGCACTCACTACAGACCACTAACAAGCTTCCTGGTATTCCCACATCGTCTCCTATCCTGCTACCCAGCCTAGCTTCTTATATCAGACAGGATCTGATGGTATGCCTGAAACACAAGACACGCCTCCTACATTGCCTGTTTGCAACAATGGCCGCTGGGTGCACTGCTTTATGACCGCGACGCTAGGGGCCATTGCTGTAGTACTTGCATATAGGGGCGGCAAAACAAGCTAGTTTTCCATTAGAAAGCATCGCACTTTACACACATTCTAAACAACTGTAAAGCCTGGTGCCTAATTTTCTAAAACTTTCTACAGCTAGATATTGCTCCTGTGATGACGCTGGGTTAGTTGCAATTAAAGGGACCAGGCGGTTTTTCGTAAGGTACATTTTAAAAATGTTGTATACTAGTGAGGGCCAGACTTTGATTGACAGGCCGTTAACATTAGAGCTAATAGCACGGGCGTGGGTACGACCGAACTACGCGCTCCGCGAGGGCCGAGTCTCTTTCGAACGTAGTTATTATGGCAAATGAGGAGAAGTGAGCAGATGGAGTCTATTATTTTTTACAGTCTATGGTATGTAATCACAATATAAAGCAAGTTCCAACTACAAGGGCATCTTGCATTGATCCCAACCAAATCGCAACCGGCTCTCTGTGTCATTCCTGCAGCACAATCATATACATATTATTCACCCTCTTTAAAGCCTAACTTTGCAGGAACATGTCTAATTTATACAGTCATACTATTTAAATGAACTTAACTTAGTCAACGGCAAATCCTGCTGAGATCTACTCAACTTAGTCTCACACACAGCTTCTACAATTTGGACTATAATCTTTATCATATTCCATTCCATGATACTGTAAATATGTGTTTCAAGTGGATACCATGATGCACAAGAAATACTAATTAATGCCATCATCTTACATATTCATCTTACATGCACGGCCTCTTCATCCCTTGCCATCTCAGCTAATCTTCTCCTCTCAAATTTCGCGTGGGGTCATAAAATCTGATTTTCCTCCACTCCTCCACTGAGAAACACTAAATCCTGATTTTGCTTCCCTGTCCCACACTGGCGACCCTGGCACACGCACTCACAGTTACTTTTTGCCTCGTCGAATGAAGTGGGCCCCCTGTGACCCACTGGACAGGTGTGGTCATTATTGAAGAGACGTGCACAGCGAACGGTGATGAGATAATGGTGTGGAATTACAATAAGCGAAAGGTCCAGTGGGATGCGTGTTATTGGGAGCTTTCATTAAACTGAAAGTGACGAGATCATCCAAAGATTAGCGCTGCAACGGAAGCATTAACAGAAATGAAAGCAAGCTTAGAGTGAGAAAGACAATGTAACAAGGGAATAAGGGCATTAAGACACAACATTTATTTATTTATCTTTGTATTAGTTAATAATGGATTAATTTAAACTGTATTTTACTGGAAAATAATCGGAAAGTAGATGACAAAGACAGAAGAACAGAAAAAAAAGCAAACAATTCAAAGTTTAAACAGGAGAACGACTTTGAAGGTAGAACTGTGACAAAACAAAAAAGCCAGCTCTCGCTCTCCATGATATGAGTGTTATCATCGTCATTAATATGTGCATAAGCATAACTTTGTCTCTTTTACCCCATTATGTGAACAAACTCGCTAGCGGCAATAAAGGCCCTCGGCCTGGTGCATGTCCCTCACTTGCGACCTTCTATTTCTCTCGCCCTATGATAAAAAATATTTTCTTGGCCTAGTGGGATTAGCCATAGCTTTAGGACACACTGGTGAGTTCCATTGACGAAGGGCGCAAATGTTCCATTGGATAAATATAATTTATTTGTTACAAAATGTGTTTCTTTCATATAGCGTTCAAATATTTAAAACCTTTGCAGAGATGTATGCATGTTCAGTCCATGAGATACAGATTTAACTGTTACACACTACGCTATACATTATTATTAAGTGGCCTAAGCTACCCGCCACCACACTTACCCTTTAGAGCCACCTTTCGTGTGCTGTATAGTTAGAAAGCTGTAGTGATGTGTTCAGTTTGTCTGGTAGTTTACCTAATTTTGAGGCATTTGTATGAAAACTCGAGAAGATGTCAAAAGATCGAGAAGGCTCCTGTAGAGTTTAAGACGGGGACATAATGTGATTTGTTTATTTGTCCTATGTCCCTGCCCAGTTTCATCTTCGCACAATGACATTTCCCATCTAAACTGCCTGTTTAAGGGGGCGCCATGGAGCCATCTTTTATCATTTATTCTCTCAGACCCCACCCAACATTAAGCTCACTGAGTACTGATTTTTGATTCACGTTATTTGCCCATCGGTGAATGTTTGCTACACGAACTCTTGCAATTTCGGGCTCCAGACGCGATTTTAATTAGTCCTCGGGCCTAATGAATATATTTTTCATCCCGAACATTACTTGTTCAAATGCAACAGTAAAATGCACTATGACTGTAAACCTGCACTGCTAATACTGACATTTTGTATTACGTTTATTTTTATGTTTTACTGTTTATACTTCTTGCCCCCTTAAAGGTTTTGGTAGTCATTGTATAGAGGATACCTATATTTACAATTTAATTGTTTCCTGTCTATCCTGCACACCCTGAGTGTTTCTGGGAGCTGAATGTAACAAGTGAATTTCTCTATTGTGAGATCAATAAAGGCTATCTTATCTTATTGTGGCATTACCAGTTTTATTTAACTGTATTTTAGAATAACTTTATTAAATATATGCTTTTAAATATTGAAACAGTCAGCAGATGGCGCCACCTGGTTCACACACACTTCCTCTGTCTCCTCACTGGCGTCTTCCGGCTGGTTGGGCTGTGCCTAGGCTGTGCGTGTTCTACGGGTCCAGCATCGCGGGTGGTTGAGGCCTCAACGCGCACCACCCCATGGCGTCCATCGCTCTCTCGGTTCATTAGTCCGAGGTCTGCTGGGGCCCTTGTGTAACCGGGGGCTATCGAAGCACCGCGCCGGCCGAGCAGATGTGGGCATGCGACGGTGGAACCCCGCTGCTGTCTTGTTTCCCCTGTTTGTTTTGTTCCCGTTATGTTGACCTGCTCCCGGGCATTTTGTGAGCCCCACTAAATGTGTATCAACTGTGTTCAACTGAAAAGCTAATGAAAAACTAGCAACTGTGAACAAATGAACCAACTGAGAGCTTAAGTGTATAAACTATTCAACTGATTATAACGAAAACTGTGAGATGACCTGTGTAAAGAAGGTATGAAATCCCAAAGAAAAAGATAAAAGTAAAACATAGAAATAAATTAAACTATATGTAAAACATGCTGCCTCTGTCCTTATGGGTCGAACCTGTGTGCCTTAAAGCACTTTTTCTTTTTCCAGTTTTACTGGATGGCGTTGTCTAGTTTAATTTTAATATACCACTACCACTCATCTTGCTACATTATCTTTTCTTATCTTAAAAAAAAAAGTGTAAAAAAAAAACAAGTTAACCAAAAAGAGTTAACTTTTGATGTTAGGCCGATCTCCAGTAAGTGTTCATAATGGTCTTGATATTGCAGGGTAGATATAGAGCTGTAAGTATGCGTAATAAGCTGACAGCCTCAGCCATCTCAATTTTGTCGGTTCTCCTCTGAAAATGTTTTACTTTTCTTTAAAAAGTAGCTTATTTTCTAAGTCATTTAAATGGCGTCGTGTCGTGGGGATCGCGGAACACCAGTTGTTATAACGGGGGTCATGACTACAAAAAGTTGAGAAACAGTGACTTATGTTTACATGCCGTCAATATTCGGGTTAAGATCAATATTCCGGTTTCTGAAACACCCCTGTATACATGGTCATTGTAATCAATTGGGATATCTCGATCCAAACCACAAAGCACGTACAATGTCTTGACAAACAAAGAACTTCATGACGCTATATCTGTGCTTTCTACTTCAACAAAATACATTATATTCATGTCCCATAGGCTGGGCGATAAATCGAATTAATTCAATTAATTCATGCTTTTATAAACAGACGATGTGAAAAATGGCTAAATCGTTAAATCGTGTCCGCCGCTCCATGTCCGCCTCACGTGCGGCCAATTTAGCAGCGTTTTAGACGCTCCGTAGCGAAATGACACCAGTGGAGAAGCCAGCGACTTTCTGACGATCTCTGCTGCTTCATTCATGCGCGGTGGACCTTTTTTTTTTTTTTTTGTTACTTTATTGTGCCATAAATTTCATAATAACATTACACAATTAGCATGTCAGAATTAACACAATATATATGTTTTTTTTTTTTTTTTTTTTTTTACACCCAGTGAAATGAAAAATAAAAAATTCAATAATAAATAAATATATATAATAATGAAAAAATTATATAAATATACATACATACACACACATATATATACACACAAACATATGTATACACATACACACATACATATATACACACACATACAGGAAAAAATTAAAGAAAAATAAAAAATAACTACATATATCAAGACAATAAAAATAAAAATACACAGATACCTACATAAGTATATAAACCTACATATTTAAGTATAGCTACAATGATGTAGTGGTGACAACTGTGCCAACAAAAACTACGACAAAACCATCAAACTATACCACGCCGACCCACATATACAAATGCGCGGTGGACCTTTCCTCCGCTAAAACAGACTTTCCCTGGGTCTGCTCCTGTGTTTTTCTCTCACTCTGCTTTGAGCGGAGCAACCTTTTAACTCCGCCCCTTTCCCCTTGAGTCTCCATGGAGACAGTTGTCAATCACAGCAGAGGCATGAGGATAAAACTAAAACACCTTTGAAAACTCCATGGCTTTTTAAGAAGTTTTATTTTTGAGAGCAGACAAGGAATATTTAAGAAATAACCATTTTAAATAAAGGGTTATCTTATCTTAATGGGCCTAACTGTAGGCTATATTATGAAATATTAATGAGCAGGACTCTGAGCAGTTTTCTTCGTATGAAAGATCAGGAGACTTTTTTAAGTTTATTTCCAATAAAAATCAATTAAAATCGTAATCGTCCAAACTGAGTAAAAAAAAAAATCGAGATTTTATTTTTTGGCCATATCGCCCAGCCCTAGTCCTTCGCCACACTAATAAAGTAATTGGTTTCTTCTGATGTGGTGTGGTGTGGTGCTGTGCTACGTCAGGGTTTAGCCATGTTTAGCTCTGCTTCGGGTATATTTCAAACATAGACGCTGCATACTTCCTGTACTCAAAAGATAGAACATGCGCAGAACAAAAATTAATGTTTCTTTTGATGAATATTCTGGTTAGAAAAGGAGTAACCCAGGGGTCATATTTATGTTTATAAAAACCAACATGGACGTGCGCAACCAGGTTATTGCTAATATTCCAGTTAGAGAAAAGATGACTTCGCATAAATCCATGTTACACCGATCAGGGAAAATCCTGACACTGCCAAAACATTCAAAAATATATTTTATTTTATCAGGACATTAAGTCAACGTTTTGGTGGTTTGGTCTGATTTGCCTGATGAAGGCCATAGCGCCAAAGCATTGAGTTAATGTCCCTATAAAATTAAATGTATTTGTTCATGATTAACTCATTGACTGCCAAAGACGTCAATTGAAATCCAAACGTTGACTGCCAATGACGTCTTTAGATGTCAATTAGGTTTTTTAATAGGGACGGGTGCATTAAAGCCTTGTGCAGCTCTGGTGTAAATATCTTAGTTGTAGACATTATTTTATTGAGTCAGCAGGTGGCAGCAGTGCTCTTTGGATGTGATCACAGGCAGAAGTAGTAACCGCGGCTACTTGTTTTGATCTGACGTGGTCTCAGACGAGGGAAGGAGAAGATCCAGAGAGAATGGCTAAACGTAAGGACAAATACAGGCAAGTTACACTTGAACAGGTTTTGGTTAGCGGCAGACCTAACAAAAAGCTCCTGACTAGCATGATAAAATGCTAAGCCTGAGCCCGCATCCGGACATAGCATCCGGCGGCACCTTTCATCACACCACACACGAGAGAGAAGCACTTCTTTTGCAAACCACTGTTCAGATGTTTGAGGTGTCACTAAAGCAAAAAATATTAGCGTCAAAGTCACTGTTCTGCTTGTTTACAAAAAGCTTGTTTTCTCAGCTTTGTCGTCAGAAATCAGCATTTTCAGTGATTTCACTTGTTTTCCATGGATGATTACTTAAGAATGGAAAGAGGTACAAACAAACTTTTTTTTAGATGAAAGAAGAGAGTCTAATCTTTCCTTTGGTTGGTTTGGTGTTGACATAGACCTGGAACTCAATTTTCTGTGTGTCTTGAAAAAACTGTCAAAGTCAATGAGTTAATGTTCCGTAATCACGTAATCACTAGGGCTGGGTATCGATTCAGATTTCCCAAATCGATTCGATTTGATTGACTTTTGATTCAGTGAAAGATATCACGCAGTATCAATTTTACTTGGTTATGGAAGACATTCTCAGAAGAACTAACTAACTTGTTACATTAGTAAAAAATATGAATATTTACATTAAGAATTGAACCCTCCATTGTTGCCATGTGTGTAATGACGCACCGGCACAGCCAATCAGGTTGGCCTTTGAAAGTAAACAACTTGGCCACCATAGATATGAGAGTGAAGCTGTCCATGGCAAGATCTTTGGAAATAAATGTATTTATTTATTGGTTTATTTGGTAGGGACAGTGCAAGTTAATGAACAAGCCACACCGGATTGTAGCCTTGGGCTAATTTCCATCTGTCGTCCCCCATGCGCACTCTCATTCATCCTGACCTATTGTACATTGTTCAAAGGAAAATTGATTCAGATCGATTAATCAATTAATTAAACCCAGCATGAGTAATCACTATGTTAGAAAGGTTTTTGAATCTGCCCAATTCCCTCTCGAGAATTGCACTTCAATAAATGAGAGTGAATGTTTTTATATTCACAGATTCCAATAGATTCCAATCCAAGGCCCACTGAAGCAAGATGAGCAACTTCTGCTCTTCCCTCACCCCGTAACGCAAATGAACACACACACACAAAACTGAAACCGTTCATACACATGATGTTTTTTAACAATTGGCAGTTTTGAGGGATGGTTTCAGTGTACTGCTATATGGGCTGTTTTAAGGGAGACAGTACTAAAAAACCGACAACCTAAAGCCTAAGGACAAAACAAATTAAAAGTGGTGTTTATTTTGAGCGTTCCATTTCCTGCTCATTATTACCTGTAGCGGCTCTGAAGTGAAGTCAGACCTAATCCTGTCTTTGCGTCTGCTCTGTGCCACTCCTGGAGCCACTGTGACACACTCCACTCCTCTGCTGCAAGAACTAGGCCAGTCAGCTCCTTAATTACTTCATTAATTTTAATCTAATCCAATTAATTACATTTTCTGCCCCTGCTCCTGTTCTCTCTACTCTCCATTCTAGTAAGTTGGAGGTTCTCGGGCCAAGAGGGGCCACAGTGAGAGACCATGCATGACCTCCACAGCATACGAGAAAAAAGAAAAAGTGGCTTTGTGGCCCCTCCCACTTTTCTAAATCAATTACTTTTCCACCCTTGGTCAAGCAAAGACCCCCCGTTTTTCCCTTGTTGTGTAATTATTCAGCTTTGCTGCTCTCTCCAATTTTGTGCCTTGACAGCTCTTAAGTAGCTGCGATCATTGGCATGTGAGTTTAACCCCGCTCGAGCAGTGGCAGCCAGGCGTGTCAGCACGATTGCACACTACACTACATCACAGCGAGGGACTCTGCTGTGTTGGCAAAATATATATATATTTTTGCAGACTTTCAACAGGAGAGTCCACAAGGGGAAAGAAGTTACTCAACAAGCACACTGCACCTGTCACAGAGTTCACGTTTTCTAATCGGCTTCAAATGTGTTGGTTATGCAGAGTAATTATTAGGACTGACAGTTAGTTGTGCATGCATGCAGAGAATACCCACAGCCTATTGATGTTGGGATGATGTGCGGTGAAGGATGCATATTGTAAGTGAGGAAGTAATTATTTAATTATCAAAAATGATAAAACCTTAAACTAATAATCTTCTATAATATGAATTTATAGAAAAGCAAGAAGCGTTATTTTTACTCCAGAGCCTGAATTCAAACCCACACCAATAATGTCACGTGTATGTGCCATAGATTTGACATAAACTAGCTCTAAAAATATACATTACAATGTGGAAAATAGTAGGGCTGAAAGATATATCGTTATCGTATCGATATCGAGATATGAACATTCAAGATATCAATATCGCAAAAGAAAAATATATCGTATCGATATCGAGATATTTGGCATGAATATCGAGATATGAAATTTTGTCCAAATCGTTCAGCCCTAGAACATAGACAAGTATAGTAGTAGTGTAGATTTCCTTTTCCTTTACTTTGTAAAAGGCAATGCGACCGAATGAGCTGTTTGTATCTAAACACAGTGCATTTTTGTAGACAAGTGTGAAAGTGTAAAATCAGCACATTGTATTTTGCTTCCTGCTTATCAAGAGTGCAGACGTATCTCTGCTTGCTGCTGCTGCTTGCCTCTTTATTCGCTTTTTAATCATTCTATTTTTTGGCACATGTCTTGGATATGATTTTATTTTCTTCTTTAAAGTGAAAATGAGGAGCATGAGAAGAGCTCCTGGCTCGCCAGCAAAGGCTTCGCCTGCATCCCCAGTAAAAGATTTGGTCGCAGCTGCATCATGTGCACCTACAGTAAAGGACTCAGCCACAGTTAAGGATTCAGCCACAGCAGCACCATCAGCACCTACAGTAAAGGACTCAGCCGCAGTTAAGGGTTCAGCCACAGCAGCACCATCAGCACCTACAGTAAAGGACTCAGCCGCAGTTAAGGGTTCAGCCACAGCACACCATCGCACCTCAGTCCAGCCAAGCCACAGCAGCACCATCAGCACTACAGTAAAGGACTCAGCCACAGTTAAGGGTTCAGCCACAGCAGCACCATCAGCACCTACAGTAAAGGACTCAGCCACAGTTAAGGGTTCAGCCACAGCACCATCCGCATCTCCGGAAAACATTTCAACCATAGCAGCAGCACCACCTGCATCTGCATCTCCGGGGGAAAAGCTCAACTTCAGCTTCAACTCCACCACAGGCCTTGAGCCCGACTGCTACATCTACACCCTCCAGAGATTTTTCTGAATCATTCCCATCTCCAAAGTCCATCCATCCATCCATTTTCTTCCACTTTTCCGTTGCCGGGTCGTGGTAGCCTGGTGGGACCAGAATGATTCCCCTCTGTATTTTTGTATACAGCGGGGGATCAGTCTGGTCACCCCACCCCCGCTGGCTGTATCCGCAAAATCAAACCGATCCCGTGCAATCAGATTTGTTTATTTGCCGTGACGTGTTGTTAGCGAGCAACGTCACTCACAGGATGCGGAAGTCTCCTCAATAACAATCTACGAACAACGCACGAAAGAGAGAAAGCGTGTCTTCAATCGGCGGTAAATGATCAAAAACACATCGACAGTAGGTGAGTTTCGTGATTCATAATCCTGCGCAAATATTAACACAAACCACTAATAACACCGCATCAACGGCAGACGCCCGCCCTTCGCTGATTGGTTTACTCCACTTCCTGTTTGCTTGCGTATCTACCACTGTGGGAAATGGATTTGACGCAGGGGTGATCAGACTCAATCGCTGGTACAGCGGTGAGTCTGGATTTTTCCAGGCTAGGGTCGTGGAGCTGCCCAAATCACATTGCACCAGCCCCTATGGCTCCTCCTGCAGGTGGTGGGTCCACAGAAGGACGGCCTCATGGTTCTAACCGGGCCTGTTGGTCTCTCATAAGGGGCTTCTGAACCGCTCTTTGTCTGACCCGTCACCTAGGACCTGTTTGCCATGGGAGACCCTACCAGGGGCACGAAGACCCCAACAACAGAGCTCCCAGGATCATTCGGGTGCTCAAACCCTTCCACCCCGTTAAGGTGGCGGTTCCAGGAGGGGTATCTCCAAAGTCACCTATGGGATTTCCCAACCATTTCGAAACCTTGATAATAAAGGGATTAAAATCATTCCCCTCACTCCAGTCATGTCAAGACCAAGGCTTTCATCCCCAAAGAAGTATCATGCCCCTCTCCCACCTCCGCCATTTTCATCAACCAAGGTTTCCCCAGCTTGGCCCCCACCACCGGTGCAAAAGCTGTTATCTCCAGCAGCTTCACTGCTGCTGTCTAGGACATTAGGGCCTCTGCGTTGCTACCATGCATAGCAAACTCAAAACCAACCAGATGTACATAGAGGGAGTGTGTTCTTCTGAAATAATTAGTACAGTCAAACAACATAGATTAGATGAGAGGGACAGTCAGACCGTCCAATCAAAGAACTCTAATCCATATCCCTTGCAAAACGATTCCATCCACTCAAATACAGATAAATCTCAAACATGCTGTACTCAATGTCAGATCGTTAATAAATATTTTTATTTCCTCTTGTAATCTAGATTTTATGTTTTTAACTGAAAAATGGCTCGACAAAAACACTGGTAACGCAGTTTTGATTGAGTGTAGTCCATCTAATTTCAATTTTGTGTCTTAAATACGCCAAAACCAGAGGGGTGTTTGTGCCATATTCAGGGACAATATAGTCATCCACAAATTGTCATTTGGGTTTTTTTCCATCGTATGAGTATGTGTCTTTCAAAATGGAGATAAAACAATCTTCCATACTTTATATGACTATTTACAAACCACCACTGAATTGTTTTATTGAAGATTTTACTGAATTACTTTCAAACCAGTGGTTGGGCCTGGAGTTATTCAAAGAAGACACATAAATGATACAACAACAACAACACAGTTTATGGAAATGATCAGATTTGAAAATCCCCCATGCTCTAATGTTGATGATCTGTTGGACTCTTACACATGAAGCGTCTTAAATGTTTTTGATACTATTGCTCCGATCGAGGTAAAAATGGTTAACAATAGGCAAAAAGCACCTTGGAGAAGTGAAGATTTAGTCAGGGCACAGAAAAGGGAGTGCCGAAGAGCCGAACGGAAATGACGCAAGTCAAAGCTCCAGGTTCATTTTGAGATATACAAAGAAGTGCTTTGTGAGTTCAACCAGATTTTGCGTGGAGAAAGGGAGAAATACTTCTCTAAAATCCTCGCAAACTGCAGAAACAATTCTCGTGTTCCGTTTTCCACAGTAAACAGATTAACTAACCCTCCAGTTTCACTGCCCTTAGAACTAATCTCTACATCTAAGTGCAATTAGTTTGCAATATTTTTATGACAAGTCCAAGGCATTAAAAATGCCATAATTTCCACAACACAAATAGCAACCCTGCCACCAGATAAACACCTGAGCTGACACATTTCACACCTGTTACTGACAAACAATTATCAACAAAATGGTTATCTCCGGTCTGAGTTCATGTACATGCTGCCTTGATGAATTACCCAGTAGATTTCTGAAGTCTGTGCTGATCAGGTTTTTACTACAACTTGTTCAGTTAGTTAACATCTCACTTGAGACTGGAGCATTTCCAAAGGCAGTCAAAACGCAGTCATTAAGCCTCTTCTAAAGAAGAGCAACCTTGATGCCAAGATACTGAACAACTACCGGCCCATATCAAACCTACCATTCTTAGGAAAAGTCCTAGAGAAAGTAATATATCAGCTCACTTACTTTCTCCTGTCTAACAATGTGTTTGATACTTTCCAGTCAGGTTTTAGGCCCCACCACACCACTGAGACAGCTCTGATCAAGGTGACAAATGATATTCGTATGAACACCAATGCAGGTAAGGTCTCAGTTTTTGTTCTGCTGGACCTGAGCACTGCCTTTGACACAGTGGACCACAGGATCTTACTTCACAGGTTAGAAAACTGGGTGGGAATCTCTGGTACTGCTCTAAACTGGTCCAAGTCCCATCTCGAGGACAGGACGTACTTTGTCGAAATTGGCATGACCTGTGGAGTCTCCCAGGGGTCAATCTTGGGACCCCTCTTATTCAACTTGTACATGCTTCCATTGGGTCAGCTAATAAACAGCAACAATGTGTCGTACCACAACTATGCAGATGACACTCAGATCTACGTGTCACTGACGGCAGGTGAACATGGGCCTGTAGATACACTCTGTCACTGCATCGAACAGATCAGTTTGTGGATGCAAAACAACTTTCTCCAACTGAACTCAGACAAAACTGAGATCATTGTTTTTGGCCCACAGACACAAAGACAAAGTGTTATCAGTCACCTTGAGTCTCTCTCTCTAAAACCAAAAAATCAGGTTAGAAATCTAGGAGTAATCATGGACTCAGACCTGAACTTAAACAGCCACATCAAAGCAATAACATCATCAGCTTTTACCATCTGAAGAACATTGCCAAGATTAGAGGAATAGTGTCAAAACCAGACTTAGAGAGACTCATCCATGCATTTGTCTCCAGCAGGTTAGACTACTGTAACAGCCTACTCACCTTTCCAAACGAGCTGTTAGACAGCTGCAGTACACCTAAAACGCTGCTGCTCGAATACAACCATATTAGTCCAGTGCTCCGGTCTCTGCACTGGCTTCCTGTCACTCAGAGAATAGAATTTAAAACAGCTCTGCTTGTGTACAAGTCTTTTCATGGTTTAGCACCAAAGTACATCTCTGACATGTTAGAGCTGTATGAACCATCTCGGGTCCTGAGAACTTCAGAGAGGATTCTCCTGGTGGTCCCCTCAATAATAAACACGGTGAGGTTGTGTTTCAGTTTCATGCAGCTAAAATCTGGAACAGTGTTCATGAGGATGTGAGACAGGCCTCAACTCTGACAATGTTCAAATCTGGGCTGAAAACAGCTCTTTTTACCTGTGCATATGACAACTGAAAGTATTTTATCTGCACTCTTGCCTTTTACTGTAATTGATACATTTTTATGTTGATGTTTTATTGATTGATTTTTATCTCTTTTCTTGTAATTGTATGCAACTGTGGAGCACTTTGAATTGCTTTATGTATGAATTGTGCTCTACAAATAAACTTGCCTTTCCTTGCCTATTTCTGGGGCGGCCCACCAAACTTATTTCTCAACACAGTCTCACGTCACGTAGAGCTTCCGGCCGAAACATGCTTTTAATGCGAGACACAGTAGGGGAAAACAATACTTTTTCATGCATTGGTCAATATTGAGATAAAATAGCATTTTGTGATCTTGAAAGTTCAAGCTCAATAACGAACTAATAGATATTGCAGAACATTTGCATATCCGTGAGAGCTGGTACAGACCATTACCCAGATGTATAAAGCACCTTGTGTGTTGTGTGGATTAGAATCATCCTTCAGCTGAAGTGACAAACCCCCACTAATGATCATGGTACTTAGAATAAATTAGCACTATCAGGAACGGTCAGGTCATTATTCCGCCACATAAGTTTTATGAAGTGAGTAAGCTATCTCTTACATAACAGAGTGCACGTAAACACAGACGAGCAGCCGCAGTGAATTACCAAGACAAGGAAGCTTGAGTCCACAACAGCCTGGTGTTACAGACCCACAGCATCTGAGTCAGCCCACATGAGAGCAACAAGGTTATCTGCCTGAAAAGTAGTGTCTTATTAACAAGAGCACCACTAAAACTGCAGAGACAGAAACTTAATTATACAGTATGTAGAGGATTACAATATGTGATACGGCACGGTGGCACAGTGGTTAGTGCTCATCCATCACAGCTAGTAGATCCCGGGTTAAACCGGACAGGGCCTTTCTGGGTGGAGTTTGCATGTTCTCTCCGTTACTCCACTTTCCCTGACCACTAATAACATGTACAATATGTAAATCCTCCAGCCAGGTGATTCTGGTGTAGTAGAGCGGACTGCAGGTTCTACTGGGCAGAGCCCACAACTAATTATTTTACCATTTTACTTCTCTTTACCAGGTGTAAGCCTAGGTTTAAGCAATAATTTTTCTGCTAGGGAGCAAAGTAAGCTGTGCGGACATTTTTTCTTGTTTCTTTATTTCTCATTACCAACCACGTAGTTATGTGATTTTAGATTTAACCTGCAGTAAAAGGCAACACAAATTCGTGAAATTGGCAGGACAGAGGCATTCATTTACAAATAGGATATTTATTAGTTACATGTTTTGTTAAAATTGTCTATGGTTCCCTTTGTTCAAGGGTTATCCCAATAACTTAAGGTTATAGTTCATTTCACTGACTCTCCTCATTTCAGTGTCCATATTGAAACAGCATATCACAGTCCACAACACAAAAAGAGGATGATCCTGGCTGCACAGGCGTAGAAGAAGAAAAAGGGGAGGTGGGTAGCACTGACAGGACCCTATGAATGGGAAATCTACATTAGCACAAAAACAGATGCATGGTCAGATGTAGCTACAAGACCATTGACATACTAGGGCGACGTTGCATGGTGCTCTCCAAATGACCCACAATAGCATCATAGCATAAGGACTAGTAAGCCTATAGTCACCTGCATGAATTTACAACTGGTCAACACGCTTAATACAGTTGTGTGTACATCTAGTTGCTGACTTGACGCCTCGAGCTGCTGGCTTGATGCCTCCTGAACGACAATTAACAACTCACAACTTCACCAACTTTCACACTGTACCCCGCTACAGCAGCAGCGTGTGAGGTCATAGGGAGAAGAGGTCATGCCAGGTGCATAACCCCCCGTATAGCGCACACACACAATCTGATTGGCTCAATGTAAGGGTGATATAGGCTACCCCACCACACTGACAATCAGCCTGGCTGCGTCCCCGGGCGAAATTTCCCTACGGGGACAATACCTTAACCTTAACTCTCGTAACACCCTCTCCATATTTCATAATCATAGAGGCAAGATGTGTGAAGTGTCATGCCCAAGGGCACAGTATTCCTAGAAGTCAAACCTTCAATATCCCTAGTTAAGTTCTATTTCCTATTGAAATAGAAAAAAGATAAAAGCAATGCAATGTTAATTTAGCTGTTTTTGCATTACTTCATAATATCATCTTTTTATATGGCATTTGTTAATTGCATTTGCCTCTGTATGAGTTATAGTATCCTTTATTTACCGTGTTTTCCAGCTATAAATTGCTCCGGATTATAAGACGTGTGGCTGATGTTAAATGGACCCTGCGTTCTGTGTATAAAGCATGGCTCGTGGGACTCAATGTAGAGTTTGGAGTAGGCAACAGGCACTACTCCATTTATTGATCTGGCAGATAAAGAACATGGCATTAGCCCCGACTGTGGTCCTGCCCCATATATACAACTCTTCCCATGGATGACAATACGAAAGGGCTTTAATACAACATACCTGGCAGATAAAGAACATGGCATTAGCCCCAACTGTGGCCCTGCCCCATGTATACAACTACAAGAAATAAAAAGGACACCCATAAACATAAATAACTAATATAAACATAAATGACAATAAAACAATGTGACAACTTAAAAGACATGCTAGATTCACAACAATGTGGAATCTAACGGGCTGATGGCAACAAATCCCTACCTCTTCCCACGAAGACAATACGAAAGGGAAGACGGAACGGGAGGATATACGTATATACGGTCAAGACAGGACATGGCACACAAGGAGCAGCCAACCAAAATAAAAGACTATTTACACAGGACTAACGATATAAAACAATACTGCCAGGCAAAACAAAGTCAAATGGGCAATTATAACTGGTACAAATTAAATAATTCCCAGCCAACAATACATTGCGTGTAACACCACGCTACGCCAGACGATGGCGCCTTGACCCAATTCGCCAGGATTAACCAGGCTATTATAACACCGTTACATATGCACCAGCCAAAAAATGCCTAATGAACAGGGCTGGACTGGCAGAAAAAATCGGCCTGGGACTTTTGGGTCAAGACCGGCCCTCTAAAAAAATCAGTCATATTAAATGCAATAGTCGAGGTGAAGAGCAAAACAATAAGCCCTTGGCTTGAACTAAAACAGTATAAGCTACGAATCAAGGACAATAGCTGAATGTTGTTTCTGACGAATTCAAGCTAACATCTCATAGCACTCAACACTTTAATCTTGTTGTTTACAACTTGATGGAACTTTTGTAAAATTACTAAACAATCTTAAAATGTGCTTTCCGTTAATGAGGTTCCTCTCGTGACTGCAACACAAATAAACTTCTCAAAACCAACCAAATTATCACACTGTAGATTTAGGTTAGTTCGGGAAATTCCACAGTTACCATGGAGATGCGCCATCTTTGCAGCTGTTAGCATACATTTCCATTGACTAACATCAGCTAAAAACAGTATAAAAAGTGGAGAAAAAAGCCGTGGAACAACTTCGTTAGCTGCTGAGTTACTGCTGGTAAATACATCTAACACACGGTGGTGTCCAAGTGTTTTAATGTGGACAATAACAACAGGATTTTAACTTTTAAAATCTCCATTAGTTTATAATTGCTGCTAATCCCATAATGCTTAGCGATATGACATCACATTCCCGAACTCTATGAAATGGTAAAACTCACCACGGAGTTAGAGAGGTGTGTAGTGAAAATAGAAGTCCCAAAAAGGCCAAACATTGTAAATCCTTTCAATGGAAATTAGAAGCTATTTCCAAACTACGCGCACTGACGACGAGGGGGGCAGGAGGCGAGTCACCTGACAACTCCCAACATGCACTTCTTTGCAAACATTTGTCTAAAATATATTAAAAAAATAGAGAACCGAGGTTCTGTGGGTCCTGGAGGGTGTTACAATGAACTATTTCCTATTATATTGGCAAATATGATGTGAGCGGCATGAGTGTTACGTCTGAAAGGCCCATTGCTCATTATACGTGATTATC
Source organism: Neogobius melanostomus (assembly GCA_007210695.1). Taxonomy (NCBI): domain Eukaryota; kingdom Metazoa; phylum Chordata; class Actinopteri; order Gobiiformes; family Gobiidae; genus Neogobius; species Neogobius melanostomus. Next base: position 5,154,600 of record VHKM01000073.1, on the reverse strand, counting down.
TGGGAACCATAACTCAAGAAATCATGCCACCAGAAGGGTATAAAAGGCGTCACATCCTTCTAGTGGAAGAATTGTGTAATTGCATGTATATAATTATAGGAATCCTTATATCTCTTGGCGCTTATTGTGGGCCGGTGTAATGCATTACGGGGCTTATCTCTCGATCTGACTGGCCCGACCGGCCCAAAAGTATGTCGCCCCCGGGAAAACTCCCAGTGCTCCCGATGGCCTGTCCAGCCCTGCTAATGAAGAAAAAAACAACAGGCTGAGGCTGAATAGAGTTCGGGAAATTCCACAGTTACCATGGAGATCGGCCATCTTTGCAGCTGTTAGCATACATTTCCATTGACTAACATTAGCTAAAAACAGTATAAAAAGTGGAGAAAAAAGACGTCGAACAACTCCGTTAGCTGCTGAGTTACTGCTGGTAAATACATCTAACAGACTGTGGTGTCCAAGTGTTTTAATGTGAACAATAACTCCAGTATTTTAACTTTTAAAATCTCCATTAGTTTACAATTGCTGCTAATCCCATAATGCTTAGCGATATGACATCACATTCCCGAACTCTATAGGCATGCTAGGTATGCTAACATAACACATTGATGGGTTTTTTGGGGGTTTAGCACTCAGAACATTTGAAGACACGCAACTCCCCTTCCTGGATGTAACACATTGATGCTACATGAAGCATAAACAACAAACTAAATAGGTGTCTGGTATGTTAACGTCACATGAACAGTTCAGATAACTATAGCATAAAGAACATATGCGATCTCACTACAAATCACTAAATCCATCGAAATTTTCCGCCTCGGTGTCACTTCAGAACAATCGCCTTGGCAACTACCTGGGCTCAGAGGCGTAACTGCACCGTTGACAAGCCTCTCCCAACAGCACGTTTTTCAAGCTCTCATTTCCAAACTCATTCCTCTTGCTGTTGCCATCTAGCTTTTAGTCCGGGATTAGTTTTTTGTTTGTTTTCTTCATTGCGGTAAGCGTAACCTCTGCTTCTCGCTCACTCCAAACATTCTTTTTGCTGCTCAATTAGCCTGCAGTGCCCTCTAGCCTAGCGGCACACACTTAGTGAAGTGTGTGAAATTATATATTACTTTTTTTTTTTAATCACATGTTAGTTACTCCGGAGTATAAGACTATAGTGCACTTATAGTATGACTTATAGTCCGGAAAATATGGTAGAAATAAAAGTCAATTGGAATCAGTAGGTGCCAGTCAAAGCTGGATCTACATTAGCAGTAAACTTAGAGTAAGAGAACTACGCTAGGGGCAGAGCTGCACCAAAGAAGAAACACATTTTAAGGGATTACCTTGGTCTTATCAGCACAAAACATGTGGGCAGGAGGTACACACAGACCTGGACTCTCAATAAAGCCAGACACAACTCCAGCTGCAGCATGGATACACAGCTGCAATAGGACAAGGGTGGGAAACCGCGGGTTCCCGGGAAATGGGTTTGAGATTGGTTTCATTGTTTAACACAACACAACAAAACTGTGTCCGATGCTTCGCAATTATCCTGTAGCATCTACTTTCAACATGCACCTCCAGCTTTAACCCTGACCATCCGCAATTTTATTTTAGATGTCATTGTCTCTTTGATACGAGTTTTCCTGATAACACAAATATAGTCAAACACACAAATCAATGTTGGCAAAATGTATGATGCTTGTCTGTGTGTGTCAGTCTTGCAATTAACTATTTTTGGTCAGTTATGTCATTTTTGCAAACCGGAATTTAATCAAGCGTTATTGTCCCCAATCAGTCATACTGATACTGGCCCTTGTGAGGCTGCTAGCGGTAACTGGGATTCAGACATTTTTAAAATTACATTCATACTGTTATTGGTAGGGAATTATTAAATAAGAGCAGACAAGGAAGCAAGGGAGAGGGATTATGCATTTCAAATCAGCTCGGTCGCGACGTAATAAGTGTATCCGACACCTTGAGGAGAAAAGTGATTGCTTCTGTTCACATGGGTAATATTTCTGGTGTCTCCAGCTGCGTGAGGCCACATCATTACATTAAAAAAAAAAGTCTGAAAAATCTCATTCTACACCCATTGCTTTTTAGCCGCTTTTGCAATGTGCATTCAGGGTTGGCACGACGCCTAAAGTGAAAAGCTACAGTGCTCTATATAAGTCCCAAACTACTTTTCAAAGCAATAATGAAGTGAGATAAAGAACAATGCCATTAACGCCAAATTTGTATTTAGTTCTGCTTTATTGCATCTCGTGTATTAAAGTCATCAATCACACCGGGCCGGGCTTGCGTTCAAGGTTAACTACAGAAGAGACTGCATTGGGGACCTTTTCTGTCAGATTAGTTAACATCAAACTGGTAAAAAAGAGCACATCGGAGAAATTGGTCACAGTGCTTTAATTAATTAATTAGGCGACACAGTGGCACTCAGGCCTCACAGCAAGAATGTCCCAGGTTTGATCACTGGGCGGGGCCTTTATGTGTGCAATTGCATGTTCTCCTCATGCCTGCTTCTCCGGGTGCTTCGGTTTGCCCTACCAGTTTGTGCATGCGAGTATGGGACAACAAATGGAAATTCGCTCATGGCTTCAATGTTTACATGCGTGTCTCATGTGTGTTCATGGACATGTACTGTCCCAAACCACAATAATCACATGTTAATGTAACCGGCGTAGGTTACTGTATACCGTATATTACGTCATGCCCCCTCCGCTTCCGCATTCCTACGCAGCCGCATTTAAGCGCCGTGTATGCCAGTAGACGCTGCTTTCCCCTCGCCTGACCGCCGCCTGCTATCGCTGCCTTTTTGTAGCCATTGTGCGGTATCCTTGGTAGGTCTGCATTTTGTAGAGGGTTTATATATTATATGTTGTTAAACCTGTGTCTGTGTGGTAGATGCTGCCTAAAAACTCTGGCTAGGTGGCCTGATGCGTGTCTGGGGGTCTGCTGATGTATTTGTCTGCTACAGTCATAATCAGATTGCATGTTTGTCCCAAATATTATTTGTTTACTCCTGTAGACACTGTTGGCCGTTGCTGTTTTTATTTGGGTCTATTTACTGATTGAGTTACATAGTATTCTATAGTTGTGTACATTTTGTTTTCCGTCCCTTTTTGTAAAAAGGGACTATAATTTCTGCTTTGGTTTGATTTCATTTTGGTTCTGTGTCTGTGCCCTCCAAAGCCCTGTAACTCTTACACTGCTTTTGGTCACTGCTCCAGGATCTGGTCCGGATTTTTTTGCTGTGCTTTTTGCTGTGTCTGTGTACGTCTGTGTGGCATGGAGCGTGGTGAGTGTGCTGTTATTGGGCCTCCACTAGGTGCATCTGCGGTCGGCCAGTCCTGGGCATTTTTAAACTAATGAACTAGTTACATGTTGCTAGCAATTATTTTCAACCATTAGCTTTTTCAAAATAAACTATTTATTATTAATTACAGTATTTCCCTTTTTTGGGGCTGTTGTGGGAATAATAAAAACACATTTAATACTTTTAAAACTCTGGTCATATCTTTGCTCCTCTGGTCTTTGTTCTTCTGGGATGTCATGCCGACATCCTGCTGTGTTTGGATCAACAGACTAACAGGTAGAGCGAAGTTTAATACTTTTATATAAATTAACAAAATAGATTTGGCCATAACCAAAGCATTGCTTTATAGTGCCGTGAGCGCAAAACTATCCAGGGGAGTGCATCAGCACAATGCACATAGAAGCCACTGTGTCTCAGGTGTGGAGGTCCCAAAGGTCCGGCGTCTTTGGCATTCCTGTCCCAATGCCCGGTGAAACTGCGTTTTGGTGGGCGGCCCTGCCACCCACAGGATGACCAGCGCATTAGGGCTACTGCCATTTTGTTTTCTTTACATCTTGTCTACACCAGTCTTATTTCCATGAACCGTGTCAACTGAAAATACGGTCTACATATAAAATGTTCAGTTCCATCCTGTGCGCCCACTGTTTGGGGCACATGGATTAATGAGATATGAGAATTGTGACAAATTATCTATATTTTAAACTTGAAACTATTGTGGCAGTATGAATGGAGCGTGGTTGCTTGCGGGGTATAAATAGGGCAGCATTCCCTTTGTTCGTCACCTGCCGACTGGGGCTAGCATGGCTGTGAGAGCTGTAGTGTAACATGAATGTGAAGATTGTCGCTAAGAACGAGGAAATGTCACTGTCTTAAGGCGTCAAGCCCAGTGTTCGGAGCATGCGGTGTAGCATGTGCTCTTGATGAGTAGCAAAGAAATCATAATTACTATCGGCTGTGCGCTGGGCTAACACCGCATTGTTTGTAGCTTCTCGGCGGTGAGAGGTTGCCGTCGTGGCTGTAGACCTTGCGTTTGTGTATATGGGGGTCCGGATGGCTTCATGGGGCTTGTGTGACCACAGCTACCCGGTATGTGAACGCTTAGTCTTCCTGTTGTACTGTATGTACTTAGATTTATACCATTTATGTTAGGCCAATGATGACAGTAACCTCCAAGGCTGCTGGTCGGCGGGAGAGCCTCCCTTTCTTGTTTTATTCAATCTGGTCCTTCCTCCTGTCACTCGGTCTGTGACTGTGGGCCACACGCATCTCGTGGTGGTCGAGACTCGTGTCGAGAGTGTGTACCTAGACTGGTAACATGGACTTAACATTCATTTGGACAATTGAAACTACACAAAATCATATCCTGTTTATTTCAAACTAAGAATGTGAAATGGTTACGATGGAGTTTAATGAATGGAAATAGTTGGTTTTGACTATCCTGCAAACTATATTTTAAATACAAAGAAACAAATACTCATTAATAAATTAAGTAAACTGGTATTCCTGTCTCTGTCCTTAGTTAATACGAACCTGTGTTTGCCTTGTGGGGTTTTGACCAGTATAAGTCTGGACTGGCATAAAACAACAATTTAATGATAACTTTAGTTTAGCCAAAGTGATATTAGGGCTTAAATGGTAACATCCTGGTAAGATACTGCACCCCCGTCTGGTCACACTATGAAAAAGAGAAACATTGTTGAAACAAATACACTCAGATATTTAAAGTATGGAACCTGCCTCTGTGTTCAATATGATTTACCTGTGTGCTTTAGCTTCCCAGCTACCTTCTACCACCGGTTACTATGGGTGTAACAATGCACCGTGCCACGGTAAAGTATAGATCCAGTGCACTGCGCTATGGTGGCGCAGACAAATGCGTAAGATCCGCTCTTGGTCATAATCAAAGCAAAACCTTTGTTTCCAAAAAAGTACAAGCAGAATGTCGTTCAGGAACAGCCCAAACACAAGCCTCAAATCAAATGTGCTGTTGTTTTAGCTGCTGTGTGGAAAGCAAAACTGAAGCTTATCACTTAACCAGCACATGGCCCACTCCGCTACTTAAAAAAAAAAAAAATCTTTAACTTTAGAGCACTGTTTTTGTGTGTGTGTGTGTGTGTTTTTTGTATTGTGAGCCCAGGGGCACATTTTATTGTAAAGCAGCTTTGAAAAATTAGAAAGCATTGTCAATGTATTTCTGAAATTACAAATACTGCCAAATAATGAACATTTAGGCTATTTTATTTAAAAACGGACTTATTAGTCATTTATATCGCACTTGCACCGTGATGCACCGAACCGAACCGTGAGATAGCTGAACCGTAACAACAACAATAACTATAACAATAATAATGACAATGAAAGCTCCATTTGACTAAACACCGCCAGTGTCTTTTTTTTGCTCAGAGAGTAACCCAACAGTGCTCATTTTATGTAAAGTCACTCAACAGATAAGTGTCAGCACAAAGAAAAGGTGGAGCCTGCCTGTGTCTCTATGTGACGCTTCATTAGAGTGAGCCGCTTGGTTAATTGTTTGGCTGATACAGCTGGGGAGGGAGAAAGTGCAGGGTAGAAGGGGGCGCTTGATTCATGACAGGGAGCCGCCGGTTTGAAGGATGTCGACAGATAAGACTGCAAGGGTAATTAACAGGAAGAGAGAGGGATGATGAGAGAAAAGAGAAAGAGATGAGAGACGGGAGAGGCAGAGGGGGGAACTGCCAAGCAGAATAAATGCCATAAAAGTGTCCCAGGATCCTATAATGACTTCAAAAAGAGCGGCAAACGCGGCAAGGCTGTGTGGAAGGAAGCAGATAAAGAGAGCAAGGAGAGAGGCCAGTGATTAAGGGCATAATTCCATTTTATTGCACAATAGTGCTTGAGTCCATGATGCCAACTGGGCTGGAGCGCTACTCAATCCATGCACAATTAAGTTTTTTTTTCTTCTAAATGACGGCAGAATACAAGCTATAATTACTCTCAAGGTCAGAAAATGTCATGTGTAAAGAGACGCACGTAAATATTCCCACTGGTAAACAGGCAGTTCAAAGAAGTATGGATTATCAACTGAGAGAGAGAAGGCTTCTGGCGCTGAAAGTTTGCATCAGAAAAATGAGGCCAAAAATATCCTGACTGTTGGAACTTAGTACACATGCTTCTACTCCAGGCCGTAGAGGATATCTCCCAAAATGTTTTGAGTATTGGCATTTTGTTAAAAGCATGACATAAGATGTAAATGTCTACAGAACTACACTGGCCCAGTCGACTCTCAATTAGATAATAATTTCATTATGACATCTTTATTCATTTATTTTATATCTTTATACACCGCAAAGAGGGAAATGGAGCCCTTGATGAAAGCAATTCATTCCAGATATATATGCTGTTCTCTGTACGCCATGCTGTCTGTTGTCTTTGTCTGCATTATCTCCTGGGACAATGCAGTGTGACCTTTGACCCAGACATCTTCGCTCCACAAAGACTCATGGGATTCAGGAATGCTCCCTCTGACGCCCATCACACATTCCACCTCGCGGGTCACTGGGGCAAGCGCATTTGAACAGGCTTTTATCGCCCTGTAGTCTGTAGCTTGGTCTCTATAAAAGGACAAATCACTGACCTTACACCTTTTGCTTTAATAACTCATCTGTGCAACAGGGACATCCGGATATCCAGGAACCTTTCATTACCCTAGCTCTTCGTCCATACCTTTTCTCCTTACTTTCATCTTTTTGTCCTTCAATTTTGGGTTAAAACACTTGGACCGGAACCCGTTCATTATCTCATACACCACTCTCCGCTTTGCCTGGCCTGCCAGACACTCTTCCTTTCTGTTCAAAAGAAGAACCGTCTGGGCATCATTTCACGATTTTACCCACATCGGTCCAATCACGCACCAAGAGACGGAAGCCGTCACCACCACGCACTCTTCCAAAACATTAAAGATGGCGGCCGATACACTGTTCTCTTCTGCTCTTTCGTCTGTTTTAAATCATTTGGAAAATATGAAATCCCTAAAACCGGAGCAAGAAACAGCGTTCGAAGCGTTCCTCATAAAAAAGGACGTTATTGGAAAGGCTTCCTGCCGCTTGTTACTGCAACATACCTAGCGTTGCTCTAAGTGGTTGATGCCGTCTGTCAATCACGCCCACCGGAAATTCGCTCCCAGACTATATGTCTTTGAAATCTCTATGAAAAGGCATGTCGTTTGGCAGGCCAGGCAACTCTCCGCTGCTGTTCTCTTTTGCCTTCACCATTTTCCATTGAGAGAATTAACTAATCGCTCCCTTTTCTTTCTCTCTCTTCTTTTTGGCATTTAATCAATTAATCCTTCGTTTCTGTTGCCGTTTCTCCTCGAATCAGCGTTTCATTTCTGTTCCCACGGTGGGTTCACAGCAAGAGCCAGTTACTTCTGGGATCTGCAATATTTGGACGCCAAAACAGAGAAACGCAATAGTAGAAGGACACAGGTGCATTTGTGCAACACGTCTGAGAATGAAGGCGAACGCAGAATGTAAATTAAAAGGCCTTGAAGACATTTTGATCAAACTCAAAACAATCATTGATGGCAAAGCTACAGCTGGAGCAGAAAACCGGGCCATATAGTCAAGAATAACTTCAAACACTTGGAATATAATTTGGCAGTTATTATATTACAAGTGACAAAAAACGTGGCGAAAATGAAACAAAAATGTGACAAAATCAAATGAGGCGTATAGGCTTTAAACTCCATTCGAGAAGCTTTTAGATTTGGGTAAAGCTGAACTCGAGAAAATGTGCATGGTTAAGGCGGGGGGTAAGAGGTTAAAGTACCACCGAGCCAAGCTCAAGATCAATCCGGTAATAAACTGGGTCTTGAATTGGACTAAAATGTCTAAACTGTGTGTAAACCATGTCTAAAACACCTAAATGAAAAGCATGACTAAAGCATTAATGAAAATGTCTCGAATTAAAATGAACAAAGTGTAACACAGCAGATGCCCTTGGGTACCACTGGAAGAAATCCAAAGACATGTACCACACTTTGAGAACTGCCTTATGATAATGCGCCTGTAAAATGCTCTCTGTGGATGTAAAATCATTGACAAATAAACCGATTTTTTTCAGCAGCTAAAAAAAGAAAAACATGCAAAGTGTGATTCAGTGTTCTGTCCATAGCAACCTGATAACTCTGTCATAACGCTAGACCTTTTCAGGTGACACATACAAGACTGTAAAGGGTCACCACTTCACTTCCATTTTCCTGTGAAGGGGAAAGAATGTATGAATGTCTCACTGGCCGATTGAGTGATCTATCAGTTCGGCACATCAGTCATCTGGGGAACAGTCAGTGGCAAAGTGTGTGGCCCCTTTCCGAAGTGTGATTCGTCATGTGGAAATGAAGGCAACTAAAAATGACACAGGAAGTGAAAGCTACTAAGAAACAATAAACGCTTGTTACTGAGCTTGACAGATAGACACTAAGCACTTTATCACCGACATTGCAATGAAATAGCAAATCGTCGATATAACCTGCCTTAACCGAGCACAATTTCTCCTGTTCGGCTTTACCCAAATCTAGAAGCTTCTTGAAAAAACAAGACGTAAATGAGGATGAAATGTAGTAAAAAAACCATCAAAAGAGTGACAAAACGCAACTAAAATGTGCCAAAAATGCAACTGAAAGGCACCAATAAGGCAACTAAAGAGTGCCAAAAGCGCAACTAAAAAGCAACTAAAAATGCAACTAAAAAGCAAAAAAAGAAAGAAAAGAAAACACAACTAAATTAAAAATATTGTGTAATGGCATGACATGAACAAATAAATAAATAAATTAAAAAAGCTGAATTGAAAAAATATAAAAGGTGGCAAAAGCGCAAATGAAAAATGCCAAAAGCGCAACTGAAAAGCTCCAATAAGGCAACTAATAAGCGACAAAAACTGCTACAAAAAAAGAAACAAAAAGGCAACTAAAAAGTGCCACTAAGGCAACTAAAAAGTGGCAAAAACGCAACTAAAGCTGAATTGGAAAAAATGTGCTTGGTTAACGCGGGAGTTAAGGGGTTAAGCACCTTGATGAGCTTCCATTGGTTTTGTGAGAATTTTTTTAGACATCCAACTTCTAATATGCCTGAACTCCAAAGACATTTATATATATATATATATATATATATATATATATATATATATATATATATATATATATATATATATATATATATATATACTGTATATGTAAGTTGGTACATGTTCACAAATTAGCTTGAATATCAAATCATTTGTGAACAATAAATAAATACAATTAATTTGTATTTTAACTGTTTTTAATTGTTGATGTTAATTTACTTGTTGTTGTGAGGCGACCTTGAGTGTCTTGAAAGGCGCCTAAGAAATAAAATGCATTATTATTGTGGCAATACCAGTTTTTAGAAACTGTATTTTAAGTAATTGTATTAAACTTGTATATTTTAAATATTGAAACAGGCAGCAGAGGGCGCCAGGGTTGTGTGTGCTGTTCCATGGGTCCAGGTAGCTATTTGTTCGTTCGTTCATTCTTAATATTGGTGTAGCTGCTAACGCAGGTCTAATTTTAGCATCGCGGGTGGTTGAGAGCCTCAACGCGCACCACTCCATGGCGTCCATTGCTCGCTCTCGGTGCATGGTGGCTCGGGGTCTGCTGGGGCCCTCCTGTGACGGAACTCGGGGGCTATCGAAGCACCGAGCCGGCCGAGAAGGGCTAGATGTGGGCGTGCGACGGTAGGATCGGCCTTGCCTGGTGGTTAGCCATTATCTTGTGTAACTGCTCCTCAGCTAACCCTTTATTTACATTTAGGTGGACCGAACCACGCTGCTGTCTTGTTTCTTCTCGTCTTGTTTCCTCCCTTGTTTTGTACGAACTAAAAAGCTAATGGGAAACTAACATGTGAACCAACTGAAAGCTAAACGGAGCTAATGGATGTAACTGTGAAAGAAATGTCAAAGTATGAATTACAAACAGAAAGATAAAACAACAGTAAAACATAGAAATAAACTATATGTAAAAGGAACATGCTGCCTCTGTCCTTATGGGTCGAACCTGTGTGACTTAAAGCACATTTTTTCCAGTTTACACTGGATGGCGTTGTCAGGCTTTTATTTATTTTATTTATTTACTATACCACTCGTCATGTCACACTTGGCGAATGTCGGCAGCACCATTTGGATTAGAGTTATGTTCCTGTAAAATCAGTGTTAGCTAAATTCGTTTTTGTGGAATTCTTTTGTGTTTGCTGCTATAAACGTGTCTTCACCAGCCCTATTTGTTGTTTTTTGTGTACTTTTGCATGTTTTTGTTTTACAGTATTTGTGTGCTTTTGATTTGTTGTGCATTTAATTTATATGACAATATGGGATTGCTGGTACTGAAGCATTGTTCTGTGTAGTTGCACTGAAAATTTCGCTAAAGCTACGAAGAGTGCTGCTTATTTTGTTTTTGTTTGAATAATGTGGTTCATTGTGTGAGAACCCCTGTTTGAGAACTGTTTTATGTTGAAGTAATCCTGTGGCAGTAACGTGTACCCCCTTATTTGTTCAGAAACAAGACAGCAGCTGTAGCAGCTTAGGACGCTAGCGGGGACAGACACAGCACCTCCTTGGCCTCGTGTTTATAGCTGTACCTGGCATCTCTGGGGCTCATACCCCTTGTAGCGGTGGGTAGGTGTGAGATGTGTGTGCCTCTACTACCGATAGCCCAATGGCAGCCGTTGCAGATGCGTGGGAAGCCATGTACAGCCTGTGTAGAGGCAAGCTTTTAATCTTAATGTTCCCCCAACTCGTAGCCGTCAAGGCCCCTCGCAACGTCGACCGGTGGGTCAGGTGGGGTAGAGTGGGGATTTGTTTTGTTGCGACGTCCGGTGAAATGTTTGCCGTGGCCCGCGTTATGTTCGGACACTGGTCCCATGGTGTCTTTTGGTTTTAAATTCGGAAAGGGTAAGCCTCATAGCCCCTTCCCGTTACCTGTGTGTCTGTGTAGCGCGTTACTGTTTGAATGTTCATCGTCGGGACGCCGATGCAGTTTGGGGGGGTAGATGTGGCAATACCAGTTTTTAGTAACTGTATTTTATATAATCGTATTAAATATAAGCTTTTTAAATATTGAAACTGTCAGCAGATGGCGCCACCGCTCAAATAAGTATAAAAGCCCACCCTTGTTCACACGCACTTCCTCTGTCTCCCTCACTGGCGTCTTCCGGCCTGGTTGGGCTGGGCCCAGGGTTGTGTGTGCTGTTTTCCACAGGTCCAGGTAGCTATGGTTGGTTGGTTCGTTCTTTCTTATTGGTGTAGCTGCTAATGCAGGTCTAATTTTAGCGTCACGGGTGGTTGAGAGCCTCAACGCGCACCACTCCATGGCGTCCATTGCTCGCTCTCGGTGCATGGTGGCTCGGGGTCTGCTGGGGCCCTCCTGTGACGGAACTCGGGGGCTATCGAAGCACCGAGCCGGCCGAGAAGGGCTAGATGTGGGCGTGCGACGGTAGGATCGGCCTTGCCTGGTGGTTAGCCATTATCGTGTGTAACTGCTCCTCAGCTAACCCTTTATTTACATTTAGGTGGACCGAACCACGCTGCTGTCTTGTTTCTTCTCGTCTTGTTTCCTCCCTTGTTTTGTACGAACTAAAAAGCTAATGGGAAACTAACATGTGAACCAACTGAAAGCTAAACGGAGCTAATGGATGTAACTGTGAAAGAAATGTCAAAGTATGAATTACAAACAGAAAGATAAAACAACAGTAAAACATAGAAATAAACTATATGTAAAAGGAACATGCTGCCTCTGTCCTTATGGGTCGAACCTGTGTGCCTTAAAGCACATTTTTTCCAGTTTACACTGGATGGCGTTGTCAGGCTTTTATTTATTTTATTTATTTACTATACCATTCGTCATGTCACATTATTATTATTATTAATTTGATTCAACAGGATTACCTGCCATTGTGCATAAACGTAAACTTAAAAACGAAATGTTGAGACTTGAAAACAATAAAGGTTTGGAAGCCCTCATAATAATTTGTTGTTGAAAACAATACACTACCAGTTTTGTTTTTGCTTTTTCCCCTTCTAAAACCTTTATGTGAGTGGTAAACTAGACATGCCTTCAGCCACTAATGTCAAGGGCAGTACCTTTACAGTCTGCTCTTTACAGGGACTTTCTTTGAACAGTATTTTATTTGACTTGTGAGTTAAACTCGCTTTTCAAAATGGAAGTACAGCCAAACAATAACATCAATAGAAATCCAATATAACCTGGCAAAACCGGCCTCCCTCGTATCTGCGAGAAAAGAGCTGGGGAAAACAGTGAGGGAAAAAAGGGTATATAAAGTAAGCCATCTTGTGCGTATGGGATTTATTTGGCAATGTGTAAGAGAGTGATGTGGAGTGATTTGGAAAACGTTGCAGCGAATAAAGCCCTCATCTCCAGGATGCACATTTATTCTTGTCCGGTTCCCCGTCATTGAGCAGAGCATTACAGAGCAGTAATCTTTCTCTCACTATACTGTTGTGTCTGCTCTAGGGAACACAGCGCCCATTTACCTCACCTCCCTGCCCGCCATTCCTTTACCCGACTTTGATCTCAGCATGCACCTACACGCTTCTGTTATAGTTTGGGGATAATCTTTGTTAGCAGCAAGTTAAAATTGTTGAAATTTCAATGTGCATCCATCCTGACTCACTTTGATGGCTATAAGCGGGCTGTATAGCTTTATGGGCAATTCACTGTCTTTTTAATAGGAATGTCCGAAAAGCTGTACATTGAACCTTATTATCACATTGTTAGATTTGGAAATTGTCATATTTTCTTGTGTCTGGTTTGAAACAGGTCTGGCCTCAATCCAGCCTTTATGATTCACCGATAAGGGAATACATTGAACTTCATGCATAAACCACAAATGGTAAAACCAAAGGAGTATTATTTGTTTTCTTTTCTAATATTATTTATAGTAAATTATTATTGACTTTAACTTTGAGTTGAACAGGTTTTATCCTGATGAGCTACAAGGCCTCCAGACTTCATTCCTTCTTCCTTCAGCTTCTCAGAGGGAGGCCAGGCCAGTTCACTGAAAGCTCTGCCAGGCCACCATCTGTTTGGACATAGTCAGAATATCACATCAGGGCTCGTCCAGCAGGCAGCTCACACAAATACCCAAGTGCCTGCAGCACCATGCTCCATCCTAAATGCCCAGAGTTTTCAGTCTCACCTCAAAGGAAGAGTGCTGAAAATTATACATCCTTCACTTTACTCACTTTTTCTGTGCATTATTTTGAACAAAGCAGCAGAGGTTATCGAGAGCAGGGGTTCCCAAACGTTTTTGACTGGGACCCCAAAAATTGACACATAAACAACTCGGGACCCCATTATATGAAGATATTGGGCCAGATCTTGTGCCTGGTGCACGGGGTGGGGCGCAGGCTTCTGGCGAATGTAGATTGTCCGAGTGGCGGAGCTGTGTGCTATGCGCCTTCGCCGCTTGCAAGAGGGCGTCGCAAGGGAGGTGACTGCTCTGATAGGAGCATCGCTGACATTCGTTTACTCATTTTCATCGCGCTGCCTTGTGTTCTTTCTTAAGCCTTAGGCTCTCACAGGTCAAACTAAAAACTTCATTAACTCATCGTGAGCTACACAATGTTCATGTCTCGAGAGAGAAAGAGCTCCAGCCGTCCGCTGTGGCGTGGATCAGCCCGCGCTTGGCTGTAAACGCTAAACAAAGAAACAAACCAAAAGAACATGTCATCTGGGGACCCTCACTCAAGGCCTCGCGACCTTCACTTTGGGAACCATTGAGTGACATTTGTGAAACATGCAATTTGTAAAATACTATTTTGACAGCGTTTGTCCAGTGTTTCTCCTCTTTTTCAAAAGAAATTCATCATGTAGAAGTGCATGCGAGTTTAAAGTGTTGTACTGCCTTTGCTCTGTGGGAGACCATTTGGGAACACCAGGAAGCCTGGGTGAATGTAGTGTGTGAGTGAGTAGAGCAAGCGTTGGAAGCATTCCTCTTGAAAAAGGACGTTTTTGGAAAAGCTTCCTGCTGCTTGTTCCTGCGTCATATCCAGCGTTTCTTTAATTGGTTGATCCCGTCGGTCAATCACACCCACCGGGAAATTGCTGTGATCACGCACGCTCCCAGACTACATATCTTTGAAAAAGCATCTTTGAAAAAGTATGTATGCCACGCCAGGCAAATACCTAAATGTATTGATGGTCCTGACAATGTAACTAAGTTTAAATGTAATAACATAATTTGAAATGTAGTGCATAATTTGATTTTTGCAAAAAAAAGAAAAGAAAGAAAAAAACAGGAAAATGATTAGGAAGTTGAACATTACAATTGAAACTTTAAGATCTGATCAAAGAAATGTGCCAAAGCGGCAGAGAAAAAAACCGCAAAACATGTGTTTTGTCCCATTTGCACATCTTTGAGTAAAGCTACATGATGTCTCTCTCTTGCACTCTCAAAACAAGCCCCTCTTACTAGTGAACAATTAATATAGTCCTTGAAGCTCCTGCTCGCGTTTTCATCCATCCATTCATTTTCTTCCACTTTATCGTTGCTGGGTCGTGGATGCAGCTGTCCGAGCTGCACAAATCACATTGCACCAGCCCCTATGGCTCCTCCTGCAGGTGGTGGGTCCACGGAAGGACGGCCTCACGATTCAAACCGGGCCTGTTGGTTTCTCATAAGAGGCTTCTGCACTGCTCTTTGTCTGGCCCGTCACCTAGGACCTGTTTGCCCTTGGAGACCCTACCAGGGGAACGAAGCCCCCGACAACATAGCCCCCAGGATCATTCGGGCGCTCAAACCCCTCCACCACGTTAAGGATGGCGGTTCCAGGAGGGGCCTGCACGTGTTTTATTATTTTTATTTATGTTTTACTCCAGACCCCTTTACTACTTGGTCTGATCATTTCAGTGCTCAATGTGCTTGCTGTATGATGCATACAGCCACATAAGCAAGTTAGCAGCATTCTAAGAACCTGGGTATGTGCTATATGTTCCACAAGGTTACACATTTTATATTTCCATATTGACAGGTCACTTCTACAAGAAGAACATATCCCCTACTTATACTTACCCCTTTAATCTTGAATATTTGTTGTTTGTAGTCTTGAAACAGTAGGGTGCAAAACTTCAGGACTATTTCATTATGCTCATTAATTTATTGCAAAGTATAAGTGCCGCCTGCACCAGTCACACATTCAGCCTTGACATTATAGGCGCATAATGAAATTCCTATCTAAAGCCACAGTAGTGGTGATGCATGAATCTATCTGATGAGAAATGACCTATGAGTCCAGCTATATGCTCGGCACAACCATACATTTTCTTAAGACCTTATAGCTGTTTGGGACATTCAAATCCACATGCTCAAACTGCAGGGTTTGGACATGTGTGGCCCCGTTAGCTGATCGCCCATGCCTAACCGTCATAATGAATCATATTTTATTTATTTGTTTATTTGGTTGGGACAGTGCATGTTGATGAACATACAAGGGACTCATGCATGTAAGCACGGCACGCCGGATTGTAGCCTTGGGCAACAATAAACAGAGTAACTAATTTTAAGTCAAATGTGTAACATTTAGGATTTAGGATACTGTTGCAATACAAAACATGCCTCTAATGAACAGCTGGAATATTTTTTTTGCTGTGGGTAAAATAGACTTGGATGCCATATTTGGCTGCCTTTATTCAACACCTCCATGGAGACGAGCTGGAGATGGCCCTGCTCTCAGTAATGTTACAGTCTGAATTTAGGAGAGGTTAGCCACTCAGAAGCTATAAGAATATTTCTAATAAAATAAATTATTGGGTTTTGTTCCGGTTATTGGGTGAAATGTTAGGCGGTGTTCCTTTAAGTTTTTTGGCTCTTGGTCTCTGGTGCTCTACCCAATAATAATTTAACATTTTATATATATCGTATCTATTTCTGCAGTTTGGGCCTAATGATGTGCGGAAGAGCCCTGCTGGAGGAGGATAAATGCTTCAAGATCACTGCTCCTGTGGACACATAGAGCTGAGTTTACGCTTCATAGCACGCACAACCAACAGGGGAAACGTAACAGGTGGAAGATAGAGAAATAAGCATGTGGCGAATTGGGTGGGAGGGGACGTGATTTTTAATAATGTAAAGGAACATTGTCCACCTGCCGCTATACCCCTGCTTCCATGTCTTTCTTTGCAAACTTCATCACAGTTCCCCCGCCTCGTCTCCCCCGGCGACGACCCCACAATCAGCCTATCTCTGTTTTCTTGTGTGCCTCTCCAGGATTGGACAAGCTTCATTACCTCCTGCTTTGATGTGTTTTTCTGTTTTTTTTCCGAATGTCTTTTTATCCTCCGCTTCCCCTCTCCCCAGTCACTTAGTAGCTTTGAGCTTCACTGCAAAAGGATTTCTTTACATTCTGAAAAAATATCTGAAGGTATTGCTGTGACAGAATTGATATTTTATACAGTATAGTACATTTTGCTCGTGATGCTTTCTTATAACCTGATTTTATAAATAATATTCTTTTCTTCCTTGAATATGATATGAACAATTACTTGGTCTGTGTGTATGTCAATTTACATTTACAAGGCATTTTTGAACTGTAACTGGAAATTGGGAGTACAATACGGATAAAATATGGATAGGCCAACAACCATCCAGTCCAGTCAGTGTTTCAATGGCCCTCATTTATCCACATTGTGCACAGAGTGGTTTATATTTTGGTGTATTTTGTCACACACTGGAGGGCGTGTGCACAGCATCTGTGAACCTGCTTTACACACAAGCAGCTGATGCGGTGGCTGAAAACCAGCATCATTTAAATGAAACACACCAAAATATTCATGTACCAGGAGGCCTCACCCACTAATGTGATGGCACAAAGTCACACACCACAAGAAAAATAGAACATTTCTATAACCAGGAAATGATAAATAATTTATTTTACAAATACTATTTATTTATTATTAAATGATTCACTAACCCACATTAATCTAAGAGGATCATCAAGATTACATTTGCTAAATTAAATAATAAACTAATAAAATGTATTGATAAAATTTATGTATTTATTATTTGTTTGTAAATACAAAAAAAGACTGCAGCTAATACATTTTGATCATTTTGACGTGTGTGGGGAAAAAGCATAGATAGAGAGCTGCAGTCAGACCAGAGTCTGAACCAGTTGGCCCCACAGACTCAGCGCTGTTACCGGGGTCTGTGA
Organism: Neogobius melanostomus; assembly: GCA_007210695.1. Taxonomy (NCBI): domain Eukaryota; kingdom Metazoa; phylum Chordata; class Actinopteri; order Gobiiformes; family Gobiidae; genus Neogobius; species Neogobius melanostomus. Next base: position 5,137,076 of record VHKM01000073.1, on the reverse strand, counting down.
GCAGCACGGTCCTATAGCAGGTGCGCACAGAGCCAGCTGCACAGATCGGCACCTGATAATAAGTAAACAGACTATAACACAAAATGTTATAGTCAGTATTACTGTAGCAGTGCAGGTTTACATCATAGTGCAAGTGGTTGATAAAGTGACCCAGATAAATGATGTAAATACAGGGATTATTGCATGTACTCTGCAAATATGTTATTGCACATGTTACTTAACAGTCTTGTTGTACAGTCTGACAGCAGTGGGTATGAAGGCCTTGCGGTAGCGCTCCTTTTTGCACTGAGGGTGTCTCAGTCTGCCACTGAAAGAGCTGCTCAGCTCCTCTACAGTCCCGTGCAGTGGGTGGAAGGTGTTGTCCATGATGGAGGTGAGCCTGGCTAATACCCTCCTGTCCCTCACCTCCTCCACAGAGTTCAGGGGGCAGCCCAGGACGGAGCTGGCCCTCCTGACCAGCTTGTTCAGTCTGTGCTGGGGCCCAGCACACGGCAGCGTAGTGGATAGCAGAGGCTACCACAGAGTCATAAAAATCTTTTCCATAACAAAAGCCAGTGCCAAACCGGTCTGACCATAGGTTTTGGGACCGACCTCTGGCTGTTCCACGGGTTAGTGTCTGATGTGACGTAAATAGACTGCTGGCCTCTGATTGGCAACGAGAGAGTGAACAGCCCTCACTATTGACACGCAGGTCATACAGACTTAATATTTCACAATATCATACAGTTGTGCTAAAAGGGGATTTTGCCGATACTAGCATTTAGCCGCTTTAGCTGGTGTTAGCATAACATTTGCATGTAGCTTACCTTCATAGTTGTATTTAGCGGTTTCTTTTCTGTTTTAATACAGCTTGGCACCTCTGAATGATTCCATAACTCTCACCAGATGACAGCATTTGTCCACATTTGTTCTGATCGCGGCTTACAAAACTTTTAATGACGATCTGTACAGCGTGCTCCTCTGTGCGGCACCGCCCACAACAAATGCGAGTGTGTGTGTGGTGGAAACAGAAAGGTCTGCGGGGTAGTGTCGATACATGCACATAGATTGTGGTGTACCAACTGGTGAAGAGAAATGGTGAGAGCAGGTAGATAACAGCGTCCTATACACAGAGTGGAGGTGGGTGAGGATGAGCCGCTCCATGGTCTTCATCAGGTGGGAGGTCAGGGCGACTGGTCTGTAGTGGGCCAGTTCCCAGGCGTGCTCTGTTTTAGGAACCGGGATCACACAGGAGGTCTTCCACAGGACGGGGACCTTCTCCAGGCTCAGGTTGCAGATGTGGCTGAGGACCTCGGAGAGCTGGTCAGCACAGGTCCTCAGCAGCCTGGGACTGATGCCGTCTGGTCCTGCAGCTTTCCTCTGCTTCAGTCGCCTCAGCTCTCTCCTCACCTGGTCCAGTGTGATAGAGGGGAGGAGTGAGGGGGGGGACTGGGGTGGACTGCCGGGGGTGGGGCAGGTGCTGGAGGAAGTCTGTATGGTGGGGGCTGGGGACGTGAGTGCAGGGGGCTGGAGGAAGGAGAACGTAGTCGGAGGAGGGGGCCATGTCCACTGGGCTGGAGACGTGTGAAGAGGTGGGAGAAGGGAGGGGGGCAGAGGGAGTGGGAGGAAAATCAAAACTGCGGCCTACACGACATTGGAGGAAACCATAAAAACTCAGAAGGTGCAACACTTAACAATAGCTTATAAAAACAATATTAAAACCCTCCAACACAAAACTATAACCATAAAATAAAGAAAATAAACACCATACTAAAAAATAAGCCAAAAAACAAAACCAAACATCTAAATAATAAGAGGGAAACGTTTTTGAATCACTGCTGTTCAGACAAATACAGCAAAACAGTATTGTAAAATATAGGATTATTTTGATTGTAGTGAATGAAGTAAGTCCTATCTTCGGGGCTGGCAAGTAGGATGTTTGCCTGAGTATGAGACATCCATTAGTGGAGGGTTAAACACTTTCCTCTTCAGAATTTCAGTGCAGGCAAACTTAAACATTTTCAAATCTCCTGGTATTTAACCCAATGCAATTTCGCCTAAGAACATAAGCTCGTTTCTGAAATCCCTAGATCATTTTTATTACAGGTACACAATTGTTGCTTGCAGACACCTGGCATCCGCCCCGTACCGCTCTCCAGTCTGCCGTCTCCTCAGCATGCCCCTTTGTTGTAGAAGAGGAAGAATCAGTGAGAAGGAGGATTTGCGGGCACTGGAATACCTAATACAACCAAAAGCCACTTTGCCTTTTGTTTGCCTTGTCTGACAGGGGACAAAGCTAGCCACAAGTGGGGCTTAACATTCCAGTTGGCTGAAGCAGAGAGAAGCAGCTGGCACAACACGAAGGCCAAACTCAGGAGGTTGTGTGAACGCGCCAAAATGACTAGATTGGGTTTCCAAGGCCACTAGGCATGCGTGAGAACTGGACTGGACAGAGTGTTTGGGTTAAATAAGAGCTATGTTTCACACTACAAGTCTCCAATTAGTTCTGATTTTTTTATTCAAGTTTTGGTGATTGTAAAGTGACATGTAAATTATAGATTTCATTTTGTTTATTTTGTCTGTTTTGCTTATCCATTAGGTCTCACGAGCTAAATTTGCGCTGTGGTCATTTGCGACTTTTAGTGACGCAAGTGTTCAACTGCACTTGCTTTTTCTTCCACTTTTGTATGCACAATCGCTTTTGCACATGTGGAAAGTGTAGTGACCCCCTAAATGTATAACATAGGCCTGAAACTGTGCTTGTTATGGTGCTACTTGTTTATGATAAATCTGTGGATGTTTTAGATAACAATACATGGAGAATTATCAAATCACTGCAACAAAATTACCGTTTGAGTCTAGGGCTGAAACAACGAATCGATTAATCGACGAGTAATCGATTATTGAAATAGTCGACAACTATTTTAGTAATCGATTAAGAGTTTCCTGGTTCACACAGACTCAAATAGAGCAAAAATGACATGAAAATGTTAGCCTGGCTAACGCCAGACTAAAATCACAAGTGATATTTAGTCTGGGGACCACCAATTCATTTTCTCGTAGGAGAGGTGTGGTTTACAATTGTTCATAGCCGTTTATTGGGCGCTACGAATGTCTCTCATGCGTCTGCACGTAGCCATAGCCAATCGTATCATGGTATCAGATGAAGTATGACGTACCTGCTGTAAACTTTTGAGCTAAACTATTTAGAACACGTTCTAAAGCTTGATCGAAAGATGGCATCGCGTCTGCTGCTGTCATGTTGGATCCGTAAATATTTTTTTTATCCCTAAACAAACTACAAGCTTTATGTCAAATAGCGCGTCATCGTCTTACCGTCCCTCCTCGTTCTGTGATTGGTGCCCAAATCCATGGAAAAATGTCGGCCATGGTCCCCAGGCTGTTGTGAAGTTCGAAAAGATTCGAGCGCACACAGCAGTCTGGCGTTAGCCAGGCTATGAAAATGTAGTATTTTTGATGAAAACCTACTTTGGTTTTATAGTGAGGGTCTGTAGTGTTTTGTACATTGTAAATTTCATGAATATCTGTCTGTGTCTCATCCAATCAAAAAGCAGAATTAGCGCCAAGAGCCTCAAACAAACATTTACTTTAACTTTACGCCATCAATACGTCCTCAAGTGGTGCGACTTTAACTTTTTGTGATAAAAAAATGCAAAAATCAAATGTTTCTACACAATTCACAGCCAAGCGATTACTCAATTAATCGTAAAAATAATCGTTAGTTGCAGCCCTATTTGAATCCATCATAATATATCATACAAGATGTTGCTGCAATCGTAATAAACATGATTCATTCTGGTGCAATTCATTAGTGTATTGCATAAACCAAATAAATACAAAAAATAAGAAGTGAAGTCCACGTCAAATATAGAAAATGAACACGCTTGGCTGGAGCGGCCATATCGCTAAGCATCATGGGTTTTACAGCAATAATAAACTAATGGAGATTTTAAAAGGTAAAATACTTGAGTTATTGTTTACATTAAAACACTTGGACACTCCAGTGTGTTACATGTATTTACCAGTAGTGACTCAACAGCTAACGTTCCACTTTTTTTTCCTTCACTTTTTAGACTGTTTTTAGCTAGCCTGATAAAACAAATCCACTTTTTTTCTGCGTGAAAGAAGGTGGGTCTGGACACACACGGTAAATAAGTTGCTGATTGGCGGCTAAGGCCTAGCCGAACCAATCACGACTGTCACAGAGAATTGACACGGTTACGTCACTCGCTGCACCACTATGTTGTTAGTTCAATTAACATTAACATTAGCCAAAACTATCATGGATGAAGTAGTCGAGGATTTTGCCTCCGTGTTCTCGTGAGTTTATATTCAGTTCATATTTTGTGAGTTGGACTACAGCTGTCGTCACGTCCGCTAATTGCTGATTGGTTTATTTCACTGACGATCTGTGCACGTTAGGCACGACCGTTCAAACTGCTCCAATTGCTCCGTGACCAGACTAACTTCCCTGCTTGGAATGGACACAGGGAATAGTATGGCAGAGCCAGGCAAGTTTTTAGCTAATGTTAGTCAAAGGAAAATGTATGCTAATACAACAAACATGGCGGATCGTAACAGTGGATTTTCCTGAACTTTATATGGACAGGTGACTCCGGTTAGGGAACCAGGACAGTTGATCTTGCAAATTCTTGAACATTTAATTGTGAACAGCAGTTGATTGATACAGGATTGATTGGCAGATGACATTGGCATAGTTTATTTTCTTTTTTTTATATACAGTGGGGAGAAAAGTATTTGGTCAGTTTCCCATAGACGTTCTATTGGATTTTGGCCAAATACTTTTTTTCCCCACTGTATATAAAATATAACGCACTCCAGAGTTGCAGAAGTGAAGTAGTTTCAGTGTGGAGTGTGATGGTTGCTATGTGGTGCATTGGTTCATAGGTGATACCAAACAAGGTATAACTGTAAAACTACTGATTGTAAACAACAGTCTCTCTGACGATCGTAAAATCAAACTAACGGTAGCGCCACAGCCCGTACAGTGATTTCCAGCTTCGATCCAGCACGTCAGAATAAAAGCACAGAGCTCGTCTCATTCATTAGTTCAGCAAGTACTTGCTACAATAATACAATTAAACACACACATTTTAAGTGCCAATGTAATGCTAATGAGACTGGATCAAAACTGGAACTCACTGTGGGCTGTGGCGCTACCGTTAGCTTAATTCTAATGCTATACACAGAGCTAATTGTCAGCCACAAAATTACTGTTTAAGTCTTGTATAATCTTAACTGTAGATTCTATAAGACTTAAACAGTGCTACATTATACAAGGTATTGTCAGGTTGCACCCACTCGTCCCCACTCCCGTCCTGTTCCTGTGGCTCCCATCGTCTCTGCTCTGGTCCGGGGACACCACAGTCGGTCAGTTAAACTTGTCACTTTGCCACAATGAACCCCAGTCTGGCTGCCATGCGTGTTGTCGTCCCCTATCCTCTTGTTAGTAGCACGTGTTCTTATCCCCGCACTCCCAATCCATCCTATTTCCCCACACGCCGCTGCAGATCTAACAGGCCCCTCCATATTTTGTCTGGTTCAGTCCCCTTTTGAGCCAAGTGATTCCCCCTTTTCAGTTCATCCTGCAGGTGTGCGTAATTGCCACAGACAGCCTATTGGGTTAATGCACCAAATTTGGAAGGTGAGAAAAGCAAGCTCCAAAGATTAAAAGCCAAATTAACAACCTAAATAAAACCCGAATAAGACCTAAAAGCAGCATAATATGTTTGTATACATTGTATACAGTACATGTACTGTATATTAAAAACTATATGAAGATAATAATATATACCTATCCACTCACTTTTATGACTAAAATGTTATATTTCTTGAAAACAAGTGATACTTGAAAACTATCAGTACATTTTTAGGCTTGCTCTATTATTGCTTGATTTATATGTATTTAATTTCTAATATGATTACATTTTGTATGGGTTTTATGGGACTTTTGAGCGGGCATGACACGCTGTGCCAATACCCCCTGCATTGGGTGGATTAATAAAACCCAGTCTTTGTTCTATACCCCAGGAATGTGCTCCCATCTATCACAAATGAACACACATATACTATTGTGAACAACTATTGCACACAGCCATTAGTCTCTGTTTTCATGTAGCTCCCACATTTGCATCTTATTGCTTTATACTTTGTACCTTTTTGCCGTAAATCAGATGTATATGGGGGTGTTTGCACACCCACAGAGTAATGTTCAGGAGTAACAGGTCTTACTCTTAAAGCTACATTTTGACATATACATTTCGACAAATTGATTCAAGCAGAGAATGTGACTGGGCTATAAACAAAGATGGAAGCTAAGAAAGAGGAGCAAAAGTGAACCGCTGACTCTTTTCACTTAGCCAGCTCTTGGAAATGATGGCAAGCAAACAAATTAGGGCGAAGGAGGCGTGGGATAAAAAGGAACCCCAAGTTGATTAAGTTAGAACTGCATGAATACAAATGAATGAGACACTGTTGTATATGTAAATTTTCCAAAAGTCAAGGAACTAGAAGCTTTTCCATTACCATTTGGTTTCAAATGGATTACTGTCGCTGCTTGCCTTTTGTGCCTTAAACTCTTACCAGAAACTGATCAACTTTAAACTTGTGTAAAAATGGATCTGACTATTTATATACAAGTAACCACACATTGATAACATGTTGACTCACTCCCTTCTCCTATTTTTTAACTCGCCATTTGTATCCATGGTTATAAGAGTCACAATGTGTGTTTTCAGTGAATATGCTAACTTCAAACCATTAATTAGCAGTTTTTACGGATCAATTCTTGATTTTAGCATTAGTAATTTGCTTCATTTTAGGGTTATGGTTAGGGTTAAGGTTAGAATTAGGCTAGGCCATGAAAAAGCATATTATTCATGGTCTGTTTGTATGTGTATTGATAATAGTATAATAAGCAGCTTATTGATAGCTATACAAGCATATTATTCATGACCTATTCATTATCAATGCTTATTAATACCTTATGTCTTAATACTTAGTGAGCACAGTACACCTTAATATAAAGCAACTGAATGAGCCATACATTTCTTCAAAAAATAAATAAAAGGACAAACTCTCATGAAAACAAGACGCGTTTTACTGTACTACTGTTAGATGAGCAGATGAATAAATACAGTCAAGAAAAATAGCATTGAAGGTCATCCATGTTGATATAGTCTCCAACAGTTCCCTGTGTCCTTGGGCTGTATTTTACTGCAAACACAGTGACTTTCACCTGGGGAATAACTCAGGAGGAATGTTGCACACTGCGAGAGTGAAACCAGGAAGGGATGCCCTGTATTGATCAGTCTGATCTGACATGAATACAAATGGAGATTAATAGCTTAGCCCAAGGCATGTGAACTACTCAGCATGCCATTGAGGCTCAGCCAGTTAAGTCTATTACTACATGGTAAAACTACTACTCCAGATGAAGAAAAAAAAAAGTATTGCTTTGATGGACTTCTTCTGGCGTTGTTGGTGAGTCCAATTAGAGTAAAAGTGAGGGGCTTCTACTTCCATTACTGGGATATCAATACTCTTACTCATGACATTTAAGTATGTCAACAGGTATCAAAGGTGACCGAATCGAAGAGGTGATTGTGAAATAACCCATTTTGAACAATGTTTGCTTCAACAAAAGGGCCATTTTGTAATCAAAATTCTGGCTTATTTAAGTGTATGTTTAAGTCAAGACTATTAAAAGGTGTCTTGTTGAGATGTTCCTTTTTCAAAACTGGTGTTTATTCATGTATGAGTATACTGCTTATTTCTTCATACACAACTGCCGCTTTGTATTTCATTTTCTATGGCAAAATGGCTCTATGTCAGTGACTTGGAGCCTTCGGTAGCTTGGGCAACCTCTATGCAACAGCTATACAACCCTGGCAGAGATGTTTTGCCTGACTGTATAGGCTTTGTAATAACCTCTGAATCCGGTACAGCATAACAGGAGTGCTATCTAGCTCAAGCAAGACAGCACAGACTGAGAGCTCAATAGCCAGACTGTCAAATCACCCTCGCAGCTCTCAAGCTACAGTGGAAGATGATGCCAAGAACTGAGAAGCACAAGGAGCTAATGGGAGAATTGCTGACCAACTGTAGCTGTTGGTCAGACATTCTCCGGGCAGCAGTGTTTGCTCCACTCCAGAAAACACTTTATTAAAACGCAAACTCTGGAACTGCCTGAAACATGAGCTAACTCAGGGTTACTTCAGCTTGCCTGCAATATTGGGTCTGGAGGAGCATCTTCTCATCTCATTTTAGAATCCAAAATAAAACTATAAAACAAAAATCTAATTATCAATTAAATAAAACAATATTTTGCTAGCGATCCATCCTTAGCCAGTTCTACAGTGCATCTATTTCAGGAATGGATCTGTTGTGAATTGTAGATGCATGTTGGAAGTAAAGGCTGATCTCATTTCAAAATAAAGCTGTTAGAATATTAGTTGTGTATGAGGTGTATAAGTTCCATGATTGGTGAGCAAATGGAACTTGGACATCGATTGCAATGTCATGTAGCGCTTTTACATGCAAAACAAGGCATTCAGATCATAACATACACATGAAGGGAGTGAATACATAGGCGGGTCTTTGCGAAGCGCCGTAACACTCACAACCACATGTGCACTCAAGTACTGATTCGTGTCCCTTCACTGCCTGCCCCATCCTCTACATTCTCTATCACTTTGTCTCACTTTTTCATTGTTTCAGCTGCTGTCACTTTGTCGGTGGAAGAAGTTCCCTCCCCTAAACCTCCACTCAGGCTGACAGAAAAGCTGACACATCATATACAAATATCTTGACACCGCTTGTCTCTGCATCCCTGTGTCAGCACATCCAGTGCTCCCAATCTGCTACCATACTTTCCATAACAGCATATTATCAAAGTCTGCAATACCCCCTCTACAGTATTTATCTGTTCCACATGGCCAGCATTGTCTGATACCGACGATGCAATGCTTGTCAGATTGCACACTTTGATGTTTGGTATAAACAAGGGTATGCACAGACCATAGTCTTTAATGTTATAAAATGTGTCTGAACAGTAAACACAGTGAAGGGTTTATTGTGACATGTGGAAATGTGCTTTTACTCAACAAACAGGCTAAATGCTAAAAGCCTGAGGACAAGGATGATTATAGATTTATTCTGGCAATGAGTTAAACGGGTACTGACCAAGGTGGAATAACAGTTTGGAACAAGATAAGATTAGAAACGATAGGACTTTGTTGCTTTCAAAATAGAGAAATTCACTTGTTACATCAGCTCTCAAGAAACACTCAGGGGGTGCAAGTAGTCAGGAAAATGCGCAATTAAAGAACAGGATAATGTGCAAACACGTAATAGCAATTGAAGGTATTTTATATAGTATTAATAAAAAACTTTAAAAATTAGAACAAAATATAAAATATATATCAGAATATCAAAATGTCAACATTGGAAGTGCAAGGTTTACAGTCATAGTTGATTGATAGAGTGACTGATGTTGTTGAGGTTATTGCATCCCGTTTTGCATAGAAGTTATTGCACAAGTTCAGTTACAGTAGTGTTGTACAGACTGACAGCAGTGGGAATGAGGGACCATACGGTTGCACTGAGGGTGCCTCAGTCTTCCATTGAAAGGAGCTGCTCAGCTCCTCTACAGACTCGTGCAGGACGGAGCTGGTCCTCCTGACCAGTTTGTTCGGTCTGTTCTTGTGCCGCTTTGTGCTGCCTGGGGCCCAGCAGACGGTGGCCAGACTTTGGCCCTTCTTGTTGGTATTGTGGGACCCGTCCAGTTTATTGTACTTTAACGTGTCCACCGACTCAATGTCCTCACCATGGATGTTCACCGGTGTGTGCGATAGTGCCCTTCTCCTTCGTCTTACTGGTTGCGCTCTCACCAGTCCACAGAGTCCACGATGACCGACAACGTGTTATGAATATGAAGAAACCCGACTTCTGTCATTATAGATAAGCTAAAGCAGTACTAAGTAACTTGTTTACCTTAATAAATCCTTTCCCTAGTCCCTCTGGGGTAATACAAGTGTTAATGGGATGATTTGGGGGTCCCTTCCATCTTCCCCTGGTGTCTCTGGTCAGAAAACCACAATTGCAACTTGAGTGCCTCCGGGTTGGAGCAGCAATACACACTAATGGAATCATGAAGAAGCTAGCAGGCTAATGGGCAAAGTTAACTGTGGGCTAGCACCACTTAAACAGTATTTACAGCCAAGTTTGAGTGAAAAATTTCCATTGTGTATTTGGATGTACAATATCCCTCTCTCACTTTGCCTTTTCTGCTGGTGTAGTATTTACTCTTCCGGACAATTAATAAGTTAAAAAAAAACGCAACTTGCCACGACACCTGCAGTGGCGCTTATGAGTGCACAAGTTACTTAGTACTGCTTTAAGTTAAGTTATACTTTATTAATAGGTGGGAATTGAACCCGGTACTGTCTAGCTGTGAAACACGAGCGCTAACCGCTGCGCCACCGTGCCGCCCGCTACCTATACATCATGTAGTGTAGCTCATTACTACTGGCCCAATCCACATCTGTGTCAGAGGAACAATCAGAGCGGAGAGGAAATAGTGTGGACGTATTGAGTGACTTTGCGAGTATAACATGGACACCAAAGAAAAGGAACGGAAATTAGATGACAAACAATAGAGGGTAGACAGGAGGGCTTGAAAAAAGACGAACAAATGAGTCAGTCAGTCCCCGGCGAGGACAACCAGAACAAGTCCATTGACATTAAACCTTATGTTAGAGTACAATGAGATGTAATTTCCAAGATCTATTATTATTTAGGATCAGATATGTCTGCCCTAAATCCTCTATAAAATGTAATGTGGTGGAGATATGGCTTTTCATTCTGGGTGTGATGAAAGAAGAAAAAGTAGAAGAAAATAGTGGGGCAGTGAGGAAATGAAAAGATGAGGAACAAGATGAGGTAGCAGATAGAGGCACAGAGGCAGCAATAACAGAAATGCAATCATGAGGTATGACATAAATTCAAATGGACTCACTTTTCAAACCTACTAAGCTATCTTGGCTCAAATGTGCTCCAGAGTTATAGTAACCCTTTTTAACTAGGTCATGGAGACCCAAATCTGAAAATGTGGCGTGATAGCTCAATTGCTTTGAGTTCTGATGCATCTTGTTACACTTCAAGTTATACTGACCGAAACCGTTTAAGCTATGCTTACTTTTTTCTTAAAATCGCATTATTAACCAATCAGAAAATGTTATTGTTTTTTGAATTTTTTGTTCTTTTTTTTAAAGAAACATAAAACTTGTTTTGTTAGATATCATGATATTAGTATTATTGTCAAGTAGCCTATTATTGTCAGTATTATTTATGGGCAACATTAGGGAAATACTCAAATAGACAACATTTATCATTTTATTATTGATAATATCACTTTAATTCTCCATTGTCCAAAGTGAGTAGAATAAAAAAGGAATAGATGAAAAAAATAAAAACTACTCTGATCAGTCTTGAACCCACCATCTACTGCACTCCAGTCTGAGTGTCTATCCACTCAACCACAATCTATCTTGCAAAGCATCATCCTTTTAGTGATTATTATGACAGAAAATCAGGACGCAGATACGTTTTCAGAGGCATAAATAATTCCCAGTCCTGCAGTCAGTTTATAAAATTATAAAATTCAATCTAGTTCAATATGATTTTATAGTAGTGAATTATTTTTAGTTCATAATTATAGCCTTCTTGAAATACATAATAAAAAAACATGAGTAATATAACAAGCGTCACATTTTGGTCCAACGTTGTTGAGAGAGAAAAATATTCCCGAGTGGGAATCGATCCTGCTACCTTCGTACCACTGGTTATAGCCCACACCCATAACCACTCAACTACCACTTCATGTGGAGTATTATGATAAATTCTAGTATATAACGATGTTTATCCCAAGTTTGTTCGGACGTCGATGTCTGTTCAATGATATATATGCATTATTGTGGCATGATTTGTTCGATAGTTATGATTAAACAAATGAATAAAGTAGTAAATGGAATTGTATTGCGCAAAAACGTATGCAGACTGCACCACTGGAAGTCCAATCAAGGCCGAGTTCACCGGAGCTCCTCCCACGCCCCGCCCCTGGACTTTTTGAAAATTTCGGTTTGAGCTGGAGCTGCAGCCATGATGCTTCTACCATCTCACAGACTCGCTCCTTTGCTAAGACTTCATTGGATACGACTGGACGGTAAAAATATTATCATTATTATGTACCGATAGTGCATGTTCAAAATTCCATAAAGCTAACTTTAAGAATTTTTTTTTAGCTAACTTTAAGATTAAACGAGGTTGAAGCACTGCTCCTGTATGCTAATTAGTTTACCACCGGTTTGCGCTCAGCTTTTCATATTTTATTTATACAGTAGGCTACATGTAATGGTTGTTAAATGAGACTTAGCAAGAAAACAATTGCGCCTTGAACTTTTAATTTTTCAAACACAGTGGAGAAAAACCGCTGTCGGCGGCATTTTAAGTTGAGTTGCAGCCGCAGCGCCATTCTTTTTATTTCTATGCTGACTTGTCCGTCTCTGCTCCAGGCTGTGTCCCGCACTCGCTCTCGGCCTGCGCTGTACACCGGTGATCCGCTCCAGACACCGCCGAGAGGGCAGCCACATCAGTGAGGTAAGGCCTTGTCCTACATTACAACACTTTAGCTGCTAAGATTCATAAAGTCAACCGTGCGCTAACGAATCACAACAAAGTCAGGCCGGGTTATAAGGCGATGATTGAAGCCTTCATGTTGGACAATACCGCGTGAAACAAGTGAGAGCATCTATAAGCTAAGCTATAAGCTAACAGACAGCCAGACTGATTTACTGTGGCTGAAATGAACCGTGGCTCAGTGCGCTCTGTTCTCCTCTGAAAACGCCCCGCGGTGAGCGAGTGGGGAGTAATGGGGAGAGGGCTCCTCCAGGTGTGGGGAGTGTTGAGGAGAGCGGGCTCCGGCTCCTGGTTTGGGCGCGCACAGATACGCGCGTTTCAGAAGTGTCTGATGTTCAAAAAGTGGCTTGCTTGAGTTCAGGAAAATGCATGTGCAATATTCTGTACAACCCCCTGAGGCCCTGCAAACTGTTTTCACCATGTGTTTGCTTGTCTGAAATGCTGCAGTTGTGCATTTTAATTGTGTAAATGATATCGTAATTTATACCGGTATCATACCATTTCTTATTTATGTTGTGATATCATTTGTATGTCATATAGCCATGCCCTTAGGATTAGATCTTTTAATTCTTCAAAAAATGTTATGCTTTTGACTTAAAAATTACTTGTTTTGTTTGTTAACAAAAGGTCCCTCCGCAAGAAGGACGTGAGGCTCCCTACAGCGAGATTGAAGCCTCTGCACTAGATCAGTGGTTCTCAACTGGTGGATCGACACTCAGGACCCAAAAGTGAGTCGTAAACCTTTACCTTTTATTAATATAACTTTTTGAGAGCTGCCTTGATCATTATTTCAACTTTATTCAGTGTTATTATCACAATATATATATTTTTCTTTTGTCAAAATGTTTTGTGGGAGATACGAGTATCATAAACATGTACTTCTTTGGATCTTGGCTTGTCATCAGCGTGTTGGTGGGTCTCGATGCTGTAACTCAGTGTTGTTTTTGGAAGCCCTTTTAGTCTTAGTCTTTTGGACAAAAACGCTTTTAGTTTTAGTCACATTTGACATTTCTAAACGTGATAGTTTTAGTGATAGTTTCATAAAATGTTATTTCTTTTAATTATTTCTAACTATATTTCTCCAGGTAGAAGCACAAGATCCCTCTGCAGAAAACTACAGCGAGGCTGGACTCTCCACGTGCAGGATTGCAGGTAAATGTCTTTATCATTCCACGCTATGTAGGTGGTTCTCAACTGGTGGGTCAAGACTCGGGGACCCGAAAGTGAGTCACAAACCTTAACCTGGGTTACTCCGGCGGCATTGACGAATGTTCAAATGCAGAGGACAGTTGTATGTGACATGGTGTACGTCTTTAGGAATTCCTCCAGTGTTGTTTTGACTTGTTCTTACTCAATAAGAAAAATAATTCTGTTCAGTCATAGTTTCATCCTGATACTGACTTAGCCATGCCTTTGCTTTGGCCTGGTTAAGTCCTTGGTTAGTCCTTAATTCCTGATCCAGGTTTAGACACATTTTACTCCTACCCTGGTATGGCTACCAGCTTAGTCCTGGTTTGATTTAGTATCTTTCTTTTTGTTTTGTCAAGGTTTAGTCTCAATCCGCAGTCCTGCTGTAATTCTGATCAGATCACTGTTCTCTAACACACTTAAATTTGTGTAATTTGCATTATTGTAGCCTAAAACATCTAAGCTGGTAGTCATAACTAAACGATGCACTGTTGTTGTTGTTGTTTTTTTCTTCAGAGTTTACAATATTTATAGCAGGATGAAAAAACTAAATACATATGTATTTTTGTGTGTGTCAATTTCAGGAAGAAATGGCGTTTGAGGAGGGAACTGTTGCTCTGGTGTCCAAGATAAGGATCCTTTCTCATCCCAGCAAGTGTTCATGGCACTTAAGGACCAGGTTGTGATGTCCCTCAACAAATGGACTGACTCACTGGTTTAAGGTTGACATATCATGCACATGGACTTTGAAACAGAACTACAATATTTTTGGTACCACAGTAATGATACAGTCCCGATCAAAAGTTTGGTGTGGTTGGATCTTAACAAAGTTTCAAGTAGAACTTACTTAACAATATGCTACAACAATGAAAGTGAGACAAAAACAAAAATATTAATAAACCTTTTATTGAAAACAGCTATTAAACTGAAATGTTTTTGCAGCTGATCGAAGGTTTAGGGCCACATGCTTTTAACAGGTCAAATCTGAGCACAAGTGTGGATTCAGTGTCATTTTCTGTCAGGTTTTCACACCGTCATGTTCCATAACTCTCAGGGTCTTTAAGGAAATTCAAAATTACTGTTATTGCGTCCCACCTCAATGACAATGAATACACATTTTTGCACAGATTTGGCCTTTTAACCTCTTAACCTACACCTGAACCAAGCTCATTTTCTCTAGTTCGGCCGACCTTACCCAAATCTAAAAGCTTCTTAACTGGAGAACTGTAGGCCAGTGTAACATCTGATTTGAAAGCTAAGACTAACAAAACTGATCTAAACTGATCTTTTTGCTTGCGTTGTTGCCGTCACTTTAACCTTTTTTTCCATCGCTTTTTTTATCACTTATTTGCCCTTGCTTTTTTTAAATTTTCATCGTCTTTGTCTTGTGTTTGCTATTTTGACCCTTTTTTTTTTCATGAAACTTTCTTGGATTTGGGTAACGATGAACTGGAGAAAATGTGCTCGGTTCAGGTGAGGGTCAAGAGGTTAAAGGCATGTGGTCTTAAACTTTTGATTAGCTGCAAAACCGCCAGTTTAATTGTTTTCATTAAAAGCTTTACTAATGTTTTGTCTCGCTCCCATTTCTTCTTGTTGCATAATAAAGTTCTACTTGGAACCTCGTTAAGATCCAACCATGCAAAAATGTGATTTCCTTTTGCCATCTTTCAACTGGTCGGGACTTGATCAGGACTATATATATATTACATTTTATCATTTTGAAACTCAAGCACAAGGGTTTTAAATTACTGTCTGAAGCTCCCTCTACAGACAACAGAGTGAATTACTGTTTCAACAAACTTTGGTACCGAGCTGTCCTACGCTTCAATCGGATGTTGGATTATGGGCTTTAAAAATATGGAGGAGAGTTTTTGTTTTGTTTTCCCTGATGCAATATAACCAGATACAGATGGAGCTCCAACAGTAGAAAACTTAACAACCAAGGTGGATATAATGACTCCAAGTCTGTTTGACCAGGAAACAAGATCTTGGACACAAACATGTACATTGTTTTGACCACTATACAAACAATGTTTTGCTGTCTGCATCTTTTACAGTTCCCTTTTGTTGGTGGAAAGTTGTCATAAATAAAGTTGTCATAGAAAATGTTCTTCCTGTATGTGTTATCATTTCTCACATGGTTTAGTGTTGTATGTTTCCTCAATTTAATTGAGGGAATAAACCTTTTAAAATGGGTTTAAGTTAATGTAGCATTTAAATAGTTTGAGTATAATAAGCTTGAATCATTTGAGTTCATTAACCTATACTTTTAATGCTATTGTTGACTAAATGATTTGAGCTACAGTTGACTAAATGATTTGAGCTATCACTGACTAAATGATTTGAGCTACCGTTGACTAAATGATTTGAGCTATCACTGACTAAATGATTTGAGCTACCGTTGACTAAATGATTTGAGCTATCACTGACTAAATGATTTGAGCTATCACTGACTAAATGATTTGAGCTATCACTGACTAAATGATTTGAGCTATCACTGACTAAATGATTTGAGCTTCCGTTGACTAAATGATTTGAGTCCAAGTGAACTCAATTGGTTTAGGCTTATGTACCACAACCATATGGTGCAGCGGGTTTCCCCATTTAATTTGAGTTATCATAGCTAGTCAGGGTTTACAGTGTAGGAACATGTAGTTTACAGATATGGTTGGAGAAAAGGTTAAATTCCTAATCCCTGAATGGCCTGTCACCAGTGTATCTTTCTGAAATGAGTCCGTAGTCTGTGAGAGCTTTGTGTTCATGTGACCTGCTGCTTTTAACCTGTTCCCATTCAAGACTGAAAAGCAGGCGAAAGGTGTCTGCGGCATAGACTGTTAAAAAGAATAGACAACTCCTCCTCACTCCTCCCCGTTTACCATAATGACCACGTTCGAGGAGGAAATCATGACAGATTTACATACTCCTCCTCCCCAGTTCTGACGAAGCATGTTCCTAAAAAGGGCATAAGGGCGGATCTTCACTGTAGACTCGGCCCTTGCGTGACGTGTAGCTCGCGCAGCTCCAATGCTAACAGTCCGACCCTCGTTAAGTACGAGATTTCTAAAATTTATCCTACGATAACCAGCCCGGTGCCTCTGACTGTGTCTAACCCAGCGTAATCACAGGAGGAATATCTAGCTGTAGACAGTTCCAAAAAATTAGGCACCGGGCATTAAAGTTGTTTTTAACGTGTCTAATGTGCAATGGATTCCAATGGGGGCCTAGCGGCTATGGCGGAGCTATGGCAACCTCCAGTGTCATCGTCGCAAAGCAGAGCAGCCAGCGGCCATTGGTCTGCGGTC
Source organism: Neogobius melanostomus (assembly GCA_007210695.1). Taxonomy (NCBI): domain Eukaryota; kingdom Metazoa; phylum Chordata; class Actinopteri; order Gobiiformes; family Gobiidae; genus Neogobius; species Neogobius melanostomus. Next base: position 5,119,869 of record VHKM01000073.1, on the reverse strand, counting down.
ACGGGTCCCAAAGTTTGGAATGATCTCCATTTGAGTGTTCAAACTGCCTCCTCCCAAACACACAGTCATCGACACACAAGCTGTGTTGATGACTGCACTTTATCATACTTACTTACTTATCTTTATACTTTTAGCTACATTCAATATGATAAATTCAACATTAAAATGTCTTTTGTTTTTTAAACTTTTGTATACATTTTCAACAGTTATTGAATCCTATTTATACATACTGTATATAGTATTTTACTTGTCTGAAAATCTTGTACATACATGAATGCCTTCAGTAAGAATCTACAATTTTAATAGTCTTGAAATAAAATAAAAGGCAATACATAAAAAAAAAATGTTTCCAAACTTTTGATTGGTGCTGTAATACACCTTGACCTTGTTTATGGTTGAGGGTTACAAGCACAAAAATCTCGTTCTACAAATCATGGATACATCTGGAGTGTGCATATAAAATAATCAGCATATGTAAAAACAAATTGAAAAAGATCCTTCAACCAACCAAGGACAGTGCACTCTAGGACGTCGTAACAACCACCAGTTTATATTCAAGACATGGACTTTCAGTGGAGTTTGCATGTTCTCCCAAAAACGATTACCATTACCACACAGTCACTGTGACATTGCACAAACTTAGTTCTGTCTTTGTGATAATTGAAGTTATCTCTCCACAAACCAGAAGAATTTCTTAAGGAACAGTATCTGCCAAAAACTGGGCATTTGCTTAATGAATCATTACTTGCACACACATGTCAGAGCTGCAGCTGTGACTATTAGACTTTCCCTGTGACACATAGGACACAGGCCACCATGTGCTACGTGGTATGTTCGTTATGCCGGCAGCTCAGAGAATGTTGGAGCTAATCTAAATGAGATTGGGGCGGATTAGGGTTGAGGAGGGCAGGCAGCCTGCTCATCATTCGCTGGCTGTGGTTCAGTCCGTTTAGTCAGGAAGACAGACCAAAGCTGCCAGATACTGCATGTTATCTCTGAACCTCAACCCACTTTGAAGACTTTTAATAGAAACTTAATGATACTGTGAGGGGAAAATCATTCAAGCACAAAACTAAATCTTGATAAAATGTATAATTGCAGAATCAACATTGAAAAACGTAGTTTATATATATATATATATATATATATATTATATATATATATATATATATATATATATATAATATATACATACACACACACACACATCCATCTTTTTTTTCTTATTAAGTCCACTGGAAATATATCCCGCTTCTTTGTGTCGCTTTTATTTCCAATTCACAGAACAATAAACACGTTGGAGACTCGTAGCCTGCAACACTGAACTGTGTTGTGCCGACAGTAATCATATGACACTGTTGACCAATTGGAACGCGCACGTGTTTCCCCCAAAAAATGATGCCATTAAAATTGATTTGCATTAACGCATTAATAACGCAATATTTTTGACAGCACTAATATATATTATATGTTTTATATCTGAGACCATGGGCCCGATCTTGTGTTTCAAAATGCAGACTATAGCGTAACATTTTGCACTGAGTAGGAGCACACTTTGAGATATTGCAGCTTTTAGACTTGGCGCATTTAAGCGGGAAGTGGGGTGGATAAAGATCTGGCCCCACATGTCTCTGCAAAGCGTGTACTCTGGTATGCCAAAGCTACAAATCATGTAAAACATTTTTCTTCCTTACATATTTATACTGTATGTACATTGGGACACATCCTTTTTATGTTTTCATGTTTTGTACTCTCTTATTGTCATTATTTGTGAGTTAAATTCATTTTGATCAGCACATGATCAAAATGAATTTGTGTGTGGACATGTGACAAGTAGACCAGCTACAAATCTCAAGCAGGGTTTATCCCATGACTTGAGTGTTTTCTGTGGGGGTCTGATCCTCATATGGAAAAGGTCAAACTCATTTGAAGTAATTCAGCAAGCTTTTCAAGTTTTCATGTTTCTAATAATACCAGAAAATGAATGAAACAGCAGAGGATGTAAGCACTATTTCAAGTAACAATCTGAAGGTTTTTCCCGTATTACTTGACAGACCACTGCTCACGGCATTGCACAACAGAAATTTGGCATGTGTCGGCTCTATGATTTAGTCCTAAAATTGCTTTCAATGAGTGCATGGACACTTTCTTTGCCACAAGTTTCATAGAATATTCAGTGGCTCGGAGAAAGCTCATGCATTAAAAAGGCTTGGTGAATAGACTGTGAAGCGTCCAAACATGCATGGTCAGTCCAAATCGAACAAAGGTGCCAGAAATCTGAAGCCAAAACACCAAGGAAACAGGAGGCAAATCTGGCTCAATTTCTCAAGCAGAAAATGGACCAAAACCACCTGGCACGTTGAAGCCCACTGAAATAAGGAGCAGGTGTGTGACACATGTGGGCCGTAGAGAGAGGGGCTGTAGTGCTCTGCAAGCCTCTCCAACAAGGCCATGGTGAGAAGAGAAGCCAGATTGTCCAGTTAAACAGTTGCTATTTTGAGAATCCAATTTGCAGTGATGCTAAAGAAGCAGCTATTTAGGTCATACACTTAAAAGTATTATTGAAAGCTTATTATATTAACATTGTAATTAATCAAAATGGTTATTGCCTGTTAGAAAAAAAATTGTGAAAAAGGATGCATAATAAAAACACAAAATAAAAACAACAGAAGAATGACTGTCCTTGAATGTTACCCTTAACACACGTAATCTGGGATGTTTGCTCTCGTGTTTTATTGTTTTTTTGTGAGGTTGAAAACAACATTTTGGGGGAGGTCGGTCAGTCCTGTTTTGTAAAGCCCAAATATTTGATATTGGTTGACAAAAAGATCTGTGAAAATTGAACAGTGATAAAGCGATTCTACAGCCTGGTGGGAAAATGTTATGTCGTAGCTTAAAAACACAGGTTGTGGGTCTTACAGTGAAACCGGAACAAACAATAAACATAGAATCATTTTCGACCTAAGATAAGCTGTGACAGACGTTACACAAAGTCTCATATTTTGGAATACTGACAGAGTAAGCCATTGTCTCGCTGCTAAAAATCTGTCAACTATGCCATCAACAAAATAACAACACCAGCGCACATCCAAGCAACAGTGCCCCAGACAAGAATGGACCACGTTTTACTTTCACTGTACTTTTTTCTGATTGAACACACTAGACACGGTTCAGTCAAAACTCCACTTACAACACAAGGTTTCTTTATTCCTCTCTTTAGACTATCAACTCATGCCAGAGCTCTTCTTCAGACATTCTTTCAACTTGGTTTTTATGGCCTGCAGTAATTGGCCAACGACCAGACGATTGAGCTCACAGCATGAGAGCCAAATAGTGGTTGAAAGAATGGCATGGTACAGAAATGTAAACAGGAACACTTGCAGGCACCAGCTTAAATATCTAGCTAATGCACTCCCGTTTGTCCTCCTACTCTTTCAAAACAAACCCTGGTGACAAAATGCAACCCAGTCACAACTTAAAAATTGTACCCTCTTTCTGTACATACGCAGGTTGAGATCAGGCCACAGTTGTCAGAACAAGGCCCTAACTTTTGTATAATTTATAGCTTTGTGATAATGGGATCCTATAAATGTGGTGCCGCAGGGTGATGAAGAGCTTTGCAGTGAAATGGCGAGATATATTGTCAAAGATAAGTTTCAAGAAGTGGGCTTAAAGTGAGGGCTAAACACTTAAATGCACACGCTCAAGCTGTTAAAATGGCCGTCCGGAGTTCTTACGTTCTTACGATGCACCTTCCCTTGTCCCTCCCTCGCCTTCCAAACACTCACTCAAGGCCCGCCCTCCTCCCCCCTCCCTCACAGGAGATCGCTCTGAAGGCTCATGTGCGTTTGTTGTTGACAGTGAAACTGCTGCTCAGTGTGGAGGTAAGCTAGTCTTTTTTAACATTTCACCATCGCCAATCTCACACCTGAATGTTTATCTATTGCTGTACAAACATTACCTACGATTAGCAGTCCTAAAAGTAACGTGTATTTGTCAAACTTGTGAAAGAAACACCAAAGACAGTGGTTCAATAGCTTCAAAAGCTAAGACATGCTAACAGATCTCTCGGACCATTTTACTAGTTCTCCTGGCGCAGATATCATTATTATACTTTATATCGTGATTATATTGAGATTATGTGCAGGGCTGCAAATACAAAACTACAATGTCATCTGCTTTTCCTACAGCTGAGGAGACGCCAGGTGAGGAGTTTGGCTCACAGGCTAAAGGTAAGGAACATATTGATATAGAAATACTATTAGACAATGATGATGCCAGTGCTTCATCCATAGGCAGCTGACAACTTGTTTTGTTTCAGGGAAAAGTCTGTGGTGTATCGTCATCATGAGACTTCTTTCTGCCTGTGTGGACAAAATCCCAGACTTTCTACACTAAAGACACTTACAGTGGACTGTGTTGAGCTCCTGCAGACTAAGTGGTACTATGACCTCGGAAAGGAGACAACTCTCAGGATGATCTCAGGCTTTCACATGTGGGCACAGGGATGATCATGTACTTTACTGACTGGTGTAAACTGTCATGTTTTGTTGAATATAATTGACTAATAAAGTTTCCCAGAAAATCTACTTCCATACTTGAGAATTACACATCACATCAAAAACACAGTTCATAAGTATATAAATGAAACATGAGCATTGTTGTATAGTAACTTTATTTGAATTGTTGTATTGCTGAACATGCTGGTCTTGACACACTGAAGAATTCTTCCTATCACTCCACAAAGTGGCAGTCCATCTTGTCAATAGTTTGACCTGAAAACTAAATTATATTATGAACACATGTGACATTATTCCTACGTGACATTTGAAATAAATAATAGGCACGACTCCCCTCATTACCGCCAGCCGCGGCCATGCGGCCAGACCAGGGCCGTGTTCCCCCCGCCCCCGCCACCTGTGCAGTGATTGGAGTGCTGTCTCAGTCAAAGTGGGAGGTTAAATTAAGGTGTGCACAAACAGCAAACTTCATACAAATTTTATTAAAAAACGCAACACAACAGAAAAAGAAAACCATCCCACTACTAACCCGTGACACTTGCACAGAATAGGGATAAATACCCTGTCGAACGTCATACTGATACGCAAGCAAAACATTCAGTGCCTGAGGGAAGGCGCCTGAGCACCACAGTCAAGGCTACGACAGAGACAGTACGACTGCACAGCATGACCCAGTATGATATATAGCGATTTAATTTTATAATCTAGCAAATAGTACTATGATAAAATGTAGACATAAAACAACACAGTTACACCTCCTCGTGTTGGGCCTCTCCTCCATGTCTGTCGCTGCCACGCCGGCCCATGCCCCCCGGCCCTGGCACTCCTCTGCGTTCTGCCCTGTCTGGTGCAAATTCGCTTCAACCTTTTTCATTTTGTCCCGCATGCCACAGCACAGGTGAGCTGATCACGTGTGGCCTGGGGTTGGGCTCCTTAAAGTCATGTGAAGGGTGGGGTTGCCACAGTTGGGGAGGAATAAAATCATGCATTAAAAACAACAACATTTAAATAAAACCACAAAAACATCATCCAACTGGCACCACCTCACTTACACAGTGGACAGAAGGAATGCAAGAGAGACAGATTGCAATATTCTAGATCCTTTGTACTTGGCACCTCACGGAAAAGAACAATGTGTACTTGGAACAACATCCGTGTTGAGTTCTTTTGTGAGCTAAATGTTTTATATATTAACACCCAAGCAATAATAAATCACAAGTTAGAGTTGAGAATTGCTCTTTTATCCTTCCTGTGCCCTCTTTTGTCAGTCTCTCCATGAGATGACGCAAACCACTCATCTGCCCCTCATTGCTCACACAGAGAGACAGATGCACAGGGAGATATGGACTCTAGTTTACGAATCACACTTCCAGCCTTCACCCACCTGTCAGTCATGCCATCATATTCCTCTGGAGACCAAAACACATAAAACAGATGAGAGAAGTGCCCAGAGGGAGCTCTTAGTATTCTGTTGGCCTTGCTCGGAACTCCAAACTGAAGAAATAGATTTAGCCACTTTATTGATCAATTGACCATTGCTTTGGCACTGCCTACAGACTAACTATAACCAGTCACAATATTTAACTGGGCGTGAGACAATACCTAATGGTCCAGGCAGATTATTCTGGGCATAATGTTTAGCTGTCCAACACCTACAGGTGTTTGGGTGAAAGTAAACACCTAAAACAGGCCACATTCACAGTCCAAAACGACCTGCCAAAGTGGGTTGTGCCTGGAGGACCATGGGAAAAAGCATTTTTCAGCCCGCAGGGCCTGCATTTGGTGCAACCCTCTGCCGCAAATATGATAGGTCTGACTGGACCATGGTTTTAATTCCGTCCGAAAAGGTGCTTGAAAGTTGCATAAAACTAGCAACAAGATGCAAATCTGCAAGAGACAGAAATGAGATGTAATAAGGAGTTCTTAATTCAAAATATTTAGTTTTAATCATTCCTAAATGAACAGGACTGGTGTGTCTCATCCCCTTTCACTGCAGCACGCAGTAGCTGGCAGACGGTGAAAAGGTAAAGTGAACTCACACACAAAGGGTCATATCGTTAAAACACTGACATTGGTCAGTGTAATAATTTGGCTTTTTCCTGGAGATAAGAATGTATTTTATGTCTGTGCCACATTATCATTTCAAATTCTACAGTACACACCTAGGTTCACAAGCATTAGCATACCCATTGCATCCACCAAGTTGCTCTTAATTGAAAAACACCTTTTAGGAGTGGTAGGGAGTACAGCATTAATCTGGGGAGAGGAAAAGGCTGTTAGCATGATTCAGGGTACTTGGGACTTCAAACTTGGACCCTATTTGCTTTGAGTTTTTGGTCTGTTCTAGCCTGGCTAACGCCAGACTGCTGTGTGCGCTCGAATCCTTTCGAACTTCACAACAGTCTGGGGACCATGGCCGACATTTTTCCATGGATTTGGGCACCAATCACAGAACGAGGAGAGACGGTAAGACGATGACGCGCTATTTGACATACGGAAGCTTGTAGTTTGTTTAGGGATAAAAAAAATAAAAAAATATTTACGGATCTAACATGATAGCAGCAGACGCGATGCCATCTTTCGATCAAGCTTTAGAACGTGTTCTAAATAGTTTAGCTCAAAAGTTTACAGCAGGTACGTCATACGTCATCTGATACCATGATATGATTCGCTATGGCTACGTGCAGACGCATGAGAGACATTCGTAGCGCCCAATAAACGGCTATGGACAATCGTAAACCACACCTCTCCTACGAGAAAATGAATTGGTGGTCCCCAGACTAAATATCACTTGTGATTTTAGTCTGGCGTTAGCCAGGCTAGGTCTGTTCAATGGTCTGTTTCTTTCTTCCCTATTGTTTTATTAACAACATCCACAGCTCTGTGTGTTTGATTTTTAATATAGATAAAATAGCTGAAGGCACTGTTATGAGCAATGGGTGTTTTTTGTGACAACTTATATAGTTTACAGCTGCCAACATTTTGCAAAGCAGAAACACAAAGAGTGCTGTGCCAAGTTAGTTTGTTTAGTAGACTATAAGAAATTTGTGATCAACAGCTGGCACATACAATGTCCAAGAAATATGATTCAAGGAGAACATTAAAGCTTTGAATTTGCAGAACAAAATGCTGAGTGATAAAAATGGTCTGGGTACGTCTCTAAATTACCTTGAAAAGTTCTCATTCATAAAATAAGGTGAAATTAAATTAATATAGGGGGCACTCTGTATAAGGTCAACTAAAACTGAGTAACAATTTTATGAATTTGTATCACTTTGTATATGCAAATTGAAGCATATTTCATTATGGTCAAATATCAGAATTTAACATAAGTTTGTGGCTGCTCCGCAAAAAAAAAATCCGTAAAAGTTATTTAAGTGATTTGGATTTTTATTCGACATTTGTCTAGATCATTTTCACCAGGTTTTAGCTCATTCAGATAAAGGAGATGGAAAAAGGGCAAGATGCTGAATTGCGCAATTTCCACATTTTCCCTTTACAATACAATGGTGTGTTCTGGTCATTGTTACGGCAACACTGTGAAAAAATAAGGCACCGACTTTTTTGATCGGAACAATCAAATGGAATTTTGTGTCAATAATTTTCATTTTCATAAAACTAAATGTTTCACTGTCCATATAAAATGTGCTCTATCCTGTAGGGGGCGCTTTTACGCCTAATTTGAACTCCTGGTTGGGAAACACTGATGTACTGTAAGCTGACGCGAACTGTAGAATCTGTGACTGTCACCTGTGTTTTTATCACGATTGCGTAGCTATGTGTTGAACAACCTTAAACAAAACATGTATGTAATGCAGTTCCTCGGGCTCCACGGTTAGGTTAAAGGGACATCTTCTTGAGGTGTGTTATGTAACTTTACAACAGTCATATTAAATGCTATAGCATTAAGGTGCGTTCAGACCAAATGTGCGTCCACGCCCCATCCGCCTCTAGTTGGACGCCAAACATTGCCGCTTCACACTCGCGAGAAACGCCTGTTTGCTGGCGCGTGAAGTTTTGCAAGCGTCATAATTAGGAGGCGTGTCATACAACTCAGGCCAAGCGCAAACCGCGATGATCAACTTGTCCTCCATGCTGCAGGTCAGGGGCACAACTACCCCCCCTCCCACACACACACGCTATGGGGCCGTCAAGTGCTATGAGGAAATGGCCTATATGGTATGGGGCGCTGTCCCTTGTGCGCCGACTATATTTAAAAAAAAAAATCTCTCTATCATATTGGTGCTAGTGATGGGACTTATGGCCCTTTGATGCTTTTTTTAAAGAAAGTAAATACCCTCTGAATTGACTATTTGAACGAAAATGTCACTATTTCACACAATATTTCCCTCTATGTAGTTTGTTATCACACAAAAACAATCACATGGCCCGATTAAGCTTCTGTTGCCCTCATTCACGTAACTTTTCCTCTGCCCCTCTCTCTCCCTCGCGCAAAAAGGGGAGAAAACAACGCAAGTGAAAGAGTTGTTTTGCTTCAACGCGATCTCCTCTGTAACCGTGTTTATTATTTCAGTAGGACTTTTATTTCTCAAACGTGTTGCCTTATGTTCACTTTGAGCTCCTCGTGGGGGCTGGAGATGACCGGGGCGGGCTGAGGAGGAGACAGTGTCCAGGATGTCGCTGCCGTACGGAGGCGGCCAAGAGCGGAGTGGAGCTGAGCGAACAGGTGGAAGATGTGACGGGGCTCCTGTAGCCGCCTCGTCACTCACGGACCCCGCGTGCCTTTTTCTCTCCTATGGCCCAGGAGAGTGCTGGCACTGGGAGCGTTCGGGCGCGCCGTTTCCCCAGAGCTGAGCTCTGAAACCGTGTCCCCGCAGGCCGCGCTCACGTCCCGCAGTTGTGCGTTCAGAAACTGTCCCTGTGCCAATCCTACACTCGTCTCTCCACCCCACTCCAGCAGTGACTTTTGTTTCACAAGCATTCACAACTAAAGTGATACCTCTCCCCCAAAGAGGAATACAAAAAAAAATACTTCAAAAACCCGTTCATATCATTCACTGTAAAGACTCGTTCAAAAGAGCCGGATCGTTCGCGACCGACACATCACTAATTGGTGCCCCGTCCTTTCGGCGCCCCTATGAAAGGCATATATTGCGTATGCCCTTTTTGCGCCACTGCTGCAGGTAACAGGTGATGCTTGTGCTCACTATTTGAGCCCAGTCCCTGATTGGTTAACAAGGCGTAAATGAACGCACGTGTAGATTGTGATTACTTGAATGCACGAAGCAGTGGGCGTGGCATCCCTGCTCGTGTACCGCGCTGTTCTCCCTGGCTTTGATGTGCGTTTATCCTTATCGGCTCGCATTTGCTACGCTTCATACGCGCAGACGGCTTTGCTTACATTTCGAAGCGCGTCGAAGCACGTCTACATAGGGTTAACGTGGAAGTTGATGGTGTGGTCGTGTTTGGTCTGTACGCACCTTTAATATCTTATCCTGGCTGTGTCTTCTGCAGTTACTCACTGCAGTGCGAAACTACTGGCGCAAAAGCATAGCCTACAACAGGGGTCACCAACATTTTTATAGCCGAGGGCTACTTCTATTAAGTTGTTCAAGCTACCAGTTAAAAATCAACAAATCCTCCAAATCAATATGTGACTTGTGGTTGTTAGTCTGAAATACGACAGATATGAACGTATGACAGAACAGCGCCCCCCGGGCTTGTGGTCACTGATAAGACAGGGCGTTAATTTTAGGGCTGCCAACTTTGGTCGTTTAGTCGAATAATTGGTCGATGCCGTCGTGGTCGACCAAGATTTTCATTGGTCGACTAAATGCACACACTCTTGCAACAATTAAGATGCTCTCAATTTACATAACACCAGAGGCCTTTTACCTTGGGCTAATATTTCATTATAAAAACAGATATATCAAAGTTTTACAGACAGAATGACGTTTGAATTGTTTGTGTGAAATATTTTTACAAAAAAAAAAACATTGAGAGAAATGAGGACAGGAGAACGCCTCTCCTGCGTGCGCATAAGCAGCTGAGATCAGCGAGATGTTGCCTTCCATAGGCCAGACTTCTACAGTTGTTTAAACCACAAATACCCTGGTTCTACAGTGAAACACACGGGAGAATGAAAGCATAACGTCAGGCGCTGAAGCTCATGGACCCGCTGTATCTTTCTCCACTTCATTCTGGCTTTTTTCAAGATAAATAAGACGTGGAGCTCCGCGTAACGTAAACCGATTCACCATACAGCGCAAAAGTCGAAGAAATGAAAGGAGAGGAAGTCTGACACGGAGCCACACGGGCGGCGCATTTCACAATAAAGCACATGGTTTGTGTTTACATTACGGTGAAACAGGACAAGTGTCACACGGAGATGTCTGACCCAGAGGACATTTGAGAACAGGGACGATGATGGAGCAAAACAGCTTTATTTGGATTATATGGATGTAAGGACAGCACGTAAAGCAGCAGATGCAGGAGTGAGGCAGGGAGCTGGAGTCCGAGTTTAAAGATGGGATTAATGTGACTTTTTACACATAAATACACTGTTTACGTTGCTTCTATATATAAAAAGTAGTTACAGCACGAGCTCCTTAAGTTTTATGGCTTATGACTGCAGTTTGGGTCAGAAAAGTTGTAGGCTGATTCCGAAACCCTTAAGGCTGCATCCGAAACCATTAAATTATAGCCTCTAAGTACTAACACTAGCAACTAATCCTTAACCTTTCATGGGGTCAACTGTTAGATATCTATGCAGTTAGAGCTTCAGCAGTATTTGCCCAATTCCACCATCCTTACCCAGGGGAAGGGGAAGTGACATCACCAACAGCTGTTTTTCTTCTTCTTTAAAGTTCAGTGCAGGCCCAACAAAAGCGCATACCGCCCCCTACTGTATATTGTCCAACAACAACATAGTGTCCAAATAAAGTCATTTAAGGCGAAAAAAAAAAAGAAACATCCAAATGATCCTTCACATTTCCCTTTATTTTATCTCAACAGCGGTTTCATGAAGCTACAGTATGCAAATTAGCCATGTGGCTTAGGTTTCTACTAAATGAAAGCAAAAGCACAACGGCGGACATGCGGCGCGGTGGCTTATGGGATGGCACATGGCTCCTAATCGCCAGTGAGGTAGCATCAAATATCCCTATGCTAAAGTGGCTATGATAGTTAGCATTGAGGCTCCTTTCCCTAACTCCTTCTATTCCCGAAGCTTCTTGTCATGGCGGACGCTGACGCACATCCGGTTTGGCGTACCAATTTACTGGTTTCGGAATCAGCTGTAGTTTTGTCAGTGGCATGTCACGCCCCCTTTAGTCGACTAATCGCTGATCAGAGCATGTTTTTGGTCGACCAAGAAAATCTTCAGCCCTAGTTAATTTATGGCAGTAATCCATAGTAAACTATGGATTACTGCCCACCCTGTCCTATTTGGATCCTGATCCTGTTTGGTACAAACATGGTACACTTCAAAAAATCACTTTATTGTCACATAAACAACACATTTTTGCTTGGCAGCCCACAGGAAGTGACATGTGGAGCACAACATGTGGAGCACAACTTTCAAATGAGACCAGTGGTTCCCAAAGTGGGGTTTGAGAACCCCTGTAAAATAATGTACATTTTTATGAGGGGTTTATGACAAAAAAGTTGTTATTAAAAGAGTGAATTTATATTGTTGGGGCGTCATGGGATTTTTTTATTTTTTTAATGATAATTTCCAATATTTAAGTTAATTTAGTATAAACAGGTCAGGGTCTCACTTATCAGTGCAATTTTACACAGTGACCACAAGCCTGGGGGGCGCTGTTCTGTCATACGTCCATCAGTCGTATTTCAGACTTTAAACGACCACAAGTCACGTTTTGATTAGAATCTTCAATATCCGAGAGATTTAAAGTTAAACGGATTATTTATAAACAATTAAGCATATTATACAAGCAATTTATTCTTTTAAACAAATACTGAGTCTCAAGAATACAAATAACTCTATTTTTAACATCAAGATGCAATAAATTGAACTGATGTATTTTCTAAAAAAAGCAAGGAAGAGAGTGAGTGAGTGAGTGAGTGAATGAGTGAGTAAGTGAGTGATTGTTTTTTTTCTGAATTGGACCAGAATGCTAGCCTGGCTAACGCCAGACTAAAATCACAAGTGATATTTAGTCTGGGGACCACCAATTCATTTTCTCGTAGGAGAGGTGTGGTTTACGATTGTCCATAGCCGTTTATTGGGCGCTACGAATGTCTCTCATGCGTCTGCACGTAGCCATAGCCAATCGTATCATGGTATCAGATGACGTATGACGTACCTGCTGTAAACTTTTGAGCTAAACTATTTAGAACACGTTCTAAAGCTTGATCGAAAGATGGCATCGCGTCTGCTGCTGTCATGTTAGATCCATAAATATTTTTTTATTTTTAAGCTTATTTTAAGCTTATTTTAAGCTTCTGTATGTCAAATAGCGCGTCATCGTCGTACCGTCCCTCCTCGTTCTGTGATTGGTGCCCAAATCCATGGAAAAATGTCGGCCATGGTCCCCAGGCTGTTGTGAAGTTCGAAAAGATTCGAGCGCACACAGCAGTCTGGCGTTAGCCAGGCTACTAGAATGCAGGAAAATAAGGACAATAAGCTCTAAATGTCTTGGGAGGCTCCAAACCTTACCCCAACCCCCCACTTAAATGTGTGACCGATTTTGTAAATTCTGGAGCACATTATAGAAACTGATGTATAACCATATACCAGACAGCAATGACACCTTGTTATGAATTCCCAGTGTTATCATAATTTATTTTTGCTCAGTGATACTCAAAGGCACATGCACATGTAAGACACCCCCACACGCACACCTTTTTCACCATGCCCGAGTTTGCAGCCCTGTGCTTAAATCCCTCTATTGAGAGTTATTGTGTCAATAACAGGTGATTTCCGCAGGTGGTGTGTGTGAGCTATTCTCTGGTCTCCTCTGGTGGCCCAGTCGTCCTCATTCAAATTCAAAAGCTTTGACCAAAACAGCACACCTCCTAAAATGAGCTGTGATTATCGTCAGCAACACCAATAGCAGGCTAAACGCTCTTTGGTTGAGTGACAGGGGGATGATGGGGCATGAGGTGTGCAGCTGTGCATGTTCAAAATGAAAAATAATACAGGATACCTAAAATTGATTTTGGACATGCAAACTGTACATAATGGTAAACGTACAGTTGGCTTGGTGGCACGGTTAGCGCCCTTGCCTCACAGCAAGAAAGTCCAAGGTTCAATTCCCGGACCGTGCGGGCCTTTTTGTGTGGAGTTTGTTTCTCTCCACATGTCTGGATGGGTTTCCTCCTGGTGCTCTGGTTACCCCATCAACCAAAAACATGCACAATAGGTGAATCCTCCAGCCAGGTGATTCTGACCATTAGCCTGGCTCCACATCTGCAGATGGGTCCCCGGCTGCACTGTGGTTGCCCACTGCCCTTAATGGGGTGCCCCCAGCTGCATTGAAGGATGGGTCAAATGCAGAGGACACATTTTCCTGCAGGGACAGCTGCTGCGTCCTTACTGATAGGAACAAGGAGACAGGTACTGGCCTCCCTCCATTGGCTGCCTGTCAGCAACAGAATTGACTTTAAGATCTTAAAGCTTGTATTCAAATTCCTTAATGGACTTGCCCCCGAGTATATCTGAGCATTTGTCCGTTTATGCCCCAGTCAGATCAGCTGCGCTTGAATGTGCCCAGATCCCGTTTAAAGATGGGAGGAGATAGAGCTTTTAATGCGGCTGCTCCCAAACTCTGGAACAGCCTCCCCGAAAACATTTGAGCTGCTCCGACCTTAGAAACTGCCCTGAAAACACATCTGTTTGCCTTGGCGCATTTGGATTCTTATGGGTTTTTTACCCTATTTTTATATTGTGTGTGTGTTTTTTTTTCTTGCATATGAAGCACTTTGGGAACCTAGAGTTGCTGTAAATGTGCTATACAAATAAAGTTGGCATTGACAATAAAGTACACCTTAACATCTTAACCTTAACACTTAACTGTCATTCGAAGGGGGAAACCTGGGTATTTTCAAAATGGGATTTTCATAATTGAATCAATTATAGAACAGCGTAAGGCACCCTGAGACAAAATAATTTGTGACTGTGCTCCATAAATTGAGTGGTCACCATTCCATCTGACCTCTTTCCCCAGAAGCCACAGTAGCAGTGTCACAGCTTTGGTCACGTTTTTGTGAAGTTGTTTCGTCGTGTGGAAGTGTACAACTGTAGGCTTAAAGGAATAGGCCACTGTTTTTCCATACTGAGATATGTTCTTACCTGAGCTTAGACGAGTTGATGCGTACGCTCAATCACGCAAAAAGACCGAAGATGTTGTTAGCATTTGGCCTTTCCTCCTCTCCTCTATGGGGCCAAACGGGGTGAAGTTAGAAGCGACCAAGCTCTTCCACGTTTCCCTATTGAAATCAGAGCCAGAATAGTTTTTATTGCCATTGTTTGAGAACAGGTTCACAATTGTGCAAGTTCTCCCACTTAAAAAAAAGATGAGAGAGCCTGTAATTTTCATCATAGGTAAACCTCAACTATGAGATACAAAATGAGAAAAAATAAATAAATCCAGAAATCACATGGTCTGATTTTTAATGAATGTATATGCAAATTATGGTAGAAAATAAGTATTCGGTCAATAACAAAAGTTCATCTCAATACTTTGTTATATACCCTTTGTTGGCAATGACAGAGGTCAAACGTTTCCTGTAAGTCTTCACAAGGTTTTCACACACTGTTGCTGGTATTTTGGCCCATTCCTCCATGCAGATCTCCTCTAGAGCAGTGATGTTTTGGGTCAGTCGCTGGGCAACACAGACTTTCAACTCCCTCCAAAGATTTTCTATGGGGTTGAGATCTGGAGACTGACTAGGCCACTCCAGGACCTTGAAATGCTTCTTACGAAGCCACTCCTTTGTTGCCCGAGTGGTGTGTTTGGGATCATTGTCATGCTGAAAGACCCAGCCTCGTTTCATGTTCAACGCCCTTGCTGATGGAAGGAGGTTATCATTCAAAATCTCACAGTACATGGCCCCATTCATTCGTCCTGGTCCCTTTGCAGAAAAACAGCCCCAAAGCATGACGTTTCCACCCCCATGCTTCACAGTAGCACAGTTCTTTGGATGCAACTCAGCATTCTTTCTCCTCCAAACACGATGAGTTGAGTTTTTACCAAAAAGTTCCATTTTGGTTTGATCTGACCATATGACATTCTCCCAGTCCTCTTCTGGATCATCCAGATGCTCTCTAGCAAACTTCACACGGGCCGGGACATGTCCTGGCTTAAGCAGGGGGACACGTCTGGCACTGCAAGATTTGAGTCCCTGGCGACGTAGTGTGTTACTGACGGTAGCCTTTGTTACTTTGGTCCCAGCTCTCTGCAAGTCATTCACTAGGTCCCCCCGTGTGGTTCTGGGATTTTTGCTCACCGTTCTTGTGATCATTTGGACCCCACGGGGTGAGATCTTGCGTGGAGCCCC
Source organism: Neogobius melanostomus (assembly GCA_007210695.1). Lineage (NCBI taxonomy): Eukaryota > Metazoa > Chordata > Actinopteri > Gobiiformes > Gobiidae > Neogobius > Neogobius melanostomus. Next base: position 5,103,865 of record VHKM01000073.1, on the reverse strand, counting down.
AGATCGAGGGAGATTATCAGTGGTCTTGTATGTCTTCCACACCAACATCAAAACCCTATCCCCACCGTGAAGTATGATGCTGCCCACCCTGTGCTTCCACCCTCACTCCCCACCCCCGATTCATATCAATGAATTGACAATACAAATCTTTGAATCTTGAATCGTTTGACGTATATGACCAAAGACAAAACCAGAATATTAAAAACTCTAGTGCATGTAAACAAATTCCATGTCTCTGATGACAATGCCAAGAGGGAGCATTAACAGTTTAAAAAGCACTGGGCCTAAAATCAAACTCTGCAGCACATGACATCATGTGCGGAGCAGGCATTTCTGTCATCAAAGAAAACAGTCCAAAGTCCCATGTCCAAGGAATTCATACGGAGGAAAAATTGTATTCCCATCTCTTTTGTATGGTGTCTCCACTCTGGAATTGGCTACGACTGGTGAAGCGAAGGAACGCTTTGACATCAGCAGGTCATACATGAACTGCTTTCTTCGGCATTTCCATTTGATGCGCCTCTCCCCTGCTTGTTCTTATAGTCTGTATCTGCTGGTCTTGCAGAAATTTAAAACTCCATCATGGCTTAGTGTGGCCTGGTTGGTAGCACGCTGTGGTAATCTATGCATGGCAATCTTCACAGAATATTTCCCCACAACATCATGCACATTATTAATTATAAATCTTGTTGGTTGGGGTTACATCGACTATGAAAGTTTTTCTTGTCCAAGCGTTCTGACATTTTGATTTACAGCCTTAAACTATCAGCAAATAAGACTCATGCTGATGTACTACACCCGATGTTGCTGTGTGTGTCTGCATGTGATTTACATAGGATGATGGAGTCCTTGCCTCTGCACAAAATAATCTCAGAAGTTGCTGCGAGCCAATCAGGAGCAGCATGACAGTTGCAAGGGAAGTGCTTAGCGCAAGCCAAGAATTAGAATATTATGGGTGTGTATGTGCACTTTTGTGCCAATAAGCTTCGCTTTGGCAGGGCTGGGGTGGCCATCATCCACTCCCATTCTGACTAGCATTGTGCCAACAATAATTATTTTCTATCCAATCTACATAAATTCACAATGATAACTTGCTGGCAACACATTTTCATTAGTGTTTGATGTCCGAGTTTATGGTCAAGATCTAAAAGGCAGTGTCTCAATCACACCAAGGAATTAGTTCTGCTAGCCTTTGCTATTGCATGTTGTCTGGTAGGAGATTTTGCAGGGGACTACAATTGCACTGTGTTTTCTTATAGTCAAGCTTTTGATCTAAATCGTTTGCTCAGTGAAATTATAGATTGTGGATGTCTGTGTAGCTAATAATCGTCTATCAAAACAAATAGCACCTCAGAAATTATGGGGTCACATTCTAAACAATCTAAAATAATGTTCACCTTATTCATACACTATAACTAACCAGGCCTGTGGCTGGATAAAACACAATGCCGATAACAAAATATTGCAAGCTTACAGGAATAACTCCAAAATGTATTTATTTATTTAATTTTTAATCATATTTATCCATTTGTCTTCTTCTTGTCGTTATGAGCCGTCGTATGGAAGAAATCTATGCAGACAAAGGGAGACACATGCAATATTCACACTGAAAGGCCCCGCTGGTTTGGGGAATGGACCTGTGAACTTCAACCGCTGTGTTATATTGAACCACATAGTATTTTGGATGGATCTAGAATAGTAGGTGACCATAAAGTTTACCAGTCCTGAATTATCTGGCAACAGTTATGTCAACATGTGCATGCCCATTACTTGATTGTTCACCTACCCCAATGACAGTAGACTATCTGTGACACATCTGTGAGAAAGTCGCTGCTTCTTGCCTCACCTTAAAATTCACTCCTGCCCTCTCTGCTTCAAATTACCGCTATATGAGACAGGCTTGATTTAGCATTTATTTATTCAGAGCTGTGCTTAAAAAACAGCCATGGGAGACACTCGCTGCTAGAGCACACTGAGTGGGAGCTCGCGCAAGGAATGGAAAGAGGAAGCAAGGAGTCAGAAAGTTTAGTCAAGTATCGCTTTCATTAATTTCTCACTTGTGGCAATGGTGTGGAAATTTGAGGGTTTTATTTCTATTTCATTTTTTGTGCTAGTGTTTAATATTTATTGGTTTATACAATTGATTTAATCAACAAGGTCCACTGTGGTAAAAGGGCCCAGAAGGCAGTTATTTTATTTCTTAGACACAAAAATGATCTGGTTATAAATGGAATTTGTCTTTGCTCATATTTATGTGTATTCTTCCTGACACATGCCCCACAAAATAAATGCCAAGAGTAATTTGCGTAAAGACATTCACGCAAATTAATGCATTGCCCTGAACAAATTTGGAGAAGCAATGACAACTTTTTTAGAGCAACAGTAAATATTTGGGCAATGAAAATACACCAACAGCTGCATGTTGGCATGACCATGATAAAAATAAAGTTATAATTTAATCAGGAATTTTAAGGAGAGATATATGCCTTGTACCCACATTTGTTTGTTTACGATTGTTGTCAGTATTGTCAAATTGTGACTTTATTCATGATATCCCTATTTTGAGAAATTATGTTGTTCTCATGTGTCAAAAAGGAAATAGAGCGGATATAAAATGGGATCAATCTGAGGCATCCTGAAGAATAGACATACACTTTTGACGGATTCTCTCCTCTGTCATTCCCATGTCTTTCTGGAACAAATCTCATTTCCTCAAGCAGCTTTGACAAGATGCTCTTTTATAGCAGTGGATAAGCATACAGTATATGTGTGTGAGGAAAAACAGGCAGGAGGCATAGTCCAACATACAGAGACACGTTCAGATTTGTGCCCTGCCAGAGGGCATTATAGAGCACAGTCAATATATCACCATGGAAACGCTGGAAGCTCCAAACCATGGGCCATTGCTGACGTCAGACCAGGTCAGTAATCTGCAGTTCAGTTTGAGAAGGACTATCACTGACAATCACTCACCTCTGACAGGCAGCTAATAGAGGCCTGATCCCACTTGCCTTTATGCTCCTCATAGACAGATCAAGACAGAGCTCGCTGTTCTTAAATTATGTCAATATATTACTTCTCTCTATATATATCCAAGACCAAGTGTATTAAAACCTTATAGAGACCGGAAGCCAAATGTAAAAAACATCATCATCATCATTATTATTATTATTATTATTTCAACCTAAAAAGATTCACAGTGGCATCAGAAGAGGTTTATTGGACATGAATCACGTTTGTGGCTCAGACTCCTGTGGAAGACAGTGAATTAGTATGAAATACATGGGCGTGATGGGTGAAATCATGTAGGAGAGAGAGCATTGTTGTAGTTGCTCTATATGCAAGTCCACAAACTAATGTTGCTTTGGTAAGTAGAAATAATAATAAATGAATAAAGTTTGGCTTTTTTTCACTATTATTTGTTCCGTTTTATTATACTAGTTCATTATTTATATACAGTATATAGTATATATATTACATTGAACTAAAGAACATTGCTAGTTTGTGAACCCTTTCAGTGACAGTGACATTACTATTATTCTGTATCAAAATCAAATTGCAGGCAAGTAGTATCTAAAAAACATTATACAAGAAAGAGGGCAAAATGGATTTCTCTACTACAACTAAAAATCTGGTATAGCGCCTTTAATTCTTTAAGTCTCGGACACAGCTGTAGGCTATTGATAATTCTGTTTTAAGCGTACAAGCCATGTTTTTGCTCATGGGTAGGTACAATTATAGACAGCACCTTTTGAAATCATACTCTACAACCCATTACTACAAACAATATAGTGTATGTCATATTGTTTGACAAGCGATACATGTCATAGCGGAGAGCCTTTCATAATGTGCCCTCCTGCTGTACACGTCTTTGTGCCAGGAACGGTACAGAGATAAGTCAGAGTTGAGTATGATTAGATATTGTAGACCAGGCTGACGTGGGTTCTATCAGCTCCTGTGTTATTATCAGAAGCCCTTTATCTCACCCTTTCATTCTCACTGCGCTTCTCTTTGCGACATCAGCACTTTGAAAGATGTAACTATTTATTAAAACTGACAAGATTTATTGCCATGTCTAGGTGGTTGTGTACGTGGATGACTGGGTGTTTGTTATGTGTCTGCGCCGGGAGGCCATTCAAACAGGTGACTGAGCAGTGCTTGCTCAAGTATTTTCATTTCTATTTTTGGACAATAAGAGGGGTTTGAATAGGGACTAAAATGTACTTTCTGTCAACAAAGGGTTATCTTATGAAACAAAGGGTATTTGCACCATTGTATTGAGCATTAGAGATCTATCAATAAGGTAAAGGAATAAGGTAAAGCTGTACTTGAGTAAATTTTGCATTTGAATTCTGCTGTGTGCTATGCCATGAGAAAACACCATATCTTGGGCCAGGATCTTGATCAGGAGCATCTAGTTTTATATAGAAACTCTTCCTCACCCTCCGCGGGCGGTCTCTGTCTCCTCCAAGCTTGGGTCCTCTACGAGAGGCCTGGGAGCTTGAGGGTTCTGCGCAGTATCTTTGCTGTTCCTAGAACTGCACTTTTTTGGACCGAGATGTCTGATGTATTTCCTGGGATCTGCTGGAGCCACTCCTCCAGTTTGGGGGTCACTGCCCCGAGTGCCCCAACGACCACGGGCACCACTGATGCCTTCACTATCCAGGCCTTCTCTAGCTCTTCTCTGAGCCCCTGGTATTTCTCTAGTTTCTCGTGTTCCTTTTTCCTGATGTTGAAGTCGTTTGGTAATGCTACAGTGGGGAAAAAAAGTATTTAGTCAGCCACCAATTGTGCAAGTTCTCCCACTTAAAAAGATGAGAAAGGCCTGTAATTTTCATCATAGGTATACCTCAACTATGAGAGACAAAATGAGAAGAAAAAAAATCCTGATTTCGCTTTAATCCCTAAACTTTGGAACTTTGATCAAGGCAGAGCTCACGCTACTTGGGCTCCAAACCACTTGGGCTGGACTCACGTTTACCCCGCCATAGTAAATGGTCTTTAACGGTCAGGTTTTTGTAATGGTCTGAATCAAGCCATTCAACCACAATCCTCTCACAACCTCTTCTCAAGATGGCGAGCTACTGACCGGCCTATGCGGTAGGACCACTCGTAACAGAACAGAACTGACATAGAAATCCTTGGACTCTGAACCTTGCTGTAAAGCATTGTTTGTTCTGTATTGTATTTTTGTTTTGTTAATCATATCTTTTCTATTAATGGCAAAAATCAAAAAAATATATACATACACTAACTAATACCTTTATCATTATGTATATCATATACATACAGTATATACTGAATATTTGAATAGAATCAATATATTTTTGAAAAGCAACTTCTTCTGTACGTGTTCTGTGGCCGAATCGACTTCTGGCACAACCTAAAGTCAGTCCTCCTAGCCCAAGGGTGTTTCATCTGAGTGAACAGTACCTGAAGAGAATTACCAGTAACAGGGAGAACAGTTTACATGGTCTTTTATCTAAAATATCCCTAAACGTGATATAACTAAGGGTATTTATACATTTTAAAAGGCCCTATATTAAGTAGGGGAACATTCTTTTTGCCCCATAAAAGTATGTTGTAAAAGTATAGTAACTTGTCGGAAAAAAAGGACCCATTTATCACATTTTGACTAAAAAGGTTACAAATTAGGTATAGTTCCTTTAATGGCAAAGAGAGGTGTCTACAAACGTCTGATTTCAGTTGCACTGGGCTTTTACTTGATCTTACCAAAACATCAATTAACTATCAGTGGGGTATAAGTCTCACATTGGATCTCATAAACAGTCGGCTGAGTGGGCTTATAGAATTTCCAGCCATATCAACCCTGGACAAAAACAGCAGAATAGACAGTTCCTCCTGCACAGTTCTCCATCTCTTAAGTGGCATGTTGTAAAGTATAAGGTTGGCGCTGCACATGAAAAATAGAAGTGGCTTTGTGATGATGCTGAATGGAGATGAATGTGAACAATCAGCATGTATTGTCAATGCAGCTGTTCACTCTTTGTATAGAAAAATATCTGCACTTGTTTTTGTTCTCACAAAGCCAGTTCCCCATGCAGAGTAAAGCACAAAAGCACAAGCAAATTTGTATCTAGCACACACCAAAAATAGGCTTCATCCAGACCGAATATCAGAAATTTCAAAAGAGGAAAACCTTTCATACACATTGAAAAAATGACACACATTAATTAATAATAGACAAGAGACAATTACATTCATTTTTTTTAAACGGCTTTGTTTTGCAAATGTTTAAATAATAAAGATTCATGCGTAACCTTTGCCTTTATTTTCCTATACCACACAGTATGATGTGGATTGATCCTGAAATAAATGCAATAAATTACACACTTGTGCACAAGTACTTGCTGGAAATGTCAAGATGCATAATGGTCACATGTTCTTTGTGTCACAGTATGCTGATCTCCACATATAATTTTCCTCTGTGTTTTTGTTCTAGTGGGACCATCAAAACACAGTTTAATCCTATTGAACTTGGTTAAATGTCTTGCTTTCTACTGACAAACTTTCTTCATATTTTTCATATGTATGAGCCAGCTGAGCCAGGAAGCAATGTCCAGTGAATCTTCTTGAAGTCAATAAGGCTTAACACACAAATATTGTGAATCCTTAAAGGAACAGGCCACCGTTTTTCCATAATGAGATATGTTCTTACCTGAGCTTAGATGAGTTGATACGTACCTGTCTGGTCTTTGTGCATGCCCGTGGAAGACCGTGGTAGCTTCCAACTTCACACCTGTTTGGAGCTACTGTATAGGAATATACTGGGAGAGGCCAAATGCTAACAACATCATTGGTCGTTTTGCGTGACTGAGCGCACGCACAAAGACCAGACAGGTACGTATCAACTCGTCTAAGCTCAGGTAAGAACATATCTCAGTATGTAAAAACGGTGGCCTGTTCCTTTAATATATTCTGAATTCTGTTGTGAATAACTAGCCTACATGTTACAATATAAGGTATGTAAAATGTAATTTTATGAAATAAAAATAACGGCAATTTGCCATTTTGTAATAATTTGTTTGTGTTTTGGGGGTTGATTTAATAATTTAAGTATTGGTTAAAACAAACAAATTGAACTTAAAAGTTTTGTTGAATCAGATTACACCATTCCTTGTAAGTTAATTAACTTGCTGCTGCTGTAGCAGGACACAGTGTGAAAGTTGGTGAAGTTGTGAGTTGTTAATCGTCGTTCAGGAGGCGTCAAGCTTTAGGTGTCAAGCTAGCAGCTCGAGGCGTCAAGCCAGCAACTAGATGTACACACAACCGTGTCGCTGGTAAGCCAGTTTAAATTAATGCAAGTGACTAAAGGCTCACTAGTCCTTATGCTACGATGCTATTGTGTTTTTTAGCATGCTGGCGCTCCAGCCAAAGGCTACCGCATAGCTGGACAAGTAACGTGTTCGATGTCTCGGTACGGGCATTTGGGGAGCAACATGCATCGTCGCCCTGGTATGTCAGTGATCTCGTCACTGACATACCACGCATCTGTATTTGTGCTAACTATAACCTTAACATATTGGACAATCCTTGAACGAACGAAACCATGGATAATTTTAACAAAACATGTACACTGCGTTCCAAATTATGATGCAAATGACATTTTTCTCTGATTTTCTAAATTGTCAACTCACATGACAGTCAGCATAATTTTCAAGTCTTTAACTGTCAGATGACCATTTCAATGTGGTTGACAAAACCTCCCTGTGATAACAGTATTTTTTTCAAAAATAAATAGAGTAAAAAAACTCAAAATCTACTGTTTCAAATTATTATGCAACTGATTGTTTCAATACACTTTAAAGCTTGTAATTAACTGAAAATTGTCATTTGTTGAATTTGCAGCATTAGGAGGTCATATTTACTGAAATCAAAAGCTATTTCAATCAAAAAATATCTTAACAGGTCAAGTTATATTTTAACAGGACCCCTTCTTTGATAGCAGCTTCAAAATTCTTAAATCCATTAAACTTGTGAATTTTTGGAGAGTTTCTGCTTGGATTTGTTTGCAGGATGTCAGAATAGCCTCCCAGAGCTGCTGTTTGGATGAAAACTGCCTCCCACCCTCATAGATGTTTTGCTTGTTGATGCTCCAAAGGTAGCAATAGGGTTGAGGTCAGGGGAGGATGGGGTCCACATCATGAGCTTCTTTCCTTTATGCCCATTGCAGCCAATGATGCAGAGGTATTCTTTACTCTATAACATGATGCGTTGTCATGCATGAAGATGATTTTGTTAGGGAAAGCACGGCTCATCTTTTTGTACCAGAAGAAAGTGATCAGTCAGAAACTGCACATATTTCTCCCCATGATTCTGGCCTTGTTGGGACATGGTAGCCATTCACCAACCATCCACTACTTCATCCATCTGAACATCCAGGGTTACACGGTACTCATCAGTGAACATTGAAAATGAGTCTTCATGTATTTCTGGGCCCACTGCAGTCGTTTCTGATCAGCAAAGCATTCAAGTTTAGAGGAGGCCGGATAGGAGGTTTATGCACAACTGCAAGCATCTGGAGGGTCCTTCACCTTGATGTTCGGGAGACTCCATAGGCACCAACCTTTATCGTTTTCAGTCCATTTTGGCAAATGTTTTGTTAAGTGAAGTTGAACTTGAGAGTTTTCAATTCATAAAAACTTAAAAAGTGAAATAACTGTTCAGTTTTTAAGCTAAGATGAACTAATAACTTTTAAGTTATTAGTATTAAGTATCATAGCTTAAAAACTCCTGATAGTTTTAAGAAAAGTTGAACTTTAAAGTTCATTCATCACAAGTTTTATTGAAACAGATTATGCCATAACTTTTAAGTTCATGTGTTTGTTCAGGTTTACAATATTGAGAAAACTTGAATGCATAAAGACCTAATTGGGATTAATACAGTCAGGGGGTCTTTTACAAAGTGTTTGCTCATGTGCAAAACGAGTAGCACGCACTATAGAAGCGTAGTAGTATAGTACAGCCATTTGTATATTATTTTCTCATGTAGCATTCTCTCATTACATATCAGATTCATGGCCCTATTACTGTAATACACTTTGTCTCAAATGGTAAATCAGGTTGAACACAGCCACAAAATAGTATATTTTATTTTTATTTATAACCCCTTTGTGTAATTTCTCCATGATTTCTGAACTCTCTTAGGAACAACGTTGATATTTGCATGCCAAGCAATGAAGGCTGCTAAAAGAAGGCACTTCAGAGACATACAACTACAGTAACTTATTACACTCCGGTCTTGCTCTCCTTCCCCTTCTTTCTCCTTATTTTCTTTCGCTTTTGCTGCCAGAGGCATCACTTCTCTTCATTTTGTTGGAGGAGATGAGTAGCTGCTCTGTTTACACCAACACGTGGGTTTGCGCTCTCTCTCTCTCTCTCTCTCTCTCTCTCTCTCTCTCTCCTCTCTCTCTCTCTCTCTCTCTCTCTCTCCCCTCTGAGAAACAGGTGGGGGAGGGGCGTTCTTGTGGCTCTTTCAGGGTGTATGCGACGGACAATTGTCGTTGCACCTTGTCAATGCTGCTGCAGTGACTTTATTCTCTTGGTCGTTTCTGTCAAATCTGTTGGCCCTCTGGGGGCCCCTGCTAGCTTGGGGGCCCCAGGCAGCTGCCTGCCTTGTCTTATGGCAAACTATGCCTCTGCCTACCAATAACAACAGATTTTCCAAGACACATCCAAACCCCCTATCAATTTTGCCATCACTCCTGATAATCCCATGCGTCATTCCAGAGGTGAGCAATGAACTACATTTTAGAACACAATGAGAAACAGACAAAGGTGGGACAAAGGAAACTATCAGTAGAAGGATGAAAATGGAGCTAACTGTCTAGCACTAATGGAAAAAGATGGTGAAAGTAAAGGTTTAGTACATCAATCGGAGGGGCACTTAATGAGGACAAAAGAAGAGACAGGCAGGAGAAGTGTAACACAAGATTCTTTTACAAACGTGAAACAGGCAGGTAGATGCATCTGCAAACCTGCTCAGCCAAATACATGCAGAGCAATGAGCATACAAACATACAAACAGGCCTAATTCCGAATTATTTATTATATCAGTATTTGTAAAAGGAATACAGATACAGCATATGCAGTAAAGGATATAATCACGAGACGACCCGCTCTACCACTTGCGCCACTGTTGCCCCAATGGAGGTAGAGATGCTTTTTCAGGCTGAAAATGCAGTCACTATTTTGAGTTTGTGGCAGCATTGTTTATGTTGTCAGCAGCTGAATGTGATTTATTAGTGATGGGGAATTATAGAGTTAATTCGGCCCTCACACATTGCCCTTATCATATGTGTGAGGGCCGAATTAACTCTATAATTCCCCATCAATTAGTAACTTGTAATCTAACTTAGTGACTTTTAAAATCAAGTACTCAGTAAAGTAACTAAGTTACTTTTTAAAGGAGTAATCCAAAATCAGTGATCAGATAACTTTTAAAAGAAACTGTAGCAATACAGCTGGCCAGCATATTAGAATGACTCTCAAAATATGACATTATGTTTTCCAGGATTACATGTGGCTTAACATACTTCACTACAGATACGGCATGTAAGCAATGACTATCTCCATGTTTGACAGATTAGTTTGAACCTATATGCACTTCTTTATGCACTCTGTGGTTTGCTTGGATTAAAACCCCCTTGTGACTTTTTCATCACTTTTCAGTTACTCTTTTGTGGTGTTTTTGTTGCATTTTCGTCGCTTTTTTCAAGAAGCTTTTAGATTTGGGTAAAGCCAAACTGGAGAAAATATGCTTGGTTCAGGTGGGGGTTAACAGGTTAATGGGTCACTATGTCCCTCAGCAGTGACATATTGCTCTTATTTGTGCACAAATTTACAGTTGGTCAATGCAAATCCCAGTTATATTCTTTTGCATCCTTTTCTTTGATATATTCAAGCAGACAAAATGTAAATAAGATTTCACGCAGTAACCTCAAAGCAATTCATGAGAATTTCATGCAATATGACCCAAATTCCATTTTTCATGTTCAGGACATGTCACTATTGCTGGGTGATAGTATATCAAAACACATTTTTCCCCTCATGTGGATCAATCTTCAACATAGTTCACGAACCAAACAAGATACATTTTAACACAAAAAGCCCCCTAATGATTCCTCCAAAGTTCAAACTCATAATGATATTTGCATAAAGATTCCTTGGGCCAAGGTACCAGTTGGATGACACAAAGATATGCACAAACCAGCATTCACTCTCACATAATGAGGCATTGTTGTCTAATAGTGAAGGCAGCCACACAGTCTATATAGGAGAAACCTACAGTAATTCAAATAGGGAATACATACACAAACTATTTTGAAAGCTACACTGGCGATATCCTCCTTGCCTGGGGTTTGAGATTGAACAATACACACCACTATTAAGTGTCAGACTAGAGTAAAGTATCATAGGCTAACAAAATTTCACAACTTCCACACAACTGCATAGTCCAAATATATGGGCAAAAAAACTGCAATGCTTCTAAGTAATACCATATATGATCCCAGCACATTCTCTCTGGTCTTATCATTCTGTTTATCATATCTTTATTTTATTGGTAGAGTGTTACATCATGCCCTTCAACTTCATATCGGTGTGATCAGATTCACATGATGCAACACAATGACATGTTTCAGAGGCCTGATAAGAGTAGTTATTGCAGAACAATTACAGTAAATGAAATACACCACTTCATTGGTTTCCTTTGTGCTGCACAGACAGAGCTATTGAATAGTTGGATTGGATCACATCATTCTTCAAGGTCAGTGTTGAAGACTTGAGTGAAAGTTAACTTGTTGACAGAGGTTTATGTAAATCTGTAAACATAGCAGGAATATTTAAAATGTGTGTTTACTTATTGTCTGGAGTGTAAATGTATCTCTTTTTTGTTTCAAATTCAGTCTCTTCTTAGAGCTGACATTGCACAACTATTATAATAATAATCAACCTTGTAATAAATAAGTCTACAATATACTTTTTGCAAAGATAATTTATAATGTGTACGTGTCTATTTTCAAACACACCTTACCTGTAATGTGGATCGAAAATATAAACTCGACTTTAACTATCAGAGTCTGTTCCTAAAATGTGTACATTTGCCAAAGGCTCATCTATTCTAGCCAGTCCCTATGTTGAGATATGTTTTTTCTGATTGATGGCATTAATACATGTCATGTAGCTTCTTTATCTTTAACAAGATGATGTTTAGTGGCCATTGGATGTGTATCCAGCCCCACACAAAGCAGAAACTTCTTATCTAAAATCTAAAAAGGTGTTTACTTTCAGAAATTATTTCTAACTAGTCTTTGACCTCACCTAAATGTCACTGATGGGTTGACAACAGCTGAAAACATCTGGATATTTCCTCATTTGCGATGTTTGATGGCTTAAGGCTAATGGCGCATACTGTATACAGTACTGTACATACTGTCCGCATACATTAGCATCGAACTTCTGTTTTTATTTCTATGATAATGTCCTCCAGAGGGACAAAACTATCATGGTAGATTGTTGTTGCTTTATATGGTTTACTATCAATTTTTGATTTATCAATTGGAAAAGTAACCAACCAACTTTCCATTCACCCAATCTTAAACATGAGAGAAAAGGTGTAGTAGCCTTTCCTTTTTTCAGTCATGGTAGCTATAGTAGCAAGTCCTAAGTCAAAGTGAAATAGTTGAATTTTGGCTGCCTGTGCAAATGTCAACTATTTAATTACAAAATAAAATGTGGGCTTGCCATGTTGTATCCTATCACATACTCCACCATGCTGCTGGCTAAAGGTTTAGCTTCTCCAACCTACATGAAGCACACTCCTAACCCTCTATGCCATAGAGGGCAGAACGTGGTTTGTTACCCTCAGGCAACATCCACCCTTTTGGCTCTCTTTTTTTTGTGGATAATATCACCAGACATGTTTCTGTCCAATGAAATCAGGGGCTGATGTAGGTAGGAGGGTTTGTGTAAGGGGTGGAGCAGTCCTTTCAGGAAGAAAATTCACAGGTGATGCATGTGCCAGATAATGTAACATAATTATCACTTTACTACAGGTTTTAATTGGAATAACCTGATAAAATAAATATGTGCATGAATATGTCAAGAAGCATATTAGATTGTTTACCTATGCTTTTTGTTTGTATTTATTTACTAAAACTGTGCTTTTTCAGTTTGTTGCCTCAAGACAACATTGTGCAGTTGTAGCACTTTTGTTGGACAAAAGAAAATAATGTTGGAGATAGGGATTAGAATGGAAAAATGTTCCCCAAAAAGTATATATATATTTGTTTTGCATTTCTACCTTCTATTCTGTTCTGTCAACCCAAAAAGTGGGTTGGAATATTTTTCCCCTAAAATAAAAGTCATGCCATACAGGGCTAATCACATACAATATTGTAAGGCAAGCTATTAAGTCATCATTTCCATGTCTTACTCTGATCTCTGCAAGGATTAGCTGGGATCGATTCTGTTGCTTGCAGATTAGTTCATGCTGGGGCGTACAGATGTCAAATTCCACTGTATTTTTTCCACCAGGCTTGAGTGGGAGTGTGTTTGAAGTGAAGATGTGAAATAACAGACAGCCCAGAACCTCCTCTTGTGATTAGACCGGTTATCAGTGCTACAGTGTGACTCAAGGGTCACAGAAGTAAAGATCAGGCCAATGGGGGAAAGAGACAAACTGATAGAGGCCATTATGAAGATTAATGTTGCTGAGAGAAAGGCAAACCCACCCTTTATATTTAAGTGAGCATATTCTTTTCCCACATTTTTCCACTTTCATTTAAGAAAGTTGAAAAGAAAATGGAGCAATGCAATTGGAACGGAGGAGAGCAACTGTTGTTCCTACAGCTGTGGAGCTTCTTAACACACAACCCTCTTTTACCTGCAATTCCACCAAGCCATGCGGTGTACCCGATTTCCGAGCACCGTCCTTCACCAACACCCGCTGTCCTTTTTAATCAAAATGTGTGCAGTTTTTCTTTTTGCCCTATAGTAGTTGGATCAAGTATATTACATTTAATCACTCAATAGAAGATCACAAGAAGATATCTTCTAAATTTTAATTTTAATGGACTACGAGTCCGGATTAAAGTTGAATTGAATTGATCAAAAATTGCCAAGCAATGGAAGATTCTGCGTAATCAGCCAGATGTGAACTGTGGCAAGTTGTAATGACGCATAATGCAAAGATTCTCGTGCTTGTTCAGTTTCATCACAAAGTGCTTGTGTATTCTCCTCTGCCAAACTTTCTTTCTTTGTCTGCGTATTTGCCGAAAGCACAACTCATTAACTACTCACTTAATTGAGTGGGCTACGGAAAAGTGCCGAAAAACTACTGGTACTTTTTTTTTCTTCTACGTATGTAGTCATTCCTTCACTCCCAGGCAACTTAATGGGGCTTAACACAATTACATTTCGCATTTAATTCAACAGCCACTGCTTTTATTTCTTCATTCTCTATTCTCCACCACTTTTGACTTTTGTCTTTGCACTGCAATTTAACAGCTGTACACTCTATTTTTTATCTAACTATATCATCATTTTACAGTTTCAATAAAATCACAGGTCATTGCCGGGGCCAAGATGTTGATTTGAAAGTATTTTGATTTCAGATACACTCTAAATAACGGAAAGCCTGAACTGAATTTAGAAATTGTGTTAATGTCAACAAACTAAAATAATGATATACAGTAGGCTATCAATAGTAGTAGTAGCACCATCTACCATAGGTCAGTGAGGCAGGATTCTCTGGAAAATGCGAGCGTGCCATAGTCAACTGAGAGGCAAATCTGCATTTCTGGTATATTCTGGATAGTGGTAATAATAGTATAAGTTCAGCGCAGCATTTTGTTTTTGTTGTTAATAAGAAAATATGCCCCAAAATGTATTGTTCAATTTATCATTTATTTTAATACGTTGAAAGTATATAATGATACTTTATCATTTTTCAGTGTCACAGTATAATATACTATAATACAAAAGACCACCACGCACTTGAAATTTAGCTGCACTCAGCAAACCAGTTTAATGCCTGGACTGTACACCAATCAGGATGACTTATGGGAAACATGTACTTTTGCATTAATCTTTAGTACCTCCTTTTGATTTGATCTCTTCACATTGCAGTAGATAAGCTTTTCATAGCTGCCATAAAGAGTAGGTTCTGTAAGAGACTAGTTCAATTTGCTTTTGTGTTATCTTTTTATTTGAATATGCTGCAGTTCCTTTTGAGAGTGGCTTTTTAGTAAAAACCTAATGATTATACAGTACTTTTGTTGTTATTTGAAATGTTAACTATGTCATTAGAGAATACATAACGGATCTTTTACCAATGCCCATCGCATAATAACCATCATTTTAAACTTGAACTGCATATCTTTGTTGTAATATGCTACGCTTTGGATATTAAAGAATGCTGAGTTGATGGTAAAAATGACATCTGCCTCATTCCTTTCCGAACTTCATGAATAATGAGTGAAAATCCATGATTTATGAGGGAATTCATAAACAACATTATGCAGGTAATGATGCCGTGTTTGTTGAGCCAGACACTAGTCACCAATACAAAATTTAAATAAAAGTAGTGAATAACATTCTCAATATAAGTGCTTGTGCTGTAAGTACCACTGCGTCCATATAGTCAGTCCGTTTCTTTGTTTATTAGTTACTGTTTGTAATAATTAAAGTAAAAGGTATTATGGGTCTGAACGATGTTCCCAGGGATTTAAAGTAAATTTCCTTGTACATTTACACCTGGCTTTTGAAAAATAATTTATAATTGTGGAGATACAGTGATATGTCATGCATTTACTTGGCACTTGCTGATATGGTATAAATAATATTTCTTAATAATGTGTTAATATTTCTTGATGTCCCTGGTTCCTCTGACTAATCTCTGAATCTGTAAATATGCTGTTGTGGTGACTCCCTGTATTGTTGACCCCAAAGAGTACGTTTTCCATTTAAACTACATAGAAAACATGCCTCCCTTATAAACTCTGGAACTATCTTGCACGTTTACAGTTGGCTGTCATAGCACTAAAATATCCAGATCACCTCAGATTTGAAAATCTTACATTTAGATTGTAGATTGAATGAGTATGTCTGTTATGCATGGGGACTCAACAAACCTCAGCAGCAATATTTCACACATTTAACAGCCTTGATTTTAGGTATTTTATTTAAATTTTTTTTATTTCCAGTGGATTATTCAATATGTTCAATACCTCAAGAAAGATACTTTAAGTGTGTAATACATTCGAAATGCAAGTAGACTGTTCTCCTGTTCATTATAAATTGGCCTAAAAATTGAAGACCCATCCTGACTGAACTGCTTCTATTTAAAACCTTAATGTATTTTATTGTCTATACGTTTTATGTAGTGCTTATTTTATGCACAGTAATAAAATTCTGTGATTTTTTTTTTTTTTTAGTGGTGACTTTAAAAACCTGCCCATGAACAGCAGATGGAAAATAATCCTGTTCTGGTGCATTTATATATTCTATACATGCCCTTGATAAATAAATGCATACATTAAATACGTAAATGCAGTTATTCTGCCACCTAACACTGTGCTGATATTGTCAGCTCAGCACTTTTCAGATATATGACCGACTTCCGAGAAAGACGCAAAAGAAGTTTTTTTTTTTTTTAAATGGGTGATTTCACTTTTTGCACGTGTTTCCATTAAAAGAACCAAAGTACAGTATGATCAACATGCACAAGGAGAGCCTTCACATGTTTTTTAGGGTCATGATGTGGCTGTTTCCTTGGTCATTTGGTCCGTAGAGTGAATCACCTGTACTGTCATCATTTTCACTTCCTACACGCTCGTACGCCAGATTAATCATTACTGATCGTGTAATAATGGGATTGCGCCTAGTGCTGATCTTCTAAAATACCTCTTATAGGCCAGATCACTCTTGCAAAGTTATGTAATGTGCAAAAGGTCAATTTGAATTCCCTTAACACCATCCATTTGCAAGTCTACCTTAAAATGTTGAACATGCCTCCTTTTCCATGCTCCTTTTCTCTTCTATCACTGATGGTAGTGCAATGTTTTCTGTTCAGCTCATCAGCATCGACGAGAGCAGCCCCCTCTCTGGCACTGCTTCCCTCTAACTCTGAGTGTTTAATTGCATTAGCATAAGCACAAGTGTGTGTTTGTGAGTGCGTTCTGTTTGTGCATTTGGACTCATATGACAACCAGAGATGTCTTTTGCACCATGTGTCAGTCCCTTCAAGTGCAAACTCTACTAGCACTTTTGCACACCACTCTTCTCAATTTATCTGTGAGTTGCAAGGTTTTTTTTGGCTCTCAGACTTCACCGTGTGTTCAAGGATTAGAAGGAGCACACCTTTTGATTGGAACTGAAGAAAGAAGGAAGTACCTGGGAAAGTGCCAAATGGAAGATGGAAAGATGTCTTGAGACAGGGTGACCAGCTTGTACTGATTCCAGCGAGAATCCACTGCGAGAATGTTTGGTGTGTTCTCTTCTTCCCGAGCAAGATATTCCAGTCTTGGTTTTTACTAAATAAAAATATCAAAGTTGTTTTATGAGTGATATTTATAATGTTTGTTTTTATTGTGAAAGTGTATGTTAATGAACACGTGTGGCGGCACTCTTGCATGTAAACACGACATGCAACCTCTTAACCCCAACCTGAACCGAGCACATTTTCTCCAGTATGGCATTGCCCAAACCTAAAAGCTTCTTGAAAAAAAGAGTCAAAAAGTCAAAAAAAACACAAAAATGATGATCAATGATTAGATGAGTAGATCAGTTTTGTAGCTTGAAAATGAGGTGTTACACTGGCCTATAGGCTGTAAGCTCCAGTCAAGAAGCTTTTAGATTTGGGTAATACTGAACTGGAGAAAATGTGCATTTGTTGTCCCGCAGTCACACTTACAGACAGTATCTCGCTCTCTTTCTCTCTCTCTCTATCGCTGTCACATTAACATTCTACTATGCTTTCTGTATATAGTTTTCATCTGTCAACATTCCAGAAAAGGTGTTTTGTGTTTTATGCATGTTTGAGTATAATCCTTCATATGATCCCACTTCTGTTCTCAAATCGTGTGCCTCTCATTAGCAGCACATTATAGTCCATGAAGCGGCATTGTGAGTTTTAAAGTCTGCACACCCTCACCAGACTTTTTCCGATCACAGTTCTCAAATCACCGTCACTACAGCTTAGCCATATTGGCAAGTCTAACATAAGTTTCAAGTATAGCTTTTTAATCTTTACCTGAATTCATTTCATGTTGGAATACAACAGTGTGACTTTTAGTTTTTATGAGATAAGTGAAAATAAGATGACAAATAAAAGGCCACACCCTGTTTTGAGCGGACTAGTTTGTTCTGAATTTGTTAGGACAGCAATGTGCAGCCTGCGTGAGCAGTACACTGTTAAAAGTGTTGCTTAAATCTAAAGCATAAAAAATGACGTAAGTGGTTGCATTGCCCAAATTATGTTCTGACAACTTTTGTCGTTTTATGCTTACAGATAAAACAAAACAAATACTTCAAAAGAAACAAAGGACATTGCTTCAAGGTTATCATTTTTCCCAACAATTGTGTGTTATGATGAAGCAATGAAATTACTTTAAGATAATCATTTTTTTAAACATAATGATATTAAGCTAAAGCAATGAAATTACTTTAAGATAATCATTTTTTAAACATAATGATATTAAGCTAAAGCAATGAATTACTTTAAGATAATCATTTTTTAAACATAATGATGTTAAGCTAAAGCAATGAAATTACTTTGAGCCAATCAATTATACCCAACATGTTAGTGTTCTAATGAAATTATAAATTAGTTTAAGATAACATTTTTCCCAGCAATTTTTGCTATGATTAAACAATTACATTTCTTTGAGTTAATATTTTCTCCCAACATGTTTTCTAGTAGAATACAAAAAAACCTACTAAGATTATCATCTTTGCCAAGAATGTTAGCTCTGAAAAACATTACTTTAAAACATTTATACCAATATGCTTGTGTTCTGAAATAAAACCTTTGAAGCTTTTCCATGTCAACATTTATTTTTCACAATATTAATAAAGTTGTGAACACAATTAAACGTAAATATATATAAAAAATATATTTGTCAATGTTACATTTTGAAACATTTTTCCATCTGATTTCTCTTCCAACAGAAGTACTCTGTACAATTTTGTTCCTCACCACTCCAGTTTTAAGTAAAAAAAAAGAAAAGAATAAATATGAGCAAACATTTTTTAAAGGATTGTTTTTGTATTGATACTTTTACCATACATACCAATAGACCATTCAGCTGATTTTCCATTAGCACTATTTTTTAATGCACCATTACAAATACATGAAATATATGTCATTGAATAAGTAAATGTTCATTGAATTAAACCAAGACTTATTTTAAGGTGTCAATAAATATTTTAAGGAGTTATGCAAAATGTTCTTTTAGGACGTTTAGTTTTAATCCTGTTCTAGACCTTCCTTCTCATTTATATTGTGAAGTTACTTAATACTGAGTATTGTCCCTTTTTACATCAATGACAGCCTGTAATGTTTTGTGGTAGTTGTGGATGAGGCTCTTGGGTTTCTCAGATGGTAAATCTGCCTATTCTTCTAGGCAAAAATCCTCCAGTGTAAATGGGGAGATCTCAAATGTGCAGTTTATGCAAGACAGCTCAAGGTTTTACATGAACTGGAGGTTTTTTGCCAAGAAGAATTGGCAGATTTACCATCTGAGAAAATCAAGAGCCTCATCCACAACTACCACAAAACATTACAGGTTGTCATTGATGTACAGGTACTCATTAAGTACAGGGTTATGTAAACTTTTGATCAGGTCATTTGGGAAGTTTCTGTTGTCATGATTTAAAAAGAGTAAACAGTTTTTATATATAATAGAATCACTAATCACGAGCAAAAGAAAGATTTGTATGTTATTATACATATTCTCTGAAAAAGTATGTTGGGGATGTAAACTTATTAGCCCAGCTATCTGTCAAACTCATTCCTCAAACTCTTTTTTTATTACTTGTAATGATTATTTAAATTATTTATTGACACATTCAATTATTTGATGAGTTCATTGATTATTATTCAATGAAAATTTAATTATTTTTCTACAAGAGTGTACAGTATTTTCTCCCTCTGGCACAATTAAACTAGAACAGCGGATAATGCAGAGGAAAATACAACTCAACAATCAAGGAACAGGATTGATAGACAAATATGGATTATTTATATTGCTACTGGTCTTTAGACACACTCATGAGTATCTTTGCAACAATCAGTAATCTGAAAAGTTTGAAATGTCTGCTGTAGTTTGGGTGGATAGTTCAAGTCCAACGCGTATATATCGCCAACAAGAATGCAGGAGGCCTTGGCGACATTGCCCAAACCTGTGATGCATTGGAGGCCATCAATGTTGTTCTCATACGTGTCACCGACTTTGACGATCTTCAGTGGATAGGAGATATTCTGCTGAGTGTCCTCAATTTCCTCCAGATTCTATTTGAGAGGGAAAAATAAATTAAACATTGATATATTTTGATGGTCAATGCAAATCGTTTAGAATTCAGAGAAACTGTAGGCGGATAAGCTCTGCTGATATTCTCGGACCAATATGTTGTTAATTTTGATAATTGTCTCTAAAGGACACCATTTATTTTACTTCAAACTCAACCACCCCAATCCATCAGTAAACATTGTTTAAATCGCGTCTCCCTTGTGTGATGTAATCAATTTAGTACTCTACCTGCACTTTTCTTCACAATCATTTTATTCACGTAAACTATTATTTAAATAACAGACGGTATCTCACATAATAAAGTAAACATTTAAAAAATGTCTAATCTTGTCATACCCACTTTAAAATCTACTTAGCCGATTATATGTATAGTATTTGTAACATGGTATTTATATAGCACTTTTCAAGACACTGTTTGTTTGTTTATTGGTTTATTTGGTAGGGACAGTGCAAGTTAATGAACAAGCCACACCGGATTGTAGCCTTGGGCTAATTTCCATCCGTCGTCCCCCATGCGCACTCTCAAACACACTCTCATTCATCCTGGCCTACTGAAAGCCTATACAGTAAATCATTCTTTCACTCCACGCCCTGGGACAGGCCGACTGAAGTGAGGCTGCCAATTTGAAACAAAATCACAGCAATTAGAGACCAACTAAGATTACTCCCACTATTAGTACTTAGCAAATCCAACTGTATAAGACCACTAACATCTGCCTTGACCTGGTCAAAATGACCTGAGGAGAGCTGGGACCACTGTCACAAAGGTTACCATAGTTACACACTACACAGTCATCGATTCATATCATTTAGGTCCCGCTGCTTAAGCCAGCACATGTTAAGTTATGTCCAACTGAAGTTTGCCATTGACCATTCCTTCCAGAGGAGGACAGGGGGAATGTCATATGGTCATATGAGACCAAAATGTACGTTTTTGGGATAATCTGCACTTGCTGAGTTTTAGAGATGGTATCGTAAAGGATTTGTCAATACAACTACTCCTAACGATACTCCTTATCGGTCCGGTATTTTATCAATACTCTCATCGATGTCTATTTTTTTTAAATAAAAAAAAGAGAAAAAAGACCATTTATTTGTTAAATATTTTTAACCTTTAGAACAGCAAAGAACACAAACTACAAAATAACTAATCACTTATTTTATATAACAAGCAGAAGATTACATTACATAAGATTACCTTAAAATAAGTGGATTACAGGGCTCTAGACTAACTTTTATCCTACTCGCAATGGTGCAACCTTTATTTTAATTCATAAATGTGTGTTCTCAAAAACACACAAGAGCATTCATAAACGAACAAAAATATATAGTGTGTTTATTGTCACAACGTGTCAAAGACAGATCAGCTTAAAGTACGGTACTTTATTTTATACCCTGAAAAAGAGATTGGAAATTGTACCTGTTGATCTGAAATCAAGTCCTCTGGCTTCTCCCCGATGTACTCAATCAGGCCTCGGATTACGACTTCCATCCTCTTTTCTACAGTAGAGGTTGGATCCTACAAAACAACATAGAAGTAAACACCATTAGGAAGTATTTATCTCTCCTTATCTTGAACGTTTTCATATTTCTGCTTTTATATCTAAATGAAGACAAAGACAAATGATGTAAGAGACAAGCAATGACAAATGGTAAACAATTAATGGAATAAATACATTGTAAAACCATAAGGCTTTGAATATATATATATGTACACATCTGCCTATATGTTATGTTTGATTGACAACAGCAGAGAATTTAAAGCATTTTGAATCACGATTGTGATTTCTAAAGAGAACAGATGACCAAAATGATAAAAAAGAGGAATGAAGGCAGACAAATGACTTCATCTTTCCCAGCTAGTATTCAAATACTATTTGAATCAAACAGTGCCAGTGCCAGCTTCAACATGCCACACAACATTTTTTTATATAATGAAGGAAAAAAAATATGTATAGGAGAAATGTGGCCTATGGACTAAAATTTAAACTTTGTGTAAACAATGCATACCTTAATTAATTCCATGATTATTGGCTTGAGCCTCTGACCAAGAGCTCCACCTTTCGTTTGCTCAAGACAAGTTCCACTGACCAATCTGTAAGCATAAGAAAAACATTAAAAAAAAAAGGCATTATCATGGAATTTATCAAAACTTTACGGTGCAGGTCATAACACTGACAACAATACAGTAGCTGTTAGCTTAACGTTAGCTTTCTACTATAACAAGCAACTTTCTGACCGCGAGGAAATCAGAGCGATCTCAGGTAGGAATAGGGAGGATCGCTGTTATTGTTTATTTCCGCGATTTTCACCGGATGTTGGGTGACTGGTGGGCAAACAGCTTGAGCTGTTGATCAGCTTCAGATTTTTCCGAGCTTGAAGGGCTGTTAATTTAAATCACAGATCTTTTACAACACTGATCTTTCACAGATGGAATGCTCTGTTATGAACGATGTTTTGACCCACTATAGAACTATTAATATCTATTGAATACATTTGCGTTGCCCACCAGTGCCTCGGACGTGACGACAGGGCGATCCCCTCATAAACATGCTGAACTGTTTTCTGTCTCTGCACCATCATGCTCTCCACCTGTCTCCTCCTCGCGAGTCGCTTCGCTGAGCTCTCCTCCCTCGGTCCTCTCTCTGACCTGCGCTCGTAGCTGCTGCGCTAGCCGTATAGTAATGCAGCAAAAGGCGGACATAAAAGTGAAAAATAGGGACGTCTGCGGGGACATTAACTGTCACCAAGTACGTATTGGTAGAAAAATAATAAAAGATTAATAAATGTCGGGGCACGTTGCGTGTGTATTTTCCACTTGCCCCTCCGGCAACAAGAGAAGGCAGGACAGTGGGACTTTGGTCTAGTTATGCTAGCTGCGTACCTGCGTACCGTTAACAACAGCTAGCTAATAGTTAGCAGCTCCAAACTGCGAGAACTTCACCTGTTATTATGGTTCAGAAAATGTGAGGGGTTGTTGGTAATGTTACGAGTCCTAACACAAATCACTTTGCTAAACAACGACCGTGTAGGACGATCATTCTGGCACATTTTTTATTTTGTTGGGACTAGAGTAGCGAGTTAGGCTAACATGAAATCATTTTGGACACGAACTGCCAAGAAAATGAAACAACGATTGACCACAGACTGTGTATATTTGATCAATACACAGCAAACGTTACAGAAAACGCACCATATATTAAACAAATCTTGAGGGAAACTTACTTTGAGCTGGATTTCACGGGAAACCACAAGATCATGTCCATGGCTTGCTCAGCGTCCTCAACAACAAGCTGGTGGTTGGAACCGGTCTGAACCGGAAGCAAACTCCCGCCCAGTGGAATTTACTTTGTATCAACACTTATTAATAGCTTCAGATTTAAGAAGCGCAGCACTGCCCCAAATATTTGTTCTAAATTGATTTCAATACACACAAAAACATTATTTGTGGGTATACTGTTCTCATATTAGTAAATTGAAATAATTTCTCCAATATTAAAAGCACAAGATTAAATTTTAAGTCCAAAATTGCAGAAATAAGTACTTTGATTCAAAGTTGTGCTTGCAACACTTTTCTCAGTGTATAACTTAAGCTCTCAATAGCTGATAGTTACAGCATGAAACAAGCAAAGTGCTCTCAACATGCCAATAACGTTAAACACACTGAAAAAAGTGAAACATTGCTGTTGTTCATTCAATATGTACTTTGCTATTGGTTTAAATAAAGAAAATCAAATTGGTTAGTACAATTAAAACCATATAGATTGAACATTGTGTTTTGATACATTTTGTCATGTACATCTAATGGTCTATTGCAAATTGACAGTAATTTATAAAAGTTAATTGATCTAATGAACAATCGTTCGTCGAGCCGTCAAACACAGGGGCAGCACCAGCGTTGCCAGGTGTACGATAATTATGGTATTTGTACGATAATTTTGCCTATGTACGATGTACCGATCAATAATATCTAATGTACGATAATTTGGCCAAATGTATATTTTGCAACTGCCGGAGTTTTTTTTTTTTTTTAAACCCCGTGCTTTGCTGGGAGTGAGAGGATATGAAGGGAGTGACGTTTATGTGTATGTTTCAGAACAAGGAGCATGATTGGTGGGATGCTCAGTTGCGCCCGCCCCCAAGATTCTGATGCTCAATAGTTAGTTTCTATGTATTTGTTGTATTGGTCTACACAACTAGTGAGTGTCACAAACCTCTAAGAACCCATAGGACACGATCTCCAGAGTGATTTTATTTGACTATAGCTCTCTCGTAGCCTTGTCATTTTGTTTTCGACATTTGTACGATAATTTCTTTCAAAATACTGAAGAGTATAATATTTTATGTGATGTGTTGCCCTTATGGCTATTTAGGAATGTTAATCAAAGTTGTACGAAGTGTTTTTGCAGTTCTTCATTACAGAGGAAATTACAGATCCGAGGGGGGAGGTGTGAGAAAAGAACAAAAGGAAAGACCCCTCCCAGGAAAAGAGGAAAACATGTGGGAGAGAGTGAACTCATAAAATGGCCGCGGAGGGCGGAGCCAAACATCACATGACGGCTTGGGAACCAATGGAAACAACGACGACGTAGTTTAGGCTCAAAATATTGCATGCTGGGAAAATGTGACGTATACTCTGCTACCCCCAGATTAGCAGTTTTTCCCATTGTTAACGGGAGACTGGAGAGCAGAATGGATAGGGACAATCTGGGGAACAGAGCTCTGTGAATTAGATGATCTTGTTAGGAACAATAAATCTTCGTGACGTACTTTTCCGAATCCTGGTCATCTATACTGATGCGTGTTATTAGGTTTGTTTAGAGTAGTGTTGACGAACATTTAAAAGACTTCCCTTCCAGCGTTTGAACACGCGGTGCTGTCCGGAGTCAGGTAATTTGCATGAAAACAAAGAGACGGCGAGTCTTGAGTTTGTTTTGCTCTTTTTAAGGTATCCGTGGACAGCACAAAGAAGAGATAAATCTTCACATGGTGACCGCCGACAGTGTTGAAGGGGGAATTTGGTTCGTCAGCAAACGAGCGCGGCGGAGGTCTGGCTCGGTGAAACGTTTGCGGTAGACGCATCAGAACTTTCTTCCGCAATCACTCGGCAGAGGCTTCGACGGACGTCCAACTAGATTAAGGTAAGACGACTTTTTGAACCCTCATATTGTGTGAGTCTCAAAGTGCGTCCATTGGCATCTTTTTCCAAATTTTAGATTAATTTTTAATGAAGCTGACTGTTGAGTGGTGAAATCTGTGAATTGATGGCGGAAGAAGGAAGGGACATACGTTATTATTAATATACAATACCGAACTAAATAAAGTTAAATAAAGTTAAATTCTAAAAGTTAAATAAGTGTAAATAAGGATTGGGTTTAAGTCCCATATAACAGAACCACGCGTTGGGAGTACTCCCTTTAAAAGCCGAGAAAGGTCCGTAGGTGGTATCTCCCTGAGACACGGACGCGCGTCTTGAAATAAAGCGGTCGAAGATAAGACTGTAGGCAGATTTGGGGCTGTCTGAAAAATTAAATATTGGCGAAATATATAGAGATCATTTGGTGAATTAATGTTCGGTTTTTTGTACTATAAGAATATACGAGGTAAGTTGTAGTTGTAGTAAGGATAATTTGTGTGCAGGGAACAGTTACGAGCAGGTAAGGAAATGTTGGAATTAAAAGATTGTGAAGGATGGGTGAAAATGGTAAGTAGAGCGTCACCTCTTTTGAAAAAAATGGCGGGAAAAGCCATGAACAAAGCAGTTGAGGCCTGTGCACAAGGATTCAGAGAACAGAAAAGAGACCCTAAGGCCCAACAAACACTGGAGTTCTTTTGCGGTGTGTTGACTGCAACTGTGGAGGCCTGCACGATGGAACTGCGGGAGGAGGAAAAGTTAAAGAAGAACAGCGGACTTCGAAAAGTGAGAAGAAATTGCTGGAACTCACAATCAGTAAGTATACAAGCTGAGAAAAAGAATAGAACCTGTCCTGGAGCTGGCAACAGCTCAATGGATGAAAGACAAGAAGATTTTTTCCCCCACTTCGGGGGCGGACTAAAAAGCCCCTCCCAAGAGGAGGAGCTCCCGCCTTGGCCCCAACGCCCCTCCTGCATACGAGAAGGGAGGAGAGTCGGGCTCCACTCTCTACCCACAGCTAACTTTACATGGGGTGGATGTTGATGTGGCAGCCTCAAACTCGTTATCAGTGGAGAACATGATAAGGTAAGGACTTTAATAACCCGCTCTTACACTGATAACAAACATGCACCAAGGGATGCAAGTGGACAATTGTGGGGGATTAAAGTGATCGAACAAACGGGAAAATACGCTCAGGACATGATGGACGCCATTAATGCGCTGAAGAAAAACTCACAGGCGCAGACGCAGCAGGCAACAGAAGAATACCAAAAGGCCCAACAAAACTACTGGATAAATTTGATGCAGAAAAGAAGCAAGAAAGGCCGAGGTTCAAGAACTAACCGAAAGAATACAGGAACTCGCGCTTAAGGCAAACGAGGCCTACCAGGCTCCGGTAGTGAAACAAAAGAAGAAGTCATCTGAAAGATTCCCTTTTTCCCTTATCGGATGATAGCGAGGAAGAAGGCCGCTGTAAGGCCAATGAGGAGTCATATCAAACATATGATGAATTAAGCGCGCTATACACTGAAAAAAGAGGCGCTTTGGATCGCCTAACTAAACTTAAGAAAAGAGACGATGAGAGAGAGGAGGACTGGAAGGAGAGGCTGCGACAGGCAAATAAGGACGTATTGGACCTACAGTGGCAATCGAGAAAAAGACTAAGGGAACTGGCTAGCCTCTCCAAAGGAGCTACATATGGAGGTAATTATCCTCTTATTCCAACGGGACCCCCAGCAGTTCAAGGGGGCCCGGTCCCAGTGGCCTATAAGCCACTGAGTAGTATCGAATTACAACACCTTAGGGATACCTTACCCCCTTACAAGAAGGGGGTAAAAAATGGTTCCGCACAATACAGCTACAATGCGCTAACGCGCAGCTGGCGGTTGGAGATATTAAGGGCTTGGTGTCCGCATGTGCAGCCCCTCACGCTGTAAGCCACCTACTGAGAACCGCAAACCTGCACGACGTGCAGGTACATGAACCCTTTGATCCCCTGGCAGAGAATTTCTTGACAGTGTTGGATCTTATGTATCCACCACCATCTCCACAGCCTCCCACATTCCCATCATTGTACGGGCACCTGCCCTACTCAATTTCTGGATAAGTGTATCCAATTATACATTACATCCATGCATGTACACCCGTACAGACACCCCCAGACATCCTGTCTGTTCCTGCAGAACGTGCTGGACGTTTTTCCAGAACCAATTAAGACAAGTCTGACCAATGTCCCAGGACTGACCTCAGACTCAACCACATTTTCTGACTCATTTTAAACACCACGCAGAAATTTTTAATAAAAAACACCGTGATAGACAAAGTAACATTGAAAACATGCAAGAAGAGCTGCTAAAGAGCCAGCTTAATCAGACACGCAGCAAATTACGGCTGCAAGAAAGAAAATAACAATAAAAAAGACACAAATGGTGCAACAACACCCACATTCCTGACACCTGTCCCTACACAAGCAAGCGTCCTATACGCCTCCCAGAACCAGCCCTTAGGGCCGTTATTCCAAATGTACAGACAGGGGAGGGGTAGAGGTAATGGTAGGGGACGGGCAAGGGGCAGGGGATTCGAGGAACGGGCTATGGGGCAACTGGAGCAGAAGGGGGCCAAGCAGCAACCAGGGCTGCCATAACTGTGGGGCGCAGGATCATTGGGTCAGAGGACTGCACCCAAGGTGGCCCACAGACGGCCTGCTGTCATTGTGGAGCGCAGGATCATGGGTCCAGAGAATGTACCCAGGGTGGCCAACTGGCGGCCTGCTTCAACTGTGGAGACACCAGTCATTGGGCTAAGGATTGCCCGAACCCACCTGCTCGTGTGCCTATGGGAGGAGCACGCGGGGCACCGCAGCTCCGATATCCAGCAGGGGGACCTGGCCGTTCTGGACCAGCCCCGTGGAATCGTGGGGCAGAGGTGGCAACTATCCAGTATACGACACCCATGGTTGCCTCCCCTACGGCCAAGATGACTTTTGCTAGGGGTGCCCAGTGAGTCCTGGACCCACCCCAGAACCATTTGTCCCAGTAGAGGTGGGTGGGAAAAGTTGCTGATGCTCGTGGATACAGGAGCCACTCATTCCACGACTAGAAAAGCAACACCAAATATGCTAAGTGATAAAAGCATTAACCTTTCAGGACTCACGGGAAAAGCAACCCCTCTACGATGACTAAAGAACTGACTCTTAAATTGGCTGGACAGACTTTCAAATCAACACTGATCTATTCACCCCAGACTCCGGTGAATTTGCTTGGTCGAGATATTCTACAAGCTACAGGAGCCGTTATCAACTGCTCCCCTGATGCCATGTATCTTACATGGCCAAACGGATATTCCATCGCCTGTACACCGGCACGATCACATGGACTTTATGTTTTTCGAGAAGAACAAATGGCCGAAGGAGTGTCCATTTATTGGCTACTCCTGGAGCCAGGGACTCCTGAAATGACTGGACTATATGCAAAATGCTCGAATGGAAACCTTGGTTCACTATGCTCCACCCATATGCCCCTCCAAAAGATCCACTGCACTGCACTCTCTTTTATGATAGAAATGCTGACGCCCAATATCAGTTGGCTTTTGATAGTGAGGTTAGAGGTAATACTTATACTATCACATCCACACATTTTTATGTACATGAAACAGGTGTCGTTGCCCCAGTTGTGCTACCAGAAAACATAGAATGTTTCTACAAAAGAGACACCCTAAAAGATCCACATGTGTCACTATTTTTGGGCCCTGGCCATGAGGCCAGGGAGTTGGGTCCCCTAACACATAAACTTAACAATGTTCTGGACTGGGAACAGACTGGAATGAATGGGGTAATGTACAGTTCTAGTAACAGGCATACAAGGTTGACATAGGTATAGCAAACAGATGAAACAGTGGCCGAGGAAGAGATCCTTTCTCGTCTCATGGCCGGGAGTTGACCGACCATGAAGGGCGGCGGACATGTTACAGCGCTTCTCAGAGGACTTGTGGGCGAGGAGCCCATCGGACATCGGTCGATGCACAAAGGTGGACCCGGTAACTCTGGAAGTTATTCCGGGGTCCCGTGTCTATGTCCCACAAAGACCCTTCCGAACAGACAAACAGCGGGAGGGCATTGAAACCGCCCTAACAGATTTATGGGAAGCTGGGGTATTAGAACTTTCTGATCACATTGGAATACTCCTTTGAACCCAGTCCCAAACCTGATGGCACCTTTAGACCAGCACATGACCTCCGAAAGGTGAACGAGGTCACCACTACACCTCTTTTGCCTGTCCCAGACCCTCACAAATGTCTCTCAGTCTTGACACCTGAAATGAAGTACTTTACAGTCATTGACCTAAAACATGCATTCTTCACTATCCCATTAGCTGAGGAATGTAGGTACCCAATTTGCATTTACCTATGGGGAGTAAAACTTCAGTACAAAGTCTTACCTCAAGGTCATAGGAACTCCCCTGGATCTTTAATAAAGTTTTGAAGGACTGTTTGTCCCCGATTAAAGTCCTTTCTGGTGCAGTTGTCGTCCAGTACGTGGATGACGTTTTGATAGGAGCAAGGAGTGCTAAAGATTGTCTAGATGTGACGGCTGCAGTCCTGTCACGTCTCCTTGAATGTGGCTTTAAAGTCTCAAAGACGAAGCTACAATGTTGCCGATCACAAGTTGTCTTTTTGGGTAAAGTTATCTCGGCTGGTCATATTACCCCTAGTGCCACTCAGAGGCAGTCCATTCTTGCGGCCGACCGTCCGGATACGGTACGGTCCCTTCTCTCCTTTTTGGGTTGGCGAACTACTCCAGACACCATGTTATGGACTACACAGGTAAGACTGCCCCATTGCGGATATTATCCGCGCAGCCGGGGTTCGGGATCTCCAAGCCTCTCTGTCTTGGACGGAGGAGGCTGATAAAGCCTTTACAGATCTGAAGGCAGCATTGGCTTCCTGTGCTGACCTAGCTATCCCGGACTATAGTAAGTCTTTCCATCTTGACACCACCATCACCAACTGCTCTGGACATGCTGTCTTGTGGCAGAAAGGAGCAAGTGGTCAGCGTAATATCATACTTTATGCATCTACCTTGTTGGACCCCATTGCTAAGAAAACCACTGACTGTGCACTGTTTGCTGATACATTGGCTTCCTTGTTGAGAAGGTGGCTCATGTAGTAATGGGCCATCCATTGGTGGTGTATACCTCTCACTCGGTGGTAGCTTATGTTCAGTCTAAAACTTTTGCCCTAACTCCTCAGCGACAACTGAAACTTGCTAGGGAGCTGACGGCCCCGAACTTGACTTTTGCCGCCGATGACGCTCCTAACGCTTCGCAGGGCTGACCCTTACTGGCTCCCCACATTGTTGTGAGTCTTTCTCTCAATCTCAAGCTCGGATTAGGCCTGACCTATCTGATCAACCTTTACCAGACTCTCGCTTGCTTTTCACTGACGGTCATTGTCATAGGCTCCCGGACGGGTCCCTGTCAGCTGGGGCGGCAGTTGTTGAACTCTCGCCACCGGACCACACTCGCATAGTTTCCAGCTGGGGCCCCTATGGTGGCTCCTCGGCTCAGTATGCGGAGTTGATGGCTTTGAAGTTGGCTTTGGAGGTTGCTTCGGGTCAGCGTGTCACGATCTACACCGATTCAGCTTATGTGTGTGCCTAGTGTTGCGCGACTTGTCGTGTTGGAAAAGAAACGGCTTTTTGACCGCTAAGGCACTCCTGTAGCCCATAAAGAGCTTTGTGAAGAAGTGGCTGACTGTCTGTTGCTCCCTGCTGCGGTGCGGTGGTGAAGGTTCCGGGCCATTCGAAAGCAGGAACTATGACTGCCATTGGCAACAGGGCGGCAGATGTGGCGCCAAAGTGGCTGGTGGTTATCATTTTGATGCTCCCACTGATGGAGATTGTGATGCCTTGATGTTAATTGAAACTGTTCAATCTCAACTTTTGGAACCTTTACAGTTGGTCTCAGATGAGCGGGTCAAAATTACTACTATTGACGGTCATGAGGTTGCACTGACAGACTCAGGTCATCTCTGGATGCCCTGGGAAGTGTGGGATAGCTTGGGAACCCTGGCGGAGACTTTGCCGCCCGGAAGGGCACACCATCTTAAGTTTCATTTAGACACCTTTGGAAGCCCTTCTTAAAGATTCCCACCTTTCAGGGACTCTTGAGTACTGTTGACTGTCGTTCTCATCATGACAAATACGGTGAAGATTTTTGGTTACAACATCGTCTTGCTGACGCTTATGTTGATGGTGTGTATCGTGGGCCAAATGGCTGCCGTTTTTGACCCCATCCATGGAACAAAGTGTTTGGAAGAATTACATGGCGTTAATCACCTTGGCCCGAAGGCCATGTCCCGTATCCTGGAACAATACTATTTCTATAAGGCACCCCTGCTACTCTGTAAGGACTTCGTTCGTGCGTGCCAGGTGTGTGGCATGTTTAATCCACACCCCCATCATAAACGAGTGCGGGTGCTGTGAAAATTGGACGTTTCCCTGGTGATGTGATCCAAATTGACTTTACAGATATGCTTGTGCCACACCAAAGGTAAGCGCTTCTGCGGTTTAGTAGACACGTTCCGGAGGCCGGCCGTTTTCCCGCCTGTAAAAGAGAAAAGCCAGCTGAAGTGATTGCTTATTGTTGAAAAAATCAATCCCTGTTTTGGTGCCCGGAGTTGTCATATGATTCAGTACTTCACTCACAGCACATGATTTAAAACTGCTTGCCTCTCTCTGGGGGTTAAAAAATCATTCTCCTGTGTCTTTACTACCCTAAAGTTAACGCTAGTAAAAGAATGAAACAGATCCCTGGAAGCGAACTTGCTAAAATGCTGCGAGACAACCTAAAGCCACTTGGTGTCTCACTTCAGTTCATGCGTCATCTTAGGGCCACTGTAAATAACACCACTACTTCACTCCTTTGAACTGATGTTTGTTTAGGCAAGCCAGGTTGCCTGCCTAAACAACTCACGCCCTTGCCTGAGTCATATATTTTTCCAGTTCAGACCAGTATTTTGAGGCTCTCGACATACTTTTGAAAAATTAACACCTATTGGCCATTACTGGACACCAATGTTTCGAGCTACACAGCTGGTTATTACCCACCAATCACATTAAGAACCACAATAGACCCGTGGACGCTCCAAGATACTTAGGACCTTTTGAAGGACCCAAAGGACTGACACTGCGTTAAGGTTGCGGGGCGTGATAACTGGTACATTGGTCACACTTGAAGCCCTGTTCGGAGAAATCAGGCTTACACTGGACCTGAGTTAACACATCCCAGACGGTTGACACAGCCTGACAAATATGGTATGGTCTCAAAGCCACCTAAGGGGGTGGAATCAACCCCAAACCCCGACGTCACAGAACATCAAAAATAACTAAACAATATTGAACTTAAGCCGGGTCTTGAAACCGGACTTTAAAGTGCCCAGTATGGGGTGTGGGGCCTAACACTGCTCTTTGCTGGCTCAAAACCAACATTCTAATAATAGATGACCTCTTTAGTTGAGGGACGAGGTCAGAGGACATTCCCTTAAAAGATTGAAATTGGCTCTTATGAAGTATGCAAAAATGAGTAAAAACACCAGGAGAAAACTGGTTATCTACTGCAACGAGGCAGTATAGTGTTGGTAAAATAGAGTGCCTCCGGACCAACACCCAGATGGATCACCGATTACAGAAATGCGAAAAAAGCGTGGGAAAAAGAGGAAGAAAAAAATGATGTTTTGAAATTTGAAATTTATGATGTAACTAATATGTTTGTTCCCACAGAAGGAGATGGGTCTAGGAAGCGACGGTCTCTTATCACAGGGGGTCATGAACCAGGAGAAAATAAATGGGTAAAATTAGCCAGATATACAGCCAAGGTAACTAATTCAACCACGCCCTGTTGGGTGTGCTCCTTCAGGCCCACCATGCTGCGGAACGTACCATCTACCGTCCCAGTCCCTATTTCGGCAACAGCTCATGTTGCCTGTTATGGCACTATCAGTGGGGACGAGTAACCGTACCGTCCTCCCTGGGTGTGAATCTTATACAAAGTATGCCAATCTTTCGAATTGGATACAGCCCATGAATTGGACAGTAAAGACCAATGAAACCCTGAAAAGGGCCTGCAATTTGCAGGATCAACACATTTTAGAGAAGAGCTGGTGGCGCCCTTCTGTTTTAAGCGAGAATGCAGGAAGGGTGACTGGCTTCTGGGTAAAACACCCTGTTTGGACTACCTGGGTGATGGGTTTACTAACAGGGAAGAAACATGGGCCACTAGAGTGGCTAAGCTTCATAGTGAGTTAGGAATACAACTGAACTAAAGTGTAGGACTGTAGGGTCATAGGCAACGGTGGCCCCTGAATCATACCACATGGACCAAGTTAGTACAAAAGACCCTAACTTACTCTCCATGGATCCCCGTCCCACCGAGGTGGGGATTCCCCACCCCGGTTGGACAGGTTTGGTTGTGTGGAAGTAATAGTTATTTGACCCTTCCCGTTGATTGGTGCGGGACTTGTACCCTAGCTCGACTTAAGCCCTCATCTATAGTAGTTGCAGACACTTTAATGCAAAAAGCCGTAAAAAAAATATAGACATCATAACATACATAAACATGGCATGGTAAGAAGAGCAATGCTGAAAGTAGGAGACCGTATTCTCGTCAATCATACGTCCCCTTTTCTGATAACGGTGGTCGTAAGCCCCTGTTCGAGATGGGAGGGATTGCTCGCCACTCTGGTCCCTATGATCGGTGTGGCGCCTCCATGCAGCGTCTAAATGAGGTATGGTGATCCTGGAGACCTAACTGAGTAATAGATGGTATCTGGGCCAAATGGAACGGAGTCCAGAACTTAAAGCAGTGCTGCTGTGGCGATGCAAAATAGAGTGGCGTTAGACGCCCTGTATGCTGAACAGGGTGGTATGTGCGCAGCAGTGGGCATTGACCACTGCTGTACATATATCCCCGACGATACTGGCAATTGGACGGCCATTAGAAATAGAGTAAAGGAACTAAAAGACTTTCTCGAGTCTCAAGAAGACCAGGGTCCTCAGTGGACCTGGCTAAATTGGTTAAATTCCGGTTCCTGGATCCACATTCTTCAAAAGGTGGGTATTTTTATAGGTATTGTATTTTTGTTTTGTTGTATTTTGTTTTGTTTTGTTGTGCCTCTCATTCGCAGCATGGTCTCCAGGGCTCTGGGTTCCACTGGGGGCATTTATGTGGTGAGTTGTGCGCCCCTGGGGGACACGGAGCTCGAGACAATGGAACCGTCAGAAGGGGGCGTTCCCAGCCTGTACTTGAAAAGGGTACAGAAGGCCTTGAAATATGAATGGAACAACATCGAATAAGGCTGGGATGGAAAACAGTGGTGGTGATTGTAACTAAACAACACTGTTTAGTGTTGCTGTGTTTGTTGTGCTTTGTGTTGCAGGAATGTTTATTTTTGTGTCAATCAGTGACGGTCCCAAAGGGACGGAAGGAGTGAAATGTATTGTTGACATGAAGTACAAAACCATTTAATTTCCGCATGGAAAGATTTGTAAGCGGAAGCTATACCTGGGAAGAGAGAGAAAGTTTTGAAACTACTCAACAGCTGGTTGAGTATGCACAATATAAAGTGGGAATGTTATTTTGGTATTATACTGTTGGAAATTGTACTTTGATTTTTATGATACAGGCTGTACTTTTGTGAACTACAAATATTATGGTTTGAATGACCTCTAGCGAGGTCAGAAAGGGGTTATGAAGAGTATAATATTTTATGTGATGTGTTGCCCTTATGGCTATTTAGGAATGTTAATCAAAGTTGTACGAAGTGTTTTTGCAGTTCTTCATTACAGAGGAAAATTACAGATCCGAGGGGGAGGTGTGAGAAAAGAACAAAAGGAAAGACCCCCTCCCAGGAAAAGAGGAAAACATGTGGGAGAGAGTGAACTCATAAAATGGCCGCGGAGGGCGGAGCCAAACATCACATGACGGCTTGGGAACCAATGGAAACAACGACGACGTAGTTTAGGCTCAAAATATTGCATGCTGGGAAAATGTGACGTATACTCTGCTACCCCCAGATTAGCAGTTTTTCCCATTGTTAACGGGAGACTGGAGAGCAGAATGGATAGGACAATCTGGGGAACAGAGCTCTGTGAATTAGATGATCTTGTTAGGAACAATAAATCTTCGTGACGTACTTTTCCGAATCCTGGTCATCTATACTGATGCGTGTTATTAGGTTTGTTTAGAGTAGTGTTGACGAACATTTAAAAGACTTCCCTTCCAGCGTTTGAACACGCGGTGCTGTCCGGAGTCAGGTAATTTGCATGAAAACAAAGAGACGGCGAGTCTTGAGTTTGTTTTGCTCTTTTTAAGGTATCCGTGGACAGCACAAGAAGAGATAAATCTTCACTACGATAATTTTGAGTCTCTGGTACGATAATCCTACATTTCCCACCTGGCAACGCTGGGCAGCACTGACAACAGCAGCACTTGACTCTACCAATTAACACTGAAGAAGTTGACACAACATGTGCTCCAGATTTCAAACGCGGACAAGACCTTTTCACTCAGGACCTGCCAGACCCACTGTTGGAACTTTTCAGCAGTAAAAGGTAAGTTAAAGCACATTTAGACTTGTAAACGTAATAAATGTGTCCTGTATGTATGCACAGAGGCATGTCAATTCTCCTGGAGCTGAATTTTGGGCACAAGCCTGCTAGACTGGGGAAACTAAATGAATAAATTGATTGTGCATCAAATCTCTAAAATATTGTAGGCTATGAGTATTAGGTTGAAGGTTTTATTTTGGACACCAATTGTACCCTTATAATTTCTTATAGATATTACGCTAACTTAAGACGGTTAAGCGAAGCCGCCATTTTGTGTCGTTACATCGCCTGGACTTTGAAATGCAACTTGCACAAATAAATACTATCTACCTTTACTGTGCTTTAAGCTGACATGAATAGGCTATTTCTAAACGGGTTTTGCAAGCGCATAAAACTAGTGATGTGACGTTCACGAACAAATCGAGTCTTTGTTCGGCTCTTCACTATGAACGATGGGAGTCCCTGTAGAGAGCCGTTCACTTTATTTTCTTTATTATTCCTCTTCGGACTTAAGTTGTGCATGCTTATTTTGCGAAACAAGTGTCACTGCTGGAGTGCGGCGGAGAGAGGAGTGACACAGGGCCAGTTTGTGAACGCACGACTGCGGGACGTGAGCGCGGCCTCTGGGGAAACGGCGCGCCCAAACGCTCCCAGCGCCAGCACTGTCCTGGGCCATAGGAGAGAAAAGGCGCGCGGGTCCGTGAGTGACGAGGCGGCTACAGGAGCCCCGTCACTCACATCTTCCACCTGTTCACTCAGCTCACTCCGCTCTGGCCGCCTCCGAACGCCAGCGACATCACCGCACACTGTCTCCTCCTCAGTCCGCCCCGGTCATCTCCACCCCCCCACGAGGAGCTCAAAGTGAGCACGCATGAAGCAACGAGTTTGAGAAATAAAAGTCCTAATGAAATAATAATCAACTGTTTAGGGGCAGACGAGCCATAAACTCCGGTTACAGAGGAGATCGCGTTGAAGCTATAGACACTACTTTCACTTTTTTCCCCTCCCTCTTGCGCGAGGGCGAGATAGGCAGAGAAAAAGTTACGCGAACAAGCTTAATCGGGTAGTGTGATTGTTTTTTATGATAAAGTCCATAGAGGGAAATATCGATGTTGCGTGAAATAGTGACATTTTCGTTAAAATAAAGTCAATTCGGAGGGTATTTACCTTCTTATAAAAAGAGTCATACGTCCCATCGGTCGCTTAAACCCAGTTAACGCTGCGCAAACAAAACACATATCTTTACAACTTATTTTCTGACGAAGGACCCCAACAGCTCATTCTCTTGTTAGCCTATTAAAAGTGCATGCAAAACATTATCTACGGGTAGAAAATGTCGGCTCATTGTCATTAATACAACACTATTTATGACCTGGCTGTAATACAAATTAGACAGAAAATGTTTGACCCATCTTCAAAAGTGACAGAAAAAGTCATTTGTAAAACAGTTTGTTAAAAGCTGAACCAAGCAAATGTAACTAATGTTCAGCTCTTCTTTATTGTGTACTTTTTATAATTATAGCATGAATATGGATTTTCTTAAATTATTTACTAAATTCTCAAGACTAAACAGACTAAAATGCATATAATTTGCTGAAAAAATGTACAGTGTTTAACTACAGTTTATTAAGTAATGTATTTTTCTGTGTCTAATCTGCACAGGAGCCGCCCCCCACACCAGCACTAGGACGAGGACTTGTTGGTCAACTCCATTTGAGTAGGTAGGTCTATGCATTATTTGAAAGGCATAATTTTATGTAACTTTATTGTGCCAACACATTTTCAATAATATATATTAAATTACTACAATGTCTGTATAATGTACATACTTGTTTACAGTTAAATAATTATTTTTACAGGCTTCCATGAGCAGTACACTGGATCCATGTGTACTGACGTTAGTGATGCTTTTCCAATGGATGCAGTCATTAAAGAATATCAGGTATGACTGGGCTTGAAAATAACCTGTTTTGTCTTTGTAGTGCTTGTGCTCCTAACTGTAAAATCTCTTATTATATTAGGTATGGTATTGACAGCTGCCAATTTTACATAATTTACAAAAATTAACCGTTAAATCAGATTTGATCAACATCAATGCTATTAATCATTTCTCTAATTGATCCGGTTCTTTATTGGTTCTCTAGGTTCCTGATCAAGGCCTACATAACATATGCATGCATCTTGTAGTTTTATATTTGATCAGAGCCAATAAATTGATCTATTTTGACAAGTGTGCAAGCTTCCAATGGGCTCTATTCACACATGTAACTGACTTCAGACTGGACTCTCTGGGAGGCACTGTTCTTCCTTTCCCATTATTCCCTATGGGGGATTAAAAGTGTCTCATCCAATAAATGAATAGTTCTTGATTACATGGCAGGCAGTGAGTTACTGACCGGACAGTCAGTGTTATAAACATGATACTGAATGTAAAGGCTTCACTAGAGGATACATCAGTGTTCCATCGTGGTAGATGTTTTGTCCTCAAGTTAAGGGCTAACACATTTTTCAAATATTTACATCTAGGGCTGAAACAACTAATCGATTAATCGACGACTAATCGATTATTGAAATAGTCGACAACTATTTTAGTAATCGATTAATCGTTTTCTGGTTCACACAGACTCAAATGGAGCAAAAATTACATGAAAATGTATATTTTTGATGAAAACCTGCTTTGTTTTATAGTTAGGGTCTGTAGTGTTTTGTACATTGTAAATTTCATGAATATCTGTCTGTGTCTCATCAAATCAAAAGCAGAATTAGCCCAAGAGCCTCCAACAAACATTTACTTTAAGTTTACGTCATCAATACGTCCTCAAGTGGTGCCACTTTAGCTTTTGTGATAAAAAAAATGAAAAAATAACATTTTCTACACAATTCGCAGCCAAGCGATTACTCGATTAATTGTAAAAATAATCGATAGATTAATCGATTACAAAATAATCGTTAGTTGCAGCCCTATTTACATCCAACATAATGTTTTTAACATGTACCTTTGACTGTTCATTGGTAACTCACTGTCCATGTAATCTAGAGCTTTTCATTTATTTGGGATGAGACACTGCTAATCCTCGATAAGGAAATAATGGAGAGGAAGAGCAGCGACTCTCGGAGAATCCAGTCAGAAATCCCTCATATAGATGATATACTATTAAAGCATTTTTTTTAAATCTGCATATTAGCCTATGGCTAAACCCTTATGAACATAACATCGACCACTGAGTTGGCAATGTTTTCTTGTACTGTCCCTGTCAATAAACAAATGAATAAGGGTATTGTACAAATGTTATAAAATGAACTGAAAGATGAAAATATTTGAGTTGCAGGAGAGATATTTCTCAATAAACAGAAAATTTACATTGTTATTTTACCCAAAACTAAAATTAATTCTATTGTAGAGCTGTGCAATACCTGACATTTTGCGAAATATCATACCATGGAGCCAGTCCTTTTGTCTAAAATTGGTGTATATATGCTTTATTTTATGATTAACGGATACCTTAGGAGTGTATCATTTTATAACTTTACTTTACAAAATGGGGGAAATCAGGCTTTTTCATAGGACGAGAAGCTGAACGACATTTCAATATTGTAAGATTCTGGTTTGTGTTTAACATGAAGTGCACATGTGATACTGATACTGACTTGTGTATTTTGAGAGCAGACATCTGTACTTTCTAAAGCTCCCTATAATACATGTATTTTCAGTTATATCTAAAGCTGCAGTAATGTAACAAAAAACTCATACTGTTATTATAAAGTTCAAATACCAGTGGTTCATTCAGGCTCTCTTTGACCTAGTTTAGGCTTAGTTTAGCCGGGTTTAAACTGTGACCATGAAATCATTGCATTATATGTAAATTCTAATGCGTGTTGTTCCACTCATGTTTTGCAGATCCAGCAAGATTTCCGTGTGGAGGAAGAGACGATGGCAGTTGTCATGACACCCATCGTGAAGATTGTGACAGATCTGCATTCAATGGTTCAAGACTTTGCAATTCGGACTCGTAACGCCCTCAACATGAAGTACCCAAAGAAATGTGAACGCACGGTTGAATTCGTCCTGAAGGTACTCATGGGACTGGATAACAAGAAATGGACACAAGTCACAGGCAGACCTGATACAGTGATTAGTATATGCGTGTACCTTGGCTGCACAGTTTCATGGAGAAGCTGTACAGTTTTATTCTTGGAAAATTCTTGTTCATCCAATTTTGCTTTTGAACATTACTTTTTATGCGTCATTCCTCGATTTGAATTATAGCAGATTGAAATAAGCTAAGATTCTTGCTTTACTGGCATTTAAAGTGTAGTATTTCGGTCATTAAAACATTAGAAAGCATAAAATGTTGCTTTGTGTTACCTGCATTACTCTGTAAGTAGAAATGCAAATTGCAATATTTTGTTATAAATGTCTTTGTTAATAAAAAAGTAAATTAATCCAAATGTGTTTTAATGAAATTACTCAAGTTAAATGAAGACTTTTAAAGAATGGAATAAATGGCATTGATTAAGCCATTAAAAGTAATTGGTTCAATGAAAGTTTTAAATTGCCCATATCTGCTAATGAAGAGTTTTAAATTGACTCAATAAACCTTTATACATTCAAGTCACGGACATTATTTTGTTAAACCAATTTAAAATGTTCACAGTTACAGATGAAACATTTATAGTTGAACTAATGAATATATATCATTATGAACAATTAGTAAAATTTAGATGTAAATGATTTCTATATATTTTTCAGGTAAGCCAATGTTTTATTTTTCTCAGTGCATCCTCACAACTTCCACTATACTTTCATTGTCATGTCCATACCTAAATAAGTCTGAGCCACATTTATTTCACAATGAAACAAGTTGTGGTTTCTAAGCCTGGAACATGTGTGTTTTTTTTATGTCGGTTTCCACTTGCATCACATCTTGATAATGAACATCAGTACTGTACCCCCACATGATTCATCGAATCACTCCTGCTGTGGATAATCAACAAAACAACTGCGGCAGAGTAAATTGAAATGATTTACAAAGCACTTAGTTGTAATGAGGTGAGGGTGCCCTGTTTCTATTTTTACGCATGCACACATACACTGTATTTCTGTTTTAGTTACTTTCTTCTGCCATCTGCTTTTTGTGTGTTTTATTGGCCATTTTGAACTTTGTTAAAGTGATTTAATGTATGTTAAATCCAGCATGTTTCTGGAGGGAGAGGGAACCGTTGCGATTCCTGGGTTTGTCTCTGTTTCAGAGCATGGTGACCCACACTGGTCACCTTCTCCACCTTCACCTTCCTCATCCTCCTGTGCTGCTTCTTCCGCTCCTCCGCTCCACAACAGTCTTTCAGCATCTTCTGAGAAGAGCTTAGCAGTTAATCTGCTTCATTCTCCAGTGAACGTCCATTAGCCAGAACAATAGTAGGGATAGAAGGCATGCGTGGCTTAGCTCTGAGTCTTGCCTGGATACCTCCTCGTTTGTCCCTTCCTTGTTTCCTGTAGTGCCTCTTGTGACGCCTCCACTGTGCTTCAGCTGTGGGGTATCTTGGTGCCTCTTCAGTGTTTCAGAAGAAGAAATGTGTAGGCCTCAAATGTCTCAAGCTCATAAGCTAGCTGATTGTTTACTTTTAAGCTGGTTTCTTCAGGACCATTATGGACTTATTGCAGTAAAAACAATCCACCGAACCCCACAAATATGGCAAAACAGTATATTAAATGGTAAGAAGAATGCACATAGATTATTTCATAGCAATTGCTAATTAAAATGTAAGGCACTAAACACTTAACACGGCCCCACTGGACACCAGAGACCTGAGGCTAAACCAGAGGTATGGAGACTACAGAAAGGGGACCTTAACAAAAAGGGAAGGGAGACACACTAAACAAAACACACTAAAATAAGTGCACCTCAAATCCAAAAGGGACCACCACCAACAAAATCCCCCACCACCTCCTCCGCCATCAGCTCCTAGGGGCCAGAGACACAGCTTACCTTACTGCAAGATACATTTCACATGCACACAACTTTAATATAAAAGTCCATAAACCGATCAGTAAATTAGTGTAGAGCTGCCATGTGCCTATAGTAGGTTCAGGCTGGGGAGAACTCAACATTGGACTAAGGTCTACAAGTAGCAGCAGCAGTGCATGCAGTCTACGCCGAATCCAGTACACAAACCACAGCGGCTAGCACCAGCAGCGCAGAGCAAACAGAGTTGGATAATGTCTTATAGCATGGGGATGACGGATGGAAATTAGCCCATGGCTACAATCCGGTGTGACTTGTTTACATGCATGAGACCCATGTATGTTCATTAACATGCACTGTCCTGACCAAATAAACCAATAAATAAAATACTGTTTGGGTTTTGTGCATTTAACAGCAACAACAACTGCTGCTCTTTATGCTCACCCAGGTTGTTCTCAATGTAGCCCGCAACACAGACTGGGCTTTGTTTTTTATGTAGCTCGCTAGCATAGAAAGTGGGACTGTGCACATTGGTTTGGTGTCTTGTAACCCTGTACTTATTGCACTTTATTTGGTACTTAGAACAACTGGCACTTTACCTCGCAAGCACCTTTTTTTTTTTTTTTTAATCTCCAACTCAACTGCAAGCACCTTAAAGGGTAATGTTCTACTGCTACAAAAAGCTATCCTTAAACTGCTGCACCTATTTAAGGAAAATACTTTAAACTGAAAACCTTAAAATAAAAACATCTTAGAACAGATTAAATCATCAACTGGACTGGGTTTAGGTAAAGTTGAGGATGTTTCGCTTCGAATCACAGAAGCATCTTCTAACTCTTTCGGTCATAAAAGACACTGCAACCTAACCCAACTTAAATAAAAACATTGTTGTTGTTTTCTACCACTGTTATCTTATACAATGTTGTAGCCAGGCGTACCTGTAGCATTTAAAGGGCCTTACCGCTCCGGTTACAGATGCTACTCTAAAGCTCTACACTCAGGACGTGCATTAACGCTTACCACTTCTGAGTTTAATGCAGGTCCTTTGATGGTGGGAGGTGAGCAATCTAGAGACAGCCTAAATAGTAGAGAAGCTAAGTTACTGAAAAGCTATCACAGATCGCCTTAAATAAGTTGGAGCAGCTTGGCATTACTTTGTAACGGCAGCACGTCTGTCTCTGTTTAGACGAGCAATGGCCTGCAAATTAACACAAACAATATTTAAATTAGTTGACAGAGCCCACCTGCAGGTCATACTGCCACATTTGGAAGGTTACAAAACTATGATATCATCTCTTCAATCAGAAAGAAAGACTCTTGATTCCGATTGGAAGAATCCATATTTGTTATGTTGATTCATTTGTTGGTTTACCACTTCTGAAATTAATGTCGCTCTTAACATGTTCCATACAAGGTACATACAACATAGATACATACCTCAAAACAGAAATGACATCCATCCTGTGTCATTTCCCAGTAACAGCTGCAGATTCACTGTGGTGCATTGAATGAGAGTTGACACTAATCAACATTAGCCATACGTTGGCATTTGGACTAATCTCCTCACGAGATGAAAGGAAACAGATAAAGGGACAGAGAATGTTTCAGTGGGTTTTGAGAAGGATCTGAGAGTCTAATCCCGCACCATTGTCCATTGCTTGGCATTTAGTCGGACTGAGCTCATCAACGCAAGGTCTCTATCTATGCCTGTCTGTTCCCATGACTCAACATTGC
Source organism: Neogobius melanostomus (assembly GCA_007210695.1). Lineage (NCBI taxonomy): Eukaryota > Metazoa > Chordata > Actinopteri > Gobiiformes > Gobiidae > Neogobius > Neogobius melanostomus. The sequence goes on along the minus strand of VHKM01000073.1, from coordinate 5,059,879 downwards.
CCAGGTCCTCTCTGCAGAGAACATGTTCCTGTTACCAAACTGGCAGCCAAGCGAGAATCCACCCCAGAATGTAGCTTTGCATGCTAATCCCGATTTAGCTTGGATAAGAAGCAACAGGCATACATGCTCCACTGGGTTGTTACAGAAGAAAACAACACAAATCACCAATCTCTTTTGTGTGTATTGACTGACTCTAGCATTCCACCTTTAAAGACTTAACTTTGTGGCAACATTTAACTTTTAATTACAACGTGTGGTTTGGACATAGCTTTCATTCTTACAGTGCTAGGTTTTAAGTATTGACGACCATTGAAACGTCAATGACAGAATGGAAATGTTCTTTTAATCAAGGTAAATGGTAAATGGTCACATTTAATAGCGCCTTTCTACCTGCTTTAGGCACTCAAAGCGCTTTACATCAAGGATCCAGTCACCCATTAACACTCCCATTCACACACCAGTGTATGCAGACACTGGAAGCAAGGTGGGTGAAGTGTCTTGCTCAAAGACACAATGACAGTGTGCACCTGCGGGATAGTAAGGTAGTGATAAATGTCTGTTAGCGACCTGTGTCAAGTGGCATGTCATTGTGTTGTAACCCTCATTTGAAACTATCTTTTCTTTTCTTTTTGTTTTGTAATTCTAAGTGCTAAATTTAACGCACTACGCCACCTGTATAAAACAGGACAAAGATAGGTTCATATCACAAAATAGTCAACTTTCAATAATTTCAATAATTTATTTATTTTCCTTTACATAGGTCCCTTTCACTCACACACTCTTGCAGAACAGCATCAGCAAGTCCGTCTTGAGTGTCCCACATAACAGTCCCACGACGTCCCCATGTTATTCCCAAGCAATGGCAGGCTTTACTTCAAGCTGCATCCAATCATAAGAGCGAACAGAGGAAAAAGGGCGTCCGACTCTGAGCACAGGCCTTCACACAACCTAACCCACATTATTCCTAAACAATATTTTAGGAACAGAATCACAACGCGTCACTCACCAGAGCTGCAGACCTTGCGGTACACAAAAGTAGCAGTTGTGCTACACTGGCTACACATTCAGCTCTAATGCTCCAGTGGAATAAAGAAGTAATACAAACATGATCATGCATGTAACTTTTAGAAATGATAACAAAGTAATTAATACTCACAAGAAAAGCATAAAAACACAAAATTGTGGTGTTAGAATTATTACTGGAATTATCAAAACGAGACTCGGAATCGTATTTATAAATAACAAATAAATAAGTAATCAATATACAACACTGGTTAAAGTGAAAAAAGCTCTTATTATGCATGATATACAACCATAATAAATAATCTTAAAAGTTTCATCAAATCGTGGATTCTTTCATAAAATTATGTGAAAATTATGTTGTCTTTATTCCTGAAAATGTTTAGCCTATAGTCTAGAGTCACTACGGAGATAAAATATATATACCTAAGGTCTTTACACCTTATTGTATATGCAGTGGTTTAAGTTTTCCGGCTGGACATAGTATAAGTACAGTATGAGTATTCATGTTAAATTAGGCCAATCAACCTTTTCACCTTTCTTCCCTCTTCAACGTTGCTCTAGATTTTGAAGTGGCCACTTGGTTTGAGCAGTTACCAGTGTGAAAGCTGCAGTATAGAACAAGTTGTTGGTGAATGGGATCTTGGCTCTCTCTGGCTCTATATGTGTGTATTGATTGGGGTGAACAACAAAATACCCTATGTTGATTCATTCTATTCCTGCTCTCTTGTTTGTTTGATTTCAGAGCACATCCCAGCAGTGATAGACTGCTTCTGTGGGAGCAGGTAATTGGAAGGACAAACAAATGCAATGCTGACGTTTGAAAGGAAACATTCACTTTTCAGCTCAATAGAGATGTGATTTTAATTTATTTGTAATGTAATTTTCTTTAATTATTCACATGTAACATTAGTTCATGTGCACATCATTCAGTGCTTTGGAATGTTTTTAATTTTCTCTCATTTATTCAGTCCACCTAGTGTGGAGTGCATGTAAAAATGTCCATGAGACTATGTCTGTGAAAGGCGCTATGCAAATAAAGTCCTTCCTTCATTTGTAAGGCAAAACAGAAACGCTTTGTTCAAGGTTATCGATCTATGTTTCCTTTCACGACAGGTGTGTTAAAAAAAACAATATAAACAATATAATCCAAACTCAAAACAAGCACTTGTTTAAGGTCTCTTTCAGATAATCTGACACAAACAGAAACCAGGGTATATATGTCTCCAAAGTGGACTTCTTTTATCTTTGTTGTTCTGCTGTTGTTTACTGAAAAAGCACTAGATAAGGAGTCAAATGTAAAACCATAATCACTTCTGTTTTCACACATGAGCTGAATGTTCAGACTTCTGTAACTCAGTGATGCTGGGTAAGCTCCACTCTTTCTGCTGACTATAAGAACGGCTTATTGACAGTCACTATAGACTCTGCTGTAATCATTCACTGAGCTTTACTAGTCTCCGCACCATAAATCATGAATATTAATCTACGAATGCATGGAGCAGTGGGATTTTGGTCATTAATGGAAAAGGAACAGACCCGTTGTAAAAGCCCATTTCATGGCTGCAAATGCATCGTCTTCATATTGCTTGGGAGAAGCCAAGTGTGACAAAAAGGCGTTCGGGGAAGTCAATATAGTGCATTGACCCAGTTATTTTGTAAAGACAGAGCTGTCAACCTGCACTGCTAACACTGACATTTTTTTAATACTAGTATGTTTATTTCATTTTATTTTTACTGTATATACTTAGTTTTTTGTGTATACATTTTTGTCCCCCTTACTATTGTCAGTGTAGGTTATTTTATTATATTTATTTCACTGTATATAATTTGACGTTCTTGAAGTTTTTGATAGTCATTGTAGATCATGATACCTCTATTTGCTATCTAACTGTTTGCACATTTCCTGTCTATCCTGCACACCCTGAGTGTTTCTAAGAGCTGAATGTAACAAGTGAATTTCTCCATTGTGAGATCAATAAAGACTTATCTATCTTACTTTTATCATAGCTGTTTGCAGGCGCATTGAGTTGGCTTGCGCACAAAACGCGGAATATAAATAAACATGCCTTGCCTTGTCTTGCTTGACTCAATATGGAAAGCCTACTCAACTTAGGGCCTGAGGGCCACTTGCGGCCCTAACTTACTCAGTCCGGCCCCCAGCTCAATTCCTATAATTACATATGTAGTATGTATTTATTTATTTAGTTTACTTCTTCTTCTTGCTGTTCATGATCCAATTATTCAACTGGACGCTGCGGATAATCAGTGTAGTTCCAATTAAAATCTTACAGTGATATTTCAAGGTGTTTTGTGAACTGAATGTCTGGCTCACAAGCCATAGTCTGACAAAAAATCCTAATACCGCAAAAATATGGCTGATTAGCCCTGCAATGTGTATATTTTTAAATGCTTCGCTGACAGTGGTGCATTTACATGCATCAACATACAATGACAAAACGTGACAAACAAAAAGTGTGTGATTACCCCTGGGCAAAGAACTATCCAGTTGTTATTGTGGCCGGATATCATTCATTCAATTTGGCTTCACACTTCAAGGACAATATAGAATTAGCAGCCTGCAATAATTGTGCATAATATTTTCATAACAACACATCAATTTCATGTAGTATCAATATTCTGGTTCTTGATATTTACAGTTCTAATCACTGGCTACTGTGGCTAGTCTATGTCAACTGTTACTAGCCACAGTTATTTCTTCAGAAATGAATATAAAATACGCGATAAATGTGCGATAAGTACTGTAGACCTATACAGTATGTGTACCATGTTTCATTTTCTTAATGTACACTAAATCAGTTCTAGATATTACTGAACTCATGTGGCTAAAGTGGATAATGAGAGTGAAAAAGATACTTGCCAAAATAGATCAGCATTCGACTTGTTGACTTATACTGTATGTGCTACTGAGCTATTGATGTTCACTAATCCAAACCAGACATGTAGCCCTCTCCCTTTTTGACATTGCCCACCAAATGAAACAGGAAAAGCAATACGCTGTATTTACTGCGATACAAACACAGACTCACCAGAAGGGAAACAGAAAGAAATAAAGAATCAAGCAGATTTGGAGACTGCCGAGTTGTAAATAAAAGTTAGTGCCTACGGCTTTGGGAGCAAAACAAGATTTGAAGGGAGCGAGCTCTTATGGAATCCGGGCAGAGCATGCCGAGCCCCAGCCACCGAAGAAGGAGAGAAGGGGAGAGAAGAGGGAGACAGAGAGTCGCCCTAGGGTGCTTCTGCTGACACATTGAATGACCACAGCCATGGAGAAGCAGATTGAATTCCCTAAAATGCCCCCCCGCCCGCAGCTCACACCAACCACCGGGCATACGTATCTGTAAATTGATTCACATTTGGTTGGGGGGTGGGGCGGCCTTTTCTCATGTTTCTTTTCTCATGCAGGACCAGTGGTTAGAGGCGGACATTGAGGGAGATATTCATATCATTTGGGATTAAGTGCGATGTGTGTGCGACGCGTGTTCTGATCTCATGGTTTTAAACGTCCCAAGCTTTTCTTCTGATATGACACTTCTTTTTCCCTTTCCTCTAGTGACCCAGCTTAAAGTGCTGCTGGATTGGAGCCAAATCCCAACAGCCACTGCTCTTATTGCGGCGTTTTTATCTGTGCTTTGAGTTGATACATCAAACATGACCTGCAAAACGGTCCCCAGTTTACAGCACATTTCAAAGTCTGGCAGATGACACAAAGCAACGATCCATGCTAGATTTAAAATATTTGATGTAGGCCATTTATTTAATTCATTATTTTTACGATATAGGAAATTGTGTGGTATAATTTCGGAGCACATTTTTTTAAGCATTTTCTAGCAAATGAGGAACAAACTGACCCTGCAATAATATTACATTAATAGCAGCAGGAGTTATAAACAAATACAGTATAAAGTCTTTCTGAAGTTTTGCAGAGTTGAGAGATCACTCTCACAGCAGGTGGAACAATTCCCCAAATTGAAACATTGCACTTGTATCTTGGCTTTGATTCCAACAGCTCTCAATTGGTCAGCAGTGGGCAGCAATCACTGAGCAATTGGTGCCGTTTTTGGGCAGGAACACATCTGGTGGCTGTTAAAATCTGACTCTACACAGAATCTTGTGCCAGAAGTACCAAGTGTTCGGTCATGGAAAATGACATATTTTATTGCACGTATCCACAAGTGTTGAAGATGCAGTTAAACCTCGTATGATTATATATATATATATATTTTTAAGTAGTTCTTTGTTGTTTTTAAATATTGAAATAGGGAAAGAATGTAAGTAATTCAACAAGGTGGCCTAATGGGTAAACCTGGAACAAGGCACACTAGTTACAAACACTGATCATGACTGCAGTTTTTGATGTTACATTTGGTCATTGCATATAGGCAAGGCAAGTTTATTTGTAGAGCACAATTCATACACAAGGCAATTCAAAGTGCTTCACAGTTGCATACAATTACAAGAAAACAGATACAATCAATCAATAAAACATCAACATAAAAATTAATCAATTACAGTAAAAGCCAAGAGTGCAGATAAAATACTTTCAGTTTTCATATGCACGGGTAAAAAGAGCTGTTTTCAGCCTAGATTTGAACATTGTCAGAGTTGAGGCCTGTCTTACATCCTCATGAAGACTGTTCCAGATTTTAGCTGCATGAAACTGAAACACAGCCTCACCGTGTTTATTATTGACTCCGGGAACCACCAGGAGACCCCTCCCTGAAGTTCTCAGGGCCCGAGATGGTTCATACGGCTCTAACATGTCAGAGATGTACTTTGGTGCTAAACCATGAAAAGACTTGTACACAAGCAGAGCTGTTTTAAATTCTATTCTCTGAGTGACAGGAAGCCAGTGCAGAGACATATTATAGACATGAGTACACGAGTATCATTACACGAGTATCATTCTACCCAAAACTAAATAAATAAATCACCTTTAGTTTATCCAGTGTTGAACTTTGGTAAAACAAACTTTATTGAAGTGTTGGTAGTACTGATTAATATTTGTATTCCATTGTCTTAGTACCTGGACGCTCGCACTGGTGCTGAGTTGAAGGGGCTTATTATCCAGGGCAGAGGCTGATTAGAGCTCTTTGTGAGAGTGTAACAGCAGTTTCCCTCTCTCTGGCAGAATGGGCACCATCAGGTGGTACATCTTAAGCCTTCATTTGTTTTGTTTATGATGACTGCAGCAAATCAGAGTTCTCTTAATCATGCCTAATCAGCCACATTAAATAAGAACACCTACCTAGGTGTCCACAGCTAATAACTTAATCTGAAATACTTCGTCATTGGCCTTTATTTTCAGAAATATCACTTTAAGCTTAACATGGACAAAAAAAATCATGAAATAAAGTTTAACTTGATACCCAAACAGTTCTTGACATAATCAAACAAATATCCCTCTGACAGTTTGATAAAATATATTTCATACTGTATGTTGTTTCTTATCTTTGGAAATTAGTTTTAGTATTGGAGAAACATTTTCCTGTAGTTTTACGAGGGGAAGGATGCCTTGATAAAAGCATACCTTAACCTTAACGTAACCTTATTTACCATTATTTACCACCAGTATACAACCCATAGACATGAATAATGATGACATTGTAGCAGTATTTCTAAGCAACTTTGGATGTTTTTCCATCTGTCCATCTTTCCATTTGTCATCTTATTAAGTTACTGAAGGTCACATAGGGTTATCTGCGTTTGTGTGACTGAATATGGCACGAAATAGAAAGCTTCACGCACCAACATTGTCTCCCAGTTGTCACAAACTACCCAAATAGTCCGGTTAAGGGTGTTTTGACACATCTTTGAGTGCTTTGTGGGTCAACCAGAAAATTTCAGTCGTATTCCCTTCATTGTTATTTCAGTTCATGTTGCAATATCTCCTACTTCCTCCATACACCGCACCTCTTTGCCAAAATGTTACAAATGTAAGTGATTTATCATGTTCATTTGTGGTTAAATGTGGTTCTCAGACTTTGAAGTGTCACTGGGACGGGTGTTGGTTTTTCAATCAAGTCTGCAACAGGCCTCATTGGGCTTAAAGTAAAGGTAAATTATGAAAAAAAAGATGCAGTCAAAAGAAGGCAACCCCTTCCAATTAAATAAAATATAAACTAAAAAATTAACAAGCATGAAATAATGAATAATAATAAGATAATAATCATAAAAATAATAAGATTTACAAAGTAACTAAGTGCTTTATTTGTCATTGTACTATTGTACAACGAAATTGCGTTCAAGTGTTGCGACTGAGCGCACCACCATTGTGGACCAACCTGACCAGTATGTTTTTAGAGGTAGGAGAAACTGGCTGCCTTCAGTGCTCCAGTGAACGAACATTGGTAGGTGTTCAGGCCTCCAGTCTCCCTCCTTTTGTGCTAGTTTGTTTATGTGGCGGCATGGTAGTGCAGTGGTTAGTGCTCTTGCTTCACAGCAAGAAGGTCCCAGGTTCAATTCCCACCTGGATGAGGCCTTCCTGTGTGGAGTTTGCATGTTCTACCTGTGTCTGCGTAGGTTTCCTCCGGGTACTCTGGTTTCCCCTACCACTAAAAACATGTACAATAGGCCTGGATGAATGATGTGTGAGCGTGAATGAATGAGGGTGGTCATAGGGACGGTTGGTGCAGATGTATGCAGTCGTGACAGCGCTTCTGTCAGTCTCCCCCAGAGGGAAAAAAAACTACAAAGATATAGCTTATCACTGAGTGTGGAGTGCAGTACCGTCGCAAGGGCTCGCGCCACTAGAGTGCCTCGCAATCCTGCTGTTTTTTGTTTTTTTTCTCTCCCACTCATTGTGCCGAAAGCATTGGTTAAAATAATTCACGAGCTAAATCACCCCACTCATTTCGCCTGTATTTACTGTATATAGAGCCTACAAAAACATTCACAAGAGCTTACCTTTGATACTAGCCCGAGCCCCGCCGTCAGACACCTGCTCCAAGCCCTGCACGCTGTGTGTGTGTGTGTGTGTATGTATGTGTGCGCGCTCCGATGCTGCACCGGAGACAGACGCGAGGACATGGGGCTGAGCAACATAGATTTAAAATGTCTATTTACCAATATATTTATGTCCACACTTAAGCTATAGTAATAATATCGTGCTATCAAAGCATTACTCTGACCTCAGGTTTTTAATACATTTAAAAAGTGTAAAAGAGAAAAACTACGAAGTTACAGTGGTGAACCGGAAGTACAGCGCCGTTGTCATGGCAACGTTAGACAGGTCAACATGGAGACTCTGGGGAAAGTTTTGATTCATGCTTTTGGTGCAAAGTTTAGACGGAGGAGGTTGTTTCAGAGCGAACGCATTAAAGGACAAAGGAAACTGCTGTTTTATGAGAACAGCTGAATCCCACAGACCTGACGCTGATGTCGTAGCGTGCGGTAAGAAATAGCTTTTCTTGCTAACGCAAAGCTCATAACAAACCTGAGAGTTAGCGCTCGCATCACGGATGAATACAAGGCTTGTTGTCATCATTCAGCGTTCATTATCCATCCATCATTTCCGCAAAAAAATGTGAATTACTGACATTGCTGATCCCGTGCGACTGCACATAAAAAATACCTGATGTCCTAGGGTAATTTCAGTTTTACCGATGTCCCCAGGTAAATGAAGCCTAGGCGTTAATTCAACCTGGTAGACTAATTTCAGCATCACCAACCTCCAGCCAATGATCACTCCCGAGAGGGCCACACCTCCTCCTCAGCCATCAGCGCAAGAGCCGCACCTGCGTAGCAGCCAATCATCACCCGCTTTTAAGGCCAGCAATCATGATCCGCATGATCCGCACGCTCCCAGCTGCGCTGCAGCCCGCCTCCACCCCATCTCCGCTTCTTCCGTCGCGGCTTCTACCTGCGCGTCTCGCGTCTCCACCCATGCCACCACCGGTGTCCGGGCTCCGGGGGAAGACATCCCTAACTATAAGCTGTTTACCTACACTGACTTGTACATCGATGTCTACCGCCGGGGTCTGATCGCCAAAACCAATATACAGATCAATAAATCTTTCTAATCACTGCTTTCGTCTGTTTGAGTCTATCCAGGTTGAATTATAATCCCGCGCGAATAGGGCTCTGGTCTGGGGGATAAAGTCTAGTGGAACCTCTGGTAATGAAAGACAAGTTTGCACAGGGCCTCGCACTCCCCTTGCGTCGGTCCTGGTGGAGTGAATGTTAAATTGTCTAATGTAAAGCGCTTTGTGACAATTTCTGTGAAAGGTACTATATAAATAAAGCTCTTCTTCTTCTAAACTTGTGTTCCCCAGTATGAGTGCGTTTACAAGGGCTCAAAATTCCTGATTATTCGCTATATTCCGGTTACGGCAGTTTTTGGGATATGGTGTTTATATGACACTGAGAAATCAGGAAACTCAAATTCCTTGTTTACATGATCAAATAAGGAAACCCGGCTTTTCGAATTTAAGCTCTGTCCACGCAGGCGCATACATTACATTTTTGAGCACAATATGGTGAAAATATTAAAAGCATAAATTTGTTCTTGTGAATGCCCACTTTGGGCTCAATGTTTTGCTCATCCTCTACATCCTGAGGTACGGCAGTGACGGCAGATTGTGGATAATTCCTTACCTTTACCCGTCCTGGGTTTGTCTTTATCACCGACGTGGACCAGGGAGCTCTGGGAGAAGGTTTGAAGCCGGGGCTGGTGTGAGAGAGTGGAGCTGATGGAGTTCACCAATAGTTAGTGGATGAAAAACTTAATCCGGCTCTGTGTTATGGTCGACTCCTCTCTGTGTCCGGAGGAAAACCAGCCGCCTTGAAACGATGCTTCTTTCCATCTTAAATATTCACTACTTTTAGTTCTTTCATGGTTAAAATATAAAACTCTGTCTCTTCTTGACTCCAGAAACAGGAGCTCTTCGGACTCACCGCCGCCATGTTTGTTTACGAAGGCCAGGAAAAGGCCATTCAAAGTGTGGGGGACCTTCACAAGGAGTGGACTGAGGCTGGAGTCAGTGCATCAAGAGCCACCACACACAGATGGATCCTGGACATGGGCTTCAGATGTCATATTCCTCTGGTTGAAGCATCCTGGTCTTCCATAACACCTCAGCAGTGCCACAGGCTGATAGCATCCATGCCACGCAACCACATAAAGGCATTAATTCAAGTAAAAGGCCCAAACCAAGTACTAAGTACTTATGCATGATTATAGTTTTCAGAGGGCCCACATTTCTTTGTTTCAAATATTTTTTTCATTGATTTCATGTAATATTCTAATTCTCTGAAATTTTCATTTTGAGGTTTTTACAAGCTGTAAGCCATAATTTTCAAAAATAAAACAAACAAAGGCTTGACATGTCACTTTGCATGCCATGAGTCTATATCATATATTAGTTTCACATTTTAAACGGAATTTCACCCATATGTACTGTATGTTTTTGTGTTTTTTTGTGACGTCGGATTCGGCCCATAGGAGCGCGCCATTGTGGATGTTGAGTTATTATTTACGTTAGCTACACCGCTAAACAGAAGAGTTTGCAGTAAGGAAAGGGTGAAAAGTTCCTGTAGCATTTTGGACCAAAAAATACACCAAACCTACGTTTCTATTGAGAATGAGAAGTTGTCGTCACGGCACTCGAAATGGACACAGCATCGGGGAGCGCAAGTCTCTCTCTGACCTGTCAAAACATGTTGGAAACGTTTGTGAACATTGAACATCTCATAACAATGTAGTGTTTATTGATTTCCGGTGACGATGACGCTGGTGGCAGCTGCGTGTTGAGTAGGTGGGGATACCTCAGCCCTAATAGCTGCTTTTTTCGCCTCACTGCAATACTAATCCACTCTTTCAAAATATATACTCCGGAGAAAGACTGGTAATGACCAGGACCAGAAGTTTGAGGAAAACAAGACAGACAAAGGCCCAAAAATGGACCAGTTCCTGTCTACTACACCTGCGCCTACAGCACCTGAAGTTAATGCTAGCGCAGTTAACACTGAGGGCAGCGGCGGTGCATCCCCTGGGAGTGAAGATTTCCCCAGCGGGCTTTCTAGCGAAAGCGTAAGTTTTCTACGTGAAGTACGCCGCATGATCCAACAAGACGTACAGGAGGAAATTCGCAAAGTGGGATCCGATGTGTTGGTTGTGAAAGACTGCCTACAGCTAATGACAACGGAGGTGTCCAAACTGGGAACGAGAGTGTCAGAGGCCGAAGATAGAGTCTCGAGACTCGAGGATGACAACAAATCCCTGGGTGAGCAAGTGCGGATCATGGCTAAGACCATAGTAGAGCTCCAGGCCCGGGTCGAATACCAGGAGAACTATTGTAGGCGAAGCAATTTACGGCTACGAGGTGTCCCGGAATTAGGACAAGATGACATGGAATGCGTGAAAGACATTTTGAAGAGCCTGTTCAAAGACACTCATGAATCCGTAGAAGACATAATTATCGAAAGGGCTCACCGCGTACCCCCAGGACCCATTCGGAACCAGGACAACCCACCGCGCATCATTCTGGCCAAATTCCTTCGCTTTATGGACAGAGAAAAAGTGCGGCTGCGAGCAAGAAAGTTGGGGGCTTTCATCTGGAACGGCGCTCGTGTGGACTTTTTCCCGGATCTTACGAGGGAGGTACAAGAGAAGAGGAGAAAGTTTGCGGAGGTGAAACGTATCTGTACGGAGAAAGGACTGCGCTACTCCATGCAGTACCCGGCAATACTTTGGATAAATGTTGGAGACCAACGACAACGATTTCAAGACGCTGCAGCCGCGAAAAAGGCTGTTGAAAACTATAAGCCAGCCGAGGAGGAACTGGAGTAGTCAAATGGATTATATGGGTGATGGACCAATATCTGGACGTATGTAAGTGATCACACCTAACCTTGTGTATTATAGGTGGTAATAAGTGCAACGTGAACTGACTAGAACTCTGGCTTTTGGTTATTGTTTTTTATTATTACTACTACTATTATTATTATTATTATTATTTATTAGTGGTAGTAGTAGTGGTAGGATTATTAGTATTATTCTCTAGCTAGGATATATTGAGTCAGGTACATGTGATGATAGCCAAGGAACAAGGTGAAATTCCCAATGTCCCTGCTAATATGACGAAGTAGATATGATTTTTATTCTTTGTATTATTAGTGGTGGAAGGTTGCTATTTGGAGCTGAGGGATCTACACTGAAAAACCAAAGTGCACTTCACAGGAATTAAGGTTGAAAACACTATGGGGGGAGGAGGGAGGGGGGAAATAGAGGGGCATAGTTTAGTTAGATGGGGAAATCTCGCCTGTAAAAATTTTTTGAACGGGAGCTACTCAAAGGGGAAAGATCAAATAAATACTGGGGACATGAATAATAAGGTGATAAAGTTTATATCATGGAATGTAAATGGTTTGGGATCATATATCAAAAGGCATAAAGTACTGAATTTCTTAAAACAGAAAAAGGCTGATATTATAATGCTCCAGGAAACACACCTCTTAGAAAAGGATACATTTAGGATTGGAGACAATTGGATCGGACATACTGTTCATAATACTTACAATCAAAAACAAAGGGGTGTGAGTATATTGTTCTCTAAACAACTTAAGGTACAAATTCAAAGGAATATAAAGACAAAGAGGGAAGAATTATTATTACTTTGGTTGACATCATGAATCAGAAATTGATTGTGTGCAATATTTATGCACCTAACGAGGAAGACCCATCGTTTTTTTATCAAGTTAAAACAGCCTTGTTAGATTTTGGAGACTTCCCAGTGATCTGGGGCGGTGACTTCAACCAGGTACTGGATATCTTTTTAGACAAAAGTGGTAACTACAATCCTAGGCCCTCAAAAACTCAAGAAGCAATTAAAACCATTTGTAAAGATCTGGGGCTTCGAGATATCTGGAGACTATTGAACCCAACTGCAAGAGACTATACCTTTTTCTCAAATAGACATTCTGTCTTTTCACGAATAGACTACTTCTTACTGTCCCATCCTTTAATTAAATGCGTAACTAACTGTACTATAGGCACAATAGGAATTACAGATCATGCTCCCATTGAGATATGTATCTTAACAAAAGAAAAAAAAGAAAAAGATATAAGCTGGCGAATGAACGTTAGCTTATTGGATAATAAGGACTTTTTGATACACCTCAAAAATCAAATACATACTTATTTTGAAATAAATAGAGGAACGTCCGAGCAAGGATATGTCTGGGACGGATTTAAAGCATTTATCAGAGGTATTTTTATACAACAAGCATCCATAATAAGAAGGAAGGAGCAGTTTAAAGCAAACCAATATGAAACAGAAATAAAATGTCTGGAGGAGGAATATAGGAGAAACCCTAATATAATAACGTTGAATGAAATTGTAAAATCAAAGTATAAACTAAATAATATTCTCTCCCAAAAGTAGAATATTGTTTATACAGGTTGAAACAAAAATGGTACGAGTCAGGAAATAAAGCAGGTAAACTTCTTGCAAGTCAACTTAAAGCAAAACAGACTGCACAACAGATAAGTGCTATACGGAATAAGGAAGACAAGATACTAACTGATCCTAGGAAAATCAATGAAGTATTTGCAGATTTCTATAAAGAACTATATAGTCAAGAAGAAAAATTTGATACTAATTTGGCAAATACATTTTTTGATTCGTTAAATATACCCAAACTTTCTGAAGAGAATGTAGCCCAAATGGAAAGACCAATTACATTAGAGGAAGTTAAAAAAGCGATTAACACCTCACCACTCGGAAAAGTGGGAGGCTCCGATGGCATATGTAATGAATTCTATAAGGAATTTATTGAAGAGCTTAGCCCAGAACTTCTTACAATATTTAATGAAATAATCTCTTCTGACCAACTTCCTAATTCAATGTCTGAGACAGTAATTACACTAATTTTAAAGAAGGACAAGGACCCACTGACATGTGGTAGTTATAGACCAATAAGCCTCATGTGTTGTGATGGGAAATTATTTACAAAAATCCTTGCTACAAGACTGAATAAAGTCTTGCCTCAACTCATCCACCACGACCAGGTAGGCTTTGTAAAAGGGAGGAAATCATCAGACAGTATGAGGCGATTACTGCATCTAATCTGGAAGGCTAAAGATCTCGATAGGCCGACTGCTTTACTCTCAATTGATGCTCAGAAGGCCTTTGACCGTGTAGGCTGGGAATACTTGAACTACGCCTTAGGTAAATTTGGCTTTGGAGAAGGGTTTCAGAAAATAGTTCAGACCTTATATAAAAATTCTAAATCCATTGTTACAACAAACGGCCTTAGATCTCCTCCCTTTCAAATTGGACGCGGTACTAAACAGGGCGATCCACTGTCACCCCCCCTCTTCCTTATCGCATTGGAACCTCTAGCCATTGCAATAAGAGGAAACAGGAAATACACGGAATCAAAATGGCAGGGATAGATAATAAAATATCATTATTTGCTGACGATGTCCTTATTTTGCTGTCCGAACCTAAAAATTCTCTTCCACCTTTGTTGGACTTGGTTAATGCCTTCTCAAGTATATCTGGCTACAGAGTAAATTGGGACAAAAGCGAAGTAATGCCATTATCAGATTTATGCTCCCAAAGTGAATTTCAAACATTGAAATTTCATTGGGCCCCACAAACTCTGAAATATCTTGGTATCTATCTAAGTCCAGGACTAACGAATTTAGTGTCAAATAATCTTGATCCTACTGTAATGAAATTCAGAACCTGATTAAAGGATGGGACAAATTGCAGTTGTCCCTATGGGGAAGAGTTCAAGCTATAAAAATGGTTGTCGTTCCAAAACTGAATTACTTTTTCAGTATGCTGCCGGTAAACATTCCATTAAGTATATTTAAAACAATAGACAAATTAATTACCGATTTTATTTGGGCTGGGAAGAAGCCCAGAATGAAATTAAAACAACTACAGATGAAAACTGAATATGGAGGCTTGGGCTTGCCAACATTCAAATGTATAAGGAATCATTTATATGTGCTCAAATTATTTCTATTCTAGAGGATGGGACAGAGAGACCAATATGGGTTGATTTGGAAGCGGAACTCTGTACTCCATTTGATTCTAAGGATTATCTCACCCAATGCACAAACGCCTATGGCAAGAATCCCATCATTAGCTACACTATGGTCACTTGGCAACAACTCCATAAAAGAAAAGGTCTATCCCCCTTTTTAACAAAAAAAGCCTCACTATGGTATAATCCAAGTTTAAAGATAGGGGGCAAGACCTTTTTCTGGAAAGGATGGCACTCTCTAGGTATAAAACATATTGAAGATCTCTACTGCAATGGCTCAATAAAGTCCTTTGATAACCTAAAAAAAGAATTTACCATTAATAATAAAGATTTCTGGAGATATCTTCAACTTAGAAACTGCCTTCAGAAAATGATACCAATAAACTCTAAAATATTGGATGAACTCTCTGTCCACTCCAAATTTAAAAAATTGAAATTGTTACCACACCTAGTTGGTCACCTGTATACCTTTTTAATGGAGGAGATCAATCAGGTTAACAACGGGTTAAGGAAGGCATGGGAGAAAGATCTCCAAACAAATTTTGAAAAGAAGGAATGGACTTTATTGGTTAAAAATATGTTGGTTCCTATGAGAGATGCCAGATCCAAATTGACTCAATTTAACATTTTTAATAGACTTTATTGGACACCAGTCAAGATGCATAGAGCCGGGTTGTCTAATTCAAATCTTTGTTGGAGATGTAATCTAGAAAGCGGAAGTTTAGTCCATATGCTTTTTTTATGTCCTTATATTCAATATTTTGGGAGAAAGTTATGGAGAAAATCAGCTACATCTTAGGAGAGAGTATAAAGCCAACACCAACCTTATGCATCTTGAATAAGACAAATCTAACAAAAGAAATTTCATCTCAAAAGATAAATTGGCTGAAGGTTGCCCTTACAACAGCTAAGAGAGTGATCTTAAAATATTGGAAAAAACAGGAGATCCCCACATTTACAGAGTGGTTGATAACCCTTTCAGAGACGGCTTCCTATGAACGTTTAATTTATAAAATAAATGGAAAGCTAGACATATTTAATGATATATGGGAGCCTTTCCTTTCCTTAAACAGCTAGAGTAGCATTAAAACTGAACTGTGACAGGCGAGGGGGGTGGGTGGGAATTAGGGGTGGGGAGCACATAGGGGATAAATTGAAAATCACTTCACTATAGACAGGGCAGCCCTTTCTTTCTTATTTTGTTATCGTCTTTATCGTTACTGTCGATAATACTGCCACGGATATTATTACTGTCACCATCTCCTGTGTATAACTGTTATACTGACCTAAAGTATGTGTTTGTTGTAGGGCTGTGGGGCTGTACACCACGGTGAGTTGCGGAAGGTGTCCTGTCGCGATATTAGGCGGTGCGATCTCTGTATCACGGGAGGGCGCGGTGTGTCGAGGCATAGCTTGAGCCTTCATCTGAATGAGCAACATTTATTTATCTTTTATTTTATTCTTTTTTGCAAACCTAGTCAAAGCAGACAATAAATAAGGCTTAAAATATGTGTGGAAGTTCGGTTCTGGTCTAATATTTCCGAATTTAGCCCAGATTTGCCTTTGCTTTGACTATGACTTAAGGTTTTTTGGATGACATTTCTGTCTGCAGAAAAATGTGGAATTTTTGTTTAAATAGAGGGTAAAAGGTATGTAATGTAAAATGTTGCAATTGTGCTATTGCCGCGGGGGTTCCACGGTCGGGTCACCTATCGCAGGCTCAATATCACAAAGCCCTAATGTGGTGTTTGGACAATATTGTTGCTGATGATGATGTTGACGATAGTGGTGGCGATGATGATGATGATGATGATGACATATTGAAATTGCTGTCCTGTAATAGAAGTAATAAAAAAAAAAAAAAACAAAAAAAAAAAAAAAAAAAACAATGTAGTGTTTACGAAACACGCACTTCATTACTTTGTCATTTTGGTCAAGAAGTGTCCGCTAAATTCAATGTAATTACAACACACTAAAACACATGTGAAGAAAGTTACTTTTGCCAGCACAACGCTGTTTTCACCAGCTGGAGGCTTGTAGAGCCAAGTCCTGGATCCAGCCACAGCAGAAAGTCTCGTAACTTTCCAAAGAAAGACTTGTGGCTTTTAAACTTCTGCATCGTGTAGTAACTTACACCAAATGCAAGGTAGTTTACTATGTGCATGTGTGTGCACGGAGGTAAATGGTCCAGATCTCCGCTGCAGGGAGCTCGTATGGGTCGATGTTTTGGATGTGCGCAAGCTTCTCCAAATACTGCTGTTTTGCGCTTGGTATGAGCTTGTTCCTGTAAGGTCCCTTTTCGTTTGCCTTATCTCTTTGCTTTGCTTTACTTTCTTCCTTTTCGTTGTCGTATTCGTAGATCCGTCTCTGTGTCGCCGAAAATGTAAATGCGCAAAATTTGCTCTGGAACATGAGGAATGCGTGAAATTCTGGGGGGCGTGCCCCTAATCGGCATCCAACATGGTCGACAGGCTTAGAGCCCCCCCAAATCACCTCAACATGGCACGTGACTCCTCATTCTCAATAGGTTTCCTAGGTGGAAAATATGCCATGGAGGGCAGGTTGAGCAAATTAGCAGAAGACGTCAGTCAGCTGTGGGGTGCAATGATTTCCCTCTCTCTGTGCTGCAAACCAATCAACACACCGATTGACAGGTGTCATATGACACGCAGCTGAAATGGCGACCTCCAGCAGACTCGTTGGTCACGCGTCTTCATTTGACCGATAAAGAAATGTTTTTGGTGCATGTCCTTGTCTTGAGTGGAGATGTCCTCCCTGTGGCCTCAGCACTCCGCCACACGTCAGCAGCTTTCACTGAGCACAGGGTTAAGGCATCTGAGATGGAGTGAGCACAGGGGTCACCAGCCAGAAAACTTAATTTCAGAGTCTTTAGAGGTCACATAGTTTGTCACCTGATTTTTCCCATCAAAGTGATCCTTTAAAAGTCTGTCATGTAATCACGGTGAAACACATTTTTTTAATATGCAGTGGTTTTGACATTGTTGGCTAGTGTCATCCCTTAGAGGGATATTTCAGGATTTTTGACATAGGGCCTTATTTCCTATAAAGTGTTGTTGATTTCTGGAGATTTTTTTAATTTTAATTTATGCAGTTCTTATATTTGAAGAGTTACGTGGCGCTAGGCTAGTGCAAGGCTAGTATATTTGCTATCAGCTGTCCTGCATTGATAACAGTCTGACCCACTCCACAGTGCACCTGAGGCAAATCATTTAGTATAACGCCAGACAACCGATATAAATGTCTGTGATGATAGAATAATTTTAACCATTTTGCATTTAAAATAACTTTTTGAGCAGCATCAGCTTCGTGGTTGTAAGCTACGCAGCGTGATCTGCTAGAAAATAGTCCCTCAAAATGCGATGATTCATGTGATGCAAGGTCAGTTTTATTTCTAAACTTATTCTCGACACAGACATTTATATCGGTAGTCTGTTATGCATAATTTTATTCTGACGGCCTGGCCCAAAAGCACTGCAACCACTGGGAAACGTCCCAACTCTCCCGATTACCCAGCAAGCCACTGAGTCACGCATATACTGTATAACTTAACACACACATTTGCACTGTAAGTCGCTGACTCTTCACCCTGATTTTATCTATCCCTCACCTCAGGCTGGATTATATTATTGCAGACAGACACCCGCATGGACCATGGGTTAGTAAGTCACATATCCGTGTTGCCTTTGGGGGGCCCCCCTTCAGATACATTTGTAATCGGTCAGTGGGGGTCAGAGCTAACGAGCCAATCACAGCAGGCCCCCCAGCGTTTCTCCTGCCCATATAGGAATGAGTGAACATCCTAATTGGAGCATTTGTGCGACTGAGATGTTGTGAGGTTACAATAGGGAGAGGTGCTTTTCGGAATCAGATTGGACACTTTTTTTTTTTTTTATATGCATTTTATAAACTATTTGACATTCAACAGCATGTATTGGGTTCCCCTTATAACATGAAGGTGCATGTACACACCTAAAGGTCTAAATTTAAGCTAAGCCGCCCGCGCGAATTAAGCATAGCAAATGCGAGCGGATGAGGCAAAATGCACGGCAAAGCCAGGGAGAATAGCGCGATGTACGCGAACAGGGATGTTTCCACTGTTTCATGCACTCAAGTAATCCAATCTACACGTGTGTTCATTTACACCTTGTTAACCAGTCAGGGATGATGACTGGGCTCAAATAGTGAGCACAAACCTCACATACCTGCAACATGGAGCACAAGCTGATTGTTGCGGTTTGCCCTCGAGTTGTATGACGTCATACTATTATCGAGACAGGAAAGGAGGGAGACTTGCTTGGCGCGAAATAAGCCAAGCCAAGAACCACAACACTAATTAAATGTTCAAATGTTTGCACCAATCGTATTAATTGAATTGGCAACATACTGTATATTGTAACTGTGATATTAGTGAATACATTATAAAAAAGTTATATTTTCAGCAGAGGTGTGCAAAAATAAGTGGAAGAGTTGAGGGACACCTACAAGAAGAAGAAGAAGAAGAAGAGGGAGACAAAAAAGTGAGGCAGCAGCAGACTACAGGCCACAGTGGAGGTTCTTTGCTGTGCTGTCATTCCGGTTCATCATGCCACACGGCACCATCAGCAACATGATCTGGGTCGAGGACACGACAGAGGACCTCCACTCACCTTGGGACCGGAGAGTGAAGAGCCAGAGAACGACGGTATGTAGGCTAGCCTGACCTATCTATTCTGCTGTGTTCTGTCCAATCTGACTAGTGCTCATGTGTCCTAGCAGAGTCCACTGAAACTCGGGAGCCAAGGGCCTCTCCATCGCATGTGGCTTCATCTAGCTCCCAGTCTCCAGTCCTGGGCCATCTATGCCTGCTGCAGCTCCATCCGCCTCTGCTCCTGTACCCTCAGGTGTGTAGAGGTAAGTTCACATGTATAAGACACCAGTCTATGTTTAAAATGTGGAGAAGTACATAAAAACGACTCTACAAACATGTTTTAAAATGCTTGTGCTTCTGGTATTATTTTAGAGATCTTAACAACAGGGTTTAAACGTTACAGTCCAATCTGTTCAACTTGTTGTTCTTTAATGATTGCACTGGGTGGGATTAGCTCATGGCTAGTTTCAAAAAGTCATCCCATAGCTAATTGTATGTATAATTGTTACATTTTAATTGATGTGAATTCAAATCACACTTATTTTAATTTTTTTGCTTGTAGGCCAACGGAGAAGACCAGTGCGGCAGCCCTGAGAGCCATCATCGGTGGTGGAGGAGGCACTCGTGGAGTCCCTGCGGAGACCTCAGCAGCTTCCGCCTCCACCGTCCCGGGAGTACACTGCTGTGGAGCACTACCTCCTCATCCTAGCTGGACCAAGAATTAGTTAAATTGAAATTTTATGAGATCCTTATAGAGCACATAAACAATCTGACCCCCGATTAAAAAGTTACCGTCCCATTCCCACATTAAAATATTCAAATCAAATCAATTCTCTCCGGGGAACGACCTATGGCCAACTCCTCTTTCTTCTTCAGTGTCCTTCACTCTTCCTCCAAGCAAGTGTCCTTCTATTCTTGTCTCCAGCAGTATACTGTTGTGTCATACAACTCTTTTAATTTAATAAATCATTATGTGTGAATTGTGACACTTCTTCCACCTTGTCTCCAGTGTCGTCTGCACACGCTGGACTATGAATCATAGTGTAAATGAGTGCATCATGTAGGTTGAACAGCACAATCAAGACCATTTACCATGGTTTATGATAAATCTTTTAATTCTGTACCTATAGACTCTATAGGTACGGCGTACAGTATGTGGAAATGAAGAATGCCGGGAAAAGAAGCACACACTGTGACAAGGACTCAGCTAATCAGCCAGAATGTAAGTAGATTTGAGTCAGGTTTCACTTTGTACCTCTCATCTATTACTGAAGTATTTAGTGTTTATATTCTTAAATGTTTTGGTTTCAGCAGACCTGAGGCCGATGGGATCTCGTGCACTGACATTAGAAGCTCCGCACGAATTAGGATGAGAAGCACTCGCTGAAAGACTCTCAGCTCTTCGCTTGAAAAGTGAGTAAATGTAATGCACTTGCGAAAGTAAATTTTTCATATTTACTGAAGCATTTACAGGTGAAACTCTGGGAAATTAGAATATCGTTCAAAGCTAATTTATTTCTGCAATTCAACTTAAATTGTTAAACTAATATATGATATAGACTCATCATGCAAAGTGACATATGTCAAGCCTGTGTTTGTTATAATTTTGATGATTATGGCTCACAGCCTTTTTTCAAAATATTCTAATTTTCTGAGATTTTTAATTTAAATTAATTTAATTTAAGCTGAGCCATAATAATCAAAATTATAACAAACAAAGGCTATACATATCTCACTTTGCATGATGAGTCTATATCATATATTAGTTTCAGTTTAAGTTGAATTACAGAAATAAATGCACATTGAACGATATCCTAATTATCCGAGTTTCACTTGTAAAATTTAAATTGTTTTTTGGGCTCATAATGGGTCAACCTTTTTTTGTGTTTCTTTTGTTTCTCTATGTGGTTGCATTTCCATGCACATTTATACACATTTGTTTCAAATCATTTTTGAGTGTGCAACTAGACAAGCTTAATTAAATGTAGGAAGCACAAACTGTCGCCTAAAGCAGTGGTTCCCAACCTGGTGAGGGGTGCCTGGGATTGCAGGGGGGGCCCATGGTCAGATCATAAATTATATTATTTGAGCAAATGATATGGTAAAAATCATCAATTATGATGAGAACGGACTACAGGTGCAACGCTCCAATTCCAGTTTATTTGTTTGAAACTTACTTACTTATTAGCAACTATTTGGATGTTTTGATAACATTTGTGCACATAATGCTACCATTAAAAAACGTTGCTTTTACTCTGTTCATGTAAAAGTCTAGAGCTTTGTGTTCATTGTTCATCTGTTTGCTCAGATCATTTTACAGAATGGCTTAGAAAGTGTTGGAGCAATATTGGACTATACGTGGTAAAGCTAATAATTTCTGACATTTGATGTTTGTTCTATTATTATTCTCAGACCTGAACTTAAACAGCCACATCAAAGTAATAACATCATCAGCTTTTTACCATCTGAAAAACATTGCTAAGATCAGAGGAATAGTGTCAAAACCAGACTTAGAGAGACTCATCCATGCATTTGTCTCCAACAGGTTAGACTACTGTAACGGCCTGCTCACTGGCTTTTCTAAACAAGCTGTTAGACAGCTGCAGTACATCCAGAATGCTGCTGCTTGAGTTTAAATACATATGTACACACATACTGTATATACATACACATACATACATACACACAGTATACAATATATAATTAGGACTAGATAAATAAATGTCTAAGCTAAAAAAGGTGGGTCTTGAGCCTGCTCTTAAATACATGAATGTTCTCTGCGGTCCTGAGCTCCTCCGGCAGGTCGTTCCAGAGGCGAGGGCCATAATATTGGAAAGACGCCTTGCTGTGAGTCCTTCTGTTGACTTTGTTGAATGGGAAAGTGGCAAGATTTGCCTCAAGTGTCAGAGAAACTGTGTGACAAAGTGGGTTTGTCCCAGTATTTATTTTGGACACGTTTCATTTGCAATATCCATCAGCTAACAATAACCCACCGGATTCATTCATTTAAGTTAATGATTACATTTCACATTCTCTGTTTAAAACTTTGTTTATTTGTTAATTTTGTCAGTATACAAACTGAGAAAATTACATGATTGTACATGTACAATCATGTACATGATTGAAACAAAGGGAGAGCGTGGTGCTTGTCGGCCATTTTAAAATCTCAGGCTGAACCATGTGGCAGGGGGGAAACTGGTTTAAACTTTGCTTTGAGTTTCCTTTGTGTATGATTTTGGTTTCCATTTTGTCTTTTTTCATTTGATTTGAACACTTATCATTTGTGGACTAAACACCAACTTGTTTTATGTAAAATGTTAACTTGCCAGCTAAACTTATTGTTTGAACTTACCCATCGAGCTAATGGTACTAACCTATGGTAGGTCCTTTCTCCATTAGGAGAGGTATAAAAGCGGACTGTTTGTAGTCACAGGGGAAAAGCCACTTTTGTTCATGCAAGTGACATGGGTCATGGAGAAGTCTCTTGTGTGAAGAATAAATATTGCCTGGCAAGAGTTATGGTTGTCAAATCTGCCTTCTCATTTTGACCACTTTATGGCCAGCTTCCCCACAAACTGTCACCAAAGCACAAGCAAAGAATCAGGAAACAATTTTCAAGTGAACACATGCGAGAGATAGAAGCGGCATCGTGATTAGTCCGGTTAGGTGTACTTACCTTAGTCTCACAAAAATGCAGAAACTGTCACTTTGGTTAAACTAACTAAACAAAAAATGTGCTTCTATTTAATTTATAAGCAACCAGTGTCTTGCATGTTCAAAAGAAGCTCCGACTGTAAATAGGGCCAGACATTGGGTGTTCAGACAGACGTGTGGCTCCACAAGTGCACTTGTCACAGCAAAATAATGCACACAGAGACAAAAGGCCCGACAAATGGAGGTAAGCGCTAGTATGTGAATTCACTGCCTTTTTAGCTTTTTTAGAAACATATTAATGTAGTTTAATAATGTATTAGTCTTATATAGTTTCTTTCATAGTTAAGTGTCTGCATGCCTTTTCCTCCCGATCTGCTTGCGGGGGCCCTCCATCTGTGGTTCCTCCGATGTTGGGCATGAATGTGAGGGTGAAAATAGTATACCTTGTGACAAATGTTGGCTTTTTATATTTGGATTTATCTGAAAATGGCATCCAGTAGCTTATTTTTGAGCAGTAGTTAAATTATATAAAAACAAACAATAAGTACAGGTTACTTACATAAAGACAATTCAGAGTATGTCCACAGTGGTTCCCCACAGAGTTCCCCCTCTGCCTTGCTCTTCTTTACGAGCCCCAAATCAAATGTATAATAACGGAAAAGCTGCAAGCCCTGGGGACTAAACAGACACCAAAGAATACATCAACAAAGTACCTAATTATGAGAGGGATGTAAACACAACAAATAAGAACGTTTAAATAGATATTGTTTTCCAATCCACAGCTTTACACTGATCCTGTGGGGGATGAACTGTGGCTTGAATATAGCGCTTGTAATAAGTTGATTTTGTAAAGATATAGTCAACAAAAATACAACTGAGAATTGTTGATATAAAAATGAAACAAAGATCAAACACTTGTATCTTGATGAAGTAATCAATCATGATATTGATTGTGCTTGTATGAGATAAGCCATGCACGTCTGCTAATTAGTGTATAAAAGTAGGAAAGATGTCCTCTGACTGAAATAATGAAAGTTATGATGGATATTTATTAAATATTTTGCATGAAAGCAACTTTATCATGTGTATAGTGGATAGTGGAAAACAAGACATTATCATTTAATCGCACAATAAGGACAACCCCTTACATAAATGATTTGACATACAAAGAAAGGTGAAAGCGGTAAAAAACAGTTGACAAAGTAAGCAGCAGCTTCCAGGTTTGCTGTGTGACGTCATGTCAGCACAGTGGTTAGAAGATCCTGGTTTAATCCCAGCGCTAGGTGAAGCTTTTCTATATGGAGCTTGCTTGTTATTCCCATTTCTATGTAGGGTTTCAGGGGTCTTAGGTTTTGGAATGGAATAATGGCCATTGCACACGTATTCTTTTTGTAGGGCGGCACCAACATGCCTCCTCGGTACCTGGGTGCAAGGGTGTCATTTGATTGAGCTTCACGCTTAGTTTTAGTTTACCTTAAAAAACGATTAGTATGAATTTGTATCTCTCTATATGTGCAATTACAGGCTGTGTCCGAATGTCCACCCTAGTCCCTAACCCCTCATAGGCCCGTACTATATAGTCCACTGATTCTGTTGGCGATTCGGACAGAAGCCCACTACGTTCTCCCCACTGCGTGACGTCACGCGCGCTGCACGTGTTTTTATCAGAATGGATTTATTGTTACAACATTTAGTTTATGAAACAGAACGACAGTTTTGGCACTTTTACATTAAAACTATCATCACAAAAAATTAAAACAAAAAAATTACTCCGGCGTTAGTTCAAAGACATGCAGAAAGTAGGTTAGCCCGGTGTCCAAAGCGCCAGCAGAATGAGTGCTCTACATCTGCTAAAAGTTTGCTAAACTCCGGGAATAATGTATTTCGATAAAGACCAACCAAACTCATGAGACAGGGGACTAATTATGGATAAATACGAGTCAGATACGTTTTATTTCATATGGATTTTACATAAATGAAGCCTTTTTGTCTCAGAGAGGAAGCTATCGGTCATTTAAAGGGGGGTATTATGTAAAATCGACTTTTTCAAGCTTTATATCATGTTATTATGTCATTCCCTCATTAAACACATGCCCGAGTGTTGCCTTGGCTCATTCACATATTTTTGAGTAATCAGTAAAAACTTAGACGGCAGCCATTTTAGGTGTAGCTATGCCTCAGTCCTCCTAGGAACGCCCCCACCTCCTGGAGACGCCTCTGGACCTTTGTCACCAGCCAAGCCACCAACCACTGCTCCTCAGCTCAGCAGAGCCCCCTCCCCGCACAGTAGTGTTGTTGTTTAAATGCCACAGCAGTGTGCTGAAGGGGGCGTGTCGGAAAGCTTCTTAAAGAGACAGAGGCCTATTTCAACAGCCATTTTGAGAGAGCAATTTTATTCAAGGCAGTTATTTTAATTTACTGCATATACAGACAACAGAAGGTTACGTCATCATTGTAGTATGCTATAGACTGGTGCTATGTGATTGAAAAAAGCATAATACCCCTCTTTAACAGCAGCCAACGTTAGCATCGTTTCACCGAAACCGTTTATATTCAAGGTGTTTATTCATGAGAAATACGCAACACGTGATTGAAACAGCTGATTTCATTCAGTCATGTTGTTTAGTTGCCTGTTACCTGTTGCTGTCAGGCGTTTCAATGGTTCTACTCCGGCTCTCACAATGCATTGTGGTCTATATTGATCCGTTTAGTGACCACCGCTGCTCACTACTTTTTGAGATGCATTGTGGGAAATTTTGAGTGCACTACTGTTTTCTCTCTGGACATTCGGGCACCCCTACAAAATGGCGTATTCCCTATGTAGTGCAGTATTTATGGAATAGTGTGGACATTCGGATACAGCCACAATGTTAATTTTTTGTATACATTTGTGTGTGTGCATGGTGAGAGGAGTGGAGTGTATGTTTAAGGGGAGGAGAGCGCTTTCACTTTGGCATCAGTGCGAAGCGGTGATTGCACTCGGGACTAATGACTTTTAAGTTCTTTGCTGGGGTGCCCAGTCAAATTCCAGTCAAGCCCCGGTTAGCCTCCCCCAAGCGCTGCTCCTGCTGCAGCTCTTTGTAATATATAATGCAAAAGGATACATTTAGAATACACAAAATAGAAACAAAACTGAAGAAATGTTGAACATATAATGTACAGTGTAAACTGTTTTGATTACATTTTAATAACCTATTGGTAAATGGGGTTTTAGCAAGTAATGGAACTTGGAGAAAAGTTGGTGGAGAGACAGTGAAACAAGGAAAGGAGCAGATGGGTGGGTGGAGTAGGAAGGCAGAAGAGAACAAAGCATGGTGTTCAGAAGAGTTAATGAATGAGTTTGTGGCAAGAATACGAAATGAATTAACTAAACAAGCACACAGATGGAGTGGATGGTGTTAGAAACCTGGTCATAAACTGCACTAAAATACAACGTAGTGTTACAAAGCGCCAATAGCAGGGGCAGAGGCGACCCAGGCAGCTGCCTAGGGCGCCATCTGCTGAAAGGGGTGCAGAATTGCGCTTTAATTTTTGAACCCCATGCTGCCACCATCTGTGATAGAGACTTGCGGTCTTTTGTTTTTTGTTCAAGCTTTCAAATGACCATACCCTGATCCTTCTATGCCTCTGGGGAGCGGCATAACATTGCGGTGAAAATTTCGTAAATTCACTTCAGAAGTGGAGGTTCCTCCTCCAATATAACTGTTGTGCGCACATTTCATGATTGCCCATGTTCTAGATAATCATAACATAATATATCAATGATAAACATAATAAAATAAAATGAAACTAGCCTTTTCCACTTTTTTTTATTTGGTCAGGACAGTGCATGTTAATGAACATACATGGGTCTCATGCATGTAAACAAGCCACACCGGATTGTAGCCTTGGGCTAATTTCCATCCGTCATCCCCCATGTGCTGTGAAGCACGAGCGCTATCGATAGTGTGTTCAAAAGGATTGGGATTGACAAACACACGGGGGAAAAAATTATGCTACAATATAGAATGCTATTTGGGTCAAGAAAATTCAGAAAAAGGCCCAATAGCCACACACATACACACACCAACATACACAAGGCCTGAGGATTCAAACTGTAGGCTGATTTTGTACCATTCAAAGCTCCAGCCCCATGTAGTTCTCCCATAAAGATATTTGTCACAACTGTCAACAGAACACAAACACACAGAGACCGGATCAGTGCTCACTGAGAGAGTAAACGGCGCAAAAAACAAACAACCCAACATCTGAATATCTAAGACACCGATACTTCAGCTGCTTCTCTGAGGGACTTTACATATGAGGGTAAAGGCAATAATACTAAAGAAGACAAATACCTCAAGAGTTGTCTGTCTCCCCTTTTTACACAGGAAACCAATCCAATCAAACGTTCTCCTCTGCCAACAGTAACCAGCAACACTAATCAAGAACATTCTGGAAGATGTTGCTTTGTAACTGTTATACTCTATAGTCATTTGGGTCTGTTGGATTTTATGTATATTTTTGTAAGCTAAAGTTCCTCTAATGGCATATCGGTATATGTTGGTGCCTTACCAAAAATATGTGACATATAAGCAAATAAGAAGAGAATAGAATGTTATCGTCATTGCAGCAGTACAACAGAGTTTAACACTACAAACATTACAGATTCTAAAATGACACATTGGTTTCATTTGGTAGGGACACTGGATTGTAGCCATGGGTTAATTTGCATCTGTTGGCCCACACTCAAACATACTCTCATTAATCCTGGCCAAGGTACATGTTTTTACTGGTAGGGGAAACCAGAGTACCCGGAGTAAACCTTCGCAGACATGGGGAGAACATGCAAACTCCACACAGAATTTCATGTTTATTGACATTTGAGAGCATTTAGTGTAGCAACTGCACTCAGATGCTCCCATTACTCTCACGGACAAGTAATAAGTAAAAATACGCAACATGCTACAACACCTGCAGTGGTGCTTATGGCCTCTAGGGGCACAAGTTACATAGTTCTGCTTTAAAGTTTGAAACGATTGGATCTGATTTTACCCAATCGCTACCGTGTGGTCGTGACGTAGGCTATGTAAAGGGCCTGTCACAATTGGCGCACGGGCACTATGTGATCGTTTGCAGCTTCAAAATATGAAGGTCATGCGAACACTCTCTTTTGGCGCACGGGCATCTGCACGAGCGACCGCTATTGACCGCATGAAAAGGTGTGAATCGCAGTTGGATCATCGGTCGCAGCTGAATGTCATGCATGCACAAAATTCAGTGGCGGTCGATTACGACTGATTATAGCCGCAGCAGGCCGCTACGGTCACGAGAATGGTGAAAGATAAATCGTCTCAGTCGTGCAGATGGTGAGATACTGGTGAGCGCCATATCAGTCTCGTAGAGGCTAGACGCTGTTTCCTCTTCCCCCGTTTGGTCTAGAGCGCGGATCGGGCCGTTTTTTTCTGTCCGAGCCCGGCCCTTGGAGGGGGCGGGAGATGTGCTGGTAAACCCGCTGTTACCTCGTAGCACAGGTGAATTCAATACTTGTCAAAAAGTCTGTGCGCTTAGAGCGAACGCACACCGAGACACTTTGAAACAGTTTCACCACATTTCTACTGGCAGTGATGCGCGTGCTTCACAGAACCCATTAACCTGCTAAAAAAGAGCCACGTTTGCCCTCTCTCTCTTACACCACGGACTTACGTGTTATATTTTATTTTTGATCAATGGATAAATCATGTGTTTAAAGCGCTGCACGGTTTGAGAAAAGCCTTTGAAGTGAGGTTACGCAGCGCGTAATGTTGGCATGGCACATGGCGCGCTGCGCTCTACACCGCCACACAGAGTCCTGCACGGGTCCATTTTTGGAGACCCGCACCCATCCACTACAGCACCTACCCACCCGTAAACCCGTGATTATATGAAGATTTAAATCCGCACCTGCCCGGACCCGTTAACACCCGTGCCCGTGATAAATCACACAAATTAAAAGCATTATATTGAAGCACTTTTCATCTGAACGAAGCAACGTGACGCTAATGAGGGTTGAATGCTTAAACTGGTAATACATCGGTGCGGTTGATGTGGATTGTCAATGTAAGTGCGCTCACATGTGCGGGTGATGATGAGTGTGCGTGGCGGCAGGTGCCTTGGAGCTGTGGGAATCGGCGGCAATGCGCACCCGCTGTTCAGAGCGGCGCGAGGAGGCCGGAGGAGTAAAACACAGATTCGACTACTCCCACTACATCATAGACACAAGTGAAACGGAGACACTGTCTGGAAAGAGGGAATCTTCATGTCAAGCAGCAGCGGTTTGAAATGCCTTTCCCGAGCCCAGGCATTCGGATCAAAGGAATCATATGGAAACACGGGCACGATCAAAATAATGGACGCACTGGATTACAAATATGTTTTTAAGGGGATTTTATCATGACATGATCGCTGGACAGACAGGTAGGCTACTACACACTCCAAACCCACACATATTGAAATAATATCCAGGAGAGGAAGAGAGGAAAGAGGCGAGATTTGCCTCAAGTGTCAGAGAAATGTAGGCTCGTAAAACTATGCTGTCACCAAAGTACAAAGAATCAGGAAACCGTTTTCATTCATGTCTTAGAAGCAACAGCACGAGCTGTGTGGTTAGGTCTGTAGACACCATAATGATATAGATTAAATATTGTGCGGGTAGCAGCTACCCGCCGAGCCGACCGTGTGTTATCACTACCCACCCGCAAACGACAGAGTCAGAAGTCAGACAGAAGCTGGTCACTTCCCCGGAGCAGGGCCTGAGCTCAGGGTCTTGCTGGGCTTTGGTGCGTAAAAGCACTGGGCTCAGTTTATTGTATTTTTTCCCCACAAAAACGAACGCTAAGTCAACTAAACAGGCCCATTTTAATTTTACACCAGTTTGATTTGTTTTAACGCGCTGATGTGTCCGAGTCCGACCCGAGCACGAAAATAAATTCTAAATATTTGTCCGAGTCGGTTGCAGCACTCTAGTCCGCACCACCGTCCGCAATCAATGTCTGTGGCCCGTGAAACACTCACTCACCAGCCTCTCCCCAGCCGCTCACCATTCGCTTTCTTCCTTGCGCCACTCGCATTTGGACACTATCCAAATCAACCACATCCAGTCGCAGCCCGTACTCTATTGTGACCGTGACTGCGATTTCTTAAAAGTCTACTTTGCGATCTTTGCGGCTGATGGCAATTTCAATTTTGGTGCAGAACAAATGGGGGTCGCTGCGGTCAATGCGCCAATTGTGACAGGCCCTTAATGCGCCCGAGTGAGTGAAGCAAGCTATCAAATGCTTGACGTCACCTACAACACCCACCTCCCCCGCTCGCTGAAAGGTAGGTTGAAATTCAACCGATGTAACGCGACCACTGAGATCAGACCCAGACGTAACATGTAGGGAGATGATAATTGAGTTTACGGATGACTAAGGCCAGGCTAGCAATAGAGCAAAAGCTAAAAACTTACAGGCGAAAAGGAAAGCAGAACAGGACACACATTGAGCACAATAACACACACACACACACACACACAAACAATGAACTAACAAAGACAAGGAAAAACATAGGGGTCTAAATACACTAGGGGTCCATCCGAATTTCTCAAATAATAGCACCGATGTCCTGATCCTAACCCCTTGTCACGTCATAAGGTCAACTGTTAGATCCCTATGCAGTTAGGAACTACAGTATAGAGCTGTTTGCAAACTGTCCTTACCCAGCGGCGGAAACAACACGGGAAGTGACATCACTAACAGCTGTTTCATAAAAAACTCCTACTCCATATATTATTGGACTGCAAAAAAAAACACTCCTACTGCTGTCACTGACTTTAATTACTCAAACATGAACCACAGTAACGATATGAAGCCACACAGAAAACAGATCAAATGTGGCGCAGTGGCTTATGGGATGGCACGTAGCTCCTAATCGACGGTGAGGAACCACCAGAGGTCCCTATGCTAAAGGAGATATGATATGATTGTCAAGGCGGACGCTGACGCACATCCGGTTTGGGCTCAGACCTCTTACCAATCTGCTCGCTTCGGGTGTACCCCATGAACAGTGAAACACATTAGGATGGGGCAGGTATATCAACACAGGGGAAGCAGCGCATCACAAGGACAGAACAGACATGTCAAAATAAAACACTAAGGACATGGACGGACACAAAGACAAGACTCGAACTAGAAAACGAAACAAAATCAAGGAACAACACAACGGGACCATGACACAAAGGCCTACCTGTCCATGGTGTGATGTCCCCTGAATTTACATCGGAAAGAAGTGTATGTGAAGAAATCATTTATCCATGTATACACCTTGTGACAAGCTGAAAAAAGGAATAGTCATGACATAGGTTCATTCATCTTTATACATCCAAACTTGTCTTTACGTATGCAATAATGTCTGCTGCTGCGATCTAAGATACTATCATTTATTTGGTCAAAATCACTACACAGTATTATCGGAGAGCATTTTGAAGTTTTCTTATTTGATACTCTAATTCACTGAAAAAGTAGGGTCATCTAGATTGGGAGCATATGCATTAGCTGAAATTAACTCCATGCATTGAATCTCTGCCTTCAACACCCCCATCCTCCCATCAACCTTTATTCACCAAGATCGCACCACAAATGCACACACAATGGCCGTTACTTCCCTCTGCTTGTCCATGGGTCCCAATCTTTTCACATTTTGATTTTATCCATGCACGAAACAAACTCATTTTCATATTATAATGTGCAGCTGTCCACATACTTGTCATGCATGCTGCCATTCTGATGTGGAATTATAGCTCTACTTCCTGTTTGCATGTGTTGATGTAGCCCATCAGGGATCTTGGGCGTTTGTCCCACACCTGTGCTATCCCACCAGCCACCGCCTACCCCCACACAATCCTCACCCCCTCTCACGCTGCCACATCAATAGGAAATCGATCGGCGTCTGTGGGGAGAGGGGCTCAGGGTGGCAGCGGCAAAACTATTGCTCCACCTGCTGAATCATCCGTGCCTGGAATACCAAGCACCGTGTAAAAGGTGCCACGACGGGAGCCGAACAGGCAAGAAGGGGAAGAAAGACAGAGACTGGAAGAAGGAGAGAGTTTATTGACCGAGGAGGATATACTATACAGGGAGAAGAGATTATCTGCTTCTTTCCCTCTGAAGGCGTCACACATCTCCACATCTCTGCACCCGTGTTTGTCTTTCTGTCCCTATGCTCTCTTTCTCTTCCACGGTCAATGGGGGATATCACCGACTGGATTGCAGTGATCCTAAAATTATTCTCTCCCTTGCTGAGCATCCAGCTCTGCAAACAAAAAGTGAATGTGATGAAGCTTATAAAAAAGGCCGGAAGATAAGAAACACATTACAAAAAATGGCCAAGATAAAGTGTGTCCGGATGGAGGTGGTGAAAATGAAACGTAGAATGCTCTGACAAGGACAAGATAAGATGAAGCCCTGATAGTGAAGAAAGGGCAGGTTGGGTGAAGGTCAAGATCAAGAGGACAGAGTGAAGAAAAGAAAAGACAATACTGTTCTAACAAGAAAACTCAATGTTGGGCAGAGACGGTCATATGAGTCGCCACTGACACACTAATACCTAAAAATTTAAATACAGGCTTTTGTCCATTTCATTTTCTTAGAACTGTCGTTGATTTAAGATCAAGCATCAAAATCGGCAAACTTGAGAAGTGACCATTTCAATGAAGTGTTATCAAGTTGTAAATGTTCGGATGGAGATGCTGGAGAGGCTGACTACTGGAGATTTGAGATATTATAGCTTAGTGAAGGGGCGTCCACATCGCGCAGCTAACTGGATTGTACAGTATGTGTGGGGACCTATTTGTCATGTCTATTTAACACTGAGTGCACTCCCTTTGACTGGACACATTTTGGCTATTTGTGGGCAAGGATTTTATTTTATTTTTTTCTGAATGCCATACAACAGATTGACGAAGCACAGTTGGAAACTTACTTGGAGCTTGGAAAAAGTGTTATTTTTAATACAAAAAAATGTGGAATCGTGGAATTCCTTTATGTTTTTTTTTTTAACAGTGTCAGAAGCCCCTTATGAGAGACCAACAGGCCCGGTTAGAACCATGAGGCCGTCCTTCTGTGGACCCACCACCTGCAGGAGGAGCCATAGGGGCTGGTGCAATGTGATTTGGGCAGCTTCAACAGCTGCCCCCATGACCCGGAAACGGACAAGTGGAAGAAAATGGATGGATGGATGGATGGAGTTTGTGTCTCATTGTTATGAAGTGGAAGAGTGTTGTATTTATGCTGAAATACAAAGCAGTAATCATCAAAAGTGGTGGGCAACTTAATGCAGTTTCTATTTGCGAAAGAAACTGAAATGTGATCTCGACAAGGCTTTAAATGCTTTAGGTAATTGACAAAATCCTGGCTTAAATCTTTATTTAAATGTTGTTTTTTTGTTTTGTTTTTTAATGAATAAGAGTACTTTTGTGATTTTGATTGCAATAACAAAATGGGCAGATGGCCGCAGTACTCTCTGATTGTTTTGTTGATTTGACACATTGTTATAACCAGTGTTGGGTGTAACGCGTTACTGTAATGACATTACTATTTTTGTAACATAGTAGTGTAACGCGTTACTGCGGTGAACACTGTAATGACATTACAATTACTTTCGAAAATATGATGTCGTTACTTAATTGCAGTGGCGGGCCGTGGGTTTCAGTCAGGGCCTTCAATAGTAACCTGGGTTCACGCAGTCAAACGCATATAAACTGATCGACAATAGGCGTATCGATAAAACTGCCTTTTTGCGTGGCACTTCTTCGCCAAAGGATGTATCAACAACGCAAACCAAAGCAGCGGTGCCTCCGCCCCCAAACAAAAGCAAAAACCTTCGGGAACACTCGTACTAACACTCGTAATAAAGGGATGATAAACTTACAGTTTGGTGCTATGTGAGATGCTTTGTTAGCGCTCGTAGTCCCGTACCTGTTCCCTGCCCGAGTCCCAGCTCAGCTGACGTGAGAAACCCTTCTCCTGTCCGGGGAGCCAAGCGTCTACGTCCCGCTGTTGTTCCCGCTGCTTTGCTCTAGAAGCTCGTCATAATGAAGGGGCGCAAAATATCCGTTATCAGTAAATCCACTTCATTTTCCCTCGTTCGGACATTTCCAAGAGGAATATCGTCTTGCCCATGCGCGGTTACATTAGCGGTTTTCCCAGGCGAACAAAACGTAGGGGAAGCTACTGAGCTACTGCAGGCCCTGGGGGGCGTACTGTCAATGTACATAGAATTCTGATTGGCCGATAATTCTGTCAATCAGACTGGCTGTCAATCATGTGTGCGGCCTGACAACACAGGGCATGCACAATCTGTTCTGAAGGCCCTGAGGAGGAGCAGCTCACCAGAGGTGTTTAAGGCACTTTTTGAGTAGGAAATTACAGTTACACCTCAACAAAACCAATATAAGCGACTCAACTGTACATTATATAAATAAATTAGAAATTAAATATTCTATTGAGACATTTTACACTTTCTTCATTTGGTCAGGGCCAACAGAGAAGGCCCTGCTGGCCCTGATGGCACACCGCTGCTTAATTGACTGATAACCTACCGCGGCTCGATTTCCAGGAACCCAAGGTAACAACAAAGGCCGAATTAAATAGACTTGTGCATCTTTCGTTGTGGAGGATATGCTACCCCTGACCTGTTACATAGCGTAGGGTAACTTGATGTTTGACTTCAAACCTAGAATTTACATGACCCTGAATTTCAGGTATGATGTTTTAGAATAATGCAAAAGTAGTGTAACTAGTAATGTAACTAAGTTACTTTCCAAAAAAGTAACTAAGTAATGTAAGGGATTACTTTTTTGAGAAGTAATGAGTAATATGTAATGCATTACTTGTTTTGAGTAACTACCCCAACACTGGTTATAACACAAACACACAAATGTGCATTTTGGTCAAGTGCTCCTCCCCTTAAACAAACATAGAGACAGAGATGTACTGCACCAGATTAGAACAGTACATTCTAACTGTTTTTATCCGTAGTCCCTGGATAAATGAACAAAGCACATGCTATAATAAACGGTTTCCTCCTTTAAGTGATTATGTCATCACTCTACTTGATACAATGGAATTTCAGTCGTATTCACTTTTAATCTCTTCGAATTTTGTAAAATGGTCTTTTTAAGCCTCTGATCACACAAAAAACATTTACTATGGATTTTCTTTTGCAATACTTTTCTGGCATTACTATCATTTATTTTTCTTCCATACACAATGAAGGCTTATTTTAAATAAGGGGAAAGTATATTCAAGCTTTTATTTGTTATTTCAGCAGGACATTAAGATAAATTTGGTGTTTTTCCTGTGTTTTTTATATATATATATATATATATATATATATATATATATATATATATATTGTGTACAGTTTAGATCCGGAAGCAGCTTGATGTGATGTCATACTTACAACAATATCACAATGCTGTCTCCCAGCCTTATACCCCACCTACAGTCACATCCGCCAGAGTCAGACAGTCACAACTACCAGTCATCAACCTCACACAACACACAAACACTTACCCATTCACTGCATTTCACTTACATCAGTCCTTTCATATTCCCCAGGACACATATTAAAACACATTAAATTCAGTCAACAATACTGCCCTCTAAAGGCCATAATTGTACAATAAATAAAATAATCCAGTGTATAATACATTTACAGGAACAGGAGAAGATCATCCCAATGTCAGTGCTGACAGGTCTGACTGCTCAAGAGCCACATGTGAAAGTATCTGTTTGCTTGATTTTTTTATTCAGTTGGGAGATTCTTCCATTCTCATCTCGTCAAGTTGTAAATGAGCATAACTTTCCCACAATTCAAGGACAAAATAGCAGAGATTAAAGAAAGGAGGACAAAAAGTG
The DNA here is from genome assembly GCA_007210695.1 of Neogobius melanostomus. Lineage (NCBI taxonomy): Eukaryota > Metazoa > Chordata > Actinopteri > Gobiiformes > Gobiidae > Neogobius > Neogobius melanostomus. Next base: position 5,023,621 of record VHKM01000073.1, on the reverse strand, counting down.
GACCAGAATTACCTCAGTTCCCACTCTCTTGCAGTTGGCCAAAGTTTCAGTTTATTTTTCCTCAGAATCCTCAGAGGCGACTGGGGTTGGGAGTATTAGAGCGATGCAAGCATATCAATTGGCTTCTATGACATTAATGAGAGAAAGAGAGAAAAACCCAGAGTGCTAATGTACCGTTACTGTTCAACTGTAATGACACAAACTCAGCCGCTAACACAAGCTTGGTGAGTAGCTTTAGTTTGATTGAGATAAATGTGAACTTGATTCAACTTAGGGGAATGAACAGAAAGGGAGATATTTCTCTAAACTATTTTTCCGTTTTTGTGATATGAGGCTCAGCGATGTGCTTCAGCTCACCAGACATCAAGGGGATAAAGTTTGGCGCTGCAACTTGAAAGAACATCAAATTATGAGCCGCTCCTTTTGATGTGGTTTACCAATGCAAAGAATGTACTTAGGTATCCACATATGGTGTACAGCACTGTGGAAAAAGAACAAGATGATTCTGATGGTTTCATTCTAGTGGAGCAATGGTTCTCACTATGTACATGAAACACCACCAAAGAATATATTGGTCTAACAGGACTGTTCAAAATATAAGACTACTGTAAAACAATGAATTCAGTAAATCCACTTTCCAAGGTTTAAAAAAAGGCAAAGACATTAATTGACAGCAAAAGCAACCGTCACTAGTGTCATTGCCACAGAGGGAGATGCATTGTACCAATTCAACCTGAAAAGATTCACAGAAAGAAAGCGGCATTAGAAGAGTTGTATCCCACATGAATCATGTTTGGTGCTCAGACCCTGACGGAAAACAGTGAACTATCCATCCATCCATCCATCCATCCATCCATCCATTTTCTTCCACTTTATCCACGGCCAGGTCGTGGAAGAAGCAGTTTGAGCAGAGATGTCCAGACTTCCTGATCCACACACACATCCTCCAGCTATTCTGGGTGGACCCCGAGGCGACCCCAGGCCAGCTCAGAGACATAGTTCCTCCAGCCTGTCCTGGGCCTTTCACGAGGCCTCCTCCCAAAAGGACTTGCCTGGAACACCCTGAGGGAGGCGACCAGGAGACATCCGAAACAGATGCCCGAGTCACGTCAGCAGGCTCCTTTCGACGTGAAGGAGCAGTGACTCTACTCGGAGCACCCTATCTCGAAGGGTGCGCCCAGGCACTCTGTGAAGGCCACCTGTATCCGCGATCTTGTTCTTTCGGTCATTAAATAATGACAGTGAATCAACGGTATTAAATACATGGGCGTGATGAATGAATGTAGGAGAGTCTTCCACCTGGAGTTGGGACACTGGTGGTGGTAGAGGATGAGGTCTGAGACAGCCACTCAATGACGAGCAGAGTAGAGATGAGGCCAGGTGGGGGAGGGTCACAGCACGCTGTGAAAAGGGCGAGGTAATAAATGAAGGGGCTTAAGTGGGGAGTCCTGGGCAATGATTGGTTGAAGCAGAAATGTGCTGCTGCGGTGATATGTTGTCACTGAGGTGCGGTTTCAGATGAAGTGATGATTGGTGAGGTGCAGTCGGAGATGAGGCACGTCTTCCAGGTTGAATTTACTATGCCGGAACCATAGGCTTGGTATCCCACACAGTGTGACCTAAAATAATCCATGTGAAACATTACTGGGGCAACAGTGGCGCAGTTGGTAGAGCGGGTCGTCTCATGATCAAAGATGCACACTGTCATTGTGTTCTTGGGCAAGACACTTTTCTCCAGTGTCTGCGTACATTGGTGAATGAATGAGAGAATGAATGGATGACTGGTTCCTTGCTGTAAAGCGCTTTGGGCCTAATGAAGGTAGAAAAGTGCTATATAGGTTGAGACCATTAACCATTATTATGGACTGGAATTGGTGTAGCTGCGGATGCACAAAGAAGTGACATGCTGAATGGACTTTAAAACACAGTGGTGCAATACAACATGACAAATAACTGAAACATGAGCACGCTCAATGAAACAAAACACATGGGGAGTCATTTAGCAAGCGTTTGCTCATGTGCAAAGCAAGTGGCACATGCTAAAGTGGATCAGCTGCAGACTCATTTATGCATTTTTTACTCACACAACATTGTCTTATTTACAATGTATTTATCAGATTTGGGAGCCTGATTTTGTAATACAGGCAACGTAGAATGGTAAATTCAGATTTTATTTTTCAGCTTGCACTAGCAATTTAGCACCTGCCTTGATAAATGAGCCCCATGATGTTTTTGATAAGGATACTGCATTCATAAAACGCTTATTGATTTTTAATAAGTCAGTTCAGCTTGTCATTAGGGAGAATAGCATGAAAGCATGTTAAACAGGTTGATCATTTCCTGTGTACATTGCTACTGACGCACTTTCAGTTGCTTTACCTTGTTCAGCCCTGATCATATGCTCCACCTGCTGACCACGCACTTGCACTTCACACTTTAGCCCACAACATCCCTCAATAATTTACAGCTCTACCTCCCAACTTAACAAGACTAGGCCAATGAGAAGCTTAACCCGCCTGACTCTGTGTAGCCCACTCAGCACTTTAGAATCCATTAGCACTCCGGGCTAATATCAGGTGTACATGCAGTGGTCCTTATACAAGGCACATTTGTAGGCATAAGTGCAAAACCAGAAGTGCTCGCTTTGTTTGCAAGAAGGTTTTAAGGCCACCTACAGAGAAAAAAAAGAGAAAAAAAAGGCCAAACAGTGAGTAAATGTGAATATAATGTTTGTAAATGTTATCATTGAAACTGACATGTTTTCACACATGTATCCCCCTCAAGTTTAAAGTAAGTAAATATATAGGAGCCTATTGTTTACAGTTAATTTACTGTGCCCTTTTTTAAAACAGTTCTGAGTACTGTTTTTATCTATGCATGAGCTTAGTGTTTATATGGATTTTGGTGCTACAGTAGGTTATACTTATCCAATGAGGCGCAGCGGGACTCGTAAAGACACATCCTAAAGCAAACCCCTGACTACTCCATTAGCCACCTCTCATTTGACCAGAATATAAAAGGTCCAGGTAAAGAAATTGGAGGGTGGTGGAGCCTGGACATAGAGAGGACAGGAGGATGGAGATGCTGGGAGGCTGACTACTGGAGTTTTGAGACATCACAGCTACAAGTGAAGAGGCATCCACAGCTGTCTGGAATGTATGTGTGGGTTTCTATGTGTATTTGCCACACTCCTCGCCACAGTATGGCCGCAAACGGAGGAATGGAAATGTGTCACTCAGACAAATAAGGAGGCCTAAAAGTGCACAACCAGAGTAGGATTCAACACTCTTTTCAGATAAGTTAAAAGAATGTTGACCACCTGCCTTTGTGTCTGTGATTTTGCTGTGTGTTAATTTTCTAATCCTGAGCATACTCTCCCAGTGCCATTGTGTTCTGGAGAGAACTGGAACCCCAGCTGCACATGTGTTTTGAATTTAATAATGGACAAGGTGTGCAACACCAAAGTCTGGGTTGAGACATGGATTTAAACTAATTTATAGTTTACAGCAAATCTTGAAGCACCCTCTAGGTTATGCCAGAGGAAGATTTTTACTCTCCCTTGACTCTACTGCAACCATGCCATATTCATACATTTCGTTAGATTATCTCTGCCTGCCTCTACTCTCAAAGGGGAAACTGTGATCGACAGGTTTGTAGGGCCTTGAACTGCAGCTCCCACATACTTCTTCTGAAAGTTCACATGAAATGCTCAGAGCGAGCTTCAGTCTAACTCCCTTTACTGGAAAGGAACAGAGATGATCAGTTTGAGGTGTCATGTGGCTATCCACATGGCATGCTTCTCGAAGTTTTCCTCCTTCACTCCTGTCTGTGACACTATTTCAAGAACAAAGACAAACTCTATGTGATCTATGCCTTCATTGACTAGACTAGAGGTAAGTCAAGAACGATGAGATTATTGTAGCCAAGCCAAATGGTACTACAACCAGTGTTGGGGGTAACGTATTACAAAAGAAACAAGTTACAAAAATATATTACTTTTTTCAGTAACTAAGGAACATAACATATTACTTAAACAAAATACGGGAATATATTAGTCATTACATTTCAAGTAACTTGAGTTACAAGAGCATGCAAATCTATGAACAAAAAACTCCCCTCAATAAAATGCAGCATAACAAATCAAGTTGGACACTGGTGTATAAGATCTGCCGTCTGTAGTTAATGTTGTCAAAACAAAACAGAGCATATGGGAAAGCGAAAGAAAAGGAAATATTTTACTGCACTTTTGCACGGTGGCATTATTACTATTTTTAGTTTATATTTTGACAAAAGTAACTCAAAGTAGTGTAACTTGGCTACATTTTTGAAACAGTAATATGTAATACAAACATAATACTTTTTTAAAGCTGTAATCACTAATATACAATATATTACAATTTTTAAGTAACTTGCCCAACACTGACTACAACTGAATGTTGTGGAAGCACAGTGGTATCCTGTCTCACACCAGGAGGTTTTGAGTATGGAAACAAAAAAAGAAGCTTCCCGAGCATATCATTAGTCATGGTGAGTTGTGGCACAAAGAAAATTTGCCGGAAGAGTATCATGCATGTATATCTTTTCCGGTTGTATTATACAGTAATAAAGGGTGAAAAGTCAGTGCAGTTAAATCTTCAATTGGGTGCATTTAGCAAAGGTTTTAACTCCACACGTTTATTTATGATTACAACCTTAACACATTGAGTATTGAGCCAAATCATTTATTTTGCGCCCTATGCGTTGACTGCCAAAAACAAAACAAAAATAGTTTTTGGTTTAAAAAAAAAAAAAGATTATATATATATATATATATGTATATATATATATACACTCAACAAAAATATAAACGCAACACCTTTGTTTCTGCTCCCATTTTTCATGAGATGGACTTAAAGATCTAAAATTCATTCCAGATACACAATATTACCATTTCTCTCAAACATTGTTCACAAATCAGTCTAAATGTGTGATAGTGAGCACTTCTGCTTTGCTGAGATAATCCATCCCACCTCACAGGTGTGCCACATCAAGATGCTGATCTGACATCATGATTAGTGCACAGGTGTACCTTATACTGCCCACAATAAAAGGCCACCCTGAAATGTGCAGTTTTGTCTCACAGCAAAATGCCACAGATGCCACAAGCATTGAGGGAGCGTGCACTTGGCATGCTGACAGCAGGAATGTCAACCAGATCTGTTGCTCGTGCATTGAATGTTCATTTCTCCACCATAAGCCGTCTCCAAAGGCGTTTCAGAGAATATGGCAGTACATCCAACCGGCCTCACAACCGCAGACCACGTGTAACCACACCAGCCCAGGACCTCCACATCCAGCAGGTTCACCTCCAAGATCGTCTGAGACCAGCCACTCAGACAGCTGCTGAAACAATTGGTTTGCATAACCAAACAATTTCTGCACAAACTGTCAGAAACCGTCTCAGGCAAGCTCAACTGCATGCTCGTCGTCCTCATCGGGGTCTTGACCTGACTCCAGCTCGTCCCGTAACAGACTTGAGTGGGCAAATGCTCACATTCGATGGCGTCTGGCACGTTGGAGAGGTGTTCTCTTCACGGATGAATCTTGGTTTACATTGTTCAGGGCAGATGGCAGACAGCGTGTGTGGCGTCGTGTGGGTGAGCGCTTTGCTGATGTCCATGTTGTGGATCGAGTGGCCCATGGTGGTGGTGGGGTTATGGTATGGGCAGGCATCTGTTATGGACGAAGAACACAGGTGCATTTTATTGATGGCATTTTGAATGCACAGAGATACCGTGATGAGATCCTGAGGCCCATTGTTGTGCCATACATCCATGAACATCACCTCATGTTTCAGCAAGATAATGCACGGCCCCATGTTGCAAGGATCTGTACACATCTCTTGGAAGCTGAAAATGTCCCAGTTCTTGCATGGCCAGCATACTCACCGGACATGTCACCCATTGAGCATGTTTGGGATGTGCTTGACCGTCGAATACGACAGCGTGTACCAGTTCCCACTAATATCCAGCAACTTCGCACAGCCATTGAAGAGGAGTGGACCAACATTCCACAGGCCACAATTGACAATCTGATAAACTCTATGCGAAGAAGATGTGTTGCACTGCATGAGGCAAATGGTGGTGACACCAGATACTGACTGGTTCTGAGTCCCCAGACCCCCAATAAAGCAAAAAACTGCACATTTCAGGGTGGCCTTTTATTGTGGGCAGTATAAGGTACACCTGTGCACTAATCATGATGTCAGATCAGCATCTTGATGTGAGGTGGGATGGTTTATCTCAGCAAAGCAGAAGTGCTCACTATCACACATTTAGACTGATTTGTGAACAATGTTTGAGAGAAATGGTAATATTGTGTATCTGGAATGAATTTTAGATCTTTAAGTCCATCTCATGAAAAATGGGAGCAGAAACAAAGGTGGTGCGTTTATATTTTTGTTGAGTGTATATATATATAGTGTCTGCATTTTCACAAGACAATGCTGGATGAGTCCACTTTTCTATAAAGACAGGATGACTCGGATCATCACGAAAATCAGGGGGTCACACGCCAGGTCTAATAAAAGTGACTGACCATCAACATGCTGAGGATAAAACTCCATCTTCACAACGGGCCGGGCCAAGCAGGGTGGGTGGTACTGTAAAACTATATATAACTTACTTCACACAAGTCCTTTGAACCGGAAATGTAAGAATCAGAAGCATGACAGGCTCAAATGGCGCATGTTTCATAAAACACACAATATCTCAGTTTCTAGAAGAAAAAAAAGTGATTTTGATCAAACCAAGCCTCTGTTTAGCTTAGGATCGCTCAGGAACTGAGGCACGTAGAATTAAACAGTTTTCACCTACTGAGAGCTTAGAGTCCCACCTTTCAAACACGCCATAGCTAGTGTCCATAGCTATAACATAGAATACGATGTGGTGCTACAAATATCATGAAAAATGGTCTGGATTGTTGGCACTCCACAGCTAAATCCCCAAAACAGCGCGGCACTCAATCTGTGAGTGAAGCTCTGTCTCACACTAACATGTTTTGAGGTTTTGTTTGAAGTAAAAGTACAATTTCTGGCACGTATACAATTCAGCAAGAAATCTGAGGGCAACCAAAAATGAGCCTGAGGGCCATATTTGGCCCCTTAGCCACACTTTGGGCACTCCTGATATAGAGCAATACAACACTAAAATGGTATACTCTAAAATTGACAATGACTGTGGCATAGTAAGCTGCACTATAAGGTCTGTCCTCCCGTTCTCGTCCTCCTTCTCCTCACTTTCTTGCACCTTTTGAGATTTATATGCTATGGCTAAGGAGAGTGTCACATTCAGAATCAAGTGAGCAGCTGCAGTGAGGTCATTTCATCACAGGTATCTTGAGAGAATTTCTTGGTGATTTGTTTGCATATATATTTATATAGTATATGTATATAGTAATTATTATTAATCATTTTACTACACATGCATGCACGCACAGATACATAGATGGATAGATAAATAAAATGAGACTGTCGCTGTTTCACATTATTTGTGTGTTTTCAAGTGATATTATGCTCCTCATCTACTGGGACAGTATGAATGAACTGTTCTTCACCCCAGCCGCAGATAGGGCAGGTGTTGTGCAATAAAAACGTACAGTTTTATTGCCCTTCTGCCTCTTTTTAAGTGGGTTAAAAAAGTTAATAAGACCAAATGTTCCATTACAACAGCACAAAAAGTGCTCATATGGTGCAGTGAAAATGAGGACAGTAATCTGTGCCCTCTGTTGCAATAAACCAGCCTGATCCATAAAACCCGGTGTGTCTGTTACTTTGAGTGTGCAAAATAGGGCTGTGCTCAATAGTATTATCGTTACTTAACGATACACTTACACATTTATTGTATCGAGGAACCTGTACCGTGATACGCAAATCATTTTTAAAATAAATGTATTTAATCTCCTTGTTTATCATCAGGCTTTGTTCAGAATGTATGTCACACACACACATACACACATAGGGTTTAAGGGTTTACTTACAAAGCATATTCAGCATAATAGTAATAATAGTAATAATCATCATCATCATCATAAGCTACGGAATAATATAGTATTGTGAAGTTGTTGGCAATGCCTAGCCCTAGTGGACCCAAAGGGACTTAGATGTGATCTAGTCAGGCAGTGGACAACTTTATTTATTTATTGCAGTTGCAGCAGTAGTGGGCAGACATATGGTATTAAAATGCAACAAATGACTGATCGCTGCTCCTAGGATCATCCTAAAATGTAAGAGCTATATCGATAGGGGCTTTGTGCTCCTGGTAGGGTCTCCCATGACAAATAGGTCCAAGCTGGCAAGTCAGACGAAGAGCAGAGGAGGCCCATGATGACACAGCAACCATGTGGGTTAGCCCTGGCTTGGTGGGCTCTTGGTGATTTTGATGCATTTGTAGGGGCACAGTTTTGGACTGGGGAGCGTGGCCATGACTACAACATGTGCAGGGGTGGCTTTAAGGAACCATGGTTTATACGATCACAGAGCTTGATACCTGGATGACATGTTTATATTTTGTTCAGTACATTTCCCCTTTTAAGCCGACACTGCAGGGGAATAGGCAAAATAAAATTTAGATTCATCAATTTGAAACTTCAGCTGTAGATTACTGATATAAATATGAGAAAAAAATGTATTTCAAGTTCACTGTTATTTTATGTTTTCATTTTTAATTTTTATTTAGAAGCATAAAAATGGCCAAAACTGCTATATTGTCAGCGACAAGTTTTAATTTATGGTTTAATTTTGTTTATATGTTTGTTACAAATATTTATTTAGGGGACTTTTCAAAATATGTTTGATTTTGAATATGTATGATTTAAAAATCAGTAAAAATTTTGCCTTGATTTTTTTAGTTTGAATCCTGATAAATCCAACATTTGTGAATTCCGGCGTGATTTCACAACGCATGTGGATACAAAATATGTCTATTTGTCAATGAATACGGGTGGGAAACTGACCAGTGCGCAATGATGTTGTAGTTTCTTTCTGGAAATCTCCAGCTCACTGGCAGACAAGAAAAAAAAATGGTAAAAGGTACATTGTGTGTGTTTTTCTACCCTGACATTGAAAACTAAGATGTTATGAGAAAATTAGATAAAGATCTCAACATTGACCACTGTGTGAAAAAAATATGTTTTTACCTGCCTTACACAAACAGTCAAGCCCATAAATATTGGGACATCGACTCAATTCTTATGGTTTTGGCTCTAAACCACCACGATGGATTTCAAATGAAACACCAAAGTGCTTTAACTGCAGACTTTCAGCTTTAATTTGAGGCTATTAAAACAGATGAGCGGTGTAGGAATTACAACCGTTTGTATATGTGCCTCCCACTTTTTAAGGGACCATAAGTAATGGGACAAGTGGCTGCTCAGCTGTTCCGTGGCCTGGTGTCTGCTCTTCCCTCATTATCCCATTTATAAGGAACAGATGAAAATTCCAGGGTTCATTCAAGTGTGATATTTGCATTCTGGATACTGTTGTGTTTAATTTTCAATATGTCAAAGAGCTAGCACTATCAGTGAAGCAAGCCATTAATAGGCTGAAAAATCAAAACAAACCCATCAGAGAGATAGCAAACATATTAGGCGTGGCTAAATTAACAGTTTGGAACATTATTAAAAAGAAAGAACACACCGGTGAGCTGAAAGACACCAAATAACCAGGAAGATCACGGATGACAAATGTGGTGGATGACCGAAGAATTCTTTCCCTGGTGAAGAAAACCCCTTCACAACAAGAGGATCAAAAACACTCTCCAGGAGGTGGGTGTATGTGTGTCAAAGTCAACAAACAACAAACAAGAGAAGACTTCACCATAGAGCATACAGATGATTAACCACAAGGTGCCACTGGCCTCAAAAACAGGAGGCTGATTAGAGTTGGCCAAAAAACATCTAAAAAAAAGCCTTTACAGTTCTGAAACAACATCCTAGGACAGATGAGACAAAGATCAACTTGTATCAGAGTGATTTGAAGAGAAAAGTATGGAGAAAGAAAGGATCTGCTCATGATCTAAAACATCCCACTTCATCAGTGAAACATGGTGGTGCAGCATCATGGCATGGGCATGTATGGCTGACAATGGAACTGGTTCCCTTGTATTTATTGATGATGTGACTGTTGACAAAAGCAGCAGGATGAATTATGAAGTGTTTCAGACAATATTATGTGCTCATATTCAGCCAAATGCTTGGACGCCACTTCACAGTGCAGATGGACAATGACCCAAAGCATACTGTGAAAACCACCAAAGAGCCTTTTGAGGCAAAGAAGTTAAATGTTATTCAATAGCCAAGTCAATCACCTGATATGAATCAAATTGAGCAGCATTTCACTTGCTGAGACCAAACTGAAGAACAAGCAGGAACTGAAGACATTAAAGTAGAGGCCTGGCAGAGCATCACCAGGGATGAAACCCAGCTATGCCTTCTAGTCTTCAGGCTGTAATTGACTGCAAAGAATGTGCAACCAAATATTAAAAAGGAAAAAGTTTGATTTATAATTGTTGCTTTGTCCTAATTACTTTTGGTCCCTTAAAAAGTGGGAGGCTCACATAAAAACAGTTGTAATTCCTACATCGTTCATCAGATTTGGATGTAAATAGCCTCAAATTAAAGCTGAAACTCTGCAGTTTAAGCATATACACCAGTTTCACCTACCACTAAAATATGTACAATAGGTTCCCCTCTGGGGCCAGGACTCCACTGTAAAAGAGATTGTTAATCTCAGTAGGACTTTCCTGGTTAAATAAAGAAAAAAAAAGCACATCTTTGTTGTTTCATTAGAAATCCATTGTGGTGGTTTATAGAGCCGTTGACGTCCCAATATTTATGGACCTGACTGTATTTGCGACTAGCTTCTGCTTCAACAACCTCAGCAATAGCCCACGCCCAGCTTTACAACTCAGACATTTACAATACAACTGAGAAGACATAATAAATAACTAAGAAATAACAACATAAACAATATTGATAATAACAATGTATCTTCTGCTTCTCTTCTAGGTCCGTTTTGTCTTACTTTCACATGGTCATATCACATCAAATTCTCCCAGACTCTCGCTGTCTCACTCGCCATGGAGGGAAGTCACGTTGTCGGGTTCGACTGCCTAGTGAGCTGGGAACATATCTTCACACCAATGTGTCACTCAGGATGGCAGTAGAAGAGCCGCAGTGTCTGACAGGAAGTACAAAGCTCTAGCAAAATTGAATAAGACACAGGAAGAAAAGGGGCTCAAAGAAAACGTTGAAGAATCAAAAACCGAATAATAAACAGAAATTGATAGAGAAATATACATGCACAACAGACTAAATCATCCAGCTAGACAGTCTTGACCAAACCAGCTCCTTACCCCAGGGTAATGAAGGGTGGGTCAAATACCCACCCTTCATTGCAGGTATGTGTCGTGACAAGTCCTACGGGACAATAAACGACACATACCTGCTAAAGCATACTCACTCTCAACATGTGTGAATAAGGAATAAAACAACTGAGTGGAACAACTGCGAATACAAGCGGCCGAAATGAGTTTCCTTCGCAGGGTGGCTGGGCGCACCCTCCGAGATCGGGTGAGGAGCTCAGTTACCCGGGAGGAGCTCGGAGTAGAATCTCTGCTCCTTCACGTCGAAAGGAGCCAGCTGAGGTGGCTAGGGCATCTGTTTCGGATGCCTCCGGTCGCCTCCCTCAGGAGGTGCTCCAGGCATGTCCTGTTGGGAGGAGGCCTCGTGGAAGGCCCAGGACACGCTGGTGGGGCTATGTCTCCAAGCTGGCCTGGTGTCATCTCGGCGTCCCCCAGAACAGCTGGAGGAGGTGTGCGTGGATCGGGAAGTCTGGGCATCTCTGCTGAAACTGCTGCCTCCGCAATCCGGCCCCGGATAAAGCGGAAGAAAATGGATGGATGGATGGATTGACAACTGCTTCAAGTGTCTGACTAGCTCACATTTTTGACAGTGCAGACTAAGATCTCAAAGTTTTTAGCACTGGGGTAGGTTTTGCCCGAGGCTCTGAGTGCTACCTAATGTCCTCTGGAATTAATTAGAATTTCCCAGGCATGCCGACATTAATGCATGTCCCTTATATCGAACACAAATTAGACTTTCTCCTCTGGTGCATGTCTGTCGACTGTTGTGGGCAGATAATTAAAAACATATTCAAATGAGCCAAAGATGGCAATACTACACCATGCACACGGCACAGAAACAAACAGAGAAAAAAATAGGTGGTGGCCCAGATCGCGACAGACATTGATGTAATCACTGACCTTTGCATGCGTCCACATTTACATTTACACACAAGGTTGCAGGGAATTCATTTGTGTTTTCGACAGGAGCAAAGAGGAAAACAGAAAGCCAGGGTGGAGAAACAACCAATAATGGGCTTAATGATGGGCTCAATGAAGGGCTTTACGAAATGAGTGAGGAGGAACTCCAGGCAAACACAAATTGGAGTAAAAAATATGTAAGATAATTGATACTGTGTAATTTACATACAGAGATTGTAGCATTGTGGAAAAAGAGAATTTAAGATAATGATAAGATGAAAAGATGTAGAAGAGAGATCAATTCCTTAACAGATTAAAATCAAAACTGCTTAGAGCAGGAATGCTATGGGCAACTTCTTTCTTATACATCCCTGTATTTACTCTCACACATGAGATGAGCCTATTTTGAGTCTGTAAAGCTCAAATCAACAACTAATTTCAATTCAGTAAAGCTGTACTGTGAGTGTTGACATCTCGTCTTTTAATAACTCGACTACTTTTGCTGCCATCATTCGTCTTTCCCTTAAAGAAATGCTGGGCCTCCGACTGCTCCTGGCTTGTCAGCTGTGATTTACCGCACCATTATAGCACCAAGTATAAAACACAAGGCTGATAACAAATGCATAGAAAATCTGAATCTGCAGGTGTTTGCAATGGTGGCTCTGTGTGCTTCTCCAGGCAAAGAATCAGCCAGAGTTACTCGCATAATTTCTCTTCTTCTTCGACGATGCCACCAATCTTGTGCTCTTCTTTCATACCACTCAGGGGCATACTTTTTCACCCCAATCTTACACAGTTTTTGTATTCCACACACTCTGTTTGTTCTCTGAGGACAGTCAATATTCTTCATCATATGATTAGGAGACAAGCACTCGAAAAGAGACATAAGGGAATGTGGATAAAAGAACCTAAGTGCGCATTTCAACAAAAGAAAAAGAAAGTCATGTCTGACGGAGAGAAGCAAAACAAAACTCTAACCTGTCTTTTAGCCTTATGATGTGGGACATTTACTTTTACAATTGAATTATATTTATAGTGTCACAACCTATCATATTTTAATCTGTTAGTGAGGCCTTAGGTAAGGTGAATCATGACCAGATCAATGTCTGAACAGGGGCAAGTAACTCAGAAATCTGTCACAAGTTACTTTAAGCAGTACCAAAACATACATACTGTATCATTCAGTATCATAAGGCGGAGGCGCTCTTTGCTTCACTCAAAGACTCTTCATTTGGGTTACATTACAGAAGTGCCCCACAACCAAAGTGGCAATGTTCATGTGACCATTAATGTGTGACATCAAAATGAATGCATCTATCATGTAATTCTATCATTTAACTGTATTGTTTTTTGCAGTAGACTTTATGAGTAGCAGGAGAATATGTACAATGAATGTCTCCGAACGGCAGCGACATAACGCCCACTGTCTCCACTTCAGTCCGACCTCGTCCTCTCCGGCGGCAATGCAGCTCCATGAGGAGCACGAAGTGAACATGCGCAAAGGAACGAGTTAGAGAAATAAAACTCCCAATAAAATCATAAACAACTATTTAAACTCCGGTATAGAGGAGATCAAGACACTTTTCTTTCATTATCACAAGTATTTTTTGTGAGGAGAGAGGCAGAAAAAAAGTTACTCGTATAAAAGCAACAGAAGCTTAATCGGGTCGTGTGATTGTTTTGGGATAACAAACTCCGCAGAGGGAAATATCAAGGTTATTTTGTGTGAAATAGTGACATTTTCCTTAAAATAAAGTCCGCTCGGAGTGTATTTACGAGAGGCGACGTAGGCCCCTCGCGGTGGACTGGACGATGTGGAATGTTTCTAAACGGATAAAATAGCTACGCATTTGCTGCGGAGTCGGGCAGAGTGGAACGGGGCAAACACAGAGAATGTGGAATCTGGCAGTAACAAGCCTCTCCCGTTTTTCAAGCTCTCATTTGCAAACTCATTCCTTTAGCTGTGGCCATCTAGCTTTTAGCCCGCAATTAGCTTTTTTGTTTTCTTCATTGCAATAAGAGTAACCTCAGCTTTTCGCCAGTCCCTCACAAGTTTCTCGCTCACTCCAAACTTTACAGTTTGTTTGTTTTTTTGTGTCTTTTTTTACTGTAGTAAGTAAGTGCTTTATTTGTCATTATACAACCGTACAGGAGTAGCTGATACTGGTACACAAGCCTAGAGCACCCTCTAGCAGAGAAAAACGAACCTGAAATTATATATATATATTTTGATATTTGATGAGAGAGGATCCGGCCGTAGTCGAACCTCGATTCAGGAGGAACAATGTGGTTTTCGTCCGTCGTGGCACCTGGACCGCTCTATGCTAATCGGGTGCTCGAGGTTCGTGGAGTTCGCCCAACCAGTCCACATGTGTTTTGTGATCTGGAGAAACGTTCGACCGTGTCCTCGTTGCCTGTTGCTCCGGAGTATGGGTCCCCTCTGCTAAGGCTGTCCGTTCCTGTATAACCGCAGCAGGAGCTGGTTCGCATTGCGGCAGTAAGTCAGACTTGTTTCCGGTGCGTGTTGGTCTCCGCCAGGGCTGCCCTATGTCACCGGTTCTGTTCATTACCTTTATGGACAGAATTTCTAGGCGCAGCCAGGGGCCGGAGGGTGTCCGGTTTGGGAACCTCAGGATCTCATCTCTGCTGTTGCAGATGATGTTGTTCTGTTGGCTTCATCAAATCAGGACCTCCAGCACGCACTGGGGCGGTTTGCAGCCGAGTGTGAAGCGGCCGGAATTTGGATCAGCACCTCCAAATCTGAGGCCATGGTTCTCCACCGGAAAAAGGTGGCTTCCCCTCTTCAGGTCGGTGGGGAGTCCTTGCCCCAAGTGGAGGAGTTCAAGTATCTCGGGGTCGTGTTAACGAGTGAGGGACGGATGGAGCGTGAGATCGATAGACGGATCGGTGCAGCGTCAGCAGTGATGCGGTCGCTGTATCGGACTGTTGTGGTGAAGAGGGAGCTGAGTCGGGGGCAAAGCTCTCGATTTACCGATCAATCTACGTTCCCACCCTCACCTATGGTCATGAGATCTGGGTAATGACCGAAAGGTCAAGATCGCGAATACAAGCGGCTGAAATGAGTTTCCTTCGCAGGGTGGCTGGGCGCACCCTCCGAGATCGGGTGAGGAGCTCAGTACCCGGGAAGCTCGGGGTAGAGTCGCTGCTCCTTCACGTCGAAAGGAGCCAGCTGAGGTGGCTAGGGCATCTGTTCCGGATGCCTCCTGGTCGCCTCCTCGGGAGGTGCTCCGGCATGTCCTATTGGGAGGAGGCCTCGTGGAAGACCCAGGACACGCTGGTGGGACTATGTCTCCAAGCTGGCCTGGTGTCGCCTCGGGGTCCCCCAGAACAGCTGGAGGAGGTGTGCGTGGATCGGGAAGTCTGGGCATCTCTGCTGAGACTGCTGCCTCCGCGACCCGACCCCGGATAAAGCGGAAGAAAATGGATGGATGGATATTTGATATATAAGTCGCACCCCTTGCCAAACTATGAAAAAACAACTTATATTCCAGAAAATACGGTATTTTAGTCTTCCGAACACTTTTTTGCACACGCTTTAAGAACAGTGTGGCAGAAGTGTATTTTCCATGCCTTGTTTTTTGATCCATTGCATAATTTTACATTTTGTAGTACTAAATGTGTAATGTTTCTTTCCTGATTGTGGAAACTACAGTATCTAATGTATTATTATTATTTTGTATTTTCACCAAAACTGGAGGAGGAACTATTGTCTTGATGCTTTTCCAGTGACAAGTCATGATTACACCTCAAAATGTATCACATAAAGTTTTCTCAGATTTTGACCCCAACAGAGATGTGTGGGACTACAACATTGGAGCGTTTTGTTGTGGGGAACTGCAACTGTAATGAGTCCGGTGTGTCCAGAGCAATGCTCTACAGCCACCAATCGATAGCACAGGAGATGGCTCTGACAAGGTTCACTCACCGAGGTTAGGACAATCACAGCATTGTTTTTCAATCAGCCGGCCACACTCACACTCCGATGTTACACCTGCTCTGTGCACCTCCGTGAGTCCTGTCGTCTCTTAACTCAGTGCTCTCTCATGTTCCTGAGTGTTCATATTAAGCTGTTGTTACGGGTCCGGTCTAGGGGCAGAACCGCACCAGAAGAATAATCTGAATAAACAGGAGAAATGATGAGACAGAGGCAGTGAGCTTTGGTTCGATGCAGCCTCGCTTCATGTATATTTTAATTACAAATTATGTTCAAAATACATTTACATTTCTGTTTCTGTGTTTACCAAAAATCATGTATACTTTTACTTTGTCTAATCATGTTCCACCTTTTTCAAAATCACATGTAACGTTTATACTGTACTAGTATCTTGTTACCACTGTACCTTATCTGGTTTATCACTGTTACTTTTATCTTTAACAAACATCACCAGTAAATAGTGCTTTTACTTATGTAGTTTTCTACTTTTTAAAACAAGTATATTTCTATACTTGAGTACAACTAAAATAATGTTCATAAGTACAATCACTTGGTCTGCTAATCAAATCCTTTCTTTGCCTTAAAAGCTCTTTGGTGGCTTTGGCAGTAGCTTCAGGTCATTGTCCATCTGCACTGTGAACGGCGTCCAAGCATTTGGCTGAATATGAGCATATAATATTGCCACACTTCAGAATTCATTTTGCTGCTTTTGTCAACAGTCACATCATCATAAATACAATGGAACCAGTTCCATACAAGCCCATGCCATGATGCTGCACCACCATGTTTCACTGATGAGGTGGTATGTTTTGAATCATGAGCAGTTTCTTTATTCTCCATATTTTTCTCTTCAAATCACTCTGGTACAAGTTGATATTTGTCTCATCTGTCCTTAGATGTTGTTTCAGAACTGTAAAGGCTTTTTTTTAGATGTTTTTTTTTGGCAAACTCTAATCAGCCTCCGTTTTTTGTGGCTCACCAGTGGTTTACACCTTGTGGTTAATCATCTGTATTCTCTCTGGTGAGAGAATGGTGGTCTTCTCTTGATTGTTAACTTTGACACACATACACCCACCGCCTGCAGAGTGTTTTTGATCTGACCTATTGTTGTGAAGGGGTTTTCTTCACCAGGGAAAGAATTCTTCGGTCATCCACCACATTCGTCATCCGTTGTCTTCCTGGTTATTGGTGTTTTCAGCTCACCAGTGTGTTCTTTCTGTTTTAATAATGTTCCAAACTGTGATTTAGCCACGCTAATAGTTTGCTATCTCTCTGATGGTTTGTTTTGATTTTTCAGCCTATTAATGGCTTGCTTCACTGATAGCATAGCTCTTTGGTTCTCATACTGAAATAATAGCAACAATATCCAAAATGCAAATATCACACTTGAAATGAACTCTGGACATCTCACCGTTCCTTATAAATGGGATAATGAGGGAAGAGCAGACACCAGGCCATGGAACAGCTGAGCAGCCTGTAATGTAATTCCTACACCGTTCATCCGATTTGGATGTAAATCTCTCAAATGAAAGCTGAAAGCCTGCAGTTTATGTTCATATCAATCTCTTTGGTGTTTCATTTGAAATCGATTGTGGTGGTTTATCGAGCCAAAAACAAAGGAATTGAGTCAATGCCCCAATATTTATGGGCCTGACTTTATATATTTATTTAAATATGCTTTGAAGTCCTGTTTTTCCCTGGCTTGGACCTGTTTTCTTTTTCCTGGTTTAGGTCAAGTAGTTCTGTTTTTGTCCTGGCATTTAGTCCTGGGTTTGTTGTAAGTGTTCGACTAAGCAGTGTTGGTAATGTTTTTTTCCATTTATTTATTTATTTTGTTGCCTGAAGCCAATAGTAAATGGGTATGGCTGCCTGGTGTTGCATTTGTTGTTCTGAATGTGTTTGTGTTCATAAAAATCTGGCACTGCTTAAAAACATTTATATTTGGAGAGCCTTATGCTATACCTATTGCCTCATCAAAATAATTAGTAAATACTACCTTTCCGACTTTTTTTAGCATGTCTTTTCCCTTCAGTATAACATTTAGCACAAGGACATTGCTTGGATGCCGGGTACATAAGAATGACACCCAGCGGTTCTCTTATGTAAGAAACAGATCATCCACAGTGGGCCAGATGAATTTCTTCTTCTTCTCGCACATCACACTTTATGCAGCGGGGAGCCGGCCTCTAGCGTCCAGATACAGCCCCTATAGCTCCTGGCACACTCTCATTTGCCTCTTGTTATTTGTTGCTTTTTAATCTTTGAAAACCAGACAGATGGCTGTGACAATTGGCAGACAGACATCCGTAGTGATGCAAATGAAATGTATGAGGGAGATAGATGGGTAGAAAGGATGAAGAGGGAGGGAATGAAAGAGCAGTCTACGTGGTGAGACGGACAACAGTGTGAGAGCTCGAGATAAACCCAGTGGATGTTGTCGCTTGGACCAAATCCCACACTCCCTCCATTGCTCCTTCCTCATTCATTCCTTTCTGGTCCCCCCTTTTAAGTCATGGCAGCTATGGGCACGTTCGCTCAGCACACCATCAGGGACAAAGGGGGATTGTTTTATTTGCAAAGAGACCGAGCAGTGGCAGTCTCCAACACTGACTGATCTGTAGGCATTTGAGAAACCAATACAGCAGCTTCATACCAATAAATAAAGACTGTTTGTCATCGAAACTGACCTGAGAACAGTGACGTGCGGTGAGATTTGTTGCTGGTGAGGCACATGCTATTGACTCCAATATAAAGTAAACAAAACTGCAGGGAAAAATGCAGGAAAAAATCAAACTGCTGTCTCTGGTATTCTCTTACTTTGAAATAGCATTCAATAGCAACACATTTAAACATAAAATACATTCTCACGATATTGCAAATAAAAATAAAAAGACAACATTATGAACGTGACGGGGACTCGTACGCCCAAATGATAAGTTATTGACAATCCTGATGCGCCACGCGGGTGGGGCGTGATAGCGTCGACATTTTCAGCATAAAGACTCGTCTACAGCATTTCATCCATAAAATGTCAGTCTAATTAGTTTTCCCTTTTACTTACTCCTTTATGTTTAAATTGCCTCTCCTAAACCGTGCAGAATAATAAAACAGACTGTTTTTTCACTTGTAGTCCACATGTTTTGTAGAAATGTGTAGCGCTGACTCAGCGCCCCCCTCATATTGTCACGGTAGTGCATTGGAGGCGAGCCTCACTTCGGGCCTATCAAAACGCGGTTTAAAGTCAAATGATCAGAAAACCAATGCGCCCAACAAAAACCCATTTACAAATGTATTTTACTTTTAGGGGGCGAAAAAAGCCCCGAATGAGAGAGAGCGCTGAGTGAATGTGCTGAGCTCAAGTGTGTGTGGCACGCTGGAGGCTCACCGCACCTCCGCCCTCTTTACACAATATCGACAACTGATAAAACATTTGGGCATTTTTTAACCAATAAAATCATTGGAAATCCCTATCATCTTAAGAGAAGGGACTTGTTTTTATAAAGTTGATTGTATTTTTTAATTTTGTTATTTTCCATGATGACTGGCCTCACCTGCCTCCCCTGACCGCAAGTCACTGCCTGAGAAGAATAGTGTACTCTAAGTAGAGACGGGATAAATGGAATATACTGAATGAGATTGTGTGGTTATACGGAAGAAGCAGAAGAGCTGTGCGACTGTGTCAAATCGTCAAATAGGAAACACTCATTCACCAAGAGGAATGCTAAAATAAAGGTCAGGTTAGATTTCAACATATAGCCTATATACATTGATATACCCTGGTCATGTGTAAATTATTAAAGAGTACCTAAACGGGCGTGCCAAAGCCTTTCCCCACCCACAAACAAAAGTCAAAAATTGCTGCGAAAGAGGCGGTCTCTCAAGTTTGCGGGTGACATGCGGGGGTGAGTGTGTGGGCGGTGTGTGGACCTCGACATTTGCATTGGCACAATCACAGCAGACAGATTACGTGGGAGGGACTTGGTTATAAACCACAGGTACAGGGCAGGATAATTGGCAGCACCTGATGACGATGTGTGGAGCTGGTGCAGCTTATGACATTCTGTGGAGGCCGTGGACACTCTCCAGCCAATCAGGAAATTCTAATTTAGTAGCAGAGTTTACCCTGAAGGGGGCGCAACCCATTCGTTTTCAGGACAAAGTTAGGATTTGACACATGGTTGAATAATGTCAGGGACCAGTAGACAACACTATGAGACACCCATTGAGACAGTTTATCAGTAAAAAAAAAACTTGATTTGGTGTTTAGTTGCTCTTTAAATTATAACATCCTCTTGAGTCTACATTAGTGCAGGTAGATCAAACCTCACAGCCCTCACATCTCTGAGAATGAGATTTATTTTTATTTTAACCACTGCAAGACCAACTAATTCATATCAATCTCCCCAATCTTTCCCTTTTTCTGTATCTGTATTGTGCGTTTTACGTTTAATAAAGCAATACTGCCCTCTGCTGTTTACATTATTTATTGACATGCGGGTTCTGGGCACTGCACCTTTAAGACGTTCCCACGGTTACAATCAGGAAGTAATTCACAACAACACCTTAGCATGAAAGCTACCGTGTCCTTTTGCATTTTAGCACTTTCATTCTCTTCATCTGCACACCCCTTTAGACGGAAAGAGGTTTGTACTGAACTGGTATGTTTTACTGGTATGTTTACGCAGAGTGCTCCATCCTGACCGAGGGTTGTTTTTTAGCACGGGGGGATTTTCAAGTATTGGTGACGCTGTCCATGGTGCTAGTATAAGTAGTTTATTTACGTAGTACTTTACCCCCTCCTTTCAACAAATAAAATCAGTAAATAAATAAATCTCACACTTCGAAGGACAAGCACTTGTTTACCCCTCAGCTGTAATTGTATTTAGTACACATTGATTTAATAATACAGGACACATGTCAAATAAATGTTCAGCATTTGATGAATGAACGCCAAATGCTGTGTCTTTGTTTGTTTCAACCCCTTTTCAGTGTTAAAATGAGTGGAAGTGCTGAGGACACAAAGACTGTGACATGCTCTGTGAAGTCCCCAGTGTTCCTGCAGCTAGGGGACCCTAAAACAGATGCGGCAAAGTCTGGAGTCTGCGTTGTTGACGTCACTCTACCGTTTGGCAAGTCTGTTAATGTGAGTACGTCCATAATCAGGTTTAACAACATACGCAGCACTGTACAGAGAATAGTTCACCTTTCTGCCCACAAAGAAAGGGTGGACTGTTTTCCTGACCCACAAAGCAGGGGTTATCCAAAAAATAATGAATCAAAGAGAATATTTATTTATTACTTTTTTTGTACTTGTAGCCTACTTAAATGAATAGTAGTGTAAGTAGTGTAAATTGGCGCTTCTGAGAAAAGCAAAATATCCAGTTGTAGGGATGGGAATCGAGAACTGGTTCTACAAGTAGACCCGGTTCTGTTTGAGCAAAGCATCGGAACCGTACATCCACTTCATTATCGATCCCTCTAATCAATGCTCCCGCTCTGAAAACACTCTTTTTTCCCCCCTTTTTCGGACACCATAGTGCGCCGCGGGGCTAGACTCACATGCGTAATGATGTAGTTCTCCGAGTCTATTGACGCTGCCTCGAAGTAAGCAGGGAAACATGGAGAGGCCCAATCTTAATTCTACCCTTAGCACTGCGCTTAGCCCTCCCCCTCGGCTTTGCACGTTCACGAGCGATGACGGGGTGTCGTCAATTAAAACAGTCCATTAGGATAAATGTGTCAATGTTATGTTTTCGCTTTGCTGCTGCGAACGCTCCATTTAGTTGCACTGTATTGGCTGACTTTGGAGTTTCTTTCCAAACTTTGATACGTCGCTATTGACATGACACACAGGGTTCAGTGCCTCACTGCTGCGCCCGCTGTGCTCTGAGCCCAGTCCCAGGCTGACTGTCCCCGATCTGAGCGCACTGTGAGCGACTGTGAGCGGTTACCTCTCCCCGTCTCCGCTATGAGTGCGTTATATGAGCGGATCGGCTCTATCTCTCGCAGCTCTGAGTCTAACGGGCTGCAACAGAAGTAGTTCACACGGCCAGGGGAAGGAGAATGTAGCATCGGATGAAGCAGAAATAGATGAAATGTGTAGGGTTTGGGCTGAGACCGAGTCCTGTTGTTTAGGTGTTACAAAACAGCATCAGTCTGTTTAAGTTACAGACACTTGTTGAAAAGTATGTACAAATGTTACCATTATATTTTAGAGGATGCCAGGCAGGCTGAGTGCCAGCAGGAGCCACAGTATATTCGGAAACTGGCTTTATTTATTTATTTTTCTTGGGGAAACTAACGTGTCTTTTTTGAGTTTATCGAAAGCACCTTGCTTTTCCCCAACACAGACAAGCCAGGCATCAATAAGAGAATCGAATCGATAAGATTTTATTGATAGTCAATACCATCAATAATTTTTCTTATCAATTCCCATCCCTAGCCAGTTGTATGTTCTAGTTGAAACACAGACAAATTATTTATTTCCTGCAAGCCGTTTATTTCAAATGTGCTGTTTTTTTAACATATTTATTTAATCTGCAAAAATTCTGGCACAAAACCCCACTGCTTTACGCTTCAAGGTACAATGGGATTCTTCTGGCATACATTTGGGTGGTGTGTTTTCAGATTTAGCATAACAATTGGACAGATGCACTTTTTTTAAACTAAGTTTCATATAGCACACATTTGTTTCATGTACTTTTCTGAATTATTTCCTTTATTTAGATCGAGGAGATACGATTCAAGAACTATTACACAGCTTACGTGAGTGTGCGCCTGTTGAGAAAGACCCCTGGTCAGGAAGCTTCAGCAAAGTGGGCCACAGCTCTGAGGGACCTGGCTCTGATGGACAACCCCCACACCGAGGGTGGCTCTCAGGATTACTTCTCCATTCACAGGACGCAGGTCAGGGTGCCCGGTATTTTAATGTGTTTGTAATTGTAAAGTTATCTGTATCTTCAATCTGGCAATCCGCAAACTTTACAGCAGTGGTTCTCAACTGGTGGGTCGCGGAACCCGTTTTTCTTTTCATATTTACTGTATCTACAGAAAAAGTATAGAAACACTACTCGAGTCTGTTAAAATGATTATCGGTTGTTTCAGCTCTTTGGCTTATTTATTCTTAATCAACAACAATATTTGAAGAAAAGACAATATTTTATGTTTTTTCGTATTTGGGTCGTGGCTTGTCATCCTAGTGTGATTGTGGGTCCCGACACCATACCAGTTGAGAACCGCTGGCTGGCTGCATACCCTCTATATGCATTTAAACACTGAGTTTAATTATGGTTGATAATCCTGTACTTTTGATAGTTTTCATGTTTCTTTTATAGATGCAAGTGGTGCCTGATTGTGTGATGTCTGTAAGATTTATCCTAAGGCAGCCATCCTCAGCCTGGCTAAAATTTCACCTTGAAGAAATCCAAATATTCCGCTATATTGAACTGGTAAGTGATACACTGAACCGAGCAGCAGGTAAGCTTTGAAATTACAGTGGGTTGAAATCACACTGTTGGTGGTGGTGATACTACTACTAAATCTAAAATGTAAATAATATACTATATATTATGTATATAGTGTAACTTGGTATTATTAAGTTTTATGTTTTAAACTTAAAACTTCAACTTTAAACTTCAGTTACCAATAAAACCATTGTAAAACCCTTTTGCCTCCAGGATCCAGAGCAAGAGGTTTCTGATTTGCTGTCTGACCTGACTCTCGTGGACTTTCACCCGGATTTGGAGGTAAAGATTGTGATTATCATTATCATTATTATTTTTTAATATATATTTCATTTAGTATTTTTATATTCTAAAGTTTGACAATCTGTCTTCTAGGGCCTCCCAGATCCTCAGATGGTGTCTTCCAGTATTCAGCAGATGTGGGCTCTTACTGAAGTGATGCAGACCAACCAAACCACTGCTTCAATTGGACGGTTTGATGTAAGCCGTTGTAAATAGCTTTGTTGAAAGTTTGAATCTTGTAACAACTATTGCAATCTTGCAAGGTCTGGACACCCCATTCATTCTCAGATAAATTATAATATTTGTCTAATATTTGTTTTCACAGGTTGATGGCTGCTACGATATAAACTTGCTCTCGGTGCCATGAAGTTTCTGCATACCCTGATATGGACATACTAAGAGAAGGCCTTGAAGTTCATCCAGTGGGTCTCAGACCTTTTAGGCATGACCTCCAGTTTAACACATCATTGGTGTTTGCAACCACCACAGGCCACCTCTTCAATTCAAACTACACAGAAAACATGCCTCCCATATGATCTGCCGACCCCCACGCAGGTTGAGAACCACTGCATTTATCCATACTTTTCTTTATGGGTATTGCTTTGCTTGAGATTCTTTATGGTTTCACGTTTATTGACTGTCTTGCTCTTATCTTTAAAAGAATCTAATTGGTCCTTGAATGGCTTTAGCTTCAGTTATATGCTCCTGCAAATGTCACGCTAAATAATAAATATAGGCTATTAGTATCTTAACATTGTTTTGTTTTACTTTACCTTTTACATAATATTTAAGTGCTAAAATCTAGTTCTGTATCCAGGGTTATTTTACAGTGAACTAGTATATCCAGATGTTTGTGATTGTTAGTTAAACTACTTTTCGAACCTGGTTGTAAACTTGACTGAAATATGAATGTAATTCCTAAATAAAGTCAAGATGCAACTACTGTTATTACTTTTGTTCACCACACGGTGGCGGTAGAATGCCACTAATAAATGTGAACTTAAATAATATTTGAGTGTTTCTGACTTTAAATACTTTACAGTGTGGTGGTATAAAAATGTGCACCTGCATGTTTTTTGCGAACATCGAGCTTATCCAAAATCAATGTTCAAGCCAATAATATGCAAATGTTTTTCTACACACTACACTGTACATTGGTTGGGTCTATACAGTCAGTCCAACATGCACATCCCTGTGTATTTGTTTGACTAATGATGTTTTTTCCCCCTCTCCTTTATAGTTACCAAAGCATTTTTTCTCACTTAATCAAAATCTTGTTAGTGATCATTTAAATATTTAGCTTGTGTTCTCATTGTTGGGTTGATACCAATTCACAATTTGTCAATTGACATAATAATGTTGGGGAGAGCGGGATAAAGTGAGCCCCTTTTTGCTTTTGTTGTGTACAAACAATGACATGAATACAAAACAGGATGTTTTCTAATCCTTTGCATCTAATAATATTCTGAGACATCTGGTTTGAATGAAATTTGCTTGAAAAAAAAGTTGCCTCATTTTACACAGGAGCAGATTATTGGGGTAAATTGAGCCACCAGATTAAAATTATTTTTATTTTGATATATTAATATGCACCCATATATGCAGCAATATTGCTCCTAAAAAACAAATGAAGTGTCATATTTAATTTTTATTTTCTTCTGTCTCACAAACTCAGAACTCCACAGAAATGGGATTGTCTCAAGCAGATGTTTCTAAGTCCATCATTGTTCATGGAGCCATGAGGCAGCTCAATTTACCCTGACCCTGGGTCAACTCCTCATTTGCCTCTTTGGAAAATCAATATATTTTGAGTCTACTTAAGCTACTTAGCTGCTTTTGTACCTTGGTTATTGTGAATAAGCCAGAAATTAACTTTGAGTAATGTAAAACACTTTGCCTGAAAAAAAAAAAGTTTCTTTTCTGGCAATTATCAGCACTGAAAATTAAATAGATGTAGAGAGAGGTAGGGTTGGGTCAACAGTTTCGAACAGACAGGAATGAAGGCTTGGCCTGGTGAGTATATATACACTGTAGGCTCATGGTTAATTAGAAGCGTGGTAAGGTGAATGCAGGATTGGTTGGTATGCAGAGGTTGATTGATTGTTTGAGGCGTGGTCCTGCTCCTGAACTTAGTCAAACATTAACTCCATTTCACAAACTGAGCCGCCGCAGAAGCTGAACCACGCAAACTACATCTTTTTATCAGTAAATGCATATATAATATTGTGATAGATCCACTTCTCTGAGCTTTGCAGCTGATAGTTCACTAAAGATGAACAAATTAGTCTCTGCAGAGTTCATCTGTAATCCTGCTCCTATAGGAGGAAAAAACATAAGTCTATGTAAAGCACCCAGTGCACAAGCAAAATAAGGTGAATAACCTACTTTTATGACTTAAACGCATTCATCCAGACCGCCAAGGCTGTCAAGTTGTACAGCCGGCTTCTCCCCTCTGCTGCCCAAATGCCAGCTTCGGGGCAACCTGCACAGGAAGTAGGAATGTAACAGGTTAAAAAGGGGCAATGGGAGCCTAGGACATGGTGCAATCAATAAACAATAAATTAAAAAGGAATTAAACAATTTATTTGCCAACATCTAAAAACTGTTAAAATGATATAGGCAATTCTTCTTAAAACAGGGCTTATCAAAACGCCACTAAATTAAATATAAATTAAAGTAAAGCGGCCGTTTGTCCACGATGATCTTCTCCTCCGGCGACAGGGCTGAACAGGGCGGCCAGGGCTCAAACGTCCGCTCCTTCTCCGGGCTGCACTCCTCTGTCCAGGACGGTCAGAGCCGCTTCGTCCTCCTGCACCCACAAAGCACACAGGCCAGCACATCCCCAGACATACACGGCCACGGGCCACAAGCCTCGTCACGAACACCGCTGCTGTAGATACAAAGTATACTACTTACACCGCAGGGAGGACTCCTCGTCCTCCCGCTACTGGTGTTCGACCTCGCGGGGCCCCTCGGTGCGCTTGGTGCGGACTGGCTTCCTTCTCCGCCTCCGCGCTTCCCCCAGCTGAGCGCGTCCGTCCCGTGCCACGCCATTCCTAGGCCGCGGCCCTGGCCGCCGGTGTTCACCCCGTGCCTACTGCGTCAGCGTTCCTTTTTTCTGCGTTTCTCCGTAGGCACTCCCTTTTTATGCCTGCGTCGCAGGTGTGCTTGATTGCGGGGCAATCAATTGGCCAAAGACATGGGGTTGTTAGGGGCAACAAGCTAAAAGGCGAAGTCTTAAAATATAAATACAAATCCACAATAAAAAGTTAAAAGCACTAAAAACATGCAGTTAAAATACACACAAGTAAAAATAAAACCACCAACTTGTGCCCCATCACAGGAACATTATGAGACGGAGAGAGGAAATTACGTGAACTAATGAGTTTTTTATGCAGTTACTGTGTTGAAAAAGTACATGGTAGATTTTTTGGGCAGGCAAAATGATCATGCTACGTTACTCACTACTACAAACGTAATCTGAGTATTCTAACCACTTCATTCCAAGAGTCAAACTTCCTTCACTGTGGGACATCTAATAAATATCTTTCCAACTCATGTTGTGACAAAATGATATGGAGCAAAGGTGAAGTCATGATGTTTTTATGTTACCTGTAGTCAGCTTGTTTTAGCCTGTTGAGAAACAAGTTAAATTTTACCCAGAATTCTTAGTGGCTGCAAGCTGTAAAGTGTTTTAGCCACTTGATTTGTTGCTCTCCTCTGGAAACCCATTTGGTCCTGAGTAAAGGAGGTTAATGGCAGCAGATTTTCCTCACAGAAGAACGCATCATGATCATGATGAATGAGAGTCCGAATGAATGTATTGTGGCAAAGGCTGTGTTAAACTTCACCCCACTCCTTTTGAAGCAGCTGTGA
The DNA here is from genome assembly GCA_007210695.1 of Neogobius melanostomus. Taxonomy (NCBI): domain Eukaryota; kingdom Metazoa; phylum Chordata; class Actinopteri; order Gobiiformes; family Gobiidae; genus Neogobius; species Neogobius melanostomus. The sequence goes on along the minus strand of VHKM01000073.1, from coordinate 4,995,746 downwards.
TTTGATGATCATTGTTTTGTCTTTAAAACGTTGTTTTATGTTGTACATGTTTTACATCCTTGTGTACACGCTTGAATTAAGAAAAAACAACAACAAACTAAGATTATTCCTTGTATTTCAAATGGAAACCAACCTAGCTGATCAGAGTCATTCTTTGTACAGCCCAAAGGACAAGTGGTGCTCCAAAGGAAAAAAATAGGTCTGAAGGTGGATATACCGACCATACGTCCGTCACTGTAGGGCAAGGTGATGATCTCTCTCCTCTCATTTATCTTGTGTTTCCTATGTTTATAAACACTTCTGCACAGCCAAGACTTGACGCAAAAGTAAAACCTTCTGCACATGTGTGAGGCATTATGATGTTCAACAACAGCCAAATCTGCCCAAAGGTCTTCCAAAAACGGCCAAAACTGTATCTCCAATGTATTTTACCAGACCATTGAGCCACTGCGCTTCTCTGATACAGACCTGCACCCTCCTGTTTTTCTCACAGAAAGAACAGCTCTCACAGCCTTAGATCTGCAGATTTGTCATTTCAAATTGGGATTTTTTTTGTTGAAGAATTGAACCATGGATGGCAAATTCTAAAGAGTGTATGTGTACTTAGCAACAGCAGGTGGCTCTGGTGGTAAAGACACAAACTATGCTTCAATCTTGTCTTTCAATCACCTTTTGTATAATTGAACTCTAAACCTAAACTAAATACTAAACAAATCCCATATGATTTATGGATAAAACAGGCTGGATTACTGAAGTTGTTTGGCAAAGACGGAGGCGATTTATGTTTTTATCTCCACTTATAAATGCAGTGCACTATTGTCATCGACAAAGCCTCTGAAAAACTTTTCATCCATAATAAAATATTTCTTAGACTCATATTTAAAGCAGTACTAAGTAACGTGTTTGTCTTAATAAATCCTTTCCGTAGTCCTCTGGGGGTAATACAGGTGTTAATGGGATGATTGGGGGGTCTTTCATCTCCCCCTGGTGTCTCTGGCCAGAAAACCATGCTTGCAACTTGACTGCCACCGGGGCGGAGCAACCAATACACACTAATAGAATCACGGAGAAGAAGCTAACAGGCTAACGGGCAAAGCTAACTGCGGGCTAGCGCCACTTAAACAGTATTTACAGCCAAGTTTGAGTGAAAAAAAATATTCCCATTGTATAACTGGATGTACAACATCCTCTCTCCCTTCACCTTTTCTGTCAGCGTAGTATTTACTCTCCAAGACATTTAATAAGTAAAAAATCGTAACTTGCTAAGACACCTGCAGTTGCGCGTATGGCCTCTAGGGGCAAGAGTTACTTAGTACTGCTTTAATATGGGCTACACATGAATTAAGATGAAAATGAAAACAACTAACTATATTATATATTTTCATATATGACTTGACTGCTTTTGTCCATATGCCTACAGTATATACAATTACAGGCATCAGAAGAAATAAGTGTTGAATCCACACACATTTCAGATTAATAATTATATGATTTAATAATATTTCTGAAGAAATACGGAATATGACAGGCAATATGAGGTAGGAAGACCCTTCAGCCAATCAGAGATAGGTCGTCCAAACGCCCTCTAGTCGATACATGTGTACACATTGGCTGTAAACAGAGCAATCATCTTTTTGTCTTTTTTATCCTTAAAGGCACTAGACGGAGTTTAAAATTGTTAAATGTATGTATTTTCTACCTCCTACTTGTTCCAGCAATGTCCTCATGTGTAGAATGAGCCCAGACCTACTCATCACAACTGCTGCAACAATCCTGCACTGTCACTCAAAAGTTGTTAATTCGCGTTCAAAGTGCCGTCATACGAGCTTAATATAGAAGCTTCAGTTACGCGTAAGTCCTGAGGTGGCAGTAGCAAGTATAATGATAAATGACAACTTGCATCTAGTCCCTTTAAATGAGGAAAGGAGGAAAAAATAACTCCATCAATTTCATTGTGGATTGTGGATATAACCCTATTCACTATTAGTTGTTCTCTCGTGTCATTTCAAGAGAAAGCGCTAAAAAAGAAGCAGGTAACAATGAAAGACCATCAATAATCACAGACAAAACACAACACATGTATTATCCACATTTCATTCCACCCATTTCATATTTATAATTAGGGGAAATTAAAGCCAACATGTTTAAATCAGATATAAACCAGAACGACTCTGATTGACACTGAGATGATGACCAGCCAATTGCCAGATTAGCAACGTCATCCACAGGAAACGTCGAGCAGAGCCGATCGCGCAGCCGAGCACATATGAAACCTCCAGCTCTACATGCGAGTAGTGCTTTGATCGTGGTGTCATTGTGAGTTCTCGATATAGCCGGATAATATGAATATGGCTAGTGTTCTGACTGTTGCTGGTGTAGTTGGCGAGGTGAGAGGATGCAGCAGGAGGCGCACCTGGTGAGCTTTTGGCACCAGCTCTGCTTTCAGCTCCTCCTCAGGTGTGGCAGGGCTGAGGATCTGTTGCCAGTTTGCCATGGTTTAACCAGTTTACCCTCACGCCCTCACAACACTCATCTTATCAGGTATATTGTTTACTTTTAATATATTTCCCTCTTTCTCTCAAAAAGAAAACAATCGCTCTCTCTCATTCCTCAGTTTGTAACCTTACGGACTTCTACTTTAATGTGTAAATTATGCTGGAATATTTCCCCAAACTGCCCCTCTTGCCCGATCTTGTGCAATGGTTTCACTTCAAACATCAACTTTAAAGCCCCTGACTCCAGCCTTGCCCTCCCCCATTCAAATCTGATTTGATCCTCTCGTTGCATCACTTACCATTTTGAGTGATGAACAATTCCTCCACTGCTCTTCACCTCCATGCCATGAATCATTTATTCAGATGAGTCAGTGACAGCCGTGTCATAGCCTTTTTCTAATACCTGACAGGAGAGGGAAAAAGGCATCTTGCTGTGAATGGAATACTTAAGTTGAGACAAGCGGCTCCGAACTTTTGAGAAATTTGTTTCACTCACATTATTTTTGTGCATGGGTTACTTTGGCATTTTGAAGACCTCAACAGTAACTAAACTAACTACCAACTCAATTTGGTCATTTTAGCCATGGTGGTGGAACTTGATGTGACCGCCGTTGCTGAAAATACATTTGCATCTGGTTAGGCAGACACTGGTAGAAGATTAAAGGCACATGAAATAACATGTTTTCAGAAATCAGGACACATTTGATGGAGAGAAGTTCAGAAAATGTAAATTCCCTGCACACTGAACGCTCTTTGGTCATGACAAATTTGGTCTTTGGTCATGAATAAATGAATGAAAATGAAATTCCATTCCATTCAAACAACACTCAACTTTATCAACTTCCATTTTTTTGACTCAAAAATATGTGGTCAAGGTTTCAAGGTATACAGGCAATGTTGGACCCTGACAATACAGTGCGACTGACAAACAGTACAACAGAATACAGCTCGGAGTATTAGTGATGTAAAAGCCATTATGTAGCAACTTTGTGGTTACATAATTCATTTGAATTGTGAGATCTCAATTTTCAGGCTGATAATTCTTCATAGGTCTAATGAAAGTCAGCCCGATATTTTTATTTATTTTAGAATGCACAATCTATCACTAGTAAAGCAAGTTGCCCAGAGAAAATGAAATAATGCCTTTGCAGCCTAAAGGGACATCTGAGTAATCAGACAAAAGTGTCTTATCAACTACTTTTAAATGTATTCTGAAACTCAATACATATATTCACAAACAACAAAGTGGCTATACATTTTTAATGTATTGTGTGCTGCATTTAGATTTTTTTGTGCTCTAGTTTACCCTAAAGAAAAAAATTAGTATTGCATTTTCAATCAACACTCCTATTTCGGTAAACAACAGCCATTACTTTCTGCCATTATTTACGCTGCACAGCTGTACAGCGGTTAGTGCTCGTGCTTCACAGCTAGAAGGTCCGGGTTTGATTCCCACCTGGACGGGGCCTTTCTGTGTTGAGTTTGCATGTTCTCCCCGTGTTTGCGTAGGTTTCCTCCGGGTACTCCGGTTTCTCCTGCCACTAAAAACATGTACAATAGGCCAGGATGAATGAGAGTGTGTTTAAGAGTGCGCATGGGAGACAACGGATGCAAATTAGCCCAAGGCTACAATCCGGTGTGGCTTGTTTACATGCATGAGTCCCATGTATGTTCATTAACATGCACTGTCCCGACCAAATAATAAACCATATTTACCCTAAATGTGAAAATATTTTAACCCTTATGTTTGTTGTAGGCGTGTACATTTTTGTACACTAGGGTAGCGAACATAAGAAAATTGAAGGATGACATAAGGGTTAAATGATCTGTGTGAGTCCATACATTCTTGGCAATGTCAAAAATATTACCGATTCGATATAATTATAAATGTGTATCAGTTGACTGCATTTTGATCAACTTTTGCCAAAAATGTAAATTTGCGACAGATATGATGAATGGCAGCAAGAAAAACACCTGTTTCTTGGTAAAGAGGAATTTGGAACTTTTCTTGGGGACTGGAATGATGACCGGCCATTGACCGGGGGGTGGGGCTGAGGAAACGTGTTGAGGCAGACGCAGAACGACTGGGCGTGGTTAGGGGGGGTATGTGTGTGCAGTTGTTGACAAGAAAGGAAAGTTAAAAGCCGTGCGCGCGATGGGCCGTGGGGACGGTAAAGAGACAGTCCTGGCTTCAGCTTGCTCATATCGCTGAATATGTGCCCAAGTAATTACGCGGGCAGAACTATATGTGGAGCACTAAAAGTAAATGCTAACAGGCAAAAACACCTAGCCGCTAGTTGGTAAAGAGGTGCAACACTGTTTATTGTCCCATCAAAACACGGAAAAGGGGTTCGCCTTGACATTAAAGGATCTGTATCATGCTATTTTAGCCATTCCAAAGTAAAGTATAGGCATATATATGATATATTGTACCTCTATCACTATGGAGTACTCATTTTTGAGAGAAATATAAGTATTTTTGGGGGTATTTTCCCTACCCGGAAGACAAGACGCTTCGATTCAGTTAACTCCGCCCCTCTCTCCGCTCATTCCACATTTGCAGTATTATAAATATAAATATTGCTGCAAAAAGTGAAGTTACTTCACATAATGCAGTTATAAGGAGTTGACATGTGCAACACAGTTTCATAAATGGCTAACACACACGCTAACACACACGCTAACACGCGTTTTGATTGACTCACCGCTCAGCATGGCCTCCCCATCGTCGGGTGTTTACGTTATGGCCCTCGTGTTGGTTATAAAAGTTAATCCACTTTGATTCTGGCCAAGGTTTACCAAGCATCCATCAGGTTGGTTGATATAGTAGCTAGCTTAATCCCGGAAAGAAATTCCAACTTCTGGCGAGTGCACTCTTCTTTAGGAAGGTAGTCCTGTTCCTCTCGTAGCCAAACGCGCATCCGTGGCATTATCGGTAAGAAAAAGAACAGGCGGTGTCCAGAGTAGGTTAGAAAGAGCTCAGTCTTCAAAAACAACACTTATGCTCGGATCCATGGCTCCTCCAGCCGTGGGTGCGCTTGATTAGCGTCGTGGGACAGCACAGACGCGTCGGAGAGTTGCTGTGTTTTTTTTTTTTTTTTTTTTTTTTTTTTCAAAAAAAAAAAAAAAAAAAAAAAAGTTTTATAAATAAAAATCACGCCGTAAGACATTACATTACAGACGTAGAGCACTTCCGTTCCGCTGTGACGACACAACTGAACAGCTCAGTCGTTTACCAGGAGAGGTGGAGCAGCTGCTCAGAGAGCAGGATTCAGGAGGATTACTTAGAACTGCGTGAATGAAGCCAAAAACGCTCTGGGGGTGTTTTTGATAAGGAAATAGCATAACAACATGGCTAAAAACTCAAAAAAGTCGATTTTGCATGATATAGGACCTTTAATGTTAAAACTAGGCCGAGAGAGAGAGAGGAGGGAGAAATTAACACACGACTAGTCTAAAATGATGTCGACTAGTGCCACAGTAGTCAAATAATCGTAGTAATCGACTAGTCTGTTAATGCCCAAGTAGACATACAGTCTTTGGTTAACTGAGTGAACAACAATCAATGTGATGGTTAGTTTATGTTTAACGTTTGAATTAAGTTTGTTTTTGTGTTGGCTTGTAGTACCCTCTTGTCATGCGTGCTGTTTTTGCGGTTCTGCTGTTGAGGACGTTGAGCTGTAAATTTCATGGCAGCTGTCTTACTGTCGTTTGGCCGATATAAGGCTGTTTGGTTGTTTTATGTGGATGTATTTTGTTGATCTGTGAGTGAGCTGGAGCTACACTGATTCGATATTTTAAGTAAATATGTTTAAAAATTAGTTTTGATTGGTACTGTAAAAACGTTAGCGTCATGCTAGCAGAATTTGTTATGCAGTAACCTACCATACCATACCATACCAACTTTATTTATAAAGCACTTTAAAAACTTAACAGCTCGGCCAAAGTGCACACACTGGGGCAAACATATATATAAATATACAAAAACAATAATACATGAGGTCAGACATGATCAAAAGCAAGTGAAAAGAAATGTGTTTTAAGAAGTGACTTAAAAACAGGCAGAGACTGAGCCTGTCTAATCTCGATAGGCAACTGATTCCAAAGGCGTGGGCCTGCAACAGAAAAGGCTCGGTCGCCCCGAAGTTTATGCTGTGTCTTGGGGACCACAAGCTTCAGCTGATCAGCCGACCTCAGAGCACGAGAGGGAACATAAGGCTGGATCAGATCTGAGAGGTAGGAGGGGGCCAGGCCATTTAAACATTTAAAAGTAAATACAATCATTTTAAAATCAACTGTAAAACCCACCGGCAGCCAGTGTAGGGATTTTAAAACCTGTGTGACGCTCTCATATCTGCGTGTCCCAGTTAAAAGTCGAGCTGCCGAATTTTGGACGAGCTGCAGCCGAGAAAGTGCATGTTGGCTCACCCCACAGTAAAGTGCATTACAATAGTCAAGCCTGGTTGTCACGAAAGCATGCATAACAGTCTCAAAGTGCTGCTGCGTTAAAATAGGCTTTATCTTGGCAAGTTTCCTTAACTGAAAAAGCTTGACTTGACAACTTTGGAGATCTGCTGGTCAAGTTTCAGGTTAGCGTCCATCGTAACACCTAAGTTTGTCACTACTGGCTTCATAAAATTATTTAAAACCACCAGGTCAACTGAAGGGGCGTGGCCAGGGCTACTTGGGCTAAAAACAATGACTTCTGACTTCTCTTGGTTGAGGTTCAGGAAATTCAAAGACATCCACAATTTCAAATCCTCCAGACAGTCCAAGAGAGAGGCAGCAGCTCGTAGGTCACACTTCTTCAGCGTTCTGAGTATCATCTGCGTAAAAATGAAAACCGACACCGTGCTTTCTCAGGATGGGTCCGAGTGGGAGCATATATAATGAGAACAATAAAGGGCCAAGGATTGACCCTTGAGGAACTCCAGATGTCAGTGGGGCCAAAGAAGAGACGAAATCTCCCAAACTGACACAAAAATGTCTATCAGCCAAGTATGACCGGAACCAATGAAGGGCAGAACCACGGATCCCCACCCAGTGTTCCAGCCGAGAGAGGAGGATCTCATGGTCCACAGTGTCAAAAGTGGCCATCAAGTCCAGTAGCACCAGAACAGTGGAGTGGCCAGCGTCGGTAGAAATAAAATGTTATTAAAAACACGGAGGAGAGCCGTTTCTGTGCTGTGACCGCTTTTAAAACCAGACTGGAAGGTTTCTAAAATGTTGTGCTCATCTAGGAAGAACCTCAGTTGAATAAAAACATTTTTTCCAAAATTTTGGAAAGAAAGGGAAGCTTTGAGATAGGCCTGAAGTTTGACCGTATAGAGGAGTCAAGGCCTGGCTTCTTAAGCAGGGGGTGCACAAATGCCTGCTTAAAATTAACAGGAACAACACTGCTGGTGAGGCCGTTATTTAGCAATGTTAAAACTACAGGTGCAATAGTTTCAAAAACCTCTTTAAAAAGACGTGGAGGTAGAGGATCATCTGGAGATCCTGCAGCCTTCATATGTGAGACAATGTCAATTAGTTGTGGCAGAGCCACAGGCTCAAACTGCTCAAAAACTGCAGAACAGGGGACATACACCGAAGGATCATGAGAAGGGGCTGTTATAAGAGCTCTTGAGGATTCTACCTTATTCACAAAAAATTGCAGGTATTCTTCACACAATTCAGGTGAGGGCTCAAGGCACAATGACTGGAACACATTTAAGGCAGAATCAATTGTCGTAAAAAGCACACGGGGATTTTGACAATTGTTTACAATAATATCAGAGAAATAGGCTGTTTTTGCCAATTTTACAGTCTGCTGATAATGACGCCAGCTCTCTTTTAGAATTTGAAAGGACACCTCTAGCTTGTCATTTTTCCATTTGCGCTCAGCTTGTCTGCATAAACGCCGAGCATCACGAGTACAATCATTCAACCAAGGCTCAGATTTTGATTTGGATGACCTAATTTTAAGTGGAGCTACAGACTCAAGGACCGTCTGACAAGCCGAATGAAAACAATTTGATAGCGCCTCAGGATCAGCACTCATAGACTGGTCAAACTGGTCAAAATAAACAGGAAAGCAGCAGCGAACTGAGCGGCAGTAGAAGAGTTAAGCACCCGACAGCGGCGCACGGGAGCGCATGGCTTGACCGTTACGCACGAAAGTTAACATTGAAATCACCGGCATGTAATCAGAAAAAGCGGCATCACTAATCTCAATGTTATCTACAGAGACACCGTGAGCTAAAACAAGATCAAGTGTGTGCCCACGCTCTTGTGTAGGGCCGGACACATATTGCACAAAACTGAAAGAGTCAACAAGATTCAGAAAGTCTTTAGCCAAAGGCTTATACGGGCAACAAACGTGGATATTAAAATCACCAACAATTAAAATCTTGTCATACTTCACCATTACATCTGCCAAAAAATAGGAAAAGTCACTGATAAAATCCTTGTTGTATTTAGCAGCACAGCTCAAAGCTACAAAGTTCAAAACTAGAGTAGGTGACTGGCAGATTTAACTGCTTACACTTAAAAGTTTCCTTATAAATGGTCGCAATCCCCCTCCACGACCGGTCATCCTCGGGACATTGAAATAGGAGCAACAAGCAGGCAAAAGTTCAGTTACGGCGCTGGACTCACCGGCATTGATCCAGGTCTCTGTTACGCACAGAAAATCCAGATCCTGAGACGTGAAGAAGTCTCTGAGTATAAACGTCTTATTCCCCAGCGAACGAGCGCACAAAACGAGCGCGAAGCGCTCGCCTCCTCTCAAACATGCACTAACGCACTCCTCTCCTCGTGCACGTTCCGTGCAGGTGCACATGTATCAGAAAACGAACATTGTAATTGGATGGTGCGCGGAGCGCACTCCCCTAAAGTGCGAACAAAACGCACAAAACGAGCGCGAAGCGCTCCCTCCTCTCAAACACTCACTAACACACTCCTCTTGTCGTGCACGTCCCGTGCACATACATACGTATATAATGCAAAAATCAACATTGTAATTGTACAGAGCCCATAAAAGTCAATGGGCGACTGAAAGCCCTGGGTCACTGACGGGCACGAAGTGACCCAGGACCTCTACCATGAGGTAGGAATGCGCGAGCGCTTTCCGAAAATATATAGTTTATGGTACCCGCGTAAGCGGGAACATTGTTTTCGTATGGGAATATTATTCTTTCTTTCTTTCTTTCTTTCTTTCTTTTTCTTTCTTTCTTTCTTTCTTTCTTTCTTTCGCACCGTCGCAATTTTCACCCTGTGAACATCGACGAAAAGTCACAGATTTTGGCCCAAAATTCAAACCCGATCCGATGTAACTTTTGACTATTTCCAAATTTTGAATTTCAAAATAGTGGAGCGAAAGCGCCACCTCAGTTTTTTTTTAACATTGCGAGATAGGACTTGGCCAAAAATGAAGTTTGTCGTAGAATCATAAAAATCGGCACAGACGTGCATCATGACAAGTTGAGCAAAAATATTATTACGGCAACGCGTCCGCCATATTGGGTGTCGGCCATTTTGGATGAAAGCCCGCGAAGCAGGAATCCGCCTTTATTTTTCACTTTGTACAAAATCTATCTCCTTCTAGAGCTTTTATCGGAACGAGCTAATTTTGGGTGGAAAGTAATCTTGAGAAGTAGAACGTTAAAAGTGATCCAAATTACGTTTCTACGTTTTACCGTTTTTATGCGGCGAAGCCGCAAACTGTACGAAGTATTTTTTGATTTTCGCAAACAAAAAATGGCTCCCATTCGCACATATGAAGTCCGATTTCGCTCATTTTGTTATCAGTTATTAAAGTCACAGTCCTAAACACTTTCATTTGGCAAAATTCAAATTGGGCGCGATAGCGCCCCTATAGGAATTATATGGAGAGTACAAATTTAGTTTTACGAAAATTAAAATAATTTGGCACAAAATTCTATTTGGTCGTTCCGATCAGAAAAGTCAATCACACCCATGCCATATTTTTCACGGTGTTGCCGTAGCGATGACCAGAACGTCCCATTTTATTCTGATGGAAAAATGTTAAACACCATAATTCAGCGAGAAGTGAGGAACCAAAGGTTATCCAACGTACTTGGACAACCTTTGTGGATGTTCTGCGGCGCAGCCGCAACCCTAAGTAAAATGTAAAAATATGCTTCAGTTTGCAGATATAGTGTGATACAAATTCATACTAATTTTTCTCTGTATAATGTCAAAATTGAGCGCGGAGTGCGCGTTAGCGCATTCCAATAATCCTAAAACTAAGACCCTTGGGAAAAAAGTTAAAAACAAACATAAAGGCAGTAGCAATACCATAATTTTAGATTGAGGGAGACAAAAGGGCGCGAAGCGCCCCCTTGCTTTAGGCAGGGCGGTCGGCGAGGGCCGATAATCGCTTGCGGCTATATTTTGTTTTGTTGTTGCATTACATGAAAATTATGAAAATGATCTTTTCAAAGAAAATCATCTGTTCGCTGTCTGTCATAGCTAGATAGTAGTCTACATCTAGTGAGGATAGAACAATCAATACAATATTATCACAGAGAAATGATATACTGGGAAGTTAAAGTCCATAGAAAAACAAGTTGATAGGGCAGGTAGGTGTTTATTTTTTTATTTTGTATATGAACTTGCAATGAAAGTAGTCCTCATCAGTATAAAATCTCAAAAGCAAATTAAAGTTGTGTGGTTTTATGCATGCATTGGTTAGACATTTTTCCTGCTATTCAGCTCACTTTTAAATCAATTTCTCAATCGCCCATGAGATATTTGTTATCTGACTCCTCCGTAGAATCTGCCTATGAGCTCTGGAAAAGAGGGAGAAGAACAGGGGCGCAGAGCTAAATGAGACTTTGGCAGGTGTTATCCATTCTGGTGATGCATGGATGTCTAAGGACAACAGCGCCGGCAGGGTAAACACTGGCACATATATGGCAGGGGGATAAGTAAAACAAACCAACAGATAGACCATCATCAGGTTGTGGACACACTAAGGGGTGAGCAGCATGAAGAGGATGCTACCTGTAGTAAGCTGTACCTTTATTACTGATGTCAAATGGCAGGCATTTTAGAGAATAGATCATACATCGCAAGCTTCACTATCGTTGAACCTTTACTCAAGCTATAACCCAAACACTACATATCATTAGATAATAGTGATATGCTACAGTGGTATGTGAAAGTTTAGGCACCCCTGATCAATATTACTAATAATGTGGATAATGAAGCAAGGAGAAGATGAAAGATGTTCTACAAAGGGAAAAAAGTTGCAAAAATTTAGCCATAACATTTAAACGTGCCTCATGCATTTTGGAGACAAAAAAAAACAAAGGTTAGAAATGTTTTGGCTGAAATAAGCAAGTCAGTTTGGAAAAGAAGGCGTACAGACTTTCATGCAGTGAACATATGTCAAACTGTTGATCCTGGGGGTGGATTGATCATCCTTTGAGGTTGTATTGCAGCCAATGGTACCTATGGAAGACTATTGGCACCTTAATTCAATTGTCTATTCATTTGTCAAATGGCTATGCATTATGTTATTTTAGTATTTATTTTGGAATTGTGTTTGGCAAAGTGTAATGTTATATCCAATTTTGACATTTAATGTTCTATTCCAAAAGTTCTAATGGCAATTCAATATGTAAAGTGTTGATACAATGTCTTTATATATTGCAAATTACAAGATTTTGAAATGAATAGCATATTGACATGGAAATTTGGCCTCTTTATTCATTGTTCTATTCATTCTTAAAATGGCATTTAGTTTCGAGTTGTATTTGACAAAGTTGCATGTTATATCCTATTTTGACATGTAATGTTCTATTCCAAAAGTTCTAATGGCAATTCAATATGTAAAGTGTCGATTCAATGTCTTTATATATTTCAAATTACAAGATTTTGAAATGAATAACATATTGACATGGAAATTTGGCCTCTTTATTCATTGTTCTATTCATTCTTAAAATGGCATTTAGTTTCGAGTTGTTTTTGGCAAAGTTGAATGTCATATCTTATTTTGACTTGGAATATTCTATTCTACTTTTGAGTAAGTTTCATTTAATGTGTTGTGAAACAGCACCTCCCTCTGGATTGCATTGCATATTGCATATTGCATTGCCACAAGGTTTGAGTGCAACTATTTTCAATATGCTATGCAGTTCTTGACCCCTGGGAAGGCGGGCCCTGGTCCGCTCTCGGCCAATCAGAGACGAGTCTATATCCTCCTAGCTAGATGCTCTGTGTTGTTGTTTTTTGCTGGAAGTAAATGCTGTTATGACGGATTGGAAGTAACAGATCACCCTTCATGAAGATTCCAAGTTACTCTAAGGAGGTTCTATGTAAGTATAGAAGCGTGTTTGTTAAAATACCAGTACTGTTTAGTGTTTTTTCTCTCTTTTGTTTATTAAACACTTGCTACCTAGTTCAGTCATGCTCAGCAGTCCCACAGAAAGTCAAACTCCACAGTGTTTCAGCTTCTTACATTTTATTTTGACCCACAAAAATATCTGTAAGTATTCAAATGATAGTGATCTTAGCTTCCATTAGATACCAAATTTAGTAATTTTTAGCATGTTTCCTATTCGTAATTAGGAAGAAAATATCCGGCGCTAATACCGTTAGCATCCCTATGGTTTTTCCCATGTAAATTAGCCTCGTGCTAATAGCTCGCTAATACAATCGTTTTTTGAAGGTTTTAGTTAACTCTAAGCTACTTATTTTCTATTTGCATTGTATATTTACCCAATTGAGATTGTAATATGCATTCTTTGTGTAACTGTATGTTACAGTTTTAAAGTACTTCAGTAAATCACACAAATACAGCAAGACACTTCTTGGTTTTCATTAGAGACTGTTCTATCTGCAAAGCTGGTTCTCACACACTAGTAAAGACAGAATACTTACACTAAACCAAACGTGGTGGCACGTGTTTTTGTTTTAATGATTAAGCACTTTATAGGCCTACTTTATTGTACGCCCATGTTAATTTCTATTCTCACAATCTTCAGCGCAGTTATCCTCTTACTCAATTATATCTTTATGCGTGGTGAAACCTCATTCCTGTCAATTTGGTTCACATTTCAGAACAAGAAAACCAATTAAGCCAGGGTGATACATTTTTCAAACCACCAGGTGCCGCCGTTTAGTAGGGCTGCGAATTACAGTATGATACATTTGATTTTGAATATGTCTATTTCCGTCTCCATCTTCATCACGGACTTCTTCCTCACTTTCCTTGTCTAAACACGCTGTGGGCTAGAACTGAAAACTGGTATCTTCGGTACTGGGTGGTGCAACCATTTGACATCACTACCCAGAATGCATTGCGATGTAAATAACAATGGCGACGTGCAAATTTTTTTTCTAAAAATATAAAACTAGCGAATGTTTTAGTTTGTTTTTTGAATTATCTTATAGATATGTTACTGACAGTGAAATTATTAAATTATGATCTATTTCATATAGATCAAACATGTTGATCTGCTATTTCAGTTTGTTGTAAGATAAGAAAGGCTGTATTTATCCCATACAAGGGAAATGGTATGTTTGAAATAGCTAAGTACAAAAGAGCAACTGAATAAGGAAGCAAATGTCAAAAGACCTTGTGTTAAATATTAACTAAATAACAAAAACTATTCAAACATAAACTGTACTTCACTATATAAGGTACCAAATTAAATGAAACTAGAACAAAGCGATGACTATGTAGCAAGAGGTCAGGGGACTGTATGTACATGAATGTGAACAGCGTGTGAATATTTGTTAACATTTCGCATAGTGCTAAGATAATGCAGATCTAATTCTGTTCTATCCTTAGCATCCAACAGTAATCAATATCCTTTTTTGTTGTGGTCAGTCACTGTAGTTTTCTTCCTTTGTTCATTAGGGCCCAGAGAAACTGTAAAGAAGACAGACCACCTGTGCGGACAACAGCCTGCTGCCATCTTCATCCAGTCACCTCAGCGCTGTTGACATGATCACATTCATAATTTTTCCACAAATTCTAACAAATTAGTTATTAATTAAATGCAGACTATCTTTGCATCTCTCAATTTAATATTTATTTACAAGAAGCTCCTGACAACACAAACGGGTTCAACCCAGCTCCTCTGCGACATTCTCCTAGCCTTCGTTCTTCTGAACCGCTCCTGTACCACACAGCTGCTTCTTGGGGTTGCAGAGAAGAATGATTCCACCATACAAGAAGAATCTTATTGGCCAGTCTAAAAATGTTCTACCGTCTCTTCATATTCAGATGTTGTACGGTCTCTTCATAGCGGCATCTGGAATGTAGATGGTTATAAATGATTAAATAAATAAATAAAACAATGTGTTGTGATGTGTGTGCTTATCAGCACAAACATGCTTCGGCTGTCCAGGTGCCTGGGTAAGACAGAGTTTGTGCCTGAATAACTTAGGTATTACTGATGTACTGTGAAATCTCATGATGCTTTCTAGATGCTGTTAGTACCACTATTATAATCACCCCTGCCTGTATCCGGAATGTAAACTAATTTTGAAAATGGGGGTAGGCACTTATAAGCTTTCTTGCTTCGGCCTACTCCTTTTGAGTTTATGTTACTTTATTTATTTTCTGCACTGCAACAATGTTAATGTAAATAATTACTCAAATAAATTCAATCAATCAACATTGGTAGTAACAGATTAGATTTGTTACACAACTCTGATTAAAAAAAACAGAATAGTACTTAGCCTCATGTTTTTACAAATGTAGGAGTATTTTGTTGTCACGTTATTTAATCTGATCATCAGGATCACTGCACTGAAGAGTGTGAGAATAGAAATTAACATGAGCATACAATAAAGTATAGTTTAATCATTAAACAAAAACACGTGCCACCACGTTTGGTTTTGTGTAAGTATTCTGTCTTTACTAGTGTGTGAGAACCAGCTTTGCAGATAGAACAGTCTCTAATGAAAACCAAGAAGCGTCTTGCTGTATTTGTGTGATTTACTGAAGTACTTTAAAACTGTAACATACAGTTACACAAATAATGCATATTACAATCTCAATTGGGTAAATATACAATGCAAATAGAAAATAGTAGCTTAGAGTTAACTAAAACCTTCAAAAAACGATTGTATTAGCGAGCTATTAGCACGAGGCTAATTTACATGGGAAAAGCCATAGGGATGCTAACGGTATTAGCGCCGGATATTTTCTTCCTAATTACGAATAGGAAACATGCTAAAAATTACTAAATTTGGTATCTAATGGAAGCTAAGATCACTATCATTTGAATACTTACAGACATTTTATTTTGTGGGCCAAAATAAAATGTAAGAAGCTGAAACACTGTGGAGTTTGACTTTCTGTGGGACTGCTGAGCATGACTGAACTAGGTAGCAAGTGTTTAATAAACATAAGAGAGAAAAACACTAAACAGTACTGGTATTTTAACAAACACGCTTCTATACTTACATAGTACCTCCTTAGAGTAACTTGGAATCTTCATGAAGGGTGATCTGTTACTTCCAATCCGTCATAACAGCATTTACTTCCAGCAAAAACAACAATACAGAGCATCTAGCTAGGAGGATATAGACTCGTCTCTGATTGGCCGAGAGCGGACCAGGGCCCGCCTTCCCAGGGGTCAAGAACTGCATAGCATATTGAAAATAGTTGCACTCAAACCTTGTGGCAATGCAATATGCAATATGCTGTGCAATCCAGAGGGAGGAGCTGTTTCACAACACATTAAATGAAACTTACTCAAAAGTAGAATAGAATATTCCAAGTCAAAATAAGATATGACATTCAACTTTGCCAAAAACAACTCGAAACTAAATGCCATTTTAAGAATGAATAGAACAATGAATAAAGAGGCCAAATTTCCATGTCAATATGTTATTCATTTCAAAATCTTGTAATTTGAAATATATAAAGACATTGAATCGACACTTTACATATTGAATTGCCATTAGAACTTTTGGAATAGAACATTACATGTCAAAATAGGATATAACATGCAACTTTGTCAAATACAACTCGAAACTAAATGCCATTTTAAGAATGAATAGAACAATGAATAAAGAGGCCAAATTTCCATGTCAATATGCTATTCATTTCAAAATCTTGTAATTTGCAATATATAAAGACATTGTATCAACACTTTACACATTGAATTGCCATTAGAACTTTTGGAATAGAACATTAAATGTCAAAATTGGATATAACATTACACTTTGCCAAACACAATTCCAAAATAAATACTAAAATAACATAATGCATAGCCATTTGACAAATGAATAGACAATTGAATTAAGGTGCCAATAGTCTTCCATAATGGTACAGGGAAATGATGAATGGGCAAAATTAATTTCCCAAAAATTCTGAAGGAAAACGTAACACCATTGGTGAAAAGGCTGAATTAAAAAGCAAATGGCTTCTACATATCGGTAATGATCGTAAACACAGCTCAAAATCCACGATGGATTACATCAAGAATGTTGCTTGCCTTCTCAGTCTCCTGACCTGAACACCACAGAAGATCTTTAGTTATAGAGCAGTGCGTGACAGACGGCCCAGAACTCTGTCTGCTCTGGAAGACTTTAGTAAGGAAGAAAGGTCTAAAATCCCTTTAATTAGAATCTGAAAGACTTTTGCTGCCTAGAATAGCCTTTGAAGCTGTGATACTTGCCATACCGCCTTTGCTATGCCCAATCCCGTCAGACCTTGGAAGCTAAGCAGGGAAGGGCCTGGTCGGTACATGGGAGACCGTTGGTAACACCAGGAAGCCTAGCGAATGCAGTGAGCGAGTGAGTGGTTGGTGGTGGTCGGAGGGGCCGATGGCGCAGATTGGCAGCCTCGCTTCCGTCAGTCTACCCCAGGGCAGCTGTGGCTACAATTGTAGCTTACCACCACCGAGTATGAAGTGAATGAATGATGCAACTGTAAAGCATCTTTGAGTGTCCAGAAAGCACTATATAAAACTAATGCATTATTATTATTATTGTTATTATTATATTGGGGCCCTACGGTGCATTATTTCCTTCCTCTGGCCTTTTTTACATTAATATTATTTTGAAAATGCAATTAAGACCTGTTTTATAGGGGAATGTCTCATCTACAACCTCATGCTTTTTGGAGATCATTTCCCTTGCTTCATTATCTTCATAATTAACATTATTAACATTTCGATCCAGGGTGCCTAAACTTTCACACAAGTTTCTTGTACCTTGATGTTGGTTTGTGGCCTTTGCTGTGTTACCGACATGCCATGCCACAGTTTTTTTTCACGTGTCTTAATACCACATTTGTACTAATTGGTTTCCCAAACTACATCCATGTGATGAATGGGAGTGATTGTCTTCGCTAGCGTCATAATTTCTTGTCCATTACAGGCTGAGCATTAGCATGTTCTGTGCATTCTGGTGCAATGTTCTACCCTATTAAATCATTTTATAAATATTTTTTCATTGGAAATTGGAAACCATTAATTTGATGGCTGCAGTATTTATGTGCTAAGGGAAATCACGGCGCTGTCATTGTTAAGTCAAAGCTCAGGCATTATTTGTGTGTTTTGTGTCCCATTCCAAGTGTGAAGCTGATGTGCACTGACCCAGTCACAACAGCACTTACCCAGTTGTTGTTTTGATTGCCTTTCTTATAGGATTCATCACATAAACATTAAAACAACTTCTGTTTATTTGTGGTTACCACATAGTAATAATCATCAAAGTCTGATTTACGTGCATGCTCTTCTCTGGATTTTTTTTTTTTTTTTAGAGAGCATGTGGCTGGATTGTTTTATATTTAAGTTGAGGAGACAGCTTCTGTCGAGTAGGTTGCCATGGTGAGACATTATATAAATTAGCAGCTAAATTAAATCAAACCGGTCAATCATTTCATGTTGTTGTTGTCCAGTTTCTTACATCCCTGTGGCCAAAGCATTTCCTAAACACGAATGTTGGCACATTTGACACAGAAACTCCACCAAAGAGAAAGAAAACAGAACGAACATCCAACCCCAGGCATGTCATATTTTTGTTGTGTGTATGTTTAGTCCAGAGAAAGTGTGTGGGAGGATTGAGGGCTTGTTTGTGAAAGTTTCTGAGCGACAGAACATTGGAAGTTGACCATAAAAAAAACCATATACACACATGTACATGTATATATAGAAATTGAGAAGTTGCCAAAGCTCAAAGTCACTGGCCAGAGCACAAATTTGAAATACTTCTGTCAGGCAAGGCGGCAAGGCAAGGCAAGGCAAGGCAGGCAAGGCAAGTTTATTTGTAGAGCACAATTCATACACAAGGCAATTCAAAGTGCTTCACAGTTGCAGAAAGAGAAATTACAAGAAAACAGATAAAATCAATCAATAAAACATCAACATAAAGTTAATCAATGACAGTAAAAGGCAAGAGTGCAGATAAAATACTTTCAGTTTTCATATGCACGGGTAAAAAGAGCTGTTTTCAGCCTGGATTTGAACATTGTCAGAGTTGAGGCCTGTCTCACATCCTCATGAAGACTGTTCCAGATTTTAGCTGCATGAAACTGAAACGCAGCCTCACCGTGTTTATTATTGACTCTGGGAACCACCAGGAGACCCCTCCCTGAAGTTCTCAGGGCCCGAGATGGTTCATACGGCTCTAACATGTCAGAGATGTACTTTGGTGCTAAACCATGAAAAGACTTGTACACAAGCAGAGCTGTTTTAAATTTATTCTCTGAGTGACAGGAAGCCAGTGCAGAGACCGGAGCACTGGACTAATGTGGTCGTATTTCCTTGTTCTTGTCAGGACTCGAGCAGCAGCGTTCTGGATGTTCTGCAGCTGTCTAACAGCTCGTTTAGAAAGGCCAGTGAGCAGGCCGTTACAGTAGTCTAACCTGCTGGAGACAAATGCATGGATGAGTCTCTCTAAGTCTGGTTTTGACACTATTCCTCTGATCTTAGCAATGTTTTTCAGATGGTAAAAGCTGATGACGTTATTGCTTTGATGTGGCTGTTTAAGTTCAGGTCTGAGTCCATGATTACTCCTAGATTTCTAACCTGATTTTTGGTTTCAGAGCGAGAGACTCAAGGTGACTGATAACACTTTGTCTTTGTGTCTGTGGGCCAAAGACAATGATCTCAGTTTTGTCTGAGTTTAGTTGGAGAAAGTTGTTTTGCATCCACAAACTGATCTGTTCGATGCAGTGACAGAGTGTATCTACAGGCCCATGTTCACCTGCCGTCAGTGACACATAGATCTGAGTGTCATCTGCGTAGTTGTGGTACGACACATTGTTGCTGTTTATTAGCTGACCCAATGGAAGCATGTACAAGTTGAATAAGAGGGGTCCCAAGATTGACCCCTGGGGGACTCCACAGGTCATGGAAATTTTGTCTGAGACACAGTTGCCAATTTCGACAAAGTACGTCCTATCCTCGAGATAGGACTTGAACCAGTTTAGAGCAGTACCAGAGATTCCCACCCAGTTTTCTAACCTGTGAAGTAAGATCCTGTGGTCCACTGTGTCAAAGGCAGCGCTCAGGTCCAGCAGAACTAAAACTGAGACCTTACCTGCGTTTGTGTTCATACGAATATCATTTGTCACCTTGATCAGAGCTGTCTCAGTGCTGTGGTGGGGCCTAAATCCTGACTGGAAAGTATCAAACACATTGTTAGATAGGAGAAAGTAAGTGAGCTGTTGATATATTACTTTCTCTAGGACTTTTCCTAAGAACGGTAGGTTTGATATGGGCCGGTAGTTGTTCAGTACCTTGGGATCAAGGCTGCTCTTCTTTAGAAGAGGCTTAATGACCGCGGTTTTCAAGGCCTTTGGAAATGCTCCAGTCTCAAATGAGATGTTAACTAACTGAACAAGTTGTGGTAACAAGCTGGTCAGCACAGACTTCAGAAATCTAGTGGGTAATTCATCAAGGCAGCATGTACATGAACTCAGACCGGAGATAACCTCTTCGATTGTTTTGTCAGTAACAGGAGTGAAATGTGTCAGCTCAAGGTGTCTAGCTGGTGGCAGGGTTGCTATTTGTGTTGTGGAAATTATGGCATTTTTAATGCCTTGGACTTTGTCATGAAAAATATTGCAAACTCATTGCACTTAGATGTAGAGATTAGTTCTAAGGGCAGTGAAACTGGAGGGTTAGTTAATCTGTTTACTGTGGAAAACAGAACACGAGGATTGTTTCTGCAGTTTGCGATGATTTTAGAAAGTATTTCTCCCTTTCTCCACGCAAAATCTGGTTGAACTCACAAAGCACTTCTTTGTATATCTCAAAATGAACCTGGAGCTTTGACTTGCGCCATTTCCTTTCGGCTTTTCGGCACTCCCTTTTCTGTGCCCTGACCGAATCTTCACTTCTCCAAGGTGCCTTTTTCTATTGTTAACCATTTTAACCTTGACAGGAGCAATAGTATCCAAAACATTTAAGACGCTTGATGTATAAGAGTCCAACAGATTATCAACATTTGAACATGGAGGATTTTCAAATCTGATCATTTCCATAAACTGTGTCCCTGTTTTATCATTTATGTGTCTTCTCTGAATAACTCCAGGCCCAACCACTGGTTTGGGTGTAACAGACAAGTCAAAAAAGACACAAAAATGATCAGATAAAGCAGCATCAACAACATTCACATTTGATATATTAACACCTTTGTAATAACTAGATCTAGAGTGTGACCTTTGTTGTGAGTCGCCTCACTCACGTGCTGAGTTAAACCAAACATTTCAAGAACAGCATTAAGTTCTTTTGCATGCCTGTCATTGGTCACATCCACATGCACATTAAAATCACCTGAAATGACTAAACAATCAAAATCAGTGCATATAAATGAAAGTAATTCAGTGAAGTCTTCGATAAAACAATTCTGTGGTGGTTTGTAAATAGTCATATAAAGAATGGAAGATTGTTTTATCTCCATTTTGAAAGACACATACTCAAATGATACAAAAACCCCAAATGACAATTTGTGGATGACTATATTGTCCCTGAATATTGCACAGACACCCCCGCCCCTCTGATTTTGGCGTGTTTCAGACACAAAATTGAAATTTGATGGACTACACTCAATCAAAACTGCGTTACCAGTGTTTTTGTCAAGCCATGTTTCAGTTAAAAACATAAAATCTAGATTATAAGAAGAAATAAAACTATTTATTAAAAAGGACTTGTTTTTTAACGATCTGGCATTGAGTACAGCATGTTTGAGATTTGTCTGTGTTTGAGTGGATGGAATCTTTTTGCAAGGGATATGGATTAGAGTTCTTTGATTGGACGGTCTGACTGTCCCTCTCTTATCTAATCTATGTTGTTTGACTGTACTAATTGTTTCAGAAGAACACACTCCCTCTGTGGACCTCTGGTTGGTTTTGAGTTTGCTATGCATGGTAGCAACGCAGAGGCCCTTAATGTCCTAGACAGCAGCAGTGAAGCTGCTGGAAATCGGAGGTGGGGGAGGGGCATGATACTTCTTCGTGGATGAAAGCCTTGGTCTTGACATGACTGGAGTGCGGGGAGTCATTTGAATCCCTTGTTTTATCAAGGCTTCAAAATGGCTGGGAAATCCCATAGGTGACTTTGGTGATGGGAATGATTCAGAAAAATCTCTGGAGGGTGTAGATGTACCAGTCGGGCTCAAGGCCTGTGGTGGAGTTGATGAAAGTGGTCCTTCGGCTGAATCATTTACTATAGATGCAGGTGGTGCTGAAGCTGAGCTTTTCCCCGGAGATGCAGATGCAGGTGGCGCCGCTGCTATGGTTGAGATGTTTTCTGGTGCAGCTAATTCCTTAACTGTGGCTGGATCCTTAACTGTGGCTGAGTCCATTACTGTAGGTGCAGATGATGCAGCTGCAACTGAATCTTTTATTGGGGATGCAGGCGAAACCTTTGCTGGTGAGCCAGGAGCTCTTCTCATGCTCCCTCTCTTGTTGCTCAGGCCTCCACTGATTTTGCAGAGCATGGAGGAGATTTTCCGTCAGTCGTCTCACTCCACCTCTGCTCAAATGTGGTCCATTTCCTTTAAACAGATCGTCGCGTTTCCAGAAAAGATAAAAGTTCTCTATGAAATACAGTCCTCTCGACTCACACACTTTTGACAGCCATGTATTCAACTGAAACAGCCGGGAGAATTTGTTTATTCTCCCGTCGATGTTTGGGATAGGTCCACTGATGAAAATTTGTATTGCGTCTTTGTCCAGACAATCAAGTCTGTCAAAAAGTTTATTAAACTTTTCTTTCAGGACTTCAGACTCTCCGTTTCTTGTGTCAACAGCACCAACATGTAAAACAAGTTTATTTATTCCAGGGTTATTCGTGATTTCCTTGTTTAGAACATCTATAATGTCAGAAACTGTAGCAGACGGATAAGTGATTGTAGTCATTATCTCATTGTTTATATTAGATATGGCTCCGTCCCCAAGCAACAGGGTATCTCTGGCCTTGACACTTGGCACAGTGTTTCTCTCCATCTTTGTTTTGACTTCTTGTTCTGTGTTTCTCTCTGTGTTTCTCTCTGACTTTTCTTGCTTGTTATACACATCCCCTGAGAGAGGTGAAATCTGTTTGTTAACTTTATTCCAGGTGCATTTTACGAGCATGTTGTCTTTGCTTTGGCCTAGCACCAAGTTGTCTGTTTAGTTTCGGAAATGTTATGGTATCGTTTAGCTTTAGGTTGCAAGTATCAGTTTTTCCGTCTTCTTACCGGGTTCCACAGGGAGCGTGTCATTAAGTCCTCTTTCCGTCTCTAGAGCATAAATCTTGTCCCGTAGCAGGGAAATTTCTTGTTGATACATCCGACAGCTTTCACAAGGCGATGTTTGCCTTCCTCCCTCAGCCATGTTGACAAGATTGTCGTCGCTGGTTCGTCAAATGAGTTGTAAAAATGGCATCAAAATGAGTAAAAAGCCTTGGTTCACTTAAAAGAAGAGAATAAAATCATATCCAAGACATGTGCCCAAAAATAGAATGATTTAAAAAGCAAAAAAGCAAATAAAGAGGCAAGCGGCAGCAGCAAGCAGAGATACGTCTGCACTCTTGATAAGCAGGAAGCAGACTTAGTGCTGTCAGCACTAAATGACAGCATTTTTTCTAAAGCTCTTCATTGTATTGGAATGAAAAAGGAGCAATACTGCATATAGCTTTATGAAACAGGGAAATAAAGTCCTTTAAGACATAAAGACACTGATGAGCAAGGGACATAATTTGTTACAATTAGTATATATATAATATAATATGTTAATAATATGTTTTGTCTGCTTTGTGTATGCTTTCCCTTACAAACCAACTCAATTAGTAGAAACACTAATCCAATGGTTGGTTGTTACAGTCATGCTACCTGCATGCATGGCATATTGTTTTTGTATTCTTTGGCAAGACATTGTGATCAATGGCTCTGCTTTATATTCAAGCCATGAGAGATCTATTATGGTGCTACACAGAGTTTATTAATGCATGTTATGGGAGACAAAGGCTTTGAGAATAGACAACAAAAATCTCTGTTGAACACTTGAATGTTCAGAAACATTTCAATGTTGGCCAACTGTAAATATAACATTATATCGAGATGTTTTATTAAGCAATGTGAAAATTTGTGTCTTGTTCAGTTAAACTTGGGATTCTCTCAGATTGAGGCAGTGAGAATGCAAATCCTCCTGTGCAACCTAAATCGCTGGCCTTTCCTGAGCTCTTTTTCTCTACAGCATTTTCAAACACACACATGCTCAATATAGATCTTAATTGTTTGCCTGGAACCTCATGGACCAGTGCAGCATGCTGATTTGGCCCCCTTGGACACAATCAGTCATGGTGATGGAGGGACGCAATGCAATCAAAAACGCAATCCCGCCCCAACACACAGGGAGTGTAATTCTTTTCTAACGCTGTAATAACACGAGAGGAGGACACTCATCAGACAATCATTTTGTCAGTGTAGTCTCTGGAGGCTCCACATGTTATCGATGTGGAATGAGAAACTCCCAACACACCACTACAACGCAACAGTTCTCAGACACATGCCCTATGTCTTCCATAGTAATATATTACAGAGATGCTCTCTTCTCTGTGGCCATTAGCAGAGCTCATTAATAAACATAAGGAATCAAACATAGGCCCTACTGAGTCTAATAAGTTACTGGTCCACCTTTGTTACTTTACAGTAGTACTGTATATCATTCTGCAAAGTGCTGAGCGGTGCAAACAATGAATACATTTCAAATGTACCAATTGGGAATTAGGGTGCCAATGCTGTGATGCATTACCAGGTGTTAAATAGAGAAATAGTGTACTGGAACAAAAGAGTATTTAGGATAAATGTCTAAAACGGTCTGTAATCGAGTGCAGGGGCAGGAGTGGCATAGGTACCGTTAATAAATCGTCCGATTTGTTTCTACAACGGCCTGCTGCCTTCATGCAGAAATACACACTCAGTATAATCCAAGGCTGACACTGGTTCGTACTGTTTGGGAAAGGAGACAGAGAGGATCATTTACTAAGCGCAGTTGATCTTTATTGCCGTTCTAAAAAAAAAGGCAATAATAATAATAATGTGTAACGCCCTTCCACCGCAGGTACTGAGAGATCACCAAGACCATGAATAAACCATGACAATTGCAACGTTTTTAAGAGTTTTATTACAAAATGAAGGCAGTATAATAAATGGGAGTGTGTTGGTTTTTGTTGTGCGTCCGGGGGAAGCGTCCACTGTTGTTCTTGCCAGGGGTCCAGGCTGGGTCGGCTCGCTCTGCTTCTTGGCTTGCCCTAGCCACTGGTCGGGTACTGCGACCCCATTGTTCCCCACGCCCTCTCTGCAGAGCGGCCGACTGGTCTTCGGACTGGCCTGAACCCCGGCTGGACAGAGGACAACAAGAGTGAATGAGGGAGAGGGAAGATTGTTAGCTCTTTTTTACACAGGTAGCCCCACCCCTTCACACCTGCCAACTAGTTAAATGAAACATGGCCATTGGCCCACAGCAAATAAATGGAAAAAAACACAAGCAAGAAAAAACACACTCAAAATTAAAGTGGCCATCCGGAGTTCTTACGTTTGGTGATTTTTCAAACGATGCACCTTCCCTTGTCCCTCCCTCCTCTTCCAAACACTCACTCAAGGCCAGCCCTGCTCCCCCCTCCCTCACAGGAGATCGCTCTGAAGGCTCATGTGCGTTTGTTGTTGACAGTGAAACTGCTGCTCCGTGACGAGGTGAGCTCGTTTTTTTTAACTATTCACCATTGCCTATCTCTCACCTGAATGTTTATCTATTGCTGTACAAACATTACCTAAGATTAGCAGTCCTAAAAGTAATGTGTATTTGTCAAACTTGTGAAAAAACACCACAGCCAGTGGTTCAATAGCATCAAAAGCTAAAACATGCTAACAGATCTCTCGGACCATTTTACTAGTTCTCCTGGCGCAGATATCATTATTATACTTTATATCGTGATTATATTGTGATTATGTGCAGGGCTGAACATTTGCAAATACAGAACTACAGTTTCATCTGCTTTTCCTACAGCTCACAGGCTAAAGGTAAGGAACATATTGATATAGAAATACTATTAGACAATGATGATGGCAGTGCTTCATCCATAGGCAGCTGACAACTTGTTTTGTTTCAGGGAAAAGCCTGTATCATCATCATGAGACTTCTTTCTGCCTGTGTGGACAAAATCCCAGACTTTCTACACTGAAGACACTTAGAGTGGACTGTGTTGAGCTCCTGCAGACCAAGTGGTACTATGAAGACCTCAGAAAGGAGACAACTCTCAGGATGATCTTAGGCTTTCACATGTGGACACAGGGATGATCATGTACTTTACTGACTGGTGTAAACTGTCATGTTTTGTTGAATATAATTGACTAATAAAGTTTCCCAGAAAATCTACTTCCATACTTGAGAAAATACACCATCACATCAAAAACACAGTTCATAAGTATATAAATGAAACATGAGCATTGTTGTATAGTAACTTTGTTTGAATTGACACACTGAATAATTCTTCCTATCGCTCCACAAAGTGGCAATCCATCTTGTCAATAGTTTGACCTGAAAACAAAAATATTATATTATGAACGCATTATTCCTACGTGACATTTGAAATAAAGTAACTATAATACTGAAACTACAGCTTTTGCCTTGAGTAAAGACTGCATGAGTATGAAAAGGAAATTTATTTGTTTGAATGTTTAAAACACAAACTCCCAAACTCTCCTGGTTTACTAATTATACAGTATTTACACAGCGATTGGCATTGACTCGAGTCCTTTTGGGATGTAAATGCCACATGTGAAGAACTATAGGTATAATATCACGGTGGCAGGTTTCTGCAGATTGATTACTGAATACAATGCTAACGACCACATTAGCTTCAAACAATCAGCCAGGCTCGTCCACAGCCTTTTCACACCTAATTCAAAGCTACGTGACAACAAAACACTGAAATGTGAAACTACGAATTTGCTTGATGATCTACAAAATTAAAAGACATGAAGCAGTAAAATAAAGCAGCTCTTTATTTGTTTACACTGGTGATAAATGCTGCTCTTATTTGAGGATGCAATCTCGAGAGAAGGCTATATTTACTTATCTGCCTCTCTCTTATCCGCAACAATGGATTTTATCAATATGATATAATTATAATGTAATTGCATGAATCTGTACATGTACTACATTATAAGGAGAACAACGGTGCATGCCGAAGAATTGCTGACATCATAATAATAATAATGCATCGGTTTTATAGCGCTAAGTTGGACACTCAAAGACGCTTTACTTTGCACTATTCATTCACTCCATACTTGATGGTAGTAAGCTACTATTGTAGCCCAACTGCCCTGGGGTAGACAACCAGTCAGTGGACTCAACCACTCCAACCATTCACTCCAACCATTCACTCCAACCATTCACTCCAACCATTCACTCCAACCATTCACTCCAACCATTCACTCCAACCATTCACTCCAACCATTCACTCCAACCATTCACTCCAACCACTCACTCCAACCACTCACTCCAACCACTCACTCCAACCACTCACTCCAACCATTCACTCCAACCACTCACTCCAACCACTCACTCACTCACTCACTCACTCACTCACTCACTCACTCACTCACTCACTCACTCACTCACTCACTCACTCGCTAGGCTTTTTGGTGTTACCAAATAGTCTCCCATCCAAGTACCGACCAGGCCCTTCCCTGCTTAGCTTCCAAGGTCTGACGGGATCGGGAATAGCAAAGGCAGTATGTCCACACCTGGAGGTGGAGATACAGTAATTACCTGAACACCATTTTAAATCATTTTGTTCCATAATAGTTGACATGCTTAAAACGAGTCAGCAGACTCACTGATGATGCATACAAAGGATTTCCTGTTAACATTCCAAACATCCAAACTGACATCTGAAGTGATAATACTATATACACTCACCTAAAGGATATTAGGAACACCATACTAATACTGTGTTTGACCCCCTTTCGCCTTCAGAACTGCCTTAATTCTACGTGGCATTGATTCAACAAGGTGCTGAAAGCATTCTTTAGAAATGTTGGCCCATATTGATAGGATAGCATCTTGCAGTTGATGGAGATTTGTGGGATGCACATCCAGGGCACGAAGCTCCCGTTCCACCACATCCCAAAGATGCTCTATTAGGTTGAGATCTGGTGACTGTGGGGGCCATTGTAGTACAGTGAACTCATTGTCATGTTCAAGAACCAATTTGAAATGATTGGAGCTTTGTGACATGGTGCATTATCCTGCTGGAAGTAGCCATCAGAGGATGGGTACATGGTGGTCATAAAGGGATGGACATGGTCAGAAACAATGCTCAGGTAGTCCGTGGCATTTAAACGATGCCCAATTGGCACTAAGGGGCCTAAAGTGTGCCAAGAAAACATCCCCCACACCATTACACCACCACCACCAGCCTGCACAGTGGTAACGAGGCATGATGGATCCATGTTCTCATTCTGTTTACGCCAAATTCTGACTCTACCATCTGAATGTCTCAACAGAAATCGAGACTCATCAGACCAGGCAACATTTTTCCAGTCTTCAACTGTCCAATTTTGGTGAGCTCGTGCAAATTGTAGCCTCTTTTTCCTATTTGTAGTGGAGATGAGTGGTACCCGGTGGGGTCTTCTGCTGTTGTAGCCCATCCGCCTCAAGGTTGTGCGTGTTGTGGCTTCACAAATGCTTTGCTCCATACCTCGGTTGTAACGAGTGGTCATTTCAATCAAAGTTGCTCTTCTATCAGCTTGAATCAGTCGGCCCATTCTCCTCTGACCTCTAGCATCAACAAGGCATTTTCGCCCACAGGACTGCCACATACTGGATGTTTTTCCCTTTTCACATCATTCTTTGTAAACCCTAGAAATGGTTGTGCGTGAAAATCCCAGTAACTGAGCAGATTGTGAAATACTCAGACCGGCCCGTCTGGCACCAACAACCATGCCACGCTCAGAATTGCTTAAATCACCTTTCTTTCCCATTCTGACATTCAGTTTGGAGTTCAGGAGATTGTCTTGACCAGGACCACACCCCTAAATGCATTGAAGCAACTGCCATGTGATTGGTTGTTTAGATAATTGCATTAATGTGAAATTGAACAGGCGTTCCTAATAATCCTTTAGGTGAGTGTACATTTATAATTAAACTATATGTGGCAAGGTGGAGCGGTATGGCATTTCTAAAATAATATAAAGGCCACCGGAGAGAAGGCTCTGGACCTCTAAGGCATGCATGTTTGTTTTTTATTGACAGGCAGTCAAAGTCCATACATAACAAAAATATACATTTACAATATATTTTGTTTGGATAAATTCATTTCTGTTTTAATTTGTTGGTAAAAGTTCAGTTGGTTCTAAATTCCGTGTTTGACAATTAACATTTGGTCCACAATTGATCATTCACATCATCAGTTCACATCGTAATAAGTCCCAAAACTCCATGAGTCAAGTAAAAGACAAGACATCTTTGGACAGCGCCGTGATTGCATCGGCGCAGGCCAGATATCACCTGTGAAATAATTAGATCATTACCCCCTACAGTTAGAATTACGTATACTGAAACCTCCGCCCCAAACGTATCATTGGATACAGGGCACAACACACGGCTGTGGGACCATGGCAGCGAGACACACACCATCCCTGCACAAGGAGCATCTGGGTCTATGTGACGAAGTGAGATTTACACTCCACTTGTCCATTAGTTTTTACACACAACTGCAATAGTCTAATAAGCTACACATGCATATCCCGGGGTTTGTTTGTGTTTGTCTTATTGGTCCAATTCTTATCATTCCACATATATACCTCCTGTACAGTAAAAGCACGAAGGTTATCTAAGTTAAGTGTATTGTTTTGGTTCATTGGTTAATGTTGTTTTGTGTTAGTTACCTTTTCTTTTGTTTCCATCGGGGAGGTGTTTGGGGAGAGGCCGCCCAAACATTTCCTCCAATTATGCTTTTCTGTGGTGATGACATCATCAGCCTGTACCATTTTGAAATGTATGTTTAAGTAAGTCTTGTGACTTACCCGGTTATTGTTGTGAATCTGTTTAATAATGTTAAGTGGCCTATTACTATGCAGTAATAGGCAGGTGTGTGCTGCTTGGGAGGAAGGCTACCCAGTGAGAGAGCCATGTTGTGATGGGAAACCTGTGAAAGTCTGGGGACACTGTAAATACATTTTCGACCAAGAAAAATGAATTTTGTCTTCTGACGTTTCCTTCGAAAGCCACTTTTTTGGCCACTCACCGTTACACTACCTTACAGTCTACATCGTGGCACAATTACCACAATGTGGAGCTAAATTACAAATCCCCATTTAGAGATAGTAAGGAATTAAATGCAATCAAATCTAAAACGAATGCTACAGTAGCTGTCCTTCGGAGGAGCGATGAATGCACTGAAATAGAGACCTGCACGGGACAGGAAATCCCGCGGGACTTGCAGGACCCGACACAAATCTCGCGGGAGCAGGCGGGATTCAAACTGCCCATGGCGGGAGCTAGCGGTCAGACCAAAACACGTCGGGTCCCGACATGTCCCGTATAAGAAAACAACAGGGTGTTAGACACACGTGGACACGAGCGCAGCCTTTTTACGCATCACCGCCAGTGAACACCGGGATGATGCAGAGATCCCCACGCTACAGTTCCTTCACGGGCTGCATTTGCTCCACACTGACCAACCGGACTTACAGCTGAAATACACTAAAACCCGCCGTTATCTCCTGGCGCAGGTCAATTCAAAACTTGTCAAACCTTCCTCTGTCCGTGTGCTGCGCTTTGGCTAAGCCATTAAAGCCCAACGCACACCGAGACGCTTTGAAACGCAGTTTCATCACATAGAGGTGATGCGCTCCGCTCTGTCGAGGAAAACACAGGTGTTTACTCTTCTGCAGCAACACAGACGACTCTATGGACTGTGACAAACAGGGAAACTGCTCTAAATTTTGTTGGGAGTTACGAGAGCAGCAGTGGAAAAAGACAAACCATTGTCAGAACTCCACTCTGGGAAGGTAAGTGTTCCGTCACCAACTCGCTGTTAACCTGCAAAAAAGAGCCACGTTTGCTCTCTCTTACAACACTGACCTACGCTTTGCATTTAATGTTTGATAATGTGTTTGATAATGTGTTTAAAACGCTGCACGGTTTGAGAAAAGCCTTTGAACTGCCGTTACGCAGCGAGCTCCAGTGTGTTGGCACATGGCACTCTGCGTCCTAGTGCGTACTCGGTGCTGGCCTTTAAAAAAAACTCGGGACTTGCCGGGACCCGGGAAATTTCCCCGGGCGGACAGGGGAGGACACTCCCGCCGGGAGACTCGGGAGCGGGCAGGGGGGCGTCGGGAGCGGGCGGGAACGGGATTGAAATCCACACTGAAACACTGGCTGGATCAGGAAGTGAGTGAGGACAAAGGAGTGAATGCATTGCGCTTACAGTGCCTCGAACGTTTGCACATTTTGTCATGTCTACAACCATAAACATAAAGATTTTATTTTGAATTTTTACTGAAAGTTCACACACAAGTAACAGAAAACTGTGAAGTGAAAGCAAAATGATACATGATTCTGTTATTTTTCAAAAAAATAGAAAAGTGAAAAGTGGGGCTTGCATAAGTATTCATACAGCATTTTTCTGAGTGCATTAAATTGTCTTTATAACATTCCTAATGACTGCATAATGTTCACACCTTGCCCTAACCATTAAATAGAGGCCACCGGTGAGTACTCTACTCTTATTCCAGCTGTTCTGTGAGGGCCTCAGAGCTATGGTCGGAGTGTATTGGTCACTAAGCAACATCATGAAGGCCAAGGAGCACACCAGAGAGGTCAGGGATAAAGTTGTGGAGAAGTTTAAAGCAGCGTTAAGTTATACAAAGATTTCCCAAGATTTGAACATCTCATGGAGCTCTGTTCAATCCATCATTCGGAAATGGAGAGAGTATAGCACCACTGCGAACTTACCAAGACACGGCCGTCCACCTAAACTAACAGACCGAACAAGGAGAGCACTGGTAAGAAATGCAACCAAGTGCCCTAAGATAACTCTGGAGGAGCTGCAACGTACTGCCGCTGAGCTGGGGGAATCTGTACATGGGACAACTATAAGTCGTACTCTACACAAATCTGGCCTTCATGGACGAGTGGCAAGAAGAAAGCCATTATTGAAAGGAGGCCATAAGAAATCCCGTTTGAAGTTTGCTAGAAGTCATAGGACACAGCTACCATGTGGAAGAAGGTGCTTTGGTCAGATGAGACAAAAATTGAACTTTTTGGCCCAAATGCAAAACGTTATGTATGGTGCAAACCTAACACTGCTCATCGTCCTGAGTGCACCATCCCCAGTGTCAAATATGGTGGGGGGAGCATCATGCTATGGGGCTGCTTTTCCTCAGCGGGGACTGGGAAGATTGTAAGAATAGTTGGGAAGATGGATGGAGCCAAATACAGAGACATTTTGGAGGAAAACCTGCTGGAGTCAGCAAGAGAATTGAGGCTGGGGCGGAGATTCACCTTCCAGCTGGACAATGACCCTAAACACAAGCTAAATCTACAATGGAATGGTTTAAAAAAACAAATGTGTTAAATCCTATTGAAAATCTGTGGAAAGCCCTGAAAACTGCTGTTCACAAATGCTCTCCTTCCAATTTGACAGAGCTTGAGTTGTTTTGTAAACAGGAATGGGCTAGAATGTCAGTCGCTAGATGTGCAAACCTTGTAGTCATACCCCAGAAGACTTGCTGTTGTTATTGCAGCAAAAGGGGGTTCCACAAAGTATTAAGTCATGCTGTATGAATACTGTACTTATGTACGCCCCACGTTAAAAGAATAACAGAATATTGTATCATTTTGCTTTCACTTCACAGTTGTCTGTTACTTGTATATAAACTTTCAGTAAAAATTCAAAATAAAATCTTTACATTTAGGGTTGTAAACATGACAAAATGTGCAAAAGTTCAAGGTCTATTAGTACTTTCGCAAGGCGCTGTATTACAGTGTGTCGCTTAAGTGTGTAAGTGTGTTGGTTTAGCCAACAGCTGTTCACACTGCAGTGTCCATGTGCTTTGCATCCTTGTTGTGTAGTGCATTTGAATACGGAGTAGCCATGAGGACCCCAACTTCAGAATCACAATGCGGGTAACTGCTTGATTATGCATGGACTCCACTGCTCTGCAGAAACAGCAAAACAAGAGGTCTTATCCAGTTTTGCCACACGTCACGCAGCTCCACATCTCTCTTGACCATCTAATCCACATTGTTATCCTTGGAAACAAGCTGCCATTCAAGTGGTTTAAACTGAAAAAGTTAGAATCCTGGCTCATGGGGTATGCTTTGTTATAGAACAAGCCAGAATATTTTACCTATCAGCATGAATATTTCTTGTCAATCCTTTATAACAAAATTGCGCATCTGGCCTCTGTACATTAATTCATTAATTCACTGCTATTGCCTGTTCTGACAGCCGACTCCATTCTCATAAATGCTACTGTGTGGAATTGCATTCTGCACTTTGGTCACCAGATGCCAGATTTGATGTTATTTGTTATTTGATAATGTTATTTTAAAGGATCCAGTACTATGTTAAACTGACTTTTTCAAACTTTGCTCTCACTCAGAAAAACAGACAAAACATATACCTGAGCCATATACTATGGCTGTTTGAGCATTCCTGCATATACAGTACCTTCTCATGAGCTCAACATGCTTGCTCCTCACTTACTGGTGTTATGTGGTGGTGGTGGTGCTCCTCCTTTTTATTCTTTAAGTCTAGAAACCTATACCAGACTTATTCAGATAATTTCTCTTCTCTCCTCAGTTAAGTACAGTATATAGCTACTCAGGTTAGACAGCAAGCTAAACACTAGAAAGGGTGGATCCAAAATTGTATTTTATTGTTTTTAATTATAGATTGACCGATATGGGTTCTGCAATGGCCAATGCCGATTTTTGGGGATTATTATTGGCAGACGTCAATGTGTGTGGCCAATATTTTTGTCATTTTTTTCTAATTGTCTAATTCTGTGTATGATGCTTTATTAGGGGCATAGGGGTGATTTATTCAGGATATTCATGTTTAATAGGTACTTCAAGGAAGATCGTTTGAAAGACAAAAATCTGCAGATTCCAAAACAAAAAACAATTCTCCATCACAAGTCTCCATCTCTTATGGTTCCAAAATGGTAAGCAAAGTCTGCAACATAAAATTGACAAGATATGATCTGAGGTGTACAAACTTGTAACCAATTTTCATCGCAATGTTTCTCAGTTCTCCTGAGGACTAGTAGGGGGGGGGGGTCATTTTTACCGGAAGTCTCTATCACTTTTGGTTCCAGAGATACCGGCCTTTTATCAGCGTTAGATCGTCCGATAGCTGATATTGTAAACAACCCATATACTGTCCCAGACATCAGTCGACTTCTATTCTTTAATATTATTTGACCATTTTACTTTAGTATATACATATTCCTATTACACAGAAATGGTCAGAAAGAAGTAGACACTTCTCAAAGGGCATTCCAGTACTTATTACAACAATTATGGTGTACATTTGACCAACATCTTTCCTCAGGTGAGGATGACTTGACTTCTTTCTTAGGATGAGGATGTCCTAAAATGTACTATGTAACATCACTGAATAGACACTATTGACATGACAACCAGCACTTTCACAATCCTGTTTACAGTGACTTCTGTTTATTGTCTTTATTTACGGGGAACTGGTGGAATGAGGTGTAGCAACAATCAACCCTTTTTATTCTGTCAAGATTGTTGTTGTTTTTGCTACTTGTAACTGAGAGTGACTAATGGACACAGACACTTTTGGGAGTCCCCGGAGGCAGAGTTGCTTAATGCTTTGAGTTTACTCCTACTGGAAAAAATATATTTAACGTCAATATGCCACTACTTAGACACCGCTGGCACTTAAATAGAGCTTTGACTCGTTCTCCAATAATCAGTAAGGCCTTCATGAGATTTATTTTCTGGTAATCCCAGTAGAATGGAGGGAAACAGAGTCAATCACCTGACTGATCACATCCCTACCGCTGCCAACACGTACAGGACATCAGGCTGTCCAGGGAGAAGGTGGAAGACTGGCAGACTATATTTTTCCATCTGCCTCATTCAGCAAATTAGATATTGCTAACTGTGATAGTGTGTGATGCAGGATTGAGTAAAGGTACAGATACCCCTGGTCGAATA
Organism: Neogobius melanostomus; assembly: GCA_007210695.1. Taxonomy (NCBI): domain Eukaryota; kingdom Metazoa; phylum Chordata; class Actinopteri; order Gobiiformes; family Gobiidae; genus Neogobius; species Neogobius melanostomus. Next base: position 4,960,589 of record VHKM01000073.1, on the reverse strand, counting down.
TTATCCCAGTAAAAGTGACAGTCCAAATTTTACAGATTTACATCCCAGCCAGCAAAGCAATGTGGGCCCCACATGGGTTTGCCCACATGGGCAATAAGTGGGTTTGTCCGCAGTTTCCATGAGGGCCCCATATGGTTTTGCCCAAGTGGGCTGAAAGTGGGGCTTGAATGGGTTCCATGTGGGCCCAAAGTGGGTAAAAACCATAAGGCCCACTTGGGCCCATTATGGGGCCCCATATGCCTACATGGGTAACAAGTGGGTTGTCCGCGGTTTCCATGAGGGCCCCATCTGGGTTAGCCCATGTGGGTTAAAAGTGGGTTTTGAATGGGTTCCATGTGAGCCCAAAGTGGGTAAAAACCATAAGGCCCACTTGGGCCCCATATGCCTACATGGGTAACAAGTGGGTTTGTCCACGGTTTCCATGAGGGCCCCATCTGGGTTGGCCCATGTGGGTTAAAAGTGGGTTTTGAATGGGTTCCATGTGGGCCCAAAGTGGGTAAAAACCATAAGGCCCACTTGGGCCCCATATGCCTACATGGGTAACAAGTGGGTTTGTCCGCGGTTTCCATGAGGGCCCCATCTGGGTTGGCCCATGTGGGCTAAAAGTGGGTTTTGAATGGGTTCCATGTGGGCCCAAAGTGGGTAAAACCATAAGGCCCACTTGGGCCCCATATGCCTACATGGGTAACACGTGGTTTGTCCGCGGTTTCCATGAGGGCCCCATCTGGGTTGGCCATGTGGGCTAAAAGTGGGTTTTGAATGGGTTCCATGTGGGCCCAAAGTGGGTAAAAACCATAAGGCCCACTTGGGCCCCATATGCCTACATGGGTAACACGTGGGTTTGTCCGCGGTTTCCATGAGGGCCCCATCTGGGTTGGCCCATGTGGGCTAAAAGTGGGTTTTGAATGGGTTCCATGTGGGCCCAAAGTGGGTAAAAACCATAAGGCCCACTTGGGCCCCATATGCCTACATGGGTAACAAGTGGGTTTGTCCACGGTTTCCATGAGGGCCCCATCTGGGTTGGCCCATGTGGGTTAAAAGTGGGTTTTGAATGGGTTCCATGTGGGCCCAAAGTGGGTAAAAACCATAAGGCCCACTTGGGCCCCATATGCCTACATGGGTAACAAGTGGGTTTGTCCGCGGTTTCCATGAGGGCCCCATCTGGGTTGGCCCATGTGGGCTAAAAGTGGGTTTTGAATGGGTTCCATGTGGGCCCAAAGTGGGTAAAAACCATAAGGCCCACTTGGGCCCATATGCCTACATGGGTAACACGTGGGTTTGTCCGCGGTTTCCATGAGGGCCCATCTGGGTTGGCCCATGTGGGCTAAAAGTGGGTTTGAATGGGTTCCATGTGGGCCCAAAGTGGGTAAAACCATAAGGCCCACTTGGGCCCATATGCCTACATGGGTAACACGTGGGTTTGTCCGCGGTTTCCATGGGGGCCCCATCTGGTTAGGCCCACGTGGGCTAAAAGTGGGTTTTGAATGGGTTCCATGTGGGCCCAAAGTGGGTTAAAACTATGTGACCCACTTGGGCCCCATATCCCCACATGGGCAATAACTAGGTTTGTCCGCGGTTTCCATGAGGGCCCCATCTGAGTTGGCCCATGTGGGCTAAAAGTGGGCTCTGAATGAGTTACATATGGGGCCAAAGTGGGTTAAAACCATAAGGCCCACATGGGCCCCATACACCTAATTGCAAGATAGAACCTTGATGAGATAAGATGAGAAATCAGTTTAAGATGCAATGAGGAGCAAACACTGTAAACCCAGACAATTCACCATTAATTACAAAACAAATTAGGCCTCATTTGACAGAAATATTTATTTTTTGTGTGAAACATGTAAAATTCATCTAAATAAAAAAATTATACAACATTGGCATTTTGAATCCTTAAAATAAATAGCATGAATTAAACCTAGTTGCTATTTTTTTTATTTTATTTTTATATTTGATTAAAAATGTAAATGTAAAATAACAGCATTGAAATTACACATTTCAGTAACAACAATATTCTATTAAAGAAAGAAATTATGCTATTTCCTGGTATTTGGTAATTAGGTCAAAGACATCTTTATCACTATCTTACACTTTGTTGGTTAGAAAATGCAATATTTACCTAAAAACGCTGAATCAAATATCCAGTAGTTTCATTTCCTGAACCTAGTATTAACAATATAAAATGAGGCCCTCCCAGTCACACAGAAAACACAGACCCTGGTATATTTTTGATGAGAGAACAACAGTGTAACAAGTAACAAATAGTTTCAATTCCTCCAGGATTTTGCAGGCAATTTTGTGATTGTTGGGCACTAAAAGCATGATTTTGTGGGCTATTTCTCCAAAAGATGTGATGAAGGTTTTAGCTTAAACATTATATGAAATTTTAAAAAGTAAAGTAAAGACAGACCCGAGGTGCCTGAGAGGCAGCCCGGGGATAGAGTGGTAGCAGCCCCTGCTTCAGTCTGAATGATTTAACCCAAGGATGCACTGGACATTGCCTCCTATGCCCAAATTTAACCAACAAAATGTATTAGGGCTGCAACTAACTATCATTTTGTAATTGATTAATCTATCACATAAAGCTAAAGTGTTGATTGAACTTAAAGTAAATGTTTGTTGGAGGCTCTTAGCGCTAATTCTGCTTTCTGATTGGATGGGACATGGACAGATATGTTGGTTTTCATAAAAAATATAAAATGTTCATGTCCTTTTTGCTCTATTTGAGTCTGTGTGAACCAGAAAACGATTAATCGATTACTAAAATAGTTGTTGACTATTTCAATAATCGATTAGTCGTCGATAAATCGATTAGTTGTTTCAGCCCTAAAATGTATTTTAATATTATGCATTAATACATAGTTGCGATGGCAACATGGTAAATCCTGGAGGGACTGTAAAATAACGACAGGCCAACGAACCTCATTCCTCATTTCCGAAATACATGATAGGTCATTTTGCGCAGCAAGCCTCAAACAAGTGTGAACGGCTGGAAGTTGTGACATATTTGGGACAGGTGGGCCATATCGTATTGCATATCGTTATCGCAATATAATTTTTTTATATTGTTGTAATTATTTTATATATTGCTGTGGACACGATATAATTTATGTTACGCTCAGCTCCATCAGAGCAGCATAAACACTGACTGTGAAGGACACAGGGGCAGGTGCTTAAAAAGTAAAATGAGATGAAGGATGTAAACTGCTTGAGTAGATCATATTTATGAGGAAATTAGTATGGCGCAAAAAAATAAATAAATTAAAATTAAATGAAAATGCATTTATCTTCCCAATAGGCATAAGGCTGGAATTTTGAAATAATTTGTCCGTTGTCAGTTATATCGTCAAATATATTGTTATCGTGATATTTCTTTTTATATCGTGATAGAGATTTTAGGCCATATCTCCCTGCCCTAGCCAGAACTGTAAAAATATTTGCGTGAGGGGGATCCCAATATGATACATTGAGATGCTTTTAGACTGTGATTTCCCTCAGAGCAAATATTTTTACAGTTCTGGCTCACTTACACCTGTCCCAACACAACTTGTTTGAGGACTGCTGCGCATGCGCAAAGTGACCTGACACATATGTACCAGCTTAAATATAAAAAGTCAATTTCATACCTTTTATCATCAGACCAAGGACTTTCTGAACTGGGTTGTTGAGTGTTTTAGAAGAGCTGATGTGTAAAAAGTCTTATGAGATGAAGTCCTTGTGTGTTTTCAAAACAATTCCAAGTGTTCATACAATGTAGGCTGGATTGCCACTGCATCACTGACAGAAGACCCAGAGGTGACTGGACAGCTCAAGCTTCTTCATGTCCTGCTGCAAAAACAATGTTCAACTCGTTAATCTCAAGCACATTTATTTTAAGAAAAGTTGCAAATAATGAAAACATCTTAATTCATCTCTCGCTAATGTCAGTATTATCTCTATGTTCGAAATTAAACTTTTCAATGTTTTCCCCTCAAAAAAGTCAACAACTTAATTCTTCAGCTGTAAGCACCACCCAAATATGAGAGTCAAGAGGTTTCCTGTAGGATCTTTTCTGTTGCTTGGACTTAGAGCCTAGTACACGCTTTATCCTCCTGCCGAAGGAGCATCCAGTGCATCGTGAGAGCAGCGGAGAAGATCTGCGGAGCCCCTCTCCCTCTATTAAGGACATGTACTCCACCCGTCTCACCCGCAAAGCCGTCAGAATCACCAGGGACCCTACGCACCCATCACAGTCTCTTCAAGGTAATGCCTTCAGGGAGGAGACTGCGGAATCTACGGACCAGGTCCAGTCGACTGAAGAACAGTACACAAAGCCATCGGGAAGCTGAACTCCCTGCCCTCCCTCCACCCCCCACTCCACAATCAAGGAGAGAAATATAATTTCAAATCATTTACATGGTTTGACAAATAAAAAATCTTGAATCTTAAAACAAACATATCGCATAGCAACGCAGGACACTCAGCTCCATATTGGAAGATAACAGTTTCCATAGACTTAAAGTAGTAGTAAATCTCCAAAAGTGTGAAATTACATAATTAAACCAAAGTGCCTGTTAGGTCACTTCCAAACACACTGAAAGACTTGCAAAAGACTTTTTATATTGTATTATGTTAGCCCTGTAAGCTAATCACAGTTGCTTATAATTTGTTAGCATTTCAGGCAAAATACTGTACGATGTCGCTGCATTTTGTGTGGTTCCCTGTTCCAGTCGCCTCTCTGTGACAGTAGAAAACTAAGAGTATTAAGACTTGTCCTTTTTTACCATATGCTCAGTGAGAATTGTAACGCTAACTGGCATGCATTATTTTCGTATAACCGCACAGTAGTCTGGCATGTGAAATCACGGTTTTATCACTTTGCTACGGGTGTCACCATAGCAACGCTTAACACAGTTAACAGGATCAGTTACGGGACGACTGATTGGCAGGTGCATTGAGTTGCCTTGTGTACGAAATGCGCGGTATGAATAAAGTTGCCTTGCCTTGCCAGGTGCCAAGTGAATGAGTGCTTTATGTTCAGTGTATATTGCACAGGGCTTTTCGTCTAAGATTTGAAGTCACATTGCAAGATGTGTGGGGAATGTAAATCGTGAGCCTACACTCGTCTTCCTTGTGCGATGGTTCAAAGAGAACGACCAAACCAAATTTTTGTCTGCAGATAGCGTGGGTTTAGCTGAGGTGGGTGCGGCTCGCTAGACGTGTCATATCCACGGAAAAGTGCACAGATAGTAAATGTCCATGTCTGTATTCTGTTGCTTGTGATTCTGGCGATGCGGCGTGTGCTGACTGTACAGTATTTTGTTTGTTGCGCCTAGACAGAGATCATCATTGTAGGGAGAAGAGGCTCACGCTGCGACTAGTGTTTCATATCGGCTAAAGACCTACATAAATAGTCTGTGTAGTTTTAGTAAATTAAACAAATATCTGTTATAAAATGTTAAGTTTGTGAGACCATGGTATAAGCAAAGTTGTTTAAGCCTTACATATTACCTATTTTATTGAGATGTAGATAGTCAATACTTACAGTAAAATGTTGTATTTCTCAAGCATAAGGAGGACCAGACCTCCCAGGACATGATGCATAGGAGGCAGGAGTTGGAGAGCCCAGCCTATGATGTTCTGCAAGTTATGGGAGATAATCATATATGAACGTGTGATTTACCAAGAAAGAGCGTGTCAAGTTCAACACATGACCAAAGACCAAAAGGTTATTTAAGACTAAGAGACATTTTTAAACTTGCCTTGTTCTGTCTTGGTACCAACAGTGGACAGTTCATGTCTCTGGCAGATTCACAAGTCCATGATTCTTCACTCAGCTGGCATCTCACTCAGAAAAATATGATAAAAATCAGTTTAATAAAATAATAATAATATTAAAATAGCAATAGATTAGAGGTTGGAAATAAATCATGGAATGATGACTATATACGCACATTTTAGAAGAAATAAAAGTAAATTTAGTCAGATTTCCTTGACCACATACATTAAAAAGGGGATTTACCAGTAGCGCATGCCTCCTGTGCTAAAAGAATTAACATATAATTACTACACTGTCAATAAACATTAACACACTAAACACTAACATTGAAAAACACAAATCTGTACAAAGCAGAAAACCATAATCAGATATTCAAATATGCTTGCTTGACATAAACATGTCAAAAGTGCATAGTAATATTTGTCATGTTATGGGATAAAATACAGGTCAAAAAGTGACAGAACGAAATGTTTTGGCACTAGCTTTGTAAATATAAAAAGTTAGTTAAATCATTAACTTAATTGTACCTTTGATACGTTGATAACTCAACGTCCTCACATTTCTCCTCCTCATCCTACGATGTAGAATCAAAAATAGCAGAAGGCACATAAAGTAGATAAAGATTTGCAACCCCACAAGCCCAGATAAAGCCAAACTAAATCACTCACACCGTCCAACACCGTTAGTCCACCGTCCAGATTTAATGCCAGTGTACAGACAGTATCCGTCAACGTACGTCATCTGCGTAATTCAAAAAAAGAGCGGGAGGACCCCGCTGCACCGAAACGGAGCGAAACGATGCATTTTGAGACACAAACACTGTCTCTGACTTAAGGTTTAGATCTGCCAAAACGTTCCGCTGCATAGTTTTGAAAATCTCTCACTTAGATGCCCGGGGTAGACGGCCGTCCTTCATGCTCATTAGATAAAATCACCGCTAAGCTAACTTAGCATACTCGGAGCGCGATGACGTCATGACGCAACAGATCCATCCGCCGCCGTGAGCTTCGAGTGGATGTTTGAGAAGTGTTCAGGCGAGGGGAGACACAAGGGAACTGTAGATTTATAAATTATGCTAGAAAACTACTAAAATATAGGCTACTTACTCTGGTCAAGTTTGAAGCACAAATTGCAATAACAGAAATAGTAAGCCTATATTTGTTCAGAAATTAATTTGTAATATAGATATGATAAATCTAAAATATGCAAGCAAAAAAATAATGTAAATTGATTACATTATTTAAATTACACACACACAAAAATGATTAGTTGCATCACTTTCATGAAAGTGATACAGGCACTTTTATTTTTACCCACAATTATCTTAGTTTACAATAGGGGTGACAGTGGCGCAGATGGTCGAGCGGGTTGTCTCATGATCGGAAGGTTAGGGGTTCGAATCCCGGCTCCTGCAGGTGCAGACTGTCGTTGTATCCTTGGGCAAGACACTTCACCCAATGTGTGAGTGGTTGGTTGTGGTTGGAGGACCACCACCAACCAACATTATTAACACACTATGATTCTCATTCAAGGCATTAAACTATGAATGAACACATGGGATTATGAAGGAAACAAAAACAGGTGAAATAACTCCAAATATGTTTTATATTCTAAATTCTTCAAATGCCGCCTTTTATTTTTGGCATTTTCTCCATGAGCTTCATAAGGTCGTCTTTTGAAATAAGTTTTCAACATGTTTGAGAAGTCAAAACCATTTCTGGGACAACATTGTGAAGCTCAGTGAGAAAATGTCAAAAGTGTAAAGCAGTAATCAAAGCGAGAGGCGGCCATTTGGAAGAATTTATGTCAACGTTTTTTTGTTTAAAACACAATTCTGTATGTGTATGAACGATTTTGGTGAGAATCTACCATGGAAAAAGTTTTTAAATGAAAGGAAAACACATTTAAAAAAAAGTGTGTCCAAACTTTTGGCCTGTACTGTACTTTCACTACAAATTAAATCAGTTATAGGGCCTAGTATTCTATATAGTGTTGGGTCTCAATAGCGTGTCCATTCATGGGAGTGGATCTCTCCTTCTGTGGTTCTCCCTGAGGTTTCTTTTTTCTCCCACTGGGTTTTTGAGTTTCTCCTCGCCGTGTCGGAGAGTCAAAGAACAGGGGACACCCACATGGCTCGTCACCACCTGCCGACGTTTGTTTGGGCATTATGTTTGCCTCGTTCTGTTTCCTTTATTTAATATTTGTGCATTCTGGTGAGGCAATTCCCCTTCTGATATTGGGCTATACATTGTAGATTTCCTACAGTGTGTTGTAAAGTTGTGTTTTAAAGTGCATTAAATAAAGCTGATAAACCTGGTGTTTATTGTTACATACATTAATATTATATTGTATCTTATGTTTGACATTGGCCAATACTCTCTAAATATGGAAAAGACAGTGGAGATGGTTCTGGATGACCGGTACAGCATGTTCCTCTGAAAATCAATGGTGCTGCTGTGGAAAGGGTGACCAGCACCACGTTCTTGTGTGTGCACATTACAGGTCCACAAACACTTTATCACTGGTTAAAAAAAGGAAGAAAGCGTCTCTACTTTATTCACAAACTGAGAGGCGCCAGAATACACTTTCTACAGATCAAAAACAGGAGCCATATGGCCTTCACCAAGTGAAAGCAGCTGAGATCATTGGCGCTCCTCTCACCTCTGTTAAGGACATTTGCTCCACCCGTCTCACCTGCAGAGCTTTCAGAATCACATCTGATTCTTGGCACCTATCACACAGTGTTCAGTGTACTGCTTTCAGAGAGGAGACTGCTGTCTATGAGCCAGGTCCAGCCGACTGAAGAACAGCTTCAACTGGATGCTGTCTGGTAGTTGAATTCTCTCCCTTCCCTGCTTTCCCTCGTTATAATTCCACCTGCATTCAGGCCCTCAAAGACACTGAAATCTAACCCACCATTTGAAGGATTTGAGAGAAATCCAGATAATTTCAATTTCTCTGATTGAGAATAAAATTATTTTTATCCTATTGATTACATAATTGACCATTATTTTCTATTCTGATTGCTGCTCTTTTTACACACAAATCTGAGTATCATGTTTTCAGTTGAATTGTTCAAATTCTCATTTTTAATGATTGTGTCGTAAAGGGAACATACAAATGTCTTTCCATTCTGCCCATTTAGCCCAGTTGAATTTAAAATGGGTCCCATATAGTTAGCCCATGTGGGCTGCTCATATGGGACCTATATGTGTCAAACTATGTGGGCCTTACATTGGGCATCCAATGTCTAGCCCATGCTCGTATAGCCCACTTGAGCTGTAAATGGGCCCCATATAGTTAGCCCATGTGGGTTACTCATGTGGGACCTATATGAGACAAACTATGTGGGCCCTACATTGGGCATCCCATGTCTGGCCCATGCTCGTATAGCCCACTTGAGCTGTAAATGAGCCCCATATAGTTAGCCCATGTGGGTTGCTCATGTGGGACCTATATGAGACAAACAATGTGGGCCCTACATTGGGCATCCCATGTCTAGCCCATGCTCGTATAGCCCACTTGAGCTGTAAATGGGCCCATATAGTTAGCCCATGCGGGTTACTCATGTGGGACCTATATGAGACAAATTATGTGGGCCCTACATTGGGCGTCCCATGTCTAGCCCATGCTTGTTTAGCCCACCTGAGCTGTAAATGGGCCCCATATAGTTAGCCCATGCGGGTTACTCATGTGGGACCTATATGAAACAAACTATGTGGGCCCTACATTGGGCATCCCATGTCTAGCCCATGCTTGTTTAGCCCACCTGAGCTGTAAATGGGCCCCATATAGTTAGCCCATGCGGGTTGCTCATGTGGGACCTATATGAGACAAACTATGTGGGCCCTACATTGGGCATCCCATGTCTAGCCCATGCTTGTTTAGCCCACTTGAGCTGTAAATGGGCCCCATATAGTTAGCCCATGTGGGTTACTCATGTGGGACCTATATGAGACAAACTATGTGGGCCCTACATTGGGCATCCCATGTCTAGCCCATGCTCGTATAGCCCACTTGAGCTGTAAATGGGCCCCATATAGTTAGCCCATGTGGGTTACTCATGTGGGACCTATATGAGACAAACTATATGGGCCCTACATTAGGCATCCCAGGTCTAACCCATGCCTAGTTTGCCCACTTGGAACCCATAAAGGCCCCATTTAGCCAACCCACATGGGCTTTACACCTGGGCCCCATGTATGTTAAACTATATGGGGCCCATTAACTTTTGCCCAGTTTTATCCCATGCCCATTTAACCCACAACAGACCCATGTGGGGCCCAGATCACAGCCCATGTGGGCATCACATATGGGGCCCACATTAGGAAACCCTTCTGGGCCCCTCAAATTTGCCCCGGTCAAGCCCATGCCCAGTCAGTACCCATCTTGCCCACTTGTGGCCCATGTGGGCCCCACATTGCTTTGCTGGCTGGGATATTGCTGATGAAATAATTTGAAAGTATAATTTTAATCGATTGTTGTGTGCGCCTTCAAAAATGTGTATGGTAACATGAGGGTGACAAACCTTCGGATATGCTAAAAAAAACATTGTGGATCAGTGGAATTTCCGCACCTAGGGCCCCATTTATAAAGATAATAATGAGTGCAATCTGGAAAATAGTATATAGCTTTTTGTGGGCATGTTGCCCCAACTTTGCTATTTGAAATTGCGTGTTTTATAATTACGGTCAAAATCAGATATGTCAAGGCAAAAGGTAAAAAGACACGCAAATTACTGCTGCTGTTCCACTTTTGTACATGCTATTGTTTTGCACTTGACCAAATGCTTAGTAAATGACTGTTCTGCAGTGTGCAACATGAGGCTTATTGGACAAAACACACAGACAACTTTATTTTCTTTACTTTATAGCATGTATAGATATTTTGAAGAAATGTATATTTCATATAATATGGAGTAAAAGTAATATTCTCAACAAAATACTACTCAAGTAAAGTACAGCTCATTTGAAAACTAACACAATGTATGTACAGTATTTTGTAAATTTACTACATCTCTACAAGTAAGTTGTATTTTCTGCTAACACTAAGAAATGTTAAACAAATGTATATTATGTCTGAACATGTCATTTATGTGTTTTAATAATCTATTTATGTGTGTTCTCGTACTATCCGTTACACCCGTCTTTTTGAGACATTGTATTTGTGCCTTATCCAGTGTCCGGTGTAGCCGTCATCACAGCACTGACTCCAGACATTGTGCCACAGCACACACACTGACAACAGAAGGAGAAAAAGACAGGTGAATCACCAGTTAGTGGTTGTCTATCATTCTCTGGGAATCAGCCCAGTCAGCATGATCCAGGGTGTTCCCCACATACAGTAATATTTATAACTTGAGGGATCCGGCCCAACTACTTGTAATTTCCAAAGAAACAGGGATTAGAATTTTTCCCCATTTACTAAAAACGTCCAATTAATTTTCAAGGTTCTTCATCTATCACATGTAAATGTCAGTGCAGCAAATGGTGGTCAATCGGAACAAGTGTGTTTCATGAGCTCTTGTAATGTCCGTCCCTAGTTGGGCTTTAACACAGAAAAACAAACAAAAACAAAACATCATACAATGAAAACACACCATAACAACACAGTTCAAACAGTACTGGCGCTTTTGATTGACATGTTAATGCCTCTGATGGGCAGTTACAACAAAGACCAAGCATGTTGAGCCGAGACATATTAAGAGGTAGGTCCTGGTGGGAATACATAGTTCTGCATCTGGTTTACAGAGTGTGGCAGGAGTAGACTTTGATTGCCAGCCTTTGCTCAGTCTAAGGCTAAGAGTGAAAGCAATTAGCATGCTCTGGCAGTCCATTTGAGCTTTGGTAATTGGATTTTGTTCCATTGTGGCTTCCCTTAGACTCTCAGCAACTCCCTGACACAGCGCTATTACTTATTTAGAAAAGACTAAACAAGTAGTACCTTACTGGAGTCCCAGCTATTACGGTCAATAAGATGATTCCCCGTTTAAATCTAGAGTAATCCCAATGCACTAAATACCAACCTGACACAATGAATATTTGAATATTTGACAGGCAGGTAACACGAACTCCATCTGGTGATTTCCAGGTTCAAGAGCAGACACAATGTATAATTCTGTATGTTTTTCTACTTCAACAGCGCACACACTCAGCACACTGCCCGTCACACATCTGGCCTCCTGCCTCCTACAGTTGCAACCTCTTTTTATTCGTTTTTCAAAGCGTAAATATCAGTCCAATTGCAATTTTAGATTATGTTAATACAAAAACAGTGTGCCCTTTATCGATTGTGTCTTAGATAAATGTTAAAAAGGTTACATCATGAAGAGCCAGTCTTTTGAACGACTCTTTGAAATGAACAGATCCCAAATACTCGGCTTCCAGTAAAGAGCCATAAATCCCATCACTACGCACACAGCGGTGCAGTCAGACTGATGGTGTGTCTGTGATGGGGCACAAGTAGGGGATTTTATTTTTACTTGGGTTTATTGTGATGTGGATTTTAATGGCATGTTTTTACTGCTTTTATTCTTTTACTGTGGATTTGTATTAGGAAGACAACGGGGAGAGAGACGGGCCTTGCCGAGTGAGAGGAGGACGCACACCTGATTAGAAGCCCAGGAATACGCAGCAGACCCCGCGAGCTACCGGAGTGAACACCACGTTTTAATATTTCTGTGCTTACCTTTTATGTTTTTAATAATTTGTAATAAATTGTGCATTCACTGTCTTCGCCTTATTGGGTCAGTTGCTCTCACTGTATTGGGTTTTAATATTTAATTGTTTTACTAAATTTTTGCTAAATTTAGTATTTTACCCCTTGGTACCATTACATGGTAAATGGTCTCAACTTACAGTATATAGCGCTTTTCCACCTACATTAGGCACTCAAAGCGCATTGCACTCAATTACGGGTTCGATTCCCACCTGGACGGGGCCTTTCTGTGTGGAGTTTGCATGTTCTCCCCGTGTCTGCGTAGGTTTCCTCCGGGTACTCCGGTTTCCCCTACCACTAAAACATGTACAATAGGCCAGGATGAATGAGAGTGTGTTTGAGAGTGCGCATGGGGGACGACGGATGGAAATTAGCCCAAGGCTACAATCCGGTGTGGCTTGTTCATTAACTTGCACTGTCCCTACCAAATAAACAAACAAACAAACATGTCTCTGTAGGTTTCAGTTTAAAAAGGGGTGAGGGGCTTGAACCGCAACACTGTATAAGAAGTGTGCTAAAGAATTTCAATGGACACCCGGACCGTTTGAGAACTGAAAATGGCCCTTATCATTTTTCCACTTAGTACATCCTCATCACTTAACCTGTTTGACAGTGACTCCTGTATTTCAGCTTTTCCCACACATTTGAAACGTGGCACTGACTGTTGAGGACAAATCAATGAAAAATATTCAAAATCCTTCCATATAATACACCTACTCCTAATTCATGAGGAAAAGTTATAATACTTTGTGCCAATACCATATGTGCAATGCTATTGGCACAAAATAAGTCATAAACCATTAAGAAAGAAGTAGAAAAGAAATACAGCAAGACAGTACTTCAGTTTAATCAAGCTGTCAGCATGGGGTCTATGGAATTGATTGCATTTACAATTTCATCAATAGGCCTAATGTAATATTATATACGCCATCTACCCTCATGATAGCCTCGGACATTTATTTAAATGATATTCATTCATTCATTCATTCATTCATTCAATCAATCAATCAATCAATCAATCTTTATTTATAGAGCGCTTTTCATACACAGGTGCATCGCAAAGTGCTTGACATTTAAGGCAAGGCAAGTTTATTTGTAGAGCACAATTCATAACAAGGCAATTCAAAGTGCTTCACAGTTGCATAAAATTACACAGATAAAAATCAATCAATAAAACATCAACATCAAGTTAATCAATTACAGTAAAAGGCAAGAGTGCAGATAAAATACTTTCAGTTTTCATATGCACGGGTAAAAAGAGCTGTTTTCAGCCTGGATTTGAACATTGTCAGAGTTGAGGCCTGTCTCACATCCTCATGAAGACTGTTCCAGGTTTTAGCTGCATGAAACTGAAACGCAGCCTCACCGTGTTTATTATTGACTCTGGGAACCACCAGGAGACCCCTCCCTGAAGTTCTCAGGGCCCGAGATGGTTCATACGGCTCTAACATGTCAGAGATGTACTTTGGTGCTAAACCATGAAAAGACTTGTACACAAGCAGAGCTGTTTTAAATGCTATTCTCTGAGTGACAGGAAGCCAGTGCAGAGACCGGAGCACTGGACTAATATGGTCGTATTTCCTGGTTCTTGTCAGGATCCGAGCAGCAGCGTTCTGGATGTACTGCAGCTGTCTAACAGCTCGTTTAGAAAGGCCAGCGATCAGGCCGTTACAGTAGTCTAACCTGCTGGAGACAAATGCATGGATAAGTCTCTCTAAGTCTGGTTTTGACACTATTCCTCTGATCTTAGCAATATTTTTCAGATGGTAAAAAGCTGATGAGGTTATTGCTTTGATGTGGCTGTTTAAGTTCAGGTCTGAGTCCATGATTACTCCTAGATTTCTAACCTGATTTTTTTGGTTTTAGAGAGAGAGACTCAAGGTGACTGATAACACTTTGTCTCTGTGGGCCAAAAACAATAATCTCAGTTTTGTCTGAGTTTAGTTGGAGAAAGTTGTTTTGCATCCACAAACTGATCTGTTCGATGCAGTGACAGAGTGTATCTACAGGCCCATGTTCACCTGCCGTCAGTGACACGTAGATCTGAGGGTCATCTGCGTAGTTGTGGTACGACACATTGTTGCTGTTTATTAGCTGACCCAATGGAAGCATGTACAGGTTGAATAAGAGGGGTCCCAAGATTGACCCCTGGGGGACTCCACAGTTCATGGAAATTTTGTCTGAGACACAGTTGCCAATTTCGACAAAGTACGTCCTATCCTCGAGATAGGACTTTAAAAAAGATATTAAAAACATTTGTCATAGCATGTATCTTTTGCTTAACTGTTGGCTTTAAACAGCTTTACTCCTACACAAAGACATACAGTCCTTGCAATCCCACATATAACGTCTTTATTGTGGAGCAAAATGTAATTATTATGTGTTAGTAAAAGCCTGTTCCCACATGCTCAAGCATTCCCTTAGTTCCCTTATATCCCTTATATCCATGTTTGTGCCTCCTACACATGCTTCAAGATACATAATCAACATGTTACACATGTCACATTCAATCAGTGCTCCATATGCTCCAAGGAATGTGTATGAATATGCTCCTCTGGTGCCAGAGCAAGTGCTCTTTGAGGATATTCTTTTGCCTTTGTTTATTTGTAACGATTGCCACAGTAAATCAGCTGTCTCATTTCCTTCATTTCCTTCCAACTTCATTCCATCACACTCTCTATAAATATCTTGCAACAGATTTTTTGTCAGGCATCTGTAACCTATAAGTCGCTGACGAATATGTATATCAGCTATCGCTTTAGTGTGACTCAAGTCTAAGTCTCAAGGTCCCATCTCTGCTACACACACGTAAAAAAGCTGCATGGGGATATATAAGGATTGAATCAACCTTTAAAAGCTCTCCATTGCCATTTGTGCTTTCCTGCCTTCTCCTGTTTTCTAAGTGAGCGAGTTGTCATTGAGTGTTTTATGAAGATTTATGACTGTCATAAAAATGTGTTTAGGTTTTCTTGCCATTCTTATTGCTGTTCATGATTGCAACGTTTCTGCTGTGATGTTTTCCATAAAATACACATTACCCAAGTCAATACCACTGCAACCATGGTTAAAGATACATTAAGAGAATATTTTTTAACTTGTTTCATATTATTTATATTCATTCAAACTGCTCCTTCCTCCTGATTACGTGCCACAGCTGTCCATTGTATAAACAAATAAATAATACAATATTCAATTCATCCCCTCTTGGAACCGCCACCTTAACGTGGTGGAGGGGTTTGAGCACCCGAATGATCCCGGAGCTCTGTTGTCGGGGGTTTCGTGCCTCTGGTAGGGTCTCCCATGGCAAACAGGTCCTAGTTGACGGGTCAGACAAAGAGCGGTTCAGAAGCCACTTATGAGAGACCAACAGGCCCAATTAGAACCATGAGGCCGTCCTTCTGTGGACCCACCATGACTCGGCAGCAGAAAAGTGGAAGAAAATGGATGGATGGATGGACGGACGGACGGATGGATGGATGGATATTCAATTCATCAACTTGACTTTAACTAAGTCATTAGACTAATTGCCATAAACAGATACAATCAGGTTTCTGAAAATAATAATAATAATAATAATAATAAAACAATTGTAATAAAACATGTTCATTCATGACTTAGGCTTTCATTTACATAAATTAACATGAATTGTTGATTTGCCACCTACTAACTCACTTTTATTTTAATATATTTGAAACATATAGTAATTTGCAAAATGCTACCCAATGAATTCTTTATAATGTTTATAGCTGTTAATTTCCCCTCACCTCTTTTTGGAGGCAGAAACAACTCCCAAACCAGCAAGAAATGAAGGCATGTGGATCAAAAAAGCCGTTTGGGGACAGTGCAGCACGGACGAACTGCAGACATCTCATTTGGGTGAACAGCAACTGCAGTATGGTTCAGTAGCACCACTAATGACAAGACTGATAGAGCTGAGTTTGATGGATGGGCTGGCTTTGGACAGGCTGGGTTTTTGCCCTGCGATAGTCTGTAGCCACTTGTTGAATAAATAGCCATGTGTTATGTCTATGCATATTGGGAGCAAGCTGCTAATTGTGTGTCATATTTTTTGTTTCAGTTTCACCTTTTCTTGCCATGTCAATAAGCCTGTGGACAACAGCATATCGGTATAGCTGACTGTCTAGATATACGGTATAGAGCATAAGTGAGGGCAGTACCCTATTGACCTTCATTTAGTATTTTATGTAAATCCTTTTCTATAACATGATTTAAACCTGCCTCTGCTAAATTTTATCTATCAACAATAAACTCATGTGCTTTAATTATTGGTGCAGACCATGTCCATTTTCTGGCTATTTAACTGGTCTTTATTTCTGCTACTCTTCACTTGATTGACACACTGCAACTATGTGGAATTTCAATACAAAAGCTATACATTTATTACACTAGCTTGCATCGTTATATAAATAGGTCAGACTGTACTGCTTGGTTCCCATAAACACAGTCACATTGAGGAAACAAGTTAATTTCATTTTGTAAAAAGAAAAGGAAGGCTGCAGGTCAACTTATTAGAAGTTTTGCCAACAGCACACACCCATCGTGGTTATCAAACACTACCAAATGGTGACTTGAAGAGCAGTGCTTATGGCAGCGTGTGTGTCTGAAGATTGCAGAAAGCAGCTTAAAAGTTGAAACAGTGTTTGTTTGTGACAGTGTAAAATAAATATTGGCATATTATGAGCTACAAAGGTCCACATACAGGGCTGGTTCCCAAATGCAGCAGCTATCTTGTGATAAGTTAGCAATTTTCACATGTCCTGTCTACCTGGGGGTAAATTGAAGTTGTGTGTTTTCTCAAATGTCCCAGAGGCTATTTAAGTATATACAATAACTATAGAAGTTGAGACCATTTACCATTTATATTATTCACAAGCGTCCACATGTGTTTGTAGAATATGGACTACTTAAACAATGGCAGCAATGTTGTCAGTTTGGCTCAATCCTGTTAAAGTTTAGCGGTAAAGAGCATCCAAGGGTATCTCATGTCAAACAAAACTGCATACAAGATCACATAATAGAAGGTCTAGATGACACAAGGGTTGAGATGGCAAAAGACACAGTTATTTGAATGTCTCCTGGACAAAAGTCTCATCCATCTTTTCTTTGATCTCAGACACAATTTTGTATCTTCAACAATGAAACGTCTTTTTTATTTTGCATGTAGTGAAAATGTCAACAATACTAAATGACATTCAACAGCTATTCTGTTGTATATTTCTTTGGCAATTGTACACTTCACAGCTACTACGGCCTAGTCACTCACCATTGTCTTGGTGACACATTTTTAGGTCAAATAGTGTAATATGCATTTATTGGCAACACATCTGATGCAAAGTGACGCTCTGTGGACAAATAGCAAAGTGACAGGTGGTCAACTCTACTACTTATGTCAACCTCTGGCATGCAGAGAGAAGAGACAGGTTTGCATGTAATAAAAATCAGGGTGACAACATTAAAGTGAAGATGACAAGGTAACCCTGTCAATGACGATGGAAGCTCGTACAGGAGTTTTCCATTGTAGACAAGTTCTTGAACCATTATCTGTACTCTGTACTCTAAGTTTGGGCTTACCGTTGGGAGCAGACATATAAACCTCCAGTGACAGGAGTTTAACTTGTAGTAGTGCCATCCACCTTTTTTCAAAATACTCTGTTGACCCAGACGTAAATGTCTTGCAAAGTCCCAACGGGCAGTTTTGTGACTTTCAAGGAGACAAGGCCTTTGAAGACGTTTGTTGTTGTTTTTGAAGCCCTTCAATCACAGATGCCGTCCAACAAATGAATAGTCTTTTTTTCCTCTTTTTTTAATTTTTTAATTTAACCTCTTAACCCCGCCTTAACCACATTTCTCCAGTTCAGCTTCACCCAAATCTAATAGTTTACAGCTTTTAGGCCAGTGTAACGCCTCATTTGATAGCTAAGACCTACAAAACTCATCTAAATTGGTTTCTGTGCTCTTTTGTTGCACTTTTTGTTAAGCTTTTGCAGCACATTTTTGTCACTCTTTCATAATTTTTCACATTTTTGTCGCTCTTTTGTTGCATTTTTATCCGCGTTTTAGTCTCATTTTTGTTGCTATTTTGACACTTTTTTTTTCAAGAAGCTTTTAGATTTGGGTAAAGCCAAACTGGAGAAAATGTGCTCAGTTCAGGATGGGGTTAGAGGTTAAACATTAATGTTAATTTGAGTGAAGGTAACAAAGACAAACATAAAATAAATACATTCATGTAAATAAATAAGTTCAGATACCCATGCGTTTCAAGGTTTCTCTGGATACAGAAAAAGTGATCATTTCAATTGAGGATCTTTGATGTCTTTAAAAGAAAGTTTAGACAATGCCGACTATGATTTCCTTTTACCTCAGCACTGAGAGCTCCATTATCTGAGTAAATAAACCTGTTTTTGGATTAGAACTTCTGCAATAGATGAAAGGTTCGCTAAACTAAACTAAAATTGGACCAGTCAGTTTTGCGTGGCCATTCTGACCTCATTGGGACCATTGGATCAACGCAAAAGGACAGATGAGAGGAGCGTAATTCACTGACTTTCTTTCATAACAGTGGCCTTAAAATGAAAGATCCAGTGCCAAATATCAGGCCTTGTTGAACTGTGAAAAAGGATGACAGGCATGATTTTATCCTGGTGAGGTTCAGATCAGAGGGTTTCCTGCCCAGTTGGTGTGAAGAATGTTTACAGCAATTGAAACCACAGGAGGGGAAAGGAGAACTGAAATCCCGTGGAAGAATGAGGAAGAAGAATGAGCCACTTGTTGGTTTTGGAAGAAGAGAATGCAGATGAGCTGGAGGCCAAGCGTAGGGAATGAACAGTAAATTGGTCACTGATGCTGACCCACTGCCTGGAGGATCGGGGTCGAAACAGCCAGTGATTGGCAGCTACAGTTTAAAGAGATCTCCTGCTACTGGACATTGATTGAAAGCAGCCAATCATATGTTTAACTGAGCATAATTTGAAGGCCAAATGAACGTGTCCTGTTCTTTGCTGTCAATTGATATGGTTTCTGTTCCTTTTAATCATCTGGATGATTTGTTAAGTGATTATGATTCTCCCCTGTGACTTAAAGACTGATAAATAAGGGAAAGCACAAAATATGATGCGTCTTCGCCCCATCTCTCTGCACAGACATTGATCTGACACTTCAGGGCCTTGGAGATTTACCACTGATGCAAAAGAGGATATTTTTAGACCAGACGTATGAATTTCAAATGCAGCATCTGGTGGCGTGTTCATGATGATCATCAGTGAAGTGATTTAAAAGCTGGTCAAGGCTTTGAGCTATAAGAAAGTGGATGTTTTGCAATTTGTAAAGGCATGTCATCTGACACCAAAAAGAAACTTTCAGTTGATGATTTGTGCATATTTCTTTTAACCAATTGCTCTCTTTCTGTCATCCAAGTTTATCTAAGCTACTTTTAAACATTCTTTTTAAGGAAATAATTCTGCAAAATATACACCAGATGTACACCCAGTTAATTCACATTTCATATTTTATGTTTTTTAACCGCATAACAATGGCTTAGTTTGACAGTGCAGTTCATTTATTTTCTATTATAACTTTATAGCCTATTAGGGATGGTCCGATATGAAAATGTTCTGCTGATATCGATAACCGATATTTGTTGTTTTCAAATTATCGTTCCACTATGGGAAAATAAACAATACAATGCTCGATGTGTCAGGGTCTCACTGTCTCACACACTATGATGAAACAAACAATCCTTTTTATTAGAAAAATATTTAAAAGATCAAATGCAATGTTGGAGTGAAATGTCATTGTTATTGGCTAAATTTTTACTCAGACCTACTTATTATTATTATTAATTGTTGTATTTTTTTTATTTATTTAAACATGAAGCCTACCATGTTGTTTAAGTTACATATTTTAACTTTAAACAAATCTGATAAACTTCTCTGAGGACACAAAGCTCTGCATGAAGCTTTGGATTGCAAAAAATAGCATCATGTCACTTTAGCAACATCTTATACGGAACCTATGAGGCCAGAATGCAAAGATTTCAGTTGGTTTAGAGCAGGCAAAAGGCAATAGATTTGCAAGATTAGCATGAGCTTTGAACTGCATTGTTTTCAATGAAAAATGCGCTAACGATCACAAATGCGTCTAATTAAATGCACGAAAATGCGACATAATGCCTCGTTTTCACAGGTCATTAACATGACAAAAGTGGGCACATTAAACATGAATACAGCCATTATCATCACCTTAGTGAACCTACATGATTACAGAAAGCCAATGTTTACGTGTTATAGCCTTTAGCCTGTTAGAAGCTATGCTACGCTAACAAATTGAAAGTTATAAATCTGGCATCAGGACGGAGAAACTTTTGCAACACTCACCACTCAGATGTAGTGACAATCCATCAGAAAAAGATTCATGTTAATCCTGACTCAAAATAATGTCCTTGGAGGCAGTTTTAGTCCAGTTTGTAACAGCAGCAACTTGTGGCTCTGTATCTCTGTGGTGTCCAAGTGTCCGCTCCACTTTGTTTAAACTTAAAGTAAAAACATACTTTCTTTTGGAGACGTGTTGACAAATATTGGGCGCCGATATCGGCCATCCCTATAGCCTAACCAGGTGAAAAAATAGTTCGGCCTAAAAAATGCTTCATATACAAACACACAATACAGATTGTCCTGGAGTTCATTGTTTGTTTGTTAATGTGTTTGTTAATTTATTGTGTACTCAATGTTTTACTTGAACTTTCATCTGAATTGGCTCCAGTTACAGAAACTGAATAACCTTTAATCAGCGGTGTGCCGTGGGGTTTCAGTCAGGACCTTCAATAGCAACTTGGGTTCACGCAGTCAAACGCATATAAACTGATCGACAATAGGCATATGGATAACACTGTTTTAATGCTGTAAAACCCTCACCACACACTTTTGTCTTACTAGTTCACACGGGTTCTCCCTTATGCCTGGTGTCACTGTGCATTTTTTTTGTCTAAAGGTGCGCTCAGACCAAACGTGCGTCCACGCCCCATCCACCTCTAGTTGGACGCCAAACATTGCCGCTTCACACTCGCGAGAAACGCCTGTTTGCTGGCACGTAAAGTTTGCAAGCGTCATAATTAGGAGGCGTGTCATACAACTCAGGCCGAGTGCAAACCGCGATGATCAACTTGTCCTCCATGCTGCAGGTCAGGGGCGCAACTACCCCCTTCCCACACACACACACACACACACACGCACGCACACGCACACGCTATGGGGTCGTCAAGTGCTATGAAGAAATAGCATGCTGTCCCTTGCGCACCGACTATATATATTTTTAAAATTCTCCCTATCATATTGGCGCTAGCTCTTTGATGCTTTTTGTTTTAAGAAAGTAAATACCCTCTGAATTGACTTTATTTTAACGAAAATGTCACTATTTCACACAATATAACATCGATATTTCCCTCTATGGAGTTTATCACAAAAAAACAATCGCATGGCCCGATTAAGCTTCTGTTGCCCTCATTCACGTAACTTTTCCTCTGCCCCTCTCTCTCCCTCGCGCAAGAGGGGAGAAAAAAACGCAAGTGAAAGAGGTGTTTTGCTTCAACGCAATCTCCTCTGTAACCGTGTTTATTATTTCATTAGGTCTTTTATTTCTCAAACGTGTTGCCTTATGCTCACTTTGAGCTCCTCGTGGGGGGTGGGGATGACCGGGGCGGACTGAGGAGGAGACAGTGTGCGGTGATGTCGCTGCCGTTTGGAGGCGGCCAAGAGCGGAGTGGAGCTGAGTGAACAGGTGGAAGATGTGAGTGACGGGGCTCCTGTAGCTGCCTCGTCACTCACTCCCCACAGGCCGCGCTCACGACCTGCGGTCGTGCATTCACAAACTGTCCCTCTGCCAATCCTACACTCCTCTCTCCACCCACTCCAGCAGTGACTTTTGTTTTGCAATATAAGCATGCACAACTAAAGTGACGCCTCTCCCCCAAAGAGGAATAAAAAAAATACTTCACCTCCGCGAACCTGTTCATATCGTTCACTGTAAAGACTCAAAAGAGCCGGATCGTTCACGACCGACACATCACTAATTGGCGCCCCGTCCTTTCGGCGCCCCTATGCAAGGCATATATTGCTTATGCCCTTTTTACGCCACTGCTGCAGGTAACAGGTGATGCTTGTGCTCACTATTTGAGCCCAGTCCCTGATTGGTTAACAAGGCGTAAATGAACGCATGTGTAAATTGGATTACTTGAATGCATGAAGCGGTGGGCGCAGCATCCCTGCTCGTGTACTGCGCTGTTCTCACTGGCTTTGACGTGCGTTTATCCTCATCCGCTCGCATTTGCTATGCTTCATACGCGCAGACGGCTTTGCTTACATTTCGAAGCGTGTCGAAGCACGTCTACATAGGGTTAACATGGAAGTTGGTGGTGTGGTCGCGTTTGGTCTGTACGCACCTTAATAAGATTTCTTGTTGTCACATTATAGACGTGGGGATGGTAACATGAGCTGTGCTCGTCTCCACTGGGCGATTGTTCAAACTTGACAATCGTAACTACGACTAAAGTTTTATCATAGCAGTTTCAGGCTTCAGAAGGCGACTGTTTAGCTGAGACGAGCGCCACATGCTAGCGGTGTTTATTTATGCAGAAAAGTTCAGAGAAAGTAAACGCGGAGTCAGACCCGCTCATGGCCGACCTGTGCTGCTGTGACTCTGCGGCGTGCGGTGTGTGTGCTGACACTCTTGAGATCGTCTCTGCTGCGAGAGGAAGCTGACTCTGCGACTAGCCAATTAGGACGCACACAACGCGCGTATGGCATTCGTATGCTGTAAAAAAGCATGCAAAATTGTGCTAAAAATAAATCCACGAAAGAGCGAGACCGCGAAAGGTGAGGTGATCCGCGATATAGCGAGAGACCACTGTACATCGAACTCTGATTGGCTGATAATTCTGTCAATCACGCTAGCTGTCAATCATGTGTACGGACCAATGGCCACTGGCTGCTCTGCTTTGTGACGACGACACTAGTGGCCGCCATTGCTGTAGTACAGGGGTCACGAATTAAATCTCACCAAGGTCCGAAATGAAAAAAAATGGTCAAGCAAAGGTCCGGAACATACGGGGTTAATTCACGGTTATATCAGGATTTTTAAGCCATTTTTTAAAATCTATTTCTGTGATTTGAAAATAATGCAGTCAATTGAATCCTGTTATTGTTTTTTTGCTCTAAAAATAAGTTTTGGCTCCTAAATAGCAGAGTGCATACTGTAGCCTATTATACACAATGTGCACATAATATATGACAGTGATGTGTTTCTTTGCTCAGTTCAACACACTGAGCCCTGTTTAGTCCAGGTTTAGTCCTGGCTTAGTCCTGGCTTAGTCCAGGTTTAGTCCTGGTTCAGACCTGCTCGGAAAACAACCGTACTATTTGCGCATTACGATCGCGCGTGCATATTTAATTAGGGCGTCCTCTGCTTTTGTTTTTAGCGAGCCATATTTCAGTCATTCCGAAACCGTTTCTAAACATTTAAAAAGTATCATGAAGCTAAGATTTAGGACTTTCTCTTTCTGTTCATCTGTGCTGTAGTTTACCGCTCTGGTGCAGTCAGAGAGGGAGTGTGGGAGAGCGAGGGAGGGAGAGCGAGAGAGGGAGAGAGAGGGAGCGCAGAGGCAGCCGCTCGTCTGAGGGGATTCGGGTCGGGTCCAAAGTTCGGATCCAAGGTTCGGATCCGGATGGGCTGGCGCATGGGTCCGGATCCGGACCGAGGTCCGCCGTTTAGTGACCTCTGCTGTAGTACATCCATATAACCACTAGTTCTCCATTGGAATGCATTGCACTTTACAGTGGGTGCCACTTGGAATTGTCATTTTCATTTGCGCTTTCTGTGATTCACACAGCGCGTGAAATATATTACATCTTATCTAGGGTGACCAGATTTTCCAACAAAAAAACAGGAACAACATTCGGGAATAGACCGCAGGGGTTCCAAATCTAAACCGTCTTTAACCACGATGAATGGTAAAACTGTTTACAACTTATGACATGCACCAATCTGCATCCTGAATTGAGATTTTGAATTGGTTTACACTTGGTAATTGATACTCCCATGGGCCAAAGACATTAATTTTCAAGTGAAGTATGCTATTTCGGGGACTACATTGGCCCAAACCGGGACAACTGGGACAAAGGACTAAAAACTGGGACTGTCCCGGGTAAACTGGGACATCTGGTCACCCTAATCTTATCGCCACGAGGTGGCAGGTTAAGTCCGCTGTAGCTCTGCCGGCAACGGACTGCATTCAGAGGCGTTTCACTATGCTAAATCAGAGCCTACTTTTGTTTTTATCAAGCTGGGGCCAGAGGAGATGATGGCCTTTGGTGAACAGTTTAGGCCTACTCAAAATGAGTAAAACTAAATTTGTCCCTTGGCGGACATTCGTTTTTTCGCCAGCAGAAAGTGGAGAAACGGTTTCATGACTAATATCTGTTTAAATTAAGTCTTAGATGGAAAAGTTGTGCTTTATTTTCATAATCTTTGTTCAGTGAACACATACAACCACCGGTTTATTAGCTAAAATAAATTTGATGAATTAAACGCTCAGGCCAATGAAGTATAATTGTGCCGGCAAACTCTGACTCTTTTGTGGGTTTATAGCTCAGTGATGGCGCGCTGGTCTCTGGTGCAGAAGGTCCCCGGTTCAAGTATGACACTTTTCTAACGTATTCTCTTTTTACATGGGCCGCTGCACACACAGTCTGAGCCTGATACAACTCCACAATCAGGACCGAGTTATGAAGATAAAATATTTATTTGGCCACTTTTCTATCTTTCACTGGCTTTTTCTCGGTCGCGAACGAGTCGGTACAAAGAGCCGGCTCTTTTAAGTGAACGATGAGAGCCGAGTCTCACCCGTGAGCAGTTTTTATTTTTATTTTATTTTTTTAAGTTTACATGTTTATCAAGCTCCACGTGCACCGGTCTGCGCTACACTCACCTTAGAGAGAAAAGAGAGAGAGAGAGAGAGAAAGGGAAAGATAAATGGGTCGGGGACAGAGAGAGAAATGTGTTGAAAAACGTGCGGCCACAGCCCGTGTGCGAAGAACAACCAGAGACTAAAATCCGGCCACAGCCCAAATTGCTGCATGAAAATAGGCTATTCCTATAGGTATGTAAATTTTCCCAGCTCTGCCCTACCCACCCCAACGTCATTCACGCGGCCGATTCTGATCTGCCGCACGGGAGCACGCATAGCCTTTTCCCCCGTTTCTTTAAATGTGTGTAGTCTGTGTTTGTTCTCCCCGCATCAAACATAACCAGTAAATAAACGGTGCATTTTGTCCAGATAGTAACAGGTAAAGTGTGTTTTGAAACGTTAGTGCTTTTGACGGACTTGTGGCATCTGCAGATGAAGATGTGTGCTGTAATTCCTCTCTCTTTATGACAGACAGTAAAGAAATTGCAACTCGATCAAATTTTGGCGCTGTTCATGCTAAAGGCGCTGCTGTTGTAGCGTGGGCTGACACACAGCCTCAGCTGTGCTTTCGGCCTCCGCGGAGTTTTACGCACTCGGGACCGGGTCCAAAGCGGCTCTTGAGGTTCGGTTTTAGAGTGGACACATTTAGGTCCAGAACAAGCTCATCCACATCTGAATTAGAAGGCTCTTCCGCCTGTATATGCGCGTGTTTTTTGTATGTGAAACTTGTTATGATATTATGTTTATGTTTCATGTTTTCATAATCTTAATACAGAGGACTCTTCTGATGCTACAAAACTTCAAAAACGAACAAGACCCTATATGGGGCTTGATCCGGAGTCGACCCGCTGAAAACCCACTGTTTGCCACTCAGCCACGGATTTACCGAAAATTCAATGTTGATTGCAGTCAGTGACGTGTGGTCAGGGGAGGCAGGGGAGGCCAGGCTAGTCATGGACACAAAAAAACAAAATTAAAAAATACAATAAACTTTATTAAGGCGAGACACGGCAGGTGAAAGTATTGATTTTTCACGCAGTGGTCGAAGAGGAGATTTTTATCTATTTTCCTCCCTTTACATCTTAGTTTTCATGTCAGAGTATAACAATGACAAAACTCAGCCCGCATGATGCTTATTTTATGATGATTTGTCGCTTGCGAGGCGGCGGTAACCCGGAAGTAGCTGCTGCGGCGCGTCGAAAGACCGCTCTAATGCGGTATTCATTCACAAATATTGACAGACTTTACATCCACATGTGCTGCGAAGGGATCCTCCGTGATGACGCTATCGCCCAAATATGGTATTTTTCCTTCTGGGAGACGCCTGGTGCGGAAGAGCCAAAAGAAAGTTCCGCGCATGCGCACTCGCTACAAAACTTCAGGGCTCGTTTTCTCTGAATGAGAGAAGGCCCCACTCGGGCAGCGGGTGAGCCCTTATAGTCGCTCATACAGACTCCAAACTTTCCAGTCTTGGACTTAACAATATTATGAAGGTTTTTTCAGAGGGATTTTTTAATATCTAATTCCTAGCCTGATTTATTCAGCTTTGAACCCAAAAAACAGGCGGAATTTGAGTTTTTACAGATTTTTTCACTTATGATTAGTTAATTGAAAACTAAACAATATATCCAAATCCCCTCTGAAAAATCTTAGTGACTAATATGTCAATAAAATGAAACCATAAATTTTAATCTGGCTCAATCCATTATTTTTATTTCGTTGCCCAAATATAGGCAATTTGGCCATTTTTATGAACAAAATGTCTTATTTTTATATGAAAACATAAATGACAGAAAAAATGCAATACATTTTTTTCTCATATTTATATCAGTGATGTTCAGCAAAAGTTTCAAATTGATATCTCTACATTTATTTTTTCCCCTATTCACCTGCAGTGTCTCGCCTTAAAACAAGTCCCTTCTCTTAAGATGATAGGGATTTCCTATGATTTCAATCAATCTTGTGGTTAAAAAATGCCGAAATGTTTTATCAGTTGTCCATATCATGTAACGAGGGCGGGAGCCTCCAGCGTCCCGCACACACTTGAGCTCGGCTCATTCGCTCAGCGCACTCTCCCATTCGGTGCTTTTTTTGCCCCCTAAAAGTAAAATACATTTGTAAATGGGTTTTTGTTGGGCGCGTTGGTTTTCTATCACCTGGATAAAGAATCAGGCATGAGAACGACTTGTTTAACCTGTTCATTTGAAACCGCGTTATGAAAGGCCCGAAGTGAGGCTCGCCTCCAATGCACTGCCCTGACAATACGAGGGGACGCTGTGTCAGCGCTACACATTTCTACAAAACATGTGGACTACAAGTGAAACCAGTCTGTTTTATTATTCTGCACGGTTTAGGAGAGGCAATTTAAACGTAATTAAGTAAGTAAAAGGGGAAACAAATTACTGACATTTTATGGATGAAATGCTGTAGACGAGTCTTTATCCTGAAAATGTCAATGCTGTCATGCACCACCTGTGTGGCGCATCAGGCTTGTCACTGACTTATAACTTGGACGGGCGGGTACGAGTCCCGGTCACATTCACTACTATTTAATTTTTCATTTGCAATATCGTGAGAATGTATTTTATGTTTAAATGTGTTGCTATTGAATGCTATTTCAAAGTAAGAGAATACCAGAGACAGCAAGTTGCATTTTTTTTCCTGCAGTTCTGTTTACTTTATATTGGAGTCAATGTGCCTCACCAGCAACAAAGCTCACCGCACGTCACTGATTGCAGTGATATGGAGTTGGTGCAGTTCAATCCAGCGGAGACAAGTGTCCGCGCAAGTAAGAGAGAAAAAACAAAGTGGACAAATAAATATTTTTATCTTCATAACTCGGTGCTGATTGTGGAGTTGTATCAGGTTCAGACTATGTGTTCTGCGGCCCAGGTATAAAGACAAAGCTTTACAAATGAGTCAAAGCCATACTTGAACGGGGGACCTCCTGCACCAGAGACTAGCGCCTTATCACTGAGCTATAAACCCACAGGAAAGTCGGCCGGTCTTCTCTAAATTCCCGGGCCGAAATGAGGTCCCAGCACGCCACTGAATGATAGTTTCACGTTTTTACAATAAACTATGTTTGGAGCAGGGTAGGCTATATTAAAAGCAGAAGATTTTCAGCTTGCCTCGGGATTTAATTCACTTTTGAATCGTTTGATTAGGCCTATGGTGCTAAATGCCAACGTTCCTAACCCCGCTCACAAGTGCGACCTGGTGGTTGTTTGGGTCATTGCAGTGTCACTGGGGAAAAATAAATAAAAGACGCGTGATTCCCACGTGGGGTCTCGTGGGAATCACGCGTGAAACGCGCCAATTCCAAGTGGCACCCACTGTAGACATGTTAAAAACAACTGGTGCCTAATTATTTGGAACTTTCTACAACTAGATATTGCTCCTGTGATAACGCTGGGTTAGTTACAATTAAAGGGACCAGGCTGGTTTTTGTAAGAAACATTTTAGAAATCTCGTACTTAATGAGAGCCGGACTGTTAGCATTGGAGGTGCGCGGCTATGACCAAACTACACGTCACGCAAGGGCCGAGTAATATGTCTATGGTGCGGACTGACAACACAGGGCCTGCAGAATCGGTGAAGGCCCTGAGGAGGAGCAGCTCGCCAGAGGTGTTGATGTGATAGGTTAGAATAATAATACAGCATATCCCGAATACAATTCATAGTTGACGTACACTTTAAAAACAATATACATATATTTAAGAGTTGGTTAAAAAGTTATTATTTTGTATGTTTCATTAATGTTTCGTATAATTTCGCCAAAGGGAATGTGATCTGTTTATCTGTAATCAGCTAGTAAGCCTCGTCTTTTCTGGGGTCAATTGGCCTGACCCACCACACCACTCATTGCATAAACCACTGCATGAAGAAAGCCACAACACATCACTCTCGTGATTCTTTCTCCCCATTGCCCAAGCACAATATTGTTGACATGTGAACATTGTTAAAACATTAATCAGCTAATATAGGATAGTTTTGTGACGTTTTTTTAACTTTGGTGTGTAGTAAAACTCCGTGAACTTCCCGTCTGCCATTTTGTGTTTTAAGACAAGTAACGTGCAGCTAACGACATACGTTGTTTTTATTGCCATTTATTTTTAGTTTTAAGGAAATGTTATTTTGTTTAATACTGAACTCTTGTTATCACCGTGTGACATCAATAAGTTTATATGTGAACACTGATGTTTATGATTGCATTAAACCACTGCTTGAAGAAAGCCACAACAAATCACTCTCGTGATTCTTTCTCCCCATTGCAGGGGTGCAACATATGGAGGCACCGCTGGGATGGCTGCTTAGATGTCCGGTGTCCAAAGCCTGTACATCATAGTCCAAGTCAGCTAACCCCCGGCTCACATTAAATCCGGTTAAGGTCCGGTACGGCCTCCGCGATCTTAGAAAGTCATTAAAACCAATGTTGCACACTCACACTGCAATAAGTCTATTTTTGCCGGAGCCCTGCGGATCAAGCTGACGGAAAAACACGAGCCAAACAGGAAGTCAGGTCTCGTGAGAAAAGAAGATCTGGTGTATTTCAAAATAAAATCTGTCTGCTCACTACTTATCTGGACTCGTTTACCATCTGTACACGTAATGTTGGAAATGTAAACATTTCTCCATTACTGGTGACACAGGGGCACTAGTGTGTTGCAAAGCATCCACTTCACTGGGGAGAGTCGTTGTACTGGCAAATACGGCTTTTGTTTACAAAAAACTACCTATAGACTACCAAAGATCATCAGGAGCTGCAAAGACCACTCAGCTCAGTGTCACCTTTACCTGCAAAATTCCTCCTGTCCATTGCCAAAATGTCCACAGTGGAAGAGCTATAAGAAGAAATTGTACGCGATATGCACACCCTGTCCAAAGATCAACTTGTGTCAATTTGTGAATTCCTTGGCATAGCAGGAATAAACGTTAGAGGCAAAACATGTCTCTCGCTGCTAACACGCATCCAAATGCAAATTAAAAAGGGATGAAAAGAAGGAGACAGTTCGCCTATGTCAGAGCTGTTGTTACTTGGTGTAAAGATTGCTGAAATAATAAAAGGCATGATGATGAATGATGAAACTGAACAAAATGCGAATGAAAGAGACAGTATAGGGCACACAGAGACGCTTGTAACAGAAGCAGCTACTTCTCAGTCCCAGGCTAGACGCCGTGTGTCAAATGTTCACCAGCAACCATACTGGCAAAAAGAATTCAAGATATCAGGTCAGATTGCCGAACCAGGCCAAAAAGATAAACTGACATTTTCCAGTCTTGCTCATCAAATTGAAAATGGACTGAGCAGAGGCTACTCAGAGATTGACATTGTAGATGCTGTCATTAGAGCTATTTGCCAGGTCTACAACTACGCAGCTACTTGGAGGGAAAGGCTCAACCCTTCCCACTCTACCCCGCATCCTTCATTGTCATTTCAGAGAATAGTGCCACTGAACTTTACAAACTATTGTGGAGTGAGAACACTTTCAGGCCAGATGTAGAAGCAGAGGTGTGGACCATCTAAAGAGACATTTAAACAAGTAATGGTTACCACCGAGGGACAAGTGTTAACCATGTCCGTTGCCCATAGTCCCGACCATGCTCCAACTGCAACAAGAACAACAGAGGAGATCCTGAGACAGTGTTCAGCATGTAAAAGGCACTTTATTGTTCTAAAGAAACAACACTGGAGACAACATAAGAGACAATGCACTGAGTTAAAGACTGACAATGAAAATGAGACTATCCATGTTCCACTGCCACCAGCCCAGGTAAACGCCCCTCACAAAGTCACATCTCTGGTGGGCAGGCAGTGTCTGGTTGAGTGTTTCCTGGACGGCCTCAGACTCCAAGCTCTGTGGGATTCAGGCTCCCAAGTGTCAATCATCGACGAGAGATGGAAAGAGGACTATTTACCACATGTAAAGATAAAAGGTGTTGCAGAGATAATGGACATATCTGAACTCACCCTGACTGCAGCAAATGGGACCAACATGCTGTTTCTTGGGTGGATTGAGACAACTTTCCAACTTGTTTCCGGAACTGAACAAACTGAGACATTTATCTTCCCCCATGCTGGTACTGAAAGGGTTTCAGCTGACACAACCCATTATAGGTTATAATGTAATTGAATAAATCCTGAATAAGACTGACCAAGCTAAACAGTACAGTACAATGAGAAAAGCATTTCCCAGCCTAAAAAGACACAAAGTGAAAGCGTTTATTCAGGCAGTTAGTGCAGATACAGTTGACGAGTACAAAGTCAAGACAAAGACTGTATTACTGTACCAAACAAAGTCACATACAATGTAGAGAGAGAAGTTGTGAGCGCTCGCTAGATCACCTTTGTAAGTGGAAAAACAGGTGCTCTTCAAGATCCGAGGGCCAGGATATACTTAAAAGAAAACAGGATCGAGGCACTCCGTATTCGTTGAGTAGTTTATTGCATTACGCCAACGCGTTTCGACTCTACTGAGTCTTCATCAGGGCACAAGTCACATACAAGTTGAGTGTCGCATAGCTGCACAGCCATTTAAACAAGACATGGCCATGTTGTTTGAGCCAGACTTAAACCCTCAGTGGCCAGACAATCTTGAGTTATTTGACACTGTGGTTAAAGTAAAAAAAAAGTACTTTACCTGTCATAACAGATGTCTCTAATCCCACTGGCCATGATATTGCCCTTTTAGGCTGTATAGTAGTTGGCACAGTTCAGACTATTACAGCTGTGTTACCTGCTCAGATGTTTGAAAAAGCCACATCTGTAGCTACTGTTAACCAAGTCCCATGTAGCTCTAGTGAAAAGTGGGACCCACCTGTAGATCTCAGCCACCTTAGTGAAGAGCAGAGAGCATTAGTGAAACAGATGCTCAGAGAGGAATGCCAGTCTTTCGCTACAGCAGACAATGACATAGGTTGCATTGAAAACTTGGAAATGACTATTTCACTCAAAGACAATGAGCCGGTTAAACGCACATAATTGTCAGTGCCACATCCACTCTACCAAGAGATGAAAAGTTACCTTCATGATCTAATAGCACAACTCCTCCTACTCTTCACCAGTCGTGTGCGTTAGAAAAAAGGATGGCACTTTAAGACTGTGCATAGATTATAGAAACTTGAATGCAAAAACCCACGCGGACTGCCAGCCCATCCCACGTGTCCAGGACATTATGGACAGTTTAGGTGGTAACTCCTGGTTTTCGCTCTTAGACCAGGGGAAAGCGTACCACCAGGGGTTCATGTCAGAGGAGAGTCGCCCACTCACTGCTTTTGTGACCCCCTGGGGACTGTATGAGTGGATTCACATCCCCTTCGGACTCATGAACGCCCCTGCAGCATTTCAACGCTGCATGGAAGAGTGCTTGGATGGACTGCTGGACAACATCTGCATTCCTTACCTGGATGACACATTAGTCTACAGCAAAACATTCAAAGATCATATGGAGGATGTGAGAAAGGTACTACAGCAACTGAGAGACTTTGGCATAAAACTCAAACCAAGTAAGGGTGACATTTTTAAGTCTGAGGTGCACTATCTAGGCAGAGTCGTGTCAGTAGAGTTGATCCTGCTGATTTTAAAGCAGTACGTGCCCTTAAAGACATCAAACCCCAGAACATTGGCCAGCTGAGAAAAATGTTAGGCCTCCTATTACAGGCAATACATAAAAGACTTTTCCAGAAAAGCAAGCTCTCTGTATGAACTACTAAAAGCTGACAAAGACAAAGAGAAATCAGACACTACAAAAGTGACAAAAACGACAAAGACTAAACAAAGAAAGCCAGTCAAAGTGTGCCCTCCACCCACCAGTGCTTGGCTTTCCAGATTTCACACAGCCGTTCATCGTACACACTGACGCATCACACAAAGGTCTAGGTGCAGTGTTGTACCAAAAGCAAGATGGTAAGCTGCGAGTTATTGCTTATGGCTCACATTAAAAGCAGCTGAAAAGAACTACCACTTCCATGCAGGCAAGCTACAATTTTTAGCTTTGAAGTGGGCCATCACAGATACATTTAGAGACTATTTATATTATGCCCCAGCATTTACAGTTTACAGCAATAACAACCCACTAATGTACATTTTGTCAACTGCCAAACTGAATGCAACAATATCAAGATGGGTCGCAGAGCTCGCTGATTTTCACTTTACTATTAAGTACAAACCAGGAAAAGAAAACAGCGACGCGGATGCTTTATCGAGGATCGCACTTGATGTAGAGACTTTAATGAGAGACTGCTCCGAGGAGGTGCTACCTGACACTATTGCAGCTGCTATTCAGGCCGTTGAGGTACAAAAAGACACCCCTGGAACATGGACACTGTCAGCTGCAGCTACAGTATGTCAATCACAGCAGAAGGTGAGTCAGCAGAAGCAGCACTCACACCCATTCCAAAAGAACAGTTAAGTGAAGCGCAAAAGTCTGACCCTTTTATCAATCCTGTATTGTAGTGTAAACAGTCAGATTCTAAGCCGCTGACCAAAGAGTTAAGAACATTCAACCCAAATACAAAATGTTTGTTCAGCGAATGGGACAAGTTAGTACTCGATAGTGATGGCATCTTGTACAGAGTCACTTCTGCCCGTAAACAGCTAGTCCTGCCAGATCAGTTCAAAAAGACTGTACTAGAAGAGCTGCACAATAAAATGGGCCATCAAGGTGTTGACTGCACAGTTTCCCTAGTATGTGACCGCTTCTTTTGGCCATACATGCAGTCAAACATTGAGCATTATGTGTCCAAACTTTGCTCCTGTATCAAGCAGAAAAAGCCCAGTTGTGACATACAGTGCCTTGCGAAAGTTCTAATACACCTTGAACTTTTTGACCTTGAACTTTTGCACATTAAAATCTTTATGTTTACAACCATAAACATAAAGATTTTATTTTGAATTTTTTACTGAAAGTTCACACAAAAGTAACAGACAACTGTGAAGTGAAAGCAAAATGATACATGATTCTGTTATTTTTTCAAAAAATAGAAAAGTGAAAAGTGGGGCGTGCACAAGTATACATACAGCATGACTTAATACTTTGTGGAACCCCCTTTTGCTGCAATAACAGCAGCAAGTCTTCTGGGGTATGACTACAAGATTTGCACATCTAGAGACTGACATTTTAGCCCATTCCTCTTTACAAAACAACTCAAGCTCTGTCAAATTAGAAGGAGTGCGTTTGTGAACAGCAGTTTTCAGGTCTTTCCACAGATTTTCAATAGGATTTAGGTCAGGACTTTGACTGGGCCATTCTAACACATTCATATGTTTGTTTTTAAACCATTCCATTGTAGATTTAGCTTTGTGTTTAGGGTCATTGTCCTGCTGGAAGGTGAATCTCCGCCCCAGCCTCAATTCTCTTGCCGACTCCAGCAGGTTTTACTCCTAAATGTCTCTGTACTTGGCTCCATCCATCTTCCCAACTATTCTTACAATCTCCCCTCACCATATTTGACACTGGGGATGGTGCACTCAGGATGATGAGCAGTGTTAGGTTTGTGCCATACATAACGTTTTCCATTTGGGTCAAAAAGTTAAATTTGACCAAAGCACCTTTTTCCACATGGTAGCTGTGTCCTCCATATGACTTCTAGCAAACTTCAAACAGGATTTCTTATGGCCTCCTTTCAAAAATGGCTTTCTTCTTGTTCGCAGCGGTGCTATACTCTTTCCATTTCAGAATGATGGATTCAACAGTGCTCCGTGAGATGTTCAAATCTTGGGAAATCTTTGTATAACTTAACGCTGCTTAAACTTCTCCACAGCTTTATCCCTGACCTCTCTGGTGTGCTCCTTGGCGTTCATGATGTTGTTTAGTGACCAATACACTCCGACCATAGCTCTGAGGCCCTCACAGAACAGTTGTAATAATACTGAGAGTAGATTACACACAGGTGGCCTCTATTTAATGGTTAGGCAAGGTGTGAACATTTTTATTTTATTTTATTTATTTGGTTATTTGAGCAGTAGGTTTGCTCAAAAGGAGTGGGCCAAAGCAAATAGCAAATAGCAAATAACATTTACTGTACATTAACAATCAAAGCAAGGAACCTAATACAAGATAACAAATCATAAACAATGGAACATAAGGCAAGGTAACAACAAATAATAAGGAACAATAATAAAAAACTACAACTGCAAAATAAAGAAACCACAGCAAAAGAATATACTACAACACTCACAATAATTGTTCGTATTTAAAAAATATAGATTCTTTGTAAACCTTTTTAAAATGTGGCAGGTTTATACAAACTTTGATGCCCTCATCTAAATTCCTCCATACCTCTACACCACGTCTCGTGGGGCACAACTCATTTTGTCTCTCAAGTTGCATTTGACTCGTTTGCAAAACATATTTTGTATACTTTCAGGAAGCGACTTTTGTGAGGCTTTGAACATGATTTGAGCCATCTTAAAGGAGCTATATCATGCAAAATCGACTTTTTGGAGCTTTTAGCCATGTTGTTATGCTATTTCCTTATCCCCCAGAGCGGTTTTTGGCTTCATTCATGCAGTTCTAAGTAATTCTCCTGAATCCTGCTCTCTGAGCAGCTGTTCCGCCTTCACCTGGTAAACGACTGAGTTGTTCAGTTGTGTCGTCACAAAGGAACGGAAGTGCTCTACGTCTGTAATGTAATGCCTTACAGCCTGATTTTAATTTATAAAACAGCTTTTTCATTATTTTTGTTGTAAGAGAGAAATAAAGAAAAAAAAAAGAACTCTCCGACGCGTCTGTGCTGTCCCAGGAGGGTAAACAAACGCACCCCCGGCCGGAGGATCCATGGATCCGAGCAGAAGTGTTGTTTTTGAAGACTGAGCTCTTTCTAACCTACTCTGGACACTGCCTGATCTTTTTTCTTACCGAACGATAATGTCACGGATGCGCGTTTGGCTACGAGAGGAACAGGACTATGGAACCTTCCTAAAGAAGAGTGCACTCGCCAGAAGTTGGAATTTCTTTCTGGGATTCAGCTACTATATCAACCAACCTGCTTGGTGAACCTTGGCCAGAATCAAAGTGGATTAACCTTTATAACCAACGCAATCCTATAACCCGATGGGGAGGCCAGGCTGAGCGGTAAGTCAATCAAAACGCGTGTTAGCGTGTGTGTTAGCCATTTATGAAACTGTGTTGCATATGTCAACTCCTTATAACTGCATTATGTGAAGTAACTTCACTTTTTGCAGCAATATTTATATTTATAATACTGCAAATGTGGAATGAGCGGAGAGAGGGAGTTAACTGAATCGAAGCGTCTTGTCTTCCGGGTAGGGAAAATACCCCCAAAAAATACTTATATTCTCTCAAAATGAGTACTCCACAGTGGTAGACCATACTGTATATCATATAAATGCCTATACTTTACTTTGGAATGGCTAAAATAGCATGATACAGCTCCTTTAAATTCAATAAGGTCCTCAAATGTCATTGTTTTTAATTTAAAGAATAATGGATTTGTGTGATCACGGTATACAGCTAAATGGATTATTCTTATTGCCTTTTTCTGAACTTTAAACAATGGGTCAAGATTACTTTTATATGCATTTCCCCAGATCTCTACACAATATGAGCTTTAGAACATTCTGCAGTCTTTAGAATTGTTATAAAGGCAATTTAATGCACTCCAAAAATGCTGTATTAATACTTATACACGCCCCACTTTTCTATTTTTTGTAAAATAACAGAATATGTATCATTTTGCTTTCACTTCACAACCCGCTAAAATACATTTTGTCAACTGCCAAACTGAATGCAATAACATCAAGATGGGTCGCAGAGCTCGCTGATTTTCACTTTACTATTAAGTACAAACCAGGAAAAGAAAACAGCGACGTGGATGCTGTTTTCTACACACAAGTAAGTTGTCTGTTACTTGTGTGTGAACTTTCAGTAAAAATTCAAAATAAAATCTTTACGTTTAGGGCTGTAAACATGACAAAATGTGCAAAAGTTCAAGGTGTATTAGTACTTTCGCAAGGCACTGTATATATATACAATATGTGTGTGTGTGTGTTGTGTGTGTGTGTGTGTGTGTGTGTGTGTGTGTGGTGTGTGTGTGTGTATGTGTATGTATATATTAGGGCTGGGCGATAAATCGAATTAATTCAATTAATTCATGCTTTTAAAAACAGACGATGTGGAAAATGGCAAAATGTAAAATCGTGTCCGCCGTTGCATGTCCACCTGACGAGCGCCGTGCTGCCATTTAGAGGCGTTTCAAACGCTCCGTAGCGACTGTTTTCGAAAATGACACCAGCGGAACCAGCGACTTTCTAGAGATCTCTGCTGCTTTATAAAAGCCGCGCGTTGTGTTTTCGTTGTGCGTGATGGAGTTTTCTTCGCTAAAACAAAGTTTCCCCCGGTCTGCTTCTCTCCCCTTCTCTCACGCTGAGCCACTCTGAGCTGCTGCAAGCATTTAACTCCGCCCCTTTCTCCTTGAGTCTCCATGGAGACGGTTGTCAATCACAGCTGAGCTCGAAGATGATAAAACTAAAGGGTTATTAAGAAGTTTTACTTTTGAGAGCAGACAAAGAATATTTAAAACAGAAATAACAATTTTGAATGGGCCTAATTGTAGGCTATTATGAATCTAAATATTAATGAGCAGGACCATGTGCAGTGTTCTACATATGAACGATCAGGAGACCTTTTTAAGTTTATTTCCAATAAAATCGATTAAATCGTAATAGTCCAACCTGAGCAGAAAAATCCATATCGCCCAGCCCTAGTATATAATATATATATATATATATATAATATAATATATATAATATATATATATGTTTTAGAGATTTGATTTGACATCACTTAATCGACAAGGATCAGCTTGTGCAAGATCTGGAGTAGGGTGTCACTGTGGGTACAGTAGTTGATGCTCCGCATAGGCTGACACAAACCGTATTTTCCGGACTATAAGTCGCTCCAGAGTATATGTCACACCAGTCAAAAAAAATGCAAAATGAAGAAGAAAAAAACATAATAAGTCGCACCAGCCTTGGCAACTACCTGGGCATGGAGGCATAACTGCACCATTCACAAGCCTCTCCCGGCAGCACGTTGTTCAAGCACCCATTTGCGAACTCGTTCCTCTAGCTGTGGCCATCTAGTTTTTAGCCCGCGATTAGCTTTTTTGTTTTCTTCATTGCAGTAAGAGTAACCTACGCTTTTCGCCAGTCCCTCACAAGTTTCTCGCTCATTCCAAACTTTCTTTCTGACGCTCAATTACCTTTTTTTTAATCTTAAGTGGTGCATGCCTAGAGCGCCATCTAGCGGCTGTCAGTGTGAAAATAACAAACACTGTGGGATTATATATTTTGATATATAAATTGCACCTGAGTATAAGTCGCACCCCCAGCCAAACTATGAAAAGTGCGACTTATAGTCCGTAAAATGTGTGGTTTTATGTTATGTGTGTTTATGTATGTTTTTGTGTAGTTTAAATGAAGAAGTGACACATGAAACAAAAATTGTATCATCCTTAAAGCAGTCACTGTAATGAATAAATCCAATTTGTCGGTAGAGAGAACATTTGAGTCGTGTGTGGAGCAGGTGTGGGAGCTGCAGCCACATCTGAACCAAGGTCATGTCACTAAGTTGTTGTCAAAGAAGGTTTGGGTACATCTGAGGTTTGATTTGAGTGAAAATGGGGTCTATATCTGACATTTTGGACATCGTGTTTTTGCAACTCAGAAAATGTTAAGGCCAATACGTGTGCCATGGCTTTTTCACCAACAAAAAAACACAGAAGTGAAAAAGAAATAGTCAAGCTCAAGAAGCCCGAGCCTGAACATGAGCATTTTAACATAAACCACTTATTATATTGCTGTTACTGGTTAAATTATATATTGATCATAAATACATATGTTTCAGTAATCAGACAAATGGTAGAGACTGATAAGTAATACCTTTCAAATTAGCTGAATTCTTTGATTGCAAGCACATTACTTACCATTCAAGCCTTTTCTTTATCAGTAACTTCCCCTCTCACCCACTGACAGTACACTCTCTTAAAATTGTGAATGAATTTGCAGTCAAAGAATCCATTTTCACCAATTTGGCCTTTTAATACCTATACTCAATCTATGTGTCTGTACCCCGTTGCCTTGAATATGGCTCTCATTGTACACTCCTCTGGGCTATGATGAGCCCTGAATGACACTCAGTGGTAGGTACGGTGGACAGACAGATGATGGAAGGAGAGTTTCTTTCTGCTTTGACAGCATGGATCTCAAGTGTCAAAAAGTAGGAGATTGTACCATGATGATAGAGGACCATATAGGACCATGTCATTTCTGTACTATACCCAAGGGGAAATATGCTCCGTTGTCAAATCACATTCTTGCAATTGTGGCTGAAAAAAAAAAAAAAACAATGGAGATTTTGAAATATAACATGCTGCAGCTATCAATTATTATTATATGTGTCAGATGCAGTGACATGCCAATTGAAGGAATGGTATCAGAAGGGATTGTTTCACAACCTTGTCATTTATAATTTCATTCATATTAATTCATTAAAAAACAAATCTGGCCTGGTTCAGTACAAAGGGATTTTTAGCAGATTCCTGCACAGCAGAACACACAAAAACAACATGCACATCAGGTCGACACTCTACAAACACACAGGCACACAACAGGATGATTGCACTGGTGTAAGGATGCTTCTATTGTTCTGTCGAGACATGCATCCTTGTTGAGCTATGCATCTCATTGCACCATTGAGCCATACACTCCCATTGAGTTGTACTATGGAGCGCTACTGTACATGTGTAAATCACAACCCTCAAACTTAGAATCCCAATCTCAATCAAACATTTCTCACGTATTGTATTTACAGTAAAGTTGAAATGGGTGCAGGTTTTTCATATTGTTATAATATAAAGATTCAAGAACTTAAATGTTATATTCAGGCGGCACAGTGGCACAGCGGTTAATGCTCTTACCTCACAGCAAGAAGGTCCCGAGACCGATCCCAAAAACTGCATATGGGTCCCCAGGTGCCATGCAGCTGCACTGCTCCTACAGGTCCCACCAGTATCGAAGGATGGGTCAAATGAGGGGATACATTTCTCTGGGATCAATAAAAAACACCTTATACAACGTTGTATTATTCCTGCATTAATCTTGCAATGCCTCCCTGTCAAAAACGTGACCCTGTATTAACAATAATATTCATGATGCATTACAGCTGGAGCACACGCGTCCTCTTTTATAGATTAAAAATCAAAAACTGGCTATGTAAGTTTAAACTTTAACTTAATAAGTTGGAACATATAACAATGATAACAAGTACAAAATGAGTTACTGTTTGTGTTTTGGGAAATAAAAGGGAGCCCTTCTCAATGGGGAGGGGGTGCATGGATCTGTTTTACACAAGGGGATGCACTCGATTGTGTGCATCCCCTTGTGTGCACGTCTCGACAGAACGATCAGGTGGTTGCAGCAATAGCTGTCAGCCAAGCGTTTCATCCATCCATCCATCCATTTTCTTCCACTTGTCCGTTGCCGGGTTGTGGGGGCAGCTGTCAGAGCTGCCAAAATCACATTGCACAAGCCCCTATGGCTCCTCCTGCACATGGTGAATCCACGGAAGGACGGCCTCATGGTTCTAACTGGGCCTGTTCTAACCGCTCTTTGTCTGACCCGTCACCTAGGACCTGGGAGACCCTACCAGGGGCACAAAGCCCCCGACAACATAGCCCCCAGGATCATTCGGGCGCTCAAACCCCTCCACCACATTAAGGTGGCAGTTCCAGGAGGGGTGGATAAACTCTCAGATCTGACCATAACTTTCAATTTATAACATGATCCAAAACTCTAAAGAAAACATCTATCTCTTAAGTATTAATATTGATCAAAATTATGTCACATTGTTATCCTTGTTTCCTTGCCCTTTTTTTCTTTTTACTTACAAAAACAGCCTTGAGTGAAGATTAAAAGTGCTCAGGTGTTGGCCATTTGGCAGTAGCCATAGCAACATGGGTTATGCTGAATATTACTGTGTCAAAGAAATTGCAAGAAGTGCCCTTGGCCAATATTTGCTTGTTGCCACAAAGCATGCATTGCTGCTGTTTTTAACCAGACTTTGCATGTTTATGTGATTGATGGGTTGACAGCTGCAGAAACCATCTCACCCAACAGCAGGCGTAAATACAACGTGTAATTAAAATAGACTTTGCGTTAAGTGTGTATCAATAGTTACTTGTTGAATGTTGACGTAGAACATAATTCACCTTGCTTTAGCCTCTTTTTACCTTGTCTTGGCTCTTCCGTTGTCTTGACACTCCCGGTAGAGCATGAAGCCCGTTCATTAAGCGGAGCACAAAGAAAAATGTTTGCCACTATAATCTGATGTTTAGTAGATTGATTTGTGTAAAATCTCCAATGTTCATTTGCACCACAAGTCAACACTGCACCGTTTCTCTGTGCAGCCTAAAGACGGCTTTGTGTCCGTGTAGTAATTAATTTTCTCTGGACTTCTCCAGTCCTGTGTAATCTAGAAAGAGAGAAGGGTCGGGCACAATTCATGGCGGCACCCACGCGAACTTCCGGAATAAGGGGAATAGAGTTTGGGATGGAATGTTATGTTCACTGTTACCAGTGGAGATCCGCCCTGTGTGTTTTAATAATGACTCCAGATTTTACCTTTTAAATTCTCCATTAGTGTATTATTGCTGCAAATCCCATGATGCTTAGTGATATGACATCATGATCCTGAACTCTATAATGGTCTGTGATGATGCTTCCAAATCACAGACTTGAG
The DNA here is from genome assembly GCA_007210695.1 of Neogobius melanostomus. Classification (NCBI taxonomy): domain Eukaryota; kingdom Metazoa; phylum Chordata; class Actinopteri; order Gobiiformes; family Gobiidae; genus Neogobius; species Neogobius melanostomus. Next base: position 4,918,378 of record VHKM01000073.1, on the reverse strand, counting down.
AAGAATCTCAATAACTTAAGAGACATCGTTACATGTTTGAAGACAGCCAAGAACAAAACATACTTCTACAACACATATTGTGTTTAAAATACAGCACTAAACTGTAATTAAAATGAACGTCTTGACGAAGTGAGACTAACCAACTAGTTGGACCCTAGTTGGTTAAAGAACCCTGGGTTTACATGCGCTGTTGCTGAACACTAATTGTGAATGGAAATTGTTTTCTGATTCTTTGCTTGTGCTTTGGTAACAGAGGAAATGTTTTACTACCTTTCTCTGACATTGACGCAAACCTCGCCGCTTTCATCCCTCGTGCCTCTCCTGGATATTATTTCAATATGTGTCCAGTGATCATGCCATGATAAAATCCCGTTTGTATCCCAGTGTGTTGTATATTGTTTTCAAAAGTTTATTGAAGCATATGATTCCTCTGATCCGAATGCTTGGGCTTGGGAAAGGCATTTCAAACCATAGCTGCTGCGTTGTCATAAAGCTTTTCCTCTTATTTTCAGGCAGTGTTTCCATTTCACTTGTGTCTTTATGATGTAGTAAAGGTGGTTATGTTACTCCAAATTCAGGCAATTCAGTATTGACAATTAACATTTGGTCCATAAATAATCGTTCACATTATCAGTTTCATTATTGCACCAATTGTTTAAACCAAAAAGGGCGACCTTTGGACAACATAGGTAACAACGTAGAAAAGAGAAGGGAACAACATCTTTGTACAGCATCGTCATCGCATTGCACAGGACAGATATTGCCTGTAAAATAATTAGACCTTTACTAGCTATTGGTGGGATATCAAAACATCCGACACAAATGTACCAACGGGTCTACATTGTGGAGCTGTTACCAGAACGAGATAAATTACAAAACCTCCAGTTAGGACAGTAGGTTACAAAGATAAATGCAATAAAAATGTGGAATCAACGCTATCCATTTGTTGAATTTTTATACATCAAGTGTTTTAAATGTCTTGGACGCAATAGCCCCTGTTAGAGTTAGGATGGTTAAAAATAAGCAAACGGCGCCATGGAGACATGAAGATCAGGTCAGGGCACAGAAAAGGGAGTGCCGGAGAGCCGAACAAGCAAGTCAAAGCTCCAGGTTCATTATCATTATTTATTGACCACTAGGTCAATAAATAACAAGTAACAACGTGTCCTATCACAATTACGCAGATGACACTGAGATCTATGTTTCACTGACAGCAGGTGAACATGGGCCTGTAGATACACTGTGTCATTGTATCAAACAGATTAGTGTGTGGATGCAAAACAACTTCCTCCAGTTAAATACAGATAAAACTGAGATAGTTGTATTCGGCCCACAAAAACACAGAGAAGTTGTCATTGGTCATCTTGAAGCTCTTTCACTAGACCCAAAAAATCAAGTTAGACATCTCGGTTTAATCATGGATTCAGACCTAAATTTTCATATTAAGTCCTTTACATACTAAAAACATTGCTAAAATAAAAAACATAGAATCTAAACCAGACTTGGAGAGATTAATTCATGCATTTGTCTCCAGTCGGTTAGACCAGTGGTTCTCAACCTGGAGGTCGGGACCCCAAGGGGGTCACGTGGCAAATTTGGGGGGTTGACAGATCATGTAGATAAAATATACATATTTGTATTATTATTATTGGAGCATGTGTGTGCTATTTTACAACGTGCCATTATTTGTTCGTAATTTGATGAATTTCATTTTAGCCATTTGTTTTTTTTTTTCTTTGTTTTTTAGGAATTATGTAGGCTAATGTTCCTATTTTGGGGGGGGTCACACACCCTTTAACTGTTATAATGGGGGTCGTGGCTCCAAAAGGTTGAGAACCACTGAGACTATTGTAAAGGCCTGCTCACTGGCCTTTCCAAACGAGCTCTTAGACAGCTACAGTATATCCAAAATGCTGCTGCTCGAGTCCTGACCAGAACAAGGAAATACAATCATATTAGTCCAGTGCTCCGGTCTCTGCACTGGCTTCCTGTCGCTCAGAGAATAGACTTTAAAGTAGCTCTGCTTGTGCACAAGTCTCTTCATAGTTTAGCACCAAAGCATATAGCTGATATGTTACAGCCATATGAACCACCTTGGGCTCTGAGAACCTCAGGGAGGAGTCTCCTGGTGGTTCCCCGAGTCACAACACGGTGAGGCTGCATTTAAGTTTCATGCAGCAAAGGTCTGGAACAGCCTCCATGAGGACATGAGATATATCCCTCCTGCAACAAAGTTAACGACAATTACCAACCGGAAAAATATAATCAGAGCAACTGCACAAATGTCAAAATGATGTGTTAAATAAACACGCTTAAGTTAATGTTGCCACAAGTTCATAGATTTCCTAAACTTTCAGATGCTGCCATGGCTCCAACATGACCGGCTTTATACTTTCATATATTGAGGACAAAGCTCATGTTTTCATTGAATGAAACGTCACATAGCAAAACTGTGAATCATTTCATCGGAAACCTTCGGGTAGGAGCACAGTGGCTTGTGGGATTGATCTCAGCTCCTTATAGACTGATGAGGAACATCCCGAGGTTCTGAGTTCAGCTCCACCCGTCATTAATTCCTTTGCGCTTTACCCTTTCGCATTTCTATTTAAAAGGGGCCAAAATTGACTTTATAGGGTGAAAGAAACACATCAATGTGATTCTATCAGTGAAACCACCTATTTGTTCACAGGAATAAATGTTCACTAATGCTGCGGGATCAGAAAAAGCCTCTAGCATAATTAATGATAGAGAGGCCCTGCGATAACGGCATTTAGAGCAGTAGTAATGGGTTGCAGAACCATTGGATTGGCTGTCCTGATGTCACACCAGCTTAGAACCACTGGTTTAAAGGGCCGCTGCCATGCCTTTAAGACTGTATATAATTGTAGTTGATAAACCTTTTTAGGCAATGGCATGCTAATAAATTGACAGTACAGCAGTGTTCATTTTGACATACATACATATTTTAATTTAGTTTTAGTCTTTTAACAAAAAATTACTTTCATTTTAGTTGAGATTTAGTCAAATAATTCTCTTCAATTTTAGTAAAGTTTTAGTTTTAGTTTTTTTTTAACCAAAATTGCATGTAAATTTAGTCGACTAATTTGAGAAAATTAACTTTGCATTTATAATATTTATTAAAATCATATATAATCAAGGTTCTCTGCTTTATGAACAAAGACCTGGATTTAAATGACATGAGACTCTTTCAAACTGGCATTGGAAGTTTGGATGATTTTAGTCTCTTCTTTTCATTTTTATTGTGTTATTTTAACGAACATATCTGGACATTTTAGTCATAGTGTTAGTCTAATTATTTAAGTCGACAAAAATATGACTTTGACAAAATTAACACTGCAGCACAGTAATAAATGCAGTTTGAATGCATAATCATAATCATAATTGTTTTTATTGCCATTGTCAGTGAACTGGTTCACAAACTAGGAATTTTCTTCGGTGCAATCGTGCAACATGAAACACATAACATAAAACTTGGTAGATCGATAATGAACACTTTAAAACTACAAGGGAATGCATGAAGTAGATTCAAATACAATAGATAAAAAAAAACAATTTGACAGAGAACAACAGCATTAATGTACACAGATGTAAAGGTGCATTAAGTGTTGATTCAGAACCATCCATCCATCCATTTTCTTCCACTTTATCAGGGGCCGGGTCGTGGAGGCAGCAGTCTGAGCAGAGATGCCCAGACTTCCCGATCCATGCAAACCTCGTCCAGCTGTTCTGGAGGGAGGCGACACCAGGCAGGCTCAGAGACAGTCCCTACAGCTTGTCTTGGGCCAAATTAGACATGCCTGAAACACCTCCCGAGGCAGACGACCAGGAGGCATCCGAAACAGATGCCAGAGCCACCTCAGCTGGCTCCTTTCGACGTGAGGGAGCAGCGCTGCTACTCCGAGCTCCTCCCTGGTGACTTAGCTCCTCACCCAATCTCGAAGGGTGCGCCCAGCGATCTTGTCCTTTCGGTTATTACCCAGATCTCATGACCATAGGTGAGGGTAGAAACGTAGATCGATCGGTAAATCGAGAGCTTTTTCCCCCGACTCAGCTCCCTCTTCACCACAACAGCCCGATACAGCGACGGCATCACTGCCGACGCTGCACCGATCTGTCTATTGATCTTACACTCCATCCGTCCCTCACTCGTGAACACGACCCCGAGATACTTGAACTCCTCCACTTGAGGCAAGGACTCTCCACTGACCTGAAGAGGGGAAGCCACCTTTTCCGGTGGAGAACCATGGTCTCGGATTTGGAGGTGCTGATCCTCATCCTGGCCGCTTTATAGTCGACTGAAACCGCCCAGTGTACGCTGAAGGTCCTGATTTGATGAATCCTACAGAACAACACCCTCAGAGATGAGATCCTGAGGTTCCCAAAGAGGACACCCTCTGGCCCCTGGCTGCACCTAGAAATTCTGTCCATAAAGGTAATGAATAGTTCCGGTGACAAAGGGCCGCCCTGGCAGAGACCAACACGCACTGGGAACAGGTCTGACTTACTGCCGGCAATGTGAACCAAGCTCCTGCTGCGGTCATACAGGGAACGGACAGCCCTTACCCGACAACATCCCCAGTCGAGGTAAACAGCTCCCACCCGCACAGTGTTGGAGAAGCACTGCTTCTCCCTCCTGAGGTGCCGGATGGTTTGCCAGAATCTCCGGTAATCCAATAATGGTTCATGGGCTTTGAAAATGTGGAGGACACGTCTAGGTTCCATCTATTATGCAACAAAATTCAACAAGATTAGCCTACTCAGACCTGCGTGAATGAAGCAAAAATACTACTCCAGATGTTTTTGACAAGAGACATTAAAACATGATTAAAAGCTAAAAAAAAAAAGTTACATTATTTAGACATTGGATACAGTATATCCCTTTTAACTACCATGCAAATGTATATATATATAATATTTTAAATACAATTGGATTTCTTCTACATTTTGCCATTCATTTACTCTCTGATACACCGAAGCTCTTTTTGTTTTCAAACAGAGTCAAAGTGACACAATTAGTATTAAACAGTACATTTTGGTTGTTTTTGTTGCTTAATTGATTATTACAAAATTAGTTGATTCATAAACGTCCTATCTTTCTTGTTGCTTGGATAAGTCTGTATTTTTTATAGCAATAGTTGTGTGTTTGGTGCGTTATACTGTACAAGCTGAAGGACCCTGGTCCACTGAACATTCATCTATTTTACTTGGACTTAGTACTTAATAAAGTATAGGTTAAGGTATACTTTATTAATCCCCATAAGGAAATTCATTCTCTGCATTTGACGCATCCTCAATGCTGCTGGGGCGACCTGTAGGAGCAGTGAGCTGCCGGCACTCGGGACCCATCTCCATGATGTGGAGCCAGGCTGGTGGTCAGAAACACCTGGCTGGAGGATTAACCTATTGTACATGTTTGTAGTGGTAGGGGAAACCGGAGTACCCAGAGGAAACCTACGCAGACATGGGGAGAACATGCAAACTCCACACAGAAAGGCCGTGGTGGGAATCGAACCCGGACCTTCTAGCTGTGAAGCACAAGCGCTAACCGCTGTGCTACCATGCCGCCCAAAAAAAAAAATCAAACCAATGTAACGAAGGTACTCCATCAACTTGTAATTGTCATTTCACGCCTTGAATGTCTGTTATAAATTACACCTTAATAACGTGATGCTTTAAGTTGTGTGTGTGACCTAAGTTTGAATAAATACACATTGGCATTTAAAGTTGGGGTTTCTTAGTGTTATTGTGCTTTGATTTCATCATAGTTAAAACATTCAAGAACTTCATTACTTCAGATATGTGTTAATTAAATTGTGAGACTTTCTTTCCGAATGTCCATAATTTGTCAAAACATTTGACCGGTGCCCCTGAACTAGACTTTATTCCAAGTTAGATAGAGTTTAGTCGTAAAATAAAATAGAAATTAATTCTACTATCTCTTTCCATTGTAATTGGATAGGATAACAACAAAATATAACTTATACCATACTTATAAGCATTTAAAACGCTACACCTATTAAGGTTTAGCTAAATGACAATGTCTCCGTCATCAGAACTGAACTGGTTTCTCGATATTGAGCCGACACATTAAAGCCACTGCTCAGTTTTCCAAGAACCAGACAGTTAAATGAGGCTCAGTAAACGGCTAATGTAGTTCAGTCAGAGGGTTCAGAGCTGGGAGACAATGTCCCACAGTCACACATCTAAAGACTGACGTATACAAATCATAATGTATTTGATAAACTTTCAATGTGCGCTCATAATCAATAATCACTTTAAAGCAGCGTGTTACTGTATGTCCACAACCTGGCAATGAGTTATATTTTGTTTCATTTATAAGGGTAGAGCCAACAATGATTGTACAGTTTTGTTAGATTCACTCCATAATGAGGAGAAGCCCTACAGAGCTACAACTGTGCAGTCACAGGAATAGATCCAATGCTCAGTGCCTCTTTGGCATATGTTCTTCACAGGGCTCAACGTGGAGCTTCAGGCTACACTCACTGACAACAAAATGACCTGGTGACAGTGTGTAGAGGCAAAGCTTGTGATGCCTTTATAACAGACAGTTTGTTTTTGCTCTCAACGTGCGGTAGCGATATTTGTAATTATTTATGTGCCCGGTATGGTTTCTGAATTTTGATTAGGCCTATCCTAATGAGCTGTGACTGTTAATGAGGCAGCTGCACCAACTTTTGTCTCTCATTTGGCTGACTTTGTGTTTGTTGCAGAAACTTTCTACACAGGGATTACACCGATCACTTTGATATCATTATCACATTGTAAGACATAATTTTAGTCATGTAAATCAACTAATTAACACAGGCTTGAACACGCTGTGGAACAAAATTGTATTCTTGTGCTGAACTTTATGTGGTTACTCTAATAATTGGTATTTGATAAAGGGAAAGATTTGCTATGTTGCAGGCTGAGGGCATGGGAGCTTGTTTGCTTAATAAAGTGTGACAATACCAGTTGCAGTATTAATAATCCAAAAAATAAAAAAAACGTACAAAATAAAAATAAAGCACAAAAGATCCACTTTCTACTGTATGAGAGTAGATGTACAGGAGAAAGGATTTGCTTCTGGTCGCTTCAGGAGAAGAAGAAGAGCTTTATTTGTATAGCGCCTTTCACAGACATGGTTACAAAGCACTTTACATGAGACAGTTTTACATTCACTCCACACTTGGTGGTGGTAAACTACCTTTGTAGCTTTAGTTTCCCCTGGGAAAGAGCGACAGAAGCGCTGTCGTGACTGCACACATCGGCACCAACAGTCCCTCTGACCACCATCATTCATTCACACACACACGCTACATTCATTCTGGTCTATTGTACATGTTTTTAGTGGTAGGGGAAACCGGAGCACCCAGAGGAAACCTACGCAGACACGGGGAGAACATGCAAACTCTACACAGAAAGGCCCTGTCCAGGCAGGAATCGAACCGGGACCTTCTTGCTGTGAAGTACAAGCACTAACTGCTGTATATCGTGCCGTGAGGAGCTGCTACGCGATTTTGAAGAGATCGCTGGGTCCACGTGCTGTTCCTGAGCACACATTTGTTTAATTCACACCATTTCTTTGATTGTGCTTTGTGACAGTGGAATAGTTTTACCTTCCTTTGACACTTTTTACAAACCTTGCATCACTTGCATGATTTCATACAAGCACAGCTGTCGAAAAGCTTTTCCTCCTCTTTTCAGTCGATGTCTCCGTTTGACTTGTGTCTTTATGATGTATAAGAGAAGTGGGATTATGTTGCTCCAAATTCAGAGAGATGATCTTCTGTGTCCTTTTACCCGAATGAGTGGACTCCACACTTCCTCTTGTCGCTAATGCCACGTTCACCCTCTGTATACTGACACGTGAGACAATCTCACTGCCCCACTCTGACGCGTGAAACGTGTGCGCACGTTCACATTGACAATACACAGAAATCACCCGCACCGCGAGACGTGTTAGGTCTGAATACACCTTTAGACCCTTTAGGAATTCAAAAGAAAAAAATGCAGAAATTTGCCAAGGATACAGTAATTAACTTCAATTGCAGTTTTGTCATTGTCATTGCCAAACACAGTAAATACCTGTGGTAGAAAATGGGGTGTAGAATAAATCTCAGGCATATCGCACACATGAGATGACTGACATGCAAGTCTTAATCTTTTTTTTTCATGTGCAAATTAGACCATTTAGGCCATTTTAATCAACATAGCACATTATGTGTGTGATGTAAAGATACATTTTCTATACACACTCAAAAGGTCAACGGTGATCTCATGGGATATTTCTAATTAATTCTAAGTCTGGCAATATCAGCACGCTCATAAACATGTTGTATGTTTTCCTATTCTAAAATTATGTCTGAATACTTTTCTGTCACCCTCCCCACACACTGTACAATGCTCGCTGGTAAACATATAGCACAGATTTTTCATTTGAATGTAGAACATAATGGGAGCTTTAGTTTGACTGCATCAACATATTCATTGTATTCCTCTCCAGGTCTGATGGAGCATACACATGGAATGGTGACTTTGTTGACGTTGAAAGCATGGATAGAGATGAGTGCACTGTGCATGTACAGAGGGACGCCTCTGCCTGTTTGGCACCTTGCCATGTGGAATGTGCCTCTGAGCCTACAGATACGCGCACATCGGCTGTCTTGTCATTTCTCAGGCTCTAGTAGTACAGTACTACTCTCAGTGGGCACATACAGTAATATAGGCCCACACCTTCCACTCACACTGGGTAACTGCAACTGATCGGCCTTGTAATCAAGAGCATGTAGTCTACACACTACTGTATGTTGTGCAGAAGAAGCAAGGGTAACGCTTTAGAATACAGCCCGCAAGTTCCAGGTGTAAGTACGGGTAACAAGAAAGTAATTACACATGTAAGTACAGGTACTCTTACAGCGTGTAACAAGGGGGAACAATGTGTAACAAGGAAGTACAAAGTGTAACAGGGGGAACAATGTGTAACAAGGGGGAACAATGTGTACCAGGAAGACAAAGTGTAAAAGGCGGAACAATGTGTAACAAGGAAGTACAAAGTGTAACAAGGGGGAACAATGTGTACACAAGGAAGTACAAAGTGTAACAAGGGGAACAATGTGTACAAGGAAGTACAAAGTGCGGGGCAGGTACAAGGTACAAGCAAGTGTAACAACGCGGAAACAATTGTAACAGAGGAATACAAAGTGAACAAGGGAACAGTGTACCAAGAAGTACGAGCACACGCGTAAACAAGGCGAACAAAGTGTACCAAAGAACAACAAAGTTGTACAAGGCGAACAATGTGTCAAACAAGGAAAAGTACAAAGTTGTAACAAGGGAAAATGTGTACAAGAAATGACAAAGTGTAAAACAAGGGAACAGTGTGTAACAAGATATAACTGTAACTAATGTCAGTGTTGAAAAGGTATCAGTAAGCATTAATGGTGCTGAGCTATCACATGTGTTGTGAAAAAAGGAATGTGGGATGAATAGTGCATTCATTTAAATTGCATGGACACAGTAGACTGTTTGTGAAAGGAAAGACAAGACTCCCATTTATGATGTTTATTTTATAGTCGAGACTGCCCATGCATGTAACAAGCAGAAACAAAGGAACAGAGAAAAATGAAAGTGAAACAAGGGAATTACCACCGTTTATCACTGTGCATGTAATACTGTAACTAATGTGTAGGTACAGGAGCACGGGCTGTAAATTAAAGCGAGACACTGTTGCCTGTAACAAGCAGAAACAAGAGTGAACAGAGAAAAATAAAGTGAAACAGGGAAATTACACGTTATCACTGTGCAAGTATACTGTAACTAATGTGTAGGTACAGGAGCACGGCTGTAATTAAAGCGAGACACTGTTGCCTGTAACAAGCAGAAACAAGAGTGAACAGAGAAAAATAAAGTGATACAGGAAATTACCACGTTATCACTGTCATGTATACTGTAACTAATGTGTAGGTACAGGAGCACGGGCTGTAAATTAAAGCGAGACACGTGCCTGTAACAAAGCAGAACAAGAGTGAACAGAGAAAAATAAAGTGAAACTAGGGAAATTACCACGTTATCACTGTGCAGTAAATGTAACTAATGTAGGTACAGGAGCACGGGCTGTAAATTAAAGCGAGACACGTTGTCTGTAACAAGCAGAAACAAGAGTGAACAGAGAAAAATAAAGTGAAACAAGGGAAATTACCACGTTATCACTGTGCATGTATACTGTAACTAATGTGTAGGTACAGGACACGGCTGTAAATTAAAGCGAGACACTGTTGCCTGTAACAAGCAGAACAAGAGTGAACAGAGAAAAATAAAGGTGAAACTAGGGAAATTACCACGTTATCACTGTGCAAGTATACTGTAATAATGTGTAGGTACAGGAGCACGGGCTGTAAATTAAAGCGAGACACTGTGCTGTAACAAGCAGAAACAAGAGTGAACAGAGAAATAAAGTGAACAAGGGAAATTACCACGTTATCACTGTGCATGTATACTGTAACTAATGTGTAGTACAGGAGCACGGGCTGTAAATTAAAGCGAGACACTGTTGCCTGTAACAAGCAGAAACAAGAGTGAACAGAGAAAATAAAGTGAAACAAGGGAAATTACCACGTTATCACTGTGCATGTATACTGTACTAATGTGTAGGTACAGGAGCAACGGGCTGTAAATTAAAGCGAGACACTGTTGCCTGTAACAAGCAGAAACAAGAGTGAACAGAGAAAATAAAGTGAAACAAGGGAAATTACCACGTTATCACTGTGCAAGTATACTGTAACTAATGTAGGTACAGGAGACGGCTGTAAATTAAAGCGAGACACTGTGCTGTAACAAGCAGAACAAATGAAAGAGAAAAAAAGTGACAGGATTACCACTTATACGGCATGTATACTGTAACATGTGTAGGTACAGAGGCATGGCTGTAAATTAAAGCGAGACACTGTTGCCTGTAACAAGCAGAAACAAGAGTGAACAGATAAAAAATAAGTAGAACAAATCTTCAAAAATGATCACACTATCAAAGTGCATGTACACCATAAGTACATGTCACATTGGTGGCGCAGCGGTTAGTGCTTTTGCTTCACAGCTAGAAGGTCCCATGTTGGATTCCTAAGTCAGACGGATCCTTTCTGTGCGGATGTGCATGTTTTTCCCATGCCAACATAGGTTTCCTCTCGTTTCCCTTACAACTACAACAATAGGTTCCACTCCGGAGGCAGGACTCCCTTGAAAAAGAGATTTTGAAATCTTAGTAGGACTTTCCTGTATAAATAAATGTCAAATAAATAAACGCCACTCAAATCTGAGGTGGACTAGATTTTCCCTTTATGCAAAGGAACAACAATGGTAACCTATATTCACAATTGGCATATTTCCGCAAAATTGCTCCCAAAGGTTCACATGACAACCAGCAACTTAAACTTTTAAATTACTTGCTTAACACAGGGCTTATCTACCTAAACAAAGAAACAAAAAGGCTTTGGGGAAACAGGCATCGAGTCTTTAAATCTAGTCAGTTTGTAGGAAACGGAGTACTAATGACATGGTCATAATCAGATTCCCTCTGAATCCACATTTTGATTCCGTATGACTCTTTGCCGATCCAATGCAGCGAGGTACTTGAGGGTGGTGTGCGACTCTGGATCTGCAGAAGTAATAAAGAACAAAACGCAATGTTAACATTTAAAATGCTCCTCTATTTAAAAAAGAACAAAACATCAATAGCATTACACCACTAATTAATCATTGTTTTGATAAATACCTCTCAAAGCTACTGACGTTGTGTAGTGTCTGACGAAACACGCAGTTAAACCACCAGCAAAGAAACCTCGGAGACTGTACTAGTTTGATTTTCTCTTACTGGACGGTGAAAACTGCAAACACAGCACAGCACAATGTCAGCTAACGGCTGATGCAGTTATAAAATAAAATGCACTCATCCTATAAACTACAGATATAATACGAAAATATAAAGCTAAACAACGATATAAACAATGTACAAACTTACAGCATTGCCTTATTAATGTTTTTAAGGTGGATGGCAGCTGATGCCATCCATCAGCTGCCATCTGACTGCTCCTGACATGTAGCATGGCTTCTGTTTACACTCGAGACGCGAAACCGGAAGTAGTGCAGCGAAACCGGAAGTAGTTTTAGCGATAATATTTTTTATGTTTTCTTATAGAAAAACATGAATTATTTATTTATACAAGATCACAATGATTATTTAACTTATTCCAACATTTTTAAACTATTAAATTACTGAGATATTTATTAAAGAATAAACTGCCTTAAAGGCAACACAGTTTGCTTTATACTGCTTTTCTCCAACGTTGCTGTCACACAGCCCTCGGCAGTGGTTCGTTTTGTCCTAGAAAATGGCGTCATAGCTTTAGCCAATTTTAGCTCCATGCTACCTTATGATCTAGGAATCCTTGCAATAGACTTACCGATGTCACTTTAACCTCCCCGAGAAAGAAGAAGTAGTTCTGTATCTTTGTTGCCAAAACATGCAGATCTCACTTGCCAGGCAAGGCTTATCTGGAATATCATCTGGTGTATGCCACGTGTGGGTTGCATGTGGGTCTGTATAGCTGATCACAACATTGTCTGGATATACTTCCATCTCGTGTTCTGCTGCTACTACTTACATACAGTGCCTTGCGAAAGTACTAATACACCTTGAACTTTTACACATTTTGTCAAGTTTACAACCCTAAACATGAAGATTTTGTTTGAATTTTTTACTGAAAGTTCACACACAAGTAACAGACAACTGTGAAGTGAAAGCAAAATGATACATGATTTTGTTATTTTACAAAAAGTAGAAAAGTGAAAAGTGGGGCGTGCATACAGTAAGTATTCATACAGCATTATTCGGAGTGCATAAATTGCCTTTATTACATTCCTAATGACTGCAGAATGTTCACACCTTGCCCTAACCATTAAATAGAGGCCACCTGTGTGTAATCTACTCTCAGTATAATTCCAGCTGTTCTGTGAGGGCCTCAGAGCTATGGTCAGAGTGTATTGGTCACTAAGCAACATCATGAAGGCCAAGAAGCACACCAGAGAGGTCAGGGATAAAGCTGTGGAGAAGTTTAAGCAGCGTTAAGTTATACAAAGATTTCCCAGATTTGAACATCTCACGGAGCACTGTTCAATCCATCATTCGGAAATGGAAAGAGTATAGCACCACTGCAAACTTACCAAGACACGGGGTCCACCTAAACTAACAGACCGGTGCTTTGGTCAGATGAGACAAAATTGAACATTTTGGCCCAAATGCAAAACGTTATGTATGGAACAACACTGCTCATCGTCCTGAGTGCACCATCCCCAGTGTCAAATATGGTGGGGGAGCATCATGCTATGGGGCTGCTTTCCTCAGCAGGGACTGGGAAGATTGTAAGAATAGTTGGGAAGATGGATGGAGCCAAATACAGGGACATTTTGGAGGAAAACCTGCTGGAGTCAGCAAGAGAATTGAAGCTGGGGCGGAGATTCACCTTCCAGCAGGACAATGACCCTAAACACAAAGCTAAATTTACAATGGAATGGTTTAAAAACAAACATTAATGTGTTAGAATGGCCCAGTCAAAGTCCTGACCTAAATCCTATTGAAAATCAGTGGAAAGACCTGAAAACTGCTGACATCTAGAGATGTCAGTCTCTACATGTGCAAATCTGTAGTCATACCCAAAAGGCTTGCTGCTGTTATTGCAGCAAAAGGGGGTTCCACAAAGTTTTAAGTCATGCTGTATGAATACTTATGCACGCCCCACTTTTCACTTTTCTATTTTTGTAAAATAACAGAATCATGTATCATTTGCTTTCACTTCACAGTTGTCTGTTACTTGTGTGTGAACTTTCAGTAAATATTAAAAATAAAATCTTTACGTTAGTGTTGTAAACATGACAAATGTGCAAAAGTTCAAGGTGTATTAGTACTTTCGAGAGGCACTGTACACAGTTAGACAAAAATGTACAGGTATTTTAAAAAAGATGATGTTTAGAGGCTGTTGTTGTCCCCCCAGGACTGATACCTGACGCTGCATTCTCTTCTTCTGATAGTTTATGGCAGATGGCACTGAAAGTGCATTACCGCCACCTACTGGATCTCTGAATACTGTTTGTTTAGCAAGTACAGTGAAATATGACCAAAATCAAAACTAGTCATTCCCATCTTCTACGCCGTGTCAATTCCAGTAACCTGTGCATACCTTCCCTTAAAGTGCTGTCCAATTCTTCCCCAGTGATACCATCAACATTTTAAAATCTCCTGGCAGCGTCCAGCACCAAATCAATCCTCTCTGATTTCTTCAGGCAACAGTGTCTCGCTTTAATTTACAGCCGTGCTCTCCTGTACCTACACATCGCTTACAGTATACTTGCACAGTGATAACGTGGTCATTTCCCTTGTTACACATTGTTCCCCTTGTTACACTTTGTACTTCCTTGTTACACATGTACTTCCTGTTACACATTGTTCCCCTTGGTACACATTGTTCCGCCTTGTGAAACTTTGTACGTCTTAATGTACGTGGTAATTCCCCTTGTTACACCATTGTTCCCGCCTTGTTACCACTTTGTACTTCCTGTACCATTTCCCCTTGGTACACATTGTTCCGCCTTGTGACACTTTGTACGTCTTGTTAGACATTGTTCCGCCTTGTTACACTTTGTACTTCCTTGGTACACATTGTTCCGCCTTGTTACACTTTGTACTTCCTTGGTACACATTGTTCCGCCTTGTTACACTTTGTACTTCCTTGGTACACATTGTTCCCCTTGTTACACTTTGTACTTCCTTGGTACACATTGTTCCGCCTTGTTACACTTTGTACTTCCTTGTACACATTGTCCGCCTTGTTACACACTTCTTGGTACAATTGTCCCCCTTGTTACACTGTACTTCCTGTTACACTGTCCCTTGTACACTGTACGCTGGTACCATTGCTCCGCCTTGTTACACTTTGTACTTCCTTGTTACACATTGTTCCCCCTTGTTACACGCTGTAAGAGTACCTGTACTTATATGTGTAATTACTTCTTGTTACACGTACTACACCTGGAACTTGCGGGCTGTATTCTAAAGCGTTACCGAAGCAAGCAACCTACACATTTTAAACAGCGATGACGGTCAGGAAATGTGGTAGATTTCAAGTTGAAGGAGGAAACCAAAGAGTCCATACACCATTCCTCCATATAACAATCACATTTTAGATATTTCATAACACCAATCCGACAGTCTAAATATCAAAAATCTATAACATCAAATAGCAATTATTTCCATATCTTCTGGTCATGTCCACTTTGAAAATATACTGGCAAAATATATTGAACGAAATACAGAGGGTACTAAAAATTGATAAGAAAATGGATAAAACGATCATCATGTTGGGCTTAACATCAGTGGAGAGTTTAGTAAAGAAGATCTATACCTCCTTAGAATATTAAAGGAATAGCCACCGTTTTTACATACTGAGATATGTTCTTACCTTAGCTTAGACAAGTTCATTTGTACCTGTCTTGTCTTCACGTGTGCCTTCTGTAACGTAAACAGAGCACAGTGATATGTTCACTTTACTGTGCGGATGCCGAATTACTCCTGGTATATTACGCCTTACAATATAGTTCCCCCTTTTTATCCGCTTAGAAAATCCACATGGTTTAATTTTGTATAATTATACTTTGTAGTGTAACACTTCACGTAACCATATTTAAATAGGGAAAACGTGGAAGAGTTTGGTAGCTCTCAGTATGTAAAAACGGTGGCCTATTCCTTTAAGGGTAAGTGCTCTCAAGCTAATTACTATCAACAGGCTACAAAAAACAAGCCCAACTATAGATAAATGGAGGAAACTGATTGATAAAATTAAGGAAATGGAACGAATAGCTTCAAAAGCTAAGAAAGAAAATAAGCTATATCATGACTTCATAAGGACAAGATCAATGGAGGCTGAAAGCAGGTATAAAAAATACAAAAATTCGGGCTGCTAAGAAAGAACATTACTATAAAATACTTGCAAAGAGTAGAAACATATGCAGAGTATGTGGGGTATTTTAAATAATACAATAAAAGTAAGGCTACCTGTCCAAAAAATTTACCAAATTATTTCGAAGTTAACGAGGAAATTCTTGATAACATGGATGATGTAGTAAATAAATTTAATGAGTATTTGTAAACATTGGTCCGCAGCTAGCCACTAACATTTCTTGTCCTGAAACTCTTGATTATACTTTGATAATAGAAACCAAAGTACCATCTTTCTTTCATGTGTAAATGAGAATGAGGTCATGATACTGTTTTGAAATGTAAAACAAAAGAATCAACTGATTGTGATGAATTAGATATGAAAACACTCAAATGGGTTATTTCTGCAATTTCAAAACCTTTAACTATATTTGTAATTTGTCGTTTGAACATAGTGTATTTCCAAATAACATGAAAACAGCTAAGGTTATTCCTCTATTTAAACATGGTAACAAGCACCTCTTCACAAACTATCGACCCATCTCACTCCTCCCACAGTTCTCAAAATCATAGGAAAAATATTTAATACAAGACTGGACTCATTCTTACAAAAGCATAGCAGTTGTTTTAAATTGGATCAAAAGTTATTTACGTAATCGTCAACAGTTGTGAAGATGGGTAATCATACATCTGCGTGCTTGAACATTGCTTGTGGAGTCCCCCAGGGTTCAGTGTTGGGCCTAAACTGTTTAATTTGTACATAAATGATTATGTAACATCTCAGCATGCTTGAAAATGGTTCTCTTCGCAGATGATACCAATATGTTTTGTTCTGGTGATTGATCAATTAATAGAAGTAATAAGCGTAGAATTAAAAAATAATAATAATTATGGTTCGATTCTAACAAACTGACCTTAAATTTAAGTAAAACTAAATGAATGATATTTGGTTGGCGCAGTAAGAAATTAAATGTACAATTACAAATAGATGGATCAGTTATTGAAATTGTGGAAAAAAAATAAAAATCTTGGCGTAATAATTGATGATGAAATTCGATGGAAAGGTCATAGAACATATTGGGAATAAAATATCAAGAAACATTTCTATAATGCAGAAGTCAAAGTACCTTTTAGATCAGAGGTCACTAAACGGCGGACCTCGTCCGGATCCGGACCCAGGCGCCAGCCATCCGGACCCAAACCTTGGATCCGAACTTTGGACCCGACCTGAATCCCCTCAGACGAGCGGCTGCGTGTTGCTCTCTCTGTCCTTCTCTCTCTCCCTCTCCCTCCCTCCGACTGCACCAAAGCGGTAAACTACAGCCCAGATGAACAGAAAGAGACAGTCCTTTATCTTAGCTCCATGATACTTTTTAAATGTTTAGAAATGGTTTTGGAATTACTGAAATACGGCTCGCTAAAAAAAACAAAAAACAGAGGACTCTCTAATTAAATATGCATGTGCGGTCGTAATGCGCAAATAGCGCGGCTGTTTCTCGATCGGCAGCGAGCTGGTCAGAACCCGGACTAAACCAGGACTAAACCTGACTAAACCAGGACTAAACCTTGACTAAACCGTGACTAACCAGGACTAAACCTGGACTAAACCGGAACTAAACCTGTACTAAGCCAGGACTAAACCTGGTCTGAACCAGGAAAAACCTGGACTAAGCCCAGGACTAAACCTGGCTGCTAACCAGACTAAACCTGGACTAAACCTGGACTAAAGGACTAAGCTGACTAAGCAGGCTCAATGTGTTGAACTGAGCAAAGAAACACATCACTGTCAGATATTATGTGCACATTGTGTATAATAACAATAACAGGATCAATTGATTACATTCTTTTCAAATCCTAGTAATAGATTAACAAAGGCTTAAAAATCCTGATGTAACCGTGAATTAACCCCGTATGTTCCGGACCTTTGCTTGACCTTTTTTTTTCATTTCGGACCTTGGTGAAATTTAATTCGTGACCCCTGTTTTAGATCATAAATCATTTCATATTTTGTATTGTTCACTGGTATACCTATCTAAGCTATTGTGCTGAAATTTGGGGAAATAATTACGAAAGTTCACTGATTTCATTAACTCGTCTTCAAAAAGAGCCATGAGAATTATCAACAAATCCGATTATCTAAATCAGTGCTTCCCAAAGTGGGGTCCGGGGCCCCCTGGGGGCCTCAGAGGACCTGCAGGGGCCCCCAAAGCTTGTCTACAAAAAGTGCATGGAAAAAATAATTTTTTTAAAGGAAAAGAAAATTTCTCTGCTACATTATACTACTTTAAACCAGTATTTAGCCTACAATCATGGCTAAATATTGCTTGTATGTTATCTTTTCTGCAAAATAATACACATTTGCAAATAATTATTATGGGGGGCCCCGAGAGATTTGGCTGATCTAGATCATACCAACATACTGTTCTTGGAATCAAAAGTCATTACATTTTCTGACCTTGTAGATTATCAAACAGCCCAAATAATGTTTAGAGTACAGCAAAATACTTTACCAAACAATATACAAAAACATTTCTCACACAACAAAATGTGTACAGCCTCAGGAGTGCTAATGACCATAAATTTACAATACAACAATTCAAATCAACTATGAAAAGTGTTTGTGTTCCATTACCGGTGCCAAATTATGGAATGATTTAAGCTCAGATCTAAAACAATGCTCAAGTATAATCGGTTCAAGAAAAAATTTAGAGAAAACCTTTTTTTGAAATACGAGACAACAGAATTTAAAGATTCTAAGTGATTCGTCTCATTTGTGTGCCTTTTTCTTTTTCCAAAAATTACATACATTTATCTCGTTATTATTACCATTTTTTTTCTTTGATTTTGAGAAACTCTATTATATATTTGGCTTTTTTTCAAGAGAACTGACAAGTTTACTTATGTCTTTTGATTTGTAACAGCCTTTATGTCTAAAATATTGTAAAAATAAAAAAAACTCCGACTTTGGGTCTACTGTAACATTGTTTACGCACATACTTATTGATTTGAGCCCTAAAACTAAAGGATGATAAACAAAAGTACCATATTAACCAAAATCATAAAAAAACCCTGACAAATCCAGGAATAAATGTTAGCTTAGCGTAGAATTACTACATGTGACTGATCGAGTCAATACATCGCAACCGCGTTACTGTAAACAATTAAACACACTCAACTTACGTGTAAAGTATGAAAAGGGGTAATAATGAAATAGTAGTGATAAAAAAAAGTGTTCTACACTGAGTAAGGGCATCAAACATAATGAAAAATAAAGCTACGTTGAAACAGCATGACAGTAACTTAACCATAAAAACTACTCAAATGTCTGTTCTAAAAGACAATCTATCAGAGTGTTTGCAAACTTAAATGACTAAAACAGTGAAAAGATTACCCAATCTGGGAAGAAAAGTTGCTTACCGTTTGTTACTCACGGACGGGACGCCAATGCCAGAACTGGAAAATTACTAGCAAAAACGGAGCCGCCGGGACAGCGACGCCGCAGGCCAAACGTGTAATTGCAAGGAGGGCAGTGGTTTAGCACTACCATTGAAAATGAATGGGGCCGGTTTAGGGCTGTTTAGCAAAAGAATCATTTGTATATTTAATCATTTCTCTCCATGTTTTGTGTCTCATGAAATAGAGCATGTCGCTGCATTATCTGCCACTTTTGCTATATGTATCCACGTTGAAGAGAAAAGGCAAAATAAACAGCATTCAGTGCCCGGGTTCGAACCCACGAAAAGAACACTAAGATTATTTAGAGCCAGGTACTCTACCCATGAGGCCACCGCATTCTCACTGTCAAGATACTGTTTCCATGCGGACTTATACCTCATTACCTGAGCGAGTAATTCACCGACACAGCTACAGCACAAACATGTAGGCTATTACAATGCGCGATATACAAGGCTTATAATATGTTATAAAAGAGTAGGGTTATGAGTGAAAACCATTATCTCTGCTGTGCTCCATTATCCGCGTGTACCAGGCGGTGAAGAGAGAAAAAGAGCTCACAAGTGCCACCTGGTGGTTGTTTGGGTCATTGGGGAAAAAAAAAAAAGACGCGTGATTCACACGTGACACCACGTGTGTTTCACGCGCGGGAGGCGACAAAACAAAGTGGCACCCACTGTAAAGGTGTGTTGTGTTGCTCACATGTTCAAAATAAAGAAGAAAGAAAGAAGAAAGAAGAAAGAAAGAAAGAAAGAAAGAAAGAAAGAAAGAAAGAAAGAAAGAAAAAGAAAGAAAGGAAGAAAGGAAAGAAAGAAAGAAAGAAAGAAAGAGGACATGAAACAATTGGTCTAGAAATGTGGAGAAATGGGAGAAATATCTTAATTAAAAAAACGGAATAAAAAATTGATAAAGCAGTCACAAAATAGGATGTAAACCATTAACAGCCACTAAGAGGAGCACTTATCACTTAATCACTTATTGTTTTATTCCTATTTTTTGTTGTTGTTTTGTTTACCTTTGTATTTCTTCATACATATTTTTCTTTTTATGTTAACCTGTGGCATATAACACTGATATAAGATACATTATTTCAAATAACTAACTTCTAAGTATAAAACCTAAAACAAAATGAAATATAAAATAATAAAAATATGGCTGACAGTATTCCCACAGGAAATAGAGATTAAGAACGGTAAATAAATGTGAACTGTTCACATCACAACATATCTATATTGTAAGAAACATAACATCTGTATATCACTATAAGAAACACAATAAAAAAAAAATATAAACAAAGTTGTGTACAGTTTCTACTTCTGAAAATGAATACATTTAACCAAAAGAAAAAGTCAAGCTGCCCATCACTAATTGTCCGTCTTCTTTTAAACCCATACACATTAATAGACAGGTAATAACAATTTAATAATGCACATAACGCTTATTTTACGACTGTTGTTCGCTCTCATTTCTCACTAGTATGTTACCCGATCCACATGTCTGCAGCGTGCCTTAATTAATCACTGCCAGATCATCAGACAGGTGCAATTTACATATTATAATCGCTGATTATTTTGTACTGCGCAGTGGAGTACATGAGCCCACCACCACATGGTTGTCTGCTGTTTTATACTCCAACTAAAACTCCTGCCTCCAAACAGAATGAATTCTGTACAGTAGTGTCATCATTCTGCAGCTTTAAGAACACATTCTCATTATTGCAGCTCACGATGCATACCCAAAACATTATCTCTTCTCTCAAACACATGACCTTTCTCCTGAGTCTGTGGGGAGTGGTGAGCCGGTATTGGCTGGCCAATGTTTATATGTGTCCCCTGGTGTTGTTAGAACAAGCTTATAGGGCATTGTTTTTTTATCATTTTCTATCAATACTGTCTGCTTAGGTTTAGTGGTTGCCAGGGATTAAAGACTTCAAAATGGCAAACAACAATGACCTTTGGATTAAAGGAAAATTCAGGATTTATCATGAATACTGCTTGTTAGATAATAGAGTCAAAATAAAGTGAAATAATGTGAAAATTGTCTTTTGCAGTTTGCAGCTTATAAATGTTCATTAAGAAAATGTATGCATACTTTTGTGGAGTGGATGAAACTGATACAGAAACAGATACTTTTAAGCAACACAGTAATGTCAGTGAAGATTGAAGGAGTATATGGATATAAGTTGCATCTTTATGTCATCCAAGTTTCATTGTGCATAATACCACATCTCCAACACTGCATGCAATAGTGAAACAATGCACAGTCGCATTGGACAGCAAGAATCTAATCAGGCCTGAAGGAGGCTACTGGAAACAGCTGGTGACCTCAGATGTTCAAGGATGGTTGTATATCAAAAGGCTAACTAGTGCCAGCTCTCTCTAGAGAACACACAAGGCAGAATAATGAAGGAATTTCTCTCTTAACATCACTCAAAGTCCTACATTGTATTGTCCTTGTGAAATTAACCCATTTATTTATAGAATGCATGTGGAGAATAATAGTGAAGCACAACACAATGGTATCGACAGCTTGTTAAAGACAACGCACATTCCTCAATCTTTCTAATGAGGCTTAGAAAATTAGTCGATCTGTCAAGGACACACGTTGATTGCCTGCAGCAGAATCAGCCGCTGATTGCCTAGCGTGCATTGTCCTCAGCTGGACTTGCAATTTGAGTAAAATTCTTGCAAAATGTGTGACTGCAGTAGAAGACTTAATCAAACAATGTAAGTCCTGTCATTAGTAAATTGTGCTGCAGCTCGATGGAAACGAGACACAGAAAGCTTGCTGCTTCTTCCCATTCTTTGCTGCGTCTAGCCACACAGAAAGAAAGGCTAGCATGTTGCATGAATGATTATAAAATAGGCTTTATTTGGAGATAAAGGGATTAAGGAATGATGCCATGAAGGGAAAAAAGCACATTACACATTACATAATTGCTTATAGCTTTTAATAGTTTTAATTTGAATTGGTCTGGTCTCTATACTTAAAAGTACATATTGCAAATCTCTTTACACAAGGCGCATTGGGTTGCCTTGTGTACGAAATGCGCGGTATAAATAAAGTTGCCTTGCCTTGCCTTGCCTTACACAACCGAGGAATTTCTCTTAATAATAATAATAATAATAATAATAATAATAAATATAGCCGCAAAGCGGCGATTATCAACCCTCGCCAACCGCCCTGCCCAAAGCAAGGGGGCGCTTCGCACCCTTTTGTCTCCCTCAATCTAAAATTACGGTATTGCTACTGCCTTTATGTTTGTTTCTTTGTTTGTTTTTAACTTTTTTCCCTAGGGTCTTAGTTTTGGGATTTTAGGAATGCGCTAACGCGCCCTCTCGGTATCTGACAGTTTTCTCAGAAAAAAAAATAGACTTTTGTGTTTTTTGACAATGCTGAGCACTCCGCGCTCAATTTTGACATTATACAGAGAAACATTAGTATGATCACACTATATCTACAAACTGAAGCATATTTTTACATTTTACTTAGGGTTGCGGCTGTGCCGCAGAAAATCCACAAAGGTTATCCAAGTACTTTGGATAACCTTTGGTTCCTCACTTCTCGCTGAATTATGGAACATTTTTCCATCAGAATAAAATGGGACGTTCTGGTCATCGCTACGGCAACACCGTGATAAATATGGCATGGGTGTCATTGACTTTTCTGATCGGAACGACCAAATAGAATTGTGTGCCAAATTCTTTTAATTTTCGTAAAAGTAAAATGTGTACTCTCCATATAATTCCTATAGGAGGCGCTATCGCGGCCAATTTGAATTTTGCCAAATGAAAGTGTTTAGGACTGTGACTTTAAGAACTGATAACAAAAGGATCGAAATCGGGCTTCATATGTGCGAATGGGAGCCATTTTTTGTTTGCGAAAAATCGCAAAATACTTCGTACAGTTTGCGGTTTCGCCGCATAAAAACTGTAAAACTTAGAAAAGTAATTTGGATCACTTTTAAAGTTCTACTTCTCAAGATTGTACAATGTTCGATTTCTGATACATGTGCATGTGCACGGAACGTGCATGACGAGAGGAGTGCGTTAGTGTATGTTTGAGAGGAGGCGAGCGCTTCGCGCTCGTTTTGTGCGATACGCTTTCAAGAGACCCTTCGCCAGCCCTGATGGCGCTCGAGCCTAATAATACACTTGTCCTGCACTTTACAAGCCTGTATTACCAAGTTTCTCAAAGCACTACTCTGTAGTCATTATTCATCACGCCATACTCAGTGGTGGTAAGCTAATGTAGCCACAGCTGCCCTGGGGTAGACAGACGGAAGCGAGGCTACCAGTCTGTGCCAACGGCCTCTTCGACCACGACTAACCACTCACTCACACACTACATTAATTCTGGCCTATTGTACATGTTTTTAGTAGTAGGAGAAACTGAAGTACCCGGAGGAAACCTACACAGATAGGCCCCCTCCACCCAGGGATCGAACCCGGGAAGCACAAACGCTAACTGCACCGTACCAACCAATTAATAAACCCTACCTCAGTCTCATCTAGCTAGACCAAACAGTAATTGGATGTCTTTAGCATCCTCATAAATGGACATCTATCTCTGTTAGATAATTTTTCCTGGATTTCTGTGCACGTGCATACATGCATACAGTAAACTCTTACACAGTAAATAGTAATAATGCTGAGAACTGACTGCGCTTGACCACCATCTGTTTACTGCTTGGGAGAGAAATATCTCTGGAACAGGGTGGACGACTGGACGTCTGCAGAATGTTGATGTACACTGAACAATTTGTTGCACATGAAATAGTCACAGATGGGAGAGTGAAAGTGGATGTCCCAACGACTGAATACATTGGAATAATTTTTTTCTCTCTCTCTTTCTTACTGAGATGATGGACATTTGGTTATTATGACTGCTTATTTAGTTGTTTACTCAGCTTTTTCATACAAGAGTTGTGTTTAAGTACAAACGTTCTTTCGGAAAATATATTTTATCATAGATGGTGAGTAATAGTAGCAACATCTGATGGATCTTGTTCAGTGCAATGATAACAAGAAATGACTGTAAAATTATTATTATTATTATTATTATTTTACTTATATATGTAGAATTTATTAAAAACATTAAGATATCATCCAGGCTGTCATGGTGGTCGCGCCAAGATTCAAATGATCCCACATGCCGTAATAATACCAGTAATAATATTCTCTCAGAGACAACGTTAGCCCTATTCAGGCAATACATTGTTATGTATGACAGCTAGAGGACTTAAACTGTCAGCAGTAAAAATTAATTCCGATTTTCCATTTGACTGCTTTGGGCTATATATATGACAGATTAAGTAAAATAATAAATCATAAAGTCTTGCCACAGTGTCTTATATGTAGCTGCAGACTTTCATTAACTGAAATGGACTGCGTGAGCATGAAGATGTGTCTGAGTGTTGATCTTTAAGGGCCAGGGTCTCATTTAAAAAGCTAGTTACGCACAAAATGAGCCGCTCCTCTGTGCCAAAGGTGGTGTTTATAGAAAACAAACTGAAAGTGAAACATTGCACTTTTTAGTAACACTGCTGAGAGACGAGGACTGTTTCCCAAAGCCTAGGCACCTTGCCTTACCTTGGTGATGAAGGCAGTGCCTCCACACTCACTTCCTTCCAGTCCAAGGCAAGTGTCCTGCCTTGATCCAAAAAGAGCTGCTAATAGAACACACTTCAGAGGTAAAGGAAGTGACATCACAAAATAAAAAAAGGAAGATATGTTTCATACAGGAGAGAGGGGAGGGTCTGCTGAGGGGCAGGGATTGGCTGTCTTGTTTTGGCTGACTTTGGAGTAGCTATTGTTATGGTGACCAATAAGAACAGCTCCCGAGGTAATTGGGGCATAGACCAATTGTTCCATTTCTAGCCCACCCAATGTCCAACCCAGCAATGCTAACTAATACAATCAAAACAAAGAAAGCCACAGCAAACTATCATGCAATGTGGCGGGCAAAGAAATGGTAAAAAGGGACCCCTATAACACACTTTCAAAGTCAGTGTCTCACACACAGTTTTTAAATGAGACCCCTGACCAGAGCCGGTGCTGGCCCTTCTGGGGCCCTAAGGTAAAATCCTCACTGGGGCCCTACAGAACGCATGTCATGGTTATTCGACGAAGAGCGAACCCATTTAAGGTCAAAAACAGTTCCACTGTGCAGTAGAGCAGGGCAGAAGTGGCCTCACTTCATAATGACCATCATGACCTCAATTCAGGCCCTGCCCCTCTGTGTGAGAAACACTAAGCCACTGTAAGACTGGGATTCAGGACTACTACTAGTCTATTTCCCCCACTTTTTTAAAATGGCAAATGGTCACATTCACTCACCTCTGGTTCCTGACCCACAATTTGGGAACCACTGATTTAAAACTGAAACTGATTTGAAACTGAAACCTGCACCTGACGGTTATTTCTGTCTTACCGCTGAGAATTAGCCTGTGAGTAGCCCAATTCGTTTTAGACTGTGCACATTCAGAGAACCAGAGTTACTGTAAGTAACTGTGCTCATGAGAACCATGTGGA
Source organism: Neogobius melanostomus (assembly GCA_007210695.1). Classification (NCBI taxonomy): domain Eukaryota; kingdom Metazoa; phylum Chordata; class Actinopteri; order Gobiiformes; family Gobiidae; genus Neogobius; species Neogobius melanostomus. The sequence continues at coordinate 4,892,389 of VHKM01000073.1, read as the reverse complement.
TTCAACTCCTCTTTGCAGAGGTGGGAGACTCGAGTCAAATGACTTGACTCGAGTCAGACTCGAGTCGCAATTTTCGGGACTTGAGACTTACTTGACCAAAGCTCCAGAAAGACTTGACTTGACTTAGACTTGCCTGTTTGTGACTTGAGACTTAACTTGGACTTGAGGCCAGTGACTCTGAATGACTTGCTGTGACTTTATAGTTATTATTTATTTGAGTGAAACTGTTGAAAGAACAGGATTCATTGCGTAAAAGCGGCGCATCTATGTTTACATATGGTAATTAGCCACATGCTTTTTCTGCTTCCTACTGAGAGTGTCTAATCAATACTGCGCGAAAAGGCAGGAGGAAATACGACGTGTTTCTTTGGATGCATTAAAAGTTTTCTACAGTGAGGGAAAAGATGAAGATTCATAGACATTTATTAAGGACATGAAAACGTTCGAAATAATGACAGAAGCTACGGTGCGTATACAGGCGGCCTCCAGAACGACGATGGTAACAGCTGGATTAATGACAGAAATCTTGGGGGCTTTTCGGTGTTTTAAGGCGTTCTCATGAAAATTATAGCATTTAGAGGCTATTTTCCGCAGCCACACAGAGCCCAGTGACAGCGGGACTCAAGGCTGCGCGGAATCGACTTTAAGCAGGGGCGAATCCGAGTATACAGGGGCTGGGGCAGTACAGGGGAATCCCTGACAGAAAAACTGCCAGAAACGAACAAAATTAAAATATAATGTTATATTTATCTTTCAGACTGCAGGGAAAAGCAGCTCATATTTAAAAGACTCTGTTTCAAACAAATTTTAAGTAGGTCCCCTGGGCCCCCTTCCTTAAAATGCTGTCTCAGTAATTTTGTACATAGACTGGAGCATTTCAAATATATATATATATTTTACATTTTGTGGCAATTAAATATTAATTAGACTTTAAATCCAAATCCATTCTATTTTAAAAAGTTTGATTTTAAAAGTTAAAATTGCTAAATCTTGAGAAAGCACTTTATATTTTAATGTAGATTAAACACATTTTGAAAAGAAGAATTAGGCTTAACGCTGACGTTTGCGACTTGAGGTGACTTGCCGGCTAAAGAAAGACTTGACTTGACTTGACTTGGCAAAGCTATGACTTGACTTGACTTGACTTGACCCCATGACCAATTCACTTGGACTTGCTTGGGACTTGGACCTTAACGACTTGGACTTGACTCGAGACTTGCATTTAGTGACTTACTCCCACCTCTGCCTCTTTGAGACAAAAAGGCCACGTGTACGGCTTTACTCTCGTCTATTCCCCAAACTACTGTCCTGATACTCCGCTAGAGACAATGAGAAGAGAGTTTAAATGAGTGTGTGGCGATGCAATGAAACAACACCGTAGTTTGACTGAGGTGCGGGGGCCTTGTGGCTGCGGGGGCCCTATGCACCTTGCGTAGTTTGTGTATAGGAAAAACCAGCTCTGCCCCTGATATTTTCCGCATGGCGCAAGGACAGCACTGCTCCAAACGCGATGGTCAACTTCCATTAGCACAGCTGTTGTGCTAATATTAAAAGAAAAGAGGTCGAATGAGGCGTGGTTTATTACAAGCACTGAGCGGTGCTCTCCTGCTCCTCTCTCAACGCGACTCAAACAAAAGCATATGTTCACCTCCCACTCCTCCACAACCCCTCTCCATTGACCGTACACAGGTCACGGAGTCTGGATTTTTCTCCACGTACTTCCCACTTAAATGCACCTATCACAAGATATCACAGGGCGCTCCGACTAAGCGCACAAAGTTACTCTGTGTAGAAACACAAAGTGTTTTTGTACTTTCTCAATCCAACAACTAAGCATCTTAAATGGTCTCAAATGGTCTCAACTTATATAGCGCTTTTCCACCTACGTTAGGCACTCAAAGCGCTTTACAGCAAGGATACACTCACCCATATCAATCCCAACAACTAAGCATCTTATTTACCTCATACAGCAGAACATTGACCCATAATCATTGACCCTTTCACAAATCAACTCCACATGGTCTCTGTTGACTTGTTATTGTTGTATTATTGTGCTCATATGCAAAAGATTCATTAAAAAAAAAAATGACACAGTGGGAGTCTATCAAGTGATTCATGTGGAGTGAGTCAAACCAACCCAAGCCATTCACAGACACACAGGCTTTGATCATATTTAAATTGAGTTTAAAAGCAACGGCAACTCTCAATTTAAGGTTAATTTAAAGTCTTGGAGCACGCCTCCACTCACTGAACGCGATCTGAAAGGTGGGCAGGATCTGAGCATGATTATATCTAGCAAAGCAAAATCACAACCATGGAATATGTTTCTTTTCAAGGAAAAAGAGACGGAGGCAGGAGGACGGAGTCTGAATGCAGCATCACCTGTTTCAGATTTCCCAGGATAAAAGCTGCACTTCTGTTTCAGTACAAAACTGAATCTAATTCTTGACTAGACTCGACTACGCAATTATGTTAACTAGTAAAGTTGTCATAGTTTCCTTGTAGCCGCCCTTATGATCAAGGCTATTTGATAACTGGAAATGTGTGTCTGTGTAGCTTCTTGTCAACAGGTGGTGAGACTTTGTGTGTGACAGATGCAGAAATGAGGAAGGACACAAATGAGACACCTGCTATCTCCGGCGTCACCTCCTGTGCGTTCCCCTGTGCAGAGAGAGTGTAGCCAAAACCAGGAGGAGAGAGTGTACTCCTAATCAGTTCCTGAGGTCTCCAGCTGTGCCCACCTGTGGTTTGAGCAGAAGAAAAGGTGTTGGTGGAGAATCAAGGCGGCTCAAGGTGGGCGGATCAGAAACGTTTTACAACTTTATATATCAGTTTGTTTTTTTGCCCGAAGAGTTTTCGTCTGTATTTGATGCGATGTTGAGAAAGCTGCAGTGTGTGAAAATGATTTGACTTGCATGAGAAATGCCATCTTTATGATTTTGCTTGGCATTTACTATCAATGCAGTGCTCAGTTTGGAATCGTTATGTCTTCCTCAGTTTGTTATTGGGGCTCTCTCCAGGTGCTCCAGCCAGTGGCTTGATCCTGCGATGTTTGTTTCATGTGACAGGTGTCAAAAATAGGGTGAGAAGCAAATGATTATAAAGTATTTTTCACGGCAAATTGCATATCAAGGATAATGCGAGAAAAAAACTACAGCCAAATGACATCAAATTCGTATCTCCTGCAAAATGGGTGACCAAGTTTAGTTTAGTTAAGTTTAGTTGTTTATTTGAGCAGTTGAATTTCTGCTCAAAAGGAGTGGGCCGAAGCAAAAGCCCACCCCCAAAAGTCATTACAATAAAAAAAAACATATCACAATAGTACAAAGGAACATATTACAAGGAACAAAGTACAAGAGCATAGGAATTACAGTAACTTTACACATTATCAGTGATACATATAGCACATCATATTTTGATTTTGATTTGCCTCTTTAGCAAAAGAGAACCTGTTATACTTCAAAGCGGCTGTTTTAACGCGGACCAAGTTGACAAAAAGGCCATTACTTAGTTACAGATGGTTATCAATGCCAAACACAGTCAACATTCCGGAAAGTCACTAGTTTTGTGTTAAAAAGAACATTAATATACATATTATCCGTGATCTTGCTACTTCCCAGTTGTTATTTCCATCCTTGATATGGTATTGATTAGTGTACAATTTTCCTTGGTTGCTTCTTTTTTTTTTTATGTACAATGAATTATGTAATATGTAAGCCCTTGCATAGTGTAGTGCGTTAAAAAGCCAGGGTGTAGAGCGGGTCCATTGAAGAGGGCAGTAGCTCCTCATCAAGAATCCCACCCAGCTGCCCCAACTAGCTGATTTGGTAGATGATGTTCCTATGCTGTGTAGTGAGTTAAAGACAAGGTATACGAGCCCATTGGGAGGGTCCCTCTCCACAGATTTGGAGCTCGCCTACTAATTCTGTATTTGTGATTTTGAGCAATAGAATGACAACTGTTCAGAGCAACAACACTCTACCTTAATTAATTGAATACAAATTAATCCTACTGCTCCCCCTAGTGACAACGCGTTTCTTCTTCTCTGTACTTTTCAAAAGTCTTTTGTTTGTATTTATATTTGAACAGGTTGACGTTTGGACATTGTTTCATCTCCAAAAAATAACAGTGTCCAATGTGCATTCAACAAACCTTGGGGTGAACATATAGAAATATGTCTGCCTTGTGTTTTTTTATGTGTGACATTGAACTATAATTAAAGTGTGTGTGTCTTCCCTCTCGCATAAATCTATACATTACTTGCTGTGTGGCACTATATCCACACATAGTGGATTGGAACCATAGGTGTGTGCTTATATGCAGATGAGAGCAGGCATGTGGCCAGAATCCCTGCACAGCTGCAGCGCTCACAATCCTCTGTTATGTTCAGCCTCCCTGCGCTTAGAGCCAACTGTCTGTGGTCCTCGATGAGCAGAGAAACACTGTCCAACCGTGAATCATTCCCCAAGCACTTTTATGGCTCTAATAAAAACTCTACTCATGTATTCTAACAACACCAATCAGGGTTGCGGCCAAAACAATGAATGCACCGGGAGGATGTGACTGCGCTCATCGAGACTGAGGAACATGTGGTCTGTTAAAAGACAATAAATGCTTATAATTACTTTTTATGAGTGTTAAACTAACCTCATAAAGTTATCTGTAACACTTGCGATATAGTAAAGATATTCAGATTACGTTATGTTCTTCTCTCAGGAGAAAATAATGGTGCTTAAATAAAAAAAAGAAAGAAAAAAACACAGGTATGCGTGCCACCAAGTTAAGTGTAGGCTAGTCAGATATTCACAATTATAGATACAGTATTTACAATAGAGTGCACTTGAAAGATTGAATAATTAAACCCCGACAGCGGTAAAAACACAGTCCATGCACTTAGTCCACAGCACAGTTGTCCATAAATCCAGACTTTCACCTTTTTTTCCCCCCACAAAACACAGTCCCAGGACGCGGTTGAGGTGGTGGGACAGTAATGCAAGGACACAGCTAGGGACAAGAGAGTGGCGCCAAGGCATCCTATCACACCGTTAGAAGAATCAGAAGTCAGGATGAGTTTTCAGGAAACCTACAGAACATTAATGGGCCTCTCACAGACTGGGTTGCTGTCTCGGCAAACTTGGTCTTATAACATGCATTTTTATCTAATTGATATCTAATTGAATTTGTGTACACAGTAAAAAAAAAAAAAAGGCCTAATGAAGTAGTATAGCAATATAACCATGGCAGTGTGGTAATTTACTATACTGTAAATGCACAACATACATTTAAATATGACAATAAATACCAATGGCAATATCAAAAATTAAGGCATATGAATGTAAAATGCAAATTAGGTATGTCAAGATTAACCGGTTTTACGATTACCAGGCTTATAAAAGGACATGGTAGGTTATCCGTAAGAATTTCAGAAGCCATGGTTTACCACGGAAAATTTTCACGCTGACATACAAGCCGCTGCGCGCCATAAACAGTGCGTAAACTCACCAGTAGTTGAGCAAGGCAGAAGGACGCTCTTCTCCAGTGTTGTATCCACCCAAAAACCATTGAAGGACTCCAAAAGATGACCAAGGCATTGTTGTTGTTGTCGATGGACATCCGTTATGCAAACCCTGTCATCAGAAAGTTACCGCAAAAGGCGCTGATATCGGCTACGTCGAATATGAAACAACATCTTGGAGATAATCCTTTGCTGTAAATGTCTAGATCAGGGGTTCCCAAACTTTTTTGGCTGGGACCCCAAAATTGAAACATAAACAACTCGGGACCCCCATTGTATAAAGTTATTGCCTCTTACGCTACTTTAGGGAAGAAAACACATTTTAAAATCAAGTTAACATGTATTTAAACTGTTTTACACTCGAACATATATCAAAAACAGTTGCCTTTTCTTTTTATTTCATCCTAAAATCATCTGGGGACCCCCACCCAATGCCTCGCGACCCCCCGAGGGGTCCCGACCCCCACTTTGGGAACTAGTGGTCTAGATCAAGGTAACGAACTGCATAATTCTCAAAAAAGTTGTCCAAATGTTTGGAAATAGCCGCCACAAATGGCTCAGGATGTAAACAAAAAGCTACCGCGCTCCACTCTGCTTCAGCGTAACAGAAAGGAAAGTGAAACCCCGTACATGTGGAAATCAGCTATTCAAAAGAGTCTCCTTAGTCATTCATTTTCTGTTCATCAAAACATTTGACAAATAATTAAGCAACAGCATAATTTTTGAGAATATAAAACCTAGCCTAGCTTGTGGCCTAATAATATATAGTAAAATAATTTTGATAATTATGGTCATTATAAAGTAGTAAAGTTGACATTGTTTTGTATTATTCAATGTAGGCCTATTTATCTCTTCTTTAGGAAGGTTGAATCGTCCTGTTCCTCCCGTAGCCAAACGCGCATCCGTGGCATTATCGGTAAGAAAAAGAGCAGGCGGTGTCCAGAGTAGGTTAGAAAGAGCTCAGTCTTCAAAAACAACACTTATGCTCGGATCCATGGCTCCTCCAGCCGTGGGTGCGCTTGATTAGCGTCGTGGGACAGCACAGACGCTTCGGAGGGTTGCTGTTTTTTTTTTTTTTTTTTTTTTTTTTTTTCAAAAAAAAAAAAAAAAAAAAAAAAAAAAAAGCTGTTTTATAAATAAAAATCAGGCCGTAAGGCATTACATTACAGACGTAGAGCACTTCCGTTCCGCTGTGACGACACAACTGAACAGCTCAGTCGTTTACCAGGAGAGGGTGGAGCAGCTGCTCAGAGAGCAGGATTCAGGAGGATTACTTAGAACTGCGTGAATGAAGCCAAAACCGCTCTGGGGGTGTTTTTGATAAGGAAATAGCATAACAACATGGCTAAAAGCTCCAAAAAGTCGATTTTGCATGATATAGGACCTTTAAGACTATGTATAATATTAAAAATCCACAGCTAAAGTTTTCTGGAGGAATCATTGAAAGGTTTTATAAAATATTTAATGGGAAGTGGGAAGGGTGGAGAGGTGAGCTGCTCACAGCAATCACATCTTTCTTAATTTTTTTGTATTTTTCAACGCTTAAAATATCTGTAATGAAATACTTGTATTTTTTTCTGTTTATTGCTACATGATGAGGGTTTGATACTTATGCATCTAAAGATGAATGGAAACAAGATCATGCTTATTACTGCCTCACAATAGAATGGAGCACTGCAAAATGGGCAAAAATGTACAAATATGTCAAGTCTAATATCATACAGATTAAAATATTGATGCCCCATTTATTTTGGAGTACTATCCTGGCATATTGTCAATGTGTTTGATGTGCAGGTATCACCATGTTCTCTGGATTGTCTATTGGGAAACTCATGGCTTTAAATCTAAAAGCATGGGTAATATCATACATAAGAGGACTGAACAGCCAAATGCATTATAATGATGAACCAGAGAGAAACAAATGATATACACTGCTTTATTGGACAATGTCTTACTGTTATACTGTTCATGGTACATCGCAGCCTTCTTAGCAAACAGTTTAAGGCTAAGGTGTGAAGCTTGAAGTTCTGTAGTGGTTGCTCAATATTCTGATGTTGGTGTGTTGTGGTAGCCTGGCCTTAGCCATCCGTAAACTCCGGTCAATTATATTTTCCCTGCATGTACGTCTGGGTTTGATCTCAGTGGCTGCGTTTCATCGGTTGAATTTCAACCTACCACTCGGCGAGCGGGGGAGGCGGGTGTTGTCGGTAACGTCAAGCATTTGCGCCGCATTTGCTGGTTGTAGTTCGGCAATGGCGGCGGATACGAACGTAAAGGAAGCTCTTCAATCCGTTCTGGCTCGGCTCCCAAATATCCAGAAATGATAACTGAAGCCTTAGAATGCGCAAGGAATGCCCCCAAGAGTTATGATAGCTGCTTCACTCAACACGGGCGCATTACATACGTCACGACCACACGCTAGCGAAAATCACATCCAATCGTTTCAAAAGAGTTCACCCCTCCCACCTGTTAACGGAGCTCAATTGAGAAAGTCCAGGGCCCCCTTGAATAAAATTGCTCTCTCAAAATGGCTGTACTGAACGTCTTGAAATAGGCCTCTGTCTCTTTAAGAAGCTTTCCGACACGCCCCCTTCAGCACACTGCTGTGGCATTTAAACAACAACACTGTGCGGGGAGGGGGCTCTGCTGAGCTGAGGAGCAGTGGTTGGTGGCTTGGCTGGTGACGAAAGGTCCAGTGGCGTCTCCAGGAGGTGGGGCGTTCCTAGGAGGACTGAGGCATAGCTACACCTAAAATGGCTGCCGTCTAAGTTTTTACTGATTACTCAAAAATATGTGAATGAGCCAAGGCAACACTCCAGGCATGTGTTTAATGAGGGAATGACATAATAACATGAGATAAAGCTTGAAAAAGTCGATTTTACATAATACCCCCCTTTGAATTAAAACTCTTTATATTTGGGCTCACACCTCGTATAGATATGGGGAACAATTGTAACAATCCAAACCAATGTGAACAGTTCTATATCGTTTTTAGTTTCATTCAGAGTAGCAGCAGCCGTAGTATGGCGTCTCCAATCTCTTTTCACGCCAGATGCTGCTCCTTCCCCACTGCATGAGGACCCTTATGTTCTTGTGGCAAACAGCTCTAATTTGTAGCAGTACTCCACAAATAACTTCAGATCGAGTGTAAACAACCTCTTGGAAATATACATTTCGACTGAAGTGTAACTTTGTTTATTTTTCTACTTTACCCACTGTATTTGTTTATTTCATGATTTCTTTTTTCTTATCATGCCAAGTCGCCCTGTAACAGTAATTCTACAGAGCTAGGTTACATAAAACTCTTAGCTTCCATTCAGCTCAATTTTAAACGGTCTCTGTTGACTGTTGTAATGTCCCCATAACCACAACCCATTTATTACTGTAGCTGAGTGACTTTGACTGTAGCTGTTGTGAAGTGCGCTTAATTTGTGACGATCAATGAACTGATCTAAGTCACAGTGAACATGTGGGGGTTTGAAATAAAATCACATGAAAGTGTTGCATGTAAGACTGTCAAGGGACTTCCCTGGAATCAGGCACATTGATAGATTATCAATTATGTTTCAATTTATTATAATTTATGAACTGTTGCTACCAGAACACACATTAACACACACTTGATTAAGCTATACTATGTTATATTAAATGTCATTGGAAGGGACACTAACTGGTTACGTGTCTACTTACAATTGAGCCATTATATTAATCTTTTGCTCATTGATACTGGCAACAGCAGTGTATATCCAGTTAATTACCATATTGATGCCCAGGGATAATCTGAATAGTCTGACAACCCCCCAACTTCGCCATTGTTGTGGCTCCCCCCTTTTATTTGCTGCAGCGCGTAATTCAGGCCAGTATTGTTCATCAGAAAATGTAATAGTAACATTCAATTTGTGAGTAAAATGCAATATGCTTAATCCATTGTGCCATCGTGATGCCAATTTAACTATAAAGGAAGTTTCAGCTGGTGACCTTCAGATCATGACTCAACTGGAAAGGGAGAACCTTGGGTTGTTTTCTTGCTGTTGAACTATCATATCAGTATAACCAGAGTACAGTTCTGAACAAACACGGCAAAATGCAAATCTCATATGACACACAGAGGATATTTTTCAATTATGTGGTTAGCAAGGAGCTAATCACAGAAGCTCAGTCAGAAGCTCCTTATGAGAGACCAACAGGCCCGGTTAGAATCGTGAGGCCGTCCTTCTGTGGACCCACCACCTGCAGGAGAAGCCATAGGGGGCTGGTGCAATGTGATTTGGGCAGCTCCAACGGCTGCCCCAACGACCTGGAAACGGAAAAGTGGAAGAAAATGGATGGATGGATGGTGGTTAACAACTCCGATCAAGTGTATACGTTTTGGTTAATGAAGATGCTACTAATGAACAGTTTACTGTTAATGGTTAATTACACCACACCTTGTCAAGAATAAATATTATTCCTTATAATGTGAAACTTTTTTTTTTTTTTTCTTTCTCATATCGGCCTCTGCCTTGTTTTGTGCATAGACACAAGCATCCCAAGGCTCTAATCTTGCTCACTGCGATTCATTCTCTTTTCCCTCTTTGGACAAACTGCTTCCACAGCACAAATCAGCTGGCCAGATCCAGTCTGTTTGCTTTCTGTCTCCGAGCTGTCTTGTTTTTCTGTGTCCTTTGTTGCCATTCAAGCCCATGAAACCAAATTCTCCTTTGAAAAATCGTGTTCTTGGAGGCAGCTGAAAAGCACAGACAAATAACACTGACAAGCACGGAGTGGGCCTCCTTTCAGTACAAGGCAAGGAACCAAAAGACCACAGAAAATTTGGAGATGGCAAGGCAAATAAAAGTAAAGATTTGAAAGGACTCCTTGGGTGTATGGTCCAATCCATCCCTGCCAGTAGGTTCAGTTATCTTTAAATATTGTATAACATGCTTTTAGGCTACACTGCACGGTAGCTTTGTATCGGGTGGTTAATTTTGCACACTTTTCTGATTTGAATGCTGATTTTCCCATGTGGCACCTTGTCACACAATCTCCATATTATTTCAAATACAGTAATAGAGGTGAGGGTCAATAATTTTGCAGGATCAAAAAGCCATATTTTTCTGGATGGTTAAAGGGGCTATGTGGAGTTAGTCAGTTTTGTACTCGCCCCCTCAGGCCAAACGCGTAACTGCAGCCTCAATGATAAGCTCGTGCATGAGACTTGTATGCGCACCAGAAGTAACAGTCCTGTCTTGGTAGGGCTGGGTATCGCTGAATGGTAGGTTGAAATTCAACCGATGTAACGCTGCCACTGAGATCAGACCCAGACGTACATATAGGGAAATTATAATTGACCGGAGTTTACGGATAGCTAAGGCCAGGCTAGATCAATTTACAGATTTGCAGGCATGACTTCAACTGAGGTAAGAAACGTTACTGTTTTGTAAGATCCATCCATCCATTTTCTTCCACTTTTCCGTTGCCGGGTAGTGGGGGCAGCTGTTGGAGCTGCCCAAATCACATTGCACCAGCCCCTATGGCTCCTCCTGCAGATGGTGGGTCCACAGAAGGACGGCCTCATGGTTCTAACAGGGCCTGTTGGTCTCTCATAACACTAGAACTCTCAAGGCTGTCATTTTGACGGTTCTCAATCTTTGATGTGAAATTACTCTGTTTACATAGATCAATGGTGTTCCTAGCCTTTTGACTTTTCTTGTATATGTATATCATTCCCATGTTGCTATCTCGATGTAATAATAAAACATAAAAGAGATCTGAGTCATTATTCCTTTAACTCCCACACCCGTCAATCTGACGGCTCTATTAATTGCAATGTATTTTATTCCCGCCGCTGACCCGGCGTCTGCGGGTTGCCCATAGCAACCAACATTCCATGGCACCATTGATAACTCTGGTTACCAGTACAAATGGCTGTCAGAAATACTAGAATTAGATACTCTGTACAAGAGGTACTAAATATATTAGAGAATGTGAGAGAGGCTGATTCGGGAGAAGAAGGAGAGTTTGATGATGACTGGTCACTCAATGGATCAGATAATTCAGACACCGAGGACGAGCAGCCTCCCCCCGCTAAGAGGAGTCATGTCGTCCGCCCCACTGGACGTGGCGACACAGTTCAAGGTATTGGCCTATAATAAATATAAGCTGTTATAGCTTGATGTAATTATGAGTTTTAGGCAGGGAGTTGAAATCAATAAACTAAATAAGCTAATATCTTATAGCTGCTCCCCCGCTGTCAGCACCAGCTGCGGGAGAACCGGCGGCAGCGCAGCCTCAGGTGTCACCTGTCCCACAACCACCGCTCTCAGAAAGGCTAGAGCAGGGAAAGGACGGTACAGTGTGGACTGTGGTCCAGGAAGAGGAGAGAGGGAGGCGGAAGAGCCAAAACGTCCTGACAGAGGCCGAGGGACCCACAGCACGCGCCAAGCTGAGAGTCCAAGACGCCTTGACTGCGTTCATGTGCCTTGTGGATGCCGAAATACTGGAGCACATACGAGACTGCACTGTGTCCGAGGCCCACAGAGTCCTTGAGGATAATTCATGGGATCTACATTTGGACGAACTGAAGGCCTTTATTGCGCTGGTCTACCTGCGCGGAGCAATTGGTGGCAGAACCCAGGAGCTATCCAACTTTTGGTCTGCTGAATGGGGTGTCCCTTACTTCAAGGAGAGCATGTCCAAGAATCGCTTTCAGAGCATATTGCGTTTCCTGCTTTTTGACAAAAAGGACACGCGGCTGGCACGCCTTGAAAAACACAAATTTGCCCTTGCAAATGAAATGTGGGACGGTTTTGTAAATAACTGTATCCTCAACTATAAACCTGGCTCCGACATCACCATTGATGAGCAGCTTTTACCAACGAAAGCTCGTTGTCCGTTCACGCAATATATGGCAAACAAGCCAGAAAAATTTGGCATCAAGTTTTTGGTCGCTGCTGACGTTGCAACAAAATATATGCTCAACAGCACACCATATTTAGGGAAGGATGGCTCGGGGAGAGCGTGGTGCTCAAACTGACGGAGCCTTTCACTGGAAAGGGAAGTAATGTCACAACGGACAATTTTTTCACCTCTAACTGGCGAAGGCTTTGCAGGCGAAGAAAACTAGCCTTGTTGGGACAATGAACAAAAGCAGAAGAGAGCTTCCTTCCTGTGTCCAACAACAAATGCCGCTGTACACCACCAAAGTGCTGAAAAACAGCCACACAACGCTGACCATCTACCAATGCAAACGCAAAAAAAAGTTTGCATTTTGAGTACGCTGCATACGTCAGCTGGCACCCTCAGCGGCTGTAAAGCCAAACCTGAGCCCGTGGTTTACTACAACCAGACGAAAGTGGGCGTTGATGTGCTGGACCAAATGTTGCGAAAGTACTCAGTGAAAGCAGCAACACGAAGATGGCCTGTCGCAGTGTTTGACAACATGCTGGACATTGCAGCTGTAAACGCCTGAGTGCTTTACAAAATGTGTCTGGGCCAGACAACACCCCAACGTGACTTCATCCTGATGTTGGCCAACGAACTGCGCGCAGACCACATGCGTGTACGGCAGCCTCTCGTGGAGGCCGTGTCCGCACCACTGTCCGCGCCCCTTTCTGCACCTGCTCCTGCCTTGGTGCCGACGGCGGACAGAAGGCAGTGCCAAGTTCGTAAGAACTGCTCCAAAAACCGGTCCAAAACCGCTTGCGTGAGGTGCCAAAAGGTGGTGTGTGGGCAATGCGCTGGAGCAGTTATGGTGGTGTGTTTAAATTGTAAATAAAATCTTTTAATTTCTGTAAATATCTTCTTTCATCGATTCTGTAATGATTGTTAATTATTTCTGATAATATACTGATTGAATTTGTTAATTTTTTACTTATGTTTCATGTTTTTATTGGCCTATTTACAATGTATATTCCGTCTTTCCAATCACATGTACATAAAACATTAAAGTCGCCCTGACCCCTCTCTCTCTCCCAACCCCACACATCCACCCACACATAAACATTTCATATGCACTTTTGTTGTCTTTCTGTATGTATTCCGTTTTCTTACAGTACATGTCGATGTATTGTTTTGTGAGTCTGCATGTGTCAATTGTCTTTTGCGTCACTAAATAAAGAAATTTAAAGGCATCATAATCTTGATTTACAAATAATGAATGTAAACAACAACAACTAGCCTACTATTCATAATTAGTGATTAACAAGGTTTGTAATTGCCGCTATGCCATTTTTACTGCTCAAAAATCAAAACATTAATTTCACAGCTAGGTTACATAGAACTCTTTGCTTCCCTTCAGCTCAATTTTAAATTTTAATGTTGCAATGTCCCATGAACACAACCAATTTATTAGCTCCAAGAAATGTCGAAATTGTCGACAAATGTCAGAAATGCCCCGTCCACGTGGGAATCGAACTTGGGACCTTGCAGCAGGGCATGAGCACTAACTGCACCACTGTGCCATCCATATGAAAACATAAATTGCTGAAAACTTGCATACAAATAAAAAGATTTCTCTCATATTGTATCAGTAATGTTCAGCAAAGGTTTCAAATTGATAACTTTAAAATGTATTTCCCCCCCCATATTCACCTGCATTGTTTTGCTTTAAAGGAATAGGCCACCGTTTTTACATACTGAGATTTGTTCATACCTTATGTTAGACAAGTTGATGTGCACCTGTCTGGTCTTTGTGGGTGCACTCAGTCACGCACATGTTGTTAGTATTTAGTCTTTCCCAGCATAGGTATAGCCCCAAACTGGAGTGAAGTTAGAAGCTATCAAGCTGTTCCACGTTTTGCGTATTTAAATATAGTTACGTGAAACGTTACACGATCCAAGTCTAGTTACACAAAATTAAACATGACGATTTTTTAAGCGAATAAAAAGGAGCACTATATTGTGAGGCGTAATAACACCTGAGGTCTTTCAGCCATTTCTACAGCTAAAGCCATTTCAGCAGCTTCAAAGACTTCAACAGTTTCAGGATTCAACAGTTTTAATGATTTCAGGAGTTTCAAGGACTCCAGGAGTTTCAAGGTTTCAACAGTTTCAAGGATTTCAGACGTCCGCACAGTAATATGTCAAAGTACTCCAACTTTATACTGTATCATCATTTAGTCTTGTTTAAAGATTCATTTAGAATTTGAAATTAGTCCCTTGTCAATGGATCATTTGTTGCGGAGCCTTTAGTCCTCCCATGAGTAAAGAGTACAAAAGAATTAATTATCCATCACGGATAATCACACAGATGCACCGCACTGAAGATGGAAAGTATTATTATTATTATTATTATTATTATTATTATTATTATTATTATTATTATTATTATTATTATTATATGTTTTGGAAGACACAGAAAGCTTGTGATTTGTCAAGAGCTAGGTGAAAAATCAATTGCAAAATGAGGAACAAACTTTCAAGCAAGCTTCTACTTTGGATTCAAACCATTAGTCTCTCAGTCGACCCTGTCTTGACCCTCGTCACGCAGACTGAACTTCTAATTCCACGCCTTTGTGTGTGTCGAACTAAACTGCTTTGCAAATCCTTACAAACTCTGTCGATTAACCAGCCGTGTCAGAGTTTTATCAGACTCATAATATGCTTCCTTCCAGCATGAAACAAATAAGCTTTATACAAGTGAATCACTGGGTTGTGACATGTAGTATGCACTATAATCCACACTAAGTTGTTTACTTGTTAAAAGAGCTTTAAGAGTGAATGAAACCGGGGGACAGTTTTAGAAAACAAAGCTGTATAAAAGACATGTTCCATGAATGTATATATTTATAGCAGGAGCTTGGTGTTATCAAATGCTTGGCAAGTCTTGTTCCTATACTGTAGTAATGGGATTTATGAGAGCCGAATCTTTGGGATTGGTTCAATAAAACAGACCTTTGTTGTTTGTTTGTTTGTTTGTTTGTTTGTTTGTTTGTTTCAAAACATGTACAATAGGCCAGGATGCATGAGTGTGTGGTTGGTGGTGATCGATGTCTTCCCCAGTGGGCGGCTGTGACTATGTATTAGGAAGGAGGTACTTTATTTGTATATCGTCTTTCACAGACATGGTCACAAAGCGCTTGACATGGGACAATTTCACATTCACTCCATACTTTGTGGTGGTAAGCTACCTACCTTAGTAGCCACAGCTGCCCTAAGGCAGACTGACATAAGTGTGAGGCAGTCAATGTGAACTATCAGTCCCTATCAGGGTCTTAGTTTTAGGATTTTTGGAATGCGCTAACGCACACTCCGCGCTCAATTTTGACATTATACAGAGAAAAATTAGTATGAATTTGTATCACACTATATCTGCAAACTGAAGCATATTTTTACATTTTACTTAGGGCTGCGGCTGCGCCGCAGAACATCCACAAAGGTTATCCAAGTACTTTGGATAACCTCTGGTTCCTCACTTCTCGCTGAATTATGGAGTTTAACATTTTTCCCCCACTGCTTTAACAGTAATTGGAGCTAACGTTAGCGCTAACTTTATATCAAAAGCCACGACAGAGTAAACTCACTCACCAGATTCAGTCGTCCATCATTTTCGCCTCTACTTCGGGACACAGATCCATGGGGCACACTCGTGAGGCACACGTCGTCTGCAGGGCCGCCACTGGCGCCGGCGGCTTGTTTGATGTGCGTCTTTGAAGAGAAAATGTCCGTTAAAATGCTATACGCTGCTAGCCAAATGTGTCTTAACATTACCATGTCAGTTTAACTAATGTAAACGTTTGTTCACTGTTCTAACAGTCTTTGAAGCTAGTGATAACCTTAACACAAAAGTTACCACAGAGTAAAATGCGCTCGCTCACTCACCAGATTCAGTCGTCCTGTCATCCTCCTTTTCGTCTCCTTTACAAATGCGTGTCGGACACAACAGCATGGAGCAGTTCAAAATACGCATTAGAAGTGTCGTGCTGCCTTCAGGCCGCGACCTATGTTTGATGTCGGAAAAATCGGGTAAATGATTTTCCGACTGACAAAAATCACACAAACACTGATAGGTTACAGTAAACATCTGCCTGTGTAGCGTAAAATAGATTAGTGAGTTATGTATTTGCATAAACCATGACATCAATAAAAATCAAGTCAATATTTTGGGGGATTTTAGAGTCTACTATAAGGCAAGGCAAGTTTATTTGTAGAGCACAATTCATACACAAGGCAATTCAAAGTGCTTCACAGTTGTAGAAAAATTACAAGAAAACGGATACAATCAATCAATAAAACATCAACATAAAGTTAATCAATTACAGTAAAAGGCAAGAGTGCAGATAAAATTCTTTCAGTTTTCATATGCACGGGTAAAAAGTGCTGTTTTCAGCCTGGATTTGGATTTGAACATTGTCAGAGTTGAGGCCTGTCTCACATCCTCATCAGTGGCGCCTCCAGAAATTGTTCATACAGTAGGGGTGGCCAGATGGGGCCACTTAAAATCTTGGGGTGGCAAACCAAAACCAAAACAGCTGAGCTGTAGGTGTCTGAGCGTGCAACAGCCGCAGGGAGAGGGAGGGGGAGGGGGGAGAGCTGGCTACAGCGTATGATCAAAGGTCTAGAGCGGCTTGCCTGGCTGGCTGTGAATTTGGGCTGAAAATATTCATAACTGATACTACAGTACTACAATTAACACTGGCCAGTGGGGTGTGAAGAAATCGTTATTTCTCTTATGTTGTCCTCGAATACCTTTAAAGAGCAAATCAATATCAGTACCAGTGCGTGTCTTTGTTCCTATGCTAATTACCTTACTCCGGGACAACCACGTGTTCAAAACTGGCGAAGAAGTTTAGCTTTTTCCGTCAACACTACCCTAACCGCTAATAATGACATACCAGGATAGATGACCAGGATTCGGAAGATTAAAGTCACTAAAGCTTTATTTTCCCTAATACAAAGTCACCTAAGCAGAGCGCTCTGTGTTCCTCCCCGAGTCTCCCTAGCGTCTAAACTAAGTTTTCCCCGTGTACCCAAAACTGTTTCCTTTGGGAGGAGTCAGAGCTTACGTCACATTTTCACATCACACAATAAATTTGAGCCTAAGCTACGTGTCGTTGTTCCATTGGCTTCCGATCCGTCATGTGACGTTTGGCTCCGCCCTTCGCGGCCATTTTATGAGTTCATTCTCTTCCACACGTTTTCCTTTTTTCCTGGGGGGAGGGTTTCATTGTCATTGTTCTTTCTCACACATCCCCCCTCGGATCTGTAACTTTCCCCTGTAATAAAGAACTGCAAAACACTTCGGACAAACTTTTGATTAACATTCCTAAATAGCCATAAGGGCAACACATCACATAAAAATATTATAATTCTTCAGGTGGCCAATGGGGTGGCCAGGAGTCGGCCAGGGGTGGCCACGGCCACCCCTGGTGGCGCCACTGATCCTCATGAAGACTGTTCCAGATTTTAGTTGCATGAAACTGAAACGCAGCCTCACCGTGTTTATTATTGACTCTGGGAACCACCAGGAGACCCCTCCCTGAAGTTCTCAGGGCCCGAGATGGTTCATACGGCTCTAACATGTCAGAGATGTACTTTGGTGCTAAACCATGAAAAGACTTGTACACAAGCAGAGCTGTTTTAAATTCTATTCTCTGAGTGACAGGAAGCCAGTGCAGAGACCGAAGCACTGGACTAATGTGGTCTTATTTCCTGGTTCTTGTCAGGATCCGAGCAGCAGCGTTCTGGATGTTCTGCAGCTCTAACAGCTCGTTTAGAAAGGCCAGTGATCAGGCCGTTACAGTAGTCTAACCTGCTGGAGACAAATGCATGGATGAGTCTCTCTAAGTCTGATTTTGACACTATTCCTCTGATCTTTGCAATGTTTTTCAGATGGTAAAAAGCTGATGATGTTATTGCTTTGATGTGGCTGTTTAAGTTCAGGTCTGAGTCCATGATTACTCCTAGATTTCTAACCTGATTTTTTGGTTTCAGAGCGAGAGACTCAAGGTGACTATAATGTCAAGTTTGGGATAAAATCACTGATGTAAATCTTAAAAAGTATTTCTGCCTAGTTGATAACATCTTTATAAATCTTTTGAGAATTAAAATGAAAAAAAAAAGTCTTTCTTGGGAACATAATGCAGCGGGAATTTAAGAGGCTCATGACCAAAACATAAAAATTCCACACCATTTAACTTAAAGTTACTCCTTCATGGCATTACTTTCAAATGTAATTTCATTCTACTTCAAATTAGTAGACTGTGCTTAAATTTTATCATTATACACTCAAACTTAAAATATCTATGTAAGTTGAAATTGAATGTTTGAGTTGTAATGAAATCCGGGCTAACAGTGTGTGTAGAAATCAAAAGTCAGTGTATTTCATTGCTTACAAATACTTGTATGTCACTCGGAAACCATGCTGTGTAATTTCCCAAAGCCACTAAGTTGATTTGATAATATTATTCAAATGTTTGGAATACGAAATCTCAGAATGAATACGAACACCCAGATGGTGGAGTTGTGAATGGATTGAGGTGAGAGAGAAAAAAAGGAGTGAAAACCTCAATGGAGGACACATTGAAAAGACTGAAATTATAATAGAACAGTGGGGTAGGATGAAGAAAGAGAGATGTGATGTGCGAAGTGCCAGAAGAGTGGGCACAGAGCAAGCGGGGAGCTCCACACATTGTAAATGGAGGAGTTTGCGCGAACTCGCTAATTCAGAGCTGTCAAGGTGTGAAGGAGAAGTTAAAGTGAAGATGCATCAGTGGGAGAGCCGAGTGTAGGAGGGAAATAACAGTTGGTTGTGGGTGACGCAAGCGAGAATCCAGCAAAGCTGCAGGCAGAAGTCATAGGAGAAGGCTGAAATCCTGTAACAGGACGATGACATGGCACTGACATAGCAGCATGGCTTTAGATTCACCATGACTCAGGTGTGCTGTGGGACTTTCAGTGTTGTTAAACCTGCTAAACATCAGATTACACAGCTTTAAGAAATTGGTTAGAACTGTTCTATGCCCAGACCCTGTGGGATCATTTTATAAGTTAGCAATTTCTTCAAATATCAGTACTGTTGATCTTATGTCACCACACAAAATCACACCAAAAGGTCACCAAGTTTCTTTACTTGCGTCTAAAATGTATTGTGGCTGGCAAAATTGTGGGGACTGAAATGCTTATCTTGCAAATACATCACACACAGTACAAAAGCATCTGTACCAATAATTATTAGTCTGCCCTATATATTTAGTAATAATATTACTACTGCAATTTAGATATTATCTAAAGTGCACTAAAGGACTTGCTTGAACAGCAGATGTCCACGTGTGTGCTGCACTGTCTTTGTTTCATTTTCCCTTCTGTTTATCGTGATGAAGCAGAGGAGCATATTTGTTTTTTGTGTGCAGAGGTAAACCTTGGTTTCTAAAATTCTTTAATTTTTTCTAAAGAAGCTGTATTCATATTTATTTTTTCTTGTTTCTGAAAAGAGGTGTATTGTTATAGCTTTGCACTATACATGACTCTATGAACTCTCCAAACCCAACACATTCCCGGTCAGCGATCACTTTGGCTGATTACTCAGCTCACGCTTTGAAGCCCCAATATAGAACGTAACATCACTATGTCTGCTCACTAGGGATGCAACGACTTTTGTCACGATTTGATACGTATTTCGATACTGAAGGTCACTATTTCGTTTCAATACATTTATGGCACTAAAAAAGAAATGCAAGAAGACATTTAAAAATACTGTATTTAAGTTTAGTTTTTAGTTTACTTTGTTTGAGCTGCTTACATTCTTATTTTCTTTTAGAATTTACATCATTACACAGTAATGGAAGCTCAAAAGGAGTAAGAAAGCGTATGTGCGCTGACTTCATATTCAATATTCAATAGGCCTACTTGACTCGAGCATTTAATAGTAACACACGCAGATGTTGCTTTCCCCATAAGGAGCACTCCAATAATTTATGTGATCTACTGTTAAGTCACAAAACCCATAATTCGCAACCTTAGACTTCAGCACTTTGACAACAAATGTTCCAACAACATGACTGATTTCTTATGTTTATCAGAGGCGAAGCTATAGCTGGCGACAAAACTGTCCTGCTCACTGTAGATGGCTGCATATGTGGTTGTTTCCGGACACCATTATCTTACCCTGGTCATCATACTAGATAGCAAATCTGTCCACTGCTGATCTGTGTGAAGGCGGCCAGTTCTGTTGTTGTTGCTCGCGGAAATGGCCTTGTCCCGGCGTCTGCTAGGCTAACGTACACGGCCTTCCAGGCAGGAGAAAGGAGGAGTTTCTCACAGCTCTGCTCAGAGGGGGCTGTGTTTCTCAGTGAGAGGAACACGCAGGGGAAACATCTTGATTGAGTTTTTTATTTCGAGCTACACACAAGGCACAAAAGCCAAAAAAGAAAGAAAAAAATATATAATAAAAGAAAAAATAATTAACATTCTGGCTCGAAAAGGAGTGGGAAGAAGACAAGCTTATTGACTCCCACCCCTGTTCATAAACTTAAATAACAATATATAACAATAACACTGTTTAGTTCTTATCTTACAAAACGATTAACAATTAAGTTGGTTACATATTAACAGATGCAACAATGCATTATATTAGGTCAACATTCACAGTATCTTACACGTTATAACAAGTGTATAATTTTGTTTCCTATACCGAATTTATTACCATGTTGGTATTGCTGTTATTCACCCTCACCATTACAGCCCATATACGATTACTCTGTATCAAAGTGTTTGAATGATACATAAAATACTCCACTTTTATTCATGAAAGGTACAATGATCGCAGACTGATTGATGCTCATGATAACAAGATTAGTCTTAACGATGTGTGTTAAAAGGGATTCGGGGCTTTTCTTTTTCCTTTTCTGTGACTGGACCTGCTGCCAGGACCTGCTGCCGTCCCCCACATGTCTGCCCTGTACTATGGGTTATTTGAATGTACATGGATATGTGCATGTTTTACTTCTAAGAATTTAATTCCTTTATATTACCATCAGCATCAATAGCAGTACCGCTGTCTGATCTATTTAAGTTTGATTCTAAGAATAATATATAGGTTGTTAGGTATTAATCCTAGACTGTTACAGTTAAAGTTTAAAGTTTAAATAATGATGATAATAACACAACAGCAATAGCAATAACAATGGCAATAACAATTACAATTACCCCACCTAGTCAATTCATATACTAATATGACACAATTCATTATTAATAGCTATCATTAATAAAAATAAAGAAAACAAGAGAAAAAAATAAATAAATAAAATAAAAATAAAACAACAAAAACAGTCAAGACATATAGTTAATGTAAGATATTACTAATACAATATAATCACTTGGTTATTTCTTGTTTACTGAATTACATGTTATATCCTCTTACAATAATAACAACCATAATGATAATAATAATAATACCAATATCAATAATAACAACTGCAATAGTATAATAGTAACAACAACAATATACTTCATCATTAGCTAGATCTGACCTTTAAATTATACAGCACTTTGTAACACCCATTAACAATCTTGATTTGAAATGATGAATATTTGGACATTGTTTAAGTTCTGCCCCTAATTTGTTCCAGAGTTTAACTCCACATACAGACACACACATACTTTTCCTAGTGGAAGACACTGCTTGAACCTTAAAGTTATCACACCCACTCAGGTTATATCCCCCTTCTGTGCGTGCAAAAAGCATTTGTATCCTTGCAGGTAGCGCATTTTTGTTGGCTTTAAACAGAAGTTGGGCAGTAGAGAAATCAACTAAATCATGCATTTTTAACAGTTTAGACTGCAGAAATAATATATTAGTGTGATCACAATATCCTACTTTATGTATAATTCTTACATCTGAAAAGCGGGCCACGGCACATCTACAATATTTCTTCGATTCATATTGAACATATTTGCGTGTTGAATCGAAGAGGCATTGTTGCATTCCTACCGCTAACCCATGATTTTGACTTATTTTAGTGTTATAAATCGATTTAATGTTTTACCAAAATTGATACTGACAATAGACAGTTATATTCTGAGATAATTGTCAGGATAATGACAAGGGAAATGTTTCTACCAACTATCATTTGTAAAGAAATTGATTTTAGAAAGCCAGACTGATGGTTTGTTGTTATCACCAATGCCATGCTTTGAATGAAATGCACGAGTCAACATATTTAGTTTAGTTTATTATTAGAATCCCCATTAGCTGTGCTTTACAGACAGCTAGTCTTCCTGGGGTCCTTGTTAAAAGCATACATATACAAAAGTATTGTCAATATGACAGTAAATAAAAGAGAATACAACAAGTACAATGTAAACTTGACATCATTCTGCATCCTCAAAGATAATCAATACCAATATAGTTCTTCAATTGTTCTTTAAAAACAGATTTGTGGTCTATTTGAACCAGGTTTAGTGGAAAGACGTTCCATCCCGTCATAGCTCTATAGACAAAAGTGCTTTTGAGGAAATGTGTATTTGCTTTGGGAATTAAAAACCGTCCTTCTGATGCATGTCTAGTGTTACAGCTATGTGACTCTCTGTTGTTTTAAATTGACTAAATAAAAACATAGGATTATTGAGTTTTAATATTTTCCAAGTAGAGAATAACAGTGAAGCTAAAGCTTGATCTTTCACCTTAAACCAGCCCAGATCGGAGTGCATAGTTTTTACGCTGGTTCTATAAGTGCAGTTCAGTGCCAAACGGGCCCTGCAGATTTATTCTGCATCAGTTGCAGTCTTTCTAGATCTTTACTTTTAGCATTGGCCCATATAATCTTACAATAGTCCAGTTGAGAAATGACTAAAGTTCTTACAACAAGCTTGGCCATGTGTGCTGGAAGAAACTGACGGGATCTTCTTACTGCAGCTAAAGATGTAACATGTAATGCTAACCAACTATTCAACAAAAGAGAACTTGCCCAGAAATGTATACTTTAGTATAAATATAGACAGGTTTGGCACTATTACACCAAATATGTGCCTGGCCACTAATCACACCATACTTAGATGCTTATGTTTGGCTTTGAACAGTCTGGAATGGAAAGCACAGAAAAGTGTAAATAAAATTATTAGCAAAAATATTGCTGACAATGGCAGATGCTAAGCAGCTACCTGATACCTTCGCGGTTTCATTACGTGTATGTCTTGTGATTGTCCCTGATCTTGGCTGTAATTCTACACTTATCTCATTTTGCAGGGCACAGTTACAATGGCTCTGAGCTGTTCTGTATCTGGTCGGCCGCTAACAGAGCTTCATGACAAAGTGCCGATAAGATGCATCACACCCAGGGGATTTTTCTAATTGGCATTGCTGGCCTTTCGTGCACCTCTTGAGTATTTCTACACAACGTCACCTGACCAAATGGCCTTTAGCAGTCCACACATATGCATTGCAATGGTGGAGGTAATTGTATTTGTTTGCACATGTTTAACAGTCTGTGAGGACGTGTGACTGCCAGGTATGACTCTGCTAGCTAAGGTCCCCAGTTTGATCCCCAGGCCGAATGGGGGCTCCAGGAGCTTTGATTTCCCCTACCCTTAAACCCACGTTACCTTGCCTGCACGCTTATTTCTCGCGGTATTTGTGAGTTCACAAACACATGAGAAAATGCAGACGAAAAAAACACAAGGCATGCTCACAAACACACAACATTTTTCAAAACTAAATACTTAATGGATTTGCAGAGTGCTTGATCCAACCAGCAGCAAATGCTGTTCCAAAAGTGTGTGCTCCCCCACACAATTGAAGGCACAATTCAGATGGATCTCAGTGCTAATGTTTTTGGAACTGTATTTTCAATGTAGCTCTTCTGGTAAAAAAACAAACATGTACAATAGGCCAGAATGAATGTCGTATAAGTGAACGAATGTTGGTTGGCGGACTGTCTGTTGGCGCATATGCCGCGCTTCTGTCTTTCCCAAGAGGCAGCCGCATCTACATAGCCACCGAGTGTGGAGTGAATAAAATGATCTTACATAAAGCGCTTTGTGACCATGTCTGTGAAAGGCAAGATACAAATAAAGTATTTTCTTCCACTCTGTTTAGCAAATTTTGAAGAAATATCAAAATCAGTACCTCTTGCAATACTGGTGTGCTTACAGTGTGTGAACTGTCAAAGAGAAGAAAAAAAACATTTTCAGCTTAAAGTGCATATGACACATTAGACTACATTGTCACAAATACGTAGTTAACACAATTCAAGATTCATGTTAACATTTTTCCTAAATCTGGCAAAAAAGACCTTTTTATTTTGGAAAAGAAAAACACTTCCACATTAGCCATGGAGCACCGGAAGTGACGTAGAACAAAACTGAAAATTGTTCATGTCCGCTGAAAGCCAATGGGATAATTTGTCCAAATAAACTGCAAATTGTCTCTCTCACACAAACATTTAGCGAACCACAACTATATCACCATAAACCTGGGATAAAATGGGGGAGACAGCAGCTCCACAACAGCTAATTGGCCATGGTGGCGCACAGCTAGCTACGATATTTTATGAAATATCCATGTGCCGAGCTTGCGCAAAATGTAAACATCACATCGTCACATCGTCACATGGTCACGGCGAGAACCGGAACACCGATACACGTGTGTCCTGTCAGCGTGGTGGATGGTATTGTTTTGATGCAGGCGGCGCAAAGTGAAGGAGGAGCTTATTTCCTGCGTGGAACCAACTTCTTATGAATATATTAAAAATAAACTAAATAAGCTGCATTTCTAAATAAGCAAACTTTTAATGAATGCAAAGAATTGTATAAAAATAAAATAAAACGAGCTACACCTGAGCTAAAGAAAACTGCACCAGAAGTGCATTTATACAAATAATGGCTGACTCCACACACACAATAACTTACATTTATTGAAGTAAATTACCAATGCAGTTTAATAGCTAATCATAAAATCTGATCAAGAATATAAGAAAAAAGACTACAAAAAAGAGCGCCATCTGCTGTATTTTTATTGCACCTACCTTCTTCTACGTCAGCACTGAAGAACGTTCTACTGTTGCTAAGGACATTTCCCTGTTATATTAACCACAGTTTTGACTTTTTAATCATACTTTCTCCACAAGCTGATATTTTATGGGTGTAAAGCTGTGATATTTTCCTTAACACAGGTATTATCCCACCAAATCAATTTTATAAAAACTTAATAACCTGTCAAATGCACTTTAACACGTTCAGTGTCTTTACATTTCAGAGAACATATGAGGTATTTTCATTTGAATGTTTTGTTTATATTGTTCTCAGGATATTTGTAGTCCAATTGACTCATGTTATGTGTAAGCACTAGCTATTGTTCCAGTTGTCTGGGGACAGCATATATACTGCGACTGTGTAATTACCCGAGTCTGACTTTTTTTTTTTTACCGGGGTTAGCATTATTCATGGGAGTCAACCTGGCTTCAAGTCCCAGCTCCAACAAATTGCTGAGTATCCGCACTTCACCCAGAGCGGTCATGCCTGATAAAACATACGGATCAAAAATATTAATGGGAGGGAGCTTGGGATAGTTTTTGGTTTTAAGTTATTGCACTTGTGTGTGGGCATGCATACATGTGTGTGCTTGTGTGTGAGTGTTGTTTGTTTATGTAGTCCGGACCATATGACAAACCTTGAAGCAATTATAAAAGGTTTATCAGATTAGAAATGCTTGTTCTTGGATTTGGTGGATTTTCCTGTGGCAGATTGCATCACGTTATGGCTCAAATTACCTAAAGAGCTGCTGCTTCTCTTTTTTAGACACAGTGAAATATATTCCACCTCATCACAAAGAATTTGCAAAGATTTTTGAAGACATGCACTTATCTTTAAAATAAAGATTTGGGTTAATATTTGATTTAATCTTGTGAATCTTCTTCTAACCAACACATGCTTTGCCTTAGCCAGAAAGGTATAGCATGAGGTAAGTGAGCACAAGGACCTGTCAAACCAAGTGCCAAGGTTATGAGGTAGCTTGTACAAGTTACGGTCACCGACGCCAAATATCGCTCTAATACACGGATGACAGAGACAGAGTTTGTGTCACACTGATACCTACAACTTTAATGAGGCTCTAAGCTTTGCAAGTATGCAGATCACTGACCACTTTTCACAGCGGAAACTACTCATGAACAGATTAATTATGTAGCACGGTGACTGTGGACATTAGCTTGCCCATGTTGCTGTGTGTTTCTTTCCTCATTTCACACTTTGCACCTCCTCCTCCCCCGGCCTCTCTGCCTTGGTGAGAATTGATACATAATGGCAGTGGTGGGACTGTGAAGTCAAAGCCTGCAAATAACAACACGTATATCGGCTGGGTTGCTATGGCGACGGACGAGGAGCCCACAAGGTGCGATGGGAACTGCTGTAACAGTGCGGGTGTAATGTCATTCGGCTTCTACTCACTACACATGAAGCTGAACATTTAGCTCCCAGCATGAGGAAATTATACACACAATTATTCCAATGTCTTCAAACAAGGAAAAATCTGAGAGGATGCTCTTGCAGAACAAAGACGCTTGTGATAAATTTGGATTTGTCTTTAAATACTAGCTTAGTTGGGATTTGTAATTTGGATTAGTAATTTTGTTTTTGGACTAATTTATTTGACTTAAATTCCGTCCAAGACACATACAGTTAAGACAGTTCATAGACAGTAACATGGACAGCATAAACAGTGTCCAGGAAGCCCCAAAACACTTCCAGGCAACAGAGGAAGAGCTGTTCCCAAATAGGAGGCTAGACTGAACCAAAAAGGCATTTTTTTTTTTCATAGGACAGTAGTTTGGTGAGTAGAAGAGTTGTATTTGTCTCAAAGGGGAGTTAGCTGCACGGTGCTCATGAGTCACTTTCAGTAACTCTAGTTCTCTGAATGTGCTTGGTGTAAAATTAATTACTGTCAGGCTTATTCTCAGTGGCAAGACAGAAATAACCGTCAGGAGCAGGTGTAAGTTAGTTTTAAATCAGGGTTCCCAAACTGTGGGTCAGGGACCAGAGGTGACAGAATGTGACCATTTACCATTTTAAAAAGTGGGGAAAAATAGACTAGTGTCGTCCTAAACCCCAGTCTGACAGTGGCAAATGGTTAGTGGTTCTTACATAGTGGGGCAGGGCCCAAATTGAGGTAATTATGTTCCTCTTGTGTCCTGCACTCTTGCGTGTAACTGTTTATGACCGTACATGGGTTCGCTCTTCGTCGAATAGCCTTTGTTAGAAGATAACATTAAATCGCTATTTATCATACTGGGTCAAGCTGTAATGTCGTACTACCCGTGGGTCAAGCTGTCGTACT
Source organism: Neogobius melanostomus (assembly GCA_007210695.1). Taxonomy (NCBI): domain Eukaryota; kingdom Metazoa; phylum Chordata; class Actinopteri; order Gobiiformes; family Gobiidae; genus Neogobius; species Neogobius melanostomus. The sequence continues at coordinate 4,864,628 of VHKM01000073.1, read as the reverse complement.
ACCTCTGTCATAGCCTTGACTGTGGTGCTCAGGCGCCTACTATCAGCCACTGAATGCTTTGCTTGCGTGTTAGTAGGACGCTCTTAGACGGTATTTACCCCCTTCTGTGGAAGCATAGACAGACTTGAATGTTAGGACTAGCACAATGTCTTGAGTTCATGTCTCCGGGTCAAACTTCTCCTGCATAAGACATCCTGACTGCTGCCTATTCTTCATCAATCCTCTCGATCATCATTTGTTATTTCCCTAACAGCCTTGAGATGCGTACTGTAAGGCCCCTGAGTGGATTTTTGCTTAGGGCCTCAGAAGGGCCAGCACCAGCTCTGCCTGTACACACTCAACTCACCGATGCCCGCAACACTTTTGTCAAACCGACGGCTTTACGTCCCCTGCGGCTGCAGTGCGCCTAATTGTGGGCTGCTTGTCACAGCTCTTTTGTTTTGCCGGGGGGACTAGCGACCCCATACTGCTACACTAAGATAAATAAGAACAAGAGATAAATAACTATAAATGCAAAAGTGATTATAAAACATACAATCTTTATTTAAAAACGGTGTACAAGAAACATGATGATCAACTCAAACTGATTAGACCCCTAATTATGAATATAATGAAAAGAAAAGAAGAATAAACTTTGTACACACGGCCCTCTCTCAACGCAACTGCTTTATGCCTCAACCTGTTTCCCAAACAGTCCTGCAGCGAGTCCTATAGGCCAAGGCTTATCATTCACACTATGATATTCACACAGCAGCGGGGAAATGACACCGGGGCTGCCGCCACAGTACTTGACAGCCAGGCAGAGCGAGCAGTGTTGCAAGGCACAGTGGAGACAGGAGCAGCTTACCGGCATCACCACCTGGCTACGGCCGGGACTAGGCCTTTCACAATAATTACTATATCGACTTATCGCTCGATAAGTAAAATGAAGGACAATAACATTTTTTGTCACGAAAAATGCACGATAAATGCACATGCTGCGTGTGCTTAAAATAAATATAGAAACATGAACGCTATCACAACGCTGAGTGAGCGGAGTGTCCATCCAACCCGTTTCCCTGTGCTTAAAGACAGCATTGAGCACAACAGCCGTATTCTCGCATGTATCCAGATCATTTATAGATCAGCGCTGCTTTTGGAGAGAGGCGGGGTGTAAACAAAATTGCCATGTTTAATTCGGAGCTTTACTGATTCCGACACATTGTGAACTTTATCACGGAGCAAGAGGGACTCATGTAAAACACTTGGAGTTCCAGCCAAAAGAACGAACAACAACTAATGCGCACTGCAGGTATGTCCAATGTGAGAACGGAACGAAACCACCACCCAGTCAGTGTATCAAAGCTAATCAGCGCTACTGTTAGCGAGAGGAACCCGACCGCTTTAGCCACTATCCAAATACAAGCGCGATAGTCCTGAGAACATTACTCAGTGCTTAGGTCTACATGTTACTGTTCAAAAGCAAGAGAAATTTTAAAAGAAAAGGAAAAAGAACACAACATATGGCTACTCTACTTTTGCAGTAATACAGTATTATCTGAATCCATACATTTATATACATTTTATTCTAACCAGGTTTTATTTAACACAGAAGAGTTTTTGTCAGGAAATATTTAACCAGAGTAATGCAGATGAAATATCAATATTATTGTTATTGGGATATTTTTCAAGATGATACTGTATATTGACTATTTGGAAGAAAAAAAATGTTGTGACAGGCCTAGTTCAAACACAGAACCTGGTGAGAGTGTAAGTTATGTTAAAAGGTTGAGAAGCACAGATGGATACATTGTCCTAGAATATGTCGACCCTTCTAGTTTGCACTTTGTTTGGTATAAGGTGTTAATATTGAATGTCAGAAGTTCAACACATTTCAATTAAAATAGTTGCTTACAGTTTTCTTTTTATTGCCTACAGTATTTGCATTATACTCAATATTATCATTTATCGCGATATTTTCTGAGATGATATATCGTCCTCAAAAATTTTTATCATGGCAGGCCTAGCCGGGACATTCCACTCACTACATCTGAATGAACAAACATACACATGTATTGGTTGTTTTCAGCATGAATGGTTTGTTTTACAGTGACCCTGACAGTAGTGAAATGTGCTCATAAACTTGGAATGTTGAGAATGAATTTTGCCCACAACTAACAGTTTGATCTCTTGCCCATCTTTGACAAAAAATAATTTAAACCAGCCCTGCTTGACAAATTGGTAGGGTAACTGTGTATTCATTTAGGATTTGTATACATATTTCTATACAGTAAGATGTAACAAATGATTTCAAAATGGCAAAGTGACTCACAGAACAATCTGATTGTTCTATCCATCACTTAAGAAAGAAAAAAGCATTTATCTTTAGCAGTTTCCTCTTTATTGGATGATTATGGCCCTGAAATGGGACACCTGCAGATTTAGTTCCAGCCTCTGCACTGACTTATGGCTTTGTCAAGAGTTGATTAACGTTTCCAAATAGGCTGTTAAGAACATTATTCAAAGCAGTGTGATTGGGCTCAGTGTGTGATGTGATCATTAATTTGCATTACAATGATTCTAAAATGCTGATAATTCCTTCGCTATTGTTTTTTGACTGTGAACTCTGAAGCAATCATAAATCATACTTTTCTTCTTCGAGGCAGTACAAGATGTCTCGTCTAAAAGCAATTCATCATATTAATAAATGTGTCAGCTGCGTTTTTTATACCCTTAGTTGTTCCCCCTCGCTGTTCAAAGACGGAAGAGTTGATCTCAAGATGAGAGATAGAAAGTGTGCAAATTCAAATGAATATTATAAATTAAAGTCGTAAACTTGTAACTTAAAAACAAGTTTCATATTAACTTTTGGGCTCTTTGATTACTTCCACAATCGAAACAGGAAAGCCATTAGCATTGATCAAAATACTGCAGAGGTCTATGGATACTTCTTCCAGCAGGAAATACATAAAAGGGGAAAAGCAACTAATCTATTGAGGAAGGAAAAGTAATAATGAACGTAATAAATAATGTCACATAATGTCCTCCCATGCTGCTATTTACTATAAATATGTCCTTCTTGCTCGGCCAGTTCTACTAAAAATGTTTGTTGTTATTTGCTTTGTTATGAACCTGGTATGCCTTGACTAAAGTTTTATTTCCAGCAAGTTGAACAATCATGATGAAATGTCCAAACCCAAGGCGGGTGTAAAGAGACTGCACAAACATAGAAAAAGAAGAAGAAGAAGAAGAAGAAGAAGAAGATTATTTATAGTGCCTTGCGAAAGTACTAATACACCTCGCACATTTTGTCATGTTTACAACACTAAACATAAAGATTGTATTTAGATTTTTTTTACTGAAAGTTCACACACAAGTAACAGACAACTGTGAAGTGAAAGTAAAATGATACATGATTATGTTATTATTAAACAAATAGAAAAGTGAAAAGTGGGGCTTGCATAAGTATTCATACAGCATTTTCGGAGTGCATTAAATTGCCTTTATAACATTACTAATAACTGCAGAAAGTTCACACCTTGCCCTAACCATTAAATAGAGGCCACCTGTGTGTAATCTACTCCCAGTATAATTCCAACTGTTCTGTGAGGGCGTCAGAGCTATGGTCAGAGAGTATTGGTCACTAAGCAACATCATGAAGGCCAAGGAGCACACCAGAGAGGTCAGGGATAAAGCTGTGGAGAAATTTAAAGCAGCGTTAAGTTATACGTACAAAGATTTCCCAAGATTTGAACATCTCACAAAGCACTGTTCAATCCATCATTCGGAAATGGAAAGAGTATAGCACCACTGAGAACTTACCAAGACACGGCCGTTCACGTAAAAAAACAGACCGAACAAGGAGAGCACTGGTAAGAAATGTAACCAAGTGCCCCAAGATAACTCTGGAGGAGCTGCGACGTACTGCCGCTGAGCTGGGGGAAACATGGGACAACTATAAGTCGTACGCTACACAAATCTGGCCTTCATGGACGAGTGGCAAGAAGAAAGCCATTATTGAAAGGAGGCCATAAGAAATCCTGTTTGAAGTTTGCTAGAAGTCATATGGAGGACACAGCTACCATGTGGAAGAAGGTGCTTTGGTCAGATGAGACAAAAATTGAACTTTTCGGTGAATGTAAAACGTTATGTATGGCGCAAACCTAACACTGCTCATCGTCCTGAGTGCACCATCCCCAGTGTCAAATATGGTGGGGGGAGCATCATGCTATGGGGCTGCTTTTCCTTAGCAGGGACTGGGAAGATTTTAAGAATAGTTGGGAAGATGGATGGTGGGGACATTTTGGAGGAAACCGCAAGAATTTAGCCGAGATCACCTTCCAGCAGGACAATGACCCTAAACACAAAGCTAAATCTACAATGGAATGGTTTAAAAATAAACATATTAATGTCTTAGAATGGCCCAGTCAAAGTCCTGACCTAAATCCTATTGAAAATCTGTGGAAAGACCTGAAAACTGCTGTTCACAAATGCTCTCCTTCTAATTTGACAGAGCTTGAGTTGTTTTGTAAAGAGGAATGGGCTAAAATGTGAGTCTTAGATGTGCAAGTCACACCCCAAAAGATTTGCTGCTGTTATTGCAGAAAAAGAGGGTTCCACAAAGTATTATTTGATGCTGTATGAATACAGTGCGTGCAGAATTATTAAGTACCCCCATGGTTTTGCGTTTTACATAGTTGTGATCACTCATTTAAACTTGTTGGATAGTCGAAATCATTCACAGGTGTAACTTGAATGCAATTACACAGTTTGGCTGCAAGACCTCATTGTTAGACTATAGCAGGTGAGATAAATACAAGTTGCCAACATTTACCTGTGCAGAATTATTAGATACCGAAGACTGAACACTAAAGATGGTTCCGAAAAAAGACTTAATCCTGCTGAAAAGGATACAATAGTGAAAGTGCTGGCTGAAGGACTGAGTATAAGACAAATTGCTAAAGATTTAACAGAAACTGGAGGACTGTACAGCGTTGGGTTAACAGTTCACAAGAGGGGCGGAAGAAAAGAGTTGACAAGAAAAGACGAAAGCTGAGTGAGAAGGATCTACGCGCAGAATAAAGAGAGAAGTCAAGAGAAATCCTCTACAAACCAGTTCCGGAATTTTCACCAATTGTGGCTTGCCAAGTGTACCTCGTAGTACCAAGTGCAGTGTACTTCGCGAGGTTTCTAAAGTGAAAAAAGCACAAACCCGACCCCTTCTAAGAAAGGAACATAAAGAAAAACGTCTGCAATGGGCACAAAAGTACATGAAGACGGATTTTAGCAGAGTATTGTGGACGGACGAGATGAGGGTGACCTTAGATGGTCCAGACGTCTGGGCTCGAGGTTAGATAGCTCATGGACTGGACGCCCCAGCCAGGTTCAGAAGGCAGCAAGGTGGTGGAGGAATCATGGTATGGGCAGGAATCATCAACTGTGAGGTCGTTGGCCCCTTCAGAGTAGAACAGTGTGTGAAAATCAACTCCGAGAATTACTGCAAGTTCTTTGAGAGCACCCTCTTCAAACAGTGGTACAAGAAGAAACCTGCAGCTTTCAAGAAAATATGATTTATTTATAATATGAACGCTCCTTCACATGCCTCTCACTACACAACTGCATGGCTAGCACAAAAGGTATTAAAGATGACCACCTAATGTGTTGGCCATCAAACTCTCCAGATTTATGAAATGAAATGAAAATGTGAAGAGGATAACACTGAACTTTAAGATGATTTTTGTGTTTGTATTCTTATTAATACAGCTTAACTTGAATGTTTCTGTTCAATATCTATGTCATTATTTGATTTGGTTTTGAACACAATTTTGTCAAAATAGTTGTGTTATGAGCTTGGTACCTAATAATCCTGCACAGACAATGGCGACAACTTGTAGTTATTACATCTGCTAGTTGACTATCAATGAGGTCTTGCAGCCAAAAGTGTTAAATCATATCCACAAGCATGTTAGACTACCCAACAGGTTTAAATGAGTGATCACAACCATGTAAAATGCAAAACCATGGGGTACCTAATAATTCTGCACGCACTGTACTTATGCACGCCCGACTTTTCACTTTTCTATTTAAAAAAAACAAAACAGAATCACGTATCATTTTGCTTTCACTTCACAGTTGTCTGTTACTTGTGTGTGAACGTTCAGTAAAAATTCAAAATAAAATCTTTATGTTTAGGGTTGTAAACATGACAAAATGTGCAAAAGTTCAAGGTGTATTAGTACTTTTCGCAAGGCACTGTATGTTTCACTGACATAGTCACAAAGCGCTTTACATGAGACAATTGTACATTCACTCCATACTCAGTGGTGTTCAGTTTCCCCTGGGGGAGACTGACAGAAGCGCTGTCGCGACTGCACACATCTGCGTCAACGGTCCCTCTGATCACCACCATACATTCACTCACACACATTCACTCATTCATCCTGTCCTACAGTATTGTACATGGTTTTAGTGGTAGGGGAAACCAGAGTACCCGGAGGAAACCTACACATAGATACAGAAACCTACACATAGATACAGACGCCATCTCTAGAATCGCCCATATATGGTTATGTTTGAAACAATTAAGGTTAAAATTTGTTAAATGACTTTAACAAATGCAGAATTATTGATATAGTTTTCTACCCCATAAAGATACAAAGACATGGAGCCCATAATTACATAAATAATGGAGAAGTAGCGCTAGCTACGACTGCCATTTTTATGCTTCTACTGAACAATCTGCTGTGAAAAAATATCCATAAGGACCAGATTTAGACTTTACTTTATTTATGTGTGATAAATAAGTTAATATTCCACCATAAAATTAGCCTGGCTAATGCCAGACTGCTGTGTGCGCTCGAATCATTTCAAACTGCACAACAACAGCCTGGGGACCATGGCTGAAATCTTCGTATGGATTTGGGGACCAATCACAGAACGAGGAGGGACGGCAAGACGATGACGCGCTATTTGACATACGAAGCTTGTAGTTAGTTTAAATAAAAGTTTATTTACAGATCAACATGACAGCAGCAGACGCGACACCATCTTTCGATCAAGCGTTTGACCGAGTTCTGAATAGTTTAGCTCGAAAGTTTACAGCAGGTACGTCATACGTCATCTGATACGATGATACGATTGGCTATGGCTACGTGCAGACACATATGATAGACATCCATAGTGTCCAATGAACGGCTATGGACAATTGTAAACCACATCTGTCCTACGAGAAAATGAATTGGTGGTCCCCAGACTAAATATCACTTGTGATTTTAGTCTGGTGATAGCCAGGCTACCAGAAAATGGCTAAAAAGAGTGGAAAATTGTGTTTTCCAAAATATTCTCTTTTCCCCCTCGTCGAAGCCACGCCCCCTTCTATGACAAGATGCCGTCTGTATAGAGTGCATTAGAGATGTGTAAATATTGCTTTCAACAGCACAGAATCACAAGAGACTACTAAACTACCATAATCATCGCTGATTGCCCTGTTATTACACATTATTTCCCTCATTATTACACATAATAATGTTTCAAATCAAGATATGTTTTGATCTGTCAGTATGTGAAAACATGGTTTAAGAGCACAATGTGAAATACCCAAGTCCACCTTTACATTTGCACTCTATCTACAAAGCAGACAGTGACTGACCAAAGGTTAAGTGACTTCTCCTCGGGTAGAATAAACTTCTTGTTCAATTTTCTCAGTCCATCTCAGGTGTTAACTTATATCTGTGATCTGTGACCACGTCACCTCCGTGTCCCCAGAGGTGGATGTCTGCAATCGAGTTCCCACCTGCTTCACACACTTAGCCAGAGGTGTTAGATGGGACCTGCTGCGTGCCACCCCTGTCCTGTCTCCTGTGTGCCAAAGTGGTTTAGTTTGTCGACTTCCTTCACACTACGAGAGGAAGGAGCGTCATCTGGAGTCACAGAAGAAAGACGTCATGGAATAGAAGTTGAAGAAATGCTTCACGTCATCTCTAATAATCAAACACATTTTTTTCCCAACCTCCTGTTTCAACTCAGTACCTAATAGACCTCCCCATCTTGGTTCTACCCATTGTTCATATTTGATCATTGAAATGATCATTTTTATTGATTTATTTATTACACATAATAAGCCTTATTTTTAATGACAACCTAAAATGCAGTCCCTCGCCTTAAGGAATTAAGATTTCTACATGTGCAATTGAAAAATGACAATGAAACTGTATATACAGTATTAAATCCAAGGGTTGACTTACTTTTTCATCCCTGTCCTGTAAATGTTTACATGTTATGGCCAATAAAAATATGATAAAATGTAATTGTTTGGCTGGTATTAGTTTAAGTAGACACTGTTTGCACATTCTTGTGATTTAAATAAAGATCAGACCACATTTTATGACCAATGTAGGCAGATATGTAAGAAATTCCAAAGGTTTACATACTTTTTTCCTCCCACTGTACATGTTTGGCTATGACAAATACTTTTAGTATAATAAACTGTCATAATATTTGGCAATCCTCTCCTCTGTTTCCGTCTCTCCCGCTCCCTTTGTGTTTGTCTGTGTAACCATGTCTGAGGAAGGGCTGGCTTGACGCCCGAAACGTTACGACACGACTACATACGACTTGGTAGCCTGGCTAACGCCAGACTGCTGTGTGCGCTCGAATCTTTCGAACTTCACAACAGCCTGGGGACCATGGCCGACATTTTTCCATGGATTGGGCACCAATCACAGAACGAGGAGGAGGGTAAGACGATGACGCGCTATTTGACATAAAGCTTGTAGTTTGTTTAGGGATAAAAAAAAATAAAAAAATATTTACGGATCCAACATGACAGTAGCAGACGCGATGCCATCTTTCGATCAAGCTTTAGAACGTGTTCTAAATAGTTTAGCTCAAAAGTTTACAGCAGGTACGTCATACGTCATCTGATACCATGATATGATTGGCTATGGCTACGTGCAGACCACGAGAGACATTCGTAGCGCCCAATAAACGGCTATGGACAATCGTAAACCACACCTCTCTATGAGAAAATGAATTGGTGGTCCCCAGACTAATATCACTTGTGATTTAGTCTGGCGTTAGCCAGGCTAACGACTTGGTGCAAGTAAATAAATTGTGGGAGCAAACGTGAGCTGTGCGGCACTCGTTTTTTCTTTGTCTGTGTAACCCCCATAATTTGGGTCAAGCCATTTATTATTTGTTTTCTTTGTTTTATTATTTATTGCTACAAGTATCCCTGTAAAAACACCAAAATCTCATTTGTTGATGTAGTGGCACTTAGTCGCCACTAGATGGAGCCAGACTCCATAGTACAAATAAATGTTTTACGCAAGTGAGTAAAAGACAGAGAGAAACGTGGCAGACAAGAGCACGTCTGGCTCTTGCTCGTCCTTTCGCTAAGAAAAAAAAAGTTTTAAGTTGTTGAGTTTGTTAAAACTCCAGTCCACACAAGTGAGACAGAGAGGATAAATATCTGATAAATATCTGATATTCTGGTGAGTGAATTTGAGTACATCGAGCAAGCTAATGTTGCTAAGCTAATACTAATACTCATGCTAATTCAATATTATATTTTGTTATAACTCCAGTTCCTGCTGGTAATCGAGACAAGGTTATTTTTATATCTGCATTTTGTCATCAATGCAGATATTCTTTGGTGAGTTCATTTGTATGTAATGAGAATGCTATTTTTGTTCAGCCAAAGCAATCACACATGTGGATTACAATTTATTTTTTGTTAAGACTATTACACTGACACACAAGAAAGGTCATCTGCAGTAAGGTATTTCTGCAGATCTTCTCCGGTGAGTGAATGTATTTTATGTACTCCTAAACAATCGGAGACTATTCTAAAGCTGTATTTGAATACCTTTTATTGAAACTGAGTTATGATCATGTAATAACTGTTGTTTACTGTGTGAAATATGGTATTAGGCCTGCCATTTATTTTCTTTTATTGTAAACAGTAACAGTTGTTGATTTGAGATTTATACAAGCTTGTAATTTAGATATCAATATTTAATCCTGCATATGGATGGTGATAGTGACTTCATGATTTATAAATATGCAGGTTGTTTTTTTTTAGAGACCCATTCAAGTGGAGGACTACATCCAGCTGCCCTTGCCTCACCTGGACAACCGTACCCTGAGACAGGCACAAGATCCAGAGTGCTGGAACCTTCACCACGATCTATTCTTCAAGTTATGATACGGGGGAAATATATGACCAGTGACTAAAAATTTACTTGACTGACTGACTTAACTCAAAAGAACTGAAAGAACAATACGAACTGAAAAGGTTATTACTACCCGCTTTAACAAGGTGGACACTTTATGTTATGGGAGAGAACTGGTGAAACATTTTTTTCTATTCTTTTATTGGATTAAAGAAATTGTTTCTCTTGGTAGAACCATAAGTGTTTGTGCTTACTATTCTCCTTATCGAACGTAGACTAGTATTAACAGTGGTAATAGCATTTGGGTTTCTATTCCACACAAAGCCTTGACTCTGAGTTACAACCACGTGTTACATCTGGTTACTACTTACATGGGCGTGGCTACACACGCCCAGGTTACCGGCACATTACCGGCACTTCAAGAGGACCAGTTTCTCCACCATTCCTTCCCAGTTTGTTTGTACTGCAACAGTCAAGTGGAAGCTTTTGGCTCTATCTTGTAAATGTTTGGATTTTCTACTAAATCTCTGCATTTTGTCTCCAGCGCCTGCTTGCCCACCCGCCTGCCTGCCTGTCTGCCTGCCAGCCTACCAACCAACAAATACTCACCTGTCTGCTACTTACCCTGTTCAACTGGTCCTCTGGTCTACACTTCCATACTTACCTGTAAAATAAAAACTTGTAACCATTTACCGGCTGTGCTCTGCTTTTGGGTCCAATAGAAAACCATGACAATAAACTGTTCCATTGTCATTGATGAATGACTCACATATCTTTGATCTTTGGTGAGGATGACCATCTTCAGGTTATATTTTGTGTCACTCTTCAACAGCTTACCCAGAGGTTTGAAGCACTGACCTTATGTAAGTACAGTTTTGTAAATTCCTGTGCATCAGACATTTTTCCAGTAAATCTTTTAGTCATTGCTTCTCTCCCTGAACCCTCTGCTGCCATAAAAACAACCAAGAACCTCCTTCACAACAGCAACACAAATCCTTACACGAATCCCTTTCACCAGCTTAAAATACAGCACGTATTCTCAGAGACAAGGCAAGGTTATTCTGCATTTGATCTGTTCCTGCAGAAGCAACTTGTCAGGAGCAGATGGCAACCCCTTAGCACAGCACTGACTCATCTCCAGGTTGTGAACTATTAAAGTAGTTGTATTAGTTAAAGCCAATATGTTGTAGGTAAAAAAAAGTTAACAATCAATTTCACTATTGATCTTGAAATGTCAACTTGATGGCAAGATTTCCACACAGCTAGGCAAACTTTATGTCTATATGTCTAAACCTATTCTTTCACCTACGTATCTATAAATATGACGATGTTATTGTTTTGAAGGCTTGCTGTGGTGGAAAATGATGTCTTTTGAAGTAACATCCAACTTAACATGCACGGCACATGGATCAAGCAAAGCAGACACACAAAAATCCATGCATGGTTTGCTGTGAATTATTAATGCGTTTAAAATCAAATTCATAACCTGGGTAAATGAAGCATAAAGGCAGTTCAGGCGTACTGTATATCTCTAGTCACGCATCATGGAACACGATTGTGTCTTACACGTAAGCTTATATTCATAGGACCAAGATGTAGAATAATTCCCTAATTGGTCATGTTGAATGACAGATGGGCCCTTTTGCCATCACATTGTGACATTATAATCATGAGAAAACAGGATGGAAATCACCCTAATATAGGTCTCATGAAATTCAAATTGTCACCTGCCTGTCACATTTCTAGCACTGAAGCAGTAGCAAATTTGATAGGTTATTTTGTCTTTACAACTTGAGATAAGACCAGCGTGACCTTAATTCTGTAATGCACCTGAGAACCAAAGCGCTTATTTCTTTCCACGTAATAGATGTACATTTTTTCATCATATACCTATACCACTATTCATTGCGTACAGCTCAAGATGCGCAACCTAAGCCGTTCATTGTGCCAGGGATGCTGGATAATAAGTCCACAATTGCTTTTAAATGTAAAGAGCAATTCCTTTGAAAAGACTACAAGAAGTATAGGTTTATTGGGCCTGTTTCATTCTTTCTCTACAGTTAAATAAAGATAGTCTTCTAATGGGAGAAGACCCCCCCCCCTGTCAACGGGTTCATAAATCTTGTCTTTTTTAAATGCACCCCCCAGCATAGGTCTCAGAACTGTCTCACAACAATAAGGGCAGCAGGGTGAGGGCTTGCTGATGGGGGGCTACTGCCCTCTACCAACTGGCCACATTACACCCTAGCTTTTTAAAGGCACCTCACTAAACAAGGCAAACAACAAAACAAAAACTAAAAACTAACAATAAAACAATCAGAACTAATAATGTTACGGTGGAAATGGGAATGTCAATAATAATGGGTCATGTTGATTATGAAATACTTAATAATAACTAAGTCAATGTTCAATTACTAGAATGGTGACTGGTGTTTATAAGTAAAGATTGGTTATGGTTATTAAGTGAATGGGAAAGAGGAAAAGAAAAGGAAAGTACAAATTGTAAATAAAATACAATTAAAATAAATGCTTATACATATTGGTAAACTGCATACATTTCTATCTTCGTGTTGTCTTATAAAACTAAGTAAATACACTCAGAAATCACAAACTTTTCTATTTGTATTGTATTGTATTGTATTTTGAAATTGCGGTAGGCACTTTGAGTTATTATTTATTTTTCTAGGACACCTTTTTACTGCTGCCTATGGCAGTTGATTACATTTTAATATATACAATATACATATTTTTAATGTATTTTTAATGTATTTTTTAATGTAATTGTATCGTGTTTTTAATGCTTTTTATTGCATTTTTATTGTGTTTGGGTGTCTGGTGCTGCTGTGAGGCACATTGAGTTGTACATGTACATGAAATGTGCCATATAAATAAACTTGCCTTGCCTTCTTGTTTGTTTGTTTTCTTGTGATAATGTAAACGAAATGATGTAGATATTGTAAATAATAATGCACTGTAAATAATAGCTCAAATAAATCAAATCAAATCAAGAATCTACAAATGGAAAATCAGTAAAAAAAATAATCCTGTCCTAATTCCTGTGCACACAAAATGCTAATTAAGAAATGCTTTGCAGTGAAGCTACTGAGCTAAAATTAACTCAATGTAAATATATGGATTTCCTGAAGAGAGTGAGACATCACCTCATGACAACGGCTTCTGAGCGTGTTCAGTTCTTGAGAGGAGACTGAATTTGAGGAATTAGACAAACATGCAGAATCCAACCGTGGGTATGTCTTTGATAAGAACACTTTATGAACCGAGCGCATTTTCTCCAGTTCAGCTTTACCAAATTCTAAAAGTTTATAGCCTATGATAGGCCAGAGTACCTCATTTAAAATCTAAGACAAACTGATCTAACGGATATTTTCATTGCGTTCTTGCTGCGTTGTCATCACTTTTTAAAAAACTTTTTTCCCCCTTTTTACTGGGTTTTCATCATATTTTCATTGTTTTTTGTCACGTATTGAATGCATATTTTTTGCATATTTTTTGTGGCTTTTTGTCACTTTTTCTTAATTTTTTTTACATCACATTTTTCTCACTTTTCTGTTGCTTTTTTTGTCACGTTTTTGTCACTCTTTTGTTGCATTTTCTTCCTTGTTTTCGTCTCATTTGTGTTGCTATTTTGACACTTTTTTCAAGGAGATTTTAGATTTGGGTAAAGCCAAACTGGAGAAAATGTGCTTGGTTCAGGTGGGGCTTATTACAATTTTTAGTATATGGACCCTTTTACTTATCGATGGATTTTAATTGCAGTAACTAAATAAAAAGACACTCGATGTTACAAACTACTCACACTTCAAAAAACAGTTGTTTCTAAATTATTCTAAAGGGCACAGGACAGTTTGTTTGTTTTGTCTTTTGAGCAAGCACACTGTAGTACGCACTCTGATAAACTGTTTGAAGCAGCACGAAGTCCACATCCGACACTTGTGCTCTTTGCGGTTTTTCAAGCTGTATTCTCTTTTTTTTTCCGTCTGCAGCTGACTTTCTTTCTTTGGAGTCTGACAGTTGACTATGACTTTCCAAAAGTACAGTCCATTCTGTATTAACAGAGAAACACCTGCATCCACATTCCCTATACTCTGCAGCTGGGAACACCAACCTCACTCAGTTCAAAGCTTCCCCAATGAGCATTTAAATGCTGAATACATTTAAACAGAGATGTACCACTAATGTATCCCGTGTCATCATGAGAAAATGGGGGAAAGCTTTTAGTTTGAATTATGTATTTAGAGCATTTATGCTGTACACTCATTCTCCATCAGGCGGTGTCTCTCTTGCCTGGAGATGCATCTACACATAAACATCACTTGTTGGGTTCGGTGGTTCATGCGTTGCTGAAATGTTTTTTTATTTTTATTTTCCTTTCTTTTTCATGTTGTGTGACTGTTGATTTATTTTGACTTAGCCCTTCATTTGGCACACTCTGATCTGATTTGATCACTGGTACAGATTGTTATTTTGCCATATTGCCTATATGTAAAAAACGGACCTACAGGTAGAACCTCATTTTGATCATTCTGATAAACATCATTAGTTTTTAACAGAGCCCAAAGACCTCTTTCCTTTTTGCAAAATACATAAGGTTTCTACAAAAACCAAATGCAAGCAAAGACCGCCCGAACTGCAGATATTACTTGGTGTGAAGAAATCAACTGTGGAAGCAATTATTAGAAAATGGAAGACATACAAGACCACTTGATCACAAGAACGGTGAGCAAAAATCCCAGAACCACACGGGGGGACCTAGTGAATGACCTGCAGAGAGCTGGGACCAAAGTAACAAAGGCTACCGTCAGTAACACACTACGCCGCCAGGGACTCAATTCCTGCAGTGCCAGACGTGTCCCCCTGCTTAAGCCAGGACATGTCCGGGCCCGTCTGAAGTTTGCTAGAGAGCATCTGGATGATCCAGAAGAGGACTGGGAGAATGTCATATGGTCAGATCAAACCAAAATGGAACTTTTTGGTCAAAACTCAACTCGTCGTGTTTGGAGGAGAAAGAATGCTGAGTTGCATCTAAAGAACACCATACCTACTGTGAAGCATGGGGGCGGAAACATCATGCTTTGGGGCTGTTTTTCTGCAAAGGGACCAGGACGACTGATCCATGTAAGGAAGAATGAATGGGGCCATGTATTGTGAGATTTTGAGTGAAAACCTCCTTCCATCAGCAAGGACATTGAAAATTAAACGTGGCTGGGTCTTTCAGCATGACAATGATCCCAAACACACCGCCCGGGAAACGAAGGAGTGGCTTCGTAAGAAGCATTTCAAGCTCCTGGAGTGGCCTAGCCAGTCTCCAGATCTCAACACCATATAGAAAATCTTTGGAGGGAGTTGAAAGTCCGTGTTGCCCAGCGCCTGCCCCAAAACATCACTGCTCTAGAGGAGATCTGCATGGAGGAATGGGCCAAAATAGCAGCAACAGTGTGTGAAAACCTTGTGAAGATTTTCAGAAAACGTTTGACCTCTGTCATTGCCAACAAAGGGTATATAACAAAGTATTGAGATGAACTTTTGTTATTGACCAAATACTTATTTAACACCATAATTTGCAAATAAATCATTAAAAATCAGACAATGTGATTTTCTGGATTTTTTTCTTTCTCATTTTGTCTCATAGTTGAGGTTTACCTATAATGAAAATTACAGGCCTCTCATCTTTTTAAGTGGGAGAACTTGCACAAATGTTGGCTGACTAAATACCTTTTTTCCCCACTGTAATGTCAATAATTTTGCAGCTATTATCCCTTAACCTTTTTTTCTGGGTCAGACTTTCACTGTAAATTTGACCCTTTATGTTGTTCTTTAAGTATTTATGAACATGAGTCAAAAGTGCAGAGCAGAGGGACACACACCTGCAATATGAATCCACTTATCTAACATTATACATTTTACATTGTGTACTGAATATCTTCAAGCCTTTTTTATCAACTGGTGGATCAGCACATAATTACACATGTGTAATGTATAATGGAAAACCAACATGCTTTCATTATCTGTATCTCTATTATTTATTGACATGTTGCATTTATATTCTTTCCACTAGTTTAAAGTTCCTATATTTACCCTTGAAGAGGTAGCATTGTTATGTATAGGGTTGCCAATCGTCACTTGAAATACGGAATCGTCCCGTATTTTTAAAATAAAGGTGCGTCCTGTATTGAATCAATAAGGGACGGCTTTTGTCCCGTATTTTGAAGATCCTCCCTTTCTCCCCGTCATAATATAAGAGATCCATGCCCGTCACTCACTAAATTTGCGCTGGACAGAAGTCCACTCTTCAGAGAGAGACTGGAGAATAATCATAAGATCAGCAGCAGCTCAGTCCGCTCCCCATGCGCGCGGGTTTAATGCAACTCAATATAACAGCATTTATCATGAAATCATCAACTTTACAGACATAAACTTCATAAACAAAGTCTACTGTTCCCAAGCTTTAGCCCGCTTTTTATTCCACCTCAATCGGCCTCATTTTTTCGGTTTTAGAGACTAATTTAGGAAGCATGAAGAGAAAAGGCCGTGGACAGTGGACAGTGGACAGTGCAGAGTGGCGCGGGGTTACGGCGTGCGGTTACAGCACGATGTCGGCCTTTTCCACACAGTCTTTCCTCTGAATCTGTCCGGTTTAAAAGCAACAAAAACGTGTGAAATCCTGGTTAAAGTTGAGTCTTTAGTGTTGTCTGGAGCCTGTGTCTCCTCTCAGCTCAGCGCGATGAGTAGCTACAGACGTAGGAGGAACAGGGGCGGAGCTGACACGAAGAGCAGAGGGACTGGGGCCCCACTGGGAAACACTAACACAGGATTTTGACAGTACATAAAAAAACAATGAATAAATGAATAGAATAAATAATAAAAGTAGTCTAATTGCAGCTATAAAAATCAGTCTTGCTTTTCTTTCTTTTTTTTTTAAAGAAAGTAATCATAATGTAGACAGTTCTGATTTTCCTCACTGTATAAGGCTAATTTAAACAGCAGATGTTTGCCTAAAATACACCAGATTGCACAAAATTGTTTCTGATTAATCAAAAATTTCCTGAGAAGGACTGGCTGTTGCTGTAACTTTCTTAGAGTATTTCAAACAAACGCACATATTAAAAAAGAGTTATTCTGTAAAATGGTTTAAAACTTATTTCTAAAATATACAAATAAAAAGTAATATAAAACACCTTCTGTTACATGTAATCTACACACATCCTTTCATATATCATTCTGAGTCGTCTAGATTAGTCCCACCACCTCCCAAAGTCCATTTTAACCACTGCTAATAAGCATGCAATACATAACCTTATAGAAAGAAAGTGCTTAACCCGTAAAATATATAATATATAACATAAATAAATAAATAAAAGATCCAACATTGTTTGGATGCATATACAGTATGTTAAAAACCTGGTTACAGTGAATGAAAAAAAATATCTGTAATTACAAATCATAAGCTCTAAAGTCGTCTATTGATGTCTTTGTCGTCCCGTCATCCCGGTCGCCCAAAAGTGTCCCTTATTTTTCTGTTCTCAAGTTGGCAACCCTAGTTATGTACTGCCATCTAAATGTGTATGGAAAAGGGCATGGTGGTGCTGATGCATATACTGTACATCCACATAAGACAATGATGCACAATAATAAAAACAAAGACAGAAATGTATTTGGCTCTATTTTCTGCCACTCAAAGCCTGCTCTGGGTTAAACAGACATTCTCAGACATTGAGGTAGATAGACAAAATCTAATGGACATTCTCTATATAGATGGCCAACAGTTTGTGCTGAACCAAGTCACTTCTCCACGGCCAAAGTTAGCAACTGAGTTCCCGCAAGATGGCAAAGAGGGTGGTGACACATCATTATACCGCGCATAAAAGCAGCTATGACCAAACTAAGATTGAGTCTTTAAACAGTGAAGTGCCATCAAAGTCAATAACAGCCTCATATTTAAATGGGATATGTGAGGAGGATTTGACAAATATACTACTTCAAAGTCACATGCTAAACAAAAGCTACATTCACACAAAAAGTGAAGCTCTTGTACCGTAAATGACATCTATTGTGTAAAATTTTGGCTGACAAATCGACAAAACCGCTATGAATCTCCCAGTTGAGACTGCATAGCTAATTACTGCCGAGGCTTAGGGATTTGACATGGCCATGTAGCATAAACTTCTTCCTATTGTGCAATAATCTCCAAATTCCCCACTGAAGAGACATGGATTATGAGAGATAATAAAACGGCCAAATCATGTTATATATGATGTGGTTAGTTACACTGTGTGTTTGAGTTAAGATTGAATGGTTAATGGCAAAATGTGCACTATTATTTATCTTTTTAATGTTTATTTTCTATTTTTGAGCAAAGTTTGTTGAAATATTTTGTCCTACATTTATCCACCAGGGGCAGTTATTGGAGTGACTGGCTGTTTATCTCGTCACTTTAACCTGTTACTTGCGGTCCCCCCATGATCAGGGGGCTAGGGTCAGGGATTAGGGTTATGATTAGGGTTATGAATGGCAAATGTGATGTAAGTTGTGTTTCGCTCACACAGATCTCACACATATTTTTAGAAACTAGGTCTTGGCTTTCAAACGAGGTATCACACTGGCATATAGGCTGTAAGCCCTTCAGTCAATACGCTTTGAGATTTGGATATGCGTAATTGCTAACCCTAAACCTAACCTTAACCCTAAGGTGGCAGGTAACAGGTTAAATGAAATCTAGAACATCATTTATCAAGTTATGGAATAAAATTTGTTTTTTAATCAATTTGTTCCGATATGACACATCATAACAAGAAGAGTTCATGAATTAACCTCACATAGCGAGAGGCCCTATAGCTTTCAAGGACCTAGAATGCTGTCCTGTGGCAGTCAAACCATGTGCAGGAAACTTCCGAAACATGTAAAGATGTGATATAAACCCAACTGGTCTGAGTAAAATGAATATTTTTCTTAATTTGTTCAATGTACCAAATGAACCCTAAAAGATCGGGGCGACTAGGCCACATTCTCTAGAATTGTCTGGCCAGGCCAACCTGCATCTTACTGGACAATGAAGAAATGAACAGTACCTGGAGAAAACACACAGGAATGTGGGGAGTCCACACCAATCAGGAAAATAATGATTTCAAGATTCAAGAACTTTAGGATGAAAGGAAGAAAAAGTATGAAGTGTATGGGGTTATGTATAGTTAGAAATGTTCTTAAGCATTAAAGGGGAAATAATATATGTAAATTCTACAGATAATGAATTGTGTAGTCAAAAGGAGTCAAGACAATCATTAAGATTCTGCCGCAGGAACATGTCTTGAACTTTGAGTGGACGTCGATGATTTGCCCAGCTTGTATGCTAACCCTGGATACATTGATTACCTCTGTTGACTTTTATTCCTTTGTTTACTTGCTTCTATCAATACTGCTTCCTACATTATCACAGCTGCCATGCTGCTGCTGCTTTCCTCACTTAGCTCTGCGGGAAGCTAATGAATTCCCTTTGGTTCACTCCTCTTAATCAAAGGACCATTGTGCACCACGCTGCCTTGTAATTAAAGGTCACCCAACCCAGCAGGTGGGAGGAGCCAGGGCATATTATGTTTTTTGACAGTTGCATAATTGTTCAGACAAAAATGTGATCTGGACTTTGTTTCTCCCTGTATTTTTTTGCATATATATATTTTTTGATTGTGCTTTAAAATAACTCTTCAATCTTATTTATCTTAATTTTATAGATATCAAAAAAGAAACTCCAACTGCACTGTGTTTGAAGGTGGCAGTGCAAGCCACACTTGCGTTCCACAGCTCTTGGAATTGTGGACCACAGGACATGATTTACCATTACTTCATCAAAGGTTCAATTCAATCAGCAAACACAATCAGAGCAGATCCTATCCTCTGCAGCAGTGCATTGTGGGTCTGAACATTTGGGAAGCGGCTGCGTTGCTTTGTTGACATCTCAAGGCTGGTGTAATCAGTTGTATTGTAAGAGACAACACAGGTGACTAAGGTCCAACTTCAATAACAACATCAGTTCTATTGTAGAGACCTTAACTTGATTGGACGTAGTTATGTCAGAGAAGCAAAGCAAACTGTCTTCACAAAAGGCCCCGAACTATGGAAAGTCTGTTTGAGGACCAAATCTTCCTGGAGGAATGGAGTGTTTTGCACTACACTTAAAAACACTGCAATGATAATGTGGAGAAGTGTTAGTGAACTAGATTAGAAATACTCTCTTATAAAATGGTAAAATGGTAAATGGACTCAACTTTTATAGAGACAGTCCTCCAACAGAAAACAACACAAGTGGTCGTTTGTTTTATCCCTGAATTACGACCATATAAGACGTCTACTAAAACAGAGCCCCCAAGCTCCCATTGAGGGTATGTATATTACATTTAACCCAATTCAGAAACGACTTTATTGTACGTAGTGTATCTGACCAACTGCAATGACAATTCCAAAACTCAAAACACAAAGAAATGAATCACAAACTTTCCAAATTAGCCCCCAATGCAATATGTGAGGACACAAAGCAGCCCCAGATCTTCAGCCCTGCCACACCTGTGGAGGAACTGAACATTTTCTCGTAGGAGAGGTGTGGTTCACGATTGTTCATAGCCGTTTATTGGGCGCTACGAATGTCTCTCATGCGTCTGCACATAGCCATAGCCAATCGTATCATCGTATCAGATGACGTGTGACGTACCCGCTGTAAACTTTTGAGCTAAACTATTTAGAACTAAAGCTTGATCGAAGATGGCGTTGCGTCTGCTGCTGTCATGTTGGATCTGCAAATATTTATATATTTTTTTTATCCCTAAACAAACTACAAGCTTCCGTATGTCAAATAGCGCGTCAACGTCTTACCGTCCCTCCTCGTTCTGTGATTGGTGCCCAAATCCATGCGAAAATGTCGGCCATGGTCCCCAGGCTGTTGTGAAGTTCGAAAAGATTCGAGTGCACACAGCAGTCTGGCGTTAGCCAGGCTATGCGTGTCTCGGATCGGGCGCTGGATTCCAGTGCGTATGATGCTGGGAAACTTCTCTCGTCATCCCGGCAAAGTCCCAGGCCTCGGGTCCGCTGCCGTTCTTCCCAAAGTCCTGCGTTTCTTTCAGAGTTCTCTTGAGAACGTGGTGCTATAATTTCCTTGAAACTATTACATAACTCTCCAACTTCTCCACAGCTAAAGTGACATTTTCTGATTAATGAAATCTTTCTTTTTTGTTGTATTTGTGTATTTGTGTGGTGTCAACAGCTCCGCTGGTTCAGCCTAAAGCGGGGTCTCAACGAGGGCTACTGCTTCTCTCTCCCTGCCCCACCATGGTGGGGGTGCAACACCCTGCCCCACACCCCCGCAACGGTGGAGTGCAGGGCTACGCAGATTTGCACTATCCTGTCCTGCCCACTTAATGTGCCAGGTATGTAGCTAAAGATAGCATATAGCGTCTGTCTGCACAATTCTCTAGTCTACAGCCTGTGTTTAGAAAAACAAGATCTGGTCCAGTATGTTATTGATGAGGGAACATCATGTTTCATGGTAAAAAACAAAAACAACCTCCAAACTGATGCTTTTGCATCATTATCCATTTAGTTCTTCACAGAAATATTTCACCTTTGTTATATTTATGCCAGTCAAGTTTCACTGTGTATCTAAATGGAAATACATGCATATTGTTGTGACCAATACTATGCACAAGCCGCTTGTATGCTTTGCTGATACACTGATTAATTCAAGTGGATCTTACTGTATAAATACTAATAAGGTTAAAGCCTGCGCTCAGCTTGGCCATGAGAAGTTAGCATGCGCCACTCCAACTTTGACCACTCACTGCCGTTCGAACACAGCACGCAGAGGGGATTATTCTGCAACAGCTGAGGGTCATAACAGGAAACTCCCTGGCCTCCTTTAAATACGTAAATCAACAACTGAATAAATAATGGATGAAGAATAGCTGTAAACAGCAGACTTCTACCCATATGGAACATTTTATATGCTAGATCTGTCTGCCATAAACCCACTGCATTCATGTGCACTATCTATTTGTGTTGTAGATCGATGCTAGACAGGCAAATCTCCAATTAAACCCAACTATGTATGAAATATGGCTTTCGCATTTCTGGCGCTATAAAAATGCCAGCCTCAGGTAACAATATTGATGTCCCATTCTTCACACAGCATTTGGAGCCTTTACAGCACCTCACCCCTGGCCGCTTTCTGCCGAGCGTGCAGGTAGCATCAGTTAAAGAGTGTTCTGGTTCAGTGCTTGGGGCTCAGATTGGTCCTTGGACTTGGTGGGATCACTCTACAGCTGCACACTAAGAACGCGCTGTAGTGGAAAGAACAAACAGCCTCTTTACTAAATTTTTTCAATCCAAACTAAAGTGTAACAAGGGCACAACAAAGAAGGGAAATGTTGCTGCATAAGATAAGATAAAATAAGATAAGATAAGATAAGATGGTAAGAGAAAGAAATGTGTGCAATCAAAACCAAAGGTAATGTGCAATCAAAGAATAAGATAGAGATATCTTATGTGCAAGGACTAATAACTTTAAGAATAAAGCAAAAGAGTATAAATACAAATCAACTAAATTATAAAGTATCTAAATTAGCATAAACTCTATCAGGTAACAGTGCAGTGAAACAGACTATACATATTTAAAGTTGCAGTGGGAGGTGTCATCTAAAATATTGTATTGACCAAAGTGAGAGAGACAACACTTGATCAAAGAGAGTAAATTTGGGCAGCGCTCATGCTTCACAGCAAAAAGACCCAGATTCAATCCCCTGGCTGGACAGGACCTTTTTATGTGGAGTTTTGCATGTTCTCCTCCGGTTACTTTACTCTACCACTAAAAACATAGGCCAGGCTGAATGATACTGTGTGTTGGAGAGTGCCAGTGAGTGGCAACGGATGGAAATTAACCCATGGTTACAAGCCGGCATGTTTACATGCATGAGTCTCAAGTGTGTTCATTTACATGCACTGTTGTGACCAAATTAATGATGAAACAAAAACATTTTAGTCTGCAGACGAGTTTCGTATTGTCCTTTAATGTCTGCATCCATTAAATCAAAATCACTTGTTGCTTGTAATTTCAGAACCATAAACATATCGTGTTTGTCTGGCGGAATTTAATACCAGGGTTCCAAGTACTTGAAGCAAACAACTTCCCTGCCTATTCTAGACAGGAGCGGGAGACTGATAATGGTTTTCATTCAGACATTGGAGGCTGCTTAATCTGTGCATAATCAGGAGCAAAAGAGAATGAACAGCAGTAATTGGCACCTGAAAGTCTCTTCCAACAGAGCTTCATTTGAATAACATTGATAGCAGAGGATGCGGCGAGCCGAAAGACAGGTACGTCTGAATGCATATGAAGAAAAATGCCACATGATTGTAAGTGCTATTTGTTTTATTTACTGCTAAATTAGTACATCTCTTAAGTAATACATACAAATGGTTTGTAGATAACAATAAATCAGTTAACTTTATTTATATGTATAGCGCTTTTAACTGCACCTGCGCATTCTATTCGTGAAGTACTAAAAAACAAACAATCCAAATACAAAACAGTACAAGTGTTTGAATGGCATTAATAGGTAAAAGCAGTACTTAACAGGTGGGTTTTCAATTTGGCTTTAAATAAAGGCATGTCAGCGATGGTGTGTAACTCAAGAGGCAGAGCGTTCCTGAGTCCTGGGCCAATATACAGAAAAAGAAAAATCACCCACTGTTTGCCTTTGGTCCTGCAGGACCAGCAAGTGCTGTCCTGCAGACCTCAGGACTCTACTGGGCTGATGTGCAATGAGCCTTGATAGGAAGGTGGAAGCTGAGCACAAAAGGGTAACACATGCCAGTGAATAAGTTTGTTTGTTCAATCTTTTAAATTGTATAAACTGCTACCACCACTATTTTTCAACATATTCAAATCGAATCCCATAAATCTTATAACATTTTTTATCTATTTCTTTAATTAAATTTAGTTGTAGTCTGGTCCCCCACCACTGACGGCTAAATAGAAGTGAAGCAATGATTGCCCACTCAAACCAGATAATGTTCTCACTCTCAATTATCATAAAAGCCATCAAAATCTGTCTCCAACGGCAACAGTGGTGCCCTTTTCATGTGCGCTGAGAGTAGACACGGGAAATCTTCAATACTAGAGCAGTAGGACAGTCATTATGGACACTGTACAGCACTACTGAAACACCTCTGGGATGGCTATGAAGCACGGAAAGAGCAAAAATGTGCGTGCTCTATGTTTATGGCTGGCAACAAATGATTTCATTAATGATTATATAATTGATCTTTTCTACTGCACCCTGCTTTGACATTCACCTCATCCATACTCTTCACAGTGTACTCACTGAGATAGGGCACTCACTGTCAACAATGACAGCAAGGCAAGTGTTTTTGCTCTGACTCCTTTGTATCCATAAACATGGTCTTGTGAAGCACTGAAAAGCTGTGCGTGTATGCCTTAACCACACCGCTTTTGTGGGTTCTTCAAAACCGCACGTCTGCATTATTCAAGACGTTGTTCATGTGCCGCTTGGCTTCAAACACGGATATAGCTTTGAAATATTCATACATGTATATAATGTAACAGCGTAACCTTCAGTGGAGGAGCTAAAACACAAACACGTGAAAATAGTTGTAGCGAGTTTCACTGCTTCTTTAGATCCAACAAAAATATGATGGCAATGGAGGATCACCTTGTATTGAGTCATCACTCATTTTATTCCATCCATCATTTAAAAAGAGTAAGTAAAATATATTACGGTACATTGAATTATCTGCACGGGGAACTTTGTTTGTGACTGAATGTAGATAGGTTTTTGGCCATGTGCATATTGTTCATGTTCTCAGAGGAAACCTGCCAAGACGCTGGGAGAAAATGCAGATTCCAAGCACGATTCATTTTCTTACACTGCACTAGTTCTGCAAGGTCCCAAGACCTGTGCAAATGAAGGAGAGGACACGTACGTATACATACAAAAATGTTTGGTGTTTTGTATACTGTGTGTGTAGGTGTGAATGCCGCCCAATTTGAATCCCACTGACTTGAACCTGAATGCACTGACAATACAAATACACTACACTTCTACACCGTAAATGTGTCTCATTATTGGTCTTTATAGTTGAGACTTGAACTGTAAAATATACAGTATTTATGTCTGTGTGAAACTGATCATTATATGCATAACATCTATGTGTATGGTTAGGGATAAACCAGGAATCTTCAACTCATCTATTAGATTTATTTATTTTCAGTCCTTCCGCAAAATGTGTAAAGTGCAATAGAAATGAACAGGTTTGAAGTTTGAGGTAGCCAGTGCGTGAATCAAGGTTTAGGTTACTCAAAACTGGTTATATTTTTATAAACTAAACTATAGAAACCACAATTGAGCCACCAAGAACAGCCTCAAAACAAAGTTACCTTGGTCTCATAAATCACCAAGACACCCATAAACTTTCTTGATTGGCTTGAGCAAAACTTAACATTCTTATAATGTCAAAATGTGAATGCAATTAGTACCAGCAACTCCATCATCTTTCTTGTTCCATGTTGACTTACAAAGAGCTCTGAACATAAATTACAACATAGCCTTTTTGTTGGTTGGCTCTCAGGGAAGTGTGTTTGAGCTGACGTGAGGTTATTTGAGGTGACGTAAGCTTTTTGAACAGCCTTGTCTTGCTTGAGTTTAACTGGGTGAGTCGGGACCCAGACGCTATCAGTTATTAATACGAGAACCAACATATCGCTCTGCGTGATAGAAAGGGAGTGCATTTCACAATAAGAGCAGGTTAATGCTGAAATCGTAAACTTTGACAGTCTCAAATTAAGAATAGGGGCTTAAAACAAACAAAAAGACAAATACATACTCAGCATGCTTCTCTCATCTGACATTTTGGCCTGTAAAGTGTAGCACTAAACAACCTGGATAATGACATCTTTATATAATACTGTAGCAAACCGTAACTAACCGTGACAATGAACCTCATAGACGCTTAGTGAATCCTTCCGAAAAGTTCCTCTATTGATTTCTTAGAGGTCTGACTTTGCTGCAGTTACTTTGGGGAACAAAAGTTACAGAACGTAACTGAGAGTAAGTTCTCTCGGTGTGTGATAGTGGTGCGGCGGTTCGGTCATTTGTTTGGGAACAAGAGGCGCGGCGGTTCCGTCTGAGCACATACTGTCGATGCATACTTGGGTAAGACACTTAACCCCATTGCTCACTCCCATCACAGTGGTGGCACATTACCGCACATTATTCTTTTGTACTGGCAGATTCTTCAGCTTGGCTTGGCGTCAAAGAGAAGAGTCCCCACTGCTCCTAACAGATTGCCCCTATGACTCTAAAGAAAGAGAGTCGTTTTTTTTTTAAATTCTACCTTACTTGTAACTTCACACATATTATTGATCAATGGAAAGTGCTGACCCTTTTATAGCCACAACACACTCTGTCCTTTATCCTGCCTTTGTTATTCACACTTGAAAAACCATACAGTATATTATACCCAGAGTCCTAAAATGCATTTGTCGTTCAGTTTATATATCTTGGACTGACTCCCAGACCCTCAGTCACAGAAGCTACAACAAAAAGTTGTAAACACATAAATGATAGTGTCAACATTAACCTCCCAGAAGATATGACATGAAGAGGTCTGGCTTCTTTTACAGTCTGTTTATTATCCACAGGGAGCTGCCTTCAAATGTGTGTGTGATGATTTATTTTGTCCTTTGTAATTTACTGGGAATTGTCGGCCACCATTTGCCTGGCTATAACATGTGGGCTTTTTGAAGTTATGCATTAAATTATTACACCCTCAAACATGAATAATTTATTGTATTTAATTAGTGTGACTATTCTCATTGTGAAAAAGGCAGCAAGCAATATGTATAATCTACTCATTAATTCATGAACACGTAAAACAGCAAGAGATTTGTAATTATTGGAGTTGCAATCACAACCTTTTGCTAAGTACAGTAAGTAATGTATATTTTTTGCTGCGGAACTCCTAATCTGTTTTGCTAATGGCCACAGCTGCCTGACACAGATTTTGGTACGCACAAATCAGATGCATACATATATTTACATGCAGATAACTGCGGGGAAGTGTGACATTGAAAAAGTGAATAGTTCCTAGATATATTTAATCGTGTTTCAATACAAATCATAAGATAAACCCATGCATCTTGATTTGCTGTTATCATAAGTGCCGTGCTGACTTTCCATAACTACATCATTTGCATGTATCCAAATCATAGTTTAGAGAATAACTCCGTGACTAAAGGCAGTTCCAGTGAATATCATAGTTACTGATGTTTTATCAAGATCAGAATAATGGTTTACTACTTGGAAAGCATTTGCTAAAACTATGTATTACAGAACACATTTCTGTAAAGACTTCACCTGTAAGTCACCTCCTCACACATTTCATCCCTAGACTTGAAGAAAAATATAGGAGGCAATTATGTAAATGATTTGGCTGTCTTTGTGTATTTTTGAGGAAGAGGGCAGCCCTTGAAGTAGATGAGTCAGGGGCATTTAGGTAGTAGACAGGTGTGACCCCGGAAAGACATAGGGCTTGGCAGAGATGTTGTATGTTGTTCTCTTGTTTATGGATTTTGGAACTTTTGGCATTATGTATTTTCATCATTGCAGAATAAATTGATCATTTTGCAACTTAACAAGCCTATGGATTTATCTGGTAAGCACAGAGAAGCAATAGGTCAACACTAGCAGATTATAGACCCTTTAACTGCTGACATCATCAGTGACATCAGCTGGAGGCAGGAAGTGATCAAGAGAAATAAGATTAAACTAAAACTAGCAATTTTAAGTGTAAAACCACAACTGAAACATGTGGTCCTGTTGTGGCTTAAGGTGCAAGAACAAGAGGAATGTCATTTTAGACGATAAAATAAGGTTTATCTGATATTTCCCAAAACAGTTAGACATTTGTTTATCGTTACTATGACAACAGCTACAATGGAAATAGATAGGAATCGAGCTTCCCGCCTCCAGCTAAGGCCGGAATGTTTACAAACAATTAAAGGGTCTATAGTGTGCCGTACAAAGCATTACTGGGTCAACACTTCACAAGCTCAATGTTATATTATATGTACTTTTTGTCTCAAAAATCAATTAATGCATCAACAACATATTTCCACATGCTGATAAGTATAGCAAAGGCCAACACAGATCATATCAGATCATAATCACACAACAATGGTTCACCTTCTTTAGGCTTTGGGAGTATTGGATGTTGGTGCTGTCCGTGGTTCTGATTCAACACCATAGTGAGAATGGAGACATAACAACACAATTCCTTATTTCTTTCCGTTGTTTATCCATATGTTTGTGTGTTTATAACACACAAAAGTTATGTTATTGTTTTAAAAACATAAATTCCAGAAACCACACAAATATATCAGATAAGTCACTTTTCTAACAGGAAGTAACAAGCTACAAATCACTGTCCGTGTCCCGAGAGAAAGAGAATATACCAACGGTCCCACTTTGGCACTGGTATCAAGGAGCACGGGGATCCACATGGCTGAAATGTGATCTAAACAAAAGCGCATGTTCACAGCTCCCTTGCCCGTCCCCCTTGCCGGCCGTGGCAAAGGTCTGGTAGAAAAATAAAGTTTTTTCTACAGAACATCGCCATTGGCAATGGGTGTTTGTAATCTATTTGGTTAACCATCAAAGCCCCATACTGTTGTAACAAGCCTAACATATTTTTTTCACACAATACATTCAGAATAAAACAAAGGAGTTCACTTTTTTTTTTTTCTCAACATTCACAATTGCTTTGTGTTTACTTTTCTTGATATAGAAGTTAATTGATCCCTCTGAAACAGCCGTATCTATTTCAACAACACAGGCTGTCTTCCAACATGTTCTTGGAAATTAAATGCTACTTACAGAGATAAATGAGGAAGATAAATTGCCTGTAACAGAAGAAAATCTGCAATAATTATTAAATGAATTGAAGACTTGGTTTATCCAGATGGCAACTTTTTTATTTATTGTTTTAGATTGGTAATATATCAATCTTGACTGTGACACTGTCTATGGTGCTGTTCCCAACTAATCCTCAGAGTGAAATGAAAAACAACCATTACTCACTATATGTGCTCTGAAAATGTTATGTGGCATTCCAAAACTGGACAGTGTCATGTCTTTCTCCTTGTGCGATGGAGGATCAGCTTTCATATTTGTAATGATTATGTTTGCCTCTTTACCTTGTACAACACTGAAAGCTAAAGTAGATTTCAATGACACACAATAACAGATTTGCAATTGTAAAAATGGTATATTATATTCTTGCATGCATTTATCATTGTATTGCTATTCTGTTCCATGTTGCACCATTGCAATAGAGCAAATGCTTAGTTTGTGAGTTTCTTAGCTTCCTTTCACTGGCAATGCCGATAGAAAATGACTCAGATTCTCACCCATGTGTTGCAGAAAGGCCCCTTCTATGTGTTTGTGATTGTTTTTTTACAGAGTGCAAAAAAAAAATCATGTTTCTTAATCAGGCATTCTTAAATCAGCAAAAAGTCTGAGTGAGGGTCAGCAAGCTGTTGGCCCCCATCAGAGCAGTGACACCTGATGACTGATCGGTGCGCACCCTGAGTGCGACCAGGAAACACAATGCACCACATCTACATCCACTAGAGTTCTGAGTGGGAAAATGCAGAGCCATCACACAGTCTATAGTGTGTTCATCCAAACTTGAGTGTGTTGTGTCAGTGCAGTAAAATGCATCCTCTGACCTTGACGTCACTGTTAAATGAAGTGAGAAACATACTCTGTTCCACTTCTGAGGTCGGCAATTCAACTGCAATTTGCTGCATGAAGCAACATCAGAGAGTATCCACACTATGTTCAAGACAGCGCCATGCGTGTCCCAAGATATTAAGTGCCCTCTACTGTTGATATTTCAACATTTTAAAATACATTCAAGTATTACATCTAAATACATAAGTTGCTAATATGTGGATTGCATGATCACTGAAGATCATTGGTATTTCACAGATTTGTCAAATGTGTTTATTTATTCACCTGCTTCTCCTCTAAAGACATGACAAGCTACTGTTTTGTTTTTGGTCTGAATGAGTTTTGACCTTATACAGCCTTTTCTGCTCCTTTCTCTGCTCCTTTGCAAGCAACAAGTGACAGAGAAAACAGCATGGCATGGACTCAGTGTCATCTGTTCACTTACCCTTAAATTAAAATAACACAAAATAATAAATGAACTGCGGATGAAAAGACCAAATTAGGCAAATCTGAAAAGAAAAAAAAATGGTTACCAAAAAG
The DNA here is from genome assembly GCA_007210695.1 of Neogobius melanostomus. NCBI lineage: Eukaryota > Metazoa > Chordata > Actinopteri > Gobiiformes > Gobiidae > Neogobius > Neogobius melanostomus. The sequence goes on along the minus strand of VHKM01000073.1, from coordinate 4,834,129 downwards.
ATTACCAAATAAGTGCGTCATCAGTAGGCTATGATAATTACCCTGCTTAGTAATGTATACATTTATCTATTTATTTTTTGCTGCGTTCTATTTGCTGCACCATTCACAGCTATCTATATTTTCAGATTAGACGGTTTGCTTTTCATAATGTTTTGGCAGTGGTCGGACTGACAATTACACGGGTGTGGGTGGAGTGTGTTCGTGATCGTGTGTCTTAGTGAGAGCGCGCGCAAACAAGAGAGAGAGAGAGAGAGAGAGAGAGAGAGAGAGAGAGAGAGAGAGAGAGAGAGAGAGAGAGAGAGAGAGAGACAGCGGAGGCGCGAGGATTGTGTGAGACCTGCGGACTCTCAGCGCACTTTCCCGCCGTCCCCACATGCACACGCTGACCACAGGCAGGTGACCAAAGGCAGGTAACCACTTATCCCCCGAACCGCAGAGGGTTCCTGTGGAGAAGAGGATAAGGAGCGTGTCTTAGACCGATTGGTTTTCATTAGAGCGCAGCTATTCTGTGGACTTACCCATGCCAACTATTGGCCGCTTTTTTCATTCACCGATTGCGGTTTTATTGTATCTGGTTTCCCTGCAGTTATCACGAAGTAAAAGTATGACACCTGAAGCCAGAGTGAACTGCCTCTTTCACGTCTCAAAAGAAGGAATAATAGCCTGGTCTTATCCGGATGCTTCATGATCCTGCTTTCTTAGTGTCTTCTTCACGGTCACGTTGTAGTTTTAGTTGTTATTTATTTTATTTATTTTTTCTTTCCCGAAAACAATGGAAGCTCCAGCAACAAGCGGCAGTGCCTTGGTGCAGCAGCGCCCGTCGCACTCTAAGGAGGATGCATTGGAGAATCACACGCTGGTTTAAAGCAGTCCCCGTGTGTATTTGGCACCTGCGCTTTTGAAAAGCAACGCGTGGTTTTCAAGAACAGCAATGGTCTCAGGTGTTGGATTAGTGGAACTGTCCTGAGAAGTGGCTTGAGATTTGCGCTGCTTTAACTGTCGGGAGAGGGATTATTTTACAAACATGGCCAGGCTCTGCGTTAGGAGCACAAACCAACTCAATGCTGGTGTCGGGTTAAAAGTCTTGTGGATGCTTTACGCATTCCTGGACGTGGCCGGTTCCCAGGAGATTTACGCACCGCACTCTATCCGTGTGGAAGGCGATGTGACGCTGGGGGGGCTCTTCCCGGTCCACGCCAGGGGGGTCCCCGGGATGCCATGTGGAGATATCAAGAAAGAGAACGGCATCCATAGACTGGAGGCAATGATGTACGCGCTAGATCAAATAAATGGCGACGAGGAGCTGCTGCCCAACATCACACTGGGCGCACGGATCCTCGACACCTGCTCTCGAGACACGTACGCGCTTGAACAGTCATTGACTTTTGTCCAGGCGCTGATCCAAAAAGACACATCAGATGTGAGGTGCACAAATGGAGAACCCCCGGTCTTTGTGAAACCCGAGAAAGTTGTGGGGGTGGTAGGTGCTTCCGCCAGCTCCGTGTCCATCATGGTGGCGAACATCCTGCGTCTCTTCCAGGTGAGTGTGCACGGGAATGTGTGTAAGTAACAGAGTTCTACTTGGGGACAACTTACAAACGTTACGTCATGCTTTACAAAATAGTTATGATCATAATAATAATTTAAAAAAAACAAAAACATTGCACTCCATCATTAGACTACATACCACCATGCCGATTAACGTGGAAAAAATGTGGGGAAACTGTTAATTGCCACATGAAGTTACTTTGTTATAAAGGGCAGAAGTGTAAAATACTGAGGGTTAGGTATACATGAGTTGCAAATGTTTATGACAACTTTACTCATAGTGTCTGCTGTGTGGAGTCTTCTTTCAGTAGGCTATATTGCCTTTTTGTTTTCTCTTTCTCTTCCATAACTCCAAGCCTAACAAGGATGCGTTATTTAAATGTTTGCCATCTTTAGCCCGGAAGTAAGTCCAGGATGAAAAGTGCGTATAGCAGAGTGATGACTTATTTCCCAATCGTGACAATTAATGTCTGCCTGTCATGTTATTTAATAATCTGAATTAAAAATGGTATGGATTTCTTTCTAACCCTAACCCTCATCCAAATAAAATGGTTGTTGATGATTTTCTTGCTCCCATAATCTCTCGGAACTTCCTTCCAAAGTGTGTCTGGCCTTTAGACTGGATGTGTTAGAGCTCCTTGTGGCTTATAAGTGAGACTGCAAGTTGTTGATCTGTTGCTTCAGTACTGTGCATAATCATTATTTGCCTTGGGTTTATGCATTGATACATGTATAGCCCATGGAATTCATTATCTGAAGATGAGAAGACAGATTTCACATTCAGTGCCAACCTTCATCAGGCTGTTGTGATCTTTTTGTTTTACCTTTTGACTCTATTGTAAAGACAGCTGAAACCCACTCTATAGGTGAGCTTAAGAAGGTCATCTTTGATGACGTGTTCCCTGGGACATCCCGTAGAGTGCTGGTCAGTCATCCCCTTCACTGCATCGCTCAGTTCAACCAAAATTGGAGACTCCTTATTTTCGCCTGTGATGGAAACTTGTCTGTGGGCCTACTTGGCAACAGGTGCAAAAGGACGGCTGAACAGCAGATCACCAGTAGTAAATACAGGAACTTGTGTAGGTAATTATCGAAGATAGACCTTTATTAAACCAGTTTTGAGATCAACTTAGCTAACTTTTGCATGTTTAACCTAGAGACCATGGACTGTTCAGAGTCTGAGATACAAACCTGTTGATATCACTGAGGAAAGTGATGTCAGATAATATTTTAAAGATTTGTGCAAAATCGACTTTTGTTGTATCCTCAATTTCATGTTCACTTTAATGCAGACATAGGTATGACTTGTAGTTCATATGGTATTATTACATTTCAAATAACTTCATGGCATATATGGGGTCCTCATGCTCTTGGGCCTCCATTGTATGTTTATTTACCGTGTCTTTCCTGGTGCTTTGTACCTTTCAAAGTCATTTTCCCTCATTTTCAATGCCGTCCTTCCTCGTCGTGCTTCGTTAAGGCCTAACAGTAGTTGACTCATCCCAGATTGAAGATGCAGGACCATTTAATCCCCCTTGTCACGTCGCATTATACGGAAAAGTCCTTGTTAATCATTCACCCCCACATGCAGACCAAAAAACGCAAACTTAAATTTGTCATGTTATGCAACGACTTTGCATTGTAACGTTGTAATTGGCTGTTATACGCACATGTTAATGGCAGACAGAGCTTTTATCTGCTGTTGTGCGATCATTTCAGTTAATTTAATGGGCACTGGGTTACAGACCATTAGCCACATGTAGTGGTTGGTTTCTCTAAGTGACAGTGTAAATGTCTGTAATGAGGCTTAACATTATTTAACTCAGAAATGTACGGCCTGTTGGCAATTGTGAGATGTTAATTGTTGTGAAACTTTATTGTTGAATGATACTGTAATGTAACTTAACAACGCATGCTCCAAATCTTCTTATGACAAATGTGTAGACATACATTCACCAACTCTGAACAAGGACAGTTGCGTTAAAATTCACAGAATGACATCTTCCAGCTAATGTAGGACTCACGAATAGTGATTATATATTAGTGCAAAGAGGGTCATATATATAATTATTATTCTTTTTCTTTTTTTTCAAAGCAAAAAAAAAAGACCTTGGAATGTATTTATTTATTAGTAAATTCATAAGACAGAATGAAGCACAGTGAACTACTAAAATCTAAAGTTCAATTGATGTCTGGAGGGGTAAAATTTCAAAGATATTCTTTGCTTTTCCTTACATCACAATCTGCTTTAAACATTTTCTCAAACGTATGTTTTCACCAATGCACTGTCTGCCATGCTCAGGTGATTCTGGATAGAACAATAGGGCCCTTTGAATGTGGTGGGTGCCGTAGCCTCTCATTCTTCCACTGTCAGGCTTTGCCCTCTGTGTGAGATACTCCCGGTTATCATATTCTGCATTTATTTTAATTTTATTTTATTTATTTTTTTTACAAAAGATGTTCATAATGTGTTTATATTTTGCTAAACCCAACACGTTGCTTTCTATTCTATAAATACAGAAATAATCTAATGTCAAATTTTGATTAGGAAAAACAACATTAATAAAGCTCTTTACAAGAGCTTGTTATTTTCCTTGGTCTAAATATAGTCTATAGTTGTGTGAAACAAGGATGCTGTAAACGATACCACCCTCTCTTTACCTCCATGGTTCTGATTCTCAACAGTAATCTTCATATGACTCATTTACATTGCTGCAGATTCACCCACGTTCGGTTAATCCCAGACCCCAGAGAGGCCAGATCCGCTCTCAGCTGCCTCTCCCCTTGTTTGAGGTGTCTTTGTGTAGCTTCCCTGCCCTGTCACAGCTGCTTGGGAAGCCTCTTTTCCCTCGGTGTGTCTGCTAAGTATAAAGGAAGCACTGTGGTAGAGTCAGTCCTCCCTTTGAGACCAGGCACAACCACACAGACTCTTCCTTTACTTGTGATTATCAACGTTACTTAGTTTCTCAAATTACATTTAATATTGTCTGGAGGCATAATGTTGCTTTAAATGACGCTCAGATAAACAACCAGTGATTATCAAGCTATTTAAAATATATTTCCAACTAAAACTCATAAGCTCTCTCATAACACGAATGAGTTGGAAAGGAAACAGAAACTGCCTGTGGTGCAACATTGAGTTGCCTTGTGTACGAAATGTATAAATAAAGTTGCCTTGCCTATGGTCATTGCTTGCCTCCAACAAGCACACCACACCACATGTTTCCTATACTTATAATTTATGGATTGTAAGGTCATGCACACTATTTTGAATTGTCTTAAGCTGTGGATGAATGCTATTTTAATCACAATTGATTTTACTTTTTAATGTCAAACATATCTCCAGTGGCTGCCAGCAGTGTACCCTTTTACATTTCACTACTTTTCAAACTTTCTAAAGTTACACTTCACAAAACAAACGTTTGTGAAGTCTGTGCATCAAACAGAAGTGTAGGATTGCTCTGTGCTGGACCAATATTACCATTCTCCTGTGAGTCATATCCCCTGGTCCCCTTGAACAATAGTCACAGAGCAAACAGGACACGGAGAGGAACAGAACAAATAAGCAACAGGAAAACACTTAATAACGTATTCATGTCCTGTCTGCAGTTAAGTTTGTAAAACAATATGACTGTGATTAAGAGCTTTGTCAATCTGATTGTGCAACTCATTAACTGTGTCCAAAACAATAGCAGAACTTCCTTTACATTGTATTACTGAAGTGATTGTAATCTCACTTTTTAAAATGCCCTGTAATTAGAGGTCAAGTAAGTTCTCTCCCATAAAAGTCACACTTACATTGTGTTTGTTGTTTGTTTCTTTGGATTAAAAAGAAATTATGTTTTTCACCTGCAAAGTTTTGGAAGTGCTGTGTCTTAGGTCTGAAGAGACTTTTTAAATGAGATTTCTACATCCCCTGCAGCCTAGCAGAGTCACAAACATTAATTTGTAATAGCCAGAAAAGCTCGTTTTGGTCAGTGCTATTCATCAAAGTTTCTGCTTGGGGTTAGCTTGAGAGTTAATAAGGCAAAGCTACATATGGTCAGGACTGCACAAATGGAGTGCAAAATACATACCAACCCAGTTGTTACTGCTTGTTGTCACTGACTTTCTTTTTTTCAAATACATGTTTTAATTAAAATAAATAAATAAAACTATTGCCTTAGAATATGTCCTTAAAATTACACTGCATTGTTTTGACTAAATAACGTATTTCTTAATTTTACAGCAGTTCAAATTGACATGTTGGTCTGACACCAGATGGAAAAAAAAAAGAAGTGCTTGCTGTGATTATTCTTTCATCCCATAGCTTGTGTTTGTTTCATCACGGACATTGTTACCCACCACTATAAATCCATCCAAGGTAAATGTTGTAGCTATAGTTACCACAGCTATAAATCCAGGATGACAAACAGAGTGGCACAAGTGTCAGTGATTTCTTGTTGCGGAGATATACTACATATTAATACCATTGTATGTAAAGTTTATCTTATGTTATTTAATGTTATTTAATATTTGAACCCTTGATCTCTAGGTGTGTGATTGAAGGTGTTTCATTGCATTGTATCTAAGCCAGAGGCTAACGTCTTGCTGCAAAGACAAAAGTGTGAATCACCGCGTTTCTGAATGACTCAATGCACGTTTTTAAAGAAGCATAGATAGACAGAAGTGTCCTAGTTCTGGTTCTCTTCTTCTACGGAATGATGCTTGTTGCCATGGAGACCATTCAATGCTATTTTATCCTGCACCAGTTAATTACAATTCAGTATATGCTGGCTGAATGAGGCCGTTGTCCCTTTAGTATTTCCATTCATTGGAAAGGGATGGAAGAATACGATGATGGAACTGGTGATGAAATTATCCAGTTTAGCTCTAGCTTTAGGGAGTGTCTGTAAAATGTATAGCCTGCCAGATTTTAAATGGTATTTACTTTGATTTTATATTTCACTATTTCACTATTTGCACATTCCAGGATTGTTGAGAAAGCTGCCCCTACTTGAGTAATATTTTTTAGTTATTTACTTTACTTTTGTAGGCAATGTAAAAATCACTCCAGAAGTAAAGTTGTTGTTATAGGAGCAGTCATAGTAAAAATAGATCATTTTCTCAATCAGTGGTACGGGGACCTCTGGGGTACTTGGAATCAAGTTAATACTCAACTCAAGTAGTATGAGAATATAATACCATTTCAGCTATGACATTTAAAATGCAACTTGTCCTTCTATTTTGTTAAGGTGAAGATGTACTTTGTCGTCACCGTAGGGAAATTATTTTGTCCTCTACATTTGACCCATCCTTCGATGCCACTGGAGCAACCCGTAAGGAGCAGTGGGGGAACACAGTGCAGCACCTGGGCCCCATCTCCAGAAAGACAAGTCAATTCAGGCTAATGGTCAGAATCTCCTGGCTGCAGGACTAATTAATAGGTTAACCTATTAATCTACATCTGACTGTATACTTTCTTTTTTTTTACAATCAGATGTTTGATTTTATGTGTTACCCTTCCGTGTGACCGTGCAGCCAGTCTGGCAGACAGCAGGACAAATGTTGCCCTCAGTGTGTTGAATTTCAGGACACACTGCTTGAAAGGGGGCCAGTCATCTCTCCCACAGTCAAGATTTATGTGTTGCCAACTTGGCCGGTCCAAAAGTCAAGGACATATCAGAGGGACATTGACTGTGATGGAGTCTGGGAAGATATCCAGTATGTAGCGGGGCGGGCTCTCTGCATGCTCGAGCGAATGTGCTGTTCATAACTGTGATAGGCGGAAATGCTTTTGGATTTGGAGCAGGCGGAAGAATGGCTCACTGTCATGTTGTCTTTGAAAGTTGAACATCTACATAGTTTTGTTAATTGAAAAAATACAATAAAATAAGATAAATCTTTACATGGTATGGTATGACAATATCACACAATAAAAAATATACTCAGTCATGACCAACATAACATGGAGAAGTCATGATATTTTTATTAATGACTTGCGGCAGACTGTATATTTAACATGTTTTAGCACAGAATTATTATAGTCCTGGGAAGCAGCTGCATTGATAGTATCAGCAAAAAGAAACGGGCAGATGTGGGGGATAACAGATGTACGGTTTACAATGTTTACCTTAAAGCATGCATTAGCTTGGCAATTATAATCATGCAAATTTCAGCTGTAAAACCCCTTTGTACATCGTGCAATGCAGTCATTCAAATTAGATGCTATTATGATTGATGCAAATCTATGACTTGTAGATGCACTTTTGGACTAGATACAGTTGTGAACACATGCTGCAATTACAGAGGAAGAAGTCGCCATAGTTAAAAATAGCTTTCTGTGCAAAAGGGGAGAACAACAGAAGTCTCCTGTGCTAACATCTAATGCTTGTCAACTCAGCCATCCAACGCAAACTCCTCCCGTAGGAGCTCGGTGTCTTTGTACTTTCCACACTCCTCTGGATCTGTGCTTTGGCGTTACATGCATGTAAAGGCGTATAGCGCATGTTAGATGTTGTGGATGGCTGCAGTGAGAACTCATAGTGTGAGTCAGCAGGACATAAGGCGTGAACCCTTGCTACAATATCTGATTATGTTTTTCTGATCAAAGTGTGACAAGGACCTTCTGAAACAAACAGTAAAAAGGCTTGAGTAAGCCGTGCATATGAATATTTGGGTTTAGACTCCTCAGAATAGTTTGTAAAGACCTTCGTCATATGAAGTACAATTCTTGATCTTCAAAGATTTAGTATCTTAAAGGAAACATATCTATTTTTGATGGTGTGGGCAAAGCAAAGAGAAAAGTCAGAAAGAGCTTCTTTTTTTCACACAGTGGAAGAATAGACGGCGGTCTCTGTGTCCTCAGCCCACTGTCAGGGCTGCTCAGAGTGCTTGACTGATTCTCTGGAGCTCCCTCGCCCAAGGTCTGGAGATGCTCTACTTTTGTCTCCGGTGTATGTCTTGTTGACTCCCTCCAATGCTGACCTCAAAGAAACTCTAATCACATTCATGGCCATTCCAATGTCACCTCCTTTTCCCGGTACTAATCAATGAAAACAACGTTCAACGGGTGCGGCTGAGACAAACTGATTTCTGGAGATTCCTAGGTGTTTAAGCATTTGTGAAACTTAAGTAGCTTTCCATTCCATCTACCCAGCAGTGCAGCAGCAATTCAGTGAGCACCCATAGAGAATAGTTGGTGCACAACAATGTAGGACTCCGCATAAAATCGAAGTGATGTGATGCCAGTGTGGAAGCTATTGTCTTTGTCTCGACAGATATGCAAAATAATCATGTGGGATGTAACCCAGGTTACATGGCCTAATTAAGGAATTCATTATTTTTAGCAGTGGGATCATCCTTGTTTGAAGCCCTGCATCTAATATTGCTTTGTTCTCTCATTAGAGAGTGACAGCACTATAACAGACCTACATGTGTTTTTGTCACATTTTAGTGATTCTATATTGTTATATTGTTCTACATTACAAATCCTAAATGTATTATTTAGCGGTTTTATTATCTCTTATAACATTATATTTCATGAGACTTGGTTGAAGAACTTAAATAACTTAAATGACTTGAACACTTACTGAGAATTTAAGTCAGTGAAAAGTTGGGCATTTTCATTCAGTTGCGGTTGAACAGATTTTTTTTAAGTTAAAAGTTGAATCTTTTTTATGTTTATTCAACCATCAAATTTAGCTGGAAACGTATCTTTGATACTCTTTAACTCTTTACTCTCAAAGTCAGATTCTGCCATTGTTCATTGTTTGACCACCCATTTGGGGTAAAAGTGCATGCTGCACATTGCCTGCAGTAGTCAAATAGTATACTTCATTGTCTGGCTGCCAGTGCTAAATTATACAGAGTCAGTGTGTGAAATACCCGTCAATATTCAGGGGAGTCCTCATCTCCGAATTGTTGAAAAAAGTGACTGATAAGAGGGGCAAAATACGGTGGTTTCCCGACCAAAATGGGACACTTGACAGCTATGACAGGGCATCATCAGTCGCATTGTTCAGAACTCATGGATATCCGGGAAAAGTCCACTGATTTCACGCAGAAAAACGAACCTCTGAGGTAGCTGATTGATGATAATGTCCTGCCTGGCACTGCGGTGAAGTTAGTTGGATATTCGGCAGATATTCAGAGCGGGATCTGCAGCGGCTGTGAGGCCGCCAGACACACACAGGGAAGTGGCTAACGCTCGTAGACTAATGGCCGGTCAGATTAAGGGAACATCAGCAAATTACTCTACTTAAATTGTGGTTGTGTAGTAGGCCTACGTGTCATCTATGTGGACAGTATTTTCATACTGAGTCTGCACAATGCGGCCAATCCCTGCCCACGATGGGCCCTTCAAGTGCCGCTGGCACATACACCGCAGGCAAGAGTGAAGAGTGCGCTTGTGTCTGCACCTTTTCTACCACGTTTGCCTTCGCCCTCAAGATCGGGCCCCAGGGGTCTGATGGGTTAATCGGGGGTTGGACCCCCACACCCCCTTGTATTTTGCACACTGCATAGAGTGCATTAGAGTATATTTTTGGAGAGTATTTAGAGTGTATTTAGGTTTGGATGTAGTGTGTATGTTGTGTTCAGCCTGTGCGTGTCACGTCACTTTCCCCTACCATTAAAAACATGTACAATAGGTTAATCATCCAGCTAGGTGATCCTTAGCCCCACATCTGGAGGTGGTCCCTGGCGCCTGGCTCATACAGTTTAGGTTTCCACAGCGACATTGAAGGATGGGTTCAAATGCAGAGAAAGAATTTCCTTATGGGAAATCAATAAAGTATACCATAAGTTTACCTAACTATAGTAGCAGTTGTAGTTCAATATTGGAAAGCCCTGTGAGGCAACTGCTGACGTGATATTGGGCAACATGCAAACACCAGACAGAAAGTCTCACTTGGCACCACTGTGGCCTCAAAGCAAGAAGTGTGGATGTTCTACGCAAGTTCAAGTTTATTTATCATATGTGTCAAGTACAAGGTGCAAAAAGCAATGAAAATATTTTTCCCCTGGTGCTCTCTCCACTGAACAAGAAAACAAGTATACATATAAAACATGTCCATACCCATGTCTGTGTAGGTTTCTTCCTGGTGCTCTGATGCTCATTGAGTTGCCTTGTGTGTGAAATGTGTGGTATAAATAAACTTGCCTGTCTTGCCTTGTAAGGTTTCTAAGGAGTTCTCACTGCATAGTGGCTTGGCACTCCCATAAAATGATAAACTGAGCTTGAATAAAGCTGCTCCTCTACATCACTGAGCTGGCCATGGATTGGCCCTGGATTTAGGAGATGAAGAGAGGGCTTCCTAATCAAACTTACTAGACCCGTTTTACTTCACAATTGCATATTCTGAGTATTTAGAGAGAGTTTTGTGTGTTGTTTGAAATTAAATTCATTCATTGAAAATATAAAGTCCAAGGTTAAAGGTTGTGATATACCCACTGTGTTAAATGTTTATCTGTTAGAGAAAATTAAATTGTGATTTCTTACTATATCACAGAAGTGCAGAGCTGAATATCAAAAACATGCTTTTTGTTTTTAATGCTAATTGGAAGTCATACACTTTTGATTGTAGATTGTTGAACTTCTGTCATCTAAAAGTGTCTTTTGTGCATCTATCTGTGTCTTGTTCAGAACTCCCATTTTATTAAATGTGTAAAGAAATGTTTCCAATTGTTTGTGTCTCTACTTATCACTATTTGAAAAACAGACATTGCAACATAACGCTGGGTGTTGTGCCTCACTGTCCTCTGGCATAGTAAAAGTAACATTCTGATGAAACAATTAAAATCAATCAGAACCCCTGAATGTGGAATAATGTATTTCTTAAATTATGTCCGGTTGATAACCATCTTGAAACCTGGGATAATATCTTTGTAATATTTGTATAATATACAAATATTGTGATAACTAATACAAAAGTCTCTGAATATCATGTTTGTGTCTGAGCCTTAACAGCTGAACTCCAGCCTGTTCGGCTGTTGGTCTCTGCGGGCTGTGTATTCTCATCCACACATGGATCCTATTGTCTGAGACCAAGCACAAAACAGTTCGGCAGCTCAGCTGATATTGATGTTTCTCTAATGTTCACCGATCACAATAACTAGAAACAAACATTGGCGGAAAGAAGGCAAGGCAAGTTTATTTGTAGAGCACAATTCATATGCAAGACAATTCAAAGTGCTTCACAGTGGCATACAATTACAAGAAAACAGATAAATCAATAAAACATCAACATAACAATTCATCAATTACAGTAAAAGGCAAGAGTGCAGATAAAATACTTTCAGTTTTCATATGCACGGGTAAAAAGAGCTGTTTCAGCCTGGATTTGAACATTGTCAGAGTTGAGGCCTGTCTCACATCCTCATGAAGACTGTTCCGATTTTAGCTGCATGAAACTGAAACACAGCCTCACCGTGTTTATTATTGACTCTGAAAAGACTTGTACACAAGCAGAGCTGTTTTAAATGCTATTTCTGAGTGACAGGAAGCCAGTGCAGAGACCGGAGCACTGGACTAATATGGTCGTATTTCCTGGTTCTTGTCAGGACTCGAGCAGCAGCGTTCTGGATGTACTGCAGCTCTAACAGCTCGTTTAGAAAGGCCGGTGAGCGCGTTACAGTAGTCTAACCTGCTGGAGACAAATGCATGGATGAGTCTCTCTAAGTCTGGTTTTGACACTATTCCTCTGATCTTTGCAATGTTTTTCAGATGGTAAAAAGCTGATGATGTTATTGCTTTGATGTGGCTGTTTAAGTTCAGGTCTGAGTCCATGATTACTCCTAGATTTCTAACCTGATTTGAAATGAAACCTGAAACCTTGGAGAAAGTTGTTTTGCATCCACAAACTGATCTGTTCGATGTAGTGACAGAGATGTTAACTAACTGAACAAGTTGTGGTAACAAGCTGGTCAGCACAGACTTAAGAAATCTAGTGGGTAATTCATCAAGGCAGCATGTACATGAACTCAGACGGAGATAACCTCTTCGATTGTTTTGTCAGTAACAATCGAAATGTGTGAAATGTGTCAGCTCAAGGTGTTTATCTGGTGGCAGGGTTGCTATTTGTGTTGTGGAAATTATGGCATTTTTAATGCCTTGGACTTTGTCATAAAAAATATTGCAAACTCATTGCACTTAGATGTAGAGATTAGTTCTAAGGGCAGTGAAACTGGAGGGTCAGTTAATCTGTTTACTGGAAGAACACAGAACACGAGAATTGTTTCTGCAGTTTGCAATGATTTTAGAGAAGTACTTCTCCCTTGCTCCACGCAAAATCTGGTTGAACTCACAGAAGAGAAGAAGAGATTGAGGAGAGTGTACACCAGAATAAGAATAAAATTCAGTCGGTAACGCTTTATAACATGGGTACATAATTCATGCTGAATTTATCATGACTTCATGAATTCATTCATTATGAATTCATGATGCTTTATCAATCAATCTGTATTTATATAGCGCTTTTCATACATTTCATATAACACAAAGTGCTTTACCCCTCCTGGAACCGCCACCTTAACGTGGTGGAGGGGTTTGAGCGCCCGAATGTGCGTGTGCTCAGTCACACAAAAAGACCAAAGATGTGTTAGCATTTGGCCTCTCCCAAAATATTCCTATAGCTCCAAACGGGGTGAAGTTGGAAGCTACAGTACCACGCTCTTCCACGGGCACACACAAAGACCAGACAGGTACATATCAACTCGTCTAAGCTCAGGTAAGAACATATCTCAGTATGGAAAATCTGTGGCCTATTCCTTTAACGGACAATTAAAATTGAACTTATCATGTTATCTCCTGTTTTTATTAACTTCACTGTTTTAACACCAGGTGGCCTTGTTAAGAGCACTAACTGTGACTTATTGATGGTGTGGGCCTTTAGGTGATAAAGTATAGCTCCGGGCTGAGTGAGTGCAGAGTAAATAAAAGCATCAGCATGAGTAAAGTTTGTTTGGTTTCTCATTGTGCGTTTGCCACTTAATCAGTAATGGTGTAATTAGTTAGAGCAGCTAGGCAAAGTCAATATGAAATTAATATAGAAAAAAATAAAATAAATGTAAAAATGTATATACTGTATATTAAAAAGGCATATCCTGCCTAATTCTGTTCGGCTGCTCAAGAAGAGTATATTTTCTCACAACTGTGAATATGGGATTTCGTGATGCACAGGTCTAACCCTGTCCAATCCGCACTCATTAAAAAAAGACGCTGTCACTCAAATAGGGACGTTAGACTCTAATGGCCTTTTCGCACCAGTCTTCTTTCCAGAGTGGTCAGAGCAGGGTTTTTTTGCAGATTAGCAGGACCCGTGCCTTTGGTGTAGATGTAGAAGGACTTGTACCATTGTGTTTGAGTCTGCATCTCCCTGTAGCCACTCAACGAGTCCCATGAATTGCTGCATGCTCCATTCACAAACTATGATGCTTCTCTTGTCTAATAAAACGTTTAACCAAGTTAAATACTTAATTGTAGTTATATACAGTATATTTGAGTCCCACACTTACTGTACTGACCTCCATTACCACAAACCAATTGCTGAATTAGTTCTCTACATGACTCAGGCCTCTACATAAGTGTCTCAGGGCACATACTGTACATCAATAGGCCATTAGCATATTTACTCAAGATGTAATAATATGGATATAAATTAACACAAAGGCATTTTTTTTTTTTCATTTATGCTTCACAATGGCAAGCAGCCCAATTATATTCACCTTAGAGCAAGGTCACGCTGAACAGGTCCCCTGTCATGAAGAATAAAGTTAATTGGTTACATTATTAATCAACTGCATAGGTGAAAAAACCCAAAACAAAACAAAAACACTCTCACACTTTCACATACAAAATGAAATCCATGTTACAATATTAATGGAGCAGACCAATGACTATAATTGCTGCTTTTCAGGTTCATCTTTCTGTTCATACTTTGATGTTTTTTTGGACTTGAGAGGGCATTTTGAATATTTTTTAAACTAAATTATTTAAAAACTATAAAATAAATATGAATATATTTTAGCCCGTTCTTGTGTCCTCTATATATTGTCCTCCTGAGCGTAACAGTCAGCATGATGGAAAGTCCAATGTTACTTTTCACAACTGAATTAAATTGAAATAAAATTGCAGTTCTGCATTCGGCATTTAAGGTTGGTAGTGTAACAAGAAGGCAAGCATATAAAACAAATAAAATCCATGCTCCTGACCTGAGTATGTAACTTTAGCATTATGTTAAATTTGGATCCATCCATTTTCTTTTGCTTTATCCATGAGCGGGTCAGCAGTCTGAGTAAAGCGATGCCCAGACTTCCCTATCCACGCACACTTCCCAGGCCAGCCCAGACATAGTCCCTCCAGCGTGTCCTAGGTCTTTCCAAGGCCACCTCCCATGCCCGGGACACCTCAGCTGGTTCCTCTCAACGTAAAGGTGCAGTGACTATACACCGAGTTCCCCAGAGTGACTGAGCTCCTCGCCCTATCTCTAAAGGTGCGCCCAGCCAACCTGCGCAAGAAAACTCTTTTTGGCCGCGTGTGTCCGCAATCTTGTCCTTTTGGTCATTACCCACATCTCATGACCATAGAGGGGTAAAAGATTGATCGGTAAAGCGAGAGCTTTGCCCCCGGACACAGCTCCCTCTTGACCACAACAGTCTGATACAGCGGCCACATCAATGCAGACACTGCACTGATCCACCTGTTGATCTCATGCTCCATCCTCAAGTTACTCCTCCACTTGAGGCAAGGACTCTCCACTGATCTGAAGAGGGCAAGCCACCTTGGAGAACCATGGCCTTGGATTTGGAGGTGCTGAGCCTCATCCCAGCCGCTGCACACTGCGAACCGCCCCAATGCACGCTGAAGGTCCGTATTTGATGAAGCCAACAGAACTACATCATCTGCAAACAGCAGAGATGAATCCTGAGGTTCCCAAACCGGACACCCTTCGGCCCCTGGCTGCGCCTAGAATGTTGTCCATAAAAGTGATGAACAAAACAGTCTCTCTGAACTCCTCTCAGACCAGAGTGTTGCCTCTGCGACCGTACGAGCTGTGGCATGCTTCGCCTGCTGATACCTGTCAGCTACGGCTCCCTCTCGCTTTTTTTTTTTTCCTTCATTAAACATTTCTGCTTAGGGCACCAAAATGGCTTGCAGCAGCCCTGCCTACAACCCAACAAGGCCAGGTAGGATTCCCTCTTCAGCTTGATGGCATGCCTTACTTTCAGCCACCTTCGCCAGACGTTTCCAACAGACCCTCACAACACGTTTGGACCTGCCAGGTTTGACCGGCTTCCTCCCCTTACAGCAGATCCAACACACCACCAGTGATGATGGCTTGACAGCTCTGCCCATCTTATCCTGAGTGTCCGAGACACGCGGTCGTAGCTCAGATGACACAACTACAATGTCGGTTAGAAAAACAGATCAAAATCAAGTCTTTAGCCCAGTCTTCACATTTAAGCATAGTGACTCTCTCTCTACTCGACATCTTCTTCCTCCCAGTGAATTTCATCAGTTGACTGGTCTGCCATCGCACATTAGCCCTGCTGACCCCCAGAGGGAGAAGCCGGCCATGGATGAACACCAACAAATACATTGACTCACATTGTAGTGGGCTCCCACTGACTTTATCTGTGTAGCTTAGTCTGTTGACCCACACTGTTGTCAGTACACTCTAAAAAGGCGGTTTGTTTGCCATGCTGTGAATGTGGTGGTGTGAGCCTAGAGCAGGTGACATTATCTCCACCTGTGTTTGGTGTGGGCCTATAGTCGCAACAGTTCACTGCCACTGGGCCTGGATGCACACAATCTTCATGCTCCAGCTCTTGCTGCGCTGTCTGAAGGAACAACTACAACAACATCACGTCAAATCTGTGCATGACTGTGCAGGGGGGAGTCTGCTATCACGACACAAGTACAACTACAGCTACTACTGTACCATTTCTGTTGCTGGTGGTATAAACGTTAATAACACACACAGCTTTTTATATTATTTATTCATGTATTAATCATTTGCTAGTTTTACCTTGTGTGCTAATTGTCTGTGCACCAAATACTTTCCAGCAGAAATAATGGCGAGTTGTTAATATTAGGGAATTGTGTAGCCATTAAAATGCAACGGTTATGATACAATTGAAGATAGAAAGGGTGTGACATGAAACAAACAGCCTAAAGCTATTATCTAGTATGTTCACTGCTAGAATTATCGTGGAAATCATAAGATTTGAGAAAAAAATAAAATAAACTCTACAAAATATTTTTGGGAAAGAAACAGGAAAAGCCTAGGAAAATAACGTTGCCATACTATGCAAGAGTGGTTAAAACTTTAAAATATATTGACACTGCTCTATAGTTCTTGATTGCTATAAATGATGCTTGTTTTAGCACATGAAATGCCTCTGTGCCCAGCTCATGTGAAAACGCCTCACAGCGTTGACTGGTATCATCAATCATCCACATTCATTAAGCAAAGCCGCTGCACTTCAGCTCACAGTGAGAGCAGACAGAAGGCCCTGACTGGCAGCTGTCATATTTCAGAAAGGAAAAGTCAAGATAAAACTGCAACACAACTCGAGCATGGAGGAGCAGCAACTGGCATTTATCATTAAGGAACCGCATTTTTTAGGTTTCTTTGGACAGGATGTAGTAATTGGTCTTGACTGATGGCATCTATCTATTCTTA
Source organism: Neogobius melanostomus (assembly GCA_007210695.1). NCBI lineage: Eukaryota > Metazoa > Chordata > Actinopteri > Gobiiformes > Gobiidae > Neogobius > Neogobius melanostomus. Next base: position 4,816,916 of record VHKM01000073.1, on the reverse strand, counting down.
GAATAAATTCCGGCTGGATACTGCATGACAATTAATTGTTTCAATTAAACAGTCTGTTAGTCAATAAGACTATATCTCAAAACAGTGTGTGTGTGTGTGTGTGTGTGTGTGTGTGTGTGTGTGTGTGGTGTGTGGTGTGTGGTGTGGTGTGTGTGTGAGGAAACAACCCAAAACAGAGAACAACTTGAAAATTCTTCTCTACGTTAGAAAACAGCTTACCAAACCTTACTGAACTCCTGTTTGTGTGAAGAGGATTTTAAATCTTTTTCATTTCTTTTTTTTTTTTTTTACCAATAGAGTTTTATTATCTGTCTGCTGGAAATAGTTATTTTCAATCCCAAGGAAACCTTAAGTGATGTGAGTCTGTCCAGGCTACACCACTGAGGTGTAGTACACACTCTGCAATTACCAGTTAATCAGACAGCTGAGAGCCCCTCATACTATTATTCACTCTTATGGGAAATTAACATTCCCTTCATAAATATTGCCTTGAGCCTGTCAAGATGATATTCAAAATTTATTTCTGGAGAGAGTAGTGGGGCTCATTAGACAGTAAGAGTCACAGAAGGCAAATATCACTGTAAGAAAGAATATGTGCTTTAGGCAGAAAAATCTGAAAAGAAAAGGAAAAAAAAGTCCAGTTGTTTTTGAGGCTTAAGTGAGAAAAGATGCAGGTTTCTTGATCAGACACAACACCATCTGGAGAAAACTCTAAACTGCTGGGAGTGAGTAAATAGGAGAGAGTTTATTAATGTGTATTACCTTTGGATCTGGCCATTTATAAATGTGGGGCTGCACCATGTCAGAAAGTATTCGTCAATGATGGGGGAGGGGGTTGGACTCTGTTGGTGAACTGGTGGAGAAAGAACAAGAAGTGTGATGCAGGCCTTCCTCAATAACAGCTCAGAGAAGTGCCTGCAGTAACCGATTCCTTTCCTTGCACTGGAGAGTCATTTGTCCCTAGCGCCATAAGTAAGTACAGTAAGTAAGTAGTGCATTATTTGTCATTGTACAATTATACAATGAAATAGTGTTCAGGTGTTAGTCCTGAGCCTCTGTGGGTAAGCGTGCCACCACTGTGGGTCAACCTGACCAGTATGTTTTTGGAGGTAGAGGAAACTGTAGTACCTGGAGAAAACCTGGCTGCCTTCAGTGCTCCTCTGATCTTCTGAAACAGGTTTGTCCCTGTTTCAGAGTGTGGTGTCCTGCACTGGTCTGTCTGTCTGTCTGTCTGTCTGTCTTGCACAAACCATTCTCATGTCTCATTCTGTTTTCTGTTTGGATAATTGTATAACAAAAATATAACATGAGCATAAACAACTTTTATTTCATTAAAAATGTATTTTAGTGAAATCCACTTTTAATTGGAACATGTTTGTGCCAACCAGTATCGGAGGACACCATTTTATCTTTTTATTTTTTTCAACCAAAATAAAATAAAAAGTCGTACATAACAACACTATTTTAAGGGATACAGTATTTGTCTCTGTCTCTGCTGGGACCAAACGCAAAAGCCAGTGCACTGCACTGATTACATGTCAGGGTTGCCAGCTTGAGTCCACCCCTCAGTGTTAACAGGGCCAAATCAAAACTTAACTCCCTATTTGGATGAAAGATGGTAATTCCCCCACAGGGCTGACGTTAACATCTCAGAATGTGCAAGAACTTTTTCACTCCTCCATGTTGCTTGCTTGTGGTTCGATAATGAGCAGATAAACACAAGGGAGGAATGCAGTTTTAGCTTAGGCATGCAATAGTGGAATCGCACAGGGAAAGGATTAAGAGAGAGGCAATTGAATAAGATGTTCCTTGAAGTCGGCATCTGCCTAGAAGTCACTCATCACTCTGTGGATATTATCAATAAAGCTTTGAGGGGTGAGAAAGAGGCATGCCATTTTTAGGGCAACATTTAACATGTTTGAAGTGGGAAAACTGACAAGTGTGAAGATTTAATATTTGACAAAACAGTTTTGATGACTGCCTCAGAGCATCGCCACTATTCTTGCTCCTCTGGATTGTTTTGCATTGAGTATTGTATATTGCTTAAAAATTTACCCAACAAATGTTTGATATGAACAGCACCTAGAGGTGAATTAAGTAAATTATTTAGCCTGTGGTGTCCCAGTTACAGACAAGATGGCAGAAAGATGCACAGCACACTGGTGGTGGTCATACCACATAATAAACGCTAAAGACTGAGGGGGTCATGTGCAGAACAACGAGAATGTGCAAAAAGGATCAACAGCAGAGTAATGTGCACTTCTTGCTCACACAGCAATCTCTCCTTTACATATCTGATTTGGGGTCCTAACACTTTAATAAAGGAAATTGTACTCACTATTTAGCACAGTCTTGATAAATGATAAAAGTATGTGTAAGCTCTCAGCTACACAGGAGTATTCCATCGTTTTTAGTGGTAGATGTTTTTACCTCTCACCTCAAGAACATCATAATCATTAGTCCCTGACGAAGCCGAAAAGATCTCACTTTAGATGGCAGCTGAAGAACTTTTGTCTACTTTGTTTAAATGTATAAGCACAAATGAATTTTGATTAATTATGTTAGAGTTGGGGGAAAAAATCATAAATATCAGACTGTACTTCTCCAGGGCAGTTAGTCAAATGTATTTACTTGTATTTACAAGGCAAGTTTATTTGTAGAGCACACAAGGCAATTCAAAGTGCTTCACAGTTGCAGAAAATCACAAGAAACAGATAAAATCAATCAATAAAACATCAACATAAAATTAATCAATGACAGTAAAAGGCAAGAGTGCAGATAAAATACTTTCAGTTTTCATATGCACAGGTAAAAAGAGCTGTTTTCAGCCTGGATTTGAACATTGTCAGAGTTGAGGCCTGTCTCACATCCTCATGAAGACTGTTCCAGATTTTAGCTGCATGAAACTGAAACACAGCCTCACCGTGTTTATTATTGACTCTGGGAACCACCAGGAGACCCCTCCCTGAAGTTCTCAGGACCCGAGATGGTTCATACGGCTCTAACATGTCAGAGATGGACTTTGGTGCTAAACCATGAAAAGACTTGTACACAAGCAGAGCTGTTTTAAATTCTATTCTCTGAGTGAAAGGAAGCCAGTGCAGAGACCGGAGCACTGGACTAATATGGCTGTATTTCCTAATTCTTGCCAGGACTGGAGCAGCAGCGTTCTGGATGTACTGCAGCTCTAACAGCTCGTTTAGAAAGGCCAGTGAGCAGGCCGTTACAGTAGTCTAACCTGCTGGAGACAAATGCATGGATGAGTCTCTCTAAGTCTGGTTTTGACACTATTCCTCTGATCTTTGCAATGTTTTTCAGATGGTAAAAAGCTGATGATGTTATTGCTTTGATGTGGCTGTTTAAGTTCAGGTCTGAGTCCATGATTACTCCTAGATTTCTAACCTGATTACTTAGACCTCTATATGCAGTACAACCAAATCAGTCCACATGCCATGGCGATGATTATGCATGTTCGCCGTTTGCTATGCTGTTAGTACAAATGGAGAGTTGTCTGATTAAAAGTTGAGAGGCGTCAGAGATGTGGAAGCGTATGCAACTGGGTCAGTGAGGCAGCCCAAGTGAGAAGCATTGATGAAGGGAAACACAGATAAGGACTGGAGCAGGACGCCTCATGAAGACAGAAGGAGGTAGACGGGTAGACGAGGTGACAGATCTGACTGACAGTACCCAGCCCAACCAGAACACAAAACCCTTGCAAAGCTAAAAGAATATATGAGAGGAACTACCGTGCCACAGAATCATGGAGACAAAGCTACAAACAGGCTAACGGGCAAAGCTAACTGTGGGCTAGCGCCACTTAAACAGTATTTACAGCCAAGTTTGAGTGAAAAAATTATCTCCATTGTGTAATTGGATGCACAATATCCCTCTCTCCCTTTGTCTTTTCTGTCAGCGTAGTATTTACTCTCATGGACAATAATAAGTAAAAAAAAACGCAACATGCTACGACACCTGCAGTGGCGCTTATGGCCTCTAGGGTGCACGAGTTACTTAGTACTGTTTTAACGGACCGAAACATTTATTTTTGCAAAGATTAAGGCAACAGAGGCCTGGAATTTACGAGCTTCTGAACAGTTGTGTAGTGTGCAATTGTGCTCCTAATTGTTTGGAAAAAGCTGTCTATGCCAGGTTTAATACTTTCTGTAATGTCAAATCTCTCTGAAAACTGCCTCCTTTCCCCCCGCACACAACCTCTTCCAATCTGGCCAATTTTTTGGAGAGAAACATTTTTCCTTTATTTCTTTTTCCCGCTTGAACCTGGCCTTACTTTTCCACCAAGCTCTACCATCCCACTCAGTTATATTTTCATGCATTCAGCCGCATGTTGTCAGAATAATATAGCTTCTGTGCATGAGTTTGTTTGGATCCAGCATCTGTTGTTTCTCGACTGCTAGCCTGAGGGCTCGCGTATGCATGCTAATATTACTGCTAATAACCATGCAGGCGAGTAAACAAAAAGAATAGCGCGGCGCAGGCCAAGCAACGAAGGCCATGATAAACAAATATGATTTGAAGCAAGGGGAAAGCAATCACAATGGAGGCACAAGAACAATGGCAAAGAGGTGGAGAGAATCGTACACATAAATCATTGCTCTCTCTTTTGTCCATCAGTCCAACCTAAGGCTAATGAGGGTTCATTAATTCATAAATTCAAAGTGTGTAGTGGCGAGTGGACAATTAATGTAATGTCTTTGTGAAATGTGTTGTGCTTATGTGATTATATGGAGCTGCTGAACTTTCTCTTTTCTCTGATCTTGTTCGTAAATGACATTTCTTTAAACATGTACATAATATCTAGTATTAGCGCAACGATTGTCAAAATGTGGATTATCTCAAATGGTAATGACTGGCACAATGTGATAATCGACTGAATTCACATCACCAGCATGCGTCTCCATTTCCATGGCTCATTACCTTTCTACTAGTGAATAAAAGGTTTTATACACTTTTTATATACAAGGACATTCAGAATGGAAATAAATGTCTTTTTCTTCTTCCCATTTTAAGTGTCTTCAGAAAAGCCCGGACTGAAGCAAATTTATTGTTAAGACACTCTCAAAACGACCCAATCCAGGAATGCTGTCCTGGTAATTTTATTATGTGCCATCAATTTAGCGTGTCAATGTCACTTCAGCCTGCGTACCAGGCTTTCTGTCCTTTTCCCCCTCATTTGCAGGCGCTCCTCTGCGGCACTATCTATTCGCTCTTTTCTTTTATTTATATATTTCATTGGTATTAAAGTGATTTATCTTCTGTATTACATTCCTACAGTTGCAAATTAATTATAGATCAGAGGCGTCACATAGCCATGGCCATGAAACCAGCGGAAACAATTCAAAGTGACTGCGGGCGCACAGATTTCTGGGGTGGACTATGAGGACAATTTCAAGTCACTGTTGAATGCTCAATGGAATCCAGCTCCTCACTCAAACTACTTTGTCCATATAAACGTGCTATTTTGTGGTATGCTCTTGTGTATTGTGCGATACCTAGTGAAGGCATTATCTGCATGTAAGAAATCATATTTCAGAGGCATAGTTCATTTCAATACCTTCACCGATTAATAACGCACATAACTGAAAGTGGTGTTGTGGTAGCATGTATTGAAGTTTGCACAATAATTTTAAATTAGCCTGCCTTCCTACTCTGAACAATGTTGTGAACAGATAAGTCTCAACAAGATCTGTTGCCTCCCAGTGACCGAAACCATATAAGTGTTTATGGGTAAATGCCAACCATTGCCCATGTCCTGTGTATCAGTGTGCTTTTCATAAACAGGCATCAATATACGCATGACTTATGTGGCCCTGGGGCTATTTTGACAAATGGTTATGTCCTTAATGTGGCAGGAAGTCCTGAACAGAGTGGTGCTTACCCAGCCTAGCATAAAAAGGTAATTATGCTGACATCCCATTGCCTGTGAATTTATGCTTAGTAATAGCCGAGGAGCACAAAGGCGGTGAAACACAAACTATACCCTGCTCTTTCCACAATATAATGGTGTTAAATGAAACTTATTTCGCGACTTTGCAGACTGACTGAATTCAACAATAGAGAGCATAAGAGTGATAGAAGAATGCGCAAACCACATGAACCCTCATGCCTGTTTTACTAAATGGATGTAATGTGATTGCTCTTGCAGATAGCTTTGTGGTTTGCATAAACTGCCTTCATTTGTGAACAAAATAACACCTCATGCTTTTAGTCATGGTAGTATCGCCCTTACCTAAGGGCAATTGTCAACACTTCTCATTGCATTAAACATTTCGGTTCTGTTGCATTAGCAGTATTTAGCAACAGTACATGTTTAATAATGTACTGGACAGAATTCCTTCATGGCAGTCATACAGTGGTCAATTTTAATAATTTTTAGGAGGTTTGATCTGCAGTCTATGGCAACCTAAACAGTTCCGAATGTTTTTTGAAGTACAACATAAACAGCATAAACAACATCTCTGCCTCTGACATTTAGCAAGTATTTGATTACAGTTTGAACATTATGTTTACTATGGGGAAGACAATGGTGCAGTTGGTGTGCATTCCCTTTGTCAGTTGTCAGTTTCTTCAGCTGTGTACCTGGGTACAGGTCATGGATTGATTGAAACAGGAAAGACGTCTGTTGCAAATGTAAGTTAGACCTTTTACCATTTGGAGACATTACTTACCATTATGGACCAAAATTCTAGTAACATTCTTTTTTGGCTTTCCAGAAAAACAAACATGGTAACGTAAATAAGTCAGAACAAAAGCAGATGTTTTGTTCCTCAGTAAAACAATTTGTCCTCCACCACTTGTAGATAAAGTATTGAGTAATTTAAGAATGTAGATAATGTGTCAAATGGTTCTCTGTATTCAGGCAGCAGCTCCATTCATTATTGTGCACTAATGCTGCACACCTGGGACGCAGCGCACGATGAGTGGATAAACTGATGGCTTGTATCGCACTAAGAGGTTCAGTTATGCTAAATTGCCTTCCAGTAATGTGTTATTTCAGCAGTTACACCTGCCTTTTACTCTCCAAATGACTGTCTATCATGTGAAAAATCCACAAAGTGCGATGCACGGGGTCACAATTTTACATTTCACATATTTTCACACTGTAGTTTAATTTAAAATGGATATTACCACAATATGATGTACAGTAGTATCACCATCAAGCACCAGCTTTCCTTCTGGTCTTCTCAACCTTTCATATTTCTTGAATACTAGAAGCCAAACAATATCATCTTCATAACCAACACTCGGAGCCGTACACATTAAACCCCCCAATGCACTCAAAGGAGAAAGGCTTGGATAATTAATGACAATGTTGTCCTCCGCTAAAAACAGCCGCCAGAGAATTTGTTAAAGACATCACGAATAAAGTGTCTTAAACTCTGTGCGTCAGACAGTAATATTGAAAGAAAAAAAAAGTCTGATAAACTGTTATTGTTTATTATTAGATTCTCATTAGTCTTTACCTTGGTGAAGACTATTCTCTCTGGAGTCCACGAAAATGCAATATTAAACATTACTGCAGATTGCATTATGAAATATACAAATACATCATTTAACACACCTCATGTTCCGAACGCCACAAGAACCATTGCTCTGAACATAACAGTCCTGGGCAATGGAGGTGTACAATGACACTGTGAGGCCTGTATGAACCAGAATGGACACTGGTCGACTGTAGCTGGGAGAACAATATATGAAAAGGGATCAAATGAGTTGTATTTCTTCCTACCCACTTTTGAACACTTATAAGCATAAGTGTTATCTTTGTGAATATATGCTTTGTTGTTGTGTGCAAAGCATGTTGTAAGGAAGAATCAAAGTGATACATAATCAATCGCAGACCCTTCGTTGGTCAGGAAGTATAATAGCAAAATTGTGCTGTCAATGAATTTGGCAGCAAATGAATTTGGCACACAGTATCAGGAGCTCAATTATGCAGCATCGCGACTCCGACTGAAAGAATCCTGTCATTCTGTCAGCCCGAGTTGACATCACCGCCTACACTGTGGACTGCTTCAAAAAGTACTCGCTAAAGCTAAAAGGATTGTAATTTGCACAGAGGATCTTTTGTACCGTGGACTGCCTCCGTGGTTTGTAAGTCTTGAACACAAATGACTCAAGCGCTGGGAATAAATATACATTTCCACTGCATCATTATGTACTTAATCCTATCCTCCAGAGAGAAGTATCTTGAGGAAACGTCCCTGCTACACCTGTTAGCAACCGCTTGTATTTACATTTCTCTTCAAGTACCAGAAGAGAAATATTAAGGATGATCAACTAAAATGAGTCTAACTCTACAATAAGACAGGATAATAATATCAGTGTAAACCAGGACTAAGTCATGTATAAATTCAAGGCTTGAAGTGTATACTGTAATAGGCTTTTATAGGAAATAATGCTATACTGTCTTTCAGAACATTGAAATAAGTACTAAAATGTCAAAGCAATGATTCTTTTCCCCTCAAAAACTTAAATAAATGTGTTTACTATGGTGAAATGTATACAGCAAGAACCAAGTTGGAACTGCATTAAGCACCACTGATTGAGCATTTCCAGATAGAAAAAATCTGTTTTATGGACAACAAGGAAGCAACTGCTGACTCTTGCTGCACAACATGTCTCCTAACTTTTTTTAGCAAGATGACAATTAAGTAATAGGGTGTCAACGAGCAAGCCTGTTATAAGCATTGTTTTGCTGTCATAGCTGTCCACCCAGAGATAGTGACACGGTAAAAGGCGACGGGAGGAAAATGTGGGGTTGCGATGAGAAGCAGCCGCACTGTGTCAGATGAAACAGCACGAGAGGGCCGGGGGAGGAGACAAGATCACAACAAAATAGAAGAACACCAGATGAGGAGGTTTGTTCGCTGTAGAGAGAGACAAAAAATACATTTGAGAACAGTTTGAGATAAAGATGAAGGGAGAAGAAAGAGTCTAAGTGGGGCAAACAGCAGAAGGCGGGGAAAAAGAGGAGAAAGAGGCGCAGACATCATGACTGGTTTTTAGTGCTGTTGCGCAGTGTTGTGACCTGGATTAGACATCCTCTGACACATCATATTTCCTCATCTGTTAATTGGGCTGTCACATTGCAGATTCCACCCCCGCCTCCCAAAGGCCTGCGGGTAATGATTCTCAACGGCAGGACTCAAGCCAGGGCATCATCAGTTCACAAAAGCTTCTCTGTACACCGTTCATTGTCAAAATGATGACAAGAAGCTCACACTAGCAGCAAATATGTAATGCAGTACATCCTGGTCAGAGACAAAATAACTGTCACTCTCACAAGTGGAAGAACATTAATGAATACAACTGCCTGTCATAGGAAACCACCTCTCATGTGGCATCAAGCACTTTGACCTGAAAGAGATTTGGATGCGTTTCATTTGTTTTATTTGCGATGGATCGGAGTGTCCACACTGCTCGTATGCGTCCGTCATACACAGATCTCAGAAATAGAAATCCTAATTTGACGCTTCATGCTGGCATGTGTGTGTTTTCCGTACCAAAGACAGTGACAATATTCCTTTAAAGCTGGGGTACCTGAATTTTTCCTGTTCAAACTGTTTCTAGCCCTCACAGTCCCTCCTGTGTAGAAGCTCATATCCAGCATTGAGTGGTGACAAATTGAAGCGGGGCGGCCACCCAAGATAATTCCACTAATTTAGATTAGACTTCTATCATCCATTGCCAATAAAACTTTAGGTGAAGACAATACAACAAGGTTGTGGTTTTGCTGTGTTTACAACATACTCTGAGGTGGCAAAAATAAATGTATTCTACAAGACCAAAACATCAGTACCCCAGCTTTAATGGTGTAACTGTGCAACCTTCAACAAATGCATCCCTGGTATAGTTTTAAATGTTTGAAGGGATGTCTGTCTCTGAGGGTCCATGGATTGGATTCCATTGTATTTTACCTTAAAAAAATCTCATGGTTGAAGACGGTGAATACAAGTCTATTCAGTTTTTATTGTAGATCTATCTATCAATGCAAAATACAGTGCTGATGTGGCAACTCTCATGTCTCAGTGGCAGAAAGGTAAGCCTGGAAATGGCATGCAAAAACGGATTATATTCAAACTCCACCTCAAGGCAGTGCTTTACACACTTGTAACCTTAACTTCCTTCCGTACACTGTTGTAGTGGCGCATTGTTGGCTGGCTGAACGTGTGCATAAGAAAAAAATAAAAAGGCCAGAACGTAAAAATGTCGTTGGATATGTCAATCCATTTATTGCAGAACAAGGGGAGTATGGAAAAACAGACCACAAAATATTAAATAACTCACAGTGTATGGAGGTTTGGTAAGATTTCTCAGAGCACGGTCAAAATCGTGTGCTCCAGCAGCGCCGTACCTGACACTAACTGGTGCACCTCTTAAAGTAATGGGCCATCCCAGAGCGCACCCTAATGGCTCCATCACTGTTTATTTTGTTAATATTACATTATGATATCCACTATCATGACCAGCGATATTAAACTTTGTCTCTTGCTCATGCGCATGACATCACATCACAATTCTCCCAGCCCAAAACCCAAAATTCATCAAACATAAAATGAATTGCCAATTGTTTATTTCAGATAAATAAAAAGAAATGTTTGTATTTTCTGCACCTGCCCAACTGTTCCACTTATCAAGACAAGATAACTAACATTTTCGAGAGTAACATCGACTTCAAATAACAGACAGATTAGTTATCCCTGAAGATGGAGCGTAGACCCCTGCAGAAATCCTTCAGGGTTAATGGGAAATCATTTACAGTGAGGAAAATAAGTATTTGAACACCCTGCTATTTTGCAAGTTCTCCCACTTAGAAATCATGGAGGGGTCTGAAATTGTCATCGTAGGTGCATGTCCACTGTGAGAGACATAATCTAAAAAAAAAAATCCAGAAATCACAATGTATGATTTTTTAACTATTTATTTGTATGATACAGCTGCAAATAAGTATTTGAACACCTGAGAAAATCAATGTTAATATTTGGTACAGTAGCCTTTGTTTGCAATTACAGAGGTCAAACATTTCTGTAGTTTTTCACCAGGTTTGCACACACTGCAGGAGGGATTTTGGCCCACTCCTCCACACAGATCTTCTCTAGATCAGTCAGGTTCTGGGCTGTCGCTGAGAAACACGGAGTTTGAGCTCCCTCCAAAGATTCTCTATTGGGTTTAGGTCTGGAGACTGGCTAGGCCACGCCAGAACCTTGATATGCTTCTTACAGAGCCACTCCTTGGTTATCCTGGCTGTGTGCTTCGGGTCATTGTCATGTTGGAAGACCCAGCCTCGACCATCTTCAATGCTCTAACTGAGGGAAGGAGGTTGTTCCCCAAAATCTCGCAATACATGGCCCCGGTCATCCTCTCCTTAATACAGTGCAGTCGCCCTGTCCCATGTGCAGAAAACACCCCCAAAGCATGATGCTACCACCCCATGCTTCACAGTAGGGATGGTGTTCTTGGATGGTACTCATCATTCTTCTTCCTCCAAACACGTTTAGTGGAATTATGACCAAAACGTTCCATTTTGGTCTCATCTGACCACATGACTTTCTCCCATGACTCCTCTGGATCATCCAAATGGTCATTGGCAAACTTAAGACGGGCCTTGACATGTGCTGGTTTAAGCAGGGGAACCTTCCGTGCCATGCATGATTTCAAACCATGACGTCTTAGTGTATTACCAACAGTAACCTTGGAAACGGAGGTCCCAGCTCTTTTCAGGTCATTGACCAGCTCCCCCCGTGTAGTTCTGGGCTGATTTCTCACCTTTCTTAGGATCATTGAGACCCACGAGGTGAGATCTTGCATGGAGCCCCAGTCCGAGGGAGATTGACAGTCATGTTTAGCTTCTTCCCATTTTCTAATGATTGCTCCAACAGTGGACCTTTTTCACCAAGCTGCTTGGCATTTCCCCGTAGCCCTTTCCAACCTTGTGGAGGTGTACAATTTGTCTCTAGTGTCTTTGGACAGCTCTTTGGTCTTGGCCATGTTAGTAGTTGGATTCTTACTGATTGTATGGGGTGGACAGGTGTCTTTATGCAGCTAAAGACCTCAAACAGGTGCATCTAAATGTAGGATAATAAATGGAGTGGAGGTGGACATTTTAAAGGCAGACTAACAGGTCTTTGAGGGTCAGAATTCTAGCTGATAGACAGGTGTTCAAATACTTATTTGCAGCTGTATCATACAATAATAGTTAAAAAATCATACATTGCGATTTCTGGATTTTTTTTTTAGATTATGTCTCTCACAGTGGACATGCACCTACGATGACAATTTCAGACCCCTCCATGATTTCTAAGTGGGAGAACTTGCAAATAGCAGGGTGTTCAAATACTTATTTTCCTCACTGTATCTGTATTCATCCCATTCTGGTGCCCCTCGTGTCAAACTCATTTCCACGCTGCAGAATGAGCCTAACAAGATACAGTAAAACATTGAATGCACACAGCCTATGAATATTTGGACACAATCCCTTTAGAATCAGCCAGATGCAAAATCTGTTCATGTTCGAATATCCCTCATTATTGCTTTACGTGTTCAAGGGTTTTTATTTATTGGTTTATTTGGTCGGGACAGTGCATGTTAATGAACATACAGCTTGGCTGGTATAAATAGGGCAATTAGAGGTGTGGTTAGGTGAAGACACAAACGGTTGGCTGGCAAGAAAGGGTTGGTTGAGCCGTGGTCCTGTTCCTGAACCTAGTCATTAAAATATTGAATAATTTCCTTGAATGGCTATAATCACCACGGCAAATGCATGCACAACAGCAATGCCCAAGCACACGTGTATAAGCTGGTACTGCTTGACGAAAATGACGATCCTGCATGAAAGAGCAGAGCACTGATGAAATAGCACGATGAGAGCTTCTCACTAACCTGAGGAGAGAGCCCTTCAGGCAACATTAGGTCAGCTGCCCCTGCACTTAAGTTTGAAACACCTGTTTAGTTTGACTGAAAGCGTTGTCCATGATGCATAAAGTAAAGCCATGTGACAGTTTCTGCTTCTTGTGACAGTCCACTTGCAATTCTAAACATGTCCTCAGCAGGACATGTTTAGGTACAGGTACAGGTATGTAAAAAATATATATATATTTTGTTCTCTACAGTAAGCTTACGTTCAGGTGTACACCTGTTGCTATGACAGCCAGTTGAAGCATGGTCCTGCAGCGTTCATTTTCATCTTAGTTGTGTCGGGTTGGCATGTGACCCATGTTTTAGGGTTGGGTGGGTTGGGTTGGACAGGGTGAGAAGAAAATGGCGATCCACTCATCACTAGTGGGAAGGCTTGTACTCTGATTCTTTGCAGAAACAGGACTTTGTATTGTGTTCTCCTGTGCTGAATGAATCCCATTTTTAACAAGGGACTGCACATATGCATATGTACACTGTACATATGCATATGTGAGACAATGAACGTGTATGTATTCAGCAGGCAGCTTAGTGCTAAATGTTATATAAATGGTACTGTCATTGTTCGTTTCAGCAGTTCCTCCAAGGAATGTAACAAAAGCCCAAAGAACATCATGTTGTTATATCTCACTCAATTATGCCTTGCCTCCATTTTGTCATGCCCTTGGTTTCTCTTCAGTTTAGCAGAGTTAGAGAAAAGACTTTTGTTGAACAGGTAAGCCATGATAGCGGACTTCCTCCTTGAGTGGCTGAGAGGAGGAGGTAATGAGAACCAGCTAACTGCAGTGCAATGTGGGTAATCTAAAAGAGTATGAGCATAGTGCCCACTTCTTGTGAGTTCTCTCCTGAGAGTGTGGGAAGAACCAGTGGCCCAGCTGGGACATGCTCTGGGAACTTGATATCCTCTACAAGATCTCAGTGCATGCGTGAAGACAATGTGTGAATAAATCATTGCCACACGACACTGTAAATGAATAAAAAAGGTAAAGCCAGTGTTGATTCAAAACAGATCATTTATGTAGAATATTCGGTAAATTGCAGAGTTAAACTGTTTTAATCTGATATAAGCACTGAAACTCGGAATTTGAACCTTTTTCATATACACATCAAAGAGTGGCAAATTACATTCCACTATGCATGCTGCCAAAACCGGGCAGATATCCTTGTAGATTTGCAGTGCCTTTTATACCATATATAGTGGTGCAGTTGGTAGAGCGGGTCGTCTCACGATCAGAAGGTTAGGGGTTCAAATCTCAGCTCCAGAAGATGCACATTGTTGCTGTGTCCCTGGGCAAGACACTTCACCCACCTGTGTACACTGGTGTATGAATGAGAGTGTGAGTGGTTCCTTACTGTAAAGCGCTTTGAGCCTAATGAAGTAGAAAAGTGCGATATAAGTTGAGACCTTTACCATTACGAATGATTTTGAATATTTACATACAAAATGGAATCAGTCATTTCACATCTTGCAACAACAGAAAACCTCCCCTCTTAGAGAACACAGAGGAAGAAAATAGTCATGAGTTCCTTGTATGGTTACCAAGGAGGTCATAGTACTTATGTTGTTCATAACTTTTAGTTGTAAAACATGAATAAAGTGAGTGCTTCTGAGGATCCCTGTGTAAGGCTTGAAACAGGTGCTCTTCAAAGCAAGGAGCAATAATCTTGAAATATAATATAGTTAAAAAAAAAAGTGTACCCAAGTTTGTTTGTACAATACAAGTTTTTTTCACCGCGTTCGTCAAATTCTTAACTTTTTGAGATTATTCTAAAATGCAGCATGCCAAACAATGAGCAAAGCAAACAATGATTGTGTTCACCCAAAAACAACTCTGTTCAACCACTGGTCAATCTCCTAGCAGCCTCATCACGCCTTGGAGCCAATGATTGTTAGATGTTCGCTCCTCTTATGTAAATATACTGCTCCGCTAATTAGGAACACTTTGCACTTTTAGGTCAAGTTGGAATTTTCACAGTTCTGTCAAGGAGGCACTGTTGTATAAACACCTCTCTGAGTCACTTGCTTACTTTACAAGGGCATTACTTTTGAAAGCAAGCATCATTTATCCTTGACATCCTTAACTGTGAGCTACTTTGCCGCTAATCACTGAGCTTTCATCCACAGTCTCTGTAGGTTTTCTTTGTACAACAAACTGACAAAGCAACGTCTAATGTAATTGCTTTTATAAGCAGCATTATATTCACACTGAAATGACAAACATGAACGAAGTTGGATCTGACAGTCTTCATAAAGCTGCCTTTGAGTGTTGTCTGCTTTAGTTGATATTTTGCTGCATTGCTGAAAATAATTGTGGTGAACTATTCCTCTCCACCATCTGGCGTTCTGATAAGACAAGTATCACACAATGTACAGAGAGGGTAGTAGATTCAAACGCTGCCATAAGGATGCGATGAACCAATGCCTTTGACGCTGACATTTATTTTAGGGAATATTCAGATGTGAGGCTTCCTCAAAATGTCACACTTTAATTTTTCTGCCTTAATGAGAGTGTGCAGAAGTCTGTGTCTGGCACAAGCACATCTGTAGGTGTAGTGTATAGCTATCTCAAGGGGTTCTGTTTAAAAAGAATAGTTAGTTAGTTACTAGATAGTTACTGGTTATGCCTTGCATTTGATAAAAAAATGAATAGAGATTAATACCCCCTTGAGCTACTAATGCTTGATTTGTTTCTGCACCCGTTAAAAATCTCACTTCGGGAGTCCTCACTAAAGGGTTGTGTTCTCCTTATGTCTGAAATAATTTGTCTGGTGGAGATAAACATGAAGGGACTGCTGCCCACAGTCATGGATCAATTTGGAAAAGAGAGACCACTTCCTTAAAAACTGTCAAAAGTACTAAGTACAATACATCATTCAACTTCATGGGAGCATGCCTCAAGCACAACATAACAGTGTTTAGAAAGAATATGGAGGGGGAGGTTGGCGCTGGTCACTGCCCTGCACCTGTCCACTCATGTGCTCTTCCACTTGATTCCCACCAGGCCGCTTAGGTCGGGTGTCTGCTCAACCCACACGGACATTGACTATGGTCTACTCTCTATTACCAATACACACAGTCTGCAGGAATCAAAGGGAAGCTGTGGATGGAGGGAAGGATGAATTATTTAGAATGCGGTGGACTGTGGCAGGAATGTGGCTAACACTTCAAAACACTGTCCGCAAACAAACAAATATATGTCGTTTTTTTTTAGTGCGGGTTCAATTTATTTCTATGAGGATAGATCTGTAACAGTTTTAGAGCACAGTTTGTTTTTTCAAACCATTGACTAACTAAAATGGTAATAAATGGATTACAAATTATATTAGTATCATTTTAACTTAATATTATTTTCCATTAAACATTTCTGAAATGTGTCACCTTGTTGGCGTTGCAGGCATGTTTATTGATGGTAACTGGTAGAGCTGTATTTCTCAACTCAAGTGTTGTTTGTTATATTTTGTGTATATTATTGCAGGATGTGTTGAGTTTAGAGTTGTCCTTAAAGCAGGCCACCGCACAAAGCTCTAGAGTGGGCTGCGGTTTTAACTTGAAAGCACCAAGTGTTGCTCCCTGGGGCGATGTCGCTCTTTTTGGGCCATTTATGTGTATTTTAACTCACATAAACATTGGCAAATTGTAGCACAATTTAAAGAGATTACAGAAAGTTAGAACACATTTGGTTGGTATATTTGATCAAACCCGGACATAATACAGAACTGTTCCAAGTCCCAAATCTATTTAAGGATGGAATGATAAATAGAATACATGTTTAATTGAGAATGCATTCTAATGAAAAAAGTATGAACAAAAATACTGTATTTGTATTCCGTTTAGTCGTAGCGCTCTTTATTAATGGCACACATTTTCAAACGAATAATTAAAAAAATATTTTTTTAATACATATTTTTGTGAAATACTATTTGTGAAGTGTAAATCGTGCATACTTACGTTCACATTGTGGAAGGGCTTTGATTGACAAGGAAGATCCACCTAATCCCATCTCGAGTGGAAATGGATTTTTCTGGAGTGAGCAGGTGATCCACTTTTGCTTTGACATTTGTTTTTGTACTCCACTCATTCATCATGTTGCTCTGTAGTGTTCCAAGGCCTGTACATGTTGAAAGGGTTGTAGGCGCAGATAGCAGCTGGCAGAGCAAAGCTGTGAAGGAAAATGATGAGAAGGTCATTGATATAAGGATAGTACTGTATAACGGAACAAGCAGGCATCTGCATTTGTGACAAATGGGTATTTTCATCAGTTGTAGAGGTCTAACGATATAGGTTTTTCTAAGGTCAATGCCAATTTTGGGGGATTTAGATTGGAGGATGCCGAAATGCACTGCTGGTATTATTGGCTGATATTTTTTGGCCAAATTTTAAAAATGTCTTCCTTTGTATAATACTTCTGAAGTTTAAACTGTAAAATGTGAAGATCTTATTGGCCGATAGCCAATATTATAAATACCAATATATCAACGTGATATATTGATCGACCTCTAATTAGTTGGTTGTCCAAAATATTTTCTGTTGTTGCATTTTTCAATCATTGTACCTTAATCAATAATATCCAGGGATATCGACATTTCCATCCAATGCTTTATGTTACATAAACTCTTTAGTATTATTTTTACATGTTATCCTCTATGATAATGTCATTGTACCTTTTCTTCCCAAACCCAAAATCTTCTTCACATACAAATGTCTCTCAAACCCGGCTACAAATGACATTTAATATGCAACAGTGGGTAATGTCTTTTGATAGCCGGCAAAAGGACAGCCATAAATTCTACCTCAAATTGTTCCAAACTATTGAGAAATATGAGCAGACATTGCCACAGGGAATAATACGCCTGGGCTTGTTCACTTCCCTCATCTGAGGCCATTTAAAGTGACCATTACCCAAATGTTCCGAGGCTGAATCACACAAGAGATTTCTACATGTCTCAATGTGATATTCCTTAGTCCAGGCAGGATCCAGTCCTCCAGACCTGACCGTCTATTTTTCACCCTGAATGAAAAGAGAGAGGAGCAAAGTAGAAAGAAATCACAAAGAAAAGCATTCTATGAGTGAAGTGAACGGATCATTGGTGAGTTGATGGAGCCGTCTGGGGATGGTCGGTTTGTGTGCTCTTGTGTGAATGACGGAGCAATGCAGTAGATACAACAGAAAACTGGATGCTGTAAACTAATCCAGCAGACATTTTTTTGTAGTTGACATTGTGTGGCAGAAAAGCGGAGCAGTAACAAAAAAGGTGGGGAAATTGCATTCAATAATAAAGAAGCCACACCCAAACTGAGACAAACTCAAATGCACTGTAAAATACAACACATACAACTGTACTTGCATGACATTGTAATATTGAGACTTGAGACACACTTTAGCCTTTCCACTTCCAGTTTAACAAGTGTGTGCGCGCATGTGTAATTGTACATGCTGCACGAGCTTCATTGTAAAAAAATAACAATGACACCCTAGGCAAATCAGCTCCATGTGTTATGGCAGCACTAATGAAAAAAGGAGGAATGGTGCCCAATAAAGGATGGATGGAGCTGAGCGGAGGACCTGTGTGAAGAAACACAGGAAGAGCCCCCAGGCAACACCAGAGCAGAGCAGCAGACAGACGGCTTTGAGAGAAGATTCTAACTACGAACAGAAAAACAAATCAGGGGTAGGATTTCAGTTGGAAAGAGTGATGTCAGTCCAAAAGCAGAGTTCAACCTAAAACCAATAACTATTCTCTAAATTCCGAAACCAAACTTGATCATCACCATTACAATTTTACTCTGACAAAAAGCAACATTTTCCAAATGTGTGGGTAATTAAAGGCACTGCACTTGATCTTTACCCATTTCATCAGATGTTTTTTTTCAGTCAAAATGTGACAAAATAGGTATTTTTATCAGCAATGTGACGGACAACATTTAATGTTATACCCCATTGTGCCGCATATTGCCTATTTGGGCAGAAACAACATCAACAAATCATAATACAATGCAAACTTCATGCATCAGGCTTATCAGGCAAATTTCTAATCATTAATGGTTTACTTTACAAAAATAAAAAAGTCAGATATAAAGTGGCACTTTTGCGTAACGGCAAGAAGGTCCTTGGTTTGATTCCTATTCCTATTGCTATGTAGGACCTTTCTTCCCATATCTGGTAGCTTTCCTAGTTTCCCCCATCAATGCAAAACACGCACAGTGGTCTGAAAGTCTTTAGCTAAGTAATCCTGACCAAGATCTGGAGATGCTCTGGGGGCTATAATATTTGGTGGGCATAAAACTGTTTCCAAAGTGATAAAAAAGACTGTAATTGATAAATATTCTTTAAAGGTCCTATATCATGCAAAATCGACTTTTTTGAGTTTTTAGCCATGTTGTTATGCTATTCCCTTATCAAAAACACCCCCAGAGCGGTTTTTGGCTTCATTCACGCAGTTCTAAGTAATCCTCCTGAATCCTGCTCTCTGAGCAGCTGCTCCACCCTCTCCTGGTAAACCACTGAGCTGTTCAGTTGTGTCGTCACAGCGGAACGGAAGTGCTCTACGTCTGTAATGTAATGCCTTACGGCCTGATTTTTATTTATAAAACAGCTTTTATTTTTTTTTATTTTTTATTTATTTATTTTTTCCAAAAAAAAACCAACAACAAAAACTCTCCGACGCGTCTGTGCTGTCCCACGACGCTAATCAAGCGCACCCACGGCTGGAGGAGCCATGGATCCGAGCATAAGTGTTGTTTTTGAAGACTGAGCTCTTTCTAACCTACTCTGGACACCGCCTGTTCTTTTTTCTTACCGATAATGTCACGGATGCGCGTTTGGCTACGAGAGGAACAGGACTATTCAACCTTCCTAAAGAAGAGTGCACTCGACAGAAGTTGGAATTTCTTTCCGGGATTCAGCTACTATATCAACCAACCTGATGGATGCTTGGTGAACCTTGGCCAGAATCAAAGTGGATTAACTTTTAAAACTTTTATAACTTTTATAACCAACGCGATCTCATGGGGAGTCCAGACTGAGCGGTGAGTCAATCAAAACGCGTGTTAGCGTGTGTGTTAGCGTGTGTGTGTTAGCCATTTATGAAACTGCTTTGCACATGTCAACTCCTTATAACTGCATTATGTGAAGTAACTTCACTTTTTGCAGCAATATTTATATTTATAATACTGCAAATGTGGAATGGGAGAGAGGGGCGGAGTTAACTGAATCGAAGCGTCTTGTCTTCCGGGTAGGGAAAATACCCCCAAAATACTTATATTTCTCTCAAAATGAGTAGTCCATAGTGATAGAGGTACAATATATCATATATATGCCTATACTTTACTTTGGAATGGCTAAAATAGCATGATACAGATCCTTTAAAGCAATAAAACGCACCAGCCATCATCAAAAAGAGTAAAAAAAAGAAAAACAGTAAATCCAAAGAAGGAATGGAAGTTGTATAGCACTTTTCACATGACTCAAGTCAACCAAAGCGCTTCACATTTGATTCATTCCGTACTCTATGGTGGTGAGCTATATGTTTGAGTGCAACTGTATCAGATGTATAGACGGTCTTTTTTTTGTTGAACGGTATGTATCCATGTTTTTAATGTCTGTGTAAGCTCTCAATGGTACAGGAGTTGTCCATCTTCGATGAATGAGTCATCCTCATTGTTTATGTATCTATGTCTGTTTGAATTAGCAAGCAGCTGTGAGCCCAGGACAAATATCCTGCAAGAGATAAAAAGCGAATTGAATCAAATCTAAAACAAAGACATGACATCTCCACAGCACTTAATTCATTGCTATTGTTCATCATCACCCTCTCATTCTCCTTCAATGGAGTCCTAAAAAAGTGTTCACAATAATTCCTCTCCCTTCTCTGAGCCACAGCAGGGCAGTTAGGCCGCACCTTCACTCACATTGGCATGCACCTTGATCTCACAGCAAATAAAAAAATTCTCAATGGGCTTCATTTGCTGTTGCGTTTCTATACATCATCCTTTCTTATGTGCATTTTGGGCTATTGTGCTGGGGTTGGATAAGGAAACTATGTAGACACTGCATATTTACCAAAGGCAATAAGGCTCATTAACTTGCTTTATTGTAGATTGCATTGCTTATTACCAATATATTTGCTCTATTGTTATGATACACTCTTTATCTACTGTGTGTTTATTTGCAGCATATTTTTTTATATTGCTTTGTGTTAACAACACTCTTTAAGGCAATAATCACAATATACAGCTCAGATAAAAGGGTTTGTTAGGTAAAAACATTGCAAAGATCAGATGGAGGATTATACCTGAGCTGATCCAATTGAATGCGGTTTGACTATGTTCTGTCTTGAGCAATATGTTTTTCATGGCAGAGGAGCAACAATCTCTTTCTACCATGGTCTCCATCATGTCTTCTGTCCCTCTCTCCCAGTTTCTCGGCTGCTTTCTTGTGTACAGCCCTTTTGTATTCTGATCGGCTTCTTTAGCAGCAGGCCCTCCAGGATTTCCATTTCCAGTCTCATCTCAAATTATTGCTTGTTGGCCCGTTGAGATCAAATCCATGGTGCACGCTTGCTCTGGTCTTTGTTGGGCACCGAGAAATTCCGCCACACTTATTTATGCACACACTTGCACACACCTAGAGCGGCACTTGAAAAGGCTTTAATACTCAGAGATGCGCTAGCTAGCACATCTCCACGCTTCGTACCAATGCACAACGGCACGCGTTAAAAATAAACCCACATCAAAGCAGTATTATTGCTCTCACTTCACAAGAGCGTGTTTATGATGCCGTACTGTTATACCGTGATTTGCATTTACTCATTATTATGATGCATGTTTACTGCAGAAATATATCTATATATAAGTCAAAGTATTATGTACAATGTAAAATTCAAATCAGTTTTCTAGTGCAGTTGGAGTCAGTCCACATTGGGCATAAATGCTTTTCCAAATAAGCATGTCTTTTTCTTTTTTGTGTGTGTGTGTGTGTATAGATATTTTTTGTTTTCCTTTGCTGTGGATCAAAGACAATAGAGGTATGAAAATAATGCAACTTTTAATCAAGTCGTATATGATATGATGAAGTGCTTTGAGTGTCTTGAAAAGCGCTATATAACTCCAAGAAATTATCAGAAGGGCAGCTTCATCCTACAGGCTGCAGGAAGCTGAACTCTCCCTTCCTCACTCGAATTTCCCTTATTGTCTACATGTATTTTTTTAATTATTATTATTTTATTTATTTATTTGACAGGGACATTGCACAACAAATATGTTGCACAGACCAGAGATAGCTACAAGCTAATTTTTATCTGTAGTCCCTGAGCAGAGGCAAAGTGACAGCAGGTTTATAAAGTGGCCAATTCTTAAGCTATGGTCACAACCGGCCGTACGACTTTTTGGTGCGTTTATTTTTTGTTCGTGGAGAACATAGTTGTGGTGTTCAGATCACCGCACACCCAACGTGCGTCACACGCAGGCTGCTCAGACGTGCGGCTGTCGCTTCATTCGTGCAGCAAACGCACGACCAACCTGCAATAAATGTACTGACCGTGGGTTCCATGCGGGCTTTGTATGAAGTTTGCAAGAACACGATCTGTATGTCGTGTGCACCAACGGCGTGCGTTATCTCAGAGATTACCGGGCAATTTTATTTATTTATATAGCGCCTTTCACAGACATGGTCACAAAGCGCTTTACATGAGAGCATTTTACATTCTCTCCACACTCGGTGGTGGTAAGCTACATCAGCAGCTTCAGTTTCCCCTGGGGGAGACTGACAGAAGCGCTGTCACGACTGCACACATCTGCGCCAACGGTCCCTCTGACCACCTCCATGCATTCACACACACATCATTCATCCTGGCCTATTGTACATGTTTTTGGTGGTAGGGGAAACCTACGCAGACACGGGGAGAACGTGCAAACTCCACACAGAAAGGCCCCGTTCAGGTGGGAATCGAACCCGGGACCTTCTAGCTGTGAAGCGAGAGCACTAACCCCTGCGCTACCGTGCCGGTAATAGCCTATATATTTCGCCCTTGGATACAGAGAAGGCGCATGTTTGGGCAGTATGACACACTTTTGCAGGAGCTGGAGAGCGAAAGCCACGGTGACTACATGTCTTATATTCGCATACAGATCCAAAAAAACTTTTGGTGAAGCTGCTGCGCGTCACACCACACATAACGCCTTTTTCTCTCCTCCCTCTCTGACACCTGTTCTATCCTCGCCTTCCCTCTTCCCCTCGGCGTATTGCAAAAACCTTGTACTTTGTACCTGGTCAGAGGCACCTCTGAAGCTTTATACATCGGAGTTTTCGTGCGGTAGATGCACTCTCGCTGAACGGGCAATTCACGAACGACTTACGCAAAATGTATAGAGGACGCACGAGATATCTGACCGTGCGTTGGCCGCACTAATGGTGTGCGTGTGGCACACGACACATACACGAAGTCCGCAAGTGCGACATACGAAAAAAGTTTCCTACAAAACGTACGAAAGACATACGCTGGCCGTACAGACGACTCACGCACACGTACGGCGTTTTTGCAACCTGAAAAAAACGTAAGCGCCCGTAGAGTTTGTTTGACATGTCAAAGAACCTCTGCGACGGGTCTGCGGCTCCAAAATCTGTCCGTGCGTTTTCTTGCAAATACATTTTTTTTATTTTTTTACATTATTTCTTACATTCTTAACCAGTTTGTGCTGATGATCACAGATCTGACCGTCTTTCAACCACTTCTTCAGGTTAAGTTTGTTTTATTTGATATTGCTCTGTTAACTATTGTCTATTGTGTTAGTGGATATAGAAAAACAAAATTTAGATTCTCTGCATTTACATGTAGTAGAATTGACAATAAAGCTGATTGGATTCAATTATATTTACTGTAATGGAATGCAATTACAGTAGACAAATTACCAATTAGGGATGACCACATTACAATGAATGTATGTAGGGTATTGTCACTCCTTTTTTAAATATATTATACTGGAGTAAAATTAAAGTAAACTCGAGTAAATACAAGACAGAGGTAGTGATGTGTAATGTAAATGAGCACAGCCAAATGCTCATATTAAGCTTTTCACTTTGCATTTGGATAACGGGCTCCCCTGCACGCTTTTACATTATTAGTGTACCTCAATTTGACATAAAGGTCTGGGTCGTCTACCACAATAAGAAAGAGCTTGAAAATAGATTAAAACGTTTAAACTGAGATCCATACTGAAATGAAAAACGCCCACACTTTCATTTTTCTTTGTTTTTGTATCATTGTTTTACATTCCTTTTTTCTTCTTCTTAGAAATCAGTTCATGTTATTCCTTTGCCATTTTCCACAGCCAGGAGCGTTATTGGCCAATGCCTGTGTTTGTTGCAACTTCCAAAGACCACATAGAGAATACTGTAAATTCTTGGTTGTTTATTGCTGCACAAGTCACATTCCTGTAGTGTAGGACAGCCAGGGGCGTAGCACCAAATCCTGGGCCCTGGGTACAAACTATATTGGTGGATCCCCGCAGTTAATTCACATTTAATATTTTATGTTTTTTAACCACATAACAGTGGTTTAGTTTGACAGTGCAGTTCATTTATTTTCTATTATTACTTTATTATATATACCATAACAGGACTAAAAATGCTTCCTATACAAACACATATTTAATACAGATTTGTCCTGGATACTTAGTTCATGGTTTATTTGTTTTGTTTGTTTGTTTATTGTGTATTCAATGTTTTGACTTGATATTGTATCTGATTTGGCTCCTGTTACAGAAATGGAATAACCTTTAATCCTGTAGTGATATAGATATTTAAATTGGTGGTGGAATATTATACTTTCATTGGGCCAATTAAAATTGCTAGTTTTAGATAGAACATAATGATTATTAGCATACCACATTAAACAGGAGGGCTGCACCAGCGACATAGGATTTTGTGCTGGGAATAACACATTTGTGACTTT
The DNA here is from genome assembly GCA_007210695.1 of Neogobius melanostomus. NCBI lineage: Eukaryota > Metazoa > Chordata > Actinopteri > Gobiiformes > Gobiidae > Neogobius > Neogobius melanostomus. Next base: position 4,792,034 of record VHKM01000073.1, on the reverse strand, counting down.
AAAATATCCATTAAAATGCTATTTTACAAAAGATTATGATACTGTATGTTGTCTATGTGGCCCATAGGCATGAACAAAAAATTCAAGGGCTTCAGCCTGATTTAGTCTCTCACCATATTTGAAGCCTACTTATATGTATTGTCAGTAAATTCTTGTTCTAAAAAGTTACCCTGGAATAGGCTAAATGGCACGAGCCCTCCACCTTTTCACTGGAACCACATTGACTCCAAAGCTGAGCATTTATAATGTGAGTCTCCAAATGCGCGCGGCTAATTAGCATAATTAATTCTGCGAAGCTAGCATGAGCGACCTGTGGCCTTTGTCACTGTATTGGCCGGATTGTAGTCAATTACAATACATATAAGGAAAGAGAAACTTTAGAGGTTAAAACGAGGAAAGATGGAGCGCCGTCTGTGGCTCTTTCTCTGACTCTGCACCATCCACTTCTCAACGCAGGCAGAGGCAGGGACTCGCCTCACCTCATGTTTAACTGTCATTTATGACAAGAAAGTTGCATCTAAGGCCTGCTAGAATAGGCTAGTGTTAAATAAAAGCACATAAGAGCATGGCAAGAGTAATATTTCTCTTTCCTAGCTCTGTGTCAATGCATTGCAGAGCCCACCTCTTCAAAGTCACTGTTGAGTTGAAGCATGCGGTGCTGAACGCCGGTGTGTGGGCTGAACCATTTGGCACATTTTTAAAGGGGTGTCAGGGCCTTGAGATTCATCCATCATTATTGTTTATGCAGAATTCTGTCGAGCAACCACTGTATTTCAGCCCTGTTGTGTTCAATTCTTATATCAATTATGAGGAAATTTAGAAAGTACAATACAGAACACTTTTTGCAGCACTTTTGAGGGCCCCTACCATGCTCCCCCCCACCCCCACCCCCACCCCCCCCAGTCCGACGCCCATGAGGACAGCATAAGTATATACCAGTGTACTTTTTCTGTCCTAGGTCTAATTATGGTAATATATTCCCAACCAGTGCACAGCGCTCATTAAACCATGCAGGGATCCTTGTCAAGCCTGGGCCCATCACAAACAGGTCCGTCGACCATTTTGGACCATCCTAATGCTTAATAAATGCTGGCCCAGACCAAGACATGACATATTTTGCTACATCCAACCATATCTTGTTAGCACTGTCACCTCACTCTGATATTCTGGCCTCTGGCACTGCTTTTCAAGCCACAGGCGGAAAACGAAGAGGCAATTTATGCAAAGGCTGTTGCAGACACCTGCTTTGTACACACAACCTGGCACCATTACGCGACATAACCCTTTCAAGTGATTTCATCCAACGCAGCTAAAATAACAAATGTTTGATTTTCTATTAATGGAATGGATTGCAAAGTTCTGTGCGGGAGTCAAATGGATTCATAAGCAAGAAATGTTCAGTTCTCATTAACATTGTTTTAAAATTCATATCACCATCACACGAAGTTCAGCAAATGTAAGCAGACAAAATATGCAGCAAGGAAGATAGTGAAAACAGTAGTATCTTTGCTTTTCAATACATTGAATACCTGTCTAAATGCTTATAAAATACAAATTCACCTGGTCACAAACGTTAATTGCACGATAAAAAAAATAAAAATGACGCTGTTAAAATTGATTTGTGTTAACGCACTAATAACACAATATTTTTGAAAGCACTACTAGATATACTTTTAAATAGACTGTTCATTACTGATACACATTTTTTAAGCTTCCAGGGTTTTTTGTGAGGCTACAATTGTACTTTAAGTTAGAAATAACAACTAAAAGGCCACAAACAATTTGTCTTTTTGTAATAATGTCATGTTAGCTAATAATTCACGTATTACTAAATAATCACATAGTGACCTGTATCAGGCTGGGTGTGTCATCCGTTCCACTTTAAGTTGCAGTGGCTCATGTGCCGCTGTTTTTGGGTCCCGACATTTGAATAATTCCTCCTCCACAGGGCTCATCAGTGCGTCCAAGCAGCAACTTACAAAACAGCAACAGTGTCCTTACTGTTCTTAACATAATACTGTGCGCTTGATGTTGTGAGCTAATGAGGCTTTATGCCACTCTGGGAGAGAGAGATGGGGAGAAAATCAGTAGTGCACAGCCACAGCCCACATATTCTTAGCTTGTTGTTAAAACTGCCGCTTTTAAATGTGGATTCTGATCATCAGTTCAGATCAGTTCTTGAACTTGCTATGTTTGCTTTGCAAAGCCAGGAAACAACAAAGGGACACATGAGGAGGTATCCGGACAAGACTCACAGCTAAGCCACACATGCCTTCGAGGAGGAAGCTCAATAATACTGTAAATACATTTGGAAAGGTAGTCTAACTTCTTTAATACGATCATTACAGTACAATTACATTACAATCAAAGTTAGTAGGTTAATCATGTCGTGGACCAACAAAAATCCTTTTGTCTGGCGGGCCTTGAATCTGACCTGTACGCTATAGAGGGTGTGCAGGTGATGTCTCAGCATTGCAACTGCATGCAATTTAAATAAACTTATCGTCAATTTTGCTATTTGTTTTGACAGTCTGGAGCATTGCAGGTTATGTTTAGAATTACACTAAATAAATTTGCGACAAAAAAGGTTACACAATCTAATATTTGGTTGGTCCGCCTTTAGCTTTGATTGTGTGGTATTCTTTCAATAAGCTTCTGCAATGTTAAAAGATCCAGATTCATTGTTCGATCTTGTTTTGATGATGAGAGAATGTTTGACCACTGTACAAAGCCTTCTCCAGCACATCCCAAAGATTCTCAAACTGAACTCTGTGGAGGTCAATCCATGTGTGACAATTATGCTCCCTGAACCACTCTTTCACGATGTGAGCCTGATTAATCCTGGCATTGTCATCGTGAATCCATTGATGGAATAACCTGGTCATTCAGGATATTCAGTCAGCTGATCTTTTCTTTGGCCCTTAAGTATATTCAAACTAATCTCTTTAAGAGCTTAATATAGACCATGCCAAATCTAATATGTTATGTTAATGTTATTTCCTTTGACCAACAATGTAATAATAGTTCAGTTAAATTCCGTATTTCGTTAACCATGGAGTATGGACTTTCTTGCGTCCATACTTTTGGCTTCCACATTACTAAAAACTGCTAAATGACCGCAAAATATGAAACTGCAAAAAAATAAAATAAATCTTGCTCATGTTCTGGGCCACTTTTCAAATGCGTCACCGTTGGATACCTCGATGATAGCAGGTGGTCACAATATTTTCGAGCAAGAGCGTCATCCCCAGCCTGGTGCTTGTTAGCGGGCGCGTGTGTGGCAGTGTGCTTGTGCTATGGTTTATGAGCACAATCAGTCAGGTGCAGATGGTGGGCTCACCCTCAGGTCAGCCTCCTCTCCCTTGGCTCACGCGGGGGGTTGCCGATTCAAACACTCTTTGAATACATCTACTCACCATTGCGAGGGTGATTTCTGCTTTGGATGAGAAAAAAGGACAGGCGATAGAGTGACGTTAATAAATTACTAATTGCATACTGCACGTACCCCACCAGTAGAAAAAGTAGTAAACAGTTACAGTAAATCATCTATATGTTAAAGGAAACATACAGTATCAGGCTTTTTCTGGCATTTTGTGATCATCACACATACAACATTATTTACACTTTAAACATTGTGTGACCAGACAGAGCGGTGATGGCATTTGTAAAATAATATAAAAAGCCAAAATAAACATAAGTTGACAATGACACTGGAGAGAAGACTCCAGACCTTAAGGCACGCAGGTTCGTTTATGATTGACACAGGAAGAGTCCATACTTAGAAAAAATATACGTTTTATTTACTATATGTACGTATTTTGTTTCAATAAATTATTTTTCTGTTTTTCTTTCGTCCTTAAAAGTTCACTTTGTTCACAGTTCACATATATTTCATACACCACAACTTCTTGCTGGCATAGGCTTAGCAGTTTGTTTAGCAGTATGTTGTTAACCAAAACAAGAGTCAGTGAGTGAACCACATTAAAAGACAAGGCAACAACATTAGGACAGCGCCGTTATCGCATCGGCGCGGCCAGATCACCATCGGGCGCAGGGCATAACACTCGGGTATGGGGCCATGACAGCGAGACGCACACCATTCCTGCACATGAAGCATCTGGGGGCTACATTGTGGAACCGTTACCACAACGCGGAGCTGTCCTTCGGAGGAGCGAGGAATGCACTGACACACCGGCTGGACCAGGAAGTGAGTGATGTCAGAGAACCAAGGAATGAATGCATTGCACTTATATACCCGCGGCGCCACCAGCTGGCAGGAGGAGATGCAACAGGCACCATGCCACAATTGCAAGAAGCAATATTGACCTAAAACAACTCAAACATAGAAATGAGTCATGTATTGAGTCATAATTGATTCAGACACATATCCTTCAGCAAAGTCGTCACCAAAACACAGCATCAAAGTGAAAATGTTTCACCCAAATCAAATTAAAAAAACTATTGCACAATCAATTGTCATGCATGTAAAACATGAACATGACAAAGTGCAGACATGAGGGTAGTTTTGTAGCAATCGTGTTGTTTATGAGACATGTAATGTTATGTCACAGTCAAGCTTATAGTGTATTTATGTTATGAGAAGCTGTTACTGGAGCCTCGCATTACATACCCAAAGATAATTATTTCGTCATATTAGGCTCAGGGGAAGCAGCAGTCTTATATCTTGGGATTGCATTGGGGTTGACACAAACTGCATATTTTCCACTGTCCAACAACTCCTTGTTTACCAAACACTTGTTGGTAAAATGCCATGCACAAATAAAAGCATTTTGGTACACCAAAGGATCGTCACCACATTTAAGCTCCAACTAATCTTACCTTGTGTCATCACTGGGAAACTTGAAAACGGTGTTTCTCCTTGACATCCAAAGACACATTTTCCTCATGGGGACATTATAATAATCCAGAAATGAAAAATAGCTGTTAAACATTTGCACAACTGCAATGGGAGAAAGTTGGCGTCATTAATTCCAGCCGCTCTGAGCGTGTGTGTTTTCTTTACAGTGAGGAGTGACCGGTGTGTGGGCAGTTTGTGCTCTTGGGGTATGCAGGGTGTGGGCAGGGATGTAACTTGGGTGCGAACGGAAATTTCCAGAGTATAGAACAGACAAAGACATGGCAGCACAGAATTTCTTAGACATGCACACATTGCACATAAAACCACTCCAAGTACCCTAACAAGACAGGAAACCACCAGCTCACAAAAATCAGTTTTGTATAAAATGTCACCTTTAACAATAGATGTGCCCCTATTGATACTCATGAAATTAGCAGTGTTATTTGGAGACTGTCCTCCAACAGAAGCAGACACGTGTTTTCATTGGAAAGAGTGAGTGTCAGTCAAACCTAGTTCAAAAATCCGCAAGCTCAACGTAGCTATAATGTTTTTGTTTTTTCATTTTGATACTGAGGGTGGAATTAACTGCATCAATTTCTTCACTGATATTTGGCACTACGTCCACAAGAAGAACTCTGAAACAAAAGCAGGACTTTGTGGAGAACAGCAGCGGGAACCAAGGCCAGACTTACCCGAAATGACGTTTCTGCGCATCATACGCACTGGAGCCCGGCACGGGATCCAAGGCTCATAGCGGTCACCGGACAACGGGACACACTGGTCACACGGACTCTTACACCATGTCATTTGTGGACGACAGCACTGGAAGAGGACAGACGAGATTCTATGGAGTTGGCAATGGAGGATATGGAAGAGGACTCACCATATAAGGTGAGAGTTGTCTCTGTTCTGACTGCTGTGGCCGTGGTTGGGGAGGTGAGATGATGCGTCGTAGCATGTGTTTGGATAGAATTTGGCACCCTCCTTGCATTGAGCTTCTCCACATGTGTGGCATGGGTGTAGATTTGTGGCTGCTTTGTGTCCTCACATTCACTAGAATAATTGCGTGACCCTGTTCTTCTGACTTTCTTCTGAATTATGCCGTGGTGCGTGCCTTCACATCATTGCATGGGGGTCTAATGTAGCACGTTTTTGAAGTATTTTTGTTATGTTTGAGTTTTGGAATCGTCATTGCAATTGGTCAGATACACTGCGTACAAACAAATTGTTTCTGATTCGGTTAAATTTACATCCCCTCAATGGGAGCTTGGGGGCGCCGTTTTAGCATATGTCTTATAAGGTCAGGGATGCAACAAATGACCACTGGTGACGTATGGATTTGGAGCACTTGTTGGTTACTTGCATTTCCAGTCTGGACAAGTCATTCACATGTTTCTTCACAAATTCTTAAAACTCTGACCTATTGACTTAGACTCCTCAACATGTTCATCATGTTCTCTGCCAAACCTTTTATTTACGGTACACTGCTGTTACTTGTGAAGCAGAGTATGAAATAGTTAAATGAAGCTGAATTGTCATGAGATTTGAGTTCATGATATAAAAAAATCCCACCTTGTGCTGCTTGCACTGATTTGTCCGAAACCACCCAAATGATGGGACCTTAACACAAAAACAACAAGCACTTATGTGAATAGTAGGAGGATAAAGCTGAACATTAGCTGCTACACACTTACAAACACAGAGAGAAAAAAAAAAATCCTGTATTTATCATTTATCCTGTAAAAAAAAAGTACAAATGCAAGTTCTGGTGAAAAGTGGAAAAATGGAAAAGTGGAAGACAAGCAACATAATGTGGCTCAGTATTTTACATAGCTAAATTATGAAAATGTGCCTGTATATATTCAGAAAGATAATGTAATATTGAAAAGAGCCTGCCAACTGCTCCCATATGCATGCAATGATGTTATTTTGCTACCGGGAGTTGTGTTTCTTCCAGCGTGTATATGTTCAAAACCTTCCAACACACAAAGGCCCACAGCAACCTTTCCCAACAACAACCCCATATGAGCCGCAAATGAGAGCTCTACAACATAATTGATACTAAGCGCACACTCCCCTGTGCTCATGGGCTTGTTGATTGATGCCTTCACCTTGTCCGCAGCACTTTAATAAACAGATTACGCGGTGTTGCATTTCTCCCGTGTTGCCGCTGCCACCAGGGACTTTCCTCATTTAACCGTCAGGAATTAGAGTATTAGTGCCACTTTAGTGCCAATCCCCCAAAATCTCCTCCTGCCAAGTCTTGTCCCTATTTTCTGGGTGTTTTGCCAGCGGTAGCGCAACCAGCCAAGAAGCCACAGTTCCACACAGAAGGAAGAAAGGAGCAGAAGAAAAGAAACACAAGATCAAAGAGTTTGATGGCTTCTGATTTTAAGGGAAGAGACAGAAAAGAATGGTTCAAAATGTCAGTCATATCTTTTTGTGGGCATGCGGTTTTGAATGTGGATAAAAATATGTAATATTATTGTAGACTGAACGTTTAAATGAAAGTCCTTTTTAAAATGTATTTACATTTATCAAACCGAATTGAGGGCCAAATATTGACACACAACAAAAGAACAGTACATGCAAGTGAGTTGTAATCTGGTGCTGAGGCCTTTGTCGCTGCAATTGCAAAGCTTAGTGCTAAAAGCTCTTTTCTTGGATCCTTGACTGCAGAAAGACTTTGTGTTTTTCAAAAACCCTCTCTCTGAACTAAGCCTAGACTTTAAGAACAAAACCACTGGAAGCTTTTCGTTTTCAGTGAGAAAACAAAAGATGCTCCTTTTGGTGAGTGCCAGTTTAGTCTGTCCCCGAGGTTGTCTGACCTCACCCCACTCCCGATAGACCTTCAATAAATAATCGTTCATTTAGTATGTCATCTGCTGAACTCGAACTGGCAGAGTAAACGCCACCTGATTGAACTGAATGCCCTCAGTCACTTGCATTAGAATACAACATACAAAATTGATCATAAGGGTTCGAAAGAGATGTCATAGATATGTTATGAAAGTTGTCAACTAAAAATGAGGATTTGGTGGTTGTGTGGCTTCAAACCAAACCATTCAACAAACAAAACAGCAGTCCAATCATTCACCTCTATCTCAAAGTCATCTTGCCGTCAAATATTTGGTTTCATGTCTTTTAAACATTTCACTCTAAGAACCGTGACTTAGGAGAGAACTCTGCTTGTTTATATTCAGTGTTTTGTTTACCCTCCCTATTTCATGTTGCTTGACCTAAAAGTTAGGCCGCTTTGAAAACACAGTGTGATTCAACTCCTAAGCTATTCTCTAAAGTCTTACTCATTTATAGATGGCCCATATAAACAGTGTGAGCAGCGTTGGCGGTTGGCAGGGTGTCTTATATGAGTGAAAACTTGTCATTATGTTAGCACTTTCAAATTCCTCTCCACACTGATCCATGTTTCCACAGCATGCAAACCTTTCAGTGACTTATGCTTTTCTTTCAATTGGAAATGCCTATGGCGAGACTGTACTTACAAAGCAAAAAAGGATACGCAGCAGGGACAAGTCGGCGAGAAGTGGGGCAGCTTTTTTTGGCATACTTTTACGCAGATTAAAATGTTCCTTTAAAAAGTTTTTAAGGAGGGCTTCTTGCAAGTGATGAGTTATTTCTTGCTGCTAGAAAAATATCCTGACTTAATGTCCAAGTGATATTCAGAATACAGCAACTGGGTTTACCGTGAAGGTATTAGTGGACCCTGATGCAGTAACATAAGGCTCCGTCTGGAGCGTTTCCTTGTACAACCACAATTTTGTCAGTATTGGGATAGGCTGTGAACGAGCAACAGAGCAAGTTTGATAGATACTTAAAAGTGTAGTGTTCCATTGCTGCATAATCACTGGTGTCATTAGGAATTAAATAAGTAATTCTAAATGTTGCAGTATGTCTGTAGATTTTAAAGATACTCTGCATAATGCTAAAACAGGAAAAAGTTTGCTAAAACCCATACTATTGCGGTGAACGGCAGAAAAGCATCCAAGGCAACACTGTGTGCAAAAAGTAGACTAAAAGTCCTTTATTGACATGGACCACGCCAACACATTTCAACTAGCGTCTTCATCAGGGCAGTGAACAAGCACGAGCTGTCACCATTTTAAAAGACTGGATAAGTCATGTGACACAATTCACGGGACCAATCAATAAATTACATATTTACACGCTATATACAACAGTATTAAAAAAATATGAATCAAAGTCTGTACCAGTAAATGCATTAACACAATAAATGTGCAATGCCAAAGAGACCCTCATGATGCATCATGTTTACATGTAGTAGAAAAATGTGTGAATGAATAAAAACAACATCGACTGCAAAGAAGCAAACAGCAGGACCATCATAACGGGAGAAATACATATAAAGCTTTTAAACCATTGAGACCAACGGCAAAACCATTGTAAAAAATACCCTTATTAAAACGGGGAAAAATCACTTTCCTCATTGGGACCAGGAAAAGAGGTAGCATCAAGAGTACCCAAAAGGTTTCCCTTTGTAACAATTTTCCCAGTCTATCACCGCCATGATTGCTTTTCTCAATGACTTCGACCACCATTACTTTGAGTTTGTTGATGTTGGTATGGGACTTGGTTTTAAAGTGTTTTGCTATGGAGTATTTCCATGTTTTCAGTTCAGATCGCAAACGTGTGCTCTGCAAATCTTTCTTTTAATTTTTGCTGGGTTCGGCCAACATAAAAGAGCCACACAAAATCCAGATGATAAACCACATAAGTAATGTTACAGTACTCTGCATAATGTTTGTCTGCTGCCGTAATCATGCTTTAATAGATGTATATAACCCTTGTCTTTTTTCCACACGTACAGCATTATACTTTCCTTTACAAGACATTTGCACAAATCACGGTTTATGTAGCAAACTCTGTTGATTGGACTTGGACTTTCCCTGCTGTGCTAACACGCTGCATATGGTGAGGCTAAAGCTCTCCCAATCAAATGCCCCTACCTGCAGTCATGCATTAGTGTGTGCGTGGGAGATGCGCGCAAGAAGAATGCTGGCGACTCTTGAAATCATGCTAATGCCGCAGATGCTACTTTATTGTGCGTGTGCGTGTCTGTGTCTCCCCCTCTCTCTTTCACTAATTATTAGGCGTTTGGTTTGAAATGCCAGGGTTGTCACTCAGACACAACCTCAAAGTGCACGCCATGCCGTATTTGCTTCATCTTTAATTGCGTGATTCAGTTATAACTGTATATAATTGATGTATACTGTTGGATAGCTTCCTCAACACCTGGAGGCAACGCATTAATCATTCAATTGCTGTATGAATAAATTGTTTTAAGAGCATCCCCCCTCCTACAGTAATCAGCGTGATACATGACACATATTTAACTTATTTCAGTAGAATAATTGATTCGATAAATTACCGCCTAAATGAGCAAATCTATCTTAATTCTGTGGTTAGTCACATATAATCTCTGATAGAGACATAAGGACGACAAAATCAGTGACATCCAGATGGTGTGCAAATCTTAAATTGAAAATGTGTGACAAGGACAGTCAATCTTTTAGTTGTGATTATGTTGTATTTTGTATTCTTATTCAATTCGTCAATTTACTTTCCATCGTCTTTGCCGAGTAATATGGGTGTTATGGCAATAAAAAGCATTGCTGTGTTTTGTGTGGACCATCTTTCTACTGAAAAAATGTTTCACACCTGACTGACCAACAAGTTTATAGAAAATTCATCTATAAAACTATCTTAACTTACAACAGCTGTTTTTGCATGAAATGTGTTGGTGATTAACTCTCCCTTGCTTTTAGTGCGACTGAGCTGCCTCATGTGAACCAGTACTGGGCTACGGCGGTGTAATCTCATCCTTCTATGCATGGCATGGCAACAGTGGTCCAGGCATAATCCGGTCTGTGTTCGTTTACATAGCAATCTTACCGGATGGACCAAGCATCACTGCAACAAATCGCTAAGGGGGAGCTCCTTTGTTAGCGCGGTTGTGTAACGGAAACTATCTCACCGAAACATGCATGGCGCCAGGCTGGACAACATTTCAAAAGCCCGCTGAGGGCTGCTGGATGCTGCACAGTAGACTGAGTGGTTATGTGAGAGGGCGATAGTAAGAGAGCCACTCAACTGTCAAGTGTCTCATTGGTGCTTTTAGCAGAATACCGGCTCTTGGAGATTGAATGGAGCGTTTTCACGAGCACTGAATCAATATGGATGCGAGTGTGGTTGTCAATGCACTGTTTGCGAGGGACTTTGGAAAACCAGATGAATGAATGAGCGGCAATTTGGGTTGATGATTGCTTAATGGGCTCTGGGCAGACAGTGGAGCATTGGATTCAAGGCATTGGCAGGGCATAGAGCTGCAGAAATGAGCCGTGGAGAGGGGAATAAGACAGGGTGAAGTGTAAGTCATAAGGAACACAAACCAGAGTGGGATGCTTCGGCTGCTTTGCATTCAATGCTGTCTTTATTGACTCCACGGTATGAGAAAGGTTCAAGGCGGATTTCATCAGAGTGAAGTTCAAATGCACAAAATGATTACATATCAAACCATCTCTGGTTAAGATGACCATATAATGTTTGATATTCTTTCTTTTTCTGCATCTGTCTAGAAAATGTGTTTTTGTTGTGAACATTTCTTGATAAGTTATGATGGTGTACCCTGGAAATTTATTTTGGCCTTGCCCTTGACAGGCTTTGGCACAGAAAAGTCAAGATGAGATCACAAACCCACACATTGGTAAAGATGATTTTTTCTGAACGTGCAGTGCCTTCTCAGGTCAGAAAGTTTTAGATTAAATTTGTTATGAACCGCAAACCCATGAATATATATATATATATATATATATATATATATATATATATATATATATATACTATATGGATTCTGTTCAGGGAGGTTGCTGTGGTCCTCTCTCAGAGCCACCAGCCACTGTGCATCACTGTTGTGTGCTGCCTCCTTCTCCCATACGCCTTTCCAGTACTGTTCAGTTTCCAGCCTTGGTGGGTCTGCTCTGCTATTGTTAGGACTTCCAGATACAGACGGACAGAATGGTAATGGCGAACCAACCGGACATTGTGGTGGTGGACAAAGAGCAGAGGAAAGCCGTTGTGGTCGACATAGCAATTTTTGTAAACTGAACTAATAAACTTAATCAAACTTCACTTTGTTGAACCACTGTGGTCAGAAAAAAAACAAAAACAATGATCTGAAGAAGGCTCTGCTGAAATGTTATCTTTAAAAGATACTTAAATTGTATTTCATCCTATAATGTCAGTGAGTACTTACTACATATAGTGAGCAGATTCAAAATGTAAAGAATGAGAAAAATTAGGGGGAAAAAGGTACAGACATTTTTTTAACTGATTGTATAACCTCATCTTGATTCATTGCAACATTGCAAGACTCACAGTGACGTTAGGAAAGTTTTATTTGAATCGTAATTGGGGCTCAGACCCCGGCAGAAGATTGCATTGACGATATAAAATCCATGGCGATGATGAATGATAGACAGAGTCTTCCCCGGAGCCTGGACACTGCTGGTGGTAGAGGATTAGACCCAGGGTGGCCAGTTAACAACGACGAGCAGAGCCGAGGAGAGGCCAGGCGGAGGAGGAGCGGAGGAGGGTCACAGCACAGCTGGGAAACAGCCGAGTGAATGAGCGGCTGAACCAGGAATGAGCAGCTGCGGTGATTGGCTGTCACAAAGGTGCGGCTTGAGATGGGACTGTGATTGGATGATTGGTGAAGAGCTGCCGGTGATGAGGCAATGAATCAATGCTGCAGGTAGATCTTTCAGGTTGAATTTGCGCTGAAGCTTCATTTGCAAAAGGCTGTATATTTGAAATTATATTTTTTAGAAAAATGTATTTTCTTTAAATGTTTCTGTTCATTTTCTGTGCATTTGAAATTACAGCACTATTAGATTATTTTTTGCAACAGATTCTTAACATCTTTACTGCAACCATTTAAGATCTCAGACTTACTTGCTTTTGATTAATGTGCCAGCCTATAAATGTCAACACTGCAACTCACTGCCCACTGTCTGCATCCCGCCTCAGATTGTAGCCTTACCCTCCCCTGGATTAACCCCCACTGTCCAATATGGTCTGAAAGTGAAACTTAATTCTCGAAAGTCATTTGAAATCAAAATAGTTACTCCATCATTCTGGTCACCCGAATGGGTTAATTTAAAATATTCATTGTGATTAGTGCTGTGCTATTCAATTAATTTAAGTCATTTAAATTTTAATAGGCTGCTCAAGGTCATTACTTCAAATCTTGATGGCTTTGAGCGCCTCCTCTCCTGTTCTACTCTTCTCGCGTGCACCTTTTCTTTCTTTCCTTCCTCCTCTCTTGCTCTTCCATCTGCCCTTGCCCTCCCGCTTGTCTCTGTTACAGGCGACATCAATGTACGTAGTGAGGGCAGTGTAGGACAAATGAATTAACAGCATCAGATTAACTGAGATTATACTGTGCTGGGTGGCAGTCAGAGTGGCTGGGAGCACCTAATGAATTATGTAAGAACGCAGTCCTCAGCAGTTTTAATTGGACAGTATACTGGCTATCGTTACCTGTGTTCAGATGAGCTAAAAGACACGACTAAACCTAAGGTGCTGCTTCCTGTATAAAACTAGTCTGTTCCATGAGGCAGGAAGCAGAGTTGAAACCTCTGTTTTCTGATGATGCATACATTGAACATTGGTGTTCACAAAAGTGAACACCAACGTTTTCACTAATATATAAAGAAAAGCAATGTTTACAGCGATTACAGTTTATTTGGGGATTGCACTTGTTTGACATACCCTCCAAAATGCAACCAAAAAAAAATAATGTTTATTTCGCTTATTTGGGTACTGTGAGAGGTAGGGGTGTCACAATTTAAATTTTCTGAGTCACGATTATTGTGAGAGAAAATATTGCGATTTTACGATTATTCACGATTATCGACCGAATGGAAAGAAAGAACTGGTATTTTTAGTTTTGTCTTTAAAGAGCTTTTTAATACTTGAACTTGTAAACATTCACCGTTTGTAAAAATGAAAAATGCTTTAAGATTGTTTTGCATAAAATAAATAGGCCTACATTGAATAATACAAAACAATGTCAACTTTACTTCTTTATAATGACCATAATTATCATAATTATTTTACTAGGCCACAAGCTAGGCTAGGTTTTATGTTCTCAAAAGTTATGCTGCTGCTTAATTATTTGTCAGATGTTTTGATGTTTTGATGAACAGAGAATTAAACGTGTTTAATGACTAAGGAGACTCTTTAGAACAGCTGATGTCCACGGTTTCACTTTCCTTTCTGTTACGCTGAAGCAGAGCGGAGCGCGTTACCTTTTTTGTTTACATCCTGAGCCAGTTGTGGCGGCTATTTCCGAACATTTGGACAACTTTTTTGGCAAGTACAGTATGCAGTTCGTTACCTTGACCTAGACATTTACAGCAAAGGATTATCTCCACGATGTTGTTTCATATTCGACGTAGCCTATATCAGCGCCTTTTGCGGCAACTTCCTGACGACAGGGTTTGCATAACGGATGTTCCATCGACAACAACAATGCCTTGGTCATCTTTTGGATTCCTAAAGAGGTCCCACTCTGCTGACTTAAATCGTTTTTGGGTGGATACAACACTGGAGAAGAGCGTCCTTCTGCCTTGCTCAACTACCGGTGAGTTTACGCACTGTTTATGGCACGCAGCGGCTCATACGTCAGCGTGAAAAATTTCCGCGGTAAACCGTGGCTTCTGAAATTCTTACGGATAACCTACAATGTCCTTTTGTAATCGTGGTAATCGTAAAACCGGTTAATCCTGACATCCCTAGTGAGAGGGAACTTTTCAGCTCCTGCTCTGGGGCAAGTATTGTATCTGGCTGATGGCACATTAGATTCCCTCTTGATTACTAATAAGTAATGTCCAGTCGAAGCACCAATCAGGAACCCTGAGGCTGTGTTCCACATGTGCAGTGCAGGCCTCTGGTATCTTGAGTTCAGATTGAATGGCTGTGCCTGTTGTAGCCTACTGGCCAATTAGCAAACACAAAGGGATGTTAGTGACAAGAAAAGCTGTAGATTAGCCTTCATTTAACGTTCAGACATACTAATATACAGTATATTCCAAGAATATAATGTTGTAAGATACCCATTTGGAGTACTATTGGTGAGGCGAGGCAAGAATATGCTTGTACTGTATATCTGCAGACAATAGACAATTGCAGTAAGCTGAAAATCATCATTTTTCAATAACACTTTGTTCTGACTCAGAGCTTTTCTTATCTGATGACCTGGCAATCTCATGGCTCTTTCTAATGTAAAATCTTTCGTGTCTCACAATGATACTCATCTCCTAATAATGGACACAAATTATGGCACATTCTTCCGGGCGGCTTTATAATAAAATGTCTAGACAAGTGACTCATGTGGCCATGACTTCCTGCTCTCACCTGTGTTATACATACTGTTGTTTGAAATAAACCTGGCCTAAGAAGACAGGACTGTAACTTGTTCTTATGGACCAAATGCGGTGTGATTGCAATTATTCATATTTTGGTGAGTCTATTAAACTTCATGGTTGTCTGATTTATGCTTTTTTTTAATTATTAATTATTTTCGCATTTTTTTCATAGGAAGATGACAAAAGTCTACTGGTTTGGGACTCAGTGTGATAGGAATGGCATAGAAGTACAAATGCCAACCATTGTCCATTATAGGAAATTTGCCTTGTTTTTATTTATTTTATTTTTTATATTCATTTGTTTGTTTATTTGGCTGCAGCTTGTCACATTGCCCTGGGGAGCCACCTGTATGTACTTTGAATCCATAAGTACTCATTACAGACCCTCACATGTGCATGTGCTTGAAGTGACCTCCACAGACCTTCACAGATCAACACACTCCTTTAATGAACATCAGCCCGCAGCAAAAGGTCAATAACTCCAAGTCCTGTGTCATAGGTCTCTCACACAAATGTCAAAGGGAAAATGTCAATATCCATGTCGGGCCACCTGCACTGCATCTTTCACTTTTAGTGCAGGTTCAGAGCAGCTTTTTGGGGTCATTGCATCAATTTTGGTTTCCTTTCTGTCAAATACTCCTTCTGAAACTCCTGTCTTCACCACCTAGATCAGGGCAGAACTTTATTGTCTTTCTGTCTCCGACTTTGTGGTGTGTCCCTGCAGACGTGACTCACATTTGTTTTGTTCAACCAACTTCTTGTGGTATTGTTTTGTATCGTTGTTTTTTGTTTTGTTCCTATATTGTTGTATTGCAAAAAATTAATTGAATGCCGTCATGCATCACCTCTTAGATCTCTTAAACAAACAGCATACTTTGTGGATTCTTAGTGTCAGGGTCATAAACAAGGGTGTAACTTTGTGTTGAAAATTGTCTGAAAAAAATTTCCTCGATTTTTATATATATATGTTTTTATATTTCCTTAATTATTGATTCATTTTAAATACTCAGTTGCCCTGGGTGTTATTATATGAACAGGGTTTGATATTACATTCGGTCAATTAAATAAATTATCTAGTTTTATAAACTGTGGGCTATTGGATTCTTATTGGATATTGTTTTTAGATTAAATTATGTTAGTGTGATAGTGTGAATGTCCCAGTAAGCTCAATGTTGGTCTGGATACGTCCTTCACAAATGAACTAATGCCTCATCTTCTTTCACAAGAAAATGAAAGTATAAAGTATAAAATACTGTTTAGTACACAACATAGTTTGTTTCAAATCAGGTCTGCATACTGTGTGCGGGTCAGTTTGGCCCTGTCTCTCTTTCATTCTTAAATCCCCTCCTGGAATCTCTCTACCTGCGTGTCTCGGATCAATGCAGGCTTTAACCATTGTCATGCTGTAGTGCAGGGTGTGTTTTATTGAAGCTGTCGAGATCCTGACCTTTCCATGTCCAGCCGCAGAAAGAAGAATGCCAGCGAGTATGATAGGAGGAGAGAGAGGTGACCAAGTTGCTTATGGCTCTAATCTGTGACCATGACAGCGATATTGGTTTACTGCCAAAGTTGGATGTTTGAACCGGCGTTATGCTGTATATGGCCATTGTATGTGCTATACATTTGACACAACTTCAACATGCCCTTCCTGTTGCAATACAGCCACATTACTTTGACTGAAGTGGGGGATGGAATTAAAAGTTGAATATATCCAAAGAACAATGATCAAGGTATGATCATTTTAATGATCATTTTATTGATCCTTCAAATGATCAATAAACACCAGTGAGGAAATTATATTGTGTAAAATGTGTAATAACACAATACTTTATTTGTCAAATGTTAGTTTGTCAAATGTAGAGTTTGTAAACTTAATTATAGGGCTGTCAAAGTTAAAGCTTTAACTTTAATTAATCGAATCTTATGTTACATCAAATGTTTTAACCAAACACACCCCTGTATCTGAGCCACACATGACCTGAAAGACATGTGTCTAACTACTTAATATGTAGTTAATATAACTACATATTAACTACAATATGTATTAATTGGCTTACAATTAACTACATATTGTAAGCCAGGGGTCTCCAACCTTCTCAGGTACTTTTATGTAACTAAAACGAAAGGCAAGCTACTTATGAATCAAAGAGCTTTTCTAATGAAGCTGTTTCAACGAAAATGACTTTAATTTTGTCCTTAAACTCTACTTTATGTACCTTAAAGTTTATACATTCTGTTCAAAATGTTTAGCACCAAAGAAAATGTATCTAAAATATGATTATCAAGTGTGTGTGGAAATGTTAAAAGCCTTGGGCGAGCGACCAAGAAAGGGCTGGAGAGATTCCCGTTATAAGCTGTTAGGCTTTTCCCATAGAATTATTAAACTGTGAATATTTGGTTAATGAAATGTGAGCAAATAGTTTAAATCTGAGTGTTTTATGTCGACCATCTGTTAATAATTAACATTAATTATTATGAGAGAAAATTGAATTTCACTTGTGCGATTACAAAATAATCTATTGACAGTACTTTCCCCACGCAGGTTCAACCTGCCAACAACGCCAATTTGTAACCACGGGGCAAGGCTAGGGGTCCCCGTTTAACAAAACCAATGCCCAAGGTATGTCTGGTAACAAAGGAACCAAGGCAGATATAGTAAAACATATACATTTCTTTTTTATTTTACAAGGTAGTTCAATTTATTAATATTTCTTAAAATGTTACTTCCTAACAACCAAAGTAACACTTAATAGATAAAACTTAGCTAAAGTAAATGTGGAATTACAACAAATAGAAAATATTCACAAAACAATAGCAAACATAAGGTTAATAAATCAACTCAAACGAACAATGTTAATAGAAACAAAAACGCAAAACAAATCCCACATAAACCAGCTAAGGTGCTGTGGTGCTTTAAGTGCTTTAGTTAAAGTGCTATCTATCTGGCGCTTACAGTAATTGAGCAGCTTTGGGCATAGCTGAACATCAACAAACAAAAACACCAACATCAGTTCACTGTCAATAAGCCAAACCCGAGCTGTACAGTATGGCTGACATATTCACCTAAGGCAGACATAGAGCGGAGCACAACAGGGGGGCTCAGGGCACCTTCGAGGAGCAGCATGAGCCCATCAAACTCCTCACAAAACCCTAGCCAGACAGTTCAAATTTAATAAGTCAACAGACCAATAATTGTACTTTTTAAAAGAACACATGGTGGAGAGATTACTCACGAGTAGGCGCCCACACGACCGCATACCAGCCCCGACACTAACCAACTCACCAGGGGGCACACCTTTTTGTAATCGCGCAGTCAGACGTTTAACAACAACGTTTAACCACCTGTTACAATTTATCCATTTATTAATTTATCTATTGAATACTTTTCATTTAATTCACTATGCTGTATGCCTTTAAGCTTCTTCCAAATGGTTTATACTACTTCCCCTAAGATTCCCCTTCATATTACAGAAAAAAGCCGTCTGGAATTATGAATTACCTTTTTGCTGACAGTGATCCCAGTGTAGGCTTCAGAGAATGCTCCCTGCTGTGGACGCTCCATGTGAACATTGTGCAGTGACCAGCGAGCCACTCAAAGCCCTCAACACGGAGAGCTGAGTGTCGCGTTAGCTCTACGGGGATTTTCTCCTCAACGTACTCAAGTGTTCCCCAATAACAAATGAATGGAGTTGAGAAAAGCATGGGAGTGGGTATAAGGAGTGCTGCCACCCTGGAGAACATACGCTTGTTTTTCTTCATTTTTGTCTCAGCACCCAAACTGAAAGGTAAAATAATGAGTGGAGTTTCATCTATGCGGTTTCTCCCAGGGGTCAGTTAAAAAAAAAGTAATTTTTTTTCTTTGTAACTGTAATCTATATAGTGTCACAAAAAAGTTGTCACTTGAAACTATATCACAATCCAGCTTGATGGAGTTAAAGTGCTCCTTTTTTCCTAAAATCTTATCAGAGAAGGCTGCATCGAGAAGGTCATGTCAAATCCAAATTTTAATCACAAATTGTTGTCCAAACATAAAATATAGCTTGGCTCACATTGATTTCTTAGTCTGAAATATCCTTACTCGACCATAAACTCAGCTGGCTGTTTTGTATGCACCATGTCAAAATGTCTCAGTAATAAGAAGGGACATTGGGAACAGCGTCAGAAGCGGAAAGCAAGTGACACCTGCATGTGCTCGGTTATTTTTGAGGTGTCTCTGCTGTGACAAGCAGAAATGAATGGCCTCATATATTTTATAGTCCCAAAAAGGATGGGCTGCTCCGAGCATTACCGTTGTCTTGAGTGTGTGCAACATTTGCTATAGGCCATGGCCTATCCGCACCCACCATAGGCATGTGTATGAGTTAACCGCACAAGATTGAACGGTGAATGACTGAGAATTGACCCCATTTGATTGAATCTGCTAGTGTAATCAAGTGAGCAAGCTGTGTGGAAAAGGACCAACTGATTCAAAGAAAACAACACATTATAAAAGTATTTTCGAAACAGCTTGTGCTCTGAAGTTTATAGATTGTGTTCATATCTCCAAAACGTTATGGAACTCTCCACATGGAATTAGTAAACGTCATAATGAGCAATAGATAGAACCAAAAATGATTCTGAAATGTGTCTGAAATGTTGAGATAGAAATATGTACTTTAAGGTAAAAAGTCCACACATTTAATTTAATTTGCCCAGTAAGCAAGTCCCCAGTCACAAAAGAAGTCTTTGAGGAACTCGGCCTGAACCTGCAGCCATTTCTGAGTGAGTAAAGTGTGAGCTTTGGAGCTGTCCTCAGCAAAGGTGAGGGGAGCAGAGAATCAAGCAGAATACAGAAGGAAAGGCTGCTCGGATTTATTTTCATTTCTCTGAGGTTACTGTTCATGCCCTCTGTATTCTTCATTCTTCTCTGTATTCTTTTTGTTTTTGTTTTTTTGCATACTAAGAGCTAACCATGGTATTCGCCACCCAAGTCAGATAATATTTCCTCTTTTCCACCGGCAAAACCCGCACAGTGCCCATCGACTCTTGTTTAACTACGATTTGACCACAACCGGGTGCAATGATCAGACTAGGACCAAACAGGGAGCGTTTTTGGCACCGTCTTCCACCTCAGGCCAAAGTGATGAAGTGATACTAAGGTGACGTGAATAGACTGCTGGCCTCTGATTTGCCAGAGGAGAGCGAGCCCTAACTTAAAACAGGCATTTAGGTGATTTAATATTTCATTTTTCATTATGCGCGATTGCAAAAGGTGATTTTGCCCATTACAGCACTTGGCTTACCTTCATTGTTCGTCATTTAGTGGTTTCTTCCCTCGGGTTTTTATCTTGGAACTTCAGAATAATTCCATAAAAAGGCCATATTTATCCTCAGTGTTTTTAAAGCAGCTCACAAAACTTTCATGGCTTTCCTGTTGTTCCTTCAGTATGAATTTCATTGTTGTTGCTCCTCTGTAGGTGCCTACTCCTAATGGAAATGTTGGAAAAGCTTTGGAGATGTTCTAACATTGTCAAGCTTGCATTTTGCTTGTCTGTTGATTCAAAACAAATAAACACATACAAATAAACACTTATGTACAAATTCTCTGTTTAGTGTAACCCTACCAGTGAGTGTGATGATACCACCTGATGGGTGTATATGGAGGATTTAGGTGTTTCTAAAAATATATATTTTATATTTTTCCACCCGTCTACATGCCACCAATGGACAGACTTGCCCAGCAGGTCACATGGCATGATCCCTCTGACGCTTGAGTCACAAGTCGATAAAACATCTGACTTAAACAACTGCGTGTCATGGACAAGGCCGCTAAATCAACATGTCTGATCCCGGGCTCAGCAGCTTTGCTTTAACTGATGTATTATTCTGCTCATGTAAGCATGAAAGGGATTTTCTTGTCCTTTCTAGCTTTTGGACTGTATTGCCAGTACAAGGGCATATGAATTTGATGTGAATTTTATGAATGTTGATAAAAATGACAAATCATAGATCACATGGGAAAGGCCAACTCACTGCATTTGAATGTGTGTTGTATACCAGTGCATTAGTCAACTGCAGCCCTGCTACACAATGATGACTTTCTAGAGGCTGTACTGTGTAAATGGCTAAATTAAATATCCAAGAGTCAGTCTATGCATAGCCTGCATGCAAAGCTGCAGGTCTCTACTCTTGAGACGTAGACAGATAATTGAATTGAGAATGACAGTCTGAGCAGTTCATTTTAGACGTTGAGGCTCTCATGCAATTTGCTTGATCCATTAGTGAAGCTGATGGACAGAAATGAAATAACCCCTGACCTCACTGATCTGTGTAGTAATTACAGACATCACCTCTGATCTTTGCTGTGTCAAACTCATTTTCTGGGTTTTGGATTTGTGGAAGCCAGATAATCTCTGGTTCAACTTCATAATAAGTAATGCAATTTGCTATATCATAAATGAAGCACAGCATTATAAATTATATTTACATGATATACAGTATACGCACATGAGCTGCTTTTGTCTTTTCGATTTTTTTGTCACCTGCTGTGATCATCACCAGTTTAGTGGCATAAAGGTACATTTTGGCTCATGACTACTGTCTCTTTATAAAGGTAGAAAATGTGCTTAAAAGGTCGGTACAATCACTTTTGGAATAAGTTTATTTATTCATTTTTTCCACAACCGTCTTGAGCTCATAACTAATTCATTATTTCTCAGTCATCATTTGGTTTTCCTGCAGATGTATTTCAACTTTTTAATGTATCTTCCAAAACATAATATTTAATTTAATCATTACAAAATGATCAAATTAAAAGTATACCTTAACCATAACCTCAAAAGGGAGAAAATGAATGTTTTTTTTCTTTGTTTTTCTTTGTTGCATTGACAGTATATGGGTGCAATAAATAAATGATCCATAAATGACTCACATCAAAACTGCCGCCTCACCATTGGTTGAATTTTAAATGACGAAAAAGAACACAGTGAAGTTAGAAAAAGTTTACGAAATGCAGTTCAGTCAACTTAATCAACAACTGATGGACATTTCTCTCCGCAGATCCCTCAGGTCAGCTATGCGTCCACTGCCCCAGAACTCAGTGACGACCGGCGATACGATTTCTTCTCCCGCGTGGTGCCTCCGGACAGTTTCCAGGCGCAGGCCATGGTGGACATCGTCAAGGCCATGGGCTGGAACTATGTCTCTACTGTGGCCTCTGAAGGCAGCTACGGAGAGAAGGGAGTAGACGCCTTCATGCAGCTGTCCAGAGAAGCAGGTCCGTCACATCACATCCATATTATTCTCTTGAGCTTACAGATTTCTTGAGTGATTCAATTGCATGTATTTGGACGATAGATAGTGTGAGCGCATCAGCTCCACTTTGTAGGTTGAGAGTGTTGTCGATGGGTGCTCTTCAAGGATGGGGCCAGAGCAACAATAAAAACAGAGAAGAGTGACTGATGTGTAATTGTGTTCAGCAGTCAAAGAATAGCATCCGAGGCACTTGAGTGTACAAAAATGTAAAAGTCCTTGTCTTTGTTTTCCTTGACAAAGACTGCTTGAACACAATTACACAGCAAGTCACTCTTCTCTGTTTGTATTTATTTGGACTTAGGCCACACTGAAATGTATAACTATGTCTACACAGATTTTTCACCCTCATCCATCTAAGTGCAAGTATAGGTTATGTCAGTGAAACTTTATATTGTTTCATCAATCGGCCTTAATTTTTTCTTGATTTCATGCTGATGGTTGATGGTCTAATGCAGACCTCCCTCTGGCCTCTGAATGGGTCCCTTGTTTTAAAGCAACAGAAATGACAAAAGCCTCCACTTGACTCATACAATTGAAAGTTTGATTTGTTACAATTGTCCTATTTTTGTAATGGGCATTTTGTGATTTTAAAATGTCAAACTTTTCACAATCTTTGGTTGATGCTTCTAAGTATTGCATTGAACACTAGCAAGATCTTGCAAAAGGGAGAACCAAAGAAACAAGGTTGTCAGCTATTTTTGTTGATTATTTAGTTTGCAAGTGTCAGCAAAACGGTTGTTAGAGTAGGTGCAAGAATCATGGCTATCCATCAGCAAATCAGTAGACCTATGTTGTAAATGTGGTGTTCTGCTCTTCAGATACTTGTGGAGAATGGCAGGTTGGCTATTGACTTTCTACGCTGTTCAATGTATCAGAGGGGTTAGAAAGGAATTAATTAGGGATAAAAGTGGTGTTGATTGGTTTGGGTTTAATCTCTTTGACATTTGGAGCAATCGGCAGCCTCTTTACCACTCAGCAGTCAGGATGCCTCGTGACATTTATGGGCTCAACTTTTGCAAGGATTATGAAAGGACACTGCGCTGGTAGGGAGTTAGATCTTTTAATTGTGCGAACACAAACCAACCCCAGCAATTTTCACACCCAATGCCCAGTGATCAATATGTAGTACTTTTGATCAAGGCACATTCTACGTGGTCTGTCTAAACATTTTTTATAATAATGTTAATAATAATGCATTGGTTTTACATATCACTTATATGGACACTCAAAGACGCTTTACATTGCATTATTCAGTCACTCCATACTTGGTAATGGTAAGCTACTAATGTAGCCACAGCTGCCCTGGGGTAGACAAACGGAAGCGAGGCTGCCAATCTGCGCCATCGCCCCCTCCGACCACCAACCACTCACTCACTCACTACATTCACCCAGGCTTCCTGGTGTTACCAAACAGTGTCCCATCCAAAACCAATCGGGCAGAGCAAAGGCAATATGGTTTTGATTTCTAAAGATTAATTCAAATCGCGATGACGTTATGTAGCATAGACAACGTAAACATCTACCTGAAAAGTTGTACATTTATATCTAAAGATAGTGTAAAGTTGTTGCTTTTAGTTTATACAGTGGGAATCAGATGTTTACATACACTGTGACCAGTCACTAGAATCAGGGACACAAGTCGGTTCTGGGGCATTTTGAGATTTTAAAGTGTAGTCTCCAAGCTTTCCAACGTTGTGTAACACATGGAAATCTGATAATATTTGGAGGCGTAGCGGTGATATGAAGTTAACAATTCCCAAAAGGCCAAAGGGGATTAAACGGCCTCTGAAGTTTGGGCCATTCTCACCTCTCTGCTGTTGGGAGTGACAATAGGGCTCATTTACATCTCATTTGGATAAGCCATACCCCCTGTCAAACTCCCCACCAAAGCAGTAAAGCACAGGGAGGGAGCAAAAAGGTTATTGCTTCCACAACAAACCATTGTTTACCAGTTTCATTATGTGTATCTGTTTTATTTTTGGTTTCATTTATTGATCTCACCTCACAGCAGAAGGATGTTATTGTTCTTTTTAATTTTTTAATATCAATTGATAAACTGTCACTGGCTTGAGAATGTGTTGTGTAACATCTGTAACTTTTATGTTGAAAATAATTTCAAGGTTCAAATCAAAAACAGTAATATATTATATACAGTATGAGTAAGAATCCAAGTATGAATCAGAATAGATTTTATTGCCATTGTCGTTTTTTGCTAATGATAAATAATAAGCAATAAACTATGGAAAATAAAAGAATATATCAATCAATAAAGCAAATCTTTCAAACAGTACTTAGAGAGCGCCTTTCATACCAGAATGATAAGATAAGATAAGTTTACAATATATTTAAAAAACAAGATAAGAGACCTGGGGTCTCATTTATAAAGCCCACGTACGGACAAAATGAGGCCAAAACCTTCCGTACGAACTGTTCTGCGCCAAAGGTGGTATTTATAGAAATCAAACTGAACGTGAAACATTCCGCACCGCCACACTAGGTTTGTACCTGGCGTACGCAGTCCGCACTTTTCAGAAACGCTGCAAACACACGAGGAGAGGCGAGGGAAAGCAGGAAGGGGAGGTCGGATTGAGGAAATGAAGTCTGGTGCACATTTTAAACTGCTCATTTCTTTATTTTCTACAGGAATGATTAAGAGCATTAAAAATAAAATCTAGGAAATCAACCGTTGGCTTTGTGTAGTGTTTCAATCTTTCGTTTATATACTTAATAAAATATTGTAGTAATGTGTGACACTCAAAGACGTGCACGCTCATGACGCTCATGCACGGACACCGGAGCGCACTGCCGCCGGCTGCGAGCGAGAAGCAGGAAGGATCCGAGCCGCTCTGTGCTTTTAACCAAAGTCTGACCAACTCCTGTGGAGGCCGTGCGGATGGCTGGTCCAAGGCACAAGTCCATTCAGAGACGCTGCGTAATTACGCGCTGCAGCTCCACAACCTCCCTCTTTCTCATACCACCCGGACTCTACTCCTCATTCATGCCCAAAGCGAACCGGTGCCTCATCCCCACTGCACGTACAGCAAGCTCAAAAACAATAGACTATCTGAGTGATTCAAAGCCCACCGAGCTTATTCTGTAGTTTCAGGAAATGTGAGCTCCGTGAACAGCACTGGGAAATATCACAATCAGCGTCTAAAAGGCTCTTCTTTACGTTCTAAAAGTGTATTTCCAAAGTGTTATTGATGAGACTCTGCACTCTGCCAGTAGGTTACTTGTGATCAGAGAAACAGCGGTAACATGTCAGTAAAGATCCACCTCGGCCTCTGCCGTCACTGCTGCGGCGTGTGGCCCCTCCCTCTCCGCTCCCGGGGTCTCGGTAAAACCCTCTCATTATCGCCTCATGTTTAGGTAAATCTCATTCATAAGTTACTTTGCATGTCCTTATATGGTGACATGGAGGCGTGCAGGGGGCGTGACGTGAGGAGGGGTCATGTGCGCACATTTCTGCTCCAGGTGGAATTTGTGAAGGGGAGTTTACGTGGTGCTGCGCGTACGGAGGGTTTCATAAGTCCCAATTTTTTTCTCCGTACGTGAAGTTTGGGTTTTGCTCGTACGGACTCTTATAGGCAGATTTTCACGGACAGTTTCATAAATGAGACCCTGGTGTTTGGGTATTTAGGCCCGAGCGCCATCAGGGCTGGCGGAGGGGCTCTTGTAATCGTATAGCGGAGCGCACTCCCCCAAAGTGCGAAGCGCTCGTCTCCTCTCAAACATGCACACTCCTCTCGTCGTGCACGTTCCGTGCACGTGCACATGTATCAGAAAACGAACATTGTAATTGGACAGTGCGCGAAGCGGAGCGCACTCCCCCAAAGGACGAACAAAACACACAAAATGAGCGCGAAGCGCTCCCCTCCTCTCAAACACTCACTAACACACTCTTCTTGTCGTGCACGTCACATGCACATACATATATAATGCAAAAATCAACATTGTAATTGTACAGAGCCCATAAATGTCAATGGGCGACTGAGAGCCCTGGACCCAGGACCTCTATCATGAGGTAGGAATGCACGAGTGCTTTCCAAAAATATGTAGTTTATGGTACCCGCGTAAGCGGGAACATTGTTTTTGTATGGGAATATTTTTCTTTCTTTCTTTCTTTCTTTCTTTCTTTCTTTCTTTCTTTCTTTCTTTCTTTCTTTCTTTCTTTCTTTCTTTCTTTCTTTCTTTCTTTCTTTCTTTCTTTCTTTCAATTTTCACCCTGTGAACATTGACGAAAAGTCACAGATTTTGGCCCAAAATTCAAACCCGATCCAACGCAACTTTTGACTATTTCCAAATTTTTAATTTCAAAATAGTGGCGCGTCAGCGCCACCTCCATTTTTTTTTTAACATTGCGAGATAGGACTTGGCCAAAAATGAAGTTTGTCGTAGAATCGGTACAGACGTGCATCATGACAAGTTGAGCAAAAATATTATTACCGCAACGCCGTCCGCCATATTGGGTGTCGGCCATTTTGGATGACAGCCCGCGAAGCGGGAATCCGCCTTTATTTTTCACTTCGTACAAAATCTATCTCCTCCTAGAGCGTTTATCGGAATGACCTAATTTTGGGTGGAAAATAATCTTGAGAAGTAGAACTTTAAAAGTTATCCAAATTACTTTTCTAAGTTTTACGTTTTTTATGCGGCGAAGCCGCAAACTGTACGAAGTATTTTGAGTCCTAAACACTTTCATTTCGCAAAATTCAAATTGGGCGCGATAGCGCCCAATTTGTGTACTCTCCAAATTATATGGAAAGTACACATTTTAGTTTTACGAAAATTAAATAATTCGGCACAAATTCTATTTGGTCGTTCCGATCAGAAAATCACACCCATGCCATATTTTACTCAGTGTTGCCGTAGCGATGACCAGAACGTCCCATTTTATTCTGATGGAAAAATGTTAAACTCCATAATTATGGATTTTCTGCGGAGCCCTAAGTAAAATGTAAAAATATGCTTCAGTTTGCAGATATACGTAGTGTGATACAAATTCATAAAAAATGTCTATGTATAATGTCAAAATTAAGCGCGTTAGCGCATTCCAAAAATCCTAAAACTAAGACCCTAGGGAAAAAAGTTAAAAACAAACATAAAGGCAGTAGCAGTGCTTTGGGCTGGGCGGTCGGCGAGGGCCGATAATTGCCGCTTTGTGGCTATATTTTAATGTTATTCCAGTGCTCTGATTCGTGAAATATGAAGCGGATCTCTCTCAAATAAGAAGTGGCTGAAAGCTAGGGATGCGCTGACTACATTTATGGAGTAGTTTAAGTTTGTAGAGATCTTGATTGTGTGTAAATAGCAGGTTCAGTTGCACGTTAGCTTACACGTTAGCTTACAACGGCACATCTCTGTAAGCTGCTGGAGCCTCACACTGAGAGAGATTCACAGACTCCGGACATAACAGAAGTTATAACTTTAGAAAAGACTCCTGTACTACTTTTGTAATGCACATACACTCTCATACACGAGAGGAAAAGGCCGACATTGCGTTGTATCGCCGCGCGCGGTCCCAGATTGTTTACATTTCACTGCACAAATCCAGAGTAACTTTATCTGGCCATAAAACCGAAAATAGGAAGCGGATCTCTCTCAAATAAGAAGTGGCTGAAAGCTAGGAATGCACTGACTACATTTATGGAGTAGTTTAAGTTTGTAGAGATCTTGATTTTGTGTAAAAAGCAGGTTCAGTTGCACATTAGCTTACATGTTACCTTACAACTGCACAATAGCCTCATCAAAAAACCATTGGCACAGCAGCCACCAGCGATAAAAAAACTAACTTTCACTCACCCATCTGAAGTAACCTTTTCGTGCCTTCTGCTCAGCAAACTCGTGGTAAATTCATTTTCCAGCGTAAGTAGCGGCGGCCTCTGAGAGCCACACAGGGGAAGCTTACAGAGTCATGAAGCCGCACACGCCCCTACGGCGTGCGCTATTTCTCTGACAAAACAAGACTTTTTCAACCTGAAAACTGATCGACAATAGGCGTATGTATAAAACTGCCCTTTTTGCATGGCATTTGTTTGCTAAAGCATGTGTCAACAACGCAAACCAAACCAGCTGTGCCTCTCCTCCTCCGTGGTGCTTACCCAGTATGTAAATACACACAGACAAAGTCACGCTCCTACTGCAAGCTCTGAAACCAACCCCAAACTAGTTGGTTTGAACCTAAAAGTTTACGCTTTTAAATATACCAATACTGGTAGCTTAAACATGGAGAGGCTTCTTCGTGACTTTTCATTTCATTTCATTTATTCATTTATTTCAGGCAATGGGCAACAAAAGAAAGAATATACAGTATGTAAACAAGATGATCCATTTCAACCTGAAAGGGAGTGGGAAGAAGATAACTTATTTAATCCCACCCCCAGTTCCCCATTCAGAGATTAATACATTCAGTTTCACTGTTACTTTGTTCAAGGATTATTATACAAATGTTACATCATGGTGGAGTTACCACAGGTGACAATAATTACTACATTGTAACAAAATGTGTACCAACAATGTAAAGAGAATGAACAATACCAACAATGGTAATGGACAATATACCAATAATGGTAAAAGATATAACCGTTTGCTTGTTCTTATCAGTTCATTTATTTTTATACTTCTTATATCTTTGCTCCACTTCTTTGTTTTTACTTTTATAAACAATTTGTAGAGATTGTTTTTCTTTTTGCAGGATTAATTATTCCTTTTGTAATCCAAGGGCTTTTTTTATGTTTTCTTTTATAAAATATTATTTCACACAGCAGTGTTTATTATGCAGGGAAGTGAAGATATCTAAAAAGTTACAATAAGCACTGTCCACATTTGGTTCTCTGTAAACTGAAGTCCAATCATGGAGCGCCAAACTACTATTTAGGATCTTTTCCTGAGTTGTTATTCGTTTAGAGATTTTTACCATAGCGTCTTTGTTTTCTTGAGATTACACAAAGTAAAAACAGGTAAGTGGTCAGTGATATCACATATAAATAGGCCACTTGTGATTTGATTCCCCATGATGTTAGTAAATATGTTCAATCAATCAATCAATCAAATCAATCAAAACAACTTTATTTATCCCAAAGGGCAATTCTGTTCACTGTTCTCTGGTCATAAAAAAACAATAAAAAGGAGACACATACAACCACATTCAATACATGCGTCATGAACTGTAAGTGCATCAGGACACAAGTGGACCAGTAAAGATGGGGAAAAAAGAAGAAAGATAAACACTGCCTTCCTAGCTAGTATCATTTAAAATCCTGACAGCAGTCGGAATGAAAGAATTTGAATAGCGGTTTCTTTTCTGTTGGGGAGCGACATATCGCCTCCCGGAGGGCATCAGAGTAAAGTACGACCGCAAACCATGATTAGGTTGACCCAAAATCGATCGAGTCTTTTTCAAGACTCTTGTTGTCAATGATTGTGGCACTGTGTGACGTTATTCTGCTCGGTTTTGTTATAGTTGGATACAGAGACAAGCTGTAAATTGTGTACATACTTCAACTGAACGAGTCTGCAAAAAAGTGAAAAAACTTTGTTTACGTTTTTCTCGAGACACGGGCTGCCGACTTGTGTCCCTGGAAACCAGGGCGGGTCACATATAAAAAGACAAATGTGCTTTTTTTCCCCTCACTGTCTGACATGAAACTAGAATTAACATTAACTTTTTTGGGTCACATTAAAAAATATATATTGTTACTTTTTACAAAGTCAAAAGTTTACTCTACATACTATACCTTTAAACATTTTGGGAAAACCCAGATGACGATGTCATGACCTTGGAAGCATGCACAAGTCACTCCAATGAGATTCCTAATCCTTTCCTGGTTAAATATAGCTTTAGCTCATGTTGTTGGGAAGACATCTCACCCACCTCTCCTCTCTGACTTTGTTGCTGCATTGGTGATTTTTATAGACTATACAGAAGTTGTTCACAACTGAGTTGTGAGCTGTTAAATCTCTATATTATATCTAATTTATTAAGCAATAACCACCTACCTACCTTCAACTACCATGTTAAATCGGCATAATTACTAGTACAAAATACATATCAGATTTGGGGCCCTAATAATGTAATATATCAAATAGGAAATTAGGTGCTATTTAGCAGATATCTTGAAAAATGTAATGACACAATCACACCTGTGAAAGAAGCAATAATAAAAAATTAAAATAATAATAATAATAAAATTCTATTTGTGCTTTTCAGCCTAAATTTTGTAAAAGATTTGGTTGAAATATTTAGCAGGACTGTCTGTTTCTTTTTGGGTCATCTGCAGACTTCCAAGTAATCCGCATATTGATCTGGAAACTTCCTTCCCTGTGCTTTCACACCCTTGCATCCAAATATACTCTCACCTAAAGGATTATTAGGAACACCATACTAATACTGTGTTTCGCCTTCAGAACTGCCTTAATTCTACGTGGCATTGATTCAACAAGGTGCTGAAAGCATTCTTTAGAAATGTTGGCCCATATTGATAGGATAGGATCTTGCAGTTGATGGAGATTTGTGGGATGCACATCCAGGGCACGAAGCTCCCGTTCCACCACATCCCAAAGATGCTCTATTGGGTTGAGATTTGGTGACTGTGGGGGCCATTGTAGTACAGTGAACTCATTGTCATGTTCAAGAAACCAATTTGAAATGATTCGAGCTTTGTGACATGGTGCATTATCCTGCTGGAAGTAGCCATCAGAGGATGGGTACATGGTGGTCATAAAGGGATGGACATGGTCAGAAACAATGCTCAGGTAGTCCGTGGCATTTAAACGATGCCCAATTGGCACTAAGGGGCCTAAAGTGTGCCAAGAAAACATCCCCCACACCATTACACCACCACCACCAGCCTGCACAGTGGTAACAAGGCATGATGGATCCATGTTCTCATTCTGTTTACGCCAAATTCTGACTCTACCATCTGAATGTCTCAACAGAAATCGAGACTTATCAGACCAGGCAACATTTTTACAGTCTTCAACTGTCCAATTTTGGTGAGCTTGTGCAAATTGTAGCCTCTTTTTACCTATTTGTAGTGGAGATGAGTGGTACCCGGTGGGGTCTTCTGCTGTTGTAGCCCATCCGCCTCAAGGTTGTGCGTGTTGTGGCTTCACAAATGCTTTGCTCCATACCTCGGTTGTAACTTGTGGTTATTTCAGTCAAAATTGCTCTTTTATCAGCTTGAATCAGTCGGCCCATTCTCCTCTGACCTCTAGCATCAACAAGGCATTTTCGCCTACAGGACTGCCGCATACTGGATGTTTTTCCCTTTTCACACCATTCTTTGTAAACCCTAGAAATGGTTGTGCGTGAAAATCCCAGTAACTGAGCAGATTGTGAAATACTCAGACCGGCCCGTCTGGCACCAACAACCATGCCACGCTCAAAATTGCTTAAATCACCTTTCTTTCCCATTCTGACCTTCAGTTTGGAGTTCAGGAGATTGTCTTGACCAGGACCACACCCCTAAATGCATTGAAGCAACTGCCATGTGATTGGTTGTTTAGATAATTGCATTAATGTGAAATTGAACAGGCGTTCCTAATAATCCTTTAGGTGAGTGTAGATCTTTGTACGCACATGCAGGGTTGGTCATGTAATTAGATGGCAGTTGTTGTGTGGAGTCGACAACAGGAGCGGGTTGGCACGTTGCTTTATTGCAGAGAGCAAACATCCAACGTGAGTACAGGGGACATTTGGGAGCTCCTCTCTCATTTAAAGTAAGGTTATCTTTCCTCGCTACTTTTTATTCCCTACATAGACTTTCATTACAGTTGAATGACGCATGAGCAACGTAATTGTTCTGTATGTTATTCTTTTCCCCCCTAAATAAAGGATAAACGTCAATATTGATTATCTTAAGTGTACATTTTTATCTTGTTTCTTTGTTTCAGTGTTACCACATATTGAACAATGTGTGTAATTTATTCACCTAAGTAGCACCTCTGGGCCAAAACATCACAAGCAAGAGCAGTCAACCCATCCTCACGTCGTGTACATGGTTTCATGAAGGCAAGACTGTTCATTCAATCACACTTTAACTCACAGTACAAAATCATTTTACTGATAACTCATGTTCTCTGTATTGTTTTTGTGGTAAAGGTATTTTTCAGCTCTTGTTTCTTGAATCCGGACCCTCTGGTGTTGACTCTTATTATCTCTGAATCAGCAGGATTGCAAAGACCAGCGCTGCAAGATATTTGCTTTCTTTACTTTGAAGGCTGGAGACTGCTGAGTGGGTAACTGGACCATTCAGACCATAGGCACTTAATATGGGCAGCATATAGCGAGTGGGAATAATGCCTCGGGGCTATTTGCCATGTGAAACGTTTGAAGGAAAAAAAAAAAAAAATCAGCATGCCAGGCAAGACAGAATGACCTGCAGCTCCTGTTTGCAATAAACCTTCTGCATTCCATGTTTCTTTCATGAGCAACTGTGACAATAAGATGAATATCTGCGTTACTCAAAATCATTTTCGGAGGCACCAACATCTCATTGCTGATGGAGCGGAAAAGTCTTTAGCTCTCGATGTGAGAGGAT
Source organism: Neogobius melanostomus (assembly GCA_007210695.1). Taxonomy (NCBI): domain Eukaryota; kingdom Metazoa; phylum Chordata; class Actinopteri; order Gobiiformes; family Gobiidae; genus Neogobius; species Neogobius melanostomus. The sequence goes on along the minus strand of VHKM01000073.1, from coordinate 4,758,876 downwards.
TAAACATTTGTAAAAAATATCAGGTGCATTTGGATTTATCTGCCACCTGTCAACGAATCTGGTGTGAATCAATTTTGGTACAGTTTCACATGAGTCTTCTATACAAATCACACACAAAAACAGCAAGAGCAATACAGTATATCGTAAGTCATTGTACAAGTGTACAACAAAATTATGTTTAGGTATTAGTCCTGAGCCGCGCCACCACTGTGGGCCAACCTGACCAGCATGTTTCTGGAGATTGGAGAAACCGGAGCACCCGGAGGAAACCTGGCTGGCTGCCTTTAGTGCTCCTCTGATCTTCTGAAACGGTGCACCACCTCCTGGGTTTGTCTCTGTTTCAGAGCGTGGTGTCCTGCCCTGGTCAGCACTAACTCCTCCTTCCTCTTCCTACTGTGCTCCCTCCGCTCCACAACAGTCTATCACCATCTTCTGCAAAGATTTTAACAGTTAATCTGCTTTATTCTCTAGTGAACGTCCATCAGCCAGAACACTAGTAGGGATAGAAGGCATGTGTGGCTTAAGGGCCTGTCACAATTGAAGCACGGGCACTATGTGATCGTTTGCAGCTCACAAGGTCGTGAGAACACTCTGTTTTGGCGCACGGGCATCTGCACAAGCAACCGCTATTGACCGCATGAAAAGGTGTGAATCGCAGTTGGATCATCAATCGCAGCTGAATGTCATGCATGCACAAAATTCAGTGGAGGTCGATTGCGAATGATTATAGCCGCAGCAGGCCGCTATGGTCGCGAGAATAGTGAAAGATAAATCGTCTCAGTCGCGCAGATGGTGAGATACTGGTGAGCGCCACTATCAGTCTCGTGCGATTCCTGCTCTAGGTATATAGAGGCTAGACGCTGTTTCCTCTTCCCCCGTTTGGTCTAGATCGCGGATCGGGCCGTTTTTCTGTCCGAGCCCGGCCCTTGGAGGGGGATGGGGGTGCTCGTAAACCCGCTGTTACCTCATAGCGCAGGTGAATTCAATACTTGTCAAAACTTCTCTCAGTCCGTATGCTTAAAACGAACGGGAAAAAAAACGCTTCTGCACCGCCACAGAGTTAACCATTTCAGACAGTACTGGACTGTCACGTTCACTTCGTGTCTGAGAGTTCAGCGAGCTCCACAGAGCACTCCCTCCCTTAAGGCCTCTTTCACACCTCACGGCAACCGCAGATCCAAGCGCCCTTTGCGGCCGAACTACCTCGCGGCGAGCGGCATGTATTCAGACTGCCACGGAGCGGGGGCGAAGCGCGAGTAGTATTGGACTCAAAACAACTCCTCATGGTTCATTTTAAAGCAGCACTATTAATTATAAGATAGGAATACAACTTATATTTCTCCTTAAAGTGCAAAATGTGTTTTATGCATATAAAAAAAAATCTAAATGTAGTAGTTACATGGAAAATGATGATATTAATACGCCTAAAGTTATATTTCCTTATGTATTCCAAGTACAATATTGGATAGACGTGAAATTGCTTTATAAAAGTGATTTTTGCACATTTGGTGCTGAAAACGCTTCGCTGCACAGCCCACACGCGGAAAAATGCGCTCGAGTTCCATTTTAGTTTTTGGGAGCGGAGGCGGCAGTGGCCCGCGCCGCGTCCCTGCTCGCCGCCTCGGCGCCAGTCTGTACACACAAGAGCTTTCTCATTTCCACAACAGGACGCGACTTGAAGCGCGGCTAACGAATGATGGCGCAGACTGGTTCGCTCGTCAATTCGTTCACGAATCCGCGTGCGGTGTGAAAGAGGCCTAAGTCAGACAGAAGCTGGTCACTTCCCCAGAGCAGGGCCTGAGCTCAGGGTCTTGCTGAGCTTGGTGCGTAAAAGCAGTGGTGCGCTAATGCCTCCAGCCATGTGTGGGGCGGCCAACATCGTGCACCGCGGGCCCAGTTTATTATTTTTATTTAGTTTTCCCACAAAAACGAACGCTAAGTCGCGTCAACTAAACAGGCCCATTTTAATTTTACACCAGTTTCATTTGTTTTAACGTGCTGATGTGTCCCAAAAATAAATATTTGTCAGAGCCGGTTGCAGCACTCTAGTCCACACCACTGTCCGCAATCAATGTCTGTGGCCCGTGAAACACTCACTCACCAGCCTCATCCCAGCCGCTCACCATTCGCTTTCTTCCTTGCACTACTCGCATTTGGACACTATCCAAATCAACCGCATCCAGTCGCAGCCCGTACTCTATTGTGACTGTGACTGCGATTTCTTAAAAGTCTACTTTGCGGCTGATGGCAATTTCAATTTTGGCGCAGAACAAATGGGGACAAAATCGCTGCGGTCAATGCGCTAATTGTGACAGGCCCTTTAGCTGTGAGTCCCTCCTCATTTGTCCCTTTTTTGTTTCCTGTAGCTCCTCTTGTAACGTCTCCACTGCAGGTGTAAGGGGCTTTTGCTGCCTCTTCAGTGTTTTAGAAGAAGACACTTGTATGTCTCAAATGTCTTTAGCTCATAAGCTAGCTGTTTGTTTACTTTTGAAAAGCTACTTTCTTCAGGACCATTATGAACTATCTGCAGTAAAAAAAATAAAATAATAATAATAATAATAAATCAGCTGAACAAACACATGGCAAAGACGTACAAAAGTATCCATCAAAACAGTGTGGAACACAGAAACCACAAATTCAGCTGTACCAAGAGAGAGGGACGTTTCTGCTTGTTTACATGTCGCAATGATGCATAAAAATCACTTTGTCCCTTTAGTATAGATTAGGGCTGCACGATTAACCTTTATCACATCGATATTGAGGTTTTAACTCCTGCGATAACCTAACCTCAGGAGGCTGAGGTTTTTTTTTCCCGCCCTGACATTTGATTGACAAACCTATTAGCCAATCAAAATGGTCGAATCTCGCATTCCTGGCTTGGTGGCCAATCAGAAATGACAATGGAAACAAGCTTGTATGCAGTACACCGGCTTTCTCTGTCAGCAGCAAAGCAGCTAACACACACGGCATGGATGCGCACGCAGGGCACTTCTCAGAACCGTGCGTAATCTTTCTTCATCCCGTTTGTCAATATGTAGCTATTGTAAAACGCGCAGGATCTCACACATGGCTGGGGCATTAGCGCACCTGATGCGCGGGTTGCGGGTTCCCACACGGTCTCCGCAGCCTCCTTTGATGGCGGGTCTGGTTGTGGCGTGTCGAACAGTCTTGGCCTGCTGCTGCGCGCCGCCGCTCACCACCGCCGTACGCGCGTCCACTGTATTCAGCCACGACTCATTCTACCATCTTTACAGCAGGTGTTTGACGTCAATATGCGGCGGATTTTCATAGAATAAGCAGCGTTTTGTTGCTTGTGATCCAGAGAACGCTTTTGTGGAACCAAATGTCTCGTATTTTCCACGTCATGTGCGTCTGTACACGAGTTTGCATTACCTAACATCCAAAGCTTACAGAGTCTGCCCTCAAAGAGCTCATGCCCTTCCCAATACCTGTTAAGTTAGGTTTTCCAGTGTGAGACTGAAATTCTCCTCTTTAGAGCCAGACATTCAGAAACCGATGTGTGATAAGCAGCACCACTCGTCTCAACATTCACGTTGAGTTTTTGATGGAAATCTCAAAATGTAAAATCCACAGATTAGTTTTGTAATGTATAGTTTTTGTTTCATCCCAGTAGTTTTAGTAATTTTGGACATTAAGGGGAACATTTGATAATCACAAAGCATCGAACAATCTCGAACAATCTCATTACCTTAATCACTATGTATGTAGTTTATTTAACCCTTTGTTTCATAAAAGTAACACAATATTTTATTCATAATTTTAGTTTTAAGCACTTAAAAGTATTGAACAGAAAAATCGAAAATCGCATCACAATCGCAATACTTGTCAGAAAAGAAAAAAAAGTTGTTTTCTCAAAATCGTGCAGGCCTAGTATAGATCCTAACAAAGTACTTTATGGCACTCGATTTTGATGCTCTCCTGGGATAATGATTAATGACAAAACAATCTCCAACCCTCAAGAACTACTGGAAGTCCTACTACCTCCATTTGGAATGTTTCTTTCTATTATTATTGAAGCCTTTCTCTTAGAGCGGAATATTCTTAGTTTAAACATTATTCAGTAGGCATACATACACAGCTGGAAAAAGTGTGCGATAGGGACGTCTCGACATCTCTGCTCAGACTGCTACCTTCACGACCCGGCCCGAATAAAGCGGAAGAAAATGTATCAATGGATGGACATACACAAATGCAAACCCTAATGTTAATACACATTTTGTCCTGGAAAGGCTTAAAAGATTCTGGGTTATGTAAATAAAATGACAGACTTTTATATGTTTTCGCACTCCTCTTTCTGGCCCAGTTTGATGAAAGCCCTGTCTCCCATAATATGGCTTACCACACTGGGGCTACAGCATCTGAGGCAGCAAACAAACAATTTAGGCCTTATTTCAAGGAGCTGCTTTAAAAAGCACTTCAGGATCAGAGAGGTGATAAAGTGATAGACCACAGAGAGTCTCTTCAGTCTTCCACACTTTAGTCCTGCTGACTTTAATGATATAGCCACATGTTTTCATGCTGTCAGGATTTTTCACACAGACTCTAAACGTGACTATTTTCCACGAAATATCATTACATAAATGGTTTCATATGGTTTCGTATTTATGTTGGTCTTATCTTATGTTATAAATTATGGATTCTGTATGTTGGCATGTTTATATTTATGTATTTGCCAGTTCCTTGTAATGATCAGTCTCTCTTTAGATCTTTGATCAATAAGAGAGAATGGGTGGATTATTTCATAAACTCTTTTTTTCTTTTTCTTTTTTTTGCTTGTTTGTTTTTTGCACCAAAGCAAACAGGGTAACACTGCAAACAATTGCAAAATGGGTTAAATGCTATGGGGAAAAATATGAAGGGACAATTAAATATACTGAACATTTATTTTTAGTCAGACAAATATTTGTATACAGAAGAATCTGTGAGTGCTAACCCTAACCCCATTAGTCCAAACATCACTGTATACAACATCCTTGTGTCTTCTGTAGTTAATCCTTATAGTATCTTTGCAGCTCTCCTCTGTCATCACCTACTTAAACAGTAAACCCCCAGGTGTCTTTATGTATAATTCCATTACGCTGCACAGATATTAGCAACAAGATACTAAATCCAGATCTTATACTCACTCAATTACCTATAACCCACTGTGCCATCAATCACTTTATTAGTCTTTTAGTCCATTAAAAATCCCTGTGGGACAGTATTCCTTCTCAATTTCAATGACACATGTGTATATACAAATAGATAAATGCCTGGTGTAACAACAGTGTTGCTGAAGACAAATTAGGTATCTTGCACACAAACAACGGTACGCCGGTGCTTTCACCGTTAGCCTGAGACTGTCACTCCGAGGATAAAGTGGTCGCTGAGGTGCGGTGAGCTACAAGTAGCACTGACTACAACGAGTGCTTCCTCTTTGCTCTCCTCTTGTTCACATCAACATCGCACGCAGCCTCGAGCATCTTATTAAGTGCTCGCAGGACCAACTACAAACTATTTCTCCCACTGTGAGTTAAACACTGTCCATGTCCCGAATACATCAATGGACAAACTCCACATCGCAGAAATGAAATCAAAACACCAGCACATGCGCCCTCCATACCACCCACACTCACCACCACCCAAAGTAGTCGAAAATATTCCAGTCTAGTATGGTTTGTAAGAGGTAAAGCTTGCATGGGCAAGGACCACAGATCAAAAACACTCTCCAGGAGGTGGGTGCGTGTGTGTCAAAGTCAACAATCAAGAGAAGACCACCATTCTCTCACCAGAGAGAATACATATGATTAACCACAAGGTGTAAACCACTGGAGAGTCTCAAAAGCCGGAGGCTGATTAGTGCTTGCCACAAAAAAAAACATCTAAAACGCCTTTATAGTTCTGAAACAACATCCTAGGACAGATGAGACAAAGATCAACTTGTACCAGAGGGATTTGCAGAGAAAAATATGAAGAAATAAAGGAACTGCTCATGATTCAAAACATCAGTGAAACATGGTGGTGCAGCATCATGGCATGGGCTTGTATGGAACTGGTTCCCGTTTATTTATTGATGATGTGACTGTTGACAAAAGCAGCAGGATGAATTCTGAAGTGTTTCAGGCAATATTGTATGCTCATATTCAGCCAAATGCTTGGATGCGCTTCACAGTGCAGATGGACTAAGACCCAAAGCTACTGCCAAAGCCACCAAAGAGCTTTTTAAGGCAAAGAAGTGAGATATATCTCCCACCTCTAATATATATATATATATATATATATATATATATATATTAGAGGTGGGAGATATATCGTTTAGACAAAGATATCGAAATTGTTTAAAATCCAGAAGTAAAAGCAAGTAATGAATCTAGAAATATATATATCTGGAGCTTGAGGGTTCTGCGCAGTATCTTTGCTGTTCTAGAACTTCGCCTGGACCGAGATGTCTGATGTATTTCCTGGGATCTGCTGGAGCCACTTCTCCAGTTTGGGCGTCACTGCCCCGAGTGCCCAACGACCACGGGCACCACTGATGCCTTCACTCTCCAGGCCTTCTCTAGCTCTTCTCTGAGCCCCTGGTATTTCTATAGTTTCTCGTGTTCCTTTTTCCTGATGTTGAAGTCGCTAGGTATTGCTATGTCAACCACCACGGCTTTCCTCTGCTCTTTGCCCACCACCACAATGTCCGGTTGGTTCGCCATTACCATTCTGTCCGTCTATATCTGGAAGTCCCACAGGATCTTGGCTCGGTCATTCTCTACCACCTTTGGAGGTGTTTCCTACTTTGACCTACTCTGCACAGTACACTATGCCAGCCACTTGGTTATGGCGCTCCATGTAAGCTTTCCCTGCCAGCATCTTACACCCTGCAGTTATGTGCTGGATTGTCTCATTGGCCTCTTTGCAAAGTCTACACCTGGGGTCTTGTCTGGTGTGATAGATCTGGGCCTCTATTGCTCGGGTGCTCAAGGCCTGCTCCTGTGCAGCCATGATGAGCCTCTGTGCTGTCCTTCAGGCCAGCTCTGTCTAGCCATGGGTAGGATTTCTTGATATCCGCCACTTCAGTTATGTTTCGGTGGTACATCCCGTGTAGGGGCTTGTCCTCCAATGACGGGACCTCCAGCGCCTCATCTTCTGTTCCCCATTGTCTGAGACATTCACTGAGCACGTCATCTGTTGGAGCCTTGTCCTTGATGTACTTATGGATCTTGGATGTTTCATCCTGGATAGTGGCTCTCATGCTCACTAGTCCTCGCCTCCTTCCTTACGGCTAGTGTACAGTCTCAGGGTGCTGGATTTGGGGTGGAACCCTCCATGCATGGTTAGGAGCTTTTGTGTCTTAACATCTGTGGTTTGTATCTCATCATTTGGCCAACTTAATTTTCCTGCAGGGTATCTGATTACTGGTAGGGCGTAGCTGTTTATTACCCGGGATTTGTTCTTGCCATTGAGCTAGCTTCTTAGGACATGCCTTACTCGATGGAGGTATTTGGCCGTAGCCGCTTTCCCTGTCACCTCTTCGAGGTTGCCATTTGCTTGTGGATTCCGAGGTACTTGTAACTGTCCTCAATGTCTGCTATTGTTCCTTCTGGGAGTGAGACCCCTTCTGTGTGGACTACCTTCCCTCTTTTTGTCACCATCCGACCACACTTCTCTAGTCCGAATGACATCCCAATGTCTGCACTGTATATCCGGGTGGTATGGATCAGTGAGTCGATGTCTCGCTCATTCTTAGCGTACAGCTTGATGTCATCCATGTAGAGGAGCTGACTGATGGTGGCCCCGTTCCTGAGTCGGTATCCATAGCCAGTCTTGTTGATTATTTGGCTGAGGGATTCAGACCTATGCAGAACAGCAGTGGGGACAGGGCGTCCCCACTGCTTATTTCCTTATTGTTATAATTCCGCCCCTTAAGATTTCTGCTTTTACTTATTGTACATAAGATACTTCTTTTTTAAACTATTTAACTGTTTGCACATTTCCTGTCTATTTTGCACACCCTGAGTGATCTTATTGAATGCCGAATGTAACAAGGGAATTCTCCGTTGTGAGATCAATAAAGGATTATCTTATTTCTTATATTAATGAACTCAGAAAACTGCTGTATGAATACTTGTGCACGCCCACTTTTCACGTTTCTATTTTTTGAAAAATAACAGAATCATGTATCATTTTGCTTTCACTTCACAGTTGTCTGTTACTTGTGTGTGAACTTTCAGGAAAAAAATCAAAATAAAATCTTTATATTTATGGTTGTAAACATGACAAAATGTGCAAAGGTTCAAGGTGTATTAGTCCTTTCGAGAGGCACTGTATATATTCCAAACCTTACTCAAACCCAGCTGCACGATACTACATGTGTGTTATGAGCAGTACTGTACTGTGGAGCGCTGCACTGGCTGACTGCCCACAGACACGCATCATAGAGCATAGATAGATAATGACTAACACAATGAGTCATCAGCAGCCACGCAGGCGATTCGTGACTTCTCTGCCTCGGGTCTGCCTTTATCACTCACATCACAACTTTGAGGAACTTTTCATTCACACTTTTATGTCTTCACAGTTCAACGTGATAATGCCTGTTAGGAATAATTTTCTAACAAATTAGGTGGTCAGATTTGAAACAGAGTCGTCATTATCCTAATCGTTTTGAATTCTCTTTTGCACATTTTCAGGTGCATTATACTTAGTTTAGTTATTTATTTATTTAAAGGACAACGGACAGGTACATTAAAAAGATGGCTGCCCCAGATTTAGCACAATGCTAATTTCCATCTGTAGTCCTTATACAATCAAAAATACAATTAAAATACATAACAGAGTTAATTAAAATACAAAACATAGACAATATACATTTGTGCAATATACAGTAAAAGTGCAGATGAAAAGTGCAGATAAAAAGTGCCGATAAAAAGTGCCAGTTGTATTCATAAAGTGCAGAATGACAAAGTGCAACAGTTTTCATAATTATTTTGTAGCTATACATAATTAGCACATAGATACAATAGTTTTAACACTAATAGTGTGGTGGCCATCAGACGATACCCGCGAGGGTAACACCTGATGGCCAAGTACCCATCTGGTACTTTTAGTGCGAGCATACAACTTTTTATGGGCAAAATAAGAGTTAATATTAGTGCTGCAAAATCACAAAAGATTTCCCATCCCTGCATTTACATCATATGGACCCATAAATACAAAGACAATCCTTCTAAACTTCCATATATGGGCATGACAAGACCATCATCAGAGGCTAGAAGTACTCAACATGTACTCGAATAACTTGTTGAAGTAATTCTACCTTTTGTACTAATTTTGACACACAGTACTTTTTACTTTTACTTGAGTAATATAATTTTGAAATAAAAATATCTCAGAAAAATATCTCTGCAGTGAGTAAATCTGTAAGCAACAAAGCCTCCATGACTTGGTCAATTTTGACTGTGATAATATTGTAGCACTTTTTGGGATTAAGAGACCTTCTGACTGTCTTCCAGAAGAACACTTTCAGCTCTTTTCTGAGCTGTTAATTTGTGAGGTTAGAGGCGCTCAGAGGGTCTAATGCTGATCAGCAGCCGTGATTGTCAGTCTACAGCAGGAGAGTTTTATAAACCAAAACCTTATGAACCGAAATATTATAAAAGCATATGTATGCTGTATTTTCAAGTTTTAGATGTTTTCTTCATTGTTGCCCCCTTTGTGCCTAAAACTAATATTTGAATGTTTCCAAAAATTAGAGCTTTTGAATTGAATTTTTACTTTCTGAACCAGCGCATGAACAGAGGCGTATGGATCTGTACATTCAGATTTTTTTATGAGTGAATGTAGCAATTAATTAGTACTAAAATATGACTCCAAAGGGCATATTTTGTGCCTGATGATGAAATGATGAAATATAGAGGTCTATGTGTGATATAAGTTATTTTGTGTTGTGTGAACAATTCCATAATATCAAAATCAAGATTTAAAAAGAAAGAAAGAAAAGGGCAGCTAAAGTGGCTATAGTTTTATAGTTTTATAGTTTACTTTGTAAATTGTAAATATTCCATGTTGTCTGAGACTTATCAAAATCATCAAATAAACTATGCCACTGCATCAAACAGATCAGTTTGTAGATGCAAAAATAACTTTCTCCAACTGAATTCAAAACTGAGATCATTGTTTTGGACCACAGACACATAGGGAAAGTGTCATCAGTCACCTTGAGTCTCTCTCAAACCAAAGAATCAGGTTAGAAATCTAGGAGTAATCATGGAGAGGTTTTATCATTTAAAATATCATTGCCAAATCAGAAGTATAGGGCCCAATCTTCTGCCTTGCACAACAGTGTTAGCGCAGACTAGTGTGAATCTTGCGTGTAAACGTGGCCAGGATGCGCGGGTGTGGCTTAGAAAGACGGGGTCGACTGAGGAGTGGTGTGCTGCTAGCAGCTGACTGCAACAAACGCTTGTTGCTTCTTCCCTTGTCTCTCCTCACCTTTACATTAACATTGCGCAGCCTCATGTACAAACTTTATTTCACTGTGAGCTCAACAAGGCCGTGTCCTGAGAGAAGAGAATAGAGCTGAGAAGAGAGTTGGCTCTGGTATTGAAGAGCTCTGCATGGAGCTCTACACATTGCAGAAACATGATCAAAACACCAGCATGTGCGTTCCCCACAGCCCCCCACCCACAGTCAACCCTGCTCACCTCCGTTCCATGCAAAATATTGGTCTGTTGTCCATAACTTCGCCATGCATGTCTGTTCAGCCTCTGTCCAGCCTCCATTCAACCCATTTACTGTGTATGAAGCTGAAGATTTCAGAACATAAATATAACATACAAGAGAACAATGATTAGCCATTCAGCCCCATGATCCCGCATGGCCTGGGAAATTAACATGGCTGCTCTGTCTCCTCCTACAAAGCCTGTTCCCTAAAAGGACAAAATGACAAAAAGGACAAAAGATGAATAGTTTTAATCAAAATCAGTTCCGTTTAGACAAAAAGTGGAGGAAATCACACTTATTAAAGTATTTATGACTTCCCACTTCATAAATCTAACTGAATACATTTAACTACTGTAAAAACACCAGACATTTTTTTTGTTGCTACATAGGCACATATTTCTCATTGTATTTATTTTTATTTTTTTCCCAGGCATTTTTTTGCCCACTTTTGCATACTTTCGTTGGTTTGATGCATGTCATTACATGTTTCTTTGTCTAATGGGACACACATCGCTGACAGTCGTAGCGTGTCTCTTTAGGTAACCCCTTTTGAAACCTGATGTCTCCTGGACTGTTGTCCATGTCGTTCTTGTCCTCTTCCTCAATCTGATCTGACTCTGTCTCATGGAGTCTTCTTTGGGCCTATTTGAGCCGTGTATGTTTTGGTACTTCCTGGATAATGTTCAGGAAGTGGCACTCTTCCCAGTTCGGTGTGGAGTGAAGTCCCGAGGCCTACGTGTGGAGTGTTTTTACCATTGTATAGATAGATAGATCAATACCTTATTGATCCCGAGGGAGACTGTCTTGAGGGCCTTTGTGCCTTTCTTTTTTGCATGTAAATGTATGTTTACGTGTGTCCTAGATGTGAAAATAAAGTGATTGACTAATACTTACAAGCATAAGTAGCACAGGGCAGCAATATTCTCATGTTTTGTCTATTTATTTTAAAGCTGCCTACTATTCTTGACCCTGGCCTTCTCTGTGTAATTTTGTGGAGTAACAGCCATCCGGTACTACTCAGTGACAACAGGCAGCGATTTTCTGCCAACGCATCCAGCTTTACAGTACGTGTGACATACACTAATAATTCCCCCCGGAGATCAGTGCTGAAGGCAAGCTCTCAACTTCACGGCACAATATTAAGCCTGTAGCTATACAAGAGCAACTACAGGCCAATTTGGAGTAAAAGGGGGTAATTTCCATGTGAATAATGCTTGCGATTGTAGTACTTTTAGGATTGCACAGCAGCACAGAATCAATCCAGCATCACTTTATATACACTTTTTATATACAGTTGGTTTGACGTAACTCAAAGAAATCACATGCAGTCCCAAACATTTATGATGAGAACTGATCCAACCTTTACCACAGTGGAACTGAATTTGTAGGAGTGGGCCTGATACTTACTTTACTTTCTGTAAATCTTCCCGCATGCATAAGTTTTATTTGTTTAATTGCGCTTTAATTCGGTATTCAATTACACTGTATTTATACTCAATCTCCAGGAGCCAACATGTATCTTCTTTCTTTTGTTGTACCAATATAAATAACCACCTGCAAAGCAAAAGATGTTTTACTTGACGTCAGCGATCACTTTACCATTACCACTGACCCATTTTCTTATTTTGTGGGATCCCTGAGAGATCTCACAGGACGCTCAGAGAGAGTTGGGCTGTGTGTGTCTCTTAAAGGTGGGGATAGTAAAGAGACTTCACGAAAGAGAATTCACGAAAGATCACAAATAGATGTTTGAGGAAAGGTGATACTAATAAGTACTATATTGGTCTTTTCTCTGTAAGTCTTTTACATTGCATTTTTTCAATTAATCTCCAGCTTTAATGGTGGTAAGCTGCTTTCCGGCTGCCCGTGTGCACCAGCAGGCTCTCCCAACCTTCCACCCATTACACACTCACACATTGCCATTGCTAAACAAGGTCACGACTTCAAAACGTGCATACATTAATCAAAGCCAGCGTCCCCGCGTGATTTGTTCACAGCCGACATTCTTTAAAATAAAATATTGCAAAAAACACCCACAGAGGCCCGGCTTAACACAGTCACATTAGTTGTTCTTGTTAATTAATGTGATGGAGTGTGGTACAAAGGAGGTTTTATAGCAGTTGTGTGAACAGAGGGGGATCCTAAACTTTCTCCCAGACTGTAGCAGCTCGTACTGACAGTGTAGCACGTGAGAAGGATCGGCTATGATTTTTGCGAGCCTGTGTCAATGTGGACTGCTCAATAATGTCCTTCAGGGAGGTTGGAAGAGTGGACATCCCCATGATTTTTATCAGCCAATTTTATGAGTCTTGATAGTCTATGTCTTATATTTTACAGTCAGATTCCCAACCCAATTTATAATTCCATACCTTAGCTCTGTAGAATGCTCTTACTCTTAGGAAATGTAACCAGTGATCTATTTTTGCGCACATAGTTATGTTCATGCCAGTTCATCATTTCAACCATTTGCATTCCTAAATATTTATAGATGAAATGAAAATGTGTTCTATGTCCTGATTATGTATTGATATTGTAATATCAGCTGTCAATATCAGCTGACAGTGCCTGGGGACACTCCTGTGCTAGAAACATACCACCAAATTAAGAATTCACATACATCTGAGCTAACTTCCACAAAAGGATGTCCGTGTGAAGAGTATTGAACGCGAAACTGAAATCTATCAGTCTGGCATATGCGCATGTTTTCTCTAAATGTTTTAAGATTAAATGAGTCACTGTGCAAATTGCATCGCTGGTGCTGCGATTCCTTGAGTATGCAAATTGATCTGGATCTAACTGTTGTTCTATTTAATCTCTGAGCCTCTTCACTATGATTTTATTTATTACCTTTGCTCCATTCGAAGTTAATTAAATTGGCCAGAAGTCATTATTCTTTAGTGGTCATTTCTTTTAAAATAAGAACAAAATAAAAAAAATACATTTTTTTCATTAAATTAAAATTGTGTTTTTGTGTGTTATGTTTATTTGCCTAATTAATTGAGTCATTAATTTGTCTAAAACTAGCTTTCAAGTGGTCTGGATGTAGTCTCGAACCATAAGAGTATATTTACTTGAGTAAAGTAACTATTATCCTCTGGTTGCCGAGGAATATCTCTATAGTTTTATTTGTGCATGTTTAAACACCATCAGCTAGACCAGGGGTCTGCAACCTTTATAATCCAAAGAGCCATTTTGGACCATTTCAAACCAAATGAAAGTCTCAGAGAGCCACAATAGTTTTAACATTCAAAAGACCAGACAAAACTGATTAATATTATTGTTGATTTGTTTACAAGTAAATTCACAATAATAATTCATATTAATTTTGCTTTGTTGTTTTATATTAATAAATTCAACTTTCAGCATTCTGTTGCATTTAAGATGTAATATTTGTATTTTAGCTGCTTGCATTGATACTGCAATCTACAAATCTACTAATATATTCTATCACTGTAAATGGGACATCAGATTGTGTGCCTCCCAACCCCCGATTTTCTCTGTTCAGCCCCTGCTTCACTGCACTCATTGCATGACGTCTCCTCAATCTGCACCTTATCGCTCCTCACTCCTTGCTGTGGGGACAGCTCCACAGATCGCTCCAAGCGGCAATTGTTTGACATTGCGTTTGTGACTTTACGTTTTGTATTTTGCGAGCGCGGAGATGATTTGCTTTCAGCGCTGCACAAGATGGCGAGTGGGTTGGATTGAAGTTTGCACTGCTTCTCCTCCTGACATCGATTCAAGCATCATTGAGAGTTGCTGCCAGTCCCAATAAGTTTATGAATGATACAGTATCCCTGTTTACTCATAAAGACACAACAGTTACGTAAATACATTGGCTCATTGGCAGCACGGTAGTACAGCGGTTAGCGCTTGTGCTTCACAGCTAGAAGGTCCGGGTTCGATTCCCACCAGGGACGGGGCCTTTCTGTGTGGAGTTTGCATGTTCTCCCCGTGTCTGTGTAGGTTTCCTCCGGGTACTCCGGTTTCCCCTACCACTAAAACATGTACAATAGGTCAGGATGTATGAGAGTGCGCATGGGGACGACGGATGGAAATTAGCCCAAGGCTACAATCCGGTGTGGCTTGTTCATTAACTTGCACTGTTCCTACCAAATAAATAAAACAAATTCAGTGAAAGCGGGCAGATGAATGAGAGCACAGGCACATCTACGCTGAAAGCACGGCCTGGGCTGATGCAGGTCGGCCCAGCAAGTCTGACTGGGAAGAATGACAGTGGCGCTGAGCCGAAAGACAGGACAGATCGTAGTTTACATATGCTTTTGAAGTATTTAGCAAAAAATGATTTTCATTGTGCCAGCTCCCAATTTGGGCATATACTCGTGGCTGCGCCTGTGGGACAAAGAGCCACTACAAGGAGGCTGAAGAGCTGCATGCGGCTCCGGAGCCGTGGGTTGCCGACCCCTGAGCTAGACTAAAGAAAGTCAATAAATGCTCTCAGTAATTTATCTGTCCAATATTGTACAAGCAAATTGTCAAACTTTCCATTAAACTTAAACTCTATTCACTCCCTAATCACACAACTCCAGGCACCGGCCAAAGTTTTAGGAACATCCATTACCAACAGTCCCACAGTCAGTATGAGCTCACGTAAACACATAAATACTGTGGCGCAATGTGACTCTCCCAAACGGAGTAAAGTTTCACTTCATCAAACGTCTACACCCACCCCTTTATTTTCTCTCTCGGACTTGCTAGTATAGGATCTGGCTGCTCAAATTGATTAGGCTGTCAAATGTAGCTCATTTCAAGATGGATTCATGAGCAAGTAATGTTACACCTTCCCAATGCAGTGTATGTATTAGTGTACAACGGAAGAATGTTTGCATGCATGTATTTTATATTCTCTTCATCATCTCTCCATGATAATTTGGTGAGAATGTGAGAAAGAAGGATAGTTCATCAGTACATTTTAAAAGAATAGGCCACCATTTTTGCATACTGAGATATGTTCTTACCTTAGCTTAGACGAGTTGATGCGTAGCTGTCTGGTCTTTGTGCATGCGCTCAGTCACCAAAGATGTTGTTCGCATTTAACCTTTCCTCCTCTCCTCTATGGACCCAAACGGGGGTGAAGTTAGAAGCGACCAAGCTCTTCCACGTTTCCCTTATTTAAATACGGTTACGTGAGTAGTTGCACGATCGAAGTCTAGTTACACAAAATTAAACATGTTGATTTTCGATGTCTGCGCAGTAAAGTCAAAGTGCTCCTTAGGTGTTATGTATTATGCCTTACAATACAGTTCCCCTTTTTATCCACTTAGAAAATCGACATGTTTAATTTTGTGTGACTATACTTGGATTGTGTAACTACTCACATAACCGTATTTAAATAGGGAAAACGTGGAAGAGCTTGGTCGCTTCTAACTTCACCCCCTTGACCCCATAGAGGAGGAGGAGAGGCTAAATGCTAACAACATCATTGGTCTTTTTGCATGACTGAGTGCACGTGTAAAGACCAGACAGGTGCGCATCAACTCATCTAAGCTCAGGTAAGAACATATCTCAGTATTCCTTTAAAGTCTCTGGCCAGAATGAACTGACCTATGCCTCAAAGTTACTGGGATAGTCGTGTTCATGGGTGATTAATCCATCGTGTGTCACAAAAAATACATTCATAGTTATAAATGTATTTTACCCCGAAGAGACTCAAATGAGATAAGAAAAGATTATTAACATGATTATTATTTTGTCAATGTAAAGGTTATAACAATGTTGATGCCATGGTTCACACAAACAAAGCACTCTACTCCCATGTGTGCCATAATATAGTGATTAATACAGTATGTGCATGTGTAAAAGGTAGTTCAACAAACGAAATATGTTTTAAACCTACAGTGCATTCGCGTATACTCCATTTATAGAGTAATGTTTAAGTATTCAGAATACAATACTGAACTAGGTAACAGAATACAGTACAAAATACATTTTACAAGTGTTACATACAGTAAGAGAGAAAATGCATTATTGAATGATCTTCCCCAACACTAATTTAATGGCTTCCCTGTAGCTACTGGCTTTGAAATATACAATATAGAAACATGGTGAAAGAGGTTACGGCATTCCCCATTTAGGACAGGGGCTGTTTGTAAACCTTTTGGAAGCAAATCTACTGTACTGCTCTAAAATAAGCTCCAGTGTAAACGGGATTGAACTGTGTTTAAAAACTCCCATAGCAGCCCTGTTTGCTCTTGTGTTAGCGTCTCCAAACCACAGGATCATTCTTCTCTCTGGCAGTTATTGCTATGTCAGTTGATGAGCTCCCTGGGGTAAATGGCCCAGTGTTGGGGACTTGGCGCTTGGCCCCCAGAGCTGTTTACAGCCCCCTCCCTGCCCCACGCATCAGCAGCACACAGAGAATGTAATAAAAGAGAGCACAGAGGAGGAGGCAGAACAAAGCCACTGAAAGACTGGAGTTATATGAAGGGTAGGAGGGGGAAAAAAGAATTTTGAGAGCTTTTATGTCAAAGATGAAAGCAATAGACTCAGATAGCAGCGTGAGGGTGCAAGTTTATGTTGATGTACAAGACACACGCATCTAAAATACATTGGAAATGGAAGGCAAGGTGCACATGCTGGATTCCTTTTTTCATTCTTGTTGTTTTCTAAGATCAGAAGAAATTGAATTCAAACTTATTATAATTACATTATATTCATTTCAACCTGGATAGACTCACACAGACAAAAGCAGCGATTAGGAAGATTTATTGACATGTGTATTAGTTTTGGCGATCAGACCCCGGCGGTAGACATCGATGTATAGTCAGTGTAGATGAACAGCTTGGAGTTAGGGATGTCTTCCCCCGGAGCCTGGACACTGGTGGTGGTATGAAGGACCCGTAAAGATGCAGCAGGTAGAGCCGTGGACAAAAGAGGCGGGGATGGGGTTGAGGTGGGTTGCAGCACAGCTGGGAAGCGAATGGACCATGATTAATGGGGCTTAAAAGCAGGACCGATGGCGATGATTGGCTGCTACGGAGTCGGAGGTGCGGCTCTTACGCTGATGGCTGAGGTGGAGGTGTGGCCCTCTCAGGAGCGATCATTGGCTGGAGGTCGATGACGCTGGAGTTTGTCTACCAGGCTGAATTAACGCCTAGGCTTCATTACAATCTACCATCATACTATGAGGCTTCATTACAGTACCATGGACTGTGATGTGAATACATAGTTTGAGAGACAGCGTAGTGCTTCAGAACAAAGTGGCTGAGGTGGTAGGTTTGACTGGACGTTTGCCACCTGGTGCTTCGGGCATATCCCCATTCATCATGGCAAATGAGGCACAGCCCACGATTCGACCAGAATATCTCAAACATCCTCTGGACTCACAGCTTCCCTTATCAGAATCAAACAAACTCATTTATATTTTTACTTGTCATTATAATGTAGAGGTGATGAGCATGTATTGTAGATTCATCCTTTTTTTTAAAGTAGAGAAAAACTTCATAATCTTTGTCTTTTTTGTTTGTTTGTTTGTTTGTTTGTTTATTTAACTTAAATTTAAATCTAACATTACCATTCACTGTGTCTATGTTAATGATTACAGGCTGAATACTTCACTTGATTGCAGCATCTTCTTCATCTCGGCACTTGTCAAGGGTCTTGACCAGTAAGTGAAGTGAGAGGCATCATGTGTTCTGAGTGCACCTCATCAGCACCTCCGTTGGCAAACACGCAGCACATGGTGACCTCTATAGGCAAACACATAGCACACAGTGACCTCCACTTCAACTGGTGCCCTGTCAGTTCGCATTAATGATTGTGACGGGCTTATTTGATGGCAGAGAAGCATCACGACTGCCACATGCCCTAGTTTTAAATGACAGCAAAGAACACACAACTTGACTGACATCATTGTACCATCCCCTAAACTGTCCATTTGATCCTTGGGTGTTGCAGCTAAGGTTTGATGCAGGTACTACTGTGACTGACAGGTCAATAATATCTGGCTGCAAGCGAATACTTTCCCAACAAGCTGATGGGTAGAGCAAAGCCTGGATTTCTCAAAACATCTGGGCGGTTAACCACCAAAAGTGGTTCATGGTAAAAAAAAACTGCAGTTGACCAGTGGTGCATTTAAAATGATGTATAGCTCAACGTCTTGAAAAAGGCCATTTGAAGTAAGGAAAGAGAGGTGCTAGTGCAGCACAGTTCTTGCACATTAGTCAGGTACACGTTATGCCTGAACTAGATAGTTTACAACAGAGGTCACTAAACGGCGGACCTCGGTCCGGATCCGGACCCACGCGCCAGCCATTCCGGACCCGAACCTTGGATCCGAACTTTGGACCCGACCGTGAATTCCCTCAGACTAGCAGCTGCGTCTGCGCTCTCTCTCCCTCTCTCCCTCCCTCCCTCTCCCTCTCTGACTGCACCAGAGCGGTAAACTACAGCCCAGACGAACAGAAAGAGAAAGTCCTACATCTTAGCTTCATGATACTTTTTACATTTTTAGAAACGGTTTCGGAATGACTGAAATACGGCTCGCTAAAAACAAAAGCGGAGGACGCCCTAATTAAATATGCACGCGCGATGGTAATGCGTAAATAGCGCGGTTGTTTCCCGAGCAGGTCTGAACCAGGACTAAACCTGGACTAAGCCAGGACTAAACCTGGACTAAATAGGGCTCAGTGTGTTGAACTGAGCAAAGAAACACATTACTGTCATATATTATGTGCACATTGTGTATAATAGGCTACAGTAGCCTATGCACTCTGATATTTAGGAGCAAAAACTTATTTTTAGAGCAAAAAAACAATAACAGGATTCAATTGATTGCATTATTTTCAAATCACAGAAATAGTTTTAAAAAAGGCTTTAAAATCCTGATATAACCGTGAAATAACCCCGTATGTTCCGGACCTTTGCTTGACCATTTTTTTTCATTTCGGACCTTGGTGAAATTTAATTCGTGACCCCTGGTTTACAATATTTAATGTAATGCCTGCAACCCCTAAAATCTGCAATGAAAGCCTTCCAAATAACTTCCATCCTTTTCTTCCGTTTCCGCTGCAGTTGTCGGCCTGGTTTCTTCTTCCCCGGAGAATCTCTTTATAAGTGGCTGCTGAATGTAGCAAATTCCCTTCAACTAGATGTAACCAGTTTTGACTTGTGCACTCCAGAAACTGTTCTACTAATGCTTGATTATTGCATATATTGAATGCATACTTTGGTTGCTTTGTGGGTTTTTGTCCTCATTTCATTACCACATAATTAAAGCCACTTCTCAGTCTTAATGAATACTTAATAATCGACTGTTGCTTTTACAATATCATGCAAATGTTAGTGAGAACCGAATTTTGGTAACTTAAGAGCAAAGCATTATGTCTGTGAAGACTCTCATTCGTCCAGGAAGTATTGATTTAAGCTTTACAACGGTTAGAGCACTGCAATAAGTGCAGACTTTTTTGTTTATTGCTACATCACATGCAACTATTTTTCAATCTATATCCTATTGTTTTACATTTTCAACAAGGATATTGCAGAGCCAAAGAGACTCATCTTATATCGCTATAGCCACTCCGAAAGTGTTTTAAAGGATCAGGCTTACCTCTGATAACTCACTCATTTCACATTCAAGTACTCACAAACTATGAGCAGGTGAGTCTTTGAAGTTCTAAATAATATTACCATTTCACAGTTTGCATTTACCACTTCTCTCTACCAGTGTCCCAGGGACAAATAGCCTAAATAATATTCATTTAAGGAAATAAAGCTTTCACGATCAGATTTTGCCAGTCACGTGACAGCGTTAAACCAATGTCAAACTCCAAGGAAACTTCTCAAAACGTATTTTTTTTAACAACTGTCAAATGGAGCAACAGGGATAACTACTTTCATCACTAGGTGACGCTTCTGAGGAAGATCACAGAAAGTGATCGAAACTAGTAAAGCAGGTAAACAAACCTTCTGTCTTACTAAAAGAACAATCTGTAACAGGGATAACTACTACCACAGGGTATATGCTGCCCAAAACATAATGACAATTTCAAACATGACAATGGCATTTTAAAAAGTATTATGCCAAAAATGCAAACGATAACGATTAGCAAAATGCAATTAGCTACAGGTTCATCTATGGACTGGCATATTCAAGAAACTGTAATTGCCTGAAACCTTCTTCACTAATTATGAGAAGGAGAAGCAGCGTTTGATCCTTACATATGTGAACAGTTAGCTCGCCAGCTAGTCCGGGAAACTTTTCAGTGTCCATTAGCCTGTTCAATGTATTTTTTCTAAACCATTAGCATTAGCCATCAAACAAGACACATCAATCAATCAATCAATCAATCAATCAATCTATTGACTCTATAAATAGAGTGACTACATTTCACGGCCTTATAACCAGGTCGGGGACAGTGGCGAGAACACGCGTCATACACATCTCTTACAAAAGGCTTCACACAACCAGGGGAGTGAAAACAAGTGGAGGAAGAAGTCCTCAATTCCCCAACGAAATGTAGGGATGCGGGAGCAAAGAGAGGAGATGGTGGTTTTGCAGGTTATTAATTAATGAGGGTCAGAAGTTCCCTCTCTGGGGACACTGGAGTTACTTGCCTCTAGTGCAGCGAGCACAGCTCTTGTCTTTGTCCATCTCAGACTTTACACCTCTCTGTAGTCTCTGCGAGGAGACAGGTTTTCAGCTGTGTGCTGCGTCTAAATTGATCTGATTTAACATTAGGGCAAGGGGCAAAGTGTCACCGCGCACACACGGGAGTGCTCTAGTGCTCTCCCACACACAGTAACAGACTTCGTAAGGCATACGTAAAAGTGGGAAAAAACAATAGGAAATTCACTGGGACAGAGAGCTCAAAACTAGGCCTGGCCCGGGTAAACCGGGACGTCCGGTCATCCTACATATAAAAGTGGCCTGTGAGCAAAATGCTTAATCATATTCAGTTAAGCTTCTGCTTTTTGTGGGGTTGCATACATACAATGGCCACAAAACTTAATCTTATCAGATGTTAATCTTGTAAGAAATTGTGTAAATGCCATGAAACAGACATAGCATACCTCACCATACTTTAGTACTGGGCCTGGCTTCACCATTCATTTGAATTGGTCTGGGAGCCATTGGCTAGCAAAATGTACCCATTAAGGAATAAGCTCAGTAGGAATATGCTCAGATAGCTGAAGGCATTTATATGAAATCTCTGTTTTAAGAGCTTAATATTTAGCACATTGTATGTTTAGCATGATTGTTATGTATAGGTTGGTGTATTATTTTGTTACTATCTGTGTCTCACTTAGTACGACCCATGTACTGGCCCAGACACTTGTTTGTCCATCAGAGAAGTCGCCCCAGAATACAAGTGACCATACACTCAAGTCAATATAAAAGGAATTCACAATATATGAGTCTGCAGCACAGAGAGAATGGAAGTGAAAAATGTAGAAGCCAGCACAGTATGCGTTTGAATTATTTGAATAATGCAGGATTTAAAAAAAAAAGACACTCCCAAAGGAGCTGTTCTCACTGAATGTTCTGGCACAGGGTTATTAATATTTCACATTAAAACCATGTTATTGCGATATTGGTCTGATTGTAATGGACTGTGACTGTATTGGGGGAAGTTTAGAGCATTGTTATAGTGATTATATTCTGTAACCGGGGACAACGGATGGACCCTAGCTATTTAGACTATAATAGTTTAAGTATTGACAGCAGCTATACACAGCTGGGGAAGTGAGGGGAGGTGGTGTGGAGGGGCTTAGAGACAGAGTGCTTGGGGAACCAGTCTGGTTCTATATATATATATATATATATATATATATATATATATATATATATAAAACCTGCCTCTCCACAACGTGGAAGCTCATGTCCGGCACCATAGCGGCTAAGATAAGCGGGCATATGAATCAATACATGAGCACAGCTCAGAAGGGAATCGGTAAAGATACCAGAGGTGCCAAACACCAGCTCCTGGTAGACAAAACAGTCGCTCGAGACTGCAGAACTTGAGCACTGCCTGGATTGATTACAAGAAAGCCTACGACTCAATGCCACATACTTGGATCATTGAATGCTTGGCACTGTACAACATCAACAGGACTCTAAGAGCCTTCATTGCAAACTCGATGAGGTTGTGGAAAACCACCCTTGAGGCCAATGGCAAGCCACTTGCACAAGTCTCATCAAATGTGGCATATACCAAGGAGACGCCCTGTCCCCACTGCTGTTCTGCATAGGTCTGAACCCCCTCAGCCAAATAATCAACACGACTGGCTATGGATACCGACTCAGAAACGGGGCCACCATCAGTCAGATAACTGCAGGTTGTAAGATGCTGGCAGGGAAAGCTTACATGGAGCGCCATAACCAAGTGGCTGGCATAGTGTACAGGAACATCTGTGCAGAGTATGGGCTGGAAATCCCAAGGTCAAAGTGGGAAACACCTCCAAAGGTGGTAGAGAATGACCGAGCCAAGATCCTGTGGGGCTTCCAGATACAGACGGACAGAATGGTAATGTCGAACCAACTGGACATCGTGGTGGTGGACAAAGAGCAGAGGAAAGCCGTGGTGGTTGACATAGCAATACCAAGCGACTTCAACATCAGGAAAAAGGAACACAAGAAACTAGAGAAATACCAGGGGCTCAGAGAAGAGCTAGAGAAGGCCTGGAGAGTGAAGGCATCAGTAGTGCCCGTGGTCGTTGGGGCTCTCGGGGCAGTGACCCCCAAACTGGAGGAGTGGCTCCAGCAGATCCCAGGAAATACATCAGACATCTCGGTCCAGGAGGACCCGAGCTTGGAGGAAAAAGAGACCGCCCGAGGAGGGTGAGGAAGAGTTTTATATATTTATTTATATATATATATATATATATATATGCTGTCAATATAACATTTTCTAAACAATCTAACCAGAAGCCTCTTATGAGAGACCAGTCCTTCTGTGGACCCACCACGTGCAGAAGGAGCCATAGCGGGCTGGTGCAATGGGATTTGGGCAGCTCCAACAGCTGCCCCCACGACCAGGCAACGGACAAGTGGAAGAAAATGGATGGATGGATAAACAATCTAACCAACAACATATAAGATAAGGATCAAGTTGTGTTGTTGTTGTTTGAGACTATTGCCAAATACAAACCCCCTCTAACGGTAGCAGAGAAGCCCACACTCACAAAAGATGTCTTCAAGGGTTACATGACACTTTCAGATGTACAACTAGGCAAGCTGCAGGCAATGATAATGTTGCCAATGGCTAAAGACAATAGCTACTCAGTTTTTCAAATCAAATGCTACTTGTAATGTTAAAATTTAGTTTTTGAAGCATACTGACTTTGTGAGTTAAGAAATGAATCCAGTATGGGTATCTACAGGTATGTGTATACAGAGTGCAAAATTAACAATGAAAATCTGAGAAAAGATATGTAATTTGCTGTATTCTCATATGCACGTTTTTTCTTGACTTAGTTGATTGTAACATTTCTGCAGAAAGCTTTTGCAGTGCAGACTCTGAACAACCTTTTTTGTATGACCCTTTCTTTGTGGATCCAATAATGCCAGAGAACTTAAGGGCGTTTTCACACAGGCTCTAGTTAGGTCAGTGTGAATCTAACCGCAGCACTTTAAGCTGGTCTAAACAGCCACTCCGACTGCGGCTGAAACAGGTGGTCTCGGAGCAGCGCATCTCGCCCTCTGCGTCGGAGCGGTTGTGGTGTGAAGGCGGCCGACCTCTGGTGAACTATTCTCGCTTTGATGCCTCTTTTTTGCACGAAGAAAGAATGACTACGTGCTGCATGAGGACGTTTGGATTACTCTGACGAGGCAAAATGGATTAACTTCAAATCATCAAGGTACGCCTCTCTTTCCCTTCCTGCTGCACTGAAACGTTCCATGTGCTGATTAAGTACATTTTTCCGCGCTGCGCCTCTATAAGCCTCAGTGTATTTAACCACGAGGGAGAGAAGTGACCACCGCGTAACATCGGGGAAGTGCGCCTGTAGCTGATCGTTGTTACGTGGCTGATGTTGCCATGTTTTGTGCGAGCGCGTGTGAACACGGACCTAACTAACTTTGGAGTAAATACAGCTGGAGCTAAGGCGGTCTCGGGGCAACCTACAAAGCGCTCCAACATGTGTGAAAACCAGGGCCGTGCAGAGAGCTACAGAGGGGCAGGGGCTCAAAAATCGAAAGCCATTATTATTTCAGTTTATTAATACTATTTTTTGCCAGTATCGTTTGCTAGTGTGGTACTTTTCAGGGGGCATCTGTCCCAGGCCTCAAGTGTCTTAGCAGCGCCCCTACAGAAACACAGACTTTCACAACTGTCTCCCTCATGTCACTCTCTTCACTGGGCTGTGGCTGAAAACAGGGGCTTAAGAAAAGGACATAAACTATTGAGAATGTCTGGGCACGAGTTTCACGTTGTTTTAAGAGAACATAGAGCTGAAATATTGTGACAAAAATACGTGGCGAGGATGCGGTGCTGAGCCGCGCTAAACGGCACTCGCGTCTGACAGAAGGTTTATTTTTAGATCACATACAAAACTGTCGACTTGTTGACCTCATTGGTCCACGATTATGAGGCCGACTGATAAAAAATAAAGAGCGATCTTCAGCACAAGGTGTGGAGATCGATGTTCTGTGCAGAAGAGGCCTCTGCTCTCACTTCCTCCTCTCTCTGAGCGCCGCTCTCTGCTGCGCTGCAGGGCCGGTGGGCGGGGCATTGAAAACACACAATGAACTAACAAGGGGCATGTTCATTTTATATTTGATTTATTAATATAAGCTAATAAGGCTTATTGGAGAAAAACAATGATAAGGACCATGGCAAACTTTGGATTAACAAAATATAATACAAATAAATAAAAGGTATGGAGGGGAAAGGGCACTTCAGGGGCATGGAGAAAAAGGGGCAGGGGCTCAAGCCCCCTTCGCCCTCCCCCCAAGACAGAGACTAAGAAAGACTGTTCAAAGAGGACAATCCTTCATTCCCACCTGCAGGTTTGCGGTCATGTAGGGACTACAGTTTTGGCTCACTTATTGCATCGGGAACAGTGTGATCTGTCATAGGGCCACATGCAGGATTTCTGTGAGAGCTCTGGAAGACACAAGAAAGCAGTGGCCTTGATACTCTTTGGACAAACAAAATTCCTCAAGTCTCGTCTCTGCTATGATCTTGTCACTTTCATCTCTCTCCTTGTGTTCACCCCAGTCTGGCATAGCACTAGTGAAACTTATCCAAAAGCAGAAAAAAAGAAACATAGCGTAGCTCAAAGGATCATCCTGGAGCAATGCAACGTGTATAGAGTGGTTTCAACTGACTTTCTCTTTGTGTCATCATTTATTGTGAAATTCATTTGTTTTTTTCTTGGGTTAAGGAGATATTTTTGGTGTGGTGACTCAAATAAATGAATAAGTCTTGTGTTTTCAGTTTAAATATCATGGTAATGTCGCCAAAGACAATGTACATTTACTGTGGGTATCCAACATAAAAAGCTTTGAGTTATTTTTTTTGCCTAGTAATGATTCTCAAACCAACCATGCACAGCGGGTTCCACCCCAAATCCCGCACGTATGATAGATATATCAAATCAAATCAAATCAAACTTTATTTATAAAGCGCTTTTCATACAAAATGTAACACAAAGTGCTTTACAGTGCTTAAAAAATCAATAAAATAGTCCCCACCAGCAAATATACATAAATAACAACAACCCCTACATCCCCCACCCCACCCACACACACAGACACACAGACACATATACATACAGACAGCCCAGCTGTTAAAAGTCTTAAGTAAAAATGGACATAAAGTGGGGGACATAAGGCTGAGTGCAGATGAACCGAAAGAGGAAACACCATCCATGGAGCCGTCTGCACCGAGAGCAGCCCATCGGCCACAGCCACAGAGCGCCAACACAGGGCGCCCGGAGGAGGTGTAGGATAGACGTCCAACCTCCATCCAGGCACCCACAGGAGAGCGCCCGCACGGCCACAGCCAAACAGCACCCGGGGCAGAGGGCTCCCTCAGAGGAACCACTGGGAGAACATAAAAAATAAAAGATAAATTAAAACAGTTAAAACTCGGCTAAAAGTGTGGAATAGCACAAGATAAAATAAATAAATAAAATAAAATAAATAAATAAAAAAGAGTGGAACTAAAGAAATAATTGTATAGAACTAAAACAGATAAATAAAGTTAATATAAATAAATATTAGTTAAAAGCTAAACTAAAAAGGTGGGTCTTGAGCCTGCTCTTAAATACATGAACGTTCTCTGCGGTCCTGAGCTCCTCCGGCAGGCTGTTCCAGAGGCGAGGGCCGTAATACTGGAAAGACGCCTCGCCGTGAGTCTTTCTGTTGACTTTAGGAATAACTAGGAGACCCCTACCGGAGGAGTGCAGGGTCCGCGAAGGCTCATAAGGTAAAAGCAATTCTGAAAGATAAGAAGGACCAAGACCATTAAGAGATTTAAAAACCATTAAGAGAATTATAAGGAAGGAGGCCGAGGACTAGTCAATGTGAGAGCCACTATCCAGGATGAAACATTTAAGATGCATAAGTACATCAAGGAAAAGGTCCCAATAGATGTCCTGGTCAGGGAATGTCTCAGACGATGGGGAACAGATGAGGGGCTTGAGGTGCCGTCATGGGAGGACCAGCCCCTACATGGGATGTACCACCATGTGGGGTGTAAGATGCTGGCAGATAAAGCTTACATGGAGCACCATAACCACACTTGGTTATGGTGCTCCATGGCATAGTAACAGTTAGGCCTGCCACGATATATATTTTAGGACAATATATCGTCTCAGAAAATATCGCGATAAACAGTAATATTGCGTATAATGCAAATACTGTAGGCAATAAAAGAAAACTGTAAGCAACTATTTTAATTGAAATGTATTGAACTTCTGACATTCAATATTAACACCGTATATAACCAAACAAAGTCCAAACTAGAAGGGTCGACATATTCTAGGACACTGTATCCATCTGTGCTTCTCAACCTTTTAAAGGGGGGGTATTATGTACCATTTTAGGTGTAGCTATGCCTCAGTCCTCCTAGGAACGCCCCCACCTCCTGGAGACGCTTCTGGACCTTTCGTCACCTGCCAAGCCACCAACCACTGCTCCTCAGCCACAGCAGTGTGCTGAAGGGGGCGTGTCGGAAAGCTTCTTAAAGAGGGGGTATTATGCTTTTTTCAATCACATAGCACCAGTCTATAGCATACTACAATGATGGCGTAACCTTCTGTTGTTCAGTACAGCCATTTTGAGAGAGCAATTTTATTCAAGGCAGTTATTTTAATTTACTGCATATACAGACCAACAGAAGGTTACGTCATCATTGTAGTATGCTATAGACTGGTGCTATGTGATTGAAAAAAGCATAATACCCCCTCTTTAACATAACTTACACTCTCACCAGGTTTTGTGTTTGAACTAGGCCTGTCACAACATTTTTATTTAATTTTTTTTTTCAAATAGTCAATATACAGTATCATCTTCAAAAATATCCCAATAACAATAATATTGATATTTCATCTGCATTATTCTGGTTAAATATTTCCTGACAAAAACTCACTTCTGTGTATAAAATCTGGTTAGAATAAAATGTATATTAAATGTATGGATTCAGATAATACTGTATTACTGCAAAAGTAGAGTAGCCATATGTTGTGTTCTTTTCCTTTTCTTTTCAAATATAACCTCCTATACACACGGCTGTCGGAGTGAAGCAGCTTTTTTGGGGAAACTTGTTGACTCTTTGTCAAACCGCTGCAGCATTTCTCTGGCTTTTGAACAGTAACATGTAGACCTAAGCACTGAGTAATGTTCTCAGGACTATCACGCTTGTATTTGGATAGTGGCTAAAGCGGTCGGGTTCCTCTCGCTAACAGTAGCGCTGATTAGCTTTGATACACTGACTGGGCGGTGGTTTCGTTCCGTTCTCACATTGGACATACCTGCAGTGCGCATTAATGTTGTTCGTTCTTTGGGCTGGAACTCCAAGTGTTTTCACACGAGTCCCTCTTGCTCTGCAATAAAGTTCACAAAGTGTCGGAATCAGCAGCTACGTAGTAGCGCGGCACTTTGTTTACACCCCGCCTCTCTCCAAAAGCAGTGCTGATCTATAAATGATCTGGATACATGCGGGGATACGGGTGGTGTGCTCAATTCTGTCTTTATGCACAGGGAGACGGGTTGGATGGATGCTCCGCTCACTCAGCATTGTGATAGCGTTCATGTTTATGTATTTATTTTAAGCACATGCAGCACGTGCATTTATTGTGCATTTATTGAGACTAAAAATGTTATCGTCCTTCATTTTACTTATCGAGCGATAACTCGATATAGTAATTATCGTGGCAGGCCTAGTAACAGTGTACAGGCACATCTGTGTAGTATGGGCTGGAAACCCAACACTTGTTTTGTGTCCAAATTGGGAAAGTCACAGCTTACAAAGTTTAGGAAACCATATCTTAAATCAAGACCACTTCTCAGACCCCACTGGTCAGAGAAACCTTTATGCAGTATCTGATCATTTAATTTGAACTCGCCGTGCCGGAGAGTATAAGGACAGGGGACACCCATGCGGCTCGTCACCACCTGCTGCCGACGCTTATTTGGACATAATGTTTGCCTGGATACTTAATTTGCCTGAACTTTACATTGTCTTGTTTATTGTTTTGTTTCATTGCTTTAATGTTTGTCCAGTCCTGTGAGGCAACTCCTGTTGTGATATTGGGCTATACAAAACCATTGATTGATTGATTGATTGATTGATTGATTGATTGATTGATTGATTGATTGATTGAACTTGACAAGAGTGAAAAGTACAGGTGTGAAAAGCCCTATGGATTTACCATACACCTTTCCAACCCTCAACTTCAAATTCAACTTACATCAGCTGAACACATCGCCTATTCAATGTTTATTGTTTATCCCCCCTCCCTTATAGATCCAAATATCCCATTAGACTCCACAGTGGTATCAATTTGCTCTTTTCTAAGAATATGTGACATTATTTCTCAGAAATGTCTCAAAAATGTACATCCATTTACAAATAACAGTTAATGTCGGTTAAATATATATTATAATTAAGCAAATCTAGTCAAACTCTGAGTAGCCCCAGGGGTCTTCATACCCCACTGATTTATGTAAATACTGTGATTCATACTCTTCATTGTTTTACTCTCAGGATGAGTGCTGTACAAGTGTCACAAGTGTATTAGAGTGCAGTATGCAGATGTGAGTGACCGAAGCTTGACCAGAGCATGTCCAAGTGTATCACTAACAGCTCGGGCCGTCGGGATCTGTGTGAATACAAACGCTGCTCTTTGATATTCTGCTGATGGCCCCACTGAACACTGCCTGTGATGATGAAAGGCTCTCTTTTTTCTGTGTGTGATTCATCCCACTCAAAGCAAGCCATTATAACGTATTTGATTAAAAAAAATTAAATTATTCATGATGTTTCTACATATTAGTACTTTTTTTTTTTTTTAACAAGTAGCACCACAGACTGGCAATGACGTGGCTACAGCGATAATGCTGGTACTTTGCCCTAAAAATCTCTTTCAACACAGACTAAGCTCGAACATGAGCCGAAAATGCCCCACTTATTAAATAAGCTCACTTAAATTATGCTACTGGCCACTTTAAAGACATGATTTGGGACTTGGCCTTAAACCAAATGTAAATTTCTCCTCTGTTTTAGATCCATTCTTCAACTAGTGCTTCTGGGCAAACTGTCAGAAGTTGGTGCCCAGGAAACACATTTAAGCCACGACCTTGGTCAGAATTACCTGACTGGCGGATTAGTTCACTGTGCAGGTTTAGGTTAAAGTGGAAACAAAACTCAGAACAGAAAGGGTAGACATGGTACACACTTGAATAGTATGGAGGACTGACTAATTAAATAAATGTGTCATTAATTAATTAAATATTCCATTCATTAATTAAATATGGAATTAAATAAATAAATGCATTTAAATAATTAAATAAATGTGTCATTAATTAATTAAATATGGAATAAATAAATCAATGTATTATTAAATGTGTAATTAATTAATTAAATTACCAATGATTCTGTGTAAAAATGTATATATAATGATTTATCTATTTAATGAATTATTTCATGGTCCTGTGTTGCAGTGTTTCATGAATTAATTTTATCTGTCAAACTCACCCACGTTTGAGGGGTAGGTCCTAACACCTGATTGGTCACCCTGCTCATCGAGTCAAGGCAAATCAATTCCAGAATAATGGATTGACGCAGACTAGTGAACATACTCCGATACGCTGGGTGGCGCTATTCACCCTTAGGTTGGTTTGAATACTCAAGCAAAAACAACTAAACACAAGCCTCGGGCAAGTAGTACCGGTTCTGTTTGAGCAAAGCATCGGAACCGTACGTCTGCTTCAATATCGATCCCTCTTATCGATGCTCCCGCTCTGAAAACACTCTTTTTGCGCCGTGGAGCTAGACACACGTGCGTAATGCAACCCAGTCTCTTCAGAAAAACGTACCCCAGGTACACTTTTACAATATGGAATTGCGTACCAGTAATACGTATTTTTGCAAAATTACGTTGGTTATTTACGTTTTACAAATTCACTCACTCACTCTCCGACAACATTTCTCTGCAAAAATACTTTTACTAAAGTTTAAAGTTTTGTTTTTACCTTCCGCTGTCTTCGTGGAGCGAGAACTCCATTACACGTTCCACTAATGTGCAGCTCCTGCTCTGCCATGCTCTTGTTTGAGTGCATGATCCGAAAAACTCCTGCCGGGTCTTCGCGGAGCTTGTAGCCGGGGAAAGTGCTTTCTCTTCGGTCTAGCTTAGCGCCACAGCCCGCTGGAGTCCCATGGAGGCTCGTCCCGCATCTTCCTGCTTCTTCCGTAATAGTCCTTTGGGTGAAAGTGATGCCAAGCGTCCACGATGATATAAATGTCCTTAGGTTTGCCTTACTCAGCCATTTAAGGTTAAAAACAAGGATTTATTGATCATAATTTTGACATAGGCGCGTAATGACCAGCGGTTTTGATTGACACCCACGTCAACCAATGACACGCGTTCAAAATTGTGACATCACTAAGAAGGCGGTCCGAGCACGTAAACCTGTACTCCTGATTGGCTGTGTCAATCTATTTTTGTATTGTAAAATATTAATATTAGTCTTATTTAGTGAATTATTTATTTACTAGTATGTTTTATTAAGTTATTAGTATTATGTTTTCTTTCCTTACAGTCTGTCCATGAAAAAATATATATTATTGAAACAAATAATATTATCTGGATTATAAGAGTTAATGCATTTTTATGTGACGAATGTTTCTTAACATGAGTAAAATGAAGGATAAAACAATGGGATGGATACAGGAATATTTTAGGCTCCACTGTTTTGACGTCTGATGCTTCAGCCTGAAGAAACTCTGCTATGGATGCGGGTGTGAAGTAGGCACATGTCTTCATCGTCTAATATGCATAATATAGTACAAATGCAATTTATAACAGTTTGTGCTTATGTTTGGACATGATCAATATAAAATATACATTTGAAAATAGAATATAAAGTAAAGAAGAAAAAAAAGCCTCTAGACAAATTACTATCTGTATATCCAATGTAAAGAAATGTAAAAAATAATTGTATTTAAATTATGGATGCAAAAATGAGCAAAGTCCAGCGCCTTGTCCTCTGTCAATAAAGCTCAGTTGTATAATGCCACATGTGTCAGAATAGACTGTTTCTGCAGGTGACAGTAGCACAGTATACTCACCTAAAGGATTATTAGGAACACCTGTTCAATTTCACATTTATGCAATGATCTAAACAACCACTCACATGGCAGTTGCTTCAATGCATTTAGGGGTGTGGTCCTGGTCAAGACAATCTCCTGAACTCCAAACTGAATGTCAGAATGGGAAAGAAAGGTGATTTAAGCCATTTTGAGCGTGGCATGGTTGTTGGTGCCAGACGGGCCGGTCTGAGTATTTCACAATCTGCTCAGTTACTGGGATTTTCACGCACAACCATTTCTAGGGTTTACAAAGAATGGTGTGAAAAGGGAAAAACATCCAGTATGCGGCAGTCCTGTGGGCGAAAATGCCTTGTTGATGCTAGAGGTCAGAGGAGAATGGGCCGACTGATTCAAGCCGATAGAAGAGCAACTTTGACTGAAATAACCACTCGTTACAACCGAGGTATGGAGCAAAGCATTTGTGAAGCCACAACACGCACAACCTTGAGGCGGATGGGCTACAACAGCAGAAGACCCCACCGGGTACCACTCATCTCCACTACAAATAGGAAAAAGAGGCTACAATGTGCACGAGCTCACCAAAATTGGACAGTTGAAGACTGGAAAAATGTTGCCTGGTCTGATGAGTCTCGATTTCTGTTGAGACATTCAGATGGTAGAGTCAGAATTTGGCGTAAACAGAATGAGAACATGGATCCATCATGCCTTGTTACCACTGTGCAGGCTGGTGGTGGTGGTGTAATGGTGTGGGGGATGTTTTCTTGGCACACTTTAGGCCCCTTAGTGCCAATTGGGCATCGTTTAAATGCCACGGACTACCTGAGCATTGTTTCTGACCATGTCCATCCCTTTATGACCACCATGTACCCATCCTCTGACGGCTACTTCCAGCAGGATAATGCACCATGTCACAAAGCTCGAATCATTTCAAATTGGTTTCTTAAACATGACAATGAGTTCACTGTACTACAATGGCCCCCACAGTCACCAGATCTCAACCCAATAGAGCATCTTTGGGATGTGGTGGAACGAGAGCTTCGTGTCCTGGATGTGCATCCCACAAATCTCCATTTTGTTTAATTTTTTTTTCAAAACATTTTTTCTAAAGAATGCTTTCAGCACCTTGTTGAATCACTGCCACGTAGAATTAAGGTAGTTCTGAAGGCGAAAGGGGGTCAAACACAGTATTAGTATGGTGTTCCTAATAATCCTTTAGGTGAGTGTATTTCATAATGTAGCCTAAACAAACCCATCACATTTAATTACAAACCTCTCATTGTTAGCCTTTATTGATCTCACAATGGAGAAATTTAATTGTTATATTCAGCTCTTAGAAACACTCAGGGTGTGCAATATCTTATCTTATCTTATCTTATATAACCCATCTCTTGGTATATATTCAATATTCCTTCATGTAAGTGTTAGAGCAAAGAGCAGATCAGGTCATACTTTCGAAGACTGGATGTAGGCAGATGTTAAGTTTTGATGGGTCATGGGCTCATTAGATCAGATTCATCTTTATTCTCTTCAAATAGAAGAGATTATTTCTGTGCATCAAAAACAACATATCACGGAGCAAACATTTCTCACATCCTCACATTTCACCCACTAACAAACCAAGAGCAGCACATGATAGGAAAAGGTATTGCCCACATTACACCACAAAAAAGTAAGAATTTGTATTCCCCAAATTGAATACATGTGTAAAGATACAGCTCACAGAACAGACAAGCTATTGATACAATATACTATATGTATTGGGTTAGACTGAGCTAATAAGTCAATGACTTTACCACAACAGGTGAAGGTTATAAGATTTATCCAATGGAATAGAGATGAAAACTCAGGAAAAGGCACTCAAATGATGAATAACAATCTTCCTTAGTTGTAACTAGTTGTAACTTGTAACTAAGTTCCTTAGTTCTGGGTTGCTCTGCTGCTATCACCATAGGTGATCACACTGGCATACCCCAAAAGGTTCATGCACAATGAGAGGTTTGTAATTAAATGTGATGGGTTTGTTTATGCTACATTATGAAATATACTGTGCTACTGTCACCTGCAGAAACAGTCTATTCTGACACCTGTGGCATTATACACCTGAGCTTTATTGATACAGGACAAGGCGCTGGACTTTGCTCATTTTTGCATCCATAATTTAAATACAATTATTTTTACATTTCTTTACATTAGATATACAGATATTAATTTGTCTAGAGGCTTTTTTTTAACTTTATATTCTATTTTCAAATGTATATTTTATATTGATCATGTCCAAACATAAGCACGAACTGTTATAAATTGCATTTGTACTATATTATGCATATTAGACGATGAAGACATGTGCCCACTTCACACCCGCATCCATAGCAGAGTCTCTTCAGGCTGAAACATCAGACGTCAAAACTGTGGAGCCGAAAATATTCCTGTGTCCATCCCATTGTTTTATCCTTCATTTTACTCATGTTAAGAAACATTCGTCACATAAAAATGCATTAAGTCTTATAATCCAGATAATATTATTGGTGTCAATAATATATATTTTTTCATGGACAGACTGTAAGGAAAGAAAACATAATACTAATAACTTAAAACATACTAGTAAATAAATAATTCACTAAATAAGACTCATTCATTCATCCTTTTCATTCATTCATTCAGTAACAGAAGGTCTTTTATATTACTTTATTTTTAATATACGTTTTAAACCAGTTTACACTTTGAAGAGGGGGTGTTTTATTTTTATATTTTATATACTTTATATTTTTTATTAATATAAATAAGACTAATATTAATATTTTACAATACAAAAATAGATTGACACAGCCAATCAGGAGTACAGGTTTACGTGTTCTGACCGCCTTCTTAGTGATGTCACAATTTTGAACGCGTGTCATTGGTTGACGTGGGTGTCAATCAAAACAGCTGGTCATTACGCGCCCATGTCAAAATTATGATCAATAAATGCTTGTTTTTAACCTTAAATGGCTGAGCGAGTCAAACCTAAGGACATTTATATCATCGTGGACGCTTGGCATCACTTTCACCCAAAGGACTATTACGGAAGAAGCAGGAAGATGCGGGACGAGCCTCCATGGGACTCCAGCGGGCTGTGGCACTAAGCTAGCCCGAAGAGAAAGCACTTTCCCCGGCTACAAGCTCCGCAAAGACCCGGCAGGAGTTTTTCGGATCATGCACTCAAACAAGAGCATGGCAGAGCAGGAGCTGCACATTAGTGGAACGTGTAATGGAGTTCTCGCCCCACGAAGACAGCGAAAGGTAAAAACAAAACTTTAGTAAAAGTATTTTTGAAGAGAAATGTTGTCGGAGATTTCGGAGAACTTCGGAAAACACTCGGCAAACTCCGTAAGCTTCCGTGTGAACGCGCTATGTGTTATTTGAGTGAATTTGTAAAACGTAAATAACCAGCGTAATTTTGCAAAAATACATATTACTGGTACGTAATTCCATATTGTAAAGCGTACCTGGGGAACGTTTTTCTGAAGAGACTGGGTTGGTGTAATGACATAGTTCTCCGGTCTGTTGACGCTGCTTCTAAATAAGCAGGGAAACATCGGCCCAATCGCAATTCTACCCCTTAGCCCTCCGCTTCGCACTTCCCCTCTGTTTTGCGCGTTCACGAGACGAAAGAGTGTCGTCAATTAAAACAGTCCATTGTTATAAACGTGTCAGTTCTACGTTTTCGCTTTGCTGCTGCGAACGCTCCGTTTATTTGAGCTGTATTGCTGTTTCTTTCCAAACTTTCGATACGTCGCTATTGACATGACACACGGGGTTCGGTGCCTCGCTGTCTCCCTGTGCCGCTGTGCTCTGAGCGCGGGTCTGAGACTGACCCGGTCTGAGCGCAGCGCACCTCGGCAGCCTCCACTCAGGCCCGGGGCTCAGAGCGGAGGCTGCAGCTGCCTGTCCCCGCCCTGAGCGCACTGTGAGCGGCTCTACCTCTACCTGTCCCCGCTATGAGTACATTATAGGAGCGGATCGGCTGATCTCTTGTAGCTCTGGCTAACAGGCTGCAACAGAGTTCACACGAACAGGGGGAAGGAGAATGTAGCACCGGATGAAGAAGAAATAGATGCAAATCTGTAGGGTTTGGGCTGAGACCGAGTCCTGTTGTTTAGGTGTTACAAAACAGCATCAGTCTGGTACAAGTTACAGACACTTGTTGAAAAGTACAAATGTTACCAATATATTTTAGAGGATGCAGGCAGACTTGACTGCCAGCAGGAGCCACAGTATATTTGGAAACTTGCTTAATTTAATTAATATTTTTACTTTGGAAAACTAACAATGTGTCTTTTTTGATAGAGTTTATCAAAAGCACATTAATTCCCTGCTTTTCCCCAACACACAGAAAAGTCAGGCATCGATAAGAGAATCGATAAAGAATCGAATCGATAGGTAAAATTATTGATGGCATTGATATCAATAAAATCTTATCAATTCCCATCCCTCCTCATGAAGGTCCTCCATCATCGTAGCCGCTATGTTTCCAAACACTTCAGGCCAAAGCAATGGAATAGACAAGATTTGAGTTAATCAGGCTTTAGCCCGCCCACAACATTTGATGGGCGAGTTTGACAGATAAAATTAATTCATGAAACACTGCAACACAGGACCATGAAATAATTAATTAAATAGATAAACAATTATATATAATTTTTTTTACACAGAATCATTGGTAATTTAATTAATTAATGAAACATTTAATAATACATAATTTATTCCATATTTAATTAATTAATGACACATTTATTTAATTATTTAATGGTGTATTTATTTATTTAATTGTGGCACTTTCAATCCTCCATACAAGAGCACCTATGCAAATATGTGGAATACATTTGGACACCTAGAGTAATCAGTCATATTACTGTTTCCCTCGGGGAAAAGGTATCGCTCTGTCACATGTTCTACTGATCGCCATTGTAACAGTTTCCTTTCCCAAGATCACTTTGCTTTTTAAGATCGCTTTTTATGTAGCCTTTGGGGTAATGTTGTGTCCTTCTCATTGTGCTGTGGTGGAGATGGCAAAAGCAAAGATACTACTACACTCAAAAGTTAGACTGAAGTATTTTGTTTTCTTTTGCCTAACTCCTAGATTCATCTGTATCTTTATAACCGCAAGCTAATTAATGTGTTAGATGTTTGTTTGATTGTTTTTGTCTTTTGCAAGTCAATTGTGCTTCATCCA
Organism: Neogobius melanostomus; assembly: GCA_007210695.1. Classification (NCBI taxonomy): domain Eukaryota; kingdom Metazoa; phylum Chordata; class Actinopteri; order Gobiiformes; family Gobiidae; genus Neogobius; species Neogobius melanostomus. Next base: position 4,721,214 of record VHKM01000073.1, on the reverse strand, counting down.
ATGGTGTCAATCGATTTAACCCAATGTTTATTACTGTAAATGTGTGTGTGAATGAGTGATGGCGATATTATTCTGTATTATGCCATAATTTGGAATAAATTAGCAGACATTCACTGCTTATTATGGAATGGCACAACAATAGTTACAACAAATGGGGGTATTTGGTCATAGCTTCTTTTTAGACCTGGATTCCAGGTGTAATGTGTTATTAAGTAGAATTGATTACTGTAAAGTAACTTTTTGCTGGTCTCCTTTAGCAGAAGATAGACCTGATCCATATTTTTTAAAGAAAAGAGCAAAGTGGAAGATGTGGAACCATTCGCAAAAACTAAACGATTTACAGTGGAGTGCGGGGTGGAGCAACACGGAGCAACACAGATTTGGAATCTGGCTTTTAAACAAAAATCGAACAAACTTCAATTCATCCAAAACTTTGCTGCCAGGCCAGAGTCATTGCCAGAACAGAAATATCCAAACATGATGGCAAACAGATGATACAGCACTGATCAGCCTGCTTTGGGAGGAAGACTGAACACAGTCCTGTCCTGAGTTCATCTCCTGGTGTGAAGACTCCCATCTTCTATTGAACACAACAAAGATGAAGGAGTTGACCATCGACTTCAGGCAAGAGTCTACACATAGCCCAACCATCATAAAAGGAGAAGTCATTGATTCCGTTTCTGAGCACAAGTATTTGGGTGTGATCTTACATAACAAATTAAAGTAAGACGAAAATACAAACCACATCATAAAAAGGGTCAACTGAGACTATATTTTATACAGAAACAGTTATCCTTTCATGTGGACAAACATTGTTGAAAATGTTTACAATGCTTTTGTGGCGATTCCTCATGACTTTTCATATTGTCTGTTGGTACGAGGCCATAACTGAAGTGCAAAAGAACTCTCTGAGAAAAATGAGAAGCAAAACCCTAGGCGTTCCTCTGAAGGGTCTGCAGGGCATTTATTTAGCTCGACCTCTGGATAAAGCAGATAAAATATTATCAGACTCAAAACATCCTCTTTTCAGAGAGTTTGAGCTGCTCCCCTCAGGTCGAAGGTACAGGTGCCCAGCCATGTCTAAAAACAGGACACAGTCATTTGTTCAAGAGGGTGCTATTATGGAATGTAGGTAACAATTTTAACATAATTAGTTTGAGATCAGGCCTGTTCTTTACGTTTCGTCAATGTTTGGTTTTGTTGTGGATCATGTTGTCTTTGTGTATTTTATTGACTCACTGTGAATGAATGTCGTCACAGGGACATTTTTGACTAGTAGTAAGATGTATTTAATTTCTCTGTCTGTTTCTATTATCCAGCACATAGACATTGTCAAATGATTTATAAATAAAATGTGCTGTTCTTGTTGCATTACAACAGGATGTTCACTTCTAAAACAGTTTTGACCAGCCAACCTTGACAGGAGCACTGCTTCACGCTTTGACCTTGCAAGTCCTGACGCCCACTGCCATAACTCTGCAGTCAGACGGTTGTGGAGAATTAGACCATAACTCAGTCACCTGCACAGGCGTATACACATACAAAGATGTGGTATACTTAGAGTGAAGAATGATCACCATAATCAATAATTTGTTGTGGATTATACAGATAAATTCTAAAGCTTGGCTATGAGCAAAGGTGTTGGGCAAGTTGCACACAAGGCAATAAATCGCATGTGTTTGTGGAAGCTGTTTGGCACCAGGACGAAAGGATGGAGGTGGAGTGAACAGCTGCCTTTTGAAGGGTTCACAGTATTGTTTTGGCTCCAAAAGTAGTTCTCATCTTTAATGCTGACTGCTTTGTAGCACATGCTTGTGTGAGACAAATTAGCAGAATCATTAACTCTACAGTTTGAAGGTATTCTTCTAATTCTGTTGATAGTCCTTCATGATAGCTTCAGAATGATTCATTATATTTTGCGTGCTTTCAGTGCAGAAATAGATGTTATACCATGTTCAAAAGTCTAGGCAACTTTTTACCTATTCTAGATTTGACTAAACTTTTTGACGTGTTTGTGCACATTTGCTATATCCTTGTATCAACCCCTAAAACTTCTCTGGCTTTGATCGATCAAATTTTCTCATCCATCAACTTGAATGTGCAGTTACTTGGAAGTGCCAAGGCGGTGTCGGATCTTGCATTCACTCTGCATATCTAGAGACATACATCATGTGGACCTCAATACTTGCCCGGGACAGCCACACCTCATGGACAGACACATTTATTGGCTGACCTATGATTCATGACATAACTCCCATAGGATCTGTGGGTAGATGGATGGCCCACATATATTAACCGAACAGGGGGCATAAGGTTGCTTAAATATACAGTTTAAATGCACATGACAGTGTCTGATCACCTTGATCGGTATTTCAAGTTGGAGAGGGGGGGATCACAACCTGATCGATGGCTCATGGTGAGAATGGTTCACTTGTCAGCGCGTCGTGAAACTGGAGGAATGAGAAAATGTTCGTACGCCTTCGGCTTTTATGAATGTAATTAATCTATGTATGCAATATTAACAGAGAACAAATTTATGAGTGTTATGTATTAGCAAAGAATGGGCGTGGGGTGAGGAGGTATATAGACGAATATGATGGGATTGCAGTGAAGAGTGGATGTTAATGTTGCCGGCTTTAATTACATAAGTTCTCCTCATTTACAATACAAGACAACTCTTCCAGGTGACTGTAGAGGTGCGAGAGTTGATGTGTATTTACCTGAATAATTATAATTATTTGATTCTCTTATTTTCATTGGATGACTATAGGACATAAGCGGGAGATAATTGAGTCACAGGGGTGGGGATAACAGCTCTATCACCATATACATTACATTATGCATCACATTTGGAGTTCATTAAAAAAGCTTGCCCTCAAATATTTATATTATATTATGTCATGGTGAAGGCAATTGGATCTTACTGAAGGGGGCAGGGGCTACCGCTGCATTCATTGTTTTTTTAATTATTATTTTTAAATCCATCAACTCGTGTCACTTTGCTTGGTTAGTAGACAACCTGTGTCTTTTGTAAATTTAGCTTATAAATAGTTTGTTCTATGTTGGTTTATTCTTTATTTGCATGTCCTTACAATATTTCATGTTCCATCATTCCCATAAAATAAATGGTCTTCTCACTGGATATGGCAATAAACGTTATTCTGACGTTATTCTGACTATTCGATGAAAAACTGGAAAAAAAACCTTTTCAGTTAACCTCTTAACCTCCGCCTGAACCGAGCATATTTTCTCCAGTTTGGCTTTACCCAAATCTAAAAGCTTAAGGAACAAAACGTCAAAAAAGCAACAAAAATGAGACAAAAACGAGGATGAAGATGCAACAAAAGAGCGACAAAAACACAACAAAAATGTGATGAAAAAGTGACAAAAATGTGTGACGCAAACGCAAAAAAGCCAAAAAAGTGACAAAAGTGACACAAAACGAGAATGAAAATGCCACAAAAGACAAAAACAAAAAGCAAAAAAACAAAAGAGCAACAGAAAAATGACAAAAATGTGACAAAAACGCATTACAACGTGAGGAAAATGATCTGTTTAGATAGGTTTTGTAGATTTGGGTAAAGCTGAACTGGAGAAAACGCACTTGGACGAGGTGGGGGTTAAGAAGTTAATGCAGCCACTCTTCCATGGACAACAAACTTATGGTGCGCTTCGCTATTTGGCATCATTTTGTTTTGTTTATTTACAAAAAAGCGAGTAAGAGTAATTGTAATATTTTGCATTCACATTTAGTGAGCAGTTATTCAATTTGGCTAAGCTGCTCTGCATTCTGAAAGTTAGTATCGGAAGCAAGCCCTAAAATAAATGCATATCAGTTGATGGTAGAAAAGCGCTATTTAAGCTGAAACCATTTACCTACTTCAGGCAGTCAAACGCTTTACAGAAAGGAACCATTCATCCATTCACACAGAGACTGGAGGTGTGAAGTGTCTTGTCCAAGGGCACAACAACATGGTGCAGCCGGGATTCGAACCCCTAACCCGCTGCTCATGAGACGACCTGCTCTACCATCTGCGCCACCGTCGCCCTAATACAGTGCTAATGTAGTATAATTACAGACCATGACAGTGCTTCCCAACATGGGAGGTGCAAATGAGAAGACATTAAGTATCTAGTCATTATGATGCAGTACAAAAGGTCACTAAGAGAATACTTTCTCTTCTTTTTAGGCAGGACTGTTTTCCAGCTCTCTCTATATATACATACATACACTTAATATACAATATATAATTAGGACTAAATAAATAGATATCAGTTAAAAGCTAAGCTAAAAAGGTGGGTCTTGAGCCTGCTCTTAAATACATGAACGTTCTCTGCGGTCCTGAGTTCTTCCGGCAGGTCGTTCCAGAGGTGAGGGCCGTAATGAAAGACGCCTCGTCGTGAGTCTTTCTGTTGACTTTAGGAATAACTAAGAGACTAAGAGGAGGAGCGAAGGGGCCACGAAGGTTCATAAGGTAAAAGCAGTTCTGAATGATAAGAAGGACCAAGACCATTAAGACATTTAAAAACCATTAAAAGAAGTTTAAAATCAATCCTGAAACACACGGGGAACCAATGCAGCGACTCTAAGACCGGTGTAATGTGGTCCCGCCTCCTGGTCTTCGTCAGGACACGAGCTGCTGAATTTTGTAAAAGTTGTAAACCTGAGATACTCTTTTTGGGAAGACCAGAAAGCAGGGCATTACAGTAGTCAATACGACTGGTGATTAAAGCACACATTTGCACCCGAGAGAGAACATAACAATATGCTCTGCACTGCTTCCTACAAGTGAGGAGATTTACTGAATCAGTTTGTATGTTCTTTATGTAAAAGTGCATCCAGCCAGAGACCCATTTTCAAAAACTCATCTTACTCATCAAAGTCACACTGCAATTGCTCACAAGCATATCTGCCCATTGCTAATCACACATCTAATAACGTTTGATAAAATGACCTTAGGCTGGAACAAGGGAATATCGTGCTGTTGGTCCACAGCATTAAGGGCTGTAATTATTGATGACTTGATTGATCATTTTAATGCACAAGTCATTAGAAATGGCAGATAATCATCTGGTATCTCTATAAATTAAGGGGCGCTTGTTAAGTAATAAGCATTAGTAATCTGTTCAGGTTTTACGCGTTAAGATTTAATTAGGGTGACAGTTAGGATTAGGGTAACATAGTTGTTAGGAGCATTTTATGAACATAAGATGCTCCTAACAGCTTATGTTACCAAGCAAATTACTAATGGCCTACTAGTGTCGGAATAGATATTAGTAGAATAAGCAGTGTATTAATATCTTTACAATCATATTATTCATGGGTTAGTAATTACTAATGCTTATTAATACCTCATTACTTAACGAGTACCCCTGAGCACCCCTCTTCATTAAATCTGTGTACCCTTTAAAACTATGTTAAAATAAAATCATAACACATTTCAATTCAGTTGTAATCACATTATGTTACAATTAAGTTAGATCCAAATGCAAAAATCATTATTGTGCTATTCTTTAAAATAAACCATGGGGAAAAAAAAATCAAACGCAAAAAAAAGAAATAAAAAACACTGATTCAAGTTTCCTCTATGGAGTACACTTGAACACAAAGAGTGATCACCGTAATTATTTTAGAGCAATCTTTATCTGTGCAATAGATTTGCATAAAATGAGGGGGTTAGTGTAACAGTCAAATAATTGTAAACACAGTTTTTTAGTCAGCCTTTGTATGTCTGGTTAATCAAAAGTGAAACATTTCCCCCTCTTTGTCAGAGCGTGTATCTCTCTCGTCTCTCGTGAGTCCACATTACCGAGGTGCTTGGGAACTGACTCAGTGCCTCTAGCAAATATTTTCATCAAACATCATTAACATCAAAGTCGCACTCACTCTCTCCCACACAATCAAGCTCAGCCTCCAGTCAGATCCGATGCACATTTGTAAGAGCCCAGTTTCAATTGAACACCTCGATATAAGTCTCGTGTAGGATTAGAACACGCACACTTGCATGGTAAAAACAGCAATTTTATGTACATTTTCCACAATGAGTGTTTTTCTGTAGTCGCAGGGATAATTGGTAGCTTCTTCTTCATTCGGATCATGGCTAATGCTGTAATTATGTACCACACTGAGCCATTATTAATGCATCACTGGAAATTATATTTGCGTTGATGACAAGAAAAAAGGCACTGCACTTCTTATTGTTGCCATTGGTAATGTAGGAGGCCACATGGCAAAAGCTATGTGGGTGATTTAATAACTAGGCGGAATCCTAACCATTTTGATAATAAACACGGGGGCCCTGTGTGAGATGGTGAACTTTTGACCAGCAAATACACAATCTCTCTAAGTGGAATCTGCAGTCACTGTATCTGTGGTCCATAGATCTGCATGAGCGTATTTGTATTTGTGACAGAGACGAAAGTGAATGGTTCTGCAGCAGTGGATTCACTAAGTAAGCTTTTTGTATGGACTCGAGAGGTTGCAATTTAGCACTGTGCCACATGATTTGAGTCACTTTGACATTTAATTAAAGGTCATATACCAGATTTTTTTTTTTTTATTACTTTAAATATTACGCTTAGTTTCATTATTTGTAAAGTTTAAATCTTTAGTTGTGTCCAAACTCCTTCCAAACTTTCCTAACACATTTCTAACGTCATAGTTCTTCACAGATGAGATTATCAACATGTTTCACAACTTCCAGGGTCACTGTAGCAATAATGCTAACAACTAGCCTGCGAGTTATTGAGCCAGAAAAATGCTTTTGAATTAGATTGTCTTTGAGGTCGAAACAAATGTCATTCCACAGCATTTTTTTTTTTTCTTTCCTTTCTTTTTTTCTCTTTTTATTTTGCGTTACTGAATTTCTTTGTTTTTAGATTTGTTATTAGTTAATTAATTAATTAATTAATGTGTTTGTTTATTTGTTATACAAATGAAGCACATACCTTTTCAACAACTTTACGAAGTATTCAGACTTTATTCAGATACATAATGCCTTTTACATATTACATATTTTATGTTCATTTTTAGGTGGGATTTGTATAGCCCAGTCCCTGAAGATCCCACATGACCACAAGCCTTCAGACTTTGACAAAATCATCCGCCTGCTTCTGGAGACTCGCTACGCCAGGGCTGTCATCCTGTTCGCATCAGATGAAGATATCAGGTATGAAACACACAGCAATGAGCCACACAACTTTACTGACCATATACTAATTACTGGAGTATAAACATTCTTCGAGTAATTAACCTTCATGATGAAAACAAGACTGTTCTTTAACATGCACCTATATGTAATATTTCACTGACTGTGTGGGACAGCCAGTGTTGGGAAGATTACTTTTAAAAAGTTGTTAGTTATAGTTATAGTTATAGTTAGTATCCGTTACTTCTCCACCAAAGTAACTACGTTGGTATCTGAATTACAGAACGATAAAAGAACTCGTTACTGGACAAAGTAATTACTAAGTTACAAAAATTACTGCAAGAAAAATTGCTTATTTGGCATATTGGAGCAAACATAAGCCTGTATAAGCCACAAAATCACTAAAGCTCCAGAACTAGTCAGTGGCTGACCCAGAGCTCATCCTGACAGCAAACTCAGAGGCAACAGCTACAGCTAGCGAACGCACTGCAGTAAAACATCTGATTGGACAACTTTAAGCAGTAGCCGATGGCCAAACATACAATGATATCAGGACATATGCAGGCTAACGTCAGTACCTGTCGGCGTGTGTGAACTATGTTAGATGAAGCGCAAAGTAAATCAACTTCTCTGCACTCAGTGCGCTGATTTACCGACATCGAAATATATTGGTAAAACAGCTCATGTGTCAGGCTAAGTTAGCCCCAGTTTTAGGAAAGACAACAGCTGACCGTGTGGGGCTTAAATCAATGAACGTGTCAGACGCAAAGCACCTCCTCTGATTAGTCCCTTGTGCAGTCAATCACACTGGCTGTTTCCCAATTGCGAGGATCCGTCCTCCGTTTGTCCACTTTGTTGACGTCCTCGGTGGTGGGCTCCTCCCAAACGGAGGCGAGTGTCCTCGTACCTCCACATTTGAGCTCAATTGGAACGGCCTCCAGAGCGAGCGGCTGCATCATGTCACGTGTCAAATCATATATAAAATGTCTATCTATGCTTACAAAAACGACTGTTTTATGAATAAAAGCTGTTTATAAACTGGTTTTGGTTGGATGTCTTACTGTTTGAACATTTTTGCCTGAATAAAATAATAACATTTCTGCAAGGATTTGTAAGAAATTCAACTAAAATATCAAATATATTTAGCAGGTCCAGTTTATCACTAATCGCCTTCAATTGCAGACTTACATTAACAACCATAGCCTGATTTATTCATTAAGTTTATATAAACCTCTTTTTTACATCTTTACTTGCTTACAACACTTCTACCAATGATTTTTTATTACAATAATTTGTTTGCACAAATGTGGAACAAAACTTCAAACTAATAAAGTTTTACGAGAAAAGAGAAGAAGAAAAAACAGTGTTGCAGTGCATCATGGGTAATTTCAGCTCTCCGAGGCAGCGGAGGATCCACAGGTGCATCCTTCATAAATGAGCCAAACGGAGTAGTTGAACTGCGAGGAGGCGAGTGGTCTGAGTGAATTGGGACATCACTTGGCGGTGCTGTGATGACGTGAATTACGTCCGAAGTGGTCGAGATGCAGAGGATCCTGGCAATTGGGAAACAGCCTCTGTCTGCGTCACTCTTGCTCTTTGTCACTTCCTTCCTTGGAAAAACAGACAAGAGCAGGATGTGAAGGAGCGCAGCTTTTCTGCGAACCATAATAAATAATTACCTCCATTACTTAGACAGAAACGGCAACGCCGTTCTCACGGAGGAAATAGTAATTAATTTGATTACTTGTAACTGGAAAATCTAACAGAGTTACTAACGCCTTTATTTATAAACACTGTTATTCTCAACATGGGGGACAGCCCACTCATCACTTTGGTTTTATGTTGTTTACAGAGGTGTACTGAATGCGACCAAAAGAGCAGAGCAGCTTGGACATTTTCTGTGGATTGGCTCAGACAGCTGGGGTGCCAAAAACAGCCCCATCCACCAGCTAGAAGAGGCCGCTGTGGGCGCTGTGACCATTTTGCCCAAGAGAGCCACCATCAACGGTCAGTTCTCACTTCAATCATCCTTGCATAAAGTACAGCATTACATTTCAGTCGGGAACATACAATGTAATATTCTTTTTTGATTGCAAAGAACTAGTCAAAAACACATTACTCGGGAGAACATTGGCTTCTTTGATTGTACCTGTGATGACACCAAACTGCACCAAAGTCTTTACCATCATCATTCTGACAGAAAGCCACTATCAACACTGTCTGCTGAAATGTGCCCTAAACTCAGAACCTTTATTAAATATATGATGTTTATTAATTTATTATTTCCTCAAACAAGCTCAATTTTTCACATTTTAAGTGTTGTGAGACCATTTTTCATCTGAGATGATTGTGAAGGGTATGAACAGCGGTTATACACTAACTCAAGGGTGACAGTTCAGTAACTATTCCCACAATTACATTTGTGACATTTCTTTAGTTTTATCATATTGGGTTAATTATTTAATACAAATGATACATTGAGCCACAAAGTAAGACAAAAGAAAAGAAAAATACGTAAAACCAGGTAATAATAACTAGAGTCTAAACAGGGGCTGCTGCAGGAGGTGAGAGTGCCCCCTGTGGCCAAGAACCCCTGCTGCGTCTGCAGATCCCCACTGTGAGGAATATGCCTCCCATGGCTAATTACATCTTCTAGTGTGTCTCTGGCATTCAGCATTGGCTTTATACACAATACAGTGTGAAAATTAGACACCCTATACATGAGTGAAGTTCTTAGTTTCAGCAACAGTCAGTAATGTCGGGTTCACACCAATGGCCGCTGGCTGCTCTGCTTTATGACCGCAACACTGGAGGCCGCCATTGCTGTAGTACCTCCATATAGCCACTAGTCTCCCTTGAAAAGCATTGGACTTTAGACACGTTCAAAAACAACTTTAACGCCTGGTTTCTATTTTTTAAACATTTCTACGGCTACATATTCCTCCCGAGATAACGCTGGGTTAGTCACAGTTAAAGAAACCAGGCTGGTTTTCGAAAGAAAATGTTTTGAAATCTCGTACTAATGAGGGTCGACTGTTGCATTGGAGCTGCACGAGCTACACGTCACGCAAGGGCCAAGTCTACAGTGAAAATCCCGCCCTTATGCCCTTTTTAGGAACATGCTTCGTCAGAGCAGGGGAGGAGGAGTCTGTAAATCCGTCATGATTTGATTTCCCCCTCGAATGTGGGCATTATGGTAAACGGGGAGGAGTGTGTAATGACGGGCTATTAATATTATGTCTATGGTTCACACCAAATGTGGCCAAAGCCTCCAAAATGTCAGGTTTACATTGAAATTATTGGAGAAATTCGCGAGTGTTGACCAATCAGGAGCTTTCCCCAACAGTGACGTTGGAGCAGAGCCACCGGCGCAAATCCCATGCCGCAGATGTAAACAGTCCGAGTGGAGGATTAGCTTCATTGTGTTGTGAACCGGAGCTACAGCAGCTCTGAGACTTTTGCAAAGACACACATCAATGTTTCTTTTACCTCAACACCCAGGATTAAAAGCGGCGACAAGAAAACTTTCAGTGGCTGGATCTGTGCTGGGAATGTGTCTGGGCCTTGATGATGTCTTGAGCATTCCCGCCGGAGAAAACTAATGATATAAGCTAAAACTCCGATCGATCACGTGAAAACGAAAAATATGCACAAATAAAGTCAATATAACCAGTGTTTGGAATAACGCCGTTTAAAATAACGGCGTTAGGTAACGGCATTATTTTTTCAGTAACGGAGTAATCTAATTACTTACTCTCCCCGTCGTTACAACGCCGTTATCGTTACTGGGTAAACAAAGTGGCACGTTACAATTCGACTGAATGAACGCCACGGTGTCAGCTCACGCAGCAGGAGCGATGGACAGGGTGGGCGGAGTCTCACGGAGTACTGTTGCATCGTGCTCTCTGCTCCAAAAACTACGTGTGTCCCAGACGCGCGGCTCGTCATCCTCACAGCGCGGTGCGGCCGCGGGGGAGAATCGAGTTGGTGATCATTGTCAATGATTCATTGATCTGTAGTGTTGGAATTTATGTTTTAACCCAAAGACGCAGAATCGGAGGAGACGCGTCTTTCCCCCCTCCCTGTGTCTCTCTCAGCGCCTTTTCTTCTTCCTCTCTCCCCGCTCTCCGCTCCAGAGACATTGTTTTCCGTTTTGCCTGATGAATGAACGGAGAGACTTGCACAATGCCTGTGCGTAAAGTCTGCCCTGATCGTTGGCTGCGTTGGCACATGTTTCTTTTACTCCTGTTCCTCCCCATTCTCTTTGAATACAGCCGTATTCCTAAATTAATTAAACAGCGGCGCAAACACTGGTCAAACAATACCATTCAGTCACAGAGGCTTTGCCCCCACTCTACCCCCATTCAGTTCATTCAGTTACTATGAACATCTTTGACTTGATAGTACATAAATCCAAACACCTGTCTGTTCTACTCATTCACACTGACTTTTGAAAACTGCAAAAAAAAAAAAAAAAAAATCTTTGATATTTAGCAAGTTTTTTATTTAACAGTAACGCAAATAGTTACTTTCCCTGGTAACGAGTTACTTTCATTATAGAGTAATTCAGTTGCTAACTCAGTTAACGTCAATAAAGCCAGTAACTACATAAAGCAGCTTTTATGATATTCGCACACTGAGCCGGGCTTGACACATTTGTGGTTTATTGCAGACTTTTAATCAACAATGAGCTGTAGGCGATTATAACAAGCTAACCGGGCTAACCTAGCCTAGCCACTTGCCAACGGCACAAATATTCTCTCTCTATTCAAGCATATGGGCTGGATATAGGATTAAATGGGCTGGATATGGACTTAAATATTGGGGAGATTCTGTTGTAGGGATCACTGTACCGTGGGGGTATAGTTAAAGATCCATAGGACATGGCAGTAGCAAAGAGGGACTAGTTAGCCCCAAAACAGCAGTTATTTTTCAGGCAAGCACTGCTTCCAAGACATTGTGACAAGCGTCTGACTTCAGCAAGCACAAGCATCCAACTTGGGGCTTTGGGCGCGTTTTTGACGCTCAAAAAGCCTGTGGTGTGGACAACTTACACAGGTGTGCGGTATAAATAAAGTTGCCTTGCCTTGCCTTGTTGCCATAGTTTCCTTGTTGCAAATCTTGAGTCCAAACAAATGTCAGTATTTTGTTGTTATTATTTTCACAAACACGCAATAATAAGTATAGCAGTATAGTAACAGGCTTTAGCACTCAGGTAGAATACTGTTTTTGTCATGTTAGTTTAGTTCAAGATTGAGTCTGCTGGTAGGCTATTAAACAGGAAAACTGCATTGACCTCACTCCAGTTTGTGGCACAGAATACACAATCCTTCACCAGTAAAACACTCACCAACATTTTTTCTGCTAGTAATTGTATTGGATCTTAAATGGCTATTACCGTAGGTTTTGGAACAATATTTTAGTATGGGATTAAATTCGATTAATGTGTGTTCATTGCAAAACAAAGGTTGTCACATTGTTTTGGGCAAAACTGCAGCATGCCTTAATTCAGGAGGAGATGAGGATCTTTCGCTGTTGCAACACATTGTTTGAGTTTTGATGGACTATCTGATAATATAACAATATGATAATGTCTACTGTTTTTGTCCAATAAAAATGTCACATATGAAGAAAACATGGAGCTTCATATACAGTCCATTACCATAGTTCACCCTAACATTTTTAGTTCAAGCTCTTGTGTGTAAGACTTGCATTCTGCTTCTGCTGCTGCTGCTGCATGTTTAAATCATGATTGGTCTCCTCCAAGATGGATGCTCTCATGCACGAATTAATGTGAGAAAAACCCTTAAACCTGTGTGCTCTCCTTAATCTCACTCAGAATGCCAAATGACACTTTTAGACACTTTTATTATGTATGAAAGATAGAGAACGCAAATACTTTGGAAGGAATGTTCCTCAATAACGGTAGTTACAATCGGACCGACTCCTTACCATCCGCTGCAGGACTGGTCCAGGAGGTCATTTATACATTTATTAGGCTATATAACTATATAATGTGCATTTCATTAATATCAATTGTAACTTTTAACTTTTTTATTCATCTATGGTGTCACATTTAATCGCAATATACTTCAATCACAACTTCAATGCACACCTAGTTAAAGTTAAACAGTCCTTATGAAATGTATCACCTGTATTCCTTCAGTGGTTATCAAGTTATGCCTGATTGCTGTATAGCAAAATGACACATAGTCAGAGTAATGAAAATACAGAAATAACCCATACACTGTACATAAACAGCCCTCAAGGGAACCAACCTAACAGTTCTAAATTAAGATAATCTATTGTTCCTTTGTCATTTGGGACAGTGCGCCAGCTTATTCTACAAATTGGGATAATTAGTGTGAAGGGACTACACGCTGCAAATTAAGAAGAGATTAGTGATCATGCACCATTGCGTTTGCAGTCAACATCTCTTGTTGTTAAGTACCTGACTGTGGCCAGATGCTGTTGCAATCAGCATGATATTCTGTGTATGGCGAATAAGAATCAGTGAAAAAAACGTTGGTTACATTACATTACATGTGACTAAATCCTATTCAATCCAATCCACTTTATTTATAACGCACTAATAAAAACAACAAAGTTGACCAAAGTGGCGTACAAAAAAGACAATACAAAATACAATCAAATATACACATATACAGTGGCATAAGAGGGCGATTTGAACAGTAAAAGTCAACTTCCAAACTAGCTAAATGCCAAAGAAAACATTATGCGTCTTAAGGCGTGATTTAAATACCAGAAGGGAGTTAGCCTGTCTAATACACAGAGGCAGCTCATTCCACAGTTTGGAACTGTGGAAATATTATTATACAATGTGGAAATATTTCTATACATATTTGTATCATACTAGGCTTTAGTGATGATATATATATAACTGTGTTCATCTATTAAACCTGTGTTTAGGTTTTAGCTGAACCTGGGTTTTTACAACTGGGCGTGACATTCCTTTTTATGGTCTTATTGGTCTCTGGAAAAGTACTGGGTCTGGAGGATAGTGCATTCAAACATCATGGAGTCAGATTGCAGAGGAGGTGACGGCGGCATTCCAGGAGCACTGATTGGTTCTTCGATAAGGACACACCTACTCCTTCCTGTTCCTTTAAATGGCTCGAACACAAGAAGTGCTCTCTCTCCCGCTGGAGGCGCTGGCAGACCAAGATGGGGCAGAGCTCACATAACGAGGGGGAAAAAAACATGATTGATTTTAATCGATCGAACCTCCGTCTTCTGTTCCATATGGTAACGAGCACGGCGACAGGACCAACGACAGAAAACGCTCGGTCTCCTCTGAGTTTGCGCTGGGTCCGAGGAACCACAAGCAGCGATTGGTTCGCCAATCACAGTAAATGTGCCAGTGTACAGAGCGTTAAAGTAGTCCAGCCGTGTCGTAACAAAAGCATGAATCAATATTTCAAAGTGATGACTAGAAAGTGAGGACTTTATTTTTGCAAGCTGCCTCAGATGGAAAGACTGGCCTTCACCACAGCACTAGCCTGGCCTTAGCCATCCGTAAACTCCGGTCAATTATCTTTTCCCTACATGTACATCTGGGCTTGATCTCAGTGGCTGCGTTTTATCGGTTGAATTTCAACCTACCACAGCGGGGGAGGCAGGTGACGTCAAGCATTTGCGCCGCATTTGCTGGTTGTAGTTCGGCAATGGCATCGGATATGAAAGTAAAGGAAGCTCTTCAATCCATTCTGGCTCGGCTCCCAAATATCCAGAAATTAAAACTGAAGCCTTGGAATGTGCAAGGAATGCTCCCAAGAGTTATGATAGCTTGCTTCACTCAACACGGGCGCTTTACATACGTCACCCCTCCCACCTGTTAACGGAGGTCAATTGTGAAGTTCCAGACTCTCTGTACGAAACAAAATGAGTACGAGGGTATGGTAAAACCAGGCTACCACAGCACTGACCTGCTTGTCAATTTTTTTGCTCAGCTATTCTATACATATCAATTAAATTAGAACACTAACTTTTTGCCCATACAATTATACTTGTAGTAAAGTGACTGGTGTGTGAGCATCCAAAAGTCATCTAAAACATTGACCCTGTTTTACGTTTGTTTTATTGTCCCCGTAGGGAAATTTGTCCTCCATCCTTCGATGCCACTGAGGCAACCCGTAAGGAGCAGTGGTCAACAGCAGTGCCGCGCCTGGGGACCCATCTCCATGATGTGGAGCCAGGCTGATGGTCAGAATCACCTGGCTGTGGTAGTGGTAGAGGAAACCGGAGTACCCGGAGGAAACCTACGCAGACATGGGGAGAACATGCAAACTCCACACAGAAAGGCCCCGTCCTGGTGGGAATCGAACCAGGACCTTCTAGCTGTGAAGTGGAGGCGCTAACCACTGCGCTACCGTGCCCCTCTGATAATTGTTTTTACCCATGGAAAAAAAGTCACTGAGAGTAGTATTTGATTAAAAGGGTGCCACAATTAAAAATAAGCAACAACTGCTACACCAAAGGCAAAAACATTTCTTTTTCATACATGAAATATATTAAAAATATATCTGTTTATCTATTTAGTGTTCAATGAGACAATGGACATTAAAAAACCTAATCACAATGTCCCCGAATTAGCCGAAAGGGCTAGTTTTCATTGGCAATAGGACAAAAGTGAATTGCAATTTTCAGACATATCAAACAACATATTTACACAACACACATACACACCCACATCCAAAAAATCCAACAACCTAGGTTTCAGTGTTTTTTGGCATTCACTGGCCCAATCTCAATTCTCTTTTCTACCCCTTGCCCTTGCCCCCTCCCTTTTCCTACACCTTGAAACCGAGGGCTAAGGGCAGAGTTGAAAAGACCAAGAAATGGGACAGCACCTCCATTATTACCTCCATTTGACTGCATTTTACAACTAACACAGATGATTACGGTTATGTAAGTTTGGAATGGAACCTTATTTGTATATATTTTAATTATCTATTAGAACACATTATGCAGCCCGTTAGCCAGAGTGAGAGATCAGCCGATCCACTCATATAGCACACTCATAGGGGATGGGCAGAGGCAGACCCACTCGCAGTGCGCTCATTGAGGCGTTAGCCTCCACTCTGAGCAGACACCCTCGGACCCGGGCTCAGAGCACAGCGGCACGGGGAGGCAGCGGGCGCAGCAGCTAGGCACTAAACCCCGTGTGTCATTACACTAGCGACGTATAAGTTTGGAAAGAAACTTCAAAGTCAGCCAATACAGCACAAATAAACAGAGCGTTCGCAGCAGCAAAGCAAAAACGTAGAATTGACACGTTTAATGCAATGAACTGTTCTAATTGTTGCACAAAGCGAATAAAGTCACGAACGAAGTGTTCTGTAACTTTATAAATGTTGTAAGAGTGCTCATCGGTAATGTTCGTGAATTCATTTCACAGCTTATTTCCGTGTTTGTCAAACTTTTATTTTATTTTTTATTTTTATTTTTTTTTTATTATATTTTTTCTGGCTTTTGTGCCTGTGTTGTGTGTTGTGTAGCTCAAATAAAAAAATCAATCAATCAATCAAAACTCCTCCTACCCCTTCATCTGTAGTGTGCATCTGAAAAACCCTCCCTTTGAGGGCTATGTGGCCCTCTCCCTTACCCCTACCCCTCGCTGCAAAATAGAATTGGGACAGCCCTTCATCTCTCGTGAACGTGCACAATAGAGGGTAAGGGCTAATCGGAGGGCTAGGGGTAGAATTGAGATTGGGCCTAAAAGACTGAAATGATTTGGCCTCTCTTATTGAGGCACTGTGTTCGAGTGATGGGAGACTGTTAAGAAGAACATAGGCTGTGCTCCTGAGAGGGGTTTGTGGAGTCCCCTCTGTGGTGCCTCTGATGTTTCGGTTGGATTGAACAGTGACAATTGGGGAAATTGGGGTTGGCGCTAAAGATTTGGTGAAACTGTAGTAGATTGTCCAAGCTGAAGTTCTGTGTTTCTGTATGATGTAACAATTGTGGAAACGTAAAGGTTTTTATTGTAAGACTTTCAATGCCTGTTTGTACAATGATTCCAGTGACTTCGTAGTTGACTTGTGTGTGTTGAACTGTTGTTCATACTTCTAGCCACTGTCATTAAGGAGATTTTCATAGAATAACATACCTACAGCTTTATATATATATATATAATATAATAATATATATATATATATATATATATTAGACAACAGCAATTCAGCCAGGATGTGATCTTGACTTGAGTTAATTTGTTTGCAACATTGTGTAGGATTTTACCATATGTGAAGATCTATCTAAAAAGCCCTAAGCTATTTCAATAAAATAGAGTGGTTAACAGTTTTGAAGGAAAATTAAGGAAAGCTGTGTCCCTTTGTCCAACATTGCCTTAACTTATCCCATGAAATACTGACAAAATACTAATTGGCCTATAGTTTGAAGTGAGTTCCAGGTTATTACCTTTATTAAACACTGATGACGTCACTGCAGGTTTCCATCTTCTTGGGAATATTGCTTACTTCAGTGCCATGATAATAATCTGTGTGAAAGGACTCTCTATTGATGGATGTCTTTAATCATAAATGTGTCCATTCCATAAATACAGTGGGGAAAAAAAGTATTTAGTCAGCCAACAATTGTGCAAGTTCTCCAACTTAAAAAGATGAGAGAGGCCTGTAATTTTCATCATAGGTAAACCTCAACTATGAGAGACAAAATGAGAAAAAAAAATCCAGAAAATCACATGGTCTGATTTTTAATGAATTTATTTGCAAATTATGGTGGAAAATAAGTATTTGGTCAATAACAAAAGTTCATCTCAATACTTTGTTATATACCCTTTGTTGGCAATGACAGAGGTCAAACGTTTCCTGTAAGTCTTCACAAGGTTTTCACACACTGTTGCTGGTATTTTGGCTCATTCCTCCATGCAGATCTCCTCTAGAGCAGTGATGTTTTGGAGCAGGCGCTGGGCAACAGTGACTTTCAACTCCCTCCAAAGACTTTCTATGGGGTTGAGATCTGGAGACTGACTAGGCCACTCCAGGACCTTGAAATGCTTCTTACGAAGCCACTCCTTTGTTGCCCGAGTGGTGTGTTTGGGATCATTGTCATGCTGAAAGACCCAGCCTCGTTTCATGATCAAAGCTCTTGCTGATGGAAGGAGGTTTTCACTCAAAATCTCATGATACATGGCCCCATTCATTCTTTCCTTTACACGGATCAGTCGTCCTGGTCCCTTTGCAGAAAAACAGCCCCAAGCATGATGTTTCCACCCCCATGCTTCACAGTAGGTATGGTGTTCTTTCTCCTCCAAACACGATGAGTTGAGTTTTTACCCGAAAGTTCCATTTTGGTATCATCTAACCATATGACATTCTCCCAGTCCTCTTCTGGATCATCCAGATGCTCTCTAGCAAACTTCAAACGGGCCCGGACATGTACTGGCTTAAGCAGGGGGACACGTCTGGCACTGCAGGAATTGAGTCCCTGGCGGCGTAGTGTGTTACTGACGGTAGCCTTTGTTACTTTGGTCCGAGCTCTCTGCAGGTCATTCACTAGGTCCCCCCGTGTGGTTCTGGGATGTTTGCTCACCGTTCTTGTGATCATTTTGACCCCACGAGGTGAGATTTGCGTGGAGCCCCAGATCGAGGGAGATTATCAGTGGTCTTGTATGTTTTCCATTTTCTAATAATTGCTTCCACAGTTGATTTCTTCACACCAAGCTTCTTACCAATTGCAGATTCAGTCCTCCCAGCCTGGTGCAGGGCTACAATTTTGTTTGTGGTGTCTTTCGACAGCTCTTTGGTCTTGACCATAGTGGAGTTTGGAGTGTGACTGTTTGAGTTTGTGGACAGGTGTCTTTTAACAAGTTCAAACAGGGGAGGACAGAGGAGCCTCTTAAAGAAGAAGTTACAGGTCTGTGAGAGACACAAATCTTGCTTGTTTGTAGGTGACCAAATACTTATTTTCCACCATAATTTGCAAATGAATTCATTAAAAATCAGACAATGTGATTTTCTGGATTTTTTTTTCTCATTTTGTCTCTCATAGTTGAGGTTTACCTATGATGAAAATTACAGGCCTCTCTCATCTTTTTAAGTGGGAGAATTTGCACAATTGTTGGCTGACTAAATACTTTTTTTCCCCACTTTATCTTCTCTGTAAGATCTGAGCGATAACATATTTTTTGTAACTTCTGTTACAGAGACTGGGCCTTTTTGACAGCTTGGGTTCAGTTATTTGCTTGAGCTTTTTTTTTCTCACAGAACTGTCCTTCCAGTTTATATTGAAATCCCGCAGGACAACTACCCCTTTTACTGAAGTCACACAGACTTGAATTGCTGTCATGCACGAGCTTTTGGTCACTTTTGTCAGACTGCATATTCAAGTGTCCACACAATACCTCATTTGTGTGTAGGGAAAAGCTGCAGACCTGGAGCCGAGACAGATCTACCGTGAAGCGAATCCACCGTGATAGTACGCCGTCTGCTGGATAAGGCGGATCTAGACCGACCAGCTTTTAGGAAGGTTGATGTTGATTGATATGTTGATCTACTTCACGCACGTGAGGAGTTAGTAGGCTGAGTAATACAATTTTTTTCATGAAAACAAAACTAAATTCTTATGATTTATTTTCTTATCTGTTGATTAATAAAGCTAACATAACTTTGAACAGCATACAAATTGCTTATTATTTTTCTTCCTAAAGGATCCTAATCTTAACCTAACCCTAATCCTAACAACCCTAATTTTAACCGTAATCTTAACCTAACCCTAACCTAATCCTAAACTTAACCCTAATCTTAACCTACCCCTAATCCTAATGATTGTAAACTAACTCTAACAATAATTGTAAAACATAAAATATTAACAAATAATACCGTTGTGGATCTGCTCCTACCAGCAGAGGGCGCACTGTCACGGCAGATCCGCCTCACCGTCGTGGATCTGTCTCGGCTCCAGGGCCTATTGTACATGTTTTTAGTTGTTTATGACTCTTGTTTTATTTTGAGAAGGGCCTTGTGCACCTTTTGGCAGTTGTAAGGTGACATACAAATAACAAATGATTGATTGATTGATTGATTGATTGATTGACACATATTCACACAATATTCACAATTCAAGCTTTTCAATTGTGATTATTGATACAAGGATGACCACTACTTTAGTGCAGCTCTCTGAAGTTGGTTGAGGTTGAGGTGTACTTTATTTTACCCGTAGGGACATTTTTCGTTGTGGAGATTGACACAAATATCCTAAATGTCCTTTGCATGTTGATGGGAATCAAGTTGATCCTTTCTTCTGTTCCCCAAATCACATTAACCTCTTCCGTAAGATCTATGTTTTGCATGACTTCAATTATGGTGTATCTTAGATGTTGGGGGATGCCATGCACAGACTACTACCCATTGCACTCTTCAAAGGTAATACCGGATGGTGGCCTGTCAATCTATAGTCCTTAACTGTTGATGTCCAAACTGAGATGTGACAAACAACAGAGACAAGGGGAAAGGAAGCACCTTTACTGATCATACAAGCATTATTTTATGACAGATATTTTCATTATTGAAAAATCCCTCATAAATGTTCAAACAAACATTTATGAGGCTCACCCCTCCTAAGATATGACAGTTAACTTTACGGGGAGAGGGTACGTCCCCAGCTCATCTCCATGGAGATGTGATGGAAGGCAGTAGAATTTGAGATTTCAACAGGTTAGTTTCTCATCCAAATCCATTATTTTATTACCCACTACAGTAATAGCATTTTCTGTGCTGAGCTGGTCATTAGGAGCATGTTATGTTTTGCCGGCAACAGTATAGTCCAAAATGTTACACAGTGTACCTTTAATATACAATATCTTCATGTGTATGCCTTTGTTCCGTCCATCTGCAACTTCAAATTGGATCTCTGGAATGGGACAGGAAGAGGGAAGAGCTTTGAATATGGTCAGAATAGTTTTTGTTGTTTTTACCTTGACACAAAAAATGTAGGATTAAAATGTCCTAGTGAAACTATTTGCATATGGCTGGGTTGTATGAGGGATTGTGTATACTGTTGTCCTTTTGTTGAGCCAGTAGTGGCCTGCGCTAAAATAGTCAGGTAATTGACTGTGTTGGCTGTTTATCGGCTTCATCCCCAGCAGCTCTGGCTCAGGCATTGGCTTTTAATTCAGGCCATTGAAGTGAAAACTTGGCGTTTGTTTTAGTCCTGGCCCCCTATACCTTCTATTTGTTTAATTCTTGTGTTGTCAATGCAGGAACTCCAAAATGTCCCCTTCCCAAGAGTCTGGCACGGGCTGATATTCAATGATATTTTGTCTTTGGGCCATAAGGCGATCTAGTAACCCACACTATACCTTTCCAAAGGAAGATCATTGTCTTCAGTAGCTATAAAAAGACCCATTCATAGAAAATGTATTGAACTGTGGGGCAGATCAATACACTAATGATTACAGAGCATGAAGACACAAATGCCACATGATCATTTGGAAGATGGAAAGCCAATTCTAATTTTATTCTATTTAAAATGCAGTAAACCTTTCAAACCTTTCATGTGTCACATTTATTGTGCATGTGCTGTGCATCTATTGATAAATATTTGACTGTTATATTGCTGATTTTTATTATTAAAGTCAAATTGAAAACTTGTTTAGCCTGACCATGCCCCCTTGTTTCTTTTTTTTAACTATATTACGGATACTAATTCATTGCTTCATTTATCCAGTATAGAAACTGAAGAGAGGTGGCATAAAGGTCTGAGCTTGACATGTGGTTCTGCACCTCCAATGATCGTATATGGATGACAGATTATGTTTTTAAGAATAATGGATGTCTTAGTGCCATCACAGCACCATGTGGTGTGCTTCCACGTAGCACACATTAACCCAGCAGGGCAGCGCTCCCACAGCCGTGCGTCACAGGAATACACATGACATGTCTCCTGATGACACCAGGCCAATGGATGCACTTTTTAACTGCATTTTAGATATCAAATCCTGGATGGCAGAAAACTTTCTCCAGCTTAACCAGGACAAAAGTGACGTTTTAGTCATCGGTCCTGAGGCCCAGAGAGAGAACAGTCATTGTCTTTTAATCCTTCCTCACAGGTGAAGAATCTGGGTGTGATTTTTGACTCTGAGCTGACTTTTATTCCACACATTAAGAATATCACAAAGATAGGTTTTTACCATCTAAAGAACATAGCCAGAGTTGGCCCCATTCTCTCTCGGGCCAATATATATATATATGTATATGTGTATATATAAATAAAATAAAAAACTCTTCCTCACCCTCCGCGGGCGGTCTCTTTTTCCTCCAAGCGCGGGTCCTCTACCAGAGGCCTGGGAGCTTGAGGGTTCTGCGCAGTATCTTTGCTGTTCCTAGAACTGCACTTTTCTGGACCGAGGTGTCTGATGTATTTCCTGGGATCTGCTGGAGCCACTCCTCCAGTTTGGGGGTCACTGCCCCGAGAGCCTCAACGACCACGGGCACTACTGATGCCTTCACTCTCCAGGCCTTCTCTAGCTCTTTTCTGAGCCCCTGGTATTTCTCAAGTTTCTCGTGATTTTTCCTGATGTTGAAGTCGCTTGGTATTGCTATGTCAACCACCACGGCTTTCCTCTGCTCTTTGTCCACCACCACGATGTCCGGTTGGTTCGACATTACCATTCTGTCCGTCTGTACCTGGAAGTCCCACAGGATCTTGGCTCGGTCATTCTCTACCACCTTTGCAGGTGTTTCCCACTTTGACCTTGGGATTTCCAGCCCATACTCTGCACAGATGTTCCTGTACACTATGCCAGCCACTTGGTTATGGCGCTCCATGTAAGCTTTCCCTGCCAGCATCTTACACCCTGCAGTTATGTGCTGGATTGTCTCATTGGCCTCTTTGCACAGTCTACACCTGGGGTCTTGTCTGGTGTGATAGATCTGGGCCTCTATTGCTCGGGTGCTCAAGGCCTGCTCCTGTGCAGCCATGATGAGTGCCTCTGTGCTGTCCTTCAGGCCAGCTCTGTCTAGCCATTGGTAGGATTTCTTGATATCCGCCACTTCAGTTATGTTTCGGTGGTACATCCCATGTAGGGGCTTGTCCTCCAATGACACGACCTCCAGCGCCTCATCTTCTGTTCCCCATTGTCTGAGACATTCACTGAGCACGTCATCTGTTGGAGCCTTGTCCTTGATGTACTTGTGGATCTTGGATGTTTCATCCTGGATAGTGGCTCTCACGCTCACTAGTCCTCGGCCTCCTTCCTTACGGCTAGTGTACAGTCTCAGGGTGCTGGATTTGCGGTGGACCCCTCCATGCATGGTTAGGAGCTTTCGTGTCTTAACATCTGTGGTCTGTATCTCATCATTTGGCCAACTTATTATTCCTGCAGGGTATCTGATTACTGGCAGGGCGTAGCTGTTTATTGCCCGGGATTTGTTCTTGCCATTGAGCTGGCTTCTTAGGACCTGCCTTACTCGTTGGAGGTATTTGGCCGTAGCCGCTTTCTTTGTCACCTCTTCGAGGTTGCCATTTGCTTGTGGGATTCCGAGGTATTTGTAACTGTCCTCAATGTCTGCTATTGTTCCTTCTGTGAGTGAGACCCCTTCTGTGTGGACTACCTTCCCTCTCTTAGTCACCATCCGACCACACTTCTCTAGTCCGAATGACATCCCAATGTCTGCACTGTATATCCAGGTGGTATGGATCAGTGAGTCGATGTCTCGCTCATTCTTAGCGTACAGCTTGATGTCATCCATGTAGAGGAGGTGACTGATGGTGGCCCCGTTCCTGAGTCGGTATCCATAGCCAGTCTTGTTGATTATTTGGCTGAGGGGGTTCAGACCTATGCAGAACAGCAGTGGGGACAGGACGTCTCCTTGGTATATGCCTCCTTGGTATATGTATATATCATCACTGTCTCTAGCAGTGCTACCTACTTGCTCACCTTTCATTAGGGATGTAACGATTCATCGAAAATCTATTTAAAATAGATTTAATATGCGTAAAATGTGAATCGATGTAAAAAATAAAAGAATCGATGTTAAAGCCACCTCAGCTACTCCATTTTGCCCCACCGGAATACCTTTATTCTCACATTATATCGGTAGAAACAGCGAGCTAACTTTTTCTCAAGACAAGCTCCACACCTCCTCCCGCATCACCCCCAACACACGCCACACCATGTAAACACATACACGTGTAGGCATCGAAGCAGCAGACGCAGCTAAAGATAGCGGCTACAAGATTAGCGTTAGCGGCAAACGCTGTGTTTAGCATTATGACAGAAGTTTACCAAAGATCGTAAACTGACAAACATCTGACCAACCTGAGCTGATGCAGCTGAAATCCTTATCAAATGTCCGTTTGTCAAATAATCTATTATCTACAGGGAGCTGTCATGTCTTTTTCCTCCTTATGATTACAAAGGCTGCACCGGGAGGCTGTGTGGGGGTTGTGAAGAAAAAAACTGCACTGTAAAATTAGTTCTAAATGGTAGTATTATGTTCAAACTGCAAAAAACAAAACAAAAACGTTTGGTAAAATAAAGATATGTCTCAAAATGTTTGCTTTGCTACACATCTTATTTATGCTGAAAACATGTAAATTTACAAGCACACATGTCAAAATGATTATAGTTCATTTTCATGTCTTGTAATTTTTTTGCAATGTAAAGTTCTCTTACTGAGACAGTGTGTTAAAACAAAAGAAACATTGGTATGAATGAGTCATATTCCGTTTCTTAAAAAAAGGTTTAAAAAAATCGAAGTCGGGGATTTAAAATCGGAAATCGAATCGAATTGGGGCTTGAGTGAATCGTTACATTCCTACCTTTCATGCTCTACGCTCAGGCTCAGGCTCTGTATGCAGCACAAATACAGTCTGGAAGATGAATCACTCAGCCTGCAGCGCCTAACAGTCTGAACACAAAAATGCAGTACAACATTTAGATCCTACACTGGTCTCACTGTCTCCCTATTGTGCTTTGATTCAGACCTGCTCATCTCAGACCAGTACTTGACTGGATCAGTGTTTATAATATACCGTATTTCCCAGTCACAAATGCACTGGCCTATAATGGGAATCGGTCAACTTAATCTTGCAAAAACTTCAATAATTAATGTGACTGATGAGAAATAATAGGTGACCTGATCATCCTGATAACGGAGTTTCTTAGGAAACTAAGCTGTTGGGCTTTTCATCTTCAAATCTACCAGAAAGATAACAGTGAGGGGGTATGGTTAGAGTGGCACAGAACTGAACACAAGGAGCAGGCATGGTAGAGATCAGAATGGTAAATGGCCTCAACTCATATAGCGCCTTTACCCAAAGCGCTTTACCTCAAGTATCCATTCACAGTCTCATTCACGCACCAATGTACGCAGACACTGGAGGAAAGGTGGGTGAAGTGTCTAGGGGGGTGGAGTGCCGAGGACACATCGACAGTGTGCTCCTGCCAGAATTCGAACCCCTGCCCTGGCCTCATCTGCACTCCTCTTTACTGTTAGGATCACCCTTGTTGTATATCCAAGGTGTGAAGCAAACAAGCTTTCGGTCCCAGAGTGTTAGATCGCAGTTGATTCCATGCAAATGAGTCTGTGTGAGAGAAAAGTCAAAAGCCAAGCGCGCGATGGGCCGTGGTGCGCGGTGACGGTGCAGAGACAGTCCCGACTCGCTCATAGAGGTTGATTATGACGCAAACTACTGTATGTGAAACAACTAAAACCGACAAAAACAAATTTGGCCCAACATGCCCCACTTCGGGCCCTACTGTTTTTATGTACAGCCAGTTACTTGAGAAGCAATGGGCAACATTGCATTAGATAACACACCGTAAAGCAATATGTAGATCTCACCTAGACTTAACAGTACAATAACCCACAGAGGAGACTGTAAAGGCCATTTCATTATGCATGTGCAGTTAATTTAATGTCCTCAAGGAATGCACCGAGCCAAATTACACTGTGATTCATTTTTGTAATCTCAGGATCTCCCTCAGGGAGAATTGGGAGACTCAGTACAACAATGTGGAGGGTAGAAAATATAATAATAGTATAGATATTTACTCTATTGACATAATATTGAAATGTTTGGGGATCCTAACATGACAGATTTTTGCTGGATGCTCTAAAACTCTACAATTTAATTATTTTTTAAAGTCTAGTGCTCCTTATTGATAAAGGTGTGTGTTTGTTTGATTGATTGAATGAATGAATGAATGAATGAATCTTCTCCTGTAACTTCAGAGCATACTCATGTTACCTGACACTGGTGTATGAATGTGTGTGTGAAGCAGCATGAAACAGCGGCTGCTATCAAACATTGGGATACATTTCCCCAAATTTATGGCTGTTTGATATTGCTCTCCTTTCCGACAACTGCCTTGCACTAGTAATTGCTTTGTCTGCTCTTCCATTTTCCCTACTTCTCCAAACAAGCATGCGCTGATGTATAACGCCAGCAATAAACCTGATGTTTGAAGAGCAAAATTATGTGACAAGACCCTGAAGTCACTGATTGTAGTTTCTCCCTCCCTTATGTCTACTATATATTGATGAAATAATCAATCAATGTTAGTTATGTTGGGATGTAATATCGTCCATATTTTATGGTATTTTTTGTTTTATTTATTTATTTCGCTATGCTTAAATAATAATCAGTGCAATCATACAGAGATATGTTTTAAATGCCCAAACATCTGGGAAATACAAATAAAATATAATATATTAGTGGTAAGGGTTTTGTGTTCTCTCCAGTGAGATCTCTGTTTGAAAAGTCTGCAATACATGGCTCAGGGAGGAAGAGATGATTGACAGTCGTAATAACCAAACCCTGTCAAGACATGTCTGAAGTTTCTCTGCAATATGTAATACAGCAGCAGCCTGGCAGCGGGTCATGTCGTCATATCACACACCGAGGATATGCACAAATGATTCCGCCAGGATTAATATGTGATTTATGTGCATACCATTTTGAAGGTTTCATCAACTGTGAGAATTGTTTTATTCTGTCTTGTGTTTTCGTTCTTTTTTTGTTTTGCTCCAATACAGAATCTAAGCACATCTAAAAAAGGGTAGTTAGGTGGTTTTAAAAGATAAGTTAAGGGTACTGTACAACAAAGCAAATGTTGAACAGCTCTTGGATGATGACAAATAAAGCCCCTTAACCTAGTTTATCTGGGAACTTTTCAGTATTATTTCTCAAACACAACCTATTTGTGTAGTAAATGTGTTCAAATCAATTTCAAAGACATTTTACATGATAATTTATGTTCTCACTTTTTGTTTTAGTTCTCTAGCCAATATCTAATCAGCAAGCAGGATGAGTTTAGGTTGCCAGATATGACTAAAAGCAGTATAAATACAGTCGGCAATTAACCACTCAAAACAGGCACTCAAAACGAACCACTTACATATACAGTAGCATAGCTAACTACTTTGTTATATATGCACACATTTGGGCAGTTGAACCACTTTGTTCCTCTCCAAGGAAAAAGAGCAGATCTTACCCATGTTTGTTTTCCTCCACATCTTCAGACTGTTTGTTGTTTTGTACCAAAATGTGCTCACGTTATATTTGTTTCTTCCTGACAAGTCATTGGTGTCACGCTCCTTTTTAATGTAATGCTACCCTGCTATAATACATGGGGGGACTATTTCTACCCTTTTCAATATGCATGTATGTTTACTAGATAAAATAAACCTTTGTGAAGCATAATCTCACTGGAGGCGGAAGACACACATCTCTGACGTCACACTCCCCACAAAGTAGGCTAAGTCCCGTCAGGCATTCAGATAAATTAAGATCAAACACACCTCACCCTTGAGCTTAGCACCACATGCAATTATAACTGAATCGCTTTATTTTTCCCATCTCTTTCACATGTGTTCTCCGCATGCTGCTGCTGTTGTTGTAGCTCATCCTAAACAGTAAAAACAAGGGCCTTTTTAATCCAACTTCTTATCAAGTAGCCAATGGCCAAAATAGATATTATCTTTTTTTTGTTCTTCTGTCAGTTCAAAACATTATAAAACTAGCATGTCATCATTGTTTTCATTGTAGGATAACATATTAATTTGCTCTTATTTCTGAGGACCGCAAAGCTTGGAACAGATTGTGGAAGTTATCAAATGTTGGAGATATAAGTAAGAGAGCAAAGATTTATTTGAAGTTGAATAAATCTGTACTGTATCTAGAAATGCCGTATGGAACGCTTTCGGGGTTAAATCTATAGCTAAAGGGGTGTGAAATCAAATACACTTGGAAAAACAAATGTAGGCTGATGGATCCTGTTCAGATATATTATTGTTCATAGTTACAATTTACACAACACACTGTTTTATAATCTACACCCTGTTGTAATCTGGGACGTCATTTGACACCCAGTTGTTTACGGAATTATATCTCACCTATAGTGCGCTGGCTTCAAGTGCCAGAGCTGAGTTCTTATACCACTCTAACAATTACACTATTTCTTTTCACATGGGCCGCTGCACACACAGTCTGAGCTTGATATATCTCCACAGTCAGCACCAATTTATGTAGATACAATTATTTGTCTACTTTTTCTACCTTTCACCTGCCTTTTTCCCTTCTTCACTCAAGCAAACATTTCTCTCTGCTGGTTTGGACTGCACCAACTTGAACTAAATCGGGGGTGTTCCACTTAAACGCCCTTAAACCCCTCTGAGTTAGGTCAACGTCAAATGGTATCTCCCTGCCACATGAACAAAAAGCTTGGTGCGAAAGTTCTTTCTGATCAGTCATTATTTCATATTTACATGACAATTACACTTTTGTTACTTCATTTATATCTGGAACAGCAGCACAGGCTCCTGCTGCAGCCCAGGTAAAGCCTTCAGGCCTGAAATAGCTCAACTGTGAGTCTGTTATTAATTAATTATTTTATTCTGACGGCCCCAAAGCACCGCGGTGGCGCGGCCCACCAAGAAACCTCCTGACTCTCCTGATTACCCAGCATGTCTTTGGTTTTAATAAGTGTATTTTAATGTCAACACTATGGTTTTTGTTCTACATTGCAGCCTTATTCTCTAACCACACTGTCTGCCTAAAGTAGAAGAACTGCCTTCTCACCACAATCCTTCAAACACTGATAGGTTTTTAAACACATGGCTCTCTATGCAAATGAACGTCATTTTATAATAACGCACCTGATAAAACACTGTGCCCTGGCTGAGACCACCTCAGATGAAATATGTCTTACTGGCGGGTGAGGCCAGTATCGTTAGCCCGAAGCAGCTCTGGATCCAGCCACCGAATTATCCAGTATAGACTGCAATCCGCTCCTTCTTACTTGGAGATCACCTTGCCCGCTAAATTATGAATTAAGTTATGCAGTAATGGCGTCTTTCATTCTATTTCAACTACCCAGTGCCCTCCTGTGACCTCCCTGTCAGCTTGACTTCTTTTAAGGCTGTTCTCATTCTACTGACTTAACCCAAAGGAACTTATAAAGGTCTAGGTCTTAATTGAAAGTCAGTGAGAAATGGGTGTGAGCGGTGACATTACGAAGGGTGTCAAGGACATCTTGAGGGGTGCCTGTCACTTTGAAGACCCACTCATGTCAGGGAAGGAAGATAAAGAGCTTCTTTAGATAAAACACAGCTATACTTATTATGGCTTCTCCTGACTGGGATGGGGATCTGAATGATTGAGTGGATAAGCCCGATCTGTCAACAAAGAGGGGGAAAAAAATACAATCCCAGCCTTGTTGAGGTTATTTTGAAATAATGTTTTTCTCACACTTGAGAAACTATTTTAAACCCACATATATTTGCCAGAATTAAAAAGCACCAACTTTGTTGTTGCCTTCTTTTGGAAATGTATCACAATGATGATATGTGTAATGTTATGACAGAGTGGAAAATAAAACTCAAAGCTTGCTTCTCATTTGTATTGTTCATAAATAGTCATCGCCGTTGCCCCTAACCCTGGTTAAATAAAGAGCAAACATTGCCTGAAATAACATTACAATGATTTCAGACAGGTTCGATGCGGTTTGACGGTGAATGTGAGGTACACATTATGTAAATGCTGCTAGTACTAAAAAATAAAGAAAGAATGGCTTTGTGGCACGCATCTGTTTTTCCTTGGGAATAACAATTATATAAAACGTACCTTCATACCGTCTGTTTTCTGTTTTGACATCTGCCTCTCTTGATAGTGCTATAATAAATGATTATCCCTTAATTGACGTAAGTGATTAACATTTTACTCCATCAGTACACAGTTGAGCATAGTAGTTATCTTTATACATTTTCCATTTTGAGCAGTATCCTTATGGCTTAGTAGAGGCATGTTTGCCTTTTTGGAATTCTGTTTTTGAGCTGATGGAAGGGCCTGCAAACTACAGTTTCCAGACCTCACATGTGAACACTTGACATCCCTAAACTGTAATGCTGACACCCTTGACAAATTGTAAAATTACTCTCATTAATTGAATAAATTGCTTGTTTGTTTGTTTATTCATTTACTAATTCATGTATAACATTGTTTTGTTTATTATTCTTGATTGTCCATCACATAGACAAGAAGGATGACAAAAAGTCAAGAGTCGAAATACAGCAGCAATTCCATTTCATTTATCTATTTTGTTTTTTTCAGTGAAAATACCAGTGGAGCTCTTCACAATAAGTACTATAGTGCATCATGTATTTCCATTTTTATTGTATGTTCCAGTTCGACAACTAAGCTATTAAAACTCAGTTTGTATTCTAGAAATGGCTCTGCATTCTAAACATCACACTTCACAGTTGTACAATGTATCTGTATTTCAGGTTTTGATGCCTACTTCACTTCACGGACTTTGGAGAACAACAGGCGTAATGTGTGGTTTGCAGAATACTGGGAGGAGAACTTCAACTGCAAACTGATGAGCTCCTCCAAGAAGGACGACAGCAGCAGGAAGTGCACAGGTAGGTGAATTCATCTGTCAATGATTTTGTTATTTGTAATACGATGTAATAGGTACGAAATCCTTAAAGGAACTAGATGCAAGTTGGTCATTTTTATACTCACTACTGCCACCTCAGGTCTTAAGCGTAACTGCAGTCTCTATATTAAGCTCGTGCATGGGCTCATTCTGCACATTAAGACATTGCTGGAACATGTAGGGGGAGGAAAATACTTAATTTTAACATGTTTAAACTCCATATAGTCCCTTTAAATTATGTCTTG
Organism: Neogobius melanostomus; assembly: GCA_007210695.1. NCBI lineage: Eukaryota > Metazoa > Chordata > Actinopteri > Gobiiformes > Gobiidae > Neogobius > Neogobius melanostomus. The sequence continues at coordinate 4,689,898 of VHKM01000073.1, read as the reverse complement.
TATAGGTGATTACATAACAGATATTGCACTGGGATTGATAGCACTGTGGTGCAGCGGTTCGCTGTGTGGAGTTTGCATGTTCTCCCCGTGTCTGTGTAGGTTTCCTCCGGGGGTTCTGGTTTCCCCTACCACTAAAAACATGTACAATAGACCAGCATGAGCGAGGGTGTCTTTGAGAGTGTGAGTGGGGGGCGACGGAAGAAATTAGCCAACGGCTACAATTCGACGTGGTGTGTTTACATGTATGAGTTCATTAACATGCACTGTCCCAACCAAATAAACAGATAAAAATGTCCATATCTAGATTCTCCATATTATGTAGATTGTGTACCGTTGCACCTCTAGCGTCTATTGAGGCGAAGGCCATATCAATGCACTCAAATTAATTTTCAACATGGTCATACAAGTAAATATTGACGTAAATGTATCACACACATTCTTCCTTGCATACCTTTGCAGCATGGAGAATGTGCTTTTATTTGCAATGGTAAACACATTCATAAGGTTCCTTCCCCAGTCAATAACGCACTGCAATTAGTGGCCCGATATTACGCCATGAATAGACTTTGAACACTAATGAACCTCTTCAATTGCTTTATTGATTGAGAGCGCATACGAACACATTATCTCGTCATTCCAGTCTTCCCATTTTGTTCAATTGTGTATGCTTTGCTTTAATCCCCCAACACACTTCACCTGTGTTATTTAATTCTCCAATAAATAAGCCATGATATGATAGACATATAAATATATGGATTTCGCTCATTCACTCTCTCTTCAGATGGCACGGCCTAATTGATCGTCACAGTTCCGGGCGCGCCGTAACTCGAGTTCTCCTCTCATCACTGACTTCCCTCTCGTGGCACATTATGATTCTCACCACAGACGCAGGGATCATCTGTGCCCCCTAGAACCAAACCCTCAATTACATAATGAACATGCCGTCTGTGCTGCTTCGGAGTGATTGACTCCCTGGGTTTTCTCCGAGAAGCAGGCAGAGAGCGGCGACGATCTGCTGACAGCACACATTTCCAGACACCATGGCTCAACATATTGCATAATTATACAATATATACAGAGCTGATGTTTTGTAACCGTTTCAAGCAGCTAATATTTTTCATAAGCTGATTTAAGTGAGACCTGCGGTGTTATAGAAAAACAACAGAAGCGCCACAGACCTTGTTTTATAACTCGACGGATTCCCTTCATTTTCTCTGTCAACCTAAAACCATAAACATCGAATGTACACTCTGTGAGCACTCATTATTGAGATACTGGCACACGATTCGCAGAAAGGTCACCCATTCCGCTATAATCGGCATCATCTTCATGTTGAAATTTCTACCTCACTGACATTTACCTGTTTCCTTTGGCATAACGTTGTCTCACAGACACTCGTCTCTCAATATGGCACCTCTAGTTCAACCTCCTCCTGTTGAAGTGTAGCTGGACTTCAATATTACCTATGGCAAACTTGTCCATCATACTCTCTGCTCAACCTCTATGAATAGTTTAATACTGTACTGTACTATACTGTACTGATCAGCTTTAACTCAGTGAATAAAATGCTATCATTGGTTTATGTACCGCAAAGATATAGGAGTATAGGAGAATAAGCGCTTAACACATTTTTCTTGACACCCCTATCTTCCATTTTAAGTATTCCACGCACCTTTACAAGGGTAATATAAGAAAACAACACCCACACCAAAGGCCTTGATAGTCATGATGCTGATCGTGCGGCGCGCATGGCTGTGACCATAATCTGTGAGTAGAACTGTCTATCATTGGTTATTGCGGTAATAAAGCTGCCACGTGTTGCAGCATAAGATGTAGGGTTTTGTGTGGTTGCTGACCCTCATACGCTGAGCAGCAATCAATAACAATGTTGAAACAGGGCTCTGTTGCTCAGGATATGTTGTGTTGCCAAGTGTAGGCTGCTGGTGGTTCCGTCGGCAAGACACTTTCAATGAATGGTGGTTACTATATTGTCATGTGGGAGGCAATTCTCATTGGTAATTTAATATGTAAGTCAATAGAAGATCCCAAATTGAAGAAAGCAGATGTGTGTAATAGGAGAAATCTGTTTCTTTTTTTCCTTTTTTTAGAGCTGTTGTACGTAAATAATTATAAACGTTAAAACTGTGATTTGTGCTGTACAGGTTCATTGTGATTTCCAGTGTTTTTTTGTTGTTGTTTTTTAATTTTATTTGGTTGCTATACAATATAGTCTCATATGGCAGTTAAAGGCAATAGTTTCTCTGCAGACTGAAGCAACATCTGGTAGAGTTTTTTTTTTTTTTTTTTCCTCCACCATGCGCTCTCTTTGAGCCATTTCAGTCTTTGATTAGTAAGACTACTTCAATGGGCTGGAAGCAGGTGGTTAAGTGCAGCATTTTACTAATGGAAGACAAAGATTGGGCTCCAGCATAGTGGTAGATTTGTCTCCAAAGGTGGTTAAACCGCAGGAATTAAAATTTTGATAGCGTAGGAGGGTATTTTGAAAAGACTGAATACTAAAAAAAAAAAATTGGCAAAGCACTCTGAATTTGCAAACATAATTCTTTTATTTACAGCGTCACCAACGCATTTTGACTCATCTGAGTCTTCATCAGGATAAGTCGCTTCAGGTATCTGTACTTTACTTGAGTATTTATTTTCCTGACGACTTTTTACTTTTACTCCTTACTTTTGAAACGCAAGTATCTGTACTTTCTACTCCTTACATTTTCAAAACGGGCTCGTTACTTTTCTTTAGAATCACGCGCTGTTTTTTTCTTTTTCTTTCCCCCGAGGCGGCCGCGCGCACCCGTCTCGTCAGCGCGCGTGCCAGAGCGCAGATTTGATTTTTGTCTTTTTGGTTTCGGTTTAGAAACAGACGGCATCTCTGCACACCGGGGGCAGCTGCTGAAGTAAACGCGATGCTGTCAGAGCACGGACGCGTATAGAGCAAAGGAACCAGCGTCACCAGTGCGGAGGTGAGAGAGACGGACATGAGCGCGCACGTGCTCCTGCTCCGCCTGCAGCCGTGGTGCAGGGACAGACAGCATGAACATAGCCTAATACTGACCCGTTTGACCGCGGTCCTGCTGTGATTTTAGTGTGAGATCAGCTGCATTGGCTGATATAAGCGATTTGGGGGCGTTTTTATTTGTTTTACTATATTAATTTAATCCTATATTTATACAGGTTTGTCCTTTGAGACCATAGTTTGAGATGATATGATGTCTAATTAGTCAGAGACCTGTTTCAAACACATCAACCATATGGGCTCATAGGCTGCAGTTACATCGGCATAAAAATAATTAAATAAATGTTTTGAAAGCATAAAGAAAAAAGACAGGAAAAAAACAACAAATGTTCGTCCAGTGCAGCATTTGTTGTTGTTTGTTCACACATATGAACAGGCTTAAATTGAGTAAAATACAGTCTGAATAGGAGCCGTAAAGCCATCTGGATAATGTTTTTAATCGCGTTTCATTGTCGACTGTTTTTACTTTGTACTTTAGTACATTTTTGATGAAGTACATTTGTACTTTTACTTAAGTAAACTAGTTGCAGCTGTACTTTTACTTTTACCGGAGTAATTTTTTACCCGAGTATCTGTACTTTTACTTAAGTACGGCAATTGAGTACTTTCGACACCTCTGCCGGTTATCAATTATCATTTCCCTACATGCGGGCGGGGGAGGCAGGTGTTGTAGGTGACGTCAATATAGTTCTATGCTCTTCACTCACTCAGGCGCATTATATACTTCACGACCAAACGCTAGTGATCAGATCCAATCGTTTCAAACTTTAAAAGGAGTTCACCCCTCCCACCTGAAAACGGAGCTCAATTGTGAAGATCCAGACCCTCTGTATGTAATGAGTACGAGGGTATGGTAGGACCAGGCTTGTAGAGCACCTGATTAGTAAGTTTGTTTGCTATTTTTTCTGCAATTACTCTGCTATTACGCTGAAGGAGCCACTCTACCTCTCCTCTTCTGCTAAAATGTGTCATTTCAAAGAGCTACGTTATGTATCGTGAATTTTGTAATAATTCACTTTTCTTTTTTTAAAGCTAAATACACGTATATATTCAATTTGCCTAATGAAGGTCTCAGGACCAAAACATGCACCTTATCACAATAAACTACTTTTGCAAGGTTGTCAGTGTGCGGGAAGTATTATTTTTATTCATATACGCTGAGATTTTCCCTCATCTCCTATGCACCTGCCTCAAGTAATTGATGTGCATAGTTTTTCTTCTCGCAAAATATATGTAAAATCTTTCTATAAATATAGATAGTTTTGTCCCTTTACTCTTAGAATGAATGATTATTTCTGTTTGTTGTGAAATGAGCTACGATAGTTATGCACTGTAGCTCGGGGCAGCTATAAGTACTGACTCCTATTAGCACACTTTTAGTTCCTTGGAAGGCTTGGGTCGGGATAACGTAGTGGCGGAGGCCGCTGTCTCCAGTGATACTGTGTGATATGAGCAGGTCATGGAAAAGAAGAGAATCCTGTTCACGAGATACCATTAAGCTGCTCGCTGTGCCACAGGCGTGGAAATAGAGGGTATGGAGAGCATCGAGGCGGTCGCCAGAGGTTTAGCAAAAAGAGATAGGACGGCCGCGATCAATGTCTGCTTTGCTGTGACCGCCGAGGAGATATTGCACTCATAATCAGCCCTGTCAGAGAGGAAAACAGGCTAAGAGCTGAATAAAGAGCAGCTTGCCTCAATCACTTTGACTTAAACAGTGGGCAACAATGTCAAGGCACTGGAGGGTCAAGAGGAGTCACTTTGAAAACACATAGCATTAATAAGTTAACTTACAGTCCACTTCTGCGTATGGTGTTAAGAGCGATCTATAGTGTAGATTAAGCTGGAGATGAATCTGATTAACATTATAGAAAGGTCACATATGAAACTGATGTTTTCTAAATGAAGTCTTCCAAGCGAGAATAGACGAACAAGGGCCAAGTGATGATTTGAGAGTTGGGAGACAGAACCTCTAAACCGTTAAATTTCTTTAGGCGCATTGAGTTGCCTTGTGTACGAAATGTGCAATATAAATAAAGTTTCCTTGCCCTTGCCTTGCCTTAAAAAAAATCATAATTTAGACTTTTTGATTTACTGTATCTCCAAAATATATAATTCTACTATAAATCATCATCTCTTATATGTAAAAGCCTCCTCACCTGCGAGAAAAAATAAATAAATAAATGTTGTAGCGCTGATAACCACAGCTCTATATGGTATTCAGTGCACAGGTGGCAATTGTGGCACAGGCTAAAACTTGTTTTTGAATAAATGAAACCAGTTTTGTAACCCCTGTGTCTTAACAAAATGCCGTTTTGCTTTTGGTTTATAAATTATGCATTTGTTTGCTCTAAAACCCACTCCAAAAAAAGGATAATGGAGTCGCCTTCTGTTAGTTCAGCAGCAAATACTTTATCTTCAGAGTGTATTTGTTTGTTAAGAGCAGCATTTTTCTTAAATGCATTATTGACCTTTTCTTCATTACAGAAACTATCTGCTTTTAGTTATGCTCCAAGCGATTTCAGGTAAATATTAACTAAGGCACTTTCGTAAAACATGTACCGCCTTCCCAAAATGTGATTGCATGTAAAATTTTATTATAAATAATACCTTAACACACTTTCATATACAGTACATATGTTTATATACATATACTGTATGTTGTTCCTGGACAAACCTCACTTGAATAGTTGTGTTTTCACTTACAGATCATCAGAATTAAATATTCAAAACTAATATAATCTCCTCTTAAGACCTAATATAACAGGAATTGAATTAATATTAACTATCTATAGAGCTGTCAAACTTATCATAGAAATGCATGCTATTAATCAAGGAACAGATAATGCATTTTTCATGACATTTTGTCACGATCATTCATGACAAAATGATCGTGTCATATGTTTTGTCTTCACTTGCTCCCGTATCTTGCTGTAAAGCAGACCGGTCATCACGGCCCAGAGCCGCGCTATGTCAGGGATTTTTCACACCGCATGCATTTTTTTAGGCGAACTGGTGAGCATATCCCACTGTTCAAGTATTCGCATTGGCCACTTAAATTCAAGTCCGAACGTGCATTTGCATTCTTACTGAACACAGATGTGGCAGCCGCTCCTAAACTCAAAAATTGAACTATTTTTTCTCTCTAGTATATAGAAACTATCAAAAAGAATATCTAAATAATCTATTGAAAAATAAGGAATTGTTCGCTGCCACAATATAACATGGCCCTGGTGCATGTTTTAAACATTAAGGAACACTGGCTAGTTTAGGGGAGGATTAGAGACAAACAACAACAACAAAACCGGGGGGAAGACAAATCTCCCAAAAAGGATGGACACTGAATGATGACAATAATCCTTTTATCCATTCTTGCTGCTACCTTGAAGGCAAGTTTTTTTTTTTGTCTGCAGGAGTGACAAAAGCCATTTCTTACCACATGGTATAACAAAAAACATCTGCCTCATACATCTGTGATTTTGTTCCTCCCATAAACAGTAGCCTTTCTCTTTTAATCTATTCGCTCTGATACAGCCTCCTTGATCTAAACTTTTCATCAAACAGACAGTGAAAGGTGCTACAGTTTAATATAGCATGTAAATGGATGGTGGTTATAGACGTTTTGAATTTATGTTAGATTCAAAGATTCAAATATTTTTCTTTTTGTCAATTCATTTCACAATGAATCGAAATAGTTCATTCTCTCGTCCTTGTGGGAGTAAAGGGTGGAAGCACAGGGAGGGCAGGGAAGGGAAGGAGTTCAGCTTCCTGATAGCCTGGTGTATGAAACTGTGGATTTCACAGTCTCCTCCCTGAAGGCATTACCTTGAAGAGTCTGTGTGATGGGTGCGTAGGGTCTCTGGTGATTCTGACGGCTTTGCGGGTGAGACGGGTGGAGTACATGGAGGGGAGAGGGGCTCCCAAGATCTTCTCTGCTGCTCTCACGATGTGCGGGAGGCTCCTTCGGCAGGAGGCAGTGCTGGCGCCGTGCCACACAGTGATGGAGCTGGTCAGGATGCTCTCTATAGTCCCTCTGTGGAACTTGCACATAACGGGGGCTGGGACTCTGGCTCTTCTCAACTTGCGGAGAAAGTAGAGACGCTGATTACTTTTCTTGACCAGTGATGTAGTGTGCATGGTCCAGGAGAGGTTCTCTGTGATATACACACCCAGGAACTTAGTGCTGGTCACCCTCTCCACTGCAGCACCGTTGATTGTTAGAGGAGCATGCTGGACCCGCGCTCTTCAAAAGTCCACAACAATCTCTTTTGTCTTCTCCACATTTAGAGAGAGATTGTTCTGTGTGCACCACATGGCCAGACTGCTCACCTCACTCCTGTAGTTTGACTCGTATCTGTTGTTGATGAGACCCACCACTGTTGTGTCGTCTGCAAACTTGATGAAGAGGTTTGAGTCGTACTTTGGAGTAGGCAAAGCAAGGTAAATTTATTTGTAGAGCACAACTCATACACAAGGCAATTCAAAGTGCTTCACAGTTGCAGAAAATTACAAGAAAACAAATAAAATCAATCAATAAAACATCAACATAAAGTTAATCAATTACAGTAAAAGGCAAGAGTGCAGATAAAATACTTTCAGTTTTCATATGCACGGGTAAAAAGAGCTGTTTTCAGCCTGGATTTGAACATTGTTGAGGCCTGTCTCACATCCTCATGAAGACTGTTCCAGATTTTAGCTGCATGAAACTGAAACGCAGCCTCACCGTGTTTATTATTGACTCTGGGAACCACCAGGAGACCCCTCCCTGAAGTTCTCAGGACCCGAGATGGTTCATACGGCTCTAACATGTCAGAGATGGACTTTGGTGCTAAACCATGAAAAGACTTGTACACAAGCAGAGCTGTTTTAAATTCTATTCTCTGAGTGACAGGAAGCCAGTGCAGAGACCGGAGCACTGGACTAATATGGTCGTATTTCCTGGTTCTTGTGAGGACTCGAGCAGCAGCGTTCTGGATGTACTGCAGCTGTCTAACAACCTGTAGCTCAACGAGCTACAGGTTGCTAGCTAGCTAGCTTTAGGTTAACAACGTAAAAGTGAAATAACTCCTGCCCAGGAGTGCCACATATCGGTATTTACTTCCACGGAAAAGTGCAAGGTTAGTCCTGTTGTGTTGTGATTCTGGCGATGCAGCGTGTGCTTCTGTTGTTTCGTAGAGCCTGACGGAGATGCTCGCTCTGAGACGAGCATTCAGACAGTGCAAGACCGGCTAAAAACCCACATAAAATAGTCCCTGTAGTTTGGCATATTTAGCGAGTTTAGTAAATGAAAACAACATTTGTTATAAAATGTTACGTTTGTGGGACCATGGTATACGTAAGCAGATTAAACAACTCGGAGCCGTGCATTAGACGGTTATAATGCACTTCCGCTGCGCGTTGTGGTGTTCTTGACTCCGCGTTGTGCATTATAACCGTCTAATGCACGGCTTCTCATTGTTTAATCCTTACGTAATACACTGTTCCTGAACAAATAAATAAAAAAATATAAGAATTTTGTACCAAATCTGAGAAGCCTTGAGATGTACAGTTCTCCATATCAGATTATCTTGCAGCCTGCGTAGTCTTGTGCACAGAAATATCCTCACATTAGCATATAAGACCACTCCATAGGGAATTTCTTTGTCTCTGGCTTCCCTGTTTGTGCTGCCGGCATTCAGCAAAACACTGTATTGAGCTTTTCGTTAGTATGTGCCAAGCATCAGACCATCTCTCTATTCACACCGCAGCTTCAAACAGAGCGAGCACTCCTGAGCCATTATTCAGACGGTGTTAGACGCATTCTACTTCGTCAAAGGCGTCTTCAAGTGCACATAAGGGGTGGAGTTGCACATAAAATAGCAGCATATGCGTAGTGTGTCTTTTAAGCTTTGCTCTTTGCATGTCATCCCCTATACCTACCCGCAGTGTACTGTATTTCTCCGCACCCAGATAGCTACAGCGCGCTATCACAAAGTGGCAATTGTTGTCGGAGGTATGCGTCACAGCGTGTACACAAACCTAAATCTTTGACGCTTTAGAAAGAGAAACGGGGTTATAATAATGCATGCAGGTGAGATTGGATTTTTCCGACACAAAATGCACATCACTTGCTTGTCAGCACCTCTATTTAGGAATGGATATAAATGTCAATATTCACACTTTCCTTGAATGAAAAATGTACCTCCAGGAGATGATGTTTCAGTGTTTCCTTTATTTGTAGAGGTCTAGAGGGGTGACGCACATGTTGATTGTGATTCATGGAGTGTCCTTTCTGTAATATGGTGGATATGCGTTCTGAGACAGCTAGATGCAAAGCTAATTTTATTGTTATCCTTTTAATGAAAGTTCTTGTATAGAAGGCTTTGGTCTGTTGGTTTGTGTAAGTTGCATTTGTAATGACTCATCAAGTGTCCACATAAGGCTGTCAAGTCCCATGTTTGTCTCGAATTTTATAAAAGTAATTCAGATGGTGATGCAAAGAGGTTCAAATGAATTGTTGCCTGTTGGAATAGTCACATTACACCTGTGTGCTCAGTTCATGTAGTACAGGTGGACATCTAAAGGAACAGTTAATCAAAGGATTTGTATCTCTTCATTTAATCGGTCCGAATAAAGAACCTTAAGGTAATTAATACCTCTCTCATCCTTAACAGTATTCAAAATTCACCTGCACACCAAAATCGTGTTTAAATTATAAAGTATATGCACATTCATCAAAAGTCTCTCCTCTCCATTTCCCCAATGGTAACATCTTCCACCATTTTTTCATTAAGACTCCACATAAGTTATTGTCCTTTATAAGCACATAATAAAAGTTTGATGTGATTTAACCACGTTTTCTATATTACTCTGCATGTGGTTGGTTGAACTGCTGTCTCTCTTTTAAATTTTTAAGAAAGATTTCGGAAAGATTTCGTCATCATGTATTGTCATTTGTTCATTGTTAATATGTTAAATGTTTTTTGATATTTTGTATATACATTCCATTAAAAAGGACAGATTATCGAGAAATAAGATATAACATTATGATACCCAAGAGCTTCAGAGATATGTGCACACCAGAAGCACAGTATAAAATTAATGGAGTGAATCCTAATCCCACAGGTCTCATCTCTCTCTTTCACACCCCATAATAATGAAGCCATATCCATTGGCCCTTACTCCGCCTGCTTCCCGCATATCCCAGCACAAACAGACATTTAGTCAGACACTCGGGTTGCGTTCTCTACAAGCTACTGCCTCGTTCCTTTGTCTTTCCTTGCTCTCCAACCGTGTAACATGAACTATGCTTACTAATTAACCTTGAAAGGTCTGTTGGGCATAGGAGAGCAGTAGGAGCAAAGGCATCGCCATGGAGACAGGAGTGGAGATGGCACATTCTGTGGCTTTGCATGTTAAAGTGTCGACAAGCATCAGCAAGGTGTATCCGCAGGCATTCATGAGTTAATGTGGTGTCTCTCTGTTCAGTTCGATATATAAAATTCAGAATGAGGGGTATTTTGTTTCATATGAAACAAACCTGTGAATTTGCCACAAGTGGTTTCAGGTATTATCATTTCACATCATGTCAGCCCTGTTGGTCAAATCGGTGAGGTCTATTGCGATCCCCGTGTCTGTGTAAGCTTCCTCCACAATAGTGTGTCGGGTCAGTATATGCTACTCCCTGAAAAATAGATTTTGGACCCGATCTTCCACCTGGTGCAAGAACAGCATTGGTCCAAATGAGGCTGTCATCTTACATGTGCGCAACTGTTACGCCATGTGACTGCGGCCAGGGCGAGAAGGCGTCACATAAAAAAGAGATTGAGGCGTGTTGCACAGCACAGAGAGCGCTGTTTCCCTTTGCAGCCTCAACATCTTTTCCTCCTTTACATTGCGGTGCCTCATGTACTTCATTCAGCTTTTAAGCTCTTCTTTTTTTTTTATCTCTCACAAAACAAACTATATACTTTATTTATCCCAAGATCTTGCACCCGGCGCAAGGACAGCGCTGCTCCAAATGCGTTGGTCAGCTTCCATTAGCACAGCTGTTGCTCTATGTGGCTGTGCCACTGGCGAGAGGGCGTCGCTTGTTAAAAGAGAAGAGGTCAACTGAGGCGTGGTTTATTACAAGCAGCACTATGGGCGCTCTCATATGGCAGCCTCTCATTCATTTCCTCGTTTACATCGCACTGCCTTATGTTCTTCCTTAAGCATTATAGGCTCTCACAGGTCTGTGTCCCGAGAGAAAGGGATGTACAGTCGGTCCCGCTTTGGTGTAATTGCGTTAACGCGACCCAAACAAAAGCACATGTTCACCCCCCACTCCTCCACAACCCCTCTCCCTTAACAGTACACAGGCTGCAGAGTCTGGTTGGAGGAAAAAGGTTGTTCAACATAACATCGCCATTGGCCATCGATGTTTCTCCAGTCCATGTACTTCCCACTTAAGTGTGTGTGAAGCGGCAAGATATCAAAGGGCGCTCCTACTAAACGCAAAAAGTTAGACAGTTAGAGTTAGACACTGTCCGTGTCCCGAGAGAAATACAAAATATCAATGGTCCTGCTCTGGTGCTGGTATCAAGGAACGCGAGGGATATCTACGGCTAAACGGGATCTTAAAGGGGGGGTATTATGTAAAATCGACTTTTTCAAGCTTTATATCATGTTATTATGTCATTCCCTCATTAAACACATGCCTGGAGTGTTGCCTTGGCTCATTCACATATTTTTGCGTAATCAGTAAAAACTTAGACGGCAGCCATTTTAGGTGTAGCTATGCCTCAGTCCTCCTAGGAACGCCCCACCTCCTGGAGACGCCTCTGGACCTTTTGTCACCAGCCAAGCCACCAACCACTGCTCCTCAGCTCAGCAGAGCCCCTCCCCGCACAGTAGTGTTGTTTATATGCCACAGCAGTGTGCTGAAGGGGGCGTGTCGGAAAGCTTCTTAAAGAGACAGAGGCCTATTTCAAGACGTTCAGTACAGCCATTTTGAGAGAGCAATTTATTCAAGGCAGTTATTTTAATTTACTGCATATACAGACCAACAGAAGGTTACGTCATCATTGTAGTATGCTATAGACTGGTGCTATGTGATTGAAAAAAGCATAATACCCCCTCTTTAACTAACATGATTTGGCCCCTGAATTAAGGAGGGATACAGAACCGGGGGAGACATTCTGCAAATTGCTGGAGCTAGGACTGAAGAATGTTCGGCAGGAGAATGTCCAGCATGTATGCACTACTGCCTTCATAAGTTGGCTAATGAGAAGTATATGGTAATAGTTGAGGACTAAGATACAAAGTCTCACCAAAAACTATTTTATAAACTTAGGTTTGGATGTTAGTAATTTTCTCTTTTTAATAAATCACAATTTAAGTGTAGATTCCGTATTATTTCTGCTATTTTACTTACCTAATTTACCTTAATTAAATGTTGTTGTTTTTTACTTTTTTTATACAAAATGAAAATTTTGTATAAAAATGTGGTAAAAAGAAAAAAAAGTGTTATTACTTCAGTTGGGACTTAACATAATCTGACGTTCATTTATTCCTGTCCATGCACAATGCACTTGTGCATCACTAACATATGGCAAGCCCCAGGCTCCTCTAAACTAACGCCTCCTTATTGTCTAATGGAGACTTTCATCTGCACCTGGAAATAATTACTCTCATTTCCGATTAGAGAATGTGCTGAGAATACAGTATCAAACCGCCAAGTTTCTCAGTAAAATAGATTATAATTATTAAGATAACAGGTGCTACTGTCTTAGGTGGTAACTCATCTGTTTGTTTATACGTTGCAATATTCTAAAAATAATTGCTTTTAAAATGAGCAACATGATGTATTTAATATATGACATATAAAATTGGCTAATCTGGTTCATGCACATATCAATGTGTACTTTAATGTTTGAAAATCAATTTACACCGATTCATTTGCATTTGCATCTCACCCTTAAAACAAACAGTGTGTTTGTTGTGGGTCAGGTCTTTCAAAGTGGAAGCCATTAACAGTATTTCTATGTGTGTCTCTCAGGTCAGGAGCGCATTGGGATTGATTCCAAGTACGAGCAAGAGGGGAAGGTGCAGTTTGTGATCGATGCTGTCTATGCCATGGCTCATGCCCTCCACAACATGCAGAGAGACCTGTGTCCAGAGAACGCCGGATACTGCCCCGAGATGGACCTGGCAGGGGGCAAGAAACTACTGAAGTACATTCGCAGTGTCAGCTTCAATGGTGAGTTTGTTGCCCAAGAACAGCTGAAAGTAACTGGAAAAAAATAAATAAAATGTGTGTCTGATATATATATATATATATATATATATAACTATATATATATATATATATAAATATATATAGTTATATATATATATATAACTTTTTTTTAATATAATTTTTGGCATCACGTCTCCCAAACATTTTAAACTGTGGCAAAAAACAGATGGTAATACTGCATAAATCATGATAAGTGTTTTTTTTTTTTGGTGGCAACATAGATGGCTTGGCTCAGTATTTCATCGACAGTCTCAAGGCTACACTCCAAAAAGATTACGCTAAATGTTGTGTGACTTATGAATAGAAATTGGTTACATTTATTCATACCACGGGTTAAGAGAACCTCATTTTTGAAACATGAATTAAATAAATAGCTTCTTGGCAAAGCAATATAGTATATACGTATTTATTGGTTAGAGTTGCATGCATTCTATGTATCATTAGAATGTAGTGTAAGTGGATCTGTAAATAAAGTACATTTCTATGGGATCTATAGGAGGAAATAAAATACTGTAGTGTGAACTTATCTAATGGTGCATTTTGTATCAAACTTAATAAAGAAACACAGTAAACTAAAACATGCAAGAGTACTGCTTGGATATACTGGTTCTTTCAAAATGTCTCACGTTGGTGTTCTTCAGTGTAGGGATCAGCAAAGGAAAAAGATACAAAACTGAGCCACTCAAAGAAAAAAAATTGGTAAAAAGCCTTTATTGCAGCAGAGGAGGCGACACTCAAAAGTCCTTCTGAATTTATACTCGTAAAGCAACAGAATGTCCAAGTCTCAATGGGGACCTGGATTGAACTTTACCCGAAGATTCTGTATACGTACTGTATATGTCTGTAAATAATTGATAGAGAATTGTATATAATTCTGTTGATATATTTTGCCAATTGTATTTTATATGGCTATTTCTATATGGCTATTCTTATGTATGTCTGTATTTTCTGTATTTTGAAATCCTGCTCATAGAATGTACTGCATCAGCTGGCCCCTATGGTGCATGTGACCACCTTATACAGTTTAAAAGCTGCATTCTGACTCACTCAAGCTTGCCCTGACGACGTCCCAATGCGTAGGCAATGTTTTCATCAGAATGATGTAACTTTTTTGCTGAACCTTCTAGCATTCTTGATAAATGGACTCAACTTATACCAATTCACTCTCATTTATACACCAATCTATGAATGGTCCAGTGCCTTGCCTCCAGACACTGGAGGCAAGGCAAGTGAAGTGTCTTGCCCAAGGACACAACAACAGTGCGCATTGCGGCAGCTGGGATTCGAACCTACAACCTTCCGATCATGAGATGACCCGCTCTACCACCTGCCCCACAAGTGTTCACAAGAATTCAAACAATTAAAATAGAGCTATTGACATCTACAATATAGACTCTCTAATTATGTTTAAGGGGAGACATTTTGAAGCACACCTTGACACATGGTTTTATCGTCTGATTATCAAAAGCGCTTGAACTGTGACTGAAAAGTCAACAATTTGACGATATGCAACGTATGAATGTGACGGTGCAAGTTTTAGTCTATATTTCTGGATATTTAAGCTGCGTAGTGCGTGTCATGCGCGTGTATGTGCCCCAAACAGAGCGTCATCATCACTTCCCGCTAAACTAAAGGCTGCAGACTCCAGACCTGCAAAGTTATATCCTCCAAAAACACATGAAATCTGTGTGGCTTTGTAAAGGTTTCTCCAGTAGATGAAAAGGCTGTGGTAAATGATAGAGATCCAGTGTGCTAAAAATAAAAATAAAGAAATAAATATCCAAGCAGAATGTTGTCCAGGAAAAGCCCACATACGAGCCTCAAATCAAATGCAATGCTCTGTCTGTGTTTTAGCTTACTTCAGAACAGTTTTGTTTTCTATTTTGTTCAATTGCATCGTGAACCCAGGGCCACATTTTATTATAAAGCATCTTTGAAAAATTAGAAAGCATTGCCAATTGTATTCTGAGATTAAAAATACTGCCTAATAATGAACATATATTTTTTTTAAATAAAAAAAAAAAAAGAAATTCTATTGCACTTGCACCATGATGCACCAAATCATGGTTCCTGCATCGTGAACCAAACTGATCCATGAGATAGCTGAACCGTTACACCCCTAGCTATTAATATTGAATGTCTAATTTCTGGGTATGCTCATTATGTTTGAGATGGATCATGCGTATTCTGATTTTTAAAAGAGAAATGACATGACAACATGACATTAAGTACAATAGTTCAAAGAGTCTGGTTATGATTTGTAAAACCAAGCACGAGAAGAACATGACATTTCCAAACTTTTGTTTGTGTAATGATGTTTTGCATGTTGTCAACAAAATCAAGTACCTTGGGCACATCATCACTGAGGACATGTCAGATGATGATGACATTTATAGTCAATGCAGAGTCTTGTATGCCCAGGCTAATACCCTGGCACGGAAGTTTGGTTGTTGTACAGAGAGAGTAAAGCTGACTTTATATAAAACGTACTGTACTTCCTTGTACACGACTCATCTCTGGACTCATTATAAGAAAGCCAGCCTGCATAGGCTCCAGGTGGCCTATAATGATGCTTTGCATGTGCTTTTGAGGAATCCAAGTTGGTTAAGTGCCACAGAAATGTTTGTCAATGCCAGAGTGAACACTTTACAGGCCGTACTACTATTTTGATGTACAGCTTTATGTGTCGGCTGAAAATGTCTGAAAATGAAATAATAGTGTCCCTCACAAATATAAAATGGAGTGCGACATGTTATCAATCTAACTTGTGGAGACACTGGCATGATTGTCTTTTAAAATGCCATCTTAATTGTTTGTCTTGTCCTTTTATTTTAATTTTAATGGACTATGAATCCAGAATAAAGTTCAATTGAATTGACTTGAATTTAAATGTTCAGGCTTAGAGGGCATGAGATCTGTGCAAGGCTGCATTGAGAAGCTGAGGCACTCTGAATTTGTTGACGACACGTTTTGACTCACAGGGTCTTCATCTGGACTCGTATGTAACTGTATAGGACCCGCTCTACTCATGTAACCTGGTTGCCATGCGGGTTCACGTGGTACATGAACTGCCTCTTGTTTTGCACAATTTGTCACGGCTTTGAAAATGTTGAAGTGAAGAAGTTACAGCTCTCCCTACACAGGGAGCTACAACAGAATATTGTTTCACTGGAAAACCTTTCAGCTAAAACAAAAGTCTACTCGGGGAGCTTGTGAATCTGCTGTGGTAAATCTGCAGCGGATCCGTTCTGAAGTAGAGGTGAGGCGGCACAAGGGACACAGACTGAAGCTTTAAATGTAAAGACCCTGGCTCAAGCAGGAAATTCAATAATTCAATTTGGTTTTATTAATATCAGACCTTAATATTATTGGTATGACATGGTAAAAGCCAAATATTGGACGTCAATTATCGCTGGCTGATATTATCATGCATCACTAAAATATTAAAATACTCCAGGTATGTTTTTGCTTCATAAGAAGTCTCTCAAGGAATAAGTCATGAGTTGAACAGCCTAAAATATTGAAATGTGTGGATGTTCGTAAGAGAAAATTGTGCTTTTAATATGTTTTTCTAAAAGACACAGTTGCATGGTTTCACTCAAAATAACTTGCCCTTAATGATAACTATAGATTAAAGACCAGACTTGGCATTTAGATAAATTGTTTATCTATCCCTTTTTTATACAAAGGAAAATTCACTTTATAAGGGGCTGTATTGTCATTGGTATAGCATTTTCGTCCAACTATCGATCCAGCGCAGTTGTCCGGTAGAAAGAATGACTGACTGAGCGGCTGACAGCAAAGAGACAAAAGACAAACTGCCATCGGCACAAAGCACTTCAGACACTGTTGTCGGGCATGTCTCCATTCTGACCAGTGACTCATCATCCTGAGAGTGCATGTCTGGTTTGGTACAAATTAAAGACCTAGGGCGGTATAGACTCTCCCACCAATAAAGTGTTGAGATAGTAAGTAGTAAGTGACAAGATTATACATGTTTATTTATCTTTTCATACATATTTAGATGTATTATTCCTGAAATTTCTTTGGCAGCATATGGTTGTCTATGCCTACATGTGTACGTAAATGCTTTGATATAAAATAAAGTTAATTATGTAAAAAAAATAAAAAATAAAAAAGGCTGCAATATAACATCTGCACATTAATAATTATGCCGCCTATTTATGTCTTGTGTTACAACGTAAATTTGCTTTGGCCCTATTCATTTGAGGCTCCAGAATGCAATACATCACATTAGCGAGATGTAGTAATCTTTCTAAACAACCAAGCAAACACTAGTATGTGCTCATGCCTACATTAGTACATATTCAGCAAACAAATTCATATCCCTGCTGCATAAAATTATTTAAAATCATTTTTAATTCCAAATCAATTGTAGTGCCGGCTGTCTCCTTTGTACAAGCTTTCATCCAGGAAAAACATCCACTAAACCGATTCAGCTGGACATTTTCTTCACGTCACTTTTTGACTATGCAATCTACAACACCAGTGCGCGCAAGTGTGTCACCACCCACTGACTGCACAACCTGATGGGGCTTAACGTGCCTCCAAACACCAAACTCTGCCCACATTTGCAGAAGATTGTTGCTGATGTGAGTCGGCCCAGTGGATCATGGGGGGTGGAGTGAAGCTCGGGAAGTGTCACTGGAAACCGCTGCGTGCAATGTCTGATAAAGACAGAAATGGATCATGCTGCGCAGTTATGCTTAGAGGTTAGATTTTAGGCCCGATTCCAAGCCCGACCCGACATTCGGGCTGGGCCGTGCCAGGTCGGACTTCGATTGATTGATTGATTGATTGATTGATTGATTGATTGATTTTTTTCATTTTTTATTAATGTCATTATAATCTCTAATAAAAAATCTATGCTATAGGCTTAGTCTATTGGATACAAAATGTGGTTATACTCAGGGAGGTGGTGCAGGCGCACGTGCTGGCTGTGTTGTCACGTTTAAGCAGCATCGTGAATGCACTGCACAGATGCTCCTATCCGAGCCTTAAATAAATAATTTACATAAATTCAAGTTAATTCCTCTGGCTTGGGTCAGGTCGGGCTTGATTTTCTGGGCTCGATCTAACCTCTAGTTGTGCTGCTGACTTCTCTATGGTACGTAAAGTGCTAATGGCACACGTGCCTGATGCTTTGTAGATGTAATAATGAAAGCCTGCACTTCCTCCTTCGCTGGCCGTGATCAAGGAATGATCTGCTCATCAGATTGCCATGTGATTATGAAGTCACTTTTACAGACACTTCTACCAAAAAAAAGGGGGGGGAAATTGCAGTTCACTATTTAGCCAGGAGGGGCAGTACACAAGGCTTTAGATAGTTTTGGACTACAATAGTGTACACTTAAATGACAACAAATTAACTGGGAACAGCAAACACGACTCAAAAAACATCATATACTATATACAGTTTATCAGCAGACAAAAGTTGGTTTGGTCTGTAGTTGCACTTTAACATCTTTGCCCGTTTGAATAAGAGAGAAACGTTGCCGTCTAAGTGAAGAAATGTCCCGTTGAATCGATTTACTGGATTCTGTATCACCTTCAAATATTGATTAACAGTATAATAAAATGTTCTCTCACAAAACAATCATTTAACTGGAGCCTCCTCTCCTCCCGCCATAATTACTTTTGGACATTCTCTGTCTGCATCTATAAATCAGGCCCATAAACTCATGTTTGAGTCATTGTAAATAAAGCAGTATCTCAGTTGGGACGTGTAATGTCAGAAATGTAGTTCTGCCATCTGCTCTGATTTACCGGAACACTCTGTGAGCCCGCGGTCATGCTGCTGTGTTCTCCCTGTGTTTAGACAATAATGATCACTTGATTCAGACTTTAACTCTCTTCCTTGTTTTATTACATTACTATTTAATATACAAAAATCCCATAACGGACGCAGAGAGAGAGAGAGAGAGAGAGAGCAAGATATCGTAAGTACCCATCCCAACCCCCTCCTTATTGGACCTGAAAGCCGCTCCTTGATCCCTGTGTACAAAAAAGTCTAATTTATCAATGCGTAATCCTGTGACAGTCTGATTAGATCAGCAATTTCATATCACTCACTTCACATCAAAATGCATTCTCAGAAGGGCAATTATTAGCATTTTATTAAATGTGTAATACATTTAGACTTAATCACTTTACTATGAACATTTTACCTTCAACTCTCTACTGCCCTTTCAAACTAAAACTTTCTCTTAATCAAAGTGGAATAGAATACATTTCACTATCAAGGACCACACCACAACAAAGTGCAATTAAGATTTTATTCACAAGGTTATAGTGTGGAGTGAAACTGGGTGAGACTGTGGGTGGGGCTCCGTCTTGGGACCCCCCTTCTAAGCAGTAGAATCATTGCTGAAATGGAACAGACATGAAGGGAGGGAGGGTGGGGTCGACAGTTTCAAACAAACTGAGATGACGAGGCTTGGCTTGGTATATAATGGCTTGTGAGTAATTAGAGGTGCGGTTAGGTGAAAGCAAGAGCGGTTGGTGTGCAAAGTGTGATAGGTTGAGGCGTGGTCCTGCTCCCGAACCTAGTCAATAAATATTGACTCTATAAAAGAAATTAATACAATATTTCCAGTTGTGTAGATCCTTCAGAGGTTGTGGTGTTCTCATCGAATGACATTCTTTGCGTGTTTTACAGGAAGTGCTGGTACATCAGTGACGTTCAACAGAAACGGTGATGCTCCGGGACGCTACGACCTGTTCCAGTATCAGTGGAACAACATCACGGGACATGGCTACAAGATGATTGGCCAGTGGACCGAATCCCTGCAGCTCAGTGTAAGTTTCAAAACCATATTTCTTTTTCTAAAGGAAGTGGTTTGTGCTTGAAGTCAATTTATAGCTACAACATGAGATACAGTATAGATGAATAGGTAACGCTACAATACGACCAGGTAAGTCTATGTAGTTACTGTAGTACATCCTAGACAACTACAGTGGTACATCTATGGTACCTACAGTATCATGGTACTTCAGTTAGTTACAGTGGTACATCTATGGTACCTATCATGGTACCTAAAACTGAAGTACCATTTTAGGTACCATGATAGGTACCATAGATGTACCACTGTACATGTCTAGGATGTACTACAGTAACTACATGGACTTACCGGGCTGTATTATAAAGGGTAAGTTTGTCGATATGTGCAGTGAAAATATTCTCATTAATACACATTGAAATTCACAGCAAGCTCTGAAGAATTACAGAAATGCACATGAATACAGCATGTGCTTTCCAAATTTAGGAAATGTTTATATTGAATAAACATAAATCTACAAATCTATCTAAAATACCACACTTTTCAAATAGTTCGACTTTGAAATAATAATAACAGAAAACATAAAGTTTGGGTACAACACTGGTTTGTTCTGTATGGGTCTGTACATGGTAAATCCAATATATAGCTTCCATATGGTCATTACCGTTGTATTGCTTACATTTGACAAAGTGCAGGGTGTCCGGAGTTAGATCCTGTCCGCGCCAAAGCAAAGTGATGATGAATTATGTCCCAGCCTTATCATTCCGTAACAGCAACATCTTGCACAGCCTGGACAAGTCTCAGCATTACTATTACCAGTTCTCTGGAGAAATTCATTTGAAACATCATTCAAAAATGAAATAGGAAGCTTCCAGGACTAGGTTTTGGGGCTTGTCATAGTAAGGCTGAAATGTCTTTAACTATTAGGGATTCATGGTCTCCCCACAGGACCACAGCAATGCTTAAAGGAGACATTTAATTATATAATCTTTAATTAGTTAAGAAAGCCCCATTAGCTAGGTCCTGATTATTCTACATGTTCTTTCAATTATTAAATAACGAAAGGAATGGAAGCTTATTTGTATAGCGCTTTACACATGACACATGTCACCCAAAGCTTCACACAGGGTAGGGGAACACGTTATATAGATAGAAAGCCTCATTACCAATAGCCGGTCCAATAGGCTCATTATAAAGCCTATGTATTAGTAATAATGTAGCTAACAAATGTGGGAACGCCCCTAAATCATAACACTTTACATCACGCATCAAATGTGTGACGCTGAATGCAAAATAAAATGTTGTATATTTTACATAAGAAATAATGAGCATAGAAAAATAAAATATGCAACTTTTATTATTTAAAGTACAAAGTAATAACAATCCTTTCATATTACACCACCAAGTTAACATTTATTTCTATTTGGCCTATTTAACCAGGAAAGTCTCATTGAGAATTCAGACTTACTTTTCGAGGGGAGTCCTGGCCCTAGAAGGGACCTTATTCTTCCATGTGGTGTGCCCGTTGTCCAATCAAACATACTACCATTGTTCTGATTTATCTTTCACTTTTGGAGGGATATGTAGTGAGTCGCAGTGTTACTGGCACTTTGGTTGCGGGGAACTTGTAGATATAAGGCATAGCTGCAGGAAAGTTTCTTGATTTTGCATGAATGGCTGCGATCGTCACTTCGCAAAATCAAGGAGGGGCTGTGCAGCTATACTTCCCTCATGGCCCTGAGGCACGCCAGCATTGTTTGGCCCTATTAGGGTCAGGAATCACTTTTTATGGGGAGTAAGAGCACCTGGAGGAAACCTATGCTGACATAGAGAGAGAATGCTCCGCAGTAAGCTCGGGAATTGATCATGGGACCTTCTAGCTGTGAGGAGAGAGGAAAAAAAACATGCCTCCTTCAATATGACACACCTGTTGGATTTGTTGGAATAACTCAGCTCAGTACAGTAAACGAAGCTTACACCAGCACAACAGAATTTCTCCTGCACTTTCTCCAGCGTGTGCATTCTGACCACGTCTGGGCTCCCTCACAACACTAAATTATTCACCTCAACAGCTCGTGGTGAGCGCGATGTGGCATGGCTACTGCTATTAGGTCCACCATCATTTGAACTTCTCCTTTGAATATCATAATTCCACTGTGTTTCTTCCGCTCTTTCTCATTCCATTATGGTGAAACTATACTGTATATGTGAACATGAAAGACAAAGCCTTAAAGGATTTAGCTTATGTCTTCAAATTCTGACAGAGAAGCTGCTTATTAAACTTAGGATGTAAATTAGAAGCATTCTCTGAGTCCATTGGGTGAACAGTGGGAAATGTAAGCCCTGGGCGGTATCTGCTGTGTTATGTATGGATCAATTACCTTAATGTGCTACACTGACATACAGGATATGCCCTCCATGCCGGCTTCAGAGGCAGCTGGGATTTGAATGAGCAAAATAAAGCAGATTTATTTGCTGAGGTCTGCTTGGAAAAGACCTGCAGATAATTAAAGCAGGCTGTGGATTGTAAAGTATTTCTAATGCGCATGCATTTGCCTCTTTGGTCTCCCCTGCTGTCTGTCAGTTTATGGGGTATTGAACTTCCCACAACAACTCGCTCACTTCTCTGCCTTAGCCCACATCCTGCTGGAATTTGAGAATTTGATCTAGTTCATAACATATAATTACATCAACAAAATTTCGATGTTGAGTATATTATATCAGCTTTTAACTGATATTTATTCTTGCTAGGCCTATTTATTTAATTGTTATTAATATGTATTTATTTATTTTATTTATTTTTATTTATTTATTTATTTTTATTTATTTTTATTTTTTCTTTATGTATTTTACCTCTCGGTCTTATTTTAGTGGTCCTAATATCCTTACTTTTACTTTTACTTTTTACTTATTTTAACCATTTTTATGGTCTCCCAGTTTCCTCTGGAGGAGCCCTCTGCCTCGGGAGCGGGGATTGGCTGTGGCTGCTGGGGTGCTGTCCTGTGGGTGTCTGGATGGAGGTGTGGTGTTTCTACCGCGCCTCCTCCGGGCACCCTGTGTTTGTGCCCTGTGGCTGCAGCTGAGGTGCCGCTCCCGATGAAGACGGCTCCTTGGATGGTGTTTCCTTACCTGGTTTATCTGTACCCAGCCTTACCTCAGCCTTATCCCAGCCTTATGTCCATTGCATCCATTGTTTTACCTTGAGTATGTGTGTTGTGCTTGTGTGGTGTGTCTCTGGGAAGGTTGGTGGGGAGAGTGTGAATACGACAATGTGTTTGTATTTGTGGGTGGAGGTGGGTGTGAGAGAATGTTTTTAAATCTGTAAAGCACTTTGTGTTACATGAAATGTATGAAAAGCGCTATATAAATAAAGATTGATTGATTGATTGATTGATTGATTGATTGATTGATTGATTGATTGATTGATATCTGTTGTGTCCATTGTGTCCTTATAGTGTAGTCTTCTACATTCTATTTGTTGCAAATGACTGAAACCTCTCAAATTGGCCATCTCTGTGGCCAAAATAGTTCCCAGGAAAAAAGGGGAGAAAATCTAAGCTGTATTCATTTACAGGCAGTATTCTACTTCACAGTACAACAATAGCAATATATTTTGAAGGTTGTGGCATGGAACGTGAAATAAAGGTTAATATGTAGACACCTATAGCTCACTTTGTTGGTCAGCGTACTTGTGTTCGATTATGAATGAGCTTATGAGTGCTCACACTGGCTAATATTAGATAACGGCATTGCATAAGATTACTACAGAAACTATATTTCTGGAGCTCTATTTGAGAAATGCATACAGGATGTACCTGTACATATAACATTTGAAATTGACTGTTACCAGATTTCAACCAGAGCCATCAAATAAAGAACCAAAAAGCATTTTAGATTTAGGTGAAACAAGGTCTACAACTCCCAACACAATCACTTGTGGGGAAGAAGGGATGTGACTGTTTAATTGGAGGTGGTTGAGGAGGTTATTAGCACTGAATGGCAGCCATATTTCCAGCAGCCTGTCCCACGGCAAGTAAAAAGCATGTTTCAAAATTGACTGAGTAACCGGTGATCTAATCTGGTAACACTGGTAAAATATTCTAGTTTACCAAGTAGCATTTTTAAGATCTGCATAAAAATTCCCTCACGCAGTTGTAACTCTTAACAGTGAATAATACTCCTACACATCTGAACACACCCACACACTTTGCATAATGTGCAGCTTGACATTTTGGCCTCGGATTTTCCCTCACGCTTAAAGAGAGGCGACCCGTCTGCTCTGTACATGGCTCCATCGTGCCTTGCTCAAAATGTGTGTGTTCCCTGATATGCGGAATGGAGAGATTTTTTCCTGGGACTCTCTGATCTCCCTCATCAATATTGACACCCATGTTTAACGGCATGTCCATGGAGATTTGTCCAGGATGCTAGGTGACAGGCTACCCATTACTCAGCCTGAGCCTATGATATAAACCCCGGAATGTATTCAAGGCCTGTGTTGCACTTGAACAAATGCCCTGTCGCCACCCGCTGCTTACGAGGCCATGTGCCATTCATATAGCTGTAAATAAAAAAGACGTACTACACTACCGCCATATTATGAACGATAGTGACACTTGGAAAGCCATGGTCATTTTCAGACATGGGGGTGAAGTGTACATCTACTTAAAAATAAACTGGGTTGCTAAGAGATCTGTCATGATCTGTATCTAGCCTTATACAAATCATTAGCTGTACCACTAATATACCCTTGCTGTTTCAAAACATTATTGTCTCTTCAAAAGAGGGTATCCACAGTATCTCAAGTTCCAATAGATAAATTAAGCAACCAAGCAATTAATATTGTTATATTAAACATTTGGTTATATTAAAAACCAAATGTTTTCAATATTTGGTTAGATACACATGACAGTGCACAGATGTTTAAAATCTCCACAGTCACAAAGCAATCTGCTAAATTCTCATATAATCAAACAGTAGAGAGAGATTTTTCTCTCTCTTTTTTTTTGTACTCGCCCCACAATGCATGCAACATAATCTGACTTATTGTTGTATTCATGACCCCAGGTGACATGATTCATATCTGTAACATGGGATAAGCTATTTAATTTATGAAATGGATGCTAGGTTTCAGGACACAGTCAACCACGTGATGGAGATGACAACAAAATCCCAACAGCACGATGACACTGACAGTGGCCTATGAAAACTAAGTACAGTTGAGTTGTTTTGTACTAATGATGCCATGAATGGATGCAAATCACTGCATATCACATGAATGAATAATGACTACAATGTTGCGTTTTGAGCAGTACAGTGCTATTATGATTATTATGGCTTACTCCGAAATTGGATGGAAGACTGAATGGCACAGACTGTCGAACATCCTAGCAAATTTCAGTTGAACTAACTCTTGATAGAATAATAAAAGTATAAGAATTACATTGTCCTCTACATTGTTACTTTATGAATCATAGGTTTTAGTGTTACTGGCAGGGCATTCAAAGTGTGATAATGTCTCTCCATAAATTTAGACTAGTGTTTTATGCTTGAAACTTTATAATGGTATTATATGAAAGGCAGGCAGACTATTTCGAAGTGAGGGGAGATACGGGCTGAAAGGGAAAACAGTATTTCTATTCTGCAAAATGGCCATGCCTGTCTGTATGTTTTAGAGAGAACCAGAGAAAGCCAAAGTGATGCAACCATCACTTCCATTTATTTTATCAAAGATAGCTTTTCTATGACCCTATAAATTCGAGCCGACTACATTTTCTTTTTGTGTGAGACTTGCCCATCAGATGTAACTGTGTGCAACAAGACAGGATTTAAATGGACAGCAGTACAGCCTGAGATTACATAATGCGTGCAAACTTGTCATTTCTTGCAAACTGTGAACACAAAATGTATTAATTTCTGACTTCATACGGTACATGCTACAAAAAGAGAATACATCTTGTTTTGGCACATATGGTATGCAATATGAAGCAGGGCTCAACATTAACGGTTGTCCAAGTAAAGTTGTGTGTTCCTCCAACCCTTCAATGCCCTCAGCTATATCTTTTTGAATTTTTGTGTCAGTAGTGAAGCCTGCTCTGCCCCCACACATTTACAGTATCTCATATATCTTGTCAAAAAAAAAAGTTTCATGTAAGTTTCATTTTTCTTTTTGTAATTAGAACATAATACTTCCATTTAGAACAAAATTTACAGTGCAGAGGTTTTTTTTTTACCGCAATCCTTGAACGCCTCACAGCCTCCCGGTGCCTGCTGTACTGAAAAAGACCTGACGAAAATATCATCAAACTTAAGATTGACTCGAGATGGAGTAAAAGCGATGTTTAGCCTCTTCTCAGAATCAGCCCCAGGACAATGATGACTGTTGTCTTTGAATCTACCTTGTTGGATTATACATTCTGGTGTTCTTCTCAGAGGAACCTGCAGTACCTGTTGAGGCCAGGTTTGGTGACATCACCAGGATGTCTATATCTGGTGGTGGACATGGCAGTCAAAAACAGTCTTGAGGAAGGTCCAGATGACAAGTGAAATGTTGTCATCGCTTTTAATGTAAGATGTTTTATTTTAATGCCGTAAGATTGCGCTCCTCAAAGAGAAATGGTACAACTCACAGACATTCAGGGATTGTTCAAGGCTCCGCTCCATGCAGCCTCATAATGTGTGAGCAGGGAGAACCGCATACCCCGCACTCTTCAAAAATACATGAAGCAGCCGGGAGATCTGACAGGATGATTACAGCATGTATTCATGTAGACACCTATAGCTGTAGCATCTATCAAAGACAACACCACACATGCACAAATACTGTACGTATATATGGATGAGCGGCAGGCGAACACAGCAAACATCCCTATAGGCATTGACAATACACCCGCGTCAGCACATGCAAGTCAATTGAGGCAGTTATACTGTACTGTAATGATTATACTTAATATTATGGTCGGGGAAGTGTACACTCTATTTAATGGCATGTAACTAAAATGGTGTGCATTATCCTTCCACTCAAAGATAATTCAGTTGACAATGGTTTTAGTTCTGTTTTAACTGTGACATTTCAAATGTAACATTTTCTATTTTGAAATGACTATTGGAATTAGGAGTATTGTGAATGAGCTCTTGACCCTGGCACTCAGTTCCAGTACATCATGTCATTTTGAGGTCCGGAGAAGAAACCATATAAATAAAAAGACAAAGCCTTTCATTAATGCAACATTTCACCCTCCTTCCAAAAAGTTACCAATTACGTTGAACAACAGTGTCATTTAGTGTTTGCATACACGCTTTTTTTTTGCCTTTTTCTTGTGTGTGTGTTGCCATCATCAAATATTGTAAAATATACCTGTTTTAGCATCTGATACAGCTTTTCTTTTCTTTTTCTTTTTTTACACTCCAGGGCTTGTGTTTGACTCTTACAGTTACTAACCCAACTGTGAGGCAAAGATACTGTCATTTGTCCCCTCCGGTGCAATCTACAGTAGCTCCAAAATCCCTCCAACTCTCCCCTTATGAACCAGCTTCAACTTGTCTTTCATGTGGGATAAAGCTAGCGCGAGATGGAGACAAGATATTGTGAAGGGTGCTAAGCCTCATTAGGAGTAATGAAATTTGACCTTGATCTCTGGGAGAGCAATCCCTGGCAGCCCTTTCCAACAATATTATGCGTCACAGGGAGATTTAGAGCAGGCGGAGAGGGCCCTTTAGCACGCAAGCAGCTTATAAGCACTGCCCATCACTGGTGAACAGGGGGCCGTGCGTTGCCATGGGGTTAATGAAGCCAATTTAAAAGCGCTGTGTAGCTGGTTACAATCCTTACACTTATTACTGGCCTGGATGAAAGTAAACAATGCTTGATATATGAGCTTTTTATTGTTGAGTTGAGAAAGTCGGCTCAGGGGATAATATTCCAAGCGGTATCTATTCTCTTTTTTGCTCTGTTGTATTTTTTCTTTTTTAAGAAATTGTAAGATAAACCTAGTACATTGTGTTATTTGCTGTTACTTATCTGTCAGTGATCAGAATGGTATGTCATGTGATTATGTGTTTGCCCGTGTCTTTCATTGAAACAATGAGTTTGAAAAAATGCATTTAAAGATCCAAAGCTTCTGTGTTTTGGTGGATGGCTGCAGTCCATCTGGCTAACAATGGTATTGGCCCCATAAATGTAAATGTATCTCTGCTGGCTGCCTATGAGCAGAGTGAAGCTTTTGTTTGTGAGATAAATTGAACAGGAATTGTTTACTGTCGCGAGCGTCTGCTCCCTGTGATGTATGCCATAGCAGTTTGCAACTAGCTAATAGGGCCCTGCTGTTACAGAAGGTTGCGTTGCAGTCCCGTGTTGTGTCTCAGGATTTGAGCCAAACAGAATGTAATTATTCAAATTAAACCACATTTTTTTCTCCTCTGCAGCGCCTGTGCATTCAAACATAATTTTCATTTATATTCACTGCTCAAATGAAAGAACAAAGGAATTCAATTTCTCAATATAAATGTTATATCAATGTTATTTTGTGTCAAGGAATGTCGCAAGAGCTGCGTAGCCTTTTGAAAGTTTCAGTTTAAATTTTGAGTAAGTAAGTGCTTTATTTGTCATTGTACAAGCGTACAACGAAATAGTGTTCATGTGTTAGTCCTGAGCCACTGCGACTGAGCAGCGCCACCACTGGAGGTCAACCTGACTAGCATGTTTTTGGAAGTCGGGGAAACTGTTGCACCCGGAGGAACCTGGCTGGCTGCCTACAGTCTCCTCTGATCCTCTGAAACGGTTTGTCCCTGTTTCAGAGCATGGTGTCCTGCAGTGGTCAGCTCCACCACCTCCTCTTTCCTCTTCCTCTTGAGCAGCTCCCTCTGCTCCACAACAGTCTTTCACCATCTACTGGGAGGAGCTTAGGAGCACTGTGCTGCTGGTGTGGGGGGCTCTTGGTGACTCTTCAGCATCTCAAGCATATAACTTCTGACCCACATGATGATTTTGAGAAACCTTGTAATTGATCTGAACACTTGTGATATTATGAAGTATTCTCCTAAAAAATACCTAAATATTGCCAATTCCTTTAAAAACTAATCCTCTTGGAGAACCCCCAGACTGCCCATTTAGGTCTATTACGATGTGCAAATGTAGTGTTGGTAAAAAGTGGAAAAAATGTCCAGCCACCAAAAAATGTGTATGCCCCTGCAGGCACCAAATCACATTTAATCCATGTCTTTGTTTCAAAGTCTCTCAGGACTGTGCCAAAAGCTAATAACTGTTTGAAAGTCACTGTTTGAAAGTTCCAAAACTTTTGTTGCCAACTGATATTTGGCATAAATACTCACATTTAAAGTTGGGCAAGTTTAAATGAAATTATTCTGAGTTGAAAAATTACACAGAGAAAGCTAAAACTCTCGTTACAGAACTTACTTTAAGTTATACAAGGCTTTTAAGGATCTATTAATTGAGTTTTTCCTTGAGCATTGTCATTTTAATCAATTTGAAAAAAGCATACTTAGTCACAATAGATCTTTGTAAACCAATCACATATTTTTTGATTGTCATGTTTTAGTGGTCTGGCATGTATAAGGCATTTTTTATTAGAAACAGTGCGGCCAGCAATCCCCACATTCCATCCCCACAACTTTTGTGTTTCAGAAGGTTTTAGAGTAAACCTGTTCATACCTCCTTTGGGAATTATCAACGGGTCTGTGGCTGTGAGGCTGAGATCAAGCTACAGCTGTGGGAAAACTATTTCCTGTTTACCAGCAACTTTTTTGTAATTATTTTGCCTCTCTACACCGCTGTACAGCATTTAACACCTCATTGCGCATAATGGGCTTTTTACCACTAATTGCATGGTGCTAAACTTAGATTTCATAGTTAGTCATGTGACATTTATCATGGTATCAGTGGTGGATGAGCCTATGCATTTAATGACGGATAGCGTTATAAACTGGGCTCCTTCATTGTAAGTGCTGCATTTATCAGTGAGATCCTCTTGCAGTAATCGTTGTCTGATTAGGCTGCCAAGCTCATGTTTTTTTTATTTTATTAATTTTTCTTTTTTTTGTAGCTGTCGTAAGGGCCTGTCGCTAATCTGCTAACTACAGTATGTTCATCCGCTCAGGCTCGACACCAGGAATCTGCTGCAGCTATTTCCTCTTCCAATTAATCACTTTAATCATGATCCGTTGTTGACTTAATGAGTGCTGTATACATTAATATAGGATGTGCACGGATCCTGTCTGTGTTCTTGTGTGTCTGCCTGATGGACAGCTCTTCTTTTCCTTTGTGAAGTAGTGCTAAAATTTGTAAGGCTCTAGTTTGAGTGGGGGGGGGAGGGGGGGGGTACTCCTTCATGGCGCAGTATGAGAGAAAAAAACATGATTCTGCCCACATGAAGCAGTACAATGAGCAGTGCCAAAAGAAGCTGCCAAGTTCACCTCTCGGAAATACTGGCAGGTGAAATGTTATTCTAAAATTGGAATGAACCAGAGTTTGTCATTTTAGAAGCCACCTTTACTCCGGGGTACGCACTAAAAGACGCATGGCTTTAGTGCATTTTCAAAGAAATATAAAGAACCCCATCTGCTCGTGAATGCAAATACATAAATAAATAAACTAAAGATTTGTGACCAGTCACTAGAACCAGGGACGCAAGTCAGTTCTGGGGCATTTTGAGATTTTCACAGATTGTTAAAGTGTAGTCTCCAAGCTTCCAACAATGTGTAACACATGGAGATCTGATTTGACGTTAACAATTCCAAAGAGGCCAAAGGGCTGAAAAAACCCTCTGAAGTTTTGGGCAAATATGGAAAGTATTAAATAGTCTAATTTAAAAAAAGACTAACCATAAACTGCCCTATAGATGCCCTAGAGACTATAGATTATCCATAATGATGATGAAAAAATAGAAGATATGAGTGAAGTTGTCGAGCAATTTAATAAGTACTTTGTAGAACCCAATCTTGCAGAGAATCATATCATCATCTTAGCAATGTGATCGTATGCATATGGACATTATTGTAGTCATTAGGGATGAGAATTGATAAGATTTTATTGATATCAATGCCATCAATAATTTTACCTATCGATTTGATTCTTTATCGATTCTCTTATCGATACCTGACTTGTCGGTGTTTTGGGGAAAAGCAGGGGATGAATGTGCTTTCGATAAACTCTATCAAAAAGACACATTGTTAGTTTTTCCCAAGAAAAAATATTCATTAAATTAAGCAAGTTTCCAAATATACTGTGGCTCCTGCTGGCACTCAGCCTGCCTGGCATCCTCAAATATAATGGTAACATTTGTACTTTTCAACAAGTGTCTGTAACAGATTGATGCTGTTTTGTAACACCTAAACAACAGGACTCGGTCTCAGCCCAAACCCTACAGATTTCATCTATTTCTTCTTCATCTGATGCTATTCTCCTTCCCCTGTACGTGTGAACTACTTCTGTTGCAGCCCATTAGACCCCGCTCACAGTGCGCTCAGGGCTGGGACAGGCGGCTGCAGCCTCCGCTCTGTGCCCCGGGCCTGAGCGGAGTCTGCCGAGGTGTGCTCAGACCGGGCACAGACAGTCTCGGACCCGGGCTCAGAGCACAGCGGCACGGGGAGACAGTAATGCACATACATTCTCATACACATGAGAATCTCATACACACCTATTGTGTGTCTCTGTGCGAGTTTGCCTTACGTCTGCTCTCTTCCCCTCTCATGCTCTAGTCTGTACACGCCAGTCCCGTTCATTTTTGGACAGAATTAAAGTCTGCGGGGAAAAGAAAGCACGTTACGAACGCGCACCACATCACAAGAGAAAAGAAGCAAGCCGAAAAATGACACAGAGGGCTGAAGGAGCACAGAACAGGCCTGCGCTATACGCAGTCAGGCCCGGGCTGAGTGGGAGAGGCGGCCGGGAGGACGGAGCGTCAACTAGGGATGCGCTGACTACATTTATGGAGTAGTTTAAGTTTGTAGAGATCTTGATTTGTGTAAATAGCAGGTTAATTCCTCGTGACTACATGACTGTCTCCCATGCACAACGCACCACGTTAGCTTATAACAGCACAATAGCCTCATCAAACAACCATTAACACAGTAGCCACAAGCGATAAAAAAAAAAAAAACTTTCACTCACCCGTCTGAAGTAACCTTTGTGTGCCTTCTGCTCAGCAAACTCGTGGTAAATCCATTTTCCAGTGTAAGTAGCGGCAGCTTCTGAGAGCCACATAGCATTCCGTTGCATAGTCATGAAGCCACACAGACAAAGTCACGCCCCTACTGCAAGCTCCGAAACTAGTCGGTTTGAATATAAAAGTTTACACTTTTAAATATACCAATACTGGTAGCTTAAACATGGAGAGTTTACGTTTTTCTCGAGACACGGACTGCTGACTTGTGTCCCTGGAAACCAGGGCGGGTCACATTTAGGACTGACTCTCCACTTGTCTCTATAGGCCTCAGGATTGCCCCCAAGGAACGAAGAGGCAAGGCAAGGCAACTCAATTACAAAAGATGATATACGAAATTACAATCAGGTTAAAGTTAAGGCAAAGCACATAGATCAAAACATCAGGGCATGGGAAATACACAGAACACCAGGTCAGGTGTTGGAATGTTTTCTTGGGGACAGGAAGGACAACCGGCCATTGACCGGGGGATTAGGATGAGGAAATGTTGAGGCAGACGCAGAATGACTGGGGCGTGATTAGGGAGGGGGTATGTGTGTGCAGTTGTTTACAATCTGAAAGTCAGTATTATGCAAAATATGAGCCAAGGAGCTCAGTTCTTATCTGGTTTAGCTCTGTGGCTTGGCCTTGAAGGGAAAGTGTTGACGGCGTAGGAGAGATAAAGTCCAGCTGCTTAAACCTCCTCTCTCAGGAAGAATAGAATTATTCCAGTAATAGTTCATAAATTTATAATGAATTAGCGTTTACTTGGTATCGGCGGGTAGCTAAGAGTCCCTACATGGACAGTTACTTTCTTGAGATAAGCAGGTGAGGACTTCATACGGTTCAAATGGAAGACAATTAAAATGATTGAAACTGGCCTCTCAACCTGTACTTGCTGGTTTGACAAGTGGAAACTGATATTGATCGTGTATTTGTTGTGAGATAGTTGTCCAACTGTGTCCTTACATCAAGGACGCTGGTAAGGCTGGATATTGAATTGTGGCGCTCAATTGAAAGTCTTGTTAAAGGCGTTGAGGAAGAGGAACTAAAGATGCTATGGAGTAATTGCTCCCAGTCGATCTCTGAAAAATAAAAGTCACCCTCTCATGTAAAAATGCAAAACCCTAAAACCTAGTGGAAGATTTTTGCTCTCAAGTGGATCTGTTATTGAGTTTTACAGTTGCCTATGTCAGCAAATGTGTGGCCTCTAGATAATTCTTCAGCAACTAGGAGCAGAAATAGGGAATGAGATGCATAATTTAGTAAATCGGGATTCTGCAAAGTGGTCCAACCACTATCTCCAAAAGCAGCACAGATTCTCCTCATTTTACAGGTCCGCACTCCACAGGTGGTTTGTTGGATAGTTTACAGCATATTTATTCAGATGACCCTTATGTCAGACCGATTTAAATAGCTCACCTGACCGTCGGCCTACAATGACATCAAGGTGGGCAGCGCCGTTATCGACAGCGGGCTTTGACAGCGGGAACAGGCAGGCGGAGGAGCAAAGGTCTGCCCGCCGCTGATAAGACGTATGCCAGAATAAAGACTCTGGGAGGGGAACAAAAGAGAGCAGGAGAGGCAAATGTGGGATGTGTGCCACTGGCAAATATGAAAACCTGCGCTTAAGCTGCAAGGAAAGATACAATTAGTCATCTTAATTCTAGTGTTTCTCAATCAGGGGTACGAGGACCCCTGGGGGTACTTGAGCACCTGGCAGGGGTATCTGGAATGATCTCAGATTTTTTTTTTTAAACAGTGAAACGGTGAAACTGAGCAGAATTTAGTCACACACATACATACTATATAACATGCAGTTAAATTGTATTTTGTTCTATCACAACAACAACAACATATAGGCAAGACACAAAGAGCAGGTGCAACGGCGCCATCTTTCCATCTTTACTTTCTTTGAAAAGTTATTTTTAATGATGTTTGTCAGTAAAGGTTTGACTAAATTTTGTATTTTAGCTATATTTTGAACATAGCACTCTACTAAATACTAAATAATCTATGTTTAATTGCTCACTTTGTTACAATTTAGGCTGGATTCTCGAGTATAAATGTATTCCTCAAGCACAATTGCAGCAATATGCAGCACAATTGTTTTTAATTATTTTTATCATTAACTTATTGTCTTTGATATTGTCTGTCCTGTCTATTGTGACTTTGTGTTTTGGTGGTGAACCAAAGACAAATTTCCACCGAGGTGGACAATAAAGTTAATCTAATCTAATCTAATCTAATCTAATCTAATCTAATCTAATCTAATCTAATCTAAACCAATTAAGATGCCAGGGGACTCCAGGGGAAAATACAGGTGCTCGTCATATTAGAATATCATGAACAAGTTCATGTATTTCTGTAATTAAACTTAAAATGTGAAACTAATATATGTTATAGACTCATCACATGCAAAGTGACATGCCTTTATTTGTTATAATTTTGATGATTATGGTTTACAGCCATTTTCAAAATATTTTGAAGAGATTTTTAATTTGGGGTTTTTACAAGCTGAGCCATAATAATCAAAATTATAACAAATAAAGGCTATACAGTACATATCTCACTTTGCATGTAATGAGTCTATCATATATATTCATTTCACAGTTTAAGTTGAATAACACAAGTGAATGCACTCTTTCATGATATTCTATGACGAGCACCTGTATATAATATATAAATTCAGTTACACATTCTCAGTTGCAAGTCTGCTCTCACTTTATGATTTCTTCTAAACCTAGCCTCCACACGGCCACAGCACATGATGTAAAGAGAGATATTTTCCGGATTTATCTTGCAGCTGTGAATTATTGAATGTGCTACAACACCTTCGCTCCTCTGACCGCAATCAAGTGCACAAGACAGATGGTGTTTCTATTTCAATCATTGACCTGGAGTTGCTTCTGGCATTTGGAGTCTTATCTGACTCTGCAATTAAGAATATGTCGGATTTGTGCAGGTATTTTAAAACCAGGCACCGACTCATGCCCGCTCATCTATTTTGTATGGGTAAACCTTGTTGTGTACATGACAAGCTAAAACACTTCAGATGTTAAATGGAGCAGCACATTTGCTTGCCTTGAAGGTATTAGCAAGGAAGTGTAGCGAGCAACATATTTGTCTCAAACGGTTCTGACGCATAGAGGGAGCTGAGTGTAAAACTCAGTAAACATAAAACAGAGGTTCATAAGAGTCTTTTCACCAGGCAAAATCAATGAAAGTCAATTTTGTGCATGGGTGGGTCTAAATTAATACTAAAAGCATAGTGGTGGCACACTTTTATGGCTAACTGTTGCTGGGCACAATGTTATAATGTTCCAAAGTTTTAATTGTCAGCCATTGTGAAAAAAGTCTCAACTGCTTTACCAAACTTTTTCTGATTATTTCACTGCTAAAATTTCCTCCACTACAAGTTTTCTTCGGATAAAAGGAAGCAACTTCTTAGATTGCTTTAAACTGTGTCACTCCCTCAGTGTCAGGAGAAGATGAACCCAAGAGTTATGTATATTCAGAAATTACGGCTAAATTGCATGTTCTTCATAAATATATTAAGGCCTCAGTACCAAAACTAAGTTGTCCAAAGGCTGAATAATGTATAACTTGGTGTCTGGGTAATGTTTTAGACAGAATGGAACCTGTACTCTTTCAATAATCCTGATCAAGTGAAACGTTTGTATTTCTTGCTCCTGATTCATTATGGTCATGTTTTCATCTGTGAGTGCACATTGAGTTAGAGGGTGGTAATAATATCTTGTAGAATACAGTTATTTTCTATTTTCTGTTGTGAAGCTTTGCCTTTAGTTCTACATGGCATCGGCTGATTCAAAGTGCTTTTCATTGACAGTCCGTTGGAGGATGGCCCAAGTGTAATTGATCAGTTTCAGGTCAGAGGAGCCTTTGAAATCCTTCCAAGTCATTTGAAATGCTTTGAAAGTCGGTCTGCCACCTTTCTGCCAGGATAAGCCCAACCAACATTAATACGCAATAAAGGCGCTTTGGCTGCTATCAGTCATCAGGAGTTTTTCCAAAGTGTGTGTATATTTGCAGGTTCTGAAGTGTCAATATACAGTAGGGCGATATAATTTGAAAACAACTTTTTTTCTTTTTTTTTCAGTGCAACTGGTATTTTGATTGTCAAATTGAATTAAGAAGTTAAAGAAATGAAACTACTTTTTCTTTTACCAACTGCACTTTACTGCTTTTTCACCTGCTATTATTGTTAATATTACTGAGAGGACGAGAATGATTTAGTAGATTGGGAAAATTGCAGTGACGTTCTAGAGGAGATAGAAAATACCGTGGTCAGTGAGCAATCAGGGATGCTAATACTAAACTGCATGCGTTCAAACTGAGTAACGCACAGGTAGTCCACTATACTGTCAAATTGAGCTGCAATGCTACTGCACAGTTGCAGGGACATTTAGCCATTTTTCTTATTTTCACAACTGGAGTTGAGCCATCACCTCATGACATCAGGTGGTGGGGGCTAGTGTTCTCTGATCAACACTTCATATTGAGGACAATTATCTGTCTCAGCACTGTGCATTTAAAATTCTGCACTTCTTCTTGCAGTAGGCTTATTTCTCGTGCACATTTATAGCTTCAGTTTTATCTCACTGTCTTTACTTCAGAACAGCTCTCCCCTGCAACCACCTCCAAATGGTCAGTGATTACAAAATTACAAAAATGTAAAATGTTTATATTACACATTACAGTTTCAAAACTGTAGCTCAGTTACACTACTCCGAGTTACTTTTGAGCTACTTTTGTCAAAATATAAACTGAAAATAGTAATATTTTCCCATTCTGGCCCATTCTCTCTCAGGCTAACACGGAGACGCTAATGCATGCTTTTATCACCAGTCATATCGACTACTGCAATGCCCTGCTTTTTGGTCTTCCCAGAAGAGTATCTCAGGTTTACAACTTTTACAAAATTCAGCAGCTCGTGTCCTGATTAATAATAAAACTAATAAGGATGGGAATTGATAAGATTTTATCATATCATCAGGCTCTATTTGTGTGCATACAGCTTAATATTAGAACAAGGCTAATAGATTTGGCTCTTTTGACAGGTGTATTCTGATTACATTTCCAAATTATAAATAATAATTAGATATCATTTTAAGCTTAAAAGTTGATTTCAGGTGGAGGAGGAGGAGACAGGTTTAGATTTAGTATCTAAACAGTCTCTGCCAGACACTGACACACAGGAGGTTTTAAACATTAAACAGAGAGTGATTCTACTGTAGTTAGACTGACCTTTCTTCCTTAAATGGCCCGCTGTAATCATCCCTTCATATTCTGCACCCTGGCCTGCGTGTGCATGTCACATCCGTGTTGTTTTGCTTTTCCGTGCACGGTAGAGCCGTGTGTACAATCACAAAATAGACGACGGGTCCACCCAGAATCACCGCGGCGTGCAGCGGTAAAACGTAGCTTCCAACAGCAGAGCCTTTAGTTCGTAAATGAAAGAGAAAGTAACGAGGTGCGAGTGTGGATCTGCAGGCGTGAATCTGCAGCGGCTCCAGTCTCGGTTCGAACACCGAGGAGGTGGTTCCAAGCGACTGACCTTAAAAACGTCAAAGTTTTCTTTCTTTTTCAAGTTCCAATCAATATATAGTACACATTATAAGAGAACTATTGCCTAAATATTCCCATGAATCCTATAAGCAGTCTACAGGAAGAAGGTCTATATCTAAATTTCAGTCTATAAAATTGTACACATATATATATATTAAATTCAACTTCATTCCGGATGCGTAGTCCATAAGATATATAAGATATAATAGATATACTGTATCCTCCAACTTACCCAACCTTTAGACTGTTACGATAAAGCTCATTACCTGAATGGTTTTACCTGGTGACTATTAAAGGTTAACGCTCAAGGCTCCAGCACTTTGCGTCAACAAACTCTGCCAAAGGCCTTGAAGTGCGTCACCAGTGATCTACTCTGGGAATTGCAGCTTCTGCCTCAGAAGAATGCCATTTGTAGGCCAAGTTAGTGTATGCTCTCTTCTATCTGACTCGATTATTGACTATAAAGATGACCTCTCGATGAATCACTATGATCTAGGTGGAATTTATGCATATTGATGTTCACTAATAGAGTGTTCATTACTCATTAGCATGCTAGTCTGTTCGATCAATGAGACCTTTGCAGTGCTAACAAGGCCTGAGCCAAATCCCTTGTTTAACACCCCCAAGGCTAAGACATAAAAGATCAAATCAGGGCTATAAATCTA
Organism: Neogobius melanostomus; assembly: GCA_007210695.1. Taxonomy (NCBI): domain Eukaryota; kingdom Metazoa; phylum Chordata; class Actinopteri; order Gobiiformes; family Gobiidae; genus Neogobius; species Neogobius melanostomus. The sequence goes on along the minus strand of VHKM01000073.1, from coordinate 4,651,400 downwards.
TGTCTGAGAGACCATAACCTCCGTGCAGCAGTCCAACAATGTCATTTGTAGGAGTGAGTTTTACTGGGGTTTGACCAGAGTTTTTTTATTGTAAGAGAAATAGCTACAGTCTACAACATTTGAGTATTTTACTTTTTTTTGTGTATTATTTAGTTTGATCCAGTATGAATGGGTAAGGTTGCTTTAGGAAGGGCATCCGGTGTCCAAAATCTTGATATATTTTGGTTGCACTGTTTCCTTACACTATTAGTTATTTATACTTAGATGTTTTTGTTGTATGTAGTCTATTCATCTTTTAAAGTGGAAAGAAACTATTCAGGCTAGTGCATGCTCTGATATCTATTGTCAATTGTGCACTCACTTAGGAAGAACTTAGGACAGATTGTCGATATAAGGTCAAACTAATTTGTCGTGACATTAACTTGGCGAGTAAAACAAAAACGTATCAATCAATAATGGCTTGTTTTGTGATTTTAGTAATAGCACCAAATAACCTCAGTAACAACATAATCAATAAGTATCCCTTCTCAACTAACCTAACTAATCCTAACCTATTTTACAATGTGCTGTGTTGCGTTACCTTTGGACAGAAATTATTTTTTGAATCATGATTTTGTTTTTTTGTTTTTGTTTTTTTAAATGTAGCTTCCAATCTAAAATTTAAATCTTGATATCATTAAACATATTGCTGATACACTAAATCTTTATGTTCCACAACACCAGTCCATACAATAGCTTAGATTTGACTTCCTATACCCTATCATCAATGCCATTTACACACTGATCGAAATACTTTTGCCTTTTCAGATTGAGGACATGCAGTGGCCACGTGGAGACCTGGACATCCCCATCTCTGTGTGCAGCCTCCCCTGCCGGGTCCATGAGCGGAAGAAGGTGGTGAAGGGCATGCCCTGCTGCTGGCATTGTGAAGCCTGTGATGGATACCAGTACAAGACGGATGAGTTCAACTGCAAACTGTGCCCATACGATATGAGACCCAGTGCCAACCACTCCTCCTGCCAGCCCATCCCCATTGTCAAACTCGAGTGGCACTCTCCCTGGGCTGTCATCCCGGTTTTCCTGGCCATGCTTGGGATCATCGCCACAATCGGAGTCATGGCGACATTCATCAAGTACAATGACACTCCGATTGTCAGGGCGTCCGGGAGGGAGCTGAGTTATGTTCTCCTCACTGGCATCTTTTTTTGCTACATCATTACATTCCTCATGATTGCCAAGCCTGATGTCGGCGTGTGCTCGTTTCGAAGGATTTTCTTGGGTTTGGGGATGTGTATTAGTTATGCGGCCCTGCTCACCAAAACCAACCGAATTTACCGCATTTTTGAGCAGGGGAAGAAGTCGGTAACAGCGCCGAAACTCATCAGCCCAACCTCACAGCTGGCTATAACCTCCAGTCTCATCTCAGTGCAGCTACTAGGGGTATTAATCTGGTTCGGAGTGGATCCTCCCAACTCAATCATAGACTACGATGAGCAGAGGACCATCAATCCAGACCTGGCGCAAGGAGTATTGAAATGCGACATCACAGATCTCCAGATCATCTGTTCGTTGGGATATAGTATTTTATTGATGGTCACGTGTACTGTATACGCCATAAAAACCAGAGGAGTGCCGGAAAATTTTAATGAGGCCAAGCCCATCGGGTTCACCATGTACACCACATGCATCGTGTGGCTGGCCTTTATACCAATCTTCTTTGGCACAGCGCAGTCTGCAGAAAAGGTAGGAGCAAAACGAGTGATGGATTGTGAATACTGTGTGGAATGTAACAGTCATGAAATTTAAATGCCCTTTTCATAAATATTGCTCTAAGGTGGAATTTACTAATGCCATTGTTAATCCTGAGGTACTAAGTGATACCTAATCCCAGTTGTAAGAGCCTTGGAGTGACGTTAGTGGCTTCGCATCTGTTAACGTCAAAGTTGATGGGCCCGATCTTGTATTTCAAAACGCAGACTATAGCGTAACATTTCGCGCTATGTAGGAGAGGACTTTGTGATCTTGGAGATCCAGACTTAGCGCATTTAAGTGGGAAGTACGTGAGAAACACTTTTTCCTTAACCAGACTCCGCGGCCGGAAGGGGCGAGAGAGAGGGGTTTTGGGGGAGTGGGCATGTGCATTTGTTTTGTTTCGCATTTAAGGCCAGGCCGATCCGCGCCACAGTGGGACCGGCATAGGCTACATTTCTCTCAAGACACGGTCATTGTTTAGCTCACGATGGGGTTAATAAAGTTTTTAGTTTGGCCTGTAAGAGCCTGTAATGCTTAAAGAAGAACACAAGGTAGCGCGATGTAAACGAGGAAATGAATGTGAGGCTGCCTTCAGCGCACCACTCTCAGTGCTGCTTGTATTAAACCACGCCTCAGTCGACCTATAAGCGATGCCCTCTCGCAAGTGGAACAGGCACATAACGCAATGCAGCGCTACTTACAAGATATGGTGCGTTCCTTTTGTCAGTTTGAGTTTGCGCACTCCTTCCGCCAGGCACAAGATCTGCCCCGATATCTCCTATTCTGTTTTTTGTAGGTTGATGGGGGGTCAGGGGTGTTATCACATACAGCATTATATAGATTGACAAAATATATGTATACTTTGGAATTATTACACTTTTAAGAAACTAATTTCCTAAGCTCAAGGGATATACAGTAAGAATAGCAGTAAATGTGCTTTTGACTTTGTGTGCCAACTGTCAATATTTTATACTTTATCATTTTAGTTACTTTTAACTTAAGTTAAAACTCAAATGATATCGTATGTATGTGTGGGCTTTCACATTGAGTGTATATTAATGTCGGTGTAAGCTCTCAGTCATACAGGAGTTGTCCATCTTCAATGAAGGTGCTTGAGTCATCAGTCCGCTGACAAAGCCTTTTGGATGAGAGGCGAAACGTTCGGAAGACTTGAACTACTGAGTACAGAAGATGACTCAAGCACCTTCATTGATAAAAAAAAGTGTATATTAATGTATCAAGTCAAGTTTTACAAACACGACTGAAGGTGTGTAACAAATTCAAGGCGGGCCGTTCCAATAGGCACTGACTTTCAACATGAGCCCTGAACTAATGAATTGTCCCTCTGATACCTGTTGTAGCGTGATTGAAGTTTGTGAATAGAGCTGTAAGGTCTGCTAGAGGCAGATTAGAGGGGTTGTACTGCTCTCTGTCCCACAGGGGGACATGTTATCACTGGCCCAGGTAGTGACTGTCTGGCCTGACACGCTGATCTTTTCGAGAGTCATTTTAAAGACTAAGCTCCTGTGCTCAGCTCTCGGCATTAGAGAGATGGATTGGGCCAAAGTCCCTCTGATGGACTTGTGTCCTCTCCAGAGGCAGACACTTGTCCACCTGCATGCTCCCGGCCACAGCACCAGTTGATAAGCCTCTGCCCTGGGAGCTGCCTAACAGCCCTGATACAGCAGTGAAGGGACCTCTGCTACCAGCGGCTAACTGTCCACTCCTGTAGCCACAAACACAGCTCAGGGAGCTTTTTCCATAAATCCAGCGTCTTCAGATCATGGCAGCAGGCCTTGGCTGTTTTTTTCCCCCTGTTCATCCACATTATTACATTGTAATTTATTATTGAAACAAAGTCGCTTCACAAGAATAATGAGAGCACAACTAAATAAGTATCTGCTTGCAGTAATGAAAACAGGCGTGTGGAGAAGGCGGTCTTTTATAGGTGTCAGCAGGCGGGGCCCTCGCACACTTCAGGGTCACCTCAAAAAATCAAGAGCAATCAGTGATCAACAAACATGGCTCCCCAGCAAAGCGCCATCACATTGTACAATAGTACAATGCATTAAACATGCAGCTCTTTAGAACATGATGACCGGCAATATTATGTTTCACTTTAAGTAGTAAGCACAAGATAGTCTCAATGCCATAAGAAAACTTTATAAGGAAATAGTGCTGGATAATACTATCGCTGAGTTTCAGAAATGGAAAGCAGGCACAGTATCGGATTTGAGGGCACAAGATGAAGCAGGGCAGTACAGAGAGATCCTCACTGTGGTAAATTGGGGACTTGGGAGGGAAACAGAGGATTGTGCGATCTGTAGTTTGGAGCTGCGGATAAAAAATTGGGATGGAGATGGAAGAGGACGCAATGATGTTGAGACAAAAAAACGATCAGAAACAGAAAAGGAAAGGCATGAGCTGATGCAGACATTTGGGAATGGGGTTTGGATGGCTTCTAAGCTATAGCACTCATACCTCACATACAATACAAGAAATGAATGATAATAATAATAATTAAAAATAATACTAATACCAATAATAATAATAATAATAATGGCTTTCACTTGAGCACATACGTACCATTTCAGTTACATAACATTGTAATTTCATAAATCACACCCCTTACTTTATTACAATTCATACAAAGGCGTGTTATTACGCTTCAACCAGAGGATCTCTAGTTAGACTTAACATTGTGGATTGTTCTACAATGCCGTTTCAGTCTTTCTGGTTAGTCGATTCGGAAATTTGCTTTAAGACTGGGTGCATCCAATATCATGGACAGTGAGATTATGTGCTGTAAAAAATAATACAGGTTATCCAGACCAAAGAGCCAATGGGAGCCAGTGGGACTCAAAATTGTGACAATAATTTTGAAGTGAACTCACAAGGAAATTGCTCTGTTATATCTGCAATCATACTGATATACAGTAATTGTGGTTGGTCCCTTGGCTACTGCACACAGAAGGCGAAATGAGACCCTGCGTTATAATATCCCAGTCTCTCCAGGTAAACAGGCACTTGAGAGAGAGCCAGCTTATTGATTACATTGCCTGAAGATATCATTATTGTTTTGACGTAAATTTCCATATTCTGCCGCTATTAAGTTTGCTAAGTCAATGATTGTTTTTCTGTTTATACATTTTAATGCCTTTTTACATCTTGGCCAGGGACTACAGATGAAAAATAGCCTTCTGGCTAATTCTGGCTTTTTTAACCATGTTTGTTCATGTGTTACATGAAATTGCACTGTCCCCTTTCAAATAAACCAATCCAATCCAATTTATGTATTAGATATTTACCATTTTATATATTCATTACTATTAGATATTATGCTTCATCATCACCATACTCAAACCTGGTCCAAGGACATCTGTGCGTCCCAGAATCATATTAAGTTGGGATTTCTTTCTGTTTCCTCTGTTCCCTGAAAACAAATAAGAGTTATGATTGGACTTCTATTGCAATAAGAAGTCCCTCATATTCAGAAGTCTGGGATAGATCCCTTTCAGTTGAATATTTGATTGTATTTACTTAAACTAGGCCATGTGGAAAAAGTCATTGTCAGTTCATTTGAGAGCATCAGATCTGTGTAGGGAAATAACTCAAGACATCTTTACACAAACAGTGTGACACCCATGAAGCACTTCCATCCAAACTTACACTAGGATTAAGCCTGCAAATGATTTTACAAATGTCACTTTGAATGTGCCACAAACTTTAACTATACGGAAACTTTCTTCTGATCTACATGTAGCTCTTAGATGCATACAGTTATCCATATAAAACAGCTTGGCCTCGGTGCAGCTCTGTAATATCAAACCATGCTGAGGGATTAGCCCTTGTGCTTAACTGCCGCCCCTTCTCACATTGATAAAAGCCCTGGGAGCGGATTTGCAGTATCTAAATGTAACAGGGCTATTGTGGATATTGTCTGATGTGAATGCAATGGTGCACTCGTTTGGGATTTAGCAAACAAAGAATTAGCTTAGAGTCAGTCGTACAGTGAATGTGCAATGAGTTAATGTTTTATTGTTTTTTGTTTTATCCTGAACTAGAATATTAAAGTAAACTACAAACTAGCTGTGCAGCTAGTCAAAATGGTCAACAATTGGTAACGTGATCATTATAACAACAATGATAGCAATGGGTTAAGTTTCTTATAAACTTCTCAGATTGCTGCAGTGGCCAATAAATTCACTCTTCACATTTGGTAGTGGTACTGTACATCTGTAACCACAGCTGCCCTGGAATTAAGAGAATTTAGCAATCTGTAGCAATTGCCATTGTCATCTTGTCCAAAGACACAACAACAAAATGAGTCTTTGCAAGGAACCAACAACCTTGACAATCACTCCCCTTAAGGTTCTTCTAAAGTCTGTTCTGCTAAGTGCTTAGTTACCAGTTCAAATGTGCCGAGCAAAAAACGTGTATCGAAATTATAGAAAACCTTTGTCCTCACTCAGTTGTATTCAGATTATTCATGTCATCATTGTAATCCGTGCTCACATCATACAAAGAAATGACATGTCTGTAAAATAAAAAAGTAATTGGTTTATTGTGTAGAATAGACATGCTTTCCTTTACTCCAAGCTAAATTCTCTCGGTATTTGTGAGTTCACAAACCCGTGAAATCCATCTCAAACCGGTCTCGCCTTCACCATTTGAAACTGAACCAAAGTAGATTTGGCCAAATGGATCCCAAATGACAACCCAAAAAACACAGCGCAAACCCACTTAACATTTTTCAAAACTAAATATTTAATGGATTTACGCTGTGCTTGATTCAATCAGCAGCAAATACTCGAACGCTTCAAGCCGGAGCAATCCCAGATTGATATTGTTACTGGCACTGGTTCAATCTGGCTCCTGCTAAGATATATACATGCATAATTTCATCAAATCAAATCATCAAAATGTATTTTTTTATTTTTTATTTTTTCAAAGTCTAGATGGATTAATATAGTGGTGAACACTGAAAATGTTTTGAGCTCTGTCTGTTCAGGCCTGGGCTTAGGTCGCCCGAATATGAGTGACATAAGTGCGGGTAAGTGCGTGTGTTTGCAAGGTGTGGTGAAAGCTACAGGAAAAAAAGCATGTTTTTTGTCAGAGCGGTACATGAAATCCATTAAATGTATCCCAAGAAATTGGATGATTATTGTAGTCCCATGTCTGCAGGAGTTTGAGCTTATTCTGCCCAATAACCAAGAACTAGTTTGTATCTACGTGTGTTGTAGTTAGCATTGTAGCATTTACTCTTCCATTACACACAAAGCCTTTTAATTACCACAGCTAATGCAATCTGTCCAAAAGTTATTAAGATTGATGTGTTCTATTTTTTCCATAATATGTCCTGTAGCTTATTACTGCCCAGATATTGACCTTTCCCTTTAGTTTCCCTTTTGACCAACAGACTCATATAACCTCATGTAACCCTACTGGTAAAACTAGTAAAACAGGACTAGGAAAAATGCTCCTTAACACCATAGTCTTCACCCCTTTATTTTCTATTTCTAAAATCTATCTTGGCTCCTTCACCCACCCATTTATCAATTTGGAACGGAAGGGAAAGGTCACATGAATGTCACGGCTTTGCTTGATGTGCCTCATGGCTGCTGTGTGAATAAAAAGATGTGTTAATATTTTAGATAATTTCAAAATTGAAACCATCAAATCCATATTTTAAAACACCTGACTGCCATCTGCTGCATCCTTTTAAATCGGGTTACACTTTCAACTACCGTGAAGATATTTTCCTCGTTGTAGCAGGTCATTTTGCATTCAGGGATTTTAATGGATGTTCGTTGTACGCCACAATGTCCTATAGAGTTCCATAGTTTGTATCATGGCGTTGCACATATGTAGATGTAAAGAGAGCGAATCTACTTTGGCATGTTAGCACTTCATAAATAAATCAGCGCAAGGAGTGAGTGCTTTCTTGCGGCGACAGAATAGCTCATTTCCCAGAGCCATACATCTACTTATGCAAAATGCCAAGGTCACAATGGTTTTCTTGTTCCTGTCATTAGGCCTTAAAACGCCATCGTCCAATTTGATTTACCGCCATGTTTCTCAGGTAAGCTCTCAGAGGTAGTAGCTAAACAGCAATGCACAATGGCCAGAGGGGAGGAGAATATTTGCTATACTTATTTCATTTCTTCACGCACAGTGCCTTTTATTGCAGCCAGTAATGTTGTGTTTCCAGCTGTTCACCCTCACATTCTGTCACGAAGGTTTAGAGGCCTTGACTTCAAGACGTACCGTTTTTCAACTTCAGACTCTTCAGCCGCACACTTTTACTTCATTTAGACTGCGGATCTTTGTGCTTTGAACCGAGATTTTTCATTTGGTATTCTGTGTTGCTGCCGTCCATGCCTGAAATTCGACGTGCCAGAAAGAAACTTCTGCAATGGGCAGGGGGGGGGGGGAGCCTTTCTTCAATTTTAGGGACAAATGAAAATATGTAAACTCTATTTAACTTACTTGTTGCAATTGTCTTAACATTCTTTTCAGGCGCATTGAGTTGCCTTGTGTCCGAAATGTGCAGTATAAATAAAGTTGTCTTGCCTTGCCTTTCTGCACAAAACTATCAAAAGTATCAAAAGTGGGGGTGCAGCTGTTGTCTGAGCTTGTCTTATCGTCACCGCCAGTGTTCTGAGCAGGACCTGTGAGTTTAGGGCTTAACTCTGGAGCAGCCTATAAATCACCCACTCATTCATGTCTGAAGGCACACAGACCTCTGTGGAGTGGACATCTGTTGTGATCTACTGGGTGTGAATTTATTTGTTCAAAGTTTCTGAAAATGCTGGAGGTATGACATGAACTTTTGGCCCAGCTGACTTCACTTCTTCTTTTCTCCATGTGACGGACAAGGCACTACTGTATATTTTGCCTGTCCTGAAAGGATCTTGAAGTGCACTTGTTTGTTGTTGTTGTTTTTTTTAAATTATTATTCTTTTTTTGTTAAAGAAGAACTAAGTAATTTAATAAATCCTTTTCGTAGTCCCATGCGATACCAGTGTTAATGGGATGTTCAGGGGGTCTTTCATCTCTCCCTGGTGTCTCTGGCCAGAAAACCACAATTGCAACTTTCCTGCCTCCGGGCAGGAGCCACCAATACACACTAAAGGAATCACGAAGAAGAAGCTAACAGGCTAACGGGCAAAGCTAACTGCGGGCTAGCGCCACTTAAATAGTATTTACAGTACAGCCAAGTTTGAGGGAAAAAAATTATCTCCATTGTGTTGTATGTACAATATCCCTCTCTCCCTTTGTCTTTTCTGTCAGTGTAGTATTTACTCTCACGGACAATTAAGTGAGTAAAAAAAATGCAACATGCTATGACACCTGCAGTGGTGCTTATGGCCTCTAGGGCATGAGTTACTTAGTTCTGCTTTAAGTGTTGATGTCAAGTTTGTTAATTTCGGTTTCTGGTGGACCTACATGTTTTTAGTGGTAGGGGAAACCGGAGTACCCGGAGGAAACCTACGCAGACACGGGGAGAACATGCAAACTCCACACAGAAAGGCCCCGTCCAGGTGGGAATCAAACCCGGGACCTTCTAGCTGTGAAGCACGAGCGCTAACCGCTGTACTACCGTGGTGTGAGAGGAAGAGAGGTCAAATTGCTGGTTGGGACTCTTAATCCTCTTGCATTTCCTCCCCCTTGCTCTGCCCCTTCACCCCATCGTCTGCACAGGCTGTCACATGTAGAGCCCTTCACAATACACCTGTGACGTCAGGCAACAGGGGGATTAACGTCAGCACAACTGCACCATGTCCGCTTCCAGTATAGACCCTATTATAACGAGTCACTCTGGCTTATCCTTGCCTCAAAATTAAGCTCATATGAATGTGTAAAGAAGGGTTATTTATTAGTTTTGGGCCAAGAGACGTGGACATCCTAAACACAAATGGGCGTGCAGGATCTAAAAAGATTAACTAAAAATGGATAAAAGATCAGCACAGCCAGTAGCTCCCAGGAATCTTATTTGTTTTCTCTCAACTTACAAATAAAGCCCCTGTATTTGATGTAAACTACTGACTTACATGATGATGTTGATGGTGTCACAGTAGCATTGTTCTTTATGTGCCTTTATTTGAGGCTTTGAGTGCGTAAGTGGGAGGACAATTCAAGGTTGTCCATGAAGACTATATCAATGGGAGTCTATGCTGCTTTAATAAGGACAACTAAACACTATTATTACCGGAGATTTGTAAAAAAAAATATCAATAATATCAGTTCTAGATTAAAAAAAACAAACTCTAGCCTGAATATTGTATAAGTGTTCATCTTCTGAATGATTATTTTTGCTCTGACTGACCGTTGTAATGAACATAGTGAGATTAGTGTGTATATTGTATATTGTACATCTGCAACTGATATATGACTGCTTTTCTCAAAATAATATTTTTATTGTAATACTTTTTTTCCCCCAGTCCTATTTGTCTCAACTGTACAGATAATAATCAAAGCACCATAGCAATCCACAAAGGAAATAATATGATTGCTTTCAAATGTAAATAGAAAAAAAGGCACGTGACAAGTCAATAAATAATGGTTTTATGGCGCCCTTCTCAAAGCCTAAATTTAGCCTTCCATTTGCCTTACTTTTTACTCACCAGCCCTGATTGCAGCCTTTGTATTGGAGTACCTTTAAATCAGGGTTATTATGTGTCTTCAGTGCTTACCAAAAATCCCCATGTCATTCACTGACGGAAAAGCAGCACAGCCCCATTACATGCAGACGCACAAAGACACACAGCCAGGCATTTAATCAATACAGCTTCGTTAGAGAAAGTCAAGAGGATGATGCTGATGGGATTGCTTTAGCCAGATTACACGGTGTCGGGTCAGCGGTCGATCCCACATCAGCAGACCTCTGCTCGTGTTAATTTGTGTGTTACAGCGATGTCAAGTTAAAGGGCTGGAGTTACTCTTTTGTTCATACCTGATGCAGACCTTCACATTAGCATGCTCAGACAAAAGTGGGTTATCCATAAGGCAAAGCGTGAAAAAGTTGATGGATAGATGGATGTGGTAGAAAAATGTATACAGTATAGGCCATAAAAACATGCATGAACGAAATGCTTAGAAGCTGCAGCTTTTTGGGGATGCTGCATTGGCTGGAAATTATGTTGTTTTGCCTCTGTATTTTTCACCATTAATGACATTTTGTTGTTGTTGTTGTGGTGGGGGTGTTGAGTTTGGCTCTATAAAAATTTAACTCGCTCTACAGAATGCATTTTGCTTGACAGATGAACAGATTTTCCTCCAAAACATCTCGACAAAATCCAGCATCAAACCATTCACAATTTCGCACACGCTGACTCTTACTCACAGACAAAGTGAAAATTGCCTGTAGCCCTTGCGTGCACTTGAGCTGAAGATTCTCCTCTCACTACGCTCGTCTCTGATGATGCATCCTCCGCCTCCGAATCGCTCCCTCTCACACTCTCCGACTTGTAATAATAATTAGACTGTGAAAACAGCCCTCCACCCCTTTTCCTTCACCTGTCAGTTGCTAATGTGGTGAGGAAATTAGAAAGTTTCACTGCAAATCCTGGCTGTTGTTTGTGGGGCTGTGAGATGTCAAAGTGAATAAATGAGAAACTCAGACAGAAGACAATGTGCGCCGTGCATGGCTGACTATAAGTTCAGTTTCCTCAACTCAGCATGTTTTGTGTGCACCGCGAGATTGACAGTGTTAGAAGTTGACTTTGGAAAGAGTGAAGGTGCTATGGTCCCGACAGCTTGGTGCGGAAGTGACCTCCCTCCTCCGCTCCCATCCTCCTCTCACTGGCTGGTGTTGCTTTTCCCTGAAATTGCTTTGTCTACCCTTTTACTTGGCTTGTATTTATTTATTTATTTTTTCACTCTTGTGCCGTTGCATCAGAAATATTCATCTCATATCAGCGCAAGATGCTGATAACATTGCGTCTGCTCTCCAAGCGCTCCACATTGGTTCTCATTGCATTCACATTTCCCCCCTTGACGATAAGAATCTCATCCACTTTGTTACCCAGCAGGCACTCAACATACTGTAGTGAATGCAGGCCAGGCCACAGGAATTTACAGTTGATTTACTGTTTGTATGTTTTAGACGTAGCTTAAGCTTACTCAAGCAGTCTCGAGCAGTCCCCATGCATAATATACAGTGACATGACGATCGTGACTGACCAGCTCTTTTGAACGGCTCTTTAGGTGAACGATTCGAACCGGATCTAATTTTTTCCCGTCAGTTTGACCCAGAACAAACACAAGAATCATCTCAACAATAGGTCAGATAAGTGAAAGCTTTTTTGCACTAAAGTCAAAGCTAAAAGTACTAAAAATGATTTGTCAGACAGCTGCAGCCTCTTTTTATTAGTTTGGCGCAAGATTTCATTCACAAACAAGTTGTTCCAAGCCTTTTATCGATCACAGCTTAGATATTGTGAGTTATCTGGCTGGCGTTATTAAAATGTTATGTTAAAAGAGCCAGTGTTATTGAATGGCTCTTTGAAATGAACAGATCCCAAAGACTCGGCTCCCAGTAAAGAATCCAGGAGACTGTATGTCCCAGTACTCTTGCTGGAGATGTGAAGCTGTCAAAGCTTGCTCTCTCGCAATTGGTTAGTCTCCAGCCAGATGATTCTCACCATCTACCTGGCTTAACTTCTGGAGAAGCTGCAGATTAGTTTATTCATTTTAAAGTTCATGGTATTTGGTGAAGGCTGAACATCTTTAATTCTGTTGAATTAACCAATGATTTGTTTCTGCATTTTATCTAACTGTATCCAGCTGAAAATCACAACCCAAAATCTAATGTTTATTCATTCATGACTGAGGAATCCAATGTCAGTAATCTGCACTTCAGGTGTTTGCAGAGAAGCTTTCATTTGTCAAATGGTCCCAGAAAATGTTCGAAAAATAACTAAATATGTTACTTTCATAAAAGAGCATGCTGGTATGAATGCAATCCCTGTAAGTATCAAAAATGTGGGTCTATTATATTGCGGTTGTGCTGGAATTAATGCAAAAAAAAGGTGTTGGCTTTGTAGAAGCTCAAAACAGTATTTTTAAAGGTTCTGTATCATGCTATTTTAGCCATTCCAAAGTAAAGTATAGGCATTTATATGATATATTGTACCTCTATCACTATGGAGTACTCATTTTTTTCTGTAAAAATACCCCCAGAAAATACTTTTCTGGGGGTATTTTCCAAAGACAAGACACTTCGATTTAGTTGACTCCGCCCCTCTCTCCACTTATTCCACATTTGCAGTATTATAAATATAAATATCGCTGCAAAAAGTGAAGTTACTTCACATAATGCAGTTATAAGGAGTTGACATTTGCAACCCAGTTTCATAAAAGGCTAACACACATGCTAACACGCGTTTTGATTGACTTACGGCTCAGCCTTGGGTCTTTACGTTATTTGACTCAAGTTGGTTATAAAAGTTAATCCACTTTGATTCTGGCCAAGGTTCACCAAGCATCCATCAAGTTGGTTGATATAGCCACTGAATCCCGTAAAGAAATTCCAACTTTTGGCAAGTGGACTCTTCTTTAGGAAGGTTGAATAGTCCTGTTCCTCTCGTAGCCAAACGTGCATCCGTGACATTATCGTTGGGTAAGAAAAAAGAACAGGCGGTGTCCAGAGTAGGTTAGAAAGAGCTCCGTCTTCACAAACAAGACTTCTGTTTGGATCCTCCGGTGGTGCGTTTGTTTACTCTCCAGGGACAGCACAGACGCGTCAGAGACTTCCTTTTTTTCTTTATTTCTTTCTTGCAACAGAAATAATTAAAACTCTGTTTTATAAATTAAAATCAGGCTGTAAGGCATAACATTACAGAGGTCTGGCCTTTCCTGTTTGGCCTTTCCTGAGTTGTGACACTCTGACGTATTTTATGTCATAGTGTCACAACTCAGTCGTTTACCAGTAGAGGGCGGAACAGCTGCTCAGAGAGCAGGATTCAGGAGGATTGCTTAGAACTGCGTGAATGAAGCCAAAAACCGCTCTGGGGGTGTTTTTGATAAGGAAATAGCATAACAACATGGTTAAAAACTCCAAAAGTTGATTTTGCATGATATAGGACCTTTAAATAAAGGTTGCTATGCGCAAGTTAGGCATTGTGAAGGCTTTTATCAAAGAATTAGAAGTTACACAAAAGTGCAGTTCCTTTGCACTTTTTGTGCCAACTGCACTGTTCCTGTCAACCCTCAGTGTCAACTTTTAGGCTGTGACTGTGATCAATATTCCATAGCTGTCCCGAGTCTAAAAGTTGCCAACCTGGTGCCATCTGGAGCTCCTTTTCTCTCCAGTTCATTCATCATTTACATCATCCCTGTTTTTGCACTCAAGCTTGAATTTTCATCTTATGAATCACACTTAACCTTTTAGGACCGCTGTCCTGCTCCTGTTACTGACTGTTCTGCTGAGCTGCCTTCTTTCACCCATGCTTTTCTTTCTCTTCAAAATGTGACATCTTTTTCACAGCAATGAACATTTTTGTTTCCTATATTTCTATTCTATTTTATAAGCCTGTCTAAACCACACATACATACATAATTTCCACCTTGAGTAAGCCGTAAACCTAATACATTGATTATTAATGCCATTGTTTTGTTTGTTTGTTTGTTTGTTTCTTGAGTCCTTTGCATTCAAGTAAATAATTTGCTATGGCCATGAATTAAATGTCGTTGTTTTGTTTTTGATTTTCTGGAGACTTTTTCCAACTCTTTATTAAACTATACACATTTTTAAAAATGCTAAGGCAAAGTCAAGGCTCCACTTATAGTATAGTATAGTATTTTTCAGTCACGGCCTCCACCAGCTTTAATTTCTAGAAATGTAACGTCCATACATTGTGGTGGAGCCACCTCTGACCTGGTGCGTCTGTGCATACTTCTGGTTTAATCTACAGCGCAGTCCTTGACCCAGACGCTGCAGCTTCTCTTTCCTCTGTTAGTCTAATTACTCTTATCCCCGTCTGACTCCGTCTCTGTGTTCTTCACATCTTTAGCTTACATAATCAGACCACTGACGCGTCTTTCTGTCTGTGTTTTGAACATTTTCCTCTTTCCTCAAACTAAGATGAACTCTGAAAAAGTTAGTCCGCAATAGTTTTAACAACCTAAATCATCAAAATGTTTATATGGAGACGATCAGCACAGGCATTTGGCAAAACATGAGTTCAGTCCAGTTTCTTTACAAACATTCACTCCATCTCTTATTAGTCAAACATAGCCCAGACCTGGAAGCCAATGATGGATTTTGCAGATCAAGACAAAATATGTCCACCTTTGGATTACAAAGACTGTCCCTTGTTGCTCGACCATATGTTAGCAATAGTACTTAAACAAATGTATCTTTATTGCTAGGGGCTTCAAAAGACCACAAAAGACTCACAAAAGCTTAATTTAACACTGCCATGATGGGTGTCACATGGTTTAAAGGGGTGTAATAGAATAGCTGAGCAGTGGCGCAATTATGACGATGTATTATATTTTAAATGCACCCAATTAATCTTAGAACATTAATATCCGCATGCATTGACTGTGCCGACAATAGCAGACCAGATCTCGTGGAATGTCTCTTGGCACGAGGCCTGCATAATGATTAATCAGCTCTGGGCAAGACAGATCTATGGGGATGACCGCCTTAACTCACAAGGGGTTTAGAGGAACAATAAAGCACCTCATAGAGACTACTTTTATACGTCATATGAAACCCTGAGGGGAGTAGCTATACATCGACTTCCACTGCTAGGACTTCCTGATTGACCTGTGTTACAGTGAGCATATAATCTTATTATGCCATCCCCGAAGGGAGAAAGTCGTCATACTGCCTATTATCCTCCTCAAACGACATTCATGTTCCAATTAAGAACAAAGGAGTGTCCAGGCTTGTCCTCTAGCCCTTCAGTACAATGTGTCAGCAACCTATAGGCCATACTTTATTATCGCACCACAGTATGTTTTATGCGATTAGTCTGGCAAATGAGAGCAGTGCTTTTAATTTCACAGCTTTGCTTAATGTGCGCAGCATCCTTGCGTCCTTAAGCCCATTTTGTTATTCCCAGCATAAAGATGGTTGCATGGTGATGTTAGAGTAAAGTATGGATATTTGCATGTAGGGTATGTCTTTATTACTCTATCCTTCCATTTTCAGCTATCAGTAATAGGTCAGTAATAGCCAGTAAAACACTTTTGTGTCACTATAAGAATATGATAAATCCTTAAGGACCAAATACATATGCAACACCGGGTTCAACAAAATATTTTGTGATTGGCAGATGGGAAATGTATGTTACTTTATTACATTTCAAAAACAGGTCTTTCACACACAGTAAGATTGTTCAGTAAATTCATTGAAAATATGGTTTTCATACCAACACTATAGTATAATATACAGTGGAAGAACTTTATGTAGGAAGATGTGCCCTATGAGCTTTGCCTCTACGCTCACGTTTTTCTGAATATAATATTATGTTTATTGCTCTTAATTTCATTGTATTGCATTTCTGCCCTACATTTCATTGCACAAAGACCTTGTGTATGCATGACCCAGGCATACATATTTATACTGGGAAATTGTGTTAGTCATGCCTTCCATGGGATGGAATTTTGTATTTAGGCCAGTGAACACAGGTTTTTTTATGCAAATCCAACCCATGGTTCATGAAGGATGCATAACTTGCCACACTAGAGGAAAATCAGAGGAGCCATAAAACTCACTGAGCTATCGGCAATGAAAGGATATTTAAAAAGCAAATCTTTCACAGTCTCATGCCAGTGGATTTTAATATTGTAACATGCACAACCCGAGGCAGTAAGCTTTGTCTTATCTGTTTCTCCAGATTACACAAACAAAATAGACTACATGATTTTCACTTGACTGATATAAACATATAAAGAGAGGAGATTCCATTGATTCAAAGGTAAGACAAAGTAGATTTTCTTCAGCAGCAGCTAACCCATCAACAGTTGCAGACACTACATGTTTTAGTAAAAGTGAATTTCTGAACCAAGACTCCTCCCCTGAGGCACAAAGTGAAGGGTGTTTTGGGCTCAATTTATCTATATTTTTGCTGCATATCACACATCCAGCTGAGCACACACATCATTACACTTTCCAAAGTGGTAATATTGTTTTCTTACATAACTGCTGCTGTTATTGTTGTTGTCGCTTTGCCTCCGTATGGGGCCCACTGTTTTCTCCCATTGCTTGCCTAATATGATACACTTTCCTACTGCATTTCGGAGTTGAATGGGACGGTAATAAAAAAGGCTTTTAAGTGGAACACAGATTTCAGCTGTTGTCTGCATGTAGGAAGAGTTATAGTAAACAATAACTTTGGATGATATGGCCCAATGTCTTAGCAGTGACACGCAGCTCTCCTCCCACGCTGTATCCTGTCTGTCACTGCTTGGGTAGTATTGCTCCGCCTCGTTGGCAAGCCCAGGGAGTCTAATTAATGGACTGTGTTGGTGCTCACGCCCCACATCCCCACATCCCCACTGCAGCAATTTGATGCTGAAATTCTTCTAACAAAAGATGTGAGGTAACACCAGTTGTCTGACCGTGTCATTTGTACAGTTGGCTTAACTACTCTTGATTCTTTGGAACTAAATCAAATGTATGTGCAGATATTGGGAAAAAACTACCAAGATATAGATTTTTTTTTTTTCACGTTATCAGACTTTATAATGCATCAAAAACATTTTCAATATATTATATATATATATAACTACTACATGTTGAGATGAAATATGGTCTGAGAGTTTGCAAGAAGCTGTATGCATAAATGTCATGGACAAGATTGTTCCAACATCATGTCCTTGTCTATAGATGGAGTGAGAGGGCGGCTTTCAGGGCTTAAGTTCCCATATCTTATATCTTGCTCTCACGTATTCTTTCACCAAATCACCTTTCAAGCCATTCAGAGAAATTAACTCCGTCTCCCATTATGGCATTTCAGCTGCATTATAATATAAGTACTGTATATGCTACAACAGAAAAAAACTGCTTTATTATGTTTATTATGTATTCTATATTATTCCTCCTCATTGAGAAGGAATTCACTAGCTACTGCTGTTTTAACAAAGGACATACTGTCACTTCTGCTAATTCTGAGAGGCACAAGGCACCAGTCGAAAATGTTCCCTTGCTGCCACATATGCACCAACATGTCAAGATTTTTGTGTGTGTGTGTGTTTTAGCCGAGCGTATATAGCACACTTATCTTTGTTCTGCCTGATCTTCTACATCAAGACTCTTTGGTAGCTTCGTGTTAAAATAAGAAAAAGACGACAGTGACCTAATCTCTAAAATAACGCTCTGGTACTGTCTGTGCAATTTCCATATCTACCATGTCATCTCATCACCGAGAGCCATCTTATCACATCTCACTGATTCCTATGAGGCGGCGGTGCAAACAGCTGCTAACAAATCAGAGATACCCAGACCCAATTTCCATTTTCTTTCGACTTCATTACTCAGGCTGATGTCGAGCTCATTCTGGCGGATCTCTCTGTATGCCACTGAAGGAGGTGTTGTTTTGTCTATGCTGATCACTGACAATGAGCATATAAACAGCTTGACATTTGGAGATATTAGAAATGCTCACTTTCTTACAAGCTAGGAAACAAATCAATACTTCTCTATATCCACCATACACCAATTATATAGTGCTTAGTTGAACTTATGTCAAGGATAATTGGTTTTCTAGCAGTTGTGTTGGCTATCCACATGTCATAAATCAATTGACTTTTTTCCATGCTTGGGCACCAGTTGTTAAGGGCTGAACAATGAGAGAGCTTCTTCCAGATTTAGCTGAGCGAGTAGAAAAGAGCTCTGTGGACGCTGACCACTTATTGCTTGAGAGAATGCGGTAGTACTTACTGTATATGGATGGACTGATGGATGAAAGATTAAAATAGAAAGAGTAAATTAATGGTTGGATGAACGGATGGTTGGTGGCGCATTCATTACCTCTTCTGGAGTGTTTATGCAACATGTTCTGAAAAAAAAACCAACAACAACAGATAGCACACACTGTAAATATCTAAATACTGTAGATCTAAATGAAACTGAATCAGCACCCACTAATTCATTTTGCTGACTGACAAAGACCAAAATGTACAGTACATACACATTAAGTCACCTGATTTGAACAATTGGGATGTGTAAAAATCTGTGAATATCGATGTGTAAATGGTGTCAAACAGCGAGCTACTTTTTACCCAACAAGAACGTCAGAGGACTACTTATGCTTCAAAGATAATTGTGTAAAATGTGGCTTAGGTGGAATTTACGCTGGAAAATTAGTAGCCAAGATGGTATTTCAAAGAAAATAATTTGAATTTAGTCCTTATTAACCCAATGTTCTTAGATTATGTTCAGCATGTTCAGAACAAATAGAGAAATGCATCTAAAATTTGAGCCATCCAGCGTATGTAGAGATGTAGAAAGTCTTTGGGGGCTGGCGAACTACTGGCAGCTCCTGAGGTTGGAGATCCCTGCTGTAGATTGAAATTTGGTATTATTTAAATCACTAGGTAGGCACTTGTTGGATTAGTTAGTTGATAGTTTGACAGAGCCCTATATAATTTCATGTATGAAATGTGAATTTTAGATTCTGAATATATTTTCTTACAGTTACTATTATCAACGTTAGTTTACCTAATGTTCTTAACCTCTTAACCCCCACCTGAACCGAGCACATTTTCTCCAGTTTGGCTTTACCCAAATCTAAAAGCTTCTTGAAAAAAAGGAGAAAATGCAACAACGGAGCGAGAAAAAAAGTGACATAAAGTGACAAAAAAGCCACAGAAGTGCAACAAAAGAGTGACAAAAACTATGAAAATGTGGCAAAAAATTTGATGAAAATCCAACAAAAAAAGTTAAAAAAAAGTGACGACAATGCACAACTTTACACAAGTAAAGATCAATTTAGATGAGTTTAGTAGGTCTTAGCTTTCAAATGAGGCATTACACTGGCTTCTAGGCTGACGTTATGGATTTGGGTAAAGCTGAACTGGGGAGTTTAAGGCGGGGGTTAAGCGGTTAAATTCTGAAACTTTAAGTGAGGTGTGGGGACTGGACATTCCAGCACGCTGTATAATATACAGTGTATATAAACCATGAATATGTTCATGATATCCATCTTTCTCACATTCGCCATGCACTGGTCCAAATGTCCTGACTGAAATGAAATACATCACAGTGCGAACACATAGCAGCCATAACCATTAAGACTGTGGAACAGAGCTGGAAGAAAGTCACTGTGAAAGGGCCAGACCATTACAGCACCGCCTGGGCCCCTTTATGCGCTCACCCGCCTCATATTAGCCTGCTATTGGGTTCACAGGGCCACGGCATCTGATGCAAATGCAATATTCACAGCACATAAAACATTAATGCAGTGGTCCAGCTGTCTGCCTGTGTTCTGGGCTGTAGGTATAGGATGAATAATAATAATAATAATAATAATAGTCATAATGGATGGATGAATAGATAGAGTTAGTATTAGTAGCAATGACTAACCATCTTTTCCTGTCTGTCACCCCTAGCTGTACATCCAAACCACCACACTGACCATCTCCATGAACTTGAGTGCGTCCGTAGCCTTGGGGATGCTCTACATGCCTAAAGTCTACGTCATCATCTTCCACCCGGAGCTGAACGTGCAGAAGAGGAAGCGCTCCTTCAAAGCTGTGGTCACGGCCGCCACTGTGTCCACGAGACTGTCGCACAAGACAAGCGACCGTCCCAACGGAGAGGCCAAGACCGAGCTGTGCGAGAACGTCGATCCCACCAGTAAGTAACAAAGCACATAGGTTACTCTCTGTATTGTGTTGATGTAATGTTGACTACCTCAATAGACCCTGGGTTAATACAATAGGCCAATGTATTTGAGAGTATCTTGGAAGACATTTGCATAGCCTGACCAGAAGCACTGCTTTTGAATCTCAAAATATGATATTTGAATCCAAAGTCAGTCTCTGACAATCGTGCTGCAGCGTCTGTGGTTAAAGAAAGTAAAGATAACAGATGTTCATACGAAATGTCCGTGACTTTCTTACTTCTATAATCTGAATTAGACCAACTCACCTCAAAGGTTATCCCATTTTAACCCATTTTTATCTGGTCACTCTATACAAATTAGGTTTAGCTTGTGCATATCTCAATTGGGGCTATAAGCTCCAAATCCATTGTTGAAATCTGATATTACATGGCTTTGATCAAAATGCCATGTCTTAGTGGGATTCCCTTTAGGGAAACTTACCAAATCATGTTTTTCTCCCCCTGACAGGCTAATTTCATAATTTATCTGAGGTAAGAGCAAATTCATCTTCTACTTCTACTTTACCTTGACCTTGATCCATATACTATATTGTGAAGATGGGGAGGGAGCCTGGCCATAGGGAAACAGAGAGATTTATGGGTAAAACGCTTCAGTCTGACAGTGTGAGGAGAGCGGGTTTATCCACAGCTCTTTATCGCCATCATTCACTTCACTCATAACTTTTACACAAGGAGGGAGCGAGATTTGACTTTTCATTATGTACTTGTGTTTTGTTATTTTGGGAGACTCAATCTGTGTATTTGAACCCGTGGATTTCCTTTCACTATAAAAAGCTTAGAAGGAAAACAAAACAAAAAAACAAACATTGTAAATCATTAATTGTCCTATATGTCAACATTTGTATTGCACTGACATACTGGCCAAGGTGATTACCGTAAAAACAATTTAAAAAAAAAGTTAGGGCAAGTAGGTTGCGGGTGGAAACAGTGTAAATATATATCATTGTAGGTTCTCTGCAGATACCCCCACCTTTATGCCACAGCAGTATTGCCCAAAGCCTCTGGAAAAGGCGCTAGACACCCCTTGCTTTAAAGGGCAATAAGCTAAAGAAGATGGATGAAGCAAATTAAGAAATAAAAACCTTCGGTGCAAAGCAGGTTTAAAAACAAAACAATGGTATTGATGTTTAGTAAGAACAACATTCTTATGTTTTACAACCAAATATTTCTCCAGTGGCACATACGCACACATTTTCTTTTATTTCATATTACTTCAAATAAAAATAAATAAATAAAAAAACACAAGGTGGGAGGTTAAGAGTTTACAAATCCAAATCTGTTTTACATTACCTGCCTTTACCATATACACCTGAATGCAGACGGATGTATAAATTCAGCCTAAAACTCTATATGAGTTGTGGGACAGATGGACCTGTGAGCGAATGTTGGTACTTTGTGATGCTGAGGGACGGTGAATGTGTTTCTTGAGCTGTCCCTCAGTGGACATAGAGAATCCTCCCTCATCAATCAACCTAGTTTTTATTGCACTTTGGGGAGTGTTGCCAGTGTGTTTAGCGTGGTAGAGACTCCAGGCCCATGGCACGTTTGGTTTGCTATTCTGAGTGAGGCCATGCTGGAAGCCACAGAGCTGTAGTGCAGCCGCGTTGGCAGACAGCAGCTCCGTCATGGCTCCCTGAGGACCTCTACAGCCATCTGTCGGACTGGGTCAGACCTGGTACTCTCCCCTCCTCCAGTCCAGTCAGTTGCTCAGGTTTATTGCTATTACTCCCTCCTCTTCCTTCCTCCCTTCTAGCTACTACAATTATCAATTTCAACTGGTGAACGACGTAAACACATGGTACTGACAATCAGCAAATTTATGATAATAGGTCTATAGCATGCCAGGTTTGACATTCTCAGTTAGTTTGTTGTTGCTGGTATGTTTTTAGATTTATTATTAATTTATTTTGATTGCCATCATGCTTTAAAACATGAAAAATTACCAGCGCTATTTAGCAACTGTGGTATTCTTTTCCAACAGTTTTTATTTTGGCAGAATAAGTTTTGCTATCTAAAAAAATGTATTTTGTCTGTGATTTTGCATTGTATTGGTTAGTTTGCTGCTTTGCTTTACTTCAACTGACTATGTCAATATAGCCTGGCATGAGCCAGACTGATCCTCCATGTTAAGAGATACATGGGGATACAGTCTGGAATTGTTGCATTTGAATTTCGCTGACTCTGGAAAAACCAAGCAGAACCAATCATAGCACGGGAGGCGGGAGTTAACGATGCATCATCTTCCGCGCTGCTCCTCCGTAACCAAAACAGTGAAGATGGCGGCCGCGACACAGCGATCTTTTACCAGTGCTCTTTCTTCTGTCTTCTGTTTTAAATGAGCTGGACTTGTCCATAAAGCCACAGCAAGAAGCTTCTGAGGGCTTTCACCGGAACATTTACTCGAATGCATGCCATTATTGTTTGTGGACTACAAACAATCATGGCGGAGGACGTAAACGCAAGGCATAGGTCGTTATGTTTGATTGGTTCTCTCTCGTTCAAACTGCGCCTTGAGTCTCGATTTGCAATTCCAGACTGTCTTTATATGTTTTTATAAATACATAAATAAAGTCAGTCTGGCTTTATGCCAGGCTAATGTCAATGCACATTATTAATGCAACAATATTCAATCTACATTGAAAATAAAATACAATATACATAATAAATTGTTTAAGTTAATTTATCTATAGACTAAAATTTAAAAATGGCATGCCAGCACAGATCAGATACTGTTTCAATCGTGTCCAGGACTCCCCTGAAAAAGAGATTATTAATCTCAGTGGGACTTTCCTGGTTAAATAAATAAGTTAAGGTAACAAAACTCAGAAATAAAAACATTATTCTATAAGGGCACCAGTAGATTAGATCAGATCAACAAAATGATATCTAAATTCGATGTCAAATCTCCAAACAGAAATACACCTAACTCCAATGTGTTACTAAAGCATGAATGAAATTGTTTCTAATGTTTCTAAAATGAATCAATTCTAAATTTCCTGACCTGAAGAAGGCCAAGTGCCACCACTGGTACAAGTAATAATCTCGCTCTCTCACTCTGCACTTCCCTCCCCACACAGCTGCCTGACTTTCACCACGCTGGTCACTTAAGGCTTCATTTGTGGCTCACCGCACCCCTCTCTCCTCACCACTTTCATCACAACAAAGACTTCTATCTTGAGCTGTTATTTTGGATTTGGCTTCTCTTCAAAGGCCAAGTCTCCCTGATTCTCCTCGTATAGACCACTGTGCCTTCCTCCAGCAGTCCATTTCTTATACAACAAAGACATCCCTTGAAACTCATGTGGCTTCTCTCACAAAGGAGTGGTGCCTCCATATCATACCTAAACAATTTCTCTGCAGTTTACAAATTTACATTCACCCACATTTAAATATTTATCTTGACTCTAATTGATGGCATTCTCCATAGAATTTCTGCAGTGTTCCAGTGACACTTATGAATACTGTGCCATTTTGGGTTTATCTCCTTGGCATGATTAATGACGGTTTCTGGCTTGGACTCACTTGTCATTGGGTGAACTTAGAGAGGGCAAGTGGTGGTCATAGCTGGTGTGGGAGTGCATTGCTGCAAGGAGGAGATAGGAGCAGTGGCAATAACTAAAGGATGACCACTGATCACATCTGGTTAAAACTCGAGTGGCTTTCACTTTACCGCTGCACGTACCACAAGGGCGTAGGTAGGTGGGCTGCTTGGCTCCTTCACTGCATATGCTTCATGGTTTGAGTTATGACCTCTCAATAATAAGATGACCTTACGTTGTCCTAAGAGGTGGAAGTAATACTAAAACCATGTACCATGTACCAAGTTGCTTGTGTAAGATCTCTATCGTCTAGGATTGTTCAATCATACAGTAGTAAATGATCAGTGGTCATGTGGGTTGGATTGTTTTGAAATTACATTTTACCTCTCATTTAAGAAGACTTTAGAAGTTATTCTGGTCTGCAAACTGAATTTAAGAACACTTCCAGAAGGAAGGGGTAAGACATGACATTAGGCCTAATCTGTTGTTCCTAATAGCCTAAATCTTCTTTCAGCTCATTACACCGCCTCCAGAGCGACGTTATTATCGCGCGAGGCTCATTAGCATGGGTCATGCACAGCCATGTGCACATAGGATGTAAACTCAGACACATTAAGCTTAAGTTGTCTTCAGTGTTCAACCATGCATTCTATACAGAAACAGTCTGGTACAACAAAAACAGAAGCACAGTAGCAAAAAAGAGCTGTTTCAGTGCCGCCATTTCTTATACCCACGTCATGTATGTGCATATAGCATGAAGTAATCTGAAAACCTGACAAAAGCCAGCTTATTTTCAGTAGCATATTAATCTGGAAAGGCTCAAGTTTGAACTGGGGAAAAGGATGAACTTTTAAGGTGATATCGGCTACTTATTGGATCAAGTGCTGTTTTAGTCAGTCACAACTTGTCCAAAAGTAACAACTAAGCACTAAAGCAATTAAATATTTAGGTTCTAAACATGTTACTTGCTGCAGCATAGCTTGTGTTTTTTTGTAATCCTAGTGTTTTGAATTAGCATTGATAAAAGTGCTATTCCCTTTGAACGGTCATCTTATCATGGTGGGGTTGGAAAACAGGCTTAGGTGACGGGCCAGACTAAGACAAATTTCATAAGCCCCTATGAATAGTTTTATATCAAGACCTCCACCCAGGAGCCAGGCCAGGGGTTTGGGCTCGTATGCAGTGCCTTGTTTGCCCATGGGACTGGCCGGGCTCAGTCCAAACAAATGACGTGGGCCCACCCTCCTGTGGACTCATCACTCGCAGAGGGAGCTGTAGGGGATGGGTGGAGAGAGGACTGGGTGGCAGTCAAAGGAGGGTGCCTTGATGGCCCGGTCCATGCGCTCAGCATCTGGCTGTGTGGAACATTACCTCCCTGGGAGCCTGAGCTTGTGCAGCAGGCTGAGAGGTAACGGCTAGTCGAGCTCACCTCACCTGGACGCTCCACTTTTCTGGCGTTGCCCATGGGGAGAGGCTGGTGTTGGTTTACTTATTGCCCCCCAGCTCAGCCGCCATGTGCTGGAATCCACCCCGGTGAACAAGAGGGTCGCATCCCTACGCCTTTGGTTCGGTGCATACATAGGGAAGTCTGGGCATCAGTGCAGATGTAGCCTCCTTGACCCAGCTCCGGATAAAGTAGAAGAAAACTGATGGATGGATAAGTGCTTGTTGTTTTTTTACCATGGTACTATTTACCATACACATGATTGGACCGAAACACATCGTGGATCTGAGCCCGGACAACCAGTTCAACTTTTCAAGATGGATTATACTGTACGTGATAGAAAAAATCAGATCGCGCGACAATCCAGCTTGCAGCACAAAGTTACCACACTGATGCCATTGAATGACAGGAATTGGCTCAACTTTATTATTAATGCAGTTAAACAAGGAAGATGCTCTGTTTTTATTGAATCATTCCTAAACTGAGTGGGACTGGTTGTGCGCTCTTTCTCTTGAGACAAAACGTGTTTAAGAGGCGGGATTTAGAAGCAGCACCTAGACAGGCAGTGCACCCATAGGTAAAAGACGCAGACAGATCATGGGCACAGTTAATGGTCTTTATTTTCAATTCTCAAGCTGCAGAACAGTCTTTAATTGACCAAAAAACTGCCTCGTATTTACTGAGAATGTTGAGCAGCAGAGTTAGAGAAATTGGAGCAAATACAGCCAACGATCCAATACAAAGTCTCCCGTTGTTACAACAGACAAAATGTAATAAATGCATCCAACATAGTTAGTTCAGACGCATTGACAAAATCTAGCTGCCTGTAGTGTTCACTGGAGCCTGTGCTGCACCGAATGATGATAAAAGAAGGCACAAATAGAGGAAGTGAAGACTGAGGATGCTGCATGGGTGGCCCAAAGAAACTTAGTCTCTAGGGGACACTTACCATAAAACTATTACATCTCAGCTGAATTAATTCATTTCTAAAATTACTTTTAGTTTAGTTTCGAGAGTGTTTACTTGGCTATACTACATATTTCTGGAAAGGGCACCAAAAATGGCTAGGAGCCCAGTGCCATTTTTAATTGTTTGTTTGTGGATTTGCTGCATCTCTGCATCCCACCTCCTTTGGTTTGGTCCGGTCAGATTTGTTCAAAGGGAAATCTACTATCTTAAGGAGCAGTACTGTGATTGTCTTTCTCTGTATGGAATGCATCGTGTAAATCGTATAGCCAGCAATGCGAGCATAAAAACTTTACTTGAATTCAAACACACTCTACTCATCTTTGTAGTGATAATAACACATTATGTTCCGCGTTCGCCCACCAATCTGTCCCTGGCACTTCAATATCATTGCGTACTGCAGTCAAAGTACTGGTTTTGTGACTGGTTTGCTATGCGTGCTCAAAAGTAAATTGGAGACGCTGAACAAACATATTGATTGCATTGTTTTGTTCTGTTTTTACCAGACCGTCAAAATGCTTGACAAAACACTAAATCATTTTGAATTATCTTGAATAAAACCACTCAAGTTTCTCCCATGTCGTATTCCTTCATGTAAAAATAACAAGATGCCTTTAATAAGTCTAAACTGTCACTCAGCTGTGGGAATGCAATGTTCAAGTGCCCTCAGCTTGTCTTGAGAGTTCATAATTCAAGAATTCAGCACATCAAAGGCCGAGTTCAGATGCTTTGAAGAGGGGTTGAATGAGGTACTCCCCGACAATTGCACCAGTAGATGGCGTTAAGCGGGGGTTGTAATCTCCTTAGAATGATTATTATCTACTTCAAATACTACAAAAAAAAAACCTGTTCAAGTAGATTCTGAACTTCAATCTGCATTCATCACTAACACTCATTTCACTACAACAAGCATTTAGCAATACTGGAAAATTAACTACCGGGACTGAATAAATCTGTTTGCTTTTTTCCCCCTATAGGCCCAGCTGCAAAGAAGAAGTATGTGAGCTACAATGACATTGTGATCTAAGCATTCCTCATCAGAAAAGGCTGGATGAAGCAAAAAGATGGAGCAGTGGTTGGTGTGCCTACTGTGCCAGAAAATGGACCTATCTTTCTTTCCAGGCGTTACAGTTTCTTTGGTTACATTGTGTTCACGTCATGAACCCACTACTGACTTGTAAGAGGTTGGTACTGGCAGCAGCAGCAGCATCCCGCCAAAGCTGAGGATCGTGGACATTCAAAGTCGAGCAGGTGGAACATTTCCCGGTTGGATGCCACCCTTCAGAAAAGTGAGGGGGGGAAACAGAAATATGTAAGCAAGATCCAGTTTGAGAAATGAAGAGGATATTTTGGGGATGATGCATTCGTGGACCTGTCTTGAGCCTGTGGTTGGTTTGCAGGGTTTGTGGTTGTTGGCTGAGGTAACGAAAAGGTTTTGTGATCGCACTGAAGATGTCTCCCCAGCCAGTCGCCCCAGTCTACCACTGGCATGCACGTTGTTGGCTCCTCACAGAACCCGATTAGTCTCAAAATGTACTTTCAAACTGAGTGTTTCCTGACATTTCTTCACCGGTGTGTGTTCTTTATGACCTTAATGTTGGCCTATACTTCAGTTGTTGTTGTTAATTTTGTTTCAACTGTAAGGCAACCTACACTTTGCATCTTGAAAGCACATTGTTCTTTTTTTTTACTTTTCTTTTGTTTATTGAAGCCATATTCTTCGCTTTGAGCTTTCTTGGTCTTTGCTCATGCTGCTATGGTGAATATGATTCTCTACTTAATAGTTTTCATGGCACAAAGATATTATGTAGCACAATCTCGTCATACATGCTAATGTGTCTGCACAACTACAGGAGACCAGAGTTGTTTTTGTTTCGTTTTTTTTTTTTTTTTTTACAAACCCACATTTAGGTGTGCCCCTAGAGGCTGCAAAAACAGACACAAAATAAAACAGCCATCTCAATGTATAGCTTGGAACAGGCACAAAAAACATGAATCCCAAGCCAGAGTATTATTTTGAAAGGGCTTTTTGTAAAAATACACCAAAGTGCCCATGCAACCAATTTTAGAGGGAGTAGTAGCCTAAATTATATTTATACTGGTAGTTGTGGTTGAAAAATGAAATCTATACATATAAAGGTTGATCATCAAGACGAAGTAGCTTATTCTTCTACTACAGTTACTTGCGAAAGTACTATACACCTTGAACTTGTGCATATTTTGTTATGTTTACAACCCTAAACGTAAAGATTTTATTTTGAATTTTTTACTGAAAGTTCACACACAAGTTACAGATAACTGTGAAGTGAAAGCAAAATGATACATGATTCTGTTAATTTACAAAAAATAGAAAAGTGAAAAGTGGGGCGTGCATAAGTATTCATACAGCATTTTCGGAGTGCATTAAATTGCCTTTATAACATTCCTAATGACTGCAGAAAGTTCACACCTTGCCCTAACCATTAAATAGAGGCCACATGTGTGTAATCTACTCTCAGTATAATTACAGCCGTTCTGTGAGGGCCTCAGAGCTATGGTCAGAGTGTATTGGTCACTAAACAACATCATGAAGGCCAAGGAGCTCACCAGAGAGGTCAGGGATAAAGTTGTGGAGAAGTTTAAAGCAGCGTTAAGTTATACAAAGATTTCCAAAGATTTGAACATCTCACAGAGCACTGTTCAATCCATCATTCGGAAATGGAAAGAGTATAGCACCACTGCAAACTTACCAAGACACGGGCGTCCACCTAAACTAACAGACCGAACAAGGAGAGCACTGGTTAGAAATGCAACCAAGTGCCCCAAGATAACTCTGGAGGAGCTGCGACGTACTGCCGCTGAGCTGGGGGAATCTGTACATGGCACAACTATAAGCCGTACTCTACACAAATCTGGCCTTCATGGATGAGGGGCAAGAAGAAATGTTACGGTGAGGGTGCGAGGGTGCGGGAAATAGACCAAATGCCGACAGCTCTTGTCCAAACTTCCAAATTTAATGGTAACAGCAAGACAAAGACCATAACATAGACAATGCTCAGACAAAGACAAAGGAGAACACAGGGGATATATACACACACAAGGGAAATGGGAACAGGTGTCACACATTAGGACCGGGCAGGTAATCAGACACAAGGAAGGGAAAGCAGGAGGCACACAGACAGAACTGGGATGTCAAATAAACACACAAGACAGGAACACACACAGAGACAGGGGGAAAACCCAACTAAACCCCCAACTAAACCCGAACCCCGACCCAAATCCTAACATAACCCCCCCCCAAGGGACGGCTCCCAGACGGCCCAAAAACCAAAACAAAAACCGAAAGCCCGACGGGCCCGGGCGGGCGGAGGGGGCCCGGAGGAGGGAACAACCGAAAGAAAAACAACACCAGCCCCCCCCCAAAAACAAACCAAAACCCAAAGGCGGGAGCACCCCAACAAAAAACATGCACAAAACCCCACCCCCAAGAGTCACGACCCCCCACGGGGAAGGAGGGCCCCCAAGGCGGTGGACCCGGAGGACCCCGGGAACGACGAAACCGGCGGCGCCGAACGCGGCCAGCCCGGGGACCACGGGGCAGTCGCTCAGGGGGCGTGGAGGTGGCCGAACCGGGACCCCAGGGGAACGCCGGTCCGGCGGCCATGGCGGAGACCGGGCCGGTGACGAAGGCGAAGACGAAGACCGGGCCGAGGACGAAGACCGGGCCGGAGACGAAGACGAAGACCGGGCCGGAGACAGCTGCGAAGAGCGGGCCGGGGACAGCTGCGAAGAGCGGGCCGGGGACAGCTGCGAAGAGCGGGCCGGAGACAGCTGCGAAGAGCGGGCCGGGGACAGCTGCGTAGAGCGGGCCGGAGACGAAGACGAAGACCGGGCCGGAGACGAAGACGAAGACTGGACCGGAGACGAAGGCGAAAACTGGACCGGAGACGAAGGCGAAAACCGGGCCAGAGACGAAGACCGGGCCAGAGACGAAGGCGAAGCCTGGACCGGGGGCAGCTGCGTAGACCGGGCCAGAGGCGAAGGCGAAAACTGGACCGGGGGCAGCTGCGTAGACCGGGCCAGAGGCGAAGGCGAAGACTGGACCGGGGGCAGCTGCGTAGACCGGGCCAGAGGCGAAGGCGAAAACTGGACCGGGGGCAGCTGCGTAGACCGGGCCAGAGGCGAAGGCGAAGACTGGACCGGGGGCAGCTGCGTAGACCGCGGAGCGAGCCGGTCCGCAAGCTCCGGTGCTGAGCGGCCCCCTGCCGCCGCCGCTGTGGGTCGGGCGAAGGCCAACCCAGGGCTAGCTGGGGCGCAGGGACGAGCGGGCGAGAGTCCCGGGGCGCTGGCGCAGAACACGAAGGCCAGTCCCGGGGCGCCGGCGGGGAAGACGAAGACCAGGCCCGGGAGCTGGTTGGGAACACGAAGGCCAGTCCCGGGCGCTGGTTGAGGATATGAAGGCCAGTCCCGGGGCGCTGGTTGAGAACACGAAGACCAGTCCCGGGGTGCTGGCTGAGACCACGACGAAGGGCAGTCCTGGGGCTCCGGCGCAGAACACCACGCGGGAAACGCCTCCGGACGGGACTGCCCACCCAGTACGCGGTAAAGCGCGTACCAGGCGCTGTCTGCTGGGCTTTGTTTTGGTCTGAGCATTCTGTTACGGTGAGGGTGCGAGGGTGCGGGAAATAGACCCAAATGCCGACAGCTCTTGTCCAAACTTCCAAATTTAATGGTAACAGCAAGACAAAGACCATAACATAGACAATGCTCAGACAAAGACAAAGGAGAACACAGGGGATATATACACACACAAGGGAAATGGGGAACAGTGTCACACATTAGACCGGGCAGGTAATCAGACACAAGGAAGGGAAAGCAGGAGGCACACAGACAGAACTGGGATGTCAAAATAAAACACACAAGGACAGGAACACACACAGAGACAGGGGGAAAACCCAACTAAACCCCAACTAAACCCGAACCCGACCCAAATCCTAACAAGAAAGCCATTATTGAAAGGAGGCCATAAGAAATCCCGTTGAAGTTTGCTAGAAGTCATATGGAGGACACAGCTACCATGTGGAAGAAGGTGCTTTGGTCAGATGAGACAACTTGTTGGCCCAAATGCAAAACGTTATGTATGGCACAAACCTAACACTGCTCATCGTCCTGAGTGCACCATCCCCAGTGTCAAATATGGTGGGGGAGCATCATGCTATGGGGCTGCTTTTCCTCAGCGGGAAAGATTTTAAGAATAGTTGGGAAGATGGAAGAAGCCAAATACAGAGACATTTTGGAGGAAAACCTGCTGGAGTCAGCAAGAGAATTGAGGCTGGGGCGGAGATTCACCTTCCAGCAGGCCAATGACCCTAAACACAAAGCTAAATCTACAATGGAATGGTTTAAAAACAAACATATTAATGTGTTAGAATGGCCCAGTCAAAGTCCTGACCTAAATCCTATTGAAAATCTGTGGAAAGATCTGAAAACGGCTGTTCACAAACGCTCTCCTTCTAATTTGACAGAGCTTTAATTGTCTTGTAAAGAGGAATGGGCTAAAATGTCAGTCTCTAGATGTGCAAACCTTGTAGTCATACCCCAGAAGACTTGCTGCTGTTATTGCAGCAAAAGAGGGTTCCACAAAGTATTAAGTCATGCTGTATGAATACTTATGCACACCCCACTTTTCACTTTTCTATTTTTTGAAAAATAACAGAATCATTTTGATTTCACTTCACAGTTGTTTATTACTTGTGTGTGAACTTTCAGTAAAAAATTCAAAATAAAATCTTTACATTTAGGGTTGTAAACATGACAAAATGTGCAAAACAAGGTGTATTAGTACTTTCCCAAGGCACTGTAGATGCTAATATTGGATACTTCACTGTTTACCATACATTTTGTTGACATGAGTCGGCATCCTGACTAATCTGTTTTTATGTTTAATGTTTACTTATCTATGGTATTTTTTACAATTTCAAATTAATTTTTCTAAATTAATATAACCACGCCATGGTCATGTGACCCCTGACCCACCTGTTCTGAATCATTGTTCCACTTATTACTGCAGTTCAACGCACTTTTGTGACTTTTGTAGGAATCACTAAAGTTGATGAAAAACACAAAAAAAGGTCATTTAATATTTTAGAGAAAACTGCATAAATAAAACAATTGTTATGTTTTTGAAAATAAAGCCAGATGTATACATTATTGGCCGAATCTATTACATATGCAATAACTATTGCATTATCGGCCGGCAAATCGTTATTATGTGATTGGCTCAACAGAGGTATTACGTCATTGGCCTGTTACTACATTATCACATTACTACATTTTGAAACTGGTCAAATTCATTACGTTATCAGTTTCTACAACCCTCATACACTCACTAAACTAAACATGAGCACATACAATTAAACTGTCAGAACGCTGCATAATCAAAGAAACTCCACCTGCCCTTGGTTTGTGGAAACATCTAAAAAAACAGGATTTGAACTATGTATATTGAGAATGGGACCACAGATTCTAGCTCATGCACAATAAAGAAAAGTACAGAATCAGATTCTCAGCCATGAATGCAAGGCCAAAAGCAGGCGTTTTGAGGGCCTTTTCCATTTCCAGCTGTTGTTGGTGAATCCACACTGTACCATTTGTCTCCAGCGGCATATCCATGGCTCCTGAGTATTTTGTAGGTGTATGAAGACGACGACCCTAAACCAGTTGTAGCTGCCTCTCTAAGAGCAAGGCCTCACTTGACTTGTGCTGCACGTCTGGTGACCTTTTTGGCTGCTGATACAACTAAAGGTGTTGATGTTGAGGTTGTTAATGCATGCCTGATATGTTTGGTGTTGAATCAGAAAAAAAAAGATATTAATGACATGTGTCACGGCACAGTTGACTCCACCTGTCTGCTCGATTTTGTACTGTTTTTGAGTTCTTGCTGTTCCTCTTTCTTTTATGTTACCAATTCCTCTTTCTCACACAGCGGAATATGGCTTTGTTGGGTTTCTTGTATTTTTCTGGAAACATTGGGGAAGTTAAGAAAAAAAAAGATGAGTATATATTTAAAAAAAAGACAATACTTCTATAAATAATAAAAAGAAAGCATGTATGTTTTCTACTGTTTGTACTCGGTATATTCATGTTGCCCTTGCTGCTTATGTGCCAATGTTGTTGGAGAGATTTACATTTGGCCAGTCATGCAACTACTCTGTGGTGTTGTCCAAGAATGTATCAACATGAAATAAAAAAGTATTTGGTTATTTTTTTTACGTATTCCCTTAAAGAAGTTGTTTGTTATATGTGTCATTTTAGCATGAGAACTGAACCAACACAGTTTAGCCATAAAGCTCTGTTGGACAACATTCATCCAAGTGGAACCTACTGCTATACTTATTCAGGAAACATCTCTGCCAATGTCTGCTTGGATATGTCCCAGTTGGTTCACTAATCCAGTGGTTCCAACCTTTTTCCTTGAAGCCTAACCTAACCCCCCCCCCCACCCCAGTCCAAAACTGTGGCCCTACAAATGTATCAAAACATGAAAATAAATGCTAATTAAAGCGATAGAGGCCCTCGCCATTTAGGCAACTCCCTCCCATGCGACCGCCCCGTCTCGCTTTCGTCCCCGCGTTGCAGCCACTCAGCATTGCGACCGCCGAAACTCAGCCTCACAATTCACACTGGCCTTGCGGACTTTCATCAACAAGAAAGTTTCCCTTGACCAAAATGACATCAGATTAATCATTGCAGCCCTATCTCTCTTGGTAATAATAACCAAGTTTGAGTTGTTTTTGTTTTTTTGCCTTTTTGTCAAAATATTTGGGGTGCGAAAAAGTGCTGTCACTCCATTAAACTATAAGGAGATACATATGACCTTGGACCAGCAACCCTGTACATGTTACAGCAAAAATAAAAATAAAAATCCTCTTTTCTGTAGGGGGCGCTATAGCATGGACCATAAGTGTTGTCATAGATAGGGATTCTTTCTCTATCCTGTGCAAATGTTGCACAACACCCACATGTTGGCCATGCTAACATTTTTATAAAATATAATTAAACTGTAATATATATATATTTTTAGTGCTGTCCAATGATTAAAATATTTACTCGCAATTATTTGCATGAATGTCATAGTTAACTCGCGATTAATTGCAAATTATTTTTATCTATTCTAAATGTCCCTTGAATTATCATTTTAATACTTTAATACTCATATTGGGTTCCTCAAATATACAGCACAAACTTGGGGAGCGGGCAGTTCGGGTTAGAAAGCACACTGATTTTGTTTATTTTGTCCTTACATTGTTGTTTTACAATATTTCATTTATTTATTCATTTTCATTCATTTATTTATTCATTCCGGGCAGACAATGGCAACAACAAAAAACAAAAACATACAGCATACAAATAAAACGATCCATTTCCACCCGAAAGGGAGTGGGAAGAAGATAACATGTGAGAATGAACATTAAGTTCATTCTTATCCATAAATGCCCCTCAGTTGTTGAATGTCCAGTTTTATCGGGCAAACGTATCATTAGCATGTTTTGAGTTGTTTTTTCTTGAGTTTAGAGAAAAGAGTTTAGCTCTTTGGCTCCAAATGCAGACTTCTTGGAGAACACAGCAATGCGCTCAAGCACATACAGTACATGACATGCACTTGTGATGAAATAATGCAGCAGCAGATTTGAATAACGAGGGACCTCTTCTTTGACTGACCTGAGGAGAGCAGCTTCGTAGCATCAGGACTGCTTCACTTTAGTTCCAAACTTTATTTTGTTTAACAAAAAGAGGTGTCCATGACGTGGTAAAAGTAAAGCTTCATGGGGAAAGTGTCTGCTCCTTGTTTCCTAATAAGTCCATATACAATTTCAAAGCTTTCCTCAGCATGCAGTAGAAAACAACTCTCTCTTCCTGTAAACTTGCGGTCACGTGATGCGTGCCCACAGCTGTTGCTGAGAGCTGTGTGAAGCTGGCTCCCCTTTAAATGTGAATGTATACACTTTTGATTGACAAACACATTGAGCATGATGAGGGGGCAGGTTCACGGAGGTGCAGCAGAGTGCATTGGGCTCATGCGGCTTCGGAAAATTGAGACAAATAAATTGCACGATTAAAAAATCGACGGCGTTAAAATATATTTGCGTTCACGCGTTAATAACGCGATATTTTACAGCACAATTATTTTTATTTTTTTCATTATGTACAATATCTGCAACGTTTCTTACAAATCGCTCAAACTGCAATTTTCAGGGTATAGGTAAGTGGTACTGTATTGTCTGAAGTGGACCTGCTAATAAGTTTGTTCTGTTCAGTTTGGGGTAGTGCCTTAATGACTCAAATATGAGCTCAGTAGATCATTAGCTTTTCGAATTATACAGGAAAGTATACCATTGGAGTGACATTTGCATTGGCCATGCACACATCTTAGAAAATATCAAACTATACTGTAATATATTTTTCGGTTTGTTTTATTGTGCAGAATATACCTGCAATGTTTCATATAAATTGAACAAACTGCAAATTTCAAAGCATAGATAGGTGGCGCTAGACTGTGCTGAAGTTGGTCTGTTAATGAGTTTGTTTTTTCCAGCTTGGGGTCGTGCATTAGCGACACAAGTTTGAGCTCAATATTTTAGTGCATGTGCGAATTATAAAGGTTAACGTGACTTATTTGAGACATTTACCATGGCCACGCCCACATCTTATAAAATATGATATGACTGTAATATATTGTTTTGTTTGTTTTGTTTAGAACAAACTGGCAACGTTGTAAAAAAAATTCCAAACTGCAGCTTTCAAGGTATTGGTAAGGGGCGCTATCCTGGGACCAGGCCATATGTTATTGGCTGCAGTCTGTTCAGTTTGGGGTAGTGCTTTAGTGACATGAATATGAACTCTGTAGGCCAATGCCTGTGAGCGTGAGCTGTCCACGAAAATACACGAAATCTACGTGTTCTTCGCCGCAGCGTTATGAGTACTGTGTAACAGTTTTACAAACCGTGGCCAAATCTTGAATTTCAATATGTCTAAACAATAGTCCCTTGCCGGGGACTGCGTCCGGCTCGGGCCTAAAAAAAGAAACCACCCATAAACAATAGTCTCTTGCCGGGGACTGCGTCTGGCTTGGGCCTAATAAGTATCTATTTCAAACAAATGAACTGAAATTAGAGTGTTTAATGTGCACCTGTAGTCCTTACTCAGTCATATTTGATGATTTTAGACCATTTATTTTGCTCAAATAATATAATTTATGACCTGACCCTCTGACCAGGCAAAGCTCTGGCACCCCCTGCAATCCCAGTCTTATGCCCTCGGGCCAGTGTTCACGCTGTTCGCAACACGGACTGGTAGGTTATTTCTGCTAGCTTTCTCATTTAGGTCCGTGGCTTTTGCTTTGTTCATGTACTTCTGAGTTGCTGTTCCAGTCGGCCCTTACTCGACCATCTTGGCTGTTTTTTCTCATAGTGATCTCTTAACTCAGGGATATTCATATTTCGTTCAGCGTTGTGTTCAACTGGTCGCTTGGCGCTCTCATTCAACACTGTACTGCAATCGTCGTCTTCCCCAAATCGCCCCGCAGGGGCTTTTGTTTTCGTTACATCGCTGCGCTCTCTCTTCCCGTTACTTTGTCGTGGCGCCCAGGGCCGGTTTTTCTATACACAAACTACGCTAGGTGCGCAGGCCCCACAGCCGCAAGGGCCCCGCATCTCCGCAAACTATAGTGTTGGTTCACTGATTACTCAATGCATTGTTGCGGGGACAGGCTTACTTGACGGTACACATGTGGCAGTCTGCTGAAGTGGATGAGCAGGAGAGGCACCGCCTTCTCCCCGTCACTTCCAAGGCGCGAGTGCTTCTCCCCTTCGCGTACGCGCTTGTCTGTCTGTCTGCTGTTCCGCGTTCTATTCTCTGCTCGCCGGTCTTTTGGGGCCAACCCAGCTCATTTTTTGGGGGGTACCTCCTCCTAGGCTCCATCAAGCGCATATGAACTATTGATCTTTCACCAAGCGCAAGAGTGAAGCAAGACAATCTCAGAAGAAATGGAAGCGTATTCCCCTCCCAATCATGACTACGCTTCTCGTGTCCTATTATTCGGATCTCAAACATTCCTAATTGGTCATCACATTCTCGGGAATTTGAATGCAATCCAGGGTCCCGTCTTCATAGTTCAGCTCAGGTCTGTCAGGCCTGGTCAGACAGGTGCCGCATCTTAGCTGCCACTCAAGGCGTATCACAGCTCCCTAAAACAGCTAGCCGCTGATCAACCTCTCGACGCCTCACAGGCACGCTCTCTACGCCATGTACGGCATGCCCTCTCTACGCCACTATGACACGCCCTCTACGGCACACCCTCTCTACGCCACTACGGCACACCCTCTCTACGCCACTACGACACACCCTCTCGACGCCTCACAGGCTTTCATCTCTCCAGTTAAGTTATTAGCCTTCCGCTTGGCTTTAAAACATTTCATCATACAATCATTCTATGCTCTGTGTCTCTAATTCAGTCTGCATTAGCTCGACCCCGGCATCATCTTTTAGGGGGAAGACATCCCTAACTCCAAGCTGTTCACCTACACTGACTTATACATCGATGTCTACCGCCGGGGTCTGATCGCCAAAACTAACACTCATGTCATGAATCTTCCCAATCGCTGCTTTCGTCTGTTGAGTCTATCCAGGTTGAAATGAAGCCTAGGCGTTAATTCAACCTGGTAGACTAATTTCAGCATCACCGACCTCCAGCCAATGATCACTTCCGAGAGGGCCACACCTCCACCTCAGCCATCAGCATAAGAGCCGCACTTCCGTAGCAGCCAATCATCGCCCTCGGTCCCGCTTTTAAGCCCAGCAATCATGGTTCGTTCGCTTCCCAGCTGTGCTGCGACCCACCTCCACCCCATCTCCGCCTTTTCCGTCCACAGCTTCTACCTGCTGCATCTTCACAGGTCTTCCATGTCACCACCAGTGTCCCGGCTCCGGGGAAGACATCCCTAACTCCAAGCTGTTCACCTACACTGACTTATACATCAATGTCTACCGCCGGGGTCTGATCGCCAAAACTAACACTCATGTCATGAATCTTCCCAATCGCTGCTTTCGTCATCAGCTTCATGGAGAAGTTTCTACTTTGCTTAGCTAGCCAAATATAGGTTCAAAAACATTAGGTCCTCTTTCAAATGCCTCATTTTAACAATAACACATGGCAAAAAATTGACTGACACAATGTTGCGTTTTGGTATTGCTGGCGACGTGATGTTATTGGTTTAAAGCAGTACTAAGTAACCCATGCCCTTAGAGGCCATAAGCGCCACTGCAGGTGTCGTAGCATGTTACATTTTTTTCTCATTATTTGTCTGTGAGAGTAAATACTACGCTGACAGAAAAGACAAAGGGAGAGAGGGATATTGTACATCCAATTACACAATGGAGATCACTTTTTGTTTCACTCAAACTTGGCTGTAAATACTGTTTAAGTGGCGCTAACCCACAGTTAGCTTTGCCCGTTAGCCTGTTAGCTTCTTCTTTGTGATTCTATTAGTGTGTATTGACACTCCGACCCGCAGGCAGGCAAGTTACAAGAGTGGTTTCTGGCCAGAGACACCAGGGGGAGATGAAAGACCCCCAATCATCCCATTAACACTTGTATTACCCCCAGAGGGACTACGAAAAGATTTATGAAGGTAAACAAGTTACTTAGTACTGCTTTAAGTTTTACCACAATCTGGTTGACCCTGTAATGTTGCAACATAATCTAGAATGTTCTGCAATGTGACTTTAAGGTATATTTATTTCAATATATGCCTGCGGTACTGTATCAACCTTGTGTCTAAATAATAACATCACATCACATTATTTAGTCATGTACGTTGTTCATAAACGGAGAGTCGTCTCTTTGTAGAGCAGAAAGTGTCTCACACAGACTGCAGTGTCAGTGTTAGTCCTCTTTGGCCCTTGTAACATTCTAGGAATCGTTATCTCGAGCATTGAGATAAGTTGCCATTTCATGAGTAGATTAAGCGCGGAGACAGGGAGAGAGGTCCGTATCTGTTCTGCCCTTTGCCGTGCCCTCACTCTGGCAACCAGCCAACTGTATTGGCTCTGGAAAGAAGTCGATTTCTTTCTTCCTTTTGGCCCGAATGCTAAACTTGCTGAGAAGGATGCCCCCACGAAAACCACTCTCGGATCGCTGGAATTAATCAGAGCTCTCCCACTTTCACCTTGTTCCTGATATGATGCTTGTCCTCCGCACGCACTGACCGTTTGGCCAACTTCTCTGTGATGCATTGGGAAGGCTGACGGGTAATTAATCACGCCCAGGAGACTTGGAGGCATTTGTCCAAAGTTGCTAGGTGGACAGAATGAAACAAGAAGGAGGCTGCGCGTCAGATTGATGCTTGAGGGAATAGCTGGTGATGGCGAGGTGGCGGATTCTACGCCTAAAGCAGAACTCTGTCTTTTTATCAGTATTTGGGTCAAGACTACTAATGTCTTAATGTGAGGACGTGTCCTTGCAGGGAATTTATTAGGTTTCACCTTTGCCCAACAAGCATTTGGTCATTTTTAATGCATGGCGTTAATGTTGCTCCGAATGATTGGCACACGTCAGGCACTGTCTTGTCGTGATTACATCTTGACTTTTAGACTTTAATCAATCAAAGTTTATTTATATAGCACCTTACAACAACACAAGGAAGACCAAAGTGCTTCACAGAAAGATAAAACAACTTAGAAAACTTAAAAACCATTACATACCAGACATAAATAAGTGTGATCTACTGTAAGTCTTAAAAGCTAGTTTGAAAAGATGTGTCTTTAATCTGGACTTAAAAAGGGACAGATCTGTGAGAACACGCAGACAGAGGGGCTGTTCCACAGTTTAGGCACTGCAAAGGCCTAAGATGATAAGGTTTACATTTTTTAGGTTCATGTAACAATTGTTTTGAATACTCTTAAGGCACAGAAAATGGGAATAATATATATATATATATATGTACAGTATACCCATGGTAATAAACATCCTGAAGTGTCATTAATTAAGGCAGACATACAGACACATTCGACTGGCATTAGTTTGCATAATGAAGTCCCTTCTTGCGTCTTCCACTACATTAACATACGAGCTGCTCTGGATAACATTGTATAAGCCATATTAACCATGGGAGATTTGTCAGGTACAATTTTATACCATGTTAAATCAGCTCACAGCAGAAATCCTAATCGGTCCCGCTGTTTTATGAAGCTAGAACTGCTTTACGCTGCTTGTCGTCTCATCACCATTTCATCACTATTTTATTTTTCATCTTTGTCAAATGAATTAGATGTTTGTTTTTCTGTGTCTTCTAACAGCAATGAACCATTTAGCAGATAAGAAAACTACCTGTGAAATAGACATGTTTTCTCTTTGCAGGTTTAAATGGTCTCTAACAGGTTACAAAATGTTTTATTATTAAAAAGGTAATGTAGGAATTGCTGCTATGGATTTGTAGCATAATTGTTTTATGCGCATTGAGTTTCCTTGTGTACGAAATGCACGGCATAAATAAAGTTGCCTTGCCTTGCCTTGCCTAATCTGGGTAAAAAATAAAAAGGGTTAAAAACTTATTTTTGACATTACCAGGAAGCCACTTCCTTCATTAATCTTTCCGCCCAACCAGAGCAAATGTTTTGCTTACAAACCCTTAATTTAACCAAACTTTTTTTGTCCTATTTCTCCCCAGCAGAAATGCTGCCTTTTCTTCTGCGGTGGTCATTGAAGTGCTTTGTCAGCGTGCTGGCCTGCTGCTGGGATATCACAGTTCTATTATGACTACAGGCATCTCATCCTTCCCCCAGAAAAGCTAATTGGTTTGGTGCCGACTAATCTAATTGGACACCGTAGGTTAGCAGTGTGAATCCGCATTGAAAAGCTCTTATCAGAGTTTGAGAAAGAGGTTTACAGACAGAGCAGGGGCAGAACTGTCCAACACAGTCATTATTCTGGAGTGAGTTTAGACTGAGGTGAAAATACAGGATAAACGATGACAAATTCCTGTAGAGCAAGACAATGTCATATTATAAAATGCTAGTGTTAATCCTGAGGGAAGAAAAGAGTCAGTTATAACCTCCTTTCTACAAAATGTTTACTCTGGCAGGAATTAGCGAAGCTGTAAGCCACAACAAGATAATTACTTTAGCTTTGAACTTTCAGCTCAGCCCTGGATCTGGAGTGTGGTAAGACCCTCGCCATCCATTCAGTCACATGTATTATTTATTCTTGACATGCCAGGAATGTTAATAAACAATAACATTCACAACATTATTTACAAAAAATATTTTGCCTCGGCCCAATTAAGCCAAAGAGATACTACGGCAATCTTACACTACACATACTTGTTTGAGATAAACTCTAGCTCACTTGCTTGACTCATTGGCGTTATTGAGCCACCGGTCTCTGCTCCATTTCCTCTCTGTCTCTTTGGCACATTTTGGAATGGGCCGTGAATGATGGGAACTTTCACAGACAAACTCGTTGGCTCAGTGTCCTGCTCGACACTGTCACGCAGAGATTGGATTGTGTCCCTCACTTTGAAACAGAACTACAGTGAGAATGGATCAAGGTGCGGGCGCTCAGGTACTGCTTATGTGGCAAATTGTACCTCTCTGCAGCTTGCTTTGCCACTGGCCTGTCTCTGTCTTACCCACGATTCCCTTTCCCTTTTGTATTTGTTTTCACCAGCTCTCTCTCCGTCTTCATTAAACGTCGCAATTCTCAAGCTATATATACCACCGGCTATAGGCCTGTATCTTTAGTGATGGCAACCATTAAGTCCCGTAACGGCTCACCACAATACATTTCAAGAAGCTGCCAGGCCTTGACAGATTACTGAAATGTATGGTCTGTATACAATCTTCTTTATATAATCGCTTTTGCTGCTCCCTTCAGGTGTGCTCATATCAAAGCCATCCATCCAAGTACCCAACCATACAGCACCCAGTCTTCTTTTCTTTCACTCCTTCCATACATTGTCCTATGCATCGTTGACCCTTTCCTACAATTAACCTGGGTGTTTTTGTTCAGATTAAAATGCTGTAACTCCAGTCACATTGAATATCCCTATGACCCAACATATATTTCCTCAATCGATATTTTAAAGCAACACCAGCCAGCAGAGGCAAATAAAGATGCATTGCTGCATTATCTTTGCTGCAGTAATA
The DNA here is from genome assembly GCA_007210695.1 of Neogobius melanostomus. Lineage (NCBI taxonomy): Eukaryota > Metazoa > Chordata > Actinopteri > Gobiiformes > Gobiidae > Neogobius > Neogobius melanostomus. The sequence continues at coordinate 4,608,655 of VHKM01000073.1, read as the reverse complement.
CGGGAGGACATTTCACTCGATTAATTGCATAGTGACTCATCCCACTGTATTTCTTCAAATAAAAGATAGAAAAAAAGGCTGCAACAATACTTTGGCTTGAAAGTCTTTCAAATTGCCAGTGCAACGGCACACTAAAAAAAATAGCTAAACTTTGCTATATTATGCCTCAGAGCGACGGCAGATTGCCTTCCTTAGCAGCTGCTTTGTGTTGCTTTCGACTGTCCTGAGATTATCTGTCTTCGTGGACAAAGCGAAGACGCTCAGTAATGACACATATTTCAATATCTGAGCGTGTCATTTGGAGATAAGCCCAAAGTTGATGGCAAGGCAATTAACTGGAGTGAATGGAAAAGAATGGTGTATCTTGGCAAGGCATCAGGCAACACCATCTCTGCAGGAGCGACTCAAATGGTGGCTCGGACAGTGACAGGAACAGTGTCTATAGAGAGAAAGTCACTGGCCCCACCATCGCCATTGGCGTCTTTACACTTGATGAGGTGCTTGCTGCCATCAGCCCCAGAGATAGCAGGTGTCAATGGAAACCAATTTAAGGCGTTCACAGCAAAGCAAGTTATTAACCCTGAAGCCAAAGAATGGTGTCTGCCCTCACTCCCTCTTCCTACTGTGGTTTAAGGGGACAGAGTGACAGACAGCAGGGGGGTGAAAATATATATCTGTACTTCAAGAAAAGCATTTTTCACACACGCATGGACTCTCACAGACTCTTACATGAAATATTAGGCCTAATTAATAACATACTGTCACATTTGGGTTACCTGTAGCCATTAACTTGAACTGCAGCAACTGTAATAGTTGAAACATTATTAAAGTCACACAATGTGTTTTCCTTGTCGATCATATAAAGACTGATGTACGCCTCTGCACAAGTTCAATTTGTTTGATGATATTTGTTTAGTATTTTCTTTCCATCTTCACACATAAAATATCAACAAGCAGGTTATCAGAGTTGATTTGAAAAGAAAAAGAAAAACATTTTCAACCCATTCTATTTGCTCTGAACTGAAATATTGACAGGTTTTTTCCCCCCACTGCACCATAACAAGTAAACTACCCACAGAGGCTTTCTATCTTTACAACAAAACCACAGCATCAGCCAACCCCAATACACCTAAAACAGTCCATTTATCGTTGTTATTAACATGAATATTGACGGAATCTCTCACGGGCAGCCGCACACCCCTCATCCATTCTGCTCTCCTCCCAGTGCACACATCATCTGTTTGGAGCTCGCTGGCGATACATCACAGTGGCGGGCCAGAGAAAAGCTCTTTAAGTTGCATAAACACAGTGTCGCCGGGGCACCCACTGGCAGCCTGTGATGGATGGGACCACACGGGAAGCAGAGAGCCACTTTGATGCCCAATGGTGATGGCGTCTAACGGACAGTCATTACTTTATGCTTTTAAGTGGAAGGAGCACCATGGATGCACCTAATGCAATGCAAAATGGTATGAATTTCAACGAAGTGGTGGAGAGGAAAGAGGGTGAAGACTTGACAAATGGAAGTTCGAAAGATCAGAAATAAACACATTTGACGAGTGGTGGGGGGGAAGACAACAAGGAAGCAGCCTCATTCGCTTTTTAGATGTCCAATGCGCTGCCAACTGAGCGCCATGTCAAAACAATCGCTTACTCAAGAAAAGTATCCGAGAATGAATGTTGATTTTTGCAACACATACTTCCACTTTTGTTTTGTCGTGATTTCTTTTGCATATTGGATGAGTACTCTTTTTGCTAATCTTGTGCTGAGGACATAATGAAGTCCGTCTTGCAGATATTGAATTATCCTTTAAAGAGGGGGTATTATGCTTTTTTCAATCACATAGCACCAGTCTATAGCATACTACAATGATGACGTAACCTTCTGTTGGTCTGTATATGCAGTAAATTAAAATAACTGCCTTGAATAAAATTTCTCTCTCAAATGGCTGTACTGAACATCTTGAAATAGGCCTCTGTCTCTTTAAGAAGCTTTCCGACACGCCCCCTTCAGCACACTGCTGTGGCATCTAAACAACACTACTGTGTGGGGAGGGGGCTCTGCTGAGCTGAGGAGCAGTGGTTGGTGGCTTGGCTGGTGACAAAAGTACCAGAGGCGTCTCCAGGAGGTGGGGGCGTTCCTAGGAGGACTGAGGCATAGCTACACCTAAAATGGCTGCCGTCTAAGTTTTTACTGATTACTCAAAAATATGTGAATGAGCCAAGGCAACACTCCAGGCATGTGTTTAATGAGGGAATGACATAATAACATGATATAAAGCTTGAAAAAGTCGATTTTACATAATACCCCCCCTTTAGCTATATGGAAATTTCCACATATTGCAAGGGAGATGCTGGGAATAGAAGATTCCCACCTTACAACTCAATTTGGAAGTTTGCACCAACAAAAAAGAGACTTCACCTTTAGGGTTTGCAACATGTGGTGGTGTGATTTGTGTTATTCTGTCGGCAAGCCCCCAAGCCAATGTTTTCTGAGTCAACCCACCGCTCATGTTTATGTAAAAATAAAAAGAAGATAGGTCACTCAGTCCACAGCTTCTCCTCTCCTATTTCCACGGGATTCTGTCTTCTGAGAAAGTGCAGTTACCATGACAACTAAAGTTCCACTATACGACGAGCTGGCCCACTGCCATAACGTATTCTCACACGAAGGGGTCTGTGGAAGACGTAATAGTTGGTGATGATTTTTAAGGTGTACTTTTGTTTTGTGTTTAAGTCATGACCCGCATTTTGCTGAAATAATGCTGTGAGCCATCATTATTAACATTACTAACAACAAAAACGGTGGCTTTAACACAGCAACCGTAATATTACAATCCATGATGTGGTTGCTTCTTGTGTTTTGGAGCAGCGGTTCCCAAAGTGGGGGTCGCAAGGCCTTGAGAGGCGGTCCCCAGATGATTTCAAGATTATATAAAAAGAAAAATACTACTGTTTTAAGTATATTTTTTGTGTGTAAAAGTGCATATGATTTGTGTAATCCATTAAAATATTTAAAATAAACAGTTTAAATACCGATTAACTTGATTTTAAAATGTATTTCTGGCCTAAAGTAGCATAAGAGGGGGGTCCCGAGTTGTTTACGTGTCAATTTTTGGAGTCCCAACCAAAAACGCCTGTTTTGGGGGACATGAGGTATCAGTCGGTGTTAGCGAAAGACTTTAAATAAACTGTGCCATGCTCTTGTTTCTGGTGGTTGTGAGTGCGTAGGGTACAAGAGCTTGACCAAAAGCATGAAGACATTTGTAATATCCTAACTTGTGGAAGTATGAAAAATAATTCCACATTTGAGGCCAAATCTCGTCTCGTAGTGTGGGAGCTCAACAATTCGACTCACATTTGAATTGTAGTGGAAACCATGTGGCATGTGCCAGGAAATCAAACACGTTTGGATTTTAAAGCCGGTTTTGGACACAGAGGTGAAGTGTGGGCTATTTTACCAATCCAAATGTGAGACTAGTGGCCGGTAAACCCAGCAAACAAACATAGAAATTAGCACAGACTAGCTGTCTTTTCATTTCTCATCGAAACAGCGGCTAAAAAGACAAAGGCCACGTCGACTCTCACACAAACCATAAGGATACAAAAAGACACAAGAGTTTTACAACCACACCTGAACCACAAACTAACTGTAGAGGCACACACGTTTAGCAGGCTAGTACTTCTCACTTTTTTATTCTCTCCAAGTATACCAAGTTCAAGAAATCTAGAATTGAGATAATATATTCACAGAACCACATGTCTGATCCCCTCTACAGTGTTTATCGGGTGAAAGGAAGTGTACGGTGAATACAGAGGCCCACAGCACCAAAGATGACATTTTGATTGACTATTGTAGTGTGGCCAGTTCTCATCGTCGTTACTTGATAAGAGTAAATCTCTGATCCTGTAATCGTACAGTGTGACCCCAGTCTTTACAAAATATCTTAAAGGAACAGGCCACTGTTTTTACATACTGAGATTATGTTCTTACCTGAGCTTAGACGAGTTGATACGTACCTGTCTGGTCTTTGTGCGTGTGCTCAGTCACGCAAAACGACCAAAGATGTTAGCATTTGGCCTCTCCCAGTATATTCCTATACATGCGTTTCAGTCACGTGACTTCTGTAGTTCTATCCACCATTTTGAACACCGCTGGCTAGTGCAACAGTGTATCTACCTGCGTCTCAACTATTGAATTCAAGATGCTACATCAAAAAACTGCACACTTGACAGCAGATGAGCTGAACAGATACTCAAAGAAGATCGAAACCTTGGGATTTGATCCTTATCAACTGTCTGGAGATTTTTTAACGCCACTTAAAACCAGTGACAGTTTACCACATCTAACTTTTGTGGACATCTATTTCGTCCATAATCCCTCTCCATACACCGGTGAGAGCACAGAAGCCTAACACTGCTTTATCTCAGGATGGGTTACGGATAACAATATACAGGTGAAGAGGCGCAAAATGTTCTTGGTCACAGGAAGGGTAAGTAATAAACAAACGATTGCCTTTTGCGAACGTTAGCATGTGTCGGCACTCGTCTCTCTCAAGCAAACAGTTAAGCTGTGTGTTGTTATTTTGTTTTAGTCTACTATGAGTCATGTTTTATCAATAGTTTATGGTCTTATCAGCTACAGTATGGATCGGGGTAACGTTAACAAGAGAAGTGTGTTTATGTTGTTCTACGATGGGCAGTTCACACGGGTCAGTCGGCTACATGTTAACCTCTTACCTCCCGCCTTAACTGAGCACATTTTCTCCAGTTTGGCATTACCCAAAGCTTTTCGACTGAAGCTTACAGCCTAGGCCAGAGTATATTCATGTAGGTAAACGGATAGCCTAGTGTTTGTTTGTAGCCTAGCCTTACTTGCGTTATATTGTTGCAACTGTTTCAACGGCAGCCACGTTGCTTCACTTACCTGAAACAAAATGCTCACTGCACAGCTTTGATTCGGCTGTTGGAGTCCAGTGGTCTCTCTTGATAGCAGTTATCCGTTTCTGTCGACGAACTGGGTCTTTAGGAAACTTGTAGAAAGCGAGTCCCTTTTTTTGAGACAGGGCATTGGTATGTCCCATAGCACAACAGGCGGATGGCATAACTGCGGTTCAAAATGGTGGCCACAACAATGCGTGACGTCACGGGAAACGCATGTATAGCTCCAAACTGCCGACTGCAGATGCGCAGTGCATGCTGGTTAGATTTCTGTCCGATTTGCTCCAGGCTCCCTCTGATGTCACGGGCACGCGGGGCAAGGAAAGATTGTGAGACCCCAACCAGACCAGCTGTCTTGATCAACCGCTGCATCTCCCCAAAGGCTACTGCAGCGGCTCCATGGCCCCGGGCATGGAGGGAAAACGCCCACCTATCAGTGGCTCACGCTCAGGTGACTGGATACGAGTCTGCTGTGATCAGAAACATCCTCCTTCCGGCTGTGACCCCCATCTCTCTCCTCTGGGCAACACTTTAGATCTGAACAAATAAACTATGACTGAAACTATTAAAGTTGTGTACTGCCTCCTAAAATAGACCTCATGTTTGATGCTTTTCAGAACAAACTCATGATTTAAAAGGAAATATTTTATCTCACAAATTTAGTAAATGAGGTAAATGAGTTTTATTTAGGATAAACTTGAAATGAATGATATCTGAACGAGACAATGCGTGATCTGAAGCCGCTCTCGTTGTTCTCTGGATGCAGACATAATTCAACAACATACTTTATCATCCTTTTCTGAACTGGTTCAAATGTCAAAACCAGTGGCTTGATGCAGGGTAGGCCACTGTTAGATATGATCCGTGTACTTAATGTGTGTTCTCCAACATACAGTGCCACTCATCTTAATTATTGCTGCTGCTGCTGCCACTGCTTTCAACAAGTTGTAATTGGTCATTAAAAAGAGCACCTGCACAGAGGCATGTCATGTTGTGTGACCTTAACATTAAAACCAAAATCCTTTGATGGACACTATGGCATCAAAGCATCACTACCAATGGCACCATAAAAACATACTGTGCATGCACTTCAACGGCCTTATAATGTAGGCCTATGATATGACACATGTATATTTCATAAATGTAAATATCTCAAAAGAACACACTCTTTTTATGCCTTCCTTCTTTGCTGTGTTGTGTTTCCTCACCTCAAAATCCCCTTTATCATCTCTCACCCATCACTTTTTTTCTGTATATAATTACATTTCCCCTATACGCTTCATTTTTCATCCGCCAGCCTCTTTCTCCCCTCATCCCCGTGGCCACTCGAGCGACCGACCATGCATCTCTCCCCCCACCGGATTCTTCTGTGTCAGCTATCACTCGCTGCCTTTTAGTCCGCGCTCAGATTATATCGTCTTGTGGAGATAAATTCTGCCATTGAGACCTGCCGTAAAAAAGATGACATTCTAGGACGCAACAAACCCAGGCAGACTGATGGCTTATCTGGCTTTTAGAAAAACAAAACTCTGGAGATTTGGTAGCCTCCGTCAGCTAAATGTGTGCAGGTGTGTGTGTGTGTGAGTAAGTGAACAGCACATACACTGTATCAGAAAGGAACAGGGAGGCAAATAGAAGGATGCTACTGCGGGGTTTTAAGGTAACAGATGGTCTGAAGGCCTCAGAAGTTTGAGATAACACATTTGCTGGAAGCTTTTGGGTGAAATGGGATTTTCTCCAGGTTGCATTTAAGCAGATTTACGCAGCAGAATAAAGAACAACATCAGGGAACAACCCGGTTTAGCTTGAAGATTTACACTTAATGCTCGGTTATCTACGTGTAATCGAGTCAAAATGGGATGGCATATGTTTTTCCTGTTTGGTTATAGTTAGGTTGTTTATATGCATGTTTATGTTTGCTGTGTTCCCTGATTGTTGTATACTTTGAGTAACGCCTCCTGACCATGACGCCTGTACACATGACTCTGATAGCCCAATCCCTTGCCCTGCATTTAACACACCTGTGCCATGGCGGGGAAAGAAAAATGACAAAAGCAACAAGGAAGTTGGAGAAAGGAGGCAGAAGGAGGCAGACAGACCGGGCGCAGAAGTTTTGGGAGGAGTGCTCTGAGGACGGACACCAGCGCGACGATTCCTCGGCGGGGGAAACCCTGCCTTCTCTATGAGTAGCCTACAAACTACAACCAGAAAATCTGGTGCAAATGCTTGACGTCACCTACAACACCCGCCTCCCCTGCTCGCTGAATGGTAGGTTGGAATTCAACCAATGAAACGCAGCCACTGAGATCAGACCCAGACATACATGTAGGGAAAAGATAATTGACCGGAGTTTACGGATGGCAAAGGCCAGGCTAGAGGTAACCATTCAGTCACAAATTAATTTAGACAATTGTTTATATCATTTTGCATAACATCTGTGTTCTTGAACTTCGTAAGAATACTATCAGCAGAACTATTGCTGGCATGTGGATCTTTTCCCGCGCCACTGCATTGCACCAATCTGAAAAACATGTCAACGATTATTGTAATAATCACATTATTATAGTATTAAGATTTAGCTGTAATGAGCTGGCCTTCAGAGTTGTATGAGCAAACCTGGAACTCATCCCAACTGAAGTACTGAAGCAATGGAGAAACGTTGATTTAGCCGTCAGTAACTACAAAGAAAGACTGTTAACCACTGCCTGGTGCCGACTCACTCAAAGTGTCAACCTCTACCCTATCTTTAAGTAAAAGAGGACTACACTTTACATTTTAGTCACACTGAGTTTCAACCCACGCAGTTACCTAAGAACGTGTTTTGTAGACATATAGAAAAGAATTGCAGCTGTTACAATATTCATACGTACGAGATTGTAAGACATCTCACAATTTGGTTAAATAAACGACACAAGACTCACAATTTAATGCATTACAATTCAATTATGATGTAAATAAAAGTTGTTGTTTTTATTTGATTTTTTTTTTTTGATTTTTCACAATTGATTGTCATTATTCCTAAAGTATAAGATTGTAGTCTACAGGCCAGGTTCAGACAACTGAAGACCAGGCTTTCTGAAAGCTGAACTCTCTTTATGCTCCTCCTCTCTCTGCTTCAGCCTGCATTCACAAACTGTGGTCCGCTCCAAGGCCTCGACAGAATGCACTTACCGGAGCTGGGATCAAACCACCAATCACTGGACTAGTAGGCAAACGCTCGGCCTGAGCCGCCAATCGATGATAGTAAAACATAAGTGTTAATATTAGAGGTTTTCTAACTTGAAGTCAGCCCATTGCACTTGCTTTTAGTGAATACATTATAAACAGTAGCCGTATCAAAAAAAAAATCAACAATAACAATTTGATCTACTATGATACGTCAGTGCATCATTTTGACTGACTGTCATTTTCATTTCATTTATTTATTTATTTAATATGGACATAGCAATTACATTGGATTAACCAGATGCATTGTATAAAGTTTTATAGCACATGTGCTGATGATAAAATACATGTCCTTTCCACCTTTTGTGCACTTAAGCAGTTATTGAGATAATATGGAAGTACTCTGTGTTTGGTGTAATTAATGCCTCATTGTGACCTAAAGGGGTCCTGCCCTGATTGTCTGCTAACGATTTCATTCAGCCTAATCTCCCACAGACACAATTTCATGGCTGAGAAGGTGTTGCGTCTCTAATTCGACACAGATTTCAGCTGTTGTGCTTTGAATGCACTGGTTATATTGAAAACTGAAAAGGACTTATAACAGATCACAAGGCATGAAATACAGACTTGACGTTACTAAACTCATTGGGACAATTTGTATTTATAATAGTGTAATTTCAAAGTCATTAAAATATGTTTTGGATTAGCAAATAGATTGCCGTTTGTTCCCCTGTGGGTGCTTTGTACTGGATGTGAAAAGAATACTGTTAAACATTTACCCTGTATCCAATTTAAAATGTAGTACAATTTTGCAAGTACAGTAATCCACTGCTTTAATTGAGCTCACGGTTTTGTAATTTGTCATACATCGTTGTTAAGACTTAATTACAAACACATAACTTGCTTGTACAAAAAATGAAACTGTGTGGTCAATTCATTTTCTACGTAATAAATATGAAGATTACATGTTACTTTTCAAAGCTAAAAGAATAATATATATAATAATTATATTTAAATGACAGCAGAGGATAGGTGCTATATCCTCTGCTGTCATTTAAATATAATTATTCTTTTGATTTTTGTTTTACATTTTGCCAAATACGCCGTTTTTGGGAATGTGTCACTAAAACAACCCAGCCCAATTTGTTACTGGCCGACAGAAAAGACTGAGAGACAACAAGAATGATGAATTAGAGTAACATTTAACCAGGGCCGGCCCTAGGCATAGGCGACCAAGGCGGCCGCCTCGGGCACCATCTGCTGGAGGAGGCGCCGAATTGCGCTTTAATTGTTGAACCCAATGCTCCCGACATCTACAACATTGCCAATTTTTTTAATATAACTTTGGAACAGAAAGCAGAAAAGACGTTTGTGTTGGAAACAATTTCAAGCTTTTAAACAAGCCCACCCTTCTATGGTCCTTCTACGCCTTCGGGGAGCCATGTAACATCGCAGTGAAAATTCATAAATTTACTTCAGAAGTAGAGGTTCCTCCTACAGTATAACTGTTGCGCGCACAGGTCATGATCGCACATGTTCTGATTTTTTTTTTTTTTTTTTTTTTACGAATATAAACATAATATAATATGATATTCATAATCATAATACAAAAGAAAGAAAGAAAGAAAAAGCCTATAGAATGTGGATGCAACAGTAGGGCAACAGTGGTTTAGGAGGTGGTGATGGGGAGGAAGAAGATTGCATGAGTGAAAGCTGAGTGACGCTCCAGCAGGAGATGGAAGTGGCATGTGATCTTGGAGACAGAGCCCACTGCAGATGGATGATTTTACAATTCAGATTCATTTTGCTATGCTCAACACTTTGTTTGTATATATTTCGTTTATGATTTTTATTCAAACCTATAATGGAATATTTGGTTTTGATGCCCATGCAGTGAGTGGATTCTGAAAATCAAGATGAAGTATAGACCTTGAGAGTATGCTGCATGGGTCACTTTTGAATCAATATGATCAGAATGATTTGGGCTGATAACACATTTCAGCAGCCTCCACCGTCTTATTTTCCTGTATTAAACCCAAACCTGCAAGTATCAAGCTCCATTTCCATCTCTAAAGCAGCCGCATCCTGTGAGCAGAAGTGATTCTTCGCCTCCTTTTCCCCGTGAATCAAAAAAGGGGAATTATCAAAGCAAGAAAACAGCGAGAAGAACAACAATAAATACATATTCCCCATTCTGCACATCTGATAAGCACAGATTCACTGAACCACTTCCTGCAGTTTATCACACACGCACCTTATCTGACTTTCCCACTGACTTATTCTCTTCATACTCCATTAGTAAATCTACAATTACACCCTAGACAGGAGGCATTAAGTGCCCCGTGCAGGCTTTATTTGTGAAAGCCTGCAGTGTGTCGGTGAAAGAGATTCTGTGATTCAGTGTCAGGTAGCAGAGAGCGGATTATGGCTGTGAGGATTTGTCAAAGCCTGTGTTTCTATGGGTGCCCATCTATTTTCCCAGGTGCGATCTGAAGCGCTTTCATTGGTCATGTGATCTCAGCAAGTAAGCAGCCAACCGCGACAATGTGAGGGATGATATTGGGACATGAGGAGAGGATCTGTTTTTTTTTTCTTTTCATGTAAGCATAAGGTGGCCAGAATCCAATATGCTGGACAAGACAAACAAAGGATACAAGAGAGTGTTCTCCATTTGTTTTTCCATCATGTTTCTAAATCCATAGTGAAAACAAGCAAACTTACACTTTTTTGTCATCAAAGTTTTAGCATTGAAACAAAGAGTAGTTTCAAAATAGGCTATGCATTTCATCATAGGCATGGAGGAACAGCTAATGCCCAAGAGTATTGAGACCACAACCACATGTGTGTATTTACCCAGTTTTGCAGTGCTGAACATGAGCGGGTGTGAACCCTTTTGCTCCCCCACAGAGATAGCACTGAGGCAACCTGCTGTTTCAACATCAAAGTCCATCTCCTGAATGAAAGCTCAATGTGCTGTAATAATGAAGCCGCGGCTCAATCATTAAAGAGTGGAGACCACAAATGTCCCTGAGATGTCTTTACCTCCGGTGTACTGTACACCCCATATCAGAAAAATCATAAAGCCAAAGTAAGCTCCTGTTTTTATTGGTTAAACGTCATGCAAGGTTTATATCTGTTATGGATCAACAATTCCATTCAGGTGTCAATTTATGTCCTTGTAAACATATGCCACATGCTGAATTTACAAGCTAACAATGAATTAACAAACTTTTTGCTCTCCATCTGTAAATGACAGATTGACTCGTTTTTGGAAAACTGTTGTATGATTGAGTTTATACAAAAATAAGGGAAAGTGCAAGTGTAAACAAAACAAAAAATGTATTTGAACGTAAAGCCACACCGTGTAGAATTTTACCCAATACATAAAATTGAAATACAAGTATTTGTACTGTATTATTTGGGCGGCATGGTAGCACAGCGATTAGTGCTCTAGCTTCACAGCTAGAAGGTTCCGGTTTCGATTCCCACCTGGGTGGGGCCTTTCTGTGTGGAGTTTGCATGTTCTCCCCGTGTCTGTGTAGGTTTCCTCTGGGTACTCCGGTTTCTCCTACCACTAAAAAACATGTACAATAGGCCAGGATCAATGATGTGTGTGTGTGTGCGTGTGCGTGTGCGTGTGTGTGTGCGTGTGTGTGCGTGTGCGTGTGTGTGTGTGTGCGCTTCTGTCAGTCTCCCCCAGGAGAAACTGAAGCTACTAATGTAGCTTACCATCACCGAGTGTGGAGTGAATGTACGTAAACGCTCTCATGTAAAGCGCTTTGTGACCATGTCTGTGAAAGGCGCTATATAAATAAAGATCTTCTTCTTCTATTTATTTTATTTTTATCATTGAGAAATACCTCATAAATGCACAAGCAAACATGTTTTTGCTGTGAGCGGCTCAGCTCTCTGAAGACATACAGTAACTGTAACTTTACCGGGAGTGGGTACGTCTCCTCTCCAAGGTGATGCTGACTAAAGTCAGCAGAATTTGATATTTAAACAGGTTAGGTCCTTATCCAAATAAATTCTTTGATTACCCACAGCAGAAATAGCATTTTCTATGTCGAGCTGGTCATTAGGAGCATGTTTTGTACTGATATCAACAGCATAGTTCAAAATGTTACGCAGTGTTCCTTTAAATTAAACGTACTGGATTTCATAACGAGTTTAGAGCTTAATACAGGACACAGGACCCGAACTCTGTCACGTGTAAGTGTGAACACTTATCAAAAAGTAATTATAAGGGAGGCGTACCTACAACCCGTAGCTAGATAAAAGCCAGTGAGAAGTGAAATGTTTTGTTAATCTACTTTATAAAATGGCTGACATGCATCAAAACAAGTTCAGTTTTACCATGGCACAGTAACTACACTGGAGTACAAAGTGTAAAAGTGTAGAACTGCATTCTTCTATTAGGTTCTGGGCAACTTAAATCGACAGTGGAGTTGTATGCCTGTTGTTGTTTTTTTCTGCTAAATAAATATTGTGTATCCTGCAGAATTCAGTCCAAATTGACCTTGTATCGTCGATAGTAAACATTACAATAGTTGTATTGGTAAAAAGCCAAATTGGTGTTGTTTCTTTTATTATCACTTTATAATAATTCAAATTCACTTTATTTATCTATCAGGAACTTCACTTGTAGAGGAAGTGCCAGTACGGACCCAATAAAAACAGCACATACACTTACATCACAATCAACCAATATGTCAGGTGCTACAATAAATACATTAAAACAATAGGCCTGTAATAGTCCGAGGTGCACACAGTCATTTATTCAACAGGTGGATCGAGGTAGGGAAGAAAGTGGAGGCCGCCTCCTTTGTCCCCAGAGGGAGGGACCTGAATCTGTATAAACAATGTATTGCACAATTCTGGGTGCATTTGCTATGTTAATGCCAATTACTTTACTTCCACTTAATTTGTTGATGTGAGTGTGTATATGGGAACTTGAGACTCTGACTCTAGTCGCACTTAAGTATGACTTGACTCATGATTTGGGACTTGTGAATATTACAAGTCCCTCACTTGTAGCTAACATGTATGTAAACATTATCATTTAGCATTTAAGTTTTCTTTCAACGTAAGAAAAGTGTAAAACATGGGACTTTTGACTTGACAGGACATAGTTGTGTGTTGAAAGTGTAATAAGCTGAGTTTTACCTTGGGAGAGTTGCAATCAACATATCACTAATGGCGACAAATAACTAAGAACATAACTTTGTGCTGCAGCACTGTAACTTGGCAAACCAAAAGTCTCTAAACAGCAAACTACTTCAGATGGTGAACAGAAAAGCAGTTCATCAGCAGGAACCAGAGAAAGAAAGAAAGAAAGAAAGAAAGAAAGAAAGAGCAAGCAAAGAACTTAATCCCATGACCTTGTAGACACAGAAGAAACAGTATGTCAGCAACACATTAGCATCTGCTGCATCTCCACCATCTATAGGAAATGTGCTCAGCATGACTCCACGGTTACACGTTTGTTACATATGCCAATGCAGAGTGGGGATTGAAATGAAGTGGTTTTGTTTGTAAATATTTCTTGCATATGTGCATAGTTAATATGCTTTAGAATTTTTTTTAATTATTATTATTGTTTACACTATTTTGTAGAGCTGTCCATGATGCTTCCACAATTTCCAGAATACCACCCTCATGAATCCTAATCATGGTCACATGGCAGTTGTCTTTGTTTGCTAATGACAAAACAAAACCTTTTCACCGAACAGCATCAATCCGCAGTCAATTTGACAATAGGCTGTCTAGCGGGGCAATGGCTCAGCTCTGACTCGTGGAAACCCCAACTGGTTCTATCTCAGTGTCCTTCACTTAACCACCGGCACATCCATCTCAATCATCCTCAGTTCAGGGCAAACTCTCCCACGGGTAAAAGCAGGCGAGAAGAGGCACAAGGAGGCTATAGTCCACAGCGGTGTACGTGAGGGGCATAGTCCATGAGTCAGGACAGAGCAGTGTGACAGAGAAATAGGTGCAGGTGTGACAGCTCTCTGATTGGAAGAGAAAATCAGCTTCATCCCTGTGATGATCCAAATCCACTGAGTCTGTGAGAGGTTGGGAGCATGATCTATATTTGAGCTATCTCATGACTGTGTGTTTCAGTAAAGAAGCCAATCACAACAAAACAAGGATTCATGTGGTGGCATAGCTCTTTAACTCAGGAAAAAAAAAATGTCCTAGTTGGATTTAAAAAATGGAGATAAAGTAGTTATCTGAAGTTTCGAGAGCAGGACCAAACCTCACCCACGCCCCTTCCGGCCGGCAGACTATTTAAGCCCACCAATTACTGACTTCGTCCTCTTGTTCGGGACTTCTGGCCCCACCCTCCCTCCCTTAATTTCTTCAGTTTGCTTACAGGTATGGGACGCGAGCTCAGGAGCTTACCTCATCGAATCCCCAGAACGGCATTTATTCTACTCGTTATACATTCAATAAAATCATTACTCGTGCATCTATATGAGGTTGTGGTCCTTGTGAAGAATGCAAACCCAGAATGCAAACCCAGAATGCAAACCCAGTTCTGTCACTGAAGTTCAGCTGGTGTCAACCTTGAATTTGATTGTGGTATTATTGCATCGTATAATGGCCATTCCACCTTCGCTATGTCCAATCCTGTCAGATCTTGGAATCAAAGTGAGTTGGGCCTGGTTTGTATATGGTATATATACCATTTACAGTTATTTTATTTCATTACATTCAAGCAGACTTTTCTAGGTAATTTCGTTTTTGTTTTCAATTTGAAACGAATGATACTGTAGGCCAACATGGATTCTAAAGGAAGGACACAAGGCAGCGCGATGTATAGAGAAAATGAATGTGTTGCTGCCATAAAGAGCAGCGCTAAACCACGCTTCAGTCGACCTCTTTTCTTTTAATAAGCGACGCAATCTCGCTAGTGGTGCAGGCACATAGTGCAAAAGCAAGATAACACATGTTCAACGTCGTGTTTTGAGTGGGGAAGATCTGGCCCATAAAGTTCTAATACATAAAATGTATGAGGTGAAAAAAATAGGCTCCAGCTATACTGTTAGCTGTGATAGTATAGAAAGTGCTATAATGAGGAAAACTTTGTAACTTGAGAACAGACTGCACAAGACTTTCAACAAGTTGTGGTTAGGAGACACTGCAGGACCTTTTATTTACGCCGCACTGCGTGCACAGCATTTATTTGACTAGAGGCATCAGGGGAAACACAAGTTCACATGAGGGAGCCGACATAAGCAGGCATATAGTGAGTTTCAATTAAAGTCAGGTTTCTTTTCGGATCATTGCTTGGTTGACAAAGCAATGCAGTTTTCAGCACCAGGTGTGACCGGTCACTCCCAACAACCTTGCATCATTTACATTCATGTAGTAAATGATATGGTTACATAATGGTTAAAAAGGTTGCTTTACTTAGTTTATAGGACAAGTAACTGTGCAAGGTGATGAAGAATTAGCAAATTGTTAGAGCCAGAACTGATACTGCCTGTATTAAGGAAGGTCTTATATATATATATATATATATATATATATATATCTATATATATATATATATATATATATATATATATTAGGGCCGGGACTCGATTAAAAAAATTTATCTAATTAATTAGAGGCTTTGTCATTAATTAATCGAAATTAATCACATATAAATATTTGACCTGAGAACAGTGAGAAGTAAGTTTTTTCATAAGGATTTTTAGTATACCATTGAATAATGACTGAATACATAAACTTAAGCAACAAAATATTGTTTATTCTTGTTCAACCAAGTCCAACAGACCAGTGCAATATTGCCATTAATTGTGCGTCTGCAGGAAAAAAGGAAACTGAAGTGTGGAAAGCAAAGTGTGATTAATTTCAATTAATATTTTTAATCGCACTAAACCTCATGTAATTAATTAATCGCAATTAATCGAAAAAAGTCCCGGCCCTAATATATATATATATATATATATATATATATATTTGTATATGAGTAAACTCAATGGGCTCAATATGAATCCAGATTCCATGAACGCCATTAAAATATCCATCCTAGTTACTCCAATTCACTTCAGTCACATTCTTGTACTGAACTTCTCTCGCCAAACGCAATAACCACAATGGGTTAGTGCACTTGCAATGCTGGTATTTATTTGCAGACAGTCCAAAGCGCCTCAGGGACTGAAGAACAACACTGGGGTGAATGAACAGGAGCTGCATGTATAGAGTCCAGGGAAAAGCAGACAGACAGCTGGAAAATGGGGTGGTAAATAAATAGCTGATAGACAAAGTGCAGCTGCGGCACACACAGACAGAGATGGAGACAAACTGAGCACAGCTCTTCGGCAGCAGGTATACAGTACACGCAGAAGGAGCTGAGGTTTTGGCATGGACACAGGCGTGAAGCAGGGTTGAAGGGTAAGAACAAGCAGCCTTTGTTCCAGAAACAACCTGTTTTTCCCAGTCCAGAGGCATCACACACAATTTTTTGTATCTATACCCATTGCTGTCAGATGACGCAACGATTGAGTAAAACTACTGTATCTATTTTTAGCATGATGGATATGAATTAATTAAATTTGACTTTTGCTCAGCCAAAGAAGTGCTATTGTAACGATGCACACAAGTATTTGTTCCAAAGTCTGAGTCAAGTCAAAGGTCAAATTTTGTATTGGTTTACTTGGTAGGGACAGTGCATATTAAGGATCACACCACACCGGATTGTAACCATGGGCTCATTTGCATCCGTTGTCCCACACTGGAGTGCCTGGAGGAAACATACGCAGACACAGGGAGAACATGCAAACTCCACACAGAAAGGCCCCGTCCATGTGGGAATCAAACCCCGGACCTTCTAGTTGTGAAGCATGAGCGCTAACAGCTGCGCCACCGTGTCGTCAATGCTTTCTTTCTTTTACAAGAAAGAAAACATGGACAAGAAAGAGAAGTTTAAAACAAAAGATATACACTTGTAATTGAAACACAAAAGCTCCAAATAAAGAATCATAATCATTGCTAAAGACCTCCTCTGTGCCATTTAGCCTTCACCACTACTATTTCCATGTGTTGTGACTTATTTACAGTTATGTTATACTGTCGGAACTACAGACTAGATGATAATTAATTGAAGGACAAATATGCATTCAAGAAACAAAAAAAAGGTTTCCAATAGAGAGGAATGGTGACATTTGACTGACACTGTTTTGACTGACACTGTTGAATGTGAAAGGTGCGTCATTGGAACTATACAACTCTGTATGCCATATTAACTGTTACAAAAATGAAACACTGTCAGGTTTCTGTTCTGTTCATTAAAACTGTTCCCAGAATCAACCACATCCAGAAGCTACATCTCATCACAGGTACCGCAATCATCCTGAAAGACGAAACAAAAATATACCATAGACCAATTTTTTTTCTTCTTAAAAGTGTCTCATTAATTTATGAAATATTTTTTTATTATTAGTATTTATCTGTTGCAAGTGGCATAAAGTCCTAATAAAATGTAGCATGAAATGACGAGTAAGCTCAAAAATAACCAGCAACTTTTAAAGCCGGAAAACTTTGAGGAAAAGAGCATTAAAAAAAGTTGAAACTAGTTTTATATAAAGCAAAACAATTTGGAAATGATGATAATTACTACTATAAAAAGACAAATTCGGTAGGGTTTGGAGCCTTTTTATTTCTGTAGTTTTATCCAATAGTTTTATAGCTCCTAATTTATTTTAATGAGATCCTTTATATTTATTATCAGAATAAAACCAAAGATTAAAGCTTCTGTCTGTCTGTCGGTCTGTCAGTCAATCAATGGTTTTGTATAGCCCAATATCACAACAGGAGTTGCCTCACAGGACTGCACAAACATCAAAGCAATGAAACAAAACAAGACCATGTAAGTTCAGGCAGATGAAGTATTCAGGCAAACATAATGTACAAATAAGCGTCGGCAGCAGGTGGTGACGAGCCGCATGGGTGTCCCCTGTCCTTAGACTCTCCGACACGGCAAGGAAAAACTCAAAAACCCAGTGGGAGAAAAAAGAAACCTCAGGGAGAACCACAGAATGAGAGATCCACTCCCACGGATGGACAGGCTATAGATAGACCCGGGCCGATGGGAGTCCCTCAGCAGACGGGCCAAGACCGCGGAAGAACGGCCAGTCCTTGTTAGAGCTTGTTGTCCAATCTGTGTAGGCAGGGTTCTTCCGTGTCCTCCAGTCCTGTTCACACTAAAAGTACCAGACGGGTATTTGGCCATCAGATGATACCCTCGCGGGTACCGTCTGAAGGCTACCAGATTATTCGGTGTAATAATGTTATCTTAAGTTTATGTGTTGTATACATGTTGTACTTTGAAAAAACTGTTGCACTTTATAATTCTACACTTTAAGACTTAACTGCGTAATATGACGTAATTACTTTATCACTTTATGACGTAACTGCCAATATTGCACTTGTAGTTGTAAATTTCCTTTTGTTATGTAATTTTGATTTTGTTATTTTCTGCTTCGTTATTTTAATTGTGTAGGACTACAGATGGAAATTAGTGCTAATAGTGCTAAATCTGGTGCAACCATCTTTTTAATGTAACTGCACACTGTGTTTTTAATAAACTAAACTAAACTAAACTAAACTAAACTAAACAGTCACTCCCGAGAGAGACTGGGACAGGGGACACCATCTATCTATCTATCTGATTTTTCAATTCCCATAATTTCAGCAAAGGGCAATGGCTATTTTCCAGTCAACAACAAATAACCAATATGTATTGCTTGATGTGTATGAATCTGATTTTATGATATGAAGACTAAAGCACAAACAAGAAAATTCCAACCAAACAGGTTCCATAAGGGAGGGAGATGACTGTACCTTTGTCAACGTGTAACGTGCAAAATAGTAAAATGTTACTGAACAGATTTGTTTTGGTTTGTTGCCGTTGTATGTTTAATTAGACATTTTGCACTATTGTCTGGTTAATACAGGACTTAATCTAATGTTTCTATAACTTTATAGAGATTTGGGCATCAGCAAATACGGCACTGGGCGCAATCATCATTTAGAAAGAGCTCCACATGTGGTTAAATACAGTGACACTGCACATGCTCCTGTTGAGATCCTGTTTTTGAGACACGTTCCCTGTGGCTTCCCATTCTGCCACCTCAATGCACTGGCACACACAGAAGTGGCAATAACTGCAGGGGAAGCAAGAAATAGCAAAAATACAATCTTCCACATTCACTGTAAGCATGAACGCCTACCTGTAGCTGTGGGTGGATTTAGACAAATTACCGGCACAAATTGACAAAAGCAAGAACAAAAAGTGTGCACAGGCTCCCACATCGGAAGTGTAGAATTATGGAGTATAAGGATGAGGAATAAGTCTGCAGTGTAGCAATGCACCACTTTGAATAATCAATTTAAAGTAGCAAACCTTGGAGGACATTTTCTCATGGGGGAGCTTTAGGGGAATGCAAGAAATAAAGGTTAGGTATATTAAAAAAGAGCACGAGCCGAAGACCAGGGTGACCAAGAAATAAAGATTTATAGGTAAAAAGGGCCTATGCATAATGTATTATGTGTGGAAGTGTTGGCTTAATAAATGATTCATTTGTTTTCACAGTACGGCACAACAAAAGGAAACAATTGTATAGTGGGTTGTAGAGTGGCTCCTGTACGGTTCATTTAAAAGACGAGTGAAGCGAAACGAAAGAGCTGTTGGAGGTACTATTATCGACACTATGGTTGGGGTAAGAAAACGCTCTCGCAGATAATGCAGTTATAATAATTTAGTATTATTACCAATACAAAAAGCCGCCCTCAGTCAGTTGGATCAAGACAAATAGTATTGCTTTTATTTCTCCTGACTAGATTGTGCTCAGTTTATACAATGAATATTTTATGTTCTTTTCAGTCTCTCATATGTGGTGATTGCTTTTTCCACATAATAGGTTTTGCACCAGATGCACTTCCTGACAAAACACTTTCTGCAGTTACATTTGCAAAAATGTACTTCATTAACAAGAGCCGTCCTCTACTAAAAATGCAAAAGGTAAAAAGCAAGAAAGGTGGTGTAGAAAAGGTAATATTTTAAGTAATATCTTTGCTGACTAATACTAAATGTAAAGCAGTTCATGTGGCTAAAAAAAAAAAGCCTAAACTAGCTAAATATAATTTGTCATCTCACACAAACAAACAAGCAATGAAAAGGAGGGGCTAAAAACAGTTTCATCATGAAAATCGATTGCTCAAGGAACAAATATGGGAGAAAGTCCATGAAGCAGTGCAATATGATTAAATATAATGTTAATGTTGACTTATTGCATAGATTTAGACGACTTAAAGAAGAACAAAGTAACTTGTTTACCTTGATAAATCCTTTTCGTAGTTCCTCTAGGGGTCATACAAGTGTTAATGGGATAATTGGGGGTCTCTGGACAGAAAACCACCCTTGCAATTCGACTGCCACTGGGTCGGAGCACCAATACACAATAATAGTATCACGAAGAAGAAGCTAACAGGCTAACGGGCAAAGTTAACTGCGGGCTAGCGCCACTTAAACAGTATTTACAGCCAAGTTTGAGTGAAAAAAAAATCATCTCCAGTGTGTGTAATTGGATGTACAATATCCCTCTCTCCCTTTGTCTTTTCTAGCGTTGTATTTACTGTCACGGACAGTAAATACAAATGTGTGTGGTTTCTACCACATGTGTGTGGTTTCTACCACACACACACATGCATTTGTTGTGGGCGGGGCCGCACAGTGGTGCATGCTGTACAGATCGTCATTAAAAGTTTTTAGAGCCGCAATGAGAACAAATGTGGTCAAATGCTGCCTTCTGGGAGAGTTATGGAATCATTCAGAGGTGCCAAGCTGTATTAAAACAGAAAAGAAACCACTAAATACAACTATGAAGGTAAGCTACATGCAAATGTTATGGTAACACCAGCTAAAGCTGCGCTAACAGCGGCTAAATGCTATTATTAGCAAAATCCCCTTTTAGCACAGCGGTATGATGTTGTGAAATATTAAATCCGTATGACCTGCGTGTCAATAGTGAGGGCTGTCTACTCTCTCGTTGCCAATCAGAGGCCAACAGTCTGTTTACGTCACATCAGACACGGGATAGTCCGCTTTGGCCACAGCCAGAAGTCGGACCCAAAACCTATACCTGGTCAGACCGGTTTGGCACTGGCCTTTGTAATGGAAAAGCTCGACAAAGCGGGTGAAAGAGCCATTTGGCTGACACGCGCCTGCATGTGGATAAGAGCCTTTAATGAGTAAAAAACTGCAACATGCTACGACACCTGCAGTGGCGCTTATGGCCTCTAGGGGCATGAGTTACTTAGTTCTGCTTTAATTTACCCATGCAAAACTTTCATCACCTAAACAAGACTAAAGAGTATTGTTTGTTTGCCATGAGTAGAATGACTTTCCAAGACTATAAAATTCATGGTCAAAGTTAAATCTGGAGCGGTGTAGTCTGCCAAATGCAAGGATAATAGGATGACAATGTCAGAATAATGAAGACACAATGCTATTACAGGACAATGAATGCATAAAGAGAGAGGAATGAGAGTGTTTATTAGGAAAAAGATCAGTGAATTGTGAGATGACACACAACAGTTTATCCAGAGGACTAGAGACCCCCTCACAGTGTTGCCCCCAGTGATAAACAATGAACCTAATTGGAGACAGGATGGATGTTGACGGAGTAATGGTCTAAATTCTTCAGGTGCTGGGAAAATGGCATATGTGGCTAGTAAGTAGTGGTGAATCGGAAGAAATTTTCACAAATGGTCATTATCCTTCTGAAGACTTTGGTGAGCAATAACTTTAGTTTAATTAAATTTTGGAACAAATGATGAACGAGGTTTCTCCACCACTCTGCTCTGGAGTTGGGAGGAAGTATAAAAACCTGCTGAACCAGGGACATTTTAATCATAAAACAATGCACATTATTCTTGAAGCAGAGAATAATCTCTCTTTGCTTCAGATTCACCTTTGTCTTTATTGTTTTTCTAATGTAATACGATTCAAGATTCAAGATTTTTTATTTGTCAAACCATGTGAATGATTTGAAATTATAATCCTTGATTGTGGAACGGGGGGAGGGGGAACAAGGGTGGGAGGGAGACCAAGGAGTTCAGCTTCCCAATGGCCTTGAGTATGAAACTGTTCTTAAGTCGACTGGACCTGGCCCGTAGATTCCGCAGTCTCCTCCCTGAAGGCATTACCTTGAAGAGTCTGTGTGATGGGTGCGTAGGGTCCCTGGTGATTCTGACGGCTTTGCGGGTGAGACGGGTGGAGTACATGTCCTTAATGGTGGAGAGAGGGGCTCCACAGATCTTCTCCACTGCTCTCATGATGCACTGGAGGCTCCTTCGACAGGAGGCAGTGCTGGCGCCGTGCCACACAGTGATGGAGCTGGTCAGGATGCTCTCTATAGTCCCTCTATAGAAGTTGCACATAACGGAGGCTGGGACTCTAGCTCTTCTTAACTTGCGGAGAAAGTAGAGACGCTGATTACTTTTCTATATGTATATGTATAATAATGTGGAATAGCTAAGAAGTGACTGACCTCCCAGTGAAGAAGCACTGAAGATACATTGGATTTTCAGAGATCTATGTTCATTTGAAATGTTCAATAAAGCACTGACCCTATGAATTGCATTTGAAGTATTATTTTGAAAAGCCCAGTTACTTCTAACAGTATGATGCCGTAGGTAATTAATATTGTAGTTTACCGTTGAATATGATTACAGTAGTTCACCATCAAATTATGCCAGAACATCTTACGGTAATCCCCGTTAAAATAGAAATATTTATGGTTCAATACTGTAACATTTATATGGTTCCAAGCTGTTATTTTAAGAACTTTAGCAATATCGTAAATTTACAGTAAAGAGCTGGCAAATTTTGTTGCCAGCAATTTACCGTAAATTTACACAAATTTTTCTTACAGTGCAGTACATAGAGGAAAGATGGAATGAGCCAAAGCCGGGGGATAGATCTGCAACAGAGATGCATTCAGACACAAATGCCACTGTATGACAATTACTATGTCCAATGCCCGGCATTCTTACAAGCGTTTTCTAACTGCAATTGGTTCAACTTGCATCCATGCAATTACAGGCCATACGGGGCTATCTTATATCTTATATTTTCTGACGCACAGAGGCGTAGCTTGCCATTAGGCAAGGCAGGCAGCTGCCTGGGGCCCCCAAGCCAACAGGGGCCCCCAGAGGGCCAACAGATTTGACAGAAACGACCAAGAGAATACAGTCACTGCAGTAGCAGTGACAAGGTGCAACGACAATTGGCCGTCACATACTCCCTGAAAAGGCCCCATGAGCCCAGCCCCTCCCTCACGTGTTTCTCAGAGGAGAAGTGTAGAGAGAGAGAGAGAGGAGAGAGGAGAGAGAGGAGAGAGAGAGAGGAGAGAGGAGAGAGAGAGAGAGAGAGAGAGAGAGAGGAGAGAGAGAGAGAGCGCATGTGCGGAGTGTGTTGGAAGAAAACAGACACAGCTCTTACAGAATGTTGAGAAGTTATGCTTCTGGCAGCAAAAACGAAAGAAAAGGAGGATAAAGAGGAGGAAGGAGACCAAGGCAGCAGCGAGTGTAATAAGTTACTGTAGTTGTATGACTCTGAAGTGCTTTGTTATAGCAGCCTTCATTGTTTGGCTTGCAAATATCATCAACAAGCTACCACTCGTCACCCCCCGCAGACCACCAAACGGCCGCCAGAGGGCCCCCTACTGACATTCCTACTTGGGGCCCCCTGGTACCTTTGCTACACCACTGCTGACACAAACCCCATTCTCTTACAGATTTGTCCTCAGCTGACTAAGCCAATACTAGAGTCATGTTTTTGCAGTTGCACTATTGTTTTTAAGGTTATTGCACCAACTTCCAGTTGCTCTAGGACGTTTTTTGTTTTGTTTTTGGTGTCAGACAAAAAGTCTTGAAAATAATATCTGCCCCCACATTACAAACTCAGAGAAAATGCTGAGAAAGCCCTTTTTATACCCACACCATCATCTTTTTTGGCATCTTCCCTCTTTAAAGTGGTGGACTTTTGTGCTCATATACGGGTGCATGTGGGTGGAAGAAAGAGCATGTTTTGCACCATGCTCCTTTGAATCAAAGCAAAGGGAAAGGCAGTGCTTTAATCATATTTCACGCCAACCTCACTTATCTTCCTCGCTTGTTGTTAAAGGCCTGTCACTGTAGATATATCTGCCGCCACTTTGACTGTTACAGTATAGGGAGTTTCAGGCTATGTGTGAGCTAAGCTACACCACAAAATATGCACTCTGTCCCGGAGAGCATTTTACATTTTGTATTTATATGCCAAACATGCACCCTGAACAAATCACACTTAAGGGACACAACTCCTTATAAGTCCAATAGGAAAATCTATTCAAAGTATACACCAGGAGCCCATGCAAAAGAAGTCGGAATCCGTTAACATTTTCTTTGCAAATGCCAAGGTCTTCACATTTGGAAGTGTGGAAGCAATCATCCCAGCAGTTCGTAAAGCATATTTTACTTTTCTGACAGCCCGTAGTAAAAGCACAGCATAAGGGAGCCACCTGAAGGTTACCCAGCAAGACTTTCAAATGCCATATGCTGTTCTTCAAAATAATAGAGGGCCAAGAGAACAAAAATATTCAGTACTATTCAGCCGAGGAGCATAAACCATGACTGGACATTGTAAAAGCAGCTTTCACTGTGAAACTTTAAAATGTGGCTGAACAAACTGGAAATCCAGTCATGGTGAGTCATATTGCTGCATATTAAAGGCCCTGTACATGATTATGTCATTGTTTACAAACAATGGAAGAGACAGCGTGTGGATTTTATGATAATCCACAATAATACTCCTAATCTCACCACCATTAATTTTTCTTAGAAAAGATTTTCCATATGGATTTACAAACAGATGATCAATTATTATCTTTATCAATGATGGTATTAAGTGATGCATGAGTAGTCAGCGATGTGATAACATTGTCACTATTTGTTAGAATCCAGGACCCATATTGAGCCGTGGAGAAATACAACTCTCATAAATATTGATCATCTCAGCCGTCCAGCAAAGGATATGCCCCACAGGAGATAGCGACATATTAATGGATATAAATGGGATCATAATAATGTGAGCAGCGCAAACATGCAGTTAACAGTGGACCACTTGAAGAGCGGTCAGTAAGAGGTAAAAAGTGGAATAAAACACTGGGATTATCGGAGGCCTTGGCAGCAAGATCTCTCTGAAGACAAATGGCTGGAGGATAATGGAGAAATCTACTTTTACAGGTTTGTGCTGGTGAGCCGCTGCTGGGATCTGGGCCCTGTGTTGTGGTCGTACTACCTAGGCTGGTGCAATGTGCAGGAAACCAGGCCAACCGTTAGGAAAAGCAGGAGAAGCAAGAGAAAGTTTCTGATCTGGAAAGTCTATACCAATTTTACTTCTCATTCTGTTTTGGCAAGTATTATATTTACTGACATTGTTTGATTATTGGTGAGAGCAGCTTGTTGTTTACAAATCGCACATTGGTCATTTTGAGGACACTAATATCCATTCTCATTGGGGGCAGAATTTCCTGTCTCGATGACATTACATTGATAAATGAATTCATGATGACTTTATGCATCATTAACTAACATGAGTTCATGACTTTTCATGAACAAATACACATGAATTAACTCTGTTTGTTTAAGTTATCAAAGCCACAACTCTTGAGTTTAATTCATTATGAATTCACGATGAACCAATGATGAGTTTGATTTTGTAGGTTTTTGCCCAGCTTGGTCCTTGTTCTTGTCTGTATTTTCTGCACATCAAATCATGATTGAATAATTAATGATTGCTCATTAATTAGTTAATTGCCCTAATTAACTGTTTGAGTATTTAATTATGAAAACTCATTAACTTATGTTACTACATGAAGTCATGCAAAAAAGTGATTCATTAATTAATGTACCATAATTGTAAAGCGTTACTTCTGTTGCACAGCCAGCACCCACAGGCTCTCCAAAATGGTAAGTAACCGTTAACTCTCTGACTGAAGTGGCCTGCAGCTCTATATGGAATGTGAACTGGGTGAGGAAATAGTCTTGATAAATATTTGTGATAGTTAATTGTTTTATTATATGTCCATTGTGATCTTGAGTATTAGCTCTTGAGCAAAGAAATCCACTTTGTGTGTGGTTCTTACATATGAGCTCAAAGGCAAAACGGAGCACTGACGTCCTTGTCAAAAAAATAAGCTAGTGAAAGAAATCATATCAAAGATGAACAATAAGGCAGGTGCACAGAGTCTGCCCATTTTGTTGAAGGGTACAACCTAGCATCATTGTTCACTGAGCAGAAGCATGAGGCACTGTGCAACTGTTGGACAGTTCAGTCATGTTTATCCTTTTTTCCTTATATGTCACATACAACAATTCATGATAGGTTTTTGAAGCTTCCGAGAAAAAGTCAAACTTATTTGCATTACTATAATAACTATCATTCCATTTATTTGAGGTTCATTATATTGTCAGCTGCCGAGAAAAAGTAAACAGATATGCCTTTTCAAACATGTATCACACTGGAGATGCTACTCAGTGGCATAACCCCATAGATTTGTGCCGATGTTGTTTGGGCTTTGCATGTGCTTGGTCTCCCAGCTGTCAGGTCCTGAGCAGCAGATGGGTCCAGTCAGGAAAGATCCACCATTCTGGCTGGCGCACATACACCCACCCACACAACTAACAAGCGTCTCTACCAGTCCATCGCTAATGTGTAAACATAAGCCAACACAGCAGACAGTCCCGCGGGGCTTGTAGCTACCTGCAGCTGGAGTGGCACAGAGGTTAGTCAGAAAAACACTCTCCCCAAATTGCTTCAGGTTTTGTGAGTTGTAGTAATAACACTAAGCCATATTGGAAAAATCAGTCTAGGGAAAAGCGAATTTTCTCTGGGCAGCGTCACTGACTGACACCCGCCGCATGGCTCAGCTGTCTGAATAACAAAGTCTCTCTTAGAAGTGTAGAAAAGCTGACATTGGCATAATACACATGTCCTGTGAAGCTCAATCCAATACGTATCACTCAGACTTTCAATTACAAAAGGTGACTGGACAAATTCGGCCAAAGCTCAAACTACAAAATGTCGAGTCGAGAAACATCTAGATTGACAAGGCAGATCGCTCCACTACTTTCAAAGAAATCTTGCAGCTCTGTTGAAACTAGTCAACATGAGGTGAAGCAAAGTCTGTTCCCAAATAAAGTTGTTGAATTCAGTCACAGAAACTGCTTGGCCACTAGTAAATATGCATTCCTCTACTGATTTAAACCGGCTTTTTTGCTTGCCCCAATTGCTGGGTTTCAGGTGACATCACAGCGTTCTAAATCCCTATAATATTTAGAAAGGTGTGTGGGGGGGGGGGGGGGGGGCAGGTAAAATTACTTTGTTTTTGAGGAGATTTGTGGTGTTGTACAGTCAGTGATATTACTGATATTTGTTTTATTCATGAATTTTTCCTTTAGATATGACTTGTGAAAGTGTAATGCAGTTAGTGGGAAAAACTGGCTGCTCCCCCCCATCATCACATGACATCATCACATTCTAGAGCTGAAACCAGCAATAAGTGTAGGATGGGTCTTTATTGTCAATGTAAAATCAAACAAAATTATTTCACAGGTAGCATAAAAATCATTAAAGCAGTACTAAGTACCTTGTTTACCTTAATAAATCCTTTTCGTAGTCCCTCTGGGGGTACTACAAGTGTTAATGGGATGATTGGAGGGTGTTTCATCTCCCCCTGGTGTCTCTGGCCGGAAAACCACATTTGCAACTTGACTGCCACCGGACCGGAGCAACCAATACACACTAATGGAATCACGAAGAAGAAGCTAACAGGCTAACGGACAAAGCTAACTGCGGCTAGCCCACTTTAAACAGTATATACAGCCAAGTTTGAGTGAAAAAAAATATTTCCATTGTGTAATTGGATGTACAATATCCCTCTCTCCCTTCGCTTTTTCTGTCAGCTTAGTATTTACTCTCACGGACAATTAATAAGTAAAAAATAGCAACTTGCTACGACACCTGCAGTTGCGCTAGGGGCAAGAGTTACTTAGTACTGATTAAATGCATAAATATATTACTCTATTTATAACAATTATGTTTACTGTCTTAACACATCAAGGATCCTTTAAACGTCTGTTTTGATTTACATAGAACGGCAAAGTGTGTGTAGTAGTTGTAGCACAGGCGTAACACAAACGATTGATATAGTTTTTGACATATATTTGCATTTGAAGGGTGACAAATAGGAGTAAGTCACTGGAGGTTATGGGTGATGGTGGAAACTGGACCACCATTTCAAGGATGGGTCAAATTCAGAAGACAAATTTCACTATGGGAACAATAACTTTGCAATGGACTCAATATCAACAACCAAATTTGAATTAGATGTCTTTTATTGCCCAATCAGCCTAACAGACCCCGACATTTGTGGGGGAAACACTGTACATCTAATTATAAAGCATTTGAATCAATTTTATGAACTTGCAAGTTCATTTTCTAGTATTTCTGCGACCGTGACCCTGAAAAGTGACCCTGCAAATTATGAAATATGTAATGAATTTAGACCACAACTAACACTTAAATTTAGTGGCTTCCTCGTTCATTGCTTGTAATCAGACAAATCAGGTATGGCCTTTAATAGGTGTGTGTGTAGCATAATAAACTAAAGGAAGAGAGACAGAAAGCAAGAGAAACCTGGTTGCCTTTCCTGCCATCATCTCCAGAATAATTGTACTTTTCTCTACTTTGTTACGTGTATGTCACACATTTTGCAGAAGTGGTAACAATCAATATCACACGTGAGGTGTCCGTTCCACTTTCTCTCAGCCTGGCACAACATCAGTATGTGTGGTAATGTTGCAGGTCACGCGTGGGTCAGACTGCTCTCAGCATGAAAACCGGAGATCAGGCGACAGACCTTGGAGCGATGTATTTCACAGAGACACGGTGAATATACAGCACAGCATACAGATGTCCCACACAAACCATCTGCACGACACACAACGGGAAATTGTGCAGCGCATTTCACTGGCTATTTCTGTACAAACCTGCTCAACAAAATGGAGCTTAACAGGCCTGTTCATCTTTGGGTTCCCATTCCTTCCAGTTTCCCATTAATCTTTGTCAAAGGGATATTAAAAAATGTGAAGAGTCAAAGGCACGACGGAGGCTGACCAGCTGCGTGGTGACATAAGAAACACACCATTTTAATTATAAGATTCTTCTGCAGCTTAACCTGTTGCTTGCCATCCCCCGATCAGTGGGTTAAGGTTAGGGTTAGGTTTAGGTTCAGCGTCAGGGGTTAGGGTTATGATTAAGGTTAAGAACGGAAAATATGATGCAAGTTGTGTTTTACTCACACACATCTTACACATATTTTTAGAAACCAGAAGGTCTTGGCTTTCCAATAAGGTATCACACTGGCATATGGGCTGTAAACTTTCCTGTCAGTACTCTTTGGGATTTGGATATGCCTAATTGCTAAACCTCTAACTCTAACCCTAAACCTAGCCCTAAGATGGCAGATAACAGATTCATGAACCAAAGAGTTAATAGTGAATGTTTGGTTGTTGAAAAACTAGAAATAAGAAGTGATGGAGGTTTTGCAAACCCATGCAGACTATCACAGCATGTAATAGTTTTCGTTCTACTTTCCAAATTGCCGCAGTGGGTTAGCAGTCCATTATGATGTTGCATTTTAACCACTCAGAGCTCTTTTCTTCATGGCTTTTTGAAAAGGCTATAGTCAGTGGCCCTTTGTTGGCAGTAGTGGCCTCACCAGCCGTTTGTCAAAGTAAATTCGATTCAGATGGAGGAAAATATGGGCCAAAGGGCGATGTCAAGAAATAAATGATCGCCACCTTGATCCCAGATGGCAACATATCTTCCCTTCAGTGCGCTTTTGAAAACCTGTAACGTGGACAGGTCACCAAAAACCGTAGATTTGAAATGAAACAGTCATCGCTCCTCCAGATTCATGGGACTCTGCGGTTGTAAAACACAAAAACTTGATGTACCTGTCAAAGCCAACCGGAAAAATAAACGGCAGAGAAAGGGAACACAGGTTTGGGGAAATAATCTTGGACTGACTGAAAGGTGCGCGAGCTGTTTTCGATTGCCTCTTGGCCTTGTGTTTGTAATACAACAGCAGAATTAATCTTCATTGTGTTTACAGCCGGTCGGCCCAGGTACTCAAGATAAGGTTCAATTTGTTTGGTATAATTTGTCAAGCAGAGAGTTTGACATATTGCACAACAAACCCTTTGTCAATCATTTAGAGAAAAACAGAGCACAAGTCTGATTCAAAAATCAAGCAGGGGCAGGGGCTCAAAAAATCAAAAAGGGACGACCCCTGACAAACCGTTCCCGCTCCTCTTAAATTCTAATCACAATCACATTTATTTCAAATCCATAGTAAAATGAGCTCTATAGGAGATAAACATATAGTTTGGGGAAAGCCAAAGGCCATTATTATTTCAGTTTATTAATACTATTTTTTGCCAGTATCTTTTGCTAGTGGGGTATTTTTCAGGGGCATCTGCCCCAGGCCACAAGTGTCTTAGCAGCGCCCCTACAGAAACACAGACTTTTGCAACTGTCTCCCTCATGTCATTCTCTTCACTGGGCTGTGGCTGAAAACAGGGGCTTTAGAAAAGGACATAAACTATTGAGAATGTTTGGGCGTGAGTTGTTTTAAGAGAACATAGAGCTGAAATATAGTGACAAAAATACGTGGCGAGGATGCGGCGCTGAGCTGCGCTAAACGGCGCAGCTCAGATCACATACAAAACTGTCGACTTGTTGACCTCATTGGTCCACCATTATGAGGCCGACTGATAAAAAATAAAGAGCGATCTGAAGCACAAGGTGTGGAGATCGTTGTTCTGTGCAGGAGAGGCCTCTGCTCTCACTTCCTCCTCTCTCTGAGCGCCGCTCTCTGCAGCGCGCACGAGGGGCATGTTCATTTCTGATTTAATTTATTAATATAAGCTAATAAGGTTATTGGGGCAAAACCAATGATAAGGACCGTGGTAAAGCTTTGGACAAACATAATATAATACAAATAAATAAATAAAAGGTAGGGAGGGAAAAGTACACTTTAGGGCCATGGAGCAAAAGGGGCAGGTGCTCAAGTCCTCTCCGCCCCCCTTCTTTGCACAGGTCGGAAGCAGAGAATAACTAGAAAAAAAGACATACGGTAAATATTTAACACCTGAACAGCTTGAAACTAACAGTTATTGGACTTTTAAATTAGAAATATTATTCCTTGTTAATATCTGTTTGTGTATCTTGATTTTGATGGCAAGCACACTTTTTATTGTTTATTTAACAAAAAAGTTAACAAAACTTAATTTAGTTTAGTTAATTAGTTTATTTGTAAGGGACAATGTACAAAATACATAAATTAATTTTATGAAAATGCTTTGTACCAGATTTAGCGAATGCTAATTTACATCTGCAGTCATCGGGCAGGTGCACACAATCTTAAAACATTACATTACAAGTAACTGAGTAGCACTAACAAATACATGCACTATTAGCTGAACAATAATTATTTAAAATTAATCAGATGGTTTATTTTCAAGGAACCATCATAGCCTAAAATCTGTACAACATAGTAAAAAACGTTTGCTACAATATTACATTTGTAAAATGTAAGTGCACTGATGCTGGCACAGCTGGTTATTGAGGATGTATTTCTTTAAGTTTTGAGACTTCAGACTGTCTGGGAGTTGATTCCATTGTTTAATGGCTTTATATGAAAAGGCTGTCTGTGCAAAGGCAGAGGATCTTTTCAGGACGGCACAATTTCTGTGAGCTGTGGAGCGGGATGTTTGGGTCGTTTGTTCAGAGTAAAGTTTTATGAATTCTTTCATTGGGGTTGGAGCAGCATTAAAGCACTTTTTTTTATTCTTTTCTAGTATTCTGCTAAAAAACACATGTATTGTATATGGACTGTATATGGTTAGTATTTTGGCAGTGGACATCAAACACTATCTACCAAAACATTTCACATGACTAGAGCACTTTTAAAGTAACGTACGAAGTGCTGATGATGCAGCAATGTTTGAATGTGGAAGAAACAACATTTTCAATTTGCCCCCAAAAAAAGAGACTTGGGCTCAGCCCGCGTCCAAGGAGGCTGACGATGTGTACCTTTAAACCTTTAAGAGGGGATGTGGGATGATGATGATGATGATGATGATGATGAAGAACAGTCGCCTGGAAAGATTAAACCTCAAACATGTGCGAATGACTCAAAACACAAGTAAGTTTTTGACAGAAGAACAACATTGTAACATGCTTGAAAGTGCTAAAAAGTAGATTTTGCATACTATCCCCTTTATGTACTCAGTGGCATGAGACTCAGAAGATTTCTTTAGTTTGAAGACCAGGAAAAAATGTATCTGTGATTAAAGTTCAACTACATTTTATTACTGCATTTGCATCACAATGCAAAGAGACTGAAATGGAGAATGGACAAAGTTGAAGTCGAGTGAATTGATTAGCATGCAAGTGTGCACCTCTCCCTGTGGCAAACCAAACAAAGCTAATTGCTTTTTATTCCAAATATTGTACATGCCAAGATTTTAGGCCGCCTCCAAGTTGTTTACAAATCCAACACTCCCCCTCTAGTGTTGTGAATGCGCCGCACATTTCACTGTTGGATGGTTTGCTTTTACTTGTTCGATTGAGCTGTTTGTCAATAGACTAATGAAAGCTGAGGAAATACATTTTATGGGCATTCTGTTTTATTAGGAGCTCATACTGCTCTGCGGGGTATGCTGTTTGGAGATCTAATAAATGTCTAAGTAAAGTAGATTGCAACCAACGGCACATAAAAGTCAAATGATGATCATGACAGCAGAATGAATCTTGAACCCATAGTGCACTGGTGAGGTTTCAGGAAAAATAGTATAATTATTCACAAATTTCTCGCTTGTCAGGAAATATTTCGATGCAAGTTTGGTTATATTCAGAGCATTTATTTTATATGATACCACAAAGTAATAATTAGCCAGACTTGAGAAGCATTTTTTTTTTTATGTATTGGAAGCACCTAAAATGTAAAAGGAAAAAGGAAAAAACCCTGCATCAATATTCGCAGAGCTTTTGACAAAATGACGCCTCTATTTGGATTCCACACACCATATGTCAAACCGATGGGTAAACATGTTAATATTGCATGTGTGACAGGAGCATGCAGGCGACTCGGCACTTCAGTTAACTTTGGCATGAAACTACGTCCAAGTCTGTGTGAGTGCGTGTGCGTCTGTGTGTCATGCGATAATCCTTCATTGTCATTCATGGTCATTGTCAAACTCTGGCTGTGGAGGCCTTTCTAAATTGATTTGTTGTACCAATCCCAGCAGGACATAATTGACCATCAGACATTTGGAAGAAACCAAATCTCCTGAAAACATCCAAGCCAAGAAATTCAATCACACAGCCGTGTTTGAGATCAGAGCTCGCAGCAGAAGAAACAGATAAGGTTCAAAAGCAAATCCCCTCTGACTTTTACAAGTTCATTATCTCAGCTCCAGATGTAATCACTTATATTGTCAAGGTTAGTGAACTTTCTCCCACAAATGCAGGGATTTCCATCCTAGTTCTGTAAGTACACACAAACGTTATTTATTATCATTATTTTTTACTTTGTACTGTTTATTATTCATAAACAGTGGTAATGGACTTTGGAGGTGCTGGAACTCCAGTACTCAGGACACTACATTAGATCAATATATATAGGCTATGCGTACAGAACATACATTGCCTTTTCATGTGGCTTTTAATTGCTATAATTTCAAAAGACGTTTTAAACCATTTTTTAATTAAATAGATAACATTTTGTACAATCTGATGTATTTTAACACTATTCTGTTTAATTCAGCATCATTACACAGTGATACAAAATAAATAAGAACACAGTCTACATTATAACTTTTTTTTTAATACAAAAGTTCATTGTAACAACACTCATTGTATAGCTGCTACAGTATTAGACTACTATTATCCATTATTATTATATATATATATATATATGTATTCACTGTTTTTAATGTTCTGGAAAAATCCTTCTTTCTACTTTATGAATGCACCCATAATAAATGTCTAAAGCCACAAGTTTATAATTTCATGATAATGCTGTTATTTAGGTGCATTTAACCTGCAGCTTCTTGCATCACTGAGCCACTTTTTCTTATGATTATTCCTCCATCTCTCTCAGTAAAGTGAACCTCTGTCCAGTGCAGCTTCAGCAAATTACGATAAGCTCCGTGCACTCTTCTTCTTCTCTGTTTATGTGGTGTTGGTGATTGTCTGTAAGGCCCTGTCCACACATACTTAGATATTTTCATAAACTCAGATATTTGTCTGCGTTTGGGCCTTCTGGCCACACGCATTCAGATAAATGACATCATTACTTAGGATACTTTTGTAAACGCTCCTCAAAGTGGAGATGTTTGTAAACGCTGTATGAACGCAGACGTATGGATAGAAAATCTGGATATTTATCTCTCAAAGCTGCGCGTATCCATGTGTTTGGGAAATGCTCTGATATTCCAATGAAATTTTGGGACTGTCTAGAGCTAGATATTCCTCCTGTGATTACGCTGGGTTAGACACAACTAGAGGCACCGGGCTGGTTATGGTAGGATACATTTTAGAAATCTCCTACTTAACGGGGGTCTGACTGTTAGCATTGGAGCTGCGCGAGCTACACGTCACGCAAGGGCCGAGTCTACAGTGAAGATAATAATAATAATAATAATATGTCTATGGCTGTGAGACGCACAGATGCTGAAAGCGCAGCGCCAAAGTTGAGGTGCATATTGTTGTATGACCCGTGCGTACACGAGAGCCGTTCATACTTTATTTTACTTGACTTTATTTATCTTGTTAATGGCTTAGAAAGTTTTCTTTGGTCCACAGCATCAGCGACATGTCTCAGCAGCCCGGGGGTTTACGTTAAAGCAACGCTTCTCCATGACGCGGTCAGCTGAAATCAAATTATTTATAATAGTCCATGGGCCAGACCAATATCGGTACTGGAAAAGTGGCAAAGGCTATCGTTGATTTTTAAGTATGTCCATGTCTGAGGTTTATATTTTTGTATGATAGCCTTTTCAGAGTTACAGCTTTATATTAGTTTTGAGCTCATTGAAGTGTACCACTCCCATGTTGAGTAAGTCACTTTTGGCACTGGTCCATATTTTGGTTTAAGCCATTTCCAACCCATTATATAATGATTTACACCATTGTATTTGGTATCATTTTAAAGAAGATATTTTCATGTTTCATTTGAGCCTAAATGTACCCATAGCTCCTCAAACTCAAACCTGAGGACATTTTTTCACCATTTTCGCAAAAACAGTTTTACTACATTTAACGCTGTTTCTTCCAGGAACATCACAGACACAAATGTTTGACACTGGGTAACTCTCTAGACTCTGAGGATTCAGGAAATGTCAGCACTGTATCAACTTAGGGCCTCACAGTGAGCCACGGAGTAAAAGAGGCACACAAATAATGCAAGCCTTTTTGATAGAGCTGTAAATGAAAAACTAAACACATTAAAAATGGATTATCACAAACCTATTGCACTTAATGCTTGACTCCACTGTCTTGAGCGCTCCTGAAAAGTGGAGCAGGTCATAATGGTTCGAGTTCAGTTCTAATGTGCTAATGCCATGTTTTTCTGCATAAAATTTCTGCATACAATTTTCAAGTTCTTTCATGATGAATAAGTGTGTACAGACAGTTGAAGTTCATGAGCGCCTCGCAGAGGGCTTGTCTCCACTCTGCTGGGTTAAGTCACTTAGCAACCGGCTGCAGGTCAACTAATGGCCGAGTCTAGCCGGGCTGAAATAAGTAATTTGGCAAATCCTTTCTCCAAACTACCTTACAGAATACAAGCAAACACTACATGTATGTTTCATCCAAGCAGCTTGCTCTTGCAAACCACATCAAACAAAGCGTTTTTTGTTTATGTACAGTTTCCTGATGCACCGTCTGTGTATGAGATTATCAGAGATTTGATTTGCAGGCAATGTGTTAAGACGTTAAACATTGACATTTAGTCTAAGCTGATCAAACTACACGGACCTCAGCGTTGTAAAATGAACAAGATTGCGACAGACCAAGGCAGACCACCTTTTACTGAACTTGTTTCTATTGATCAAGTGCCATTAATCTCACAAGGAGAATTGTTCTTTATTGAATAACTGTCTCTTAGTGTGGCTGAACTTGAAATGCAAAACAGGTTTGTATCTATTATGAAACACATTTGATTATACAAACCTTCAAGTTCATTTTACAACGGCAAAGTCATGTTGCTTAAGAACATGCAGAACCCAACAATTCTTCTCCCGTGTGGTGTGGGTCATGCCGGCCCATTGGCTTTGAACAGTAACCATGGCCTACTTTCTTCCCTGCACATGGGAGGAGAAGATGGATGGTGTGCCTCAAATTCAGTTGATTTTCCCTACATGTGTGTGTCGTCTCTCAGCTCACATATGTTTCAGTTATTTTCAGATGTCCTTCCCCTGTAACTGCAGCAAAACCTCCCCATGGAAACAAACAATCTTTGTATGACGTTAGTTTTCAGAGCATTTGTATCTGAAATAAAAAAAATAAAAAAAAATGCCAGCATAGCCATACAAATACAGTACTAAGGCAACAACATCTACAGACAATGGGTTAAGTCATTCATACTAGTATATTTTGAACTTCCTTTTTTTCTAAACAAATCTACAGCACTCAAACAGCGTTAAGAGAATTGAATAGCATTGGGTTTCCGTAGGGATAACCATATGTATCTTGGAAGCACCATCATATGGTTCAGCAGTAATAGTGATATGCTCTTACCTTATTTTCTTTTGCTTCCTGCTAGCATATTTTCAGCCATTGCGGTAAAATGCACTCGAAACTCAGTGAATCAGCGAGAGCAGGTGCTAATTTCTCCAGAGGTCCATGCATTCAACAAGTACAGTCCACCGACACTGCTACACTGCTATATCATTTGAACATTTTCCAATGCAAATATTCAGTCTCCATCTGCCAAAATATCTGCCTTCTTTTCCCCAATAAACACACCCTCCTGGCTCCAGAAGGGATTTCCTGGCCCATTATAACATGCACAGTCCTCAGCTGTTGTTTAAGACTGTCTGGAGAAATTAGCTTGGTCAAAACTGGAATGACTCCAGGGTGTATGGAAAACTGTTATTAAATAGGACTCTAGTCTCCTAAAATGGTGAGCTGTAGAATACAAATTCGAAGGCTCCTACTGCAGTTCATCAACACCGAAGCAAATTGTGCCTTTGAGCAACGAGTCTGACTGCAGTTTTCCCTTGTGAGTGGTTTTACATGTTTGTTTGATAGATTAAGTTCCGCGATCTCTTTGTCAGTCACCCCAGACTGGAAGCTGACTTGATTGGATAGATTATAATACATGATATAAAATGTGTGCAGTTCAGCCAAACAAACTTTCTGTCATTGGAACTAGTTCTTTCTGTCCTACATCTGCCTCTCCTCAGTGTGGTGCCCAGACAGAGTAATGGCACAGTCTCCATGGATCAATGGCTTGGAGGTGAAAAACAGCACGGAAAAAGGCAAAGACCGAGAGAAACGGGAGGTTTTGCGGAAGAGACAGCCCAAATACCAACCAAAAGCCAAGGGCAGACAGCGAACAGTGGGAGTGGTTGGGGGATGCAGCGATGGAAGGCAGCCAGGAGCTAATGGACAGGTAAGTTGTAATCTTCAAAAAGACCTGATTAAATCCAGCAAATGACCGCTTTGACCTCATGTCAAATATAATGAAGCATTGCGGGCATTTTCGTCAAATAGTTACAGTGCAATGGATCTTGACGGTTAGTAACTCCACTACTCCATTTTAAACATTTTGGTTCGGGTTTTCATTCAAGCATTATGTCAT
The DNA here is from genome assembly GCA_007210695.1 of Neogobius melanostomus. Lineage (NCBI taxonomy): Eukaryota > Metazoa > Chordata > Actinopteri > Gobiiformes > Gobiidae > Neogobius > Neogobius melanostomus. The sequence goes on along the minus strand of VHKM01000073.1, from coordinate 4,570,556 downwards.
TGCCAGTACACTACATTCACTACATTCACTGCTTGGTGCATACAGTTTCAGTTCCCCACCCCACTTAACCTTTTACCCCAGCCTTAACCAGCGCATTGTCCCCAGTTCGGCTTTACCCAAATCTAAAAGCTTCTGGATTGATGCTTACGGGCCAGTGAAATGCCTCATTTGAAAGCTAAGACCTACATAAATTATTGGGATTATTCTGTTGTGTTGTCGCCGCGTTTTCACCACGTTTTTGTCGCTCTTTATTTCACATTTCTGCGTTGTGTTATTGCTTTTCTGTTTTTTTGTCTCTTGTTTGTGGCTCTTTTGTGGCTTTTTTGTCACGTTTTTGTTGCATTTTTTTCCTCGTTCTCGTCGCTATTTTGACGCTTTGTTCAAGAAGCTTTTAGATTTGGGTAAAGCTGAACCGGAGAAAGTGCACTTGGTCATGGCGGGGGTTAAGAGGTTAATTCCCAAATAAATTAATGAATAAATGAAATGAAAATATTTACTCTCAATAGATGAGTTCCAAGGTAAGAAATAAATTGGCTGCATATAGGCGTCTCTAGCTCCTGTGCTCCAGTCACTTACATTGAGACTAAATCACCTCTGTCCTGTAGACACTGAGGTTGATCCCCAACAAGAATCCTCTGTAATAGGCACCAAAGGGACAGCTGCCAGTGACTGGCCACATACACATCTAAGACACAGACATGTTGGTACCAATCACCCAGGACCAGGAGACGGATCGTTCCCCACTCCTCCTCTTATCGATTTCTCCTATAGAGGTATTTATGGTGCGAAAAGAAATACAGTTATTGTCCACGGGGCGCCCGGTGTATTTATCTGCCCTAACTGGCCCACAGTCCTTTTTAACAGCGCTAGCCAGGATACCCACATGTCAGAGGGGTGACAGGAGTCCAGAGAGAGCTCTGCCTTTTAGGAAGAGCTAATGATCCATCCAATGAGGTCGGGGGCTGCACTGAGAGACAAGTCAGAGTGAGAAGTGAGGCACCTCAGGCTACAGAAAGTCTATGAGGCTGCGCTACAGCCATTAGAGGTTTGTGCACAGCAGGACAGAGACTGCCCACTGGAGCTCAGTCTCAGATGCAAAATACATGTTGCGGCAGTATCTGGTTGTACACTGAGTCTTATCTTTTCTTCCTTTCTTTTATCTGTGGAATGATGTGCAATTTGTATCTAATGTGACCTGATGTAACCTGGAGAGATATTGGGACTGATCTTGTGTTTCTAATTGCAGGCCATGGACTAGACTTTGCCACCGACGGGGGCGCTCTGTGAAATCTTCAGTTTTAGACTAGAATGGGCTGGTTGTGGACTGGACAGACACCCATGGCGAATGGAGATGTTATGTTGTCCAACAAACCCAACAGACTGAAGATTTTCCACGTACCGGGGTTGGCAATGTGGGGGGCCAGTGGAACATGCTGGTGTTTTGATCATGTTTCTGCAGTGTGCGCTCTACCAACTCCAAGGCTGACTGACATTAACTCACAGTGGGACAAATAAAGTTGGTAGTTTGTCATTTAAGGGTAAATGCTGAACAAAATAGGTTACATGTGATGAGAAGACACTGCAAATGGGAAGCAGTGAATTTGAGCTCTTACCACACACCATCCCTCCTGGATCCACCACCTTAACGTGGTGGAGGGGTTTGAGCACCTGAATGATCCTGGAGTTCTGTTGTCGGGGGCTTCGTGCCCGGGTAGGGTCTTCCATGGCAAACAGGTCCTAGGTGACGGGTCAGACAAAGAGCGGTTCAGAAGCCCCTTATGAGAGACCAACAGGCCCGGTTAGAACCATGAGGCCGTCCTTCTGTGGACCCACCACCTGCAGGAGGAGCCATAGGGGCTGGTGCAATGTGATTTGGTTGATTTTGTCCAGTCTCTCGTTGCCAATCAGAGGCCAGCAGTCTGTTTACGTCACATCAGACATGGGCTAGTGCGCTTTGGCCACAGCCAGAGGTTGGTCCCAAAACCTATACCTGGTCAAACCGGTTTGGCACTGGCCTTTGTCATGGAAAAGCTCGTCAAAGCGGGTGAAAGAGCCATTTGGCTAACACGCGCCTGCATGTGGAAAAACACCACAACAGGCCACTGGTTGCAAGCACTGACGCAGCAGGTATGTAAGACACCGGGCTCGCCTGGACCAACACTGTTGTTGCGCCTGACGGAAGATTGGGCCCAGAATCAGAAATAAGGACATCCGAGAAGAATCAACTAGCAGAAGACAATCAGTAAAACAATATGTCAGCCAAAATTAAATTGATTTTGGACACGAGATGCGTATAGACAATAAAAAAACACCAAATGTTGCGTAAAATTGCAAATCATAAAGAGGAAGGCGAGGGAGGGTGGAGCAAGCAGAAACCTGAAAAAGAATCACAATGAAAGCCTGTGGATAAAAGGAACCTCCTGGGAAGAAGTTGAAAAGAAAGCACGGGATCAGAAGATGTGGCGCAAGCAATGCGCAGCAATAAGTCTAAGTAAGTCTTCTCTTTTAAGGTTTTTTTCTTTAAATAGGCTTTTACTGAAAATAACACTATTGTTTTCTTCTCAAATTACACAATAAAATAACAAAGAAACCAATCACGACATGATTACATACAAGCTTGCATGTCATATAGTCAGTGATCAGTCACATTCCTTTTTGACAATGTAACAATGTGATAACAGCATATTATTTGATTCGAATAGCATAATTATTGTGGAAAATATAATTTATCTTGTGAAGCAAGATGTATATGTAGATGAGCTCAGTTGGTGGGCTGCACAAACACTGGAGGCACATGACAGTCTCCAAACACAAATAGTTTCCAGGTCAAAGCAGCGAGGACAGATGTCTCCTGCGATTCACAAACAAAGACACATTTTGGTGGCAGTGTCCAGTGACCAGTCGTCTCTGCTCTGTTTGCTGTCCAACAACACGCCAGGAATCACTGTGCACAGTCCAGATGGCAATCGCAGTATTGCCCTGTGTTTGACACTGAGGCCAATGCCCCCGCGGGCAAGGTCACTTCCATCACTTATGACTACTGTAAACAAAACCAAGTTTGACAAACTGCCAAACAGTCTGGTAAAATATTCACCAAAAAGTCAAGCATGTTTACACGGGGTGCCTTGATCTTAGCCCTTGGCTATCTGGAACTAAATACTTTTAGTTATCAGCCAAAAGCCATATTCCAGAAGATGCTGAACGTTAAGCCAGAATAAAATGTTCCGACATAATTCTAATGTGTAATAATTGCAAAAGCACACATCACATCTCAACCTTTACATATGTTGTGAATAGTATTTATTTATTCATTTTTAGGCCTATATGTATCTTGCTACATATCAACATTCAAATGAAACACCTCTGATTTTTCCCGTGACATTGAACGGACCTGTGACGACCACAAAGCCTTCGTGGTCTTTTCGATGTCAGTTAACTTTCAACGAGGCATACCAGCGGGAAAGAAAGGCCAACCTCTAGTGGTCTGCCTGGGATCAATGACTTCCTCTAACGCGATCCAACAAACAGATAGGACCCCAAACAGACACAAAGTTATGTGCGACGTCAGCCACTTTACTGCACAACTTTGTGGACACACAACACCCAAAACACCAACCACGACTGAATCCACAACCCCACAGTCAACTCCCGGGTGATTGAATCTGATTAGTCATTCTCCCTGGCTTTATATCGTATTTGTTTTCTCGGCTGTCCGGCCATGTGTGTGTGTTTGCCTGAGAAAGTATGCAGATTTTCCACCAAGTCAGTAATCGATAGCTGCGAGCCGTGTGGAGGAACACACCCGTTAAATAATGACAAGATGGTATCGCACTACGAGGTAATTGACTCCGGGAACAATACCGATGCAATCTGCACGTATCCTCTTTGCAGTGATTAGTTTGGTGAGAGAGTTTTGTCAGAAAAATTACAAAATTGATTACTCGCAATAATAAAAATATATACATAATAATCAAAAACCTCTGGAATGCAACAGTAAGCAGCCAGAATGAGATAAAGAGAGATTTAGGAGACTTTTATGATATTTTTCACAGGAAACCAAAGCCTTTACAACGATGCAATCCCCTGTACATTCTTATTTCTTTGGCCTTTTATAATCTATGAAATGCCACTGAAAATTCAAGACCTTTGATTAGAATCTCGTTGATAGTGGAAAAGGAAAACCTGGAACATAAGCAGGAAACTTGTGTGGACATGGGAAGAACATGGCCCCACCTGACCCAAACAAATGAACCCTTGCCACGTTTAGGATGTGAGGCGTTAGACTTTACTATAAAAAATAATAAAACAGTTCCTCAGTGCTCGTCCTCTAGCCAGCACATGCTGCACCTGCCTGTTTCCCAGTGTGTGATCAGCGTTGCGTTCGGCTCAAGTGGATTTTCGTTTTGTCCTTTTGAAACATCTTGTTAAGACTGAACTTTGTCCTCCTGTTTTTCAACCAACGTATCTGTGTCTGTCGAAGGATCAGAAGGTCCCCGGTTCAAACCCCAGCCTGAGCAAAGTCTCGTCGTGTTCCTTGGTAACACACTTACTTTATAATCAGTACCCACTTCACTAGTTACACTAATGTGGCTATGCGGATCGAAGGGCATTTTATAAAAGAAGAAATCTACCAAAAACACCTTCACTGTAATGATTATTTGCCTTTGTAGTCCGGCTATGTAGCAGACATATTCAGCACTGGTAGAAGCCTTAACATGTTAGGCTCCTTGATAAAGTACATTTTTTTGTTTTCTTTCAGGTTTGGGCAGGAGCTGCACATTCTATAGTACGGACCATCTTTTATTGAAGTTGTATGTTCAAGCTGGAAATGTGCTTGAAAGTATTGTTAATGCTGAGGGCTACATGAAATTGGACATCATAAATTATGCACTTGATGTTATGGTCAAGGGATTTGGCTTTGAATAATCTTCTTGTCGCAGATTCATTTGGGCCTTGGTTGATGCAGATAAAGGAGGACAGTGACCCCAACAGATTTAAAACGTCTAAATAAGTAATGATATTAAATTATAAGTGGGGCTTGGTTGTTGTGGGGGGACGCTATCTAGAGCAGAGGACTGAAAGTGCATACCAGACAGAGGTCAACAATTCATCCATATAAAAGACAGTGAATAATGAGTTGAACATTCAGCCTGACCGGTGCACCATATCTCTGCGTCCACACGCTGTTAACACAAGGCGCGCAACATGCTGACCGGCCAGAAGAAAAACAAACAATTAGCTACTGGCCCCGGAAAAGGTCACAGTGGTGGGAGTGCTTATGTAGCATTAATATTCAGTGCATTCTGACCCAATGTTCATCAATAGAGTTACTGCATATTAATGTGTGCTTTTACATGAGGCTAACACAAACCTCGCGGATGGTCAAGAAAATAGTTTTTCTTCTGCATTCAGTGGCTTTGATGTGTGTAAAGTATCCAAAAGTTTAACGGGTTTAAAGCCAGAGAGCTACAACTTGAGCTACGAAATGTGGTTTTGAGCTGCGATTTTGCCTGTTTCTTCTTTTTTGAGGAATTTAAACATACAAATTTTAAAAAGCACACATTTTATGAATGTAGCAGAAGATAAGGACACAGGTTTGTTTTAGATCGTCTTTTCTTTTTAACAATTCATTTAGAAGAGGCAGGTGAGTAAACAAGGAAGCCATGGTAGTTCGAACAGGGCGTAACCTAGTGAATTAGACAGTCTTGTTTCAGCCTGTATGCAAACCTAGTGCTACATGGCACGGGCAACGTACCGCTATATGTCCGTTTACAGGGGAAATGCTCAGCACAACCCTGGAACATCAGACACCCACATGCCCAGTTTGCAGCTGCTCTCTGGGTTAGAACTTACTCAATAATTATTTGAAATTAATAAAAGGCTGATAATCTTTACTTGCTCTCAGTAGGACCAAAGCAGAGGAACTGCTAGGGCGAGCACTGAGGAACTCAGAGTGTTATAGTAAAATTCAGCACCCCCAGCAGACAGGCTGAGAGCAACCCTGCTAAAACATTCATACTATCACATAAACATCTGAGAAAAGTAACTGCTTAAATTCAAAGCTTAATGAAGTTTAAAAAGGGGGGTGGGAAGAAGCACATCATTTGAGTCCTCTGATGCTAATGGGTGTCAAAGAGCCACAGGTGGCAAAACACATGTCACAGCTAATGCTCTTTTTTCTCCTCAGATTTCAAAAAGTATCAACACATCCCTCAGGCTGACATGCGCCTATGCTCAAGTCAACAATCATGTGCCATCCATATTCTGCATGTAATTCTGTGTTATATCAACAGTGGCAGCCTGTCACTCCACATCACACGCAGTAATGCAAGCGCCACGCTCACACTGGGTCCCTGCCAGGCACAGCCCCAGCAGAATCAATAGGGAGTAATTTAGACTTACAACCTTCTAAGCAAACAAGAAAAGGTGAACAAGCAACACCTGATTGACAATCCTTTTCATTCCAGGCTCTCTGATGATGGTAGTTAGCTCTGACTTGGCGCTCAACCTTGAAACTTTCATTTAATTGCAAATGCTGTGACATGATTTATTACAATACACTTGTTGCCACGGGGACCATGGTCTGAGCCATTTCGAAGAGGGGGAGGGGGGGGCAATATTAAAGTAACAGGTATGAAAGTGTAGACCTGTAATTTTATTCATGGTCAGAGTCTCAATAATCGGAATGGTGATTTTTTTTCATTTTTTCAAATTACGTTTTTAAATGAACAGGTCTGCACCAAACACTGTGGCCGTAATGCCTCATTGTTGCTGTGGAGTTTGGAATTGGTGGAAGAAAATGAAACTGTATTACATTAAGTATTTATTGAATGAGGAGAAAGTAGAAAACATATTGATTTTCTAAGCGGATAAAAAGGGGTACTATATTGTAAGGCGTAATAACATAGGAGCACTTCGACATCCGCGCGGTAATATATCACTTTACTGCGCGGACAAAGGTATTATTACGACATGTTTAATTTTGTGTAACTATACTTGGATCGTATAACTTTTCACGTAACTGCATTTAAATAGGGAAAACATGGAACAGCTTGGTAGCTTCTAACTTCACACAAAGACCAAACAGTTGCGCATCAACTCGTCTAAGCTAAGGTAAGAACATATCTCAGTATGTAAAAACGGTGGCCTATTCCTTTAAGTTAAGATCACATAGATAAACACTATATCCCACATCCTCAAAGTAAAAATAATTAAATTACATTAATCTGCCTCTTGCTGCAGTGGGACTTTTCATGTGTTTCATGTTTGTGGATGGTCTGTTCATATTAATTTGAAAGTCTCTTCAACTAAATCGTCCCATTAGGAACATAGTCATAGCTTCCTATCCTCCCACTCTCTGTGCAGTGTTCACCCTGGACAGGGGATTTCAGGAGCTATTTTAATGTTGAATTTTCCTGTTGTCAGCACAAAACTTTTGGTTTAGGGGGAGATTCGAGCCACTTGGTGCCCTTGTGTCAAGGGAAATTGTTGTGTTGCAACTTTTATTACTATGGCACTGTTATTATACCTCTCTTTTTTCCACCAAATGAAGATTTTCAGAGATTACTTTTTGCTGTCTATATATATGCCTTGTCAGTGCCCACATAGGATTTGTGAATCGATTGTTGTTGTTGTTTTGGTACCAAAAGATGATTTCTAGTTACATCATTTACATATTTTACATTTATGTCTTCTCAAGAGATCACATAAATCAGTAATCCTTTGCATTTTAAACTGATATAATAAATCAATGTGTACGAGACATACAAACACTTTATGTGTTTGAATTAAAAAGAGATATGGCACAAGATAATACAAATTATGCTGTATATATGATTTAGAACACCATTCTTTCTTATTGGATCCCAAACTCCATTCGTGCCTGTACCGTGTATCCATTAGCACGGCTGCAGAGGCAGGGTGAGGTCGCAGAGTTAGTTCCCTAAGGCCTACCGCTGTAATATATTTTGATCAGTTTGAATGTCAAAATGTAATCTCACTGTGGTGACACTGCTGATCCACATCTAAATATTTACAGCACTATATTTGCATAAAGCATAAGCCCGACACTGACTCACAGCACGCCCTTTACGGACTACTGATCAGGGAAACCTGACAGGGAAACAACAAAATCACAACTACGGTAGTTAATTTAGCTCTGGCAAGTGGTCATCGAGAAGTTGTCTCTTATTTTACTACCTTCATTATCTTTGTTCTAAATAAACTATCATCTTACAGCAGTTAAACAATATGATTTGACAAGGTTTTGTTTTGAAATATGCCGTATATATGCCTCCCTCTGAGATAAGGTCACAAACACATTATGATGTATGCATTCCTGGAGCATTATAGCTTTTTATAAATTTGAAGGCTAGAAGGTTGTCTGCACTCCAGGATGTAGTGTTTAAGGCAGTAAGGCGTGTAGCAAAGTAAAGAACAAGTGACCTAAATTAAACTTTAAAGGATCCCACAGGTAAGGGCTACAGAGGAGGAGCGGTGTTCTATTTAAATAAAGAGATGCCCAGAGAAAAGATGAGTGTCAAAGGAGGACTATAAATATACTTTGCCTTTGGTGGGTACTAAAGTCTGTAAGTTCAAATGTTTATTAAAAAAAATATATATATATAAATGGTGTCTGAACCTGCAATTTGAACTCAGCAACTACGAGGACTCAGGGCATAGGCGACCCAGGTCGCTGCCTAGGGCGCCATCTGCTGAAGTGGGTGCTGAATTGTGATTTAATTTGAACCTCATGCTGTATAAGCATTAGTGCCGGAAGTGCCATTTTGGATTATTTGTCATGTTTATGTATCTTTCCGGTAATATACACCAAATTACCAACTTATGCTTTAAGACTTTAAGTTTACCTTTGCAGTAATTAGATCTTTATTATTATACTTGAGGTCTAACTATGGCAGTAACAGTTATAGCCAGTTCTGTGGACTCATACTAACTGTGAAGATGGGGCCATTAAAAGGCTCCATGCTGTGGATGTACTGCAGGTGACAGAAGCTGCAGCTGCACAGGGAGCTGTAAAACTAAATAATGAGCCAAAGATACTGTTGTGTATGTTGTGTTTATTAGTGGTAATTGCTAAAAATGGACAGCCTTGCATTTATTTAACATTTACAAAAAGTGATATAAGACTTGCATAAACATGTCTAAGCGCATCATAGTTTTACTTTGAGTTATGAACATTGAAACAGCAAATATTCTCACAAAATCAGTGAGGAGTTAACTCTGGTCTTATAACACGTTATGGTCATACATAAAATCTAAGCCTATAAATGTGTATTGATGACTGATTTTTGACTTGATGGCTGATGGAAGGGTGATATTTACGATACAGGACACTTTTAGCATACCTGTTGTTTTGACAAAACCTTATTAGTTAGTTTGTTTATTTGGACAGTTTAGATTATTTTTTCTCTCAAAATTCATAACTACAGTAATGGATGCTCAAAATGGAGTAGACTGAAACAAGAAAGCTTATGTGCCTACCCCATATCTCTGCACACTGGAATTGGGTTTTTGTGTCTGGGAATTAGTCTTTTTGGATTGGACGCTGGACATTGGTTTCACAGTCTTTAGCCCATAGCCTGTCCGCCAACGGGAGTGGAAGCATATTTACAGCACTTGTATGTTCATTAATATGATGCTTACAGTGTATTTGGACATTACATTTGCGTGGACATTACATTGGTTATATACATATTGCTGTTTTGATGTTTATTTATTAATTTATGTATTTATTTATTAATTGATTTGACATTGCAATTCAATATGGCACAAAATATATTTGTAGCTGATGCTATGTATAAAGAGTCTATAGTACTAATTTTCAACTCCAGCCCATGGGCCTTTCTACACTATATTCAAATTACATCAGTTGTATATGGAGGGGGAAGCCCCGTGAGGCAACTCCTGTTTTGATTCTGAGCTACACAAAAACAGCTTAGTTTGATTTGTGCCCGCGTCTCACTGTCGATTTACATCAATAAAAAAACAAACATATTTTTGTTTCTTCGGTAAAAATAAAATCCTTGGAAGAGTTTATTCTTGTTTTTTGGTTGTTTCGTGAGATGAAAGTTCTGCACAAGGTGTTGGTGGTAGAAGTGGGTGGTGAATCAGACAGGGCAGCCTTGGACGTGGCAGCATCATAATTGCATCATGTCGGCTGTGGACGCTTTGACGGTGTTTGTGTGTGTGTTTGTTACCGATTGCGTGTCTCGTCGTTATCTACACAACACATGATTCAACTCATAGCAGGGGCAGTGACAAAGTAGTGGTCAACTGCAGCACTCAGGGAGACCAACAGATAGTATAGCATCTGAGGCTAAAACCACAAGTTAGGGAGAGAATCAAGATGCAAGCCATGTAAAAAAAAAAAAAAAACAAGTAACTTAAATGCATTACTAAAGCACAAATTAATGATCTCTTGTCAAAAGGAAGTCTAAAACTGCAGATGATGGTCTTTGTTACCATCCAAGAACCTTCCACAAATCTGTATAAGTTCATGGTGCAGTGCATTCCCCAGTGGGACATTGAACTGACGGGACGACTGAAACCAGGTTGGTCGGCTTGTCAATCAAACCCATCGATCTGGAAAGCAAGGCCAGTCCCTAAGAGGTGAATTCTATACATGATTGAAACTGTCAAAGTGGAAAGTATCAGCTTTAAAATGGTTTTGTTTAAGCAATTAACTGCCCGTATGTCGTTCTGATGCTCCTTCTCAGCCCACTTTCAATTTTCTCTGCAATCCTGACATCATTGGGCCATTAATCTTCTCCGCTTTCTCCAAAATGGTTCCCGTGGGAGTGATGTGCCATGTGAGGCACTCAGAAGGTCTCCCTACTCCCAACACACATGTATCATTAGTCAAGGCTTTACTGATGTATAACGGCAGAACAAGCCATGGAACTGAAGAAATCTGTGTCGATTAGCACAGAAGTGATACTGCTTGAAGAGCCACTGATGAACACAATAAGCAGTTGAAGGTAGTAAAGTGAATGGACAACCACTTCTCATAATCCTTCCTTCTCACTTCATCATTAAAATGAATTAATAGTATCACACATTAACTAGTAATGGCTTATTCAATCAATCAAAATCCACTTGATGAGCAGCTGCAGATAAGCTAGCTTTGTTTTGCTGAACATGCAAGCTCAATGCAACTGCTGATCACCAAAACTGTTAAGTGCCTGGTTAAATATGACTAGTTTATGGTCGTAAGTGTTATTAAGTGTCGTTAAGTGTGCATTCTCCCTCATCCAATCTATGCATAGCTGTGTATAGGTTCTCTTTTATTGAAGCGGTCCAAGGCAAACCGCTCCAGACCCGATCGCAGAGGTGGCCCCAAGTTGGAGAAGAAAAAAATATTATGAAACCTGTGCAGTGTGCATAACAGACAACATACCCCACTGTGATGAGGCCTGTTAAATGTAAACGCCGAATCACAGCCAGCTGTTTAATGAGCTGAAACTGGATCTGTCTTGGCACAGATACCGGGCCCTGGTCTTCGTTTATATTTTATGATCATAAAAAGTTATACACACAGTCTCAACCAAGTCAGACGCTATGGTCCCATTCTTCTGGACGCACCGGACGCAGTAAGTGGGCTTGACAGGTGCAGGACAGACACTCATGGCGATGTTATGTACAGTTTTTTTAATGTCCAAAGTAGTGAAGGGGTTTATGGCTCTGTTTTTCTGGGAGCCGAGTCCCTTTGGGATCCGTTCATTTCAAAAAGCTGTTCATAAGACTGGCTTTTTTTTTAATATAAAATTTGAATAGTGCCAGCCAGATAATGCACAGCATCTGACGAAATCGATAAAAGGCACACTTTTTAAATTTAAATAATCTAAAATTACAATGGGACTGATCTTTACGCTTGGAAAAAAGTGTTTGTGAATAAAATCTTAAAAATCATCACCACAACTAATGAAAAGAGGCTGCAACTGTCTGACAAATCATTTAGCATTGACTTTAGTGCAAAAAGCTTTCACTTGTGTCGCCTGCTCCATTGTTGGGATGATTCTTGTGTTCGTTCAGAAGAGTTATGGGTCAAATTGACAGGAAAAAAGGTCTGGCTCTTTTCACAATTGAGATCCGGTTCGAACCATTCACCTCAAAGGCACTAGACGGAATTATGTATTTTTCTACCCTCTACTTGATCCAGCAATGTCCTCATGTGTAGAATGAGCCCAGACCTATTGACCACAACTGCCACGAAAATCCTGCACTGTCACTCAAAAAGTTGTTAATAAGGGTCCGAAGTTCCGTCATGCGCGAGCTTAATATAGAAACTGCAGTTACGCGTAAGACCTGAGGTGGCAGTAGTGAGTATAAAAATGACCAGCTTGTATCTAGTCCCTTTAAAGGTGCATTATGCAACTTTTCATGTGAAAAAAAAATATTTGTGCACATTTGACCTTATAGTGACCCAGCGGCTGTATGAGTGGTCAACATGGCACCTTTACTTTCCATCACAGTGGCCTCTAAGACACTCCAGGATCAACTGTTTGGAAGGTTTTCACTGCTGACGGAGCCACTCACCAGAAAACCTACAAAACTATTGATCCTTGAGTGTCCTAGAGACCACTGTGATGGAAAGTAAAGGCGCCATGTTGACCACTTATACAGTCGCTGGGTCACTATAAGGTCAAATGTGCACAAATATCAACTTTTTCGCATAAAAAGTTGCTTAATGCAACTTTAAAAAGTCGGTCATGAACGTCACATCACTAGAACAAAGCTATTTCTGATAGCCCCGGCCCTAAATAAGTAAGTGGTTTAAGAGTTTTGTGCACAAACCCTTAATTATTGTTGGTTACTGACAAATCTTGGAATCTGGTCAGAGCGATCTCACAGCTGTGTGCATCTGACATTTTGAAACTTCTAATAACAATAACATATTGGAAAACTGGAGTTTCATCCCCCCCAATATGAGAAATAAAATGTGGAGACACTAATGTGATGTTCTTAATGGTAATGTATGTGCCATGGTGCTGATGCTGCATATCTGACAGCGCCGCTCTCCCTCTCATTGTATAGTAATTAAAGTGACAATCCCTTCAATCTGCCGTCTGTGTGCGCGCAGACAGCATGGTAATAGACAAACATGCACAATGCTTGACGCTGCCAACAGCACCCAATAATAGGGTGTAATAGAAAAAGACAGAATACATTCTTAGGGATATTAGACTTTTTACATTTTCCTTGTCCGTTTCTTGTCAACCTGCCTGTTTATCCTCATTTGTATTTTAACAGCGCGTCAGTCTGTCAGAGGGATGTGATCAGGGCAACATCATAGTTGACTGGACTGGGTTAGGTTGAGTTGCGGACGTTTCTCCTCTACTCAACCTAACCCAGTCCAGCTGAAGATTTAAACTTTACTACAATGAATATTTCCTGGAGGAATGAGAGCTTTCACAAACGATCCAGGCAACAGTTTTTATGTTCAGGCCACAAGTCCCTGTTCAGTCTGAATTTCCCCCTAATAAAATGGTTAAATGTATTTTTGTTATTTTGAGCCAGGCTTGAGAAAAAGTTCATGTCAAGGTTAATTTTCTAAATCCAAGATGTAAATCCAAGTGAATCCTCAAAACACGACAAAACACTGCAACATATCTCCCCAAAATGAGGTGTTTTACTGAATTGTGGGCTGATTGGTCATCATGCTTTGCTGACACAGTGAAGCCGCCCTGTGGGGTTCCCTGTTCCTCGAGTGCGTCGATAGAAGCGCTGTCACGGGATGTTCCTCCCAGATGCCCGCTGCTCTCACGCTCATTGTCTTTCATGTATTCAGCTGATTTCCATCAACCGTGAAGTTTTCTCGCGCACACAAGCAGACCTTGGCCAAGAGAGATATGGGTCCACAAGGCGTTACGTGACGATTTTGAAAATGGAGAAAAAGTTAGATTTCACAGATCATGACCTTACTGCCTATCAGGTGCTAGCTTTCATCTCTACATATCCTTTACGGCAGAGACAGAAGCGTGGCTTACTAAAACGTGCATAGACTAAACTGAGAAGGAGAGCGGGAGAGAGCACAGTAATGCCTGCATAAGTCAGTTTTGTACGGAGTTACTAAACTACACGGAATGACATGCTGAAATCTGCACATGAAAGACATGGACATAGAGTCAAAGCTGAAATCAGTTAAGTGGATTATGGAGAAATATGTACAACAAAAAAGAAACTGTGTAAAGGCTCGAACCTCGGATTTCCTTCTGAAACAAAACATGAAACGAATTGTAATGCGCTCAGATCTGGAGATCAAGTCTACGCAAAGTCAAACATCATTTTTATTTATTTCAGTAATTTTATCTTCAAGAGCCTTGTTTCAGGGAATTGTCACAGAATTATTGACACTGAAAGGTGATCAAACATTACCATCAAACAACAATAATGTAAGTGACAGACATCATCAAATGCAAGACAATTTTAGCAATGTGCGTGCAACATTCAAAAGAAACCTTTCATTACCAACATTAGCCAAACGTATCCATTCTTTGATTCCGATCATAGCAGTTTAGGTCCTTGATGCTCGGAGAATGTAAAGGGTAACTGGCTGTTAGATCACGGGTCTCACTCCTCTGACCTCCCTGCAGGTCATGTGTGAACAATCTGCTTTTAGACAGGCTCAGAAGATCATAGACGATTCCTCTCAGCTTAATATGAGCTAACGCTGTCAGGGAGGAGATATATACAGTAGTTCCCTTCTGTAAAAAAGATATAAACATTCACTTTACTTCAGCATATAAAATTTGCATAGACTGACTGTGCAGAGTTGTGCATGTGTAGCTTGCTCCGAAGTTTCATGTTGTGTGGTGTTATTTACTCCAAGAATGTTTTATCTGCTGTATTGTCTCCTTAATGTCTATATGTATATTATGTCTTTATATTTTTAACGGGGACAAACTATTTATATTTTGCTTTTTTTATTTCCTGAACAGTGCAATAGTACAACTGTATTATATGTTATGATATCGCATAATCTACAATAACAAGACAAAGCTCATTTTTAATATCCGTTCCTGACTTTTCAATACAATTATGTAAAGGCATTATTGAAATAAGTAAGTAAGTAAGTAAGTAAGTGCTTTGTTGTCATTGTACAAGCGTACAACGAAATAGTGTTCAGGTGTTAGTCCTGAGCTGCTGCGGCTGAGCCGCGCTGCCACTGTGAGTCAACCTGACCCGCATGACCTTGGAGGTCGGGGGAACTGTAGCACTCGGAAGAAACCTGGCTGGCTGCCCTCCGTCTCCTCTGATCCTCTGAAATGGTGCACCGTCTCCTGGGTTTGTCCCTGTTTCAGAGCGTGGTGTCCTGCACTGGTCAGCTCCACCTCCTCCTTCCTCTTCCTCCTGCAGCTCCCTCCGCTTTACAACTGTCTTTCACCAGCTTCTCCTTATTTGTCCCTTACTTATTTCCTGTAGCGCCTCTTGTGACGCCTCTACTGTGCTGCAGGTGTGGGGGCTCTTGGTGCATCTTCAGTGTCTCAGAAGAAGAAATGTGTAGGTCTCAAATGGGTTTAGCTGTAAAGCTAGCATTTTGTTTACCTTTAAAAAGCTGCTTTCTTCAGGACCATTTGGACTCTCAAAGTAAACAAATCCACTAAACCTCCACAAAAACACGGCAAAGACGTACAAACGTATTCAGAAAAACAATGTGAAACACATAAACCACAAATGCAGTTCACAGAAAAAGGCAAAAAAGCTCAGCTGCACAAGGAGAGAGTGAGGTCGCTTCCTCGCTCTCTCCTTGTTTAAAACTTGTTTAATCTAGAGTTGTTTTTTTAGGGTTTTTTTCAAAACACATAACTTTTGACCAACACAACCATTGACTTTTAAAGGAACTATACATAAATTCAACCACAAATAAATATATAAAAATGTAAACTCATACATGCTCCAGCAATGCCCTGGTGAGCAGAATGAGCCCTGGTCTTTGCACCACGATTGCCTCTATAATGCCTGTAAATTCACTTGAATAGAGAGTACCTCCGGGCAAACAAGCAAACAGCGTAATGACGTCATGCGCGTTCACCCTCGGGTGTAGTGTTAGCTATCTTATCTCCATACGGAAGCCGCTGACTGAGAGGTAACTATGGAAGGATGGATTTAGCGGAGAATAAGAAGAGACTGGCTTCAAGCACTGGCAAAACTCCAGCCCAGACCCCGAGTGCAACAAAAAAGGGCGAAAGTTGATGTTAGAGAATTAACAATGGTGTTCGAGAGGATAGATGGAGAATATGCAGCAGTCAGGATGTCTTATGCAGGAGAAGTAGAAGAAGAAGAACTCGAGATATTGCGCTAGTCCTACCATTCAAGTCTGTCTATGCTTCCACAGAAGAGGGATAAATACTCTCTCAGAGCATCATACTGATACACAGGCAGATCATTCAGTGGCTGAGAGTAGGCGCCTGAGCACCACAGTCAAGGCTGACAGAGATAGTACAACTTTACAGCTTGACCCAATATGATAAATTAGTGATTTAATGTTATCCTTTAACACTCGAGTCTGATCAGCGTAGGCAAAGAACCAGAGTAAACATCGGAAAATGTTGAGAGAATCACTGGGTAGGACAAAAGACCCGCAGCTGGTGTCTTTTTTGCTTGAAAGGTAATAAATTATTACTAAATATGTGGGGGAAAAGTGTTGTTGATGCTTTCAAAACAGTGGTGTCCGTGCATGTATTGTACAAACTTCACTGAAACAAGCCATAAAATAATCCTATTTTGAAGTTACCCAACTAGTTGATCTAATAGTTTTATACCTACAGTCAAGTTGTGTAGTTTTAGTAGCAGACTAGTAGTGTCAGTAATAACAGTAATTGTGCTGTACCTACAACACGTTTGAGTAGTAACAGTGGTAATGGTGCAGTATTTTCAATGGCAAAAATAATGTTGCTAATGTTAGCTTTTCATGGCCGCAAAATAAGCATGACTGTTCACGGATTTATAAGAAGTGAAACGACTACAAAAAGTAAACACTGGACATGTGCTGTTTACAATATAGTTTACGAGTTAGCTACGCTAACTTTATTGGGCCCAGGGGATTGAAGAGACGATTTTGACTTCTCCTTGTAGCATTTCTACCAGTGGAATTATTTTATTATTACGAGTATTTTTTTTCTCTCCTCCAAATGTCATTCTTTAATTTATCTGTATTTCGCTTCTTGCTCAAGTATCGCGTCTTGGAAAACATTCACTCACACTGATTTGGTCTAAATATCTTACAAACAGTAACGTTTCTTACCTCAGTTGAAGTCACGCCTGCAAATCTGTAAATTGACCAGGACGGGACTGTTATTTCTGGTGCTCGTAAAGCCTGAGCGCCTCATGCACGAGCTTATCATCGAGGCTGCAGTTACGCGTTTGGCCTGAGGGGGCAATCGCGAGTACAAAACTGCCAAACTCCACATAGTCCCTTTAATATTCTGTTTGACAATTGAATAAAGTCATATTGACGTTAATTGACGTAAACTGACATTAAATTGTCTATGAAGTTTGGACTTTAACATCACAAATACAGTAATAATCAAGTTTTTGGTAAGTTTTGCAGAAAAGTAAGTATATTTTTATTCAAGCATCGGGTACAAAGTGCTTTATATTGGCGTTACTTGTCGAATCGTTTAAACAGTGTTTTCTGCAGTATTCACATTTGCACATTATCTTGATTATCTCAAGAACAACTAATTGATAACATTTTCCTGGCATATTTTTAGTGACAAGATTCTGTTCTTTGTTCTGTTGTCAAAGAATTCCAGTGTTGTGGGATTTTCAGTCAGGCCTTCAGTAATAACCACTCACTCACTCAAATAAATTGAACAACAATACATGTTAGAAAGGCGTACGAATAAAACTGCTTTTTAAGTGCCATTTTTATGCCAAAGGATGTATTAACATTGGGAACACTCGTTATTTACAGAAACACACGACACATGACGGGCGGAGAAGAGCGCATTATCACATCAAAACTGAAGGCTGTTTTCATGAGATGTTTTGTTGGGTGAGCGAGACAACCAGAGATCAACCAAAAGCAAAATTCAAAATAATAATAAGACTTAAAACTAGATTTCTTGGGGAGAAAATGAAATTTCTCAACTATTTTTCTGTTTAAATACTTTAGAAATATAAAAGAAATGTGGCTTCTTTTTTGTGCTGATATTGTGCACGATATTTTGCTCAACAGCTTCACACTGTGGCCAATTTGATTTCGAATATCACAATTTCCCCTCATTCTCCTGTTTGATGGAACGGTTGCAAATCTTAAAGAGCAACTAAACACCAAATCAAGTTTTTTTTACTGATAAACTTTCTCAATGGGTGTCTCTTAGTGTTGTCTACTGGTCCCTGACATCATTCTGACATTATAGCGCAAACATGTGTTAAATCCTAACTTTGGCCTGAAAACGAATGGGTTGCGCCCCCTTCAGGGTAAACTCTGCTACTAAATTAGAATTTCCTGATTGACTGGAGACGTATCCACGGCCTCCACAGAACGTCATAAGCCGCACCAGCTCCACACATCGTCATCAGGTGCTGCCCATTGTCCCGCCCCTGCACCTGTGGTATATAACCAAGTCCCTCCCACGTAATCTGTCTGCTGTGATTGTGCCAATGCAAAGGCCCACACACTCACCCCCGCATGTCACCCCCAAACTTCAGAGACCGCCTCTTTCACAGCAATTTTTGACTTTTGTTTGTGGGTGGGGAAAGGTTTTGGCAAATACAATATGCACAGCTTATTTTTTGTGTTTGTGTGGTATTAAAAATGATGTATTTGGGCATTAACCCTAACCCTGTTGTCTGTAGAAACCCTGAATTACAGTGACAAAACCCAGCTCATTTTTTTTTTTACACATGAACCCTCCTCAAGACATTCTCCTGGTAATGTCAGGATCTCCAAACTTTATAACTATTCTTCAACCCCTTTTACCACACTCTATGTGCAGAAACCGTTTTACAAAAGACAGTTGAAGATTGCCAAGGAAAGAAACTTGAATGAAAATCCTCCTTTTTTTTTAATTTGATCTATTTCCCAATAAGAACAAAAACAAAAACACAAAAATAATTCCTTATTTTTATTGGCAACAAAGTCCAACAAGATGTGGTTTAATTTCACCCCCAGTTTATTAACACTTGTTTCAACACTGTACTTGTTGCACTGACACGTTGCCGTCACTGTGAAGAATTTCAAGCATTCGTTCAAAGCGTTTGCACAATCACTTCCACTGCTTTGGTGTTTCATGAAGCCTCACTTTGCCAATCCCTCATTCTAAAATTTGGGACCAAGAACAGAAATAGCTCAGTCTCCTCGATCCCCTTGATCTGCCAACCTCAGAGGACGCAATGGGGAGTATAACGCCAGTATATGGCAGTCCACTTTCTAGTACTCAGGTTACTGTTGCTTCCTTGGTTATCCCCTGTCACCTTAGCTTTGATTGCTTTTAGTATTTTCAATTCTTTTCAGGTATTACAGCGCTTTCGCAGCGGTCTGTCCTTCCTATCATTTTATTTTATTGTTGTTATTCAACTCTGAGTCTCCAATTAAACTCCCTCAGCTTGAAAAAATAAAAAGGATTGAAATAACAAACAAAAAACTAAATCACCGCTGCTTTGAATGGTCTCCGATGGCGAACTCAATGAGGGCCATCTTTCTGTACTTGACACTGGGATTGTCACTGTGAGTCCTCTAAGTCGTCTCTGATTTAAAAAAAAAAAGAAAAACAGCGGTACGAATCAAATTGATGATGAAGCCCCGCTCTTGTGAGAATGAGCAGGTAAACCTCCTGGGTGTACCTGTGCCCCCTTAGTGGGATTATTGGGGAAGACACATTCATATTGTCTATACTGGAATAGCTGACCTTGCCTTGACGAACACCGCAACAAGAAGCGCTCAAAGAAACAGCCAATCATTCCTGAGGCAACAGGGGGTTTATTCTTTCTTTTCTCATTATTTCATGCCGCTCGTGGCATCGAAGCAGTGATGACCCTAAACAGAACCGGGAACATCTTATATGACGTGCATTTCAAAACTGTAACATACAATACAATTCATTCTCCAGTTGATGAAAGAGCTCAGTGCTAAAAGATGAAGGCATTTACTGATGTGAGGCTCATCGACCTGATCGAATGTACCTGTAACGCTTCTCAACATTTTGTGAACAAAAATAGCACGCACATCATTTCCATGTGTCAGACGGACAGAGGGGGAACATAACAGAAAAAGGGGGGAAAAGGATGGAGATTAGTTAGAGTAGAATAATAGTGAAGCTGTTTCCACCTCAGTGAAGCGCAACACCCCCATCTGCTGTTCTGGTGGGGTGTGCAGCAGTGTGCAGAGAAAGATCTGGGTATGGGCGCTTATTTTAGCTGCAGTCAACTACTATATTTATGTCATAACAAACCACATAAGAATTAGACAGAGATCATTTTTTACAGAGAATTCAGGCAAAAAAAAATAAAAAATTGGACCTTAACTTGGACATTTTACCAAATGAGTAGAATTTTATATATATATATATTTTCAGTATGGCCATAAAAATAAACAATTACTGTGGTTCAAGTTCAAACATCCCCAAGTATAGAAACCAAACCATGACACGGAATACAACTGAAAATAGAATAAAATAAAGAAATCTATCCAAATCAGTATTGCCATTACAACTATTTGTATATATAAATTGCAGCTGCAAGATTGTTAACACACACAAAGAGAAGAGAACACATTACACCTGTGCTAAAGTCTCTCCATTGGCTTCCTGTTGAGTTTAGAATAAAATTTAAAATCCTGCTCCTCACATTTAAAGCCATAAAAGGTATGGCTCCGCTCTATCTCCAAGACACTATTGTTCCATATCGGCCAACCAGAGCACTCCGCTCTCAAAACTCAGGGCTACTAGTGATTCCTCGAGTCTCCAAAATCACTGTAGGAGGAAGAGCCTTTAGCTACCAAGCTCCGGTTTTATGAAATAAACTCCCAGCTCACGTTAAAGAAGCAGACACAGTCCCTACATTTAAGACTAGGCTCAAAACGTACCTCTTTGAATTAGCTTATGATCAGGTCAGTTAGGTAAAGCTCTAACCCACAGCCTGAAGTAAAGCTGCCTTAGAAGAAACACTGCTGTGGAAAGTACGGTACACTGAGCGCTATCCTCTTCCTCTTCTTACTGCAAACTTTAAAATAAAGTTTAATGATTTAATTTAATAAATACATGATGAATGAATGGAGTAGTCTTTCTGGACACTAGTGGTGGCAGAGGATGAGCCTGAGTGACCAGGAGACGACAAGCCTCGATGAACAGAGTGGAGGTGGTGGAGGGGCGGAGGAGGGGCGCAACGCAGCTGGAAACACAATGAATGAGTGAGGGGGTTTAAAATAAGAATCCTGGGCAATGATTGGCTGGAGCGGAGGTAAGTCTTTCAGGTTGGATTTAGGCTTAAGCTTCATTTGTATCCATGTCAACATTTTTCTCTGACCCCCCTTTAAACAATGCCTCAGCAAGTAACCAGATCTCGAGTCTGGATGGATTTTAATCAGGATGATCTTTTTTGAGACTTTAGCCTCATTAGTATCACTAAAACACAGTTATATAGTTTTCCATCTGTAAGGCATTGTTCTTTTAAAAGTAAAAGCATGATAAAGGCACAGTTTGAGTAATTTAAGTTTAAATTTACTTCACAATTAACCCTGTAGAGCTTCTTTTTTTTTTTTTTTTTTTTACTTATATTGAACCTTGTTACAAGTTTTTATTTAAAAAAAAGAATACATCAATCAAATAACATATATTGTATGCGTTTTCATTGTTTATCTTTTCAGGCAAACAAAAGATTTAAGCATGGGTTGTATGACTGCGTGTCTATTGAACTTTGTGACCAAAAAAAGACATAATAGTACATGTTATTTGATTTATAAATTTGTATATTTTGTCGGGAAATATAATATTTAAGCATATAAACATCCTCATACAAGCCATGTGAAACACTTTTAATCTAAAACAGTCAAAGAAATGTTAAACCTACTATTTAGCATTTCATACCTTCAAATTTGAAAAAAGAAAAACCTCATTGGCAGCCATTTTTGATGTCCCAACTGGAGGCCATCAGTCCACCCCAGGGCAGCTGTGGCTACAATAGTAGCTTACTACCACGAAGGATGGAGTGAATAAATAATGCACAAAATTGGAACGCGTCTTTGAGTATGTGGAAAAGCGCTATACGTCTAGTATTTTATTATCATTATTATTATGGTGCATGAATATTCACACCTGATACATTATCTGAATACATCGGGTTTATAAGGGGGAAAATATGACTATGTTGGCATAGAGGTCTCAGACATTCATGTTTCAAATATGATGCACTTGGTATTATAGGACTAAAAACATCTCTCACAATATTTATTTATCTGTACTTTTTTCCCAAATCAGGAAGTCCACAGGCACCATGCCAGATCACAAGTAGATAACAAGTAGCTATCAATCTAAATGACATTAGGACAACCCATTTCTTTGAGTGTGTATGCAATACTTTCTCTTTAATTACCATTGATGGGTATATGTTCTACCCAATGGCACAAGTTTCCACTGCAGTGAATATAACTACTTGAACTAAAAATGAACTTCAAGTCATTCTAGTTCTGTTTGTCCAATCCCATAAGAACTTTTTCTCCCAGAGCCCATGTTGGAAGTGACACCTAAAGAAAGACGGTTAGAACCGCAAAAAATAAATAAAAAATAAAATTAAAATAAAATCCAGGAGGGAATAAAACATGTTGAGCCAATTCTTTTTGTATATTGACAGACATTGTTCCATTTGGAATGGCCATAATTCCTTACAGATCTTATCTTCTGAAAATTATAATATTGTGAAAAAGTTCTGTAATACAACTTAAAATGTAAAACTAATATATGATATAGACTCATGGCATGTAAAGTGACATATGTCAAGCCTTTATTTGTTTTAATTTTGAAAAATATGGCTTACAGCTTGTAATAACCCCAAAATACAAATTTCAGAAAATTAGAATATTACATGAAATCAATAAAAAAAATTGTTTTAAACTATGTACTTAGTACTTAGATTGGGCCTTTTGCTTGAATTACTGCCTTATTGCGGCGTGGCATGGAAGCTATCAGCCTGTGGCACTGCTGAGGTGTTACGGAAGACCAGGATGCTTCAATAGCTCCTTAAGCTCCTCTGTATTGTTCGGTCTCATGTCTCTCATCTTTCTTTTAGCAATGCCCCATAGTTTCTCTATGGGGTTCAGGTCAGGAGAGTTTGCTGGCCAATCAAGCACAGTAATCTGATGGTCATTTAACCAGGTTTTGGTACTTTTTGCAGTGTGGGCAGGTGCCAAGTCCTGCTGGAAAATGAAGTCAGCGTCTTCATAAAGCTTGTCTGCTGAAGGAAGCATGATGTACTCTAAAATCTCCTGGTAGACGGTTGTGTTGACTCTGTACTTAATAAAGCGCAGTGGACCAACACCAGCAGAAGACATGGCTCCCCAAATTATCACAGACTGTGGAAACTTCACACTGGCCTTCAAGCATCTTGGATTGTGTGCTTCTCCTTTCGTCCTCCAGACTCTGGCACCTTGGTTTCCAAATGAGATGTAAAATGTGCTCTCATCACAAAAGAGAACTTTGGACCACTGAGCGACAGACCAGTTCTTTCTTTCTTTAGCCCACACAAGACGTTTCTAGCCTTGTTTGTAGTTCCAGAGTGGCTTAACAAGAGAAATATGACATTTGAAGCCCATGTCCAGGATCTGTCTGTGTGTGGTGGCTCTTGATGCACTGACTCCAGCCTCAGTTCACTCTTTGTGAAGGTCCCCCACACTTTTGAATGGCCTTTTCCTGACAATCCTCTCCAGACTGCGGTCATTCCTGCGGCTTGTGCACCTTTTTCTTCCACACTTTTCCCTTCCACTTAACTTTCTATTATTGTGCTTTGATACAGCACTTTGAGAACATCCAACTTCTTTTGCTATTACCTTTTGAGCCTTTGTCAATGATGGTTTTCTGCACAACTGTCAGGTCAGCAGTCTTCCCCATGATGGTGAATTCTACTGAACCACTGAGAGACCATTTTAAGTCTCAGGGACCCTTTGCGAGTGTTTTGGATTCATTAGCTAACGACAGGGTGACACTTTGAGCTACAATTATAGTCCCTTTTCACAATATTCTAATTTTCAGACATTTTTATTTTGGGGTTTTTTAAAGCTGTGAGCCAAAATCGTCAATATTAAAACAAACAAAGGCTTGACATATGTCACTTTGCATGCCATAAGTCTAGATCATATATTAGTTTCACATTTGAATTACGTGTGGTTTCATGTTCTTTCTGTGAGTTTTATGCGTGTTCTGACCAAGTGTAGCTCAATGAAGGATGGGTTAAATGCATATTTAGACATATTTTCAGACAGGGATGAAAAAGTATTATTTTAACTTTTTATCGATTACTATACTAGTCATTTATCTGTTTTTGCAATTCTGCATTCAGATTTGTAGGTATATGCAAGTCCTACATGATCCTGCAGATGGCGGCAACAAACTAGCAATGAACGATCGTGTCTTGTCTGCTTTTTTTTAAAATGCATCAGTTTGTGGTCCAACTAAAGTTAAAGGGGTTGTATTAAATTTAATACACTTCTTTCCAATAACTCTCCCAATAAGTAATTTATTAGAGGTATTTCACACTAAGCCATGTAAAAGAGTGTGTCCCTGTGCGCATCAATTTCCATATATTACATTTAATTTTTGAATACTGTGGGGAAGCAGCCACAAAGTGGTCAAAATGAGCAGGCAGACTTAACAAATATAACTTCTACCAGGCCGTATTTATTCTTCACACAAAAGAAACTTCTCCGTGTCACTTGCCTGAACAAATATGGCTTCCTCCTGTGAGTACAAACAGTCCGCTTTTATACCTCTCCTACTGGGGAAAGGACCTCCCACAGGTTAGTACCATTAGCTCGATGGGTAAGTTCAAACAATAAGTTTAGCTGGCAAGTTTTAACATTTTACATAAAAGTTGGTGTTTAGTCCACAAATTATTAATTACTGTTCAAATTAATAAACACAATACAAACCAAAATCATATACAAAGGAAATTCAATGCAAAGCAATTTCCCCCCTGCCACATGGTTCAGCCTGAGATTTTAAAATGGCCGACAAGGACCCCGCCTTCCCCTTGTTCCAGCCATGTACAGGTAAGTTTGTATACAAATAAAAAAAAGTTTTAAACAGACAATGTGAAGTGTATTCATTAACTTAAACAAATGATATGGCAAATGAAACAAAGTGTCCAAAATAAATACTGGGACAAACCCACTGTGTCACAAATACAAATACAAACCTTGTGACTTACTATATTTTATTTGTTTCAGGTCTTTTATTATTATTATTATTATATTATTATTATCATCATTAGTGCCACAAAATCTTGTAGCAAGTAAAGACAACGAGATCTTCTCTTTGCAGACGAACGTCATAATTTACGACGTTTACAACCCATATGTTGCCTATACTCAAACACTCATAATGGCACACTTCAGGAAGCACATGCTGCATGCTCTTATGGCTATGTCGGTAATCTGATATTCACTCAATAGGTACAGACCGCGCTCCTCACTGAAAGACACTCATTTGTGCACTTATACCATTGGGTTTTCTGTGGGCTCATTATTAGCCACTTAAACAATATGCAAAGGGAGGAGTAATACTGTTCACATTGTATAATATTCAATCAATAACTTGTACATACAGTATAAAAAACTGTATTTATATGTAAATATTTATATCTAACCTATTATTTTGCCAAGTTTTAACTTTAAGCAACAGTGAAAATGTGTTTTCTTATTATTTCCTTTACTTCATCAGGAACAACATTATTTACAATTTTGGCCTGAAAGTGCTTAAAGTGCACTTAGTTGCCTTTTCCCTTGAGTCTAATGCTACGTTGCGGTCTGCACTAATTAATGGCTTGGCAATGTTATAGAAAATTAATGAACTGAATAAATAATTGCCTTAATTTAAGCCTTATAAGTGGTAATAGTGAAATGAAAAACAATGGAAGGCACTTGTTTCTGTGTACTACAATGATGAAAGTAGGGGTGTTTAAATATAATATGCAAATGTGTAAAATTAGGCCACATTTTGAGAGCGCCGCAGTTTCTCAGTGCTGAGTCGAGTGCAATTAGTCGTGTAGTAATGTGGAAATCCCATGAAGAGGAGCATACACTTAGATTTGAAAAAGCCATCTACCAAAATTGTGAATCTATGTTCATACCCAAGCTGTAAGTGTAAATGAAGAATGTCTTTGCGTCTTCATAATGGCTCAAAGGCTATTCAGACATTATTAAAGAGCTCTTTTGTTGTTTGTTTGTTGTTGAGTCCTCGGTAGAGTTTCATTGTTACAAATAGACATACAGAAAAAAGCACGAGTACATGGAAGTACATGAAGCTAAACCTGACCATCAGCAGGTGGCTGGTGCTTCACAACTGCAAATCCATGTTACTTTGTTTATTTGACATGCTCCTCGCCCACACAGGCAAATATACAGCTGATGTATGGGGTGTATTGAATATGCATGGGTGATAAAATGACAGCAGTATGAAAATTCTTCATCTCCAAAGAGTCAGCTTTATGGCTACAAGAACAACATGTACTAGTTTTAAGTTTCCTTTCATAATTGGTTAAGTACACCATCTGAAAGAACTTGGTAAGTGACAAGGCTCTATATTGAACTTTGTTAAAATCGTAACACTCTGGGCTGTGCTGTGCTATTGGGTGACACCTAAGCCTGCGGTCATTCAGGAGGTGAAATCAATTCATATCCAAATCTGTTACCAAGGACAAAGCCTCCTGGTTTTAGTATCTGTGCACGAAATGCATTATGTGCATCAATGTTTTTTAATTTAAAAAAGTATATAAATAAATGAATAACCTTTTTGTGCAACACAAATTGAGTCTTGCATGAATGCCTGAGTACAAAGAGGCATCAGCATCTGCGCATGTGATAGATTGCTGATAGAATAAAATTGATTTAAAAAAGATAAAATATCTCAGTCAGTACAGATATATTATTCAGTCACTTTTACACTGTACCTTTTATTTGTCATTGTAGTTGATAATAAAACAGACCTTTCAGTTAAACAGTTTCAAAGTTCAGCTAAACTCTGTTAAAGCTTTTGATTGACCCATCTTTCACATTGACCCAGTTGCTTTGTTTGGAGCACATGCCCTCAGCATGTAGCCATTTGTGGACAGGTCATGTCCCGCTCTGCTTCTTCATCGATCCAGGGGAAAAAAGGAAGGCTCTTGTTCCACTATAAATACTCACTGCTATCGATGCCCTTGTGCAGTCCTCCTCCGACTCTCTCCTCTCTGCTCCTTTTGAGCCGTCAACTCCTCCTTGCCATCTCACATCCCTGTGTGGCTATTTCCGTCCCCAATCTATAAACTGGACGCTGGACTTGGTGTCAGTTTGCTGTGAAAGCTTGGAAATAGAAAACAGGTGACACAAAAACAAACATTCTTGAGAAGTGCCTCAAAGTTGGTTCTACACATCTGCAAGACTTCATGTCTAAAAAACGTCATGATAGAAGAGGGTCATCAATCCAATCCACTTTATTTATAAAGCACTATAAAAAAACACGTACAAAAGTGCTGTACAAGACAATATAAAAATACAATCATAAATACACACATACAGTGGCATAAGAGGACAATTTGTACAATAAAAGTCAACTTCCAAACTAGCTAAATGCCAAGGAGAATATACATGTCTCAAGGCGCTTGATCCGTCGATCTCAGCAAACGTACCGGGGAGTATGACACGAGCAGATCGGTTATCAGTAATCTTCAGTGACAAAACCATTTTATTGTAAATCCCAGATGTTGAAATAAATGTAATAAACAAATGTGTATATTAAGGTAAAGCAAACCATATTTACTGCCCTATTTAGTTAGAAGTTAACAATACTTGAACTGATTTCAAGTCTCACAACTGGGTTGCCCTTGCAAGGGCATGTAGTGAAAAAATAGAGTTTGATGCGGTGTTTGAGGAAGCCCTTCAGGGGGAGCTCAGCTGTGCTTGGAGAAGGGAAACCCCACGGGGTGAGGGGAGTACTGGTCTGGTCACAAGCTGTGGTCTAATCGGCCTTGTCTCAAAGACACATGGATTTAGAATATACAGAACTACTGAGTAAATGGCTGTTTCCAAATATCATGGGTTTTAACTTCGAAAATTTGGATTTTCAGGTTAATTTCATTCTCATGCACTCAAGTGTTCTGTTGGTCAAAAACTGAAAAACAAATTTACAATGTGTCCCATGCATTTGAGGTTAATGCCATTCACAAAGTTGTCTGAATTGGTGAAGTATTTATCGAATTGATTGACACACCTTCAAATATGCAAAGGTTCTTGAATTTTGAAAAGCTAAATATATTATCCATCATTCAGAATGTAAGTTGGACAACTCACTGATGAGGAACCTATCCTAGCCCTAAACCTCAGAGAGTTAAGTGAAGCTGGGTGGAAGACGTGGGACTTGAAGAAGGCTGGAGTGACAGTCTGGATGATGGCCCTTAAATGTCACTTTAATGTCACTGTAGTTATTTGCTCTTAGCTTTAAAGCTGTGGCAAAATAAACTATGTTAACAGAAGCCCACTTGAAGTTTGACAGCTGAATTCAATGTGAAAAGATGTAAATAACCAGCTTGTGTTATTGTAATGACTTTGAATTTGACAAATCCAAAGCCATTGCACTTTCAGTGGTATCTAGACATTTATGTGGAAGTAATACTTAAAAAAGCAACTCAAATTGAATGCTTTTTAATTTTTAATGCCCAAATACTATATATAGATTTGCAAACATTTCATTAAACAGAGGAAAGGGGAGGTGTCATCTGTCCATCACTAAAATGTCGTGTAAATCAGCTTTTACTTAAAACCAGAGATGTTGTGGTACATTTTAAGATGTTAAAAAACAAGAACGAGGCATTGTTTATTTATTTGCATGTTACCTATTTTTATTTTGTGTTTACCGTACATGTTACCTAGTATTCAGGTCATCTGCTGCCTTGATACTTGGTAACATGTAAACATACAAGTCAATTGGATTTAAGACAGGACATCCATTAAGAAAATACACAGAGCTGTAAATTGTTGGGATAAATAATTTAATGCAGTTACATAGACAATATATTTTGTGCACTCACAAAGAAGAGGCCGCGCTTTGAGCTTTTCTCTCCTCTAAACCTATGTCCCACCCAATCCCACAGTAAGGTAAATGTCAAAACAAACAGAACAGCCTGTGTAATATTGCTTAGTGCAGCCGTTTCACTCATTTGACAACAAGAGCACTCCGTAAACCCACATGATAAACACTCGCTCACTCAAGTACATGCTTAGAATACACACGTTAAGTACCACTACCCCCCAAAACTCGAGGACACAAGGTGAAAGCATGCCATTGACTAACTTTCCCAGTCAGAGACAAAACCTCTGCTTGAGCTTCATTCAGCTTCATTATTACTACGAGCTTTGGATAGACAAATGAAAATGAACAAGAGGTGAAAAATGCACAAGAATGCAAAAACAAAAGTAGATGTTCTGTTCTATACATTCACTGTGTGGGCCTATGGATTGTGTCTTAAACCACTAAAACTCTCTGGGATTCCTGGTGCGTTTTTCCAGAAATAAAACAATGGAGATTTTAACTTTAAAATACTGGAATATACTCACACATTTGGACACGACTATGTTGTTTATATTGTTTCAGTTAACGTTTATGGCAATGTTTGCTAGTACCCCCTACACGGAGGATTTCTATAACATTGAATTTCTAACATTCAACCCTGACTCTTCACAGGAGTATGCTCACTTTAAAGGGTCAAGACATAATCTAAACTTGGATTTAAAATTCATAAGTGCAATATGTGCAATAATACATGTAGATATAGTAAGTATTTTTTATTGATACTACACTGGTACCTCATCACTACCAATAGTTTCAAGTGGAGTTCCTTATCCCGATGCAGAAAATTGACGAGAATAAACTGCTCAGGGATTTTTGCTGTCTTTAAACATCACCCTGGAAAGGCCGACAATCAATACAGCACAATCACAAATCCAATTTATTGATCAAGGCAGACAGGCTTTCCCCATGTTTTAAATTTAAAAGCTATTAGCAAGTAGACACATATCACCTTTAGCTGTGACACTATGCTTATACTTTAACAAGTATTGTTAATTTTGTCATCAAGATACTATATAGATCTACACCACCGATTAAAATATTCTGAAATAACCCAATTGCAGGCCGTATAAACTCTGTCTCATGTGTGAACAGAAGAAACACTCCGCCGCAGAGGTGCTGAAGTGTATAAATCCAATTCTAAATGGACATGAATGAACTATGACTGAGTTGTTTACAAAAGCTTTTGGCCTCAGACCTAATTTATCTTCTTTATTGTCCTGATTATACAGTTAGAATGACTCTTGACTTCCTCCCTGCCACATAATGAATGACTTTTATTATGGGTGTACACTTGTACCTTCTGCCATCTATGTGAGTGTCTTGGCACAAGCAAAGTTGATGCAAAGAGTGTGTACAAGTCCTGGCAGGTCCGTGTGAGTTGTTGTGCTAATATGACAACACCCCCTCACACTCAAGGACAGTGCTGTCGGCCCTGAGCCTCTGCTCCAGTTTTATTAGGGACTTACAGAGCCTTGTCTTTATAACAAGCTTTATCAGTGCTGTACAGTGAACTAAGTCTCCGCTCACTCACATCTTGGGTTTCTATTCACAATAAATCAGTTTATTGTCTTGTAATGTCTGAGGAGACACCTGATACAAGCAAGTTGCAAGGGTCAAGCAATTTTTAAATTTGACCATAACCAGCGTGAATGTGATTTAAACCGACAGTCAGTAAAACTTCTGCTCCAGAAGACTGGGTCAATAGAAAAAGGTCAGCAATTTCAGAGAAGATGCTAAATTACCGCCTCAAACAGCATAAAGCAAGGTCGTCACTATTAATAAGCTATTAATAGCCATAGTTACACTCCATGTAGCTAGTAATGTATATTTTAATTGATACAGTCATTTATAAAAGCTTTTGGCTCAGTAAAGAGCATTATGTACGCAATCGCAAACTGTCTATATGACTGTAAACAAGAATTCATATTTGTTTCATAGCAAGTTAAGTGTACTGTTCATTTAAAACGTTTCAATTTAGCTGTAATTTATGACTAACCCTCACAATTGGTTCAACTTTGAAACAACTGAAGCCTGGCTGCAGGGATTCAGTGTTCATTTCTGACTGGTCCACTTCACTGCAATAAAAACAAATCCATAAGAAATTCTACCGTCTGATTGTGATCTGCTTTGATAAGGTTTGTTACAAAACAGTGTGACAACTCTTGAAACATTTAACAGCTAAACCTATTTTTAGGTTTATAGAAATAAAATACAAAAATGCATTTGAAGTAGACCGCAGATGTTGTACATGATTATACATATATCTATATGTTGTATAAACCTGTACAAATAAAGTGTAGTGAGTTGTGTTGTGTTTCACATCATGCTTTTTTGAGTTTATGCATAGAAATGCTTTAAATCAGAATCCCAAGATGTTTTCTGACCTTTCTGTTATTCTTTTTGTTTGACTTTGGATTTTAAATTAAAAGGTTAGGTAAAAATGTTAATCTTATATGAGCTACAATAGTTGCTCTATGAGTTAACATAACAATACCATCGTTGCAAGATAACATACATACAAAGTCAAGCATTTTTCAAGTGATGCTCATTTGCTTTTTTCCCCCACAGTCACATACTGAGAATAAATCTACAATATCTTGAATACGTCTATTACTCTAGCTAATACATTATGACTTTCCCTTTCATTGACAAACTAGCATTTACTCAAATACAGTGCAGAAGCTTGTAACATCTTTGGGTTCACTGATATGTATTTGAGAATAGAGCTTTAGACAAACTGGTTTTGACGTTTGCTTTACAAGTCCCGAAGATTTTGTCTATTGTTTTGAATGCGTCTTGCAGCCTTGTGTGTTTCTCCGAGTGTGTATCCTCCTACATTTTGTTAGCAGCCCGGAGGCTTGCTGTAGTCCTCGACCCCTGTTATGGTGGCTTTGCAGAAGAAACAGTCCTTGTTGTTCATCAGATGCTGATTGATGCAGGCTCTGAAAACACATACAATATCAAGAAAACTAACGAGAGCTTATCAGAGAGTGTGTACACTTTGAGAAGATGGTGTATGTATACCTTTACATTTCAATCACTGCAAACTGATTAACATTGAGTGATAATTTCTCATGATTTCACAGTATCTGGCAGCCTAAAAAATGCATACATTATGTACCGCTATAGGCAAAATCCAAGTTCATTTATAGTAACATATTTTCATTACAAATCTTAGAGTGCTGAGCAGGTGCGTATGGTTTGCTCCTCCTGACAGCGTTCTCAATCAAAGCCAAAATAATCCATAAGGCTGCTGAGCTGACGTGCCAGCTAAGCTAAATCAAGCCTGGCCAGAGGATAACATGAAATATGCATTGAGATATGAATTGGACCAAGGTCGGCTGCCTGTGGTGTGGCAGGTTTTGTCCAGTATCAGCAGTTAGGAAACAGCTGACTCACATATGTGCAAGTGTGTGCAGTGTGTGCGTGTGTGGTGTATTTTCAAATTAAATATTCAATAACAACACACACAGGACAAGCATTTTTAGCCTTCCAGTATTCTTCGACATTTATTCAATTTTCACGCACTCCCAATCATGCATGTGAAGTTTTATAAAGGATTACTTTCGTTAAACTTTTTGTGCTTTGCCTCTCCTTTAAATCAATAGACACAGATGAACTAACGCCTGAGGTAGCCGCGCACAGGGAGTTAGGGAATTGTCTTTAATACATGAATGCACTTTAGTACCCTGTTGAAGACATGTTGCAGAAAACAGCAGGGAAGACCGTTTTCTTCAACAACTAAGGCCCATTGATAATTCCGTTATTGTTAATAACAGGAAAACGTATTGATTATACATTTACATTCCAACGGCAGCTGAAATCTCTAGAGCCGAGTTCACAGTATTAACCTCTCAACCCCCACTGAACCGAGCCCATTTTCTCCTGTTTGGCATTACCCAAATCTAGAAGCTTCATGGAAAAACGTGAGAGGAATGTGACAAAAACGCAACAACCAATGACAAAAGGTGACAAACATCTGACGAAAACTCAACAAAAAAGTGACAAAAACCAAACCTACGAAAACAAAAACGCTTCAAAAATGTGACAAAAACACGGCGGCAAAAACGTTATGATGTTTTGTAGGCCTTAGCTTTCAAATGAGGCGTTATACTGTTGCTCTCCAGTCGAGAAGCTTTTGGATTTGGGTAAAGTTGAACTGGAGAAAAAGTGCTCGGTTAAGGCAGGGTAGAGGTTGAATTTATGAAGTTGGTGAATAGCACATACGGAGAATGGACATCAAAGCATTTTGTAAATAAAAGGAAACAGTTTCATGGGAGGCTATTAAGAGTCTTTCACTGCAATGATTCAAAACTTCCCATGACCCGTCAGCCCTCCCTTGAAACTGATAGCACCAACGCTGTTATTCAAATGAAAGTGAGCTCCGCTGTTCAAGTCAAGCGCTGTTTTCGGCTTCCATCTTTCCCTTTCATGTTTTTTTTTGTTTTCCCGTCTAGAAACTTTCAAAAATCCAGTCTACGCCATATTTCAAAATGTAAGTTCTTTCTCCACGGCTTATGGTCAAAGAAACGGACATATTTATAAGGCACAGTACGGTGTGAGAGCATTGGACTCACTTGCACGACTTGTGGGAACACGGCTTGAAGACTGCAGAGATGGAGTGAGCGTAGCAGATGGGGCAGAGGTCTTCTTCACTGGTCGGCTGCAAGAAAAACACATGACATGTTATGCTTTGTTTAGTCTTTATTTGGAATTACTGGACACCTTAGCACTGGTGTTTCAATGTTAGAAACTAAAATGAATGTGCCACAGAGGTCAGTTCAGCCGCTACCACCGATATGATTTAACAGAACGATGAAGAAGACCACCTCATGACATCAGCAGGTGACAGACATACAGTATGCAGGAGTACTTAAACATGTGGACATGAAAATGAAGAAACAACATGAGAAGAAACCACATATTAACATGATAAAAATGTGTCCCGTTGAAGAATTTGATGCCTTACAATCTCCCTTTGTCTATTATTAGCACATATTGCCCTCCCATGCATCTTGGGATCTCTCTGAGTTAACACGACATGTGCCAATGGAATAACACTGCTCAGAGATGTCGAGATCACAGTCACACCCAGACTTCACACTCCCAGTCTTTCGTTGGTTTGCACTCTTCATCCCATGTTTACTTGGCAGCTTTATACTCCACCAACCTGCCTCACAAACAATCTCCTGTAAACCGGGCAAGTCTACAACCCCACTCCGTAGTACTTTTATAAACATTGTTGCAAAGAGACATAGTTTAAATGCTGAACGTTTCGTGTTAATTTTGATGTCCGGATGATTTGTTTTGAAAAAAGGGGGGGGGGGACCTACAACGTAAATTTAATTAATGCATCTTTTGAACTACATATCAGCATCACAGTTTTATGGCATACACTGGCACCCCCGGCAACTTCCACATCCACATCCAATTCCACAAAGAAGATTCCTTTCTAATCTCGCTTGGCAATTTATTTATTTGTGTTTACACCTTGTAGTTCCTAGAACAATAAAATACCTTGGGTTATATTGCCTCAGTTCAAATTAAATTCATAGTATAATTTGCAACCTAACAGCTTTCCATCTGTTGTTCCTTCACGTCTTCACTTCTTCCTCTTCCAGTATCCGTTGGCAGTCTCTGGTGTCACTTGCTCACCAGGAGTTCATTATCTTGCTCCCATTTAACCGTCCTCTTTCTCACTTAACCCTTTATCTTCGATGTGTGTTTCTGTATTTTGTTTGCATGCTGAAATAAAACAAACTCAGGAAAACATCTATTTTTGTTTAGCACTTATACAAATGTATTTAGTGTCCCTATTTCTACCCACCCAGTACTGATTACTTGTTTAGTCACCAACGAAAATATTTCTTTAACTCTTACTTCAGTGCAATTCCTTGAGCAAATGAACCATGTTGCTCACGCACATTAATTCACACGCACACATTCATGCTGGCCTATTGTACATGTTTTTAGTGGTAGGGGAAACCGGAGCACCCGGAGGAAACCTACGCAGATGCGAGGAGAACATGTAAACTCCACACAGAAAGGCCCTGTCCAGGAGGGAATCGAACCTGGACCTTCTAGCTGTGAAGCACGAGCTCTAACCGCTGTGCTACCGCGCCGCCCGATCAATCAAACGTTCTAATGACATGACACAGTGTTATGTAATTCTCAATAAATAACGGTGAGAGACACCTTGGAAGCTGCTGGTTACATAAGGAGAGTACCTGTCAAGCAAAGCTGAGAAAAGCTCTAAGCGGGTGGTGTGATTTTAGTGGGAGGTTGAAGCAGCATATGCACAGATGAATATGTATACGAGCTACTAACAAATATAATTTAAATAAGAACAATGGGTCGGGTGGAATTTATAGTAAGTTTCTGCAAATGAAGAGCATCTTGTTTTTGCATTTAGTCCATTCTCCTCTGATTCTCTGAGACACGATTATGCCATTCCTTCTCACCGATCTGAAGGTCTGGAAAAATAAATAACTTCAGAAGTTAATAGCAAAGGTCCTTTGTTATTGTCACATCCATACTGTGGTAAGATTGTTTCTAGTTGTGTGGTTGTCAGAAGAACAACTGTCAGTAAAGGTTGTACTGTGTAAAAAGCCCTATTCGCACAGGGTTAGAATTACCTAGGGGCATCGGGTGAAAACTAAAAATTACTGATGTCCTTGGAGTTTCTATGGCCAATGCGAATCAGCCATGTCGGTGATTTGGAAGTTTTCAACCTGCGCAATGACATCTACATAATCAAAGCATTTCTCTGAACCGAATGTGTTGTTTATGTGACAGACGTGAACCAGGAGCTCGACCCCCTTGTCGTGGCGAAGTTAGACAAACCAATATGAGGTTATGGTGCAACGTTTAGATGGAGGAGGCTAGATCAGTGTGAAAGGATTAAAAGAGTAAGGCAACTGTTGTCTTATAAGACACATGACACGCATACACAAACAAACCAGACAGCACTCGGAATACAAATGAATAAAATGCTTGTTGTCATCATTCAGTGTCAATATCTATCCGTCATAGCCACACAAAAAAGTTTGTAAAACTATGTGAATTACTGACATTGCTGAGCCCATAAAAACATCCTGGGGTAATTTCAGTTTGATCAACGTCCAGGTAAATCTAATCCTGTGTGAACAGGGCTTTAAGACTTTATAAACTAGCTTCATAAAGTAAATAAACAAAACCAACAAAAGTTGTCTTATTTTGGAGTAACAATTTCAAAGTTAGTAACACTGGCTGTTTTTACTCTGTGGGGTAGCACAGCATGTGCTGTCAGGCTGCCCACCATGTGAACCCACTACTCTTGTGGCTTACTAACACAAACAAGCCCACAGAAAATAAACGCAGTGGGGAGGACAGGTTAGCAAAATGAAAATGGTCTTCACAAAACATTTAAAACTGTACAAAACTAAAATTAAACATCTTACGGGATGCTGTAGTGTTGTAACAATAAATTAATATAGTCATTATTTGTAAAATAATAATGTAGGTCAGCAAGAACTCTTTAACTTAAATTGGCAAACAACATTTAACTAGAGGCACCATGACATACTAATAATACATTTTATTTGTAATGCACTTCACATATGACACCAAATCTCAAAGTGCTACAGTGGACAACATAGTTAAAAACAATACAGTATACAATATAACACAACATGTTAAAAGACGGGAAAAACAAGCATTAGCTGTTTAAATAAGCTTGTGTAAAAAGGTGGGTTTTAAGCCCTTTTTTAAATGTGTCCACCGTCTGCGGGGCCCTGAGGTGGTCTGGGAGGGGGCGTTCCACAGGCGGGGAGCAGCGACTTCAAAGACCCTGTCACCCATTGTTTTGAGCCGTGTCCTGGGCATGACCAGACGGTGCTGTTGGCCTGACCGGGTCCTGGTTGATGTGTTTGGTGAGATGGTGGAGATTTTTGTTTTTACTTTAAATGCATACAATTTTACTTCATATAATTGACACTGTGTGGGGAAATTAGAAGAACTTTGAAATTGGATACAACAATATTATTGCCCATAACAGGTTGCTGACAAATCCGATAAAAAAATAAAAAAACACTACATAATGTGGAATAATAAAATGTTATCAAATCAAATGTAGTGTAATCAAATGATCTTTTATTTCTTTCTGCAAATCCATGATAAATCCGAAGTCCGACAAAGTCCAAAGAGAGTAAAAGATGAGAGTGGCGAGGGGAGACAGATGGAGGCCAGTCTTCTCAATGGATTTGTATGGCTGGTGGAAATGAAAGGACTCTGTTCCTGGAAGCCAACACTGCTCTGGGCTCTGTCATCATGTGCTCACAGAGCCACACACAAAGCACCCGGATCAAGCGAGTAACAGTGCATTTCCTTGTAGCAGCTGGGTAGAGCAAATCAAGTGAAAAATGTTCATGCCAATTCCTGCAAATGTGGCCTGTGCAATCTGAGGCATACACAGTGGGTTTTACCTCTGAAAACAAGTGTGGCTTTTTTAGATAATTTGAGGCCAGGTCTGGGGACTAGGTACATATTGCTGTTGAATTTAAGATCTTGACAGTTATTGCTTCAGCGGTTTAAGCAAAGTTAAATCTAGCTATAATTCCCAAGGCTTTTTATTTTGAGCTGTAATATTCTACAATATTTGTCTTACTACTTGTTTCCATAAAAGATCAGTAAAGGTGGCTTAAGCCATAGGGGCTTTATTAACCATTAAGCCATGAACCTTCTCAACTGCTTATCTCACAGAGACAAATGCACAATGTCCATAGCCTGACCCTGTGGCGCAGAAGCAAGATGCTTGATTGAGGATTGTAGCTCATCCCGCTGCTAATGTAATGGGCCCGCTGTGCATGTGCTTGATATGTGGCTGCAGGTACAGTCTTGTCAAGTTGTGACAAGTGACCTTTGTGTGGGACTAGAAGCCTGCAGGAGTTTGTAGTTTTGAAGCACATGTGTGTGTACATGTGGGCAAAAAATAGAAAAGCTTCCGCTGTTTTCAGCCTGCCATCTTAGATAAATGATCAGCATTAGTTCTGAAAGGTAACACTAATGGAAAAACTGGGTGAGCTGTGGATTTTAGCCACACTAGACAGTGAGAAATGAAAAGACGCACCACCTGAGGTATAAATGGGTAAAACATCAAGGATGTGCATACCATTAAACTCAATGATGCGTAAGCATGTTATTTTCACTATTTGAATACACAGCCAAGGCTATTTGCACCTGGTCCACTCTCTCATTACTCTTTCTATTCCCATGGCATCAATCTAAAGTAACAAGCTCATCTCTAAAAATGTCATCCCCTCTTCAAACATAGTTCCCATCACACAAACGAAAAAAAACAAAAATTAAAACTAAATAAATAGATTGGCAAAAACAAGCAACTTTTTCCCCATCGAATATATTTTTGAATATTGAAAGGGAAGAAGCTGAGGCCCTCTATATTAGGGATGGGACAATAAACAATAATATTGTTAATCGCGATAAAAAATTCGTCTAATTCGGTTAATTGCAATTATAATCGTGACCCTAAATTTCATTATCGTCCCATCCCTACTCTGTATATGCAGGAATATTTGCCTTTACTTGCCTTTCAGTATTTCTTTTGCCCTTAAGTTTGAAGAGCATCTGTAATTGTAAGTTACAACGGTTAAATCAGGTTTTGTTTTTGTACTGTAATGATCCAGTGCAGCTGCCTCTACAATTTTTTTCTAAATGTTTTTACATATATTGTGGAAACTTATACATAAAAAAAAACATATCTGTGGACCTTGAATTTTCCAACTATCATTATGTATCAGTATAAACCTTCTGTCTTTTATGTACCACCACTAAAAAGTACAACATGCAGCTCCTTAGGTTGTGTATTAATTAGCATTCACGTCTCCACTTACTAACTTGTCTGTATACGTGGAGCGAGGACTAAAAAGCATTTGCAGACTGTCGGGAGCGGGGACAAATAAATAGCACAACACAATCTGGCGCGCAAATCTCAGACACAGCAAGCAAGTAATGTAGATAGAGGTCAGAGTTTCAGTCTGTGTAATAAGTACGTCCTCACCACCAGCCGGCTCTTAAATGCCAAAAATGGACTCCAAGCGCCAGACGCTTTGAGAGTAGGAGGCTCCACAGGCGAACAAGGGTTATGAGGCTGGTGGGTGCCAGCCATCAGGAAAAATCCTGAAATATCTAGGTGAAAGGGAAAATGGGCCTGGTCTCAAGTGTATCAAAGTGGGCTACCAATTAAGAAGTACGGTGACTCGTGAAGGACGTTAAGGGTAAATTAAAAAAAAAAGTTGTGGTGGTTGACTAGATTTATGACTAATTTTAGTAATGGACGAGTGCTTAGAACAGTGTATATGTTGGTCAATTTAGAGATTTTTTTGGCAAGGTTTCTCACTTAACATCCTAGTTATATTATCAGTGTCAGGTTTGGTATCCACCTGACACACAGAATCTCCTGACTAATCTAAATACATACATTTTCCTTTGTGGAAAGTCATTATCAGAATCAGATTAGTTTTTATTGCCATTGTTTGGGAACAGGTTCACAAACTAGGAATTTTTCTTGGTCCACGTGAATAGTATACATAAAAATCCTTTTCAAAACTTGGGCTGTGTTCATTACACTCTTGTAACCAAATATCCACTTTAGAAGCATTTTCTTGTCTTATACTTAACCATATTTTGAAGCTTTTGTCAAAGGAATTTTTGAATATCCCACCCAAAGACATGGCGAAACTAGAATTTTTACAGATTTTTACACGAATAACTAGCTTATTCAAAAACTTCAGAAAACCAACCTCAAATGAAACAGTAATAGATTTTTGTCCCTTATGCTTTTGTCAGTAATCTTGTGCCTCGCCTTTAGTACTGTAGTGTTTGAGGGTGCACATTCTGGACATTTTGTTTTAATAATGAATTGACCCAGAGGTAGAAGAAACCAGAGCACCCGAGGACACCTGGCTGGCTACCTTCAGTTCTCTCTGATCCTCTAAAACGGTGCACCGCCTCCTGGGTTTGTCCCT
Organism: Neogobius melanostomus; assembly: GCA_007210695.1. Classification (NCBI taxonomy): domain Eukaryota; kingdom Metazoa; phylum Chordata; class Actinopteri; order Gobiiformes; family Gobiidae; genus Neogobius; species Neogobius melanostomus. The sequence continues at coordinate 4,530,259 of VHKM01000073.1, read as the reverse complement.
GTTTCAGAGCGTGGTGTCCTGCACTGGTCAGCTCCACCTCCTCCTTCCTCTTCCTCCTTTGCAGCTCCCTCCGCTCCACAACAGTCTTTCACCATCTTCTGGGAAGAGCCTAGCAGTTCATCTGTTTTATTCTCCAGTGAACGTCCATTAGCCAGAACAATAATAGGACAGAAGGCATGTGTGGCTTCGCTGGGAGTCTTGCCCGGATACTTCCTCGTTTGTCCCTTTTTTGTTTCCTGTAGCGCCTCTTGTGACGCCTCCATTGTGCTGCAGGTGTGGGGGGCTCTTAGTGCCTCTTCAATGTTTCCAAAAAAGAAATTTGTAGTCCTCAAATGGGTTTATCTGATAAGCTAGCCGTTTACTTTTAAAATGCTTCCTTCAGGACCATTATGGACTCTTTGCAGAAATAAAAATCCACTGAACCCCGCAAAAACAAGGCAAAATGAACAAAAGTATCCAGTAAAACAATGTGGAACACAGAAACCACAAATGCAGCTCGCAGAAAAAGGCAAAAACGTAGCTGTACCAAGAAAGAGAGGGAGGTTGCTGCCTGTTTACATGTCGCCAAGCATTATCATCAAGGATATCATTTTGCTATTGTAAATATAAGTATATAATGTAAATACATGTCAGAGCACAAAATGGCCAGTCATTAGGCTTCACAATTAAACGCCCTGAACTTTCTTTAGCCTGTAATTATGCATAGTGGAACATTTCTAAGGGGGAAAGGTCAATGTTCTGGTCAAATTCATAATGAGAGGACAGGAGATAAGAGCAGAGCGGCACAAAGATGAGGCCAGAAAAAGAAAGAAAAAGAACGACGGAAAGGATTAATACCTGTAATTAGGAATAACAGTGAATTTCCACATTCTGACCTATTCCCTTCTCTCTAAAGCTTTAAGTTGCTCTTGCTCCTGGTTTTAGATTCGCTGCATAGAGACACAAGACATAATGTCCTCCAGCACTAGTGGATTTATCAAGAGATGACGACATGCTCTATAATTGAAATCTGTGTCCTATAGATTTGTGCTTTTAATATTGTGGTAATAACTTTATCAGAATGAGAATTTTGAAGTTAATTTCCAATTAAACCGTATAATTGTTTATATATTAGTGCAGTCCAATAATTCAAGGTTATCACAAGCACAAAGCTAGGGTTCACCTTCTATTTGGTCCTCAGTGGTAAATATGAGATAAAAAACATTTTCTTCACTTCAAGCAGACAAAATAATTGCTTCTGAAGTACAGCCAAGATCACTTTTAGTGTCATAATGAACACTGGCCAGTACCTGTTTCCACCATTAGCTTTCTCTTTTAACAAAGGTCGTTTTAGTTGAATTATTGCAAAATAAGAAATGTACCGTTACATTCACGGCATCTTGTTGTGCACACTATTAAACAGCCCAACATACAGTACATCAATAGTTCTGTCTTGTTTATACCCCAACACCTTGCTAAATATTGAATTAGATGCTGAAATAACTGGGGTGAATTGTGCAACTGAAGTAAAGAAAGCAATGCAGTAACAATTTTTCTTCCCCTGTGCTGACCTTCTGGTTCAGGCCCTTTTTCTTGTGTCATGTTTTGATTGGTCGGGACGGGGAGGTGAACACATGCTGATGATTCTCTAATGGCCTAGTGACCTCAGGTAAAGGTTGGGCCTCAGAGAAATATCTGGGGGAAAAAACGCTTATTCTTAAGTCTACAGAGAAAAATATTAAACTCAGAAACACTACCAATATTTGAACTGAAAATCAAGCTGGATGTGCAGAATATGATGGAGCCTTTGGCACAGAGTATAGCTTTCACTAACAAAGCCCAGTAGGTTTACCAAAAAGGTCAGCCCATTGGTAGTCATGAGATACCAGATAACTGAGCCTTTTACTAGAACATTGTGCCGCAGTGTGCGCAAACAAGACCCAGCTAGGCCATCACGAGCGATTTTTATCAGCTATCATCAACGCCTTTACTACCTCTCCCACCTGCCAGCACCATGCCACAGCACTTAAAAAAAAACGATTATAGTGTCCAACACCAGATGAGGAGGGATCCGGTTGCCGTGACATCCAAACCCGTTGTTATGGCCAACACAAAAGTGCAGAACCTGACGAGTAAACAAGTTTTCATCCCTCGACAAAAGCCTGCGCAATGTAATAGCATGTTGGGCAATGACTCCGGCAGTCTATGGAAACATTAGCACAAAGCAGACATCAAACAAGTGGACCTAACCAATCCAAAAGCTTTTCAAACACTCTAATGATTTAATAAGACGCTGGCGGCTAAAGATGGTGCATTCACAGCACTGTTAAGAATTAGATTACTGTCTAAGGGACACACACCAGGCTGAGGCACGTAATGTCTGTGAAGGCTTCATCTTCACTCTTGCTTGCTCTCACACACACAAACTTTTTGAACATAAATCAGACTCTTTATAGACTGCAGACAAAAATGTATTCAGGCTAAGGATAAAAGGATGAATCTGAGATGTAAGCTGTGTGCTTATCCCAGCTCTCTTTATGAAAATGACCAAAGTAGATTTATTTAATGGCACACAACTTATTTTGATAGGTGTCAGGATTTACATATAAATGCACAATAAACGCCATTAACAGTTTTAATTAGACTTGTCTACAGTGAAAGACAATGAATTAGTACAATAGATACAGACAGTCATGGGAAAGTATCGTTTACAACAGTGAAGAGCTGCTCTGTCACCTACAACTGCTTTAGCAAATACGGAATCAAAGAAACCCACTTAATAAAGATACAAATACATGGAGAGGAGCAAACGTTATACACATGCTACATGCCATCACTTCCCGCTTCAAATGCTTCAAAGGACCTGTTCAACTTCAACAACATTCTTAAGGACAATTTTAACTCAACTTTATTTTAGCGAGCTTAATATGCTTATAGTCCACCAGGAAATATCTAAAGAGAATCAGAAAGCAGTGGATTTTCAAAAGGACATGTGCAATTTTACCAGACCATACCCCCCAGTTTGACTTGTTGCCATATAAATTTATGGTCGACAACAATTGTAGCTTTAGACCAAAATATCACACAGGTAAATTCCTTTCAGTTTTGTTTGGCAGGAGCCGAGAAAATCCCCGTGAAACACGGCCCAGTTCTCTATATACACATCCACAACAATACGAGAACTTTGTATCAGTACATAAATATCTTACACCTTTTCTAGTTACTATGAAAAGTCCCAACATGTTAAGCAGAAACGTGTCTCTCTACTGACTCAACACCTGTGCATGAACATAAATTCAAATTTCTTTTATAAATGGAATGATTTTCAAAAACAGTCCATTAAGAGCCAGACCTCCTTTGCTGGTGTTTGACACAGCAATGGTCAAAGTCTGTCTGAATGATTCATTATTCATTTCACCGGTGGGCTCTGACTGCAGCTGCAGTTGTTTGTAGTGTTTGAGTGCGATAACTACTCAGTCAGTACATAATTTAAATATGTCATTCCTGTTTCAGGGCATAAGAGTGAAATCATTTGGCAGTTTGAAACATGCAAGGTTGCCTGCGTGTACACACTATTACTAATAGGCTGCCTGGGACTCTAAGAGCAACATTTGGAGGGCCGGCGATCCTTGCGAGCACTGCCATTATCTTGGAATTTTAAAAAGTATCCATTATCAATGTCTTTCAAAGCATATGACTTGTCCAAATCAGCGTTGAAACCATCGAACTTTCTTATGTGTCACGTAGCCTGGTCTATTATAATAATAAATGCAAGCATTAACCAATTGCTCATTTCTCTTTTATTTAGTTTTATTACATTACATTATTATTTACATTTATAGAGTGAAATTATGATATATGTTATTATTGTGTTAAGTTGAATTTAAGTTATATCTGTCATATTAAAAACAGCATAAAATCATAATTGTAATTTTTTATATTAAAACATTTTATATTAAAACTATATTTTTGCCAAATTGTCCTTCACTCTTAATCACCCTTAATTTGTTGCGAGAACATAATGAATTTGTTTCAGTGTTTTGTCAGTTGAAATTATGTTGATTTACTGCTTTACCTGTAGTAAGGAAATACCAGTCAGAATGGTCCGAATAGACTGGATGGAGGATGAACCAATAGTGCATGTTTTTGCTCTGAGGTTTGTATCAATGAGAGTCAAGAACATATACATTTACATACATAAAAAGCTACTTAAGACTTGATATACAACGGAACCACCACAGTAATGCTCAATAAAAGGTGCCTTATGGAGGAATACCATTTTCTGCCAGCTTAGGATCACATCTCCTTTCATTGTTCACCTTAAGAATGGTCATGCTGTGAACAATACATTAGAGTCAATGCAATTTTCTACTGCAAGTAAAGGATCTTAAAATGGGACCATTAGTGGTTTCTGATAGTATACATCTGTCTGGTCTCATGGCTTGCGGACTTATGCTGTCTGACAAGAACTCCACTTTCCCTCTGGTTTTATTCCAACATTATTATAATTATGAACTGTGTCATTTAATTGCACAATCCAACCAAATGGATGTTTGAAATACACTACAGTAAAAAGTGATTAATGACTTTAGCCCTTTCCAATCCCCTTACTTTCCTTTATGAATAATAGATCTGCTCTCTGGTCAGTTTATGTGCTGGAGCCTAGGGGAGAAAGTAAACGATCGGGTTCTCATTGCAGAGAGGAAGCTAAAAAGAGGAAGTTTGTACTGATCACTGTGTGCTAAGCTCAGCTTCAAGGACAACTAAATGCATGTTTAAACTTAAAGTGGGTACAAAACATTTAGCACTGTGTTAAGCAGCGTATTCTCCATTTTTAAAAGTCTACACTTAACCTACAACATGTCCAAATAGTTCAAATGCAATGGGGGGAAAAAATCAGAGAAATTGTGACATTTATGTGCATTATTTAAAAGAGACCATTGACATCATACCAATTCCATTGCTCTCATATAGAGTTAATTTTTTGTGTTACTTTATATCCATTGCTCAAGATATATAAAAGTACTCTGAATGGATTGTGTAATTTAAGGATTTGAAATCAGACCTCACAATAATAACAGGAATAAACAAAGCCCATAGTAAATGTTTTAAAAGCCTACATTATAACTTGTACTTGTATTGCACTGGAGTTGAAAGATACCTCTGAGACGCTTAAGTGCTAGTGGTTGTCTGAGCTCATCAGCAGAAAAAAAGATCCAGTGAAACAAGCAGGATTGTTTGGGTTTTTTTGATTGCACTTTGGAAAATGTCTAAAGTTGATTATGATTGAAAATAAGACAAAAGCAGAAAGAATCTTGTATATTTCCTGGTACTTACTGCAGTGCTGGCAGCAGCTTGTTTGGATTCTTCTGTAAGAAATCCCAACATCAGCTCCACTTTGTGTTTTTCCTCTTCACTGATGTAGTCTGTGTCTGTTGGGGAAGCACACAGAAAACTTTATGACTACAATATACCAGGGTAAAACAATGATATACTTTCTGGCAACTCCTTATTTAATTTTTTTCTTAAATAAAAATGTGCCAAAAGGATAGACTAATCATGGTTCAACAAAACAGATAATTCAAAATGTATCTGGAAAAATAAAAGTCAGCAATGCGTAGAGTTGTAATCACTACTTTGTAAGACGACACCAGGGCTGAAAGACAGTATCTTCTACAAATGCGGTCAAGGGAGCGTTCATCTCAAATTCAACTCATTGGAGTCGAACTAAAAACTACGATACACAAAGCAAATGAGAACAAAACAAAAAAGGCCACTGTGTTAACATGTGAAGCCACAGAAGGAACCAGTATGTTTTTCTGAGCTTTCCTCCACTGAAGCATGTTTTAGAGGCAAAATGACTTGTGAAGAACATCTCTCATGTATTTTCATTGGCAGTTATGATGGGAATTGAGACCGATTGTATGTGGATCCATCAGAATTGTATTCAACCATTTTGACCGTTGTTCTGTTGTTTGTGCCGATGTTATGATAGGGAAATAAAAGGGGAACTACAGTATTTTCTGTGTTTACTCTGCTCTGCTAATGCCACTGGCTCCGCGCATTCACATTTGGGATTCTTGAGTTGCCAATAGGGGACGGCATCACAGCTATGTCAACACTCCGTCATGAGGACCAAAAAGAAGTGCTTTCCTCGTCCATTGGTGGATGAGTTTTATTAATCTGTGCTCTCCTGCTCCTCTGAAATGAATATTTAAGCTTAAATCCTTTTGATTTGATATCATTTTACAATGCTTTTAAAATGCTTTAAATTATAGGAGTTTTAGGAGCCCTTCCCTTTTTTGTTTAATTCAGATTTGTAGGTAAAAAGGAGAGGCACATTATAATGCCCGATGTGATTGCTAAAGCAGTAGTGAACAGCTTGCAGGAGACATTCCCTCCGTGACACTGAGGTCAAGTCCACTTATCTCTTCTAATTTAAAGCAGAGTGTTGGTGTCACAGAGCAACACATCAACCTCTATGTCCAGAGGACAAGATTAGTATTTTTTTCACTTCACTTATAATTTATACACACAAAGGTTGCTACTGCCTATATTGCGTTCACATGGCATTAAAACCATTAAAAATCTGAAGATTACACAGATTAATATTGGGCTGGTTGATAAAATTTCCCTTTTATTGGTCATATTGCAGATGGTTTCCTTGGGTTTATTGCTTGCATCCATGCCATTACTGGGTCTATCCATGTGAAACAAAAAACTGGCACATGGGTTCATTAATATGTATCTTCTCTGTCACAAGACATAAACAATGAAATGATGTTCTCACAATAGGCTCTGTGCAGGCTATTGCACAACAATGTGCTACTGGTTCAGGCTCACTTCGTTTCTCCTCTCTGTTTCTTGTCCTCGCTTAATTACTCGCCGTATAACAGTGCAGCTGTCTCAGGGTTCGGTTTGATTCATGGTGTAAGCCCTAAGGTTTGGTGTATCTCGGTGCAAGTACAATAGAAATAATATTAAGTTGGTTTTGAAATAAAATAGCCTAAATGTTCATTATTAAACTGTATATATAATCTCAGAATAAAATGTGCTGCTTTATAATTAAATTTGTCTTGTGTGGGCCATGTGCTCGGTAAGAGTCAAGTTTTGGTTTAGCTTTAAACCACAGCTAAAACACACACAGAGCAGCACATTTGATTTGAGGCTCATGTTTGGGTTGTTCCTGGACAATGTTATGCTTGTACTTTTTGGAAACAAAGATTTTGAAGCCAGATTATGACCAAGATTGGATCTAACACATTTGTCTGCACCTCTGACAATGCGGGGTCCACTGGATCTATCATTTACCGCAGCCTGGTCATCTGCAGTAGAAACCATTACAAAGACACGCAGATTTCATGTGTTTTTGGAGAATCTAACTTTGCAGTTCATGAGTGTCTGCAGCCTTCAGTTTAGCAGTCAGTGAATATGACATGCTGTTTGGGTGCGCACATTATGTAGCATGGCACGCGCCGCGGAGCTTATAAAATAAAAAAATATAGACTAAAATTTGCTCCGTCACTTTAGTACGATGTATATCGTCAGATTATAGCACCACGGTGCATCGACACCCTAGAAATTCATATGGGGAGATGGCCTTGTGTCTCACCAAACTAAATATATGTTTAAACATGACATGGCCCACTACATGCAACTGGCAGATGATCACTTCAACATGTTAAATACTGTAAGATACAACTACTTCACAGCAGTATATGGCTGTGTTTAAAGTTAAAGGTAATGCTGATTTGAGTATAATAAATGCTAAAACAGAGCCACATTAGGACATAATGATTGACAAATCTCCAACACTGTGTAAAGCGCTTTGGGTGACTTATATCATGTGAACAGCGTTGTACAAATACACTTCCATTGCATTTAGTTTGCTTATTATTAATTTAATAAATAATAATAAAATTTGGTGACATTATTCACACCCACATGGGCCTTCTTGTTGTCAATTGAAAGGACCGGACTCTCGTCTGAGATTTTGACATAAACAGATTCAACACATTAATGCAATTTGTGCCAACTCAAAATAATAACCTCCTTTACTCTCCTGCTAAAAAAAACTCACAAATGTCCCAGTGGAAGGATTAGCTTTGTGTATGGAAAACCCCACAGCAGAGCACAACCAAAATAGTTTGCATAAATCTCCACAGAGCAAAGTGGAGGGCACAAGTGTGAAGGAGATTGGGACTGCTCACTGGTCTGACAATTTCTCTGCCCGAACTAATTAAACATATTTAGCACTGGGGGACAAAGTGTTCACAGGGAGTTTCTCTTGTCATGAAAAGGTTATACTTGTCGTAAATGGCCACCAGCGCTATCACAGGTGTAAAAAAATAATCTGTTAGTAACTGTATGATATCCAGTCCATCTTGTTACATTTACAGGCCACAGTTTTGGCAGGTCATATTATAAATGCAGCACATGTGCTTAAAAAAGAGGTTCCTTTTTGGGTGAGAGAGACTTTCCTCAATGGCGGAAGATTCAAATTCTCAGATCCTTTCTCATTCTAGGCATAAAATATACCAAATCAGCGATCATAATCACATGAAAATGGTCAGTCTAGCTAAAAAACATAGGTAAGTGATGGGGAATTATAGAGTTAATTCGGCCCTCACACATGGCCCTTATCATATCGTACTACCAAAACAGCACAATTTGGCCTTCTATGACTTGCGGCCTAAATTACACGTGGCACACTGTCAGTGCATAGAATTCACGTGGCACACTGCCAGTGGTAGATGCTCAGTGCCTACGTGGCACCAGGTTTACTTAACTCTCTTGATGTGGAAGGATGGACAGATTTGAATGTTAGGACTGTGCTACTGTACTGTGCTTTGAGCTCATGCCTCGGGTCTCGCAAAGATGGCAATAAAACTTCTCCTGCATAAGACATCCGACTGCTGCCTATTCTTCCCGACCTTTCGATCATCGTTTTGTAGAGATTCTCTTACAAATTGGCGTCCACGAACTCGTTTACACAGCTGCTCTGGTAAGTGCGTTTCTTTTTTATCCTTGATAAAAAAGGAGGGAGAATGGCCTTACCAGACGCATGCTTGCTAAAAAAAGAATAATGCAATGGGAAATGTTTAAAGAGTAAAAAAAACAGTGTTATTGGTTGATTCTGGATGTTTGTTTCTGGTCGAGAGTAGGGATTTAGGTCCTGTACTAAGACCTAGAGTATTCGGATGCACAAGTTTAGACTAGAATGGCTACAGAGATGTGAGGCTCGATACAGACTGTTGACTCTACTGTTTAAGCAGCTAGTCGTCACAGGTATGAGAGGGACACATAATGTAGACTATTTTGAGTGTAAGCTTTGTTTAAGGTTGATTTTAGCGTCAAACATAAGGCACGTTGATGTAGCCACTGAAGCCGAGCTGTGGGCTACTGTGTGTATAGTTGTTTTATGTTACTTTAATCTTGAACTGAGTGCTGAATATTGAGCCGGTAATGGATTACATTGGCCGTGTAATTAATTACTTAGACGGTTGAAGGATGGTATAGCCACGGTCGAGTAGGGCCGTGGATGCAGACTTTATGTTACTGCTTACATGAAGTTTGTAGTTAAACTGCAGCTGGTGGTTTTGTCTGAACGTCGTTTAGAGGAAATCGGGCAGTTGTGGTGAATAACGGTTGGTGGGAGAGAGCCTAGGATAATTTTTCTCACAAGGGAGACCGTTGAAGTTGTTGTGCACAAAAAGAGAGAACGCTTCTGCAACGTATACAACCTACGTTTGTCTTTTGCGTTAACTTGAATTTAACCGTGAAAGTCCAGAATCAACTAATAAACATTGCGATAAATATCACGTTATTTTATTTAAAAAAGGTGAAGTTGGCTATAGTTTTGGATGCAGCTGGAGATTTTTTTTGTCCGTTGTTTGCGTTCCGTGTCATGTGCCTGCGTGTTTGTCTGTCTGTCCACCTGCTGCTTTATCTAATTGTTTTGCTTGTCTGCAAGGTCCGTGAAACAAAGTGTTCCTGATAACGTCTGCCTAGAGACAGATTGCTGAGTCAGCATTAAAAAATAAAAAAATAAAAAATAATAAAATGGCAACATTGTTTACTAGAACTAGCTACTAAGCTACGGTACAGATTAAGAGTCTCTGTAGGGTAAACAATGTCGCATTTTGAATGACAATTCAATTGATGATTCACGCTGGTGATAATGAGTTGAGATTGTGTTTTGTTTTTCGAAAGTTGATGCTGCCTCTGATCTGTCTACAGGCCACAGGAACTGCGAAGGAGGACTGACTTCCGGTGTGACACCGATGTGTTTGTTTAACTGAAACTTCGTGAGTACAACAACTGGGTTTTTAAAACACATAAGGTTAAAAATAATGAGAGAAAGGCGTATGATTTATGGCATTAGGCTAAAAATATTAAAGATTGTGCTTGACAGGCAATCAAAACAAATGATATTTGGCAACAGTGAAACAAAGTTAGGATCAAAATGTGTACAATTGAGAAGTAAAAATGTCTTGCTTTTGTTGTTGTTGTTGTTATGTTGTAAAATGTTGACAGATGTTATTCTGCTGTGATTTGTTTTAGAAAACTGAGCTTTAAACCTGATTTTCAAAGTACCAGGACCTAAAAAAATAATAATATACCTTGTCTTTAAGGTTCTGATGTCTGTGTAGGCTTTGGATAGGAATGATGCGACCTTTGTTGAGGTTTTAGAAATGAGATACACCCAGGCCACGTCAGCAGATGGGCTCTCGCTGGTTCTCTTAAAGATAGTTTAAAGCACTTGCTTATAATTTTTTACATATTTAGAGTCAGCCCCAAGGTTAGATTTGAGAAGTGGTCAAAACACTACCTTTGTGAGGGGAACGGTTAAGATTAGATTAGCTGGTATCCAAACTGGTTTATAAGAAATGTATTGTTTTGACTAAGGCAACCAAAATTTTGTATCGCAGGCTAAGTGTTTAATATGAAGATTCAACATTAGTCGGAATAATGTTTCCCAAGGTGATGTGGGATCCCCAGGAGATGGCAGCGCCGAGACATAATGAATTCAAAACAATTCTTAATTGCAAACAACACTAATTTGAATATATAGGTCAAAAGAAGATAGGTCTAAACAAAACAAAGTTTAGAGTGGTGTTTTGCTTGATATGGTCTAAATTACTAATACACTTTTACATCTCGGTTTTGCTTGCAAGGTTTTTTGGGGGTCCTGACAAGTCATTGTGCGTATAATTTAATTTCCTTTAAAATACCAATTTATTTGAAATCTAGAATAGACGATTGACGTTAACATGATAACATAAACTGATCACTAATTGATATGAGAAGGTAAAACATAAACAGGAGATTCTCCTTTTTCTGAAGATTAGCCCTTTTTGATAGTGTACAGAGGATTTTTTTTACATTCTTTATTATTATTATTATTACTTTTATTATTTACTCTTATTATTATTATTATTATTTACTCGTGTTGCTTTTCTTTCAAATTTTCTTGTTTTATTTATTTATTTTTTGTTAGCATTTTTGAATTGTTTCTTATTTTGTAATGCTTTGCGCGATAGGACAAGCTGATTTTTTAAGTCTTTGATTTACTTTTACCTTGCCCCTTTTTTGGTGGTTTGTGGGGGGAAGAGCGGGGGCTGTGCGCAATGCGTGAGCGCTGGTCCAAGTGCATGAAGGACAGTTTACAAAACCTGAGAGTCTGCCCTGCTCTCGAAACCAAAACACCTCCTCTGCCGCCGTCCCCCAACGCCCTAAAAAGCTGTCTGCAGGCGGACTAGTGCTGCAAATTTGTCTCAGGTCCTATGCTTCGCCCCTCTTCCACCTTTAGTTTACATTTGTTTTGAATTTTTGCGTATAAATAGATGTTTATATATTTTTTAATCAATTTTTTGTGTTTTGCCCATGGGACTCCGTGTTACTGTAAATTTTCTTTCTTTATTTTTCTAATCTTCATTTTTTGACTTTTAATGCTCAGATTGGTCAAACTATTTGAATCTTAATTGAACAGCTATAATTATCAAGATAAAGTAGATAATGAAATAAATAAATAAATGTAATTGAATAGTTTGATATTTACAGAGTGATAAATAACTAACAAACAGACATTGTAGGGTTCACATAAAGTAAAAAGTATTCAATGTTAACGAGGCGAGTTTAGGTGAAGCCAAGGCCCGTTATTGCTTTAATATTATATTAATTCTAATACTTTCTTAAGTTATAGGCAAATTGTACTAAGTTCAATCCTACCTGATTTGCAGTAGGCCTTAGGAATTTATGTAAAATAAATACATTACTAAATAAATTAATGACAGAGAGATCTTGAATATTTAATCAGTGATATCATTTTAGCTTCTAAAAAGAAACATTATTGTAAGTCTCAGATTACTGTGTAGCAAATCTGCGTTGATCCGTTGCAGCTGATAAAATATTATCCCCTTAACTTTGAAAAGTAACTTGAGGTTACCATTCTCGTGTGAAAATGTTTTGTTGATAGTAGTGATAGAGATTAATTTGCTTGCTTTCCGATTAGTGCCCGAAGTGTGTTATAGCTCCCCATGGTGATGAGTTTCGCCGGTGGGACGGAGAGTTTGAGAGTGAAGATATGTACAGGGACCAGGTTATGAAGTGTCTTGAAGGTGATGTGGTGACAGGTAGAGGCCCGTGTGATCAGGTGTTGATGGATAATGGAGATCTCGGAGGCAAGGAATGATTACACGTGTTGAAACGAGAGTCAGAGGTTTTGTGATATTGGAGAGGAGAGAGAAGAGGGTTTTAGAGCTATGTTGATTGGAGTCAATTAAACCGGAGTAGTAGGCGGATTTGGCAGAGGAGAGGTTGTCTGATGATGAATCATGTGATTATTGTATATTTCTTTGTATTTAGTGAGTCTAATTTTGTATAGTCGTTCTAGTTGTGTTCTAGGGACCTGGGTTAAGGCTTAACAATTTTAGTATTGTGTAAGTGTTGTCTCTGAACCTCCCGAAATTGTGTGACTTTTATTTAAGTAAGTCGAGTGAGTTTTGTGCAGAAATTGATCGTGCAGTGTTTTTATTGTTGGTTTAGGTTTTAAGCAAAAGAAGAAGTCCTAAATTCTGATAAGCGGTTGGTACTGGTGTACTTTAATTTGGAGCATTGTAATAAAGTAATCGTTTACACTTTCACTGAAAAACCCTTTGATGCTGAAGTTGAAATATAGTGTCGTTTGCCAAGACTTGTCAGCGGAGGCTGAATCCAGATTTGAGCTCATAGCGTGTTCTTAGATTTAGATCTGAGACTGTGGTTTTGCGTTGCGTGCAGTCCGATGAAGAGGTTTGCATGCAGCGTAGTAGAACGGTGTTTTCTAATCTGAAGTTTGTGCTGGCAAACCTGTTTTATTTCAAAATAGCAAAAGTGATAATCAGTGTAAATCCGGCATCTTAAGAGTCACTCAAAAAAGGTCACACTTATGACCTCAAAAGTATATCGCCCATTTCAACACTTTACACTGACTCCGGGTGCACACCGAGTTCGTGTAACTGTTGAAAAGAGGAAGGGCCAAGAAGGAGAGTCGATTTGATCTCTGTAGAAATAATTGTGACTCTTTTGATCTGAAGGAACAAATTTGGGTGAAAACAAAAGTTACAGTAAGTAGTTGAACTTCAAGTCTAAAACCCGATCATTAAACACAGGGAAAGCGTCAGAAATAACGTGACGTAGTGTAAATAAAACCCAGTTGTTGTAAACAATAGGAAGTGTGTAATGATATTATGGCTTCATACTAACCATACTAATGCCATGATTGCACTTTTAATGTTATATTTACTATAAGATCATAGGAGTGTGCCTATTTTTAGTAACCTGTATGTATTAAGTGTGTAACATGTTTTAATCTATATTCTTTCTACTTGATAACGTTCATTTCCCACAGAGACAGGGAATTTGCAGAAGGGCCTGACTCAGGACAGGAGCAGAGAGCAATAACACCAATGGTATGATAACATGTGGCCTGGTGCAGGCCGGAAGTGTTCTTCTTTGTTGTTGCAGGAGGCAGCGTGGAAGAAGAGAATGTCAGTTCGCTCTGATGTCCGGAGGCATCTGTATCCTTGTGTATTTATTTTGTGTTTCCAAGCAAACGAAGGAAGCACTTATTATCCCATCATATATATTAACTTGCGATTGATAGTAATGATTGACATTTAGGTCATGATAATTGAACCCAACTCTAACGAAAAGTCATATTTGGTCGGCAAGTTTGTAGAAATTGTATTGATGTGTGTGCTGTTTGCAAGTATAACATTATTTTCACAGGCAACCTGAGAGACGGGTTGGATCTGACAAAAAGGCAACCACATATCGGTTTGGGTTTGAATAATTGGTGATTAAGATTTATGCAAGCAGACATAATGTATCGAGGTGTTTAATACAAATTTAGCAAGATAATTGGTTCTACATGTGCATTTAAAAGGTTTACATTGGTTTAGTGTCAAGGTGTGGTTGAGTTTAGCCAGAAGTAACTGTATGATATGATTTTGATGCAGGTGTTTGAAGGAGTTTGTGTTTGGATAGGAACGACAGGTTCATCTTACACACCCCACTTTGCCTTTGCATTTATTTCATTTTGCATCACTTTCATTTGTACATTTATGAGTGTTTTCATTTTATATTTGCTTTTAATTTTATATTTAGCTCTATTTACTTATTATTTACATTTATTATTTAAAATGTTTCTTCCTCTTTTATAGTTGATAAGTTTTTATACACTTTTAACTTCATAGGATGTGTTAAGGTTTTTTTTATATATTTAGTTTTGTTATTCTAGTTTTTGTTATTTTATGCATTTAATATTTTATTATTTTTATATTTGTATATTGCCTTTTTATTGCCATAACACTGAGGTCCGACATCAGTGGCAAATACCAAGTTGAGCGTTAAGTCAGGATTTGTTCCCGCGGCTCATAACCACTGATGGTTCACATTTTGTTTCCATAAGCGCGACAAATGTACAGAGATTGATTAGGACTTAGTGGGAGGCCATTTTTTGTATGCCTATTTCTATATTTACCTAGTTTTTTAACATTTCATTTTCATGTTTTTATATTTCTTACTTTTTCTATTACTATTATTTTTATTATCGTTTTTATTATTACTATTTTTTGATTATTATTACTATTATTATTATTATTATTTTGTTATTATTACTATTATTTTTATTTTTATTATCCTTATTTTATTCTTATTTTTTTTATTCATTTTTTGGTCCAGTCAGTTTTCAGCCTTTTGTGATTTTGCATTTATATTCTGATTCATAGTGCTTATCTTTCATGGCTTTATATATCTGAATTTGAATTCATAACTTTGCAGGTCCGGATTCACAACATACATGGAGCAGGTTTTAATACTTGGTTGTCTTGTGGGGAGGTCCTGTCATTTTATGTTTTGTGTTTTGCTCATTGCAGGTATGTTTGGTTCGGAGGAAGGTTTTAAGCTCTACGTCAGATGCCGATACGCCTGAAGTATACAAGGATGAATATGTTTTGGTCTTATTGGGGGTTCTTGCTTAGCATTTTTCAGTAACATTACTTTTAATCTTGATTAAAATATGGGAAGCGGGTGAACTGTATTCTGTCTTAAGCTAGTTAAGATCGCAAATAATGAGGGTTACCATCCAGTTAGATTTGAATTTTATGGGAAATTTCATTGTGCATGAAAATATCACTTAGCATGCTTCTCCTTGGACGCCGTTGACTCTCCACGCCATTCTATTCCGACATGGAGGTCCGTAAGGACATCTTGATGGCTGTGGGTATATTAATCCCGATGGCTCATCCAAGATGGTCCAGTCATGTCCCTTATAGATCCGAGGCACCTGGAGGTGTCGACGTCCTGAGTGTGAAGATTGTTCTATTTTTGCTTATGAGCATTTCTCTTAATAGGTGAATGTGGTTTTCCTGAGAATTGAAATACTTATTTTTTTAATGTCTTTGTGGTGTTTGTATTTTCTTGTATGTACATTTTCTGACCTGGACCAATAATAATATAATTTGCAGGAGAAACTGAATTGGTGGCCATAATCTTTTACCGTTCCTGGATAATTGGCAATAGAGTCTGGGATCGGATGTTTGGTTATGGTGCCCCCTCTTATACGCCCTTAGTACTTGATGCATGTGTTTTTATTGGTGGCAGTATTTACCCCGATTGGGTGATTAAGTGAATCTAATGACGCACATGCCTCAGTATTTTGGGGTCACTGAGAGGGGGGTCATTTTATTCCATCACAATGACCCGTGTACTGTTGAACTAAGTGTTGAATATTGTTATGAAATGTAGATTCTGTGTGTCCTTCCACATAGGAAGTTAATCTTGTTGAGAGTTTATTGGGATTTAGCTTTGATTGATCTTAACTTGATTCTAATTGGGTTTTATTTAAGGTTACATTTACTTTTAACTTGGGTGAAACTACTACGTGTTTCAAAAGGGTGGCGTGATGGGGAATTATAGAGTTAATTCGGCCCTCACACATGGCCCTTATCATATCGTACTACCAAAACAGCACAATTTGGCCTTCTATGACTTGCGGCCTAAATTACACGTGGCACACTGTCAGTGCATAGAATTCACGTGGCACACTGCCAGTGGTAGATGCTCAGTGCCTACGTGGCACCAGGTTTACTTAACTCTCTTGATGTGGAAGGATGGACAGATTTGAATGTTAGGACTGTGCTACTGTACTGTGCTTTGAGCTCATGCCTCGGGTCTCGCAAAGATGGCAATAAAACTTCTCCTGCATAAGACATCCGACTGCTGCCTATTCTTCCCGACCTTTCGATCATCGTTTTGTAGAGATTCTCTTACAGTAAGTTCACTGCCAATGGATGAACATATATTTTGATAAAAAAGCCAGCAGTTCATCTCCTGTCAAGGCATTGTATTATTGGGCGAACAGTGGCCGTGTTTATTTTTTACAAACAGTAAATATTCCGCCTGGTTAAGCGTGCCAAGTATTAGGCCTAATTTATCTTTCACTTTGTCTTAACAGTATGCTTCAAACACACATTAATAGCAGCAATAGGAAGCTAGAAGATTAGCTGTTGAATGACCATGGATATGCACATGGGCTTAGATTTTGCCCTTGCAATCTAGAAAACTACAATGTAAGCAGCAAACATTT
Source organism: Neogobius melanostomus (assembly GCA_007210695.1). NCBI lineage: Eukaryota > Metazoa > Chordata > Actinopteri > Gobiiformes > Gobiidae > Neogobius > Neogobius melanostomus. The sequence goes on along the minus strand of VHKM01000073.1, from coordinate 4,513,149 downwards.
TATCTAATGATAATTTAAAAGGGACAGAATAAAACATACACTTTATAAAAAGTCACACTTGCATTTTTTTCTCACTGTCACACTTTTATGTCAATTAGTATTTAAAAAAAAAATCTATTTGCTAAATACCAAAAGAATGAGAGACAGAATTTTCTACACAGTTTTGTATTACTTTTTACAAAGCCAAAGGTTTACGTACATTTCATTAATATTTGGTAGCATTGCCTTTAAACTGTATATTTTGTGTCAAACGTTTTGGATTTCCTTCTACATGCTTCTCACAGTAGTTGGCAGGAATTTTGGTTCATTCCTCCAAACAGAACTGGTTTAACTGAGCCAAATTTGTAGGCCACCTTGCGTGCACATGCCTTTTCAGCTCTGCCCATACATTTTTAATTGGATTGAGATCAGGGCTTTGTGATTGCCACTTCAAAACATTGACTTGTTATCCTTAAGCCACTTTATAACCAGTATTAGCCATGTGCTTTGGGTCATTGTTTGGAAGACCCATCTGCGTCCAAGCTTTAACTTCCTGGCTGATGTCTTGAGATGTTGCTCCAATACTTCCACATAGCATTCTTTCTTCATGATGTCATGTATTTTGTGAAGTGTCCCTCCCGCAGCAAAACAGCCCCACAGCATGATGCTGCCACCCCTGTATTTCACAGTTGGGATGGTGTTCTCATTCTTGCAAGATTCCCCCTTTTTCCTCCAAATGTGACGATGGTCATTATGGCCAAACAGTTACATTTTTTCCGTCAGACCACAGGATACAGTATATGTCTCCAAAAATTAGTCAGTATCTGTGTGTGCATTTGCAAACACCAGTCTGTCTTTTGATGTTTATTTGGAGTAAGGGCTACTTCCTGGCAGAGTATCCTCTCAGTATCCTTTCCCAAATTGTTTAAAGGTATAGTTATTTTAGTGTATGTAAACTTCTGACTTCTGTAAATATATAATATATCTCTCATTCTTTTGGCATTTAGCAAATAGAAATATCACTTAAATTCTATAAGACTTAAAAAAGTAAAGGTTAATTCTGGTTTCATGTCAGACACTGAGAAAAAAATGCAAATGTGTCTTTATATAAAGTGTATGTAAACATCTGGTTTCCATTGTATTTGGCAATTTCCAATAGAACTAGCAATATGCACTGATGTAAACTGTAAGTAAGACTTCATTATTCTTAACCTCTAAAGTGATTTTTGTTCACATAAAGACATTTATACAGTTTAATTTGTGCTTTATTGTTGCCTTCACAAATACTTGTACACATTTCTGTCTGTACGTTCTACTACAACTTGCAGGATGAATATTTTTAGAGGGAAACAAACAGGGCAACAGATCTCCCAAGCCCATAATACAGTCTCAGGGTAAGGCAAGAGGCACTATGAATATATCAAAAAAAAGCACGCACAAACAGCTCATCTTTATTGTAAACTAACTTTAGCTTTGTTTATTCATACCAATTAGCTTTAGTATGTGGCAATGTTCCTACACTGAATCTGTGAGCATTCCCTTTGCTCTTTCCAGCAAAGTTAAAATATAAAACTTAACACTCCAGGGGAAGCTCTGCTATGTGATTTTTTTCTTCTTTTTTCTGAAACATTTCATTGACTTTTTGATTGCTAAATAGACTGCCACAAAGATTTTACAGCATGTGACATGACATTTGCATGTACATTAAGGATTGAATTTTAGCAGAACATTCTGCCAATACGCAAACCTTTTTCCACCAACTTATTTTGTTGAATTGATGCAATGTACAATGGTACTAAGGACATAAAGCACAATCACTACTCGTCCAGGCTTATCTTTACTGGTAGATTTCTAAAAGCTCTCCAATGTAGATGTGAAAAGCCATTCTTTCTGAAATACGCTGGCAGCAAACATGGCACAAAACCCTCACTTAAGCTCTCCTAGCTACTTTTGTACTTCTCTGTTGCAATCCTCTTTCCTGCTGCTTTCTTTTAACTTTCACCAAGCCCCTGCCCTATTTATTGCTCCCTCTGCCATTACTTTTTCTCTCCCTCTCACTTGACAGCTTTCGATTTGTCTATCCATTTTTACAACCTGAATACCACTGCCAAAAGACAGATCCTCCTTCACAATCCGAGTGTTGGTTGCTGTAGCACCCCGTTCTGAACTGTGATACTGAGATGTTGGACAACTGTCATCTTGGTCTGAGACAATCATTGCTAGATGTTACATACCAGAGAACTACAAAAATGTTTACTACTTTACCACATCAGCCTCAAATTTACATTTAAGTTATGTGCAACATAAAACAGTATGCAGCACTTTAAGACAAGATAATGTTCAAATGTGTGTGTTTTTTTTTTACAGTAAGCAATTTACTTTAATCAATGCAGAGTGGCTGCATAAAAGGAACAATGAGTAAGATAGTGGCCCATTTTTCTTGGCTTTGCCCAGTAAGCAGTCTATGCCAAGTGAGCCCTTGTGTAAACAACCCACCTGCATTATATTGTCCGAGCTGATGCAGGGCCAGAGTGTCTGCTGCTTAGATGTTTTTAATGTAAAGAAAAAGTTATTTCAACCAACTTTCTACTCTATACTTTCACATTTATCCAGAATAATTAATATTATATATTTAGGCAAGGGGGTATGCAAAATCGAGATCTTAGTTTTTACCATGTTATTCTCTCATTAAAAACATACTGTTGTTTTGAGCCGTTCACACTTACTGCACATATTTGAGTAATCTTTACATATGTTAGGTCAGGGGTACCCAAAGTCTGGCCCGGCAGCCAAATGCGACCCTTAGTCCAATTTTTGGAGGCTTCTTCTTATTGAACATCTCCTGAGATAGTACCTTGACTGCAAATGTAATAATTCCACTCAATTAAAATCTCAAAAACTAACATTTTATTGTGAGACATCTCAATGCACTCGGGGGAATGTTTCACTGAACTGACTATGATCTTTGGCCGTCCACGGCGAATACACTTTGATATGCGGTCCTTCTTCCCATGAACAATGTTTACAAAGACAATGCATCTCATCTGAGAGACTATGAAAATAATAGTACAAGCATCACTGTGGAAGACTTGTATTTAGAAAACATTAATGACATTAATTTTCAACATTAACATTTTTTTTTTTAACTAGAATAACTGTAATAACTGTCGTATTATGCCAAAGTAATTTACATTTCTGCTTTGTTTATAAATGCACTCACTACAATGATTTTAAGCTGCTATAAGGAAACAACACTAAATGCTGTGGTGTTGGTCTGCACATTTCATGATGCAACACATCAAAAGGCAATAAACATAACTGTTCCTTGCAAATTTGCCCCAGCGGCATTGAAGGATGGTCAAATGGAGAGGACAAACTTACCTAGAAGGACAATAAAGTGCACCTTAACCTTAACTCTTAACTAGGGATGGTTATCGTTAAGGATTACTTTATCAGTACTTATAAAAAAGTTAGATAGAGGCTACTGTATATGCATTAATCCTTGGCCTGTATTTATTTTTTATTACTCTACATTTGGACCAAATTTATTTCCAATTTGCGCATACACTTAATATATGGGAGTTAAAATACTTCACTTACTTTACAGATTTTTATTATTTTTATTATCTAGTAAATCAAGGATTACCAGGCTGTTGGTTAGATTTGGCTGTAGCTCTGGGGAGTCCAAATGAAACTTAGTGCAGTAAAATAAGGAACTAGACTCGAGCCACAGCCTGTTTTCTGTCTCCAGCTTGTGTCCAGTGGGTCGACACCGGCTCGCGCTGACGTGCACGTGGGAGCACGCAAGCATGTGCACGTACACACTGCCGTGGGCGCTATTTGTGGAAAAGAAGACTCCACCTGAAACTCTTAAGTTCAAGTATTTGTGAATGAAGAAAAGTGCGAGTGGCTCGTCTGTTTGTTCAATACAAAGTTGTTACGTTTCACTTTTTACCGCAAGTTAGCAGCAGCAGCTCGGGGGGTTTCAGAGAATAATCTATTTTTTAATGTTTTACATCACATGTCTTTCACGTGCGCACCTGTCTCGCCGCACGCATGGCTGGAGAGGGAGGAAGAACGTGGGGATGATCCGACACCCTGCGCTCTCGTGCAGGGTAGTGGGGATAAACAGATCCGATGCAGTGAATGCATCAATGAGAGCGGAGAGCCTTTCTTTTGGTGATTATATGAGTGTGCGTGATTAGCGCAGCAATGCAGCGACCCGTTAAGAAGAGCAATAAGGCAGGAGCTTATCGTCTGGGTGGACCGGCATACGTGGCCCCAGGGCCATTATGATACGAGGTTCGGTACCCATCCCGACTCTAGTGTTAACCTGACATACAGTAAGAAGTGTCTACCATGGACACATATAAAAAGCTTGTTTTGCATTTAGCAGGATTTGTATATAAAATGTTGAAACTTCTTTATTGCACTGATTCAATGTTGTGCGCATGAAAGCGCAGAGTAAAGGTTACCTGCTTTCCCACGCTATAGACGTCTATTCATTAACACCAACTCCCACGCATAGTCTCCAGGATCAGTCCAGCGGACACTCTTGATTGTTGCACAAACTACACTTACGGTATATGTAAAAGCAAAGAAACACTGTACAAATACTGGGGAAGCAATTATACTCAAATCTCACTTTTGATGTTGACAACCACAGTCAGTCATATTCAAACATCTTTAGGAATAAAAATACAGGTGAAACTCGGAAAATTAGAATACTGTTTTTTCTGTTATTCAACTTAAACTGTGAAACTAATATATGATAAACTCATTACATGCAAAGTTAGATATGTATAGCCTTTAATTGTTATAATTTTGATAATTATGGCTCACAGCTTGTAAAAGCCCAAATTAAAAATCTCATAAAATTAGAATATTTTGACAATGGCTGTAAGCCATAATCCTCAAAATTATAACAAAGGCTTGACAAATCTCACTTTGTATGTAATGAGTCTATATCATATATTAGTTTCACATTTTAAGTTGAATTACAGAAATAAATGAACTTTTGCACAATATTCAAATTTCCGAGTTTCACCTGTACAATGTTGTGGCCTTCTTTAATAGACCGATGCACCATCAGCTAATTATGTGGCACAGAATTGACACAAAATCTTAAAGAGTTTCCTAGATACTCAGTCAAGCCGTTTCTCTCCGTGACCCTTATTGTATCGGTGAGTATATTTGCTAATCAAACATCCTTCTCCAAATTGATTTTGTATACAAATTTAATTAATTTGTATTAATTACATACTGTATGTTCTGGAACAATACTGATATATAAAATACAGTAAAATGCCATCATTTCACCAACACTGGACTCTTTTCCTAAGGGAAGCCTTTTGATATTTTAGGGACCCGAAACCCCCAGGTTAACTGGCCTAGATGTTCTGAGATTGCAGAAAATCATTGTGACATTTGGCACATGACCAGAGACCCATGTCAGAAAATGTGTGTCGCATCATGTTGGGGTCAGCATGTGTTTACAAGCTGATAACTGATAGTTATGGACTCAATCATGGACTCAGACCTGAACTTAAACAGCCACATCAAAGCAATAACATCATCAGCTTTTTACCATCTGAAGAACATTGCTAAGATCAGAGGAATAGTGTCAAAACCAGACTTAGAGAGACTCATCCATGCATTTGTCTCTAGCAGGTTAGACTACTGTAACGGCCTGCTCACTGGCCTGTCTAAACGAGCTGTTAGACAGCTGCAGTACATCCAGAACGCTGCTGCTCGAGTCCTGACAAAAACCAGGAAATACGACCACATTAGTCCAGTGCTCCGGTCTCTGCACTGGCTTCCTGTCACTCAGAGAATAGAATTTAAAACAGCTCTGCTTGTGTACAAGTCTTTTCATGGTTTAGCACCAAAGTACATCTCTGACATGTTAGAGCCGTATGAACCATCTCGGGCCCTGAGAACTTCAGGGAGGGGTCTCCTGGTGGTTCCCAGAGTCAATAATAAACACGGTGAGGCTGCGTTTCAGTTTCATGCAGCTAAAATCTGGAACAGTCTTCATGAGGATGTGAGACAGGCCTCAACTCTGACAATGTTCAAATCCAGGCTGAAAACAGCTCTTTTTACCCGTGCATATGAAACTGAAAGTATTTTATCTGCACTCTTGATTTTTACTGTAATTGATTAACTTTGTGTTGTTGTTTTATTGATTGATTTTAACTGTTTTCTTGTAATTTTTTCTGCAACTGTGAAGCACTTTGAATTGCCTCGTGTATGAATTGTGCTCTACAAATAACTTGCCTTGCCTTATACAGAAGAGTCGCCAAATAATATTCAGTGCAAATAATATTACGTATGCACCAGAGCAACAAGTCAAACCCTCCTTTCATCCCTCCGCAGCCCAGTTATGACCACACATTATACACACTACACAGTAAAAACAAGGCAATACACAAATATTTTAAAAGGGAACACAACAAGAAAGGGTCCTTTAGGGGTGAAACAAGATGTTCTGGAGGGCAACAGAAAGTCCGAGGCCCAGACGTCAGGGTTGTTTTGACTAACTTGGACTCACTGATGATCATCCTGTTTGCAACAATTTTGAAGAATTGGCTTCAGTTTTTCTCAATGAGAATTTCTACAAATATTTAATAATCTGAACTAAAGTGGTATGATTATTTGTTTGTTTTTTTGGTCTGTGTTGAATATTGTAAAATATATAAAAATCCATCCCAGTAGAAATCAACATGGACACTCACAAAGGGAGCATCTTGACTAACGTCCTTGATAAGAATGGTTTCACACCTAGAGCAGAAGTGTCATTCACTGAGATAATCAGCTGGTATTTTCAGAGCCTTATCTTCTAATGAATTATTCAACACAACAAATAAAAATATGCACACAGACGTTCTTGTAAACTGTGTTGTAAAAATGTATTTTATATTCAAGGCATACCAGTGAATGCACCTCTGTGGACAACCCCATACACTTAGTAGAGGGGAAGATATCACAAGTCTGAACCCTTATCTGATCAGTGCATAGCATCTCTCACTGGCAGCTGCCCACAGCAGATAATTAACCTGGATGTTCACATGCAGAGGAGAAAGCCTCCCTCTCACTGACTGGATATGCTCTTGCGTATTAACTACACAAGGTGTTAGACTTCCATGGTATTATATACAGCACTGGTTGTTACCGTGCCATGATAAAATCTGAATAGCATCTTGACAAAGTGATTTACTGTCTCAAAATTGGATCTGAGGCCCTGTGCCGTGACCGCACACTTACCATAATGAAAGATGTTATTTTATATAGTGGGACATCGTACTCCCCAAATAAAATGGCAGAATAAATATGGCTTGAATCGTGAAGAAAGAAATCAACCGTAAAATAAAATAAAATAAAACCCAATCCCCAGCCTTGACAGTACATACATGATCATCACGGTAAGTGTCTGTTTCCATGGCAGCGGGAAATAGGGCACAGTGACCAGGTCATACGCTGCGGACGGATCAACTCCAAAGCACCTAGAAGTCATGTCAAACTAAACCATGATTATCTGCCAAATTCATTGTTTTTTAAAGTAAATAAAGCTCTGTTACTGGCACTTATTGCTTACGTGATGCTATTAGTGCAATGCAAAACCATAGATGATACATAAGAAATTATTTCTCAATATTAAATTAATGCAGCTAGATGTCACATGGTGTTGAATGTGATGATTCAGAATTTCCATATTCTGTATCTCCACTGTATACATATATTACAACTGTATTTTTCCTATTACTTTGAACATGATGTGTTCAGCATTTTTATAGTTCTGCCTTTATCTGTATTGTCATATAACTACTTTCTACCTTCCTCTGTCCTCACTGTTCCTTTTGATCAGTCTCTGACACTTTCTCCTCTGTTCATAGCTCAGCCTTGAAGTTCTTCTCTAAATATCTCAACACAAGATCAATGGGTGGTCTGAATGTGGGCGAAGTGAAGCTATTTTTGAAAGTAACTTCCTATTATTGTGAACAAAACCTAAATACAGACAGTGTTGCCATGTTAGTAATTCGTATCTGAAAATGAATCTCCAAAAGGTCATGTATGCTATATACGCAAGTAAAACGTGCTCACTGGTAACTTTGCATTTATGGTAAATGGTAAATGGTCTCAACTTATATAGCGCTTTTCCACCTACATTAGGCACTCAAAGCGCTTTACAGCAAGGATCCACTCACCCATTCACACTCTCATTCATACACCAGTGTACGCAGACACTGAAGGCAAGTAGGGTGAAGTGTCTTGCCCAAGGACACAACAACAGTGTGCATTTTGCAGGAGCTGGGATTTGAACCCATGACCTTCCGATCACGAGACAAAATATTTTAAGTATTTTATGTTTCAAAATAAAGAATGTATGGAACTTATAAGATAAGATAAGATAATCCTTTATTGATCTCACAATGGAGAAATTCACTTGTTACATTAGGCTTTAGTTAAAATAGTAAAATAGATATCTTATGTCCAATGAATAAAAGCAAAAATCTTAAGGGGGAAAATATAAACAATGAAAAAATTGAAATTAAAATGAAATTAAAATTAAATTAGAACAGACTACAAAAAGTAGAATATCAAGGTCTGCTTTAGCGGTGCAAAGTTTAGAGTTGTAGGGAATAAAGTGGCGCGGATACAGAATTATTCATGAAATACCCTTATGTTCATATTCATAGCAGTAGCAATTAGCTACAGTTTGTAACCATGGAGGATTTAATGTATGTTAAAATCTTTTGTGTAAAAGTGTTTCAGGTTTTCTTGGATTTTAATTGAAGAAAAAGACAACTTTTAAATCCCATCCATTGGCAAAAGATTTGAATGTCTGAAGTAATTGTTTCTGCAGAAACAACATCAAATCGATGTTTTTAAAAGTCCCAACCACAGCATATAATTTGCTGTGTATGATAAGATATGAGCCAAAGCTACTAAGCCTCTTTGTTCTTTACTGAGGATATGCAAAAGCAGGAAAGTGTCTTATGAACAGGACAAGCACCGTGGCATGACAAATGCCACTACAGCCCTTAACAGAATTAAAGTGCAGTCTAAATCCTATTAGGAACATTCTGGGCTAGGATCCAAGGTACAAACTTTGCCAACTTGGCTTTAAAAGCAAATGCCTTAAAGATAAAGTGATAAATCATCACTGATCTACTGTCTTGTTTGAAAATGGCTACACACATCTACTGCAAAAATACATCTTTACTGTAATGCTAAAATCCCAGTACCCATAACCAAATCCTAACAATAATGTTTACTATAAGCAGTGTGGAGATTTGAACAAATGGATTGCCACTTACATGCATGAAGTGAAAAGTGCTTGCGTTCTGAAGAGCCAGGTGCAGTAGGAGGGAGGGTGACAGCCGAGCCCAAAGCCCCCACCACAGGCAGAGCGGCGGAGGTCACAGCTGCGGCTGAGGAGGTCTCCCCTCCCTCTCCTAAGAGGTGCTGGATGGAATGGAGCTGGAAGCAGGGGTCAGAGAGCAGGACAGATGCAGCTCGAGACGTCCTGAGAAAAGCAAGGAGAGATATTGAAAAAAGTGATGTTTTAGAAATTACTGAAAAGTGAACTTGACTCCAAATTGACTAAATCTACAGTATGCACACTAGACAATTATCCAGATAATAAACTGTTTTTTACATGCTCAACATACTGCACATACTGTACATTTTGTTCTCCTAAATCGTAACTTTCACCCATTTTACAGACGCGCGTGAACACTTAATATAAGCAAAGATTACACACCTACGGAATTAATTACAAGTCCGTTAAATCAGTATAAATAGTTGTGTCAAACAGCCCTTTTTTGCCCAGTAGAAATGTTCAATCGTAAAGCAGCTCTATGCTGAAAAGCAATTACATATTTTTCTAGGACACAGACATCTCGCTCCTATCCAAAATTAGCCAGTTGAGCCACAGCAACAGGGTTGACACAATGGCGCAGGAACACCTATAGGGCAGACTGTGGTGCGGAACACATCACACCATAGAATACTGTGAAACCTGTGATGTGCGTTAGAGTAGCTCCGCTGCAGGTAAAAACCACATCAGTAATTTAATTAGTGCTCATTCAAAACTTCTGCAAAAGAAAAAACATCTTATTTTCAAATCTCAAAATGTATCCAATTCTGTCTATTCTATATAAAAGTCTATTGCCGTTTTTCTGTACATCAATGCCGTCACGTTCTCACTTCTCTGATTTGTCTAGATGCCCGTCTGTGCCTCTACTAAACTGTGCTTGTGAAAACCTACTTTATTACCGACTTCATAATTCTCACCAATGATCTTTTTTCCAATGCATGTCGTACTCAATCACTGGTGTTCTCGCTAATGAATGCCCTCCACCTTAACTCTCTTTTCCCCCTGTTCTTCTCTCCCCTGCGGCGCCACTCAATCCAGCCTCTACACATCAATCTTTTATAGCGGGGATTTCCACAAGACCTGACTCCCACTCACTGGCTCTTTCCAAACAGCTCCAGTATCTCCTTTGTCTATCTCTGCATGTTTACAGTCCTCCTCTATTCTCTGCTGTCCTTCAAAGATACATCACACCAAGCTCACACCTTCTATCCTTCCCACTGTTCCTTCGTGTCACTTAAAGAATGTCACTCAGAGAAAAACTGGCCTCTCGCATAGGTAAGTATTGGTTTTAGGGTTTTTTAGGGACACAAAAGAAATGTGTGTCAAGTGCAATGTTGATGATAAATAAAGTGAGAAGCTTATTGATAGAATTACATAAATGGAGAGAAGGACTAAAATCTGCAGATGAAACAGGAGCAGTGATAGGCTGTGGCTGTGTGGGTGCTGTCCTGTGGGTGCTCAGGTGGAGGTGTGGTGTCTCTGCTGCGCCTCCTCTGGGCTCTCTTGGATCAGTGCCCTGTAGCTGCGCTGGACTGCTTCTCCCGGTGCAGACGGCTCCTCAAATGGGGTTTCCACACTTGTCCATCTGTACACAGCCTTATGTATCTATTTATTTTATTCTGTGTGTGTGTGTGAGTTAGTGAGTGAAGGGGTCTGTGCGTAGACGGTGGGGTAAAGTTTGAGTGTGTGATTGAGAGATCTGTATATATTTGGGGGGATGGGAGGGTGTGCCAGGCGTATTGTTTTAAATGCTGTAATCTGTAAAGCAATTCGTGATACCTTTCGGTATGAAAAGTGCTTAATAAATAAAGTTTGATTGATTGATTAATTGACACAAAGCAAATTGTTATTTTTGGGCCGAGCGCCATCAGGGCTGGCGAAGGGGCTCTTGTAATCGTATAGAAAGTGCGCGGAGCGCACAAAACGAGCACGAAGGGCTCGCCTCCTCTCAAACATACACTAACGCACTCCTCTCGTCATGTATCAGAAAACTAACATTGTACATGCGGACAATTGGAGCGCGAAGCGCTCCCCTCCTCTCAAACACTCACTAACGCACTCTATGTATGTGCACGTCCCATGCACATACATATATAATGCAAAAATCAACATTGTAATTGTACAGAGCCCACAAAAGTCAATGGGCGACTGAGAGCCCTGGGTCACTGACGGACATGACGTTTGTCGTAGAATCATAAAAATCAGTACAGACGTGCATCATGACAAGTTGAGCAAAAAATATTATTACGGCAACGCTGTCCGCCATATTGGGTGACGGCCATTTTGGATGACAGCGAGCGAAGCGGGAATCCGCCTTTATTTTTCACTTCGTACAAAATCTATCTCCTCCTAGAGCGTTTATCGGAAGGAGCTAATTTTGGGTGGGAAATAATCTTGAGAAGTAGAACTTTAAAAGTTATGAACAAATTACTTTTCTAAGTTTTACAGTTTTTATGCGGCGAAGCCACAAACTGTACGTATTTTGAGATTTTTCGCAAACAAAAAATGGCTCCCATTCGCAGATATGAAGCCCGATTTCGCTCATTTTGTTATCAGTTGTTAAAGTCACAGTCCTAAACACTTTCATTTGGCAAAATTCAAATTGCATAATAATTATATGGAGAGGACAAATTTTAGTTTTACGAAAATTAAAATAATTTGGCCCAAATTCTATTTCGTCGTTCCGATCAGAAAAGTCAATTACACCCATGCTATATTTTTCACGGTGTTGCCGTAGCGATGACCAGAACGTCCCATTTTATTCTGATGGAAAAATGTTAAACTCCATAATTCAGCGAGAAGTGAGGAACCAAAGATTATCCAAGTACTTTGGATAACCTTTGTGGATTTTCTGCGGCACAGCCGCAACCCTAAGTAAAATGTAAAAATATGCTTCAGTTTGCAGATATAGTGTGATAAAATTCATACTAATTTTTCTCTGTATAATGTCAAAATTGAGTGCGCGTTAGCGCATTCCAAAAATCCTAAAACTAAGACCCTAGGGAAAAAAGTTAAAAACAAACAAAGAGGCAATACCGTAATTTTAGATTGCGGGAGACGAAAGGGCGAAAGCGCCCCCTTGCTTTGGGCAGGGCGGACGGCGAGGTCCGATAATCGCCGCTTTGCGGCTATATTTTATAATGTTGTAGTTGCAAAGATCCATTCTCCACAGTGTTTAATTTCTGTTTTAATTTCAGAATTATCAACAACCATGTAAGGGATATTGGGCATTGTTTATGTATATTTAGTAAATTATGTATATAAACATATATGAACAGTGCGTTGTTTTTTAGATAATTTATTAAAATATAATCAGATGATTTAATGATCAGATCACACGTATCAAACTATGTGTATTTTTTAAAAGGCTTAAAGGAGCTATATCATGCAAAATCGACTTTTTGGAGCTTTTAGCCATGTTGTTATGCTATTTCCTTATCAAAAACACCCCCAGAGCGGTTTTTGGCTTCATTCACGCAGTTCTAAGTAATCCTCCTGAATCCTGCTCTCTGAGCAGCTGTTCCGCCCTCTCCTGGTAAACGACTGAGCTGTTCAGTTGTGTCGTCACAAAGGAACGGAAGTGCTCTACGTCTGTAATGTAATGCCTTACGGCCTGGTTTTAATTTATAAAACAGCTTTTTCATTATTTTTGTTGTAAGAGAGAAATAAAAAAAAATAAAAAAAGGAACTCTCCAACGCGTCTGTGCTGTCCCACGAGGCTAATCAAACACACCCACGGCCGGAGGATCCATGGATCCGAGCAGAAGTGTTGTTTTTGAAGACTGAGCTCTTTCTAACCTACTCTGGACACCGCCTGTTCTTTTTCTTACCGAACAATAATGTCACGGATGTGCGTTTGGCTACGAGAGGAACAGAACTATTCAACCTTCCTAAAGAAGAGTGTTCTCGCCATTAGTTGGAATTTCTTTCCGGGATTCAGCTACTATATCAACCAACCTGATGGATGCTTGCTGAACCTTGGCCAGAATCAAAGTGGATTAACTTTTATAACCAACGCGATCCCATAACCCAATGGGGAGGCCATGCTGAGCGGTGAGTCAACCAAAACGCGTGTTAGCGTGTGTGTTAGCCATTTCTGAAACTGCGTTGCACATGTCAACTCCTTATAACTGCATTATGTGAAGTAACTTCACTTTTTGCAGCGATATTTATATTTATCTTACTGCAAATGTGGAATGAGCGGAGAGAGGGGCGGAGTTAACTGAACTGAAGCGTCTTGTCTTCTGGGTAGGGAAAATACCCCCCAAAAATACTTATATTTCTCTCAAAAATGAGTACTCCATAGTGATAGAGGTACAATATATCATATAAATGCCTAAACTTTACTTTGGAATGGCTAAAATAGCATGATACAGGTCCTTTAAAGCAGTACTAAGTAACGTGTTTACCTTAATAAATCCTTTTCGTAGTCCCTCTGGGGGTAATACAAGTGTTAATGGGATGATTGGGGGGTCTTTCATCTCCCCCTGGTGTCTCTGGCCAGAAAACCATGCTTGCAACTTGACTGCCACCGGGGCGGAGCCACCAATACACACTAATGGAATCACGGAGAAGAAGCTAACAGGCTAACGGGCAAAGCTAACTGCGGGCTAGCTCCACTTTAAACAGTATTTACAGCCAAGTTTGAGTGAAAACAATTATTTCCATTGTATAACTGGATGTACAACATCCCTCTCTCCCTTCACCTTTTCTGTCAGCGTAGTATTTACTCTCCAAGACATTTAATAAGTTAAAAAATCGTAACATGCTACGACACCTGCAGTTGCGCTTATGGCCGCTAGGGGCAAGAGTTACTTAGTACTGCTTTAATCTGTGTTTCACAAACCTTGATAGGTGCACATATACAAATACGGGCAGAGACATATAGCACATTGGACAAAATATCTGCTATCGCCCACTTTTTCTCGCAGCTTCACCGCATGACATTCAGTACAATAATGAGCACACAAAGTAAATAAAATCTGGGAGCAGAAACTCCTTTATCACAAGCTCCGATAAAAGAACCCTGCTTGATAAATAAAAAAATAAAAAAATCACTTTGTCAATGTCTTTGTCTTTTTACTATTTTACTATTTTCTTTAGGTTCAACTCTTCATATTAAAACTGACCTCTTTTCACTGGCGTTTAACACTGAGTGATATGCTCTACTTCAATTAGTTGTAGTTTTATATTGTTGAATTTACATTTACATTGTTACTGTAATTTTAAATTAATAACTTGTGTACAGCACTTTGCCGTACTAAACAGCTGCATGTTAACTTGAAAAAAGTATTTTTGACTCCAGACAACAAAAAGGATTTGATATCTGAAAGTGTAAAAAAAGGTAATTGACAATTTACAGCACGGTAGCACAGCGGTTAGCGCTCGTGCTTCACAGCCTGAAGGTGCCGGGTTCGATTCCCACCTGGAGGGGGCCTTTTGTGTGTGGAGTTTGCATGTTCTCCCCGTGTCTGTGTAGGTTTCCTCCGGGTACTGCGGTTTCCCCTACCACTAAAAACATGTACAATAGGCCAGGATGAATGAGAGTGTGTTTGAGAGTGTGAGTGGGGGACAACGGATGTATATTAGCCTAAAATCCGGTATGGCTACAATCCGGCCTGGCGTGTTTACACACATGAGTCCCATGTATGTTCATTAACATGCACTGTCCCTACCAAATAAACAAAACAAATAAAAAATTTAAAACAAATCTTGGATGTAGTTAGCAGTATTAATTAAACAATTGATAAATACGATATGTAATATTTCTGTTGGAAACCTTGTACATATGATGTGCTTGTTTGAAGCCCTACTGGACACATATCATTGCAGTAACTTCTTTGGTGAGTGAATTGACCGTGGGAACTGATCCCATGATTCGGTTACACTGAAATATTAATATTATTAATATAACTTTTAACAAGAAACATTTTCTAGTGCTGGTGGCAACAGCATTCAGGAAGTACACCGGTTTACGAGTTAAACAAAATTAAGGCCTAATGCACACCCGAAAAGATGCATAATACTATTAGAGGCAAACAAAGTGACTTTGAATGGACATGGATTAGAGTTCCAAAAAATCCAGTATTTGGAAGAGTAATTTAAAAGAATTTCGGATCAATAGTTAGAAAGCAGAACATACACTTTCGGGAGCATTTATCTGTTTCATTTTGTGGCCACAGAATGTGATCTACAAGTTGGTGTTGATAGATCTTCCTACACCGGTAGAGAGTCAGAGAGAAGACAAGGTGACATTTTCCGGCAAAATTATACCCTGACCTTATCATTACAGCAAGACTTGACACTTCACACAGAGAGGCACTCTTCAGGCCATTCCCTTTGGTTTGTAGTGAGGCTTGTCTCGCCCTTCATTTTGATTAATCCTGTTGAATTTTAATAATGCAGTGATGTTTGATGGATCTTTGCCATACAAAATATGATTCATTCAGGCGAGGGAAAAGAATAGGCCATTAGAAAGACGATAAGCGGGAGTCAAAGCACAGGGCTGGAAAATGTCACCAGTTGTGTCTTTGTCAAACAGCTGTTTGTAGTCAACCAAAGCCCTTTGTGAGCCATCTTTGATTATGGACGAACAAAAGAGCCAAGTTTTTAGATTGACAAGGCAAATTGTGGGTAAACTATGTGAATATGAATGAATGAAATAATAAGCCAGGCTAGCAAGACAACTCTGAGGAAAAAACAATCGGAAAGCATTTATAAATCAATGAATGCAAAGAAAAGATATGTAAATTCATCTGACTATACGTGCAAATGTCACACAGTCCCTGTAAATCCCCCAAAATATGGTGGAAGATAATTGCAGACCAGCAGATCTGTCAGCAGGAAATATGGCAAGGACATAAAAAGCTGGAGTATTGACGTTTTTACTTTTTAGTAAAATCTTAGTCTATGAGTTTGAGGCTTTGATCTTGATGCTCAGTGACAGGAAATCAGAAAAAAACACATGCTGCTAGTGAGACTGCAAGACGGGTTGGAAGAGCATTCATCCGCGCACACATGCACAGTTAGCCACAAAGCAAAAGTGCACAAGCAGTGGACTTGCACATTAGCTTCAACCTGTCATCCGCAAATGATACAAGCTGCCTTTGAACCATAATAAACATGTTTGTGTAATGCCGCCAGTCCTGTGCATTGATCGTATTTGACAGCTTTTATTGGATTAGTGTCACTACGCTGCTTTAAGACATGAACGAACAGAGTTTAAAGTATTGTATCTTTTTGTTTTTTTTACACCCATTTGACACTTTTACAAATTTCTACATCCAACATCAAGCACTTATCCTTGCAGAAAGTTATCCCAGTAGTCACAAGCTTTTAGCTTTGTGGAACTTTAATTCACAAATTTTAATCTTCAGTACTTCAAGAGAATGAAACCCCTTCTTTCAGAGAGACACTATACTACAAGTTAACATTTTAAAAAAAAGGCCAAGGAGCATATTTAGCTAAATAAATTGTTTGTGTTTACTAACAGCGTTTTTCACTTTGTATACATGTAGTCAACAGCACAGTGAAAGACATGAACTATTTTTACTCTGTAAACACTAATGAACAAAGCCCTTTGTGATGGACACAAAGAGTATATTTGGACAGAGTGCATTTCAAGAGGCTGTGTGGCTCATTACCATGTGTTTCAGGGAACATTTGTTTGCCAACAGTGATGACCTCACTAACAATATAATGACCAAACTGAATGCAGACTATATCTACTTTCTCTCATAGGCTACGGCTAAGGAAATATTTGAGATGAAAGTAGAAATGCAGTGGGTAAGAGTCAGCAGTATTATTATTCTCTTCTGTAAGAGACCCATAATGATATTGCAATGTAACAATTCTTGTGTTTCTATTAAAGTCCTAACCCTAAAAAAAAAATGCTTTAGATACAGTAACGTAACAAATGGAGTACTACTACAGCAGTAATTCTCAATCTTCTATGCATATCTACTAAAGCTAAAGAAAATAAATTCCCTTTCAGAATCACTCTCGAAAGCGCCTCCTGTGGCAATATAATCCACTCGAAGGGCAGAGGCAGAGGGGAGGGGAAGCTGGAATGACAGCGATGCAAAAGAGCGAGAGAGAGCCGGGGCGTTGAAAGCAACAAAGTCTGACTGCAGAACACAAACATACGGAGACAGGGAGAGAGTGCTGTCCAAGCTGCTCTTTGGGAAACAAGCAAACATTACAAGCATCTAAGGGCGGCGGATGCTGAAGTGAGAAAATAAGGAGGAGGAGTGAGCAGTGTGAAACTGAGGAGAGGTGAGGAGCAGAGGAGGAGCTGGGAAAGCACCAGAAGCGACAGACAGCACTCACAACTCCGCTCTGTGAGTGTGCACAGACGCGAGTAAAGACTGACCGCTGCATGTCACCAGGAGAAAGCATGCATAATCCAGGAGATAGCGCTGATAAGTTTGGACACTCCACGTTTGGACTAAGCTCAACTTTTTACTACATGGGACTGCTGTTGCTTTTTCTTGAGCATCGGATGAAGATCAAGCAGTGTGCATACAATTTAACTATTTGGCCTTCACACTCACAAAATGAAATGGTTTTGCGGAAAGAGAAGAGAGAACCCAGAGAGAACAATTTGTGCCCGTGTTGTGTGAATCGTTGAAATGGCTACCCTGCGTGTCAAGAGGACAGGACGCTGACTTCTGTGAATAACTGATATGCGACTTGTGTAAAAGGCAGTGGGCGTCAGACAGCTGGGACTGTGATTCACAAAACTCGACTTAGCGTGAAAACGAGCAACGCTACAACTAAGAGAAGCCTGTGCCGCTACCACAGAATCTCAATAAAAGGCAACCGTGTGTGTGCTCATGTGGAAAGGGAGGAGTAAAGCAGCTGAAGCAAAGATCCCAAAGCTTTGTGGACCACTTTGTGACCTGAAAAGCAGCGTTTTCCCACTTGAGGAAAAAGGAATCTGATGTGGATTGACAACTTTCAAGTGAAAGCTGTAATTCTTGGCAAAGGTTTAGTTAGTTGCTTTGCTTCAAGGTGAGAATATATTGTTGACTTCTCAGCACAAGTTTTTACACCTAATTTTGGCGAAGATAATTATAGACGTTGCCAGAAATTTGACATAGCTGCAAAACTATATTAACTAAACGTTACTCGTATTCTGACCTATTGACTTTTTACTTCTTTCACAGCTTTGTAATCATCACCTTGTGGCAGATTCCCACCCAATTGATACAACTCACCTAAAAAGATCAACTTATACATTTTGACGTGGTATTACAACATTTCTGAAATCGTGCTTTTTTATGAAGTCACCAAATTTGCTCACTCCATATGGCAGGAGAATTCAGCCGTAAGCATCGTTCAGACTTAACTAGGTTGAAAAAAACAAACACAAGAGTACAAAAAGTCAGACATACAAGCGATCCTGAGGGAGCTTGTACGCCAACATGTTTGAGTTCTGTGACATAAAGGAATTAAGTGTTCTTAATAAGTTGACAGTCGGCACAAGACGTTGACAACTGTCCATTTGACGGCAGTACATTTGTGAAGAATGTGAAAAGGATATGAAACCAGTCGCACCATTAGCCGCTAAAAGGGAAAGTGAGGGATCTTTGTATTAAGACATTATAAAAACACATCGTTGCTGCTGGTGGCATAATGTCATGTATAGGAGGTAAAAGAGGGTTTCTGAATGGAGTACCACCAGTTTTGATCCCATCCCCATTATGGTGGCCTGTTGTGCTGTTAGTTTTCCTCCAACCCACCACCGGCGAGTCAAGAAATGGCTCTTCCCAAGAAGGACGGTGCCTCTGTGCCTCCGACATCCTCAGCTGCACTGCCCTGGGCTGGAGACAGTCCCCAAAGAAATGCCTGTCACCACTGTCACTTTGGATCTTAGCCATAATCGGATTGCGCAATTGAAGGAAGTTAGTTTTGGTGGACTTTCTCGGCTGGAAACACTGCGGTTATCACATAATCAGCTGACTACTATAAAGCCCAGAGCTTTTCAGAATAGCTCCGGAACACTCCTCAGACACTTGGATCTTTCATCAAACCATATTTGTGATTTAGAGCAACATTACTTTATAGACCTCCCTGGACTGGAGGAACTATGGCTTTTCAACAACCGTATTGTTCGTGTTGAAAGTTCAGTTTTTGCCCTATTGAGTAATATTCGTAAGGCCTACCTCAGCCATAACCGTCTCACTGATTTTCCTTTCTTTTCAATACAAAAGCACACACATCCGTATCTCCTTCTCCTTGATCTGTCATCAAATAGACTCCCTAAACTACCCCTGGAGGACATTTTAAACTTGCCTATCACACTCCAGAAAGGACTGTACCTTCATAACAACTCCTTGGTCTGTGACTGTTCTATGTATGGACTGTTCCATAAATGGGCCGAGCGAAACTTTACTTCGGTAACAGATTTCAGAGAAGAGCACACTTGTTTCGTCTATGGGATACAAAAAGGTACTGTCCGTTTCTTTAAGCATGAACGCTACTTTGAAAAATGCAACTTCACTGGGATGAGGTTATTCTTAGCAGAGCAGGAAGCGAGTGTCTCGGCAAATGCAGGAAGTGCAGTTCTACTGCACTGTGTTACTACTTTGACAGGACAGCATGTAACTTTTTTTTGGGTGTCACCGAGTCAGGAGTATGTGGCACCTCCAGGAAACAGTGACTCAATAAAAATGTACAGCAACGGCAGCCTAGAGATCATGGAAGCGAGGACAGAAGATTCAGGCATCTACTGGTGTATGGCATGGGACCACCAGCTACAGCGCAATGAAACCAGGGAGGTTAATCTGACTGTGGCCATGCCCCAGAACCACGAATCCCATGAAGGGTTTAACACTGGCTTCACCACTCTCCTGGGCTGCGTGGTGAGCCTGGCTCTAGTTCTCATGTACCTCTATCTGACCCCCTGCCGCTGTCCTCCCTGTCAAAAGGCTCCGCCTCCTGCCGCCAACACCACTTCCCCAAATCAGATGATTGAGGCAGGTGCGGGGAGTGCCCAATCCTCTATTCTAACCCCCACCCCTCCAACCACCACTGAAGGCCCAGGGCGCAAGGTCAGTACCAACAAACATGTTGTGTTTTGGAGCCCATAAGAGAGCAACAGAATGGTAGAATAAGGGCAGGGCAAGGCACTGGAGGAGGGCAAGGACATTTGGGACCAAGTCTACACTTAGGGCCAGAACATCACTCCAAACTCCTAAGCCCATCACAGCAGAAAGCCAGAGAGACAGACTCGATAATGTCTGTGTTCTCAGAGACACCCATCATGTTACCGTAGCAATGAAAGCGCCGGAACACTGGCACTAATATCACCTCCGCTCACTCTCTTCCTCTGCCTGTCAGTTACCTCCGAGCACCTCCCACTGCACATGGCACTCAACCTGAGCACAAAATAAGCTTCAATGTGAAAAGCTAAAACTTCGAGAGTGAATAGTAAAGCAAGAATGTATTACTGTTTGTCCAGGTCTGATGAACCATGCTCAACAACCACAAACCAATGCACTGTGAAAGACTATTTCTGTTGAAAAGATCAGGGTGCTTGCAGAGAACTCAAGGCAGCCAAGACACAGATATCTGAGTGGAAGTTTTACGAACACATTTAATAGTGATTAGGATCCAACCAAAGATTGAAAATCAAGAAGTCATGATCAATTACAATTATAAAACAATGAGTAAAAACTTTTGCAAAAGAGTGGTAAATCTCATTAAATATAGACTGATGTAAGAGCATTGGTGAGATTTATACCAGGGCACAGGACAGTCCCTTTAAGCACGGCTCGTACCTTTAAAAAATATTTCAGATGCCTTTTTGTACCTTTCAGAGAAGGACATGATTTAGTGTTGGCTTTTTAGCTTTTATAATTTTTCTGAGGCAGTAAGAAACAAGCAAAAAGAAAACAGCAATGCATAGCGTAGCTCGGTCACAAAGTGAAACGTTTTAGAGTAGACAAGCAGATGAGCTTTTAGCGAGTAAATATAGAAACTCTTTTAAAGTTTTACTTTAAAACTAAACAACCCGGCATTTCCTCTCCCCTTTGCATCCCTGTCTTCAGTAGTCAGAAACTAGAAAACAAATGTGAAGGAATGACAACTGCTTCGATGTGCAAATGCAAAGTGACTATATTGGAAATTGCAGGCTCTTGTTCTTTTATATCATGAATGATCATAAAAGTGAAAGAGAACTGAATAAATTCTGAAAAATCTATAAAGGCTTGACAGACAATCGGGACAGACTTGTTTGTTTTCCTACTAAATGTCTACACTGTATCCACTGCATCTTTCGCTTTCTGGCACCGCCTTCTTATGTCCTTTTCTCCAGTTGTTTTGTCCGTTTCCCTGTGTCAATAAACCTGTGTATACACCCTCCAGATGAAAGTCTGCTTTGTTATTGTTTGCAAAAAACACAAAATAAATGTATGTTTATGCTTGTACATCTGCACGCATGTCACTTTCACTGAATCTTTAAAGAAAATTAAGTTCAGAAATGCCAGCAAAAACCTGTGATCAACACAGTTTGACTTTCAACAGGAGAGTTTAGTAAAAATAAGTATGTAATAATAAACTATAACATTTTTGTAGCCTGTAGATTACTAAAAAAGTGTGGGCCATTGTGTTGCCAATGTGCTAGTCAAAAATCAGTCAAAAGGTCTCAAACTATGATATTTTATTAGATTAATATAGCAATGCAGAATCGATTGGATGGAAATGTAACTAGAGGTCCAGTTATGTAACATGTGACAAGATAATTACATATTGCATTCTTCTATTATGGGATATTAAGCCTCAGAGACGGTGCTATTTATATGCTTTGGCTTATTGACTTAATCAACCATTATAATATCATTGCATATTATATTGATATTACTGCCGCCATTGCTTTCATAACTAGCAACATTGCTTTCATTGCAGCCTGATTTGTTTTTATCATATTTGCCCCGGAGCTCCTCCTGATGATGATAATGATGACAACAGCCATGGTTATTAGGCCTATGGCTGCACAAGGGTCTCATCCCCATAATATTACATATCAAGACCAGGCTATTAAATTATATTTTCAGAGCTAGAAGTTGTAGATCAGAAATAATTAGAAATGATGTAATGTATGTTTACAAAGCAAATTGACACTTTCACCTCTTGATCCGTTTTGGCATTTCCTGATTCAATAAGGCAGTTGTTAGCTGTGAAGGACCAAGGGGCGGCACAGTAGTACAGCGGTTAGAGCTCGTGCTTCACAGCTAGAAGAACGTTTTTGCACCTGGACGGGGCCTTTCTGTGTGGAGTTTGCATGTTCTCTCCATGTCTGCGTAGGTTTCCCCTACCACTAAAAACATGTACAATAGGCCAGGATGAATGAGAGTGTGTTTGAGTGCGCGCATGGGGGACAACGGACACAAATTAGCTACAATCCGGTGTGGCTTGTTTACATGCATGAGACCCATGTATGTTCATTAACATGCACTGTCCCGACCAAATAAACCAATAAATAAATAAATAAATAAGCAATAAATCTTGCATGTTGATAACCACAATCATGCATGCTTCATTGTCCCCTCTCATGAGGATTTCGGAACTACTCATTGTAATTTACTTTTGCCAAGACAAAAGTCAGTTTTTTTTCTTCTTCTTTTTTCTGTTTTGTTTTAATTATTTGTAAAAGAATGATCTATTCTCTATTTTAAGTGGAGTGGGTTATAATACAGAAGATGGATGGTGTGATAATAAGTAATGGTCATGAGCAGTTAAGATGTGAAAATACTGAATTTCAATTGCACATGTGGTTAAGAACAACAGGGCAGTTTATTACCTGCCAGGACTTGAGATTTATTTGTTTTGCATTTACTCAAGTGTTCTTATATTTCCTACACTGGTGGCAGCTGGTGCAATGCATTTACACTCATTTCATTATGTGCTGTCACAGAAAGTTAATGGCTCCTGACAGAAAACCTTCAAACCCTTGTGTGCATTACAGGACTGAAGCTTTGGGTTTATTTCAGGCCTAAAATGTGTTTTGACTGCTCAGACAAAACATATTATATTATTATATTTGTATAAACCATGTACAATATTTTTCTCTTTTAATCATTCCTTTACTTGCAAAAAAGTCGATATTTCATTGGTCTGGCAATGACAATATTTTTAAATAGATGTTATGTCCCGTTTTAAATCTGGGTGTATTTATAGATACACCCGAACAAATCAGGAAGTGTTAACTCACATATTGTCAAGGCAAGGCTGAGACATGGGGTTTACTAAATTAGTCCTTTTATGTGTAAACATGCAAATAAAATGCTTTTGTGTATTAGCGCCACAGCCTAATCGACATATAAGCATTGCTATTAATGTTACCACAAATGTTGCATGTAAAGTGAAAAGCAATACATCATCTAAACATGCACACATAACCATGGGTCATTAATTCCCCTCCTTCGCACAAAAGATAATTTCCTGTGATGCCTTCGCGCCATTATTCAAATGAACATAATATCTCAGATCATCACAAAAGACACCCCACCACTCTAAATTACCATCTAAAATAACTGATCATGATGCACTGCAGATCCTATAGACACGGAATAATAGCCCATTATTCTAAAGTACCTTAGCCCACAGTATAATAATGCAATAATGCTCTGGAAAAAGACAAGGAAAAAAGAAGACAGAGAATTGAAAATGACGTGAACAAAGAAGGGTGTTAGACTACAGCTGATTGCTTCTAACTATATAAAACTATACTACAATCAAAGGTCTTTTTTGTACCATTTTCAGATGTTGCCAAAACTGATTTGATTACAGCCATTGGCAAGACAAAAATCCCAGGCAAAGTAAAATTATTTAGGAGAAACAGTATTCAATGCAAACCACATTACATCCGGTCTTCATGGGGTCTTATTATGCATAAAACCTACGACCCCCTATAGTTCATTAGGGCTGGGTGATCCGATACGTATTGCAATCCCGTCAGTAATTATGATAAGTAATATGTTTAACTCAAAAAGTGTAAAAAGTCATGTGTCCTAAGTTTATAAACAAAATGCCATTTGACATTATTGAAATGTTAAGATTGAAAAGGTGCATTAACACAAAATGTAACAAAGTGCTGTGTAACGGTTACTGGAAAACAAAGAGTGATGATAAAAATGCCTCCAAACACAAGTATTTAAAAGTATTGCTATACTTGATAAAGTATCAATACTTGGTATCGCAGCAAAAAGTATTGTGATCCAAGTCCGATCAGATATTTTGTCCCAGCCCTAGTTTACATCTCTACAAACATGTTGTGAAATATGATTCTTGTATTTGTCGTGTTTTAGCAGTTTCTGTGTCCTCTTAAATGTGATCACTTCTGAATGAGTTTAATGTGTACGAATGAAATATTTAAATATTTCATCAAATTATATCAAATATTAAATATTACATAAAGTACTAACATTAAATATTGTTCCAAAATTGTGCAGTTCTGATCAATAGACTTCCATTTGATTTGCAGTTAATTTGCGACACACTGGGAGATATGTAGTATTAGTATTTCATGAGAAAACTCACAGTTAAAAGGTCATTTTTGAGCAGATTAAAAATCTGCATCTTAAGAGTGCACCTTTTGCCTGAAACTGCACTGCAGTGTTTCATCAGTCTGTGGGGTTGGATTTTTGCCTGAGCTAAAAGGTTAAGGCCCACTAAATGTGAACCAAATGTGAAATATAGTTATGTTCTAACAGTGAAGTATTTATGTAACAGAGGGGCGAGCAACTATTAAATATGGAAAAGGTCTTCCCTCATGCTTGGCTTCCACTTCAAAATAAGTCAACATTTGGATACAGCTTGTAAAGCACTGTAATAAAAGTATTTCTCGCCTAATAGCACTTAACAAATCTGAGACATGATGTCTGGCAGTAAATTGTGAACTTCTTTGCAAAACAGGACAGTCTGGTCTTCAAATGGAGTGTCTGTGTTAGACGCAAAACACTTTCACCAATCAATATTGCTTTTGTCATAACACAACCATAAACTAAACTCAAACTTAAGTGGTACATTTTTCTTTTTTTCCCCCAAACTGCTACAACAGCTTGAAATCAAATAAAAATGGTAAGTGTGGTTGGTTTTAAAATTTTGAAATGTTGCCCCAACTGATCTCTGAAAATGCCTGACCAAGATCCTTTTGGGCCATCTCATTCTCTTGACTAAAATATCTCTTCTTAATAATTCATGAGTAAATAAACTGCAACAATGGGGCCCATTTGTCGAGGCTTTCCTCCATTTACTGTTTATCCAAACAAAACAAAAGTCAAATGCCTCATGAATGTACTACATCAGTAGAGTTGCACAGGGCTTTAATGACTGCAATGAGCAATTTTTGAGGGAATTTAAAGCTCACATTTTTTCAGGTGGTGTCAGAATGATTATTGGTTTTAAAAAACAAAAAACATATTTTACTCAAAAATCACCAATAATAAATACTGATCTGCAAACAGGCTGTTATGTTCTGCAACGTGAGCCATGTGATTTGTAAAGTTAATATAATCTATCTTAAGTGAGCAAATTAACATCATGCACAAAAGTGCAATGGTTTAGTTCTATGTGATAAACCTTGGTGTTCGTTTGTTAGCTTGTTCTCTGCCTCCATCTGTGCTGGGTTTTCCTTAGCCAATCTATGCTGCTTTGCCAAGTCTCATCAATGTCTAATTCTATTCACAAACAAATTACACTGATTTAATATTAGAACATGACATGAGTAAGAATCATATATACACCTGTGTGAATCTAAAACGACGCCTCATCATAATGGCTCTTTGTTCTGCATTCATGTAGCATTTGCAGAACCCTGTTGCTTTGCGATTTTAGCCAGTGTAGAAAATATCCATTAGTATTACGTTTTAAGTTTTTTTATTACATTTTTTGAGACATGACACTTTACGTTATTTAAGCGAGTTTGCTGTCCGCCGCTACCGCACCTGCTGTAGCAACGGTGACGTACACCCCTACTACAACACTCGACATGTTTATTTCTGACTCCCACCGCACATCATATTAAATTAAATTTCACTTCAGTTTACATTAACCGAAAGTTCTCCGTCATTTAATAGCTTTGACGCAGCGACACCGTCTCTGACTGTGAGGGGTTCTCTCTATAAATGCAGCTACTTCACTGATTAACACTTTGTGGTTTCGCTTTGCTTGTCGCACGGCACGTTCGGCAACTAAACAGATTTTTGTGCCGTGATGGATCACACAGCGGAGTTGAGAGCGCATGTACAGCACTTTGGGCAGTGTTAACTGTATTTTAAATAAACTTTGACCTTGACCTTTAACCATGGATTTGGATAAACACATGAAGGACCGAGAGAGGAGAGAGTGAAGAGGAGTGGTGCAGGAGGAAAGAGACAGATTGGCGGCGCGTGGAGCAGCTAAAGACGCACTATGTAAACTGCTCATCCATTGTTTCTTAAGCATTACGTTAAAATTTAGAAATGCAAATAAAAGGCTCTAATTTACATTTGTATTAGTGTAACATGAGCCTTGATATTGATGAGCTGATGACACTCCTCCGAGACTTTTATGCACAACTTTATACACATTTCTTTTGCAAAATGTGTGTTCCAAGACTCTGTTCAGATCATGTTTAGTTTAGCTCCATTTATCCTGCAATCTCAATTTTTTTCTAACATAAACAATTTGCAGCCTATATAGGGTGTATGAATGTATTTAAAATGCATATAATGAGAGACTAACAGTATGTGAAGATGGGGGAGTTTACATCTGGATATTTGGACATTGGTTGTGGGGTCCCACAGGGATCTGTCTTAGGCCCAAAGCTGTTCAATTTATATATTAATGACATTTTTAACGTGTCTATACTATTAAAATTAGTGATTTTCGCAGATGACACAAACGTCTTCTATTCCAATGACAATTATAGTACTTTAGTAACTAACGTAAACTGTGAATTAAGGAAATTAAAAACATGGATGGACATTAACAAATTGTCTCTCAACCTAAATAAAACAAAAGTAATGTTTTTCGGTAATTATAATGGAAAACCAGACCCAGTAATTATAGACGGTGTAGTTTTAGATACAGTCTCAGAAATTAAATTCTTAGGAGTCACCATTGACAGTAAATTAAGCTGGAAACCACACATAAGACACATACAAGGTAAAGTCTCCAAAAGTATTTCAATCATTAATAAAGCAAAGTTTTTCTTAAATTACAATGCATTATTTTTGTTATATAGTTCATTAGTTTTGCCATATCTAAATTACTGTGTAGAAGTTTGGGGCAATAACTATAAAAGCTCATTACACCCCCTTGTTATACTCCAAAAACGTGCGGTAAGAATTATTCACAAAGTAGGATATTATGATCACACTAATATATTATTTCTGCAGTCTAAACTGTTAAAGATGCATGATTTAGTTGATTTATCTACTGCCCAACTGCTGTTTAAAGCCAACAAAAATGCGCTACCTGCAAGGATACAAATGCTTTTTGCACGCACAGAAGGGAGATATAACCTGAGGGGGTGTGACAACTTTAAGGTTCAAGCAGTGTCTTCCACTAGGAAAAGTATGTGTGTGTCTGTATGTGGAGTTAAACTCTGGAACAAATTGGGGGCAGAATTTAAACAATGTCCTAATATTCATCATTTCAAATCAAGATATAAAAAATGGTATGGTCATTGTACCAGAAGGAGGAAATGGGTACTTGATTTACTAATGGGTGTCACAAAGTGCTGTATACTTTAAAGGTCAGATCTAACTAATAATGAAGTATATTGTGGTTGTTACTAATATACTATTGCAGTTGTTATTGCCATTGTTATTGTTGTTGCTGTTGTGTTGTTATCATCACTATTTTAACTTTAAACTTTAAATGTAACAGTCTAGGATTATTACCTAATAATCTGTAGATTATTCTTAGAATCAAACTTAATCGATTCAGACAGCAGTACGGCTATTGATGCTGATGGTAATATAAAGGAATTAAATTCTTAGAAGTAAATCATGCACATATCTATGTACTCCGCATTCAACATAACCCGTAGTACAGGGCAGACAGGTGGGGGTCGGCAGCTCGAGGAAACCCTCTTCTGGCAGCAGACTCCTAAACATTTGTCTCTTTTAATGCATAGTATAGGACACTTAACAAAGGATGGTCCGGTTACTCGGGGGCTGCTCCCTCTGGCAGCTGGTCCAGTCACAGAGAAAAAACAAACAAACAAAAAAAAACGAATCCCTTGTAACACACATCATTAAGATCATTCTTGTTATTATGAGCATCAATCGGTCTGCGATTAATGTACCTTTCATGAATAAATGTGGAGTATGTTATGTATCAAACATTTTGATACAGAGTAATGTTATATGGGTTGTAATGGTGATGATGAATAACGATAATGCCAACACGGTAATGAATTCGGTATGGGAAACAGAAATAATACAATGGTTGTAGAGTGTGAGATACTGTGAGTGTTGACCTGGTATAATGCAGTATGGCATCTGTTGAAATGTAACCAACTCGGTTGACAGTTGTCTTGTAAGATGGTAAGAAATATGCAGTGTTGTTAGTTATTGTTATTTAAGTTTATGAACAGGGGTGGGAGTCAATAAGCTTGTCTTCTTCCCACTCCTTTTCGAGTTAGAATGTATATTATTATTTTTTCTTTTTTTCTTTTTCTTTTATTGTGTATATATATTTTTCTGTTTTTTTCTTGGATTTTGTGCCTTAGCTCGAAATAAAACTCAAACAAACAAACAAACAATTCATGATGGATAAAATAGCTCATGACGGATTGTTTACAACCCCGTTGGTCAACATGAAGAGAAATTATCCCTATACCACTGCTTCAAAATAAAAGTTGAAAAAAGTATTTTTTAAATATTTTTGTCAAACTTTTACTCTAAAAACATAATTAATCGTGGTTTATCGTGATATATATCGTTATCGTGATATAAATAGTCCTTATCGTGATTCGTGATATATGATTTTTTCCATATAACCTAGCACTAAATGTAACGTCGACCTGCAAAGAGACTACAGGTGGAAATTTGCATTTTTGCAATAACCTGGTACAATGCATCTTTCCTTTTGGTTAACGTCAAATTATGCACTGTCCCTGTCTAAATAAAAACCATACCATCCCAACCATACCATATAAATAGGACTAAATGCGCACTGACATTATTTGATATGGACGAACGTCGCCTCGAACTCACAAACTTGTCGGACCCTCCTTGTTGAGCTACGTGGGCAGAACATTGCGCCGCCGCAACAGCAACAATTTAGCATAAAGGGCGGCAGGGGCGTAGCACCAAATCCTGGGCCCTGGGTACAAACTATCTTGATGGATGATTTGGCTCCTGTTACAGAAATGGAATAACCTTTAATCCTGTAGTGAGATAGATATTTAAATTGGTGGTAGAATATTCTACTTTGATTGGAGCAATTAAAATTGCTAGTTTTAGATACAACATAATGATTATTAGCATACAACATTAAACAGGAGGGCTGTACCAGAGACACCGTATTTTGTGCTGGGAATAACAAATTTGTGACTTTAAAATATCCATTAAAATGCTATTTTACAAAAAATAATGATACTGTATGTTGTCTCTGTGGCCCACAAGCATGAACAAAAAACTCAAGGGTTCAGCCTGATTTAGTCTCTCACCATATTTGAAGCCTACTTTTTAGTGTATTGTCAGTAAATTCTTGTTCTAAAAAGTTACCCTGGAATAGGCTAAATGGCACGAGCCCTCCACCTTTTCACTGGAACTACGTTGACTCCAAAGCTGAGCATTTATAATGCGAGTCTCCAAATGCGTGCGCCTGATTAGCATAATTAGTTCTCCGGAAATAGCGTGAGCGACCTGTGGCCTTTGTCACTGTATTGGTCGGATTGCAGTCAATTACAATACATATAAGGAAGAGAAACTTTAGGGGTTAAAACGAGGAGCGAAGGAGCTCTGTCTGTGGCTCTTTCTCTGACTCTGCACCATCCACTTCTCAACGCAGGCAGAGCAGGGACTCGCCTCACCTCATGTTTAACTGTCATTTATGACAAGAAAGTTGCATCTAAGGCCAGCTAGAATAGGCTAGTGTTAAATAAAAGCACTTAAGAGCGCAGCCAGACTAATATTCCTCTTTCCTAGCTTAGTGTCATTGCATTGCAGAGCCCACCTCTTCAAAGTCACTGTTGAGTTGAATAGCGCGGTGCTGAACGCCGGTGTGTGGGCTGAACCATTTGGCACATTTTTAAAGGGGTGTCAGGGCCTTGAGATTCATCCATCATTATTGTTTGTGCAAAATTCTGTCTAGCAACCATTGTATTTCAGCCCTGTTTTGTTCAATTCTTATATCAATTATGAGGAAATTTAGAAAGTACAATACAGAACGCTTTTTGCAGCACTTTTGAGGGCCCCTACCCTGCTCTGGCCCTGGGTACTCAGTACCCTTTACCCCCCCAGTCCAACACCCATGAGGGGCACGTGTGAGAAGACAAGGAAAAAAGCTTTTTACAGCTGAAAAGCTGATTTACAGGTTATATCCAGGTTATTTTTCTTTTGAGGTTTTCTTAGTCATTAGTTTTGGATTTGTGTTTTGCTCTTCGTGTCCTCCTCAGGCTGCCTGTTGTACACGGCACTTCTTGTCCTTTTAGAGGCAGTGAGTGTGACATGTGCTAATTAGATGGACACGCACAAGCTTCCAATTTGGCATTCACGAACCTCAAAAACAGGTGCCAATGATTTTCCCAACTTCAGAAAGTGTCATGAATCTGGCGCAGTTTGCTGACAGTGCCTATTTAAGTATAGATTTTAAGAAGATATTCATGAATGAGGCCCGATGTTTTTTTTGTTTTTTTAAGGATATTGTACTACCTAATAAGTGCAGTTTTGTGCAATTTCAACAATTCAAAAGGAGTTTTATTTGGATTAACTGAGCAGCCCAGCATGACTTTTTTTTCTTATGATTTTATTTTTTTACTACATGACATAAAGCTTGTATTCATAATTTCTTATTGTTTCCCAACACTCTCCCAATCCGTCCTATTTACCTACATTTACTTCACCTTGTGTCATGTAATTCTATCCTTACCTTCTCCAGATTTCCTCTGCAAGAATTATTGCAGTCGTCTCTTTCACCTATATGTCTAACATATTTAATTTTTTCACTTTATTTATTTCCAAACATGATTACAACCATCCTCATGACCAGGGTCTTCTAGTCCAGTGGTTCCCAACCTTTTTTCCTTGAAGCCCCGCCTGCGCGTGCTGTAGATGGGCTGCGACCCCCCTGTCCAAAACTGTGGCCCCCAAAAATGTATCAAGTATGGAGTGAATGACTAATACAATGTAAAGCGTATGAGTGTCCAGAAAAGCGCTGTATAAAACCGACGTATTATTATTAATTATTATTATTATATCAAACATGAAAATAATTGCTAATAAGTGTTTATTTCAAACAAATAAACTGAAATTGGAGTGTTTAATACACCTGTAGTCCTTACCATTCATATTGATGATTTATACCATTTATTTCGCTCAAATACTATCATTTATGACCTGATCCTCTGACCAGGCAAAGCTCTGGGCCTCCCTGCCGCCCTCAGGTTGGGAACCACTGTTCTAGTCAACTGTCCCAGATCTACACCCTTCCCTCCATTTCCGCACTCTCTCAGAATCTCTTCTCCATCCAGTTGACCGATTGTTGGCATCTCCCACCCAGTGTCGAGCCTTGGTGTTTGCCGCCTCAACAGTTTCCACGGTAACAGAGGACCACCAGGATGTCGGTTCATTTGCTCAGAAACCAACAATGACACACATAGAGGCGCGCATACGCAGCAGTGCAACCATTAGCGCTCTGTGTATCGACGTCTCACAGTGACAAACACAGCTTGAATGACTGATTCTGATCAGAGGTAAGCTCATTCATGGCTACTACCTGAAAATCCCTCAAAGGACACAGAGGATGAGCACCACAGATCTATAAACGTATGCACATTCTTTTCACTGTAAACAGAACCTTCAAAGATGACACTCATTTGTCTTCTGTTGCTATACTTTTGCCATGTGGCCATCTGTATAACCCGACACAACTTGCAGTAAGCTTGAACAGTATATGTAATTCATTGTGCAGAGTTCTAGGACACCGTACATGTAAAGGAGACGCTGCATATGATCTCAATGTGCTTTTTTTTTTCAAATCTCCCAAGTGTATAATAATATAATCAGAAATCTGAGTACATTTATTGTTCAAAGGTGTCAGTCATGCATGTGTAATGTTATGCATTTCAGTTGTTTTTGACTGTATAATAAAACATATTTTTAGTCTATTTCTGAGATGTATATTAAATTTTAGCATTTACTATGTGATGCCATAAGAACAGGTAACTATTTAATGACAATAACTATTTCATTGTTTTTGTTTGTTTCCAAAGTGTAAACAAGAAGCCGAAATTCATATTAAATGTATGAGCATTTATATTAATACATCAACCACAGCAGTCTGAACCAAGCCTACTATGTTTGACATTATAAACTGCTTATTATTTAGGGTAGATTCAGTGTAAAGGTTATTCATTCTAGTTCAAGTCAGATGCTCCATTTAACAAAATTATATAACAATTATATTCATAAATCAAACTTTTCACACCACTACCGCCCCGGGGACACAGCCCAGGACTTGGAGGCAATAGTCCGGGAAATAGATAAGGCAAACAGCTGACAATGTGTTCATAACACTCACACCAATCCTGTCTTTGTGTGGAACATCGAAGATGTGAAATATTCTTTGTTTGACAGGGGGCCAAATACTGTATATCAAAAAAGTTAGCAAAAGAATGTCACCTGTGCTTACAACATCTAAATACAAACGTAAAGTAAATAAAAACTTACAACACTACTCCGTGTTATGCCTTTTATTTTATTTTTTTGTTAGAGATAAAAATAAAAATTTTTGAATAATGTCTAAAAGGGTGAAAATGAAAACACTGAGACTTTCACTGTCACTCTATAGCATTTGCAAATGCAATGAGTGACAGTGAAGCTACCTTAAACTCACTAGCTAAAAACCACTCCAGAAACTACACGACAGATGAGTAAATAATACATTTTACTGCATGGGGGCGGCAGTGCTAAGCAAGCATCTGGGAACTGGGGAGTTACAGGTTCATATTCTGTCTGAGCAGTGAGCACATTGTAGTTTGTTGCACATTTACTTTGGGGGTAGGATTAAATAAGTCTCTACTTCATCCCATTGCTTTTGGAACCTGTTAAAAACAATTTGCCGTTCTTCTTTGGAGAATTGTTTTCTTGTTTTAACAAATTACTTATTGAAGATGTGTATCATTGTTTTACATGTTTAAATAAAAAATAACTGTCACACACTTACGGCACTATATTTCATGAAAAACTAACAATACAGAGGAAACACAATTAAGAAAATGTTATCCATTGTTATCCATGAAAGGCTATAACAATGTATTGCTTTTCTATCAAGTGCTTGCAGGATGACACATTGTTTTGAAGCCTAATGCATGCTTAGATCACACTTGGCAATAGCTGGGAGGCAATCTCACTTACCAAGGTCTGTAAACACTATTCACAACCAGAGCATCAAGATGCTGAACCGCAGAACAATGTTCAGGCATCTATTTTGAACAGAAAGTGATACTGATTTTAAGATTTTAAGATTTGCCAACAAATTAAGTTGATGAAAGCTTTTGCTAGAACTTACTCAACACTCTGAATCTCTACTGCTCATGAGAACCAAGAGAAACCATTTCAAAACGTTTACAAACATATTCAAAAAGACATAACTAAACTGAACAACAATACTTCCTACTGAGTGGGATCAGCCACTAAAGTAGCCATTGAAAAAACAATCAAAATCACAGCAGGCAGACCTTATGCAGTGGAAAAACAACATCCCTTGAGTCAGGGCCTATCATGGTCCAAAGCTGCTAAGCTAATTAGCGCTGGTCTCAATCTAATCTCTGGATGACTTGGAGCAGCTTCTGCTGTCTTTCAGCCCGAGGTAATGGACAATAATTAGCACCATTGATTTTCTCCTCTACAGTGGGAGAGGAACAAACCCGGTGACACTAATAGTCCTGATGTGAACACTGGAAGAGCAAGGGTTGATGGACAAATTAATGTTTCTGCAATTATCACCATTTAAGTTAATAGGTGATGCTATGTATAGAAATACATTTTACAAACAATTTAGAATTTCTAATTCAAATACATATTTTTCACAAGCACTGCTAATACAAGTATTAATTGAACACTTTCATTCTTAACAGAATCCTCAACCTTCCACACTGGAGTCAAAACTAATTTCAGAACTCAGTGTTGCCACTCGTTTAAGCTTATGTTACCATGCTGTGACTTCATCAGCATGCCCTCTTATACTGGCATCAAATAGTTAAAATTCTAGTGTTTTATTAAGTGTTCTTTAGTTTGACATAGTAATGACATGAATACATGAAACATAACATGTTGACAATAACACAATAATAAATTGAGCTTTGCTGATATTGCTTGAGTTTGTTTGTTCACCTCAGTGTAAGATAAAAGCGGTTTCTTCTTACTAAGGTAGTTGTAATGGTTTACTGGAAACCGTGTGCAAATAGAAACTGCTCTGCTCATTCATTACATGGAAACACTGAACACTCACCAGTAGCCAAATCAATGACTAAAGTGGGCTTTGTTAGCCTGGCCATCCAGAATACAAGCCTATACAAGCCTACCTTCCTATTTTTCACAAAGACACATAGTCTGGGATGAAGCCTGATTTCTTCGAAATTCCCGATGGGAATGATTGACAAGCATATTAACGAAAATACGCTCCATATGCAGCATATTATGTCAACAAGGAAGATAGTAGTTTTACAATGAGCGGAGACAAACGATAATGGTGGCGCAGTTGGTAGAGTGGGTTACTTGCCCCCAGTGTCTGCGTACATTAGTGTATAAATTAGTGTGTGATTAGGTGACTGGTTCCTTACTGTAAAGCGCTTTGGGCCTGATAAGGTAGAAAAGCGCTATATAAGTTGAGTCCCTTTACCATTTACCTTCCTGGGGCGTTGCCTGGAGGACTAAGGGGGGGGGGGGGGGGGCCTTGTACCTGAGACTGCTCTGAGGCCCTGGGTTATTTTATTAGAGTGATTCTTGTAATTTACAAAGCTAGCGGCTTAGCATTGAGCAAGATCGATGTTAGCATCGCAGCTAAGGGACCGAATGTAACTGTCCTGGCTGGCTACTTTCAGAATTTACCGATCTATTTTAATGTAGACTTTTTGCTGTAGTCTACATAAGCATGGTAGATGTATCTGTGTCCTCAGCAGAGCATGTGTGAGGTATAGAGACATGATTATATGTATGCAAAGCTTTATTTTATTTTTCTTACAGCAAAGTGCACAAAACATCTCGTCGCATTAAAAACAAAAAATAAATATATAATATTGTGCAGGAACACAGTCCTTTGAAATTGTTTTCGGTTTGTCATTGAAGATGAAACAGAATCATCCATGTTTATAAAAAGGCTTGACTAATGGTCTGTAACATTGTGGACTCAAGAGCCAAAAGTAATTTCTATTGCTACAATATTCAACAACAACGCTATAACACTACACAATTATCTATAATACAAAAAGCTATGCTAAAAAATCTACCTAAATGCTATAACTAATCGCAAACCTGACAATCGATGAAAATACTCTCTCGCTATTCCTTCTCCAACTCGCTACAGGGGCGTGAACGAAAGTGGGCCGCTTTTATAGCCCAGAGCGGCAGGGCAACTGACGTCAGGCTTCACTGCTGACGTCAGGCTTCATGCCTGCGCAAATACTGGCACCAAATTCAAAAATCAAATGCAGTAAAGACCGATCGCCTGTAGATGGCGCCTCACTGACGGTTTCCGGTTTTAAAGTGCCAAAATTATGACCAGGATATGTAGACAGCACTATTGGACACTCATTTATACAGTTTATCAGCAAAAAAAAGTGGATTTGAGGGTGAGTTTTCCTTTAAAGCAGTACTAAGTAACTCATGCCCCTAGAGGCCATAAGCGCCACTGCAAGTGTCGTAGCATTTTGCGTTTTTTACTCATCAATTGTCTGTGAGAGTAAATACTGCGCTGTAGTGACTCGACACCCACGGGGCCCGCGGATTCGGTCGGTTCGAGTACCTCAAAAATACGGCAAACTTCAGGTGCGGGTGGGTCGGGTTACTACAAAGCGCACTTTTTCTGTCCTTACATTGTTGGCTTACAACATACAGTGCATTCTTATCCATAAATGCCACATAGTCGACTGTGTTTTGTTGAATGTTTAGTTTTATGGGGTAAACGTATCATTGGCATGTTTTGTTTATATATGTCACCTGGCCTATTGCTACTGTATGACTTTACTCACCGCTACAAATGCGGCAGCACAACAGCAGTGCCCAAGCACATATCCGACACGCACACGTGGTTGGATAATAATCCAAAAACTATGTCCGCATCCCCGACCCGTGGCTTGTCATCCCCACAGCGCTGTTTGTGACCGGTGCAGAGGAGAATCAAGTTGGTGATTATTGATCAATAGTGTTGGAACTATTACTAACCAAAGATTTGATTTTGTTTTCTTAAATTGTACAACTTTCTTTCCTTTGTTGCATCACGCCACAACATTTAAAAGTGCCCTGAAACAAAAATCAATCCAACAAAAAGCTTTAAATAAAAGGCACTATGTTATTTTTTCATACAACTCCATTTATGCCAATTGCATTGGTTTTTGGTACATCTCAATGGGATCAACTGTTTCTGTTCTTACTGGTCATGTGGTCAATAACACTATTACATGAGCACAGCATAATGGAAGCAGGCAGAAGCAGCAAGACTAAGAGTCCTTGATGGAATTCGATCATTGGAACAGACCAAAGATATCTGGCCACTAATGCCTGTCCATATAATGCTTTCCCACTACAGTAAAATCTAAAAAGGTAGAAAGTTGCTGGGGTCAATTGTGTGAACTAATGGTTTTACCACATAACCCCATAAAATGCTCCTTTATTTTCTTTATTTTAGTTTCAACAGAATAAAGCAATGTCACACACCCACTCTAATCTCATCACAGTACTTTTAGAAACCTCTACATTATGCATAGAAACTTAATTACTTAATCTATAAAATATGAGTGCGTTTAGGCTCCAAGACTCTGATAATGTATTCTTGGAAATGTATTGGACCATCAAAGTATAACAAATATAAACGATTTGCATAATATTTTTTACACATGATTGATGATAATATTAATAGGACTATACACTAATGTCGGCTGGTCTACCAAATAGGGGAAGCATAGTGTAAGTGATCTTGACTTTACAGTTTAGACAATATTCAGAATATTCAAATAAAAACAAATGTATGAGATATATTGACAAGCTCTTTAACATATTTATGTTTTGACATTTTTAATCCCAAATGTTCAATAAAATATTAATTCCTGTTAATTCAAAGCATTCTACCCATTATTTATTTCAACTCGAACACTGTTCAAATACAGGTTGAAAACAGTTATTTTTACCCGTGCATAATGTCAACTGAAAGTATTTTATCTGCACTCTTGCTTTTTACTGTAATTAATGTACTTTTATGTTGTTTTATTGATTTTACCTGCTTTCTGGTAATTTTATCCAACTGTGAAGCACTTTGAATTGCCTTGTGCTCTGCAAATAAACTTGCCTTGCCTTGCCTTGCCATCCGTAAACTCCGTCAATTATCTTTTTCCTACATGTACGTCTGGGATTGATCTCAGTGGCTGCGTTTCATCGGTTGAATTTCAACCTACCATTCAGCGAGCAGGGAGGCGGGTATTATAGGTGACGTCAAGCATTTGCGACGGATTTGCTGGTTGTAGTTCAGCAATGGCGGCGGATACGAACGTAAAGAAAGCTTTTCAATCCGTTCTGGCTCGGCTCTCAAATATCCAGAAATTATAATTGAAGCCTTCAAATGCGCAAGGAATGCTCCCAAGAGTTATGATAGCTGCTTCACTCAACACGAGCACATTACATACGTCACGACCAAACGCTAGCGAAAATCACATCCAATCGTTTCAAAGGAGTTCACCCCTCCCACCTGTTAACAAGGTCAATTGTGAAGATCCAGACCCTTGTACGAAACAAAATGAGTACGAGGGTATGGTAAAACCAGGCTACTTTCCTTTTATTGCTGGTCCCAATACCTACCGTGGCTCGTTTTGACAATTAAATTAACTTCACATCCATTAGAAGCCATACATGGCTGTTGCTTCCTGCCCATTGCTAACCAAAACGAACCACCAACAGGCGCCACTACTTCCTGATTCCCACTGAAAGATTTCAAATAAACACTGCAACTCAGGGGACCAATTACGAGAGAACTCAGCTGAGCAATATTTGACACTAAATGCCAAGTTAACATGAGCCAACACAAACAAAACAATAAACTGCCTGTCTGTTTCAAAATCACTGTCCTTATCTCCAATTAGGTAAAGTCACTGGTATAAGTCTTCTATTATCCATTAGGTGTCAAAAACAGACATCTGCAATCCTTATGTAATGCAGTTTAGCTCCACCATGACAGCTCATATGAGAGAACAATTCACCACACAGGATTTCATCACCAGCACATCAAATTAATCTCTTCCTCAACTTGTAACATAGTTACCGCTGTAACTTCTTTAGTGATCCTAAAACCAGCGAGTAGGAAATAAACATAATGCACAGTAATATAATGTCTTCCATCTGATAGACACTACTTGTGGCAGATTTTTCTTCCTTTTTTTGAGTCTTGTGTTGATGTAAAATAATAATAATAATGCCTTACACTTGTATTGCGCTTTACAAGCCGGTATTACGAAGTTTCTCAAAGCGCTACACTGTAGTCATTATTCATTCACACTCGGTGGTTGTAAGCTACTGTTGTTGCCACAGCTGCGCATGGGTAGACTGACGAAAGCGAGGCAACCAGTTTGTGCCATCGGCCCTTCGACCGCTACCAACCACTCACTCACACATTACATTCACCCAAGCTTCCTGGTGTTCCCAAACAGTCTCCAATCCAAGTACCAGCCAGGCCCTTCCCTGCGTAGCTTCCGAGATCTGATGGAATCGGGCAGAGCAAAGGCGGTATGGCCAAAGCGAATTACTAAATAACTACGCTAAATTTTTGTCAACATTTAAAGAGGGGATATTATGCTTTTTTCAGTCACATAGTACCAGTCTATAGCACACTACAATGATGATTCAAACTTATGTGTGTCTGTAAATGCAGTAAATTAAAATAACTGCCTTGAATAAATTTGCTCTCGCAAAATGGCTGTAGCGAACGTCTTGAAATAGGCCTCTGTCTCTTTAAGAAGCCCTGACCCTTTCCGACACGTCCCCGACACGTCCTCCTTCAGCACGCTGTATTGTGCTATCATCACAACTAAACACATGCCCTATGGCTCTTTAACTATACCCCCATGGTCTACACCAGGATCTCCCCACATTATCTGTGCAGGTGGACAATTATTGGAGATTACCCCCGTTAGCATGTAACAATCGCCTACAGCTCATTGTTGATGAAAAGTCTGCAATAAACCACAAATGTGTAAAGTCTTACTCATTGTGTGATCATCATAAATGCTGCTTCAAGTAGTTGCCTGCTTTATTGACGTTGTTAGTGCATAATATGCTGCTTGTTTTCTATTAATCGTTCCGAGCTAGCTGTTAGCGGATAACTTCTAAGAGCTTATTAGCTCCGGAAGAAAACCACTCGGCTACGACCCACTGTAGATTAAATGTGAGCAATAAACTTCAAAATCAACAATCCCGTCTCAGTGTGTGATCATTCTTAAACGGTTCATTGTGTAGATGGTGGTTTTATTGACTTTATTCGCTATTTATTCGTGGGGAGGGGGGCTCTGCTGAGCTGAGGAGCAGTGGTTGGTAACTCGGCTGGTGACGAAAGGTCCAGAGGCGTCTCCAGGAGGTGGGGGCGTTCCTCGGAGGACTGAGGCATAGCTACACCTAAAATGGCTGCCGTCTAAGTTTTTAAAGATAACTCAAACATACGTGAATGAGCCACGGCAACACTCCAGGCATGTGTTTAATGAGGGAATGACATAATAACATGATGTAAAGCTTGAAAAAGTCGATTTTACATAATACCCCCTCTGTTGATTGCCTAATATAGGTGGAAATGCACAATATGGGCGGCACGGTAGCGCAAGCGCTTCACAGCTAGAAGGTCCGGGTTTGATTCCCACCTGGATAAGCCCTTTTTGTGTGGAGTTTGCATGTTCTCCCTGTGTCTGTGTAGGTTTCCTCCGGGTACTCCGGTTTCCCCTACCACTAAAAACATGTACAATAGGTGAATCCTCCAGCCAGGTGATTCTGACCATCAGCCTGGCTCCACATCTGGAGATGTGTCCCCAGGCGCCGTCACCCACTGCTCCTTATGGGTCGTCTCAGCGGCGTCGAAGGAAAGGTTAAATGCGTTGTACAGTGTTGTATAATGACAAAAATAAAGCACCTTATTCACCTTATATAAATTGTGACCGTTGTTCATTTTACCAATTACACACTAACAACAATGCACATGACTTGTGAACGGTTCTAGTTGTGAGAGGATAGCATGTGGAAGCAGCACAGTATATTTCAGACATTTCAGCATACTTAGATGACACAATCAAGGACCGCCAATATAGAGCAACTCTGCGGCTAAAGTAAACAGTTATTCAGTGTTTGTCCATGATTAATTGGGAGTAAGCTCAGCTTTTTGCAGTAATTGTCTTATTTGTCAATGTGAAATGTTGACTGGGGCTAAGAATTAATTTGAGAACCAGTCAATCATAAAGAGCTTAGTGAAATGTTTTTGTTTCAGTGATGCATCACCTTTCAAGCCCTTTCTCAATTCTAGCTCCAACTTCTTCGCCCCACTTTGCGCTGGCAATAGCATTTTAATGATCTAAAATGCTAGAAAAGGACGCATTTATAGGTATATTAGTCTGCCCCTTGGTTCTTTAGCAACAACCATATCTAATTAGATAAGATTCTAGCTGTACAACCATAGTATGAGCAAATTTGCAGAATTGTGCTGTGAGAACAATTTTGATAATGAAGCCCAACCTATTACATTTTCTCTGCAGTCCTCCAAACTATGTCATTCCAAATTACATAACTGGGAAAACGAAGGGAAATGGGGATTTTTTTATGATAGATACGGCAGATGACTAAAAAACGCTGAGCTACACATAATAACTGACACTGACGGACCACACGGGGGTTACAGGAAATGAGTCTTGTTACAGAACTGTGAAAAAATATGGAGTACCAGGAACTAGGGGGTTATAAAATAATTTATGCATTAATTGTAAGATAGATGTTAGAGGGGAACGAGCAAAACTCAGTTTATGAAAAGCAAATGACAGATTAGTGTATTGACAAGTATTTTGACTGCCTGAAACAGCAAGGGTTCTTTTATTAAAAATTATTATTAAATAAATTATTAGTATAAGGACACAACAAGTCTCTAATGTAAGAGGGACCCTGACCATGCAAGGCTCTGAAGGTCAACACCAGGATTTTAAAATTGAAACGAAAAGTGACTGGGAGCCAATGGAGGGCTTTTAGAATGGGAGTAATATGAGCCCGTCTGTTTGTGCGAGTCAGTAACCTCGCCGCAGAGTTTGTACCTGCTGAAGGCGGGACAACTCCTTTTTGTTTAGACAAGAAAATAAACTGTTACAATAGTCTAAACGGGAAGACACAAAGGCGTGGATAATCATTCAAGATCTTCTCTTGGCACAATTGTTCTAAGTTTGGAGATTTTTCTCAGTTGGTAAAAACAGTTCCTTGTCAGCAGTTTTGAGTGATGCTCTAAGGACATTGCTTTGTCAAAGTTAACGCCTAGATTTCTGAGGCTTGTTTTAGTAGACAAACTCAGATCGCCCAAATACTGGTGAATCCCTGGAATAGCGTCATCAGGGGCAAACACCAGCATCTCCGTTTTGTCTGAATTTAGTTGCAGGGAATTTGTACCAAGCCATTTTTTAACTTGCGTAAGACATTTCAGCAAAGAGCTTAACTTCTGGATCTCAGAGGGCTTGAAAGAGCAGTATAGCTGAA
Organism: Neogobius melanostomus; assembly: GCA_007210695.1. Taxonomy (NCBI): domain Eukaryota; kingdom Metazoa; phylum Chordata; class Actinopteri; order Gobiiformes; family Gobiidae; genus Neogobius; species Neogobius melanostomus. Next base: position 4,470,657 of record VHKM01000073.1, on the reverse strand, counting down.
TATCATCAGCATACAAATGGTAAGAAACATCATCAAAGCTCTGGATAATTTTCCCTAATGGAAGGACATAGAGTAAAAACAAAATCGGGCCCAAAACAGAGCCCTGAGGAACCCCGCACAGCAAATCAGCAGAGTCAGACAGGAACTTATTTGCAGAGACACTAAAGCTCCTCCCCGATAAATAAGAGGAGAACCACGCAAGGACTGGTCCTGACATTCCGACCAGGTCACGCAGTCTTGTCAACAAGATTTGGTGATTCACAGTGTCAAATGCTGACGAGAGATCTAACAACACAAGAACAGTACATCTTCCAGAGTCTGCAGACATCATAATATCACTGGACACTTTAAGCAGGGCGGTTTCCGTGGAGTGATTCTACATATTAAGACATTTCTGGAGCAACTGGGGGTAGAAAATACATAATTTTAAAATTGTTATACTCTGTCTAGTCCCTTCAAGTACAACTTAACAACAGTATGTCCCAACAACGACAATCACAATCATGTCAAATACGTGTACGATGTACGTACCTATCGGGGCAAATTTTAGGTATATGTGCAGTGTTTCCCACACATAGACTATTCTGTGGCGCACCGCCACAGAATCAACACCTCCCGCCACATATTGCGTTTTTTTTTTTTTTTTAAGTAATATATATATATATATATATATATATATATATATATATATTATTTTTTTAAACGCTATTTAAACACGCATCATATAGAACCGCCGCAGCGGTCAATTTGACTGCGGGGAGGGGGGGTTTAAAATGTGGCGGCTATTCCTCCGTCTCACTCTCCCGTAGCCCACACACACAGCCCCTCCCCTTCGTGCACACCGCATGTCTCTATCAGCAATCAGTGGAAGCTGTAGCTGTGTCTATTTGGTGCAGAGAAGACGGCTGGTGAAATTCACTAAAGGCCCCCCCCTCCCCGCTTGATGTTAGCATTAGCATTCTGTCGCTAGCTTTAGCACACTGATGCTAATCACAGCATTTTGCGCAGTAATCAAAAATACTTTTCCGGAGGTTAAAACTAACTCAGCGATTGAATTCTCAAGCTCTGAGCTTTAAAATGAGCTGCAGCATGTCCATATTCACTGAGGTTTAGTCGGGGAAACTTGTGTTTAACAGGCTTTTTACAGACCGATTTTAATTGTGATGTTTCTCAGTCCCCTTGAGGCCTAAGAGGATGTTGCTGTGCTCATATTAAAGCTCTCACTGAGCAAAAAACGGAAAGTCTCTATAACTTTCAGTTCCGGAGAGATCAACGTTTATCAGCATTAGATCGGCCGATATCGAAAAATTCCTAAATATTGGCCCGATAAATCAGCCGGCCAATATATCGGTCGGCCTCTGGTTATAATCCAGACATGGGTTTGTAAACTCAGATAATAAAGCTGTCGCTACGGAGGTAAAAACAAAAGTACAATCTACTCTGCGCCATCAGAAGACGTCAAAAATCCGCTATTGAAACAATCACTCACTTTGCTTCCACAAAATTCTAAGCACAGAGATATCTGATTTTCTTTATTTTTTTAACCAATTTTCTAATCGTAATGCATTCATTATATGTATGTCTTTATTACCCTATGGACTCTCAAACTAACATGTATGCTCGTACTTCATGAATAAGATATGAACAGCTCTGAAAACATTCTGCACTGCAAGTTGCCTTGTGTATGAATTGTGTCCCATAATATTATGTATCATTGTTATGTAACATGTATGACTATGGAAGATGAACTGGACGAGCAAATTGCATGATATCCAGTCATGTTAAGTGTTAGCAGTGCGTAAACCTAGTGTGTATGAAAAAATGTGACGTTTCTAAAAATGGTGCACCCAAATTATGTCCTGGTGCGCCTAAATGAAAATACTTAGACATACTAATGCAACCAACCAAGTGTTCGTCTGGAGCCGCGTGTGGGCATCATACATGTCACCAACTCACGTCAAAAGAAAATGACATAACAGAACCTCCTTCCAGTTAGCAAGCGTTTCCTGACACCCTGTGGTTTTCTTCGGCACCCGCCAGAGCTTTTATAATCTGGTAATTAAATTTCCTCCACACTGAAGCCTATCAACACTATGTGATGTGCCCCACTGTGGACCTGATTATGTACAGCATGTGTGAGTGATGCTGCTGCAAGCCGCATAAGAAACCCTGGACATTATAGAGTCGGCCTACCAACGCTGGAGCTCCATATGGCGTTTATGTCACAAATGCTTTTTTTGACATTTGTTTGGTTACTCTGACAAATACTCCAGCAGCAGCTGAACTTTTATTAAATGAATTTCACTGAAACCACAGTCACAGCCTCAGGTGCATGTACTGTGGACAGCCGATGGGTGATTTACCCAAACAAGGTTTAGCAAAACGGATTTAGTATCTCCCCTATTTCACACTTCTACAGTTGTGTGAAATAGGGGAGATACAGACCTTCACAGCTTAATTTAGTTAGATTTGTTGAAAGGTAATTGGTTTTGGATTCATCATCGCCACCATGTCACAAGAGAAATGACTGTTAATTAAAACTCAATCCAATGCATGTGAAAAGACAACAGCAGCTAGTGTGTAGGTCATAGAAACATACTGTACGTAGCAACATTGGAACATCAAATTATCTACTTTGCATACAATACTTATTAGGTATTGGTGCCTAATGTCAATTTAGATCAATACAATCTCATGTCTCAAATAAATAAATAAATACATAAATAAATAAATAAATAATGATATATATATATATATATATATTTATTTATTTTCTCTCAAAATGGCAGTAAAACTTTAAACTTAAAAAAATATCCCATCTTACCCATGTCTGTCTCCATCCACTAGAATTCGGACCAAGATGCCAGTAACAGCTACAAGGATGGGGTAATGGTCGACGCTTTCCAGACCTGCAGGAGAAACACTTATTAATATTGATGTAGAGGAGCATCTGTGGATCATGTTGCATCAGCCGATTCACAGGCATCCATTTAGTCTGTGCTTTTTGAAACTGCACATCCCCTAAAAGATTCATGTATCAATAATAACCACAAAGAACAAGAAAATAATACATTTGTAGAGAGCTGCAGTCTGTCAACATTTCCTAGCACATAATTAATTAATAATACTAATAATACTAATACTAATACTAATACTAATACTAATAATAATAATAATAGGCAAAAAATAATTGCAACTACATAATTTTCAGACAGTGATTAATCAAAGTTAATTATTCACAACACTGCTTGTCAAACTGCAATAATGATAATAGTTTTTAATGCAATCCAAGTGACTTGATTTATTTTTAATTTAATTAGACATTGTAAAATTATTCATATGGAACAGTCTCTAAATAGGATTTACTTGGGCAAATGTTAAAAAACTCTGTAAGAGCCACATGACAAGCACTGTTTTCATGGCGTGGTCATCACCTCGCCTGCCTTACAGTAGCTGTAGGCCCTACCTCTGTGCCTTCTGTGTAAGGGCCGGCACTGCCTCTGTACAGCTCATAGCCTTTTTTTCAGGTCAGCAGAGATTCATAAAGACAATTTGGGTGATGCTGTTGTTGCAGCGGTGTTTCAGCACCGTATGTCATGCTTTCCTCTCTTTCCTCTCTGTGCCTCTCTGCCTCTGCAGCTGCAGTAGCAGCTCAAAACATGATTGCGCGGGAACGCAGTCAGATGCATGCGCGTGAGCAGGACACATGGACCGGAGCTTCCTTTGTGGTTTGTTTGCTGCGTCACTACAGCCGCTGCCACACAGCGGATATCACAAGCCCCTCCGTCATATTAGAGGATTTATTTTAAAGCAATAATTGGGAACACTTTATAATAAGGTTACATGAAGTCATGCATGAATAACATGAAATTATGCATGAAATAATGCATGATTTCATGATATATTTATGCATGACGATATCAAGACTCATCATGAGTTAACATGACTTCATGTTCTTTCATAGATGACTTCATGCATGAGTTCATTAAGTAACTGCTGTAATGAATTCATGACAAAAATCTTGTTAATATATTGTGATCTTAGAATCATGATGAATTCACGAAAACATTGAATTTGTTTTGCAAAAACATTAAATAATCGTAATTAATAAGTTTATGCATGAATATCATGATTCATCATGATTTTTAAGAAAATTTGTTTGCAAGTTTTGCCTTAATACAACATTTACTGCTGTAATTAACTCATCGTTAGCTAATCTTTAGTTCATGAATGAATGAATGAATGAATGAATGAATACTATTGCTTACATAATGCATTGTGGACAGTTCTAAATTATAATGTCTGATGTTTCTGTTTGTTTTGCCCTTGATTATTTTCCAAAGGACAAAAGTGCATCACTTTAGTGTAAGGGACACAATAATCATGAATTTATGAACAAACTAACGATTAGCTAATGATGAGTTAATTAAAGCAGTAAGTGGTAGATTAAGGTATATCTTGCAAACAAATTTTCTTAAAAATTATGATCATGATATTGCATGCATAAACTTCATAATTACGATTAGTTAATGTTTTTGTTAAAAAATCTAAATGTTATAGTGAATTCAACATGATTCTAAGATCATGATATATTAACAAGATTTTCTCATGAATTCATTACAGTAGTTAATTAATTCATGCATGAAGTCATCTATGAAAGAACATGAAGTCATGCTAACTCATGATGAGTCACGATATTGTCATGCATGAACACATCATGAAATCATGCATTAGTTCATATTAGTGCATAATTTTAAGTTATTCACGCATGACTTCATGTAACCTTATTATAAAGTGTTACCCAATAAGTTTACCATTTTAACGCAATATGCAATTTTCCCGGCCCTAAACAATAATATTAATTCATTTTAATTATAAGAGCTTTTCCTAACACTCAAAGACAGTTTACAAATAAAAACAAGAAACAATCATAAAATCCATAGAAAATATCAAATTAACAAATGGATGGACATTGAGAGCAAAGCGAGAAGGCAATCCTGACCAGGTGGGTTTTAAGTCTGGACTTGAAAAGGTAAAGAGTCAATATTGTAGAGGTTACGAGGGAGTTCCAGATATGTTCTTGTAATAACTACATGCTGTCAGAGTCTCTATCTACATATTTGGGGAAAAATTTGTACCTGGCAGTCTTAGATTGACAACACGATCAAATAGGTTCTTCTCAGCTGTTACTCTGTTCAGCACCTGGTTCAACAGCTAGTGAGGGGAAAAAAAGATATTTGCATATCACACAAAACGCAAATTAGTTAAAAGACAATAGAACACTGTTGAGGCACATACTTGAGCCAATCGTCTGAGTAGCAGCTCAGCAGAGGGCCGTGACCAGTCCAAAAAGATATCAGGTACCAGAGTAACTGTCATCTCTAGCACACGCAGCAAGCTGACGGACAAGTCAAAGCATGTGGCACACACCTATAGTAACATCGTTAAAATTAAGGCAAGTATAAACTGTGTCCCTTTAAATAATAAAAAAGAGAACTCTGGGGGAAAAAAAAATGCCTGTGAAATACCTTTAGTTGACGTGTGTCTACAAAGTTTCTCTCTGGGCGCTCTGCAGCTTGCTGAATCTGGAAGTAAAAACATGACAGAATGTGGAATGATCCCCTGACCAAAATAAAGTCGCCACCTGAATAGAACTGATATGATTTGGGGTCAGTGATGTCACGATTTCAGTTTTTTGAATCAAGATTAGAGTGAGAGAAAAGATTGCGATTTTACTATTATTCACAATTATTGATCTAACGAAAGGAAACAACTGAGATTTTTAGTTTGTATGTTTAAAATGCTTTTTTAATCCATGAACTCGTAAACATTCACTGTTTCTTAAATAAAAGGCTCTTGAAGCCTTTTATTTTAAGAAACACATGGAATAATACAAAACAATAGTAAACTTTACTATTTTATTTTTAAGACTGTTTGAAGTAATACTATTATTATTACCATTATTATTAGGCCACTAGTCTAGGCTACATATGATCAGAACTTGTATCAAAACGTGTGTGCCTGCTCTTTTTTTGGTCAGATTTTTGTCAACAAAGAATGAGATCAACAGACAACTTGAACATCCAGAGTGACCAGGTTATTTCATAACGAAATAACCTATACTACTATATTGCAAGGCGTAGTAATATTACTACGCCTTGCAATATAGTTCCCTTTTTATACGCTTAGAAAATCGACATGTTTAATTTGGTGTGACTATACTTGGATCGTGTAAAGGCATCATCATATGCATCATATTTAAATAGGGAAAACGTGGAAGAGCTTGGTCGCTTCTAACTTCACTCCCGTTTTGATCCATAGAGGAGAGTAGGAGAGGCTGTATGCTAACGCCGTCTGTGCTCTGTTTACGTGACTGAAGGCACACGTAAAGACCAGACAGGTACGCATCAACTCGTCTAAGCTATGGTAAGAACATATCTCAGTATTTAAAAACGGTGGCCTATTCCTTTAAGAGTCTTGAGTCTCTGAGTCTTAGCATTATTGTTTCATGTAATCAGACAAATATGCAAGATTGTAATGAGCTCTGAAGAAACCCTCATAAATATTTCAGAGGACACCAATTACTTTCCACTCGATCACTTACTGCATCATAAATCTCTGCTGATGTAACAAGTGTGATATTAGATAGTGCCCCTTACTTTAACCTGCTGATGGGTTCTATTTGGCATTGCATAATGGAAAATACACCCCAGCAATGTGCCTTTTGATATTAGCTGGAAAGAAAACTCAAGTACTCAAGAAACTCAAGATATATTTGTACCGCTTACCTCTTGGATCATGCCAATGAACTCAGAGAAAGCCCAGTTGAGTTGGTTCAGGACACTGTTGAGGAAGGAGGCAGCCATGTCCTTGTCCATACTCAGCAGCTCTGCCATGTGTCTCTGCAGCAACAGCGATGGGCACGGCTCTAACCAGGAACACACCTATTAGTTTCTGTTATTTTCAATACAATCAAAATATATGTTTGAAAACTCCCGCACTGTTAAAACATGCAAGATGGTGTGTCATCAAATTTGATAATCATTAACGAGACAGACACATTAAAGCATAACTGACCAAAGAGAAAGAAGGCAGAACGCTACCAGATGCTAAGGGGAATCATTGAAACAAACAAAATAACAAAATGTGGACTCGAAGAAATCATAATGGGAACAAATAGAACAAAACACAATTAGAAGGGTACAGAGGAGACAAGGTATGTGTCCATGATGCCTTTATAGGAGATGTGATAGCTCCAGTCCACAGTATTCCTATCCTAAGTATTCATTAGGTATACGATCTTGCTTCCTCTCGTCCTCCGCCCTTCTCCTTTCTGTCCTCTGTCTCCACTGGATCTCCAAAGGATGAAACCACTTATTCAACTACTACTGAGGGTTAATTATCCCAAAAATGCAAACACCGAGGTCAAGCAGGAATGAAAATTACACCAATTTGCAGTATAGGCAAATTTGTAAAACATTAAGCTAAATGCTGCAGTGGCTAATCCTTTGTTAGGATCTTCATTGATTGTGCAGGATGTTGCTAATAAATCATGATTTGACAATATGTAAATACCTCACTTTAAAAAGAAGCATACGCAGATGGAGCCGAGGACAGCAGCAGATTGGGATTCAACATAAAAACAGGCACTACGCATGTAAATATTGCATGAGCAGTGGGGATTCTTGGCCTTAAAGTCTAGGGTATGTGCTGACTTTTTTTTGTTTTTGCTCTAGAAACTACATACTCAGTAAGTTTGATAAAGTTGAATGCCGTTCACCAAAACTTACAAATATTGTATAGTACAGGCTAGAAGTACTATGCGGGGGTGGAGAAAAGGAACTTACTTTGAAAACTAGCAATTGATAGATCCCCTGAAATGCATGCAGATAAAAAGTCACACAAATTATAATAAGTTTGAATCATGCAGGAAGAGAACAAAACAGGAGTGGAAATCAGTCTGCACTAATAATAATAATAAAAAGATATGATTAAAGAAGGGGTCAAGATCATCGTAAATGTGGAAAAAAATTTAGAAAATGGAATTTGAGTAAACAGTATCATTGTAAGCTTGGTCGATTATTGATGTAACAGCTAAATAGCTTTGGGTTGTAAACTCCTTTGGACAAAGTCGTAATATACCATTACTTTTTTAGCTCCACAATGAATAGATTGACTTCTGCAGTCAATAGAAGTGTTTGTTTGTTTTTTTCTATATTGTGCAATATAAAAAGTTTTCACAAACATCTGTGGAGTGAAAAAGAATTACCAAGTTACAATTGCATTTTCTTCTTTCTGTAATATTTCTGTAACACTGATTGTGCTGAATCTCACAGTCCTGCACTAGACTGCTGCCCAAACACATAGTGCAATATCGAGGCTGATCCGAAGCATGGGCAGAGGTTAAACAAACACAAGCGAAGCGCAGGGACAGTGTGGGAGCACTCACTCTGCAGACTAGGCAGATTGGCATCTTCAGGTTTGGTTTTGAGAAGATGAGGCAGCCGAGTGTATCTGTAGCCAAAACCACAACCCTGAAAAATAACATGGACAATGAACAACAAACATTTACTTAATGTACCAATTAGGAATAGGTGACTCAGCAAAATCTTTAAAACAATATTTACAAATTTAAAAATAATAAGTGCTGCAAAATTCTTATTCTCTTCCAATACTGTTGATAGCATAGTGAAAAAGATTCATTTTTTTCTCAAAATACTGTATTTCCAAATGATTCACTGTTGTTTTCCATGTCTGTATTGTTTATTTCATACATTCCTTTTATTTGAGTTTGAAAAGACGAAGCTTACCCTCCAAAGTCTGACCAGTATCCAATTAGTCTGAGCCCATGGCCTTTGTTCATAGGGAGCCAGCAGGTTCCTCATCATGGCAACTCGCCTACAATAATGTACAAGAATAGTAATGGCTGGTACCCAGCAGCTCTTAAATACCACCAACTCATTGTGCAGAGCATGCAAATCGGTACCATTCATTTTAAGCCAAAACACTCAGACCTCAGTATACAAACTTAAAATCAAAATTAGATCAAAGAAGTGTGAAAAGGTTGCTTCTATTTTGGTTTCTCTACGTAGACTTGCACCGTAAAATTGCTGAACTTTGAAGCATTGTACATTGATAAATCAGTGACAAAAAAACAGTACTCACTGTTCCTCTGGAATCCTCTCCACTGCCCTGAGGGATTGTGGGTAACAGACATAGCTGGCCAGGGCTTGCATCAGAGAGTCTTTTATATCTACAATCAGGTAATTAAAAATATTATTAAATGCGTACAGAGATTAGCACTTTTTGAAGGTGCAAATAATGTGCTTCCTATTCTTCACATCTTCATCAGATAATTAACACAACAGAGCATCGTCACACCAGAGAAAGAAGAGGAGCAGTACGTTATTTCAGATTATATAAAGGCATTATGATGTGTTTTCCCACTTTGCAAAGACCACGTAATAGAATCATGGTATAGTTATAGACCAATAGCCAAGATGGAACAAGCTTTGAACATTAGAGTCTAAATAGAAAGTGACTGATCACAAACACATAAGTAGAACAGGATAACAATATATATATATATACATACATATATATATAATATATATATATATATATATATATATATATATATACTGTATGTATAAGTGTAGGCTGAGGAAGGAAATCTATGATAGCAAATCAGCATACCGTAGAGTCAAAAGCACAAAGATTGCATATAATTGAGTTTTACCTGTTCCAACTATACGTGGATCTGCAAAGTGCTTAGCGAGGATAGCAGCTAGTTGAGTCAGGGTTTCCTCATAGCCTGGGGAAATAAAGCTTGAATTAGAAGACGCAAGAGGTGTGTTTGGCTTATGTGCAGAAAAGATATGTTGCAATTTACACTTGACAGCTGTATGTCAATTTGGTTTGTTCACAAGAAAGCAGTTTAAAGTTACAAGAAGGTACTTGTAGTAATTTTGGACAATGGTCAAGATTAGTCTAAATAAAAGTACTTAAAATATGTTCATTTTTTGCTAAGAAGCATTCTCTGTGGTTAAACATTGTTTTATAACTCATTGTTTTATAAAACATTGTTTTATAACTCTTACAGCCCACATGAGTTTGCATTTTTCCATAAAATACTAATCTGACAGGATGGATAAAAAAAAAAAGTTTTACCTGGTAGCTCTTCCATGCTGTTGGCTGGGCTGAAGTAGTTCTTCAGGGCACTGTATGCATTCATAGCTACATTGAGATAAAACTCTGGTGCAAAGGCAAATAAGGTCCCAGTGTTGTCTGCATGTTCAATCGTCCGAATGCACACACATAGAAGCCAATATATATCTAACATCTTCTCCTGAGAAAAATCAAAACATGACGGTGTTATGTCAACAAGTCTGGTCAGTGATAGCTCATATAATGATTGCACATTTACAGTCATTTACATCACCTTTGAGTAGACAGTGGCATTAATCCAGGCCAGTCTACGGCTGAGATGGTTCAGCTTTTCTGCAAAAACCTTCTGGCTTTTCTGGAGTTCATCCAAAATATCAAGTCTCTGAAGGTGAATTGTACAGGTTAGTCTCATCTGGTCGTTTCCAACATACAAATGTAGCTTTTACTTATTGTAAAACTATGATGATAACTCTTTACTGCAGCACAATACCTTAAATCAGTATCACAGACACATTATACATTTAAAACTTTGGCATACTCTCTAACTGGTACCACTGAGGTAATGGTCTCTTCACATCCACAAGGGAGACTTATCCGAGTGTTAAGTTTGCCAGTGACACACCAAGGTGCTACAGTAATGAGATAGCATCACAATACTGCGGACAGTGCTGTTGACAGGTGCACAGCCAATTACCTTCAACACAGCACTGAGAGAAACAAAACAAAGTATTATATTTAGAACCAAGAAAAACAACAACAAAACAAACTCTTATATTTGCCTTTTGAGGAGTAAACTTTGTTATACGATATTGTCATATTTTAGCAGATTGAGGGAATCAGATCTGTGCCTCCTGGTTTATACCACAAATAAGAACAGTCATAGAGATGTTTGGCTTTTTAACAGCAGATAACAGCACAGAAGACTCAATGGCTTATGTTGTTTTGTTTTTTCCTTCTGCCAGTTACAGCAATGACAAAACTGCTTCCTACAATTATCTATAGTGGGCATGCATGTGATGTCATATGTTCCGCAGAGAGTGGCAAAATATTTTGAGTGGCACTGGGTTAGGAATGATCAGGATTATGTTTAGATTGAAACTGACGTCTTATGCATACTCTCTATAGCAGGGGTTCTCAAACTTCAAATCAATAGGTCTGAAAATAAAATTCACAGAAACAAAAGGTTCAAAATATGTATTCTGTGCTCATTTCACTAAAACTGTAAAAATAGTAAATATGTGTTATGGGTGGTACCTCGGGGTGTCGCTGCTCACCCACCGGAACTGTGTTAATAAGTTTGGTTTCCCATGAGGTGCCAGTTTCCGTGGGAGGCCAGGGCGTTTGCTGGGCCCACGCATTAGTCCGTCCCGCATTCGTAGCCTACTGATGCTTGGGAGTTCACTCTTCTTATATTTTTTAATATAGCGGTTTGTTATTTTGTCTCGGGTCACTTCCCTCAAAAAACCTGCCTACTGCAGACTCAGACTTATTAGTGGATCCAATCGTCTGTGGTGTTGTGTGTACGTTGCAGTGTTTTGCTGTGCGCTTGCATGCATTTTAACATGAGCATAAAATGCATAATATTGGAGTAAAGAGCAGTCCCATGATGGAACACTAGAGTTCTAATAAGAGATGATGACCTGTTGTCTGTAAGCTCTTAAAACATGGTACAAAAGGGACTAATCTAAACATACATGTGTTTGGAGTTAATGATGTTCATGATTGAGAATGCACATTCACTATGCTCCAAAATAACTTTTTCTATATATTACCATTTAGATTTGCAGATACTCTATACTCTCTTAGGTACCCTACTTAACCAATTTCAAATTTCAAAAGTCTCTTATGCCTTATGCCAGTGAAGACATCTCTTTTTTTTTTTTACATCTCTTCATCGTTTCAAAAGAGAGCTGTTCATTTTCCAATAAGAGGGGAAAAAAATGTACCGGTGTATTAACATTAACAGCTCTGTGATCAGTTAAGGGTGTTACCAATTATAATACCATCTTTAATCAATGATTGATACAAGCGAATAATCTCGACGGGACCTCAAGAGCTTTTTGTTAGCTGACTGCCATTCCAGCAGTCTGTATGCCTCTTTATACGCTGCCCCTACAGGCCAAAGCTGAAACTGCACTGGTGATGCTACAAGCTCTGCTATGGCAATAAATTCACAGCGCAGAGGCACCACCGGAGTCCGGACCAAATAACCTCAAGATCCGCATCCGGAGATTGAGAAGGCCTGCTCTATAGTATACTATTCTGCCCGATTCAGAAAGTGGTATTTGTGGCCAAACTGCAGTTCTAGCTTGAGCCGAAATTCGCTATGATTTCTGTTTTTAAGTGAGTTTTCTGTTTATTCCAATTTTATTATCTTCACTCTCTTCCATTGACAGTGGAAATATTAACTCACCGTAAGTGCTAGCAAAGAGGAAATGCTATAACAACAAAAGTGGGCGGAGAACTAGGTTCTGATGATTTTAAAGACTCTGAGACTTTTTTTTTTTTAGAATGGACCCAAGAAGACTAGCTGACTGCATACAGCTCTCGGCTAATTGGATCCATCTAAATAAACTAATAAAAGTTAAAAGGGGAATATTTAAAACTATGATTTCTAGAGAATAGAAAAACTAATAATTTAAGATTTAACAAGATTTCAACGAGGACACATTTTACTTTAAAACAGGCGCATTGAGTTGCCTTGTGTACGAAATGCGTGGTATAAATAAAGTTGCCTTGCCTTGCCTACTTATGATCATTGCTGTCCAATTTCGTATTTTTAAATTAAACAACAAACAAACTGAAAGACATTTGGCCAAATTAATTGCTGGACTTACTCTCACAGGACACCGTGCTATCTTCTCCTCTGTGTCCTTCAGAGCTACAGCATACTCATGAACATCATCTGAGACCACCACCATCTGAGGAAAAGAAAAGTATATGTAGATCTCGCATCGATATGGGTGATACAGCGTATTACACAATATCACAATAAATATGGCCATTAACAATATGGTTTACAGATGAGATTATTATTTCCAAATACTACGCTATAAAAACTGGATTAAAAATAATTCTAAAGAGTACTATCTGCCTCTGAGGGCTTGTTTCTTTTATCAATTGTTTAGAATCGTATTCAGTATAGAATATGTAAATTCTTCTTTTTACACTGGTAAATTCTATTTAACTGTAGTGAAATATCATGGGACACTCAAATCTCTCTGGATGAAAATCTAATATATAAAATATTGCAGCCTGAGACAGTAAAGTCAGCTGAGGCTCTTCTGCTGCGCATAGCAGCAGACAGCTATAAAAAGCTATTGAAGTTAGAGCGCTTGTGTGTTACATTTTTAAATTAAAAATGGAGCAGCACAATATCAGAGGTCAAAAGGCTTTACTGACTTAAAGGCCAATCTTTGTCTCAACACTGCTGGGGATTATTTATTTGAGAAGAGGATATAACAGTTGTAATATGAGCTGTGAGAAAACTTGTAGAGAATTAAGGGTCTCTGCTTAAACAAACAAATACATTGCACCATGTGATTAAAAAAGACTTTGACAATTACCACGTTATTTCTCCGTAAAAATCTATAAATTACAAAACAAAGTGTAAATAAGAATTCTGTCATGTAATCGTTGATCTGAAAATAAGAGACAGTTTTTTTGGCTTAGCCTTCTAAAACATTGTCAGCACTTTACGATTTTAGGGTTTACAGTAGCTTTAGATGACAGGACCCTCCGTGAAGGTCAGATCATACATTATGAATACGCTACGCTAGCATTTCCAGTATATTGAACTCCGTGGGCTGCACAAGCTGTTCCCCAGATTAAGACATAATAAGTATAATTCTATCCGCACTATTTGTGGATTTTTTTTATGAAGTCGAGCGATGAATATTCTCACAGCATGGAAACAAGAGCAGACTACAACTTAAAAAATAATTCATTGAAAGTATTAAATGTGGGGAAATATTTGTTCATATAATACAAGGGCGCTCTTTTGTCCTTCCCAGGCAGTTATAGAACCTTAAAAGCAGTTCTAACACGGAGCGGAGTTTACTTACTATGAGATTATTATTATTGAAAGCTTAATTTTGTTCCAACCATAATATTGACCACATAACACACACAATGTCGAGCCAAAAGCCTTTTCTCCACAACACATTTGCATAAACCTAAACCTACCTTGCCTAGCTGCTGGTGAACACTGAGGTTGTACATCATCACAATTCCATCAACAATTTCCAGCAGGGACTTGTCGGCGATTGGCTGCTCGGGCTCTTCCATTGGTCGCCCCAGCAACAGACCATCGTTACCATGGCTTCCCTCGACTTAAAAGTTAAAAGGAACAGAAAAAAATTTCCCATGAAGCGAGTGCAGGTACTGAGTTTATATTGCTTCAGAGTTGTAAGAGGATGCTCTATTGGGAATATGCACTGAACTTGAACTCCAATGCATTATTTTGATTTGAACATGCCGAAGTGGCTCTTTTGATGTTGAAGGTAGCAGCATGGTCTAGTCTAAGCAAAACCAAAATGAAAAGGAAATAGTAATAGATGAATCCAGATAAGAGATGTATAGACCCGGACCATCTGATGCAGTTGTGGACAGAACTGAAGAATAAAGAGATGACCAGGAATCCCAACCAGAAACTGGAGATGAGTATAAAAAATAAAAGTAGGCATATGCAGTGCAGCATGGTGAAATACATTGAAACAGTCCCCTAACATTGAGTGATATTCAGAGAGAGAATGGAACACTGGTAATAACATTGGTAGGAGGGGGACTGCTTTCAATTATCCAGATAACATTTTGTCATTGTTGCAGGTTAATACTTACTGTCCTCTTCAGTTCTCTGTTCCACTGCAAGAGTTCGAACCTTTACTTTTTCGGGTTGTGTAAAAGGTCGCCGTGGTGTCATGAGACTAACAGCGGCTGTGCTGAGAAACCTGTTGGCCCGCCCCAGTGTTGGAGAACTCAACCAGCTGGGTCGTGCGAGGGCTCCACCCATAGCTGCAGCACCAAATGGTCTCTGATGACCAACAAGATACAGTATGCTGTTGTTATGCACTGAATGTATGGGTTTTACAAATCAAACATGAAGATTAAAAATAATACCTGAGCAGCTCCACTCTCCTCATCCTCATCGAGATCATCCATAGATGTCGCCTGAATCTCGGCAGGATCGATGATGACATTAGCTTTACTGGCCAAGTCGTCTGATGAAACATAATGAAAATTAGACCCGGACGTCCTCCAAACACTACCTTGCATTATTACGCAATGGTAGGTACTAGTATAAAAGAGTTTGCATCATTTCTTCATGATAAAAACAGCAAATATAAATAAAAAAATCACTCAGTGTCAAAAGACCAAAAGGCATACTGTGAGTGACCCACTTAATGCTCTAAATCCTTCCTCATGTCAAGGTGTGTCAAAATGATGAAAAACTTTCATCTTCTGTGCACATGTAACAACAACTTTTCAATGCAACATCAGGTAACAATAAATATACACTGCAACTTTATGGATCAAAAAAGAATTTACATTTGTGTCATGTGTGCACTACTTTCTTGCCTTTACTGTATGCCGGAAATTAGTGCTTCCCAGCATTCAGTCACATTGATAACTAAGCTAATCAATAAATGAGGGCACGCCTTGTTAACGATGGACGACATATAAATCATGTGAGCAGCAGAAGAATGATGAATGGCGGGGGATTCATGGGTCTACGTAGAGACGGTGTTAATCAGGCCTTGATTATATACAGGTAACAGCGGTGCAGGAGGAATGCTGATAAGACCAATGACGATTGAAACTCCAACAAAACAGCGAGCAAGCACTGCTCTGAGGAAACTACTAATATGTTACATACATATATGTTAGATAATGTGTAGGCTCTATGCATCCAGCCCTGGTTCGTAACAAAGGTTTTAAGAAATATGTAGTGATCTGGATGGATTATTTAGTTTAAGGGTACTCGAAAGCTAAGACAGCGTGGCTCAGAGGTCTACCATCCATTCTATTCATCTAATCTATTAGATCTAATTTATAGTGGGTGTTTATTAGGTTTAGTAATATTATATTATCAATCAACACCATTTTTTTCAATCCAATACTGAGGATCACACTTGGGCTCAGGGTAGTTGCAACACTGATACCGTCTGATGCAAAGGGTATGAATGAAAACTATAGTGAAGCCTGTTCTCTGTGACTATAAGAGTTTTTGATCTTGCAGTGCCTCCCCAATACCAATCCCAATAATCTGTGCTATTGCCATCAGAACAAAACTAGGTACTGTAAGGACCTAAGAAACAAAGACCACATTTTGAAGGTATTAGATTGGGACAGACTGACTGAAAGAGACACACTTGTAAGCAATACACATTTTTAGGGTGATATTTCATATTAGATATGAATTACTTAAGCCTCCAACCCATTTAATGCAGCTTGGGTTGTATTATGATGTACAGTATGTTACAAGTACTGTTTGTAGAACCTTGAGGATATACAACAAATACATAAATAGTAAAATAATAATAAACAACCACAAACCATTAAAATC
The DNA here is from genome assembly GCA_007210695.1 of Neogobius melanostomus. Taxonomy (NCBI): domain Eukaryota; kingdom Metazoa; phylum Chordata; class Actinopteri; order Gobiiformes; family Gobiidae; genus Neogobius; species Neogobius melanostomus. The sequence goes on along the minus strand of VHKM01000073.1, from coordinate 4,453,925 downwards.
AGATACAGCAATTCGGCTGACCACGGGACTGAACAGAACATTGACCAGAGAAGTGATACAAATGTATATGATGGAATAAAAGGTATTATGTATAAAACCACGTGACCCAGCAGACCCCACTTCACAAGAGTTGCAAAAGTGAGATGAACTGATGAACTAGAGACAGAATGATTCATATGTTACGATATTATTTTGCCAATGTTCTAAAATGAAATCAAATACACACAAAAATGTCACTGGAACATTTATCACAGCGGTGACTTTGAAAGGGCACACCGTGGCCACAATCCACCCACAGTGCCTCTCTAAATAAAACTGAAGACCTGGTGTCGCACTAAAAAAAGATCAAAATAAATTACCCATTGTGTCAGGTAATTGATTTCAGCAGTGACACTCTGGTCTTTACTGGCACTGAATGAAGAACATATTGCCTGTACAGTGAATTTCAACGGGATTATCAGTCTACATTACACACCTGTCTGCTCCATCTGCTGCAACAACAAGCAAACATATTGCCTTAGCTCCTCAATTTGACAACAGAAAGGCTCATGTAAACAAAGCAGCAAATCAGTGTTTAGACTGCACATCAGCTGGAATGCACCAGTTCTTCAAAAATGGAGTGAGGTAGATAGCTTTAAAGGCAACAAAAAATGTCTCGGCACTGTAATTTGTTTTACATTTCAAATATGGAAGGTGAAATATGAAAACACTGGGGGAGTCTATTAAACTTGCAGAGTTAAGCAGAGTAATTTGCTTCAGTTGAAATGACTCTGGTCAGACTTGCTTGTTGTGCCAAAAGCTAATGCGCCTCTGTAATAGTAATGCAATTCCTCCCTCTAGTGGAGCCCAGCAACACTACAAGAGGAATCCTATCCTGAATAAATATTGGTTGAATAAAGACAAAACTCGCAAAATATGGGAAGCAACTGGATTACTGCCCATGTTTGTGGTTGGAGTTGAAATAACAAACCTTTCAGAGTCTTCTTCAAATGGGAGAGGAGTCCGCCGAGTCTCTGCAGGTCAAAGTAGTCCACCTTCCCATTATAGAACAACTGGGGCGGTACATAGGCCTCTGAGAATGATCAACAAAAATGTCACACCACAAAATATAGAAATACAGTAAATGCAATTTCTTGACAGCATGTTTCTGAATCACATTTATCTAAAGTAAAAAAAACAGATATTTACTGTATATATGAAATGTACATATTCTGCATCGACTCACCTTCACTGTTAATGCTGCTTGGAGTTTTTCTTTTGCTCTCGTCCCAGCAGGTTCTTACAGCTGTAATAAGCCGGTGAAGGAAACAAACCATGTACTCGGGAGGACACAGAGCAGTAGGGTGCTGTAAACATAACAAATGTATTAAATATAACGTGTTTTGATTGAAAGGTCAAGGAACCAAAAAAAGAACAATCCGTTGTGGTTTATAATAAGCTAATATACTGTGTTTTGTTTCGGTTTTGTTGCAATTTTACCCCTCTGTTGCTGGCATTTTCCTGAAGAAATTTCCTGAACTTGTTTAGAAAGATGTATCGTGATGCTTCCCCCTGAGGAACAAAAAACATAGATAAATTATTGTCAGAGAATTATTTCAAATACTAAAGGATACGCACAAACATTGACCAATTAAGACTTGATCAAAAATGGTGCCCATTGTACTGTAAGCTCATATTTGTTAAACCCAGACCGGACTCTTCCTTTATCTTTTTTATTATTGTATTATTTGAGTCAAGTTTCCGTTTTGGGATTTACTGAAGCTTTGAAACGTCAATGTTATCATTAGAACTCTATACCACTAATATTGTGAGTTACAGATACTTGTTTAAATCAACCACACAAATTTATAGAAACTACATAACTGTATAAATATTTATCCACATAACTTACTGTTGTTTTATCTTTGTTATTTAACAGCAGCTTCAGTATCTGCACTTGTAACTCTTCAACCACTAAAAAACAACAAAAAAAAACAAGAAATGTTGAGGTTACATTTTGAAGTGTAAAAACTGGAATACTAGGTACTGGAATTTTAGATAAAACCTTCAATCCTCTTTTTGAGTCTTTGGCAGCCTCGTTCGTAGGCTCGTCGTCTCAGGCGCTCATCTGCACCTTCATCTTTGGGTTCTCGCTCATCTTTTCCCTGCAAGTACACAAGCATGTTTAAAAGTGGAACGACTCACTGACATTTTAACAGTGTTTAAATATGTTGTTGACTGCCCTACCTCTTTGTCAAAGTGAGTTGGCCACCAGGTTGTTGGAATGAGCTCTTCCAGACCTGCCTCTTTCACTCTCAGAGGCGTCTTGATGTAGAAAAACACTACTGAACGCATCACATCGAATGTAAATATGTGTGTTAAGTCCACTACTGTCTTTAGTTCAAGGTGTAACAGAATGGTTCTTGTCTTGTTAACAACTACAAAGGATATAACACATTGCTGAGGAGATATTTTCTGGACTTTTCATGACGCAGTATGGCGGTAGTAAGACGCAAGTAATGAATCTGACACAAAACAAGAACAAGGTGTATGAATGAATTACTGTACAACAAGAAGTAAAGGTAAAAAGAACAGTAACTTTACCTGGAAACCAAGATCGGGTATAATGGGAGAAAAACGATAGGCCCGCAGTAAGGACATCATCAGCTGCTTCAGACAGTCATTCACTTCATAGTCCTATTAATTCAACCCATAACTATTACTACTGACCGGTGTATGAATAAGTATAAAAACTCAGAGTCTGTGTGTTACCTCCATAAGAAGCCAAAAGAGGTCAAGTAGCTGCTGAATGAGTGGATGCTCATCAACTGAACCTCCACCCTCCAGGATGCCCAACAGAAAGTTCATCAGCACATCTTCCACCAGGTAAACTTTACACTGCAAAAGATCAACAATGTGCTTATACAATGACACAAATTCTGAGGCGTATATGGTGCTTTTATACCATTAGTGGCGCAAAGTGGTTGAATATGTGAGCAAGGGTGACTAGAACTGTTGGCTCCCCATTTAGACTCCATGCGGAAACTTCTTTTTGTACAAATCGCTCCTCCTATACAAAAGTATAGAAAAATATGGATTGAAGAAATTGACTGTATTATTATAAATTAATAAAGGGAATAAAAACAGCAAATGATGGCTTGTTTACACTAAATTAAGTTATGCAATGCTCACAGGAGCCTAACAACGACTCATTTACTAACAGCAACAGAAGTTGAAAGCACAATTTTCCAATTAAACATCCACTAAAATATAAAGGAAAAACATCCCTCAATCCAAAAGGTTAATTTTAGACTTGATCGGTTACCTGTAGATCTAGAGATGTAGACAGAACATTCTTGACGTAGCCCAGAAGTTTGTGTGCTTTTAACAGATCTGCCATTGGTGGATTTTGAAGTGGCATGTGTCCATCCACAGGATATGTACATCAACAATAGGTTAAGGTTAAACAGATAAAATCATTCCAGATTTTTAAATGCACTTCTTAAATACTTTTTAAAATATAACAAAAAGGATATCGAAGAGGTCTGCTCCCAAAGTTGAAAGCCACAGATTCTTTGAAGGAGAGGCTAATAGCAGGAAAATAGGCTATGCCTGGACCCATTTTAATATCAGTAAAAGCGGTTCCTAAAGATTGTCCGTTCCTAAGAAAGCAGAACAGAAGTGAGTCGTGATTGTTAACAGAATCGTTAGGAATATTTCATTAATTCTTACAAGCAAAATGTTATGGTTCCTCATCCAGGTCTATCAAACAGCTGACAATGTCCCCAGCCGCCCATGACTGTGATAAGTCCAAATTCCAAAGTTTATTTATTTGGTAATTTTATACAACACACTTTATTGTTATAGTCATACAACATATTTTTTACCTTTCCATAGTTTGTGGTTGTAACGTTCCATTTACGTACTCTGTTTCCATCGTAAGCATACGAGTCAGGAGTATCACCCACTCCCTCCTGCAAAAAGTAACAATATAAAAAAGATTCAAATGAAGAATTGTAAAGAAATTGCTAAATTTCAAATCCAGAAAACGGATCATACCTCTTGATTAAAGCGGCAGTTGAGTGTACACCAGCCAATCTGCATAAGGCCCTGGGAGGATATTAGCACTTCATATGCCCATTTCCCTGTACAATATCAGAAAAATTATATATTGAGAAATTAATAATAAATAGCAAATGATAAATCATCGCCATGGCATTATCTTGCCTTAAGAAGCTTCCATTTTGGCACTAAAGATATCAGCAAACCATCAGTATGGTGGGCTTTTACAAACCAATAACAAATGGTTCGTTGTTTGCAATGGAAAGACTTATTTCACATTTTAAAAATGTACGGTGATGCATGACTTCATCACGTTAACCATGTGTACCCTAACCCTGTCATTTTGATTCACTTATCTGTTATACTACTGGCCATTTACTTACCTTTGTAAACACATGTGGTAGCTCGAATAGAGCTGAAGTTGCTGTGGCCAATGACCTTAAAATAACAACATTTAAAATAGGAATTATAGTAATAACTTATTGTGTCAAATTCATAAGAATATACTTACACCCAACAGGTCATCATCAACAAACAAAAGACCTTCAAATCCACTGGTGTGATCTAAGACAACAGGTTGTGGACCCAAGCGTCCTTCAATAACTTGATCTGAAATAAGAAAAGAAAAAAACACATGAGATTTGAGACAGTTCTTTCTTCTAATACAGAATTAATCAAGTTAATATAAACCTTTACTGTCATCTGTGGGTTCTCCCTCTGCGAGTAAGCTCTCTAGATGAGCTCCAAGATCTTGAAATCCAAGGGGTTTCCTGAGTGTTGACCGAGAAAGGCGGAGATTGTTTTTTTTGGTTTCCATTGCATATCATAAAGACACATTAGGACCATGCAGTAGCCTACAACCTAGAATGTTTTTCTCAGCATCATTGCACCACACTCTCTCATTACTTTTAGTCAGGAGCTATATTATCAACAATGTCCTCATCTTTCCGAAAATCGTATAAGAAATTCAATCTGCTTGCTATGAGAAAACATAACCCGCTCACTTAGCTTAGGAAGTAGTTTAGGTTACAGGGGGTGGGCGTTAATACTTACCACAGGTCTATCCTCAGGATAGTGGTGAAATGACTTGGCTAATTTAAGGGAACTGTGTGTTTGTATGCAAGTGTCTATGTATAGACTCCTGTGGGTAACATGAATCTGCCTGGCTTAAGAAAATAGGCCACTGACTAGAGGGCACAGTAACACTAGTCTTGGTCATGGTATAATAACAGAAACAACAATGGTAGATATTTTACAATAATATAATTTACATCCAACATGTAACAACTTTACGGGGAACAACCATTTCTATAAACAATTGTCTGCACAAGTCCAGTGTGCAAATACTAGATTAGAAAAACCAAGATGTTGTCTGGCAAAACTTCATATAAAAGAACATGGTGAATACCTGAGTGAGGCCACAGCAGGTCCTGTAGTGGAAGGAAATATATGATGAAGATAATCACTCAGCAGCTTCTCATTAACGATGCCTGAACAAAGAAATTATATTGGAACAAATTTTAGATTGTGTCTAAAATACAATTATTTTTTTTACATGGTTTCTTTTGTATGTAAAATAAAATGTTATGTTTTTTTATGTCTATATAATACAACTATTATTACAGTCAAACAAAAAATAAAGTCATTAAAAGACAACCTGTGGCTTTTGGTTTGTCAGTGTCTGAAGCTAATCTATAGTTACGACGTGTCAGCGTAGTTCCACCTCCTTTGGATGTCATAGTGCTTGTCTGGAGGTTCCTCGCCCATACACACTGCCAAAAGAAAATATAAAAGATATCATATATATCTTATCCTTACGTATTATAAATATCTTGTCCTAAAACATCCTTAGAAATCTAGATCATTTGTACAATTCCATCAATATAATTCACCTTAAAAATATTTGATTAGTTACAAGAGAGGAAGAAATTAATTCATGCACTTTTAGGAGTGGACAATGGATAAAATAAGGAAAAAATGGTAGATGAATTATGAATCTTCAAGTTGCTGTATTTTGCCACTACTTGATGCTGTTAATAACTTTGCACCTCTGCAATGTGGATTTATTAACGTTACGGTTACAGACCTGGACATACAGACTTTAATAACACAGTTGATTGTGTGTTATAAAAAATAGCATTAGCAAACAAAATGGTTTAAAATAACAACACCATAGCGTTATATACTGTCAAACTATGACTGCTAGGATTTTTTTTTATAAACTGCCTGCCCATAGATCGAGCGACTAATACAACAGGAGTGACATTATGAACAGTCTTCATTACCATGATGTGACTGGGTAGCGCAGTTTAAGTTAGCTGACATAATAAATCTATTTGCAAAGGTAAGGAGTATGTTTAAAGTCATTGTCGCTAAATGCTAATGTTTCAGTGACAGCACACTGCACAGCAACAGCACACCGATTGAATATAAATGGACAAGAAAGCTACACTTACCGGCTTGCACAAGTTCAAGATGATTTCTTTTTAAACCCAGTACTCGGTTGGGTTTTGTTACAAAAGTTAGAAGATGAAGGATGTTCTACAGTACTGCTTTAGTGAAAGATGCAAAAGACTATTTTCTACCACAACAGTCTCTCGTCAACGCCTCTCAGCTACGGAGCGCGACACGGCACAAAATACATTGGCACTGCCATGGGTTAAAGCTATTTTAGCTGTACCTGATGCAATAATATGTTTTTTCTGACCTGTTTGCAGAAATTGCCGATAACCCACAACCCCAAAAATCTTTAATAAATATCTTTGCCAGAACCCCAGCTATATATTGTTATTTAAAACACGGAAGAGAGGGGGAAAGGAGGGAAGAATCTTTGCTTTAATTTACATATCATAATCATGATGAGATTTACATTCATGGCTTGTTGCGCAATAGTTACTGTACTGTACTGTACTGTACTGTACTGTACTACTAACATCTAATCGAACAAGTGATAGCGACACCATGCGGCGCATTATTGTGTTACAAGTCTGTCTTTACATCACCGACATATTTAATATCGTATTGTTATTAAATACTGCTTACTAACATTTCTGTAGAAATAAGCAATATATATATGTTTATATTATTAATAATGCGTCAATCAAGTTTAATATTGGGGACAAATAGTCCGTGTTACATTCGCTCCTGCAATTTAGATTATCTCTTACACATCCATGTAAGGTAGTTTATAAATAAAAATAAAAAAAAGTCAAGCCAATTGTTTAATGCATGGCCTTGCCAAAAATATCCAGCCAGATGATTCGCTGAGAAAATATCTGTTTCCCGATTGGCCAATGGAAGACTCGCCTATGAGATGTTCCATTAACAGGGGGATAGGCTTAAAGCTTTTTGTTACAACTTTCTAAAATTATGATAATGTGCATCGTTCAGGCAACAGCCGTAGATGTCTAATTTAGAGAGTTTATTTGTCGAATAGAAAAATGCAAAAACACTGACACAAACAATCATCTGCGACATTGTGTCACCCACCGTGTCTAAAGTTGGTTTAGTCCGATTTGTAGTCGCCCAGTGAACAGCCTTCTAAACAAGCTACCTTTTCCAATTATGCACTATTTTAGGACTGTCAGCTTTTGTGTTTACTGAAGTTGAAGGTCATTTTGTTCATTAAACCGAGTAGTTGTATTCCTTGGCGTTTAATTATGCTCCGCCTGAGAAGGACAGTCTGCCAGACTTGGAGAGGGTAGGTTACGCACGTTTCTTTCACATGAACATGCATGAGACTTCTTCGCCTTAGCCACGACTTGTCAAACACCTACAACTACTTGCGTTGCAGGCCTGTATGATTGCATGTTTTTAATCAATGGATTTGTGTAGTTAGTCTGCTCGCCGAAGTCTATTTATTAATTAAAACAAGGCTTGATTATTATGTAACATTTGAGGAATCATAGTCGGAACGTACCGCTGCCTCAACGTCCCCACTGCCTGCTCCACCCCTAGTCCGAATGTACCAATTCCTAGTCCGAATGTACCGCTCTCTGGTCTGAATGTACCACCTTCGCGGACCCGCGTTTTTTAGCACGGGTCCGCGGCGAAGGTGCTGCGGATCCGTTGTCAACCTCGCGGTACCGCTCATGACCCGCTTCGGATCCGCGTGTGTCTATGTTGTCATTATTTGCCTTATAGTTTTTTTATTGATCCACTCATAAATTTGTGATTTGACTAACATCTACTATAAAACTAACTTAGAATTTGAAAGGAAATCGTTAATAAACACATTTGGCAATACTAAACCATACTGTAAAAAAAAAATGGACAAAATAGACTTAACATGACAATAATTCTAATAAATAGACCTTAAATCATAGAAATATGCATCAGTGCTACAGCCTTCTAGGCTAATAAACCCCATTTATCATACAAACGAATGAGAAGAATTTAAACAAGATGGACAATTGTATTCATCAATTACAAATATTAATATTTACATTTTAACAAAATGATCAGCTATAGGCTTCTAAATTTGAAGACTATTTACGTCACAGTTGGCTTCTCAATGAAAATAAATAAAATAAAGACGTAGTAAAACAAATGGCCAACAAAAGATTATTCAGTGCAGCTCATTTCAAACAATAAGCAAGGCAATTTATTTAAACAATTCATAAGAATTCAAAGTTACAGAAAAAAAAAAAACAGTTAAAATCAATAAAAACAACAAAAGTTAATCATTACAGTAAAGCAAAGTGCAGATAAATACTTTCAGTTTATATGCACAGGTAAAGAGTTTTCCTATTTGAACATATATCTGCATCTTCACTGTGTGCCACTCAGCCCAGCAGAGGTCCACCTGAAATAAACAATAAGAATATTATTTGCAAAGGTCAGGTTTCATAATGCCATTATGTAAAGGTCTTCAATACAGGTACTTGCAGTACTTTTTCCTCTTCATTTTCATTTTAACATGAAACCACCAAAGGAAATGCTGAAAGAAAAGACAATACATATTTTTAACACATTGGCAAATACTAACTGAAATTCTGACCTGCTGTGCCTTGAATAAAGTTTCATTACCATTTGTTGACTTTTATCCCAATGCAGCTGCATATGATAGTCAATGCATAATGCATAGAATGGACGCTTATTTGTAAAGCTCTTTTCACATAAGACAAGTTGGTAAAAGTGCTTTACGAAGTAAAGTGTACTTTAATCCTGCCACACACAGCGGCGGTAAGTTACCTATGCAGCTACATTTTCCCCTGGGTTAGACTGACAGACGCGCGACTGCACACATCTGTGCAAAGGGTCCCTCTGACCACCACCATTCATTCATTCACGCACACACATCATTCATCCTAGCCAATTGTACATCTAGTGGAAACCAGAGTACCCGAAGGAAACCTACACAGACACGGGAAAACATGCAAACGCCGCACATAAAGGTCCCGTCCACAAGCGCCAATGTTTAGGTTAATTATCAAGCTGTGGGTCAGTAGTGAGGAGCAGATAGCCTGGTTCCTCTCGTCCTGGTGAATATCCAGTCTCTCAGTGTCCAGAAAATGAACACCCCTCTTTTCACAGCAACTGAAAGCACAATGGCAGATCATTAGAATGTAATAATATGTACAATGACTGTTGTTGTTCTGTAATCTAAGGGTTGATGGTTTATAGAGACCAGACATCACTGTGGCTGTTCAGTCGGTGGCATTTGTGACATTTCTACATCAAAAATTGATTTTGGATGCAACTTAAGATCAACCAAAGATCCGTTGCTTACTTAAACATTATTAGAGTCTGTTACAGATAAAGCTCCACTCTATGTTTAGCCAGAATTGATTTCTTTGGACTGCACTTTTCCGACCAACAAACACTGGGAAACATAAAAGAAAACAGGTATCTATTAATAATCCGTGTATTTACCAACTTAGATTTACAAAATTATAAACAAAAAAAATGTGATTTCATTGATAAACTGTATTTTCCTGTTACATCACATACTTCAAATACAGCATAATAATGTTGTATTAGTATTACAGCTGCCCAGTACTGGTTCATACACTGCAATTCTAATGAAATTAGTTTATACTCCACCAAAATGCAATTGTAATTAAACAAAACAAGATCTTTAAACAAAACAAGGCTTTCACTGTATTTCCATTGTTTTCAAAGAGCCCCAAACTCTAATACCAACTCTACATCTCAGGAACAAGTTTGCTCCTTTGTCCATTTGCTAAAAGGTCCTGATGCCACATAATAAAGAATGCCTAAAACAAGAATCAGTTATCTTAAGGCTGTTCATCTCAGATTAAGTCACTTATTCATCCAAACCCCTGTCTACATGCATTGTCACAGCATGAGTATTCTGTGTGTGAGGATTACTTTTGTTTTAGAAGCACTAATAAATAGATAAAAATGAAAATCAGATGTTGATCTTGCTGGCTCTCAGTCTCCTACCTCTGCTCTGGTCATTGGCCACACATGTATGATTTATCCATCATTTGCTGAACCTTTCCAGATCACATCGCAGAGGGTGTTGAGGATATAGAAAACTGCAATGAAAAAGGGAGACAATTTTACAAAGATTTTGAGTTGTTGGCTGTTTGACTCTGCCCAAGGACTTAATAAACCTGGGCATGTACCCTAATAGAGGCTGTGTGGAGCATATGTAGTAAAGTGTTTTTGTTATAGTACGTACTAAGCCTCTTAATCAATATACAAAGTATATCAAAGAAATGTCTGATGGCACAGATTTGACGAACGTGTAATGTGAATTTAATATGTTTTTCATTCAACAGTTTTCTATACAATAGCTGGGTAACCTAGCCAACTGGTTATCTAGCTTTGGCATCACAGAAAATTAAAGTTGAAAATTGCAGTAATCAGTCGCTTGCTGGATTTGGTTTTATCAGATTGGAGAACACACACACTCACATGAGGCGTTAGAATGAGGAAAAATAATTAACCAGGCCGTAATAAAGAAGCGGGTAAATTACCAACTCGCGAGAGGTGAGACGGGCTTACGTCTTGCTGACCAATCAACTGCCATGACTGCAGCCAAGGCAGGAGGATAATGCCATAGTGGAACTGTAAAACTGATCCAGGGACAGTCTCTCCTTCTGGCAGCAGATATTACACCTACATGAATACGGAGGCTAAGTCTGACTCCAGATCAGAGCGAAAGCAAAGCGCTGTTGAGAGGGGACGGTGCATTTAACCAGACTTTATCTGACACTCTGAAATTATCGTACATTTAGGGCTTTTTTGAATTATTGATCGTACATCGTACAGGGGTTAAAATTATCGTACAAATACGATAGTTATCGTACATCTGGCAACCCTGACAACGACGTACGACGTGACATGTTTTGTTGGTTCTTGACGCCGGTGTGTCCCGGGCGGGCGGGATCATGTAATACAGACAACTCTCTTGTCGTTGTAGACTTATTTTGCACTTTTTATGTTCAATCAACATTGGAGACAAAAAAACAAAGACAAAGAGCACAGTCAGTAGGCAAGTGTTGATAAAAAAAAGTGTTGCTAAAGAAACGTTAAAACGCATAAAAACACATAAAAGTGATTAATTTATGGAGCCCAATCTTACGGTATCTTTGTACGTAATTAATGACATTCCGACTGGGACATTGAGTCAGCGGTACGTTCCGACTAGCACCGAGCAAGGGACCAACCATGCACAGTTCGCTTGGCTTTGCTTAAAAGCTTCGTTGAGTCAAATTAATCAATCGGTTGTTGCTTATGTTTATTTCTCGTCGTGAACTTACCAAACTAATAGCTAATATTAATTCTTCTCGCAATTTTGGAGCTCAGTCTTTACATGATTTGAAGCTGCACCAGTGAAAACATTCCTGAAGGTTGCTCTATATGCTCGCTTAGTTGGACTGTTGTGTGTGTGTGTGTCTGTCTGTCTGCCCATGCTTCCATTTGTCAGTGACTGGAACATGTCAAAATTCTCAGATGTTATTTATGTTTTTTTAGAATTGGCAGCATAAGAAAAAAGTGCTACTTTGATAATTGGCAAATTGTTAGCAATAATAAATAAATGATAAAGATATTATGTAACTGTTATAACTAAAACTGTTGTGTAATTCCAGACAAAGTTACACATTAACAGTCAGCAGGCATGTCACAGACTTTGCAAACAGAAATTAGGAACCATCAAAGTCGGCCGAGGACACCTGTCTATTATTTATTTAACCGCCATGGCTTGTTAAAACCGATTAACTCAGGTTTTCTGTTGGTAGGGTTTACTGCAGTGCGTGAATTTTGGTGTATCAGCTGTAGGCTTTCTTTTGCAGGTTCAAAACCTTCTCTTGTGCTGCTGTTGAGGTAAAGAATGAGCCTATATTGGGATTTAAAGAGGGAAGCCCAGAAAGAAAAGATCTCCTGCAGGTCAGTTGAAACACTTACAAAATAAACAACCCCTTCAGCAACTCAATCTGTTTGTTTTCCTTAGGCTCTAGAAAGTTGGAAAGGGAAAACTGAGGAGATTCCATGTGTTGTCGGGGATGATAAAGTATGGACCAAAGACATCAGATATCAGTTATGTGTGAGTATAAGCACTTAGTTAATCAAAATCATAATGGCTCTCTCTAACCATGTGTTTGTCTTCTTAGCCCTTCAATCACTCTCATAAAGTTGCAAAGTTTTGTTATGCTGACAAGGTGTGTTACCAAGTCTTTTATTTAGATGCATCACTTAGTTAAAGAACCATGAATAAATACTTAATTCACCATGTATGAATGCAGGAACTAATAAACAAAGCCATTCTGGCATCTGTAGCTGCAAGGAAAGAATGGGATTTGAGGCCTGTTCAGGACAGAGCACAAATTCTCTTCAAGGCGGCGGACGTGATCAGTGGACCCAAGAGAGCAGAGGTCCTTGCCAAGACCATGATTGGACAGGTGTAAAACATTATACAATATTGTTTTCAGAAGTTGTTTGTTTTTTTAGATGACATGTTTTTCTGTTGCATTTGCATTCCAGGGTAAGACGGTCATTCAAGCTGAGATCGATGCTGCTCCAGAACTTATAGACTTCTATAGATTTAATGCTAAACATGCCATTGCGTTAGAGGCACAGCAGCCCTTAGATGCTCCTGGAAGCACAAACACAATGATATATCGTGGTCTGGAGGTAAGAAAATAGTTTGAGCCTCACAGAAAAGTAATGAAGAACTTATTGTCCAAATGTTACTTATTCTGTAGGGTTTCGTAGCTGCTGTAGCCCCTTTTAACTTCACGGCAATTGGAGGAAATCTTGCAGGCACACCAGCACTGATGGTAGGTGTCAAATAGTACACACTACATGCACATTTATTAATGATAATAATAATCCCATTATGGTCAAACAACTGTTGACTACCAGGTGTTCGTTGGTCATTACTTAACATTCTTAATCTCAGATTAGTAGTTATTTAAATCATGGTAACTCCTGGATATTGTGACTGTGGTATTTGGGTTGCTATTATATTGTCAGTGTGGGCTTAATAATACAGAATTGCACTGACATCATTTTGCATTTCATCTTGGAGCATAAGTGCCAAAGTCATATTTTTTGGTAAAATAAAAAAAAACTAATCAAGAGATGACTGTTTGTAAATGTAAATGAGTTCTCAAACATGTTGCCTGGTTAAATAAAATCCAAATCAAAGTAAATAAAACTGAGACCTTTTTGTCATTGTTATTTTGTCGGCAACATGCCCTAGTTGCCGACAAAGCCAGCGGCAACTAATGATGCAACAGTGTTTGGAGAGTAGGATGAAATGACAACAATTAGTTAATTATGCTTGGAGGCTTACTGTTTTTTGTTTGTTTTTTTTTTTTTACTTTTTTTTTTACTACAACATTGACTTCCATTAACGATGAGTTCATTAGCAGTTATAGTTTTCTTCCCATTTTGAACCTTTTATTTTAGGTTCATGCCTTGCTGTTTTTTTTAAGATTTGACTCCATACACTGTACTGTTTCTGCAGGGGAATGTAGTATTATGGAAACCTAGTGACACAGCCATGTCTGCAAGTTATGCTGTCTACAACATTCTGAGGGAGTGTGGCATGCCCCCAAACATCATCCAGTTCTTGCCCGCTGATGGACCTGTGTTTGGAGATGCGGTCACAGCTTCTGAGCATCTCGCAGGCATCAACTTCACAGGCAGCGTACCGTAAGACGATTTAACACTATCACAAATATGCACATTTTTAGGGCAAGGCTTTAAAAATTGGTGCCTTTTTTACTTTGGCAGAACCTTCAAACGTCTTTGGAAACAGGTCGGTGAGAATTTGGACAGATACAAGACTTTTCCTCGGATAGCAGGAGGTATTTGTGATTCGTATAACAATTCGATTTTAAATTGACTTTTGTTTATCGCCAGCATGTATATTAATGTTTAGTTTTATTGGTGGTAAAAAGTAATGTTTAATTTCTTTTAATTTTCAGAGTGTGGAGGGAAGAACTTTCACTTTGTGCACAAGTCTGCAGATATTCAGAATGTAGTGATGGGGACAATTCGCTCCGCTTTTGAATATGGAGGTCAGAAGTGCTCTGCATGCTCACGAATGTATGTGCCAGATACATTGTGGCCGCAGATCAAACAGGAGCTCCTCTCTGCGCACAAAGAAATCAAAGTTGGAAATGTAAGTGGAGAACATAATTCAATGTTTGATGTTTATAATAATCTAGTGCTAACATATTTTTATATTTTTTATTAGCCTGTTGAAGATTTTAGCACCTTTTTCTCAGCCGTTATAGATGATAAGGTATTTTATTTGTTCTAAACAATGTCACATGTTGTATACTAAAAATAACAATACTTCCTCTTTTATTCTGCAGTCATTTGGTCGCATAAAGAAATGGCTTGAGCATGCAAAGACTTCCCCTAATTTAAAGATTATTGCTGGAGGAAACTGTGATGACAAGAAGGGCTATTTTGTGGAACCAACAATTATTGAGACTAAAGACCCACAAGAGCGTATCATGGAAGAGGTACAAGTACAAGCTTTCCTGATTATTGAAAGAAAATCTGATTTAGAACGCGTGTGGTCGAATGCGTGGATTACCCACATACAGTCGCCAGATCACACACAATGCAGTCACTTGTGTTTTGTATTTAAAAAAAACCTGAAAATGACCATTCCCACTAATGGCACATGCCGTTTAGAATAGGGCCCAACCGATATATCGGCCGGCCGTCATTTTGGTATTTTACAATATCGGCCAATAAAAGTCCGATATCTCCAGAACCGAAAGTGAGAAAAGATTGCCTGGCCTGCCAAACGACATGCCTTTTCATAGATATTTCAAAGACATATAGTCTGGGAGCAAGCGTGATCTCAACAATTTCCCGGTGGGCGTGATTGACAGACGGCATCAACCAATTAGAGCAACGCTAGATACGTTGCAGTAACAAGCGGCAGAAAGCCTTTCCAAAAACGTCCTTTTTACAAGGAATGCTTCGAACGCTGTTTCTTGCTCCGGTTTTAGGGATTTCATATTTTCCAAATGATTTAAAACAGACGAAAACAGTGTATCGGCCGCCATCTTTAATGTTTTGGAAGAGTGCGTGGTGGTGACAGGTGACGGCTTCCGTCTCTTGGTGCGTGATTGGACCGATGTGGGTCAAATCGTGAAATGATTGGCTGCGAGCAGCTGCCCAGACGGTTCTTCTTTGAACAGAAAGGAGGAGTGTCTGGCAGGCCAGGCAAGAGAAAAGAGACTTCCTGTTTTGTTACATTGGAAAGAGCTCAGTCAGAGCTTTAAAATGAGCTCAGCCACAACTTCCAAGACGGGGAGGAGAGAAACATCGCTGTGGAAATTGGTCATAAGTATACCTATTTTATATATTTTATGTTGTAGACTTTTGCGTATAACTTTGGAACCATAGGAAATAGAGACTTTTTTTTTATTTTAGAGTCTGCTGATTTTTGTCTTTCAATAATCTCCCTCTGAAGAATCTACTAAACATGAATGGCCTGAATAAATCAGCCCCTCATACAGTGCCCCCTGCTGTCACAGTTCAACACTGACATGTTTAAAAGCATCACACACAGGATTATAGACGAGACATTTTAACAAAATTTGGACAAAAAATATCAGCGGTGCATATTGGCATTGGTCAATCGAAATCCCCAATAATCGCCCTAAAAAGCGATATCGGTCAACTTCTTTTAGATATGTTTCTAATCATTTCTATGATTGAAACCTTTACTATAATAATAATAAAATGGTTAACTATAGTCTATTTTATGAGATTAAAAAAATACATCAAATTAATTTACTTAAAATACCGGCCTATATATCGGCTATCGGCCATGCCAACCTCCTTCGTATCGGTATCGGACATCAAAAATGCATATCGGTCGGGCCCTAGTTTAGAGGTTTGTTGTTTAGCCATAGTTGCTAATCATTTTTATTCAATTTTTAGGAGATCTTTGGGCCAGTTCTAACAGTTTATGTTTACCCCGAGAACAACTACAAAGAGGTGCTGCATTTAATAGACAACACATCTCCATACGCCCTGACGGGGGCAGTGTACATACAAGACGAGTAAGATATTTCAATATTTCCTGATGCTGAATTGAATAGTTCAAGTTGGGCTTCCTTTAATGGCTTGTATAATTGCCAGATGCAATTACAAATCTAAAAAGAAATGCTTGAATGTACATTTGTGCTTCGTTACAGAAATGTTATTAATGAGGCTGCCAAAGCCTTGAGAAATGCTGCAGGAAACTATTATGTCAATGACAAATCCACAGGCTCCGTTGTTGCTCAGCAGCCATTTGGGGGCGCCAGAGCCTCAGGTAAGAGCTAATCTACTTCCAGACACCACTGTGAAATGAACATTCTGCCTGATTTAACCTAGTTTCTTTTATGTAGGAACAAATGACAAACCTGGAGGACAACACTATGTCCTGAGATGGACGTCACCTCAAGTAGTAAAAGCGACGCACGTCCCACTAAAAGAATGGAAGTACCCTTACATGGGTTAAAGAGCAGCCAGGCCATAACTCATCCAGTCAAGACCTACAGCTGTTTTCCGTCCTGTAGACGATTAAAAATACACACTTTACTGTAGGCTAATTCAGGTCTTTTACTCTCTTAGGAAACGATTTGCACTGAACATGGACTTTGATTGTAGTTCCAGGAAAATGTGATATAAGCAGCTATTTGAACCTCTTGGTCTTTCATACAAAAGAGTCCTCCTTAAGGGATTGCCGAATCTGCCTAGTCGTGTGGCAAGTCTTTCCTCTGGCTGTCTAGCTAATATGTATTACATATTTTTCAGGGCTTTAGGGCAATTTGGGCAATTTTTAATCCCTGGACCATAATTCATGTATAGTCATCCTATTGTAAATGTTTATTTTAATCATTTAAAAAGGTCAATATTAGCTTTATTAAACTGATCATGTTAATCATGTTACATATCTTAGTGGCTACATTACCATATAGTCACTGAATCCTTGTCATCATATTTTGTTGCTAAACCAGTTGGATTGGCATAACTATCTTTGATTCAATTCTGTCTAATTTATATAAGCATGATATATGTTAAATTGTTATCCGTATGCTAGTTCATAATGTTCTTTATGGGCAGGATAGGATACAAAACGAAACATTGATGTCCAATAATGAACTGACATGACTATGACTTGTGCCTCGGTTAAGAAAAAATGCATAATATTTTTGACAATAAATGGCTGTTTATTCTTTTGTGTTTATTTCATGTTTATCTGTCTTATTGAGCAGTGTTTCAAAAATGCAGATTCTAACGCTTGAATTGTCTGCAGATGATAAAGCAAGTTTTATATACGGAGTACCTCATAATTGTAAATATGTAGCATACTTCAAAGGCCGCTCTCAAATGGATGAATTCTTCAAGAGTGTAAAGATTGTGGCACATAATTAAAAGTTCTTTTTATAATACTTTTTTATATATATGTTAAATGCAGCACCTCTTCACTCACTTTCATCGCATTGCTGCTTATGTGAATAAATAATTTAAGTGTATATGTAGCACTCACTCCTTCTGACCTTATAAAACTAGCCTTTATTGACATGTCGCGCCCAATGTCACATGACCAAACAACTGCAGGGTCCCTGTTGCCTGAAACCTGAGTTTATGTTGGACCACAGGTTCCCACACTCACTAATGTCAGCTCATGCAATGACAAAGGTTTCTATTACTGCTTTCAGTCGACAGTCTATTGCAACCAGAACAAAAGCGTGGGGGACAGGTGCAGAGTTAAAAGAAAGGAGTTGAGGCTGGAAGCTGTTAAAAGGGAGAAAAGGTTAACTTACAGTTGCAGTCCACAGACAAGATGGTGCCAATTTGTTTGAGGCTATATGAGCTTTTTTTACTTTTGGGTATTAAACTTTACCCTCTCAAGAATACTTACCTTTACATCATTATATCTGCTACACTACTTTGGAACCATTTAGAAGTACACCACTTTTTTAAATTCATTCTATTTATTTATTTTTAACTGTCATACAATTGTCGTATTATGAACACCCAGGAAAAGAATCTGTCGTCTGTTTTTTAGTTGGCACAGTTTTACAGTAAAACTTCTTAACATTATGTTTAGTTCTTCATATCTGTGTGAAGCTACTTTTTTGTCTTTTTTATTTTTTTACTTTAGTAAGTCTACATTTGAAAATCAGTAGGCAACATAATTTTACTGATTTTTTTTGTATGTGAAAATGACTAGTCTACCTCGTCATCAACTGCCAAATTTCAATCAATCAGTCAAAATGTATTTGATTATTTATTTATTCATTTATTTATTTATCTCTTAAAAACAAGTCACTCCATATATAGTTTGTGCAGACCTGTTTAAATAATGTAGTTGTCATGTGATTAATGAAGATGAAATATCAACAACACCTCATCCCTCACAGTCCTCGGGGGCTGTGGTGCTGTGGACTAGTACCCTTGACTAATTTGCTGTTGAATGCGGCACACGCCTATTGTGTTGCTGCTCAAAGTGTGCTGTGGGAAAGTTGGGGCAATAAGGCTGGCAGGATTAAAGCCTTTGAAGCTGAAAGCAGCAGCTGGCCCCCTGTAAAAGGCGGGAAACCTCTGTGCCATGAGCCTGTGAACGCTATGGACAGATATTGTTCAGGCCACTGTGCATTTGAAAGTCCCTTGTAGCCCATAAACATATAAAGCAAACCACAAATGTTGTTTACATCAGGTGATGGTGTTAGATTTTAATCCAGCACATAGCTCTTGTATAGTTGACACATTGGGCGTAGAAACAAAATAAATCAGGCATTTCAAACCAATATTTTTAGGTCTATGGGATAGGCTCCATATTTAGAATAAGATCATATTCTGAATAAGGTGTTGTTGCTATTGGACTTTTGCACGTTTTTTTCCACATATTTATTTTTATACGAGCTTCATGAGCTTAAGGCATTCTAAAACACTGTTTTTCTGTCTTATTCAGAATATGGTCTCATTCTGATTTGGAACATTCTATTGCACTTTTCATGACATGTCTACATTTCTGACGAAGGTCAGTTTGACCGAAGTGTTGCAGCAGAAATAAATGTCTTAAAGAGTGAGATGGTGTGCTAGAGCTTTTGTTCATTTTTGCATTAACTGCCCTGCCTTCTACACACCTGTTGCCTCCTGGGTGCGCGGAGTCGTCCTTAGCTACATTTCTTTTTTCGAAATAATTTATACTGGAATGGGCACTCTTCCTTTTATCACTGTTCCAACCTCTCATGCAGGCAGACTACGACAGGGCACAAAGCATTCCTGAGACTGTTGTCATGAACGAGTCTTTGACTGTGGATGCTTGGAAGCATGCCTCAGGCCCAAAGACAAGGGCAGGTGCGTGCCTCGATAAGTCTCCTTGTGACTCCAGCATCCTCTCACAGAACCAGGGAAAAGGGTGACCCCTTTTACAGACCAAAAGCCCACCCCATCCCTTGATGTGAAAGTGCAGTGTTAAGCATTAAAGTGTCATGTGATGTGACTTACACAGTTTAGAGCACTTCTCGAAAAATACAAAGTCACCAGACCTCCTTCATCTGGTGACATATTTTAGTCTAACTTTTTTACCAACTATTTATCTTGTATTTATTTTTTCTGCATTGTGTACCTGGGACTAAGGTGTAAAGTGAGCGCGAGAGTAGCAGTGGCTGTCCAGATGGCCTATTGAGGACAGAGCATAATGAGGGGCTGAAGGATCACTGGCGGCCGCAGTCGGGTGGGGCAATGGCCTGAATGGAGGCTTAAGTGTGGGAAAGAGGAGCAGCTCAGGGCTCTCACACATTCCTCAAAGGAGAGAGGTCCTTTGGCTGCACACTGAGACTGGGCGCATTTGGGCTGAAAGCCATGGAGACGTGTTGTTCGTGGTGTGCACGTGGACCTAGGCGAGTGTGGCAGTGTGTGTGGCTGGGGGCCCCACTGTGAGGCCCTTCCTTATGAATAGAATGGAATGCCCACACTGGAATGTGTTCAAGGGCCAAACAGCGTGTTTCATCTGAATATTATGGCATGACTCACTTCTTAGAAATGCAAGGAACTGAAGAAAAGCGTCTTTCCTTCTGCCATCTGTCCGTTTGCATGTAGACGTTATTAACGGTCAGTAAGTGACATTGGGAATCTAATTAAAAATAAATCACATGTTGTATCATTGCATGTGTTAGCATATAGCAGACAGATGTGTTATCTTATATTGGCAACCTTATAACACATAGGGCCCCGGAGTAAATTACAGGAGTTAAGGGTGCATGCACACACACACACATATTTGTGAAAAAGAGCGGGAAAGCGCGACGGATCCCACACGCGTCCCCTGATATGGTCCCTGTGATGTGGTCCACAGGTTGAAAGGCTGTCAGTGGGCGGAAGGGGTTTGAGAGGAGGGGTGAGGGCGCCAAGCTGTAGGCTATTGACTGGAGGATGTGTGTGAGTGGGATCCCAACCGCCTTTCCCACACTCTGCCTCCCATTTATTACATATTCCCCTAAATGACCGAGCAAAGCAGGGCCAAAGGGGGCCCTGGAGGAGGAGGTGCAACACAATAGAAGTGTGCCTTCCCAGAGGACACTGATTAATTGTGTTTAATTGACAGTTGCTTTCGGAATGTGTCCTCAATCCTGCCGCTCAGTTTTTCCCTGGACTTTCTGGCGCTGTCAGAGTTAAAGAAAATGACCTAGATAGATGAATGGTGGAATATTTCCACTACACCTGTTGCAAAGCCTTTTAATTGACCTGGTAACGATTTTGTTAAGGGTATATTATTTTATTGATAATCAAAATTATTATTGAAATACACGTATACTTGTAAATATGAATACGTGCAAGTGTAATGTCAGTTGACAAGAGAAAAAGAAATGTGCCTTATCTTTATATAGCTGTTATCAGACAGACAGTCTTTGCACATCTGCCCCAAGATCTGTTAAGACAGCGGGAAGGTTCCCAGGTAATAAAAGTGTAACGACCTGCTTGTGTTGGTCTGTACCTTCACATATCTTCTGCAGTGTTCCCTCCACTCAGGCCATGAGGCCAGTTAACCATGAGATAATTGATGCCTCTCTCCTATTGTTGTGTCGGCCTCGCCCACTGGCCTGGGAGTGTGGGAAAGCTAATCCTGCCTGGGACTCATGGCTTTGTAATGCTAATGTTCGCCTATAAATAGGGTAGAGAGATCCTCAGCCAGATCACAACTCGCTCTGCTCTCCCGGAGAAACATCTCATCTCTGCTGACATGGCGCCAACCAGCACCAGAGACTCACCTATATCAATGATCTCAACCAAAGACAAACACAAAGTAAGTACAGTTTACATACTTAAGACACTAACTTCTGATTATCACCAGAAGATTATCAGAATCTCACGTTGCATTCCCTCTAAATGTTTCTAAACAACTGTATTTTTTCTTTAGATGAGGAAACCAGTTGTGGAGAAGATGCGTAGAGACCGCATCAACAGCTGCATCGAGCAGCTCAAGGTCCTGCTGGAGAAGGAGTTCCACAAACAAGACCCCAATGCTAAGCTGGAGAAGGCTGACGTCCTGGAAATGACAGTGGCCTTCCTGAAACAGAAGCTGCAGAGTCCCCTCACTCACACTGCCCACAAGGAAGGCTACTCTCAGTGTTGGAAGGAGACTATGCACTTCCTGTCCTCATCCTCCATCAAAGACATGTCCATGACTCACCTGCAGCGAATACACTCTTCTCAGGACGTTTACCCCAGTGCCCTGCTCTGCTCTCCGCTCCACAGCCAGAGCCCAGTGAAGCAGCCTCCTGCTCCTGTCAAGTCAATGTGGAGGCCCTGGTAGAGGCCCTGACCAGACTTTGAATCACATCAGATGGGCCTTTCCATCGTCATTACTGTAGGAAAATGATTTCCGATCTGATTGCAGATCTTTTATTTACAAACTCTTATTGAGTTTTAAAGACTTCAGTAATTCTTCATATTGAAGAATATTTCAAACTGGCTAAAGCAGCACTCTATATTTGGTGCCCATGAAGCTCAGTCTTTGGTCATTAATCCTCACTGTGGGGGTCAACAGTACCAATATTGTCTTATGCAGTTGCTATGCCAACAAAAATGTACAAGCTACTCTATTTGTCTTAGCTCTGTTTAAACTATAGTTGATAATTGAATGTCTTTTGTAAAGGCTCTTTTATATGGTGTTGTATTGTTCAAGGCGTTTGGATGAAAACAAAATCTTTTCTATGGAAAGACAAAACTTCATATAATATGTACTCTCTAAAGAGAGACTGCAAAACTCAAAAAAAAAAGAAACTGAAATAAAAAAAATGGGAAAAAAATACTGTCCTCCTGAGTTATTATATCTTTACCAGATATAAGAGTTATTATGCAGGATCTTTACCAGATATAACAGTGTCTATGTCTTTAGCAGATATAGGAATACACAATTTCATGAGTTTCTGCAAGACAAATGCAGGCAAAAGTTTGGAAGAGTATTCTCTCAATAGTCAGTCACTATTCTGTTGTAGGTGACATGTGTTACTGATCAAAATACTGATTGTTTGACAGTAATAATAGGCATGATGTGTGTGGATGGTATAACCTGATTTATTTTGATCAGTATTCCTTCCACTGTGGAGAGTAACCATATTCTATGACTTATATAAAAAGCACATGTTAAATATGGTGACCGTTTTAAAGTTTCCTGTTTTATAAATAATTAAATTATTGAATATGCTGATGTTTTATTGCTGAGTGAGAATTTTAGGCACTGGCATTTGGAATATTATTCATAATGATTATAATGTGAAAGGTGTTCTGGCAGGTGTAAAGAAATATACACAGCTATCAAGCGCTTATTTGAACATTAAACAAACTTTGTGCACATGTTTACTCAGTGCTCTAATGCCACCTGCTCTCACCTGGGACATGCACACCTGCCAGACTTACACCTCCTTATATCAGACACAGGGCAGAGACTTCCCACGCTTTCACACAGCTCCGGTTACAACAAGTTGAGGTCTGCCCTGTCAACACAAATTAACAATTGATCCCCAAAGGAACGCTAGAAAGCATATACATTTATGATGACTTTCCTTTAAGGTATTGTAATAGTTATAGATTTGTGATCAAATACATTACTCTAATTAAAACGTTTCAGACATATCACTCCTTATAAGAACTATATTAGAGCATTATATCCGGACAAAGAGAAGCAGAGTTTCCCTCCAAAACTCAGTTGAGATTTGTAAGGGAAGAAGGGGGTATCAGTAGGGTCAGGAGGTTTCTCACTACGGTGGTGGAGGATCATTTTACACGGCACACTTCTTTTGTCCTGGGATAAAGGGCGAAAGGCTTAAGAGTGTGGGAAAGCTGTGCAGAGGCAGACTCCACACAGGGGAGGTGCGCCCTGTGGCCCGGCAGCGGCTCAGCTCACCAGCTGTTTGATGAAACCAGAGTTGACAGAGCCCAGTGCTCAGCTGTAGCCTTGAGCTTAGAGCCAGAGGCGTAGTTTGCCATAAGGCAAGGCAGGGGCCCCCAAGCCAGCAGGGGCCCCAGAGGGCCAACAGATTTGACAGAAACGACCAAGAGAATACAGTCACTGCAGTAGCAGTGACAGGGGCTGTTTCCCAAAGCCTAGGTACCTTGCCTTGCCTTGGCATTAAAGGCAGTGCCTCCAAACTCACTTCCTTCCAGTCCAAGGCAAGTGTCCTGCCTTGGTCCAAAAAGAGCTGCTAATGGAACACACTTCAGAGCTAAAGGAAGTGACATCACAAAATAAAAGAGGAAGTTATGTTTCACCCAGGGGAGGGGAGGGTCTGCTGAGGAGGGGGGATTCTGAAGGGCTTGGGTGGAAATAATCATATTTTTACCAAATACAAATGAATAAATGAAAAGCAGTCAGAGATGATGAAACCTATCTGAAAATACAAATAAAACTCAAAAGGGGGACTAAAACTTTAGAATTAAAAATGTCAAAGTGTGTGATATTAATTTAATTAAATGCCCATGAAACAAATGAAGTCCTTTGCTCCCTGAAGCAGTAACATTTCCTCTGTATGTTTGAATCAAATAATATAAATTTCAAATTTACAAAACAAATCATAGATTTAGTTGTTCTATTATTGACACACACAAAAAAGACAAAAACCTGAAATTCATGATTTGACCAAATCTTGACAAAAACCTTTGCTTTTTAGCAACTGAAATGAACACTGGCTCCAGAGCCATTAAACAAGTCAAAGCTTGTATTTTCCGCTTAAAAAGTGGAATTTAAGTGCTTTAACAAGTCACACAAGCCAGCACTACTTTTTTCTTTCTTTTTTCCTAAGAGCCATGGTGCATTATGGGTGATATTGGCGGGTTAAAGGCAGTGCAGGCTACACTGATGTATCCTTGGTATAATTATTAGCCACATGCTAACCAAAGGGAGGACACAGGCATCCAGACGACTTGACCTTTGGAACAGCACTTGGGCGGCGAGTGATGATGTAGATGCCTGACCACGCCCACTTTTACCAAGGCAAAGCGAGGTACCTATGCCCCATCCGAAACCAGTAAATTGGTAAGAGGTCTTACGCCAAACCGGATGTGCGTCAGCGTCCACCATGATAAGCAGCGTCCGAATCGGTTTGTCGGTAAGGAAGGAGTTAGGGAAAGTGGCCTGTATGCTAACTATCATAGCCACTTTAGCATAGGGACCTCTGGTGGTCCCTTACCGGCGATTAGGAGCTATGTGTCATCCCATAAGCCACTGCGCCAATCCCCCACCCCCCTCGCCCCACCCTCGAGTGATTCAGGCGCAACCACTGTTGATTGACAGGAGCACATTTAATAATAAAAATAATAATTAAAAAAATAAGACTCTGCACAAGCCAAACTTTATAAAAGTGACAAAATACATGTTAGAGTCACCACAGCACAGTCACATGTCAGGTTTTAAAGAGCCGCCTCAGTAAATGGCTTAAATGAAGGCAGTTCGTGCTTTTGTGCTTTTGCTTTCATTTAGTAGAAACTTAAGCCACATGGCTAATTTGCATACTGTAGCTTTATGAAACCGCTGTTGAGATAAAATAAAGGGAAATGTGAAGGATCATTTGGATGTTTCTTTTTTTTCCGCCTTACATGTATGTTGTTGTTGGACAATATACAGTAGGTGGCGGTATGCCTTTGTTTGGCCTGCACTGAACTTTAAAGAAGAACACTTTGGTGATGTCATTCTTCCCTGAGTAAGGATGGTCGAATTGGAAAATGCTGCTGAAGCTCTAGTTCACTAACTGCATAGAGATCTAACAGTTGACCCATGAAGGTTAAGGATTAGTTGCTATGTTAGTACTTAGGCTATGGCGCATCCGAAACCATTAAATTGTAGCAAAGAACAAGAAAAGCACTTTCTTTTAACTGCATACCATACCCCAAATAGTATGACCAACGTGTGCCATGTCTTTACGCATGTATACCAAATATGGGTACCATGCGTAATGACTCATCAAGATTGCCTTAATATCTTTGGTGGTGTGAAGTGACTGGTATCTTTTCCAACACATTCAGATGTAAATGTACATCTTTATATTTAGGTATAAGACTTAATTTATGCATTTTATTGACACAATTTAAAGAAAACAAAAAATATTCCTCATAAAACATATAGATGCGAAAAAGTGGTACTTTTTATTTTTGAGATTTATTTATATGATAAACTTCTCACATATTCCATGTAAAAAATAAACATGGGTCAAATATATACCTTCACAAAAGGCAACAGAAACACCCTCCACAAGGAGGGTCAACAGAGTATTACATGTGTTGTTTGGTACACAGTCATTTTCAGTCAACTCCACAGGAATCATATAGTACCTAATATAGGTCACAAGCTTTTATCACTCTAAGTCTCCTTTAAAACTTACTAAGACACTTTCAGCAAGGTTTTTACAAAAGTAAAGGGAAAAAATAAAAGTAAATTATGAAGTTAATAAAAAATGCAGACGTATTCACAATAAAGTAATGACGATGGAAAGGCCCATCTGATGTGATTCAAAGTCTGGTCAGGGCCTCTACCAGGGCCTCCACATTGACTTGACAGGAGCAGGAGGCTGCTTCACTGGGCTCTGGCTGTGGAGCGGAGAGCAGAGCAGGGCACTGGGGTAAACGTCCTGAGAAGAGTGTATTCGCTGCAGGTGAGTCATGGACATGTCTTTGATGGAGGATGAGGACAGGAAGTGCATAGTCTCCTTCCAACACTGAGAGTAGCCTTCCTTGTGGGCAGTGTGAGTGAGGGGACTCTGCAGCTTCTGTTTCAGGAAGACCACTGTCATTTCCAGGACGTCAGCCTTCTCCAGCTTAGCATTGGGGTCTTGCTTGTGGAACTCCTCCAGCAGGACCTTGAGCTGCTCGATGCAGCTGTTGATGCGGTCTCTACGCATCTTCTCCACAACTGGTTTCCTCATCTAAAGAAAAATACAGTTGGTTAGAAACATTTAGAGTGAATGCAACATGAGATTCTGATAATCTTCTGGTGATAATCAGAAGTTAGTGTCTTAAGTATGTAAACTGTACTTACTTTGTGTTTGTCTTTGGTTGAGATCATTGATATAGGTGAGTCTCTGGTGCTGGTTGGCGCCATGTCAGCAGAGATGAGATGTTTCTCCGGGAGAGCAGAGTGAGTTGTGATCTGGCTGAGGATCTCTCTACCCTATTTATAGGTGGACATTAGCATTACAAAGCCATGAGTCCCAGGCAGGATTAGCTTTCCCACACTCCCAGGCCAGTGGGCGAGGCCGACACAACAATAGGAGAGAGGCATCAATTATCTCATGGTTAACTGGCCTCATGGCCTGAGTGGAGGGAACACTGCAGAAGATATGTGAAGGTACAGACCAACACAAGCAGGTCGTTACACTTTTATTACCTGGGAACCTTCCCGCTGTCTTAACAGATCTTGGGGGCAGATGTGCAAAGACTGTCTGTCTGATAACAGCTACTAAATACATAAAGATAAGGCTCAATTTACATTTACACACACTAATACCTTTTACAGTGACAGAGGAAAGAATTGCCTATGCTCAATTGAAAAATTGTATTTATTTAATTGTGTTTACAAAAAGTCACATGACAATTTGGCAATATGTAATTATACGTTAATGACAGAAGACCCGTGAGCTTCCACAATAGGAGAATTTCTAATTATATACAGTCATGGACAAAAGTGTTGGCCCTGAAATTATCCGTCCACGGCTGATTTGCGTCGAAACCGTTTTACAGTGAGCCTGCAGGGCAGCTTGAATTTAGAAGTTTGAGGCTGCTTATCCACCATCTGGACTATCCTGCGTTGCCGTTGCAACCTTTCATCAACTTTTCTCTTATGTCCACAACACATCCAGGCAGGTTAGCTGTAGTGTCATGGGTTATAAACGTCTTAATTATGTTGCGCACAGTGTATAAACGAATCTTAAGATTTCTACAGATAGACTTGTAACCTTGATGTTTTTCCAAAATGTGGGTAAGTCCTCTGACAGTTTCTCTTCTTTCTGTTCTCCATGCATAGTATGGCAGGCACAGACACACAATTGAGAATGAGGAGTCACGTGCCGAGTTGGGGTGATTTGGGGGGGGCTCTGAGCCTGTCGGACATATTGGCTGCGGATTGGGGCACGCCCCCAGAATTTCACGCATTGCTCATATTCCAGAGCACTTTAAATTGTGCGCATTTACGTTTTCGGCAAGACAGAGACTGATCTACGAATACGACAACAAAAGACAGAAAGTGATGCAATGCAAAGAGATAAGGCGAAAGAAAGGGACTTTACAGGCACAAGCTCATACCAAGCACAAACATGGTATATGGTGAAGCTTGCGGACATCCAAAACATCAACACACGAGCTCCCTGCAGCGGAGACCTAGACATTTACCTCCGTGCACATACATGGACATAGTAAACTACCTTGTATTTGGTGTAAGTTACTACACGATGCGGAGTTTAAAAGCCACAAGTCTTTGGAAAGTTACGAGACTTTCTGCTGTGGCTGGATCCAGGACTTGGCTCTACAAGCCTCCAGCCGGTGAAAACAGCATAACTTTCTTCACATGCGTTTTAGTGTGTTGTCATTACATTGCATTTAGCGGACACTTCTTGACCAAAATGACAAAGTAATAAAGTGCGTGTTTCGTAAACACTACATTGTTACGAGATGTTCAATGTACACAAACGTTTATATAACTCTGACCAGTCAAATATTTTGACAGGTCAGAGTGAGACTTGCGCTCCTCAATGCTGTGTCCATTTCTGTAACCTAAAAAACTGTATCCCATTGTTCCTACGTTTTCCATGTCTATCATGTGAGGTATTGGAGCAGTTTTTAACGCAGCAGTGACTTCCAGGCGGTAAAACAGTGCAGAATAGCAAGAACCTCCGCTACTACCGCGTTAACAACACAAGTAAACGATGTGTATTGCCGCCGGACTGCAACCACTATGGCGGCGAGGGGGGATCGGCGGGGGGCTCTGTGCCGTGACGACAACTCCTCATTCTCAATAGGCTGCGTTCATGTTTTAGAATGTGATGATGTCATAATGTCAGGTGGAGGGCAGGGGCCAATACAACTCTATGGAAGTTTAGTTTAGTTTAGTTTAGTTTAGTTTATTAGTTTATTTGAGCAGTAAACATTCTGCTCAAAAGGAGTAGGCTGAAGCAAGAGCTTATAAGCGCCCACGCCTAAAATCAATACAACATTTACAAGATAGCATTTACATAAGGACATTACATGACAGAAACTCATGTACTGTATACATTCCCCAAGAAGGAGTAATACTGATTACAAAACAACAATGATAATGCTACATAAGGAACTGTGTCAGTCGCACGACCTCTGCAGCATGCACACCCGTTTATAAATAACTTTATCCTATTGCAATTACATTATCAATCCTACACTTAGCAGCATCATATTTTGATTTGCATCAATGTCAAAGGAGAACCAGTTACACTTCAAAGCGGCTTTTTTTTAACACAGACCAAATTACAAAGTATTGTTTGAAATGTTCATATAGATAACAGAAAGGAAGCACAACGACAACCACGGTCTCGTTTCATGTACGATGTTTAGTACAAAGCAAGTAACAAAAGGCAACCCCTTAATATAATATATTTCAGCATGTTACCAATGCCAAAGAAAGAAAATACAGCTTTTGTAAGAAATGTTTTCCTCATCAGTATTTGATTGGATTCACAATCCTGACATATTATTTTAATGGCTGAAAGTCCTTTTTACTGTCCAACATCACAATCATGTTTCTGAATATTGTCTCCACTTTTGGACGCCTTTATGAGGATATAATTGGACATTAGATTACAGTATGTGTGCTGACAGAAAAGACGATGAATTTTGAGACAGTTTTGTTCCATGTGGATTCTCCCAGTAATGATATAAACCAAAATGTGTGTGTATGGATGTATGATGCGGGGCGTATTGTTTTAAATGTTGTAATCTTTAAAGCACTTTGTGATACCTTTCGGTATGAAAAGCGCTTTATAAATAAAGTTTGATTGATTGATTGATTGATTGATTGAAAAACTAATACAAACAATTTGCAGTTTGCCAGTTACCATAGTTACTGCCATAGAATTTTCAGTTGCCCTCCACCTCAATTTAAACTATAGAGTTCAAGAACGTGATGTCATATCGCTAAGCATTATGGGATTAGCAGCAATTGTAAACTAATGGAGATTTTAAGAGTTAAAATACTGGAGTTATTGTTAACATTAGTGCAATTTTATTTAAAATTCAAACCTAATCCGACGTACACCATATTGGATGTCGGATATTTTGGAGGAAAGTCTGATGGTGGTCGGAGACTGATGGCGCAGACTGGTAGCCTCGCTTCCATCAGTCTACTGTAATGGCAGTTTTAGAGTTAATTAAATTGAAGTCAGTAATACACTAATTGTGAAGTACCGTCTGGCCCCTCCCATCTTGGTGCTGGGACGGCCTCTCATGTGTACCTATATAACCAAGGGAGAGACTTCGGCTCCCCAGAGCTAACCATGAGTTTACCTGTGTGTTGGCCCTCTGCACGTGTGTTAAATTAAACTTACACTTTTGATAAGACAAATACTTTCAAGTTTTCCTTTATAGTGCAAAGTGACATATGTCAAGCCTGTATTTGTTATAATTTGGATGATTATGGCTTACAGTCCATTTTCAAAATATTCTAATTTTATGACATTTTTAATTTGGGGGTTTACAAGCTGAGCCATAATAACCAAAATTATAACAAATAAAAGCTATACATATTAGTTGTTATATGAGAATAGAATGAGATATAGATTTTTTAAGAATTTTGTTGTTGTTTTGTTTTTACAAAACCAAAAGTTTACATACATTTCATCAAAGAGTAACTAACCCCCCTTCCAGAGCCTCAGCCTCAGAGCCTCAGGCCCCATCCGAAACCACTAAATTGTAGCCTCTAAGTACTAACACTAGCAACTAATCCTTAACCTTTCATGGGGTCAACTGTTAGATCTCTATGCAGTTAGTGAACTTCTTGCTCCATCCGAAACCAGTAAATTGGTAGGAGGTCTTACGCCAAACCGGATGTGCGTCAGCGTCCGCCATGATAAGATGCGTCCGAACTGGGCTTTCAGTTAGGAAGGAGTTAGGGAAAGTGGCCTGTATGCTAACTATCATAGCCACTTTAGCATAGGGACCTCTGATGCTAACTTACTGGCGATTAGGAGCTATGTGCCATCCCATAAGCCACTGCGCCAATCTCCCCACCCCCCTCGCCCCCACCCTCGAGTGATTCATGCGCAACCACTGTTGATTCACAGGCGCACATTTAATAATAATAATTAAAAAAAAAAAGATTCTGCACAAGCCAAACTTTATAAAAGTGACAAAATACATGTTGTCGTCCCCACAGCTCAGTCACATGGTTTTAAAGAGCCTCCTCAATAAATGGCCTAAATGAAGCAGTTTGTGCTTTTGCTTTCATTTAGTAGAAACTTAAGCCACATGGCTAATTTGCATACTGTAGCTTTATGAAACTGCTGTTGAGATAAAATAAAGGGAAATGTGAAGGATCATTTGGATGTTTCTCTTTTTTTCCCCTTAAATGTCTTTATTTGGACACTATGTTGTTGTTGGACAATATACAGTAGGGGGCGGAATGCGCTTTTGTTTGGCCTGCACTGAACTTTAAAGAAGAAGAAAAACAGCTGTTAGTGATGTCACTTCCCCTTCCCCTGGGTAAGGACGGTCGAATTGGGCAAAAGCTGCTGAAGCTCTAGTTCACTAACTGCATAGAGATCTAACAGTTGACCCCATGAAAGGTTAAGGATTAGTTGCTAGTGTTAGTGCTTAGAGGCTACAATTTAGTGGTTTCGGATGGGGCCTCTGCTTCAGCAGCATTTGCCCAATTCGACCGTCCTTACCCAGGGGAAGGGGAAGTGAATCTTTTTTTAAATTATTATTATTATTAAATGTGCGCCTGTGAATCAACAGTGGTTGCGCATGAATCACTCGAGGGTGGGGGCGAGGGGGGTGGGGAGATTGGCACAGTGGCTTATGGGATGGCACATAGCTCCTAATCGCCAGTAAGTTAGCATCAGAGGTCCCATGCTAATGTGGCTATGATAGTTAGTATACAGGCCACTTTCCCTAACTCCTTCCTAACTGAAAGCCCAATTCGGACGCATCTTATCATGGAGCATGAGATTTGAAAATCTCAACAGAAAAGGGGCGTTGCCTGGAGGACCAAGGAGCGCGCGGGAGGGGTGAGTGGTGGGAGGGGTCTGGGTCGGTGATTGCTGACAGGCCTGAGTCATCTGTCTTTTTTTTTTACTTCAACTCGTAAACAAAGTCCGAGCATGGAGTTCCAGCGAGCTAACTTATTTAGCAACCTGCTCCACTGGGACAACTCTACAGCTCTCTCTACACAGGAGAAGCATCGTGACAGACAGCGGCTATGTACCTGAGACTGCTCTGAGGCGCTGGGTTATTTTATTAGAGTGATCCCATGTATTTTATTTTTATTGTTTCATGTTGTATATTTTGTGACTGTTTTTACTCTTCAATTGTACTTTATAATGTTTGTTGTACAGCACTTTGGGCGGTTGTGGCTGTTTTTAAGTGTGCTATATAAATAAAGTTGACATTGACATTGACATTGATTCCTCTGTAATTTACAAAGCTAGCGGCTTAGCATTGAGCATTGAACACTAAAACCAATACTAACAAATGTCCTAAACTAAATTCAGCTAACTAATCTAGCAATAAAAGCAACTAATGACTAAAACTACAATATTCAACAACAACGCTATTAACACTACACAATTATCTATAATACAAAAAGCTATGCTGAAAAAATCTACCTAAATGCTATAACTAATCGCAAACCTGACAATCGATAAAAATACTCTCTCGCTATTCCTTCTCCAACTCGCTATGGGACGTGAACGAGACTGGGCCGCTTTTCGGCGCCCTCACACCAAGAGCGGCGAAAGAGAGGAGAGCGGCGAGCTTCCATTCATTCCCTATGCTGCGTGGCGACCGGAAAGAAGCCTCCGGAAATACACAGGAGAGCGGCACGAGAAGGGCTTGTTGCATGATATGGCTATGCTAGTGCCCCTGACCTTAAGTTGTGAGCACCAGCATTTCCTGTCCGTAATCATTTCCTATGGAGATTAGCTCAGACCCTCTCGAAAAAAGGTGGACAGTGAGTTCCTGGTAGAGGATCACTTACTGTGTGTTAAAAACTTGATGTAGGATGTAAATAGTTCAGTGGAGGAGACGCCTGTGTTTATAAAGGTCAGATAGTGTGTCTTGAAGCTAAAGGCTAAAGGCTATAAGCTAATCTTAACCTTAACCAAGCACATTTTCTTCAGTTCGGCTTTACACAAATGAAAATCTTCTCGACTGGACAAAACGGGCTCGGTTCAGGTGGAAATCGCTAGTGACAGGAAGTGCTAGCGCTCACAACTTCAGGTCAGAGGAACTAGCGTAGCCTCAACATGCAACAAGCCAACGCTATGCAAATACAGAGCCATTTCCGGCGGCGACCACCAACCACAGAACATGATCTGACAGACACCTGTGTGTAATTGGCTCATGCACTTCAGCTGCGTCTCCAACCCCACCTCCACGTGCTCCTGCACAAGGGGGGCTGGCCAAGGAAGTAGAGCAAGCTGAGCGACAGAAAGCGTTTTTTTCCCGCTTGGTCTGAGTCCGGCCTGAATAGCCCAGAGCGGCAGGGCAACTGACGTCAGGCTTCACGGCTGACGTCAGCCTTCACGCCTGCGCAAATAGTGGCGCCAAATTCAAAAATCAAATGCAGTAAAGACAGATCGCCTGTAGATGGCGCCTCACTCGCGGTTTTAGGCATAAAGTTGACCTTTCAACTAATTTGCCAAAAAGTGCCAAAATTATGATCAGGATATGTAGAGAACACTATTGGACACTCATTTATACAGTTTATCAGCAAAAAAAAGTATGTACATTTCATTAATATTTGGTAGCATTGCCTTTAAACTGTATAACTTGGGTCATACGTTTTGGATTTCCTTTACAAGCTTCTCACAATAGTTGGCAGGAATTTTGGTCCATTCCTCCAAACAGAACTGGTCTGACTGAGCCAAATTTTTAGGCCACCGTGCATGCACATGCCTTTTCAGCTCTGCCCATACATTTTCAACTGG
This sequence comes from Neogobius melanostomus, assembly GCA_007210695.1. Classification (NCBI taxonomy): domain Eukaryota; kingdom Metazoa; phylum Chordata; class Actinopteri; order Gobiiformes; family Gobiidae; genus Neogobius; species Neogobius melanostomus. The sequence continues at coordinate 4,419,774 of VHKM01000073.1, read as the reverse complement.
ATTGAGATCAGGACTTTGTGATTGCCACTTCAAAACATTGACTTTGTTATCCTTAAGCCACTTTGTAACCAGTATTAGCCATATTCTTTGGGTCATTGTCCATTTGGAAGACCCATTTGCGCCTAAGCTTTAACTTCCTGGATGTTGTCTTGAAATGTTGCTCCAATATTTCCATATAGGGTTCTTTGTGATGTAGTCTATTTTGTGAAGTGCACCAGTCCCTCCCAAAGCAAAACAGCCCCACAGCATGATGCTGCCACCGCCGTATTTCACAGTTGGGATGGTGTTCTCAGGCTTGCAAGACTCCAAACATGACAATGGTCATTATGGCCAAAAAATGCTTCTTTTTTCTGTCAGACCACAGAATATGTCTCCAAAAAAGCCCTTGTTGTTACAGTACTTGTTTCACTCTGGAAGATGACAAACTCTTACCAGTTTCAGTATCTTCACCAGGTCTTTTGCATTTGTTCTTGGGTTGATATTCACATTTCAGACCACAGCACGTTCATCTGTGGGACACAGAGATGAAATTAAATGAATGAAATTAAAGAAGCAGACACAGTCCTACATTTAAGACTAGGCTCAAAACGTACCTCTTTGAATTAGCTTATGATCAGGTCAGTTAGGTAAAGCACTAACCCTCAGCCTGAAGTAAAGCTGCCCTAGGAGAAACACTGCTGTGGGAAGTACGGTACACTGAGCGCTATCCTCTTCTTCTTCTTACTGCAAACTTGTCTTATTATGATACAATACTTATCTTATCTGTAGTCTGTTCATTACTATTCACATGGTGTCTCCTGTCCCACTCCCCCTTGGGAGTGTCTGTCTAGATCGAATGGAGGAACCCGGCTGAACGGAGGAACCCGGCTGAACGGAGGGACCCTGCCCACTGGATTGACAACGGGGACTGGATGGTCTCGATCCTGGCCCTTCTGCTGAGGGGATCCCATCGGCCTGGGTCTCTATAGCCTGTCCGTCCATGGGAGTGGATCTTTCCAGCCTGTGGTTCTCCCCGAGGTTTCTCGTTTCTCCCACCGGGTTTTTGAGTTTTTCCTTGCCGTGCTGGAGAGTCTAAGGACAGGGGACACCCGCGCCGCTCGTCGCCAGTGCTGACGCTCATTTGGACATTATGTTTGCCTGGATACTTGATTTAAATGTTGTAATCTGTAAAGCACTTTGTGATGCCTTCGGTATGAAAGCGCTTTATAAATAAAGTTTGATTGATTGATTGAAATGTTCTGTATGATAGCGGGTCATTTCCATCATTGTTTTAACCAATGAACCTGGCACCTTAAAGTGTCTTGAAATTGCACCCAAGGATGAACCAGACTTGTGCTTCCAAGGACATGACATTGTCATCTGGGCTTTATCAAATTGTTTAAAGGTGTAGTAATCTTAGTGTATCTCTCATTCTTATGGCATTTAGCAAATACATACATATAAAAATATTTATTAAAATTCTAATTGACCTTAAAAAATTAAAAGTTAATCCTGGTTTCATGTCAGACAGTGAGGAAAAAATGCAAAGGTGTCTTTTGATTGTCGAAACTTAGACTTGCTGAACATATATTTGTGTCATTTCCTGTGGGACTTTTTTACGGTATATATAACTATATATGTATATATATATATATATTCAGGGCATCCGTAATTTTAGTGGAGCACTCACCAGAAAGGTTGTATAAAAAAGACAGATTCACACACACACATGCCATGTTTATTTTAACAGCAAACAAACAAACAAACAAACAAACAAACAAACATAAGGTTATTAGCATATGGGCTTGTTGCTAAGTCGACTCTTTAGTCTATAGTCCATCCATAGTTGTTCTTATGTAGAAATGTAGCTAACTAATCAGAATCCGAATTTATTTTTATTAAAGGCAATTGAGCATATAGCGTATACCTTTATTTCAATCTGATAATTGGAAATCCAAAGCCATTCCTTGCTGTATGTTCCCCCTCAACAATGCAACGTGTAAAGATTATTGCATAAGGCTCATGCAAAGAGGCCCTGGCCCTCAACAAATGCAAACTATAGACCAGGCCTGTACCTTTTATTTATTTGTATTATATTGTGTTTATCCAAAGCTTTGCCACGGTCCTTATCATTGGTTTTGCCCCAATAAGCCTTATTAGCTTAATAAATCAAACCAAAAATGAACATGCCCCTCGTTAGTTCATCGTGTTTTCAATGTCCCGCCCACCGGCCCTGCAGCACAGGTGAGAGCGGTGCTCAGAGAGAGCAGAGGCTTCTCCTCCACAGAACAACGATCTCCACACCTTGTGCTGAAGATCGCTCTTTATTTTTTATCAGTCGGCCTCATAATCGTGGACCAATGAGTTCAACAAGCCGACAGTTTTGTATGTGATCTAAAAAAAAACTTGTGTCAGACGCGAGCGCCGTTTAGCGCGGCTCAGCGCCGCATCCCCGCCATGTATTTTTGTCACAATATTTCAGCTCTATGTTCTCTTAAAACAGTGTATGTAGTGCCCTTTTGATTTTTGAGCAACTGCCCCTCTGTAGCTCTCTGCACGGCCCTGCTATAGACTATTGTTTTGAAGAGATCAAAGACCACGCGACAGCCACGCCGGCACACTTCTGCTTAAGGCTCATCATGTCACACTTGGATCAGATAGAGGAAGTGGAGGTGATTCTTCAGGCCAGACGGGGTGTGGGCGTGTTTGTAGTCGGGACTTTATGACAGGTTTGGACTGTGGGAAAGTGTAAGGTGTGAGGAGTCCACGGACGAGGCGCGAAACCGCTTCTCTGGGTCTTATAAATAGCGCCTTTGCATCTGCACTGCACACTACTACTATCTCATCTGCAGCCTGAAGTACGGAAGACTCTTTGGCATTCACCAATGGCTCCGGTTACTCACAAAAATTTCAACGATAAAACTTTGGACATCCCCAACAAGGTAAATGAGACTTACACATAGAACGCAGCACAAAAACTCAAAATATATGCAGTGATATAACTTTTTTTTTTTTTAGCTTAGGAAAATGGTTGTGGAGAAAGTCAGAAGAGAGCGGATTAATAGCAGCATCGAGCAACTGAGAGCTCTGTTGAATCTGGACCAGTACGATCCTACCGGTGGGGCCCAGTCCAAGCTGGAGAAGGCAGATATCCTGGAGATGGCCGTGTGCTTCCTGCGCCAGAGAGCCATCGCGTCTGTGGTGCCCAGTTATTCGCAGGGCTTCTCTCAGTGCCTCCAGGAAACACTCAGACATCTGTCCCTGCACGCGCCCCTGCAGCACGCGGAAAGAGAAGAAATCAAACGCTTCTATGTGGTCCAGAGAGCGGCACTGCACAGGCACATTGCAGACGAGCACAGTACAAGTAAACGCTTACGGTCATATGGTACCCTTTGGAGACCGTGGTAAAAGACAGTATGTTATATTTAAGTCCACATGGGCAATAAGTGACTTTTCTCCCTTTGTGTTGATAAGGTTTGTTTCTTTGTGCGCAAATGTTGTCAGCTTGGATATGATTTGCTGCACAGCATTTGCACTTAGCTGTGTTACAAAAGTTTGACTACAGTGTAGTTGACAGAACACAGTGCCAGGCCTTATTTGCCTTTTATAAAGGCGCCCGGGCCGCATGTCCTGTCATTCGTTCGTTCTTACATACTATCTTCTTGATCTCATAGTTTTAATTTCTATATCTTGTCGTAAAATGCATATTAAACATTCCTAAAAGTTAATGTATTTTTGTGACTTTTTTTGGTGCCAATTTAGATTTTGTTCGTTGTCAAAGGAACTAATGAATGCCAAGGTTCAGAGGCTAGACTGAACTTGTAGAGTTGTAGGCATGTAGGACCATGGACAGCGCCGAGAGGAGCCGAGCAGGCCTTCATGCTCAATGCTATATTTACCTGCGTAATTCAGGAAGGCCGATTTCACTGATATGTAATTAAGTATAGAGAGACACGGGAAACAGAAACATGGATCTTATTCAGATATATTTTATATTAGAATGCAGTGATGACACATCACAGTTTGAGTTCAAACAAACTTGAAATAACAAGATTCATAAAGGCTACTTCGCCTTCATAGAAGACATACAGTTTCAGAACAAGCATGTGAATGCTTTATATGTCACATAGTGACAGGCACAAACTTTTCAGAAAAGTCTACAATTCAAAGAGAACCAAAATACACAATGGGAAACAAGGAAGGGGGGGGGGGGGGGGGGGCTTCCGGGGTCAATACAGAATCCCTCAGAGTGTATTGAAAATGAAACAAAACTGATACTGATACAGTCTGTCGTCTGATACAGAACAAGTATAAACTAGCCAACATAGCTTAAGTTCTTTCTATTGGTTATTGATTTCCATAGGAAAATGTAAGGGATTCAGAAGCCTTTTTGAACTATAAGTTCAGTATATATTACAATATTTCTATCGAAATACCCCAAATAAATCTATGAAAATGAAAACACCTCGAGCAGTCACTCAATAAAATGCATACATGTCACAGATAGAGATCAATGTGATCCTGAATAACAATCCCGTTTGTAGATTCTACCAAGGCCTCCAGAGGACGCTGCTCTCTGGGCTCTTGTCCTCAATGTTGCTCTGAAGACAAAAGTGTGCCTCCTTGTGGCTATGCGGTTCAGTGCAGTGGCTCTTTGGCCTCTGTTGCAGACGTGTGAGGAAACTAACAGTCATCTCCAGGATGTCTGCTTTCTCCAGCTTGGAGTCGGGCTGCTGATGGAGGAACTCTGCACACAGGAGAGACTTGAGCTGCTCAATGCTGCTGTTGATCCTCTCTCTGCGTAGTTTTTCCACCACAGGCTTTCTCAGCTGCAACAAGAGAGAACATGAGTTAAATTGTTCCACACACATAACTATGATAAAATGAATGATAAAAGCGTGAGTAGAAGCATGAGACTGGGTTTACCTTGTGAGAGAGGCTGAGGTGCTCCGGAGAGGGGCCCATTGCTGCAGTGATTGTTGGAGCCATGTGTGGATGTGAGCTGTAGAGGTCTCTGTAGAGAGTCTGCTGTGTGCTCCTTCAGCCTCATATTTATAGAGCCACATCTCCATATGAATGTGTGGGTTTAGGCCTGAGAGAAGGTTCTCACACTCTGGACCAATCACAGCGCTCTTCTGGCAGCAGTTCTCTGAATAGGAGTGCTGCCTGGGGGGGGGGGGAGAAGCAGGTGGAGACTTGGAACTTGATGGAGTGTGCTCTGAGTGAATGTGGTACAAGTGTGACCTGATCACTGACAGGGCACTGACCAGCCCATCACACACGGCATTGATCGTTCTTGGCTCATTCTCAATACAATTGTTACAACAGAGATATCAGTATGAACCTAACATGAATTTTAGGATGTCTTTAGAATATTCTTAGATTTTCATTTGTTAGACTCATAAAGCATTTTTAACCAGTATACATTTTGATGAAATATTATCCATACTGATTAAAATACAACTTTGTTAAGAAATAATAAATACAGTAAACCAATTACTTAATGTTAAAGGCCTTAAAGTATGATATTTTGAACCCTCTCTGATAAAATTCTAGTTTACTGTGGTTTGTGAAGCTGACTGTTTTTCATTCCAGAATGTTTAGAGAGACTGGGACAGGTCCGGACGTGTTGCCAGCTGCAACAGATGTGGCTCTTGTCTGGACTGTGAGTAGACGGTCTCCCTGACTTTCCCACACTGCACACTGAATGCTGCCTCGGCCCCCCCACAAAGGCTGCTCAGAATGGGGCATTAGTGACAGATGCCACCCGTGCGCTGTAACTGAGAGAGCCCACGACTTCCTACACCATCTGGAGGGAAAGCTCCTGATTGGCTGGCTGTCTATACTCACATTGTGTCCAAAGCATTTCCCTGTAAACAACACCAGGCCACCACCGTATTGCTGTACAGTTAACTTAATAATAGGTCATTATCCTTAGCCGTTATTAGCATTTTAAATAGTGGATAAAGAAGATGTTTTAGTGAAATAGCTACTGACAGCCGGCGTGTGTTAAATATCAGTGCATGGATACAGAATATTAACAAGAGACATGTATGTGTTATGATCAGTTTGCTTTAAAGGTCTTTCATAACTCACAGAATAATTGGTCGGTTCGTGGACTATGTCTATACTTTTGATCACATTTTCCATTGTCTACCTTTCTTAACCCCTTATTTAGATTTTCTTAAATTGTAGAGTTGCAAATTAAACAGTAAAATGAAGATTCACAGCCATCCAGGTGATGAATTCAATCTTGTGTCATTAAAACAAACTTACTTTCCCAGTTGTTTTAGTTTGAATGTTACAAGATTAGAATTGCAAAGTTAATTATTAGTCCTGTACACAAATCATTTTAACACAAACACACAAATAGTAAGCAAGTAGTAATGATAAGTACTTAATAGTAAGTAAATCTAATCAAAAAGCACATATTAATAACTTTATTGACAACTGTTCTGAGCACAGTGCCAGAAATATTTTTTTTATTTTATTATTTGAGATTTCTAATCTCATCAACATGTTCTATCAGACTCCCTTTAAGCTTCTCAATTGAATTAATTTGTGAGAAGTGTGCCGAGTCCCCCAGAGAGTAGGCGTCTTGTCAAGGATGCTAATGATGTGCACTTGTGACTGTGTTCATCAGCGCTTTCCCACACTCAGCCCATTGACCACTCGACAAAAGGCACGTGCCCTGTCAAATGCAAATTCATCCTCATAAAAGCTGCTCCCGCTACAAACATACACCTTAGGAATCTGTTTACTGACAAACAAACAGGACAGAATTAGGAGTAAGCAATTCCGTTGGCTGTTCTACTGCTAGTATATGCTATTGGCATTTAGTAAATATAGCAGCAAGTAGAATCTGTTTAAACCGTGGTTTTGAACTAGGCATGGGCGACCTAGGCGGCCGCTCTAGGGCACTATCTGCTGGAGAGAGCGCTGAACTGAAGCGCCCAAAGAGCCCAGTCTTGCCTAGTGCATTCAATTTGCTGGTTTTAAAACTGATTTACATGTTGGTGGTGCTTAGGCTTCTGTACTTGTAGGTTTAGTTCAGATTAGCTCTTGATCTAGGCCTGGTGATACAGGAGAGGTTAAACATTTCATGAGGCGGTATTTGGCATGAAAGTTTGAGAACAATTGTTTCTACAGGGATAAAGCTATAAGTTCACAAATAAATGTGATTACAAAAGTTGGTGGAAAGATGGGTATAACATTACAGTTTTTGCCCGTTGCTTGAACACTATAGACCCATGCTTAGACTAAAGTAACACAACTTGAAGCTTTTGTTATACCTCAAACACATGTACCCATACCTTAAACAAAAGCGCCGCATTGCACTCTAGTTGCAATTCTTCAACACACTTACTCCTTTATGCAACACACTTGGTCCAGCATACTACACTCTATTTCATACATAAGACACTTCGCTCAAAAAGGAAATCTCAGGGTGCCTTTTGGAAAACACATGTATCCAAAATACAAAACACATCGGGTAATTGCAACAACTCAAATACACACCTGAAGGCACTGACTTGCAAAACTGAACACCAAACAGCCAGCTACAAAGCCCTCAGTTTAGCCATTTAAACAACTTTGCAAGCATGGATGGAGGGAGAGCGAGAGGCAGAGGTAGAGGAGGAGGAAGAGGAGGAGGAGGACAAGGTCAAGGTCAAAGAGGCCATGCACGGACCCCTATTTCTGTTGATATAAAAGCAACTTTTAGTGGACCATGAGAACACAATTGCCATGATTTTCTGTGTTTACAGTATAGTGTTTTTTTGTGTGTGTTTTTTTTTGCTTTATCTGAATTCATGTTATTGCAATGTACAGTGCTGAAATGTACAATATTGAGTAGGCCTATTTGCTTCTTTGGTTGTTTGAAAATGTGCCTCCTGAAAATATGCCTTCTGAATAAACAGTGAAAATCAAAGACCGCAGTGTTTTATATAAAGTAGACTAGTGTGTTCCCCCGATGTGAATGTGTATGCATATGATGCCAGTATGTGTCATTTTGTCATCAGAGTTACATTTTGACAAAGGAATGTTAGGTTTTGATAGTAGAGTTTCAATTTGACACAGATGTGAATGGTATATTTCCCAATACTGTGTCATGTTTACTTGTGTGTAGAGTTCTGGCAAAATGGGCAAAGTTTTGCAAAATGTGCTCAAGGAACGGGCAAAAACTGTAATATTGATTGAATTTGCAGAGAGCCATGTTTGCAATTACCTTATACATTAAACAAATGGGTAAACCTTATTTTATTTGTAAGGTTCTGTGAGATTGACCTTTGTCATATTTGAAAACACCTGTTTTTTGGGTGAAATATATCTTACAACTACTGCTTATCATGCATCAATAGTGGGATACGTATGTTAAAAAGTCCATAAAACATTTTCCTCTAAACATGCACTTGAAAGCAGCACTCACTCCGTTGCTCCAGGGCAGATGTCTGCCTCTATTGTCCCTCTGGGCTCTGTGAGTGAGTGTTTTCTGGTTTCCCACACTCTGGTCTCGTCTTTCATGACAGGAACAATAGAAGTGTGTCCCATTGCACATGGCATTAGTAACCGTGTGTGAGCTTGTCTTTTATGGAGAAACAGAGTATATGGCCTCTGTGGTAAAACACCAGGTCTACAGTGTGGTTCTCAGCAAAGAAATGAGCTGAAGACCATTTAAAATGTTTCATTATGTTTATGTTCTGACTGTAGCATGCATGTAAAAAAAAGGGGGGGGGGGGGGGATTTAGCTACTATGCCATCATTATGTGTCATATGGTCTCTCTTTTGGAGCAGTGCTGTTATTATACAACAGTAGCAATACAGTATAACTATAAAGTTTCCACAATATATCTTTACCTCCCACATGCCATCTCATAAATATCACGATAAAACAATGTAATTCCAAAATGTACAAAATAATTGCAAACACCTTATTATAGATTATAGCATATTAGGGCATTAATCAACCTATAGCATAAATACACATTTACCCCTAATTATTTAAGTTCACTACAATAACAACGTAACAACACGTAATAACAACATCTTCTTGCCTGCTGCACGCATAGCCTGTTTTTTTTAATGTACCAAAAGCTGTAGGACACACCAAATGCATTTTTTCCCCCAACAAATGAAATAAATTACCCAAACACAATCTTTTCAATCCATGAACAATTACTAATCAGCGTTTTGTTTGTATTTTCAAACGTTTTTTGTTTTTTTTTCAGTTTGCAACCCTTGTTTTTGCCGGTGCTGCTTTGGAAACAGAACAGCACATCCCCGTGGTTGTGCAGCTCAGTGCAGTGGCTCTGGGACATGAAGCGTGTGTCCTGCTTATGCTGTTTGAACCCAAACTGTTTGAATATGTTCTATAATTGAGTCTAAACTTATTGATTGACTGAAAAATAAATGAAAAGATTATTTAGCTGCATGTAACAAATGATGATTAAATTATTCGATAGGTATTAACAAATGTCAATAGTGTGCAGTCATCATTACTTCTTACCATAATTTTATCACAGCATATGATGAGTTATTGCAAAATTAGAAACATATTTCAAAATATGGTACATTATTACAAAAGGCAGTTTTGTTTCACACAGAAGTGAAAATTTGATTACATTTTTGATCTTTTATTATATAATCCAATGTAATTTAAAAAATGTGTCTCTACAAGGTCTTGTGTCGAGAGTCTGCTGTGCACTCCATTTAGAGATAAGCGGATCAATTCAAACACATGTATATATAGATACCAAATGAGTATCGACACTATCCATCCATCCATCCATCCATCCATCTTCTTCCACTTTTCCGTTGCCGGGTCGTGAGAAATCACATTGCACCAGCCCCTATGGCTCCTCCTGCAGGTGGTAGGACCACAGAAGGACGGCCTCATGGTTCTAACCGGGCCTGTTGGTCTCTCATAAGGGGCTTCTGAACCGCTCTTTGTCTGACCCGTCACCTAGGACCTGTTTGCCATGGGAGACCCTACCAGTGGCACGAAGCCCCCGACAACAGAGCTCCCAGGATCATTCGGGTGCTCAAACCCCTCCACCACGTTAAGGTGGCGGTTCCAGGGGGGTCGACACTAGTAGCATATGGAAAATAAAAAGGTGTGCACGCAGTTTTACACTCAAAATGACTACTTACTTCATTGTTTTGCACCAAAATACAAAACTATGAATATCAGGCAGTAAGTAAGTACAGTAGGATATTGGACTGATGCCAGTTTATGTTCTGTTTGTCTTTAAAGTATACATTTTTTTCTTTGTTTATGTTATTAGTTAAACATTGACATAGTTAAATAACCAATTAAATAAAGATTTTAATGTAGCCTACATATGAATAATAACCCATTTTGAAAATGCATATTGACTAGAATGCATTCACCCATATAAAATTACCAGTATCGGAATTGGCATTGGTACAACTAAAATCACCCCCAGGAGTATCGGTATCGATTAAGAAAGTGTGGTAACGCCCATTATTAGTGCTCGGTCAGACTCATTTATAGAGCAACATCTCCATATGAATGTGTGGGTCTAGGCCTGGGACTAGGTTCTCACACTCTGGACTAATCAGAGTGCTCAGGAGGACAACTAGAGCCCACGGACTGGAGGGAAAGTACTTTTATACTACCTACTGTCTAATTTTGTTCATGTATGGAAGAAAATAATAATAATACTATTGTGTAATGACATGACATGAACAAATAAATAAATAGATACATACATTTGACAAAAATGATATTTCAATAATTATTTACTTTAGATCTCAATGTTTTATGCAAAACAATATTTACCTAAACACACATTTTAATAGACTATATGTGCCAAGAAACTGAATCAACTTGTCCTTTCTTTAAAAACCTGTATGTGTAATATAGGTTTTATCTTTTTCACATGTAAATGGTGTCAAAGTCATGGCAGATGTTTGGCCGCCCTGCTGCTGGATCCTGGTGAGTAAAGTACTCAGATTTGGTTCCCAGAGTGTTGGGATCAGTGTTGCACTAAAGGGAATGAATGGGCCTTTTGTGGTTATGTCATGAACTCCTCAATGGGCTCTAAGGCACAGATAAACACCATACGGAGGGAAGGAGGCTATTGGTCACTGGCACTGCATAGCCTCTAACTTCAAGCCCACTTTTCTTGACATGGAGAATAATAAACATGAATTAAATCTTTGCTATCTCTAATGACATTGTTTTCACATGACACTGCAATGACAATGTTAAAGTTAAAGTGCTTTGGAAATTGTGACTTCTATAATCTACAGTTCAGCGTGTGCAACCTAAAAAGGGGTGTAGTGGTTTGATCTTGCGCTTACAATCCAAAGCAGAATAAATGCTATTGAGAAAAAGAGGTTTTGTTGTGAATTGTTTATTGGAGCAAAATCATTTGGTCAGTGGTACATAGGCTGCACCATAAAACATAATAAATCACAAATCAAATTAAACAATATGCTTAGATAAACAAAATCATAATTCCCTTTCAATTAAAGGGTTAAAGAAACAACTGACACAGTCTGTCAATAAAAACTATATCATGAAATCAGTGAATGTCTATGAAGGAATCTTGCTCTGAGAAAAGTGGCCCGCACTCACTTCAGGAGTCAAGCGCTTTCCTTTTCACAACTATGACACTTAAACATAAGCACTAAAGTCTATGGAAGGCCACGCGTGTTTTCAACAGTGTCACAGCAGTACAACTGCTTATATAACAAATACATGCATATGATGCATTCCAACATTATTATACATATTCAACTCAAGACTGCAGTGCATCATCTTAAAAAATAATGTGCAATCAATATTCTCTTATAGCTTATAGAAAGCAGCTTCAAGGGATTTCCAAGTGGTCAGTCCTTAATGTCTTTAAAAGCAGAGTGGAGCAACATCGTCCTCTGCATCAGGAAAGAGTCGTAGAATGTCGCGGGAGTATTTAGAGTATCCGTTGTGTGAGAGCAGCGCTTTTCTCAGTGAGATGAATGACAGTGTCTTGTCCAGCAGCTCGGACACTGGGAAGCCACTGTGTAAGTGCTCCAGCAGCAGAGACTTCAGCTTCTCCACTCCCACACTGCACTTCCTCTCCAGCGTGTGCAGCTTACACCTACAGAAGACAAAGCACTGTCAGTGCACTGACTCAAACATTCACAACACATGCATGCTCAACATTTCAAATAATCAGTTGGGTTTGGAGAACTGAAGACTTACCTAAAGAGCTGCTCCTTCACGCTGTCCTGGATGGCGAGGTCCAAATACTGAGACATTATCAGTTGCAGTAGGTATCCTTTGCAGAGATGAAAGGTTTTCTTGGGCAGTTGCTTCAGTCCAAAGGAGATCCTGCTGATGCTTTGCCTATGTTTCTACTCTGTATTTATGCTCCTCTTCCTCTTCCCTCGTTGCTGCTCAGCCAATCAGAGGCCTCACAGAGTGCGACAATAGACTGAATTTAATGGCTGTCACCCAGAACAGGTGGGATGTTGTTCATAATGCCATATGTCAATGAGATTGACCGAAATATATCCTGGGAGTAGTTCTAGATGCATGAGGACCACTGATCATTTCGGTTCTCATGGAATATATTAGGAACTACGCATGAGAAAAAATGTGTCTGCAAAAAACATTTTATAGGGCTGGATATTTGGCAGGATGTTTCTTCTATTTCATATGTGATAGGATAAATATATATTTTATTTATTTGACAGTTGAAAATGAAACCTATATATCTACATTTCTACATACAGGGGACAGTGGGCCGTCACTTGCACACACACACACACACAAAGTAAGATTACAAATTATAAAAGATATGATGACATATTTCAAACATAAAACAGAAATTGATTGATGTTTCATATTTATTAGTATTAGCATGTTATATATTTTATATATGTATTTATTCAACCAGTCAATGTAACAATTCTTATTCAGGAATAATAAAGAAATAATGATAAATGTAAACAAATCCAGGTGTGGAATAACATTCCATCTTATTTGATCATACTTTGAGTAATTTCTTACTATCTTTGAGGTTCAGTACATCATGTGCAGTGTTTGCACTGAGCAGGCGCCCTCGATTAGAGGCCATTAGGAGGAGCCGTAAAGTGCACAGTGTCCTGGGAACGAGCCGGGCCTTTGTGATAACAGCAGACACACTTGTATTGTGTGGAGTGTGGGAAGCCTTGTGCCTCGGCAGCTCCCAGCAACAGAAGCTTGCAGCATGGCGTGTGACCGGCAGACACCCAGAGCTGTGCAGGAGGGGAGGGAGACAGACAGTAAACTGAGCCACAGACAGATGGAGAGAGGAGAAGTGGGATAACTAAAGCAAAGTGCATATGCTATAACACAGATTTTACTATGAATAAGTCACCAACATATCAGAAAGAGAAGATGACATGTCTTAAATTCAGAAATTACATACAGCAATAGTTCAAATTGTACAATTCAAAATATTGGCCCCAAATCAGAGCGTTATGCCATCAGATTATTTATGTGAATTATAAAGTGAAGTTTTTCACAACGTATACTGTAAATGGACCAGATAATCCTCTGTTAATGATGAAATGCTTAATCTTTTGTTTCCACATGAGCTAACAAGGTAATCCAGAGTCCCACAATCTACTCAGCCACAAGTTACTGTGATACAAGAAGTTTGTTTTCAAAGTGTTTTACCTTGCAAATGTATTTGTGGTCTAACCCGGTTATCTATTGATCTTCATTAGCTCATATTTGGTATAATAAAAGGTCACTATGTTCCCAGATCTACTGCCACAGTTCACAGTGCTCCACCTGCTCCTCTGAGACCCAAGCGCACACACACACACACACACACACACACGCGCGCGCGCGCGCACACACACGTCCATTGTGTGGCATGTGGCAGCTCAGTACGCCTTCATTATGTGTCTTTGTGCTGTGATTGGTCTAGAGTGTGAGAACCTTCTCTCAGGTTCAGACCCACACATTCATATGGAAATGTGGCTCTATAAATAAGAGGCTGAAGGAGCACACAGCAGACTCTCGACAGAGACCTCTACAGCTCACATCCACACATGGCTCCAACCATCACTGAAGCAATGGGCCCCTCTCCGGAGCACCTCAGCCTCTCTCACAAGGTAAACCCAGTCTCATGCAACTTACACTTTTGCCTCTGCTGTATAAGTTAGACTAATGTGTAGAACAAATTAACTCATGGACTCTCTTGTTGTTGTTGCAGCTGAGAAAGCCTGTGGTGGAGAAACTACGCAGAGAGAGGATCAACAGCAGCATTGAGCAGCTCAAGTCTCTCCTGTGTGCAGAGTTCCTCCATCAGCAGCCCGACTCCAAGCTGGATAAAGCAGACATCCTGGAGATGACTGTTAGTTTCCTCACACGTCTGCTGCAGCAGAGGAAGACACACTTTATGTCCCAGAGCCATTGCACTGAGCAGCGCAACCACAGGGAGGCGCCCTTCTGTCGTCAAAGCAGCTCGAGTAAATTAAAGTGTAGTGCCTTCTGGCAGCCCTGGTAGAACTTGGATCACCTCAAACTCACATTAGTCAATGAATGATACGGTATTTCTGTGTAAGGAGAAACATGTGTGGAGTCTTTAGAAACTCAAAAAGTGTCATGACAGGCTGTCCATGTGAATGTGCACACACGTGAAAAGTTGGCATTTTATTTTATTGACCTTCTCATAGAAAAGAAAATGTGAATCTGACATAGGATTCCTGTTATTGTCACAGGATAACCATGTTATTCTTTTTATGACATTTTTGAATATTATTCTTTCAGTGAAAGATCATGTAATTTGATGATTTCATCATCGTTTGTATTTTTATGGGGAGCATTTTTATGTTTTGTTTTTTTAAATAGTATGTTCTCGGATTCCCATTTTATTGGCCAGTATCGCCTTTGTATTGTTGCATCTTGCTGAGTTTGGCACTGGGTTCTGTCAGTGCTCTTCTGTGAGTAACAACAACATGTCCATGTTAATATGGTCATTTTCTGTGCATTATGTTAATGCCAATAATGGTTTATGTTAAACATTAGCCTGAACTCAGTTTGAGTACTATGTGATTTGGACATGTGTCTGAACTTTGTTGTGATGTATCATCACACATACTGCATGATCACAGGTTGATCTTTACAACCTGAAAAATGTTTGTTGAAATAAATATTTCGACTTCTATCTTTTATGCCCAGTGTATTAATGGTAGCCTATGTGATATAATGTCATGCAAAAACATGTAATCTTTTATCAATAGTTTGATTAGTTGGTATAGCTGGTATCCTGCACCAGCAGGTCCTGGCTGGAGCTGGCTATGTGTTGCTCTATAGCAGATATGGGCAAACTTTTTGAGGCAGGGGCCACATTGGTTTTTGAACTTGCCAAGAGGGTCAGACCAGAATTGTGTTGTTTCAAACAAGAACAATTCTTAAATAGACTGTAATTGCCTAAACAATTTTAAACAGCCACAAAATAGGTGCAGTTATGTGTTGTCTTTTTCATGTAAATGAAAACATAGGTGTTTACCCCATTTTAGGCCATGCATATTGGGCTTCATCATCTTTTGCGGGCCAGATTGGAGGGCTAGGTGGGCCACATTTGGCCCCTGGGCCTTAGTTTGCCCATCCCTGCTCTATAGTGCCACAACGGGGTTGGTTTTGATTCATTCGTTGGTTTGATGGTTTGGATTATTTTGAAAAAATAGTATAAATGGAGTTGTGTAGTGAGCTTTAGATGCCATCTCCATGTAGCAAATGACACAGTTATAACTTTGAACATTTTAATTCTTATCTGTAATCTCATTGATTCAAAATATCAGAATCATATAAGTAATATTTAGAATCCAGACTGAACATACTTTGTAACAACAGAACAACTGTGCACCTCACATTCTTCTCATCAACAGTGTCCAGTTGGTCTGAGTGCTCAGGAACGGGGGCCATGTCGCTCCAAGTGTCCAGTATTTCCTGTTCTTTACTATATAGCCCACAGCTGTAATGTGATGTGTTTAGGCACACACACTCATTGGCAGCTGTTCTTCAGCAGAGTGTGGGAAAGAGCATAAAGCTCTCTCACAGGGGCTCGGGGACAATACCAAATCACCCGCATAAATTACACAAGCACAAGGGAGGGGCCCACACAGTCTCTTAAACATTATGCACTCTGTTTTTTGTTTGTTTGTTTTTTTTACAAAGACAATACAGGTTAATCCCTTATTTTTCATTAAAATGTTTGTTAAACTAGCATTGTCAAAAAGGTAACAGTATATAGGTTGTCCCACCATATGTGTTTCCATGTGTTTCTTGTGTTTTGTGTTCACAGTTCTGTGGTTACTTTTATACCTTTAATAAAATAAATTTACTTGAATAATATTGTATTTTCACTTGAAAATGAAAATATTTTTAGGTGAGTAGTACATTTTGAGGGTAACATTTTGCAACTCTTTTATTATCTCTCTCTCAACAAGACTTACTAAGCCTGACCAGGAGAAGTAAGGCAAGGCAAGTTTATTTGTAGAGCACAATTCATACACAAGGCAATTCAAAAAACTTCACAGTTGCATAAAATTACAAGAAAACAGATAAAAATCAATCAATAAAACATCAACATAAAAATTAATCAATTACAGTAAAAGGCAAGAGTGCAGATAAAATACTTTCAGTTTTCATATGCACGGGTAAAAAGAGCTGTTTTCAGCCTGGATTTGAACATTGTCAGAGTTGAGGCCTGTCTCACATCCTCATGAAGACTGTTCCAGATTTTAGCTGCATGAAACTGAAACACAGCCTCACCGTGTTTATTATTGACTCTGGGAACCACCAGGAGACCCCTCCCTGAAGTTCTCAGGGCCTGAGATGGTTCATACGGCTCTAACATGTCAGAGATGTACTTTGGTGCTAAACCATGAAAAGACTTGTACACAAGCAAGGATGTACTGCAGCTGTCTAACAGCTCATTTAGAAAGGCCAGTGAGCAGGCCGTTACAGTAGTCTAACCTGCTGCAGACAAATGCATGGATGAGTCTCTCTAAGTCTGGTTTTGACACTATTCCTCTGATCTTAGCAATGTTTTTCAGATGGTAAAAAGCTGATGATGTTATTGCTTTGATGTGGCTGTTTAAGTTCAGGTCTGAGTCCATGATTACTCCTAGATTTCTAACCTGATTTTTTGGTTTTAGAGAGAGAGACTCAAGGTGACTGATAACACTTTGTCTTTGTGTCTGTGGGCCAAAAACAATGATCTCAGTTTTGTCTGACTTTAGTTGGAGTGTTGTTCCCATGCGGCCGCTGGGGACGCACTATAAAAGGCCCCGGTTTAGTGTTGTTTGCCCTCTGACCTTGCGTATCTCCCGCTGCCTGTTGTACCCGGTGCTGGCGCTGGGGTGCTCTGTCCGACAGGTAGATATCTTTTGTAACGTTTATTTTAAATTCATCCTTTATGTCCGTCTTAATTAGAATGTATATTCACGGGAGCGCATCATGGTGCAATGCTGTAGCTTCGCAGTGGATTGGGTTTGCGGTTCCCCGATGGTCCTGTGATGAGCGTCGTCCCTTAATACAGCACATGTATGGTGGCTCTTACCGGTACGTTTTCCAGCTGTGACGGCAGGTAGCTTAGGTCACTTAAGCATATATCTGTTACGGTAAATAATGTATTTATTTTATAGGCTCTACGGCAGTAGCACCAGCGCTGCCCATCGCTGTCTTGTCTTGTCTTCATGTGTCTGTGATCTGGGTCTGTCCAGCGGTTGGCGGGGACTTGTTGGAGGACTCTTGCCTTTAAATATGAAATATGTATCTCATGGACTAAACGTACATCTGTGCTAAAGGTTTTTAATTAAGCATACTTATGAAACGAAACGAAAGAAACATTTTGTAACAAATAAATTCTGTTTAACCAATGGAACACTTGTGCCCTTCGTCAATGGAACTTACCTGTGTGTCTTAAAGCTAAGGTTAAGAACCTCGCTCTGCTACACATCCACAAACTGATCTGTTCGCTGCAGTGACAGAGTGTATCTACAAGCCCCTGTTCACCTGCCGTCAGTGACACGTAGCTCATCTGAGATTTACAAGACAAAGTGTCATCTGCGTAGTTGTGGTACGACACATTGTTGCTGTTTATTAGCTGACCTAATGGAAGCATGTACAAGTTGAATAAGAGGAGTCCCAAGATTGACCCCTGGGGGACTCCACAGGTTATGGAAATTTTGTTCGAGACACAGTTGCCAATTTCGACAAAGTACGTCCTATCCTCAAGATAGGACTTGAACCAGTTTAGCGCAGTACCAGAGATTCCCAGTTTTCTAACCTGTGAAGTAAGATCCTGTGGTCCACTGTGTCAAAGGCAGCGCTCAGGTCCAGCAGAACTAAAACTGAGACCTTAAGCCCAACGCACACCGAAACGCCTTGACGTGCGGCAAAAGAGCCGCCTCCTTTATTTTCTATGAGAGAACGCACACCGAGGTTGCAGTGACGCGCAGCGACGCTGGACCCCGTGCCACGATTCAGATTTGTTGAATCCAGACGCGGCGCCGCGGAGGAAAACACAGGCTTTTAACCTCCTGCAGAGGCACAGAGGCGGGTCTAGTCAGTAACAGACAGGGAAACCGCCGTGAACTTTGTTTGTTTGGACGAGAGAAGCCGCGAAGACAGAGTAACCATCGTCAGGGCTCATGCATCAGGGGACGCATGTTAAACTCGTGTCTGTCGCCAACTCGCTATTAACCTACAAAACAGAGCCAGGTTTGCTCTCTCTCTTACAACACGGCCATACGTGTCTTCTTTTATTCATGATAAATGTATAAATCACGTGTGTAAAGCCCCGCACGGTTTGAAAAAAGCCTCTAAAGTGCCGTGACGCAGCGCGCTCCGGTGTGTGTTGAAATCCCACATGGACGCGCATCAGAGGACGTGCCGCAGCGCGCTGTGTTCTGGTGTGCGTTGAGCTTTACCTGCATTGGTGTTCATACGGATATCATTTGTCACCTTGATCAGAGCTGTCTCAGTGCTGTAGTGGGGCCTAAAACCTGACTGGAAAGTATCAAACACATTGTTAGATAGAAGAAAGTAAGTGAGCTGTTGATATATTACTTTCTCTAGGACCTTTCCTAAGAATGGTAGGTTTGATATGGGCCGGTAGTTGTTAAGTACTTTGGCATCAAGGCTGCTCTTCTTTAGAAGAGGCTTAATGACTGCGGTTTTCAAGGCCTTTGGAAAGTAAGGAAAATATACATGTTAGCTGATTATTTGTTAATCCAACAACTGTCCTATAGTTTTTGTGTGACCAGAACATCTCCATGAATGTGTGTGTGTGTGTGTGTGTGTGTGTGTGTGTGTGTGTGTGTGTGCGTGCGTGCGTGCGTGCGCGTGCGTGCGCGCGCGCGTGCGTGTGAATTATCCTTTAACAAGGCACACGCCTATTGTGAAGTGTGTGCTCTGTCAATAGGCCGAGTGTGGGAAAGCACTGGAGAACAGAGTCCCAGTCGTGTGTGATTAGCACCTTCCATCAGCCGTCTGCTCTCTGGGGACAATGGCACACTTCTCAAAGTGCTGACATCATCGACTAATGCCCTCTAGAATAACGGGACCTGGGGGAGTTGATGGAGATATTACTAATATAAAATCCAAGACAATGATTAATCTCAACGTTGGTACAGTGTGATCTGTTCTGAAAGTAATTATTATTTTTTGCAAGGAATACATGTAAGAAACTTGTTTGGTCACCAACAACACACATAAAATATATTTACAATTACATTTTAGCAAATTAAGTGTTTGGACAGTTATAAAGCAAGTTATCATGACATGTTTTCAATATGTCATCTAATCCTTTAAATTAGAATTAAGCAATAGCTTCTTAAAATGTACTTTAACCACCCGTTTTAAGGTCAGTCTTTATCACTTGATCCTATGATGGTCCTGGAGTATTTTTGATTCCTCACAGGGTCACCACTTTCCCAGAGCTGCACTCTCTGACAGCGTTTATCTCTATCAAGGCCTGGTCTCCACCTGGTCCCCCTGATGTCTCACCATTGTCCCCTGAGGCTTCAAGAGCATTCCCCACGCTCCATGTCCCTCATTATCCCTGTCCGTGCTCTGATTGGTCCAGAGTGTGAGAAACTAGTCCCAGGCCTAGACCCACACATTCATATGGAGATGTGGCTCTATAAATATGAGGCTGAAGGAGCACACAGCAGACTCTCAAAGACTTCCGCGCTCACATCCACACATGGCTCCAACAATCACTGCAGCAATGGGCCCCTCTCCAGAGCACCTCAGCCTCTCTCACAAGGTAAACCCAGTCTCATGCTTCTACTCACGCTTTTATCATTCATTTTATCATAGTTATGTGTGTGGAACAATTTAACTCATGTTCTCTCTTGTTGCAGCTGAGAAAGCCTGTGGTGGAAAAACTACGCAGAGAGAGGATCAACAGCAGCATTGAGCAGCTCAAGTCTCTCCTGTGTGCAGAGTTCCTCCATCAGCAGCCCGACTCCAAGCTGGAGAAAGCAGACATCCTGGAGATGACTGTTAGTTTCCTCACACGTCTGCTGCAGCAGAAGCAGGAGCCAGAGAGCCACTGCACTGAGCTGCACAACCACAGGGAGACGCCCTTCTGTCGTCAAAGCAGCTCTAGCAAAGACAAGGGTAGCTCCCTCTGGCGGCCCTGGTAGAAACTGCAGCCTGGACTCTGAGGCGGCACGGTAGTACAGTGGTTAGCGCTTGTGCTTCACAGCTAGAAGGTCCAGGTTCGATTCCCACCAAGGCCGGGGGCCTTTCTGTGTGGAGTTTGCATGTTCTCCCCGTGTCTGCGTAGGTTTCCTCCGGGTACTCTGGTTTCCCCACCACTAAAAACATGTACAATAGGCCAGGATCTATGAGAGAGTGTCTGAGAGTGTGCATGGGGGACGACGGATGGAAATTAGCCCAAGGCTACAATCCGGTGTGGCTTGTTCATTAACTTGCACTGTCCCTACCCAATAAACAGACTCTGAGGCTGCACAAGACTCTGGTCTTGATGATAAACTGAGGATTTAATAGCCCTATGAAAAAGTTTTTTTTTTAAATTATTATTATTATTTGTTTTTGGTTTTTTTGGGGGGGGTTACACTTCTTGAATTGGTGAGGCCTGAAGTAATATTCTGTGTGAATAGTTAGCATTTACAGTTTTGTTTCCAATGGAAATATGTGACTGATACAGACTGAACAGACCACACTGGTTGTTATCTATGAATAGCTCTTATTCCTTTTCTAACTTTTACATGTCATGGTTTCTCTGAAATGTGTTTTTTCTGTTTCTGTTTTACTGAGAGACACTGTTGATCTTGTTGATCTGTCTTTATTATTTCCAGTTCCTGTGGAACTGGGTTGTTTTTGTAGATTATATTAATGACTCCTGCGGATCAGTTCAATGATCTCTTGTTACTCTTACTGTGAACCTGTTTGTGGCCAAGTGACTGTGTGTGATGTTCACATAAGTTTGATGCAGATGTCTTTTGTAAAGAATTGTTTTCCTCCACTCATTCTGAGCGCTGTGTGTCTTAGACAAGCTGTCTGAGCTGTTTACTTTTTCTGTATCTCATGTTGAGAGTTTTTAATAACGGTTTGAACCTAATAAATGATCAAATCCATATATATTCTCTTTAAGACGCCATTATTTTCCATTCAAATACGTTATTGCCAAATAACAAGTCAGTAGAGATTTGTGTGGTACAGTTTAGTCACATGACCCTTTTCTTTTATGGACATCATTTTGAGAAGTTTTGATCATTTAAAAAGATCAGCTATATTAAATGACATTGTAACTATATTAACTTTACATCATCAGCACCTACATGAGAGTGCTGTTCGTTGATTTCAGTTCAGCGTTCTCACTTGGTCTGAACCCTCCACTTTGCCACTGGATAAAATCTCCTTCACCATCACTGTAGTGGCTAAATGCCCTGTGCTGATAGCCACTATTGGTTGAAGGTGTACAAAGGTTCTTTAAGCACGCGTCTCTTCAAGAATACCAAAAGAGTCCAGTGGAGTTATTAAAACTGATTTATTTTAGCTCACCTTTTGCCTTAAATCAGCACAAAGAACTCTGACGTTGGACAATGACACGGTCAAAAATCATATCGCCTCTGCACTTTCCAATGCCTGGTGCCAATTTCCTGTCCTTTATAACAGGTGTGTCTCCTTACAAGAAAAGGTAAACCACAGAGCCCCAAAAGGGCAGGAGGCACACTATACACAGGGCAGTCAAAATGGCTCCTACAATCACTATCAGCATCAGTGTCCCCCAAGACTGTGTATTAAGCCCACTTCTGTACTGTCTTTTCACCTGAGACTGTAAATCTACTTACAGATCCAATCACATATACAAATTAGCCGATGACACAGTCGTGGTGGGGACAAACAATGATGAGAGTGCCTTCAGAGAAGAGGTACGGGCACTCACAGACTGGTGCCGTGGGGATAAATGGGGAGTAGGTCGAAGGCGAGTTTTAAATATCTTGGCATCCATCTCTCTGAGGACATGTGTGGTTCTCTAGTTGCTCCTTGGAGGACAAGAAAGACCTGCAACGGGTCGTCAAGTCTGCAGAGATGATTATTGGCGCCCCTCTACCTTCTCTTGAGCAGATTTATTCCACTCGCCTCAAAATAGGGCTAAGAATATCTCACTTTGGACGTTGCCTTTTTGAAACACTCCCCTCTGGACATCTCAGGGTTCTCAAGGCCCTGAAGGAAAGACTGAGAAGGAGTTTCTTCCCCAAAGTGGTGAAGGTCCTATTGAACGTTTAACACATGTCATGAGGCCAGTGAGTAAATCGCTGGTCAGCACTTGAAATTACTTTTATGATATTTATACTGATTTTTTATTGATGTTTTATGTTTTTCATGCTGTTATGCAAGGGAGTGCTCTCAAAATAAATTTTGTTGCGATTAATTTTGCAATGACAATAAAGACTTATCCTAAATCCTATTGAAACCCAGCGGAAAGATTGGATTCATGTTCGGGAATTTGAGAGGGGGCCTATGTATAATCTATGGAACTCCACTTTTGATAGAAATCTCAGGCTACAGATTTTAAGCCGCATTGTTAAGTTAAAGTTAAGCATATCGGATTTCTAGGGTGGTGCGTGTCCAGCTTGTTAGTGACTGTGGTTTCATGGCTCTTTTGTGTTGAGCTCCATTCACAGTCAATGGGAAACTGAGACCAGCGCTCCTCCTCAGTCCGACATGCATCTGCTTCACTGTGAAACTCGATATTTTATGTGGCAAACATTAAACAATATGAGGGTGAAGGAGCACACAGCAGACTCTCGACAGAGACCTCTACAGCTCACATCCATACATCACTGCAGCAATGGCCCCTCTGCTATATCAGTTATATGTGTAGAACAATGTAACTGATGGACTCTCTTGTTGTTGTTGCAGTCTCTTCTGAGTTCCTCCAAAAGCAGCCCGACTCCAAGCTGGAGAAAGCAAGGCAAGGCAAGTTTATTTGTATGGCACATTTCATGTGCTATGTGCCTCTCAACGGGCTCATAAATCGTGTCTTTTTAAAGCACCACTCAGTATAGGATTATTAAAGCGGTTCACAACATCAACTAGTTAGGGCAGCAGGGTGGGGGCTCACTGGTGGGGGGCTACCGCCCTCTACCTGCTTGCCACATAATAACTGGCTTTTTAACGCACCTCACAAATAGGGAAAACAATGAAAAACCACTGACAGAACAATCTTAACCAACATGTATGTATACATATGTCTGTATGTATGGTATATATATGTATACCTAAAACACTATGACTATTCAAACAATAAGTAAATCAATAGAATGGTGACCAGAATGGTAATATCAGCAATGATAAAAAAATAAAAATAAGAGAAAACTATAAAACTAAGTAAATACACTCAGAAATCACAAACCTTTCTATTTTTGCTCTATGTTTTTCATACCTGTAAGTTGTCTTGTAAATCTCATCAGAATGAAAAGCTTTGAATTATCAATGATGCTAATAATAATAATAATAAGAAATTCCGTAAACTGGCTGTGGACCACTTTCTCAAAGCAGACATCCTGGAGATGACTGTTCCTCACCCGTCTGCAGAAGCAGGAGACACACGTCATATCCCAGGGCCACTGCACTCGAGCTGCACAACCACTGGGAGGCGCTCTTCTGTCTTCAAAGCACCACTAGCAAAGGCAAGCGAAGCGACCCCTGGCGCCCCCTGGTAGAAACTGCAGACTTTATATATATGTATTTTCTGCCTCTCTTATTATAAGAGATCTTGTTGATCTGAGACATTTTGTGTCATTATTATTTCCAGTTCCTGTGGAGCACCTCAGGGTTGTTCATCAATTATTTGTGTAGATCATTATATTAATGACTCCTGCGGATCAGTTCAATGATCTCTTGTTCGTCTTATTGTGAACCTGTTTGTGGCCAAGTGACTGTGTGTGACATTCACATGAGTCTGAGGCAGATGTCTTTTGTAAAGACAATTTTTCCTCCGCTCACTCTGAGGGCTGTGTGTCTTAGACAAGAGTCTGAGCTCTTTACTTTTTCTGTATCTCTGCATATCAGAGAGTTTACTTTCATTTTATGTTTTTCTTTTTTCTTACTAAATTTAAAAGAACAATCTCAACTGAACTCTGTTCCTTGTATTTTTTTCTGATAATAGACTCAATAAATACAATAAAAGTAGGCTAATTGTAAGGCCTATGCGTTAACAACCATTGGCCACTATGTGGCAGTGTAGGACAAACTCCTCAGCTTGAAGAGACAGTAAAATGTCAGCAGTGATTTAAAATAACTTCTAATCAGAGGCGGGTGTAGAGTAGGCAAAATATTCACTGAAGTTAGAGTAATGCTACTGAAAAATAATTTGACTCAAGTTGAAGTAAAAAGCAGTTTAAATACTAAGTAACTGTTCGAACGTAAAAGTTTGATTCATGTTTCAGCAGTGACCATAAATATACCGCCTTTGCTCTGCCCGATCCCGTCAGATCTCGGAAGCTCGGCAGGGAAGGGCCCGGCTGCTATTTTTTTTTTTTTTTCCTATGATAGGAAAGGGCTTTTCCATTAATATTAGTGTTTTTTAAGGTTAGGGTTAGGTTTAGGTCTACGGGTAGTTTGGATCAGTTTAAACTAGGGTTGTTCTCAAATGTGGCCTTTCCCATCCTAGGAAAACAAAAATTGCGGCTGGTACTTGGATGGGAGACCAGGGCAGCTGTGGCCTACAATAGTACCACCACCAAGTATGGAGTGAATAAATAATTATGAGAAACCATAAAAATATTTTCAAATAAATTATTATGAAGTAAGTTAACAAAACACAAACTACATTTATTTTACGTGTCAAAATTAAGATTTCCCCTAAAAGATTTACTCACAGTGGCACGAGTTACTATTTTTTGTACTCAAGTAAGAATACAGATACTTAATTTTAATATTACTCAAACAGAAGTAAAAAGGACTGTATAAAAAGTACTTGCGAGAGTTTGGTTAATTCAAAAAGTGACTTAGTACATGTACTTGAGTAAATGTAACTGAGTACTACCCACCTCTGCTTTAATCTATTGCTGCCTGTGCCCTGTGGTTGGTTCTATTTCTTTTGAGGCAGGTTATAATCAAATTGTGCATGAGTCCTTTAAAAACTAGAGTAACGAGTCATCCAAACCTGACAGATTACACGTCCTTTCCATTAAAAAACTCATCAAACTAAATCAAATCAGCCAAAGCTTGATATAAAACTTCGTCTCTGACCTTGTTAGAGTTATTTTCAAAACGCTGCCAGTGATCAGCAATGGTCAGTTGCTTGATGTAGGTCAACTGAGCTGTTAAAACAAAGACCTTCTGATGCCTTGTGCGTGGGAAAAAAATGGAGGTGTGTCTTAGTTTGACTTAACCCTTTGTCTTGGTATTTATTATCTAAAATAATGTTTGTTTGCAGTGGATAGACACTTTGATCCCAAAAAGTGTTAACACATTCAATTGTGCTTTTGGATCCATGTGAAGTTCATTATTGTAGAAAATAAAAGCTATTCCTTTGGAACCGATGAGTTTTCTTCAAGAGCTTTAGGCTACAAAAGTCAACGTTTATTTAGCTCATATCATGAAGCTGTAAAACTCTTGTTGTTCAACTTGACCAGGAGCCGAGTGGATTATATACATTTATTTAAGTTGAATTAAATAGCCTCTACACAAAACAATGCACAATAATATAAGATACCATGTACAGTATATACACAGTGTAAAATATACTACAACATATAGTTATTTATGTGCACATGTCTGAGGTGATGAGTTCACATACGATTTTGGGGGAGCTGCCTTGGTGCAACAGTCAATTAAAAAATAAATAAAATAAATAAACAAAAGCCCAACAGGGCCATCAGCAACAGAGGTTTTGTCCACATCACCAAGATGCACCCTGGAGGAACAGGCAAAACGTGTAAGTCACAATGTTCTACATCAAGTTTCAATGCATGATTCATAGTTCATATGAATAAATGTGCAGCCCGTAGTACCTCATCTCCTGATAAAGGCAACAGGCAGCTCTCTGTTGGGAACCAAAAGCCCAGAGTGGATCACGTCCAGCGGCTCATTATCAGTTGCCACAATTTCAAAGTCTCGTACCAGCTACAAAGAGACAGCAGAGGGTTTGTGAGCCCACCAAATCACATGAACGACTGGTAATGTACAAGCATTCATCCTACATGTGTGTGTGTTATGTAAGGTTAAGAGTAGCTATTTTTGCCCTAAACCAGATTTTTTTTAAGTCATTTGAATGTGACTTTGCAGTTAACGCTCATGACCTCTGCAAATTGCATCCAGATGACATGCATTTTAAAAAAAAAGAAGTGAAATACATAAATTAGATTCTCCCAAACTAATTGCATTGTTGTTGATTTTTCTATATTTGCCCATCTAAACTTTAGGTAATAGTATGTTACTTGTGTAATTACTTGTAGTGAAACACAAGTAAATCAAGCAATAATAAAGCAAGGTCTAAATCAGGGGTAGGGAGCATGCAACATCTGGCCCCAAAGATGATTGAGAGAAATATTATTACACAAATCAGAGGTGGTATACCTGTTAAAGAACTTAAAATACTGTCAAAAGAGTTAATATTCCCTGGCCATTAGGCCCTGCATGATGTACAACGCTTGCATTTGTAGAAAACGGCGCTTTCCATTGGGTTACGCTTGGGAGGTTTAGCCCTTGGTGTTTTGGGGGTTAAGAAAATCGGCCCTTCACGACATAGACCTACATTTTTGATACACACACAACATACGTACCCAACACATTGCCAGCTGCAGCTGTAGTTCGGCCAGTCTCCGTCCAATGCACATCCTCTTCCCAATGCCAAAGGGAACATAGGCGAAAGGGTTGATAGTGCTGTTCTCCCGTAGCCATCGCTCCGGTTTGAACTGCTTGGTGTCCTCAAAGTATGCCTCATTGGAGCCCAGTGCATGGCTATTAATCATTAAAACTGTCTGTGAACAAACAACGGGGGGGTTAATAACTCCCTCTACATTTCAATCTTTAAATGGTTTGATACATTAAAATGGCGTTGTTAAATCGTATCTGCAATTTAGAATCCACTGCTAATAACTGCTCATTTTACTCCATGTAACAGTTTTCATAATCCCAACCTGCTTCACTTTAGGGCAAATGTAAACTATACAAGTATGTAATCTGCACATGTTAGATATATGAAACTAATCCCCTTACCCCTTTGGGAATGGCATAATCTCCCAACACAGTGTCTTTGTCCAAGGTCCTGCTTGTGAATGGGACTGATGGCGATAACCTGTAGGAATCCAAAAGAGCACATGGGAATATGGCTTTAGTTTAGTATGAATGCCACACACATGTACAGTTTAAGTAGTTTAGCACCAGGGGAGGTAATCATACTTCGATGTTTTTCACAGGGCAAGCTGACGTGATATAATCTCCAGTCACAGGTCATACATGTACATTCCCTTGATGATATGGTTAAAGTATTAGTCTTTAATAACATCTCGAAAAACTTGTGACTGCACGAGAAAAAGAGAAACTCGGGAGTGGGAACTTATCTAAACATGACAACAAGAGAGGGCATCTAACTAGTCAGGCTATACTTTATTTGAAAAGGCTTATTTTTGGAGCCAGTCATGTGTCTGTACAGTAGTGGATAAAATCACAATCTGTGACTAATGTAGAACTGCCGACTGTATACGAAAATTCAATTTTGCTGTACATTGTAGATTATATTGACTGGTGTCCTTATGTAGCATGCCGCAAGTGTCTGACACTCCGTGCATTCAAATCTGGTTCTATGTAGATCAAATGCAATTCAAATACTGTACACTACCGGATCAAAGGAAGTGGGTAATGTAATGCTCTAAAAATGCAGTCTTTTTTAGTACTGTGTCTTTCTTGAATCAAAATTGGATTGATTGTGTTTATTCAACTGTCTGTAAAGAAGATCTACTTATTTGTGAGTGGCAAAAAACTATGAAATGCTATAAAATATATTTCTGGTTTCTGGGGTGATGAGTGAGAGCATGGTGTTACTTTACTGTACCTCATGGACTCCTTGAGGCAGGCCTTGAGGTAGGGCATGCTTTTGAGGTGCTTCCCACATGGGTCCTGCTCTGGAGGCACCACGGCTCGGATCTCCTCCAGCAGCTTCCTCTGGGCTCCAGGGTTACGAGACAGGTTGAAAATAACCCACAGCATACTGTTGGCGGTCTGTGAAACGTAAACACAAGAGGTTCAAGGAAGGAGTCATTGAAGCCAGAGGGAGAGATGTCACTAAGTAGAGTAACAATGCTAAGTGAATTGATCTGAGAGGTCCTCAAAGGAGCTCAGAGATGTTTCTTCAAAGACAACCCAGTTACATCTACACCACAAACTTTCGAACGACTGTAATAGTATCACCTGTTTGTTTTAAAGAGGCCCTACACCCTTTTCATGGTTACCCAAGGGCTAAAGGTAAAACATTCATAATTTCCAGATACTGATTTAAGTGCTTTACTTACAGTCTCTACTCCTCCAATCTGCAGCTCAGTGATGGCAGCGTACAGCTCTTTTTTGGACAGACAGCTGTGATGTAAGATGTCGCCAATTAAGTCGTCAGGTGCTCTGTTGGTGTCCCTCTTCATTTTCTTGTCAATGTAGACTTTGGCTGTGGACGGAATGATTTAGTATTAAAGGTATTGATTTCAAAATACATTTTCCGAGAAGCAATTGACATTTTACAGTATGACATGTTGCATCTTCCTTGTACTGTATATGAGAAATTATTCAAATGCAATGTTGTTAAAATACTGTATATGCTAGAAACATTGTGCTGTATATCAAATAATATTAGTCTCTGAGCAGAAAATCATTTGTACGTGTTTAGATGCACACCTGCCCTAACCCCCCTCCTTAACGGCTTAATGCACATGTTCAATGTGACAGACCCCAAATTAATACATTTCTCATATTTGTTATTGTTTAGAGATATGTTAGAAATAAAATTAAATGTAATTTTATTTCTATCACTCTATCTATCTATCTATCTATCTATCTATCTATCTATCTATCTATCTATCTATCAGCGCTTTGCTAAATGTTTAATAAGCAGCTTTAAAATTACTCATTTCGAATTATGGAGAAAATACATAACATATTTTATTAAATGTTCTTATTCTATACTTCCGTGTAAGGTCAGTGGAGAGCATCAAAGCCTCTCCCCACAGAGTCAATCTTTCTGAAGTGTAGTCTATGGACGCTTGCCCAAAGTGTGGCCTTTTTTAATTTCAAGTTTAATATTGCTACACAATTCTAACCTCAACAACTAACATTTTACGGCAGAGATAGCATTAAGTTTTCCGCATTAATAAAGCTGTGATTTAAACCTCTGCTAAATACACCCAGTCAGAGGTTTTCACTGCACTGACCACCGATCTGTGGCCTTTCACCCTGTGTATGCTTCCATGAAAAAAGTTTTGACAACTGTGCAGTAGGAGGTTCTTCCGGTTTCACAATGGCTCTCTACTATATACATGTTTTATTACTCTTCTAAAGTTTTACAAGTTATTGTGTAAAATAGTTATGCATTCCATTTATGTGTGTGCTACAACAGAGGCATCTGTTTCCCTGGTCTTCTACACAGTACAAATGTTTAGCACTTGTCCCCCACATATGTTTTACTACAGTTATGTTCACTTCAGTCAGGTGACTAACAGAGGGGAACAATGTCTGCTCTCAATGATTCATATTACT
The DNA here is from genome assembly GCA_007210695.1 of Neogobius melanostomus. Lineage (NCBI taxonomy): Eukaryota > Metazoa > Chordata > Actinopteri > Gobiiformes > Gobiidae > Neogobius > Neogobius melanostomus. The sequence goes on along the minus strand of VHKM01000073.1, from coordinate 4,389,554 downwards.
GGATACTTGTGGTACAAAGTGTTTTATTGCGTAATGTACCTGTGCTGAAAATACGGTCCCATGCTGCCGTGTGGTCCTGCCACGTTTTGGTGTTAAGGCTCCTGTGAAGCTCCACTGGGGTCACCATCATCATGCCAAAAGTGCTCATCATCTGACGCAGAACAAAAGGAAGAGAAAATTCAATCACAAACTGCACCCACTGGCCCCTAAAACCCCTTATCTGTGCTATCGGTTTGCCCCAGTAAATCCAAGTAAATACAATCAGAAAGCTTGATGGGTGGCTCGGTTCACCTGACCTCAGCCTAGAGTGAACCTACTGAACCTGCCTCTAGTCTTTGCAGGGGAAAATGCTCGCACTCACTGTTTTTACTGCTGTGATAAAGTTCATAGCTTCTTCATTGACTTCCTCTTGCAGCAGGCCAAACCTCTTGTCATACAGGACCAGGCAAATAGCTACAAAAAGAAAAGAGTATTGAGTCAGTCATGATCACCAGGTAGCATCTGAGAGCATAGACATCATCAATCATCAAACCACCAGCATTATTCACACAAACTCAGATGGTCTAATTCGCAGGAAAAATCACATTTGAAGCAGTCCTGAATTAGTCTACAGGCATGCAAATACCTTTAGCTTTTAGTTTGAAAAAAATGTTTTAACTTGTCATGGCTGCACCAAATGGATTGAATGTGACTTACTCTCAAATGACCACTTATTCAGCTCGAAGTATAAGTCCTCAATTTTCCCATTCCTGTTAATGTTCTTAATTCTGCCAACAAAATCCTCCAATACCTTAAGAAAACACATCACATACATTTAGTTGACAGTGACACGCTAAACGATACACAGAGACTAAACGACAGAAGTTTGAAATGTACCTGGTTGATTTTGTTATCCAGTTTCACTACCTCTGTGGGTTTCATTAGCTTTTGCTGGAACGCGCTCCTCACTCTTTGCCAGTCTTTCCCCTCTCTGCCAAACAGGTTGTTGTTGTTAGTTTAGTCTGAATCGATCTTGATTTACCTTGCGTAGATAGCTGCAGATAATGCTCGTACAGTATGAGAAGTCCGTACGCCTCTTTTCTCAGGTCTCTGTAAGCTTTCCACGGTTTGATTTCCAGCCTCTGAGGATAACTGCCCTCCTTCCTGTAGAGCGCCTCCAGCAAACAAGGCGCGCCAATGTGCACCGACTCAAACGAACCCAGCTTCATCCGGAATATTTTACCAAACTTCTTGTGGTAGTCAATCTGAAAACGATTTTTTTCCCTTGTTAAAACACGTGTTGCCATAGTTCCAAAAAAAAAACAAAAAAACATGCACGCAGTTTGAGCTTGACAATTTGAACAACAAATCAATGAAATAGGCTAAGCTACATGCACAGAATTAAAATCAGTTAAACTGTACCAGAGCCTCGTGTTGCCTCGTGAGTCCTCCTTTCCGCAGCAGCTCCACCAGACTGCCAACAAGGGGCCAGTTGGTGGGGCCAGGAATGGCATCCAGGCTGTGCGCAGTGTGCGGTCTAGTGGCAGCGTGAGGACAGAGCGGCGCAGTCTCCACAGCATCCTTCTCCCCCAGCACACAGACAGAAGACGTGGGCTTGAAATGCTGCAGTCCCACTGACTTATTTTTGAGCAGCTCAACTATCTGAGGAACCTTCTGTATTTGCGCTCTCATCGTTGTACACGTTGTTATGTTATTTGTTGCGTTTCTTGGAAGTGTTACACCTTGCCACAACATATATAGCCCGAGAGAGCCAATCAGGGCTCTGTGCGCCAGTCGAGCCTACCATTCATGGATCCACGTTGAAAGGATCGTATGACCCCAGACAGACCAAGAGGAAGTGGACAGCCCCCCGCACCTTATACATAAACATACAAGCCACCGTGGAGGTGACGCGGTTCGCTTGAACCGCGTGCCAGCGTGACCTGCTATGAAGAAGCGAAACTTTGGCAAAGCAAATACTAGTGCCACACTTGCACAGTGGACAAATATTTGAGCGAGTATCGCATAGTCAATGGGCAGTTTGTGTTTTGCACTGTGTTCTTTGAGGACAATCAGTCACACCATTTCACACTATTTCAGAAGAAATCAACTAAATTACTAAAACCATTTCATATTAATAATGATTATAATAATTGTTAAGCTATTATTAACCCTGTAATAACACAGGTTGGTCCCTCATTTCTCATTTGCGAGAGAGACCCGTTTAAAGCCTGTTGAGCATGGTCTGACAGGGCTTCGTTCCCCGTTCTATGCCATATTGAACACAAGACTGGCAGAGTAAGTTGGCTCTGTGCATGGTACAAGCAATGAAAACATGTTCTCTCTTGATGTTCTTTATATGCAAACAAAACCCTGCAACCGCTACCTCTTTAACGTCCAACAGAGCAGTACACAATGTGTCAGAACTATAGACACTTCCCCATTTAAATCAGTGATTTTTGTGTGTTTATTGCAGAGACCTTGCAGATAAGTGGTGAGGTGCGTTGCGCTGACCCTTGGAGGCTGCAGGATTTGCCACACACACCTCATGACTGCTGCCTGCTTTCCAGATTGACTGACAGGTCACTGAGTTCGGCTCTGAGCACTCTGTACACCAGCAGGCACATGCAAAGACACACAGTCATGCATGCACAGAGTATAAGCCCACATTCATGTATGCTCACAGACCACCGTGCTGGAAAAATAATATGGAGGCCACAGAAAAGGAGATCAGTTTGCCTTAGACTTACACTCATAGGGGGATTTAAGCAGTGCATACAGTCACATCAGTAAGTGTTCACATAACAACGCTGACCTAGAATGAGAGGAGCCCCTTCCCTAAAGCCCACCCTTACACCAAGAATGAAAATATTTACAGCATAGCACGAGTGAAGTAATGCAAGGAGAGTCCTGCCACTGCTCTCTACTGAGTTCACTGAGCACAGGCTTGACCACTGCAGATTCTCACCACAATATGACCTTACTGTACATGGCAAGCTGCCTGTCAGCTGCAGCCCGATTCACTGCACATTCTGTGTGCCTTCATTAAGCATTAACATTCTTGACCACAAGCCAGTGTTAATATCATTCAACTTAAAGTTTGTTATACAGCACAAATTATCAACTTTGGTTCAAAAGTATTGATATTTTGATATTTATTTCTAGTTTCTTACTGTTTTTTAAACTTTTTAGTCAATGTTTTTATACTGCTTCTTATATTTTTAGACTCTCCAGTGTTTCCTCTGAAGGAACCCTCTGCCTCGGGAGCGGTGGCTGGCTGTGGCTGTGTGGGTGCTGTCCTGTGGGTGCCCAGGTGGAGGAGTGGTGTGTCTGTCGCGCCTCCTGGGGACCCTTGCGTCGGTGCCCGGGCGGCCACAGCTGGTCTGCTGCTCCCGGGGAGGACGGCTCCTCTGATGGGGTTTCCTCAGCCTGGTCATCTGTACCCAGCCTTATGTACTTGAGTTTGATTCTGTGTGTGAGTGTGAGTGTGAGTGTGAGTGTAGAGTAAAGGGTAGGGGATGTAGGTGTGTGCGTGTGTATTGTGCTAACTGTATGTATTGGGAGGGTGGGAGGGTTTGACGGGCGACAATGTTTTAATGTCTTTTTAAATGTAAGCACTTTGCGATGCACCTGTGTATGAAAAGCGCTCTATAAATAAAGATTGATTGATTGATTGATTGAAAAGTGGGTCATTCCTATTGATAGCAATAATGGGAAGGACTCTGTAAAGCCACTGCTTGTAATAAGAAGACCTCCATGAACCTGCTGACCCCAGTCTACACACTTTTCACACTATGTGGGTCGGGATTCCCCAGGTTTCCAATCTCAAGTAGGATCTACAGACGATTTGGGCTGTGAGTGAGGCTCTAGTGTGACCTGGTAACTCCAATAAATGTTGTAGGGGTCACAAATGGACACCACTGCTTCTTTACGAGTGCCCAGGTAAGGTGTGAGCTGATGTACGTCAGATATAGTAAAACTGTGGGAGCGGTCAGAGCAAACCACTATTTCCAGGTCATGGGAATCTGACAAGACGGCACACAAAAATACATACGTATATTAGTTTCAAAATAATACTTATTAAATAATATTTATTAAAAACACTGTTGACTTTGATGTAAATAATGAGGACCAGAAGTAGGTCATGCGCCCCACTTGTGGAGTCATTGCTTTTATCTGTTCTTTTAGTTTACTCTGAAAAACCCTGGAAGAACCATGTGACAACAGGTAGCTAATCTAGTCTGTTCTGAAACTTCTGATACTGCTGCATATGCTTGACGCACTTCTCCTGTACCTACCTGGCCAAATGGAGCTGATAGGTTAATAGGGATGAGCTTCTGCACATTTGTGTGAGTGCAGCGAGGGCAGTAGTATTGGACCAGGTCAACGGTAAACATTCTTGGGAATTGCTCATTATTGAACATTCTTCTACAGAGGTTGTCAACCGTGGTCACCAGGTACTCAGCGTTTTTCCCAGTCTGATCGCATTGTTATGGGATTTTTGTATATTAAATAGTAATGTAATAAAACAATGAAGAGAGTTAAAGTCTGAATCAAGTGATCATTTATTGTCTAAACACAGGGAGAACACAGAAGCATGACCACGGGCTGACAGTGTTCTGCCCTACCGCCCAAACAGTAGATTATTTATACAACAGTCGTACACAACAGAAGGACAAGAGGTGATAACCCCGGCGCCGAACATACACATGGTATCTCTATGATACGACAAGAATGTACTAGAGCATCTCTGCAGATGCGTTATCCCTCGACCCAAGGCTTTGCTCAGCACCATCTGTTGGGTGCATCGTAAACCTTGGTGTCAGGGCCTGCAACGGTCAGTAACTTGAGTTAAATTAGTCACACATATGGGAAATGGTCATCACAGATTCTGAGGTAGCACTGTATAGTCACTTCAGCTTTTAAACAGTGTGTGGTAAATCAGAGCATGGCAGAACTACATTTCTGACATTACAGCATAACTGGTTACTCATCCATCATACTGTATAAAAAAGTTACTGACAATACAAAACACACACACACGTTTCGAAAGTTTCTGGTATTTAATTGTTCACTACTGTATTATTACAACATTATTGCTGTGAGTCTCACTTAATGCTTATACCAAATGTTCTCAGTCCCTTGTAATTATGTGTTGACAAATTCGACATTGCTGGAATGGAATATATTTGTCAGCCTTCAACAGCTTTGTGAGGCTTTAGCAATCCATATGTTACAATATCAGCAATATATTTATTTTTATTTATATGTTTGGGACAGCACATGTTGCCCGTGAGCACCTGATTCATGCATGTAAACACACCTTCAGATTGTAGCCTTCACACAAAAAGCCTTCACACGAAAAGGAATCAAACCCGGGACCTCCTTGCTGTGAGGCAAGAGCGCTAATTGCTGTCACTAGGCTGTCCATTGCGCCCATTGTTGACCTTGTTTTACTGAAAAATAAAAGAATGTTATATTGCTGTAGAATCTACTACGCATGTGTAATTGTTTTTAAGCAGGGAAAAGCCATTGAGGTTACACATTTCTTTTATAGAGTTCAGCAAAGCAGAAGCACTAAAAACACATTAAAACTATCACGTTCAATGGTTATGTCAACTCAGTAGTTGACATGGCCCCAGTCAACCTGTTGTTGGCACAAAGCGGTACCCTTCAACTGACCTGAACTTAAGAAGTACATTTGTTAAATTTGACCCTCAGATACAGTGTATGCCTGTGGCCCCATCAACCCATCGCCCCGCTGCTGTTATCTTATCAAAATAAACAGAGCTCAAGTGGATGTCATCACGCTCCAGTGTATAGTCAGCCTGAAGGAGAGCGGGGGAGAGCAAGCATTCATGCAGAGCACATGTGTTAAGAGTTAAGTCCAATAAATCATATTAAGCCATACAGTAAAATATGGCTATATCAACCATTATTCACAAAGAAGAGGCTCTTTCCCGTTGTCATTTGTGTATAATTGAAATTGAATCAGTGCAATTTGTCACGTAATACATCAGAAGTTGTGGGTTTTTATTTTATTTATTTTTTATTTTTTTTAGGTACTAACATTTTGAAAGACATGAATTAGAGTTCAAATTCGTGTTGTCTTATGACTACTCTGGGCCCAGAGTGTATCCATCTCAGGCTCATAGATCCTTAAACTAAATTTCAGTCCATTTCTGCACTAAAGTTTGAATTGTTCTGTATGCTGAACAGTAAGTCTTCCTGCATATGTTCTGTGTTATTCCGGCTGTTGTGAAAGTCTATAATTTATGTAACACAGGTATAATGTATGTTGGCTGGCACACAGCCTACTGACATAAAAGTCTTCATAAATATGGCTTAGATGGGATTTTTATTGGCTGTTTTCACGTGATGACTTGATTTACACTTTCTGTATTATTCATTAGACCAGGGGTCTGCAACCCTTAACATCAAAAGAGCCATTTCGGACCATTTCAAACCAAACAAAAGCCTCAAGGAGCCGCAATAGTGTAGTTTTAACTTTCAACCGACCGAACAAACTTTACTATTAATATTATTGTTGATATGTTTTTTTTAAGTACGAATTCATTCACAATATTGATTGAAATGATTAATTATGTTTTGTTTGTTTTATGTAATACTTATTTGTAGAATTTTTTTTATCAATGTATTAATACCATTGATAATTTATCTTATCAATTCATTAACAATAGGCCATAAATTATAATATTTAAACAGGAGAGATAGTAAATTGACCTATTTTGACATAAACTTCCTATCATACGAAGCATTTTTATAAAGGCTATTGTAAAATGGTTATTAAATTAACGGGATATGAAGCTATTTCAGTGGAGCAGACATTCCTTTCCCTAAAACGTTGGTTTGACTGATTCATCTTGTAACAGCCAGTGTTAACCATGGCGCGCAGAGGAGGAGCTGCACATTAACAGGTTGTTAGTGATTTTCTTACCTTTCTCTCCATTTCTCTCTTTGTATGAACGAGGGTCGAAGGATATTCTTGTCAGCCCTTCAGCGCTGTAGTTTCTGAATGATACCAAGCGCGCAAAAGCACGTTTCAGCACGTGCGCTTTGTTTTGGTTCCTAAAAACGTAGCAGGTGCACGTATAAGCGTAAATAAAGAGAACGGATAGATGGACTCATTGCAACGTGTAGCGCGGATCCTAAAACAGACGTTTGGGATGAAGTGCACGTGGTGCGTGTATCTGCAGCGGCTCCGCGCCTGCAGGTTTATAGTATAAAGAGGCTGCGGCGCAAAGCGGCATCAATAAGAGGCATCGTTAATGAAGGAGTCACACGGTTCCGATGGATAACTCAATCAGAACCAGTTCTCCTTGTAGATATACTCGTGGCTGCTTCAGTGGGACAAAGAGCCACTACAAGGAGGCTGAAGAGCCGCATGCGGCTCCGGAGCCGCGGGTTGCCGACCCCTGCATTAGACCCACGTGACACTTAAATGTGGGATGCACCTGAGGTGAAGAAGACATGTCTTTGTATTACTGTACACTAAGGGTAATTTACCAAGCCTTTGCTCATGTGCATAATGAGTAGCACATGCAAAAGTGATTAAGCAGCAGACTCATATCTGATTTGGGTCCCTAATTTTCAGGAAATTTCAAATGGTAATTTTGGTGCAACATGCCCACAAGTGGCTACAGTATATTCTATTTTTAGCACTTAAAAGTGAGCCCGTAAGTCTGTCTCTTATATCTTTTTGTATAGAGTTTATTGATTCTGTGTGGAAATTTGACCAACAATATTGCATTCTGCAGTGAATCCGTGATTGAGAGACAGACTGAAGGGAGCCACACAAGCGTTTGTGTTCTCATCATTTTCTCCAATTAGGGTAAAGTCAAATGACAAGTAAACACCTCATATGTGATTGATTACATTGATACATTACAAACCCACAATTTTTTCAACAGAACACCATGAGAAGGTGGTAGGGCCTAAGCTATTTTGGCTGGTGGTGACCCACAATGTTTCATCATGTCTTTTTTTTCCACTGTAGCCAGTGATCGACAGTTTAACTGCTACTAGAACAACATCCGGACTCTTCTGGTTAAAGTTCATTTCTCCAGACATGTGGCATGTGTTACCTGACTTCTCATTCATAAAGAGAGAGAGCGTAAATAGTGGAACCTCAAAGAGGTTTTTAGGTGCCGCTCACAAGGTGAAAAACATTCCTGAGCAATGAGCATACAGTAACAATATCGGGTTTCACTGGGAAAAGAGGTACATTGCTCAATGACTGTTCTGACCTAGCCTGGTCTTACCATACCCTCGTACTCATTTCGTACATAGGGTCTGGAACTTCACAATTGACCTCCGTTTTCAGGTGGGAGGGATGAACTCCTTTGAAACGATTGGATCTGTTTTCAAACTACAACTAGCAAATCCGGTGCAAATGTGTAACGTCACCTACAACACCCGTCTCCCCTGCTCGCTGAATGGTAGGTTGAAATTCAACCGATGAAACGCATCCACTGAGATCAGACCCAGACGTACATGTAGGGAAAAGATAATTGACCAGAGTTTACGGATGGCAAAGGCCAGGCTAGTTCTGAACATGAGGGGAGATGGATTTGGCATAACAAAAACATCAAAGCAACATATGGAGACAGTACATCCACTCCAATCAGCCATGGAATGTAACTGGAAGCAAGAGCAAGAACTTGAAGTACTTCCTGTAAACTTCCATCATGTTTTGATCACTACTGGCTGTCTGCCTACCCTCACTCTCGGCATATGGTGTTTTCAACTCTGAACAGTTCACATGCTTCCCATGACAAATCCTTTGTGAAGGTCTCACAAACTAATGCACTTTAATCTCTGAGAGTTCCCAGTCCTTTCAGAGATAGATTTGATCTGTGGCTGCTTGAATAAACAGAATTGTTAATTGACAACTGTGTTATTTCCAATAACTCTTAACTTTGCTTCACAAGCACTTCGATTTTATGTGATGTTTTTGGTCTTGGTTGTTTCAACATCTGTCCTGCGTGGGTGCCAGGGTGCAGCTTGTACTTTATGTGTTAATGTGCCAAAGAATAGAACCTCAGGGTCATCCTGCCAGTTCAAAGTGGTTCAAACACCAGTCCATTTGGCGGTAAAGGATTATCAACTTGTTTTGTACAGCCACGGCACTACAGTCTGTGTTGACATCAGTGTAGGGGAGCTTTTATGTTTAAGGTATAAGGCGAGCACGGTAACGGCTCTTTGAGATGTTCCTTGGATCATAGCCAGCGTGCAGGGTTCAGAGGGGTCCTTGTGTATCCTGTGATGTGTGTGTATGAGAGAGGTGAAAGGGGTGGCACTGGTATGTAAATGAGTGAGTGAGCTAAAAAACATGCACCGGGTGACCTTGCCTGCCATCGATGTGGAAAGTGGTGCACCCCACCTCCCTCCCCATCTACACACAAACTTTGCCCAAAGTGGCCTCAGATCAAAAAGTGATAACGCATACACTATACTTCCAAGATTGAACCACACATCTTGCCTCATATTTCTGTCTGTATGTTTTATGGATGTAGTGCTTGCTGTATATTACATGCATAAAGCTGTCAACCCTCCAAAATATTACATCATTTTTTCACATAGTCTTCTTTGTTTTGACATACTAGACCCTGGTACAGGTCAGTAGCCTAGTAGATTTGGAAACAAAGACTGAATTAATGTCTAATAACCCCTTCATTTAGTCTGGGATGATGTTTACTGCAAAAAATGGCTGTAGAGCACAAAGCGGCTGTTTTACTTGTGCTTGAACAGTACAAGTAACAGTTAGTTTGAACCAGCAATCAAACAAAACTAAAACATAATGTATATTAAAGGTTCCATGCCTTTGAGCATTTAACTTTTAAGATTCATTAACTAATTAAAAATAGGCCCTACATCAATTAACCTGAAAGCTACTTAACTTTAAAATCTAGTTGTGGCCAATAATGTAATAACAATTTACCGGCAAATACATAACATATTATTATTATAAAGTATGATTATCACATTATTGGCTTGACAAGATTAAAATCGTTCACAAATGTAAATTCAGCCAATAATGTAATAATGCATCAATCTGACTTTATTTCAAAAACAAACATATTAAAGCAGAACTAAATAACTTATGCCCCTATAGGCCATAAGTGTCACTGCATGTTGCGTTAATTGTCCGTGAGAGTAAATACTACGCTGACAGAAAAGACAAAGGGAGAGAGGGATATTGTACATTGTGCCACAACCCAATTACACATTTTTCGCTCAAACTTGGCTGTAAATACTGTTAAAGTGGCGCTAGCCCACAGTTAGCTTTGCCCGTTAGCCTGTTAGCTTCTTCTTCATGATTCTATTAGTGTGTATTGCGCCTCCGACCCGGTGGCAGGCAAGTTGCAAGGGTGGTTTTCTGGACAGAGACACCAGGGGAGATGAAAGACCCTCCAATCATCCCAGTAACACGTGTATTACCCCCAGAGGGAGTATGAAAAGGATTTATTAAGGTAAACAAGTTAGTACTGCTTTAAACATTGTTTTTGTGCTGTTTTTTTCTAAATTGTTAGATGGCCGGTTAGTTTGTGGGTTTTTCATCAGGTTTTGTTCTTAACTGTTTTTTACTGTTTTATTTTTTCACTTTCGGTAACTTGTGAAAAGCGGGTTCTTATCAAGGAAAGGTTCTCTGTTCGAGTCCCCGACAAGTGCATGACGTCGTCATGTCCTTGGGCAATACACTTTACTCACATTGCATATGTATGAATGTGGGACATGTGAGTTCTTGGCAGTGGCCAGAGAGGCTAATGGTACAGTTTGGCAGCCTATACCCAGGGCAGCTGAGGCTGCAATAGTAGTCTGTAGCAGAAAGGGAAAGATTTTATGGAGGACTAGGATTATCATATTGTTATTTTATTTTCATTTTTGTATTTATTTATTTATTCATTTGATAATTATCCTATTATCACTGTACCAAGCTGTGTTTTAGTCAGCGGTGGAAGAAGTCCTCAGATACAGGATAAAGATTCAGATACAGGAGTAGGAACATACTATTAGTCCATTCAGCCACTTGGACCATCACCAACCACTCGCTCTCATGCACCACATTCATACACAGGCAGGTGGGCGAAGTGCCTTGCCCAGGGACACAGTGACATCATGCAGTTATGGGAGCATGGATTGGAACCGGAAACCTTTCAGTTATAAAATGCCTCGCTTTACCTTCTGGGCCACCGTCATGGGCATATGCAAATGAGCTGCGACAAGTGAAAGAAGATTGTGATAAAAATAAAACAAAACACAGCTGATGAAAAACCAGCATGTTTAATGTGTTTTAAAATACATAAAATACATTCAAATTGATGTATTATTACATTATTAGCTGAAATTATTACATTTGTGAACGCTTTTCATCTCGTCAGGCCAATAATGTAATAACTAGCCAATAACATAATAACCGGTAAATCGTTCTTACGTTATTGGCCATTATTACATTATCCGTTCCTACATAGTCCAAACTCATTTTTAACTTTCTAAACACATTCCGAACATCCTAATTTGTTGAGATGGGTTAATAAGCGTGTTTCACACTTTCAACGCAGAACAAAGGGGAGCTGTACCATATGTGCCTGTTTACTGCGCCATTTGTGTTTAATTGCTAAAACAGTTTGTAATACGTATGAGGAAGACTGTACAAAATGTATACTGAAAAGGAGCAAATTTCACACAATGAAGGGAAAAAATTCACACACAAAAATTGGCAACTGTCCCTGCCCAAATTAACTCTCATCAGTGTCTAAACCATCTCTAACCAGTAGCTCTCCAGCCCTTTCTTGGTAACTCGCCAAAGGCTTTCTACATTTCTTCACGCGTGTGATAAGTCACATTTTAGAGGCGTTTTCATTTTGTACTGAACATTTAAACAGAACCTACAAACCAACTAGGTAAATAAGTTAAGTATAAGGACAAATCCATCCATCCATTCATTTTCTTCCACTTTATCCTGGGCCGGGTCGCGGAGGCAGCAGTCTCAGCAGAGATGCCCAGACTTCCCGATCCACACACACCTACTCCAGCTGTTCTGGGGGACCCCAAGGTGACACCAGGCCAGCTTGGAGACATAGTCCCACCAGCGTGTCCTGGGCTTTCCACGAGGCCTCCTCCCAATAGGAAATGCTGGAGCACCTCCCGAGGGAGGCGACCAGGAGACATCCAAAACAGATGCCCTAGCCACCTCAGCTGGCTCCTTTCGACATGAAGGAGCAGCGACTCTACTCCGAGCTCCTCCTGGGTAACTGAGCTCCTCACCCGATTTCGAAGGGTGCGCCCAGCCACCCTGCGAAGGAAGCTCATTTCGGCCGCTTGTATCCGCGATCTTGTCCTTTCGGTCATTACCCAAATCTCATGACCATAGGTGAGGGTGGGAACGTAGATTGATCGGTAAGAAGAGGGACTCAGCTCCCTCTTCACCACAACAGTCTGATATAGCGACCGGTGGGTAACAACAGTGAGATAAGGACAAATTCAAGTTATATTCTACCATTTTGTTGAAATAGCTTGGCTACAAACCCTCCAGGGTGAAATCCTCCTCAGTCGCATAGTTACACAAGTAGCTCTGTGCTGATTTTGTTATGTAAAAGAAGCTCACTGGGTAAAAACGTTCGAGACCCCTGGTCTACACTGTAAAAGAAGTTTGTCTTTTATGTCTGTTTATTTTTGAGAATACAAATGTTGCATGTACAATGACAATGAGATCAATGTATCAAGTGCATACTGTTGATGGGCAAGGCACGAGCTCTTTGCCTGGATATGAATGTGTGAATAAATAACTGATGGTGCTCGGAGATGGTGTTGGCGCAGACTGACAGACTTCCATTAGTCAGCCACAGGGCAGCTGAGACAATGGCTGTAGCTTACCACCATAGAGTGTGGACATTGAATACTTTGAAAACTTCTGTATTACAGGTTAACAAGAGTTGCTGTGTGATACTTGAATGTTTCTCTATAGTATAGCCCAATGTCCATGTTAATCTGTGCAGTGCTGCTCATTTCAATATGTTTGTGAGTGTGCGGACCGGTTGTGTGCCTGTGCCTTCGCAGGGGTCTGTGAGGCCACAAAGTTACTGACCTCTGCCGGGATGTTATTACACTGGGGATGAGGCCACCCATCTGATCGTTAACCCCTCAGTGCGTAATCGCCCTCAACCCACCCACGCTCCTCTGTCCCTCCACTGCGTTCCAAATGTTTGTGAAACCCAATGTATTTTTCATTTTACTGCATCGATTTCTCCCTGAACTGGCTCCTCGAGGTCTCCCGCTAGAGGACTCTGATCTTGTTTTTGTTGTAAACTTGTTATTCTCTTTGTGCAAAATAGGCCAGGGAAAAAAAGAGAAACAGAAGTGTCCCTTGTGTTTCTGTGTGTAATCACTGAAGACTATTTGCAGACTTTAACTGCTGGAAGAATCAGTGGCACTGTAAAACTCTCTTGTAAAAGTAGTGAGCTGTTGTAAGTCTTAATAATGCAACATTGACATTTATTGGGTGGTAAATATTATTTCATGGGAGCGGAAGTCATTTTGTGCAGAGGAGTGCTGTAAAACGTTAATTGCCTCTTTTGAGCCTTAGCTTCTGTGAGACTGGCTTCATTTGCGTTCCAAATGAGTGTAGGCGACAAAACTATTTGGGCTCCAACCAAACAACATTTTAAGAGGATTACTGAATCCAACTCGATTTACAACAACATAGTATTCAGTCTGTTTGGTCTATGCTCAATGTACACTTCTCTGCCATCTGAAGTTATTTGTGTATAAATTATATTGCAGTTTACACATTGGAGTTTTTTGTTAATTTTTGTAAATGTTTATGATCTTTTCATTGCCCACGTTGCAGATTGAAAAATGTCTGAAAATGTCTGGTATTCTATACGTCACGTGTTTGATCATGTGAGATCCCCCTGGGATCACACACCTGTGATGTTACTTACCCTGATGAAGACTCAGTCGAGTTGAAACGTGTCGGCACACGCTTTTTAAATAAACCCCTTCTTTTTGCAATTCAGAGTGCCTCGGCTCATCCTTTTTCCTATAGTATTCAGTGTTGGACATCTATATGTTGATTAAATTTTACTTTTTTAAAGCTAAATATTAGCTGTTTTTGGGTTTGAAAACTTAATTAGGTGTGGAAAATATAAAATGATACAGTCTAATTTTGTAATCATGTACTTATTTTTGGTTAGACTTCAAATTTATTACTGGAGTGTCACAGGATTTCATGAACTCATAAACATCTATCAAATGCAGCATGCACTGATTTATTAGGCCCGAGCGCCATCAGGGCTGGCGAAGGGGCTCTTGTAATCGCATAGCGGAGCGAAGCGGAGCGCACTCCCCCAAAGTGCGCGGAGCGCACAAAACGAGCGCGAAGCGCTCGCCTCCTCTCAAACATGCACTAACGCACTCCTCTTGTCGTGCACATCCCGTGCACATACATATATAATGCAAAAATCAACATTGTAATTGTACAGAGCCCATAAAAGTCAATGGGCGACTGAGAGCCAGGACCTCTACCATGAGGTAGGAATGCGCGAGCACTTTCCGAAAATATATAGTTTATGGTACCCGCGTAAGCGGGAACATTGTTTTCGTATGGGAATATTATTCTTTCTTTCTTTCTTTCTTTCTTTCTTTCTTTCTTTCTTTCTTTCTTTCTTTTCTTTCTTTCTTTCTTTCTTTCTTTCTTTCTTTCTTTCTTTCTTTCTTTCTTTCACACCGTCGCAATTTTCACCCAGTGAACATCGACGAAAAGTCACAGATTTTGGCCCAAAATTCAAACCCGATCCGACGCAACTTTTGACTATTTCCAAATTTTTAATCTCAAAATAGAGATTAACATTGCGAGATAGGACTTGGCCAAAAATGAAGTTTGTCGTAGAATCATAAAAATCGGTACAGACGTGCATCATGACAAGTTGAGCAAAAAATATTATTACGGCAACGCCGTCCGCCATATTGGGTGTCGGCCATTTTGGATGACAGCCCGCGAAGCGGGAATCCGCCTTTATTTTTCACTTCGTACAAAATCTATCTCCTCCTAGAGCGTTTATCGGAACGACCTAATTTTGGGTGGAAAATAATCTTGAGAAGTAGAACTTTAAAAGTTATCCAAATTACTTTTCTAAGTTTTACGGTTTTTATGCGGCGAAGCCGCAAACTGTACGAAGTATTTTGAGATTTTTCGCAAACAAAAAATGGCTCCCATTCGCACATATGGAGCCTGATTTTGCTCATTTTATTATCAGTTGTTAAAGTCTCAGTCCTAAACACTTTCATTTGGCAAAATTCAAATTGGGCGCGATAGCACCCCTATAGGAATTATATGGAGAGTACACATTTTAGTTTTACGAAAATTACAATTATTTGGCACAAAATTCTATTTGGTTGTTCCGATCAGAAAAGTCAATTACACCCATGCCATATTTTTCACGGTGTTGCCGTAGCGATGACCAGAACGTCCCATTTTATTCTGATGGAAAAATGTTAAACTCCATAATTCAGCAAGAAGTGAGGAACCAAAGGTTATCCAACGTACTTGGATAACCTTTGTGGATGATCTGCGGCGCAGCCGCAGCCCTAAGTAAAATGTAAAAATATGCTTCAGTTTGCAGATATAGTGTGATACAAATTCATACTAATTTTTCTCTGTATAAAATTGAGCGTGAAGTGCGTGTCAGCGCATTCCAATAATCCTAAAACTAAGACCCTTGGGAAAAAAGTTAAAAACAAACATAAAGGCAGTAGCAATGCCATAATTTTAGATTGAGGGAGACAAAAGGGCGCGAAGCGCCCCTTGTTTTAGGCAGGGCGGTCGGCGAGGGACGATAATCGCCGCTTTGCGGCTATATTTTACAGTTGGGTTCAAGCCAATCAGTTTTTGTGAGCCAGAGGGTGTTAAAACAGGCACTTTTATTGATAATAACAAGATGACACCAGAAGAACGCAACGTACAAACACAAATAGGATGTTTTAAAACTATGTTGTTCAATTGACTTTCAGTTGTTGTTTTGCTTCATTTTGAGACTTGGCAGTCATTGGCTAAAATGAGGTGAAGATCCAATCTTCAGCCACTGCTCCACTAAAAGTCCATCTGAACAATTTCAGCACGTGGCTTTTAGGTTAACGGATTTCTCCAATGTGTACGTCAGTAACAGACCTAGTATACATCATTGATCCAATCCACAATTTTTGGACATAAACACATGGGCCTCGGTTGTATTGCATGGTTTAGCTGACCAATAACGCAAAGTACCGTAAATTCTGGACTATTGATCGCACCTGAATGTAAGCCGCACCAACATTTATTAAACAAAATTTTTTACACACATTGGCCGCACTGGTCTACAAGCCGCAGCTGTTCCAAGCTGTTCCAAGCGTTCCAATGCTGGATGTTTCTCTTTGTGCGTGGTCTGTTTTTGCGAAGAGAATTGTGGCATACAGGTACATTCACTTTAATTTAAGTGTATTACAAACTTCGATTATATTATTCTTTAAATGTGCGTGTGTTCAGTCAAGCTAAAGTGCTGCCCACACAGCGACTTCTCCGTGGGAGTGTGGCCGTGTTTAGAGCCGCCCCCTCGGCATGGCCTCGGGAGTTGTGGTGAATCGCTCCCAGCTGGCTTTTGATACCGGTGCATTGATGGACCCTCCATAATATTTCAGCAGTGAGAGAATTAAAGGCATTTATTTTGCACTCGCTCTGGTGTGCAGTAAACACCGACAGATTTGGAGGAACTAAGACAGCGATAGAGTGACAAATGACACAATATTCAGTTATAAATTACCATTATAGTCCAGAAATTACGGTAACTGAAATTGTACTGTTTGCAATATATTAGAGGTTATTGACAGAATTGTGCAGTGAAAATAATGTAGGCCACTAAACCTTAATAAATTGATAAATGTGTGGGTTCCCACTTTGTCTCTCTCTCTGTTCTCCCCTTTACAATAAATAGGGACACGGTCCAGACCTGTCTCCCAAAACCCTCTGCCTTGCCTTATTCGCACCATACAGTCGGCTACAATAACCTCATCAAGAAGAGACATTGCAACCCGCTTGCTTACCAATTTTCCTTTTCTTTTTATCGATGATTTTTCTGATGGCTGTGTCATATTCTGGATCCACGTGTCTTGTGGCAGGTGAGGGACATATACTATATGTAGCATCTGTGTTTGCAGCAGCTGTAGTAAGTGTATGCCTTTTTTTGTTGTCTGTCCTTTACATGCAGCCATGTTTTTTGATCCATGGCCATACCTCATCAGCGGCGATTTCAATCATATGCATCTTTGTGTTTTCATGTTTTCTTTTATTTTTTCCGATACATGTTTCATATCCTGAACATCGTTTTCACATCAGGTTCAATCGGTCGCTGCAGTTTCAAAAAGCAAGGAAGCAAAACAGCCCGTTAGATAAGGCAAGGAAAGGCAAGTTTATTTGTAGAGCACAATTCATACACAAGGCAATTTAAAGTGATTCACAGTTGCATAAAATTACAAGAAAAACAGATACAATCAATACCCCGCAACCGGTTAGCCACGGCTTCCTACTGTACCATGTCTGCAAAAAGCTTCTAGTATGAGATGCTTCCTTCTCTTTCACGTGCTGTCTGATGTTAATTTGTAGCTGGTCTGGTCCCATTTCTTTTATTTTTATTTTTTCAGCCAGTGGTCTTCTTTCAAACAGAGTTTGAAGAAGAGATTGCTCTTTCTCGTGTTCTGCTGCCATTGTCAAGAAAGACTGGCTCCGTCCGCCAAGTCTCACTGCCACTTGACCACAGTAATTTAGAGTAAAAGTCCATGTTAATCCCCAATGGGCAGTGGGGCAAAATTATTACTGCATGTCACTGATTGGTAGAATTAATTAATGATATTTATTGACGTTTTAATAAGATATCAGAGCTCCATTGCTTCTCGCTGCCCCAAGCATGAGACTAGAGTGCCAGGCTGCTTAGGACCTGTGCGGACCAGCTCACCAAGGTCCTCAGCCACATCTACAACCTGACCCTTGGCCTGGAGAAGGTCCCTGTCCTGTGGAAGGCCTTCTGTGTGATCCCGGTTCCTAAAACAGCGCACGCCAGGGAACCGGCCCACTACAGACCAGTCGCCTTGACCTCCCATCTGATGGAGACCATGGAGCGGTTCATCCTCACCCACCTCCACTCTGTGGTGAGCTCCACCGTGGATCCGCTGTCATCTGCCTGCTGGAGCGGGTGCTCAGCCACCTGGAGCCTCAAGGGACCTGTAACAGGTTATGCTGTATTGTGGAAATATTTGTATACCTATTTTTATCATTCTAGGTTTTATTGATCTCATACATTACTGTGTTGATGTAATCATATGCCTTGAGTATCAGATGAAACTGAGTGGTTTAAGTCTTTGTACTTCACACATTGACGCGATCATTCTTTGTCCTATTGTTCTACTGTGGAAGTTACAGAGTGCTACGGAAAGTTACTGGGGGCAGGGTGATGACCTGGGGTCTTGAGAGGCCCTCTGAAGGATAATACCATGGAGTCAGATTGAGAAGAGGAAGAACATTTCAGGAGTGCTGATTGGCTCTACGACACTGTCATGCATACTTATTACTGTTCATATATATTGCTCGAGCACAGGGTGTCCTGCCCCACTTGGCCCACCATGTTGTATGTTGCTAGGGACAGATTTAGTGCTCAGATAACTTGTGTTTAGAATTGTATTGTTGAGGGAATAAAACTATGATCTTTTCATGGTTTAGCACCAAAGTACATCTCTGACATGTTATGGTGCGTACAGACCAAACGCTGACACGCCACCAACTTCCATGTTAACCCTATGTAGACGTGCTTCGACGCGCGTCGAAATGTAAGCAAAGATGTCCGCGCGTATGAAGCGTAGCAAATGCGAGCAGATGAGGATTAACGTGCGTCAAAACCAGTGAGAACAGCGCGGTACAGAGCAGCGATGCCGCGCCCACTGCTTCATGCACTCAAGTAATCACAATCTACACGTGCGTTCATTTACGCCTTGTTAACCAATCAGGGACTGGGCTCAAATAGTGAGCACAAGCGTCACCTGTTACCTGCAGCAGTGGCGCAAAAAGGGCATACGCATTATATGCCTTTCATAGGGGCGCCAATAGTGATGTGTCGGTCGCGAACGATCAGGCTCTTTTGAACGAGTCTTTACAGTGAACGATATGAACGGGTTCGCAGAGTTTTTTTTTAAAAATTCCTCTTTGGGGGAGGGGCGTCACTTTAGTTGTGCATGCTTATTTTGCGAAACAAAAGTCACTGCTGGAGTGGGGCAGAGAGGATTGGCAGAGGGACAGTCATCTCCACCCCCACAAGGAGCTCAAAGTGAGCATAAGGCAACAAGTTTGAGAAATAAAAGTCCTAATGAAATAATAAACACGGTTACAGAGGAGATCGCGTTGAAGCAAAACACCTCTTTCACTTGCGTTGTTTTCTCCCCTCTTGCGCGAGGGAGAGAGAGGGAGAGGAGGAAAAGTTACATGAATGAAAGAATTGCTTTTAATCGGGCCGTGTGATTGTTTTTTGTGATAACAAACTCCATAGAGGGAAATGTCGATGTTATATTGTGTAAAATAGTGACATTTTCGTTAAAATAAAGTCAATTCAGAAGGTATCTATTTACTTAAAAAAATAAATTAAAAAAACATCAAAGAGCCGTGTGTGGGAGGGGGGTAGTTGCGGTAGTTGCGCCCCTGACCTGCAGCATGGAGGAGAAGTTGATCATCGCGGTTTGCGCTCGGCCTGAGTTGTATGACACGCCTCCTAATTTCCTAGTTTCTCGCGAGTGTGAAGTGGCAATGTTTGGCGTCCAACTAGAGGCTGACGGAGCGTGGACGCACGTTTGGTCTGAACGCACCTTTAGAGCCGTATGAACCATCTCGGGTCCTGAGAACGCCAGGGAGGGGTCTCCTGGTGGTTCCCAGAGTCAATAATAAACACGGTGAGGCTGCATTTCAGTTTCATGCAGCTAAAATCTGGAACAGTCTTCATGAGGATGTGAGACAGGCCTCAACTCTGACAATGTTCCAATCCAGGCTGAAAACAGCTCTTTTTACCCGTGCATATGAAAACTGAAAGTATTTTATCTGCACTCTTGCTTTTTACTGTAGTCGATTAACTTTATGTTGATGTTTTATTGATTGATATTATCTGTTTTCTTGTAATTTTATGCAACCGTGAAGCACTTTGAATTGCCTTGTGTATGAATTGTGCTCTATAAACTTGCCTTGCCTTGATTTTAATCGATCGAGCTACCGTCTTCTTTTCCATCCATTAACGAATACGCCGACAGTATCCAGCACATTTCCACTTTAAGTTGGGTGTGGTTTTCTCTTTTGTGTTCCTTCCCTTATTTGCAGTGGGCCAATGGCCATGTTTCTTTTGATTTGTGGGTAGCTGTAGGGGTGGGACTTCAGCTTTAAAAACCCTGTGCACCTTTGTTCTCGCTCTCATCATTCTGTCTGGTCTTGTCCACCAGGGGTCCAGGCCAGTCTGAAGGCAAGTCGTCTGTTCCACTGGGAAGGCGTGTGGAATGCTGGAGTCGTAACACCTGACCAGCGCAGAGACCAGAAGCCTGGGCTGCTGTTCCAGATATAAACTGGTAACACAAAAGTAACGCAAGCGTAATTGTCAAGTAAATCAAAATAACGACTAATGTAGGCTATGAAAATCAGAAAAAAAATTTGCATCGAACTTTTCATTCTTGTGGCAGGAAGAAGATACCATTTGATGTTGAACTAACTCAGAGTGGTGTTTAAGCAGAACACCTCTCCGCTTTAGTTAAAGTTGGTACAGTCCAATCCAATTGTCCACGCAAGTAAATAGTGAAAAGGCAGTGAAAGGTAGAAAAGTGGACAAATAAATGATTGTATCTACATAACTTGGTGCTGATTGTGGAGTGTATCAGGCTCAGAATACGTGTGCAGTGGCCCATGTAAAAAGAGAAAGCAGTGTTTGAATTGGCGACCTCCTCCTCCTGAGACCTGGGCACTACCACTGAGCTAGCCTGGCTAACGCCAGACTGCTGTGTGTGTGATTTTAGTCTGGCGTTAGCCAGGCTACCACTGAGCTATAATTCCATACGAAATTGGGCCGGTCTTCTCTAAATTCCCTGGCCGAAATTAGATCCCAGCATGCCACTGCACACCGGTGAACATCCAGAGGGAGGACAGTTTCCTGTTACTAGTACCAGGGTGTTCACCTCAACAATAAACTAGACTGGTCCCACAACGCCCTGTACAAGAAGGCCCAAAATCACCTCCACCTTCTGAGGAGACTGAGGTCCGTTTTCTGCTGCCCACACGTTAGTACTGAAGTGATGTAAACATTCGTAAGCAGAGGTATCCCCTGCGTGAGTACTTCTGCAGGAACACAACACATAAAGGTAAGTAGCAATAAGTTGGTAAGTTGACAGGTAATAATAATAATAATAATGCATTTTATTTCTTAGGCGCCTTTCAAGACACTCAAGGTCGCCTCACAACAACAAGTAAATTAACATCAACAATTAAAAACAGTTAAAATACAATGTTAAAACAGCATGAATAAAAAAGGACGATGCAGTTGTGGTCACAGTGAGTAGGCTTGTCTAAACAGATGAGTTTTGAGGATGGATTTGAAGTGTGGGAGTGAGTCGGTGTTACGGAGGTCAGGAGGGAGAGTGTTCCAGAGCTGGGGAGCAGAGCGACTGAAGGCTCTACTCCCATGGTGACGAGATGGGCGGGAGGGGGGGCAGTGAGCCGGAGAGAGGAGGAGGAGCGGAGAGAGCGGGCAGGTGTGGAGACATGAAGGAGGTCAGTCAGGTATGGAGGAGCAAGCTTGTGGATTGCTTTGAATGTGAGAAGCAGGATTTTGTATTGGATGCGGTGGGTGATGGGGAGCCAGTGGAGCTGTTGAAGGACAGGAGTGATGTGGTTTATGCAGGGGGTGTGTGTGATGATGCGGGCGGCAGCATTTTGGACCAGTTGGAGTTTATGGAGAGTTTTTTGAGGGAGACCAAACAGCAGGGAATTACAGTAGTCGAGACGGGAGGTGACGAGGCTATGTACGAGTATGGCAGTGGTGTGAGGGGAGAGAGAAGGGCGGAGCCGGCGGATGTTTCTGAGGTGGAAGTAGGCAATGCGGGTGATGCTATTAATGTGTGCGGTGAAGGAGAGGGTGCTATCGAGGATGACACCCAGACTCTTTACCTGAGGGGAGGGGGAAATGGAGGAGCCGTCAATGGGAATGGAGAAATTGCTGATTTTATTGAGGGTGGATTTGGTGCCAATGAGGAGGAGTTCAGTTTTATTGCTGTTGAGTTTGAGAAAGTTTGAAGTGAACCAGGACTTTATTTCATGGAGGCAGTTGGTGAGAGAGGACGGTGGGAGTGTGGAATTTGGTTTACTGGAGATGTAGAGCTGGGTGTCATCCGCGTAGCAGTGAAAGTGAATGTGGTGTTTTCTGAAGATGTAACCAAGAGGGAGAAGGTAGATTAGGAACAGTAAGGGGCCGAGGACAGAACCCTGGGGAACCCCTGAAGTGACAGGGAAGGGACCGGAAGTAAAAGATTTGAGCTGGATGAACTGGGTGCGGTCAGAAAGGTAGGAGCGGAACCAGGAGAGGGGAGTGTTTGTGATGCCAATGGAGGAGAGTCTGTCCAGAAGGATGGAGTGGGAGATAGTGTCAAAGGCTGCGCTGAGATTAAGCAGGAGGAGGATGGAGAGTGAACCGGAGTCAGCAGAGAGGAGAAGGTCATTGGTGATTTTCAGGAGGGTAGTTTCAGTACTATGGCGGGAACGGAAGCCAGATTGAAATTGTTCATACAGGTTATTGGAGGAGAGGTGGGTGTGGAGTTGGGCAGCAACAGTTTTTTCAAGAAGTTTGGAGATGAAGGGAAGGTTTGAAATGGGGCGGAAGTTATTGAGGTCAGAAGGATCAGAACCAGGTTTCTTGAGAATGGGAGTGACAGCGGCAGTTTTAAGAGGAAAGGGTACAGTACCAGTAGTTAGGGAGGCTTGAATTATGTTAGTTATGAGAGGGGAAATTGCAGGAGTGGAGGCTTTAACAAGGGCAGTGGGGAGGGGGTCAAGTTGACAGGAGGAGATTTTGGATTTCTGGATAAGGATGGAGATTTGGATGACACATGGTAAGGTGAAGGCAGAAAACAGCTGGGTTGGAGCTGGGAAGGATGGAGCAGGAACATTGGGAGAAGATGAGGGAGTGAGCTGCTGGTGGATGTGCTGAATTTTAGAGGTGAAAAATGAGGCCAGGGTATTGCAGAAATCAGAAGAATAGAGATGAGATGGAAGAGAGTCAGGAGGTGTTGTGATGGTTGAGATGAGTGAGAAGAGTACTTTGGAATTACCTTCATTTGAACTGATTAAACCGGAGTAATAAATGGATTTGGCTTTGGAGATGGAGTCCTTGTAGTGGAGAATGTGTGTTATGTACATGTTTTTGTGAATAGTGAGTCCAGTTTTTCTGTAGAGTCTTTCAAGTTGGCGGCCTTTTGTTTTGAGTTAGGTAGGTTGGTAAGATTCTGGCATCGTATATCAAATCAGGGTGCCCGTATGCTGCAATGTCTCTCACTGGTCCATACAGGTTGCTATGCGGACAAGTTACAAAATGTGTCAAATGTAGAGCAAATTTCCTTCCAGTCACATAGTTCAGCAATTAAATGGCTAACAAATTGACTTGCTAAAACTGCTAAAAAGAGAGCAGCCAAGGGCATTATTTTCTTACAAATGTCTGTTTATTATTACAGCTTTGATCTGTCAACATGACCTGATCAAATAACTTTTACACATATTGGCAGCAGTGTGGAGGCAACATTGGCTAGGATTGTGACAGGGCACGGCTTGTGAAACCTTCCCTGCTGTTCCTTTGGTTGGACACAAATATTTGTCTATTAACTCACTGTAATCTTTGATGTGTTTCAGAGTTGTTTGTAGCTTTTCACCTTGAACACTTACATAAATTTAAAGTTATTATGTTGGATTTTTTTATTTTTTATTTATCTATTTTTTTGTCTTGTTTGAGCTTTAAGCAAATTGCTTTGAAAACTTTTGAATAAGTAACTGGTATTTTTAGCCCAATTTAAAATACCTCCTTCTAACATCAGAGCTGAAGAAAAATAACTTTCAGTGCTGCAGAAGGACCTGAGCATCCCCATTTTTCCAGCAGACAATGTGAACCTGAACACAAAGGACTACGAGGCCAAATTTAACAGCTTTCTCTGTGACCCAAATGCTACTTTTCCACCAAACACAATCCGCACACCACGGTGCTGTTTTGTGACATTTTGACTTGTATACTAGTCCTCTCCTTCGGATAATATTGTTTTCCTTAACCATTTTCTTCATGGCTGATACTGGAGCTACACCATCTACCTGTTTTTCTTCCATGCCTTTACCCTGAACCTCTTCAGCCACTATTAGTTAGTTTGGAATTTATTTGAGTGATTATTTACATTACACATTACATTGTAAATTGTGTTTTGGTGTTGTTGGGATTTTTGTCAGAAGCTTTGAACCCACAACCCCTGATGAACACATAAAGCACACAAACACGCTGCCAAGTGTTATAACATTGGCTTTCTCAATCACACTCTTTGTTCTGGAGCACTGCCAAGTGTCATTCACCTGAGATGTGAGTAGAGCTGAACTCAACAACAAGACAAGAGCTGCTGCTTAGTTAAAGGAATGTGTGGGAGGTGGGACCACAATCAGTAGATGAATGTTCAAATTGCCTACTCTGTTAATTGATAACACTACTGCTTACTGTATGTGGTGTTACAAGTAGTAGTGGTAATTTATAAATTAATCTAATAAATTAAACCATACAACGCCATCCAGTATAACTGAGAAAACAAATGTGCTTTAAGGCACACAGGTTTGATTGAATGATAACCTTTATTGTCCTCAATTTTGAAATTTGTCTTGGGCTCATTCCCCGCAGCTGCCACACATACTGCACAGTATAACCATTCATATAAAACAATTAACAACAGTTGGTCAGTAACAACCAGTACATCACAATAATCCAATACAGATCGTCTCAGTTATGAAGGCCTCTTCACCTGTTCGTTATCCTTCCGTTTGTTTAAAAGACACACAGAGTTCGGGAGGAATGAGAGCTTGTATCTGTTGTTCTTGAAACGGTGTGTGCTGTCTTCCTGATGGTAGAATTTCATATTCACCATTCAGAAAATGTGACGGGTTCTCAATGATTTTCTGAGCTTGGGTGAGGACGGTGCTTTCAAAAGTATCTTTCATGGATGGAAACTCTTTTGTGTTCGTCAGCTTCCTGGCCCTCAAGACTAGTCTCTCAATTTGTGTTTTGCTCTGCACAGTCAGAGGACCGTACCAGGCTACGATCCCGTACCGGATAAGACTCTATACAATGGCATTGTAAAAGTGGGTCAACAGTTTTGTGCTCACACCAAACAGACGCAGTCTCCTTAAGAAGTGGAGTCTTTGGGACAGTTTAGAACACAAATACTCAGTGTGCACATCCCATTTGAGCAGGTCATCAATATGTACACCTAGATACTTGAAGGATTTGACCTGCTCAATTTGTTTGCCTCCAATCACCACCAGAGGGCTATTTCATAAAGCTGGCTTACTCTGAAAGATAGGCTTATTTGGCCACGTCTGGCTTATTGTGTTGTCTTTTCAGTTTCATAAACCAGGCTCACTTTGAGTCTGGCTCAGTTACTATGGAAATATAGTCTGAGAACTTAGCCTGGTCCAGACAAGCTATGTTTCTTCTTTGTGGAATCCAACACCAATGGGCATTGTCAATGACACAACCCGGGTATTAGTGCCATCATCTGGCCAAAATGTATGTTGGCCTCAAAAATGTGAAAAAGAAAACATGACATCACAAAATCAATTACTTTATGCAATAAATTATAAATATACACCAACATTGTCATTGTCTCTCACTTGTGAAATACAAAGTTGTGTGACACATTAATGACATTATGTGTCATCAAAAAGCTTGTCCAATAAAAGGAACCTTAGCCCACAGGACCAGTGCTTAATTTGTAAATTAGTAGTTTCAGGAACACTTTTGGTCTGATGTGATGGATTCGGGGAACAGGCCAAACATTTGCCGGAACATTCTCATTAACCTCTTACCACCTTAACCAAGTGCTTTTTCTCCGGTTCGACTTTACCTAAATCTAAAAGTTTCTCGACTGAAGCTGATAGCCTATAGGCCAGTGTAACATCACAGTTGAAAGCTAAGACCTAGAAAAACTGATGTTAACGTATCTTTGTCCTCACATTGTTGCCGTGTTGTTTTGTTGCATTTTTGTCTCTTTTTTGTTGAACTTTTATTGCTTTTTGTCACTTTTATATTGCTTTTTTGTTGAACTTTCATTGCTTTTATGTTACATCTTTGTCACTTTTATGTTGCCTTTTTTGTCACTTTTGTTGAACTTTCATTGCTCTTTTTGTCACTTTATTGTTGCATTTTTGACACTTTTTTTGAAAACGTTTTAGATTTGGGTAAAGCCAAACTGGGCAAAATGTGCTTGGTTCGGGTGGGGGTTAAGAGGTTACACACCATTATATCAGATCAAATCTTTGCCGGATCCTCCTAAATATTTCCCAGATCCTTTACCCTGAAAAACTGAAAATTGTGGGAGTGTGTTCCCCAAACGGGGGATAAAATTAAGCACTGCACATGACCCACCCTCATGACCTGTGTCCTGTGTCAACAGAGTTTTCTTTTTTTTTCTATCAAGTGTGCTCTACCTATGGAGCTAACTTGGCAGAACAAAGCTGGCGGCCTGTGAAGTATGCTGCATGTTCACGCTTGGCCATGATTTCTCAATGAACTCTGTGACCGTTAGTGTGGTCTGCTTATGTACGCGGCAAGTGCTCATTAGTTGAACCCATCTTGACTTAGTGAGATTAGCCAAGCTTGGCGTCCCTTTGGTGAAACCCAGTAATCGCAGCTTGACTTGTTGTGCCTCACGTAAGCCAGGATTTGGAGCCTAAGCCTAGCTTTACTGAGCGAGTTTTATGAAATAGCCCTCGGGTCATGTTTTTGTGTAGCTCTGGGATCAAAAATGACCTCTTTTGTTTTGACTGCATTTAGTGACAGGTGGTGGTCCTCACAACAGGAGAGGAAGGAGTCTATCTCTGTGTAGTACGAGGAGGGACTGTGATCTGCATACAGGAGACTCACAATCACCAGAGAATTTAATTGTCTTATTGTTTGGTGCAGTGCTTCGACAGTCGTTTGTGTAAAGAGTGAACAAAATAGAACAGCACACAGCACCCTGTGCCACACTTGTGCTACAGTTTTTCACTTTCGAGAGGGTGCCATTGACTCTAACCCGTTGCTCTCTATTTGTTACAAAAAACATTTCACAAGGACTGGATTCACGTGCAAGTCTCTGAGTTTCGCCACAAGTAGATTTGGGCACACAGTATCAAAGGCCGAGCTAATATCGGCAAACAAGGCCCTTGCATAAGAGTTTGGAGTCTCTAGATGTCTGCAAATGATGTGGGACAGACTGAGTATTGCATCCGCCGTACTAAGACCTTGTGTATAGGCAAATTGCAGCGGGTCATAAAGGTCAGAGACCTCAGACCTGAGTCTGTTGGCCATTACCCAACAGGTTCGACCCAAGAGGACAGAGGCAGCATGCTCTTTTTTACATAGCATTGATTTCTATGTTACATTTTGTATCATTCTGTTCGGATTTCATATTTTTGTGGACATTAAACATTTCCATTCACGGCTTTTGTTACATTTGTTAGCCCACTTTAGCATTTGATTAACTCACAGTTTGTAGCTCTACCCATAACTCAGTTCACATTTGCTTTTCGTTAAAACCGTTCGTACACATAATTAGTTTTACTAACGTCTAAAAAACAAATTACAAAGCCAAAACAATAAGTAATACGGAAGAAAGACAGCAGTATGGCGACCAGGTCCACCTTAAAGTAGATTAAACAGATTAGTTGAAGGAGACTTAAAGAAGGCTAACCACAAGGCAAGGTTACTCCTAGCGTTGCACTCCCACATTTAGCCCTCCTCAGCCAGGTGCTTCGATAGCACCCGGTTACACCATGCGAGGACCCCAGCAGACCATGGACCACAACACACCGAGAGAGCAATGGACGCCATGGAGTGGTGCGCGTTGAGGCTCTCAACCACCCACAACGCTAAAATTAAACCTATGTTAGCGGCTAACCCAACATTTAAGAATGAAGGAATTAATGAGCGATAGCTACCTGGACCCATCCAACACAAAGCACACATTGGCTCAGCTCAGCCAGGCCGGAAGACACCAGCGAGGACGGCAGAGGTGGCATTTATACTAATTGGGCGCGGTGCCATCTGCTGACCGTTTCAATCGTTAAAATACAGAAATCAGAGGCCAGGTGAAACCACGAGGCCAGGTGAATCCTACCATCGCACGCGCATATCTAGCTCCCTTGGGCTTGTCTGGAGCTCGCAGCACTGCACACGTGAAGATCCCGGCAGATCCGCAACACAACCCACCAAGCATGGAGCAATGGGCGCCATGGAGCGGTGCTCGTTGGGGCTCTCAACTAGGGCTGAAAGATATATCGTTATCGTATTGATAGAGATATGTACATTCAAGATATTAAAATCGAAAAAGAAAGATATACCGTGCCTCTCGAAAGTACTAATATACTTTGAACGTTTGCACATTTTGTCATGTTTACAACCCTAAACGTAAAGATTTTATTTGGATTTTTTTACTGAAAGTTCACACACAAGTAACAGACAACTGTGAAGTAAAAGCAAAATGATACATGATTCTGTTATTTTTCAAAAAATAGAAAAGTGAAAAGTGGGGCGTGCATAGGTATTCATACAGCATGACTTAATACTTTGTGGAACCCTCTTTTGCTGCAATAACAGCAGCAAATCTTTTGGGGTTTGACTTTACAAGGTTTGCACATCTAGAGACTGACATTTTAGCCTATTCCTCTTTACAAAACAACTCAAGCTCTGTCAAATTAGAAGGAGAGCGTTTGTGAACAGCAGTTTTCAGGTCTTTCCACAGATTTTCAATAGGATTTAGGTCAGGACTTTGACTGGGCCATTCTAACACATTAATATGTTTGTTTTTTAAACCATTCCATTGTAGATTTAGCTTTGTGTTTAGGGTCATTGTCCTGCTGGAAGGTGAATCTCCGCCACAGCCTCAATTCTCTTGCTGACTCCAGCAGGTTTTCCTCCAAAATGTCTCTCTATTTGGCTCCATCCATCTTCCCAACTATTCTTACAATCTTCCCTGTCCCCGCTGAGGAAAAGCAGCCCCATAGCACGATGCTCCCCCACCATATTTGACACTGGGGATGGTGCACACGATGAGCAGTGTTAGGTTTGCGCCATACATAACGTTTTGCATTTGGGCCAAAACATTCATTTTTTGTCTCATCTGACCAAAGCACCTTCTTCCACATGGTAGCTGTGTCCTCCATATGACTTCTAGCAAACTTTAAACGGGATTTCTTATGGCCTCCTTTCAATAATGGCTTTCTTCTTGCCACTCGTCCATGAAGGCCAGATTTGTGTAGAGTACGACTTATAGTTGTCCCATGTACAGATTCCCCCAGCTCAGCGGCAGTACGTCGCCGCTCCTCCAGAGTTATCTTAGGGCACTTGGTTACATTTCTGACCAGTGCTCTCCTTGTTCGGTCTGTTAGTTTAGTTGGACGCCCGTGTCTTGTTAAATTCGCAGTGGTGCTGTACTCTTTCCATTTTCAAATGATGGATTGAACAGTGCTCCGGGAGATGTTCAAATCTTGGGAAATCTTTGTATAACTTAACGCTGCTTTAAACTTCTCCACAGCTTTATCCCTGACCTCTCTGGTGTGCTCCTTGGCCTTCATGATGTTGTTTAGTGACCAATACACTCTGACCATAGCTCTGAGGCCCTCACAGAACAGCTGGAATTATACTGAGAGTAGATTACGCATGGGTAGACTCTATTTAATGGTTAGGGCAAGGTGTGAACATTCTGCAGTCATTAGGAATGTTATAAAGGCAATTTAATGCACTCAGAAAAATGCTGTATGAATACTTGTGCACGCCCCACTTTTCACTTTTCTGTTTTTGTAAAATAACAGAATCATGTATCATTTTACTTTCACTTCACAGTTGTCTGTTACTTGTATGTGAACTTTCAGTAAATATCGTTCAGCCCTACTCTCAACCACCTGCAACTCTAAAATGAAACTGGTGTTAGTGGCTATACCAAAACCTAAGAATGAGAATAAACTTGAAATATCTAGAAATATCTACCTGGATCCATAGAACACAATGCACAAGAGCACAGCCAAACTGGGCAAAGAGATGCCCGTATGGAAGACGAGTAAACCGAGATGGACTTTTATACCATTTTTAGGGCTTGCGCCATCTACTGTTCTGATATTAACAATTATAGATAGGTAATACTTACAGAAAGGGACTGTAAGTTGCTCTCTCCCTGAAATGAAAAAACAGGACACAATTGGACTAGTGTCTGGGAATGGCGCTTGATGTTCTCTGAACTGAATTTAGACACAACATGAACCTAAAGCTGTATTGTTAATGTGACAAGGCGAGTGATAATAGATGCCATTTCTTGTTACAAACAAAAATGAAAAGCAACCACGCCACCCAGACCAGCTGGGAAAGAGAAAAGTGCTTAAGGCACCCAGGTTCATACATTGGTAAGAGGCAGAGACATTCCAGTATGAAAATATATGACATTTATTTGGTTTAAAAGTGTATGTGTATGTGTGTATATTAGGGCCGGGACTCGATTAAAAAAATTAATCTAATTAATTAGAGGCTTTGTAATTAATTAATCAAAATTAATCGCATATAAATATTTGACCTGAGAACAGTGAGAAGTAAGTTTTTTCATAAGGATTTTTAGTATACCATTGAATAATGACTGAATACATAAGCTTAAGCAACAAAATATTGTTTATTTTTGTTCAACAGACCAGTGCAATATTGCCATTAATTGTGCGTCTGCAGGAAAAAAGGAAACTGAAGTGTGGAAAGCAAAGTGTGATTAATTTCAATTAATATTTATAATCGCGCTAAACCTCATGTAATTAATTAATCGCAATTAATCGAAAAAAGTCCCGGCCCTAATATATATATATACTGTATATGTGACTTGACGTCCAGCAACTAGCTACATCAAAGGACCCCGGCTTCCCAGAACTAGCAGTGCCCAAAGATCAGCCTGACAGGGTGCATCACGGGCTCTGTGCCTTTTTACAGCACTACAAAGAAAGTTACATTAGTGTCGGCTAAACTTAATATATTTTGAGAGGCACAATGAAAATAATATATCTGGCCCAGTAGAAGACAACCTTGGGCCACGCCCTGCCAAACAGGAAGCGGAAGTGTGGGAGAGAGGGCAAACAGGGGGAGGGAGGGGCACGTTTATACTACGTGGTACTGCCACCTGCTGGCCACTAGTGCATATGACTTCACTTCACTACATTAACAAACTGGTGTTACAAACAACTGTGAACCAAAATGTCTCATGTCAACTAAAGTATGAAATGAGAACTGACAGCTTAAAGTGCAACATAGAATAAATGTATGTAAAAGGAACATGCTACCTCTGTCCTGTGGGTCAAACCTTTGTGCACTCAATGCTCACTTATTTTCTCAGTTATACAGGGTGGTGTTGTAGGCGGCAGCCTATTGTTTAATTTGTTATTTATTTATTTCATTACATTTATTTAGAGATTACCACGACCACTCGTAATCCTACATGTATAAACTACTACCTTTGTAAATAATAAGGTTAAGGTTAAGGTATACTTTATTGTCCCCACAGGGAAATTTGTCCTCTGCATTTGACCCATCCTTCGATTGTGGCCGGGGCATGCCATAAGGAGCAGTGGGCCGGGGACCCATCTCCAGATGTAGGGCCAGGCTGATGGTCAACGTTGTGGGTTGGCTGTGGCTCAGTGGTCACACACCTTAAGTATACACCTTCCCTTTGTGTGCGTTTGGAGTGTGAATTAAGGTGGTTGGAGAGGCTGTTGGTGCAGATTGGCAGCCACTGATTACTGTCAGTTCATGACACTAGTCAGGGTACACATGGATACATACAAAGCTTGGATACATGTAAAGTGCTTGTATCATGAAAGGTGCTAAATAAGGCAAATTAATTACTTTATAACTCAATGAATAAATAACTTGGTTAAAAAAAAAAAAAACATTAGAAAATTCCATAGCCTATTGATCTGACACATGAAGAAAATCCACTCTTCTCGTATCTTATTTCTTGCTTTGTGTTCCGATTTTGCTCCCTGAACACAGGGTCCGGGAGCACCTTCACCACAGAATAATACTGCTCCACCATTTAAGAGTATAGGTGACAGAATTATTTCTTTAGTAAACTGAGCAAAGTTTTTTTTCTAAATAAAACTCATCTCATCTCATCTTAATACTAATAAAATTGTTGTCCATTACAACCAAAACAATTATATAAAAGTTCAAAAACAGATCACGAACAATTAACATCCTCTCCTGTGACGTGTTATTCTGCTGTACTTTGCCCTCTGTCCCCCTACTTGTTGTTGAGCATGTGGACCTCAGCCGCCCCACTGGCCTGAACCACGTGTCATTCAGAAGGTATGTGGATGCAACTGTTTTCCCCAAAAGACATGAGGCTCAGAGAGGGAAGTCACTTGTTTTGCCAGAAGATGTAAAGACCAGCGCAGACCACAGTTTATGCAAGTGAAAACAGCTCCACCACTACAAGCCAGCCCCATGACAAATCAAGTGGAATGAAAGCTATGTTGTTACTACAGTCTATGTGCAGGTCACATAAAATGAACACTGGAGACAAACAAAGTTACAACAATGAAAATGTTGTTGTACAAGCTTTTTACAAACTAGATATTTTAACTTCAGAGGAAAGGTGTTTTTTGTGTAGGCCTATTTCTTTTGCTATGTCATGAAGTATGCAAAGAGGGAATTGAATCTAAAGTTTCTCAAACCAGTGTGCTGTTAAAGGTATATTATGGCAAGGCAAGTTTATTTGTAGAGCACAATTCATACACAAGGCAATTCAAAGTGCTTCACAGTTGCAGAAAATTACAAGAAAACAGATCAAATCAATCAATAAAACATCAACATAAAGTTAATTAATTACAGTAAAAGGCAAGAGTGCAGATACAATATTTTCAGTTTTCATATGCACGGTTAAAAAGAGCTGTTTTCAGCCTGGATTTGAACATTGTCAGAGTTGAGGCCTGTCTCACATCCTCATGAAGACTGTTCCAGATATTAGCTGCATGAAACTTATAAGTTTAGTTTAGTTTTATTTCAAGCACACAATGAAAAAAGTGTGCCGTATGTACAACATAAGACAATAATCCAAGGAACACTGATAGTCAAACAAAGAAAATTCACCGCTGCTCGAAAAGGAAAAGGGCAAAAATAATTTATGTGAGTTAAACTACAAGTGGATAAACTTTTAGGTGACTGTAAGAATGTAGGGTGTTCTAAAATTCTACAAACTCTGTGTCAAAGTGGTATAAACTAAAGCGGGGTTCTCAACTGATGGACTGCGACCCAAAAGTGTGTTGCACCATTTTCTGTGGGTCACAAGCCTTTCCGGGGTAAATTATTTTTCAATATTTATTTATCTACCAAATAGTACAAAAACACTGAGTCTATTAAAATGAATTGTGCTGAGAAGTTTTGATCACACGTTTTTTAATTAATATTTATCAACAAAATTACACTATGTTACATTATATATACCGAATTAAAGTCCTATTTGGGTCACAACTTAGCATGGTGATGGTGGACACCAAACCAATTAAAAACCACTGAACTAAAGAACCAGGCAATCTACGGTTTAGGCAACGTCAAGATGATCTTGAGAGCACAATAAAGATCTGAACACTTGTTGAAATACTGCAAATATTTAAACAATTTCAGTTCAGTTTTAATTTTCCAGGGGAAGGGCAACAGTCCCTCCTGTTTAGTTCATAGGAAACAACTCTTGTAAAAGCAATGCTTGAATTTGGGCCAGCGTTGCAAGGCTCAGAGTCGGCCCCCTGGACAGAACTCTGTGACCAACCAAACTTTGTCTAAACTCTCAGCTCTCATAGATTGCATTTTTGAGAAATTGCGCCCCCTGCTGTCATAAAATGTAACTGAGACAAAGAACTAAATGAATTTAAAGAACTAAACTTTATTCTCTGCAACACAACTGATTATGTTTTATATTATATCAATGGTCTTCATCAATAACCACACACATACGATAAGATGCTCATGGTTACATAAATGGTTGCAACAAATAATAAAGTAAAATAAAATGTAATTTAAAAAAAAGCAGTTGGCAGTGGTTTGACATGGAGTGTTGCTTTTTTATTTAAATGTACTTTTGGTAAGCTGTTAAGACTCATATTAGACAGATGACCAACAAACAGCACTAATCCATGCATAGGTCTTGTTCGATTCTTAGCACTGCTCTGGCCAAGACTGGCAACAACAGTGGGCTCTTTGTTTGTGTTGTTGTAATATGGCTGAAGCCCACTTTATGTACAGCCTGATAACGAAACAGCCCCAAAGACCAAAGGAAGTATCCAGCAATACAGCGCGGAGTGATGATGGTGAGGTAGAGTGAACAGGTTATTGGATTGAAGAAACATGGACCACTGTGCTTCTTAATTCCAACACTGAAAAGCTCACACACTGTGTCTCTGTCTGAGCGGTTGTATTTGCGAATCACCAGCTTCAGGTTCGTAGTAGGTGCTAGGCAAACAAGGCAAGATTATTTGTGGACCACAATTTGTATGCAAAGGGGGTCAGTTGTCGAGACATGCACTTAATAGTGAGTGCAAGCTGAAAAATGAAATGTATTTTGTCGTGGCTGTGTTGCACCTGATTTAACATTGAAATTTGTATTGCAGGCCACAAATCTGACATGTCACAGAGAGAATGTTACGTGGGTAAATACACTTGTGCACGTGCCATTCGTTTTGTACATGAGCAGCCACTCGGAAAACCTCCAAAGTAGAAGTGCTTTACAGAAGAAAGAAGTGCATTAACCTACATTTAAAAGTTACTGAAATGTAGTTTTAGAAGGCCATACATACACGTTTAGGACAGTCTGTCATGTAGCAGAATAAACAAATATAACCTCTACTCAAAGTGTGCATTTGTTCAATGAGATACAAGGATAATGAACCATAACCAGATGATGTTCTTAGAATGCAATTAAATAGCTGTTAACTTAATTTTCTACTAAACTAGCAGAGGTATTTAACAGTTAACAGTGAGTTATGATAGGGCAAAGTACTGGGTAGTTAAGATAATAGCACATTGGCTGAGATATTACATATTTTTTGCAAAGCACAACTGACAGTGACTCTAAATGATATCTTTACATTCTGGTTGAATATCATAAAATCCATCCTTTTTGTTCTACGTCCACATAATCATGTTCACAACACTGCTTGTCTGCAGACATTGGTAGAATAAAAAAAAGCAGCCCGATAGAAACGTAGATAGAAATGACTCAAATTTGTCTCCATATAATATGCATCAATCATTATTATAGTATAATGTTAGGAAAGCACAAAAATATAGTCAAGTGTTATTCAAAATCATTTATGCAAGAATGACAAAAGTAATAAATCTAAAAGTAAACTTGGTTGCACTTTACCTTAGAGCAGTAATGGGCAATAGGATGGATATAGTGTGGTACCTAAAAATATTGTAATTATGGAAGGGCACATACATTATTTGTTTCATGGTAATATGCATAGACTTATATATACCTAACTGGAATAAACACTATATTATAACCAGGTCACATTGTTGGCATTTTCTTAGTTACCATGCTATTCCCCTGTTCTTCCCATGTTGCCATGTAAAGAGCAACCAAAAAATGTAATGTGTGGCCATATGGTTTTTAGACAAATAGCGCCCTCAAGTGTTCATATTTTGAGATACAAGACAGGAATAGCTTCTATGTGATTGGCCCAATGTGGTTTACAGTAATTTACAAAGTAACATTAAACTTTTTTTTTGTGACTACATTAGTGGCTGAATATTTTCCTCTGCATTTGAGCAACAGGTTACGTGAAAGTTGTCTAGATTTAAATGTGTTTCTCCATTTCAATTATTGAGATCTGAGAGAGGAGTATGACCCATTTTGGAGCTTCTGATTGTTTATGTAAACGCACAATTTTAAAACCTATTTTCTTATACAGAGCCACAGCTGCTGCCTGAGTAGAGCTGGTCTCTAGCACCACTTTGGAGAATCCGCTCTCTTTTACAAAAGTCAAACAGAGTCTGTGCCAGTCTCAAACCCAAGCCCATGCGCCTGCACGTAGGTGAGATGATCATCCTGAACAGTTCTCCGAATCTCTCTGCACCATTTTCTCTAGCCACAACAGCCATAGTGCCCACAATCTGAGCACGGCCGCCCTCCTCAGCTTCAGCCACCCAGAAGCAGTCACCTTGCCTGCTCATGTAGTTGCCAGGGATGTCCTGCATCTCTGTGTGTAGTCTGTTTCTGACATACCCTGCGTACACCTCGCGGCAGCAGTAGTAAACAACGCACATCCAAAGCACTGGTAGCAATAGAGCCCCTAACCAAGATCCAAGGAAGTATCCAGCAATGCAGAGGGATGTGGTGATGGTAATGTAGAGCGGGGTGGTCATGGCATTGTAGAAACATGGACCAATGTGTTCCGTAATTCCAACGCTGAAAAGCTCACACACGGTGTCTTTGTCTGAGGGGTGGTACCGGCGGATGACCAGCTGCATGACTGTAAGGAACTATAAAAGAGAGGCGACAAATTTGGTTAATTACCTATCAGAACTCAACAGTCCCGCGCACTTTCGGTCCTTTGTCATGTGCCAGAAGAAAAAATCTTTTCTGAAACGTCAATGCAAAATAAATATTTTAATTAGCAATGCTTTTATTACATTTATCAAATAATTTTTTTCCCACACACAATGTAGCCTTGTTTTAAATAATATGAATTTGAGTAATACTTACATTTATAATTAGAATTAGGTGCCAAACAGTTTGGGGTCTTTTATTTGTAGTTCCTTCAGCAGGAGATTATGATCAAGTTGCTGTTTTTACATTTGTACAGTTTGGACCCGGTTATTGTGTGTGATGTCACACTTAACAACCTTTCTTAAGATGGAAACAAACTGGACTTTGCCCTGATTTGCAGTAGCCCTACTGTTTTACAAGTTCATGTATTTAAATATTAATCTCTTAAATCCCCTTTACACAATTTTCGAAAAGCTTCTTGGAAAAAAGCGTCATAATAGCAACGAAAACAAGGATGAAAAACGCAAAAAGAGCGACAAAAACGTGACAAAAATGTGGCGAAACACGACAGAAATAACAATGAAAAAGCAACAGAAACACAACAGAAAACTACGAAAACACAACAAAAGGTGACAAAAAACACAAAAAAGGGACAAAGAAGAGACAAAGAAGCATTAAAAGAGCGACAAAAATTTACAATAATGTGGCGACAACACGACAAAAAAGCAACAGAAATAAAACCCAATGAAAAAGCAACAAAAACACTTCCAAAATGAGACAAAAACGCGGCGACAACACAACAAAAAGTTAGCTTTCAAATGAGGTGTTACATTGTTGCTCTCCAGTGGAGAAGTTTTTAGATTTGGGTAAAGCCGAACTGGAGAAAAGACACTCGGTTAAGGGAAAAGTGAATGTTAACATTTAGAACTATTTTAGGCAACAAGAACTATTGGCAGAAAAACAAAACTAATCACGTGACTTGTTCTTAACAAGAAACCCTTCTGTGCTTTGAGAGCTCAATGAGGTGGAAAGAAATGGACGTTTTTCTATTTTAGACTACACATGTTAACAGAGACATGACATTGCTCATTTTCAGAGGTGGGTAGTACTCAGTTACATTTACCAAAGTACAAATACTTGAGTAACTTTCTGAAGAAACTGTACTTATTAGAGTAGGTTTCATTCATACCATTGAGTACTTTTTACTTCTGCTTGAGTAATATTGTATTGAAGTATTTTTCCTCCACTGAGAGTACATTTTACAGTTACAAAATCCTCATGTCAACCGAATGTAGTATGTGTTTCATGCTCCTTTTTCTTCAGAAATATAGATTATGAATACACTTTTATGGTATTTATTTGGCCATAATTAGGGTTTTCACATTATTACAATTATTGATGTCTAATATAATATAATAATATAAACAGACTTTTACGCTCACAGAGTTACTCAGTACTCTCAGTACTCAAGTAAAAATTTCTCCAAGTACTTTTTTACTTTTAGTAGGCCTATTTCTTTGGGTCATTACTTGAGTGAAATTAATTCAGATTGCTCTTACTTACTTACTCTTACTTTAGGCTGAAGTAAAGGTGCCCTAGGAGAAACACTGCTGTGGGAAGTACGGTACTCTGAGCGCTATCCTCTTGTTCTTCTTACTGCAGACTTTGTCTTATTATGATACAATATATTGTAGCGACCCTGTTTTGAATGTTAATGTTTAATGGTTTATGACTAAAGTTGGGAAATAGTGCATGTTGAATGGCTTATTATAGCTAGTGTTGTGATTAGACAAGAAGGTTGGGGGCGGGACAAGTGCGGGAGTTTGTGTTGATGTTGAGGTTGAGCGCGAATTGAACGAGTGACGGGCTAGGTTACGTTTTCTTTCTTTTGTTGTTGTCTTCGACTAAGTGTACGGCGTGGTTACGGCCGACAGTAACCCATTGAAGTTCCTGCAATAAAGTGACAACTTGCGTACAGCTGGATTTCTCTTCTTAACGTCCATCAGGACGCTACACTGGTGTCAGAAGTAAAAGTGGAGTTTCTCTTGCTAATACTCCGGTAGCCGCAGCGGACCGCTCGTCATGACTTCGAAGCACCACACGTCCGACACTCGTCCGAGAGTCAAAGAGGAGGTGATGGACAGTGAATACAGGAGGGCATGGGGGCATGAGATGGACTTCAGCCATACTTCAGAGGCTGCCCGCATAAGGCAGACAGCCATGGAGTTATCTGCGGAGGCGGGCTTCGGTTCGCAGAAAGGGCGTCCTGGCGCGAAAACGC
Organism: Neogobius melanostomus; assembly: GCA_007210695.1. NCBI lineage: Eukaryota > Metazoa > Chordata > Actinopteri > Gobiiformes > Gobiidae > Neogobius > Neogobius melanostomus. The sequence continues at coordinate 4,350,445 of VHKM01000073.1, read as the reverse complement.
CTGCTATGAAGGACGTGATGCCAGATGTAAACAAGTATGGTGGCGCTCGCGTTGAACAGCTCCAAGTGAAAACCCCAAAATATTCTGGGAGAGCGGACTGGGATGCCTTCCATGCCCAATTTGAACTGTTAGCTAGCGCGGCTGGTTGGCCAGAAGAAGTTAAAGCACTCCAACTAGCTTTGTGCCTTACTGATGACGCCCTGACATGTCTGCTGCTGTTGAGCCCAGCTGAGAGAAATGATTATGGTGCTTTAATTGGAGCTCTTCAGAGGCGTTTTGGACAGTGTAACCAACCTGATGTTTTGCCCCACTCCCCCAGAAGCAGATGACAACGCCGAATCTTCTAGGGTGGTGGGCTGGACTCATATGGGAAATTTTTGCCATGTCCCTGTTACACTGACAGGGGCGTCATGCTTAGCCCTTGTCGACACCGGCTCCACTGCGACGCTAATGAGGCCTGATGTGGTGCCGCCTGGGACATTGCTAAAATCTACTGAGGTGAAGCTGCGGACAGTGACCGGGGAGCTAGCCCCCATGCTTGGGAAAGGGTTAGTAGCCATACAGGTTGGGGAACTGTCAGTGGACTTTGAAGTGTGGGTTGCTGCGGTACAAGACCCCTGCATATTGGGCCTGGACTTTTTGCGGGCCGCTCGCTGTGTGTTAGATCTGGGCAAGAACACAGTGACTTTTCCTGGGGGTCCCATAATTGAGATGGTGTGTCCCACAAATGTTCGTAGCCAGTGCCGAGCAACCTCCAGAGCCGCAGAGACACAGCAAGATTTTGACCCCCCTCTTACATCCTCCTCCACAATGCCTACCACTCTCCACCACTGCGGGGATAAGCTGCCCCCTGACGACCTGAGCCAGCATGTTGCAGCTGAGAAAGATGTCGACCGAGTGGCAGCTGTAAGGGAGATCTGGAAACGCAGCTGCGATAATTTGGAAGCTGACCAGCAGGAGGCGTTATGGCAAGTCTTGCTGGAGTACATAGACATTTTTGCCCTTTCAGAAGAAGAAGTGGGCCTGACACACCTGGTTCAACATGAAATCGACACAGGGGATGCGCGGCCAGTCAAAATGCGCCCCCGCCGCCTTCCCCTGGCGCACCAAACAGCTGCTGATAGTGCAATAGAGGAAATGTTGAAAGCAGGCATTATTGAGGCGTCAGAGAGCCCTTGGGCTTCCGGGGTTGTGATGGTCAATAAAAAAACAATCCCAAAATGAGATTCTGTGTGGATTACAGACCCTTGAACAGTGTGACAAAGAAGGACTCATACCCACTGCCTCGTATTGACGAGTCTCTGGACTTGGTGTCTGGCTCATCCTGGTTTTCCTCGTTGGATTTGCGCAGTGGGTACTGGCAGGTGCCTTTAAGTCTGGACGCCAGACCGAAGGCCGCTTTCTGCACTGGCAGGGGATTGTGGCAGTTCCGGGTGCTCTGCTTTGGCCTCTGTAATGCCCCGGCCACTTTTGAAAGGCTAATGGAAAAAGTGCTGGCTGCCATTCCCCGTCAAGAGTGTTTAGTCTACTTGGACGACATCCTGGTTCATGGGAGCTCATTCGAAACAGCCTTGAATTCGCTCCGGATGGTCCTGCAGAGAATTTCAGCTGCAGGTCTGAAACTCCACCCCGACAAGTGCTGCTTTATGAGAAAGGAGTTGGAGTTTCTGGGACACAAGATTGGGGGGAGGGCATTGGTACGCTGGAAGAGAAGGTGCAGGCAGTGAGAGACTGGCCGACACCATCTAACCTCAGAGAGCTTAAGAGCTTCATCGGACTTGCTTCCTACTACAGACGGTTTGTGCGCGGCTTTTCTTGTATTGCAGCCCCACTGTTTTGCCTGCAGCGGAAGGACTGTGACTTTGTTTGGACACTCGAGTGTGAGAACGCGTTCAACACTTTAAAAAAGGCCCTAACCGAGTCTCCCATCCTAACGCCTCCGGACCCCAACTTGCCATTTGTCATGGACACAGACGCTAGTGATGTGGGGATGGGGGCGGTGTTGAGCCAGGTGGGACCGGAAGGGGAAAAAGTTGTGGCGTACTTTAGCAAAACTTTCAACAAAGCTGAGCGGCGCTATTGTGTAACACGCCGAGAGCTTCTTGCGAGAGCTATAGGGCACTTCCGGTATTACCTCTGCGGCCTTTCCTTTACTGTTAGAACAGACCACTCAGCACTCCAATGGTTAATGTCATTCAAGGAACCTGAAGGCCAAATTGCTCGCTGGTTGGAGGAGCTGGCACCATATGACTTCAAGGTGATGTACCGAGCTGGAGGTCGCCATGGTAATGCTGGCGCTATGTCCCGGCGTCCCTGCACCCAGGACAGCTGCCGCTACTGTGACAAACGAGAGGCCAGAGAGAAGGAACTTTGTTCTGCGGAAAAGCGGGGCTCCAGTTGTGACGGAAATGGACCAGTCTGTAAGGTGGCACAAATTGATAGCCCACCTGAATGGAGAGTTCAGCAAGAACTGGATCCTGACTTGCAACCCGTGCTGCAGTGGGTGGAGTCAGGACAGAAGCCGCCCTGGGACAGGATTGCTGGTCGCTCACTGGCCACTAAAGGACTTTGGGAAAAGTTTGGGGCTCTCCGGATGGAGGAAGGAGTGCTGCAGAGAGCCTGGAAAGACCCAGCCACTGGAGAAGATAGGTGGCAGATTGTTGTTCCGCGGACACTCAGAGACTCTGTTCTTCAGGCTTGTCATGGGGCTACGGGAGCAGGGCACTTTGGAGTTTCCAAAACACTTCGTAGGCTCCGGCAAGGTTTTTATTGGAGCCGGCTCAGGAGAGACATAGAGGATTTTTGTCGTCGCTGTGACCTCTGCACTGCACACAAGGGTCCCCCAGATCGTGCTGAGCTTCAACAGTTGGCAGTGGGAGCTCCAATGGAGAGGGTGGCAGTAGACATAATGGGCCCATTTCCATGCACTGAAAAAGGCAATCGTTATGTTCTTGTTGCCATGGACTACTTCACAAAATGGCCGGAAGCTTTTGCCATTCCAGACCAAGAAGCAGTGACTGTTGCAGACACCTTGGTGGAAGGCATGTTTTCCCGGTTTGGGGCAGCTGAGGTCGTCCACAGCGACCAGGGGAGAAACTTTGAGTCTGCTGTGTTTTCTGCTATGTGTGAGCGCATGGGAATGCAAAAGACGCGGACTACTCCATTACATCCTCAGAGCGATGGTCTAGTTGAGCGTTTCAACAGAACTCTAGCAAAGCAGCTCGCTATTCTCACTGCAGAGCACCAGCGGGATTGGGACATGCACCTCCCTCTGGTCCTGCTGGCCTACAGATCCGCAGTACAGGACTCTACATCTTGCACACCTGCTTTACTCATGCTGGGCCGAGAGCTGCGAACCCCGACAGAAATGTTTTTTGGGAGACCTCCTGATACTCCGCCAGTTTCACCAGGCCCAGAGTATGCCAGGAGGCTCCAGGACCGGATGGAGACAGCTCATGCTTTTGCGCGTGACCAACTACAGAAAGCAGGAATACGGCAGAAGAGGAACTACGACCTCCGGGCCAAAGGAAAGGACTTCCATGCCGGGGATCTGGTGTGGGTGTACAGCCCGAAAAGGAAAAAAGGGCGTTGCCCAAAACTGGACTGTCACTGGGTAGGGCCTTGTGAGGTACTTGAGAAGCTTGGGGAAGTGGTTTATAGGGTTCAACTTCCACCTAGAGGAAGACGGGTGGCTCTTCACAGGGACAGGTTAGCCCCTTACAGGGGTGATGCACGCCCCCAGCAGCGCCCTAAACCCTCCACACCTCCCAGGAGAGACAAAGCCACCACACCCCAGACTTTGTTGACTATTTCCCCCACCATTTCACCGCAGTTGGTCTCACCTGTTAACTCTCCCCCTGCCCTGCAGCAGCATGTTCCGCCCATGCTGCAGGCTGAGTTGCATGCAGTCACACCAAGGAGGCCACAGAGGCAGAGGAGGCCCCCACCCCACCTCAAAGACTTCCTATGTGATCCCTCGGGGCGAGGGACTAAGTAAGGGGGGGGCAGTGTAGCGACCCTGTTTCGAATGTTAATGTTTAATGGTTTATGACTAAAGTTGGGAAATAGTGCATGTTGAATGGCTTATTATAGCTAGTGTTGTGATTAGACAAGAAGGTTGGGGGCGGGACAAGTGCGGGAGCTTGTGTTGATGTTGAGGTTGAGCGCGAATTGAACGAGTGACGGGCTAGGTTACGTTTTCTTTCTTTTGTTGTTGTCTTCGACTAAGTGTACGCCGTGGTTACGGCCGACAGTAACCCACTGAAGTTCCTGCAATAAAGTGACAACTTGCGTACAGCTGGATTTCTCTTCTTAACGTCCATCAGGACGCTACAATATCTTTTTATCTGAAGTCTGTTCATTACTATTCACGTAGTGTCTCCTGTCCCACCCTCTTCACAGGAGTGCCTGTCTAGAGCGAACGGAGGAACCCCGCCTACATGGATCGGTCAAGGAGAACTATGCTCCAACATGGACTGGATGTTCTGTGATCTTGACCCGCCTGCTGAGGGATTCCTTCGGCCCTGGGTCTCTATAGCCTGTCCGTCCATGGGAGTGGATCTCTCCTTCTGTGGTTCTCCCTGAGGTTTCTCTTTTTTTCCCCTGGGTTTTTTAGTTTTTCCTCGCCGTGCTGGAGAGTCTGGAGTAGTACTCAGTTAGACTTACTTTAGTTAGCTACTTTTAGAAGAAATTGTACTTCTTAGAGTAGTTTTTTCAAACAGTACTTTTTACTTCTACTTGAGTAAAAATAATTGTTACTTTTTCCACTGTGTGTAAATATTTAAGCGGCAATTGCTTAACTTTGAAGTATAAAATAGATGTCTCATGCTCCTTGCTGTGTAGCATTATTTCATTTTTCTGTCTTTTCATTTTCTGGGAATTTTCTTTGGAAATGTCTCAGTATCCACATAATGTTATGTTTTGTTTCACAACATTTCTGGCGTCATTGATAATAACTCTTTTTTGCTGAAAAAGTGCTTTTTTACTCTTACTTGAGTAATTGTTTGGGCCACTATTTTTTTTATTGTAGGAGTAAAATTTTAGTAATGTTTCTCTTACTTAAGTAAAGTCGAACATTTAACAGCATTGCCACTTGGGACAGTTGCTTGTTGTCGTTTTCAGGATTGGCTGCGATTTGAGTCAAAAAACTTTACGCCAAAGCGATATTTCTACATCAGACAACTATTAAGCCTCACACCACGCTATTAAGCATTTATTGATGTGTTCGAGACCAGTTAAAAAGAAGGCGTTTTCCCACAAGCGAATTACAAAGGGAATGTTGTCCCGCCGATTCTGTAAGACCTCATATACTGAAACAGAGATACTGTAAGTGTGTACATTTAGAAAATTACTCACGTAAAACGAATGAACAATCCCTTTCATCCACTGGTTTCCTTGTGTCCGGGTGCAGAGGAGGCGGAGCTTTAAGTGCGAACCATGATCAGCAGTAAAGTGTGTAGGCTACGCTGTCTCCAACTTCTGTTAAGTTGGTCTGGTCAGTTTCAAATAGGCTATTAATGTAGACATATGTAATGTAGACAATGTATACTATAGACATAGGCTATGCAAATTCCAACAAGTGTCCCAGTCAAATGCATAGGCTTCATTCCATTGACTCTGTGTGCAGATCACAGGTGTGCTGGAAGGGGGATCTACGGGCGTGGCCCTGGGAGGAGGCTGTGAGCAGTGTGAGCAGTGAGGCAGCTAACATTTTTGCGGAGTCCTGTTGAAGGAGAACAAAATGCCTAAACCGACAAAAACAGAGACGAAGCAACTGCCAGATTCGGCGGCGGATGAGGATTACGTGAGCCTCAGTCGAGTCACGGAACTCATGGAGCAGCAAAGGGACATGTTCAGGGAAATAATACAACAACAACAGGAGAACTTCAAGGGATTCATTAAAATCATCATGGAAGCAACAAACACCCGAATGGATTCACAGATAAAGGACATTCAAGAGCTAAAAACAAGCCTACAGTTCACACAAGGTGAGGTGGACACTCTGAAAGAAGGAACATTGAAACTCACTGAGCGCACAAACACAATTCAAAACGATTTTTATAAAGTATGTGACAATCTGCATATTATCACGGACAAACTGGAGTATCTGGAGGGACAGAGCCGCAGAAACAACCTGGTCTTTGAGGGAGTGTTGGAGTCGCCTGGGGAGACCTGGGCCGACGCAGAAGAGAAAGTTAAAACACTACTGAAGGAGAAGCTACATCTACAACACCCGGTGGAAGTAGAGAGAGCTCACCGCGTAGGGAAACCTGACGGCGGGAGAGACTGGCCGAGACCCATCATCGCCAGACTGCTGCGTTGGAAGGATCGTGAAGCAATCCTGCAGCGCGCTAAACACCTCAAAGGGACCAAAATCTTCATAAACGAGGACTACACGGAATCCATCAAAAGGAAGCGAAAAGAACTGATGCCGGAGCTGAGAGCTGCCAGGGAAAGGGGGGAGATTGCCTTCTTGCGCTATGACAAACTCATTGTACGTCCGCGCACCAGTACACCAAATCAAGTATAAACACCGGAAAAAGCGTATGGATTTTGGTATGTAAAAGCACATCATTTCACATGTCCTGTAATACATATAGTTCTATAGGAAGAATCGACTTGGACCTTTCATTAAGGAGAATTGCTGAAGCAAATAACCAGGATTTTACATTATCACAATATGACTTACAGAACACTGAGATCGACATCGACCCTGAAAATAACTTCTTTACTAGAGCTACTAATGACTGTCAATATTATACAGAGGATCTTTACAATAGTAAACTAAAGAACATTAAGGCATTCACTGTAATCCATTTCAATAGTCGAAGCCTCTATGCAAACTTTAACCACATCAAAAGCTTCTTAAAACAGTTTTCTAAACCATTTAGTGTAATTTTAATCACAGAAACATGGATTAATAATGACAGAGAAATTGAGTTTTCTATTGATGGTTATGAATTTATAAGTATGAACAGAAGAAACAAGCATGGTGGGGGTGTAGCTATGTTTATAGACTCCAACTATAGTTATAAAGTAATGGAAAATAAGACTATGGCAGTGGATGATGCACTTGAATGCCTTACTGTAGAAATTACAAGGCAAAAAAAGAAAAATATTATTGTAAGTTGTATTTATAGAACACCTGGCTCTGATATAGAGGTTTTTTCTAATTGGATGGAGGAGCACTTTTCAGGTTTAAATCATAAAGTCATGTTTGTGGGGGGAGACCTTAACATCGATCTGTTAAACCCATATAAACACAAAAAGACGGATGAATTTATAAATACTTTATTTAGTATAGGTCTGTTTCCTCTAATAACCAAACCGAGTAGAATCACAACCCACAGTGCGACTTTGATTGATAACATTTTCTCAAATGAAATAGATAGTGATACAGTCAGTGGTTTAATGATAAATGATATTAGTGATCACCTGCCAGTTTTTGTATTGTACAAAAATGGATATTTAAATATTAATGATGAAAACATTTATTGGTTTAGAAGGGTAAAAACAGAAAAAACTATTGATGCATTTAAAAAGGAACTATTAGCTCAAGACTGGAGTATTGTATATAGAGAGAATGATACTAATAAGGCATATGATGAGTTTACGCGAATATTTCATAAAGTATATGACAAAAATTGCCCAATGAAAAAATATTGTAAAAACAGAAAGGGTAAAGAAACCCCATGGATGTCTAAGGGATTACTAAATGCATGCAAGAAAAAAAATTCACTCTACAAAAAATTTATAAATGATAGAACAAAAGAAGCTGAGGATAAATATAAGAAATATAAAAATAAACTGACAGGTATCATTAGAAAATATAAACAGGATTATTATAATAAGTTGTTAGATAGCAATAAGAATAATATTAAAGGTTTATGGAATATCTTAAATAGTATAATTAGAGATAAACCGAGAACAATTAATTATCCAAAATATTTCAAAGATGAGGATAATACTTTAAATAATATGAATGAAGTAGTCGATACATTTAATAAATTCTTTGTAGATGTTGGACCGAATCTTGCTGCAAAAATTACAAATGTTGAGAACTATAATTGTGAACTGATAGACACAAATCCTCTGTCCATGTTCCTCAAACCTGTGGAGGAAAAGGAAATACTGGACATTGTTAAAGGGTGTAAAAATAAAACCTCGACAGATTATTATGACATGGATATGAAAACTTTAAAAAGTGTTATTGAAAGTATCTCTAAGCCGTTAACATACATCTGTAACCTGTCTCTGCAAACTGGACAATTTCCTGAAAGTATGAAAGTAGCAAAAGTGATTCCTCTGTTCAAGGCAGGAGATAAACATCTCTTCACAAACTACAGGCCTGTTTCCCTTTTACCGCAATTCTCAAAATCTTAGAGAAGGTTTATAACTCTAGACTTGACAGCTTTATTGAAAGGTGTAATTTACTCTCGGACAATCAGTTTGGTTTTAGGAATAATCACTCAACCTCACACGCGCTCTTTGATATAATTGAAGAAATAACTAATGCTGTAGATAACAAGAATATGCAATAGGGTTATTTATTGACCTGAGTAAAGCGTTTGATACAATAAACTATGATATACTAATTAATAAACTAGAACATTATGGGATTAGGGGGGTAGCTCTACAGTGGGTTACCAGTTATTTAAAAAATAGAAAACAATGTGTGAAAATAGGTGATTATCAGTCGAGTTGTCGACAAATTGTGTGTGGTTTACCTCAAGGTTCCATTCTGGGCCCAAAATTGTTTAACATGTACATTAACGACATTTGTAAAACGTCTCAAGTACTTAAATTTATCTTGTTTGCTGACGATACAAATATTTTTGCATCAGGTGACGACTTACAGCAACTGTGTCGGATTGTTAACTTGGAACTCAAAAGTGTCAATAAGTGGTTCAAACAAATAAACTATCTCTAAATCTGAGTAAAAGCAAAATGATGATATTTGGCAACCGTAATTCCAATGCTCAGGAAGCAATTCAGATAGAGGGTGTTGTCATAGAGCGAGTGCATGAAATCAAATTCCTTGGTGTTATTATAGATGACAGAATTACTTGGAAAGCTCATATTAAATATATATCTACGAAAATTTCTAGAAGCATTTCAATAATAGCAAAAGCAAAGCACATTTTAAACATCAAAGCTCTACATATCTTATACTGTTCTCTGATTTTGCCATATTTATATTATTGTACTGTAGTTTGGGGTAGTACTTATAAAAACACATTAAAACCAATAGTATTGTTGCAAAAAAGAGCTATCCGAGTAATTCATAAAGTTGGGTTTTTGGACCACACAAACTCATTATTTTTAAAATCAAAGATCATGAAGTTTTGTGACATTGTTGAGTTCCAAACTGTACAGATGTTATACAAAGCAAGATACAAACTGTTACCGGGCCAAATACAAAGAAGGTTCCAAGAACGTACTGGTTGTTATGAATTACGTGACGAATTAAACTTTAGGACTCAGAAACATAGCTCAACTTTGAAAAGTTTTAGCCCAACAGTTAATGGTGTACAATTGTGGAATAAACTGGAAATGGAGTTGAAACGATGTTCAAACATCAACCTGTTCAAATATAAATACAAACAAAGACTTTTGAAACATACAGAGAACAAGAAATGTGTTGCCACTAGGAGGCGCAGTAGGATCAATTATGTGTGTTTCCTCTATAATCAAGGAAGAGTGTTGCTGCTTGGAACGGTTGTCATTCTATTGCTCAAATTTACAAATTGAGAATTAGGGTAAGCAAGTTATGAATCTGTTGAGAGGGACCCTCCCAACGGGCTCAAAACCTTGTCTTTTAATGCACCACTCAGCATAGGAACATCATCTACAAATCAGCTGTTAGGGCAGCTGGGTGGGGGTTTGTTGAGGGGGAGTTACTGCCCTCTTCAATGGACCCGCTGTACACCCTGGCTTTTTAATGCACCACACTATGCAGGGCTTACATCATACTTCACATATAACTCAATTAAACAAATATAATAATAATGATAATTAAACCCAAATTAAATTATATTAAGAATGGTAATGACAACTGGGAAGTAGCAAGATCTCAGAGTATAATATGTATTAATGAACCTTTATAACATAAAAGTAGCACATTCTTTTGTTCTTTATTTTGCTGTTGTTTTTGTTTTATTCTTCATTTATTGTTATTTTGCCCTACGTTCCTTTGTTTATGATTTGCTACCTTGTAAATATTAAATGTAATGTTATTATTTTTATTTTGGGGTGGGCGCTTATAAGCCTTTGGCTTCAGCCCACTCCCTTTGAGCAGGTTAACTGCTCAAACAAATAAATAAACAATAAACAATAAACAATTGATGGAAGGGGCATAGATGAAAGGATCAAAGTTCAGTCAGTTGAGATGTGATAAAGCCAAAGTGAAGTGGTGGACTCAGAGCAGTGCACAGAGATGAAAGCAGAGTCCTGCCGTTTTTTTCTCTCAGCTTGCAGAGCAGCACCTTTCACCTGTAAACCCCAGTTACCTAATGTAACTACGGTTCTATGAATATGTTGCGAAGTCCTTTAGGGTTTCGCTGATGCATAATCTCTCGGAAGCTCCGCTTCCCGCCTGAGAAGATCAAACGACCTAACCGCTCCAATCACCCTATGAGCCTGGCACACCCCAGGTCCTATAAAAGGGAACCTACCCAACACTCTGCTCCTTTGAACTCAGCCGTCGGAGGAGAGGACTTGCCTGCTGGGCCCGAAGCTAAAGGGCTTCGCAGCATATTCATAGAACCGTAGTTACATTAGGTAACTGGGGTTTCTATTTCATATGTTGCTTCAGCCCTTTAGGCTTTCGCTGATGCATAAGCCATCGCGAAGCCAAGGAGACGGATGTACTCCCAGCAGGCATGGACTCAAGTGATTGGAGCAAGCCCGGGGCCGACGTGCACCCCGACAACCAACGTGTCAGCAAGGCAGAAGCCCACAGGCCGGGTGAGGAGTGCAGTCACCATAATCTCCCACCCAAACAGAAGACAGGAACGCCACCCCAGCCGCCAACCAAAAGGGGCTGGGAGCACCCGGTCAAAAGTATGAGGGTGCAAGGCCGCCTCTCCCTAGAGCGCCAGCACCCACAGGAAGGAATTACGGTCAGTCTTAGACAGGCAGCCTCTCCCAAGAGCGCCCGAGGAATCTGAACCGACCACACCGACTAAGTCTAAACACAATGGATGTGTCCAAGGCAGCCTCTCCCAAGAGCGCCGGACATACCCAACACAACCCAGCCAGGCCGCCACTCCCAAGTGCGCCGCTGGGGAACTAAGGTTGCCCGCCACCCAAAACAGAATGGGTGATAGAGTCGGAGGCGACATCCACCAGGTAAAACTGCACAAAAGTCGAAGAAGAGGACCAAGAGGCTGCTCGGCAGATCTCCTCCACCGACGTGCTTCGGAACAGCACCATGAAGGCCGCCACTCCACGTGTGGAGTGAGCCCTGACCACCACCGGCGGTGGCAGCCCCTGTGCCTTGTAAGCCAGGCGAATAGCGAGGCAGACCCAGTGGGCCAAACGCTGGAGGGACAAGGGGGCATCCCGATTCTTGGCTCCAAATCCAACAAACAATTGATCTGATCTGATCTGATCAGACGTCCGGTCCAAATAACAGCGCACAGCCCTCACCGGGCAAAGGCTGTGACGACGCTCATCCTCCACAGAAACGTTTGGAGAAGGGAAGAAGGGTCTCACTCTGATCACCCTGGACCTGAAGGAGGACGTGACTACCTTGGGCTGGAAGGCTGGGTTGGGCCACAGCACCATTAGACCCTCGTCGGCAGGGAGAGACAAGCAGACCGGATGCACAGAAAGTGTGCACAGATCGCCCGACCTCTTAGGGGCTCTTAAGGGCTTAAACAGAATTGTAGGCCCCCCCTCAGTGCAAATCCTAACCCTAACTCTAACCTATAAACCTAACCCTAAATCCCACAAAAACCCTAACCCGGCTACTACATGTATCAAAAATAAATGTTAAATGACATCTTGCATTCTGTATCAAAATCTCAATCTTTAATGCAAAAACAGTACAACTCAACTAAAACAGACTCTCTTCCAAACAACATGCAAAAAACACGCTTCAAAAGTACCTTTTCTGCCACAATGGCAGGCTCTCCCCATCGAGCAGGTCTATGTTAAAAGGGTCCACGTTCCAGTCCTCTTCCCCTCCGCCTCCTGCAGCGGGAGGAGTGCCTGATTCAGCGGCGCTTTTTTCCTTCTCTGCTCCTAACTGGTCCGTGCACCCCTGTTGGTGTGCCATGTAACATGCTGCCGCTATGAACAGAAAGACCTTCAGCTCTCTTATTCAGATTCAGACTCAGATTCAGACAACTTTATTTATCCCACACGGTGCAATTCCTTCAGAGCAGAAACAACACACAATATAAATACAGCCACACAAATCGCATACAAACAAGCAAGTGGAGCTCACTCACAACTTATCTCATGTCAGAGAGGGGTAAAGTTTCCAAAAATTGTAATCAAGTAGGAGTGCAACTGTGGAATTGTACTCATTTAGAAGTTTCCGAAATCTGCAAGATTGGGCATTCTGAAGATGATAAAGTATTCGATGAATATGCTTCTTGAGTTCTGTGTAATTGTTTGGGCCCAAATTCAGATTTTTACTATTGCATTCATGTAATATACCGACAAAACCTAAAATACCTAATGTGGCAATTGTGCTATTCCCAAAAATATATAAGAACAATTTGGTGGCGATATTTGTTTTTAAGGAAGGAGCAACCAACAAAACTTAAATATCTTGTCAAACAAGCTTTTGCCACTTGGAGACCAGGAAGAATAACTCAAATATATAATTAAGTTAGAGTACATTTTTTCAAAAGTAACTACAAGCAAAAAGCATGAGGTGAAAAAGACACTCTTCAAAGTACAATTTATCCAAAAAGCTACTGAAGTAAATGTACCTTTCTGCATGATTCATTGGCATTTATATCGAATATAATTATAATTGTCAATAAATTATCAAATATAAATGTTACTGGAATATGAGCACAACGTTTCTCGTCAGTCCAGCCCCGATACGCATGTCCATGTTTACTTTGAGATTACACATTAAAATCAATCAAACAAAAAACAAGCTGAATCGATGCATGTACGAAAAGGTTTTTTTTAGAGAGAGGGGCATAGCTGACTGGAGTGAAATCATTGGTGCAAGTGCGCGGTGATAAAGCCAGGACGGTGGACCCTGAGTCAGTGCAGAGATGAAGGTCTGCAGTGGATTGCTGTTGTTGTGCTTGCTCTCCGTTTGCAGAGCAGCACCTCTCACCTGTGACCAGCTGCTCACAAATGAATACCATGTCCAAGATGTAAGAATATTTACTAACTGATTCACTATGTTATAGTCAAAGTATTCTTTAGTTTTTGTTTCTTATCCTTGTTGTGTTTGCAGTTGTCTGGAAGGTGGTATTTCCATGCAATGTCCTTTGATTCCTGTGTGATTTCAAACTTAATGCACAATCTCATAAAGCCAAGTGTGGCAATGGACGTCAGCTTAAAAGAAACTCCAAAACAATATGAAATAACAACTAGATTAAAATTGTAAGTATTTCCTTATATTTAAATCAAATATATTTTGACTATTGTGTATTTAATGTCATTTTTTCAGCTTGTCATTTTGTTGGAACGATACTGAGACATATCTTTATGATGACAAAAGCATATTGAACGACCACAGCCAGAGTAAGCTACTGTCCATTAATCATTTGAGACCCCTTTTGAACTTGATTATATTTCCCAATGAAAATTTATTTTCACATCTATCCATTTCTTACAGATGTTACACTACTGTCAAGTAGCAGCACTGACAGCTTTGTCATGAAGATCGACTCCATAGTGAAAGCCATTTACCTTCTCAGTAAGAACAAAATTAATATAATGAGTAAAAGTTCTCATGAAAATAAGTAACAGTGACCAGTGGCTCTCAAACTGCAGTACGTGCACAACTGATGGGATTTTAGGTGGTACTCAGGGTCATGGAAGAATATAGACAGTTTTAGACTTCATAGATAAGAACTAAAGGTAACTTCAGTTACAGTTCGGTTTCTCAGGATTAGACATGGTTTACACACAGTTTGAACATAATTGAATTCTTTAGTTGAGTTGAGATCTTGATCTACAGTAGGCCTGGTGGTACATGGGAGGTTGAAGTTATTATGCGGTGGTACTCGGTGTGAAAAGTTTGAGAACCGCTTATATAGACATAGTTTTATCAGATGGATATACATATTTTTTAACAGGTCCAAAGGCTACTCCTGATGTTGCTGACCTGAGGCAATTTGAAACACTGGCCATGTGTGTCAATGTACCTCGTCCTCAACGGCTTGGCTCTGATTACGGTAAATTATCTGGTCGTTTTAAAGTTACAAACATAAAGCAATTAAACACAGCAGCACAAAATCAATATTTCACATGCCATTCATCCACAGATTTTGCCACCTGTAAGGACATCGACCAAACTGAGCCCAATGAGGAAGAAAACACAATAATTACACAGAGAGCAGAGACATTTCTAACTGAGCTGGCCAAGTGTTTTTGGAACTGGATCTTGCAATCTTTTATTGGGTCATGAGGATTTGATGCACGCATGTGTGTATTATTCAAGGTGGACTAAACATCTCAATACACAAACAATATCTAATTTCTTGTCTTTTCTGTGTGTGTGTCAAGCTGCATATTGTCTCTAAGTTACCATTTTGATGCCCGGTTCAAAGTTGAGGGTCCAAATGTTGTACCAGAGTCATATGCATGGATCTTTCAACACGTGTCTCATCACAGAGAGCTTTATTACAATACACTTGTTTTTACTTTTTTTTAATATGGTGTATGAGCATGTACTGTAAGAATTATAACAAACTTCTGAAATTATAAATGAATAACATAATTCACAGGAACGTACAATATAGGTCAATCAAAAATAATATGTGCAAACATTCACACTATAAGCAATACAACATCTGAATAATTTGGAAGCAATTACACCATCACACCACTGTAACATTACTTTCAGGATTATTATCTGTGATTTGACTCCTCGGGCCATCAGTGCGAGTTTTCTTTTCACCTGAATTATATTTTGTCCAAAGATTTATACATGCTTCTCTTATTTTTGGTATTTTGAATGCATAAACTACCGGGTTCACAGCTGAGTTTACATGCAAGAGCAGGATACCCACATAGAAAGCAGGTTGTGATACATAGCTTGGTGAACCAAAGTACACAATGCTGTCCATGATGTGCAGTGGTAACCAGGACACGGCAAACAGTACAATAACCAAGAGAAGAGAAGAAATATATTTATATTGGGCAAAATCCTTTTGTAAAACAGACCAAATATTGAACATTTCATCAAAACATGCAGCTGAATGTGCTTTGGACCATACTTTTTGTATTCTTTATGAATTTATTGCTTAAAAGATTACATTTCAATTTAGATTAAATGCTGACTGGAAACAACTGCAATGCTTTTAAGTGACATTTAAGCATTTCAGTACTAAAAGGCCTTAAATTATCTATATAATTTGTAATTCTCTATATAAATTATTGAAAAAGTGGGACATTATCTAAATAGAAGGGACAGGGGGACAGAGGTCAAAATGGCTGTGCAGTACGACCATAAGAGGGACACCCCCTGGTGGCCACGGGCGACTCCTGTTGGTGTGCCATGTAACATGCTGCCGCTATGAACAAAAAGACCTTCAGCTCTCTTATTCAGATTCAGACTCAGATTCAGACAACTTTATTTATCCCACACGGTGCAATTCCTTCAGAGCAGAAACAACACACAATATAAAAACAGCCACACAAATCGCATACAAACAAGCAAGTGGAGCTCACTCACAACTTATCTCATGTCAGAGAGGGGTAAAGTTTCCAAAATTGTAATCAAGTAGGAGTGCAACAGGCAAAACGTGCAGATATTCGAAAAGGTTTTTTTAGAGAGCTGACTGGAGTGAAATAATTGGTGCAAGTGCGCGGTGATAAAGCCAGAACGGTGGACCCTGAGTCAGTGCAGAGATGAAGGTCTGGAGTGGATTGCTGTTGTTGTGTTTGCTCTCCGTTTGCAGAGCAGCACCTCTCACCTGTGACCAGCTGCTCACAAATGAATACCATGTCCAAGATGTAAGAATATTTACTAACTGATACACTATGTTATAGTCAAAGTATTCTTTAGTTTTTGTTTCTTATCCTTGTTGTGTTTGCAGTTGTCATTTGAGACCCCTTTTGAACTTGATTATATTTCCCAATGAAAATGTATTTTCACGTCTATCCATTTCTTACAGATGTTACACTACTGTCAAGTAGCAGCACTGACAGCTTTGTCATGAAGGTCGACTCCGTAGTGAAAGAAATTTACCTTCTCAGTAAGAACTAAATTAATATTATAAAGTTCTCATGAAAATAAGTAACAGTGACCAGTGGCTCTCAAACTGCAGTACGTGCACAACTGATGGGATTTTAGGTGGTACTCAGGGTCATGGAAGAATATAGACAGTTTTAGACTTCATAGATAAGAACTAAAAGTAATTTCAGTTACAGTTCGGTTTCTCAGGATTAGACATGGTTTAGCACTCCCTGATGAAGGCCCCTAGCCGAAACGCGTTGGAGCACTTTTTTTACCCTTTTTTTACCCTTTCTAGCCATGTGATTCAATAAAGGCTTTTTAATATTTCCAGATGAGTGCCTTGGCCATTTTTTTACCAAAGAGCACCATCGATTAACAAGAAATAAGATAAGTAAAACAGTTCCAAGCAGCACTCCTACCTTCTGTTTTTTCACAGTTTGAACATAATTGAATTCTTTAGTTGAGTTGAGATCTTGATCTACAGTAGGCCTGGTGGTACATGGGAGGTTGAAGCTATTATGCGGTGGTACTCGGTGTGAAAAGTTTGAGAACCGCTTATATAGACATAGTTTTATCAGATGGATATACATATTTTTTAACAGGTCCAAAGGCTACTCCTGATGTTGCTGACCTGAGGCAATTTGAAACACTGGCCATGTGTGTCAATGTACCTCGTCCTCAACGGCTTGGCTCTGATTACGGTAAATTATCTGGTCGTTTTAAAGTTACAAACATAAAGCAATTAAACACAGCAGCACAAAATCAATATTTCACATGCCATTCATCCACAGATTTTGCCACCTGTAAGGACATCGACCAAACTGAGCCCAATGAGGAAGAAAACACAATAATTACACAGAGAGCAGAGACATTTCTAACTGAGCTGGCCAAGTGTTTTTGGAACTGGATCTTGCAATCTTTTATTGGGTCATGAGGATTTGATGCACGCATGTGTGTATTATTCAAGGTGGACTAAACATCTCAATACACAAACAATATCTAATTTCTTGTCTTTTCTGTGTGTGTGTCAAGCTGCATATTGTCTCTAAGTTACCATTTTGATGCCCGGTTCAAAGTTGAGGGTCCAAATGTTGTACCAGAGTCATATGCATGGATCTTTCAACACGTGTCTCATCACAGAGAGCTTTATTACAATACACTTGTTTTTACTTTTTTTTAATATGGTGTATGAGCATGTACTGTAAGAATTATAACAAACTTCTGAAATTATAAATGAATAACATAATTCACAGGAACGTACAATATAGGTCAATCAAAAATAATATGTGCAAACATTCACACTATAAGCAATACAACATCTGAATAATTTGGAAGCAATTACACCATCACACCACTGTAACATTACTTTCAGGATTATTATCTGTGATTTGACTCCTCGGGCCATCAGTGCGAGTTTTCTTTTCACCTGAATTATATTTTGTCCAAAGATTTATACATGCTTCTCTTATTTTTGGTATTTTGAATGCATAAACTACCGGGTTCACAGCTGAGTTTACATGCAAGAGCAGGATACCCACATAGAATGCAGGTTGTGATACATAGCTTGGTGAACCAAAGTACACAATGCTGTCCATGATGTGCAGTGGTAACCAGGACACGGCAAACAGTACAATGACCAAGAGAAGAGAAGAGGCGAGTTGTTTCTCTTTCTTAAGGAAGTGTTGGGATTCCCGCCTCATTGAGCGGCTCCCTGGTTTACATTTAAGATGACCTCGGATGATGTAAAAAATGCCACAATACAATGCAGCCATCAATGTCAGAGGAGCGAGATTGCAGAGGAAGAAACTGATATAGACCAAGTACGACATGGGGATGACAGTTATGAACTGGCAGAGAATAGTGGAGTTGTCTGAGTGGGCCAGAGTGTCTCGATTGTACCATCCAAACATAGGAGCAAAGCTCAGTGGGAACGCGAGAAGCCAGCATCCAGCAACCACCAGCCAGGAGTGTCTCCGAGTCACTGTCTGCTTGTACCTAAGAAAATTGACAATGGTTTTGAATTGCGTAGAGAAATGAGAAAATAGATGATGACCAAAACATAATGGATGAGAAGCTACTGTATTTTAAACATTACACTTGTACAGGTGAAACCCGGAAAATTAGAATATCGTTCAAAAGTTCATTTATTTCTGTAATTCAACTTAAAATGTGTAACTAATACTGTATGAGATATAGACTCATTACATACATTGATGATTATGGCTTACAGTCCATTGAAGTTAATTAGTTAGTTGGTTAGTTTCTTAGTTAGTGATAGATTTATGAGAATTATGAGATTTTTAATTTGTGGTTTTTACAAGCTGAGCCATAATAATAAAAATGATAACAAATTAAAGGTTATACATATGTCACTTTGCATGTAATGAGTCTATCATATAGTAGTTTCACAGTTTAAGTTGAATAACAGAAATGAATGCACTTTTTAACCATAATTTTCGGAGTTTAACCTGTATTAATCTAATAAGATAAGATATGTAAAATGATCACAAGAATATACAGTATTACAAAATACTGCATAAAGTAAATGGATGAACAAAATATAACATTGGGCACTGGACAATTTAATGTAATGAGAATGACTGCAATTATAGAAACACTAACATTACATACATGGAAAAAGTGTACATTATTAGAGATACAACTTCTGATATACTAAATTGTAAAGGGTTTAACAACATGAATGAGACATAAGGTAAGCGTATGAACATGTATGTAACAGTATGCACATGTATACATGCATCCTGTCTCACATCTTCAGTCTTCATGAGGATGTGAGACAGGCCTCAACTCTGACAATGTTCAAATCCAGGTTGAATACAGCTCTTTTTACCCGTACATATGAAAACTGAAAGTATTTTATCTGCACTCTTGCCTTTTACTATAATTGATTAATTTTATGTTGTTGTTTTATTGATTGATTTTATCGGTTTTCTTGTAATTTTATGCAACTGTGAAGCACTTTGAATTGCCTTGTTATGAATTGTGCTCTACAAATAAACTTGCCTTGCCTTGCCTTACATGTTGATTCATAAGAATCTCGTGGATGTCGCCATGTATCATGAAACTATTTTTAATTTGAAAATATGGAACAAATGGACCTTCCCCCTTTTTACTCTTGTATGGATTGGTTCTCTACACTGAATCTGGTGAGTCTTTAATAAGTGTCCATGTCTTTTTTGTTTCCAAGAAATGTCTGCAAAGTAGATGAGTGTATCAATCCCCTATTGTATATCCAGGGTGCGATTTGCTGGGGGGGGATGGGGGGGGATTTCCCCCCTTCTGGTTTTCTTGTCCCAGTCTCTGTTTCTTTAATCCCTATCCCTACTTCTGGCGTATTAGGGTATTAAACGTAGGGGGAATAGAATTGTAAAATTGGCTGTGTTCAAGGTCCGTGCACCTTCTGGTCAGTTGATTTCATTTTATATGAGACGCGGGTGAGCTCTGCTTTAGCGGCTTTGATGCGCACAGAGAGCGAGGGTCTGGGGAGTCAGAAACACTTTCACCTTTCGCTGTTTCTTGGACTTTTTAAGTGTATAAGGTTACTGCATGTATCATTTCTGATGAATCAATCTTATGCACAGGGAACTGTGTTCTGTCCTTATTGACTTTATGATCAGTTAAATCTATTTTGCACACATACAAAATGAGCTTGAAATGAACGGGACTGGCGTGTAGCCTAATTATCGCCTCGCGCTCTCTCTCTCTGTTCAGAGCGCTGAGAGGGGCAGAAAAGTTGTGCACAGACGCACATGCCGTGGAAAATAGACATTAAAGGGGCTCTGTGGAGTTTGTGAGTTTTGTACTCGCAATTGCCCCTCAGGCCAAACGCGTAACTGCAGCCTCGATGATAAGCTCGTGCATGAGGCGCTCAGGCTTTACGAGCACCAGAAATAACAGTCCCGTCCTGGTCAATTTACAGATTTGCAGGTTTGACTTCAACTGAGGTAAGAAACGTTACTGTTTTGTAAGATATTTAGACCAAATCAGTTTGAGTGAATGTTTTCCAAGATAAAATACTTGAGCAAATGCAGCAAAGTGAGTCGAGTGAATAAGCCAAGTAATACATATAAACGAATAATTGACGTTTGAAGGAGGAAAAAAAAATACTCGTATACTTTGTATGCATAAACGCAGGCCTAATTGAAATAATAAAATAATTCCACCGGTAGAAATGCTACTAGGAAAAGCCAAAATCGTCTCTTCAATTTCCTGGGCCCAAAGTTAGCGTAGCTAACTCGTAAACTATATTGTAAACGGCACATGTCCACTTTTTGTAGTCGTTTCACTGCTTAGAAATCCGTGAACAGTCATGCTTATTTTGCGGCCAAGAAAAGCTAACATTAGCAACATTATTTTTGCCATTCTAAATACAGCACCATTACCACTGTTACTACTCAAATGTTTTGTAGGTACAGTACAATTACTGTTATTACTGACACTACTAGTCTGCTACTAATACTTGCTCAGAGGCATAGTTACCTGATGGGGATGTAAACCCTCAGGTATCTGTCCATGGCTATAGCTGTGAGGCTGAGCACAGACACAAACGTGAGGAGGATGACCACACAGGAGATGAAGAGGCACAGGTTGAAGGACATCTTGACTCGGCCGTCCACCAGCACAGCCAGAGGAATGGCCACAGACCCCACCAGAGCGTCGGCCACAGACAGGGACAGCAGTAGGCAGTAGGTGGGCTGCTGCTGGAGGTGACTATTGCACCACAGAGCCACCATCACCAGAGAGTTCCCCATACAGCAGCTCAAGGCTATCAGCACCTCCATCACAGTGTAGACCAACCGACCTGTTTCCATTGTCTCACACACTAAAAGCAAGTTCGCAAACTATCACTTCCTTTTACACTCACCTCTCATGCATGTGGGTTCCTGTGTCTATTAATAATGAACACTCAACCAAGAAGTAACAGGGCAGACAAGAAGGGGGCCTGGTGCTTGTTGAGTATTGCAGACCGCGTCAGGTCCACAACTGTCCAGCCTTTTTAATGCACCACGCAATATAGGACAAACACAACATGACAAAACAAGCAGGGCGAGGGCCTGTATAGTGGGGCCCTCTCGGCTCGCAACAGGCCCACATGCCCTGGCTTTTTTTAATGCACACACACTCGGCAAAGAACCTCCAAAACTAAAACTAAAATCAAAAAGAAACCTATACCAAACTATAGCCAATATTACGCAATTTTACGTATTGATGTTGCTATCAATGATTCTGGCCATGAGCTCCTCCCCTTTTAAATTAAAATTATATATATATATATATATGTAATGGTGTGAATATAGACGGTTAAAATCCTGGTAATGGGTTTTGTGCGCCACGGTGTGGCATGGCGTGGGAGTGCCCCCGAGTAAGTGTTACTCGGGGCTGTGTACACATTGTCCCACCTTTTTGTTGTATATGTTTTGTGTACCTGGTTGAGTGTGCGTTAGTTGTCTTGCGTATTTTATTTTGTCGGTCCAACGATGAGAACATCCGGTCTGGGAGTATATAGGGATGGCTCCTCCTCCACCTCCTTCTCTGATTTCTGTGTCTTGAGATGAGGTGAGCGTGTTTAGGAATCGTTAGCCATCCTATTATTAAACTGTCCATCATAAGTTTTTAACTTGTCTTTTATGTTGTTTATATTGTTTTATCATTAGTCATGTCTGTATTTTGTACTTACGTGTATTTTGTTTTGTTTTATTCCAAAGACCACGTTGGGTCGACTCCCTTGCTAATGGGCTAACGCCATTCATTTGGTTTTCTGTCGCCAGGTACATTTTATATTGTTCTCTCTGATTTCTGTGTCTTGAGATGAGACCACGTTGGGTCGACTCCCTTGCTAATGGGCTAACGCCATTCATTTGGTTTTCTGTCGCCAGAATAAATGGGCTTCCGGGCGTTGCCCTACCCCAACTTCAGCAAGGTCTCTCTTTATGAGTCAGAGCACATAAACACAACGCAGGGTCGATACAACACAGGTCACATATATATATATATATATATATATATATATATATATATATATATACATACATACATATGCTGTATCAAAGCACAATAGTAGAAAGTTAAGTGGAAGGGAAAAGTGTGGAAGAAAAAGGTGCACAAGCCGCAAGGAATGAGCGCAGTCTGGAGAGGATTGTCAGGAAAAGCCCATTCAAAAGTGTGGGGGACCTTCACAAGGAGTGGACTGAGGCTGGAGTCAGTGCATCAAGAGCCACCACACACAGACAGATCCTGGACATGGGCTTCAAATGTCATATTCCTCTTGTTAAGCCGCCCCTGAACTACAAAGTCAGAAGTGTCTTATGTGGGCTAAAGAAAGAAAGAACTGGTCTGTTGCTTATTAGTTCAAAGTTCTCTTTTGTGATGAGAGCAAATTTTGCATCTCATTTAGAATCCAAGGTGCCAGAGTCTGGAGGACGAAAGGAGAAGCACACAATCCAAGATGCTTGAAGGCCAGTGTGAAATTTCCACAGTCTGGGATGATTTGGTGAGCCATGTCTACTGCTGGTGTTGGTCCACTGTGCTTTATTAAGTCCAGAATCAGCGTAACCGTCTACCAGGAGATTTTAGAGCACTTCATGCTTCCTTCAACAGACAAGCTTTATGAAGACGCTGACTTCATTTTCCAGCAGGACTTGGCACCTGCCCACACTGCAAAAAGTACCAAAACCTGGTTAAATGACCATCGGATTACTGTGCTTGATTGGCCAGCAAACTCTCCTGACCTGAACCCCATAGAGAAACTATGGGGCATTGCTAAAAGAAAGATGAGAGTAAGTAAGTAAGTAAGTAAGTAAAGTTTATTTATAAAGCGCTTTTCACAGATAAAATCACAAAGTGCTGTACAGGATAAAAAGAAAATAGTAATAATATTAATAATAAAAATGTGGGGACATATGTAAAATCAAAGTGACACTAGTGAAAACCCATCAATCAAAAGCTTGTTTGAATAAACATGTCTTCAGGTCCTTTTTAAAAGAGTCCACAGAGACATGAGACCGAACAATACAGAAGGGAGCTGAAGGAGCTATTGATGCATCCTGGTCTTCCATAAAACCTCAGCAGTGCCAAAGGCTGATAGTATCCGTGCCATGCCGCATTAAGGCAGTAATTCAAGCAAAAGGGGCCCAATCTAAGTACTAAGTACATAATGCATGATTGTAGTTTTCAGAGTACCAACATTTCTCTGTTTAAAAAAAAATGATTTCATGTAATATTCTAATCTTGTGAGATTTTGATTTTGGGGTTTTTACAAGCTGTAAGCCAAAATCATCAAAATTATAACAAATAAAGGCTTGACATATGTCACGTTGCATGCCATGAGTCTATATCATATATTAGTTTCACATTTTAAGTTGTATTACAGAAATAAATGAACTATTTCACGATATTCTAATTTTCCAAGTTTCACCTAAAGTCACCGCTTTCTTTATTCCACCCGTTCCTCGTGAGTTCTCCCACTTGTGACGTCAGACGCTGTTGCTCAAGAGCCAAGACGTAATGCCCCAAGACAGAAGACAATCCACATTACTTTTATGCACACTAAAGCCCTTGTTGTAAAAGCGTCAAGCCCAGAGGTAGCAAAGGTGTGCAGGCATCGTAGCGTTGGTGAGTGAGTAAATTATATCTCTAGCAGCCTAATTAAGCTCCGTCTCTCAGTCAAACTAACCTCTGCTGCTGGATAAGTTGTGTTGCTGGATAAAACCAGCTGGTGTTAAACTAGTACATTCTGAAGTGTCACAGGCTGGGATTATTAAAATTGTGGATTTGGCACGTTGTGGCCGATTTAAAAGACTGTTATTGGGAGAGTAAAATATAGTGCAACCAATAAAACCAAAGGCGGATAAAATATTAAAATTACAATTGATTACATAAATCCTATTTTTGCCACTATTTCATTCCCTTTTGTCACTTTTTTATTGCGTTTTCTATTTTGACGCTTTTTTTCAAGAAGCTTTTAGACTTGAGTAATGTCAAACTGGGGAAAATGTGCTTGATTCAGGTGGGGGTTCAGAGGATAAACTCCAGGAGTTTAGGACAATTACGTTTAGATAAAATGAATGCTCTTTGTCGGGGTTTGGGTGCCCAGCAAGTAGCTTTCACAAGACTAACCCAAAACTGGAAAACCAGCTTCGAGTAGCATCATAGACATCAGATGCCTCAACAAAGATAGACAGCCTGACTGGAAATGATGATCCTTCCTACCATCAGTCCTACAGTATACCTCAGTGTTGTACAAACTCTCGAATCTTTGTAGCTAAATTGTAAGGCCCTTGGAGAACTTTATGGAAATAAATTTGGCCCTTGATGTGAAAAAGGTTCCCCACCCCTGGCCTAAACGTTTACTACTTTCAGGTTCTGTCTGCGGCGAGCATCCCAAGGTAGCCCTTTTGGTCACCGTTCCTTCTTTCAGTTTGGCCTGGTCTGATGTTGTGCAAAGCTCCAGGGTTAATTATGGAATGTATTATTTGAAAATATACAACATAGTTTAGCGGTAAATGGTAATGTCTAGAAAGTTCATACTCTGGGCGTCGCAATCTTGTTGAATTTGAGAACGGCATTTGTGTTTAAAAATGTGTGAAACTGTTCCAGCTGTTCCCTAGTGTCGCTCCAGGTGAAGAAGATGTCGTCTATGTATTTCGTCCAATTGGGGATGTGTTGTAGATGTGGATTGCGGGCTGGGTTGAAAACCAGGTCCTGCTCGAAGAAGCCGCAGAAGAGAGACGCAAAGCTGTGGCCATCTTTGACCCCATGCTCGTTCCTGAAATCTGAAGAAAGAATTTAGATTCAAACATAAAAAAATTTGAAGACAGTACAATTTTTATCAGCTCTATTAGACATTCTGTCTTTGGTTCTTTTTCAGCTCCCAAAAACACATTTTTAAACACAAATGGCGTTCTCAAATTCACCAAAGAGTGCGACGGTCAGAGTATGAACTTTCTTACATTAACGTTTACCGGTAATGTCTGCACAGAAAGACCACTGACCAAAACTCAATTTTACATGGTAAATCGTTCCATCCGGTTCCTTTAAAAGAAGTCTGCCTTTCTCTCAATGTAACCGCTTATGCCGTAAATATGCTAGTCAGGGCCAATCTGCCCACTCGATGTCAACCCCACTTCCTGAAAAATGTACCACAGGGCAATTTCCGGTGCGGCCACTGCACAGTGCACACAATGCAACTTTACACAAAAAACTAAAACATTCAATCACCTAATCGAAGGAGTTATCAGTTGCAACACCAGTAATGTAATCTACTGTACATGCTCAAATGCCCATGTGGGCTGGCCTATATTGGGAAAACCTCCAGACCACTAAAAAACAGAATCTCTGAACACAGAAGCAATATCAGAAACCTGGACACAAAAAGCTCAGTTGCTGTCCATTTCACCCAAGCACACCACAATGTAAGCACGCTACGTTATAGCGGCATTGAACAAGTCAAACCCTCTAACCATGGCGGGGACATAAATGCTGCTCTACTCAAAAGAGAAGCGTTTTTGATTTATTCTCTTGATACACTTCATCCAAAAGGGCTCAACGAAGACTTTGACCTGAGACCCTTCCTCTGTGCACAATTGACCACAATCGGTCAAATGTGCACAATTGACCGATTGTGCACATTTTTACTTCAGTGTTTGCAGTTATTTGCTCATGTACATCACTGCAGTATTATGATTCAACATGGTTCTCTCCCTCAGTGGTGAAAGGTTTTCTCATCCTCTAGAGCATTAGTTCCCAAAGTGGGGTCCGGGGCCCCTGGGGGTCCTCAGAGGCACTACAGGGGGCCCCAAAGCTTGTCTGCAAAACAAGTAAAATTAAAAAGTTAATTTTGAAAGGAAAAATACATTTATCTGGACAGTATTAGCAGTGCAGGTTTACAGTCAGTGCAAATGGTTGATAAAGTGACGAAGATAAAGTGACGTAGATAGAGACATTATTGCACATAGTTTTTTTGTGTGTGTGCAAATTTAGGACGTTTCATTCCACCAGGCAATTGGTAACTAGGAAATTCGACCTCCCTCTTGGATAACTGATGACTAGTGTGGAGAATGATATAATGAGGATCTTATTAGCTAACTGTACATGCATTAGCCGTTTTGTTGTATTCAGCTGGTTCAAGCTGAATACAACTTTATTCAGCTTGAACCCAGATACCAGTATCCTTGAACGCAGCACAAATCAAATACAAGTTTGAATTTGAATGTAACATGTCACCATTCCGTAGACGTCCTCGGTAACGGAAAAGAATGCTGTGTGTTTTAGAATGTTGCTGATGTAAGTGACGCTGCAAAGATCGGCATTTCTCATCTGCCTTCACAAGAGAACACACACATTTATCCAGCTCCTGGAACCTTGACCGTTTTTTTTTTGACATTTTGAAGATGTCTACTACCAAAACACCATCCATGGATGACCTAACTCAGGTATGTACATCTGTTTGTGTAATGCTTGGTTTACATATAGGCACGATGTGTTACGAATGGCATTTTTCCGTCATGTGTGACGTTCGTAACATGACTTCTTAATGGGATTCATAACAGAGCGCAACAGCTCATGACAATCATAAAATTCCACTACCTCGGCCGCGAATGTGGATTCGTGGCATTTGTGACTTGTGGTTATGTGTAAACCCAGCATAAGATTAGACTTTGTATCAACTGAAATGAACTCTTGAAAACTTTAACTTGAAACTGTTGACTCATCTATTGCACTACTGTTTAAAATAGTCCAAAATGCAGTCCATCCTATTGATAAACCTGGTTAAGAGCTGGTGTAGCTCAACTTTGGACCCATTTTAAGGGTTTAGTTAACTCCCTGTTTAGTACAATTAAAATGAACAGCTCAAAATGTATTTTTCTTTCAAATAACAATCTTGTCTCTCTCCACAGGTGAATGCACTGGCCCAAAAACATAACTTGAAAATTATGTTTGAGGACCAGAAGGACTCTCGCCGTGGGACCTTTAGGACAAAACTCTGTGTGGGCCAGTTCTTCGCATTTGGACATGGCCGCAGCAAAAGAGAGGCAATGGCTAAGGCCGCCACATATGTGCTGCGTGAACTGAAAAGACATCTGCCCCAGCCAGAGAACCATCAACAGTCTCCCTCCCTGACAGTTCACAAAGCAAACAACCCCAATGCCACAACAGGGGCTCAACAGGGGCGGCGTAAACCATGTAACGTCGACTCGGACCCATGTTCATACCTTTCCGAGGGGGTGGCGGCACGATGGAGGAGCTACCCGATTCAGTCCAAGACCCCAGAACCAGAGGCTGTGGTCCAAACCTCCGAGACCCCAGAACCAGAGGCTGAGGACAACTTAACTCAGGTTTGTACATCCCTTTGTGTACAATATAACTTCAGCACTCTGACATTTTGACACATCTATCACACTGCTGTTTAATATTTACCAAAAGACATGGCTACATTTTGTTTAAGCCTGGCGTAGCTCAACCTTAAACACATTTCAGGTGTTTAGTTAACTCACTGTTTGGAACAATTAAAATCTACAGCTCAAAATGTATTCCTTTCAAATAACCATCTTGTCTCTCTTCACAGGTGATCAAACTGGCCCTAAAACATAAATTGAAAATTATGTTTGAGGACCTGGACTCTCGTCGCGGAACCTTCCAGGTAAAACTTCATGTTGGCCAGTTCTGCGCATTTGGACATGGCCGCAGCAAAAGAGAGGCCAGGACTAAGGCGGCCACATATGTGCTGCGTGAACTGAAAAGTCATCTGCCCCAGCGTGAGAACCATCTACAGTCTCCCTCCCTGACAGTTCACAAAGCAAACATCGCCAATGCCACAACCTGTCCCCAGGTTGAACAGGGGCGGCGTAAACCATGTAACGTTGATTTGAACCCCTGTTCATACATTTCTGAGGGGGCGGAGGCCCGGTGGATGAGGTACCCTGAGTGCAGCCCAATTCAGTCCAAGACCCCAGAACCAGAGGCTGTGGTCCAAACCTCCAGGACACCAGAACCAGAGGCAGAGGGCCAAACCTCCAAGACCCCAGAACCAGAGGCGGAGGGTCAAACCTCCAGGACCCCAGAACCAGAGGCTGTGGTTCAAACCTCCAGGACCCCAGAACCAGAGGCGGAGGACGACTTAACTCAGGTATGTACATCCTTTTGTGTAAAATATAACTTAAATACGTGAACATTTTGACACATCTATCACATTGCTGTTTAATATCTCCCAAAAGACCTGTTTACATTTTGTTTAGGCCTGGTGTAGTTCAACTTTAGACACATTTTAGGGGTTTAGTTAACTTACTGTTTAGTACTGTACAATTTAAAACTACAGCTTAAAATGTACTTCTTTCAAATAACCATCTTGTCTCTCTTCACAGGTGATCAAACTGGCCCAAAAGAATAAAATGAAAATGATGTTTGAGGACCTGGACTCTCGTCGCGGGACCTTCCAGTTAAAACTTCATGTGGGCCAGTTCTTCGCATTTGGACAAGGCGGCAGCAGAAGAGAGGCAAAGGCTGGGGCAGCCTCATACATTCTGCGGCAACTGAAGAAACATCTGACCCTGCCTGAGAACCTTCAGGCTGAACAGGAGCGGCTGAGGCCATTTACTGTGGACTCAGACCCCTGTTCGTATCTTTCAGAGTTGGTGGCCTGTTGGGTGGGATACCCTGAGTACAGCCTCGTTCAGCAGTGGCACATGCCAACGGGATGGCACTTTGTCATGATGGTCACTCTGGGAAGGCTGTCAGCGGAAGGAACCGGGTCGAACAAAGAGGAGGCAAACAAAAATGCAGCCGCCAAGATGTTGGACCAACTGGGGATTTTTACCTCGGAGTCCCCATAGGCCGAGGTCAAACATCTCTGGATGCGAGACACGTTAATAGTGTACAGCTTTATTAATCAATAAAAAAGTTTAAGAATATTTTAGGCTTATATATACATTTACCAGTGGTGGATGGAGGCTGCATTAAACAACAGAGAACACCAGCCTCACTTTGGGACTGGTTTGACATGTAGGAGCATGTAAATACTGACTAGAGCAGAGGTAGTTCTGTTCATTACTATTCACATGGTGTCTCCTGTTCCACTCCCCATTGGGAGTGTCTGTTTCAGTTGGAGGGTCGTTGGTGTCTTCAGCCCTGTCCACGGAGGAATGGAAGAACCCCACCTACAGGGCCTGGACAAGAAGAACTGGACGTTCTGCAATCTTGGCCCGTCTGCTGAGGGACTCCCATCGACTCTGGGTCTATAGCCTGTCCGTCCATCGGAGTGGATCTCTCCTTCTGTGGTTCTTCCCGAGGTTTCTTTTTTCTCCCACTGGGTTTTTGAGTTTTTCCACGCCATGTCTTAGAGTCTAAGGACAGGGGACACCCACGTGGCTTATCACCACCTGCTGCCGACGCTTATTTGGAATGTGTTTAGCTGAACTTTACATTGTCTTGTTTACTGTTTTGTTTCATTGCTTTAACCCTTTATACCTGCCACCTTAGGGTTAGGTTTAGTGTTAGCAATTATGCATATCCAAATCTCAAAGCATATTGATAGGAGAGGTTACAGCTATATGCCAGTGTAATACCTAATTTAAAGCCAAGACCTTCTAGTTTCTAAAACTATGTGTAAGATCTGTGTTAGTGAAACACAACTTACATGATCTGCCGTTCTTAACCCTAATCCTAATCCTGACCCTAAACCTAACCCTAACCCCCTGATCGGGGGGACGGCAATTATACAGGTTAAAAGAAAACAGCAACGGTTTGTTTTATGTTGTAACACAGACAACATATAATTTATGTTTAATATGATTTTTATTGCAAAAGCAGTCCTGTGTGTATTTTCTGTGGTTATTTACCTGCCCAGCTGAGGCAGGCGCGCTAACGCACGTGTGTGCGCGCCCTCGCTCCCAGTCACACAGCACAGTGAATGGTGCTTATCAGATAGACCAGTGGTTCCCAAAGTGGGGTCCGGGGCCCGCTGGGATTCCTCAGAGGCACTACAGGGGGGCCCCAAAACTTGTCTGCAAAACAAGTAAAATGAAAAGAGTTCATTTTGAAAGGAAAAATACATTTATCTGGACAAATGCACCAGTTTAAACCAGTATTTAGCCTACTGTCATAGCTAGATGTTACTTTTAATGTCATTTTAGCTGTAAAATTATAACAAATTCTTTTGAATGGAGTAAATTATTATGATTTGGGGGCCCCAAGAGATTTTCTGATCAATAAGGGGGCCGCGATGTCCCAG
This sequence comes from Neogobius melanostomus, assembly GCA_007210695.1. NCBI lineage: Eukaryota > Metazoa > Chordata > Actinopteri > Gobiiformes > Gobiidae > Neogobius > Neogobius melanostomus. Next base: position 4,319,819 of record VHKM01000073.1, on the reverse strand, counting down.
ACTTTGGGAATGGCTGCTCTAGAGTGCTCGGGCAAAACATTTTTCAGTGTCTCCTCTTGTGGTATTGGCCTTGGTATATGTTCTACCAATACTGATCCTTGTAAATACTGTAAATAGTGTTTTTTCATGTACATAGATCTACATTCTTTCGTTTACTATATTATGCTATGGTTTCTATTTCAATTGTGGTTTCTGTCATCACTTTTCAGTGGCTATCCATCGCAGATCCTTGTATTGACCTGCCTATAGGTGTTTTGCCGCTATTCGTTTGGTCCTAATGTGTGCGCACACATACTATCTATGTAAACTCTCGTTTAAAGGTCATGTGATGACTCATGTGATGTTGTAGGTCATGTGATCAACTCATTATGGACTATATATACGAGTGTGTAGCCAACATTTCACTGTCTGACGAAGGGCCAAGTGACGCCCGAAACGTTACCTTGTGGTGCTAAAATAAATTCTGTGGGAGCGCAACAGCGGTGCAGAGTTTTATCCTTTCATAGACTTTAAGCTTAGACATGGCCTTAAGTTAAGTAATTTTGCACTTTTATCTGTATAGATATGCTGCTTGTGTCTGAGTCCTCACACAAATTAACAAAAAACTATTTAACCCTGCACAACCTTTGGAATAATTTACACATTTTTTATGTAGACATGAAATTAGGTTTACATTTTGTTATAGAACCCTTAGTGTAACATTGTGACGCGTTTTGTTTTTAGTAGGCAGTTTGTGTAGTCCTATGTTTTCTCTCCTCAGCGCAGTCAGACTGCAGGCTCACTGAATCAAAGCACCACAGTGGCAGGGCTGAGAGAGAAATGGATTGGGACTAGGACCCCAGAATTGGCTGGTAATGCTCCTAGTCTTTGCTGGTTGCCAACCGCTATAAGAAAGAAGGACCCCAGAAAGAAAACGTCTCCATTATATGAACACACTGAAGTAACAGCTAAGGTGCATTCCTATTGGAAGTCAGTACCCTCCTCCCCACCACCCAGATCTGCCACGAAGCCAGTAAATCACAAATCCCTGAATTAGAAAAATGAAGTCTAATTACACTGGACAGGGATGGGACTCCCATAGCATCCTCCATCAGCTGCTTTTGGTCACGTGCAAAACATCGGTAGTATTTTACTGAAATGTATAATGATGTTTTCAAATGTGGGCATTGTTCTTGCACACACGAAAGGCGCGTATCCATTGTCCATGATCCGGCACTAGGACCTCGGTGCCCAGCTGCGGCAGACACCGGTTGATAAGACGCTCCACTCCAGCATCGCACATAATTGACTGACGAAGACCGCGCGTCCTGCCACGAGACGTAGTGTCTAGCCGAGGGTAAAACTTGCCCCAGGCTGACGGTGGACTGCACTGGGACCACTGCAGAGGCCACGCAGGGTGCTGACGCTGACCGTGACAAGAAGAAGCATCCTCGCCTTTTCTCATTATGAGCAGCCAGAGGTTCACCGTCTCCAAGAGCGAGGGTGAGGGGGAGCAGAGCGCTCCTGACATCCAGGGGGAGGTGAACCAGCTGTTCGAGGGAGACGAGCCCGCCACTTCCAGTGCCAAGGACGGGGCAGAGCCTGCTGCAGCTGGGGCCGAGGTGATCGTGGTTCTCAAAGGTAAAATCATATCGTTGTCACACCGGTAAAATCATGCCACCTCGCGCTGTTTGTTAGCAATAGGCTATAAGCTAGCTCTCTGGACACTGTTTATGGACAGATGTGTGACTGGAATTTTTAATAAGCGCAAGGGGCAGTGTGTGGCCACGTTTTGACTTGAGAAGCACCCCTTGTGTCTCGTTTGTAATTGCGCAGTTACAGGTGGTTGGATCAAAATATAAATGAAATGTACTACTAGTGTCTGTCTTAAGCTTCAAATGGAGCGTGGGCTTTACTTGGGATTAAGCACGCTGCTGCTAGTGCTACTACTCATTTATTTTTTTATTCAGCGTTAGCCTACATACGAGCTGTACTTCTTAAAGGCGTCATTACGCAGATGTGCTGTGGCCTGCAGATATTATTTAACCTTTGTTACTGTCTATTATCAACTATTATTATGTGCAATCAGAAAATTGTGTTGTGCACATTTTTAGTGTTGTAGCCTATAGGATCTAAGATGCTGTTTTATACAGAACGTGTTGCATCAAAATTACAGACCTTATTTGCCTCTTCATCATCTTATTAGAATGTTATTAATACAGGCTCTTGTTGCACTCACTGATTCTTCCTATAAAATAATATCCAGTTACTGGTGTGATGAGGAAACTCAATATAGGCTATTTTTTTTAATTTAATTTTCTCTTTTTTTTGTGCTACAGTACATCTAGCAAAAGATATTTTCCAGATCCCCAAAGTTGAGAGAAAATTGAATCAGCAGATTATTAAGGCAAGGCAAGTTTACTTGTAGAGCCCAATTCATACACAAGGCAATTCAAAGTGCTTCACAGTTGCATCAAATTACAAGAAAGCAAATAAAACATCAACATATATATATTTTTTAAATCAATTACAGTAAAAGGCAAGAGTGCAGATAAAATACTTTAAGTTAAGTCATATGCACGGGTAAAAAGAGCTGTTTTCAGCCTGGATTTGAACATTGTCAGAGTTGAGGCCTGTCTCACATCCTCATGAAGACTGTTCCAGATTTTAGCTGCAAAAAACTGAAACGCAGAGTCATCGTGTTTATTATTGACTCTGGGAACCACCAGGAGACCCCTCCCTGAAGTTCTCAGGACCCGAGATGGTTCATACGACTCTGACATGTCAGAGATGTACTTTGGTGCTAAACCATGAAAAGACTTGTACACAAGCAGAGCTGTTTTAAATTCTATTCTCTGAGTGACAGGAAGCCAGTGCAGAGACCGGAGCACTGGACTAATATGGTAGTATTTCCTGGTTCTTGTCAGGACTCGAGCAGCAGCGTTCTGGATGTACTGCAGCTCTAACAGCTCGTTTAGAAAGGCCAGTGAGTAGGCTGTTACAGTAATCTAACCTGCTGGACACAAATCGAGTCCATGATTACTCCTAGATTTCTAACCTGATTTTTTGGTTTTGGAGCGAGAGACCTAAGGAGATAACACTTTGTCTTTGTGTCTGTGGGCCAAAAACAATGATCTCAGTTTTGTCCGAGTTTAGTTGGAGAAAGTTGTTTTGCACCCATTAAGCACTGTTATTTACTACTTAAACCCCTATTAAGTAATTAGTCTATTTTTAGTGGTTATTTTTTAGATTTTGGCATTTATTGTTATGGAGGCTTTTAATTTGTTACTTTGTTATCTTAGCTGTTGGTGTTCCACAGATTGATGAAATAGATACATTTTTATTAAATGCTTGTCCTTTCGTTGGTTTTACAAAAGATGGTGCTTGTTTAATGTAAGGACGCTTATGTCTGTGTGCCTTATCACATCAGCAGTGTTAAGGCAATCAGTTCATGTCGTTTCAAGATATTTAGTCAAATACTAAAATAATTTCTTATTGCACATTAAAGTTCAAAATTCTTAATTTGAAATGATCAATATTAGATCTATAATAATTATTTACCCACATATCCACATTATTAGTATTTTTATGCATTAGGTCATAAAAATACTAACGTGACTTCAAAAATCTCCTCTTCTTTAGGCTGTGTGACTCAGACATCTTTGTTCTAGGACCTATTGTCATTCCTATTCAATTATTTCTGTGGCCTTTAATTAATCACATTATTGTATAAAACAATGGAACAAATGGTGCTGTAACCCCATGAGGCAGTGGATGTGGGCCTTTACCTGTCTCAGGGCAGTCAAGTGCAAATTACTGATTTATCTTCATAATACAGGTCTCTGCCTGTTCTCTTAAGCCAGTGGTTCCCAAAGTGGGGACCGGGGCTTCAGAGGCATTACAGGGCCCCCCCAAAGCTTGTCTACATTACAAGTACATTGAGAAGTATTCCGTTTGAGAGGGATAATATATTAATTTGGACAGATGTACCACTCAAACCCAGTATTTAGCTACAGTCAATGCTAGATGTTGCTTTCAGAATGGCTGTCTTAAGCCCTGAACTCAAATGTCATTTTCTATCGGTTGCTTTACTGTTTCAATTAAACACCTTAATTTTGCAAATTTTAATTTTTAATACTAGTTTTTATTGGGCTTGAATATGGCTTGTAGTCTTTTGTCTTGATTGTAAATCGGCTACAGTGATGAGAGAGAAGTGTCTGTGAACAAGAGACACCTTTCCAGAGTGTGTGTGCTATAGGGCTATGTGATTAATTCAAAATTGCTATCGAATGGGTGCATATCAGTTGTAAACAGTCAAATATCTTGTGTCTTTGGGGTCTTAATGCACTGTAGTGTAGACCTATTTAAACATGTGCTGAAATATATTTGATTCTTTTAATAGTTTGGCAGTTCATATTTCCTAAATAAATAACAAATCGCAATTGCAATACATGTTCAAAAACATGTTGCATATTTTTCCCAAACTGTGTAGCCATATACAGGCTTCTTGCTGAACTGCATTCCTCCTGGGACTTGAGTCTCTACATCCAGCTTCATGGTTGCCATGGTGACACAGTACACTGGGTCCTTCAGTATTAATGGTAACACTGTTGAGCAGGTATCAAGCTCATGACAGCTTTATGTGTGCCTACTCTGTGTGTTTGGCATGATTAGTCTTGGGAAATGTTTCAAATTTGTTTTCTAAAATTGTTCTGTTGTGGTATTACAGGTATTGATTAATTGAAAACCTTGTTGTTGAGAACCCGGTGACATTCTGATGTCAATCATATGAAGATATTAGTATTTGCAATACATTGTTTGTGTTGGTAATCAATTGTGTTTTTTTAATGTTTAGTGAATCACCAATTCAACAGCAGGCAGTTGCTCATTAACCTCATTATTTGGTCAATGTTTTGTCGATCAGAAAAAACTGAATGCCACATTTCACTTACTGTAACTGTCATACTCCGTCAAATATTATCATTCATGTTGCTTTATAATTGTGCTGTATGTGTACAGGTTTGACCTTTTAGGTTTGTCAGTATGTAAGAGGGAATGATAATTGTTAGTGTCAGCCTTCATGCAACAGACTAGTGTTTCCCACCCAAGACCCACGTCTGTAAATGCACACTGTCTTATTCTCAAACTGTATGTTAACATTTTCACCTTTCCTCCTCTGTAGCTGCATTTTTCTTTCAAAAGAGCTATCGATTTGTGAATGTCCTAGTCATTAAGTGTCATTGCTTCACTGCCATCACTGCCATCCTCTTCCCGTCAAAGGCAAATCAATACAGTTTAGATCAATACAACACACACAGATTCAGCACTACCTTGCACACACCACGTTTTGTATGTCATATTTCTGTCCATGATAAATGGGGGGTTCCAGTGCTGCTGGAGCAGGTTGTGGGGCAGTGCATTGCAGAGGCCACAAGAGGGCAGTCATTGCTTTTTTAGGCGCCCAATAAGACTGAACAGGATTTAATCACAAAAAAGACCACTTGCTCTTTTGATTATTACACAATACAAGACACTGATTTATCTTGTGTTTCCTGCTTATTTATATCACACGTTGTAGGTGTCTGAAACATATCCCAGAGACTAGGGCTGAACGATGTGGACAAAATTTCATATCTCGATATTCATGCCAGATATCTCGATATCGATACAATACAATATAACATGGGTTTGGTGAAAACCGCATTTTTCAGAAAAATAAAAACATAATACAAAAAAGTGCAGTTTTATTGATGAAAATCTATATCATTCATATCTTGCTTTTTCGATTTTAATATCTTGAATGTTCATATACTGTATCGATACGATAACGATATCTTTCAGCCCTACCAGAGACAATGACCCTGAATAGTAGACAGAGTAATCCCTTGTCAATGACCATGTCATACTGACTCACGGACCAAAGTCAGTTCACCAGTTTAGGTTATTTAGACCTAATTACTGAATAAATAAACTAGGAGAACAGTCGAGTAAACTGTTCCAGCGAGATCAAAGGCAAGGGTAAACTCCCCTCAGAGTCGGTCAGCAGGATACCATAACCTTACGCTCCCTGGGGTAAAGTTGTTGTTTACCCCATGTGTCTGAGAGTTTACTATTTAACTTGGGTCCTATACTTAATTAAAAGTAGAAAGGTGGAAGTATTTCCTCCACAAAAAACTAAAGCATCAAAACCAATTTAAGCTTACCTTTAAACCTTCAGTACTAAATTAAGTTCCCATGGGCACCGGTTCATTGTGTCCTGAATGTACGGATCACCTGTAAGCTTGTTTTATCTGTTGTTGACTTTTCTACCAGACTGCTAAAGCAGAAACATTTTCCGGTCAACAGGGGGCAGTTGTGATCCTTCCCCTGGACAACCTGCATCTACATCAGTTTTTGGTCATGATTATGAGCCATGAGGGGGATTCGTGACTTATGCAACAGTCTGCAAACTGTGGTGGTATTTGCATTTTCAGAATATTTCCAGTGAGTGTACAGTCTGAGAAGCTGTGAGCATGGATTGTGTAAGAATACAAGTAGAGATGAAAGCTCTGGAGATGGCATAGCTTCTTCAGCCCAGTGATGCCGCTGTGGTTATGTAACAGTCTGCAAAGGCATTGAGGAAGGATTGTCGTAGGGGAGGAGTGTGGATATATAGAGTATGTGATGCAGTGTGAAGTTGGTCATGATGAAAATGTATCCAAAGTGACAAAATCCTGCTCACATGCAGGCCACTGCAGTGCAAACCAATGGTGACGGAAATGGGGCCTGGACAAGACAAAGAAGAGCACAGAATATAAGCTGCAGCATCTCACTCACAGATCCAAACTTTTATTAACAAACCATAGCAACACAAACAATTGAGAATCTTACAGCACGGTGGTGCAGCGGTTGGCGTTTATGCTTCACAGCAAGAAGGTCCCAGGGCAGACGGGCCTTTCTGTGTGGAGTTTGCATGTTCTTCCCGTGTCTGTGTAGGTTCCCTCTGGGTGCTCTAGGTTCCCTCCGGGTGCTCTAGGTTTCCCCGAGTGAGCGAGTGAGTTGTGCATATTGGCTGCCTCACTTCAATTGGAGTTGAAGTAATAATTTATAGAATTGAAAAGCGCTATATAAGACAAATGGATATTGTTATTATTATTAAATTCGTAGAGCTAAGTAGAGAAGCTGTGAAATGAAATATTTGATCAATGTTATAATTTAGGCATGGATTGCCAGAATACATCCCCACCATCACCACACTGCAAGAGCTACATAAATGTAGTGCAGAGTAGAGCGTGTTATTTTGGTCTGATTTGGAGCAGTCTATCCACTGAGGCGACAGAAACAGAGAGCAGCGGGCCAAACACACAGGTCATGTATCCCCATGGGGCCAGGCTGGTATTCAGGAACTACAGCAGACCTTCCTGTCCCCCGGGACGGCCTCCGCGCTGTTGCCATCCTTTCTGGGTACAACCCAATTTAAGTTTGCGCAGCCATTAGGGTGCTTCCTCATACTATGTAAACAAAAATATTTTTAAATCTGCTTTCCTCCAACCCAGCATTTGATGATGGGTCATATAAAGATTCAGTAGCCAAAATATTAGCAAATTTAAAGAATGTTTAGAACTTGCTCAATGTGATTTATTGTTCAAAATACAAAAAGATTGTGTTTTTTACTATTTTTGATCAATTACCTGACCAAATATTTTTTTCACAATGTACTCATTTGCAATACTAAATGCATGTGTTTTTTTGTGTTTAATCTTCTGCCATGTGGCCTAAAAAAGTAGCCATCTTGAACTTTCTTTAGCAATTCAAACCGACTTGTTTATCGGACTGACTGACTACAGGTGAAACTTGGAAAATTAAAATGTTAAACTAATATACGATGTAGACTCATGACATGCAAAGTGACATATGTCAAGCCTTTATTTGTTTTAATTTAGAAAATTTTGGCTTACAGCTTGTAAAAACCCCAAAATCAAAATTTCAGAAAATTTGAATATTACATGAAATCAATAAAAAAAAAAATGTATACAGAGAAATGTGGGTCCTCTTAAAACTATACTCATGCATATGTACTTAGTCCTTGGTTTGGGCCTTTTACTTGAATGACTGCCTTAATGCGGTTGTGTGGCATGGATGCTATCAGCCTGTGGCACTGCTGAGGTGTTATGGAAGACCAGGATGCTTCAATAGCTCCTTCAGCTCCTCTGTATTGTTCGGTCTCATGTCTCTCGTCTTTCTTTGGCATAGATTCTCTATGGGGTTCAGGTCAGGTGAGTTTACTGGCCAATCAAGCAACCAGGTTTTGGTACTTTTTGCAGTGTGGGCAGGTGCCAAGTCCTGCTGGAAAATGAAGTCAGCGTTTTCCTAAAGCTTGTCTGCTGAAGGAAGCATGAAGTGCTCTAAAATCTCCTGGTAGACGGTTGTGTTGACTCTGTACTTAATAAAGCACAGTGGACCAACACCAGCAGTAGACATGGCTCCTCAAATCATCACAGACTGTGGAAACTTCACACTGGCCTTCAAGCATCTTGGATTGTGTGCGTCTCCTTTCGTCCTCCAGACTCTGGCACCTTGGTTTCCAAATGAGATGGAAGATTTTCTCTTATCAGAAAAGGGAACTTTGGATCACTGAGCAACAGACCAGGTCTTCTTTCTTTAGCCCACACAAGACGCTTCTGACGTTGTTTGTAGTTCAGGAGCGGCTTAACAAGAGCAATACGACATCTGAAGCCCATGTACAGGATCCGTGTGTGTGGTGGCTCTTGATGCACTGACTCCAGCCTCAGTCCACTCTTTGTGAAGGTCCCCCACACTTTAGAATGGCCTTTTCCTGACAATCCTCTCCAGACTGCGGTCATTCCTGCGGCTAGTGCACCTTTTTCTTCCACACTTTTCCCTTCCACTTAACTTTCTATTAATGTGCTTTGATACAGCACTTTGAGAACATCCAATTTCCTTAGCTATGACCTTTTGAGCCTTTCCCTCGTTATGGAGGGTGTCAATGATGGTTTTCTGCACAACTGTCAGGTCAGCAGTCTTCCCCATGATGGTGATTCTACTGAACCACTGAGAGACCATTTAAAGTCTCAGGGACCCTTTGCAGGTGTTTTGGATTCACTAGCTAACGACAGGGTGTCACTCCAAGAAGTTACAGGCTCAGATGAGCCTCTGAAACGAATTCAGCCATTTCAGCATCCAACTTCTAAGAAGCTCCACAACTTACGAAGAGCACAAAAATGTTTTTTATGACTCTTGAGATATCCCAGGAATTCCTACAGGTCGATCCCAGTGAGTGGGAATCTCAACCAGAGTACCAAGAAAGCAAACATCTGGTTCAATCCATAAAAGTGGTGAATGATCTGGCTGAGCGTGGAGTTGCACTGATCCAAGAATTCAATTCTAGTTTGACCCGAAACGAAGACCAAAAACAATATCTTCTTCAAGTCGTGGAGGACCACAGACAAAAATTCTCAGCCCCAACTAAGTCATCAGCCATTGATGCCAAGTTGCAGTCACTGGACTGTTTGTAAACTAACTGATAGACTGGGAAGTGACAGAGTTGTATTAGCACTGTATTAGTCTGTAACTTTGCACACACTAGGTAGAAAACTTCTGTTAACAGATTCTTAAAGAAGCCATGCAGTCTCTTTAGACCATATAGTTGAGCTTGTTTGGATTTAATTGAAAGTAATAAAAATGTCTGAACCTTGGGTTGGCGCCATGTGACTTTCGAGAGGTAAAAACTTCAATTGAGTTGAGCAAGTCCTAAAAATCAATATTTTCAGCTAAAAAATTTTTTTACAGCCTGTAATGGAGGGTTGGAGAACACTCCCCTGAAACTTTCATTTTTTAGAAGAACCCTAGCAGCCATCCTTTATCATTAGAAGAGGGGATATTTACAAAGTAATAAAGTACGAGTCTTGGCACATATGTGGATTTAACACATTTGTTTCAAGAGACAAAAACTTTACTGCAGAATAAATCAGGATTTGAGCTACAGCAGCATAAGAGTTAGTGGTCAGTGCAGAGTCCACAGGTTGTGTTTGCTCGCTGCACTTGCGGGCACTACACACTCCATCACAATTACCACATGCCAGGGCTTGTGCAATGTCAACATGGTGACTGAGGAGCATGCCCCAGTCAAGCATTACTAGAGGTTTCTGACCTAACATTTAGATGAATATTTTATTTAAACAGTGTTTGTGCATATAATGAGATTAAATTCAAATGACCTTGTTCATTTGCTCATGTTTGTTACATATTCTTTCTACCTAAGCTATACAATTTCAGCAAGAAGCACAATATCATAAGGTACATGATTTTTGGAATAGAAATTATTTACATTAACCACAAATTTTAATTTCTTCTTTGGCCTTTCTTTTACTGGATTATCATTATCCCACACCAATATTTCTTCTTAACAAATAAGACGTACCTTGTTTAGCGAGTTGCGAGTTGAGGGGACTTACCCACATGCTTGTTAAGTTTTGCTCACGTTGGTCACTCCACATTCAACAGGAATAAAGTCTGGATTTGAGCCCTAACAACCTGTCAATAACCCATCGGTCCTCTTGATAGGTCCGTGTACCTTTCGTTCAATCAATTTTTCAATTTGAAAACGACAATGAAATTACACAGAAACGTGAGCTATCAGCATTTTTCATTTCATAAAATGAAACGAAATCACTCAAATTGGCACGTATTTTCATATTTCAATATGATACAAAAACAGAAAAATGAAAATTGAAATCACAGCCTCAGAGCGTCATTATTTTGTTTTATCGATTTGCTTATAGCCGGAAGTTCGGCTGTACGGTTCACATTAAGGTCCGACCTGAAACACAAATTTAGATAAAAACTAACGCGGAGATTGTATACATTGTTCAATTTTCAGTTCTTTGTCCTGGGGTATTAGCACTCCTTTATAAAAGTTCCTCAGAGATGGGATTGGTTATGCACGGAGCTACAGCGCTAGGATTAGGACTCTCAACATTGATTTATTTATCAATAATGTATACATCTTGCACATGGCTTGGCTTGTACTTTTCAATTTGAAGCAAAAATTCTGATCCGTTCTGCACAAGACAGAACAAATATTCAGTATCATAAGTGATCGATGACCCCATAATGTTTCACTAATAATAATACAATTACAATTAACCAGGTTTTTTTTTTTTTTTTTTACAATAAACCGCTGTAGAACTGGTCAGCTGGGGAGGTGTTCCAGGTGAGTGCGCAAATGTCGAGAGTCCTAATCTTGAATAAAAACTCGAACATCAAAGTTGAGGAGAGATGCGCTCAAGGGACAGCACGACCTACGCGCCCCAGGTTGTGCCACCTTCCCAGCCTGCGAACGGCGCACTGGCCACTTGGCACAATATGTTTAGCTCCGTGCGTAATTGTAGCTAAAGCGTTCGGTCCAATCCATCTCGCAGAATGTCAGATTCTACACAAATGTAGAGAGTCCACATCTAGGTGGACAGAAGACTCGTGCGTTGTTTAGAGGAGGAGAAAGGAGCTCGGGGAAGCGCACGAGTTACGCACTCCAGGTAGTGCCATCTGCGGCCTGCTACGGGCGCGTTGGCCACCTAGCATAGCGCTGTAGTTAGCTCCGTGCATAAATGATCCCATCTCTGAGGAATTATTATAAAGGAGTGCTAATACCCCAAGACAAAGAACTGAAAATTGAACAATGTATACAATCTCCGCGTTAGTTTTTATCTAAATTTGTGTTTCAGGTCGGACCTTAATGTGAACCGTACAGCCGAACTTCCGGCTATACGCAAATCGATAAAACGAAATAATGACGCTCTGAGGCAGTGATTTCAATTTTCATTTTTTCGTTTTTGTATAATATTGAAATATGAAAATACGTGCCAATTTGAGTGATTTCGTTTCATTTTATGAAATGAAAAATGCTGATGGCACACATTTCTGTGTAATTTCATTGTCGTTTTCAAATTGAAAATTGATTGAACGAAAGGTACACGGACCTTGATATTCCTCTCATTACGATTTGTACTTCCATGTCTGTGCGGCCTTCTGCTTTTGAGTGTGTGCAAAACCAGTGTATTTATTTATTTATTGGTTTATTTGGTCGGGACAGTGCATGTTAATGAACATACATGGGTCTCATGCATGTAAACAAGCCACACCGGATTGTAGCCTTGGGCTAATTTCCATCCGTCGTCCCCCATGCGCACTCTCAAACATACACACATTCATCCTGGCCTATTGTACATGTTTTTTAGCATGTATCTTGGAGGTGCTGTAACCACGAGCCACATTATGATCCCATCCCTCCGCAGTGGTTTTGCTTTGGCCGGCATGTGCTTGTGTGGGCCAGGTAACCGCACATATCGCAGCTCTGCTCCAGGCTCCATCCATCACTCGCACGTCCGCCTGATCTGTTGGTAATGTCTGCTCTCCATCATCTCTATCTGCGATTTTCACACACAGCACCTTTCCACATTCTCTCCAATTTTAACACGTCTTTTTTTCATTTTCCGCGCTACGTTCATTCAGCTTGGGTTTCTCGCTTTTTAGGTTTATTGAATAGATGGCCAAAATCAGCAGTGCGTGAATGGCGGCTTGGTTGGCTGGCACTGCTAATGGTGTGTGCAGAAGCAGATTGTGCATTTTGTTTGTGCTGTCAAAGAGGCGTTCATTGTTTTAAACTGTGTGGATCAGGATTGTCTATGTAAATAACAAGGTGAAAGAAGAGTGGAACACTGACAGATGGGATCTTACCCATCACCACATTGTTTCTGAAGGACAGAACAATCAGGTCTTCACAAGTTTGTTAAACATGAGTCTCTCCTGTGATGTTACAGATGCATATCAAATAATTATATGCGTGTTTTGCACCAAATAATCACTCTGTCAATTATACCTATTTCAAAAAATAAAATAAATACAGACCTGAACACATGGGCATAAATGCAGCATTGTTTTTGTTTACTTCACTTTTGTCCAACACATGGCACTGAGGCTTCTGTTTAACATGCACCAGAGTTTCTTTGCTGAAAACATTGATCATTTATTATATTTATAAATGACTCTCATCCAGATGTGAGCCCCATTATGATTTTGGGCTTGTTCTAAAACTCTACTTTTATTTAAATGTATATCTCTCCCCTGATCCTGTTCAATGTGTCATTCCCATGGCACAGTATAAATAATGCACAGGCATGTTCCACGTTTTGCTTTAGCTGCAGGCCTCCAACTTGTACTAAACCAGCATTTGGGTCATGATAAACATGAAAATTTGCTTGTATAATCTACCATTTCTGCCACTGCCACTTGCCTCAGTTGCGCGCTAAAGCTGCATAGATGGCTCATGCTGTTGCTTCTTTTCATGTTCAGACTCTTTCATGTCTTCATCCTCTAAGATCTTGGTGCCACTGCTGATGCCCCCCTGTATTTTTGACTGGGCTCTCCCCTCTCCCCCTCTCTGTCTTCTATCTGTGTGCTTAAACAGCCTCTCTCCACTTAGTTTTGGTGCATTGCAGTGGCTCCACCACCACATTGGAGGCACAACAGCCTTAGCAATCGAGGTCTCCCTCTCCTCTGCGCTTCTTCTTGTGTCTGCAGAGTTTGCTCTTTACGGTTCACACATGGGCTTTGCACACATTTAGATTTGTACATTTCTTTATTTAGGCATACATTTCATCAAAGACGCATCAGAATGGAGACTCATTATGGATTTGGAATATTTGCAGGTGGCAACCAGGTTTCAGTAGTGGACTCAAGCCTGAAACGTGCCACCCCACTATGTTAGAATAATGCGAAATGTTTTTAAATGTATGTAGACACATTCATATTTATTCACAATCATGTTACAAAACACTTGTACAAAGTCTTTCTTTAAAAAAAGAAAAATGAAAATGACATAATTTGCACTGTCAATAACAGTTAATCAATCAGCTGAAGGAAAAGATTTGCTAAATGGTTATGGTAAAGTATTATGGTTCAGACCCATCAAAGTGGTGTAGTGGGATGATGGAGAAATGGAGAAGATGGCGGGTTCATATCCAATTGCAGCCCTGACATTTGGGGCAAAATGGAGGAAAAATAGTTTATATGAGATTGTGATTGATGCTGTATCAATATGCTGAGGTCTAGACAGAGTTCATAAATATAGAACAGCTTTGAACTTTTATGGCTATAGTTTAGTTCGCTATTTGCTACTAATTGCCTAGTCTATTTTGTGATCTATGGAGGTGTGACATGCCGAGTGGTATTGGTGTAATAAAATAAAATAAATAAAAGCCTGACAACGCCATCCAGTGTAAACTGGAAAAAATGTGTTTCAAGGCACACAGGTTCGACCCATAAGGACAGAGGCATCATGTTCCTTGTACATTCACTTTAGGTTTATTTCTATGTTTTACTTTTGTTTTATCTTTCTGTTGTACTTCATATACTTTGACATTTCATTTCACAGTTACATCTGTTAGCTCAGTTTGTACATATAACAAAACAAACAATTGGAAGTAAGACAGCAGCGGTTAGATCCACCTAAATGTAAATATAAAAATGTTAGCTGAGGAGCAGTTACACAAGATAATGGCTAACCACCAGGCAAGGCCGATCCTACCGTCGCACGCCCACATCTAGCCCTTCTCGGCTGGCTCGGTGCTTCGATAGCCCCCAGTTCCGTCACAGGAGGGCCCCAGCAGACCCCGAGCCACCATGCACCGAGAGCGAGCAATGGACGCCAAGGAGTGGCGCGCGTTGAGGCTCTCAACCACCCGCGATGCTAAAATTAAACCAGCATTAGCGGCTAAACCAATATTAAGGAACGAATTAACAATAGCTACCTGGACCCGTGGAACAACACGCACAACCTCTGGGCACAGCCCAACCAGGCCGGAAGACGCCAGTGGTGTACCAGGGTGGCTTTTATACTAACGCTAGCGCCATCTGCTGTCCGTTTTGATATTTACAATGCTCATATTTAATACGATTATCTAAAATACAGTTAATAAAAACTGGTATTGCCACAGAGGCAAATGGAACTTGACTGTATGTTTTTTAATCACTGCTTTTAGGCCATGGTTTTAAGACTGCATTTAGATTTCCTTAGCTCCTCACTGGCGTAAAGGAACCAAGTGGAACTTTAGCATAGCTTGATTTTTGAATTTTAAAACCCCAGAAGAACACAGATCCATAGATCTTTGAAGCACAATTGTTCATGTCATCCATCACACCTAAACGAGTGGAGAAGCACTGCAAGTAGCCACTGGCATTGTTATCCAACATCAGTCCACCACAGTGCTCTGTCCCATACTGGAGCTGACAACAGTGATTAAACATATATTTGATGAGGGATTTTTCACCAGCATTACAAAGGCCAGCTGGGTACACAGACAGATCAACGCCATGGTAATCGTGTCTCATCTTTCAACAGCTTTATCCTGTATTATTCAACACATTGTATAACATTCACAGGCTTGGCTTGGGTCTCCCTTCCATAGTGCGTGAGGGACACTTGGTAATTTGGGATTCTTAAGTGACTGCAGCAGTTATTATGGCCTGTGCCCATCTCAGTTCTTGTTGGACTGCACAATAGGGCTGTCCCCGACTAAAGATTTTCTTGGTCAACAAAAAACAAGTAATGTAATGTAAACACGAGCCGTGTGCTTTATTGTGAAATGCGCCATCCGCGTGGTTCCGTGTCAGACTTCCTCTCAGGTCTTTTCATCTTCAACGTGTAGTGATGACTTGGTTCACGTTCCTCGTCTTATTTATCTCTGAAAAAGAGAATGAAGCGGAGAAAGACACAGTGGGTCCATGAGCTGCTGCGCATGACGTTATAGGCTACTTTCGTTTTCTTTCTCGCGTATTTTTAGTAGAGCTGCTGCCAGAGGACAGGCGTCAGACTCTCGTATCGGCTATTTCACTGTAGAACCAGGGTATTTGTGGTTTAAGCAACTGTAGAAGTCTGGCCACATCTCACAGAGCCGCTGATCTCCGCTGCTTATGCACACGCAGGAGAGACGCTCTCCCGTCCTCATTTCTCTCTTCAATGTTTTTTGTTTTGTTTTTGCAAAAGCATTTCACATAAAACAATCAAACGTCATTCTGTCTGTAAAACTTTGATATATCTGTTATTATAAGGAAATATTAGCCCAAGGTAAACCTACCACAGGCCTCTGGTGTTACTTAAATTGAGAGCATCTTAATTGATGCAAAAGTGCGTGCATTTAGTCGACCAATGAAAATCTTGTTCGACCACGATGACATCGACCAATAAGTCGACTAAACGACCAAAAGGGGGCAGTCCTACTGCACAACACGGCATAGGCTTATGGCCTCAGCCTCGGTGCTTAATTTGTAAATTAGTAGTTTCGATGGATTCAGAGAACAGGCCAAAACATTTGCCAGAACACTCTCATTAAACACCATTATATCAGATGAAATCTTTGCCGATCCTCCAAAATATTTCCCGGATCCTTTACCCTGAAAAACTGAAAGGTGGGGAAATTAAGCACTGCTCAGCCTGCTATGATTCTGGAATATGCAGTTTAAGTTATAGAATTATTATTATTATCATTATCACGGATTTTTGGCCTGTAAAAACCTGTCAATCATAGTCTCGCACTGAAAGTAAAGGAACTTACCATTTTATTTCCTCGTGCTCCTAGTAACTAAGAAATTAAAGTTTATTTTTAAAGGCTTTTTACAGATTTAAATTACAAAGTGCTGTACAAGACAAAAGGTAGAATAGACAACATACTGTATATAAAAAAGGACACCAGTGAAAATCCATAAAGCAAAACCTTTCCTAAACAAAAGTGTCTTCAGGTCCTTTTTAAAAAGTCCACCTTGTCGGCCAGACGCAGGAACAGGGGAAGGGCATTCGACAGTATGGGAGCTACAGACTATAATAACAGGGCCCCTGAAGTCTTATGGCAAGTATTTGGAACCACAAGCAGGTTCTGGTCAGAGGTTTCTATAGTACGGACAGAGGAGTTTGGGCTCATAATGTAAATGCTCAGAAAGGAAAAGTTGTGAAATATTGCTGGGGACTGTCCCCGCCAGGCCAAAGTTGGTGGGGACATGTCCGCAACAAACCTTAAGGAAGTTACGCCCATGCTCCAAAGACATGGCCAGGTAAAATGCGACCTCCAGGTTTCTGAGGCTGGATTTGACAGATAAGCCAAGAGAGCCAAGGTGCTGTTTAATTAGCAGAATCCTATCATATAGCAAAGACTAGTGTTTCAGTCTTGTTTGAGTTTATCTGCAAATAGTTAATGGTGAGCCAGTTTTTGACAGAAGATGGTAAGACACACAATGTAAGAACAATGACAAAAGATGAAACTCAGAATCATTAAAATAACAATACAACTGAACGTCATCTGGATAAAAATGGTACAATACATCTTTGAAACAACCAATAATTTGATCAAGTGGCAGAAGGTACAGTAAAAACTAAATAGGACCCAAGACTGACCGTTGTGGTACACCACAGGACAAGCTGTCCTAGTGCGGGGTTCCCAAACCTTTCAGACCACGACCCCCAAAATCACTCAACAAACAACACATGACCCCCTTCTGTAAAATGTAATTCGAATTTATAACAATTTAATATGCAACACATTTAAAATCTAGTTTAATAATGTTAGTTTTTGTTTTATTTGCTTTATTTGTCATTTGGAGACTGTATTTGCATATTTGGCTTCATCTCATCTGAAATATGCTGTTTTCAATCAAAAATACTAAAAATTAAATGTAAAAATAAATGTCTCTAAATCATCTGGCAATCCCCATTTCAGTGTCTCGCGACCCCCCACTTTGTGAACCACTGTCCTAGTACACATTCTCTGTATTTTTGGCAATCACAATTTGATGACTGTTTGTTTGCTTTGTTGTTGAGTGGCATGATATGTCTGGCTATTGGCTCCATCCCCACTATGCACCATTCTTTTGATGAATGCTCCATTTGTAAGAAGGGCACAGTTTTTTTTCTTCTGTTAAGCTTGTCCACAGCGGACCAGCCCCCTCTCCAGCTCAGAGGGATACAGGATTGGCAGAGATGAAACCAGTGTGAAGCAACCTTCCTTATAATCCGAGCTATTTGAGACGAACACACCCACAAGTGAAAGCCCAAAGCTGAGCCCATGATTTAGAATTCCATGTATAAGTTACGTAACGCCTTTTGTCTTTCATGCTTGAACTCCACTCAGGCACTGGCATAGTTTATTAATGAAAGGGAATGCATGATTGCGATGTGGCAGTCTCTCTCCCTCACTGAACAAAGCTGTATATGCAGTGCAGCTCTTTGCCGCCTCACGTGTGGATGTGTGTGCATTGCCAGTAGGACGAGATGTCAGGCTTCCCTGTACACTTGACATGAGGTGCATGACAACAGGACACCCACCACTATGAAAGGTCGGGGTTGTATCCCCTGAAGCCCGGATAATGACTGGCTGCAGTTTGCACAAATTATTCTCTAATGCTACATGACATATGTATGTGACATGGTAGCGCAGAGTCTGACAGCCTCAAGTTGCAGCTCAGGCGCGCAAGTAGGAATTGGAAGGAAGTTTAACTGACCAAATAGCCTCAGTTTATGTGCTAAAAATAAAATGCATGGTTTAGATACTGCCACACTTGCGATTCAAATGAGTTTGCTTGATTTTGTTCTGCCCCTTAGCCTCCCTGTTTTATAACTTAAAGGGTATAGGATGTGAATTTCTTGCACAAAAAATACAACTGAACCATGGGCTGCCATAATCTTCACATTTACAACCTAAGCACAATATAAAACATACTACACCTAATTTAAAAGCTCAGAACCTCTGGAAGTCAGTCACTGGAGAATACTTGAAAAAGCACTATACAAGTAAGATTCCCTTCCCCACTACTCCAAGAGTATTATTCATATCATCAACAAAACAAAACATCACATATAATATATGTATGCCAGACCTTTCTGAAAATAACTTTGGTCTGCCGCAATTGTTGTCTTTACAAAGATTCAGGCTCAATCGGAACTCCTCAAATCATCGCTCCTGGGTCCTCATCCCATCTCCTATTCATTTGTCACTTAACAAGGTAAACTGCTAGACCCTATGCCGTTAGGAACTAGAGCTTCAGCTGCGTTTGGACAATCCGACCACCTGCACAAACCAGACTACAAAAACGGTCCTCCGACCAGCAGCCACCGACTTTAATAATATTTTACTCATGTATAATCTTAATTGAGTGATTTCAATTAAGTCAAACTGCTGCTGTGTTCAATAAACATCATTGTATAAACCCCACAGACTGTAGGCTACATGAACCACTGTAACAATATGAAACCACACAGAAAACAGACAATGATAGCTACCTTCCGCAGCTACAGCCCTCAGTCACAAATGAAAATTCTGTGGACAAATATTGCATAAAATCCTGTCCTTTGGTTCTTCCTCGGAGAGAGACAGTCACATTAACAAGTAGCCATATTGCTTTTAAGTTTTGATTCTAGATTAAAGCAAAAGTACGCCAAACTGGCTTCATTTGGACCATTTACTTTCAATAATCTTGAAAACAGTGTAATGTGCACTGTGCTGTAGTGATTTTAGCATTTACTTTGTTACTTTCATAGTTTGTTTTATTTTATTTTTTAATTGAGCAGCAAACACTCTGCTCAAAAGGAGTGGGCCAAAGCAAGAGCTTATAAGCGCCCACCCCCAAAATCAATACAATTAAAATCATAATTTCACGAGAACATAGTGGAACAACAAAGGAACAAAATAGCAACAAGGAGACAACAGCAAAACAAAACAGACCCTACACACCCGCAGCATCCGACCATACCCCAAAACGGAGCCATACTGATTACGTAACAACTAATTACAAAACAACTATGATAATGCTACATACTTACAAACTAATTACAAAGAACTATAACTTACAAAACACTGTTTGAAGTGTTCGTACACCAACAGAAAGAACAGAAAGAAGCACAATTACAACAACGGTCTAGTTTCAAGTACGAAGTCTAGTACAAAGCAAGTAACAAAAGGCCATCATTACATTTCTTTCAGATGGTTACCATGCCTAACATTGTTAGTATTACCAAAAGTTAAAAAGACAGATTAATATACATACTCCGTGAATATTATTATGTACATTTATTATGTAAGCCCTACACAGTGTAGTGCGTTAAAAAGCCAGGTATAGAGCGGGCCAGTTGTAGAGGGCAGTAGCTCCTCATCAACAAACCCCTACGCAGCTGCCCTAACTAGCTGATTTTGTAGATAATGTTCCTATGCTGTGTGGTGCATTAAAAGACGAGGATTACGAGCCCGTTGGGAGGATCCCTCTTAACAGATCTATAGCTCGCCTACCCTAATTCTCTGTTTGTAATTTTGAGCAATAGAATGACACCCGTTGAGAGCAACATCATTCTTCCTTAAAAAAGCTATTTGATCCTATTGCGCCCCTAGTGGCAAAGTTTGGCTTGTGGAGATTAGGGCAGGGCGATATGGCCAAAAATCTGTATCACGATATAAAAAGAAATATCTCGATAACGATATATTTGACGATATAACTGACAATGGACAAATTACTTCAAAATCCCAGCCTTACGTCTAAGGGAATATTAATTCAGTGATATTTTATTCTTTCTTTTTTTTTAACGGCATACTAATTCTCGCAAATATGATCTACTCAAGCAGTTTACATCCTTCATTTCATTTCACTGTTTAAGCACCTGCTCCCGTATTCTACAGTCAGTGTTTATGCTGCTCTGATCGAGCTGAGCGCAACATAAATTATATCATGTCCACAACGATATCAAAAATGACAACGATATCAAAAACTCATATCACGATAACGATATGCGATACGATATGGCCCACCCCTAGTGGAGATCATTTATTGATTTAAATGTGTGGCTGTCAATCATCTCCAGTGGTCGTGCAGAGATCGGCAATTTTCGGAATCACTTGAAGGGGGACTCTGCAGTGGCTTGTGGGATGGCTCATAGCTCAGATGCACCCCCGGTCTAAGGCTGTTGGTAGCGACAAAGTGGCTATTCAAATTTTTAATCAAGGAGAAATGCAGATAAATGAGCCATGCAAACCCAAACTTTAAAGTCAGTGTCGTTAGTGAAAACTACAATGAAACTTTGGTTTGTTAGGACTTTGTCTGCAATGCTTGGTTTAAAAAAAGTTTAAAGTTTAACACTCTTCCCCCCCTCAAGCAGCCATACTGCTGTTGTTTTTCTCAATACTTATGTGAATAGAGATCTTTAATGAGAGACCATGTTTGTTTTTTATATAGTTGTTGTGAGAACCACTTGTAGCGCAACGCCAGCACTAGGGATGGGACGATACACTTAAACTCACGATACGATGCACCTCGATATGTCAGAGTCACGAAACGATACGTCACGATACGATATCAAAAAAGAAAAAAATATTACTATATAATAACAACTTATTTTTGTTTCAGTTGCACACAGGGAAACACAAGGCCTAATAGGCCAAACACAAACAAGAACACTCCCTTAGTGCTGCTCTAACCCTAGGTTAAGTTATCTCAGGACTGGTTCTTCTTCAAAAAAACTAACATATATGTAATCAGTGATCTTTGAGCAGACACAATGTCTCCATTCTCTCACCTTTGGTCCCTGACCCACAGTTTGGGAACCGCTGATTTAAAACTAACTAAAACCTGCACCTGACGGTCTGACTACTGAGAATTAGCCTGTGAGTAGCCCAATTCGTTTTAGACTGTGCACATTAAGCGAACCAGAGTTACTGTAAGTAACTGTGCTCATGAGAACCATGTGGATTCAACTCCTCTTTGACCAGGCCACGTAGAACGACTTTACTCTCGTCTATTTGCCAAACTACTGTCCTGATACTTCTATTGTTATAAGAAGAGAGTTTAAATGAGTGTGTGGCGATGCAGCCCGAGTCCGAGCAGAGAAAACATGAGAGCAGCGCGCGGGACATGGGTGACATGCAGGCGCACAGGAGGCGAAGTGAGCACCGGGAGACAGACAGACAGCTAAGCGGGGACGCGAAGGGGAGAAGCACTGGCGCCTCGGGTGTGACGGGGAGAAGGCGGTAGGTCTCTCCTGCTCATCCACTTCAGCAGACTGCTGCGTGTTGGTGTTTTATGTGCCAAAGTAGGAGGAGTGTGAGTGAGCGCTGTCAGAGAGCCTGTCCCCGTAACAACGCGTTGATTAATAAATGAAAAAACACCGTAGTTTGACTGAGATGCGGGGCCCTTACGGCTGCGGGGGCCCTACACACCTTGCGTAGTTTGCGTATAGGAAAAAACGGCTCTGGTTTGGGGGCAAGGCAGTTGGTGCTAATGCTAATTTTTGTTCGCTCGCTGTAGTCTGCAGTGTTGTTGTTGCAACACGCGCTGTGACCTGTGACTTGACGTGACGACGCACTGCACCATTCCCCGGATATATATATTTTTTCATTTAATAATAATAATAATAATAAATCGAACTTGTATAGCGCTTTTTTGGACACTCAAAGACGCTTTACATTGAATTTTTTTTTAACTCGATTCGTTTCGTCACGTTTTGTATCGATATCGCAAACGATATTTCGTCCCATCCCTAGCCAGCACCAGAGTTCACTTAAACCACACCAGTCGTGGCCGTCTGTTAGTATGACGTTTTAGGTGTGCTTGTACTTGTCAGAGGCATGACAAGCACAAGCACACCTAAAACCCACAGTTCAGCCTCAGATAGGCGGCCTGTCTTGTCCAACATTGGACCTAATTGAAATTGATTTTGTTTCCAATATTGCGGCTGCAATAGATGGGTAACAGTGCATATCGCTGTCAGTAAATCTTTCATTACTCGCTGATATATTGTGAAGCCTTTAAAGTAAAAAGTGTTCAAAACAGAGCTTAGCAAACTGAATCCCTATTTTAACATCTGGGCTAAGTGTCAATTGAACCTACGTCTGTCCTTGTTTGCATTTTATCATTTGCCGCCTCTCCTTCACTGTCTTTTTTTTTTTAATGCAATATTCAGCAACTTTCTTTTACATTGTAAGCAATTTGTCTTTCACCAAATTATGTAAAATCCCAAAATCTAAACTCAAAATTCTGTTTCAAAATATAAATCTCAACAAAATCTGAGCTTTTCACATTTTCAAGTTACCATGCATTATTGTTTTTGGCTGTAATGTGTGTGCCAGGTCTATTGTGGTTTCATTCTTGTAGTTTTGTAGTTTTCACCATAGCTTGTCTTATACTTGACAGGTCCAAACGGCAGATACAGTATCAATAGTATGGGTGCTGCCACTGATGGTTTTCTCCCCGACGCATCACCGCCCCACATAAAACCACTCTTTCTTTATCGCTAAAGGTCTCGCCAGCCCTAAGCTCCTACACGGCACTGAACTATGGATTTGACCATTTAATCCCCATAGTCTCAATGGTGCCCCAGCATTTTAGATTCTTGTTCTTTTGAGAGCCTTTGGAGAGAGGAAAAAGTCTATACAGAGAGATGCACTTTTCCTTCTCTCAGTTTTCAGGCCAGGGAATACAGCAGCATCAGCGTCATAGTGCGCTATTTATAGAAGGAGCTAGGATGCCATGTAGATTGTTATAGCTGAATTTCTGCTTCCGATAAAAGTTAGAATTGGTGGCAAACCAATTTTGCACTATAATTGCATACCATGGTTGGTTACCTTTTTCCACCCTTAAACTGTTTGCATAAAAACCGGTGCTGCAGCGGTTAGCGGTGCCCGTGCCTCACAGCAAGAAGGTCCTGGGTTGGATTCTCTCCTGGACGGGGCCTTTCTGTGTGGTGTCTGCATAGGTTTCCTCCGGGTAATCCGGGTTCCCCTACCACATGTCAATAAGTTAATCCTCCAACCAGGTGTTTCTGACCATTAGATAGGGCTGGACGATTATGGAAAAAAATAATCTCGATTATTTTCCCCATATTGATCGATCTCGATTTCCAGTCGATTTTTTTTTTTTGTTTAAAAGAAGAAAAAAACAATTCCTGGACGAGCATGTTAATAGATGCTCGTCCAGGATTTTTCTTTTTTTCTTCTTTTAAACAAAACGAAAACTGCAGCTAACTCATCAGCATAAAACAAACTCCACACTTCTAGCGTCACAGTACAGCCTCCCCATGTCACCACTTCACCTGGCCAAGCAACACACAAACATCTGCAAAGGAGACGCAAAAAATTGGAATGTAGAATATCAACCTGCGCATGTTTGTGTGTGGCGCCTCAAAAAGCCACAACGTCACGGAGTGAAGCGCTAACAACTTAATATTTACATAAAGAAATGAGTAAACCACGCATTTATTAGTAAAAAAGACGGTCAAACTTACAATTCACTGTTAGAAGTCCAGCTAATCCACCGCTGCAGCTTCAAAACAAATCCACATGGTCCAAATAGCGATCGATAGTTTTCCTCTTAGAAGGTATAAACTCTTCATCCCCGTGCGCGCGTCCTGTTCCTCTGTCAGCTCCCCGCGTGTTTCTGTTTTGCCCTTTAGACGAGTTAGCGCAACTTTGTAGCTGATTTTACACGTAAAATCACCAGGTCTTCTCCTCTTTGTGCCGCATGTGCCATCCTGGGCTTCCTGTTTGTTTGGGCCAAGTGTTTCCCTGGGACCTTTGACCTGACAGGCGCTGCAGCATTGCGCCGTCCATATTTTTTTCCAGACTGCGACAGGACTGGCCAATTCTCCTCGATTAAAACGCACCACGCGATTATCGTGATCGACCTTTATTAAAATCACGATTACATTAAAATTCAATTAATTGCCCAGCTGGAGATGGGCCCCCGAGCGCCAGCCCACGCTCGCCGCTCGCTGCTAATACGGGTTGCTCCAGTGGCATTGAGGATGGGTCAGATGCAGAGACAAATTTCTCTACGGAGATTAATAACTTGGCGTAACTTAAACGGATCATAAAGCTCCTTCTGCTTTCATGATAGTTGAGTAACTATGGGACTTGAGTGGAGTACTCCCTGGACTCCTATTTCAACACATAAAGAAGATGAACTTGGTACTTATTACTTTACTAAAGCTTTACCCTAGTTGTGCTGAAGGTGTTCATAACTACATCATTTTGTGCACAAAGAGAAAATCTATGTGACTTGATACAGGAGTTAAGACAGAAATAACATTTACTCATCAAGGAGACAGCCTTTCATAAGCTACTTGGAAAAAGGTGGTGAGCTTCAGGTTGGAGAACTACAGTATGCTCTACACCACTGATTCTCAAAGCTTGGGTTGCAAACCAAAGGTGGGTCATTTGAGGTTTTTGTTGGGTTGCAGTGGAATTACTGATTAAATGCATTCTGTGCTCAGCTGGTCTCATTAGCACACCGTTTCACAGTCTTAGACACGCAGCCTTTATGTTAGATCTATTAACTATTGATAAAGCTATGTAGGTAAAGAAGACGCAAAATCTTTTTTTCTATCCAAATTGTCTGAAGAACAGTAAACTGACATGTAAAATAAGAATGAAGAATAGAATAAGATTTGTAGTAGGTCTAGCTCAATGGAGAGGGTGGTAGGTTGCGAGTGATCACCAAAATAAAATAAAAAGTGTCATTCGAAAAAGGTTTGAGAACCACTGCTCTACACTAACCTTTGATCCAGACCCTAGCCTAGAAAATATAAAATCAGGAAGGGCAACACATTCGGAAAATGTTGCGAAGGCTTTAATTACACCGTTTCTTATCCTTATCAAGTGGACTGCAGCATTGTCTGTGTTTTAGCTTTGTAATATGATACTGTGAGAGAATTGCACCATTTTTAAAGGATGCTGTTGTCTCACCTCAGACCTCCCTCTTTCATGTCCCATAAGACTCCCTCAATTATCCCTTGACAAACACAAGTTAATTATTGGGAGACTAATTAGCCATACTAAGTACTGTGCTGTTAAATTCTCCATAGCAGTTCATTTGTATGCATACCAAACTGACTTGGACACCAGTACTTACACCTCAAAATAATTTGGTTTACTTTTCCCACGTGGCACCATAAGAGGCTTACGTGTTCGCCAAACATTGATTGTATATTCTCCTCTGACATGTGCATGCTGTGATGGTCATGCTTGTAATCCTGTTGGCTAAATATGCTTTGCTGTGAAAGCAGATTAAGACGTGGCTTGTGTTTTCTTGGCCAGATATTCCCCGTGGCCTGCCGATGTGAGAGCTTCAAAACATCTGTCCAGTGTTGATGTGTTGAAGCATGACCTTACTCTGCACTTAAACCTTTTGGCCTGTTCTCGACTGGTGGAATGACAAGTCGCAAGCCACTATAGGTTAAACATGGGCTATACACTATACTATATGTTGTTTTGACTTTGTTAGTTATTGTTCTATGTTTTATCATGCTTAATTATAGCATAAATTACCTTTGGTTATTCTATGTTCTGGAAAAAGTATTACCAAGCTAACTATTAAAAATATCAATCTCTAGCATTTGTTTGACTTTGCAAGGGCCTCAGGAAGCATTCAATTGCTGTTACTGCAACACTAGTGATTTGTTTTTAACAGCAATTCTACATGTACTGCATTAATATTTGTAATAAAGTCACATTTGAAATTAGCTCTGTGCTGTGTCAAAGAAAACAGTGTTTATTTTCACGAATGTGATGCTGTATTGTGTTGATTCATATATTCGGTCTGTGAATAACCCTGTGAATAAGCCTCATGTAAATTGTCTTTATATTGTTGTACATTCGTGAGTTGGACGTGCCCAGGTTTTAAATATGAAGTTGGTGTTTAGCCAACCACTTTAAACAATAATCACGTAGAAGGAAATTGCCAAACCCATACTACCTGGATTATTATAATTTACAGGTACAGCTACATGCCAGAAAACAAGCAAGAAAATGGTTTACCCTATTCATGGTAATGAATTATGCATTGCCACACCAGGGTTGCGCAGTATTGGAAAAACAAGTGGTAACGCTGAATTGCTACAACTGTTGATATTTAGAATAATTTACAATGAATACATGAGTCACATATCAATGGCGTCACTCCCATGTCTTGATAAAAGATCTGTTGCATCCTGAATGAAACATCCACATTTTGTGGCTATTTTGTATTATCTTCAATTGTTGTTATTTATGACTTGCTCGAACCATGAGTTTATTGTGTGACTGTGTCTACTTTGCGTGTTGTATTTCCTCTGTGCACTGTAAAAGTAATGCTGCTCTGCTCCACAGTTAATGGATAAAGAAAAGAGTAAATGGGGTGCTTTTGAATAAACAAAAGACAGGAGGAGGGGCAGTGGACTGAAAGAGGCCAAAACACTGGCACTGGGAAACACGTGTGTGGATGAGCAGTCAAGTGGAAGAGGGCAGTCTGGTGAAGGCGTGACTGGAAATCAAATCCAGGGGATTGTTTAAAGAAAACAAAACCATCTGCAAGAGACTGAATAGAGTGTTGTCTGTAATATTAAAGCAATAGTCTGTAAGATCGCAATGTGAGTAGAGAGGAAAGTTTCAAAGGAAACAATCAAACTGCCTCCCCTCCGGATTGGACCTGGCCGGCTGGTTCACAGGAAAGCTTGTCTCATTGGTCTAAGTTATGGCACCGGGGATTCTGATTAGTTGTAGCAAAGGGAGGGACTTTAGAATAAATATAATAATTTATTATTATGAGTTGGGTTGCAGGCCCAGGCAGTCAATTATACACAATTGCATGTGAGACCATGTGCCAGACGGTGCCTCTCTGTGTCACGTGTAGCTGTTGCGCCTTTGTTGCAAACGGTCTGACACTTTCTCCCATTCTCGTTCTCGTCAATACAAACTCATAATTTTAGCTCATTAGGCCCGAGCGCCATCAGGGCTGGCGAAGGGGCTCTTGTAATCGTATAGAGTGCACGGAGCGAAGCGGAGCGCACTCCCCAAAGTGCGCGGAGAGCACAAAACGAGCGCAAGGCGCTCCCCTCCTCTCAAACATGCACTAACGCAATCTTCTTGTCGTGCACGTCCCGTGCACATACATATATAATGCAAAAATCAACATTGTAATTGTACATAGCCCATAAAAGTTAATGGGCGACTTAGAGCCCTGGGTCACTGACGGGCATTTCGTGCCCGTCAGTGACCCAGGACCTCTACCATGAGGTAGGAATGCGCGAGCGCTTTCCGAAAATATATAGTTTATGGTACCCGCGTAAGCGGGAACATTGTTTTCGTATGGGAATATTATTCTTTCTTTCTTTCTTTCGCACGTCACAATTTTCACCCAGTGAACATCGACGAAAAGTCACAGATTTTGGCCCAAAATTCAAACCTGATCCGACACAACTTTTGACTATTTCCAAATTTTGAATTACAAAATAGTGTTTTTATTTAACATTGCAGGCAAAAATGAAGTTTGTCGTAGAATCATAAAAATCGGTACAGACGTGCATTTTAACAAGTTGAGCAAAAAATATTATTACGGCAATGCCGTCCGCCATATTGGGTGTCGGCCATTTTGGATGACAGCCCGCGGGAATCCGCCTTTATTTTTATTTTTCCGATCAGAAAAGTCAATTACACCCATGCCATATTTTTCACGGTGTTGCCGTAGCGATGACCAGAACGTCCCATTTTATTCTGATGGAAAAATGTTAAACTCCATAATTGAGCGAGAAGTGAGGAACCAAAGGTTATCCAAGTACTTTGGATAACCTTTGTGGATTTTCTGCAGCGCAGCCGCAACCCTAAGTAAAATGTAAAAATATGCTTCAGTTTGCAGATATAGTGTGATACAAATTCATACTAATTTTTCTCTGTATAATGTCAAAATCGAGCGCGGTTTGCGCGTTAGCGCATTCCAAAAATCCTAAAACTAAGACCCATGGGGAAAAAAAGGGTAAAAAAAATATGCCAAACATTTGTAAGCTTTTAGTAGCCTACTGTAGCCAAAAAAAACATTATATATTATTTTGTATAGTATAAGGTGGCATATTCTGCAGTTTAGGCTTTATTCCTATAAATAGTCAGTAAAAGTTTAAAATCTATATTTAAAAATCGAAAGTGTTATAATATTTGTATCCTTTTTTTAATATAATTCAAATAGAAGCCAGTATCTTCTGGTGTACAGAACCTGATTTGGAATTTCACATTATGTACAAATCCTTTACTCTCTCTGCCCACTCAGTGATGAAACTGTGGCCATTAGTAGAACTACTGTTCTAAAACAAAATGAAAGCCTAATAAGTTCAGTGTTGAATCAATATAGTTGTCATTCATATGCACTACAAAAAAGTGGATTGTTTTAATTCATTAATCATAGAATCTACGTGTTCTGTTGAAAAATTCCCGCAAACCGCGCGTTCCGCCGCGGCCCCGTGAACAGTCACCTTTTTCACTATATATGTGTTTGCATGTCTGAAAAAAATAAAAATAAATCTGTAGCTGATATTTATGATGCAGACTTTGACTGTTCTGACTCCCTACATTTGGCGTTTGCGTCTCCCCTCTTCCCCTCCTGCCTTTAGCGGGCACTCACCCACACACTGCCCCGCTTACAGTCTCCCGCCCAACTCGGAGCCTCGAAGGCAGCCCGATATAGCTAACCGCTGCCCCTTGTGTCTGTGAGCTGTCCCAGGGAGACTACAGTAAAAAGCAGCCCTCAGACCCATCTCATAAGCACTGACAGCCCGCGGATTATCGCTCTCTACCCAATACAGCTTTATTGTGTCTGTATTTTCAAAGTGAGAACATCCAGCCATGTCAATAAATACGCCAAACGGTTAGCACCCGGGGTAAGCTGCTAACTAAACTAGCTTCTAGCTCGCATCGAGGCAGCCCTCTGCCTCGGGAGCGGGGATTGGCTGTGGCTGCTGGGGTGCTGTCCTGTGGGTGTCTGGATGGAGGTGTGGTGTTTCTACCGCGCCTCCTCCGGGCGTCCTGTGTTGGTGCCCTGTGGCTGCAGCCGAGATGCTGCTCCCGATGCAGACGGCTCCTTGGATGGTGTTTCCTTACCTGGTTTATCTGTACCCAGCCTTACCTCAGCCTTATGTCCATTGTGTCCATTGTTTTACCTTGAGTGTGTGGTGTGTCTCTGGGAAGGTGGGTGGGGAGAGTGTGAGTGCGACAATGTGTTTGTATTTGTGGGAGGAGGTGGGTGTGAGAGAATGTTTTTAAATCTGTAAAGCACTTTGTGTTACATGAAATGTATGAAAAGCGCTATATAAATAAAGATTGATTGATTGATTGATCGATCCTGTGAAAACAAGTATTATGCACTGATATCATAAGCAACTACATAAAGCAGCCTTTAAGGTGATCACACATTGAGCCAGACTTGACACATTTGTGGTTTATTTGTGGTAGACTTTTTATCAACAATGAGCTGTAGGCGATTGTAACAAGCTAACGGGGTAACCATTATCCATAGGCACAAATAATCACCCTCTATTCACG
Source organism: Neogobius melanostomus (assembly GCA_007210695.1). Classification (NCBI taxonomy): domain Eukaryota; kingdom Metazoa; phylum Chordata; class Actinopteri; order Gobiiformes; family Gobiidae; genus Neogobius; species Neogobius melanostomus. The sequence continues at coordinate 4,289,475 of VHKM01000073.1, read as the reverse complement.
CGTATGGGCTGGATATCGGCTTAAATACTGGGGAGATCCTGGTGTAGACCATGGGGTATATAGTTAAAGATCCATAAGACATGGCCGTAGCAAACAGGGACTAGTTAGCCTCAAAACAGTCTCCATCGCGTTCGGTCTGAATGTAGAATGCTATCAACAAGAAGTGCACTGCGCGACAAATTGTGTCATTTTTTTTTATCACAGATCAAACCGGTTAACCATGAACATGCCTAATTGCCAGCATTATAAAACATGCTCCTAATGACCAGCTAGACACAGAAAATGCTGTATTTTTTTTTTTTTATGTAGTGGGTTATCAAATAATGGCTTTGGATGAGGACCTAACCTATTAAATCTCATGTTTTGCCTTTAGTCAACATCTCTATGGAGACAAGCAGGAGATGTCCTCGCTGCCAGTAAAGTTACAGTCAGGTCTTAGGAGAGAGAAAATTACAGTCAAGTCTTGCTGTGAGCTCCGAGCAAACACGCATCTTAGCTCATGTTTTTGGTTTTCTGGTATCAATTATAAAAATATATCTAATAGAATAAATGCTTGTATTTTAGTCAATTTATTGGGTGAAATGTTAATGCTTTAAAGTAAGGGGAAATCATGATTGAAAACTTGAAATATTTCATTTTGGATTTACTGTCACAGCCGCCTCACATGTGTGCTACACCCGCTTGGTGGCTTTAATGTAATTCTGTTTACTTTCTTGCTGTGACTTGTCTTTTGTGATTCCTGGCCGTCGGTGTCCTCCTCTGTTTTCTTTTGTTATTTTTTACTTTTGCTTGGTTTATTTTACAAAACTTTACACTAGACAATCACTACTCATTCCAACATGCCACAACAGCACTGATCATACAGTCACTTGCATTTTGCCTTCTGGTTCTATACTGTTTGAATCGACCCTGCTGTCAGCAAAGATATCTGTGTCATTGTGTTGCTGTTGTCGGGGTCTTTTTGTGTGACCACGAGCCGAGTTATGACTAATACTTAGCCATGGGCAGGCCATCAGAAAATTACTACCACTAAAAACATGTACAATAGGTCAGGATGAATGATGTGTGTGAGTGAATGCATGGAGGTGATCAGAGGGACCGTTGGCGCAGATGTGTGCAGTTGCGACAGCGCTTCTGTCAGTCTCCCCAGGGGAAACTGAAGCTACGTAGCTTACGTAGCTTACCACCACCGAGTGTGGAGTGAATGTACAATTGTCATTGTCGCTTTGTGACCATGTCTGTGAAAGGCGCTATATAAATAAGGATCTTCTTCTTCTTCTACTTAGAACATTGATATTGCAATCGTAAATCTTCAATTTAGTGTGCATTTATTAATTTCCTCTTTTTATTCTTGTTGGCGGTCTGAAGCAGTGTTGCCAGGTTTGTGGTAATCCAGCAGAATTTACCTTTCGCCGAGCCCCGCCCCCCGTAGTTACTGTTGCCAAGCCCGACAATCAAATGGTCAAACACGACCAGCGCAACAGATTGCCATGCGTGTCAGTGACCTTTTTTGGAGCAATACCTCCGCGATATCCTCCAGATCGAGGCAAAAGGGGTTACAATATGCAGTGGAGGGATATATTCAAGATATTAAACTATCCAACGAAGGATAAAGGACAACTACTGACACGAACGCATACAGACAGGTCTCAAGCAAAATCAAAGAAACCTTATGATCTCTTCCTTAAATGCAACAGCACAGCCTTGTGGATCAGTCGTGCTGAGGGGCGAGTTCAGTGGCTCTGGAAAAATGGGAAATATATATTGGAAATTCCAGCTCCATGTCTAAGAGTTTGTGGCATTTTTCCCAGAAACATTTAGGCTGGTTTGGCCGCTGATACCTGGCAACCCTGGCCAAAAGTGACCCAAACCTACCCCCATCCCCCCAAAAGTAAAAAAAAAGAAATAAGAAATAAATGTTGCATGTATTTCTTTGATTCTCAATGGACCAAAAATTGAAATGCCGCTGAACTTAGATTGCCCCCCCTAGCTAAAGGCACATCGCGTCAATACATATCCGATTATCCCCAAATCTCTGGCAAATTGAGCGAGAGTCAAATGCTAATGTTTCGTTTTGCTCAGATGACACCAAGCGCACTAAAAGCCGAGACACAAAAAATCCCTCATTTCCACAACATGACAGATCAAGATCAACCAAAGACTTGAAGGGTGATCTGCACTCACTCATACGCGCGGCGCAGTAAATTCACTTTGTGTTATTTAGACTTGAAACACAGGGGTAAAACCACGAGGAGAAAGGGCGGAAGCGGAGAGAAAACAAGACTGGCAGACGCACCGCTCGCTATATTGGATGGGAGTGCTGTTGCCATAGTAACGAGCAGCCCTCAAACGGTATTTGGAGCACCAAGTGGAATTACTGCAGAGGATTTGATGTTCGGTACACATCTGGGGTCAGCTAATATGTCGCTGCAGCCAATCACACTGTGGCCGCCCTGTCAGTGTGATGCTAAAATCCCTTGTACTCAATATGAGATGCAGGGCTGTTCTTATGCTACAAACCACACACACACACACACAGAGATAATCGCGACAGTACCGTGACGCTTTGAATGCACCTATTATTGGCTGTTCTCTGCTGGATGTTGAATTCAAGGGCACGCAAGCTTTCAGTGGAAACAAAGTGTGCACCGTTTTTTTGTGTTTGGCCTGATCAAAGTCCACTGAGGCCAATTCACCCACTTAACAACATACAGAGGGCACTGATGTACACCAGAAAAAGAAGCGGCTGACCAGAAGGCCTTTAAGTGCGTCCTGTGATTATCTGTAATACAAAGAACATAGAAACGGTTGTGTCTCAGTAATGGCAAGTGCATTTTGTTGATTCAAGTTCAAAGGAAATATGCTCTACTGGATACATTAATTGCATAAAATGTTTACTCACACTTGGTGGTGGTGGAAAGCTTATATGGGGTAGGTTGTTTATTTTGCCCTGGTTATTTGACCTGTGCGGTTTGTACCTTTTTTGATGATGTACAAAGTTGCTTTATCTGCAATTTTCTCATTTCAGTTAAGAACATTTCATGTGGCAAGGTACATGTCTGAATAAAGTTCACCAAACTTCCTTTTTTGATGTATTTAAACGGAAAATCTAGACAATTAAGCTGAAATAACCACTGATATGAAATAATGTAAATACAGTGTACAGTGTATTATGTTACAAAATTCCCTTAATAGCGAGAACCGTAAAATGTTTTCCTTTAGGACACTTCTCTGCTGCAAAAAGTATGTCTTTTGTGCTGTGCGAAATTGGGTTGTAAACTTTACTGTATATTTGCCAACTTTATCTTTTAATGCTGCATCAAATAAGCATGTTCAAAAGAGATAAGTTTTGCCCTTCCTGCTGTGCTCTCTGACTGTGCAGCTCTTTTAGAATCCTGTTGTAGCCTTTACCGTTTCATAAACAAGCTTTGTATATTTTGTGTAATGATGTTCTTCTGTGCAGGAAATGCTTCACTCATTCATTTTATGTGGAGTTTTCTCTCTTCACTAGCGTAAACCTTTGACTTGCTTCATTCTTTCCTCTCGAGTTAACAAATGTGCTGAAAGGGTTCGGTGTCACAGGCGCATTGTCATTTAAATATTTGAATGTTGGTTTTAGCTCCAGCGGGAGTGTGGGATGGAGAGCACTTTGAATACATTTTTAGCCTCCACTTGTAGTGGAACCTAATTTCATAACCCCTTTCACACTTGCTTTCACAGTTATACAGTCAAAAATATTTTAAAACGGTGACCAAAAATGTTCACCCTGTAGTCGAAGCTGTTGTAAAAAATAAGAGAGGCCTGTCTTACCAGCAAGGACAATATCTGGCTTACGTAAAGTGAAGACATCACCTGATTACATGGACATGGACTCCTACAGCACTCTGTGACCGAGTCTTCATGCAGTGTAGGGTGACTGATTAGTTTATAGGAACTTACTGTAGGCGTTGGAGGCAACCTTGTCAAAGTAGAAGTATATTTGGGTATAGTTGAGCCTTACTGGAGAGAAAAAAGAAAAAAACTTTTGATAACATTTTTTTTGCCCCATGGAGCAACTGTTGCTGTGACACGAAAATTATACTGAAAAATGTTAATGTGCATAGTCAGTGCATATTCATTCGGCTTTGTCTTAACTTACCTTGTTCTTATGGCATAGTATTTTTATTACTTTATCAAGACTGATACAAGGGTCTATGACTGGTGCTTAAAAGGAAGTTGTTTACTGTCTTTGTTGCTTTGTCCTTAAGTAATTATTTTGGAATGGTGATGTCTGACAGGGAAAAAAAGGACTGGCTTACTCTCACAGTTCATTTATTTACAATGAATCCATCAAATATCTTGTCAATATTTTGAATGTGTATTTTAGAATAATATTTAATAATAACAACAACAACAACAACAACAACAGTATAGCAATAGTAAAAGAAAGAAAGCAGTTTCTTAAGTTTGTTTCGCGTTTTATGTTGCGGTGCTGGAGACATCACCACAACTACACAGAAAGAAGAGCCATTTTTAAGTACTTCTTTCGTTGAGCATAATAGAACTGTACATTTTGGGTGCTAAGTGTCACATATCTATGTTCTCTGTTATACAATGCCCCTCTCTAGTGTGTGAATATTTGATAGAGGACCATAGAGCATGTCCTCGCAACTGGAGACAGTGGGGATAAAAGCTTCATATTTCTACTCTAAGATTCAGGTGGGTTAGTCTCCTTAGTCTCACATGGCTGCGCCGGAACTCTCCACTCTAATGTTGTAGGATAGGAGGATTTATTAATCAATTAATTTGTTTATTAATTAATTAATAGGTTGGTAGATTAGCCTTAAAAATTGAATGGGGCACCAGTTCGAAAAAGCGAACAAAATAAAAGTAAGAATAAGCGGATAAACTACAGATTTATCTGAAGGAAGGGAATTCTTGAACCGATGCACATGGACCCTTAGTCTGAAATAATAAACACAGACATTACCAAAGCAAACTGTGGTTTATGGAGGTTTAATGATCAAAATCAATTAACAGACGGCAATAAATATTAAAATGCAAAACAAGATAACCTAGCAGGTTTACATAATGAATACTCAGATAAAATGTTCTAAAACTGTATCTGAAAGTCAGGTGAAGTTAGGCGTGCCACGATAAAACATTTTTGAGGACGATATATCTGTCTCAAAAAATATCGCGATAAACGATAATATTGAGTATAATGCAAATACTGTAGGCAATAAAAATAAAACTCTAAGGAACTATTTTAACTGAAATGTATTGAACTTTTGGCATTCAATATTAACACCTTACAGTATATACCAAACAAAGTGCAACTTAGCAAGGTTGACATATTCTCGGACACTGTATCCATCTGTGCTTCTCAACCTTTTTACATAACTTACACTCTCACCAGGTTCTGTGTTTGAACTAGGCCTGTCACAATTTTTTTTTAAATAGTCAATATACAGTATCATCTTGAAAAATATCCCAATAACAATAATATTTATATTCATCTACATTATTCTGGTTAAATATTTCCTGACAAAAACTCACTTCTGTGTTAAATGAAACCTGGTTAGAATAAAATGTATATTAAATGTATGGTTTCAGATAATGCTGTATTACTGCAAAAGCAGAGTAGCCATATGTTTTGTTTTTTTCCCTTTCTTTTCAAATATAACCTCCTATACACACGGCTGTCGGAGTGAAGCAGCTTTTTTGGGAAACTTGTTGACTTTGTCAAACCGCTGCAGCATTTCTCTGGCTTTTGAACAGTAACATGTAGACCTAAGCACTGAGTAATGTTCTCAGGACTATCACGCTTGTATTTGGATGGTGGCTAAAGCGGTCAGGTTCCTCTCGCTAACAGTAGCGCTGATTAGCGTTGATGCACTGACTGGGCGGTGGTTTTGTTCCGTTCTCACGTTGGACATACCTGCAGTGCGCATTAATGTTGTTATTCTCTCCGTGATGCGTTCTTTTGGCTGGAACTCCAAGTGTTTTCACATGAGTCCCTCTTGCTCCGCAATAAAGTTCACAAAGTGTCGAAATCAGCAAAGCTCCGTAGTAGCACAGCACTTTGTTTACACCCCGCCTCTCTCCAAAAGCAGCGCTGATCTATAAATGATCTGGATACATGCGGGGATACGGGTGGTGTGCTCAATGCACACTCAATGGACACTCCGCTCACTCAGCGAGGTGATAGCGTAACCACGGCGATGGGCAGCATAGCCGAACTTCACACGCTACAATGTTGTTGTTTGTAGAAGCCAACTAGTGTGTGATAGTTTGGCAATTGTCAGTACAGAGGCTGGTGGGTCATACAGTATGAGAACACATTATTCTGCAAATTAATTATATTGTATCTATCACTTGCTGTCGCCCACTCCTCGTCCGGTGTGTTTTATTCATTATGGAGAACTCTTGCCCTTGATCCTGGGGCTATTTTTACCCAGCATGCTCGTCACTTTTACTGAGGGCCCATGTCCCCTGCTGTGCTCTTGGATCATGGATTACTCTCCTCCTGGGCCGTCCCGCAGCAAGACCCCATGTTTTAAACCACTCCTCTTTTCTCTAACACTCCACTTGGCCCCTTTACTCTTGTCCTCCTTTTCATGTCTTTTAATCATTCATACTCCTATAGTCAGCTGGGAACGTGCCCAACACATTACTTAAGAGCTGCCCACGCCTGCTGAGTGAACATCACGCCTATTGTCCGCATCATGGGTCTAGGGTGGTGTACGTTATGGTACAGTGTAAAGTACTATACGTGCACATCTAGGACAATTCAGATTTTATAAGGCTTTTTTTAAATGTGGGGTTGTTTCTGAGATATAGGAACATTGGCCAATAGATATTTTGAATATGGTGTCTTGACCTTGGCATCAAATTCAGTATTAACAATATTTCCTTAATTGAATAACATAGAAATCTATTATAGATGTCGGCTGATATATCGGCCAGACGATATATTGTATCGGGCCGATATTTGGGCATTTTACAATAACGGCTTTGGCCGATCTAATGGCAATAAATGCCGATATCTCCAGGACCAAAAGCAAAACTTCTCGTTTTTTACATCAAAAGAGCAAAGTCGGGGCTTTAAAATGGGTTCCTCCACAACTTCCTCTGCCTCAGGGGAGCGGAGAAACATCGCAAGGATGAATGCATGTAATTTTGAAGCACAGAACATGGAGAATTCAATCACTGGGTTAGTTTTAACTCCACATTTGTATTTTGGATCGCCGCGAGTTCTGCGACTGTAGCAATAGTACGCTAATACTAATAACAACTAATCAAGGCTGGGTCAGAAACTATGACTGGATCACACAATGAAATCAAATCAAATTGGCCACTGCTGGAGTGGTCAAGGATTTGTAATTTAGTTATGAAATGACTGAACATACTTGTAATGATGTGAGGGACCCTCCCAACGGCTCAAACTTGTCTTTTAATGCACCACTCAGCATAGAAATCATCTACAAAATCAGTGTTAGGGCAGCTGGGTGGGGTTTGTTGAGGGGATTACTGCCTCTTCAACTAGCCCGCTCTACACCCTGGCTTTTTAATGCACCACACTATGCAGGCTTACATCACACTTCACAAATAACTCAATTAAACAAATATAATAATAATGATAATTAAACCCAAATTAAATTATATGAGGATGGTAATGACAACTGGAAGTAGCAAGATCTCAGAATAATATGTATTAATGCACCTTTAAGCAAGGCAAGGCATTCTATTTATACCGCGCATTTCATACACAAGGCAACTCAATGCGCCTATATAACATAAAAGTGGCACATTCTTTTGTTCTTTATTTTGCTGTTGTTTTTATTTTGTTCTGGTTCATCATTTATTGTTACTTTGCCCTATGTTCCTTTGTTTATGATTTGCTACCTTGTAATATTAAATGTAATGTTATTTTTATTTTGGGTGGCGCTTATAAGCCTTTGGCTTCAGCCCACTCCTTTGAGCAGGTTAACTGCTCAAACAAATAAATAACTAAAACTAAACTAATGATCAGACACTTTATGTGAGGTGTTTATATTAATGCAACCTGAAAGCCTGTCATCTAGCCAAGGATATTTAGTGTAGAAAAGTTCACTGATCCTTGTTTCATGTTTTTACATTAGTTTATTATTTGATAAATGATAACATCCTGTTAGCAAGAAAAAATAATACTGTACTGATCTCACACTAAGAGGACCATTCACTTTTTCACTCAGAGGAATAATAATAATAATAATAATAATAATAATAATAATTTATTATTAAACACAAATTAAAATTATATTGAGGATGGTAATGACAGCTGGGAAGTAGCAAGATCTTGGAGTATAATATGTATTAATGCTTTTTAATGCATTACACTATGTAGGGCTTTCATAATACATTATACATGAAAAAAAAGAGAGGAAATTGTACACAAATTTATATTATACTGAGAATGGTAATGACAACTGGGAAGTAGCAAGATCATGAAGTATAATATGTACTGCATAGTAACGTGCCTTTATAACATAAAAATAGTGACTTTCGGTAATGTTACCAAGGTTTGGCATTGGTAACATGCTGAAATATATTATTAAAGGTTGCCTTTTGTCACTTGCTTTGTACTAAACATCGTACATGAAACGAGACCGTGGTTGTCGTTGGGCTTCGTTTCTGTTATCTATATGAACATTTCAAACAATGCTTTGTAATTTGGTCTGTGTTAAAAAAGCTGCTTTGAAGTGTAACTAGTTGAGATAAAGTTATTATTATAGTTTTGTCATGTAAATGTATTGATTTTGGGTGTGGGCGCTTATAAGCTCTTTCTTCAGCCCACTCCTTTTGAGCAGAATGTTTACTGCTCAAATAAACTAATAAACTAAATTAAACTACACCAGATTATAGACCAGACAGACATTTGGAAAAATCTGCCAAAAATAGCAGTCAAAAATATTGGTTGTGCAAATCGGCATTGGCCTTAGAAAAACCCATATCGGTCGACCTCTGATTTCTATTATTATGACAATAGTTCATGTGGTTAAACTATAATTTAGCTGTGTGCATCTCCTTGGTGTAGTTCTTGTGTAGACCATTGTGCTGTCCGTCTTATCTTCCACCTATGGTCTTAACGTTGACACAGACGGGGACGGGTTTCGTCTTTGAGACTTCGAGCCATACGCCAGGTGGAAGATCAGCCCCCTGATGTGCTCTCTCTGACACACGTTGACACTCAAGGCAAGCAAACATGTTTTTATTTCCTTATTATATATTTTATGAGAAATGTATATTGTCATTACATGCTATGGTACAAACAGTGATTAGTAAACTGCCCTAAACGTCCTTCCCTGTCTACTTTGCTTAATTTTCAACATTCATCACTCCCTTGTCTCCCCCCTGCCACTGCCTCGACACACTTCACATTAGCTTAGCCTCGATGCATTTAGCTGTCTCATGCCCCTCTATCCTGTTGTTCCTGTTGCCTCAGCAGCCGTTTTTGGAGGCAGTGTGTTTGTCTGTCAGGTAACAGGTGATGCTGCAGGGTGCACAATGACCTCACTGTGTCACTTTTGCTCTGGTTCTCATCACGTCTGTGTGAGATGCCCTCTCTCTCCACGAGGCGCCTTTTAAAGCTTGTGAGAAAAAAATGAGCGAGGAGCAAACTGAAGGGTGCTCAAAGATGTCCTATTGTGGTTGTTATTCGCGACAGAATTAGAAAGTGATCACTCCTTTTGAGCAGAGTGTTTGCTGCTCAATTAAACAAATAAACTAAACCAAAAATGTTTTCAAGTATACTCATTGTTCATGTTTTTGATTTAGATTATTGTATTTATAATCAATTATCATTTTTCAACTCTGCACACTATTTCTTTTTCTCTTTTACTCAATATGGCCTTACAAATGACCCCCTCTACCATTATGGGTCCATAATTTCATTTTATTTTTTATTTAACCAGAATAGTCCTACTGAGATGAGGAAACTCTGGCTCTGGCTTTGATCAGAGTTGTCATTAATCGAAAACTAAACTTTATTTTTTTGAAAACAAAAACTAAGACAATTTATAGAAATGTTATTGAAATTGCAATCTCTGCTTGGGCCAGTCTCAATAATTGTTTAAGAGGTTTACAGCCATTTCTTTAGCAGACACAGCACCTATGATTTGGAGTTTGGACGAGACAATGGAAGATTTTTGTGTGCTAAATAAAAGCATTTGTTATTGTTTGAGCTGAGGTTTGTATAAAAGATATGTTTAAGTTGATAAGTCACTACATCTATTTATTTTTATTATGAAAATCTACAACTGAATCGAAACTCAAGATTGATCAATATATCGTCCAGCCCTACATGTAACGAGTGCATTTTTCACGTCCGTTCCCCAGAATTACAGGTAGACCTACTATCTATTATAGGATGAAAACAGTAAGTTGAATTGAAACTGAAGCCCTGTGGTGCGATGATTTGCTGTGCGCATCTGTGTGCCTCTAGTGAAGCTGCTGGAGCCAATCTCACAAGTGAATCCATGTCTCTCTGCTCCCCGCTCCAATGGACAGATAAGATTACAGCATTTAGATTCAGAGAGCCACATTCTCTTCCCCATGACTCCCTTATCGAACGTCTCCGCTTACTTCTTGGAGCCGTCTCTCTCCCGGCATTTGTTTAGATAGAATAGATGGTCAACAAAAGATGCCATTGTTTTTGTACAACACAATCACACAATCTTTAAAAAAAATAAGATTCAGGTTTTTCTGTAAGATAGCTTTATGGTTTTTAAGCTTTTCTGTTTGTTTGGTTTGTCTTTTGGGGCAGAGTTTGGGGGGTGGGTGCTTACTTACTTACTTCACTGACCGCTTCTCTGACCCATGGGGTCCCCACACAGTTAGTTAGGATGTGTTATGTTCACTGAGCGACATGTATGAACAGCTATCATACATTGCTACAAGTGTTGTGTAAGGTCATTAGCACAAACTCTGACAATGTTCAAATCCAGGCTGAAAACAGCTCTTTTTACCCGTGCATATGAAAACTGAAAGTATTTTATCTGCACTCTTGCCTTTTGCTGTAACTGATTAACTTTATGTTGATGTTTTATTGTATGATTTTTATCTGTTTTCTTGTAATTTTATGCAACTGTGAAGCACTTTGAATTGCCTTGTGTATGAATTGTGCTCTACAAATAAACTTGCCTTGCCTATCTGTTAAATTATGTTAAGTGGGCTGTTTCTTCACTGGTGTTTACTTTGGGCAACAGTTTGAGTTTGTGCTCATTCTGTGGATGAAATGAAACTTTTCTAGTTGCGTTCTGTGTCCAGCGCTGAGCCTGGCAGTACTGTTTGTTTCGTAATGCCTCATGTTGTAAACTTCCCACTCCCACATGAGTGATTTGCTACAAGTGTTGTGTAAGGTCATTAGCACAAACTAAATTGTTGGGATAGTCAGAGAAACCAATTGACCTTTTGCTAAACCCCGCCCCAAAATGGCCATTGTCCAATCATACCTCCTAGCAACCGTTGCTATCCATCATTCTCCGGATCTCTTGGAAAATGGTGAAGCGCATCATGCTTTTTCCCCTCCGAAAGCCGACAGCACAACAGGTGCGGTGCCTGCTATCTTGTAAGCCATTAGATGTTAATTTACCACTCAGGGCTTAAGTCTGAGTGGTCACAGGTCGTAAGAATAAGGAGTTCGTAACTCTCAGATTTAAGTCAGACAAACAGATATGAGGCGCACAAGCAGCTGGTGCGCTCGGCTCCTGTAGGTTTAGCCACAGCTAGCTAACTTAACAGTAATGATTATGTTTTATTAATACTGGGCTAACATAAGAAGAGAGCGTACCCGGCAGTGCAAGAGCGAGACTTGTCCACACGACTGTGCTGGATGCATTTGAAGTAGCTCGAGGTTTTCACATGATACTGGTGCTTTGGCCTCAATAGTTATAGTGTCCCCTTTGTTGCATATTTTGCATACAGTTTATCCCTCCACTGCTCATTGCAACCCATTTAGCCTCAGTCTGGAGGATATTGCGCTGGTATTGCACCGAAAAGACTCACGAACACACTTTTCCCCATGTTATGACACGTGTGAAACTCTATCAGCGTCAAGAACTTTTACTGAGCTAACTTATTTAAGGGGGCATGGCTTTTGAAAAATGTCAATTGTATATTAAGAGTGCGAGCAGTGTGCAAATCAGTTCGACTATTCAAAAAAAGTTAGTCTAGAGCCCTGTGTGGTGATTGCAGTTTTATCATGCCCCTTTGTGATTGTTGCTTGTGGTGGCCACTTTAACCCGCTATGATTCACCTCCCTGATATAGCAGTAATTGTATCAGCCATGGGCCAACAGTAATCTCATTATCTGTTGTGACCAGAGTAGGTGGAGCTGGACAGTGATGGGGATCTCCACGGGGCAGATTACCTCTGCATTATCCACTCAAAATAGAACATTATCAACTATCACAAGCCAGAGGTGTTGATCCAATCGGATTGTCCCTCTAGTAATGTGGGCCACTCCCATTTCCAGTTAATTAAAACTCTATGGGCAAAGTGAGAACAGCCAGGTGGTATTCCCACAGAGCCAATGTTAACTGATATAAATTAGTTGTATTTAAAGGGGGGGTATTATGTAAAATCGACTTTTTCAAGCTTTATATCATGTTATTACTGTATGTCATTCCCACATTAAACACATGCCTGGAGTGTTGCCTTGGCTCATTCACATATTTTTGAGTAATCAGTAAAAACTTAGACGGCAGCCATTTTAGGTGTAGCTATGCCTCAGTCCTCCTAGGAACGCACCCACCTCCTGGAGACGCCTCTGGAGCTTTTGTCACCAGCCAAGCCACCAACCACTGCTCCTCAGCTCAGCAGAGCCCCTCCCCGCACAGTGTTGTTTAAATGCCACAGCAGTGTGCTGAAGGGGGCGTGTCGGAAAGCTTCTTAAAGAGACAGAGGCCTATTTCAAGACGTTCAGTACAGCCATTTTGAGAGAGCAATTTTATTCAAGGCAGTTATTTTAATTTACTGCATATACAGACCAACAGAAGGTTACGTCATCATTGTAGTATGCTATAGACTGGTGCGATGTGATTGAAAAAAGCATAATACCGCCTCTTTAACAATCAACATATCATAAAATATTTGTAGAATAGTTGAATAATTAAAAAAATCCTCCTTGTGGATAATTACAGCAGTGTTCAGCAAAGTGAGACACAACTTTTGTTCACCAGTCCAGAGTGTGACCTCATGAAGTACACTGTTGGATCAAACTACGTCATATGCTTTTCGTCTTTTAAAGCAAGTCTCTTGGACCTTTCATGAGCCTCTGGCCTAAAGACCGAAAGGTACACTCTGTGGACTTGGGACAGACAGAACAAGTCAGCAATATACTGTGGAGGCCATACCACGCATCCATCTAATCTTTGGATAAAAGCGAAGTGACGCTCCTTGAAGAAACAATCTGCAAAAGGCTCTCTCTAGTGAATAGGATCAAGTATCTTCTCTATGTCAGTGTTTTGGGAAAAGGTTACAGAAATAGCTGTTTGTCAGTTAGTTTGTCTGTCTTGTAATGGCAGACTTTTCTAACTATCCACGTTTGAGCCTAAACTAAGTGGCTCCCTTGAACACAAATGGATGTTTTTGCTAAAAATGTCATCTTTGTTGTGACTAGCCTATAGGTGCACTGTTGCATGACAGAAATAGAAACAAAGGTCAGTGTGGCATAAAATTGACATCGCTTAATGTGGCAATGGTAATGAGCTGACCTTTCATGTGGAGTACGTCGTTGCAGCACTGATGGAAGATGATATTTTAAGTACATGAGTATTCAACATGGAGCTGAATGAAAAGCGCGACAACACTTTTGTCAGGAAAAACATGAGCGTACAATGGGTTTTGTAAGGTTTCAGGAATTTGGTGATTTGATTATGTCATCTACCTACCCACCTAGTTCTCTTAAAATGTTTTCCCCTCATAATCGCTGACCCGGATGTGCATGGTCCATGAACTGGTACAGCTGCACAGGAATGCAGCAGATAAACAGTGGCTCTTTGAAGCTCAGTGGATCAGTCCTGCAGTGCTCTGTGAGAAGTAGTGCATTAAACAGGCTAAGAGCACACCTGACCGCTTTAGAAATAGATCTTGTACGTGATTCAATAGTGGGAATTGCGTCCTTGTATGTAATGCCGTTTGAAGATGTGCCGTTTATTTATATTTAATGCTGCATATGTGTCTGGTTATCCAAGTAAGGTGAAGGAGTCATATTGGTATTTAACATTGTTCATTTGCTGTAATCAAAATGAGTACACATATAATGGTCATGAATTACTGTTGCCAGGTTGACAAATGGGCCAAGTGCAGATGGCAAATTTACTTACAGGGACAATCACATTTTAACCTTAATTGGCAACCATTCTTAATTTGCACTACACTTTACTGGAGACTGCCATGGTTTAACCTTTACAACTCGGCTACTTTTTTTATTTGAATGTATTTGCATTCTTTTAATAGATTCAGTTCTGCTAGGTTGAATGAGAATAACTTTGCTAAATTTAGCTCTCACAATTTTAACCAAAGTACCAGTCAGGCATTTACAAAGATAATCCCCACGATAAAACCTTGCATTCATGTATATTACGTTGACTAAATAAGATATTTCTATTCCACTCCACTGAGACATAAAGAGATGCTTTAAAGGGGGGGTATTATGTAAAATCGGCATTTTCAAGCTTTATATCATGTTATTATGTCATTCCCTCATTAAACACATGCCTGGAGTGTTGCCTTGGCTCATTCACATATTTTGAGTAATCAGTAAAAACTTAGACGGCAGCCATTTTAGGTGTAGCTATGCCTCAGTCCTCCTAGGAACGCCCCCACCTCCTGGAGACGCCTCTGGACCTTTTGTCACCAGCCAAGCCACCAACCACTGCTCCTCAGCTCAGCAGAGCCCCCTCCCCGCACAGTAGTGTTGTTTAGATGCCACAGCAGTGTGCTGAAGGGGGCGTGTCGGAAAGCTTCTTAAAGAGACAGAGGCCTATTTCAAGACGTTCAGTACAGCCATTTTGAGAGAGCAATTTTATTCAAGGCAGTTATTTTAATTTACTGCATATACAGACCAACAGAAGGTTACGTCATCATTGTAGTATGCTATAGACTGGTGCCATGTGATTGAAAAAAGCATAATACCCCCTCTTTAATGCAACTTAGACTATCAGCCAAAACATACAGAAAGTAGTTTGAAGGTCCAGACATGCTGCATTGTTTTGTCTTTAAAAAAAAACGAAAAAAAAAACAAAAACTTGGTAACAGATGGTAGGATTTTAAAATAGCCGATTTACTGAATTTGTTAATAGCCACACCAAAGGAAAAAAAAATGGAGCGTGATTGCGAACTGCAGTGAACAGCAGGAGTTTGCTCTGCTATAATCATAATTTGTTTATTAAGTCAATGGTTATCATTTTATACCAAAGCTGCTTTAGAAAAGTATTTTAATTAAATTGCATTCCTAAGAATCAATAAACTGTCTTTATTTGTCTGTGTCAATCAATTTAACATTGAGATTTGATGTGAGGGGGCAATGAGATCATTATTTGTTTATTAATTTAAACTAATTTCCCAGTATTAACCTCAACCCATTGCCCCCTCGTTTTTCCCTTATAACCAGATGTCTGTTCTTTATAGTTATGTCAACATTTGAGGCCTCTGGTGTTTTGCTCTAACCTTCATGGAGCATTTATGTAGTTGTTAAAGTAACATTTGATTAACAACATGTTTAAACTATAAAGCCTGTAACCGAACATTTGAAACACAATCAGTCCGTGGCACTCTTACCATAATCGATCTTTTTGTCTCTTACTTGATATTTGTTGATCAATTTGAGTCTGTCCACTTACCTGTTCTGGTAAAGTGTGCACGTGCAGGGGCGCGTCAGAGAGGAGACAAGCCTCGGTGTCTGATTGCAAATAGACCATTTTTATACATGAGCGTGTTCCTATTAAACACTATGAATGCTGAAGACACTTTCCTGCACAGAGATTGCTTTCTGGTGGCACCGGGTTGGAGTGCTTATCACGGCGCGTAGAAGATGTCGGACCATGTGTAGAAATGAGCTCTCATTACGTCCTGTGCTGCTCTTTTGTCTTTTATATCACACACTACGCTTTTTCGCCCCCAGTATTTTGATACCATGTCTTCTCTACAGAGACGGAATAAAACTGGGTCATAGCTCCTCTCTGCTGAGGTTTAAATAGAATAAATGGAAAGAGATGCTAAAGTGGATGCATAGGAAAAAAACTAGCGTGATCATTCATTCAACTACTTTTGGACTTTCTCGGACCGCTCCACCACGGCAGCACTTAAGCCACAAGCACTTGAAGCATATCTGTTCGCTCTCAGTGTGTCTGATCCTCTATTGTCATTTTTTTACTTTTTTCATTTTTGTCCGACAAGGTGCATCCCGGAGAAGCTTTTCCCCGGCTGATGTCTTATCTAGCGTTTCAGGGCTTTGAGCTGACGCTACCCGCTGCCACAGCTCAACGGTTTCGTTACATTCACTTTCTACATGGGGAGATGTCAAGCCTCACAATTTTCCACCTTTGAGGCTCCCTTTCTTGCAACGGTGCTACATTTTTTAAATTCATACACAAAAACATTCTGGCTTGGTCCACTCCAGCTCCTTAAAGACGCAGAACTCTGACCCTGCCTCAACCCAATTCTGTATAATATGTTGTTTAACATGTTTAGACATAATTGTTCTTTGCTGTTTACACAGAGAGTGTTTGGAGTAACATTTTTTTAATTACCAAAACTCTGAATTCTTCAACAGTATTACAAACACAAGGCCGCTTTCTTGAAATAACATCATGATTATGCTTTTAATGAAGGATAATCCACAACATTTATACATTTACACCGATCAATTCAGGCATCTGGCATCTCTATAAAGTACCTGCATTATTTTTTTGTTTAAACTGAGGTTCATTTGAAAGGGCCATCTCGCTTGTGTTCATGAATCATAATAGTAAAAGATATATTTACTTATATGAAAAAATAAAGCTAAATCAAAAAGTGAGATTGATCAATGTGTTTTTTTTGCCCAGCCCCATCTTAACCTATTTTAGGGCTGGGCGATATTGACCAAAAGTCATATCCCGATATATTTAGGTTGAGTATCGATATACAATATATATCCCGATATTTTTTCCACAAAGTGAGAGCTGTGAAATTAAATGTTAAGTCAAAGCCAAATACAAGTAGTTTTAAAATGGTGAGCCCGTGCAGCAGGTAACGTTTGTGGAGAAAGAGACGTGTGAATCCGGAGGTGAGGGAGTTTATGGTCAGTGTATCAGAGCGGGTATCAGCGAGGGTGATTAGCATTGTGGCTAACGCAATGCTAACAGGGGGAAAAGCAATAGTCCTTCGCGGTGGCAGCATTACAAATGCTGATATTTTCACAGTACATCCACGATCTACCGCAAACCTTAACTAGACTGAGAAGTAAACAAAAGCACATGGCGCAGCGCACACCATATCTCGCCGCTACATTCACTATGGGCCGTTGCCATCAGCTGCATGGGCCAAAATCACGTGCCTCCCTACATATAAGCGTGGTTTTGTTGCTATCTGATAATCTGTATCGGAACCATCTCCAAATGATTGAGCCACTGGTTTTTCTTTTACCAACCGCTCTCCTCCGCACGCTTCACAGACATTGTTGCTTTCTCCATGTTTGTTGAAGAGTGCCGGAGTGTCTGAGGAGGGGCGGGGCCGCGGCGCTTGTAGCAGTGCAGAGAGCTCCGATCACCAGCTTGCCTGAAGCAAGTATTACAGCGCAAATTTGGACTATATCGATATATGCGATATGGTCTAATTCCATATCTCTTTTAAAAATATATTGATATATCTTAAATATCGATATATCGCCCAGCCCTAACCTATTTTAGAAAAGCATTTACTAAAAGCCAGTTTGGTTTGTTTCATCTGGGCAGAAGGTGAGAAGCACAAATACTAGTCCAGTGGTGTTGTGTGTTCTCATGACTGAGTGTCATAACTGACACATGCACAGAGAGGAACATGTCAAAGTAAACATATGTTTTCAGCATCCCCCATGCAACAGTGTATGTGGACATGTCTGACAGCTTATTGATCAGGTGCTGGGTTGCGCTGAAGGATTACACGATTAGATAGACAGCACAGTGACTGGTGGACGGGCCAGATCTGATAAAACAAGTTCTGAGCACACAAAAGCATTCTCCTGCAGTGTCAGAACATCTCCAGACCACTTTGATCACCCTGTGCCTCACTGTGCCTCACTCATTTAGACATATCCTTCAGCCCAGGCCCTGACAGATGTACATGTGTGTTTATGGACAGTTCAGTCTATATTCTCAGTTTAATTATCTCCCTGTCTCTCTTTCTACCTCTCTTTAGTTTTTATTTCATCCTTCTCTCTCCTAGGGCCAGAGGTTGTGCTTCCCTTGCAGCTTCTTAAAGCAAAAGGCCATCGTTATTCCATACTGAGATATGTTCTTACCTGAGCTTAGACGAGTTGATGCGTACCTGTCTGCACGTGCGCTCAGTCATGCAAAAAGACCAAAGACGTTGTTAGCATTTAGCCTCTCCTCCTCTCTATGGGTCCAAACGGGGGTGAAATTAGAAGCGACCAAGCTCTTCCACGTTTTCCCTATGTAAATATGGTTACGTGAGTAGTTACACTTTAATGTCCGCGCAGTCAAGTGAAGATATTACTGCGCAGATGTCGAAGTGCTCCTAAGGTGTTATTACGCCTTACAATATAGTATCCTTTTTATTCCTTTAGAAAATCGACATGTTTAATTTTGTGTAACTATACTTGGATCGTGTAACTACTCACTGCTAACAACATCTCAGGTCTTTTTGCACAAAGACCAGACAGGTACGCATCAACCCTTCTAAGCTCAGGTAAGAACATATCTCAGTATGTAAAAACGGTGGCCTATTCCTTTAACACCAGTCAATCTGTGGCAGCCATTTTTGGTATCATTGTTTGCCTGTAAATATCGAAACAGTTAATCAAATAAATTACAATTTTTAAGTTTGCAATGTACGTAAGTTAACTGTGAATGCCCGACCTCATAGATCTCGGGAACCTAAGCAGAGATGAGCCTGGTTAGTACCCGACCGTGAAAGAACACGTGTGCTGTTCGGACGTTGTGTGCAGCCGCGCTTCTGTCTACACAAGGACTGACTCCACATTAGACCTGGACTGAAGCCTGTGCCAACCAGAACTATATCAGTACTTTTACTTCAGTCAAAGAGTCACAAGAGCAGAGCAAAACCTTAGGCTGCCGATGCCCGTACTAGAAAAGCATGACTCCAGGGACAATGCAGTGATTAAATTTGTTGGTGAAGGGCACTAGAGAAAAAACAACAACAAACACTCACAGCTCAATAAAGTCATTTTCGCAGGTGTAAAGACTTAATTTAATTTGGAAAGCCAGGGATGTCAAGCCTCAACATAATCCTACAGAAAATTACTACCACAAAGAAAACACTATGCTTCCAATCTTATTTCGGCCCATTATCATATTTCCTATGAAATGCAGGTGCCTCTCATGTGCATATTATATTGGACAGTTCTCTGAGCCAGCCATGATCAGATTTACCGTCCAAAAGGGAATAACTCACTTGGGGAATCTCACTGAAGCCGGATCATCACTATTGTATTTAGCTAACAAAGTGCCTCCTCCAATTGCTTTCCTATCTTGCAATCCTCTAACGGCATTACATTATACCCACAGATGTCATGTTAATGTTTGAATATATCAACGCTGAAATGGCTCCAACCGCAAAACCAAAATGCATTATTTATCACAATGCAGCTTCAATGGGATTTATTACCAGGCTTGTCCAATAAAAGCCCAGATATGTGTGTTATAAACCGCGTGACATGATAGTAATAAAAACAGGACAGAAATAGGCATCTAAGCAGTGTTTATGCAGGATATTGTCTTGTAACAATGCCCCGATAGATGTGTCTGACTTTGCGTTAGAGAACTTCTAAAATCTCTCTGCTGCATTATTTAACTAGAAGTCCCGTCATGCAGCCTATTTTTCAATTTGAGAATTTGACGCAGAGGGGATTTAGACAGGATATTAGCGATTCTCTTTAAAAGATTTTCAAACTTTTTCTGCTTTTATGCACTGCTGATTATGCAGTACAAAACTGGTACTTCACAGACTTTTCTCTTTTTGTGATAGTGGTGTTATATTCTGTATATTACACAATCAACAATAAAGTTAAGAACTTGAATAGATACATAGATATTTCACGCTGCATTACAGTTTTATGTCCTCCACCTGTGCCCGCAGAAGTAGTCCTAATCATTCAAGCTATGTGCTCTACAGACAGGTCTTCTTTATTTAGATCTAAAACATTATTTGAGCCCCAAAAGCATATTTTCATGTTTGAGACACACTACAGGCCAAGTGTTTTAGAATCTTTTCCAGTCTTCTTGAAAATTATGCAGTTTAATGCCTCTGAATGTACTCTGAACAACAAGTATGACGAAAAAACCATATAACCAAAAAATGTATTCTAAACCTTTGACTCATCAAAGTAGCCGCCTTTGGCAAATATAAATTGAACATACTCGTTGTATGTTTCAAACATGAAGAAGGAAGCGTAATGGTTTGCGAATATTTTGCTGGATACAGGTTCATTGCCGATTACAGAGTGAGAGGCACCTTGAACCAAAATGGCTCTCACAGCAGTCTGCAGCGCCATGGTACACTCTGGTATGCGCCTAATTGGTCTGGGGTTCTCAGCTGGTTAATAATAACCCAAAACAAAAACTCCCAAGTTGTGCCAAAACTAAATTAAGAAAAAAGTTGTTGCTGAGATTTTGAAAACCTAGACAGTCCAGCATCCATAATTAAACCCCATCGAACTGATTTGGGATGAACTGGACAGATGAGTGAAAGAATACCTACAAAAGTCTGCAACAGAGTTGGGAAGAACCTTCAACTATTGAGGTCCATGGTATAAAAAATGCCACGAATGTCTTCATTTGTTATATTTGCCAAATGTGTTTAGAATACATTTTTGTTTTATTTAAACAAAAACAAAAATGTATTATTTATTAGGCCCTGACCGATGGATGGATTTTTGTGGTCTGATACGATATTGATCATTTTTTTAATCTTTCCTATAGCTACACATTTATTGATATAGTAAAGGTTTCAATCTGTCTTGTTTATAATCCTGTGTATCATGCTTCTAAACGTGTTAGTATTGAACCCTGACCCTGAGCTGTATATTCATGTTTAGTAGGTACTTAGACGAAACTTGTTTGAAAGACAAAAATCGGTAGATTCCAAAGCAAAAAACGGTAAGTCTCTATCTTGTATGGTTACGAAATTATAAATAAAAGACATAAAATGTATAAATTAGGTACAAACTTGTGACCGATTTTCACCATGATGTTTCTCCAATACAGGAAGTTTTCATCACGTTCGGTTTCGGAGATATCGGCATTTTTAGCTGATATTGTAAAATACTGTACCTCATATCGTCCCATTACATCGGTCTGGCCCTATTATTAATTTGTGCTACAGTATACTTTCATTCCAGTTAGTACAATGAGGCATTCAACTGTATAATTTTTTAAGAAAACTGGAAAAATTGTGATTCTGAAACTTTTGACTTTTCTGGGGTTTAAATGGTTAATCCCTCTGAGATTAACTATCTATTTTCCAAGGAAGTCCCTTTTGAGCCATGAATGCCACTGTTTAAAGGAATAGGCCATCGTTTTTACATACTGAGATATGTTCTTACCTTAGCTTTGACGAGTTCATTTGTACCTGTCTGGTCTCCACGTGTGCCTTCCATAACGTAAACACAGCACAGACGGCGTTAGCATTTGTGACCAGCCACAGGAATGAAAGACACAAGTCGATTTTGAGATTTTCACAGATTATTAAAGTGTAGTCTCCAAGCTTTCCAACGATGTGTAACACATGGAAATCTGATAATATTTGGAGGCGTAGCGGTGATTTGAAGTTAACAACTCCAAAAAGCCCAAAGGCCTGAAAAACCTCTCCAAAGTTTGGGCCATTCTCACCTCTCTGCTGTTGGGAGTGACAATAGGGCTCATTTACATCTCATTGGGATAAGCCATACCCCCTGTCAAACTCCCCCTCAAAGCAGTAAAGAACAGGTATTAAGTCATGCTGTATGAATACTTGTGCACTCCCCACTTTTCAAAAATAACAGAAGCATGTATCATTTTGCTTTCACTTCACAGTTGTCTGTTACTTGTGTGTGAACTTTCAGTAAAAAATTCAAAATAAAATCTTTATGTTTATGGTTGTAAACATGACATGTGACAGTGAAAATGCTGCTGCGCAGTGCGCGTTCCCCCAGTCCCTCCCTGTTTCCGCTCCAGCTTTAGACTGAGAGAGAGTTACAGACTCCGGACATAACTGAAGTTATAAACTTTAGAAAAGACTCCTGTACTACTTTAGTAATGCACATACAGGAGAGAAAAGGCCGACATCGCGACGTATCGCAGCGCGCGGTTCCAGATTGTTTATTTCACAACAAAAAAACATTGTAACTTTATCTGGCCATAAAACCGAAAATATGAAGCGGATCTCTCTCAAATAAGAAGTGGCTGAAAGCTAGGGATGCGCTGACTACATTTATGGAGTAGTTTAAGTTTGTAGAGATCTTGATTTTGTGTAAATAGCAGGTTAATTCCTCGTGACTAGATCATTGTCTCGCATGCTAACACCGGCATGTTAGCTAACAATAGCACAGCACACATGGGCACGGCGGCCACCACACCAGCGATAAAAACAACTATCTTTCACTCACCCGTCTCAAGTAACCTTTGCCTTTTGCTCAGAAAAACTCGTAGTAAATCCAGTTTAAAGCGCAAGTAGCGCCGGCCTCTGATATTATAGTAGATCCATGTCTGAGTCTGAGAGCCACACAGGGGAAGCCACACACGCACAATGACACGCCCCCACGGCGTGCGCTATTTCTCTGACAAAACAAGACTTTTTCAACCTGTAAACTGATCGACAATAGGCGTATGTATAAAACAGCCTTTTTTGCGTGGTATTTGTTTGCTAAAGCATGTGTCAACAACACAACTGAAAGCAGCTCTGCTTCTCCTCCTCCGTGGTGTTTACTCAGTATGTAAATACACACAGACAAAGTCACGCCCCTACTGCACGCTCCGACACCCACCTCAAACTAGTCATGTTGAACCTAAAAGTTTACGCTTTTAAATATACTAATACTGCTAGCTTAAACATGGAGAGGCTACTTCGTGACTTCAACGGGGGGGCACGGTAGTACAGTGGTTAGCGCTCATGCTTCACAGCTAGAAGGTCCCGGGTTCGATTCCCACCAAGGCCGGGGCCTTTCTTTGTGGAGTTTGCATGTTCTCCCCGTGTCTGCGTAGGTTTCCTCCGGGTACTCCGGTTTCCCCTACCACTAAAAACATGTACAATAGACCAGGATGAATGAGAGTGTGTTTGAGAGTGCGCATGGGGGACGACGGATGGAAATTAGCCCAAGGCTACAATCCGGTGTGGCTTGTTCATTAACTTGCACTGTCCCGACCAAATAAACCAATAAACTAAACTAAACTGAACGAATCTGCACAAAAGTGAAAATCACCAATTTCCCCCAAAAATCTTTGTTTGCGTTTTTCTCGAGACACGGGCTGCCGACTTGTGTCTTTGGAATCCATGGTGGGTCACATTTAGCCTTTCTCTTCTCCTCTATAGCTCCAAACGAGGTGAAGATAGAAGCTACCAAACTCTTCCACGTTTTCCCTATTTAAATATGGTTACGTGAAGTGTTACACTACAAAGTATAATTACACAAAATTAAACAATGTGGATTTTCTAAGCGGATAAAAAGGGGAACTATATTGTAAGGCGTAATAATACCAGGAGTAATTCGGCATCCGCACAATAAAGTGAAGATATCACTGCGCGGATCCGACTTTGCTATGAGACAATATACTTTACAACCTTCTGCAGATTAGTTACTGCAAGAGGAGTCCGTGTCTTTGTTTCCACCTTGCATTCACGATACAAGAACACATCTGAACTGGTATGATGAGTTGACGGGGAAAAAGTCAAAACAGTAACTATCAATTCCTCCCCTTTTTGATAATTCAAATTTGTTAAGACAAGTATCAAACTAAATACGCCTTTCTGCTGCCTATTTTCGTATTGCAGTGAGTTGATACCACATCCCAGACTGCTGTGGCTACTATGTTGCTGGCCTGACATTGTTGCACACTCCCTGTGCCCTTGTCAGTGTATGGGCCCGCTGCTCAGACAGGCCATAATGATCTGGCTGCAGTCCAAGTCTCTCCTCCACACCAGGAGGCAGGTCCTGCTGCTGATGCCAAAAGTAAAAAGTGGTTGTCCTCTCGCCTTTATTGCGTCTTTTATCAACGAAAACTGCTGGACTTCTTCAGTATCAAGCACACAGAATATTGGTTACACAGAGTTTAAAGGAGGGCGCAGAGGGTTTCGAGCCAAGAGGTCCATAGATCACACAAACAGACTCTGATTTACAAGTCTACCAGCACTAATGGAGAATTAATGCATTCATTGTGTATTTGTACCTCAGACTCTTACGAGAGTCTATGTGTGCAGAAAGTTGGTCCAGCCAGGTGGGGGATGGGGGCTACTGGGGCAAACGTCATTTTTACATGATAGATTACTGTGTGACTTTTATGCTACTTACCTGCAACAACACTTAATGTTGTAGCTTTTGGATTCTTTGTACTGGACTTACACTCTATCTAAAGGTGCGTACACACCAAACGCCACCACACCTCCAACTTCCATGTTAACCCTATGTAGACGTGCTTCGACGCACTTCGAAATGTAAGCAAAGCCGTCCGCGCGTATGAAGCATAGCAAATGCGAGCGGATGAGGATAAACGCGCGTCAAAGCCAGGGAGAACAGCACTCAAGTAATCCAATCTACACGTGCATTCATTTACGCCTTATTAACCAATCAGGGACTGGGCTCAAATAGTGAGCACAAACATCACCTGTTACCTGCAGCATGGAGGACAAGTTGATCATCGCGGTTTGCGCTCGGCCTGAGTTGTATGACACGCAAATGAAGCAATACATCAACGGTCAAGTCTTCCAAGAAATACTTGGAGATTATAAAACAGTATTTTCTTGTATTTTACATAGTTGGACCCTTTAGCGCTCTATAATGTATTGAAACATATAGGCATGAATTAATTCATAGAAAAATTTATCTTCATCGCAAATAATAAAGCATTGACACAAACAAAAAAGCCTCGATAAGGAGTCACCATACCGAGGTCACATCTGTTTCAGTAAAGGTCAAAATACTGGACATTCTGTTTTGAAATTTGGAAACTTCTGTTATATTTGTTAAATTCTCACAGATTATTTTTGTTTTTTTGCATAACCTCAATTAAAGCAGTTTAATTTGAGAGAGCAATAGCGTCCTCATCAATCATAAACGTAAACGTGTACATTTCTATTGATTTGAGGGAGATGGCCATTACTGCTCTCTCCTGTGCATAATGTAAGAGTCTGTAATATGCGCGGTCAGTGATGTACATGTGGGGTTTTATCACTTGATGGTGGGCCAAGTTTGAATCCTTAAGTTCCCTTGTCATTGCCTGGTATAGGTCTCTGTTCACATCCATCTCTGTCCCAGGGTCAGCACCCATCATTACCCTGTGTCCGCTCCCTCCCTGCCCCCTCCGCTTATACAGCCACCGGAGGTCACCAGAGTCCGCACTCAAGCATAATGAATTTATTGTGACCATGGCATGTCATCATAAGTATTTGGACTGTTTCTCTGTGCAATTAGTGGACCGGGTCAGTGTGTTCCAGCAAACCTGGGCTTAATTAAAATACCTTAAAGCTTCTACTATTGTCTATCCCAGCAGCTTTTCAATAGATTTAGATTATAAAATGATAAATTGGCTTTTCTACATACAGTACATTGGGTACTCAAAGTGGTTTACAGTAAGGAACCATTCATCCATGTATACACACATACTAACAAATGTACACACACTGAGTGCAAGGGACTTGCCTAAAGACAACACAACATCACTGGCGGAGGCGGGAGCGGGGATTGGATCAGCAAATGCCTTACCAACTGTGCTACATTTAAAAATACTTGCAAAAATTCAAACAAAGGTTCTGACTCAGATGCACAGTATAGTTTCAAGGTTTAATTTACAATATTTTAATTTACATTAATTTACAATATTTTAATTTAGTTCAGAAAGCACTGATTTCAGAACATGTTTTGTAGAGGAGGTCTAAACAACACATAACACATAATAAAATCCCATTGAAGACAGATTGTTCAGTTACTATACATTAAATAATAAATAAAATCATTTGTCATTTGCATGGTTCAACCTGTGATTTCGATTTGGTTGCGATTCTTTTATGCAGCACTTTTGCCAACAGCTACTTTCAACATTTTGGTGCGCCTTTTAATCAATTATCAATCAATCAATCATCAATCAATCAATGGTTTTGTATAGCCCAATATCACAACAGGAGTTGCCTCATAGGGCTGCACCAAACATTAAGGCAATAAAACAGAGCAGTAAATAAGGCAATGTAAAGTTCAGGCGAATTAAGTATCCAGACAAACATAATGTCCACATAAGCGTCAGCAGTAGGTGGCGACGAGCGGCGCGGGTGTCCCCTGTCCTTAGACTCTCCAGCACGGCAAGGAAAAACTTTTTACCTAAATCCCAATTTAAAAGCCTAGAAATACAGTATGTCTGCCTGACAGTAGGAGCTGGCAATTTCTCCAGTACACCACCATGAAAAATGCCTACATGGTAATTTGCCCTGGGGCTAACTACCCCTTGAATACCCTCTGTAGGCACATCACTTTGCCCAATGCACCCCACTGAATGTTTTTTAGCAGGTGCAGTCACTTTAGACAAATTCCAAAAGGTACTGCAGGAGTGTTTTTTGATGGACTCTCAGGCGTGGAAACACACATCGGTTTGCCTACAGTCCAACACAGGTGAGTGAGGCAGGTTTCCCTGGCAAACAACAGCATGCAGTAGTCCATCCAGAGGCTAAGCTTTTTTTTTCTCATTGGGCTAAAATTAAGAGTAGTTGTAGGCATAGATTAGGACATGATGTACTGTTTGCTTCTGTTGGTAATTGCTGTCTTGGATCTGCCCACTGGTTGGTGCACCATCAAAAATATGGATGCCCTTTATGCATATTAAGCGTTACTTTTACTGTACTTAGGGAATCATTCACTACTATCCAAGAGACAGCGGTTACAAGTAATCGATGCAGTCCAAATGACCAGCTGTTTGTAAGCAGCGCAGTCCTCTGTGTGATTGTTGCGTATAGGCTCATGTTGTGGCTACAGGGCATCGTCCATATCTTGGAACCTTCATGTGCCTATTATTGCACCAGCCCTGGTTTGTAATAATGGATGTGTCCTGTTTTCTTCAAAGCTGTTTACCTCCTCATCATTAAAACAAAATGAGACTTTGGAGGGATAGTAATAGCTACTGTGGGGAGGTTTGTACTGTATTTATGCTGAGCCAAGTTTAACCAATCAGTACTCTTTCTGTGTGGATGCAGTTTGCCACATTACTTGGTAATTTGGGACATGATGCTAGGCTATTAACCACAAGAGAGTTCAATAGGAACTGCATGTACCTTTTTGACAGAGTTTGTCATGGAGTGACTAATAAAGCAGCAAAATAGTGTGCATTGGTTTTGGGGTGAAATAATGAAGTTAATGAGTAAGCCACATAATGTTTGTTTAATTGTTGATAACTTCTGAAATGTACAGTATTAGATTAGTATAGATTAGTTGTTGCCTATATTCTGAGTTTGCTATTGGCCTGGGCACTGTGTTCTTTGCGCTTTTAATAATTTTTTTCTTCAATTTTCTTATGTGCAACTGTACTGTGCTGAGGTCTAACTGGGCGTACAGCGCTTGTAAGGACCCAGCGGCCCCTTTGTTGAAATCTACTCTATGCATCGTTGTGACTAAAACCAAGATTAATTGCTTTCATATCCGTGGTGCAGAATAGTGATCACTGGCACACACATATTCAAGCGGACCCTGTTATGCACACGGCGCGCTACGTTCCAAATTGAAATCAATCTGTATGGCTCAAAATGAGATCTAATTGACAGTGAGGCACCAATGCAGTATAGAGCGCACAACTTCAAACTGCTTGAAATGCATGTAAATATTCCTTTTAAAGATGTATTTAATGAGAAAAAGCAAAGAGATCTGCATGAGCTAGGGTTGCTAAGACCAAACGCTATTTGAAGATGTGAGCTCTGGTGTGCTTATGAAATTGATTTTTAACTTGTTGATCTCAGGAGCTATTTGCATATTGACATTAAAGTAAGGAAAGTGCTTTCTGCTCTTCTGTAACTGTATTAATTTACTGTCCCCAATGCAGGGGAAGCAAAATGGGAGGGAGCATTTGAATTTACAAAGGCGTCCTGCTGTTTTGAATATGCAATTAGGTCGACTGCTGAAATGACCGGTCAACATCATCTCAACCGTGTCTTCTATGTGTGAGATAGGGAAAAAAATGGCATTGATGTTTTAAACTGTGCTGCTTTTGGGACGTTCCATCATCTCCCAAAGTCCTGCAGCTTCCTCCTCTTCCTCCTCCTCCTGCTGAAGCGAGGCAGCAACAGTGAGAGAGGGAGTCACGCTTACAAGCCAGCGAAAGAAGAGACGTCAAGAGGAGGATCTACACCAGGAAAAAAAAAAATCCCTTCTCCTCTCTTCTTTCTCCCGCTCGGCTTCGCTCATCCGACCAGCAGCGCAGGAGAGCGAAGAGGCGCCGGGAGGATCGAGGAGGCTGGCATTCTGGTCTCTCACACTCCAGCCCTGCCTTGCCTGCCGTTTCCGTGGCAGATCTCTCACAGTGTGTGCATCCGAAAAAAAGAAAGAGAAGAAACACCCAGAGAGCTCGCGCGGTGACATCGCTCCGTCTGCAGAAGAGGAGGAAGGAAGACGAGCAGCACACCGCGGCAGCAGGGGAAAGAGGAGAGGAGAGTCAGGATGCTTAACAACCTGACCGACACAGAGGAGGGGGACGGGGGAGCGCAAAGCCAGGGTAAGTGATGAGATGTCAGGCGTACGCACACACACGCGCACACACACGCACATATGGAGATTCACATGTTATGCAAGACATGTTGGTCATATAAATCTGCTCAGTCAGACGCACAAAAAAGGGGAATGAGTATTTTCCGCGCATGGTATTAGAGTGTCTATGATGTGGAGAGGCACAGTGCGTATGTGTGGAGTAGGTTTGGCTGTGAGAGCGGTGTACGGGACTCGGCCTGCTTCCTCCGCTGCTGCTGCTGCTGCTGCTGCTCTTACTGCAAGGCTGTTGTGACAGGAATAGTAATGGGTTCACCAGCCTCTCATCCATTGCATCTGATATACAGGAGAGAACAAGGTCCGGCTGGCTCTCAACTGCGTGCTGTTCATATAAAAGCCGAAAAACGGTGTCTTCCATTTTGCAATCACTTGTGTCACTTGTGTGTCTAGCGCCTCATCTATGCTTCATGACACCATAAATACTCCCACCATGTACTGTACAGAGTGGGCATTCATGTACGCATGCAAGCCACTCACAATTACAGATACCAGCGAGCTAATCCCTTCACCCCCAGCTGTCAAAACCTGCCCTCCACGCAATCCCTGGTGCTGAGCCCGTGGAGTCGCCGGCCCCTACAGACTTTTGGGAGGCGGAAACAACCGCTTTAGTTTTCAATGCAGCATACAGAAAAGGGTGTTTATTTAGATACGTCATAGCAGAAAATGGAAACCCAGCTAATCTACATATCAATTGGCACAGCAAGGTTTTTGGTAAGAGTCCAGTTTTACACAAGAGAAACCATGTTACCTGTACAATATTAGTGCTTATAAAACAATGTAAAAGAATCACAGTACAATATAGTAAGTATCCTTTTAAGATCTTATGTTTGTTGGTGAAAACAGGAACCATTTCTATCATTTTGCAAAGATGCCCAGGAGAACGTGATTCATCATCAGTGGCTCAGATGGTAGAGTCGGTTCGAATCCCGTATCCATCAGGTTGCACTACTGTTGCCTCAGTGGTGTATTGTGGTTCTTTGATCGAAAAGCGCTTCGTAGGTGGGAACAAAGCTATATACTCTTACTTTCTAATGTGCCTGTAAAGACTCTACCTTGACGTCATCAGGAAGCCACTTTGGTTTTTGTCTTTTTTGCTTCACAAATCCCCCAGTTGTTGTTCGTCCTGGGCCCCAGCAAGAAACGGGATGTGAATGCGAGAACAGTCACAGTGCCTCCTCTTCTACCTATGGGGGGGCTTAATAAATGATAAAAATAGAGCAGTGCTGGGAACATGAATATTGAACTTAATGCGCGAATCCTCTTCTTTTTTTTTTTTGCGTAGAGGGGATTACAATGGTGCGCCGGATGTAGACAGTTGCAAGCAGTTGGCAGAGCGGGGTTAAGGCCTAACCCATTTGTAAGTGGTGTGATTTGAAACTGTCCCCGACAGGTTGGCATGCATGACATAAAGCCAGGAAACAGTAGTGAGCACATGGCAGGATTAGAAACCCTTGTGCACTTGTACCGCTCTGTGCAAATTTCTCCATGGACAATAGCTGTGTGCAGAAGCACGATGCCACGTGTGTCCAAAACGCTCTTTGTACTCTGCCCTATTTTAAAAGTGCACATGGTTTTTGGCTATATATAGAAGTGCTATTTGCATGGATGGGTGTATTTGATCCATTCTGCTGGAATATAGCTCAAATATAGCATATAATGTGCGGAGTTGTTGTGAGACCCGCTGAGAGGCAGAAAAGGGATTAAGTGCCCCTCTTTCTACACATCACCATTTTCACTCAAGTCACTTAGAATCAAACCAGTGGTATACGGGACAGCTATGTAATATGTATGACTGTCACTGAGGATGTATATTGAAATAAGTGTTTTAGTATTCCCATCGGAGCATGAAAGATTCCCAGTAATGACAAAGGACTTGACTCTTAAACTAAGACCATAACAAAAAACTATTAGCTACAAATCAAAATGAAGTCTATGGCAGTCTTTCTCACTTGTGGTACTTGAGCTTCGTCTGGTAGTTTTCAGGGTTTTAGAGTATAGAGATTTTAAGTAGATATTATTTTTGCATTAATCATATCTTTGTGAAGTTATTGGTCTTATTGTGATGGTACTGACCTATGTTTATGTGAATGCAGTTGTTTATGTTTCAAAATCATCCATGTTCTATCCTTTTAACAACCTTCGTAGCTTTGTTGAGACATTTAACATTTACCAAACAGGAAAAATGGAAGGCGTTTTAGTTTTATTCAAATATACTGTACATATTTCTGAAACAATTCCATGTTGATCTGTTACTGCGGCATTACTGACGGCATCACAAACTTTCTTAGAAGGTTATTTTGGCTGCCGTCTCTCTTGGAGTGTCATCCTGTCTTTTTTTTGTCATTCTAATCGGACCTCGTACTACACGCGCACACACACGCACACACACAACCTTCGTTCATCTGAATCACAGCACTGCTAGCTAGCGGTGCAACAACCTGAATAACTCTGTTTAGTCATCAGTCCAAGGCAGCACTGGAGAGGGAGGGCTATCCGCCTCGTTCAAGCAGGACTGTCAGAGGCTGTCGCTGTCCACTCTCCCCTGGTGCTGAAAACGGCATCCCCCTTCTTCCTCCTCCTCCAGCCTGACTCCAGTGGTTTGTATGTATGTCCAGGGGCTCTGGGCAGCCTAGCGTTTTGCAAGGTGCTGATTTATAGCCTTCATTACATGGCTGGGTTAAGGCCAGGAGAGGAGCAGCATCAAGCATTACGTCCCACACCAGGCTTGAGCTGTGTCACTGTGCTGGTATCACTCTTGCGTTGGCCAATTTACATTCACACTCTGTATGCAGTATATAGAAAGTACAAGTTAAAGGGATGCAGTCCCAGCCACATTTGCATATGCATAAGTTGTCATGTTGCCCTCGCACCATATTGTTAATTATCTGCACATCTTCTCTTTGAAGTGCCAGCTAAGAGAATGAGGAGGTGGGAGCAGCTAAGACCTTGTGAGTTTTTTTTTCCCCTGGATGTTATATATGAGCTAGTATAAGAGCATGTGGCAGGTTTTAAAGCACACACAGATGGTAAAAGCTTTCGTGAAAAGGTTTTGTTTGGGGAAAAGCATGCCACATTTGTTTAGCACAGAGCATGTGTTGTGTCTGTTGACAGTCTAATGTTCTGCACTATGCTGCAATAGTGATGCAGCTAGATCCTGTTTTGGATGTAGACATTTTAAAAGATGGGTCTCTAGTAAGGCCTTGTAATAGCTGGTTATTGTTTACAACCAACAAGCAATTTGATTTAACAACAAATGTTTGTGTATATTGTCTTTCATGCATCATTTCTAATTTTGTCATTTCAGTTTATTAACTGTGATTTAATGACTGAGTGCTTTTTGTATGCGTGCATAATTGAGTAGTATTCGTGAGTTCTGCTCGGAGTCATTGTCAGGTCAGCTGACCATATCCCATAGATCTCAATTAACAAAGGAATTAATAACAATGTAACTGCTATTGGAAGTAACCTAACGATTGATCGACAGTGTGTGTCATTGCATACAAATCCAAATGGTTTAGGTTTTATAAGTATGCAACACAATCCAACTGTTTTTCAGACTGTGCGGGACTCAAATCTCTAACATAGCACATTCTGTAGTGACCATGGAATTTCAAACAAACACTGCTGGGGAGGAAAATTTAAATCAAATAGATATTATTGCTCAATCTTAACTCTGACGCCATCGGCTCGCATTGGTCAGAGCTGTGAAGCCTTGTAATGATGCATTAGATATGCCTGACTGCATAATACTGCAAAATGCTCTTGAGGGCCTCTCCCAGGGAGGCAGTTGTTGTGCATGCTCAACATCATTACTCTCTGCCTACCCACTTTGCAACTCATCTACTGTGCATAGAGCACAGGGCTTTGCAAATGCACCGTGACTATGAGATGGTTGGCTTATACACTTGTTATACCTTCAAAGAAAAGCAACTGCCTGCATCACAAAGATTCATCACAAAGTACTCTGCTGACCACAAGAGAACACATTTGGACGTCAGAAGGAAAAGACTTCTTACAAGTTGTATTACCTGAATACTGGATGCGCCAAAGTTAATCTAGACAGGTCCTCAAGTTGTTTAATTGCATGTGTGTTGTTCATGAAACCATGCCGCGACCGTTGCATACACAGAAATATCCCATGTCCCTCGACTACCAAACGATAATTATGCATACTTTAATTTGATTTTATCACGGTATATTAACAAGACCGGGATACAATGGCTTTCTGATTCCGGGGTCGAGCCACGCAGATGAATAGATTTTCTTTCTAATTACACTTAGCTTAACATCACTAGTGGGTGTCCATGTGTAATAGATGGTTATTCGTTCATGGGTTTGTCAATTAGAGCTGGAGAGTATAATCAGTGCTGAAGAGCTCTGTTGACTCATACTGCGCAGAAAAATGTGCCCAGGCAAAAGTGTGCCCCATAAACAGACGTGCACGCACATGGTAGAACCAGTTATCAACAGCCAAGCATCTTAAATGTTTGCGTTTCCTTGGCTTTATTCACGATGTCCCCTCCACTCTCCACTAATCTGCATAGCAACAACAAGCACAGATGGATTTTTCCGAGACCTTTGCAACTTAATAAAAGCAACCATTCAAATTGCAATTTCAATTCAAATGCCAGGAATCGTGCAGCCCAAGCGTGATCTTCGCTACTGGTAATGCAGGCGTCCACTGAACCTTGGATGAAGAATTGAACTTTGTACAGAAAATGTAGATATTCTAAACATACAGCTATGTGTTCTTGCATAAATATTACATGGCAAGCAAATGCACTGAAATGTGACTGGGTTCACATTTTGAAAGCAGATATATGATAAAGCGTTTCTCACGGCACACTCTGTAACCATGGCAATCTGCCTTACCTACTTGGTTATTTTCATCCACTGAATCCAAGAATAGTTAAACAATTGGACATCTTTGTTTATCTCATCCTCTACTTTTCATCCATTACTTTTAGGTGGACCTTCCTCCAGCGGCATCACTCACATTTGGGGGGTGAGATTCCCCAGACCTGGTTTCCCCTCTGGTCCTTTACTTAAGATACTGCAGCCCATAAGGAGTTTCTCAATTTCCAGACTATCTGACATTACTGTGAACTGCCTTGTGCCAGGAGATAGGCCTGTAATGAAAAGCCACGTATTGATTTGCTCTCACTCATATACCTATACTTGTGTTGATTTAGCTGGAGGTGGATGCGGGAGGCTAGCCTTCAGAAGCACACCACGTTTGCCTAGTTACTGCAAATGTATTTTTTCTCGTCAAAACATTTGTATTTCTAAGCCCTTTGGGGATTCAAGTGTGCGTTTTAGCCTATGTCAGAGCCTGGCTTCATCCCCTTTTATCAAGCTGTTTTTCTTTGGCTCTGAAGACAAAAATAACCAATATTGCCCATTGCCATGGTTACAGTCTGGGCAGTTGGAAATGTTATAATAAATATGAACTCCCTTTACTCCTAGGTTTAACACGACATATAATGGTGCACATTATGCTTTTCCAGTTGCAGTAACTAGTTCGCCGCAAAAAAAAGACGTTTTTTTAATGTCATAATCTGGCACAAGGAATTCTCCTGGTGTGTGGATCATTTGCATTTCATAAAGCAGGAAGAGGCCATGATTTTCCGTTTCAGAACATGCACCTTTGAGCGCAATCCATAGAAAAACAACAATCTGCTGAGCGACGGTGTTTGTTGGTAATTGCCCAGGTAACCACAAGGCAATGGATAAAGAAAGGATTTCCTCTTTCATCTTAAAAGAAGTTGTTTCAGACAACATTACCACCATTATGTTGGCCTTGGGTGCTACGTGTTAACCATAACACTGATTTTCAACTGCCTGTGTATCTTTTAGCGTACAGTGTGAGAGAATGAAAGCAGTTTATATTGGTTACACTTGAAGAAGTTGAGATCAGCTCATCACAAAAGGAGGAAACCCTTACTGATTAGTTAGTCAGCTTTAGATACATTATAGAGACGTTTTAAACCGTTTTTTAGATCCGAATTTTAAACTTGGTGATTGGGTCAAGAATTTTACGAGGTGGTGGATGTGAAATGTTTGACACCGACTGATGTAACACATAGCATAGCACAATACACTACATAGTGTAATAATACATCACTGCCTCAACTCAATAAACATTATGTATATAAATACACATATTTACACACACTTACACGCACACCTTTGCTAATTAAGGAAGGCTAGAAACAAAGACAAATATTCTAAAAGGTGTGTTAACAGAGCATTTCGGAACAGAGGAAAAGACGTAAGTGAGGAAGATGCTGGAAGATTATTCCAGTCACAAGGGGCCCTAACACAGAAAGCATATTTGCCCATTTCTGTATTGACTCTCGGGACAATGAAGAAGACCTGATAATGGTGACGAAGGCTATATTGTGAACTGTAAGGCACTGAATATTGTGATGAGTAAATACTGAAGTATTGAAAGTAAATACATTTAAAAATGAGCTGTAGCCAGTGATATTGTCTTCTAGCTGAAGGTGCAAGCCAGGACAACTGTTCATACATCACACAATGATGTGTCCTATAGGGGCAGCGAAGGACAAAACGGCACAGGCTGTTGTAGACCACATCAAGAGAGTGTAAACAAGTGGCAGTAGTGTTAGAATATACAGGTGTAACTCAGAAAATTAGAATATCGTGAAAAAGTTCATTTATTTCTGTAATTCAGTTTAAAATGTAAAACTAATGTATAATATAGACTCATGGCATGCAAAGTGACTTATGTCAAGCCTTTGTTTGTTTTTAATTTCGAAAATTATGGCTTACAGCTTGTAAAACGCCAAAATGAAAATTTCAGAAAATTAGAATATTACATGAAATCAATGAAAAGAAATATTTTAAACTGAGAAATGTGGGCCCTCTGAAAACTATAATCATGCATATGTACTTAGTACTTGGTTTGGGCCTTTTACTTGAATGACTGCCTTAATGTTAGTTGCGTGGCATGGATGCTATCAGCCTGTGGCACTGCTGAGGTGTTATGGAAGACCAAGATGCTTCAACCAGAGGAATACAACATCTGAAGCCCATGATCAGGACCCGTCTGTGTGGTGGCTCTTGATGCACTGACTCCAGCCTCAGTCCACTCCTTGTGAAGGTCCCCCACACTTTTGAATGGCCTTTTCCTGACAATCCACTCCAGACTGCGCTCATCCCTGCGGCTTGTGCGCCTTTTTCTTCCACACTTGTCCCTTCCCTTTCTGCTTTGATACAGCACTTTGAGAACATCCAAATTCCTTTGCCATTACCGTTTGAGCCTTTCCCTCCTTATGGAGGGTGTCAATAATGGTTTTCTGCACAACCGTCAGGTCAGCAGTCTTCCCCATGATGGTGAATTCTACTGAACCACTGAGAGACCATTTTAAGTCTCAGGGACCCTTTGCAGGTGTTTTGGATTCATTAGCTGATAAAAGGAGACACTTTGAGCCAACAATAATGGTCCCTTTTCACAATATTCAAATTTTCTGAGATTTTGAATTTGTGTTTTTTACAAGCTGTGAGCCAAAATAATCATGGAAAGTGAGATATATCAAGCCTTTATTTGTTATAATTTTGATCATTATGGCTCACAGCTTGTATAAACCCCAAATAAAACATCTCGGCAACATCTCAGGATGAGCGCAGTCTGGAGCGGATTGTCAGGATAAGGCCATTCAAAAGTGTGGGGGACCTTTACAAGGAGTGGACTGAGGCTGAAGTCAGTGCATGAAGAGCCTCCACACACAGACGGATCATGGACATGGGCTTCAGATGTCATATTCCTCTGATTGAAGCATCCTATCAGCCTGTGGCACTGCTGAGGTGTTATGGAAGACCAGGATCCATGCCACGCAACCGCATTAAGGCAGTCATTCAAGTAAAAGGCCCAAACCAAGTACTAAGTACATATGCATGATTATAGTTTTCAGAGGGCCCACATTTCTCTGTTTAAAATAATTTTTTCATTGATTTCATGTAATATTCTAATTTTCAAAAATGTTCATTTTAGTGTTTTTACAAGCTGTAAGCCATAATTTTCAAAATTAAAATAAACAAAGGCTTGACATAAGTCACTTTGCATGCCATGAGTCTATATTGTATATTCACATTTTAAACTGAATTACAGAAATAAATGAACTTTTTCAGGATATTCTAATTTTCTGAGTTTCACCTGTATAATATCTCTCGTGTGCTTGTCTCACACGAGAGAGAAGCAAAAAAAGTGCTTCTCTCTCGTGTGCGCTGTGATAAAAGGCGCCGCCCGGACGCTATGTCCGGATGCGGCTTGGGGTTAGCATTTTTCGCATGGTTATCATGGGATTTTTGTTAAGTCTGCTAACTTAATCCCCGTTTTCCACCATTACTACGAAAACCACCCCTAACCAAAACCTGTTCAAGTGTAACTTGCCTGTATTTGTCCTTACGTTTCGCCATTCTCTCTGGATCTTCTCCTACTCTCGTTATCTATAGCCCTTCCCTCGTCTGAGACCACGTCAGATCAAAACAAGTAGCCGCGGGTTACTACTTCTGACCTGTGACCCGACCTGTGATTGCATCCAAACAGTACTGCTGACTCAGTAAAATAACTACAACTAAGAAATTTACACCAGAGTTGCACAAGGCTTTAATGCATTCGTCCCCATTAAAAAACCTAATTGACGTCTATAGATGTCATTGGCAGTCAATGAGTTAAGTTTGTTGGTAATGGCTTGTATCTGAGCTTTGAATGAAAATCAGTTTCCATCCAAACACCAAGGTATTTACATTTTGCCATTGGTTCCAGAGGAGAAGAATCCAGAAAATGCAGATTAAGATTAAGATTATTTCCATCTTTTTTCCGAAAAAGCATGGAGTAGGATTTTGATTTATTAAGCAGGAGTTTATTAAACGAGCAAGCAAACAAAGGTGGGAGGGGGCTGCATAAGTAAACTTGAAAGAAACTTTATTGGTGGGAAGTAGAGGGCAAGGATACATTAATTTGAAACTTACATTGGGGATATGTTTGGATAGATGTGACTTTAAATGAATTGTAACCACTGCGAGTTCCTTTGACTTGTAAACCCACAGGGATCAGGCACATTGTGTGTAGGAATCAATAAAGACTCAAGTCTGCCAGCACAACCCAGCATTATGTTACTGTAAACAATGCATTGTGCTTTCAGAGTCACTTAGGGATAAATCAATGCAAGAGATCTAATGAGATTTCAGGCACAAACATGTCGTCTATTAAAAAAGATTATTGTTGTGATGTTGTGCATAATTAAATAGTGTATCATGTTTGTTTTTACACACAGTTTACGTCGATGAGGATGTTTGATTCTTATCGTAGTGTTTTGGATGTTAAGTACAGTATTTGACTGACATTGTGTATTCCGTAATATGAGGGACAGATTATCATGAAGCTCAATGGGTTCATTAGAAAACTTGCTTCAGCTGTAAAACAAGCAGAAATGGTCATAGAAATTTCCGCTTTTGTTGTCTTCTCCTATTAGTTCCCATCCATTAAAGTCCAACGCTTCATTACGTTTTCTTAAATAGAAGGTTTGGCCCAAGTTTAAAACTGTTTGGAAGGCAATAAAATGACCTTCAAATACTTAAAGCCATATTTTCCTTCAGTGTAAATTCAACTCATAATTTTTATAGAACTATAAATCAGTGTTGGTATGAAAGTATAACACCTATATTAGCTAAAGACGTGCTTTATTGTCCTCTTATTGACTGTAATTGGTGACAAACACTGTGCTCTGTTCTCAGTAACTTAGACCTAAATAAGTGTACTAGATGTATTTACATTTGACGATTTCTGCGATGTGTTGTTGGACTAAATAAAACCGTGCATGTGGCCGTGGTTCAATGGCAAAACAGATGTGAGTTTTTAATGAAATTTTAATTTGTCACAGCTTACAAGGATGATAATGTTAGAATAATTGTTATTATTATTATTATTATGAATGAAAGGATTTTAAGGTACTTTTCTTTCTTATTCTCATAACTGAACTATAAATCGATTTTAAGGAACAAATTATTTTGTGTATTAGCTAATGGCATGCTCTTTTGTCCTCTTCTCGACTTTGTATATCGCGTTGTGATGGACAAGCACTTTAGTGAATGGGGTCCATTATGACTACACAATGACCACAATGACTATAATAACATTTTCAATGGCAGGGCTATCAGTGGGGTTGTTTGGGAAAATGGTCATTCATTTTAAGAAAACGGCTTGTTTTCCAATTCTACATCAGTACAAATTGCAGTTTTGTAATTTAGTAAAAAGCATGTGCATAAACACAGTGCCTCATGGAGTTCAGTTGTGTAGCTGTTTGATGTCTATGAATGAAAGTGTTAGACAATAAGCTTTTGTGTCTGGGCATTTTTGAGAGAGACTGTTTTTGTCGCAGTTTAGACATTGAAGATTTCAAAATGTCAGATGATATTGTATTAACTAATAGCTTCTGTGAGTGACAGTTGAATAAGCATGCAGACATGCTAGCATACTTCAATAAAGCCTAACATATGACATAGTGTATATACATATAGTATTGTGTTATAAAATAATGATTAGGGATGTAACGATACATAATGTCACGATGCACCGCAGTGCTAAAATCTGATGATTTGCATCGTACTAAAGTGACGACGGTGCAAGTTTTCGGTGCAAGTTTTAATAAGCTCCGCAACGCTTGTCATGCGGCACCCAAACAGAGCGCATGTGTGTCATCATCACTGACTGCTAAACTGAAGACTGCAGACGCTCAAGACATGCAAAGTTACATTCTCCAAACAGACGTGAAATGATGGATCCAGTGCACTGCGCATCATCAGAGGCGCAAACAAATGTTTAAGATCCAATCTTGGTCATAATCTGGTTTTAAAATCTTTGTTTCCAAAAAAAGTACAAGCATAACGTTGTCCAGGAACAGCCCAAACATGAGCCACAAATCAATTGCGCTGCTCTGTGTGTGTGTTTAGCTGCCGACAGTGAAACCAAAATCTTAACACTGAACAAGCACATGGCCCACACAAGACGGTGCGCTGCGTTTTTTATCTTTTTGCCTTTGAACACTGATTTTGTTTCTATTTCGTTTTGCATTGTGAACCCAGGGGCACATTTTATTTTAAAGCAGCATTTTTTGAACTTCTAGTTATAAATGCTGCCTAATGAGCATTTAAGCTATTTTATTTCAAAATCAACGTATTATTTATATCGCGCTTGCACTGCGATGCACCAAACCCTGGGTCCTGCGCCATGAATCAACCCAAACCATTACACCCCTAAAAATTATGAAAGGTTGCTCCTGAAAAATAATCTTAAAAGTCTTTGCATTAGAAGATCAAATTAACCTCATTGAACTACTGTATATACTGAGCTGTCAGTTCTCATAATGTTAAACTTGTATTTGTTGATATAGTCATTAGGGCTGAACGATATTGAAATAACTTCGATTAACTGCGATAACTAAATAACTGCGATATGGGATGCGGCTGTGCAATATTGTGATATTGCACAGCCGATATTTCGATATGTTCCGATATGTTCCGTTCTAATTAAACACAAATCGTAAGTAACTAGTTTTTTAGCAAACTGTATCAAAACCAGACTTAAAACAATGGTAAAATTGTACTAAATTTGAAATGTTTAACTAAAACTGAACTTTTACACATTTATAAATCAGATTAAGACTTTAGTGATGTTGCGATATATTGCGGTTCTTGCGATATTGCATCAGCTAATATCGCGATACGATATTTTGTGTGCAGCCCCAGTTGTTGTATTTGATCTGTGTGCCATAATATTCATCATGCAGAACCACCCAAACGGCCAACTCTCATTCATGGTTTATATACTTTTTTCATAATTCAAATATTTTTCCTTTTAGATCATTTCATCTCTATGTTTTCACTTAATCTCCACCATTCACAGAGGGACCAGTGCTCACTGAATGTATAGATCTTCGAAGTGTAATTTCACCATCAAATATTAATGTCACTTGGTATGAATCTCATGAACCATTCCCCTGTAGTGTAGCATCGCCTTTGGCTACGCTGACCACTTAGCCTGCCGTGCCGTCGTAACACTTCTGTCCCCCCTCCCTCAGTGTCTGTCCGTCGCTCTCTTTGACAACAGCTTAGTTGACATGTTCTGCATAAGTCTCACTCAGTCAAATGTCTACGGCTGATATGAGGAGCGTTTTCCCATTCCGCGTAGTCTATCAGGCTGCCTCGGCAAATGGAAATAAAGCGGCTGTCAATTGGCCCCTCCGTTGCCACTCGCCCTGCGCCCCATCTCAGCCCTCAATAGGAGCCCATTCAGCTATTGTCACACAGGAAATGGAGCAACTTAACTGGAGAGCCCTGGAATTGCTGTGTGTGCGAGGGTTTAATGTGGCCCTCCCGTACCGTTTGATGATTTCAAAACGTTTTTCATATACAGTGTATATAGATGAATGGGATTTTCTTTTTTTTTTCTTTTTTCTTTTTTTTGTGGACAAACATTATACAAATTCAAACATAAATACAATCTTATTAATTAATTTCTGGCTCTGTACTGGAAGCTAACTCTACAAGGCTCCGAGCTATAATTTAAAACTCATTTCAATGTGAGGAGAATCTTATATATATTCATGAATGTATGGGTCTTTGCAAGCTTTTAAAACTTACCTTCTCCATGATATTTTAATCCGTTCAAGTGCATCTACGTATATACAGTGTCTACGGTCACTAAAGGTCTAGTGCTTTTGCTGCCATTTGAACTATTAAAGGTGTTTTTTCTGTTCATGCAGTCTTCATTATTCAATAACGTGTTTTAAGCCTTTTGCCAAGGGACATAAAAGCCTGGCGTCCTAAAATAGTCCTGCAATTCATCATTTATCAGCTGAAGGACTCTTCTCTTCATACACGATATTCTATATGAAATGTAACGGGTTTTTAAAAGAACTGTCAAGTTTTTGCCTAGGGACCTGATTCCATTTGCGCTCCGCCAACTCTGTCTGTAAGAAAGATTTGTGCACATATACTGCACAGCTCGGGCTGACCTCCATCACATAATCCCTGGACCTCTACTTACAACTGCTGATCCTTCCTCATTTGCTATCAATGGTCTTCTCCCTTTCCCGACCTGTCATCTTCCACCAGCGTGTCTAGATTATTAAACCCAACACCTCCTAATCCCATCCTATCCCAGTGCCGCCTTTGCCCACACTGGTCATTGGGACATTGCTTTTGGAACGAAGAATGGCTCAGGACATTGGCTCAGTCACTTTCTTTCACAGCTGTAAAAGCTGTCTCTAGCCTGCAGACTTTTGTGCTGCTCACACAAAGAAATACTTTTTCTGGAGTTGCTAATGATTGCACTGTGTTAACAAAACAGACGGCTCATCTAAGCGGGATCAGTTTGTGCTCCAGTTTAATGCATTCTACCACAAGTCATTTCTTCCTAAATCCTAAAGAGATCTACCATATTCTATGTCATATATATGCACACTGTATACATGCCCGTTCTTTAGGGTAGTGGAGGCCCTATTTAACTCAGAGAAGTAGGACAGTATAGAAGTCTGATATGGAGATATACGGTACTACAGTCACAGTAAAATGAGCATATGTGGAGAGGTTTTCAAACTACGCTCCAACGACACGCTGAAGGATTCCTTAGCAGATGTTTCGGCACAAGATGGCTGCCAGGAGGGCTTCATTAAGTTAGCATTTGATGTAATAGTATTTTCCTATTGGTGGTTGAACATACTTAATGTGACAACGCAAGTGCAGTTCTCAGACAGACAGACAGATAGATCAGGAGCATAGTTTAAGGAGCGCGCCAACGGCTTTATGTTTTGCCTCTATGGCTGCTGTCATCGTGTGTTTGGAGGAGGAGGCACCAGGGAATGAAAATGTGTGTTTGGTATGTTTTAGGCCTGAAGGCCTGGCAAGCCTAATGGTACATGGGTGGCCAAAGCACATCTGACGGAATGAGGCCATCACATTCATATTTTGGATTTTAAAGCAGCAGGATATACATTATCCCATCATGCTGAGGTGACGGTCAGTTATGTGTGGCTCCTTCATTAAAAAGCCTCTGCTGCTGCTCATGAATATGGACACAGATAGCATCAAACAAGAGATGGTCAAATTTGTCTGCACTAAAACTTAACCTTCTAATTTGACCCAAATAGTTCAAGATCAGTTTTCTTCACACACACATGTAACAAAAATGAAAAAGAAAAACTGTCTGAAACAGGTACACTCAAAGTCTTTTGTGTCTGCAACAGTAGTATGACTAGCATGTGGTCAATGTTTTATTGACATTTGAGTACATATTGTTTTAGAAAGCACATTTGTGTGACATCTACAGCTCTATTACCAGTCTTCTTGGTTCCAACATCCAACAATGCAACCTGCTGCCTGTAGAAATTACATATAGGCTGCAGCCCTGTCTCATGCATACCAATGAGAAGGTTAGCGTGCGATCCATCCTCAGATGGATTACACACAGTGAGTTTGGCCACCGGAAAGATCAGTGCACCAGCCCAGTGAGTAAATGCAGAATGACACAGTCAGATGGACAGTATAGTTGACATGATGTTTGGCCAAAGCATAAGGAAGCTGCTCACATGGTCAGGGGCTGTGCATGTCTGTGGAATGAGAGAGAAAGAGAAAATACAGCATTCAAGTCTCGCCCTGATCTACGGCTACGTGGCTAGTTGCTATAGCAACATGACTTCGCATTCCTTTTCACCTGCCGTTTTTGATCAATTCTCACTCTTGCTTCTCCTCGCCAACCTTCCTTTGTCCTGAAATGGCTCGCCACTGCAGATCCCTTTGTCACCCGCAGAGGACAACTGCCTGTGGACTCTTTGAATATGCTTGACCTAAAGCAATTA
This sequence comes from Neogobius melanostomus, assembly GCA_007210695.1. Lineage (NCBI taxonomy): Eukaryota > Metazoa > Chordata > Actinopteri > Gobiiformes > Gobiidae > Neogobius > Neogobius melanostomus. The sequence goes on along the minus strand of VHKM01000073.1, from coordinate 4,245,423 downwards.
ATAAAGTCTGCTTCTCCCTGTGACCGTAACACTGTATTGGCGCTCCATCAGGGCTACCAGCTGCTAAGTTTTTATAGTGAGATAAGGGCCAAAAATCCCTTCATTCCTCATTACGGGTGATCATGCAAACTCCCTTACCTTAGTCATCTCAGGGGCCTAATCATTTGGAGTCCAGAATCTCTCAGCCCAGCATATGATCACATTACGGAGGTGTCTAACAGGGCTCATCCCATCTTCATTAAAGTCAGTGTACATTCATTTATTTATTTATTGGGAGGCAAGCCAAAGACAAAGAAGATTGCATATGCACACTACTTTGAAACACTGTTTTTGAGCCGTTCTCTGTGCCATGGATTTCACTTTCATTTTCTCGATGAGTATCCTACTAATTTGTCTGTTGTAATCAAATGTAGAGGACGGGCAGTGTACGGTCTTCTGCATAATGGCTATGTAGATGGATAGTGACAGTGAGGCGTGCGTGAGGAAACCAGGCATGAAGCCAGTAAAGCCCATAGGAGGCAGCGAGCCATGAAAACTTCACTGTCACATACAAATGAATTTCCTATTCTCTTCTATCTGCTTACAGTTATTCATAAATATAGGGAATACCCAAGCAGTGTGACTAATGCCTATCGTTCATGACATCTCCAGGCATGCGCTCTATATAGCAGTGCGTCCCCTCTGATTTGTACAGTTACTCGTAGTGATAATGCACTTTATTTAACTGCTGTATACTGAACAGAAGGCAAATATGTGCAATGAAATGCATGTATTCAAGGCATACAGTACATTCATGCAATGATGTCACGCACATGTCAATTTCTGAAGCATTGTGGAGGCTGTAGTTGTTGTTTTTTTTATAACATAACATTACAACAGTAATTACCTGACTGTTCTGTTCATTGTAAAGGCACTGACTATTTGAATAACACTGCAGCCTGAGTGAGAGAGTGAGGCTGTACAAATGACACAAAAGAGAATAAAACTTGGTGCACTGGAGCTTTGTTACTGTTAAATGAATGTACAATGGTATGATGAGGTAGCACCACTGTCCCAGCTCATTAGCGCAACATCTGGAGTAGGTCACATAATGCTGCCAGAAAGCAAACCGTGGAAGAGGCCGGGAAATGCATGCACTTTATCACAGGGGACCGGGCTTTGTCACATAAAGAAGTGCAATAACTTGTGCCAGTTTTGGTTTAATATGTTGAAGGATGAATTTGCCACAGCAATATTTTTCCAAGGATGGTCCAAGCTCTGCTGTTATTTTTCCTTTATTGACATTTGCTGTAATCAATCTTTCATTAGCCATTTTATTTTGATGTAGTAACCTCTGAAAATAATTAATGATACAGAATAAGTTTGCGTTTGTTGAATAACACAAGAATGGTGGGTGCTCTGTGGTACTGCTGCACAAAAATTAAATGCAAGATGTTTTCAATGCAACAGTAAAATACCCAGCTGATTGTCCAACTTTCAAAAAGGTGTGCTAGGAAATTATTCCCTATACATCATCATGCACATTCTTAGAACTCAAATCCAATTAACATTTTATTTTTGTTACATCACCAAGAATAGCCCAAACATATTTAAAAAAAAACACCCGAAACCCGCAAGCATACAGCGCGGCTTGACTCCAGTGTTTATTTTAGTTTTAGTTTACAAAGCCACTGTTGTCCTCTGACGACGCAGGACCATGCCTTTCTCCCTCTCTCAAAGAAAGTTTTGAGATTTGGTCTTTTAAAATATGATTGGAGATGGACATGTAGGCCATCTATGTTAAAGTGGAGGAGCCTCTCTAAACAGAGACATAGTACTTCATAGTGCTGTGTTAAAGACAATACCTTTAAAGAAAACAACTAGTTCCTCTTTAGAGTGAGGGAGGAACACCCCAAAGCATGCACCACAAAACACCAAGTTAGTCAAAGCAATTATGGCTATATTTCAATCAGGATTCTCTCATTACATCTTTGTTTTAACACTTGATATTAACTTTTTATCTTGAACATTGCTTTGCTCAAGCACTGCATGTGAACATTTCATCCCCTTCATATTTTGGATGGGCCTAAACAAGAGGTACACCTGACCCATGAAGCCAGTGGGCTCCTGACTCTGAGTGATTGCAGCAGAGCAGGAGAAGAGTGCACTCCACAGCATCTCCTGTGTCATTAGCACCACACCTGGCCTCTCCTCCGAGGCCTTAAGTAGAGCACAAATAAGAAAACCCATACCCTTCTTCTGTTAGGCTGCAGGCCAAAAATAATCTTGGAAAAGGGGGGCTAGACATGGCCCTGTTTGGTACCGTGTGACGTTGGCGTGGAAGTGGTGCTGAAGCCACAGTGCCAGGTCACTGAGTGGTCACATACTTCAGGTTTTAAATGATTTGGTGCCTTCAGGGACTAAACTGTGAGTATTACAACATATACTGCAGGGATCTGATACTGGAAAATGAGGCACTGTCATTAGTAAGTCTGACTGAACTTGACCGAAGATGGCAAATTAAATCCATTTAAATCACATGAATAGCTCAGTAGAGCTGCCATGCTGTTTTTAAGTATTAGATGCTCAAGTCAATATGTCATGGTAGAATGTAGGAGTGTGACAATATATCGATTTCCGATATATCGCAATATTTACTATACCGATATATTTTATTCCAGTATCGATACTTTTGATGATATTATCAATACTTTTGATGATATTAATGAGTGTCATCATGCATATTAATGAGGCAGCAGTGCTCCATTGTTTTCCCAGTCAATAGAGGCCAATATTGATCAAGAATTCAGTCAGCAGATCGCAGCACTTTGACCTAACATTGTCACGCAATTATATTATTTTTAATGATAGTTTTTATAATTATAAATACATTTGGGGTTGATGTATTCCTTTTGAAACAGGACTGTGGTTTCTTGTTTATTTAAATGTAAATGAAGTTAGTGACATATCTATAGACGCATCTTCAAGTGTGCAAGTCAGGGATCATTTATACACACAGAAAAAAGCGGTACAAAGCAAATGAAAAGAAATGTAAATATGAATAATATGTAGTATGTTAAAATAAACGTTAAAATTAGCCTGTTTAAATATATAAATATATCGATTATCACAGTATCGGCGTATCGTGAGATTATCGTTATTGTAAGCCATGTATCGCGTATCAAATCGAATTGTGAGGTACCCAGAGGTTCCCACCCCGAGTAGAATGTGAGTCATTATGCAGATATTTTAGTTCAGGGTGCTTTATTGTCAATTCCTCCACAGGTAACCAACAGAGAAATGAGGTCCGTGGGCCCGACTGTTGTAACAATTAGGCCTGTTGAAATGAAACAAAGTTCTGTTACTTCTCTCTTGCCTTTAAAGGCCCCTCTGTGTGTCATCTGCAGCGATTTCAGTATTGACTCTTTATCCAGGTTTTGGACTGTCAACATGTAAAGTATATAATTTACAGTCTGTGCCAATTTTTTTTGTTTCTTTTTTACTCCAATGCATTTCAAAAACAATGAAAGCATAAAGTAAAACGAGATAGAGAGGCAGTCCTCCAACAGAAAATGACACGAGTGGTCGTTTGATTTATCCCTGAATTACGACCATATAAGGCATCTGCCAGGAGATAAAGCATAATTATTCGGTTTACTTTTAATGAAGCATTTATTTATTCATGCTTTTATGTTTGTTTTCCCTTCTTCCAATCTATAATCTGAATCTCTGAAATCACTGTAAAACAATGCAAATGAGCTGAGAGAACATTGCTCTTGGAATAGTTTCTATCACACACTTCTTATTTGCACAAATTGTGCTCTTGCCGATTTCACCAAATACGTATATTTTTATTGCAACTCAGCACATGTCCGGTAAACAGCCAATCCGAGCACTCTCTTGAGACAAGGGAGATAAAATAAATGCTTAAATAAAAAATGGCAGAATAAATGCCGACAGAAAATAATTGTAGTGCAGTGTTTGATTGCATTTGAACTAATGAAATAAAGGATTGTGCAATGTTAGGGCTTGCAGTAATTGCCACAGAGTGATGAGCTAGACATGACAACGACTGCTTACAGATGGTTGTACAAATGGACTTAGCACATTGTCATTTTCAGGCCGAGACATCAATAAGCATGTCCAAATGAAACAAGGTCATTCTCCTTAATTCTGTGACTTAACAAGCGAGAGCCTGCAAATGAGTGCTGGATTTCCAAAAGGAACAGGATGTGACTTGAAGAAGAAGAAGAAATGAAGACAATCCACCTTTAGGCATTTTCACACAATGTACTTCTGATAATTGAAAACGCTCGCTTTCGTCGTACAAAATGGAGGCAGCCCTATTCTGAGGGGTTTGCGTGATCACATATAATCGCTTTCTTTTGGTGCCAGGGTTAAGAATGTTTTGGCGCCCGCTCCAAAGTCGGCCTATTTGGTTACCACGCCACTCTGCCAACCTTCAGCTGTGCCAGTTAGCAGCAAGCAGCACCGCTAAGTAGGTCACGCTGCAGTCGCACCGCCATAGAGGAGCGGAGTAGGGAGGCGCTGAAATCAGAAATAAGATGCACCTTGAAGAGATACGATAAAGCATTGGAATGAGAGGAGCAGCGAGGAGGCAGATGTGTCACGGAAGAAACGATTTATAGATTGTGATTAAATAAAAGATTTTTTTTCCCAGGCTGGAAGGATGCGGCATTGAGAAACGAAGACGAACAAGCAAAGTGATAAAAGAATGATGTCAAGCCGTGTCATTATGCGGATTCTATTAAAACAACAAACACTTCCCTGCACGGAAACGCACATCTGAGGATACATTTATAGTCCGTCTAATGGCGCACAAGCCTTTCTCGCGTAATTCTTCGACTTTTGTCTTTTCTGGCTGCTGCGTTGATCAATTTAGTGAGACTTGTAAATAAGCTGCAGATCGCATATTAGACTCCAGATTAGAGCGAATTCCCATGCCAGCTCAGATTGCGTCAAAAGCTTACAGCAGTGAGTCATCTGCTCTATTTCAGCATCTTTACCAATACATTTAAAGCGCTTGGGTAGATTATCTGTTGCCACTTTATTATCGACCATTGTTTTTCATAAAACTGTTCAATGGTACAATATTAATTTAAGTTGGCTTGGTTGAAGAGCGGGGGATATTATATTTTGGTAAATCAATTTGTCTTATCTTATTCCAACATAAAAATGTGCTTTGAGCTATTTCTATTTCTATCTATTCTTAGAGTTCTCGCAGTAAATGGCAGGTTTACCCCACGCTCCTCCTGTGGCCCGCCCTACGTACCTACCAGGAAGTACTTTCTTATACCATCTGTTCTTGTGCGAAGCAGAAAAAACATCTGCTAAAGCTTCACTGCATCAAAGCAACATGCAGCAGCTCATTCTGAGACTAGTTCGAACAGAGGTTTGGTGTGAAGGGGAGCAAGAGGAGGAGAAAAGGAGGAGGGGCTCAGAGACCGTGCACTTGTGTAATCATGAAGAACAAACATTCATATACATTAAGATTAACCAGGATTATAAATGAAATAAAGTTTAAAAAAAAGAGACAATAATAAAACATACCAAAAAAGAAGAAAGTGAAGAGAAAAAAGAAATTTGGAGGCGTCTTATACTTTGCATTTACACATACATACAAGCCCTGGGGATTCACAATGCATTATTAATAACTCACACCTACATTTGCTTATACACACATATAATACACACATACAATGCCTCTCAAGCTTAAGCTACTAGAAGCATACATTCCTTTGTAATTATAGCTTTAATGTAAATTATATAATTTGTATTATTTTCTATATATTTGTTCCTTTTTATTTTATTGTCATTAATATTTTTGTAAACTTACATTTTTAGACCTTTCTTTGTATGAATCATAATAATACATAATTAATTAGATCAATTGGATTCCACCCTAGTGTGGATATATTGAGGTAGAGTAACAACCTAACATCCTTATAGACTGAAGTCTGAATTCTCTGGGTGCCACCCGGAGAGCAAAATCTTCCGGATAACACTAGATATGAGAGAGCTTGAGAAGCACTGTTCCAAGTAGGTTTTAAGGCAGGTATTCTGTTATCAATAATGTGTTCATTGTATAGATTCAAGGTTCAATGAGATCAATCAGGACTAGTTGGACTGTCAGACACAAGGATAGTGTTGAACAGTGATCAAATTGAGATTCGACCAAATATCTCTTTCAAACATGTTGAACCAGTCAAATGCTTTAAGTTGCTTGTGTTTCTGGACCTCTAAATTGCATATGTATATTTTTACTCTGAATTAAATGACAGTAATCACCAAACCAAACAAAGTGATATGTAATTAATAGTTTATGTGAGCGGCTTAGCTATTCTCAGATAAATCTTCCTGCACGCAGCATAGTTTACTACCATTTAATTCTACAAACAAGCGAGGATTAACATTATCATTGTGTTTTAATAAAGGCTGAATGCTATTATACCAGGCTCACATGGACTGCAGCGGGTTTCTACTGTTAAATGGCTTAATGGAACTGTGGGCATAAGCTGTGTGTTTGTGTGTGTCAACAAAGGGAGAGTTGAAAGTTTGACTTTCAAGTGAAGTGGCAGGCACAGACAGATGGCCTAGTGCCCCTGTGACCACAAATGGCCCGCAGTGGACAGGCTGAGAGGCGACAGTGGCTTCTTGTTATATGTGCTCTGAAATCAAGACACACAAAGTACAAACACATTTAGAGTAATGTGATTTATTATTATTATTATTATTATTATTATTATTATTATTTATTATTTATATTATGAAACTCGTCATTCCATGAAGTTTCCCATCTTATATGCATTGATTTTTGCATATTTATTTGGCAGAGAATTATCCCCCTTTAAGACCCAACCAGTTCATCCATGTTTGGGACTTCACAGGACTGTTGTATGGTTGGATGGATATTTTCTTTTCGCTGCACATTACACATTTGTTGCAATAACATGAGTTTGCGTGCTAAAAGCTATCCTGTATCAAACAAATCACCGTGATATGGAAAAGCGACACTAAACAAAAGGTATGTATCCAAAATCCCCTCTCTATAATGTCTCTAGTGGTGAGATAAAACTTGCATTACTCTTTGTTCTGACCGCTTTTGGTGATGTCAAGGGCACTAGAGACTGCGAGAGGGAGAATGGTGTTAAGATGAATTGACACAGCGCTGGCTCTCATATACAGTGGAGCCGCGCAGACACACATCACTACGAACGCTGACCTTCCCATCACTTACGACAGCTGTGCGGCACGATAAGACCAAAGACATTTCTCTAACGGCTCGAGAATAGCCTCCTACCTGTGCTCCATTTGAGACAATAGATCAACTCTCCTTACCCACATCGAATTCCTAAGAGCATGCATGACCCTATCCTGCACTGGACCTTTCCTCGAACGCTTTGAAATGAATGAAAAAACAAAAAAAACATAGCATCCCAGGAACTCCCCCATGAGTGTTTAACATTCTTGTTATAGTATTAATACCCGTGGCCGTGTCAATAGCCTCTTAATGCCTGAGTCAACGCCCTCTAATAGATTTGCTTAGATCAGAGCGGGACCTAATCTGCTTGTTATGCAGTGGACGTCCTCCTACTGCCCCGTTCCCTCCACATCCAATAACTGCACGGGGAGGAGCGCGACTAGGCAGAAGGACAGCCAAAGAAGTAGGCGTTAGACGGAGGGGGAATAGGTGTGACTAAAATATCATAAATCATTGTGTTGATCCAAAATGGCAGAGGTAGACTTATGTAACACCACCTCATGTGGGCTTAGCGAACACAGCAAATCGCTTACATGATGACACTCATGTTTGAGAAGCATTTGAGGAAAGGGATTGCCTCTAGTTCTAATATGAATGAGGACCTGACTGAAAGACAAAGCAGGTTATTTACCTGGAAAGTAATTTTTATTTGAAATTGAGTTGATATCTACTTTCCCTTTTCCTCAATCAGAGTGATCGGCACTAGACTCCTTAGTGGCTAATAAGGGCCAGTAGGGCACTAATATCACGGCTTCATGAACCTCCTCCGTCAGCATTGTGCCTGATAGTGGAAAGTGAGATAAAAGAAAGGCTAAATGCTAAAGGCTGAACAAGACTAAGTAGAGTTTAGTGTATCTTTAAGCAGCACCATGTTGAATTGATTGATAGATTTTGCTTTGCTCTTTTACACTAATGTTTTCTCTCCTAAAAGGTAAATTAAAATCTTAACCCTTTATTGGGCACTCATTGAAATACTTTGAATTACATAATTTCAACTTAAGAGTGTTATTGGGGGGCATAACATAAGTTTATTTCTGTTTTAACATTAAAAGAAATCATTATCATGCAGAAAATCAATGTGAGTGAACCATATTTGGTTCTTGCCCTTAAGTGGTAAAAAAAAAATACAAAAGGTGTATATAAAATATACAAATAAAAACACCTATAAAAACATGTCAGAGTTAGAACATTACAAGTTTTGTGATATTGATGTTGAATGATCACACCTGTCATAGGCACGAGTTTTTGTAATGTGATTGTGCTTTGTGGGAGGGGTCAATCACCTCCAATATTATTTGACTAAAAATAACCTTTGGCAACATAAAAACATTGCCCTAAGTTTTATTGGTTCTTTTGTCAAAAAAATACTGTAAGTATGTATTATAGGTGCAACAGGCATGTCCAAATATGGACAAAACTAATTAACTTTAGGTTTGAGTGATCAAATATGGTGCCTGCCTTTTTCATGCTGTAATATCACTAATTTCACCACATCCTCCAAAACCAACACATATCATCACTTAGCACAATTATTCACCGATAAAATGTGTGAGTCTCATCAACTTACCATGGTTAGTTTTCAAGTTATATAAAGAAATGTACCATAAGTTTAGCCAGACTTGGGTCTTTTGCAGATCTCAGAGAAAACAGGAAGTTGAGAGCGCGACCGGTCTTTGCTGATTGGTCAAATGCCACAGTAGTGGGATCTGTGATGTAGGGTGAACTCTTCTGATTGGCTGAGTGAGGATTACTTGCTCCTTTACATTACTGATATGCAACAGGGAGGCCATATGTAAAGTGTGCAGAAATTACCAATTGTAGTCACTTGTTTGTTAGTCTAAAAATTCAAAAGTCAGTTCGACTCTCTGCTCCGATCGGTGCATACTAATGATGCGCGGGTTGACCCGAAACCCGGTCCGTGGATTGGGTCGGTTCGGGTACCTCAAAAATACGGCAAACTTCGGGTGCGGGTGGGTCGGGCACCCTTTTTTTCCCCCTTTCTTACATTGTTGGCTTACAACATACAGTGCATTCTTATCCATAAATGGAACACAGTTGGCTGTGTTTCTTGGTTTATGCTCTGAAGTAAACTGACCTCAATTTCCATTGTCTGTAGATCGTCTGTGTCCGTGGATGAGTCAGTTTTCTTGCGTTTAGCAGAGTTCCCGTAGTCTGCGTTAGCTTCACTCATGTTGTCTTCGTGGTCTTGATAGAAGTAGTTATCAATGAAAAGTTCCAGATCTGATATTGTATCCACAATGGCAAGTTGAGCGGATTGCAGACAGAATTTAATACCGATGGATCTATGTTTTTTGTTAGATTATTTGATTAATTTAGTGTTTGTTTTCTGTTTGTCGCTTACTGTTCTTGTCCTTCCGGGTTCCGGGTTCGACATGCGCTACGCCATTGCGTCACCCAGCCCCTTACCCCATAAAACTAAACATTCGCCAAAACTTGATTTACTACCGATACATAATGACATCAGTGAGCTCCGTAAAAGCGTGCAATACGCGCACAGCCAAATAGAAGATCTGCGCCAGTCCAATACGCATTTACAAACAGTTTGTAAATGCGAGGAGCTGGACACTGTTAAAAAACAAAACAAGACACTTTCCGAAACGCTGTTGGATTTACAAACTCGTAGCATGCGTGACAACTTAATTTTTAGTGGAATACCAGAAAACAAAGAGGAGGACTCAGAAACCACAATAAAAAAATTCATGGAAAAACAACTGAAAATTCAGTCAACGTTGATACAGTCGAAAATCGAACATTTTAAACAGAAAGAATTTGGGAAGAGCAAAGGAAGAAACCTGAAAGGGACGGTATTTGGTCTTAATGACCAGTTCCCAAAATGCTATACCCTATCCTCAAAGACTGCAGGAAGAACAGCAAACATGTCTACCTCATTGTTGATAATTGTACATTCAAGGTTTACTTTATAAGAACTCAGCTACCACCCCTTGGCTCTTCTAGACTTTCCATTACATCTTTAGAGATGATTCTGTTGTTCCTCTAAACGTACTTGGATGCTTAAAATGTTTGCTATGCTCTCTCATCTCCCAATTTCTAAATATCTTGGTGACCCAGCTTTCATCACCTAATGTGGACTATCTCAAAACACTTCAATCACATTTCAGCACCTTACAACACTAGACAGGCAGTATCAATCCTAATGAGTAAAAATTATCTTATAATGTACACTCATCTACACCCAGAAGGACGCTACATTATATTAGATGTTACTATATCTAATACTCGATTTACTGTAGTTAATTTATACAGACCGAATAAAGATGTGTTGTTGTAATTGTTGTTTGTTTTCTTGTAATTTTCTGCAACTGTGAAGCACTTTGAATTGCCTTGTGTATGAATTGTGCTCTACAAATAAACTTGCCTTGCCTTGCATGGCTTAATTTATAAGTGAATTAATTGTAACATGTCTGTGTAAGAAACGAAACGTTCGAAGACTTCAACTACTGCGTACAGAAGATGACTCAAGTACCTTCATTGAAGAATTAATTGTAACGTGACAAATTAAGTAACCCTTCACTATAGTTTTAAATATTCTTTGTCTGCTCTCAAAAGTAAAACTTCTTAATAAGCCTTTAGTTTTATCATCCTGGAGCTCAGCTGTGATTGACAACCGTCTCCTTGGAGACTCAAGGGGAAAGGGGCGGAGTTAAATGTGTGCAGCAGCGGCAGCGGCAGCAGCTCAGAGCATGGCTCAGCGTGAGAGAAGGGGAGAGAAGCAGACCGGGGCAAACTTTGTTTTAGCGAAGAAAACTCCATCGCGCAACGAAAATACAACGCGCAGCCTTTGTAAAGCAGCATAGATCGTTAGAAAGTCGCTGGGTTCCGCCGGTGTCATTTTCAAAAACAGTCCCTACAGAACGTCTGAAACGCTGCTATCGGCAGCACACCGCTCGTCAGGCGGACATGGAGCGGCGGACACGATTTTATGATTTAGCCATTTTCCACATCGTCTGTTTTTAAAAGCAGGAATTAATTCAATTAATTAGATTTATCGCCCAGCCCTACAGAAACATATATTCTGTAAAAAAAAAAAAATGGTTAAAGGCCTTTCGTCCTGAGACCGTCCCGGGGAGGATTTCATCTAATCCCGTGCATTTTTTTTTCCCGTCCCCGGGACTGCGGAACTACATTAGTCTCGAGCCCTGATACTGTTGTTGTGGGTCTTGGGCAAGACACTTCGCACCCCTTGCCTGTGTGACTGTAGTTTGTGAGTGATTGACTTGTGGGGTTGTTGTCAGTCCACACTTGAGCAGCTGTGGCTTTGCCACCACAGAAAATGAAGTGAATGAATGATAGCTTGTACTGTGCAATACTAATGTAAGCCTTTTATTATTTTTATTTTCATTATTGATGTGCTCAATAAAATCCACTTCTTGAGAACAATTAAGTTTCCATCTCACATTAAACAGCGTGACCTGTATCTGCCGTGTCATCGGCCACTGTTGCGTAAGATCTCTGTAACTATGTGAGACGTCATGGCAACTGCCTCTCCTCCGTCCTACTCACTTCCCCGTTATCTGGAACGCATCAGATTAAAGCCTGGCCCGGTGCCCTGTTGAATCAGTGCCAGTGACGAAGGTGACAAATAAAGAACTACAGCATGGAAATGCAGCACCTTTTTTGTGAGTTTTTACTGCCTTCATTGTCGGGAGAACAAACGGTTGCAGTGAGATGTTCAGGATTTGTGGCAACTATAGTCAGATGTATTGCCAAACGAGGCTCCATAAAGGAGAATGGAATAGGGAAAACTGCAAACTGTTCAGAATCCATAAGGACACTGTCAGTCTTCTTTATTTTACACCTTGTCCTTAGCTATTGTCAGATAGATATATGAAGAAAGGTCACAATAAGATGATCCCCTTTTGTTTGCTTTTACACCACCGCATGTGGAGTTGCCATTAAAACTCTTGACAAGTTCCAACTTCAAGTACCAAATCTGCCTCTCTTCCAGGGTGTGGCATCGACACTGTGTCATTCTGCCATGCTTCCACTGTCGTTTATCACTGTTCCCTTCAAACAATATATGTTTGATAGATATGCACAGCCCCAGGTACAACCTACAACAGTGGCAGATTTGGAGATATTCCGAACTGTCCCATAAATCTGCCAGTGGGCTATACATTGTTTAAGCCTTACATTCGCTCAATTAAATACCTGAAATGAATAATCATAATGTTACACAAGTGTGAATTGAAGTACTTTTCCCTTTAGGAAATAATCAGCTTTCACTTCACCTCATGTGCATTGCTCCTTTTTTTCTATAGCGCGGGTGTTCAGGGAAAAAACATTTTAAAGGTGAACTTTTCCATGCAAGTACTTTGTCAAATTGTCTTCTCTACATGTTTTTGGCAGACAGAACTAATTTCTTGTCTGGCACTGGAATGACTCGACTTGCCCCAAGCCACCCGACTGTGAAGGAGAAGCCCGTCTTGTGATGAAGGCAGTTTGAGCTAGATGCAGTGTGTCCAGTACTTTAACATCACTGTTGCTAAGCCCTTCGCCTGCTGTTCATACACATACATGCCGCCATCCCGGCCCACAATGTACCGCAGTTGTTGATGCATCTCTTTTTAATTAGACGCTGACACTTACACAGGTATCTGAAATATGCAAAATGATAAAAGATTCATTCGGAGCTCGGAAGAGAATAGAGTCTCCTCAAAGGAGACACAGTCTCTTCATCCCAGCGTCACTTATTGCTTTAGTCACAGACACCAAACAGTGTGACAAAAATAGTCCAGGCCATCTCTCTTTAACAATGTTGGAAACTGTCTTATAGTCATGTCCATTCTACATACATGTATTCAATTAGACTCTGCATATACAGTGGGGGCAAAAAGGTTTTTGGCAGAAATCCTATAGAAAGTCTATGGGGAACTGACCAAATACTTTTTTGCCCCACTGTAGCATTATTTTCTCAGGGTGCAGTATCAGAGCAGTGAGATCCTCAGTCTTTCAGTGAGGTTTTCTGTTGTCATTGGTTCTCTTGAGTTCTTTAAATTCTTCAAACATTCTGTAACCCAGTGTTAAAATCCCCTAATTTCATAATAAGAATAAATATTTACAACAAGTATATAAATATAAATTGAGTGATAATGTTAAAACTCATTTAAAAAGACGCAATAAATGGCAGCGCTATAGAATATAAATCATCATTAGTCTATTGAGAATGAGGAGTCACGTGCCGAGTTGGGGTGATTTGGGCGGGGCTCTGAGCCTGTCGGCCCTGTTGGATGCCGATTAGGGGCACGCCCCCAGAATTTCACGCATTCCTCATATTCCAGAGCACTTTAAATTTTGCGCATTTACGTTTTGGCGAGACCGAGACGGATCTACGAATACGACAAGGAAGAAAGTAAAGCAATGCAAAGAGATAAGGCGAAAGAAAAGGGACCTTACAGGAACAAGCTCATACCAAGCTCAAAACAGCGGTATTTGGAGAAGCTTGCGGACATCCAAAACATCGACCCATACGAGCTGCCTGCAGCGGAATGGCACAGAGACCTGGACCATTTACCTCCATGCACACACATGGACATAGTAAACTACCTTGTTTTTGGTGTAAGTTACTACACGATGCAGGAGTTTAAAAGCCACAAGTCTTTCTTTGGAAAGTTACGAGACTTTCTGCTGTGGCTGGGTCCAGGACTTGGCCATCTACAAGCCTCCAGCTGGGTGAAAACAGCGTTGTACTGACAAAAGTAACTTTGTCATTTTGCTAAATGCAATGTAATTACAACACACTAAAACCCATGTGAAAAGTAATAAAGTGCGTGTTTCGTAAACACTACATTGTTACGAGATGTTCAATGTACACAAACGTTTCCAACATATTTTGACAGGTCAGAGTGAGCTCCTCGATGCCGTGTCCATTTCTGTAACCTAAAAAACTGTATCCCATTGTTCCTACATTTTCCATGTCTATCGTGTGAGGTATTGGAGCAGTTTTTAACGCAGCAGTGACTTCCAGGCGGTAAAACAGTGCGGAATAGCAAGAACCTCCACTACTACCGCGTTAACAACACACGTAAACGATGTGTATTGCCGCCGGACAGCATTCATCATGGCGGCGAGGGAGGGGGGGATCGGCGGGGGGGCTCTGTGCCGTGACGACAACTTCTCATTCTCAATAAGGTCAAGTCTTCTCTCCCGACCTCTACGTCCTCTGTACGTGCTCGTCAGACATGCCAGAGACGCAGACAGAGAGAGACCTTGTACCTGCTCCGGGGAAGCTAACTTGTTAGTAGCAGCCTTTTTGGTGAAAATACACGGTGATAGGTAAGCAAAAACCAACCCAAACTAAGCAACATTTTGCAATATACAGATGAATGACAATTCGTTTTATTAAATTTAAGATACTGAGTCCCACAGGCTGTGAACCCACGTGAGCTGGGAAACCCTGTGTCCCACGTGGATGTAGCATGGTGAGTGCCATTCATTGTGTATGGGGGCTAGTTAGCATGCTAACCTCCGAATGCTAATACTACCTTTTCATTAAGAAAATGCACTTTTTAGATGTAAATACGATAATCCAGGCCCCAATTCATTTGATACAAAATACTATTCGAAGGTTTTTGCATAATCATTTGTGTAGAGGTGTAAAATGCCGTTTTCTGTGCAAAATACTTTATTTAGCACAAGGTAATTTTTACCCTGGGGTGCTAATGTGGGTTAGCCACTGTGAAAATTAGTAGGGTTAATGTCAAGTGCTGGTACATGCACTTTCCCTATTTTTTGAAGGTTTTTCTGTTTTAAAAGTGAGCTCAAAGTGCACTTGCAATACACTTTTGAGAAACTATTTTTGTTACTGAATGGAAACTAATGTAAATTGGTTTATTTTTATTTAGTAATATTTGAATTATAATGTTGTACAACTGAAGATATTTTGAATAATTTTAAAAGCTTTATTAGTAACTATAGTCCGTATAGAACATAATTTAAGCTATTGTCTAACCTGTTTCCAGGTCAGGTTTTTTTTGTGGATTGGATCGGATTCAAGAAGATGCTCTAGATCTGGATAGCGAGCCCTAGCCCGAACCACAGTAACTGGTATTTGTAACCCGACTGGTTTCAAAACGAACATTGAAAGACTAAACGATCATTGAAAGACTAAACGAACATTGAAAGACTAAACGAACATTGAAAGACTAAACGAACATTGAAGGACTAAACGAACATTGAAAGACTTGACGGACATTGAAAGGACTTTACAACAATTTTGGGGGGTATTTTTACTTTTATTTTATTCTTCAAAGTGCGCCTGTTTGTGTTCCCTTTGTACACAATTCTTAAACAATATTTGCAGAGTAAAATGTATTCTTTTCTGCAACTTCTTGTGTATGTGTGTGTCCTTTTCATGTTGTACACCATAGGCTCCTCCGAATCTCGAATCTATCTGATCTGGCCCAATTGTCCCTTCAGTCCTTCCTCCACTACATAAGGGCAGAGATGGCACCATAAGTGCTACAATTGCCTTAGCTACTGTAATATACACGTTTGTTTTAGTAAATCCAAATATCTTTTGCTCCAACAATGTGTGTGTTGCTCATATTGGAGTGACTTTTCTAAACGTGTACAAACAGTAAACTGTCAGTAGCTGCAAACTGGTGCAATTATTCTCCTGCTCTGATGGATGACACTGCGAGGCTCATCTAATGTTGAGCACCCCCCCGTACCAGATGCCCTCATGTTACGCCATAAACACACAATGTCAAGTGCAGAGAAAACGCATCCAGCACTAAACCTGTTGGAACTGAGCATTCCAAAACAATACATCAAAATCCTGCCCAAATGCAAACACTTGCAAAGCAGACACGTTTCATAAATCACCCGGGGCTAGCGCTTTGTGTAGTGTGTGTTTGCGTGTGTGTTTGTGGTTTCTTCTCTGTCACCCTCCTTTAGGAAGTGACCTCTATTTACCTGTCATACTCCGTTACCCCCCCAGTGCACACACACATTCACAGTGAAGCACCGCAGTGCAGCAGCTTCAGGTCATGGCTGTTCATTCCACTTGTGTGCACAAAACTAATAACCAATGTAACTAGTGTTAAAAGTGCAGTGCAAAATTATGAATGTATACGACTACTACAATATGCTATGTTTCCCCTTTTTTTGTGCATGGCTGAATTTCTTCCAGATAATCAGTATGTGGCGGAGGCACACCCGAATAGCTGCAGAATTTGAACAGGCAACAATTTATCCTCACGTCCAATAACTATGTACAATTTACAGTACTTTCTATAATTCCCTTAAATATTTTTGTCTTATATGGCTGGAAGGAATCAACTGAGATACAGGCTCTGCAGAAAAGTCACATCTGTGACTTTGTACAATGCAAAAGTAATCTAGAAACTTTCTTTATTTGTGGAACTAAATTCAAGAAATCTGTCCATGGGTCAAGTTTTTTACTTCTAAATTAAAGGAATAGGCCACCGTTTTTCCATACTGAGATATGTTCTTACCTGAGCTTAGACGAGTTGATGCGTACCTGTCTGGTCTTTGTGCGTGCCCGTAGAAGAGCTTGGACGCTTCTAATTTCATCCCCGTTTGGAGCTATAGAAATGCATTGGGAGAGGACAAATGCTAACAACATCTTTGGTCGTTTTGCGTGACTGAGGGCATGCACACAGACCAGACAGGTACGTATCAACTCGTCTAAGTTCAGGTAAGAACATATCTCAATATGTAAAAATGGTGGCCTGTTCCTTTAAGGGAAAAGACCTAATCGCACTCAAAAATAGATTTAAAAAAAATATCTTCTTTCAAAAAAATAGTTTAGAATGTTTTTTCTTTCTTAATTTTAGTGTAAAAAAAGTCTCATGAACAGATTTCTTGAAATTTACCCACATAGTCTATAAGCTGCTCAAAATTATTAGTTTGCATAACCTGCCCTCGTCACTTTTCTACATTTCCTCTGGATTTCTGCCACTAAGTAATTGCTTTGATTTCAACAATGTTAAAATGGCTGTCATGCATCTGCTTCATTTATTAGTTTGGATTGGGAGACTAAATCATTATCATCTTTGAAGTGCACCTGTCTAACATAAGAAGAGGAAAACAGTATTCCCTAACTCTGGCTATGCAAACTGTTCAGACCACATGGGCCAGAGCTCTATCCTTGAAAGATTAAAATCTTCCTGTTCATTCACCTCTAAACATTTCAACTTTTTTCCAGCCTGTCTTTATAAAGGTACCCATGAATACCAATGAAAAACATGAGAATCTGTCTCATGCACTTGAACATATTTTACCTTGAGAATCTTTGTACAAAAGTCTCTCTAAAACACACTTGGCTATTACTCCTAGCATGCAACAAGAGGGGGATTTGTAACGCTTGTAAGGAGAGTGCCAGTAGAAGTTGTCTCTGTCCTTTGGTAGTTGTGGAGCTTTAGAGCAGAACAGATTTAGCCTGCTGCTTTGAGGTTGCTGCCGCAGCCGTCTCAGCCTTTGAACTGAGCACGCGCTCAGCCTCGTGGCCCGGGCTAATTAGCATTTCACCGGCATCCGTCTTCAAAGGCAGTGGCACAGGGAGGAAAACAAGCAGCAAATGCACAGGCACATTTATATCAAACGCCCCTCTGTCCTGTGCGGCACAGGACCTTACTGCCACCGTTTAAAATGTGATGCACTTTAAGTGCGAGCCATGCCCTTTGTCTGTTCTGCTTCACGTTTGGACAGAGCACTGGAACAGCCTCAAGGTCAGTGGATGTCAGTGGAATAAAATAAATAAATGAAATGCAACATTAAGCAGGGAATTATAGATTTAGTTAGTGATGAGTGTTACTGATGGATAAAATGGGCTAGCAGCCATGGTAGATGCTTATAGATTACATTAGTACTACCCGCCCTGTTGATATCAAAAGCCTCTCGATAAAAAATACATTGTTAAGCTTCCTGATTCCTGACTTCAATGTAAGGACTGTGACTGTGACTTTTTCATTTTTTTTCCTACTTCATTCCAAAAGCTTCTGGACATTGACTAATAAAAAGATTAAAAAATATCAGAAATATGATTTCGTCATGAACAAAAACAGTAGCGTAAAAGATATGCGTGTTCGATACCACAGTAACGTTCCCAAAACTTAACAACTTGGTGCCAGGCCAAAGCAAAGACAACACGCAAATAACCGCACACACATACCCCCTCCCTAACCACGGCCCCATCGTTCTGCGTCTGCCTCAACACATTTCCTCAGCCCCGCCCCCCGGTCAATGGCCAGTCGTCCTTCCCCTCCCCAAGAAAAAATTCCACACGTGACCTCGTGTGTTGTGTATTTCCCATGTCTTGATGTTTCTATATGTGCTTTGCCTTAACTTAACCTTATTGTAATTGCGCATATCTTCTTTTGTAAGGCGCATTGAGTTGCCTTGTGTACAAAATGCGAGGTATAAATAAAGTTGCCTTGCCTTACTGCCGTTTTGTTGCCATATAAACTGCGCCAAGGAGAGGGGTTGTACTTTCTCAATGGTAGAAACCAATGCAACCAATAAGTGGTGTGGTCTGCCAAGGATGATCTGATGAAGAAATTAGAGTTTTGAAAATTAGATGAGTTTTGTGTTGGAGAGGCCGTGTTGTGGGTGTCAAGTGGATATAGGCTAAAGGATGTGGAGAGGTTGGGCATAGAAGCAGACTGAACATTGTGTACCACTCATTAGTCACGACTGACTCAGCCCTGCGTGATTGTTCACCGTCATGAAGGAGACTGTCCTTGTCTCTTAGCTCTTCTACTGTAATTTGTCACCTTGCATATGTGTTTACTTCCTTACATACACAGAAATCTCCATGCATTACTTCTTATTTTCTTTTTACTATTGCAATTTCAGGCATCATTCAGGCGTGGTTGACAAAGTTTATCTATTCTATTTCTATCATTCACTTTCCAAACTGTGGTGTGTTTTTGTTGCCACAGCTGGGGTAGACTGATGGAAATGTGGCTGCCATCCCGCGCGTCTAGTCCTTCCAATCACCACTGAATATTCACTCGCTCACACATCACATTCATTCATATGTCATCCTCCATCTTCTTCAGCTTTTTTTTTTTCTCAACACAATTTATTGAACATTTTTATATTTCACATTTTACAAAATGTCATTCCTGAACAGTTGGATGACAGAAACACCCACCAACCCACCCCCCACAATCCCCAAGCTGAGCGCAATTGTGTTGCTCTTACAATTTTGTTATATACTGTACGTATCAATACTTCGCAAAAAGAAAAGGTGAATAAATAAAAATAAAAAGGGAATCCAATGTCAAAGTACAAGTTTGCTTTTCAGTCGACAGAAAAAGAAGTAATTTCCTTAAAATATTGAAGCACGGGGTTCCAGTTTTTATAAAAATTTTCTGTACTGCCCCTCAACGAGAATTTGATTTTTTCTAACTTTAAAAAGGACATCGTGTCCCGTAACCAGGATGTCGCAGAGGGCGGTACCGGGTTTTTCCACAAAAGTAATATTTTGCGTCGGGCTATGAGTGAAGTAAATGAGACAATATTTTTTTGCTTTGATGACAATTTTATCCCTGGTTTAGGTATACCAAATATTGCAATGAGAGGGCACGGTTCAAGGTCATGTCCCAATATGTCTGAAATTGTTCTAAAATATGATTTCCAGTAGTTTTGTAGCCCAGGACAAGACCAAAACATATGTGTATGATTACAGGGAGTTTGAGAGCATCTATCACATATGTCTGAAGCGCTTGGGTATATCTTTGCTAGTCTGGATTTGCTATAGTGCGCCCTATGGGCCACTTTGAACTGTATCACTTGTAATCTTACACAAGATGAGCAGGACTTTATTTCCCCGAGCGCAGCAAACCACCACTCTTCATTCAAGGAAAAACCTAGTTCTGTCTCCCAGTCGGTCTTAATCTTGGCCAAGGCAGGTGGTGAGTCTGGGGTAAGTAAGTTGTATAAAAAGGAGATATGACGTTTGGATTTTTAACAAGAGGACGGAGAAGATCAATTCCAGATTGGGGAGGCAAAACCGGGAATGAAGGGGTATTAGATTTGAGGAAATTACGGATTTGAAAATATCTGAATAGGTCAGCTGCCTGAAGGTTAAATTTAGAACGAAGAACTTCAAAACTGGAAAAAGTTCCATCTGTGTAAAAATCTCCAATTGTTCGTAAACCTTGCCTTACCCAGACAGAAAATCGAGTGTCCATCTGAGCAGGTTTAAATAAGATGTTCCGAACAGGAGTACTGAGAGGCAGTGTTTCCCAATTACAATTGTGTTTGATTTGCTGCCAAATTTTTAATGTAACTGATACAATTGGGTTGTCTGTATACTGTTTGAGTTTTAATTTTCCAGGATAACATAATAGAGCTACCAAAGAATGTTGACAGGATTCACGCTCTAACTGACACCATACTGTTTCAGGATAAAAAGCCCAATATAAAATTTTATGCATATTGCATGCCCAGTAATAGTGTTGCAAGTCAGGTAGTCCTAGACCACCATCCACTCTAGCCCTTTGTAATAATGATTTTTGAAGCCTAGGAGGTTTGTTGCTCCATATGTATGACGAAATTAGGCCATTGATATTGGTAAAAAATGATTTGGGTAGATATAAAGGGAGGCACTGAAACAAATATAGGAAACGGGGGACAATGTTCATCTTTACGCTTTGTATCCTTCCAGCCAA
This sequence comes from Neogobius melanostomus, assembly GCA_007210695.1. Taxonomy (NCBI): domain Eukaryota; kingdom Metazoa; phylum Chordata; class Actinopteri; order Gobiiformes; family Gobiidae; genus Neogobius; species Neogobius melanostomus. The sequence goes on along the minus strand of VHKM01000073.1, from coordinate 4,224,480 downwards.
AGTAAGTTGGAGTTTGTCCCACTTTAAAAGGTCCTCCTTTACTTTGCTAAGGAGAACAGCGAAGTTGTCATCAAAAAGACTCTTCATGGTTTGTGAAATGTTAATGCCCAGGTACTTAAATTTGGTTGTGGAAAAGGTAAATGGTATGCTAGAAGGAGAAATATTTTTCGCTGATTGATTGATGGGAAAAAGTCACTTTTTTCTATGTTAAGTTTATATCCTGAGAAGCTTCCAAAACTTTTAAGTGTATCCAAAACATGAGGTATAGCATTGACCGGGTCAGAAATATATAGTAAAAGGTCGTCCGCATATAACGAGACCTTGTGTTCAACACCACCCCTCCTTATGCCTTGAACAGAACAGTCTCCCTTCAGCGTTACAGAGAGTGGTTCAATTGCCAAGGCGAAAAGGAGGGGGGACAATGGACAACCCTGCCGTGTTCCTCGTGTTAGAGGAAAAAAAGAGGATCTCAAAGAGTTAGTGCAGACACAGGCCTGTGGTGAAGTGTAGAGCAGCCGAATCCAAGAGGTGAAGTGGTCGCTGAAACCAAATTTTTTCAGCGTTAAAAATAGGTAAGGCCACTCCACACGATCAAAGGCCTTTTCGGCATCCAAAGAAACCACCGCCTCTGCAATTTGTAATGGGGATGGAGAAAATGCAATATTGAGAAGACGGCGAACATTAGTAAAAGAGTGTCGGTTCCTTATGAAACCTGTTTGGTCTTCTGAGATTATATTGTGTATAACTAATTCTAGTCGGCAAGCGAAGATTTTTGCTAATATTTTTACATCAACATTTAAAAGTGAAATGGGTCTGTAAGATGAGCAGTTGTCAGGGTCTTTGCCTTGTTTGTGTATTAATGAAATGGTGGCCTGTCTGAGAGAGGGCGGTAGAATTCCCTGCCGAAAAGAGTCGTTATACATATTAAGCAACAAAGGGGCTAATTTTGTGGAGAATTGTTTATAAAATTCAACCAAAAAGCCGTCAGGCCCTGGTGACTTTCCGCTGTTCATTGATTTGATGGCCCTGCAAATCTCGTTTAGTGTAATTGGGGAGTCTAAAGAAGCACTCTCCTCAACAGTCAGCTTGGTCATGTCTATATTGTCAAAAAAGCGTAACATTGATGAGTCGTTAGCTAGACAGTCTGATTTATATAGGCGAGAGTAAAAATTCATGAACGTATTATTTATTTCATGGGGATCCAACGTTATTTGGTTAGCTGCATTTCTAATTTGAACAATCATCTGAGCAGCTCTTCTGCCTTTCAGATAATTTGCCAGCAAACGACCAGCTTTTTCCCCATGTTCATATATCATACCTCGGGCTGCATGTAACATTTTCTCTGCCTCAGAAGTCGAGATCAAATCAAACTCTGTTTGTGCTTCAAGTTTCTGTTTGTTCAGTTCGTTAGTTGGTGATAAAGCATTTTGGTTATCTATGTCAGAAATTAATTGCATCAACTCTTGCTTACGCCTATTAATGGTTCTCCTTGAATGGGCAGAGTATGAGATGATCTCGCCCCTAAGGACAGCCTTTAAAGCCTCCCAGAGTAAACTTGAATTTGTATTGTTAACCTGATTAGTCTCGAGGTAAGTGTCTATAGTCTGATTTATATGTGCAATAAAATTGTCATCTGATAAGAGTACAGGGTCGAGCCTCCAGGAACGAAAGTCTCTAGGGCTAGAGATAAATTGTAATTCTAGTGTTAAAGGCGAATGATCCGAGATTACCCTTGCCTGGTATTCAGTTGTTGTAACTAAGGGCAGTAGAGCTTTATCGATTACAAAGTTATCAATACGCGAGTGTGTTTTGTGTACATGGGAATAGAACGAGAACTGTTTGTCAACTGGATGTAGGTGCCGCCATATATCAACAAGACCATACTGGGACATGAGTTGCAAAAGAGCCTGTGCCATCTTTGGTGGCGTGGGATCCTTAGGGCTGGATTTATCTAGAGTTGGGTTTAGAACAGTATTCATATCTCCTCCCAATATCAAATGGTGAGAATGTAATTTTGGTATTGAAGAAACTAGTCTTTTTATAAAGTCTTCGTCATCATAATTAGGTGCATACACACTCACAAGTACAACTGGTTGTTGGCAAAGAGTACCCACTACAATCACATATCTGCCATTATTGTCAATCACAGTCTCTGACATATTAAAAGGAACATTTTTCCTGATCAATATAGCTGCTCCTCTTGTTTTATTGTTAAATCGAGAATGAAAGATATGACTGATCCAAGACTGGTTTAGTCGTTTCTGATCTATATTACGCAAGTGTGTTTCTTGGAGAAATATCAAATCTCCTTTTAGATCCTTAATATGAGAGAGAACTCTGGTCCTTTTAGTGGCACCATTAATGCCCCCTACATTCCAAGATAATATTCGGACAATGCGTCCATTGCACTTAATTGTACTGTTACTTGCCATAAGCTATTAATTGAGGAACAAATAGATAATATGAATAAGAATACAAAAATCTGTTTGGATTCCCATGTAAGTGAAGTACAGGTAAAATAGAACAAAACAAAACAGTGTGACAACAGTGTTGGAGAACAAAATAAAACAAGATGCACTCAGCCCTCCCCTTACTTCCACCCCCCCAAACGGAGTGAACAGGGTAATAATCGCTCCAAGGGCCTCCCGGGAGGCCACTCTAAACATTCTAATCTCTACTCAAAGAGTCCCCAGAGCAAATCAAGTAAATAATAATAAAATAAAACTCCAGCTACAATTGTTAAATAATAGCAGCAATAGTCATGTTAGCTCAGGCAAATCAACTTGACAAAGAACCCACTCTGCTGACCACTCCCCCAGTCACCGGGCAACCCACCCCACACTCTAAATATTAGGTAACTTTAAAATACAGGAGAAAAAACTAGAAAACAGAAAAAAAAAAAAAAAAAGAGTACCTATATATCAATTTGTTTTCATCCGACAGTCTCAAATACTCATCCATGCTCCCTCGGCGCCCTCTAGCGGTAGCCTGGACGTAGCAGATCTGTTTATGCACGAAATGGGAGCACTAAACATCCTGCATGAATGGACACTATACAGGGTGAGTCCCCAAGTACCTGAGGGTATCCCAGCAGACCTTATGTTTAAGCATCCCCGGATAGATGTTGCTTGTAGAAATCTTCGGCAGCAGCTACAGATTCAAATTTGTAATCCATTTGCTCGTACGTAACACAGAGGACAGCAGGATAGCGGAGAAAGAACTTGACTCCCCTTTGGTAAAGCTTGGACTTGACTGGATTGAAAGCTGCCCGCTTCTTGGTAAGCTCAGCGCTGAGATCTGGGAAGATAAAAATCTTGTCACCGTTGTAAAGCAGCTGCCCCTTTTTCCGTGCAATGGCAAGAACCCGCTCCTTCTCCTGGAAGCGCAGGAAGCGGACAAGCATTGGCCTTGGCTTTTCGTTGTCTGCGGGTTTAGCTCTCAAAGCCCTGTGCGCCCTGTCCAGCTCAGGCGGTCTGGTAAATGACGGGTCTTGTAGGACCTCCACAAAGAACTGGGACATGAAAGCTGTGGCATTGCGACCTTCGGAATTCTCTGGTAAGCCAATAATGCGTAAATTATTTCGACGCGAGCGGTTTTCGAGGTCCTCTGTCTTGCCTGTAGTTCGCTCTTTTCCTTCTCCAAAATGCCCACACGCCTTTCGAGGTGATCAAGCCTGTCGCTGTGGTCAGACAGGCCCGCTTCCATGTCAGTCAGACGTGGCTCGTAAGCGTCTAGCTTTTTGCTAACATCATCCAGAGTGGCATTGAGGGGGAAAAGCGAAGCATTGATTTCCTTGAGAATGGCTGATCGGTTCCTCTCCAGTTCAGCCTGTAGCATGGACATAGGCACAGAGAGCTCAGCGGCGGCGGCTAGTTCTTGTTCGTTAGCATTAGCTTGTTTGGTCGTGTCACCCTTTGCTCTCGGTGGTTGCTTCGGCTTGCCTGACATTTTGTTGATATTCTTCTTTCAGCAACGCTTGCTGCTTACTTTTGAATCAGTTTACTGTGATTTGTAGCTGTTGTATTGAATAAATATCAAAATCCTGCTCTGGGCTCTCTCGGCGCGTCTTCTCTAGTCCGCCATGACACCGGAAGTTCCCATCTTCTTCAGCTTTATCCAGGGTTGGGTCGCGGAGGCAGCAGTCCGAGCGGAGCTGCCCGGACTCCGGTGGGATCCCGAGACGTTCCCAGGCCAGCTTAGCAAGATGAGTTCATTGTCTTGGGTGACAAAGACAATAACGTCAAAGCTGGGATTAAACCTCCAACCTTCCACCTTTTCTGTAATTCTGTATTTAACCTTCCTGTGGAAAATTTACCTTAGAAACAAACCGTGCACAGGGTTTTGATCGCTCACTAATGAAACAGACGACATCAGCACACATGGAAGAGTAAATAACTACTATACAGTGCATCCGGAAAGTATTCACAGCGCTTCACTTTTTTCACATTTTATGTTACAGCCTTATTCCAAAATTGATTCAATCCATTTTTTCCCTTTAAAATTCTACACATAACACCCCATAATGACAACGTGAAAAAAGTTTGAGATTTTTGCAAATTTATTACAAATAAAAAACAAATAAATCACATGTACATAAGTATTCACAGCCTTTTCTCAATACTTTGTTGAGGCACCTTTGGCAGCAATTACAGCCTCAAGTCTTTTTGAATATGATGGCACAAGCTTGGCACACCCATCTTTGGGCAGTTTTGCCCATTCCTCTTTGCAGCACCTCTCAAGCTCCATCAAGTTGGGTGGGGAGCGTCGGTGCACAGCCATTTTCAGATCTCTCCAGAGATGTTCAATCGGATTCAAGTCTGGGCTCTGGCTGGGCCACTCAAGGACATTCACAGAGTTGTCCTGAAGCCACTTCTGTTATCTTGGCTGTGTGCTTAGGGTCGTTGTCCTGCTGAAAGATGAACCGTCGCCCCAGTCTGAGGTAAAGAGCGCTCTGGAACAGGTTTTCATCCAGGATGTCTCTATACATTGCTGCATTCATCTTTCCCTCTATCCTGACTAGTCTCCCAGTTCCTGCCACTGAAAAACATCCCCACAGCATGATGCTGCCACCACCATGCTTCACTGTAGGGATGGTATTGGCCAGGTGATGAGCAGTGCCTGGTTTCCTCCAAGCATAACGCCTGGCATTCACGCCAAAGAGTTCAATCTTTGTCTCATCAGACCAGAGAATTTTCTTACTCATGGTCTGAGATTCTTTCAGGTGCCTTTTGGCAAACTCCAGACGGGCTGCCATGTGCCTTTTACTAAGGAGCGGCTTCCGTCTGGCCACTCTACCATACAGGCCTGATTTGTGGATTGCTGCAGAGATGGTTGTCCTTCTGGAAGGTTCTCCTCTCTCCACAGAGGAACGCTGGAGTTCTGACAGAGTGACCATCGGGTTCTTAGTCACCTCCCTGACTAAGGCCCTTCTCCCCCGATCGCTCAGTTTAGCTGGCCGGCCAGCTCTAGGAAGAGTCCTGGTGGTTCCAAACTTCTTCCATTTACGGATGATGGAGGCCACTGTGCTCATTGGGACCTTCAAAGCAGCAGACATTTTTCTGTACCCTTCCCCAGACTTGTGCCTCGAGACAATCCTGTTTCGGAGGTCTACAGACAATTCCTTTGACTTCATGCTTGGTTCGTGCTCTGACATGCACTGTCAACTGTGGGACCTTATATAGACAGGTGTGTGCCTTTCCAAATCATGTCCAATCAACTTCATTTACCACAGGTGGACTCCAATGAAGCTGTAGAACCATCTCAAGGATGATCAGTGGAAATAGGATGCACCTGAGCTCAAGTTTGAGCTTCATAGCAAAGGCTGTGAATACTTATGTACATGTGATTTTTTTGTTTTTTATTTGTAATAAATTTGCAAAAATCTCAATTTCAATTTCACGTTGTCATTATGGGGTGTTATGTGTAGAATTTTGAGGGAAAAAATGGATTGAATCAATTTTGGAATAAGGCTGTAACATAACAAAATGTGAAAAAAGTGAAGCGCTGTGAATACTTTCCGGATGCACTGTATATGCCTATCTAATAGTGGCTTACGTGACACCAATAACCACTGAATGCCAGCTGCAAACTGCATGAACTAAAAGGGTGGGGATTCACACACGCCCCATAAAAACAACGCTGAGGTGATAAATTTTACCTTTTACAGCCTCAAATGCGTGGAATGGATTATACGTGACTTCTTTTTTAAGCATTCGAGGTTTGTGTCACAATGAATGCTTTTGAGTTTCACTTTCAGCCTCGGTAATCCTGTAATGTAAAGATGAGGCTCTTACTGTATCGGCTCTCCCTCTCTTGCGTACATATCCGTCAAATCACTGCTGCGCTGTCAGTGTGTCTGGATTCATGTTTTATTCAGCAGCTCTGTGTCTCCTCCCGTCACTCACAGCGGCCTGCAGAGTTGTGCCGAGGATACCAAAGTGCGCCATCCGTCAGCTACTAACTTAATCTGTGCCAAATTACAGTGAAGGACCCACCACTTGGCTCCCTCATCGCACATAACACGCCACAATTTAGCCCAGTGGAGTGAGGCGAAGCGCACCACTGTAATATTAAATCATGGCCACGGTCTTAGAGACGCAGACGGCAAAAAGCCCAGAGAAACGGCACCCACCACGCAGTTACAAACAATCTCTGACAAGTGCATTTATCAGACAAGCCACCACTTTGTGATGGAGAGATGCCCGCAACGTGATGGAAGCGCTTGAGCCGACTAAGCAGAGAGATCATTGTTAACAGATGTTCTGAGAGAGGCAGAGAGGCAGAGAGGGTGGAGTACACAAAAACTGCACCAAGGTACCTCCATGAAATATTAGTTTTTATTTTTTATTTTTTTTATAAAAAGGTATTATTAACATTGAGTATGATATATTGGTTTATTGATGAATTGCTATCAAGGGCTAGCCTGGTTAACGCCAGACTGCTATGCTATGCTTAGGGCGGCGGTGGCGCAGGTGGTAGAGCAGGTCGTCTCGTGATCGGAAGGTCATGGGTTCGAATCCCAGCTCCCACAAATGCACACTGTCGTTGTGTCCTTGGGCAAGACACTTCACCCTACTTGCCCCCAGTGTCTGCGTACACTGGTGTATGAATGAGAGCGTGAATGGGTGAGTGGATCCTTGCTGTAAAGCGCTTTGAGTGCCTAACGTAGGTGGAAAAGCGCTATATAAGTTGAGTCCATTTACCATCTATGTGCGCACAATCATTTCGAACTTCAGAGCAGCCTGGGGACCATGGCCGAAATCTTCGCATTGGATTTGGGGACCAATCACAGAACGAGGAGGGACGGCAAGACGATGGCGCGCTATTCGACATATGGAAGTTTGTTTAGGGATAAAAATAAATAAACAAGTTCATTTACGGATCCAACATGATAGCAGCAGATGCGACAGCTGATAGATCATATGTCATACGATGATACGATCGGCTATGGCTACGTGCAGACACATAATGATAGACTTTCGTTGCGCCCAATAAACGGCTATGGACAATCTTAACCCACACCTCTCCTAAGAGAAAATTAATTGGTGATCTGGCGTTCGATGATGGTAAACAGTACATTTTTTTTTTTTTTTATAAACACGCAGTTAATCTCTTAACCCCCACCTGAATCAAGCACATTTGCTCCAGTTTGGCATTACCCAAATCTAAAAGTTTTTGAAAAAACCCCGTCAGAAACGAGGATGAAAATACAACCACAAAGTTTACAAAAAAAGCAACAATAGAGCAACAAAAACACAGTAAAAATAAAAAACACTATTTAAAGTGATGAAAGAACAACCAAAGAAACAACAAAAGAGTAACAAAACACGCGCCAGAAAAGCAACATTAAGATTATCCTTTATTGATCTCACAATGGAGGATTTCACTTGTTAAATCAGCTCTTACATTCAGGGTATGCAAAAAAAAAAAAAAGACAGGAAATGTGCAATCAATTAAATAGTAAATAAAGGTATCTTATATACAATGAATGCAAATAATAAAAAATACAGTTAGAGCAGACTTTAAAAAATGTCGTGCAAATTCTTTCATAACACAATAAAAAACTCCAGTCAAGAAACTTTTAGATTTGGGTAAAGCTGAACTGGAGAAAATGCAGTTACAGCTGGTGGCAAGAGGTTAATAGAAAAGAATGGGCATCCCTGCCCAACATGACATTTTTATTGTTTCATTATGAAATAGTAAAACAATTTCCACAAACTGATAGTCTCTCTTGGCCACATGTAAAGTTACCCAAATAACTGAATCAGTACATTTCTTCTCAGAAGTCAGGAAGGGACAGTACACTCTATTTAAGGATCACTTTACCTGTTAAACAAAGCCAATCATGGCATCATTCTTGTCTCACACGGACTAAGATTCTTTTATTGTCTATAATAAATCTGTTAAATGTAGCCGGAGTCACTGACCTGTTAGTGATTCCCTTGAAAAGAATGGTGTTTTTAAAAGGCAGCGCAGTGAGACAGCGATCGGCGTCGCAGAGGGAGGGGTGTGGTCAGCGTGCCAGGCCAGAGGCTCAGGGCATCAGGCTGGAGGCCGCAGATTGGCAAATGAACAGGGAATACAGGCACAGATAAGCAGCTGCTATGGTGCTCTAGCCAGCTACAGAGTTAAAGTGGGAATTATGTGCTTATTTTAAACGCTGACATCACGGCTAACAATTTAAGAGATGGACTGAAATGAGAGGTCCTTACGTTTGAAGGTTAATTACCCGATTCAGTTGGTGATGTAGCTCCAAAGGAAAACTTCCATGGCCTGTTCGAGCTTCGAGCTTAAGATAATGTTGTCAAGACCAATATCTGTGATTCTTGGCAATTTCCATTATACACCAATGGAGATTATAAATTGCAAATGAAGTGGGTTTTAATTTATTGTATGAAATTTGCTGTAATGTAATGTGTAACGTTTCATCCCAAGATCTTTCACAAACAAGTTACTTAAGAATCTAAAATTCAGTGTTTACTTAAGTGAATCCTTCTTTCCCATGACGTTATTGCATGCTGTACTCGTGTGTTGCGCCCTCCCAGTCGTCTCATTGCACAGATACTTCCCAGTTCATACACCTGCAGGCTCAGACCGGCTCTTTCCCCATGGACAATCTATAAGAGTGGGTTCCCAGTCAACAATCTAAAGGTCAACGTGATGAGTAAGACCTTAAGTGAGAATACGATGACACACAGGATACTGCTGAGAGGACTGAGTGAAATGCGCTGCATGTAGAGAATGCAGTGATAAGCGATTGCAAAAAAAATCTTAAAGCGTGTGTGTGAATAATAGGTTTTGGCTTACTTATCTGAAGACTGAAGTGAGGTTTTGGAGGTTTCTTTAAGAGGCAATTTCTCTCGCATAAATGAATGAATGAACTACTGTCAAACGGCTCCAATTTTTGTTTTGTTTTATGTTTTTAAAATGTACAATACTCAAGTTTGAGTTTGGATGGACGTTGTTTGCAAGTTTCAAACAAAATTGTGGTTTCTGCCTGTAGCGTTTTATACTCCAGGCAGAAAGTCCAAACTTGATTGAAGAGCAACCCTGAAAAATCTTGTTTAGGCGCATTGAGTTGCCTTGTGTACGAAATGCGTGGTATAAATAAAGTTGCCTTGTCTTGTCTGTCTTTGTGTGTCACAGACTTTTAACTTTATTTAGGCTGCAGATAAGACTATTGGCTCTGGGCTCAGTGCATGTCTTTTACCTCAGTGCCAATGAAAGGCCCACATGCACCACAACGTCTGCACCATATGGTCCAGCCTGCTTTTAAATGCTCCTCAATGTTTTTTGGCAGCATTTGTTTATTTTATTACCTCTGACATATGGGAAAGTACCAATTTAGCCATCCCAAAATGTCTATGTCTAAGTGCACATCTTTACAAATATAACAGTGCTTAAAAGGTCAACGTATTATGAATGTAAATACAATCCTTTGTTGTACAATGATTTGCAGTTTATCATCTTAAATCTTAGATTGCTCTTATCTATAGAAATGTGACAGCCTCACTAAAGCAACTTTTTAGTGTGCAACTTGCTCCTCTCTGAAACACCCCTGTCCATTTCTCATGAGTTTGATTAAAGCTGTTATTTAAGTTATAATATATTATTAATTCTGATAATCTGATACTCACTTTTTAATCCAATCCTCCCTGATACTCTTCATTGTAAATGTGTTACAGTGAGAGAGCAGGGGAAAAGGCAGGTGTGTGTGCATGAGCCTGCGAACATGCTGCATTGTGTGTGTCCTGTACCTCACACAATGCTCTGGTCTCATTTACTGACAGTGAAGAGAGCATTGTGTTTGGGGTGGGCAGATCTCGATAACGTCACGCCACTGTGAAAGACGCTCAATGGGCTCCTTTTGTTGGTCTATATCTGTCTGCCTGTTCTTTTAGGCTGAATCATAGACTCTATCTCTCCACCACAGTCTCTTTTATTCATTCAAATGTAGGAACCCTCTCAGGTTTCTACAGGTTGGTGGCAACTTTTCGTGTTTTTTATTAGGAATTGTTACTAAAAAGATTTCAGTATTGAAACGTTACTGCAGACCACAGATTGTCTTTTAAGTTCGTTCAATGCTTGAGGTGAATTTGTTCCTTGAATCTGCAATTAAACCTTGATCAATTTACGTAGAGACAGATTTTTGCACACCATGCATTTAGTTTTAATCAAGAGCTGTGATCCGCTCATAAATCAGCTGTATTGAAGAAAGATTAACCCGAGACAAATGTTCAGCGAGTTTTTAATGGCCGGCTAAAGCTGCTAAGACCTTGCTGTACAAAAACACGTTGATGGACGATGTGTTTGCTCACTAGAGAAAGGAATCCCAGCTCAGTGGCGTATGCTTGTAGTTTGTGGCGCACTCAGGAAAATCAAAGTGATGCATTTCTGGAATCGGGCCACGCAATTTTGGCCTCCTTCCGACGCACTGCCTTTCCTTCTTTATTCAGGCTTATTAATGTGCTTTTAGACACCTTAGCCTTGGTATGTCATGTGGTGTAACTTGATTTGTTAAAGTGAGTCATGCAGCCCTTATTTCTGAGCTAGCGCAGCACGGGAAATAACAACTGAATCAAAACCGCAGTTTTAATGAATTTGAAAGTAGACAGTGGAATTTCATAAAACATGGTCAGCAAAAAGCCAATTGTAGGAAAACAAATACGATATTGAGTTTCAGCTACAACTATCCGATACTGAACCGATACCTGTTGGCTCTCACTGCTGTAAAAACACAACTTTGTCCAGCATGCCCATAAACCTCAGTGAATATGGGCATGCTGCATGTCCTTCTGAAGCTAAGAACACGGAGAACTCAATAGCTGAGTTAGTTTTAACCTCCGCAAATGTATTTTGATCGCCGGGCAAAATGCCACGGCTAGCGAAAGCATGCTAATGCTAACGGGAGTATGCTAACGCTAACAAAAACAAATCTAGGCTGGGTCAAAAACTAGATAGACGCCTAATGAAAGAACATAACCACTGTTGGAGTGGTCAAGTGTTGGTATTTTAGTACATGAAATGCTGTTAAAGAATAACTGATCTGACATATTTTTAATGCAAAAGTTGTAATGATCGGATCACTTTATGTGAGTTATAAATGCAACCTCAAAGCTTGTTATGTAGCCAAGGATAAAAAAAGTCCATTGATCCTTGTTAAATTTTATTTATTTATTAATAGATAGATCATTGATCTGTAACATCAAAAGAAAAGATAAGACTTTATTGATCTTGAAATGGAGAAGAGAAATATTCACACTTTTTCACTCACCGTGCCACTCTTAGTATCTGGTAATATCGGCTATAGGCAGATACTCAAGCCCCCAGTATTGGTGTTGGAAGCAAAAAAGCTGGATCGCTGCATCTCTAGCCAATTTTACATTTATTATGTATGAAACTAAGACATTTTCTAGTTACGTGATATGAAATGCATGATTTCTATTCTTAATATTATCGCAGTTGCAATTCTAGACACAGAAATGGGATGAGCTGACTTGAACAACACAGGGTGAGGAGCAAAACTCTATGACATCAACATAGAGTTGATGGTGGAGGAAAGTGTTTTCATCTCATTCATTTCATTTATTTATTCATTCCGGGCAGACAATGGCAACAAAGGAAAACCACACAGCATACAAATAAAACGATCCATTTCCACCCGAAAGGGAGTGGGAAGAAGATAACTTATTAAATCCCACCCCGAGTTCCCCATTCAGAGCTCACCACATTCAACTTCACTGTTACATTGCTCAAGGATTACTTAACAATAATATATCGTGGTGGCATTGCAAACAACTGTATACAAACAATATAAGGAAAATTAAGAAAATTAACAATACCAACAATGGTAATGGACAATATACCAATAATGGTAAAAGACTAAATAAACCAATATAAGATAATAAGCTTAAGATAATAACATTAAGCTTACATTAATAAGCTTAATATAAGATTATACAGACATGAATGAACAAAACACAACTCCAGGTATGTCTTTTGTGAGGAGGCAGCAGTATAACATGGTCAAATTCTCCCAAAAAGTAAATTTAGAAAAATATTGGAAGTTTTCAGTAAGGCTAAGAAGCCACAATCCCTTTCACCTAAAAACATAGTTTTCATTTGAAAGGTTTTTTTTTTTTTTGGAGGGCTGCTTTGTGGTGTTCTCGAGAGCTGCCTTTTGTCAGACTGCTCAATTTGCCACTCATTTCTGCCTCCGGAGCTGGCAGGGATTAGTTCTGAATACACAAGTTAAATGCTAAACTATGCATGTCTCAGCAACAATGGTACAACGTAAGTCAGGCGAAATTAAAAAGCATCTCAAGAGGCATTTACGCGAGAGCAAGCCACTGCTAAACTTCTGTGGTTATAAACAATTTTCCGCCTTTAATGTCGTGGAGCTGCAGCGTCATACAGGCCTAGGCATTGTTTGTGCCACTCCCTAGCTCTGATAAATGGGGGAATGCATCTGAAACACTGACAAAACATTATGCTGATCATACACATAGATTAGTGGATCATGTTACGTGATTTGTTGTTGTTGGGCCAAATTATTCACTTTATGATAAAAGCACCAAATTGAAATAAATGTTGTCTACTGGTGACCCAAATTTCAGAACCAATGGGAAAGAATAGATACAAAGTAGTATCAAAAGTGTTTTTTTGTTTTTGTAGAAGTCTACTGCGCTCTGGCAAAGGCAAATTCTGAACTGTTTCTTTAGTTCTGCTGCTCCAGTGGGATAAAGAATCTACATAAATACAAACTACAGCGACTTTAAGAAAAAATAATGGTAGTGACGAAAATTTCTGGCCAATGCTCGTGAACACTTCACATACCTATTTTTTAAATATTTTTTTTATTTGACCTTTATTTAACTAGGAAAGTCCCACTGAGATTAAGAATCTCTTTTCCCCAAAGGGGAACCTATTGTACATGTTTTAGTGGTAGGGGAAACCGGAGTACATGGAGGAAACTTACGCTGACACGGGGAGAACATGCAAACTCCACACAGGTCCACCTCCCGTCCAGGTGGGAATTGAACTCGGGACCTTCAGGCTTTTCTGACATTGTAGGACCCAGAGAGCATTCATTCAATTTAAATATCAAATAGGCTAATCTGTCCTGCTAGACAAGGAGAATCTATAGGGACAGGAGCAAAAGATGCGTTATCATTATTATAATCATTTTGCTGTTTCAACTTGTTCAGTATCAACTCTGCCCTCTGCTGTGGTGTTGTTTTGTTAGAATACAGGACCAGCTTCATGCAATTTGACAAGCATGACCATTACACAGACCTTGAATATCATTTGAATTGAAAGAGTTTAAACGTACATGAATCAATAGTTGTTATGAAATGAAGCCCGTTATGCTCTATATAAATAAAATCACAAAAATGGATTCCTGGCTATGTGAGGCTTTTCTACTGTAGTAAAATATTTGACTGGATTGTCTGTCGTGTTGGAGGTCTTCCTTTTTCCCCCAGCTAAGCGTATGTAAATCTGTCCTCTCACTTTCTCGTGGCCTAATCTTAATTAAAACTCCCGAAATGCAGTTGGACTAAGATTTTGACCTTGGCGGCGAGTCCAGGCAGAGATGTGCTGAGATGGATGAGGGAGGGGCGCACAAGGACATGTATCTGTCTCGGTGAGTGACTTGTACAAAGCCTGCGTGTTTTTGAGGGCGTGCGACATGAAGTGCCTGTGTGTGTGTGTGAGAGAGAGATTGCCCGAGAAGGACACGGCGGCATCAGTCACTGTCAGTGAGACCGCAGTCCTGGCTCAGCCCCTCTACGCTCAGACCAACACATTGCTCCTAAACATAAAGGTAAACAAAAGAGCTGCAGGATGCATAATTCATAAAGCTAATCGGAGACGGACAAGAAAGGCATCGAATCATTCAGCCCACAGAAAACCCCAATGTCTCTGAGCAGAAAAAGGAGAGGGACCACACAAAAAAAAGAAATAGGAAAAGCAGCAAAAGATGGAAAAGAAGCATATAATTTTCAAAAACAGGCCCTTGTCTTGCTTCCTGCGCCTAGAGCCTTTCCATTACAACTTCCCTGCCGTCTTTTTATCGCGTGTAAATTACAAGGGAGACAGTGGGGTGTTTGTGCCCATTACTGCAGTGCTCTCTCCTGAGGATAGACAACGAAGAAAGGTTTAGTGGATTTTTCAGTAGCACGCCTCATAACGTAGAAATACAGTATCTATTAAGAGCGTCGGCCATATTGTGCAGTATTTCAGGAGTAAATGCTTTAATCTGCACAGAGACACAGACGATGAGTCATAAAACCGGTCAGTGAATGTTTTGATGATGAAGAATCAAATTGACCCTCAAAATGGCCGAAATCCAAACCAAGAAAATTTCCATGGCTTTGCGCGCATTTTAGATTCAGAAAGAAGCACAAGACGTTCGCTTTGACGAGGCTTCCACACACGCTTGTAGCTGAATGTACCAATTCTTAGATCAGAATAGTCAATTAGAAAGCGGGAAAGTGTGTGAGGTTTAGTTTTCGGGATTCACTTTTGTATCGTCTTTCTTGCACCGAGTTCAAATGAGTTCCTGCCTTATCTTTGGTTTCACACTTCAAGCCCATGCCTATTTAACGCAGATGAGTAAGTGCCCATAATGATTTAATAAGCCATATTGAGCAGTGAGTGACATTACACTGCACATTAATCTGGGGTGCATGTTAAATCGTCCGTTCCTCTCTGTAGTTGCTGAAGTGTGTCTTTGCATTGCGCCCCTCTGTCTCTCCCGGTCTCCCTCCCAGAGCAGGGGTGGCCTCTGAAAGCTTACATCTTGATCTAAATCCAAACTCGATGAATCATTTATCGGGCAGAGGCCTGAAATACCCTTTCGCCTTGTGGTGGATCTCAAAACCTCATAAACACAGTGCAGTAAATATCCGCAATGCACCTGCACTGAGCACCTGGTATCTCCCAGAATGCCGCGGCGTTATCAGCCCGAACCAGGCTCCAGAGCTGTGTGTCCGTCTGGCTCTCTCTCTCTCTCTGTCGCTCTCGTTTCATTATTTGGCCGGTTAGTCCATAAACAGTCCTCATTATGGATGGTACTGTATCTTAACACCTTGTTTGCATTTGCAGTTTATTTGGCCGATCAGTGCTGCCGAGTCAGGATAGTCAGCACTCCGAAAATGCAAGTGGTAAATAAAATATATTATGAAAGTTTGTGTTTAATGATACTCAAGCTACTGTTGTTGTTTTGTTTAGCTATGTACTGTAGTTGTCCTTTGTTATAGTTTACAATCGTTATTAAAAGCTTCAAATGAAAAGGCAGTTTTCTCTCTCTCTCCTTTGCCTTTGTCCCTGAAGTGTTTTAGTTCAGGTTTAGTGCTTATTTAAACCTGGTTTATTCTTTGTTTATTCCTGGTTTTGTCTTTTTGAAGAGGCTTAGCACTTATATAATGTTTTATTCAAATCCACAGTTATTTGGATGCGGTAAAATGTAGGCAAGCGTTTAATGATTGCTGTCAGTAATATCTGTATACTAGTTATCTGTGCACATTGGTGTAATGGTTTTCCCACTTTCACCTCCATTTGCATATTTTATTAAATAGATTGATATGTAATATTAAACAGGCTCACAAAAAGGTTTTTCATTTGATTTGCAAAATCATCCAAAGCTGCCACTAAGCTCTTTTTATTCCCCCTTAAAATATAGTTTTTTTCTCTCTCTGCATCTGCATCCCATTGTGGTGCTTTTTTCTTAATATAAAACATCAAGCTGAAATTCTTTCATCCTCACAGTTGCTTGGATTGTGTCTTTTGACATTTCCATGGTAGTGTTTTGAAGCGTGTGTAAAACTACAGCTTAAAGGCCCTAAACAATGAGAGAGAAAGCCACATTACATACATGGAGCGTCCCAATTCTTCAAGGGACAACTTTATAGGCACATTTCCGAGGTCAGTTTCACAGAAATGCTATAAAACTAGCATGCAACCTCATGAAATTGATGCAATTAAAAAAAAAAATGGGATGCACAATGTTTCCCCACAAATGTCTGAGTTTGCAATATACTAAAGTAGGTAACCAAAATGTGTTCCATTACTAGAGAAAAAATATCAGGTATAGTTCCTTTAATCGAGCTAAATATCAATGAGCTAAGTATCTATAAATAAAAAGGTTGTACATTCAGTCTCACCTTGGCGATTCAGACAAGTCCATTAATCTAATGAGCCTCTCCTCTTGTAGGTGGTGGTGCATTGCAAATCATTGCAATTTACTCTGTCGGTTCCCAGCAAATCAAGTGTGATTTTGATTTATGCACCTCATAACTTACATCGCGCCTTCATTTCCAACAGGAATATCTGAAGAGCTCTTTGAGGCTATGGTGGATTATTATTGGGAAGGCTTGGAAATGCCTCACGAAGAAGAAGGCATGTTCTCACTTTGTCTAGGAAACTTGTAAAAGATAGGCTACACCTCCAGGTAGTCCTGACGGAGCTCAAGCTCTGGTGATAGGTCTTCAGACGCAGTCTGCAGTCACACACTTCTCCTGATAGATTACAAATCGCTACAGGAACAAGTAATAAACGTTATCTTAAAGGGACATGTATAATTCATTAGAAGGGTTTTTATCCAAATACTGTAAATGAATGAATAAATAAATATATGTTCCTAAAACAATTTAGTGCAAAGTGAGAGCCTAATTACCACCTTGGCTTATACCATTATCACTAAACTTCAAAATGTTTTTTATTTTATTTTACCTCGTATCATTCTCTGCTGCAGTCTCATCAGCAATACTCCCTAAGGCTGGAGTTTGCACATTGCTATGGAGTAAAAGACTGGGAGGGTGATAGAAAGGGCAAAAGGGAGGGAGAAGGAGAGTGTAGAGGTGTGTGAGAGGAGAGGAGACACCTGAAGAGAGAGGAGGGACCCGAGAGCATTAAACCCAGTGAGAGAAAGGTGAGACGCTCTGGCTCTCTTTCAGGCTGTGCTTTGATCGCTTCAGTTCAAGCTTGTGCTGCGTCCAATGATGAGGATGACGGAGAAACATAGTGCATTCTAGGAAGGATCGGCCAAGGGAGGAGCCCATTCTGTGTTCATTTTCTTTATTTTAGAGTAAAATATATAAGTCTGAATAGATAACTTAGGCAATAGCATCACAAAAACAATATTTTCAACATCTTTCCACCAATAGAAAGAGCAGAATGATGTACCTCCAGACTTATTTTACGCCTTTTAAAATACATGTTTGCTCGTTAAGTATAAACGTAATTTGCTTTGTTTGTTTATGTTTAATAGCTTTTGGCTCAGGTGTTAATGTTCAGCTCCATTTCCACCTGCAGCATCCATCAGGCAGCCCCAGAGACGCAGCGCTGCCCGAATCAGCGTCCTGTCACTTTCGATCAGAACCGCATAAAGCATTCTTGCCATCTGGAAGATTTGCTGCAGGCGATTGGATCCTCTGCCCTCTCCAGAATATTCTGACTCAGACAGGATTCGCCTCTCTCTCGTCTCGTCACAGGCTGCTGAGTCCTCTCAGTGAAACACCTTTTCCCATAATGTGCCTCATGTGGCTAACAACAAATGCGAGTTTGCATCTTTGGACCAAGCTATAATATTATATCAAACTGTCAGCATAAGGAGAGGAATTTGTATAGATCCTGCTCTTCAATAAAGGACTTTTATTTATCTTCGGAGTGCCTCGGATTTTTGTCCATTTTTACACAATTCTAGTAAGGGCTCCTTATTTATTTATAATGCACTTTAAAACAACTAAGTTGACCAAAGTGCTCAAAGGTAAAACATAAGATAAAAACAATACAATACAAAAAGTGCATCAAACACCATTGTAAGAGTACATTCTAATGCATACCCCGGGAACAATGCTCAGTGAATTGCTCACCAGATTGTCAATAATTAACATAAAATCTCTACAGAAATGTCTTCAAATGTAAAACTCTAAAAATTAGGTAAAGCCATTGAATATTAACCAGGAAATACGACCACATTAGTCCAGTGCTCCGGTCTCTGCACTGGCTTCCTGTCACTCAGAGAATAGAATTTAAAACAGCTCTGCTTGTGTACAAGTCTTTTCATGGTTTAGCACCAAAGTACATCTCTGACATGTTCGAGCCGTATGAACCATCTCGGGCCCTGAGAACTTCAGGGAGGGGTCTCCTGGTGGTTCCCAGAGTCAATAATAAACACGGTGAGGCTGCGTTTCAGTTTCATGCAGCTAAAATCTGGAACAGTCTTCATGAGGATGTGAGACAGGCCTCAACTCTGACAATGTTCAAATCCAGGCTGAGAACAGCTCTTTTTACCCGTGCACATGAAAACTGAAAGTATTTTATCTGCACTCTTGCCTTTTACTGTAATTAATTAACTTGTTGATGTTTTATTGATTGATTTTATTTGTTTTCTTGTAATTTTATGCAGCTGTGAAGCACTTTGAATTGCCTTGTGTATGAATTGTCCTCTACAAATAAACTTGCCTTGCCTATTAGTAATTCCACTCTTGATACAACTGCATGCACCAAGGCACTTCCCTCCACTTTTTTTTCTTGTGGCCGGGGTGTTCTTTAAAAAGAAGTAGATGGCAGGTGTGGGACACCTTTGCACCTGGACCAATTACCTCAGCAGTGTACAAAACCTCACCTCCCTTCCCACTCGATCCTGTGCCTTCTCTGCCTCACCTCCGCCCACCACACAATAGTTTTGTTTTTTCATCTCTCGCCTTCATCCCTGTAGCCCTCTTAGGCTTCATGGCTCACCAATTACAGCCAACAAAAGTCACTCCCAGTGGCTCAGATCCTGCACACTGGACGCATGGTCCTGTATCTTGTGACGTGGAGTGGTCTTCAGGGAATCTGGAATCTGCTTATAGTTGTCATTATATGTCTCAAACCCGTACTTTTAGTTTTGCCTCTGAACATGTCTTTAAAGAATATGATAATGCGCCATTGCAAAGAGTATCTTTTGTAAATGAACCAATATGGACTTCATAGTTTAACATCAAATTGGGCAGATTTTCTCCCTAAAACATGTAATTCTCACAAATGTCTGAAATGGATTGACGTACCAAAAAACTTGAAAACGTGCATGGACTTTAATGAAATCTAATGAAATCTATCACCCTTAAATGTTTTTAGAATAATACACATGTCTGGTCTTTTTATGTTTTTAATACTATTACTTTCCATGTTCTGTTTATTTATATATATATATATATATATATATATATATTTATATTTATGCAGTTTTCTTCCAAAATTAAACCAGACAAAATCAAATACACACGCACACCGCCACAGTACCAAACTTATAATCAAAGCAGTACAGGCAGGGTTTATACCCAGGAATTATACAGGTCCAGAGTCCACTATGATGCTCTTCAGTGCCATCTTCTATGATTATTAGGGTTGGGCCGAGATCTTGTGGCACGAGATCTCGCGAGATCAAACTGTCACGAGATTTCTCGTCACAGTGTAAAATGATCTCATATTTCTTTCTTCTTTAATTTTTTTTTATAGGCTGAAATTTAGATATAGACCTTCCTGTAGACTACTTATAGGACTCATGGGAATATTTAGGCAATAGTTCTCTAATAATGTGTACTATATAATGATTGGCACTTTAAAAAAAAAGAAGAAAACTTTGACATCAGTCGCTTGGAACCACCGCCTCGGTGTTCAAACCTGCAGACTGGAGCCGCTGCAGATTCACGCCTGCAGATCCACACTCGCACCTCGTTACTTTCTCTTTCATTTACGAACTAAAGGCTCTGCTGTTGGAAGCTACGTTTTCCCGCTGCACGCCGCGGCGAGTCCGGGTGGATCCGTCGTCTATTTTGTGATTGTACACGCGCATCTACCGCGCACGGAAAAGCAAAACAATGCGGATGTGACATGCACACGCAGGCCAGGGCGCAGAATATGAAGGGATGATTACAGCGGGCCATTTAAGGAAGAAAGAGGTCAGTCTAACTACAGTAGAATCACTCTCTGTTTAATGTTTAAAACCTCCTCTGCGTCAGTGTCTGACAAAATCTAACCCGGTCTCCTCCTGCTCCACCTGAAATCAACTTTTAAGCTTCAAACTATATATAATTATTTGTAATTTGGAAATGTAATCAAAAGAGCCAAATGTATTAGCCTAGTTAGTTCTAATATTAAACTATATGCACACAAATAGAGCCTGATGATATTGGTAAAATCTTATCAATTCCCATCCTTATTAGTTTGTTCATTTAGTTAAAAAACAATACAATACAATAGCTCCATACAAAAGAAACATAATTGCAAAATATTGTTTATTATTGCAAATTATGTCAATCTCGTCTCGTTCTCGTGGGATTTGTATCTCGGCCCACCACTAATGATTATAGAATAACGATTACCATTAGGGGATCATTTATCAAGGCTGATATTAAACAGCGAGTGCAAACCGAAAAGTCAAATCCACCATTCTGTGGACCTGTTGCACTCGACTTACCATTTGATGATGCCCATAACACAGCACCAGGCCACCAGATCCAACATGTAAACAAGACAATGCTGTATGAGCACAAAACGCACAAGTGAGCCTGCTGCCGATCCACCTCTACCCGTGCCACGCACCCTGCACGTGAGCAAAGACTCGGCAGAAGACCCCCTTAACATTTGATGCCACACGTAAAAAATAAAAAAATAAATGTTCTGTTGACTTTATTCTTAAACTACCTACTCTTTTCACTATATATGGTGTTCGAGGGATTAACTTGGAGTAGGGGATTATTTTAACTTGCCTGTCAGTCTGCTCCTACACACAATCACCTTCTGTGGGTGCATGAATAAATCCTGATCCGCACAGCCAGTGGTGAGGAGCAGGAAACTGGACCAAACCCACCATTTATCAAATCGTGACTTAGTCAATACAGTCAACAATGCTGTCATCTCCTGATAATACACACTGCAGTATTATACATTATATCATCTTATGCATGGGCCATTTTTACTTTGACGGCAACTCTCACAATTAAATCTGGCCTCAAATGGGGAATCTTCATCCCAGGGACAACAGGTAGAAATTAGCACTTGCTATAACCAGACATAATGCATCCCTCCGGTTTCATGTTCATTTATATTGTACATTGTCCCTATTTTAAATGAATAAATAAACTTAACCATAACTAGATATGTCAAGCATGCACTGCTGTGGTTCACTGGGATAAACAAATTAATATTTCTGCTGTACTCCACCTGCAGTTACCTGAATTCTAATGCTGCTGCAAAGCTTTAAACACATTGGCTATATGCCTTTGTCATAAATATAACTTATGTGTAACAGAGGCAACAGTAAAATAAAGCATGTTACAATTGGGCGAGTGGGAGACGTGGAAGAAAACCCAGAGCATGAGATCCTGTTATACAAGACTGTTGTGTCTCTGATGTAGTGTGGAGCCATGATAGGAGCGGGGAGGAGGGAGAGCCTCTATTTCTGACAGTGTGCGTGGGAGGACGTGGGCACCTAACAGTATGCTGATGCTATTTTTTCACATTTTGCACATTTGTGATTTTTAAAACATGGATTTGTTGTAATAGAACTCAAATACACAAATTATGCACAACACTTTGACCACGGTCTGATGTTGGGAAGAAGATATGATTATCATGGCACAATAACCTTATATACTGTATTGTTTTAGAGAGTTCAAAGTTAAGTGCATATTTTGTGTTGTTTAGTCCTTTATATAACATGTCAGAGATGTACTTTGGTGCCAGTCCATGAAGAGACTTAACACAAGCAAAGATTTAAGATTTATTCTCAGAGCGAGAGGCAGCCAGTTGCAGAGACCTGAACACTGGACTAACATGGTACTTTCTGGTTTTGGTCAGAACTTGGGACAACAGCACGGATCTGTCACTCTAGGTCTGATTTAGACACTTTTGATTTTGGCAATGCTTTTCAGATGATAAATCAGAATCGATTATTCATGACCATATAACAGAGTTGGTGGAATTTGTTATCGGTACACCACATTATGCTCACATCTCCTGTGTCAGTTATACAGATGAGATTTAAAAAAAACCTGTTCAGTGCAGCGGCACAGGGACTCCACAGGCCCATGTTCACCCGCTGTCAGTGTCAGACACATTGTTTTTCAATAAGAGGGTCCAAGGATCGATCACAGGTCACGGCCATTTTGTCTGAAGCACGTCGTGCTTAATTTAATAATAAATTCAATCAAAATGTTATATGCAATATAGGAACCAGGGCTTGGCATTAACTTTTTTGGTCACCGGCCACTGTGACTAGTGGTTTTCTAAAGTTGCTATCCACCAACTGATTTCACTAGGCAAAATTAAAACGTATCCACTTTATTCCTGGGGTGGCTCATGTAGAAACGAGGATGGGGGGGGTGAGTTTTCGTTTCACATAGCGGTTTATTTCCACATTTTAAGATGATTTTCCAAACAATCAGCGTCCATAACATTTGAAAAGATGTCCTCGAGCAGCTCTAGAACACGTTTTGCTGTTCGTGGTTGAATTAAAAAAACAGGGAAAGTGACATTTGTGGCTCTGGAACATGCAGTGTTTGGAACATGCTAAAACTGGGCTTAAACTATAACATGTTGGGGCGATTTTTAACATGAAACACTAAATGCTACTGACTCACATAAATTTACGAAGAAAGCCTTTGCCCACAGAGGTAAACAAACACTGTTAACACACGACTGACTGACCTGCTCACACTGTACGAGTGATATGAACCGAGCCCCGTGAGGCGACACAAGCTGAACTCGGTCTGAATACATTGCATTTTAAATACGTAGTTATGCAAAGAGCATTCCAACTTTTTTCCTCGTCGTTTTTTGTGCAAAACCTTTGACCTAATTAAACTAAAGACATGTCCTTTTTCCACGTAAATGCGGAAATGTAAATGTAATGTAACGAGGCTTCGTAAACAGACTTTAGCTCAGTTTATTCTGAAAATGTGAAGATCTCCAGGGATATTTGACCAATCAACACGAAGCAAGAAGTGTTTTTATGCTGACAATCCATTCTCTAAGCCTAAAGTACCACATCTGAGTAAAGTCTTTGTGAAAGATCGCAGAATTAGAAGATATCCACAGAGGTTAAGTGGAGACAACTTGGCCACACGTCCACGGGTCAGAAAACTCTTCGACGGAGCGATTTTCAGTCATAAGTTAATTTTGAGCAGCTAATCATGGCTCGTAGTTTCGTCTCAGCTGTGACAGCTCGTGTTCCCACATAGTCTACACCTCTAAAACTCATAGAAAGTAGATTCGAGCGGACGGTCTCCATGCAAACAAACAACGGACCCGGTCACACTGGAAATCCTCCCCATCTTTCACGCAAAGGCTCATGGGGCGTAGGAATAAGGTGGATATATTTAAAACTTCACTTTGATGCTAACATGATCAGATTAACATAGAAAACCCAATAAGAAATAGAATAGAATCACAGAATTGTATTACATTTATTGTTGTTGTAGGCTGCTCAGCCTGCTGTAGTCGGCTTACAGTTTATTGATAATCTCTCCTTTTTACATGAGCAGGACTTAGCCAGTGCGACAGAGAATAAGTGCAGTCTGTAGCTAGAGCTTTAGTCTGTGTAACACGCTGTAACGTTCTCCAGGGTCCAGACTGAGACCAAAGTGTTGGAGGTAAATATCCACCGTTCAACGTGAAACCTGCGCTCATAGTGCATATCAAAATTACAAATTAGTTGCGAGTTAAACTCTTTGTCCGGAGATAAACAGAGGGGAAAGTCTGTGTGCAACTGCGCTGCATGTGACATGGCTATGTGGAGTGGAGCGGTGCTGCTTGGCGCATGCTGGTGCATGTGACAGACGCAGACCCGGTCCGAGAACGAGACGAGACAATTAAGATGAAACTCTGCCGGAGAGTTATAGTGCGGTAGAATGATGTTCAGATGTCAATGAGGGGACACAGAAGGAAAATGAATGGGAGCAGTCTGACCCGCCAGTGTGGCTAGTGAGTGATGGCATCAGCCACTACAGCCTAAATCTACCTGCATTTGGCGGGTTGGCGTTTGCTAATGTCAAGCCCTGATTGGAACCGTTGTGAAGCAGCTGATAAGTAAGTGCTTTATTGTCATTGTACAACTGTACAACAAAATAGTGTTCAGGTGTTAGTCCTGAGCTGCTGCGGCTGAGCCGCGCTGCCACTGTGTCAACCTGACCCGCATGACCTTGGAGGTCGGGGAAACTGTAGCACTCGGAAAAAACCTGGCTGGCTGCCCTCTGTCTCCTCTGATCCTCTGAAATGGTGCAGCGCCTCCTGGGTTTGTCCCTGTTTCAGAGCGTGGTGTCCTGCACTGGTCAGCTCCACCACCTCCTTCCTGATATGTAGAAAATGACAGATCTGGAATTACAAATTGCTAAAACATGCTCCCAGTTAGCATTAGTCAGTAACATTCCACTAAAGCAAACATGTACTTTTCAAAATAAGTAGCCTAATGACTGTTTACCGGAGCCTTACGCTGGAACTCTTATTTACACTTGTGCATGAGAGAGCTGTGAGGCAAGCCCATATTTTCAAAGCACACTGTTAGCTACCAGAAAGTATGCGTCCCTGCTTTCTCCTAAAATGGCCGAATTCCAGCCATCTATGCCCAGACCGAGATTAATTGGCCACAGCCGTTGTGCTCCCGCTGTACACTTTTCTGGGTCTTTTGCCAAGAACGTCCCTGACATATGCAATGTATTTTTCTCTAATTTGTCACCCATCTGTATACACATGCGCGTCAACTAGTGTGTCCCCGGGCTGGTTGTTGAGTCAGCGTCTCCGTGGCGTTTCCCCTTGAAGTGGGTCCTCAGAGACGCATCACAAAGGCTGCATGACACCGGACAGGGAGGGGGTGAGAGAGATAGAACAACTCTGCAACAAGCACCACTGTCAAATCAATAAGTCAAACAGTCCCCGACATGTAATCCGCACCGGCACTGTTTATAGATCTGTTACTATACCGAGAATTAGGGCATTCGATCAAGTCTGCTGGGGAGATGCATGTGTGGCCAATGTTACCTTATGCTCTATTATTTATGTTACATGTGTACGATTGTAGAGCAGTGCATTGCCTACACATTATTTAAAAAAATGAGTGCATAACGGTAATGGTTTTGAACCAGATGTCAAAGTCTGTGCAAAACATAAGATATATGTACTAAGATTATTATTATTATTATTATTATTATTATTATTGCATATTGACCCTATTGAACATGTTTCAATACATCCAAGGATTTTTTTTAAGCGTAGAGATACTACTAACTCCATCCTCATAAGGTCATTAAAGGTCAAAGATAAACAAAAGCTGTTTAATAATGCACTAGTGGAGTTCTGTCTTGTGGCTATAGAGCTGTTTTTCTCTCGTTTGGTAAACTCTAGGTGTGAAATGCCTACATTCATACATTTCTCAAATGTTTGTGATTGTTTAACAACTGTTCTTACAAGGGAAACTCTCTATTTCACTATTAAACTATGACCAGACTATGGATTTACCAAGTATACAAGATATTATGGTGCTTTCACACCAAACACATCTGAAGCATCAAGCGGCTGTGGTTTCTGTATATTTTTACAGGCATACTGCGCACACTTGCAGATACAGTGAGGAAAATAAGTATTTGAACACCCTGCTATTTTGCAAGTTCTCCCACTTAGAAATCATGGAGGGGTCTGAAATTGTCGTCGTAGGTGCATGTCCACTGTGAGAGACATAATCTAAAAAAAAAAATCCAGAAATCACAATGTATGATTTTTTAACTATTTATTTGTATGATACAGCTGCAAACAAGTATTTGAACACCTGAGAAAATCAATGTTAATATTTGGTACAGTAGCCTTTGTTTGCAATTACAGAGGTCAAACGTTTCCTGTAGTTTTTCACCAGGTTTGCACACACTGCAGGAGGGATTTTGGCCCACTCCTCCACACAGATCTTCTCTAGATCAGTCAGGTTTCTGGGCTGTCGCTGAGAAACACGGAGTTTGAGCTCCCTCCAAAGATTCTCTATTGGGTTTAGGTCTGGAGACTGGCTAGGCCACGCCAGAACCTTGATATGCTTCTTACAGAGCCACTCCTTGGTTATCCTGGCTGTGTGCTTCGGGTCATTGTCATGTTGGAAGACCCAGCCTCGACCCATCTTCAATGCTCTAACTGAGGGAAGGAGGTTGTTCCCCAAAATCTCACAATACATGGCCCCGGTCATCCTCTCCTTAATACAGTGCAGTCGCCCTGTCCCATGTGCAGAAAAACACCCCCAAAGCATGATGCTACCACCCCCATGCTTCACAGTAGGGATGGTGTTCTTGGGATGGTACTCATCATTCTTCTTCCTCCAAACACGTTTAGTGGAATTATGACCAAAACGTTCCATTTTGGTCTCATCTGACCACATGACTTTCTCCCATGACTCCTCTGGATCATCCAAATGGTCATTGGCAAACTTAAGACGGGCCTTGACATGTGCTGGTTTAAGCAGGGGAACCTTCCGTGCCATGCATGATTTCAAACAATGACGTCTTAGTGTATTACCAACAGTAACCTTGGAAACGGTGGTCCCAGCTCTTTTCAGGTCATTGACCAGCTCCCCCCGTGTAGTTCTGGGCTGATTTCTCACCTTTCTTAGGATCATTGAGACCCCACGAGGTGAGATCTTGCATGGAGCCCCAGTCCGAGGGAGATTGACAGTCATGTTTAGCTTCTTCCATTTTCTAATGATTGCTCCAACAGTGGACCTTTTTTCACCAAGCTGCTTGGCAATTTCCCCGTAGCCCTTTCCAACCTTGTGGAGGTGTACAATTTTGTCTCTAGTGTCTTTGGACAGCTCTTTGGTCTTGGCCATGTTAGTAGTTGGATTCTTACTGATTGAATGGGGTGGACAGGTGTCTTTATGCAGCTAAAGACCTCAAACAGGTGCATCTAAATGTACGATAATAAATGGAGTGGAGGTGGACATTTTAAAGGCAGACTAACAGGTCTTTGAGGGTCAAAATTCTAGCTGATAGACAGGTGTTCAAATACTTGTTTGCAGCTGTATCATACAAATAAATAGTTAAAAAATTATACATTGTGATTTCTGGATTTTCTTTTTTAGATTATGTCTCTCACAGTGGACATGCACCTACGATGACAATTTCAGACCCCTCCATGATTTCTAAGTGGGAGAACTTGCAAAATAGCAGGGTGTTCAAATACTTATTTTCCTCACTGTATATTACCTGTAGAAGTGGATCATGTGACCAAGCGACACAAATCCAGCTCCAATTCCTCCATCAGGAGGAATTGGAGCCAACCCAATAGAGGTGTGGATTCATGAACGTCAATCAGGGACCAAGCTCGATACAGGTTTGGGCACGGCTTGCCAGTCTGGATGAGGAGTGAGTGAGTGGAAGGAAGGGAGCGAGAGGACAAGGAAGAGCGATCACTCATTTGGCTGCGTAAACCTGGGGCTAAATACCTCTCCTACATCATAAAGTGACAAACAGATTTATCCACAAAACAGCGGGTCTGAAAAGAGGACATTAAAGCCCTTTGTGAGAAGAACACATTGGATTACAAACATGTTTTAAACAGGATTTAATCATGACATGATAAATCTCCTCACAGTGGGACAGGAGGCTACAAACCCTTGTGGATCAGGCCGGGGAGGTCTAGAGCAGGGGTTCCCAAACTCTTTTGGCTGGGACCCCATTGTATAAACTTATTGCCTCTTAGGGCAGAAAAAAATGTTCAAATCAAGTTAATAGGTATTTAAGATAAGATAAGATAGCCTAATAGGTATTTAAACTATTTAAACTAACTATTTGGAATAATTGAATGTATTTCATAAACTATAGGCTGTTTTACACTAAAAACTATACTAAAAACAGTTGTATTTATCTTTTTGTTTCATCTTGAAATCATCTGGGGACCCCCACTCAAGGTCTCGCGACCCCCAAGGGGTCCCAACCCCCACTTTGGGAACCACTGGTCTAGAGAGGTACCCGGAGTGAGTGGCTGTGGAAACAGCCGCCTCCACACCGGCTCAGGGGAGAGCCAGTGTATGGAAGTGTCTCCCAGTTTCCAGAAGAGGCAGGAGGTTTGGGCGAGGTAGTACAATTATTCTACTGTCATGAAGCAAAGAATCATTTTCATTCAGAAATTTGTGCTTAGAGAAAATCTTGTCGGAAAAAAGAATTACCCAGCAGCAGTAGCCCCTCCGGAAGCAAACAGAAGCAAACCTGCAAATGACACGACTCACGCGAGTGACTGCTCAGCCACCAACAATGTGGACTATCTTATGATTTGTTTTTGTTATATTTTGTCTGATTTTTTTTGTGTCTTTTTACTTCAGTGTTGTTTGGTATTAAAACATTATTAAATTATTCTATATTTTTCTAACACCAAAACAACACTGAAGTAAAAAGACACTAAAAAATCAGAAAAAATATAACAAAGTAAGAAGTTCAAATAATTGCTCAAATTCTAGCATCTGTAACAGTAACAGTGTTTGTCGTGTTCGTGAAGGGCACTGGACATGATCACAGACACAGGCGGCATCAGAGCGATGGATTTGACCAGAGATAGGGAGCGGCTTTGATAGTCTGAGCCATTGATGGACGGATTGCATCAGATTGGAGGGGGATAAGCTGCTTGGGGGACGTGTCGGAGCAAAACCCTTTGGGCCACTGTCAGTTGTCTCCAACGGGAGGATCCATCACGCGTTTGAAGATTGCGTTTTAATTATTCGACAGGGAGGAGAAATGAGCCGTAGCACGATAGGCGAGTGGAGTTGTCTTCGGGGCATTGGCTGTATGTGTTGTGTACTCAAGATTACTTTGATCCTCAGAAGTGTGTGTCTGTGTGCCCCTCAATCCAATTTACTGCACTGTTTACTATTATGACTCAACACACTGGATCAGGTAGTCTTTGGTGTGTTGTAAAAATTAGATTTCACACTGTTGTGTAGGTGTGTCGTTACATAACCATAATTTATTTTTCCAAGGTAAAGGTATTAAACCAGGTTTTCCACTGCGAAATAAAGCACTTTGTTTCTTCAAACACAGGCATGGATTTAGACATGCATTAGTAGACCTGCCATGTTGTATGTATGTAGTTACCGTCATATGCGTCATGACAAAGTATTAGTGTGTGCAGGTTTTTGTTTTATTGTATACAAATTAAAATAGTGACTTAGAATTTAAAGAAATTGTCTTGTCGAGACAGGGTTCTTTTCACTGAGAGCTACTTAGGCTTTTGTCTGTAAAGTGCAGAATTCATCAAAACAACTGGATGTAAAGGATTTTATGAGAATTATTTGTTTTTACTTCCTACAAAAACCTTTCCACAAAATGCTTTTTAAATGGTAAAGTTAAGTTGATAATGGGCAGGGTTTGAGTTCATATAAGGTTCTGGGAGAAACCACCAAAGTAAACCCGATGAAATGTTTCTGCTGACTAATTCAAGCCAGCACTTCGCACAGATTTCCACCTGTACCTCCACAGCTCACTGTGGTTTTGTCTTTTATGGACAAACGTCAGTGTGTTGCATTGAAGAGAATGCGGCACATTTGAATGCAACATAATTTGACTTTATAGTTTTATGGAGAGCAGTATTTGCAATGAGAGTCTGAATAGAATGTCTATGGTGTTATTAGCTATAATGGTCTCAAAACCATTCAAAGTGTCTTCTATTTCCACATCAGAGAATGTGGAAATAGAAGGGGGGGGGGGGGGGGGGGCGCGCTGTTGGTGGGGGGAGAGCTGATGGGGGGGGAGCGCTGAAGGGGGAGTGCGCTGAAGGGGGAGTGCGCTGAGAAACACGTGCACAGACTATGGGTCACGTTTTTACAGCATGTAACGCAGCCTTTGATCGCAGCGCTGCAGCGGGAGGCGGACGCAGGAGAGATTGTGTCTTTCTCTCCTGTGTCCGCCTCCCGCTGCAGCAGTGGGATAAATACGGCCCTCCGTCCTGTGAAAGCATTAAGGTTGTGACGAAAACTTGTGAGGCTGCAACGCGATGAGCTTTTGGAAGAATTAGCGCGAGCTGAGGGGAAAGGGAGAGAGCAGACGCTCAGCGGCGCTGGTGACAGAAAGACGTTGGAGCAGCGCGTAACACATTTAGCTGCACAAGGCTGCGCTGACTCTGTAATAAAACCAGATGAACGAGTCCAAAGGGAGACTTTCTATCAGTCAAATTGACCGCTGCGGAAGTGCTATACGATGCGTGTTTTAAATAGCGTTTAAAAAAAAAAGAAAAACGGGGGAAAAAATAAACAAAACTCAATATGTGGCGCGCGGTGTTGATTCTGTGGCGGTGCGCCACAGAATAGTCTATGTGTGGGAAACACTGGAACTCCATCTAAACAGGGTTCTAGTACCATTGTGTGTAGCTCTTTGATGTTTGCTAAATGTGGTCCACTTTGGTGAGTCATCCTCTATCACACTGGTGTATTGTCCGGGAAAGTTCTGCACAGGTGTAAACAGAATGAAACAACCATCTAAATAATCCACCTGCTGTGAAATCCCTCAGTGCTCGCACTGGCTTTTAGCCACTCTGTAGGTTTTAACCTCTGGGTCAAAGCCACTTGAACCCTGAGCGAGTCAAGGCTGTTACTTTACGCTGCGTTCCTCTTTGTTCAGACTCATTCCTGATCCATCTGCCAAGTGCATGTGTCTCTAAATACGCATCTCTGTCCGGTCACTATCCACCAGCCTCTCCATCCATAAGTGTCTGTCTCAATCTGCTCACCTGCATTCACTTTCACCATGTTTCAATCAAAGTATTAGTGTGATGGTTTTCTGTGTGTGATATGGCAAATAAGGGAGAAAAAAAAATCTTATTTCATTTGTAATTTTAAAAACAAATGAATATGGCTTTTACTGGCAAGACTTGCAGCTAAGCTACATATGCCTTCTATCCCTACTATTGTTCTGGCTAATGGACGTTCACTGGAGGATAAAACAGATGAACTGCTAAGCTTTTCCCAGAAGACGGTGAAAGACTGTTGTGGAGCAGAGGGAGCAGCGCAGGAGGAAGAGGAAGGAGCTGACCAGTGCAGAACACCACGCTCTGAAACAGGGACAAACCCAGGAAGCGGTGTACCGTTTCAGAGGATCAGAGGAGACTGAAGGCAGCCAGCCAGGTTTCCTCCGGGTGCTACAGTTTCCTCTACCTCCAAAAACATGCTGATCAGGTTGACCCACAATGGTGGCGCGGCTCAGTCGCAGCGGATCAGGACAAACACCTGAACACTATTTCGTTGTATGGTTGTACAATAAAGCACTTACTTACTTACTCGCTTACAGTATGGTAAATTAGATGGATTTTTCTAAATAAACATCACCTTAAACGACTTTCACTCCAGTACAATTTAACACTAAATAGTTTCTAATTTAATCAAAGTCGGATCTCCACTCCAAACAATGAGCTGTTACTGCCACAGGATTGGCCATAGAACTGTATTTGAAAATGCACTATGTTGATCAATGGACTTTAAAACTGCAATAAAAATATATAATATAGAAGTTAAATGGTGGGTTATCGGTGTGTTGAGTTGCCTGATAAACTTGTGTTTATGCAGTTCAGAAATTACAGCATTTGCACACATGATATGGATGAATATGTCAAAAAGTATATATTTTATATAAATAGTTAAAAAGTTTATTGAAGATGTGTCAGTACGCTTTTATACAGTATATAGAGGGTTTGCACTTTCATTCTAAACAGAACCCTCTTCATTCCACACTGGAGGTCAAAACAAATAATAACAATGTCAAATAGACACTCGATTGGCTTCTGTTGCCATGTTGTTGCTATGCTGTGACACCTGCATACTGTACCCTCTATGTGAGGCAAAAGTATTTTTATGATAGTTATATACGGCTCTTATGAACCTCTACATTCCGATCTATTTCTCTGTGCCCCATTTCGGGTGGCCCTATTGCTCAGGGCCTCTGTGGAGCCGCCTGTCTCGACGTCATGGCACATGGCTGCAGCGTCCCGGCTAAAAATATCTCGGTCTCGCAGAGCTCAGTCCAAGACAGGCCTGAGAGCCAGAGGGAGAGCAATCTGCCGTCTCCCTGAAGAGACACTTGAAGGAGAAGGCGCAAATCAGACAAATTTACACCGAGTCTGTGCCTTTGCCACAAAGACCTCTGTTGTACTCACTGATGGGTGGGTGGTAAAGTGATTCTAAATTGAATTATTTTTCCAGACAAGAGCAAGTGTCTGGCCAGGAAGCACTGTAAGCACTAAGGCTAATCGCAGGGTGAGGGCCAAAGCTGGAGAGCACAGACCCCAAGCTGTAGGTTCATGTGAGGGTGAGGAGCAGGTCAACTGGGCACGAGATGTTCCTCTGGACCAAAAACACACCCACAGCGGAAAACACAAACTTTAATATAAAGATACACTGCAATAGAGTTATTATGTTCAGGAAAGACTTGCAAGTAAAAATGGGCATTAATTTGCTGCAGAGTTTATCTTTGGTCTAAAGGGTTATGCCTCAGAAACATTACCTTCCCTATAGTCATGGGTTCAAGTCCTGGCTCTGACAGTTTGCTGCATTTCTCCTCGCTCTTCACCCCCTCACACTTAACTGTCATGTCTATGAAAGCCTGTTGATAAAAAAATAAAATATATATTTTTTGTACATATTTCAGAATCAGAATAATTTTATTGCCATTGTTTGAGAACAGGTGCACAAACTAGGATTGTTTCTCGGTTCAATCATGCAACATGAAATGTAAAACATATAACACATCATTTAGATTTTTAAAAACCTTAAACTATAAGGCTATAAGGGCATGTATAAAATTTGGTCCAATGACGGCATATGGATATTTAGGCGTTTTATTCAGATTTAATAGCTTCATTTTTGATGTGTGTTTATCCTGCACTTGGTTTTCTGACTCAGAAGTGACTTGAATGAGTCCAGACTAAATCGACATGCCACTGTGTGCTGTTGGTTTTTGTATACTCGTCCATTATCGGCTGGCATTCATTGTTTTTCATACTGTTATAATAATGGTGGTAGTTGACGTGCAATTAATTTAGTTAATTAAGTTTGTTTAAATGCCACAGCAGTGTGCTGAAGGGGGCGTGTCGGAAAGCTTCTTAAAGAGACAGAGGCCTATTTCAAGACGTTCAGTACAGCCATTTTGAGAGAGCAATTTTATTCAATGCAGTTATTTTAATTTACTGCATATACAGACCAACAGAAGGTTACGTCATCATTGTAGTATGCTATAGACTGGGTCTATGTGATTGAAAAAAGCATAATACCCCCTCTTTAAGCTTTGGTCCGTTTCATTAAAAGCTGTTAGTATTCTGTTTTGGCCATATGGAGCAGTACATCTTGAATTCACAATCCATTATCTAATCCATTAGCTTTTGGTCTATTCCTACGTTCTTTCGAAAATATGTTTTCTTTGATTCTACCTCTATTGCTTTTGAGCAGTATGTAAAACAATGATCTCCTTTCACAAAGCAAAACTTAAATGTATTTCTCTTTTATTTTGCAGGTGAGAGTAATCCCAAGGAGAGCAGTCCCTTCATCAATAGCAGCGATGCCACTGCAGAGAAGAGCCAGCAGTACGATGGCAAGCACATGGCCCTGTTTGAGGTACATTCACACATGCAACACGGATGTTAAGACGATCAGGTGTGATGAGGTGGGAGATGGTCATCAACACGGCGGGATTGAACAAGGGACTGACATCGATTGATGGGACAATTGTAATGTAACTCTGCTATCTTAAGTGAAGGTTATTCTTTATTTGTCATTATACAAAAACAAATTTGTCCTCTGCATTTGACCCATCCTTCGACACTGCTGGAACGACCCGTAAAGAGCAGTAGGTGACCGCAGAGCAGCGCCCGGGACCCATCTCCATGATGTGGAGCCAGGCCGATGGTCAGAATCACCTGGCTGGAGGATTCACCTATTGTACATGTTTTAGTTGTAGGAGAAACCGGAGTACCCGGAGGAAACCTATGCAGACACGGGGAGAACATGCAAACTCCACACAGATGTGGCCATGACTGCAGTTTACCATACACTGCATGTATTTTCACTCTGCTGCGGAGAGATTTTTCTTTCCTTTATTAAAATTCCCTTGTTGCTGTATATAACTGTTGGGCTATATCATCATCAATCAAATTTCATACTATATGGATGCACATTTTGCTATTTTTGTGACCTGTTCACTAATAATATCAAGATAAGAAAAAAAAAAAAAAAAAAAAACATTATATATATATATATATATATATATATATATATATATATATATATATAATGTTTTTTTAGATATATTTTTTGACCATATTGGAATAGTGTCAAAGTTTAGTTTTTTCCCTTAAACCTATTTAACGGAAAACCCAACACCAGTTGAATACAGTTACATAAACTTGAAAATGAATTATTGATTATTTGAACTTGTTTTGCACTGCAAATGTCCTTTAAAGCCTTCTAAATGTTGGTGTTTGTGGTTTTTGATGCAGGAGGAGATGGACACCAGCCCCATGGTGTCGTCTCTCCTCAGCAGCCTGGCCAACTACTCAAACCTGCCCCAAGGAAGCAAGGAGCATGAGGAGGCTGAGAACAACGAGGCAACAGAGACACGCAAGAAGCCCGTCAAGGTACAGCCGTACAGCCATTATTTCTTTAATACACTATGGACGCAATCATTTGTTTTATGAGAAGGCTTACACTTTGGCTACAATAAAAGCAGGAATGAAAACAAGTCATACTAAATGGATTGATGGATAGTTGGGTTCATGTGCAGATTCATGTGCAAACCAGGACCAAATCATGACTTGACCAATAGTAATTGATTGGGAAACCAGGATTAAACCACAGTTTAATGTAAGCTTGTAAATGTTAAACCACAAATACAAATAATTGAAATGAATACTTAAGCTTCAAGTATTATTCTCAATAATGCAATAGTTTTCGCTTAAAAGGTCAGACATGGTTGCTTATTGCTTCCAAACAGCGGTATAATGACTTTAACAAGAGCCTTCTTTTTGAGTGATGCTTTCGAAATAAAACCTGTCACAGAAGCAAGGTTTCAAGTGCTGTGTGTCTTCTTGAGAAAGATTGTTGCCAAGGGAAAGTCATTACCTATTACCTTATATAGTTGGGTAAGGTGACATCATCTCCAATAATAGTGCACCTCTTGACTAGTGCGTTCACTAGAGAGCCCTGAAACGCTGCGCAGTTTTAAAAACTGTCAATCACTTTCTGTTGGTTTTGCGAGTCCCTTGTTCATGGCCACGGATTGGGTTTTAAATGTCAGCTACTAATGAGCTCCTTCTGCATCATTCTCTCCCTATTTTCTGCTGGTAGCTGTTGAGACGATATATAGCAAGACGCAGCTTACTTGTGAGGCTGTTTCCCGACAATGAATAAATGGACAGTGAGGCAGGTTGACCCCTATGGGGAAAGGTTAGCAGAAAGCATGATGTGACATCGCAAAGGAGCGTTAATATTAGGGTTCATGATTTAAAAAGCCAGTCATAGGTTATGTTTTCTCCATTTGAAAAGGTAATGTTGTGGTGTACATGTTGGGGAGGTGCCTCTCACCCAGCGGGTTTTGGGGTTTGGAGGCGTGTCCAGCCCTTCCGGTTTGTTCGTCTTTTTGGCTCCGGCCATTATTACCGTGGCTCGAGTTCAATAAAGTTGACTCACTTGCAGCTTGCATGTGTCCTTGTCTTTCTCGCCACATTGGTGACCCCTGTCGTGAGCATGATGGATCTGGTGGAAGGACCTGTTTCTCCGACTGCCGCTGGTTTGGCCTCAGTCGTGGGCTCGGTCTCAACCGCGGACTCGTCCTCACCGTCTCTCCCGCTCTCATGGCCGGCTTTCTTTCCCGCCACCTCTGCC
Organism: Neogobius melanostomus; assembly: GCA_007210695.1. NCBI lineage: Eukaryota > Metazoa > Chordata > Actinopteri > Gobiiformes > Gobiidae > Neogobius > Neogobius melanostomus. The sequence goes on along the minus strand of VHKM01000073.1, from coordinate 4,188,110 downwards.
TGAGAAACCTCCAGAGTTTTGGCAGCCTCGTGGTTTCAGCATGTCGAGGCACTTTTCCACCTACGGGGTGTGGATGCGGATGACTCCAGATACTACTTGGTGGTTTCTGCCCTGGATCAGCAGACTACACGCAGGGTTATACTATTGCTACGTAGCCCTCCTCCGCTGGGGAAATACGCCACTCTCAAGCAGCTGCTTCTGCGGAGGTTCAGTCTGTCCTCGGCGGAAAGGGCAGATAAGATTCTCACCCTGCCCGGTTTGGGGGACAGTACTGCATGGACCTAATGGACACATATGCTATTGCTCCTTGGTACGAATGACGGCAGTTTCCATTTCCCGCACATTTTCCTGCGGCAGCTCCCGCCACAGGTATGAGCAGTTTTGGCTAACTCTCCTCGTCTCGCCGCTGGTGATTACCGAGGCCTCACGGAGGAAGCGGACCGGGTCCTACTGGCTACCAGGCGTTTTGTGGTGCAGAGTAGAGACCTGCACGGGACGGGAAATCCCATGGGACTTGCAGGACCCAACCCAAATCTCGCGGGAGCAGGCGGGATTCAAACTTCCCGGGCGGGAAGTTTGAATCCAAAACACGTCGGGTCCCGATTGTCCCGACATGTCCCGTATAAGAAAACAGGGTGTTAGACACACGTGGACACGAGCGCAGCCTTTTTACGCATCACCGCCAGTGAACACCTGGATGATGCAGAGATCCCCACGCTACTGCACGTTCACGGGCTGCATTTGCTCCACACTGACCAACCGGACTTACAGCTGAAATACACTCAAACCCGCCGTTATTTCCTGGCGCAGGTCAATTCAAAACTTGTCAAAACCTCCCTCTGTCCGTGTGCTGCGCTTTGGCTAAGCCTTTAAAGCCAACGCACACCGAGACGCTTTGAAACGCAGTTTCATCACATTCTATAGAGAGGTGATGCGCTCCGTCGAGGAAAACACAGTTTACCCTTCTGCAGCAACACGGATAACTCTGGACTGTGACAAACAGGGAAACTGCTCTAAATTTGTTGGGAGTTACGAGAGCAGCAGTGGAAAAAGACAAACCATTGTCAGAACTCCACTCTGGGAAGGTAAGCGTTCCGTCGCCAACTCGCTGTTAAATTGCAAAAAGAGCCACATTTGCTCTCTTACAACACTGACCTACGCTTTGCATTTAATGTTTGATAATGTGTTTGATAATGTGTAAAACGCTGCACGGTTTGAGAAAAGCCTTTGAACTGCCGTTACGCAGTGTGCTCCAGTGTGTTGGCATTTGGCACATGACGTGCTGCGTTCTGGTGCGCACTCGCCGCTGGCCTTTAAAAAAAAAAACTCGGGACCCGTGAGATTCCCCGGGCGGACAGGGGAGAACACTCCTACGGGAGACTTGGGAGCGGGCAGGGGGTGTTGGGAGCGGGCGGGAAAGGGATTGAAATCCATTCCCGTGCAGGTCTGTAGTGCAGAGCACGACGGCGACGGAGGATCCAGCGGTGGTAGCTGCAGTCGGTGTGAGGACATGTCGTCGTGGGAGCTCCCTGTGTTTTTACCACCAGAGGTTCGGCGGCAAAGCGAAGCGCTGTGTCCAGCCTGCACGTTCGAGTTGTCGGGAAACGCAGTGGCCGGCGCTCATAGCAGCTGTGGGCGCTGGCGAACGAGGTGAGCTGCTCTTCATTAAAGACTCCCTGTCAGGACATCGGTTTTTGGTGGACTTCCGGTTCCCAGACGAGTTTGGTCCGTCCCACCAGTCCAAATGTATCAGGCTGCGGCAGTGGCCCTTTGCTGAGCGCTGCAAATGGTTCTCCCATTGGAACTTTCGGCACAAAACGGACTGTATGTTTCCACAGGCGTGAGTATGAGTGGGACATTGTAGTTGACAGTTCCAATCATTGGTGCTGATTTTTTGTGTGCTCACGGCTTGTTAGTTGATGTTGCTAACCGCAGGCTTATTGATGCTGTGTGGTGTACATGTTGGGGAGGTGTCTCTCACCCAGCGGGTTTTGGGGGCGTGTCCAGCCCTTCCGGTTTGTTTGTCTTTTGGCTCTGGCCATTATTACTGTGGCTCGAGTTCAATAAAGTTTACTCACTTGCAGCTTGCATGTGTCCTTGTCTTTCTCACCACAATGTCATCATTTCTTACTGAGGGTGGGACCCTGTTTAAGTGAATGGGCAATTAACTGTTTTTCATTTATTTATTTATTAATCCAAACACAAAAAACACATTTTCTTGTTTTAAGGATTGGGAGCACACGATTTCCACAATAATCTTGCTTCTGACCACTTTTAAAGACTAAAGTGAAAATAAATATGTCCGTGGTTCAGCTTTTATATCTACCTGATCTCTAATCTTGGCTTTCACACAGCGGCAAAGAAAAGGCCCCAAACCCTCACTAACAACTCACTATCTGTATATTGATTGATCATATGCAAATTCAATGACTGACCGGTCCTCCAATATTACACTATCAGTCCGGTTCACTATGTAATTTCGCTGGATTTTTGTGGAGAGTATCAAAACTAAACATTTTTGAAAACTTTATTAAATAAGCAATCAGAAAAAACAATGTTTCCATTTGCTCTGATATGTAAAAAAAAGGTGCGATAATAGTGATAATAACATTTATATGGGGAGTAAAAAATGTAGTTTGGTGGAAATTTACGAGATTTGGCCGAAAATTCCATTTGGACGTTCCAGTCAAAAAAGTCAATGAAACCCTTGTCATATGTTTCATGAAGTTACCGTAGCGATGACCAGAACTCCACTTTTACTCTAATGGAAAAACTGTATACAGTAATTGCACAATTTTACCAAATGACAAGGGCAAATGGAAACATTGTTTTTCTCATCGCTTATACCATAAGGTTCCTAAAAATATATAGTTTTCATACTCTCCACGAAAATCCCACAACAGTGGAAATCTAAACATAGTGAACCGGACTATATGCCCTTCAAAAGGTTATAATGCCATGTGAATCTAACCTATTAACATGACAGTTCAAATTGTGTGGCTTGACAGGGAACATTTGACGTGAAAGTGAGTGGCCACGACAGTGATAGGACGGCGGCTTGTCTGTGATCTTTGACTCTGGGGGGTCTCCGAACTGTCCAATCAGGCCTGGTCTCTCACCTTGAGGAGAAGCAGCTCGAGCGACCTTGTGTCTCTCACATGTAGAGTTCGGCTGTCCGCTGTGAATCCAGATGAGCTGTAGGACGCGCAGTATGCCCTCCTCCAAGGTCATTCCGCCTGAGAACATCGGAGCTTACTATTAGCAATAAGCAAGATGCTGTTGCCACACTTGATTACCTTAGTGCTGTGAGAAAATGCGCAATGACCTTCAGACACTGGACTGGGATGTTGGCTTTATCTTATTGTACTGCAACTCTAGGAATGCTCTTGGCATGAAGCTAATCTTTTTTTTGGTATTTGTTACATTCTTAGCGTAGTTCTACAAATTCATTGTATTTGCTATAACCTTCTATGATTGGCAGGATTTAAATTTTTACGTCGTATTGGTCCTGAAGCATTCCCATTGGTACTACCCACTTTCTGATTGGCTTCACTCATTGGCCATTCAACTTACTTTTCAATATCTTGTTTTTGTCAACTGCAAACCAGTACAATTTTAGGAGGGAGAAATGGTCACCACTAATTCTGGACAACCAAATGGTGCAGTGAGATGGCGTAAAACTGCATTTAGCTCTGGCAAATGATCATCTTCTGCTGAATGTCGTATTGTTAAGTCCCTCTCAGCTGGCGTAACCTCGGGAGCAACTCTAATCTTCGCCCCTGTCACCTTGATGCCTTCAATACTTTAATTAGTCTGCGCGCTACATCAAGCCACCACTCGTCCAATCAGCAGTCCCTTCCGCCGGCAATCTCTCCATCGCCACGAGAGGCTTTTCATTAGGCTAGCCTGTGGCACACTATCACTCACACCCCCCACCTCTCCCCCAGTCTCTCTCTCTCCCCTATCACCTCTCTTCTCCATTTCCCGCCGCTCTCCCATCCCTCCATCGCCATCATCAAGGGTCCCTCGAGTGAGCCACTGAGTGAGTTGTTAGTGAGGGTTTGGGGCCTTTTCTTTGCCGCTGTGTGAAAGCCAAGATTAGAGATCGGGTTGATGTGCAACACAAGGGAGCAGTCAGGATAAGAACAAGTCGCGGCTAATCTGTCAACTATTCTCTGCGCTCTCGCTTACGTATTTGTGTGGAGCTGAGATGCTGAGAAAAACAGGACATATTTGAATATTTGAACAAGATATATTATGAACATGATTAGGGGAAATGGCGTCATCAAATATTTGTTATCTCTCTCTCAGCTTTCAACTTGTGGCTCTGACCTTTGCATCCTAGATGTTCACTCTCCCAAAGGCACAGACCATCTCATTCCAACTTAGCAAAAAGTCACTTCACGACAGCTTTATTCCATCACTTTAATGGCATTATGTTAACTTGTCATAAAGTGGTGCCTCCCTTCCAGGTATTCTATTTTTTTTTTACGAGCCTGCTCTTTACTGCCCTCTCCTCTACGCTCCATTTCTCTTTCATTAATGTGGAATTTCCGAATTCCCATCAGCTCCAATTGAACAATGTGTGCCAATTAAGGTCAGCGCACATTACATCCACTGCAGCGGTGAGGAAGTACTGTTCTCCACTCACATATTGACCACATGGCTCAGACCTTAGGCTAATGAACTCAGCAGAGATTTACAGCAAAACAAGCTGACTTCAACTTTCTTCATTATGAACATCATAAACAGGCTCATGCCTCATGTGTGTGAGCTTTGATTTGGGTGAAACACTGACATAAATTACTACTACAGCAAATGTACCATGGTTGTTAAGTAATAATATAAACAAAATAGGTACCGGTAATTGTCAGCAAACTAAATACACACAGGAAGAGCATGTGTGTTGACATGTAAACTTACCACACAAAGTTATTGGGGCTTATAAAATAAACATTATATTTCTAACATATCCTGACAAAGACAGTTCTTCTGCAAAACTGTAACTGAATCTCATTTTCACTTTCATACGATCAAATTTCTGTTTTTTACATTCCTTTGAAGAATTTGGCTGAGGTAACAATGATCTCCTTTCTTCTGCCTACTCCTTTTGGACATTGTTGCTTTCTTTATATTTTCTCCAGCCATTGCTGAACAATGTGATAATCAACTGCTCAAAAAAAAACTATTTATATGCTGCAAATTATAGTTAAGTTGTATCATGATTCGTCATTGAGACGCTAATAGGAAAGACAAGTATAAATGGCAGTATTATGTGTATATTGATTGATCATATGCAAATTCTAAATTCAAGGACTGACCGGTCTTCCAATATGACACTATTAGTCCGGTTCACTATGTAATTTCGCTGGATTTTTGTGGAGAGTATCAAAACTAAACATTTTTGAAAACTTTATTAAATAAGCAATCAGAAAAAACAATATTTCCATTTGCTCTGATATGTAAAAAAAAAGAAAGAAAAAAAGCGATAATAGTGATAACATTTATATGGGGAGTAAAAAAATTTAGTATGGTGGAAATTTACAAGATTTGGCCAAAATTCCATTTGGTCGTTCAATCAAAAAAGTCAATGAAACCCTTGTCATATGTTTCATGGAGTTACCGTAGCGATGACCAGAACTCCACTTTTGCTCTTATGGAAAACTGTATAATTGTACAATTTTACCAAATGACACGGGCAAATGCAAACATTGTTGTTCTCATTGCTTATACCTTAAGGTTTCCAAAAATATATAGTTTTTATACTCTCCACGAAAATTTCACAACAGTGGAAATCTAAACAGTGAACCGGACAGTAAAGATGGCATGTATATTAACTGTTTATGAGCACATTCATTGTTATATAATGCTGGAAATATATATATATTTTGCTGCTACCTTTTTGCACGTCTGCAAGGCATAGGAATTTATGAAATCTATAGACTCATTGATTTCTGACAAAGGTGCCTGTTTCTCAGGTCCATTGTTGGAAGTACAAAGCATTCAGTTCAATGGCCAGGGCTATTCATGCAACATTTCAGTCGGGTAATATGGTTAGGTATTGTCTGCTCCAAAGAATATATATAAAAATAGCCGTTCATTTATGCCCAGCAGGGCAGTGACACCTCTGAATAAAATAGAAAAAAAGCTCTGTGTGAGTGTGCGGCAAGCACACACCAGGACCTGTGCATTATGGCCAATATTTCTACCAAGTGTGGCGCTAAAGAGAGAGGGCGACACATGACGCACCGTCTTTCAACCTGGAATATTCAATTAACACATGTACATGTTTTTTTGATGTGGTGTTGCTTGGGGGCCCAAGAGGAACACGTGGCAAGGGCAGTGAGTGTTATCTATGACGATGCTTTCACATGACATACTGCTGAAAGATAAATCTATCGTCTCGAAGTTACAGTTACTGTGGTTACAATATGAACATAAATGGCGTTTAGGTAATATGATGTCATTGCAAACTAGAAAACAACAGCCTCAATGGAGCCTATCACCAGATCTCAACAGTACAATACTAGCCTTAGATAGGACGAACCAGGTGCACAAAGGGACCACAGTAACTTAAGTAGTGTCTAAATTAGAATAAAGCTTGAAGTGGAGAGGAGCCAACAGTAGCAGTTTGACAACCGCTATTATTACCCAATGTGCAAGTGTGCATACATGTTCAGCAATGTGATTCTGGTGTTACTTTAGCAGCTGCTATTTCTTTTAAAATTGCCAAAGATGTCAGGAAAATCACAAGAAGCCACAGCCGGTCGGTAGCCGATGTTTTCTGGCCTCTCCTCTCTTCTGTCTCGTGAATATTTTAGCACACCTGAGCAGAATTACATTTGCCTTTGGAGCGTGGAGATAGCGCTACAATTCCCAATTACTTCTAAACTTTATTTTTAGATGCTTAACTCCTCTGGCCTTAGTTTGCAAAGTTACCAATAAGTATCGGAAAGGCATCTCTTACCAATATTAGCAGCCGCTTCAGTTTTAATTAGTGACTTTCTAGTTGAATTGAGAAAAGTGATTTACATCTCTTTTTTTTTAGCTTATTCTGGACAAAAAGTGCAAGCTTTCCAAAGTTAGCTTAGCTTTTAATTGTTTACGTACAGACCATATACTCAAACCTAAATGCTGTAATTTGGGATAATTAAAGGATACAGTGATTTACTGTATTTCCTCTTAATTGTCAAAGCATTTAAAAAAATAATATATAGAAAAAAATTCTTAAACTCTATGCACGATTTTCTGAATCTCGCTAAGGTTTTGCCTGGTCAAGAATTCAATTACATGTTCACTTTGTTCTAAACCATGGCAGTTCTCACCCCATCAACAAAATGACTGCTGAAAAAGTATAGTGTGAGATAATTAGCCTCTAAATTGAAGGTACAGTCCACTGCTCTGCCGTTAATCCACCCTTCAGTGTGGTTTGTTCTTAGACCCCATTAACTTAATGCTCTTTTTCTTTTTCTTTTATGGAATAGTTTTCTGCGACATTGTTTGGAAATATCTGCTCCGAGGACCGCGTGTGTCTAAAGCAGCTGGGACAAAGGAAACCCAGGGGAAACCAGTTAAGTCGGTCCGTTCTGGTGGAGGTGCCCTAATCTGAAGTGGGTGCAGCTGTGAGAGTAGTCCTTGTCAGTTTGAGCACATCTGAGCCATAGCTTTACAGTGCGCATGGGCTTCTCTTCCCAGGAGGCGCAGTGGGCAGCTGTTTCTCCCCTTCCATTTCGGTGCTGGCCTGTGTACCTGTTGGCTGCGCAATGCTCTCCGGGGGAATCTTCATAGCCGCTGGCAAGGGGCCCATTAAACAAACAGCAGAGTGGGAGAGAAACAACAAACATGCATCTATTAGGACGAGATGGGAGCCCAATCCCAGTCGCAAATGAACAAATTTAACAGCAATTGGATGAAAATAGAGAAAAGGATGTGTTTTCAATGAGACTCCCAATAGAGTCACAGATTCTGTGTATAAGGGGGTCATTTACTGTTTCTGGTGCTAAATTGCAAGTCATTGTGAGCGCTATTTTGTGGGAGTGTTGCACCTATTAGAAACTGTGCGTATTATTAGTGCCGCAAACCTAATATGGAAATGAGTTTGTTGCGTGAGCCGAGATATGCAAATGTGTGGCTGCTCTCAAATGCCTGAGCACTTTTGAGAGAACAACCACATATAAAGTTATATGCCCACTGTTTTTTTAGAGACATAACTGTAACTGCACTTGCTTTTCGCTTCACTTCAGTACGCACTGTCGTTTTTGCACCTGTGCTAATGCTTAAATGGCCCCATAAGTGTCCCATCTGCTTAGGCATATTTGAGACATGTAAAGGAGCTATTATGGTCAGTTTATTGTAAAAACTACACCAGTTTTATTGTGTCCCTTTTACAAAAAGTCTTCTATTATTTTCTAAAATGAAAGTGACTTTTCAGTGAGTTTTTGTACTGTTGGCAGGGTCACGATGATGCCTGAAACTGGTTTATTGAGGGAAAAGAATTCTAGCATAAGCCACATGTGGCATAAAAACTAGAAACATACAGTTTGTGCCATGGCAGCCCAAGCACATGTTCAACCATTTTATAAAACAATAAAATGGATCTTTTATGAAAACTGTATACCAATGAAATTAGGGAGATAGCGTTCGCAACGCGGCAGCAGTGTAAACCTCCCAATAAACTCTTATGTAATACAAAGGATTTTAAAGCTCTCCTATTGTTGCGTCTGGATTATATCTCATCACTGCTGTGTCGGCTGCAGCACAGTCTGTACAGGGCCTTTTGATTATGTCTCTATTGTGTGGAGGCATGGAGGGAAATGACATTTTCACGCTAGAGAAGGTTACTTTGCTTATGTTTCCTCTCCTGTGGAGTGCTGGAGTATAAGCAGTGTTTTGTTGTTAGGCTCAACATCATTTACACACATTAGTCTGATCTCAAATCATTATTTTTAGTTGTGGAGCTCTTTCAAAACTTGCCTTATTTGTCATCTGTTTGCTGTTGTCGATGTTATTTTAAACTACAAAGTAGATACCTTTGCTTAGAAGTGTTAAATCAATCACCTGCTATAAGAATGTTGGTCTCAGGTTATTTATGTTCCTTTAATAAAGATGCACTCGGCTTGTCACTTAAAGGACTGGTTGCCAGTAGCACAAGTAGAGCATTGGCTGTGACAATGCATAGACTTCTTTAGCACAATATAACGTCAAATCATCATTATCACAAGATTAGGTGATATTGCAAGAATTTGCAAAAGTTCCCTGAAGTTACACTTTAGGGAAATTGTTCTCTGCATTTGACCCATCCTCAATGCCGCTGGGTGACCTGTAGGAGCAGTGAGCAGCCAGTGCAGGCCAGCGCTCGGGGACACATCTCCAAATGTCAAGCCAGGCTGATGGTCAGAATTACCTGGCTGGAGGATTAACCTATTGTACTGTTTTAGTGGTAGGGAAACCGGAGTACCTGGAGGAAACCTACACAGAGAACATGCAAACACCACACAGAAAGGCTCCGTCCAGGTGGGAATCGAACCAGGGACCTTCTTGCTGGAAAGCACAAGTGCTAAGCGCTGCACCACCGCCTGTATACTATGTTGAAACGAGTAAAATATCAAAAGCCCGATCTATTTTTAAATTATTGTATACTCTCCAGACTATAATAAAGTACACAAAAAATTGCGAGCGTAAAGTTGTCCAAAGTTTGAGGTGCACCTTGAAAGTACTGGGTCCTGTTGAAGGTGTTTAGTACGATATTATTATGTAATTGCCCAGGGTTTCCTCTGTTATTACACACTGACCTCTTCTTTCTGCAGCCACAGCACTATTAGGGCTCACTACAAAGTGCTGATGGCAGGTGGACCTTATTGGCTCTAACACATGACTGTTAGTCCACACACTGTATTACTCACCAAGTCCCTGAAAGAGCTGCCACAGACACTGGTAGGCGTTTAATTACAGCCTTGCACAAGGCCATGGTTAGAAAAAAACATGACATGGTGATCAATATAGAAATTCACTTATGAGAAATAAAGTCTGTGTTCAAACATTTTGTTGATTAAATGCTTATTAGTATAGATACTTTTGTTTGTTAAGTAATGGCAGAAAAGGTACATGAATTGGTTCATGTTATGGTCAAGTGGTATAGGGTCAAGGTCAACTTTATTTCTATTGCACATTTACAAGGGAGGTGAAACCCCCTTTTGGCTGCAACACATTTCAGGCCGGTAGATGAAGTCAGGACATGTTTTCTGTTTATTGAGCTGTGAAGGGAAAATGTAGGCTCAGTTATAGTTTCTCTTTTTAGAGAATTAAAGTTCAAAAACTTTATGTATACTTTTATAATACTCAGATTTTTTCAAACCCATTGCGTCAGATTTCAGCCAGTAGTTTACTCTTATATCTTTATTTTTTCAAGCAGTTGGTTGCCATTTTAGGATTTCATTTAATAGAATAAAATCTGTATCCAGTCAGTTGACAGCACCTGATGAAAGATCCTCTGTAGCACACAGTGAAGGGCACAGAGTCCCAGTGTGATTTGCATGATTTAGACGCCACACTGTGAGAATCTTTCCCAAACAGGAGCGTGTTGAGCCATGTGTGCACGCCACCTGTGCATGCGTGTTTGTGTGCATGTGTGTTGTGGGGGATCTGACAGAGATAGACGAGGCGCGCTCTCCCGGGCTCCTGCTGCAGTCTGTGGAGGCCCCGACGTGATCTTTGATTAAAGCACTGTGCGGTTGCGGCTTGAGACACCCCCGCCGACATAACGTAATGGTAAAGAGGCAAGTTACGCTGTACACCAAAAAGGCAGAAAGTGAAAGCTTGTTTTCCTTGCTTTATAACGTGTTATACTCACTACTGCCTAAAGATGACACAGGCTAGTTTTAAATCCTTACCAGCACAATCTCTCACTCATGTCATTTCTTTCGGTGCATGTCTTTCATTTTGAGGATTTTCAATGCCTGCGACAAAACCATCTTTGTTACATAAGAAATAGGAAACATCACATTTCGACATGAAACAATAGTGTAGTAATTTGGGCTGCAATCTAATAAACATAACTGCATTTACAAATCTCTTACATAAGAAGACATTTCCCCTGGATATTTGTGTAAAGAGATGAGTAAGAGAATAGAGCGCTACTCCAAGACAGGAAAGGCGTGAGAGAAGGTATAATTTATTGTTTGTGGGAAGCAAACAACAGAGTGTGGCCCCTTATGTAAGCGTGCTATATAAAGATATGGTGTGTCCGCACATGTTTACAAAGAGTTTTCCAGAAGCAAGTCCCCACGTGATAATCATGCTAATTACAGTTTGGCGAGTGCAGCTTCTTTGTTTATCTGCTGGAAATTAGAATATAATTATATTTGTGAGGCCTGCTCGGGCTCACTCCCTCTCACACACTGGTTTATTATTCATGCTGTGTACGGAGCGAGCCTCTTCAGACAAATCACACACTGTAGCAGCACGAACACAGTATTCTTCATTTGATAGGAACCACTTGTCAGGGAGATTTGATTATAGAATTGGAATGACTGATTGCACAGTTGTCTGATATTCAGGATGATTTTCCGTAGTACATGGCTTGCTTTGAAAATCCTCCATTTTGTTGCGCATACGTCTGCAAAAATTTCAATGTATGATCGCTGTCAAAAGATTGTAAAATGTTACACATGTTGCGCAAGTAATTTAACTTTAATTACACCCCTTACCAAAACACAACAAATGTCACCATTAGCTGCGCAAAGCCTTTTCCAGCACATCCTACAGTTTCTCGATGGGGTTAAGATCTGGATGTCTCTTGCTCCCTGAACACTCTTTCACAATTTGAGCCCGTTGAATCCTGGCATTGTCATCTTGGAATATGCACCAGCAGAAAAGAAGAAATCTACTGATGGAATAACCTGGTCATCCATAATCAGCTGATCTCATTCTTTTGGCACATTGTGTTGCTGAACTTAAACTTGACCAACTGCAGCAACTCCACATCATAACAATTGGTTAAATCCAGGTAGTGACTTTGTTTTCGGTCAGGCTGTGTACTTTGCATTGCTTTTGATCTTTGGGCAAGTACAAAAGGACCTGTTCAGTGCAAATTGGTTAACAGTGAACAAACAACACATTCAATGAAAATTAATATTCTTATCCACATATTGTTCTGTACTTTACTCTAAAGAAAAGGATCATGTTTGTGTGATGTCAGGAGAATTCAGCTCGCTTTACTTAAAATGGGTCACGGCTGGTTATGGACGTAATTGTCCTCCATTGGACAGGTGTCCTTGTGTGGAGAATACAGTGTGTGTCTCTATTATACGGGGCCAGCTCATGTGTCCTTCAGATTTAATACTGCCATAACTGCAGCACACAGGCCTGAGACTCTTGCATAGAGTATCCTGGAAACAAGGTGCATACAAGCATCAGCACTTCCGGTGAATTAATGTCGAAATGTGTATTTATACTCAAGGGCATACTTCAGTGAGGAAGGCATTGAATGTGACTGTGACACAGCCATCCCCATTCACCCACAACCACTCAGCCAGCACTGTGTTGAATGAGCTCAAAAAGGAGAAAATCGCACTTAGTCTCTGGCAGCTTCTCCATCCCCAGGCCTCCTGATCAATTATTTACAGCATTTCCGGCCTGAGACCCGAAAATTAATATGCCAACTGTCTCTCTTTACAACATCAATTAAAACATTTCACGTTTCGAAGCTGTGCTGTAGAATCATTCATACAACAATGTAACAAGAATACAATATGGTCTGTACCCTTTCAGGATAGAGCAAATCATTTTCACAGACCTTTCAGCATCTTTCTTTGTACGCTTTATGCTCTCCCTCAGGTGGAGTTTCCTGTATCCTTTTTTGTGATTGATTCAAGAGAAATTGGATTTTATATGAAAGGATTTTAAAAACCTACTGGTGGATATGGAGTCGACTTAATTTAACTTAGCAAATCACAAGACATCTTTGGATTCTTCTATGTTTATCATCACCTGCTACAATAAACTGAAACTCTTTTATAACCTATTTATTGTGACAAGAGCTTGTTATAAAAAGGTCTTACAAAGCGCCACCAGGATTATTCCTGCCTCCAGTAGTGATTCGCAATTATAATTTCTCCATAAAATGAATCCTGCCCATCTGCAGTGCATTTTGTGGCGCTGCTTTGTGTAGCGCACAAACTGCAGCAGAGCCATGCACAGCGGGTGAACCAAACTTCCACTGAAGAAATTGTGCACATCTGGTCTCAGCAGCCTCAATAGTTAATAAGCGACTCCCAGCTCTGAAATGTGAGCTTTTCAGAACAGGGAGGCATCAGGAAAATAAAATGCACCGCTACCTCCAGTTTTGCTTTGCGTTCTCATTTAAACGCCATTGCCGTTGATTACTCATCTGAAATTAGATTAACTCATGTCATATCTGTTCTTGTGCAGGCTCCGCAGCTTGGCACTCTGATGGGGGTGTACCTGCCCTGTATCCAGAACATCTTTGGGGTTATCCTGTTCCTCAGGATGACCTGGCTTGTGGGCATCGGAGGAGTCATTGGGACCTTCATCATCGTCTTCATGTGCTGCTCCACAGTAAGTGCACTTTAAACATGTTAAACAGATATACAGATTCAGCATTACAGTTACATAGTTATTGTTTTACTGAAAGGATTTGGCCTCGGAGGTAAGTGATTAGAAATAAATGCTGAAACTGGCATGTTTTTTCAATATTTTCAAAAGCCTGCAAATAGTTCAGTTTGTATCGGAACAGTTCATCTTTTCAGCACTTCATTCAGTAATACAGAAAAGAAATCCCTTTTGTGTATTCATGTTAATTGGCTAATCTGTGCCCAGTTGAATTGCAATAAAAATCTGAACGATTGGCGTCTTTTTTACTGCAGTTTCAGAAATATCATACTGGACCAACTTTTGTTTATATAGTTTATAGGGTTCATCTCCAATGACAAGAAATGTGTGAAAAATTGGGAGAAATTGTGGCAAAAAAAAATGGGGTAAATACGGAAAATATTACAAATGTAAAAAATGAACAAAAATGAGGGGAAAAATTGGAAAACGAGAAAAAATGGGGCAAAACAGTGTGAAATAAAATAAATTGGCCAAAAATGGGGGGCAAAAAACAAAACAAATCACTTCCTTTAATGCTGTTCCTGGACCAACAACATCAAAACCCGGTCTCTTAGGATTTTTTTCAGTACCTGTTTTTGATACTTTACTTTTTCCGATACCGGTAGTACCTAAACTTTTTTTCCGATAACATACTGATGTCGTTTAACGGTGCCCAGTCCTAATCCTGGTCTGTGATAAATGCTAGAAAGGCATATGAAGAACAAAATATAGGATGTCTAAACTGTGTCAGGGTGACTCTCGCGCAGAAGTGACCCATTGTCTCTCCCTCAAACACCGTCCCGCCTTTGTCCCTTTATCTTCCTTTAGGCTATTACATTTGCGTGACTGATGGAACGCTCTTGACTGGCGTCAGTACACGTATGTTGCTTTCATGTGACATATTTCAGTACAGTTGGACAGGCTAGAACTCTATGCTGGTATAGATTTAGCCTCTGTTTGGCCTGAGTTTGAGATTGAGAGCTACAACACACTGCAGCTCTGAAATGCTATTATGAAATGCTATTATGTGACTAACTCCAGTATTATGTATTTCAAAATCTTCATTGGTGTAGTAAAATGTGAGGCACCAGGAATAAAAGTGGCTTAGTGGCTTTGACGACACAATCGCTCTATAGACCCCTCTATTAGGGATGTACCGATCCGCTTTTTTGAGCTCCCAATCCGATCCAATATTTTGACACTTCATCTGGCCAATACCGATCCGATAGTCTTTTTGTATTATTATATTTTTATCTAATATATATCATTATATATCATTATATATTATAGCCTATGGATATTACAGTAGTTTTACCAAACATGCAAGAGGTTTTGGCTTTAGCTTTGAATATTAAATTAGAATGTTTTTCAGAAGCAGGTGTTAGCTGCAGGTTTACGATAGTAGACAAATTAATTTATATCTTCCTGTGTGATGTGGATGTTGTTCTGTTATGAATGATTGTACAGTTTCTGTGATTTTATTTTGGCAGGCATCTGAATTCTGTTTTGAAATGTGTCTTGTAAGACCATGAGGGCTGGGCACTTATGTGCAAGACACAATAATAAGAATAAATCAAATCAAATAAATCTAATCAAATCAGTATCCTAACTTAGCGATAGCATGAAGGCCGTGAATCTGTGGTCCTGGATCTGCAGCGGATCTGCAGTTTTACTACTGTGCTGCTATAAACCCATAGACATATTATTAATAGACCGTCATTACTCACTCCTCCCCGTTTACCATAATGACCACGTTCCTAAAAAGGGCATAAGGGCGGGATCTTCACTGTAGACTTGGCTCTTGCGTGACGTGTAGCTCGTGCAGCTCCAATGCTAACAGTCCGACCCTCATTAGTACGAGATTTAAAAAAAAAATGATTTCGAAAACCAGCCTGGTTTCTTTAATTGTGACTAACCCAGCGTTATCTCAGGAGGAATATGTAGCTGTAAAAAGTGTTTAAAAAATAGAAACCAAGCGTTAAAGTTGTTTTTAACGTGTCTAAAGTCCAATGCTTTTCAATGGGAGACTAGCGGCTATATGGAGGTACTACACCAATGGCGGCCTCCAGTGTTGCGGTCATAAAGCAGAGCAGCCAGCAGCCATTGGATAAACCGCTGCAGATCCATGACTGCAGATTCACGGCCGTCTTGTATCGGACCCGTCTAGTCATCAAATCCGATCCAATCTGATACTCTCAAAATGCCTGGATCGGCTACCAATACTGATACTGAATATCAGATCGGTACATCCCTACCCTCTATGTGATATCACATTGCAAATGTTAATGCAACCTACTCAGTACATTGTTCAGACAGAGGTAAGTAAGTGAGTGCTTTATTTGTCACATACAATTGTACAACGAAATTGTGTACATCAGATGTTGGGTTAGTCCTGAGCCGCTGCGACTCTGCATGCCGCCTCTGTGGGCCAACCTTTCCTCCTGCGCAGCTCCCTCTGCTCCTGGCGCACCGCCTTCTCACGCTCCTTCTCATCTTTATCTTTGTCCTCCTCCCCTGGCTCTGACGCCATTCTTCACCTGAGGGTCACCTGTGACACTCCGCCTTACAGTTGAGCCAGGACTCAGTGAATATAAAACACAACAGTCTTTCACCATCTTCAGGGAAGAGCATAGCTGACGAATATACAGTAATCCATCTTATTCTCCAGTGAACGTAGGTGGTCCTGTTGTAAAAGCATGACAGTGGCCTATGTGAACAATCCTTTGTATTTGGAAACGGCAAACGTGGCTCCGTATTAAATTGAAATTGAGCGTTTCAGACAAAGGTACTATTCGTTTTATATGGTATGTCACCTCTACACTACGTTGTATGTTGGTACATGTATGTGAGTGTTTTTGCAGCCTAGATTCTTCCCCCCTCACAGGGTATTTCTACAACACCCTCTCCAAATCCAAGCTATAACACACTGTGTCAGAGATAAGGCAGTGTGCTTGAAGATTCTAAAAACACTAGACTGTAATTAAGTTGGAACCACAGATGGGCAGATTTGCATGTATCTCAAAAGAGGCCTAAAGATATGCATTTATAGTACAAGTATGAAGATGAGAGTAAAGAGCCAGATAAACTGACAACAAATGTAGCACATCACAAAATACTGTATGTCTATGACACTACGCCCTGATTCACTCGACCATCTGTTAAAGCTGTACCCATGGCAGGAACGTGCTTTACTTCACGTGAATAATTGAGATGTGCGGGAGGGACTTGGGAGTGCCAAAAACGAGCAGCCAACGCTTCATGCTTTACATGCTTTTACTACCGCTGACTTTCATGGCTTGAAATTATGAATTATGAAATTAGGAAATGGGTACAGCAGCTTTAAGAACTGAAGAATATAGTGTGACTGCAAACTTGCCACCATATTGTCTCATCTTGGTTTAATTTTGGGGATGCTATAGCAACACAGCAGCACTATCCTGCATGCCTTCCCTATTTATCCTCCTGCGGTCCAGTGGTTTTACTGAGGCATTAATTATCGATCAAAGAACCTTGTTGCGAGATCATAATCAAATAAGTGAGCTTATGGGAAATAGGCAGTCCTAATTCACATATGTCCAGAAATAAACAAGTATGTTGTGAACATAATTTGTTTTAGCTGCAGAAATAGCAGGAGACGCAGTGCGGTATGCGGGCGACGGTGACACCTGAACACGTTGATGCAGGGTTGGCAGCCGCTCAAACCCACACAGAAAGTGACAGTGCTACACATGTTCAAACATATACTCTTCCTCCCCACTCCGCACGCTTCATTTTGTCACTCTATTTTGGTCTGCTGGCCTGGCACACACACACACACACACACACACACCCCCACACACACACACACACTCTTTTATCAGCCACAGTGAGCTCATCGCAAGGTCCCGGGGTGATAAGCCTGAGTGTGAAACCCCAGCTCTCCCTCTCTCCTCCTGAGCTTCTTGCGTAACACACACATACACCTAAGAGCCCGAAGGGGTCTGAGGGTGCACCCCCACTCTCACGCACACACATGTCTCACTGCATACATGCACAGGGATGTTTCCTCAGTCACATCAGCAGGGAGCAACAAGCGAGAGAAGCTCTGCAATAAGCATGTTTGAGCTCCTCTGGCCTGGGGCGGATTAAGGGCAATGTTATGAGGAGATATGTGCAGAGCTGCGGATTGAAGATGCAGATACCAATTTAGGAAACTTTGACGAATCCTGCTTTATCAAATCTAAAAAAAATGAATAGCTTGGGGAAAGGATTAGAGTATTTTGTACCGTTACCATCTACACAGTTGCGTCAGTAGTAGAATATTATTACTGAGGACCCGTGGGAGATAGATAGATAGATAGATACAGTAGATAGATAGATAGATACTTTATTGATCCCGAAGTTTTGGTTCAATAAGGGGGCCGTGGCGCTCTGGACTTTGGTAATGGCTGCCGTGAAGTATTTGCCCAACGAGTTGATCTGCTGTGGATTGTCCTTATCTATACACTTAAATGTATAACCATTAACCACAACCCTAACCTTATGTTTAATTAGACACTTAGTCACGCCTCAAAAATCACATAAGTCTGGATAACACTGTTTTATGCCTAGAACTGTGTGCCTTTTTTTGTTGTAACAAGATGCTCAATCACAGCTGTCAGCACGTCTGAAGCTGCCGACCACTTAACACCGTTATTTCTCCATCACGTCGTGCTTTGACAGAACATAAACGAGATGCCCAGCTCTTTTCTGGAAACCATTACGTTTTGAATAATACTCCCGTGTGTGTGTGTGTGTGTGTGTGTATTACAGCTCTGACACATTACCGCATTAAGAACGAAGCAATACGCAGCGGCTGCCTTTCAGAAGAGTGCGCAGACAGCTTTCTCCACGCTTTGCACTAACATGGTTATAAATGTATTTTAGAACAGATAATAAATGCAGCCTTGTCATAGTGATGAAATGAGCTTTAATATTGGGGAGGGGAAGTCGTCTGTTTGGTGTTCATCATTACCTCCAGGTCTTCTATCTTGGGGCTGAGAAAAGCAACGCGTGGTCTGCTCTCTGTCGTGACTCATTTAAATGCTAAGAATGCCCTTCTCTCATTCATCCCTCTCCATTTTTCTCATCACGTCCTCATTTTTTTTTTTTTTTTTCATTTGGTGGACTCATTATTTTCCCTTTCAACCTCCTCTGCCTTCTCCTACGTTTGGATTTCTGTTCTGCTGCACGGTCACTGTCATCTCTCTCTGCTTGATGTTGTGGTTTATTTTACTTTGTAACATTTTTTACCCTCATTTTAAGTTGCCTTGCTCTCCTTCACCTGACACTTTAGCTGCCTGCGCCGCTGTATCCATGGGGATTTCTATGTGATAACAGCCCACTGAAAATAGGCTTGTGGTGGGCTTGTATATTGTGCGTGAATAAATGAAGTTGTACTTGACAAAGGTATTCCGCGCTTGTGTAATGAAGCATTTCTAATGAAATGCGCTCTCAGCTGTGCCACAGAACTTGGGACCTGTCAAAAGCAATTTCCACTTGGAACCAAGGTCAAAGAAAGGCCAAGCGGGACTTTGTGGATTTGAGAGGAAAGAGACCAAAAGTGTCAGTCATTTCAAGAGAGAAAATAGAATTGTGACGTTAGTCCAAGTCAAATATAACTTTCAATAGAAATTAACACACTTCTTTAACGTTGGTCTTGCTGTCCCTGTGTTTTTGAAAGGACACAACGCTAAAACAACAGCATTCACTTGTTTAGTAGAAATAAAATCCTGACTCCAGGAATATGTCGGGTCTCTTCACTATAGTTTTTGAATTTGAATTGAGAGTGAAACAACTAATAATCCTGTATTTTGAAAAAACGCTGCTTCGTGATTTTGTGCATATTTATGGTAATTTCCCCGGGGCAGACTCTGAGCTTTTAGATTTAGTCGTGAAAAACATACGGATAACTTGCGCAGCTGGGAATTACTGTAGCAATAAGAAAGTAGCATTACAGATCCACTCCACTCTGCTCCGAAACAGAATTCAGAAGACTAGCTTCACAAATATCATATAATATGTTACACCACTCACACGACGACTGGGTTATTTTAATCACCTCAGCTTTTGTGTGTCGCTCCGTGGCTCAAATCAAAAGAGAATAATTTGAATTCACACCCTTGGCCTATGAACGCTAGCCTGGCATTTCAGAATGACCCCCCCCCCCTCCCTCTGTATATTTATACACAGGGATATCATTCTGGGCAGGGAGCTCGCTTTTGCTGCTGCTGCCAAACTCAAACAAGCCCGTGCAATCTGAAAGGCCCAACCAGGGACTGGAGTTGAACATTAGCACTAGCTTTAAATTGTTTTCGCAAAGCATCAGTTACAAGCTTGTTTGTACTATGTTGAATTGCAATGTCCCTATCAAATAAATTAATAAATGAAAACATCGGATTTGTGTATTTGCGGTCACGTTTTTCTAATCAGCGGTAAATGACCAAAACACATTTTGTGGTTCATCATTCTGTTTGAATATTAATGCAAACCGCTAATAACGGTGCTGACTGCCCTTCGCTGATTGTTTTTTTTACGTATGTTCCGTTGTGGAAATCAAGTTGATGCGGACTCTTAAAGGGCCTGTCACAATTAGCGCATTGACCGCAGGGATTTTGTCCCCCATTTGTTCTGCGCCAAAATTGAAATTGCCATCAGCCGCAAATATCGCAAAGTAGACTTTTAAGAAATCGCAGTCACAGTCACAATAGAGTACGGGCTGCGAGTGGATGCGGTTGATTTGGATAGTGTCCAAATGCGAGTAGTGCAAGGAAGAAAGCGAATGGTGAGCGGCTGGGGAGAGGCTGGTGAGCGAGTGTTTCACAGGCCACAGACATTGATTGCGGACAGTGGTGCGGACTAGAGTGCTGCAACCGGCTCCGACAAATATTTAGAATTTATTTTCGGGCTCGGGTCGGACTCGGACACATCAGCGCGTTATAACAAATGAAACTGGTGTAAAATTAAAATGGGCCTGTTTAGTTGACGCGACTTAGCGTTAGTTTTTGTGGAAAAAAATCAATAAACTGAGCCCGTCGTGCACGATGTTGGCCGCCCACACGTGGCTGGAGGCATTAGCGCACCACTGCTTTTACGCACCAAGCTCAGCAAGACCCTGAGCTCAGGCCCTGCTCCGGGGAAGTGACCAGCTTCTGTCTGACTTAAGGGAGGGAGTGCTCTGTGGAGCTCGCTGAACTCTCAGACACGAAGTGAACGTGACAGTCCAGTAGTCTGAAATGGTTAACTCTGTGGCGGTGCAGAACGCAGCGCGCCATGTGCCATGCCAACATTACACGCTGCGTAACCTCACTTCAAAGGCTTTTCTCAAACTGTGCAGCGCTTTAAACACATGATTTATCCATTGATCAAAATAAAATAAACACGTAAGTCCGTGGTGTAAGAGAGAGAGAGGGCAAACGTGGCTCTTTTAAGCAGGTTAATGGGTTCTGTGAAGTGCGCGCATCACAGAAATGTGGTGACACTGTTTCAAAGCGTCTCGTGTCTGTTCGCTTTAAGCACATGGACTGAGAGAAGTTTTGACAAGTATTGAATTCACCTGCGCTATGAGGTAACAGCGGGTTCACGAGCACCCCCATCCCCCTCCAAGGGCCCGGGCTCGGGCAGAAACAAACAGCCCGATCCGTGCTCTAGACCAAACGGGGGAAGAGGAAACAGCGTCTAGCCTCTATATACCTGCAGCAGGAATCGCACGAGACTGATTCCGGTGCTCACCCGTCTCTCAGCAGTATCTCACCATCTGTGCGACTGAGACGATTTATCTTTCACCATTCTCGCGACCGTAGCGGCCTGCTGCGGCTATAATCAGTCGCAATCAACCTCCACTGAATTTTGTGCATGCATGACATTCAGCTGCGACTGATGATCCAACTGCGATTCACACCTTTTCATGCGGTCAATAGCGGTCGCTCGTGCAGATGCCCGTGCGCCAAAAGAGAGTTCACACGACCTTCATAGTTTGAGGCCGCAAACGATCGCATAGTGCCCGTGCTTCAATTGTGACAGGCCCTTAACTGACTCACACCCTAGTACAGAGGTGAGTCTGGATTTTTCCAGGCAATATGACCGCAGTTCAAGATAAATAAACCTATTGTGGCGTGACTGTCACCTATCGGTGTATATCATTACATCACAAAAAAAAAAACTTTTGCAATAAAACAATTAGACAAATATTGGGCAATGTTAACACAAATTTAGCACTGGTCTGGTGCCCCCTGTTGTTGAACTTCTGTAGAACAGTCCAGGTGTGACACGGTGTGCACAGCCGAGTGTCCCAGATTTCCTGCCCTCAGAGCTTTCACCTACAGTGGAGTGTCTGCTCATGTGCATTGTCCTACCTGCAGCAAAAGAGCAACCAGATCAGTATTCACCAGCAATGTCACATGACCCCAAAAACATAATAACAGAAATAGAGCAAAGTGTGTCACGGTAACTTTCCCAAAATACAAGTCTCTTTTAGAGACTCAAGGTAGCATTGTACATCGCTACTTTTGATTTTTTAATGTCATGTGTTTTCTGTTTAGCCTTGATATTACTGTTTTGCTTTTCCTTTGATTCTCTTTGTATAGTCAGCATTGCAATAAACAATTTTCAAGAAACTGTTAAGATATATTTTCAAGTAATTTCCATTGCATTTAAAACAAATTAAACCTCTCAATTGATTGAATGGGCGGCACGGTGGCGCTTGTTCTTTATAGCAAGAAGGTTCCAGGTTCGATCCTCATCCAGACGGGGATTTGGAGTTCACATGTTCTCCTCGTGTCGCATACGTTTCCTCTGGTTGCTCCGGTTTCCACTACCACTAAAACATGTACAATAGTCCATGATGGTGATGGTCTGCGGATCTGTCGGTGCAGATGTGTGCAGCTGTGCTTCTATCAGTCTACCCCAGGTAGACTCCACTGTATGTGGAGTGAATTAGTAAAAGTCCCTTTGTGAAGTGCTTTCGGTAACTTGTGTCATGTGAAAAGCGCTATACAAATAAGCTCTGTTTTTATTTTGAAAGTTGGCACTGGAAGATTGACAAGCACAGCAACAACTTTGTACATTTTGGAAAGACTGTATTAATTCTATTTAAAATGCACTATTTATACACTGGGATTGTTTTAGTACTTAAAATAAAACCATGTGTAACTTGTTTACACAAGCTTTTATGCGAGCCATGTATCATCGACACCCATTTCATCCTCCATCATAAACTCTTAAAGCCGCCATTACTTTACCTGAGTAGCCTGAAAGTGGGACAATAAAACAGGCCACAGGCTCTGGGTCAGTAGGAAGATTTCACTGCTCCCTATAGTGCCATAACCAAACCAGCAATGCTTCTCACATACAAAATAGACGTCAAACTCAACCACCATTCAGTTTTTGGAAGTGATGGTGGTTCATTAACTCTCAACCTTATTTGTTTTGTACACTCCCTTAGCTATAAACATGTTGCTTACCATTCAAAGGATATACCAAAAAAGGTCCATCCATCCCTTCTGCTTAACTGGTCGGCGAGGTACATATACTTTAAACTTTGCAAATGAAGACTAATACAAAATTGATTATAAATGATCTAAAACATCATACACTATTTTCACTATTAAAGCAGTACTAAGTAACTCATGCCCCTAGAGGCCATAAGCGCCACTGCAGGTGTTGTAGCATGTTGTGGTTTTTTACTCATTAATTGTCCGTGAGAGTAAATACTACGCTGACAGAAAAGACAAAGGGAGAGAGGGATAATGTACATCCAATTACACAATGGAGATCATTTTTTTCACTCAAACTTGGCTGTAAATACTGTTTAAGTGGTGCTAGCCTGCAGTTGGCTTTGCTCGTTAGCCTGTTTGCTTCTTTTTCTTCGTGATTCTATTAGTGTGTATTGGTGGCTCCGACCCGGTGGCAGGGAAGTTGCAATTGTGGTTTTCTGGCCAGAGACACCAGGAGGAGATGAAAGACCCCACAATCATTCTATTAACACTTGTATTACCTCCAGAGGCCCTACGAGAAGCATTTATTAAGGTAAACAAGTTACTTAGTACTGCTTTAAGATATAGTAGAAAAAGATGAAGCACTTTTCTTTCTGTCTATTGGATAAACCAAACAAAAATGAAATAATGAGAATATAATATACAAAAAATGATAATAAAATAAGTCCAAGTGTAAACTTCAAAGATATCTAGTCCCCCTAAGGGTAACTCTAACTCTAATAACTCTTGCCAAATTTAGTCTAAAGTGAGTCGACAGCTCGGAGGACAGCACACTATTTGTTGGTGGCCCCCTGTGATTGATGATGATGGCCAATGCCCCTGTATGTGCTGACAGCTAGAGGTTGATGAGAGAAATAAAACTGGCACAACAGAAGAAAAGTGTAAAAGTGAAAAGTTGCATGAAGTATTGACGGATTGTGCTGATTTGTTGCTAGAATCGTAGATCCATCTGACCATTGGGTGCATCTGTGCGGCTCGCATCTGATAAAACTGTTAAATTATTACAGTCGTATCAGCTGAGGGGAGGATCTCATTATGACCACATTAGAGAGAGGAGGAGTATTTGTTCTTACCAATTAAATGACGGAAACTCCTATGATGTATAGTACTTTACAGTAGCAATTTTTGTCAGTGTTTGTCAAGTAAACTGCTTTTTTATATGGCTTGAGCAGTCATAGTTCACATGAGGGTTCACAATATGTTGCTGCTACAAATTTAGCCAATGCCTTTCTAAAAGGGTTCGGTGATTTATGTTCTGTCTTGATATTTTGTTTTTGCATTTAAAAATGAGTAAATATGGCCTTTACTAATAATCTTTATTGTGATATTTCAAAATCGTTTAAACAGCAAATGCATGCTTTCCACTTACTAGTTTCCATTTTATTTATCTTTACTAAACTTCTCTCCAAACCACAAGCTGTTACTGCCATAGGAGTGGATGTAGCTCAGTCCATTAAAAGCCCTATGGCAACAATTGCAATAAACCTAATCACAATTTAGATACATTTGATTAATTGCACAGCCCTGCTTTGAAGGAGTCTCTGTTAACTTTGCATTACTTCTAATACAACTTCTAATACTCCACTCTGCAATACAAAAGGATTAGCACCCAAGGATTTCCATGCTTTCTTAGCGCTGTCTCTCTCGCTTCCTGTCTGTTCGTCGCTGTGCCTTTTTCTGCCTCTTTCTGCTGTTTTGGGCCATGCTCTGTCTCCTCTGTTCTGCTTCGTGGCACTGAAGGCTACAGTGTGTCAGCTGCAGTCAGGCATGTCCTTATATTTTAAAGTATGTGTGAATGAGTGAGTGTGTTGTTCTCCCCTGTCAATTTGAGAGATAGCATTCAAGTTGGCCCATTTGCTGCACTTATTTAAAACATTCGAGGACTGCACATTATTTAGTGAGGACAACCCACATTATTGGTCATAGATGCAAATCAAAAATATAATAAATGCTTAAACTCTTAAAGCGCCATATAAGTTGAGACCATTTACCATTTACTTTATTTTGCAATGTTATGGATTGTTGCCTAATCTTCTGTTGTTTCCTTTCCCTCTTTAGACCATGTTGACTGCCATCTCCATGAGTGCCGTTGCCACCAATGGAGTTGTGCCAGGTGGGTGAACAGTTGCTTTAAAAAGCCTCCCTTTCACTGTCTGCATTTGGCACCATGCATTCTCACAGCCCTTTGTGCAGAAAAGTTCTAGGATTGTTCACATATTATTTACAACTTAAGAAGAGCACACATTTGTATGGCAACATGTAATTTGTCTTAATTGTGAGTTTTGTTGGCTAATGTATAAAGGACATTCCACTGTGTAAAATTATAGTCTTGTGGAACTGTAGGCCCATTACTGTCTATTTTACTTAACTCGTCACTGCATTGAGGAATCCATGATTAGACAATATACATAGATTGACAAGAAGACGTCTGTGTATGCTCTCAGTCATGTCATTGTTTTATGATTAAAACTCTCGGTTACTGGAACAACACAAGGATTTTCAAAATGTATCAGGTCTGAATAAATGAGTGGATTTTTTTTTTTATATTATGCTGACATTAATTATGTCATGCTGACATCTGACACTGAAAACGTTAATTTTACTCTTTTTCTCCCCTAAGAAAACCGCCCTTGCTTTTATAGAGGCTGCACCTTTCTATACGATGGGGAAATGTATTGACCACGGAAAACTTCATATGAGTGAGCAAAAACTGCACTACAATGAACCAGAGTAATTGCATGGAACTGCAGTTTATCGTTGATTGGACAGAACTTGACCAAGAAGAATCCTTTCTGAACAACTGAGAGCTTGCACACACATTTTTTACTTTTTCACGCAAAGATGTCTATTTTAAAGGGACTATACGGAGTTTAAAAATGTTAAAATTAAGTATTTTCCTCCCCTACATGTTCCAGCCATGTCCTAATGTGTAGAATGAGCCCAGACCTATTCATCACAACGGCCTCTAAAATCCTGCGAATTGCCGTCATGCACGAGCTTAATCTAGAAGCTGCAGTTACGTGTTAGACCTGAGGTGGCAGTAGCGAGTATAAAATTGCATCTAGTCCCTTTAACGTCTATTTACATTATTGTTGGGTAACTGATTCCTGTAGAGAGGCTACTAACTCACCAAAATATATATTTATGTAGATATATCAGCCCTTACCATGATTAAAAAGTCTTAGATGAGTCCATTGTGTCTTGTGCTGACTGACTTTTTTTGTGTGTGTGTTTGTGAAGCTGGAGGCTCATACTATATGATCTCACGCTCACTGGGTCCTGAGTTCGGAGGCGCCGTGGGGATCTGTTTCTACCTGGGGACGACCTTTGCCGGGGCCATGTACATCTTGGGAGCCATCGAGCTGCTCTTGGTGAGACAACACTGACCTTAACAGGGCGTATCACATACAGATGCTGATCTATGAAGAATAATATTTGTTGACGTATATTTCATCATGCAGTAGTTTAATCTTGATGAAACAGTTTAACCTTTCTCAAAGTGCCCCATAACATTCAAAATAACATCCATCCATGTTCTTCCACTTGTCCGTTGCCGGGTCGTGGGGGCAGCTGTTGGAGCTGCCCAAATCACATTGCACCAGCCCCTATGGCTCCTCCTGCAGGTGGTGGGTCCACAGAAGGACGGCCTCATGGTTCTAACCGGGCCTGTTGGTCTCTCATAAGGGTCTTCTGAACCGCCCTTTGTCTGGCCCGTCACCTAGGACCTGTTTGCCATGGGAGACCCCCAGGATCATTCGGGCGCTCAAACCCCTCCACCACGTTAAAGTGGCGGTTCAAAATAACATGTCATGTGTAAAGTTGGAAAATGTTTCTAAAGAACTGCAATACGATACATGTTTTTTATCCAATAATACTAACTAATAACTAATAACTTTATCCATTATAGATTTAGTCAGCTAAATCAACTTAACATTTTGTCAACAAAAGATAACAATAATACTTTGGCTGAATTCAAAGTAAAGCTATAGGTATTCCTGATAAGACTCATCTTCTCAGTTCCAAAAAATAAACAGCAAAATGGCAAAACATGGAAAAAAAGAGCGCTTCCAAGGATCCATGAGTGACAGGCAAAAAACAGGTGCTATTCAAAGACTGGGCACAATACTCTAGAACAGGATTGGACTAAACGTCAAAAACAGGTTTGAGGCACTCTGAATGTACTTTATTTAAAAATGGGCAGCCTGGCTTTCTACAACAGGCCTAATAATTGTAAAAAAAAAAAAAAAATTGTTTGAAATTAATTTGGTGTATTTTTAATCATTAACCCAATGTAACTTTTATGATTTTAATATGAATGTATGTGTAGAAACATGACATAATCTTATGTATAGTGTAAATCCTTATTGTTGGGGTCCCCAGGAGGCTCGCAGATCTACAGGTTTTGGGAATGGCTGTTACAGTGAGAAACACAACACGAGTGGTTGTACAATTTGACAGTGAAAAGCAATATGAATATGCTATATTACCATACCAAGTGTTTGATTTAAAGTGGCTGATTATTGGGAATGGGCAAAAGAAAATTGTGTCTGCAGCAATGAGTTAGATACAGTATGTTTGTGGAGGTGGTCAGGACATCTCAACCACATTTCTACCACTTGTAAAATGAAGGTTCATCTTTATTAAGTTGAGAAATCTCTCTGATCCAAAACTCATACACATAGAAAATAAGGTACTGAAATGACAAAAACAAACCAAAACACAGGCTGATAGTGTGGCTTCTGAAAGACTTATTGGAATTATCCAACTTTGGGCGGCATACACCTACAGTAGAACAACATTATTGATTTGTGAAGCTGAGGGTAGCCAAGCCTCTGCTGTACACCTACTCCAATAACAAAAACTTTGCATGACTAAGGTGAGTTTGGCGAAGAACGACCACTCAAATTACCACTTTTTCTCAACTTTGAACTTTACATTTTCAATAGCAATAATAAGCCATTCTTTTACACAAATATGTGCTGAATAGACATGAAAGTTGTTGTCGGCTATGATGACACTACAGTTGACAGAGTTGGAGATGATTCAATCAAATGATCCAAGTGAGAAAAGCAGTGTGGAGAGAGGTATCCACACAACAGAGCCAGATATCTACTGAGAATGTCAATGTGTTTTCGCTCCTAGCTATTTTACTGGTGCCATTGTTATCTAATATGTGCTGTAACTCCAAGTATGATACTGGCCAAGTAACGGTTTATACTATGTCTAGAGTACAACACAATTCATTTATTTTTTATTAAAGGGACTAGGTTCAAGTTGGTCAATTCGGACCCGAATTAACAACGTTTTGAGTGACAGTGCAGGATTTTAGAGGCAGTTGTGGTGAATAGGTCTGGGATCATTCTACACCTTAGGACATTGCTGGAACATGCAGGGGGAGGAGAATACATCATTTTAACATTTTTAAACTCCGTATAGTCCCTTTAATCTTGCTCTATTTGCACATACTACAAACAAGAGGTCATTTACTGACTTTTTTGTTTGCACACGTGCAAAGGATAGTGCATACAATAGCGGAACAAAAAGCAAGTGCAGTTGAGCATTGCATCTCATAAAAAACGCCAAAGGCCATAGCGCAAATTTAGCTCACGGGATCTAATGAATATGCAAAATGGACCGATTTTGCCACAAAGTGCAAAAAGTGGGGCAGAAAAAATGCAAATGATATTGTTTAGTGAGTACATTCATATTTAACACAAGTACCAGAAGTAAAACAGCACATTATTTGGGGATGCCTGACAGTGTATGCATGGCTCTTTAGGCAGCTTCTGCGCAGAGTGTCTGGAGTGTTTTTGTTGGCGTGTGACGGTGAATGCTGTCGACGCGACACTGAAGGGCTTAGTCTAAATGACAGAATTTTTAGTCATGTCTTACATTGCCAGCAAGCTGCATTCTTGTGGTATTTGTGAGTTTACAAACACATGAGAATCCATCTTGAACCGCTCCCGCCTTCACCATTCGGACAGAACCAAAATTGGTTCTGGGAAAAAAGACACTATTTAACAACACTGTGATCACAAAAACACGAGGTATGCTACAATACATAACACAAACACACATAACGTTTTTCAAAACTAGACAGTGAAGGGATTTGCGGTGTTCTTGATCCAATCAGCAGCAAATGCTGATCCAAAAGTGTGACCTCTACCTGAACGATTCAAGCCAGCACGGTCCCAGATTGATGTCAGTGCCATTGTTAATTTTGACAACATATTTGAATTTAGTTTTAGTCTTAGTCTTTTGACGAAAATGTAATTCAATTTTAGTCGAGATTTAGTCAAAAACATATCTTCAATTTTAGTCTAGTTTTAGTCGACTAAAATTGCAAGTAAATTTAGTCGACTAAATTTAAGACAAATTTAGTCGACTTTGCATTTATAATATTCATTATAATCATATTTAATCAGGTCCTCTGTTTCATGGAGCTGCTCCACATGAACAAAGCTCAGAGCTGTTCCTTTGGCAGTGAATTTACATGATCTGAGGCTCTTTCAGACTGTCAATAGAAGTTTGGATGATTTTAGTCTCTCCTTTTCATTTTTATTTAGTTACTTATTTTAGGCGACTAAAATATTTGGACATTTTAGTCATAGTTTTAGTCTCATGAAAAACATTTAATTTAGTTTTAGTCCAATTTTAGTCGTCAAAAATATCACTTTGACTAAAATGAAGACTAAATATTTTAGTCGACGAAATTAACACTGGTCAGTGCAAATGTTATTGGCACTGTAATATCAAACTGGCTCTTGCCAGGTTACGTCATGGCAGGCAAAGTGTTAACAGTGGGCATCTGTCATTTATCCATTATAACTTTTATACAACAAGTGGTTGTTCTCTCAAAAGTGCTCAGACATTTGAGCAGCCACAGAATAGAACATCCTCTTCTCACCCAGCAAAGTCATTTACATATCAGGTTTGCGGTACTAATAATACGCACAGTGTTCGATGGTAAATCAGGCACAACAAAATAGCCCTTGCACATTTTTAGCACTACTCGCTATTTACCACCTGGCTTAGTTAATCAGGCCCATAATGCGCAAGGTGGCAGAGTGATTTGCACTCTTGGTTCACAGCAAGAAGGTTCTGTGAGGAAAGAGTGCAAAAGGGGCCTATCTGTGTGGAGTTTGCATGTTGTCCCGTTTGCACCAGCACAAAATCCGCCCAACACAAGCAGGTCAGGTTGGCCCCCATGTGGCGGCGTGCACAATTGGAGCAGCACAGCACAAACCCTCCCTCTAATCTTTCCATTGTACACTTTTATGTAGAAAGATTGATGAAGTACTTTTCTTCTTTCAGTTTTTATGCTATGAGATACTCCTTTTGAATTGATTATAAAATTAACCAACCTTTACTTTTTTTGCTGCGCAATCATTGAACAAAGGTTCTGACTAATTACACAAATACTGCATTCGTGGAAAATCAAAACACTTCGTAAAAGACCATGGACAGTACTTATCACCACTTCAGTCCATTGTTGTCAAGATAGGTGGCTCTAATGGTTACACAGAGTTTTAATTCTGTCTTCTGGGTCAACACTGGCTTAGTTTCCTATTGTAAAGGAACAATCCCAGAAGAATAGTGAAAAGCGGATCTGGAGAAGGCTCATTTGAATACGTTTCATCTTTCCATCCAAGAACACAAGCCCGAACTGCTATTTTAAGAAGCAAGAACTGTTCGCAGTGATTTGTTGCCTAGTGATATGCCTCTCTTTAGCATCCTATTAGGCTCCCCAGCCACAACATAGTTACCACTGTCCACTTGTGCTTGTCAATAAACATCGCTACCTAGTCATTATCCGGCTGATCATTAAAAGGCAGGAACTCCCATGGTTATGTAACAGGCGAGCTGTGAATCATCTGGAACGATGACAGATTCTGATGGGCTAATTAGGGCTTTCCCTTTTGTATGTGGTAGGAATATTCTTAGCCTTAGCCATAGTAGAAGTGAGAGATTGGCACCTCATTAAAAATATTATTACCATGCTCAAGTTCTTTAATTAACATGAATTTAAATAGCATGTAGTGGGCTGTGTGCTGCTCCACTGAAGAAATGCTAATGTAACATTTTACGTTGTACAGTATACAAAACTGTCCAGTGCTCAGGTCGTCAGATTGCAACCTGAAGTGATCAATATGTCAGCATCATATAGGCTACTGTTAAAATTGTCCTCTTTTAAATGTGCTTTGTATTTATACCAGAAGGCTGCAGTAAAGGTCACTGGCAGCATTAATTTTTATCTTTCTTTTAATGTTTATGTCCCCTTGTTCCACACCAAACAGAATCTATTAAACAATTGTGCTGGAGGAGCAGCTTTGTGACCTGAAGCTGCTAGTTCTTATCCCCAGGTGCACTGCCAACATATGAGAGGGAATGAGTAATCTTCAACTCCCTAAACAACACCAACACTTGCCCTTGAGCAACAATGAAACTGAACTAAACTTTATGTGAAAAATCCAGCTCGAGACGCACCCATAAATAAAATTATATTTATGTGATCATTACTTGATTTTACACTATGGATACATTGTACCCAACAAAATTTAGTGCAGGCGTCTCAGACACGCGACCCGGGGGCCAAATGCGGCCCGCAAGGTAATTTTATGCGGCCCGCGAGATGATTTCTTATTTATATTATATGCGGCCCGCCGGTAAATTGCATTAAACACGTTAGAACTACATATCCCATCAGACACCGTGCGGTAGCGCCAATGTTGCTCCGGACGTGAGAATGACAACATCAGACAGGGAGGGGAGATGTGGCTAGAAATTCTGTCCATATTCCTCCTGGATCCGAGGTTCGACTATCGGCCAGATCCTCCTCTCCAGCACCCTGGAATAGACCTTACCGGGAAGGCTGAGGAGTGTGATTCATCTGTAATTGGAGCACACCCTCCGATCCCCCTTCTTAAAGAGAGGGACCACCACCCCGGTTTGCCAATCCAGGGGCACTGTCCCCGACTGCCACGCAATGTTGCAGAGACGTGTCAGCCAAGACAGCCCTACAACATCCAGAGACTTAAGGTACTCAGGGCGAATCTCATCCACCCCCGGGGCCTTGCCACCGAGGAGCTTTCTAACCTCCTCGGTGACTTCAGCTTGGGTGATGGGCGAGCCCCCTCCGAGTCCCCAGCCTCTGCTTCCTCATCGGAAGACATGATGGTGGGATTGAGGAGATCCTCGAAGTACTCCTTTCACCGCTCGACAACATCCCCAGTCGAGGTCAGCAGCTCTGTAAACAGTGTTGGTGAAGCACTGCTTCCCCTGCTTCCCTTCCTGAGGCGCCGGATGATTTGCCAGAATCTCTTCGAGGCAGACCGATCGATAGTCCTCCTCCATGGCTTCTCCGAACTCCTCCCAGACCCGAGTTTTTGCAACCGCACGAGCTGCAGCGCGCTTGGCCTGCCGGTACCTCTCAGCTGCCTCCAGAGTCCCACAAGCCAACAAGGCCAGGTAGGACTCTTTCTTCAGCTTGACGGCATCCCTTACTTCCGGCCGCCACCACCGGGTTCAGGGAGTGCCGCCCCGACAGGTACCAGAGATCTTACGGTCACAACTGCGAGCAGCCGCATCGACAATGGAGGACTCCATGTCTCCAACCTCCCTCGGAATCTGGGTGAAGCTCTTCCAGAGGTGGGAGTTGAAAACCCTACTGACAGAGGAATCCACCAGACGTTCCCAACAGACCCTCACAACACGTTTGGGCCTGCCAGGTCTGACCGGCTTCCTCCCAGCTCACCACCAGGTGGTGATCGGTTGACAGCTCAGCCCTCTCTTCACCCGAGTGTCCGAGACACGCGGCCGGAGATCAGATGACACAACTACAAAGTCGATCATCGACCTCCAGCCTAGGGTGTCCTGGTGCCACGTGCACTTATGGACACCCTTGTGCTCGAACATGGTGTTCGTTATGGACAAACTGTAACTAGCACAGAAGTCCAATAACAGAACACGACTCGGGTTCAGATCGGGGAGGCCGTTCTTCCCAATCACCCCTGACCAGGTCTCACTGTCATTACCCACGTGGGCGTTGAAGTCCCCCAGTAGAACAATGGAGTCCCCAGTCGGAGCACCATCTAGTACCCCTCCCAGGGACTCCAAGAAGGCCGGGTACTGTGCGATGTTGGGCCCGTAGGCCGAGACAACGGTGAGAGACCTGTCCCCAACCCAAAGACGTAGGGACGCGACCCTCTCGTTCACCGGGGTGAACTCCAACACGTGGCGGCTGAGCTGGGGGGCTATGAGCAAGCCCACCCTAGCCCGTCGCTTCTCCCCACAGGCAACTCCAGAGAAATGGAGCCTCGAGCCCCTCTCCAGGAGTTGGGATCCAGAACCCAGGCTGTGCGTGGAGGTGAGCCCGACTATATCTAGCCAGTACCTCTCAACCTCCCGCACAAGCTCAGGCTCTTTCCCCCCAACAAGGTGACGTTCCATGTCCCGAACGCCAGAAGCTGCGCACGCGGACCAGGTCGTCGAGGCACCCAGATTCCGCCTAGTCCTCTCTGCACCCGACCCCGACGGATCCCTCTGTGGGTGGTGGGTCCAAAGGAGGATGGGCCCACGTCATCCCTTCGGGCTGTGCCTGGCTGGGCCCCGTGGGTGAAGGTCCGACCACAAGGCGCTCGCATTCGAGCCCCAACCCCAGGCCTGGCTCCAGGGTGGGGCCCCGGCTGCGCCATACCGGGCGACGTCACGGTCCTTGTTATTATACTGTCCATATGGGTCTTCTGACCAAAATAAAATTAATTACAAAAACACTAATTGTCCAAGTCTGTAATTTTTAATTTAGAAGCTCAGCAAATGTTTGGTCGATTGGAAACCTCTGGAAGCTTAAAAATGTGCACATAGGTCATGTACAGTCTATTTAAAAGTATATTACAGCAAACAATAAAAAGTTGTTATATCATAATTGACTTAATAAAGAAGGCTTTGTCTGTTGCGGCCCCCGACCAACACTGAGTTTGCATTTTTGGCCCCCAGTCCAAATGAGTTTGAGACCCCTGATGTAGTGCAATGTAATCTGCTTACTGATGAAGGGCCAAGACGCCCGAAACGTCACCTAGGTGTAAGCATCAATTTTTTTTTTTTACTTGGGAGCTAAGCAAGCTGTGCGAATCTTTCTTGTTTCTTTGTATTCTCTCTCGGTCCGGCACGCTTTTTAAGTTTTTTTGGGATGTGCATGTCTTCCTTCTTTACATTTCTTTACATAATAAGACATAAATAAGACTTAGGGTTAGGGCTTAGGGCAGGGGTGTCGAACTCGTTTTGGGTCATGGGCCAAAATTCAGCCCCCACAGCAAGTTGCGGGCCGCATATATAAGGACTGGCTAGGGCTGGGCGATTATGGGAAAAAAAAAAAATCACGATTATTATCCCCATATTGATCGATCTCCATTTTCGATTCGATTTTTTGTTTAAAAGAAAAAAACACAATAAATGTGGTCTTTCCTGGACGAGCATGCTGCGGCCAAACTGAAAACTGCAGCTAACTCTTCAGCAAAAACAAACTCCACACTTCTACCCTCACAGTACAACATCCCCATGTCACCCCTTCACCTGGCCAAGCAACACACACACATCTGCAACGGAGATGCAAAAAATTGGAATGTTTGATAGAATGTCAGAAGCAGACAGCGAGCGCATGTTTGTGTAAAAAGACGACCCAACTTACAATTCACTATTAGAATTCCAGCTAATCCACCACTGCAGCCTTAAAACAAATCCACATGGTCCAAATAGCGATCGATAGTTTTCCATCTTCGAAGGTTTAAACTCTTCACTCCGTGCGCGTGTCCTGTTCCTCTGAGGCCCCCCGCGTGTTTTGCTCTTTAGACGAGTTAATGCAACTTTGTAGCTGATTTTACATGTAAAATCACCAGGTCCTCATGCTGACGCATGTATCATCCGTGCTTCCTGTTTGCTTGGGCCAAGTGTTTCCCTGGGATTGACCTGACAGGCGCTGCAGCATTGCACCGTCCATATTTTTTTCCAGAGAGGTCTGGCCAATTCTCCTCGATTAAAACGCACCTCGCAATTATCGTGATCGACCTTTATTAAAATCTCGATTAGATTAAAATTCAATTAATTGTCCAGCCCTAGGATTGGCCTAATAAATAACAATGGCTTACGCTTATTACGCTTTATCAGCCTGTGTCACACGTTTCTCAAAGTGCTACATATAGTCATTATTCCTTCACTCCACACTCGATGGCGGTATGTTACTATTGTAGTCACAGCCGCCCTGGGGCAGACTGACCATTTTTCCACATGGCTCTAAAGTGTTGCTTATACTGTATCCTCATCTCTTATTGACATGTGGCATTCTTTCCTTTTTTGAATTTAAGCTGCCCCCTAGTGGCTGGAGTGAGCATTCTGGCTATTTCTTTAAAAATTCATAACTCTGCACAGGAATGGCAAGTACGATGTATTAAGGGTTGAGTCAAATAAAGTGTTTATATCATTAAATTGTGATTCAAGCCATTTCTGTTTAATGCAAATGCCACTTGGTCAGAGAGCGCGTGACTTCCCCAATAGCGTTCAAAGCAGGCTCGCTGAAGCTCGTTCATGCTCGCAATTAGGCTATATGCATGGGAGCGCCTCGTGTGACTTCCGAATGGATTCTCAGCCGTCTTGTGCTCTTTCTGTCTCCGTTATTTCCATATGAGGTCTTGTCTAAAAAATAAATAGCTTAAGATTCATGGCAGGCTGTGAGTTACTGGTGGACAGCTCTGAGATAAAAAAAAAAGTCCTACCTCAAAAAACACAGTCAAGAATTTACATCCAACGTAATGTTTTTAACATATAGCGAGTGACTTTGGATCAGTATCTCACTGTCAGTGATATTTTCTTGAACTATTTGTTGATTTGTGCAAGACATCGCTGATCCTTAATGGGAAAATAGCAAGATAGGAAGGACCGCGGCCGGCGGGGATCACACTTGGAAGTCACACGCCATTTGCGTGCATAAAACCTATTTGGCTGGGGAAAGTCCATTGGAGGTAGGAACTTCCGGAACCAGCCGCCATTTCTTTATGGTTTCAGGAAGAAGTAGGCCACAATAAGTCCATTCTTAATTTTACAGTCTATGGTCATGCTCTAAGTCAGTGTTTCCCAACCAGGGGTATGGGGTCCTAGGGGCACTTCAGCACTTAGCAGGGGTACTTGGAATTATTTCAGAGTAAAAAGAAAGTGAAATTTAGTAGAATTTAAATATTAATTTAAAAGGAAACACGACTTCTACTACAGAGTACAGAAGATGACTCAAGTACTTTTATTGAAGATGGACAACTGTACGACTGAGAGTTTACACAGACATTTTAAAAGGAACGTTTTTTTTTTGTATTTTAGCTTCATTTTGAACACAGCACACTTTTAAATACTGAACAATCTTATGTCAGTTTATGATAATATTGGCATGATCCTCGAAGGAAGGGGGGGGGGAGTATAAATTAACGACTCAAGGGGTACGCAGGACAAAAGAGGTTGGTAACCACGTGTGACACTTTTTTTCATTTGACAGAGACACTGAACAACTATTGTGTTACTCAAATCAGAGCAGTGCACAGGTTATTATAGCCCCACGCGGGACTAATTAAAATCAATAATGGAGACCGAAAACGCAAGAATTCACATAGCAAACGTGAACCCATATGCAAGTAACAGGGATCAGAAATTAGTGCTCAGCCAGCTCTAATTTTGAGTGGGGTTCGCGAGAGAAATTAATAAAAGATGGCTCTGTGGCGCCCCCTCAAACAGCCAGTTTACATTGAGTCATATTATGGCCCCGCCCTAAACGCTACAGGAGGTCGGCCATCTTGGCCCGAACCTCGAACCTTCAAAATCTCTTGAACTTCTGACCCCTGCTCCCCGAGTTTTCAATCGAAAGCCTCAAATTTTGCCCAAAATGTCCCAGACCCATGTGGCTTTAAAAATCATCATTTACATTTGAAATATTATTGGGCGTGGTCATGACCAGCCCGTAACTCAGAGGCCATTTTCAACAAAAGTCAAAGTCTCATATCTTTCACAGACTTTGTCGGATTGGAACGGCCCCAATCCGGCGCGAGTGGACATTCCCGAGCTGGACCTAACGATGTGCAAACGCAGCCACTATTGCCAAAAATGCCTTTAAAGTGGCGTGTAAGTGGCCCACCCATCCACTGTCAAAATAGCCAGAGTTCTTAGCCTGGCAGCATGCCGGTCTCGGTCAAAGTTTCTCTTGAAATTCGGCAATTTCCCCCTTTTATCAACAAAAGCCACACATTTAGACTCCTATGCCTTTATACTACCAATCTGTCACAGAAAGAAGCTATAATTTGCTCGTTTTTGGCTCCAAATTCAGCTTTTTTGGACTTTACCATCACAGGAAGTTGTGATTGGCTGTTTCCTGTCCGTCTCTCTGTGTGTTCCTCCTACTACATGGGTCTGACCAAAATATTGTTTCACCCATCGAGGTTGCTACGTGGCTGGAGCATCCTCTCAAATATTTGGCCTCCCAGGCAAATTTGCCCTGATTATAAAATGATTCAATTAATATTGGCTGAACTGTAAAGCCATCCCTCCGTTTTCTGGAAATACATGAGCGCGGGGCGTTTCATAATATTAATAATCATAATATTAAGTTCAGCCTAGCTATAGCTGCCTGTCTAGCTCCATAGGTAGAGCACTGTGCTCCCAATCATGAGGTTGCCAGATCAATCTCAACATTGGCTTATTTATTTTATTTTTTATTTTTTGGACTGGGCACCTCCTGGGAAGAGCATAAATCGGCGCCTATGGTCCCACCCTCATTAATAACGAGGAAAGAACAGTTTCAAAATATGTGGAACTACACAGAAAGAAATGTGGGGACAGTAGGGAAACGAGGCAAAACTGGGGAGGGTGTTGAAAAAAATCGAGAAAATGGAGGGGGGTGGGAGGAAATTACCTGAAATGACCTCTCGCCTCCAGTGACGTGCAGGGACCTAATTTCGGCCCGGTAATTTAGAGAAGAGTAGCCCACATTAGACCCACATTAGCATGGAGTTATAGTTCAGTGATAGTGCGCTGGTCTTTGGTGCAAGAGGTTGCCAGTTCAAACATGGCAACTTTTTTTTGACACTTTTCTAATGCTTTCTCTATTCACATGGGCCGCTGCACTCTGAGCCTGATACAACTCTTTACTCGTGCAGACCACTGCTCTGTTTTCTGCAAATACAAGAGTGCAGGGTGTTTCATAATATTGATATACGTTTAGTAGTGGTGGGCCGAGATACAAATCCCACGAGATGAGACGAGACCCAAGATTGAGTCCACGAGAATGAGACGAGACGAGATTTTGACATAATTTGCAATAATAAATAATATTTTGCAATTATGTTTCCTTTGTATGGAGCCATTGTATTGTATTGTTTGTAACAAAATGAACAAACTAATAAGGATGGGAATTGATAAGATTTTACCAATATCATCAGGCTCTATTTGTGTGCATACAGTTTAATATTAGAACAAGGCTAATACTTTGGCTCTTTGACAGGTGTATTCTGATTAAATTTCCAAATTAGATATAATTTGAAGCTTAAAAGTTGATTTCAGGTGGAGGAGGAGGAGACACAGGTTTAGATTTAGTATCTAAACAGTCTGTGCCAGACATTGACGCACAGGAGGTTTTAAACATTAAACAGAAAGTGTTTCTACTGTATGTTAGACTGACCTCTTCCTTAAATGGCCCGCTGTAATCATCCCTTCATATTCTGAGCACTGGCCTGCCCTCTCCCTCGCTGTCCGTGCGCACATGTCACATCCGCGTTGTTTTGCTTTTCCGTGCGCGGTAGATGCGCGTTTACAATCACAAAATAGACGACGGATCCACCCAGACTCGCCGCGGCGTGCAGCGGTAAGACGTAGCTTCCAACAGCAGAGCCTTTAGTTCGTAAATGAAAGAGAAAGAGATCTCGTGCCAGGTGATCTCGGCCCATCCCTAACGTTTAGTGGCGCTGTTTCACTCAGCTCGGCTAGCTCCCTAGGTAGAGCACTGGACTCCCATCCATGAGACTGCAAGATCAATCCCAACTCTTTTTTTTTTTTTGACTCTGCACCTACTGGAAAGAACATAAATTGGCACCTATGGCTCCAACCTCATTAAAAATGGGGAAAACACTATTTCAAAATGGGCGGAACTAAAGAGTGGGGGGACAGTAGGGAAAAATTGAGGCCAAACTGGGGGAAATGTCAAATACAATGGAGAAAATGGATATGAAATGCCCTCTTGCCTCTCTGCTGTAGGCTCGTTCCCCTTGGAAAACCTGCCTCCTCTCGCTCCAAAATAAACAGGTGAAAAAATTGTTTGACAAGATAGGTCAACAAGATAGGTGAAATTGGTAAAAAGGGGTGAATAGTATGTGTCCAATTCTTGCTGGGATGAAGCCCTGAAATTACTTCTAATGCAACCACCTATAACACCTATATAGAATAAAGTACAATCTCTAGTTCGCCACTAGTTGGAAGTGCACAATAAAACGGTCTTTTTCTGCTGTTGTCTGGCATCCATCTTGACTTGCACCAGAGCACAAAAAATTAGCAGAAGCATGAAAAACATGAGCCTGAGCAGAAATAACTGTTCACATTTAAATTAAGACAACTAAATATATCCTCAAGGTTAAACTTTATTGAATCATTTTGTAATCAAGGCAAATTTGCCTGGGTGCCCACAGATTTGAGTGGGTGCTCCAGCCATGCAGCACCCACGGGATTGGCGCCTATAAGCGGAAAGGACTTCCGTGGAATTTGGCACCTCTGTCCAGATGCTGTTTTACCTAGTGGCTTTTCTCGAGTATTGCGGCAATAAAGTTCACTGGCCATTGAAAAGATTTCAACTAAAGAGCACGTGAAAAGCACCGCTGCGGTGAGAGTGAGGCCGGGGTAGGCTTGAGGCTGAGGCAAGAGTGGGCCTGGCAGGAGTGAGGCTGGGATGGGACCGAGGAGACAGTGGCCAGGGTAAGAACTAGCAGGCGCAAGAGTGAGGCTTGGTTGACTGTGGGGCCGAGGCGAGAGCAGGTTTGGGCGAGAGCGAGCAGGAGCGGTCGCAAGGGGGGGACTGCGCCAGGGACGAGGGCCTTTGTTGCCGCTTGCGGCTTTAATTTATATTTCATTCCGTTGTGCATTTCAGATTTACATTGCGCCAAAAGCTGCCATCTTTCCCCTGGAGGGTCTGGAGGGAGCAGAGGCAGAGGCCGCCTGCTCAACAACATGCGAGTGTACGGGACCATCCTTTTGACCTCCATGGCCACTGTTGTGTTTGTGGGGGTGAAGTACGTCAACAAGCTGGCCCTAGTCTTCCTGGCCTGTGTCATCCTCTCTATCGTGGCTGTGTATGCTGGAGTCATCAAGACGGCCATTGATCCTCCAATTTTCCCGTAAGTACACTTACAAAATGTCAAAGTGACTAGAGACCAACATCTATGCCCATATAGCTGTTAAGCTTGCCAAGCTTTTTGCAATTCTTAAAATAAGGTAAGGTATTGCCTAAATATTCTGGAACTAAGATCTTATCCTTTTGGCAAAAAGAAAATATAAAAAAATATACATATATAGATATACACACATATCTGTGTGTATATATTGATTGTGTG
This sequence comes from Neogobius melanostomus, assembly GCA_007210695.1. Classification (NCBI taxonomy): domain Eukaryota; kingdom Metazoa; phylum Chordata; class Actinopteri; order Gobiiformes; family Gobiidae; genus Neogobius; species Neogobius melanostomus. Next base: position 4,147,366 of record VHKM01000073.1, on the reverse strand, counting down.
TTCACCACTGAGCTTCAGCTATGTCTAACACAGTATTTTAGTTGGTCTCAAAAATTACATTACAATTGTTTCCAAACTGTATGACCGTATTATCATAACACTATTATGTGACTTGTTATTGCAGTGTGTGTCTTTTGGGAAACCGCACCCTGGTGTGGAAGACCTTTGATGTGTGTGCAAAGACCTTAGAGACTTCCAACGGTACCATAACCACACAGCTTTGGCAGATGTTTTGTGACTCTCCATACCTGAACGCCACCTGTGACAAATACTTTGCCGCCAACAATGTCACTGAGATCCAGGGCATCCCTGGGATCACCAGTGGCATCATGACAGGTCAGTTCTCTTCAAATCCATGGTAAAGCATGTGTTGGTCTGTGTTGTCCCAAATATCCTGCTTGTTGTTTTTTACGTTTGACCTCCTTAGCATTGGTATTTCATTTTATAACCTCAAAACTATACTAATATTGCAAAATATAAAATTAGTTCAGCTCTAGTCACACTTCATAGAAGAAGCCTTGAGCGCTTCCAGCATTGTCTGCTGGCAACACAGCTAAGCAGGTCTAAAAGCAGTACCTGCAGGCATCCATCCATTCTGCTTTATACGGGGTTGGGCCATGGAGGCAACAGTCTAAGCATAGATGCCCAGATTTCCATGCGCACTTCGTCCAGCTTTTTCAGAGGGATCCCCGAGGCGTTCCCCGGCCAGCCAAAAGACATTGTCCCTCTAGCGTGTCCTAGGTCTTCCTTGGGGCCTTCCTCCCAATGAGACGTGCCCCGAACACCTTCCCAGCGAGGGGCCCAAGGGGCATCCGGAACTAATGCTAGAGCCACTTGAGCTTGCTCCTCTCGACACAATTCTACTCCAAGCTTTTGTGCAAGCATTCAAGTTGGCTACTAGCAAGAGATACTTTGTAGAGAAGGCTATAGTTTATACAAAGAATAATTTATGTTTCTGCTGCATTTATATTTACCTCCAGAAAACCTTTTCTCCACCTTCTATGAGAAGGGCGATCTGATTGCCAGGGAAGACATGGAATCAGTGGAGGATGTGGATGACCCCTGACAAACTCAAACCGCTACGTGCTTGCAGACATCACCAGCTTTTTCACGCTGCTAGTGGGCATCTACTTCCCCTCCGTGACAGGTACAACTGTAATCCCCCATACACATGAACAACGGTGTCTTTGATTTTCCCCACTGATTTAGTCTGTGCTGCTCTGTTGACACAACCTGACCTGTCACTGTGCAGGGATCATGGCTGGCTCTAACCGCTCCGGAGACCTGCGGGACGCCCAGAAGTCAATCCCTGTCGGGACCATCTGCGCTATTACCACCACTACCATTGTTTGTATCCTCTCACTACTGCTCCCTGCTGGAACAGAGCAGTCATTGGTTTTGTGCAAATTTCACATAAATTTGCCCTAATTCCAAGAATGATTGGGACTCTTTGTTGAATGTATTTCCAATTGGGAATCGAAAACATGGGGTCTTAAATCTTGAAATACGGTTCTTTACCTCTTAAGTTACTACTCAATAATAACAACCGTGTCATAGTCAGTCGACACATACTTACATTTCTAGCATTCTGGAGGCACGGTAGTACAGCGGTTAGCGCTCGTGCTTCACAGCTAGAAGGTCCGGTTTCGATTCCCACCAAGGACGGGGCCTTTCTGTGTGGAGTTTGCATGTTCTCCCCGTGTCTGCGTAGGTTTCCTCCGGGTACTCCGGTTTCCCCTACCACTAAAACATGTACAATAGGCCAGGATGAATGAGAGTGTGTTAGAGAGTGCGCATGAGGGACGACGGATGGAAATTAGCCCAAGGCTACAATCCGGTGTGGCTTGTTCATTAACTTGCACTGTCCCTACCAAATAAACATAAAACAAAACATATTGTACTCCATTTATTTATGACATGTTTGGAACCAGAAGAAATTATTTTTCTGCTAATATTTGTAGGATTCTTGTAGGATTCTTGTCTGTTACATAACCTCATAAAGATTAAAGGTCAAAATGTAGAGTGTAGAGCAAACCCTTCACAATACAAGTCTGATTTTGGACAAAGGCTGATAATTATTACAAATAATAAACTATTATTTTTTCTTATGTGATGAGGCATCGCAAGGATGGCCAAATACACCACATATTTTTAAAATCCCTAGACCAATTTGTTTTACTTTACTTTTACTTAAAGCTATAGTCCGGAGTTACTGATCTATGTATAAAACTTTAGAAATGCTTAAAAACGATAGTATGGTCCTGTACTATAATATACTGCTGGTGTTTCATGATATACATTACGCTTGCCAAGTCCCGCCTTCCCCCCCATAGACTCCTATACAAAATGACTGAGCCGCCGGCTTATCTACGCCAATAGGATTTGAGTTTCCGGGATGCAGATCTGTCAATCAACGAGCGCCACTCGCTCACAGCCCCCACCTTCCTGATTCAGACCGCACACCCCGCCCGTGTTTACGCTGCGGACTCCTCCATGCTGTTTCTCCTCCTGACTGCTGCTCAAGCAAACAGGTAGCCTACACTTTATTCACGTTTATTTTGTGCTTGTAAAATGCTACTTTGAATGATATTGGAGCTGCAGTAATCCTCGCTTTACTAAAAGTGTATCATTCTATAAAAGAAAAGAAAACGAGGCTAGCAGCACTGAGCTAATTTAGCATTCTCTGCAGATTCGTAGTTTCACATTTCAGTGTTTTGTGGTCACGTAGCTTTGGATTAGGTGTGAAAAGGCTGTGGACGAGCCTGGCTGATTGTTTGAAGTTTTTACTGGACTCGTTTTTATTATGCTAATGTTGTCGTTAGCGTTGCATTCAGTAATAAATCTGCAGAAACCTGCCACTGTGATGGCAGAACTAAAGGTATAATACTGTAGCGTCCTGATGGACGTTAAGAAGAGAAATCCAGCTGTACGCAAGTTGTCACTTTATTGCAGGAACTTCAGTGGGTTACTGTCGGCCGTAACCACGCCGTACACTTAGTCGAAGACAACAACAAAAGAAAGAAAAACGTAACCTAGCCCGTCACTCGTTCAATTCGCGCTCAACCTCAACATCAACACAAGCTCCCGCACTTGTCCCGCCCCAACCTTCTTGTCTAATCACAACACTAGCTATAATAAGCCATTCAACATGCACTATTTCCCAACTTTAGTCATAAACCATTAAACATTAACATTGGAAACAGGGTCGCTACACTGCCCCCCTTACTTAGTCCCTCGCCCCGAGGGATCACATAGGAAGTCTTTGAGGTGGGGTGGGGGCCTCCTCTGCCTCTGTGGCCTCCTTGGTGTGACTGCATGCAACTCAGCCTGCAGCATGGGCGGAACATGCTGCTGCAGGGCAGGGGGAGAGTTAACAGGTGAGGCCAACTGCGGTGAAATGGTGGGGGAAATAGTCAACAAAGTCTGGGGTGTGGTGGCTTTGTCTCTCCTGGGAGGTGTGGAGGGTTTAGGGCGCTGCTGGGGGCGTGCATCACCCCTGTAAGGGGCTAACCTGTCCCTGTGAAGAGCCACCCGTCTTCCTCTAGGTGGCAGTTGAACCCTATAAACCACTTCCCCAAGCTTCTCAAGTACCTCACAAGGCCCTACCCAGTGACAGTCCAGTTTTGGGCAACGCCCTTTTTTCCTTTTCGGGCTGTACACCCACACCAGATCCCCGGCATGGAAGTCCTTTCCTTTGGCCCGGAGGTCGTAGTTCCTCTTCTGCCGTATTCCTGCTTTCTGTAGTTGGTCACGCGCAAAAGCATGAGCTGTCTCCATCCGGTCCTGGAGCCTCCTGGCATACTCTGGGCCTGGTGAAACTGGTGGAGTATCAGGAGGTCTCCCAAAAAACATTTCTGTCGGGGTTCGCAGCTCTCGGCCCAGCATGAGTAAAGCAGGTGTGCAAGATGTAGAGTCCTGTACTGCGGATCTGTAGGCCAGCAGGACCAGAGGGAGGTGCATGTTCCAATCCCGCTGGTGCTCTGCAGTGAGAATAGCGAGCTGCTTTGCTAGAGTTCTGTTGAAACGCTCAACTAGACCATCGCTCTGAGGGTGTAATGGAGTAGTCCGCGTCTTTTGCATCCCAATGCGCTCACATATAGCAGAAAACACAGCAGACTCAAAGTTTCTCCCCTGGTCGCTGTGGACGACCTCAGTTGCCCCAAACCGGGAAAACATGCCTTCCACCAAGGTGTCTGCAACAGTCACTGCTTCTTGGTCTGGAATGGCAAAAGCTTCCGGCCATTTTGTGAAGTAGTCCATGGCAACAAGAACATAACGATTGCCTTTTTCAGTGCATGGAAATGGGCCCATTATGTCTACTGCCACCCTCTCCATTGGAGCTCCCACTGCCAACTGTTGAAGCTCAGCATGGGACCGATCTGGGGGACCCTTGTGTGCAGTGCAGAGGTCACAGCGACGACAAAAATCCTCCACGTCTCTCCTGAGCCGGCTCCAATAAAAACCTTGCCGGAGCCTACGAAGTGTTTTGGAAACTCCAAAGTGCCCTGCTCCCGTAGCCCCATGACAAGCCTGAAGAACAGAGTCTCTGAGTGTCCGCGGAACAACAATCTGCCACCTATCTTCTCCAGTGGCTGGGTCTTTCCAGGCTCTCTGCAGCACTCCTTCCTCCATCCGGAGAGCCCCAAACTTTTCCCAAAGTCCTTTAGTGGCCAGTGAGCGACCAGCAATCCCGTCCCAGGGCGGCTTCTGTCCTGACTCCACCCACTGCAGCACGGGTTGCAAGTCAGGATCCAGTTCTTGCTGAACTCTCCATTCAGGTGGGCTATCAATTTGTGCCACCTTACAGACTGGTCCATTTCCGTCACAACTGGAGCCCCGCTTTTCCGCAGAACAAAGTTCCTTCTCTCTGGCCTCTCGTTTGTCACAGTAGCGGCAGCTGTCCTGGGTGCAGGGACGCCGGGACATAGCGCCAGCATTACCATGGCGACCTCCAGCTCGGTACTCCACCTTGAAGTCATATGGTGCCAGCTCCTCCAACCAGCGAGCAATTTGGCCTTCAGGTTCCTTGAATGACATTAACCATTGGAGTGCTGAGTGGTCTGTTCTAACAGTAAAGGAAAGGCCACAGAGGTAATACCGGAAGTGCCCTATAGCTCTCACAATGGCAAGAAGCTCTCGGCGTGTTACACAATAGCGCCGCTCAGCTTTGTTGAAAGTTTTGCTAAAGTACGCCACAACTTTTTCCCCTTCCGGTCCCACCTGGCTCAACACCGCCCCATCCCCACATCACTAGCGTCTGTGTCCATGACAAATGACAAGTTGGGGTCCGGAGGCGTTAGGATGGGAGACTCGGTTAGGGCCTTTTTTAAAGTGTTGAACGCGTTCTCACACTCGAGTGTCCAAACAAAGTCACAGTCCTTCCGCTGCAGGCAAAACAGTGGGGCTGCAATACAAGAAAAGCCGCGCACAAACCGTCTGTAGTAGGAAGCAAGTCCGATGAAGCTCTTAAGCTCTCTGAGGTTAGATGGTGTCGGCCAGTCTCTCACTGCCTGCACCTTCTCTTCCAGTGTACCAATGCCCTCCCCCCCAATCTTGTGTCCCAGAAACTCCAACTCCTTTCTCATAAAGCAGCACTTGTCGGGGTGGAGTTTCAGACCTGCAGCTGAAATTCTCTGCAGGACCATCCGGAGCGAATTCAAGGCTGTTTCAAATGAGCTCCCATGAACCAGGATGTCGTCCAAGTAGATTAAACACTCTTGACGGGGAATGGCAGCCAGCACTTTTTCCATTAGCCTTTCAAAAGTGGCCGGGGCATTACAGAGGCCAAAGCAGAGCACCCGGAACTGCCACAATCCCCTGCCAGTGCAGAAAGCGGTCTTCGGTCTGGCGTCCGGACTTAAAGGCACCTGCCAGTACCCACTGCGCAAATCCAACGAGGAAAACCAGGATGAGCCAGACACCAAGTCCAGAGACTCGTCAATACGAGGCAGTGGGTATGAGTCTTTCTTTGTCACACTGTTCAAGGGTCTGTAATCCACACAGAATCTCATTTTGGGATTGTTTTTTTTATTGACCATCACAACCCAGGAAGCCCAAGGGCTCTCTGACGCCTCAATAATGCCTGCTTTCAACATTTCCTCTATTGCACTATCAGCAGCTGTTTGGTGCGCCAGGGGAAGGCGGCGGGGGCGCATTTTGACTGGCCGCGCATCCCCTGTGTCGATTTCATGTTGAACCAGTTGTGTCAGGCCCACTTCTTCTGAAAGGGCAAAAATGTCTATGTACTCCAGCAAGACTTGCCATAACGCCTCCTGCTGGTCAGCTTCCAAATTATCGCAGCTGCGTTTCCAGATCTCCCTTACAGCTGCCACTCGGTCGACATCTTTCTCAGCTGCAACATGCTGGCTCAGGCCGTCAAGGGGCAGCTTATCCCCGCAGTGGTGGAGGGTGGTAGGCATTGGGGAGGAGGATGTAAGAGGGGGGTCAAAATCTTGCTGTGTCTCTGCGGCTCTGGAGGTTGCTCGGCACCGGCTACGAACATTTGTGGGACACACCATCTCAATTATGGGACCCCCAGGAAAAGTCACTGTGTTCTTGCCAAGATCTAACACACAGCGAGCGGCCCGCAAAAAGTCCAGGCCCAATATGCAGGGGTCTTGTACCGCAGCAACCCACACTTCAAAGTCCACTGACAGTTCCCCAACCTGTATGGCTACTAACCCTTTCCCAAGCATGGGGGCTAGCTCCCCGGTCACTGTCCGCAGCTTCACCTCAGTAGATTTTAGCAATGTCCCAGGCGGCACCACATCAGGCCTCATTAGCGTCGCAGTGGAGCCGGTGTCGACAAGGGCTAAGCATGACGCCCCTGTCAGTGTAACAGGGACATGGCAAAAATTTCCCATATGAGTCCAGCCCACCACCCTAGAAGATTCGGCGTTGTCATCTGCTTCTGGGGGAGTGGGGCCCCGCTCCCCCGACTGCTCCGCTGGGCTCCGTCTGATGGCGGCACGGTCGGGTGGGACCCAGTGGCGGGGGCCTGTGTGGTCCCATTTACACAGACCCCGAGGTTTTTCCCTGCCCACTAACATTGTTGGGGCACCGCACGCTGATATGGCCAGCCTGACCACACGTCCAGCACACAGGGGGACCACGACGAGGACGGTTGCCGCTGCGTTGTGGTTGCAGTGACACAGACCGTATTAGTTCAGTCAGCTCAGCAACCCAGGCAGGCTTTTCTTGACCTGGGTCTTCTTGAACCGCGGACCTCACCACAGGGCTGCTCTCCGCTGCAGCTCCCACGGCTTCTCTCTCCAAGGCAAGCTCCAATGCCTGCTGTAGGGTACGGGGATGTGCCAGCTGTGTTTGTACACGCAGCTCTCGTGGTGTTAACGCACGGATAAACTGATCTCTGGCCAGCTCACTCTGCACTCCAGTGGGCATGTGGGCATACGCTCTTCTTGTCAGGGTCTCAATGTCATTAGCCAGCCCTCTGAGTGGCTCACCTGCCAATCTTTGCCTGCTTGCCAGCTCAGATCGCAAAACATCAGGTTGGTTACACTGTCCAAAACGCCTCTGAAGAGCTCCAATTAAAGCACCATAATCATTTCTCTCAGCTGGGCTCAACAGCAGCAGACATGTCAGGGCGTCATCAGTAAGGCACAAAGCTAGTTGGAGTGCTTTAACTTCTTCTGGCCAACCAGCCGCGCTAGCTAACAGTTCAAATTGGGCATGGAAGGCATCCCAGTCCGCTCTCCCAGAATATTTTGGGGTTTTCACTTGGAGCTGTTCAACGCGAGCGCCACCATACTTGTTTACATCTGGCATCACGTCCTTCATAGCAGGCGTTTTCGCGCCAGGACGCCCTTTCTGCGAACCGAAGCCCGCCTCCGCAGCTAACTCCATGGCTGTCTGCCTTATGCGGGCAGCCTCTGAAGTATGGCTGAAGTCCATCTCATGCCCCATGCCCTCCTGTATTCACTGTCCATCACCTCCTCTTTGACTCTCGGACGAGTGTCGGACGTGTGGTGCTTCGAAGTCATGACGAGCGGTCCGCTGCAGCTACCGGAGTATTAGCAAGAGAAACTCCACTTTTACTTCTGACACCAGTGTAGCGTCCTGATGGACGTTAAGAAGAGAAATCCAGCTGTACGCAAGTTGTCACTTTATTGCAGGAACTTCAGTGGGTTACTGTCGGCCGTAACCACGCCGTACACTTAGTCGAAGACAACAACAAAGAAAGAAAAACGTAACCTAGCCCGTCACTCGTTCAATTCGCGCTCAACCTCAACATCAACACAAGCTCCCGCACTTGTCCAGCCCCCAACCTTCTTGTCTAATCACAACACTAGCTATAATAAGCCATTCAACATGCACTATTTCCCAACTTTAGTCATAAACCATTAAACATTAACATTGGAAACAGGGTCGCCACAATACCTTTAGTTCTTCAATTGTGGCATTTACATCGCAAAAGGACTCAAAGCCAATCGCTGTGTAAATACTGTATAATTAGTAAACCAGGAGAGTTTGGGAGTTTGTGTTTTAAACATTGAAACAAATAAATGACCTTTTCACTATACTCATGCAGTCTTTACTCAAGGCAAAAGCTGTAGTTTCAGTATTATAGTTACTTTATTTCAAATGTCATGTAGGAATAATGTGACATGTGTTCATAATATAATATTTTTGTTTTCAGGTCAACCTATTGACAAGATGGATTGCCACTTTGTGGAGCGATAGGAAGAATTCTTCAGTGTGTCAAGACCAGCATGTTCAGCAATACAACAATTCAAATAAAGTTACTATACAACAATGTTCATGTTTCATTTATATACTTATGAACTGTGTTTTTGATGTGATAGTGTAATTCTCAAGTATGGAAGTAGATTTTCTGGGAAACTTTATTAGTCAATTATATTCAACAAAACATGACAGTTTACACCAGTCAGTAAAGTACATGATCATCCCTGTGTCCACATGTGAAAGCCTGAGATCATCCTGAGAGTTGTCTCCTTTCTGAGGTCTTCATAGTAGTTGGTCTGCAGGAGCTCAACACAGTCCACTGTAAGTGTCTTCAGTGTAGAAAGTCTGGGATTTCGTCCACACAGGCAGAAAGAAGTCTCATGATGATGATACAGGCTTTTCCCTGAAACAAAACAAGTTGTCAGCTGCCTATGGATGAAGCACTGGCATCATCATTGTCTAATAGTATTTCTATATCAATATGTTCCTTACCTTTAGCCTGTGAGCCGAACTCCAAACTCCTCACCTGGCGTCTCCTCAGCTGTGGGAAAAGCAGACGACACTGTAGTTCTGTATTTGCAAATGTTCAGCCCTGCACATAATCACAATATAATCACAATATAAGTATAATAATGATATCTGCGCCAGGAGAACTAGTAAAATGGTCAGAGAGCTCTGTTAGCATGTCAGCATGTCTTAGCTTTTGATGCTATTGAACCACTGTCTGTGGTGTTTCTTTCGCAAGTTTGACAAATACACGTTACTTTTAGGACTGCTAATCGTAGGTACTGTAATGCTTGTACAGCAATAGATAAACGTTCAGGTGTGAGATTGACGATTTTTAAAATGTTAAGCCAGTTGAGTGGAGGGTGGTGGTGGTGGTGGAGCAGAGCAGAGTTCACTACTCCACCTACTGATGAAAAATTTTTTAAAAAGACATTGCTTAAGGCAGCTTTAAATATGTTCTGTCCTCCTTCAGTATACTGAATATATCTTTTTTTTTTTGGTCAGATTTACTGTGACCCTGAAAATGGAAACATGCTCATAAAGTCATTGGGCATGTTAGAACTGCATTAGGAATGTTTTGGACACAACATAACCATTTAAACCATCTCTCCCATTTTCATTCTTTTACAACACATACACAAAAATCAGGTATGGGCCTTTAATACAAGGGTATGAGAAACTAAAATATACTGCAATTACAGGTAAAGTAACGTGCTTTATTGACATTATATAATTGTACAGGTAGATGGTTAATCTCAAGCTGATTTTGCTTGCACCTTTATAGGCCAATCTGGTCAGCATGTTTTTGGAGGTAAGAGTAAGTGGAGCACCCGGAGGCAACCTACGCAGATTCAAACCAAGGATCCTCTTGCTGTGAGGTCCTAACACTAACCACTCAGCCACTATAGCACCCACGCACATATAATTATGTGTTATTATACATCTTGCAATAGGAACCAGTTTAGATGTTGTCTAGATGTTGTTCCTCACTCTAATCATATTGTAAATCATATTGGAGGCAGTTCCAATTTGATTAGGACTTCTAATCTCATCAATATGCTGCCTGCCTATGGACTGGCAAGTTAATAAAGCATAGCCATATGTGTTGCAGTGTATTGATCTGTTGTATTATTGTAACATGATTTACTGATGCCCTTTCTCAGTCTCTTGTATATACGAGGGTTAGTCCATTTTCAAAAGGGAAGTTCAGTGATCCTGAATGCTCATCAGTGTATTCAGGTTTTAGAAGTCGCAAGCAAATGCATTTCTTGTGCCAACCCTGGGTCTGGTTTAATGAAGAGGGTTGTTGAAGGTTAAAGTAAGATAAGCGGTGTAAAGCAGCCGAATAAATGTTCAAATCATCCCTAACACAAAACTACTTTGTTGAAATACTGTATACATTTCCTAACTACAACTGCTCAGACATGTCCAGTGTGATCCTCTTCGGTGCCTGCATCGACGGCGTGGTCCTTAGGGACAAGTAAGTCAATGCCTATTACTTTCATGATGCTAAAGTCTAAGATCATTTAATTTAACCATTTTATTCTGGCTCCTGCTTTAGGTTTGGTGAGGGGGTGCATGGAAACTTGGTCATTGGTACGCTGGCCTGGCCTTCCCCTTGGGTCATTGTGATTGGCTCGTTCTTCTCGACATGTGGGGCAGGGCTTCAGAGCTTGACTGGAGCTCCCCGCCTGCTCCAGGCCATTGCCAAAGACGGGATAGTGCCAGCGCTACGGGTCAGTTACTCTGCTGATTTTTTAATTTTTGTTTGTTTCATAAATTTGCTGTGAGTGAACTTTTTCGTAATACCACATGCAACAGTTTTTTTATCATTATGTAAAGTAATTTGTCAGTATTTGGTCAGTGAACTTTACAAATGGAGTAATAATAACGTTACGGTGATAAATTAGTTTGAGCAATTCAGTTCCCTTGAAAATGGCACTACTACTACTACTACTACTACTACTACTACTGATGATGATGATGATGATGATGATGATGATCTCTTGGATTATTACTACTTTTCACTCTTTTTGTGTGTACTTTTAAAGGTAAAGGGAGAATAACGGACTCAAATTGCATTGTTTGAAATGTATCATCTGTGGTTTGCAGATCTTTGGCCATGGGAAGGCCAATGGTGAGCCCACATGGTCCTTGCTGCTGACAGCTTGCATTTGTGAGATTGGCATCCTCATCGCCTCCCTGGACGCGGTAGCTCCCATTCTCTCCATGTGAGCACCCAACACACTCATTATTTCTCCTTCGTCTATTCCTCCCTGCAGTGGCAGATATCAGAGCAGCCAGCCCCCTGCCACTTATCAAACAATGGAAATGCCAACTTTTAAAGACTGGGAGATTTAACTCGCCAAGGGAAAGGGCAGTGGGCTTGTCTCTTCTGCTAATATATATAAATATCAGCAACAGCGACGGAGCCTGGTCTTTGGAGACAAAAGACAAGGCTTTTCATCATGGCTTCTATTAAATTCACAATATGTATATTACTAAATCTGAGCTAATCAGAAAAAAAAGGAAAAAAACTCAATCCTTCATAATTATCATAATAATCAAAAGAACCATATTCTCACAGGCATGCTCAACCAGTAGATGATGATCTACCTGGAAAATTGTGGGACCCTGCCCTATAAAACAGATATGCAACATTCATCAAATTATATATTATTTTATTAATTTCATACTGTATGTTTTATGACATTTTCATTTCTGGTCAATAATAATTCTAAAACCATCCACTTCTCCAAGCCATGCTGTCTTGTAAATGCGGACACGAACGCCCACGTTCTGAATCTCGAGGTATCAGTAGGTACAAATATTCAAAGGTTTAAAAAGTGCTGTGTCTGTTCCTTTAGGTTCTTCCTGATGTGCTACATGTTTGTGAACCTGGCCTGTGCCCTCCAGACCCTGCTCAGAACGCCCAACTGGAGACCACGCTTCAAATTTTACCACTGGTCGGTGCACTAGTGACCATTTATCATGTGCTAACACTGTCTTTGAGCACTTGTTTTACTGTCCTATCCTCTCCATTCCCTGGCGCAGGACTCTGTCCTTTCTGGGAATGAGCTTGTGCCTCACTCTGATGTTCCTCTGTTCCTGGTACTACGCCATTGTCGCCATGGTGATTGCCGGCTCTATCTACAAGTATATCGAGTTTGCAGGGTGAGTGGAGCGCAACCCCTGAAGAGATTGGATTCGCTCGCTGGCTTTAGTATTAGCTGTGTGCTGTGTGTGAGTCTGTGGGTGTGTGTCCAGGTGCTTGAAAACTTTTTCTCTCTCTTTTTTTTGGTCTACTGCAGGAAATTTGAGGTTTTGGGTTATAGCTTAGCTTTGACTCAACTTTGAATGAGAGTTTAGGGGCGTGTGTGACTGTGTCTTTATACTGTATGTATGAGTGGGGTGAAAGTAAGCCGGTACGGTCCGGTACTGCGTTCCGTTAAAAGATTTGCCGGTGGTACGCCGTACCAGGAAGGAGAAGAGGTGCGCTCTCTCACCTTACGCACAAAACAGTAGTCTGCCAATAATATTACACGGTGAGCTCAAACGAAGTTCAGCCACTTAAATGCAATATAGAGACTCGGCAGACTGGATCTCATCTGCTCTGTCCCTGAACTTTCTGCACACACGGTAAAGGCGAAGTTTGCTGATTTGGCTGCGGGCCCCCGTGCGTCTTTACGCATCACAGAACAGAGCCGTCAGCGCCACGGCTCACATGCGTTCCTCCACCTAAAGCTGTCACATTAGAATGAGAGTCCTCTTATACGGGCTCTTTTGGCTTTTCTGGTTTTCCTTCGCAGGACACTTTCACAGCATGTAGACTTTGTTTACCTGTGAAAAAAGGAGGAGCGAACATGTCTTATCCATGTCTTGGAAATGTTAAATCCTTTACCAAAACAACGGTAAATATTTCTAAAGTTCCCTGTTTGTCAAGTAGCATAATAAGAACTGAGCGCTTCCTTTTGGCCTTACAAAATAAAAGCAAAAGCCTTTGTTGTGAAAGGCATGACATACACGAGGGTCTAAAGATAGATGCAAATACTCCCTTATCTCCGTTTTGGATATTTCTTACTAGTCCACAGATGACACGTGCGAAAGTTAAGTTGTGGGAATTTAATTAAGACCAAATTCGGATGAAACACATCTGGTTATGAAAACCCTGCTATATTCAGTGTTGGTAGTAACTGAATACATGTATTTAGAATATTTAGAACACTCATTTTGGGTTACTGTATTCAGGTACAGTTACTGAATACAGTAATATTAAAGGACTACATCAAAGTACTCGTTATTAATGTGAATTAAATTTCAGTTTCATAATCATAATACATCAAACTTGTATAGTGCTTTTTGGACACTCAAAGACACTTTACATGGGGAATAAAACAACACACAAAACGGGGTTTAAGGAAAAGCTAGTTTGAACAGGTGGGTTTTGAGTACTGATTTGGTAGTGAGTCAGAGTTTCTAATGGGCTGTGGAGGGAGATCGCGGCGGCGATGGCAAAGGCTCGGTCCCCAAGGTCCGACGGTTAGTGCGGATGATGGGGGTGAGGCGGTTGGTGCCGGCTGAGCGGAGGTGGCGGGTGGGTTGGTGTTGTTGCAGGAGCTCAGTGAGGTAGGGCGGGGCCAGGTTATGGAGGGATTTGTAGGTGAGGAGGAGGAGCTTGTATTGAATGCAATATTTAACGGGTAGCCAGTGGAGCTGTTGGAGGACGGGGGTGATGTGTTCTCTGGACCTATTCTCTGGAGGCTATTGCAGTAGTTGAGTTTGGAAGTGATGACTGCGTGGATGAGGATTTCAGCTGTTGACTGGGTAAGGGAGGGGCGGAGGTTGGCAATGTTGCGGAGGTGGAAGAAGGATGTTTTAGTGATGTGGTTAATATGTGTTTGGTATGAGAGGGTAGAGTCCATCATGATGCCGAGGTTGCGTACAGAGGGGAGGGGGTGACATTGTGACCGTCGATGAGGAGGGTAAAGCTCTGGACAGAGGGGAGGAGAGATTTGGGGCCGGTGATGAGGAGTTCTGTTTTATTTCTGTTTGAGAAAGTTATTGTCCATCCAGGTTTTGATATCGGAGATGCAGTCAGTGATGGTGGAGAGGATAACCGGGGTGATGGATCTGGTGGAGATGTAGAGTTGAGTATCGTCGGCGTAGCAATGAAAGTGGAGTCCATGGTGGCGGATGATCTGACCGAGGGAAGCATGTAGATGGTGAAGAGGAGGGGGCCGAGCACGGAACCTTGGGGGACACCGTGGGTGACGGGGGACGTGTGGGAGTTGCAGTTGTTGACAGAGACAAAATGGTGACGGTCAGAGAGTTATGAGGTGAACCAGAGGAGTGCTGTGCCGGAGATGCCGATTGATTGCAAACGGTGGAGGAGGATGGTATGGTCTATTGTGTCAAAAGCAATGGAGGGATCGAGGAGGAGGAGGATGGATATGGAACCAGAGTCCGTGGCAAGGAGGAGATCGTTTCTGTGCTGTTTCTGTGCTGTGGTGTGAACGGAATCCGGATTGAGATGGGAGGAGTGGAGATGTTGGTAAGTTGGGTTATGACGGCGCGTTCCAGAATTTTGAAAGCAACGGGAGATTGGAGATGGGTCTGACGTTGTCCAGGTTGTCAGGGTTGAGGCCGGGTTTTTTCAGGAGGGGTGTGATGGAGGCAAGTTTGAGCGGGGATGGGACAGATCCAGAGTTAAGGGAAGTGTTGATGATGCTGGTGATGAGAGGGATGAGAAGACAAAAAGGGTCAAAATGGCCGGGGAAAAGTTTAGCTCTGTCCTTTTGGGCTCTGTGCTTTTTTGCATTCCACATTAGTGGTAAATAAGTTGGTAACAGGCATGTAACAATAGCCTAAACATCTTCATATGCCGCATTTATGCATTAACATTAGGAAAATCAACGTGAAAGTATTCTAAGTATTCAGAATACAGTACTCTGTTTGGACTAAGCAGTGGAATACGTTACTAAAGTATTCTCCCAAAACTGGCTATATTATTTATTTATTTATATATATATGACATAGTACCAGCAAGAAAAAAAGCTACTTTCACCCCTGTGTAGGAGTCCCATGTGCCTTTATTAACAAGCACTGACCTGACAAAAAATAAATACAAATATTGTATCTCATACAAGTTACAAACAGGTTTAACAATGGACTAAACTTGTAAGTGCAGTTTTTCATGTTTTCTAGTTTGTGTTTATCATAGTTTTATCCTAGTTTTACACTTGTGAATGAAGGTGATAAAAAATCAATCAATCACAAAAATATTTTATCTGTCCCCAAAAGGTAATTTAAAAGGCACAAAGTTTAGTAGTACAGGACAAGGACAATTTAAAACCACTCTGAGAGCCGACCGGTCACCACAAGAGCAATGACCAAAAGTGACAGAGCTCACTTGTGTCGGTTGCACGGCAAAAGTGATGTAAATCCCACCTTTTCAGTCTGTATGTCACTCCTTGTTCCCAAGTATCAATGATAAACATCACAAAATTGAAAAACATAAAAAGGCTTTTTTGGGGGGCAATAAACATACTTTCATCATTTTCTTTCTAAACATCCCTCAACATTGTGGACTGAGTGTTAAAAGAAATAATAACAAATTTCAAACTTCTGTTGCCATGCTATGACATCACTGCATAATATCAATAAAAAAGTGTTAAATTCTTTCTCATCACAGGGCAGAGAAAGAGTGGGGTGATGGCATTCGTGGTTTATCCTTGAGCGCTGCGCGTTACGCTCTTATGCGACTGGAAGAGGGCCAGCCACACACCAAAAACTGGAGGTATTGATTCATATACATCTGCCTGTAAATGATTTGTTTGTCATTTCTGTAATTCTCACCGTCAAATGTCAGATTCACATTAACACATCAACATTTCTGTCACTTTTGTTCTGTCTCTCTTTCCCAACTAGTGCTTTTACTTGGGCCGCTCGGTCGTTTCTTCTCTAAACCTTAATTTGACTTCATTCTGCCTCATTTACTTCCTTTCCAATCTCCTGCCCTCTGTTTTCACTCTCCCCTCCCTGTTCTCCTCTTGTTTCCCCTTCAGGCCTCAGCTATTGGTGCTGGTCAGTACAGATGCTGAGCAGAACATTGAGCAGCCGCGCCTGCTCTCTCTGACCAACCAGCTCAAGGCCGGCAAAGGGCTGACCATCGTGGGCACTGCTCTGGAGGGCACCTACCTGGCAAACCATGACCGGGCCCAGCGTGCAGAGCAGGTGACCAACTGTGTACTCATGTTGGAAAAATAAGAATCGCGTACACTGCCATTATTAGGATTATTTTGTATATACAGTACTGTATACCGTATAACCTGACAAGAGCCAGATTGACATTACAGTGCAAACAACATTAAGCACACTGGTGTTGCAAGTAAGAATGTGCGAGAGATTTTTTTTCCTGTTCTATGTGCCTTCTCTTATGTACCTGTTCCAAATAAGAGATGTTCGAAGTAACCCTGTCTGAATACTTAGTTTTTTAAACTTTTTTTTAATAAGAGAGGGTGGTATGTTTTTTTGCAATTGTTTGATAATAATCTCATAAGATCTTTGACTTTGTTGGTTAGAAAATGCAATATTGATCTAAAATGCACAAAGTCTCCTGTAGTTTACCTTCTTAATACAGAGCTCCCCTAGCCCCATTCGCTGCTTAGCCATTATTAATTTAAAAAATGGGTGGCATGTGTTGCTGCAGTGCAGCTTCGACAATGTTTTTGACTGCCTTTACTCTGCGTGAAGTGATATGCTTTCCAGGAGATCACGATTTAAAGGTGGCTTTTAATGGATATGTAAGACCTGAGAAGTAGCATTGGGGAATGCGGTGCTGAGATTATGCACAATGCAGGGAAGATTCAAAGATTTTTCAAACATGCCCGAAAACAACTCTACAAAGTAAATTTTGCAAAGAAACGCCTGAAATTTTTGCTAATAAAAAACATACTGTAACACAATAAATTGTTGGGCATCTAAAGTGCCAGATTTACAGTTAGCTTATCGCACTGAGCACTGACTATCTTGTGACAATCCAGTTTGTCTATCATTCCACTTCATAGGGCGTTCTGTCTTGTCCTTTGTCAGGCACTGCGTAAACTGATGGAGACAGAAAAGGTGAAAGGCTTCTGTCAGGTGACTGTCTCTTCAAACCTGCGCGATGCTACATCCCACCTGCTCCAGGCCAGTGGGCTGGGAGGCCTCAAACATAATGCAGTGCTCGTGTCCTGGCCATGCAACTGGAAACAGGGAGATGAGCACCAGCACTGGAGGAACTTTATTGGTGAGTCACCATAGATTCAGATCCAGCCATAACAAATGAATCTGTTGCTCAGAATACACTTGATGAGGCAAATATGATGACGTTTTGTGGATTACTTACAAGTCCTATGTGTCACGCTTATACAGTAGATGCCTTTTCTATTCATGCACTAAATGATTGAGTTAGTGAGCACATTTGAACACAATCTGCAAATACTTAAGTGAATATGGAAAAGTGTTCATAGAAAACAAATGTATTTCCTTTGATAAAATATCACCTTGGCTTGTAACTGACCAGGCTGTAGTCCACCTAAATGCCATAGTTACTGAAGTATCCTCAAAGCATAGGTAGCTCTGTCATTTTTATCTAGTTTCAGTAGCTCATGGAGTATAAAGTCTGGACATCCCTGGTTTAGGATATAGACATGCAGGTAGGTATACACCCCTCTACTTCTTCACAGAGCTTGTCAGAGAAACACCGCTGCTCACCTGGCTTTGCTCGTGCCCAAGAACATCTCTGCATACCCGTCCAATGGCGAGCGTTTCACTGAGGGTCACATTGATGTGTGGTGGATCGTCCATGATGGAGGCATGCTCATGCTGCTGCCCTTCCTTCTACGCCAGCACAAGGTATATTTCAGGGGAGGTTGGGACAGTACTATTTAATTGACTGCGTAATCCTTCTGGATTTTCTGCAGCTTTCAGCACTTTCATGCTTTCTGCAATTTCCGCAAGTTATGCATCAAAACGTTCCGCATGTTGAGAAGAATTACTTTTGGGACTTCTGGTATTTATGTTTTTTCCGCATGCGGCCGAAATACTGCACATTTTCCCCATTGACTAATAATGGGGACAAATTCATGCTTTTCAGCATTTTTTCCGCATTTTCTGCAATTTGTGCATGTTCACCTTCTGCACCTTGTCAGTTTTCTGAAAAAAATCGCCTTCTGCAGTTTTCCAGTTTTTTTCTACAGGATTGGGAAATGTTTGCATTGGTGTGTATGTGGAATCTGGCCCATTCATGTGTATGGGGAATCCGGCCTATGCATTTTAATAGGTTTTCAGGGACTCTATGTCTTTAAGCCATTTGTGCAGCTTCTGCAATTTCAACACTTAGGACATTTCAACAGTTTGAACAGTTTATGGAATTTAAAAAGTGTATGCAATATAAACAATTTATGCAAATGAACCACTTAATGGAATTTAACCAGTTTATGCATTTTCAACAGTTTATTCAAAATGACAGTTTATGCCATTTAGGATTTATGCAATTTAAAAGTGTATGCAATTTATATAATTTATGCAACAACAACAAAAAACAATGTATGCATTTTACCAGTTTATGGAATTATAAAGTTTATGCAACATAAGAGTTTATGCAATTTAAACAGTTTATGCAGTTTACCAGTTTATGCAAATTAGTTTACGCAAATAAACCAATTTATGCAATTTAAACAGTTTATGCAATTTATGCATTTGCATCTGCAATTCCGCAAAATTTTTAGTTAGAACTAAAACGCACCGAGTGAACAACACCATTATTAGTGTCTGTTGCATGAAAATGTCAAAAAATGGTAAATGGACGCATTTACTTTGCACCTTGGCTGGGCTGAGTTTATGAGCACATTTCACTGCTTTTAGGAAGCAGAGTGACCCCGATATTGTTTACAATTTTCAGCAGACTTGTATTGTTAAGCATTGATTTACAGTTCATAATTTGCTGCAGACCCCACCCAGCAGTTCCTTTCTTTCACACATATCCGCGCACACAAAAACTAAAAGTATAAAAATATGGTGAAATTTATGTCACCATATTTAAGTGCCTTTGATTGAGCCCCTTATAATGTCTGTGCACGTCACTGTTTGTGTCTCAGGTTTGGAGGAAGTGCAAGATGCGCATCTTCACTGTTGCTCAGATGGACGACAACAGCATTCAGATGAAGAAGGACCTGACCACATTCCTCTATCACCTCCGTATCGACGCCATGGTGGAAGTGGTAGAAATGGTGAGGTTTAGTGCTACACTTCCTTTCACATTCCACCTCTTCAATTGTTATAATCAATTCAGAGATAGCTCTTGTTAGATATTTTGGAGATATTTTCAGATTGCCATGGTAACTTGTACTACAAGGAGACAGTATAAAATAATTAGTTGACAAATAATACTATATCAGTAATTGTATTATTATGTCAATTTTTACAGCAAGACAGTGACATCTCGGCCTACACTTATGAGAAGACCCTGGTGATGGAGCAGCGATCTCAAATGCTAAAAAAGATCAATCTGACTAAGACCGAGCGTGAGAGAGAGGTAAGCCTGCCTCTATTGTGTTCATTTTCATGGCTTAAATTCATGTAGCCGTGAAAAGATGCACAAACAAACTTAAAAGGACCTGACGGCCCCACTTGGCATGGCCTGGCTGATTTGACTGAACATGACACTTCAGCCTCTGGAGAAAAGCAGAATTACACTTTAATCTGTGCAGTGTGGGGAAAAAACGTCTTTCTACTAAGCTTATCTATAGCTGCAGCAGAATCACCTCTTCCACAGAGAATGATTCATTTAGAAAGAAAAGAAGACTAAAGAATTCAACATTGTAAACATTCTTGTTTTTAGTTCTGGATTTCCTTTGTGACTCACTAACCTTTGCACTCTGCCTCTCACTCATCCCCTCAGATCCAGAGCATCACTGACTCGTCCCGTGGCTCAATCCGTCGCAAAAATCCGGCTGCAGTCACCACCCAGCTCAGTGTGACCGAGGAGAGTCCAGCTGCAAGCAAAGAGGAGAAACCTGAGGAAGAGGTACTGTATCTTTAGAAAATGTGCAATAGGGTTAAACTCTTGCTCAAATGTTTCTGTTTGCAACCAACCAATGGGCATGTTTGATTTTGCAGGCCTTGAAATATCTATATTGTGCTCTTGTATTCTTTAGTGCTGTGCATTTAGCAAATGTATCACTTGGTACAGTACAGCCAAGGCTGACAGCAGCTTGGCACAAGGTTGTGCTAATCCCATTACCAAGTTCCGCTGTATCTACCATAACATTTTCCCAGAAAAAGTCTGTGGGTTGGGACCAAAAATACTATAATGGATTTTCAATGTGTAGTTTCATTTTATGGAGGGAACAAATGTTTTTTTGCAACTGAAAACAATGTAAAAACCACATTAACATATTACATTAACGTCAGGGTTCTTAACAACACTTGTTTCCTCTTCTTTCTCAAATGCATCCTACATTCCCTCCTCAACCTCTGCTCTCTCTAACTTGTTCCCATGTAATGTATATGTAAAACCACATCCTTCCTTCTTTCCTCTCATAGTCAAAGTCGACTTCTCCCCCTGTGTCCTCCCCTGCACAGGTACAGCTCATCCACGACAACACCACTCCTGGCAGCCCTGCTACCCCCGCCACCCCACTCACCCCGAGGAGGTTCAGAGTCCTGGGACACAGGTCCAAATGACTTGGACTGAGAAGTGTGACGGAGAGGCAGCTAAACCACCTGGTGCTTGTACACCAGAGGGCCTCAAAGACATCTTCAACATGAAGCCGTGAGTCCTTTCACATCATCAGTTTAGCTATTAAACTCATTTTGACCATTGCCTATAAACATAATATGAATAATGACACATTAATAAAGGAGACTGGACTTTGGAGACAATGTTAAATATTACATTTATTTCACATTTGTTGCTAACTGTTCTTCTTATCTCTACATTGTTGGCATTGCTTTAGTGAAACATTGTGCATGCACCAGTAAAGTTTTATACAACTAACTTTTAAACCTTTAATGTCATAAAAGTATATTTGCAAGTTCAATATTGCTCGGTTTATATATAAAGTCGAGAACATGTGAGCAGAGACTTATTTAGGACTAAACATGATAAAAAGAGAGCAGGACAAATCCAAGACTAAACAGGTCTAAATCTGGTCTACACCAGACTTCAACCAGGACTCAACCGCAAGTAAACCTGGATTAAAAACATGTACACTAGACCAGGATGAATGTGAGTGTGTTTGTGTGTCTGACTGTGGAACAACGTATGTACATTTTCCCATGGCTACAACCCGGTGTGGAGGTTTACATGCATGAGTCCCATTTACAGGGCATCCGGAAAGCAATGGATATGGTTGTATTTGGATATGGTTAGATATGGTTGTATTTCCTGGTTCTTGTCAGGACTCGAGCAGCAGCGTTCTGGATGTACTGCAGCTGTCTAACAGCTCGTTTAGAAAGGCCAGTGAGCAGGCCGTTACAGTAGTCTAACCTGCTGGAGACAAATGCATGGATGAGTCTCTCTAAGTCTGGTTTTGACCAATGGGCGCTGGCTGCTCTGCTTTGTGACCGCAACACTGGAGGCCGCCATTGCTCCTCCATTGCTGTAGTACCTCCATTTGGCCGCTAGGCCCCATTGAAAAGCATTGGACTTTAGACACGTTAAAAACAACTTTAATGCCTGGTTTCATTTTTCAACACTTAATATGGCTACATATTCCTCCTGAGATAACGCTGGGTTAGTCAAAAAAATAGAAACCAGGCTGGTTTTTCGAAATACAATTTTTTTAATCTCCTACTTAACGGAGGTCGGACTGTTGGCATTGGAGCTGCGCGAGCTACACGTCACGCAAGGCCGAGTCTACAGTGAGATCCCGCCCTTTTGCCCTTATTAGGACATGCTTCGTCAAGCTGGGGGAGGAGTCTGTAAATCCGCCATGATTTCCCCTCGAACGTGGTCATTATGGTAAACAGGGAGGAGTGAGGAGGAGCTGTCTATTCTTTTTAACAGTCTATGGTTTGACACTATTCTCTGATCTTAGCAATGTTTTTCAGATGGTAAAAATTATCTCAGTTTTGTCTGAGTTTAGTTGGAAGCATGTACAAGTTGAATAAGAGGGATCCCAAGATTGACCCCAGGGGAACTCCACAGGTCATTGCAATTTTGTCTGAGACACAGATAGGACTTGAACCAGTTTAGAGCAGTAAACCTAACCCTAAGGTGACAAGTAACAGGTTAACAGGTGTGTGCCTTTCCACATCATGTCCAATGAATTGAATTCACCACAGGTGGACCCCAGTCAAGTTGTAGAAACATCTCAAGGACGATACATGGAAACAGAATGCATCTGAGCTCAGTTTCATAGCAAAGAAAGTGAATACTTATGTAGATGTGATATTTCAGTTTTTCATCTTGAATACTTTTGCAAAAAAAAAAAAAACATTTTCACTTTGTCATTATGGGGTGTAGTAGTGTGTATACTGATGAGAAAAAAATAATTAAATCAATTTTGGAATAAGGAAAAAGGTGTAAAAAGTGAGTATGTTCATTAACACGCACTCTCTCAACTCAATAAAGAAAGAAAGAAGACTACCCCAGGTCTTAACATGAAGGGCCACAATCTGGTGGTCAATGAAGTGAAGCTTTCAACCGAGTGCATTTAGAAGAGGTGTTAACCGTGAAACCAATATTTAAGCCTGGAAGTAAAATCATGCGTTGCACACATGGTGACCGTCTTTGGTCCACACTCACCATTGAACTGGCTTTGTACTTGTGTGTTTATGTGTCTTGTCTGGTTGTATGTGGGGGTAGGGAGTAGGGGTTTTACTGTATTTGTAAATATTGTTGGTTTCTGTGTTCTGTGGTCAACCCTTTGTCCTGTGAATTATCCTGTTTCTGTATAAAAACTAACCTCAGGCTAACTCTGGTACAATGCATTAAATAGCAACATTTGTGTTAGACTTGTACATGGTCCCTTTTAAATAAACCAATAATAATTACTTTGGGCTCCCCCCTACTAGACTATCAACAGATACGAGGACATGCTAAATTTGCAGTAATTTGAATATATTTGCTTCTATAGAGGAAATATAACAATGTTATAGTCTATTGATCAGGTTTCTCTGGTTACAGTAGAGCTGGCCTTTGGGAATAACTGTTTCCATTATTTTAATCTAGTTAATGTATGACCCAACTAATTTATCTATAACTTTAGTTAGTATGAGATTCCTAACCAGAATTCACTGTCGACCTAGATGTGATTGATGGGCAGATTTAAAAGCCTGTTAGATTTCTTGTGTATAATCTTATTTTATTCTTCTTGCCATGCTGCAGCGAGTGGGAGAACCTGTAAGTACTGAAGTCTATTTAAAATTAATTTCATCCATCCACATTTCATTGAGGTTGCTCAGGCTGGCAGATGTGTGAGCTCACAACTGTAACCACTACCAGCAAAATGCATTGCACCATCCCTCACAGTGTTGGACTTTAATTAGCCTTAATCAATTGTACTCCCTCTGTTTGTTATGTTGTCCAGGAACCAGTTCAATGTTCGACGTATGCATACAGCGCTGAGGCTTAACGAAGTCGTTGTGAAGAAGTCATCTGAGGCCAAGCTAGTCCTGCTCAACATGCCTGGACCGCCAAAGAACCGGACAGGAGATGAGAATTGTATCCTTTACAGAGAACAGTTTTCTAATAACCAAAATAATCACCTCTGCACTAGCATGTTGGATACGAAAGGACCTTTTTTTTTTTTAATTTATTTGATCAGGGACAATGCACAAACAACATTAGTCTAAAAAAGAAGAGATGTCATGTGCCAGGTTATAGCAAAATGCTAATTTCCACCCGCAGTCCCTGGACAGGTTGATGTTATACTTACAAAAATTCATAAAATATATACAGAATATCATCTTCCAACCAACAGTTTTCTTTCTACCATGTGTTCCTTCAGGACCAAATGTAAAACTTTTGCAGAGTATATCTCGCGTATACACAGCGATATCACAATGACATATAGTTTGTTATTGACTTCCGCAGTTCAGTGTTGCATTTGTATGAAGATACCAATGAACTACCCAACATGCTGGATCACACTACTATCTCCAGATTCAATCGCTCTCTAACAATATATTATTTTGCCATCAGAAAATAGGTATAAGTTAGCAATAGAGCCAAGATGACAAACGTTTAAAAAAAAAAGAAAAGAAAAAGCCTCTAGAGGTCAACCGATATGGGTTTTTCTCAGGCCATTGCTGATTTTGGGAGATTTTTATTGGCCGATTTGCAAGGCCAATATTTTAGACACTATTTTTTTAGTCTATAGTCCTGTGTATGATGCTTCTAAACTGTAATATGTGTCAATGTTGATCTGTGACAAGAGGGGGCACTTTATCAAAGGCATAAGGCTAATTTATTTTGGACATTTATATTTAGTACTTCGGAGGGGGCTCGTTTGAAATACAAAAATCAGCAGATTCCAATACAAAAAACGTTGAGTCACTATCTCTTATGGTTCCAAAATTATAAGCAAAAGTCTGCATCATAAAATGTATAAAATGTGATCTGAGGTGTACAATGTGACCAATCAGTTCAGTTTTTTACAATGACATATATTATTTGTTACAATGACGGGGTTAAATCGGCCGATAGCCAATATTGTAAAATACCCAAATATCGGTCGACCTCTACTGGCCTTCAAATGCTGTGCCTTTTACTTATTACTTACTCCAGTTTTCTTAACCATCTCCGTCAGACATGGAATTCCTTGAGGTCCTCACGGAGGGTCTGAACAGGGTGCTCCTAGTTCGTGGAGGCGGTCGGGAGGTCATCACCATCTACTCCTGAAGGACCAGCCCTCAACACCCAAACCCCCCCACCCAAATCGATCTTATCTTCTCAGTCCCTTCCATCTCTTGTCTCATTCTTTCCCTCCTTATCAGCTCTCCTTATCTCACCATATGTGCACCAACCACCTCACTTCCTGACCTCACCCTGCTCAGCTTCAGCAACCGAGCCTCATCACATCACTGTAGTCCAATAAGCTCCTATAAACAATGTAGGCTCTAGTATGACTTAGATGCTACCTATATTTGTTTGTGAAGAGACCAATTTTCTTTTTCGTCTAGTATATATCTTGCTTTTGTAATTCATATCAAGAAAGTGTTGTTTGGTTGTGGGATCATACAGTATGCATGAGCACTGTTAGTTTTTGTGTTCCTACAGTTATCTTAATTTCTCAACAAAAAGGATGCTGACTGCTTGGAAGAGTGGGTTGGTCCCTCTGTGGTAAATGGACTTAAATAGTTTTAATGTAGTCATGGTTCGAGGCTAAGGACTATCTCCCTTCACGACCACCAGCTTGGAGGAGGACTTTAAATTCCCCATTGAGAATGAATGAAAAACAAAACAGCAAGCTGCAGCACTAATGCGTCCATTGATCAACCCTCAGCATGACGTCCTCAAAATTCTGTGTGCTCCATGCGTTGTGTTGAATGCCGTCTCTTCCCATCTTTTCTTACTTCTCATTTCTTAGTGGCTGTTAATTTCTGTAGCCACTGTTAGTGCCAAAAAACAATGCCGAGGCTAGCTTAGTTCATAGAGAGTGACACGTACTTAAACTGTGAATAGTGTGTTTTATGACCGCAAAACGGGGAGGCAGTCGTAGAACAACCCCCTCCAGGAGGTATTGTAAATAATGTACAAGCTCTGACGCGGTGTTAGGTATGAGTGTATTTTTGTGATATTAAAAAAAAAAAAAGCTTTTAGTGGAAAGAAGATGGTCCTTTTGGCTGTGAAAGGACATGGCAAATGCTGTTTGAGCTATTTATTTATTTATTTATTTATTTGAATGGCTCCTGTCACTAGAAACACGCACTGCAGCAGCACTGTTCCTCCACTGTGCAACATGAATAATGATGATTCTCAACAAGTCTAAAAAACAACTTATTTTTTCATCAAATAAAGTGTATTTATAGTAATAATACCTAGTTATATATTAAGAGACTATATCATTTTGACTCGAGGAGGAGTGGTTTTTTGCCAAATTTGAATGTGCCATAACTTCAGATATTTTTGAGTGAGGCTTTAGATTGAACTAGAGAGAAGTGCTCAAAAAAGCATGACGGTGATATAAAATTTCTGTGACTAAACAAATTGGTGAAATGAAGGACATTGGGGTGTTAGACAGAAAGGACAATGGCTTCTGTAGCTCAGAAACACATTCTGTCCACCAGACTGACCTCTATGCAGTAGACTCTCCAGTGAAATTTTTCTATCCTGTTGACTGGTTTCAGATTTGAGCCACACATATTGCAAACGAATGACCATGCTTTTCAAAAAGGCATTAAGAGTGCATCTAAAATGTGCAATAGTGGAAAACCCGAACTCATGTAATCATTTTATTTATTTTTTTACACATGATGTATTTTGTATATGTAGATTTCGTATATCGTATCAATTATGAATCATCTCACTCCGACCAAGGACAATTATCACTAGAATTATCTTGGTTTCTTTATCAAAGAACCTGTTTCTGGTCATTTGCACTTGTAGTATATAGAGATATATCCATATAAAGAAATACATATACACAGTATATACTATATTAAAAAGCTAAACATATTAGTTTCTAGATCTATTTAAAACAATATTTAATGTTTTTAGTGTTGCTTGAATGTTGGACCATATGTTGTGAATGCTGCTAGTATCAATATATTTATTTGTACTGTAAATAGAGAATAAAGCAACATAAAAGCTCAAGTGAAAAGGGTATAGACATACATATCAGTGGAGGTGGTTCTTGAACAAGATAAGGCTGTACTGTACACACTAGGTGTAAGACTTCTGGACAGGGTCCTGTTTAAAATACATAAAAGTTCTTGATGCAATATTTCTTCTGAGGGCACATGCTCCTTACGTTTATCCTCCTACTGAAGCTCTCTTGATTATTTACCACAAATACATAAAGAATAAAAACATTCAGGATATGAAATGTGTTTTACAATCAGTAAATATATCGATGTATCTGCTGAAAACTGCTGTTTTAATATTGCTACCTATGAGACCTATAATCAGAAGCCACTCCTAGACTTCTGGGTGTCAAGTCAAACAATTGCCACACTTGACTGACTGAGCTGGTTGAACTATTTTAGACCTATTTGGGGATTGACTCCACTACATTGCCTGCATCAACTGAGCCTTTTAAATTTATGAAAAGATATCTGATGTTTTATTGGAAAGGTTTATTGAAATTATCTTATTTATAGAATTATAAATGTTTTATAAAAAGCTGTTTGCATGGCACTATGTGGCAATATTTGTTTTAGTGGTTACTATAGTGATGATGTAAATGTTCAAGGTTTAAAGTGGGAAAAGATTGTCTGAGTTACATATATGGAGAACTCAGGAGTGTGTGTCATACACATGTGGCTAAACCTTGACAAACAAATTTTACATTTAAAAAAAAGAGTGGTACACTATATTGTTGATTGTTCTACTTCAGTATTGCTCATGTAATCTCATTTACCGTTAGACTATTTTAAGTTTGTGAATGGATGGACCGTTAATAGGCTATGGTCATCTCACCTTTCGTAAATATATTGTCGCAATCACTGTAACCAACTGTTGTCATTTGATGTGCACCCACTGTTTTATCACTGTGGACAAAGTCTTAGTTATATATAATTCTGTCACTTTCCTCTGTTTGCTCATTAACTGGGGGTATCAGGTCTCATGGACCATAAACAGCAGTATTTGTTCCAATATTGTGGCTGAGGCAGGGAAGCTCTTTCCACCCCTTGGTGTCTGGTAAAACGAGGACAGACTCAGTCAAACAGTGACCTCCGGTGGAGTGTGAGTGTTTTACAATTTAGAAGAAAAAGACCAAAAGCCCCGTTAATTTGCTGCAGTTTTAAACTGCAATAATCAAGAGACCTGCCAGCTGACTCTGTTTGCATATTATTATTACGCAACGCATGAATCACTCCTTGATTTGACAAATTTCTTAAAAAGAAAATAGTTACATTTGTAGTGTTTGTAACTCAGTTTGTGAGGTGAGCCTAACGAGACCCTCCACTCCTCCCCAATCCTTCACGTCCCCTCCCCGCCTGCCACCACACCCACCCAGCTGTGTGTTTTACATTTGATAGTTGTGTTGTTGGAAATGATCAAAGAATATACACTTGCGCTTCCAATTCTGGCTCTGCTTGGACACCATGAGAGCGCCAGCACATCCTCTCTCCCGAGCTCATTGACAATCCGATCAGATTGTTCGCCTGCACAACTGTAGCATGAGACAAACCGCCGGTGATCATAACCAAGTCTCCATCCTTACATGGACTCTAAAGGGCTCTGAAACACACTTGTTACCGGGCTGAGCAGGATGTCTACTAGAGAAAACAAACAAGTTTAAGAATAGCTCCTAATCGAAATCCAACTGAGGATAAACTACAATTCATAAACTCCATTTGGCCGTTGTCCATGCCGTTCAATCAGAGCCATATCCAGATGTTATCTAACTCAGTGCATGCATGCCATTTCCCTGAACATGGTGTACTGAAAATATATTGTCTGTGGTACTAAAAAGTATTTTTGCTCGAGTTAGACAACGTTTATGATACTATGATTTTTACTCTTACCTTAGGATAGGCCACTCACTGTATTTCAGATCAAATGGTACCAAATATTTACATGATAAATTTATGTCTTAAACCAACAAGATGAGTGGAATTATACTCCAGTGAATTATTTAAGAACAATTCGTTTGTTATGCAAAAAAAAAAAGAACAATGTTTAATTTTTGGAGTTGTTTTTCTGTGGATTACTTCGTATGAAGCACTGATATATTTGAAATGAAAAGGTTCGCACCTCTTACTTTTTCTGCACCTAATCCTATGGTAAAGCTAGTGACTCTTGTTTTGTGGGTGTATGTTGTACGTTGTTAATGCTGGTGGGTGGGGTGGTTATGGGTCAGGGGAGGGAGGGTCTACATGTAAATAAAAACAATTAGTGTGGAGGGGTTTATTTTGTCAGTGTAAGTTAAATATTACAAATAAAGATGTATTCTCTATTGTGTTTCATGGTACATTAAAAGAGGAAAAAGTAGTTTTATCTTACATTTCAAATGCTTATACAATATCTATGGCTTCTGGCGTTCCATTTTATAGATTTGTCAGCACAAAATGCAATAAACCAATACCATTTTAATACAGCAGTTGAGTATATGTTTTTAATTTTTTTTATTGTGTCTTGTTTCTTTTAACATTTGTTCAAAAATTTAAAACATGTCAATAATTGAAAACATCAAATAGACAAACGTTGGTAAAGGATCCATTATAAAAGAAAACATGCTGCACTTCACACCAAAACTGGCTAAGGCCAAGATTTAATGGTGACCATGACAATGTTCTTCATGTACATTTCAAAACTAAATGAATGACTGATCTAGTCCAAGGGCCAAATGTAACTGATAGTACACAAGTTCCAGAAGAATACTGAAGAACTGCGCTAAAGAGTGGACTGCACATTCTAATACTATACATTTTCTAATAGGGTCGAGGGTACATGGACATGGGAGGTGGTGCCTGCCCCATTCCAGGTCTGGGGGGTGGCTGTTGAGGGCCCCCTGGACCCACTAGGTGGTTGAGAGATGGTCCACTCTGAATTAGGGTGTCCAGGGCCTTCTGCACACTGGGGCTGTCGAAGTTAATAGGATTGGCCGGCCTGTGCACAGGAGGGGCCATGTGGCTGGGCGGTGGGCCATAACCTGGGCCATAGCTGAAGGTGGGGGCCCAAGGGGGCGGGGACCAGGGGGGTTCTGGGCTGGCATTGATGATGCGGCCATAGCACCATATCCCTGTGGAGGTACAGGAGGGGCACCTGCACTGGCTGCTGAGCTACTGTTCGTAAACAGGCTCAGGATTTTAGCCTGCAACTCCTGTTGATTACTTGAAGTGGGCGGGACACCTGGAGCAGCGCGAGCTTTAGGTGGCTGCCCTACAGCCGATGCTGAGGGAGCTCCCAATGATGCTGTAGGGTGACATTTTTCATTACTATAGTTATGTTTTTATATTAATTTTGATCCCTTTGTCATTAAAACTAGAAAACTCGTACCTGAAAGAGGATCCGATCGAACAAGGCGAGTCCTTTTGTCTTTCAGATAAACAATCAGATTATCCAGTTCCTCTGGGGTTACAAATCTATGAACAATGGTGACATTTAGCGGTTGCCAGATAATCAGTACCCTACAGCCGACGAAGATCATTACCTGTTTTCATGCAGAAGAGTGATCGCTGTGAGGGTAGAAACTGGGTGACTCTCTCTGTCGGGTTCTCTTAGCAGCACGTCATCAGCCATTTTAGCAGCTTTCCTGGCTATTTCTTCACGTTCTTTTTCACGGCTTTCAACTTTGTATGTGTCAAAGTTGTGGGAAATCAGCAACATTGCATCCTGCATAGGCATGTTACGATGCTCTGTAAAGAAAATTATTTAAAAATGGTTACTATAAACACTGCTTTAAAATGTAACCACATCTTAAGATGTAAAGCCAACCTTGAGGAGTCCCAAATAAGATGTTGACAGTGCAGGAGCGATGGACCTGGTGCTGCTGTGTAATGATGATGGCAAAGGGAGTGCGGGATCGTCCAACGTCCTCCAGCGCCTGAGTCAGAGACACCTCCGTGTTCAGGAAGATCAGGTCCACCACCATGCCCAGGTCACGCACCTTCCGCCCAACAGTCTCTGCATACTCACGGCTGAAGGTTAAAACACAGAATAACTTCAGTTTAACACATACTGACGTTTTCTTTAATAGGGAAACAGCTGCGATCTTCTGCCAAAAAACACCATGTGATTTCTCATCCCTGTAGATTTATTTTTACTAGGCTGTATCCAATAGTTCACTATACAGTATTTACTGTATACTAATGTCATATTCGAATAATAGTTACCCACCAATGCATTTCTGGTTTAGATATGGTTTGGTGTCACTTTTGACAGACTTCAGTCCAAATAAGGTCTATTTTAGACATTTTTTAACCCAGTTAAGTCCTGTTTTGATCTTGATTTATGCCTGTTGGTACTTGGAAGTTTTTTTGTGTGTTTTTTTTTTTAAGTGGCATTTTGTGTGAAAGGTATAAGAAACACAGTGCTAAACACCAAGTGCTATTACCATTGAGATCAACTCTGGTACAAAAGAGACCCAGCTTCATAGTACGGCTACACCAAGGTTAACCCTGAAGTTACCTCGCTAACGCTCTAATCAAACTTCAAAGTATGGGTTCTGGTTAGATAAGGTACTACTCAGAAAGGCAAATATTTTCTCAGTAGGCATCGGGTATGTAAAGTTTGAGAACCAGAACTAGTTACATTTTCTGCATTTGAAGTAGTTTGGGACAGCATCAGTACTAACTTTTGTGCCTTGTTGACCACAATGACAGAGCAGTCGACTGGCCGGTCAGCATCCTGGCGTCGCTGTAGCTCTTCGTAGTACTGTCGGTACAGCTCATTACGCCGCCGCTCCTCTGGTCTCATGTGTTCATCTATCAGAGAAACACATCCAATACTGACACCGCAAGCAACCAGTAAAGAGGAAAAACTTAAACTAAAAGGAAGTATTTGAATAATATACATCAGACATAACTAAAACAACAGAGTGGTAATATTGACAAACCCTCCAGCTCACGACGTCCATTCCTGGAATCTCTTAAGTCCCTCAAAGTCTCTTCCTTTCTGCGGAAGTAGTCGTCAGGTGGTCCTCCCCGATAGTGCCGGTCAAAATCATCCCTGTCATTCAGACACATGAGCTACTTTTGCGTTGTTTTCAGTCATCTCAGGTAAAACACAACACATGTCAAACTCACCTGTCTCTGCTTTCAGAGCCGCGGTAACGGTAGTCATCCCGACTGGGACGGCTGTCTCTAGCATCCCGGCTGTCCCGAGTCTCGCGTCCTTCTCTACTGAAATTGGGTGAACGAGATCGAGGACGAGAGTCTCTGCTGTCACCGTAGGAACTGTACGCAGGCCTATAAGAAAAGAGACAATAGTAAGAGTATGACTGCTCATTATGGGCAGAATGCAGAGCACCACATTTTCAAAGTTAATTTTCATTGTTCAATGTCTAATGTACTGTGCAAGCTTTGAAAGTCAGATGGCTCACGTTGTTCTGAAAATATCTTTATTAATTCAGATACGCACATTTTAAAAACGTACAGAAGCAGTTTTCCTCCTAAATGCAGTAAATAAAGCGCACAATGCATGAAATTCAGCGATATAAGTGGCAAAAGAAGTTATTTCAGAAAATGATTGGTAAAGGCTCAATACGACTGTTGCAAACTTCCGTGTACGCAGAACCACAAAATTAAAACACATTGAGAAATAGGGCCGCAAGATAAATAGCAATTAAAACAATGACATATTAAATTGACGCAATTAACAAATCGCAAAAGCTGCAGTTATTTAGGTCGTATTCTGCCCCCTGCAAAACACCCGCCACTATGGCTGGTTTTATGTACAAAACCTGTTAACTTTGCAGTTTAGACCTCTGCAAACATTTTATGAAAAGCACGCAATTTGTGTGTAATTACTTTGTTCAGCAGTAAATATTAAATTCTTTGTTTTATCTCCTGAATATGTTTAATTGGACACCACAAATAGAATCTTTATTTGAAAAATTTAGAAATGACATTGAATCGTTTTACTCTATAAACCAAAAGGTTTATAATATAGAGGCAAAAGATGTGAAAATAAATTAAGCCATGTCAGTTTTAACCAGGCACATAACACAGGTGGAAGACCCTTCTCAATACCATCCGGTCTCAGTGTGACATAGGCTGCCACCGTTCAGCTCCTTAACACTCGCGTCCAACCAAGCTTAACCACTTGTTTCCCCATCGAAAGAGTGAGCAAAGCGGATGGGTGCCAGGTCTTCTCAAGTTTGTCATTTTCAGACTTTGTACTGGTGTATTAGAGCTAAAGTCACTACCAAAAAGATTCAATACAAAACACTAATTGTACCTTTCAATGGACGCTTTATTTCCAATTTTCTAGAATGCTTTTTCAATTAATGTAGATGGCCCAAAAATTAAACCATCACAAAACTTGTGCTGCATTACGAGGGCAACGGCTTCTATAGACGAAACTGCCACAGCAAGGCTGGGTCAAGTTAAATGTGCACCTACGCAGATGATAGTCCATCAGACCCATTTGGCGTTACTTTACCTTCGTGGAGGACTCTGCTGTGGTTGATTTTTTTGGTTTCGCTTCTCCACTGCCATATTTACATCTGAAAATAAATGAATCCAAACGATGAAAAACAATAACACATAAAATATTCTTGTTCACGTAGCAGAACTGTGAAGTCGCGTCAGTACTTGCAGCTTCCAAATGAAATGGGCTTCATTGCTCCAAACTTGGCAATAAAAGGCTGACGGCTCAAAATATGGCAAAAATGCCCGGAATTCCGCAATTCACGAAAAATTAGAATAGTAGTCTTGATGCAAATCGTAATTTGTATATTATAATAAAAGACTTTAGTAATCAAAAATAAAAAGTTTTATTGTTTTAAGCCAAACAAACAACAATTACATCAAAAATAATCAGTTACATTCAAACTTTTATTCCAGAAGTTATGTCAAGTTTTGAAAGGTTCTGTACGTGGCTGAAACAATTGTTATATTCCCCGCTGTTAAGGCTTACCTATTTTATAACCTTTATATATTCGACCCCTATGGCCGGCCTTTGCTGCTTCTGCTTCCTCAACGCGTTCAAATTGTACAAATCCAAACCCACGCAACATGGAAACGCCTGAAATCATAAACATTTCAGAAACATGGGTAGAAATTTGATTCCTGTGAGTAATCTGGTCATTTTGAATGAAGTTGTAAGGTTAGATAATTCTAGGTGTTTAGATTACTGACCGAGGATCTTTCCGTATGGACGGAACATCTCTTCTAAATCCTTCTTCTCCATTGCATTGGTTGGCAAATTCCCTACGAAAATCCGCCTCTCGAGATCCCTTGGATCACTACTGTTGCACAAGTGGGACATATTCCCTGGTGACAGGCTGCGACTTCGTCTGCGAGACATGACTCGACCCAAGTTAAAAATCTTCTGTCTTCAGCACAAAGAGAGGAAAATAGCTTTCACGCAACGAGCTTCTGTAAAGTTCTGTCCGGTCCTGAAATTGAATAAATCAAAAGTTCTTCAGGAGCACTTTAGGAAATGATGCATAGCAAATGTTGAAAATGAAAATTAGTGTACTGCGCAAATTAGCACACTGGCTGTTGAAATTGACGAAATTCATACAAATTACAGACCACAAAAATTGTGTTTTGACGCTTAACATGTGCTCCCAAGCAATAACAATGGAAAGCCTGTTCATTGGTTTGATACCAGCACATACTGCCATTGTGAATTGGAGCAAAATAATTCACACACCTTGCATAGTTAGGTGTGAATGTGGAGGTCGGAGTAAGCACAGATTTGCAGCTACATTTTTGTCAGCCTACTGAATGGCAACTGAAGCTACAGATGTAGCCCACCACAAAGATTAAGAGTGAGATAATAACAATGTAACTTTAAATTGTCCACTGTTGTCATGCATTATTATTTACAAGAAATGAGCATGAAGAGTAGCAGATATATTTCCACTGCGGTGTTATGGTGCCCTAGGTATTTCTAATAACCAAAGATCTGAATCTTCAAAAGGCCAACACTCATGCGCTTCTCCTTTTAGGACATTAACTGTGGTCTGCACTAGGGGGCAGTGTGCACAGATTGACCGGAACAAATACAGTGCATCCGGAAAGTATTCACAGCGCTTCACTTTTTTCACATTTTGTTATGTTACAGCCTTATTCCAAAATTGATTCAATCCATTTTTTCCCTCAAAATTCTACACATAACACCCCATAATGACAACGTGAAAAAAAGTTTTTTGAGATTTTTGCTAATTTATTACAAATAAAAAACAAAAAAATCACATGTACATAAGTATTCACAGCCTTTGCCATGAAGCTCAAACTTGAGCTCAGGTGCATCCTATTTCCACTGATCATCCTTGAGATGGTTCTACAGCTTCATTGGAGTCCACCTGTGGTAAATGAAGTTGATTGGACATGATTTGGAAAGGCACACACCTGTCTATATAAGGTCCCACAGTTGACAGTGCATGTCAGAGCACGAACCAAGCATGAAGTCAAAGGAATTGTCTGTAGACCTCGGAAACAGGATTGTCTCGAGGCACAAGTCTGGGGAAGGGTACAGAAAAATGTCTGCTGCTTTGAAGGTCCCAATGAGCACAGTGGCCTCCATCATCCGTAAATGGAAGAAGTTTGGAACCACCAGGACTCTTCCTAGAGCTGGCTGGCCATCCAAACTGAGCGATCAGGGGAGAAGGGCCTTAAGGTGCGTTCAGACCGAACGTGCGTCCACGCTCAGTCAGCCTCTAGTTGGACGCCAAACATTGCCGCTTCACACTCGCGAGAAACGCCTGTTTGCTGGCGCGTGAAGTTTTGCAAGCTCATAATTAGGAGGCGTGTCATACAACTCAGGCAAGCGCAAACCGCGATGATCAACTTCTCCTCCATGCTGCAGGTCAAGGCGCAACTACCCCCCCCTCC
The DNA here is from genome assembly GCA_007210695.1 of Neogobius melanostomus. Classification (NCBI taxonomy): domain Eukaryota; kingdom Metazoa; phylum Chordata; class Actinopteri; order Gobiiformes; family Gobiidae; genus Neogobius; species Neogobius melanostomus. Next base: position 4,111,495 of record VHKM01000073.1, on the reverse strand, counting down.
CACACACACATGGCTCTTTGATGGTTGTTTCTTTCTTTTTTTTAAAGAAAATAAATACCCTCTAAATTGACTTTATTTTAACGAAAATGTCACTATTTCACACAACATCGATATTTCCCTCTATGGAGTTTATCACAAAAAAAAACAATCACACGGCCCGATTAAAAGCTTCTGTTGCTTCATTCACGTAACTTTTCCTCCTCTCCCTCTCTCTCCCTCGCGCAAGAGGGTAGAAAACAACGCAATCTTCAACGCGATCTCCTCTGTAACCGTGTTTATTATTTCATTAGGACTTTTATTTCTCAAACTTGTTGCCTTATGCTCACTTTGAGCTCCTCATGGGGCTGCAGGCTGCAGCAGCAGCGGTGGAGATGACAGTCCCTCTGCACTCCTCTCTGCCCCACTCCAGCAGTGACTTTTGTTTCGCAAAATAAGCACAACTAAAGTGACGCCCGTCCCCCAAAGAGGAATAAAAAAAAAACCACTTCACCACCGCGAACCTGTTCATATCGTTCACTGTAAAGACTCGTTGAAAAGAGCCGGATCGTTCACGACCGACACACAGACTGTTAAAAAGAACACATCACTATTGGCGCCCCTATGAAAGGCATATTATTGCGTATGCCCCTTTTGCGCCACTGCTGCAGGTAACAGGTGACACTTGTGCTCACTATTTGAGCCCAGTCCCTGATTGGTTAACAAGGCGTAAATGAACGCACGTGTAGATTGTGATTACTTGAGTGCATGAAGCTCTGTACCGCGCTGTTCTCACTGGTTTTGACGCGCGTTAATCCTCATCTGCTCGCATTTGGAACGCTTCATACGCGCGGACATCTTTGCTTACATTTGACGCGCGTCGAAGCACGTCTACATAGGGTTAACATGGAAGTTGGTGGCGTGTCAGCGTTTGGTCTGTACGCACCATTAGTCAGGGAGGTGACTAAGAACCCGATGGTCACTCTGTCAGAGCTCCAGCGTTCCTCTGTGGAGAGAGGAGAACCTTCCAGAAGGACAACCATCTCTGCAGCAATCCACAAATCAGGCCTGTATGGTAGAGTGGCCAGACGGAAGCCGCTCCTTAGTAAAAGGCACATGGCAGCCCGTCTGGAGTTTGCCAAAAGGCACCTGAAAGACTCTCAGACCATGAGTAAGAAAATTCTCTGGTCTGATGAGACAAAGATTGAACTCTTTGGCGTGAATGCCAGGCGTTATGCTTGGAGGAAACCAGGCACTGCTCATCACCTGGCCAATACCATCCCTACAGTGAAGCATGGTGGTGGCAGCATCATGCTGTGGGGATGTTTTTCAGCGGCAGGAACTGGGAGACTAGTCAGGATAGAGGGAAAGATGAATGCAGCAATGTATAGAGACATCCTGGATGAAAACCTGTTCCAGAGCGCTCTTGACCTCAGACTGGGGCGACAGTTCATCTTTCAGCAGGACAACGACCCTAAGCACACAGCCAAGATAACAAAGAAGTGGCTTCAGGACAACTCTGTGAATGTCCTTGAGTGGCCCAGACTTGAATCCGATTGAACATCTCTGGAGAGATCTGAAAATGGCTGTGCACCGATGCTCCCCACCCAACTTGATGGAGCTTGAGAGGTGCTGCAAAGAGGAATGGGCAAAACTGCCCAAAGATGGGTGTGCCAAGCTTGTGGCATCATATTCAAAAAGACTTGAGGCTGTAATTGCTGCCAAAGGTGCCTCAACAAAGTATTGAGAAAAGGCTGTGAATACTTATGTACTTATGTTTTTTATTTGTAGTAAATTTGCAAAAATCTCAAAAAACTTTTTTTCACGTTGTCATTATGGGGTGTTATGTGTAGAATTTTGAGGGAAAAAATGGATTGAATCAATTTTGGAATAAGGCTGTAACATAACAAAATGTGAAAAAAGTGAAGCGCTGTGAATACTTTCCGGATGCACTGTATTTTAACGTGCATGGAGAGAAGCAACATGCTTTAAATCCAACCACTGCAGATAGATACTCCCCTTGTCTTTGGCATACAGTGGAAATACTTAACACAATCCTAATGATACATCAAAGTCGGACTGAGGCAGCATAACTGATAGCCAAGAAATGGAAGGGGAGATATAAACAGGCTTTCCAACAGCATCCTTTTCCCTATGAAGAAGTTTCCTGTTTAACCATTAACTTCTGTCCTTGCATTACAAATAAAAATGCTTCATACTTCATATATCTTAAAACGCACAAATCATTAAATATATTGCCTTAAAAACAGATCATATTCACTGGTCAGTGGAATTGGCAAACAATGTCCTTTCAAATGTTGAAAATATGGTGGATATTGTGCGTCTGTCTCTGATAGTTCATTACTAAAATCTCAAGAAATGAAAACATTTTACCCTACTGACCCAGCACTCTAAATGTCAAATGTAGCGCCAAAAGGGATGACAAGAGTGTCTGAGAAAACACTGTTACAAAATTAACTCCCAAATAGAAATTAAACCATTTGAACAGATATAGAGTAATGGACTTTGCCACTTGATTGACAGTGATTGCCATTTCAGAAAACTGGTCTGGAAGAGGATTTGCTCATACAAAGTTAGCAAATTAAAACACGTTTTGTTTAAATGTGCACAAAATCATACTGCGATGCAATACCATGTGCTGAAGTTGTTTAAATTTTACACATGAGAGTTTATTGAGCAGTTATAAATTATTCAGAACCAATAAGATATAAAATAAGTATACAGCATATACCACCATAAAACTGCAGTTATGTTCTTTGAACTTAAACGGATGGCAAAAAAGAGGACATGAAATTTGACTTGTAGTGGGGTTTATTTTAAGATTTCAGTTATATGTAATAGTTCACTTTATAAGCTAATTTGACAAAATTGAGTTTTTTTTTGAGGGGGTGAATAATTTCTTGAACACAACTGCTCTACTGGTAATTACGGCTGCCTTCTGTCAAGTATACTTATGTTCAGTCCAGGCTGAAAGGAAACCTTTTTACTGCTGTCTATGGCAATTGATTATATTTAAACAAATTTTACTATATACATAATAATAATATATATATATTTTTTAATGTAATTGTATGGATTGATTTGTTAACTGTTTTTTATTGCGTTTTCAATGCTTTTTATTGCATTTTTTTTTTTTGTGTTTGGGTGTCAGGTGTTGCTGTGAGGCACATTGAGTTGTCATGTATATGAAATGTGCCATACAAATAAATTTGCCTTGCCTATACCGAACACTGTTCAGGCCTCAGCATTGTGGGTTTGAGTTCCGGCTTCTACAATTAGCTGAGCATCTCTACCTGCTCTTCGCATCTTTTAAGTCAGAGCAGGACACATTGAAAAATACTTCGAAAAAATCTTTAAGGCCTCATTAACACTGTTTTAGATGGACGTTTTTTTTTAAGACTGCGTATAAAAATTGAATTCAGAGCCCAAATGACGAATCCAGTCGGAATATTGTAAAGACCACCAAATTCTTATAACAAAATCCTGTAAATGGACAAAGGAAGTAAAGGTTTAGGGATACCCAGACATACCTTTACCTTCTGTACGATCCTTGGAAACCTCTGAATCCAGTATTTAAAACATCTTCAGTACCTGGAAGCAAGAGAGAGGTTTTTAACGCACAAGTAACGTTATGTATAAAAATTGTCAATTAAAAGTGTCAGCTAACTATAACGAAGTGTCTACGATGCCGTCACACGTTTTGATATTGACAATATCCAACTGGTTAAGGTTAGGGCCTGGAATTGGAAAACCTTTAAGTTTAGAAACAGGAAGTCAATTAAGGTCAAGGTTAGGGAAATTATTTGGATTAGGTTAGGAAAAGGTTCGCCAGACTATATATCCCAAGTTATACTTAGTCTGGGGACCACCAATTAAGTTTTTCGTAGGAGAGGTGTGGTTCATGTTGGAGCCGGATCTAGATATATAGATATAGATATATATATATACACACATTATTATTTTTTTAATCCATAAACAAACTAAAAGGTTCCATATGTCGAATAGCGCATCGTCTTGTCGTCCCTCCTCGTTCTGTGATTGGTCCCCAAATCCATGCAAAGATTTCGGCCATGGTCCCCGCCTGCTGTAAAGTTTGAAATGATTTGAGCGCACACAGCAGCCTGGATATTCCCAGGCAAGGTTAGGGTTAGGTTTATTTAGCAATATAATGACTTGACAGTTAGGGATAGGGTGTGTAATAACTAATAGGCGTGGGCCATATCATATCGCATATCGTTAGAGCAATATCATTTTTTGATATCGTAATTTTTTTAATCGCTGTGGACACACAATGTAATTTATGTTACGCTCAGCTTCATCAGAGCAACATCAACACTGACTGTAGAACACGGGGACAGGTGCTTAAGTAAAATGAAATGAAGGATGCAAATTGCTTGAGTATATTTGCAAGGAAATTAGTATGCCGTTAAAGATTTAAAGATGTGTGTGTGTATATATATAATATATATATATATATATATATATACACATACACACACATCACTGAATTAATCTTCCCAATAGGCGTAAGGCTGAGATTTAGAAGTAATTTGTCCACCATTGTAAATTATATCGTCAAATATATCGTTATCGTTATATTTCTTTTTATATCGTGATATAGATTTTAGGCCATATCGCCTTGCCCTAACTAATAATTTATTTTATCCCTTAAACCAAGATCTTAAAATGAACAAAAACAACATGTTGAGCTGTTTTTAGCGTCTTTTTACGCATAATAAGGAGACGGCAAAAAGAGTTTGTAACCGCCGGACACTGCCACTGAAACCATATAGTTTCGTAGAAAACTGTACGTGCGCTGCTCCACCGCGGTGAAGGTCCCACCAAACATAACGCTAATGAAAATTACGCAGAGTGATCACCATTCAAAACAAACAAAGACTGGTGTATCTGAGGGGGTAATGTAAGCAGTCAAACGTGGCTAGCGCTTAGCAGGTCGGTCGCGTCGCAAGCTAACACACTGCGGCGACTACTATGGCGCATGTAATTAAACAACAAGACACGAGCAGCGGCTATCAATGACTCGAAACTTAAACGTTTTACCCCATACTGTAAATATTACTCACCCGCACGAATGTATTTCTTCTTTCATAAAAGCATTTAGGGCCCGGTAAAGCGTTGTTGTCTTTATCTTGAATGAAGACAGAGAGCCAGACGCAACTTCCGCCCAAGCCTGCGGCTCGGCACAGCGCCCCCTACTGCCGTTTGCATTTAGTAAGATTGTTTTCGCTTTATAGTTTTACTCAAACTTTTCAGTCCAATGCACATATGTGTATAGGGAAGTGTATAAGAGTTATGAAAAGGTTTATTTTATTTTATATTTTATTTTTATTATTTTTTTTTGGGGGGGGGTTAGACACACCAGGGACAATCATCAAGTACGTTGCATCAGTGAAAGCGTGCTATTGAGATCCCTCAGAGAAGATAGCGTTATTGCATACTAACAGATTGAGAGACATAAAACAGATTAATATTTAACGTGGGCAACAGACTTTTGAACTGTAATATACAGATTATTGCTTTCCACACAGATTGAGAGTTTACTGGAATTGCCAAGCTTGCACGATGCTGACGCCCCCTAAATCCGTTGGGTACAAGCTTGGGATGTGTTGTGGCTTTATAATTTCTGCGATATCTCGTAGTAGCGAACATAAAATCACCAATATGATGCATTAATGCTGAACAACCCTGTGTACCATCTGGGTTCAGAGGCCTACACAGGATTAACCCTGCGCAGAGAGAAGTATTGGAAAAAGAAGGTTGGGTAAGCGCAATGGTAGGCGGGCGCGAATAAACTTCCGCGTTGAACATTTTGCGGAATAAGCAGCATGGTGTCAACCTCAAGTAACGACATCAGTCAATGCAAAATACAAAAACATGCCTTCCGTCTTGATAGAGTCCCTTGAATGTGGACTGGACTTTATTGAGTTTCTTGGGACAGATCATCGATCACTGACAAAAACGAACTTCGGGACATCTACAACACTGAATTTAAGGGCAGGTATATATGACGCAAAACTATGAAGTACGTTGTTTTATATAACGTTGCTATATGATTGTTCCATCTTTCTCATAGGGAAGGAATTAAAGATTCCACCTTTTCACGTGTACTTTTTGCCCTTCTCAAATTCAAGAAAGTGAACATAAAGCGTGGCAAAATTTACGTAAATGCAAGACCGCAGGTATTACTTGACATGTGTACTGGATGTTTTCTTAGGCATTTAAATAAAAGGAAATTGATCTGGTTTGTGACAGGTTCGCGTGTACTGTGACCAATGGAGAAAACCTCGCGACCCTCAACCCCAAAGTCCTCGCTCTGGCCCGCTGGACTCCGCAGAAACACCGCCTCGAGCGCCCCGGACCTCTGCTCCAGCCGGACCTGTACTAACTCCAAAGAAGAAACTGGTGACTGAAGTCCTTTACAAGTTGAAGTCTAACAGGTAGGCTCGTAGGAATGTGATTTATTCAGAGGTAGGCTGGTAGTAGTGAAGTGTAGCTGAGTAAATTGCTCAGTAGCGTACAGTGCTTATTATTATTATTATTATTACTATTATTTATTTCTCTTCAGTAATATTTAAGTAACAGTACTCACGGTGTCTGTGAAGTCTGCCAAAAAAAAGTAATACTTGAGAAGGGAAAAAAAGAAAAAAAAATTTGATCAATTTTGTTGTGTCTGAAGAATATTTTTGAATCTGTTTTGTTTTTGTGTGTTCAGAATGTCAATGTTCAGAATGTACTTTGTTTTGTCAACATATCTTATCTTTGTTAGGAAAACAATGCATTTTGACAAGAAGTTAAAACAGCACCACGCAACAAACATCTTCTAATCCAGTGCTTTACTTTGAAAGTCTAACATATTTTTGAATAGTGGTGATTATAGATAAACTCAACTGGAAAAAGTTGGAAGAGGTCAGCTGTCTTTGTTCACTAATCTATAACCACAACAGAAATGATAAGGACCGTAATAGTGTGCAAACATGATAAGTTAACAAATAAAACTAATGATATAGATATGATTTGCTCATATAGTATTATGACGGGAGAGGCAGGGCAAAAATATCCTCTTAGGGCCGGTTGGCTGCCATCTTGAAGTGCGTAGCCTGATGATTGCAGGTGTGAAAGGGTGGAGCTGAGGGAGTGCTCCATTCCTTTCCTTTGAGTGTTGTTGTTGAGGGCAGTTTCTTGTGTGAATAGAGGGCACCAATAATGTTAAACCTTTTGGTGTTTTTCTCACGTAGAAAGGAGTTGACGGCTGACAAAGGTGGCATTGAGATCACATCCGACCCTGCAACAAGTGATGGAAAGATTCAATTCACCGTAGACAACCTGAGGGAGTTGTTCACCGTCAAGTTCTGCATCTCCAACAAAGGAACAGGCTGTGTCCACTTCACCTACTACACTGCCCTTCATCGTATACGCTGTTTCACTCTGGAGGATGAGAGGAGAGTGACCAGAGCCTGCCCACTTTTTCTTTGTCCTGGTAAGACAACAAAATCTTTGTAATAACCCACAACACTTTTAATCTACCCCTCTAGTGTACTGTTCCTACTTATTTTCATCTATTCCTGTGCAGGGGAAACCTATGAAGTCAAGGTGCTGTACAGGCTCAGCCATCATGGGTATTTTCCTGCCACTTTGTACTTCGAATTCTGCCCAGAATTGCCTGGATCTGTGCCTTTCTGTATTGTGCGGGAGATTGAAGCAGCAGCCAGGACCCCCTTGGCTGTGGAGCTGGGCCCAGTGGCTCCTTACAAACCAGTCCGAGTGTTTACCTCCAAACCTGTTGACACTGTAATAGTGGATGGTGTGCCACCACCAAGGTGAGAGCATAAACTTAGGAAGGTATCGTACTGTTGTTTGGCCAGTTTTGTTAAGTGGGGTTTATTTGATTTTAAAGATTTACTGCCCACCGACCCGTAGTCCAAAGTTATTTTGTGCATGACCCATTAACACTTAAAGGCTATGAACACACCAGTTATTATTTTGACTGCAGCTTTATAGTATTTTGTACTAGGGCAAATTCCTTGACAACTTTTAGTATAGGCCTTTCTCCGGGCCTTTAATATATATTTGGCTTGATTTTAAGTTTTTACTCTTCATTAAAACTAACACTGTTGTGTAATTTTATGGACAGCACTGTTACCCAGCCTGCTACGATGTCAGTCAAATTAGGAGACTACAATTACCCCTTCTACCTTAAAGAATTGGCTAGACGAAGGCTGGAGGACTCGGAATACCTCTCTGCAAATGCTCGACAGAAACTCCCAGCTGTGAAGTAATATTCAAAACATTGAATTCCACATTACCTTTTGGAACATTAATTTTACTCTGCTTTGTTTTATGTACAGGAATATGTTGACTTGCCCCTTAAAGATGAAGAATTATGATCATCACTTTCACCTGTTGCTTCACCTTGAGGAAATTCAAATGGAGGTGGACATCCGAAAGTACGACCTTCGTAATGAACCAATGACTCTGGACCAAAGTAACAAGAAGCTGCTTGTACTCAAAGTAAGCACAGTAGGGCTGCATGATCTGATTGTTGCAAAACCCAGATTCACTTTACATTGCATACAGCAGAAACATTTGAGAGAATACCAAAATATGACCTGGTGAATTGATACAATAATCAAACGCTTTTCATATGTGTGTACTGTGTATGTCTAAACCAGATAAATGCAGTCTTTGTAGTCTGCTAAATGCAACCATTCAAAAATTATTTGATAAATCTCAAAAATAGAGAAACTCCTGCACACCGTCTTTGGGCCAAGTTGAAATAGTTTGGAGATTTATGAGTGTAACCCGTGAATTCTCCTTCACAGCTGTCTGTAGAAAAGGTTTTGAAGGAAAGTCTTTTTAGTAACTGCAGAGAGTAAATATATTGACGTAAATACTTTGTAGTATTTAAAATTTGTTGTAAAAAAAACTGGAAAAATGTAGTGTTTATCTTTGCTTCTGTGTGCTCCTTCTGAACTATGGTTCATCGTGTACTATTACTCCAAGGTGCCGGGTGTTGCAGAGAACCGACCCTCTGTGCTACGTGGAGATTGTCTGAGGGCGTCTAAGTCTGAAGACACCGTCCCGCCCATCACCCTGTACACTGGATATGTTCACAGAGTAGAGCTAGACAGAGTCAAACTTGGGTTTTCAAACAGGTAAGGCATGAAATAAACATGCAAGATAACCCTAAGTGTGCTTCTAATTGCTCTTCACTTATTATTCTAGACTGTTGCAGACGTTTATCAACAATATGAAGTTTAACGTGGAGTTTACCATAAACCGATTCCCCCTAAAGATGCAGCATCGAGCTTTGGAGCTGGCAGTGAAGAATCAACTTGGAGATGTACTCTTCCCAACCAGCACAGCAAACAGCACTGTTCCTGTGGCCAAGCTCAGGTGAATAATGCTGATAATGGAGATGAGATGTTATTTCCTCAGATGTTTCAACAAACTATCGAATTAGGTTTCCTATATTTGGTTAAAAATACAATGCTCGGAGTCTCAAAGCATTTTATATCCCACATTATATAGCATATTCAAAACCCATTGTCTATTTATTGTGTTTTTTAATTTATTTTTTATTGAAACCTACTTGAAATTAAACATGACCTTTTACTGCATTCTTGGACACAACAGCAAACATTATCGGCTATATTGACAAAAGTCAATATAATACAGATTTATAAGATGCTCACTATTAAATTCTGTAACCTGTGGTTTCCCACATACAGTAACCTTTTTTGTAAAAATCAAATTAAGTTGTATAAGTTTGTCATCAGTATTTAAATTACTTTCTTCAGTTCCATTTCAAAATTATTTTAAAGTATTGCTTCACTGTCTGTGTACAGAATGTGTAATCAACAGCTGGAAAACAACCCAGAACAATATGCTGCTGTGCAGCGCATTGTAGCTGGCTCTTCGAGGCCTGCTCCCCACCTCGTGTTTGGGCCTCCTGGAACTGGAAAGACAATTACTCTGGTAGAGGCAATGAATCAGGTAATTCCTTGTTAAAGGCAATGACTGCAGTTTGCAGTTTGGTGAATTAAAAGGCAAAAAGTCATTTTAAATTTGAAACACTAGAGATATTTTTATGGGAAATAATTAAATGTCGTAATAAACCTTTTGAGTTTTCCAGTGAAATTACATGCCTGGCTTGTGTGATAAGTAGACAATAAATTATGATTCTGTTCAATTCTGTACATAATTGGAAGCAACAATTTCAGTAATGGCTCCATCTGTTTTTGTCAAATAGGATTAAGCAATTAAGAATCATACATATCAGTAAAAACATCTGAATGTTGATACTTCCAAGAAAACCTGAGTGCTTTCATTTTTTGTTAGGTTAACAGAGCACACTCAATGGCCTACATGCTGGCCTGTGCACCCTCCAACAGTGCCTGTGACTTGCTGTGTGAGAGACTGATGACTCACATGGATCCTCATCAGGTTTATCGCCTGTACGCCAGCAGCCGGGACCCCAAAACTGTTCCCCAGCACCTCCTGGTGAGCCGCAGCTGGGACAACAGTAATCTGGTTACATCATGACAATGTTACTCAAACTACATTGCACACACATTTGATCATATCCTGTAATTTAGTATTTTGAAGAGGGCCGCAGTGAATCAGAAATGTAGACTGCCATTCTGAGATATCTGAGACTTAGTACCTTTCAGATAACGAGACACGGTGTGCATTATACCATAACCATGAACGCATCATCTCTATGTGCCTCAAATTGATTCCCCTCCCCCCCCCCCCCCGTTCTCACTATTCACAGAATTATTGCAATTGGACAAGAAGCAAGATGCGTTTGTCTTCCCCAAGAAAGAGATTCTGATGAATTACACAATTATTGTTACCACTATGATCACTGCTGGCAGGTATTAAATGTTTTCCGTTGCTATAAATTTACTAGTAGAATTTGGTGACTATTTTCCCTTTATTTCCTTTTACATGTAGATTAGTATCGTTAGGAGTACCCGTTGGACATTTCAGCTATGTGTTTGTGGATGAAGGCGGCCAGTCAGTGGAGCCAGAGTGTGTAATTGCTATTGCAGGTACATACGAAGCTGAAAAAGTGTTGACGTTCCCTCCAAATACAATGCAATGAGAAAATAAATATGGTTTATGTTGCACTGAAGGCCTCCTCAGTCCAGAGAATGGTCAGCTGGTGCTTGCAGGTGACCCCAAACAGCTCGGGGCTGTCCTTCGCTCTCCCCTGGCGTTACAATATGGACTTGGTAAGATCTCATTTCATATTTTATATATTATTCTTAGGGCCGGGACTCGATTAAAAAAATTAATCTAATTAATTGGAGGCTTTGTAATTAATTAATCAAAATTAATCGCATATAAATATTTGACCTGAGAACAGTGAGAAGTAAGTTTTTCATAAGGATTTTTAGTATACCATTGAATAATGACTGAATACATAAGCTTAAGCAACAAAATATTGTTTATTTTTGTTCAACCAAGTCCAACAGACCAGTGCAATATTGCCATTAATTGTGCGTCTGCAGGAAAAAGGAAACTGAAGTGTGGAAAGCAAAGTGTGATTAATTTCGATTAATATTTTTAATCGCACTAAACCTCATGTAATTAATTAATCGCAATTAATCGAAAAAAGTCCCGGCCCTAATTATTCTTTTTCATCAAAAGACGGATCATTCCCTGATGCCACTAAATATGCATAACGTTTTATTTTAAGGCATTTCATTGCTTGAAAGGCTCATGACTCAGAATTCTTTGTATCAAAAAACACTGAATCCGGCCACTTTGACACTCGCTTTGTAACCAAACTGCTGAGAAACTACCGGTATGTTTTTACACATGTTGTGGTATTTTCATGTTTAATCATTGTCGTACTGTATTCAATCCTCTCTCTTCACTCAGGTCTCATGCTGCTATCCTAAAAATCCCAAATGAGCTGTTTTATGAAAATGAACTTCAAGTGTTTGCCGACCAATGGGAGCGTGAGACCTACTGCAAGTGGGAACACCTGCCGAAAAAGGTAGTCTTGCTTCAGTTTGTCTGTTTGTTTTGGAGACCTCTTTACCCCCACCTGAACAGAGCACTTTTTCTCCAGTTTGGTTTTAACCAAATCTAAAAGCATTTTGATAAAAAGAAGAAAACGAGCATCAAAAGTGACAAAATAGAGCCACCAAAGTGCAACAAAAACTTAGCAAAAAAAAAACGTGAAAGTGCAGCAAAAAAAAGAGAAAAACTCAACAAAAACTCAGCCAAAAGGTGACGAAAAACACCAGAAAAGAGTGACAAAAAAGTGACAAAAACTCAAGTTTGTGACGACGACAATGCAAGGACAAAGATCAGTTTTGTAGGTCTTAGCTTTCAAATGAGGTGTTACTCTGGCCTATAGGCTGTAAGCTTTTCAGTCCAGAAGCTTTTAGATTTGGGTAAAGCCAACTGGAGAAAATGCACAGTCTAGGGTGGTCCTTAAGGAAATTTAGAAAATGTAAGCTCCAACCCTTGGAATTCATTGCAATAGAAGAGAAAACTCTCCTGGTGATTTTTGTCTCTGCCTCATTGACCTTGAAGTTTTACCCTAGAGAACCCTTAGAGATGCTATGTATTTGGGAGTGAATAAAGCAAATATGATTTGAAATGAAAAGAAATATAGAAAAGAGAGAATCCCCTCTGAAAAATTCTTTGTAACAAATATATCAACAAAATAAAACCATACATTTAAACCTGGCTTGATCCATTATTAAGATCGTAGAAAAATTTGGAATTTTGGGCATTTTTAGGCATAAAATATCAGGAGAGTTTTTGTGACTATTCGAACAAAATTCAGGGGTTGGAGTTTAGAAAATAATAATTTGAAAATGTACATGTGCACACGGGTGGTAAGAGGTTAAATAATAATGTGGGTAACTGATTCTGTGTTTGAATGCCACCACAGGGATTTCCTGTGATCTTTCATGGGGTTATGGGAAAAGATGAGAGGGAGGCCAACAGTCCGTCTTTCTTCAATGTTTCCGAAATTCAAGTTTGATGGACTACTTGGAAAAACTCATCGAAACTCAAGGGAAGAAGGGTCTGCCAAAGCTTTCTGCCAAAGACATTGGGATTATCACTCCATACAGGAAACAGGTAAGGCCCTCGTGTCTTCGTGAAAGACAGTTTTGATTGGATGTTCTAATGCGTGTGTTTGACACAGGTTGAAAAAATCGTAAAAGCCTTGAAGTCTGTCAAAGCAGTGAGACAGTGGAGTGACCTCAAAGATCTCAAGGTTGTCCATTTTTACAACCACAAGCTTAAATACTGGGAAATTGTGTTTGCTAATTGAAAAATAATCAGAAAACACAAATGGTTGTGATCAGGTTGGCTCAGTGGAAGAGTTTCAGGGACAAGAGAGAAAGATAATCATGGTTTCCACTGTTCGTAGCAGCATCAACTATGTCAAGATGGACAAAGATTTTAACATTGGTTTTCTTTCCAATGAAAAGGTATGCGAAAATACAGTACAACACCATTTTTGGAGCTCAATGGTGATATCATTTTTGTATACTTTTTAGTTATTTATTTTTTATTCGACTCTAGAGATTCAATGTGGCTGTGACCAGAGCGCGTTCTCTGTTGATAGTTGTGGGAAACCCTGTGATCCTAAAGAAAGATCCCACTTGGAATAAGTACGGGACTCACAATATGCTTATTGTGCTTTTTGTAGGAAAAAAAGAAAGTGAATTTATGTGTGGTTCGTTTTGGACAGGTTCATCAGCTACTGTGTGAATGAAGAGGGATACACTGGCTTTGACTTCAATGATGCAGAAGGAGAGGAGGACGTAGTGTCTCGACTAGCAGGCCTGAAAATCTGCGACACTGACAGTATGTAACAAATGCATATTTGGTCGTTGCAGTATTAGCAAATACGGTAGAAATACAAGAATCATAAAATATGGCTACATACACAGGGTTTCTGCGGGGCATTAAAAGTCATTCCATTAATTTGGCAAAAATCAAGGCCTTAAATGTCATTAAAAGCATTCAATTGGATTCAAACTGGCATTAAATCTGAATTTATTGGAAAATGATGACATCACTTGACAATCTTTTTACTGTAAAGTTCATCAAAAATACCAAGATGATGGTCTCTAGATGCAAGTTGGTTTATACTCACTACTGCCACCTCAGGTCTTGTGCATAACTGCAGTCTCTATATTAAGCTCGTGCATGACCGCAATTCGGACCCGAATTAACACCTTTTGAGTGTCAGTTCATGATATTAGAGGCAGTTGTGGTGAATAGGTGTGGGCTCATTCTGCACATTAGGACATTTCTGGAACATGTAGGGGGAGGAAAATACATAATTTTATCATTTTTAAACTCCGTATAGTCCCTTTTAAACCTTTTTCAGCTGCAGTTTGGGCTGAAATTTACAACATTTTTTGCTCAAAGGTTGCCCCTTTTGTCCAATTTTCTTCTATTTGAGGAAATGTTTGGAAATCTTAAGAAATTAAATATGCGCAGATACATTTCTGTGTCTGTGGCATTAAAATATAGTATTTGGGCTTAAAAAAAAAAAGAAATTCTCTATTGACATAAAACAAAGCTTACAAATAGCACAAAGACGAAGGAAGATACACAAGGGTAAGGTATTAGATTGATACACATTTGATTCTTAGGATCATTCTTGGGTTGTACATGAAATAAAACATGGAAAATGATGATGGTAACAAGTAATAGTAAAGAAACAATAATTGAGGTAAAGGTAAACTGAATAGGGTAGTGAACATGAGGAAGGGTAAACATTCAAGATTGAAATCAGACAATTAGGATTAGGAAGAAGAAACACGAAACAACAATTACAAAACCATAAATAAATATAAAATTGAAAAATAAGAAAACATAATAGTAAATAAATCTAATATACATATTTATACAATTTCATAATATAATTCCAGAGTCGGGGATTCTGAGGTCGGCAATAAAATTGTTATACCCATACCTATCTACATATAATTACAGATTATATACATACACTCATATACACTGTATCTATTTTTATATTATTATTATATAGTATGCTTTACGATATATAATAACCCCCACCACCCCTTTATTTTGTTTTATAGAAAGTAGCATCATACAGTTGTAGGCAAGGAAATTTTATTTATACCGCACATTTCGTACACAAGGCAACTCAATGCGCCTGTTGTTGTAGATTAAGTTCTGACCACTCCCATCTGCACCCATGTCCTCGTGTGGTGCATTAAAAACTGTGTGATATGTGGTGCAATTAAAAACCCATGGGGTAGTACAGGATGCAGATGAGGGAGCCTTATCCCAAATCCCCCTTTTTATTTTTTTCCCCCTCCTATGTGTTTGTTCCCCCCAACCCCCTTTATAATTCTTTTGTTTATTATTCTTATTGACTGGCCTCCTTTCTTCCTCCTCTTATTAGCAAAATTATGTTTTAGCCAATGATACTACCACGAACATGGAGCATTGTAATTGTAGTAATAGTAATAATAATTGTAGTAATAATGATGATGACGACATGAATATATGCAGACAAAATTATACAGATGACTCGAGATGGACGACAGGAAAGATATTGTCAGGATTTGAAGAAAAGGAAGACAGAAAAGAAAAATTAAATTAGATAAATATATAGAATAAATAATGCTTATACATATGAAAAAGTTATTACAGTTTACAATTTAGAAGTGTAGTGTAGTGATGTAATAATCGGTGACCAGAGGCAGAGGGCTTCTGTAGTGAGGTGGTTGGAATAATTTTCTAGGTTCTCTAATGATTATATGTTCACTCAGCATGTTTTTCCACAGGATTTATAAACCTGCCTGTATAAACCCTGATAGTCAAAGCAGGAAGCAGAAGCACTCCAAAATGGCATTTTACAAAGATATGGAATTAGAGTAGATTAAGCCCATTTTGGGTGACCCATGATTTGGATGTTACATAAACTGTAAATAATAGCAGCTTCACACATATTTATATATTTACCTGTTACTTTTGTGACAGTGGACTTCAACCCATTACAAGTTAATCGTTTGTCTTTTATTTGAGTGCAGATAAAAATAAAAAAAATTGCATACTTTCCTTACAGGAAAGTATCATTTCTCACATTGTAACCACCTCTCACTTTCCATAGCCCTCATATGCTTTTCTTGTCTTTTCAGGTATTATTGGGGAGGAGAGTGCTCTTCAACAATTTGTTGATCCCGAATGGAAAATGAGCAATAGCCTGTGAGCAGCTTTTAAGATTGTACTGACCACCAATAATCAGTGTGGATTATGAATGGATCAAAGTTCAATTGAGAGAAATGACGAAAGCGCTTGTATGCTGTGGTAATGGTTTCCAACATTTTAAATCAATTATGTCTTACACAGAAACTTGCACTGTTTTTAAAGGAGCATGTAAAAAAATACACACAAATAAAGGTAAATCACTTGTCTCAAAAATACTTTATTAACTTGTGCATGTCAGATCTAACATTCACTACAACATGTTCAGTTTACGAAGCATTATTACAATAAGCTTTTTATAGAAATCTGGATTCTCTTAAATGTTCTAGTAATACTTCTGGGTCGTAAGTCGTACAACAGAGGATGTTCCCATTTAAATGTACTGGTGCCTGTGTGGGCCCAGTAAAACCTGCTGTGACGTGTCCCTCAGCATCAGATCAAGTGTTTCAGCGGCACATTCTATTGTCCACACACCACAGGAGTAAACGCTACAAGCTCATGTTTAGTTGGTGTGTTCTACTGCAAGAATGTTTATTCACAATGGCCCAGTCAACCGTGTCTCCTGACCTCTTAATTTCTTAGAATCATTTTATATACCACGCTAAGCATTACCATTACAACAGCTCTTGGCCAGCGTTCTCTCCAGATCATGTGAGCGACTACATTTGCTCCCTTAATGTATTAAACGGTACATGCAATATATTGAGTTGAAAGAGCTGCAATGTAACGTGCTTCCAGTGTGACCTACACCAAGTTATGGACGACTACGTGAAGAGTCTGTGCTTACGCTAGTATGTCCCAATTATGAAAGGGGCAAAGTTATTTGGCAAATTGTGTTTTTAAAATTGGAAAGAAGAAAAGGGAGGAGAGCCTCAAGTTAAGGTAGTCCATTTTTTTTTTAATATTAAACAAAATACAGTTTCAACCAAAACTTTGCTCTCATATGAAATTGTACACAAGCAAAGATGAAAATTTGCTTGAGATGTTTGGAGAATTTGAATACATTCGCAAATTGACACTTTACTAAATCCTTGTCATCTCATGATTCCTCAAGAGCACCTGGCCTGTCTGTCCACCAAGGCACAACAGGACAGAGAAGGCACTGGAAAGAAACTAATACCGCTCAACTTTCAAACATTTCAAGAATGCTGCCTGACCACATGTGTCCACATGGTGACTTTATATTCATGAGCAACATCCCCATGCAAAACGGATTCCTACTGCAGGCGTGACACTCAGCTCATTGTGGCAAAAGAGATGAACTCGGTCACTCGCAATAAATAAACACGGCATATTTCACCAGGCCTCAACTTTCTATAACAAGGTTATGCATAGTTGAGTCGTACTGGCTTTTGTCTCAGCTGGACAGCTCTTATCCTTCCATCTGGGTCCACTGCATAGACACGAATTTATGAGCAGAGTTGGAACTTGTTACGAGATCAGATCACGCTCAAAAGATGTTTTATCAGTGGCAGACCAAACAGCGAAATGTCAAGGAAACACTTGTGCCGGAGGAACGGAGGTGAACTCGTGACTATTGTGAACGGTGTCACAAACCTAACATGGCTTTGCTCGGGTTTTAAAGCAGACGACACGGTCATCAATGGGGCTACAGTAGGATGTAGGTTGAAAGGTAAGCTCACTGATATTATGGAATCACAGGGATGTACAAACTTAGGAAAAGGCACCTGTTTCTCTAACAATCGCGACCACAATACACAAAAACAACATTCAAGGGCCAAAACTATTTGTGTGTGAGCTAGCGTGACCTCTTGCCAAAGCTTGTGAAGAACAATGAAATACAAATATGTGCATCTATCATTGCCCTGATACATACAAATACAAAGAAAATGTATTAGCAAAGACAGATAAAAAAAAAATCAACATAAACTAAAGACATTTGGAGACGATGTTCATTTCCTGTAATAGTGTTTTGTTTTTTTTCCTGCAAGAGTCTTGAACGGTAAGATATAGAGCAAGATGTATTTGGTAAAAAGGGCTGTCCTTTTTTTATTGGTTAGATGAGGGAATGGCGGAGGCTATTCACAGTACCACGCAGCCCTTTCCCTTCTTGCGCTTGCGGACTTGAAGCGCCGCTCTTGTAGCCATCTCAAACACTTCCCGCACTCCTTCCTTGGTTTTAGCTGAGCACTCCAAGCAGTTCACCGCACCAATCCGGGTGGCCATCTCTCTGCCGTCTTCTGGCTTCACTGGTTCCTATGGAAATGAAGGACGATGGGGTTAAACGGTTTTTCGAAATATGTCCAATTGTGTGTGTTTTTTGTGTGTCGTTATTGCGATTTATGTTTCAAGATTCAGTTCGATCACAGCACACATTGACATTTAAAACACACCCAGAAGTAACGTGAGAAAAGTTTAAAAGAACATGCATCAGAATAGGTTTGCATAATAACCCTGTATGAAGACAGGACATTTAGTTGTTTGCAGAGGACTTTTATCACCTAAATAATTGGTGCATTTGGAAGTTTTCTCCTTGCAACAATTGACATTGTAATATTGATATATTTGTAAGGGTTCAATGCCAACTGTTAATCTGAGGACAGGGTGAAGTCCACCACTCCAACATTCTTTACATGGTTGTGTGAATTTGTGTGCGTTGAACTGATGACTTTGTGCTACTCTTTGTTCCTGATTTGAACTAAGAGAAAAAAAGCTGACAGCGGTGTCTGAAAGAGCAGGAGAGCTTTGTCAACATGTTCCTATTATTGGGACGAGCTACAGAGCTGAGACAGAAAAGGTCCTTCTCACTCGAACAGTGGAGCTGTTGTGCCCAGTGACAGTGGCCGCCTTTTGGCTCCCAATTTCCATGAAAATTACATGGTTTGCTATCAAAAATACATTTCTGCCAGTTTGAATAAGCCCGTATTATTCCCAAATTCCATCTTTATGAAGCCTGACTAAACCGCAAATCACGTACTTTACTCTTATTTACTGAAAATGTGTCAAACTGTTCTGGAAATGATAATGACTTTTATGCGTAAGAATTTACATATCTAAAATAGAAATGTAATATTGCACCACCAGGAGTGCCCCGAGCAGGTTGAGGATAACTCTCATACCTCAATGTTCAAATAAGTCCAATGACCCCGTGAGGCTCCTGTACCTGCTTCATCTTGGCCAGCTCCCTCCGCGTGTGCTCGTCATTCCTCAGGTCCTTCTTGTTCCCCACCAGAATAATGGGAACATTGGGGCAGAAGTGTTTCACCTCCGGCGTCCACTTTTCTGGAATATTTTCTGTCCCGGGAGAGACGAAAAGAGTAAAAAACCTCGAGGAGATGCGGTGTCCAGACACGGGAACAGTGCAGGCACAGAGCCCTCCAACTGATGGATTACCCCGCACTGTGTTCCAGGCTGGGATGTTTTAGCCATTTTAAGCAAAGTCCTGCATGTTACAAACTATCCACTGACCGCATTTTTCTTTAACTAACAAATGTTTACCTAAGCTGTCTGGGCTGTCAATGGAGAAGCACATTAGGATGACGTCAGTGTCGGGGTAGGACAGGGTCTGAGCCTGTCATAGTCCTCTTGGCCTGCCGTGTCCCACAGCGCCAGTTCTACCTGAAAAGAAACCGTACATATTAGACTACAGTGCTATACAGAAAGCAATAGCAGTTTTAAGATTTAAAGTAGGGCTGGGCGATATGACGACAAAAATGAAATCGTGATTGGATCTCCGTAACGATCTGCTTTTTAGTGATATTTTTTTTTACATATTGTGAGTCAGTGGTTTTTGTTAATGCAGCTCTTTGCTCAAATGCAGACACTGCTTCTGGAGGTCAGTCCCTTTCTGAGTGAGTGACAAAAATTTAAGCAATTCAACGTCAGAAGCAGGACATGGCTTTTGTTGCCTCAAAAAATAAAATACATTCATGGATCACAAATGTGTGTGTTAAAGTTGAAATCGTGATCTAAGCCCAAGATAATCGAGATATAAATATTTTTGCCATATTGCCCACCTTTAATTTAAAGTGCATATGTTTTTGCTAAAACATAGTTAACATGATTATATTTAAGATTTTGCAAAGATTGTACCCAGCTTTCCTTAGTTTGGTTTTTGTGATGTTTATAGTTTCACTTTCTTATTGGATACCAACAGGAAGTGACATAGAAGAAGGTAAAGAAATTTAAACTGTTGCCATGCAACCATGTTATGTCGATGGGAAATGAGTGTGTCAAACTGCTATGGAATGTTACCTTCTTCTATGTCACTTCCTGTCGGCAGCTTAAAAATTCTAATAAAAAATAACTTTTCTGCCCCGCTGTCATTAAAATGGCGTCACTGAAATAAAATGATAATTATGCAACTGATGAACTTGCAACTGATGTTATCCTTCTAAATAAGTCATATTTTCAAACGCATTAAAACCTGTCATATGCACTTTGAAGGTTGTAGATAAGAGCTTTATGCATTTGGGGAAAAGGGTCATTTTTTTCACTTTTTACATTTTTCTTAATCCCAATAACGTGCAAAAATGTATGACATGAAAAAAAATTCTATGACAATTAGAACCTTATGGTCAAAAACGCCCAACTACTACTACCATTTTGTATATTATACCTCACTTCTGTATTCGTACCATTGTTAGAGCAAAACTATTAGAGCTAATTGCATATTCCCCTGGGTGTTGTTATGACTTTAACTGAGCAGAGCTACTGCATTCCTGGTTTCTTTGTCAAACTATTTGCTTCTTTGTGGTGGTGGCCAAATAACCAGAGCGCACTAATGTTTTTCTATCATTTAATGTGAAACATTTGAATACCTGTCTTTGCTGATTAAACTGGTGACTAAAAACAGTGTTTCCTTTGCTCTTACTGCATAGTCCAAGATAAGTTTATTGAACTATTATGAATCAATGCTTCCCATCTCAATGCTGTTTTGACCTAACCAGTCTCCTAATGCCTGTTATGTTGTTAGTGTAGTGGAAATGAACTGCAGGACTAGCCTTATCCTATAATCACACCACCCATTAATTCGATTAGACAAAGTGGCAGATTAGCCTGCATCAAGCCAGATACCTTCCCTTCCTGTGCGGCCAATAACAGCTGGTGTACTGTCTATGTGGTGCCCATATGTTTTGCTGACTTACAAAACACTTCATGAGATGACAGCACAGTAGATTGCTGCTAAGCCCACAGAGTACAGCAATCAGTCAAAAATCCCAAAATAGAAGTTTGCAGAGGCAGAAGATGGGAGGTGGCTGCAAACTGGTGAGCAGCCACAGTGCAAAAGCTCCCACTGGTCTGAGCATAAGTTGCAGCTTTTGGGGAGGAAATGGGAAGAGAAGAAACAGCTATTTTAGGCTCTGTCCTATTCACTGAACGAGCAACAAAGAGGAGTTTAGCCACAAGGGACAGCCTCAATGAGGAACACAATTTTAACAAATGTGTTCCAAGGAGAATATCCTCCATCAGAGAAAATCTGTCGCTATCCTTCACAAAATCTTTGGGCAACTTTTAGATCTTGACCATGATCATGAAGACTAACGTCATTTCAAAAGTGTTACATAAAATACATGTGGATCTAATTGGCTCAATATTTGCTGCCATTTTTCATAGCAACAGAAAGTTGCACAGCTCTGTATCTTCAAAGCCCTAAAGTGAAGACCAGGAAATGGGCCATGTTTATCAGTTCAAGAAGAGAGGGTCGTGAGGGAGGGGCCAGCGACACTCCTGTTCCCTGTCTGAACAGGAAGCGGGAAAGTAGAGTCATTTCCTGTTTTGCCAAGTGGTGATCCAGCAGCGGCGGTCAGCACCACAGAACAAACCCCGTTGAACGTAATGTGGTTGACTTGTGTTTCACAAATCCAAATATTATTATTATTATTATTATTATTATTATTATTATTATTATTATTATTATTACTACTACTACTACTATTATTATTATTATTATTATTATATAACATTTTAGGCAAGTTATTGTGTTAAAAATACGCGCTTAGTCACAAAGATTCTTCTATGAGTACTTGGGAGGTTTCAAATATACTGTGAATACACTACGAATCAATTACTAAAATAAGCAGATAATTTAAGGAGCTGATTAAAATAGACTTATTTAGATTCCAAGTCACTGTGTGTTGCGGTTTTATTTCAGAATAAAACATTGCTATACAGAGTCGTGGGAACTTATTTTGGTTTTGGCCTAGTTGCTATATACGTAACAATACAGACCTGCTTTCCATCCACCTCAATGTCAGCAATGTAGTTCTCAAACACAGTGGGAACATAGACTTCAGGAAACTGGTCTTTACTGAATACAATGAGCAGACAGGTTTTTCCGCACGCTCCATCGCCCACAATCACCAGCTTCTTCCGAATGGCAGCCATGTCTGTAGAAAAAAAATAGATATTCCTGAACCAACAACAGCAGAAGAGTGAAGACAACTGTGTCAAGATGAACAATAAATAGAATGATACTGTCCACCATTTCACAAAGTGCATTCAAACCAATTATAGGAACATCAAAACATTTGTTTTTTTTAAATACGCACAGGAGCAATGCTTGACTAAAAGGTCAGAAATACATAAACATTTCAAAGTAATACCTCCGTTTGGGCTTTGCAATTAAGAGGATTATTTTTTAAATCGATTATATTTTCTGCTTTGCTGGGCCATTAGTATATTTATTTATTTGCTTTTTTAAATATCAAATTTAATCAAAAATCAAGATTGATCAATATGAGGAGCATTTCGGAGTTTGTAGAGGTCTAAACTATAGGATTAGTACGTTTCTATAAAAGAAAAGTCCATCGAGACAGGATATTGTTTAGTAGGTTGCAATTGGATTGGATTATGTACTGTCCAAATATTTGTTAATTATTTGAAAATTGAATTTGGTGTACTACCCTTCAAGACAACAGCAGACAGCAATAATGAGAAATGACAGCATTGGAAGAAGTGAAGGGAGCAAGTTGGAACTTGAAGGAATGTGCTATCAGGACATTTACTTCTGCTATGGCTTGTGTATTCTGGGAAGTAGCACCTGGGGAAAGTGTCCTAACGCAGAAAATACACTCAAGAAAAAAACAGGTGCTTTGTGTTCCAGTTTTGAGTATGGTAGACAAACTAAATACAATAAATATCAGAGGAATCTAAATATATAGTATGGGGCTGGGTGATATGGGTAAAAAACAAAACAGCACCACCTTTATCCCCTCAGATTAGTCACAATTTTTGATTCAACTTTTTTCAGTTTTTGCACTAATATGGTTCACGAGATAGACATTTCTCCGGAGCCATTCAAGGCAAAAATACTTATCATTCTATTCCTTAAAACTCGCACCGTGGGACAAATGAGATTGACCAGATTTAATCATGATTCAATAAAAACTTTAATTGCACAGTCCTAGTCTAGGTTGGTGTAATTACATGGGACAGCAATATGACGAGCATCAGCATACGGCACATGCTATAAAGCCACTTCTGTGTTTGACATGGAAATTGATGCCTCACAGCGACAAACTAGAACAATAAACCTTATCTGGTTTGCTTGTATGCGGAGGACAAGAGAAAGGGGGCGAGTGTTCAGGACTGCACTGGTCTCTGGTGTGGGTCTGATGGATGAGCCTCAGTGCTCCCAGCAGCTGTGCATGGACTCATTTGGCTCCTCACCTCATCCACTTTCTGCCAGACGCTCCAGACAGCGCTCCTCCTCACCAGGGCAGCTACTTATCCGACGAGCTCATCTGTGAATGCTGCAAGCCTCATCTGCCTCACGGACGGTCACTACCTTTAATCTCTGTACACGGTGTTCTGGTAATTCAGCAAATTTCAGACACATCCACCCGGTAAACTGAGGCCAAAGGCAAAACTGCAGGAGGGGAACACTTAATCACTGAAATCTACACCTTAAGTATTCATCATAGTCAAAAAGAAGGATATATTAACAACACTGAAGTGGGATAGTCAATAGTCCAGGTCCTTGTGGTTCATGTGGTTTTGAATAGGTGCGTCTATTACTCAAGAATTTAAGTAAAGGTTGAGAGCACACACTGACTAATTAGTTGCAGGGCGGGGTGTGATATAAAAGGACACACACACAAATGACGGTCATGCACATGGATGTGGAAAAACAAATTCACATAATGAATGTTTGAATAGTTGGGTGCAGGGAAGACATAATATTGGCGTGAGATCAGATCGGACCATATACAATTCTACCATGTCCACCTTTGAATCTTGGTCTATTAACTGTACATTCTAAATACGCATAATAGAACGTAGAAAGGTTTATAAAAGTCACTGCAAACTCTTATTACATAATATGAGGGAGTGGGGACGCATTTTCGTGAGTATTGCCTGGCTTCACGTGCAGCCTTTCCAGATCTGCAGGGTGTGCGTATGTGTCAGAGTCTAGGAAACCTCACTTGAATTTCTACTCTTATAAAAAATTTTGGTTAGTGGCACTTTCTGGTTCCAATTTCCCTCAGAAAGGTGTGCTTGCCAAAAAAATGTCAAGAAATCAACAATGCAATAAGACAGAATATCATTCCGTTTTATAAGCTAAGACTACAACTCAAACCACAAGGAGTAAGAAGCCTTCTGCACGATCTGGAAAACTAAACAGTTCACTTCCCATTGGGTGGGCGGGACGTCTAGCAGCTACTCTGTTTTGACAAGCCTTAGCAACAGAGGTAGGGGCTCCGAAATCTAAACTAAAATGAGTGAAACTGAATTGAGATAAAAATTATGTTTTCACCCTAACAACAATGTACTGTATGGAGGTTTTGCCCTGAATGCCTTTCCAGACACTTCCTTCACCCTAATCTTATCACTTCTAGTTACTGGATTGTAAGTAAATTTGATGATTTAAAGAGGGGGTATTATGCTTTTTTCAATCACATAGCACCAGTCTATAGCATACTACAATGATGACGTAACCTTCTGTTGGTCTGTATATGCAGTAAATTAAAATAACTGCCTTGAATAAAATTGCTCTCTCAAAATGGCTGTACTGAACGTCTTGAAATAGGCCTCTGTCTCTTTAAGAAGCTTTCCGACACGCCCCCTTCAGCACACTGCTGTGGCATTTAAACAACACACTGTGCGGGGAGGGGGCTCTGCTGAGCTGAGGAGCAGTGGTTGGTGGCTTGGCTGGTGACAAAAGGTCCAGAGGCGTCTCCAGGAGGTGGGGGCGTTCCTAGGAGGACTGAGGCATAGCTACACCTAAAATGGCTGCCGTCTAAGTTTTTACTGATTACTCAAAAATATGTGAATGAGCCAAGGCAACACTCCAGGCATGTGTTTAATGAGGGAATGACATAATAACTGATATAAAGCTTGAAAAAGTCGATTTTACATAATACCCCCCCTTTAATCATACAGTGTAAGTAACACATTGAAATGTCAAATAATTAGGTTTTCTACTTTCAATTTGTAGAAATTATTAGTTTCTATTAACAAGAACTGATTGTTCTGGTAAAAGCTCTATAAAAACTAATGACCTAAAGACGGAGGAGGGTGTCAGGGATGGCTGCCACGAATAATAAAGTCCCTCATCATCTGGCATCCATGTAACAATGAAGAACATAAGTTACAATTAGCTTGTCAATCTCGTTGAAAGAGCAGCACTTTACAAGCAGACGTTACTTTGAAGAACGCCTAAAACGTTCCTTCCCACTGACCTTTTACTTTCGATTTACAAAGTGTGAAAACCGTTCAAAGCAAGGCAAGGCAAGGCAATTTTATTTATACCGCGCATTTCATACACAAGGCAACTCAATGCGCCTTGAAGCCAATCTTTCAGCACCAAGTCAGCAGCACATGTGTAGTTTATGTAGCACCATTATCCTGCCATCACAACAGAGAAACTATAAGATTCACAAGGGACGGAAGAGTTTGACAAGGTGTCTTCCTATATTGTATAATGCATTACTTTAGTTTGCAATTACTTAATACACCGCACCTGTAACGATCAAAATCATGATGCCATTTCAAGAGGCATATCATATACAAGAAAATAAATACATTCTCCAGGTAGGTATTTAAGACCATGAACCTGGCTCAGGGTCTGGAGTTAGGTCCCCGGGCGCTGTACTGCAGTCGTCCACTGCTTTTGATATGACAAGTTGCCTCAGCGATGTTAAAGGGCGGATTATATAATAGTTTAAGCATATCCTTAAACTATTATATAAATGAGTACTAGGGCGATTGTATTAGCTACAGGCTGTGTTGTATTTTAAGAGCACCAGTTGTATACACTGGTTGAATCTCCAAGGTGAGAAAATCTGATAAACTTTCTTTTATAAGGGATCCGTAATTTGGCAAAATACTAGGTGCTTCCAACTCCTGCATATCCACTTCATCACAGCAAGGACACTAGAATTTCTTTAAATATATTTCTTGCATGTTTAACTGAAATGGGGTCCCGTTACAACACAAGCAGCCACTAAAACCAAAAAGGTGAAGGGAAAAAGCTACAACTTTGAACAACTATGTCAGTAATGCCGGGTTAATGAATAACACCACCTCTCCGTTCTCCCGAGAGGGCTCCCGAGGCTTAGGGGCCAACCGTTATGCAACAAGCTGAGCGGAGTTAGCATGGGCCAAGAGTGTGTGACCCCAGCCGTGAGGTGGGGCTGCCCTTAAATCGTCTAAGAGGGCCTGCGCTGTTCTCTGGGTGATGTTTTTCATTGTAGTCAGGAAATGAGTCGAACGTGCATGTCCTGTCCCTCCTGAACTGCAATGGAGTTCAAGCATTCGGAAGAGTAAGATGCGCTGATAAACTGGAAGGTCTGTTTTTGTTGTTGCAGGAGTTGTCAGGGAACGTGGCTGTTCTGTAGTTAGGCTGTCTTGGCATTAAGGGTAACATTTTGACAGTCACTCAGTTAGCCAGATAAATATTTATAACAACTACAAGACAGACACACGGGGCAAATCACAAAGGCTCCACAAAAATAGCAGCAAACAAGAGATTGGATAATGTGTGATACTGACTGCCTTCATTTTTCTTACAGATCATTACCATTTATTTATTTACTATTTACTGTATCATTGACTTCCAAGATGCAGCTTGAAATCCAAGAATGTGTTCCACTCCAGACTCTGTGTGAGAAATGGGCCAAAGTTCATCAAGTGTCAAGCGCTAAGAAGGCAAAGAGAGCAGACATCCTGGTGCAGTGGACGCAAGCCGACACAAGCTGTCCCCTCAGCCTTAACCTGGACATGCTAACTCTAATCTGACTAACCCCGACAGCATCATCGGGCCACTAGTCACAAGGGACCTCCCTCTAATGCAACAGGCCACGTCAAATCAAGCACGCATGTAATGTGACAGATAGCATTTATGGCTGGACATTTGCAAAACATATGCAGCTACAAGATTTGTCCAACTATATATCACACACTATTTAAAGAAATAAATCCTGTTTAGTGGGATTTGACTCAGAGCCTCCCATACTGATTGAAATGGACTCCTTTGCAATTATTGTATAAATTACATAAATTGCTGAACAAAAGAAGAACATTAGTTAAATTCAATTAAAAAGCTTAAAGTGTTGCTTATTTGATTGGAAATGACGTGACCTCATTAGACGTTCTTAGTAGAGATATTCAAATATCATTGACTGCACAACCATCCCAATCGAGTCAACGACAACATTTGAATGCATGTCTATTATCATGGAAAACTTCCATTCAATAGAAGTTATAACTCTACTGACTCTATCATATGCAAGCTACCCAACAGGGTCTTTCAACCAAAGCAGATTAGACCCACCTGCTTAATAGTTTCCCCACACTAGCTACTGTGACATTTGCAATTAAAGTTAGATTCTCAGTAATTACTGTATCTTTTATGGCCTTTTTCAAGGTTGTTTACAAATGGTGCTGGTGCTTACAGTATGTGGCCCTGTCCTGACCCTTTCTAACCCTGCTGAACTCCTCTGTGACAACATAGAGTATCCTTCAACATATTTTGAGGGAACCCTGGTACTCGAAAGTGATTTACAGTCATAGTTTGTCTGTTAAAACGGAAGGGCAACTCACCTGTCAAATGAAATATGAATTGTAAAAGAAAAGACAATCAGCTGGCTACTGTGTCTGACAGTCCTCGACAGATTGCATTATGAACTGGTCATGTATTCTCCCTGGGGCTTCTTTTTTCCATGGCAGTTTTTCCAAGTTTCCTCCAACACATGAAAATCTAAAGACAGAAGACGTTGTCTAGCACAGTGTGTGTGGTCATCTGAAGAACACCACTAATACTATTGGACACTATTAAAGTTAACTGCCAGCACAGGTATGACAGCACTATAAAAGGACTGTTAACTCATCTTTAATACCTAGGCCTACTATCTATCCAGACAATTACTCGTCTCAACTGTAACCGCCACCTTAACGTGGTGAAGGGTTTGAGCACCTGAATGATCCTGAGAACTCTGTTGTCGGGGGCTTCGCGCCCCTGGTAGGGTCTCCCAGGTCAAACAGGTCCTAGGTGACGGGTCAGACAAAGAGCGGTTCAGAAGCCCCTTATGAGAGACCAACAGGCCCGGTTAGAACCATGAGGCCGTCCTTCTGTGGACCCACCACCTGCAGGAGGAGCCATAGGGGCTGGTGCAATGTGATTTGGGCAGCTCCATCGGCTGCCCCCACGACCCGGCAATGGAAAGTGGAAGAAAATGGATGGAAAATGGATGGATGGATGGAACGGGGCAATTGGCAGGGCAAGTAGATTTGCAGTCATGGGTGGGCACATATTTCATTATTGCATCTTGGAGACTGAAGAGGATGCACTTCTTGGCTCTAAAACACGAGGCGGCCATGATTCACATTTGTTTAATGAGTCAAGTCATGAGCTGCCGGACAGAGAAGGCTCCCGAGAAGAAACACCACCCTGTCCCTGCTATTCCACTTTTCTATAGTCTATCCATCTTTATAGGAATACAAGGCTTCACTTCTATCATTTAGTCAGATCTGTCACAGTAACACCCACTTTGGATACTTTTTAAATCTAAACAACAAAATGCTATGTACAGTTACGTTCATACAGTATTATGTTTACATTTCCTTTTATCCTGTGCCTCCCTACAGATGTAAAAAATACACTTATTGCCACTTACCCTATAAACAGGTCTTTTTAGTCAGTATAGTACAATTTAATGTTTATGGCCATTGGCACTCAGGAAGTAAAAGTTTATGTTTGTCATACCAATTTATTCTTCTGCTGATTTTTAGACCATACTATCTTGTATTAAAGGCAAACAATGTTTGTAAGTGTAAAGAAAAAGACATACAATTTACAAGTCACCACCAACAACTATTAGGCCAAGTGAAAAGAACTGTATTTGACAAACATCAAGCTGCTTGAGCATGCACAGGAAGGCTGGGTTATGTTATTAAATATCACAGAAGTGTTGCCTGTACTGAGCAAACTGGAAAAACTCAGGTGGTCACTTATTCTAGCAGAAGGACATGCGTGGTTGATAGTACTCCGTGACAGAAATACCTTATTCCAAGACTTGTCACCCGGGGGTACTCGCAGGGGTCGCAGCACTTGGACACGGTGTACAGGACCCGTCTTTCCTTCAAAACTGTTGCGATCAACAGTTGTACAACCCTTCAAACTCAAGCCATACCGGACGTACAGAATGATAAGGGACGCCCCGACACGGATTAAACTATTACCTAAGCTGGAAAAAGCCCAAATCCTGAATGAGGACGAGCCACCACCTAGTAGTTCTCCCGACGAAGTACTGTAAATAGGTGGGCTGACAACTTGTGCAGAATAGTTAGAGTAACCCGTATCCCATAGTTACCTGTCACACGCCGGATGAATCGTCTTTAAAAGGGGATATTATTCCGATTTGTTGCCTTGTTTCCTTCGTGGCAGGCACAAACAGCCACTTCTTACTGCAGTATTCGCTAATTTTACAGACACTCTGCTGCTGAGGAGCGAGGCAAGCGCGCAGGACACTCCTACCAACAGCAGCTCGTGCAAAGCAGGATAGAAAAAGCGCTACTTCCGTTTGAGCCTTTCAAACAAAAACAGACAGGTTAGGTTAGTTTATATTTTCCGTAATTTTTCCCCATATCTCTCTTTTTCACTTTTTCATTTAGCCAAGTTGTGCGCAATCAAAAATCATACCAATAATAAAAATAATAACAACAACAATAATCATATTTAGAAAAACAGTACAAACCTCAGACACCATAGGGTTACTGCCAGCTCGGGGCTCCTAGAAAATATTTGAACAAGGCTTACCTTAAACATTAAACAATAAAAGGACTCACACACAATAGTTAAACAGTGCAGGTTGCAAATTAAGTTACATACATTGGCTGGCTTTTGAACCAGCAATGCATCTCTAAAGTCTGGGCTGTGCTTCAACTCAAATGCCCTCACAGATCATTCTGAGTAATTATTTTGTCATTACAACTCCTGAACTGAGTCCATGACAAAATACAATGGGCATTCTCCATCCCTTTAGGGCAAAACAATATTTTCACATTTATTTGGAATCACAAATGTGATGCCTAATCCATTGCAGGAAAACAGGTGGGTAAGGATGGCGTTGGTCTGATCAAATAACCTCTCAGAAAATCTAGACTGTAGTAAGATCACATGCATAGGCCTAATGATTCAAAAGTGAATTTGTGAACAGAAAAATAAAATATTTCTAAGAGCCCATTGTGTTTCCTCTGAGTTTGTGCGTTACTGTTGCTGACTTGACACCACTGCTGCAGGCGCTAGCTTCGCCTGTGTAATTCCTCCGCCTCCTCGCAGTCAAAGATGACATCATCGGTTGTACCAAGGCTCGTGCAACAGGAGGCTGGGTGGTGCGGTGCAGACTCAGCACTGTTGTCCTGAAAAACCATTAGCTTTTGGCCACAGCTGTGTGGTCAGCAACATAATTAGTACAGATATAAATAAAAATAAGGCGTTTGCCTCAAAACACAGTGACAAGCCTGACAACTATGTCATTCAAGTACATGCAGTCTTCGTCCGCTGGTAATTGAATTAAAAGGTTAACTGGGTTTCTTCTCGGTAGCTTAATTTCTCATTAATTCATTAATTATGATTCATGTTTTGCAGTGTCAGGTGACAATGAGGAAGTAAGGCAATTCAATTAAATACTGAAAATAAAATTCATATAAAATATAATATACTTCTAAGATCTAAATTTGTTTTGCTCCTCGAATAGTTTCTGAAGTTATCGCTGACAGTTGTGATGAAGAGGTTGTCCACCAAGAACAGGTATTAATTCGCATAAAATAGTTACTAAAAATAAAAGCAAATGCCCTCTTAGTTAGTCAAATAGTTTGTAAGTGCACATGTCCATGTTACTTGTCTAGTCTTGCAAGGTCTTGTAATTTATATTTGTAGTGCACTTTCTATAGTAAAAAATAGACAATAAAATCCAAACGAAAATGAGAAAAACAGATTTATTTCTAAAACTGTTGGCTACACCTTTTCCCCTCTTTACCAAAACAATAGCTCATACTCTATAACACATAACACAACATTTCTAAACAGTTATGATAACATAAAAAATAAAACTTCTGCTTGAAAAATATATGGATGATCTAACAATAGTACATAACAAAATAATACAAAAGGTAAAATGTTTAATTTAAGGGCATCCATGTTCACTGCCACCAGATTCCAATCAGTGCGTCTGCTGTAAAGAAATCCTTCTCGTTTGAGTAAGGCATACGTGTGAAATTGATATCACAACTTACTATACCTAAACTTTTACTAGCACATTCTCCACTAAACTCTGTTATGAAATGAAAAAGTAATGCCTTGAACATAGAGGCTATTCATGTTTTTAGAACAAAATAAATAATAACATTCAACAATTAAATGTACCAAAAACATACACTTCCACATATACAGCTTGTGCAACAGTTTTCAAGTGCCTCGAGTGTCATCATTCATTAATCATTGGCAAAGAATATGGCCTCCAGCTCTCGTCCTCAGTCCAAAGCTTCAAAACTTCTCTCACCGACTTTCTCTTTGTGTCATTTGTATTATGTGACTTTATTTTTTACACATGTCTTTCCACACACTTATCTCTTTGGTTTCCCTCCTTTTTTAAGATATTGTGGAAACTGCAAGCATTTTTACATTTCGTTCTGTCTTGTTAATTTTGATGAGGAAAAATATATTACATTTTAATTCTCATTGGCAAAAAGAACAGAAAGGGAAGAAAAGGTTTTCTTAATGTCACTTATAAATCTTTTCACCAATGAAGTGGGGGTACTCTGGGCTGAGTGGTGCACAGTCTGGGATGGGGGCAAATGAAGGTGCTCAGATCTGATACTGTATTAGTTGTGTTCTAGTCTTCCATTGCTCCAAGAGGGGATGGGGGGGTTGAAAGTTCAGGATTCGGGGCAGATGGAGAGGGGCCGTGGGACGGACCTCACAGAGCTACAGGCCTTTCACAGCGGTCTCTGCTACAGCACCTGGTCATGTCTCTAACTCACTTCCTGCCAGCGGGACCACAAACACTGTGATGTCATCTCCAGAGCCCAGTCTCTCGTTGGGTAGCCTCCAGCCGCGCTCCTTCAGGACACCACGCGACCTCATGAGCACGTCCTGAGCTGCCAGCGAGTACCTAAACAGCACAAGAAAAAAGGACTTTAAAACTTGGTGAAAAAAACATGTTAAAGTAGCATATTGTATTCAGACTGTATATAAAAACTGCACTGACTTTTAAGCATTCATGAAAGTTTGATATGTAGATGCTGTTTATTCATGGCCATTGGCCATGATGATACAAAAAGGAATTGCCTCCATATAAAGGTTGTGTCAACAGTAATAACAATAATATGAACATTAGGTTAAAAATAGCAAAAGTGAGCACTGCGCTGGGTCAAGAAGCACAGTAAAATTAACAACAACGGGTGTTCTTCGAGGTTGAAGATATTGATCAATGATATATTTTATTCTATAATATAATCTAATAATTCAAGCTGTTCTTTGCGACTGAATTTCACTCTAAACTTACTTTGCCATCTAGTGGACAAGCAGCAGTAAAGCACATGATGATTTCCAAAAGTCACTGCCCACATAAATTCCTCCTCAACATGTTCACACTCGGTTCATAACAAGGACTTAGAGGGGGAACAAAAGCCCTGTGTAAAGGATTATTTGGCCAAGCACATACCTCATGGGATCTGAAGGGTCACAGCAGGATAAGTATGCTGACACAGCATCTGCCACCTCTCTGTCTGTGGTTACGTCCCACAATCCATCTGTGCCCATAACAAGGACATCGTTGGGGCCATGCTTGTTTTCATCCAAGTTGTACACCTTCACCTGCACGCACACAAATCCAGTCATTAATCGAACTAAATCGCAGTTGGCTGGCCCTAGATCTTTTTGCGTTTTTCAGCATGCAAAAGACAAATGTAGCATCACTTTGAGGAAACCAATTATTTTGTCTGCCCACTCACCTGGGGAACACATGAGAGGAACGGCTTGATATAAATGTTCGAGTTGTACACTTTCAGTTCGTGGTCGCCTAAGCCTCTGGTCACTCCGATAGTGGCCATTACGCGTGCCT
Source organism: Neogobius melanostomus (assembly GCA_007210695.1). Lineage (NCBI taxonomy): Eukaryota > Metazoa > Chordata > Actinopteri > Gobiiformes > Gobiidae > Neogobius > Neogobius melanostomus. Next base: position 4,077,725 of record VHKM01000073.1, on the reverse strand, counting down.
GCAGCCCACACACAGTACACGGTGAAGTGGATTACTTATTTGAGATGTGGTTTGTTTCGAGAAAATCCACTTAGGAGGGTATTACCAGGTGGCACTGTGCCATCAGACACAGTTAAATAGTTAATCAAACACTATCATAAACCGTCATCTTACCTTTTTACCCTCTCCATATATTAAGGGAAATTTTAGGTCATCTTCAACTATTGTTTTATAAGCCCTGTAAGAAGATCACAACACAGAATTATTACCAGCATAATTAAAAATAAACAGTTATTGCTTTAAACTCACCAGCCTGTCATTGTGTGATCTCTGTAGAGCATCTTTTTGCCCAGTTCGTTGTGCTGAATCCTTCGAGGAAACTCAATATGAGTGAACTCGTTTCCCAGGAGCTCTGGTCTCAGGAAGCCCTAAGAGAGAACAAGGCGTTAATCAAAGAACCAGCAATCTTGGTTACATCATGAGTCATTCCATTTCTAAAGTGTGAAACGTCAAACTATTAGTAACATGGAGGAGCAGCAACACACACTTCCTCTTTTAGCAGCATCACTATCTATGTCCACCCACGCAGTGACTCAGAAAGCAATCGGTGAATGCTGTTTCTTTTGGGACATAACAGGATTTTCTGCAGGGCGATTATTCTTAAACCTCTTTTAATGTTGCGTCATATATTTCCTTTCCAAGGAATAACCAACAAGGCTACAAGCACAAGTCAATTCCGTTTTCAGGAACCTATTAATTTTCCTCGCAAACAGTACACAAGTGTGTCAAGTGTGTAATTACCAGATACTGTAGTCGCTGTCTCTCGGACTCTGGGGTGAATTCATTTGTCATGGGAATTATTTCATTATTCCGGATAATTATGGCCCTGCAGAGAATGATGAAAATACATACACAAACAATTTAAATACTAAGCTTCTTGTTTTCAGTCTTTCATTCAGGTCCTTTGGGAAACATATTGCATTTCTTACCTGCTATCTCCCGCATTAGCTACATACAGTTTTCCCATTAAATGAATAGCTGCTAAGGCACAACAGCCACCGGAGATTGCGTAAGATGCTTTCTCTTTTTCAATTAGGTCATCCTGGAACAAACAAAGGAAGAGGGAACATAAATATCAACTCTGGTGCACCAACTTCAACAGTCCTCGTGTTTATTCCACAGTGTGTATCACTCCAGTTTCTGGATTTTGTTGCGCAATGGATGGGTCCTCGACATTTCTAAAGCCAAAAAAACATATTTGTTAACGTGCTGTTAGCTTAAATGGTGGTGGTAATTTCTTGGGATAATTCCACTCGCTGCCAGTGGAGGGCGCTCCAAGCAACACATGCTTAAAAGAGCAGTCTTTTCTATACACACAGATTATTTTTATAAAGTTCAATCAATGCTGAGGTTCCTATTAACACGTTTATTTTATACGTCAAAATGAGCTTATTCTACGTGGTATTTCTGTTTTGCACTCACCATCTGTTTGAAAGCAGTCTCAATGACTCCCATGACAAGGCTTTCCAAACTCACAGTCTTCTCCATGTGGAAGCGCAGAGTGGAGTCACAAACGGCATCAGGATCCTCTGATTCCTGGGAGGGGCCTTTCTTGGCATCTACCTGGTAGGGGTTGCCGTTTTTGGCCAGGCAGATCGGAGGTGCACTGTTTGGGTTTTCCAGCAGGTGGCATATTTCTCCCAGTCGGTCTCGGATGAGCCTGTGCATTAGCTTAGAGGCCACTATAGCAGCTCCAGAGCCAGCATGGCCATCAAACACGCCCCAGAAGTGCATAGGGATTCCAGTGCCATCCTAAAAGACAAACTCTAAATAAGAATTGATTCAAGTCCTTGTGTCTTAAAGGAAACAACAGCAACGGGCAATTTCGAGTGGAGTGGGGAAGCCAGTGTAGCACAGTGTAGAAAAAGAGATTAAGTCTGGTAAACACACACAACCCCCCACCCCACATGAGAACAAAATAAAACTTTTTTCATTGTTGCAAGAATGAGTAATGAAACAGCCTTGCCATATTAGTGTTTGTGAGTTGGCACCCACAACTAACTAACAGATGAACAAGAATGAGACATCTGCTCAGCCCCGACTGGAATGGAGGAGGGGGTGTACAAGGGATGTTGTCCTTCAATTAAAACAAACAGACAACACAGGCTCTTTACGTGAACCAGTTTTTACTTGTCTGATTTTGGCTGAGATGCACTTTAATTATCCAGTACCGCAAACAATCTTCTTCCACTGCTAAGACCTAGTGTCTGAATCTGAATTGAAACGGATAATCTTTTTACTACTTAAAGTACAAAGGTGCAACTGCTGCAGATTACAAAGTTGACTTTATTATGCAATACACATATTGAAAGAATATAACATACTAACTAACCCATTTCTTACATTTTAAATGTATTTGATCTAGGTTAACCTCCCAAATCTGTGAAGTTCCACCAATTCAAGCTCTCAGTGAAACCAACTATTGGAAAAGCCATCCTGTAACTGGAAGGCTGCTAGTTTGAAATCTGGTCTCCCTAGTTTATACTGCTGTTGTTGAGATGCTATAGTAAGTAAGTAAGTAAGTGCTTTATTTGTCATTGTACAATTGTACGACGGCAAATTAAGTCTAAAATATAATATTTGTGTGACAATGTTTCATGGTTATCACCAATGGTTTCAGAATGCAGACTGCATGTTCTCCCCGTGTCTGCGTAGGTTTCCTCCGGGTACTCCGGTTTCCCCTACCACTAATAACATGTACAATAGGCCAGGATGAATGAGAGTGTGTTTGAGAGTGCACATGGGGACGACGGATGGAAATTAGCCCATGGCTACAATCCGGTGTGGTTTGTTTACATGCATGAAACCCATGTATGTTCATTAACATGCACCGTCCTGACCAAATAAACCAATAAATAAATAAATACTGTATGAAGCATCCTCAACTCAAAATCTAGCACTGAGATCTTCTTTTTTTGGACAAATGAAGGATTGCAGTACACTGATGAGATGTACAGTGAAAAACATTTGAGAATGAAATACTAGATAACATAATTACCAGTGTCCATCTAAAGACCCAGAAGAATGCTTAATTTATAATACGATTCCTCTGAGGGGGACATCACTGGAACATTAACGCTGTTTATGCACCTCATCCATCAGACTTTGACCATTCCTTAATGTGTGAAGCTTGAACTTGGCTCACCCCATTGTCCTCCAGCAGTGTGGAGTTACGATGTTTTCCGCTAGGCTTTTTCACGAAGAGCTTCTCACAAGAGGCTTGGTCCTCGTTCAGCATGCTCTTGCCTGCATTGATTACTCTGGGGGTGTAAAAGGACACGGAAGAAAAGAGAGGTGAGATGATTAATGGTGTTTGGGCTCAGACCTCTAATCGGATAAAACATTATGGGCCCGATCTTGTGTTTCTAAAGGCAGACTGTAGGCTAGGGTTTTGTGCTTTGGGCGCTCTGTGAAATCTTCAGCTTCATACCTGGCGCAGTAAGTGGACTGGACAGGGGCTGGACATGCACCACAGTGGTCCCTCCCTAAGACTGGAATATTTTCCACTACTGTGGGTGGCGAGCGGCGCACATGCTGGTTTTTTGTTCATGTTTCTGCATCACGGAGTTCGCCACGCACTCGTTAATACTAGCACTAGAGCAAAACCATCGATATATTCTCTCTCCCTCGGGACATGGACAGTGTTTAACTTGCAGTGGGAGAAAGAGTGAGAAGGGGTGGATGCAGTGAATCAGTGGAACTCCACTTCTCCACTTGAAAGGCCGTCACCTCCACAGGACAACGCTAGCTTAAACTAATCCAAACGAACCCTAACCCTAATTTTAACCTTAAGGATAGTGAAGTGTACTAAGAGGCATTTTATTGAGATCCATTTAAGTAAATGTCACAGGAAAGTGGAGGTGACATGATTTCCTCTGAAGAAGTTGAGCTCCACTACCCACATGAGCCTCCTTTGGTGGCATTCAGACCCTCTTGGAAATAGTTGGTCATTTGTCCTGTCAGAGCTTAATAAGATGCACGAGACTGCGCGCGATCTTAATGTGAAAAAATAGAAGAGCGAAGAGGAAGCAGCAAGTGCTCATTGTAGTCAGTGCATCTACTAGCACACCACGCCTCCGCCGACCCCTTATTTTCTGTAAGCGACGCCCTCAGGCTACTGGGGGAAAGCACTGGCGAGTGTTCGAACGCAAGATACCAACTTCGTCTTGAGCAACCCTGTTTTTGCACCAGGAAGATCGGTCCCAATAACTTGAGCGAACTCTCAGGAAAAATGGGTTGGAAGTCATGTGGGAAGTTGATGCAAGGTAAATGTTAATGTGTTCTTTAATAATGTACTCTGGCTGCACTAGCACAAGCTGAATTCTCATGTTTTTTGAGTTCACAAACAAATTTGATTTTGAGCCAATCGTGTCACGTGGCAGTATTGCTATGAGAAGACAGGTTTTATATTTGTCAACAGGCGCTTTTATCAATACTTCTTACCAACAGGAAGATGCTGAAAAAACACAAGGTATGCCGTTACACAGCATAATTATTAAAATATAAAAATGTAATATTCAAGGGATTTGCAATCATGACAGTTTGCGGTTTTAAGATTTTGTGATGGCTAAAATGAGGTGCCATTAATCTTCTCAAACAATTTAACGGGGACTACTCCGGATTGATTTTAACGCGTTAATGTTGTTAGCGCTGTAATTTAAATCTGGAAATTGGAAAAAGAATGATGAGAGAAATTAGTTGTAGATTATTATACTAGTCACATAATATTTAAATAAAGTGGTCAATTAATCCAATTAGTCATTTGCAGCCTTGGTTAAGAAGATAATTCACCACAATGGAATTTCCACTGACCCTGTCTACAGATATAACCCAGAGAACCAACCATAAGCTCATTGTTCATGGCCCATAAAACACTGCATACTGTGGTCCTTATGCAGCTTATCCATTATGTAACACATGGCTTTGATTGCCGATAATTCAGTGTTTGATGGGTAAACATGGATAATACTTATCAAGCCGTTTCAGCCAGAATGATCACAACGATTCCCCAGAGGTTATTACATATTTAACTATATGAAAATTATGAACCAGGAAAAGAAGATATATACAAAATTAAAACTTAAAAAAGTATATAAAAACAGACTGAAGGCTATCACTCCTCAAAGAGTTTAACAGATTAGGATCATTACATAATTCCGAAATGCTCCGCTGGCCCAAGCTCCAAATATGAAAATGCAACTGCAAGCCAAATCTGGATTATAAAGCGTCCTTTCAGTTTCTAATCAGTTGAAAGCAGTGGACTGGCATCACTGAGTCCAACACAGAGCTCTCTATATTAGAACTAATGACAGGCTCTTGATATATACACATACATGTATCTTTAAAGGGCAAGGCCACAGCACCATGTGAGCCCCGGGCAGGGACTGACAGATCATTGGTTTGCTGTGGTTTAACCAGCTCTCTGGTCTGCACAGCAGCGTCCCCAAACACTGTCATGCTAATGAGGCTGAGACACAGGCCAGGGCAGAGCAATAGACTGGTCATGTCATTAAGACTGATGCTTAGGTGAGAGTAGTGTCATTGAGACTGACAACAAAGGCTGTTTACAAACAGGTTGAGAGTAGCCTTTGGAAAAAGAGGTGTGGGACTAGGACAACCTAACCCCTCCCAGTGGTCTACATGACCTATGTAGTGCACTTATGTGGCCGACGAAGCCTTTTGGATAAGAGGCGAAATGTCCTATACTGCAACTACAGAGTACAGGCGATTAGTCAAAAACTCCTGTACGACAGAGAGGTTACACAGACATGTCGGTAAAAGCTGGCGACAAATTGTAGCAAATCTTAAGCTTGGCACAAATACTTCTTTTGTTTGTTGTTGTTAGCTACATAGTTTGCAATGGATCATTGGAGGCCTATTAAATTAACTGGAAAACAGGTAATACTCTTTAATGGGAAACTTTCTAATTAGGTCATATTTTACAACAATGCTAATGCTTTGGGCATGTAAAATACTTAATTGTTGGAAAGTGCGTTGCACTAGTCACATGTTTTCATTGTGCTATAATTGACTCTTAACCGAGAGCGCGTCGCCCTCTAATGTGACAGAGAAGTGTGTGTTTCAAGTCATATGCTTCAACAACTTGTGACTGAAAAGCCCAACATTGGTCATGTTTGTAACAACACCGCTATGTCAAATTCCTCAGACCGCACTTTACGTACGGAAGAAAAGAGGAAGTTGGGAGAGGCAGTGAATGTTCTCATTTCTGCCGTTTGAACCTTTAGTGATTATTGGGCACGGTGCGGAAAAAAAATCAACTTAATTTGAATGTCACATGTCAATCCCCGGTGGGTCCTGAGACAGTGCTATAGAAAGTTACGAGGCAGTCCAAGGCATAATTAAAACAACTTGCTTTGCTCAAAGACATAACAATTTATAATATCATGTGAACATTATTAATCTGTTTCATAGTTTTAGATCATAATGAATGTTGTGAAGGTACAAAGTATTGTACTGGTGCTGATATCGGAAACCAGGCCTTGTTGGCTCCAATGTTTGTACATTTCTCTACACTATTCTTTTTTTTACTTCTTCCTACTTTACTACTTTACTGTAGCCATATGTTTGCTATGCTTTTGTTGCTTTTTTCACATCCTGCAACAATCTTGGGTGACCACCTTAAATGTAATTGAACTCAATATCAATTGGTAGCAGCTGTTTTAGACCTGAGTTGTATTCCATTGTGCGTCAAATAGCCTACATCTGTTCTGTGATGCACACATTCAAGCTTTTTTAGTGTCAACTATCACTGACCTAGCACCACTCTTTCTAAACTATTAAGTGTTGCAAACAGAGTGCATTTCCTCATACAATAGTTATAGAGCTAATGGTTAAATGGATGCCTCCATATTGAATTAAAGTAATTTACTGCACTATCGCACTTAGTGTGCACTCCAGACTCCTCTCACATGTCCAGCCAGACGGAATGTTGTCACACAATCCCTTTGCCCATAGGTTTACCTCCTGGCATAATTATAAAATAAATTATTGCTCGTTCCATTGTCAAAATTAAAGTACCATTCATTTATTAATTCATATTTTAGTCAGCTTGTTTATTTATTTATTTTATTTTCATCCGACTGCTCTTGGCAAACCATGGCACATGGTGATATGGTTTACTTCTGTCTAAACTAGCACATTACTACTACTGGAGAGATCGTTGCCTTTGCTATGCCCGATCCTAAAAGATCTCAGAAGTTAAGCTAAGCTTCCATGCTATATTACCTCAGGACCACTACCAAGTGTGGAGTGTGTAGACCACGAAATTTTAAAGTGACTTAGAGTGACTGGAAAAGTGCTACAAAAGACTTTAATTTATTTTATGTGTCTTACCATACGACAAAAGTGCATGTGCTCAGGTGGGGTTCAAATCAGTGGCCTTCCTGTCCCTATTCCCAAAAACTCCAATGACTAAGCCTTCACAATGAAATACACACTATTTCAGGTGCTGACATGCTAATGTGGCAACTACTACAACAACATCAAAGTCACACTGTAGTCTCAATAGGCTGCATGATCATAGTTATTGCTGTGTTGTGCTGATTGTTCCAAGCAGTGATAACTTAAATGAAACTGAATATTTGTCTACCTCTGCACAGCTTTTTAAGTCACATGAGCACAACAGCTGAGTCAATCATAAACAGAATTATTAAGATCTCAGCATTTTCATTATTGTAAAAGTGCTGCCTACAAAAAGTACAGTACTGAGCCCTTTTTTTCCCATCACAGCCTCCTCATTTGGCCTTTGTCGGTCACTCCTCTGAGATTCTTGTCATCTTGAATCATCACGCCTGTACTTTGTGCATGACTCATCCCTTTGTTTTGATTGTGGCAGCAGAAGAGGTGGTCAACATAGTTTCAATGTACCAGGCCACACACTGTTTTATTTAAGCAAGCCCTCTAGTGAGAGAGGGGATTGTCCAGACGTCATTTCAACACTGGGAATTGCTCCAACAGCACAATCTGACCAGTGGGGAGATTCATAGCCTACTGCTGCATTGAACTTACCTGTAGATTTACTGCAGGTGATTAAAGCCCCAAATGCTGCAGACCAAACAAATTATTATCTATAGTTTTGCTTTGCTTTTAAAGCTACAGCCAAATAGTGCTTAGAGAGCCGATATGTAAGTGCCCCCGGGGAAACAAGCAAAGTTAGCAACGTTTGCCAAATGTTCATCGTGCCTTCAGTGGCCCATTCATGTTGCGATGTGCCCCAGCTTTGCAGCAAATGTACCATCAACTTTTAAATGCATTTCCTGGTTTCGCATACATCAACATTTTCAAAAGACCCGATGAAAGATGTCGATACATGAACTGCTTTTGTCAAAGTGCTGTGTCGTAAGCCCCTTCCCCAGACTCAGTGGTGCGGTGCAATCGCATAGGCCATTTTGACCATCATTCGGCTGCTGCAGTGCAGAAGATGCTAAACTTTAAGCAGCTGCGGAATCAACACTGGCAGCAGCAGAGCCGCCGTGGCGCCGCATTTCAGTCATGTGTTGTTATGACATAAATGTTTGGTGTAGGACTCACTCTGCGTATCCAGTCTTCCACGGGAGCCTGCTGCCTCTTTTTAACGTGAGCACCGGCCGCGATGCGTGCTCCGTGGAGTACTGCAATAGCTCCGGGGTGAGCTCCAGAAAGTCGGGGCGGCCGTAGGGGAAGCGCGGCGGCAGGCTGTCCCCCGCGCACTGCTGACCGCCACCTGGATGATGGTTGTGGTGGTGGTGTCCGTGCGGCATCATCCCTCCCACCAAAGTAGACATGGCGTTCTTAACTTTGCTTATCATCATCGCCTCGCGGTGGAAAAGCCTCAAATCAGACGCAATGCGATTTCGAGAGAAAATACAGCGCACCGAATGTGATGAGGATCATTTCAGGAAGCGCTACACTACTGTCCTTTCGCGCGTGCCCATGTGACAACATTCACACAGTCGAGGCTTTTCTCATTGAAGGCAGAATGAAGCGGCGAGGGCAGCTCCTGTAATCCCGCAGGAGTAGAGCTCATCTGAGAAGGCAGGGCTACACAGATGCGCTCTCTCCGCTCTCAGGTCTACGAGAACAGCTCTGATAGGCCTACACTGCAAATCATCACGCATAGGCCAATACAGATAAGGTTTAGCCTTAAATGCACGTTCAGCTTTCGTAGCTAGTGACTAATATTGAAATATGAAATACAACAGAATCCACTGAATTTAGTAGATCAGTAAGATCACTAAACGTACACACGGGCTACTGTTTACTGTGAGATGAGATTTTGCAAATATAGGCCTAACAAATACTACACATAGGCTACTGTGTGATTAATAGCCTATTTATTGAATAACACATGAATAAAGATTTACTTATCAATAATCAAAATAATATGATTAAAATAATTTAAATGTGAAGAATTGAAAAAAGAACTGTACAACTGCAAAATACACTGTTCCATTTCAGACTTAATATGTTTTCCTCCCTTTACATGGAAAATGTTTAAATGTCTGAATACATTGAATCCGATATACAGTACAAGTGTGCAGCAATTAAATTAATGTACTTAAAAGTGTTTTCTAATAATTGTTGGTATCTTTTGTCTTGTGGCACACATACAGTGGCGAGAAAAAGTAAGTATACACCATCTGGAGTTTCTCGCATTTCTGCCTAAATTGGTCACTAAATGTGGTCTGATCTTCATCAAAATCACAGGAATGATTAAACAGTGTCTGCCTGAACTAATACCACACACATATTTACATTTTATCATGTTTTTATTGGCAATAACATGTAAACATTCACAGGAGACCGTGGAATAGGTAAGTATACCGCCTGGCTAAATATCCTCCAAGGGCAAATTAGACACATTTATGCAGACATTTAGAGTCAGGTGAGCCAACCTCAAGTCCAATCACTGAGGTGTGGCTTAAAGCTGCCCTGGGCACTGAAAAACACACACTAGTTAAGAATTGCCCCTTGTTGAAAAGCATTGTCTGATGTGCATCATGCCTCACGTCAAAGAGCTCTCTGAAGACCTACAATCAAGAATTGTTGATCATCTCTAAAGGTCTTGATGTTCAAACATTATTTTCTATAAATGGAAACAGTTTGGCACTGTTGCTTCACTTCCAAGGAGTGGTCGCTCTGTTGGGCGTGTCCACTAAAGACTTACAGAAATCACTGGCAACATCTCTGTTGACACATCTACAATATGTAAAACACTGAACAAGAATGGGGTTCATGGAAGAACGCCACGGAGGAAGCACTGCTGTCTAAATAAAACATTTCTGCATGTTTGAAGTTTGCGAAAGACTTGGATGCTCCACAGCACCACTGGCAAAATATTCTGTGGTTTGATGATCCCAAAGTTCAGGGAGGAACATGGAACAGCACATCAACATCAAAAACCTATGTGAAGTACGGTGCAGGGAGAATCATGGTGTGGGGCAGTTTTGCTGCATCAGGGCCTGGACAATGTGCTATCATTAATGGTAAAATTAATTCACACGTTTACAAAGATATTATTGCAGAAAAGCTTGAGGCCATCTGTCCAACAGCTGAAGCTCAAAAGAAGATGGGTGCTGCAACAAGACAATGACCCAAAGCACAAAAGCAAATCCTCTTCAGAATGGTTTCAGAAGAATAAAATACGCATTTTGGAATGGCCCAGTCACAGTGCTGACCTAAACCCGATTGGGATCCTGTGGCATGACTTCAAGAAAACCATCCACACCAGAAAACCACAAATTACAAATTAAATCTAACGGTGTACTTACTTATTCCACCCCATCCTGTTAATGTTTACATGTTAAATCCAATAAAAACACGATAACATGTAAATGTTTGGGTGGTATTAGCTCAGACAGACACTGTTTAATCATTCCTGTGATTTTGATGAAGATCAGACCACGTTTAGAAACCAATTTAGGCAGAAATGTGAGAAATTCCAGACGGTGTACTTACTTTTTCTTGCCATTGTATGATCTTCTTGTAGTACCCCATTCAAAAAGTTTACGGACTCCATGCAAAGGCAATACATTTCTCAGATCAAATTTAACACTTTATCTTGTATTGAAGCGTGGTCAAATTTGAACTTCGACCCGCTGCTCCTCAAATCACAAAACTTAGGAAGTTCTGCGATCTGTGGGTGAAAAATAATGCATAAAATCTCAATGTATTGATTTTTCCTGCTTCAAATCTTATAGTAACACCACAGCCTACATCCATAGGCATTGCTGAGACCTTTATTGATTTAAATAGACAGATCAAAGTCTCAAAGAGCTATCAAGTAAACATGTTGTTATGGACCTGCTGAGTGATCTGTGGTTTGGTCAGCACAGGGGTCTATACCTATGGAGTCTCCCTTTATAAAGAAGTGTGGGAATTTTGTAATGCCAATAGTCAAGAGATTTCATTCTCTCCACCAGCTTGTGTTGCATCACTTAAGTATGCAATTGTTCCATAAAGATCCGTTCAAATTGTACTTTCTTCATAGGTACAACAGCTTATACAGAATAAAAATATAATTATTATCACATTTTGAGAGTAAAAATACATTTTGTCGTAAAGTACAGCGTTGGTGGTACCTTATCAAATCTACGCAATCTGAAGATTTGCATTAACAGATGCTGTCCACCAGGGAGCACTAGAGTACTACCACGAACACGTCCTGGGGTCTTGTAGGGTATAAAGTGTTATTTTTTCTAAAGTAGTTTTTGTCACATTTCTCAGGTTACTTTTGAATATCAATCATCATCTCGTAAAGCAAATTAAGTAGGTTACACAATGTTCCAAACCATTTTGTGCAATTTTCTGGTGTTTTTTGCACATTTAAACGTGATGGATTGTGTTAATAACCTGACAGGAGCCAAATTGATATAACAGTGTTAATAACATTTTAGATTTTAGAATACAACCAAATATAGTTGACAAACATAATAAAACATAAAACAAACAAATGAAAACCAAGCATGAGGCATACATGCCTAATATGTCAATGCTGGTACCATTGTACATTGTGTTGGACTCTTTGTAATATCTCTATTGCCTCGTACATATGAAATACATTTCAAAGAACCAAGGTTTCTAGCAATTGTTTGGAAATTAAAATGTAATTAAAATATGGTTTAAATTTGAACTGAACCATATAGCACCTATACTTATTGATAGTTTTAACTTATTTACACATTTCCTTTTATTCATTTAAGCTTTTTCCTAGCCTGGCCTTAGCCATCCGTAAACCGGTCAATTATCTTTTCCCTACATGTACGTCTGGGTTTGATCTCAGTGGCTGCGTTTCATCAGTTGAATTTCAACCTACCACTCAGCAAGCGGGGGAGGTGGGTATTATAGGTGACGTCAGGCATTTGCTGGTTGTAGTTTGGCAATGGCGGCGGATACGAAAGTAAAGGAAGCTCTTCAATCCGTTCTGGCTCGGCTCCCAAATATCCAGAAATTATAACTGAAGCCTTGAATGTGCAAGGAATGCTCCCAAGAGTTATGATAGCTGCTTCACTCAACACGGGCGCATTGCATACGTCACGACCAAACGTTAGCGAAAATCAGATCTAATCGTTTCAAAGGAGCTCACCCTCTGTACGATACGAAATGAGTACGAGGGTATGGTAAAACAGGCTAGCTTTTTCCCGCCCTTCGTTACATTTTAGTTTCATCAGGTAAACAATCTCCCCTGTTGAAGCACTTCAAGTGAAAGCATCAATTACACCTTGTCGCAGACCCTTTATTGTAACGTTCATTGTGTTTACTTGTGTTACTAGTATAACTTCCAGAGTTCATTTGGTCAGACACTAGGATTAGAGATGTTGAAATCTTTTAGCCTGATAAACCACACCCACTTCTTTTCTGGCGAAAGAAGGTGGGTCTGGACACACACGGTAAACAAGTTGCTGATTGGCGGCTAAGGCCTAGCCGAACCAGTCACGACCATCACAGAGAATTGACAAGGTTACGTCACTCGCTGCACCACTATGTTAGTTCAATTAACATTAACATTAGCCAAAACTAATCATGGATGAAGTAGTCGAGGATTTTGCCTCCGCGTGTTCGTGAGTTTATATTATTGAGTTCATATTTTGTGAGTTGGACTACAGCTGTCGTCACGTCCGCTAATTGCTAATTGGTTTATTTAACTGACAATATGTGCACGTTAGGCCCGCCCATTCAAACTGGCAGAGCCAGGCAAGAAATCTTTACCTTTACATGTAAAGGTAAAGATTTCAACATCTCTAATCCTAGTGTCTGACCAAATGAACTCTGAAAGTTATACCCTTAAATGTAAGTTACCGTGTTACAACTTTACATAAGCATTATTCTAGGATTGCTCCAGTTTAAATCGTTTGCGCAGCATTTACTGTTGAATGGATCAAGTGCTCTGAATTTGGTTTAGCCAATCACAGCCAAGTGCTAAAACAACGAACCACAATTGATTGAAATATTTTGTTTTTATAATGTTATGCGTATTTGTAAGTCTGTAGCAGCATATCTCAAGTGTTTCCGTTGTTGCTGTGTTGTCAGTTAGTATTGATAAAAGTGTTTCTTATTGTCGGCAGATGTTACACCCGCCTTCTTCTCATGGTAATACTAATAATCCAACATGATTGGCCCATTTGGCAAACCACTGATGATCCGGCATTTCACCAGATCAAGATCAAGCAGCTCAAGATGGATTTCTTGTTTGTTTGTGAACTCACAAATACTGCAAGAACTCTAGCCTGATAAACCACACCCACTTCTTTTCTGCGTGCAAGAAGGTGGGTCTGGAAAACAAGTTACTGATTGGCGGCTAAGGCCTAGCCGAACCAATCACGACTGTCACAGAGAATTGACAACAATGTTGTTAGTTCAATTAACATTAACATTAGCCAAAACTAATCATGGATGAAGTAGTTGAGGATTTTGCCTCCACGTTCTCGTGAGTTTATATTCAGTTCATATTTTGTGAGTTGGACTACAGCTGTCGTCACGTCTGCTAATTGGTTTATTTCACTGACAATCTGTGCGCGTTAGGCCCTCCCGTTCAAACTGCTCCAATTGCTCCGTGACCAGACTAACTTCCCTGCGTGGAATGGACAGAGTATAGTATGGCAGAGCCAGGCAACGAGAACTCAGCCTGCAGTGTTGAGATATTGAATGAATGAATGATTTTTGAATGAATGATTTTTAATTTAAACATGTGACCAACCCAACGGACCTCTACAAAAAGCATAAAGGGTGATACAAAAGGGTGATACAAAATAACAAAAGCAAACTTGTGAACTCTCTTTCAAATGCCAAGTTTACAAATGCATGTGTCCAAAAAGGAGTGGAGTTTAACTTATTTAACCCCACCGCCTATTCCAAACAAGATTTATTGATATCATTTTCCTATTCCTTTATAAAGTTTCTCAATACTTGGAAAATAAATAAATAATAATAATAAGGAAAATCACTCAAAATCTATACAGTTCTGTTTTCTCTCATAATTCATGAATATTGTTTCTTTATATTTCCTCTTGAGCTGTTTCATACTTGAGCATTGTTTTAAATCTGAATATAAATTGTTCCATAATTAGGCACTGGGAACAGAAACACAAAAACGTGTCATAGTTGATTTGAATTTTTGTATTGTACATTTGTTATCAGCAGTGCTCCTGAGGCCGTACACATTTTGTTTTGTAAGACAATGTTTATGCATATTATTTGGTAAGGAATTCTGCTGTACTGTGAACATTATTTTGGCTGTTTGATAATCTACAAGGTCAGTCAATTTCATGACTTTTGATTCCAAGAACAGTATGTTGGTATGATCAAGATGCCACCAAAATGGCTAAACCAAGTGTAAAATAAATATATGTCAGGCATGGTATTTTCCACACTTTACAAGAGCTTTACAAAATATGGCCTGAATGAATACTGTTATGAATCCAGAGCAACGTAATACAAACATAGTGTAGTAGTCTGGGACTGAGAAAGGACAGGAGACGAGACTATATACGGTAAATCAATACATCCACAATTGAGGTGTGTTTGTTACTACAACCTTTCGTATCAAATTCAAATCCACTTTTTTCTGCTGGAACTTTTCCTTCTAAATTGACAATATATCTGGCTGTGTCTGAAAGTTATTTCTTCTCTCTTTTGTTACAGCTCCCAGCGGTGTCTGAGAGACTTGTGGAAAGTTGGAAACTCCATTACGATGAGGCTGAGATGAAAACACTTTAATGGAGGTGTAATCGGGACTGAGGTCAGGGAGAGTCCTGGCACGGCCGCGCCACACAAAGCTCTAAAGCCTGATGGAGCTGACTCTCATTGAACATCTGCGACCGTAACCACCCTGCTGTCTGCAGACCTGTTGAATTAAGGGGGCATTAACCGTGGCTTCCCTCTGCATTATTGATGGCTTGTTCCATTCCTGAGGCTATTATGCCCACTATTTTTCGTCTTGCAATTTTCTGGTAGACATCCCACCGTCTTCAAATACACTTATGCTGCAAAAGCGAGAGAGAGTTCAAGCAGAGGGCTTGAGCAGCTCGCAACAGGGGGCTGTTATTTTAGACTGAACCACCACAATCAATGCTGGACCACAGAGCCCACACAAGTCTATTTTCCTCAGTGACTCAAAGTAATCACAAAATGACAAGAATAGGACTGTGAGAGAAGGTGCCTCTGCAAGGAAAACATAAAGACACTCAGCCAGAATTCAGCATAAACGCATCTATGCCAAACAAAATAATGGGTGAGCCCGCATACGATTCAATGTCTTTTTGGCCTTTTATACACACAACAAGCGATGGGAGATGCATCACTAAACGTCACTACTTTGCTGAAAAAACAGAGAAGAGAAGAAGAGGTTTTATATCACTACTATTATAAAGCATGGTATTAAAATGTACTTTTCAGTTGACCACAAAGCCCATCTCCCTCCTCAGTTGCAAGTTACAGTGCTTTTGTTGTTCTCATAAGGGAATATGACTGGATTTATCAGCTCTCACACAGCTTGAGACACCTGGGCTCAACACTGACCTCATCCTGTCACATAATTTAATGAGCAAAGCCGTGTCACAAACCACGCTGACAGGGGATGACAAGATAGGTCTATTGAATGCACTAAAGATTAATGAGGTCATCTCTTCTCTGTCAAGATGAGACGGAGAAGGAAACTTCAGGACTTTGGGATCGTAATAATAAATGATGTGCAGTAAATAACACTAAATTAACAGCAAGTTTTGTGTTAATGTAACTGTAAAGTAACGGGCTATCCAGAATACGAGCCAACGTTGTTGCTGTTGTTTACTTCCTTTCGGCGGGTGTTTTAGTGAATGGTAGGCAACAGCTGATTCATGCAGGAGTCCTGTAACGCTGAAATGATCGATCTTTTACAGTGCAAGGGAACCAATGCCCTGTTTGTAAACATTGTTTTTGCCTATCATAGTACTAGTATTTAAAACATTAAAATGCCTACCACAGCGTGACAACATCACAAAGAAAATCCTGTACAGCAGGAAGTCTTGAATTGCGGGGGTTCTAAGGCATGAGTAGAAGGTCACAGAAAAAAAAAAACCATTAGCTGTTAAATGTATATGCTTTAGGCACTCGAAGCACTTTACGTCAACGAACCAGTCACGCATTCACTCACTCACCAGTGTACGCAGACACTAAAGGCAAGGTGGGTGAAGTGTCTTGCCCAAGGACACAACAACAGTGTGCACCTGCTGGATTTGAACCGCCGAGCTTCGGATCACAAGATGACCCGCTCTGCTCTCTGCGCCACTGTCGCCTCGTTATTAGTAATTTAATAGATTTTGCATCTAATATTAAACATTTTATTGGTTGATCAAAACAACTAAATATAACTCAATGAACAATAAATCCTCACTTAAATTTCACTATCACATTGATAATGAGTAGATTCAGGGGTCCTTGGGATGATTTATATTTGTCCGGTAAGAAGTTCCCAAAGCATTTGAGAATCCCCGGCCTACTGCATAAAGCAGCAGGCTGCATCTGCTGCAGGGCACTAACAATTATCGAACAAAATCTCACACATCTCACACCAGCCTTTGGGCGTCAAAATGTATTTACAAGACAAACCCAATTTTTTATTTTAAACCCTCCGTATTACTGGCATCACAATGTATTTTAATGGCAAATAATCTCTAATTGCACCCTTTTGAAACTCTAATGCACCCTAAGTCAGTTTGTTTTGGAGCCGGCACTGCGGGGTTCTCCAATCTGTAGCTCCAGTCCTTTCCATGTTGCTCCCTAAAGGCTTTCTAAATGTGTATAAGCTTAACGACAGGGGCATTATCTTGTCTCTGTTACTGACATAATTTTTACTCATTCATTTGGATGGAATATTATGTTAAGGAACACACATGGGACATGCATGTAAACACGACACTCCGCATTGTAGTCATGGGCTAATTTACATCAGTTGTCTCCTACTTGCCGCTCTCGAACACACTTTCACTCAACCTGGCCTATTGTTTGTTTTTAGCGGAGAACCCAGAGGAAATCCTACGCAGACATGGGGAGAACATACAAATGCCACACAGAAAGGCCTCATCGAACCCAGGACGTTCTAGTTGTGAAGCACAAGCTTTAACCGCTGCGCCCCTGTGCCGCCCATCAGTTTAACTATTACGCAATAATTGTGATTCGTGACATACAATTGGACACTAGTAACATATTCCGACATTGCGGTTTGTTTGCCTTAAGCAGCTATGATCTGCGAGTGCAAATATGTGCATTACCTTGCATTTGGTGTTATGTTGTCCTGTACACAAGGAAGATGACTTGTGGTTTTATGATGATAACACTCTGAGGGTGTCCAAGATCAATCAAATCAACATCCAAATGCAAGACTCCCATCTCCACAGGCTATTTCAAAGGTTGGTATCGATTATTCCACCCATTCCTGCCTTTCAGGGGCCAGACCAAAGTGAGTGCCAGAGAAATGGAGGGATGATAATGCAATTACTAGAAGGAAGCCTTTATAGACTGGGTCTTGTAGGAAAGTAGAGGTGGTATTTCAGAGACATGCAGGGGAACGAGGATTATTAGGTCTGATATAATATGAACAGTCAAAGCCTCAAAGGTCTATATCCTTCAAATCAAAAGCTTAACCTGAAACCAATGAGATCGTTATTAGTTCATAGTGAAACAAAACTATGAACTAATAACGATCTTTGGCCTGGGCAATATTTTCTAAGCTGTTCATCATCTATGGTTGGAAATGGTGAAATTTATGGATATCATTCATGAAGGACACTACTGCACAAAAGTAAAAAACGTCACTTTTTGATTCAATTTTGCCCATTTTTACCTAGCCCAGAGGATACGTTGTCTGAAAGGAGCAGCAAAGTAAATTAAACCACATTAGGCCTAATAATCAGCATATACAATGCTTAATAAAGTGTTGTTGTGGGAAGGGTTTCATCCATGTCATGTGTGCCTTGGGCAAGGGTTAACCCTAACCCAGCCACTGTGCAGCTTAGATTTTTTTTTTTTTGCTATATCTATAGTGCAGTGCTTTAAAATTCTTGAAATATGCTCTAAGTTTTATCAAACATTACTCACCTCTTTTACTGTCAGACCGTGACTATTTACTGGTAGAAAAAACAGAAACGAAATAGACAAAGGAAAACTGTGCCTATAGCCTAGGGATAGGCAACGTCAGGCCCGTGGGTCAAATCCGGCCCTAGCTTCAGGATAGCACATCTGGCGCGCAAGATGCTTTTGAGAAATGTTATTACACACATAAGAGATCACAGAAAATACTGCCAGTTCCTTTCCAGATTCCGGGGGGTGGTGTCCATAAACCCCGTCATATGATGTCTGAAGGTTGTTACAGCATTGGCTTTTGTAGAAAGAGGGGTTTTACTTTGCAGGGCCCTAGCCAATTTGGCGCCCTAGGCAAGATTGAACTTTGGCGCCAACCCCAAATGTATATTTCTGCGTATTTCTTCATCCAAATAGCATGCCATAGTTGTTTGTCTTTTGTTTTCCAATCCTCTTGGACACTTTTTGGATATGGTTAAAGCTTTATTTTATTATGATGATGATTATTATTGTTATATTATATTATGAGTATTCAACAACAACAAAATTAAAATTCAGAGCATGTGCATCATTAAACGCACAGCAGTTCTCTTGGAGGAGGAACCTCCACTTCTGAAGTAGATTTCCGAATTTTCATTGTGATGTTACACGGCTCCCCGGGGGCGTAGAATGACCAAAGAAGGCTGTTTGAAAGCTTGAAATCTCTAGTTTCCAACACAAAAACAACTCTCTATCACTTTATGTCCCAAAGTTATGTCCGAAAATAGGCGATGTTGTAGATGGCGGGAGTACTATGGGGTTAAAAGATTCAGGCGCAATTCGGCGCCCCCTCCAGCAGATGGCGCCCTAGGCAGCCGCCTGGGTCGCCTATGCCCCTGTTACTTTGGAACACAAATGGGAGGTACGGCCTTATAACCTTTAACGAGAAAGACAATTTGCCCGCCACCAATCCCATAGATTATGAAGCTGCAGAGTTGCCATTCTCCACTGGATGGCGCTAAAGCTCCGTTTCCCGCCGCCATGCCTCTCAGTGTCTGCCATCTCTGCCGCGCTCTCGCATCCCTCGGACATCTCAAATCAGTTTCTCTGACTGCGCGAAGACCCAAAAGCCACGAGGAGCCGGTGAGTGAGATGAGGGGAACACAACATGCCCCAGACTAAGAACTATGAGTGACGATCGGCGGTGCAGCGTTTGCGTCGGGCAGACCAGGAACTTTTATAGACTTTCTCCCCGCGCAAGTAACCAGCAGCAGCATCAATTGAGAAATCTGTGACTCGCGGATTGAGCTCTGACTGTCGCCCTGTGTGTTAGGTTAAATGTGTTGTGGCGCTGGTGCATGTCTGGAAGTGACATGGAAATGGCATTTCTCTGAAGAAGGTTCGTGTTTAGTGTGGACAATGGAGAATAAATAAAGGAGACATTTTCACAGGATTAAAATCGCAACGACAGGTAAGATGCCATGCTCTTACAAAACTACTTCTGATTTACTACTACGGACAACAATGATGTGACTTAAATGTATAGACTTTTTAAGCTATTATAAAATTTACATTACATGGTTTCACATTTAAGTCATATCCTTCTCCCACTGACTATTTGCTGACTTGTGAGTAAGCAGATTCGTTTGTTTGTAGTTTTAGCCTGTGTCTAAGGTGGCTTGGTATGCACCCTGACAATACATTTTTATACTGACAGGCGATGTGATGGATGTGCTGTGACTTGGCCATAACGCATGGATAAACTATGATTTGGGGTTGTCTTTATAGAATATTAGGCTGTCTATATTGTACATAGTTTTTCTTTTCTTTTCTTTTTTTGCAATTTTAATTATTTCTTTTTGTTGTTGCAATTTTATATTTATCTTAATCAACCTTACTATTGATTATTCATGATAGCCACAAACTTTGTCTTTTTCCCCTTCCTCACTGTATTTGCCCTTCATCCACTTGACAAGCATTGTGTGGTCAGCTGTTTTTTCTCCCCTCAATTATTGCCATAATCGCATTTCATCCTGTAGAATACCAGAATGGTAATAACCTTACACTCCTATAGTGGCTGATACAATTCTGCTGTGATTAATTTAAGTCCCCTCTGAGAGTCAGAGGAAGTGTAGATCTTCTCTTTCACAGTCACTGACAGGCAGCCTATTATATTGTTTTATAGATCGCCGTCAGTAGCCCTTGAAGCTGCCTGCGGCCCACTGTTGTTCTGGAGGGGTTTATTGTGCCGTGTTATTGGTTGGTGTTGCTGACAGGCAGAGCAAAGACCACAGCAGCATTTCTGCAGATTGGATCCCAATGACAGTTGGACTGTATTTGAGATTAAGTAAGTTTCATTGAGAACTTTGAAAAGCTTTCATCAATACTTGTGGAATTGGTTTTGTGGTCTAAAGGCTTACAGAGAAAGGTACATCTGTACCTGTTCCCACTCTCATAAGTCTCTGCTGAAAGTTGCTATAGTGCATGAAAACCTGAACATGTTGGATGGCTTACCTTGCAGCTTAGCTGTGTGCAACAAAAGCCTGAAGAAGGTATAGCACTGAGTCATGCGTATCAACCACCAGGTTATTCCAGAGGAAGAGAGAAACACACGGATACGAAGCTTTTCTTGACTTTTAAGAAGCCACCCCAGGCTGTATTTGTGTTCTCTGTCTACTTCCTGCTCACTCTGTCAGATCAATAGGGCATAATATAAGAGTCTGGCTGCTGTTTGTCTGTATGAGACAAAACAATAGACATGTCTGAGTTTTTACACTTTGCAAAGCTTTGCACAGCCAGTGGTACTTATATACACTGAAAATCACCTGTTAAGAATGCACGGCTTTACGAAGTCTCCACAGGGGAGTGACATTTCTGAATCTCCTGGAGTATAGCACGACAAATGTGTCAGTTTGTATAAGACATGTCACAGCCCAAGTCTTGTCTCTGAGAACACAGCACTGCAGCACCAACCGTGAAATCATGGATATTGCATCATTTTAGGGCTTTTATATTCACCAGCAGCTCTGCAGATTTGGCTTAGTAGCACAATATTAACTAAAGTCAGGAAACTATACGTGATTACACTTGATTTCAGCACCCCAAAACATGCTGCTCAGCAGTGTGCTATATGTGCACTATAGCTGTAGCTGGAGAGATTCTCTTTGTGTTTGAAGAAAAACTACAACCTCTTGTACATCTAAGGCATCATGGTGATACACCCCTCTTCACAGCAAAGAGAAAGAACCATATCCTATATTTGATTCCACTGATATAAACATGACCAAATGGGCTGAGAGCAAGGGACTGGAATCACCAACAAAAAACAGAAGTGCCTGGAAAACAGCAGAATCCCTTCCCACAGCTGATCTCTGTTGAAGCACATGCTCAATACAGTTTAAGAGGACAGTGCATAGGAATCCACTCTTCCATGGCACTCATTTTAAGCTTTGTCTATCTCCAGGCTTCTCTCTCACTGTTTCCATCACTCAGAGCACAGGCTGATTTTGGCACCTCTCACTCTAAAAGTTGTGCCAATGCAGTGAATTCCTATCAACTTATCCAAGAGAGCAGAAAAGCAACTCACTTCTCAAGTTCTCATGGAACCCTGAACTGCCAGCCCATAGCACTGGTTGGGGAATTTCAGATTTTGCGAAGGCCACTTCTAAACCCTACTTTCCTCAGGGAGCCAGGGAGCCTTCGTCTTTTGCTGACATTTTTTTTCTCGCATCACTCTGCCTTTGAAAGCCCCAGGGTTCTTATGCTCTGTGTGTTTTTCATGCCAGCTCCACTATGCTGTTGTTGTCAAGCTCCACCTCATGTCTGCAATTATTAGACTGTAACTTGGGCCGAAAATTGCAATTATGCTGTATAAAAATTAGCCTGGTGTTTCTTACACTGGTTATTCCAGTTCAATTCCCTCACTGGATCAGGGATGATTTGATCCTTGATTTTTTTAGCAACTTTTCACCAAAAAGGGCTGGGCAACATAGCAAAATTATATACCGTAAATTTCGGCCAATTAAGCGCGCCTTACTAAAAGCCGCGCCACCTAAATTTGCAGCCTTGTACACATACAGGCCGCACTCGAATATGAGCCGCAGGTTTTCATAGTGCCGTGCATCCACTCAGAGCGGCCCATGGCGCGGATGAGGAGGAAGAGACAGCTCATCCCGGAGAAAGCTGCAGTTGCGGGCAGAGGGAGGGCGGCAGGGACGGCAGTGATAAACGTATAAAAAAGGCACGCAGAAATGGCCAGTGTAGTCTATGTGGAAGTGTAGAGGCCAACGCACACCAGAACGCAGCGCGCCGCGTCACTTCAAAGGCTTTTCTCAAACCGCGCGGGGCTTTACACACGTGATTTATACACTTATCAATCATAAATAAAAGAAGACACGTATGTCCGTGTTGTAAGAGAGAGAACAAACGTGGCTCTTTTTTGTAGGTTAATAGCGAGTTGGCGACAGACACGAGTTTAACATGCTTTCCCATGATGCATGAGCCCTGACGATGGTTTCTCTGTCTCCGCGGCTTGTCTCGTCCATACAAACAAAGTTTACGGCGGTCTCTTTGTCTGTCATGGCCAGGCGCCTCTGTGCCTCTGCAGGATGGTTAAAAGCCTGTGTTTTCCTCCGCGGCGCCGCGTCTGGATTCAGCAGAACCGTGGTGCGGGGTCCAGCGTGTCACTGCAACATCAGTGTGCATTCTCTCATAGAAAATAAAGGAGGCGGCTCTTTTGCCGCGCGTCAAGGCGTTTCTGTGTGCGTTGGGGCGAGCAAAGCCCTTCGACATTTAGGCTAAAGTGAGCCTTCATCATTTTAAAAGTTACTCATCTACCGTTCCTCAGCCAAGAGCAGATTAGAAGTCCCGCCTCACTTTTGCGTTTACTGCTAGAGACGCCTCTAGTGCCTGTTGGCAGCTATATATTGGCCGCATCGTCATGTTAGCTGCAGGGTTCAAAGCGTGGGGAAAAGTAGCAGCTTAAAACCCGGAAATGACGGTATATACTTTATGACTTACAGGGCAATTTAATCAAACAGCTGATTATTCCACTGAAATATGATCAATTGCACTGCCCTTAAAAACAGTTACAGTGAGGTATTTTGACAAGCCATGTATCACTCGTTCAATCGATTTTCAAATTGAAAATAAACGAAATTACCTACTGTACATCTGCTGTAAGCATTTCCCAAAATGGCTTAAATTTAAAATTTTCAATCTGATGCTTAAATAGAAAGATACATTTTGAAAGCACAGGCTCAGAGCATGATTATACTGTATAATCAATTAGGATTTATTGGTCAGCAGCAGCCAAAGTTTCCTCTGTATACAGGCCATATTACTGACATTTGCTTGTCTCTCACCAATGAAATTGGGCAGTTTCTGATCAGGAAAATCATACTCAACAAACGGAACATTCCCTCGTACATGTTGGCTTAAAATGCTAATTTGATGTGATGTTGTGGCACATGAAGATATCTGTGGTTTGCTTATAGAAACTGTAGCGGTTTTGGTGTCAGGTGTATGTGCTGCACAGATGCAGAAACAGCTGTACCAAAGTTGGTGCGCCTATGTCTCGCGCGTACGCTCAACCAGACATTCGCCTGACCGTTCATATTAGGCTACTTTATTCATTGGCGTTCGACCGGTAAAGTGCAATACCGGTTTGGGGGTTATTGCTAAAGCGCCCCATGTGCTTCTCCGTGAGGCGAGAAGCTGTGCCTTGACTTCAGAAATCAGTAGCCAGGGTGAAGTGTCTGCATCTATTAAGCGCGAAATCTCCGAATGTACACAAAAGCTGCACTAACCATTGGACTCCAGAAAATATTTGATAATGATAGTTTCTTATTGGTGAGAGACAAGCAAATGTCAATATGGCCTGTACAAAGGAAACTGAGAATAAATCCTAATCATGCTCTGAGCCTGTGCTTCCAAAATTTGTTTTCTACGTGATTGAAATCGATATGTATGCTATTTTGAGTGATTTTGTTTCATTACATGAAATGAAATATGCTCAGATGTTTCTTGGTAATTTCATTTTTGTTTTCAATTTAAAAACTGATTGAACAAATGCTACACAGATTTTTGACCCTGTAGACATTCCCACCTTTTGGGTTTCCATAACAAAAACTGAGAGATGACTTATCTTCAAAGCTATTCTAAATAGAAGTGAGCCCATGCTATTACATTTATTGTGCGGGAACCCTTGGTCTGGTGAACAAGATGAGGAAAAAGGAATCTGATAGAATTAGCTCAAGGGGATGCTTTGCTTTCATCTGTTCAAACACCCTCTCTGTCACTCAAAAGATAGCAATTATTTCGAGCTTGCATTCAATTTTAATAACCTGAGTTACCATTTATAATGCCAGGCTATGGGACTGAAAAATATTAAAGACGTGTGTGTAATATGTTAAGTTTTTTCTCATTTTAACAGGGAACATTCTGATCTCTAACCCTAACCCTAAGCAGTAAATCAAAGCAACCATTATGTATCTAATAACGAAACCAAAATACCTGTAAATACTTTATAATTTAAACGGATAGACTGAATCGTTACACCCTTAGCTAAGACTATTCCTGATGTTTTTAGATTGATCTGCCCTTTTCGAGCCATGAGAGATTTGAATCCATTTCCACATCGACGGTGGAATTATAAGCAAACACTTTCTTTACACTGTGTTTTCTCCTGCTTTCCTTGCAGTCTCTATTTTCCTCAGCACGGCGCGAGGTGACTAATTTCTCTTGGGCTTTGGGCTTCAGTGTGAGAGGGAGGGTGAGAAGGAGAAAATGAAACAGCAGCGCACTAGCAGCTCAGAGGAAGCCGCCCACATCAAAAGTCTCTGATATCACCTTCATCTGATCTGGTACTTTTGGCCGTGTGTCAGTTCTGCCTCGCTGTTTAGCCCGTCGCGTGTAGGTGCGTGTGTAAGTTGCAGCAGTTTTTGATCGCTGTTTACTCCACTCGTTCAGACTCGGGCGACAAATCACAAGCAGCCGGCGTACTGCTGCTCTCATCTGGGAAGAGAAATTGAAATCCAAGCGAGCGGTTTATGCTACCAAATTGAGACGATTTCACTGGATTGTAAGCGAGCGTCATGGCTGCCAATCATTGGAGCTTTGTTTATTACGTATTAGTCACATATTAGTGGTTTACTGGACAAATCCCACTTTAGTAAAGACATGCAGATTATCACAATGATGAAAAATACATGATGACGATACGTAATGTGTGGTCAAAAAGTTCATATACTGAACTCTGAAGCGTAACTTTGACTTATGGCAAGACCAAAGCAAAACCAAACCAAACAAAACAAAACACTGGTAGTGCTCACATAATTTGCACTAGACTTGTAAAACCTCTCCATTTATATTGTATGTGGGCTTAAAGCAAACTGTTGTGACCACATAAATTTAGTTTACAACCAACCATCTGCATGTAGTACAAAATTAAGCCAAACATGGGCTTGGTACGAGTTTTTCTTTTCTATTGCACTGGTTCTGGTCCAGTACTCAGAAGACTACAAAAGGATATTACACCAATGCTATTGGATTGACTGTCAATATTAATTCACCAGCAGACAGTCACACTTGCTCGAAACCTGGACTTATGGGCTTTGGGCTGCTTTAGGCTTTTGTAAATAAAAAACCTTCAAAGTAAACCTGAAGTGCACAGACGGCATTTAACTGAATGCAAAGTGTCTCTTTCCTTAATACTGAGGAAAAAATAAGCTGTGGAACACAATCGGCCCCATCTTGTGTTTCAAAACTTAGACTATAGCGTAACATTTTGTGCTTTGTAGGAGAACACTGTGTGATCTTGCTAGGGCAGGGCAATATGGCCTAAAATCTATATCACAATATAAAAAAGAAATATCACGATATATTTGACGATATCATTGACAATGCTCAAATTACTTCAAAATCGAAGCCTTAAGCCTTTTGGGAAGATTAATTCAGTGATATTTTCTTCTTCTTTTTACGGCATACTAATTTCCTCACATCACCTGCACCATGTCCTCCACAGTCAGTGTTTATACTGCTCTGATGGAGCTGAGCATAATATTATAAATTATATTGTGTCCACAACAATATAAAAATGACAAGGATATCTATCGCGATAACGATATGCAATACGATATGGCCCACCCCTAGATCTTGCCACTCAAGACTTAGCACATTTAAGTGGGAAGTACTGGGGTGGAGACACACTTTTTCCTCCAACCAGATTGACTCCTGGAAGGGGAGAGAGAGGGTTGTGGGGGAGTGCGGGTGAACATGTGCAATTGTTTTGTTTTGCGTTTACGGCCAAGTGAGGACCGATCCTCGCCACAGCGGACGGCTGTAGCTCTTACTCTCTCGAGACATGAACATTGTTTAGCTCAAGATGGATTAATAAAGGTTTTAGTTTGACCTGTGAAAGCCTATCATGCATAAGAAAGAACACAAGGCAGTGCAATGTAAAACGAGGAAATGAATGTCTGCGGTGCTCCCAGAGCAGTCACCTCCTCTTGCGACACCCTCTCACAAGTGGCAGAGGCGCATAGCGCATATCCGCCACTCGGAAAATCTCAGTTTGCTAGAAGCAAAGTGAGTGTAAGCGTTATTATTTTTCACATTTTTATCCTGTCTAAAATTTTAGATGTGATCGAAAGGCAGAAAAGATAAAGCTTTTAGTGAGCAAAAATACATTTCAAAATGGGAACATACTGTATTTAATATTTGACTTCCAAGCACTGAGGTGGACAAACTAAGGCCTGGGGGCCACATGTGGCCTCTGTAGTCGCCTGAACTGATAACCATCACTTACCTTGATGCACAAAAAATGTTGCCTGAAAAAAAATCAGTGTCGGCAAACTACATTTCTAGAGCGGTGTATACACGAACAGACAGGAAGCAGAATAAACCAATCAGTGAAAGGCGGGTGTCTGTCATTGAGGCATTGTTATTAGCTGTTCTGCGTTATATCAATGTGCGAGGAACGCACTTCTCTTTGGTCCTCATGGCAGGGAGCTGACATTGCTGTAATGCCCTGGGGGCTGGGGGCGACTCCAAAAGACACTTGGTGAACAGTATTCTTAGCACTTTGACCTTCCCTTGAACTGCTTAAAAGCCTGGCTCCAAAGAGTTTTTGTAAAATTGCTATGACCCATGTGACAACGGTGGGCTAAGTGTCAGATTTTTAACCACGCTGGTCTTTGTATATTAGTGGAAAAGTGGAAGCCTAAATCTATAATTGACAGGCTCTGGAGCACTGTGAAGTAGAGCTGGAAACGAGCCCAAAAAAATCAAGCCCAACCAGACCCGAGCCCGCGGGTATAAAACCTGAGCCCGAACAATTAACTTGAATTGTCGGCCCGAGCCCGAAACAAACCCGACGTAAATAATAATTTTTAAGGGGAACAAAGTGATTGCTTCAGTGAGTAGAATTGTCAGTGAAGGAGGTCAGGTGCTCTTCAGGATCCAAAACGTAAGTATAGGCAAAAAGAGAAAAAAATCCGAGGCACTCCGATATCGGGTAAAAGTCCTTTATTGAATGGACATACAGTAAATATATAATTTATTTACTGCCCTGTCAGAGCCTCTGTGCAGTGCATTCATTTTAGCAGCAGAAGCGCCAAGAGAGGAGCGCGCCGTATGTGAGAGGTACGCGCATGGCACACGTGCACGCACCGGCGTTGCGCACATACCTGGGCAGGCCAGAGAGATGTGCGCAGTGTGGGGGGCTGGTTACGCGCAGGAGCAGCAGCAGCAGCAGCACTGGCGGTCAGTGTCCCTCCTGCCGTCTCTCTCTTCTCCTCCTCGTTGTTCATAAACATCGCACTGCATTTACAAAAGCCTACTTTTTACGCGCACAAACATGAACCAAACTGCTGATTTAGCCACTGTAAGTTAAACACTGTCCTGAGATAAAGAGTGAATAGCGATGTTATCTGTGTAGTGTCGGTATCAAACGTGACAACAATCAGCACGTGGGCCTTGCCCCTCGCACCATCTTAGACTATTGGATATTGTGTCTCCAATAGTCTAAGCCTATAGCTTAAATTTGTATTAGAAATTATAATGACATTAATTTTAAATTAAAAAATACCGGTAATAATAATTCTTGAAGGCTGACCTGACCAAACCCGACTGTCATGCGTGACATCTCGGCCCCGTCGGGTTCGGGCAGAGATTTCCAGCTCTACCGTGGAGGCTCGTAGCCGGTCCGGCCTCCCTCATTTTTGCCCTTTTAAGGAACAGGCCACACAGTGGTCCACGCAGTTCAAACAGAATTAGGAATCACAAAATTCACCTACTTTTTATGTGTTTTTGGTCATTTACGATTGGGAAAAAGCTCTCAACTCTCTGGCGCACCGCTCGTAGATTTTTATTGAGGAGACCTCCGCGTCCCAAGAGTGACGCTGCTCGCGAACAACACGTGACCCCAAATGAACAAATCTGATTGCATTGATTCATTTGAGTTTGGCAGCAGCATTAAACAAGGGCGTCCTGACTGATATCCCTGTGTATAAAATGTACAGGGATCGTTCTGGTTGCCAGGCTGCTAAAAATGGTGACCAGCACTGCTGTTCTCACTGACATAAAGGTCAAACATATCTGCTGTAATTTAGCTGTTTGTTGTTTTTATGTTTAGTGATTACAGTCTATTTTCTATTTGACCTGAAAACTGCCACTGACCCACCCACAAATAAATACATTAAAAACACAAAATCAACACCAAAATCTTTTTCTTTGTTACAGCGCTGGACACAGTGTGTTAGCGGTGTCTGTACATTATATGACATCCTCTCTGTGGGGAAGGCATTATTTTCTCTCCTAATAATATCTTCAGTAACACCTCTACCTTCTTGTAATTTACTTAAACATTGAAAAGCGCCATGCTTAATTATTCAGGTCCCCAGCTGTCTGTGGCCGTGCCCTGTTCAGTGTGGCTCCCCGCAGCAGAGTGTCTCGGGATGGACGTGCTCTTGGCCTGCTCATTAATTGATGCTCCGTTTGACGCCGGAGGTCTAATGCACTCTTGCGTACCAAGTTGCCATGCCCGCATACACACATACACACACTCGCCGAGGTGAAGGGGTCGTGTGAAGGAAGTGTGATGGCATGACGCTGTGCTAAAACGGCTCAAAGGGCATCTCCACCTCTGAGTGCAGCGATGGTGTTAGATTGAGAGGTTAAGGCTGAAGAATAACTGTGACCTGTTCCAGTGAAGTGGGTTCAGTGGAGTTTTTTGCATTTAAAGAGGTACAGAATTTGCAAAATAATTGTTTGCTCTTTTTTGCTCTTAACTGTGTTCTAATTATGTTCCCATAAAAACATATCTGAAGTTGTGTTTTGTTTCATTCATGCTTGTACTGCCTCTGCCTGTCGGCCTCTCAAGAGCTCAACACCCCCCACACTGGCTGATGTCTTGCTGTGGTGCTACTTGGTGCTTTTGAAGTCCTTATAATTTCAGTGTTACCTCCTCTACATTTATTTTAAAACATTTTAGCATCCCTACCAGCCTTTTGTATTTATGGCTGAAATACCTCCCTACATTTACATTGTTTTAAGTTGTATAGTGTGAAATGAATTCAAAACAGCCAGACTTACATTTACACCTGGATGACTGAGAATGTACAATTATATAATACTTATAATTTTAAGTGATAAAATGTACAATGCCAGTGCTAAGGGGTATCAAATAAATTTAAAAAAGCACAAACAAATGCTCAGTGCTGCTCCAGTTTACTCCAGCCCTATGTTCCTCAATCTGTAGCACAGCTCATCCCTCTGTTGCAGAGCACCAACCTGCCAAACATCTACCAAAGCTTTACTTGGAGTCCTGGCTCTGATGCTTCGCTGAATTTCTCTTCCCACTCTTCACCATTTAATACTGTCTAAAGGCAAAAACACACACTCAGATACGCACACACACACAGGCACGCACGCACAGGCACGCACGCACGCACGCACGCACGCACGCACACACACACACACACACACACACACACACACACACACACACACACACACACACACACTCAATTTAACAAAGTGTTAAATCAGAGAAAAGGGTCATGGTGTTTAAGTTCTAAATATAAAATATTCCTTTTGTGATTACAAATGCTTGACCTTGATGTCTGGCTATAGAAAATAAACAGTATCTTGAGGCTTAAGTGTTTTTTTCTTGAAATACAAAGCCTGTTGTGCTGGGCCTGTCATGGATGCCTGAGTGCCAGCCTGACCACTGTATTAGAACTCTGCAAGAAATCAATCCAAGAAATATAGAGGCAATTATTTTGTCTCCCACTTTCACTGACAAAGTAGTGCCATAGCAAGCCAAGAAGAAAATACAGAATTAAGGAGAAGAAAATAAATACGTTTCTGTTGTGGGAGTTTGGGGCATTATAGAACATGGTGATTTGAAATCCTATACACACCGGCAAAGCAGCTGTAATTAATAAAGACAGCGTGTGTTATTGATTTCCTTGCACTGATATTATTATATTCTCTATGTAGAAGCAGCGATAGCGATATTTCTGAAGTTATTGCTCAGTATAGTTTGGTGTTTACCCTGACCCTGAAGGCTCATATACTCAGCACTTACTGCTCTTTCAGTGCTTAACTGCATTCTGTTGCCTCGTGTGTGCAGTAAAAGTGATACTACAAAACGACAGAAGTTGTCCTTAGTATAAAACAGAAAATCTAATGAGACAATATGCTGTAAATGTAATGAATTGTAAGTGGGGACGGCTGGTATCAATGGGCTAGATGGGCTTTTTTTTTTACGCGAGAAAAAAAGAAAGAATAAATTATATTTTTAAATTTTTTATAGTTAATTTTATATCATATCAACTAATTACCTAATGTCATTGCTGTGTATAATCGTTGTAGTTTTATACATCTGATCACTATTTTTACCTAGAACAAAAAAGTAACTAGTTATTATTAGTCCTGCGGCGTGAACATACACAAATATAACAGTGATCGATAGATGGCAGTGCAGCATGGTCCCGTCTCCAGCACATATTTGGCTCTGGGACTGAGTCCAGGACCCTATCACAGAGCACGCACACCATGGTGACCTCTTCATTGGTCACATTCACTTGCACGCGGTCTCTAAACACTATCTGAAACTAGCATATGGATATTCTTCGTTTTTGCAAACTGACTTTATGCTGGCGACATAAGATGTAGTGAGGAAGCTGCCGTGTATTTATGGAATTTCAATGTGGCTAAACAGACGTAATTCTCCTCAATGCTACTGCTGGGTGAGTTCATTGGTTTAATGTTTACTCCATGGTTTACATCTGTTCGTGTTCAGCGCTGTTGTTAACTTTTAGCAGGACATAAATGACTTGTGTATGCTCTCATATCATTGTGCTTAGGGTGAATTGTTGTTGTTAGGTAATAATCTGCTGTTTAAATGATGTTAGCTGTAAATTTTGCCTTGTATCTGTAGTCAGATGTCACATGCGTGGGTATATGCTGATATGTGGTTACATGCTTCTTTTTAGACAAGGCAAGGAAAGTTTATTTGTATGGCACATTTCATGTACGCAACAACTTCATGTGCCCCACAGCAACTCCAAACACCCAAACACAATAAAAGGCAATAAAAACACAATAAAAAGCAATAAAAAAATCAATCGATTAAATTACATTAAAAATGTATATATTAAAATGTGTTAAAATACAATCAATTGCCATAGGCAGCAGTAAATAGGTGTCCTTTCAGCCTGGACTTAAACATAGTCAGGGTTGATAATAAGAATGCATTGGTTTTATATAGCGCTTTTCTGGTCACTCAAAGACGCTTTACATTGCGTTATTTATTCACTCCATACTCGGTGATGGTAAGCTACTATTGTAGCCACAGCTGCCCTGGGTAGACTGACGGAAGCGAGGCAACGAGTCTGCGCCATCGGCCCCTCCGACCACCACCAACCACTCACTCACACATTCACCAGGCTTCCTCGTGTTCCCAAACGGTCTCCCATCTAAGTACCGACTAGGCCCTTCCCTGCTTAGCTTCCAAGGTCTGACGGGATCGGGCAGAGCAAAGGCGGTATGGCCACAATGGGTTGAGGCCATACCTCAACGTTTCACGTCCTCACTGAGGCTTTTTCCACACTTTTGTTGCGTGAAACTGAAACGCAGCCTCACCGTGTTTAGTGGTGACTCTAGGAACCACCAGGAGACCCCTCCCTGAGGATCTCAGGGCCCGAGGTGGTTCATATGGCTGTAACATGTCAGCTATATACTTTGGTGCCTGACTATGAAGAGACTTGTACTAAAGCAAAGCTATTTTAAATCTATTCTCTGAGCGACAGGAAGCCAGTGCAGAGACTGGAGCACTGGACTAATATGGTTGTATTTCCTGGTTCTAGTCAGGACTTGAGCAGCAGCATTCTGGATGTACTGCAGCTCTAACAGCTCGTTTAGAGAGGCCAGTGAGCAGGCCGTTACAATAGTCTAACCGGCTGGAGACAAATGAATTAGTCTCTCAAAGTCTAGTTTAGACTCTATGTTTTTTTATTTTAGCAATGTTTTATTATGTGGTTATAGGCCGCTGATGTAATTGACCTAATATGACTTGAAATTCAGATCTGAATCCATGATTACTCCTAGAAATCTAGGGGTAATCATGGACTTTTTAGTCTGACAAGCAGCAGTAAATATGTTTAAGTAGATCTGATAGTAAAGAAAATGTTTTACCCAACACGAACACAGTGTGTGACCCACCAGTTTAAATCATCAGCTGCAACTTATCATAAGCATAGGGCTTGTATAGGGCCTTTTAAGAAAGTACACTCTTTGCACATGGTGGTGGTGGTACAGTTGCAGCCCATAGCCTGTGAAAACATTGACTGTGTGTCGCTAGTTTCAGGAAACCTAATAGGAAATGGGGGCATGCTCTGGAAGTTCCTTGTGTAATGGACTTTCCATTGAAGCCTTTTTGCCTCTCTTTAAGTCATTATTGAACACAGGCATGTCATTCTTACCTTCATATGTTTGTCTTAGCGCGCAACAATGTCATATTTTTCTTTGCCTTTAGCTATTTTATTTTCGCTCTATTCTAAATATAGAAGTTCAGCTATCTCCAAAAACCCAGCCAAAATGCTAGCATGAGCAATAACTGAAGATGGCTTCCCCATCTTCAGTTATGTGGAAGCCATCCACACTTAGTCATCACTATTCTACCTTCTTTGTTGTAGCCACAGCTACCCTGGAGCTGACTGATGGAAACATGGCTGGCAATCTGTGCCAACTGGTACCACCAATCACTCACTCACACCACAGTCATACAAAGGCAAGGTCAGTGTATTGTCTTGCCCAAGGGTAAAAACATCTCCTCATATTAATTTAGCTTTTTTACTCTCAATAGTTCATCGTGGCAAAGTTACAATATTTTTAATAATTGCATAAGTTGTTCCATGTAAAGTCAGTATTTATTTAATCCTTTATGACATTATCAGAGTTTGACCATTGAGCCTTGTACGCGTGTGAAATGGGGTGTGCAGAGATCAGCTGTGAGCCCTCGGCACACTGGCCAAATGGAAGGGGCTAATGTACAGGCTCAATGCATCGATGCGCAGCTGCCATCTATTAGCATTTGGAAACATGTCGGAGCTCATAATCCTCCAGATAATTAAAAAGAGCACTTTTCTGCCTGTATGGCCTATTATCTGAAAATGAACTCTTTGAGAAGTGTTAGAGACAGAGGGTAGAGCCAGTTGATAGCTTGACAGTTAACAGTTTGCCGAGCCTCCCCTGAATAAATGGTGTGAGACGTGACAGACAGCGATTCTGTATTAAGATACCGAATATCTTACCCCGATGGCTCCGCGGGCTCCAATGGACTACAGAGCCGGACATGCATTTGGACATTTGCATTTCTCTGGGGCTATGAAGGCGTATTCTTGGGAGTGCTTGAGTGAATGTGTTGAAGACTGGCTTTCAGATCGGGCACATCTCTCCAATAGCATGTTCTCTGACAACACTGTAAGCCTCTGACAGCGCATTATCCCACTGCTGTGAAGAGAAGCATAAATCGTCTCTGAAAAGGAGGGGAATGAAACGGTTCGGGCTGGCTGCTAATGAACTGTGATATGTTATAGAAGGTGTCTCTTCCATCTGTTCAAGCCAAAGTATTTTCAAACTTCCTGGTGGTGCCAGCCTCAACAGAAGATGACCTGTTCGTGTGGATGAATAAACCTTACAACTCTAAACCTTTTGGATGCCAAGAGACAATTGTCTGTTGACAGTTGACAGTGGTTTCTTATGGTGTTAATGTGCAGAGGATAAACATGAATTTGTGTATGTATATCAACAGTTTTGCTTTACTTATTTAAAAATAAAGAATGCAGTGAGTACATTTGACTATAGTCCCGTGTTGGTGTTTGCAGCTTTCTTTCTTTGACCTCCCTGCTTCACTTATGCGCCGCTTACCTGGTGGTTTGAGTGGCAGGCGCACACAGACACATTCTCAAGATCACTAATGCTTAAAATAGATAGTGGAAATGCTGTAACAGTGACTTGCGTATGTTCTTTGAGAGGCAGGCTGACATCATTACTGGGGTGGGAGGAGGGTCGGAAAAAAGTTTCAGTGATATACCAAGAATTTTGTTACCATTTTAACATTGAGTCTTGTGGAGGAGTTCTCTGAGCATACCCTGCGAATGCCAACAATGCTAAGTGTCTGGCATCTTTTCAAGCCAGTTTGAGTCTCTGGCTACAATGATCTTATCAATCCTTAGAAACAGACTTGAACATTTTTTACTCATTAGTAACGTATTTAATTCTCTGTCTAATAGTCCATTGATTTAATGTGTAAGTGGGTGTGTGGCTGTGCGTCCCTGTGTGGGCATCACAAGGTTGAGCTGCTGAGTGCCCTGGTGCTTGATTCCTCTGAAGGGGTGGAGCACAGAAAAGCAGTGAGACACACCTATTTATCACAGTGAAGCAGGGAGTTCATTAAAATAGCCCACGCAGCCTCCTCGGAGGCTCTTCCTGCAGAGCTTCACCGTCTCCCTAAACAAACGGGGTCAAAGCAGCGACCTCGCCACACTGTTACAATCCAGTGCATTCATAAAGGGCTTGGTTAGATCGTAATTAGACATCATCTCTTATGTTGTTTACATGGATAATAGCTACAAGTCCTTACACACTTCTAACAATAGATCTTGTTTGTTTTCATGTTTGATACAGAGTAACAGGGACATTTGCTACCTGGTAGTAATACGTAGTAGTAGTAGGTTCTTCTGTCATTATAAACTTTTACAACACATGTCACATGTTCTTGTAGATCTTGTGCATAATACAAGAAGCACAATAATTAACACAATAATGGTATGAGCTTGCATCATACTATCAGATTTTGTTTATTTTTTGCCCATCGAGAATTGCTTCGTCAAAATGGTCATCAGCTTTTGTTGTAGATATAACCGCTGTCATTCGGTGACCGGGATTAAATTGACTTGTCGGTCTCATTCTGGAACCCAGGCCAGGTGAAAAAAGTGAATTCAAATAAGCTGGAAACAACGCATGTACAATACCATAAAAGTATATATGGTATTGTACATGATTTAGAGTAGGGCTGTCCAGGCCTTTTCAAATGACCAAAGTACATTGCCCTAATCCTAACCCATTTAAAAAAAGATTTAAAAATAACATATTTATACTATTGAATATTCAGAGCAATATATTCCTCTAACTGCTGTACATCAATTCCTGTATAATTGTATAATAATGACAATGGCATTAATAAAAAAGAGAAGGTCAAAACATCTGCAATCAGTTCAGTAGCTCTGCCGAGAAACAGACAGCAGCATCGGGAAGAGGAGAGAGGATGAACAAAGATCAGGTAGATAGCGCATGAGTTCTGTATTCTTAACTTATGTATATATATATATATATATATTTTAATATATCATTTACATTTATATATTTGCATCTGCAGTTGTAGTTGAAGCAGTTGACATATTTGCATTACTTTTCTCATAAGCAACAGCAATAAGAACAGAGTAAAATCATAAAAAAAACATTGAGTATTTGTTATTTAGTAAAGCGCATTGTTTAATTTGTAATTCTCTGTATTACTATTCTGTGGTCTTTTTCTTCTTGACTTTTCATGACAGATGCCCACTGGGATGAAACATTTTAACCTTGTTTACAGCCTCAGTGTTGTTTTACCTTTGTGCTATTTCTGATCAGAAAAAGAGCGTTGAAAAAAAGTGGATAAAGAAGCACCAGTCGTGATGTGAGCTTTTAAAAAGAGAATAAGCATCAAAAGTCAGCATTCAGCGCAGTAAAGCACGGGCTTCCAGCTGTCACAAGTCCATGGATTGCTTGTTGTGCCTTAAAAAGTTTAACTAGCATTGGAGAAAATACATTAGCAAGTTTGCGTGCAGCCGCAATTAAAATGAATATTGCTCATGTGCTCATCATCTGTGCCACGATTTAATCAGAGTAAACTGTATAGATGCAGTCGCAGACCTAGTTTTATTCTCATTAAGGGAAATTCAAATTACTGACAGAGGAAGGCATTTACACTCTCAGCATGCATGTACAGATCTGTCCGCGTCTGCTCTGACTAATCTTTGTCACAAACCCCTTTAATGGCTTTT
Organism: Neogobius melanostomus; assembly: GCA_007210695.1. NCBI lineage: Eukaryota > Metazoa > Chordata > Actinopteri > Gobiiformes > Gobiidae > Neogobius > Neogobius melanostomus. Next base: position 4,040,544 of record VHKM01000073.1, on the reverse strand, counting down.
TGGCCAATTAATGATGCAGACATGGCTCAGCCTGACATCTCTCTCTATGGACTGCCACTAATAGATACTATGCAATAAGAAAATTTGTAATGACTTGAGATGAAAATTAAAATCTGACACATATCAGTGAGTGAAACATTATATGGTTAGAGGTCTGGTGAATGAAATCTTGAATTAATGTTTAGCTGCCACTTAACAATGTATTTGACATAGAGTTACAGCTTATTCCACATGTAGTGGACCAGACCCTCCATATTTTCCTTTCTCCGTCCGCAGCACATGAAGATTAGGTCCACACCAGTGCAGCCCAATTCACATTGTGAGCTAACCCGACATGGACAGTTGGTCAGACTGTGTTGGACCTCTTCCGTGCTGTGACCGAGGGGCTTGTGAGTGTATGCTGCATGTGTGACCTCTGAAGTTGTTCTGAGCCAATTCAGAAAGAAAAAAAAAACCCAGCACATGACAGCTGCAAATGCACTATTTTGCTTCACGCGAGTTTATGTGAACCAAAAAATTATGCTTTCCCGAATGATTGTCAGATCCAGTGCGTGGGTGTCCCTGGTGAAAATGTGTGTGTGTGTGTGTGCATTAAATATAGGGAGGACATTGGGTTGTTCCTCAAGAGCTGTATCCTGGTGCTCCTCTCTGTTTTACGCTGGGTGGACGGTGGTGCACTGGAGCAGATGTGGCATTTAAATGGCCTTCTTTTTGTGAAGCAGGTGGCTGAGAGTGATAGATCATATATGTCATCTCTGGCTCTGCTTCGTGCTCTATTAGGACCACAGCAGAATGAGTTCTTTTCCGTGGAGCGTTAGAAGTGCTTGAGCAAGGACACACGCAGTCCATAACTGATGCTCCAACACAGACCTGCTGTAAGATTTCCCTCATGCTCCAGCTCACACATTTATGCTGAAGAGGAATCTCTGTAAAAACAATGTACAAAATGCCAATAAAATTAAACCTTATTGTTTTGTCTATTTTACATTTTTACACGGATGCAGATGGCACTTCACTCAAGATGCAAACTCAGTCCAGCAGTTGTTAACGTCTTTGTTGTTTTTGACAAAGCCTACAGGGGCTCTGGGGGGAAAAAAGAGATGCTGATACAGTTGTTGCAAATATTATATAGGTCTGGATATGTTAAATCTCTTATACTCTTTTGAATGTTTTCCCTTTACACTCTGTAATGATCTGTAAGTCTACAGACAAAACTTTGCAAACTACAGTGTGAGGTGAAAGTCTTGTCCAAGTCTTGTCTGTGTCTCATTTCTGCTAAAGTCAAGACCATATCACATCTAAGTGAATCTGTGTTTATAATTTGATAGTATCTTGTTAAGTGAAACATGTTTGCCTTTTGCGTTCTTTCCTGGCTGGTTCTAATTTTCTCCTTTCGCCGCTGGTCGGTCTTCCCGGGGAGGAGAGAGGGCGTTGCGATGGGCCCACAGCAAACAGGACTAAAAATAATGAATCTGTGCCTCTGTTTGAGCTTTGCTGCTCTTTGCCTTTCCCCAGGAATAGCTTTCTAAATACACACAACACCAAAGCCACCATGCAGCTCAGGGCCAGCTGCAGGCTCTTCATCTCTTTAAATATCCAAAAGCTTTATGGATCTGGACAGCCTTCTATGGCGTAACACTGTGAAAAATGTATTTTTATTTACTGTGAATAAAACTAGCTGCTGCAGTTTCAGTAATGTAATACATATTACGACATGTAAGCAGAACAAAGAATACTTTCAGTAACTGCTTCTCAGTTACTGAAGTCGACGTGGGATTAAAGATTATTATCTTGTATTAGTCCATTACAATAAACTAATTAGATTTTTTTCAAAGGCGCTTTACATTGCATTATTCATTCACTCCATACTTCCGGTATGCTACTATTGTAGCCACGGCTGCCATGGCGCAGACTGGCGCAAGCGAGGCAGCCAGACTGCGCCATCGGCATCTCAAACCACAAACAACCACTCAATTAATTATTTTTTTCATTTATTCATTTGAGCAGAAAGGTAGTTCAAACATCTTTTGTAGAAGTGTTCATTAATATCACTCACACTTGGGTCTCCCTTCCAAGTACCAGGCCCTACTCTGCATGTTTCCTCTCTGTCCCGACCAAATAACCAATACATAAATAAATAAATAATCTTTTGGATAGATGGCCTCAAGTTTTCCTGCAAATATCTTAAAAGGAATAGGTCACCATTTTTACATACTGAGATATGTTCTTACCTTAGCTGAGACGAGTTGATACGTACCTGTCTGTTCTTTGTTGTTAGCGTTTAGCCTCTCCTTCGACTTTACTGCGCGGACGTCAAAGTGCTCCTATGTTATTACGTCTCACAATATAGTGCCCTTTTTATCCGCTTAGAAAATTGACATGTTTAATTTTGTGTAACTAAACTTGGATCGTGTAACTTTTCACATAACTGTATTTAAATAGGGAAAACGTGGAACAGCTTGATAGCTTCTAACTTCACCCCAGTTTGGGGCTATACCTATGCTGGGAGAGGCTAAATGCTAACAACATTTGCGTGACTGAGCGCACACACAAAGACCAGACAGTTACTCCATGTGATTGGTCTCAGTATGTAAAAACGGTAGCCTAATAAACTTGTGAATTCATTTTTCCATTGATAATAGCACGTTGTCCAGGCCTGAGGCAGCAACTGTGCAAAACTAACTCCATTTATAGTTTTTTTTTTTTTTAAACCGTGGAATTATAAAAGACTTTTAGAGATGGTTCTGTAACCTTTTCCAGCTTTATACAAATCAACAGTTCTTTATCATATTTCAGAGAGGTCTTTTGAGGGAGGCACGGTGCACAGACAATGCTTCTTAACAAGAGACAATTCCTAACTAGTTGTTTTTTGTGTGGCAAGGGCAGCTTTAAGGCCCACCTCAGTGATTGGACTTCAGGTTGGCTCACACCTGACTGTCTGCATAATTTTGTATAATTAGTTCCAAAAGGATCCTTAGCCTGGCGGTGTACTTACTTATTCCTCGCTGTCCTGTGAATGTTTATATGTAATGGTCAATAAAAAGATGATAAAATGTAATTCTTGTGATTTTAAGAAAGATCAAACCACATTTATGACCAATTTAGGCAGAAAAGTAAAAAATTCTTCTTCTTACTTTTTCCTCCCACTGTTTAGAAAATTGTCTTTGTTAAAGACGAGAAAAACAAGTGATGCAAGATGTAATTGAAACCACATTGATTGTGCATTATACGTAGCTATGATGTATTTTTCTTCTCTTCACTCCTTTTTTAGCTGTTTTGTATGAAAATATAAGGCAAGACAAGTTTATTTATGCCGCGCATTTTGTACACAAGACAACTCAATGCGCCTTACAAAAGAAGATAAGACAGTAGAAAGTATTTGTAATACCTTGTTATGCATGATGTGTTGATTCTGGAAAACTGTACAGGAATGTTTAAGTTATTGCTCGAAATAAACCAAACCAAACCTAAGATCACATTTTAATTGGGTCGTATTTGCTTCTTTGTTGCAACTGGCAAAAACAAAGTAAATCTCAAACCCGCAGTGGAGCGGAGAAAGTGTGCTATTTTATTGTTTATTATTAGCTTGTACAACAGCATCATCTCTCCGAGGGATCGACGCTTTGTGAACAATCTCCTTTAGAACATCCCGGTCTTTGCGTTGCTGCTCATCCTGACAGCTCTCCCCTCTGCTCAATTAATTTTAATCAAATGTTTACGATGCACTAACAGCTTGAATTGTTGTGTGTAATAGTGATGTGGAATTAAGCTGGGCTGCACTGATGGTGCCAAACAAACACTAATTAGTTTGTGGTGATATATTCATGCTGTCCAATCACAGGCAGAGAGAGTATCAGCGGGAAATGTGGATAATTGAGCTCCCACTGTTCCTCCTATCTGTCGTGAAGTTAGGCATATTTCTATCGCTCTGCATGTTTTTTTCTTCTTCACACTTTATTCTTCTTCATACCGTTCCTCGATGTAAAGACATCCCTTAAAAGCCAGAGCAAACAGCAGTCATAGATAATTCATAGAGAGGCTCACGTGTGGATTGGAGCAAGCTCAGATGGAGGACAGAATGGGAAAAATATAGTTTAGTGGATGGTGATGCGTGGCTGAGTGGCACTCAAATGCATATCGGTACTGAGTTTGCAGGTTCCATGTGGTTGGTTTAGATGCTCTGGATTTCACCCTAAAAATGTACCACCTTATAAAATATCGGACATTCGAAATACTACCAGGTTGAGATCAAGATCAAACCAGTACTTCAGCGTTCAGAAGAGGGTGTAAAATGGGACTAAATTTGCCTAAATTTGGTCTAAATTGGTTGTAAATCATACCGAACCAGACTAGTGGCTAGAACACAATAAAATCATGATTGGTTTTATTCACTCAGAATAAAAATATTAATAATTTTCAGAATACACAAATACATTGTTTGGATTGGTAGCAAAGCCTAGGAATAATGCCAAATATATTGGAGCACAGGGCCGTCGCTTCTGTGATGCAGTGTCCCTCCTCTCCAAGCGTGTCTTTAAATACCCTCCTGAACAAACCCTATGATCGTCCTGCATCTGTTTAATTCTTCATTTTCTGCCTCACTTATTGCTGTGCTGCTTCGGTCCTCGCTCTGTCAGCGTCCCTTTGCCTCTCGGGTCTTCGGCCTGTCTTCACTGCACATAGCTGTGGGCTTACTTTAAAGTTTTGGATGGACAATATGCTTTAACTAAGGCTTTAACCGTCTGCTTAACCTAGGGCTATTTTAAGTGGGCGGCACGGTGACGCAGCAGTTAGTGCTTATGCTTCACAGCTAGAAGGTCACAAGTTCGATCCCCAGGATCCCCGTTGAATACTTCCTGGACAAATGAGAGCATTCACAAACATAATGTTAATTGATATATGGCTAGTTAAAGTGAAGGTAGTGGATGACAGGAGTCCATTCTCGCTTGTGTGGGAAGCAGCATTGCATCGTTACACATATCATTACAGTGTCATGCGTTGGATCTCCATAGTTACATTTCTTTTACAATTTATAATCATTACAAATAAGACATTTCAAAACTATTGGTTTATTTTTATTTGGTCGGGGCATTGCATGTTAATGGACACACATGGACTCATGCATGTAAACACGCCACACCAGATTGTAACCATGGGCTAATTTCCATCTGTCGTCCCCCACTCACGCTCTCAACACACTCTCATCCTGAACTAGTATGTAGTGAAACTGGAGTTCCCGGGGAAACCTACACAGGCACTCCACACAGAAATCGAACCAGGGACCTTCTAGCTGTGAAGTACCAGCGTAATTGCTGCTCCACTTTGCTGCCCAATTATTTTCTTTCAGCCTTCACAGAAAAATATAACAATATGCAGCACGAGAACTTTTGAGCCTGCATAATAATAACAGCCCTCGAATAGCAAAGTCCATTAAATGACTGAACCATTTGACTATGTTTCAGTAAAACATTATTTTTCTGGCTCAAGATCATTTTTGTAAAGTGCCCAGACCTGCAGGTCATGTGATATTTGTGATTGATTTGCAAAGAACAAATCACTAACGGGAGCTAGAGTTCAGAGTGCCTATTTGTGCACTTCTCGTGCTGTGTCTGAGGTTGAAAGGCTGTGTGAAAGTGCAAGAGCCTAATCTAATAATAACCTCAAGGAAAAAGAAATGCATCACAGTGTCATGTTGCTATACGGTACAAGCTCTGATTTTGAAACCCTACTTCTTCTTTACAAAATGACTTGTGCTTTAGTTCAGAGAGACCATGTAGATTTCCAACTTGATAATTGAAGAAGAAATAGCTAAAATAAATCGCTTCCTAAACACCAAAGAGAACAATTATTTAAAAAAAAAACGTCCGAAGCAGGGAAGCTATTTTAGAATAAGCATAGTTATCAAACAATAACTTTCAACTATGTAAAAAACATTTCCATCTTTCAAGTAGAAAATCAGATAGAATGAAGCTGCTTACACAAAGACCTCAACTTGACGACATAATGAATGAAAATGATTCTATGTGCTATAATTATACTTTCAAATTGATTACAAAGTGTGCTAAATTGTATTTGGTCTGACTCCAAAGAAATAAGCCAAACAAATGTGATTCTTTGCTCACTGTGTAGCTGGTAATCGGTTGCTTCAGATTTCTCTCTCATCGATGGCCTGATGCTGCTGCACATCATCAACAACACACAGACATGTTAACCACAGCAGAAAAACACCAGCTGTGCACGGATCTAAGAGGACGAAGCATTACAAAAGAACAACAACACACAACTGCATATACTGTGTCATTTTAGAAGTTTTTGTTATTAAATTAATACCCAGTGTAGACATAAAGGTTAGCGTAGATAGTAGAAATTGGCCTATTTAAGATGTTTGCTTTATTAATTTCGGCTTGTCTTTCTAGTGCAGGAAGAAAATTAGCTCAAGCTGAGCCAAGACAAAAGTTGAAATTAGGTGTACCTTTTATAACTATGATTAGAATATCAATTAATCAATCAATCAAGCAATCAATCAAAACTTTATTTATAGAGAGCTTTTCATACAAGGTTGTAGTGCAAAGTGCTTTACATATTAAAAACAATTCCTGCTTTATATATTTAAAACAATTCCTGCTTTACATATTAAAAACAAGTCCCGCCCATCCAACCACCCATATATTACACAAACATTTGCTGGAGTTTTGAATGGAGTGTGAAACATTGCTGGTCTTATTTAACACCCCATTTAACTCATTCAGTAAAACACATACAATAACGTAATTAAAGAAAAACACATCAACAAGAACAACATCAAAAGTACATTGCTACCGGGCGATATTGAGGACAGTAACTGCAGATGGAATTACTGATTTGTTGTAGATGTTTTGTCCGGGCTCGTGGGGTTCTGTATCTTCTGCCTGGGTGACATCTTCAGTGATGAGGGAATCAAAGAAGAGAGAGGTTTTTCCCGCCTGCCTTGTAAATAAACTGATTTCGGAAGTCATTTGATGCGACCCATCGCCTCAGGGAGAAGCACTACTTTAATCAGTGACCACAGGACTGAGACAGCCGACCAAAGACATCAACCTCACGCCAACAGCGAGGGGTTTGGACGGATACGATGCGTGTGCCAAGTACCATATGTACACGTTCAGCAGTTCTAGTTTTGATCATTTTACACTGTTGCTTCTGTGCTGTTTAGTTGAAACCACTTGGCAAAGCTCGGCATAATTGCTAAACCTGCTGAGAGGGCCAGATGTTTATAACTTCTCTTCTCATACTAATACCTTGGCCTGTTAAATTCTGCACTCATAATATTCTGCATTTATTATTCTGTATATGAAGTTGACTACTTTTTTCACAAAGATCTGCTTTATATAAAAAAATAATTAACTGGTCTGGACACCCCAATCACAACATACAGTGATTGTGTGACTGCAGCGTTAGCCGGCAGCTGTAGCGCTATGGCTTAACACGCGAGTAGAATTTGCTCTGTGCCGGAGGCTGATTGGACCTGTTTATTCACTCCCCGCTCGGATTCAAGCAGGCAGCTGGATATCTGATTATTACAACTATCAAAAGCATTGAATTAATGTAAATACATGTCTCAAACACACAGTCGTCTCAAATAGAGATGCAAAGCTGTGTTCATGTATCCGTGTAATGCCTGCGTTTCAGTTTGATCCTCTCTTCCATGAATCTTCCTCACATCACCGCCCCCTCTGGCTGATTTGCAGATCAAACTTTGTTTCAGTGCGCTATCATGCAGGACCAACTCCTCTAAAAAGATTCTTCACACACACAAGATTGTCTGACAATAAAAGCAGATATTCATGTCCCAGCGTAGCGTTTTGTCAAAAGATAAAAGGTTTCTTCCCCCTATCTTTCCTTTCATCAATAAAGAACACAGTGTGAAGGCAAACCCCATTTATGCATTTTGAATATCTCCGTAACACAACGAGCCGGGTGTCACTGGAATGAATCGCCCAGAGGTAATTAAACATGCAGCTCTTTCAGGAGAAAAAAGCAAGATGGTGAAAAAAGTAATGACAATTCAGTGAGAAAAACGTAAGTGTGAAGGAGGGGTGAGAGCTCCTGTACGCACAGCAGATGCCAGGGCCGCAGTGTTGACGCGCCGTGCTGTTTGGCATGGAGCGAGATGGGACTCTTGCCAATTAATTAACCAGCCTGGTAAGCAGCCTTCGCATGGTCTCGAGGAGCGCTCACAACATCGCCCACTTGTCTTGTCACATAACACTTTGCTATGTTTGGCTGATAGCAAAGTGTTTGTGCGGGTTTTTGAGTAAATATTGTATTTCTATTCAGATGAAGAGCTGTACGATTCTTAAAGGTTAATGGGGTGTTTACATAACATCATGTAACATAATATAATGTTCAGTGTTGAAATTGTTGGCTATAAAATGAAACATAACCATTTTGACAGCAGTCAGCCGTACTTTTAAGATATCATTTGACCCCATTCTCAGGGGTGACAGAATCATTACGTTCTTTGGATAGATTCATCCCAAGGAAAATCTGAGATAGGTTCAATTTAACTTAAGGCTACAATGAAAATAATCACTAACAAATTTAATCTTTACAAATTATTAGACAGTGAGACAATCTTCCAAATATACTACTACATCTAATTTTAATTGAATATTATTTTTAATTCCCAGCGATTTGTGGACTTTTTCCCCCCCCCACTCAAGCAAAATGCTTGACTTACAGAGCTCCCAAATTCCTAATATTCAGTAAAGCTCAGTGTGTAATTTTAATGTGTGGATCCAGGGTTCCATGCAAGGATAATCCACTGCTGTGAAATAGAATTTTGCTGAAGGAATCTGGTCACAAGCGAAAGAACAAATAATAATTTTTGGTAGATATAACTGAGATATTGCGGTTTGGTTATTGAGATGAGGATTCATCCTTTAGCGCCGGCTGTGAAATCTCCAGCTTCAGACTTGACGCAGTAAGTGGTATTAGGCTGGACAGACACCAATGGTGATGTTATGTAGAACAGTGGTCGCTCCTCAAGCTTTTACCTCCTAAACCGTACAGACTTTAATATTTTCCATGTACTGGGGTGGGGGTCAACAGCACGCGCTGGTGTTTTGATCACATTTCTGCGGCGTGCATAGCCCCACGATCTACCAACTCCAGAGCGGGGGGACAGTGTTTAACTCACAGTGGTATAAAAAAGTTTGCAGTTTGTTCTGTAAGAGCTTAAAAGCCTGAATGCTGGAAAAGTAGGTTGCATGAGATAAAAAGACGCTGTAAATGGGAGACAGCGGAGTTCGCGCTCTTGCAGCGCACCGAGCCCCTGTCTGCCTTTTTTCCCCCTAAGTGATGCCCTCAGGCCACTTGTCACAAGCACTGACGCAGCAGGTGTGTGGATGCAGTTTGCAAGGCTCACCGGGACCAATGCTGCTGTTGCGCCAGGCTCTGTGATTCTTACCTTCAAAGCATAGGGTGGGGATGATCGATTTGTCAAATAAATAGATAGATAAATAAATAAATCAAGGTATTTTAGGATCTAGATCAAAATTTCGAATATATTCATAATTCATTCATGATTCATGTGCACTTAGTATCTTTATATTGCTTTTAGAGCTAAAGCCTTGTACTGCTACTGAAAGGTTAAATCTGCCTGTCACTCACTCACCCAGAGTATAAAACGAACCAACATGAGACACAGACTGACCCATAGAAGGACGGGGTGGTGAAAAGTGTTTGAGCACGGACATGTGTATCATTAGCATTACACTGACAGTATTATATCATATTAATCAAGTAGCAAGTGCCAACACAACCGGAAATCACTTCTTGGGCTGTGGAGCTTGATTCTAACGTTATGCACAGAGTCAATTAAGTTAAAGTTCTTCACCAATTCCCCAGTACCAATATGCACATGTACAAAGGCCTTGTGTCACACTGCAGGCAGAAATAAAGTGACTGCTGCTTGCCTGGATTGCTTGTGCATGGCGCTGTGTTATGGGCCACGTGGAGTGTGACTTCATTATTGAGATAATATCCAGCCCAAGTGTATCTTGTACATCGGTACACTTGACTTGAGAGAATATGGCCGCATGTTGTTTTACATGAGAATTGAGTGCAGAGGAATACAAAGGAGGTGGGAGAGCTTTGATCATTTTCAGGAGCAACAGAATGGAAACCTGATGAAAGAACACAGTAGGTGCGACAACAAACAGAAATATGCACATTTAAAATAAGCCCTCTGATTTCTGAATATGTTCTTGGAAGACTTACCCTCAAAACAAACAGCACTGGATTTGCTTCTTTTTTTCTCTTTCTTTATTCATATTTCCAATGCAAGCTGTAAGATTATTCTCTTGATCCATGTTAATGCCGAGGTGTGCTGTTGCTCTCCTCCAGATAAAAAAAGGTCATCTTCAAAGCAGACCCGTTGCTTCCTTATCTCATATATGCTGCAAAACAGTGGTGTGGGAAAGAGGCTTATTTTTGAACAGTAAACATCCCTGTCTGCCAGGTGATACTGTAGCCACAGGTACGTGAACAGACAGCTGCCAGCAAAGGAGAGGGGGTGACCACAGATATGAAATGGGTTATGTGGTTTCTAACGTTTACATAATATTTATAAAACTTATTACACACTGCTGATGCCGTGTGGGTTAGGATTGGCAAATAAGCAGTTTCTGGATCCTTTGCCAAATTTTAAACCTGTTGTGGACCATTCTTTATGGTGTCATATTTTTGTTTAGTTTTACACCAAGATAGAAAAGTTTAGTTTAGTTTAGTTTATTAATTTATTTCAACAGGGACAATGTGCAAACACATTAATTAAAGATGCTTTGCACCAGATTTAGCTTGAGCTACAGTTGTTTCCATCTGTAGTCCCTGAGCAGGTGAGTCACAACATGTACAATATAAAATATATTTAACCACTCAAATACAAATATTCATTCATTCATTCACCCGTTACAGCCATCAGTCCACATAGAATCATGCTAAAATTACTACATAAAACATCACTAACGGTCATATTTACATTTACAGTTATCGGTGCTGACATGACTGGTTTTCCAACAGCACTTTTTTTGTATTACGAGAGAAATCTTTCAGGTCTAAGGAAGTTTCAGAAAGTAAACTATCGAAAGTATAGCTTTCGATCCCATTTCTTATGACCGAATGTTTGTTATAGACATTTGGCCATATTTTTTTAACGTTTGTTTTACTGTGATAATAGTTTGCTAGTTTGATGCTTATTTTATCCGAGCAATCATCCGAGAAGCAGTCAGATCAATGTATATGATTGCAGTCTGCATGGGTATTTTTATAGATCAGTGTTCAGTGAACATTTACCTCTCAAAAAGATGTATTTCGGAGTTGGTTCCAGACATTCCTTATGATGTTATTGAAGTCGTCATCTGCCTCAAACTTTACATACATAACCAGTAAAAGCCTTGTCATAAGTGCATATGTTCAGGGACTGCACTGTAAGTTTAAACACACCATTTAATTGGGAAGTAATCTCCTGGATTTACAGTATGTAAGGTTTAGCGTCTGTTAACGGTGAGACAAGCTGCAGAAGTTTCAAGCTCTGTGTGTGTGTGTGTGTGAAAGCGCTTCCCAGCGCAAATGCATATGCTTACACCTCTGAGATTATGCTAAGCAAGCTTATACAATCCCCTTAGCATATAGAATGTAATCAAGTATTAACATGTACAGTCACAAGCTAAATTAATCCTGGATGAAAAACTGATGAAAGTGCCATGATTTAGTTTTTTTCAAATAATCAAATGTTGTTCATGAAGGGCCAATGTATTATAATGGGATAAAAAGTGCACTGACTACAGACCTTAAAACATTTCTCCAAAATTAATTAGGTCTCAGACTGAACAGTTCAGAGTGCGAGACCATACACTTTCCGCATGCCCAAATTAGATCAGCATTGCATCAGCAGTCTGTCCTTTTACATGTGCATATCTGCAGAATTTGCAGATTAGTGTGACTGAAATACTGGTTGCAACGGAAGAACCAGCATTTATGGCGTTAAGTGGCTTGATTTGCTGTTGCTGAAGTGCTGTCACTCAAATTGCAAGGTTCACATCAACATGTTTGATAATTGCGATTTGAAGTTGTAACACAATCACACAGACAGATATTGGTGCCATGACCAATAGTCGTTTCACCAAACTCGGGGAAAGGCATTTTGGAAATACTTAAACACACAAACAGCAGTGATAGTCACAGGTAAAGCATTAAAGTGATAGTCTCTAAGATTGCAAAATGAGGAGAGAGAGAGACATATCCCTTCCCGTATCCTTGGACCTGAGAGGCTGGTTCACAGGAAACCTCATCTCATTGGTCAAAAGATCTACAGTAAATGATAAATCCAGTAGCATTGGTGGTGGCTTCTGGTGTCTCAAACAAGCCAAGATTATTTTAATAAACTTCTATTCACCCACCTTTTTTTTAATATATATTATATTAATTCAGGAAATATGAAACCATGTCACCTGCCAGGCAGTGTGAAACTGGGAAGCTCTGTTTTCACACTTTCAAGCGCCTTATTAAAGCACATGAAAGAAGTATGTTGTCAGCTTCCTGGGCCTCGCCTGTCGCTGTCAGAGAAATGTCAATCGTTAATAATGATTAAAACCATATATAGAAATAGTCCCTCATTGAGACACCTTTGTCTAAGATCTGCTGTCACCAAGGCATCCTGTTCTTTCTTCTTTTGCTCTTCGTCACACTCCACCTTGCACTAATTTGTGTTGTGTCTTTATGAATCTTACCACCTGACAGTTCAGTCATAGCTCGGCTAGTGAGTCCATCGCTGTATTATAATGTAATGAGCAGAAAATAACGTATTGCCTGAGAGTAGAATGTAACTTTTATTCCAGCATGTAAACAAGTGTGCGTTGAGTGGCCCACTGCTGGTAACTCAGTGCCCACAGCTGCTGTTCCTGTGCACAGCAAGAGGCTGGCTCTGGACAAATGCCTGCACAGATGTCCACCTCAAGCTGTTCAGTCTACCTTTATACTAACTTACAAGGGCTGGACGATATGGCGAAAACAATTAATCACAATTTTTTTTCTCATATTGATTTTTGTTTTATTTTTTATTTTATTATTTTGTCCATTATACAGTAAATACAGCTGATTCATGAATTTAGACACACCTTTTATACAAACCTCAGCTCAAACAAAACAAATGCTTTCCTCCAGAATCATCTAACTCACAAAATCTCCCACAGTCTCATCCAAACTACAAAACTACGTAGGTGCTGTTTCTGCCAAAGAATTGTCTGTACAGCCGACAATAACAAAGACCCATGGCAATTATTGAGACTGACCAAAGTAGAGATTGCGACTTCGATTAAATGTCGAGCAATTTGACTTACTTTAATTAGTTTTCTCTGTGGAACAAACTTGACAGACATAAATTCCAATATTATTGGAGCTTAGTCAGGCATTTAAAACTCCTTTTGGGCACCTTATATGCCAAGGCGAGTGGTATGTGGTGGTGGTCAAAATTGTGGCAGGTGTTATGAGAGTGCAGGAGGGAGACAGAATAAGAATATGCAGTATTACTGAAGCATGAGAATAAAACAAAACACCATTCCAGTAATGTTTTGATATATTCGCACTAAAAACTCAAAATAGTCAGTGTTGCATGATGTAGTAGTCCCTTTAAGTGTCTTTGAACATGGAGTTAATATTTTATTGAGGAGCCGGACCACTCCTCAACCAACTCTTTATTACCAGCCATCCATGTCTTCACCTAACCACGCCTCTAATTACACATGGCCCTTGCTAGTGAAATTGGTGTATGACTGAGAGTGTGAATGTGAAAGTGTGTGAAAGTGCCTTTAGTCAGAACACCTTTTCTGTAACAAAGCCAAAGACTGGAATTCCATCCCAGCTAACATAAGAGATCTGTCCACCTACTGTACATACTGTACTAACCCCTGTCTGTATCATATGACTCTTTTATTGTTTGCACTGTTTTGTATTTGTATTTAACCTGTATAGTGTAGTGACTGTGTCCTACTTTGTATTTTATTGCACTGACCTTGAATGTTTTATTGTCTTAGGGAGACTATTTACATCTGTCCAGGGACTACGAATGAAAAATAGCCTTTTGGCTAATTTCGGGGCATTTACAAAAATGTTGATTAATGTACACTGTCCCTGTCAAATAAATAAATAAATAAAATAAAATAAATGGTGAGTGGTTCCTTGCGCTTTGGATAAAAGCACCATATTAGTAGAGAACATTCAAATCAATTTTATTGCAAACCTTTGCTGCATTAATTTTGTGTGGTGTTGATAATTCTGGCTACATTTATAATTGGTTGTGGCGGCACGGTGGTGCACTGGTTAGCGCTCGTGCCGCTCAGCAAGAAGGTCCTGGGTTCGATTCTTACCTGGACGAGTCTTTCTGTGTGGAGTTTGCATGTTCTCCCCATGTCAAGCCTAGGTTTCCCCCAGGTACGAATGATGTGCGTGTGCGTGCGCTTTTGTCAGTCTATCCCAGGGTAAACTGAAGCTACATACATAGCCGAGAATGTAGTTAATCTAAAATGGTCCCATGTAAAGCGCTTTGTGACCTTGTCTGTGGAAGGAGCTATACAAATAAAGTCCTTCCTTCCATTCAGTGGTACTTATTTTATTTTATGTTTTTAATTGAGTTGTCTTTTTAGAATGTACAGTGCACTAAACTGCTATAGCCAGATTGATGAAATTTGAATGTTATTTTATACACTGCTTAATGTCTGGCCCGGTGCATTTGAGCAGCATTTAATCTGCCACCTCACACCCAGTGGTAAAGTGGTGCTCTTCTGTGGCTTTAATACTTACAGCATTTGGAGGGAAGCTGTTAGAGGAATTAGCGAGTGGGCCACTCATGGCACTGGACTCCTGATTTCATGTTTAATTTCCCACCACTCCCCTCCACTGAGCGCATCCCGGGGGCCCGCTGAATATGGGTAGCTCTAAGTAGAAAAGAGTGTTATGTGTGGTTAAAGGGGATCGGAAGCAGGAAAAAAGTGGGAATCGGCTTGTGCAGCTTGGACAGCGTTGTTCACTGCCTTCGTGTGGTGTAAGATAATATTTTAATGAAGCGTGGTTACCGGATAAGGCCACAGTCCCCACTGTGCCAAAACAGCTCTTCGGGCTTTAAAAAAAAGGTTAGGACAGGATACAGCGGCCAAACTGTCACTTAAACAGCCTGAAGTGGCCAAAGAGCATATTAGTGAGTAAAATCACATTCTGTAAATACGATTTTTAACTTGCCAAAACTAAAATGTCGCCAGCTAGACACCGCAAGTAAGCAGAACGTTTCATATTTTGTATAGTTCTAAGTGTAAATTAGATTTAAAGCCAATTTTTAATGAATCTTCCTACACATCACAAAAGTTAATACGTCAGTATAAACATTTATCAAATATGTGTGTGTGAAAAAATTGGAGTAACACTTTACATGACGACCCGGTAACTGCTAGTAGTTAATAGTAACTCTGCCCAATAACTTGATGTTTATTGATGGGATCCCCATTAGCACAGCAGGGCTGTCGCTATTCTTCCTGGGGTCCACGTATAAAAACAAAAATAAATACATTACAAATACATTAAGATACAAAAGCAACGCAACAAAGTATACAATAATCACTGTATCACAACTGCTAGGTAATTGTCTTGTAATTACTAGTAATAAATATCAATTAAAGTGTAGGGTTAGGTTTAGGGTTACGCAATTACCTAGCAGTTATTGTAATGAATTACTATTAACTGCTACTTTAATTACCCAAGAACTACCACTTTTATTGATATTTATTACTAGTAGTTACTACTGTAATTACTAGGTAATTACCTAGCAGTTACCGGGTCGTCAAAATTGGTTACAGTGGATATTTTTTTACTTACAATATAAGAAAAAGCAATGCTTTAGTAAAATTTTAATTGGTTATTTCATGAACAAGTCTCAATAAACCCAGCCATTCAATATTATATTCAATATCACCCAGTCAATATTAATACTTCCACTGCTGTGACAATCCACATGCTGGACTTTTCACATGTACCTGCTCTGTTTTGTCATATAAAAACACAACATTTGCCAAACATCAAACCATCACAAAGCAGCCAGCTGGCTATGCCTAACAGAAATCATGAAAAGGTCTAGCCATGTGTTGGTGAAAGCCTTGTAATAGCTCTTCACATCTTTAAAATTTCAGAGAAAACCTTCAAAGAGCTTGAATGAAAGTGATAACACAGCACATATCAACATTCACCTGACGTGTGGTGGAGGCCATTATAATATGTGCTGTGCTGACGTTTCAGGCCCAATGCAATGAAAGCACTTTTCAACCTTGGGCCTGGCGTTCACCCTGCAACCTGGAAACCACACATCGCTCATTATTCACAGGCGTGTTTCAGAGCTATTATATTATTGCTCTGCAAAACACTGTATTTGATTAATTTTTAGGTTAAGTCAAAGGTCTTGCTCTTATTGGAGCCTATAGGAGTGAAAGTAAAGTGGTGTCAAACAGTGTCCGTGCCCCAGGATTAGAGTGAGACTGTGATAAGTGAGCGGCCGGGAAATAATTAAGTGTTGCTTATGCTTGAGTTTCATATATCAGTAATCCTGTATGACCCTAGCCGCTGGAGACAAGGGATTGCTGGCTTAGACACACAAGACTGGCTTATATATAGAATGATGTAATAGATTTCACTTTGTCCATTAACAGATCATTTGACACTGTAATTAAAAACAGCTCACGGTGATGAATTAATCAATTCCCCTGTGTGGGTTTGTAAGATAAGCTCCAAAACTGCAGCGCTCTGTGGGGCAGATTCTCTGTACTGGAGCTGACAGGTTGTGATTCATCAGGAGGATAACAGCCAAGTCAGAAAACAGATGAGACCCACTGTAAATAGCATGGAACGTTTGCATGTATGAACAAAACATTTTGAAATAGAAAGGCCTGACTTTATGCTGTTTTATTATGGATTTTACAGGAGACATTCTGTTGTTTGCAGAGAATATTGTCCTTTTGTTATTATTCTCTAAGTCTGGTGTTCAAGTAAGTAACGAGGGGAATTGGTCCAAGTGTCGTTTAGATTTAATTATATTTTAAACCACTCTTTACTGAACAATACAGCTATGCACTGCAGAACTCCTTAATGAATATTATGCACAATGTTAGTTACTATAATATAGTAACTAACATCGTTATGTTATGTCTCAATGCAATCCCCATCACTCACTCACTCACATCACGTTCACACAGGCCAGGTGGGTGAAATGCCTTGCCCAAGAACACACCTTTGAGATCAGAGATGATTTGGATCTGTGTGCAAGCGCGCTAACCACTGAGCCACCGTTGTTTTTTGCTGCATACAGCTTGTTAGGCCCGAGCGCCATCAGGGCTGGCGAAGGGGCTCTTGTAATCGTAGCGCTCGCCTCCTCTCAAACATGCACTAACGCACTCTTCTTGTCGTGCACGTCCCGTGCACATACATATATAATGCAAAAATCAACATTGTAATTGTACAGAGCCCATAAAAGTCAATGGGCGACTGAGAGCCCTGGGTCACTGACGGGCACGAAGTGACCCAGGACCTCTACCATGAGGTAGGAATGTGCGAGTTTTGTTTTCGTATGGGAATATTATTCTTTCTTTCTCTTTCTTTCTTTCTTTCTTTCTTTCTTTCTTTCTTTCTTTCTTTCTTCTTCACCGTCGCAATTTTCACCCAGTGAACATTGACGAAAAGTCACAGATTTTGGCCCAAAATTCAAACCTGATCCGACGCAACTTGTGACTATTTCCAAATTTTGAATTTCAAAATAGTGGCGCGATAGCGCCACCTCCGTTTTTTTTACATTGCGAGATAGGACTTGGCCAAAAATGAAGTTTGTCCTAGAATCATAAAAATCGGTACAGACGTGCATCATGACAAGTTGAGCAAAAATATTATTACGGCAACGCCGTCCGCCATATTGGGTGTCGGCCATTTTGGATGACAGCCCGCGAAGCGGGAATCCGCCTTTATTTTTCACTTCGTACAAAATCTATCTCCTCCTAGAGCGTTTATCGGAACGAGCTAATTTTGGGTGGAAAATAATCTTGAGAAGTAGAACTTTAAAAGTTATCCAAATTACTTTAAGTTTTACGGTTTTTATGCGGCGAAGCCGCAAACTGTACGAAGTATTTTGAGATTTTTCACAAACAAAAAATGGCTCCCATTCGCACATATGAAGCCCGATTTCGCTCATTTTGTTATCAGTTGTTAAAGTCACAGTTCTAAACACTTTCATTTGGCAAAATTCAAATTGGGCGCGATAGCGCCCCCTATAGGAATTATATGGAAAATTAAAATAATATGGCACAAAATTCTATTTGGTCATTCCGATCAGAAAAGTCAATTACACCCATGCCATATTTTTCACGGTGTTGCCGTAGCGATGACCAGAACGTCCCATTTTATTCTGATGGAAAAATGTTAAACTCCATAATTCAGCGAGAAGTGAGGAACCAAAGGTTATCGAAAGTACTTGTATAACCTTTGTGGATGTTCTGTGGCGCAGCCGCAGCCCTAAGTAAAATGTAACAATATGCTTCAGTTTGCAGATATAGTGTGATGCAAATTCATACTAATTTTTCTCTGTATAATGTCAAAATTGAGCGCGGAGTGCGCATTAGCGCATTCCAAAAATCCTAAAACTAAGACCCTTGGGAAAAAAGTTAAAAACAAACATAAAGGCAGTAGCAATACCATAATTTTAAATTGAGGGAGACAAAAGGGCGCGAAGCGCCCCCTTGCTTTAGGCAGGGCGGTCGGCGAGGGCTGATAATCGCCGCTTTGCGGCTATATTTTTGTTTTTTGTTATTCTTTTGTTATGGTTCTTTTCTCCCTCGCACTCCCTGGTTAACCTCATGATGTTTCCATGGAAACAGTCTGGTTCACTTACTAATCCAATGGTTAGGCAAGAGAAACTCAGGGAGAAAACAAAACCTGCTTATGTGATGAGATTAGAGCACTAAAAGTCTAGAACTTGTTTCCTGAGACTGTCCATGTTACTGGCTGAATATTATGGATTTGCCTTTGAATTGAGACAAAATTGAAAGGATAAACCTGCATGAGAAAGGCATGTTAACTTAAGCATTTATTCTTTCAAGAAAAACAGTTTGCAATATATTAACCAGTGATGTAAATGTCTAGTTTTGAACCACATCTGCTTTAAAGTTCAAACTGTTAAACATTACAGTAATCCACAATACATGTTCCTGTAGACCAGGGTCTCGAACTCATTTGGACTGGGGCCACAAATGCAAATCCAGTGTTGGTCGGGGGCCGCAACAGACAAAGCCTTTTTTATTAAGTTATGATTTAGCAACTTTTTATTGTTTGCTGTAATATACCTTAAAATAGACTTTACATTAACTATCTGCACATTTTTAAGCTTCCAGAGGTTTCCAATGGGCCAAACATTTGCTGAGCTTCTAAATTAGAAATTACAGACTTAGACAATTAGTGTTTTTGTAATTAATCTCATTTTGGTTCAGGTAAATTGGTTCAGGGCATCAGTGAATGATCTTTCAGGAGTCAGGTCCAGTTTCTGTCTTTTGGCCTATTTAGAAAGAAATGCAAAATGTAATTCAAATGTCTTTTTAATTTAGTGTAGAAAGGCCCAACCAGGGACTGGAGCTGATAATGAGCAGTAGCAATAAGCTTCACCTCATGTAAATAATGTGGAGTCAGTGGCCTCATGCCTTTATGTGACCTACAGTTAGATAATTGATGGGGCTTATATTTTTTACCATCAATGTTGCTGTAATTATTTGCAGTATTTTTATACATTTCCATAATTCTCTATTTTTAATGTAACTATGGATCATGTGTTCGCACGTGTCCTTAAGAATAAATTAATTGACATGATGTGCTTCTTGTGTGAGCACACAATGTTGCTCTGAGAGAGAGATGGAGAGAAAAGGCTCCTCACTTTACTGTTGTGATAGCCTGGTTTTTACCCTCGTACTCATTTCGTTTCGTACATGTAGGGAAATTATAATTGACCGGAGTTTACGGATGGCTAAGGCCAGGCTACTGTTGTGACACTTTTAAACACTAATTACGATGTGTTCGCTTTGCAAAGTCATAAAGGTAACGATGGTAAAGGTGCTTTTTGTCATGCTGCAGTGCTGTAACTTTTCCAGCACATGTTAGCCGAACAACTAAAGTTTCTCCCTCGCGTTCTGACAGTCTCCCACCTGTTTCAGAAGCTCCTCTCACAGTCCGCTCCTGTTAGTCCGTTTCTGTGTTGAAAACAGTTGATAAATCATCTGCAAAAGCGCCGCATCTCTCTTCCCCTGTCTCATGTTGTGGTCATCCTCGCGTCCGCAGCGGCATTGGCGCTACCGCGCGGTGCCTCATGGGAAATGTAGTTCTAACATGTTTAATGCAATTTACCGGCGGGCCGCATGTAATATAAATAAGAAATCATCTTGCGGGCCGCAAAAAATTATCTCGCGGGCCGCATTTGGCCCCCGGGCCGCATGTCTGAGACTCCTGCTGTAGACTGTCTAGGAAGTAGGGCTGAACGATATGGACAAAATTTCATATCTCGGGATTCATGCCAGATATTGATACGATACGATACGATATAACTATGGGTTAGGTGAAAACTAAGCATTTTTCAGAAAATAAAATCATAATACAAAAGAGTGCAGTGTCTATATCGTTTATATCTGGCTTTTCAATTTTAATATTTTGAATGTTCATATCTCGATATCGATACGATAACGATATATCTTTCAACCCTACTAGGAAGTACCCAGCTAATTGAGAGAGGATGTTTCGCTTCTTCTTATAGCTCTTGTGGTCAGAAAATGTGACAAGTAAACCCAAGCTAGAGGTCTGAGATAAGAATTTTTAAAATAAACTTCAGTGGGTGGGTGTTGGGAGTCTTGTTCCATGTTCCTTGGGGGAAAAGTCTAGCTTGGGTTTATATGTCCTATTTTCTTACCACAAGAGCGATGATAAAGCGTATGCGGATAGAAGCGACTCGTTATCTCAATCAACTCAGTCCAGTCGACAATTCCAAGCTTCACTACAAAGTCACCTGTAGCTTAAAAGACACACAGACTGAATTAGGGCTACACGTTTTCAAGTTTTTCATTAACCGTTAACCGAGGCCCTTAGCGGTTAATACTCGGTTAACCATTAGTGTGCGCACTAACCAACCCCCACCCCCGGGCATTGTCTGTTTTCTAATCTGGCTTTATTGTACGCTGAAATTTGGGCCTATACATTGAGAAGGATGATTTGTCTGTCCCATTGTTAACATTTAATTGCTTTCTGTGACTTTAAGTATGAACAATGTTCTATAGTGAGTTATAAGCAAACAGGTACAGTGAATGACACATGTTGAACAATACAAGCTATGCTGAATTATTTCTTTAAGTGTGTAGCTGAACGCTTCAAATCAATCAGCGCTTGCACTGTAGGTGAAATAAGTGAACGGTAAACACATCACTTGCAGTTGCGTGTGCACTCACTAAAACTGCTGCCTCATTTCTACTTTAAATTAGCTTGCATAAATATGTTGGAGTGTGTGCCCGGAAGACACAAACACAAGACATCCCGCTGGAGACGCACAAAGGAGCAGCAGAGAAACACAGGCTTTTGAAGGGACCCTAAAAGGGAATTAGACTCACTCTGGTTTGAAAAGGGATTCTTCTGGCTCTTCTGCCTCTCCAAAACATGGGGCCTTGCCAAGACACTGCGGTGCACACTGCAGATCTCTGCCACTGGCCATGAGCTGCACACACTCTGGAGTCATACTGATCTCTAGTTTTGTGTCTTTTCCTTGACTATAGGATTAATCTGGTGTAGGCCTTCTCTGTGAGTGCCAGATGGTTGTGTACATGTACTGTAAATTTGTGTCTCTTTTTTTCTTATACACTTATGAAGTGTACCCATTGGCCGCTGGTTGCAATGCTTCATGACTGCAACGCTAGGGGCCGACATTGTCCGCCATTGCTGCAGTACCCCTAGTTTTCCATTAGTTAGCATTGCACTTTCCACAGGTTTTAAAGGGACTAGATGCAAGTTGGTCATTTTTATACTCACTACTGCCACCTCAGGTCTTACGTGTAACTCCAGTTTCTATATTAAGCTCGTGCATGACGGCACTTCGGACCCGAATTAACACCTTTTTGAGTGACAGTGCAGGATTTTAGAGGCAGTTGTGGTGAATAGGTCTGGGCTCATTCTACACATTAGAACATTGCTGGAACACGTAGGGGAGGAAAATACTCAACTTTTAACATTTTTAAACTCCGTATTGTCCCTTTAAGCAACTGTAAAGCCTGGTTTCTAACTTTTTAGAACTTTCCACAGCTAGATATTGCTCCTGTGATAACGCTGGGTTACTCACAATTAAAGAACTCAGGCTGGTTTTCGTAAGGTACATTTTAGAAATCTCGTATACTAGTGAGGGCCGGACTTTGATTGACAGGCCGTTAGCATTAAAGCTAATGGCGCGGGCGTGGCTGGTGATTGTCTGACTACTGTTTATCTGACTATTGGTTACCATAATTTTTAATCAATGTATTTGCTGTTTCTGTCCTCTTTAGTTGACTAGTGTTTGTGTCCGGGCTACACTGTGTGGACAAGCACACTAAAACTAACTTCTAAATTGCTCTGAGAATAAGCTTGTCCAAATAATGCACTCAGTCAGACATCCAATTATGGTCGCTGCTCCTCAGGCCTAGAGGCTCAAGCAACTTTTAGTACTCTCATAAAAAAATTATTCTGAACATTATGCAAATTCGCTGTAGGTTGGTGGGGGTTAGGGTTGATAAGTAATCGCACTAGGAAGTAGGGATTGAACGATTTAGTTCATTTGTGTTTTTATTGCCATATAACAAAACGCAATTTGCAAAGCGCTGAGTCACACAATTTAGGCCTATGTGCCGTTTTCCTTAGATGTAAATGGAGCATGACGAGGAACGCCAACATGCGCTCCTCCTCATGCTTTTGTTCATTTTCTCAGTGTGTTACGATGCGCAGTAGATCGTGCACGCAGGTATTAGCGTTGATAATGCAGCCACCGCAAAGGACAAAGGATAAAGTATAAAGCATATGTCTCTATTAGCTTTCAGTTAGCAGCTGCGCTAATCACCCCATTCAGTTTCCTACTTGTAAAAAGAAAATGAGGCCCACTGCATAGCACACAGAACTACCCTCTCACTTTGTTAAATTTACTTACCTACGACATATGTATATAAGCCTATACTTCTGAATACTAGACAAATGTGAAGATGACGCGAGCCATGTGTAAAGAGTAAACAAACCTTAAAAGGCCCATTTAGCGTCTCCGTGGAGAAGCTAACGGTGAATCTGTGGGTCTTAAGAGGAAAGACTCATGTTTGAATGTGTTGTGCAAAAAGATAAACCCATTTATGAGGCATTTCTCTCAGTGATGAGTGCAATAAAGAGCAGATTCTTGGCACAATATCCACTCTTGAGATATGGATATTGCGTCACATTATATTGCAAGAACTTAGCGTTATATTGTGCAGAAACGCTCACCCCTATTTCACAGTTCGGCAAACGTCTGTTATGGTTTTCCGTTTGTCTAACCCCTGGACTGCACATTGGGAATTGCCTCTCAACAGCCATTCTTGTTCTCTATATTTAATTGGTGCTATTTGGTGCTGGGGCATTGGTCCCAAATGCCACCAGAGAGGCACATTCATTGCTTCAGTTGTGGCCCTGTGTTTGTCTGCTTGCGTTTTGTCATCTGGTCTTTAGTTCCTCATGGGTGACTCCCTTGCACGGACAATGTCTTAGCACGCGTAAATTAAGCAGCTTTGTTCTCTGCCGTGCTGTGACTGGGCTTCTCTTTACGCTCGGGCTGTGTTTATTATTTATGATTGCATGCAAAGCTACTGCTGTTGTAGCAAATGGAACTGGAGTCCTGCCTTGCTCCAGAGTAAATAATGCATTTGGCACACACTTGCAGTTTCTCAAAGGTATGGGTGGACGAGGTAGTGGAGCCTTGGAGCTCTGTGTACATTGGCCTCTTTCCCAAATTGTCGGCCTTTGGAGTCGCTGGCACCCACTGCTGTTCTAAAGGGGGCTAATGATGTCTACTCCTAGCTCCGAGTTGTTGTTTTTTTTTTTTCCCATCCCGCACTTATTATAATGCACAAGAGTGAGTTCAGCAGGAGCACTGGGACTCATTACCAAAGTGATACCAGGAGGGGGAGTTTCCTCGAAAGCTCTGCAAAGCTATAGTGGACTATGACAGCAGAAATGTTTTTTGTTTTTTTTACCTGAAAACAAACAACAAAACTTAGGTTCCCATAAAGTTTGTTTCTATGGCTTAGCTTACCTTTATTTCATACTGAAGCAAAGACACATTTATGTCTGCCAAACTTTTTAAAACCTTTTTCAAAATCTGTTTTCTATAGGCCAAATAGAAAGGGACTGGGTAAGGTTATTCCTCAGCTGAACATGCGACTTTCCTGATTTGTCAAATTTTCCCAAAATAATGCAAACAGACTGTAGCAGCATGGCACTGATACTGAAGCAAAACACAATTTAATAATTTTATCTCTAAAGACCAGTCTGCTACCATCTCTATTTTTACAGTCCATTTAAGCATTTACAGTTGACCTGCTTTAGAAATAGGCGGTTAGAGTGCCCGCTGCAGTTCACTGAGAGGTAAACATCATGAAATGTTGACTCATCTCATGAAGACCGAGAAAAGTAAGGTGAGTCACAGTAAAAGGCATAAAAGCTTCTTCGAAATTGAAAAGTTACTTGGTGTGAAATAACCAAAATTCAATATTTTACTTCTTCAAAACCGGCCTTAGATTTGTCTTTGGCTGGGCGATTTGGCCAAAAAAATAGACGATTACGATTTTAGTCGATCTTATTGGAAAAAACTTAAAAGGGTCTGCTGATATTTCATATGAAGAAAACTGCTCAGTCCAGGCCATTTATATTCAGATTTATTACACAATTTTCGATTTGATTTAAAATGGTTATTTCTGTTTTAAATATGCCATGTCTGCTCCTAAAAAAAGTAAAAGTAAAAAGTGTTTATCCTCAAGCCTCGAGTGCTGCTGTGACAGCCGTCTCCATGGAGAGACTCGCAGAGGGAAAACGCCATCGCGCATCGGCCTTTGTAAAGCCGCAGGAAGTCACTAGGTTCTCCTCTTGTGTTGTTGGAGTGGTCTAAAAAGCTGCTAACTTGGCCACAGTGCACGTGAGGTAGACATAGACTGACGGGCCGATTTTACGATTTTTCCACGTCGTCTGTCTTCAAGAACGTAAATTAATCAAATGAAATGAATTCGATTTATCGTTCAGCCCTAGTCTGTAATAATTTTGAGCAGTGATCCATAATTGTAAATATAAAGAAATCATTGCTAACATCGATCGATACAGTTATCCCAAAGCACTACAGTATTACTTTTTCTGTATACTGTAATTAGGTTCCCAGTTGGACAATCTTTGGTGAAACTTTACATTGTCTATAAACTTCATTATAACTTGGAAAATGTGCTTGTGCGAACTGCTCCTCTGGCACAGTAGACAGCACAGGAAGACTGAAAGGAGTACAGGGAGTATTCCAATCCCCGCACTAGGCTCTTTATGGTGGTAATATCCAGTTTTATATTTGAGCAGCAAATTATGGCACGGCGTTAAAAGTAGTTCCCAAATGGTTGCACTATACGCCACGCACGCACACAGATGAATGCTCTGCTGGAGCTGCAGTAGTTTTCTTTGGCCTTTATTTGTTGCTCAATGCTATCTGCACGGTTAGTCTAATTGTAAATTTGAGAGCGAGGGCACAAGTGAATGCTGTTCATCCCGGAGTGACTTACTCTAAAGCAGAGGAATAATTTTCTGCTTCAGTAGACATATTGTTGGATGAAATATGGAAATAATGCTCCAAGATCCACTTAGCATTACTTTGATCTTGTTACAGCTTTGGCCCAGTGCACGCGTTAGTTTATGTCACAAAAACATATCATGCTTTTGTATATGCGGACAAATGGGAAGCATGGATGTACACACAGCCTTTGCGACAGACACTTTGGGACAATTTCTTTGCTGTTTAAAATGTAGATTAGTTAAACTAAACCAAAAATCAGCAGATTAGTGAAATGTTAATTAAAGCAAGATATTATTCATCAACACAGATTGTTTTTCTGAATTTTGTGTCCTTTTTGAAAGTGCTGTTTACTTGTTTTGGCTTTCTTGCTTATGTTCAGAATACCACAAAAAACTATGTAAATACTAAAAACAACTGGCCATTTTTGGATAATTGCCCATGTTACGAGAATGTCACATCTGATGGCATGAGGAGGCTTTCTGGATTGATGGAGAGCAAAATGTTGGCATCTTGTTTTAACTTCAAAATAAAAAAAAATTGGTATGCTAATACACAATGTATTAATCGTCTGGTAAAGTATGACTGTAAAACATTGTTATTCAAATTATGTCTAATGGTGCGTCACAATTGCGTCAAAACAAGCCCCTAGTTGGACACGATTCAAACACAAAGACGCTCTTGCCCGTCAAAGTGTGTTCAGAAGTGTCGTCTTGCCTGAAAAAAACTGCAGTTTTGGGGCTAACTAGTCCCTCTTTGCTAATTAACATATCCTATGACTCTTTAAAGGAATAGGCCACCGTTTTTGCATACTGAGATATGTTCTTACCTGAGCTCAGACAAGTTGTTGCGTACCTGTCTGGTCTTTAAATGTGTGCTGAGTCACACAAAAAGATCAAAGATGTTATTAACATTTAGCCTCTCCTCCTCTCCTCTATGGGGCCAAACAGGGTGAAGTTAGAAGCGACCAAGCTCTTCCACATTTTCCCTATTTAAATACGGTTACACAAAACGTCGACGTCGAAGTGCTCCTAAGGTGTTATTACTGATAGGTTGACGGCGCGGCAGAACTTATGGCCACTCCCCATAAGTTCAGTTTTCCCAGCTCCAGCGTCTGCCCCTTTTCTCCGTGTAATGCCGCATTCAAGCGCTTATGTTGATATGACGCGCGAGACACTGACGCACTGATTGTGTCGCTCTGTTGTGTCAATTGCTTGCGCAGGTTATCACATGTGTGCACACCTTCATATAGACAATACACAGAAATCACCTGCACCTGACCTGCGAGACACATTTGATGTGAACATACCACAACAAAGAAAGTTTAACAACAGAGAATAAGCCTTGTGCAAAATTAATAAGTCTTGGTCGTCTTCATGTCATTGAACTCTGTCTGTGCCATTAACTTGAACCCAGCTTGTTACGTCCCCAGGCCTCCAGTCTCCCTCCAGTTTGTATTAGTGTTGGTTGTGGTGCTAATTTCCCCCTTTCCCTCCATGGAAACCCTGGTTGTGTGAGCCCTGGTCTGGGATTGGAGGACTCGTTCATGCTCGGTTCTGGTTGGCTGCTCGTCCTTGGTCCTGATTAGTGCGGTATGGGAACACCTGGCCCCAATCAACCTCATGCTGCTGCCACGCCTATAAAAGCCCACACCAAAGAACATTCGGGGCTGCTGGTCTTTGTGGCCAGTACGCCGTTCGTTCTGTGTCTCTTTGCTCTTGTAACTTTTGTGAGACACTTGTGTTCAGAGCCGGGTTGTAACACAGCTCCAGACATGCAATATGTAGTGTCAGTACTTTTGATAAAGCGCTGGCATTTGTGGTGAAAGGTGGAGGAATCCTACTAGACCAGCCAGTGGCTTTTTCAACCTGTAAGAAGTGAAATACCTCAACAGTAGGGATGTAACGATTCATCAAAAATCGATTTAAAATTGATTTAATATGGATAAAATGTGAATCGATTTGTAAAAAATAAAAGAATCGATTTTAAAGCCACCCTCAGCTACTCCATTTTGTGCGACCAGAATAGACCGGAACATAGCTCGTTGTTTCTAACGACGTTAACTTTTTCTCAAGACAAGCTCCACACCTCCCCCCGTCTCACCCCCAACACACGCCACACCATATGTGAACACATACACGTGTAGGCATCGAAGCAGCAGACGCAGCTAAAGTTAGCGGCTACGAGATTAGCGTTAGCGGCTAACGCAGAGTTTAGCATTTTGACAGAAGTTTACCAAAGATCATAAACTGACAAACATCTGACCAACCTGCTCTGATTCTGGAAAAAAATGCACTGTAAAATTTGTTCTAAATGGTAGTATTATGTTCAAACTGCAAATAAATAAATAAAGGGTTTGGTAAAATAAAGCCCGACTCCTGCTGTCGCCGAGGGTGCGCTCTGACACACGGCTGCATTAACAGCACACTGGGCCTCGGACAATGCCCCGTACTTTAGTTGGAATCAAACCTGTCCTACTCACTCCTTTTCATGTTAAACGTCCTAGTGCTCCTTTGATTTAGTGGCAATAATCTTTGGGGGTGCTTTGGCAATCTCAGGGGGTGAGCACCCCCTTGCCACCCGCCCTGGCGCCGCCCGTGCTTCACAGCTAGAAGGTTTGGGTTCGATTCCCACCTGGACCTGGCCTTTCTGTGTGGAATTTGCATGTTCTCCCCGTGTCTGCGTAGGTTTCCTCCTGGTGCTCCGATTTCCCCTACCACTAAAAATATGTACAATAGGCCAGGATGAATGATGTGTGTGCGTGAATGTATGGTGGTGGTCAGAGGGACCATTTTTGGTTCTGTTCCGAAAGGTGAAGGTGGGAGCGGTTCAAGATGGATTCTCGTTTGTTTGTATACCATGAGGATTCAGCTTGCTGGCAAGGTAAAAGGGACACAGCAACAGAAGAAAGTGATTATTCTTTCATAGTTTTTCTGCTGATCTTTGATTTAAACATACTAGTCTACTGGACTAACGGATGTTAAAGCACCCCAAATAGTGCCTCTTAAACTGATTCTGAATTGTACTAACATACTCACTGCAGCCCTTCCTTATGCAGCTGTCAAGCTGCAAGACTGCAAGACTCAATTCATTTAGACATGTGATTTTGATGATCACTGATTTATGAATGAGCTGTGTGTTAAAACATTGCATTGTTTGTATTGTAAAAATTATAATTTATCCAATGCGTACGTTACAAAATTTTGATATTCAAGATGAGAGGAATAGGTTCATTAAAATTTCTTATTGGCTTTGTGTGCGTTTTACAGTGATTGTCTTTGCTATTTTTCAAGGTTTGTTGATGCACTTTAACTTAAAAACTTAATAAATATATTTAAAGTCAGCAGTTATTTTGTTTTTAATGTGGCGAAAATAAAAAATCTAAATCAAATTGAATAGTAAAGCCATTTTTCGCCCTGCTCTAATTGGCATCAAGACAAGCAATAAACAGGCAACCAAGTACTTGGATAAGTTGCTATTAATCGTTACTCCTCTTGAAAAAAACCTGTTACATTAATGCTGTACTTTATTATGAAAGTAACTAGGGCTGCACGTTTTCAAGTTTTTCATTAACCGTTAACCGAGGCCCTTAGCGGTTAATACTCGGTTAACCATTAGTGTGCGCACTAACCAACCCCCACCCCCCGGCGCCACTCCCTCCGTTACGTTATACTGACAGACGCGAAAGGGGTTTTTCATTGTTAACACCTTTATTAAATGGCTGGAACACATTTAAAATGAAATGAATTTATAGAAATAAAACGCAGTGGTAATGACAGAGCAGTCAAATTAGGTCACTGACTTGCGTTCACTTGGCCCTACAGTATTATTATTTATTTTACCTGCAGTCATTTAGCCCGCTTTTTTTGAAACATTGTGCAAAGAAACAGTCATTCATGCGTACAACAACAACAACACTTATCTCTCCACTACGTTTTAACAATAACGAGAAAGGCGAGTTTTGTGCCTTTAGCTTACCTAGCTACCTCCTAAGTGATGCCCGGGTGTCGGATGTTGAGATGGTACAACAACGAAGTTGAAGTATATCTAAGCACTGCAATGCAATACTTGCATTTTGATCCGTCATTCTCGGTTGTAAAGCGCTCCCACGCTGTGTTGTTTATGGCCCGCTTCATATTGAAAAGTTAAACTAGCTAGCCATGCGCGATGACGGCTTCTCGTGAACAAATGTTTGGGAGCGCTCTAGCGGTCTCTGGTGGTGCAAAAATGTATTACAAATATTTTCAATGGCACGGCAAATTATACACGCCAGTTAACCGAGCAAAATGCTTTTACTCGGTTACGCAATTTTTAACGGTTAACCATGGACACCCCTAAAAGTAACGCATTACAGCACTCCTGTGTTACCAGTAATAAACATCTACACAGCTCCACTTTGCAAGCCAAGCCATAGAAGCTTAGCCTGGAAAAAGACTCTGCAACAACTTGATTTCTACAGCGTAACAAACAGGAAGCAGAGTAAACCTGCGAAGGGCAGTCAGCGGTTTTGCGTTAATATTCAAACAGAATTATGAATCACAAAACTCACCTACTGCCGATGTGTTTTTGGTAATTTACCGCTGATTAGAAAGAAAAAGCTCTCTCTCTCCCGCGCGCCGCCCGTAGATTGTTATCGAGGGGACTTCCGCATCCCAAGAATGATGATGCTCGCGAACAACATGTGACAGCAAATAATCGATTGATTGCACGGATCCATTTGAGTTTGGCAGAAGCGGTAACAGCGAGCTCCGTGCCCAGATTGATATCCCCCGTGTATAAAATATACAGAGGGGTATCATTCTGGATGCCAGTCTAATAGAAGCTACCCAAACCCACAAACCTGCGCATGATATCAGTAAATGTATAACTGTGCGACAGCCTTAGGCTTAGGCTTCAGTATTCATACTGAAAAACTACTGCAGCAGTTTACAATAAGAGGCATGTACATACTGTACAGCATCCTTAAAAGCAATGAAACCGGTGATAGTTAGTGAATAGTGTGATGGTGGAGTGAAGAAAATAAATCCAAAATGCAGGACTGCAACAAAACTGGTGATTTAATGAATGACGAAAACCAAAATAACAAAGTCCAGAGATGCCAAAAACTCAAACAAACCGGGGCTGACGTAGACAATGACACAACAAAGTACAAAGCAGTGTTTCCCATAGGTTTTGAAGGCAATGTGTGGTGGTGTATGGGTGTTGTCGCGGTCGGGAGGCTATATTTTTAAGAAAAAAATCTCTATCGTATTGGTGCTAGTGATGGGACTTATGTCTCTTTGATGTTTTTTTTTTTTTTTTTTAAGATAATAAATACCCTCTAAATTGACTTTATTTTAACTAAAATGTCACTATTTCACACAATATAACATCGATATTTCACCTGGAGTTTGTTATCACAAAAAAACAAGCACACGGCCTGATTAAGCTTCTGTTGCCCTCATTCACGTAACTTTTCCTCTGCCCCTCTCTCTCCCTCGCGCAAGAGGGGAGAAAACAACGCAAGTGAAAGAGGTGTTTTGCTTCAACGCGATCTCCTCTCTAACCGTGTTTATTATTTCATTAGGTCTTTTATTTCTCAAACGTGTTGCCTTATGCTCACTTTGAGCTCCTCGTGGGTCTGCAGCAGCAGCGGTGGAGATGATCGGGGCGGACTGAGGAGGAGACAGTGTGCGGTGATGTCGCTGCCTTTCGGAGGCGGCCAAGAGCGGAGTGGAGCTGAGCGAACAGGTAGAAGATGTGACGGGGCTCCTGTAGCTGCCTCGTCACTCACAGACCCCGCTCGCCTTTTTCTCTCCTATGGCCCAGGAGAGTACTGGCACTGGGAGTGTTCGGGCGCGCCGTTTCCCCAGAGCCGCGCTGTGAAACCGTTTCCTCGCAGGCCGCGCTCACGTCTCGCTGTGTATTTACAAACTGTCCCTGTACCAATCCTACACTCCCTCTCTTTGTTTCGCAAAATAAGCATGCACAACTAAAGTGACGCCTCTCCCCCAAGAAGAATTTAAAAAAATACTTCATACCCGTTCATATCGTTCACTGTAAAGAC
This sequence comes from Neogobius melanostomus, assembly GCA_007210695.1. NCBI lineage: Eukaryota > Metazoa > Chordata > Actinopteri > Gobiiformes > Gobiidae > Neogobius > Neogobius melanostomus. The sequence continues at coordinate 4,008,607 of VHKM01000073.1, read as the reverse complement.
TCGTTCAAAATAGCCGGATCGTTCGCGACCGACACATCACTAATTGGCGCCCCTATGCAAGGCATATATTGTGTATGCTCTTTTTGCGCCACTGAGCTTAACACCCTCCCTGCAGTCAAATTGACCGCTGCGGCGGCTCTCTACGATGCATGTTTTAAATAGCGTTTAAAAAAAATAAAAATAAAAATACGAAACGCAATATGTGACGGGTGGTGTTGATTCTGTGGCGGTGCGCCACAGAATAGTCTATGTGTGGGAAACACTGCAAGGGAAACACAGGGGTATAAATACATGAGGAAATGGGGCACAGGTGAAAACATCAGGGCGGGGCAGGCAAGTAACGAGGGAAGTCAAACAGAAAATCACAAAGACCAAAAAGACATGTCAAAATAAAACACCAAGTACAGATACAAACACAAAGCAAACCAAAACAGGGTAACAAAAGGCCGAATCGTGACAGAATAGCCTACTTTTACGATGCAATTACAATCCTCAAAACCTCTGATTCCTTTAACCTTGGAACAGTGGCTTCTTCTCTTGGCTACCCAGGCACAAGTGGCCGCATCAGGGGCACAGAAATGAGAGGAGATGAACAGAACTAACGTGTTACTGCGTTGAAAGTTGTTGAAGCAACATTACTTGATCTGAGTACTCTAATGCGCTAGTACTGTACACCATGCGTTACCCCCACACTGGAGATTCAATACAGATAATGAAATGTTATTGCACCAATAAATTGAATTTGACTAACAAAAAGGTTTTTCTAATAATGTGGCTGTTATTTGTGAAAGACTAATATACAGTATTACAGCGAGGACAATTTATATTTTTCTATTTCTAGATTTTGAATCCAGCTCTCCTTGTTATGCTTGAATGGAGACCAGCATGTCGGCGGCTACAGCAGTATTTGCATAGAAAGTGAGTGCATTTGAAAAACAAAGTCTGTTTTGGAGTGCGTGTGTGTGTGTGCGTGCGTGCGTGTGTGTGTGTGTGTGCGTGCGTGTGTGTGTGTGTGTGCGTGCGTGTGTGTGTGTGTGTGTGTGTGTGTGTGTGCGTGCGTGTGTGTGTGTGTGTGTGTGTGTGTGTGTGTGTGTGTGTGTGTGTGTGTGTGTGACGCTTGTTTTCGGGCGTGTGGGGTGAGGTGATAATGCAGCGGGACAGCTATCTGATCCCACTGTGTTGTAGCGTGTGTCCGGTGGCATAGAACATGCTGCGATGAGTCAGGACTGAGTGGACCTCAGTGGACCCCAGCACAGAGAGGGGCAGAGACACAGTGGCTCAGCAGGCCTGGGATGAGCCATGTGTGCCAGAGGGCTCACACGACCTCTGCCGCTGCTCTCAGGGGAAGGCTTTGCAACAGGTTTGTGAAGCCCAGTGTCTCCAGCTAAGTGCAGGATCCAAAATGACACTACACCCTCCCCACTGGGAATAACACTGGAGCAAGGCCAAAGCCTCCAGTCTCTCTGTACTGCAGTGCATAGTTTTGCCTTTTGGTTAAATGGAGTTAAGTTTCCGTCCAAGGTTTATCATTCAGGGCAAAAATAAAGCTGTTTATTCTGAATAAGGTATGTTGTTGGAAATTCATGCTTGGAATTTGATTCTTATATCATTTGTTTAAATTGTTATTTTTTTTGTGGAGAAATGTAGTAATTTGACTCTTATATCATTTGTTTACATTTTTTTTTTTTTGTACCATATATCGCTCGATGAGCTTAATGTCTCTGTAATATAAACCAAAAACTGTTTGTGTATGGTAAGATCAGAGCATGTTTGTCATTATCTGTCTCAAGGACGTACTCGCATGCCATCATACACTCCGCCCTGTCCTACTGTCTCCCAGTTTGGACGCTCATGACTAAGGAAATACTTGACCCTGTGGCTAGACTCTACAACAGAGCATACAAGATCCACCACAGGCTCCCTGGTTGGACCCACTACTGCACTGCTCCATAACAGTCTGGGGCCTTGACTTTCCAGAACTATGCTCTCAGCTATGGGATTAAGCTCGACCTCCATCTACAACTGCCCATCGGCCTCACTGTCTGCTCTGGTCCCAAGACCCAGCTCTCGATCCGAGCGTATAACCAGATCCACCACTAACCAAATCTTACCCAGACCTCACTACAGGAACACCTACGGACAAAATTCATTTTTCTCACCAGGGCCTGGAACAGGATCCCCTTCACTTTGAAGGGACCTAGTGGTCACATCTGGCCGACGGCTATCGTTGTGACCACTAGTGACGGACACTATAGCGTCACACCAGTGTGTTCCTCCTTTTGTGTGTGACAGTATGTTTCTGGCAAAACACCTGGCAAAACACTTAGAAATCAAAGCTTTTAGCCAATGGGGAAAATTCACTTACAGCTATTTTATTCTAGCCTGGCCTTAACCATCCGTAAACTCCGGTCAATTATGGTACATCTGGGCTTGATCTCAGTGGCTGCGTTTCATCGGTTGAATTTCAACCTACCATTCAGCGAGCGGGGGAGGCGGGTGTTATAGGTGACGTCAAGCATTTGCACCGCATTTGCTGGTTGTAGTTTGGCAATGGCGGCGGATATGAACGTAAAGGAAGCTCTTCAATCCATTCTGGCTCGGCTCCCAAATATCCAAAAATTATAACTGAAGCCTTCGAATGCGCAAGGAATGCTCCCAAGAGTTATGATAGCTGCTTCACTCAACACGGGCTCATTACATACGTCACGACCAAACGCTAGCTAAAATCAGATCCAATCGTTTCAAAGAAGTTCACCCTCCCACCTGATAACGGAGCTCAATTGTGAAATTCCAGACCCTCTGTACGAAACGAAATGAGTACGAGGGTATGGTAAAACCAGGCTAATTTTATTCTCTTTATTCATCTAAATTCACCTAAATCTTTGTTTTCATCTAGAAAAACACAGAAGATAAGATAAAAATAATATTGCTACAATTATTTGCACCTTCATCTCCATCACAATAAAATGCTCCTGTTAGTTCACCTGCCTCTGTGCAGTTTACTTGTGTTTTTATTGTCAGGGACTGGGGTTATTAACGTGTTTGGGACATGTGTTTGACCACAACATGAGCCAAATTAATTGTAGCTTTAAAAGGATTCACTATATCCCCTATCTCTCCTCCTGTCCGCACGTCTCTCTCCCGATCCCGCACAGCCGCAGATACATGTATACGCAGGAGGGAAAGAAAGAGGGAGAAGTACGTACAGTAGGCTATATGAGCTTGCCTTGTCCTGAGACTTACGTGAGCGCTTGTGATGAGAATATTATTAGCTTTTAACCGCGTTTGCAACGTTGTTTTCTTCGTGTTGTTGTTAGCGCCAGGTTAGCTCGCGAGCTAGGCAATGCTACAACTAGCCGGAGTTCATCCAAGACTCAAATCCTGAGCCCTTTCCTCGCAAATATGAGCAATAAAAGCAACATACTTCATTCATATCATTAGATTCTTTAAAGGAATAGGCCACCGTTTTTACATACTGAGATATGTTCTTACCTTAGCTTAGACGCATGCAAATGATCTCATCTACCGCGGTATGAAAGTTTACACCGGTGTCCAAAAGCTATTGAGAATGAGGAGTCACGTGCCGAGTTTGGGTGATTTGGCGGGGGCTGTGTGACGACAACTCTTCATTCTCAAAACCGGTATTACCGTACACAATATGATATGGACCAACCCTAGTACTGAGCCAGGCCCGATTTTGTTTTTAAATCTTTCCTGCCTAATAAATAGAATGAAAATATAGCTGCTCAAGGCCAATCAAAGAAGTGATGACCACTTTTACTATTGTGAGATATATATAGTGGTCTATAGTACAATAAAATGAGCAAACCCTAAAAGTACAAATTGTTGGTTTTGTATCAGCAAAGTCTTGGGGCTATTATTGCGTGACATAGTGCAATGAAAGCACTAAAAGCACTAACATCTTCCTTAAACATAGAAAAGCAAGAAAGCATAACGTAATGGCCGTGCCCTCGATTTGTTTTCAGACACAGAAACATTATCGGAAAAGTAAATCATGGCCAGTATTTGCCTTTTGTTCAGCTTTCTTCCGTGCCGATGTTGCCTCTGGGAACGTAGCCGGGCTGGCTCAAATTATCAATAATGTCTGAATACTGAATTGAATTAGCTTTCCACGCAGTATTGACTACAGTGATTGATTTAGACTTCCTATCTACACCTAAGGTATTTTGGGGCGAGTGAGATATGTTTTAGCTAAACTAAAATATTATCTCCTAATGATAGAAGACTCTATATAGCATAGCCTGACAAAACTAAGAACTCATCCGCGAGTCCATCCATCTTCTTCCACTTGTCCATTGCCGGGTAGTGAGGGCAGCCGTTGGAGTTGCCCAAATGACATTGCACCAGCCCCTCATCGGCAAGTAACTTTTCTGATTAAGACTGGTCTCCACTAAATAACAAGTTTACTCATAAAAACTCTGCCAACTTAGCTCAAGTTTTGTACATTTCAAAAGTTTAGAATATGCCATGCACACCTTTTCCTCTTACTATTATCCTATTATTCTCTGTTACGTATTGGGGATAATGTTATAATGTTAAAATTTTGTCATTTTTACAAAACCAATGTACTTTCAACACACAAAATACAAATATTCCCCCCCCCCCCATGGACAAAGTACTAGAAATATTACACTGCAAACAAATGCATAAAAAACGTTCACCAATGTCTACCTGTGAAACCCTCACGAGAACTCTCTGTGCTTTGACACGTCACACTGTCAGCTCAAATATCAAGTGTTGCATATTGATATTTATATACTGTTTACACTGCAATGCATCCGTCCGGCGAGCTGATCTCATTGTTAACCACTGTTCTGACATTAAGTGCCTTTGCCTCACTCAGACATTGTATTGATTTTTTATAAACTGTCATGAATTAACCGCAGAGGTCAGTGAGCCGACTGAAATGGCTGACCTTGGGAGTACTGTTACACTTGTGCTATGAAGACGCTCACATGCATAATCTTATACAAAAGCAAAGGGAAATCTTGAATCGCGTGTAAGCTTAGTGTGACAGCGTTTGTTCTCGGATCTAAAAGTCCGGCTGTGTCCTTGGGCACGACAGTGCACTCATCTTGCCTATAAATGAATGTGGTGTGTTAATTTATAGGCCCTGCCTCTACCAGTCTACCCTATAGGGCAGCTGTGGCTAAATATGCACCACTATTGAGTATGGAGTGAATGAACAATGTCATGAAAAGCATCTATGAATGTCCAAACAAGCGCTGTGTAAGCTGACAGATGGATTCTCAAGGATCAAGAAAAGTATGGTGATCTTAGTGGTGTTTATAATTATGATGTTCCTCTCCGATCGGGCTGCACAGTGTATCGCCAAATTATAATTATCGCAATATCAGGTGATTCCTGAGGTCCTCTGATTGAAATGTTTAAGTTTTGTTGCTACCACAGCCTAAAACAAAAATGCATGGTTATTGAAAAAACGTGCAAGTTCAGTTTTAGTCATGGTTTTCCAAATGTAGTTCCATTTTAGCCTTGTCCTGATTTAATAATTTTTTAAAGATGAATTGTGGAACTATATATGCGGGAAAAAAACTATTACAGTGGTCCCTCGCTATAATGCGGCTCACCTTTCGCGGCCTCGCTCTTTCGCGGATTTATTTTTAGCACAATTATTTTGCATGCTTTTTTACAGCGTATGAACGCCATACGCGTATTGTATTCTGCGTCCTGAGTGAGCCTCTCGTTGCAAAGAGGATCTTTGTGTGTCCCGTCAACACATCAGCGCACACACTACACGCCGCAGAGTCACAGCAGCACAGGCCGGGCATGAGCGGGTCCGACTCCACGTTCACTTTCTCTGAACTTTTCCGCGAAAATAAACCCTGCTAGCATGTGGCGCTCGCCTGAGCTAAACACTCGCCTTCTGAAGCCTGAAACTGCTACGATAAAACTTTGGTCGTAGCTACAATTGTCTCTTAGTTTGAACAATCGCACAGTGGAGACGAGAGCAGCTCACGATGTTTCCATCCCCACGTCTGTAATGTGAATCTAAAAATCTTATAAGACAAACAAAATCCAACAGTGTACACCAGGCATAAGGGAGAACCCGTGAACTAGTGACAAAAGTGTATGTGTGGTGAGGGGTTTTAAAACATATATAATAATTGACTGACTGACTGACTACTTCGCGGATTTCGTTTATTACGGGTTATTTTTAGAACGTAACCCCCGCGATAAACGAGGGACCACTGTATTCACTATTTGTGCGTAATTGACCTGTGACCCATTGGCTGCATTTGTGGTTAGTATGGCGCTAATACGTTGGATCACTTTGGTCTCTACAATGCTCCAGAATCAAACGTTTGGTTGGTTTTCAGGTGAGAGGCTCCGTCAACAGTGAAGACCGACCAGAAACTCCAAAAATTATGGGCCTCATTCATGAACATTTTCTTAAGAAACTTCTTAAAGGGGGGTATTATGTAAAATCGACTTTTTCAAGCTTTATATCATGTTATTATGTCATTCCCTCATTAAACACATGCCTGGAGTGTTGCCTTGGCTCATTCACATATTTTTGAGTAATCAGTAAAAACTCGATGGCAGCCATTTTAGGTGTAGCTATGCCTCAGTCCTCCTAGGAACGCACCCACCTCCTGGAGACGCCTCTGGACCTTTGTCCAGCCAAGTCACCAACCACTGCTCCTCAGCTCAGCAGAGCCCCCTCCCCGCACAGTGTTGTTGTTTAGATGCCACAGCAGTGTGCTGAAGGGGCGTGTCGGAAAGCTTCTTAAAGAGACAGAGGCCTATTTCAAGACGTTCAGTACAGCCATTTTGAGAGAGCAATTTTATTCAAGGCAGTTATTTTAATTTACTGCATATACAGACCAACAGAAGGTTACGTCATCATTGTAGTATGCTATAGACTGGTGCTATGTGATTGAAAAAAGCATAATACCCCCTCTTTAAAATCCGTACTTACGAAGGCAGTGTCACGACACGTTCTTAAGTAGGGAAAATACTTCACACGTGTGTTCTGAGGTTGGCTATTCTTAGGATTTGTTCTTAGAGAAGAACGTTTTCACCCAAGAACAAGTTTTGTGAATGCCAAAAACTTTCCTAAGAAGGCCTTAAGAACAAATTTGTGCGTAAGAACATGTTGTGAACGGTCGTGAATGAGGCTCATTGATCCTGGAGCATCACAGAGGCCACTGTGACGGAAAGTAAAGGTGCCATACCTTTAAATTTTTCCGCATATTGTGTATTCCTTGTGAAGAGTATTTATTCCTTGTCTTTCTTGCTCTGTCTCTCCAAGACAGAGCAAGAAAGACAGAACATGTTTTCCTTGAAGATCATTGCTGCAATATTTGGAGAAGTTTACATTTGTGGAGTAAACTTGTTAGTGAGTCTCGCAGTTGTTGAGCATATACGCTGTAGGTAACAGACTTTATTATCCGCCTCAAATGCAATGTTTACCATCTCTGACTCTTGCAAACATTGATTTTGAGCTGCATGTTGAGAGAAAAATTGAGAGAAGTTGTGAACAGGCTCACTCTTTGCTTTGCTTGGGTTTGTTGTTTATTTGTGTCTATCACTTGAAGCAGACTTGGCCCGGGGCATGGCTGCTGGTTCATAACCAACTGTGTGTCACATTTAGATAAGCGGTGAACAAAAACACCTAGCATAGACAGTGTGCCCTCCAACCATCGCCCGTTATTGCACGCCATCCGCTCTTTGTCAAGTATCAGCGCTAAACACATGCTCGCGTCGGACTGGCCCCATTGACTTTGCACTGCTCCTGGGCACAAGCTGCTCTGGGCAACTCTGTTTTTGTGTCTTCAATATAACCATCCATTAAAGTGTAATCACAGAGAAAGGGTTTTCACAGTGAGGTGTTGTTGAGAGGATCGCTAATGCCAGATAAAGCAGGCAATCAAAAGCACAAGGAGTGGAGTTCGACTGTAGTTGCTATGCGACGCGAACCTGCCGACACTGAGACGAGTAATTTGCTAAGTTTAATGAACTCAAGTGGGCAAGACCTGTTTTGACAGCTGGCAGGAATCACCAAGCACATTTTTACACACTGTACCTGTTCATGTAATGTATAAATTGTGTGAGAAAGGGTTGGATCGGAATTATTATATATTTTGAACAAATCTTTCAAAAAGAGATTTAAAGGCATCTTACAATCAATGACAATGATTGAATCCTTACTGTTACTAATCAAATTTGACTCTAATGGATGTGAATCACTTTGGTTAAGTATTTTAAGTTGTTGTCAGTGATTATCAGAGAGAGACTTATCTAATTCTCGATAGACAACCGTACCGTTTTAGATGATGTACCCAAACATCTTAATTTGTGAAGAAAATTGTGTGTTTATGCGTCTTAGATGCTAGATGTTTTCCTGTATTTGGTCATAAGGAGTGTTAAAAGGGGTGCAATCTGTTGGTATATTATTTGCTCTACAGTATTGTAATATAGACTTGCTTTTGTGCTTTGCCATTTACACTCTATTATGCTAACACTAACAGATGTTTTCCATGTTAATTATTTTGACTTAGACAGGCTTACACCACGGCCAGCGCCCCTCTCTCCTTGATATATGTGTCATAAACACTAATTACTCTTGTGGAGATGTCTTGGCGGAGGTGGACAGGGCAAAATTAACTGCACTGCTCTGGTGCAATGTCCTGAGCACGACACAAAGCCTCTGCCAGGCGCAAGGCTGGCTTTTCTTGACATTTTGAAAGGCTGCTGAGCTTGTACTCTATTGCAGCTAAAGTGTATTCATCAATAGTGCTTTTAACAGCACAGTACCAGCTTTTCATGTTGTTGACTAACTTGGTGAATGAAGTTCATGGATATTTGCAGAAATATTACCTAAAATATGCAACATCTTTATAATAACTTCACTTTAATTTAATTAATATTTTATTTTATCTGGACCATGATTTAAAATTCAGCATCTGCTCCCACCACATGAGCTGTTCATTATTTACTGAAAAGGAAATCTTTTTTCTTGTTCTTTCCCTATTATTCTCAGTCAATCATCTCTGTCTCACACAGAGCCACGGCGCACACAGCTCAATGTGGCGAACAATGTAATCTCTAAACAAAGCAATTTTAAAAACCATGCTGAGGTTGCACAGGTTAGTGAGCTGTGTGTAACTCACATGGGCCAATAATTGAAAATGACATTGTGCACTGTTGCTGCTTCCAATTTAATCTGCAAACTGAATGTGTATATTTGCTGCAGCATGTAGAAATCAGCATTAACCTACACCAAATAGGTTTGTCCTGATAGGGCCATGTTGTGATGAGCCACCTGCTCTCCCTGTCTCTTGCATCAGTTGAAATTATTTTCCTGTTAGCCCGCTCCATCAGACCACCTGAACACGATGGCGAGGCTGGAAGGACTGCAATATCAGGTGTACATGAGCAATACGAGTTGGCATGGGTTAGGTCATTTCATTTTTATCCGCGCTAGAGGCAAAAGATATTACATTTCTAACCAGACCTGTGGTTGTGCAAGTTGCATTTTACTGCACTGTATTCGCAGGTTATGTTTTGACACAAAGTTGTTTGTCATTGTGAATAGTTGATTATGTGTTTATCAAATATTTGAATGAGATTGTTGTTCATACCTACTAATCTGTTGTGAGATAGTTTCGCAGGGGCATCTACTGATCTCTACACATAATTTCAAGCCAACTCTACAAGATTGTATCATTGTTGGCCGGTTAAGCGTACTGTAGGTAGTTTGGACAACGAAAGCATGCGTTACAAACTACTGTATAATAAAAAAAAATCAACAGAATTAATCAATAAAATGCTGTGAATCTTATTTGTAGTCTGTGATTTCTCTGACCTTGAAGGACATGTCTCAAACCATGCCATGCCAACACAGAATGTAATGAAATGTGTTCAGCAAATCAGAGAAAATGCTTGACGAAGTAGATGTATATGGATGGGATGACAATGTGAGAACACTGAAAGATATATAGCTATTTATAGTTGTGTATTGTCAGCATGAAAATGAAAAGAAATACTTGGTGGCGTTTGGAAGGAGCAGCACACTGTTCTTACAGCTTAAGCCTTCAGCGGGACCAGAGCTAAAGAAAGTACAATAAAACGCTGCTCCTACATTATTTAGTACAGTTTAATACTGTTTACAAAATGGTGAATTAGATTGATTTTGGTTTTCACTTTGTTGCCCAGCAGGTTCTTGCATTTAGCGTGCCTCTTATTTAATATTTCCTCACTGACAAATGTTGCACACTGGACTTTGAAATATAAATGTTTTTAATGTTTGTTTTTCCAGGATGCGGGAGAAGGACCTGCAAAACATGTGCAGAAGGGCACTGCTGGTGATCGTCTGTATGGTGTCTCTGTGGGGACAAATGACCAGTGCCACATCGCACAGAAGCCACATTGGTATGTCACTTTGAGTCACAATCACTATCTGGAACCAAATGTGTGTATGTTTTTTCCACTCGCTGTTTTCTTGTGGTTTGTTCGTCCATTACTATTGGTTGGATTTTTGTTCAAATGCCATTATAACTGGTAAAGAGAAAAGTAGCCTTCATCTACTTTGCAGGTAACATACAGTGAGGAAAATAAGTATTTGAACACCCTGCTATTTTGCAAGTTCTCCCACTTAGAAATCATGGAGGGGTCTGAAATTGTCATCGTAGGTGCATGTCCACTGTGAGAGACATAATCTAAAAAAAAAATCCAGAAATCACAATGTATGACTATTTATTTGTATGATACAGCTGCAAATAAGTATTTGAACACCTGTCTATCAGCTAGAATTCTGACCCTCAAAGACCTGTTAGTCTGCCTTTAAAATGTCCACCTCCACTCCATTTATTATCCTACATTTAGATGCACCTGTTTGAGGTCTTTAGCTGCATAAAGACACCTGTCCACCCCATACAATCAGTAAGAATCCAACTACTAACATGGCCAAGACCAAAGAGCTGTCCAAAGACACTAGAGACAAAATTGTACACCTCCACAAGGTTGGAAAGGGCTACGGGGAAATTGCCAAGCAGCTTGGTGATAAAAGGTCCACTGTTGGAGCAATCATTAGAAAATGGAAGAAGCTAAACATGACTGTCAATCTCCCTCGGACTGGGGCTCCATGCAAGATCTCACCTCGTGGGGTCTCAATGATCCTAAGAAAGGTGAGAAATCAGACCAGAACTACACGGGGGGAGCTGGTCAATGACCTGAAAAGAGCTGGGACCACCGTTTCCAAGGTTACTGTTGGTAATACACTAAGACGTCATGGTTTGAAATCATGCATGGCACGGAAGGTTCCCCTGCTTAAACCAGCACATGTCAAGGCCCGTCTTAAGTTTGCCAATGACCATTTGGATGATCCAGAGGAGTCATGGGAGAAAGTCATGTGGTCAGATGAGACCAAAATGGAACGTTTTGGTCATAATTCCACTAAACGTGTTTGGAGGAAGAAGAATGATGAGTACCATCCCAAGAACACCATCCCTACTGTGAAGCATGGGGGTGGTAGCATCATGCTTTGGGGGTGTTTTTCTGCACATGGGACAGGGCGACTGCACTGTATTAAGGAGAGGATGACCGGGGCCATGTATTGCGAGATTTTGGGGAACAACCTCCTTCCCTCAGTTAGAGCATTGAAGATGGGTCGAGGCTGGGTCTTCCAACATGACAATGACCCGAAGTACACAGCCAGGATAACCAAGGAGTGGCTCTGTAAGAAGCATATCAAGGTTCTGACGTGGCCTAGCCAGTCTCCAGACCTAAACCCAATAGAGAATCTTTGGAGGGAGCTCAAACTCCGTGTTTCTCAGCGACAGCCCAGAAACCTGACTGATCTAGAGAAGATCTGTGTGGAGGAGTGGGCCAAAATCCCTCCTGCAGTGTGTGCAAACCTGGTGAAAAACTACAGGAAATGTTTGACCTCTGTAATTGCAAACAAAGGCTACTGTACCAAATATTAACATTGATTTTCTCAGGTGTTCAAATACTTATTTGCAGCTGTATCATACAAATAAATAGTTAAAAAATCATACATTGTGATTTCTGGATTTTTTTTTTTAGATTATGTCTCTCACAGTGGACATGCACCTACGATGACAATTTCAGACCCCTCCATGATTTCTAAGTGGGAGAACTTGCAAAATAGCAGGGTGTTCAAATACTTATTTTCCTCACTGTATATTTGCTTTCATGAAACACAGTACACAGTAACATTAATTCAAATACACAGAGCCTGATAAGCAATGTCTTCTTTTATTTGGGCTTGTCAGAGACAGCCAGGACTGCAAGCGGTGTTTGAACTGTTGACCCTTATGGGGTGTCGCTGTCAGAAATCTCAGTAAGTGGGCGGCACGGTAGCACAGTGGTTAGCGCTCGTGCTTCACAGCTAGAAGGTCCGGGTTCGATTCCCACCAAGGCCGGGGCCTTTCTGTGTGGAGTTTGCATGTTCTCCCCGTGTCTGCGTAGGTTTCCTCCGGGTACTCCGGTTTCCCCTACCACTAAAAACATGTACAATAGGCCAGGATGAATGAGAGTGTGTTTGAGAGTGCGCATGGGGGACGACGGATGGAAATTAGCCCAAGGCTACAATCCGGTGTGGCTTGTTCATTAACTTGCACTGTCCCTACCAAATAAAATAAACCAAATAAACGTTCAATTTGGCAGTCGCTATGTTCAAGATGTAATTGAACCTCTTACCCTAAATATGACATGAAAACACTGGTAATGAGTGGTCTTGAGTAGGGCTGAGACCTTTCATTTTTTTTACAGTAGTGGTTCTTTGACGATTCTTGGTGTACGACACCAATACCTGAACGATACCTATACTAAATATTTCTCATCTAGAACCAGAAAACAGAACAATTATGTTCATTTATTCCATAAAAAAGGGTATTCTTTTTAAATTGCTGCTTTAATTTTTTGATACCGGTAGTATACGTTTTTTTTTAGCGGGCTAACAGGAAAATACGTTTCATATTAGTACATACAGCCTTTCACAGAATCTATGCCCTCTAACCCTGAAGAGCACCAGATTTTTTTCTTCACAAGAAGATTTCTACTTATGCCTGGACTCTTTAGATCCAGTGCAGCACTCTCTACTTCTTTTCTACCATACTAGTATTGTTTAACAGTATCCAGGCCTAGTCTTGCGTGTTTTCCCAGCTTTCTCAAAAGTCTTTATACAGTATAACTGATATGTTTGGCCAAACCTCATGTCTATTCTGCCTGTTGAACAGAACATATAAACTATGTCCTGTTGTTCAGTGTTGCAGTCATGCAACAGTCGTATTGGAAAGTGCCAGTACAGTGAGCCTGTCCACCCCATAGCCGTCAGTTCAAGGAACAAGACCTTTCAAAGCAATTTGTCTGTGATAGGGAGATGGCGTGATCCCTGGGCGTTACGGCAGAAGCTGTGACTACACATTGAAATAATGAGGCTCATTGCACTGGAGGACAAACAGCCCACCGCTACAGGGATGTCCACAATGGCACAAACATGTGACCAGTGCACTTCTGCCAGACTTTACTCAGACAAAAGAAATCAAAAACATACAAAAAATAATATTGGTACTGTATATGTTAACTGATAAATTAGAGTTTGTAGATGTTGTGGGGTAAAGTTGCGATTTATGTCAACTTGAAATTCTTAGAAGACATCAAACCAGTGTGCTAGGCAAAGAAAAGTTCATTTCATTTCATTTACAATTTAGGCAGTGTAATAATTCCACATACTCTTTAGAGAAAGAAAGTGCCTGTCATTTTAATAAGTTATACCATGTGAGCTCGCCACAGCTGCTCGTGTGAGTTGTCAAGGCAGCCACAACACTTTGTCATTTCATTTGAACAAGGCGGACTGACAACGAGATTCCAAATCCCACTTGTTTGACGACAAACATGTTGAATAAACCATTTCACGTGGAGCCTTACATGACCGGCTTGGTGTTATGCATTTGTCATGTGGAATGGGGATTTATTTGTGAGGCAAAGGTAGCTGAAGTGGACTGCCGTGAGCCGCCCCGACACTGGGGTAATCACATCGGCTCTCCCTGGGTGCAGGGGTCAAGGCAAAGTGCGTCTAATAAACAAAACTCTTTCGCTCTTGTGTTTATTGAGGTGTGGGTGAGTGAACTCTTCAGAATGGCCTGGATCAGAGTATTTGGCACGGCCTCACCCACCATAATAAGAGCAGTGCGTCCCCCGGAGCTCCGTCTACATTCATTAGGCGCCAGGAAGGAGTGCAGAGGGACTGGGAGGCTATGGGGGAGAGTGATAACAAGTACCTTTCGGCGAGCGCAGTTTGTTTGGGTTCAGTCGATAGGATTTAGACGGACTATGCCGGCGGGTCAAGCGGGAGCCTCATTACTCAGCTATTTAGATACTCTGATATTTTTCCCCATGGTCCTAGCTCACCAGACTGCCATTAGCAAGCAGTAATCAAGCGCTGCGTGGATCGGGTCAGTGTCCATGAGGAGCAAGTGTAGGGCAGGCGAGAAAAACACCGATCCTGCTGAGAAGGTGTGAAGCCCTCCACATGTGATAGATGCTTGAAGCTCTTCTGTTTACTTTCTCGTTTTAATTAGATCAATATAGAGATTGCACTGTGTCATACATGTTGCAATTTTATTTGGCGTATTTGAGTAGTAAGCAAGGGTGCATATAAACGAACATACTAAATATAAAGGTTATAGGAATATTAATATTAATGTTAATAATCTGCATAAACGTTGATAACCTTTTACTGAATAAACTCAACATTTTGAACTTCACCTGGAAAAAGGCCTTCTTAAAACTATGTATAAAAAACATATTCTTAATGATTAGAAAGTCCATTGCGTCTATGTCTTGAATACATTTAAACCGTGATTTCAGTGACAACCTTTGCTGTATAAAAATCCTCTCTAGGGCATGGTGATCTTAATTGTAAGTCAGTCACAGATTTAAATGCGGGCAAATTAAGACGCACGGTGGTGAACGAGCTGCACAAATTGTAACAAAATGACTTCAGTGTTGACGTTTAAACAGGGTTTGAATCAGGGTCCTTCTCTATATTCACACGCGCACGAGGGACATGCTGCCTTATTAATGAGAGGAAACTGTGCTGTGACGCTCATTTGAATTCAGAGGAATATTTCCATATTTGCTTATGGAGGGGACTTTGTACAAACTCAGATGCACCCTAACGAGTTACTCAGACTGATTCTTTTCATGCTGAAGGGAATTTTAGATTACATGCAAATTAGCTTAAACTTTTCTCTTCAATTTAGTTTCAGAGTAGAATTACGTAGATCCTTGCAAAAACAAGCTTGTCAGTGTAGATGTTATGCCACTTGAAAATGTGTTTTTACTTTGTCATAGCAGTTCAGTTTAGGTTGTTTATCTTTGTAAACATAGTAGCAATGCATGATGGGAAAAAACAGGAAGTACAATGGCCACGTAGCAATTAGCTTCAGACATGTGTGAGTCCTCTCTATCATCTGCTTCTATTTGACCACGTTTCTTTCTCTCTTTTTGCTAAGGCATCATGTAAGTATTTATCATCGTGTAGTATTAGGTTATCACTTAATTTTGATTTGTGTAACATTGTTGTTATGACTCGTTTGTGTTTTATCACATACCGACTATAAGTCGCACTTTTTTTCATAGTTTGGCTGGGCCGGACTAATATGTGATTTTTTTAAATTCAGAAAACAAAAAAAGTGAATCACGGGCTAAAAGCTAGATGGCCACACGCCGCCACAGCTAGAGGAACGAGTTTGCAAATGAGAGCTTGAAAAACGTGCTGCCGGGAGAGGCTTGTCAACGGTGCAGTTACGCCTCCGTGCTCAGGTAGTTGCCAAGACGATTGTTCAGAAGTGACACCGAGGATGAAGATTTCAATGGATTTAGTGATTTGGAGTGAGATCGAGTGTTTGGTATGTTCTTTATAGTTATCTGAACAGTTTATGTGACGTTAACATACCAGACTCCTATTTAGTTTGTTGTTTATGCTTCATGTACTAGCTAACCATCAATGTGTTACGTTAGCATACCATACGCTTATTCAGACTGTTGTTATATTTCTTCATTAGGCAAGTTTTGGCTGGTGTGTCTTATACGCCGGTCCGGCTTATAGTCTGGAAAATACGGTCAGCTGCAGAGCTAAGATAACTAAGATACATTATATACATATATATATATATATATATATATATATATATATATATATATATATATATATATATATATATATATTTTTTTTTTTTTTTTTACAAGATTCCCAGTAAACTTTATGGAAGTAAATCTGCTGTGTCCTGGAGTTTCTCGGGAGTGTTTAAGCTGAATGGAACATAGTCTTGTCAGTAGTTGTTGAGACTCTGAACTAGGGGCCAACTGAAATAGATTTTTGGAGTCCGATACCAATATGAAGGGGATTGGCATGGCCGATATATGGCCAATATTTTAAATAATTTAATTTAATGTTGTTGTTCTTTTTATCTTTCAATTATTCTACAGTTAAACATTTATTATAGTAAAGGTTTTGATCATAGAAATATAACTATATCTAAGAGGGTTCACCGATATAGTTTTTTATGAGGCCGATTTTGATCTGATTCCGATATAGTGCCAGTGTTGAACTGTGACAGCAGGGGGCGCTGTATATTCATGTTTAGTAGGTGCTTCAGAGGGAGCTAGTTTGAAAGACAAAAATCAGCAGACTCCACAACAAAAACGGTTATATTCTCTATCTCTTACGGTTCCGAAATTATAAGCAAAATTCTACAACATAAAATACATAAAATAGGTGTACAAACTTGTGACCGATTTTCACCGCGATGTTTCTAGGAAGTTCTAGGAAGGGTTCCAGTGTACCCTTTCCATCACTTCCAGAGAAATCAGCCGATAAAAAGGCCGATATTGAAAATACCCAAATATCAGCCTGATATATCAGTCGGCTGATATATACCCTGTCTGAACCTATGGCCCCTCCACTGCCATAGAAATTGTTAAATAAGTACTGAAACAAATCCCTCTCACTCATTTCTCTTAAAACTTGCTCTGAAAACAGGTTTGCTTACTGTACTGTTACTTATTAAGGAACAATTTAAAATAATTTACTATTGCCTATTGCAGTGATTTATAATATCTTATGGATCTTAAATTGCAAATAGTCCTAGTGTGCAGATGAGAGAGGAGAGTGGTAAGGGAGACAAATCGACAACATATTGATAAAATACACCAAGTAATAAACAATAGTTGATATTTCATACAATCAGATTTGTTTTGTCCCGGAGATAGTCTCAGAATGAATCATGGAATGGTTAGCTCTTCACAGATCTCTAGAGTACACAATGGGTTGCAGCAGGTCACAGTGGAGGCCTTGCCCAGAGTAACCAGGCAGCGACAGAGCAGCAGGTCAATGTGGCCCCGGGGACATGTGCGGATGTGGGGCAGGAGCAGGTGGATGGTGCTGTGGTGGCCGGAGATAGTGCTCGGAGGGAGATCGAGATTGAGATGTGGAGCTGTTTGAGATGCACTGTGGGGATGACAGGGGTCAGCTCGCCCCATCTCCCGGTGGCAGCAGCGAGATTAGAAAACCATCAAACGTCCCGGGCTATACTCGTGTGAATGGCAGCTGTATAGATGAGCCCTGAGTGGCTGCGTGTGGCCTTGGATGTATCCCTCTGTGCAGCGGTGGAGCCCGAGAGTACGTGCCGGGAGAATATCAATTGTTTTATTCACTCAGAGCAAATCAAAGTTCACTCCACTGCTTGTTATTCCCATCATCAGTGTAATGTTGTGTAGCTCTGTGAAAAGTTTTTAAGCCA
Source organism: Neogobius melanostomus (assembly GCA_007210695.1). Classification (NCBI taxonomy): domain Eukaryota; kingdom Metazoa; phylum Chordata; class Actinopteri; order Gobiiformes; family Gobiidae; genus Neogobius; species Neogobius melanostomus. Next base: position 3,990,794 of record VHKM01000073.1, on the reverse strand, counting down.
CAAACTTTACTGTAGCTGTAAATTGAGTTTGGTAAAGAGCGCATTTTGCATTTATATTGGTTAGAATAAAATTATGTCTCCATCTCCAAAGGCTCTGTAAAGTCTGGTTTTGGAGGGCAATTTGTTAAACAAAGCGTTGAATTGCTTTACCTGATGAAAAAAAGTTTACTTCTCTTCTATACACAGAAATTAGTTCTAATGTATGTAACATGATTCTATTATTGTTTTATTCGTTAGGTATTTTTTTCTGTATGTAGGCAAAACTTGTCTGCTTAATTGCCAAAACGTGAAGTACAGTGTAAATGTCTATTGTTTGTAAAATAAGATTAAAAAATCTTTAGCACTGGCTCTTTCCAGTCAGAGCATTGATAAGTTGTTTCTTTCTGTGTAGAAAGAAGGAGGCCCACAGGTGGGTGTGAGTTTAAACACTGGGGAAAACCCTGGTGCAGACCATGGGTGTATTATTAAAGGTTTCGTAGGACATCGCAGTTAACCCCAAAACAGCAGTTCAGGTTGAACGCACCAGGGAGTAATCGCGGCTAACTGTTGCTAACAACAAGAGCGACCAAGGGTGAACTGGAAATGATGCGCATAGTCATCAATCCCTGCCCCTGCTGCCGTGACATTTTTTCTTCCCAGGATGGGGAAGGCCACATTTACATATCGATTCCCTGATTGGTCAGATTCTAACGCCTGAAAGACACCTTTTGTAAACTCCACTATCCTTAGGGTTAGGGCTAAGGTAAGGTTAGGGTTAGTTTGAAAAACGTCACTATCCTAAGATTAGGATTAGGGTCAGGTATACGGTTAGTTTGGAGCTAGCATTGTCTTGTAGATGTGATGTCATGGTTGGAGCTCCACTTCATTGGCTGCTAATGTCAGAGACTGGCCAATCAGGGAGCAACTGGCCTTTTCCCATCCTGGGGAAAAAAAGATTTGCCTGCTGTCCGGGGATTTACCCCGGGATGGGTCTTTGATGGAGTGAGCTGCAGTAGCATTGGCCCTAGACAATTTGGTGACTAACATTTTTTTGAAAAGGGAGATTTTAAGGAGGTGGAGGAGCTGATCAGTGAGGGACACCACGCTCTAAACAGGGACAAACCAAATATATAACATTCGTGTTCTCCAGCGGTTGGCAATAGTGGTGACAGGTAGGGTGAAGGGACCGGTGTGTTATTCAAGTCAGATTACAATGCCTCCAACTGTAATTTGCAGCCTGATTACCGTATTTTCCGGACTATAAGTCGCTCCGGAGTGTAAGACGCACTAGTCAAACATTACCCAATGAAAAAAACAACAGGCTGAATAGACGTACGCGGTATGCTAACGTAACACATGGTTAGCTACATGAAGCATAAACAACAAACTAAATAGGTGTCTGGTATGTTAATGTCACAGAAACAGATCAATAAATAAAGAACATACCAAGCTCTCGATCTCACTCCAAATCATTAAATCCATTGAAATCTTCATCCTCTGTGTCACTTCTGAACAATCGCCTTGACACGGAGGACACCTGGACAAGGAGGTGTAACTGCACCGTTAACAAGCCTCTCCCAACAGCACGTTGTTTAAGCACCCATTTGTAAACGCGTTCCTCTAGCTGTGGCTCTAGCTTTTAGCCCGTGATTAGCTTTTTTTTGTTTACTTCATTGTAGTAACCTCTGCTTCTCACTCACTCCAAACTTTCTTTCTGCTGTGAAATTATATATTTGGATTAAATATATAAAAAAACACATATTAGTCCCTCCGGAGTATAAGATGCACCCCCAGCCAAACTACGAAAAAAAGTGAGACTTATAGTCTGGAAAATACAGTAATACGTTTTGCTTGGGCCAGAGGCCGGACCAGCCCTCAAGCCGGAAATCCGGCGCCTGGCCGGAATACTTCAAGCCCTGTGCCTGACACACATTTGGGGATGAAGACCACTGTATTTCACCATTTTTGACATGAATGTTTGCTTAATAATAATAATCTCTTGGATTTGTATAGCGCTTTTCAAGATACCCAAAGCGCTTCACAGCTGATTATTCATTCACTCCATACTTGGTGGTGGTAAGCTACTATTGTAGCCACAGCTGCCCTGGGGTAGACTGACGGAAGCGAGGCAACCAGTCTGCGCCATCGGCCCATCCGACCACCACCAACCACTCACTCACTCACTACATTCGCTAGGCTTCCTGGTGTTACCAAACGTCTCCCATCCAAGTACTAACCAGGCCCTTCCCTGCTTAGCTTCCAAGATCTGACGGGATTGGGCATAGCAAAGGCGGTATGACCACATACACATGCTTGGAGGAATAGGAATACCAATTCCCTCATCTGGTTCAAAATCATAATCATTAGAATCAGAATTTAACTCAAGACAGTCTTAGTCTTCAGACACATCCTCCTCTATTTCACTGTCATCATCAATGAAGAGTTCCGGAGCCTCCTGGACTGTCATCCTTTTGCTTCGGCTGCTCATTTTGTGAATTCTGCCTGACAGAGTGTAATGTTGGTAGGACTCCCATGCAGAGAATCTTTTATATGTTTTGCCCCTCCCCTGCTGTGTGTCCAGTGAATGTGGGTTTCCTGTGAGAACATAAATGGTTCCCGTCAAAAGTCAGAGTGTGTGTGTGTGTGTGTGTGTGTGTGTGTGTGTGTGTGTGTGTGTGTGTGTGTGTGTGTGTGTGTGTGTGTGTGTGTGTGTGTGTGTGTGTGTGTGTGTGTGTGAGGGAGGGAGGGAGCCTGTGTGTTTGATTGGGATGAAATATGTCCCCTTTTACCTCCAGTTTGACTGCTGGGTCAAATTGACCCGAACAGTATCTATGTGATATAAACATGCAGGGGGTGGTTACAAATATGTGAGATAAACCATTTTCATCTTATATGTTGATTACACTAAATATGGCAAGCAGAAAGACGTTTCACACTGAAATAATACTTTTAACAATTTTTCCTAGATCTTCAAACTTTAAAACGGGTCAATTTGACCCGTATCATAACAGGAGGGTTAATGTAAAAGTCAGACTTTAAATGGCCTTGCTAATTCAAAAGGTAAAAGTGTTATGCCACACATAGAGTATCTGGGACAAACTAATTACAGGAAAAGTGTTTTGATGGTATTTTGCATAAATTATAGTTTGCATAAAGATGCCCCGATTATCACTGTTTAAACTGAGTCAGGTCAGTCCCGCGCTTTGACAGAATAGCTCTTCCATCTTAATGTCCTGTCTCATTTACAACCTATACGTAAATTGTGTGGTCCTTTATAACATAACCTCTAACTCTCGAGCTCTGAAATGAAGAATTTATGGATTTTCCTCCAATTTGAAGGAGAGCTCGGTGATAACAATTTGAGCTGATGAATGCAATTAGTGCAGAAGTGCTAACAGCATGGCAGTAATTGGGTCTTACAAAGTGAAAGCCTGCCCTTATGCCCGGCAATTAGAGCAACCTCCTTAGTTAGTTAGGCAGTTGTTGCTGTTTATGCTTGAGTGAAGCCGAGTGAGAGCAGGTAAACCCGCTCTTATGCACTGCGGTCAGGACGATGATGAACACTGTGTCAGACATATAGATTCACCAGCCCACACAGAGGTAATAATGGATGCCTGCTCCTGCTAATAATTACTTTGTGGGCATAGTCGTAGTATTTTGTTGTACTCATTTCTGCAGATGATGGATACTAAATGAAAATATTTTTTTATGGGATCGTTAGAAATTAAAAGCATCAATTAGTGCTTTCGCCTCAAAGCAAGAAGGTCTCTGGTTTATTCCTGGACTGTGTAAGAGTGTGTAAGTTACTTCTCTATTCCCAGGATTCCCAATGTCAGTAGGACGTACAGTATATAAATAAATAAAAAGAGAAAGAATAGCTCAGAATAGTCTGTTTTTGAGGTTTATTTGGCGTATGAATAAGCCTGCTCAGTTTTTTCGTTTTGAGATTATATTTGTGTAGAATTATACAGCTTGAAGTAAAAAGTACCATCACTGTCAATTTAAGTCAATTCAGCAAGAAGCCTAAGGGCCAACAAAAATTGATCTAAGGGCCGCATTTGGATTTTGGGCACGCCTGAGCTACCACATTCACTTTGAAATTCATCTTAAGCATTTACTCTGTTCTCTGGTGTGCTGCTTGTTGAGGTGCTGCTGCCATTAAAACCAGAGCAGCCTTTCTGCAGAGCTCAACATCTGTCTCTAAATTGGCCTATAGTTTAATTTCTGGATGTTTCCAAGCGTTCGGAAAAAGTTTAATGCCCTCTCCAAACGCTAATTTCCTCGTCTTACTATTACAGATTTGCAGGCCCTAACCGTAAATTTAGCACAACTGTCCCCTGAAACCGCTCTCTCTTCCCTACACCTCAGCAATATAAATCCTAAACGACATTTATGAGTGCTCATCTGTAGTCGAGCTACATTGGGAAGGCGGTGGAAATCGTCAGCCTTGGGTAGTTTCCTGCGTTCTCTTAAAGTAATGCCTTGTTATGACCTGCTAGTTACTCACCAGAGGCAGGAAACAAACTGAATAAAGTGAAATATAAGCCCCTAAAATGGGTTTTGTCAATTGCTTGCTTCCGTCCCGTGGTTGCGCATTGAGCGCTTTCGCCTTGTCTCTCACATCTCAGCGGGAATAGAGTAGCATAGCTGGGGTGTCCGTGTCTGTCGCTCCATAAAAACAGCTTTGGAGGCTGACTATCAGGTTTATGTGAATGGACTGGAGCATAAAATGTAATGGGTCGAACCAAAGCGCTTTTTTAAAAGGTTTGTCGGTGGTATTTTTCAGCGTGATGTTCTATTAAAAGCAGGGGACATTTATACAGCACTGTCAGTGAGAGGACAGGTCAGATGCTGCTGTAATAGTGTCCTCGGGGCCGTGATTTACGCAGGGATCAAGGATCAGTGTGGCCACTAATGAGGTTATATTGTTCTGGTATGATTGAGCAGCGCAGGTTAAATATAGTGCCCACTTAGCCGCAGTGTCATCGCAATTACGTAGCAGTTTGAAAAGGGATTGTCAGACATGATCATCGGACTGCTGTGATCGTTGTTCTTGATAATTGCCAAATAAAGGCGCAGTTGGTTGGAGCGGCTTTAAGTTATACAGCCAAGCCCGTATGTTAGAGCTGCAATAAAACGCAAAGAAATGGGAAATGGTGTTCAAATGTTTGCAATTAACAAGTCACAGATATGGCAGTTATTCACAGTACAATATCTTTGTATTAAAAAAGAAAAAAAGTATGGGGTCTGTGTGCTTAGAACTTGCCAACCATGCCCGTTCTGAACATTCTGACATTGCTCCGCCATTGCTGTAGTACCGCCATATAGCCGCTAGGCCCCCATTGGAATGCATTGCACTTTAGACACGTTAAAACAACTTTAATGCCCGGTGCCTAATTGTTTGGACTGTCTACAGCTAGATATTCCTCCTGTGATTACGCTGGGTTAGACACAATCAGAGGCACCGGGCTGGTTATGGTAGGATACATTTTAGAAATCTCTACTTAACGGGGTCGGACTGTTAGCATTGGAGCTGCGCGAGCTACACGTCACACATGGGCCGAGTCTACAGTGAAGATCCCGCCCTTATGCCCTTTTAGGAACATGCTTCGTCAAGTAGGGGAGAAGGCCTGTAAACCCGCCATGAATTCCCCCTCGAACGTGGTCATTATGGTAAACGGGGAGGAGTGAGTATTGACGGTCTATTAATAATATGTCTATGGGTTCCAACTGTGTTTTATTGTTTTGAAAAGGTTAACCCCTCTGTGAACCATTTACAATAGAGTCCCGACACAAGCAAGAAAGAGCATAAAAGTGTACAAGCATTTTGCGACGTTAAAGGGACAGGTGGAAGTCGTATTTTCTTACGCACACTGCCACCTCAGGTCTTGCGCGTAACTGCAGTCTCGTTGTTAAGCTCCTGAATGACGGAGGACATAGACCAACTTTTCCAGTGACAGTGCAGTCTTTTAGCGGCATGAGGTGAATAGGTCTGGGCTCATTCTACACATTAGGACACAGCAGGGGGTGGAAAATACATCATTTTAACATTTCCCTTTAACCTCTTAACCGAGCACATTTTCTCCAGTTCAGCTTTACCCAAATCTAAAAGCTTCTTGAAAAAAGGCGACAAAACAGCAACAAAAAATTACAAAAACGCATCAAAAAAGTGATGAAAGAGCAACAAATCTGGCGACACAAATGTAACTAAAAACGACAAAAACCGCAACATGAAAAGCGACTAAAACACAACAAAACAGGCACCAAAAATGTGACAAAAAGCAACAAAAAAGTTACAAAACGTGGAGGAACTGGCGACAAAAAACACAACTAAAAACATTGAAATCATGACAAAAAGTGCAGAAAAAACGTCAAAAAAGCAACAAAAATGTTAAAAACATTATAAAAACACAATAAAAAATGTGACAAAAAGTGCCAAGAATAAAAAAAGGGACCCCAACACAGCAACAATGCGAGGAAAAGTCTTGTTTTGTAGGTCTTAGCTTTCAAATGTGCATTACACTGGCCTATAGTCTGTAAACTCCAGTCGAGAAAAACTTTCAGATTTGGGTAAAGCTGAACTAGAGAAAATGTGCCCGGTTAAGGCGAGGGTTAAGAGGTTAAAATATGAAATATAATTTGAGTTATTTCACCTTTCATGCTTTTTGTCACTTTTTGTTGCGTTTTCATTTTAGTTTTCATTTTGTTTTCATCTCGTTTTCGTTGCTATTTTGACGTTTTTTCCCAGAAGCTTTTATTTGGGTAATGCGTAAGTGAAGAAAATCTGCTCGGCTAAGGCGGGGCTTAAGAGGTTAAGTAAAGCAAGTCATAAGGTCAGTCATGAAGGCTGAAAAAATACATTAGAATAAGTAGAATCACATCGTGTTGGAAAAAGAAGCTGTTATACATAGGTGATAGAGTGTCACGTGGAGAGTATAAAATATCTTTAAAATTAAGAATTGTTTGGAACTTACCGTAAATAATCGTCGTTCTAGAAAGAAAGAAACAAAGGAAATGGAAAAGACTGAAGCTATAGGATTTTATTTCATTTCATCCATTAAGCCTTTTAATTCTTTTATGTTTTCATTAGTGGTGCATTCTGTTGGTTTTCCAAATTCATTCAAACTGCTATAATATTCCTCCCATATGATCTACCTGGAAATTATATTGAGAACCACTGGTGTAGTAAATCTACATTTCTCAAGTGTCTTTTGAATACCACCAATGAAAAAATACACTCTTCCGTAAACTGCGGCAAGGAGATCATCTGCTGCCATAATTGGGTAATGCTGTTGTTCCGATCTTGGTTGCAGGTTGAAAATAGCTCTTACTTAGCGGTAGTGTTAACGCAATTACATGACAGTTTGATGTAGCAGAGGATCTCTCTTTGATCTTCAGCTGTGGGTAATTTGAATCCATTTTCCTTCTATTTCCAGACTGTGTGTTGTCGTAGCGCTCTCACCGCAGAAGCACCGTCTTCCTCGAACAGAGATGGATCATTGTCACTCTTACAGAAATGAGCTGTTTAAAAGGGGGACCGTTTTAGTTTAGCCAAACGCGCTCCGCCTGTCACTCAGCTCCGGAAAGGCATCACTGGAATCGGCAGGAGATGAAAAAGGCGGGAATGGGGTTGCGGAGTGGAGATGGCAAGCGTTTAGGGACATGGAACGGGTTGATATACCGCGCGTGTGTGTGTGTGTGTGGATGGGGGTGAAGCGCCTTTTTTGTCTGCGCTAAGTAGACATGCTGAAGCTGTGCATTGTGCTCTTTTGATTGAGGTTGGAAGGGAATAAAACACTTTGGGATTGAGTTTGTGTATGATTTATGGAATAGTTGTACAATATACAAACGGAAATGGCCTTGTAGATATGACAGAGAATAGCCGATGCTTTCTTTTAAATGCAAGATTTAGAGGAACAATGTTGTGTGTAAAATTAAGGTGTTCCAAATTACTGTATGTGTTTTTTTTTCTTCAATGCAGATTGTTAAATTGCGTTGCAGAGAAGTGCAAGAAATGGATTCATAATGTGGATATTATAGGCCTCATCTAAGTCTGTTGAATAGGTATTATAGTATGTATCTATCAAAGATGTCAGTGTGGTCGGGTGCTACTTGTTTTTTTCTTGTTCAAAAGTATTTAAATCAAGAAGTAATACAGTCTCTCTGATGAGTCTCTCTTCATCAACAGTAATAACCTGTATCAGTGTCAACACCACAGTTTCAAACTCAATTCCAATACTATAGGTACTTTATTTACTAGTGTATATTTTCAACATGAATGAGAAAACAACTTTTTAATAGTCATTCAATCTTAGTAGTCCTCATTTTGATGACCTCCTCTCTCTTCCTAACATTATCCTTCATATATTTAATAAACTTTTTAACACAGAATGATTTTGTTTGTCCGATAGCTCATAAAGATCAATATGACCATTCCGGTATAAATACCTGCTCAAACGAGTATCTAGTTCATATCGTTTGCTCAGTGTCGATTGTATCTATTGATTCATTTGACGTCTAGACACAGATGGCGCCAAGGGGATGGGGCGAAGGGGCGTCTCTTTAAATTGTTTCTGACGCCCCATGTGACCCCCCCCCCATCCTCTCACCAGGCCATGGTATAGAGAGGGACAGGAGAGCGGCTGTTCCTGCGTGCTCCCAAGTCCCGCATGCAGCCGTAGCACGCACAGCCCTCTCCTCCGTTCTCTCTCCTCATCAAGTTTCTTCATAAAGACTTAGGTCAGTCCTTCCAGAATTCAAATCTTTTTTTCCCTCTATACTGCGCGAATGAACTCAGTGAGTGAGTAGGTTTGATAAAGGGGAGAAGAGCGAGCATGTATCGCGTAGATGACAATAAAGACACATAAACTTTCAACAGCGAATAAAACTAAGCTTGGTATATGAAAGCAGCTCAAACTTTTCGTACATTTTGCGGAGAGGCTGTCTTAATGTGCATCCGGCCTGTGCACATGACGCACAGTGAGGGAAGCAGCAGGTTCAACACGCCTCCTCAATAACATCATTTTGTACCCTAATTTTTTATTTCACAACAATCGGCCTCATATTCATGGTTTAAAATCCCAAATCAGGCGGCGTTTGTGGAGTGAAAAGTAAACAAAGCAATCGCAGGCACAGTATGTCAATATACGCCGTGATGGTCTTTCCACACTATCTCTTCTGTATCAGCCCGTAATAAAAGCAACAAAAAGAGAAAGCCATGAGTCCTGACAAAGGTTTTAGTGTTTTCTGAAGTCTGTGTACTCAGCGTGAGGCTGCTGCTTACAGAGCAGGGTCGAAGAAACACAATTACAGGATTTTTACATAAATACATACAATTATAAAAATAATGCCAGCTTTAAACACTGCAAAACCAATCTAAAAATAAGTAACATTTTCTTGGAATGAAAAGTATGTTTGCACTTCTTAAGAAAAAGCATCTGATTGTACTTAAATTAGATAATAAATTAGGTAACATATAAATTTTCCTCTTTCGTTTTAAGTCCATTGGCAGGTCATCATAATGTAACCTGTGTTCTGGTTTTAAATAATACTTATTAAAATTAAATTTGGTAACTAAAATGCCCCATATTGCACTAAACTATATCTGTTCAATTCATAGATATAAGATAGAAGAGATAACGAATGTTCCATTCAGCCCCATTCATAGTAATGATCCCGAGTCGCCTGTGAAAATAACATGGCTGCATAGTCTCCTCCTAAGGAGCCTGTTCCTTAAAAGGACACAAAGGTGGGAAGCCGCGCCCTTGTGGGGTGGGCGGAGCCTCCACAGAGTTCCAGAGCCTGTAATCATAGATTTAGACTTCCACTTTTTATTGCTGATGTACAAAAACATGCTTAAAAATATGACACCTATTCCAGCGTTGTCACATGGGTCATAGCAATTTTTAGAAAAAGAAAACCTCTTTGGAGCCATGCAGGCTTTTAAGCAGTACAAATGAGATCAAAGTCTTCATATTGGAACACTGTTCACCAAGTGTCTTTTGGAGTTGCCCCTGGCCACCAGGGGGTGGTATTACAGCAATGTCCGCTCCCCGCCATGAGGACCAAAGAGAAGTGCTTTCCTTGCCCATTGGTTCAATTACAAATCTCACCCTCTGCTAAAAGATATACAGTATGAAGCTCACTATGTGGCCCTGCCAAAACCTAAGCCCTCATTGTTACAAGAAAGGTGTGATTTCCTGCAAACACATGCCCCTCCTTCAAATAAGCAGGACCCCCTACTGCCCCCCAAAGAAAAATGTGTGGAGAGCTGCGCATAGATATGAAAGATTAAAATATTATTGTGAAAATGCAGTTGTAATGTATAATACTTTTAATATTTTATTTCACAAGCCGCACAATCTCTCTTCCCCGTTTTCAGTCGAGTTATATTTTTCAGTATTATGTCACAAAGGCTCATTATCGCCCGGTACGAGTCAGTGAGTAAGCCGTTCATGAGACCAAGCTCTGAGAACCAATTATGTGCGTTCATGGCTGTTTGCATTTCATTACTATAGAAAATTCAGTGAGTGCACCTCTCGAAGTGCCATTAATGAAGTCCAAAAACCGTACGTGCAAACCCGGCTTGATTTGACACATACAAATCAGTTCAAATTTACAAAGTGCAAGGGGAAGATTTAGATGCACCTTCTTGTTCAGCTGCTTTATCCACTAAACCAAACAGCCTTTTTAATTGTCAAAACATTTACTCCAGATATCATTCCTGTACTGGGCAGATTTTAACGACCATCTTGATATCAATCGTAAACATCTATACTTTGATCATGTTTGACTAATGGCTATCTATAAAATGTGTTTATTTATGTCTGTGCACTGTATACATTATCCTTTCCTCTCCACTATAATTGTGCTTTGATTTAATAACTCCAGTAGCCTTTCACTTACAAGACGCTGCGATTCCTTCAGGGCCCACAATTGATCAGTCAGTGGTGGGCTGTTACACTGTGGCAGCCAGATGAATGGGACGGACACAGACTTCATCTAATCCACCATACTCTCAGGAGACAGCTTGCACCGCGTCTATAGTGAGTCCGCTAGTTAGCGTGTGCAAAGATTAGCAAAATGAAAGCAATTGCACCAACGAGGATGTGATATTTTAATTCTACTGTAAAGCTCTTAGATGGCTGTGCTTCAAAGAGAAATGCCTCAATGCTGATTTGCATTCGTTAGGGGAAAAAAAGCAATGAATAGAATGGCATGTCTATTTTTAAACATACCATTTGGCAATTGTCAGAAAGGCGCCGGCCTTCTTTGGTCACGCACGTCGTGGGTGTTCAGAAATCCCTAGGAAAAATGATCTAACAAATAAAAAATCCTCATGCCGCCGTCTGTTCCGCGATTTTGTGAATATGTTTGGGCAGGACTGTCAGATCAGCAGCTTTACACTTGCGAAAAATGCTTCATTTTTTCTAAATATCCAATTAAAGCTGGGATTTTCTGTGTTCCAACTATAATATTATTTTACTTGTTTACTGTGATTTGCTTTATTCATAAGATACTAGACGCCATATGCCAATGTTTTTCAGTGACTTTTACCAACTTTATTGTGTTGCATTTTTTATTTATTTTTTGCTGCTGGTGCCTTGTCTGCGCGTAGTTGCTCTCAACGTTTTGATCTGCTTAGCGGGTTTGGAGTCTGTAAAAACACATTGTCAGCACCTTACACAACGCCATCAGTCTTCACACTCGTTCTTCCTGTCACCGCTTCTATTGCTGTCTCCTGAATTTTGAAGCTGCCTGTGTTGGCTCATGCATCGGCGATCACAGATGTTTGTTTTCAGTCAGGCTGCCCCTGTCAACACGGCAATGTCATCTGATTTGCTTTGACGTTAATGTGCTTGAACATTTCCGGTCCCCGATGACCGCATACATGCTTTGTCAGGTGTGTGTGTGTGTCTGATCGACCTCAGGCCACTGGCTTCACATTTCTGTTTGCTCTTGTTGAGTCCATTCTTAAGTTATCAGATGTGGACTTAAAACATCATGCAAATCAGTTCAGACCCCATCTAATTTGCTCATTGCAGATTTCACAATTGCGTTATAATGCACGTCTCCCTCCAGAGATCTAATTGCACGAGGAGTAGCTCACCCTGAATTTCCAGCTCATAGGTCACTGACAGTTTCCATGTTTCCCGTGTTTGCTCTGCGGGTCCTTAAGGAAAGTTTAGTGTATATTTAACTGTACTTTGATCTGACTTAGCCGCAGTTATTGTGGAGACACCATCAGTAAACTTTACTTTTTCCTCTGGCGGCATAATTCGGTCGAGCTTCAAAAGGTCTCGCTGTTTGTATGTACTGTGTGCTGTGCTTATTGCATATTCATGTAACAGACTCACTAGTTCTATATAATTATGTGCATCTGCAGACTGCAAACGCTGACACTGTGGCCCACGGTGTGACACTTTATCTCGTAATCACATTTTACATAAGATGGATTTTGGTTGAATTTCCAAAAGTATATGTTAATCAGTGTGACATCGAGGGAAATGATTTATTAATGGTTTGAAAGTATGGCTTGCTAAAACAAGCCTCTTTCTTTAGTGTGAACCGGCGTCAAAGATACTTTTTACACACGCCCTATGGTCAGAAACATTTTAGTTTGGGTGACGCACCAAAGAATTTACTTCTGACATGATAAAAAATAATAATAATAATGTATGTCATAATAGTGTATGGCAGAGACCAAGTGCTCCATTTATGCTCTGCACATTGATACACTTCCAGGACAGAATTCTTGTCAATAGTGGACAAAAAATAATTATTGTCTAGTATTGACAGTAAACGCAGTTAGGGGTGGGCGATATGGCAAAAATAGAATATCACGATTTTTGAATTATAAACTTACGATTTCGATATTATCACGATTTTTTATAACGCAAAATACTTAAATTACACACTGAAGTAGAAAAATACTATACAAATTTATTAAACTTTGTGATAATCAACACAGCAATAATAGACTTGGACCTAAAGCAAACTCACTTTGTAAATGAAAAACACAATAAAACTCCAGATAATAAAATTAAGTAGAAGTAAGTAAAAGAGTAAGTTTGGTAAATGCTTGTTGCTTGTCTGTTGCTGTAAATGTAACGCTCTGTCGCTGTCTGACCCGTTCACAATAAGAGTCTCAGTAAAGCGATAACATGCAGTGACTTTTATTGTGTAAAACTCAAACAGGAAGCAGTTTGTCACTGTTAGGCGACTTGACAATAATTTACTCAGCGTCACGGTGTTTTTGGGGAACTTTTATATTGTCAAAGACATGGATAAACAGAGCATATGTGAACACGGCCCAGGATTTAAATTAAACAAATGAAAGGATGCGGCGCCTGACAGAACTGTAAGGACGAAGGACACACTCGCTTCTTCGCACATGTGCGGCCAGGTAAATAAATAAACACACGCTGCAGTCTACGCAGAGCAGCGGCGTTAGGGGGAAAGACACAGACATAAATACCGCTGAAAGCCTGGTCGTGTATGCGCCCTGGAGAGGAGCGTCTCGCTGCTAAATGCTCGCACTAGCGTCTGACATTGCGTAGCAGAAAGTTTGCGGCTTAAATTATCTTAATTTATCTTATTTTTTATTATTTCATAGATTTTCTGACTGATTTTGATGTGAGAGCAGCAAATGTGTAACATAGTGTATACAGTTATTTATTTCTCTATACTTTTTCAAACAATTCTCTGTTCTGAAAACTCAAGCCATGATTACAATCTACTATCCCAGTAGATCAGATGTCCAGATTATCGAAGACCGAGGCCACTTGATGGACAAAAATCTTTACTCGCAGTTCAGCTGTTACCGTTCCCCGTACCCAGTGAGCTTTCATTGTACTGTATCTTGTGCCTGACTGGACCGATGAGGCTGATTCGTGCCGAGACCTACCTGCATGTTACATCAATGACTTGAATGTTGTACCTGATGTGATCCTCAGGGACTGTGACGCTTGACTGGCAACAAGTGACACTAGAAACGAACACACTGTGCTGCCCTTTACAGTTTGGTCTCCAGTGGAAATTGTTCAAGGACTTCCTGAGCTTGATTTATTTTGAGTGAGGGCACGCTGTATCCTTTTATCGTATGTGGCCTATATGTGAAATTTGCAGAGATCAGCGATTAAATACTACTCAAATAAGAAGGTAGCAAACGTAACACCACCACAACCTTGTTTTTGTGTCTGACCTTGATTTCTTTCTAAATCATTTGAATATTATGTATGCATTTGCCATAGAGTGTGGGGGGAATGAGGCTGAAGGTTTTACTGTTCTGCAGTAATATTACAGTATATTTAAAGTACTGTATATTTGTTCTTTGAATTATCACACTGTAGAATTGTCTACCTCTTTGTTTTTCTCCTCCTGTGCCCGAATGTTCAATAAGGAAGTGAAATAAAGCATCACTATAACTGTCAAACAGAGTGTATTTAATAGCAACATTAGTACATGAATAGTTTGGGGCGACAGTGGCGCAGATGGTAGAGCGGGTCGTCTCATGATCGGAAGGTCGGGGGTTCGAATCCCGCATCCTGAAGGTGCACGCTGTCGTTGTGTCCTTGGGCAAGACACTTCACCCACCTTGCTTCCAGTGTCTGCGTACATTGGTGTATGAATGAGAGTGTGAATGGGTGAGTGGATCCTTGCTGTAAAGCGCTTTGAGTGCCTAACATAGGTGGAAAAGCGCTATATAAGTTGAGACCATTTGTTTGTTGTTATGGTCATTTGCTGTGTTTCAATAACTTGTCATTATGGCTGAAGCTGTAGCCACAGTGAAAATTGCTCAGGGCTTCTAAATGATTGCTTACCCAAGCGGAAAGATGATTAAAATGCTTCGACTGGTGTGTTGTTTTTTTCTAGTTACCGGTGATTGTCTATTGGCTCTTATCAATTAGGGATCAATGAATATGATTGTGGAGCAGCAGAGTGGTATTGATTGGCTGAAAGGCTGCGCCCCTTGTCAGTTTTCATTAGTGTTGTGTGTCCTTTCACCTGCCTGTCTCAGCGGGAGGGAGCGCGGCTGATTCTAACTGATGACAGTCTAAGGCCTCTAATAGAATGCTATTGATCACAGGTGTAGTGTTAGGGGCCATTTATGCAGCAGCCAGGACTGCTACCTGTGCCCCCGTCGCAATCGCACACACAGGCACTCCTTCACAGTGGTGTCAGGCGGGGGTGCAGACAACTTTTACAGCCATCGAAGCGTGTGCTATTCCGTGTTCAAGTGTCATTGGCCTGTCTAACCTTGTTTGTTTTCTCTGGACATGTGAGTGAAAGCAAAATGTATGATAGGAAAAGAGCACAGTTTTAGCTGCATCGACCATTCTGACACAGGTGTCTGAAACTATGAAAGCATGTTTTCTATTTGACTTGGTGGATCGTTGAAGTTTATTTGGAGAGAACAATTTATACTCCACGTTATTCAAAGTACTTTACAGAGTAGGGGGCTTCATAAAGAGGGAAATAAAATCCATAAAATATAAATGTAATGATAAATTAAATTAAAAGAAAAGAGTGCAGGTAAAATACTTTTTATAACTTAGAAATCTGAAATGCAGCCTCACCATGCTTAGTCCTGACTCTGGGAATCTGAGATTCTCAAAGCCTGATGGTTCATGTGACACTAAGGCGTGGTTTACACGGCAATAGTCTCCAGGAAAACACAGCAGTCCTGTCCTCTATCGATCTGCTTTTATGTGAAAACAATGGCGAGTCAACAAAACCACTGAAAGTGCAGTGCACGCCTTTGTCCAGCAAACAGTACTGTCAGAAATGTACTTTGGGGTTGCACAAACAGAGCTGTGAAGTCTTTTCTCTGAGCAACAGGAAGCCACAGCAGAGACCTGAGCACTGGACTAATATGGTTGTATTTCCTGGTTCTCATCAGGACTCGGGCAGCCTTATTCAATGTTTATATTTGTGTTCATGTTTGTTAACCCACAGTCATGAAAAGTTGGCTTCCAAATTCAAAACCCCGCTTTACAATAAACCATTTCTTCACTACCATCACTGGTTGTCTGGCCCGACACCTGTGCAGCTGTATGTTTTCTCTCATATGGAACTAGACCAGACTGATCTGACCGGGCAGCGCTCTCTGACCTCACATCCTGTCCAGGTTATGGAGGTGTGGACTTGTCCTTAGAGACGATGACCTTGACCAGCAGCTCCAGTTTTAATCAGTACCATGTGTCCACAAGGGCCGTCCCCCACCTGCCGCCACCTGCACCATAATGAGCCTGGATCAACACCGGGTGAAGCTCCAACAAACCCCAGCCTTATGTGCAATGGTCATGTTTGAAGACTTTGTTTTATGAACTTGTAGCGCTACTGCTACATAAAGGCCCTAATTGCGCACAAACCAGTCCATCTATTCAGAAATGTAACATGGGCACTTAAGTTAAAAGTCCTGCATTCAAACAAGGAATAAGCTGACACATTTGAACCTTAGGGCGTAATATTATTTGCAGAGGCAGGTGTTCTTTAGTTGAGCACATTACAGGTCATGGCATGGAATTATGTGAACTGCTGGAAAAAAACCTTCAGAGTTGATTGAGTAAAGTTAGAGTAAAACTGAAATGGTATGATGCATGTTTGACCTATTGTGCTTGCCCCACATATGTAATAATAACCAAATCCTTTTGTTTGTTTTGCAACTTACATAAACAAACACACTCCTAGGTGAACAAAAGTGTGTAATTTGCATTTAATTCAATAATACACACAGATAGTCTCCATGGACCTTTACACCGTGCTTGATTGCCTATTGTCCAGACACATCTAAATCTTAAACAAAGTTTGAATATTCTATCCAGACTATCCCAACTTTTCAAATTAACTTTGACCGGGGGCGTGCTGGTGGCTTAAAGATAATCACATCAAGGGCATGGAGCCTGACCTGTTTTTGCATCAGTAAGTTTCTACTCAGAGAAAAGCACTCAATCGGCAATTGTTGTCTTGCCTTTTGTGGGAATGTGAATAGCACCTTATTGATTGGGAGCAAAATGTTTTTAATGTTGTAGATGAGATTTCTGGATTGCTAGCTAATAGTGAGATGGAAGCTCACACCAATCTATTTTCAAGTCAAGTCCCAAATTGAAAATCTTTACAGGCATAATTAAGGCTTATCTGAAAGGAATGTCAAAACTTTTCAGCCACTTTGTTGATTTTTTTCTCTTTTTTATTCTGAGCCATCCAAATCCAATTGTTATGTGTAAAAACAGGATCATGCTGAGAATAGCAATGAGTCTTCGCAGAAAGTAATGAATACAAAATAGAAAGCAGTATTGATGTGTGATCCAGCTTAATGGTGGTAAAACCATGTAGGCGTAATTGTTATTGTAATGTACTCAGACATAAATTAACCCATAAACAGGTCTGATCAAGTCATTTTGTTTGAGTGCGTTGTACATTAGCCTCGTCCCTGTTGGAGCCTCGTCCTCTGCCGAGGGCCAGGTCACTGGATTAACTGTGTTGCTCAAGGAGATGTGTCGAGATGGAGCTGATAGGGTTCAGAACAAGGCTCCTCCACCGAGAAATGACCTGGATTTCAAGTAACACGTGCATTTGGCACCGTTGAGCTGAAAAATGCTCAGCCGTTTCCGGCAGATTTGGGCCATTTTGGGGATTGCCAAGTTCAGGAAATTGCTTTCAACACATTTCTTCCCAGAAATTATTTCCATAGTGTAATAAACGTATTGGTATGCATGTGGTTCTATTCTGATTGTGCATAATGGCTGTTTGTGTGAACTTGCTTCATGCAGTGCTTTGTTTCACTATTATTCATATACAGCATATTGTATATCATGTAAAGTTATCCCACTGTTTCCACCAGAAAACGTACCCCACATAGTGCAGTTTTCAGTGTAATGTTAAGACAACAATCTCTAACAACTGGACAGGTTTTAGATCTTTTTTGTTCTGTTTTCTTTTTTGTTCAGCATCTACGCCATGCGTACTATACAAGATGATAGTAGAAGTAGAAAACGTTGAAAAAATCACGGCAACTCAACTTCAAAGTTTTTCTGACATTGGCCTCATATTTATGCAGCTATTTCTCTCAAAGAATCATTTACTATTTGTTGATCACAATGATCTTTGTGTCCCAAATAATTTGAATGTCGATACCGTTGTGTTCCTGCCACAAGTCATTGTCCCCCGCCTTTTTTTTCCGCAGTTTCCAGACAACAATGCGGAAAACTGAGCCGCACTGAGGCCGCTCGAAAGGGCGTGTGAATTACGCATTTTTTCCACAAGGACCTCACAGACGCGTCAAGTATAATCCCAGCTAGTTGTTCACAAACCACTGAGGTATTGTCTTTAACACAGCACTAAAAGTAGAGAAATTATGTCTTAACCCACCGCCCCTGTTTAGAGAGGAATTCTCCACTTTAACATAGATGCCCTCCCACACGCCCTTCTCCTCCCTGCCCAGTGTATGGTGGACGTCCATGTCCAGAAAGCTCTGTTGATGTTTTTGCAGGTGTAAAAACAAGGCAAGGCAAGGCAACCTTATTTATACCGCGCATTTCGTCCACAAGGCAACTCAATGCGCCTGCTGAGTCCTGCCCAGAGCGGGTGGGCCTTTTGTGCTGGCACATGCACTTGTGTAGAGGCTGCTCTGTCTCACCAATGTTCAAATCTCCACATTCCTCACTGCACGGGACAGAATACTCCACATTACTCCAGAGGTGTTCGGTTAGGATGTACCTGCTGCTGTCTTCGTGTGGACATGGGCTTAAATATACAGGGATTTGAGGTTTGAGAGGACCCTTCTGAAGTTTTCTGACATTCTGGAAACATCAGGAATCACCACATGGCCCACTGTGAGTAACCAGACTGTTTTAAACTATGTTCAAAGTGCTTTTGTTCTATTACTTCCTTTGCCTTGTGTGGAGATGGTGTCTGTCCGATGGTGTAATGTGCAAATTACGCCCAGTTTTAATTCTAAGGGGTGGTGGGAATCAAACATCAAATAATGATCAGTGTTGGTTGGTTATTGAAAGAACTCAAAAACCTGTTGAGTTGTAAGAGACTGTTGTTTTAACATTTACATCTTGATCTGGATGAAGACATAACCTACAAACTAACTCTAGGTGTAATCGAAATGTCTTTTTCTTTTGTTCGAGTTGAAATATTATCTTGGCTACTATATATTATGTGCAGGATGTAATCCACTTATGTCTCCTGGTTATGCAAGTATCCTCAAAGCCACAACTAGCTCACAGGGAAAGAAATATTTAATATCATGAATTAATTAAAGGGCATTTAAGTCATACGATTGTTTTATTTTTGTGTCTCTAGTATTAGCTGAATGTGCATCTGAAGTTGTCACCAATAATGATCAATCAGACTCCAGGTTCAATGTGAGTATTGACTGCTCATACAGATAGTCGCAGCACTCCATAAAGGAGCAGAATCTCATTTCCTCAAAGACGTGTCTGTTTGTGTTGAGCGGTGTATGAACAGCATCCCTGGGTCTCCATGCATAATGCAGAGTTGATTGTCCAAGAAGCCCCTGTATATTGAGCGCAGTTAGGCTGATCCATGTGGGAAATTACAAGTACAGTTGGTGTATTTGCTCAGCTGCTGACCGGGCACTTAATCGAGTTCAAGCCAGGTCTGTGCAATTTATTTGAGGATATGATTTAATACGAAATACTTAGACAAAATTGATGTATGGAGTTTGTATTTATTGTTTATGGTTATACCAGTCTCTGTAGGCATTATAACTCAATCATTGGCTTTGGCTCCACGTGTAAGATCAATTTATTATGCACAGCCAATAGTGGGCTCATCTTTTCATCCAGTAATCCCTCATCTGTGTATTTGTATTCCAGCTGCTCAAATTGCTCAAATGGCAATGACTAAAATGGTGAATTTGTTGTCCTTGTCTAAGATGTTGTTGCTGTTATGTAATAGTCATTGCTTTAGTGGTTCCATTAAGGTAAGCTCACAGTACATTTTAAATTACTAAAAGAGGTTCATGTTCTTCACATACAAGCAATGCAAATGTATGTACTTTCATTACGTTCTATATACAATAACTGAATAATATGCATTTTCATGTTGACTTACACTGTGGTTTGTACCCAAAATGAATCTTTGAGTATTTCTTCTCCATTTTGGAATAATTTCATTCTTCATCAACACATTTCTGATAGGAGTGACGTGTGTGCAAAGTAACCTGGCTTTGAAGGATATCGATCTGTGTTGTTTTATCAATTTACTCTGAGGTTGAGTCTCATTGTTACATTTTGTCAAACATCATCTCTGCTTTGGGCTAACTCATGCGTTTCTTCCTTGTGTGTACTTCTGTCTCCAGTTCATGTGAAGGCGGGCACCTGTGAGGTAATTGCTGCTCACCGATGCTGCAACAAGAACAAGATCGAGGAGAGATCCCAGACTGTCAAGTGCTCCTGCTTCCCCGGACAGGTCGCAGGGACTACAAGAGCCGCGCCATCTTGTGTAGACGGTATGTGCGTGGAGTCTTGGGCGTTTGGGAATGGACAATTCTTTCATTATGTATAAAGATGGTGTTGGTGTGGTGTTTCAGTCATCCGTGTTTTTTTTAATCTTTTGAAATTAAAATAAAACAACTGGACTTAATTTTTTTTTAAATATGTCAACGTTTCACACTTCAATTAGAGAGTCTCCTCATGGCAATTTTTGAAGACTGCCACGACCACCAGACAAGGGCGTGGTAGGAGGGTGAACGAGCACACAGATCTTTCATACACGGCCTCCTGAGCCCCTCATTCAAACCAACCGTGGCTCTTTATCCAAAAGTATGTGTCCTTGTTCTTAAAAGAGTGACACATCTTGTTTGTGTGCAGGAACATGTGCCTCATCCAACGCTGCCGTAAAAAAACACCTTGGTGCTTGGACTCGCCTGTGTATTTACATACATTAGATTGTTATCTATCTATTTGCTGTAATAGAAAGAAAAAACACTTCGGGCCCGATCTTGCGTTTCTAAATGCAGACTGTAGAATAGACTTTTGCAAGCTGTGCAATCTTAAGCTGGACAGGGTCTGGACAGACTCCCATGGTGATGTTATGCACAGCAGTTGTCCCTCCCCGTGCTTTACCTCCTATTGAGAATGAGGAGTTGTCGTCACGGCACAGAGCCCCCCCGCCGATCCCCCCTCGCCGCCATGATGAATGCTGTTTGGCGGCAATACACATTGGTTACGTGTGTTGTTAACGCGGTAGTAGCGGAGGTTCTTGCTATTCCGCACTGTTACCATGCCTGGAAGTCACTGCTGCGTTAAAAACTGCTCCAATACCTCACACGATAGACATGGAAAACGTTGGAACAATGGGATACAGTTTTTTAGGTTACAGATAATGGACACAGCATCGAGGAGCGCAAGTCTCACTCTGACCAGTCAAAATATGTTGGAAACGTTTGTGTAGATTGAACATATCGTAACAATGTAGTGTTTACGAAACACGCACTTTATTACTTTGTCATTTTGGTCAAGAAGTGTCCGCTAAATGCAATGTAATGACAACACACTAAAACCCATGTGAAAAAGTTACTTTTGCCAGCACACGTTGTTTTCACCAGCGGGAGGCTTGTAGAGCCAAGTCCTGGATCCAGCCACAGCAGAAAGTCTCGTAACTTTCCAAAGACTTGTGGCTTTTAAACTCCTGCATCGTGTAGTAACTTACACCAAATACAAGGTAGTTTACTATGTCCATGTATGTGCATGGAGGTAAATGGTCCAGGTCTCCGCTGCAGGGAGCTCGTGTGTTGATGTTTTGGATGTCAAGCTTCTCCAAATACCGCTGTTTGCGCTTGGTATGAGCTTGGTATGAGAAAAGGCCCCTTTTCTTTCGCCTTATCTCTTTGCATTGCTTTATTTTCTTCCTTTTCTTTGTCGTATTCGTAGATCTGTCTCTGTCTCGCCGAAAATGTAAATTCGCAAAGTTTAAAGGGGGAAGGGAATCTTATTTGTATAGCGCTTTATATATGACACTAGTCACACCCAAAGCGCTTCACACATGAAAGGGAGGGGGCTTCATTCACTCCATGCTGATGATGGTAAGCTACGTTTGTAGCTACAGTTTCCCCTGGGGTAGACTGACAGAAGAGAGGCTGCACACATCTGCGCCAACGGTCCCTCCGACCACCACCAACCACTCACATAGGCATTGGGTGAAGTGTCTTGCCCAAGGACACAACGACAGTCTGCATCTGCAGGAGCCGGGATTCAAACCCCTGACCTTCCGATCATGAGACAACCCGCTCTACCATCTGCGCCACTGTCGCAGTGCTCTGGAATATAAGGAATGCATGAAATTCTGGGGTGTGCCCTTAATCGGCATCCAACAGGGCCGACAGGCTCAGAGCCCCCCCCAAATCACCCCAACTCGGCACGTGACTCCTCATTCTCAATAGACTGTACTAGACTACTGTGGTGGGCACATGCTGATGTCTTGATCACGTTTCTGCGGCATGGAGTTTGCCCCGCGCGCTTTAATACTAGCGTTAGAGCGGGACCTATCAATATGGACAGTGATTAACTCACAGTGGGAGAAATAGTTTGACCTGCGAGCCCTTAATAAGGTGCACGAGGCTGCAAGCGATGTTAATGTACAGAGGAGAGTGAAGAGGAAGCGCTAATTGTAGTCAGTGCTGCTTGTAGTACACCGCGCATCAGCCAACCTCTTTTTATTCTAAGCGATGCCCTCAGGCGACCGGGGAAACCATTGATGCGCATGTTGTTTGTTGTTTGCAAGATCCCAACAACTAACCAGCCACAAATCACACAATATCCCACACTGCCATTGACTTCCCGCCCTGTGTATTTCCCCTTTGAGTTGTGTTCAATAAAACACAGCAGGTCAGGTCATTTAATATTATGTCAAAAGGGGCTTCTGTTACAAGTGAATTGATCCAATCTTATCTCCCATTCAATGTAATGCTTTTGACATAAACTTCCTATATTTTTGACAGTTCTCGTTCTCCTAAAACCGTGGCTGCTTCTCCGGTGTGGGCTGTCTCAGAGAAAGTGATGAGAACCTTGACATGCCCAACCACACTGCAGCCTTTATAAACGATGTTAGATAAATCCCCACTCACCCCAGAGCTGACATTGACCCAGAGCTGTAATCTTGACCGGAACATGCGGGCCAAGCTTGACAGGTCTCTGCTCTTACACACAATAGACATAATTGGCTGTTACGTATGTAATAAATCATGTAATTAAATCTATTTATCTAACTAAAAGGGAATTTGTCTAAAATGTAAAATGGGTTTTGCAGACTGCAGAGAGAATGAGTTGGCATTTTTAACAACCGTAAAACACAGCTGTTTTTTAATTGTTATCCAGAGAGTAGTACAGGGTGGGGATCTACTACTTTAAATTTGATCTAACAGTAAGTATTTCAATAGTTGCAACTAATTCTTTGGAAACATAAGATTCTTTTTCAAATTTAACAAATGCAGGTTACAGCAGCGTTTCAAATATGAACACCTTTAAAGTAAAGAAGTTGCTCACAGCAGTTTGAGGAATACACCAGGCATCGAAAACTGTGTTCTTCCCTGAGTTTAGACGAGTTGATGCGCACCTGTCTGGTCTTTACGCGTGCACCCAGTCATGCAAAAAGACCAAAGACGTTGTTAGCATTTAGCCTCTCCTCTATGGACCCAAACGGGGATGAAGTTAGAAGCGACCAAGCTCTTCCATGTTTCCCCTATTTAAATACGGTTACGTGAGTAGTTACATGATCCAAGTATAGTTACACAAAATAAACATGTTGATATTCTAAGCGGATAAAAAGGGGAACTACTGTATATTGTAAGGCGTAATGACACCTACTTCGATGTCCGCGCAGTAATATCTTCACTTCTAAAGAATTCTGAAGATATTACTGTGACATGTTTAATACGTAGCACGATACTCAGAGGCCGATTTGATACATATACAGTAAGTCATTATGATAAGTATTATGTTTACCTTAGAATGTGTAAAAAGAAAACCGTAATGTGTCCAAAATATATAATGCCATCTGACATTTATTATAGTGTTAAGATTGAAAAAACAAAGGAGTGCATGATAAAAATGCCTCCAAACACATGTATTGAAAGTATTGCGACACTTGATTCCCGATATTTTGTTCCAACCCTATTGATTTATTTGAGCCTTAGAATCACAAATGGCAGAAGTATTTGGATGTCTTTCTCAGAGCATCTTATTTCACTACAGCAGTCGGTTTGACTGACAGATCATATTAGCATTTGTTAAGGAAGTGTTTTTGGTCGTATCCGGTTTTCTAAATATAGGTTTCTATCTTAATATACACCAGTCAGTGCTCAGACAAAATGTTTTTGTGGGTTCAAAGCCTTACAATTTCTTGGACTATTTCACTGGGATCATATTTCAACAGTGTCCCTGTATTCTTGTGGTTTTACAGCCTCAATAGTTGCACAGAAGTGGTGGTGCCAGATGCATCCGTGCATGGACGGCGAGGAGTGTAAAGTATTGCCCGATCTCAAAGGATGGAGCTGCAGTACAGGAAACAAAGTTAAGACGACCAAGGTGAGCTCAGTCACAGCACATTGAATCTATATTTAACAGCAGCTCGGCGGCACATACAGAGTACACCGAGGTCACGGCGCTGTGAAACTCCAGATTATCAGCGCTTAACAAGGAGGACTGTGAGACATGACAAAACATGACCTTTAAATAATTGAAAAGTACTAGACAAGTGTTTGAAAAAGAGGAAAATGAAAGTGACGGATGAGTGGGAAATGTTTTTTACTTGAGTTGAGCGAGGAGTGGAGCAGGGCAGGCCTCGGAGGCGGAGGAGGAGGAGTCACAAGGGAGAGCCAGTGAAGAGTTTCATCAAACGATCAGAGCACAAAAGAGCTGCAGCCGAGTTCAACCATTCTTCAAGTCAGTCCTGCACTTTGTTCTTTATGCTTTGAATCATGTTCCACAAGGATCACTACACAGACACATCACATTGCTCTGAGACTGTGATTAGATATGATTTGCATAAAAACATGCACTAATGGCATTTATGAGAATAATACAAAGTGTCAAAATGCCCCACATAAATTAGCAATATATCTTTTTGACTTAAATCATTTGCTAAGCAGCAGTTGTCGTACTTGGGTGTGATCAAGAGATTCGTTCATAAATCTCTTGTTATGCTGCGAGCTTTAGATAAATTAGGACCAAATGTAACACCAGGCTGGATTAATGAAAACCACAATTTCAGTTTTCCACTTTGTATAAATTGTTATGTGTCAGTCCTGCCCGTGCATAACTACTGTTAATAGACGTTTTTATGGCTGTTGAGTTGGAGACAGTGTTTCCCACATTTCGTATACATTTTTTTTTTCCCCTTTTGTTTTTTTTATATTTTATTTTTTTTAAACGCTATATAAAACATGCATCGTATAGAACCGCTGCAGTGGGGGGGTGGATAAGCTATTCCTCCGTAACTCACGCGCCACACATTGCCTTCAAACCTGTGGGAAACACTGGGAGATGAATTGATGCATTGATCTTAGTTTAATGTACTGTTGTATTACATTCTATCAGTCTCAAAGAATTAATTGGAGTAGTATGAGAACGTTTCTTATTCTGACACTGTGACATTTATTAAACAATTAAGTCAAACCTCTACCATGTCATTTTGCATTAGTGCACCAATTGGCAATTAACTAGCAATTCCACAATTTGTCGGAAAGCTTAATAGCAATTAAAATGTGTTCTGCTGTCCTCATCAATAAACAGTGCAACAACACGATGCTTTTGTAGCGGAGATTTGAGCGCGTTTACGACACAAAACTGAATACTAAGTGTCACGATGATTCATGAATATACATGATGTTCCAGATTATGCTACATAGCCAGACATTTGTCTTGTTTCCGCATGAACCCACTGCATACTATTACGTCCAATGAGTTTACAGGCCCGGATAGCCCGCACGCCTCCTGAAGATAATGACATCGAAAAATACACATATACATGTTCTCTGGGGCTACGCAGTTACTCGATATAACAACACACACTTGTTATAAATTGGTTGTTCGGATGGTGAAGCAAGAGTCATCACTAACACAAATTACAAGTCAGAAGTCACTATTGCGCCAAACGTGGAGATACAATTTCTGTGGTGAAGATATAGCAAATAGCCGATATTTAAACAATGGAACACGGTGACAGCTTGTCATGTAGCGCATACTGTATATATTGCTTTGTATATATTTCTTCCTGATATCATTTGACAAAAGCTAAAGCACACACCAAAATACTATTTTAATTATAAGGAGTATGCAACTAAATATAGCCTGCGTGCTAAGGTGGAGTTTTGCTATTTTTGAAGGAGCGGACAGACTGGGTTGACTTCCTGCTTTTGAGACTTCAAAACAGGCCTGCACAGAACTTCAAAGAGTCAGTGTGAAGCAAAACAAAGGCAAGAGGAAAAATAAGCAAATAAACTCCCCTCAGGAAATGGATGCGCAGAGGCAGGGATGCTCAGCTAATTCTTTGACACCAGCCGGGATTAATGGAGCTTATCTGGACGTGAGTTTTGAGTTTGGGGAGTGGTCGGACCTGAAGAGGCAGCTGTGGTGCGGGGAGGGGTGGAAATGCCGCCCTTAGCCATCCATCACGGCCCCATGTTTGACTCACCAAACGCCTATAGTTGAGCCACCTCCTCCATTATTCATTGCTACAGGAGGCCTGGACAGAGTAGAGCTTTTTATTTTAGCCGGGTTAATAATTCATGGCCTCGCACACAGCCACGGGAAAGCAGAACAGAGGAGCAGACGTGCAGGGGTCCAGGTGGCTGGTAGGACCCGTCAGAACTTGGACCTTTTTTTGATTTGTGAGTCGGCGGGGGGCACGGGCGCCTCCCACCGAGAGGCAGCAGAGGTGGCTTGTGTACGCCAGAGGGGCTTTACCCGCGCTTCCTGGACAGTTAACATCATTCTGCGGAGTGGCTCGATGGTGCCACAAACAATCTGGCTCAGGAGAACAAAACACTGGGCTTTTTGCACACACGTGGAACTTACTTAAGAAACATTAGGGGTTATTTTCTCCACATGACCACAAACAGCATTGTGACTATGATGCATTCTGACAGTTCGGTAATAATGATTGAGGTAGAATAGCAATCATGCCCCAGCTGCTTAAGTGTTTCAGTCTTACATTTCAGAAGATTTACTTGAATTATAAGATATTGTTCCCATTGACTGTACGTTACACATGTTGTGACAGTAAGCTACTAATGTTAATGACAGCTTTACTGAAGACAAATGGAATAACAGATACAGTAAATACAATCTCCAAACAGACAGATCAGTATAAGTTAGTCTATTAAGAAGGCTTTTGTAGTGGTCAATGTTTCTTGTGGTTCAATGAATCGTCTTTCTTTAATGTCTCTGTTGGCCTTGATAGAAAATTGTGTCATTTCACCTCATGATAAAGAGACATCAATAATTCACGTACCTGGACAAATCCAGTTGTTCCCCCTTCTCTGCATGACCACGAGCAACTAGTTTTATAGTCTTGCTGGTAATGTCAGGAATTATAACCCCAGCAGGCCCAGCGCTTCACTTCCTATCAATCACAGGGCACAGGGCAGAGAACACAAAGCCTCTGCACTTGACAGGTGCTAGGCCTCTTTAAGGGGATGTGTGAAGAGCGGTGATGGATAGCTGTCAGGAGAAGATTTCCTTCACAGATCAAATAAAATTCACCTGCCTTTGAATGCATAACAGTGATAAAGAAAACACTGAAATAAAGAAAAATATAGTAACAGATGTTTAAAGATGCCATAAACCATTGTCACTTTGTAAGAATAGCAGTGACATATCACTGCCTTTCTAGTCATTTGAATCCTTTCATGTAAACTACAATCACTGAGTTTAGTTGATGTCAAGTAGAGCAGTGGGAACAAATGTTTTATTAAATGAACTATTTTAGCAGCCTATAAAAATGGCATTAATTGCACATTGCCATTCTTTTCAGGTTCTCTGGCCCTGTCCTCTCACATTATTACCACATTTTTAAAATGATAGTCCATACATCATGAATCCGCCTTTACACAACAGTTTTCATGCAAAAAATCTTACAATTTAAGAAAAATACAAAAAATCCTTAGTGCGGCGTTGAAGGACATTAAATGCAATAAAAGGCCAAATGTGCTTTTAATTTGTGCTCTCAAAAACATCTTGAAAGAACATCTAACATGATGAGAACTGTGAAAAGGCCTAAGTGGGTTTTGAGAAGTACAAGGCTGAAAGACCGTGTTACGCAGTTAAACGTCAATAGAAAGTCAGGAGAGGAGACCTAAATCAATCTATTAATGATTGATTCGCTTTTATGACTCATTAGATCATAACTGCATTGATCATACCATTTGGCATTTTGAAGCAACAATGATCTCGACAATGAGACAATTAAATATTCTAAAATAATGAGCATTTTACATGTGCAGCATGTGGATGGGACAGGGACGTGTTTTCCTCAGCTGCTGATCAAAGTCGGCGTCTTAGTTTGTTTGTCAATAGGACTTTGAACCTTTAGCTGACCAGTCAAGTGTGCACTTTCATCCCCAAACGGCTTAAGCATCAAACCGAGTGGAGCTTTATTCTACACATATCCTTTTCTGTGTTTACTCACCAATAAACCTGGCAGATCTCTGCCATAATAATTACTGCAATAAAGCTTTGGTGCTGCTTTCACTTACAGACTGATAGACTATTGTTAATTAATTACATTTTTACTTCATTATCGGGGTGTTTGATTTATATTACTCATTGGTCAATTCTATACAATCTTAAATATAACACGACTATTGATTTTAAAAATAGCTTTAGAAGCAAAGAAGTAAACTGTGGTGCTGTGTGTTTAAAAACGGGGGATCCAGGGGAGAGGAGCATAGAGGAGATACTGACTGTCGGCTGATTAGAAGAATGAAAGCACAAAGGTTGTTTCTGCCGTTTTTGATTTTTGCTTAGCAACTTTTGAATATGACTTGGCTCTTATCATAATTGGCCCCCGTCTTTGCTCTAAAAGCCAAGATGAGTCCACTTACACCAGGAGTGTAAGTGCAGGATAAAAATTAGACGCTGCAATGAATATTTCCCCTAAAATACATGCATTGAAATCAATTTGACTACATTTTGAATCGATCCGAGAATCTCATGATGATGTCCTAAGTCCAATTTTGCCTTGTTCTGCACGCCATTTCAAAGTCACTGTCAAATTGGAATTGGAATTTATTTGAGTCATTATTTACATTATTTACATGAAATTACATGACATTCATTTTATTAAGCTATTCTTTTCAATTATTTTTTTTATTATTTTTTAATTATTAAAAAGTGATGCCAGGGTATGTTTAAATAATCTGCAGATTAAATGCCATCACTGTCAGTTTATTGTAATACATTGTAATATCTTGTATTGGTTCATTTTACGGACAGAGAAGACTTTTTTTTGTTTCATGTTGACTTGTTCAGTAGTTTGATATAGACAGCAAACAGGCCAATTATGTCAGCATTTTGACTATCAAATGTTTATCATAATAATTATTATTATTATGCACTGGGAATATGCTACTATTTATTGTATTTTTGATTTAAACATGTAGCCTACCATGTTGTTTAAGGTACATGTTTTAACTTTAAACAAATCTGATGGACTTCTCTGAGGACAGCTCTGTTTGAAGCTGTGGATTGCAAAAAATAGCATCATGTCACTTTAAGCACCTTATACTGAATTTATGAGGCCAGACTGAAGATTTAGAGTTGGTTTAGAGCAGGCAAAAGGCAAACAGTAGATTTACAAGATTAGCATGAGCTTTGAACTGCATTGTTTTCAATTAAAAATGCGCTAACGATCACAAATGCCTCCAATTAAATATGCACGAAAATGCGGACATAACGCCTCGTTTTCACGGGTCATTAATAACATGACAAAAGTGGACACAGTAAACGTGAGTAAGTGATAGTAAGTGAATGTCAAATAACAGCAAATGTTATCAAGTGTAAGTATTCTTCAGTAATGGTAAATGGTAAATGGACTCAACTTATATAGCGCTTTTCTACCTTTATCAGGCCCAAAGCGCTTTACAGTAAGGAACCAGTCACCCATTCACACTCTCATTCATACACCAATGTACGCAGACACTGGAGGCAAGGAGGGTGAAGTGTCTTGCCCAAGGACACAACGACAGTGTGCATTTGCGGAAGCTGGGATTCGAACTCACGACCTTCCGATCACGAGACGACCCGCTCTACCAACTGCGCCACCGTCGCCCCGTAACAGGCATGAGATGAAATCAACCTTTTTCCAGTTCTTCTGTGTGTGTTTTCCTGCAGTAACATTCATATGGAGTCCAATGTACAGAGTTTCCTGGCATCATTTTAAAAGTTATGTACCCGCTCTTGCCTCAAGCAGCTGGGACTGGATTTAGTCTTCTTACTCATTTATTGTGCCACATGATCCTCCATTGTTCATCTATTGTTGTGTGCATTGCCTCTTCTGTAAACATGTCAGGAAGCAACAACAACAAAAAAGTCTGCCCAAAAAGTGATAGTCGCATCTATCAATCTGTTGTGTTAATATTCATGAGTAGTGTGAGAATACTTAATGCCAGCAGTGTGCCATCATGAATAATAACTCCTGTCTGAAATCTCTGAGCCTCATGTACACGCCATTATGTCGATTTCTGCGCCTCGTTTTCTCTCCTCATGTCGCAGATGTTTGAATTATAAAACTGGCCAATAGGGAATACACACAAACTTCTTTGACAGATTTGTGTGTGCAATTTTAAAATGGAAACAACCGTAGCTTGTTGATTTCGTGGGGCCACACAGCATCTGGGGGAGGCTGTGAATCTTTGGAGCTGCTTTGTTAGCATGTCGGCTCATGCAGTCAATGTGACATTATTATAATGTGTAAACGGCAGCAGAAGTTATGTTTGTGTAATTAAGGCCCTGGCAACACAAATATTTAATCATTTTATATTGTATTTTCCGGACCATAAGTCACATACAGGTTTATAAGGACAATACAAAGACGCAACATATAACAAACAATGAAAAACAATAATACAAAACACATCCAATTAAAGAACAGAAAATAATACATAAATAAATAAACAGTACACCAATCTGCTACTCCTGTACGGTTGTATAATGACAAATAAACGTTCTTACTCTATCATTGGGGGAAACAAAGCAGTAGGTTAAAACTAAAAAGCTAATCGCGGGGTGAAAGATGGCCACAGCTAGAGGAACGAGTTCACAAATGGGTGCTTGAACAACGTGCTGCCGGGAGAGGCTTGTCAACGGTGCAGTTACGCCTCCAGGCCCAGGTAGTTGCCAAGGCTGGTGCGACGTCTACTTCGGAGCAACTTATATATGTATCACAAAAATAATAGCAAACAAAACAAACATGTCACATTGCCTCTGATGTATAAAGAATGTTTCCTGACCCCATACTGTCTTCTAAACTGTGCTACACATCAGATAGCCCAAGTTTTACCACGACTTTTGTCAACCTTAATAAGCCGTCTCCTTTTTACCCTCAACGCCCACTCATGCCACTGACACATTCCTATTCTCTGTCCAAAACTCATTTTTCTTCTTTTCTCTTTATAGGTCACGCGATAGTCGTCTGCGTCTGGGACTTTTTGGAACAGGACTTTTGTTTTGCTGGCCGCCATTGCAGGACATTTAGATAATGACATACTTTTTGGAGGAGCACGGCAACACTTAATTGGACCACACGGGGGAATAATCCCGGACATTCCACTGGAGAACCACGAAGCGCCATGTAGTAAGACTGCAAACGGATTTCCAAAAGTAGGATCCAGCATCAACAGTAGCGGACTGTACTGCCCACCAAATGTCTATGTATTATAGCTCTATTGAACTATGGGATTTATGAAGATATTTATTGGACTGAGGATTTCTCTACCCTTACAACCAACCTAGTGATGTGAAACATTTGTGTTCTTTTCTTGCTTACGAAGAGCCCCCGGACTCAAAAAATGCTTATCTGTGTTAAAGATCTAGAAAAGAGAAGCATTTTTCCTTTTAGCCTCATGAAGCAGATATTTCCTCTGTTAACTCATATAAATTTAGAGTTGAATCAAGTGTTGGCTTAAGTTTTACTTTCATTACATGAAATACCAAAAACATGTAACACCATCTGAAGTCACCAATGGTCAAAGCATTTGAAATCTGACAAAATTGTGATTCTTGTTTTATTTATTTATTTATTTCGTTTCTAGGTGGCAATCATTGATTACATATGTCAATATTAACTCAATAAATCAAACTAAATGGTCAAGAGAGTTTTTTTTTAAAGTTTTTTTTAATCCCAGATACATCAACTGAGGGAGGCCACAATGCTTTAGCAAAACTGCAGCTCAAGCAAATGGTTTGACATAAAGACCCCAAAAGCCCAGCGCACAGCTGCTTTCTAAAGACTGCACATGATTGAAGGGAAAAGTATCAAATCAGCAGATGCAAAAATGGGCTGTGTTTGAACAGAACGAGAGAAAAGCCCCCGCGGTGTTCCTTAAGGTGTACAAAGCCATTGCAAATCTGGCCCACCGTGAGACTGATAATTAGCTCACTTCCTAAAACAACTCAAATCCCACTTGAGTCATTTCCAGACGGATGTGGCTATTGAAGCTCCGAACACCATCACCTGATTTTTATCAACACTGTTTCCTCAAGAGTCTGTGGGTACAAAACTCCAAGCTCTGTTAGTGCATTTCATCATTTTGAAAACACAAACATTTGACTTCAGTAGAAAGAGACACAATCAGATGCAGCAGTCATACAATTGGCATTAAAAGATGTTACATCATTTTAATATTTATCCATCCTCCAAACAGGCTCTCAATTCACTTAGTTTAAATTCACGTTAAATCTTAATTATCCTGCTTTTCATGTCTCTGCTGGTTAAAGTATGAAAAGTAAAAGTCTACGTGATGTGAATTGAGGACTGGGCAAGTGCACTGCCTGGAAAAAAATAAAATAAAAAGTCACCACAAAAAAGGTTACCCACTCTGATATTTAGTTGGATTACAGCACACATTTGCTTGGAGAAGTGTGACATCTCAAAGATTATGGGGTTAAGATCTGGACTCTGTGGCGGCCAATCCATGTGTGAAAATGATGTTTCATGCTCCCTGAACCACTCTTTCACTATGTGAGCCTGATGAATCCTGGCACTGTCATCTTGGAATGTGCCTGTGCCTCGTGGAAGACAGGGGAAGAAGAAATCCATTGATTAAAAAATGGCCTGGTAATTCAGGATGTTCAGGTCGTCAGCTGATCTTATTCTTTGGGCACGTCATGTTGCTAAACCTAGACCTGACCAACTGCAGCAGCACCAGATCAGAACCATTAGTTAAATCCAGGTAGAGCCTTGTTCGGTCAGGCAGAGTGTTTGAAATGTATGGCAATCTCAACTTTGGTCAATCTCAATATCGTCATTTAAAGGCGTTTTAATCGTCAGATCTACAGCCAATTTTGTGGCAGTACAAAAGCTACAGTCTGGAGGAAGTGTTTGTGTGCCGTATGATACTGGAGGAAAGCATTTTTGTCTGAGCTGATGTTTGTTATAAGGTCTACTTGTTTGAATGTTCATGTATCACAATAGTAAAAGCTATATTTATTTGTTCTATTATGTAAAAATAAAGTAAAATCTAAAATCAAGATTCATGCCGTAGCTCCCAGTCCTATGTCAAATTATTTATTTTTCATAAATAATACCCCGCTGCCCTGGGGTAGATTGACGGAAGCAAGGCTGCGCTTCCTGGTGTTCCCCAGCAGTCTCACACAAAAAATGAAGCTGTAGCTGTCCCTGAATGCTGCTAATACTAATGGGGGTCTTCAAAAACACAAACAAAACAAAATAACATACTAAATGCTTGCCGTAACCTTAATCTGTAATCATCGTGTGTTCTGCTGACACACAGCTGCCCTCACGGGGGCTGACAGGTCAAAAACGTGAAGCTTTGATGCAGAGGAGTAACACTTGAGCACTTTGAACACTTGATTTATGTATTGTACATTTATGTACAGATTGATTTGTGTATTTCTTATTTGTGTCACTTTAAAGGGACTATACGGAGTTTAAAAATGTTAAAACTAAGTATTTTCATCCCCCTAATGTTCCAGCCATGTCCTAATGTGTAGAATTAGCTCAGACCTATTCACCACAACTGCCTCTAAAATCCTGCACTGTCACTCAAAAAGGTGTTACTTTGGGACCTGAGTTGGCAGTAGTGAGCATAAAATGACCAACTTGCATCTAGTCTCTTTAACTTGAGGATCACAGTGTATACAACAATGTGCTGAAATAAATAATCTCAAATACGGTGAACTCGTCAGCTTTACGAGGAATTTCACATTTTGTAAGTCAATTTCTGTGTGTAATTGAAACAGCGCATTCACTGCCTCTTATACTAAACATAATTAATTAGGCAGAAATGACGAAGGCCAGCTTTCACATAACAGGCCCCCGTGGGACCGGCGCTGAAGGTGAGGCGTGTGTGGGGCTGCTGTGGTTAGCGATCCAGGTTGCCTCTTGTTTGGTTTGAAATCATTAAATTACAGTAATGACTAATTTCTCATTCCTCCGCGCAATTCGCCGGAGACCACCATGGATTTAATAAAGAACTGGCAATGAATTACAACTAGCGACTGGCTAAGGAAAGGCTACGTGATTATACGGAGGGATTCAAAAGTGCATTAATAAAACAATACAGAAACATTGCTAAATCATTTGAGATAAAGGCTATTTGCATAATTCATTAAGATTAATCAGACTAGGCAATCCTGCACTGTGCTGGAGGGGAAACAGGGAGCAGACATGTATCTGTTCCCCTGGAAGGACTCTTTCTATCTACAAACAATGAGGCAAATCTACCCTTGGATCGCTGAATTAACCTCTGCTCTCCACAGCCCCCGCAGTGTTGAAACACAATCCCCCGTCATTCACCTTTATGTGGACTAATATTGTATTAATAATGAAGATCTTTTCATACTAGCTTCCTTTGGGCTGCCATAAAAGAGCTTGACAAAAGTTAAATTAAAATGTGTTCTGCGTGATTGGAGTGTGGATTAGAGAAAGAAGTTGGCTTGTTACGAGATACAAGTGGCGCATTCAAATAGAAATGTGTCCGGTCAATGAACCATGAAAACAATTGAATGTTAAGTGGTGTCTCAATCTCAACCCAAATCCAAATAACATCACAAGAGCACCCATGAGTCAATAACAGAGAAAGGCTCTAGAGTGGTTCTATAATGACGCTAACTCAAACTCGAGCAAAACGGTTAAACGATGACAAAAACGGAAGCTTTTAACCTCTTAACCCCCACCTTAACCGAGCACATTTAGCTTTACCAACATCTAAAAGCTTCTTGAAAAAAGCAACAATGACTCACACAAAAAATGGACAAAAACTCGACTAAAGAGCTACTGTATGAAAAAGCAACATAAAAGCCACAAAAGAGCGACAAAAAATAATAATAATAATGTGATGAAAAACTGGCGTAAACATGACAAAAGAGCAACGGGGAAAAAAACTGAAAAATCAACACAAACAGGAGAAAAAAACTACGAAAACAGAACAAGAAAGATACGATCAGTTTTTGTAAACTCGAGTCGAGAAGCTTTTAGATTTGGGTAAAACTAAACTGGAGAAAATGTGCTCGGTTTATGTGCGGGCTGAGAGGTTAGACAACAGGAAAAAAACATACAGTATATTGCACAAAGAAAAAGAAAATATACCACCACTTATCCAGGGCCTGGGTCACGGAGGCAGCAGTCCATCTCCCGCTCCTCTGGGGGGATCCAAAGGCGTTTCCATCAAGTGTCCAAGGTCTTCCCTGGGGCCTTGTAAAGTTTTTATGGAATTCTCTCACATAAGAATGTTGCCATTCTCCATTCAAACACATTTTGATGAAAGCTGTATAAAGTATGTTCCAAATTATTATGCAAATGACATTTTTCTCAGATTTTCTAAATTGTCAACTCAAACTCAGCATAATTTTCAAGTCTTTAGCTGTTAGAGGATAATATGAATGTGTCTGAAAAAAACTCCCAATGATAATAGTTTTTTTTCTTTTTCAAAAATAAATACAACAAACAACTTAAAATGTACTGTTCCAAATTATTATGCAACTCATAGTTTCAATACATGTTGTATTGTGGTAATTAACTGAATGGTAATTTGTTTAATTTGCAGTATTAGGAGGTCATATTTACTTAAATCAAAAGCTATTTCAATCAAAAACATCTTAACAGGTCAAGTTACATTTTAACATAGGACCCCTTCTTTGATAGTAGTTTAAAAATACTTGCATCTAATAAACTTGAGTTTTTGGATCGTTTTGCTTGGGTTTCTTTGTAGGATGTCAGAATAGCCTCACAGAGCTGCTGTTTGGAAGAAAACTTCCTCCCACCCTCATAGATGTTTTGCTTGAGGAGGCTCCAAAAAGGTTCTCAATAGGGTTGAGGTCAGGGGAGGATGGGGTCCACATCATGAGTTTCTCTCAGAGGCACCAGCAGCTTCAAATACCTGTTTGCTGCTTTGTAGCAGCTGTTCTCTTAATCTGATGTATTTGTCTGGCAGAAACCGTCCTCATTGTGCCTTTATCTGTGTGCTCTGAATCAGCCACCAATCTCTTAACAGTACGATGATTACACTTGATCTTTCTTTCAGGTTTTCATATCTAGTCCAAGGCATTCAACTATTTCACGCTTCTCATCAGCAGAGAGATCCTTTTTCTCTCCCATATTGCTTGAACATGGTGGTTTGCTTAATAATGTGGAACGTTCTTTTTCAGTAGTTTTTACCTTAACTGGGCTTAACTGACAACTAATTATCACAGGTGTCAGTCTGAGATTGATTCCAGTGATTCAGAGAGCCCTGAGACACAATACCATCCATGAGTTTCATTTAAAAAACGTTTTTTAACCTTATGACACTGAAATACAATTTGTATAATATTTTGGAATGTACTGTGTGTCGCTATTCTTAACCTTTTTCCCCTTTAAATAGCAGTTGAGCATTATTGTATACAACTCTCAAGTCCAGTTCACTCCTATTTGATCTTATGTTCATTATATACAGTATTAACTTTACATCCTCATATTAACTCAACACACGGTGAGACCTCCTTGTTATTGCTACTGTGACAAACATCTCAAAACTGCAATATGGTCAGTCTTGACATAAATCATATTGTTTGGGCACTTCTTATTTTCATGGAAGGGAAGATAACACTGCTCTATTTATAGCACATAATTCGCACCTGTCTTGTGGCAAAGTAAATTGCAGAGCGCTAACAGCCAATTTGGTTTTTAGTCTAATCTAATCCAAACACGATGGAAACCAGAGATTGGCAAAGGCAAATTTCCACCTCGCCACGTTAAGATCTAAATCAGTGAGGCCTTTCACTTTGAGAAGGTGCACACGGAAACAAAGCTCTCGGTTACACTAACACCAGCTGCTTAGTTTATCTTGACACAATGAATTAGTCTGAAAATAACTGCCAGATCCACCCAACAAAATTAGATTTCCTCATTTTAATGAAAGCTGACAGACTGTGATGAGGAAAACAGGTGCAAATGTCAAATATGGGAAAAGTTGAAAAGTTGCCTTTTAAAATAACAGGAAATAGAATAGTACCTGTGTAATAACAGACATGATGGAAAACACACCAAATATATTTCATAGTAATCCTAACACTTACTTCATAGATGGTATTCTTGTCTGACTTGGTCCATACCACTGCTAAGTACATTAAACACCTCATGAACTACCTCTCCATCTTGCCATTGGAGAGGTCATGAATTTAAATATGTCTGTAATGGTACCGAGGGGTAAAATACTAAATTTTGCTAAAACTGGCTAAAGCAATAAAATATTAGACAGTGAATGCATCTTGACAATTTATTACAAATTAGTATTAAAACATAATAGGCAAGCACAAAAAAATATTAAAACGGGGTGACCATAAAATACTGATCCAAAATATTGTCCTATGAGACAAGCCAGTCCGGGCGCAGTATGCCGGACCGGTATGCAGGACATTGGCATACTGCCAATGTCCTGCAGCTCACCCACTTTCAGGGATTCCTCCTGTACACAGAATAACACGAGGCAGGCCACCAGGATAAAATCATTTAAAAGGAGGGGGACACACTCCCGGGACGTCTGTACACTTACAGGCAAGGCAGGGTTTCCCCTGCCTTTGCTGTAGTTCCGCGTCGGGGTACTATCTCCGTTTCACTCCGCTTGTGCCTCTTGGCCGATCGGACTACCGCGAGGCTCCGGTCCCGATCTCTCCTGACTCCTGCCCACAGAATAACACAGCCAGCCAGCGTACAGCGCCACGGACCCACGAGCCCACAACCCAAGGCAGTTGAACACCACTACAGATTTACAATACACAACACTTACTTCGAAGGCAGAGTTTCCTCTGTCCCGGCGTGTATTAGGCCTCGTGGTGTTCGCTCCGGTAGCTCGCAGGGTCTGCTGCGTATTCCTGGGCTTCTAATCGGGTGTGCGTCCTCCTCTCCCTCGGCAAAGCTCGTCTGTCTCCCCTGTTATCTTCCTTGCTCTTCTTTTTGTGGTCCGGTCTGATCAATGGCCGTTGGCTGCTCTGCTTTACGACGACGACACTGGAGGCCGCCATTGCTGTAGTACCGCCATATAGCCACTAGGCCCCCATTGGAATGCATTGCACTGCGCTTCATCAGAGCAGGGGAGGAGGAGTCTGTAAATCCGCCATGATTTCCCCCTCGAACGTGGTCATTATGGTAAACGGGGAGGCGTGAGGAGGAGTTGTCTATTATTCGTACAGTCTATGGGTCTGATGCTCCGCAGGTGTGTTCGATTGCAAGGGGCGATTGATTGGCCAAAAGCGACACGTGTTTGGGTCGTTAGGGGCAACAAGCTAAAAGGGCGATGTCTAAAATATATAATTAAAAATCCGCAGTAAAAGAATAAAAGCACTCAAAACATGCAATTAAAATCCACATCACAATAAACCCAAGTAAAAATAAAATCCCCTATTTGTGCCCCATCACATGTCCTCTGAATAAAATAATAAAAATACAATTTGTTAACCTCTTAACCCCACCTGAATCGACCACCTTTTCTCCAGTTTGGCTTTACCCAAATCTAGAAGCTTCTTGAAAAAAGCATCGAAACACAAACACGTGACAAAAAAGAGACAAAATGAGGATGAAAACACAGAAAAGCATAAACAAAAAAGGCATCAATAAAGTGACAAAAAAGCCACAAAAGAGTGACAAAAATGTGTCAAAACGGTTACAAAAAAGCGACGGCAAAATGGCAGAACGTGAGGAAAAGATCCATAAAGTCCAATAGAGAAAGTGAGCTCGGTGAAAGGATAGGCCACCGTTTTTGCATACTGAGATATGTTCTTACCTTAGCTTAGATGAGTTGATGCGCACCTGTCACGTTAACATTTAGCCTCTCCTCTTCTCTCCTCATGAACCCAAACGGGGGTGAAGTTAAAAGCGACCAAGCTCTTCCATGTTATGAGGTTAATTCGATTTTTGAACTTTTTTTATTTTGGTGTAATTGCGTTGCTCTCTCCTTTCAGAATGGTATTTCTGTGCTTTACAAAATGATTGCTCTGATTCTAGTTCTGGTTTGCAAATCTGATGTTCTTAAAAAAAAAATTGCTATAACTGCTACTGTTTGTGCCGTTCATGTTGAGCTCAAGGCAGTTTATTTTGAAGTGTGTGTTGCTTCTCCGCGTGTTTGTCTTTGTGACCCAAGGCAGAATGGGATTATCCGCTGAAGGCAAGACCAAAGACGCCTGGAATTCTAATATCCAAATCTGCCTCCCTCTACCTGATACCTCCCTCTCTCCGCCACACTCATCCTTATGCCTGACTGGACACACAGCTATTACCATATGAATCATAGCACTGCCCGCCAGCTACATTTCCAAGACTCAAGCTTTCTTTTCCTTCTCCACTGTAAAGCTACATGTAGCCATTGCACGTAATGTGTGGAATGACTATGAGCGATAGCCTGCAAATAATATGGGTGATATGGCAATAATTGGTCATTTGGAAAGAAAAAGAAAAATCATTTTGGTAATTTCCTTTGGTAAGCACTTCTTACTGTATACTTTTTTCCACGGTGGACTAGAGTTATAGGGATGGGATTTTTACTTTAAAGGCACGGTAAGAAGGCACCCTTTATATGTTTAAAATAGGGACGGAAAACACAGCTCAACCTGGCGTGTTCCATTTAATGTCAATATACACTCACCTAAAGGATTATTAGGAACACCATACTAATACTGTGTTTGACCCCCTTTCGCCTTCAGAACTGCCTTAATTCTACGTGGCATTGATTCAACAAGGTGCTGAAAGCATTCTTTAGAAATGTTGGCCCATATTGATAGGATAGCATCTTGCAGTTGATGGAGATTTGTGGGATGCACATCCAGGGCACGAAGCTCCCGTTCCACCACATCCCAAAGATGCTCCATTGGGTTGAGATCTGGTGAATGTGGGGGCCATTGTAGTACAGTGAACTCATTGTCATGTTCAAGAAACCTATTTGAAATGATTCGAGCTTTGTGACATGGTGCATTATCCTGCTGGAAGTAGCCATCAGAGGATGGGTACATGGTGGTCATAAAGGGATGGACATGGTCAGAAACAATGCTCAGGTAGTCCGTGGCATTTAAACGATGCCCAATTGGCACTAAGGGGCCTAAAGTGTGCCAAGAAAACATCCCCCAC
This sequence comes from Neogobius melanostomus, assembly GCA_007210695.1. Lineage (NCBI taxonomy): Eukaryota > Metazoa > Chordata > Actinopteri > Gobiiformes > Gobiidae > Neogobius > Neogobius melanostomus. Next base: position 3,950,006 of record VHKM01000073.1, on the reverse strand, counting down.
ACCATTACACCACCACCACCAGCCTGCACAGTGGTAACAAGGCATGATGGATCCATGTTCTCAATCTGTTTATGCCAAATTCTGACTCTACCATCTGAATGTCTCAACAGAAATCGAGACTCATCAGACCAGGCAACATTTTTCCAGTCTTCAACTGTCCAATTTGGTGAGCTCGTGCTAATTGTAGCCTCTTTTTCCTATTTGTAGTGGAGATGAGTGGTACCCGGTGGGGTCTTCTGCTGTTGTAGCCCATCCGCCTCAAGGTTGTGCGTGTTGTGGCTTCACAAATGCTTTGCTCCATACCTCGGTTGTAACGAGTGTTATTTCAGTCAAAGTTGCTCTTCTATCAGCTTGAATCAGTCGGCCCATTCTCCTCTGACCTCTAGCATCAACAAGGCATTTTCGCCCACAGGACTGCCACATACTGGATGTTTTTCTCTTTTCACACCATTCTTTGTAAACCCTAGAAATGGTTGTGCGTGAAAATCCCAGTAACTGAGCAGATTGTGAAATACGCAGACCGGCCCGTCTGGCACCAACAACCATGCCACGCTCAAAATTGCTTAAATCACCTTTCTTTCCCATTCTGACCTTCAGTTTGGAGTTCAGGAGATTGTCTTGACCAGGACCACACCCCTAAATGCATTGAAGCAACTGCCATGTGATTGGTTGTTTAGATAATTGCATTAATGTGAAATTGAACAGGTGTTCCTAATAATCCTTTAGGTGAGTGTATGTGGATTTGCCATACCTCACCTGAAAGTTCAGACCCTCTGGAATTTGATCTCTGAACCTGAGGCTTGCACTAGCCTTTAATTATCACTTGAGTGCTGGGATTTTGACTGTGAAAGAGAGACATTTATGGGTTTACTACATGCTGTTTATTTGTGGAACACCTTTTGTGATATGATTGAATGATTGGCTTAAAGGGACTATACATAAGTTTCACCACAAATAAATGTATACAAATTTAACATTTCTTCCTCATACATGCTCCAGCAATGCCCTGGTGAGTAGAATGAGCCCTGGCCTTTTCACCTAGATTGCCTCTATATGCCTGTAAAGTCACTTGAATAGTCTATGTTCGGGGCGAACAAGCAAACAGCGTAATGCGTAATGACGTCATGCGCATTCACGCTCAGCTGTAGCGTTAGCTGTATCTCCTCTATACTGACGCTGCAGCGCGAGTGGTAACTTCAGAAGGATGGATTTAACCGAGAATAAGAGGAGACCGGCTTCAAGCACCATCGAAACTCCAGCCCAGACCCCAAATAACAAAAAGAAACAAAGAGTTTATTGGAGTGTGACAAAAAAGGCGAAATTCGAGTCTGATCGCCGTAGGCAAAGAACCAGAGTAAACATCGGAAAATGTTGAGAGAATCTCTCAAAAAACCCGCAGTTACTTTTGCTTGAAAGGTTGAAACTTTTGCTTGAAAGAAATTATTACTAAATACGTGGGGGGAAAGTGTTGTTGATGCTTTCAAAACAACAGTGTTCGACTGTCCGTGCATGTTGTACAAACTTCACTGAAACAAGCCATAAAATAATCATATTTGGAAGTTACCAAAATAGTTGATCTAATAGTTTTATACCTACAGAGAAGTTGTGTAGTATTAGTAGCAGACTAGTAGTGTCTGTCCATCCATCCATCCATCCATCTTCTTCCACCTGTCTGTCGCCGGGTCGTGGGGGCAGCCGATGGAGCTGCCCAAATCACATTGCACCAGCCCCTATGGCTCCTCCTGCAGGTGGTGGGTCCACAGAAGGACGGCCTCATGGTTCTAACCGGGCCTGTTGGTCTCTCATAAGGGGCTTCTGAACCGCTCTTTGTCTGACCTGTCACCTAGGACCTGTTTGCCATGGGAGACCCTACCAGGGGCCCGAAGCCCCCGACAACAGAGCTCCCAGGATCATTTGGGTGCTCAAACCCCTCCACCACATTAAGGTGGCGGTTCCAGGAGGGGAGTAGCGTCAGTAATAATAGTAATTGTGCTGTACCTACAAAACATTTGAGTAGTAACAGTGGTAATGGTGCTGTATTTACAATGGCAAAAATAATGTTGCTAATGTTAGCTTTTCTTGGCCGCAAAATAAGCATGACTGTTCACGGATTTATAAGAAGTGAAACGACTACAAAAGTGAACATGTGCCATTTACAATATAGTTTACGAGTTAGCTACGCTAACTTTGGGCCCAGGGAATTGAAGAGACAATTTTGGCTTTTCCTAGTAGCATTTCTACCGGTGGAATTATTTTATTATAACAATTAGGCCTACGTTTATGCATACAAAGTATACATAGTATACTTTGTATATAGTTTTTTTTTTTCTCCTTCAAACGTCAATTATTCGTTTATCTGTATTGCTTTGCTTCTTCACTCGATTCACTTTGCTATGTATTTGCTCAAGTATTTTATCTTGGAAAATATTCACTCAAATTGATTTGGTCTAAATATCTTACAAAACAGTAACATTTCTTACCTCAGTTTAAGTCACGCCTGCAAATCTGTAAATTGACCAGGACGGGACTGTTATTTCTGGTGCTCGTAAAGCCTGAGCGCCTCATGCACGAGCTTATCATCGAGGCTGCAGTTACGCGTTTGGCCTGAGGGGGCAATCGCGAGTACAAAACTGCCAAACTCCACAGAGCCCCTTTAAGAACTAAAACAACAACAAAAAGAAAACAACAATTATACATAATAGAGAACTGAGCAGGACTTTTTTTTTTCTTCATCCTGCTCCTGCCCACACCCACTGAATTTCTGACCATTACCGCCCACAACCGCAACGTGTGCACAGCGTGACCGCTGTTATGGCCACTGACTTCGGCCCCGCTTACACTCCCGTTCTTCTTTTCTCGCAACCTCTGTGTGCTCTGAATTTATATGCACACCCGCTCGCCTTTGGTCCATTCCTGCTGCACCAGCTGTGGGATTCGTTTCGCTGGTTGGCTGCCATTTGGATGGTCCTCCAGTTGTTTAGGAGCTAAGTTAAGTAATCTGTCATTTTTCTAGTTATTTCTTATTTTTTCGTTTCTTAATTTGTATTTTGTTGGTAATAACTTTGTTTTACCCGTTGGGTCTCCTTTTGTTCACATTTTCTATATTTTGTTAAAATAAATCTGCAGTTTTAGTTATTTCCATCGTTTGTGTTCCTTCTTGCACCCCCTAGAGCAAAGCGGTCATAACACCGCCCAATCCCGCGATCTGTATGTCCACTCCCACCAGCAACCCGCTGCTGTGTCCGAATGTTCTCACTATTCCCTATGAAAACACCTGTTTCAATCACATGCTGTGCATCTCTCATGAATAAACTACTTGGATATAAACGGTTACAGTGAAAAAATGCTAATGTTAGCTGCTTACCTTTTAAAATGACTGATAGCTTCCTCTCTTGGACAGAAAAAGGCAAGAATAATCTACATCGATTTCTTCATTGATGTAAAATCCATGTGAAATAAATCGTATCTGACTCATATTTATTCATAAATAATGAATAAATATGGCACGGTAGTGCAGTGGTTAGCGCTCTCGCTTCACAGCAAGAAGGTCCCGGGTTCGATTCCCACCTGGACGGGGCCTTTCTGTGTGGAGTTTGCATGTTCTCCCCGTGTCTGTGTAGGTTTCCTCTGGGTTCTCAATCAATGGTTTTGTATAGGCCAATATCACAACAGGAGTTGCCTCATAGGGCTGCACCGAACATTAAGGCAGTAAATAAGACAATGTAAAGTTGGCAAACATAATGTCCAAATAAGCATCAGCAGTGGGTGGCGACGAGCGGCGCGGGTGTCCCCTGTCCTTAGACTCTCCAGCACGGCAAGGAAAAACTCAAAAACCCAGTGGGAGAAAAGAGAAACCTTGGGGAGAACCACAGAAGGAGGGATCCACTCCCATGGATGGACAGGCTATATAGACCCAGGGCCGATGGGAGTCCCTTAAGCAGACGGGCCAGGATCGAGACCGTCCAGTCCTTGTTGTCAATCCAGTAGGCAGGGTTCCTCCATTCAGCTGGGTTCCTCCGCTCGATCTAGACAGACACTCCCGATGGGGAGTGGGGCAGGAGACACCATGTGAATAGTAATGAACAGACTACAGATAATATAAATATTGTATCATAATGAGACAAAGTTTGCAGTAAGAAGAGGAAGAGGATAGGGCTCAGTGTACCGTACTTCCCACAGTAGTGTTTCTTCTAAGGCACCTTTACTTCAGGCTGTGGGTTAGAGCTTTACCTAACAGACCTGATCATGAGCTAATTCTCAGAGGTACGTTTTGAGCCTAGTCTTAAATGTAGGGACTGTGTCTGCTTCTTTAACGTGAGCTGGGAGTTTATTCCATAAAACCGGAGCTTGGTAGCTAAAGGCTCTTCCTCCTACAGTGATTTTGGAGACTCAAGGAATCACTAGTAGCCCTGAGTTTTGAGAGCGGAGTGCTCTGGTTGGCCGATATGGAACAATAGTGTCTTGGAGATAGAGCGGAGCCATACCTTTTATGGCTTTAAATGTGAGGAGCAGGATTTAAAATTTTATTCTAAACTCAACAGGAAGCCAATGGAGAGACTTTAGCACAGGTGTAATGTTCTCCGGTTTCCCCTACCACTAAAAACATGTACAATAGGCCAGGATGAATGATAGATAGATAGATAGATAATCTTTATTACAGACTCAAGGTCCAGACCAAAACACAAACAGATAAAAATAAACAAACAATTAAAAACCTCTAAACTTTCAAGAGGCAGTCATACCAATGTTTCCACAACTGCGAGGTGAAACGCACAGCACTGCACACAACATTGGACAACAAAACAACATTTTTTGAATCATTCAGGCGACACATAAACTTAAACATCAGATTCCTTAAGACAGATGAGAGTGTGAGACTGCGAATGGGGGATGATGGATGGAAATTAGCCTATGGCTACAATCCGGTGTGGCTTGTTTACTTGCATGAGACCCATGTATGTTCATTAACATGCACTGTCCCGACCAAATAAACCAATAAATAAAATCCCAATGCAGACCTCTAATACATACCTTCTTAAATTTAAGTCATTGTTGATGGATGGACCGAATCTTATTGAATGAATTGACAAAGCAAAGTTAACATGTAAAATCCTGGTAGGCAGCTCTAGTTACATGTCTGATAATTGGCATTTCTGTAAACAAATTCATGTGTCTTTGGTGTATACTAAGCACTAAAATGACTTGGGTATGGTCATATATTTTTCATATGTGTCTTCAGGATCCAGTGTACAATGCCATAGATGAGACAACCATCCTCTCCCCCACACCCCAGTGTCCAAGGCTTGACAGGACATTAGCGGGGGCCGATGCCACTTCCTTCCCCCATCACAGAGCCTCGCCACTCAGCAGCATTATCACCGTGCCCCCAGGTCAATGGACAGGCTAATTGTAATCTGAAATCGAAATGATCTTTGGGTGCAACTTGATAAAAGTAGTAGACAGTACAGAGTAGGAAGTGAGTGGGTGCCTAAACTTGATAGAAAGGTGCAAAATGATACTACTTCCTGCCTCTCCCATGGGTTAATTGAGCTGAGGTCTTTAAGCTGATACCAATCTGGACACTCACGATTCTGGTAAAGTTCTTACAACCTGTTTGTTCCCCTTGACCTTGCTATTCCTGCTGTGATTTATTTATTGATTGATTTAAACTTGCTTCTCACAAACAAGCATTTTTTGTGTATTAGCCTGTTGGCAGTGCGGTCAGAGCAAGGCCATGGTAAATAAGAGCGGATAAAGTATATTTTTGATGGTGCTTTGAAAAGGGAGTGCCGAAAAGCCAAACGGGAACGGCGCAAGTCAAAGCTCCAGGTTCATTTGGAGATATACAAAGAAGTGCTTTGTGAGTTCAACCAGATTTTGCGTGGAGAAAGGGAGAAGTACTTCTCTAAAATCATCGCAAACTGCAGAAACAATCCTCGTGTTCTGTTTTCCACAGTAAACAGATTAACTAACCCTCCAGTTTCACTGCCCTTAGAACTAATCTCTACATCTAAGTGCAATGAGTTTGCAATATTTTTTTATGACAAAGTCCAAGGCATTAAAAATGCCATAATTTCCACAACACAAATACAACTCTGCCACCAGCTAGACACCTTGAGCTGACACATTTCACTCCTGTTACTGACAAAACAATCGAAGAGGTCATTATTACCCACTAGATTTCTGAAGTCTGTGCTGACCAGCTTGTTACCACAACTTGTTTAGTTAGTTAACATCTCATTTGAGACTGGAGCATTTCCAAAGGCCTTGAAAACCGCGGTCATTAAGCCTCTTCTAAAGAAGAGCAGCCTTGATCCCAAGGTACTGAACAACTACCGGCCCATATCAAACCTACCATTCTTAGGAAAAGTCCTAGAGAAAGTAATATATCAACAGCTCACTTACTTTCTCCTATCTAACAATGTGTTTGATACTTGATCTACGTGTCACTGACGGCAGGTGAACAGGGGCCTGTAGATACACTCTGTCACTGCATCAAACAGATCAGTTTGTGGATGCAAAACAACTTTCTCCAACTAAACTCAGACAAAACTGAGATCATTGTTTTTGGCCCACAGACACAAAGACAAAGTGTTATCAGTCACCTTGAGTCTCTCGCTCTGAAACCAAAAAATCAGGTTAGAAATCTAGGAGTAATCATGGACTCAGACCTGAACTTAAACAGCCACATCAAAGCAATAACATCATCAGCTTTTTACCATCTGAAGAACATTGCTAAGATCAGAGGAATAGTGTCAAAACCAGACTTAGAGAGACTCATCCATGCATTTGTCTCCAGCAGGTTAGACTACTGTAACGGCATGCTCACTGGCCTTTCTAAACGAGCTGTTAGACAGCTGCAGAACATCCAGAACGCTGCTGCTCGAGTCCTGACAAGAACAGGAAATACGACCACATTAGTCCAGTGCTCCGGTCTCTGCACTGGCTTCCTGTCACTCAGAGAATAGAATTTAAAACAGCTCTGCTTGTGTACAAGTCTTTTCATGGTTTAGCACCAAAGTACATCTCTGACATGTTAGAGCCGTATGAACCATCTCGGGCCCTGAGAACTTCAGGGAGGGGTCTCCTGGTGGTTCCCAGAGTCAATAATAAACACGGTGAGGCTGCGTTTCAGTTTCATGCAGCTAAAATCTGGAACAGTCTTCATGAGGATGTGAGACAGGCCTCAACTCTGACAATGTTCAAATCCAGGCTGAAAACAGCTCTTTTTACCCGTGCATATGAAAACTGAAAGTATTTTATCTGCACTCTTGCCTTTTACTATAATTGATTAACTTTATGTTGATGTTTTATTGATTGATTTGATCTATTTTCTTGTAATTTTATGCAACTGTGAAGCACTTTGAATTGCCTTGCGTATGAATTGTGCTCTACAAATAAACTTGCCATGCCTTGCTTTGCATGCAAACTAAAGCTTTTTTTTTGGACAGCCACTTTCAGCAGAAATAGGGTTAAATGAAATGATGAATAAAGTGTATGTAACACAATTGGACCAAGGGAGTAGCCGTTACAAAACTGCTCTATTCAAGTTTTATTCTGAAAATGATTATAAGCTATGTACTGTGCGAATCATTTATATTTATTTTTTAAAGTTACTTTTCTGCACATTTCCAAGAAGTCTTGTTTGTTCATTTGAACACATTAGTGGATTTTCACTGAGCTGAAGAAATTGGAAGCAGAGGTGTAAATATAAATTTAGAAAAAGTTGCGTTTGATTTGATTGCTTTCAGCATGGCACTCTGGGACTCGCGGAAGTTCGCTGCGTTCCCCATCAGCGGTATGTGTACAGGTGAAGTGTGATTAATACAAGTGAATTATCAGTTTACAACCCGAGCTGCTTGCAGTCTCACACTGAGCTGAAGACTGATAGAGGTACAGCCCATGAGTTTCTGGGGACTTCCATCAGCAGATGTTACAGACTAATTGCCTATTGTAGCACCAATCCCACAATCCCTGTGTTCCGGCGCGCTTTGCCGGAAGGACCGTGGTCATCCCGTTTCGCTATCGTAGCCTTGGTCGGCTGTTACCTCGGGCGCCCCATTCCATCTGTGAAGGGGAAGTGAGAGGGATAAACTAGCCCACAAGGAACATACAACAGCGCATGCACACCTTTAACTGTCACACCAAAGAGCAAACAGCCCTCTACCCCGCTGCCGAGCTCAATGGGGTAGGAGTTATATAAAGTGCACATGTCGACAGCTGTTCTGGTTAATGTGGCAGAGTGGGGTGGACCTTGATGAAGATGTCAGGATAGTGGGAGCAGCAAGCCTTTGCAACAGCTTTATCCTGGTAAATATTTAAATACACAACAGCAAACAAAAGACAATAACGCTGCGTGTTCAACTCGCTGCAACTCAGGTCACAGTTGGTTACAACAAGAACCAGCAAAAATCCTGCATGAAAAGCTACCAAATTCAAATTTCACCTCAGTCATGAGTCAAGAGTTTACATGGAAAAAAAAAAATCCAAAAATGTATTATTATAGCTAATAATGTTTTGGGTTAAACTAATCTTCATGCCATAAATGGTAAGAAGAATAAAAGCAAAATTATAATGAATTTAATGTAATTCTGCTTTGTTGTGAATTCATTTGGAGAAGTTAGTGCCATCGAAATAAGAGTTTTTCTCTTTTACCTCCAGCTTGATGCAGGCACCTAAATAGAGCATTACAGAGAGAGAAGGTCAGGTGTCCAACAACCTCAAAAGGACACAGTTTTTGCTTCTGTCAGACCTGTAGCTGCTGTCGTCTCTGTTCTGTGAATTAATGGACTAGACCTACACAAGAATGTGGTCCACTCTGCTCCAACCGCACTTCAGACAAACCTTCCACCTGGGAACAGCCACGCTCTGTTATGGCAGCATCAGTGTGGGCCGGGTGTCAGCAAGGCATGGGAAGGTCAACACCGATGGGGCAAGGAGGCACGGAAAATATTGTCCTGATGAGATGCAGAGTGACTGGTCCGACCCGAGGCGTGTGTGGGATGAGGCCGTGCAAGTCGACATAAGGAGAGGAGAGAGAGAGGATGTATGAAAGAGTGGGTGCAGATTTCACCACCTTAAAAATGACAGCGCCCTCTGTCACATCAGTACATAGTATTTTTTTATTAAGATTTTTTTTTTTTAAAGAATGTACCGTTTTGGGAAAACAACTCTCTATCCAGCTAGTCCCAAACATAGATAAATTGAGGTGTTGACATACCTGTTCCAACTTCATATTACTCTATACCTGGAATAAGATGCATTGCTATAAGATGCATTGCAAACACACGCCTTCACCTTCATGCCAGGACCTACATGCTCTGACTGGATTTGGGGTGTGCATCACTTCCCAAGGATATCTGACAACTCTTTGCCTTGAAGCATTGTAAGCACTTCCAAACAGCATGACCACTTCTAACAAAAGCCCCTTTAAACTTCTGTCTTCTGCTCCAGGGACCTGCTTTCTCCACATCGGTTATGTTGTATGATGTCATTACGGCTCTCCACTTATGGAAAGTCATACGCATTTTTCAGTTTATATCTTTGTGGCTCTTGGCTTTTGTTATATTGCCACATTCCCCATTACTTTGGCTGATTCAGGGTTGTTAGCCATTCTTAATTTCCCATTTGACTCACAAAGCTCTGTGCATGTTCTCTCTCAGGTAACTCATTAATTTGCCGTGATGCATATGAGGTGGCGAGCGAGGGCCTTTTTGCCAACAGTTGCTCAGGCACTTTGCACATAAAGGCAATCCAGGGCCGAGCAGATGGGAGCATTAGGGACTGATACTGACACAGAATGGGGATGTAGCTGTGTGTGGCTATGAATAAATTACTACATGAGCTTGTATTGTAATAGGATACAGAGAGATGTTGGTACCTATGGCTTTTCTGAAAGCATAGATTAATTTCCACATTTGAATTGATGCAGTAAATTTTGGTCACTTCTTCCATTGCACTGGAATCAAGAGCAGAGTTTGTAAGTGCAGAATAACCTTTGCTTCAATCCATGTATTGCCATATAGTTCATTTGGCCTTTATGAGTTCTTTGGGACTACCTGCTACATTGCTTTTTTAAACTTCATTGTCTTAACTTTACTTATGAAAGAAATTAGTTTAAAAAATGATGGCGTCACATTCCAGATGCTAGCAATGGGACGTGTGGATGCAACGGATACAACCATGCCACGCTGTATCAATCTTTTGTATTGATAGGCTAAAATTGACATCACATGACTAGCATCCGTAATGGCGACTTACAGTAATCACAAAGTTTAATTTGGCCGATTGTATAGGCACTTTCTAAGTGTAATGTCTCTTCCTCCTGCTCTCATCAACAGGCAGACTGTGGATCAGGTAGAGAAGTGCAAGTACCTGGGGTCATTGACAATAAGATGCACTTTGGTAAATGCAGTACTTTTATCGTAAACTCAGAAATTTTAACATGGACACTTCATTTATGAAAATGTTTTATTTCTGTTTTATAAAATCAATTTTCACCAACAAATCTCATTTGTCTGTTGGCGCGGTTTCCTCTCGGAAAAGCAAAAGAACTGTCTTAATGATGTCGTCAAAGTGTACAGTAAAATTGCTGGCACTGCTTTACATTACCTTAGTGGGGTGTACAGGGTCAGCTGTGTGAAGAAGGCTATCATTGCTGACCCTTCTCACCCCTTGTGCCAAGAGTATTTACTGCTTCCATCCAGGCATCGTTATAAAGTTCCACGGTGTAACACCAACAGGTTTAAGAAGTCCATGATCCCAAAAGCGATTGGTCTTTTAAATAAATGAGTATATTTAATGTATTATATTATTATGTGTTTTTTGTTTTGTGTTTTTGGTCCGTTATATGTGACTGCTGGCTGCAAACTAAATTGCCCCACGGGGGATAATAAAGCTGAATTAAAGATTAAACATAGTTTGACTTGAGTAAGATTATTAAAGTCAAACTATTCTGAGTAAATATTTTTGGCTTCTCTATGACGACCTCTAAGAGCTAAATGAGAGAGACACAATTGTTAATATTTTACTTCAGCCTAACTGGCCAATATCCTGAGTGTTCTCCTACTATGATCCAAAGTTACTTTGGTCACAACAATCCCTTTTCCTTGAGCTGGTGCCAGTTTGAGAGGTTGCATTTCTCTCAGATATTGTTCTCAAATTGGTTTAAATATGTGAACACTTTCTCCTTTACTGAGAGAATCCATCCCACCTCATAGGTGTGGCATATCAAGAGCTGATTACAGCATGGATATTGCACAGATGTGCCTTAGGCTGTCTACAACAAAAGTCCATACTGAAATGTTCAGTTTGTCTTTATTAGAGAGTGTGTAATACTGTGACACATCTTTCCATAGAGTTGTTGATTGTGGACTGGGGTTGGTTGCTGGATATTGGCAGGACTGTCATATACAGAGCCTCCGAAACATGCTCAATGGGTGACATGTCAGGTGAGTATGCTGGTCATTCAGCTTTCAGGAACTGTGCACAGATCCTTGAAACATAGGGCCATGCATTAACAACATGAGGTCATTGAGGAACAATACCTCTGTGTATTCAAAGTGCCATCAATAAAATGCACCTGTGTTTGTTGTCCATAACATACGCCTGTCCATACCATTACCCCACTGCCACGATGGGCCACCCACACGACGCCACACACGCTGTCTGAACAGTGAAAACATCCAACGTGCCAGACGCCATCGAATGTGAGCATCTGCCCACTCAAGTCGTTTACGATGACTATCTGCAGTCAGGTGGAGACCCCGATGAGGACGACAAGAATGCAGATGAGCTTCTTTGAGATGGTTCATGACAGTTTGTGCAGAAATTCTTTGGTTATTGTTGCAGCAGCTGTCCGGGTAGCTGGTTTCAAATGATCTTGGAGATGAAAATGCTGGATGTGGGGATCCGGGTCTGGTGTAGTTACACATGGTCTACAGCTGTATGTAATTCTCTAAAATGCTTTTAAAGCCGGTTTATGGACAACAGTTCTGGTGGACATTCCTGCAGTCAGCATGCCAGTTGCATGCTCCCTCAAAAATTGCTGTAGCATTGTGCCGTAAGTAAAACCAAACATTTCAGAGTGGAATTTTATTGTAGCCAGCCTAAAGCACACGTGTGCAATAGTCATACTAATTAGCATTTTGACATGCCACCCCTGTGAGGTGGGACGGATTCTATTGTCAAAGGAGAAGTGCTCACTAACAGATTTACACAGATTTGTGAACAATATTGTGGATGTGTTTACATTTTTGTTCAGTGAATTTGTAACTGTTTATAGTATGTTTGTGAAGCAGCCATGGATCAAGAATGGAGAAAACATACAAGTGCATGGTTGTTTTGAGGGCACAGTGTGGGAATGCTTGCAGAGAACATATTGTTGCTTTCGGGTCAGAGAAAGTCATGTCTAACATAAGACTGGCCTGACCTCACACTGCTGGACTTCACTTTCATTATTCTCACAGGGAGGCTCAGCACTCTCTGCGCACTGTCACCATTTTTCAGCAGCTCTGTGCAGTTAGAGGCACCGCACAGAACATGAATCTACTCTTACATTACAAGAACAGTGAGGTGCATTAAACACTGTGATCTATGCCAGCTATGAACTGGTTTATTAGCTCCACTCTGGCCTCATACTGTACATGTGCATGTGCACTGTCGTAAAAGGGCTGTCATCATCAAGTGCTGGATCAGCCTCTAAATCACCAGTATCCACCAATATTCAGCATTCAGAGGATTCATTGTTCAGTTGCTCCTTAGACACACTGGAAAGCTACTTCTGCACTCTTCATGCATCTCACAATCACGTTTATACAGGCAAGGTGGATGAAGTATATAGTTTAAGAAAATACATATTGGGATTTGTGTTTTTACACTATTGGTCAGTGGGGTCAGAGTCAAGTTATTAACAAACCAAACTCATTTTTAACAACAAAACTGAAAATGTGCTGACATCATAGAACTAACTCAAGCGACATTGGTCCATTTCATTAGTATTGACAGCTGTATAAATTACTACTAGCCCTGCGTATTCAGGTATTTTATTAGGTATTCTATCTGGATAAAAGGCATTATAGATTCATTGACTCCAGGATCAATAGACTGACTGATGACTGCAGCTGAATATGCAGAGGTGTTTGCCAAACCTAACCTCTGGAGCCATACGAAAATTGGATGAAAACAACATTAGTTTTATCAAATGGATGTGACACACCAAATGTCATAGAGCTCAGCGGAGCTGAGGTCAAGGGCGTCTGGCTGCAGACAATTTAAAATCAATACGCCATTTGTAAGATAAAGATGAGGATAATGAAAATGACATTATGCCTGCTGCATTAGGAGAGACCACATGAGGTTTATTGGAAATTAAAGGTTTTATATTCACAAAGTTGTTTTACTTTCTCCCAACTCTGTAACTAACTGTGCTAGTTGTAATGAAGTTGTGACAAACTACCTGTGATGCAATCTTCAAAGGAGCACAAAAGGAGCTGAAGTATTTAGAAAACATATCCCACAAATGATCAATGCAGTTAGCTTTATACACATGCACTGTGTATTCACCTTTTTGCTTCACGCCAGTATTAATTATTCACTTGCTTATCTGATAGAGCAGCTCTCTCTCCACTTGCGTCACCTCAGTTCACCACTGTTCTTTTATCATATTGACAACGTTTGATTGATACTGACCACTGGAAGCCTGGAACACAAGAGTGCAGTTTTTGAACCCTTGACTCTCACCTTACATACAGTGTCCACATACAAAACCTCACCAAAAAGTTAAACCAAAAACTGTTGTTGTGTATGGTAAGATCAGAGCATGTTTGTCATTACCCGTCTCAAGGACATACCTGCACCCTGTCATACTCTCCACCCTGTCCTACTGTCTCCCAGTTTGGACGCTCACAACTAAGGAAATACTGGAATCTATGGCTAGACTCTGCAATAGAGCATATAAGATCCACCACAGGCTCCCTGGTTGGACCCACCACTGCACTGCTCTATCACAGTCTGGGGCCTTGACTTTCCAGAACTACGCCCTGAGCCATGGGATTAAGCTCTACTTCCATCTGCTCAACAACTGCCCATCGGCCTCACTGTTGCTCTGGACCCAAGACCCAGCTCTCGATCCGAGCATTCAACCAGATCCACCACAAACCAAATCTTACCCATACTTCACCACAGGAACACCTACGGACAAAATTCATTCTTCTGTGAGCTCACCAGGGCCTGGAACAAGATCCCCCTCACCATAAGAACCATACAGTCACCTGGACCTTTTAAAAAGACTATGTTGAAACATCTGACCGACAGCTATCGTTGTGACTACTAGTGACGGACACTATAGCCAGTGTGTTCCTTCTTTTGTGTGTGACAGTATGTTTTGTGTCGAGTGTTAATGTTGATGCTGTGTTTGTGTGTTCTGCAGAGCAGGAACCTGCTGAAAATTAGTTTGTACTGAGCCAGGCCCGATTTTGTTTTTAAATCTTTCCTGCCTAATAAATAAAATGAAATGAAATGAAATGAAAAGGCTCTGACCCAGCTGTCTTGTCACCTCTCACTCCAAGACATAATCCAAGACATAACCAAAGCTGCAGGCTACTACTTCTTGGTACAGCTGATCAGGACCTACAGTATTGTCTAGTTTCTGTAGATAGGTTCCCGACACTGTGCCGCCCACTGCTCCTGACAGGTTGCCTCTGCACTGAAGCATGGGTCAAATACAAGGGGGAAATTGAATTACAACAAAGGGACTTCTGATTAAAATGAGCCTTAGCTATCTGACATATTTCCATGATTTTTTTTAATTTTTTTTTTATCATGTTTGTTCGCTGGTGTCACTATCCAATCACAAACAAACAAACAAACAAATATGTCTTGTTCCCTAAAAATAAAAATAAAAAAGACATAAAATGATTTTCAGTTGCTGCCTCACACTTTGTCAACCATTTTATGTAATGCATTTTAATCCAATTTCACATTGAAGCACTCTCTGTGATCTGTGGCAAAAAATATGAAAAATTAAAATAGTAATGAGTGGGAAGATGAAGAGTCGCCATGGAGGAGAAAGCTCTGAGGGGCTGGAGACAGAGCAATTATAGAAACTATTGACTGGTGCGTTTCCCCAGGTATGATCAATGGCTGAGAAATAATGACATCTCTGTGTTGTTCTGACCCGTTCATAGTGAAGGCAATTTATTTTGTGAGACAGGAGCTGTGCATAGCTGACAATAGGGACAACCGAGCTGATGTGTGCACAAATCTGGAGGAGAGTTCCCAGCTGTAGAGGCAGAGCAGATGAAGAAGGTCATTACTGCAAACTTGGCCTCTGTCAGGTTTACCTGCAGGGAGTTTATCATGTAATGTTTGTGAAAATCTATTGAAAAAACAAAACAAAAACCTGATGTGTAAAGTTCAGTAGGCCATAATAGCGTGTCTTTACATACGTGGGATTAAGGCAGCATAATTTGTCAATGTTCATGGACACGGTGTGCATTGTTACGTCATGTATATATAATTAATGCTGGTTGGCTCTCGATTCAGGCATATGTTGTTCAATTGTGATTTTCCAATGCAGCAAAAAAAAACAAAAAAAACAAGCTTCTTTATAACTATAAAGTCTCTAGCGCTCAACAAATACACATGATTAATTTTTCCATATTGTTACCTCCTGAAGCTAACACATTGTACTGTCTACAGATCTCTGCCCAACTTCATAAAAGGAGCTTATGTTTATCGTCTAAGTAAGTTATGGGAAATATGAATATGATTTATAAATATGTGTGCAGAGTAATGCTGGTGTTTATAGCCTGCGGCTCTGCAGTCAGTGTGTCCTTCCCAGTTTTCTCTGAAAGACCAACATTTTCTGATGGCTAATGTTTTGCTGCAAGCTGCACTCCATACAACTTTTCTCACCAACAAGTCTCAATCTGAATATTTTTAAATGTTTATGCCACATTCACTTTTACCTGCAATATGATACTTTCTTGGGTGTGGAAAATGGAGCTCACACAATACGTTACCCGCACAGCATTTTGTGTTGACAGCATCGTCTATTGTTGCATGTATTTTCATAACTTATAAATAAAACAATTATTTCTGAATGTGTCTAGGGGTTTCTTATTGTTGCCTTATCATATTTTGTATATGCAGTTTCCTAGTCAATGTCAGGAATTGCTGTGGAGGGTTTTATGAAGCAGTTTAAGTCAATCTATAAATTACGTGTAAAAATTATATGACATAGTAATTCAAAATGACAATACTCCTCAGCTCGATGCATCAGCATACAAAGGAAAACAAAATCAAAAGAACACATACAGACACTGTTTAATCTTTGTGTTCTCGAGGGCCTGCAGGGAGTGGAGGGAAGGGAGAGAGTTCAGCTTCCTGACAGCGTGATGGATGAAGGTGAATGGATGTACACATTAGAATTTTCTTTTCATTTTTAAGGGCTGCGGACTGTAAACTGCTCACGTAATTTGTCATAAATGTGTAGCTAGAAAACGTTTGTGAATTCACACAAAAAGCTCATTCATCCAGTTTCAAGAGATGTTTCACATACTGTTTTATTCCCAACGTTTATTCCTGCTATCCATTTACATTGCGGGGGTCTTCAGAACTTATCCTAAAAGCACAACAGGAAATGATGCTTAAAATTAATCCTCTGTGATGTTGCTCCTATAATTAAAGAAAATACAACATGCATGCATTTTAATATCTTATCTAAAGGACGTTACTTCCTCCAAACACCTCTCAAAATGAACTCCCCGTCGATCCTCACACATCTATATCTTGCTGTGACACAGATAAATGGCACAATTGGACACAGTAGAAAAAGTACTCCAAGTCCTTTCGCCCGTTCACTGAAAACAATCCATCAGGCCAGCGCCGATGACTCTGCCGGTGCCTTTTTTTGCCGCCGCCTCTGTCATGTCTGCAAATCGCCCAAATCCCAGATCCACCCACACATCTCTCCCCACGTTATTGCCTTCACACATGACTGAGAATGGCACTAGTCCTGAAAATGCTGTGGCTGAATGATATCACACCGGACAATGTTCAGTTTCATCCTGAACATAGAAAAGGGAAAACATGTGACTGTCAGCATAATATGATTACATGTGAGGTTGCCAGGCTCATCTGTGAAAATCATCAGCATGTTGATTAATGTAAGGGCAATGTGAGTCCCTCTGCAATTTTTGGCTCTGACGCAGAATCAATAACCAATAACAGCTGATATAAAATGCGCCTCAATTATAAATGTCCTTCCTTATGTACGCCAAAGGAGGTTTATAACTCCACTGCTTTGGTGAAGACAATGGTCTTCATCTGACTTGATAAGATAAAAAGATATGTTGGCATTGCTATATTATTTATATCAACTTTGTTATTTTAAAGTAGAATGTGCTCAGTCTTTCTGTGCCAGCTCGATCTCCACTATAGACTGTAAAATCAAGACTGGACTGAGGGAGCGAGGCTTCGACCCATAGCGTTCAGCAAGGGCAAGCTGAAGCTAAAATAAAATAAAAAAATAGTGAAAGGATAAAATTAGGACGATGTTGTGCACGTAAAGACAAACATGTGGAGGTCATAATGATAAGCCTGTGTTCAATAATGACTTAAGAAGGGCGACAATGTTACAATGGAAAGTCCATAGGAGCTAGAAACTTACGGAGCCAACCGCCATTTCCTTGTGGTTACAGGATGAAGTAGGCCACAATAAATCCATTCTTAATTTTACATTGTATAATTTCCACACTGCTCCTTTCACAATAAACACAATACAATGAACCAGTAAATATGGCCAGTCTGTAGTGAGAAGGAGATTAGTGATAAGAGTGTTTTTTTGGACATGGACTTGAGAAAAGTACACGTTGCATGATGCACTTTCTTTAATTAGTTGCCAGAGTCCTGTGAAAACAAAAAGCTGCAAGGGAGAGGAGGAGGAAGATGAGGTTGTTAATTCCGTTGCTGTCTGCTTGCATTTGAGGACTCATTAATCTGAGCCAGGGCACACCCTGTTGTCTCACTGAGCATCTTTTATAAAAAACAGCATTAGCACTTGTGCCACATTGAGAAAGTGTCAGTGAGTTTTCAGTGAAGAGATGTGAGAGTGAGAGGCGGATGCCTGTAGCATACTGAGCTCCGGCCGGGTCTCCAGCCACAAACTGAGTCCATAGCTCTTTCTGCACAACTTTCAGCTAACTGCCTGTTTGACCTTCAGTTTACAATGGCAATTCACTCCGAGCGACCACACAGGCGTGAAATCTGTGGATTACTGTTAATCGAGTTACTCTTGGCAGTGATGAATGAGTATGCTTCATTTGTTGTGCCATTAACTCATTTTTAATATCAGAAATGATCTAAATGGATTTTCTACTCCCTCATTTTCAGTAATGTAAGATGTGTTTACAGAACACATCTCCATTCACTGAAAATGCACATTGTAATTGCCAACCAGAGACAATTAATTTAGAGCACAATAAGTCAATGAAAATTGAACAAAGGGTTATGTTAGAGTCATTAACTCGGTGTATTATGAAATTGGTGTGTAGCATGGGAACATCACCTATGTATATGCATATTCATTATGGCCAGTCAAGAGTGAGCAGAGGTGAAGAGAGGCTGACTCACACATTCATCATTGTGCCGCTGTAGCCTCTGATCACTGCACTGGAGTCTCTGCTCCTGTGGCTCCAGGCTGGCCCTGTCAATACCACCTCTGCCTCTGCCACTCTGCCCAGAGGACAGTGCACCTCGACTGGGTCCACGCTACAGTGAGACCCCCTCTCCCACTGCCATTAATCCACTACTTTGGCAGACAGAATCCATCTCCCCACAGCACCTGTGTGACAGAGGGTAAAAACAGGGATGAGATAGCTCAGCGCCGATCAATCCCTTCGATCCTCTTCTCCATCTCAGCAGCTATTCATCAGCCCGTGGACAATGCTGTTGTTGTTGTGTTTGGCATGACATTGGCTCGTGCATTTACCTCAAATGAAAGCACTGAATTATGACAAAGCAGGGCTGTGTGTTTGACATCTACTGTATTATGAAAATGTACATGCAGGCAGCTTTAGATTCGAAAAATCGTAGGTTTCTCTTGATTCTTTCCCTGAGTTGCACACTTCCGGCTTTGTTCCTGTGAGCGCTCGGTTTGTCATCGTCTCTTGTTGACAGGTAGAAACTAATGTACCTCATTCCATTCACATAATTCTCTTTATTTAGAGCTAATTTAATCTTGTCTTGGCATTGCTGTGGTGTGGCTGAGCCTCGCAATAGAAAGTCCCAGGCCTTTCTGTATGGAGTCAGCATGTTCTCCCCATGCCTACGTAGGCTTCCTAAGGGCACTCTGGTTTCCCCAACTACTAAAAACATGTACAATAGGCCAGGATGAGTGAGAGTATGAGTGGGGGACAACAAACGGAAAGTAGCCCATGGCTACAATCTGGCGTGAGTCCCATGAGTGTTCATTAACATGCACTGTCCCGACCAAATAAACTAATAAATAAACAAAGGTACTGCTCCTAGTTCATTCGGGAAGATTATAAAATTGTCGGCAGATTTTCCAAACCTTAGAGACCACACATGGCAATAAAAAAACATTTTTAACCTTTCTGGTGCGCCATGACAGCTGTTTTGATTTTGGATTCCCCTCCATACTTACTCGCCACCTCGTCACCTTGCTTTCTGATTGGCTACACGTCACAGTCAACAGGCTGCGGCTCGTTTATCCTCGGGGGACTCCACACACGATAAGATAAGGGCCAAAAAATCAAACATGTTCAATATCTCAGAGGTCGGAGTGGTTCCAACGTCCTGCCGAGCAGACGGCAGTCTTAAAACACCCCACAAGGCAGGAATATCTGATAAGATTATCATACGATAATCGGAGCGTCCTTAAGATTGTCGGAAGGGGAGAATCGGGGCTAAAATCTGCCTAATTATGCCGTGTGAACCATGCTTAAGTGGTAAAGTCAAATAATGACTTGAAGGAATTTGAGGGAAGTTTTCCATTGGGCCAAACACAACCCTGCAATCCCACAATCACTGGTCTTGTGGTGGATCCGACCTGGAAAAGGCTCCTGCCATAGTCCAGGTCCACACTGAGATCAAATGTGGGGATAAAAAGGCTTATGAAAAAGTGTTCACTTGTTGTGATGACGAGGTCGTACTGCACATAATGGAGTCACCCCTGCGGCTGTCACTGTGCCCCTGTGCTTTAAACAATAGAACCTGGTGCGGTGACTTGGGCGTCACGATGTTTGTCCTGTTTGTCCCCGTTAACATGTCGCAAGCCACATATGATTGGCCAAAGGTGGGGCAGCAGCTATCCTTTATACTCACTTCAAGGTGGAAGTGCCAAGAAGTAATGGATTATGGCCAAAGCTACATACATGTCGTGTTGTGTTTTTGTACAGCTTTGTAAAGTGTCCTAGCCTTTTTCACATCTTGTGTGTTTTGGAGTCAGGCTGAGCTCCACCCAGTTCAAAAATGCAACTCCCACAAATGCATCCAAACATAATAAAGAATGGCCCATAACACATACGGATGTTTTCTGCACCTATAGCCTTTTCTCAATACTTTTTACCATCTAATTTGCACAAATAATATCTCCTATGACCTGACCTCATAGGCCGCCTCCCAGGTTGACTATTAAGAATAGGTACAGACTGACTTTTTCTTTTTCCAACTGTACTGTTGTTGAGAACTTGAATGTACAGTCATATTGCTATGTTGTCGGCAGAAGTCTGTGGTGGAGCTTTTTCTCTCACTGCAACATATTGTGATTCTGCATTCTTGAGTGAAGGTGCTAATGCTCTGCCCTTGTGTGTCAGAGGGACTACGGTCATACCCCTGTAAAACGTGCTGCTTTCACAGTGAGCTCTGTGAAAGCAGCTCACTGTGCTTTCACAGGTGAAAGCAGACCTGTGAAAGCAGGTGAGAAAACACAGAGGTGCTATGAAGTTCCATATCAGTAGAAAAACACTTTAAACTGTTTGAGAGGACACTCACTTGTTTTCTTCTTTTCTGATATAGGACCTGTGAATAAACCACAGCAGGACAATTACTTACAGTAGGTATTTCATTATGCTGATGTGTAAACAGAAAGCTATGGTACCAAACGGGTTTCCATAACGGAAAATGAACAAGAAGTGGCTTTGAGAACAAACAGCACTAGAGGCAGGATCATAGTTAACAGAAGTTGACAGCAGACCTTTATGAGTGTCAGCCCAGAGTTAGCTTTGGGCACATCAACAAGCTGTGCCATTGGCATAGATTCAACCCCTTCATCCAACAGTGTGTTAAGTTGGGCTTACACCGTGCAATTTTCGAAGCAATTTTGACACAATTTTAGATTCCACAAGAACTTTTTAGTTTAGGCCAAATTTCAGTATTACGGTGTGCTCCCTGTCATGTCTCGTAAACGGGGGGTTACAAGCTGACTTTGCCACGTCACGGTGAATTTACAACTGAAGATTGTATGAACATGTTTGACAAATGTAGTCTTTATTTGATTGAATCAGAAAGAACCTTTGCATCAAGTTTCTCTTCGTTTGTCTGCAATAGGGAGATACCATTTTACGTTGAACAGCCAACCATCAGAATCAGAATCAGAATCAGAATAGGTTTTATTGCCATTGTCATGAACAGGTTCACAACTAGGATTTTTACTCGGTGCGTTTGCACACATGCGCTAAACGCACCAGGGCAGCCGTTACATGGCGCTCCTTTTGTTGCTGAAAGTAGAAATCACAATAAAGCAAACACATACATAGACAATTATACATAAGATTAAGATAATACACATTACGGGTGGAAAACCCGCTGGAAATATTTCTTTGGTACAAAAGCGAGGGGAGGTGGGTAGAGATACAGTCAGTGAGTGAGTGAGGCGGACAGAGGGAGGGGATAGGTTAAGGCAGGTCATGTATTGTGTTATGTAGGAAGCTTCTGGCCTTGGAGTGTTGTGTATGTCTAATCGCCGTTGCGTGTCCTTGTGGGGGAAGTTTACACTGCACTGGGAATACTACAAGGGAGAGCACAATGAAATGAGAGCAAGTGCATTGACTTTCAAAACATCTGTCGTAATTTTGATAATCTACTAGTGTTTGGTAATTGCTCATTAAATAGAGAAAATCCTTATGTCATTGTCTGGGAGAGCAAATACAGTGCACTAATATATCACAAGGCCTGGATCTTCGTCTGGCTGGAAGATTAGTCAATAAGAAACAGATTTTTAGGATAGGGGAAATAACAAGAGTCTGCACTGCATATGCAAATTCTATACTGAAAATCTCTGTGTGGTTAGGGAATAAATTCATGAATAAATTAAAGGGAGGCAAGATGTGTGAACCCGTTTGCCACTGAGAAAGAACAGCAACATTCTTTGTACTTTGCATGGACATGTATCTTATATTTTCTTATTTTAAACTAGTGAATTAAAAAGAAAAGGAGAACAACAAGTGAAAGAAAAGACCAGCCACGACCCATCCACTCTCCACACAAATCAAACAAATCAGGATCAACAACAACAACAACAACAACAACAACAACAACAACAACAAAACAACAAAACAACAACAACAACAACAACAACAACAACAACAACACACAGCAGCAGCAGCAGCAGCAGCAGCAGCAACAAGTTCTAAAAGGAGGTCCATGTCTGCTCTAAATTACTTTTGTCTTCCTCAATGTCTTTTTGGGTGGGACAACAGTTGGTCTTCCAGTTCTTAAGTGAACATTTCTGCGGTTGCTATTCAGCTGTACAATTTGTTTCTTCTTAGAATTAGATCCCAATGCTGCCATGTTTCCAGTCAGATTTTGAACACAACTCCACAGTACATGTACAGGTATAAGGTTACATTATCTATTTTAAAAGACAACATTGTTATCCCACTATATACACAACATTTTACATAGTAACCATAGGTATTACAACTGTACAAATATATAGATTCTAATTGAATTAACAAAATAAACCGGTGGGTTATCATCTGTATGTGTCTGTGCTCTGTGCTCATTTATCCAGTGTTCTATAGAGCCAGCAGAGGTCCCCTGTGGGCCTTTGGGGAGAGTATTTAGACTTCTCCGCGGCAGATGAAGGCATGCGCTTACATAAATACACTCTCAGGTTGCCCTGTAGTCTACTCAAAGCTCACCTCCTACTCTCCCGTCAGCTCCTTGTGCAATCAGCGCTGTCTCCTCTCGTCCATTTAGTGTAACATTATGCTTACCCAGCCACAGTCTCCCCTCGCTGCCATTTCCACCCGACACAAACAGCCCATATGAGAATTGTTATGAACACGCGGGCTGTTAATAAGATCCTATATGAAGCTTCACAATATTAACCCTCTCAAAGCATAATCAGAGACAGAGCTCGTGAGGCAGCTTGTAATCCTCCTGACCCCTGCGGAAGGGCGGTGGGAGCCCACTGTCTGGGGAGAATACAGATCAGCCTCCTACATGCTCTGGCCTCTCCACTCATTACCTCTAGCTATACTTTCCAGCGAGGAAGCGCGCCAATAAACTTCCGTTTCAGGTGGGGCTTGTGAGGAAAAACACCACACTTTTATAGCCAAGTTGTTTTGTAAAAGTATTCCTCTGTTGTTTTCTGTATAATCAGCTTTTTTTTACCTGCGGCTCGAGGCTGCTGGATGTCTCTGTTGTAGCTTCTAATGTTAGAGTTAATAAACTGCCGCCCCACGTATCAGCTGCCGTAATTGCCTACAGGAAGACTAATTCCACAGTCAATCAAATGGATGGTTTATTTTGGGCCATTTAGAAGATACGGGGCCTCAACTTAATAAGCGATGTCTGTAGGCACCCTACTAAAATCCACTATCTCTGCGAAGTTAACTATTAATGAACAACAATAAATAACAATGAAAGCACCCATATTTTCATTCTTGTCACCTGCTTAGTCGGAGCTGTAAAATGTGTTCTGCACACTGTGGGAGTAAGAGCAACAGTGCAATTAAGGAGTCTATACTGTCAAAGCAACACCACTTATTTCAAGTCTTACTTATTATCTTCCTCGGCATGACTTGTAGACATGTTCATATCCACATGGTCAAATAGTGACAACGTTTTACAGTGATGGAACCCAGTATGTCACAAGAACTGTTACATGTGCCGTTGACCCGCATAGAGTATTGATGGATGAAAACTTGATTTGACGACCGCTCAAGGCTGCAAAAATACAGAAAGTCAATGTTTATGTTAGACTAACCAAACGCGGACTATGAGACATTTTATCAGAACAAAAAAAATGTATTACTCTATCTTTGCTGTGAATATGCAGGGGTATATCTGCTTTTGGTCTTTCTGTTTATGTTTATTGGTTTATTTGGTAGGGACAGTGCAAGTTAATGAACAAGCCACACCGGATTGTAGCCTTGGGCTAATTTCCATCCGTCGTCCCCCATGCGCACTCTCAACACACTCTCATTCATCCTGGCCTATTGTACATGTTTTTAGTGGTAGGGGAAACCGGAGTACCCAGAGGAAACCTACGCAGACACGGGGAGAATATGCAAACTCCACACAGAAAGGCCCCGTCCTTGGTAAGAAATCTCCAAAACGAAAAATAACAAATGTTTTTCCTCATCAGTATTTGACAGTGATTAGATTCACAAACCCGCCGTATTATTTTCATGTCTGAAAGTCCTTCCTATTGGCGAGCATCACGCTCATGTTTTCACCACTTTTGGACGCCTTTCAGAGAAAATAATTAGACACTAGTTCACATGTGGGACAGAGGAGAAAAATCAACTTTGAAACAGTTTTTTTTTCATGTGAATTCTTCCTGTAATGACTGAGATATGGCCAAAACTAAGACAAAAACATCTGCAGTTCACCAGTTACCATAGTTACCGCTATGGAATTTTCAGTTGCCCTCCACCTCAATTTTAAACTATAGGCTCTTTATTTGCCCCTTTCTCCAAAAGAAACAAACAATATTTTCAAGATGGTCTGAACTAGCAACAAACAGTCACATGTATACAAAAACAGCAGGGTTTGGACATCAAAACAAATAATCTTTGTTATTTTTCATTTAGTTTCCAGTTCATACAATTTAATTACTGTTCCTTAAATAGTCGTTTAAACTGAAAAACATTAGTAGAATTTTTTTAATTGTATTTCATAGCTTGACTCCAGCCACTGAGATAGCCATCCGCTATCATGTGCAGCACGTGAGAGGTCGAAACGCATTGGTAGTGTCCCCGTCATAAAGGACTTACTTTCTTTTTTCATGTCAGGGGTTTTGAATGGATCCTTGAAGAGCACCTGACTTTCGTTGCATCCACCTACCCATTTAAGCGGCCATTTTCTCTTTGCAGAGACTTTTTTATTTTTACGTTTTGCTCTCTGAAACATAAAAAAGGTACAATCAACTCTAAATCTAAATTTCTTACTCCACTGAATTAATATAAGATATTACCTTACCCAAACTATGCCAATAAAATACTTGGCTCTGTCCATACCAAACTTCAAATTGATATCTGGAGGTTTGCTTTTGGAAAAATCTGTCTAGTCATACTCGGTGTACTTGTCCATTAAAGTGCTCCTCCCTCTTCCTGTTAACTATGCTTCCTGTCATGTTGTTTCAGATTCACCCTGATCACATTGATGTAAAAGATGACAAGTCACGGAAAAGCTAATTCATAAGTGCCAGCGCAGTCCCACCTCCAAAAGTCTGCACTGAGATGGTCCAGCTGTGTGTGCTCAAACAAAGCCCACTTCATCATAATGGTGCTCTGTCACCGTGGAGTGAAGGCTCTTGTAATGAATAATTATAGCTCAGGGAAGGTACATGGCAGAATACAAAACAACGAGGGCTTAGGAGGGAGGCAACTGTCGCGAAAACAGGTGTGTGCCATGAATTAAACATCTGCAGGAGAAATGCCACGGTGCTTCATAGGAATACGCTTTCGACCGGCTGTGTGGGGATACCTCGACTGTCTATAGGATGAACAGGAAACCATTTTGGAGACAAAGCATGCAGTCATTGAAGTACAAGACAAATTTCAAAAATGTCAAGGACGTTTTTAAAGAAAAATGAATAAATCTTGATTATCTTCAATCAGCACAACATCTTTTTTCTGATCTGTTATTGAAACTATTGGTTTTTCTCTTTACCTTTCATTATTTAACTTGTTTTGATCAAATCCCTTCCATTTTTTATGATTTTGAGTTTATGAACTGTGCAGTGCCGAACGTTGCATCTTCACACATCTGCTCCCCTTGTGCCTTTTGCCCTTGTGCTGAGCCGCACTGGGCTGGGGTCATTGAGGTGGAAGCAACAGGCCATGTATCTGGTTCTGCCCCTGACATCTGTGAACTTGTTAATAAAGCCACTACACTCTGAGACCAAAGAGCAGCTTGGCCAATCTATATAAAGACACGGGGCAACACGCTTTGTCCGATAGTTACCGCCGACATCTTGGTCACATCTTCAGCCCAAGGTTGTTAATGATAGGACCTACAGTACAGTAGAGTTGGTGATATAGCTGTACGAGGCGGAGGTGACATTGAATAAAGGAGTACAGGTTTAGCAAGTGAACAATGGTCATCATTTTGGTTGGTTTAGGTATAGCATCAAAAACGTAATCTTAACACTTCATCTCATTAAATATTTGATCTTCCAAATACCGCTATCGTCACAAAAACATGTATAAAAATGTGGCATCGGAATAAATCTTGTCCAAACTGGATGTAAATCAGAAATATACACCTTACTTAAATGCATTATTACAACATAAATTGAATCTATCTGTAATAAAATTGGATAAAGACCCTGTGAACCGCTCCAAACAAATCACATTGATCACATTCTGCTGCGTGGAGAAACCAGCTCCAGAGCAGGACCTTCAGTATTCTCTTTCACTCGGGCATGGACAGTGTTGAACTCACAGTGGGATAAATAAGTCTTGTGGCCGGTCCTGGGAGAGGTTAGAAAGAATGTGGCCTAAATGCTGAATGAAGTGCATGAGGCTGTAGCGCAATGTAATGGGCAACAAGGGAGGAAGAGATGAAGAGATGCTCTTACAGCACATCACACCTTAGTCGACTGTTTTTTTCTAAGCAACGCCCATAGCCACTGGCTGCAGGCACTGGTGCAGCATGCAAGATGACAGCCTCGTCTGGACCAATGCCGTTGTTGCGCCAGATCAGGCTGGAATGAGCTTTGACAAGAAATGTTGGCTTAGAACAATTCAGTGGGGGAATGTACGCCTTTGCTAAATTCAAGTTCTAAACATAGAGTAAATAAATAAAATCCTGACCTGTGAGCCATTGTGCATTAGAAATACAATGAATGTCACCTATTTCTATGATCTGTGTGTGACATTGATTATTATGTAAAGCGACTCTGATGAGACCTGACAGGCAGATGTGTGTTCGACGCACAGCTCTCACGCATGAGGGGCTGTGACTCACCAAACCTGCACAGAGCAGTGTAGTCTTAAAGCATCCACCACACTTTTTCAAAAATATTACATAACATTACATTATAATTTACAAATAAGAACTTTCAGTCTGTTTTCAGTGAGTCACTCACAATTATGGAGCAATCAACTGTAATTCTTTAAAGGGCTTGACAATCGTTGAAATGTACTGTAAAGTCACACAGATTTGTCAACCTTGTGCACCAGGTTTTACATTTTCCTATGAATTGACTAAACAAACAGAGTGCCAAAAAAAGTGCAGGCCCTGTTGTTCTTTTCAAACTGAATCATTCACACAAGAAACCAGGCTACCTTTTTTAAATCTCTTATTTTAAAATGAAGGGGTTAGATCAATAACAGAGCAACGGTCAGTGCTGGGCAAGTTACTTAAGTACAGTATAAAATTGTAATATACTGTATTCTATATTAGTGATTACAGCTTTAAAATATAATAAATGTAAAATGTAAAATGTAAATGTAATGTAATGTGTTTCAAAAATGTAGCTCAGTTACACTACTTTGAGTTACTTTTGAGTTACTTTTGGCAAAATATAAACTGAAAATAGTAATAAAGTCACCAAGCAAAAGTGCAGTAGAGATTTCCTTTTCCTTCGCTTTCCTCCATTCTCTCGTGTTTCTTTTTGAGGACATTAGCTACACGCAACTGCAGATCTTACACACCAGTGGTATGTATTTATGCACATCCCTCAAAACTACAGGGGACAACATTCTTTATAGAAGCCTGCTGTGCTCTCCATGTCCTTGGCCGCTAACATGCGCTATACAGGCTGCCTGCTCATGAAATATCCCCCGCCATCATGTTGACAGAGGAGCTATGAGGACCCCGTACCCTCCCATGTGGGATGTTTACGGCCAGTTCTACGGGTCTCCGTCTCAGCGGTGATCACGTATTCAGAGGGGATTTGGGGGGAGAGTGGAAGAAGATGGGCTGTAAGTGCTCCTGCAGGAATAAGGGTCACCTCTTTAATCTCCGGCGCGGGGGATCTCTCGCCGACTCGTGTTCGGGGACGCGGGAATGATGTTGTTATCCGGATTCGTAGCGTTAGCCGCTCGCAAGCCATCGGAATAAAAAAGATGACAGGGATGTTGTTAGTAATCTCGCTGTCATTGTTGGTGGAATAAAAAGAGGTCACATGCTGCTTGGGAGCACAAGAGGCCTCTGTGGGCGTGTGGTACGGCATCTCAGAGAAACGTCTCAAAGCAAGGCAGCAATAATGCCCATGTAAATTTAGTTTTTGGTATTCGCTACAACAGTTCTTCTTACCTTTCATGTCACAGCCTTTCAATTTATTCAGGCCTGAGATATTTCAGGGTGCACTTAGCCTAAATTCTGTCAATACAGACAATAATGAAAAGCTCTTTGTAAATATAAAAGATTGTGAAAGGCCCAACACTTCAGCGTCTATGGAGTCATCCCGCAGTTTTCAGCCAATTGTTGCTACATTTTGCTCCAGTGCATTTATTTTTCATGCAGAAGGGTTCAGAAATACAGCCGTTTGTCATAAGCAATAAACAGTCAAAGTTTTTTTTATATGCCACATTATTTTTGCTTTAGAAAAATTAACTATTTCAACTGGACTTTTAGTTTTGTTTCGATCTTGTATCATCTGTAAGATGTTTCAACTCTCATCATCAATCAAAACTAAAAGTCCAGCAGAAATAGTTAATTTTTCTAAAGCATTTATGTTACCTGGATGAAAAAAATAAGAGCTCACACATTATTTTTATTTACCGTAAGTAATACAACTAAGATGAAGAGACAGTATGTATTTAACTCCAAAATAGAATTTAAAAAATAAAAAAATTACGCTAGAAGCTAAATAACAAGCAGATGATGCCGCATTTGGTAAAAGGGTCTAGTTTGATTTCCTCGAGCCAAAACACCATGTATAATACATCAACTTTGCAGCTCTGTGTATGAACATAACCTCCACAAACCTTTCTATTTTGAAAATCCAACATCATTTTCCTTTGAGAAGTCTCCATTGTTACATTTTCCTCAGTCTTACGTCAAGTTTCTGTTGGCTGTGCTGTTCGTCACCTTTCTGTTTGGCCCTGGCAGAAGTCTTTCTATTTTCTAATATTTTATACTTGGTTGTTATAACAGAGGAGGAGGAGCGACTTTTATCGTGCTTACACTAGGTGCATGTGTATTAAATGAGCACTATCTAACAAAACAGGAGGAATATTTGCACATTTTAGGCAATCTTTATCATAACTTTATCATAACATTATACGTAGCTACTCTCATATTGACTAACTGACTAATTTGAATCTGCATTTAGCGTAGTTGCTGTTGTGTGTAATGGGTTTAACTCACTTTCTTGATTGTCTGTCAAACCCCATTTTGTCAAACTATTACCCGATATCTTAGCTTTCACCCACACATAATAGCTTCCACCATTAAAAGAAAAAAACACATACACACAAAACCCACAAAGTCCGCTGCTTCAGTGGGCGCAGCCCCTTTTAGTCTCTTACTTGACTTCTAAATTCTAAGGTTTTGTTTTCACAGGGCTGAAGGCTGCGGAGACTTGAGGGTGCAAAAAGCGAGGAGCAAACTTCAGAAGCAGAAACCGAGAGAGAAAGAGAGAGGTGTGGAGCGGGCGATAGACAGAGACGCAAGCGGGATTCAGCCAGTGAGAAGTTGAGAGAAAATGTAATTCGGTCTGGGGTGTGTTTTTTTTTGGGGGGGGGAAGGGAGGGCGCTCGCATGCTCCATTTGCGTTCCCTGACAGAGCGGTAGACTGACAGGCATTGGCAGGAATTGAATCAGTAGATTAAACACCCTCAACCTCCCCTTCTTTCTTACCCTCTCCCTCATTCTACCTTTTCAATGACGGAGGGGAAATGCGCTGGAGATTGCAGTCAGAGATGTTCCTGCCAAGTGAGGAGCCTCTGTCGCTCCTGAGATTGAGTGGATGATTAAATATCCACCCACATAGCATTAGTAGCCACCGGCGCCCATAAGTGTCAAGGACTACTGGAGAAGTTTATGGTGCAAAGGAGCACATTTTCTTCAACTGACTGATTATGGATTATGGATAATCAGCGTTTTGAGCGTTTGACCATATTATAAAGTTAACGGGAGCAAATGTTTGTGTTTGGGTGTCTACCACAACTTAAAACATGTTCAACAGGACGCGCTCCGGGGTCAGGACGTGCCCTGAAAAAGGGATTCTGAAATCCCAGTGGGACTCTCCTGGTTAGGGTGAGACATTGTAACAACACAATGTAACTCCAAGTGTTCCCTTTGTTTTTTTTGAGCAGTGTACAGTCTTATTTTAAAAAAGCACTGAAAAGTTGTTAGTAATATTTCAACAAAATAACTTAAACCTGGCTTTTTTATGTATAAGATGCTTTATTCTTATATTAATACGTTTTAAATCATGTATAAGCAATGTACAGCAAATGTTTGAAACTGATGCCTCTAAATTTAGTTTCATTCCCACCTGCAGTGTCTCGCCTTAAATAATGAGGTGTTTTCTAGACATTTTAGACTCATTAGTTTAAGTTATGCTGCAAGAAAAACTGCAACTCAAAATCCATTTCAAAAGCCTAAAAACAGTCAAGCAAAACTTAACGTTGAAAACATTTGGTGGGAGACAAGTAAATGATCCTATATCATGGTGAACATCATAATGTCTCACATGCAGTGGAAGGATGAGGTTACTTTCCTCCTTTTATCCACGGATTTGGTGCTGTGATCTGTGTGGGCGTTTGTTTTGCAGTAACCTCTAAATAACCTGCTTTGTGATATTTTCACTGCTATAGCCATGAAATAACCTTGTGGTATAATCAGTGATCAAAGCAATGGCTTCCAAACTTTTCAGATCCCCCAAAATATAGATGCAACAACTGGGGACCACAACTGTGTTATTTCAAGGGTAAAATATTAGAATATGGTTTATAGTACTTATTTGATTTACAAACCCCCCGCTCAAGAACGCAGCTTCAATATAGCCATATATTTCACACTGCTCTGTTCATGTCCATACAAACCATCTTGCATCTTTCCTCCATGTATGAGTAAGACAGACTTATACTCTCACTGAATACTTCTGACATTGCTCTTGTGAGGATGCAACAAATGTACATTATGTGCCAGAAATATTATGTAACTGAATGCCCTTGTTGTTCATATGGGGTGCTGATAATGTTTGGTCCTTTCAAAGTGTTGAGAGCGAAACAAATATGAGTCAACAGTTGGTTTGGCTAACTTAATTACGTGCAATCACATTTATTTAATGACTTCAGTTGACCAGAGGAAGCGGTGCATTGAATATTTGAGAGTTTGATGCCAAGACATGAATACCAACGACTTTAGTTTATTCAGCTTTTTTTTGTTATAGAGCCACATTTCTTCATAAAGTCATTGTAAGCAGGATTTTTTGTTACCCCAAGAACTTTCCAAAAAAGATCAGCACTTTTCCATGATTCCCCATTCCTGACCCCTAAACCCCTGACAAGCCATTAGGCGTGGCAATGCCATGAGACATAAGGATAACTTTGGGGAAAGATAGGTGCACCGAAGTCATTGTGAAGGCGTTAATCCCAGCCGTTAAACAAAGTGCTGCCGGCATTGTATTGCATTTTGAAATATTGTTCTCTTACACCAAGTTGGCTGTTATCATGAATAATAAGATGCTTATTATTCTTGTCTACCTCATGCATCTAAGCACAGACCAGATTTGGGCCGGCATGTTGTGACCAGCCACTTGGAGAGAAGATAAATTGCCTTTTTGTGCAGGGCAGCCGCTGACTCCAGTAGAGTCTCCAGCACGTTGTATCTGCAGTGTGCTAATGTGTCATTTGCCAGGTAGATAAGCCGTTTTGCCATGCTTCGTCACCGGGTCGCGGCGGACCCTGGTGCTCCTCAGTGACCTTTACTTTGAGGTGCATACACTGACCTGGAAATTCCACCATACTGATTGGTTTAGGGGCTGAAGATGCAATCTGGGGATGAATACTGAAAAGGTCACAGAGCCTCTCCAAAGCAAAGTCTTCTGTAGAGTTACATGCTGTAGATGGAATGGGAAGTCTCTGTCTCTTTGTGTCTCTTTATGCATTCATTTCCATTTGAACCTGTTAGATAAGTTATACTGTACCTGCTTTACAGTTGCTGTGAACAATACAATTCCTTGATAGATTAGACTTGACTTTCTGAGGTCATATATTTAATTGAATATTTTCAATCATAAATTAAAGAACTAAGTAACTTGTTTACCTTAATAAATCCTTTTTGTAGCAAGTGTTAATGGGATGATTGGGGGTCTTTCATCTCCCCCTGGTGTCTCTGGCCAGAAAACCATGCTTGCAACTTTCCTGCCACCGAGGCGGAGGTGCAATACACACTAATAGAATCATGAAGAAGAAGCTAACAGGCTAACGGGCAAAGCTAACTGTGGGCTAGCGCCACTTAAACAGTATTTACAGCCAAGTTTGAGTGAAAAACATTATTTCCATTGTGTAATTGGATGTACATTATCCCTCTCTCCCTTTGTCTTTTCTGTCAGCGTAGTATTTACTCTCATGGACCATTAATAAGTTAAAAAACGCAACATGCTACGACACCTGCAGTGGCGCTTATGGCCTCTAAGGGCATGAGTTATTTAGTACTGCTTTAACTTGTTGTTGTGAAACATTTTTGAATTTTGTAAAAAAAAAAAAAAAAATCATATTTGTTGTGTTTTTCATTCGCCCCCGTAATTGTCCTCAAATGCTTTCATTCATACAGTATATCTGTGCATCAAGACACTAGAGCCAAGCCCGAGCACACAACAATACTGGATGCAAGTATTGACTATTGGATTTTACAAACAGGGTAATTGTTGTTTATTTCAATACAACATGTGGCCAACAATTTCACACAAGAAAAGAAAAGGAAATTGTTTTGTATGCAGACCCATTAAAAGTCTACTAAAAAGATTGTAAATGTAATAGTAACTTTTCCTTTGTGTCCCTTTGCAGCAAAAGCTTCAGTATTTTTCAACATTTTCTTTTGTATCAACCGCAATTATTGCGGTTTATTCTGAAAGTCCAATATTATCTCAGTTTCTTTTCATCGCACACCTCACGGATGAAAACATAACCTTATTAGTGATGGTAGCGACGACTTTCTTTCAGAAAACTCCGAATCTTTATCCAGTGCAGCCTTTCCTTAACATTTCCACAAAGTCAAAGTGGACGCTGCAGCCTATTTGGACTGTGTAATGTTGATGCAGTACATCTCGCTCAGGGTCTAAATGTCACTCCTGGAAAGTCGAGGCCTTTTTGGTAATAGCACACGGTTGCAAATGTCAGGAAAAGTGCACGGCTGATGAGTGACTGTCGTCTGCCAGTGTCCACGGCTCTGATGCTGCCGCACACACTGTCTTTGATATGGAAAAAGTCATTCCCTTGTAAAAACCTGGTACTTATCAGAAGCAGGAACAGGCCACGTCTTTCTGAGAGGTGCTCAGTTTCTCTCACTGTGGCACCAATGTGTATTGGAAAACTGGGATTTATATGTTTCTTAACCTGTCTCTTAGAATTGAAATTATGGCTTTTGTTTTAACATGTTTGGACTTGTTTGATGTATTCTGGATTTTGTCAAAGGAAAACATTTGGAGACTGTTAAACAAAAAATGGAATATAATTGTGTAAAGCAAAAACACAAGCCAAACTAGAAGCACTAGTGCAGGGAGGTCTATAGTAATCAACAGGCAAACCACTGAACTCTGTTGATTAAAGGAACTATATCATGCTATTTTAGCCATTCGAAAGTAAACTATTTTTAACTGCATTTATATGATATATTGTACTTCTACTATTCTGCCCATGCAACATTACCTTGAGTAGAAATAAATGCTGTAGCAATAAGGGAAATTACTTCACAATGCAGTTATAAGGAGTTGACATTTGCAACACAGCTTCATAAATGGCTAACACACACGCTAACACGCGTTTTGATTTACTTACTGCTCTGGACTCTCCATCGGGTGTTTTTCTTGTGGGAATCGCGCTGGTTATAAGTTAATCCACTTTGGTTCTGGCCAATGTTCGCAAGCAAGGCAAGTTTATTTGTAGAGCACAGTTCATACACAAGGCAATTCAAAGTGCTTCACAGTTGCATAAAATTACAAGAAAACAGATAAAATCAATCAATAAAACATCAACATAAAATTAATCAATTACAGTAAAAGGCAAGAGTGCAGATAAAATACTTTCAGTTTTCATATGCACGGGTAAAAAGAACTGTTTTCAGCCAAGCAGCCATCAGTGAAGTGATAAACATATTCTGGCTGGTTAGTCGCTGAATCCCGGAGAGAAATTCCAACTTCTGGCAAGTGGACTCTTCTTTAGGAAGGTTGAATAAAGTCCTGCACCTCTCGTAGCCAAACGCGCATTTTTGCAGAGACATTATTGTTAGGTAAGAAAATAAAGAATAGATGGTGTCCAGAGTAGGTTAGAAAGGAGCCCCTTGTTCACAACTTCGGGGCAAAAATGACTTTGTTCAGATGTTCAGGTGGTGTGTTTGTTTACTCTGCAGGGGCAGCGCGGACACTTTTTTTTCTTCTTTCTTTCTTTCTTTTTTACAACAGAAATAATGAAAAAGCTGTTATACAAATTAAAATCAGGCCGTAAGGCATTACATTACAGACGTCGGGCACTTCCTGGTTGGACTATCTTACGAAAGCCACATAAAATGGTCCCAAGTCAGATGTTTACCAGGAGAGGGCGGAGCAGCTGCTCAGAGAGCAGGATTCAGGAGGATAACACAGACGTGCGTGAATGGAGCCAAAAACCACTCTGGGGGTGTTTTTGATAAGGAAATAACATTACAACATGGTTTAAAGCTCCAAAAAGTTGATGTTGCATGATATGGGACCTTTAAAGATGAAAGAAGTCTGTTCTGAATGATACGAGCCAAGTCCGAGAGGGATGCAAATTTACATCTGTGGTAAATAAAAAGCTTTGGAGACATTGTTGGCCGGAAGCAGGGTCCTTAGATGCCCCTGCTTTTGAACAGAAAGTTGGACTGGTTGGGCGCGCTAGTACAGCAGTTAAGACCCATTTTTTGCTGAGGCAGGCTTCAGACTCTTTTGACCTCTAATAAGTTGGAGTTTTCTGTCATAAATTGAAGGCCCTACAGAAGTCCTTCTTTGTGCAGCGAGGTTCCGTATCTGCAGTGAGGGTTCCCCCCCCCCCTGCTCTTCTGCCTGTTTTGCTCTTCACTGGCCTTTGAGTCCAGAGAATCATCTCGACTTCAGAGGGCGATCTCCGGCTCACATCCGTGGCTCGCTCCGTGCCAGTGCAGAGTTAGCCCTTCCTTTCATGTCGGGCCCCTGGGATTATCATATCAATCTGCGTGACCTGATTACCAGTCTGAGCTGAGGATCAAGCCTCCCTCTACGGCTGCTGCCTAATTAATAGGAGCGTGTCATTGCTACGATCCCACCCAAAACATATTCTGGCTGCGATTTCTCTCACTCTGAAGGACTTTAATGGGCCACTCACACTGATGGGGCTTATGCACAGTGGATGATACAGCTTTTATGTGCTGACGTGAGAGATAGTGTACGCGTCGCACTTCAGTGGCAGAAATTATGGCAAGAAGTGAGTTGGTGCACAGGTCCTTTGTATATCATTGTTTCTTTTTTATTATGTACCAGTCTGATACTAAAATCTAACATATTTTATTCATTACTGGTTTAAATTCTACGTAGATCACCCAACAAGCATCCAGCCCTTATATAATAAGTGCAGACCTACATGTATTGCACTGCTCTCAATCATAGTTGAGGAACATTCATAAACGTTGAGGTCTGTCGTAATTAGGGCTGGGTACCGTAACATATTTTCCGATACCGGTGCTTTAACGATACTTGGTTTTCGATACTGATACCTGAACGATACTTTTCTCTATACCTATACTAACATATTTGTCGTCTGAAACAAGAGAACAGAACAATAATGTGTGGAAGATTGGCAAATGTACAATATCGGGTTCAAATTGTGGCAAAAATAAGGAAAACATTTGTAAAAGTTGTTGGGGCCAAAATAGGGAAAACGTGGAATATATTGGATAAAAAAGTTAAGGAAAATATTAGTATAAAACATATACAATGAGAAAAATTTGGGGGGAAATTGGGAAAACGAGACAAAAAAGGGGCAAAAAAGTTGAAAAAATTTATTATTTGAGCTGAAATGACCAAGTCACTTCCTTTAATGCTGTCCCTGGACCAACTGCATCAAAAGTTGGATTTGTTTATTAATTTATTTATGTATTATAGGGACAGTGCATATTAATATACATGTAAATATGCCAGAATTAACCTAAGGGCTATTTTTCATCTGTAGTCCCTGGACAGTTGTGTCCAGGGACTACAGATGTGTCCTCCTGAAGGGAATACAATTACAATTATACACATAGTAGTAGTAGTGTTCGACATCCGCGCAGTGATATCTTCACTTTACTGTGCAGATGCTGAAGTATTCTGGTATTATTACGCCTTAGAATATAGTTCCCCTTTTTATCCGCTTAGAAAATCCACATTGTTTAATTTGGTGTAATTATACTTTATGGTGTAACACTTCACGTAACCATATTTAAATAGGGGAAACGTGGAAGAGTTTGGTAGCTTCTATCTTCACCTCGTTTGGAGCTATAGAGGTGAAGAGAGAGGCTAAATGCTAACGCCGTCTGTGCTGTGTTTACATGACTGAAAGCACACGTGAAGACCAGACAGGTACAAATGATGAACTTGTCTAAGCTAAGGTAAGAACATATCTCAGTATGTAAAAACGGTGGCCTATTCCTTTAAGGTAATGATTATTCTTGATCCCACTGCATATCTTCAATAGTAAACAATACCATTTGTGTTTTCTGTGTACGTGTATCCAGTGATATGATTTTGCAAGATGGTAAGACAAATCAATAGACAGTTTGTGTGTCTTACTGACGTGAGGAGTTTGCTGTCACTCTCTGATGCTGCATCCCCACTGTCACGCTTGCGCTTCAGATGAGCTGTATTTTGCAGATACGGCAATATGCGACGCTCGTTAGTCTGATCACAGGAACATCGCTGCGGTTTGATTACGAAACACAACAACTGCTGTACCATCGTGTGATAGGGATTCCTCCCAGATGGGTATTAGAGGCCTGTCATTAGCAGGTGTGTAATTAATGTCTCCTGATGGGGCGCTGTGACGGTAATGCTGCCTGACTGCGCTCTGTGGGACTTTAAATGACGACAGGCAGCCAGACGTGTCCTTGTCATGGCTGTCTGTGTGGCCTCATTACTTCTTTGGCCACTGACACTTCTCCCCCCGCCTCCCTCTCCTCCAGACGCTTCACACCAGCCCTCGTTTGGGCACAGGACGAGTGCTGCGCCCACACAGCCCTGCGCCTCTGACTGTGGTTCATTTGTAGGTTATGTGTTAAAGCCCAATTTAGCATTTGAAGGGAGAAAGTTTTCCTTCTTCCTTCTTCTTTGGGGGAAGGTAAATGTGAATCATTGGTGTCTGTGAAACACACAGTGTCTCGTATGCTGTTCTATGTGTCATGGACCCTGTAAAAAAAATTGCATTAAAACAAACACTTTTAAATTAAGTATTTTATACGTTTTAGAGACCACTTATGTCTGGAGTTTGTATTGTTTTTGTGCAATAACCGGGATTTGAACTAGGGCAGCTTTAAATCTGTAATACTGCAAACATTATTGCACCATTTCAACACAGTACATTCCAGCACATTAGTGTTAAGATCGATCGGAGGAACCCTGCCTACTGGATTGACAACAAGGACTGGACGGTCTCGATCCTGGCCCGTCTGCTGAGGGACTCCCATCGGCCCTGGGTCTCTATAGCCTGTCCGTCCATGGGAGTGGATCTCTCCTTCTGTGGTTCTTCCAAAGGTTTCTCTTTTCTCCCCCCGTTTTTTTTTTAGTTTTTCCTTGCCGTGCTGGAGAGTCTAAGGACAGGGGACACCCGCGCCGCTCGTCGCCACCTACTGCTGACGCTTATTTGGACATTATGTTTGCCTGGATACTTAATTCGCCTGAACTTTACATTGTCTTATTTACTGCTCTGTTTTATTGCCTTAATGTTCGGTGCAGCCCTATGAGGCAACTCCTGTTGTGATATTTGGCTATACAAAACCATTGATTGATTGATTGATTGATTGATTGAAGAACATTAGAAGAAATGACTAAAACAAAGCATTTGCACATTTAAAAGTTGCCATGTGTTTGATTTGAGGCTGTGTTAGCAAATGTGTTTAGTGACTTTGTGGCCTCCTGGGACACGGTTATTGCGTCATCAATTGCGATAATCTTTCTTTTTTTGACAAGGGCACTGTTTTATTTTGAAAGTTATATGTATGAGCCAGGTTTAGTGTTGGACAGGTTTTCTCCTTTGAACACAGTGAAGGCGAACCACTGGTGCGTGCGAGATGAGGACAGCCTGACATCTTCTCATTAGCCAGTGTAGGTTATGCATTGTTCTAAGGGTGGCGATGTTGCGCTGTCAACCCTCGCCCGGTAAATATGTGAATTATTCATAACAAACAAAGAATTTCAAGATATTACCCAATTAGCATTTTAGCTTAATTGAATCCTGAGTAGAAGTGGAATTCTCCGACCCCTTTACATGAAAGATTCTCCTCCATGACGTGCCCGACCCCCCACGCACGCGCTCTTTTTTTCATCTGCCGTTTGTATGCTTTTCATTACCTATCTCCTCTCTTATGACACACCAGTAATAGCATGCTGGTAAACAGTTTTGACAAATTAAAATCACCCGGCTCAAGAGCGCGAAACCAGGGCAAGGAGGAGGAGAGCAGTGTTTTCTGATGACAAGCGCGGCTCATAAACAACAGCAGCTTTGCCCAGTCAACTGTATCCACTCTGACTCGCTTCACTCGTGTGGACAGTGTGGGCCCAATACAGTGGTCTGTGCAGCAGCTACAGGGTCCTCCGACAACACGATTAAACCGGAACTAGTTCATCTCTTCACCCCCACCTGAACCGAGCACATTTTCTCCAGTTTGGCTTTGCCCAAACCTAAAAGCTATCTGAAAAAAAGCCTCAAAATAGCGTTGAAAACGATGATGAAAAAGCAACAATGAAGCAATAAAAGAGCGACAAAAATATGCCGGAAAAGCAACAATAACACAACAAAAAACTACGAAAACATGACAACAAACCCTTAAAGAGGAGTATTATGCTTTTTTCAATCACATAGCACCAGTCTATAGCATACTACAATGATGACGTAACCTTCTGTTGGTCTGTATATGCAGTAAATTAAAATAACTGCCTTGAATAAAATTGCTCTCTCAAAATGGTTGTACTGAACGTCTTGAAATAGGCCTCTGTCTCTTTAAGAAGCTTTCCGACACGCCCCCTTCAACACACTGCTGTGGCATCTAAACAACAACACTGTGCTGGGAGGGGGCTCTGCTGAGCTGAGGAGCAGTGGTTGGTGGCTTGGCTGGTGACGAAAGGTCCAGAGGCGTCTCCAGGAGGTGGGGGCTTCCTAGGAGGACTGAGGCATAGCTACACCTAAAATGGCTGCCGTCTAACTTTTTACTGATTACTCAAAAATATGTGAATGAGCCAAGGCAACACTCCAGGCATGTGT
This sequence comes from Neogobius melanostomus, assembly GCA_007210695.1. Classification (NCBI taxonomy): domain Eukaryota; kingdom Metazoa; phylum Chordata; class Actinopteri; order Gobiiformes; family Gobiidae; genus Neogobius; species Neogobius melanostomus. Next base: position 3,909,909 of record VHKM01000073.1, on the reverse strand, counting down.
TTAATGAGGGAATGACATAATAACATGAATAAAGCTTGAAAAAGTCGATTTTACATAATACCCCCCCTTTAAAAAACTGACAAATACATGACAAAGAAGCAACAAAAGAGCAACAAAAACATGCTAGAAAAGCAACAATAACGCAGCAAAAAAGTGACGAAAGAGCAATAAAAACAACAAAAAGACATAACAAAAAACTACGAAAACAAACTACAAAACATGACAAAAAACTACAAAGACAAACTACGGGAACAAAAATGAAAACAAGACAAAAACACGACAAAAAAATTACAAAAACATGACAAAAATATGAAATCAAACTACGAAAATACCAAAAAACAAAACACAAACACGATTAAAAAACTACAAAAACACAACCAAAATGCTTCAAAAAGGTGCAACTGGTTCGTGCTGGATAGTCGTCGTTGGATCTGTGGAATTGTAGAGGCAGTTGTGTGACACAGTGACGCTAAAAGGAGCACATGCAAGACTACATTCTCAGTAAAATACACTATTACAATTTTGATTCCTCAAAAAATAAAATAACAAAGTGTCACGAGATAGATAGACTGAACACATCATGCTGAGTGTTGGTTCAGGGCTGTTTCTAAACTTTGGACGCTTGCGTGTTGCATCACTGGCAGTTATTGTGCAAGATGATCAGCGCTAAAACGTTGCTTAACTTCCTGCTCGGCGAAATCACAGCCCATCGAGGACACGATCCATCTTCATTGTGTCTCATGGCTGGCTGACAGGGGTTTCCATCATGTGTCATTATCGGTGCATGAGGCAACTCAGCAGAACAATCCTGCACTCCGCGAGCAGCATCCATCAGCTGCTCGTCCCACTGCGGAGGCGCACAGAGGTGACAACAGCAAAGGTGTCCCCAAAAAGGAGCAAGCGGAACCATGAGTGTACAGGAAGTAATTGTAGCGACTGGATATGTGGCAGCAAAAACACATGACTGAGTGAGTGTGTGAATGTTGTTTTCAATGGATGGGTGAAACAAACTTTGGCATAATCAAATTTCAATTGACTGAGAGGCATTCGGTTATATAAGTTCAGGAAAAAAACTAAAACAAAAGTGTGTTTCTGGGGTCATCTCTTCGATCTGAGTTGCTGTCACTTGGTTTGACTTCAATTAAAGAGTGGGGGAGGTCCCAGTCTATGTGTGATCCTTATCAAGGGCCAGCGCTCTGATCTCTATCTGTCTGTGTGACCCACGGGAACAGACTCCACTTTCATCACAATGGTTCTCTCTCTGTCCTCTCTCCCCCTCCTCCTCTCGCTAACAACGCCGCGACTCCATCGACATCCTCAACCTTGAGCAGCAGCCCCTATGCTCTTTTTTACGGGAGCGCTGTCAGAAAGGAGGTTGAGTTTGTTATTTTTGTGCGTGAATGAGTCAGCGCACCTGGGAAATTTGGCGGAGTGGCATTTGAAAATGACTCGAGTCAAGAAAAAATATTTCAGCCCTGCAACTGTTTGGCCTTACTGTTTACCCATGCATAAACAGTTACTCTGCAGCGCCGCCAAAAGCCTTTTAGTACCATGAGCTGAGACATGATTTCCAAAAGACGATTTAGCCTCCGTCCATTTGACTCCAGCGTGATCCTTCTTGTGGCTTTGCCTTTATTTTCCGATCAAACTATTCGCTTTGGCTTTTGACTTGCACTCACTGCATTTACATAGATGTTGCACTCTTTTGTAAGACCCCAGTCAGCCTGTATATCGCAGTCTGAATCACTATAACACACCTTTTACATTTCCTGCATAGGTTCAGATATCTTCTTCTGCTGGTTCTATAATTACCTACACCACTCACTAAAACGACTCCTACAATTACCATCAAACTTGTTGTGATTTGTCCTATTTGCTTGTGGGATGCTGTCAAATATTTGCTTTGGCTGTCATAGACCACCTCTGCTTGTTTTCAGAGTTAGAGGCTATGCCACCTTCACTGTAAAAGCATTTCAGATTTAAATAGCATCGTGATGTGAAATGGGGCACATTCACAAATAGAGAAAAAGACAAACCACATCCAGCATCTAGAGCAGTGGTTCCCGGGGGGTGCCTGGGATTGCAGGGGGGGCCCAGAGCTTTGCCTGGCCAGAGGGTCAGGTCATAAATGATATAATTTGAGCAAAATAAAAATATAAAATCATCAAATAAGACTGAGTAAGGAATACAGGTCAATTTCAGTTTATTTGTTTGAAACAAGTACTTATTAGCAATTATGTTCATGTTTTGATACATTTGTGGTGGCCACTGTTTTAGACTGGGGGCGCGGCACGACTATGGCACGCGCAGGGGGGGCTTCAAGGAAAAAGGTTGGGAACCACTGATCTAGAGAACTGTATAATATGTAGTATATGTACAACAAAAATCTAAATGCTGGCTGTTTTTTTGTTTTTTGTCATGTTTGGATGAATCTACAGGTGTCTTTACCATGGATCTTAGGGATGTAATGATGCACTCAAGCTCCGATTTTATTCGATTTTTTTTAACCTTTATTTTACAAAATGAATATGACTCATTCTATAACCAAACAATGTTTATTTTTATTTTAACATCTGTGTTTTTGTCCGTGTAACAAACTCTAATTGTTGTCTCAGTAAGAGAACTTTACATGACAGAAAAATTACAAGACATGAAAATGAAGTATTCATTTTGACTGTGTTTTTTTGTTACATTGATTCTTTTATTTCTTTACATCGATTCACATTTTAAGCGGTTTAAATCAATTTTAATATCGATGTCAGTTGAATTATTGAGGTATTTATTATTTGGATAAGATTCTTGCCTCTCATATGTCGACTGGATTTGTGACTATTCCGTGGCACTGCAGAGGAAATCCCCTTGGGCACTGAAAGGATTTTTTTCCTTAGAGCGCCATGTAGAAACAAACTGCGATGTTCGACTGAAACTGTGATAAAGGTTCGATCTGGTCTTTTTCTTGTGTAGAAATCCTTGAATCACCACAATTTTAACTGCCCACTCAGCCCAATAACATGGAAGTAATATGAAATCAAAGATATGTTTTAATGTATTGCCCAAGGACACATCAACAGTGCACGCTGGCTGGAGCAGGGATTGAATCGTAGACGGATGCTGGAACCGCAGTGTGTCCAAAAGTCCATTGCTGAAATAAATCTGAAAACTCTGCAGGCGTATAAACAGTTTCCGCATAATACTATGTGCTGTATTGCCAGTCGAACATGCATATTTTTCTCTTTACGATAGAAAATGTGAATTTGGGCCGCCTCAGCAAACATGCAGGATTAATTAATTATTGGTGGTGAGTGTGCCTGGAGCTTGGAGTCCTCAGATCTGTCACTGGAGGTGGGGGTGGGGGGGGTAACAGGGCTGCCTCTCTATCAGCGCGTGGTGGTGGGAGGTGGGACATGATGGATCAGGGAGCAGCGCTCTCTCCATCTCCTGACTGAGGTGCAGATTGCCTGGGGATGCACGCCGGGCCTCCTCCATGCCTCACCTTGATCAACATTCAGCATTGCCCCTTGAATCCATCAGGCCCATGACAACACGCCCCGTTTTGGGCTTTTTATATCACTCTGGATGATGTGGCCGCGGTGGCTGCTGCTGATGATTATGATGTAGTGCACTGGGCTCAGGAATGCATAGAGCGCCTTTTGTTGAACATGCATGCCCTGAGTATTTGGGATTAATAAATAAATAGACGCGCTCATCATTAAGACGCTTGTCAGAGGTATAGCCGGGTGACTAATGTGTGCCGCAAAAGCACGACCTGCAGCAATGACGAGAGCCTGGCAAATTTACAGCACTGAGGAATAATCGCGTTACAGGAAATCTGATGTCCTTCCAGTGTCCTGCCGTACAAATCAATCCTTATTTAATGCTTTACACAAACTTGATTATGAAATTGATTCAAACACAACGGTAATGCGGCAAGTTGAATACAATTGCATCACAAGACTTTCCGTTCACATGCTGCCTTTTAGGGCAACCTCTGTTTTAAAAAAAAGTAGTCATCTGCACTGGGTTATTTTTCAATTCAAAACAACCTTGACGTATGGACACATTTATCCCCTTTACAGCAGCAGCTCAGGGGGCAACTTTTGGCCAATACACACGACGCCTTTTTCAGAACCGGAAAACAGTTTGAAATAGCCCCACATTTTCTCTGTAAATACTATTGACTTCAAAGACAAATTTCTCTCTCCCCATGAGTCCCTGCTCCCTCTCTGCCATCTAGCGCCGTTCCCTGCAGATGGGTGCTTTTATTTGATATCGGCTAATGAGATTTCCCCACTACTCTAAAGGAAGATGCCATTTATGTATACGGCCCGCAATGATATTTGTTTTGCATACGTATATACATAGGGAACATCTATACGTTTTCCAGATGGCGATGTTTTATTCATATGTTTTTTTGATCGTTCTCTTTTCATATCCTCCGCAACTTCAACATTATAAACCGGTAGACAGAGTGATCTGCTTTATTGGCATATGCGAAACATAATTCAAGTTTGCGGCTTGTGTCGGCGAAGGCTTCAGCGTCTGAAAACACAGTTGCTCAATCAACGCACTGTACTGTATACGACATTCTTTGAAGATGGAATTATGAAATTACGCTTTTATCATTCTTTGATCATTCTGCAGCTGTTATTATCATACATGTTTTATAGCAAACAAGTCAACTACCCACTGTATATTATTCATGCCTTTATAGTAATGATAATGATAATAATGCCTTACACTTGTATTGCACTTCTGAGATCTGACGGGATTGGGCAAAGCAAAGGAGGTATGTCCAATAGTACCCAGTTACAGTTAGTCATGGGGAATAGTTATTCACTGGTAAGCAAACATTTTTCAAACCTAGTGGTTAAAGCTGCACCTCGTATGCTAGGCACGGCATCAACCTCAATGCTATGGTTTGCTGAATGGATGTCTTTCCCCTTTTGCCCTTTTGCCAAATCTGCACGCCAAACATCTTTAAGAATTTTGGACATTCGAGAAGAATATTCAAACATCCAGGCAGATAAATACTTAATCAGTGCTGCTGGACGTTCAGAAGAACGGCTGACCTTGAAAATATAAGTAATATTTCATATAACAAATGCATGTGCCTTGGATAGTAGTTGTGTCACATGATAACACGACATGTCCAGAGAGTTTGCCGTTATCAAAGAAACTGACAACTCGACGTCATGCTTGAAGTGAAACATCAAATAGCACCAACATTTTATTATGAACTAGAGTAATTATTAACCTTTTTACCTGGACTGGAAGAATGCTGAATTCTGCAACTGTCACAAGGAAACAGGAACAATTATGTTCTTTTGATTAAATTAGAATGGGTGAGGAAACTCAAACTCTGCCCCTCTGTTCATGCACCCCCCACCCCCAAAGAAAAAATACAGCCCGGCGCCTCAAAGCTGCACTGACAGTCGGTGGGCAGAGTAAACCTGTACACCCATAGTGATTGACAATCCAGGCCGGAACATGACAGTGCTCGTGACATGCGCTTAGACAGGCTGGCAGCTGACGGTTCCTACCCCCCTACTACCCCCCATTCCCCATCTCCAACTCCTGTCCCGCTCAGGATTCCATCTGCGTGAGAGCGACAGCACTCATCTCTAATATCTGCGGACCTACAGGGGAACTGCACGTAGGTGACACAAAGAGGAGTGCTCAAATATGATGTCCACATTTGCCCGGACATGTCTGCACAGTGCCTCCTTGCAACTCAGTTTGTCTCACCACATACAGCTCCTGTCTGGGGCTGATCGCAGTTCATCTGCTCCCTGGATCATATGCACACCCAAACACTGAATTATGGATGAAGGAGTGACACTGTGCTGATACTTTGTCACATCTATACAAAGTGCGTCTTTAAAGCCTTGTCCCCCTCTACGCCATCTCCAGTTCACATTTTGCGGTTTGACATTTGCACAGAGGCTGATGACGGCCTGCAGCGCCTGTGTCTCGCTGCCGCCTGTCTCTGGACATGGGCACAGACAGGAGCCCCGGGCCTCGCACTGTGCACTTCACTGCCACCACATTTGGGCTCCACAGACGAGTGCTTCCTCCAAAAGTCATAAGACCGAGTGATGTCTCTGTTTCTGAAACAGCTTTATAACTTAGGTGAGATTTAAATCAAATTGTGTCTAGAAAATGAAGCAGCACAGCCCCGACAAGTGAGGAATCTTTTTCTTGGACGTAAAGAAGTTCGGGCAAGCAGATCCAAAACATTTAAATAGTCAATTCTAAGGGAAACACAAGCATTAAACAACTGCAAATATAGTGTCCAAGAGTCCAGAAATTACAAAATCATAATTTTATACAAAACGGTACAGCAAATACAGTAAACGATTTGCTGAGGCAATGAAATAACCGGCCATTTCCACTGGAGTAAAATGTTTTGAACTGAATGCTTGGTGAATGTTTGCATTAAAAAGGTTGCTTTCATTTTGCCAAATGGGGCCTGCCTCAGTCTCGGGCTCCCAGATGGCCAGTGTAACTCCTGAGTGGCCCGCCAAAGGGGCGTTGATTCAAATGAATTTCCATTACAGAAAAGTGGCTGCTCGAATAAATCATAATAAAAATGGGACTTGTGGCCTGTCATCTCTCAAAGATGGCCCACCTCGGGAAAGTGCAGAAAGCTCCCCATCAAATGCCCCAGTGAAGCAGAGAGGATGGGAACAAGTGGAAAGGGTTTCTGAGCCACAGGGAAGATCCTTAAAAGAGATTAAATAGTGTGCACTTCTGAAGGCAACTGCATCTTCAAATCTGTCTCCAAAGCTCACTGCATCCAGTGAGCTTTGGAGACAATAAAACTGAAAATTAAGCCGTTGCATTCATTTTACAATTCATATTTTCAGGAAAAATTGGAATTTAACCGAAGTAGAAAGAATATATTTTAAATGAATGCATTTGAACTTTGCGAGTCAAGGCTGTTTCATCAGAAAAGGCATCCACTGTCCAAGGACTTCTTGTGTTAACGATTTCTGAATAACACTGCACACCATTGATGAGAAGGTCTAAGAAAACAACAGTGTGAATATTGCAGAGCATGTTCTTTGTCTGGCATGTTGGAGCGGTATTGCATTTCTAAAATAAATTATAAGGCCAAAATAAACCAAAATTGACAACGCGAGCGCAGAGAAGTCCACAGTTAGTTGCTGCTGTTATGGTGCGATGTCTTCCAACTTGAGTACTAATTAGTCTTTGCCCCTCCAGCAGCCAGGATCAGATGCAACGGGCGCCATATCACATTTGAAAATGAAAAGTGACTTGTTAGATATACGTATTAATTCTCCACAACAGCATAGGAAAAACAGAAAAAAAAGTCCAGCCGTATGTGTTCCTTTATGAAAGTGTCATTAGTGTTAAGAAAATACTGCAAATGCGCCGGTAATGAAGAAAAGGGAAATGATCGGGATTTACCGTAAAGTGCGCAAAATGCACTCACTTGAAAATTGTGACTGTGCATCTAAATTTAGTCCTCTGCTTCAGTCAGCTTTATTTTTATGCGTTCTGGCTCCCAAACTCAATTCAGTTTATGACCCCCTTTGCTTTACTTTGATTAGATCAAGTAAATTGTACTGTGTTTCAGTTTTATTACTCTGTGCTTACAGTGTGGTCCACCGTTCGCATCTGAAAGTTTTATTTGCTCAAAACATTTTATCTTTACCAAACAGATGCAACATATTTCCAGTCAAGAGGCCATATCTCAATATCTGGATTCTGTTTTGACATTATGAGATTTCCTCACGATTCCACTGCAGTGCACTTTCTCACTCACAGGCCAACAAACAAATAACTTTCTGCCAAGAAACTCCAAGGCATTATGAGAAAAATGGAGATGAAAAGTCAAAACAAACAAATGAGAAGTGTATTGAGAGTAGATAATAACACTCAATAATAAAAGTACACTGGGGGCTGTATCCAACTCAAAGCAATAAAATGTAACTTTTTGACTTTGTCAGCAAGGTGTGGTGATCGCTGCGCTCACAGCCACTCCAGCTAAAAAGATTTGTGTGGCCGCAGTTGTCAGTCATGTTGATGAAGGGTGCGCACAAAAACTACATCTCGCCTGGAGCACGGCATCTTAAAACACTGACGGAGGAGATAAAGAAGCAGATGCCAGATGCAACCTCAGATAGTGTAGCCGTTTAGTCCTATGAAGATGCACACACACACTTCATGTCATGGCGTATGATGACTCACAAAGTTTAGGATTAGAAAATAAATTACTGTATCCACCTTATTCCGCCCCGCCCTTTTTGCCTTGTCTCAGCACTTCCGTTGTATTGACACTTCCGGTAGAGCATGAAGCCCGTTCATTTAAACTGAAAATGTTCACTTGCACCTACATGTCAACACTGCACTGTTTCTCTGCGCGGCCCAAAATTGGCTTTGTTTTCCTGTGGTAACTGATTTTAACTTGACTTCTCCAGTCCAATGTTAACTGATAGGAGAAAAGGGGAGGCCACAACTTCCGGAATAAGGTGAATACCCGCAGTGTCACTGATTGAAAATTATCCCAAATAATAACCCATAGCCATGGCATCTGTGACTTGTTTAATTTTGACCCACCAAGAAAAAACCTTTGGCCACTCCAGCTTTGTACATTTTTTAAAGCAGTACTAAGTAACTCTTGCCCCTAGAGGCCATAAGCGCAACTGCAGGTGTCTTAGCAAGTTACGATTTTTTAAATTAAATTAAATTATTAAATGTCTTGGAGAGTAAATACTACGCTGACAGAAAAGGTGAAGGGAGAGAGAGGTGTTGTACATCCAGTTATACAATGGAAATATTTTTTTCAGTCAAACTTGGCTGTAAATACTGTTTAAGTGGCGCTAGCCCGCAGTTAGCTTTGCCTGTTAGCCTGTTAGCTTCTTCTCCGTGATTCCAGTGTGTATTGCTTGCTCCGCCCCGGTGGCAGTCAAGTTGCAAGCATGGTTTTCTGGCCAGAGACACCAGAGGGAGATGAAAGACCCCCCAATCATCCCATTAACACTTGTATTACCCCAGAGGGACTACGGAAAGGATTTATTAAGACAAACACGTTACTTAGTACTGCTTTAAAAGCTTAAAATACAAACGACACTGCAATAATATTCTGTAAGTCTGAGGCCGATCCATTATTCCTCTTTTTCAAATCCGTTTTGTTTTATTGTGTATCAATACTGTGTGGAGGAGCACAGCTGAGACAGTGGTCAGAAGAGAATGTCTGCGGGTAGATACGCCTCTCCATATTGAGCTTTTAGGGGAGATCATCTATCTTAGAGACTCTAGTACCGGCAATATGTGAAGGGATTGTGCCCAAACAGTAGATCTTGTGCTATATAGTTAGAATAGACGTGTAATGTAGTTCTAATTGGATTTGTGAACATTTTTCTACTTTACTGGCACAGTCCACTTTCAATAGCCTCTTTACTTGAGTTAAAGCACTGTTTTCCCATATCTTAATTAAAAACAGTCGTAAAAATAGTAATGAGACTTTTTGTTGTAAAGGCGTTCAACTACTTTACAAGTATGCATATTTATGGACAAGAGCCTGTAATTGGATCTGGTCGTAAGCAAGCTTGAAGGATTTCTGCACTGTGTTTATTTCGGTAAATTTTCTTTAGAGCCCATAGAAATGTGAGACTGCGGCCGGCAAAGCTATAACGCGGTTTGCCCATTTAAGTTTCCCAGATTGGATCAGCATTACAAGTATTGCACACATTGTTTGCACAAAAGAAAAAAACTAAACAAAAAACAAATTGCTGATGGCATCTTGCGTTTAGAGTTGTTATTTTCTTACAGTAAAAGCCACATTCATCAATTTTGGTGGTCTTTGTTTATTTGGGGTTTTATGGTTTAGTCTATTAGCAAGATTCAAGTCGTGACCATGTTAATAATAAGACATCTTGTCAGCAAAGGTGTGGAAAGCAAATAAAGATAAGATTTCTTCCAAGTAACTTTAAATATGAATACAGGAATAATAAAGCACACCTCAGCCTTAAGCTTATCTTAATAATGTACACTTTTAAATTACATAAACTTGATTGATCCTGTCTGGGGTTGTTGAGCAGGTTTTTGACAAGTTGACAAGTGACAACACCGTCGGACATAAGAGGAGATTGTTTGTTGGAGTTACAGTCTGCATATCCCCGAGCGCTATTGGCCACATGCTCAAATCACAAACTAGTACGCCGTCTTTTAATATGCTAGTCTAATAAAACAAGTAAATAATCCTGCATGTTTCCATGTTTGTGCCTATAGTGCACTGCAGTCAGGTTACCTTCACTTTAGCCATGTGGAAATTAAAACATTAGTGCCTTTTCGTTTTGTTTAAACTTCACAGCTGTTAATGAACTCAATTCGATGTAATTCATTCAAACTGGCTTCTGGCTTTGTTCGGTTAACCTGTTTCCCCAGCGCTGCCTTTTCTTATAAATCATTTGCACAAAGATTATGCATTCACAATGACTAAGTATTCTCCGATAGCTGTCCATCATGTAAACACATTGACCTGATTAAAGGGTCCACCGCAGGAGTAATCTATGGCTCACGGGGAGCGGCTGTGGCCATCATGCATCATGCAATGGCATCATGGGTAATTGAACAACAAAATTGTAATTTCAGGGCCCAGTGCTCAATGACCACTCGTTTCCCGTTTGGAACAGAATAACCCGTACATCTGCTGTGGTTTCACGACACTCCGATTGCTTATTGTTAAATCAAGATGCAAAGAAAACCAAATGAAATGACCACCTTTACACTAATACTATATTATGGTGTATTTTGTCAGGCATTTCCCTCTCTGATAGCGCATTGATAGCTGTGTATTTTGCTCTTTGGCAATGAATAGCACCATGATTTAGATCTATTGGTTAAAGCAGTACTAAGTAATGTGTTTACCTTAATAAATCCTTTTCGTAGTCCCTCTGGGGGTAATACAAGTGTTAATGGGATGATTGGGGGGTCTTTCATCTCCCCCTGGTGTCTCTGGCCATAAAACCATGCTTGCAACTTGACTGCCACCGGGTCGGAGCAAGCAATACACACTAATAGAATCACGGAGAAGAAGCTAACAGGCTAACGGGCAAAGCTAACTGCGGGCTAGCGCCACTTTAAACAGTATTTACAGCCAAGTTTGAGTGAAAAAAAATAATTTCTATTGTGTAATTGGATGTACAACACCCCTCTCTCCCTTCACCTTTTCTGTCAGCGTAGTATTTACTCTCCAAGACATTTAATAAGTTAAAAAATCGTAACTTGCTGCGACACCTGCAGTTGTGCTTATGGCCTCTAGGGGCAAGAGTTACTTAGTACTGCTTTAAACTGCAGTATATTTTTGCGCACTCCTAGTGGACAATGTGGTTCTCTACTACATTGACCCAAAGTAGAGAACATCAGTCTTGATATTTTCTAGGCTATATTCTAGGCTATACTTGGGACAAGGTGCAAAGTAGTTTCAGTTTTTGATATACAGTGTTTACGATGCACTGTTGCAACATGCTCAGCAGAACAGTATGTAACAACAGCTGAATCTGTAAGGTGCTATTTATAGATATAGTTGTCATGCAGCAATATAATGGACTGAGACATTTCTATTTGTGAGGTTCAGGCACATTTAAGGAACAGTTTGGAATAATTGTGTACGATAAACAAAACTCACAATGTACAGATGACATGGTTTAGCACGCCGACTACTCAATGTGAAGACCTTTTTGTGCTCAAATCACTAAAGTTTTAGAAAAAAATTAATCTGTAATGTGCCATGGATAAATGAAGAGTTTCAAGCTCAAGCCACCTCGGGGTCACTAGTCAGATTAGTCAGTTTAGTAAACCAATACAGGGAGTGTAGATAGAGGACTAAAGCCACCATCCTTTTCTCTAACTAACCAAATGTGCAACTTTCACGCAAACCCCAAAGCATCATACCACCATGTCTGCGATGATGATACTGCCTTGCAGACTGGCTAGTGAGTCTGGTTAAAATTTTAGTCAAATATCTGAATTGAATTACAAGTTGTGCTCCTGTAAAATGAGCCCAATTTGGAGCTGAATTTGGACTAATAAAAAGTCCAAGTTGAGGCTTCATTAGAGGTCGGCTCTGAATAGAAACTCAAGTTCAGCTTCAAGTCCGTGTTTTTGATATTGTCAGAACAAGGATTTCATTTACCACTTTCTGGTGTTTCACGTGAACTCCCGTGTCCCATGTCGTCAAGACGTTGCCACAGGACTATTGGTTGTACAATGAAATATATGTTCAGTTCTAACACTTGAGTGCATCAGTTCATTTAGTTGAGGGGAAAAAATCTCTAACTTTTTAACTTCAACTTTCCTACTTTGTTATCCTGACTTTACGGGTGTGGTGCAGTGCTGCCTTGGCTATAGTCAGTTTTTGGAGAGTTACATAATGTTGCTGTTGTATTCTTTAGCACCTTAAAAGACCTGTGAGAAAGCCCGGCAGAGACAGCGATCTGGGATGAGCTCGTTTAATACCAGCCTCTTCAAACTCAGTGCCAGTGCCAGTCAAAGGTTAATGAGAGGGCGCCTGGTTGGGAGGATGAAGACGTGGCAGCAGTTAGAACTACAGGGATTAGTCTTGTTCTCATATCAAAGGCATCCCCAGCCAGAGGGGCTCAACCTGGATTTGGAGTGGAAATCTGTCTCCATACTTATACCAGGCCGAGAGCATCTAGCTTTCTCTTACAGCCTCCATACTTTTACATGCTGCTCACTCTCTCACTCTTTTAACGGAAGGAAAGATGGTTAAGCTGTTGTTTGGAGCATGTCTGAAAGGTCAGAGGTTCAATCTCGAGACCAGTAGGTCACACTCTTTTCGAAGACCTTGTTTTGTAAAGGTAAGTGGACTGACCCTGAAAGAGTCTGTTCACTCCAGTCAGACAAATGAGCAGCAGGAATATGGGACAAGCTAGAAATGCATGTTGAGTGAGTCTCAAAAGAAACACTGAAGGTGATCAACTATTTACAACATCAGGTCAGGAACACAACATAACAAGCTAATTTTAATGTCTTTGGGGTTAATTTACCAAGCGTTTGCTCATCTGCAATAGTGATCAGCAGAAGAGTCACTTGCAGCATTTTCTCATTGACATAATATTACTTTTGAGGCTTCTAGTTGTACTTTTAAAGCTATTATTTGGTCATCCTGCATGTTTTTCTACTTCTTTATGATATGCTGCTGTTATGTTCTTATAGCCAAACCTTTATGTTATTTTGTACCTGTACTTCAGGGTTGTCACATGGTGTTGCAGTGACGTGTCTGGTCAGCTGATTTAAACAGTTCTTGGTTGTGTCTTCCTTCCAGGCTGACAGCGCCATCTGCAGTCCAACTTCTTCAGACTGTGTCATCCAGGTGTGGGAAAGTTGGTACGCCCCTGTCCCGGTTCACAGTCTGGGGCGGCACGCTTCCGGATCTCGATGACTTCTCTGATTCAACAGGGGTATCGCTCTCGGTGCTGATAACACGGGCATTTTCCTAGTCCATGAGGTGGTTCTCCCTCTTGCAGTGGTCTGGTATGGCAGACTTCAGCTGTTCCTGTTCTGCTTGTCATCTGGTTGCTTGTGTGCACGCTTTTGTGGTTGTTTCCTTATCACATTCTGTTCTATGTTCTTTCTTCCTTCCTACTGTACGTACCAACTTTCCCACACCTGCATGACACAGTTCTGAAGAAGTCGGCCTGCAGATGGCGCAGTCAGCCTGCTACTACAAGCAGTGTACCACATCACCAAGTGTTAGCCTTCCTGCTAAGTTGTCATCCCTCACTCTTCTTACTCCACTCTATGTTGCTATATCCCATCCCATTGCAATACAAGATAATTTTTTCTGTTACTTTTATTTTTGGATGAGCCACTGAAGAAGATTACCCCATCATTATATGTTTACTTATCTGAAACATAAAAGTGTTGCAGTAAAGATGAATCAATCCTATTACCATATAAAAAATAAAATGAAAATCTCAGTATAAAGCAGTTCCCTGTGGTGTCTTGTGTGACAGCTTTTCCCCCATGTGCACTTTGGAGATAGGCTTGGTGGGCCCCCACAAAAGAAATGTTGCTTGTTATGAACAGATTTAATAGCTTTACAGGAAGTCATTAACATGTGCTTTCAGGATCCTTCCAAGGCGCCGTTGTCATGGGATGTCAGCGCAATAAACCGAACGCCTTTCCAATTTATCTCCCTCTTTTGGATTGCGCTAAGGCACATTCAAATGGTTATGCCTCATCTTATCCTTCAATGCATTCGCTATTTTCAGATGGTAAAATTAATCACAGCCAACAGAACATATTGACTGGCTGTTTATGCAGAACAGCGGCTACTTTATCTTAATTCCTCATTACTTTGTATTTTTCTACATCACTGTATCGTGTGTTGAGAATTACCTCATCTAATTATTAACTAGTACTGCTATCATAAGGTTTAACAAATACTAAAATACGAGTGCAATTTCATAAAAATCTTTTCCATCATTAGTTTGAAATTAAAACCTCAGTTTTTTTAAGTAAACCAAGTCAAGCAATAAACCACAGACGTGTCCAGTATGAGTTCCTATGATGAAGATGATCAAGTAATATTCCGTATGAATCAGTCAAGTTGATCCAAGTCCAAAGAAGATTAGTTCACTTTGTCAGAATGTTGTCTGTAAGTTTTTCACAGTTAGTGTGAGCTTCACTAATAATAATCATTAAAAAAAAAAAACTTTACAATCATCATCTGCACTGGGATCTTTTGAAAACAAGGATGTTTCTTGACACATGACCTAAATGGTTCTTCCTGGTGTTAGTATTGACTACACTCATCATGTCTACACTATTTGTATCTGCTCTTCTAACCCGGGTTGTTCCTAAGCAAAGTAAAGTAAACCATTTCTGTCACTGATATTTCTGATGTGGTGAAATGTGTTTTAGACTAAATTCCTTACACAGTGATATTTGTCCAAAAGATTGAAGACAAATATTTTTTTTTTTTTGTGTCAAGGTTGTCCTTTGTATTGCCTGCTTAACTTTCATGCCTCTTGTCAGTGTTCAGCACACTGGTACAGTAATTATTTCACTTATTTAAAGCAGTACTAATAACTCTTGCCCCTAGAGGCATAAGCACAACTGCAGGTGTCGTAGCATGTTGCGATTTTTTAACTTATTAATTGTCCGTGAGAGTAAATACTACACTGACAGAAAAAGCGAAGGGAGAGAGGGATATTGTACATCCAATTACATAATGGAAATCATTTTTTTCAGTTAAACTTGGCTGCAAATACTGTTTAAAGTGGCGCTAGCCCGCAGTTAGCTTTGCCCGTTAGCCTGTTAGCTTCTTCTTCATGATTCCATTAGTGTGTATTGGTGGCTCCGGTCCGGTGGCAGTCAAGTTGCAAATATGGTTTTCTGGCCAGAGACACCAGGGAGAGATGAAAGACCCTCCAATCAACACTTGTATTACCCCCAGAGGGACTACGGAAAGGATTTATTAAGGTAAACCAGTTACTTAGTACTGCTATAAGGTGTGTGTTCTTGTGACATAATACAGACATTTATAGAAAAGGGTAATAGAACATTGGTTCAGAGATAATGTCAGGAGGTCACCTGATCACCAGGGGCAAATGTTCTATGTAGTTTGAACATGTAGAGCTTTGCAAACACTTGCAGTTGTTATGTTGAGAATTGCAAGCTGCAACTCAAAAATGAGTTTCCTGAGAATAATTTAAAAAAGAAAACAAAAAGACGCCTATAGGCAAGTGAATGGGATATGAAGTTACTCAGAGGGGACTAAAAAGGAGCAGCAACACAGGATAAAACTGTTCGCTTACAGCAGCTCTGTAGGATTCCTTTAGAAACAGGCAGCAGAGTTCTGTTCATGTACATTATGCCCCTCCTACAATGAAATATAGGAGACATAAACGAGAAGCAAATCCCCCGTTGACTTTTTGAGGAAAGTGCAAAACTCTGTCGGATAATTGCTGCAAGGAGTGAAGAAAAAGTCCAGTTTATGTGACCCTGATCGGGCTGTGCTGGGCTGGATGGAGAACAGGTATTAGCTCCATAGATCATGTAAAATTAGCAGCAGGAGCCCGTGTCAGCCCAGGCTTTGGCACTTAATCTTGGACTTTTGGCAGACTGTTGCCTTAACAGGTCAAATGATATCTATAAATCAAGGATGCCCCGGTGGAGAGTGAGGGGAGCGCAGGGAGAGAGGGAGATGCAGAGAGGTGCCACTGAAACTCCACAGGGATGAGATAGTGGCCATAAAGCTTCACCCGAGGAAATAATCCAGTCATTCATAAAGGATTAAAACCTGTAAAGAAGATTGATTGCCTCTTTTTTTCCCATTCAACTCAATGTAATCCCAGATTAGAGAAACCTCTCGGGGTAACATTTTAAAGAAATTTGCTCAGGATTAACGGAGGAGGGCAGCTATCTTTCGATTGTTTTGCATTTTGTCACAGAAAATAAATGCATCTGTGTTTTCTTATCATTTATTTATTCTAAATGATTTACTTCATATCTTTACACTTAGTTTGTCTGCCCTCTCTTTAATGCAGATCCCTAATAGTCATTACCTCAGCAATAGCTATTCTTTACGGGGTCCATTCACGCTTCGTGTCAACTCACAGGTTTCCAGTTCTATTAACTCACCATCTTCAGTACTGTTAACTCACCATTTTCTAGTACTGTTAACTCACCATTTTCTAGTACTGTTAACTCACCATTTTCTAGTACTGTTAACTCACCAATGTCCAGTATTCCTCAACTGAATGTTTCTAATGTTGAATACTTGCATATTTCAACTTATAATGCATTCCCTTTACTAATAAAATTCCAGGAAACCGATTGCCTTGAAAATACTCATTAAGTATTGGACTGGACAATTTTATGGAAAGCTTTCCTTTATTACTGTCAGTACAGCACAACACAATGATATTTCTAAAAGGCTCCAACAATACAAAATGAAATAAAAAAAATTCAAACATGATTCTCAATACTGATTTGATAACACGGCAAAGACAAAATCCACTTTTAAATATACAGAAAGGCTCCAAATGATTCCCAAGGGCGGATTAGTCAAACTTTTAAGTATCAAGTAGTTGTAGCAAGAGGAGTGTCAGAGACGCAGTGATATTATTTTATACAAAGGCAGTAGTTGGTGCTTAAAATCTTCTTAAACGTGCCAATCAAGTGCTCGCTCAGACAGACAGATGTAAACAGCAGGTGAAGAGACACTTCAATGTACTCACAGAGTGTCCTCATCACTGTCAGCGTCGAACAACATGAGCTGCTGATGGGCACACAGAGTTATGTGGGACCTCTGACGAAATGCACCAGCACCCATGGATTTCATTTAAGGTCCTGGTTTAAGGGCTGTCACTGGGATGCCTGCGACCACCACTGATCTCTGTGCATTTACTGGCATCGCTGGCTGACACGGCACTGACAGGCGGGTCCCACCACTGAATGATTACATATAGGGCCAGAGTGAACCGTGATCTGGTGAACTTTATTCTCCCTGGCAGGACCGACGTGAGGCGCATACCCCAGTGCGGTCCCCATTCACGGGCCACCTCCATCTCATCCATTAACACCACCAAGACATATATAAATAACCTCGAGAGCTGATGATTTATTGATTCAGTGACACCTCTGAAGATGAAAAATAAATATGTTTTAGTGGCATCTCAGGCAGTGGCACAAAAACTTTCTTTCAGCCTTCAGGCAACCTGAACCATTCTACTTTTATTTTTTGTCTCGGTCGCAGTACCCCGATCTATTATCAGTTTGCTTCTGAGTGTCATAATCTCAAACTTGACTCAGAAAAGCCACAAATTGTTTTTTATTATCCATCCACATTTCTCATTTTAACACAGTTCACACACACAGGAAATGTTAAAGGAGCTATATCATGCAAAATCGACTTTTGGGATTTTTTAACCATGTTGTTATGCTATTTCCTTATCAAAAACACCCCCAGAGCGGTTTTTGGCTTCATTCACGCAGTTCTAAGTAATCCTCCTGAATCCTGCTCTCTGAGCAGCTGCTCTGCCCTCTCCTGGTAAACGACTGACTTGTTCTGTTGTGTCGTCAGAAAGGAACGGAAGTGCTTGACGTCTGTAATGTAATGCCTTACGGCCTGATTTTAATTTATAAAACAGCTTTTCATTATTTTTGTTGTAAGAGAGAAATGAAGAAAAAAAAAAAAAGGAACTCTCCGACGGTGTCTGTGCTGTCCCGGGAGAGTAAACAAACGCACCCCCGGAGGATCCGAACAGAAGTCTTGTTTGTGAAGGCGGAGCTCTTTCTAACCTACTCTGGACACCGCCTGTTCTTTTTTCTTACCCAATGATAATGTCACGGATGCGCAGGGTGCGATTTGCTGGGGGGATGGGGGGATTTTCCCCCCTTCTGGTTTTCTTGTCCCACTCTCTGTTTCTTTAATCCCTATCCCTACTTCTGGCGTATTATTGTATTAAACGTAGGGGGAATAGAATCGTAAAATTGGCTGTGTTCAAGGTCCGTGCACCTTCTGGTCAGTTGATTTCATTTTATATGAGACGCGGGTGAGCTCTGCTTTAGCGGCTTTGATGCGCACAGAGAGCGAGGGTCTGGGGAGTCAGAAACACTTTCACCTTTCGCTGTTTCTTGGACTTTTTAAGTGTATAAGGCTACTGCATGTATCATTCATTTCTGATGAATCAATCTTATGCACAGGGAACTGTGTTCTGTCCTTATTGACTTGATGATCAGTTAAATGTATTTTGCACACATACAAAAATGAGCTTGAAATGAACAGGACTGGCGTGTAGCCTAATTATCCCTCGCGCTCTCTCTCTCCCTGTTCAGAGCGCTGAGAGGGGCAGAAAAGTTGTGCACAGACGCACATGCCGTGGAAAATAGACATTAAGCTCCACAAAAGCGTTTTTTGGATCACATTCAGCAAAACGCTGCTTATTTTGTGAAAATCCGCCGCATATTTATGTCAAAACCCCGCTGTAAAGATGATAGAATGAATCGTGGCTGAACAATAAATGCGCGCACGGCGGCAATGAGTGGCGGCGACCGCCCCAACCCGACCCGCGATCATAGGAGAATTTTATGACGGTCTGGGCAGCCGGCCCTGCGGGAACCGCGGGGGAACCCGTAACCCGCGCATCAGGTGCGTTAATGCCCCCAGCCATGTGTGTTTTACAATAGCGACCGTTTGACAAACAGGATGAGGAACCTTTACGCCATACATTTCGACAAGGGAAGCGATTTCGACAGAACACCGGTTCTGAGAAGTACCAGCCGCGCGCGTTCATTGTGCATTCCGTAACATTTCCAGCTCTGTCCTCAAAAAAGAAAGACTCCTGTGGCCCTGGTCACACTACCCTGATCACTCAAAGTTTGATCAAGAGTTTTCCAAAACGGCCCAACTCCCTGAGCAACACACACGCTCTGGAGGGGTCGCCCCCTATAGCTCGGACGTCTATGTACAAGGCAGATCCACCCCTTCCAGAGCTGTTAAGACAAGATGCAATGAGCTCCGCTCAGCGAGTCAGATGCAGAGTCCGGGCCTATCTGTCCATGGTCAGGGCCTACCGAGTCCCGCCAAAGCATGCAGGACATGTTCTTAAAACATTGAAAGCACTGACATCTTTTTGCAGAATAGAACACATCTAACAACACTGGGTTTCAAGTTCAACAGCAATAAAGTGATTAAGTAATTATCCCCCTTCTGTTTTTTGACAAATCGCACCCTGCGGATGCGCATTTGGTGATATTATATTAGATCCATGGTTTGGCTACGAGAGGACTAGTCAACCTTCCTAAAGAAGAGTGCACTCGCCAGAAGTTGGAATTTCTTTCTGGGATTCAGCTAGCTACTATATCAACCAACCTGATGGATGCTTGGTGAACCTTGGCCAGAATCAAAGTGGATTAACTTTTATAACCAACGCGAGTGCCATAATGTAAACACCCGATGATGGGAGGCCAAGCTGAGCGGTAAGTCAATCAAAACGCGTGTTAGCGTGTGTGTTAGCTTGTGTGTTAGCCATTCATGAAACTGTGTTGCACATGTCAACTCCTTATAACTGCATTATGTGAAGTAACTTCACTATTTGCAGCGATATTTATATTTATAATACAGTAAATGTGGAATGAGCGGAGAAAGGGGCGGAGTTAACTGAATGAGAAACATGATATATTTGAGATTATATTTTTGAGAATGATACTTTTGAGAATGCTATTATTGTCATTGTTATTATGGTGATGATAATATATGTATAATAAATATGTGTGCTAATAATGTATGTGTATGTATATACATATATATATATACTGTATATATATATATATATATATATATATATATATATGTATGTATACATATGTCTGTATGTGTGTATATATATGCATATCTAAAACACTATGACTATTTAAAGAATAAGTAAATCAATAGAATGGTGACCAGAATGGTAATATAAGCAATGATAAAAAAAATAAGAGAAAATTATAAAACAAAGTAAATACTCTCAGAAATCACAAACTTTTCTATTTGTATTGTATTGTATTGTATTGTATTGTATTTTGAAATTGGGGTAGGCATTTTTAAGCTTTCTTGCTTTGGCCTACTCCTTTTGAGTTATTACTTATTTTTATTGTTTGTTTTTTTGTGATAATGTAAATGAAATGATGTAAATATTGTAAATAATAACGCACTGTAAATAATAGCTCAAATAAATCAAATCAAATCAAAACTGAATCGAAGCGGGTTTGGAAAATACCCGCAGAAAATACTTATATTTCTCTCAAAAATGAGTACTCCATAGTGATAGAGGTACAATATATCATATAAATGCCTATACTTTACTTTGGAATGGCTAAAATAGCATGATACAGATCCTTTAAGGAAATGAGTGTTGTCCTAACGAGTCGTACAGAGTTTTGTTGGCTATGTTTCCCCGGTAAGGCTTGTACAGTATGAGAAATATTGGTTCATATATATATACAGTAGTATGAAGCATAAGGCTTCTGTGAGACAAGGCTATATCAAGGGAAAAAGATGGATATTAATGAGGTCAAATTCAACAGTAACGATGAATGTGTCCTTGGTATGGCAGTGAAAGGAATAAAAATTCTCTGTTCTTCTCCATTTGTCCAGTCTTGGGATTAGACATCTACAGTGAATATTCAAATTGCAATATGTAATAAAACATTTTCCTCAAGCGCTATCCTCATAGACCTCTGAGTGTTCAGCAGACTGAAGTCTTGAATCGAGGAGTTGCAAAGGAGAGACTGCCAGTTAGTTCAGTACTTTGGAGCCGTCAGCCATCGTGAGTCTGTGTGAAGAATGTTTAAAGAATCCCGCTCAGATTTATCAGCATTTACGGTGGAAGAAACCACAGAATCATGTCCAGATTAATCAGCAATAACCTTAAAACTGCACATTTCTGAAGTGCAAACTTATTAGTGGTTCACACTGATTTCAAAGTGATAGTCGTTTCAGTCTCCAAAAACAGAATGGAAAACGAAGAGTAATGGCTAGCAAGGCTATCTGAAGAAATTATGATTAAAGAGACCGACATCATGAGATTTAGCTGATGTTTTGATACTGTACACAGCCAGTGCAACTTGTATATTATTGTATGACAGCATGTTTGAAATTTAGTCATTGGTTCAGTTAAAGGTGGGTGTGAAAATAAAAGTAAAAAGTATATTGTTTCACCTTTGCTCTTGACTCGCCCATTTGTGCCAATTACATGTTAGATTTAATGTAAAAAATATCTATCTCGTGCACATGATTTCCTTGAGAGATTGCATGCGGGAAACAAACCAAAAACCTCAAATTTCCTGAGTCAGTCACACGTAAAATACTGTGTTTAAATCTGTATTTGAGTTCATTTTCATTCTTTCTGTTTCCAAAATTTAGTTTTCTTTTTTATTGTACAAGGTATTTATTAATCATGTTATTTAGTATTCATAATAAAGCATTTAGCTATTAAAGCAGAACTAAGTAACTCATGCCCCTTGAGGCCATAAGTGCCACTGCAGGTGTTATAGCATGTTTTTTTTACTCATTAATTGTCTTTGAGAGTAAATACTACGCTGACAGAAAAGACAAAGGGAGAGATGAATATTGTACATAAAATTACCCAATGGAGATATTTTTTTTCACTCAAACTCGGCTGTAAACACTGCTAAAGTGGCGCTAGCCCGCAGTTAGCCTGTTAGCTTCTTCTTCGTGATTCCATTAGTGTGTATTGCGCCTCTGACCCGGTGCAGGGAAAGTTGCAAGTTTGGTTTTCTGGCCAGAGACACCGGTGTAGATGAAAGACCCCCCAATCATCCCAGTGACACTTGTATTACCCCTAGAGGGACTACAAAAAGGATTTATTAAGGTAAACAAGTTACTTATTTCTTCTTAAGCATAAGATTACACATTTCTGATGCAAAACTACAATCCAGAAAATTGAAAAATTTCTCCAGACAAGCTGCTGGACAAATAAAGGACAAATAAAAAATGCTCAAGCACAGATTATATTTGCGTGCATCAACATTGTGTGGAATTGCATTGATTCGTTTTCCTACGTCATATCATTGGATGAAGGCATAGTCTTCTATTCCGCCTGCAAGTAACCACATAAACTCTCTTTAGCTCCCAGTTCTTCATTAAAATCACCAACAAAAGAAGATAATGTATCACCTGTCACTGCTCATGGGAACTGTGAACGTCTCTATCTGCCTCGGCGAAAGAAAGCCATCACATAAGAATTCGAGCCTGTCTACCTGCAAATCTCTCTCCATCTGTGGATTAGGTCTAAATCCTTCCAAATCTCAGGCCGGGACTACATCAGAGGATTCGCAGTGCCAGAGAAGTTACGTAATTCATTAAGAGCGCTGCGTTCTCTCCGGGGTCGCCCGCTCATCCCTCTAAACTTACAGCCTTTGAGCAAATAAAGCCATGGAAGAAGACTGAACTATAAGACTGCAGCAAACTCCATAAGACCTTTTGATCTAACAGCTGAGATTCAAGTGGAGGGCAGCCAATCTAAACCGTGCTGTATAGGCGTCATTACACTCGTACTTCTGTGTGCTAATCAGCCCTAATATTCTGCGCTCTC
Organism: Neogobius melanostomus; assembly: GCA_007210695.1. NCBI lineage: Eukaryota > Metazoa > Chordata > Actinopteri > Gobiiformes > Gobiidae > Neogobius > Neogobius melanostomus. Next base: position 3,886,810 of record VHKM01000073.1, on the reverse strand, counting down.
AAAGTTTTGGCATTATGCTCATTCACACTTTATCCATTGCTGTGTTGCAAGAACAGTTCAACACTCAAAAGATTAATTACAGCAAATCTTGGGTTTCAATTCACACATTTTCCCTTTTTGATTTACCAATTTGCCAACACTTGTCAAATCATGGTAAGCGTTTAAAAAAGCACTAAATTTTACAATACTGAACACATCCATCCATCCATCCATCCATTTTCTTCCACTTGTCTGTTGCCGGGTCGTGGGGGCAGCTGTTGGAGCTGCCCAAGTCACATTGCACCAGCCCCTATGGCTCTTCCTGCAGGTGGTGGGTCCACAGAAGGACGGCCTCATGGTTCTAACCGGGCCTCGTTGGTCTCTCATAAGGGGCTTCTGAACCGCTCTTTGTCTGACCCGTCACCTAGGACCTGTTTGCCATGAGAGACCCTACCAGGGGCACGAAATCCCCGACAACAGAGCTCCAGGATCATTCGGGCGCTCAAACCCCTCCACCACGTTAAGGTGGCGGTTCCAGGAGCGGATACTGAACACAAACTTTCAAATTCAAGGCTGTACAATAAACACCAAGCTACACTGTCAAAATAATCTTTGTTTTTGTAGCAGCTTGTCCTTGAAGGAAATTGAGCTCCCAGGCCTCCATACCTGTCGTATACTCTGAACGAGTTAGAGCAACATTGCTATGATTGGCATTGTGCATTAGCAATCTCCTCCAAAGCCTTTTCCTATTGTCATTCTGCGGGCTTGCCGGGCTGCAGTTCTCCCTGAGTCTCTGTGAAGTGCCATGACAACGCTCTGCAAAAGCCCGAAGGCCTCCTCAGTCAAGAGGCCTGCGCTCGCTCTGCACATGACTGCACTTCTTCATCTATTTTCATGAAGGAAAACAAAAGGGCAGATTGAACGGGGGATAAGCCTGCCCAGCTAAACATGGCTCAGAGGCTGACCTCACGAGCTCCAGACATTGTTTGCGACAGGAGCAGCTCCTCCTCAGAGACAAGGTTGATAGAAATATTCCAGCATGGGTTTAATTACTACTCCCTCTGCCTGGAGATCTGACACATATGCAGTGCAGGAGCCTACTGAGATGCACATTTGTTGTATATGGTAGCATAGCTAACAAGTGGAGAGATCTTAATTATTGAGTATTTCCTGTTGCACATTACTGTAACTGTGTGAGCAATGTGAAGGAAATGTAATGTTGCATCAGTTCCGAAAAGCCTACCTTATGAATGACTTTTTTGGGTCACGTTGGAGGGACTATGGTGCAGTTTACACGGGAAACGCAGCAGTCTCGTCCTCTCTTGATCTGCTGATTCCACTGCCTCACTTGATTTGCTGATCTGTGTTCCTAACACACACTTTTATATGCGCCATGAGCACGCAGTGGAAGACAATTTATATGTTTCTACTTTATGGAATAAATGTGGCTTTTTAAGGCAAGTCTGGAGCTTTCCAAAGTAAAAGTAAGTCATTGCAAATTACCTACAGGCCGTTTTATGACTAAATATCAATGTGAGAATCTTCACAACACAATATAGAGCGATTGTGAGTTTAGCCACAGTCTCCTGTTCACATGAGGCAAAGCAGCTGAGAAACGGCCTCCCGCTGAGACATGGAACTACCGCCGTCAGACAATACAATGCATACCATGGACGGCACGGTAGCGCAGCGGTTAGCACTTCTACTTCTCATCAAGAAGGTCTGGGTTCAATTCCCTTTCTGTGTGGAGTTTGCATGTTCTCCCCGTGTCTGCTTAGGTTTCCTGGCTTTTGTCATGTGAAAAGCACTATACAAGTAAGATTCCCTTCTCTCCATAGGCTGCTGCCTCACCTGATTGGATAACTGCATTTGTTTGTGATCTCGAACGATCCTTGTCTTGGTGATTGTTTGTCTAATGCAGAAAATGAGAGTGGAGTGCTTTTGTAACGTTCTACATCCCCGCAGAAGTGTTTCTGCTCAATGATTTTTCCATGACTCAGAGCTCTGTGCAGAGGTTATGTAGATGTGATGTGACTGGGTGAGTGGAGAGACCTGATGACTATTGTATGTCTTGTGCAAAGGTAGGACCAAAGGCTCAGTGTTCTGCCTTTGCCTGCAGGCACCACCTGCACGCTACTCAACTTACACCAGCTTCTCTTCTCTATTCACCGGCTGGATGCTAACTACCTTCTATCCTACACACCACATTATTAACTAAGATTAACTGAGATTAATATAATCATGACGGCATTGAACCCAGAACAAAAACAATACAACTTCTCACTGCGCATGCAATAGGGAAATACCATTTGACTGAAGTTTATTGAGTCCAATGTAGTGGCCATTCAACTTACATGTGCAAACTAAACTGAACTAAACTGAACTGATCATGTTCAGCATGTATGCCCTACTGCTTGCAGCACATTTGTTATTTGCCTTAAAGGAAGAAGTGGTGGACATTCCCACACCATGTATTTTATGCATTATGCATCTTTAATCATCTGTTTCATGTTGAATACTCATTTCTCATCCACTGCAGATTTGACTACTACTATAATGACTGTTTAACTTGTGGAGTAGAGAGTCATTAGTTGTGGAGGACGTCTGGCCGTTACTATAGTAGATTCTTGGCTATGAATGTGGATGTGCTTTTAGCTGGTGCAGTCTTTGCTTCAACCTTGCCCGGAGCGAGTGCAGAGTGAGGGCAAGCTGCCTGGGGCCTAGCCATGTCTGAGTGATTAGATAAAGTACAAGAGGCCAACAGCTGGGAGCTGCAGTCAACTTCCTGCAGGAGTGACCGCTCTGAGATGACAGCGGCACACAGGAAGGCTATTGTCTCACCTTTGTGTTCTCTTGTTTTACAAATGAACATAAGACTCTGCGATGAGGACACGTTTATGAATCAGCAACAGATTAATAAGCCCCCTCAGTGCGTTAACATAAACATACACAGTTGATATTTACAAAAAAAAAGATAACAAATCAATGAGCTCTATGCACACAAGTGACACGTGAGTTCTGAGTGAACTCTCCAGAGGCCTCTGTTCTTCCTTGGCAATTATAATCTCTGAAACAGACACGCCTTGAATTGATTGATTAAATCAAGATGCACTTGTTTCTAGCCTGAAAATATCCAGATTGTCTGGTCACCACAGCATCAAATACATTTTGAAGGCAAAGCAAACTTGAGTAAACAGGAAGTGAAATACAGTAAAGCAATCAGCGAAGGGCAGACCTGTGCTGTTGTGGTGTCATTAGCGATTCCGCGTTAATATTCAAATGGGGTTATAAATCATAAAACTCGCCTTTTGTCAAACTATTTTTGGTCATTTTCAGCTGAAAAACTCTGTGCACCATCCGTGGATTGATTTTGGGACTTCTGAGGGCGTGCTGACCAGATTGATATCCCTGTGGATTAAATCAATTAATTATTCTGGACTTGCCAAGCATTGTTTTAGCCGATCACAACCAAGTTTCAAAGCATATCTCAACAATAAAGCACTGAAGAAGTTAAATATTTATGTTTTTAATAGTGTAAATTAGTTGTTGATGTTGTGTAAAACCTGCCCACTCACGACAATACTGCGAGACTGAAACTCAGTACTCTCAACGATACAGCAAGCAGTGCTAGGTCACGTCTTAATAAAGTATTATGTCACTTAAATGCATCCAATACGGCGGAGTGGGCAAATAAATAATACTAAATAAATAAAGTCCAATAAATCTGACATTTCTTGATAGATAAATGCCCAGCTGTCTTTGTTTACTCACAATCTGTCATATTTTATCTATAACAGTTGAAAATATGTTCATCTTTGTGAACAATCCCTTATAAATAAATACATAAAAACAGTAACTCAATACAACAACATCCACATGAAGCCATCAAATTAAGAAAATACATGTTTTGGAGACTTTCTGGAAGCATCTAAGTCACTGATTATGTTTTCAGAACTCCTTTGTGTCAGTGCCCTGTCTTTACTTTGAGGAAACAGCTGGTCGGGGTGCACTTGTGTATTTCATGGCGCTTAAGTGTAGCTTTTCTCCAGCCTGTTTTATGGTAATGAGATTCACTTAGGTGTCAAAAGCTGCTCAGAGCGAATCCCCATCTCCGGTTCAGGTCAGTTGAGAGCAGCTCCTCCTTGTGCAGCAGATGTCGAACATGACGGTCAGGATCGGGCACGTGGCAGCAAAACAGTTCAGCCTGTGACCTGTATCATAACCCCAATCTCCCAAAAAATGGCTGCATGGGTAAAGCTATAAATCAGGTAAAAACATCAACATGGAATATAATGTTTTGACTTTACTGTTTGTAAGACAAAAGGTTTGCCGGTCCGCAAGGAAAGTAATTTTTGTGGTGTGGTTTGTGTTCATTTTTGAGGGGGTAAACTGTTACAGTAGTCCCTTTCCTGTATTTTTAGCATTATGTTCTTCATACATGAACATTATGTCCAAACTGTCTTTCTTCTGCCTACTGACTAAAAATATCTGTAAGATGTGTTTTAGAATTGAAGTTAGATGTCTTGACCTTAAATAACTTTCTTTAATTATTCTTTATTTCTCTATTATTATATTCAATTTATGCACAAAATCATGTCTGAGCTCCTGGTTAAAAGAGATATGTATCTCTGTAGGCACATGTAGCCATAACCACTTTGTTATTCATCCATTAAATCAAACCCCCAGGTGTTTAAAAAGCATGAGGGGAAAATGTGAAAACCTCAGAGACAACAACAGTTCAGCACTAAGCCCTTTATTTTTTTCAGAAAGCTGGCTATCAAGGAGAGACAAATGTGTTTTAATAGGATTCCCAGCACAGCTAAACAGCAGTCACGGACCTCACGGTTGTCAACAGCGGGAGCTTGGGGGTTTCTTGATAGCTGGGATGAGGCAGCGGTCGCCAGAATCCTTGTCTGTCCAATCTGATGGTGTTGAAGTCCGCACATGTGAAAATCTGGGCTTTAAAGGCTCCGCAGCGGATTACACACGTCACAGATAAAATATACATAACAATTTGATACATTGAGTTGCTGGCCGATGACATGTTAACAGGCCATATGATGACAATCGCAAAAAACAACAGTTGTGACGCAGATGCAAAGCCATTTTGTAGTTAATTGACAAGTTGTAACAATGGAAAGCTATTTCTCTGAAGAGATGCCAGTACGTCCATGCTCTGGTGCCCACAGGAAGAGTGCCATCTGCACAAACATTTAGTCTGTTTCATTGTGAGGCAAACACATTTGTGATGAGCAAGTTTCATTATGAACCCTAATGAGTCAAATGCTTCATCTCAAGGCTGTGATGGCATGTAGTTTTGTTAATGGTATATGCCTGAATTATATAGTGAAATGTGTGAGCCAGACAACAAATTCAATAGCCTTCAAAAAGTCTGTCAAGAAGCAAATATTTGTCTCAAAGGAATTAAGGGAGGAAAACACAATGAATTCTTAATGAATACTATTTGTGTATGGTTTTAGGAAATTAATGTCAAACCAAATATTTTGACTTGTGTTTACCTCCCCAGTTGAGATGTAATTCTACACCCTCTTATACTGACAGTGTATGGAAGTATTAGTGGATAAAACTGCAGACCACTTAAGTACTGTATTATGAGGCTGTTTTTGATACAACACTCATCACAACAACAACAACAACAACACTGTGTCACAATACATCACAAATCAATATCTTATTATTAACATTTATATCAAACTGCTGAACTGTTTGTCGAGGCCTATTCTACAGGTTTTGTATTTAATAAAAACAATTGAGACATGACGTATTTGGTATGGCCACTATTGACAATACATTATTGCAAATTTAGAAAACATCAAACAAAATCGCACAAAAAGTACGTGATTTTGGCTCTGGGATGGAGTAGGTTAAGTTTTGACTGACATTGATTCAATAGTCTGCCTTTAAGTATAGGCTTGTTAGTGAAATATTGCCGTTTTTTTAAAAGTATCTTTTACTTTGCAGCTGGATTTTTTATAAGACTCAAAAAAGGTTGATAATTTACTGTATCCCAGAACTTAAACATCCCAGATCGGTCACAGCACCAAACTGTTACCTTAGATCAGCAAGTATTTCTTTGCTTTCGTTTTATTTAATTACAGAGTTGTTCTACTTTATATTTGGACAAATCTGTAAACACTTTTAATTGCATTTCAAATTATGTTCCTTTAAGACACCCATTAATCATCTGTAGCCATCCCCCCTGGCAGATGTTTGCAAGCAAGACTCATTTGTTTCTTACACACGCAATAACAGCCTAGAAGAAGTGCTGCATTCTCCTATAGTTGATCTGATAAATAGTCTAGCCGCACTGCATCCATGTACATTGTGTGCTCCACTGTAAGATGCGTTGCATGATATGTTAGTCGAGTTGCATGTTTTTGTCCCTGCAGAAGCCACAGGGGAGCCCCATGTGGACGCGACAGGCGCTAGATGGATACGGCAATAGAATACCTCCAGTGAATAATCTTCTCATTACTTATCATGATGAACTGTGGCATGCAAATATCAATAAGGGGCCACGGTGAGGCAATCCAATTAAGGCCTAAAAGCAGGAGGCTCATTAGTGCTGAGTCTTTGATAATGCAAATGACACCTCTAGTAATCAAGCCTGGATATGAATTGTCCTCTAAACTCCATGACCACAGGTGAGCGAGGCTACCTGTGTGATTAAAGACTGGGGTAAACAAGCCACTGACTTTCGTCTAAAAATGATGTTGTTAGGAATAAAAGCAAAAGAAATGGGATTGAAGTTGTTATGTTCAAAGTGCTGTGTAAGCCTTTCAGGTGTTGTAAATTAACATCTAAAAAAAAGGCGGATGCGACTGTCCTTCAAGCGGCTGGACCTGGACAGATAAAACATTGTCAGTAAAACCAAACTTCTTGTTAAATGAAGCCTAGGCGTTAATTCAACCTGGTAGACTAACTTCAGCATCACCGACCTCCAGCCAATGATCGCTTCCGAGAGGGCCACACCTCCACCTCAGCCAATCATCGCCATCGGTCCCGCTTTTAAGCCCCGGCAATCATGGTCCCTTCGCTTCCCAGCTGCGCTGCGACCCACCTCAACCCCATCTCCGCCTCTTCCGTCCACGGCTTCTACCTGCTGCATCTTCACGGGTCCTTCATACCACCACCAGTGTCCAGGCTCCGGGGGAAGACATCCCTAACTCCAAGCTGTCAATAAATCTCCCTAATCGCTGCTTTTGTCTGTGTGAGTCTATCCAGGTTGAATTATTGGTCATCTCAAAGTCACAGAAACAACAAGGCAAATCTAATGCCATTTCTTATAACTATTAGCTTTTGGCTCTTCTTGACATGATGAGGGCAGCCTTAATTATTCATTGACAAACTCCTTTTTACAATCCTTAATTCTCCTTTGTTTTCTCTCACACGATCTTGTGAATATTTGCTGCTTGGAGCTGCTAAAAATGCATTAAAACCTGCTTCATTCAGCTGCAAAGTCAGTAAAAACAACTGAAGCGACGAGCCCAGACTGTGAATTATGTTGTGCCTCTTCAACAGCGGAGTTTTCACATGTCCATCCTTTGCACCTGAAAGAGAATTGTGTTTTTATTACTCATTTTTATTAGCTCTGAAATGGAAGCCTTCATGTCTGCAGAGGGGAGTGCACCGCAGCCATATTTCTGTAGTTCTCGCCCCATAAGGCTTCAATTTATATGAGAAGTATTGTCTATAACTAGAGCACATCTCTGCTGGAGCATCACACAGGGAAGTCTCCTAAATGATGGCTCTGCATTTGAATGTGCCCTACTGGAGAGAGTGCGGACTTTGCAAAGTGTGGCACATCAAAACTAATAGGACTTTTACTTTTTGGTGGATTCCAAACTTTAACTTTATTCTCAAATCATGACTCACTTGCAGCGATAATATGACAGTGGTATGGTTCATTTTTACCTTAGAGATGTTGAGTTATCTATAGGGTTGGTAATAAGGACGATATAGGTATTTGTAAGTATTTTTGACAGTGCCACAATTAGAAATCAGAAACAGATTATACAGGCATCAGTAAACTGCAGTGCATTTGATATGACAGGTCAGATGTGCAATTCAAGATGGTGCCAGTATTTAGATTATTTCATTTGTTTGGAACTGGTATTTCACTATCTCAGCTACTCGTTGTAATGCAACCAATGCAACTGTGTCTGCTACTGTTATTATTGGCGTGCACATAAACTTGATGTGTTGTCTTAAAAAAGAAAAAAAAGGTAACACCTTGTCTTTAAAATATTATTAAACTTACAGCTGTGGTCGAAAGTTTACATACTCTGGCAGAATTTTTTTAATGATTTTTTTGACCATTTCTTTCTTTGGTGAAAAAAATGAGTTTGCTCTTTATAAATCATCATAATGAAAAAAGAAAGTACCAAAATGACCCTGATCCAAAGTTACATACCCTTGTTCTGTGTATTGCCCCCTTTAGCATCATTGACAGCTTGGAGTCTCTTGTGGTAGTTTCTGGAGAAGGTTCTGTATAAAATCTGATAGTAAAGCGGCCCATTCCTCTTGATCATAAACTTTTGACTTTCTTTTTTCATTATGATTTAAAAAGAGCAAACTCCTTTTTTTTCCCTTTTTTTTTTTTTTTACAACAAATGGCTTCACACAACCACAAACTATAAGTGGGGGGGAAAAAACGTATTGTGTTATCTTTCATATTCTTTGAAAAATAGTGAAAAAAATCTAAACTTCTGCCACGGTATGTAAACTGTTGGGCACAACTGTAATGACATATACATAGGGCTGGGCAATTAATCGAAAGTTTCCGGACTATAAGTAATAATAATAATAATAATAATGCATTAGTCTTATATAGCGCTTTTCCAGACGCTCAAAGTCGCTTTACAATTTGGTGCATTATTCATTCACTCCATACTCGGTGATGATAAGCGAGGCAACCAGTCTGCGCACATCAGCCACCACCACCAACCACTCACTCACTACATTCGCTAGGCTTCCTGGTGTTACTGAACGGTCTCCCATCCAAGTACTAACCAGGCCCTACCCTGCTTAGCTTCCAAGGTCTGACGGGATTTGGCATCGCAAAGGCGGTAAGTCACACTATTTTTTGTAGTTTGGCTGGGGGGGCGTCTTATACTCCAGAGCGACTATTATGTGTTTTTTTTCATTTTTTTTATCCAAATATATAATTTCACATGCCACTAGAGGGCACTGCAGGCTAATCAAGCAGCAGAAAGAAAGTTTGTAGTGAGTGAGAAGCGGAGGTTACTACAATGAAGTAAACAACAAAAACAAAAAAAGCTAAGCACGGGCTAAAAGCTTGATGACCACAGCTAGAGGAACGAGTTTACATATGGGTGCTTAAACAACGTGCTGTTGGGAGAGGCTTGTTAACGGTGCTGTTACACCTCCGTGTCCAGGTGTCCTCCGTGTCAAGACGATTGTTCAGAAGTGACACAGAGGATGAAGATTTCAATGGATTTAGTGATTTGGAGTGAGATCGAGAGCTTGGTATGTTCTTTATGCTATAGTTATCTGATCTGTTTATGTGACGTTAACATACGAGGCAGTTTATTGTTTATGCTTCATGTAGCTAACCATCAATGTGTTACGTTAGTATACCGTCATTAGGCAATGTTTGACTAGTGCGTCTTATACTCCGGAGTGACTTATCTATGTTTTTTTCTTCTTCATTACGCATTTTTTGGCTGGTGCATCTTATACTCCGGAGCGACTAATAGTCTGGAAAATACGGTAATCGAAATCGCAATCTTTAGTTTGGTCAATCTCAATAATCGTCATGGGACTTTATAATCGACAGGTTTACAGTCATTTCTTTGGCACAAACAGTACCTAGTTTGGGAGTTTGGATGAGACAATGGAAGACTTTTGTGTGTTAATTGAGACTTGATGAAAGCATTTGTATTTGTTTGAGCTGAGGTTTGAATAAAATATGTATCTAATTTTATGACTTAGCAAGATGTATTTAATTTATTATGAAAAAATCAAATCGACTCGAAAATCAAGTTTTCCAAAATCGTCCAGCCCTACATATACACATAATTATATTTGGTTCCTCTATAGTTACTTTCCACTTCTGTTCTTCCATCTGTTGGCATGTGTTTAAAGGCCCTTTTCAAAGCAAGGCTGGTGACAAAACAACTGTGATAGTGAAATAACGGTTCGTAAATTGCTGCATGTGGTTTACAGCGATATTCAAAGCACCTCACGTCTGGACCACTTCACGTTTGCGCTGGTTTACTCTGTGATTGTGGGAGGACCATCTGCTGAGAAATATGCTAGAGAAATGATGCAACTTCACATCCCCCCCGCTTACGAGAACGGCCACCTCTCACAATTTCACACAGCCACACCAACTGATTTCAGTGGATTATGACCACACGATGTAATTTCACAAGTTAGGCTTTCCCCATGCATTAGATTAAAAGTCTGACTCTCTTCTTTTCAGTGAGATTGCATATTACACTTCCTCCCATAGATACAGTAAAATTGTTCAACTTTTAAGTTCAGATAAGGTTCACTAACCTAATATTAAACCCCTACATTACTTTGTCAAATTGCAATATTTTTTCCGTCTGGTGGTGACACGCTATAGCAACCACAGTTGCCATGGGGCTAACTGATGGTTCACCGGTTTATTCAAGGTTGGAGCTGGGATGGAACCACCAACCATCCAGCTGTAAGATGAACAGAAGCGGTGACAAAGAGCAGCCCTGACGGAGACCTATATATGCACTGGGAATAGATATGATTTACAGTAAGGTGAATCAAGCTCTTACTTTTTATCAAATTTTAATTATTTGTTAATATTATTGTTTCACATGCAGTGAATATTAGGTCTGGATTTGACAATACATGTGAAGTTTTTTGTTTTGTTGTTTTTGTGAACATGGGAAATTCTTCTCAATGGAAACTCTTTCATAATTTACACTGCATTGTAAAGTGTACTCAAATCTGTAATTAAATCTTATGACCACTCAAGCCCCTATTGTACTTGTCTGTATCTGAATTCACCGATAAAGTCATTCCTCTTCACCCAATTTGCCACACATTGTTATAAATCCTTCATATCACATCAAGAATTCCTTGTCAAATGCACAGCCCAGACACAGAGCCTCCAATATTTTGTGTGTGGGCAGCAGGTACCTGTCGAGGGGGCTATTTTTCTCCTGTACAACTCTTTATACGACAGTGAGCTGAGTGTCTGTAAAGTGTCGGGACGCTTTTGAGGGAAAATCCAATTATGATCTTTGAGTCCCCTCCAGAAACAGATTACCTTCCTCGCTAATGACATTTAGCTTCCCATTCACGGCCGGTCCAAATGAGGCGATTGAGGGAGCGTGTGGGTGTCCTGATGATGCCGATCTATTTCTTTACAGCTCTATCAGGTGGACAGCTCATATTATGTACAAATGCCTTCCTGCAGAATGGCAGTCGCAACGTGCCATGAGCTGCGATTGTTTAAGAGATTTTTAAAATATGAATTGGGGGCAAAAGGGGAATGAGTATCTTCCCACAGTCTGTGATTTAGATGAGATAGGCAAAGTGACACCCACTGTTTCAACCTAATGTAGATGGTCTCTTTGTCTCTAAGGGCTGCACAGGCACAATGCACATGAAGTATCGTCAGCTCATCCTTTATAGGATTGATGTCAATATAGCACTCCAATATTATTCCACTGGTATCCATTGGTCAGATTTTAGCTATCATTACGTCATCAATAATATGAGAACAGATTTTGCCTCAGTTTGTGCATATCTTTTTTCAGCCCTGAAAGGATTCCATCTACCCCAGGTCTCCAAAGATAACATAATTAATCAATAAGGACAAAGGACAAATAGAAATGAAGTGTCTTCAAACTATGGGGCTCAATTTGTTGTTCTTTCAAAGAGTCTTTTATCCCTCACCACTTCCAAAGAGCAACTGACTTGTTCATGAGCTATTTCACACCTAAACATCCATGAAGCGATTCCCATTTTTCCATAATAATTAAATAAGCAGTCTGGGTGAGTTGTCTGTTCATTTTTTGGATGAATATGAACAAATAAACAAAATGACTGCAACATTTTTTTTCCTTCACAAAAAACTAAGGAAAGAATATTGTAGTCTAAGACCCGTATTAAAGGGACTATACATAAGTTTAACCACAAATAAATGTATACAAATTTAACATTTCTTCCTCATACATGCTCCAGCAATGCCCTGGTGAGTAGAATGAGCCCTGGCCTTTTCACCGCAATTGCCTCTATATGCCTGTAAAGTCACTTAAATAGTTTATGCTCGGGTCGAACAAGCAAACAGCGTAATGCATAATGCGCGTTCATGCTCAGCTGTAGCGTTAGCTGTATCTCCTCTATACTGACACTGCCGAGCGAGTGGTAACTTCAGAAGGATGGATTTAGCGGAGAATAAGAGGAGACCAGCTTCAAGCACCATCGAAACTCCAGCCCAGACCCCAAATAACAAAAAGAAATGAAGAGTTTATTCGAGTGTGACAAAAAAGGCGAAAGTCGAGTCTGATCGGCGTAGGCAAAGAACCAGAGTAAACATCGGAAAATGTTGAGAATCTCTCAAAAGACCCGCAGCTTATTTTTGCTTGAAAGGTAAGAAATTATTACTAAATACGTGGGGGAAAAGTGTTGTTGATGCTTCAAAACAACAGTGTTCGACTGTCCGTGCATGTTGTACAAACTTCACAGAAACAAGCCATAAAATAATCATATTTGGACGTTACCAAAATAGTTGATCTAATAGTTTTATACCTACAGAGAAGTTGTGTAGTATTAGTAGCAGACTAGTAGTGTCAGTAATAACAGTAATTGTGCTGTACCTACACAACATTTGAGTAGTCACCGTGGTAATGATGCTGTATTTACAATGTCAAAAGTACAGTAATGCTGCTAATGTTAGCTTTTCTTGGCCGCAAAATAAGCATGACTGTTCACGGATTTATAAGCAGTGAAACGACTACAAAAAGTGGACATGTGCCATTTACAATATAGTTTACGAGTTAGCTACACTAACTTTGGGCCCAGGAAATTGAAGAGACAATTTTGGCTTTTCCTAGTAGCCTAGTAGCACCATTGGAATTATTTTATTATTTCAATTAGGCCTACGCTTATGCATACAAAGTATACGAGTATTTTTTTTTTCCTCCTTCAAACGTCAATTATTCGTTTATATGTATTACTTCTTCACTCGATTCACTTTGCTGCATTTGCTCAAGTATTTTATCTTGGAAAATATTCACTCAAACTGATTTGGTCTAAATATGTTACAAAACAGTAACGTTTCTTACCTCAGTTTAAGTCATGCCTGCAAATCTGTAAATTGACCAGGACGGGACTGTTATTTCTGGTGCTCGTAAAGCCTGAGCGCCTCATGCACGAGCTTATCATCGAGGCTGCAGTTACGCGTTTGGCCTGAGGGGGCAATTGCGAGTACAAAACTGCTAAACTCCACAGAGCCCCTTTAAGGTCAAGCAACGTGACCTAATTGGGTTTGATTTATAAAATCCCTTTGCTGTGTTTACAAGTATTGCATTCATTTGAAAAAAAGTTTCTGTTTTCACAAGAATAGTCTCTGTTTTTACCAGAAGTTTCTGTTTTTACGAGAAAAGTTCTGTTTTTATGTGTAAAATAAATCCTGTTTTTACGAGAAAGTTTCTGTTTTATGACCAAAATTACTAAGCCCAGGAGGTGACATGAGTGAGGGTCATTATGTCGGGTGTGCGTGTGGTAAAGATGGACAACTTTTTTTTCCCAAATGAATGCAATACGTTGCCGTAGTGATCTACGTGGCTAAATCTTTTTTTTTTTAAAGCATTGATTATATCAACTTTAAAGTCACGCCACGTAACATTTCACCTAGTAAGTTGAATAGAATGCAAGCATTTATTTTATTAGATATTTTTCCTGTTAAAAATGTCCAAAAACTGACCAAGCAAACCTAGATCACCTCTCCTCAGACATGACCGTAACTTTACTGGGAGCAGGGATGGCCAGGACTGACTCCTGGTGCCATGGGCTGAAATGTTGGGTGCAGACAGTAACTACAGCACCTGCTCTACCCAGTGAGCCCAGGCTCAGTGCCCCCCTCCACAGCTCTGGCTTCTCTCAGGCGCACTCCTGCTGCCAACCCCTGCAGCTCCACACCTGAGGCAGAGGAGCAGCCATCACAGCTCCTGAACACTGGCTACCACCTGTACTTCCTGCTTTGCCCTAAAACAAAGAGCCATTGTTAATTTTCTAGACTTAGTTTCAACCAATGTTTCAGTCATGTCATAATACATATACAGAACATTTGTTTTGTTACCTTTGTGTATTATATTTACATGGACTTTTTAATTCCAAGTACAATTATTTGGATCTGATTGATTAAAGGCATTAAAGACAGGTAGAGCCTTTCTGTGTGCATGTTCTCCCCATGTCTGCATAGATTTCCACCAGGTACTCTGGTTTACCTTACCACAAAATGTTCATTAACATACAAAAAAAAGTAAAATCTGACATTTGTCTGAAATAATATTTTGATCCGGTTACAGGTAAATTCTACACTGGGTTTATCTTGTAAAACTTAACAATAAATGAGTGGTGCCTCAATGGATTTCTTAAACAAAAATATAAATATCTGGCCCATGATTGAATTTTAAGCACTGCCCTTGATCCAACACTCTTTTTAGGAATAAATTCAACATGAACTCTTGTTTGAAATTTGGTGGGGAAAAAAGGGCTGATGGTCAGACGGACAGACTGGTGAGTGGGCAGAAGGTTGACTCTTCGCCTTTTTCGATCGTAAATGATCAAGATTCCACACCGCACACAGCAGAGTAGTTAGCATGTCTCCAAGGTTAACATTTTTAATGCAAGACTGAGGGATTCAGAGAAGTGCTCCTTTGAAGTTTCGTGTTGCAGTCAGAAGGGAGGCTGCAAGGCTGTTGAAGACTGTCTACGATATTGACATTAAAACTCAACACATAGAATGATGCCAATTGAAATTTCATAGTGTGCCCTTCGGGGAAGCTGGGGAGTTGGGCCAGTGTGAGATGAATAATGAAACTTCCCTCGCTTTGCTCATTTTTTATTTAATGTGGAACTCCTTTGTTGCTCCCCGAAGCTTCACGGGAGCCAGTGTGCACGTACTACAGGTGTAACGAGAGGAGTCAAGCTCTCCATTTTATATATGCATGAATGTGGCCTTCAAGGTTAAACGATTATGACTGGCTATTTTTGTGGATTTATTGCCCACTGCTGCCTTTTACTATTGTTTGTTATTGTTGCGTTACTTCTGCTGAGATGTTAGACCTACCCTTTTATATATCAGGAGATCAACTGATTCACACAGTAAGGCATGCACCAAAATGCATGCTGTGGTGTATGTTATATCGTCTTGCAAATTCAAGAAATGTATTTATCGATGCATAATTATACACTAAGTTATTGTAACCTGACTGTTCATCTAACCTGGCAAGAGCCAGATTAATATCAATGCTAATAATATTAGCTATTAGCACTGATATCAATCTGGGATTGCTCCGGTTTGAATCATTCAGGGAGAGGACACACTTTTGAAGCAGCATTCATGTGCTTGATTCAATCATTGAATCAAGCACAGCACAAATCCATTCAATATTTATGGGCCATACCGTCAGACCTTGGAAGCTAAACAGGGAAGGGCCTGGTTGGTTTAGGAGATTGTTTGGGAACACCAGGAAGCCTGGGGGAATGTAGTCTGTGAGTGAGTGGTTGGTGGTGGTTGGAGGGGCCGATGGCGCAGACTGGTAGCCTCGCTTCCATCAGTTTACCTCAGAGCAGCTGTGGCTACAATAGTAGCGTACCACCACCAAGTGTAATGTGAATGAATAATGCACGAAATTGTAAAGCAACTTTGAGTGTCTGGAAAAGCGCTATGTAAGACTAATGCATTATTATTATTATTATTATTATTATTATTATTTAGTTTTGAAAAAAGGTATGTATTGCAGCATACATCGTGTTTTTGTTGTCACCATGTTGATAATTAGTGTCCTTTGGCTCAAACCAATTTTGGTTTGGTTCCGAACAGTGAAGACGGGAGTGGTTCAAAATAGATTCGGTGTTTGTGGATTTACAGCTTGCAGGCAAAGTAACTATAACGGTAACGTCCATTAGGGGCTGAACCATAATGCTTCAATCTCTGATTCATATATAGCAGATAATCCTGTAATTTCACAGGTTTTAAAACTAGTGTTTCCTCAAGAACAGCACATTTATTGTTTTCATTTCTGTGTGAAGATAAAGTCGCAGCTTTTGAGCCTTTGTGTGGTGACACAGCCTCAGAACAACAGGACTTTAAAGACATCAGTAGTTTTTCATTTGTCACAAACAACGGCTGGCCTGTTCTCCCCTGTTTTTGTTTGATTCATCTGGTGTTGCGCTGAGTGCCCCAGGGACTGGCCCACCTCTGAATCACAGCCCCCCTCCCAAAGGTTAATAACCTAATGAAGAGTCAAGGGCATCTGTTTGAAATGTGCCACGGCTGAGTGTTGGGGACATGAAACAGGAGAGAAAGAGCCAGCCCCTGTATTGGATTTTGATTTAAGTAAGCAAAGGTCCTAACCGACTCTTTCAGGAGGGACTGTGAGAGCAGTGAAGCTTGAAGCATTTGGATTTTATAAGATAGTCAAAGGGCAGGACTGTTGATCACCTACGTTTCTATTGTAAAGTTTCAATAGTATGGAAACCAAAAAAACAGACAACATACCAGTTGCATTGCAAACCACACTAAAGACTATAGTCCACTACTCGACTTCAGTCTTTGATCAACATTGATGTCGTGACAATTTCTCACCACTATAAAGGAAAACTTGAAAGTATTTGTCTTATCAAAAGTGTAAGTTTAATTTAACACACGTGCGGAGGGCCAACACACAGGTAAAACTCATGGTTAGCTCTGGGGAGCCGAAGTCTGTCCCCTCGTTATATAGGTACACATGAGAGGCCGTCCCAGCACCAAGATGGGAGGGGCCACAGGAAGGCCTTTGAGCCAGGACACGTCTTGGCCATTGTCCTACTGTAGGTGTAAAGCAGAAACTCAGCATGTGCCGGGATAAAGCACAGGAGACGGGTCCGGGCATTGATTAAGCGGGCCAGACGGTATTTCACAATTAGTGTATTACTGACTTCAATTTAATTAACTCTAAAACTGTCATTACACTCCTCATTACACTGTCAGCAAATGATGTATAAAAAAGTGTAACATCGTCTTTCACAGTAGTCCAATTAGATTCATTAGGTCTTGTCTGGTGTTATGACCAGACACGTGGTCACAGCCACGTGTCATCACGTGACAACCTCTGAAGAGGGCCAAAGTTGTAGCCAAAACCGTCAGGTACGAAATTAACACAAAGGTCTGGCTATAAGAACAAAAGTAGCATCATCTTACACATCATCTCACAGTCTGCATTAATCTTCTAATCATTTGAAACCCTTCTAAAGGGTGCAAATGATCCACCTGAAGACTGGTGGAAGCAGCAAGTCATAGTAATAAGCAATTACATCCACAATTTGCCACATTAATTCACTTATACTTCGCCTATATTATGTATGGAGTATTGGTCAATTAATTTATTTTCTTTTTTTAACTGTCATATGCACCCAAAAGACTAATATGGTTTTTAAAACTGAGAATTCTAGTCAGACTATCACTGTGTTAAAGGTCTGTATTATTCAAAATTATATTTATATAGTATATATTATTTATTTTTATTTTTCAGTAGGCATTAATGTTATATCCACATCAAAAACATACTTGAATTATGTTTTGTTTCATTTATATACGTTCCATAAAGGAGGTACAGCTTCATCATGAGAATAAAAAACAAAATATGAACCAAAGCAAATACTTTACTTATGATCTGTTCTTATGCAGCACTGTCCCTCATCAGCTGTTGACCTCACCACAATCACTGCATGTTTCAATAATCCTGTATATTTAGTCTATCACTCTCTTTCATTTGATAAATTAATGCGAAAATTAAAGGTACACAAAGAACATACAGGTACTCCCACATGCACCACTACTAAGGTGTGCATTTGACATATATGTCACATTGTTGTAAACCATGAATCTTCTTTGTATTTTAAGGTCTCTACACCTTCACCTTGTTCTGATTGTTGTAAAATTTGCTTGCTAGCAATGTGTAGCATGTCTGACGTTAACTTCTATTGTTTCTGGATGGTTTCACTTTCCATTTTGCTTAGGATGCTTTTCTTGGAGGTACTTTCTGGACAAGTGCTTTATCTTAGTTTATTTTATAAAAATACAGAGACTAAGATGTCCAAAGTAGGTTTAAAAGTCTAAATAAGCACAATAAAAGAAGGTACAAATTTATACAGCAGCGCCGGGAGCCACCGTGAGAGAAGTCTCGGGGGAAGATTGTGCTCATGTCTATTCCCATTTCTATCATTTTTCTTTCTCATTTGCCTTCCCTCTTTGTTTGCATGGCTTGTTCTCCATCGTTCTGACCTTTGACACGTTTTCTTCATACATTTGTTAACTCACAAATCGTCTGTCTGAAAGAACCTCTCAGATGTTTCTTCTGAAAACACATCACTATGACCTTTGGCATTTCTATCATATGCAATTTCCAGCAAGGGATGCATCCAATTTCCAGAGTTATATGGAAAAGACAAGCGCATACTAAGGCTTAAACAAACCCTTTGCTTTACCTTGCAGAGTTTTCAACCATGTTTCAATGTCATGTCTTATATACATACATTGAGTTTATTTGAATATCTATTCATGCATATTCTGCGCTGAACTCGCAAGCAGTGGAGTGAAATTAGTTTTGCACCTTTATGTAGGGTTGTAGTGCTGTCAATACATAAAAAATATGTATTCAAGATTAATCTCATGAATGTCATAGTTAACTCGCGATTAATGAATGCATCGCAATTTTTAAAATCTATTCTAAAAATAGATACAGCTGCATTTTTTGCCTTTTTCTGTGAACTGTGTTTGTGGTTTCTGTGTTCCACATTGTTTTACTGGATACTTTTGTATGTCTGCCTTGTTTTTGTGGGGTTCAGTGGATTTTTTACTGGAAAGAGTCCATAATGGTCCTGAAGAAAGCAGCTTTTTAAAAGTAAACAGCTAGCTTATCAGCTAAACCCATTTGAGACCTACAGATGTATTCTTCTGAGACACTGAAGAGGCACCAAGAGCCCCCCACACCTGTAGCACAGTGGAGGCGTCACAAGAGGCGTAATCGGAAACAAAAAAGGGACAAACGAGGAGGTACCAAGGCGAGACTCACAGCTAAGAAACACATGCCTTCTATTGTTCTGGCTAATGGACGTTCACTGGAGAATTAAACAGATTAACTACTAAGCTCTTCCAGAAGATGGTGAAAGACTGTTGTGGAGCAGAGGGAGCTGCACAGGAGGAAGAGAAAGGAGGAGGTGCACCATTTCAGAGGATCAGAGGAGCACTGAAGGCAGCCAGTCGGGTTCCTCCAGGTGCTACAGTTTCCCAGACCTCCTGCTGGTCAGGTTGATTCACAGTGGCGGTGCAGCTCAGTCACAGCGGCTCAGGACTAACACCTGAACACTATTTAATTGTACGGTTGTACAATGACAAAGCACTTACTTACTAAATGTCCCTTGAATTATTTATAATAATTGCAATAATTTGTTATAATTTTAATACTCTTACCAAGTGGTATTTAAGACTGGACACTTGCGTTGGGAGTCCCTACTGTTTTGTTTGTGGTTTACAACCGTATCTTGTAGGTTTTCTAACGTTACTAGCAGTGGCCACAGCATATTAAAAAAAACACAAGTTCACTAGGCCAAAGGTTACGTTTTGGTATTTATATTTTTGGTATTATAATGATTTTTTGATTGATTCATAAACTTTATTGTCCATATTTTTGACAGCACTAATTAAAAGCAAACAT
Organism: Neogobius melanostomus; assembly: GCA_007210695.1. NCBI lineage: Eukaryota > Metazoa > Chordata > Actinopteri > Gobiiformes > Gobiidae > Neogobius > Neogobius melanostomus. Next base: position 3,866,873 of record VHKM01000073.1, on the reverse strand, counting down.
TTGTGAGAACATGTGTTGTCAGAGTTGTCAGCATTAAAGTGATGGTAAACTCCACTTTCACACCTTCTGAAAGTTGTGAAACATGATTAAAAACAATAACCATGAAGCAATGTTTATGTTATGTTTAGTTATGTTTTACTTGTAATTAATTTAGCTTAAGAAACATTATGTCAAGTGTATGGAAGCTCTTTCAGCAGATGTTTTACTATTTTCACACTTTAAAGCATGATACTGACAATAGAGCAGAACCTCTCCTAGGTCAATGTGCTGCAATAAAACCAAGCTAAATAGATCACTGCCTGCCAAAACAGAAAAACTTTTTGCATGGCCATTCTTAATTGCAATGGGCAATTAAGAGTACATTTCAGAGGGAAGGGACAGCGCACTATCCATCACACTGCTGGGATGCCCTATCAAGAGATTACTTGATAAGTTGCTGTGCCTAATCTAGTTAACACTGCAATTTTTCACATTTTAATGATTCATTCCCCAACAAAGTCCCATCTGAGGACTTCCTAATAGGAAAATCAGGTGCATTGATTGTGTTGAAATATGTTGTCTCTGCCTCATGGCAACAATTAAACTTTTTTTCTTTTTACTTTGTTTGCTAGTATATTGGACTAGTGAATGATAATGTATCATTAAAATGCTCTCAACTTCTTGTGCACTTTTACACTGAGTTATCTGCATTTACAGATAAACATCCAACTCAATCCAAGGCTTATTCGGTTTAACCCCGAGTCCTATTTCAGCCACAGCAGATTTGGAGATTTTCCCTCCAACCTGCAGTCTGACTGTAAACCACAGAGTGTGAACCAGGAGCTCTGGACATGGCGTAAATTGCATCAGCTATCATCAATCTCTATCTGTTGGCAGCATGTCTTATAAAGGTGCAGGGCCAAAAAGCTGTGTAGTGAGCTGGCACAGCTATATCTCAGACACACAGATGCCTTCACAAACTTCTGCACGACAAGCCTGAACGAGCACACTATGAGCTGAGAGACACTTTAGAAAACACAACAAGGAGGGGTTTATGGCAAATGCGTTTCATATACTCTGAAGTCGAGATTCGTCATGAAAGTGTTGTTTATATCATATACGTTGACCGACTTCTCATCTGTAGCAAACTGTTTTATACTTGAATCTACTTGCATGTGTTGAAACAGGTGAAGAGACCAGTAGAGGGCAGCAGAGTCTGAGTCTGAGTGTTTCCTGTAATGAGTGGGAAGCATAGACAACTCCTCCTCACTCCTCCCCGTTTACCACAATGACCACGTTCGAGGGGGAAATCATGGCGGATTTACAGACTCCTCCTCCCCAGCTCTGACGAAGCATGTTCCTAATAAGGGCAAAAGGGCGGGATCTCACTGTAAACTCGGCCCTTGCGTGACGTGTAGCTCGCGCAGCTCCAATGCCAACAGTCCGACCTCCGTTAAGTAGGAGATTAAAAAAAAAATTAGTTCGAAAACCAGCCTGGTTTCTATTTTTTTGACTAACCCAGCGTTATCTCAGGAGGAATATGTAGCCATATTAAGTGTTGAAAAAATTGAAACCAGGCATTAAAGTTGTTTTTAACGTGTCTAAAGTCCAATGCTTTTCAATGGAGGCCTAGCGGCCAAATGGAGGTACTACAGCAATGGAGGAGCAATGGCGGCCTCCAGTGTATGCGGTCACAAAGCAGAGCAGCCAGCGCCCATTGGTGGGAAGTTAGTGGAGAGGTGGTCAAAATGTATGCTTTTTAATGCTGCAGAATGTTTATTATGAGGGATTATTAATTCAAAGACATTAAACAACAACATTAGGAGCATATAGTCAAGCTATCTGCACCAATTGCTTCAGTAGTCTGCGCCAAGTAGGCTTCACTTGCCAGTTATTTGCAACATCGCAGGTACTATCTCCTTCGATTTCCTCCAAAGACAAATGTATTAATATGACAAGTCCCTATAAAAATAGGGCATGTTGATTTCATGACATTTATTTAATTCATGATTTCTCAATTATTAGCACATTAAAGAGGAGTTTCAGTCGCCACAATAAAACATAGTCATATGATTTGGTCTTTAGCTCAAAGGACACTTTTTATGTGGTGTTGACAGTGAAACAGCAGAAGAATGATTTAGCCTGGGCAATCATCTCAGCAAGGGAAAAGCTCAATAACCCTAGCCTGGCACGAGCCAGACTGATCCTCCATGTTAAGAGATACATGGGGATACAGTCTGGAATTGTGCGATTTGAATCTCGCTGACTCCGGCAACCCCAAAATGAGCCAATCATAGGCGGGAGTTAACGTCATCTTCCGCGCTAGGATTTCTCATCAAACACTAGTGCTCCTCCGGGAGTAACCAAAACAGTGAAGATGGCGGCCGCGACACAACGATCTTTTACCAGTGCCCTTTCTTCTGTTTTAAATGAGCTGGACTTGTCCTTAGAGCCACAGCAAGAAGCTGCTCTGAGGGCTTTCACCAGAACATTTACTTAACTGCATGTGTGGACTACAAACAATCATGGCGGAGGACGTAAATGCAAAGCGTATGTCGCTTTGCGTTTGATCGGTTTACTCTCATTCAAACTGCGATCGTTAGCCCCGCCTTGAGTCTCGATTTGGAAATTGCGTCCTAGTACCACAATTCCAGACTGTCTTTTATGTATTTATAAATACATAAATAAAGTCAGTCTGGCTTTATGCCAGGTTACAAAAACCCAGTGAGGAAATATTAACATAGAATCCCATATGGATGTGCCAATGTATAATAGAAATAAATATGCAGATAGGGCTAGAAACTGTGGAGCTGAAGTCCATTCTTTGCAGGGGCTTCGGGGTAATGGGAGAAAGGACGAGGTCGGGGGCTGGGGCCTACTCAGATATAACTGCGGCCGTGAATTTTGTCCACTTACATATACATATTAATTTAGATGAGTAAAATTCTCATATTATATTATTTTAATATACTACTTCAGGGTCCATGTAGCTATGTGATGTCTTGGCCCTGTTATTGCTGGTGCCCCCTGAAAGACGTTATTAGATGAAACCTACACCCTTTCTCCATGCGCACCATTTAAGCCTATTGTATCCTCTTCTACTTAACAACTAATGCTTAGCTCTTGTCTTTTATGTTAGGCTCTAGAGGTCTATTAGGTATCAGAAGCACTTTCCTTTTTTCCATCTGTCTTAAAAAAAGAATTGCTTAAGAATAACTTAAAAGTGCGTCACTGAACCAAAACATTCACTAATGATCTTATGCTCTATTCTAATCTCTCTTGATGTTACACTGGCTTTGATACATCTGATTGCTCCGTCCAACTCATTTGAATGTAGGTTGACAGTGCAGGCCTTGTGTGCTAAGGCTTTGGACCAGTTAGCGCTTAAGGGTACCGCTGGCACAAGATAATTAATCATATCGTCCTTCATGTTATACCTAACTGTGAAACTACTTCCTAATTAGCTGTTGATATGAAGGCTGAAGGCTGTAGTGTGGACTATGACAGATTAACAACAAAGACTTTTAGCAAAGTACATTTTTATGTTTGAAATTATTACAGAAGTTATGACATTATACTGTACTTTGTAGTCATGGTGATCATGTTACACCAATGGGCAAGGAAAGCGCTTCTCTTTGGTCCTGATGGCGGGGAGCGGATATTGCTTCAATACCACCCCCTGGTGGTATTAAACTTTTTTTTAAATTCCAAATGGAGTCTTTACACCTCCAAAAACAGCTTGTAAGCCTGGCTCCTAAGAGTTTTCTTTTTTCTAAAGATCACTGTGCCATGTGACAACGCTAGGCAAAAGGTTTAAGCCCGAGGCTTTGATTGACAGGCTTTGGACCACTGTGGAGGCTCAGAGCCGGTCCGCACACCCCATGAGGTCCAGGCTTCCCGCCTTTTTGGGAACATGCTCTGTAGGAGGAGCAAAGGGACCATTATTATGAATGGGGCATGTTGTATGACAGGACCACCGGATGTCATGACAGCGTTTTGAGCTCCACAGTAATCTTTTGTTAAGAATTTCCGTATTAGACTTCAACATAAATGGAGGGGCATGGCTAGTTCCTGAACCCACTGTACCGGGCGCTTGTCTTGATTTTTGAAGCCACACTTGGATTAGGGTCTAAATCTTTATATGTTTTACGAACCAAGTGCAAGAGTTACTCAAATATATATGTCGAGTTTCACAGCGGTTGCCTTGCTCTCGTTGAAATGAGACTTAAGCATTTACTACAAGCTCCACACTGTTACCCCGGCCCACATGGATCAATATCCAATCCCGTCTCCCCAGGCCGTCAGCTGCCCCTTCTCAGACTCCAGCACTTGTCCTCACATCTGTCACACCTTGGTGTCTGTGCAGATGAAGAGACACAGAGTGAACACCCAAAACTCTCCCCAGATGCTTTCCCTATTGCATCTGAGACCCAAGGCATTCTCTATCTGATCTCGGAGCATTTTGAGACGAATGTTTGATTTTCAGAAGTAATTCCCCTAGATGACTGGGACCCAGGTGGAACATTTTAAAAATGTGTATTACTTGGCTGTCTCAAGAACCTAGACATACTACAAGACGTAGAACAGAATGTAAAAAAAACTACTCTCAGTAAAGAACATAAGAAAATAACAAAAGATAATATTAGAACCGTCTATAAAACGTATGTGTATAATGTTGTTACAAAGTTGAAAATGACAACGGATGCCTGTTCTGGAGATACATCAAAGCCCAGCGTTAACACTTCAGTGGAACATTATTTAATGACAGTGTATCCAAGGCCAACATCCAGCTTAAGGACTTTAAATCACTGTTCACCAAAGAAGATACATCTGAGTGGTAAACCTTACAACCGAACATCTGAATATGCATCAAGAAGGGGTGGAACCTTTAAACTGCAAAAAGCTTCAGGACCGGATAATATACCAAGTAGGGACTTTGATGGAGCTTTCTCACTTGCAGCAGTAATCACTGTTTTGTTCAGACGTACCATGCAAGAAGGAGTGGTTATTAAAGGGTGGGCTGACTTAAAAAGGGATTTGTACATTCTGTTTCAAACTCTAGGTCAGTTTCCCTCACACATGATCATCGAGCACATTATATGCAAGCACATCTTTAACCTCTTAAAGCAGTACTAAGTAACTCTTGCCCCTAGAGGCCATAAGCGCCACTGCAGGTGTCGTAGCATGTTGCATTTTAATAGTCCATGAGAGTAAATATTACGCTGACAGAAAAGACAAAGGCAGAGAGGGTTATTGTACATCCAAATACACAATGGAAATAAAAAATTTCACTCAAACTTGGCTGTAAATACTGTTTAAGTAGCGCTAGCCCGCAGTTAGCTTTGTCCGTTAGCCTGTTAGCTTCTTCTTCATGACTCCATTAGTGTGTATTGCACCGGCGAACCCGGTGGCAGTCAAGTTGCAAATGTGGTTTTCTGGCCAGAGACACCAGAGGGAGATGAAAGACCCCCAATCATCCCATTAAGACTTGTATTACCCCCAGAGGGACTACGGAAAGGATTTATTAAGGTAAACAAGTTACTTAGTACTGCTTTAACCCCCACCTGAACCAAGCACATTTTCTCCAGTTCAGCTTTACCCAAATCTGAAAGCTTAAAAAGGGGGGGGAAAGCATCAAAACAGTGACAAAAACGAGGATGAAAACGCAGTAAAACGTCACAAAAATGTAACAAAAAGCAACAAAACAGTGACAAAAAAATGGTGGAAACATGACAAAAAAGCTATGAAAAAAAGCGATTAAAAAGCCACAAGAAGTGTCAAAACACAACAAAAAGAGGCAAAACATGACAAAAACGCAGCACCACGTATTAAAAAAGTTACAATCACTTTTGTAAGTGTTAGCTTTCTAATGAGGCATTTTGTTACTTTCCAGTCTAGAAGCTTTTAGAGTTGGGTAAAGCCAAACTGGAGAAAATACGCTCGGTTAAGGCGGAGTTAAGAGGTTACACACCTGTGGAAACAAATCTTCACAGCCGTCCAACATGGCTTTAGACACATGAGATGAAGCAAAACAGTTTCTCACTACTGTGGATCTGCCATAGGCGTATGATCAAAATTATTAGACATTGGAGTTTTGGATTTATCTCGTGCATCTAAAATCGTTTGCACCAAAGGGTATTTTGGAAGCTTCTACACTATGGCATCACAGGTCCCATAAGATAAGATAAGCCATCTACTCCTGATAAGCATCTTTCATACTGTAAAATAAATGAGAAGAATCTGATGAAGTAATGTCTTAATGTTTTACATTCTGTTCTGCTTTTGAAAATAAACACACTCATCCTGAACATTTTGGCACAGTTATGTCCTATGGAACAAGAAAACCTTTTGTTCTCTTTGCTATAAGCATGCATTGTTCGTATTGTTTGCCCAGGATTCAAAGAAGTTAGAATTGCAGGAGGATATGCAAGTTTTGCATCAGTGCTGCTGACATGTGAGGACCAGCAGTACATGACCTTTTAATTAAAAGCCGTTGGCTTCAGGAAGAAACACAAGATAAAATGTCTACATCATAGCAATTTTATGTCGCCAGATTTTTATTCTTTAACATAGGTGTCAAACTGTTACATTTTAGTGGACTGTGATGGTTACACAAAGTCTTCCAGATCTAAGGCAGATACTTGTGCATCACATAATGTGAATCATTAAAGTTGTGAACTTGTTACAAATGATTATCATTAAGAATGTTTGTATTCTCCTTTTATTTTGAGGCTCAAAATGTGTGTTTATTAAACTTGTGGTGCTTTCATGTATGTCATTACACAGGAGTATTCAGCTTCATTTCCCCCATGTTTTCATTCATTTGTGACTTCAGTGAAAAGTATTTCAAACTGCATTAGATGGTTTGTAACCCCCCCCCCCCAAAAAAAAACTGGGAAAAAAGAAGAAAAGAAAGAAAAACAAAACAATTGAAAAACTGTGATGGGGAGCACAAATAAAATACAGAATCATCTGTTCAAATTCTGCATATTTCGTAGTGTCTAAAGTTCAGTGCGGTCTGATGGCCAAGTCCATCCCAGCATCGCCACATGAGCGAGTGACAGCAAACCGCAACACTGTGACATTTAAATAAAAGATGATGCAATTCCAAGGAAACGCCACCACAGAAAATCTGATAACACAGAATAGCTTTTACCTCAGTTTCATAAAGAGTCGCACTTGAGCGGAGCATTATTTTTATCTTGTGTGCTACTTTTCCAGGAAATTAAATATTCATGGGAAGCATTGTTAATATTTACATACAATGTGGTTTTTTTTCTGTGAGTGAGGCACTTTCAAGGGAAGCCTCTTCATCACAGAATACTTTCATTTAATTGTGCTGTTGAATTTATGGTTGCTACTCAGACTTTCCAGTCATACAATTTCTAAATATAGGCACTTCAGACATGAGAAAGTGAGACCACTGTCATGTGCTTTTGTTGTTAGAAACTGCTGCTGATAAATGTTTCATTCCTGTTCTCAGTAAAAAGGCTTTCTGTTAGCATACTGATTTTGTACATTTTCTCTGCAGAATTTGGATTCATTGTTTAGTGTTGATAACACTCAAAAGTGAATCTAATGTTTCTGTGCAAAAATGAATGCATATGATACTGTATGTCCGGTTCCCCAGCCCAGCACCAGGAGGCAGTGACAGCTCACTTTTTTTTGCTGCACTCAGCTCTGCTTTATATTCTCCTTAATCCCAAAGGACACTGTGAGCTCTGGAAGGACCTCTTCTCAAGTTTTTGGTCTTCATGCAAGAAAGGTTGCCACAAATCCATATACAAACACTGCTAGTTTTTTTTTTTTACACAGAGTAGGATTTGTTGATTTTAATTGTTACTTTTTTTGTGTGGATAAATCCTGAGGCTGCATGCTGACGTCCAATGCATATTTCCCCCGATGAATATTGCATGGACTAACTTAAACAGCCTGCCAGCCAACACCAGTGCTTAACAAAATCACTGTGCAATGGTGAGATAAATTATGCTCTAACTGCAGTGGCACTGTTTAATAATTTATTAGGAGCGTTTCAGAAAGTCCAAGCCTTCATATACCTTCGGTGGGACTGCCTCTGATGCAGGGCGGAATTTGCTTCCAGAAAAGGTGACAGTGCATTCAAGAACAGAAATACGAGTGTTGATTAATGGCTAAAGTTAGTTTAATATTGTACAATATTATCTCAACATAATGTTCTACACCTACACTGCATCGCAAATGCTTTGTTTTTATTGTTTTATTTTGCTTCTGTATCACAGAGGACAGTAGCATGAAGGGGTGAGGAGCAGAGAGTCATTCACCCAACTTTGGGAGGACAAGAATCCAATGGCAGTGACGAAGGCTTTGGACCAGAACGAGCAAAACCCAGGCCCCATTCCATTGTCTTTTCATTTCCATGTCACACCGTGTCCCATTTTGATCTAACCTTTGAGTTCTCACAGTAGAGGACAGAGACACTAAGTGAAGTGCAGTATACTGAGACTCATAATCACATAATTTCATATCCTGACAGTAGCACTGTGTAGAATATTGTGTGCGATGTTGCATTTGGGAGTTGTTTCATAAGGTTTAAATTACTATACCTCAAGTATAAGGAAAGACAGAGGATAAAAGAACTATGTCAGTCATTATATTCTCTTGTTTTCAGAAGAAGGTATTTGCCTTCATAATCCATTGCATTGTACAAGCCTATACAGAAGAGTGTGGAGATGTCATTGGTTCAAATTTGGAGCCAAGTATCTGTCCGTTAGCCCCAGGGCAGCTAATGAAATAATGGGAAAAAGAATAAGGCAGTGTAAAGCGACTTGTATCTTGAAAGGCTTTATATATAGTGTCTTGACCTCTGGTATATTTATGTGATTTATTATGTTTCAGTTGCACATGAATGGTGATATTTACAACAGTCATATTAGGGACACTGGATGCTGATCAATTTGTATCATAATTATTCTTAATTATTCATAATTATTTTAGAGCTGGGCGATTTTTTCCCCCAAAACAATTTGCGATTTTTATAAAAATGTGCGATTTTTATAAAATCCCCCATTTTAAACAAAATAACGGCGAACTGTAAATATATTTTAAATATATATATTTATTGTATTTGTTGAAAGTGCATCAACATAAACAAAATTGCAAAGGTAACCCTTTCTCTAACTGAAAAGTCACTGTGCAGTGTGCAACAAAGATTGTTAAACATCCAAATTATTTATACTGTATTAATAATAATAATGATGCCGTGCACTTGTAATGCGCTTTACAAGCCTGTATTATCAAGTTTCTCAAAGCGCTACACTGTCACTGTCATACGCTACTCTTGTAGCCACAGCTGCCCGGGGGTAGATTGACGGAAGCGAGGCAACCAGTCAGTGCCATGGGCCCCTCCGACCACCACCAACCACTCACTCACAGACTACATTCACCAGGCATCCTTGTGTTACTAAACAGTCTCCCATCCAAGTACCGACCAGGCCCTTCCCTGCTTAGCTTCCAAGGTCTGACGGGATTGGGCAGAGCAAAGGCAGCATGGCTATTGCTGTATTTCGATTAAGCTAATAAAACAAAAATCCTGAGGTGGGCTCTGTTCTTCTTGGCACATTTATACAGCAGGACCTTCTTCAGAGAGGGGGCAGAGCCAGAGAGCTAAAAAAAAAAAAAAAAAAAACTCTAAAAAAAAAAAAAATCTAAAAAATCGATTTTTTAAAAATATGAATCGATTTGACCTACCAACTCGATTTTTAAATCGAATACATTTTTTCCCCAGCCCTACTCAGTTTCTGTGTATGTTTGGTATACACTCTTCCACCTCCGATCGCAACATGGGACAGAGCTGATTTGAAATCACATACCTGCACCAAACTCTAACGCCCACACTCTGACCATGCAAGAGAAAAGCCTCACTATTTTGCATCGAGTAAATGTAAGTCAATTTTCCTAACTTCGTCAAGCGTAAAATGAGCTGCACACAGATAAGAAGCAGAAGTGCATTGAAGCCTGTGCAGTATCTATCATTAGGTGTACAGTGCGAATCATGTCAAAATCCAACTGAGACGCTGTGACTCATGTATGTGTGCGATAATATTCTCTCAATGTATTCCCATTTGATAATATGCTGCTATTTAGTCCATCTCTGGTTCTCCAACTGACAAAGCTGCAGGAATTAATGGAAAAATGGATTTCTAAACAGAAGATGGAGCGTGGCCTGCACAAAGACATTAACAGATGTGGAAGAAACAAATAAATGACAAAAATGAATGGGTTGATGGCACATCAGTAATGAGTCACTCAGTAAAATGTGTATTATAGGTGAATGTAAATTCATGCTTTATTGTTGTCTGATGTTTCCTAAATCTATAGAACATCAAACACAGAATGTGCTTTGACCAACAGTGTTTTTCTAAAAATAAAATAAATAGGCCATTTCTAGCCACCTCTTAGAGGTTATTACAGCGTATTAAAAGACAAAATATTAAGAGAAATCAGGATAACAGATAAATGGATTGAAAATGTAATTCAGTACAAGTGAGGAACAAAGGTTTACTTTAACTGTTAGAGATTGGCTTATACCTACAGTATACCTTTATACAATCATCTAATTTTCTACCCCTATCTGACTTTGACTATAGATATCACTGTATTTTGAAATGTACAATGCTGCATGTTTTATCAATGTCTACTTTGGAAAGATTAAAAAGATTAAAATTAGTATATGTAGAGGATTATTATTGTTTGCCCACAAGGTCTCTCTCTACCTTTTTTCGCTGTGATTTCAATTGAACTAATTCTTTCAAAACGTCTGCATCTCTTGTCTGCATCTCCATGTTTCCTTCACTCCAAATCCTGCCTGAGTGAAGTGGTCCCTCGGGTCACCAGCGTCGCTGGGGTGCACATAATGAAGAAAGAATCGCCATATTTTGGCGCTGTTATATTCTCTGTCCAGACTACTGTGTCTCGAGCCAAATGGTCTCGAGGCATAACTGCTCCTGTCTGAAATTTTATCACTCAATAGAACAGCCATCTGGCCCGTCTCCAAGGTGCAGCTACAGTCAACCAAATAGCAGGCGTAGTAGAAAAGGTCAGGTGCATAGAATAGAGGCGTGTGTAAAATGCTTCTGGGATGACAGTGCAGTAACATTGTGACAGATTTAGTGCAAGTCCATGCTGTCTGTAGGATTATCCGCTGGACACTATATGAGTCCTTTCTCGAAATGATGACTTTGCTGGCTGGATCCTATGCCATTTCCTTTGTATAATTACAGGTAATTGCAGGTAACATTTTTAAATGGCTTCGTGGAGTTGAAGCAGAAACTTTAAGCCAAATTAACAAAAGCATTATACACAGAAGGCTATGATTTCCAAGGTAAGGTGTCAAGGAAATTTTTAAAATACACTCACCTAAAGGATTATTAGGAACACCATACTAATACTGTGTTTGACCCCCTTTCGCTTTCAGAACTGCCTTAATTCTACGTGGCATTGATTCAACAAGGTGCTGAAAGCATTCTTTAGAAATGTTGGCCCATATTGATAGGATAGCATCTTGCAGTTGATGGAGATTTGTGGGATGCACATCCAGGGCATCCAGATGCTCTATTGGGTTGAGATCTGGTGACTGTGGGGGCCATTGTAGTACAGTGAACTCATTGTCATGTTCAAGAAACCAATTTGAAATGATTCAAGCTTTGTGACATGGTGCATTATCCTGCTGGAAGTAGCCATCAGAGGATGGGTACATGGTGGTCATAAAGGGATGGACATGGTCAGAAACAATGCTCAGGTAGTCCGTGGCATTTAAACGATGCCCAATTGGCACTAAGGGGCCTAAAGTGTGCCAAGAAAACATCCCCCACACCATTACACCACCACCACCAGCCTGCACAGTGGTAACAAGGCATGATGGATCCATGTTCTCATTCTGTTTACGCCAAATTCTGACTCCACCATCTGAATGTCTCAACAGACATCAAGACTCATCAGACCAGGCAACATTTTTCCAGTCTTCAACTGTCCAATTTTGGTGAGCTCGTGCAAATTGTAGCCTCTTTTTCCTATTTGTAGTGGAGATGAGTGGTACCCGGTGGGGTCTTCTGCTGTTGTAGCCCATCCGCCTCAAGGTTGTGCGTGTTGTGGCTTCACAAATGCTTTGCTCCATACCTCGGTTGTAACGAGTGGTTATTTCAGTCAAAGTTGCTCTTCTATCAGCTTGAATCAGTCGGCCCATTCTCCTCTGACCTCTAGCATCAACAAGGCATTTCTCCCACAGGACTGCCGCATACTGGATGTTTTTCCCTTTTCACACCATTCTTTGTAAACCCTAGAAATGGTTGTGCGTGAAAATCCCAGTAACTGAGCAGATTGTGAAATACTCAGACCGGCCCGTCTGGCACCAACAACCATGCCACGCTTAAAATGGCTTAAATCACCTTTCTTTCCCATTCTGACCTTCAGTTTGGAGTTCAGGAGATTGTCTTGACCAGGACCACACCCCTAAATGCATTGAAGCAACTGCCATGTGAGTGGTTGTTTAGATCATTGCATTAATGTGAAATTGAACAGGTGTTCCTAATAATCCTTTAGGTGAGTGTATATTTCTCAAACATATCATGTGGGATATGTGATCCCAGATTGGATGTGAAGATGTTTTAGTTGACTTTTCTCTCATTTGTTTTTTGTTTTGTTCATTATGGGTTCATTATGCAACGTTGTTATGTGTATGTATTTGACCTTGTAGTAACCGACTGTATGGCTATATGAGTGGTCACCATGGTGCCTTTACTTTCAATCACAATGGTCTCTAGGACTCTCCAAGATAATTTGTTAGGAAGGTTTTCACTGCTGACGGACCCTCTCGCCAGAAAAATCCTACAAAACAATTGATCCTGGAGCGTTGTAGAAACCACCGTGATTGAAAGTAAATAAATACACAATGCGCCGGAAGTGGTGGCGAAGCTAGAAAAATTGCAATGACAATAAAATGACAAACTGTTCACAAGTGTATTTGTGTAATGAGAAATGTGCATGCTGTAACTGCGACCCATGTGTGCTCTCCCCCTCCCTCGCTCTGCATGAACCTCGAGGAGCACTTTGAGACGCAAAAGTGGGCAACCACTTTTGCGTCTCAAAGTGCTCCTCGGTGAAGTCTTCGGGATGATAAAAGGTGTGTGGTATTTATGAACACTTTTGCCGTTGTGTCCCATTGGTCAGTGACTGTATAAAACCTTTCTGTGGCCTGTTGTTTTTGTACAACAGATCAAATGCTAACTTTAGCTTGACTTATAGCGCTGATGCTCCAGACTAAACTGCTGCATTAGATGCCTGCAGAATACAGAGCCTGCTCTGCCTTGTGTTACATAATATCTATAGAATTCTATAACCCCCTGCGCCCCTGCCGAAAACGTCTTCCGGCGTGCCTGACGACTTAGCTTAGTCAAAATGAGACAATGGATTCTACAGACAACCGTGGTCTTAAAATAAAAAATTAAAAAAATTAAAAAAACAAAAAACTGTTATGAAACCCGGGGAGAACTCAAGTGCAGAACAAAACAAGGTTTAAGAATATTTATTTGTAACAGGACTGGGGAGCAGGTAGATATCTGGCCGGAGAAGCAGGTAGGTATCAGGCCGGAGGTCCAGGGAGAAGCAGTTAGGTCTTAGGCCGGAAGTCCAGGGAGAAGCAGGTAAGTATCAGGCCAGAGGTCCAGAGAGAAGCAGGTAGGCAAGGGTTGGGGCCGGTGGAGCAGAGATGTCTGTTTGGGCTGGAGTCCTTGGCTGAATGACCTCTGGAAAATGAAGGAAACGATCAAAACTGGATAAGGGAAGAGATAACAAAACTGACTGAAAAAGTTTCAGGAGCCGTAGTCTAGTTACCACAGTTGTAGTATGACGAACTGGCGAGGCGTGGAAGGAGAACCGGAGTATATGAAGACTGTTTGATTGTAGATGGCTTGCAGGTGAGTGATGATCAGCCAGCAGCTGGGAGGACTCCGCCCAGGTAACTCCACACAAACATGCACGCACACACACACACACACACACAGAAGGGGAGGGGAAGAGGAGGACAGCCAGGATATGACAAAAACAAAAACACCAGGCACAATAAGAGCCTGTGGGAGTCAGAGCCGCTTTTCAAAGGTTGGCTTGCACCTGTTGCTGGAAAGGGGCAGACACATCCTCTTTGGTTAGCAGGTTGTGTGTGTGCGCAATGTAATAAATGGGTACGCTTGCGTTGTAGTTAGGAGTGGCAATGATATGAGCCATATTTTGTGCAGCTGTTACAGAAAAATTGCCATATTTATAGTGTACGATAGTTTGCACTGACATACGATTGTTTTAGAAGCTTTGTACGATATAACGGTTTTGAGAATCTGGCAACCCTGGTTCACGTCACAGTCTGTTCACATCGAGCTAGCATCTTCACAGCTCCACTTTAGACCAGAGAGGAAGGTGAGTCCAAAATGGGAGCAGATAGACCCTGGTCTAGCACACTAGATCAGGGCAGATGGCACTGCTGGAGGTGCTCATGGAAAAACTCTGAAGGTTTACGAAATTGTTGCAAGCCAGTGGACTTTTTGCCAGCCCCAAGCCTGCATAAATGAAGTTCTGTTACATTATTTTAAATAGCATCACTTTGACCATTACAATGTGCACTTACTACCGTAGTAATGGCTTATGGGTTGTCTTGAATATGTTAAATAATTGCTGGTAAATAGCCTCTTAAAAGGATTTGATTTGATGCAGCAGCTCTAAGCCAAGGCCACAGAAAGCGTCACAAATCTGCAGGCTGCGTGTTTTCCTGCATCACAAATCCCCATGATTACCTGCCTCTCTCCGCTGTTGTGTGAGAATGATTTGTCGGGGCTTGATCAAGAGGGCTCAGTCACTCAAAAATGAATCTATCCTGGGCTCTCTTCCCTCGAAAGCTGTGGAAAACCCTGATCTATGGTGCTACAGCAGGAATTGACCCTCATCGGATAAACCGCTCCAAATTGCCAGGCTGATATATAGCGGGCCCTTGTTACCGCTCTGCCTCCCCCTTGTCAATTTTCCCTATTCCCCTCAAGGTCAGCTCCACGTGCTGTTGGACAGAGCCGCAGCACTCCTGCTCCAGCCCCTGGACACTTTGCTCCAATCACATCTGAGACGCGCTAATGACTACAACACCTTCCCACGCGGGCAAGGGTTAGAGGGGCCACAACATGTTGACGACACAAAATGACTCCAAATCAAACACACCACAGGTTTATAGACACTGTACTCCTGTACAAATTTAACTGTTAAAATGACTTGGAGGTGTTTGCAGGGCATGTTCACACTGCAGGATGACACAAAATGTGTGACAAATTACACATATCTGGGTAACACTTTACCCAGATTTATTTTACACTACCCTTGATACATTGTACCTGCCAAATTTAGTACAATGTAATGTGCTATGTAACAGTGTGTCATAACTTGTACCTATGGGTCATATTCACAATAGAATAATATGTGTTTGTAGTTTGGAGGCATATAATGTGATAAGTGTCCCGTTTTGCCCGGGAAATGTCAGTTTTTAAACTGTAAGATAATCTTGTGTCCAGGACTTCCTTGATGGAAAAAATAGTGCAGAGAGAGATGATTCCTCATAAGTTCTTTATTTGCAGCCAGTGGAACAGATTATGTCATCTCAGATGTACAGAAGAAGTCTGCTGTCTCGTCCCATCGCTATGCGTTTTGTATCGTTTAGCTCGGCCCACAGACTACGTAAACAGTTGACTCCAAACAGGGATGATATGATACAGCTGGGACTAGACAGTTTACTTTAAACACCATATTTGGACCTGTACATTGAACGTACAGGCATTAGCTCATCCAGTCTGACCTTGATTCTCAGAACAGGACCTTCTTTGGATGTACTGTAAGGCACAGGCCTCACCAAGGCTTACGTAAAGCCTTCGAACCTTTTATAGACAATTATTAGCAAGCAATTTCTATTTCTACAATCCCCCCCCATAATTACTTTTTAAGTAATTACCAAAAACAAAAAACACAATAATTTGAATTAACACACAGGGTTGTTTATCATTAGCTCATAATCATATGTTTCAAAGGAACGTGTGATGAGTGTTGCATTGCGCTGCTGGAGCACTTCGTGTCCTGACCTTCACCTGATTACAGCATCTTTCAGATACAACTGAAACAATGCCACTGTGTGTTCTGGAAGCAGCCTGTTACGTTACAATATTGCAGGCGCTTCATTCTCATACATATTTAAACTACGTGTAAGTGACCCATTACAATACCCCCTGTTAGCTTGCCCACCCATGACAAGCCATAAACCCCGGAAATGTAACATTATATTACTGTATAGGCAGAAAGTGGCTAGATATTGCAGATCTCCATTTAAACCCTCAAAAACAAGCACTGCCAGGCCAGCGCATATCCGGTCGCCATGGAGATAGATACCAGGCCACTAAGTTGCCCTTTAGCGTTATGTGTAAGCAGCAGTGATGTGGCATAGCAGCACAAAGTAAGAATTTGTCATAACAATGGGCGGTAAAGAAAAATGCCCTAAAACTATTTGTAAGCTACTCTCAAAATCGGCCTCCTTCTTCATGGCAAAAAAGCTTCAGATGTGCCAGTATCAGGCATGAATTTGCGACGCGTACCAGGAGATTCAAACCCTCGCTGTCCCTGCCATGTCGTCTGTCCCTGGGCCGTAACTAGTGGTGTACCTGATTAAAACCTATTTGTTAGCTCCAGCTCTACGTGTGTGCACAAACCTCGAGTTTGTTCCAGGAGAACTGAGAACAGTAATTTAGAATTGTTTATTTTTTCACTGTAAGTTTTTGCCTAATAGGATACTGCAATTACTTAAAGCTATATTGTAAAAATCAACAATGCACATAAATATAATGATCACACAACGGTTAATTTCTGTCATTAAGAGATCAAATATGATTAATGGGGCATACATAATATTCATACAAATACCACACAGTTCTCATGGAACTTTATCTGTAGTGTAAGTGTATTAGCAGAACGCAAAGTGTTCATGTTTTGACTTAATCAATGCTAGGGCCAGGAAAGGAAGTCTTCATCCGGGTCTTCACCCCCCCCAGAGGGGCCATTTTGGTACCGAGGGAACGCTCAGGGTCCGTCACGTCAGCGTCAGAGTCAGGGTTAGTCAAGTCAGCTGTCAAATGTCACCATTACAGTTATATGGCAGCATCGGGACTCACTAAAGCCCTTAATACAAAATGTTTTGGTTCAAATTAGCATTATCTTTGCCCAAAGTTTTTCTTATAGAATCCCCTTTCTAAATAGGTCAGACATTAAGAATGTTGACGCGGCTAGGGTGATCACTCCACATTCCAGTCTCTAGAACGGCTTTTCCTCCCACTTACTGTTCAGGAGGTCCGTAGTGTCCCCCTCATTATTACTCCTTAAAACTGGACTCTTTCTCCACCTGGAAAGGTCCTTTCCATCGGGGTGTTTCAGTCAATCTCCACAATGCTCCAGGTACCTGAAAAGATAAACACTGCATCGCATTGTTTAGTTTCTGGACATAATTTGGTAGTCTGTCAGATGTTGTCACATCTCATTTCATGTCCTTCATTATTTCTATTTTTATTTCGAGGTGCCATTAAAATGTTAATACTAAAATTGCTAAGTCAATACAGTTTGAATGCAGGTAGTTCACGTCAGGTCCGTCAGTTTGTCTTTGTTCGATGATATTTACAATTATCAGTCAGTTCTTGGCAATATTTCAAAGTTCATGTCCACTACTCAAATATTTATAGTTATTTTTTGCATCTTTTGCACAGTATAATATTCATCTTTGTTTATGTATAAAAAATATTTTCCATTTATTTTTGTAAACATATTGTCCATTACAGTAGCACATGTAACGTGTTTTTGGTTGGTCTAGGTTGAATCCAATCCAATCCAATCCAGCTTTATTTATAATGCACTTTAAAAACAACAGGGTTGACCAAAGTGCAGTACACACATCATATAAAAAACACAATTAGGTGATACAAATAGATTGAAATAAAATCAGTACAATAAATGAATGGAACCCTATACAGTGCAAAGCCAACAGAGGCAGTGAATCAATGCAAAGTTAATCAAAGTTAAAAGCTGAATTAAAGAGGTAGGTTTTCAGCTGGGACTTAAAAATTGTGAGTGACTCGGCCTGCCTAAGGTACAAGGGCAGTGTATTCCACAATTTGGGTCCAGCGACAGAGAAAGAGCGGTCACCCCGCAGCTTCCTGTTTGTTTTGGGCACCACAAGCAAAAAATGATCTGCCGACCTGAGAGCACGAGCGGGAGTGTAGGACTGCAGCAAGTCTGACAGATACCGCGGAGCGAGGCCATGGAGGCATTTATAAACAAATAAAAGAATCTTAAAATCAACACGAAAGCGAACCGGGAGCCAATGCAGAGATTCCAGAATTGGCGAGATGTGCTCGTATTTTTTGGTTCCAGTTAGAAGCCGAGCGGCTGCATTTTGAACGAGCTGTAGCCGAGTTAGCAATTTGTGGCTGATCCCGAAGTAAAGCGCGTTACAATAATCAATCCGATTTGTAATAAAAGCATGAATTAAAATCTCAAAATCATGTTTGGAGAGGGCAGGTTTTACTTTCGCAAGCTGGCGCAACTGAAAAAGCTTGACTTGACAACAGAACTAATTTGTATGTCAAGTTTGAAGTCCCTGTCCAACCTCACCCCCAAGTTAGTAACTGAGTCTTTAGAGTGTTGTGTCAGAACCCAAGGTCGCAAGTGACTGCTCTGGACTCACTGGGACCAAACACAACGACTTCAGTTTTTTTGTCATTGAAAAGCAAGAAATTTTGAGACAACCAGGTCTTAATTTCTTCGACACATTCAAGGAGTTGCGTTGCACAATAATTAGTTTCTCGTTTTAGTGGCATACACATTTGAGTGTCATCCGCATAAAAATGAAACGACATTCCATGCTTGCGAATTATCGCTCCAAGCGGAAGAAGGTACAGCGAGAAGAGGAGAGGCCCAAGGATGGATCCTTGGGGCACTCCACATGTGAAGGAGGCAACAGATGACTCAGCAGTGGCAACACTGACACAAAAAGTTCTACCTGAAAGGTATGATTTAAACCACTCTAAAGCACAACCCTTTATGCCAACACAGTGTTCTAAGCGGGATAAGAGGATCTGAGGTTGAAGGTTGAAGTGTCAATTGTTTTCCATTCATTAAATTTTTCAAATTGACGTTATAATCTCTTCATATAATTTGCCTCTTATTCACACTAATTTTATTTCTATGGCATTGTTTTCACATTACAATACAATTTCCTGAAAGTATGAAAGTAGCAAAAGTGATTCCTATGTTCAAAGCAGGAGATAAACATCTCTTCACAAACTACAGGCCTGTTTCCCTTTTACCGCAATTCTCAAAAATCTTAGAGAAGGTTTTTAACTCTAGACTTGACAGCTTTATTGAAAGGTGTAATTTACTCTCGGACAATCAGTTTGGTTTTAGGAATAATCACTCAACCTCACACGCTCTCTTTGATATAATTGAAGAAATAACTAATGCTGTAGATAACAAGAAATATGCAATAGGGTTATTTATTGACCTGAGTAAAGCGTTTGATACAATAAACTATGATATATTAATTAATAAACTAGAACATTATGGGATTAGGGGGGTAGCTCTACAGTGAGTTACCAGTTACTTAAAAAATAGAAAACAATGTGTGAAAATAGGTGATTATCAGTCGAGTTGTCGATAAATTGTGTGTGGTTTACCTCAAGGGTCATTCTGGGTCCAAAATTGTTTAATATGTACATCAACGACATTTGTAAAACGTCTCAAGTACTTAAACTTGTCCTGTTTGCCGATGATACAAATATTTTTGCATCAGGTGACGACTTACAGCAACTGTGTCGGATTGTTAACTTGGAACTCAAAAGTGTCAATAAATGTTTCAAACAAAATAAATTATCTCTAAATCTGAGTAAAAGTAAAATGATGATATTTGGCAACTGTAATTCAATGCTCAGGAAGCAATTCAGATAGAGGGTGTTGTCATAGAGCGAGTGCATGAAATCAAATTCCTTGGTGTTATTATAGATGACAGAATTACTTGAAAATCTCAAATTCAATATATATCTACGAATATTTCTAGAAGCATTTCAGTAATAGCAAAAGCAAAGCACATTTTTAAACATCAAAGCTCTACATATCTTATTCTGTTCTCTGATTTTGCCATATTTATATTATTGTACTGTGGTTTGGGGTAGTACTTATAAAAACACATTAAAAAAATAGTATTGTTGCAAAAAAGAGCTATCCGAGTAATTCATAAAGTTGGGTTTTTGGACCACACAAACTCATTATTTTTAAAATCAAAGATCATGAAGTTTTGTGACATTGTTGAGTTCCAAACTGTACAAATGTTATACAAAGCAAGATACAGACTGTTACCGGGCCAAATACAAAGAAGGTTCCAAGAACGTACTGGTTGTTATGAATTACGTGACGAATTAAACTTTAGGATTCAGAAACATAGCTCAAACTTTGAAAGGTTTTAGCCCAACAGTTAATGTTGTATAATTGTGGAATAAACTGGAAATGGAGTTGACACAATGTCCAAATACCAACCTTTTCAAATATAAATACAAACAAAAGACTATTTCAGACTTTTGAAATATACAGAGAACAAGAAATGTGTTGCCACTAGGAGGCGCAGTAGGATCAATTATGTGTATTTACTCTATAATTAAGGAAGAGTGTTGCTGCTTGGAACGGTTGTCATTCTATTGCTCAAATTTACAAATTGAGAATCAGGGCAGGCAAGTTATGAATCTGTTGAGAGGAATCCTCCCAATGGGCTCAAAACCTTGTCTTTTAATGCACCACACACAGCATAGGAACATCATCTACAAAGCAGCTGTTAGGGCAGCTGGGTGGGGTTTGTTGATGAAGAGTTACTGCCCTCTTCAACTGGTCCGCTCTACACCCTGGCTTTTTAATGCACCACACTATGCAGGGCTTACATCACATTTCACATATAACTCAATTAAACAAATATAATAATAATGATAATTAAACCCAAATTAAATTATATTGAGGATGGTAATGACAACTGGGAAGCAGCAAGATCTCAGAGTATAATATGTATTAATGCACCTTTACAACATAAAAATACTTGGATACTGGACAGAGTAACATCTTCTAAAGTTTTTATTTTATTTTTTATTAAATGGTTCTTCATTACAATATTCACATGTTCGCAACACTGCATTTTAGTTTACAGTATATATCTATGTTATCTTTTGATCAGTAGCCCATTTCAATTTGACTTGAAATTCTATTCTACAACTGTTCTTACGGGGGTTAAAGTTTAACTTAACTTGACTTCTATTGAATTATCCTTCTGTTATTAACTTTACATTTTAAATACAAATACTTTTATTCCCATGTTTTCTTTATCAAATTGCTGCTTTACTGGAATAAAACTATAATTATAACACATACCAAATCATATCTCTCCAATTACAAAAGAAACCTAAAACCTCTCATGAGTACTTTAAGTACGGACATATGAGTCTATAACCAAAAGCAATGTCTTTTTATTTTATCTAACCTATTATATTTTATCTATTTCTATTAGTATGCATGTTATCATCTATTATATTATATATCCTTTTATTTACTTGTTTATTCATTGATTTATTTGTTTATATAGTCAAGTCTATCAACCACCAACACCAGCTTATTGAATAAAAGCTCCTTCTACAGTCATTCACCCTTTAAATTATCTATATATTCTATTATCATTATCATTATCCTCTAGAACAGAGGTCACTAAACGGCAGACCTCGGTCCGGATCCGGACCCACGCGCCAGCCATTCCGGACCTTGGATCCGAACTTTGGACCCGACCTGAATCCCCTCAGACGAGCAGCTGCGTATGCGCTCTCTCTCCCTCTTTCGCTCTCCCTCCCTCTCCCTCCCTCTCCCTCTCTGACTGCACCAGAGCGGTAAACTACAGCCCAGACGAACAGAAAGAGAAAGTCCTACATCTTAGCTTCATGATACTTTTTAAATTTTTAGAAACGGTTTCGGAATGACTGAAATATGGCTTGCTAAAAACAAAAGCGGAGGACGCCCTAATTAAATATGCACGCGCGATCGTAATGCGTAAATAGCGCGGTTGTTTCCCGAGCAGGTCTGAACCAGGACTAAACCTGGACTAAGCCAGGACTAAACCTGGACTAAACAGGGCTCAGTGTGTTGAACTGAGCAAAGAAACACATCACTGTCATATATTATGTGCACATTGTGTATAATAGGCTACAGTAGCCTATGCATTCTGCTATTTAGGAGCCAAAACTTATTTTAGAGCAAAAAAACAATAACAAGATTAAATTGATTGCATTATTTTCAAATCACAGAAATAGTTTTAAAAAAGGCGTATAAATCCTGATATAACCGTGAATTAACCCCGTATGTTCCGGACCTTTGCTTGACCTTTTTTTTTCATTTCGGACCTTGGTGAAATTTAATTCGTGACCCTGCTCTAGAAGTTATTCCTAAGTTTGTATTTGTTTTATATTTATTCCTAAGATTTTCCTTAGGCCTATCACTGACATTATTTCTCTTATTCTCCCCATAAATGTAAAAACAAACAAACACAATTCCTATGCCAAATGCCAGAACACAAGGTCAACATGACAACTCCAATCGACTTCATTGTAAATAAACTTAAGTAAAAAATAATACTTCCCGCACACTGCCAACCTTAGTTGGCGGTGCCAGCTAAAAATAGTTTAGGATTAGGTCAACGGTCCTGAGACCTTCAACAGGCAAATTGAAAATACACTTAAAAAGATCTCCTGATCTTTCATAGGAAAAAAGGAAAAAACTGCCAGTTTTCCACATTAATATTTAGATTTCAAATATAGCTCACAATTTGGCCCATTAAAATGTTTTATTTATTTCTGTTTTAAATATTACAGTGGCGCAGATGGTAGAGCGGGTTGTCTCGTGATCGGAAGGTCGGGGGTTCGAATCCCGCCTCCTGAAGGTGCACATTGTCGCTGTGTCCCCGGGCAAGACACTTCACCCACACTGCCTCCAGTGTCTGCGTACACTGGTAGCCCCCTAGGAGAGACCAACAGGCCCGGTTTGAACCGTGAGGCCGTCCTTCCGTGGACCCACCACCTGCAGAAGGAGCCATGGGGGCTGGTGCTATGTGACCTGGGCAGCTCCAACGGCTGCCCCACGACCCGGCAACGGACAAGTGGAAGAAAATGAATGAATGTTTCAAATATTCCCCGTTTGCTCTCAAAAGCAAAACGTCCCAATAAGCCATGGAGTTATTAAAAGTGCTTCAGTTTTATCCTTTTAGCTCGGCTGCGATTGACATCCGCCTCCACGGAGACCCACGGGGAAAGGGGCGGAGCTACATGGTGCAGCTGCTGCTGCTCCGCTTGGGGGTAGGGCAGAGGGTCAGACCGGGGGAAAACTGTGTTTTAGCAAAGAAAACTCAATCGCGCACAACGAAAACACAACACGTGGCCTTTCTAAAGCATTAGAGATCGTCAGAAAGTCACTAGGTTCACCACTGGAGTCACCTCTGACACCAGTCGCTACGAAGCGTCTGAAACACTGCCACACTGGCAGCGCGGCGCACGCGAGGGAAGCACGAATCAATCGAATCAATTAGATTTATCGCCCAGTCCTAATTGTGTGCGTATGTGCTTATACATTACGTGTTGACATTTCACTCAACAATTTAACCTTAGACCAATATCAATCTTTGCCATACAACATTATGATACATTATGAGATTTCACAACATCACTGTCAACATTATTTATTTATTTAACTCTAAATGCTTGCAATACAATCGTATAGTCTACTATTTATCACGTAATCTTTCATTCATACACCAACGTGCGCACTGCGCAGACACTCAATGCAAAGTGGACTTGGTGCCTTGCTAAAGGGACGCATCTGCGTCTCTGCGCTCTCCTCTCATTCTTCAAACTACTTCTGTTTTTTCTCTGGGACGCTTACTTGGAAACCAGTAAGGGGAGTTATTGTGATTTACCGCTCCGCGTCTTTACGTTGGTTGAGACTTTGCACGCATGATTTGAGACATCGCTCGGGAGCGCAGAGAGAATTACAAAGTCTATATTGTCTACGTCAGAATTTGCCAACGTTAGTACGAGCATACAACAAAAGCTTAAAGCTCACCATGATTAGATATGACTTGGGAATTACTATATTTTGATTAATTATTGTTGAATTTTTTCTTATTATTATTATTATTTTTGACTTAATAGTTTATCTCTTTAGGCTTTCTATTTCACTATTTGCTATGACTGTGCACCCTCGTGCGCTACAACGAGGAGAACCAGTCTTTGACAGAGGGACAGTTTGTGAATGCACGGCCACGGGACATGAGCGTGGTCCGCGAAGGAGGGGGACAAGGGAAAGAGTGAGAGCGCATTCCGCTCCAGCGCTCTCCCGGGCCATGGGAGAGGGAAAAAACAAAACACATACGGGGTCTGAGTGACGAGGAAGCTACTGGCGCCCCGTCACAATAATAATATTTGGAATATTCAATGTATTTATCTATAGCCTTATCAAAAATAAGGCGTATTATATCTTTACTTATCTATTTTTATTATTATTATTTTATTTTATTTGTACGTATTCACGTACCACTCTACACCTTTTTTAATTTTTTTTATTTTATTTTATGAACGTTCAGTTATTTTCTTAATAAATATACAGCTGTTTACCTATTTTCCTGCGTATACGTTTTCTGTTTTTCTTGGTATCGTTTAACGTGCGCCAAAAAAATTCCCTATTGCCAAAAAAATCGCACTTTCATTGGCCTTAAATCCCTCTTCATTAATATTCTCTCGCGCATGAAAGGACACTTGTTAGGAAAGAGCGCGGTATCCACGTGTTTTTCTTATTTTTCTTATCACAAGCTATCTTATGTACAAAGCATAACTAGTCTATTGCGTGAATTATTTTAAAAATGTGTACATAAAGTCCCATAACAATCCACCACAATTTTGTTCAAACCAATCAACAGAATTTATATAATAGGTTTCTGTCATACCTTCTCCTTGTATCGATATTTGTTGGTTTCATGCCAGGGTTCTTTATGGAGACTTCAAACATTCCCGAGGACTCTCTTTCTCTGCTCCGCTGCTGCTGTGGTTCCGGCGCACGTGCATGTGTGTGTGTCCTCTTTCAGCTCTTCTGGTGCGCGTGTGCGTTTCCTCTCCGCTCTCTGTGCTCAAGCAGTCTTGTCAGTCCTGGAGTTTTTTGCATTGTCTTTTCCGTTTCCTACACAAAAACTATCACGTTTTGGTCAGTCTTTGATCTTCGCCTTACGCGTTCGATCACGTCGGGGTCACCAAAATTGTCAGTTTTTAAACTGTGAGATAATCTTGTGTCCAGGACTTCCTTGATGGAAAAAATAGTGCAGAGAGAGATGATTCCTCATAAGTTCTTTATTTGCAGCCAGTGGAACAGATTATGTCATCTCAGATGTACAGAAGAAGTCTGCTGTCTCGTCCCATCGCTATGCGTTTTGTATCGTTTAGCTCGGCCCACAGACTACGTAAACAGTTGAATCCAAACAGGGATGATATGATACAGCTGGGACTAGACAGTTTACTTTAAACACCATATTTGGACCTGTACATTGAACGTACAGGCATTAGCTCATCCAGTCTGACCTTGATTCTCAGAACAGGACCTTCTTTGGATGTACTGTAAGGCACAGGCCTCACCAAGGCTTACGTAAAGCCTTCGAACCTTTTATAGACAATTATTAGCAAGCAATTTCTATTTTCTACAATTCCCCCCCCATAATTACTTTTTAAGTAATTACCAAAAACAAAAAACACAATAATTTGAATTAACACACAGGGTTGTTTATCATTAGCTCATAATCATATGTTTCAAAAGGAACGTGTGATGAGTGTTGCATTGCGCTGCTGGAGCACTTCGTGTCCTGACCTTCACCTGATTACAGCATCTTTCAGATACAACTGAAACAATGCCACTGTGTGTTCTGGAAGCAGCCTGTTACGTTACAATATTGCAGGCGCTTCATTCTCAGAAACAATTGTATTTTACCCCTCTATCCCGCCGCCCTACCAAATTAGTATCATCCACTAAATCTTCCATATTATAATAAAATGATAATAATAAAATATTCCTCTACCTCTTCAAACTGAATTCTGCCTCTGTAGACTTGCGAGAAATTCCGCCTGCAGTGGCAGTTGACGCAAAACTACCGTATTTTACCCCATATTGTAACATCTTTACAGTCTATGATTGGACGTTGGTTGTGCTTGCCGGAAAATGTCTCTTATTTTCAAATCAAAAACTTGACATATGAATAAGACATAATACTGTAAACTCTAACCCTAACCTGAAGCCCTAACCCTAAGTGTCTTATGTCTTATTACATTATGTACCTCCAAAGTACTAATACACATAATTCCATTGTGTATGTACTACACAGGTACAACTTTCTAGAGATTGTTACAAATCAGATTACATTGTACTACATTTTGTTGGGTATAATGTATCGAGGTAGTTTAAAATAAAGTGTAACCCTGAATCTGTGTGTGGACCAGACACCTTTACCAGAACAACAAGTCTTTAGCACCAGAATATTATGTATTCTTCGATTCAAGTAATTGAAGCATATTACATTAATAAATAAAGTGTCTGGCTTGTTGACTCACATGCTGTATTCACATTGGAACTTAGTTGGTTCCCATACCACAGTTACAACCAGTTTTCAAGACGTTTTTAATAGTAAGCTAAATGGTAAATGGACTCAATGGACTTATACAGCACTTTTCTACCTTTATCAGGCCCAAAGCGCTTTACAGTAAGGAACCAGTCACCCATTCACACACTCATTCATACACCAATGTACGCAGACACTGGAGGCAAGGAGGGTGAAGTGTCTTGCCCAAGGACATGACGACAGTGGGCAGTAGTGCGCTCTACCAACTGTGCCACCAAACAAACAAACAAAAGCAAATTTTGCTATTTTTATCACCCCAATATCTCAGAATTAGAATGACTTTAGTGATCTCCAGAACAAGAAAGTAAAAAGAAATCAGTACACATTAATTAAGATCTGGGATAGTAACCTGTGCTCAGACTGAACTGGCAGTGGACCCGCAACACAGGACTCTAAAGCTGCTATTCCACATAGCGCACGCCACCATCTATGTGCACGTATCGACCAGTACACGCTTTTGTTTCCACTACACGGCACAACCGCAGTTGTTGTGGGTGGCACCCCCACAGAGGAGCACGCTGGACAGACAGTCATTAAAGTTTTGTAGGCCGCCATGGGAACAAAAGTGGACAAATGCTGCCTTCTGGTGGGGGTTATGGAATCATTCAGAGGTACTA
The DNA here is from genome assembly GCA_007210695.1 of Neogobius melanostomus. NCBI lineage: Eukaryota > Metazoa > Chordata > Actinopteri > Gobiiformes > Gobiidae > Neogobius > Neogobius melanostomus. Next base: position 3,839,456 of record VHKM01000073.1, on the reverse strand, counting down.
ATGCAAATAAAACAGAAAAGAAACAGCTAATAAATGAACTATGAAGGTAAGCAACTTGCAAATGTTATGCTAACATCAGCTAAAGTTGCGCTAACCGCAGCTAAATGCTAATATCGGCAAAATCCCCTTTTAGAACAGCGTATGATGTTGTGAAATATTAAATCTGTATGACGTGCATGTAATAGTGAGGGCTGTCCACTCTCTCGTTTGCCAATCAGAGGCCAGCAGTCTGTTCACGTCACATTAGTCACGGTGTATCGCTTTGGCCACAGCCAGAGGTCGGTGCCAAAACGTTTACCTGGTCAGACCGGTTTGGCACTGGCCTCCACTGTGGAAAAGCTCACCAAACCGGGTTGAGCAGGCATTTGGCTGAGTCGCGTCTGCCTGTGAAAAGGCAGCTAAAGAGACCATTGATCAAAGGATGAGGACTAAAAATAAAGAAAAACACACAGTTTCTTGATGAATTGTGCTTACACAGTGGAAGAAAACGTGGCATTGTTTGGCTGCAACAATAGCATGTTTCCATCCCTTTACTTATTTGTGAAAGCTAGAATGCATAGTGTTTCATGGTGGACAAACGCCTGTATACTGCTGTGCATGAACGAACAGGAAAGCTCAAAAGGAACTTTGATGGCTCGCTGCAACTGAGCATTTATTGCAGGGGTTCTCACATAATTTCCTAAAATTAGTCTTGGCCCAACAATGGGACCCCTGTGATGTCGGAACATACATGCTTTATCTGTTTACACAGCAAAGCGTTGTGCTGTCTCTTTGATGTTCTTACAATTACTGTTTCCCTTTATAATCCACACAAAGACAACGAAAAGGTTCTGTATAAATGTAATTTTACTTGATTATGTTTGGTTGATCATAGAGTTAGTGAATGCATTGTCTAGGATGAGACGGTGCTTTTAGAGTTTCTGAATATGTAATGTATGTAACCGGACATTGGAGCTGAAGGAAATCAGCTAATACAGATAAGGCTGGAGCACAAAGACAGCAGAAAGAATCATAAAATAGGTCAAAACTAAATTAAATGATAAGACTTTGTTTTGGTTTATAGAATGACTGAATCAATCTTAAACTTTAAAACAAAGCAGCTCCAGTGGTTCCATTTTAACGTTTGAGATTGAATTACTCAATTATATAGAATTACTAATATATATTTCATTATTTACCAATGTGCTTTCGTATGGCACATTTCTGGAGTTTGCATGTTCTCCTTTTATCAGTTGTCAATATCATGTAAAGACACACATTGACCTGGGCTTGTACATTCAGCGCTCTCTCTCCTATTCTGTGCCTTTTTTGCCCCCCAAAAACAAAACTTACTTTTTTGTTGGGAGCTTTGGTTTTCTATCACCTGGATAAAGAATCTGGCGCATGCACGACACGTTTAACCTGTTAATGTGACTTTAAATAGCATTTTCAAAGACCTGTGGTGCGTCCGGCCTTACGCACAGTATGCCCTGATGATTTCTAAAAAAAGATGTGGACTTTAGGTTAAAACCAGTCTGTTACACTTCTGTGCACGGTTTAGGAGAGGCGTTTTAAAAGTAAAGGGATGATTAAAAGCGAAAACTTTTGCAAATGCAAATGTCCATACTGGAAAGGACAGTAGCCACACAAGCTGTCCGTGTGGTGCATCAGGATGGGTGGAGTTCGGCCATCCATGTTATGTTGTCTTTTATTTTTTATTTGCAATATCGTGAGAATAGCCTACATGCTGTTGTTATTTCAATGTAAGCAAAATTAGTAAAAGTACTTCATATGTAATTTTTGATGTGGTTTTGACACTTCTCTAAGCAGAATAGAATTGTTCTGAATTTTTGTCTGTGGATACGGACCTCATGGTTAATCGGGCTGTATCACCGGGAAATGTATAAATGTATATTGCATGGTAGTACAGTGGTTAGCGCTCGTGCTTCACAGCTACAAGGTCCCGGGTTCGATTCCCACCTGGACGGGCCTTTCTGTGTGGAGTTTGCATGTTCTCCCCGTGTCTGCGTAGGTTTCCTCCGGGTACTCCGGTTTCCCCTACCACTAAAAACATGTACAATAGGCCAGGATGAATGAGAGTGTGTTTGAAAGTGCGCATGGGGGACGACGGATGCAAATTAGCCCAAGGCTACAATCCATGTATGTTCATTAACATGCACTGTCCCGACCAAATAATAATAATATTACATTGATTACGGGGTAGGCTTATATAAGCTTTCTTGCTTCAGCCTATTCCTTTTGAGCTTTCATAATTGTATAATGTGAATGTTGTAAAAAGTTAAGGATGTAAACTGCTCAATAAACTAAACTTAACTAAACCAGCTCAAATTGCAGGCAAAATTCATACCGGTGTCACGATACATTGCGTAATTGCTTTGCTTTTGCAAAAAACACTTTAAACAAAATAATTTGATCAATTGATTGCTAATGTTTTGTATAAAGTATGATTAATTGTAAGTGCATGTTTGTATTAATTATTTAATTCATAACCAGGGCTATGATTGCATGTGTTTATTTTGCCTTTATTTAGCACAGAAGAGTGAGATACATAATCTTGTAGTGTCCTGGTCAACGACAGGGAGCTGGTTGGGGCAGCACCAGGAGGGCAGTGAGGACACAGATTACTTCAACACTTCATAATAAATGAATCAGAGCTCTATCTATCTATCCTCAATAAGTGCCTTTTCATACCACAGAGGATTTTTTATTTTACAAGGGAATCATTTCCTGTGTTTCTGAGCCATGTCCCCTGGTGTCAGACCTGACCGTAACCTGTTTTAGAAGTGTGCCTGGCTGGACTACCAATAGCATTGTCTATCTTATCTTATTGTGATTATGGAAGTATGTCTATTTCTGTAGACAGCAGTCATCTGTGAAAATGCAAGGTATGGGCCACCGCAGATGTATGTCTGTTCACCATAGCCTTTTGAATCAATAGCTGCAGCTAATTTTAGAGCCTTGCCATGCTTATTTTATTATTATTATTTTGCTGATGTTAAATTGAGGCGCATTGAGTTGCCTTGTGTATGAAATGCGCGGTATAAATAAATTGCCTTGCCTTGCCTTAAATTGAGAAGAAAGACCCTCTATCTATTTAATTTCCCATTCTCAACCAGCACAATGCCAATGCCAACAAATGCACTAATAGCACACAGGACATCAAGGCTTAAATATATGGGGCCAGATCTTTTGCCTGGCGCAAGGACAGCGCAAGTGCCAGCGCAATGGTTATCTTCCATGTGGTGCAGCTGTTGCACTGTGTGCCTGCACCACTAGCTAGAAGGCGTTGCTTATAAAAAAGAGAAGAGGTCGTCTGAGGTGTGGTTTATTACAAGCAGCACTGAGCACATTCATTTGCTTAATTACATACCGCTGCATTGCATTATAGGCTCTCACAGGCCAAACTAAAAACATTATTAACCCCATCATGAGCTAAACAATGTTCGTGTCCTGAGAGATGTAGCCTACAGCCGGCTCCGCTGTGGTGCAGGTCGGCACTCGCTCAGCCGTAATCGTGTTAACACGACCAAAAAATAGAACGAGAATTTACCAGTGGTACCTGAGATTTACTAGTCCACATGGCCTTCATTGCATATTTTATGTATATCTATTCCTTCACTGCACATTGCAACCCATTTTGCCTCTGTTACGGCCCCAGGCCTCCAGTCTCCCTCCAGTTTGTTTTAGTTTGGTTTAGTTTGGTTGTGTGGCTAATTTCCTTTTGTCCTCCATGGAAACCTGGCTGTGTGAGCCCTGGTCTGGGATTGGAGGACTCGTTCATGCTCGGTTCTGGTTGGCTGCTCGTCCCTGGTCCTGATTGGTGCGGTATCGGAACACCTGGCCCCAATCAACTTCCTGCTGCAGCCACGCCTACTCTATATAAGCCCACACCAAAGAACATTCGGGGCTGCTGGTCTTGGTGACCAGTACGCCATATTGTTTGTCCCACTTCTTAGTTTTGTTTTGTTAGTTAGGCTGCTGGCCTTTGTAGCCAGTATGCCACTTTCGTCTGTGTTCCTTTGTTTGTTTTTCCAGGAACACTCGTTTTTGATTGCCTTAAGTTGTGTCTCCAGTTTGTGTGTTTCTGTGTCACTTGTTTTCGTTTAGGCCTATATGTGACACTTGTTTTTGAGACACTCGTTTAGCTTATTTCAGTAACCTTGTTTTGTGCACATTTTGGTTTCTTTAGATTTATTCAACCTCTGTTAACTTGTAAATGTGTGTATAGTATATTGTAAATAGCCTTTGTTTGGTTATTTTTTGTTGTCCCTTTGTTAAATTTACCCTTTACATCCCTTTTATTAAATTACAACTTAACTTATCCATTTTACATCTTGTTTTTTTGTCACTTCCTTTAACCTAGCAGAGCCGGGTTGTAACAATCTGGATGATATTGCGCTGATATTGCACCAAAAAAAAGAGTAATTTACACGCACTGCTCCCCCATTATGATACGTGATAAACTCTGCTTCTTGACAGAGCCAGGAAACATTGGCTAAGGGGGTGGGGCTTTTGCAGAAGGTCAATTGTTTTGCCAGAAAAGCTATGCAAATACAATAAAATGTGGAGTCCCGAGATACAGTATACTGTTTGAGGTGTTGTTTTTTTCTTTCCCTAATCCTGTGTCATGTCAATCTCTTCTAATTTTAATAAATAAAAAGCTTGTCAAAGTAAATACTACATGATAATTTTGCATATTCTGAGATTTATGACTTATTCTGTACGTTTTATTTTCCCATGTGCAAGCCTGTTCCTTGACTGAGCGTAGTGTGAAGTGAAGAGTATGAGGGCTCTGTCAGGAAGTATACTTTGTAGCTGTATACATGTCAGTACAATGCAGTGCTTGAAGTAGCATATGGGCGTATGATCTGAGTGCATGAAACACCAGTGGAATGGAGGGAGGGGGCCTGCAAACAACACAAAAGACCCAAACAAAGCTCGCGTGACCCAGGAATTTTATCAAACAAGCCTTTGGTGTTACACTTTCTGATCTCCTCACAAAAAAAACTATTGTGCGACCCACTGACTTTCACATCATATTTAATAATTTAAGCAATTAGATCAACATATTCCATTTCTTCAATAGTAAAAAAAAAAAAATCAAAGAATAAATATGGCTGAACAGGGGCAGGATAAAAACGAGTCATACAACACGACTTATAATAAATGAGGAAGACTATATATTGTTTAACATCATTAACACACTTGAGTGTACAGTACACAAACCTCTGGATTGATGCGTCATGGCACGGTGACACTCTTGCCTCACAGCAAGAAGGTCCCGGGTTCAAATCCCGGACCTTTCTGGTTGGAGTTTGCTTGTTTCTCTCCCCGTGTCTGTGTAGGTTTCCTCCGGGTGCTCCGGTTTCCCCTACCACTAAAAACATGTACAATAGGCCAGGAGGAATGAGAGTGTGTTTAAGAGTGTGCATGGGGGAAAACGGATGCAAATCAGCCCAAGGCTACAATCCGGTGTGGCTTGTTTACATGCATGAGACCCATGTATGTTCATTAACATGCACTGTCCCAACCAAATAAACCAATAAAAAAATTTAAAAAATAAAACATGCACAATAGGGTTAATCCTCCAGCCAGGTGATTCTGACCATTAGACTGGCTCGACATCTGGAGATGGGTCCCTGGGCGCCACACGCGGCTGCCCCCTGCTCCTGGCGGTTTGCCCCAGCAGCATTGAAGGACATGTCAAATGCAGAGGACTAAATTCGTAGTACAGTTGATGTGTAATGACAAATAATATAGCACCTTAACCTTAATAATCTGTGTTGTGTGTAAGTAATTTTTGATAGCTCAATGGCTCACTGCATGACTGACAACACGGGCAAAAAATAAAAGAGAAAAATATCAAAAGAAAGGTCTACACCCGATAACCAGACAGCGCTTTTATGTGACGTTTTATCTTGCCAAGTCAGCTAAAATATACAACAGCTCAAGACAGACTACTCTAAGGCAATAATATCAGTGAAGTCCTAAAGTTGAAATGCGCCTAACCAGGCACATAACAATACACAGATAGGCAAAATGTGTTTTGTTGCTTGACCCAGTCAAATGGGTCCAATTCAGGATGTGTTACATCTGAGGTAGTGTTACAGCAGCTGAAAGTGCCGGAGATGTTTGTCTCTGCACTTAATTAGCATTGGCTACATTGTGCCCTAAACATAACCTTTATATGAACATGCAGAACTTCAAAGTTGACCTCTCGGTGAATGTTACCCAGGCCAAAAGTGACAGCAGGAAATTTGACCCAGCCATTTCTCCGAGGGCAGCGTGACCTTACGGTGGAGATAATCTTGTTTGTTTATTATTAGGTTACACTCCTGAGATTGCTAATGGTCTTGTTTTTTACAACACCTATCTATATGATATCTGATTGTTAATAATACAGTTTAGTACACTGCAGCTTAGTACACTATGGGAGCCATACATCCGACAGCTAAACTAATGGTTTTAATCCGCCTAATCAGGTAGAAGCTAGTTAACAGCATCTTCTACATAATAATAATAATAATAATAATAATAATAATAAAGGGACTCTATCGGCCCTGGGTCTCTATAGCTTCTCCGTCCATGGAGTGGATCTCTCCTTCTGTGGTTCTCCCCAAGGTTTCTCGTTTCTCCCACCGGGTTTTTGAGTTTTTCCTTGCCGTGCTGGAGAGTCTAAGGACAGGGGACACCCACGCTGCTCGTCGCCACCCACTGCTGACACTTATTTGGACATTATGTTTGCCTGGATACTTGATTCGCCTGAACTTTACATTGTCTTATTTACTGCTCTGTTTTATTGCCTTAATGTTCGGTGCAGCCCTATGAGGCAACTCCTGTTGTGATATTGGGCTATATAACCTTGATTGATTGATTGAATAATAATAGTAATAATCACATTTTTACACAAGAATCTCAGAAAGGACAAAAAAAATCTATACTTTTGTAGCGCAGAGGATTGTTAAACTTCTTTCTACTACACAGTTATTACACCTGATTCAAGATTTGGCCTTCACCTCACAAATATACAGTACCGGTACATAAAAAGAAAACCCATAGGTGCTTGCTTATCTTGAGTGTTATTATTTTCAAGTAGCACAATTACTAGTTGAGCACGCTTTTACACAATAACCAAAAAGAGCAGCATAAACAGTAACATGACATGCAATAGTTATGCCAAAGTTCAATTAGGGTTTTAGGTTGTGGCATTGCCTTTTCACTACACACATATCAGCAAACTGATTTGTGTCGGATTCTGTGCCTGATCTATATACTGTATTTAAAGGCCTGACTAAGCAGATATAAATGGCCACACAGTCTTCTCCAGAGCACACATATTTCAAAGGATTAGAGCAGAGCGGCGGGAACGGTCAGGTCGACACGTAGGCCGCAGTCATCGGAGAGACACCCATTGTCCTGGACTCTTTGGGCGTACTTTGGGAAGTGATGCTCCTGAACGCGATCTTGATTATTTAGTTTGCTTGATCTCCCAGGCAGACATAGATCTACAGAGGCCCTGCGTGTAACAGACATGGCCAGTACAATCATTTACGTAAGGGAAGTAATAGTCTGACACAAGCAAATAGTAGGAGGATTAGCATACTGTAAATATTTTATGAATGTTAAATATTTCTAAAGTGACCTAGGTTTTGACTGATGTAAAATTAGAACTACCGTAAGCAATAATCAATTCAAAACATGGCTGTTCTGTCTGTTAAATGGTGAAAAGTCCTCGAAAATCATAAATTAAACGAATGAAGGATAGTTATGTTTTCAGTATCAATCGTTGTAATCTTTTTTTTTTTTACCCTTGAGCACACTTTCTTTTTTCAAGTGCTAGTACAACTCTTCTATATTCTTCTGAGAATGAGGGGAAAGGCTCAACAACAGCTGACCTCAAAGTGTTCACAATTTGTGTTTTGGGTACACAAAGCTGTACACAAACTTCACGTAGTTTCAATACAAAGTAGTATTGCTACATTTTCATGTTTAGGAAATGCATCTTATCTCTCAGAGTACAGACATAGCGCAATATCCTCTTGGTTTCTCACAAAATTTTATGGTGAAATCATTCTTACTTTGTGTGTATGGGTAGAGCTCATGACAAAGGGGAGGGGAAAGTGTAAGGGGCATGGCAATGTACTCTCCCAAAGCCAATACGAACTAGACTGACCCTTCTATTTAGTGTGGCCATGCCTGGCATGCCTGAACTGCTTAATCCTGACACTAAATGAACTTAACTTCCAAACTTGGCTTGCTGAACTTTGATTGAATCAGAATTTGCGGCGCCACTGGCATCTTTTGGAGTGTCGCAGCAGATTTGGAGACACAGATCATTTCTTGGAATATCTAGTGAGAAACATATGCTGTGATTTTTTTTCCCATACATATTCAGAGATGCTCAGTCCAAACCTATGAAGTCTGCAGTGTGTTGAGCAGACTGATTTGAAGAAGAGCTTGTGAGCCTGTTCCCTCTTTCAAGGTAAGATGCTTAACTTATGCTCAAGCACTTTTTATTGGACGGACATGACGTCTATTCAAAAATAATAATACTGTAACAGAGTTTATGATGAATTGGTTTGTCAACGTAAAACAATGCATAATTTTTCTAGGCAAATAATCTAATATGTGCTTCTCATCCATAATTGATCAAGTACAATACTGAATCTAATAAATGATGAAGGGTAGCTGGGGTCAAGAGTGGCTTTAAGCAATGGCTGCCAAGTAGTACATTGTAGGAAAATACACACAATTGGTAATGTAAATATGAGTGATTTACTGAAGTCAGTTGCTTTTGAAAATGATCAGTGAAAATGATAAGTTCAAAATCTTTGCCAACTAGGTCAGCAATATTCATCACATATTTGGAATTGTTATTTGGTTTGAGGCTAATTTTTGTTAGTTCTATATAATGCCCCCGTCTCTAGATGTCTAAAGAAGTTGTAAATGTTCTGTAGTTTAGATCTCTACAAACATGTTCTCAAATTCTTGTTTTAGTTTATGTCATCTGCACCTCATATTGAATCACAAATTTGAGAATATAAGCCACACATGTACCCACGGTTGAATGGTTGGATTTTAATTTTTTTCATGGTAAAGGTTACCAGCCAGAAATAAGGTGATGTTACTATAAGTATCACAGTAAAGGTCCAGGGCACTAAGTTGGTTCAGATTCAGGATTGTAACCTTTGCAAAGTGCGGCTACGGTGCTATCATTCCAATGCATTGTGCTGCATGTCATCAGATGACACTGACGCCCACTTTACCCTGCTTTATATAGACCTTTGCAGACAGGGGTAGTTGGCCATGGTTTCTTTTCCCCTTTTCTTTTTTGTCTACTTCTCCCAAACTCGATGGACGGTCTCAGATTGAAGCTACCTTTGTCTCCACTTAGTGACTTAACAATCAATCCTTTGTTAAAATGACCCATTTATTCATCACATTACAAGAGTTTTTTTTTTTTTATCTATGTCATAAACTCTGTCTTTACATGACTGACAGAGCCATTTGTCATTTGCCATTTGAATTTGATTTTTTAATTTCTTAAAAGTGGAAAAAACTGCGTTTGCTTCAAAATGGTCTCTGTAGTACAATAAATCTTTATCAATTAAGGAAAAGACTCAGATGTTCATAAATTGCTATTATCTCTAGAAAGCATGTTAGAAAACCAAGCTGGACTGCTGTCACCATCCTTTATTCCTTTAGAGTGTTTTAAAATTCATTTGCAATGTCCTTGGAGCTTGTTTGTGAAGGCTTTCAGTCGTCCAGGAAGTATTTAAGCTTCACAATGATCTATTGAGCTTTGTTTATCAGAGACACACACACACATTTAAAATTCACAAAGGTGAAAAATATCACTCAAAAGTGTGTTTACTGAAAACTCATTATATGATCACAGCCAAATATTTTCTGCCTATTTAAAAAGGCACACATCATTTTCATGTGCTTGACAACCACGCATATATTCTCACCTTCATTGTCTGGCGCGTTAGCAGAAATAACACGAGCTGCATATTTATAGTCGCAGAGAAGCCACTAACATCCCAGCTCAATAAGCAAAGTTCTTTAACACATTAAATATTCACCACTCGCTGCACAGCCCTGGCGTATGCAATAAGTTTTCAGAGCACTAAGCCAATTCATCAACCAAAATCAAGTCCACTCCAAGTGCAAAAGACTATATCATGCCCCTCTCTCAAGTGAAGCCCTGAGTTATCAGAGAACTTGAATTTGTGGTCTGATCTCCCTGGAGGAGATCATTTGAAAGAACATTATGTATGTGGCCAAATCTTGCTGGTTGAGGATCAAGATATGCATGCATCTATCTATGCAAGCAGCAAATTAGAACTTGCTTGATAGAACAAATACACAAAACATTTTAATCTATCACCTTCTTTTCTTAAAAAGGCCTCCACATTGCTATCTGTGTTCAAGTGGAGATTGTGAAGGAAGATGCCGTTGCCCCTGGTGGTCCGGTGGGTTACACCCCACCCGAGGGAGGATGGGGATGGATGGTGGTCATTGGTGCCTTCATTTCCATTGGCTTCTCGTATGCCATGCCCAAGTCCATCACTGTCTTCTTTAAAGAGATTGAAGTGATTTTCGATGTGACCAGCAGTCAAGTATCATGGATCTCCTCAATCATGCTCGCTGTCATGTACGGTGGAGGTGAGTGATGACACATATAAAACACATTTCTTCTTTGGGGAGTTATTCCTTATTTGTTGATGTGGGACAGAGCATGTTAATGAACACACATGATATACAGTGCCTCTCGAAAGTACTAATACACCTTGAACTTTTGCACATTTTGTCATGTTTACAACCATAAACATAAAGATTTTATTTATATTTTTTTACTGAAAGTTCACACACAAGTAACAGACAACTGTGAAGTGAAAGCAAAATAATACATGATTCTGTTATTTTTCCAAAAATAGAAAAGTGAAAAGTCGGGCGTGCACAAGTATTCATACACATTTTTCTGAGTGCATTAAATTGCCTTTATAACTTTCCTAATAGGGGTGTGTATCGCCTAGTCTCAGGCGATACAAAACGTATCCCGGTACAAGGGTCGGGATACGATACGATACATCCCGATATTGAAGAATTAGACGATTATTAGGCCGGAGCGGCCTGCCGTCACCAGGGCCTATTGTAATCGCAACGCAGTGCACAAAATCAGCGCGAAGCGCTATCCCCATGTCAAACGTAAACTCACCGTGTAAAACAGTTATTCCCTTTATACTTATTATTGCAGGAAAATGAATGGGGGTATATGGCCAACTGTCATACAGCCCCACGGCTGCGTGGGGGTCATTGAGAGTTTTCCAAAAATGTATAATATGTTGTCGTCGCAAAAGATATTGTTTTTGCTAAAATATTATTATTCTTTCTTTCTTTCTTTCTTTCTTTCTTTCTTTTTCTTTCTTTCTTTCTTTCTTTGAGCAGCAATTTGACCCCCTCCACATAGTCGAAAACTCACCAAACTTTGCCCAAAATTCAGGTCCGGTGAAAAATGTATTAAAATATGTGTTTTATATTGGGGAAATAAAAATGCCGCGACAGCGCCACCTACAAAAGTGAAAATACATTGCGTCTATGGGGGCCAACGTCAACTTTGTCGTACCAAATTTGGTACAGACATTTGTCATGTGACGACAAACAAAAAATATTATTGTGGCGACGCCCCCTGACACACCGGAAGTCTGCCATTTTGACAGGAAGTCTGGAAAAGTTCTTTTCACCAAATGAGCCCCAAATCGCTCCAACTCATCTAGAGATGTGGGGCATTAACAGTTATCCACATTTTTTGGCTATGTTTTACGGTTTGTTTGCGGCAAGGCCGCAATCTTTACGAAGAATTTTGCATCTTATCGTAAACTACAAATTGCTCCCATTCGCACAAACAAACTCCGTAAAAATCGGAAATATACATTTTATTGACCTTTCACTCCCGGAAACAACAAATGTCAAAACGTGACATTGGGCGCGATAGTGCCCCCTCCAGGTGCAGAAGAAAAAATGCATTATGAATTTGGCACAAAAATAGTTGATGGCATCCCGATCAAAAAAGCCAATGTGAAACCATACCGTATTTTGTACGCTGTTGCCATGGGGATGCCCGGGGCCCACCATGTTATTCTAATGGGACTGACGCATAAATCTCACAGCACGTTAGCGCCCTCTGTAATGTACGTGTGGACAGTGGTCATAGAAGTACGGCCCGTCTGGGCCGTCCGTTGCTGCTTGTGAAATAAATAAGATTATGGGAGGCAAAAAATGTTTACTCACAAAGATTAATGGCTCATCAGGGCAATAAATGTACTTCGGTACGGTTATGGCGCGGCAATGGAGGCGCGGCAATGGAGGCACGGCCCGCAAGGGCCTGTTCGATGCCGCTTGCGGCTTTAATTGCAATTTTTTTTTTTTACTACTTTGGAAACAACTATTCAACTAGTCCACCTTCATTAGATTTGTATCAAATACATTTGATCTATCTATCTATCTATCTATCTATCTATCTATCTATCTATCTATTATCTATCTATCTATCTATCTATCTATCGATACCGCCTTTGCTATGCCCAATCCCGTCAGACCTTGGAAGCTAAGCAGGGAAGGGCCTGGTCGGTATATGTATATATATATATATATATATAAAACATTAAAAATAAAAACTTTATGTTTATGGTTGTAAACATGACAAAATGTGCTAAAGTTCAAGGTGTATTTGAGAGGCACTGTATGTAAACATGCCACAACAGCTGTAGCATTTGGCTTACTTTCATTCTTGCCCCAAATGCGCACACATAAACACACTTCCCCTTTATACACTGGTGTTCAAAGAAAAGGTGGGTGAAGTGAGAGAGTGCTCTGCCACTCCCTCTGCCCTTCATGTGGGTCGTTTAAGTACCAAGTGATAGCTAAGTGATTCCAATGTTCTCTAGCTGCATATTAATGGTTAATTCTTCATGTACAGTTTTAGATTTGCTTTGGCTTGTTTGGCTTTGTCTCTTCACCTTTAGTGGACAAAATGTTATGACCGATCAGTTTATACAAGGACATGGCATTTAGCATGTCTGGGAGAGGGAGTCTATTACTGCTCACTATGAAGGTTGAGGTAAGCCTTATGCTCAGATATCCAATAGTCTGAAAATTTGGAGCAACTCAACAAAGCTTTAATTAATGTCTTTATACTAACAGTGATACATTATCTGTCTTCTACAATGGCTACTTGTTCTTCCTCGTATTCTGAGAGACCCCTAGGGAGACCTCAGATGAGATGGCTCAGAGACAGTGTAATGCCATACAGGTCAGCACAGTTGGGTGATGATAGGGCTTCATTCATGAGCAAAGTGTTTCACACAAAGTGGCTCTACAGTGTTTTGTCCAAGTATCGGAAAGTAAATTTACTTTGCTCCTCTTGCATTATAACAAGGATATGAATATCTTACAAACAAAACTGCTGCACAGAAGAACAGTTTCATGTGTTCATCAATTACCTCAAGCTTCATTCCACAATATGAGTATATGTGCTTGCAAAAACCTTTTAGACTATTTAGATTTTTATGTATTTATGGGGTGAATTACTTTAGCGACTGAGAATGTGATTTATATTATTTATGCGGGAGTAATCTTATTGTCAAGCTTAGTTCTCATAAAAGAAGTTGCTCTTGTTTTATTTCAATTTTAAAAAGTATTGAAAACTGTTCTACTCAACCCAACAAAATTGGTCATCTGTATAGCAAAATTGCAAAGGACGCACTTTCACACTACACCATACATTGGCAACACTGCTGAACCTCTTAAGACTTACGTGTATGGTAAGAACGTGATCATTACAATGCAGTTCAGCCCTGATTACAGCACTGCACTTTTCATCAGCAAATCAATGCAACCTATTGTTCAGCGGGACATATCCCTCACCTTCAGCTGCCATACTGCATGTAGACGTGCGAAACTGTGAATGCATTTCCTCAACTGGTTTGTTACATTTTGTGTTCTTCTAAGCCTTGCATTTTCCTCAAAAAATTCAATCTAAATGACTTAGCACCTATAGTGCTACGTTAATTAAAAGCAAACAGTTCAGTGTTCATTTGCACAGACTCAAGCAAGCCTTGCATGGTGATTAGCAAGCACGGGGGAAATAAGTGAGTGCAATGGGAGAGGATAGCAGTATATTTCTTCTGTAGGTTTGAGATTCACTGCACACTGTCAGGTAATGTCTATTAACAAGCCTCTCCTCTTTCATTTTTTCATTCATTATGCTCATAATATTGTACATTGGTTCATCTTCAACCCTTTTATCTAAAGGAACTCTCTCTGCAACGTGAAAGGAAAGAACTCATTGTCAGTGCAGAGACTTGCTGCATTACAATTTAAAAGCCTTTTGTCTCGCCCCATACTAGCAAATGAGTCTGGACAAGCCCTAAACAAAAACTGTCAGTTTCCATTTAGTTTTATTGGACGGTGCAGAGATTTGGCAGCGAGGCAAGAATGTCTTCAGTGAGGATCCCCAAACTTATTTAGGCGAATTGTTGTAGGCCATAGACAGGGATTATATTTGTCATCTTTGCTAAGTCATGGTGATTTTCCAATGTTTCTGGAAATTATTTCTAAGGCAACAGTTTATCTTTTCTTCTTATTTCTTTTCTTCTTCTTGATTTCTGTATAATGATTACCAGAACAAAGACAATAAACCTTTGGGACCAAATGAAAATTACACCCTCCAATGATTTAACTAATAACCATTTCTTTAACTAATTATTTAAAAGAACTGAAAATAAGCCAGTTACTAATTGTAGTTCTGTTAAGGTCTTAACCAATTACTCACTTTTCCAGAAATATTATATTGTAAGAAGTATCCATCTACTGCAGTGCAGCACTGACACGTATGTTAGCAGGAAAGGTATGTCACTTGAATGACAATTGCGCCCTCTAGTGGATGGCTAAAGTAAGTTTTTTTTGTTATCTTTTATTAAGCATGATGTCTCCAATATAGTCTGTTATTTTTGTTTTCAGGTCCGATCAGCAGTATCCTGGTAAATAAATATGGGAGTCGTCCTGTTATGATGGCTGGGGGATGCCTGTCTGGACTGGGCCTTATCGCCGCTTCCTTCTGCAATAGTGTGGAGGCTCTGTACTTTTGTATTGGTATCATTGGAGGTACTGCAGAATTTGTAGTATTTTGGATTTTTTTCAAGTTAAAACAACAAAGGCACACAGCCTCATTGTTCTGAATTACAAAGAATAAAACAATACTTGCATTTTTTTATATATTTTAAAATACTTGAGTTTAATAAACCTCTTACCCCCCACCTTAACCGAGTGTATTTTCTCCAGTTCGGCTTTGGCCAAATTTAAAAGCTTCTCGACTGGAGAGCAACAGTGTAATGCCTCATTTGAAAGCTAAGGCCCACCAAACTGATCTAAACTGATCTTTTTCCTTGTGTTGCTGTCACTTTATTCACACTCTGCGTCACTTTTTTTGCTGCACTTTCAACGTTTTTTTTGTCGCTTTTTTGCAGTGTTTTAGTCACAATTTTGTTGTTTTTTTGATGCTCTTTTTTACTGTTGTTGCCCTTTGTAGCTTTTGTCACGTTTTTGCACTTTCTTCGCTTTTTTGGTCACATTTTTGTTGCTCTTTTGTTGCCTTTTTGTGGCTTTTTTATTGCGTTTTCAACACATTTTTGTCACTTTTTTGCTGCACTCTCATTGCTGTTTTGTTGCGTTTTCATCCTCGTTTTCATCTCGTTTTTTGTCACTATTTTGTCTTTTTTTTCCAGAAGCTTTTAGATTTGGGCATTGCCAAAATGGAAACAAATTTGTTCAGTTCAGGTGGGATTAATAGGTTAATTTGCTAAATTGGTTCAGATTAACAGACAGTGCAATTTGAAGGTGGAGATTGTGGCCATAGCGCCTTTGCTATGCCCAATCCCCTCAGACCTTGGAAGCTAAGCAGGGAAGGGCCTGGTTGGTAGTTGGATGATAGACCATTTGGGAACACCAGGAAGCCTTGCGAATGTAGTGAGTGAGTGAGTGGTTGGTGGTGGTCGGAGGGGCCGATAGCGCAGACTGGTTGCCTTGCTTCTGTCAGTCTACCATACGGCAGCTGTGGCTCCAATAGTAGCTTACTACCACCAAGTATGGAGTGAATGAATATGCAATGTAAAGCGTCTTTGAGTGTCCAGAAAAGCGCTATATAAAACCGATGCATTAAGATTTCATATAAAAATTTTATAAAATTGGCTAACTTACAATAATCTTTTTTAGGTTTGGGCCTTTCATTCAATCTGAACCCTGCTCTCACTATGATTGGGAAGTACTTCTACAAGAGACGGCCTATCGCTAATGGACTTGCTATGGCTGGCAGCCCAGTCTTCCTCTCTACTTTGGCCCCTATAAACACATGGTTCTTTGACCAATTTGGATGGAGGGGGAGCTTCTTGATTCTGGGCGGTCTTCTCTTCAATTGCTGTGTTGCCGGTGCCCTTATGCGCCCAATTGGACCCAAACCCAAACCTCCAGAGAAGACCAGCGAGAGGCGCACCGTGATGCAGAGAATTAACAGCTTCATTGACTTATCCTTGTTCAAACACAGGGGGTTCCTTCTCTACATCATGGGCAATGTCATCATGTTCTTTGGCCTTTTTACTCCCCTTGTGTTTCTCAGTAATTACGCAAAGAGTATCCACATCCCGAAAGAAAAGGCTGCCTTCTTGCTGTCTATTTTGGCTTTTGTGGACATGGTGGCAAGGCCGTCTATGGGTATGTTAGCCAACACCAAGTGGATCCGCCCCAGATTGCAGTACTTCTTCGCCGCCTCAGTGCTGTACAACGGAGTGTGCCACCTCTGCGCACCCATATCGACAGACTACAAAGGCTTTATTATTTATTCAATGTTCTTTGGCTTTGCCTTTGGATGGCTGAGTGCTGTTTTGTTTGAGACCCTCATGGACTTGGTAGGAACGCAACGTTTCTCCAGTGCTGTCGGCCTGGTCACCATTATTGAGTGTGGTCCGGTGCTGCTCGGACCCCACTGCTTGGTAAGTATTCACCACGGCCATCGAACTTGGGAGTAAAGGGTATTGTTTAACCTAGGTACACCCCTGGTAGCCACACCATATTATGAAAGCTTGCTGACTCTATGCAAAAGTCTTATATAGGTTGTTTTTTTTCAAAGGCATTCAAAGCTTTCTATTGAATAAACATTTTAAGAAGTTGCAGAAGGAGTAAAAAATAATTTGGCAAGTATTTAGCAAGTATGTAAGGCATTGATGGAGCAACAGATGGTACAGTGGGTCTTCTTATAACAGAAAGGTTGCCAGTTTGAATCTCGGCCCAGGCAGGTCCACAATGTTATTATGTCCTTGGCAAGACATTTCACATACCCTGCCTACTGTATGAATGAGTCTGCGTAGGTTTCCTTCGGGTATTCTGGTTTCCCCTACCACTAAAAACATGTACAATAGGCCTGGGTGAATGAGAGTGTGTTTGAGAGTGCGAGTTGGGGACAACAGAGGCAAATTAGCCCATGGCTACAATCTGGCGTGGCTTATTTACATGCATGAGTCCCATGTATGTTCATTAACATGCACTGTCCCAGCCAAATAACCAAACAAAAATAAATAAATAAATGGGTGAGTGGTTCCTGATGTAAGAGGTTGAGTGCCAAATATTTTTCCCTATTATGATTGATTTGATTGATTGATGATTGATTGATTGATTGATTAATAATGATGACTGTGTAGTTAGTCTCCAGATTGTAACTCAATACTATAGTTGCATCTGCATCCACAACAAATCTAGCTTATCCTTTGATATCATAATATATATCACCGTATTTCCGGACTATAAGTACTCCAGCCAAAAAATGTGTAATGAAGAAGAAAAAACATATATAAGTTGCTCCGGAGTATAAGTCGCACCAGCCACCCTGGTGCGCCGTTGACAAGCCTCTCCCGGCAGCACGTTGTTCATGCACCCATCTAAATTTTAGCCTGCGATTAGCTTTGTTTGTTTTCTTCATTGTAGTAAGAGTAACCTCCGCTTTTCGCCAGTCCCTCACAAGTTTCTCGCTCACTCAAAACCTTCTTTCTGCTGCTCGATTACCGTTTTCAGCTGCATATTTCACTATTTGCAGTTTATAATCTGCAGAATATTATTTCTTTTTGGGGCATTTGGGTTCAGAGTATACTGTGTATACTGGTACACAAGCCTAGAGTGCCCTTTAGCGGCTGTTAGTGTGAAAATAACATGTGAAATAATATATTTTTTAAGCCTGAGTATAAGTCGCACCACCAGCAAAACTATGAAAAAAAGGGGGCTTATAGTCCGGCAAATACGGTATATAATTTATGTGTAACATAACATGCATTTTTAAGACACTGCACCTACCAACATCTAAGCTTGTGTCTCTCTTTTCTTCCAGGGAGGTTCAAAGATATCTATAATGATTATAGGTACACATACCAGGCCTGTGGAATCCTCCTGGTTGTATCCAGTGTTTTACTATTCTTAGGAATGGGTCTCAACTATCACCTGCTGGACAAAGAGAAAAAGGAGGAGGAACGATTAGCTAGGGTGGGGGGCAGTAGGAAGTCGAAGACAGAGGAGATAGAAGCCAGAAATATAGAAGAAGCGACTACGTAATGCTCTTGCTTTCCCACAGTAACAAATAGACAGACAGTGGTTCCCAACCTCTTTTCCTTGAAGCCCCCCGTATATGCTGTAGTCGAGCCGCACCACCCCAGTCCAAAAATGTGGCCCCCTCAAATGTATCAAAACATGAAAATAATTGCTAAAAAGAATTTATTACAAACAAATAAATTGAAATTGGAGTGTTTAATGCACCTGTTGTCCATCCTCAGTCATATTTCATTATTTTAACCATATAATTTGCTCAATAATATGACTTATGACCTGACCCTCTGAAAAGGCAAAGCTCTGGGCTCCCCCTGCAATCCCAGGCGCCCGTCATGGGGAGGCCCGCCTCCCAGGTTGGGAACCACCGGACTACGACACAAATCCTTATATAAAGCTATAAACATTATTTTCAAACAACTGTTCACTTTTTTCACTTTTTGTTGAAGTATACTGCACGTCTGCACTCCTTTACATGAGCTCAAATAAAGCTAGATAATGTTTTGGTGCCATTTTAGGCATTGTCTTTTATCTATATACTGTAAAATCTACATTAAAAGTTTGTGAGCCCAACTCTTCTCTTTATGAGGTGATTGAGTATGTTCAATGATTTTCTTGTATGTGAGCTTGCCTACATTAGCCCACAACACCGTCTTTGTTGATCTACAAGCACCAATGCAGATTTGTGATCTAGCTGCATGGCAAATTGTGTTAGTGGCCTATAGGCCAGTCATAGAAAATGAAACAATTAAAAACTATTTTTGAGATGTGCAAGTGTGTTCTTGTTTGTTCAAAAACACAACAATGATTTCGCTACTATTTTTAATCTTTTGTCCTTGCAAGGATCAAGGTCTAGGCTGGAGCATGCTTTTTACTTTAATACATCTCCTCATAAATATTGACGTTTTGTACGGTTTTGCGGGAAGGCTTGCACCATTCACATCTGCACCAGTGTAAAGTCTGGATCTATAATACTATGTGTAAAGTCTGGATCTATAATACTATGTGTAAAGTCTGGACCTATAATACTATGTGTAAAATCTGGATCTATAATACTATGTGTAAAGTCTGGACCTATAATACTATGTGTAAATCTGGATCTATAATACTATGTGTAAAGTCTGGACCTATAATACTATGTGTAAAGTCTGGACCTATAATACTATGTGTAAAGCTGGACCTATAATACTATGTGTAAAGTCTGGAACTATAATAATACGTTTGTAAAGTCTGGCGCGGGCGGTTACGGTCGGGTCAACTCTCCAGCTACGTCACTACGCACATCGTGGCGCGTGCATCAGTCAGTTGTGAGACCGGGTGCTGAGACCGTTTTCTGTGTTGTAACGGTAACTTTAACAGGCCGCATCATAAACTCGTCGTCAAAAGTTTTATTAATGCTACATGTAAGTACTAGCAGTCTGCTTAAACATTGTTTGTTCATGACCTGTACTTATGTGTATGCTCTCTCCATTAATTTTCATGCTGAATAATCTTGCTAGCTAACGTTAACAGTAAAGGGCTTTTTAATGTTTAGTGGAGCAGGCGGGTTAAACCATACAACTTTTTTTCTTCTTTTTTCTATGGGTTAAACTACCAACCTATTTTTAAGATATTGAACGCTACCTAGAGTGAGTTCCGAGACTTACGCATCGTGGAGGAGGATGGACCGAGAAAGAGGGTTTAGCTTCAAACTCCTGGTGCCGCCCCGGGTCAGCCATGGACAGGTTTCCGCTGTGAGACCCCAGGAAGTCATCGATAACCGTGCAGACTTCCTGACTCCCATGCAACAGGTGTGTAATGTAAAAATACCACAGTGCGACAAAACTACAGCTTAGCCTACTAGTTGGGTCACCGTTTCTCAGTGAATTTGTCATCTATGGAGGGTAAATGAAAAATGTATCATACTTGCCAACATTGGGTTGTGGAAAATAGGGAGATTTTTTTTCCATCTGTGTATCAGCCCAAAGAACAACGCGTTCCTTTGCCTGGTGTGTGTGTAATACAATGTTTCTCGCCTTGTACCTGATGAAGGAAACTTGTTCTGAGAATATTGTTTATTTGATGTTCCATAAATGTTTCTGTTTATATTGAGGACAAATTGTTGAAAATAGTAGCAGAAGTATAGCCTGGCTAACGCCAGACTGCTGTGTGCGCTCGAATCTTTTCGAACTTCACAACAGCCTGGGGACCATGGCTGACATTTTTCCATGGATTTGGGCACCAATCACAGAACGAGGAGGGACGGTAAGACGATGACGCGCTATTTGACATACGGAAGCTTGTAGTTTGTTTAGGGATAAAAAAAAAATATATATATTTACGGATCCAACATGACAGCAGCAGACGCGATGCCATCTTTCGATCAAGCTTTAGAACGTGTTCTAAATAGTTTAGCTCAAAAGTTTACAGAAGGTACGTCATACGTCATTTGATACCATGATACAATTGGCTATGGCTACGTGCAGACGCATGAGAGACATTCGTAGCGCCCAATAAACGGCTATGAACAATCGTAAACCACACCTCTCCTACGAGAAAATGAATTGGTGGTCCCCAGACTAAATATCACTTGTGATTTTAGTCTGGCGTTAGCCAGGCTAGCAGAAGTACAGAGACCAGGGAAAAGTCAGACACTTGAGTGAGGACAAAAGTAAAAAACTGTGGAAAATAGGCTATATTTAAAACAATCTTACATTAATTTAAAATACTTTTGTAGAATGGTAAATGGTCTCAACTTACATAGCACTTTTCCACCTTCATTAGGCACTCAAAGCGCTTTACAGAAGGGATCCACTCACCCATTCACACCAACACTGGAGGCAAGGAGGGTGAAGTGTCTTGCCCAAGGAAACAACGACAATGTGCACCTTCAGGAGGCGGGATTCGAACCCCCGACCTTCCAAGCATGAGACGACCCGCTCTACCATCTGCGCCACCGGCGCCCCAGAAAATATTATACGCCTAAATAAGAATTTACATGTTATGATCTAATGATTGTAAGGTCTACACAGGCCTATAAGCTTTTTTAACATTATTTAGTCACATGGTGTGGTGTGAGTAACTTGTCTCCATGGTAACGCTGAGGGGAGCGGCGGACCAGACGACTCTCTCGTTTGGTTCAAATGCTAATGAAGTACAAAAACAGAGCGATGAACGCGTGATACCTGTCTTTTCCCCTGAGTGTGTGTGCTGTAGGGCTGTCCTGTCGAACCGCTCACTGTAAAGGCACAACGTGCGAAGCCAAAGTGGATGTTGTCTCCCACAGCGGTGGTGTCGAGTCTAATGAATAGTTATGCAAACAGCGCTAAGTCGAAATGAAATAGAGGCAGAGGCACTTCTTCTCCAGGTCAGGGTTGCCAGTTCATGCAAATATATCCCCCACCATCATACTTGTTTCCTTCACTGTAAAATCGGGAGTTTAGCGGGAGAAATGACTGACCAGGGGCATCGCGGGAGACAGGGTTTAAAATCGGGAGTCTCCCGCGTGAATCGGGAGAGTTGGCAAGTATGATATATATATATATATATATATAATATATATATATATATATATATATATATATATATATATATATATATATATAATATATATATATATATAATGTATTGCAATTCTTCTGTCATTTTATGTTTTCATATAAAAATAAGGCATTTTGAAAATGATCAAAATTGACTATATTTCCGGCGACAAAATCTAAATAATGGATCGACCCAGATGTAATAATAATCAAGATTTTTTCAGAGGGGATTTTGGATCTTGTTTAGTTTTTTAATAAAGTGAACACATCTGTAAAAACTCAAATTCCACCTTGTTTTTTTGGGTTCAAAGTGGAATAAATCAGGCTTGGAATAAGATATTTAAAAAAATCCCTCTGGAAAAGTCTTAAAAATCTTGTTAAGTCCAAGGCTGGAAGGTTTGGAGTCCGTAGGAGCGACTATAAGGGCTCACCCGATGCATGAGTGGAGGAAAAACCTCATTTAGAGAAAACCAGCCCTGAAGTTATGTACCAAGTGCGCATGCGCAGGGTGTGGGTTGAAACTTCTCATAGATATTGTTAGTGATGAGATGGTTATCGAGTTGAGCGGCGACAGATTTTTCGAGTATTTTGGAGATGGAGGGAAGGTTTGAAATGGGACGGTTGTCGAAGTTGGTGGGATCCATACCTTTTAAGACTGTGTGATGAAAGTTGTTTCTCCAATGGAAAAAGAGGTGGTAATATTTTATATACTGTATAACGCCGATGATCTGTATTATTTTTGATACTTTTTAAAAAAAAATTTATATGAAAACATAATATGACAGAAAAATTGCAATACATTTTTTCTCATATATATATATATATATCAGTAATGTTCAGTGAAAGTTTCAAATTGATATCTCTACATTTATTTTTTTTCCCAATTCACCTGCAGCGTCTCGCCTTAATATTTTGGATTTAGGGCTCTAAAAAAAATTGCCCGCATTTTTGAGAGGGGCATGGGGGCTACATTTTTCATTTACCCTCCATAGATGACAAATCCACTAAGAAACGGACCTCCGCTCGCCACGGTCACGGAAGTGGCCGAGATGACCCAACTATACTGCATGTAATCTGCAATGAATTAAATCATATTTTATAATAATCATGATCTCCATCACAGGGTTTCACTAAATGTTTTAACAAGGAACAGCAGCATGTTTCTAACAAAAGCATACTTGGTCCAACCAAACCAAAAAGGCAAGGTATTGTTACACTTATCTTCTACTATTTTTTTAACAAGATTAAATTAACTGTACACACGTCATTCTTACCTTTTAAGACTGTGTGAAGATGAAAGTTGTTTCTCCAATGGAAAAGGAGGTGGTAATATATATATATTTATATTATACAACTCAGATGATCTGTATTATTTTTATACTTTGTTTTGTTTTGTTTGTTACTTCCTTTCATTGTTTATACCACAGAATGACAATAATGGACAACTTTACACCAAGTTGTTTGATGAGGTTGAGAAAATAAAATTCTGGAAAGTTAAAACAGATTCTGACTCAGTGGAAAAAGAAAGGAGGCTCTATGAAAACAAAAGAACAATCGAAACACAGCGCAAAGCCATTCAAGAATTGCAGGTGCAGTACATGTTAACAACGTTTCCCTCATCTCTGTCAGGATTATGCAATCTCTTTGACTATGATCATCTTGCAGTTTAGCAATGAAAGTCTGAGCATTAAGCTGGAGGAGCAGATCAGTGAAAATGATGAGCTAAGAAACAGGTACCGTGAGCTACTTTTTAAAATGCCCAAATTCATTTCAAAATGCATACTAAAATTTGTATTTTATTATAGAAATAATGCGACGAGAAACTTGTGCAATATTCTGAAAGACACATTTGAACGTTCTGTTGAGAAAATGCATTTATGTAAGTAAACATTTACCGGTATTTGAACATTCAAAATAACGTTGTATTCTAAACTAATAACACAATATCTAGTTGAATGCGAGAGGGAGGAGATACAGCATCTTATACTGGAATACCAGGACACTCTCCAGGTAGCAACAAACAAACCAATGCAAACTGAAAGATGCTCTGAGGTGTACTTTTATCAATAATCTGTTTTCTCGATGAAGAAACAAATTGAAGCATTTGAAGCCCTACATTTCAAAGCAGAAGCCAATAATGAAGAACTGCTGAAAGGCATGTGCAGCCTTGATTTGTTGTTCATCCTTTATATAGTGTGGAGGCTGACTCACTCACAACGATATGTCTTTTCAGCCAAAGAAGTGTTGATGCGGGTTGAAGATCTGAAAAACAAATTCCAACAAGAATGCAACATGAAGGAGAAAGAGGTAGACACTTTTAAAACTACTGCACCTCTCGTAAGTACTAATACACCTTGAACTTTTGCACATTTTGTCATGTTTACAACCATAAACATAAAGATTTTATTTAGAATTTTTAACTGAAAGTTCACACACAAGTAACAGACAACTGTGAAGAGAAAGCAAAATGATACATGATTCTGTTATTTTTCATAAAATAGAAAACCGAAAAGTGGGGCGTGCACAAGTATTCATACAGCATGAATTAATACTTTGTGGAACCCCCTTTTGCTGCAATAACAGCAGCAAGTCTTTTGGGGTATGACTCTACAAGGTTTGCACATCTAGAGACATTTTAGCCCATTCCTCTTTACAAAAAAACTCAAGCTCTGTCAAATTAGAAGGAGAGCGTTTGTGAACAGCAGTTTTCAGGTCTTTCCACAGATTTTCAGTAGGATTTAGGTCAGGACTTTGACTGGGCCATTCTAACACATTAATATGTTTGTTTTTAAACCATTCCATTGTAGATTTAGCTTTGTGTTTAGGGTCATTGTCCTGCTGGAAGGTGAATCTCCGCCCCAGCCTCAATTCTCTTGCTGACTCCAGCAGGTTTTCCTCCAAAATGTCTCTGTATTTGGCTCCATCCATCTTCCCAACTATTCTTACAATCTTCCCAGTCCCCACTGAGGAAAAGCAGCCCCATAGCATGATGCTCTCCCCACCATATTTGACACTGGGGATGGTGCACTCAGGACGATGAGCAGTGTTAGGTTTGTGCCATACATAATGTTTTGCATTTGGGCCAAAAAGTTCAATTTTTGTCTCATCTGACCAAAGCACCTTCTTCCACATGGTAGCTGTGTCCTCCATATGACTTCTAGCAAACTTCAAACGGGATTTCTTATGGCCTCCTTTCAATAATGGCTTTCTTCTTGCCACTCGTCCATGAAGGCCAGATTTGTGTAGAGTACGACTTATAGTTGTCCCATGTACAGATTCCCCCCAGCTCAGCGGCAGTACGTTGCAGCTCCTCCAGAGTTATCTTAGGGCACTTGGTTGCATTTCTGACCAGTGCTCTCCTTGTTCGGTCTGTTAGTTCAGGTGGACGGCCGTGTCTTGGTAAGTTCGCAGTGGTGCTATACTCTTCCCATTTCCGAATGATGGATTGAGCAGTGCTCCATGAGATGTTCAAATCTTGGGAAATCTTTGTATAACTTAACGCTGCTTTAAACTTCTCCACAGCTTTATCCCTGACCTCTCTGGTGTGCTCCTTGGCCTTCATGATGTTGTTTAGTGACCAATACACTCTGACCATAGCTCTGAGGCCCTCACAGAACAGCTGGAATTATACTGAGAGTAGATTACACTAGTGATGTGAAGTTCGGTTCATTTTACTGACTCGAGTTAAAATGAATCACTCACCAAAGTGAATCGGGTGTTTTGAGTCGTTTGATTCAGTGAGTCAGTCTAATGTAAACCACCGTTTAAACCAATTTAAAATATTACAGTAGTATCATAGAGATCAAAAAATGTAACCTCCACACATAATTAAATCCATTAATAATTGTTGTTTAATAATAATTAAAAAAAATACATGGTGTAATTGTAATTTGGTGCCATTTTAGACTGTAAAACTGGATAAAGTTATATTTTATGTAATCCATGATTTTGGCATTCAATTATATTTATCTGTTTTTCCAATACTCTGCCTGAATTGACTCCGCTTTATTTACACTTTAGCGCGAGGCTAGCTTAGCCGGGAGTTAGCAGTTGAGTCATTTGATTCATTTGATTCGGACGTATCAGTGCCTTTGTTTGACGTGAACCACAGAGTGATTCGTTCTCCCAGACCAGTTCAGTTCATACGAGTCACTCACTCACACAGAGCAGCATAGGACTTCTGAGTGCAATAACTCTAGTTGTGTATTCAACTTCATTTAACATCAATAATGTTCGAGTTGTAGAGGGGGTTTTTTTGGTCAGAAGAAACGACTTTCTTCAACCCAGTTAGCGGCTCTGTGGGAGAACGAGAGTTACGAGACGAGTCAGCATCATAGACTGTGCTGGATGAGATAAACGACTCGTTCAGAGCTGAACTACACGAAGGGAGCGGGAGGGCTGAACCAGAACCACAGTCAGAGGCGTAGTTTGCCATAAGGCAAGGCAGGCAGCTGCCTGGGGCCCCAAGCCAGCAGGGGCCCCAGAGGGCCAACAGATTTGACAGAAATGACCAAGAGAATGAAGTCACTGCAGCAGCATTTACAAGGTGCAACGACAGTTGTCCGTCGCATACTTCTGAAAGAGCCCCATGAGCGCCCTCCCCACCTGCTTCTCAGAGGGGAAGGAGAGAGAGAGAGAGAGAGGGCGCAAACCCACGTGTTGGTGTAAAGAGCAGCTACGCATCTCTCCTCCAAAATGAAGAGAAGTGATGCCTCTGGCAGCAAGAACGAAAGAAAAGGAGAAAGAAGAAGGAGAGCAAGACAGGAGTGTAATAAGTTACTGTAGTTGTATGTCTCTGAAGTGCCTTCTTTTATTAGCCTTCATTGCTTGGCATGCAAATATTATTGTCCCCCCTACTCGCCCCATTGCAGAACACAAAACGGCCACCAGAGGGCCCCCTACTGACATTCCTGCTTGGGCCCCCTCGTACCCTTGCTACGCCACTGACCACAGTGAGTCGTTCACTGCTCGTACGGCTCTTAGAGCAGGCGCGGGCAGGCAGGAGGGAGAACGTTAGGGGAAATAGTTATTAGTTGTGAACAATAAGCTTTTGGTTTCTGTGCTCAAACGAGCTACACACACATAATATTAGTGTGCCATTCATTGGAACTACAAAACGCAGCCCAGGGATCGCAGTTTAGAAAGCAGTGGGCGGGCGAGTTAGTGAACGAGTTAATGGAGGCGGGGAATCACGACTCCTGAGTCAGTAAAGTGAATCTCGAGTTTTGAACGATTCGTTCACGAATCGCACATCACTAGATTACACACAGGTAGACTCTATTTAATGGTTAGGACACAGCACATACAGAGCTTGTACATATGGGTATATTTGGTAAAGCAGGGCTGAGCGATATTGAAGTGTGTATATTTTTGTATGATCAGAATGAAAGAGAGATGTGCCTTGGTATAAGTCTTAAGTACCATATGGTGTATTTATTTTTGTACAACTGTAAATGATAAATCCTTTATTTTTATTTTTTTGGTAGACAGTAAATCATAAATCCTTTATGACATTTTGTACGATCATAAACGATTTATAAGCACAGACTCTTGCATTGGTTTCTTGCAAGAGTGTAGCTGAAAGTTGGTGTTATGTGATGTTACTTGAATGTGAGATAAGGGGTAGGTTTATTATAAATTCTTTAAACTTCTTCCTACTCCTTTTGAGCACAAAGTCTTGTTTTTGTTTTCTTCTGTAAAAAAGGTTTGAAATACTTTCTGCTCAAATGAATAAAAAAATAAATTAATAAATAAAAAATAGGGCAAGCTGTGAACATTCTGCAGTCATTAGGAATGTTATAAAGGCAATTTAATGCACTCAGAAAAATGCTGTATGAATACTTATGCACGCCCCACTTTTCTATTTTCTATTTTTTGAAAAATAACAGAATCATGTATCATTTTGCTTTCACTTCACAGTTGTCTGTTACTTGTGTGTGAACTTTCAGTAAAAAATTCAAAATAAAATCTTTATGTTTATGGTTGTAAACATGACAAAATGTGCAAAGGTTCGAGGTGTATTAGTACTTTCGAGAGGCACTGTATATTCATAAAATGACACTCATTTTGATGATGTGTTCATGCACAGGTTGAAGGCCTTCAAACTAAGTTGAAAGACAATGACAATAAACTGAACAACATCTCGCTTGACCTCCAAGAAACCAAAGTGCAATGCAGAATGCTCCAAGAGGAAATAGGCAAGATTCTTTCCTTTTACACATTTCTTTCTCACGTTTAGCATCTCGTCAAATTTGAATGCCCTCTTATATCATCAACAGATCAAAAGAGTGATCTTCTCAAAAGTTCAAGCGCTGAATGTGATTCCCTTTGTCAAAAACTGCAAGAAGCAGAACAACGCTGCAGAGAGACTGAGGTGACTTATCTACATTTATTCCATACATTCCAGACTCACAAACATTTTAAACTTTAATCTCAACAGCAAGCAATGGCTGCTCTGGTTGAAAAGAATGAAGAAGCTGCAGGAATCATCCAGCGCAAGGACTTGAACTTGCAAGAGCTGAGCAAAGACAAAACACAGCTGACAGAAACGCTTGAGCAAATACAACTGACCGCGGACGAGCTGAAGAAGTCACTGGCTGCAGAGACACAGAAGTAGATCTTTTTTTCTTCACTCTGCCTTCATATAATAATCTTATCAACTCTCAAATCCCCACTTATTTATTGACAGGGCTCATGAGCTGGAAGATAGAGTCACAACCAACTTGGCAGAACTTGAAAAGACAAAGAATGATCTGGGTAATTCTGATGTTGAACAATGAGCAGGCGCGTGGGATTCTTGTGTCTATGTATCTACTCTTGTGTATAGGAGAGATGCGAAAGCTGAGTGCTAAGAAAGAGGAGCAGATCAGCAGTCTAATGGAACAACTGGTAAAGTCTGAAAATCTATACATGTTTTAAAAGGCTGAATAATACAATACCGTTTCTATTTTTATCTATAGGATGTAAAAACCGAATCCATGAAGGCCTTGAACAGTGAGATGATAGTCTTCAGTGGAAGAGCAGAGGAACTGACATCCGACCTCTTGAACAAAACTGAGGAAGCCCAGCAACTAAAGGTGATTTTACAGTACGTTTGATATACTTCATAGAAGTCATGTTCTCTTTAAATTCTGGTTGTTACAGGAGGCGTGTGACAATGCTGAAAAGGGTTTAGACGAGCTCAAAGCCAAGTTCACCCTTGCTCAGGCTAGTCTTATTATACAGAAATATTACATAGCATTCAATTCAGAAAAAACACAGTGGATAAATGGCTTTTTTCCCCCTGGTAGGTTCATGTTGATGAGCTTCAAACACATTTGACCAATGAAAAAAGAAAAATGAGGAAAAGACTTCAGAGATGTTTCAGTTACAAAGAGAGATCACACTGCTCAGGTCAGTTGACAAGTACTGATGCGCTTATTACCCTTAACTTACCTGTTTTTAATGTATTTTGATTTATGATATTTTGCAGATGTACATATGAAAAACTTTTGTTTGACTTTAATGAGCTGCAGTCTGTGAAGTCTGGCCTTGAAAAAAAGCTAGAGAGTCGATGCATTTTTGCTCAAACTGTTGAAGAGAATATAAAGGTCTGAAACACAATTTATTAAATACAATGTGCCTTTACTGCGCTGTTGCAACAATAGAATTAAATTGTTTCAGATGAGCGAAGAAAAAGCTCAAAAGCTAATAGACAAAATGGAGACAATTGAAAATGAAAATCATCAATTACAGTCAGTTTTGTACCAATTTGTATCAATGCTGCAAACCGTTAAGATAAATATATATATTAAAAGAAAATTGTACATTTTACTCTTCAGGTGTGAACTGGACTCCCACAAGAGCACGCTTTACAATAGATGTCAGGAAATGGAGACTTTGAAAAAGAATCTGGAGGAAAATGTAGTGGTCTATTGAAACTTTGAAGACTAATATTCACCACAAATGATAACTATTTTGCTACTCATTTTAGGTGGAGAACATGCAGGATGAAATTTCAAAAAAGAAAAGAAGAATCAGAATTATTGAAGCCAAGGTATAATCAGCTACAAACAGACAGTTAAGCTAATCTTCTATCTATAAATTCTCACATAGTCACATATTAAAGGGCCTGTACCTGATTTTTTTATTACAAACAATTCAAATTGTTGGTTGTAACTCATTCCTAACATTCCTAACCTATTTGTAGCATCCCAGTTCTTCACAGGAATGGGTTTATAGGCACATTCCTCATCTGTCAGGGTCACTTTTCAGGGTCACCGCCACAGAAATGCGTGAAAAATAATGAATACATACTTTAGATGCACAGTATTTTTCCCTCAAATGTCTGAATGTACAATATACTAAAGGAGGACCAAACAAATGTCATTCCACTTCTACAAAAAAAAAATCTGGTATAGTGTCTTTAATACTAATTATCATTTATTTGCCTCATGTAGAATAAAGCTCTGAAAAAGCAAGCAACCAAAGAGGCTGTCAAGTCCACTGAACTTCTAGATACAGTATGGATCATAATACTACATTAAATGTATTTTAAAGTACTGGAAGGGCTTTTTATATATATAATTTTTGTAGATCAACAATCTCCAAGAGGAAAACCAGAACCTCAAAAGAATGCATGGAGAGGAGAGTAAGAAATTACTTCAGGAGCAGTACAACCTGTCAGCCGCTGCCAGAGAGCTTGAGATTGAGGTAAAAACAAAAAAAACAGTGTCTCTCTGATCGCAACTTTGATGGTTACAATAAGCAAATCACAGACTGCATTCATTTAGGGCATTTAACATCATAACTAAATATTCTGCCTTAACGACTTACCATTGACACAAAGGTTCAAAAGTTGAAATTAGAGGCAGAAGAGGCCATCAGATGCCAAGAAGATGCTGAAATAAAATGCCAAAACAAGATAGCTGATATGGTCACGCTGATGGAAAAACACAAGGTATGGCCATTGGGATGTCTTTATTGCAAACTGTATTAGGTGATGTTCGTGCCCAGTTTACCTCATTTTCAAACTATTCCAACTAGAACCAGTATGATCGCATGGTTCAAGAAAAAGATGCTGAAGTTGAAGTGAATAAGGAAAAGGAGATGAAAGCTGTTGTTCAAGGAAAATCATTGGTATTTAAAACTCAGCAACGTTAGTGTAACATTTGACACAAGTGTGATATCTGTTTTTGCTTTTTTATATGATTTAGAAGAAGGAAGTCTCAAAGCAAAAGAAAGAGAATGATTCTTTGAAGAAGGAGCTAAAAGAACACATGAAAGAGAAGGTATACAATTGTCTACATCACAGTGTTGTCATTTACCATGAAACAGTATCTAAGGTGTAATTACTTTGTAGGAAAAACTGCTGGAAGAACTCATCAACCTTAAGAATGAAAAGAAAAACAGCCAGACGCCAAGAGAAAACAAGCAGGTAAATTTTTTACAGCAAAAACAAACTTTTATCTCAAAAATCAAACATCTTAATCTTTCTTAGCTACCCATTAGTGATGATAAAAAGGAAGAAGTTTTAAAAACCCCCGTGGAAAGCCTTTTGAAACTGTACAGATTTGACTTCTCCAAGGCCGGTAAAACCCCCTCTTCAACCAAAGATGAGTGGGCTGCCAATACTTGTGTAAGCTCCCTGCTTTTTTAATTGATATAATGTACTATTTTTATAACGCAGTGCTATCTGTTGTTGTATCTGTATTAATACTCAGTATGTTCTTTTAATGTGAAAGACACAGGAATCTGCGAGCACATCAGTCCGGACATCATGTCGCACAACTCCAAAGAGCATGGTACACACCTCCTCTGTCATAACAATGCAGTGTCTGTATTTCAGTAGTTACTGATTAACTCTTTACTTTTACAGGGTAATCACAGTGAGAAGGTGAAAACACCAAAAAGTACAGCAAGCAGATCAGCGTCAAAAATTAAAGTAATATAAGCATTGGAATGATCATGTAAAATAACTGCATACTTTCAATTTCATTTGTGATATATGTCATTCATCTCTGTTCTTTACAGTCTTACAGAATCCGAACTCCACCGTCTACTGAAAAGAAATGGGACAAAGGGGCCATTGAATTTGACCCCAAGTCAGAGAGTTCAGGTCAAGGAGACCTCTTGGTGAGTGTTTTTTGGACCACCCTTAAAACTCTTTATGCTGTAATAGTGGCAAAACCAAAGCTTTTCTTTTTGGTAGATGTTTGCAAATACATCAACCCCCATAGTCTCAGCCTCCCATTCCAATAATAATTTGTTTCATAAGGTAAGATCATACTGTTGTGTCAGGTTTATAAAAGTTGTCTCACTCAGCTATAAATTTATGGTTTTGTTATTTTCCAGAGCCATAGTCCTCTTGATATGAAATCACCAAAAAACGTTTTAAAGATAGCTGCACTGAAAAGGATGAGAGATGCTGGTTGGACCGCTGTCACAGGCAACGAGAAAAAAAAGAAGACCAATGAAAAAATATTTGCATAAAATAATATTTATGCTTGCAAAATGTGCCACAAAAGTTAGTTGTTCTAAAATATGTGTATTGGCCATTGTTTATAGTTACAAAAAGAACATAGAATATACAGGTGTAGATTACTGAAACATGAACTACTGCAGTGTTTATATGCAGCTGTTGCTTAGGTTTGTAATGTGTTAAAGAGAAGTTCTCATATTTATTTAATTTATTAGCTGTATTGTCTTGTTTCAACTTGTTACGGTGGCTGTTCCTTAAACACTTTGAGAAAAATGTATTTCATTATTAATACATTTTCGTTAATAAATAACATTCTGCAATTTCAGTATTGCTGTCGGTGGCATTTTTACTGTTACTATGACGACTTGAAATGATTGTCAGTGAGTTTAACTGTGTTTTAGCAAAGGTGGTCATACCGCCTTTGCTATGCCCAATCCCGTCAGATCTTGGAAGCTAAGCAGGGAAGGGCCTGGTTAGTACTTGGATGGGAGACCGTTTGGTAACACCAGGAAGCCTAGCGAATGTAGTGAGTGAGTGAGTGGTAGGTGGTGGTCGGAGGGGCCGATGGCGCAGACTGGTTGCCTCGCTTCCGTCAGTCTACCCCAGGGCAGCTGTGGCTACAACAGTAGCTTACCACCACCAAGTATGGAGTGAATGAATAATGACGACAGTGTAGCGCTTTGAGAAACTTGGTAATACAGGCTTGTAAAGCGCATTACAAGTGTAAGGCATTATTATTATTATTATTTTAATGAAGGAACTCCAGGTGGAACTGGGACTCATCCTGTCCCGCTGGTGGCACATGATCATAGATTGGATGGCCATCGTAAAGACCCCCAGAAATGACAAGTGTGTCAGGGTCAGCTGTGGACACATCTGAACAAAGGTTTCATATTTAGTTGTTGTGTCTTATTGCAGATTATGGTTATAAAAAGCCACTTACTTAAGTTGTCTGTGTTGTTCAGAGGCTGATGCAAGAACTGCAGTTTGTGACTGCATCTGTGAAGCTTGATTGCAACCACAGCAAGTGCAAAGATCCCCAACATTACGCTAAAGGTAATGGTCAAATTCCTCTCCGACAGGCTTAGACGCACACCTGAAGGCAAACAAAATGTAAAGTCTTATAGACTACATACTGTATGTCTGGGGCAGTAGTGGTAGCAGGAAACAGTAGTTTTAATGGTAGGAGCAGTAGCAGAAGATGTAGCAGCTGTATTTGTAGTTGAAGAAGGAGTTGTAGTCGTAGTATTTGTTATCGAGGCTCACCTTGTGTTGGATGCACTGACTGTGAGGTGGCATTGACAACAGAGGAGTTAGCAGTTGTTGTGGCAGCAGCAGATGTTTTCGTCTGAGTCGCAGTGGTGACGTCTGTGCTTTGTGTCGTTCTGTTTGTAAAAGGCACTTCTGCAGTCGTGGATTCTGAGGCGAGAGTGGCTTGATGTTGACGTTGATGCTGCAGATGTCCTTATTGTTGAAGTATTGTTGCCTCCCGCTGCACGTGTTAAAGCCGTACCAGCCATCAGAGTTGTGCTGATGGCCAAATGTTCAGAAGAGTTTATAGAAGGTGCATTTGTTGAATTTATAACAATTTCTTGGCCTGTCACTGTAGACATGTTTTGCAAATTCATTTGCTCATTTTCTGTTGTTGGTTCAGTAAAGGCAACCGATAGGCAACAAGTCAGCATGAGCAACACTGTATCCATGACTTCTAAGACCTGTGGTAAAAGAGGTATCGTTTTCATTCTTATCATGGTTACAGTAACCTCTGTATTACAAATAATAAATGTATGTTCACAACTTGTACCGTACTGGTGTATTAAGTCAATGAAAGCATGCTCACCGTGGTCTTGAGGTAAAAAGTTCACTTGTCTAGTCGACGTGCCATATCATTGTTGCCTCTGAATAACCTGGGAAGAGCCTCGGGAGTGTTTTTCCTGGCAGTGCAGGTAAAAAGAGGGCAGGTCGATGCTTTGTAAACTTCCTCTTTTGTATGTTACCAAGGAGACACAGTTATTGCAAAGACCAAAGCTCAATCCTTCTGCCCCTCCTGCTCAAAGATAACGTTTATTGCCCACGGTAACATAGAAACTCCCATACCAGAAACTGCCCAGTTGTATAATATCAATAAGAATTCTATTGAAACTTCGTACAAAATCTTTAATACCAGTTTTATAGACAGGAAGTAAAAGATGTCACGACACAATTAAAGCAAGCCATAAAAACGCAATGACTGTTGTACAAAGGAAAATCAAATACATTATATCCCTGTGTTGTGTGTGTATTGACTAAATGACTAAAGCAGACGCTGAGATGAGAGAGAGAAATAATGGACAATGTGGCTTTTTGAAAGCTATTAATAAAACTGACTGCTCAAAAGGTCAGAAAAGCAAATCTGATTTGCCTATAGTCAAAGGTGTGCAGCAAAAAGGAATTAATCAAAACATTACAAATATTTATTTGTTATATATTACACCAGCATATGTTACAATAAAACAGACATATGTAAAAACTTCCACATCTTAAAAATAAATTAATATTATATTACAGTTTGGTGATGACTTCTCTATCTTTGCTGAGCATCTCAGGGGGAAATTCAGTGAAGGCATTGTTGTCAATTCCCTGGACGATGATCTTTTCTTTTGTATGCTGTGCCTGTAGAAGATTGGCAAGAAAGCATAATAATACAATCTATTTTAGAGTCATTATATCATTTAAAATGTAATAGTTGATTTACTAAAATATGACTAAAGCACATAATGTCACCTCTGATGTTCTACAGCCACCGAAGCAGATCAGGTCACTCTTCCTTATAAATAGAGTGGGGCTGAGCTTTTCTTGCTTGCAGCCTCCTGAAATTTGACATAATTAAAATCATATTATTATTATTATTATTTTTTCATTTCATGCTTATGTTTCGGAGTCTTACCTGTGGCAGCGCTGATCAGAAACCCGGACACCATTGTGGCGATTACACCAAGGACAGAGAAGTAAAGGTAGGATAGAGAGTACCAGGAGTCTGCCAGTGGTGGTCTCACACTGGCAGAAAAGATAACGCACTGTTCATTTTTTGCATGATTTTGCAAAACATTGTGTGGTTTTCTTACGAAGGCAGTGTGGTCAGTGGAGCTGCAGTGGTCCAAGGTGGCTGAGTGGTGTGGTTCTGGCTCATTGTGCTGTTGCATCCGATGACAGTGAGCAGGAGAGGGTTTGTTTTGTCAGCTGTCGCTGGGTAAATCTGTGCTCCAATTCCTACCCACAAAGTCAGCGCCAGGCCTATGAGCAGTCCACTGAGACTGCCCTGAAAAATATACATGACAGCAAGTCATCAGGCCATGGCTGTGGACATAAAGATACTGCTGAAGGTTCACGTGACAAAGTATTCTAATGATGCACGATGCGAGGAAAGAATTACGATATTTGATAAATGTTTTGAGTATAGCACTGTTAAACTATTTCAACGGCACATTCCATGTAATTGAAACGAAGGTTGTTAGCCTTTTTTCCATCAATTTGTGCCAAAAGACTTAAAAAACAAAATCAGGACCATAACCAGGCTAAACTTGAACTAAATGTGTCTTTTACACATTTGACTCTATATTGAGTCATCTTGTGACGGATGTTGCATCACTGAATATTGCAATAACGATTATTTGTCGTTATTATACGGCCCTTGAATGTGATTTCCAAACGTTCTACCGGTCATTATTTTTTGATAGAAGACCTCTGAAAAAAATAATGACCGCTGCCAATGGCAACGGATCGAGTTCGTGCTTGTAATACATGTCTTTAATATCACTCCGCGAGTAGTAGTAGCGGACAGGCGGCCACTATCTCTGTCCCCTTCCCTGCGAGAGAAGTTGGGGGAATCGCTCGTGAACTTAACGGGAGTCCGACTTTTAACTTACCCAGAGATTCACCACCATTCCTCCTCCAACTGCACCTTCAACTAAGTAGCTAGGCTAGTAATAAGTAGCTAGCCGTGCTGCTACTAGCTTCGCCACACTGCCTGGAATCAACAAACGTTGCCAAGCAACGCGCAAACTTTTGGGAACTATTTGCCGCGGAAATCATTAAATAAACCTTTCTGCCTTCATAAAAGTGTATGAAGTTTATTTGTGTGTGTACAGTTGGCAAACAGCCTCAATAAAGAGTCAAATGTGTAAAAGACACATTTAGTTCAAGTTTAGCCTGGTTATGGTCCTGACGCTGCGCGTCGGGATCCAGTTCGCCCTGTCGGTACTTATTTTCCCGATAATGACCGGCATTCTATACATTATCCCTTACATATGTTACACAGGTGGGAAACACCAGAATGAGTTTGAATGTTTACTTTGAAAATACTGATGTGCTGACTTGGTTTATGATTAATATCTGTAATGTCTTAGTTGAAACAAAGGTCTAAAGGTTAGTGTCAGGGGAAGAAAAGAGGTAACAATCTTCTCGGTCAGCAAAAGTGGTGGCATTATACCATTACACAGGCAGCATTGTTTACATGCACTTGAATGGCATATTATTATTTGATTTTATTATCTTATTCCTCACAAAAACAATACAATTCAGCATTCAACATATGTAGATTTTGTCAAGAGCTCTGAAATTATGACCCCAATTTCCAGAACATTGTGTATGCAACAGATAATGAATACTTACTATTGAATTAGGTGTGCGGAAAAACATCCCCAATAAGTACAGCCCGAGGAGAGGACCGCTGATCATGCCGAAAATCGCCAGAGCAGCCTGGAAGAGCAAGGCTTTGTAAATTTGTAGTTCCCCAGTTTGACCTAATGGGGGAGCCTAAGAGCTGCAAATCTACTCTTCTTAGTTTACCTGCAAAACACTTCCCATTAACGAAGCAACTCCAGCCATTCCAATGCACAGAGCACCAAAGAATACACCTGTAATTATTGTTAGACTGAACAAATGACTCTGTAGTGAAAACATGCCTGTTTAATGAACATTATCCAAAATGCAGTAAAATATATGGCTTTGTTGTATATTGTAAGCTTATTTGTTTACAATAAAGCCCATAGTTTTTAGTCAGTGAGATTACAAACAGATTTTGTTTTGTCTGCCAGTGCCTTAGTTACTCAATGCTGTTTGTGTCAGGCTCTTTGAAGCAATTAAATTTTATGAGCAGCACCGCGTGTCCTTGTACGTAACTACATCATAGCATGTAACATTGTTGCTTTAGGATTTTTCACAGTGTTAACAATAAATATGTGGAAACATAACCAACTTTATGTTCCTAAGATAAGATAATGCTTTATGCATCCGTCTACTGGTATCTTCAAAGACTGCCAAACGAAAAGTGTCTGTTTTAATCACCACTGATAGCGTGTGTTCATAACTTACTCAGACCCATGTTCAACCAAGTCACTTGTTTCTCTGTGCGGTTTTTCCACAAAGGAATAATGAAGTCTTCCATTGTGACTGCGACCAAAGCGTTAATGCTGGAGGATACAGTGCTGCAAAACACGAAAAGGTGTCCAAATTTGCAGAGCTACATTTCGAATGAGGTTCAAGCTTGTAACCTTCAGTGCAATTAGATAGCCTGGTGAGACCAGAATTATTCCCCTCTATATTATACTATACTATACAGAGGGGGATCACTCGCTGGTACAGTGGTGAGTCTGGTTCCCAGGCTAGCAATTAGCCACTTTAAGGTGCACATTCTACAGGTATTACATTTATCATTTAATATATACAGCAAGAATGTAATAACTGCTGTTAATGGTGCCTGAATCCAAAGAATGAAGTTCTTAAAACAAAGTCACATTATTTTACTTGTTCAAAACAATAGCAATACAAGCACAAGAATATTGTGTGGCGTAGTAAAAAGTTATTGTCATGGCCTGCTTGCTAATACTTCTCCATATTAGATTTACAGTGTGCTAAAATTGTGTCTACTTACGTAAAGAAGTACTTACACTGTGATGGGTTTTATTGTTTTTTCTAAAGTGATTTTTACCTTTCCTTCATGTGAAAGCCCTCACCTAAGAGTTCCACTGTACGCAGCAGCCACAAACAAGCCAGGGATGCCAGGATAGTCGGCCAGAATGTCCATGACCATGTATGGAAGCAGCTATATTGATATCCATTTATAAAGTGATTTTAATTGCAATTTGTAAATAGAAGGAAACTTTCTGTTTGTGACTCAGTGAAAGGCTGGCGCAGTTACCTGATCAGAAGTAGCGACATCATCATTTGTTATTGGGTCACACTTCTTATAGATGGAGTACATTGTTAGTCCAGATAACATGGCCAGGCTCACAGTTACCCACAGTCCAACCATGTTTATATACAGAGCCCTGTTGAGAAATGACCCAATGTTGAAATATGCCCCAATCCAGAGACATTATCCCTCTGAACACACACAGGCACGGACACTTACATCTTGGCATGTCCCAGCGTTCTGCATGAGATGTAGCGCTGCACCTGGGACTGATTTATTGAGTATATAGAAGCCCACATTATGCTTCCTCCAATTACAATCGTCCAAAAAGTGTGGCGCTTCCGAGGGTCTGGGTCAAAGCTTTAACACAATGTAAAAACAAAAATGACCATATTTCACTGTAATTTGTTTCATGAAGACACCTGTAGATAAGGAGTTTTTTCATGATTGCCATTCAGTGTACTCACTCAAATGTATCTAGCCGCCCCCCTTCTCCTGCGTCCTCAAAGATCTTTGTCAGGCCTCCTTGTACCACTGCTCCTCGGGCTATAACAGCCACAAACCCAACCAGCATGACCACCATCTGCAAGACGTCAGTCCAGATGACTGCCTTCAGACCTCCCTAGAGCAACAACCACATAGAAGTGAGTATTTGGTCTTACCATCAGCACAGTGTGTAGTGTCTCTCATGACTTTAAAACTCTCTATTACCATTCTCTGTGTTCACCCCTGTGTCCTAATAATAAGAATAAAATATGACCAACCACAGTGCAATAAATAATGCACACTGCTCCTGTGGCGACAAGCACTCCCCATAGATCCAATCCAGTAACTACATAATAAAATCAAAGTATTAGTTACACAATCACAGTTCGTTGTTAAGACTAAATTTAATTATGTTTGTCTCAAGAAGAAACAATGTCTTACTTTGATTTAGAGCCAGAGCTGGGGCATAGATGACCAGGCCGGTGTACAGCGCCTTCAAAAGTTTGATTACAACATATTTACTCAGCCAAAACAAACTATCAACTTTGGATAAAGTCATCCAGCAAATGAAGATTACAGTAACATACTAAAGGATAAATATAATTGTTGCACATCAAGAATGATAATGTCTTATCTATAGACTGCAAACAGTAATCTTGAAATATGTCAATGTTCTTGAAATAAGCAAAAAGCATCAACAACAAATCACGGACATATTTACCTATTTCAAGAAAATGTTACTTATTTCAAGATCACTTTTTGCAGTGTATGATTTCAAAATAGATAAAATAAAGGCTATAAAGGTTTTTTTTTTTTACTTACCGTCTGCACAATGTACATTGAAGTCCCGATAATCCGAATGGGTCGACTAAAGCGCATCTCCAAGTACTAAAAAAACATAGATTATAATTCTAGAAGTGGTGTCACTGACCCAGTAGAGTTTGCAAACCCAGCATTTTGCATATTTATACTCTGACCTTTCTGCTCCTTCTAATAAACTCTGACTGCATCAATCATTAGCCATGTTAACATAAAGATTCCAAAGTATCTTGTTTTTCTTAGTTATTATCCATCGCACCTGCTCCATTCACTCTTGTCTTAATTAAGTTTTTTACTTACCTCATAGGCGCTGGTGATCCTTAATCTGTAGAAGAGAGGCACAAACAACTCTGCAGTGACTATCGACATCAAAGCATATGAAAAGCCAAACAGCCAGAAGGCTGTTCCATACAGATATGCCTCTGCAGGTGTGCCGATGACTGTGATGCCAGACATGAAGCTGGCAGTAAGAGACATGGCAACTGGCACGGCTGTCATCTGCCGTCCACCCAACAAGAACTCCTCACTGGATGTCTCCTTTCGACTGCGAATAGCTTGGAAAAGGCCAATGCCAGATGCCCCCACAACAATACCAATAAATACCACATAATCCCACACTGAGAACGTAGGTACTGGACCTCCAGTCCCCACCATGATTAACAGTGGAGGATAATTAAGATATTTCTTGATAGGAAATGTCAAATAGTTAGCAATAAACACTTAAGAAATATCCAGTTAGTCATGCAAAAGGCATGTTTTAAAGTCACAGATGACAGAATTTCCAAAAGTTGGTCCCAGCGGTCTTGCTGGTGCTCCTGTTAGTGACAGAATGACCACAGCAAGCTGAATGCAAGCGTGGCACAAAAAATCAGTTAATCATTATCATAATTAGAGGCCTGACTTGTGAGAAGTAGTATTCTTCGGAGTCGGGTCCATACACAAATTGCACAAAATATGAATTCCTTAAAAACCTACAAAACC
Source organism: Neogobius melanostomus (assembly GCA_007210695.1). Taxonomy (NCBI): domain Eukaryota; kingdom Metazoa; phylum Chordata; class Actinopteri; order Gobiiformes; family Gobiidae; genus Neogobius; species Neogobius melanostomus. The sequence continues at coordinate 3,798,376 of VHKM01000073.1, read as the reverse complement.
AACAAAAATTGCAATAACTATGTTCCTCAGGTATTATTTGTCTTCTGTATTGCTGCCAAGTGGTTGTGTTTCATTTCAAGAAAACTAGCTGTCCTCCAGAGGTTTATCTTGCTAAGAGCAGCACTTTAGGAATACCTTCCGTCATGCAAGACTTCTTGAGAACAGTTTGTGAACTTTTCTTTGATCAAAGCACTTGAAAGTAACATTCTAGGGTTCAGCTTTGCTCTGGGAAGTTATGCTTAGCTGAGCTGCAAAGGCATACAACATTCAAACATAATAAGTTTAGCGCTAGTTTAGAATGGTATTACTTTTTTTTGACAAATCAGTTTTTTGTACTAGTAGGTACATTTTACTGACAGCTCTTGTTCACACCAATAGTCTTTGAATCATTACCTCAAAAGCTTAAAACACACATAGCTGAGGTTAATTTTTAGCTGTATTACAAATAAATGAAATGTGTTAAAAAATACAGCTCATTGTTGATGAGCCTGATAGTGCTGCGGTAGGAGGACACCTAGTGGACATAAATTAGCAGCACATGTAAGGTTACGTCTCGCCAATTAACTTATTCATTCAGGTCTCCTTATCATGTGCGTCATATCAGGCTGAATGGACTCTTACATTTTCCATGTCATTCTCATAATGGACACGTCTTATCCACAAAGCCAAGATTATGGGCTCATTATAATTAAAACTGTTTTTAATATGTATAGAAAATGTGTTTTATAAGGGTTGTTAAACCTAGGTCTGTCCCAGTTTGCTGTTAGACTTTGCAAGAACAGGTGATGAAGACGGTACTTTTAAATTATAGCTCATTGTTTTCATTTTGTGCTGTCTTCTTACAGGTCCTCCAAAGTATTTTAACATGGAAACTGCCATCTTTAGCTGCTTGCTTTGGACTGTTTTGTTCAGTCCAGCTGTACCAATGTGCTTACCATCTGACTTTACCCTGTACGTGGAGAAGCCTGAGTGTGACTTCTGTGTGGCAATCAACACTACTATTTGCATGGGATTTTGTCGCACAAAGGTAGGTATACATTACAATGACAAAACAATAATTTAGTTCTGTGTCATTTTGTTGTATTCTGGTGTCCAGGACAGCATCGTGAGGAGTGCAGTTGGCCCATTGCTCTATCAGAGAAGCTGTACCTATGACAAAGTGGAGTACCGCACTACCATGCTCCCAGGCTGTAGTGCTAACCCGCTGTTTACTTATCCTGTGGCTCTGAGCTGCCACTGTAGTACCTGCAGGACAGAGAACAACGATTGTGCTCACAGGGCCAGTCCAGCCGGGTCTAGGTGCACCAAGCCTGTGCGGCATATCTACCCATATCCTGCTCGAAGTGATTACTTAAGCCCTTTTTAAGTTTGTCCCATAGCTGTCTACTGTTTGAACTTGATATGCCCTGTACTATTCAGGTCTGTCTCTGTTGTAGTACAAACGGTTCACATTTTACTATCCTCCTATAAGTGTCTCCCACACTAACTGTGTGTATCCTGAATGTGCTCTAATTAAATTGAAAGCCTTTAAATACGTCTTTGACTAAGAGCCTTGGCTTAATCTTAATCACATCCGTTGTCGTCGTATCGTAGATGTGTGTTTACAAAATAATAACCACGGGACCGTGACGCTCCTCGTCTATATTTACTCAGCGGTCATGGAGGAAGGCACGTGGTTACTGACACACTCAATAAGCTCTAATGCTTTTAATCCCAGTTGTATCATTTTGGCTCTGTGAGTTTGTCCTAGAACAGATTTGAATGTGTTGCTTGGTATTTTGAAAAACAGATTGTCTCTAATAATAGTCCATATAGCTCACAATGTGTTGAAGAAAATCATGTGAATCTGTGTCATGTGAAGTGTCATTATCTGTAAATTATAAACGCCGTGGTATTATATTAACTTGGCTTTGACTCATACACACTTGAGTCAAAAAACTATGATTCACATACCCACAATTCCTCAAGAGGTCGTGAACTGCTCCTGGCAACTGTGAGTGTAAATGGTCAGCCAACCAGGGGACCCGTCTAGTCCCCAGGGCCCCTAAGAATAAATCTCTGTAAAAGGAAACGAAACAGAAACGGCAGAGAAAGATACCTAGCAGTAAAACTTCAGAATATTGACTCAGTATTTGTATTAATGTTACTGTCACTGTGTGTTATATTCCATTCTGAGTAACCTCCAAAAAGCAGTCGTATAACCTGATTATGGCATGATCACACTGGTCAACTGCCCAAAATTGTTTGAATTCTTGGCATTGTGGTGTTTTAGACACAGATGACAGATCACCAAGTACCTGACGTGGAATTTGCTTCCATCAGCACTGCAACACAACCAACCGCCACATAGCGGTCACGCTTTCAGACAAATGTACCATTTGTTTGTGTTCTGTTTATTCATGCACATATGTGATAAACTAGGAAATACATAAACGATGAAAAGCTTTATTTCCGATTACTGATATAATGCTGATATATTTTTGGACTCTGATGTTAAAAGCATGTATCAGCCTGCGGGGCTGCCTTTCATGAAGCACAACTCTTTAAGAGCCCACCCAGTAGGTAAAGTTAATAATATGTCTATCTATAGTCTTCACACGCTTTTGTGCTGCACCAGTGGTAAAAACCTGTTATGTAGAATGTTCTAGTTTCTACTGAAGGTTGGATAAAATCTCTTATGCTTATGTCATTTTAGTTAGCTAATAGACTCTAGGTTGATTTTCTTTTGCACTTATGAGTGCGTGCAAAACAAGTATACTGTTTATATTCAATGATATCTAAATATTTCTGAGCTCCTGCAAAAGTAGGCTATTTTTCTCTGTGAACAATGGAAGTGAGTAACAGCTTTGCAATGTACGGACTGGCAGTCATACTGATGATGACAGCAAGCTTTCTGGAACAAACCAAACGGTGATGTTCTTAACCCCTCTACAATCAGTGGGGAAAATCTTCATAACGCCCATTTCAAAGTAGGAAAATTGAGCGAAATGTAGGAGTTTTCTGTCTTTGGATGTAGCCTATACAAAACTTCCAATAATGGTCTAAACACAGATTATGTAATGCATTTAATCCTATAAAATCACTTGCTTTTCAGACAAAAATGATGGAAGAATAGTGAGTAGATAGAACAATGGTCTTAATTATTCACTTTTTCTTTTTCTTGTTTTTTTGCTATAGCACTTTCTGATAGGAGTAAGATAATGATTGACTTAGCAAAGCAACCAATAATAGGTAGGGCAGATCCCATTTGGGCCAATGAAAATCTAGTATGTAAAATTTACACACCATTTGGTTCGTGGCTGAAAAGAAATGGAGGTTGGGGAGGGAGTCGAGTCCACCACTCCACCCATCGGCTTAAAACGCAATGGAAATTTCCAGTACTCTACTCGCAAGTATATCAGCAGCCCTGACGGTGAACAAAGTATACGAAAGCAGAAACAAACGAGAGGAAGCGTCTAAACAAATACAACTTTTTGGTGAGTGTACTTTGCTTTCCTTTTAGATCTTGCGCCGCGTGCTTGGGGATCGTTATACTCCCGTGAACTTAGCCCCTCATCATGCTCAAATTTGAATACAAAATATGCAATTGTTTTGTGCTGTAAAAATCGTCGTTTGTGAGATATTATGATTGTTTTTTGATACAGTGTTGTTGTCGTGCGCGCGCTTCAAATGAGGACGAGCATGGACACCTCAAGGCTCTAAAGTTAATAGTTTTAAAACCGAACCAGCACAAACGGAAATCTTTACAGCACAGACGTAGAGGAAGCGGTTGACGCCATTTTAACCCGTTTTGGAGCTTTATAACGAGCAGGGTGAGATCTGACCAATAAAACAATCATTAATATCTCAAAAAGGATAACGGCATAAACTATTGACACTTTTTTTAATTTAAATTTGAACATGGTGAGGGGCTAAGTTCACGGAAGTTACTCTGCGCGTCCTTCTCAGTTATCGGGCGCGACAGATGTCAATCATCGTCTTGCTCGCATTTTATTGGCTTAGGCGCTTTAGGCCAGCGCGCTCACCTAGATTGGTGTGAGCCCAGCCTAAGTAGTTGCTTGAGATCAGGGAAGGAGGAACTTAACAAAAATATAATAATATATATTTTTACTTGCTTTATATCAAAATGTAAGGCCAGGAGGTCCATTTTGTACATTTCTTAAAATTCGTAATACATTTAGACTTCCAGACTATCACTTTTTTGTGTGTGTTTAATTATTTAATAAAGCCCGCCGAGACCATTAACGTCTAATTATTAAGCATATGGGCTATGCTGCATGGGTTAGTTTAGTACATTTCTGAGGCAATAAATGTAGGCTATGTTTTAACATACTCCTAAAATGTACGGAGGAGAACCATGACTATATATGGCGTTCCGGTATGTGAAGACCACGCCCCTAGGTTGTACTATCGTCCCGTGACCCTGCTGTATTTAGATAAGCCAGGGCCATCTGTAGGATAAGTGCTAGTGCAACAAGTAGGAGGACCTAGTTGGAACCTGAACATAACTTCTTGGTAACTAAGTTTCTTTATCTCTTTTCAGAACACTTGATTCAGTGAACAACAAGACACCTCCCTTTTTTTTGTACAACTCCCTGTCTTCCTAACACTCGTCATGTCTCAACAGCATATTAGGTAAGCATTTTTCATACACTGCTTGAGTTGTATCGCAGACAAATTTGCTCCAGTATCGGTCTATGTTATTTGATAATGTGACTAACCGGTTCCCCTCTCTCCAGTCTTCCAGCTAAACTCATCAATGGCGGTATTGCTGGCATTGTTGGCGTCACTTGTGTCTTTCCCATTGACTTGGCAAAGACCAGATTACAAAATCAGAGGGCAGGCCAGCAGGTCTATAAGAACATGTAAGTGAGATTACTAACATCTTGGTATGAACGGTGTCCCAGTTTATATAGGGCACACCACATCTACTGTGACTCACAACTCTATCATGTAAATCCCACTGTGACACAGGAATTCACTGTGATGATTGTAAAGATAAACTAAATTCCAGTCCATTATAAGTAATAATGGTTCTCCACTGGGATGGTATTCCATGAACCATTTGAGAGTTGTTTTTTTATTTATTTTTTCACAGGATGGATTGCCTTGTGAAAACTGTTCGGACTGAGGGGTACTTTGGAATGTACAGAGGTAAGACTTGGAACACATGTGAAATGCTTCAACACATAGAATAAACTATGGAGGGGTCAGTATTCAGGAGAACTATGATAAAAGCTTAACATGACAGTGTTCACAGCAGAATTGTATGCATGAATATCCTAATTTTACAAACGGTTGGTCAAAAAGCCTAGCATAGCAAGTAATATGTTTTTTCTAACCACTTCATTTACTGATTAGATGTACTTAATCATCACTGACTTCTTGTGGAAGTGGTTTAGTGTAAGGTGATAAAGAATAGGCCTCTGCTTTTGTGAGGAAAGCTGTTGTTTGCATCTGTGTTTTTCATATTACAGACGTGGTTCCCCCTGGGATATTGAAGGCTAGCCGATAAGGCGCAGCCACGCTGGAGGCAAATCATTAAATGGTTCTTACAATATTGCTCTATTTAAAACTTTAGGAACATGTTTATGTTTTGCCATCTTCTGTCTTTCTATTTTGTCCCTCCACTGTCGCCTCATATCCCTCATTTCAGGACTGTGCATTGTGTTATGGCAGACTCTTGGTAAAATGAAACCATACAAAATGGCATGGCTATGTCGTAGATTTACCCAAGTCTGTATGCACAAGACAGTCCAAGATCTACCCTGTCTATTTACTAACACTTGTCATTTTCTTAACATGCTCACAATCTTGTAGTTTATTCTGTTTTCCACCAAGTGGTTTCTTGTTGGTTTTCAGCACTTCAGTTGTTTCACATTTTCTTCTTAACCATGTTAATGTAACCTCTTGCTGTTCTGTCATTTTTACTGATCATAGCATCTTAATGAACTTGTCTTTTATTTGTTGTTACTGTAACTTAAACTGTTTACTGATTTGTAATGGTAATTAGGGATAATGACGATGTACTTTAAATGTGTTTTGGAAATTAGCATTTTGTCCAAGCACAAGTAACTGGGTTTGTTTCTCCTCAGGTGCTGCTGTCAACCTTACTCTGGTCACTCCTGAGAAGGCCATCAAACTGGCTGCCAATGACTTCTTCCGTCAGCACCTTGCCAAGGATGGGTAAGTTAACATTTTAATTGCACTTTGTACTCCCCCACCCCCCATTTTGTTTTTAACAAAGTATATTTTTTCTACTCCTGTTAACAGGAAGGGGCTGACTGTGTTCAAAGAGATGATTGCAGGCTGTGGAGCAGGCATGTGCCAGGTTATTGTTACCACTCCAATGGAGATGCTGAAGATTCAGCTGCAGGACGCAGGCAGAGTTGGTTAGTAATAAACCTGTTGAATATGTTATTCATTTATGTATACTTGCTTTGTTTTTTTATTTACACAACTGACTTTCCATAGCTGCCCAACAACAAAAGCCTCTCGTGATGTCTCCAACAAAGCTTGTCACTACAAACACTCTTTTGAGTCGGTCCTACAACTCTGGCACAGTGGTGACTGCCCCACGTGCAGTGTCTGCCACACAGATTGCCAAGGAACTGTTGCGAACACAAGGCATCCAAGGACTCTACAAAGGACTGGGGGCAACGATCATGAGGTAAGTCTTACTGTCTTTCAATGGATACAAAATGAGGAGTTTAATCACTCTGTTCTTTACACTATTTTCCCCTTCAGGGATGTCCCGTTCTCTATTGTGTATTTCCCTCTTTTCGCCAACTTGAACCGGCTGGGTAAGCCCAGTGCAGAGGCATCTTCACCGCTTTACTGGGCCTTCCTGTCGGGCTGTGCAGCTGGCTCGTGTGCTGCTGTGGCTGTTAATCCTTGTGATGGTGAGGATGATTCACTGTGCATAGTGTTTTTTATTTTTATATTTCTGCATTTGATAGCTAATTTGCTGTTTGTTTTTGTTGTTCCTAGTGGTGAAGACAAGGCTGCAATCTCTAAACAAAGGGTCCAATGAAGAGGCCTATAATGGGGTTGTGGACTGCATCAGGTGAGATGTACTGACAGATTCAACTTGTTTTTTACTTTTAAGTAGAACCAAAGCATTAACACATTTGTTCCTTACAGTAAAATCATGCGTAAAGAGGGACCCACTGCCTTCCTGAAAGGAGCAGGCTGTCGTGCACTGGTCATTGCGCCCCTGTTTGGAATTGCACAGGTGATGTACTTTGTGGGCGTTGGAGAATATATACTTGACAACTCTCCTTTGAGATTCCTTAAATGAAGATTCTCCTAAATGATGACTGGCTATGCACGGGAACATCCAGTGAAGACGGTACACCTGGCAGCTACGTACCATGGGTTTACATGCTTGTAAGGTCCTGTTTGAGTATTTTGAAAGGCCTCAGGATTGTAAATGCCTGAGTTTGTTTCAGTTCTCATTTGTGTTGCACTTAACACTTTTGTGACTTATTCAGCAGGCCAATTCCAGAGTTTGAATTGCACATCTAGCCTTACTGGTTTAAGGGACTAGTTAAGCATTATTCTAATGTCCCTTAACAGCCCGGTTCTGTTTCCCTCTATGAGGGAGCTGGTTTCAGTATCACAAGACTGTAAATCCATCGAAATGTTACATTTCTGTGTTTGAATTAATGAATGCAGTGGCTTGCAGTTCTTGACTGTAGTCCTTATTAACAGACCTTTTGTTGAGACAAATGCATTATTTATTCACAAAGGGATTTTTCTTTACACCATTTCACAAGTTACTGTGAGTTTGACTGATATACCTTCCATTATATTGGGACCATTCAATTTGTTGTGTCCTATTCTCTCCTTTTTTATGTAGTGCTGTATTTAATTAACTTAAACTTGATGCAAAACGTTTGTCACCTCAGTCACACATTTTACATCCACAAACCTTGTTTGACTTGTTTATGCCTTAAGAGAGAAAACAAATTGTGCTCTTGGCCAAACATAAATGCAAGACTGTTACAAGTCTGTGGAAACTTGTTTTTATACCATATGTATTAAAGCTTTTGTACACTCTGTAAATGATTAAATATATAAATTGAAATCTAATCAGTCTTTTGTTCATAATTTGTAAATTGGTTTATTTTTACCATATTTAGGTCTCTGTGAAAGAGGTGGTATGACCAGGGCCTGTTGCCCCTAATGTTTTGCCCGTCTTCTGATCGTTTTTTTTATAACTGTGTGTGTTGCTCATGTTAGTTTGGTAAAGGGTCTTGAAGCCTGCGTTGCCAGCTTAAGCAGTATTGGACAGCATAAAGGAAGGTTCGGACATGTCAAATATAACATTTTTGTACTTTGTAGACAAGGCCACTTTTTCTTATCCAATGTGAGTCCCAAGTGCAGCCGCTGCAGAACTTTACCTCAAAACACACCAGTTAAAAAAAAAAAAGTTTGACTTTAAGCACCATATTTTAATTGTTAAACTTTAACTATAATGGCATTATACTAAATATTGTACATCAAACCAAGAAAATGAACAGCACATTAAACAACGCTGTGTTTCAGTACCGGATGAACAGGAGTATTTATCAGGTTTAAGTCCATACTATCTACACTCCCTCTATTGTGCTTTAAAGTAATATGTACAAGTGATGAAAGAACAAGAACGGCTGAATAAATATTCAAATTGCATGGAAAGGACAAAAGTGCAGTACCTGGAGGCATATCCATGTGAATTTACAGGCACAAAGAATTGGTTCTGCAAAGGGAGGCTAGTCCTCAAAATATTACAGTACTCATACTAATCTGGTTGGCAACATGTATATTGTATAAATAGAAGATAATCCACTGGAACATTTACAAGTTTGAACATTCACCACATTCAAAAAGGCTTGAAGTGTTACTTTAGTGACTTGCAGCTGCTGAGAGGCACCAGTTTGACAAGGGGATGCTAAAAACCTGGGAATGTGTCGGAGTAGTGGAAGAAACTAGCCATGCTGTGTGTAAAAGAACTACAACTGTATCATAGTTTTGTGCTGGTGCAGATCAATATGTGGCTATGATCCCATGTATATTGCATCAAATTTGGTCCAGAGAAAAGCACTTCATTTTTGATCAGTGAAATGTAATCAAACCCTTCTTTTGCGGCCTTTTGATCTTGAAGGGCTATATAACCTCCCGGCTGTTCCTTATGGCGCAACACAGAACCATACTGAATATCATACCAATTATCTGCAATGAGAAAAGAAAGTACATTTAAATACATACAGCAAGAAAATGAGCCAAAACAATTAAAACTTCTCACCATCACTCCAGCGATACCAATCCCAATGTAGCCAATTACATGCAGCTTTGTATTGAAGAAGTCAGTAATAGCAGAAAGACAATCCTGTAATAACAAACTGGTGAATCAGTGGAGTTAGAAGCACATACCGTTCTCATCTAGCACTACTGCAGTCAATAAAGCAGCACATCATATCATTACTATTTTTACAGTACAGAAGAGGACAATGATGTAAGAAAACGCATTATTGCCATCTAGTGTCTGTCGTGTGTAACAACTGAGAATGTACCCTTTTGTTTTCCTCCTCTTCAGGACAGAGAGTGGGGTCTGCGGTGGAGCCTCCACAGCAGTCCAGCTGGAAAGGAACCAATGTTTTTAGTTTGCGATTCTACATTAGTATTAGAGTAACACGATAAGTGAAATACAAATGAACACACAGTTTTGTGGTATATTTTTGCGATTGCGGTGCCGTTCACGTTGGTGTTGTCGGTGATGGAGCTGCTGTAAAACTTCTGAACCTCCTCAACAATCTGTAATAATTCAACAATTCACAAATTACCATTCGTAAAAGAGAACACTTACAAGAGTAGAGATTGAATACTTACTTGCTCCTTGTTGATGAAGCCGAATACACCAGCTGCAATCTCAGCTCCAAAGATAATCAGGAGGCACGCAAAAAACTGGAAGAAAGAAACACTGCTTCAACAAAATAGGCCAAGATGTTGTGATTGTAACTACAAGAAAACATTGAAGAGACAAACTAACAATAGGAAGTAATGGGTGGATCACAACAACTTTATCTGTAATAACTAGTGTCAGTGTAGTACTCATAGTAGTAGAAACTGCTGTGATCATTCAATTCACTTGCACATTATTCTAATACTGTATTTGTGACGCTGTTGCTTTTGTGTCAGACAAAGAAAATGGGACCGAGCAGTTTACCTAACGTGGGTATTACATACCGATGCGAGAAGGCACTGCGACTCCCGCACAGCTCCAAAACAACCAAAGAATCCAACAACCATCATAAGGCCTCCAGCGCCCAGGAGAATGTACACCGCTGCAGAGAGAGACATGATGTTACTGTTCATCAATGACTCAAATACATTTCCTTGAGTAGAACGTTTTGAAGAAGTAGAAGAAGAAAAGAACAACCTTTTTTAGTCATAGTCATACTCCTTTTGAAGAAACTGTACTTGAAAGAGCGTTTTTTGAGTACTTGTATATAAATGGGTGGATATTTTTGAAATATTGTCTTGCTTGTAGAGAAATAATAGGTAACTCTTTCCACTATAATTAAATCTCTCTGAGAAAAGCTTCATATTACCATAAGGGAAATACTACATTTAAATATATTAATATATTTAAATAAATCATGTTATTCCATGTTATAGAATACATTGTTGTTGCATGTAATTTATTTGATCTGATTTTATGTTGTTTTATTTCATAATATCATCATTTCAATTTGTTTTTGATCAATTGTATCGCTTCAATTCAAAAACATAAATTAGTTTCTCATTCTCCAATTGTTTGTTGTTACTCAGTAATTAAGAGTAGAATACCTTTCTACTCTTACTAGTAATCATTCGGATTACTGCTTTTTACTTCTAAATGAGGAAATACGTTTTCAAGGCTTTGTTACTCTAACTAAAAGAGTTCGCTGCTCCACCACCTGTGATGGATTCTTTTACGCATGAGTGGCTTGGACGCAATTCAACACCTCACCAGAAGATGGCAGTACAGTCCCTGCACATCATTGCTTTGTAGGAGTTTTATTTATAAAGGCCTGTTGTTATATACTGAGTAGGAAGGAGGCGATAGTGCTGCTCTGATTCTCCCACTGCTCAATGTAATACTTCCCACTCCTACAGGCCAATATTCAGCATTTGGGTCATTGGAAATTCAGCTGGTGAACAAATACAATTTCCTTTTACAAGTAAGAAAATTATTGTATAATTTATAGTCAGTGTCACACAGTATGATCATCTGCCTAGTAATACAGATTACCACAGAATTTACCTAAAATCCAGAGATTAACCAATATATTTTTTCATGGCCAAAGCCGCTTCAGATTTTAGATTGCCCTTGACCTCAGCCAATATTTTGACCTATATTTTGAATCATTTTAACCCAAATAATATACTATGTCAGCGTGGTGCACTGTTATGTTAGAGTAAATAATTAATTAATTAATAATTAAACTACAAACATAAAGCATTCAAACTGTGGAGCCTGAACTAGTATATGCCTATGTTGGAACTTTAAAGGGATGTATCAGGATTTTTGACATAGGGCCTATTTCCTAGTTATCCAGAGTGTTGTTGATGTCTGGAGATATTTTTTTCTAAATTCATGCAGTTCTTATATTTGAAGAGCTTAGTGGTGCTAGGCTAATGCTAGGCTAACACATTTGTATGGTATCAGGAACCATGCATTAAAAACAATCTGGCGCACTCCACAGTGCACATGAGGCAAATCATGTATAACCCCAGACTACCCATATAAATGTCTGTGTTAACAGAATAATCTTTGAAATATAACTGACCTTGTATCACATGAATACCGCATTTTGAGGGACTATTTTCTCGCAGATCACTCCACCGCTGCGTTGGCTTACAACCACGAAGCTGATGCTCATCAAATATAAGTTATTTTAAATGCAAAATGGTTAAAATTATTCTATCGACACAGACATTTATATTGTTAGTCTGGCGTTATAAGTGATTTGCCTCAGGTGCACTGTGGAGTGTGCCAGACTGTTTTTAATGCAGGGTTGCTGATACCATAGAAATGTGTTAGCCTAGCATTAGCCTAGCGCCACTAGACTCTTCAAATATAAGAACTGCATGAATTTAGAAAAAAATATCTCCAGACATCAGCAACACTCTGGATAACTAGGAAATGAGGCCCAATGTCAATTTTATTGAAATATCCCTTTAAGGTCTAAAAAGTGTACAAAAAAATTAAAAGAAAGAAAAGAAAGAAAGAAAGAAAGAAAGAAAGAAAAAGGTCTATCTCTAATCTAAATTTAGTGGCAAAAGGAAAAGACACAGCCAACCAATAACAGCCTAGTTTCTAATGTCAGGTTTTTCCATCTGCTCCTTTTTTTTACTCCTCGGTCTGTGCAAATTATATTTATGTTGTTGCAGGACACAACAAAACTCGCTTTTGGCAAACAACAGCATTTGTTTGCCAAAAGCCAAATCTAATTCTCTCTTTCTGCACACAGCAGCCTCCTCCATTGTCCCAGCTATGATGTCGTCACCTCCTGACTACGGGCCTCCTGTAACCAAACACCAACCTGCCACGCACACCACCCACCCCAGTGCTCTGCTCTGGGCCTCATCAGCGCCATCGGCAGCAACCTCCACGGCAATTTAATTAATCCACATGGGGGAGGACACAAGCTGTTGTTTTGTTGCTTCTACAGAGGAGTTAAGGAAGGAGATGTTGTCTGGAGAAGTGACGAAAGACAGGGATTTGAAGGTAGTAATGGTACAGAGACACAAGGCTGCTTCTATTGTATACACAAAGTGCTTAAACAGGAATTATCCTCACCCCTAATGTTTTCCATCACGTTAAATATGCCACTCCAGGCTTCAATGATACCATGCAGTAACTGGTACTGTTCTTGCATTAGTTTAGTTGTTCGTATTTCAGTCTTCTTAGAAATGTTGCGCTTTTTTAGTAACTGAATTGCATTTTGCACTTGTTAGAAAACAAATTGTGTATTATTCATTGATCCAAATAGGCTTTAAAATGAAGCCATATTATTCTTTCATATATGTCTTCTTAAAGCTAACAGTGAGAATCATAAAACGTTTGACAAGTTCGGTGTTAGTTTGGTGCTAGAAACTGCATTTGCATTTCAAATTATGCTAACGCCTAAATCAGATTATCACAGCTAGTTTGTTGTTTGCATATTCAAATGTGTATTGAATTTATCCCACCGTCTTCTATTCTTTTTACAATTATAGTGTTGCATTAGTGACTCTACGTAAGCGTTAGAATGACTACAACTGTGAAACTTTACAGATCTACTGGTGCCACCTGCCACGCCCGATCTGCTCCCCATGTCCCGGGAGAGGCAGTCCAAAACCCTGATGATGTGAAGTCACCATTTTAGGTCATGGTTTGAACGGGCGGAACAAGAATAGGCTTCATTCTGATCCCCTTCGCCCACAGCCAGAGCGAGGAGGAGGAGGGGGTATGGGCATTGATACTTCACGCTGAACACTATTGTCCACTGTACGTTTCAATGGCCAGTTGTATTTTTTATGTGAGTTTAGGAAATAAAGCCTCCATCCGACAGCATTCAAAAGCCATCTGAGGACATAATGCTGCAGTTTATCAAGAGACAAATGTGTAATTTGTCTCCTTCAAGCCACTGTCAGTTTGTGAGAGATTGATCAATCTGATAAAAGACTCTTAGTGAAACAAATTGCCACATAATCTGCACTGATTTAAAATGATATGACATCTTTCATTAGGAAGTTACAGCGGGGCGCTAGTGTAACAGAGACCTAGCCTTAGTCGTCTAAAACCAGAAAACAGAACAATAATGTGTGGAAGATCTGCAAATTTAAAATATCGGATTCATCTCCAATGTCAAGAAATGTGTGAAAAATGGGGAATCATTTGGGGGAAAATTGGGAGAAATTGTGTACAAAGGGAAAATATTAGTAATAAAAAATGAACAAAAATCCTGGGGAAAAATTGGGAAAATGAGAAAAAACAATTGGGGCAAAATATGAAACAATTGTATACAAACAAAATTGGGGAACAAACAAAATTACTTCTGTCGCTGGACCAACAGCATCAAATCTGGGATCTAAAGATATAATTTTTTCAGTTCCTGCTTTCGATACTTTTGTTTTTTCGATACCAGTAGTAGGGCTGGGCGCTATATCGATATTTAAGATATATCGATATATTTTTAAATGAGATATGGAATTAGACCATATCGCGTATATCTGGATATTTCAAATTCAGATAAGCTATTAAGTTAACAAAAATAAACAGGTAACCTCAAGCTGATTTAAAAAAAAGTTTATCTTAAACTGAGCACTTTATTTTGTTATCTCTTTATATAGTATAAATGCTGCCCTCAGAAAAATATTTATTTATTTTATAGGCTATTTTTATCCAAGACTTTTTTTTTAATTGAAATGTTCACCTTACGGAGCTTTGTTATATAGTGTTTATGCTTACATTTTATAGTGAGTTTTCATCGTATATCGATATTCATCCTAAATATGACTTTTGGTCCACATCGCCCAGCCCTAACAAGTAGTACCGAAACATTTTTGTTAGATAGCATACTGGTATCGTCTAACAGAAACTTGGTAGGGCTGGGTGCCCTACCAAGTCTCCTGATTGTTTTTTTGTTTATGACATACCATTTTTGCCAAAACATAGGTTATATATACACAATCATACTTAAGATTTAGCTGAAAATTTTACCCAGTTTTCATTAGTTTGACCGTTGTTTGTAATGTTTATTGTTTCACTTCCTTATTGGACACTGACTGGAAGTGACATAGATGGAGGTAAACCATTTTAAACTGTTGCCGCGCCGACCATGTCATACCTGAGACCATACCATGAGAAATTTGTCAGGAGGATACTATGGAACTATCTATGTCATTAACATAAAAGATTAAAGAAAAATAACTTTTATTTCCAACATTTCTCCATTAAATTGTAGTTTCACTAAAATAAACTATTATTATTACTACTATTAATGCTTACAACAATGTTATCCATCTAACTAAGTCATAATTACGAAAGGATTTATATATGCACTTTACATGAAAGTTAATAACATGCAACACACAACCAGTCAATACGAAGTCAACATTGTAACTATGGTTATTTTCCAACAAACAGAACAAAGTTGTTTAAGTTGTGTTGTCAGTTGTGTTGTCATGGCGATGTGAAAACAGGAAAAAACCTCCCTCTCTCCTGGTACAGCATTTTTCACCTTTTTCTGCGACCTGCATTTGTGGTTTGTGTGTTCCACATTGTTTTTCTGGATACTTTTGTACGTCTTTGCCCAGTTTTTGTGGAGGTTTGGTGGATTTTTTTTTTACTTTGAGAGTCCAAAATGGTCCTTCAGAAAGCAGCTTTTTAAAGGTAAACAAAATGCTAGCGTTTCAGCTAAACCCATTTGAGACCTACACATTTGTTCTTCTGAGACACTGCAGAGGCACCAAGAGCCCCCACAGCTGCAGCACAGTGGAGGCGTCACAAGAGGATCTACAGGAAACAGCTGCCCAGTGCAGGACACCACGCTCTGCAACAGGAACAAACCCAGGAGGCGCTGCACCGTTTCAGAGGATCAGAGGAGACAAGAGGGCAGCCTGCCAGGTTTCTTCCAAGTGCTACAGTTCCCCCGACCTCCAAGGTCATGCGGGTCAGGTTGACACACAGTGGCAACGCTGCTCAGCTGCAGCAGCTCAGGACTAACACCTGAACACTATTTCGTTGTACGCTTGTACAATGACAATAAAGCACTTACTTACTTACTTATCACTTACTTAAGAATCTACTAAATGTTTTGTGAATATTGTGATATTCATACTCATAAGTTTAGTTTATTAGTTTATTTAACAGGGACAATGTGCAAAACATGGCTAAAAGTGCTTGACACTAGGGCTGGGACGATACAATTTTGTCACGATCCAATACGCCTCAGGATACTTTAGGGGCCGATCCAATACGTATTGCGATACAGTAAGTAATTATGATAAGAAATATATTTACTTTCAAATGTGTAAATATGAAAGTCATGTGTCCAAAAGTATCCACAACAAAATGTGATAAAGTACTGTGTAACTGTTTCTGACAAATAAAGGAGTGCAAGATAAAAATGCCTCCGAACACATTGCAGCACATAAACAGAGGCCTATTACAAACAGCATTATATGCACCTAAATCTAAACTCATTTTATAAAACACTTCAAGAAACAAAACTTGAAGAATAGCATCAGCACATTGTAACTGAATGTGCAAAAAATTCAGCTTCTACATTAACTAGAACTATTTTCAGTGGTTCATCTTTATAACTTATGTCATAAAAATAGCGATGAAAATATCCATACTTTGATAACGATACTTGTTATCATGGCAAAAAGTATTGTAACAATATTGCAAACCAATATTTTGTCCCAGCCCTACTTGACACCAGACTTAGCTTTAGCTTGTTTCCATCTGCAGTCCCCGAGCAGATGAGTTGATTCCAATGTAAAATGTATTGTACACCATTCAAATATATCCCAATCACACAATCACATCTCTTTGTGCCAAGAAATAAGGCTCTTAAGTAAGTAAGTAATTAAGTAAGTAAGTAAGTAAGTGCTTTATTGTCATTGTACAACTGTACAACAAATAGTGTTCAGGTGTTAGTCCTGAGCTCCTGCGGCTGAGCCGCGCTGCCACTGTGTCAACCTGACCCGCATGAACTTGGAGGTCGGGGAAACTGTAGCACTTGGAAGAAACCAGGCTGGCTGCCCTCTGTCTCCTCTGATCCTCTGAAACCTCCTGGGTTTGTTCCTGTTTCAGAGCGTGGGGTCCTGCACTGGTCAGCTCCACCTCCACCTTCCTCTTCCTCGCTCTGCTCCCTCCGCTTCACAACAGTCTTTCACCATCTCTTGTTTGTCCTTTTTGTTTCCTGCAGCACCTCTTGTGACGCCTCGACTGTGCTGCAGCTGTGGGGGCTCTTGGTGCCTCTGCAGTGTCTCAGAAGAAGAAATGTGTAGGTCTCAAATGGGTTTAGCTGTAAAGCTAGCATTTTGTTTACCTTTAAAAAGCTGCTTTCTTCAGGACCATTTTAGACTCTCAAAGTAAACAAATCCACCAAACCTCCACAAAAACACGGCAAAGACGTACAAAAGTATCCAGAAAAACAATGTGGAACACAGAAACCACAAATGCAGTTCGCAGAAAAAGGCAAAAAGCTGCACAAGGAGAGAGGGAGGTTGCTTCCTGTTTTCACGTCGCCATGACAATAGGTCAATTAAGTAACAATTAAGTAGTCATTAGGGCTGTTACATCTACAACCTATGGCACAATTTCTCTTAGAATGGCAAATGGGAGTAATAAAGGCTTGTAAAACGCTAATTACACACATTGTAAAATAGACCCCCATCAAAAGTCCTATTTTTGTGCACAGGCCATTATAGTGAAAATAAAAGGAATAATGGAACTAAGCATTGCCTGCTAGAGTATTTAGACAAGCTCTAACATGCAATGCACACAATGGGGGTAAGAAAAGTAGTAGTGGTAGTAGTAATAAAAGTAATAGAATTGTATATGCGGAATCAATGTTTTAAGTTTATCTTATCTAATCTTAGCTTAACAATTATCTGTGTATGTGTGTATGTGTATATAGTAAGTATAGATGTCTTGAGACTGGCAGGGGCAATGGATACTGTTAAGAAAATGGTCCACAGTGAACTAGTGTATGTGCTAAACATATTATTTATGTAAGTAATACACAATATTCAAACATACCTATAAAGAAGGTGTCCGGAGCTCCATCTCCAGTGAGCAGCTCCACTGTTTCGGGGTCAAACCTGAGCCACAGTCCCACGGCCAGCACCAAGAGGCCCGACAGCTATAACACATCAGCACTCAACAGTTATTCACAGATACGCAGCCTTCATTAACATGTCCAGCAGCATTTTGTCTTGTACTCCCTCCCATTATCAACAGTCAAGCAGCTTTTGATGCCCAGGCTGAGTTCCCACTGGGTCTTCTTTTTTATTCCATGCCAGATATGTAAATGACTCACTAAAGCTGGTGAAAGAGAGAGATGTCCAAAAAAATTCAGAGTTGAGACAGTTGGACAGGCTAGTTTATGTTTGGAAATAAATGCAGGTTCATTGGGTTTCTACCACCAATTATAGTCTGCCTCCTGTACAAAAGTTACATATCTCCCTATGCAATGGGAAAATGACTCATCATATTATTACTGCTATTGATTATTATTTATTGTTGCTACTGGACCCACAAGTCGCTATTATTAGTCAATGAAATACAAAAGATTCTATTAGTTCTATTCAAAGTAGACATGCATATTGTTTTGTGTCGTAAAAGTAAGAAAAAGTATGGAAATCCTTTGCTCGGCGGAAACTTTGACCACAAATAGACGTATTGATGAAAACCCAGGTGCCATGGTAAGAAAGTTTATCTGTCTGACCTTCTCCACACGAGATGATTTGGTTAAATAAGACTACACAAATCTATACAAATTAAATGGGCGGCTGTTTGGCAAGGCACTGTCTAAAATAATCAGTTCCGTATCTAGGCAACACAGAAAGATTAATCATCCATCATTTGTATGTTCAAGTCTTATAATCAAAGTGCCACATCTCCATCCTTATCTCGCCGTTGTGCTTCTCCCACAGTGCATTTCGGTCACACTGACAACTCTTTGGTGCCTGGCTGAGTGACATAATGCAGGAAGTGATGGGCTGCTTGTCAATAGTTCACCTTCCAAAAAAATTTACTCGAGTTTAGTGTCATCCTGTTTAATTACACAGTGACCACTCTATCTGTCTCCCTCCCCCCAGAAAAATGCAGACAAAAAGGCAACTGTGTATTTCTGTGGAGTGTGGACAATCAAAGTGAGCATTTAAATGAATAGGGCCTGCTTTAAAAAATTACATGATACAGTGTCAACATGCATGAAACGTCAAAAAGGCGCTTGGAAAGCAAGCAGCAGTAATGCATGTGCGGCTAAATTACATCCTACACAAATCCTGTTTAGTGGCTTATTGAATTTGCCCATGAATTGTTCTCCGGGTCTAGTGGGCAGACGTTAATGAGCTGTAATAAATCAGATATGGAGGAGTAGACTTCACTCAGAGATGATTTATTAGCGAGAGTACAAATGTCACACGTAAAGCAACACAGCAGAGTGAACAGGTGGATACAGGCTGCACCAGCATCACCCCCGCTCTGCACAGGACCAAGTATAAACAACGATAGGCAGCTACAGTGTATTGAGTAAACATGGAAAAAGAAACGGAATTTCATAACACTTGGACTGATGGACATTGCTAAGGGGGGGAAAAACATATCATTTCGCCTTGTACCCAATGCACAGTTGTTTTCCGTACACACATGGTTTAAGAAGCGCGACTTACCCAGAAGATGAAATTGAAAAAGAACAGCAGATATTTCACACATTTCATCCCGCCTTGTACTTTACTCATGGTGTCACGTGATCCGTCTCCAGAGGAAGGAAAGACAGTGGTAACGTTGTAATTTAGTCGACCCTCGTTTACGGTAGATGAGATACAGAGATGTTCTGCTTGCACCGCTACACCAGCCAAATCCAAGCGTGAATCATGTGCAGGAGGAGGAGGAGGAGGATTCGTGCCACTTGGTCCCGCCCATACGTGCTCTGTGCGTGAGTGTGTTGTCGTCGAAACTAGACTCACTGGGGACTTGGGGGCCTAGGCTGTGTGAGGTCCCTTTGGATTCTAATTCAAAGATATCCCCAAACTGGATCTACATCTATCTTTCTAAGCTAGGCTGCTTTAAATAACCAAACGAAGGCAACATGTGTTCTCTTATGTCCCACTTCAGGTAGTCTATATAGGCTTGCTGTAGTCTATAACAAAGAGTAGCTGTGCTTTTAATTTAATTTATTAAACTGCAACGTACATCAAGCAAACCCCAGGAAGCCTTTTGCCTGCAGATTGTAGTTTATTGTAGTAAGCTCACTTAGGTCATCTGTGGGCTATGTTGAACTAAAAGGCAATTTGTCCTTACAGAACCCACGCATTTGTCCTTACAGAACCCACGCACAGAGATTCTGTCCTGTGAGGAATGTATTCTCTGTGGCTCCCAGGATTGTTCCATTTCTCTCTGAGGTTTTCAGGGATTTTTCCACCCTCTCTACAGGGATAATCCAAGGACATTTGGAACTTGGTGCTGTCTTCTTGTCCTTGAGAGTTAGCAAGAGAGAGAAATACAAAATTAACAACATACAGAAGGTAAAACAAAACAAGAACCTGCCCTTATTTGATCATACTGGTGTCAGTAAAAACTAAAGACAAGTTTTAGCTTATTCTTTATCTATTTTAATCACCAAAAGCGTGTGTTTATAGTGAAAATAGGGATTCTTACGTGTGTATTGTCTACCTAAAACAATGAGAAGTTTTCAAAGATGGGCTATCTGATCCTAGGGGCAAATAGTGGCAAAGACGGGCAGTTCAAAGTGTGGTATGTTTCTCTGTGCAGGCTGGAGGGGTCAGCTTGGGTTCACCCACAACTGTGTCCACTTCTTCACTGTGTGTTTGCAGAGCTTTTGTGTTTGCAGATGTGGGATGGAAACAGCAACCCCCTTTTAGCTTGCCTCAATATCAGCGTGACGATCAGTTTGGGTGGATCATACGACCCATCACATTGTGTATTGTTGCCCTCTTTGTGCAAAATGATGCCAATTAGCATATTTAAAAAAAATCAAAATCAGTTCTCTTTGTGTTTTATTTTAAGCGGCTGTCATTGGGGAGTTGTATTAGACCTGAAACAGAATGTTCTGTGTAAAATTAGGTCTTAATCGAATTATGTCTCATCTGTGCTTGAAATGTAAATATGGGGCAGTAATGTAACCTGATCCCCATATGGTGCCACTGTGAGTCACCCTTATGATCTAGGAGGCAGAGATGAGAAATTAGACCAAAGGGTGTTATTAAACATTTTGTAGAATTATTTTTGTCAGGCCTTTATACCAAAGACTGTACTTGGGATTTTTGCATTGATGAATGAATGAATGAATGAATGAATGAATGAATGTCCAGCACAGCTTGCCACCGTGAGTGCCACACACACACACTGTTTCTGTAACTCTAAATGTCTCCATCTAGTGTAGCAGAGACACATTACAATCATGGTTTACATTATTGTTTTAATTGCCTAAATAAATACGACTTAACAATTGTGCTGAGACCTAGCTTATTTCTTTTACTGTTCTTTAGTTATTTTCCATGTAAAAAGGTAAGTAGCCTACAATGTTAGACTCTTTTAGCCACAAAAATGCGCGGCTAACACAGGACGCATGCGCAGTGGACACATCTTTGGAGATGACTTAAAAGTTGAACAAGTGTGTTATCCAATTAAAGGTAAAAAATTACTTTAAAAGTCGTAGCATGTGTTTTGTGCCATACAGCTCCTGATTTGCGTGTGTTAGTCGGATCACTGTTACACCCGTCACTGTCTTTTGTTTTGTTCTGTTTTTTTATCGACTAGCTTTTTAAATTTCGTATTATAGTTAGTTTTAAGTTTGCACCAGTAACCAAATATTGGAATATTTTATGATAATAAATATAGAATTTATTTGAATCAAAGCGCAGAACAAAACGTTTGATAATCACCATTTCGACCTCTAGAGGGCAGCAGAGTATGCAAGTACTTGTTCAGTCAAAGATTTGAAGAACCTTTGACGTACTGCGTGGATCCAAATGCTATTCCTTGTGGTAAGACTGTAGTTTCCCAGACCGCCTTTTAACGCTTCTAGCTGTCTCTCAACATTACGAAAACCAAAGCAATGTTCTTTGGAAATCGTGTAATGAATGTACAATTACCAGTTAAAATTGGAAACGAAACTATTGAAAGAGTCTATGAACATACATTTCTTGGTGTAACACTCGTATCATAAAATCAGCTGGAAACCTCACATCATAAAAATTAAAACTAAAGTTGCAAAGATTTCAGCCATAATGAATAAATTTAAATATATCATTGATAACAAAGCTCTATATACTATATAGTGTTCACTTATCCTCCCCCATTTAACATATTGTGTAGAGATCTGGGGAAATGCGTATAAAAGTAATCTTACCCATTGTTTAAAGTTCAGAAAAAGGCAATAAGAATAATCCATTTAGCTGGATACCGTGAACACACAAATCCTTTATTTTTTAAATAAAAATAATGAAATTTGAGGACCTTACTGAATTTAAGATGGCTCAAATCATGTTCAAAGCCTCACAAAAGTCGCTTCCTGAAAGTATACAAAATATGTTCTGCAAACGAGAAGTCAAATGCAACTTGAGAGATAAGATGAGCTTTGATAAACAGTACTCAAGAACAACCATGGAAAGCATGTGTCCCACGAGACGCGGTGTTGAAATATGGAATAATCTAGATCAAAACATCAAACTTTGCAATAACCTGGTACACTTAAAAAAGTTTACAAAGAGTTTATATTTCTTAGATCTGAGTTGTAGCTCATTCTTTTGTTGTTGTTTTTTTTACTTTGCTGTTGTTTTTTTTTATTGTTCTTCATTATTTGTTGTTACTTTGCCCTATGTTCCTTTGTTTATGATTTGCTACCCTGCAAATGTTAAATGTAATGTTATTGTTTTTATTTTTGGGGTGGGCGCTTATAAGCCTTTGGCTTCGGCCCACTCCCTTTGAGCAGGTCAACTGCTCAAACAAATAAATAAACTAAACTAAACTAATATGATTCTGCAATGTCAAAAGTGTTGCATACTGTACATTTTCCACCAAGATCTTGTATTGATGATGGGCTAGTGTGACCACTGGCACTGAGCAAAGCCTTCTCCAAAGATTCTCAGTGGTGATAAGGTCTGGACTCTGGCTGATCCATGCGCCATGCTCCCTGAGCCACTCTTTCACTGTGAGTCAGAGGATTCCTGGCATTGTCATCTTGGAATATGCCCGGAAGAACAGGTCCATTGATGGAAAAACTTGATCATTCGGAATGTCCAGGTCGACTGCTGATCTCATTCTTTGGGCACATTCTTGCTGAACCTATACCTGTACAACTGCAGCAACCCCAAATCACAACAGTCAGTTAAATCCAAGTGGATCCAGTGTATATTATCTATTGTTAGTTATAGTTAAACCTACTGTATCTTGAAGTTCACCAGAGCAATTGCCAAAAACCTTTGACTGTTCACACATGACGCAGCCAAGATGGTTCACATTGGGGTTTGTTGTCTTTTCCTTTCACATCTTTATCTGTGCTCTTCATGATGTGCTCTTTGGACACTTCAGTGTGTTTATATACTTAAACAGTGACACTGCCAGAACAAAAAGGCGGTGAAATCATCTGCTAAAGAAAAAATGCACTGAATAGTTTGGAAACTATTTTATATTTTTTGTATCATTTTCATGTCTGCTGTTGAATGAGAAGCTGGAAAAACTAACGGAAAGCCAGTACAAACGATCACTGCCAGTAAAATGATAATTTGTGCCAGCCAATGAAACTAATTTCTTCTTACTGTACAATGTTACTCATTCTTCTTGGAAAACAATAGTCTTATTGTACGAATACCAAATAACCTTTAACACAAATTAAACCACAGAGTCCCTAATTTGGTATGTGTTTAATAAATAAATAATAAAATATCAACCACATTTGTATAACAAACACTTGCTTATCTCAGATCCAGGACAAGTAGCTTTTCAAGTTTAGTTGCTAGTGAAGTTTTCTTCTGCACACCAGAAGTAGTCTCCGAGGTGCAGATGTTGAGGAAAATCTTCGCACACTTATTAGCAATTTTTAATGATAGTGATTACGTTTCGCCGAAACGTAATCACTATCATTAAAAATTGGACATCGGCTAATGAGAGTCTATGTGATTACCACATATTCTTACCATGGTTTTAACCTAAAGGCCCTGTACCTGATATTTTTCCTGGTGGTGGAATGAAATTTGTTTTGTCTACCGTCCGAAAATTGTAAAAGTAGACATTTGTGAAGAAACGCTGTACATCTCATTATACATGTCTGCGTAGGCTCTCAGTCGTACAGGAGTTGTCTATCTTCAATGAAGGTTCTTGAGTCATCTTCTGTACTCTGTAATTAAAGTGTCAAACGTTTCACCTCTCATCCAAAAGGCTTTGTCTGCGAACTAAAGTTCAAGCTCAGCCTGCAGACTACTTAGACCACAGGGAGGAGTTTATCTTGGCTCAGTCCCTCCCCTCTATTAACGGCTACTCTGTGGGTAAACACCTTGTAGTTCTAAGTCCTAACGGCCTAACTCACACATGAGTTTCAGTCTGAACGGCCCACTCTCAGCTGATCACTGCTAATTACCTGCATAGAGGGGAGGGACTGAGCCAAGCTAAATTCCTCCCAGTGGTCTATATATAGTCTGCAGGCTGAGCTTAATCTTTAGTTTGCTGACAAAGCCTTTTTGATGAGAGGCGAAACATCTACACTTCAACTACAGAGTACAGAAAAGACTCAAGAACCTTAACTGAAGTTCTCATTATAAAGTTGTTTTTCCCTCTTGCTCAAGAGCAAGCAGGCAAGTAGTTGCTAGGATTATTGTGACAGTGTCCCTAAAAAGTGACCCTGCAAGTGGTGAAATGCACTCGCAGGGTCAACCCTAACACAACAACCCCGTGAATAATTGAGTTGTTAGAAATGTGTTAGGAATGTTTTAAAGGAGTTTACCTGACATTTTAAACTTTAGAAATATTGACAGCAAATAAAGTAAATCAGGTAAAAAGGCCTAATCTTCAATCTTAGGATTGAAGATGTTTATTCCGCGGTCAAAATGTAGATTCCACTTATAGCAAACCCAGACTTGACTATAAAGCAGTCCTCTCGATGTAGACATATATCAATAATTTACTTGTATTGGGTGCAGTCTTTGGTAAGTATGGATGTGCAGAGAAAAATCTCTGTTAAGTTTATTGTATTGTCTGTTTCAGAGAATGGAAAGTTCTGATGGTTCATTGGCGCCATGACTTGCGGCTCAACACACACACACATGCCACATTGATGCGTATGTGTCTCCAGGCCACCAGGTTCTCATGAGAGGTCAGCGCTCGTACAAAAGTGTGTGAGTTGGTGCAGTAGGAGTTCCAGTGTTTTGAGTCAATTCCCAAACAGCCTGTGGCACCGGAGCGTGAGGTGTGACATGTTGTCTCAAAGAAATATTGCTTCTTGTTCACGTTGTTGATTTTTACATCTGGTAGCACAGTCACCTCGTTTCCTGAAATGTCTGTTGCTTTTGTTTTGTTCCCTACCCAGTTGCTGACACTATCACACACAGAGTACACTCCTCTGTGCTGATTCTGCCCCGCTCGCCGGCTCCTCCTGCTGCCACCCCGAGACGCTGTGGGCTCAGCATCGGGGGGCTGAACGCTGAATAGCACCCTGGGCGAGAGGTGACGCCGCTTGCTGAACAATTTGGGATCCACTGTGGGTATGGAACCGTCCTGCTGCTTTGTGATCCTGGTGGGGGCCGCAGCCTGGGCACTGAAGAAGAGGAGCAGGGCCAGCATAGACGACCTCATGGGCTGCCAACAAACACACACAGTGGCAAATGCAAACGGTAAGGTGCAATTTACTTATATTGTGCAATACTTCCAAACCCTGTTAATGTTGACTTAGACCAGGGTTTCTTAAAGGAACCGGCCACCGTTTTTCCATACTGAGATATGTTCTTGAGCTTAGACGAGTTGATGCTTACCTGTCTGGTCTTTACGCGTGCGCTCAGTCCAATGGCCGCTTGTAGCAGAGATTCACGACGACGATGCTAGGGGCCGACATTGGCCGACATTGCTGTAGTACCCCCATATAGCGGAGGGAGAACAAGCTAGTTCTACGTTGCATTGCATTGGACTTTAAACACGTTCTAAACAACTGCAAAGCCTGGTCCCTAGTTGTTTTTTTTTTAACTTTCTACAGCTAGATATTGCTCCTGTGATAACGCTGGGTTAGAAAGAATTAAAGGAACCAGGCTGGTTTTCGTAAGAACATTTTTAGAAATTTTGTATGCTAATGAGGGCCGGACTGTTAGCATTGGAGCTATGATCGAACTACACGTCACGCAAGGGCCGAGTTTACAGTGAAGATCCCGCCCTTATGCCCTTTTTAGGAACATGCTTCGTCAGAGCTGGGGAGGAGGAGTCTGTAAATCTGCCATGATTTCCCCCTCCAACGTGGTCATTGTGGTAAACGGGAAGGAGTGAGGAATGACGGTCTATTGATAATATGTCTATGGCTCAGACACGCAAAAAGACCAAAGATGTTGTTAGCATTTAGCCTCTCCTCCTCTCCTCTATGGAACCAAACGCTCCTAAAGTGTTATTACGCCTTACAATATAGTACCCCTTTTCGCTGAGAAAATCAACATGTTTAACTTTGCGTGACTATACTTGGATCGTGTAACTACTCACGTAACTGTATTTAAATAGGGAAAACGTGGAAGAGCTTGGTCGCTTCTAACTTCACTAGGGCTGCAAATAACAATTATTTGGTAATCAATTAATCTACCGATCACGATTAATCGATTAATTGCTTTGCTGTGAATGGTGTATGAAAAGTGAATTTTTTCCTTTTTTTTAATCACATAATGAAAAGTGGCATCGCTTGAGGACATGTTGATGCAGTAAACAAAGTGAATGTTTGTTGGATGCTCTTGGTGCTAATTCTGCTTTCTGATTGGCGGAGACACAGACGGATATTTATTAAATGTTCAATGTACAACACTTTTCAGACCCTAATTTTAAAAACAAAGTAGGTTTTCATCAAAAATACATAATTTGCATGTCATTTTTGCTCTGTTTGAGTCTGTGTTTACTAGAAAACGATTACCTACACTTCACCCACGTTTTGGGTCCATAGTGGAGAGGAGGAGAGGCTAAATGCTAACAACATCTTTGGTCTTTTTGCATGACTGAGCGCACGTGTAAAGACCAGACAGTTACGCATCAACTCGTCTAAGCTCAGGTAAGAACATATTTCAGTATGGAAAAACGGTGGCTTGTTACTTTAACCTTCAAATACCATCAAGTGTCTGAGTAACACCAGATCTGTACCTGTCTACAGTATAACAGGAGTAAACCAGGTCCCACACCTTGACTAGTTTGCTGTGAACAAGGACTAACCTAAAAGAGGACAACAACTAAAGTAAACTTGTCTCCAAATGATACAAAGAATAGAGCTGCCGAGTAGTCTGAGTACCCTCTGAAGTTATTCCCGTACACAGTTTGAGAACCTCTGATGGAGACATTTGGAACTAGCCCTGTAAGGACATTGTGATCCTGAAAGACAGTGTCTGGAGAGTAGAATGAAACACAAATCTCAATTTGGCCAAAAAATGACTTGGGAAAATTATGCTAAAGAAACTATAAATGAAAAACGTATTGTATTCAAAATGTATAGTTACTATAAAATTCATTGCATCGTTATAACGCACACAAACGTTAACCAGCGCTACACTTTCATCCTGTGTTCACACAGTGATACAGCTTAATGTAAAAGACGTTCAACAAACAGCGTAAAAACACATGACACAACATTTTGGTTTAGCTGCATTTGATTAGAATTAAAAACAAATCCTAAAAATAACTGAACTGGTGCCCTTATATCAATTGCAGCTAAAATTAGATATTATTTGAATATGCTTTAACTAATCAGACAAGCACACCACAAATCGTGGCTCGTTTTACCAACGTGAAGTGAACATCAGGAGTCCGTGACATGTCAACACCTGAACTCTTTCCATTAACAGGCTACGTCAGGTCTGGTTGATTATACGGTTTGTTTGCCTCAGGACACGTTTTGAATTATGGTGAATTACATTTGTCGGCACAACAAGTTAACACAAAAAACATACCCCGAAACACTGTGAATCAGTTAAGTCATTACCGCATTAAAGACTTGTGAGGTCTGCTAACAGCCCGGCACTCTCCCTCACTGTGTGTGGTGAACAGTGGCCAGGAAAGAGCGCAAATAACAATAGTATAACTAAATCACTGCATACATAATAGCTAATGATGCACAGTTATTTGCAAACAAATCAAAATGTGAATTTGCAAAGATTGAATTATTTTGGCCAGTACAATATTGTACAATAGAATGTGTTTTCAAAGCCATGCATTTGATTCTTATAGTCTACTGTAATGCTAGCTGCTTCTTACTGTTTAACATAAAATCGCAAATCAAGTATTATTTGTTATGCAAATGAACCCCTAATCACTCTCAGTCTTAAAATCTCTTAATGTCAATATACTGTACATAAATGCTGCTTGATTCATCATCAGTATGTAGTAAGTATTACTGTGTCTGACTGGTTTCAAGTAAAGCACAAACTGTATATTTTTTAAGACTATGGAAATATTTGCGTTGTGAAAGCCATAATATTCTGTTTGCAAATGCAACACATGTTTGACTTGAGCTGTATTTTAAGATAAATGTCACTGTATGTCGGGTGCAGTTCTGTACCTCTTTAGTGTCTCCTTGTGAACTGCGGGGTCCTGGCGGTTCCTAGAGAATGTGATTCGAGGTTAGTTCATTCTGGGCTCCTGCCATCCGGCCCAATCGTAACACCATCTCCTCAAAAGCCTCTGCATCCAGTGTCCAGATCTGAGAAAGATGAGCAGAAAAGTGTCTCAAACGGCTCATAAAGCCACTGTAAACACATTCTTTGTGAGGCTGACACGGGAAGAGAGCGTTAACTTTACAGCTTAGCTCAAACACATAGTGAACATACCACAATACAGCCACAGACCTGCATAATGTAGATTATCTGAAGTGGAAACAGGCTGTGAGCTTAATATTAACGTTGTAAATATGGGCACTATACCTGTTCATAACAAGACTGTGAAGAACCAAACAACTTCTATGTAGCAAGATATATAACCCTTACAAATATTTACACAAATCAAAACCAGATCATTTTGGAATTTGTCATTCTAATGACAAGGGTAAGCGAGGTTTTATTGTCAGTTTCTCGTCTCTTTAGGCTTTAGAGGCTGTAGATGGATGTGCATTGATGACCATGTGGAGAACAGAATGTGGAGGTGAGTTGTAATAATAATGGTGGTAGTGGATGGGATCATAATAATAATGAATAGGTATTCATAGCTTTACCTTGACCCCTGATACCCATTTCAACCCCCCACCACATTTTTGCTCACTTGACATTATTCATTAATTCTCTCATCAATCGTAATATCAATGCAATACAAAATGTCACAATGTCCTGTGCTACTGCCATACTTTTGTTACTCTTTTCTTTGTCATTCACAAGCTCCTGCCTTTTGTCTTGTTCTTGTTGCAAATTCTCACTTGTGCATTTGGCTGACTCCATTGTAGTCTGTTTTCAAGGTGGAAACACTTGAAATCAAAGAAATGTGACATGATGCTATTATTGTCGTTATACCAAAGGAGTTGAACTGTATGGGGAGTAAGTTCAGTCTTTGATGAATAAATGTCAGGAAACTGACTAGAACTCGATAATGTGTAGATTTTTATAGTGTGGTGAATTTTGAGGTCTACTGTAGTCATTTAGTGAAATGAAAATGTCTCTTGTTTCTTGGTTCAAGTCATGCAGGCCCTGCCTTGATGTATAGTTGTAATAATTTGTGCCAAACTGTTTGCTGCTTACAAATTACTGATATTACCGCTACAAATAGGGATTACAAAGAAGCAATTTGGTATATTGTTTGTTTTGGTGTGTTTTTTTTACACGGGAGTCAAATATATAATGCATTAACCATATTTATTATGCATTATGTTACTGCTTAAAGATGAATATTCCGTTTGTGATTAATGAGATCATTAAGCCTCCAACACAAAAATGTAAACTCAAGTTCATTTCCTCTCATTTTCCCCATTGAGTCTCCCCTCAGAGAGATAATCCTCGCTCACAGATCTTGCATCAGGCACCATGCATTACAGCCCATTAACCATTGCTCTTCTCATTTCTGCTTCAAATGAAAATGCTTCCAAGAGTTGATCCCGTCCTTGTTGTCGTATTATTCTGCTTTCTTTTGGGACAGATAAAGAACAAGCAGGAACCAAACACCAAAGTTCTAAGAAATCAGAATTTGGACAAAAAAGTAAATAGCGTGAGAGAAATATATCGTCTTACTGAGCACAACTGTCAATAGCTCATGTGGACCATACAGTAGATGCCTGCAGGGGACTCTGTGTGGGCTGGAAAATGTTTTGGTGAAGTATGGATACAGTATTTTGCTGAGTACCCACAAATGAAAAAAAAAATTCTATTAAGTCCGATGCAACGATACCAGCAATGCACAATCCGTTTCTGCGAGGCATATGGATTATAGTATTTAAGGCACGTTCAGCCGTTCACATGCCTATGCTTGTTCCGGCAGGTGAAACGTCACACTGTATTTCACTTTGGCAACTGATCAAAGTAAACATGCTCAGAAGGATGATAGCATACATTTACAGTATATAATTTCTCGATCTAGTTGCGGCAATATTCTGTGCTTCAGTATTTGGAAAACTCTTTGCAAAAGTGTTGCAAATGGTGTCTGACCTTGGGTTAAGAAGTTGGGCCAGTTGGCAGAGGCTGTGATTTAAGGCAGATGTGTGAAAGTCTCCCGGCTCTCAGCCCAAAAAGCACTATTGTGAGAGTTTGCTCATCAGCAAATGGCTCTATCAAAGCCTTTATGACACAAAAGCATTCACTGACTGTTCACTGTGATTGCAACATAGGTGCGGCAGCCTTGTCTATAGCCAAGCCGTTCCCACAAGACAACTTTGCTCATGTTTCCTGTTGATCGGTAACATCATGGAGACTAGAGACTCTTCCCATCATATATCCTCTCTCTGCCAAATCTCTTATGTCATCAGGCGTAATCGAAAGCAGGTACGGAAGGTATGCTTGAAATTCCTTCCATTTTGATAAAACTCCTCATGATTCAATGTGAGTGTGCTGTGGAGTGAGAGTGTGCAATAAATGGAAGATTTAACAAGGACAGTTTCATTACTTACCGGTGGCTGTGTTTGGTCTCACTGAACTGAGAAGCTGCAGCTGACCTAAGTCTCCATACACAGCGCTGTAACTATGCACAACACACTGAGTGGAGGAGCAGGCCACACTTCAAATTAATCAAATAAACATTTAGAACAATGACCCCGTTCATCATTTAGTGGCAGACTCTGGACAAGCCCTCGGCCTAAGATGAACTGTAAGGGTGTTCAGGACCCTGTGATTTAACTCCGGCACACAACTCAATTATCAAAACAATTTGTGACTTTTGTGACCAAAACACTTGAATAGGTCTCATCTTAGCAAGGATGATCGTATTTACTGCATTTATAGCCAATTCAATCAACGGAGGATATCAGAAAGCAGATGCATTGCATAATATGGCTGCCAAATGCTTGCAAGTCTTGAGTTAAAATCACCAGAAATCGCCAGAAACGTCACTTTGTGAGCACATGTTAAAAAGCTGTGGGGCTAGTTGTGCGGATTTTTCGTTATTTCTTCATGATTCCTATTTTTTGATCCAGCACACTGACTCAGTAGCAAGTGGATGTGCGTGTCTTTACCTATAAACATTTCAGTTTCAGTGAATGGTCTGAGTTTGTGTGGCCGCTTACGTTTTTGTGGTCAGGTGCCTTCTTTTTGACCCTTTGATGTTTTTAAAACTTAAACATTAAATCCATTCCCTAAAACAGCTGGTGTGACTTAACCAGAACACGGCAGTTCTTTCTCATCTGTAGTACTGTGGTACTTTTAGGTAAACCTGAGTGTAGCATGTCATGGTTGTTTTGGAATCGGGCCCAAGGAGAAGCTTAATTTTCAATTTTTATTGGTTGAATGGAAATCACTGATGGCAAAACACCATCTCGCTCAATTTTGAGGCCTCTTTAAGTCTGAAACGTCCCACTAAAGAGCAGTTAAGGATACATTGTGCTCAGTGTTTTAGCTAAAACTCAAGAGTTTGAAATCTGGCTCTTCTTTGCTACTTTTGTTTAGACTGGATGTAATTAAAAGACTTTCCTAAACAATAAGTATGTGCCTGCACTGACTTAAAACTATATCGGCTATAAATATGCAAACTTAGTGAGCGAGCCCTAACACTGTTTTTGGGCATCATTCATAAAACATGAAATATTCCCTCAAAGATATAGAAATGTGTAGCCTGTTGTCACTTGCATGTAGTGTGAGCTCAATGGATGCTGTGTTTGTTACTGAACATTTATCCAGAATGGGACCAGCACTATGGGGCTGGATTTTTCATCTTTATATGTAACTGTTGAAGCTCCCTCAACAAGACATGGTAACAAATTACTATATCTCAGAACTTTAAGATTTAAGCTCATTAAGTTTTCCCCCTAATTTTGATCCATCCATGTTGAAAATACATGAACGTCAGAAGTTCTTCAATAAGTCTGAGCTTGCAAGACATACAGGTAAATGCTTTCCACTCCAGTAGCATTAAACACAAAAAAGCTAACATCTAATTCCTCCAAAGTCCAAACAGATTCCGCTCCTAACCATATGCTGTTACTACCACAGGATTAAAAGCATTACATCGATAATTGAGACTGACCATAGTTTAGATCAAAAGCTGCTCCTGTTTTCACCTTGTGTCTGAGGTGGCAGCTTATGAGCCCTGTGCCTGCGGCTGGTCGGGACGACGGGACATGTCTGAATGTAAGGATAGATGCTGATGCAATTATGCACTGTACGAAGACGGCTAATAAGGTTTGATGCCAGTGAGGGCAGGAATTACAGAAGCCTCTGTAATTGAAGGCAATTATAGTCGTGTTCTTTTCGGGGACGAGACAATTCTACAGTAGGAAGCGAACCTATATTTGTGTTTGTCAATCATCGACCTTAACTGTGAAAGTAGTTGTAGGCTATTATTTTTTGTATTATTTTTTGTCAAGAGGAAGAAAGTGACAGCCTAGAGTAAGGCACTGACACTTTTTTGGACATATTTGTATGACTTTCAGCTGTTGCAAGCAGGGCCGCCTTAATGTACCCATAGGCCCGGGCTTAAACAGAATTGCAGGCCCCCCCCAAACCCTAAATCCCACAAAAACCCAACCCAGCTACTACATGTATCAAAAATAAATGTTAAATGACACCTTACATTGTGTATCAAAATCTCAATCTTCCAATCAGGGAATCCAACACTGGAAAAGGCTGACTTATCTCTGTTTGCCCCCAAAAAGTTTGCAGGCAAAACAAAATGCAATATGTCATGTTCATTTTGTTTTTATCTGATTTTAATTTACCTGTTGTAGCACTTTGAGGTTTCTTTGAAATGTAAAGTGCAATATAAATAAAATGTATTATTATTATTATTTCCACGTTGTGGAGAATAGCAGAGCCACTCTGTATACATTCTCACAATTTATGAGTTTGCGCATAAAATGGCTTTGGAAAAAAACGTTTCTGTTTTTGAATTGGCATTCTGAAGCAGACACATCAGCGTCCTTGTTTGGCAGCGTTCTGGTCCCATTTGGCCCAATATGCACGTACCTTTTCTGGACAATGGCAGGCTCTCCCCATCGAGCAGGTCTATGTTAAAAGGGTCCATGTTCGAGTCCTCTTCTCCTCCGCCTCCTGCAGCGGGAGGTGTGTCTGCTTCAGCGGCGCTTTTTCCTTCTCTGCTCCAATGGTCCGAGCTCTCCCCCCCCGACTCGTCTGGGCGTAGCGGTGAAATGGCAGCTGCATAGCTGGTGCTTGGCTGGGGCTGGCTATACGGGAAGGCAGTGACACCTCCTCCAGCGGCTCCTCCTCACCGGATTGAGAGCCCACGATCTCCTCTCCGCTCTCGCTGTCGGCTGCGCGGCCTCCGCCTCCCGTGTCAGAGGCACTGGCTGCAGCGGCTGCGGGTGCAAGTTCGCCGCGGCTTGTGGATCTGCCTGCGTCCGCGGCGCCGGTTTCATCACCGCTGGTTGAGCTTGTTTTTAAAAAGCCCGTTAGCTTCGGCATTTGGCTCATCAGCTCTTTCTCTTCTGTGCATCGCTCTCAAACTTTTTCTTCCCCGACATTTCTGTTCTCACAACGAGTCGCCATCAAGTTATATTATGAGTGAATAGATGCGTTACGTACATGAGTTACGTCTGAACTTTCTCTGCGCTTGGATTGGCTAGAACTTGTCATAGTGTCAATGTGATGCTATGACTAATTATAGCCAATTGGTCAGTTGATACCGCAGTATGTGATTGACAGGTAAAACAAACAAATTGCAGTATAATATGGATCTCGCTTTTATCTGATAGGCCCTCTGGGACAGATAGGGCGGGCCTACTCCAGGTACACACATAGAAGTGCAGCGCAATCATCGCAGGATAGTCATGCCGCAAGTGAAGTGATTGACGTGAAATCACGAATCAACTTTTTTTTTCTTCTTTCTTTAATTCTGATAGGCCCTTGACTATGGTAGGCCCCTGGGCTCCAGCCCCTGCTAGCCCGTTGGATAAGGCGGCCCAGGTTGCAAGGACTGCTCTAATGCAGTACAAGGCTCTGACCAGGCGAATCGTATCCCTCTCAATACACCCTGCTTCCACCTTTCACCAAACTCCACTTTACACTTTAGTACTACAGTGTTATCTGTTCAACAGCAGCCCAAACCTTTTAGAATTTTTTATAGAAACATTGAGTTGTTGCATTGCTAAACCACCACCATATTTATATTATAGCATCTACAATTTATAATGTTTTACAATAGTTACACACAACTCTTTTGTTGATTTTACGGCAGTGAAGTTAGTGCAGTGGTTCTTAAACGTTTCACACTGAGAACCACTGCACAAAACATTTCACCTTCCAAGTACCATCAGAGCAAGATCAAAATCAAACGTGTCTAAATTGATCTAAATTGGACTGAAATATTTATAAACAGGGTTTAAACAACTTAGATGAATATATCAATAATCAAAGGTAATTGAATCTAATATAGCAGCTAACTCTGAGTAACACCTGAAGAAGCACAAGAACCACCAGTGGTACGCACACCACAGTTTGAGAACCACTGTTCACTGTGTAAAAAAACTCAGGATTGTCCCTACATGGTACATTTCATTCTCTCTGTGTCTTATAATTAAGCTGCACAGTAAGACACGTCACATGAGGACGAACTACGGGAAAACACCTCGTTCAGCTGCACCTCCTTGATGAGCAGTTAGTTTGGGATTCCTGGAGAATACAGTAATTAGCTCTAGTGATTATACTCAACACAAGTAGGTGTATGACAATGCGTTTTAGCTTGGTGGGATAGAGCGTATTAATGTCTTCATTGTTGTAATCAATAGAAGTGTTGTGTTTTAAAAGGTGAGGGTTAACTGCCTACAGAACACAGGCAGTGTTACAGTTCACAACTCATTTTAGAAAGACAAGTTTCTCTTTGAAGACAGCACCGAGGATTAACTTTAAACACGCCCCAAGGGACAACCTGACAAACCGATGTCAACAATAAGACCTGACACTGAAAGCTGTCACTAATGTGACTGTGAGGTGCCCACAAGCGGTGAGTCTGGTTTAGAAACATACCTTTACTACTCCCCTCCTCCAACCCCATCTCATTTCATCACTCATTCATTGTAAAAGGACCACCACTCCTTTTGTTTGAGTATATAATGGGCTTAAACCTTTTGTTTTTCTTTGACTCCAATAAAGTCATAAATCACTAGCCTTGCACTATATAAAGATAATCTATAAATCAAATGGAAAAGTTAAAGACTGAAGCATTCTTGTTGCAAAGTCGGGTCTGGAAAGGTCTATTATGTTGCAAGTTCTCTCGAGCATGGTTAATCACCTACTATTATGCAAAGAATGTAATAATTTGCTTTAAGTACACATACGCGCTGTGCATAATCTGAGATGTTTGCCTCCAGCTAGTTCCTTGTTACAGACCCAACCTCAAAATACAAAAATTTAGCAGGAATGCATTGAGACTATTTCCTTGCCCCAGGAGACGGGTGCCGTTCTGATATGCGCTATTGTAACCTGATGAGCCCGAGGATATGCTTCAGCAGTTTCTGATGGGAACGAGGAGTGATCAGGTCTCTGTGGGCTCTGCTCTCAAACCAACAAACATTCAATTGAAATTATTTTACACAACACCTACAGGCTCAAAAATGATCTTTAACAACACAAGTACACTGTTTTTCTTTTGTCCGAATTTTATGCAGTTTTTCCCTCTTAACAAAAAGTTGTCTTTGTCACTGCATGGTTATAGATAAAATATGAAAGTTTGTAAAGTTTATACTTGTCCTTACTTGAGTGCAGGGTCCCTCTCTTGAAGACTACTTTCCAAATGTTCTTCAAAATTATTCCAGTTTGTCTCCAATTCCACAACATTCCCAGTCAGACAGATTGTGCTTGTTGCATATCCCAAATAGTGGTGTCTGTGGACGGCACTTGTTTGAAAATAGTTCTCAAAGAAAGTGCGAAACATCCCAGAGGCTGCAGACTCCGCACAACAGTGAGGTGCAGAGTGGGCAGGTCCTAGTGTCCGCCTTGCTTCCTGGAAAGCACGAGTCATAGTTCCTCATTTCTTCAAAGTCCTTTTGGAAAGTCTGATTTGTCTGAATTTGGATTTTAGTTTAGCAGTAGTATGTAGTTAAGATAAAGGAATTATTCTATTTTCTCTCTGTCAGGCTTCCTATTAATGACTAATAACACTCATGGCATCCCTGACTGTGTAATTAATCAGTTCTATGGCTTTCAAATGCTTTGCATTACAAATGCAATAATTTGACTGATACAAACCTCAGTGCAGGTGGCCTTTTACCCTCATGCTCTGCCCTGTGCAGTTTATTCTCAAAACAGATGCAAAACAAACTTCTTATGATATATTCACCCATTCCTTCTTTGACATCTCTGTGAGATAGTGCAGGTGTTTCTACTGCACCACATTGTAAAACTATTTTAAACCTGACGTAATTGTGCAGAGCAATAACTGCAGATTTTTCATTTTTATTTTTATTTTTACAGTTTGAAGGATAGACGGATTATTGAGTGAAAGTACTCGAATTTCTCGAGTTTCTCGCATCTGTTTGGAAAGACAGTAGTTTTATTTTTTATTTTGTTGTTAGTGGTGTGGCACAGAAGCCAAGAGGATAAGTCGACAGGTCATATGCCGGGTACTATATGCTGGCCTTAGTGTCAGGAGTTTTCCACACGGCTCCAACAGTTTGCTAAATGTCTCTTCCTGCTCTTCACCCCTTAATACTGAAATGCCCGGCCTAATGAAGCCAACAGGCGAAACATCTATATACATAAATAAATAAGACACTGTTTGTGAAATATCCAAATGATGCAAGTACCGTCTGAATGAAAACATACTTGACCGTATCGGCTACTGTGCAACCCATGGAGAGGACCTTCTTGCTGTGAGGTGTAAGGGACGGGATAACCACTCATCGTGCACTGTATACACTGCCCATGCTCTAACAGCTGTGCTTTCCAAAACAGACAAACAAACTAAAAAGCATTTGTTGGGCTCGATGTTTAGTGCTGCTCTTGTTTGTTATTGCGTTCTCACACTGCAAAAGCATTAAAAGGCTTTTTTTTGCATCCATTTTTCATTGTAATAATAACAGAATGTGAGCTTTTATAAAGCCATCTAGGTCTTACTTTTTCCAGTAACATATAAGAGCCTATACAATTTCTTATCCTATAATCGATGTAATTTGAGCTTTCAGATGTGCTCTATAATGGGACACAGTCCATTAACTCTCTATTTTGGGGGTAAAAGCTACTCTTGTGCAGACACTACTCAGACAAAGCATTTTGTTTATACTCCTCAGTGAGGAGTGATGGAAGAATTATTTAAACATTAAAAAGCCCACAAGAAATATCATTGAGTGATCAGTGAAAAAATGGAGAGGAAAACAGCAGTGTATAAGTGAAGTTTTAGAGTTGCGTTGCATTAGTAATCCACATCTGGCCTTCATCAGCTACATCAGCGCAGACCCAGCGCTTGAACAGACAGCTGAATTTATGGAACTGAGCAGGAAGTAAGAGCTTAATCTCAGTTCTATGAAAACTTCATATCTGATTATCACTAAGACACAGCAGAGCAAGATGTAGTGTTCCCCCGGTCAACAAGTCTTTCTCAGTATTTTACATGTGGGACTCCTGCTCCCAAACAGTAAAATGGTCTTGGGATCTTAATATGTCTTAAAAGTCAGCTGTCATCTCCTGCTCAATAAAACACAGGAAGAAGTTACATGTACAGTACAATTTCCTATTCAGCGAGGAACTATTATTGAGACTGCACTGAATTATTGTGAATATTGTGCTTCCCTTTTGTGTTGTGAGGCATGTAGTGCTTTGCTGTTTGCTTTTGGCTCATACTCTGTGGGTCAAAGGAAAGTTTAGTTCCGACATCTGACTTGAATTTATCATTGGATGTCTGAGTGCAGAGATAGTAAAATTCTTCCCTGACTGGAGTGTCCAATACCAAACTACTTTGGTTTGGCAGAGTTTCCTTACCAAATGAATCCCCTGAATTGAACACACCAGCCAATGTCAGGTCAAGCATGTGATCTTTGACCTGCACTATGTCCAGCCCAGATCACTGCTGGGCCACTGGCAGATAGTCTTTCAGGAAAAGCACTCCAGGACAATGGCCTTGTTGTGTTTAATGGGCAGTTTTTGAATTTACAATTAAACATCCAATTTTAAACACAACTGTGTATTTATGTTTCTTATGTTTCTTAAAAACTGTATGTTATATCATTTTAGTGAGTCATTGATGTTTATTTATGTCCAGTGAAGCTTGTTCATGAGTCCATGCTCTCGTGTGTCGCCTGCTGCATCTGCTGATGTTTGATTTGCTTTAGTTTTTGTGATTTAGACTTCTATTGTTGTGACTTGCTGTTCTCCCTGTGTGAATCTTGAAGCTGTGATTCTCAGCACATCTGGGTTTCTACGTATGTGGGAAAATGATGAATCCTTCTGTTTCTCCTTGTTTGTTTACAGAAGCTTCAATCTTGTGCGTACTCAGGAAAGAGCATTTTATACTATATTCCTGTTTGGACTGAATGTGAAATTACTTTCAAACTCTCACTCATTTGTCTAAATTGCCCTGGGGTTTTGTCACTATGTTACATGTTCTCCATGTGCAAAGTGCTGCCCTTGTCTACAGGATACACACATGATGCAGTTGTTGTGGTGAGTTCTATTGTGGACATAACCTGAATAAGATATTTTCCAAAGCAGCACCAGAGTCGTAGGACAGATCCAGTGATCATGCAGAATTCTTTGTATTGTATCAGTGAACTTAGTGTCGTGAGATGTACGTCAAAGCCTCCATATTTCACAATAGGGTTTTGTTGGGCATTCTGTGTCTATTGGTGCCATAGTTTGGCACGGGTCCCAATCCTGATGCCCTGCAGCAGAACTCGCAGTTTAAGCTTCCTGAGATGTACAGCGAATAATGTGGTTTGACAGTGCAGCGTGGCGTCGCTAACAGCCTAAGTGTTTTGCCATTTCGAATGAATGCTTTGATATTATGTAGTATGTGTTCCCCTTGTAATTTGCCTCTGAGTGTGTTAGCTCCAGTTTTCCATCTATTTTTATGTATCATTGTGACCTTGTGATGTATTTTGACCTTTAGTGTTAAATTGGTTATACTTTATAGTTTATATTTAGGGGTTTACCTTAAAAATGGATCCTTTGAATTGTCTGTAGATAGTGGCTCTTGTAAAGTCTCTGTATTCTTCTTCAACCTGTTCAGGACTCATCACTTCAGAGCTGCGTCGCTGTAATCAAATCTGGCTGAGGCGGGACAGCGAGTCCAGAGGCTAAAGAGGTTTGGCCCCTAGGGCAGGCCATGTCTATTATGCTGTTAGCCTGAAAGAATGGGACTCCGCGCACATACATGAACCGAGGATCAGGTGACCTTCAGACTTTGATCAAACTACAACAAACTCTGACTTAAGCTTTCATCTTTTTCTGTTGTCATAGGTTTTCTGTAGTGTTTTTTTTATTTCTTTTTTCTAATTATATACTATTATACAAGGCTACTTTAAGACGTGTTTTCCTCTCCTCTGATCCTCTACAGTTAAGCAACATTTTAAAGGCCCTATGCCTGATATCTCTCTGTTGCATCTAATTCTAAAGCCTTTTATTGCCTGTGAGCTAGCAGCCAGTTGTTGTTTACATTACTGTGACAGACTAGTATTGCTCCCTGAGAGCTGTAAAATGGGCTTATGGAAGCAGCACTGAGGGATATTATATAGTAGTGTTGTAAACCGAATGAAATGTGGTTCCTGAAATCACTCACTCTAGAAACACTTGTAGAACAATCTGCTCGCCAGATGTGTTTAGGACGGCCATACGATTCCCAAACCAGCTGTTGAGCACTGTCAGATTTATTAGAATAATATATTCAAAAGTGGAAGACAAGTGTTGTGGGTTTGTCTCTGTGCTGTGTTATTCCCTAAAATGTGAAAGATTTTTATTTCTACAAGATGTCAGTATGTCAGGCGACTGAACGAAAGAAAACGTTTGTAACATTTTGGCTGTCATTTCCATTTAATTCACGTGGCGTCTGTTTTGTTCAGTGGTGCTCAGAATTAAAACAAGATGGCTGTGAGCACCTCAATTCAGCTATAAGTCTCGGAGCAGGGCAGAAATGGTTAAATAATTGTGCTGCCCTCCTGTGGCCGAAAGAAGAAATTACTGTTGAAAGTGCTGTCATTTCACACAACAGCAACAAGCAAGTAGATTGTTGTAGAAGTAGATGAATGATTAATCAGTTTGTTGGAGAATAGGCCTAAACATGGTCAGTCATACAATCTCAACATTGGTCTGTCATGCGTATGGGGCTTTTTGATTGTCAGATCTACTGCCAGTTCTGTGGCAGGGACAGCACCTGGTTTGGAGTTTGGAATTTGCAATAGTTAAAGACACTATTTTTGTCCTTTAACCCCTTAACCCCCACTTTAACCGGGCATTTTCTCCAAATGTAAAAGCTTCTTGACTGGAGCTCACAGCCTATAGGCCAGAGTAACGCCTCATTTGAAACATTAGCTTTTTTTTTTTTAATCACATATTCATTGCTTTTTTGTTGCTTTTTTGTGCCAAATTTTTATCACATTTTTGTTGCGTTCTTGTCACGTTTTCAATGATTGTTCTGGTCACATTTCATTTTTTTTCGCGTAATGCAACTGTGATCAAGCCTCAAAAATGTGACCAAAACATGTAAATAAATGTGTTTTCCTAAAGCCTGAGGAAATTGGATTTATTTATTAATTAATTATGTACAACACATAAACTCAACCTCTTGACTCTGATCAAACACATCCTCTTGTGAAGCTTATCCCTCAGAGGAGCGGCGACGGGGCAGGTCCAAGCCATCATTAGGAGAAAAAGCAAATGAATCCTCCGCAGGACCTTTAGACGCTGCCAACAACAACAGATGCACACATCCGCTGCTGGAAAACCTCTCATTGGTTAATGAAGCTCTCTGTGAGTGCTTTTGCCTTGATCCATACAAGGAGTTAAAATGTCATACACTCAATAATGCCCCGGGCCAGCAGTGACATCATCTGTGTGACAAGAGGGACTTCTTTGTGCTGAGATGGAGACATGGTTTGGGTCGTTAAGAGCTGATGCATAGGGACTGGTTGACTTAAGAGCATCAGAGCGCGTACGACTTTGCACTTGTTCTCCCATAAGGTAGCCTTGCATAGTAATGATGGCTATATTTAGACGGCAACATGCAACTACAGAGCTTTGGAGGAGGACGTGGTGTAGGATGGAGTTTGTGGGAGGCGAGGTTAAAAACCAAAACAGTAAAAAAAGTATCAGTCAGATTTCCACGAGGCTTCAACATTGCGGTTGTTGTCGACATTCGATGTATTTGATTTGACCTTTTATAAAATAGTGCTGAACTTATTAAAAAAAAATATATTTTATAGGGCCGGGACTTTTTTCGATTAATTGCGATTAATTAATTACATGAGGTTTAGAGCGATTATAAATATTAATCGAAATTAATCACACTTTGCTTTCCACACTTCAGTTTCCTTTTTTCCTGCAGACGCACAATTAATGGCAATATTGCACTGGTCTGTTGAACAAAAATAAACAATATTTTGTTGCTTAAGCTTATGTATTCAGTCAGTATTCAATGGTATACTAAAATCCTTATGAAAAAACGTACTTCTCACTGTTCTCAGGTCAAATATTTATATGCGATTAATTTCGATTAATTAATTACAAAGCCTCTAATTAATTAGATTAATTTTTTTAATCGAGTCCCGGCCCTAATATTTTAGTGTTAGTCAAGATTAATTGAAATGATCATTTTAGAGCTATTGTTTTAGCAATCGAAATATGATTAAGTCAACAAAACCTCTACTCCCCTACTCATTAAAGGATTTTTACCACTCACCATGTTCTCAAGGTTTTTGTCCTCGAAGAGCACCTGACTTTTTTCTACAACTCTGGACCCACTGATGCGCACTCACCTTCAATCTTAATTAAAACCTGTAATGTATTGAGTTAACATCAAATCATCATTGCTTTATTTAAATTGTAATGATACGTTTGAACTGCTTCATGGACTTTCTCACACATGTGCGTAGGAGAATAGTTCTTCTTTGTGCATCGAGATTGAATGGTAAGATACTGTAGGACTCACAAAGGAGAAATGCACATGTTACATCAGCTCTCAAGAAACACTCAGGGGGTGCAAGTAGCCATGTGCAAGTAATTGTAAATAGAGGTGTCTTATATACAAAGTCAATAAAAGTCATAGTGCAGGTGTTTGTACGTTGTTTTGCAGAGAAGTTATTTCACATGAGGCACTTTTACAGTACTTTGTTGAAAAGTAAGTAATAAAATAATAATAATTTGGCAAAAGTCGAAGGTTCATTGAAGTTAGATCAATATTTGTACGGTTAGTTTTTCAGTACAACTATTATTGCTGTGTACAGTATATAGTACTGTATATTGTTACCAATGTCCAATCTGGATTTTTCTGACAAGCATTATGATTGCCATTAGATTTTGAATTCGTCTTTTAACTCCTTAACACCCAGCGGATCATTTTCTCCAGTTTGGCATAGCTCAAAACTAAAAGCTTCTTGAAAAAAAGCATCACAATAGCGACAAATGAGGATGAAAACGCAACCAAAAAGAGACAATAATGTGACAAAAAAGAGATGAAAATTGTACGACAATGCAACAGAAAAGCCACAAAAGAGCAACAAAAAGTGGCGAAAATGTGGTGGAAAAAACAGCAACAAGACAACACGGCGACAACGCAAGGAAAAAGATCCATGCATATCAGTTTGCAGGTCTTAGCTTTCAAATGAGGCGCTACACTGGCCTTAGGTTGTCCAGAAGCGTTACCATTTGAGTGAAGATTGATAAGAATGACATACAGCTTGTCGAGGTCTAAACCACTGGATTAGCAGGTTTTGTGTGTAGACCTCATGGGGATCAGATGTGTTGTTGTTGGCAGAAGACACAATTGCAGTCAGAATTGTGCAGCCTTGGTTCTAACATTTGTGTTCTCC
Source organism: Neogobius melanostomus (assembly GCA_007210695.1). NCBI lineage: Eukaryota > Metazoa > Chordata > Actinopteri > Gobiiformes > Gobiidae > Neogobius > Neogobius melanostomus. Next base: position 3,754,847 of record VHKM01000073.1, on the reverse strand, counting down.
TTAACGCCTCGTGGTCCGTTTTCCGGGAAAAGCACAATAGTGATGCGTTGGCTTGGCAGTGTGCTGCTAAATCAGGTGCCGTAAACAACTCTAGCTCTACTATTCCCTTCATTACCAACACTGTAACACCACAGGGTTCAATTTTTCCTCTCCTCACAATGCAGTAACACGCTGATAGAGAGTCGTGGAGCAGCTAAGAAAGTACAATTTATTGAAGCCAATGTCTCAATATTAATGCGAGTGTCAGGACCTGGTCAGATCACTCTTCTACCTCATTCCCGCCGCACGCCGACCCTCTCGCCTCGCCATAGATCACCTGAAGCACATATAGCCTGGTCCTCTCCTAATGGGTCAGAATATTTATATCCATGTCCCATCTGTGCACAAATTGTTCTCCTTTTCATAAATCATTGAGCTAAGGCAATTGCACACGCTGGAGGGGAAGTGAGAGATCCCTCGACGTGGGGCAGGAGCAGCCGCTGAGGCCAATATCCGCGGCTTGTTTGTTTAGCGAGATGTGCTGAGAGAACAAATGTGAGCCGTATCAAACGTGACACATTTGGAGTCGGAGCGGATGTTTTTGAATAAATGTGTCACATTCTCGTGTCCCCATTGTGTGCATGGATTAATGTGTCAGCACAGTGAAATGAGCCCATACCAAATACAGAGTTTAACTCATCTGCACACAGACCACCTCGGGATAAACAGCGCAGTGTGGACTTCGGATGGTTTGTGATGAGCGGCACAATATGGGGAGAGAAAACTGCAATATTGGATAATTGTTTCACAGAAAGCTCCATTAAATTTTAACAAAAATTGTTGGAACTTTCTGTTGGTTATATATCAAATAGTTGGTTTATTTGGCAAATATTATCCAAACAAGAGCGTAGTGGAGATTTTAAACACTGGGCTGGCAGAGTTGCGGACATTTTGCTTCCATTTAAGAAGCTTCTTTACGGAGCCCCTAAAGTTCCCTAAAGGGAGAAAAAAAAGAAAAGTCGTATGCTAAAAGAATAAATAAATATTATTATATTATGGGGGGGGGGGCTCACGATGTTATACTTTCATCTAGGGCCCGACCTATATATCGGCGGCCAATATTACAGTATTTTCGATATCGGGCCGATATCTCCGGAGCCGAAAGTTGTAGAGACTTTCCGTTTTTTGCACTGGAAAGAGCTCAGTCAGAGCTTTGAAATGCTCTTTCCAGTGCAAAAGCGGGAAAAGTCTCTATGACTTCCATTTGTAATCCTAAAAGAGCAGTGGTGCAAATTGTAGTCATACAGTCACAGTTCATTCAGCACCATCTCATTCATTGCATTAAAGGAATAGGCCGCGGTTTTACATACTGAGATATGTTCTTACCTTAGCTTAGACGAGTTGCTGTGTAACTGTCTGGTCTTTGTGCGTGCACTCAGTCACACAAATGTTGTTAGCATTTAGCCTCTCCCAGCAAAGGCTCCAAACTGGGGTGAAGTTATAAGCTACCAGGCTGTTCCACATTTTTCCTATTTAAATACAGAATAGTTACACAAAATTAAACATGTCGATTTTCAAAGTGGATAAAAAGGCATTATTACGCCTTACGATATAGTACCCCTTTTTATCCGCTTAGAAATCGGCATGTTACATTTTTGGATCGTGGATCCCTGGACGACTGAGAGCCACAAACGTTGTCCAAACAAGAAAAAAAACTAAATCAGAACCAAAACATGTTTCAAATGGAACCAAACTTCTAAAACTGAATTTGAGCATGTTTTAGGTTACCATCTGTTTTTTTTTGGCTATGAACTCGCAAAAGTGTGCAAATCCCTGGCAACAGAAGAACCAAGAATTTCGCGGATAATTTGGCGATATATAGTGTGCTGCCCTGTCAGAAACCTACTTGTTTTCCGTTCACATTTTAACCACTTCTTGTCTGTTCTCGTTGCCTTTTCACGAGAATTGTCAACTGTCAATAGGATCATATTTAAATCCTTCTATAAGCCATAAAGGTCACTGTTTCTCTGTGTCCAATCCCACTAAGGCCCAATTACTATTATGCCATTTTAAATCACGTGCGAGGATCACAAAACCTATTACACACCAGTAAACAGAGACTCCCAGAGGATTTATGGACACGCATCGGCAGTTCGCCTCGATGCCAGCTGCGAATCTGAGCGGTCAGTGATACAAGCCACACAGATTACACATTTTTATTTCGTGACACATTTAGACCAGACGCACTGCACTTGGCTGATGATGCTCTTGATGAGTGTTTCCCCCGAGAAACAAGAACAGCTTTTAAAAGAGACTGCGTTTTAGCACCAAAGCTTCATCTGTCTCTTCAAAGCACCCTGTCTCTAATGAGCACTTTGAAGTGTGCCCTAACAAAGCTTTTCTTCTGTCTGGGCCTTTGCGGAAAAGATTAAGAGTCTTCACTCTTCAATTCTGTAATCAGCATTGGGAAAAGAGGTGTGACGCTTCATTGTTCATTGGATTTTATTATTAATCAGTTTGTCTTGGCATCCAAAATATAAGCAGTACAGTAATATAAAGTGCTGGGATTGATGTATTAGCTAATTTACGGCGGACATAGAAAAATGAATGTCATTATTATGCTGATTTCGTTTTTCCACTGCACCATTGCCATTTCTGCCATAGCTTTTGTGTTTTCCCACAGCTGTGCCTGAATAGACACTGTCATCATCTCCACTGACCTAGATCATTACCACAGCCAGGCTGCGGCTGTGCTATCGGTAAATATACCGATACAAACTGATGCTGGGAGGCTAAATGGTCCTGTCAGGCTGCGGTCCCTGCCATTGGCTCAGGCTACAGTCATGTTTTCTCTGTGTACAGCTTTCACCAGACTCTTTACAAAAGGACTTTGAGAATCAAGATTCATCGGAAAGTTGCAATTTCGGAATTATGGAATCGCAACGGCTGCAGTTATTCTGGCAAAATACAAAAAACACCCCTGCAAATGTACAAATATCCTGTCTCTGTGTGCTGTGTGATATTGTACCAGCTAACCTTCCGCTGTAGTTTAAAATGCATGTGATTCCCTTTTCAAATTTCAACCCTCCTCGATCTGTGGAAACTGAATCTTGACGTCTTCATGTACCTGGCTATTTGCAATAATACATGGTGGAATAATCACTGGCACATTTGAAACCATTTGAACGTGAACGTTTTATTCTCATGTGAATATCAATGAGCAGCTGCTTTTTGCTTTTTTAGTTTGTCCCTGCAGTAATTTGCCAATTTAAAAAAAAAAAAAAAGGCTCACGGGCGGCAGCAAGCTGGAACCCTCAGCAGCAATAAACAGTCTCAACAGCCTGTAATTGTTTTTCACAAACGTGACTCAATTGGAAACTATCAAACGCTTGTAAATGCCTTTTCCTTCTCAACAAGATTTATTAAACAACAAACAACAAAGACGTTGCATTTCTGAAACAGTGTAATTCCGCTGTGTTGCACATATCCAAGTGGAGGCATTGGAGTGTAGGTCTTCACCTGTATTTATGGAGAGCCTGTGAATCACATGTGGCATCCATATAATAGGAATCTCTCTGCCCTGAGGCTACAGAGGAGAAGCCAGTAACAGCACTTCAAACAGACATCTCTCAGAACATGAACTTGTTATTTACATCAAACATGGTGTCTGTGCTGCCTGCTTGTTTGTCCATGCAGAAAAAGATGGCTGAACCATTAGCATTCATGCATGCCAAACATATAAGCATGTGATGTGCACAGTCTTTAGGTTACAGTAGATGCAGTTTTTTTTCCTGTGGAGGAAATTGGTTCCAAATAAGTGGGATATCATTAATCCTACTTTGCATATCTTCCTACCCAAGAAAGAGTGTGAAATCACGTTAGCTTCCTGTATGTTTGTGTGTGCGTCCAAACATGTGGGGGTGCAGCTGCTTAAAGAGCTGTCCGTGGTGGGCTGCAGGGTGTGAAATTTAATCTCAAAGTGTTCATTTCACAGCCTGGAAAACTGGCCAGGAAAATTCCCATCATAACAGAAGCACCTTGAAACAGGGATCCCCCATTTTCCTGTTACCATGGATACCAGCAGGATACCAAAATACCATCAAAGGAATGCCTGCATCTGTGCACGTGGATATTAATTTGACGTGAGCATTACATACAGTATTCTCAGCAGGGTGATATACTGTAGCACCACTTTATTGGAAATACAATGGCATTTTATACATGTTCTTCACTCTCTTTGGGGTCACCTGCTTTCATATAAGTACTAGTTTGGCATAGGTACATGAGCACACAGCCATTATGACTTTAGCTGGATTAGTTTTGTATTCAACTTTTGTTTTTAGGAATGGAATGGACGTTTATGTGTATAGCACTTTTCACATGACACAAGTCACCCAAAGCGCTTCACATAATGTCAGAGATTTGTTTTCATTCACCCCACACACAGTGTGGTAAGTAGCCTCCGTTTCCCCAGGGTAGACGGATGACTGCACACATCTGCACCAACGGTCCCTCTGACCATCATCATTCATTCACACACACATCATTCATCCCTATTGTACATGTTTTAGTGGTAAGTGAAACCGGAGTACCCAGAGGAAACCTACGCAGCCACGGGGAGAACATACAAACTCCACACAGAAAGGCCCCGGGGATCTGACCTGGGACCTTCTAGCTGTGCAAGGAAGGGCCTGGCTGGTACTTGGATGGGAGACCATTTGGAATGCAGTGAGTGGCTGGTGGTCGGAGGGGCCGATGGCGCAGACTAGTGGCCTTGCTTCCGTCATTCTACCCCCAGGGCAGCTGTGGCTACAATAGTGGCTTACTACCACCAAGTATAGAGTGAATGAATAATGCAAATAAAGTAAAGTCTCTCTGAGTGTCCAGAAAAGCGTTGTATAAAACCATTGCATTATTATATTATTATTATTATTATATTATTATTATTATTATTAACCAATGCGCTACCGTAGCGCCCATTTATTGCCTAATACAGGTAGCCGTTTAATCCATGTTATAGACATCATGCATGTTAGTAATCCGACATATTCAGTCCCTTCTGAAGGGCTGAAAACACTCAGCCCTGTGACACCTGCTAATGTCACACAGTGGTGCTCTGCTTTGTTTTCAATTTGCAGACATGATTCTGATCATTTCAGAGCTCCAGTTGCCTCATTTACAAAGCAAACAAAGCAAGCCCTTCTATTCTTTTAGCTCTCTTTGTTCCACTAGGATTAGTCCAGAAAAGGGATTATTTTTGCCGGTTTGCACATGGTTTTAAGTTATAAAATGTGGGGGAAAAAACTGCTAGGTTTTGTAAAGCAATGTAGGTTCTCAGTATTCCAGGTAGTTGATTAAAAAAAGTTACAGCTAGAATGTCCCGGGTTCAATTCCCACCTTTCTGTGTGTAGCTTGCATGTTCTCCCCATGTCTGTGTGGGTTTCCTTTGGGTACTCTGGTTTCCCCACCACTAAAAAACATGTACAATATGTTAATCCTCCAGCCAGGTGATTCTGACCATTGGCTGCTCACTGCTCCTACAGGTCGCGCCAGCGGCATCAAGGATGGGTCAAATGCAGAGAACGAATTTCCCTACGGGGATGAATAAATAATATTACTGAACTTAAATGTCCGTGTGGCAAAGTGTGGACATTATTTCCACAAAATCATAGCTTATAATTGGAAAATCAAAGGATGGTTCAGTGGGACTCGTTCATGTTTGATATGTGATCATTTTAATTAACTGCTCCCATGTTAATTAAAGGACCATTTAACAGAAGATTATTGAAATGACTGAACATGCACATGAGGAGAGACACTCTAGTTATGACATACGTTGTCCACAAGGAAGGTGGACTGAAATGCACAAGGGTAATTCGAAATGACAGCTGCACGGCGTTGTTCAAAGGAGACACTTTCACAATTAATATTTCATGCACACGTTTGCTTTCTGCACACGTGATCAACTAAATTATGTGATCACATAAACATATGATTTAAGGTCACAGGGTAATTTCCAGACTTGCATTATTTAGAGAGCAGAGTCGTAGAAGAGGCTAAATACAACATGTCACCAGAGACAGCAATCAAATCGAAACCACAACCCAACTTGTTAGATCGTCAACTTTGATGGCTATCAGTCTATTGTATTTGTTTGACATCTTCTAAGCCTCTACTGGTTTACTACTACTCTAATTGCAATATCTGTCAGAAAAATCACAATTACATTAGCTTAATCCCAGAAATATTCAACCTAATACTATACGTCACCATTTGAGCGTGCATAATCCATTTTCATCATAGTTTAGAGAAATGACCATTTATGCATTCTGCTCATAAGAATTCATCGGAAAAGGTCAGTGTGCCTCTGGAGTACTCGACTTGGGATTCCATAATTTCATGCTAACTGGCACTTTTGGCAGCATTCGACTGCATACAGTGTCACAGCAAAGAGTGTGTATCTTTGGCCAGCAATGTAATGTCCAGTCTCCAGGTGATGGAGTCGTCTTATGGTTTAAACTAATCCTGCGTGTTCTGAAATGCATGTGATTTCTGTATTAGGTATTGCAGTTTATTTTTCAGTCTTCTCCCAAATGTTGATGCTCCTGAATTTGTTTAAATGTGCCCTGTGATTGAATCTTGATTATAGAACATAAATTACCACAAATCTGGTCGCAATACAGAAATCGTTTTGAGATATTATTCCAAAATTGTACAGCCCGAAGACACTTTACAGAGACATAACATGATCCATAAGCAGCTATGTGTCATGGATCGAGTCTTTGTTGTTGTCTGAACAGGACATGCTGTGTTGTTGTCATTTCGAGGCTGTCATATCAGTAACAGCATCAGATTGAAACATAAACACATCGTTGATCAAATTCCCTCCACATTCGCCTGGTGTTGTTTACTCTGGGAGACGGTTTTAATTGACTTCTTGCTCCTCTCCATCCTGGTGGCGAGGGTTCCTGTTGCATTCCCCCAAATGAGCGCCAGTGCCATGTCTCACAGTGCTTGGCAGCGGGACGCACGTAGCACCTGTCAGGAGTTACATTAGTCAGTCCATCTGCTCCTCACAAACTGTGGATCACACTTCAAAGATGTCTCCTGTGCCAGCTTCTGCAGGGATGTGCAGGCCTGGTAGATCACAAAAATAATGCAACAGGTGTTATTATAAAACAAAGAGTGTTATTTGAGTCTGAATATGATCCCTTGCACAGATGTACCAACATCATCTCCAGTGCTGCCATTGTTGATGTTTTTGTTGTTGTAAGTAACTCCATCTATGGCGTCATCTTGCTTTGCTCCAAACTAACATTTATCAATTGGCATAGCTTTGCCCCAATGCTCCTATGCACTTCTCAGTATGCCTTGGACAAGTTGTTACATATAGCACCACTCTAGGACTTTTTACATGCTTATTTATTTATTTGAAAAAGGACAGTGAGTGCACAATAATCAACATTATACAATGTTTGGCCGAGAAAAGAACATTTTCATCAGTTGTCCCTTTGACAGATGTTAAGACCAGCCTAAAAATAGACCGAATTGAAATCACAAAACAATTAACAAATACAATAAAGCTATAATATATACAATGTATACATATAGAAGTATAAAAAAAGCAAAGTATGCATTATGATATGTAACTGTGCTCACAAGTCTGTGTCTCCACTAGCCACTTTTGTCATTCTTTTTAAATTAATAGAATGAGGCAGACCACTAATCACTGTGTTCCACTGTTGGGATGCGCTACAAGAAAAGACGACCTGGCCAAATACAGTTCTTCTTCTTCTGTAGTGGAGGATACAGTCTTCCATCGTTCCCCTCTAGTTACTCTGACTGCTTCCTCCTCTTGTGGAAACATTTGCAAACTTAAATCGGCCTCCAGCTTGTGTATTTCCCCAGGCAAATGTGTCCTCTGCATTCGACCCATCCTTCAGTCACCAGTCTTACATTGTGACAAAAAGAGCTGCATGCCATACCGCCTTTGCTATGCCTAAGCAGGGTAGGGCAGTGGTAGCACTTGGATGGGAGCATCAGGAAGGATGAATGTAGTGTGTGAGTGATTGTTGGTGATCGGAGGAGCCGATGGCCCACATTGGCAGCCTCGCTTCTGTCAGTTTACCCCAGGGCAGCTGTGGCTACATACTGTACATAGCTTACCATCACCAGGTGATTCTTCGAAAAATAGAAGCAAAATGTTTAAACCCAGCCCAGTCGACAATGTTTTGAAAGTTTCTACAATAATAGATCATTCCTCAACGACTGAGAGCCTACACAACAAAGGTGGACTTGACTGGTGCCTTAAGTGTTTCCACATCCTGCAAGCAGAGTACTTAAACTCCAACATCTTCCGTGCAGATGTGCAGATGTGCAGATCTAGGACTTGTTTTAACAACAGGCGGCTCGGCAGCAGTTAGTGCTTGTGCTTTACAGCAAGAAGGTCCTGGGTGTGATTCCCACCTGGATGGGCCTTTGGAATTGTCTCATGTAAAGCGCTTTGTGACCATATCTGTGGAAGGCGCTATACAAATAAATGTCTTGATTAAGATGAAGGAGTTAAGTAATGAGAAAAGTAATACATTCAATTGTAAGTATTTGTTTGTTGTGTCCAGTCAGAGCCATTGACTGTGCATTATAAAAACCCGTTTAGGAACAGATATAACACTTGATTGGAGTGCAAGTCCCCACTTCTCTGTCTTAAGAAACTCCGAGGTCAGGCATAAAGCCATGGTCCAATGCTCTGGTGGGGTCTTTCCCAATAACAAAAACGATCCATTACAGTGACAGCCTGTCAAGCCTCTGGCGGTCTCTAACCCTAGGGGCTACATCCCTTGCCCAACATACACATCCCCCATTGGACATGACCTTCCCATATCTCTGTGGGGATGCTGCTTGGAATAGCAATTTGGCATCACACATGTCACATGCAGTGCTGTAATACTCGATACTGGCATCACTTGCTGTTGGAAATCTGGGCAGTGATTGCACCACAGACTTGATTATGGGTAAGAGTTGAAGGGACATTATGAAGAGTTGGAGACTCATTATAAATTCAAAGTGTGGCCGTTCTTTGTATAGGTCACTCTAATCATACATTTCAGTTTGGGGCCAGTCCTGATAAGGTATTAGCTTATAACTTTGACTTTATGCTGTGTGTGGCAACATAATTAGGCTCTATATTTAACTTGTAAATGTCACGTCTAGTTTAATATTTAATTTAATTTTGGTTTTATTACTTATCCAAAGTTGAGATGTATTCCCGCATCGTTCTCCATGTGTGTCACACTTGGTTTGCGCTTAGCGGTGGCAGCCGCTCACATTTCCAAGGTGTTAAAAACAACTCGGTGACGTATGCAGCATGTGAGACATAATGTTAGCAAAGATATCTCCTTCTGAAACTCAGACGGACTACAGTAACACCAGAAAATGCTTGCAAGGACAGTAAACTGGAATTTGGATTTGCTTTCCTTGCTAATCTGAATCTTGTTCGACTCTGTCTTGGCTTAGTCGGAGGCATGAAAATAAGATAAGACATGAGTGTGCTCTTTTGCCAGTAAAAAATTCCTTCTTGGACTTGGCTCAGATTGTTATCATAACCTCAGAAGTTTTTTTTCTTTTTCCTAGATTACTTCTACAAAGAGGTTTGTTTTAACATTAAATTGTTAAAATGTGTGCCATAATGAATACAATCCATCCTTTTTACTTTTAATTTGAGTTAGTTGATGCTGTGTTACGGAAGTGGGGGAGGTTATTGGACTCTGTTAAACTTTTTCTTTCCTACATACCATTCAGACACTGTATCACCAGCAGCTTTTACCAATGCGGTCCAGCCCAAATATCGACGCTTATAACGCTTATACTAAACCCCTGTGTGCCGCTCCACACCATGAGCAGAAGAGCAAACTTGTGACCTTGACCTTCACCTTGACTCGTGCGACAGTGGACAGTGGACGTGTAATGATCGTGTGCCGCAGCCAGTACATGACTCTGATCAATAGGCCGCCCTCTCTCACTCGGCGACGCTATCGATCAGTCGCCGCGTGCCTGTGCGCCAGACCGAACAGACGGAAACCCTGGTTCCTCATTATTCAAACAGAGAGCTTTTCAAAAGACAGCCCTCTCCCACTGCTGTCTGCAAGCCCGTACAAATGACAAATGCACTTAAGGCCTTTTGGGAGGGATTATTACATTGAATTCTTGTCCCGATGCTGTAAAATTCAAGCTCCTGCCAGGATTAATTCTTTACTTCGTAAGTTCCCACACTGATAAAGTCTGTCTTTCATTGCCTCCATCTCTAGAGGTTTGGAGTCTATACGGTTGCAATGAGCGTGCATTGTGAAACCACTCTTGCTCTCTTCAAACTTCTCAAACCTATGACCATGGTGTTTACAAAGATATTACATTTTCCATTGTGTATTTTAGGATATATTCCTGATCTCTTGGCAAACGTTTCACAGCAAGCGCAGACGTTATCTGCGTGAGAATTCTGAAGCGTTTCATTCTCAAAACCCGCAAGGCGCCCATGTATTCACAGCCTAACAATGTAATCAGCAGAGCGCTTTCCCCTGCATATAGAAGGCTCCATCAGCAGCCTCAGCCATCAATTACTGTTATCCCTGGCCTCTGTAGCATCCAAGGTTCATCTCGGAGAGCAAATCAAAAAGGTATTTTCTCATAAGCTGAGCAGGAAGGCAGGCCCGATGCACTCAATCAGTCTGTGTTTACAAGCCATGGCCCAAGTGAATTTAAACAAAATGTATTCACTGCTATTATTTTTAACGGGAATGTGAATAGGGTGAAGCGAGATGCAGAGAGGGAGGAGGAGGTGTGAGCGATATGACCAGGGGCTATGTGATAACCACTGTAAAATAAATCGGCTCTCCTGCCCATATGCTCTAAGCTGTTTAAATCTGTCCCTGTTTCCATGCCAGTGTTTCGACACTAAGTGGCCATGCAGTAAACACAAAAACAGCCTGTGTCATTTTCATCCCCACCTATGAAATGCTCAGTCGGTTCAATGTGAGATTCAGTCTCTTGGTCGAGATCGGGAATTATATAACTTAAAGTCACCTTCTTTTTCACTAAACACTTGTTTCGTTGCTATGGAAACCAACCCCAGACAAAACTTGCTTTGTGTACCAAGGTTCAACCACTTTTTCCTACGTCAGAGATGAAAGAAAAGATATTTTATTGTGCTTGCAATGATTACACTCAAATTTGAGCCGCATCATGTCTCTGTTTCATGTGTTCATGTGTAATATCTTTTTCATATTGTATCAGATAAAGCTGATCTGTGATGATTTTACATGTCCGTTTACATTAGTATCCCACAGAGAGAGAGATTAACCTCTTACCATGCGCCTTAGTGTATTTTCTCCAGTTCGACTTTACCCAAATCTAAAGGCTTCTGGATATGAGCTTACAGCCTATAGGCCAGAGTAACTCCTCATTTGAAAGCTAAGACCTACAAAACTGATCTAAACGGATCTTTTTCCTCACGTTGTTGCCGTATTGTTGTCACATTTTTCACGTTCTTTTTTATCCAATTTTTGTCACCTTTTTGTTACACCTTCAGCACGTTTTTGTCACATTTTGTTGGCTTTTTTTATTGTGTTTTTGTCGCATTTTTGCCACGTTTTTGTTCAATCAATCAATCTTTATTTATACAGCGCTATTCGTACATTTCAAGTGCTTTACAGATTTAAAAACGTTCTCTCACACCCACCTCCTCCCACAAATACAAAACACATTGTCGTATTCACACACTCCCCACCAACCTTCCCAGAGACACACCACACAAGCACACCACACGCACTCAAGGTAAAACAATGGACATAAGGCTGAGGTAAGGCTGAGGAAAGACTGGGTACAGATAAACCAGGTAAGGAAACACCATCCAAGGAGCCGTCTGCATCGGGGGCGGCACCTCAGCTGCAGCCACAGGGCACAACACAGGGTGCGGTAGAAACACCACACCTCCATCCAGACACCCACAGGACAGCACCCCAGCAGCCACAGCCAATCCCCGCTCCCGAGGCAGAGTGCTGCTCCAGAGGAAACTGGGAGAGCATAAAAAATGGTTAAAATAAATAAAAAGTAAAATCGAATAATAGGATCACTAAAATATGACCAAGAGGAAAAATACATAAATATTAATAACAATTAAACATCAATTAACTTAATTATAAGGTGCTGAGATAAATAAGCAAGAATAACTATCAGTTAAAAGCTAAACTAAAAAGGTGGGTCTTGAGCCTGCTCTTAAAAACATGAACGTTCTCTGCAGCCCTGAGCTCCTCCAAGGAATAACTAGGAGACCCCTGCCGGAGGAGCGAAGGTGCCGTGAAGGTTCATAAGGCAAAAGCAGTTCTGAAAGATAAGAAGGACCAAGACCATTAAGACATTTAAAAACCATTAAAAGAACCTTCAAATCGATCCTGAAACACACGGGGAGCCAATGCAGCGACTCTAAAACCGGTGTAATGTGGTCCCGCCTCCTGGTCTTCGTCAGGACACGAGCTGCTGAAAGTTGTAAACCTGAGATACTCTGTTGCATTTTCATCCTTGTTTTCGTCTTGTTCTTGTCACTATTTTGACACTTTTTTTCAAGAAGCTTTTAGATTTGGGTAAAGCCAACCTGGAGATAATGTGCTCTGGTCAGGTGGCGGTTAAGAGGCTAATTGACTTTTGCAGACTGTGATGATGGTGTTCAAAACTGCACATTGAACAGCGCAAGTGTACTAGAGTGTTATGTATATGTATGTTTTTGGTAAATGCTGTTTTTATTAGGCTATGTTACATGGCTACACTTTTAAACTGCCTCGCCTATCACATACTCACAGTGTTAAAACTAATATAGTCCTACAATTGTTCATGTCAGAATGTCTTCTTTTGATTGAACACAACACTGACGTTTTTAATGCTGGTATAGTGTCATCCTAAGTTCCTATAGACACTTACATTTTGCTCTAAAAGGGTGTTTATCATTTTAAAAAGTCACCAAGTTATTTACATCGCCATAGAAATCTAGCAGCAGGACAATACATCTATTTTATTACTGTCACATTTGAGACCATGGATCCTTTCGCTGGACCTAAAATAAACATTCAGCTCTGTCGTACAGTATATTCTGGGTTCGCCATCATGTTTTGATTAGGTGATGCACAGCTTCTCAATAAAGAACCAAGCCCTTGAAGTGTACACTACGAATTGGTTAGTAATACGTTTTTGATTTTATTTGTTTTATCTTGACTAAATCCGTGTGAGGCATTAGCTGCGTCTTTTCATCACTGTGGAAAATGCATAGTCCACTGCCTTTGCTGATTTCGGAATGCATTTGAACCAGCTGCTTTTGTTGTTTGGAGAGAGAGTTCACCTTGAGCTACAAGTGATCACGCCTGCGAGTCTTGTGTTCAGCACCATGGAGAGCAACACCTCCCAGATAAACAACTTTCTATTGTGAGCTGTGGAGTAGTGCATGCCTCCACTTGGATTTCTGCTATTCGCAGCTCGACACGTGCATCCATTTTATATCAGGGATATAAAATTGAGAGAGGCATCAAGGAACTGCATACAGCAATGTCTTGTATTGAGACGCTGCATATTGCTGTCAAATGTTGTCAAACAAAAAACTTGGATCAAAAAGCGAAAAAAAAAGGAATGATGTAAAGAGAAAGTGAAAAGGGAGACAGACGAAACAAATAAAGCCCCCGTCCTCTTTATTATGTTTATTATGCCAAGTGTGGCGCGGAGAGCGCCGTGTGAGCCGAGATCAAACAGGTGTTTGTGTTCTCGTAAAGCAAAGCGTGTTGTGTGAAGGGTTCATTTCCTATTGGGTGGCAGCGGGTGGACGTATGTCAGACATATGCGCGTGGTGGGCGGGTGTCCGTGTGTTTGTTAAAAAAAATAAAAAAAAACCTAAGGCAGAGGGAGTGCGGCGCTTTGACGCGTGCAGCCGCAAAGAGGTGACGGATGGTGGAGATGTAAGTGCAGCCGCGCTCGGCTCTCCAAAGCTGTTGGGCTTTGGCTGGGCCCTTACGGATTCTGCAGACCACCTGTATGGACCACCACACACCCAGCGTGATCCAGTCGCCCTCGTCCAGCAGGAACAGGGGCAACAGCACGACACACAGCCGGGGTGATGAGGCGGAGCGGGGCGTCATGACCGCGGACAACATGCTCGAGGATCTGCCCGTGGAGCGGTATGAGCGCGGGCGCCAGGGATGTTGCGAGAGGGTGGTTATCAACATTTCGGGTCTACGGTTCGAGACTCAACTCAAACTTTCAACCAGTTCCCAGATACGCTTCTGGGGGACCGAGAAAGAGGATGCGATACTTTGACCCACTGCGGAATGAATATTTTTTGATAGAAACAGACCCAGCTTTGATGCCATACTGTACTACTATCAGTCCGGGGGCGCATCCGCAGACCCGTCAACGTGCCAATTGACATCTTCTCTGAGGAAATCAGGTTTTACCAACTTGGAGAGGATGCCATGGAAAATTCGGGAGGATGAGGGCTTCATAAAAGAAGAGGAGCGTATATTACCAAAGAATGATTTCCAAAAACAGGTTTGGCTCCTCTTTGAGTACCCTGAGAGCTCAGGACCAGCCAGGGGCATCGCCATTGTGTCAGTGCTTGTCATCCTCATTTCGATTGTCATTTTCTGTATGGAAACTCTGCCAGAGTTCAGAGATGAGAAGGAGCAAGCCACAGTGGCCCCAGTTGTAAACGGCACAGCCACTTCGGGCCCCAATCCTTTTACTGACCCATTCTTTGTGATTGAGACGCTGTGCATCATCTGGTTCTCTTTTGAACTCCTCGTGAGGTTTTTTGCTTGCCCAAGTAAGACTACCTTCTCTAAAACATCATGAATATCATAGACATCGTTGCCATTATCCCATACTTCATCACTCTTGGGACTGAACTGGCCGAGACGGAGACAAATGGAGGGCAACAGGCGATGTCTCTGGCCATTCTGAGAGTTATCAGACTGGTGAGAGTGTTTCGTATCTTTAAGCTCTCACGCCACTCTAAGGGACTTCAGATATTGGGTCAGACACTCAAAGCAAGCATGAGGGAGCTGGGCTTGCTCATTTTCTTTCTTTTATAGGAGTT
The DNA here is from genome assembly GCA_007210695.1 of Neogobius melanostomus. Classification (NCBI taxonomy): domain Eukaryota; kingdom Metazoa; phylum Chordata; class Actinopteri; order Gobiiformes; family Gobiidae; genus Neogobius; species Neogobius melanostomus. The sequence continues at coordinate 3,739,744 of VHKM01000073.1, read as the reverse complement.
ATTTTGTTTTCAAGTGCAGTTTACTTTGCAGAAGCAGACGACCCGTCATCTAGTTTTACGAGCATCCCGGACGCGTTCTGGTGGGCCGTGGTCACTATGACTACAGTGGGATACGGGGACATGCACCCGGTAACTATCGGAGGTAAAATTGTGGGTTCTTTGTGCGCAATAGCTGGAGTCCTGACCATTGCCTTACCCGTGCCTGTGATTGTGTCCAACTTCAACTACTTCTACCACAGAGAGACGGACGGAGAGGAGCTGCCCGTTTACGCGCACACGAACAGTTGCGAGCACCTCCCTCCCGAGGCGCACAGGGGCTCGTGCAGCTCCTCGTCTCTCAGCAAATCGGACTATATGGTGATTGAGGAGGGCACGTTCAAACAACCCAACTACAGCACAGAGAACACGCAGAACTGCGTAAACATCAAGAAGATATTCACAGACGTGTAAATATTACAGTATATTTGTGGAGCATGGCAACTTAGTAGCTATAAATAAGCCTAATATTTTTATATTATCGAGAGTAATGTGTACGTCCATATCTGTGGGTGACACCTGCCTAAATATCCTCTTTAACAAGCCATTCATTGGTCCATCATTAATTGGAAAAAGTAGGCTATAGTAGATGGGCAGTTCTGTTTATCTGTATAAGTCAGTTAAATAGTGAGCTGTTCCTCTCTTCACCTATAGGTGGAGGCAGTGACACACTAAAGTGTTCTCAGTCAGTTCGTTTTGTGTGTGTGCGCGACAGTGTTCTATTTCTTATGGCTAGATTGTTATTATTATGATGATGATGATGATGATGATGATGATGATGATGATTAGCCTATTATTATTATTATTATTATTATTATTATTATTATTATTATTGCATCATGCCTGTATGCGGGAGTAGGCCTATAATTTAATGATTGTTTCCTTTAGAGGTAATTAATCCAGTTCATATTACAGTCTATTGTTTGTAATGTTAATAGACCCTTCATCTCTGTGACTTTACTAGTTATGAATAGAGCTTACACCACCTACACAAATTATTGCTTATTGGGGTTTACGATCCAATCCGATTTAAATGGCTCCATTAAGAGGTAAAACAATACATATTTTGACACACTTTAATAGTGTGCCACTCTTCAACTTTACCCCTGAAAGCAGATGGCACAAAATGAAGCAATGGCTTGTTAAAGAAATATTTGAGCAGTGAGTATTGCCACTTGTTGCCTACATATCTTAATGTTTCGGAAGAAGTTTTTGGTATTTCTGGTTGGAATACTCTTGTAGCCTATAATCTACTCTATTGCATATAACTGCCAATCAGAAACGTTGTCTTGTGCTTTGTGGGAAGACGAGTTTCCGTGTCGAGTGTCAGTGTCCTTAATAGACTGTGGTCATTGATATAACCGAATACCTGTGTAGGTTATATAATATCATAACCTGTTGTCTTGTGCACAATATTCTTCAGGTATCCACAGTGCTCTATATGGAAATGCCTAACATATGTTGAGCTTTTCGTAAATTGTATTTTTACTCAGATCTGCCTCATAGCCTCTACAAAATAAAGTGAAAAGCATTGACTGGATATCCATGTTGTTTGATGATAGTGTCTTTGAGGTCATGTGCAAAAACAAGGTAGAGAGCGTGCCACGTCCTGCCTTCTTCTGGATGAACCCGCCTTGTGTTGCAGTCTCCATGACAACGGTAGTTTCCTGGGTAACCCCCTCCTATGTTGCCATGGAGCTGCGTTGCTTTATCATGAAGACTTTCCAACTGTGGTTCATTACCACTTCTTTGTCCTCTGAGGCCGGAAAAGATCAACAGTTGATTTTGGATATCAAACTAACTAACATTATAAACGAATTACATCAATCACTAATACCGAGTTTGTAATCTCAAATGAGGGAAACAGAGGCCATCTGCACTCCTCCCGTCCCAACTGCTCTTTGAGATGTAAACCATTCTCTGAGTTGGCATGCCAACCTAGCTGACGCCTTTCAAGTGCGCTTTTTAATGGGACTAATTGACAATAAAGCAGGAAATGTAAAAAGATGATACGAAAATACTTGGATACATACAGGGGGTGAGGAACTCTTGAAATGGTGGGGCATATGTGACACGGCTTATTTTTGCCTGTTTGTTTATTTGTTTTTCACTTTGTATACTTAGCTTTTGCCCCAGTTTTGTCGTTTAGTTTTAGTTTAGTTTGCTTTTTAATACATTTAACCTCTTAACCCCGCCTGCACACTTTTTTCTTCTTGAAAAAGTGTCAAAATAGTGACAAAAATGAGACGAAAAAAGAGCGCTAAAAAAGTGATAAAAATGTGTGATGAAAACACAACAAAAAGCCAGAGAAGAGCAACAGAAAGGAGATGAAAAAGTGATGAAAAATAAATAAATAATAATAGTCAAAGAGCAACAAAAATTGACAGCAAGTGATGAAAATGTTGATTAGATAAATGAGATTTGGGTAAAGCTGAACTGGAGAAAATGCACTCGGTTAAGGGGAGGGTTAAGAGGGAGGGTTAAGAGGTTAACTTCATAAGACACGTTGCTGTGACGTAGACCTACGGTCCATTCTCATAATTTCATGAAGCATAATTTACTACTGCCCTCTAGTGGATCATCAACAATATTACTTTCATTGCACTACTTGCATTTTATATTTGTGATGTTTTTCGATTTTTTTATTTTATTATTATTATTTTTGTGTAGTTACATCGCAGTACAATCACAGTTCAAGGGAAGAATAAATATATCCTGAAGTTGATTTGTCCAGCCAACGCGAAATACAACCAAATGTGTACCGATAGATAGATAGATAGATAGATAGATAGATAGATAGATAGATAGATAGATAGATAGATAGATAGATTACTAATTACTAATCTACAATTTCTTCATCTGATAGAAAGTAACAGTTTCTTAATATACATTTTTGCAAAAAGTTCTTTTTTTTAATTGTTTAACTATATTACTAAGTTTTTACATGTCTTATGAAATATGGCACAGCACTTATTAATGTAATGGGAAAAGACCAAGTGTTTGAGACAGTGGATGACTGTCGATGTAATGCAGATCAGAGCTCTGTCCTCTCGGGCGAACACCTGAAACCGCAGGTGCTCTGTTTAAAATGTGCTGAGATGGCTTTCTTCCTTGAGTTTCCTGTGGCGGAACTAACCTTGTTCAGTGTATTTTTAACCAAGGAACACACAACATGTCTGCACGTTTCCCAATGTCGTTCATCACCGGCTGTAGCGCTATGCAATTAGGACACTGCAGTTCTTCTTGTTCTGGTTTCATAATCATGAGAGCTGTTGAGTTTAGAGTGCAGTTTGTTGTAGTTAGAAAAACATAATGTACTCTGAAATAAATTGACACAGATGAAGTCCTTAGCAAGTTAAAATACATAAATGATACAGTATAATTTATGACTTATTTCATTACATTTGTTTGTCTCACTTATCTCATAGAGCAACTAAATTGTGTTACATAACGCTGAAATATATATGTTTACTAAATAACTTACTAAAGCCCATTAGTTGTGCCATAACCAGTAATGAAGTTGTAGACAAAAATGTTGATGCACAGGTTGCATTTAAAATGTTAAAGGTTATGTAAATGCAATACAAAACATTAGGTGCAAAAGCTACTTTGTAAGAACAAGAGGATCTTACACATGACTTGAAGATGTTTGCACAAGGCACATTAGAGGAGTATTTATAGCACAAATGGGTTTAATGTCACAAGTCACTGCATGATCCGTGTCCCCTCAGTGTGTCTGTCAGAGCGTCTGATGCCTGCCTGCTGCACAGCTGTAAGATGGTCACAGCCGGTTCACCTCAGCACTCTCTCCTCTGGGACGTACTGGCATGGACTACACACAGTGGCCGCACAATGCTTCAGCATCCACGCCAGACATAATACACAGACAAACACTGCTCCTCTGCTGCTATGGTTAAGGCTTTAATTCATTTGTATTTAATATGTCTGCATTTTTGCTTCCTAATCATGGTGAGTAGATGTAACCAAGTAGACCGGCGTCTTTGTATTCTGCTATGTGTATTACATTGGCACTGGTTTTGTATTCTTTTGATTTTCTTTTGGGAATTTTTTTACATATTTGAAATGTCCACAAGCTTGACTCCTCTCAAGGAGGGGGGCTGAACATACTTGGGGCTGTGTGGCTGTGAAATGGGCCTTTGGAAATCCCCTTTAGAGGAGTATTGTCAATTTTCTCAAATTGCTGTCTTATGAAACAGGCCTTATAGCTGGATGGAAAACAATTACAATTAATTATCCTCAGATTAAACCAAAAATGGCCTCTTTTTCTATGTATTGTGACACGAGCAACACATACATACTACAAATCACAGTGTACAATTCTCTAAATCTCTAAACCCATAGAATTCTATGGGATTCTGTTAAATATTTATGGTTTTGAGTTGAGGTATGCACGTGATTTTGAGATAACACATGTTCTGCTTAAGAAAACAGCAATATGTGGAGAATGTCAACAGATAAACTGATAAATGTTTAAGAGATGAGATAAGATAATCCTTTATTGATCTCACAATGGAGAAATTCACTTGTTACATTCGGCACTTAATAAGATCACTCAGAGTGTGCAAAATAGACAGGAAATAATAATTAAAGAATTTAAAACTTTAGACCTAATAATGCTTGATTTATCTTCCTCCTCTCAGGATATTGTCATAATCCTGTCACAATGTATATGACATAATCAACTAAACTCAGGCTGAAGAAGGTCAAGAGGTAAAGTATATATTATTTAACTCGGTGGAATGAACCATGTACCAAACCTGTACCAAATTGTTTTCCGGTATCACCAACTGAACATTTCTGGCTAAAATCAACACAAGGCGCTTGGATATCCTTAGTAAACAACAAACATGAAGTCGTCTTACGTATGTATCAAAGCTGCTGCCTTGTAATTTAGACCTATAAAAACATATTCTCCAATGCATGTAATTCCAATAACACTTTAGCAATTCATATTGCTCTTGTTTAAAATGTCAATTTTTAGTAGAATGTTCAGTTCAAAACAAATGGCAAACCTCATTGCAATCACAATGCTTGTCAGAAAAAATACATATCAAACAGTAATGCCAAAGCCCAGACAATTGATCCACATCACGGACATTTAAACAGTCTAAAGCATTTGGCCTTAATCTATACAGCAGCACGTCCAAAAATAGAAACTATGAGACATATTGTTCTTTTTTCTGTGGGTGCCATTCATCCATCTGTTTTTTGGAGAATGTGTAATGGCACTCTGGGACCTATTCATAAAGTTCACTCTTCTGGATCACGACTCAGTGTGCTATGCTTTCACTCGCACAAAGGACAGATCGGAAGGCATGCCAAAGGAGGCATACACAACACCCCTGTAAAACTGCAATTTGAGCATTTCTTGGCGACATGTCCAAATGAGAATACTGCAGGGCGAAAATATTAAGTCTATTTAACTATCATTTACTTTTATTTCCACTGAGAAGGTTGTTTCTTTGCTGTCCTTGGTCTGTTGGTTGGTTTGTTGGGCAATTTGATTAATCACTTTCAAATTTGACAATACATTTTGATTTGATTTGATTTATTTATTTGAGCTAGTATTTACAGTGCATTATTATTTACAATATCTACATCATTTCGTTTACATTATCACAAAAGAACAACAAACAAGAAAATAAATAACTTAAAAGGAGTAGGCCGAAGCAAGAAAGCTTATGAGTGCCTACCCCAATTTCAAAATACAATACAATACAATACAAATAGAAAAGTTTGTGATTGTGTATTTACTTAGTTTTATAAGACAACACGAAGATAGAAATGTATGCAGTTTACCAATATGTATAAGCATTTATTTTTATTTTATTTTATTTACAATTTGTACTTTTCTTTTCCTCTTTCCCATTCACTTAATAACCATAACCAATCTTTACTTATAAACACCAGTCACCATTTTAGTAATTGGACATTGACTTGGTTATTATTAAGTATTACATAATCAACATGACCCATTATTATTGACATCCCCATTTCCACCATAAAATATTAGTTGTGATTGTTTTATTGTTTTATTGTTAGTTTTGTTAGTTTTTGAGAACAGTTTTGTTATTGGCCATGGGAGAAATATGTACCATCCTTTTAGGACTAAGCAATGTTATGAAACGATCATGGCTTGTACTGGTAATAATGTGGTTCATGAAATTCATAATTAAAGGAATAGGCCACTGTTTTTCCATGAGATATGTTCTTACCTGAGCTTAGACGAGTTGATGCGTATCTGTCTGGTCTTTACGCGTGTGCATTTAACCTCTCCTCTCTTCTATGGGACCAACGGAGGTGAAGTTAGAAGGGACCAAGCTCTTCCATGTTTTCCCTATTTAAATACGGTTACCAGACAGGTACACATCAACTCGTCCAAGCTCAGGTAAGAACATATCTCAGTATGGAAAAACGGTGGCCTATTCCTTTTAATGCAATTTTTTTTTAGCTTAAACGACATATAATAATGCATTAGTCTTATATAGCGCTTTCCCAGATGCTCAAAGTCACTTTTACAATTTGGTGCATTATTCATTCACTCCATACTCGGTGATGATAAGCGAGGCAACCAGTCTGCGCACATCAGCCACCACCACCAACCACTCACACACACACTACATTTGCCAGGCTTCCTGGTGGTCCCAAACGGTCTCCCATCCAAGTCCTGCCAGGCTCTTCCCTGCTTAGCTTCCAAGGTGTGATGGGATCAGGCATAGCAAAGGCGGTATGGCCATATGCATGATCAGGTCCATTTCACATAACAGAAAAGTACATTGTTGTCGTAAGAATTCACTCCACACAATGAGGTGTTAGTGCCACAGTGTTTCATTGTGGCAATAACATGCCAATAATGACGATCGGCCATAGATTTTTAAAATGATTTGATTACAATTCAAACCTTTAGATTCTGTACCCTAGCCTCTGTATGTGAGAAAAAAACTATGGTATACTATTCTAAGTCACGCAGAGACAGTTATAAAACAAATTGTGGGGTCAGGAGTCAGGCCTCCTCCAATAAAGATAATTTGAAACTTCAGTGGGACTTTACTGGTTAAATAAAGGTCATTCTACCCTTTCTTCAATTTAAAAACATATGCTTGCAAAAACAATGATTACATAACTCATTGTGAAGACTATTCTTCACTGGAGTTTCCCTCAATGTTTCAGATTATTGCACAATGCGGCATAAGGGTATCCCTGCAACAGTGACAGTGATTCACACTGACTGACTCATAGTCCTCCCCTTCAGCAGCAGCATGGCTCACTGGAATGAATGCAGCTAGTCTTTGTCAGGCTGTTGCTCTGTGTGAAACTGACAAATAGGTTGTAACCTTGTGTTCTGATCCAGGATGTCACTCTGCTAACAGCTCAGAATTAATAAACACTTGATTTTAATTATATTCAGTCTGGACTTCTCTCTCATTCCATGTCTTACGTGCTCTGTGTTCAAATTTAAACCAATCATTGATCAGTATTTAACCAGGAAAGTCCCACTGATATTTTCAAATCTGTTATTCAGTGGAGTCTAGAGGAGACCCTAGGCATAGTGTAGTCAGTGTATTTAGTAGTTGGGAAACCGACACAACAGGAGGAAACAGACACGAAGAGAACATGCAAAGGTCATAAAGAAATGCTTCATCCAGCCAGGGAATCTAACTCAGAACCTTCTTGCTTAAAGACACACAAACGCTAACATCACAAGTACATTTGTCAGTTGGTCTATAAAACCTCCAAACCTTAATGCTGTGAAGTTTGATCATCTTTGGAGTAGAATCAGCGCTGTTTCCTTTATGATCAAATATTTTGAATTGGACCTTTCTTGTTTTGAGCTGGCTGTCAATTATGGTTTGCTATGTGAAAAGCAGTGTGGCAGTACCGCAGTGGACTTATGTCCTTGTGCTCCTGGTTTCTGGCTCTGTTCCAGGGACTGCCCTCTTCCTGCTGCGACCCAATCTGACAAACAGTCCTTCCTTTTTCCATCTTCTATTTGCTGATTATTTATGTGTGTTTGGTGTTCGTCCCTGGTACTGTCAGCAAAGGACAAACAGTAACAATCCGTATTTATGTGGTGCTGTAAGTGTACGGTATTGTTTTCATTCATTGGCCACTCTGTGAGAATGTAAGCTAATCTGTCCTTTTTTAGTCTGTGTCCATAGCTGTGATGCTGCAGTGACTCACCTCCCACAGGGTTTAGTAAGTCTTTGTGAAGAAGAGTAAGAAAAACGTTGTTTCAAAGCAAAAGGTTTAGAAAGAAACCCCAGAGGAGAAAGAAAAAGGTTACATTTTTAGTGTTGCTGGTACTTTGTTTTGCCCAAACAAGTGAGTAGTGATATGTCTTTCTTTTGTTGAATCTGTTGTTGAACAGAAGGGAAATATGGACCTTCCCTGTGCAGAGTTTGGGACCTGTGACTGTAGTGAAACAGTGCAGTGACAGACTCCAGAGTCCCTCCAGAGACAGGACGATTGGTTCCTAACCAATAGATAGTCTTAACGAGAAAATATGAGGGACGGGAATGTACGCTGTGTAGACATTTGGGCTCAATATGGTTTACACTACAGTAAGTAACATCATTAACTTCTACCAAAGCGGAAGGCAACATCAGGCATGAGCACCACGGGCAGGTCTGGCCCACTATATGTTGTCGAAAGAAAATTGAATAACCTACGCCTTTTCTTCCACATAGGGCTGTAAAAATGATTAACATACAGTGGGGGGAAAAAAAGTATTTAGTCAGCCAACAATTGTGCAAGTTCTCCCACTTAAAAAGATGAGAGAGGCCTGTAATTTTCATCATAGGTAAACCTCAACTATGAGAGACAAAATGAGAAAAATAAAATCCAGAAAATCACATTGTCTGATTTTTTTATGAATTTTTTTGCAAATTATGGTGGAAAATAAGTATTTGGTCAATAACAAAAGTTCATCTCAATACTTTGTTATATACCCTTTGTTGGCAATGACAGAGGTCAAACGTTTTCTGTAAGTCTTCACAAGGTTTTCACACACTGTTGCTGGTATTTTGGCCCATTCCTCCATGCAGATCTCCTCTAGAGCAGTGATGTTTTGGGGCAGGCGCTGGGCAACACAGACTTTCAACTCCTCCAAAGATTTTCTATGGGGATGAGATCTGGAGACTGGTTAGGCCACTCCAGGAGCTTGAATGCTTCTTACGAAGCCACTCCTTCGTTGCCCGGGCGGTGTGTTTGGGATCATTGTCATGCTGAAAGACCCAGCCACGTTTCATTTTCAATGCCCTTGCTGACGGAAGGAGGTTTTCACTCAAAATCTCATGATACATGGCCCCATTCATTCTTTCCTTTACACGGATCAGTCGTCTGGTCCCTTTGCAGAAAAACAGCCCCAAAGCATGATGTTTCCACCCCCATGCTTCACAGTAGGTATGGTGTTCTTTGATGCAACTCAGCATTCTTTCTCCTCCAAACACGACGAGTTGAGTTTTGACCAAATAGTTCCATTTTGGTTTGATTGACCATATGACATTCTCCCAGTCCTCTTCTGGATCATCAGATGCTCTCTAGCAAACTTCAGATGGGCCGGGACATGTCCTGGCTTAAGCAGGGGGACACGTCTGGCACTGCAGGAATTGAGTCCCTGGGGCGTAGTGTGTTACTGACGGTAGCCTTTGTTACTTTGGTCCAGCTCTCTGCAGGTCATTCACTAGGTCCCCCGTGTGGTTCTGGATTTTTGCTCACCGTTCTTGTGATCATTTTGACCCCACGGGTGAGATCTTGCGTGGAGCCCCAGATCGAGGGAGATTATCAGTGGTCTTGTATGTTTCCATTTTCTAATAATTGCTTCCTCAGTTGATTTCTTCACACCAAGCTGCTTACCAATTGCAGATTCAGTCCTCCCAGCCTGGTGCAGGTCTACAATTTTGTTTCTGGTGTCTTTGGACAGCTCTTTGGTCTTGACCATTGTGGAGTTTGGACTGTGACTGTTTGAGGTTGTGGACAGGTGTCTTTTATACTGATAACAAGTTCAAACAGGGGCCATTAATACAGGTAACAGTGGAGGACAGAGGAGCCTCTTAAAGAAGAAGTTACAGGTCTGTGAGAGCCAGAAATCTTGCTTGTTTTTATTGACCAAATACTTATTTTCCACCATAATTTGCAAATAAATTCATAAAAAATCAGACAATGTGATTTTCTGGATTTTTTTTTTTTCTCATTTGGTCTCTCATAGTTGAGGTTTACCTATGATGGAAATTACAGGCCTCTCTCATCTTTTTAAGTGGGAGAACTTGCACAATTGTTGGCTGACTAAATACTTTCCCCCCACTGTAATACAGTTGTGTCTACAAAAAGACAAGTTTTGTATTGGTCTAACTAGTCTTAGGGACCAATAATGTATTTGGACTAATACACCAAATACAGAAATAAAATGCTCATCAGCCCTGAGTTATAAACACTATGACTTCCCTTGCTCTTTGCTCTTGCCCAAACTCCTCCTGAGGCAGGTCCAGAATCAATATAATTGGCAACACACTCAACTTTGACACCATTCTCTGCCAACCACCGCCCATTGCCACATCAATCAAAGCACCGTGCACATCCCAGACATAACATGCAAGTCTTGTGCTTTTAATTAAAGGCAGCCCGCTAATGCAAAGTGAATGAAGCTTCTTATTCAACAGTAAGAGTCTTTGTAAGTGCCCCATGGCTCATAAATAATGTCTCCGCTGCCATGAGGAACCTGGGAAAGCCATTAAGAGACAGTATAAGAGCAGTGTGTATGTGTGGCAGCGGGTGGGCAGAAACAGAAGGCCTGCTTGGCAAAAGAGACCATCCCGCCGGTGTTCCCCTCCCCAACACCCACCTTCTCTCTATCTTTGTTTTTCTATTCCTGTCCTGAACACTGAGGGGATTCCCACTGACCCCTGGCCTCTACAGAGGACTGTCCTGGTCTGCTTCTGCTTCCAGCACTAAACTTTTATTAATGGGGAGTGGATGGGCCATTGATTGGTTCTTTGTTCTGAAGACAGCAGAGCACCATAATGGAGGCTTGGCCCTATTTTGGTCACTTTCCTATCTATTATGCATGAAGCTTGTGCTAGGAAGGGTATACTTGCTGTGGATAAACACATTCGGATTTTTAGGATATTTCAAGTGTGTTAGTAGCCACAGAGGCAAGTTTTAGCCGATTTGAGTTTTACTCTAGTTTCCTTCAGCATCTAGCATCTCCTTCTCCGTTCCTCTTTGGTATGCAGAGCAATGCTCGACTGCAGGGTTGAGTTTGTCACCCACTAGAGCACTATATGGCACCCACAAATAGGCAATGTGTCTGGTCACAAACAGCAGTTCTAGTGATGGAACAGCCTATAATATAACGCAGGAATTGTGTTGGCCGTGATGTGTGCCTGGTATATGTGCGGTTTGTGTGTGCGTGGGGCTGTTGCTCGGTTAAATTGCATAATCATCTAGCCCACTACGTTGGGCGATTCTTTCACGCATGTCGTTTCAAGTCTGAGAGCCGCTGCTGTGCTGGGGCCAGTAGACGCACATAAGTGAATGTTGGGGCGCGATTGTCTCTGCCTCGGTATGTTATCTCTCACGTTATTTTTGACATATGTGAAGACGGGCGAGACGACGATTAAAATGTCCTGACGTTAACTAATGGATATGGAGGTGCAGTTAATGGGCTACATGTGGACGGCGGGATTGTGATTGACGAAACCGTGCGCTACAGATGTTGCTGTTACAGACTCGCGCTGGCGTGAAAGGAACAGAGGAGGCGCGTCTTAGTGCTGATCCCAGCACCTTTTCATTCTTGTAGGTGAAGCACCAGCACCTCCGTGTTAGGGTCCCTCCTCCCATTTTGCCCATCGCTATCCCACGACAGCCTCCAGGAGACGGGGAGGAGAAAGCGAGGACACACCCGCACATACTGTACCCGGCGTTTGCGCGAAGATGCCGCAGACAACATGAGGTGAAGAGCATCGACTGTCCCAAATTGGAAATTGTTTTTTCTTCCCTTGGAGACAGGCGAGCTGGTTACCGCAGCGGGTTATTTACCATCGAGGTGCTGCGTATTGCCATTGGCTATAAGGAAAATGACAGTAGGTATGTTCAGAGAATGTGTTGTTGTTATACGGATTACTGATGTTGGCTAATAAGTGCAGTGAATATGCTATTCAGCAAAAGGAAACATTTTATAACACAATCTGAAGATGTGCATTTTATTCTTCTTCTTCTGTGTCAGCCCAGTTGATGCAGACAAGAGATGCAGTTTTTCCCCCCCCTCTTGGAACCCATTTCCTTCGGTGGATCAATTATTTATACATGTTTCTGAATATTTTAGATTCAGGCACTAAAACGCACAAATCCAGAGCTAAAGTCATGCGATGTGAGCAACTCATGTGCTTTTCTTTGTGCTGCAGTCATTCTTGTAGCATCTTGATTGTTCAGCTGCAGTGTTTTTGTCATATTCAAGACAGGATGCAGTCTGTGACTTTGCTGCCTACTGCATTGGCTTGGTCATGCATGGCTTTGCTGCAAAAGGTGGTCCCAGTAATTTTACTGTGTCCACTGCAGCAAATTGGGGCCCTAATTTTGCATAATTATTATGTTTTTCTCCTCTTTTACATGCATAGAGAATTTGATATTCAAGGCACATAGCTCACTTGCATAAGGGCTAGACAGGAGAAATGTCAGCCCAATTTGCATGGGATTTTAGAAACTTTATATAGGTATGAAATGTTATGAGACTGCTGAGAGTGAGGCTTCATTTTCACCTTTTTGGGATTAATTTTTTTCTGAAGTTGGAACGAAATCCCACCTGAATGACACAGCCTTACACAAACTGCTTTCTCTAACTCACTGTGTCTGTCTGTGTGTCCTACATGCAGTCCGATCCTAGGTGTCACCCTGTGGTCGTCGGGTCTGTACGCTGAGCCCCCTCCCTTTCCTCCCGGCCCGTGCCTGCAGTTGTCCAGGCTGCAGGACCCAGACTCGTTGAAAGGTGCAGGCCTCCTCTCCCTGCAGAATGACTGTTGCCACGGGCGACCCCTCCGACGAGGCGGCCGCTCACCCGGGACACCCCCAGGACTATGACCCTGAGGCGGACCACGAGTGCTGTGAAAGAGTGGTCATCAACATCTCAGGGCTGCGCTTTGAGACACAACTTAAAACTCTTTCACAGTTCCCTGAGACTCTGCTGGGGACCCCAAAAAAGAATGCGCTACTTCGACCCACTGAGGAATGAGTACTTTTTCGACAGGAATAGACCCAGCTTTGACGCCATATTGTATTATTATCAGTCAGGAGGACGGCTTCGTCGCCCAGTCAACGTCACCCTTGATATTTTCTCAGAGGAGATTCGTTTTTATGAGCTGGGCGACGAGGCCATCGAGATATTCCGAGAAGATGAGGGTTTTATCAAAGAAGAAGAGCGGCCCCTTCCTGATAATGAATTTCAGAGACAGGTGTGGCTGTTGTTTGAGTACCCAGAGAGCTCAGGTCCTGCCAGGATAATTGCCATAATTTCCGTCATGGTCATTCTAATATCCATAGTTAGTTTTTGTTTGGAAACCCTTCCCATATTCCGCAATGATGAGGACGGAATGCACAAAACTCACTCTGAGGTTTTTTCGCCGGAGACCAACACTACAATCATCAGATACACATCCACTTACTTCACAGACCCATTCTTTATCCTTGAAACTCTTTGCATTATATGGTTTTCTTTTGAGTTTCTAGTGCGCTTTTTTGCTTGCCCCAGCAAAGCAGGCTTTTTTGGAAATTTGATGAACATTATAGATATTGTTGCTATCATCCCTTACTTTATCACTCTTGGCACAGAGTTAGCAGACACGCCAGAGGATGGTCAGCCAGGTCAGCAAGCCATGTCTTTAGCCATTCTCAGGGTCATTCGTTTGGTGCGAGTCTTCAGAATTTTTAAGCTTTCACGTCATTCCAAGGGGCTTCAAATCCTGGGCCAGACCCTCAAAGCCAGTATGAGGGAGCTGGGTCTCCTCATTTTCTTCCTCTTTATTGGGGTTATCCTCTTCTCAAGTGCTGTTTACTTTGCTGAAGCAGATGAACCTGAATCGCAGTTCGAAAGCATCCCAGATGCATTTTGGTGGGCGGTTGTGTCCATGACAACAGTTGGCTACGGCGACATGGTCCCAACCACAATAGGTGGGAAGATCGTTGGTTCCCTCTGTGCTATTGCAGGTGTGCTGACCATTGCCTTGCCTGTACCTGTCATAGTGTCCAACTTTAATTACTTCTATCATCGTGAGACAGAAGGAGAGGAACAAGCCCAGTTCCTCCAAGTGAATGTGCCCAAGACAGACTCCATTGAGGAGCTGAAGAAGAGCCGCAGTGGCTCCACCATCAGTAAGTCCGACTACATGGAGATCCAAGAGGCTGTCAACAACAGTACTGAGGACTTTCAGGAGGAAAATCTCAAGACAGCCAACTGCACTTTGGCCAATACAAACTATGTAAACATCACCAAAATGCTCACCGATGTGTAGTAACATGAGTACCCTTACAAAGAGGAAAAACTTGAAACAAAGCAATTGGACAGGGAGCTTTTTTAGATTCCTGCCTCGTGTGTGAAGTATATAAGGCAATAGAAGACAGGAAGATGTCTGTTGTGACTTGCCGTGATAAAACATTATAAAGACCATGAGCACATTAAGTCCATACCTTTCACAAGCTCCCCAGCACTTCTGACATCACAAAAATAATAGTGTTAGTACTGAATTTTTGCATGAAGTTGGCTTTTATCTGGTTGCATTAAAAAGACAAAAACAAAATGAGCAGAAAATACTACAGTAGTCAACAAAAATAACACAAAAAAATGGTAAGAATCACAGCAAAAAATATCAATTCCTGCTTCAGCTCTCTGTTTCTGTGCCCTTCCCTAAGTCACACTAGATAGCGCTTTCTAAAGAGCACTTTGACTGTACACACAACATATGCTGCTTCCTGGAGCCAATAAAGCCAAACTGTGTTATGCCACACAATTTACAGATCAAAGGTGTTGGCATAAATGCAAGCCCACTTCATTGCTTGCGTGGCCTGTGAGTGACTTGTAACGAGTTTGATGGTAAAGTACACCATGTTATATCAAGGATGAATGACAGCCATCAGCTCTGAGCTTGTGGTTCGGCACCGTTTTTCAAGTAGACATCAGTATCTGATGAATGACTAAGGATGGCCTTGACTGTACACTACTTTTGTCTGACATACTGTATGTATTGCAAGGCAAGCTTCCCCTTCATTCACCAAAACTGGTCTTATTGCAGAGCTTTGAGGACACTTTGAATGTTTTTTTGTTTGCTTTTTCACAGTTTTACATGCAATGGTACTTATTCATAGACATACAGTAGGTAGATGACTTACAGTAACTGCTGATAGTCATTATGTAGATAACTACTGTCAATAGTAAACAATAGTTTGTAGAAATTGCATGATGTTTTTACCAAGACTTTTGCTAGTCTCTCAACTGCCACTAGCTTCATCGCACCAGTGTATATACATGTCTTAACACTGCCTTCAGTACAAATACACTTGATGGGTCTAATGGATAAAGTAGCTTGTACTTAAAGCTTATGATAGAGGATTTTATAAGCTAATAATCACATGGCCAATTCCCATCAGGATGCAGTGTCTACTTCAATATCAGTATAACATTCCACATAGATATCATTGCCAGGTAAATATACTGTAAGAATAAGTCATTTATTTCATTATAGTTGCATAGGTGATAGATGTGCAGTCCTGCCTTTTCACAAGTTGGCACGTCTTCATAATCCAAATAGGACCATAAGGACTAGTGTTTAGAAAATACTTTCCCTGCCTTTCTCTGGGTTTAGGCTACTTTCACTAGTGTTGCATGACCTCAAAACATTCCTAGAAGCATGCATAGAAACTCAAATAAGAAGCCTATGAGATAAAGTTATTGCAATAGATGTGCTTATTTCTTATATGCATAAAGTAATGTTGACAAAAAAGACAAAACACACCTATATTTTAATAATAATAATATAAAACACATCAGCAATGTTCAAAAATAAGAGAAAACATATACCATGTTGCACATGCACAATACTGCTATAATTTTATGGTTCTGTAATAAATTGAGATGTTTCTTGCCTAAAGACCTGTTCAGAGTGCCAACGATTCACTCTAACCATCTAAGGTAATCCTTTCCCATTTATTGCAAATCCAAAACTTGTTCTCAACTTAAGCCAAATGATTGCATTAAGCCGTATCTCTGTGACAAAATGGTTTACCGTATTCCCAACATGATATGAAACAAACCTTAAATGGGCTATTTCTTCCTTTGGTGCTTCGGAGTCGAATAATGGCTAAAGTCCCTGGTACAGTATGTTTACATGCAGGTGGAAAAGCTACAATTGCAGCCTTAGAGTCACCTCAGATATGTTCTCATGAACATGAAATGAGAGTGCATATCTTGCACTTAATGTTTGAAGGCCACATTGCCATCTGTAACATGTTTGTTCTTTTCAGACTCGGATATGTATAATTAATATTTTTCCAGCTCTTTAGGATTACATTTTGTTCTCTTATAGTTGTAGTTTGTTTTATCACAAATCAGTTTCTTCTTTTAACAAAGACTGAATACTTTTAAATTAGTTTGTCTATGGTGTAAACATACTGGCAATTTAGTCAACATTTCAACCAATTGAAACATAAATTTACCTTTTCTTAATAGCATTGAGTAATGTACATTTTTGCAAACACCAAATAATTTTGGGGACACTCCTATTCGACTCTTAAGTTTGGCCATTTTCTAAATATCCACACAGTATAGCCTCTTCAATTGGGTTTGTTTCCAGTTAGCATTTCCAATCTTAGCTTACCTCAAAGGTAAGAGTTTAAGGCAGTAGGGTCAATATTAATGTTGCAGATATTGGCAAGCCAATTGATCATCTGAACTTTTTCCAGTTTTTCTTCTTTGGTCTTTGACCTTTGAGGAAAATGTTACATGCTATTGCTGCCAATGTGTGCTCAGGATGCCTCTTTGAACTGCCTGTAATAAGGCACCTGAACATGTCTTTTTACTCACACAACTGCTTGCATCCAACTTCAAACCATTTTTTATATATATATATACATTTACAATCTTATTATAAGAGAAAAGGGAATTGTTAGTTTGAATGGATGTACAATAAGGAAATTAAGATTAAATATATATATATATAAATATATAGTATCCCCTCAAATTACAGATGTGGGTCATGTTTAGAGTTGTAAATCAATTATTTCTAAAAAATAAAAAAAAGATACAAATTCACCTAATTATACCATCTATTATATTTGACTGCTGTAGCCATAGCTCGACTGACAGAGATATTCTTTACGATCTTATTTCAAATGAAAAGCACTTAATCAAATTCAGTATAGCTAGAATGATTGTGAAATAGATCCACAAACTACTTTAATATCCAATATTCATGTGTGTATCAGAAACATCCTGTGCTTTGTTTGATTGTATAATTATTTATATATATGTATGCATATGTATGTATGTATGTATGTGTATATATATATATATATATATATCCATCCATTTTCTTCCACTTTTCCGTTGCCGGGTCGTGGGGGCAGCCGTTGGAGCTGCCCAGATCACATTGCAAGAGCCCCTATGGCTCCTCCTGCAGGTGGTGGGTCCACAGAAGGACGGCCTCATGGTTCTAACCGGGCCTGTTGGTCTCTCATAAGGGGCTTCTGAACCGCTCTTTGTCTGATCCGTCACCTAGGACCTGTTTGCCATGGGAGACCCTACCAGGGGCACGAGGCCTCCGACAACAGAGCTCCCAGGATCATTCGGGCGCTCAATCACATTGACTCGCTCGATCACAATTGTATCACTTAAGATTATTTGTTAACTCAGCAAATAATTTTGATTTGCTCTAAGGACAAGATGTCTAGAGTGGACCTCATCTGCAGATGTAATCTGTGAAGTTAAACATTTAAACATCTAGCTTTAATAAGGCTTATTAAAGCCTTTAAAATCCCATGTTTCACCCACTGAGGCGTCCACCAGCAAATCAGCCTCATGACAAGGGTGCCCCATGGTGTAACCATTGAGTAATCTATGCAGAATGCCTTTAAGGTGGTAGTCTGTAAATGTGCTCGACTTGTTTGTCTTTTGGTTTGTATCGCCTAAATGTTGACCCATTGGGTGCACAGTGCTTCAAATAGTGAACCACAACAATATTTATTATCACAAGAATTGAATGTGTTTGTGTTTATTAATTGTGAGAATCACATTATCATCTTTAAATGAAAAAAGAAGGTAAATAGAAAAAAAGCAATGATCAATATGCAATCTGTGTGAGTGTTTGAGAAAGAAGCTGTATAGTTCACCTCGCCCTCGTCACTCCTGCGTCTGCCACTGAGGCCTGAAACGTACATCTACATGGGTACAAGAAATGATTATCTTTCTATGAAATGAAATGTGACAGATATAAATAACAGCCGGTGGATTAATGAACAAGAATCATATCCTCGAATGTTTATGTGAAAATTGAGTAATAGTATTATCTGCACTTTATATAAAGGACAATCCATGGACAAGAGAAGAATGCATTTAATTTTTATCAAATGCTCATTATACTTACAAAGAAATATCAATAATGAAGTCAATAACTGAAATGTTGTTGTGTTTTTATTGTGTGCCTCTCTATGTATTTGTAATGAGTTGTTGCTTTGCTTTGTTATTTACAAGATATCCTACATCTATAGCTTTTTGAGTCGTGTAGAAGTGGCGGCTATAACAGAAACACGCTTTGTTACATTACAATATCGTTAGCACGCCATTAATTTATTCCTAACGTTTCAATACCTCCAGTGAGAGCAGCAGAGCATTGTGTTTGCCCCGTGCAAATTATATATGAGGCCATAAGGATTTCAGTTTTCTTCCCAAAATGCAGGTGCTCGGAACAAACAACAAAACGCAAACTATAGTTATTAACTTATCGCATCAGTTAATTTGACACTGCTTAAACGGCCTTGAATGACAGTTAGCAGGTCCTCCTGGAGAGCTCTGTCTTATTTTATTCCTGGCCATCTTTAGCCAGCCTGTGTTGTAGCTACAGCCCGTGTCGTGACCAGAAACAGTGCGACTCTACGCTCTGTTCCTGTCTCCTACAGTGATTTGTCTTGCTTTGATCCAGCCGCGCACAGCTCTGCGTCTTGGCTGTGATGAGAGCGGGGCGTGTGGGGAGAGCAGCAGTAGCCCGTGAGAGCGTGGGCCGCTGCAGGTGGCTGCCACTGTTGTCAGGGAGGGGACTGTTGTTTGTTGAGTGGAGGTACAACTGCACTCACTCGACCTCTTCTAATTGGGATTATTGCATCGTGGGACCTACTAATGCAACTGGGCTGCCCCGCATGAAGACCACACTTTATTGTTCACAGCTAATCTGTTCCACCCTCATTCATTCTCCTGTAATAAGGCATTGAGAGGTGGGTGTCTTTACAACTCTATAGCCCTTTTGGTCCTGGCTTTTAACTAGCTATTTCATGTTCAGACTGAAATGTGTTATACAAACGTGGTTTAATGGGATGTCCTGTGTCACCTTGTTAAAACAAAGAAGCAGTGCCCTCTAGAGGTCAAGCTACAGAAACAACTTTCCTTGAAACATACAGTTAGGTTATTGATTGGTGGCTGCAAAAAGTGCACTTTTCTTTTCAAAATTGTATCCTGATATATGTTGTAAGCAAGATAAATCACTGCAGTCCTTTCTTCCCAGACACAATAGGACAAATGTGCACGCTGTTCCCTCTAGAGTCATATGGCCGATCAATACTTTCATATTGTGTGATAGCGGCATTGGATTTCTGGCTGGATGCGCACACATCCACCCTCGCACACACCCTCCTCTGGCCCTCTGGGGGTGACAAATGGCCTCAGTTAAGGTCAGCTAACCATGCAGCCCATCTCGCAGAGGACAGCGAACATGCAACTGTGCACAATCTGCCGGACAGATGCTCCTGAGCTCCAGAGCAAAGCGGGTGGACATGGTACCACAGCAGAGACAGAGTATTGCAGGAATCCCCTGACATAACGGCAAATGTAAAGGGAGGTCAAGGTGGTCATGATAAGCTCCTGTAGCAGGTGTGGTATAGGCCTCCTGACCTCGCAGTAGAAACATTTTTGCTGATATTTTTACTGATCCAGTAAATTGCTGCATTTTGAAATTTAAATCCAATTGAATCAATAGCAACATTTTAGCATTAATTTCAATTTGTAACATTCCTTTGTATAAACAAACTTAGGGCTAAATGTATATGAAATAATAGATACAATGATTCTTATATATATATATATATATATATATATATATATATATATATATATATATAGAGAGAGAGAGAGAGAGAGAGAGAGAGATAATTTAATGTATATTAGTTTAGTTTAGTTATTTATTTAAAAGGACAACGGACAGGTACATTAAAAAGATGGCTGCCCCAGATTTAGCATAATGCTAATTTCCATCTGTAGTCCTTATACAATCAAAAATACAATTAAAATACATAACAGAGTTAATTAAAATACAAAACATAGACAATATACATTTGTGCAATATATAGTAAAAAGTGCAGATGAAAAGTGCAGATAAAAAGTGCCGATAAAAAGTGCCAGTTGCATTCATAAAGTGCAGAATGACAAAGTGCAACAGTTTTCATAATTATTTTGTAGCTATACATAATTAGCACATAGATACAATAGTTTTTAACACTAATAGTGTGGTGGCCATCAGACGATACCCGCGAGGGTAACACCTGATGGCCAAGTACCCATCTGGTACTTTTAGTGCGAGCAGGACTGTTGATCTAAAAGCCAGTCTTTAACTGCCCGTGAAAAACTGTGGAAATCTGCATTGTTCTTTAGATTGTCTGGGAGCCCATTCCATTCTTTAGTGGCTTTGTAGGAAAAGGCTGATTGATATATAAATTAAATTCTCTCTCTATATATATATATACAGTATATATATATATATATATATATATATATATATATATATATATATATATATATATATATATTATATATATATATATATAAATTAAATTCTCTAATGTCAAATCAAAATGATTTATTCTTTTAACAAATAGCTAAGCCTCTAATACTGTGCACAATGTATTGGCCGCATTAGCGACCAAAGCTACTCACAGCATGCACATGAAACATTGATGAAGTGTTTGAGTAGATGTTGAAAGCAGAAAAGACAAAAGCAAGCATTTAAGTCACTTAAAATCAAATTACACAAACTACTAATAGTAGCTTTGAAATGCCACTTCTATGTATTATGTTGTATTTTGGTTCCAATGTATCACAATTATATCACATCTGTCCCAAAGACAGATGCCATAATACTGAGGCATATAAGATGAAATATACTTTATTAACCGTGTGTGTGCAGACAGTGCCACTTGTCTACACACACACTTCGTACAATTATACGTGTCATAACGTCCACAACAAAACAGTGCCACACCTACAGTGTCTCCTTAATGTTTTACACACAACTAAGATTACATACCATTGAGAAGTTCCACAGAAGTTGGAACGAAGGAGTTCTTAAAGCGATTATTATTTTGCCTGATGTGCCTTTCTGAAGGCTTATTTATATTCTCTAAGCAGGACATGTGCCTGGGTCACAGATGATTTTCCTGGACAGTAACAGAACTGTCTTCTCATATATCACTTGACAGAATCTCTGCAGACTGATATTCATTGCTTCCCAAACACGTTTCTGTATTTCAGATTTAGAGAGCATTTATACTTGATTTATAAATTTTTGTGCCACATTTAGATCATTTTATTCCAATACAGTTTTTCTATAGAGTAAAGTTGCCTGTTTTTGGCAGATCTGCACAAAGCTTTTGCAAAGAAGACATCAGTGCTCCATTAGTATTGTATACGTATAAAAAATCATGTGCTTTTGAACGTCGACTTGCTTAATCTGCTTTTACTTTTACTCGACTCAGATATTACTTCAGTTCAGAGTGATAATGCTGTTATAATTTAGCTGATGCAGTCTCAATAAATTCACTACTGATTCATACATTATATTACTAATATTTCGGAGTATTAATATTACAAAAATCATCATTTCAAATGAATGGTTATGGAATGATTGATGCCACTTGTGCAAGCATAGGGCAATCTCCTGTGACAACGCTAGTGGTGATAGTGGTAGGTGTTTCTTGGCCCAGCAGTCACGTGTAAGGAGCGATAGCAAGGCCACTTTAGCTGTGGCTTTATTTATTATTCACTTTTTATCAAAAACTGATAAAACTGTAAAAAATAATGAAATAAGAAAACATAGCTTGTCGTGGTTGCAGAACACTGCAATATTGAACAAACTTTCATGAAAGAAATGTGACTTTTTAAACTTGTTTTGCAATTTTAGGCAGGCAGCCAATACAGCCTTATGTGTACAGATTGTATTGTATTGTGTTTCTCAGTCAATTTAGGCAAGGCAAGGCAAGTTTATTTGTAGAGCACAATTCATACACAAGGCAATTCAAAGTGCTTCACAGTTGCATAAAATTTAAATGTTTTTGTTTTCCCAATCCTGCAAATAAACCCACAAAGTTACACTGAACGTTGTCATTGGTTTAGTTAACTTAGCCAGGACATTGTAATTCCCTGAACCTGTAATCATTTACATTACTTGTGAAAGACTGATAGGCAGTGCATTGTCCCGAAGCAACAGCCCATACAGCCACACCATAACTACAATGGCTCAGTGGATAGGATCTCTGTTGCTGAGCGGTGAATACCTGTCCCCTGTAACACTGCATACACTTGTGCCTATACCTCCCATGGAGAGGATCCAGTTTCTGACGCACTAATGTGTGGAGGCAAACCAGGTAACCAGACCACACACTCCGACCAGGCTGAAAGTTTAGGAGAAATATAGTAAGCTTTTTTGTAATTTATGTGAAACTAATACATGATATAGACTCATTACATGCAAAGTGACATTTATTTGTTATAATTTTGATGATTATGGCTTACAGTCCATTTTCAAAATATTCAAATTTTATGAGATTTTTACAAGCTGAGCCATAATAATCAAAATTATAACAAATAAAGGTAAAAAAAAAAAATATGTCACTTTGCATGTAATGAGTCTATCATAGTTTCATAGTTTAAGTTGAATAACAGAAATGAATGCACTTTTGAAAGATATTCTAATTTTCCTATTTTCACCTGTAAATGTGTACATTTTAATTTAATTATTTTGTGTCACATATCAATTTTCAGAGATCTTTTAAGTGTAATTTGTTTGTTTTTTGCATATTACTGTATATTGCTTTTTGCTATCATCAATCTAAGGAACATTATGAAAAATGTTTCTTTAATCTTGTAACTTTAAGGGCTTTACCAGCACTTTCTTTACAAAATCCTATTGGTCATTCATAGCATTTTTCCTGATTTCACCACAAGGTGGCCCTGACCACATGACACAGGCCCACAAAACTCATCGAGCTATATGTGTTGATAGTATTTTCCTAATAGCTTTCACCAGGGACTCCTGCTTATCCCTTTAGTAAACAGAGACTGTAAGACTGGCTTATGTCCAGCTAACCGTACGTAATCGTGTGAAATATGAGAGAGAGTGAGCTCCCCAATGTGGTGTACAGGTTCAAGACTTTAGTAGCAAAGAGAAAAATGAGCCTCATGTTTCCACCAGTTGTTAGACTTAAGTGGTGTAGCGGCTGAGTTACAGGCACAGAACCTGCGCTCTCTACTGTCCCTGAAGGTCACCGGAGGTCACAGTCTGACACTAAGTCACGTTTTATTTATTTAAAATAGGCTGCATATAATGTGTGCTCGGGATTTACTCATTTGTGTTGCTTCACTTAAGTGAATTCATGATTTTCTTGTGGAAACATCTGTATTATTTACACATAAACACGCGCCCTTCTGTTGTGGATTTGTAATCATAAAGACTCAGTGGCAGCACGTTTAATCTCTGAGGATGCAGGAATGAAGGGAATTAGCATCTCCAGATACATTTCTACGGCTGGCATTTTAATTAAGAAGCAGGTCAAGATAGCGGAATAACATCTATAATAATATCCACAGAGACACCAGAGACGCTCGATTGTGTTGAAATGGGATATCAGTGGTGTCACAAGCAAGTGTCTACCATGTCAGTTGAAAATAGAAAGCTAAATAAACAGCTAATTATTGGTAGCGACCACTGCTTGATTTTAAGGAAAAAATATACTTGATAACTTTGTCAACTTAGTGTATATTTTATTTTACAAAACTACATAAACATTACATTCTTTGAATGTAATCAAAGTCAATCAAAGTCTGCATCAGTTAAACACAAAGTAATGATTGTTAATAATTTCTCTATTGTGTTATTTTCAGAATCAGAATCAGAATAGTTTTTATTGCCATTGTTTGAGAACAGGTTCACAAACCAGGACGTGCAACATAAACGTGCAACATAAAACACATAATCTAAATAAAAATATGCCATAAAACTTTAAACTATAAGGCTATAGGGGCATGCATAAAGAATATTAAAATAAATAAGATAAAAGATAAAAAGTGAAATATGGTAAAACGACAATAATTGACATAGAACAACAGCGGGATTATATTTATGTGTAGGTGTATAAATTAAAGTGACAAAGTGATATTCATTGGGTGAAATTATTGTAATTGGACTCCATGAATCAATTTCTTGTTTTATGATGATAAGCATACTGTTTTTGGCATTGATATTCACATTTATGTTTGTGAAACGACTACACATGAAATATGAGCATCACGCTGACAGTGATATACGTCCCTGTCCATGGTATGCCATGTTTTCAGAAAATCATCTCTTATTGTATGTAAAGAAAGTCTGATTGGTGAGAATTTCTCCCCATTGGCCGCAACACAGACATGAGATTTCAGATTAACACTTGTCTTTTGATTAGTGACATTGGAAATAATCCAAACAATTCAATTAATCTGATAGTATTTACACTGAGCGATTCCCACAGCTCATCTCTGGTGTTGCATAATCTCCTTAGCAGTCTCCTCAGCCGATGCGGGTGAAATATTCAACCAGAGGCCAAATACGCTTTCCAAACAAGGAAGTGGGCCTGAAACATTAGTTAATTAATGTATTAAATTAAAACATTATTATGTATTTTTTTTCTATTCTTCTGCCATTGCTACATTTTCAGCCACTAGGGATAACTATTGTGTACTGCAGTTGATCTGCCCCTGAGCCAACTTTGCCCAAAGAGAAAGACCTCTTCTACAATGTAGGATTACTATAGGATTAAATGTTGTTGTATTATGCTCTGTTATCAAACAGGGCACTCATAAAAAAGTGACTCTTAAACGTTCATTGGGTCTTCCCTCTAAATAAAGGTGAATAAAATACATAATAAACTACTGAGGACACAGCTGCCTTAACAACATACAAAAAGATCACTAAAGGGGAAGATTTAATCCTTGCTTTCTGACATGCACTTTGAAATTCCTGCCCCTAATGGCTGAGCAAATATGGGCTTTTACGATAAAATAACTGACACCATGTGCCTCAGATGAGTATAGTGTTTGTTTTAATTGTTACAATTTAACTATTTAATCTATTGTTTGTTTTGTTTTTTTAAGTGAAACTCTTCTACAAAAGTCCAAAAGGCAATTCATTAATTTATTTAAAAACATGCAGAAGAATCTGAGGCAGTCTAGCTGTATAGCTTAAAAATCCTTTATTGTATACAGGACATTGCAGCTAGAGTGCCTCTGATCCTTCTGCATGTTTTTATGCTCAGTGTTGAGACCCCTGATCTTTGAAGAGCTAGATACTTTTTGGAATCTTCGATGTACTCATTCATCCCTTGATTGTTCATTGAATTTATGTGTATTCCTCAATTACTTCAAACGAATAATTGATCAAAATATTTTTCTCAGGAACTCTCAGGGACCCTTAGTGATGATCACCATGGTGAAAATATGAGAAAACAACTCATACTAGGTTAATACCACTAATAATATTAATAACACCAATCAGCATGTGACATTTTCATGTGCAATTCATTCTTTGTTGTTTTCTTTTTATATAGAATGGTATTAAATTCAATAAAATGTTACAATGAAAAATATGTTTTATTTTTTTACAAGAAAACTAATTCATGACTTATTTAATTGGGACAATAGAGACTTGAAGAGCATGCAGGCTCTGGCGGTGGCATACAATGATGCCTGGAATAAGATCCTGTGCAGCTGGTTTAAGGCATTGTATCTATACATTTATGTGTAGAGTCCTCATCAGACTAACTGAATTTTACAAGCTTTGGTCAGTCCTAGGAAAAGCTCAGATTTACTTCAAGAATTTGGAAGCACTGACGTACTTGCGTATACAGTAAGTGTAAATAATGTACATGTATGATGTAATTTTTTATTTTTTACTTATTACTTTTTATTTTTATGTAATACTATGGACCAATATTGAGTGTCTTTAATAAAGCTTGAATGAATTAATAACTTTTTGTTGAGATATTATAGCACTTCATGACCCAAACAGATGAAAATATAACCTGAAAATAAAGGAATGAAATGGTGAATAATTAAAAAGCAGTTAGACACAGCCATGTTCTGAGTTTGATTCCCTAACCCTTAACTCATTCATTATATATAACTGGAGCTTAGAAGTTGAAGCTTCGAGTTTACTGTTACACTTATGAAATCCCACGATTAACTTGAATGCCCTAAAAGCATTAGGCTGTGTGATCTGAACCCTCTTTAGTTTATTAGTCCTCCTCAAATGCCAATAAAAGAGTAATGTTGCATGTTGACTAATAGGGGTTTAAACTGCAGCACCTAATCTTGGCACTGTGCCACATTAGGCGCCATGAGTTCGAATCCCACTCAGACAAATAGCTGAATGGCTCTTTGTGCTCTTCACCTTATTTTAGTGTAGTGCCAAACTGACTTAGTGTTTTTATAAACATGTTGTATCTCTATTATATTAAAATATTAACTTTGAACTAATAAATATCTTTTTATTTTTGCAAATCTAATCGCAAACTCCATCCATTTTCTTCCGCTTTATCCGGGGCTGGGTCACAAAGGTAGTCTGAGCAGAGAGCCCAGACTTCCCTATCCATGCACACTTCCTCCAGCTGTTCTGGGGAGGATCCTGAGGCGGCACCAGGCCTCCTCCCAATGGAACATGCCTGGAACACCTCCAGAGGGAGCCAGGGAGGCATCCAAAACAAATGCCCAAGCCTCCTCAGCTGGCTCCTCTGGAAGTTAAGGAGCAGCGACTCTACTCTGAGATCCTCCTGGGTGACTGAGCTCCTCACCCTACCTCTAAGGGTGCGCCCAGCCACCCTGTGAAGAAAACTCATTTTGGCCACCCGAGTCTGCAATCTTCTATTACTTTTACAGATTCTTATGCACTTAAATGAACAAAATTACCTTCATGCAGCTGCATGGTCTGCTTTTATGTTTGCCTCACTTTTGACTCTAAAAACTCTTGATGACGTATGATGCCCTGTGACGAGGAGCTGGAGGTGGCAGTGTTTGGTGATCTATAAGATAAAGGCAGTAAACTCGTAAAACTCTTGCTGATGACCTTGAGCTACGCGCCTGCAGTGGGGCTCACTGCAATGTCACACAGGGACAGTGGCTGCAGCAGGCTAGAGAAGATGGGGAGATTTCTTTCTGACTGTACTGGTTATCTCTCAGGTAACTCAATAGGCACACAACCTTGCCAAATTGGATGACTTTCATGAAAGAAAGTGCTCCTCACAAAAGAGAACATGACTGACAAATAAAAGTATTTGATTGTATTAGGACTCTCAATAGTCACAGTTGTGTAAAGAAGCATATCAGTTTGCAAATACACTCTATTTGTTGGTAAATTATTCACACAGAAGACTTTCCTGATGAATTATAACACTTTATTGAGGATTTGTGTAGTGTTATTTTGATAAACACTCTCAGTTTTGTTTTCACTCATAGACAAAGGCTATTAAGTAGTTGTCTGTACACAAACTACCAAGAACAGACGATGGCTTAATAACCTTTGTCTACAAATACTTGTTTTATTTTTTATTCTGGAATCAAGAATGTTTTTTTTTAAACACACATGTGAGTGTGTTATTAAGCTTGTAAACAAAAGCAGACTTGAGCAGATGCACAGTGCTGCAGGTAAGAGGAGCTGTGACAAGTGCTGTATCAGGGGGAGCGCACAGTCCCGTCCCTGAGGTGAGGTGGGGGTGGAGTGGATGGTGGATGCTTACTCGGCAGGAAACAGAGGGTCCCACATCAAGCAGCGATTGGCTGGTGCAGAGTGAATCTCCTATCAGAGAGATTCTCACTTTCTCGCCGTGGGAGGAGGGAGCATAAAGCCAGGTTACCCTCTACTTTTAAAATATTGTAGTTACCTGCGACGGCGTTTGTGTTCATTCACCACTGTGTGGACATGTTTGCAACGGTGCGCGGCTAACTCTGGTGGCTCTGGTTTCGAATGGGGTGTTAAATTACCCAATGGGTGCTTTAATAGAGGTAGAGTCACTCTTAATTGTGAGTCTGGATGAGAGAGGGTGAAGGGAACAAGGGAAAACTGTGTGGAGTTGCCAAGAAGAGAGAGCGGGGGACATGGGTGAGTGCTACAGACAACTACACACCAATAGAATTAGAAATTACCGTGCAAGGTTATGTAGTCAATGTTTTGGGCTGTTAGATTTGGCTTCTCTGCTGATGTTGTTAGAATTTGTTTTAATGTGTTTTTTTCCATACCTGCTTTATCACATTCTGTAACTGAGTAGCGAGGACATTCATTGAAGTTTTTTTTAAATGTAGATTCTGCATTCAAGCACAACGCACAAACTCCGCATAGTACTTTTTCCTCTTCAACTTAAAGTGTCCCTTAGTTTTCTTCCCCTAAGCTTAAACGATAAGTCTTATTTTAGCATAAGCCACATCATGACATGCACCATAAAGGAATATTATATTATTCATCCTTAGTGGAATTAAAACCACAAGTCTTTCAGTGTGCGCAAGCCCCGTGGTGTCAAGTGGACACAGAGGTTGTGGCTTAAAAGCGTGTGTCGGGATATGGTTACCTGTCTGAACCAGACAAATAGAATGATAAGCAGCTACTTAGAGATAACGTAAATGTGACGCTGATAGACTGCGCAACACAAGGTTAGGCCAAATTACCTTTGTGTTGTTAGACACTCTACAGCCATTAACACGTGATGCATTTCTATCTTTTAACCTACAAATGTTGTCTTTTTGTCAGACATCAATGCTGCCATATTTGTTACACATGATCAGCAATACTTGTATCTTTACTATGGCGTAAGCACTTTCATTGTATCTATAGAGTTTGGGTTTCTCTTTGGCATTGTGAGAGAATTGGGGAAGAAACTAACTGTACAAGCACAGTATCAGATGGCTGCTTCAGTGCTGATGCAAACAGTAGCTGACAAATGTCTTTCCTGACAAAACTGCACCATTTAAGACAAGTTTGCTTTTTCTCCTAAATAGACTACCCACTGGACTGAGTGTAAAAGCAGCAGACATCAGCCTGAATGATCACGACAAGGAGAGAGGCTTGGCCAGCCTTTTCGAAGTGGGATAAGTGCCTCCAGAGTGACAGACATAATTGCACCAAGTTGAACAATGGAGGTGCCTCTGGTTAATTTTGAAAATATGGATGATGTGGGTATCAACCTAGGTGACCCCAGTGACTCTGGATACCCGACCTCACCCACCTCAGAGGCACCAGACCAGAATCTCCTTACACACCGCCTGTCGTCACCTCTGCAGTCGCCGCACAGAGGGAGAAGAAGGCATCTGTCTGGACATGAGGCGCTTTCCCCTTCTTCCCCTCCCACTGTGACCACCAAGGCAAACTCCAGCAGTGGAAGTCTGATCTCCAATTTGAAGCTTCTCATTAACAGTGAGTCACCCACAGAGAGTGTCTTCAGTAAAATGGTGAAAGACTGCTATGAGAACGAAGATCTCTTTGATAAACGTTGCCTGGAAGAGAGAGATGAGAAAGTGGTTATCAATATCTCGGGCCTCATGTTCGAGACCCAGCTGAGCACACTCAATAAGTTTCCTGAGACACTTCTTGGTGACCCTATGAGGAGGATAAGCTACTTTGATCCAATGAGAAATGAGTACTTTTTTGACAGAAACCGCCCGTCTTTTGATGGCATTCTTTATTATTACCAATCTGGAGGCAGGCTCCGCAGACCAGCCAATGTTCCATTAGATGTCTTTGCTCATGAAATAGTGTTCTATGAGCTCGGTCATGAAGCCATGGAGCAGTTTAGAGAAGATGAAGGTTTCATCAAAGAGCCAGAGGTTCTTTTGCCCACAAATGAGCTTAAACGGCAGTTCTGGTTGCTGTTTGAATACCCTGAAAGCTCCAGTGCAGCCAGAGCTGTGGCTCTGGTCTCTGTATTGGTGATCGTCATCTCAATTGTTATCTTCTGCCTTGAGACACTACCAGAATTCAGACAGGACTCTGATGATGTCCAAGGTGATTCTCATTTTGTTAATGGGACTCGGGACAGTTCTGCCACACAGCCCAAAGACGTAATGGCATATCTCACAGACCCTTTTTTTATTGTGGAGACTATTTGCATCATCTGGTTTTGTTTTGAAGTCGGTGTCCGTTTTGTGGTCTGCCCAAGCAAAAGTGATTTCTTTAATAACATTATGAACGTTATAGACATAGTATCAATCATTCCTTATTTTGTAACTTTGGGAACAGAACTATCACCCTCCACAACCCCTGAAGATGATGCGAACTCCAATCAGAACATGTCATTGGCCTTTATTCGGATAATCCGTCTTGTGAGAGTTTTTCGCATTTTTAAGCTTTCACGGCACTCCAAAGGACTTCAGATTTTGGGGCAGACCTTGAAAGCCAGCATGAGGGAATTAGGGCTTCTTATCTTCTTCCTTTTTATAGGAGTCATCTTGTTCTCAAGTGCCATCTACTTTGCAGAAGTGGATGAACCTCAGACGCAGTTTGTGAGCATCCCTGATGGCTTCTGGTGGGCTGTGGTGACAATGACCACAGTGGGATACGGAGACATGTGCCCAGTCACAATGGGTGGCAAAATGGTTGGTACTTTATGTGCCATTGCTGGTGTCCTGACCATTGCCCTACCTGTTCCGGTCATTGTTTCTAACTTTAACTATTTTTACCATCGTGAGACTGAGCAGGAGGAGAAGCAGATCATAGATGCAGCTGCAGAGGCAGCTCAAAAGACATCAGCTGCAAACAAATATGGCAGCACACCTTCACTTAGTAAGAGCAACGGGACGTGGCAGAATGAGAAAAATGGCAAGCACTGATGCAGAGATGGATACATTTGCATATGATGTAAGATGAAAACATATAATTGAATGTATGTCTGTCAATGTATTTTCTACATAGTGCCGTTAATGCATTAGATTAGAGTATTAAAAGGCACTGTGTGGTGGGGCAGCCTTTACACAAGTTGTCTGTCTTCTTGTGAATGTGTCAAAGTGCATTAACACAACTCAGCAAAGTCAAACCTGTGGAGAGTGGAGTTTCAATATCATAATCTCAAATGGCCTGAAATCCGAAGGTAGATAGACCTTTTACCAACCACAAACTAAAGGGGAAGAAATGAGAAATGGACGTTTGAAATTCCAGATGGTTTTAGATAATTAATGCATTTAACCTGAAAGCGTTTATAGTTCACTTTGCATCACCATCCTATCGTAGTCTTCTCTTCATCATATTCAGCAAAAGCGAGGTAGTGTCAAGGGCAGATGAGTCCAGTCAGTGTAAGGCAATGCGTTGTCTTCTCAGCAGATCTATAACAGTGAATAGTCAGCTCACAGCAGCTCTCCATATGACGCACCGTAACAGAATCTGGGTGATGAATAGCTGGCATGTTAGCACGTCCTAATCTTGTAGATAGTCTACACAGTCGAAAATGTAACAAAAACTGTTTAGCATGCTCTGTTAGGACTCAGGAAGGAAATAGTTAAAACTATTTTAAAAAATAGTTTTCATTATGTATTATATTAATATTCATGCAGACCAATGCCATTTATACAATAACCCAGTAACGTATGACAAAATGTGAATTTACCCTTTACAATCAGATCAACTTATTGCACTACGAAAGCATTTGTTCAAATATATCAAAAGCACTTTGATGAGTGAGAGTTGGCAAAGAAATGCCAATATTTAGTGCTATCTAATGTTTAGAAAACACAAACTATTTAATGCTTTTCTTTTGTGTTCTTTTCTTCTTTTTTTCAAAGAAAAAAACCCAAGGATGGGCTTGGAGCGTCGACAGACCCTCTGTCTTGAAATGTTTGCATTCATCTCTCATTCAAATTGTATGGTATTGTGTGCTGAAATGGTACGCCTATTGGAAAGTAAGAAATATTCTGTATTGTAAGGTATTGTATTCATCATTATAGTTTAAAAGAAAATTGTGTTTTTATTCAGATAGATAAGGCCAATATACAAAGTGAATGTATGAACTAAATACTTCTTATGTATGAGATAATATTATGCATGCTCCACTTCAGCCTTGATAATGTACTGTATGCAATTTTATTATTAATACAGCTTGTGTACTGTAAATGATAGTGGGCATTTTACCTCAGGCATTGCCTTTTAGTCTTGTAATATGCAATAATATCAATAGCAATAAAGATATACTGTCAGAATGAAACTAATGAAAATAATTCTCTGAATGTGAACTGATTGACATGAGCACTTTATTGAGTTATAAAGCACCTACTGAGGACTGTTGCTGTATGTGTCAATAATGTCTAATATATAATATTTATAATATAATTGTCTTGTAAAGAGTGCCTTTCAAATAAAGACATATGCAAACTTCTTCAGGCATCCCCAGTCATTTCACTTGGTAACAGTTTAACCGGGTAATTGACTGACCTGTTAAAGCGTCTAAACTAAAGCGTTGTTCTGTTTCATAATAATAGTGTTGAGTGGAAATGTGAGCAGTGTGTGACTTGCGGCTAATAAACATTATCACCTCGTGTTAGCTGCTATTAACACCTTTTCGCTCTGTATCACAGTGTCTCTGTCACATGTCCTCATGGTTGTTTTCAGATTAAAAATATGGTGATGTCAGAGCTTTTATGGTATGTAACGTTCGCCTGAACTTTACACTGTCTTATTTACTGCTCTGTTGTATTGCCTTAATGTTCGGTGCAGCCCTATGAGGCAACTCCTGTTGTGATATTGGGCTATACAAAACCATTGATTGATTGATTGATTGATTGATTGATTGATTGATTGATCATAAAAAAGGGAAATCCACAAATAATGACAAGGATCTCTGTTGATATCACACCAAAACTCTGCACACTGACTATTTTACCTGTCCCCATGCATCTACAACACGTGGGCCTGTGATCTGAAACACTGAATGAAGGAAGTGAAAGTCTTGAATGTTATTTTTTGTTCTCTTTTGTTTTTGTAATTTTTATTTTAAAACATATAGCTTCATATTTCTTTGAGTTATCAAATATGCAACATTTTAGTTTTTAATAACTGCGTAAAGTTATGATAAATGAATGAGTGAATTCATCATGAATTATGCATTATTTCAAGTACCCTCATTATAAAGCAAAGTGGTAATTCCCAGAGTTATACATTAACATGAAAGTAGCTTCCGGTATGATTATGTGACCATTTAGACAGTTTTATCTTTACAGTAAAGATAAGTTTCTAACTGCTGATTAGGTGAATTCAGAAAGTCTTTTGATACACCTTGCCCTTTGGTGAGATAAAATACAAGTCCACCTTCTGGTTGATGAGCAAGCATGTAACCCACTGTGGCGCTGTCGCAACTGTGCTATAACATTGTATGGACAGACGAAAAATTATTGTTGTTTAGCTGTAGCGTTTGTTAAAAAAAAAAAAAAACTATTATTTTAGTATACCTGTACAGTTAGTCTGGCAAGAGTTAATATGTCTTCATCAGGCAGTTTGTGTGAATAGTGCTACCACGGGCTATTGTACAAGCTGATGGGGTCATGTGGAGTGTGGCACATGGCTTTAAATGTAATATTCGTTGAAGGATGTTGAAAGGTGTTTTGCCCTTTATGCTTCAACTGCGGTCTGTGTTTAGAAAACACAATATTGCCTTTCATCTTTTTGCAGATGATGTTCAGGTGTATCTTGTCCACAATTACAAACATCCACAACACTGCAGGACTGTCTAAGAGATGTGCAGTCATGGATGCACGCTAACTTTCTGAACTTGAATAATGGGTCAACTGAGATCTGTCCTCCTACTGCTGCCCCTCTGTGAGAAATCTTGGAGGGATCATTAATTGGATGTTAAAATTTAGCACACAAATCAGCGCTGTTCCTAAATTACGGTACGTTTTTTTCATTTGAGACCTTCTTCCTGCCGATTTTGAAAGGGCAATACATACATTTGTGACCTCACGCTTGGATTGTAACTTGTTGTACATCGGAGTTGATCAGAGACTCCAGAGTGTTCAAAGTGCTGCAGCCCGGCTCCTAACTAAAAACAGACCAGCGTGAGCACATCACGCCTGTTCTGTGCACCCTGCACTGGCTTCAGCTTTTGTATGCAATTTAAGATACTGGTGATTGCTTTTAAGTGTCTGCACTAGGCCCATACTATTTGACTGACATGTTGCAGCCGTGCTCCCCGCTGTTGGCTCTGAGGTCAGCTGACCAGGTCTTGTTGGCTGTACCTAAAACACGTCTCAAATCTAAAAGAGACAGAGCCTTTTCTGTGGCAGAATCTATACTTTGGAATGGCCTCCCTCTGTCTGTCAGGTCCTCTCAGTTTTTAGCACAATTTTGAGCGCTGAGACTGAAAACCTATAGTCAGCTCCATAAGTACTGGGACATCGACTCTTATGTTTTTGACCCTATAAACCACCACAATGGATTTGAAATGAAACAACAAAAATGTGCTTAAACTACAGACCTTGAGCTTTAATATTTTAGGCTACTTACATCTAAATCGGATGAACGGTGTAGGAATTACAACCGCCTATATATGTGCCTCCCACTTTTTAAGGGACCAATAATGGGACAAAGTAACAATTATAAATCAAACTTTTCCTTTTTATTATTTGGTTGCAAATCCTTTGCAGTCAATTATAGCCTGAAGTCTAGAAGGCATAAACATCACCAGACGCTGGGTTTCATCCAATGGCCGCTAGCTGCTCTGCTTTATGACCGCAACACTGGAGGCCGCCATTGCTCCGCCATTGCTGTAGTACCTCCATATCATCGCTAGGCCCCCATTGAAAAGCATTGGACTTTAGACACGTTAAAAACAACTTTAATGCCTGATTTCAATTTTTTTAACACTTTCTATGGCTACATATTCCTGAGATAACGCTGGGTTACTCACAAAAAAAGAAACCAGGCTGGTTTTCGA
Organism: Neogobius melanostomus; assembly: GCA_007210695.1. Taxonomy (NCBI): domain Eukaryota; kingdom Metazoa; phylum Chordata; class Actinopteri; order Gobiiformes; family Gobiidae; genus Neogobius; species Neogobius melanostomus. The sequence goes on along the minus strand of VHKM01000073.1, from coordinate 3,704,236 downwards.
AAGATTTTTTTTTTAATCTCCTACTTAACGGAGGTCGGACTGTTAGCATTGGAGCTGCGCGAGCTACACGTCACGCAAGGGCCGAGTCTACAGTGAAAATCCCGCCCTTATGCCCTTATTAGGAACATGCTTCGTCAGAGCTGGGGAGGAGGAGTCTGTAAATCCGCCATGAATTCCCCCTCGAACGTGGTCATTATGGTAAACGGGGAGGAGTGAGGAGGAGTTGTCTATTCTTTTTAACGGTCTATGGTTTCATCCCTGGTGATGCTCTGCGTGTCACGGTTTTTACTGGACCCAAAAACAGAACACAGCAGGTAAGTGAAGGTGAGTGATTTATTTACACAAAAGGTAGGTGTAAAGATAGGAGGTAAGTGGCTGGCAGGCAGGAAGTAGGCACCTGGACAAATAAGGTAAGTGTAAGTATCAACGAACAATATACAAAACTAGTGTTGAGCCAAAGTCACTAACAAGGATTTGGTAACAACGTACTGGCGATGAGGGATTGAAGAGCCAGGCTTATATACACAGCTGCTGATGAAGGTGGCACAGGTGTGCCATCTGCCAAACAAGGTCTGGCCATGCCCACATCACGTCAAGGTAAGGAAGAGCCAGCCTGCACAGAAGGGAGGAGAGAAACACACAAAAACAGGGAGTACTCCAAATCCAGGACTGGGTCTTGACACTGCCAGGCCTCTACTGTAAATGTCTTCAGTTCCTTGGGGCATTTTCCCTTCAGTTTGGTCTTCAGTAAGTGAAATGCAGCTCAATTGGATTCATGTCAGGTGACTGACTTGGCTGGTGAATAACATTTCACTTCTTTGCCTTAAAAAGCTCTTTGGTGGCTTTGGAAGTAGCTTCGGGTCATTGTCCATCTGTTCATCTTTGGCTGAATATGAGCTCATAATATTGCCCGAAACACTTCAGAATTCATCCTGCTGCTTTTGTCAACAGTCAGCAATAGATACAACAAGACCAGTTCCATTGGAGGCCATACAAGCCCATGCCATGATGCTGCACCACCATGTTTCACTGATGAGGTGGTATGTTTTTAATCATGAGCATACACCTACCTCTTGGAGAGTGTTTTGATCTAACCTATTGTTGTGAAGGGAAAGAATTCTTCAGTCATCCACCACATTTGTCATCCGTGGTCTTCTGGGTCTTTTGGTGTTTTTCAGCTCACCGGTGTGTTCTTTCTTTTTTATAATGTTCCACAATGTTGATTTAGCCACGCCTAAGCTGTCTCTCGAATGGGTTTGTTTTGATTTTTCAACCTAATACTAGCTTGCTTCATTGATAGTGAATTCAATTCATATTGAAAATGATAGCAACAGTATCCAAAATGCAAATATCACATCTGAAATGAACTCTGGATGTTTCATCTGTTCCTTTATAAATGGGATAATGAGGGAAGAGCAGACGCCTGGCCACGGAACAGCTGAGCAGCCACTTGTCCCATTACTTATGGTCTCTTAAAAAGGGAGAGGCACATTTTCAAATGGTTGTAATTCCTACTCCGTTCATCCAATTTGGATGTAAATAATCTCAAATTGAAGCTGAAAGACTGTGGTTTAAGCACACCTGGTCTTGTTGTTTCTTTTGAAATAGATTGTGGTGGTTTATAGAGCCAAAAAGATAAGAATTTAGTCAATGTCCCAATGGATCTGACTGTAACTTTTTAGCCAGGCCATCAGAAACTAGTGTGGCAGGATGTCTTGGTTGAAGTTATATACATGTGAATTGTAAATGTATGTGTTGTACCCTTTGCTATTATTTTGCATCTCTGGAAAGCACTTTGGTCAACAGTAGTTTTTAAAAATGCTATAAACGTGAATTGAATTGAGTGGTGCAACAGAGATGTCTGCCTCTGACCAGTTGTGTAAATAGGCCTACTTGGTGTGTGAAGTCTGCTCAGAGCCCTGTTGGACTTGTCACTATGTTCAGGTCACTGGGCTGCCCTTGTGGCCCGCTGATCACATTGATATCTCATGGACGTGCTCGGTGCTCTGATCACATTTTGGGCAGACAGGTGGCTTCCAGAAGGTCAAAGCCAATGTGATGCTGTCATCTATTATTCATCAGGTACTCTACCAAGAGATCACACCCATCTCGCCTTTGATGAAGAATGGCCCCCAAAAAAGCCTTTCTCTAAGCGGCAGAAGGATCGATCAGCGTGACTCAGCCCTGGTCTATAACCAAGCTAAAAATACCCATGCCTGTCCCTAAATCAATATAGTTCTCTTGCCCATAGAAAACAATAGGTGAGCTGCATGGGCTACAGCAAGTCTCATTTCAGTAGATTGGGTGACTGTTTTGTCAGCAAGCGCGTTATAAGCCAAAAATGAGACTTGCGCGGACAGCAGAGTTGTTGTCCCCTAAGAGGACAAGTGACTTTGATCGGGTCGGTGTGTGTTAAATGTCCCTCTCGTCTCAAATTTCTTCCACTAAGTCTTTCGGTGGAAGCTTATATTGGGCTGATTCAAAGTGTCTTTTCCAATTTATTTTTGCTAATAAAGCACAGACTGGTGCTGAAGTAGCCAGTCTTGTATTGACGGTAAAGTGCTCCCCATAGCTTAAATATTGATTAAGCTCAGGCCTTCTCACCTACTGTATTACGGCCCCACGGCTTCTGTGGTGTGTGCTCCTGCTGATCCCGTACATTTAAAGGCGACTTCGGCATTACATTCATAGCATGTCATCGACTTGATGTTCCTTATATGATGAAATTGTAAAAAAGGAGTCCCAAAGCAATATATAAAGCAGGCAGCACATTTTTTGGCGCATGCGGGTGAGTTCTTACATCTGCTCATTCAGCACTGTGCAGAAAGCAAGTGACAGGTCTATGGCCCTTGTTCACACACAAAATCAAGGTTTTATATTTTAAACCCCTGCATTGGATTTTGGAAAAGATATTGGAATTTGTCAAAAGCTTTAAAAGTTTATTTTCAATTTCAGGAATATTTGAAGACATAGATTGACAGATACAGACTTTATGACAGCATCTAGAATACGGAAACAAGCGTCACTGGCTGCCATTGATTTATTTACTATAGTCCATCTGGTCATTGTACATAAGCAGATACACCAACTTTTTTAAAATACACATGAAAACTATTTTTGTGTAAGCTCTTAGTTGGACAAGAGCTTTCCATAGGATTACAAAGTCGGCACCTGAACTGGGTTGTTGTGTTTCTAAACTTTCAGCCGCAGTCGCAGATCGTGCACCTGCTCCCATTATCACACATCTGCCTTTTTGTTTAGTGTACAATCTTGAGATCCTTTGACAGACTCTTTTAAGGAGATTGGTCCCTAAAACTTTTCAATAATTCACGTGACATTTTGGTCTTCTTAAATAATTCAGAACCGATTAAAGGCAGTACTGCAATGACCACTGTTAGGAACCTGTCTACATGAAATTATTAATATCCTGGAAAAGCCACGGCGCCTTGAGTCGCAAAAGTAATACATAATCTTGAGCACTGATATTTAATAAGGATATTGTATTATTCCTGAAAACCTCTGCTTTGAGCCGCGTTCCATTTATCATTTTGAGGAAAGTCTTGAGCCAGAGCGGCCATAATGATTCAACCAGATATAGATTTATGAAAGGAGCACGCTGAGTGCTCGGCTGCAGCGCGCCAGCCTACAGGTCAATGACCAGACCTTGCGGGACGAAATGTGAGTCTCGCATTTGTCCTGCTTAGCACCCATGAAAAATGAAGAAGGTGACCTGAAGTATCACCTGGGAGTGGGCTGGAGACGAGCCACTGCTTTATATGTGTAGTAACGCAACTGGAATTTTTCATAAAGTAGGCAACTAAAAATGTCCGTCTATATAGTATTGTAACAAATTAGGCTATTGTCATAACACTTTTTTATGATGTTCCGTGTTCAAACATTCTATAAGATGTACAAGCTGTTACAAAGAAGTTAAAATTATTAAAACAAGAATGAAAACGCAACAAAAAAGTGACAAACAAGGCGAAAACACGACAAAACAGCAATGAAAAAAGCAAAGAACAAGCAACAAGAACCGACAAAAACATGACTTTTTTCGTCACATTGTCGCCGTGTTTTTGTTGTGTTTTCGTCTCTTTTTTCGTCGCTTTCATGTCATGTTTTTATTGCTTTTACACCGATTCTTTTCCGTTGCTTTTTTGTCGTGTTTTTGTTACATTTTTTAAGCGTTTCTGTCGTGTTTTCATTTTTTGTGTGTCTTTTTTGTCATGTTTTTCTTCGTTTTTGTTGCTCCTTCATCGCTTTTTTTTTTTAAGCTTTTAGATTTGGGTAAAGCCAAAGTGAAGAAAATGCGCTCGGTTCAGGTGGGGGTTAAGAGGTTACGCCTAATTGTATTCAGTTTCACATTACTTTTATCAAAGTATTCAAAGTAGGCCCCGATTTCCTGCAAAGTGCTCACCTCAGTTGGGAAACATTGCTGTAGATAATCTGTGACGACGACTAATTATTTTAGATGCATGCTAACGATAATACTCAGTTGTACAAATGGATCATTTTGACTAACACTGCCTGGATAATTACCCTATTACATCCTCTATGGGGAAAATATGTGCACTAACTACTGAATAAAGTAGTAATCACATTGAACTTTTTTGCAATACAATTGATTTTTTCTTCTTCCTTTACTGCATACTCTACAAAACACCTGGAGCCACGTCACTGTTAACACTGGCTAGTGCTGAGTCTGCTTTCACCTGCAAACAATGAACTGTAAATGCTTTTGCCACAGAGGGATGCAAACACCTCCTAAAGCCTGGCGCCTTGTGGAATTTCTGTGTCACTACATCACAGAGCATAGAAATCTAATACATTTAGGACTTTTCCTTTTAGTTTTTCCTAACCTGCTCTTAACAGCAACTGGATAAAAAAAGAGCAAATACTCTATTGCTGGCGAAATGACAAACCAAGCTGTAAAACTGGCGAGTTCAGAATACTAGAGTTTGTTTATTCCAAAATTTAAATGTCCTTGGTGTCATCCTTGATCACAAACTAAACTGGAAACCACACCTTGCCTTTATTCAAAATAAAATAACAAAATGTATTGCAATTATGGGAAAATCTAAATACTCAATGAAACAACTCTTCATACTGTTTACCTTACATCAGTTACTGTATAGAGATATGGGGTAATAAAACCAGTCTTAATTCATTTTACATTCTGCAGAAAAAGGCCATCAGGATAATATGCAGCGTTAACATGATATGATTCAAATTTAAATTCTTACAAATAATGTATAAAGCAAGCAATGTTGGGGAGTTACTAAATACATGTATTTAGAATACTCATTTTGAGTAACTGTATTCTGGTAAAGTTATACTTTTATTTGAGGGTATTTAGAACACAGTTACTTTCCAAATATCAAGGGAATACATCCCAGTACTCAATCATTAAAGTTTAGCTCCATATTGCACATTATCAAGAAAGAACTTTTAATGTTGAGCTGTTTTTCCTCCTAAAATAAAATAAAGATTTAAAACGCCTTATGTGAAAGTATTCTAAAAAATATATAAGGTATTCAGAATACAGTACTCTGATTAGACAGTAACGGAATACGTTACAAAATACATATTAAGGCAAGTATTCAGTATTCTGTAACTAAATACAATTTCAATTTCTCCCCACACTGAAAGTAAGATATCGATTGCTTTCAAATAATATCCAAAAAAGTTCTGTAACAGAGATGGCAAATATAATCTGCGAGGTCCAATGAACTTTAAGAAACAAACTATAAGTTCTACCCTAAAAAGTGTGTTCCTTTACTCGCCGCGGGGTCGATCTAGAGAAACTATGCTGAATGAGATGAAGAACTTAAAATTAATACAAAAAAATCTGTTCTTTGGCTCTGCTGGGAAATGTTTTCTTTTGCTCATGTTTTACTTTGTTCTTTTTTGTGTACATTTTCTGTCGTCTGTTTTCCTTTTGTACACGTAATTATGTTCTATGATGTATGCTGACATAACATTAAGGTATTCAGTTTGTACAGCTTACCAATGTCTGAAAAACAGAAAACAATTGTCAAGGAATGAATGAAAGTGAGTAAGAGGTAAGCGTTAACAAGTTTTATTCTTCTTACTCCTGTTGAGTCTTTCTGTGTACCTTGCTTAATAATTGTACATGCTGCTAATTACGCCTGTTTATTTATTTATGTTTACACAAATAGCTCAAATAAACGAAAATGGAAAAATGTAAATATAACTTTTGTGCTTCCGTTTAATTTGGTTTAGAGTGCCATGGAAACACAAGTGTTCCTGTCTTTGGAGACAGGAAACTTTACTGTCTTTGTAAGCACCCTCCATTTTGAAAGGGTAAAAACATAGTTTATTGTTTGATTGTAAAATGTGAGGAAGTTGTTGTAGTATCTTACAGTGGTTTGTCTTTCATAATTGTCACCTACTTCCTGTACAAATATTTAACTCCTACTTAAAGGAAACCATTTATACCCTACACATTTAGTAGTGTTTCATAATCTTGGAAATTAGTCATGAGGGAATCAGGAGTTTTTAAAACCACTATGCAGCATTGAAAAATGAATCAAAAATGAATCATAATGCAATATCATTTACAGTAATAACCAACAAACCCACTTAAGTTTGCTAAGGTAACCAGGCATGACCGTTGTACATCGGTTAACGTCCTAATCAGTGAGTTATTTCTAAGATAAGAAAATCATAAAGCAACACTTTGAACCGGACTGCTTACTCGTGTAATCATCTTTATAAGCCTGTAATTCCGTTCCTTGTGCCCAGTGTGAGTTGTGCAGGAGTTTATGGTATTATTAAAGCTCTTCATAGACTTAAATGATTTACTTAGTTTGAATAGAGAAGGGACATTCGCATAGGCGAAATATTTTACAAGTGTAACATATTAATTATAGGCTTATAGGCTCGGTATTTAATCTCTAGCTAATATTCAGGCTACTTTCATTTTTTGACAGGCCGAAGAAAAGTCCAGGTTTTTCATGCTTGGACACTAAGGCTGAATTTTCATACATTATTTCAAGTTATAAAACAGTGTTGCCTGAATATTGCATAAACAGGCTAATGTGTAAAGAAGCTTGTAAAGCCTGCTGCATTAGTATTGATATCATCGTCAATTGTAGTAGGCTAGATAATCCTCTTTGTTAAATCTATGTCCATGGATACCGATGCCCTACTGTGACCGGACCGGACTCTCGTTTTGACTGTGCTGTGGTTTCGCATGTGATTATATGCAGCTGTCAGTGCTGTTACAGCGTAAACAACTGCTACCATGACGTATAGGTTTCAGCTACAAACCAGGAAGAAAGGTGTTGTTTTTCCCGTAGGCCGCCCTCTCTCGCCTCTCCCTCTCCTTCAGGTGAAGATATCCAAATATGGGCGGTGTATGACGCGTAGTTCCCCTTTAACTTTGCCATGCAATAACTCAGCGCTACAGCTGCCGTGGCATTGACCCGCTTAACACTCCCATTCAACGAACTTATACGAAGGAGTTACAAGCCTACTTACACCGTGGCTGCGGAAGAAAGCGAGGTAAGTGTCGACAAATGGACATAAAACAATGTCGAGCAGAGCTCCTTCTTGAACGTACCCTTATCGGATAGCCAGTTGTGTAGTACATTCAACTGTGCAGACCTAGGTCTAGTTGAGTTACTGAAGTAGGAGTTCGATCATACAGTTGGCAACAGTTCACTCGGCACACATGCCTGCGTAGGTTTCCTCCAGCTACTCCGTTTCACATACCATCAAAAACATGTACAATAGGCCAGAATGAAAGTGTGACTGAGCGTGTGGTGGTCAGAGGGGCCGATGGCGCAGATTGGCAGTCTACCCCAAGCGCAGCTGTGGCTGCAATAGTGGCTTACCACCACTGAGTATGGGGTGAATGAATTAATGACTACAGTGTGGCGCTTTGAGGAACTTGGTAACACAGGAAAAGCGCAATAAATACAAGTGTATTGCCTACTCATTTTTTTATGTAACCTAGGTAAAACATTTTGTTACTCTTTCCACTGTAAGTAAATCCGTAAGAGGACATCTTCATTTGACTTTAAAAAAGTGTAAAAATTATTATTAATAATAATATAATTATTATTATTTTGTCTAATTTCAGTGTTTATTCTTTGAACATTTTAAGATTTCTGCATTTATTTGTTAACAACAACAACAACAACAACAACAACACTAAAGCATAAATTAGACTTTTATGCTCAAAACCCATATTAAACATGTATCTTAAATTATTATGAATACAATAATTATGAATATGATTAGGCCTACTAGTAATTTCACCAAGTAATTTTTTTTTTTTAAACATGAGTAATTATTTGGGTAACAACTTATTTTCTTCCTGTGGAGTAAAATGCCCTTGTTACTCTTACTTGAGGTATAATTTGGTCACTACTTTTTACTTCTACAAAAAATAATTTTAAAGAGATGTTACTCTCAATTGAGTAAATATTTTGGCCACGTCAATAGATTTGTTTACAACATTTTTAAGAAGTTAAAGCAAGCTGCCTATCTACACTTGAGTGTTGTCCCTTTATCTGCACTGCTCTGAATGTGGTCTGTATTTCATTGCAGCTCTATACTATGGAGACACAATCAGAGAAAGAGACGTCCAATAATAATGGCCAGCTGATCTTGGTACCCCACAGAGACACCATTCGTTTGCTGGAAGTATATGTGAAGCGCAGCCTGAGCCTAAACGATGGTTCTCTGGAAGGAAAAAAGGCCGGGAGGAAAGCTAAATGGGTGACAATGGCCAATGCCCAAAAGAAGAGGAGACACTCCAGTGATCCCTCCATTCATCTGAGTAATGGATTAGCTGATGGTGAAATAGGAACATTTGCTAGTGTTGAACCTCAAGCAAATCTGCCAGAGACACTCCCAAAAGAAAAGAAGAAACATGAAAAATCTAAGAAAATAAAAAAGACATCTTTGTGGAAAAGATTCTTGGAGATTTTCTCTTCGAAGGACACTGATGAGAAAGATGATGAGCAGGGCACTCCAGCAGAGGTTCCTGACCCTTGCATCAATGATGGAGCCTTTGAGGCAGTGCCCACTGCAACAGCTGCCAGTGTGCCACGGAGAAAGTCAACAAAGAGACGAGATATGAAAAGACGTCTGTCCCGAAGATTGTCACTTCGGAAATCAAAGATACTTGAAGTTGATTTAGCTGACATCTCAGTAGGAGGTACGCTAATGTAATGAACATGAGAAGGTTGATTTCGTATTTTAAAAATTCATTAAGTGTTAATATTTTATTTTGCAGCTGTGACGAGTGTTGAACCAACATACTCATATTATGAGAAAGTAACAGAGGAACTAGAGAAAATTGTCCAAGAGGCGAAAGTAAAAGTAAATGAGGCAAAACCTCTCACAGATGGTAAGTTTGTGTCGTAATGTCACACAGACCAGATTAGATATGCAAACTTTCACTTTTGGTTTCAGATGAGGTCACCAACAACATAAAGGAACAGGGAGATACTATTGATGAATGATCGTTTGTTTGTTTATTTTACCCAAATAATTAATCATATCGTTTAGGATTGGTTGTCAAAACTGTTAAGATTCTTGGTGCATTCCATAATTACAAACTAATGGATTTGTCTTTTTTTTGTTTTGCATTATGAATTTGTGTCAGATTCGACTCAGCAGCTCAGGGTTCCACAGCTCGTTTCTCTGCTTCTTTGTGTTTAGCTAATGTCAGTCTTTCGCTTTTTGTTTCAGCTGAGGTCACCGACAGAATCATTGCTTTGATAAAGCAACAGGGAGATGCTATTGATGATAAGGTGGGTATTTACACACAAAATACAATACGTTTCCACAAAAAGGGATGTGTTTGTCTATGGGAGTTAGTACGATACTGTGGTTCTTAAACTTTTTCAGATCGTACTCAGGATAATTTGCAATTTAGAGATAATTTCACTCATGTTTTAGCAATGTGTTTTAAGTTCGGTGTTACACTGGTTCAGACATGATTTTGTCAAATTGACACCTATTGACACCTATTTTATCCTTGGTTTGCACACTGCATGGTATTTATCTGTCTTACTGAGAAGAACGTGATAACAATGTTGCCTTCACTTTCGTTTTCCAGATTAAAGACAACCCCACATTGAGCAACTTCTTCCAGGCAATGTCATATTCATCTTTCCAAATGTTAGCTGATGCCTACCTTGAAAAGGAGGCTGCTCCCATTCAAAATCCACCCACAGTTCCTCCAACAGCTCCTGAGCTGGTCAAACTGGCCTTCACCCTGGACTTTACAGCCAGAATTGCTGGGTTGTCCAAGACAAGACAAAACATCGGTCACATTACTGGCCTCGGGAACCGCTATTTACAGGACAGATTTGAATATATCCAGGTAAAACAAATATTCTTCATTAAACATGATTTTATTATTGATTATTTTATTCAATTGTATATATAATTTTTCAGCCGTGTACGGAAAACCCATTGTCTGACTGTGATGACTGAAAATTTGCCTCTTCAATGCCATGTGAAAGTTGAAACGACTTCTGCTGAAGTTACTAAGAACTTTGTATAGAAACCCGCTTTAGTAGTAGTTAAATGACATTCACACTTTAAAAAATAGCAATGTTGATTGAGTTCTCAAAATGTAGTGTAGATTAATAAGTGCGGTTTATTATCATGTGGTTAATTCAAAGACTTTCTAGGCCTAAAATGCTGTATATATACATTTTTAAATGGATTATTATTTTTTAAGTTTATAAGCTATTTGTGTGCAATTTTTGTACATGTTTACAGATGATGAAACTGTGATGTCACTGTTTATGAGTGCTGGCATTCATATACAATTAAAATTAATTTGCAATTATTTTACTCATTTGTATATTATTCAAGATATAACATTTCTCCACTGATAGCCAGATGCACTGTTTTGCATCTGCATGCATGTAGTATAGATTCTGCTGTACTTGATATCTGGGCAAACAGTTTGTATAGACATGACCTTTTTTATAAGTACCTGAACATGAATATAAATGTTCCAAGTTTAGGTCATGAATTGTAGTGAATCACCAAATACCAAAATCATCTTAAGCTTTTTACATAAAAAGGTCCCAACACCTGCTGAAAACCTTGGGTTTAAAAACAATGATCATGTTCTTCCCCGCTCTGACTCACGGCTATGTGACTCAACCCATGGCACCTGTAAACAGACAAAAAGCTGTCCATCTTGATAAACTAACACTTCACTGAGGAGGGAACATGGTGGAAAACTTGTTGTGTCATTTCAGAAATTACCACTCAATAATTTCAATAGCTGTGATTTAGTCAGTCTTCACATACAAGATCCAACTTTGATTTTGAGGGAAAAGGATCTAACCAAGCCTCGCATTGAAAGTATTTTAACTACAATTGTCAAAGTGTCTTTTTCTTTTCTTAGATGATATAACCTCAAGTATTGAGATTTTGCCTAAATGTAATGAAGAAATCCGAGTTTAATTAAATTACATAATAGGCTGCACTTCATTAAACAAAGAGATACAATTTATTATTAATTGTTATTTTGTTTATAACCTTGTTTAAGAATGCTAAGGTTAATTTGACCCAGACACTAAACTATGTACAATGTTATGAGAGCCAAGTCTACGTATACAAGGGCTGAAACAACTATATAGTAATTCTGTGAATCTCTGACACTCTCGTTTTGATTGTGTGAGACATGGGACGAGCTAAGCAGCATGTCGTCTCTCTGACTTTGTGTACTTCTGATTGTTGCTCTTGCTAATACAGTGCCTCTCGAAAGTACTAATACACCTTGAACTTTTGCACATTTTGTCATGTTTACAACCCTAAATGTAAAGATTTTATTTTTTACTGAAAGTTCACACACAAGTAACAGACAACTGTGAAGTGAAAGCAAAATGATAAATGATTCTGTTATTTTTCATAAAATAGAAAACCGAAAAGTGGGGCGTGCACAAGTATTCATACAGCATAAATTAATACTGTGTGGAATCCCCTTGTGCTGTAATAACAGCAGCAAATCTTCTGGGGTATGACTCTACAAGGTTTGCACATCTAGAGACTGACATTTTAGCCCATTCCTCTTTACAAAACAACTCAAGCTCTATCAAATTAGAAGGAGAGCGTTTGTGAACAGCAGTTCAAGGTGAATCTCATGATGGATTGAACAGTGCTCCATGAGATGTTCAAATCTTGGGAAATCTTTGTATAACTTAACGCTGCTTTAAACTTCACAACTTTATCCCTGACCTCTCTGGTGTGCTCCTTGGCCTTCATGATGTTGCTTAGTGACCAATACACTCTGACCATAGCTCTGAGGCCCTCACAGAACAGCTGGAATTATACTGAGAGTAGATTACACACAGGTGGCCTCTATTTAATGGTTAGGGCAAGGTGTGAACATTCTGCAGTCATTAGGAATGTTATAAAGGCAATTTAATGCACTCAGAAAAATGCTGTATGAATACTTGTGTACGCCCCACTTTTCTTTTTGAAAACAGAATCATCATTTTGCTTTCATTTCACAGTTGTCTGTTGTGTAATCTTTCAGTAAAAAAATTAAAAATAAAATCTTTGTTCATGGTTGTAAACATGACAAAATGTGCAAAAGTTCAAGGTGTATTAGTACTTTCAAGAGGCACTGTAAATCTGGCTCTGGATCAGCTACTCTCTGGGAGTTTTTTGGTAGGATTGTAAACTTCCACATCAGGATAAACATTCATTAAGAAAAAGAATTACATGAGCTCCATTTGTGTAAACCTTTTACATTTTTATTGCTTTTCAAAACAGACAGAGATTTTAATCAAAAAGTCCAAATCCCATATCTTCATCAGACTCCTCAGATTCCTCTTTCTTCTCTTCCTTTTTCTCTTCCGCTAAAAGTCAAAATTAGAAACTTTAGTACTTGGTGGCAAGATATTTGTCATAAACATTAAATATTGTTACACACCAGCAGCAGGTGCAGCCCCAGCTCCAGCTGCAGCAGCTCCAGCAGCTCCAGCAGCAGCGCCCGGAGCTGCCACAGCGCCACCTGCTGGTACAGAGGCTAACTTGGAGAGGCCTGAAAAAAAATTACAATAAATTCAAAAGGTCAGGTTTATTTGGTTTAGATTTATATTAAAAGGTCTTATTTACCAGAGTTCATCACTTCATTGATGTCCTTTCCATTCAACTCACTGACGACCTGTTGAAACATATTTATTAAATAATACTGGCCAATTTGTGAATAGGTTTGTGGTCTTGACTTTTATACCTTGTTCAGGCGTTCATCATCAGCCTCTATTCCCACACTGCCCAAGATGGCCTTGATGTCCTTAGCAGAGGGCCTGGTGTTCCCACCGAGACAAGACAGAAGGTAAGCGGCCACGTAACGCATTCTGAGATGAAAAGCAAAATCTGGTTAATAAACGTCATCTTTTTTAACAAACGTATTTGAATATGACAGTTAACGTAATGAAACCCGCCTATGGCATTGATCATTACTGAAGCTTCATACAGCCGAATTGTCGCTAGAGCGCGCTATTGCAACACCATTACAAATCTAAAGTGAGACAGATTGTTTTGATACAAAGCGTGTCGGTGAATGGTCCGTAATAAGTATGTACATATATTAATAATATGTTTCGTTATAAATATTACAGTGATTATTATGATGGTTACTACTATGTTCATTATTATTAACATAACCTTTTCTTAGGTTCGGTTCGTGCGTTTCGACAAGCGAAATGTGAAATAGTAAACATTAGCAGGTAACATATTGCCTACTCAAATAAATTTGACATGCTGTGTAAATAATTGTAAAGTACAGCAGTATGTATCAAGTGAAATTTGGGAGTTTTAGCCAGTGCACATGAAACAAACAGCATGGCGCTTGGAAGCTAGTAGGCCTCCATCTTTAGCAAGACGCTTAGCTTCTAAGAGCAAAAACAGCAATGCAAATAGGATACCCACCAAATGAGTGCGTAATTTAAACCTTATTGCTTTTATCGTACATGGCTTGCATTGGTTAATTCTTTTTACTTACTTTAAGTCTTTTCAGACACGAAACGTAAGTCACGCTGGAAATCCGGAAGAGGGAGAAGGAATATCCGGAATCTACAACATATGACAGCGACGCCCTGATTGGTCCATTTTGAAGTCAGTCAGTCTTTGTCAAACCCACAACCCTCATCCTGTTGGTTGTTCATGTTATGTTTTTTTCTTGTTGTTGTTTTTGTTTGTTTGTTGTTAGTTGCCCCGCAACTGAAGCGAGCTTTGCGAATGCACGCGGAGAGGGACCATTGACAGTATGAGAGGGACTCAAGGCGAATTCGGCTACAAAAACGCGTGTAGTGTATTATCGGCGTAAGAGCGCTTCATGAAAGCGGATCTGCAGCAACCGCGGCACATCCGCCGAGCGGTTCTGACTCCGGGGCGGATTTGGCGAACCGAGGACGGATCCGCCCCGGAGTCAGGTGCTATGTGGGACCCCACTAGCAAAAGATACTGGCAAAGTATAAAATAGTATTTAAAAGAAATAGTATTAATAAACTGAAATAAGAATGGCAGTTGGCTTTCCCCAAAACTATATGTGCCGCCATGCTGGAGATATAGCTCATACCAATTAACGAGACGGATTATCAATTTTGGACAAAAACGCAAGGTTTCGCGATAAACCCTCGAGATCGGACACCTTACACAGTTGACCAGTTGTGCAACGAAAGACTGAATGCAAAAAACAAACAACGTTTTATATACAAACTTAAGTTAATTGGATGAAGTTCCATAGGAAATGAAAGCTAATGCCAGTTTGTTTAGTGGCGATCTCCCAATCTTGCCTCCCGTAAGTGAATTTTCTCATCAATATGAGATCATGCTCTTTATACGAAGTTGACATTACACTCTTAGAAATGTGTGTAATATTTTGTTTTGGTAGATTTCCCACCTCTAACTAGAGGTCATGTTGAAATTAACCTTGCCAATTGAAAATGTTAAATAAACTTTTTTACACATAGGCTTAACCCTGTTCATTAAATGTAAAAACCACATACCGGCTACAAAATGAGCAGCGCAAATTCGGATGTTATCCAGTTTTTCCCCGTCCAAATTCTGATTGAGGCTGCAATCTATCGTCTCCTTTATTTAGATAATTGTTCTGTCTGCTCTCCCTTATTCTGCACAACTCTGGGTAAACGGTAATCCTGCAAAGTAGTTTCTCTGTCTGATGTATTGTGACAGCCAAGAACACGACAATAATTAACAATTTTGCTGTTTCAAACTTTGCGGTACTGTTTGTTTTGATAGGCGAGTACATGGGTGAGTATCGCCATCATGTCTGACTTCGGAAAAGTGACGTCACGGGCAAACAGCTCCTTTTACTTTTGTATAAATTAAATAACAAAATGGATTTGAAATAAATGTGATTGTGATTAGAAGAGGAGCGGGAACGGATTGTCAGGGGTCGTGATTGATAATAATGAAGAATATATTTTAGGATTGGTTGTCAAAACTGCTAAGATATTGGATTCCTGGTGCATTCCATAATTACAAACAAATGTAAATTTAAAAATACTGGCGTTCACACAAAAGCATTTGGACACTACATACTAAATGTCAAGTATTTGCGTTGTATAAATTTGTGTCAGTGACCCAGCAGCTAAAGGAACCACAGCTCTTTTCTCCACTCCTTTATATTGTGTTTAGCTGTTAATCAATGAAAAATATTTGTATGTACCTCCTAAAATGGCAGATTTCTATGGTAACATTTAGTTGCCATAGAATTTATAGAATTATAGAATTTAATTTAACATATTATCATGAATTTAACTCAAATCACACAACTGAAACATATGCAAGTCATTACTTTAAAAAAAGAAAGATTTATTTGATTTAACTCCAAAATCTCTTGGTTTACATTTGCTCTTTTCGACATGTTTCTTAATGACAGATAAATAAAATAAGTAGCCCTATAGATTCAGAATAAACATTGCATTTGTTATTGACATTACAATTCAACTCTCTCCTCTTGTCTATCCTGCTTGAATAGCCATTGAAACAATGACTCCAGCAACTCTTTGACAAACTCTCCAATCTTATTCACATTTGCCACATACCACATTTTGTAAAAGCCTTCACAAAACAGTACAATTAGAAAAATGAATAAGATCCACAGGAAAACTCGGTCAAGGTAATAGTTGGTTTTCTCCTTTAAAGTCCACTGCTCCCATGGAAGAGCGCGTCGGGCTTCTACATATTTACTAATCTGAACCAAAGCCTGTTCCTCATCCATGTCCTCTTCATTGGCTTCAAGCTCCTGGATTTCTGCTGCTCCATCAGCCTCAGCCATTTGTGTTGCTCTTGCTCAAAGGCTTTCTGCAGATTATAACTCAAAATCAGACATATAGCATTGACTACAAGAGAGTTATGTATTATCAAACTGAAGCTCTGTGACAGTTTTTCTTACTTACTGATTTTTTGTGTTAGATAAAACCCAATGTTTCCAGTAGAGATTCGCATTTGTCTTCACAACGTCTATTTCCCTGGCTTCCACACTCTGTCTTGTAGAGTGTGTCGTAACTGCTAACCACCGCAGTAAGACAAAGGATTATGCTGAGCACATTCAAATCCCTCATAAGGATACAGGTGGCAGATGGTAAAATGTGCCCTGTTGTCTTTTAAGAACTAATAAAGCATGTTCAAAGCATAAACTATATTCAAATTATAAGTAATTAAGCCAACTTAAACTAGGTCATTGTTTCTCATGACAATGTATGGAAACAATTCAAGCATGTTTTGGACCAAAGCAGAAGTTAGAGTGATGAAAAAGCCGTTTTGTAAACAGCTATGTAGTAAAGTTGAATAAATCTCTCCTGCCATAATCCATTGTGTGTAATTAACTATAGTGCTTCCCAGCCTCTCTACAGAGTGCCGACCGGATGGTTCAGCTGGCTTGTCAATTCACCATAGTTTTATGCATCCACAATTTGCCTCCTTTAGTTTATGGATGTTCACCTCAGGTAGCCCTTTAATTCGCTACAATGAAAATGTTTCTATGAAACGATTTTAGTTTTACCTAGTATCGATCCTGCCAAGTAAATTTTCCTTGGCTATGTTCTGCAAACGAGAAGTTAAATACAAATTGAGAGATAAAATGACTTTCAATAAACAGTACTCCAGAACATCTTTAAAAAGCATGTGTCCCACGAGACGTGGTGTAGAAATATGGACAAATTTAGATGAAACCATTAAAATATGTAAAAACCTGGTACATTTTAAAAAGGTTTACAAAGAATTATTATTTATTAAATACGAACAATTATTTTGAGTCTTGTAGTATATTTAGGCCCGAGCCGGACGCAGTCCCCGCCAAGGGACTATTGTTTTTGGGTGGTTTCTTTTTTCTTCTTTCTCTGTCAACGATCTCATTTTTGACCCGCTAAACGTTGACGAAAACTCACCGGATTTGGCGGAGACATTCGGGTAGCGTGAAAATTGATGGAAATAGATGAATTGGCCACATCCAGAACAAAGTGGCTCGACAGCACTCCCTCAAAATTGACCCCTATTCAAATCGGGACGCGCATTTTTAGGGGTAGGCCGAAACCGTTCGGTACAGTGAAAGTGGACATCAAGACAAACCAAAAACTGAATTAGAGCACCACACCACGATGCACAGGACGTCAGCCATTTTGGCTTGAAATCCAGAAACCCTCTGGACTCATCTTATGTTTTAATGAACTAGTCCCTGGTTTTTCATCAGAATAAGATCACATTTGGCACAGTGCGTCATCGACGCACTGTGCCAGATAGCAAAATGTCGTTGAATCAACGTTGATCTAGCGTCAGGCTTTTTCACTGAATCAACATTGATTTCTGACATTGAAATGGCGTCAACGTTGCTCGTTATGTTGAATGTTGATCCAACGTTGACCTTTAATTGATTATGACATTGAAACATCATCAGATCAACTGGAATTATCAACATTGAAACAACGCCGAATTTTCAACACTACATCAACATTGAATCAACATGGATTTAACAGTATTAAGCATTAATATCAACAGACCATCAATCTTATTGCAGCTTCTTTATTACACAATCTATTATACTGTAATACAAAAACATGACTGTACAAAATTACCTACTTGACTACCAGACAACAACAACAAAAAACACAAGCAATTGTAACATAAAAATGCATGTGAAGAATTATCATACTAGAAATTAACCTTTTTGTCTAAATTTAGCTTTAATGACACCAAGCCCTACAGGACAAAGTCCCGCCCACTTCCAGTCTTGGACGTGTGTTGCAAGTAAAAACCCCATTGATTTCATCTATTGATAAAAAAAAAGAGTTAAAAAGCACGACACATGGTAATCAGCTTTGTGCTAACTGCCAACCATGGCATGGATATTTTACACAAAGAATCCCACTAAATACTTGAAAATATGGTGATATTTATTTAAGTTATAACATTTAAATAAATATTGTGTGTTTTAGCACACAATTTTAGCACATAGATGATGAGTCTGTGTTGAGCTTTTAAACTCTTGATATTTCTGAAAGTCAATGGATTAAATGGGATTTATACCTCGGACTCTCACTAAAGAACAGGAAGTGGGCGGGACTGTTGAGCTCAATTCAGATAATCACTACAGCCTTTATGATAAAGCACAGTCCAATTAAAATGGCAATATGTTACAAAAATGTTACAAATTATGTTGAAAAAATATATATATTTAAACTATAATGAATGGCCTTCACAGAGTACAGACAGTTTGTAGTTTAGAGCAAACACTTTTAGAAATGCTTTTGATTGTTAGTTTAACAGTTCATATTTCATTCCTCTCATACTGTGGGTCAAATGCTTCTGGACACATTAGAAATGTTCTACCTTGCTTTTCATGCCATCTTTTCTTTCTAGTCCATATATCTTCTTATCATCCATTTCTTCAGCCCATCACTGTAGGTGAGTTTAGGTGAAGAAAACTGTCAAGAAGCCGCTAGGGGAAAAAAGAAAAGAAAAAAAGACTTGTTGAATTTAATTTTAACAAAGAAGAGAAAACCGACACAGTTTGATACACAATGTACTAGAATAGACCTAAACCAGGCCCACAGGCTGCACTGGGCCTGATACGACTGAGACAAAAACAAGGACTACAAGCTGCACAAAACTAACACT
This sequence comes from Neogobius melanostomus, assembly GCA_007210695.1. Lineage (NCBI taxonomy): Eukaryota > Metazoa > Chordata > Actinopteri > Gobiiformes > Gobiidae > Neogobius > Neogobius melanostomus. Next base: position 3,685,084 of record VHKM01000073.1, on the reverse strand, counting down.
CACCTCTTAACACTTTGGGCTCTACAGGGCAGTTCCTCTGGAGCTTAACCTGAACAGCTACAACAGAAATAATAAAGTCAGATTATGTTTGCTTTGAGTTAAATTGTTATCCACTTTGGTAAAAGTTTTAGTAAACTATTATCAGTTTGTATATTTAAAGGAAACAATGATACCAATGTAACAATAAAAATAAAAATAAATACCTGTATCAAAGAGATCAAATGCAGGTGTGCTGCAGGCCGGTGTAGAGTCTAAAATCAAACAAAAAAGCAAACAAATAAATAGGTTGCGTTCACGATTTAGAATGTGATGATGTCATAATGTCAGGTGGAGGGCAGGGGCCAATACAACTCTATGGGAGAAATACAGTTTTTGTAAGAAATCTCCAAAACAAAAATTGACAAATGTTTTTCCTCTTCAGTATTTGATAGTGATTGGATTCACAAAACCTGTGATATTATTTTTATGTCTGAAAGTCAAATCTACTGGACAACATCATGCTCATGTTTTTGAACATTGTCACCGGTTTTTGACGCCTCTCGGAGAAAGTAATTGGACATTTGTTCATATGTGCTGGAAGAGGAGACAATGAACCGTGTGGCAGTTTTTGTTTCATGTGGATTCTTCCAGTAATGACTGAGATATGAGCCAAAAACAAAGACATAAAAATCAGCATTTTGTCAGTTACTGCAGTTACCATAGTTACCGCCATGGAATTTTCAGTTGCCTCAGTTTTAAACTATGGCTCTTTAGGATGTTGTGATGTCACGTGAACGCCACCTATTAAAGGTAACATGTAAGTAGGGCTGTACCTGTAGAAGCATAACAAAAATATCTAATCATATTCAGGAAGAATATATTCTGCTGTAACAGTTAATGGAAAAGACAGGCTTGAACAAACCACAATATGTTTTTTTTTTTTTACAAATGAATTAGTTGAAATAATTACATACCAAGATTAAGTGCATTAAGCTCCTTTTATCCTTAAGGTTAAGTCTAAAAAGACAATGAGACCAACATTACAACAACATTAGACATTTAATTATTTTTTATTTATGTTTGATTGTATTGACATTGTACAAAACAAGTTCAAATTAGATCAATGAATCTACTATTTTATATCAGATTATAAGGAATATACAGTATTTAAGTGAGCTAACAATATAACTAACAAGTTAAAAGGAACAGTTACCAAAAGATTATGTTATGCTGTGTGGGTTAAGTGTGTACAATTATAAATATTATTAATCATCTAACCCTAATAAAAATCTCAACAAATTTACTGCTCCTGACTTCTCCGAGAGAAAACCACACTAAGTGGCTCCAGAGCAGTTGAGATTTGAAGGCTTTAGGTCATATGACAACTTCAAATTCCCGCTCTTTTTGCACCTGCAGAACCATCAGGGCCATGTACATTGAAACAATGTTGAGTTAATGTTTGCACTTCAACCGTAAAATACCTGCGTTTATTCAACGTTGTTTCAACAGCTTTTTTTCAACCATTGATTATGCGTCGGTGATTAAACGTTGAATTAACATTGACATTTCAATCTCAACCAAAAATAACCAATCTGACCAAAAATCAACGTTGAATTAACATCTTTTGCTATCTGATCTAGACATATTGAAATTCAAAACTGTTACACCGTCTCCTCATAACGCCGCGGCGAAGAACGCGTAGATTTTGTGTATTTTCAAAGACAGCTTATGCTCACAGGAATAAGCCAACAGAGCTCATATTCAAGTCACTAATGCACCACCCGAAACTGAACAGAAAGCACCCATTAACATATAGCCTGCTCCCAGCCCGCCCCTAGCTATACCTTGAAAACTGCAGTTTGGATTTTTTTTAATACAACGTTGCCAGTATGTTCTAAACACTTAAACAAAAAATACATTACAGTCATGTCATATTTTATAAGATGTGGGCGTGGCCAAGGTAAATGTCTCAAAAATGGCACATTATCGTTTATAAATCGAACATGCATTGAAATATTGAGCTCACACTCGTGTCACTAATGCACGACCCCAAGCTGAACAGAACGAACTCATTAAAAGACCAACTTCACCACAGTATAGCGTGACCTTTTCTATACCTTGAACATTTTAGTTTGGACAATTTATATGAAACGTTGCAGTCATATTCTACACAATAAAACAAACCAAAAAAAAAATTACATGTGTATGATATTTTCTAAGATGTGGATGTGGCAAGGCTAAATGTCCCAGAGACTGCATAATATCCTTTATAATTCTCACGTACCTTGTCAGATTGAGTTGGAAATGGGTGGTGCGAAGTACACTTACATGTATATTAGGTACCGCCCCTGCTCGTGTATTTGCTGAACAGAAATTCCCCTGGGTGCCCAAAGATTTGAGTGGGTGCTCAAGCCTGCAGCACCCACGGGTTCAGTGCCTACAAATAGAAGTACGTGGAAAGGACTTCCATGGAATTTGGCACATCTGTCCAGATGCTGTTTTACCTGGTGGCTTCTCCCGAGTATTGCAGTTCACTGGCCTTAGAAAATATTTCAACTATAGAATGAGTGAAAAGCACAGCTGAGGCGAGCGTGAGGCCGGGGCCTTGAGGCTGACGCAAGAGTGGGCCGGCACCGGAGCTACATGGGGCAAGACTGAGACCGGGGTTTGACGAAGTCTCAGGCGAGAGCGGGCCGGAGTTAACTGGCGCAAGAAACCATGTTGGGTGTGAGGCCGAGGCGAGAGCAGGTTTGGGCGAGAGTGAGCAGGGGCAGTCGCAAGGGGGGACTGCTCCAGGGGCGAGGGCCTTTATCGCCGCTTGCTGCTTTAATCTTTTGTTCTTGTTTCTTTATTTTGCTGTTGTTTTTTTATTATTGTTCCTTATTATTTGTTGTTACCTTGCCTTATGTTCCCTTGTTTATGATTTGTTTATGATTTGTTATCTTGCATTATGTTCCTTGCTTTGATTGTTAATGTAAATATAATTGTTTTTAATTTTGGGGTGGGCACTTATAAGCTTTTTGCTTCGGCCCACTCCCTTTGAGCAGACTTACTGCTCAAATAAATAGATAAATTAAATAAAGGAGTTTTGCTGATTTGTAAACTCGCTGAACTCCACAGAATGTATGTTTCTCTGTTAACAATACCTTTTTGTTACCAATAGAGCTTACTATAGTGAAAATACATTAGTTTGGATCATTAAGTTGTGCGAACTTGATCATATCTATTTTTTCTCAGTATAGCCATCGCTGCTGAAGCAGTGGCACATTGACCCGTAGAAGGTTGAATGCTTTGATCCTAGCTCTGGACAGTGCATACTGCATTGCCTCCATGAGAAAGACACTTTACTGTCTTTGCTTCCAGCACTGGTATATGAATGACGGGGTGTGTTTGTCGGACAATTGATGGGAATTCGTTACTTTACACATGATTACAAGATTACATAATAATAATAATAATAATAATAATAATAATAAAATCAATAATAAATAAAATCAAAAACAGAAAAAAAAAAAATGAAGGCACTTTGACATCACAATCCCGTCAACTTCCGTGAAAGTTTGTGAAAAACTTTATACAAAGATCTGGAAATTGAAATCAGCAAAATGTGGGGAATGAAGACACACACTATCCCAGTTGTCATTGGAGGGCTCGGACTTGTTAAAAAAGATCTCAACAAGTTCACAGACCAAATCCCTGGAAACATAGACCTAATGCAGGTTCAGAAAATCAGACAGCAAATGGAAAATACAAGCATTTTGAAAAAAAATAAATAAATAAAATAATAATAATAATAATAATAATAATAATAATGGCTTGCACTTGATTTGCCTGTGTTTTTAAGTTTCTCAATGATTGTAGTCATTATTCATTCACAGCATACTTGGTGGTGGGGCCTGTCACAATTGGCGCACGGGCACTATGCGATCGTTTGCAGCTTCAAAATATGATGGTCGTGCGAACACTCTCTTTTGGCACACGGGCATCTGCACGAGCGACCGCTATTGACCGCATGAAAAGGTGTGAATCGCAGTTGGATCATCAGTCGCAGCTGAATGTCATGCATGCACAAAATTCAGGGGCGGTCGATTGCGACTGAATATCGCCGCAGCAGGCCGCTACAGTCGCGAGAATGGTGAAAGATAAATCGTCTCAGTCGCGCAGATGGTGAGAGACTGGTGAGCGCTTTTCAGTCTCGTAGAGGCTAGACGCTGTTTCCTCTTCCCCCGTTTGGTCTAGAGCGCGGATCGGGCCGTTTTTTTTCCGCACCTGCCCGGACCGTTAACATTCTACCCGTTACCCACCCGTGCCCGTGATAAATCACACAAATTAAAACCATTATATTGAAGCACTTTATTTTTTTCATCTGAACGAAGCAACGTGACGCTAATGAGGGTTGAATGCTTGAACTGGTAATACATCGGTGCGGTTGATTCCTGTGTATTGTCAATGTAAGTGCGCGCACATGTGCGGGTGATGAGTGTGGGTGGCGGCAGGTGCCTTGGAGCTGTGGGAATCGGCGGCAATGCGCACCCGCTGTTCAGAGCGGCGCGAGGAGGCCGGAGGAGTAAAAACACAGATTCGCGATCATCTGAATTTGGAACATCATAACCACTCCTACTACATCATATAGACACAAGTGAAACGGAGACACTGTCTGGAAAGAGGGAATCTTCATGTCAAGCAGCAGCGGTTTGAAAAGCCTTTCCCGAGCCCAGGCATTCGGATCAGAGGAATCATACGCGTCAATAAACTTATGGAAACACGGGCGCGATCAAAATAAAGGACGCACTGGATTACAAACATGCTTTTAAGGGGATTTTATCATGACATGATCGCTGGACAGACAGGTAGGCTACTACACACTCCAAACCCACACATATTGAAATAATATCCAGGAGAGGGAGAGAGGAAAGAGGCGAGATTTGCCTCAAGTGCCAGAGAAATGTAGGCTCGTAAAACTATGCTGTCACCAAAGTACAAAGAATCAGGAAACCGTTTTCATTCATGTCTTCGAAGCAACAGCACGAGCTGTGTGGTTAGGTCTGTAGACACCATAATGATATAGATTAAATATTGTGCGGGTAGCAGCTACCCGCCGACCCGTCCATGTGTTATCACTACCCACCCGCAAACGACAGAGTCAGAAGTCAGACAGAAGCTGGTCACTTCCCCGGAGCAGGGCCTGAGCTCAGGGTCTTGCTGGGCTTTGGTGCGTAAAAGCACTGGGCCCAGTTTATTTAATTTTTTCCCCACAAAAACGGACGCTAAGTCAACTAAACATGCCCATTTTAATTTTACACCAGTTTGATTTGTTTTAACGCGCTGATGTGTCCGAGTCCGACCCGAGCCCGAAAATAAATTCTAAATATTTGTCCGAGCTGGTTGCAGCACTCTAGTCCGCACCACTGTCCGCAATCAATGTCTGTGGCCCGTGAAACACTCACTCACCAGCCTCTCCCCAGCCGCTCACCATTCGCTTTCTTCCTTGCACTACTCGCATTTGGACACTATCCAAATCAACCGCATCCACTCGCAGCCCGTACTCTATTGTGACCGTGACTGCGATTTCTTAAAAGTCCGCTTTGCGATCTTTGCGGCTGATGGCAATTTCAATTTTGGCGCAGAACAAATGGGGGACAAAGTCGCTGCGGTCAATGCGCCAATTGTGACAGGCCCTTAAGCTAGGGGAGACCGGGTATGGTTGTAACACTTTTTGCTTCAGCACCTGTAACTCACTGAATTTTTGAGCTAGAGTTCTCAAACTTTTATACAAAGTTCCCACATTTGTTAACTACAAATGGCACGAATTCAAACCTCTGCAAGAATATCACAGACCTCGTGAGTTGATGTCAAATACATGGTGTTCCTTTGTTACAACCTACCCCACTACCGGGGTAGGTTGTAACAAATGCTGGGTAAGTTGTAACAGTTAAACAAAAAAAGCAAAACAGAGGCCACGTCATGTGATATGCTTCAAATAGAAGTTTATTTAAATAAAAGAACAATCCAGAATAATATCTATCTATCTTATCTATCTTATCTATTGCTTAACCTCACGTGGAGTCAGTTCGTAATACAGGTCTGAGTCAAATAATCAGCCAACACTTCCTCCTGCACCTCAGAGAAAACTCTGTTGATGCTTCAGTAATCTACACTGGGATGATCACTGGACCCTGGTCTCTCAGCTTCTGCTGTGTTTTACAGTATCTGCTCAGTTTTACATGGCAGATTCCATGTGTCTTTGCAACTGATCTGACCTGCCCTTCTTTCTGACCACACCAGATGCTTTTTTTTAAAACATTAGCTGGCACAAATCTGTCAGTCTTTCTTTTCCACTGTCTAGGCATTCTGTAAAAGTATTAAAATCAAGTAAGTGTTATTAACTGTATATGGGGATGATTGTGTTACAACCATCCCCACCCCGTCAGCCATTGTTTAGTTAGCTCTATTAGCATAACGATTTGAAATTAGCAGGGGAAATGTGCATCACATTTTGCCTGAGAAACTACAATTTAATCTAATCTAAGTCATATGGTTTTATGTGCAATAGTATAAGCACTAAACAAAATATAGTCTTGGTCAAAAAGTTTACTTTCTTACCTCAAAATCAATTTTTTCTCTATAGAATCTGCATGAACCTGTTTACAACCTTGACAATCACCATGTGGGATCAGGGAGGAAGTGGGTAAACACTGATATGATCATTTGACTCCTATCTATCCCTGAGTTGTGGAATTGGTGGTGTTACAACTCTCCCCATGTTACAACCATACCCGGACTCCCCTACTATTGTACCCCAGCCGCCCCTGGGGTAGACTAACGGAAGCGAGGCTGCCAATCTGCGCCATCAGCCACTCCGATCACCACCAACCACTCAATCACATCCATTAATGTGTATGTTCTTAGTGGTAGGGAAAACCTGCGTAAGTGGAAGAAACTTATGCAAGCACAGGGAGAAACTCACTACTTCCCATGTGACTGTGTCCACTGACTGATGCCAACAAGTAACTTCTAGTATTTATAACTCACAATTTATAGTCAGCACTGATAAAATCAAGAACCCCAAGAGTACATTTTTTATTTTCTTTATTTCTTTTGTTAGAGATACTGCATTCATGTATTTATAATACATTATGTAAAAAGTGTCAATGCAACAATTATTTCTGTGTTGTCTGTCTTTGTTGTTTCTTACGATCCTGCATCAGTCATATACAAGTTTACATTGGTTTTCTCTGTAATAGCTGGTGTGCTGGTAGCGCATGGCGTGGGCTGAGTGCGTTTGCATAACATGCATCGGCTTGTGATCTCAATTAGCGTAACTCTGAAGCGCTTTATCTTGAAAGCATAAACCATGGGATTGACTGCTGAGTTTACATGGACATAAAAATGCCAACCTTCATGGCTCCTGTTGGGATTTTGCAGTCTTTGCAGAAGAAGCTAATGCAGTTCATGATGTGTATTGGCATCCAGCACACTATGAACAGAAAAACAACTAAAGCCAGAGACTTAGCCAGCCTCAGTTCTTTTTGATAATATCTTTCTGCATCACAGGTGGCTTCAGCACGACTGTTGAGCTGTCTTCTTATTACTCGAAAGATGTCCACATATAGAGAAATCATTATGGTTAGTGGAACCACCACCCATCCAAAGAAGTTAAAGTACACCATGTAGTCCATCCTCATGACGGCCATAAAGGTACACGGAATGTCTCTGGAGTCACTCAGGTTCATCTGGGCCTCTCGGTTGTTCCAGCCCGTCATGGGCACCATTCCTGTCAGGAAAGACAGCACCCAACACAGGGCGACTCCTGCCCATGCTTTCCTCTGCGTCACAACGGAGCTGTACCTTATAAAGAAAACAACCAGGACATTGAATTTGAATAATTCAAAATTTGAACCAATGCCAGAAGAACTACTATATTGTGTTTATATCTAAGCTCAAAATCTGTTCATCTGAAAACAGGATGTGGCTGCCAGAAGCCCATAACAAACTACACCACTCATTTAAGCAGACATACACATTTTCATTTCCTTAAAAGCTTTTGATGCCCAGAACATTGATTTGCATTAAACCTGGCCGCAATATATATAGCACCATCAAGTTCTAGAGTGTCAGCTTCTTTTCCTCTGTGAACCGAATGCATGTATTTAGTATTTAAGAAATTATTTATTTATTTTTTACTTTTAACTTGCGCACAAGCAGGATGGAAGCTTGCTTATAACATTGTCAAAATGATTAGTTAAAAAAAATCTGAGCTGATTTTTATATATAGAGAGAAGCGTACGATTTTACAACATAACATAATTGTTACTTTGTGTTTTATGTACTCTAATAGGTTTATTTCTACAGCCACAGTCCAGCTGCATCTCAACTCTGACTCATCTCATTTAGCCAATTGTGTCTGCAATCCATTCTCATTGATGAAAGTACCAATCATAAACAAATGTCTGACTAAGCCATCATTAATGTTTTTGGAATGGTGCATTTCACATACTTGATGGGAATCTTGACCCGCAGGTATCGGTCAATGGCGATGGCCAGCAGAGATAGGATGGAGCTCTGGGTGATGATGAGGAGCAGGCAGGAGAGGAAGAGGCACGTGTAGAACTGAGTCTGTAGTCCCAAGCTTATGACGATGGCCAGGGGTATGACCAGGAGCCCCACGGCAATGTCAGCCACAGCCAGAGACACGATGAAGAAGAAGGTGGTGTTTCGGAGTGCCCTGTTCACGTAGACCACCAGCACCACCAGGACGTTCCCCAGCACAGAGGCTAGGGCGATGGCTGTCTCTATGGAGATGTAGACCACGTCCACGGTCTCCTGACGCTGGATACCAGGGGAGGACAACATGCTCAGCTTGGAAAATTTGCAACTCTATATGTCAAAGCAATCTCTTCACGTTTAGTAAGTACACCCAACTCAAAGGACTTGTCGCTACATTTTGAAGACTCCTGAGTTGTACTTCTCCTGCATCTTATTCAGAGTGGTCCCAGTGCACCTCTCTACAGCATCCTTTTTCTCTCTCTCTCCTTCTTTTCTGTCGAGCCATAAACATGGAGGGGAGGGACTATGCATTCTGCTGCACCCTGCAGTACTTTGGCTCATCTGTGGTTTTGGAACGGAACTTGATGTAATAGCTGGCTCCCTCCATTTCATCTGTTTATCAGCAAAGTCAACGCTTGCACAAAGCTCAAAGAATAAGAGCGGACGTGCACTAATGAATGCACTGATACAGATATATCACGTGAACATGCAGAATCGTTCTCCCTCTTTGATATGGCCTACATGTGTGTATGGTTGGACTTTATAAATCAGTAGACCACAAGTTTGTGCATGTATTTATTGTTAGCTATATCTTATATTAACTTTTTTTCTGTCTTGATCATAGGGGAAAAAACATCTGAAAGAAACCCTCATGCATCACCCTAAGACGTGCAACACCAGGTGAGTTTTGACCGTTTTTATTATAATCATAGGAATTGTGTTTCAGAACTAAAACACTCAACACTATAAATCACCTTAAAAACTGGCACAAGTGACCAGCAATCACTAAGATTGTCTGCAGCCGCAACAGAATCTGAGTTTGCTGGACAGTGGACACACGCTAGCGGTAATTACTTTGTTAATTTGAGATATTTTCCTACTGAACGTTGTTGTCACATTAAGAGTCCTAAGTCAGATTTATTCTTTATACAGTCCAGTACATCCCATGTAAGAGATAAGTGAACACTTGACCTGTTGGCATGTTTTTTAAGAATAGACTCTTAAAAGTTAGGTTCCATAGTGGGGTCCGATGCCCCCTGAGCAAAAATTATTGAGATAAAACTTATTAGAAAAAAGGTTTTAAACAATCAGAGAACACTAGTCTCTTTATTATTATTATTATTATTATTTACTAAAGTTAAAGTTGCACTATAGAACTGATTGGAGCTTTTTTAAATCAGTGAAAAAATGAAATATCCACACAACTGTAATGCTCTTTGGGCCTTATGTTGCCTTCATGCAGTGGAAGAAGTACTCGATATTCTTAAGTACAAGTGCAGATACAGGACCAAAAATTTACTTAAGTAAAAGTATCTGATACATTTCTTACTTAAGTAAAAGTACAAAAGTATGCATTGTAAAATGTACTTTATAAGTAAAAAGTAAAAGTATTTAAGAGTTTAATGTGCAGGATTTTTCTATTGCTCTGGTGCTCAAGGCCTGCTCCTGTATATACTGTGGCAGTAGAAATGACCATGTCAATGGCAACAACAGAGCAGCATCATGATTGTTGAATCGTTTCCTTTCTATTTTTAATTTAGTATGACCAAAACCTATTAAGAGGAGTAATGGTTATAATAATAATAATAATAATAATAATAATGCATTAGTCTTATATAGCGCTTTTCCAGACGCTCAAAGTCGCTTTTACAATTTCTTGCATTATTCATTCACTCCATACTCGGTGATGATAAGCGAGGGAACCAGTCTGCGCACATCAGCCACCATCACCATCACAACCACTCACACACACACTACATTTGCCAGGCTTCCTGGTGTTCCCAAACGGTCTCCCATCCAAGTCCTGCCAGGCCCTTCCCTGCTTACAGTAGCTTCTGAGGTCTGACGGGATCGGGCATAGCAAAGGCGGTATGGCCACCATCATTATGTCAGTAATGATTTGATTATACTGTTTTTTTTTGTCAATACATTGACTAGTGGTTGTAGCAGTAAAGTGTTGGTTTGTGCAGGGCGATCTTTCTTCTGCAGCTTTATGTGATCTCATTTATGAGCCAAGTTCAACAAACACTCGGACAAATAATAATAGACTTCATCATTGGCTTGATCTGTCCATTAAAGTATATAGCACTTTCTAACACCCATTAAGAATCAAGTACCCATTTCCTCCTTCCTGTACTCTGACCATACCATTTTTTTATATCTTGATTTGAAATGTTGGATATTTGGACATTGCTTGAGCTCTGCCCCCAATTTGTTCCAGAGTTTAACTCCACATACAGACACACACATACTTTTCCTAGTGGAAGACACTGCTTGGATCTTAAAGTTATCACACCCTCTAAGGTTATAGCCCCCTTCTGTGCGTGTGAAAAGCATTTGTATCCTTGCAGGTAGCACACTTTTGTTAGCTTTAAATAGAAGTTGCGCAGTAGAGAAATCAACTAAATCTGACATTTTTAACAGTTTAGACTGCAGAAATAATATATTAGTGTGATCACAATATCCTACTTTATGTATAATTGTTACAGCCCATTTTTGGAGTATAACAAGGGGGTGTAATGAACTTTTGTGGTTATTGCCCCAAACTTCTACACAGTAATTTAAATATGGCAAAACTAATGAACCATATAATAAAAACAATGCATTGTAATTTAAGAAGAACTTGGCTTTATTAATGATTGAGATACTTTTAGAGACTTTACCTTGTATGTGTCTTATGTGTGGTTTCCAGCTTAATTTACTGTCAATGGTGACTCCTAAGAATTTAATTTCTGATACTGTCTCTAAGACTACACCGTCTATATTTACTGGGTCTAGTTTTCCACTATAATTACCAAAAAACATTACTTTTGTTTTATTTAAGTTGAGGGACAATTTGTTAATGTCCATCCATGTTTTTAATTTCCTTAATTCACTGTTTATGTTAGTTACTGGGAGGAAATAAAAAAAAAATAGAATAAGATTAATTAATTTCCTTAATTCACTGTTTATGTTAGTTACTCCTCCTGGAACCGCCACTTTAACGTGGTGGAGGGTGAGCGCCCGAATGATCCTGGGAGCTCTGTTGTCGGGGGCTTCGTGCCCCATGGCAAACAGGTCCTAGGTGACGGGTCAGACAAAGAGCGGTTCAGAAGCCCCTTATGAGAGACCAACAGGCCGGTTAGAACCATGAGGCCGTCCTTCTGTGGACCCACCACCTGCAGGAGGAGCCATAGGGGCTGGTGCAATGTGATTTGGGCAGCTCCAACAGCTGCCCCACGACCCGGCAACGGACAAGTGGAGGAAAATGGATGGATGTTAGTTACTAAATTACTATAATTGTCATTAGAATAGAAAATGTTTGTCATCTGCAAAAATGACTAATTTCAATAGTTTAGGCACATTAAAAATGTCATTAATATATAAATTGAAAAACTTTGGGCCTAAGACAGATCCCTGTGGGACCCACAACCAATGTCTAAATATCCTGATGTAAACTCCCCCATCTTCACATACTGTCTCCCAGTTAAATAGCTTTGGATCCAACTCAAAGCCACTCCCCTTATGCCTTATATATTTTTTTAATAATATAGAATGATTAAGTGTATCAAATGCTTTTTTCAAGTCAATAAATATTCTAGCTGCATGTTTCTTTCTTTCTAAGCTATTAGTAATCTCTTCTATTGCATCGATGATGGCCATTGAAGTTGACCTTGCTGCTCAAAAACGTACTGACTTTCATTAATTAGTTTGTGCTCATCTATAAATCTGTCCATTCTACTGTTATAAAGTTTCTCTAAGATTTTGAAAAACTGGGGGAGCAGAGAGACAGGTCTGTAGTTAGTGAAGATGTGTTTGTTTCCATTTGTATGTATAGGTATTACTTTTGCAATTTTCATTTTGTTTGGAAATGTTCCTGTTTGAAACGATAAGTTACATATGAAGGTTAATGGTTTCACGATACTATATATACTTTGTTTAATTAATGTCATATCTATATCAAAACAATCTGTAGACAATTTGTTTTTACACATGTTAACAACCTCTATTATTCCTGTTTCAGTTACTCAAGACAAAAACATTGTTGTTGAATTAATGTCTATCAATGACTCCATTTCATTGCTACTACACTCGGGAATTTCTTCTGCCAGATCCAGTCCAACTTTTACAAAAAAATGATTTCTTAATATATCGGTCAGTTTATTTTTATACGTTTTATATCTACGTTCAGATTCTTCTGTTCTTAGTCTAATGAACTGTCTATATAGAGTGTTTTTCTTCTTACAAGCATTATGTAAACCCTTGGTTAACCACGGCCATTTTGTCACTTTGCTGTTTATACTGAATTGCTGAATTGGACAGTTTTTATTGCATACTGCACTAAAAATAATCAAAAAAGATTTGCATCATTCTTGTTATATACTGCATTCCAATCTTGTTTTATTAAGTCACTATGAAGTAGATCAATTGCGTCCTCAGTTCTTACTCGTTTAGAAATACATTTTCGAGGTGATTTTCGATTTATCTCACTATCATCATACACCGTGAATACGGGCAGATGATCCGTTATATCACAAACCATTAGATCGCTGACATTTGTGAACTGCATATTATGTGTGAAAATGTTGTCAATGAGGGTAGCACTGTGCGTTGTAATTCTGCTAGGACTTGTGATAGTCGGGTATGGACTGTAAACTCATACTGTACATCCTATTAATATACTAATCAGTTGTCTTATGTTTATTTGGATTTATCAAATCAATATTGTAATCCCCACAGATAAATATTTATTTATTTATTTATTGGTTTATTTAGTCAGGACAGTGCATGTTAATGAACATACTGTACATGGGTCTCATGCATGTAATCAAACCACACCGGATTGTAGCCTTGGGCTACAATCCAAATAATACCTTGTTACTTATTTCTGAGAATGTTTTTTCCGCCCAATTTGTAAATATTTCCAAGCTTGAGCCCGGTGACCTGTATAGACAACTAACTCTTATGTTTTTCTTTTTTTCATTGATAATTTCTATTGATAAACATTCAAGCAAGTTGTTTATTGATGCTGTCATATTTTCTAATATTTTTAATTTAAATTTCTTGAGGACATATATAGCAACTCCTCCTCCCCCTTTATTTGTTCTGTTTACATAGTTTAATGTATAATCATTTAACTCAAAATCAATGCCTTTATCCTCATTAAACCATGTTTCTGATATTGTAATGATACTAAATGGTTGCTCAAACTGTTGTAAGTGTTCTTTAATTGCATCAAAATTCGTGTACATGCTTCTACGATTGAAATGGATAATTGAGAATTTCCCTTCTGATTTAACAGAGTTGTTATATTCATTCTCAGTGTAGTATTTGCAATTAATTACATGTACTTTTTGTTACTTTCCACCACTGCCTTCATGTGCTCTGGTAAGATGATCCTTTCCAGTTGTGAAATGAAACATAGCACCCAAGTATTTGTCGTAGCAAAGTGAAACATGAAAAAACACCAATTCGCTATAAACAAAGAAACAAAGAAAGTTGTTAACAACCACTGAACTACTGCTACTTAGTATCCGCTTTGATCAAGAAAAAAAACAACAAACAAACATATAATATTCACTTTTTTGCAAGATGATAAGTGTGGAAAAAGAGACAATATTAAAATTGACAAGCTAAATCGCTAAATGCATTGTGTCGGCTTCATAACCATCAGCTAAAAGACACAAAAATGTGTTATCGCTGATCTCTGTTGTGCGGCTCTTTCATTAATGATATCTTGTCGATGGTTAACGTGGTTACCAAGTTTTGTTTTTGGTGCTTGCGAACAGGAAAGGTTGTCATTGCTCTTTCATGAAATTTGCATTACCACTGATGATACCGGTAGAAACCAGATGACTGATTTGCATGCATTTTTGTATTTGAGTGTCGACTAGTCCATATTCTTTTCAAATATTCCCTTTATTAGTATGTGGATTTTTTTCCCCCTTTGGTGGTTTTTATGACTTCGTTTCTCACTGATGTGATAAGTGTAGCCGGAGCTTAAAGAATCCAGCTGCTTAGGCACAGGTTAGTTGCTGACAAACATCTCTGATGTGTAAAGGCACGGTGGCACAGTGGTTAGCGCCTGTGCTTCACAGCTAGAAGGTCCTGGGTTCGATCTCAAGCCGGATGGGGTCTGTGTGGAGTTTGAATGTTCTCCAGTGTAGGTTTTCTTGTAAATACCACTACCCCTACCACTAATACATGTACAATAGGCCAGAATAAATCCAAGTGTGAGGAAGTGGTCGGATGGAAGGGCAGCTGTGGTTCCAATAATAATAATAATAATAATGCATCGGTTTTATATAGCGCTTTTCTGGACACTCAAAGACGCTTTACACTGCACTATTCATTCACTCCATACTCGGTGGTAGTAAGCTACTATTGTAGCCACAGCTGCCCTGGGGTAGACTGACAGAAGCGAGGCAACCAGTCTGCGCCATCGGCCCCTCCGACCACCACCAATCACTCACTCACACACTACATTCGCCAAGCTTCCTGGTGTTACCAAACGGTCTCCCATCCAAGTACCGACCAGGCCCTTCCCTGCTTAGCTTCCAAGGTCTGACAGGATTGGGCCTAGCAAAGGCGGTATGGCCACCATCAATAGTAGCTTACCGCTACTACTGTGATGCAAATAAATAATGACTACCGTGTGACGTTTTGAGAAACTAGGCACCATGTAGGACGAAGCAGAGTGAACACTTCCTCAATGCCGCACTAGTCTAGCAGTGTTACTACGCTGCACATTGAGGCTCTCATTCAGACGAAGTCAGTGTATGATGGAGGTTGGTCAGGTTGTTTACACTGTGATGGAGGTGCTGATAGCCTTGAGCTGCTGTATGGGGAACTCTCTGGTGATGGTGGCTCTGTGGTGCAATAGTCACCTCCAGCAGCAGCCCACCTACTGCCTGCTGCTGTCCCTGTCTGTGGCCGACGCTCTGGTGGGGTCTGTGGCCATTCCTCTGGCTGTGCTGGTGGACGGCCAAGTCGAGACGTCCTTCCACCTGTGCCTCTTCATCAGCTGTGTGGTCATTCTTCTTACCGTAGGCTCTGTGTTCAGCCTCACCGCTATAGCCGTGGACAGATACCTGAGGGTCTACACCCCCATTAGGTAACTTCATGTCCTTTTTAACAAAAACATTTATGAAAACATTATGGCCAGATTTCAGAAACCATTTGTTATTTTTACCTGGACTTTGTTTTGTCTTTGTTTTTTTGCTTATTTGAAATATCAAAAGTTGATTAGACTTTTTGGCTTCACTTTCTCTCTCTCTCTCTCTCTCTCTCTCTCTCTCTCTCTCTCTCTCTCTCTCTCTCTCTATAATGAATTATTATTATTAATAATAATATTATTATTATTTAATT
The DNA here is from genome assembly GCA_007210695.1 of Neogobius melanostomus. Taxonomy (NCBI): domain Eukaryota; kingdom Metazoa; phylum Chordata; class Actinopteri; order Gobiiformes; family Gobiidae; genus Neogobius; species Neogobius melanostomus. Next base: position 3,668,992 of record VHKM01000073.1, on the reverse strand, counting down.
ATGTCTGTATGTTTTTAAGATACAAAAGAACAGTGACTCGGAGACACTCCTGGTTGGTGGTTGCTGGATGCTGGCTGCTTGCGTTCCCTCTCAGCTTTGCCCCTTTGTTCGGATGGTACAATCAAGAAACTCTGACTCACTCAAACAGCTCCACTGTTCTCTGCCAGTTCATAACTGTTATCCCCTTGTCCTACCTGGTCTACTCTAACTTCTTCCTTTGCACACTGACACCTCTGCTGGCGATGGTCATTCTGTATGTTAAAATCTTTTGGACCATTCATACAAACCTCAGTGAGAAGCCAGGAAATCGAGTCGAGACAGAATCCCACATCTACTGAAGAAAGAGCGACAACTTGCAGCTTCCCTCTTTTTCGTTTTGCTGTTGTTTGCTATGTCCTGGCTGCCACTCCACATTATGAACTGCATTGCTTACTTTGGCGAGATGACCTTGGTGCCTGTGGCAGCTTTCTACATCGGCATATTGCTCTCTCACGTAAACTCGGCTGTCAATCCAATTGTGTATGCCTTTAAAGTGCCAAAAATCAGAGCGGCTTATTTGAAACTTTGGAGGAAATATTTTTCTTGTAGAGTCGAAAGCCAAGGACCAAAGAACAGCCAGACGACACGACAGACGACAAAAAAACATAAATGGATCTTCCACTTTTTATTGAAAAGACACTTTTAAATGTGTCTTTTCAAAACATTTGAAATGTGTCTTTTCAAAATGTGTCTTTTCAAAAATAATTAAAAAAAATTAAATGTAAATTATTTTTACATTTACTAACAGCACATCTAGGTGCATTGTATTTACTTCACTGTCAGAGTGTCAGTGTCCGGAGTGCAGGTTCAACTCTCCTCTAATGGTAAATTGAACTTCCACTTCTTAAAAACCGAGTTTCATTTCTCTTGTTTTATGTTTCTGTTCAACTCTAAATTTCATAGGGAAAGAGCGCTATTAGAAAGTACCTCAGTTTCTAACTTCTTTTGCTTTTTGAATTCATGCTGTGGCATTATTTACCATGACTCCCTGCCAGATATGAATTAACTATAGTGGCTAAAACATACTATGTACCATTTATTCACACCATTTATTTATTTATTTATTTATTTATTTTACTGATGGCAAAAAAGTGGTTGGGAAAATATATCACAATGGGTTTTTGTTTTGAAATGAGGAAAAATACATAAACTACAATCAATACACATGTATGACCACATTCATGAATGAGACGGTACAAAAAACGTTTTTGTTTTTAATGGGGGTGGGTTGGTTTTGTTTTTGTTTTTGGCAAATATCCATTGGATTCATTTTTTTTTTGCCTATAAAAAGCTGAGCACTGTGTAACTCTCCTTTAGAAATAACAAAACATTGTACCATGTAACTTTTATACTATGCGTAGCAATATTTATATCACACATTTTTTTGTATTTTATATTTTTACCTAAGCAAAAATGAATATTAACATACTAATAAATAAATAAACAAATAAATGTTTACTAGTCATAATATAACATGTAGTTATATGAATGATGACTATAATGATAATGCTACACAAAGTTACAGCGTTAAACTACTTGGGTGCTATGTTTGTCATTGACCACAAGATGGCATAAAGGTGCTGTGAATTTTCAACAGCTTGCTTCTCTGGCTCTCATTGTACCTGTCAAGGAAGGTAATAGACTGTATAGTTATCGCCTGAGTAGGACTAACTCCATCCTACAAACTATACAACCTACTACCTCACCTTGCTAGGCTCAACTCCAAGCTGTAATCATCGTTCTGCTGTAGGTTCCATATGAACTTGTTATCCATAACTCCTAGACTGTTGTTGAACCTGCCTCTTTAGGGAAGACAGTAGATTGTATAGTTAACTCAGAGGGAGGACACAGTCCCCACAACTATTCAATCTACTACCTCAGCCTTAAGGACAGCAGCAAGATTGGGACAGGGAACACAGGGATCCATCTGTAGAAAACAAACAAGACAGTAAGGCAATCATTTGCAGCATGAAAGGGTTACTGGTGCAAACGCTGAACTTGCTTCTTTTTGTGTGTGTCACTTCTGGTGTTTTCGAGAATACAGCACCAATGGTAGGTAGATGCTGAGTGACTGGACTTAGACTCAATTGAGGGTTTGAAACTGTGCATTAGTTTGTGGTGTGTTTCAGTTGTTCTCAATGAGTTTGTGCTGGATGTGGTTTCAAGGCACTGGAGCCTTTTCTGGACTTACATACATTTTGACAATTCACTAATACACTTGCTCAAACCATCTTTTTGGCAGTAAACTCTCATAAAAAAAAGATCATCAATTACAAACATTTCACACAGAAGCAACAGTTCATGGTGTACGTTTTTTGCGCCTACTCTACATCCATATGCTCCGACTATAAACTGGAACATCTCTAGAGCATGTATTATTGCGGCTGAATGTGTCTGAGCTTTAGTCTATATGCTATAAAAAGCTGACTGGAGGAAAGTGCCGTCTTTGTTTCGCTTGAAAGCCACTTCAAGTCCATTGGCAAGAGAAGCATCTTTACGATGCCAGCTACAGTCTGGGACAAGCTGGACTGTCTGGACACAGAAGCCAACGACCAGCAGAGCTGACTGAGCACAGACAGTGCTATGGTCAAGCTTGCAATTTTTGCATAAATTAGCATGTGAACCATGGTGGCTGAAAAGATGCAGGGCAGTTCATTACATTTTGAATTCCTCTTTGGTCTAATTAGTGCCGGCGGTGATTGAAATGTTTTGGCAGAGAGAGCGTCCCCGGTGCTTGGCCATGCTCAGTGGAGCTGCATGCACCGGCATCAGAGTCAGAGACTGATTGAGATGTTGAAATAATTAGATGGTAAATGGTATCATCCCCAATCCAACCAGTGGCAGACACAAGTCTTTTGGCAGGGTCCATGCCTTAATTAATTGAACAGACATTTGGGGAACAGCTCCTGCTCATCATCTCTCATCATCTCAATATGTGATGTGATCTTTGCTGTGAAACTTAAGTACGACAAATGCAAGAGTTTTTCAGTTGCAACAAATCTGTTTAAAACATTACATCAAAAGAGGATTGTAGCTTAAAGTTTGACAATAGGCATTGTTTTAGATGGCATATACAGTACTGTGTTGAAACCGACGTTTAAGAATCTAGATCAAGGTTGATTGCAATTGAAATGATCTACTAAGATGAAGAATAAGAAGAATGCTGGCTAAAAGAAAGTTTGCATCAGCAAGTTTGTCTTTTATTGTCAAGATGTAAGCAAAGCCACTTTGCTGCCAGAGGACTATACAATAACAATTGATGCAGATCTAACTGATTTAGATGTGATGTGGGTAGTTCTCCCAAGACAATAAAAATATTAGTGGTTATAAATGCCACCAAGCAAAAACATCAAGCAATTTACGAAACAAACAAACAAATATACCCATGACATGTTGGCAGAGGTCCACGACGATCCGCAGAAAACCGCGACCACAATGACGGCCAAGGTTGAGTCTCTTCCCAACATTTGGTGCCGGGGAATGGGCATTGTTTTTGTGCCAGGCTGAGTCTTAATGAGACAAAAGGGGGGTATGACAGAAAGCCAGCAGTGATGGGGGAGGAGAGTTTTGGCGGCGACGCAACGAGACAGTGCCATGTCATAGAGAGGGTCGCACAGTGAGGTGGCACACACGCTCTGACCACAGGCTCATGTTAAAGAAAGGCTCATTGTCTCGTGAGCAGACTTCAGCCATATGTTGAGGCAGCGGTCAGCTTTGTGATCTGTTTATTAAACACTGGGATGCAGGGTTTCATCTGTCTGTACTGGCTACGTGATTGTAGTTATTTTTCCAGGTACACAGGCGTCTCTCATTCCCCAATGGAGCCTGGTTGTATAGTGGCAGCGTGACCATTTACCCAAAAGAAAAAGAAAAAAAAACATTTAAAAAGTTTATTTGTAATTAGTTTTCTGGTGTAAGAGGCTTTGCACCCATGCTGTAATTTGGAACTATTGGTTACAATTTTTATATCACTTGGTACAATTTAACACACTTGTATTTTAATGAAATAGCGGCCCTCTGTATTTTCTTTCACATATACAGGATACAGAATATACAGGGATGTGACATTGTTCACATTTTAGACTGTGCTGAAGGTTTCATATAAGGCTCATCCCTTTTCCAGTTGTTGTGCATAAGAGGAACACACCAAGGATTTAAAGCCACACTGCGTAACATTTCACCCAATGAATAAAAAGATTATAAAAGCACTTATTTTATTACAGATATTTTTATGGTAGAAAAATACCTAAAAAATAAACAAACAAACCCGTGTGTTTACTGTAAGCGGCTCATCTCTCCCCGGACTGACAGTAACTTTCATGGGAGCAGGACATCTCCAGCTCGTCTCCATGGAGATGTTGACTAAAGGCAGCCAAATATGACATTTAAATAAGTTAGATCCTCATCCAAATCCATTCTTGCAAAAGTATTTTTTTTCCATGTGTAGATGGCCAATAGGAGCATGTGTTGTATTTCTGGCAACAGTATATTCAAAAATGTTACGCTGTGTGCCTTTAAATTCATCATTATTGCAAGTTTTTTTTTTACTCCATATATAGTTGCTTTGGCTTTGAGTTGATTTACGACCTATAGCCGACAAAGTGTCTGTTTATAACCCGATGAATCACTGTGCTAACAAACAGGAAGTGCTGGATGTGTGTATGCCTTATTCTCAGATAAAAGCAACATGCAAAAATGCAGACTTTGATCCTACCGCAGAGTGACTCTAACTATGGGGAGGAGACACACTCAAATAGCTGAGGATATATCTTTCCAAACAACATGTCATCAGGCCGCACAGTGAGTTCATGTGAGGAGAGAGGGGGCGGGTGGAGGAAACGCTGGACGGCCATTCTTCCGCTGGCTTCACTCTTCCTCCAGTTAGTGTGTACAGTATGACATGAGCTGCACACTCCACCAAAGAGACGACCAAAAGCTGAGTCAACTGTTGCACCGACCGAACCACACAATTTCACACTGTGTGGCGCCCAGCGAAACGTTTACTCAGACAAACTCAAAGCAGTCGCTGGACGGCGGCTATTATGTTATTGTAAATATAAACACATCATTTTAAAGGATTTATTTTGCGCTTTTGTCATGAGGAAACGATAAGGGAAAATTGCTTTATAATAAACCTGCACCCTGCAATTTTATAGTACAAGAACTTGTCATATAAGGGACTTGCATCACAAAATCAAACTAACAATATAAAAAAAACATCGCCGTTGCTATTTGTGTATCACTTTCATACTGGAAGGTCACACGTTAATCGCAAAAGCACTATTATTTTTGTGGTATTCTTTTGTTTGTGGTCACCCATTTGCTGCGGCATAGCTTTAGAAAATGTGTGGTTGCCTCGATTTCTTGCCTCTGGTGCAGAACCGTGCAACACTCAATCTGGAATCCAAATTGAGATAGAGCAAAAGATAATTTTTGGTAGTATTTCCGGAATCAGTGACACTTCTGTCCGTTATGCCAAAAAACGTTCGACAACTGTACTGTATACTGCTTCATATTCGAGGCCAGGCCTCACTGCGGTTTGTCATGATTCCCATGTGAAAGAAGCTTCCACATTTGGTCAAACTTTTGCCTATTTCTCTGTTCTCATCTCTGACCACTGTCAAATCAGTTTTGTGTTATTATTTTAATGAAACCTTTTTTTTGTCAGCGTAGAACGGAGCAAAGGCATCGTGTTTGGTTGAAACAATGCCGATGTGTGCACAGAGGAAAGCAAAAAGGCGCAACGAAGAGCGGAAAAAGTAAGTAAAAAGAGAAATATATCAGAAGATGTTAATAACTTTAAACAGAAGCAAATTAAAAACCATTAAATACCTGGATGAATGCTTTTGAACAGGTCAGGCTACTGTTCAGCCATGGAAAATGAGGCCATGGTTGCAGCGGATAAAAAGGCGGGTTACAGAAGACCCAAGGAGGCAGTTCCCTATCCCTCTCCTTCGCCTGCAAGACGAAAGAAGAAAGGCTCAGAAGTGAATCAGCATGAAGCCCCACTCGAACATGGGTAGGGGCTCCGCAGCGGCCGTGCCCTCCTCTGTCCCTGCCCACTTTCAGAGTGCTGCCAAGAGGACAGACGACAACAGGAGACGGGGCACAGCGAGGCACTAACTTCTGCTCATGCTTCCACAGTCACATCGCAGCTTTATTTGGGGCCGTGGGAAAGGCACATAAATACTGTTGATCATGGCGACCTCAGGCCAGCAATTTTCTGAAGTAGTTTGAATCGAGTTCAATCTGCGAACCTACAAAATTGTGCATAAATAGTCTTGCGGAAAAGACAAAAGACAAGTCGTAAAGCTTATGTGCAGTAGTCAGAAATGCATACTTACTGTACAATCCTAAACAGTTTGGCAGATTTTTTTTGTCCGCCCAACAGTTTAGTGCTAGATATTCCTTCTGCAAATGAGTTAAAGGCTCCTCTCAGAGCTGTGCAGTAAAGTCTTTTGTCAGCATTTGGCATCAGTCCCAGGTAGTACATGCCTCACTGTTCTCATTTTCCGTAGTCACTCTGGGCGTCTTTAGCCGTTCTGCACCTGCCTGTGTTTTTGAGTTCAGTTGTTGTAGCACTAAGGCTGTAACTCTCGTGGTTGTGGTTTTAAAGACAAGCAAACATTTACAGCACACACATGAGAGTCAGTAAATGATGGGCTGCTGTCCACAATAGAGCATGTGAAACTAAATTTAACAGGGAAAGTAACAGAACGGCCATTCTCAGTGAATGAGCGCAGCTGAATAATCCTCAAAATCCATTTGCACAAAACAAAGCTTTAATGCAATCCCAGATTGCAGTCCAAAATACGGTGCAAAGCTTTCATCGCAATAAACTCATCAGTTTATCTTCTCAGGCATCCGTCGAGGCAGCCCTGAGTGTGACGTCACTGTTCCTTCTCTTTCTGAGCAATAGTCCCCTCGCATACACAGCAAACCTTTCCACAAACCGTGCTTTTCTGGTTCTTCAGTTACTCATATGACACAAAACTTCAGTCATGGGAACTTCTGAGAGATGACAGAACAATGTGCAGAGAGTTTCTGTCTATGCAAAGCGGAGTCTTTCTCCTCGCTCACAAACACACGGCTTATAAAAGTTCAGCTGCAAAAGCTTGGGCCAGCCTCCATTGGCACTGGTTCAAAAGAGCACTGCCTCTCTGAAAAAAGCAGTGGGACAAGTCCGCACGGGACTGCAGGCTCTTGTGGCTTGCCCTAAACGCAGGGCAGTGACCGCTCTCAAGGCTGTCCTGCTGGCAGCAGGTCCCTCAGACATCTGTTCATCCATGTGAATGGGGAGCTGTTCTCAGAGAATAGGAAATACTGGCCCACAGCTCTGTTTCCTCCTTACCTCTGGGGCTGCAGTCACTTTTGAGCTGTGACTGAAAATGAAATAGGTCAAAAATGCTATTAGAGAATTATTGACCATTACTGGTAACACTATATAATAAATACACCTTATTTAGACTTAATAAATGATGAATTAACACTTAACTAACGAAATGTTCATGATAAATTAAGTGTGACTCAGACTAACACTTAATAATTACTTAACTACTACAGTTAATGCTTAACTCATAATGAGTAGCTCTTCACATACTTGACTTATTCATTGTTAAGCAGTTATTATGTGTTAGTCACTTAACTAATCAATTGTTCATCATTTATTGAGGCTAAATAAGGTGTAGTTATTATAAAGTGTTGCAGTATGTATACAACCTTTGACATAACGCTCTATAAATGAGATATAACAGTGTGAGCAATCTAAAAAGTTGTTTTATTGTTTTTCTTATTTATTTATTTATTATTTCTAACAAAACTTACCGTAAACAGTACCTTGAAGTTCAACTTAAGCTATGCAAAAATATTTCAGCTAGTGTCTGGATGTGCAGATAAAATAGTAAAGGCTATATTGCAAATTTCTATTGTCGGTGTTACTCATTGTCACGCCTTCTGTAAACTATTAGCCTTTCTAAAGGCAGTTTGAACTCAAATGAACCCAGACATACTTGTAAAGCTTGGTTGTTGTTCATCAGTGTTTTCCTCTTGCTATCAGGTTCTATGGCGGATATTCTGTTTGTGCATGAAAAGTGTTGCGGACAATAACGGATACTTTGATGCATTCTCACATTTACCGTATGTGGCCTGATACCGGCCTTTATTGTCCTGTATGTTTAGCTTTAGGTCAGTACAAATACAACATTTCTACACTTCCTCTGAAGGATACATTAATCAAATACAATGTATTGGGGACCTTTCTGATCATTCATTTACTGACCCTTGTACTAAACCTCTGAAATGTTAAATGGGTGAAATAGATCATGCATAACTTCAGTTTGATATTTTTAACTAGTAGCTTTGCCCAAAATCAACTTGAGCAAGTGAAATAACTTTGAAATCACTAAGGTGGCTATGTTGGCATGACGATTAGAGCTAGGGTCAAATTCAATATCATTGTCATTATCAGATCACATATCCCCCCTCCCAAAGGTCTCCACCCCTGAGCACACTGCCTTTATGCATTACCCATAATTCCTCTGGTTTAGTGTTTGTACAACTGCTCTGAATAGTCCCCACTTCACCATGTGATTGATGTGTTTTCATTTCATCTGGGCTTGTTGTTACAGTTGTTGGTATAGACAGGAGTGCTTTTACTGCCTCTGCTTCTTATTGCTTCACAAATGTTTACTGTCGTGCTCACAGTTATAAAATATCAGTCATCTAAACGCACTGGAGAATGGTGGGAAACAGTATGTTTCTGTGTCTTTTAGGTCCTGGTGGTCTTGAGGCCGTTCTGCCGCCATTCTCAGTACTTCCTGATGTCAATAATTGTCTGTCATTGGCCATTTTAATAACAGATAATAAGTGATGTCCACTGCAAAAGTATTCCAGTCTTACAAGCTAATATATTTTAAGACAAGCTATAGCCAATGTCTGGCTTATATGCAAACTAAATGTTATCATTTTCTTTTCTTAAAAAAAAAGATTTGCTATTATTTGTCTCATTTGTTTTTATATATACAGTATATTGGCCTGCAACAGTATCCTAATTCAGAGGTTCCCAAACTTTTCTGATTGCAAACAACTCGGGACCTCCTTCTGAAAAATGTAATTAGCATTTATTATAATTTAAGGTGCAAAACATTTCAAATCTGGTTTAATGATGTTAGTTTGGATACTGTAGATGCAGTATCAATCAAAAATACATCAAATTTGATGCCAGAAATGCCTTAAAAATGTCTTAAAATCATCTTGCGTTTAGTAGATATCCACATGTCCTTAGTCCAGGATTCACTAAGATAATCCTGCACTAAGGCTTCGTCTCTTTGGGAACAGCAGCATCTGGTGGTCAGCAAATGAACCAACAATTTCTTTAACATGCGTTTAATACATCAATGAGGAAATAGAGTGTGAGCTTCTTAATTATAATGGTGATGTCCACAGATTCCTACTTTGAAATTATGGGTTTGAGTTCAAAAGTGTTTTCAGTTTTGTGGGTTTTCAGAGGGCCCATAGAGTGACACCAACCATGAAAATAAACGGCTTCTTAAAAAGGTTTCCCTTACCTTTGACCTAAACTCAGTTTAGAAGTTTGGAGTCTCTCTGTTAGGACAATTTTGTTCTTCTTTACGTTTTTTTTTTACAGTTTGATAAAAAAAATAGATCAAAATAAGATCCAACAATAAATCCAATACAAATGGCATGTTTTTGTGTTTTATGTTTTTTATAATATTCCTATAATCCCTTTGACGCCTTAATTTATTGCGCATTATATTTTGTTTTGTTTTATTTTATTTTATTTTATTTTAGTAATTTGTGATTGGTTAAAACCTTACTTTGCAGTGTGTATCATCTTTTATTTCATTTATTTAATTATCAGGAAAATGTACAATTACATTATGCTCCTGAGCAAAGATTATTGACTGTAGCTAATTTCCATCTGTAGTCCTAGGGACAAAAGCAGAGTTACAAACTGCAATGTAGTGCGGATAATCACTCAACACCATCACATCCATAAGGCAAAAACACATCATTCCTAAATCTCTTCATGCTCATTAAACAGACTACAATAATCACATACAGACACAAGGTAATACTCTCAGTCCTTACACAATATATTTACATCATGTCCTGGTAAAGAACTTTCAAGCAATTAATCTTTACATTTTCAACTAACAAAAGTTAATCTTCTTGCTCATCTCTGGTTCTCCATAAACCAACCTTTCACTCCTTTAGTGAAAGCTCTGGGATCATTATATTAGTAAAACCGTTTGTTTGTTTTTTAATTAGCTTTCCTCTTAAACGGATGTGGTTTCTTCCATATGGTTTGTGTGGTCAAAGTAATCTGTTTGAAGGGTGAGAGCTTCGTGGTTGTGCCAGTTCAAAGGGGGACTTGTTGCTTTGTTTGAAATCCTCTTATACTGAGGTCATGTGACCCCTGGTTGCGGGATGTGCATGGAGCTGGTCCTGGAGAGCATTTACAGGCTGGACACCAGAAGAGTGAACCATGCCCCGTCCCAGCCTTGCAGTCAAAGAGGCCTGGACCCGAGAGAGGTACGTCATCACAAACACACTAATAGCCTTCTATTGTCTTCCTTGGTTACTTCTTCACCTCACCCATCCGCCACAGTGACTTGACAACAAGAGCAAAACCAATCAGTGTTAGTGGAACAGCCTCAGATGTTGCTGTCAAGCAGAACGAGACTGAACCATATCCTGCACGGCTCATGTGACCTGCGTTGGAAGTGTGACCAGAGAGCACACTTATAGACACTAAAGATCAGAACTGTTGTTTACAGTAAACATTTATCTTAGAGGATTGAACATTATATAACATATTATTTAAACCAATCTGAAATGTTGTGTATTAATATGTCACTTAGCTCAGTGGCTTCCAAACTGTGGTACCGGTACTCCCAAGGATATATCCCAGATGATGATAGAGTGAGAATTATTTTGATACTGAAACAAGTGTATCTCGTGGGCCTTAATAAACACACACTCTATAGGAAATGAACATGACATGCTTATAATAGATATTGTAAGTGTAAAACGGTGTAAAACATTTTTTATTGAAAGGCAAATTTTAGGGCAATGGGTTGAAAAGCACCATAGAAGTAATGTACAAGGGGCGTGTGTCTCAGTTACAGAAATTATTTACGTGTTATTGGATCGTCTCCAACATATTAATTTCAGTTTTACTTCTTCCAGAACGCCGCACAGTGAAGATGCAGATTCATCTTTAGAGAAGACGATACAAGTAAGTTCTACATCCTTGGAAACGTTTACATTTTGACATGAACACCCAGTTGATGAGTGTTAGACTGTATCTCTGTATAAACAGCCCCCTCCCTGCTCCTGAACAGTTGACGCGTCTCCACAAAGCAGATGGCTTTACACATAAATCCTATTAACAACTTTCTGCTGATGGAGATGCGGCGAGTGTAGGGCTTTCTCAGTCTTTCATTCGCTCCCAGAGAGGAACGCGTTTCATTTTCTGACCATAGGAATAAAAACCTGCGCAGGTCAGAGGCTGCATCATGTCTGCAGAAAAGGTAACATTTAGTTTTTGATGTATCTTGGGAACACGGTCAAAGTTAATATTTTGTAGTTCTTATGGCATAGTATTGTTCCTTTATGGCATCATCCTAATCAGTCTATACTTTTGAATTATAACATGTAATGTATTTAAATGTATTTCCTACCGTGAGTGTGAAGGGTCAGTGAGCATGACCCACATGTAAAGTAATTGCTCTACAGTAGTCCCAAATCCACATCAGAAGTGTGTGACATCTTGTGACAGTGACCTTAAAACTTCAAATTTACTGTCTAGCTTTCTGCTCTACAAATTTGTTTGCTTTTTCCACTTTGACTGCTCATTGTTTTGCGCTGTTTTATCAAAGAATCCAACAGTCAAAGCATTTAAGCACAGATCACACTGATCGAGGGCAAACTATCCACGTGCAACATCAGCAGCAAAACTCTTTCAATTATTTAAATGTGTGTCTTTAATTTTGTTGAAGACTTTGCCCAGGAGTTTTTGTACTGAGTTTCTAAATTATTCAGTATATTGCCACAATGGTCAAGATTAAAGACAGACTGGGAGCTTTCATTAGACAATAACATAACACAATCACTTTCCTTCACTGTATTATTGCCGTGGATGTGTGCTTTACGTCAACTCTGTACACACGTACACAATATATTCAGACAGCAGACAGGTTTCGCATTGAAGTTATAAATAGTAGCCTGTCCGTGTGAGACTGTGTGTAATAGGATTAGCTTCACTTGGCCACAATCACGCTGCCCTGGTTCTTCTGTGTGACTCAAGAAAGTGACGCATTATTGTCACAGAGAGACCTTTGCCTCCGGAAAATGAACTCCTTCTTTTGAACTCCATTCTGTTCAAAGGGCAACTTGCAACGTCACCATTAGAAAAGAGTGTCCACTAATGCATGAGGAAACGGTAAGAAGGTGTAAAGGTCAGATGCTCAGACCCTTAAACGGTGTAGACAGGGCAGACACAGCCACAGTATTCCTTCATGCAGGACTTGTTAGTCCAGTTGACAATAATCACATTGCTTGTTTCCTTTGGTGGCTCTTGCTGGCAGCTCCTTGTCATCTAATGCGCACACAGAACATCTACTAAAGAATGATGTTTATTGGTGCTTTAATATTATCTTTCATTTGCTTTCTTGCCTTTCCGCTGGGCCTTGTGCTGGTGAGTTAAATTTTGGTTTACAGACAATCTCTCAACACACACACCTAATTTGCATCCTTTGTGTCGCTTCAGCAAATGACAGAAGATGAAAAAGAAGAAAGACGATACAAAGGACTCAAAAGCGGCAAAACTCAATGGCAGCGAAACGAAGCCTAAAAATTAAAGGGCAAAAAGCATGAAGACGAGGAAGAGGAAGACCCACCTGCCGAAAAAAGTGTGGAGGAGAGAGTAGATAAAGGTATTTAACGCCATGATCTGTGACCGCGCTGACAGGTGTGCTCTGAATCCTACAGATGGAAAGAAAGTGAAGAAAAAGAAGCCAGAAAAAGAGGCCGAATCAGTGGAAAAGGACAAAGAGAAAGAGACAAAGAAGAAGACCAAGAGTGTTCCAAAAAGAAAAAAGGTCTGTCAAAGTATTTACCACAGTATGCGCACCACTTTGATATGGCCACATTTTACTCTCTTTTTTTGTTTTCGTTTAGAAAGCTCGGATGATGAGGATGAAGACGACGACGACACACCTAAAAAGAAAACAAAGAAAAAGACGACAAAAGACTGCTCCCCGTCGTCGACATCAGGAAAAGAGAAGAAATCCAAATCTAAAGGTAATATTTTAACCACTCCGCAGGTCAACAGCCAGACAGTCGCAATGTTAAGAGGATTTTATTGTGTAACGAGTCACAAAATAAGAGGCTCCAAGTTAATCTGGCAAAAGTGATTATTGAACGTTTAATCTTTGCCTGAAGTTTCTAGAAAGTTTCCAAACATTCCACAATGCTTTCTGTTGTTAGTCCACTTATTCAACATCAATGAGCGGTGTAGGGTGCGGGCTAGCACTCTCACAATCCCGGGCCGAGTGGAACTGATGTTAAAAGGAACAGGCCATCGTTTTCCCATACTGAGATACAGTGCCTTGCGAAAGTATTCGGCCCCCTTGAACTTTTCGACCTTTTGCCACATTTCAGGCATCAAACATAAAGATATAAAACTGTAATTTTTTGGGAAGAATCAACAACAAGTGGGACACAATCATGAAGTGGAATGAAATTTATTGGATATTTCAAACTTTTTTAACAAATAAAAAACTGAAAATTGGGCGTGCAAAATTATTCAGCCCCTTTACTTTCAGTGCAGCAAACTCTCTCCAGAAGTTCAGTGAGGATCTCTGAATGATCCAATGTTGACCTAAATGACTAATGATGATAAATAGAATCCACCTGTGTGTAAGCAAGTCTCCGTATAAATGCACCTGCTCTGTGATAGTCTCAGAGGTCAGTTTAAAGCGCAGAGAGCATCATGAAGAACAAGGAACACACCAGGCAGGTCCGAGATACTGTTGTGGAGAAGTTTAAAGCCGGATTTGGATACAAAAAGATTTCCCAAGCTTTAAACATCCCAAGGAGCACTGTGCAAGCGATAATATTGAAATGGAAGGAGTATCAGACCACTGCAAATCTACAAAGACCCGGCCGTCCCTCTAAACTTTCAGCTCATACAAGGAGAAAACTGATCAGAGATGCTGCCAAGAGGCCCATGATCACTCTGGATGAACTGCAGAAATGTACAGCTGAGGTGGAGACTCTGTCCATAGGACAACAATCAGTCGTATACAGCACAACTCTGGCCTTTATGGAAGAGTGGCAAGAAGAAAGCCATTTCTTAAAGTCATCTTCAATGAAGGTACTTGGGTCATCTTCTGTACTCGGTAGTTGAGGTCTCCAAACGTTTCGCCTCTCATCCAAAGGCTTCGTCAGTGAACAAAGTTACGCTCAGCACACAGCGTAGATAAAACCATTGGGAGGAGTTGGGGTTGGCCCGGCTCCTCCCCTCTAATCACAGCTACTCTCCCTGTGGGTAAACACCTTTGAAGTAGAGCGTCTGTAACGACCTGCTCCCCCAGCATCGGTCAGTCCTGTCCTATTCATAGATGATCACTGCTAATTACCTGCCTATTGTTCTTTTGTTAGCTGAGGTATCGTCTTCTTGGACTGGGCGTGTCCTGTTGGTTTTCCCCGAAGCAGATTGGAGTAAAAAGAAGAAGATTAAATCTTAGCCCACCATTTCGGTTCATGGAGGGATTTTCTTTTCTGACAAAAATAGCTTCTTTTACTCCTCTTTCAAACCAACTTCTTCTTTAACAAAATTTGACCTCCCCGTCCTCAAAAGAATGGTTGGAGGCTTTAAGGTGAAGGTGCACAGCCGACTGGGGGCCGGTTGTGCTTTCTCTTCGGTGTTGATAAAGTCTCTTCTGTAAGACTTGTTTTTACTCCAATCTGCTTCGGGGAAAACCGACAGGACACGCCCAGTCCAAGAAGACGATACCTCAGCTAACAAAAGAACAATAGGCAGGTAATTAGCAGTGATCATCTATGAATAGGACAGGACTGACCGATACTGGGGGAGCAGGTCGTTACAGACGCTCTACTTCAAAGGTGTTTACCCACAGGTGAGAGTAGCTGTGATTAGAGGGGAGGAGCCGGCCAACCCCAACTCCTCCAATTGGTCTTTATCTACGCTGCGTGCTGAGCGTAACTTTGTTCACTGACGAAGCCTTTTGGATGAGAGGCAAAGTTTGGAGACCTCAACTACCGAGTACAGAAGATGACTCAAGTACCTTCTTTGAAGATGGACAACTCCTGTACGACTGAGAACTTACACAGACATTTCTTAAAGTCGTAAAAAGTGTTGTTTAAAGTTTGCCACAAGCCACCTGGGAGACCACCAAACATGTGGAAGAAGGTGCTCTGGTCAGATGAAACCAAAATCGAACTTTTTGGCAACAATGCAAAACGTTATGTTTGGCGTAAAAGCAACACAGCTCATCACCCTGAACACACCATCCCCACTGTCAAACATGGTGGTGGCAGCATCATGGTTTGGGCCTGCTTTTCTTCAGCAGGGACAGGGAAGATGGTTAAAATTGATGGGAAGATGGATGGAGCCAAATACAGGACCATTCTGGAAGAAAACCTGATGGAGTCTGCAAAAGACCTGAGACTGGGACGGAGATTTGTCTTCCAACAAGACAATGATCCAAAACATAAACAAAATCTACAATGGAGTGGTTCACAAATAAACATATCCAGGTGTTAGAATGGCCAAGTCAAAGTCCAGACCTGAATCCAATCGAGAATCTGTGGAAAGAACTGAACACTGCTGTTCACAAACGCTGTCCATCCAACTTCACTGAGCTCGAGCTGTTTTGCAAGGAGGAATGGGCAAATATTTCAGTCTCTCAATGTGCAAAACTGATAGAGACACACCCCAAGCGACTTACAGCAGTAATCGCAGCAAAAGGTGGCGCTACAAAGTATTAACTTAAGGGGGCTGAATAATTTTGCACGCTCAGTTTTTTATTTGTTAAAAATGTTTGAAATAGCCAATAAATTTCGTTCCACTTCATGATTGTGTCCCACTTGTTGATTTTTCACAAAAAATTACAGTTTTATATCTTTATGTTTGAAGCTTGAAATGTGGCAAAAGGTCGAAAAGTTCAAAGGGGCCGAATACTTTCGCAAGGCACTGTATGTTCTTACCTGATCTTAGACGAGTTGATGCGTACCTGTCTGGTGTTTGTGTGTGCGCTCAGTCACGCAAAAAGACCAGAGACACTGGTAGCATTTAGCCTCTCCTTCTCTCCTCTATGGGGCCAAACGGGGATGAAGTTAGAAGCGACCAAGCTCTTCCACGTTTTCCCCTATTTAAATACGGTTTTGTGAGCGTTTACATGATCCAAGAATAGTTACACAAAATGAAACTTTTCTAAGCAGATAAAAGGGGAACTATATTGTAAGGTGTAATAACAACTTAGGACACTTCCACGTCCATGCAGGAATATCTTCACTTTACTGCGTGGACATCGAAATGTGAAATGTTGCATTTAGCTCCTCTCCTCTATGGACCCAACGCTCCTAAGGTGTTATTACGCCCATTTCTATCTGCTTAGAAAATCACATGTTTAATTTTGTGTAACTATACTTGATAGTGTAAGTACTCACGTAACCAGATTTAAATAGTGCAAATGTGGAAGAGCTTGGTCGCTTCTAACTTCATCCCCGTTTGACCCCATAGAGGAGAGGAGGAGAGGCTAAATTCTAACAACATCTTTGGTCTATTTAGTGACTGAGTGCATGCACAAAGACCAGACAGGTATGCATCAACTCGTCTAAGCTCAGCTAAGAACTGTGGCCTGTTCCTTTAAAGAACCTATACCTGATTTTATTTATATTAGTGGAACAAAATGTGTCTTGTCCTACTTCATTATATTGTAAGCACAGAAATGTATAGAAAAAGACCCTGTAAATTGTGAAAACTGCATATAAACACTCTTCCCTGTGAAGAATTTGAAAGTCAGGAATGTGTTAGAAAAGACACAACAAATTGATTTATACGCTCTGGGTTTCATTGTTTGTAAAATAAATATATCAGGTATAGAGCCTTTCAAGTAGTGTCCTTAATCCAAAACTTGCACAGCAGGCTAATTCGAAGTTCTGATCAAGATCTTAATTGAAGATCTTGAAATTTGTCCCGGGACGCTGCCCTGCCTTAGTCGACTAGATTGTCCTGAAGAATTGGCGCCAAATTACCAGGAACATTAAGGTCTAACCATACAAATAAAAAGACAAATACCTGCCTACAGTGAAGTCGCAAATGGCTGAGTTTGAACGAAACAACTAAAGCTTAATGAGTCAGGTTATTCTGATCTTGAACTTTCCTCAGTTTAATTTTTTTTAAATATATATTTAGTGTAAATGTTAATGGGCAACCCGGAGAAATAGGAAGTTGCTTTATTTCTCTCTAAATGGTTTCATGCTTTTGCCTTTGAGCTAAACCTGGCCTTTCCTCCACCTCACACTTCCCATTTCACATCTACATGCACTAACTTGTGTTTGTGGTGACTCACCTTCAAAACCACCCTTCTTTATAACAGCGTTGTATTTTTTTCTGTATATGAGGATTTGATTTTGTTTTATTGCAGTATATATATCCACCTTTACTGGGGATACACAATTTTGGAAAATATGAAAAACAAACTCAATTGCCATGTTTCTGAAGTATTACAATTGTGATAAGACTCTCATGCAAAGTTATAGATATTAAATTAAAACAAATCTATAACTTTTTGAAAACAAATGTCTCATGAGTTTATTACACAGGCGCATTGAGTTGCCTTGTGTATGAAATGCGCGGTATAAATAAAATTGCCTTGCCTTGCCTTGCAATAATATACTGTATTACACCGAGGCACCTTTTCCATTTTAGCATCTCAGCTCTTTTTGCTCAGTGGCACAGGTGTGTTTCCGAGGTGGGGAAGTGAATATACTGTCTGTTTAAATACATTTGTTATAAAAGATGAACGTGAGCACTCACTCCATTCTTATGGAGGCTAATAGAGGCTCAACCTTTCTGAATCATGGACAATGGATGGACGTCCCCACAGACCTAAACTTTGAAAGTTCAAATAAAAAAGATGAAGAGAATGTGGTGATTGTATTGTCTGTTGTTGTACTGGGTCTGAATACAGTAAAATTACTACTATCAATGTATTAGAGGGTAATCTGTTTGGCTGTTTAATGATAGAAGTGAATTTGAAATCATTTAACAATTAGACTGCTACATAATAAAAACAATTAATAATTGAAATAGGCCTGAAAACTTTCTGAACCCACATTTTTATTTTTAGATGACAAAGATTCTGACGGCAAAGAGAAAAGTCCAAGTCAAAAGAAAAGACAAAGACAAAAGAAGGAACCTGCCTCACTGTTTCAGATAAATGGAGATAAGGACTCGAAAACCAAGAAGAAAGGTTAGTTACAATTTATACAACGTTTTATTTGAAGCGGCCAGTTGTTCACCAGTGAATGATCAATGATCTTTCCTCATAACACAGCTGCGAAATCCGACAGTGAAGACAGCGAGGAAGAGACAAAGCCCAAATCAAAGAAGAAACCGGTCGCTAACTCATCCTTATTTGTAGTGTCAGGCGACAAGGATAAAGGCAAAGACAAAGAAAAGAAGACTAAGAAGAAAGGTAATTACACAGTATTAAAGTGATAGTCTGTAAGTTTAAATGTTTTACAAATGTAATAGATTGTGTGTGATTGACCGCATGGGCCTGCAATTTGATGTAATATAAGTAATATTAAAGTAACACCGCGTAACATTTCATCCTACATAAATGAACAAACAAACAAACATGTGTCTTTACCTCACCTCTCCTCAGACCTGACTGTAACTTTACTAGCCTGGCCAGCCGGACGCTCCTCCTTTCTGTTCAAAAGAAGAACTGTCTGGGCAGCTGCTCACAGCCAATCATTTCCCGATTTATCACTATCGGTCCACTCATGGGCTGAGAGGCGGGAGTTCATCGCACGTTTCAGCAACTAATCAGAATCCCTGCTATCACTTTAACCAATGAGAGCTTTCCTGTGAACCGGCCTGTCAGGTCCAATCAGGAGGGAGCTTGATCGTTTTGAAAGCTTGTTCTCGCCCTCCTCATTTTGCAAACTAGGAATGGCTTTCTGGTCCAACTTATTTGCTTTCTTTCAAATTTTATTTCCACTCTCTCCTCACTTTGCAATCTTACAGACTATCACTTTAAATCTATAGTTGTGCATAATGAAACTAATGTATTTAACCACAGCCAAGAAAGAAGAAGACAGCAATGATTCTGAATCTGAAAAGAAGAGAAAACTAAGAAGAAGAAAGGAAAGGGCAAAAAGAAGAAGGTACTAAATGAGGATTTTGTACCTAAATGAATCCTTAACTGAAGAAAAAAATAATAATCTAGAATTCTAATCCTGTGATGGTTTCATTTAGACACGGTCCCCATCCCCTGAGATTGAATTTGACAACTTGGAGAAGTTTGTGTTGGAGCCAGCTCCTCAAGGCGTCACTGTCAAGTGTCGAGTGACGAGGGATCAACGTGGAATGGACAAGAGCCTCTATCCCCTGTACTACATTCACCTCGACAATGAAAAGAAGGTTTGATTTCCAAGAAAGTTTGCTTTTGTTTAAATTATACTGATTTCTAATTTAACTGTATTTTTGTAGACATTTCTATTGGCTGGAAGGAAAAGAAAAAAGAGCGCTACTTCTAATTACCTCATTTCTATCGATGCAACTGATCTATCGAGAGGAGGAGAGAATTTTGTCGGGAAGCTAAGGTAGTGTGAATTATAGCACACAGTTTGTACTTCAATCTATCCTTTAACCGTTATCATTTTAGGTCAAATTTAATGGGCACCAAGTTTACTGTATATGATAATGCCCTGAATCCTGAAAGAGCTCTCCCGGACATGTCTAATGCACGGCAAGAGTTAGCAGCAATCATATATGTAAGTCATAGAACAGCTTTGTACAAATATGCAGTTTTCATGTTTTCTATATAACTTTTTTATCTTATGGCGCAGGAAACAAATGTTTTGGGAATCAAAGGCCCCAGACGCATGACAGTTCTTATACCAGGAATGAACAAAGACAATGAGCGAATTCCTCTAAGACCCAGAAATGTACGTCTGTTACATTTGTTTCTTCTTTTATTGCTCGTAACAGGGCTTAATGTCAAAGCTCCAAAAGCTTTTTATATTTTTCAAAGTATTTCTTAGTTCAATAGGATAATGCTGGTCTCAAGTATTAATCCTAGTGAACGGTTGCACGGCAACAACAGTCTTAAATATAAAAAATAATGAAATATGTTTTGGTGGAATGGGAAGTAAAATGGAGTAAGATAGATTTGTCTTCATAAAACCAAAGCTGGCATTATGTTTATAACCATAGGCTCTAATTATAGCAAAAATCATAATCTAAATATCAGTGAGTCAAAAGTTCAAGTTCAGCCCCGCAGTATGCATTTTGAATACAGATAGTATCAAATCCTCATCATTATCTAACTGTTTGTCTTTTGTACCAACAAACCAGTATTACTGTATGTTTGCTTGACAGGACTATGATGGCTTGTTGATAAGGCATCAAAACAGAAGGATGGACAATTTGATAGAGCTCCGCAACAAGGCGCCGGTCTGGAACGAGGAATCATCATCTCATGTGCTCAACTTTAACGGCCGAGTCACTCAGGCCTCCATCAAAAACTTTCAGATAGTCCACAACAATGACAGTAAGCAATCACCATTTAAAGGTGCTTTATGCAACGTTTTATGGGTTTTTAGGGTTTTTGGTTGGTTTTCCCTGCTGATGGATCTCTGTCCAGGGTGACGTATACATTACATCTAAAAAACCTACCAGCAACGCTAAAAACCTGAAATAAAATGGATCCTGGAGCGTCCTAGAGGCTACCGGGATGGAGAGCAAAGGTGCCAAATATGTCAAATACGCACTAAGATCAACTTTTTTTTCCACATAAAAAGTTTCATAATGCACCTTAAAGTTTGCATTCACTACATTATTGACATTCTTATGTGACTAAACCAAATAGAAAATCCACACGTTGATCCATGTGTTGAACCAGATAGTATTTGTTTTATCCTTTCAAGTGGTGATAATTACACCTTTGTGATTGCATAACAACATCACTTTAAAAAAACAAATCACCCCACCCTTTGACATTGAACTCCAGGCAAGTGTAATGTGTTCAATGTGGATAGGCTCCAAATCATGTCAAAATATCTGCAGGTAAAGTCAGTTATAATCATTACAACGTGTTGTGTTATGTTGCCATGTGAACACAGTTTTCTTCTTAATTATTTTTAGTTTAATAACAATAATAAATCTTTGCTTGCCTTTTCAGCGGACTACATTGTGATGCAGTTTGGGCGAATAGCTGATGACATTTTCACCCTGGACTACAACTATCCGATGTGTGCTGTGCAGGCCTTTGCCATCGCTTTATCCAGTTTTGATGGAAAAATTGCCTGTGAATAATATCTTCAATAACTTATCACAGAATTCGTACTGAAACACTTTTGGTGTACTATCGCCATCATAACCCTCTGTTATTCTGTGCCGTAAGATCTTGAGCAATGCTATTTATTTATGGTTACATTTCCATTGTCATCTGTGAAACCAAAAAGGAATTCTGAAAAATGAAACAGTGGTAGAAGCAGTAGGGTAAAGTACATCATGTCAGTCATGTAGAGGTGTATGTTCTCAGGTCAGATTTTCTATGCTTTGTGTTCTAACAGTTGTGACTTTTTCAATATGTAATTTTTGCCTGTTTTTCATATTAATTTATGTGAAATAAAATCATCCACACTTGTTTGTAAACGCTTGCTTAATCATTCACTGCACGACAGCTCAAACTACTTTGTTTTGTGCACATGCTCATATGAAGCAATAGCAGACAAGAACATTATAAAGATTCCCTCCAGTTTTAGGAGACACCCACGCAGTTGTCGGAGACTGACACGTCAAGAGGAGCTCCTCAGGAGAAAAACCTGTTTGAAGCGTGGGCCCCGAGAGCAAGAGAGAGAGGTGTGTATTCTGCCTGAACCTGCTCCGGCAGTTGTCCAAACTTGCTCAAATTAAATGAGGCCTGAAGCTGCCAACTCTTTTACAAAATGCAATGGAACGAGTTCATTTGTGTTTGAGATTATTTTACGTCTTCCACAAAATGAAGAAGTGTAGGGACATATAACATTAAAACAGTCCATTTTTGGTGTTGTTAATTTGGTGCGTCCCTATTGTTGACCAATAGAAGGAGCTGTGGAGGAGAGAAATGAGTTCATGGGGATTGGTTTGGAACATGCATGTCATCCGTGTTTACTTGGTTAATTACTGTAGCACTGCAAACTTTTTAGTGTTACTGCTCGTTTAAATATGTCACAGTTGTTTAGGATTCTCCAAAGAATAGCACGGATAAAATTCTTCAGACTGCCATACCATTCATTTCCCTTTTCAGTCTAATCACCTCAGTTGTTCAATCTAACTGTAAAAATAATGGAAACATACATAAACAAACCTCAAGGTCGTGTATTTACATTTTGTATGTCTTTTTTTTTTTAGTTGGGGTAGTTGGGTTGAACAAGGATTTTAGTAATGTCTTGTATGTCTTGTTTGTTCGTCTGTTTGTCTTTGTCTTCTATTTTTAGTCTTGGGTTACCGTTCTGAATTTTCTTCTTTTTTTTTTAATGTTTATGTTTGTTTTTCTATATCTACTGTGACTGTGTGTGTGTGTGTGTCTGTGGTGAATAAATTAAAAAATAATAATAATCTCAGTTGTTTCAAGGCTGTTCCACACTGATCTTATTTTAAACACCGACAATGAACTAACAGATGAATTAAAATCACTAGTCAAAAGAAATGCAACAAACTGTCTGTCTGTCTGTCTGTTTTTTCCCTCTAAAATATATTTGCCCCATGCCTCCCTTGACTGTTACAGCGATGCCATGATAATGGTTTACAGATCCGTGCATTGTGCTGCAGCAGTCATCATCATGAAGAAGGCGCAGAGCAGAGGGGGGCGTGCTGTGCCCCTTTGGCCCGCCCCTCGCGCTGTTGACTGACACTCACTGATGGCTCCTCCTAGGACGCTTTTTTTTCCTCCCCCTCCGTTTTCCAGAGTAGTGCGTTGATTTCATACCAAAGTCATACTTCACATTCCACTTATACTGTCAAACCTCCGAGAAATATTACGGAAAACAACAAGGCGCCAAATTATAACAAACTCTCTCAAATTGAACAATAGCTCTCCCTGAGTAAGCGGAGGTATAAGGCACATTTAGAGGTAAGTTTCCAACTAAAGTTCGCTCTTTCTGTTTAGAGACTTTCAGTGGAGTTTTTTCATGCCGCTTGACTCCTCGAAGTTTTCAGATCATTGTCATTTTTACATTTTTTCGCGGAGCTCCCTGCTTTGGGAGGGAAGAAAACATTTGGAGTTTGATAGTCTGTTGTATTTGACATAGGCAATGTGCAGTGATAACTTTGACAAGCTCTGATCATCAATATTGGACCGGTTGCCCGCTCTTTCACTATTGTAAAAAGGTTGTTTTTGACAGAAGTCGCCAACATGGTTTTGTTTCTCACACAGTTTATCGCTGGATCCTGCTCTTTCGGTTCAATTGCTCTGAAGACTTTTATCTACTCGGATAAAAAGAAACAAACTAGACTTTGGACGAATACAAAGCTTCAGACTGTATCCTAAAGGTAGGTGCCACAACTTCAACACAGCATCTTCAGCACTATTAGACCCCGATATCACAAACTAATCATCAAATCTACTGAACTCAGCTGACCTTAGAGCTTTAAAAGGGATTTTAAATAGAATCTGCTTTATGCTTATGTTTAACACATAAGAAGACTTAAGTCTAATGAAAAGAAATAAAATTAAAGCTCTGTTTCGCTTTGCCGTATAATAGGCTGTATAATTTCAATTGAACAAATTTGTCATTCTTAGTTCAGTACCTTTTCCATCTGTTTCCATCACTTACTGTATCACATTGCAAAATAGCATTTAGGATTTCTCAAGATAAACATCCATATACATAAAGATAAATTCTCCCAAGCTATACATTATTTTATAAATTGTCATGTGCATGTGTTTAGCCTTTTCATCGTTTGTTTCATCTTTTAAATATGACTGAATAAAATTGTATTCTTCATATTTTACTTAAGTGTATCTTGCATAGTGTTTCTGTCTTCATGGACATACGGTTGTGCTGTTGACGCTGTGAATTCTCATAAGCACTTAAATTGTAGGCATTTGTAAATGAATGTAAATGTAAATTAAATGAGGGCGACTCGAGTCTACACCTGCTGCAGGACTGCATGGCCAAACCCTTTTGACTAAGACAATTGTTTACTGTGTGTGTATTGAGTTTTTAATTATATTTTTATGTCCCTATTTATACCGTTGAGTAATCTTCAGTAAATCACAACGACTTGGTGTCATCCGGTTTGACTCATCAGGAGAATGTAGTTCATCAGGTTATTCACAGTGAGTAGAATAACCGGCTAACCCTCTCAAAAAACAGTAACTCTATTTAAGTCAAATCTCGTACAAAGGTTTTGTTAAATCTCTGCCCACGTGTGACTGTGTGCGCCAGATGTTTGGTGCAGATCTGATAGAGGGTTTTTTTCCCTTCTTGCTGCTGGTCTTGTCAGGTCACAGTGGTCGATTATTTGTTCTTGCACCCCTTCCATAAGCATATGGAAATGATGCCCTGAAATCAAACATCCATCAAATACAACCAAACACTGTGTCCCTGGTAAATGAGACACGCCAAGACGCCTAATAATAGTTTTTATGCTGATGGGAAAATCTGGAAAGGATTAAGCATTCTGCTGTTTCCCTCATTTTTAGTCCACATGAACGAATCGCACCAACAGACAATGTGCTTCTTCTTTCTTCAGCTTTATGCTTCATGATTTCTCAGCTGTTGTGGATTTGTGTTCTGCGCTTGTGTGAGAGTTCAGTGTGAGAGGAAAGTTTTACAACTTTACCAATACTAGAGGTCAATTAGATTACTCGCAGTAATATCCCCTTAAAGGGGTTGTTTTCTCTCTTCTTCCGAGCAGAGGTCCCTAAGGCCGCTCATCAGAGGGAATGAGAATCATCTCTATGCCACACATTGTTTTTGTTAGTAAACAGTTATGTTCAAAAGTCTTTTTAAGCCTTGAAGACAAGCATCAACACATAACGCCACGTCATTCTTGTTCATTAAATTTACAGAATAATAATTATTTAATAAAAGTGGTCTTAATTACGTTTTTTTCTTTTTGCACATTTCTATGTAGAAACATCAGCTGTAAATTTCCAGCCGTATCGATTTAATAAACTGTTTATGTTCTATCCTCGATGTTGGGGAGTTCTTGCTTAAATTCTGTATCGATACTAATATAGATACAACATTTAAGCCAGAGTTTGATGATGCATTGTGTTTTCCGAGTGCCACAGATTGTTTGCTTTGGATGCGGGCCTGATGACTGTTTGTCAGTGGAGGCTTCACCCGCCTGTGCTAAAGCCACAAGAGAACAGCTAATGAGCTTTGGCCCATTTGTACAGACTTCGTTTTTGTTTTAGCACCCCTTTCCAAAAGTGCTCATCCAAATGGTGGACACTTGCCCCTCTGTCAACCCTGTTCAGGACAAACACCACTTTCATATGTGCATGTGACAACACTGAGGATCTTTGAGGGGATCCTGCAACTCAGCAGAGAAGGCCAAATGGACAATGCCTTTGTTTATGATATAATTTGATTGTGGGAAAGGTTTTACTTTCCTTAATAGCTTTTCCTAACCAGAGTCCCATGAAACAATACAGCTGGACATGTCTCGATTTAGACAGTGATACTTGTAAACACATTTCTCCTCAAAGGTCAAAAGACTTGCCATATTGCGTTGGCCAATGTATCCACAGTATGCTCCATAATTTGTGAAAATTAATTTACAAATGTTAATTGTTATGGCCTTATAGACGTCAAATCATAACTTTGAGCAAATGTTGCATCTCTCAGCAAGAGTTGGTAAAATAAAGAAACAACAGCTGTGTAATAAGTTTGTTGTTCTAATTGTGTTAGGTGCCCTTATCTAACTTCAGTCCAGTGGTGCACTGAGGTACAACACTAAATACTGGCCTGTTATCTCTCTCCATGTGCATACTGTAACAATGTATCACCCTTACATCCATGTTAAAACAGTGCACGTGCTCACACATGCTCTGAACAAGGCTTTTTTTTTATTTTTAAGATAAGCTTTTGAGCCTCCCGTTAGGACCACTCAGGGGTGGAGCCTGGACACAAGAACAGTACAGTCTTTGTGTGAGTTGTCCCCAAACGTTTTAGTTCTTTCTGCAGCGACCAACTGTTACAAATGACATAAATGTGCTGTGAAGAAGCCGCGTTCGAGAGCAGGGGAGGCAAATGGCGGGTGTATATGCGCAAGATTATCCCCCGAAAGTGAAATCGCAATTGCCAAAATCGGAAAGGCAGCTGTTGTTGGTAATATTGTGTCCTCTTACAAACATGTCAAGTGCATGCGATTCTTGTAGTGAGCCTTTCGTTTATCTTCTCTCAAATGTTATTGCACCTGGATATGTTTTAAAATGCACATTGTGAGCTGACTTTTTATTTTCAATCATGAATTACAAACCTGATTTCAATAACAGTAAAAATATAAAGAGCGAGAGTGAGAGAAAGAGAGATTTCCACTAGATATTTTCTTAAAAATGTTCAGCCTAACGGGACTGCAGCATTGGGCCAGGCTGGTGCTTTAGAGCGGAGTGTGTGTGGCCTATGTGTCGCACCCAAGCTCCGCTGACCCAGGGCACCCATGTGAAACCCCTCTAATCCCAGCGCTCACACTGTTTGGGGCTGGGGGGGGGATGATCCACTAAAAGCCCCGCGTTATTGTCGTCAAGTTTGTCCTAAAAATAACCCCACACAGGTGTCGTATTCATGGAGCGGGGCTTACGATGGAATGGGGAATTTATAATTAACAGGAAAAGAAAGCAACAAATTATTATGGCTAATGTTTATTGTGATAGTTTGCGTTACATTGTAAACAAAGCAGCCTGAGAGTGCATTGACTGATTACTGTAAAGACAACAACTTAAACCTATGGACTTTAAAGACACAGCAGAGCAAATAGAACTCACCTAATTTTGTTAGATTATTATGTTGTTTATAGTGCATCGACAATAAAACAAATAAGATGAAAAAGTTATTTTCTTATCAATAAAATGTTCTGTGCCGCGACTGTTTAGGTTAATACTGGTTTTCCAGCAGTGTATTTATAACTCATGTACAAAGAAGGCCAGACGGAATAACATCGGAGTGTCATAAACTCTTAAAATTCCCCCAAGGTCTAATGTTTTAAGTCCCACTGCGGAACTTTCCAGGTCATATCTTGCTTGCTGCGTCACGAGAGCTTTTATATTTCATTCAAAATATTAGTAAACATACAGTAAATAAATATGCCAGCGATACCACATGTGCTCGTACTGCCCAGCTTGACATTAGTATCGAAACAAAGCATTTGGAAGACGACGGGTAATCAAAGCAAAGCAGCAACGACTCCACAGAGACGAGCTGGTGATGTGCTGCTCCCAGACATCAGGCGAACCCGCTCACAGTAAAGATTCCCACCACGAAAACACCTAAATGAATGTATTAAAGATGTAGAAGCATAGCATTAAAATCAACTAATACTTAGGTGGTCCCTTGAAACTAATTGTCTCTACAGGCTGGAAAGAGGGACACCTACATACATTAATTGTCTAAATGATCACCCACTTCCTCTCTTTTTGAGTTTGGTTCATACTTTTGCATGTCTCATCTCTTTTCCTTGTGAAAATCCCTCCTATCAGGCACGGATCAGAGCCACTAATGCCCTGTTCCATTTTATGTCCTCAGATGAGTTATTGGCCAGTTGCATTTGAGCGCAGAGTTATGCATGTCTTGAAGGTTTCGCAGATTATGGCTTCAAACCGCTCCCTTGGCCACAAAATGACCAATTCAGGCGAGAGAGGCTTCTCTGTTATGCTCCCTGGAAAATTTCCGATTAAAACGCTGATTCAGGCTGTAGGAGAAGCTGGCGCTCTCCTGTGCGCTTTGTGTCAGTCTTTCCCTCCTTATGTGAATCTCAGCGTTTTGAAGGTTTTTAAAGGATTACCAATACGGTCTGCACTGTGAGATAATATGAAACAATGAATGGTGCATAAAAGTAATTATGACAAGCCTTGTTTTTGCCAAGGTTCATGGAGAGTACACTTTGCAACAATGCTTTTATACAACTGAATGGAGAGTCACACTTCACCAACCAAAATAATTGTGTTCATGCAAAGCTGTTCCTTGGGCGTGCTTTTGGGTTTCAGACAGCAATAAGATGTAGTTGTGGTCGACATGAATGGTTTTGTGAAATACCTAATTGTGATTTGATATTTTTCTTTTAAAACAAAATGTTTAATTCAAATTGTGCACATCCTAGAGGTCATTAACATTTGAGAGGACTTGAAGTGATTGCTGCTAAACTGCACTGCCTGACCGGAAAAAAAAAACATTCACCACAAAAAAGGTCACGTTCTCTAATATTTCTACGGCTGCCTTTAACTTTGATTAGGGAATGCATTCGCTGTGGCATTGTTTCAAAAATCTTCTGCGATATCAAAAAGATCTGGTTGCCAGCTTCTTTGGGCACATAGTGTGGCTGAGCCTGGATCTGACCAACTCAACCCCAGATCATAACAGTTAGTTAAATCCAGGTGGCGACTATATTTTTAATTTTTTCAGCCAGCGTAAAAGACATCCATCCATCCATTTTATTCCGCTTTATCCGGGGCCGGGTCGCGGGGGCAGCAGTCTCAGCAGAGATGCCCAGACTTCCCGATCCACGCACACCTCCTCAAGCTGTTCTGGGGGGACCCCGAGGCGACACCCGGCCAGCTCGGAGACATAGTCCCACCAGTATGTCCTGGGCCTTCCCCGAGGCCTCCTCCCAATAGGACATGCCTGGTCATTACCCAAATCTCATGACCATAGGTGAGGGTGGGAATGTAGATCGATCGGTAAATCGAGAGCTTTGCCCCCCGACTCTGCTCCCTCTTCATCACAACAGTCCGATACAGCGACTGCATCACTGCTGACGCCGCACCGATCCGTCTATCGATCTCACGCTCCATCCGTCCCTCACTCGTGAACACGACCCCGAGATACTTGAACTCCTCCACTTGAGGCAAGGACTCTCCACCGACCTGAATCGGGGAAGCCACCTTTTTCCGGTGGAGAACCATGGCCTCAGATTTGGAGGTGCTGATCCTCATCCCGGCCGCTTCACACTCGGCTGCAAACCGCCCCAGTGCGCGCTGAATGCACAAACACTCGAGCACCCGATGAAGGGTATAGAGCTGGTGCAGTGTGCCACGACCAGGACGAAAAACGCATTGTTCCTCCTGGATCCAAGGTTCGACTAATCGGCGGATCTTCCTCTCCAGCACCCTGGAGTAGACATTACCGGGGAGGCTGAGGAGTGTGAGCCCTCTGTACTTGGAGCACACCCTCCGATCCCCCCTTCTTAAAGAGAGGGACCACCACCCCGGTCTGCCAATCCAGAGGCACTGTCCCCGACCTCTACACGATGCTGCAGAGACGTGCCAGCCAAGACAGTCCTACAACATCCAGAGACTTAAGGTACTCGGGACGAATCTCATCCACCCCCAGAGCCTTGCCACCGAGGAGCTTTCTAACCACCTCGGTGACTTCAGCCTGGGTGATGGCCCCCCTCCGAGTCCCCAGCCTCTGCCTCCTCATCGGAAGACGTGACAGTGGGATTGAGGAGATCCTCGAAGTACTCCTTCCACTGCCCGACAACATCCCCAGTCGAGGTCAGCAGCTCCCCGCCCGCACTGTAAACAGTGTTGGTGAAGCACTGCTTCCCCCTCCTGAGGCGCTGGATGGTTTGCCAGAATCTCTTCGAGGCCGACTGATGGTCCTCCTCCATGGCTTCTCCGAACTCCTCCCAGACCCGAGTTTTTGCCTCTGTGACTGCACGAGCTGCAGCATGTTTGGCCTGCCGGTACCTCTCAGCTGCCTCCGGAGTCCCACAAGCCAACAAGGCCTGGTAGGACTCCTTCTTCAGCTTGACGGCATCCCTTACTTCCGGGCGCCACCACCGGGTTCGGGGATTGCCGCCGTGACAGGCACCAGAGACCTTACGGTCACAACTGCGAGCAGCCGCATCGACAATGGAGGAGGAGAACATGGTCCACTCGGACTCCATATTCCCAACCTCCCTTGGAATCTGGGTGAAGCTCTTCCAGAGGTGGGAGTTGAAGACCCTACTGACAGAGGGATCCACCAGACGTTCCCAACAGACCCTCACAACACTTTGGGCCTGCCAGGTCTGACCGGCTTCTTCCTCTGCCAGCGGATCCAGCTCACCATCAGGTGGTGATCGGTTGACAGCTCAGCCCCTCTCTTCACCCGAGTGTCCAAGACATGCGGCCGGAGATCAGATGACACAACTACAAAGTCGATCATCGACCTCCGGCCTAGGATGTCCTGGTGCCACGTGCACTTATGGACACCCTTGTGCTCGAACATGGTGTTCGTTATGGACAAACCGTGACTAGCACAGAAGTCCAATAACAGAACGCCACTCGGGTTTCGATCGGGAGGCCGTTCTTCCCAATCACACCCGTCCAGGTCTCACTGTCATTACCCATGTGGGCGTTAAAGTCCCGTCCCCAGTCGGACCACCATCTAGTACCCCTCCCAGGGACTCCAAGAAGGCTGGATACTCTGCACCGATGTTGGGCTCATAGGCCGAGACAACGGTGAGGGACGCGACCCTCTCGTTCACCGGGGTGAACTCCAACCCTGCCCGCCGTCTCTCCCCGCGGGCAACTCCAGAGAAATGGGGCGTCCAGCCTCTCTCCAGGAGTTGGGATCCAGAACCCAAGCTGTGCGTGGAGGTGAGCCCGACTATATCTAGCTGGTATCTCTCAACCTCCTGCACAAGCTCAGGCTCCTTCCCCCCAGCGAGGTGACGTTCCATGTCCTGAACGCCAGAAGCTGCGCACGCGGACCAGGTCTTCGAGGCACCTGCCTTCGACTGCCACCCAGTCCTCTCTGCACCCGACCCCTACGGATCCCTCTGCGGGTGGTGGGTCCACAGGAGGGCAGGCCCACGTCGTCCTTTCGGGCTGTGCCCGGCCGGGCCCTGTAGGCAGAGGCCCGACCACCAGACGCTCGCATTCGAGCCCCAACCCCAGGCCTGGCTCCAGGGTGGGCCCCGGTTGCACCATACCGGGCGACGTCACAGTCCTTGATTGAATGTTGTCCATAGAAGTCTTCTGAACTGCTCTTCGTCTGACCCGTCACCTAAGACCTGTTTGCCATGGGAGACCCTACCAGGGGCATAATGCCCCAGACAACATAGCTCATTCGGGCACTCAAACAACCCCACCACGTTAAGGTAGCAGTTCACGGGGTTGAAAGGTGTAGGACCCTCCAGAGGTTTGCCGTTGTGCATAAACCTTCTATCCGGCCTCCCCTAAACTTGAACCTTATGGACAGAATTTTGTTGGTAAAGGTCCTGAATAACAATGATCGAAACAATATTTAAAAAGCAAGCGTGACAGCAGCGGGACAACTCAGTTAGCTGCTGGGTCACTTCTGGTAAATAGTAGCATTACAATAGCTTTGTGTGAATGCTAAATTGCGTATTTTAAAATCTTCCCTGGTTTATCATTATTTCTTTGTAAAGACCAAAACTACTTTCATACGCAATAAGTTTGTTTGCTGGACTCATGTATTTGCCTAAATAATTGCAGCCTTTAGCCTAATTATGGCTAAATGTTGCAGTCTTAGCTTGTGGTCTGCTGCCTCTCGTCTCTCGCAGCCTGTTGCCGTGAGCTGCTGGCTGTCCTGCCCTTCTCTCCCTCACTCTGGGCTCTGATTGTTTCCTGAGCATCGTGCCAGATAGGAAGTAGGAGGAAGTTATTGGAGGAGCTAGGGAGAATTTATTAGGCCCAAATGCAGACACAGAAAGAGCAGGGGAGGGTGGCTCTTTGATTTTTTGGGGGATTCTTTGTTTTGTAAGTGTGAGGACGGCAAATGTGTTGACAATAAAGGGACAGGGATACTTTAAGATGTAATACTACTTGAGTCATAATCTGTCTTTGTTGTTAAGTGTATGCCTCTGAAGCAGAGGATAGTTGATTTTTCCCATTTTCAAATCATGAAGAGAGTTGCCCCAACTTGTTTCTAGCTTTCACAATACTTCCTACACTTCCTTATTGTTCACGTGAATTTAGTAAAAGCACATTTTGGGCGCGAGCACATCTTGCGGACAGGAAAGGTAGCAGAATAAACTACCATGAAAATTACACGCATAGAAGTAAACTGCGTGAGTGATCAATCCAAATGCACTGTATTAACATAAAGACAGCTTCCCCGCTCTGTTTCTTTTTAGCGTTTCACAATATACTCAGATATAAAAAATATACATGGGGGTCATTTATCAAGAGAAGTGCTAAATAGCAAGTGCAAACTGGGATATTGCATCATGCTATTTGTGGGCAAGTTGCACCTAATTTACCATTTGAAATGGCATGTGATACTGCATTAAACATGTACAATCGGTTAATCCTCCAGCCATGTGTTTCTGACCATTAACCTGTCTCCACATCTGGAGATGGGTCCCTGGGCGCCGGCCTACACTGGTTGCCCACTGCTCCTAGAGGTTGCCCCGGCGGCATTGAGGATGGCTCAAATGCAGAGAATGAATTTTTGGGGATTCATAACTATATTAAAGAAATAACACATTAGGGCCCCAACTCTGACATGTAGACGAGAGAATGTGCAATAAAAAATGCAAAAATGATTCTGCTGCTTATCCACTTTTGCATGTGCTACTTGTTTTGCACATGAGCAAATGTTTAATAAACGAGAATGTTTACGTATTTAAGAATGTTTTAGGCTTTTGAGTGTAAAATATTTTTAAAATTATTTCATTTATTTATTCATTTATTTGACAGGGACATTGCAATTCAACATAGTACAAACAAGCGTGTAACTAATATGTAAAAAGAGTTTATAGCTAGTGCTTTTTTTTAGAGGACCCCCTCGAAATGAGATGATTCATCTCAAGGGGCTATTCCCTTGCAATAAATAAATGTCAAATAGTGCTAATTTTCAACTCCCTGGTTGGGCGTTTCTATACATAATACGTATACTGATAATGTATTTGGCTCAATATTATAAGATAATATATTACAAAACAAAAACATTTGAGGTAGGGGTCTCAAAGTTTGACACAAAGCTTAGTAAGAACTCATAATGGTTGTGAATGTATTGCCAGCTGATGTTTGGCTTTCGATTCATTTGAGTCTGATTTAGTTTGGAAAATGCTCTGATACGAGTATCGGGCCTCTGGACTCTAGAGTTCTATTAAATTTAATCTTAAATGTATCATTTATTGAAAAAGTTAGGGCTCAACTGTGAAACAAGAGTAAATGGCTAAATATATGCATTGCATTTGTTACAATAGTCATTATTATTATTGGGGTGACAGTGGCTCAGTTGGTTAGTTAGAGCATTTCATTATCAGAAGGTCGGGGTTCGAATTCCAGCTTCTGAAGGCCCATACTGTTGTTGTGTCCTTAGTGTCTGCACACATTGGTGTATGAATGAGAATGTGAATGGGTGAGTGGTTCCTTGCTGTAAAGCGCTTTGGGCCAAATGAAGGTAGAACATTGCTATATAACTTAAGATTTACCATTATTGGCAAGTTCTAAAGTTGAAATACTTGTTCTCATATCAGTAAAAAAAATAAAAAAATAAAAAACTTAAAATAAAAAAGTGGTGTTGGCACATCCCTGGTTGTTATGTAAACCAGCACTGGCATGGGCACTAAGTAGAAATATTTAGTCATTTTGGAGTGATTGCTGGTGATAATAATGAATTTTGTTTGCCTGTCCTGTCATTTTGTTGACATTAAACTTTTGGGCCACAATTGTGCTGATCCCAAACCAGGATAACCTTTGAAGATATTTGATCCTTCAACTTGCCTGTGCATGCATAAATGTGTCCCTGGCAACCTCGAATTTCATATGAGATTTTATGGCAGATTTTAGAAGATAGTAATAAATAGTATGTGTAACAGAGGTTGATTTTATCAGTATTATATTGGCCGATAGCCAATATTGTTAAATAAATGAGTTTGTAGAGATTGAAACAATGGAATCTCAAATACACATTATACATTCACTCTGTGTTGAATGTGTGCACAGTGAAGGGAGCTTTGTCCAGATTTTAAAAGAGCAGCAGCTTCCCTGGCCTGAAACATAAAATGTTTTCTTTATCTGTAATCTGACCTTGGAGAACAGCTGCTCCTTCTGCCGCCAGCTCCTGTTGTTTTGCCTGTCAAGTGTGTGTTTGTGTGGCTGTTGGTCTGCTCCAGTGGAGGGGAGTCTGTCCAATACTCCCTATACATCTGTGTGTGCCCCTCAACTTTAACTAGACTGTGTTGTCCGGGCCGCCAGTGTCAGTTTTCTCCCGTTTGAGAACTAGTTGTGTATTATTTTGTTATTTATGTTAGTGTTATTTCCGCTGACTAAAACTAACAAAAGCTAAACAGAAAGTCATTAATGCAGACTTAAAGGATGATGAATCTCCTTATGTTTGTTGAATAAAAAAAGCTAAATAAAAAATAGAAACAGAAGGAACAAATGAAATAAGATCCAAGCTCCTGATTAAAGAATTAGTTTTTACTCTGACAGAGTTAAATCAATCCAAAATGGCTGCCGAGGTGCAGACACACAGTCTGGGAGTTTCTGTGTGTT
Source organism: Neogobius melanostomus (assembly GCA_007210695.1). Taxonomy (NCBI): domain Eukaryota; kingdom Metazoa; phylum Chordata; class Actinopteri; order Gobiiformes; family Gobiidae; genus Neogobius; species Neogobius melanostomus. The sequence continues at coordinate 3,633,998 of VHKM01000073.1, read as the reverse complement.
TGCCCCAAAGACCCTCAAAATACACCAAAAGACATTCAACATGTCTGTCTCTATAGTTTAACATGTCCTAAAAAACAACAATCGTGCACTCACGGAATGATTATCAATTAACATTTTTGGGCGTGTTTATCTCACCTGTGGCTGTCCTTGTAACTGACCTCTGTGACTGTAACTTTGTTCTGTGCTATGTTCTATGTCTGTGTTTCAATTAATGTTTCTTTACCTGCCTTAGGACAACAGATCTAATTTAGCTATTATGCTAATTCTGGTATATTTATATTGAAGCTTTCTACTGGCATGTTGCTTAATGTGCACTGTCCTAATTCAAATAAATAAATAAAATACAAATCTTTCTTCCGTATCAAAAGTTGTTGATTTTTTTTTTTTTTTTTTTTTTTTTTTGTTGAATAACTCTATGGATTATCTGAATGATTTTATTATTGTAGCATGTTTGTTGTTTCTATACGACGTCTAAGGCTTTTGCTGTGATTTGATCAAGCTTCTGGGTCTCAGCCAATCACCAACAATCCTCTTCTCAAATTATTTAAAGGGGAGCCATACCACATTAATTTTCACTGGACCAATGTTATTCGCTCCGCATTATCAATCGGGCTTTTGTAAAGAGCAAAGAGTCCTGAACTATACAAATTCACCGTCCCAGGAACAAGCCTACTTTGTTCCTTTGTACATTTGCCAAAAGGTCAGTGAAGCCTGGCATTACAAATAACACTTTTTTTGCAACAGTTTTGGCTTCATTTAATTTGAGTTGGACAAAATTTAGACCTAAACCAAAATGAATAATATGACTAAATCTTGACTTGCAAAACAGTGTCAAAACATACACTGCAGATCATGAACGCTCTGTTCAGCTGAGTTGAGCGCTCGTCTTAGTCAAGCAGGGGGACTCTTGGGCTGCCAGTGGGGGCCTGTTCTCTGCCAACAAGTGTCCCAGCCCGAGCAGCATTTCAACAAAGGGGACGTTTGAAAAGACGTGGACAAATCGCGTAGTGGGTGGGTTTGCAAACAGAGCGGCCTTGCCTTAATCTACAGTGCGGAGACAGATTTGAAGGAAGTCTGCTAACAATCTGCTGCCGGCTCGCCAGTGAATGGGATTTGAATCATGCGTCGTGAAGTTCGGGAGGAGAAGCTGTTGTTTTGAATAGGTTACTGATGAAGTCGACTTTGCGAATAGATAACTACAAAGATGCTCCTCCCAATTTACCCTGTTAGGGCAAAGAAAAAATAAGTAATCTGCCAATCTATTTCATTCCAGGTTAGATTAGGTGCTTTTTCAATATTATTCAGAAGTGATCTTATCTATGTCTATTTATTTTGCCCTTTTTGTATTTAAACAATGATTAAATTTCAAATAATGTTGGCCGGCTCCACTTCATTTGTCAAAGCGTGATGCCAGCATTTCCCTCAACAAGAGTATTTATTGTATGTTTGTGCCTGTCCCCAAGCCTGGATAAATGTGGTCGCACCAGGTTCACAGTATAATTCTTTGGCAAATAATAGGATACTTGCTTGCGGTGGCAAACACTAAAGAGAAACCAGGTTGACGATATTATCCCAAATTAATTTTCGATAAATAACTAAGTATAAGTCTAAAGTCATGTAAACAGGAATATCTTTCACAGTGTGCAGGTGCTTGAACGAGGAAGCTGTTCAGTAAAAACAAACTTCATCCTGCATTTCCTGGTACGATTTTTCACAACAGGGTGTTCCAACTTTGCCATTTGTGGAGTCCGATTACGGTGTGTTTTGAAGCAGTTGTATGAAGTGATGAACTGATTTATCTATTTTTTTTTTTTACATGAATGAAATGTGAAGTGCATAATATTTTTAGTTGTGTGGTCCAAACTCATCATTCCTAACTTTCCCCAAACATCCCAGTTCTCAGTCGGGATGAGTTTAAAAACACGTTTCACAATTTTCAGAGTCAACTTAAGCCTGTTAATTCACCGTCAATGAAAATGGTTTATAATTAATGCACTTGTCTTTTTTTCACAAGCGCCTTTACAATATGCTTACTTTAAAGAAAAGCCTTTAAGAAGTGAAATGTGTCAATGCATTTCTGCTATTCAATGAAACTAACCTAACAATCTAAGTGAGTAAGAGTCGTGAATTGGGGTTATTTGTTCCCATCAGGTTGTAAAAACGACGTGCTGTGATTTTGTTTTGTTTTGAGAAGCGAGCTGACTTTCCCCTCAGTCTGAGCACAAATCCATCTGCTTTCTGAGAACACGGATGATCTCATGTTTAGAGGAAGATAAACGTGTGAAACAGAACTGCTCATGATGAATACGTTTTCGTTTGTACGTTTTCTCAACGATTTCCTCTGGATTTCTCAGTGTGGAATATCATAGTTTTCCATGTTTATCGTGGACTTCCTTTATTACTTGGATAGGTTCTTTTTTCCTGCTTTAGGTTTGGATTTGAACAGGGCCGACTAAAGAGTGACTCACCAGAAATACTGGAATACACTTGGTCAGACTCTCGCGGGTCTGTGACAATTATTACTATATCATAACTTTGCCTAACCTTTTTTTATCATTCATACCTTTATTTACTACATTGGTTTACTATATGTAATAATCGACCAGACGTTTGCAGATATACACACGTGGAATTGTTAAACCTGGTTTGAAATCTTCACAGTTCAAGTTCTTTTTACAGACAGATCAAGCACATTGACATGGGATTACTTTAAGTGCAACTAAAGACCAAACCAACTTATTTATGATGATAACTGTATATCTGGCCTATCTGCTGTTCCCACTTCATTTTTTTGTAATTTTAGTATAAACAAATGTATTTTGGGCCTAAAAAGTCCAAAACCTTCTTCTTTTGGTAAAAGCTTGTGTAAAAGTGGAGGTTCACGTCTTGAATAGGCCACTATGTGATTAGTGGACATCCACAAAGCAGCAGGTGCGTGTGTCATTAGCCACTCGGCCACTCGGTGTGTGAATTTTCGGTGTTTATTTGACGCTGTTCACGGCGGTTTCGTAGCACTGATGGTCTTCAGCGCCACTTTAAGGTTGTGTGTCTCACTATAGTTGATAATGACTTGATAAAAGACACATCAGTCATGAGTGCAATTGTAAACATGCTTGGCCTACTACATGATTGTCTTGTGTAAAATCTTAAAGCAGTACTAAGTAACTCTTGCCCCTAGAGGCCATAAGCGCAACAGCAGGTGTCTTAGCAAGTTACGATTTTTTAACTTATTAAATGTCTTGGAGAGTAAATACTACACTGACAGAAAAGGTGAAGGGAGAGAGGGTGTTGTACATCCAGTTATACAATGGGAATATTTTTTTTCACTCAAACTTGGCTGTAAATTTTAAAGTGGCGCTAGCCCGCAGTTAGCTTTGCCCGTTAGCTGTTAGCTTCTTCTCCGTGATTCCATTAGTGTGTATTGCTTGCTCCGCCCCGGTGGCAGTCAAGTTGTAAGCATGGTTTTCTGATCAGAGACACCAGTGGGAGATGAAAGACCCCCAATCATCCCATCAACACTTGTATTACCCCCACAGGGACTACGGAAAGGATTTATTAAGGTAAACACGTTACTTAGTACTGCTTTAAAAAACGACATAAAAATGTGAAAGGTGAGATGTTTACGTATAACCATCGTCAGCATCGTAACTACAGCCTATACACTGCAGTCAGTTAAACTTCCTGTTAACCGACTGCAGTGATCAGGTTTGGGTAAACAAGGCCGTTGCTCGTCAACAACAATGGGCCGTTTTTGAGCGTTAAGTTGAAAGCAGATTTTAGAACGACGATTGGTGTTTACAGTACAACTTAAACTTCTCCCACTGGAGGTTTGTTCGGCCTGCTGCCAAAGGTAACATCATTAGCGCTGCTGACGAAGCTTCTTGGACGAGAAGCGAAATGTCAATCTTCCAAATGACGGCTTAAGAAACTTTGTCTATGATGGAAAATGACTGAGAGCTTCCACAAACACATAGCACATAATCCCTTATAGGTAAAAAAGTAAACCTTGTGCAAAGCTATAACCTCTGCTGATAAACACAGATAAACTGATTGGGATTCTGGGGCATGAATGGTGAAGTCTGAATGAAAGCATGCGGCACATAGCTTTGCCGTGTTATTTACATTCCTGCCGCGCATTGGAATTCTGCTGTAGCATGTTGTCCCGTGGCCCGACTCCCAGAAAGTGGAGTGGAGGTGTGGCCCTGATTTTTGTGTCAATGCGAGAGCAGCGTGTCATTCAGTGAACCGCCCCATCTGCTATGTTTGCGTGGTATCCCCGGTCTTCATGCAGGTTTTTATTACTGTTGTAACACTGCGATTGTTACAAGAAAGTGGGATTGAAAATGTAATTTATTTTGTGTAAATCTTTCAAATCAACCCTGAAATCAGTTGGTCATTGTCAAGCGTTTCTCTGCCTGAGGCTCGAACGACAAGCTCCAGACACAACATTTACATTGACCAAGTGTGGCAGTTGTGATTAGATTTGCTATTAGATTTGCGATCAACATTCAAATTGGTCCTTTGAGGTATTGAAACATCTGAAATATTAATTGGTAAATCATTTCATGTTTGTTCAAGCAACAGGTTTAGCAGGTTTTATCATGATGGAGACGAGCTACAGTAACGATTTATTGAAGTGAAAAATGTCTTTCGTGCGGTCTCATCTTTTAACATAGTCTCTTATGGTATGTCCAATATGACACATATTTCTGATCACTATCAGGATTCAAGTCTGGTGACTCCATTACGAGGCTCTATTGAAAACTGACTCCTCTGACAATGCGGCCCATTCAGCGGCTCAGCTCGCTCAATGCTGATGTTGCATTCCAGCAGGAACAATCCCACTGTTTTCCAAACCCCAAAGTGGACGCCTAAATTGGACAGCACCCTCCCCCCATTGCCCCCGCCCCGTCCTCCGCACACAAACACACATACACCCCTGTGTCCTGTGCACTCTCCAGCCAATCCACCCACCCACAAACCCGCACCCACTCCTCCCCTGTACACGATCCCCTGGTCTCTGTCCTTATTTGGGTAGAGCAGTTTGAGAGCGGCGTGCGGAGGTGGGGGTTAGCGGGGGAGAGGGGGGCAGGAGGGCGTCGGGTTGACACAAGGGAGGCAGGAGGGGAAACAGAGCGCACTCACAGCCCTTTCTTAATAAGGACATGTCTGGAATTCAGGCCCCTCTATCGCTGCTGGAGAGGCGCTCTTTCTGCACGGCATTGCACTTCAGCAAACTCTTGTTCTTCTCTCTCGGGCCACGGCCGTGTGTCTGTGCAGACTTCTCTGGAGTCAAGGGCCCTGTTTTTTTCTGATGTAATTGGAGATCAACAATAGTGACCACTGACCACCATGTCGCCCCTCTATGTGCGATTGGCTCAACTCAAGCACCTGTGCAGTCATTCAATATATTAAAATGTCTGCCTAGTTCTGTTTCGCAGAAATGTGAGCATGACCAGAAAATATAAGTGCGACTTGTGATTAGGTAGTTAGTTCAAAACAGCGCAAAGAAATATTATCGGACAAATCGATTTTGGAAAAGTAAAATTAGATCATTGCAATTCTGTCTGACAATATTGCAATTAGATTTAAAACCAAGATTCAGTTCACTGTGCACATGTTATAAATAATAAATGTGCATTTGAGAGAAGACTGAAGTATGAACTGCAAATCAAATTCAAGAATCACATGTGTTTCAGGATGATTTTGTTGAGGTCTAAACTACAGGGTTAGTAGGTTTGATAGTACGTCCATAACGATGTCCATAATAAGAGACTTTATATTTTAAGATATTGTTTGCTAACTGCTGTTGGGATTAAATTGCGATTTATTGTGCTGCTGAAAAGAATTAGGCTATATGTAAAAGAATGAGGCTATATGTAATCATTTGTACTTCAAAGTGGGTCCATAAATCCACATGCCTAATGTGAAACACATTTGAAATCCGTCCAGATTTTCACTTTTATCTAACTTTTATCTAACAATTTGTGTGATATGCTTATGTACATATTATAATTAGCACATGGGCTATTTTTACTTGGGTTTTTTTTAATCAAGAGCATAGCATGACTGCCGTAAACTCCACTGGCGTTCACGTCTCCAGCGGTGCTCGATACTTAGCGTCGATTAGAAGTGTGTAAAGTGTAGGGAAAGATGAGTGGAGCGGCTGATGAGAGCCTGGCCTCAGTGTTGAGTTTTAGCACCGTGACCCCGGCGCTCAGGGTCTACCATAAGCAGCACCCTCCTGGCTAAAATTAGCAGCTGGGCTTGTGAATATTTTCAAACTCTCCTCTGGCTCCAGTGACCTCCATAAATTACAGGTTAACAGTTGTGTGTGTGGTAATAGTGTAATAGTTTTAGTTAATTAACTCTGAAAACTGTCACAACAGGTACAGAGCCAGGACTTTCATATTTTGATAGTTAACTTTCACGCAATTTGAATGTTTCTTTTGAATTGCAAATGCATTTTCAACACTTTTACAAACCTCAATGAATCGCTACTAGGTATTGTTCCAAATTTCTACAGCCCTAGAGTAAAAAAAAAAAAGAGTATTCTTCCATACTTTCATAAACTTTTATAAATTTGTTTACAATTTCATAATCATTGTCTTCCTCAGTATCTATGACATGATGTTGAATAGGTGTCTCTGTAAATACAAGTCATAGTTATGCTCTGAGTGACCTTTCTTTTCAGATCTAATACAAGACAAAGAAGGCAGCTTGGAAAACACTTAAGATCTTTGCCTGCAGTCAGCCATAAGCCGACCACATTGGGACACAGTTCCCAGACCACAAGAATTCTTTGAGGGCAGCTCTGATTAGTGAGGTCTTTAAACTTCATTTTATGGAATATCTTGAACTCATTTGGCTGTTTCAAAAGAAATAAAATTGAGGAAATTGCAGTAATAAGTATATGGTTAGCTTTGTTTATTCATACAAATTTAATGACTGCCATTGCATGTAGCTCACCAGTGTAAATAACAGAAAAGGTCCTTTGAAAAGATACTTTGATGAACGTAATCTCCACAAAATATCCTCACCATTGCTGCAAAACTGTTCTTTTTGGTCCCTTGATAAAAGTCTAGTCATAGAAAGAAGTCTTTTGTGGGTAAATGCAGTAACTCTGGACTGGAGTTCTCCAACATTTCACACCAAGCATCACCTAAGACAGAATTTAGCTCTCTGCGTACCTCCAGATTTTAACCCGGTCTAAAGTCAGACTAACAGATCATAACCTGGTCCAGGTCTAAAAGAGGACATATCTAAACTAAAAGCTGTTCTAAAGAGGACAACATAAAGCAAAAAGTAGCTCACATTTCCTTTTTAAGGGCTGTTGGCCAGTAGGCTGCATTGGACACGACGGCTTAGGGTGAAAGGGGGTGAAAACAGGAGAAACATTCATCAAATTGCCGGAGCTAAGACTTGAACCTACAAAGCTGTGGTTTTGCCATATCTGCAGCAGTCACAACAACTAGACTTTTTATGTTTGTAAAACGGCACTGCACTATCAACATTTTGAGGAACTATTGTGTGTATATTCCAGGTCACTTCCAGGTGTCTTGATCGCGGGGCTCGGGGTCGGGCCCAAGGGGGAAGCCGCCACCATTGCGTCCAACGAGTGGAGTGCGAACGGCAGCCCTGAGGATGGGCTGGACGGAGACAGCGAGGACAAGGCCTTGGACGGAGACGCTGAGGGCGTGTGGAGCCCTGACATCGAGCAGAGCTTCCAGGAGGCACTGGCCATTTACCCCCCCTGTGGGCGCCGGAAGATCATCCTTTCTGACGAGGGCAAGATGTATGGTGAGTGGCCACACAAACAAGACAAACACAATTGTATTCAAATAAGCGCCTTATGAAGTGCAGCAACAAACCACAGGCTTGTGGTCTATGGAAAACAATAAACTTCATGATGTGCTTTCATCCTTAAATATCTAGTAATTTACATCCGTGTCTATCTAAGCATTATGCTGATTTATGCTTTCAGAAATTAGGGATACATTTTCACTCATGGCTAGAGGGCGATATACCGGGCCGATATTTGGGTGTTTTACTATATTGGATATCAGTCAATATCTTACCGCTGAAAGGCCGATATCTACGGAACCGACAATGACAGAGGCTTCACGTTTTTTGTGTTAGAAAGAACTCAGTCAGCCCTAAACTTCCTAGGCCTCAGAGGAGCTGACAAACATTGCGGTGAAAATCGGTCACAAGGTTGAACACCTAAATTATTTGATATATTTTATGATTTGCTTATAATTTTGGAACCATAAGGATCAGAATTCGTTTTATTGCCATTGTCAGTGAACAAGGTCACAAACTTGGAATTTTCTTCGGAGGAATCATACAACATTTATCCGAAGAAAGAGATAGGGGTAGAGACCTTTTTTATTTTGGTATCTGCTGATTTTGGTTTATCAAATGAGCTTCCTCTGAAGTATCTACTAAACATAACTGTCCTCAATACAGCAGTTCTAGGCCCGAATGAAGCGCCCCCTGCTGTCACAGAGCAACACTGTCACATATAACAGTTTAGAACAGGCATGTCCAGTGCAGCCCGGGGCCAAATGCGGCCCTCAGACCAATTTTTGGTGGCCCTTAGGCCTCCTGTTTTACTGGCACACATCACCAGAGATTATACTTTTTACTGCAATCTTAATAATTCCACACAATTAAAACCTCAAAAAGTAACATTTATTGTGAGACAGAGCTCGCATTATGGTTCCAAGCCTAAATAAAGGTGTGGGGCACGGTTCAAACCTCTCTTAAATACACCCAGTTGAATGTTTGAATGCACTGTCCATCGATCTGTGGCCATGCTGTATACATGTTAATATGCGGCCCGCGGTCAAAAAAGTTTGGACACCCCTGGTTTAGAAGTATTGTACACGGGATTATAGACGAGACATTTTTTTTTTTAAATCTGCAAAAAATATCATCAGTTCATATCGGCATCGGCCAATCAAAATCCACAAAAATTGACACTGGCCTTTGGAAAAATCACAACTGCCACAAAAATAAAACTTTAAGCCACTTTTCAACCTACAACTTAAATGCAGTTAGAAATGAAAGTTTGCCGTCCCAGGCTTTTCCCTCACACAATAACACCACAAAAACAGTTTTGCAACAAACTATTTGGTTTTCAGTAATAATGTGTTTTTATTTACATACAAGATGATGACGGTTTCTGAATAACATACCTTATATGTCTACATGAGTTAAATTTATTTTGAAAGCATGTAGGAAATCGAGTTGTATAGAGCATCTTCCTCCATGTTGGCATAATTTTTACTGTTCCTGTGGACTTTTTGTATTATTTTTTTCACTACGTGGTGTTGTAGTTAGAGGTAAATGTTTTGACCAATGAGCTACAAAACAAAATGTATTCATTTAACTTAAAAAAGGCATATGTAACACACACACACACACACACACAAAAAATATGGTAAATATCCCTAAATGTATCGTTTTGGCTTCTCTAGTTTTCTCCAAATAATAATGTCGATTAAACAAAGGTCTCTAAGCTTGGCTGCAGGGTTGAAACAGAAATACTTGTTTTCTTTTGCGCGGCGCTCGCTCTCACATGTCGGGGCTTGTTGCGCGGGGAGACCCAGGGGCAGGTTCTTCCAGTCGTCCCGCCGTCTCTGAGTGGGTTATGGCCGTCCCGAGAGAATCGCATCCCATGATTTACACCTGTCATTTTCTTCACTGTTGTTTTTCTTTCAGGCTTTTTTATTACCTCCTCTCATGCACTTAAGAGTTGCAAAACCAGCTCTGTAATGTGTGTGTGTGTGTGTGTGTGCGTGTGTGTGTGTTTTTTTTAAAGTGATCTCTCCCCACTCCGGTATCGCTGGTCGAGTTTTGCCTGTGGGTGACTTGTTGTCAGAGCGAGTTTCTGAGGAAGTGTAACGTTTCATGGTGGATGGGGGGAGGTTAAATTAGCAAAATTAGCCCAGCATGAGCAGAGACAAAAACATCTCGTTCTATTGAAGATTTTAAGCATCCATATGGTGTTGGGGTTGTGCTCTTTCCTGCTGCACGTTCATTAAGGTGCAGGTGTTGAGCTCTTGAGAAACTCCAGATGGACACACTGGCTTTGTTGGACATCCAAGTGTCGGAAATTGATCACATTTGTTTGTTGTTATCCAAACCTTCTCGTTAGCCAAAGCTATTGTTTAGTAAAAGTTGTGTTTTACGGTGGAAATTGCTCGACTCTGTGGTTAAGCTTTTTCTTCTTCTTACATGTCCTCAACAAACCTCTTCTTTGGGGTTTTGTGAAATTATGTTCTTTTCACCATTGTAACTAAACTCCCCCGAGCGATGCTTTATAAGTCTTTTCTGCCCTCTAATTATTGTCCGTCATGTCTCGAAAAGCTGAAATTTATTCCAGCTTCAGTCAAACCATAAAAAAGCATCACTCACAGCCACCAGACTGGAGTGCATGGTTTATGTATATTGCAGCAGGATTAGTGTTTGTAAAATTACTGTTTCCAACTTGACGTCAGATGAAATTCTTTGCGTGTGAATCATGGCTAATGGTATCCTCTCGTTTGTCGCATAGATTTGGATATTCATGGCCTCAAATAATCAAGTCACAATAAAAGCTTCTGCGCTATCATACTATTATTGAGTAAATGTAACCAACTGGTTTGAAGTCAGTGTGCATTATATTTTATGTTTTATTATTAGTTCATGTTATAGACTTTCATTTCATATTCATTTTATGATTTCTCCAGATTCTCAAATGTATCCTTTCTCTTCTATGTGTTGCATCACATTTAATTGGTGGTAAGTTTTCAGTCATTTTAGTTCTTGATGACAATTAACACTTGAAAATGAAAATGGAAATTCCTATGTTGTTTAACTTTCCTATGTTGTTTAACTTTATTATTATTTATTTTAGAATTTTTTTAAATAATTAGACAATATACAATAACCAATATACAAACACATACACACACACACACACACACACACACACACACACACACACACACACACATAAAAAGAAGCAAACACATACACAAAAAATAGACCAAAAAAAGTTCAGTCTGTCAAAGGATACACACAACACAAATAATGTAAATGACATAAATGGCCTTTACATCAGATCGGCCCCAGTTCCACAGCGTACCATACCCATCTATTTGGATGGGACAGTGCATGCCTATGCACTAACAGGGGACTCACACATGCAAACACACCATGCCAGACACCAACGTATCGATCGTCCCTCACCAGGACCCCAAAACACACTCTCACTCGTCTCGGCCCAATGCACATGCCCCACCCGCATATACTTGCATACATATCCACACACTTCATTACTATTATCTATTTTCCATTTGTTTAAATCCATTATCACTTCAATCCAACAAAAATCTGCAAAATATACACCTACAACCCTTTCCTAGGTTCAGCTACAGGTTTTTATTTATTTATTTTTTTAAATTTAAATTGAACCCCCTTAACAGAAATTAGTCCCAACATACAATCAACCTCCGCTGCACAATTAACCGCTGATTCACAATATTCATGTACTGTCCATTTCTTTTATAAACCATTTTTTGTCAAACTTATGGTCCATGTTCCTTATTTTGTGAGTTAACTTCTCATTCAATTTTACTTCTTGTATAGTATTAATCCATTTTTTAATATCCAGTGGATTACATTTTTCCACTCCTTTGTTATTATCTTTAAAGCTGTGATTCTAAGGATTTGAAAAATATACTTTTCATCTGAGTTTATATTCATTGGGATTTTTCCTAATATAATATTTTCTGATTTTATATCAAGTTTCTTTCCCAGTGTCGCTTCAACAATTTGAAATACTTCTTTCCAGTAAGGTTGTATTAGTTTACAGGTATAGAAAATATGTGTGTAATTTCCATTTTCCTCTCCACAATTCCTCCAACATTTGCAATTATTGCAAAATAATTATGAGATACTTCTTTACTCATACTTTCTGGAGTCAAGAAGTATCTCATAATTATTTTCCAAGCAAACTCTCTCCAAAATAAGGAACCCATGGTTTTATGGACTGCAGCACAAATCTGTTCCCACTCGTTTTCAGTTATTTGTATATGAAACTCTTCTACCCATTTTACCTTAACGTTGGTTGCCATTTTCTCTTTTTGTTGCAGAAAAAAATTAAAGCATTTTATAATTTCTTATTAAGATTATTTGCTATATCAGGGGGTATAGGTCACATCTAATCTTTCCTAATTTACTGTTCAAATAACTTCTGACTTGCAGATATTTATAAAATTGGTTTCTTGGTATGTTATATTGTTTAGAAATGTTTTCAAGATTCAATTTTTTATAATTTATATTTTATTGAGATTTTCTTTTATATTAATATGATCATAAGGTCAGAAAAAGTTGAGGCGTCACAAAAATCATACACAATGAAGTGCAAAACACAAAACAAAGACAAACAAAAATGAACAATATAAAATAGTACAAAAACACAACACACACAAACAAAGGAAAAATAAATAAATAATAATAATACAAAACCGTAACATTAAACTCTTAACCGCCGCTTCAGACAAGCGCACCATCTCCAGTTCGGCTTCACCCCAAACCAAAAACCTCTATAAAAAAATAATAAAATAAAATAAAAAAACGGGGGTGCCAAGACAGCAATAAAAACGAGACAAAAACAAAAATGAAAACGCAACAAAAAAGTGCCAAAAACGCATAAGAAAAGGGGAAAAAAGAAAGAAAAAAAGACGATAAAGTGGCAATAAAACAAACGAAAAAGACTAAAATAAAAATAAATAAGCCACAAACGGGCAACAAAAATGTGCGACACAAAAAACGCAAAAAAAAAAGATCTAGCATTAAAATAAATTCAAAAAGAGATTTAAAAAACAAAAAAATAATAAAAAGTAAACAAATAAATTAAAAATTCACATGTCAAAAAGGTGATGACAACGCAACAACAACAAAAACTAGCCTTAGAAATGTTTTCAAAAGATTCCATTTGACCATTTTTAAACAGTTGATGGAATCTCATGAGTCCATTCTCTGCCAACTTATTGAATAGTTGATCTGTTGCGTTTGCCTTAAATTCAGGATCTCTAGATATTTCCCTCAAATAAACCATTTCTTCATTCTTTATCTTCATGCATCTAATAACTCTTTTCCACACCTTAATGGTGTTTTCTATACAGTAGTTATTCTTTATTTCTTCTTTGAATTATTTATCTTTAGTTATAAATATAGCAGATTTAATTAAATATAACTTATGTGCTTCCATTTCTTTCCATCTTGGATTATTAGAGTAACTTATCCAAGTTATTTTTGACTTCACCTGGGCTACTTTGAAATATGTCTCTAGATCTGGTAATGCTAACCCTCCCCCTGATTTTGGCAGTTTTAACATTTTAAGCTTCATCCGTGGGTTTTTGTCATCCCAAATAAATTTCCTCATCAAGTTATCCCATTATTTAAAGTACCTGGGTGGTATGTAGCTCGGCAAAGTTTGAAACATAAACAAGTATCTGGGCAAAGTAATCATTTTGATTTTCTCAAGCATTGATAAATTCAAGATCTTCCATCTACTAAACTCTGTTTTAACTTGATCGATTAATTTATCATAGTTAATTTCAAAAAGTTTACCCATGCTTTTTGGTATATATACCCCCGGGTACTTTACACGGTCACAGTCCCATTTAAAATTAAATTTACTCTTAATTTCATTATCCACCCTATCACCATAGCCTCTGTTTTTTGTGCGTTTAGCTTGTACCCGGAGTGTTGACTATATATTTGTATTTCTTCCATTAGATTATCCAAGGATTTCCCAACCTCCGACATTGTCACCATCACATCGTCTGCATACATCGCTAATTTGTATTCATAACCCCCCAAACTAATCCCACTCATGTTCTTATTTTGTCTTATGCTCTCTGCTAAAGGCTCTATACACAGTACATAAACCAGCGGTGAGAGACAGTCACCCTGCCTTACACCATGGTGCAGGCTAAACGTCCTCGACACTGCTCCATTTACTTTTACAGCTGCTTCAGGATTCTTGTACATCACTTTCAGAACATTTATAAAATAATCATGGAAACCAAAAGCTTTACAAGTGTCAAAAATAAAATCCCACGATAGCCGATCGAAGGCTTTTTCGGCATCTAATGTTAACATTAAAGCCTGCTGCCTATGTTTCTCTGCCCAATCTACCAAATTCAGAATCCTTCTCACATTATCTAACAACAGTCTTCCCTGCACAAAACAGTTTTGGTCTTTATTTATTAACTGCGGAACTATTATTGATAGTCTGTTAGCCATAATAGATGTAAATATTTTCTGGTCCACATTTAATAAAGACACTGGTCTTTATGAACTGCATTTAGGTCTTTGTCTTCTTTTGGAAGAACCCTAATTATTGAATCATTCCATGTGGGGAGCCAAACAGCTTTTGCGATTATCCAGTTGAACAGCCTACATAAAATTCGTACTAGTAATTGGTTAAAATATTTATAAAATTCATTAGTGTATCCGTCACTTCCTGGACTCTTATCCACCTTGCTCTTCTGTATAGCAGCCAGGACTTCTTGTTCAGTCACTGGTTTTATAAGTTCTGCGTTTTGTTCTGAAGTTACCTGCTGTAGATTTAGTGAATTCAGATATTGACTGCTTTCACTTCTTCTACATCCTGTTTCTTCATATAGCTCGTTATAGTACTTAAGGAAACATTCTGTGATTTCATTTTTCTCTGTATGATAGTTAGAAGCATTTCCTTGAATTTTTGAAATAGTTGCCGGCTCTCTTTGTTTTTTCAATTTAAAAGCTAAGAGTTTTAAAGGTTTAGGACTGTTATCGTAAATTGTTGTTTGGTAAATGCAAGAGATTTGACTATTTCTTCTGTCAAAATTTCATTCAATTTATTTTGTTTTTCAATTAACTTTTTCTTAATTTGATAGTTTCCTGTCTGTTCATGCTCCTGTTGCAATTGTTCTATTTCACTTTTTACAGCATTCATCTCTTGCATATACATTTTCTTTCTCCAAGAAGTGAGGGATATTATTTCACCACGTATGATACCTTTTGCGGCTTCCCACAGTATAACTGGTGTTATCTCCTCTTTGTCATTATTTTGAAAGAAGGCTTCTATAATTTGTTGAATTCTGTCTTTAAAAATCCCTATGTTTAGGCTGGAAATATTTTTATTTATGTTAGTTAGTAGTAGTAGTATTAGTAGTTTATTCGATCATTGCATTCCTTTAAACAAACAAACCGTGTACAACATGACCGAAAGGGTTTAGGCTGAAGTGAAAACGTATTATGCCTAACCCACTTTACATACTTCCACAAGAAAACAAACACAAACATTTATAATAAACAATATCAAGTGTCAAACAGAAGAGAAATAAGCATGTATTTAGAATTGATTTTAACATAAATTTCAATATTCCAATATATATGTATACATTTTGTTTTATGTTAATTTATTTTAAACTAAATCATGTCATCATTTAAATTCATTCATTATGGATCTATTAAAGTCTTTTCACTAGTTTACTTTATTCATCCTAAGCTTATATATTTTTGAATGATAGTAGATTTATACAACTTTTTGAAAGCTTTCTTCCAAATCGTTCCACAGATTAACACCTCTTACAGAAATACATCGACTTTTTTATTCTTTCTAGCTTTTGCTTTTTTGAAAATGCCAGTTCCTCGGAGGTTATACTGACTTTTCCTGTGTTCAAAAAGCTGCTTGATGTTAGGAGGGAGAAGATTATTATGTGCTTTGTACACTATTACTGAAGTATTAAGATCAACAAGATCATGGATTTTCAATAGATTTAGCTCTACAAAAATAGGGTTTGTTGGTGCATAGAAAATTTGCTTTAGTGATAATTCCTATTGCCTTTTTGTGGAGTAGGAAAATAGGATGAGTATTGGATTTGTAATTGTTTCCCCATATTTGACAACTACTTTGCTCATTAATGTGGCCATTATTTATTTTGGTGAATGGGTTCATCGTTAGACCGCGAAAGACATGGAACTAAGAATACAGGATTTCATTTGAACCACATGAAGCTAAAGTGATGCCTCTTGAGGACTTATTGATCGAGACGATGTCCAGACAAAATAGTTTTTAATTATTTATGTATTTCTTTTATCTTCTATATTCCGATTAGTTGTTTTGTTGCACTACTTTCATTAGTTTTTTGTTGTTGTTGTTGTTGAAATTCTTAGAAATTAATCAAAAACGTGTGAGAATATAGTATATTTACATTGCCTTTCAGTCATCCCATTTTAGCAAGGCAGTGTTGTGTCCAGGCCCCTCACATTTGTTGCATGCTATGGGCCCACTATGCACAAATCAGTTCCCGTAGCAACAAGCTGTCGGATGCTTTTTAGAGACCTCTTTTTGGAGTGCACTAAACACCCTCTCCACTTACAAGGAGTCATCTGAGGCGCTGCTGGCAGAGGTAAGACATGCCCGAGAAGAAGGCCACTCACAAGGCTATTACCTCAGAGATCTGAAAGCCGCCCTGACGTGATGCTACGGGAATGTTAACCATTGCGCTCTATGTAATACTGTCTACCTTGCATTCTCAGACTCCCAGCGGCCTCCAGAAGCAGGCTTTCTGCGAGAATACCAAACTCAGCCAGGGATACTCTTCCTCTTGGGTGGGAAGCCTTCACAGTTTTTCCATTACCTTAAGCAGTGTAAATATTAGGTATATTATTTTTCTGCAAGTCTGTCTAGACTTCTCAGTAGCTTTGCCAATGATTAATGTTGCAGCAGGGTGACCAAAAGTTCAAGAATAAAACACCTGCTTGAAGCCTGTGTAAAGAAGTTGTTTGAGAACACACAGTGGATCGGATAAACTGTATTATGCACAATCTAATCTCTCAGTACACATATAAAGTTGAGTACCCTCTTCTAGCTTTCTTGGCCCCTAGGCACAAAACGGCAAGCACAGTATGCTTCCTGCATGTTCTGCAGGTCTAACTGTTTATCTGGAGCTATTCCAATTATATATATATGTATTTTTAACTATATACAGTATATGTTTTATGTTTTTATCGTTACTATTTTTTCCCCACTAAACTGAGCTATTTTTGACAAGAGGTATGAAGTTAACTTAACATGTTCAGATTGGTTTTGTTCAAATGTTTTTTTATTTATTTATTTACAATTATAATGTATGATGTAAAAGCTGTATATATTTTATTTTTATTTTTTGTTGATCTTTGATCTTTCACAATACCAGCAGAGCTCCATAGGTTCTTACAAACCTTTATTTTACAGTGCCCATGAGTGTACTTTCTAAATACTTTAGGCCATCATTTCCTGTGTTACTCATAATAACACTGGAGTAGAATGCCATTGAAAGCAGCTGGCAGGTTTTCCAACATACTGCAGCTTCTGAGGAAGTTGTAGGATAGATGTATGTTTGAGAAATGCTGACCGTCTTGTTTGGTTTTGGGGCTGTGCTGACTTGTTGCTCACCTACGTCTCTCGCAAAGGCAGGTGTGCACACAATCAGCCCTGCGGCTGCCGTTACTCGCTGAGCAAAATAGTGAAAAATGTCAGTGCTAGAGGGAGGCTTATGTCTGTTTGACCTTTGAGAACCTATTTTTTAAAAGCAGGGAGAATGTAGGCACAAAATGGGTGATGCGTGCCGAGGTATTGGAGAGGGCTCGAGTGGTATGCATGATGACTGAGCAGGCCTGGTGCTTCCCTGTCAGCTCCCTCACTGAGATGTCAGGAATGTTTTCAGTCATGGCTGAGCAGTATGTTAGCAATTTAGGATTACCTCAATGTTATGAGAAGGGAGGGGGAGAGAATAGGGCCAAAGGAGTTTGGGCATGATGGGAGGGGCATAGATACAGGACTGGGAGTAAAAGGCAATCACCTTGTTGCTCACTATCTAAGCGTGGAAGTGGAAAATTCCAGCGGCTGTGCAGTAGAAGGGAAAATAAAAAGATGGGCGTGTCACGTCACAGAAGAGATTGAGAATGGCAGCCTGCAGCGATGTGAGTGGGCGTTGGGTAATAGCACTGAAGCGAAAAGAACTCAGGACCTTTGAAAAAGTTGCAGCAGCAGGGGCCAAGGCAAGCTTTAACTGCGGTGCATGAGTTTGTCTGCACCTGTCACCCCCTGCTGTGTGCACCAGTCACTCAGCAGTCACCTGTCAGGCGACTGCTAGTGCCAAGCTTATGGACTTTCTGTTCAGGTTTAGAAAAATTATAAACGGATAAAACCAGCCTTACTGGATCCTGCACAAAAAGACCTGCTCAAAAAACAGTGCACACGGCTCTCACCAAACGTCCAGTCATTGTTAACATTCAGAGAAGTATTCGACTATAACTAATAACAACAAATATAATGAAGATAATACACATTCACCTAACAACACCTGACCAAAATGTGTAGACTATCACATTTGTCCTCCGTTTGCAACATGCTATCAGCTTTGGATACATGGTTAAATGCCAATGATTTTGAGCGGCACTTGGCAGATGAGCGGGATTAGCCTGGTATCGTTATGGGCCCGTCCTGCGTGGAGATGGACAGCAGCAGGTGCTGTCCACTGGGAACAGGGTCATACTGGTGTGTTGTTTGGCTGAAGGTGGCAGTTGTTGGAGACAGTTGTGGCTTTGTGCTTCCTCACAGACTTACTGCATCAGCTGCCCTCTGCCCCGCTTCAGCCCTGCTTCTCCCAGAGCAGAGGAGCTGCACACATGCTCTGGCTCTGCTCAGCCCAGGCCAATCAGACTGGCTAGCACAGATGTGACAGGCTCTGAGGAATGTGAGGAATGCGGAGGCGCTGGAGCGGGCGTGTCCACCCTTGGCCTGGGGCAGTGGGGAGGGCTCAGTGCAGTATCACACACAGTTGCGCTCTGCTGGCTAACCACGGCTCGATCGGCTACAGAGGAGCCTGAGAAGGCCTCAAGTACTTTTATGGTAATTGCAGTATCCTGGGCCTTGTACTGGCCAAGTGCTAAAGAGCGTGTGCAATAAGAAGACTTAAGTTATGAGTTTTTCTGTCATTATGTGTCTGGTTGCTGTGAAAACATACTTGACACTAAGCACATTGTGTAAACTGACTCCAGGCTCATCGTCACACATTTATGTTTGGTCTTACGTTTTTTTTTTTTTAAGTTGAAGCCATTATTTTAATTATATAGTGGTTTAGCCTCTCCCTTTGGCCCAACTTTATGACTGATCCAGTGTGTTGTGCTTTTACACTGGTGGTTCTACTTCTAGAAAACACATTGACCATGATTATCTAGATATTATCTTCATGTATAGCATCGTGCTCGCAGAAGATGTAACAGAAAGACCTAAGAATAGAAGTGTGCACTGTGCACAACCTGTTTGTGCAGAATGTGGAGAGGAGATGTTATGTTATGAAAAGGTGGTTGTGTTTTCTCAGCTCTCTCTGTAATTAGGCAGCATGACCATGTGAGCAGACAACACAGATGTGTCAAACAAGCTAAAGGAAAGTTTTCAAAATGCATAGCTCTAGAAGATTAAACTATTAAGAGAAACCATTAAGTGAACAACATTGTTTCCCTTCAACTCACGACTGTCCTTTGCAGGAATTTCATAGTAAATAGGTTTGCTCTACTTCTGTTATCACCATCATGTGGTTACTTTTTATGTTGCAGGTCGTAATGAATTGATTGCGAGGTACATCAAGTTGAGAACCGGAAAAACGCGGACTAGGAAACAGGTAGAGTTTTTTCTTTGCATAACAAACCTGCATGTTATCTAATGAAAACACAGATGTACACAACTGCAATAGTTGTGTAAATGGCCTGTCACAATTGGCGCACGGGCACTATGCGATTGTTTGCAGCCTCAAAATATGAAGGTCGTGTGAACACTCTTTTGGCGCACGGGCATCTACACGAGCGAACGCTATTGACCGCATGAAAAGGTGTGAATCGCAGTTGGATTATTTGTCACAGCTGAATGTCATGCATGCACAACATTCATTGGAGGTTGATAGCGACTGATTATAGCCGCAGCAGGCCGCTACAGTCGCGAGAATGGTGAAAGATAAATCGTCTCAGACCCCAAACACACCGGCAACAGGATTGGTTCTATTTTGAGGAATGCGTCCTGTGCGTTGCCCCCGGTGCACGTAACGCACAGCTCAGTGTGGCCGCTTCAATCCATCGTCAATGATTTTATGTCAAAACGCGTTAAAAAGGCAATGCGTCTACGCAGAACAGGGTCATAAACGCGCAGAAAATGTGGCTGATGTGTCTGGGGTGTCAGTCGCGCAGATGGTGAAATACTGGTGAGAGACTGGTCAGTGCCACTATCAGTCTCGTGCGATTCCTGCTCTAGGTATATAGAGGCTAGACACTGTTTCCTCTTCCCCCGTTTGGTCTACACCATGGCTTTGGCGACCTTTACTTTCGTGGCGTTGGTCTTCCTGGGTGGCATCTTGTCGATTTGTCAATTCGAAGTTTAGCGTGGAAGACGAGGAGGACGTCTGCGTCCTTTGACGCATGACCGGCAGTAGTGACGCATGGCTGTCCGCACCACTGTCCGCTATCCATGCCTGTGGCCCGTGAAACACTCGCTCACCAGCCTCTCACCAGTCATTCACCATTCGCTTTCTTCCTTGCACCACTCACATGTTGACACTATCCAAATTAACCGCATCCAGTTGCAGCCCGTACTCTATTGTTGACTGCGATTTCTTAAAAGTCTACTTTGCGATCTTTGCGGGTGATGGCAATTTCAATTTTGGCGCAGAACAAATGGGGGACAAAATTGCTGCGGTCAGTGCGCCAATTGTGACAGGCCCTTAACGCAGCTGCTTATCATCTGTATGTGTTAAAATAATGGGCCTCATTCACGACACGTTCTTACGCACAAATTTGTTCTTACGAACAAAAACATCTTCAGTTCTGTTCACAATCATGCTCCTGATGGAACCCAACATTCTGAGTCATATATATTTATCTATTAAATTATGTATTCATATAATTATGATATATTACAGATGCCTGTAATCAGAAATGAGCAGGTAATATCACTTGTAAAGTACCAATGTATTACTCCTAAAACTTTTGAGTGCCGCCATCCACAAATAGCATTAAATGCGCTGCATTAACGTTCGGCTATTTGATAAAGACGAGCGTCGGCTGCCGCATCTATTTAAAGGACTGACCCGCGAGGAACACCTCCTGCTGGAGGCCTTCAGGAGGCAGCCGAGACAAATGCCCGAGCCACCTCAGCTGGCTCCTTTTGACGTGAAGGAGCAGCGACTCTACTCCGAGCTCCTCCGGGTGACTGCGCTCACCCTATCTCGAAGGGTGCGCCCAGCCACCCTGTGAAGGGAACTCATTTGGGCCGCCAGTATCCGCGATCTTGTCCTTTCGGTCATTACCCAAATCTCTTGACCATAGATCGATAAATCGAGAGCTTTGCCCCATGTGGAGGAGTTCAAGTATCTCAGGTAAACATTTTGTAATGAGAGCAAATTCGCGTGCCCAAAGATTTAGGTGGCTCCTTGAGCGCATGGCGGCGATGACTGAGATTTTTTTCTTTTGGGGTCTTGTTGGTTATTAGTTTTGGATTCGTGTTTTGCCATTCATTTCCTCCTTTGGCTGCCTGTTACGCACAGCACTTTTTGTGAATCACAAGCGGTGACATATGCTAATTAGTCCTCACACTTGGTTGCCTGACCTGCCAAACTACATGCTTTTTCATAGATATTTCAAAGACATATAGTCTGGGAGCAAGCATGATCTCAACGATTTCCCGGTGGGCGTGATTGACAGACGGCATCAACCAATTAGAGCAACGCTAGATATTGATTGATTGATTGATTGATTGATTTATTTATTTCGAGCTACACAATACAGGCACAAAGCCAGAAAAAAACACAACAAAAGAAAAAAACAAAATAAATAAATAATTACATTAGTGAACAGATATGTTGCAGTAACAAGCGGCAGAAAGCCTTTCCAAAAACGTCCTTTTTTACGAGGAACGCTTCGAACGCTGTTTCTTGCTCCGGTTTTAGGGATTTCATATTTTCCAAATGATTTAAAACAGACGAAAGAGCAGAAGAAAACAGTAGGGATGTAACGATTCATCGAAAATCGATTTAAAATCGATTTAATATGCGTAAAATGTGAATCGATGTAAAAAATTAAAGAATCGATTTTAAAGCCACCCTCAGCTACTCCATTTTGCGCGACCGAAACAGACCGGAACATAGCTCGTTGTTTCTAACACGTTAACTTTTTCTCAAGACGAGCTCCACACCTCCACCTGCCTCACCCCAACACACGCCAGACCATGTAAACACATTCACGTGTAGGCATCGAAGCAGCAGACGCAGCTACAGATTAGCGTTAGCGGCTAACGCAGAGTTTAGCATTTTGACAGAAGTTTACCAAAGATCGTAAACTGACAAACATCTGACCAACCTGTTCTGATTCTGCTGAAATCCTCATCAAATGTCCGCTTGTCAATTAATCCAATACCTACAGGAGCTGTCATGTCTTTTTCCTCCTTATGATTACAAAGGCTGCACAGGAGGCTGTGAGGCGTTCGAGGGTGAAAAAAACTGCACTGTAAAATTAGTTCTAAATGGTAGAATTATGTTCAAACTGCAAAAAAAAAAAGTTTGGTAAAATAAATATAATCTCAAAATATTTGCTTTGCTTTGCTACACATCTTATTTATGATGAAAACATGTAAATTTACAAGCACTCATGTCAAAATGATTATAGTTCATTTTCATGTCTTGTAATTTTTTGTAATGTACAGTTCTCTTACTGAGACAGTTGCAGTTTGTTACAAGGACAAAAATGCAGATGTTAAAACAAAAGAAACTTTGGTATGAATGAGTCATACTCTTTTCTAAAAAAAAAGTTTAAAGGTAAAAAAAAATCGAAAAAAATCGAAATCGGGAACTTAAAATTGGAAATCGAATCGAATCGGGGCTTGAGTGAATCGTTACATCCCTAGAAAACAGTGTAACATCTTTAATGTTTTGGAAGAGTGTGTGGTGGTGACGGCTTCCGTCTCTTGGTGCGTGATTGGACCGATGTGGGTAAAATCTTGAAATGATTGGCTGCGAGCAGCCGCCCAGACGGTTCTTCTTTTGAACAGAAAGGAGGAGTGTCTGGCAGGCCAGGCAACACACTTGGTGAATGCCGACACTCCAAGTCGGCATTCACCAACCTCAGACCACACGTGCGAAGCATTTTCCCTACTTAAGAACGTGTCGTGAATCTGCCGCAGTTTCCTGACACTGCCTTCGTAAATATGGATTTGAAGAAGTTTCTTAAAAAGTTAAGTTAAGTTATACTTTATTAATCCCCGTAGGGAAATTCCTTCTCTGCATTTGACCCATCCTCAATGCTGCTGGGGCAACCTGTAGGAGCAGTGAGCTGCCAGCATGGGCCGGCGCTCGGGGACCCATCTCCATGATGTGGAGCCAGGCTGGTGGTCAGAAACACCTGGCTGGAGGATTAACCTATTGTACATGTTTTTAGTGGTAGGGGAAACCGGAGTACCCGGAGGAAACCTACGCAGACACGGGGAGAACATGCAAACTCCACACAGAAAGGCCCCGTCCCTGGTGGGAATCGAACCCGGACCTTCTAGCTGTGAAGCACAAGCGCTAACCACTGCGCTACCGTGCCGCCATGAAGATGTTCATGAATGAGGCCCATTGTTCTTTAAAATAATAGCACGCATTAGCCACAGATAGTCTTCTGTCTATTTTTAATAGAATGTGTCAATGCCTCCCATATTTTTGATTTGTAATGTTTACAGTTTGAATGTCTGCATGTGTATAATCTGGTAAACTCTCAGATGCATGTGTGTCTGTGCATGCATCTGAATGCATGTTGTTTTGTGCTGAAAACTGTTTCACACTCCTTCAGGTGTCTAGTCATATACAGGTGTTAGCGAGGAAGAAAGTTCGTGAATACCAGGCGGGTATAAAGGTAGGTGCTGCCTGTGGCCGACACTGACAGGGCGTCTCTTTCCTCTATGGTTACGGCTTCTCCTTCTTCTCTGTCTCCTGTCCCCTTTTCTCTTGGCTATTCTTCTGTGCAGGTTTCTAGCCACTTGCAGGTTCTCGCCCGAAGAAAATCTCGCGAGATCCAGTCAAAGCTAAAGGTATGCGCTTCACTGCAGCCTCAGTGGGCTTGTTAAGGCTTGGCTTTGCACTAACCATGTCACACATGATCAGTTTATACTATAATGCAGGCTGCTTTGTGCAATGCAGTGAATGCCAGCTTATACAAGTGGAGACAATAAATTTATGCTGTTCTTACACACTAACAAACGGATTAATGCATGCGCCCTCTACACTTTTTTATACTACATTAAAAGGTCATTGTGAGGTATGCCTGTCACAGACTTCATATGCGGCTTACAAAAGCACATTTTAAAGTTTCTGCTTTGTCAGAGCGCTAGAAAGCTTGTGATGGCAAGCCACTGTGTCTGCGTGATGCTTCAGCTCACACCTTTCCTTTTAGCTATCTGTACTTCTTGCAACCTCATTCCCCTGAACTATCTACTATTTTAGTTTATCTGCGTGTGTCTGTGTACAACTGAAGCTGGGTGCTCTTTCATTGTTGATATTTCTTCTTAACTCCTATTTGTCTGTTTTGTACTACTGTAACCTTCAGTCTGACCATCCTTTTGTATTTTTTGTATTTTCATTGTTATATACATTATATTTCATATAATCTGCAATCTGCAATTCAAACAATCTTATAATCTGCACTAATCTTTAGCCATGTTTTGAGATTGAATCATAAATAAAATTCTATTGTGTGGATTTTAGTAGTGTCCATTACAAGCTTTAGGCAAAACTTCATTTTTAGTTCTCAATAGATCTTTTTTCAAAAAGCTAATTTTTAGTTAAATGTCATATATATTGTTGATGATTATTTTAAAACGTAATATTATAAACTTGACAGAGTGCTTAACATTTTTTATTATTGCTCCATGACTGGAGTATTAATGGTGTTTCTCCTTTTTTAATATAGGCAATGAATTTGGTAAGTGCATTTAACATGTATAATATGCTTCCCTCCTCTTGTTGGCAGCATATAAGTGCACTATCCCCTACTATGGCCCTCTGCTGGCATGGCTTCACCACATCCCTCGCCCAAAACACAAAAACGACCACGCTTTGAACGCAGTCCTGCTGCTCGCCTGCATTAAGAAGCATATACCAAACTCACCCTGAGCCAAAGTCTTGCTTGCTTTGCCCAAGGTGTTGATCTTAATCTGGGGTCTCACGGCTGACAGCCATTTCCCTGTTAACAGCAGGACCACTCTTTTATTGGCTGAGGTGCATTTAGGGTTAAACATATAAATATATAAGACAGCTGCATTTTTTAAAATAATGCCACTGAATTTACATTAAAAAAAAGGTGACACCTATAAAAGCTAAACTACCACTGGTTCAATCTGCTTAATTTTTTCACTGCTATTTTCACTATTAACCTACCCCTCCACATCCCTGTCTTCTGTTAGTTTACGTATTATAAATACTGTATTGCGCCATTGTGAGCCAATGTCAGACATTGATTCTTCATATTACAGGACCAGGCATCTAAAGACAAAGCCTTGCAGAACATGGCTGCACTATCGTCTGCACAGATCGTCTCACCAAGTATAGTGAAAAATCTACCATCACTACCACCGGCCCCATACCAACCAGTAAGGGTGTTTCTTTAAAAATAAATATATCAATGGGACAATGTTTAAGCTGAACCCACAGTGGAGTGATAGCATAACTTTTTTTAATCCCTGTTTTTACCTGATAGTTCTGGCGCGGCCCCATCCCAGGTCAGCCTGGCCCTTCTCAGGAGTGAGTAAACCTTTCTTGATCCTTAAAGTCAGGTGGGTAATGCAGTGTCTGTTTAACTGTCCACATTTCTGCACACCAGGCTGGTTCTAGATCTCCCGGGAAGGAATCCTGGGTTTGGCCGCACCAGCCATGCGTAAGTTCCCCTAGCTCAGAGTGACTGAGACCACAAAGCAGTACTAACTCTTTCTGCCCTCATAATGTATCATGTTCTGTATGTTTTCTGCACTGATGTAAACGACCAACTGTCAATTTTGCTGCTTCAAAATGTAACTAATTAAAATATGCTGTTATCACAAATTGAGCGAGAATTGCTTGGCATTATTGAAAAGCAATAAGGCAGGTGGACTTACGCCTAGCTGGTGCAGCACATACTTACACTAACTCGATATAGTTTATGTCACACTTCTGTAAAACACTGATTATAATCATAGACTTTATGCCACTGTTTTTCAGTATCAAACCTTTTGCACAGCCCCCCTACCCAAGCCTACAAAGCCCTGTACAGTCCTTACAAAGTAAGTGCTGATCAGTAAAACAAACATGCATAAACACTCTGCATACTTTATTTATATCTCTCTGTCTATTAGCAGGTTACGAGCCCTTAGCACCTCCCCCTCCCCCCACTGCCACTGCGGTGCCAGTGTGGCAGGACCGGACCATCGCCTCCTCAAAGCTGCGGATGCTGGAGTACTCCGCTTTTATGGAAGTGCAAAGAGATCCTGACACTGTAAGTTAATGTCCTTTTAGGCCCAATACACACCAATATGTTAAATACTTTTAGGTTTCCTTGATACATTTTAGAAGTTTATATTGCAGTACTGAGCCCGACTGTTTTGACATAACACTAAAACGCTATGCCGCCATCTTTTGGATGCATTTGTTATTGCAACAGTTTCTCAATACTGACTGACATCATAGTTACCTCGTCTCTCCCTATTCTCATTGTTCCCTTCAGTACAGCAAACATCTGTTTGTCCATATTGGACAGACAAACCCCTCCTACAGCGACCCACTGTTAGAAGCTGTGGACATTCGGCAAATCTACGACAAATTTCCTGAAAAGAAGGGCGGGCTCAAAGAACTTTACGAGAAGGGCCCTCAGAATGCCTTTTTCCTTGTCAAATTCTGGGTGGGTTTAATCATTATATTGTTTGTCTAAAGACATTTTCATTTATTATGTCAAGATTTTGCCCAAGATTGTGCTTAATTGTTAGTTTGTACTCTATTCAGGCTGACTTGAATAGCAGTGGCATGCAGGATGGCCCTGGTTCTTTCTACGGTGTCAGCAGCCAGTACAGCAGTAATGAAAGCATGACCATTACTGTTTCCACTAAAGTCTGCTCGTTTGGCAAGCAGGTTGTCGAGAAAGTAGAGGTAAGAGGCATGTTTGAACTGCTTAGACAACATTTACCTAATTATCCTGGTTGTTTTAGACTCATATTCTTCTGTTAAACAGACAGAGTATGCACGAGTGGAAGGAGGAAAGTGTGTTTATAGGATTCATCGATCTCCCATGTGCGAGTACATGATCAACTTTATCCACAAACTCAAACACTTGCCTGAAAAGTACATGATGAACAGTGTTCTTGAAAACTTCACTATTCTTCAGGTAACTTTAAATCAGCTTTAATATACTGCTCTTAACTGTTTGGCCAGTTGTTTATACTTATACTACTCTTTCCCTTTCAGGTCGTGACAAATCGAGACACACAGGAGACATTGCTCTGTATAGCATTCGTTTTCGAGGTTTCTACAAGTGAACATGGAGCTCAGTATCACGTCTACAGACTTGTCAAAGACTAACATCTGTGGGAGAGTTGCCAGATAAAGCGTGACACAATCCCCCCTGCATCAGCCGCTAATGAAGAAGGAGCCGTGAAATCATATCACCATCACATAGACTCAAAAATTCAACAAAAAAGAACATTGGCCCAATGACAAGCAGTTTATCCCATTTAACAAAAACTACTATCACATTCAGTTTTTTCAGTTAGGATTTTAAATGTATTCAGGGGAGTTTGAAATGTTTGATCGCAGGAAGTAGCAGAAAGGTTATAGTTTTTCGAAGGAGCCCAAGCAATCAAAGACATAAGGAATAAGGATGAGTGTGGAAGCGGAGACCCAAGTTGTTGCTGTAAGTTTGTTATAAAGATTGTGCCCTTTTCTCCAAAGATCATCGGCCACTTTGGATTGCCTTCTTACTACCTCTTATTTTATAAATAAACACAAAGATTTTTATGTCAGAAATAAAATTGGAAACTCTCATATATCGCTTTGGGAGTGCAGAGGGATAACTAATTTTCAATTGTCGCCTGTTTTTAAAGGTTTAGTTTTTTTTTTTACTGTGTAGAGGGTGTTTATTGTGTAATGTATAACTCTGATCTGCTTTTCTATGTTTATAACACAATTTCAGAAATTTCAGGTCTTACAAGCATCTGACTATTACTGACTTATGACAGTAATGTTGGGATGTCTTGTACTCTTGCCATCCTGATAAAATGCCAAGATCTTGCAGTTCCTGTGAGGTCCTCTGTTTTCTCTGTTTTGAAGACGTGCTTGGCTGCACTTAAGTGATCCATAAAAAAAGGAGTGATGCAACAGCAGTTTTTATTTTATTTTTTAAGATACGTATGTAGCCTTTCTGAAAAAAGGATGTGTGTCTAAACTGTGAGCCAGCCAATGCTAAAGGAGTATGTTACATAGGACTCTGGAGTGTGTTTGACCAATGTTACTCCGTGCGGAGTCCATGGTTAAAACAGACAGCAGTAAGTCAGTATTTCTTTTGTTTAAAAAGAAATTGTACGCTGTGAAGTTGGTTTATTTGCTTCACTTCTCTGTGTAAAATGTAAAGATGTTACACTCATTTTTTTTTTTACATATTTAAACCTATTTGTACTGAGACAATAATAATGAAATCACGTGTTACACGAGAGCTATTGTCTCTGTGCTGTGGAGTATGACCATTGATTGTTATTTATAGGTTTGGAAATTGGAAAGTAGGTGGAAATATGGGGTTTGATGATTTCCATTATAAATAATGGAGAATTGCAGGTCTCACAGCCAAGACAGAATTAAATGTCTTCCAATGAAGCCTGCTAGTGCTAGGCGCTTTATGCGGTTCACTGGACAATGTTGCTTTTTACAAATCTTAAGGTATTTTACTGTATGGCGTATTTTATATCTTTGTCATATTTCACACACGAGATACAATAACACTCTCTCGCAGATTTTTTCTCAGTTTTCTTTTATACAGACAAACTGCCATTACTGAGATTGTTTTTTGATCATGACATCTTTTGACTTTCAGTGTTTGCCATATGCTTCACTGAAAATAATGCGTGATTGTGCTGACATTGATAATTAATGAGATATCTAATGTATCCTATTCTGAATGGTGTGGGCGTTTTTGTTTTCTTTTTTTTGTTTGTTTTGGATTAATGTGGTTTTCTATTGTCTTTGTTACCATTGTGCATTGCAATTTTATACTTTGTTATTATCAAAGTAGAGGTTGGACTATGTAATCAATCAAATGTATCTAACAATAAAAGACGCATGGTGCCTTTGGGGCCTTTCCCCCAGACAACTCATCAATGTGTGAATTGATTTACTTTATTGATGTTTTTTGAGGTGTAGTTGTCACGACAGCAGAAGCTGTACTAGTGTTACTACTACTTACAAGTAGATTGTAAGTAGTCATAGAGTGTGTTTACATGCGGTTGACTAATACATAACCTGGTTATTAGGCATATCCTGGTTATGACAGTATTCTGGATATGGTGCTTATAAGCGTCTGAGAAACCAGGACACTCAATCCCTGTTTACATGAGCAACTACAGTATTTTGGATAATTAGGCTCCAGAGAGGGGTGGAGCTAATGACGAATATGGTATGGAGCTAAATACTTTAGCAATGTTGCTAACACATGGCTTTTTTGGCATTTCTCTAGCACAGGGACAAGATCTATCCAAGGATGCACTTAAAACAGTAGAGTTCTTTCTAAGAAATGAAAAAAACAAAAACAATTCGTTACCACGGCGCAATAAAGGAGTTGTTGGTTACTTCGTTGTTTTGTTGATTATTAGAAAATAAAAAGATTTAAAAGCCCAGGTACCAGATAAAGGCGTCTACCCCTTATTCCGACAAACCTCCTTGGTTGAAATGGCAATGTGTAACCCCAGATAAAATGGCTGTAGGAAAGTTTTTGCTCCTGCTGTATCTGTTTCAGAAGTTCACACAGCAATGGTGAAAAACCAGGATACTGTGTTTACATGGAGCGTCCAGCCTCTCTCCACCGGAAA
This sequence comes from Neogobius melanostomus, assembly GCA_007210695.1. Taxonomy (NCBI): domain Eukaryota; kingdom Metazoa; phylum Chordata; class Actinopteri; order Gobiiformes; family Gobiidae; genus Neogobius; species Neogobius melanostomus. Next base: position 3,603,850 of record VHKM01000073.1, on the reverse strand, counting down.
AAGGTGGCTTCCCCGCTTCAGGTCGGTGGAGAGTCCTTGCCCCAAGTGGAGGAGTTCAAGTATCTCGGGGTCTTGTTCACGAGTGAGGGATGGATGGAGCCGCCTCGGGAGGTGTTCCAGGCATGTCCTATTGGGAGGAGGCCTCGTGGAAGGCCCAGGACACGCTGGTGGGACTATGTCTCCGAGCTGGCCTGGTGTCGCCTCGGGGTCACCCCAGAACAGCTGGAGGAGGTGTGCGTGGATCGGGAAGTCTGGGCATCTCTGCTGAGACTACTGCCTCCGCAACCCGGCCCCGGATAAAGCGGAAGAAAATGGATGGATGGACTGTGTTTACATGGTACAGTAACCAGGAAACTGTGGGAATATCCAGTGAAAATATCTTGGTTTCAAATAACCTGGATATTGGCTTATTCAGGAAACTGAAACCAGGATTCTGTGTTTACATGGACCAGACAAAACCAGGAAACTTAAAATCCTCATTAATAACCAGTATACTCGAGTGCATGTAAACACACTCTAGTGGGAGTCGATCGAGTCGATGTATGGTGCGTATCAGAAAAGTATTACGGAAAACTCCACTTCCCACAATGCCCAGCGGCGTCAACGGAAGAACACCACATGGCCATGTAGCGTTAAGTTGTTGTTGTTTTAATAAGTTTCCGCGATTCATATGTTTTCATGTACATTTTGAGCGGAAGCCACTGGACTCCACTACAGCAGGTCAATCATTTTTAAAGCCAAATAGGTTTCATGTTTCCAACGCGTGAGCCGCTTTTATTGCTCTGCAAAGTTGCCACCGGATGTAGATGAAAGTTATTTTTACCTCAAAAGATTTACACCCGGCAGGAAAAACGCAGCGCGATGGATGCATAGGCAGAAGTGCTGTAGCTGTGGACATTTCTGACAATAATTAACCAGCTGCATTACTGCATCACCAAGTGGCAGGAAGAGCTTTCGTGGACTCGTCGGTTTCTCAAACAGCCGGGTTTGTGTTGCTATCCGCACACCCAACTTCAGCTGACGTGTTCAGGTTTGTGAGGTGAGATAAATTAGTAATAAAACTATAAATAATGAATGTATGGTGGCGTGTGGTTTCTCAGTGGTGTTTAGTTTAACTGCTAAACTAACGCTTGCCAGTTTGTGTATGTTAGCAGTGAGTAATCTGCCATTGGAGAAGCTGCTTATTTTAGGGATGTTATCTGTATCATATGACTTGAACTGAAGAATTATCTTTATCTTACTCTGCATATTTTCCCCAATGTCAGCTTCTTGTGTCAGTGTTAATGACCACAGCGTTGTGCAATGCAACATCTACGTAGTGGCACTCAAATACATATTTTGAGAACCCTGATGTGTTTTGGTAGTGGCCTTCATTGACTCGGCGGTTTTGCCTGTCCAAAACAGCATTACCTTTGACACTAAAACCCCTGTGTCTGTACATTGCTTCCTCTCTTTTCTCTTCAGACAGTGCACAGCAGTGTCACCGTGTCAGCACTCTGTTGGGGGCTGGTGTATTGTTGCACTCCCAAGGGAGCGAATGCAACCCTTTGCCTGATATGTCTGCTTTGGGAAACATTGGCATTTACTCACTGTAAGATACTGTGAGACCAAGGCCAGCTCTCCTTGGAGAAGTAGATCACATTTTTATGTTTTGTGTGTATTTGTACTACCCCATTTTTAACTTTGGCATAAAATATGCCTGGATTTGTTCCACTGTAGTATTGTATCATTCATAAAACTGTTTATTTTTTATTTTTTATAGAGGCCTGGAATTGAACAGCATGGCTAACTCAAGCGCTGTCGCCGTGCAGGTCTTCTCACTCAATTGCTGGTAAGTAGACAAGAATACAAATGGTTTCTAAATGTATTCAGTGTTTGTTTTTTAATGTTTGTAATTTTCAGGGGAATCCGCTATCTCAGCAAACAATGTGCTCAGCGTTTTGCCATGATTGGAGACATGTTAAGCAACGGGGAACATGATATTGTGTTATTACAAGAGGTAATCCCATAGGTCTTCCCAGTTTGCAATGCAACTGGATATTTCACTTATGAAAATAAATACTAACATGTTGTCTCTATAGGTGTGGAGTGAGAAAGATTTTCTTGGCCTGAAAAAGAAACTTGCTTTTAGTCATCCTCATTCACATTATTTTAAAAGGTAAACTATATATAAAAGAACATACATTACATTAGTACTTTTGTGGTATTGTGGTGGTCTGGTGATGCTGCTATTTCCAGAGAAGGATTAACCTTTGATTTTGGAGTTTAATAGTTCATAGACCTCCCTTCAAAAGACCATGGTTAATTAGAAAGACTGCTTTGATAATCCTTGTGCTGTTCACTTAACTGTCACTTCTTATTTACAATGTCTAATCCTACATCACATGGCTAGTATTACAATAGAGCGGTCTGATAGTTGCACTAATGTCATATTTTGCTCTCATTCACACAGTGGTGTCATTGGCAGTGGACTGGCCATTTTCTGCAAATATAGAATCCATGATACATTTCTTTACCGCTACTCACTGAATGGTTACCCTTACATGGTAAAGCATGAGATGTATTTTTGTCATATGAAACTTCTGAGCTTTTCCCTTACAACTTTTGCTTCCCCATATTAAGGCTCACCATGGCGACTGGTTTGGGGGCAAAGCTGTTGGGCTGGCTATAATTCAGATTGGCAACTTGACTGCTAATGTTTACGTCACTCATGTAAGTATTTATCTGTCTTTGTGACCATTGTTCTCTCTTTTAACACATACGAATATTTGGTAGTTTGACCCTTTATAGTTTTTAGAGTCGTATAATACAGAATACTGAATTTCCTCAGTGATTTCTGTTGATTCAAGTTGTGATCATTAGTAGTCTACCAAAATCTAAAATAATTAAATTGTCCTCCAATCCACTTTGGGGTCCGACGCACCAGGTGAGAGCCACTGGTTTAAGGTGCACTGTTTATCACCATCTTCTTATTTAAGTTGCACGCTGAATACTGCAGAGAGAAGGACTCGTATCTACCTCATCGAATTGTCCAGGCCTGGGAGCTGCAGCAGTTCATACGGTACTTTGTTCTGACTTTATCTCAAACATCAGCTTCAGTCAGTGTCTTGCGCAATGCCAGTTGGGTGTCCTATCCAATCTAGTTTATTTCTATCGCACATTTTTTTTTTTAGCAAAGCAGTTTCCAAAGTGCTGCAGCATGTGATTAAATGTAAAAACAGCCAGCAAACTTCAAATCATTATTTGCCTCAGATGTAATGAAACAATGGTGAAACAACATAAACAAATAAAAGAAATATAATAATTTGATAAAAGGCAGTAAAATCAACGCAGAGGTAGCCCTTTACTTTATAGCACAGTACCACGCGGTAAAAGGCTGACTATGGCTAGGTACCTAAAAGTGTAACAAAATGGTAATTATATAGAAACAGAATAAATCTAAATTAGATCATGGTATTGGTAACATGACTGATAATAATCGTTACTCAGTAAAAAAAACTCAAATTACCAAGACACATGGTTGATATTTTCTTGTTATTAACATGGATAATACATTATTTCCTGTTTTCTGTCATTACCGTGCTTTTTGTAACCTGTTACCTTATTATTACTTTGCTGTAAAGTCAAGTACAACCAATATAGATAAATAAAATCATATACAAATTACAGTAAAAGAGAACTGAAGACATATAACAACACTCGGCCAAAAGTCAGAGATAAAAAAAAGTGGCTGTGAGTTATTCTGACTGACTCTGGGAGAATTTGTGCAGATTCTGTGTACTTTATCTTGTTCAGGCACACGTCTGCAGGAGCTGATGCTGTGATTGTGGGAGGTGACCTCAACATGCACCCTCAGGACCTGGGCTCTAGACTACTGAGATCATACACTGGGCTTCGGGATGCCTATTTAGAGACCTCCCAGTTTGACGTAAGGGCTTATGTGCATATTGATATAATATAGTGTATATTGATAAATACATTGGGAAAATGCTGTGTAATGCGCTAATCTAACGTAAATTCAAATGAGCGACATTTTAAACAATAGTGAAATTCTCATGCCTAATCTGTTGTAATGTTCGATTATCCAAAGCTTCATTGCATTTTCTATTTGTTTCTGTTGTTAGGGTTGTGAGGATGGCATTACCCTTATTGCCAACAACCCTTTTATCAATCAAAAGAACTGGGTCCTTTTGAGAAGGGAATTCGGATAGACTACATCCTGTTTAAGGTGGGGATTTGCTCAAATTTGTTGTATGTGTACAAGGGATGCACGTGTTCTTACTTTTCTTTAACTAATAGTGGGTGCCCTTAACGGTTAATAATTGGTTAACTGTTTAATCCCCGCGCTGAAATTGAACTGGCCTTTGCTGAGCCACCTAAGTTGCTCCTTAAACGTAGCGCCTTGTTATGATTCATGCACAAACCATTTCACATTTCACTCCTGGAGTGCTCTAATGCTGAGCTGAGGTCAGCTGTTTGTCCAAAACAACAGTCCGATGGGGAGTCCAGCTGATGTGCAAGAAGTGTGGAGACGCCGACTGTCAGTCAGTGTCTGCCTAAAATAATGTTATGTTGAAGAGTAGACCTGTAAGAATGAAGCACCCCTGGCAAAAATATGAAGTGCAAGTAATTAGTAACAATTAACTGGTTAACCATGAACAGCCCTAATGTATACAGTTCAGTGGACATGCTGTATAGTTCTGTACAGTTCCTGTGATTAAAACAATGTATTTTGTAATGCAAGGGGTCCGCTAAAGCAGAAATACACTGTGACTGGATGTCAACCACCAAAGGCTCTATTCCTGAAAAACCTTTCCCTTATTCGGACCACGAAGCTCTGACTGTGGAACTACGGGTGAAGGCTCTCCGTTTGCAAGATCCTGCACTTGGCCATGCGGACCAAGACTCCAGTAAGTTACATTACAGCATGTATGACGGGATCTCCACCCTGTAGCTCCCCAGCCCTTGCCAAACTGCTTTTCCACATTTCTACATAAGCTTATTGAGTCCAATTTGAAACAACCCATATGTATCAAGTCACATTTACTGATTTATTTTCTCTTTATTAAACGAACAATGGTGAAGAGTTAAATATAAAGTAATAGGCTACAGTATAAAGAAAAATAAAATATTTTTTTTTGTGATAAAATATCATTTTGTTCAGTTTTAAGTTTGTGAAAGCAGCTCGAGGGGATAAAGGCTGGAAATTCTGACTTGTCTATGTTGTTTTTTAGCTTATATTTTTTCACTTGTGTTCAGAAAGGTTGCTGAGCTGGTGGACATCCTGACAGAGGCCCGCACAGAGGTGAAAGTGGGTTTACATTGTGCTGAGAGAATGCGCTACACTGCCACACGCACGGGCATCATGGGACTGGCCCTGCTGATCTTGGAGCTGGCTATTGCCGCTGTGCCCTGGTTGGCTCTGGGAGCGGAGCAGCCTTTCCCTCGTACCTCCTTCTACTTACTTGCTACACTGTGCTGTACTATCCTCATCACAACTTTTCTGCTGTATATATTTTACACGATGGAGCTGAAGTCTCTCCAAGGAGCGGAGGATCAGATGAGGCTGGCCGTGGGGAGCCTGCAGGAGAGGCTCAGGGGTGTTACCGTGGACCACACTCCCTTGCGCAAACCTCCCGAGGGAGAGGAGCCAGGTGCCTTTGACAAAGAAGAATAAGTTTTCTCCCAACTGAGTTAAATAGGTCACGTAGATACACTTTATAATGCCGGCTTACACTGAAGGCAGACTCTTCTGAATATGATTTGTACTTGCCAGTCTAGATGAAGGAGCAAAAAAAAATAACAATGAAAAAACATTTTAGATTTTTTTGCTGGCAGTTCTGCATGGCATATGCAGTCACGTTTAGACAATTTTCACTCCTTTTGTATTCCTTTTAATTTAGTATATTTTAACCGATGCTTGCGTGCTCAAACAAAAAACAATGTAAAAAAATAATGTACATTTCCCTCAAGGTTAAACCGGCATTCCTACTTCTACCATTTCCGTGGGACCACTAGTTTGTTTGTTATTTTGAGGATATGACTGATTTTTGTTCAGAATTAAATGTGCTATATGAGTTGGACCTAAAAGGACACCTTTAAAGTATGTGTGCCTATTCATACAGTGCTCTACAAAGCACAAACTGTAATGGAAGTATTTGCATGCTGTCTTAAGTTATTTCCTGAACAGTAATACTTATGTATCTAAAGAAGGATGACCATATTAGAAGTGATGACTTACTTGACTGTACTGTTACTGTACAGTATTTCTCGTTTCCTTTGTTTTGATTGAATATTTTATTGCACACTCCTTTGTCGTTCACCCTAAATGTAGCAGAGCTCTCTCACTTTTATGCAAAGCCATGTACATGGGCTATTTTGTAGTGTGAATTGAACAGCAGGACGACAAACTTCCTTTTAGATAACGTTTCAAACGTTTCTGTACAAAATAGGGCATTGAATAGATGATTTATTTTTACTTCCTGTACTGATAAGAAACCCAAATACAATACATTTCTAGAGTTTTTGATGAATCATAGACTATTTATGACTGATTATTGTTATTTACACCATGAATTACAGTAATAAACAATAATAAATAACAATTGTCTGAGTCCTTATTGCTTGCAAAAGACACCATCAGTTCAAAACCAGGCATAATGTATCAGAGGGCTGTCATTTCATTCTCTCACCAGCAGATGGGGCTCGAGTTCCACCATGGTAACGCTTGGTGCCGTCGGTTGATCCCACGCAACCTTCACATATGGCAGACGTTTCATATTGCAAGATAAAAGTTGGTAAGTTAATCGCTGTATTTTAAATATATCTTTGTCACAGCTATTCTTTATTTGACATGCTGGACGAATTTATATATATATAAAATCTGCTTATGTGGCCACAATTCTCGATGATCTGCATAGAACCGGTATTTGATTTACTTGAGCAAGTTGATAGATTTGCTTTTTAGAGAGGCAAATAAGACATTAACAATAAATGGCACACATTTAGCAAAAGTTAAATATACACTATCCCCCCACTTTTCTGTTGTTGTTGAATACTTAAACCGGCCCTTTGATGACCCATATTGAGCAACTCCACATCTCTCGTTTTTGAGAGGTTGTAGAAAACGTGTCTGTGTTGGACTGCGCCACAGCGAGGCAGGTCCGACAAAGCGCACAGTCAGAGGACGGTTGCCTGAGCAGGGGAGGCCCATTGTTGTGGAGCTGGGCGCGGCTATAGGGGCAGGGCAGGGCAGGGCAAGGTGCATTTTTATTAGTTCACACCGCGCCGTCTTCCTGCACTGCCACCCGTGGATGTCAAGTCGTACGCCCGCTCGCCGTGAAAATGACGAGCCTGGACCCTCTGAAATCCGTCATGGCCATCGCTAATGTGGATGACACGTCGCTGGCCCTTCCGTCTGGGAACCAGCACCGCTCTGGGCAGCAGCGCGTCCTGGATCAAGTGCAAAAGGTGCGCAGCACCAAGTCGAGACATGCGAGCAGTAGAAGTATATCTTCTCCCACAGGTAAGAGCAGCTGCGTGCCGTGGAACTGTGCTCGTTTGGCTGCAGCCTCTTATTTGTTTACGCAGTATGAAAAAGCCGTGGCATCCCTACTAGACAGGCTGATTTCATACAGGCTAATAAGTTTATAATAGAATAAACTTTACTATGTGTGTTTATAATGGAGCTTCAAAGGCTGTTTTACATTTCATAGTCATTCCTTGTCTGCTATAGTTTGTTATCTCTCAACAAGGTGAAATTCGAGAATGTTTCAGAAATAACTAGTTTATTCAAAGCAGTGCAATCAAACAAAGCACTGATTCATCGACTTAATAGATATCCATAATCCCTTCAGGGAAAAAAAAAAATCTCTTTGTTGCTATGTCAACAAAATAAACCCTTTCATTTAATTGAGTGTTCTGACTGTTTTCACATATGACAACTTTGTCCTTCAAAATATACAGCCTACACACGTCTTGAATTTCCATATGATAATACTGAATCGTAGAAAACTTGCATCACCTTTACCTTCTTCATGCCAGTGTTATACATCAAAAGTTTAAAATTGACCTCTAATTTTATTTTATTTTCATCCTTCTCACCTACAGTATGTCTCCTCTTAATGGACAAAAGGTAGATCGATTGTCTTTAGATTTATTACGAGCTAAGATGAACTTCTAATTTGCTTAACTTAATGTAAGTTAAATCTAAACGTTGTACTGTCTGGAAGTGTAAAGTAAAATTGTACTTCAATAACTCATCTTTATCAGCTCAGCACTTTATTACCTCCTGTCTGTTTACATATGTTAACAAGCTTATGAGGTTGTAACGCCACTTAAACTGTATGGACTTTCATAACCTCGTAAATCCTCTCACAAACTGCCGTAGGAGATGCAATATTTAGTGTGAAAAATAGTGAATTGTAAGAAGTGTGTTTTATGTTGTTCTTTAACAGCTGATGACTATTTTCTTTATAGAGATCATGTACGACTCTGTGGATTTTTTGAAGTCTCCAACATCTGTCTATATGAATGGGAGCGTCTTTGCTGGGAATGGCATTTCGCAAGTTGTAAGTTCTGCTTTCCTCTCCTATTCAAGCTATTTGTCAAAGTCTTGTGCATTTACATTCTTAACCTTAAACCTAATAGTCATTATAATCAGGGGAGACTTTGCTCCGTCTTCAACGTCTATTAAGTCAGTATTGAAGAACCGTGTTGCTTTGACTCGCTTCAAGACAAACTGAGTAGGGTTTTTTGTTGTTTGAAATGTTGGATTTGTTTTTATGAATTTAGTTATCATTAATATTAGATCTATGTTACACATTTGCTATTGTGCTGATTTCAGGATAAATACACAATCTGGAAATCTCAGAACAATCTCAAGAGCTCCAACATGAAGAGAAATATGGAGGATTCCCACTATCACTCTCGGAGCTACGGGCCCATGGGCTCTATGACAGTGAGTAAAGTCAACACCAGCCGCTCTGAACCAGATCTGGCACGACAGCGGATTTCAAGAAAGGGATCCAGTTCGCCTCAAAGATTACCATCTCACAAAAGCAGCTACAGGCCAGCCAGGATCAACCACCAGTCCCAGCATTTGCAGAACAGCACCGTTCAAACCAAGTCAAACAAGCAGGTTGTGCACACCACTGTCACCAGAACGAAAACACTCCCAAACCCAACAGTCAACAGCTCTGTAACAAGGAAGAAAGAAGCGTTTGTGTGAGTGACTGCACTGTTTTGGATTCAAATTTGAGACCGAATTGTTCAGATGGTTAAAGTTGTATCTAATTTCCTGTATAGGAGAAATGGAAACAGTGGTGCTGGAGCGATCACCATGAAAGACGCAGTGGAGTATCTTTCCATGGAGGATGAAACGCTTCAGCATTGTGGAGCATCATACATACAGCATAACGCTTACATGGACGACAGTGCTAAAGAAGAGGTGAGTTTGTGTTGCTCATTCTGACTTCAAATGATATAGCTTTAATGAGACGTGTGAAGTCTCAGCGAAACCTATAGTGATAGCACAGGGAAACGTGTTAGTACTAAGAAATAGTCTGAAAAGTTTTCTTGACTTGAGTTTCATGTGAAATCTGTAGCATACTGAATCTGACTGAACTGTTAATCGGGCTGGCAACGTTAGACCTGGTGGTTAAAAAAAAAAGCATAGATTTTATAGTGGGGCACATGATTTGGAAAAATGTTATTGGATATACACAACAGAAATTGAATCTATAAGTACTGTACACCAAAAATACATATATAATTATTTTCAAAAGACCGTCCTATTTGGTGCGTGTGGTGTTGCACATTGATATTTGTAGAAAGTGCTGCTCGACTTGACAACTTGCCTAAGCCTGTCGTAAATGTTGTACTTTATTTATTAGTTTATTTGACAGAGACAAGACACATTAATGAACATTTCTGTAAATGTGTCAGGATTAGCTGCAGAGCTAACTGTTGTCCCTGGGCAAGGTGTATAGTGCAAACAACAATTATAATCCATTTAGAAAAATCTACACTCATAACATGGCAATTCTTCATATAAATCATATATTAATTACCTTTGAATGGCACTTTTTTTTTTGGCAATATTATCATTTTTATATTGAAGGGTGTAATTATTTGCAATATCAAAAATGTCTAAAAGGATTGTAATCGACCCCTAACAGTGTTATGTTTGTGAAGGTGCTGAAGTACAATGGGATCCCTGTGCTAATTGAGTTGTTGCGCAGTCCTAACTCTTCTGTGAGCCATACGGCTTCAGCTGCACTGCGTAATCTATCCTTTAAAAACATAAAAGCCAAGGAGGAAATCCATCATTGCAGCGGCATCAGTGAAACCGTCGCGCAGCTCCAAAGCACTGACTCCATTGAGATGCAGAAACAACTCACAGGCATGCTCTCCCACTTCCTGTTGTCTACTTTTGCATATTGTTGTCTTTTAATTTTTTTATATATTACCTTTTACACTGGTTATTACGTTTATTATTTAACTTTTAACAAATTGGACTCCATGTTTAAGGATTGGAATTAGAATTGATATTGACTGATGAGCTGCTAAAAGACTGATATGTTTATAGGTCTTTTGTGGAATTTGTCATCTACGGACAGCCATAAACCAGACCTGTTGAAAAAGGCTTTACCTGTTCTTATGGAACGTGTCATCTTGCCTTATGCAACAATGGGTAACAACACGGACCCGGAGGTTTTCTGTCATGTGACAGAGTGTCTGAGGTAAAATGTTTCTCAGATTAGGTTCAAATTTACTTGTGACTTTCTGAGCCTGTCAGCAGTAATATTATTCAGTTTGTTAACATACTAATATGTCTCTGTTATATTTTCATAGGAACCTAAGTAGCAAACACCAAAGCAATCGTCAAAGTATGAGAAAATGCCGTGGTCTTGTTGACTCCTTGGTCAGTTATGTGACAAACTGCATTGAGGCTGGAAAACCAGATGAGAAGGTATGCAGTGGACACAGGACACCAGTTTTTACTTTGACTTCTGGTTCATCCACTCTTACTATCTCTGAGATCGGTCACTGTCAGTTTTGCTGACCTATTTTACCCTGTCACTCCTGGTATCAGTGCAACCTGCCCAAACATATCTGAAAACCAGCATGACGGCTTGGTAGAACGGCTAGAAGGTCCCTGGTTCATTGGGGACTTTCTGTGTGGAGTTTGCATGTTCTCCCTGTGTCTGCATAGGTTTCCTCCGGGTACTCCGTTTTCCCCTAGCACTAAAAACATGCACAATAGGCCAGAATTAATGTAGCGTGTGAGGGGTTAATAGTGGACGGAGGGGCCGATGGCACAGACTGGTAGCCTTGCCTCCACCAGTCTACCCCAGGGCAGCTGTGGCTACCACCACCAAATGAATAATGACTACAGTTTTTTAACGCTTTGAGAAACTTGGTAACACGAGCTTGTAAGCCATTATCATTGTTATTATTAAAACCGGCCAAAACCCCATAAGGTGCAAATTTAAAATGTATTTTACAAGTTACTGTGCTTCCCCGGTGATGCGGGACAGTCCCCTCACAAAGAAAATGCAGCTGTGATGGTTTTGGAGGTTTGCTTTTGTCATCCAAGGGTGTCACATGGTGTTTCATTAGAATTAAGCTAAGGTAAACCGCTTTCATAAAACCATTTATGGTTCATTAAAGTTTTTCTGAACAGTTGTTAAATGTTAAAAATGACGGCTAATTCCCGCGTTCCAGAGTTGCCTCCATTTTACAAGCAAGTTTACCAGAGCAAGTTTGTCTTAGGTCACAATTAGTAGTATGAGTCAGAATGACTCATGGTCTGGTCATTATTTCTTCTTCATTTTTCTTCTTAAATGTCACTGATTATTCTTTGTTAATTTTAAGTGTAGTGTCAAAAGTGCAGTGGCAAAAATGGTTGGAATTGTAAAAGTACATAACTACAGCATTGAGAGTCTAGTGCATTGTTATTACAGTTTTTGTCAACTGATTAGACATTAATTCCTTAATTGACTGCTCACCACTAATTTCTCCAAAACATTTGTCAAAGCCTTAAATACAATTCATGGTGTTCTCACAGTTCCCAAAACCTTACTTTCCTAAACACTATTTCATTGCCTGTTACTGTTTCATATCAGTTCTGTGTATGCAGGTTTTGATAACAAAGTCACGAGTACAGTACTTTGGGAATTTGGTTCTAATAAAGAAAATAGTATGCTGTACCCCAGAAAATCTGTTTGATGCATCAGGAACAGTATCCTGAGTGTCAACTGAGAATAATTGTAATTGTTTGGTGTATTATCTGTGTGTGCTAACCTGACCTACTATTCTTTCTCCACAGTCTGTAGACAACTGTGTGTGCACTTTGCACAACTTAACCTTCCAGCTGGAGGCTGAAGCTCCAGATCTCTTCAAGAGAATCACAGCTTTGGCCAAAAATATCAACCACAAAAACGACGAAGTGGGCCCCATTGGCTGTTTTAGCCCACAGGGCAAAGCACCAGAGCAGGAGGTACGATATACAACTGTCATAGTAGAGACAGCCTGAAGGAATATGTGAAAATGTATGTCATCTACGTTTCTCTCCAAGTCTAGACACAATGTCTCTCTTTTTATGCGGTGTGACTCGCTTTTAGTTTACAGCTTTACAGAGGTCTTACTAGTGCTGCTGTTTCCTTGTCTGTGATTGTTTATTGTTACTGTAATGTCATACAATGAGAAAATTACAACTTCACCATGCAGTTACAATAATCACATAATCCTCTCACGATTATTTCTGCTTTTTGTGTTTTTTTTAATATTCTTTTGAATGTTTTTAGCGCTACTTTGACTTCCCGGTCATAGAAGAGCCACATCCAAGTGGGGCGGGATGGCTGATTCACTCCAAAACTCTGCAGAGCTACCTGACTTTACTCGGGTCAAGTGAGAAAGAAGAGACACAGGAGGCGTGTTGTGGAGCTCTTCAAAATCTCACTGCACACGAAGGCATTGTAAGAACAAGTACAGTACCACTATATGTAAATGAACCATTAGATAGTTGTTTCATGTAAACATTTGTTACATAGATTTTTTTCCCCCCACATGCAGGTGTCTAATGTAATGAGTCAGACAATTGTGAGCAAACTGAATGGGCTACAAGTCCTTGGCCCTCTGTTAAAGTCCAATAACGTGAACGTACAGAGGAACGTAGTGGCTTTGGTCAGAAATCTGACCCGGAGTTCAAACTTGCACAATGCCCTTGGTGAGTTTGTTACTATTAGTTATGCATGACAGCTTCTTACTCAATTTGTCACACTTTTAATTTTAAACGTTTTTTACTGACACTGAGTAATGGGACAGCAGTGTTGTAAAACATTCAAGTGTTTGCACATATGTTTAATAGCGTGTGGCTTTTCCTTGCCTTGTTACTAAAGCACGTAGAGCCTTGCCGCAGCTGGTGGATATAATGAGTGCCGGCACAAAGGAAGGAAATGAATCTGACGACACTTTGGCGATGGCCTGCCAAGCGGCCAACTATCTTTTCGTCAAAGACCCAGAAATGTGCAAACACCTGCTAAAGAAGGACCTCATCAAGTCCCTAGGAGATCTGAGCCAGAACAGGTCAGTGCCGGTAGAAAGTGCTTGGATCAGCATTCATGCTCGATAAACAATAGTAGTCACAGTTATATATTCATGACTCATTGGAAATTATCTTGTCTATTGCTCACACCCATTCTTTTCAGCACCGTTAAAAACACTTAAAACATATATATATACTTTTGTTCCTCTTACAGTTATCTCCCTAAGTCTAGCAAAGCGGCTTCCTTGCTCCTGTACAACCTGTGGTCAGAAAAAGACACACAAAGCTATCTGAGAAAGGTAAGTAGACATTTAAGCGCAAGTGCCAAGACCTGTCAGCATTATGGGTGTGGCGTGTCTGTTGAGCCCACACCTTTAACAACTATTTGTGAGAAACCTGAGGCGAAAGTTTGCCAGATTTTGCAGGGTGTTTACAAAGCGCTCAAGCCAGCTAAATAAGAAGGTCAAGTGATATGGCCAAAATAATTCAGTATCCCTAGTTGAACTTTTAGGGAGAAAGAAATAGTTAAATTTACAAGGGGTTGAAAAGTGTTTACCCAACGTAATTCATGTGCTCATAAAAAAATACTCCAATGAAAGCTGCAGATTAATAACTCCTGGCTTCTGTTGTTTGCTTCCCCCCACAGCTTGGTATGAATAAATCTTCATTTGTGAATGATGTCACCACAGCAGTGCACAAGTCAGTTCAAGTTGTTGAATGAAAACAGAAATAATCTGTACAGTTTGCGGTTGTTTGATTTTAGTCATTTTTGCTGCATATTGCAATTTTGCTGATTAGTTTTCAACTTTCAGTAGTTTAGTATTTTAGTTTAAAGCTGTTTTTTATCCAGGTATAACTGTTTTTTTCCTTCCTTTTTTTTTTTTTTTTTTACTATTTAAGCGAATTTAGATATATTTTTGAGAATGTCTGTAAAAATAATGATGATTCGAGTTTGGAATGGTAATAAAGATTTTTTACGTATTTTTTAAAATGTTATCTTGTTTTCGAAAATAATCAAATTGTACTCTGATTTTAACTAATAAAATCACATACATCTGGCTGTTGCAGACGTTTCATGATGCCATGTATAACAATGTCTTAAGATTGTGCATCGACAATTCAGAGGATTGTCGTTTTTTCTTTTATTTGATTTGGTTATATGTCAGTGCAGAAATTTTAAACTGATAATTGCAGAAGCCAAGCTGACATTCCTCACCAGGAGATTTACTGTTGCTTCAATCGGGCCGTCAAAATTTGAGATGCCAAAGTACCTGCCTGGTGTGTGGCAAAAGGTGTGGTTTTTGCATTCAATTTGGTTCTCACACGTCATGCGTTTAAAATCTGAGAAACACACTCATGCAATATTCAACACAAAACATTTTATTATTTATACTAGTTGGCACAAAGGTTGAGTTTGGATGTAACAGTTTTGCCAATTTCCAAACCGTAACATGGGCACAAGGCTGCTGCTCAGAACACCTGAAGTGTAAATTAAAAACAATTTCATTATATTTTGATCCTTCTTTTGGGCAGTTTTAATTTAATTTTGGTGTTGTCCTATTTTAGACCTGGTTTAGCCCCGTAATAAATCTGGTAATACTTGCTATAATACATTTTTGGGCGTTACCTGATTTGAAAAGTTTTGCTTAGAGCACTAAAACAAAAATGCATGCATAGCTTTGTCCAAATTTCAACACCCATCCTTGTTCATCAGTATATTTAAGAGGATCTTCAGATTTGCTATTACTGGATTTCCTTGTTCAAGTATTAACAAAGCATTGAAAAATTAAACTTGTTGCGCTCATGCATGTCGGACGATGCCAGTCTCTCACTGCTGTTGTTACTTCCTGAGGCCACGCTTGTTCCGGCCTCCTTTAGAGCTGAAAACATGAGCAAAAAGATTACACACAGGTGATGCAATCTACTGAAGAGATGTCCTTTTAATTAATTTTTTGTTATTGTAGCGCAATCTGCACAGTAAAAGGATGGTAGGATGAAAATAACATAGCTTATTTATGTTAATTACATGGACACAGGACATCATTCTGCTTTATCCTGCCCTTGTCTATGGCAGTGTTATGGAGAGAAAAAAAAATTAGGTTTTCATCTTGGTCTAATTTTAGTCAACGAATATGTAAATTTAGCTAATAGAATGTGAGACTAATTTCTGATATTTTATTCAGACACATTTAATCAAACTTACTGGACTAGACATAAAAGAAACATCAGTCTTGTTCCTTTGATGTTTAATCTAAATTATAATAGGCACTTTCCAGATAATTACAAATTAGGGTGTTTTTAAAAGCTTCTTTTCATTTTTATTACATTTTATTTGTCAGAAAATATAGTGAGATTGAACTACTTTTAATTAAGCTTTTAGTCTAATTATAGTCAGTAAAAATATTACTTTGACCCAAAAAGACGTTTAGTCAACAAAATTAAAGATAGTAAATTTAAAATACCAGGAGTATTTTCTTGGTAATAGCATGTAATATGCTTTATTCTTCTTTGTTATTGCCATGATCATTCTATCATACTACTGCCATATGATTGGCTACTGTATTACTTATAAATTATAATGAACCTCAACAAGTGACCTTAAAGGGACTAGATGCAAGTTGGTTATTTTTATACTCACTACTGCCACCTCAGGTCTTACACGTAACTGCAGTTTCTATATTAAGCTTGTGCATGATGGCACTTCGGACCCGAATTAACAACTTTTTGAGTGATTTGAGGATTTTAGAGGCATTTGTGGTGAATAGGTTTGGGCTCATTCTACACATTAGGACATTGCTGGAGCAAGTAGGGGGAGGAGGAACTAAATTTTAACATTATAAAACTCTGTATAGTCCCTTTAACAAATGAACCAAAGCTGTGCTTTATTCTTTGTTATTGCCATGATCATACTATCATACTACTGCCATATGATTGGCTACTGTATTACTTATAAATCATAATCAACCTCAACAAGTAACCTTAACAAATGAACCAAAACATCCGATATGTGTATGACTCCATAATTAGTGTAGCTTTTCAGTAGTCTGAAAAAGCACAGTAGTCCTGTGAGGCAACACAAAACCTTTTTATATAAAAGCCCTGATGCTATTGTTGTCCCCACAGAGTAGAGCTCATGAAGCCTTGTCATAGCGATCTACTGTTAGTGGGATTTACAAACAAATGTCCCGCTGCTATCTTTGTCCACTGTTGCTGCCGAGATCCTTGGGCCACATCAGGGCACCTTTTAATTCACAACTGATTGAGCCAAGGTGACATAATAAAACGATGGCTATCACTATTTATTATATATTTATTGTGTCTATTATTACAGGCTTTAACTTTGGGCCACATCAGGGCACCTTTTAATTCACAACTGATTGAGCCAAGGTGACATAATAAAACAATGGCTATCACTATTTATTATGTATTTATTTGTCTATTATTACAGGCTTTAACTTTATGTGATGATGATAATAGTCTGTTACAGTTGAGTGCTTGTGAAGTATGCCACAACTAGTTCCATTGAGACCAGTGATGTCAAACATCAGCTATGGGAGCAGACAGCTGTTTATAACTGTTAATGTCTGCATAGAGACCAAATACACTCATGTTACTCAGATGAACCGCCTTGGCTAAAACCGTGCTGGTTTTATGGATTTTACCGGCACTGTCTAACACGCCAAAAAGTGAGTTATCAGCCAGATGGTGCAAACAGCTGCTTTTCATTTCACTTTAACGTAGAGCAGCTGAGAAACAGACCAGTGTTGGTACAAAGCTAACCTTTATGTAAGGACAGAGTTTGTTATTGTTCTGTTTTTGTCCTGCTTAAGCTTATATTTGAATGCTCTCCGTAAGCTGAATGATGTACTGTGGTAGCACTGCAGGATCTGACTTACATCTTCTGGTGATCACTGACACGGTTCCTCAGTACAGTGACCTGCGGTCAAAAAACATACCATGAACAAAAATATAAACACAATATTCATGCCGTCTCTGTGAGGTGAGATGGATTATCTCTGCAAAGGAGACGTGCTCACTAACACAGATTTAGACAGATTCGAGAACAGCATTTCAGGGAAATGGGTCTGTGTATAGAAAAAAAAAAAAGTGTTGTGTTTTTTATATTTGTTCAGTGTCAATAGTTGTCACCCAAAATAGTGCAGCTCTCGTGTCTGATAGATTTTATTTTTATTTTTAAATTTTTGCAACACTTATTCAGTAGTTATTTAGAGCCAGTTTTAGTTATGTCCCAGATTTTTAGTAGTTACCTCATACTTCTGCTTTGTGTTCTTGTACTGCAGTTCATATTTTTCAGCCTCCAGTTGACGCAGTGTCTCCCACAGCTCTTTGGCTTTTTCTCTGTGTCAGAAAAATAAGCAATAGGCAGTAAATTGTGCGCCAGATAATCTCAACATGTTGGAGATTAACACATACTTCAGTTTGTCTTCTTTGAGGTGGTCAATGTTTAATTCCTTGCGTCGGTCACTTAAAATCTTTCTTTTTTCTCCCGCTCAGTCACTCGTTTGGTTCCATTTTGGGTCTGTTACAAAAGGCTCTCACAATCAGCTCTTCTGAATTGTGTCTAGGTTTGTGTATTGTAACCAATGTCTGACCTTGTATCCAGTGAAACTTAAGTTGCTTAGAATTAGCTTTTTTCTGGCGTCGTCGTTAGCTTTTTTCTTTGCCTCCTCCTCTTCTTTTCTGGCCTTTTCTTCCTGTTGAAATAATGTCCCTCAACATTGATTTATTTTTCAGTGTCACCTGGAAATCATTACATCAAAAAAGCATCCAAGACAAAATTGGTTTCAACATAAAAAAAAAAAAAATAATAATGATTTGAGTCTGTATTTATCAGAAAATTATTTGTTTACTGAAATAATCGAAAGCTATTTCAATGATCGATTAGTTGTTGATTGATATTGTTGTTCCCAACAATAACTGCGTCAGTTAAGGTGTCATTTTGCAGAAATCCTGACTTGTATTGGATACGAATGTGCCCACAGTGATGGGCTTTGTTCTATCACGAGTCATGACTTGTCATAGGAAAAATTGAATCACAAACCGCCATCTTGTTCTGTCGTTCCTTTTCCCTCTCTGCTCGGATCTTCATTTCCTCTGCTCTTTCTGACCGGCGTTTCGCCTAATAGGAATTATTACAATTATCAACAATATTGTGCACAAACTCAAAACTGCAATTACCATTCGGTCTGAGAGGTTCAGAAGGTCCTCTTCCTCCTTCTTTCTATCTTCAAAGTGACCCACAATCAGAGTTTGCAGCTCCGTCAAGTCTTTTCCATCCTCTTTCTGTGAATATCCTGCATTAAAACACAGCTCACTGAATCACATAGTAACACGAGTTTGTTTTTCCTTCAGCTTGAAGAACTTACATCAAAGTCCACCTTTTCTCCATCTGGAATTTTTGGTGGTGCCAGACCAGGCACAAAACCAGGCCTAGGTGATTAGAAGAGTTTCGGTAAGTACAGCTCAGTGTATGTAAGAAACACTGCAACTTACTTTGATCTGCGTTTGGCTTCTTCTGCAAATGTAGGAAAGATAAACAAATGATACAATGATATGTTTTCACAAAATGTTTCACCAGTCTAACTTTATCACTGTATTGTACACTCGTGTGTCTTTACCTCCTTCAGTGTCTTCTGCTGCATTTAATGAAAAGAAAACATTTTTTTTAAATGTATCATGTCGTTAAGATTTATTAATGTTTTATGTGTATTTAATATTTAGTTATGTTAATATTTACGGTAATAATTTGCAGCAACACTTACAGTACAAATATTGTATACCTGCGCTAAATAATAATTTTACGTAGAATCAGGATTTTATTTTATGGATGTCTCAAAGATCCACACAGTTGTTTACATTTAGCAGTTGCGAAACAGTGCTATATTATCAGTAGACATGTCAGCTAGCAGCATATTAATGAATGTACGTCTTAACAGCTGCATGCAAATCACATCAGCTGAAGACGTACGACCTTCTACCTCCTCTTCCTCATCCTTCTGCTCATCTTCTGGCAAAGCATTTCACATTATTAGGAGTTAAGAGCAGCACATCACACTGCAGCTACATTTCTGTCACATCAACAGAAATTTACAAGGCTATATTAGCTTTAGGTTTAAAGGTTTTACAACTGTAATGGATCACCTGGGCCTGCAATTTAATGTAACTAATATTAAAATATTTGATTTCTTATAAAGTCCTCCCTTTGCTGATCTCAGCATCTAATCAGAATCCCCGGTGCTACTTTGACCAATTAGATGAGCTTTCCTGTGAGCAGTCAGACCCATCCAATCAGGAGGAAAGATTTAGATTATTAGATTTTGGATATTTTCTAGTCTTTGAAAAAATTATTGTTATTGAAAAAAGATATTCTGGAAAAGGACAAATAAAAGGTGTCTGTGTACTTAAAGTGGAAATGCTGTCCTTAGACCCTTACCCTAACCATTTTAAGAAAAAAAGAAAAAACAGATCTCATGATATTACTGTGCTAATGTTATTTGCACTGTAATAGCAATCTGTCATTTTGAGAGACCAAACTGGCCCTAAACATAAAACAAAATATTTGTTGGGAAAAACACCAATTAAAAAATTGTGTGAAGTTTCAGAGTAGTTATCTAGCATTTCGGTGACAGTGACCCTGAACAGTGCCGCAGATATGTTAGGAAAGTTAGAAATGAGCAGGGGCGGGTAATACTCAGTTACATTTACTCTAGTACATGTACTTGCGTAACTTTTTGAAGAAATTGTACTTAGAGTAGTTTTATCATATAGTACTTTTTACTTCTACTTGAGTAAAATTATAATGAAGTTCATGTACATCTTACTTAAGTAAAAATAGTTGTTACTTTTTCTACTGTGATTAAAATATAAGCGGCAAATGTTAATTTTGACATAAAATAGAGTTCGTCTCATGCACCTTGTTCTTTAGAATTATTATGTTTTTCTATATTTTCATTTTCTTGGAATTTTCTTTCACGATTTCCACATGATTTTGTAATTTCACGCAATTTATGGCGTCATTGAAAGTAAATCAGTTTTTCGCTCAAACAGTTACTCGGTACTCACAGTACTCAAGTAACATTTTAGCCCAGTACTTTTTAAATTTTACTTGAGTAATTGTGCGGGTCACCACTTTTTACGTGTATTTGAGTAAAATTATGAAGTAACGCTACTCTTACTTGAGTAAATATTTTTGCTACTTTATCCACCTCTGGAAATGAGTTTGGACTACAACTAACATTTTAATTTAGTGGCTCCCTCTTTCATTTTTTTGTAATAAAAAAAAAAGAAGTCAGGCCTTTAAGTCCTGTGGAAAACTTTTGTGTCGTAGAAAAAAAATACCCTAAAACATATTTTTGACTTTGTGTTTCTCACTGCACTGATTTCTCTCACAACAGGATAGTTTTTCATGGTGTGCATTCTGTTCCCACCTCGGCAATGGGGTCTCTCTGGGGGAAAGTGACACCACCTTTTCTGGTCAAAGTCCCTTTTGCCTGGAAGTAACCCAAGCCCTCTCCACTGCAGCAAAGGTAAGCCAGCCGGCATTTAGGCGACCTCCATCAGCCATAAAAATGAAAGTGCGCATTGTGCTGGTGCGGCTTTGTTCCCTGAGGTTGTCTATAGAGAACACTGGCTGACCTACATCTCCAGCTCCCTGCACTCTGTGCGTTGAAAGACAGGTGCTTCTTAGTTTCACAGAGCCATGCAGCACATAAACACATAAAGAGACAAAAATAGAGATATGACTCTTTCTTGTTCAGATGTTTAGCTATTGACAGCATGGGAGTGATCCGCTGGGATGTGTATACACAGCGAGAAATGTCCCGGCCAGAACACAAGGGACTAACTGAGGAGTCAAAGGTTGCGCTAACAGAGTGGCTCAAGGACAGCAGCTGCCTCTACAGTGGCACCAAAAATACACCTTCTGCTGTGAAGATTAGTGGGCATGCGTTGTTAAGAATTCTCTAATGCACAGCTTTAGTGTGTAATAATCAATAACAAAGTGGCACAAAAATAAGCTGCCTTTTCTGTTGTCACTGCGGATATTGTTTGTATAAATGTAACAATCAATGTGACCTTCACATAAAAACAAAAATCAGAACGTGAATTATAAGATTATCTGCAACATAATTATATTAACATGCAGCATTTGGTATTTTGCAACATTCACTCCCTTCATTTGATCATCCTTCTTTGGATGTGTGACTATTAATAACTTACTTTGGCCCCTGAAAGAAATCAAACACAGAAAATAATTGCATTTCCTCCTGATTTGAATATATTTAAATTCTATTTTCAAGTTTTTCAAATGCCATTTACTCACTCAGTGGCGACATCTTCCGTGTCAGACATGTTAAGAATGCAGCAGCTCCTGCACAGGTAAAGTTAGAACAATGTCTAGTTTGAAGTCCTTGTATGAAAACATTTGCGAAAAATAATGAATAGACTTACTGAGACAGTACGATGTAGACTTGAAATGAGCCTCAATGATTGTAAACTGTGTCCCACTCTGTTGGCCATAAGCTTTTAAACCCAGCAGGAGATCACATGGTGGTTCAATGCCCATGTCTACAATGGGTGGGCACATACCTGCAAACAGATGGCTCATTGCGTTAAATCAGAATGTATGTCTTCATACAAACTCAAACCAGCTTGTTCTATTAAAAAAGATTGTATTAAAGGTAACAGACAGTGTGTGACAAACTGAACCCTGTCCCAATTATAATGACACTAAAAAGGGTTAAAATGAAACCGCTCTACATTCATATAATCATAATTTATGTGGTGCTGTATCAAATACTTTGGTGAATAGGTTTTAGATGACGACATGTAAACAAGGAGCAACTTCCCTCTCTCTTTTTTGCCTTTTTCTGCAAACCACATTGTTTTACTGGACACTTTTGTACATCTTTGCTGTATTTTTGTGAGGTTCAGTGAAATTTTTAATGCAGAGAGTATTAGCCATGAAGGACCCAGCTTTTTTTTTTAAATAAACAGCTAAAGACATTAGAGACCGACACATTTCTTCTTCTAAAACACTGAAGAGGCAGCAAGAGCCCCCACACCTGCAGCACAAGAGGCGCTACAGGACACAAAAAAGGGGCAAACAAGGAGGTATCCGAGCAAGACTTGCAGCCAAGTCACACAAGTCTTCTATCCCTGCTATTGTTCTGACTAATCTTCGTTCACTGGAGAATAAGACAGATTATATTGGTCTGCTACACCCTTCCCAGAAGATGGTGGAAGACTGTTGTGGAGCGGAGGGAGAAACCCAGGAGGCTCTGCACCGTTTCAGGGGGGCACTGAAGGTAGCACTCCGGTTTCCTTAAAAACATGCCGTTCAGGTTGGCCCACAATGGAGGCGCGCTAAGTTGCAGCAGCTCAGGACTAACCCAATACTTTGATGCAATTTCGTTGTACAATTGCACAATGAACTAAAGCACTTACTAACTTATTTACTTACTGACAGGTTTAACAGCAGTGTTTTCTACCCATAACCACAAAACACAAAATCTCTATTCAGAAGCTCCTTTATGTCTCTAATGTGTGCCTCACGGGGCTCTGTATGGCTATCCCAGTTTAATTGATATTTTTGGTGTTTACTGGCAATCTAGTATTTCTGTTCAGTTTCCCAGGGAACTTCTGTCAAGAGTTCCTAAGGACAGTGTATGTGTGGGAAAAATATACATGTTTGTAAGAGCATATTTTTGTGATTTTGATGCAGGTTTCTGCAGGCCTTAAGAATAAATCTGATTTTATTGTATAGAGTTTTGAGTGTGACAGTTTGTGCAGGCTTCTAATTTGACTGTTGCAGTTGTCGTCTGTTGTGTTGCTTTTGGATCCTTCCTTCTTTACGTGAACCACAAAGTCTGATGCATTTGACCGAACTGAACATTGGAGCTCAGTTTTACCATTTCCCCCCCCTTTTTTTTCTATTTGACAGCAAGTAACAGCGGGTTCACTTGGCAAAGCAATGGGCCATAAAGCAGTTCCAAATGGCTTCAAGTTAATCATTAAATCAATGCAGTTGAAAGACAGCAGAGCCCAAGTGTGTAGTTGAGTAAGATATGAAAAGCATCATTATCACCTTGAGATAACCCATATACACAATCCAATCCAGCTCATGTTTTTAGTTACAGCACTAGGTCTGTAGCTCCTATGTCATCGAAATCAAACGTGACAAAATACTTTGCATAAACATACAAATCTGCAGAACTAGTTACGACAGGGATTTACTGACTTATATTACCGTTTGCAGTTTTAGCTTTCGCTGTCATTTCCACAGGTTGTCAAAGGAGTCCAACTGAATGTGACATAACACTGCCACCTTGAGGAAGAGGAACTGCACTGTCACATGGTGTGTTTGTATACACGGTTAATTGGAGTGTTGTGCATATAGTTTAGAAACATCTCTTGTGCCGTAGCAACCTATTGTTAAGCATATTATAGTGTATGTTTGACAATATTCCAATTTAAGATGCTGTACACACTTTAAACCATTTGATAAATGAGGCAACATTATCTGACTCTTGAAATGTACAGGCGACAAAATGGAGTCTTCTGCCCCCTAGTGGTGATTATTTTGGCAACACTGCTTACATTTCGGTGCATGATGGAATTACAAAATAGTCTGGGTAGGGGTGTCTGTTCTATACTTTTGTTTACAGGGAAATTATCTTGTTTCATCAACAGTTGTGCTCAATGCTTATTATCTCATTAAGATCCCCATTAGCTGCACATTTAATGGCCGTTAGTCTACCTTGCGTCATTTGGGAAGATTTAAAATGTACAATACAAATTTGTAAAATATTAACGCAGATTTCATATAGATAACAATGAAACATATATCAACAAATGAATTTACACATATACTACTATTCGAAAAATAACATGCCATGATAAGGGGAGAAAATGATGCCTCATATCCAGTGATGCCAGTAACTAATTACTTAGTAACGGATTACTGTAATCGGATTACTTTTTCCATTAACTAGTAATCTAACGCGTTACTATTTCCAAACAAGTTATCAGATTTAAGTTACTTTTCCAAATCACTGTGTGTTACTATTTTGTCATTTCCTTGGAAAAAAAGACATATTTTTGCATCTCAACGAGTGACGTAACATAATGTCACGTTTTCAGCCTAAAAACACTAACACTGGTCGGGGAGAGAGATGGAAATATGTCACTGTTCTGAGTCTGCATCAGCTTTGTTGATGTTACTGTTAAAATGCATTTCCAAGAAAGTGAGTGTTGGAAATGTTTGTCATTAGTGTGTTGAGGCGGTGGAGATGTTGTCAGCAGCATCTGAATGTAACTAATAAAGTAACTTGTAATGTAACTTAGTTACTTTCAAAATTAAGTAGGCTAATCAGTAAATGTATACTTTTAAAACAAAGAGAATGATGACACATTCTCTGTTTATTTTGCAGTGAGAAAAAACATGCAAACATAAAGTGCATGCAGATGCTTAAAAGAATAGTTAAATATCCTTGTAGTGATAATACCAAAACTCTGACTTGAAACATTTTGTCAGATTTTTTTCTGTATGAGTTGTTTAGAATTTAGGCCTGGTTTGTCTAGTAAAACATCTTTATTGGTTGGCTCCCTTTGCTGCATCAAACATCTTCTTGCGGCCCTCCATTCCTGACATGGCCTCCACATTTTTCCTCCAGTCGCTCACTTCCACAGTTTTCTCCTGAAGATGTAAAAAGACGATGACACAGCTCAAATGTTCGTACTGTAGATTATTCATATGTTCCGTATAATCATACCTTCTCCGTGTCCTCCTTTTTTACAGATTTCAGATTTGCTCGTAGATCCACTTTGTGTTTTGAGCCGAGGAGCGAGCGCAGGATGGCATCAGCCGACACCCTCACTCTTCTGAGGTTAGGCCTCTTAAACTTCCCTCGGAGGTCCAGCACCTTGATGTTCAGGTCTTTTATCTAAAAGAGTGTTATATGACTATCTTTAATGTTGTGTCTCATTTCTGTCGTCCACTTACTGTACCTCTCTGGTGTTGTGCAGCACTTTGGCCTCAATGTCATACCGCTCCTCATCCACTACATCTATTTTGGTGTGTAGCTCTTCACACAGATCCTAAGGCAGAGGGATTATGGAGCTAGAAAAGTGTTACTTTGAATTACACGAATAAACAAACAGTACCTTGAGCTTCTGTAGTGACATCATGTTGGTTTGAATCGGAGGAGCTTTTTCATCGAGATATCTGGCCTTTTGTTCCTCTTTCTCCAGCATCTCCTGCTCCAGCTCCTCTTTGGCTTTTGCAACCATCAAGCTCTGCAGTGGACAAGCTATAGCACTAAGTTCCATAGTTATTATCTATGGTGAGTCTATGTTCACACAAGCACCCACCTTCAGCATGAGCTTTCGGGATGCGGAAATTTTGGATTTCTGCAATAGAGACATTTGTAAAACAAAAAAAACAAAGAAACCTCAAACATTTTTATTTTTTTTTCATGTGCAATTTTAATGTGATGATATGTTAAATCCTACCTCTGGTCTATGGGTTTCATGAGAACATAGAAAAAACAAAACAAAATGTAGTGTTTATATAGTGCCTTGCGAAAGTACTAATACACCTTGAACTTTTGCACATTTTGTCATGTTTACAACTCTAAATGCAAAGATTTTATTTTGAATTTTTTACTGAAAGTTCACACACAACACAAGTAACAGGCAACTGTGAAGTGAAAGCAAAATGATGCATGATTCTGTTATTTTACAAAAAATAGAAAAGTGGGGCGTGCATAAGTATTCATACAGCATGACTTAATACTTTGTGGAACCCCCTTTTGCTGCAATAACAGCAGCAAGTCTTCTGGGGTATGACTCTACAAGATTTGCACATCTAGAGACTGACATTTTAGCCCATTCCTCTTTACAAAACAACTCAAGCTCTGTCAAATTAGAAGGAGAGTGTTTGTGAACAGCAGTTTTCAGGTCTTTCCACAGATTTTCAATAGGATTTAGGTCAGGACTTTGACTGGGCCATTCTAACACATTAATATGTTTGTTTTTAAACCATTCCATTGTAGATTTAGCTTTGTGTTTAGGGTCATTGTCCTGCTGGAAGGTGAATCTCCGCCCCAGCCTCAATTCTCTTGCTGACTCCAGCAGGTTTTCCTCCAAAATGTCCCATAGCATGATGCTCCCCCCACCATATTTGACACTGGGGATGGTGCACTCAGGACAATGAGCAGTGTTAGATTTGCACCATACATAATGTTTTGCATTTGGTCCAAAAAGTTAAATTTTTGTCTCATCTGACCAGAGCACCTTCTTCCACATGGTAGCTGTGTCCTCCATATGACTTTTAGCAAACTTCAAACGGGATTTCTTATGGCCTCCTTTCAATAATGGCTTTCTTCTTTCTTCTTCTAGGGCACTTGGTTGCATTTCTGACCAGTGCGCTCCTTGTTCGGTCTGTGAGTTTAGGTGGACGGCCGTGTCTTGGTAAGTTCGCAGTAGTGCTATACTCTTTCCATTTCTGAATGATGGATTCAACAGTGCTCCGTGAGATGTTCAAATCTTGGGAATCTTTGTATAACTTAACGCTGCTTTAAACTTCTCCACAACTTTATCCCTGACCTCTCTGGTGTGCTCCTTGGCCTTCATGATGTTGCTTAGTGACCAATACACTCTGACCATAGCTCTGAGGCCCT
Organism: Neogobius melanostomus; assembly: GCA_007210695.1. Classification (NCBI taxonomy): domain Eukaryota; kingdom Metazoa; phylum Chordata; class Actinopteri; order Gobiiformes; family Gobiidae; genus Neogobius; species Neogobius melanostomus. Next base: position 3,576,601 of record VHKM01000073.1, on the reverse strand, counting down.
CACAGAACAGCTGGAATTATACTGAGAGTAGATTATGCATAGGTGGACTCTATTTCATTTTGCTTTCACTTCACAGTTGTCTGTTACTTGTGTGTGAACTTTCAGTAAAAAATTCAAAATAAAATCTTTACATTTAGGGTTGTAAACATGACAAAATGTGCAAAAGTTCAAGGTGTATTAGTACTTTCGCAAGGAACTGTATTCTACAGTTCCTGCTTCAAGTTCATGGTTAAGACTCTGTTGTCAGTGACATACAATGGAAAGAAAGACAGTCCACTTACGCTTTCTCAGGCATCTTGACTATTCACGTTCCCCCTGGAAGACAAAAATAAAACCTTTTGGCTTTTGAAGTGGCAGACACAGGGGACTACTGAGGTCTAATCCGTCAGTGAGTCAACTATGTTGTCAATTTTAGCTCCATTAAAAGGCATATGTTCTCCCTGGATATAACATGGATGCAACATAGATAAATGTTATCAGATTGCATCATGGATCACAGAAACATAAAGTCCCTTGTTTTGTTGTTCCATCTCATCGGACACAAGCTGGACCTGGTCCTATTTTCACCTCCGAGTGGTGATAGCCGAGTCTGTCATGTGGCAAAGTGATGGCAGACAGGCAGAAGCAAACTCAAGCCAACATGGCAGCTAGTCCACAGATAAAGGACCTCGCACTTATCGCCACTGTCCCACTCACACGGTCTCAACCACTGCACAAGACACAAATAGAGCTTTTCCTGGAAAAGAACTTGCCTGGAGCAACCGCACGTTAGCAGGCATTACTGATATGGCAAGTATTGGTAATCAAGCCATGATTTAATGTTTATTTATATTTGTGAATTATGATTTATCTCTATTTTTTTATCAGGATATTTGGACATTGGTTGTGGTGTCCCACAGGGATCTGTCTTAGGCCCAAAGTTGTTCAATTTATATTTAATGACATTTTTAATGTGTCTAAATCATTAAAATTAGTCATTTTTGCAGATGATACAAACATTTTGTATTCTAATGACAATTATAGTAATTTAGTAACCAACATAAACCGTGAACTAAGGAAATTAAAATCATGGATGGACATTAACAAATTGTCCCTCAACTTAAATAAAACAAAAGTAGACCCAGTAAATATAGACGGTGTAGTCTTAGATACAGTATCAGAAATTAAATTCTTAGGAGTCACCATTGACAGTAAATTAAGCTGGAAACCACACATAAGACACATACAAGGTAAAGTCTCTAAAAGTATCTCAATCATTAATAAAGCCAAGTTTTCTTAAATTACAATGCATTGTTTTTATTATATGGTTCATAGAAGTTTGGGGCAATAACTATAAAAGTTCATTACACCCTCTTGTTATACTCCAAAATGGGCTGTAACAATTATACATAAAGTACATGTAGGATATTGTGATCACACTAATATATTATTTCTGCAGTCTAAACTGTTAAAAATGTATGATTTAGTTGATTTCTCTACTGCTCAACTTCTGTTTAAAGCTAACAAAAGTGTGCTACCTGCAAGGATACAAATGCTTTTCACACGCACAGAAGGGGCTATAACCTTAAGGGGTGTGATAACTTTAAGATTCAAGCAGTGACTTCCACCAGAAAAAGTATGTGTGTGTCTGTATGTGGAGTTAAACTCTGGAACAAAATTGGGGCAGAGCTCAAACAATGTCCAAATATTCAACATTTCAAATCAAGATATAAAAAAATGGTATGGTCAGAGTACAGGAAGGAGGAAATGGGTACTTGATTGCTAGTGGGTGTTACAAAGTGCTGTATACTGTACTTTAAAGGACAGATCAAGCTAATGATGAAGTCTATTGTTGTTGTTGTTACTATTGTACTATTGTAGTTAGGCCCGAGCGCCATCAGGGTTGGCGAAGGGGCTCTTGTTATTATTATTATTATTATTGTTGTTGTTATTGTTATTATTATTGTAAGAGGATATAACATGTAACTCAGTAAATAAGAAAAACTAAGTGACTATATTGTATTAGTATTATTTTATATCAACTATATGACTTGGTTGATTTTGTTTGTTGTTGTTTTATTTTATTTTTTGTTTTTGCTTTCTTCATTTTTCATTAATGATAGTGATTAATAATGTATTGTGACATATTAGTATAAGAATTGATTAGGTGGGGTAATTGTTATTGCCATTGTTATTGCTATTGCTGTTGTGTTATTATCATCATTATTTTAACAGTCTATGATTAATACATAACAATCTATATATTATTCTTAGAAACAAACTAAATCGATTCAGACAGCGGTATTGGTATTGGTGCTGATGGTAATAAAAAGGAATTAAATTCTTAGAAGCTATAACATGTACATATCCATGTACTCCGCATTCAACATAACCCGTAGTACAGGGCAGACAAGTGGGGGCCGGCTGCTTGAGGAAAGCCTCTTCTGGCAGCAGACTCCTAAATCTTGTCTCTTTTAATGCACAGCATAGGACACTTAACAAATGATGGTCCGGTTGCTCGGGGGCTGCTCCCCTCTGGCAGCAGGTCCAGACACAGGAAAGACAAAAGAAAAAAGAAGAGCCTCGACTCCTTTTTAATACACATCATTAAGATTAATCTTGTTATCATGAGCATCAATCAGTCTGCTATTATTGTACCTTTCATGAATAAATGTGGAGTATATTATGTATCATTCAAGCACTTTGATACAAAGTAATGCTTTATGGGTTGTAATGATGATGGTAAATAACAGTAATATCAACATGGTAATAGAATAGGTATAGGAAACAAAATTATACACTTGTTATAAAGTGTAACATGCTGTGAATGTTGACTTAATGTAATGCATTGTTGCATTTGTTGTAAATATGTTATCCAACTTAATTGTTTAGTAAGACAATAAGAACTAAACATTGTTATTGTTGCAACCACATTATTATTTAAGTATATGAACAGGGGTGGGAGTTCGTTCATATACTTAAAGACAATAAGCTTGTCTTCTTCCCACTCCTTTTCTAGCTAGAATGTTATGTATTTATTATTATTATTATTATTATTTAATCTTTTATTTTTTTAATCTTTTATTTTTTTGTGCCTGTGTTGTGTAGCTCGAAATAAAAATATCAATCAATCAATCAATCAGTCAGTCAATCAATCAATATTAGTTTCAGGGGCATCTAAACGGTCATCTGGTGACAAACTGCCCAAATTGATCAGACCTTAGGACTCCTTCTGAACTTGAAAAATTTAGAACAATTTACTACAAATAAAACAAAACTTTGTTACAAAGAACCATATAAAACCTACAGTATGTTTGATACTCTGTTTTAGATGATTTCATGATTTCTGAAACAAAGGAAGCTGCCAAATTTCCCCTAGAATGAGCTGAAGCAAGTCAAAAAACATGTCTAACCCCTGGGTTAGACATTTAAATCAACTAACTACATTAGATTGTCAAGTTATTTTGTACAAGCTTTTACATTACAAGAGGATCACTCCGAGGTCCCAATAAAAAGGAACGGAAACGCCCAATATTAAATGTTCACTGTATCTCCAATTAATTTCTGCTTGCTGACTGACTTTCTGCTGAAGTAATACTTTTCTGCTTTTGAGAGAAACTCACAGTTACTTTGTATTGCAGTATTCATTCATTCTCTTTTCTTGAGGTGGCATACTATCTACTTTTTCATTTGTTCTCACTTCCCTCTATTCAAACTTTTACAAATGGTTTAAGATGCCCTAACTATGACAGGAGACATGGCTTACCTTTGTGCTGATGCCTCGGATGCAGATGTGCTACTCAGAGATGGGGAGAACGAATATTTATCTCTTGCTCCCGTTGTCCCTCCTCTATCACAAGGAGACTTAAATAGTAACGCACACACACAAACACACACACACACACACACACACACACACACACACACACACACACACACCACACACACACACACACACACACACACACACACACACACACACTGACAGCTAGCTACTCTGTCAGTGTGGCGCTGGCATCACTATCAGTGTTTTGTTTTTGTTGATATGAGTTTTATTGTGTTACTTAACTTTATTATTTCTTACTTACTTTAAATCCATAAGTCTTTATTTTGAGAGATTATCTTGGTTTATGCTTTCACATTAGCAATTCTGCATAGGTAAAGTTCACAAGGCATATTTATCCTGTTATTATATCAATTATTATTATTTTGTTTTTCTGAAGTTTTCTTGCTACTTAGACGTTGAAGAAATGCCTGCACTCCCTTGAGATTGCAGGGCCCCCTTTCTCTGATTAGGATAATAGCTACAGACAATTCTAAGCCAGGTTTTAAAGCAGGAATGTAGTTTCCAGTATACATTTGGCTAAAGCTCTCTAACTAAACATAGACAAATTGCAGCAACATGTGATGCTGCACTCTTCAATTTGTACTGCCAGACGACACAGCCAGGCCATTTGCGTCACACCAATTGACCCACTGTTCCACAAAATGCATTCTTCATACCCCATAATCACTAATTCATTGACATAATATGTGCTGCTTTCTTTTTTAATAGTTGTAATAGTCACTGAAATTGGAAGCGTGAATTTTATTTATTTGCTTTTATCTCAAACTCAATCTTCTTGTTAGGTGTATATGATACCATCTGTGACATTGTTGTTAATGGCAAGACAGCATATTTTTGTGTAGTGGTTTTGTCATTGGCAGTTGGACCAGCTTCAAATTCTTCTTTGCATTTCATCGCCACAGGCCTGAGTTGGAGCTGAGTCAGAGGCCTAAGTATCTCAGGCTGATTTGATTTACGAGACTATGATCTGCAGTGTTGGCCCGGAGCAGCTGATTATAATTTCACTGTATATATGGCAAGAGGGATTACCTGCGAGCGTGGTGCGTGCCAGACTGTCTCTAGGAGATATATATATATATATATATATATATATATATATAAGCACTTTGTGATACTTTTCGGTATGAAAAGAGCTTTATAAATAAAATTTGATTGAAAACTGTGGCACGTATAGACTGCACGAGAGTAATGGCCAGTAAATTACTGTGCAATTTACTCTCTGGTAAGCTTGAAAGGCAGCTTGTTGTTCTACCGCATTGGATTAAGAATGATTTAGAATGATTAAGAAGTTAGCTCATTAATTAACAACCCAAGTCTCATTGTAGTACAGTACATTTTACAGTTTCAGTGGAGTTTGTTTTTAAACATCATTTTGTATTCATAAGAGCTGCGATTTCTGCTCCATAGGTGTATCCTTCAGGCTCTTCTGCTGTAACCATAGACATATATTAGTAGACTGTTATTGCTCACTCCTCTCCATTTGCATTAATTACTTCAGTCAAGAGAATCCATGATTGCAGCTCAGTCTCTTCCTCCAGAGCATGTTCCAAAAAAAACAAAAAACAAAATACAGTTCTGTGAGGCGGGATGAGCAGCAACAAGCCACCACAGTGCTCCAGGGGCTGTCAATCAAAGCCCAAAGCCAAAACTTTTAAAAATATGATACTCTTACTTCTACTTCTTAGCGTTGCCATGGGAATAAACTGTTTTTTTTTAAATAATAAAAGTCTTCGGCGCCAGGAGTATTATAGTAGTATTTGACATGTGTAAAGTCTCCATTCGTTTCCATGTTGTAGTAAACCTTTTGGAGCTGCCCCTAACCACCTCTCTCTGTCATGGGTGACTGCTACTGTTAAGATGGTTAATGACAGAAAAAGAGAGGATAAAACATGTGTTTTTGTCATACACATTATATTCACTGTTGACTGTATTGTATGACACAAAAGCTAAATGGGAATGTTCCCGCTATTGCCCCTTGGACCTTTAACTTAAACTCCAAGTACCCCTTACCACAAATTGATCAACTAAAGCCTGTATATGTAACTAAAAATACACATTTGTTCAAAGTAAAGCTAAAATGTGTAACATGTGTGTAACTAAAAGATGCTGTATGTAATGGGGAAACTAGAAAGTGTGACAATGGCTTCTGTCTCTACTTAACAGCTACAGGTTTGTGATGCACCCAACATTCTCACCTAAACACATATTTAGTTTACATCCTCCTTATTTTATACTGTTATGGTAGTGTGTAACCCTCTCCACTAAAAAATATTCACCAATGGACCTTTACTACAATGGTAGGCGAGTTTGCTTGGTGACAGGTGGATTTTCTTTGTTGTTAAACATAAGAAGACATAGGGCCGAGCTTCCCAATCTTGGTCCATAGTTAAGTTGATGGGTCAGACAAAGAGCGGTTCAGAAGCCCCTTATGAGAGACCAACAGGCCCGGTTAGAACCATGAGGCCGTCCTTCTGTGGACTCAACACCTGCAGGAGGAGCCATAGGGGCTGGTGCAATGTGATTTGGGCAGCTCCAACATCTGCCCCCACGACCCAGCAATGGAAAAGTGGAAGAAAATGGATGGATGGATGGATGGATGTATATGACATAACAGGAGGGGTCCGTGGGCCTTTCACATATATTTTAAAGATAGAAATATTTTAAATGTATTCTATTTTCAATATTTTTTTACTGAGTATTTAAACAGGTTCTTGGTCTCTGTTGTGTAATTATACTTCCTAAAATCAATTTTCGGAGCCAGATGTTCTATGCTTGTGGGGCAGATTTTGCCCCGGTCCTGACCCTGTCCACAAACCAAGTATTTTAGTTCAGAGTTCAGAGTGGGATTGAGCGTGTGTGTGGGCTGAGCAGGCTACACCGCCTGCTTGGAAGCGAACTACTGTTCTACTGAACTCTTAATATATGTTTTTAATTATTGTTTTGTATATTTTTATGAGTGATTGATTTGTTTTATTGTGTTTTATTGTGTATTTGGTGTTGCTGTGAGGCACATTGAGTTGCATTGTGCATGAAATGTGCTTTATAAATAAATTTGCCTTGCCTTGCCTTGCCTAGTTCTGATGAAAGGGTTGCTTCAGGTTGCTTATGAACAGTAACACTTAGTACTGTTAACTGTTTTTTGATTTGTAAAAGTGTGGACAGATGTAAAAAATCTTTCATCAATAATTATTTGCATAAACCATGGAGGAACATAAGCTCTCTGTATGTTTAATGATAATATAACCAAATTTAGAAGCAAAAATAAAGGGTCGTCTTTGTTCTTGTCTCTTCTAGCTGGAGCAGAGAAGGGACAGGTTGGACACGTCTCGGCTGATGCCCCGGAGGAGTTCACACAGCAGATGTGGGCTGAAGGTGAGGTGTAGCTTCAGGCTTCACTGAGCATGGGCCAGAGCGCCTGCTCCCTGACCAAATCCAAAACCCTTTGGACCAAAGCACTTCGCATAACAACCTGGAACAGCAAATCAGATCAGTGCCGTTATAAACAAATATGTTTTTTATATTTTTATATAAAAATGTGTATATTGCACCTTTGCAGAAGATCTCTCCATCTTTGTCTGCAAGTGTTGTGGACTCCAGGCCTTTTCCGCACTTAGCACATCGAAAGCACCCCTTGTGCCAGGACTGGAAGAAAATGATGTGATCCATTTAGACATGAGCCATAGTTATATCCTCTGCTCTTCTTTGCATTACTTACGTTGCCTCCACCAATGACCTTCTCGGCGGCATACACAGTTTTCTCACATCGAGGGCACACATCTGAGCCAGTTGCTGCTTTCTGGGCAAACTTGGAAGCATTGGGGTTATTTGTTGGACGGTGAGGAGCTTGTCTGTTAAAGAAATGTTGAAAGTTAAACTTTTATTGCATTTTTTTTCTTTTTTGGCATTTTAAAATCAACTTTTTGATGTTAAACTTACCCTTCGGGCTTGATTCCTAGCCCCTCGCCAGTGTCCATACTCAGGGTCCCTGCTCCACCCCCAAAGCCATAACCTTTTGGTCCATATTTCTTGCCATAGCAGGATTTGCAGTAGATCTCATCCACATGGACAGCCACTGTGGTGCTGTCTAGGTTTTTCTTACAAACCACTATCAATAAACAACAAATAACAATTAAAAAAAAAATCTAGTAAACTTAAAGTAGCAATGCTATGTTAAAAGTTTAAGTATTCTTCTCATTGTATTACTAAAGTGCATACTAAAGTACAATTATAAGAAGCTCCCAGAAGGAAAATGTATTTACTTTGCTTGAGGAGGACCATTGAATTATGAGGAGGACCTAATTAAAAAATCAAAATAAGCTTTATTGTCAAGTCTATACATGTAGAACTGGTGGAGGCAGAGGGAGTTTGGACTGGAAAGACAACAACTTGACAGTAGCTATAGACACTTACATTTTCACTAGAACATAAACTAAACTAGTCCTCAGAAGTATTACTCCGTCCGACGCAACTTATTGACTGGTGTTTGACTTGTTACACTATTTATTGCAGTAACATACCACTTGGCTTTCCATCAGCTCAGATAAATAGTGGCCTGTGTTTGAGGAGAGCCATGCATCCTCCTCTGCCATATAAGGGAAACTTTGTCACATGTTTGCGCTCAATCCAAACAAGGAGTGGGATTTCTGACTGCAAAGCTGCAGATGCTTGCTTTCCCCTGTCAAATACCCCACATTCCTCTCTAGCCTTTTATCCCCCCCCCCCCCCCACCCCGAATGGTTTGTGCGAGTTGCTTGACAATTTAAGAAGATTATGTGTGAAGTTGAATACTCACTGCACAGAAAGCAGGATTTATGCCAACTCTTCCCCTCGCACTGCACTTCCTCGGCAAAGTATACCGTTTTCTGGCAGCAGCCGCACTTGTTCCCTCCTCCGAAAGGCATTCTGTGACCACACATGATTCTTAAAACATATTCACAGGTCTTCATTCATTGTTTGTGCAACTCTACAGTTTAATTCAACCAACTACAACTATCTTCAACACCGAGATATGCAGCAACATCCATAAAAGGAGCTCATACAGGAGTCCATCCTAGCTATAAAATTCAAATTAGTGGCACATTTCAATTCTAACCACAGTTAAGCATTTAACAAATACTTTCACCCTTACTAAAGTTCTTGACTTCATAACTTGGACCAGACAGAAATGTACTCTTTCCTAAAAACTGACTGACAATATCAATCATTTAGGCTTTAATAAACTGGATTATACAATGATAAAAAGAGCAAAGATGAACTAACCAATTATAGACATTGAAATATATCTTGCTGAACTTACATCTTACATGAATTTTGATTAAGTTGTTATAAAGTTTGGATCATACTGTACCTGCACCGTCTGAAGTTCTCCCTCTTTTGAAGATGCAGCTAAACTCAGTGTTGCCAGTAGAGGATACGTGAGAGGCTCAGTGGACAGGCGCAGGACTGAGGAGGAGTCAGGGCACAGAGTGTGTACCTTTGATGGGAGGGTGGACGACTTCAGCTTTGCTGTTCTTGAGTTCATCAGTTTTGAATTTACACACTCTTTGTTTCAATTTCACAAGCCCTGGTTTAACTTTTTTTGCTTATTGTATTAAGTCTGGAATGAGCTATTGGAATTCACACAACAGTACTCTGCTTTTATACCCAAAAGTAATTATGCCTGAATTTAGAATCAGTTCACAGTCTGTTCAACCTAATATTTCTTCCCAAAGAGCATGAAAGATCCTGGCTCTTAGCATTTATCTGGACAATGCTCACTTTTCCTGTTGTTTCAGTCTATCATTGTGCTTGTGATACCATTACAGACTTGGTGTGACTCATTACATACTGAAAACTATATAACTTCCTTTTAGTGGTCATGGGATGTGCCTTCTAGAGGCCTTATGCCCCGACGTATGCATTTCTCATGTGAATCTAACAGTCGGATGAGTTTACACCTTTCAGGGAGCAAAGTGGAGCTTTACTGTTATGATAATGCTAACAACAATTACCCCAGTAATGTCCGGATTTGCAAGATATTGATGGACAAAACAAATGTAATTTTACAATACAAGAAAGAAATAAGTATAGGGGCTTTAATACTATGAGCAACTTTACACTGAAAATAACATTTTTACAGAATAGTTTACTTCTGACAAAATGTATGTGTTTTGAAAGGGATGTTTTGTGGGTTGTTGTATTTGCAGATGACAAGCTCTCTAATGGCATTGCTAGATTCAGGCCACAGTTGGCATTTTGCTTGTGATCTTGTCCACTCTGACATTCAACAATTGCATGGAGCGGGAACCATTGTTTCCCTCTTGAGTTGCAGAATTGGACATGTGACCTTTCCGTGCATTGCAAATGACCGTCTCAAGTCAGGCCCGCTAAACCCACACCACCGTGTTGCCTTGTCTCTAGAGTAGACTATTGTAGATTGCTTTTGTTTCCCAACTTGACAGTGCAGAGATGCAGCCACATATTTCTATAATCCTGCCTCTTCTCTCATCCCATTCTCCAGGCTCTTCACCCTCATGCAAAGAGACAGTGATCAACTCAAGAAGCCTATTTATAGCCGATGGTTGGCCAACACTAGCCCTCTGTCTCCTCTTCGTAGACATCCGCCTGGGCTAGTTGGAGTCATGTGACCAGGCTCATGACAGACAGAGCGGGAGAGGAGGAGAGGTAATAGAGAGAGTGCATTTATCCTTAGGAAGAGGAGCGCACAGGCATGCGGCTGGGCTCGGCTCCATCCTTCAGTCAGTGCTGGAGTTCTTGGATTCCGCTCAGGGATTTTGCACTTGACTTGTACCCCTTGGTGATGCCTTTCTTTTGGCAGCGATGACCATGGAAGATTTGCCAAGTTTTCAGGTGGGTTTGAAGAGGCGTTTTTAGGTGAGGTTACTTTACAATCTGTTTTCCAGAATTCAATGATGTATTTTTAGCAAACACTGGTTTGCACTATTTTAAGATAAGATGCAGTAACATTATAGTCAAGCAATGGTTTACATACAGTATACTCAGTGTGTTTTGATCGGGGCAATTACTTAATTTCACAAAGAATAGCAAAACTCTTGAGTATGTCCTTTTCCATTTTGTCCTGATTTAATCTTTGGTTAGTCTTCACTCTGGTAATAAAAAAAAAAATTGGTACATATTTATGTGAGAAAAAAAAAGAAACTGTGGAAGGATCGGTCAGAAAGAGTGGGCACATTTACCATAAAATCCCCCAATAAAAACATATTGTGGTGAAAATAGATTTCAAATCACATTATCACCTCCAAGTGCCTAATTCATCTTCAGGGGATTACGCATAGAATATCCATGAATTTATTTCCAATCCAGCTCGCCATAGCATTAATTGGCATAATTATTCATTGTCTATAAAGAACCATGTGATCAAACCTGGTCCAAACCTGAATGCATCTGTTGAATCACAAGAACATTACTGTGTTTCCATATGGTGGAGTATTCCAGCTAATATAATTTAGCTGAGGGTTTGTATGTTCACGAAGCACAATTGGCTTTATTTGGGGGGAAATGAGCTAATTATATTTATCTGCAAATCTTTCCACTGGCCCCTAATTCAACTACGCTGACCTGTTTATGCAGTTACATAAATCAACCAGCAGAGGTCACTGGCAGCTTGTTCGCTTTAAATGATGACGTTGAGACACACCCTGGACCCCTTTTTGCTTTCTCTCTTCCCCCCCCCCCTCTCTCTCTCCAGTAGCTTTGTTTGGTTGTAAGCTGCAGCACCGATGTAAAAGGTGACAAGGATTTATTTAGTGAAGCGGAAACCGTGAGCAATGGAGTGTGAAGTACAGGATTAATACGCAGCGTGGGTAGTTTGAGATATGCAGGACGTGGCTGCAGAAACGGGCTGCCTGTTTGTACCTGCCTCTCAACACTTTGATGCTGTAGATTAGCTCTGTTAATTAAACGGTGATTATGTTGAGCACATGGGCAAAAGATCTGATATTGTGCATAATGTGTTTGTCTCAAGGTCAGGCAACTGTCTTTGGTGGTTTACAAATGTATCTTCCAGTTGCAGATACCGGTTTATGGTTCACTTTAAAAGCTTCAGATGTAATGTCTGTCTAATGATCTGTAATTATCAAAGAATAATTGCAGCCATTAGATTGTGAGATTCATCTTGTAGCCCTAGACTGTATAGTGTTGTTGAATAATGGTGCTGTTGTGCTGCTCTTGTACTGCCTCTTTAGCTTTAGATAGCAGCAATTTACCCCCTTAACACCAGTCCTTTACTTGGTATTACACCTTGCTCTGGGCATAAGCTAAATCTGGACATCCTGTCTGTGTTTTTCCCCTCTTGGCATGTCCTTGGCCGGAACACTGCTATTAAGTTGCCTTGTGAATGTCATTTTCTCACACTTGCCTCCTCTAATCCACACCTCATGTATTAAAACAAAGTGTGATCATCATGTCCATCATAATCACTGTCATTGCGCACCTCCATACAGGCCCATTCTATAGCCTGCATTCACACAGTGGGTCACGCCGAGGGAGAGCCATTGCCCCTCCAGCAACAAACATGAAGTGACAATTCAAATCAGTCCAGTTCAGTGGCTCAGGCTCTGAGTCGGGGCAGAAAAGATGCACACTCAACGCGGCCAGTCGATCCGTCATCAAAAGAGAGACAAAATGCTCCTATAATGAGGATTTCTTTCTGGTGCGTGGCCCACTTTTTAACTTGACCACTTTGCAGCGCTGGACTGGCGCCAGGTCCATTTATGAGTTGGAATAGAGTGATGGTGCCTGGTAGCTGCACATTCACTACTGCAGCAGAGGATGTAGAGTCTAGAGTATAGTTATGCAAGCAGGAAGAGAGCAGCCCTACTTTGATCTCGACACTGGACGGAGGAGCAGATGCCTCTGGTCTGCATCTTTCATCAGTGGAGGATGGACCTTTGAGCAATGTAGTAATGGGAATTTTCACACTAGCCACCATCACTGTATGGACAGGTAAGTGCTTGATTCTGAAGGACAGATTTTCATCCTCTTCTATATCTGTACTATTTTTTTAATTCAGGTTCACAATAGAGTTATCACATAGTATTGGTGTGTCATTCTCATCCCCACTTTGACCTTATTTCAGACTGTTAGACCTTATAGCGGCTTACTGTGCGAACATACCGTATGAGTGACAGAACTTCCAAAGATAGACACTTATGAAAGCTTTCTGATCATTTTCTGAATCAAAGCAGCTGAAAGAGGCCCGGGATAAAGAGGACAGAATCAGGCAGCTGAACTAATTGCTACAAAGACCCCGCTGTCCTGCACTGGACTGTATTGTTTTGTGAATGGGGAGGCATGTGCAGTAGTTGCCGAGCCTCTAGTGCTGACTCATACCAGATTGCTCTTGTATGTATCTGGCTTCATATTGCTCAGCAAGTTAGTTTACTCACAAACACAATATGCTTTGATTGGTTTTCATCCAACAATACATTTTCAGAACTCTTTACGACAACAGTTTATTTTTATTTTTATTTTTATAGCCTACAGCTTTATATTATTGGTTAGTGCTTGTTTCGGAATATTTATATAACTGGCTGAAAATACTGATTATTACTGATACTGTATAGTGTGAGTGATTTGTGCTTTTGTGTAGCACTGTGTGTCGACCCTATGATAGCTTTTCACAAGCAAAATCAATGTTTTCATTGTTTCCCTGGATATACCTGGATTGTTTGTTTGTAAAATGGAGTATGGAATACACTACATGCAACGGCAGGGTTTCTCAATATAGTAGCCTACTGCTATGGAGACTGATTTGGATGAAACAAAGGGTTCAATGCAGATCTAGTCTTTTGGTTCTTGGTTGTTTGGAACTACTTACAGTAAGTCATGGTTTAGTCCTATTGCGGACCTGGTTAAAGACAAAATTAATTCCCAATAAATCTTAATTTGTCCACAGGTTACTTATAGAGACTCGCAGGTCTAACAGCATTATGTTCTACCAAGCCTTAGCAAATGTCCATTATGAGTGGATGGCCTCAATGTCTCCCTATATAATGATGCACCAGACACAGATGGTGCCGTAATTCAATTCTATACAGAGATGGCTATGGCTTTGGGAATAGCACTAATGATACATGATGTCATCGCTAGTCAAAGTATTGAAGGCTAAGAAATGCATAAATGTTGAGCTGTTCCCTGTTTTCTTTCTTCTTAATTGTTTCCCTTTTTATGACGTCTTTCTTGTTGTGATTGTGTTTGGCAAACTAAAGACACTCCAGCGTCAGATGTTCCATTATTGCCGTTTAACCTAAAATGGCACTTGGGCTGGTCCCGGGAAAAGCTGATACATAATGCATTCCAAAAGAAGGATGTTATGAAATATATTATTTCCCAGCTCTTTATTTGGCTGGAGAGCTAGGTTGATGTCTTTGTTTTTATTAAATAAATGGGTGTACGTATCATGTGGTTTGTGTTCTAGTGTCACAGTAAGAAGGTCGCCGGTTCAATTCCCGGACCGTGTTCAGTTATTGTGGTAGACTGAATTACAAAAATAATATACAGAACATCCAGTTGTAATTATAATCATGTATTATTGGTCTTTGTCAATACTGAGCAGACATTTCAAGAATGCTTGAACTGGTATGGAGTCTACATTTACAATAATGGCATAGGCTTGTCCCACTCCCTGGCAATTTATAATGCAGGACTTCTATTTTTTGACTGCTTGAACCTAGAACTGTGTCAGTTGCATAACTGCATCATTCACAAGCTTAGATTGATGAAATGATTTATGTCTGTGCTGAAAAAGAAAACCCAAGACATTATATGTGAGCTTCCTCCCTTAACCTTGCCATAGCCCGTCATTCACATGTTGAGACTGTTTTATGTTTTCCAATGTAGATATAGGTTCCTCAAACCCTGCTACTTGCATTGCTTACTGTTGTTATGTCTTTGAGCAAGACATGAAAGAGGTCAAATTTCCGAATGGCAGCCCTATTTCTGTGTGACTGACGAGTGAAGGACTTGACACTCAATAATCGTTGATGCACATTTCATGTCGCAATAGAAATATACATGTACCCAGGGTTTTGGTGGTTGGTTGGTTGGTTGAATTTCTCCGCATTTGATCTTTTTTCTTAGTGTTGAAAGCAGCTGTAAAACAGTGGGATGCAGCTGGCTGTTGTGACCCACCATGTAGGCCTCTAATAATAATGACATCATTCAGAATGACATACTGCACTTAAACCCTGTAATAAAACAACTGATGAGCTCACTTACACTAATCTGATCTTTTTATAAAATTGTATTTGGAGGCTTTAATTAAACAGCTTTATATTCTTATCTTCCACAGTTTATCTCAGGAGTTGCCAAACTGGGGATTGGGAAATCCCCTGTGGCCGGCCTATTCATTTTGCGGCCTGGGGGCCAGATCTGGCCCGCCAAGCAGTCTGATCTAGCCCACTGGCAAATTCTCATAATAAGTAAATAATATAGACAACACACCTGCAAATGTTACAACCGTTACCGTAGCTACGTTACTGCAGCTACCAGCCTACCACTAATGTCCACAGCAGCGTGCACTCTGCCTCAACTAAAAACATAATAATCACAGAGAATTCCTGTTTAGAGTAGTGTCAGAACTCTGGTAGAATCGAGTCCAGATGAGTAGCTAATGTACATCCTTTTGTTTACACCTCTTAAGTAGCCATGTGGTTCTGGTGAGGGCAGAGAGTTAGCCCTTCAAAATAATACAATAGAACTGGAAAGGCCTTTAAACACTGATAGGGCTGAAATAACATTGTCAAAGCAAGAGTGATAATACTGCATTTATCTGCTGCTGCTGTGGTTTTTAAAACTTATGTTTCGGCTCAAATTCTATTTGAGCAATGATGGTAATGAATTTCTCATTATTTTCTCATAAAAATATGAATAATATATATCCGAGGCACAACTGGATTAAATACTATAGTTTATTAAAACGCCGGCGCGTTTCACTGCGTCGGCGTTTTAATAAAATTAGTAAAAGCTCCAATTACATTTTACTGAGGGGTCCCAAATTGTTTACATTAATATTTTGGGGGTCACAACCTGAACAGTTTTGGAAACCCATGGTTTTACTGGCTGGCCTTTAAAACTCTGATGCCAGCCACCAAACTATAATGTATTTCTTTTTAAATTGAAAGTGTGAATTGCAGTTTGCCCTCATTGAACCACACTCTAACAGAGCAAAGTCACAAAATGGAGGAATCTGGGCCTTTGTGCTATATATAATAATTAGATCAGGCTTCTTGTAATAGTGTGTTATAAAACAGTGTAATTGTGGAACAGAGGCACAAAAAGCATCCAATTATGCTTTTGCAATGTGAAGGTTTGTTGAACATCTTTAAAGCAAGTAAAAACATTATTATTACAGTCAACATCTTCCAGGCTCAAAACCACAGACTGGTCTCCACATTTGCTCTTCTATATTTTAGAGTGAGGGTATAATTTAAAGATTTATTTTGATTGGACACATCATATTTGAGAATAACCTTAAGATGTCCTAGTTTTGGAAAGTAAAATGCTATTCCTTTGACAAATTGTTGGTCTGCCCAAGTACAAATTTTCAGTCTTGTCTCGAGTTGATTATAGGCTAGAGGAAAGAAATTTTAGTTGCTTTGAAGACGCCATGCTGAAAGGAAAGCATCTAGAAAGGGCCTTCAGCTTGCGAGCTTGATTGTAAAGAACACCGCGAGGGCCCTGGGACAGAACTGAGCATGATGTCACCAAAGAGGGTAACGCGAGTCACTCATGTTTGTTGATAATAGGTGTCGGGAGTGTGAGAGTGTCCAGAAGGGAGACAGTGAAGACTGTCTACACAATATGTTCTCCCACACAGACACAGCCATCTTAGCTATCTGCTATGGCTCACTGTTGTCCTGTATCGATTGGCTCCATCATTTTAAACGAGGGCATGAGGGTCCAAATTGCATTACTGTAAGCTGCTGTAGAGTTGAAAGCAGCTTGTCTTTGCCAGAGCATCACTATTGTCTTCTTCAGTGGAGTAATGCTGGTATTTCTCTGAAACAGGTACAGCAAAATGATCAACTTTTATTATCTCCCTGCATTTCAGGATGTAGGTTTATTTGTTGTGGAATTATATGATTTGTATGCATTTATTTCATGTAACTATGTGTAAACATATTTGCTATTAGCGTAGTGTTTTGTGATGCATTGTCAAACATTGTTTGAAAATATGTCATAAATGTATTACAATGTTTTACGACCTCAATCAATATTTAAGTCTAAACTAAAGTTCCCTTAAAACTTAATGTGTTCTAATGGTCTTCACAGAAAGTGTCAATTTCATAAGCTGACTAAGTCTGCAGAAAAATAGAGAGCATTGAATATTAAAATAGCCCATGGTGTTAGCATACGAGCAATTGCAATGTAAACAAAGAATGACACTGATGTTTGATGTTGGGTCACTGCATATAAACATCTAAACCATAAATAACACTTTCATCTCTAGCAAGGAGAGTATGATTTTATTGACACTATACAGTATAATATACTCTGTGCTGACAATGTTATAACTATACATTTGTAGGTGGTATTTGTGCTCGATGTCCGTTGTACAACTCCAGCAATTGTGCTGATCAAGTTGAAGGCCAATGCCAAGATTTTATAATATTTCCAACTACTAGTTAAGGCTAAGGTTTGATTAATTTATCTCCAGGTCGAGTGATATCTTTTGGAGCAGGGGTCAGTTTCTTATAAGTAAACACAATGGAGATATGACTCAGACATTGTAAAATCTCCATGAGTTTACGTTGGAAAATGGAAAATACTGGAGTTTTTGTTCACATGAAAACATTTAGGCACTGCAGTGTGTTACATGTTATTTACCAGTAGTGACCCGGCAGCTAAAAAAGTTGTTCCACTCTGTTTTTTCTATATGCATATGGTTTTCAGCTAATGTTATTCTATGGATAGTAGAAACATGGCGGATATCCATGGTGACAAGGATATTTGGGACATTCCATCCCAAATTCTGTACAACAAATAATACGAAAAAATCATAACATCTCTTTAACATACAACACACAAAAACACTGCATAGTCAGTCCATTTTGTATTAGGCAAAGCAAGGCATGTTTATTTATACCGCCATACACAGGGCAACTCAATGCGCAGAAGTTAATTTTATATGTTGATATCAATTAGTTTACATCTAGATTACAGAGACTATGATGAAAGCTCCCAACTCCATCTAGTGGTAAAACCTGATATTACATCATTTGTTGATCAGAGTAATGATAGATTTCAATAGGCATTGGACAGGACAGCTTTTTGAGGTGGGTGTGTGGATTGTGTGGTTGGAGTGTTGTGGGGGCAGCTGGTGTTGGCGGGCCATAAAAGGGGCCCCCTCCTGCTGCATGTGCCAAGTGGTGTCAGTCTGTCCCTGGCTTCTCTGCATGTGGGACTCTGCAGGTTGTAGCTAAAGGACCAAAAGACTTTGACCGAGGCTGTTTAAGCATGATATGCCTTTTTATCATCAAACAAAACTGTGCTTTGATTCACTTGATTATGCCTTTTTTCTTTTGTCTTTTTTTCCACAGATGAGTAATTGCTTTGTTACAACAGCAAGCACAGAGTAGATTGTAGTCAATTGCAAACAAGCAGCAAAGTATCTAATAAAATATGATTTATTTTTTAATTTTTATGAAAAACTGTAAACAATTCTGAAAACTACTCATTTGGGTAAAATTAAGAGTTTAATACAACAAAACTTTATCAGTATTACAACATGATTCATTTAATTAAAGAGGACAATTCATACACAAAGCAGTTCAAAGTCCTTTACAGAACAAATATAATGTGATTTAAGTGCATAAAGTTACACCTAAATTACAAATAAAATATATTTTATGTACTTTTGGTTATTTGACCACAGACGTATACGAGCGAGCGCGCTGTTGTCACATTAGGGGGCCGTGGCCGGCAATTAAATAAATAATAATAATAGTTTTATACAAACAAACAAACAAACAGGGCTTTGCTTCCCTTGCACAGTAAAGATTAGTTATTTCATAAAACAGTGTTGGAGGCCTGGATGCCTACAATTCACCAAAGCATCTGGTGAAAATTGTGGAAATTAGCAATAACAGCGATCGCTCGTATGGGATGAATAGATTATGGCTCTGTAAAGCTATTTGCTCCGTTTCCTTGTTCATTTAACCAGAGGGTGACTATTGTAATTTGGCTCTTGGTCCTTGAAGCAGCTTAATTTGCAATTGATACATTCAGAGGTCTAATACTGAATGCCTTAAACCATCTTCTCCCATTTCCCTGCTCCATACATGCAGTCAGTCATCTTGTCTGTGGTGAGGAGCGTGTCTCTGAGGTAGACGCCTAGGAATGCACAGCTGTTTCAAAGCAGTGCTCTGTCTGCAGCAGCAACACGTTTAGACGACCAGAATCAGACAAAGTAACTGTCACTCACCATTACTCTCTCACTCATTTACTTTTCTCCACCACATTTTATAACATTTCCCCAATAAATACAATGTGTGATATGCTTTGGTTATATTCTCTTGGTGAGAAATATTGGCCCATGACTTTTCAGACATACCAGATTGTCTTTGCTGTAAAAAAGCATTTTCCAATTTAGACTGACATAAAACGTGGGAAGTCTGAAACTAAATGTGAAAGTGATTAATTTAACTATAAGGTCAGAAATATACTGTAAATATATTAAAAATACACTTTAGCAAAACAATTTAAAACACACCTAAAAATGAATGGTTAAAATTTGAGATACATCTGTCAGGTGCCTACATGACCTTCGTTCTCAAGTGTCTAATAACCAAATGGTGGCCATTACTCTACATATGTATGCTCTAATTTATGTAGGGATATATCTTAGAAATAATGGGCCCATCATTTGTGATTTTATTTTTCATACAACTCTACAGCAAAGCATGGCTACATTCTTGAGCGTGTATTTAACCAGTTGTTCAGAGTAAAATAATGAAACTACAGTAGGACTAACAGACGAGCATGATTGACACTGTGGAGTGGAGTCATGTCAGGTCCAATGAGCGAGGAAATCGCTTCTCTTTGGTCCTCACGGTGGGGAGCTGACTTTGTTGCAATACCACTCCTTGGTGGCCAGGGGCGACTCCAAAAGAAACGTTTTAAATAGCTTCCAATGGAGACTTTACACCTCCCAAAAACAACCTCATTATCATTATTTAATCGTGCTGGTAGAATACAAAGTTTAAAGTGCATATGACAGATTTTAATGCTCTTGAAAATATGACTTATTTAGATGGATTACATCAGTTGCAAGTTCATCAGTTGCATAGTCATTTTTTTCAGTGAAGCAGCAATTTTAATGAAGAAATGTTGTGCAGAAAATGTTTAAGCTGCTGACAGGAAGTGACATAAAAGAAGGTAACATTCCATAGCAGTTTGACTCACTCGTTTCCCATTGACTTAACATGGTTGCACGGCAATAGTTTAAAATTGTTTACCTTCTTCGATGTCACTTCCTGTCGGTGTCCAATAAGGAAGTGAAATTATAAACATCACAAAAATGGTCAAAAACTAAAGAAAACTGGGTACAATCTTTAGCAAAATCTTAAATATAATCGTGTTAACTGTGTTTTAGCAAAAATTGAGGCTTTAGTTGTCTGTTTCTGGACCATTGTGGAGGCTTGTAGCGGGGCTTCCCAACTTTTCCTTTTTTAGGAGCATGCACTGTTGGAGGAGCAAGGTGTGCCATCTTATCAACAAAACGCGGACCATTACCATGAATTTGGCGGAATGTTTATTATGCATCTCTAAATATTAAATCTATGATCGGGACCTCACTGCTTTAAAAAAAAAAAATCTATATTCAACCTGTAGTCCTGCTGTAATACATTTGCAATGACAAACATAGGTCTGATACAATGTCCGATGTTGCGTACTTGCCCAGGTTGTACCTCTTACCTTGACACCAAGATTAACACAAGTTATTTTTTATGATTTGCTTTTTCCAAAGTTGATGTTCCTCTAAATCCTTCATTACATACCTTGTATCCTTGCTTTTCTTCCAGATTTGACCTGACTGGCTTTGATCATGAGTGGTGGAATAAACGTTAAAGTCATATCCCAGAGCCAAAGTGACTCAGGTGTCAGTTCTGCACAGCCTTCTCCCCGCAACACCCTTCCCCTGTCCACAATGGATCCCAGACATCAATACAGTAGCTTTCATCACCCATCTGCTCAGGTTCCTGGACGCTCCTCATACTCCTCATCATCTGCTTTCCCTGCCCACTCCGAACAGCGAAAAGATGGTGCTATAAAGAGCCACCTGCTACAGCAAAAGACTGGCATATATGCTCACCGAAGCCCAGCAGGAACTGCGAGAAGTGATGGCACATGTTCAGCATACAGCAGTCCACAGATACCAAAGAGAGCAACCCCACGATCTAAAGACACACTTGACCTCCGCGCCAGCACTCTGGCAAACAAAGCCCTCAGAGACGTTCAATTGAGACGAAATGTGAACAGAAATTGGACATTTGGTAAATGTCGAACAAGGTCTGGCATAGAAGAGAGTGATTCCCTGCATAATGCGCCGCTAGGCCACACAGGAGGGCGCCTATACGGCTCTAAGGGGACAAATGGCAACGATATTACCAAAGTGTCACAGGTTACAATGGACAACATCAGGAAAGATGTGAGGAATAATTCCTACCTGAGGGCTGGAGAGACAGAGGGGCGCAGTGATAAAGTGAGGCCAACATTCAACACTGCAAGAAGAGCAAGTGAGCCTGGCAAAATCAACATGGCGGCTGTGGCTCCATTTCGGTTCAGGTGAGGGTTGTGTACACTGGGCATGGTGTAAGTTTGAGATTTTTCATAGTTAAAAAGTATGGTGTGGGTGTGAGTGTGTAATAAAGCACTATTTTACATATACTGTTCAAAACGCCCCCTGATTTAAGTGTTAGAATAATAATGATATAAATGTGTTATGGATGTATATCTCAACATTGAACTCTATTATGAAAAATCTATATTTTAATAAATGGCAGGTTCCAAGTGCAAGAGGAGATAGACGTCTCTCTGGATGATCTGAGTGATTGCTCCTCTGACTCCATGGAGGTGTGCTGCGATGATCTTGGTACGTCATAATTATTTATTACCCTTATTCATGCTCTTGTAAAAAGGACACCAGTAATTATGTAAATGTTAAATGTTAAAAGTTTTGGACATTCTGTTTGTAAAGTCATAAATCCAGATGCTTCAAAGAGATGGGATAAAAGTTTTAGGTATATCTTGTGACCTGCTATAATTCTGTGACAGCCATGAATGAATTCCTATCATTTTTAAGACTTCACTAAGGACAATACGCAAAAAGGTTACTGAGTTTAGCAACACCAACAGAAACATTTTACGCTACTACCCAATTTCCCAGTTGTATTGTGTTGCACCCTGCTTTGCCAAACTTTAAGTCAATATGGAGTTTGGAGTTGAGCAGTCCAGTTGTTCTCACAGCATTTGCAGCCAAGTCCCAACAAAAACACTACAGTGTATGTAGCACCTGTTATGCACATCAGGAACTGCTTCAGTTCCTTCTTTATGCACATGTGGGAAATGAAGATTCTTGGCACTGAAGGACCTGTCTCGTGAGGACAACAGTTTAAATGCTATTTACTCTTAAAAGTTTTTCACCCTCTATTGCCAAACAATGCATTTACCTGTTTATCACAAGGACAATTGCATCTAATTGCTGTTACACAGCCTCAGACTGAAATATGAATACAACACAATTAAGCGCTTTCATTCATTAGCTATAATTCTGTTGCCGAACTGAAAGACCTGCCCAATTAAAGTGGCACCATGTGTAAGTGCTATTGATTTGACTAAGCAAACTGCTCATAATATTGACTGAATATTGATGGCAGGGACCACAAGTCATAACTAATACAAACGTGAACTTAGGAGTTATGTAAACAGATTGTTTGCCAATAAGCCTGATCATCATCCATATGAACATAAACAGGTACTGCTTGTAAAATAACAGTTCGGCATAAAGTATAGAAGCATTTACTCTATTTTTGTTCTAGATACATTATTAGATTCGAATGAAAGAAAATGTCCCAAAGGCTTTATTAGACTGCATTGCATATGTGCTGCTTCCTAAATTAGACTAACATGAAGTTATGTTGGCTTCCTGAATATTAAAATGTAATGGAGCAATGAAATAGACACCTGTTTTATAATAGCTTACAGCATCCGAGGGTCTTGTTTTTTCCCTTTTTATTGTAAGGGCAACAATAGGAAAAGAGGCTTGCTTTCTTTTGAGTATTTATTTATTACTTACAGTATGTCAACTAACAGTTGACAAAATCTATCACATAACAAAGCCTCTTGTATTTTTTGCCCTAACAAATCAAATTTAGTGCACCTTATCACTCAGCTTGGCCAAGTTGTACGTATCCAGATCAGTGCTTAAAAGACTCTTTTCCACATGCAGGCGCGTGTCAGCTGAATGGCTCTTTCATCCGCTTTGTGGGCCGGTACGCGCTGGTACTCAGTACCGCCACTTCCAAAAATAGCTCTTGAGCGTACCGCCACCTCTCCGTGTGCCAAGAACGTGCTTTTAGCGTACGCTCATTTGCACATCTGTTTTAATCCTTTAGCTGCTCTGCCGCTTTTCAATCAATCAATCAATCTTTATTTATAGAGCGCTTTTCATACACAAGTGCATCACAAAGTGCTTTGACATTTAAAAAGACATTAAAACATTCTCGCCCGACAGACCCTCCCACCCTCCCAATATACAGTTATCACAATACACACGTACACGTACACCTACACCCCTACCCTTTACTTTACACTCACACACAGAATCAAGTACATAATCAAGTACATAATCAAGTACATCAGAGCGCCCTTCACAATGCACGCTTCCTATTTCGTCCCACCGTGAGCAGAGACTACATTACCCATACACCCTTAAGTTGTACAGTATGAGTGAAAAGCGCCATACGCTGCTGTAACCGCTGTAAACAACTTAACATGATGCTCAAACAAGCGGATCCCGGAGAGGGTGTCTGGAACGCAACCATCGCTGCTCCGTTAAAATACATTGAACACTTGACTATGCTCTCCTGGCTTCAGAGTAGTAAAAGAACAAGGTCAGAATCAGAGGACGCGTTGGCTGACCCCACCTGTGCCGCGGTCATTGATGTTCTCACATGTGGCGATGAGCACGAGTAAATATGGCTATAAACAAACTTCTGCACCCTGAGATGAGGCGGACTGCAGACAGAATGGAGCCTGACAAGCTGCAATGACAGCACAAGCTCCAGAACATGGAAGTGTTTGTTAGACATTTTGGAAAGCACAGACATTAGCCTGGAACAATCACATCTGTAACAGAGCTTCAGAAACATCCGTCTGTAAGAGTTCAGCTAAAACAGTCTTTCTTCTAAAGGTAAGACTGGGCTTTCATTACTGTTGTTTATTATACAGATGGATGTTCACTAAGCTTATTTTCTTTGCATTGGAGTGTCATCATGAGTTGTTTATTTGAGCAGATCCGAGTGTAATTATTGTGAATACATGATATAAATGATACAGTCCAGCATTATTACAATATCATTTATACTGTAATAATGCTGTAAAAAAAAACAAAAAAACAAGGGAAAATATAACAAAGTATATATAGGCCTATTTTTTTGTCCTTTTTTGGGGGGGGGTCCCAGCACTTCTTTTTGTCCACTTGAAGCACTGGTCCAGATGTAATTGTATTGTGCCGTTATAAGCCTTTAAGTGGCTTCTTAATTATCCTGATGACTGTGGGAGAAGCACTTTGCTGTGGGCTCCTCGGGGAGAGCAGAGACCGAGCGCTGCTCTGCTGATGGTGGTCACAGAGACTCGCGGTTTGATGCTGGGATCGCGTTTCACGTCCTGTCTGGGAGTTCCTTACACACACCAAAGGGATGCTGCAACTGCTCATGTGTCTTTGTGCGTTATCATCTGCTCCTAAATACAAGCTGGCCACTAGATAAAATGTCCACCATTTTTTAAAGTGGTTTTATTTTGTGGGAACAGATGCAGCACGCATAAACCTGCGAGATCTAAGACCTCAGGGTAAAGTCACAAGATGAATCATGTTTTGAAACCTAAAGCTAAGCCCAGTGTATTTCCTTATAGCAGATTCAGCTCTTTGCAAACAGACTGTTGCTCAGAGGTGGTCAAAGCTCTCACTATGGGGTTAAGAGTGATTCATTGTAAACTTAGGAGACATACCCCCAAAAAAGGGGTGATTTAATAACATCTGTTCTTGATTATTTGTTCGCTAGTTATAACAATGTTGAGAAAACAGTCATATTAACCAACAGCATATTTGCATAGTTTGTATTTTTAATTAAAACAAGGTTCTTATTCATAATTTGACACACTTAAGAGTTGCATGTTCTATGGGTATTTAGTTTAAAACTTGTTTTTTCAGCCTGACAGCATGAAAACAGCATCAGTTGTAAGTGTGAGTTTGTTTAATGTTGCTCTAAACAACAGAGGCAAGCATTATACTGTTTATGGGTTTAAACCTCCAGATAAGCACTTTTGGACATGGGTCCCCGTCTCCCATTTCTCCCAAGGCACTGGTTGAAGGATGGTCAAATACAGTGGACAGACTTCCCTATAGAGGCAATAAAGTGTACAAATACAAAATACAAATTCCCTTTCAGCATATCCATCTACAGGCGCATTGAGTTGCCTTGTGTACAAAATGCGCGGTATAAATAAAGTTGCCTTGCCTTGCCTTGCCTTAGAGCAGTGGTTCTCAACTGTATGGTGTCGGGACCCACCATTATTCTGGGATCACAAGCCACAACCCAAATAAGACTCGAACTTGTAAAATATATTCAAATATTTAAATAAATATTTCCAGGGAAAGGCTCGCAACCCGATGTGTGTATATGATGTGATGATGCAATTATCCGACAAAAGAAAGTGGCTCTGTCAGTTAGTGTATTGGGCATCAATCTTATGGTAAATCAGCTTCCCAAAAGCAGGTGATTCATTCATTCAAAAAACAAACACGATTTAGTTTTTCTCTTCAAAAACTTGCAGGCCTACAGGTGAGCAGCTCAGTCGAGGGAAACTGTGGACTCATACCGTCCGTGCTTGTATTTAGTCAAGTGGTCGGTCAGAGTCTGAATCTGGGCCATATGTGGAGGAAACTAAATGAAGGATGGACCACACCCCCACCCTGACTGCAAACTGTGTCTTTGACAGTGAATTATGGACATTTTTATATATTTTTGTTTTACTACCTAGCCAGGATATGCTGTGGTATGCATGACTTGTTAGAAATTTTGTATCTCCAACTTTGGTGTGTTTCTCGGACAGTTCTTTGTGGTATAGTGTTCCTTATTAAGTCTGTAATTACCAAGAAGGCATCCAAACCACTGGTTAGAGCACCGTATTCCTTTTTTTTTTAAAGATAAGTATGACCTCTTTGCTTAGAAAATTTAGTATATTTAGTATTGGTCTGTACCGTCCAAATCCTTTAAGCCAGTGGTTCTCAACTGGTGGGTCGGTACCCAAAAGTGGGTCGCGGAACCTTTTTCAGAGGGTTGCGAGCCTTTCCCAGAAAAGGATATTTATGTACAGAAAAAGTATAGTATAGTGTCTGTTAAAATGACTGTTAATGGGTTGTTATCGTTGTTGTTATAATAATAATTTGAGCTATTGTGGCTTATTTAATGCTTATTCAACAACTAGGCCAACAAAGGCCTTTGCTCAGCCCGATCCCGTCAGATCTCAGAACCTAAGCTGGGAAGGGCCTGGTCGGTACTTGGATGGGAGACCGTTTGGTAACACCAGGAAGCCTGGGTGAATGTAGTGAGTGAGTGGTTGGTGGTGGTCGGAGGGACAGGTGGCACAGATTAGTTGCCTCACTTCCATCAATCTACCCCAGGGCAGCTGTGGCTACAACAGTAGCTTACTACCACTGAGTATGGAGTGAATGAATAATGACTACAGTGTAGCGCTTTGAGAAGCTTGTAAAGCGCAATTCAAGTGTAAGGCATTATTATCATTATTATTAAGGCAGGTTGAAGTGTCTTGCCCAGGGACACAATGGCAGTGTGCACCTGCAGGAGCCGGGATTTTAATCTCCGACATTCCGATCATGAGACGACCCACTCTACCATCTGCGCCACTGTCGCTGTCATCGCTTGTGATTGAGTGTCCCGATGCGACGCCATACTAGTTTTAAGCTATAGTGCAATATTCAATGAGAGCTTTTTAAACATGTTTTCTATTAAACATAATTATCAGTAATGACTAGTATACATTGAGGAAGCAATCTCGGAGCATGTGATTATGCAGAACAAACATTGTTTTAGGTAGTCCATTTCCAGGTTAAACAAGCTCACAAGTTCATTGTATGGTTTGCCTTGGGTGCTGTTGCAGTAGTGTATTTTTAGTCTAGTGGCAGATTTAACATAATGGATATAGAAATTGAAATTTTAAATCTTTGTTTTTTTTAGATAATGTATGTGTTATTTAAGACTTTTTCTGAGGCAGCTGTTTGTGCAGAGTTGTGAGGTCTGCTGCAGATGACATGCAGAGGGTGGTTTCCATACAGTCTGCTCCATGGAGACAGCTGTGGGATGTCTGAAAAACATCACTGCACTCATATGTCAGCAGGAATTTATAAAACTGCACGGCTGGGTTTTACAGTCCAAAATTATATTTTGTCTTATGCAAATGTTTCCACAGACTGGGTTTGGGTGTGTTACAGTTTGGCTCTTTTGACATCTAATGAAGTCATTCACTGCCTCCTTCACTCATTGCATTGTTTAATAGTTTTCATTGCATGGCAGTCAGTATAACAAGTTTGCACATGCTTTGTTCATATTCATTTGTGGTATAGATTATCAGCAGCCTTATTCAATCAATAGATATTCCTAAAGCTGTATCTTTTGCATAGTATAGAAGTGTGTGTAATGCTACACTGGAAGCTATTGTATGTTTAAGGTAATTAAGGTAATTACATACCTAACAGTGGCTCCATCTTTACATTAATATCAATACCACATCATAAAGCATGTATCATATTGAGAGTATTGAACAGAGTGCAGTAGTATGGAAGGGGGAGGGGAAGAACAAAGGAAATCAAGGAGGTGGTGGGAACACAATTTACTAAAGGAGAAATGCCTGCCGTGTAAAACCACAAGCGGCTGAAGCTTCAACAGTTTTGCAGAGACACATCGGAGCATCCTTAAATGCAGGGACGGTGGTGAAGGAGGAGGAAAGGCGGAGGCAGCAGAGAACAGGGGGAGGGTGCGGTGGAGTGTCTGCCGCTGCTGTCATTCTGCTGCTGCGCGCCTCAGCGGCACAAGGGTGGGCTGCTGCCAGAGAAGAGGAAGAAAAGAGGAAAGGAGGACGGGAAAAGTGAGAGAGAGAGAGAAAGGGGCAGCACTGCAACAGCTGCGGCAGCCTGAGGAGCACACAGACCACTGCTGGGATTGCCTTAAAGGAAACATTTTATGCCTCTTTTGCACAAGGTTAAAGCAGGGAGTGTTTTTTCTCCCTGCTGATGCTGCTTTATATGCTCTGATGCAGGACGCGTGCTCAGGAATAGTGTGAAAGGCACAGAAGAATATTTAAAGATGGAGAGGAGCGACAGCACAAAGGCATATGGCCAAGCAGCAGAAGGTAAAGGACTTGGTATGGCAGCCAAGAGGACCATACCTACGAAGTCTGGAGTGCCCCAGAGCGCACAGCGCAGTGAGCTCAAGGTTTACCGGGCAGGTAGCTCAGAGGGACGGCTACCAGTGTCCACTAGTCTCAGAAAGCAGCGGTCTATGACAAACTTAGCTGTGCTTACTGATGCAGAGAAAAAGTTGCATCTTTACGAGCCCAAATGGTGTGATGATATGGCCAAACCCGGAGCAGGGCAGAACAAGACGGGCAAGCCAAAGACAGCAGGAGGGGGCACTGGCGCCGGAGGGGGTGCCCCTCTCTCCAGAAACCTTTCCAAATCAGAGCATTCGCTGTTCCAGAGCAAACCAAAGCCCTTTGCTCCACTCGCTGCTCCAACTGCACTAAGCAAACAAAGCCGCATCCCTCGTGGTCCTTACGCCGAGGTGAAGCCCCTGAGCAAGGCACCTGAGGATGGCAAGTCAGATGATGAGATCCTATCCAGCAAGGCCAAGGCCACTGCAAAGAAACCAGGAGCAGGAGCTGGAGGGGACTCGGGGTCCAAAGGCCAAGGGGACACTTATCTAAAGGTGGACCCAGAGCTGGTGGTCACTGTGCTGGGTGACCTGGAGCAGCTGCTCTTCAGTCAGATGTTGGGTGAGTCCTGCAGTTGATGATACTCTCAAAGGCTACACAACATGTGGCTGTCATGTGCTACCAATGCTCTGCTATGGCGCTCATCAGCACGCCCCCATTCACACTGCCACCACACAGCACCTGCTTTAACCGTCGCTTTAATGCATCGAACATGCTGGAGGACCCCATTCTTGTCCTCACAAAGCATGCCCTTCAGACATTATTTTCAATGAATTCTGCCACGGCTTGGATTTCTTTGCTCGTAATGGACAGATAGATGTATATTGCTTCATTTAGGGTGATTATGAATTGACGTGCTATTGTTCCCAGTCCTTTTGCATGCTGCTCAGCTGTTTAAGGCTTGGTTTATTGATTATTATGCTCTGCTTGTTTTCTGTCAAAACACTTATTGATTACATTAAATTGATAAGGAGCTAGTCCAACCTATTCCTTATCCAGTTGTTTATTTGTCGTAACACGTGTTTATGCACTCTATGCCGCCAAACCATGTCATATTGAATTCATTTTAGTTACACAGGCACATATTTAGCCACCATTAGCTCCATTCGCCGGTGGAGTATTGGCAAATGGTTCACGCTCTGCTTACAGCGCTGTTGAAAAGGAATAGTCTCTGAGTTTAGGTTCGGCTTAAATCTTAATTTTAAAACGTCCTCACCTTTGTAAAATAAAGATTTAAGTCATTGATTGCTCAAGGACATGTTGCTCAAATTCCACATAGCTCCTGAGATTGTATCAAAGGTAAAACACATTCACATATTGGTCCTTGGTTGTATTTTTATGAAGACATAAGACTCTCAGGTACTACAAGCATTGCAACTGTTCATGTACTTACATCTCCTGGCTCTAATATTCTCAGGAGTACTGGCTGCATGTTGCATCTTGATGAACATAAGTGTCCTGATTGAATTTGTTACCCATGCCTCATTAGCCTATGGAAGGCTATCAGTCATGTTGATCACATGGATCTACGCTCCCCAGATTTAATTTTAAACATGCAAGACAGGAGGCAGGAGAGCAATGCTTCTTTGAGTGTAACGGATGCAACCATAAACGTTTTTCAAGTGAAACACAATACTGTTTCTATATTATTCATCATTAGGCATAATAGTTTAAAAGCACTGTTTCAAATATTTTCTTTTTTCAACATCCATAATGTTTTCAAAACAATTGAAAGGCCACTATTTTTTCCAAAATACCACAGATTAATCATTTAATCATCACAATCTTGGGTAAAATGATCATCCCATGGGAGCTTTTACCAAAAATCAAGGGCTTGGTCCAAGTGAATTGAAAATCAAGCAAATGAGAAATGGTTACTATTATATCTTGTATTTCATTTAAATCCTTTGTTAGCAAGAAGTAACATACCCCATTTAACCCGCCCTTTATCTGCACAAACGCCATCTTTCTTACTGTAAATGGACCTTTAGTCTTAAAGCCATTCAGAATGTCCTTAAAGAAGCCTCTGTTTCGGCAGGATATCTCATTATGAGCACAAGAAGGATGCTTTTATTATGCCACAAAGAGTTTCATTGAATTCCAGTTAGCCGTAAAAGATGGTAAAAAAGCAAATGCTAACATTAATCTGACCCGTCTAAGTGTGTTGGACATGGCCACACTGAACTGGAACATTGCATGCCACTGGTTTATCACAAGACATGGCCTCCACTGGTCAGTAAAAAGAAAATTAAAAAACATGACTTTATATTATTTGCTGCAGTGTAGTGTGGCTTCACTGTACAATACTACAATACTGCAGCGAACTGTCTTCTATGTCTCAATGGCCTGGGGATATAGTTGTCTTTAGGGTACCCGACATGTTCAAATCAAATGTTATTTAGCTCTATATAGGCTTTGCAACCATATTGACCCAACATACTGATTCAATATAATGAGGAAAATTAGCGTTTTATAGTTAAAACTAGATCACATTGCATTGCCTCAGAGCTATCTCTTCCTTATTAGCAAGTTTACAGGCTTTTGCATCAACCCAATTAACATAGTATACTATAAATCCAGGTTACTGCTGTTTTGAACAAAACATATCCAGGTTTGACTTATCAGGTCAGGTCAGAGGATTCCTCTGATTTAATGATTAAATATTCTATATATCAGCATGATCCTGCAGTGCATCTGCCTTGAGCATTTCCTGGGATGGTGCATGTTTCATCAGCCTTTCCTGATTCAGTTCGATCTTAGTATTCTGGCCAAGTTTACCTTTCCTGTATTGTAGGCCGGCCTTCAGCGCAGGGTGCCAGAGGACTGTCAGTCACTGCACAGGAACAAAGTGCATAATGCATTAAGTGAACTAATGGGATTCACATGTGTACATACTGTGCATGGAATCCCAAAGACACTTAAACATTCACGTGAAAGCAATACAGCAGAGCTCAGAGTATTTATCTGCAAACTACTATTTTACAGTGAGGCTTGTCTGATTTGTTACATCCAAAAAACTACACTCCTAATAGCTTGTAATATTGATTCGTCCTGTCACTCGCAGTACATCCAGTTGGGCATTTATTTGGCTCTTAAAGCAGATTGAGGCACATCTTGTCCATGAACACCCTGGTGGTGAGGCTAGCCTAGAGTCACACTATAAGGATGCAATTAATACTACACCAGTCTACGTTACGTTAAACTCTATTTTTCTTGCAACCTCGACCTTGAATTGAGTTATGCATGGGTAAACACTTGCATTCAAGGACTAAAGACAAATTGGCAAACCTTTGTTGACTTTCTATATTTGCTGTTTCTCCATGGCTGATCCACAGACCCTGAGTCACAGAGGAAGCGCACCGTTCAAAATGTCCTTGACCTACGGCAGAATTTGGAAGACACCATGTCCAGCCTTCGAGGGTCCCAACTTAGTCACAGGTAAGTAATACAACTGCCTTCTTTTAATTGCAAAAAACTGCTTTATAGAAGTTATCTTATCCACTGCAAATCACGAAGGTTGAATTGTGTGTTGGTTTAGAATTCCCCTGTTCAACGAGCATCAAATAAGAGTGAAATCAGTACAAAATGTCTTCATGTGTTAACATTTTTCTGCAACTGCTCAGAGAGTTGGCACCTGGTCCACATCTGGCTTCCCTTCTTTCTTAAAGAGCCTGTTTCAGTCTGTTTCATGGGCATTACTTCATTCAAGAAATCTCCCAGGAAAGGAACTGACTGACAGTAATTTGTTGCAACAACCACAACATAACGTGAGAGCAGAGGTGCCGCGGCCTTTATTCTATTTGGATATTAAGAGTTGAGTCATCATGCTGTGGCTAACAGGACCTGGCGCCTCACTATTGCCCCGAACTTTGACCAGTGATATAAAGAAATACTGTATGTGAGCCTTGTTATCAGTAGAATTGTCCCCATTGTGGACATTGGAAATACATACATTGAAATTCAGCATATCAAGCGCAATATTATGTATATTTCTATGAGTGCGTAAGATACAAATACATGATATAATATAAATACGTATTGTGTATCATGTATTAAATAATATTGTTACCAGTGTTAATATTGATGCAAAGTATTGATCCATTTACCCTTGACCCAAATAAGAAAGGAGTCAGCTATTAAGTTATGTTTTGCACAGTTGAACATAATGGCAGAGTAAATGAGTAATACACAACTCCAAAAAGACCAGTCTTTTCATGGCCAACTCCTATTCCTTTGTGTTCAATGTCACAGTTTTTGCTTTAGTCCCAGAAGATATTGCAACATAACTGCGGCATGTAGGTCAATGGTGACTCAATGCCATTTTGGATTCCTTTAAAAAGCTTTCAGATCCAGAAAAAGTATCAAAAATACTGGGTCAGAGTCTATAACTTTTTCTGAGCAGTGGGAGCTCCAAACCAGGCCGTAACTCTTAACATGCTCTGTTTTCTCTAGTTGTGTGGACAGCAGCAACGTGGGCTATGACAGTGATGAGACCAACGCCCGCAGCCTCTCCAGCCTGTCCAACCGCTCCTCGCCTCTGTCCTGGCGCCATGGACAGTCCAGCCCCCGCCTGCAGGCCGGGGATGCGCCGTCTTCCACGGGAGGGGGTTACCAGGGCAGTAAGAGCAGCTCCCAGTACACGGCCCACACCATGCCGGCCCGCTGCCCTGGACGTCTTAGCAGCACGTCACGCATCGAGCTCATTGAGGGCCTTGATGCGGACGACCCAGACCTGAAGTCCGGTTACCTGAGCGACAGCGACCTTCTGGCCAAGAGTCTGCCTGACGATGATGACGACAACCTGGCTAATGGGTAAGAGCAAAGGACACACGTGAAATTCAGCACGTGGGGTTGCCGTGACAACTGCTGCTGGTTTGTTCTTTACTGTGTCCACCTTTTGACTTGTAAAAGGTCAGGTTTGCTGGAGTGTTGCATTTGAGTCACAACAATCAATAATAATGTACCTGGATTGCTAGAAGCCAATGGCGTATTGGCTAGTCCTGCTTTTTAAGCAGAACTAAGTAACTCATGCCCCTAGAGGCCATAAGCGTCACTGTAGGTGTCGTAGCATGTTGCGGTTTTTTACTTATTAATTGCCGTGAGACAAATACAAAATACAAAAAAGACAAAGGGATAGAGGGATATTGTACATCCAATTACAATGGAGATAATTTTTTTCACTCAAACTTGGCTGTAAACACTGCAGTTAGCTTTGCCTGTTAACACTTGTATTACCCCCAGAGGGACTACCAAAAGGATTTATTAAGGTAAACAAGTTACTTAGTTCTTCTTTAAGACAAATTCTTAGAAACACTATTGACAGTGGTGAATAGAGTATGTTGAGTATGTTGGGATATATATAAAGAAAAAGAAAAAGAAGGGGATTTTTAAACAGTGCAAGCACCAATGGTTAAAGCATCAGTGCAAACCAAGAGTCTGGTAGATGTATCTGCTCACATGGTTTAGAAGTAGATCAAAGCTTAGGGGTATAAATCTTTGTGAGCCCAGGCTTTGACTTCTCAGAGATGTTTTAAGGGACTTAAACTTGCTTTCTCTGCAATAGTTGCATGCGACTCTGCAAAATAGATCTCCTCAGTTGTTCAGTTGTGATTGATTCACTATTTGATTGAGTCTAGCATTAAATTCAAATATAAAGCTTACTGTAAAAGAAAAGTATCATTCTTTCATCTTCCACGTGGACAGCAGAGTCAAGGGGAAGTGAAGGAATCCAGGGCAGTGCGCTACTGCGGTTTTGGAGCTTTATCACTGTGGCACGTGCAATGGGACCTAAGCTCAGCCTCGAGAGCATTAAGGGAGTGCTGCAAGCCAGGTCATGTTTTTACTTACCAGAGAGCACTTTAAGAAGGAGGCAAAATGGGGGACTTTCTTCGGAGAGAAATAGATGCAGGGGAAAAATTAGTGGGTAATTTAAAGTGAAGTGCCTTGGAATGAGGGGTTAAGAGTAATCAGACTAACATTATAATGGCCTCGTTGTACACTGATTAAAGAGTATAAGAGAAATTTAGGTTTGACATTTCTGGGAAGAGAGTTGAAAATGGTCACATTTTAGCATGACTCTCTAGGTATCATTAAATTAAACTCGACTGATGCAAAACAACGTGAGTGGAAGCTGAAGTAGTTGAGAATCTTTTTGGACGAACATTGGTAGGATTAGAAATGTGTTCATGAACTGGACTAACCTTATAGTTAAGGTTTAGGAGCTAAAGTCAGCAAAGCAAGATGGACATTGGATATTTAGTAGTAGTAGTAGTTTATTTTCTTCGGTCATTATAAACATTTAGATCACAAGTCACATGTTTTCAGATCTTATACATTATACAATAAGAAAAAACGTGTACAGTACGTATTTAATAGTAATAGTATTTGTATTTGCAAAGGGATTATGGGTTGCACTTTAATTTACTGCACTGTTATAGCATTGGTCACACCTGATTTATTTACATTAATATAACTTGATCATAACCTTTGCCCAATGTAGAGTTTGTCAATTACCCTAAATTATGGCTAGTATTTCCTCCTATTTCCGAATCTGGAAACAGGGCTGCAAAATGCATGATCCACGGTTATCTCTTGTTTCTATTATTATTCATGTTTATGTTATTCATGCTCTGCTGTAAAGTAGATTGTAACAGGATTGTGAATTACATTTGTGACTGGTTGCATGATGACGTATTAGTATAATTGTTGTGGCTATTATAATGCAATATAAAATGGGGGAAACGTTTGTCCTCTGTGCTACTCTTTTTTGGAAACTCTCCCTAATTTACTTGAATATATTAATGACTTTGCTGCTGGCGGTGATTTCTGACACCAATCTAATCCAGTCTCATAAATAAGGCAAGCTCAAACCCTGTTGTTAAGTGAGCTAATCTCTTTTTTGAAGAAGGCGCAACAGCTCACGGCCTAATTTCCTCGGCTACGTGTGATACATTTGCATTCGCACTGTACAGCCTTGTCACACATTCCCAGCTTTGCTCATTGAGGAACATTAGCTACCGACAGCACTTGAAAATAGATCCCTGGGTGTAGCCATGGCAACGGCGCTGAAATCGGACTGTTAAGAGAGGCGCGATTGTGCTCCTCTTCACCCCATATCTTCTTCCTAATGTACATTGTTTTATCCCAGTAGGTTTTATGTCTGTTTGTCATAATGTCCAGATATGTATATACAGTATGACGTTTTAACATCATCTCATCTAATTGTGTTGCAATTTAGGGTCACAAATTATCTTGCATGAAATTAATGTGATTCTTGTATTTGTTTGCCTGTTCATGGGGCTGCACAATATATCGCCAACTTATCGTTATCCCGATAGTAGGTGACACAATAATTATTCATATTGCAAGAAGACGAGACATAAAGCAAAATCACTGTGGTCTTCCATTTGACTGACATAGATTACTTGAAACTGTAGGAAAGCTAATTTTTTTTAAATGATTTTCTTGTTTTGGTCCTTATTTAGTATTTTTAAGACTCGATTTGGCACAATTTGATGACAAAACAAATTGCTTATGATTTTTGTTTATACAGTATTTGGTGTAACTGAAATGATTCAGTATAGTATTATCGTAATATAGTTATCGAACTTTTACTCATCGTACAGGCCTAGCAGTTCACATTTCAATCTTCTCTCAAATGTGTTTGCTCCTTAACTTGTTTATAATGTGCTTTGTGAACTGAAACTTGACTTAAACATAAAATAACAAACTAGTTGCAAATCACAAGTTGGTTTTCCCAAAAATGTCCAGACATTTTGTGTTGTTTACTTAACCATGTATATAAAGCTGCCGAGCAGACCGCGCCGCACATTGCACACTGTCTAATGGATATTGATTTTACTCATACAGACAACAAGCTATCTGAGACCAAATGTGTCTGGCCTGATGGTAATCACTGCTCTAGTTGGGCTCATCAATAATGTAATACTCCATATTTTCCACCAGGCCATGTGTCTAATGATCAGTGGCCTATGTTTGGACACACTTTAACCTATTTTGAGTCTTAGCATGAGATGTCAAAGTTTAATCAAATTGTTCTCCATTCACGCATAGTATGTAATGTTTCTTTTTAGTCACCAAGGGTTTATTACGTATAAAACATGCCAACCCTTTAGTTTAGACCTTAACAAAGTTACAGACAGTTCTGAATTGCGTGTGATTCTTGTATTATTCAAGAAATGGACAAGTTAGCAGCTATTACCGAATTCGTTTTTAACCATTGAAAAATATATGTCCAAATCGAAATTCTACTCTTCTTTAGGCTGTAGGTTAAAAAAATCATGCATAAGCTTCTACCTTTCACTTTGCCGCCACATTGTCTGCAGCGATGCCTGACTGGCATCACTCAGCTTCATATACCCACTCCTTTATCATCAGAGCTTTAAGTGTTGAGATGGTTTCCTTTCCCTCTGCCCACATTTGCCACACGGAGAATCTAAATGCTTTTCCTGCTCACACTGTTCGGTGCCATACTAAAGCACGCCATATTTACAGCCTCATATTTAAGGCCATAATCATACAGTAGGTACAGACTCGTTTTTCTCATTGCTGGAAAATTAATCATGAAGAATATTTTGCAGTCTGGGTTAAGCTAATGGAGTCCAGTCCATCCATCCATCCATCCATCCATTTTCTTCCGCTTTATCCGGGGCCGGGTCGCGGAGGCAGCAGTCTCAGCAGAGATGCCCAGACTTCCCGATCCACGCACACCTCCTCCAGCTGTTCTGGGGGGACCCCGAGGCGACACCAGGCCAGCTCGGAGACATAGTCCCACCAGCGTGTCCTGGGCCTTCCACGGGGCCTCCTCCCAATAGGACATGCCTGGAACACCTCCCGAGGGAGGCGACCAGGAGGCATCCGGAACAGATGCCCTAGCCACCTCAGCTGGCTCCTTTCGACGTGAAGGAGCAGCGACTCTACCCCGAGCTCCTCCCGGGTAACTGAGCTCCTCACCCGATCTCGGAGGGTGCGCCCAGCCACCCTGCGAAGGAAACTCATTTCGGCCGCTTGTATTCGCGATCTTGTCCTTTCGGTCATTACCCAAATCTCATGACCATAGGTGAGGGTGGGAACGTAGATCGATCGGTAAATCGAGAGCTTTGCCCCCTGACTCAGCTCCCTCTTCACCACAACAGTCCGATACAGCGACCGCATCACTGCTGACGCTGCACCGATCCGTCTATCGATCTCACGCTCCATCCGTCCCTCACTCGTGAACAAGACCCCGAGATACTTGAACTCCTCCACTTGAGGTAAGGACTCCCCACCGACCTGAAGCGGGGAAGCCACCTTTTTCCGGTGGAGAACCATGGCCTCAGATTTG
Organism: Neogobius melanostomus; assembly: GCA_007210695.1. NCBI lineage: Eukaryota > Metazoa > Chordata > Actinopteri > Gobiiformes > Gobiidae > Neogobius > Neogobius melanostomus. The sequence continues at coordinate 3,538,679 of VHKM01000073.1, read as the reverse complement.
GAGGTGCTGATCCTCATCCCGGCCGCTTCACACTCGGCTGCAAACCGTCCCAGTGCGCGTCCAGTCCAGTCCATATTTGATATTTCAGGCATATAGCAGTGTTTTTTATTAGTATTTTAAGTTGGTACAGGGAAGTTACTACTTTTTCCATTCCAATTTTTCATTGTTCCCGAAAATATAAAATTCCTGTCTGAAAAGAACAACAACCTATTATATGTATATCAGTATGTTTACTGTGAATGTGAGGTGTGAACCAGGACAAAACCAAGGCCAATTCAGACCATCTTTCACTACATACAGTAGCCCGAGAGTAGTGTTTTAAGAGTCGAGTGTGGCCATAAAATCAAAGGTTGCAGATGCCTATGCTTTGTGGTGCTGCTTGTGTTTGTCATTTGAAAACATCCGATGCCAATCTTGTAAAGGTACAGCATGCAATTCTGTATGAATGGCACCTGCTTGTGTCCATATAGCGGCATACAGCAGCAGTGCAGAGCGGAGAGAGAGAGAGGAGGCGGGTACAGCAGCATCACCCCTCACATCATGCGGCAGCCTGGGATGTGCTGCCATGGCAACCATCTTGCACTGACCCAGTGATGGGAGCAGTGTGTCAGTGTGAATGTGTGTAAGAGGGGGCGTGTGCACTGACAGAGAGAGACTGATGGCGCTAAAGCGTGGCTGGTGTGAGGATGCATGCAAACGGTTAATTGGATTGTTTTGTAATTGGTGTCACAGACAGGAGCTGCGAGTGTGCCTGTGTGCTTCTGTTTGCAGCTCGATGCTTTTGTGGCTTTAAATTATTAGTCAAGATATGCAATGTGTTGAGCTAAAGAAGATTTGCTTTCATAACCCACAGTGGTGGTCTTTTATTTAAATCAATGTTTTATTTAAAAAAAAATCATGCAACATACAGTACCTTCTTTAGTGTTCACTGTTTCACTCTTTCATAATTGTCATTGTCAATAAATAAATACAGCTGCTGCGAGGTCTAAATAAAGATGGTTTTCCAAGAGAGGGCATTTGCATTAAACTAGACTGAACTTGGGTTACAATCCCAGACCAGTCAGGGCTTTTCTTCGTCCCTTAGCTTTAAAAACATCCTGCACTGGTTGATCTTGAATGACCTTAAATCAATACCCAGCACAACAAGCTAGGGGACAGTTGACTTGCTGTGGCAAACTGAAAGCAGCTGATAAGCCTTTACCCTGCTCCTCTGACGATGTCATCTCCATGGTGACCACAATAAGGCTTTGCTTGTCAGATCAAAGTCAGCCTTTTTATTTGGGGAGGAAACCCATCCACATTTTTCATCAACTCTTAACAAGTGGAAACTGTTCTTTTTTTAGAGCCACATTCTCAAGTTTGTCTGCAGCCATTTGATCTGCGCTTGAGTCTGTCTGTATTTCATTTCCTCTTCCTGCATGAGTTGGACCTCTCTATAGACACCAAATGTTTCCTCACACGTTTTTGACCTACTTACTTCAAAAGGGTTGGTCTTAGTGGTGACCCCCGGTTGCTGCGCTTGCACTTTTGCAGGCCCACCACCCGGGGTCACTCCTTTATGGGATATGGTTCAGGAAGAAAAGGATGTGGTTTGCCTGCCCGTGACAAAAAATAACAAAGGCACCATTTCCTTTAGATTTGCTGCATAATGTGTTATAGTGACCAGGGCTTGACATGGATTTTTCAAATGTGATCCATGTAGTGTTTTTGAAAGCCACAATGTATGTAGTTGGGAAGTTTTCGCTTATACATTTTTTATTATTTCTATTTATTTAATAGGGGGGAAAAACATGTGTCCAGCTTGCCTCTGGATTTTCTACGGTTAAAAGGGAAATTTAACTGTTATGTAGACTGAGCTATCTTGTGCAGTGCCCAAAGTGGCAAGTCCAGTGAGAGGAAAAGTGTCGAAGGTTTTACAAGAAGACCATCGTGAAGCTACACCAGCTGAGAGCCACTGACTTATAGCATGCACAGACCCCTACATTGTATAGCCCAAACACATATGGGGTGAATATGGTGTTCACCTTCAACAGCAAGGGTCACTGAAACACCCCAGCCGCACCAGTCCCATGTGTAAGTCAGGCATTACTGCAGCACCCAAGGGAGACATGAATCATCACTGTATCATGCCTGCATGTGGTCGTCTGGGTGTGCAATGCAGTTGTGTGTTGAGGGGAGTAAACTGGGCCCCAGGCAAAAGTTGTGATTCATTTTTCATAATATTTTAACAGCCGGCGTATCATGTGGACCGTGGGAACTTGGAATTTGCAAATTTATAAAGCAATGTTACAGCACTTGTTTGGTATATAATCTGTTCAATTCCAGATAAAATATACTTTTCTTTATTTTAAGAAAAGTATATATTTTTTATTACATTTGCTTAAAGCTGTATTTGTAAGCTAATGTGTTAAATACCTTAGTTATTTTTGTAGTTTAAGACGGGCGAAGGCAGTCTTACTTCCAGAACCATTTACAGCGCTGATGTAGTGCTCACAGCAGGGGAGAGAACAGACCAATTTGCTGAGGTCTCATAAAAGTACAGCCCAGAACTGTGCTCACTGGATACATTTTTCAGCTACAGACCATTCAGTGTACATAAAACAATGTCCTTATACAAAACCTTCTATAGCATAACAATAATTGATAATAATTACTGTAGTAATAATAATACACTAATACATAATAATTGTATTAGTGCTTTTTTATGTTGTATATGACATAAGCTTTTATATGCTTATTCTCAACTTCATTTTTTTTTGGTTAAGACTTGGAAGGTGCTAATTATTTAATGTGCTTACTCTGCCTCCTGCTGGACATTCTCCGTCATGACAGCGCCTTAGAAATATCTGCTACAACAATAGCATTGATTGATACACATTTTTTAATGTAGCCCAGAAGAAGATGAACATGATTTTGTATTATTATGGATGATTTATTATAAACTAAACAGAAATCTATTTTGTGTAAGATTAGTTTAGGTCAGTTCAAAGTAATTAATGGGCTTTTTAGTTGGCCCAATAAGATTTTTACACTTGGAAATATGTCATCAACCTGAGTCTCAACTAGTAGTAATAGTTTACTAAATCACCAAATCTTGACAAAAAACAATCACGCCATGTAACCTAATTTTCACTGATCCTTAGCATAGGGTTTCACAGGATCTTATTTTTTAAATATTTGTGAATTCTCCTAAACCTTTGCACATTGGATTAATGAATCACCTTGTACAGGCAAACATGCAGAGGATGTTTCCGTCACAAGCCGTTTGGTTATCTGAGCGAGGCAGCTGCTCAGTGCAAACAGGGCTTCAAGGCTTTTAAGTTGACAGTTTGTTTAGGAGTGCTGTGGCCTGTCGGGGATAAACAAGGCAAAATGACCAACATTATTTCAGAAAAATGCAAAACAATCTTCACTTGTATTGCTTCAGGAAAAATAAATGCGAGAAAATAGAGTTTTGAAGCCACCAACATGTAAACAGAGGGGATCTTGGGAGCAGAAATGAATCGTAACCGACAGAGATTGAGAAGATAGGAGGCACAGACAAAACAATTCAGCATCGAGGTGAAATCTCACTGAAATGTGAAGCCCCCAGACGACAGTCAAAAAGCAAAACCATCTTGGAAAAAAAAAAAAAAATCTTTTTGAGGTCTAATGTGGAAAAAAAGATGTAAAATAAATGCATCTACAGGGATATTGTGGTTTTCTTAAAATCCAACTTGCATCAGCTTTTTCCTGACAGTTCTGTGAATAACATTTGGAAACACATTCACGCTGCTGGATTACTCATGATATAATACGATACACATTATTTCCTCATTTATCATAAAGGCATTCTTTCAGGTCGTATAGGCAGAGTAGGATAATAGATTTACCAAGACCGATCTTTATAAACTGCTTTAACCAAAATGGGACTGCTGAGGAAGGGTGGACCGAAGATGTTTGTAGCCCAAAGTCCTGAGTGTAGAGAGATTTTTGGTGAAGTCATCCTTGAGACTGTTCCATTGCTAATGAGAGGGAGACAGGGTTTTCCAAGGCTGCCCATGGCTCACTGGAGGTCTTCAGCTCATTTAAGGATTTGTGGTTGAACTCTGATTCAAGATGGACTGATGTTTTTCCAGTAAGCCCCATAGGTAGGACTCTTTTGTCCAGATTTAGAGGATTACAGTCAAAGAAAGTTGTTGTCGGTCTATTTTCAGTAATTGCTTTGTTTTAGGTCAAATTAGAACACATGACACAATCCTGGCTAAAGACCAGTCATTGTTTACCAAGCTATAACATAGGTTTGTTTGAGTGTATACATTTGTTCAAAGGTCAAAGACATTTTGTAAGTGAGTAAGTTACTACAGTACGTTCACCTATGCAATTTTAAGCTTATTTGGTTTGATTTGTGATCAGATTGTTTTATGTTGTATGAATAATTTGCCTCTGCATTAAATGTATTAAGCGATCATAGTTTATAGACAAAAACGTGCCATGGCCCTTCTCAGTAGAAACCCGTTTAGCATCACACTGAGCTCCTGCCTCTCCTCCGGCCGCTCGTCATCCCGCTGCTCTCTGCGGAAGGGGAGTCACTGCTCCCTTTGAAGCGCCAGACCAGTCTGCTGAGGCTGAGGGAAGGGTCGTTTTCTTCTCTCAGTTTATGTGCCTTGGCATTCACAAGACCTGGAAAACTGTTCGAGAAACAGGACAAATGAACGGGCGCATTTTAATTGGAAAGGTGTCACCTTTGCAGTCAGCAGCAGGAGCTAAAAGGGCACATTTTACAACAAGGTAAAGTCAGTGGACTATTAGTCTATTTTTTTTTCACTGCTTTAGCCATGAAATGTGTGTATTTTGTCTTGTTGTGTCTTGTACTTCTGATGAATGAAAAGGCAGGCAGATAAAGGAACGTTACATCCTTTATCTTCATTTAAAAGCGCTTTCTTTCTGGCCAGTATAGAACTTGAATATATTTTTGTATTTTCCTCTCAATTCATGCCGTTGTCTGTATCCTTGTTTCAGCATGTCACCTACCAAAGCAGACTGACAAGTCTTGGGCTGGTTGTTTACCCAAAGCTCACCTTGTTTTAACCAAAGCATATTCCAAATCAAAACTGATTAGGAACTAGCTAGGAGCCAAGCCATTAAACACATTAGAGCGTAATTGCTACCCTGTACAAAAGTAAGCACAATCTGACATACTCCCACTCTGTGTCTGGGCTGCACCTCTGGGAGCAGACAGTTGGAATAACCTCATCCAGAATCCACTCACCCTGACTTTGGATTGTTCATGTCTGTCTCAGCTGACAGATGGGTATTGTTCAAACACTACGTACTTGCAATCCACATTTTGGGGTGATAGAAATAAAAACAAAACAAAAAGCATTGATGTTTAAAACTTCTCAAATGACCATACTGGTGTTTGTTTTAGGCTGAATGTTGAATAGATTTCCGACACTGTTTCCATAAATCTTCCATGGATGTGCACCAGAATTTCAACACCGAGAGTGTCAGGCTTCGTTTTACAGCTGTGGCCGTAAAACCATGTGATTAAACCTATTTCCAAAAGTGTGTAGGACATTTTTATCTCCCTCTGTTTTTCTTGTGCACTTCCTTGTTCCATTCCTTCGCTAATTGCAGACTGCACACCCACAAAAAGCTGCCCCTCTCAGTCGAGGGAAGGCAGCCGAAAGTGAAAAGCTCCCGCAGTGACTCAGCTTTAAAGCACCTTCGCTCTGCAATAGTTTTTTTTGTGAGCCAGCTTCGACTTGATTACCATTCGCGGTTGCCAATAGTAATGATGGGGAACATGCAGTAATCATGGCTGGACTTGCATTCATTTACAAGTAGCTCCACAACTTGTAAATTTAACAAGCCATTAGTACGGCTGAATCTAAAAGTGGTAAGTCATAAATTTTAAGCCTCACCATCCTCGTGCAGTGGCTACAGCTGTTAAACTGCTAGACCTAAGGATGTAAATATACTCTTTATAGACTGTGTTTAAGGACAGAAGTCAGTAAATGTTTTATGCAATCTGATTTTTTTCTTTTTGTTTGCGCAGAATACCAGGTTACTGGGTTCAGCAGTCTGACACATTCTGCTTCAGCATGATCCTCTTTGTTCCTCTTAAGTCAAGAAGAAGCTCTGCACAATGGGAGTTCTGTCACTTTTAGATGCCTGTACATGTTTTGCACTTCATTTTGAGTCACAAGGCAAGATAAATGGGGGTATCATCAGGCTGTGGGAAATTGATATAATGCCAAATCATTATGCAAAGGTTTCTGCATTTTCTTAGCATGTCACTTTAAATGGGTTCTTATAGTGAGATGCATGTTCAGAGCAATCACTGGTTTGGGTTTATGGATTACATATTTCGGGTGTGGTGAAAACTATTTGTAATTTAAGAGTCTTAACAATTTCGCCATTGACGCATTAGTCACCATATGGCTGGTTGCTATTACCACGTCCGAGCAGATGCGCCCATTTTCAAATTACTTGCTTGTTTGAGCATGTGGTCTCCTGCAAGGACAACTTACTGTAGACAGATGGCCTCCAGTTTTCTCTTTTCTGCCCTGATTAAAACGCTTCACCATAGACCTATTGTGTTGTGTTTGTTTCAGGTGGGATGAGAGCAGCTCGATCAGCAGTGGGCTCAGCGATGGCGACGGAGAAGGCTCAGAGAATATCAGTTCAGAGGAGTTCAATGCCAGCGCTTCCCTGAACTCGCTCCCAAGCACGCCATTAGGCTCCAGACGAGCCTCCTCGGCCATGGTGAGCCAACTTAAAGGTGCATTAAGCAACTTTTTATGCGGGGGAAAAAAAAGTTGATATTTGCGCATATTTGACTTTGTAGTGACTCAGTGGCTGTGTGAGTGGTTACCATGGTGCTTTTACTTTCCATCATGGTGGTCTCTACAACGCTCCGGATCAATTGTTTTGTAGATTTTCTGGTGAGAGGGTCCAGTGGTGAGTTTCAGTAGTGAAAACCTTCCAAACAATTGATCAGGGAGCGTGACGGAAAATAAATGCGCCAATGCCTAACAACTCATACGGCCGCTGGGTCACTACAAATACGCACAAATATCAACTTTTCTTTTCCACGTAAAAGTTGCAAAATGCACATTTAACATATAGATAATGGCATGAAATTTAGGCTGGCTTCCATTACAGTATTACTTGTTTTACACATATTGCGCATGTTTCTGTGGTATGTTTGTATTACCCAAGAGCATGCATTTTGGCAAGGAAAAAAACTAGGAACAACTTCACACCCAAAGAAATTAAACAACACTGAGCTTCATGGACCATCTGTCAGCGTACTCTGAGCCAAAATACAGCACACCCGTTTCTCCTCAGTTGTATCTTTTCAATGCCCCAAAAGGTTTTCTATTTTGCCCTGTTCTTTCTTTCTTTCTTTCTTTCTTTCTTTCTTTCTTTCTTTCTTTCTTTCTTTCTTTCTTTCTTTCTTTCTTTCTTTCTTTCTTTCTTTCTTTCTTTCTTTCTTTCTTTCTTTCTTTCTTTCTTTAATCTCCATATCTCCAACTGTACCCATAGGAATGTGACTTAGATGAGGCAAAAGATTAGCACAACAGCGGACACTTATTTCCATAGATAACACAAACCATGCCTGATGTTTACCCTTACTGTGCCCCTGTGCTCTGCCCTCCTCAGCTCCGCACAGATGCAGAAAAGCGCTCCCTGGTGGAGAGTGGACTTTCATGGTACAGCGAGGACAAATCCAGCTATAAGCTTGACCGGGCCAGCTTTCACACAGGAAGCCTTAAATCTGAAGCACCGAGCAAGTGGAGGAAGAAGCCCCCGAGTTTAAGTGAGGACTTTGGCAAAGGAGAAGCCAAGAAGCCCCAGAGTTTAGGGCAGCCGGGAAGCTTCAGGAAAGGCAGAAATCCCCCTGTCGGAGTGACCTCTCCCATCACCCACACCTCCCAGAGCATGCTTAAAGTAGTAGGTAAGCAGATCTCAAAAACATACTTTTAGTTTCCCTGGCATAGAATATATTGGCAATAAGTTTTCTCACTAATATTCAGTGCACTCATTCACCAGTCCCGCAAACTACTCCGGTGATAATACTGGAATGCATTTTATGGGGTAAGCGCAAAGATTAATAGTCATACAGCCCATGATTCAGACTTTATATGAGAGCTTGGGTATGTAAAAGCTACTAAATCTAGCTGTTTATTTTCCTTTTCACATTTACTCAGAGCTTCTTTTGATTTAAAGTTGATCAGAACAAAGACTATGCTGAGTGAACATTTCTGTCTGAAGTGATTTGTTATTGTCCATCTGTTTCAATCCAGGCTGTGGGTAATATTTTATTGAAGTTACCTGAGCTGACCCCAATAGAAAATCCTCCAACAGTCTGGTTGCATAATGGTTCAGAAAATAATATTTCTATTAATAACATGTTTTTTTTGTCTGTGCAGCCCCTAAAAGTGAAAAGCCACAGGACAAATCTCGGATTTCTGTCAAAACGGCTGGTCTTCAGCGGTCTCGGTCTGATGCTGGCAAGGATCATCATGGAGAATACCGCAAACCTCCTTCAGGTTTAGTCAAACCCACTGCTGGAGCCTCGTTTGGTTACAAAAAGCCCACAGCCACTGGTACCGCCACTGTCCTGACAGCAGGTGGAGCCACCATCTCTAGTGGCTCTTCTACTCTGGGCAAAAGCCCCAAGTCATCTGGCATCCCAGTGAAGCCAGTGGGGGCACCAACAGGCCGTAAAAACAGTTTTGATGCAGGCAGTGAGCAGGGCTTCCTGGGGCCTAATGCCCGGAACAGTATTCAGTATCGCAGCCTGCCTCGACCCGCCAAATCAAGTACACTCAGTGTCATCGGGCGTCCAGCATCTCGTCCTCCCAGTGGGATTGTTGACCCTAGCCTGTTGAGTCTTAAGCCGATGTCTATTGGCACTGCAGGGCCACGGGTCAAAGAACCCAGCAGCTGCAGCGGGAAAATGACTAATCGCACAATATCCAGCCCAGTGAATCAGACTGACAGAGAGAAGGAGAAGGAAAGAGCCAAAGCCAAAGCCGTGGGTGCAGACATAGACTGTGGTTCTCTGAAAGGAGAAGACTCTCAGTCACAATGCACAGAGGAACCAATGAAGCTGCATGGGCTCAGACGCACCAGCAGCAGCAAATACCCTGAGCTCTCTTCACCTACAACACCAAGGTCCTTATTCACTCAGTAACTGACTTTATTTGTACTCACTCCCCTCATTGTTGATAAGAGTCACTCACAGCCAAACAAACTTACTTTATGTTCCATTATGTTGATGCATATCCCAGATAATGCTATACATGTTAATGCTATTTTCTTGATACGCTAAATGAAGGGAATATATACTGCATATAGGGGGGTCATGTCGATAGAGGTTGATTGTCAAAAGCAATTGATATTGCAAAGTAATTGTTTCTAATGGCTTTGCATTGTTTATTGGTTCTATAGAATGAAGTCATTTTGCCATCCACCCAGCCTGGCACACCTGGACAAGATGAACTCCAACAGCCTTGACTCCTGTGTGACCATCCAGGACCTCCCTCCCAAAGTGCCCCCATACTCTAAGCTCCAGGACCTGGCAGGCTGTCACTCCGGCGGCCGCCTCACTCCCAGCCCGGCACCTGTGCTCCACCTGGACTCCTCCAGCTCCTATGAGAATCGCACCGGGTCACCACTTCTCTACCCAAAACTGTCGGGAATGCACCGCAGCCTGGAGTCCCTGCCTCTGCAGATGAGTGTGCCCTCGAGTGCCAGGTTTGGTGTCATTGACATGCAAGACAAAGAACAACGGGTTACAAGCACCTGGGGAGCCGTAACCAGGACATCACTAAATTTACAAGACAGGTACAGCGGTTTGTGCTTTTCAAAGAAAATTAAGAAAAGAAAAACGTACCAAACAGTATAATCAATAATCATGGTGGGGTCTATGTATTTTTAATGTACTGTGTTCTCTGTGCAGCCTTCAAACAGACAGGAACACATTTCCTAAGAAAGGCTTAGAGTAAGTCCAATCCCCTCCCCTACAAAAAGCTCACAGTCTTTTTATTTGCATTTTCAAAGGTAACATTCTCTCTTTATCCTAGACGTTGCAGTTCAAGTCTGTCAGAGAGTGATGGAAGCAAACCAGGGAGGCGCCACTCTCACACCATAATGAGTATGACAGACAGTGATAGTCCTCCTCAGTGCCCTCTCCCACCCGCCCCCTCCACTCAACCACAAGCAAGGTTCCACTCACCAATGTGGGTGAGTCTGTCCTGTTGGACCTCCAGATTATGTGACCTTGGATGAATACATTTAATGAGTCAAACAAGATTAACAAAAAGTTTACTTTGGTGAACATGTTGTTGACATTGTATTGTTCAGCAGACAAACTCGCTAAATAATTATGTAAATATTAACAATAATGAATTTCTACTCTAACTCATATACCATAAGGAAAGACTTGCCTTGGAAGCAAATGTCGGTCAAGTCAGGCTATATTTATCAGTGTTGTAGACCTGTAAGTGTTTCCTTTCACTGAGTCAACAAATAGGTACCACAGTGTAGGTGCTCAGTCTATTCCATGTTCAACTTAAGGCCTTTTCTGAAACAAAGTGCATTTCTTATGTTGTAGTCGCCCCCATTTCCAGTGGCACCCCGAGGATATCTCGCTCCAACAGCATAGGCCCCCAAGTGACTCCTGTGATCTGTATGGAACTTCCCCCCTGGGCAGCAGTATGGCCCTGGCAGACCGGCCCAAAAGCATGATGCGTTCAGGGTCTTTCCGTGAAACAGGGGAAGATGGTGAGATACTGTAACCCCGTTGCGTCAGATGAAGCAAAGAAAAAATTTATTATTTTTTTTAATTCTTCATTATGCTCTTGTGTCTTTTTCAGTACATGGCTCTGTATTGTCTTTGGCATCAAATGCTTCATCCAATTATTCGTCTGTAAGTATTACTCATCAAGAACAATGTACAAGAAGACACACATGAACCAATTACAGTGTAAAACTGAATTTATTGTTGTACAGCAATATATTCATGACAAAAAATGACCATTTCAACAATTTGTTTATTTTATTATTGTTATGAATATGCAATTTTCAAGCCACAATCATTTTAATGAAATAACTTAGGTCGTGATTTCAACTGATTTATAATTGTAGTAGTACATCTATATAGAACAATTTTAACAATTACGTTTCAATATTGTTTTGAAATGTGAGTATAAAGTACCTTCAATTCAAAAGCGAGATCACCCAACCAGGCTTTATTGTGTATTTTTACCATGCTTTCTGTAGAATGAGGAGAGGATACAAGGCGAGGTAAGGCGGCTGCACTGTCACTCTCATATTGTGTGTCATTTGTCATTTCCTGTAGCCTCATCGTCAGCTCTTATCAGTTTGTTGTGTGTGGAGTGTGCCCATGTTATAACACAGCTCATGTTATCTCAAATACAGTGTTCCATCTCCATCGTATGCCTTCTAATAATAACACGTTTATATTTTGCATGAACACTTTTACACAGTGGTCCTCAATTGTTTTTCAGCTTTTTTGAAAATGATTTGTTGCTTTCCAAGTCACATGTTAACTTGAAAATCATGTCTAAAGTACACAGACTTGTTTTTTGTCATATTTAACTACTCCTGGAAAACTAGGTCAAAAGCATAGGAAATGCTAAAACAAAAATAAATTACCAGTGAATAAATGACATGTGTCTGACCTCATGGAGGACCTAAACATAATCAGATTGGATCTACTAATCCTGTACAGTAACAATTCATATTTGTTAAGACAGTTTTAGAACCACTACTCATGTAATAATCTAATATTAATATTTATACCTAAATGTGCGTTGAGTATACAAAGTAAAAGTAAGTAATTGGATTTTTATGGATTTTTCTGAAATATAAGTATGCTTGTGTTTACAGCAAATCCGCATGTTGAGGAGAGAACTTGAGTGTTCCCAGGAGAAGGTCGCGAACCTCACCATGCAGCTTTCTGCCAATGTATGTGTTTACGGAAGTTTTCTTTGCTGTCTGTTTGCTGGCGCATGCTGTACTTTGATTAACTGAGGGAGTAATGAACTGAACTGGATCTTTTTTTCTTCTCACTTATATGACTTACTGTTGATGTTAATGCAATGAATACCACCTGGAATTATCTATTTGTTTTTACTTTTCACATTGGCACATACAACCTATGGTTTAATTATTGCTGAACATAGGCTGCAGTGTTATGCACATTGCCATTCCTTATTAATAAGGAATTATAATCTTCTCTTTTCTCCTGTATGCATATTTTACATATCTTTCATTTCTTCCCCTAATGCTCCCTTTCTTTTTATTCCTTGATTTATTACAATGGACTGCTTCACACTGACCTGCTCACTGGATGCTGCTGTTGCAGATAGGACAGGTTTGTTGCCTAAAGGCTGACAGCTCACTAATTCTTCAGAAATATTTAAGACTGTTAATGATAATGCCAGAGATGTAGTACTCAAGTCTCAGACTTGGACGTGTGACTCGAAAACCAGCTCATTTGCAGGACTTGGGACTCTACTCGAACATCAAACTGAGGACTTGGACTCGACTAAGACTTTCTGATGGGAAGTGATTTGTGAGCGCTCGTGAGGTAGTTAAGTGCTATCAGAACTGGATGAGGTAATAGTTACTTAACTTGAAATTGGACTTGCACATTCAAACTTGGACTGGGAAACTGAAGTTAAATTTGGACTTGGAGTCGACTTGGAGGAGTCCAAAATGATTAGAACAGTGCAGACTTGAAGGTGTCTTGGACTCAAAAAATCATGACTCAACTATATCTCTGGTTAATGCATGTTATATACTGTTATATACTTATTATAGCTATAATATTTTTTTTTTTTATTACGCGTCATTTTGCTTACGCATTTAATATTATTATTTCCTTGACACTATCACAAGTTCAATGTGTTTTAAACAGTTCTACAACATTTCTTATCTGCATCAACAAAAGTCCTCTTATTTCGGACATCATCTCCGGCTATCTGTCTAAATTGGTGCACTGTGAGTATTGAGATTGTGGCCTAATTATGTATATCTTTATCTGTGTTTGTCTAAAGGCTAATCTGGTCGCTGCATTTGAGCAGAGCCTGGCACTGATGACGGCCCGGCTGCAGACGCTGTCGGTGTCCTCAGAACAGAAGGTATTTCATGTTACCATTGATGATGAGCTCCATGCCACGCGTTCAGCATTTCTATGAGAAAAGACTTTGCATCTTAACATGCCTGTAGTTTTTCCAGTTTGACTGCTAGTCACTTTGCCAACACTTACATTTCACAAACTCCATGAAGAATGTTGGTCACAGATTTGCGTGTAGGACTGTCATCAGTTACTCATCACAGATTGTCATTCCTCTTGAAAGGAGATAGACATTCCACCGTCCTTAGTCTCACACAATCTCGGTTCAGTTACCGGCCGGTGAGATAATGTGCGGCACTTACCCATAATTCCCTTTGCAGGATTCCGACCTCACAGAACTTAAGGACACCATTGATATTCTGCAGGCCAAAAACACAGAGGCACAAGAAATCATTCAAGGAGCGCTCAATAATCCAGACATTGCACCAAAAGGTAATAATTAACTATTCTAGAAATAACATGAAAATAATCGACAACTGAAAGCAATCTGCACTTCTCACTTTGATTTAATTTAACAATCTAATTTCACATTAGATATTTAAGTGTTATTGATTTCACCCTTGTTTGTAACTGTAATTGTATGCACTTTCTTCTATCTGTGAAACGCTTTACTCTGTGTGTATGTTGCTGTACAAATAAGCGTTCATTGCGTTGCTGTATCATCTTGCACTAATGCTTTCTATACTTTGTGTAGAAATGTTGATCAATCGACAAAATTCCTCCGAGAGCATCTCCAGCCTCGCCAGCACCACCAGTCATTCCAGTATGGGCAGTTTAAAGGAACAGGAGGCCAAAAAGAAGAAAAAGAAAAGCTGGGTAAGGGAACTTGGATACCGTGACATTGACAGTTTTAAAGTTGACTTTCAATCATATTCTTTTTAGAAATAAAGCAGAAACAATGAGGTCATAATGTTGTCCCCGGATTCTTTTCCTTGCATGAGTGTGATTCCTTTACTTGGTTTAAATCTGTTATCGATGCCACTGGTATGACTCTGGTCTCTCCCTCATGCTGCCCTGACATTTATTTTAGGTCTTTGAGGTGAGTGATGTTGCTAGTAAATAAACCTTAAACATCTTACCCACCAGACTGCATGTGCCAAATGAGTCATGCACGACCAACCGTTATTCATTTAGTTATTTGTCCCCTGTGTATTACTCAAATTAGAGGTGAGTGATTTTCCAATATAAAATCAAATGGTGATCTGATCTTGTGATGACCTGCCAAAGTGGTGAGATTGTTATATTGTGAATCAGATGTGTTTTGTTTATTTCATTACTCAAACACATGTCATCTAAGGGTCTCTAGGACTGGGTACGGTAAAAAAAAAAAAAAAAATCATACCAGTACTTTAACGATCCTTGGTTTTCGGTACCGATACCTGAACGATACTTTTTTCGATGCCTATACTAAAATATTTGTCATATCCATAAAACAGATGAATCATTTTATTTTACATTTGTATCATTTGTTTGAGGCGAAACAACAAAGAAACTTCCTTTAACTACAAAAGGGCGGAAAAAACACTTTCCACGTTTTTCCATTTCCCCCCCCAAATTTCCCATATTTTTTCAAATTTTTATCCCCAAATTTTCCCGAAATTTTAATTAAAAATTTGCCCCAAATATTCCAATTTGTTCCACATTTTCCCCAAATTTACCTAATTTCTTCCACTTTGTTTTGCCACTTTTTTTTCTCCAATTTTTTTTCAACTTGTGTGTCACATTTCTTTAAAATTCTAATGACCAACAGCATCAAAACGTGAATATAAAGATTTGATATTTCATTTCGGTACCTGCTTTCGATACTTTTATTTTTTCGATACCAGTAGTACCTAAATCTTTTTTTTTCTATAAAAAGATTTTTTTCTATAAAAAGATTTTTTTCTATAAAAAAGATTTAGGGCCGGATACCGTATTGTTTAACGGTATCCGACCCTAGATTTAACCAATCTCTATGACGTGTAAGGTCACAGAAGAAGTTAGATTTAGTTATTAGAGCAATATAAAGCTACTAAGTGCATCATGATCAAATGGAAGCTGTGACCAATACTCTGCGCCAGTTGTGATATTTTTTAATGCATTTACTTACAATATACTATGACGGTCACCTCTGAATGAAATGATGAATCCATTATTGTATCACAATAACACAATCAATTAAATGGTCTTGCAGTTACGCAGCTCCTTCAACAAAGCGTTCAGTAAGAAGGGGTCAAAGGCGTCGGGCTCCTATGCTGACATTGAGGAGATTGCTACCCCAGAGTCTTCCGCTCCTCCCTCTCCTAAAGTCCATCGTGAACCCGAAAACCCCACACCATCAATGAAATCTTCAACATCTGTGTCGTCACTGGGGTAAGGATTGTCACTGATGTTACAAGAGGAGCTTAATCTAAATGCATCTCATGTTGTTAGTGCGACGATCCGTGTCACATTAACACTTACATTGTTCGTGTTGCGTATCCTTAGGCTGTGTGAAGGGGCAGAGGGAAAGGATGAGAAGGTGGTATCGGAGTTACGCTCAGAGCTGTGGGAGAAGGAGCGCAAACTGACAGACATCCGCCTCGAGGCCCTAAGCTCTGCGCATCAGCTGGAGCAACTACAGGAGACCATGACCAATATGCAGGTCTGTACAGTGCAAACATCTGATCAAGCATTTTTTATTCACAATAATGTAAAAGGACTCATCCTCGTCTAATACATTATGATCACATTTTAACAAGCACTATAGACCAGCTGTTAGAGTTTGTGCATATCCTTTTTCTCCCCATAGAGGACTGTGGAGAAACTGAAGTCTGAAAATGACCAACTAAAGACAGGTAGTAGTCTCTCTCCCTGTCCATCTCCTGGACCCTCCAGCTCTGCGTCCCAGTCCTCAGGCCTCACTGCACTTGGAAATTCATCCCCACGTCAGTCTGTAGCAGTACATCTGCCCAAAAGCTACAGCAGGGGGCTGAGTGAGGGCAGTTCAGGTACCATTGTTAATAAGAGCACCAAGATAATGTTATACAATACTATAATACTATGATATTCATAGTTTTGATTACAAAACAGTCAATGCACTCTTTTCTGGTGTTTCTTCTGTCATGCAGATGTCTTCAGTTCCGATTCTCTCAGCCATTCTACTCAAAGAGATGATCATCGAGTCAGGGTCGTGGTTTGTGTGGCAAAATTACATGTTTTCAAAGATGTAAGAAATATATATTTAGATTGAAATACTTTACAATTGTAAATTGTTGCATTAATTTACGCATTGCAAAATGTGTCAATAGGATGTGAAACAGCAGGAGTTCTTCATTGGCACAATCAGGTTAAACGGCAGGATGGACTGGACCATGTTGGATTCGGCTGTCAGCCAGGCTTTCAAGGTGCCGTGAATGATATCCTCAATTATAAGATGAATGCCTTTTACTTTGTAAGATAGGGTTGGAAAACTATTTGAAAATCTAATTGAGAACTCTTACTGTTTTGTTCTTTTAGTAAGACAGAAAGTGTGTTTACCTGCTTTACCTTTAGTCTAACCAAGAAGACAGTATGAACCTTCTACAAAGTAATTGAGAACTCATCGAGACGTGTTGTATGTTTTGGAACCGTTTCATAATCTGCAGGTGTACATCACTAAAGTGGACCCCACCTCCAGTCTAGGGCTGTCTACTGACTCCATCTACAGCTATAGTATAGGTCATATCAAGAGGGTTCTGGGAGGAGAAGTGCCTGAATCACAACCATCTCGCTGCATGTCTCGAGGTCCAAGCAGCATCACAGTGGCACTGAAAGGTATGTAAAAATGTGGTGTGTTCAAATACTACTTATATATATAGTTTTTTTTAATGAAATCGGCATCCTGTGATGCTGAACCCTACCTACAATCTTGGAGAGTTTTCTAGCCGGCTCCTCTTCACTTGTGCATGTTAGAATGAATATACCAAAGTGCTCGGATAGCTGGTAAAGCAGTGGCCGTTCGACCGTGCTCTCAGCAACTTGATCTAGTCGTAGCTCAGATTCAAAGGGGGCCAGCAGCTTGACTCCCTTTAGACACATGGGCCCCAGAAATGGCGAGAAGTAACATTAGACGTCTGTAGCCTGGTGGGGGTGCGATCAGTCCCTATACTTGATGCGTAGGTATTTTTAGAGCTAAATATTTCAGCAGCATGTTGCTTATTGAGGCTTTGCAAGGTGAAATAAATATTTTTCGACTTCCAAAGTAGATCTGTCTATATTTCTTTCAGCATGTTAACAGTTCTTAGCAGCTAATTGAGTATCTCTGAAACGTCAACATGAACTTGGTCAGTGGTGCAAATTTCAATTTGAAAAGTAATCATGATCAGATTTATTCATTGCATTGTGAGGGGGAAAAAACTGTCTTTATGCCTAAACCATATTAAACTCTGGTATTGTTTGTTGTTGTTTAGGCTTGAAAGAGAAATGTGTGGACAGTCTGGTCTTTGAAACCCTCATTCCAAAACCTATGATGCAACACTACATCAGTCTTATTCTCAAACATCGCCGGCTCATTTTGTCCGGCCCGAGCGGGACGGGTAAGACCTACCTGGCCTCCCGACTGGCTGAGTACCTGGTTGACCGTAGCACTCGGGAGGTCACAGATGGCATTGTTGTAACTTTCAACATGCACCGTCAGTCATGCAAGGTACAATAGTTTATTTCTGCCAAGTATTTGTATACCATAAAACCATGTAACAATAAATTCAGGTTTATTTATTTTTAGGATTTATTTTTCTCATGTAGCTGCCTGATTAAAAAATAACATAATTTTATTTTCTATTTATTATTTTCTTTTTTAATTTACAATAACACAATAATAAAAGATAAATGTATTATTGATGTACAGTGCCTCTTGAAAGTACTAATACACCTTGAACTTTTGCACATTTTGTCATGTTTACAACGATAAACATAAAGATTTTATTTTGAATTTTTTACTGAAAGTTCACACACAAGTAACAGACAACTGTGAAGTGAAAGCAAAATGATACATGATTCTGTTATTTTTCAAAAAATAGAAAAGTGGGGCATGCATAAGTATTCATACAGCATTTTTCTGAGTTAAATTGCCATTATAACATTCCTAATGACTGCAGAATGTTCACACCTTGCCCTAACCATTAAATAGAGGCCACCTGTACGTAATCTACTCTCAGTATAATTCCAGCTGTTCTGTGAGGGCCTCAGAGCTATGGTCAGAGTGTATTGGTCACTAAACAACATCATGAAGTCCAAGGAGACACCAGAGAGGTCAGGGATAAAGCTGTGGAGACATTTAAAGCAACGTTAAGTTATACAAAGATTTCCCAAGATTTGACCATCTCACGGAGCACTGTTCAGTCCATTATTTGGAAATGGAAAGAGTATAGCACCACTGCGAACTTACCAAGACACGGCCGTCCACCTAAACTAACAGACCGAACAAGGAGCGCACTGGTAAGAAATACAACCAAGTGCCCTAAGATAACTCTGGAGGAGCTGCGACGTACTGCCGCTGAGCTGGGGGGAATTTGTACATGGGACAACTTATAAGTCGTACTCTTTACAAATCTGGCCTTCATGGACGAGTGGCAAGAAGAAAGCCATTATTGAAAGGAGGCCATAAGAAATCCCGTTTGAAGTTTGCTAGAAGTCATATGGAGGACACAGCTACCATGTGGAAGAAGGTGCTTTGGTCAGATGAGACAAAAATTGAACTTTTTGGCCCAAATGCAAAACGTTATGTATGGAGCAAACCTAACACTGCTCATCGTCCTGAGTGCACCATCCCCAGTGTCAAATATGGTGGGGGGAGCATCATGCTATGGGGCTGCTTTTCCTCAGCGGGGACTGGGAAGATTGTAAGAATAGTTGGGAAGATGGATGGAGCCAAATACAGGAACATTTTGGAGGAAAACCTGCTGGAGTCAGCAAGAGAATTGAGGCTGGGGCGGAGATTCACCTTCCAGCAGGACAATGACCCTAAACACAATGGAATGGTTTAAAAAACAACAACAACATATTAATGTGTTGGAATGGCCCAGTCAAAGTCCTGACCTAAATCCTATTGAAAATCTGTGGAAAGAACTGAAAACTGCTGTTCACAAACGCTCTCCTTCTAATTTGACAGAGCTTGAGTTGTTTTGTAAAGAGGAATGGGCTAAAATGTCTCTAGATGTGCAAACCTTGTAGAGTCATACCCCAAAAGACTTGCTGCTGTTATTGCAGCACAAGGGGGTTCCACAAAGTATTAATTCATGCTGTACTTGTGCGCACCCGACTTTTTGGTTTTCTATTTTTTGAAAAATAACTAAATCATGTATCATTTTGCTTTTACTTCACAGTTATCTGTTACTTGTGTGTGAACTTTCAGTAAAAAATTCAAAATAAAATCTTTATGTTCCATCCATCTTCTTCCACTTGTCCGTTACCGGGTCGTGGGGGCAGCTGTTGGAGCTGCCCAAATAACATTGCACCAGCTCCTATGGCTCCTCCTGCAGGTGGTGGGTCCACGGGAGGATGGCCTCACGATTCTAACCGGGCCTGTTGGTCTGTCATAAGGGGCTTCTGAACCGCTCTTTGTCTGACCCGTCACCTAGGACCTGTTCGCCATGGGAGACCCTACCGGGGGCACGAAGCCCCCGACATCTTAGCTCCTAGGATCATTCGAGTGCTCAAACCCCTCCACCACGTTAAGGTGGCGGTTCCAAGAGGGGATCTTTATGTTTATGGTTGTAAACATGACAAAATGTGCAAAAGTTCAAGGTGTATTAGTACTTTTGAGAGGCACTGTATATGACTCTATACTACTGCAGATCCATTCTATTGCTCTCAGTAGCAGCTATTGAATATTTACCATAATACAGAAAGGTACAAATATAATAACCTTGAGTCTTAAAGTCAAAATATTATATATAAATATATTGAGAATAAAATGAAAATTTTCTCTATCAGACTTCAACATAACAACAATAGAATATGTAGACGGGTATGAATACTTCCTGAACCTCGTGTGCACTTTTTTCTGTTTTCCCTCTGCCAGGATCTACAGCTTTATCTTTCAAATCTGGCAAATGAAATTGACCGGGATACCAGTGCTTCACAGATTCCGCTGGTTGTGATTCTTGACGACATACATGACACTGCTTCACTCAGTGAACTAGTGAATGGTGCTCTTACCTGCAAATACCACAAATGGTCAGTTCAATAATGTGTCTAATTTATATTAAAAAAACACTGTGTGTTTAACATTTTGTGCTGTTTCATTGCAGTCCCTACATTATAGGAACAAGCAATCAGCCTGTCAAGATGACCGCAAACCATGGACTTCATCTCAGTTTCAGGTGTTGTTTTCACTGTGTTCAGTTGCATGCAGTGTAAATAAATCAATACATCTCTGTGTAAACAAACTCTAGTAAACAGTATCTACTTACAGCATCTGACCTTACGCTACGCTCACTGTTATAAAAATGTATAACAATAATATAGAATATATTTTTGAAAACTGGTAAAAGTTGCATTATTCCTTATAATTCTGATGTGTTTTAGGATGGTTACCTTCTCCAACAATGTGGAGCCTGCCAATGGTTTCTTGGTCCGCTACCTGCACAGGAAGATGATGGAGTCTGAAGATGAGAGAAATTTGACTAATGAAGACTTGATACGTGTCCTGGACTGGTTGCCCAAACTCTGGTATCACTTGCACACGTTCCTGGAAAAGCATAGCACATCTGACTTTCTTATAGGTATATATATATATATACCCATCACTTTAATTTAGCAAGGAATGTGTTTGAATGCAAATGTTGATGAGATGTGTTTTCCTTAGGGCCTTGCTTTTTCCTTTCCTGCCCTGTCACTGTGGAGGAGTTCCGCTCTTGGTTCATTGACCTTTGGAACCATTCTATTATTCCATACTTACAAGAGGGAGCAAAGGACGGCTTCAAGGTTCTAATTGTTTAAAATTGTTCTAATTGAATTTGTTCATATTTAAAGCCACACCGCGTAGAATTTTACCTAATAAATAAAATTGAAATACAGGCATTATATTATATTATAAGCAGATATTTTCATCATTGAAAAATACCTCATAAATGTACAAACATGTGCTTTTACTGTGAGCGGCTCAGCTCTCCTAAGACATGTCTGTAATTTTCCCGGGAGTGGGTATGTCTCCAGCTCGTCTCCATGGAGATGTTGACTACAGTCAGCATATTTTGAGATTTAAACCGGTTTGATTCTCATCCAAATCCATTCTTTGATTACCACTGCAGCGATAGCATTTTCTGTGTGGAGCTGGTCATTAAGAACATGTTTTGTACTGATGGCAAAAGTATAGTCCAAAATGTTACGTAGTGTGCCTTTAACATTGTTAAGGGCCCCATGGTGATAGACTGCATAGATTTAAATTTCTATATGTTGTGCAACTGCAGGTCCATGGACAGAAGGCGGTTTGGGAGGATCCAGTGGAGTGGGTAAGGGGCACACTTCCTTGGCCTTCAGCGCAGCAAGACCAAGTGAAACTATTCCACTTGCCTCCACCAAACATTGGCTCCAGCAGCCCAGGACAGGCCTGTGAGGAGAGGCCCCACAAGGAAACTCCACCCAGCTCCATGGAATCTGATCCACTGGTAAAATGAATTCCATTTCTCGTCTAACTTTTGAAATACAGTTGAATATTTTATTAACTGAGGAACACTTCTTTCATTCTTTTTTTTTTTTAGATGGCAATGCTTTTAAAACTTCAAGAGGCTGCCAATTACATTGAATCTCCTGATAAAGAAGACACACACTTGCCTAAATTTTGAACAAAAGCTAATATTTAGCTCTGAAATAAGCTATAATGGGTTTGTTTGGTTCACTCCAGTGCGAATGTGTATATTGAGAAACGCACACATTAGACGTTGAGATCTGATTTTCTGTTCCCGTGTCTCTCATTTCTAATACCCTTCGATATAGTGCTTTCTATAGAAATACACACAGAAAAACATAGACATAGACAAAGTAGCTGTTTAGAGACATTCACCTTCATGAGTTCCCCTTTACTGGTGCTAACAGATCACTGAAGTGTCTCACGCCACACTTATATTTCAGGTGATTTGTGCTGTAGCACATACTAAACAGACCATTCTGTGAGCGCTACAGTGTTCATTAGAATAACAATTTGTTACCAATTATTAGTTGGTCACTAGAGAGTAGGACAGCATGAACAGTGCATATCAAGACTAGTTACATACAGTATGCAATTCAGAACACAAACAAAGCAGGTGAACTATAACACAAAGCCTTATGAACAAAGACATGGATGTCTCTTCAACTTCAGCTGACTATTCTGGTGCTTTCTCCATCTCCTCACTAAGGCTGTTTGTAGTGTCTCAACATTCTTCAGCAGTTTTAAGTCTTGTCTATTCAAGCTGTCATACTCTTGCATACAGTATATGAAATAAATTCATTTGCACATTCAAGCACTGGAGTGTCCCTTAACGTTTTTATTGTTGACTCTAGTACCATGCATATCAGGTTTTCATTATTTGCATGGATACAGCAGTCACCTTCTTAATATACAATGTGATTAAATCACCCTCTCTGTGTTAAACACAACAAAAAGTCCATTGTAGGATGAATGCTTTCAAAGTCTTATTCATAATACTTCATGAGACTTAAGACTGTCTGGATGTCTTCATAGAGTTTTCACAGATCTATATCACATTTCTATTTCTCCTTCTTTGACTATTGTTGCACAGTATATTTAACTATCTCAGCTAAATATATGAATCAAAGGCAACAATAGTTTACTTATACTGTGTGTACAAATTATTTTGTTGCTTTGTGTGTAACATGCTATACCAAATACTTTTTTTTTTTCTATGAATGTATCAGATTTTTTACACAGTATCAGTCATTGTCATAGGTGCTTTCAAAGTAGCCTTATCACAAGCCACACTTAAACTCAGAGCAAATAAAAAAAAAAAAACTACCTATCTCAATTAATGTGCAACATTTAGTCTTAGTTATTTTATTGAACAGTGTCACCTTTTATCAACATTATGTGACATGCAATTGATGTTTAAATTCTCCATTGTCAAGGTTCAACTTAAAACTAGCACTGTTTGTGTCCAAGATGTGAACTAGATCTGGGATATAATGAACTGTTTTGTAGAAGTGGTCAAACGCATTATGTAGAGCCTGTAAAGTCCTGTGAGTGAGTCTATGGTGTATCTCCATACCGATTTATATTTAGAAACAAGTTTGGGAGGAAAAAGCACAGATTAAAAGAAAAAGATGTAAATTAAAAGGAATAGAGTTACTGTAAGTGACACATTGTTAAAGTTGTGTCAAAGTAATCCATCTGTAAGGCATAAGTTTAGGTGATTTTCTTTTGTACATAACTACTGTAAATGAATGTCACACAACTTTTTTTATAGTTTGACAAAAGAGTGTCAATTTAAGAGGCTTTTGCTTTGTTACTGCACTGTGCTCCAAACTGACCACTAACCGGTAGTTCAGTATGTAAATGTACCAAGGCGTGACTGAGTACCAAACCAGCCACAAAGTTGTGTTTTCTCTGTTGTAAATAAAAAAATATGATAGGAACTTGCTACCTGGTTTACAAACATCCCGGTCATCTCATTCCACTCACTGGTTATTGTGCCTGTATTAACTGTGATTTATGTAGGCTGCCTAGTGTAAAAAAAAAAAAAAAAAAAAAGAATATACCGCAACTTATTGATAATGGCATTCAGCAAAGATGGCATGTTTTTATCTGATATGTCTGCACTGGACCACATTGAGCCGAAACTACATCCCTGAAAATATTGTAAGCCTAAGTTTAAGATAATGTACTGTAAGCCTTAAAAGCAAAATGTTGGTTGCGTCAGTGTGTCACAGACAGGGTAAAAGTTCTTTTGGATTTGCTGTGCAACACATTGCAGTTTCATATAGATGGTCTTTTGATGATAAAATGTTTAATGAATGGTTATTGTGCAACAAGGCAGTATAAGCCTGGTGAAGAAGAATAAGCAGGCCAATACAGGTTACTGTATAGTCCTTTTTCCCTCTTCATTTTTTTGAGGTTTTCAGATGTTATGCAGTATATTATGTTACTGACATGCAAATGATGTTTTTTAAATGTTCTAAATGCATGTAAACTCACTGTGTGAAAAGAAGAAATGTATTGTGGAGAGGGCATAAGAGAAAATGTTTCCCTTGTAATACTCAAATATTTGATATTTCTTACCTTCTTTTTTTCCTTTCTTTTTTCTACAAAATCTCCTTTCTAAAATATTATGTTATTTTGTACAGGGCATCATTGTATAGATTGTAAATAGGTCAGCATTCTGGATGCGGCTACAATCAGAGCAGAGAAAACAGCAGGCTTTTGTGAAGAGACAAGATCCGGGATCATGATTTTTTTTTTAAGTCTCATCATCCATTTATCACTGTTTGCTGGAATAAATAAAATACATATTATATTTAACTTCATTGATTACTTTCAATCTTCATTAAAATGTGCTATATGAAGCAGGTTTTACATGAAGCCTACTAGGACAGTACAGATACAGGGTATATTTATGTTGGAAAACTGACTAATCTTCTGATCAAATGCACTTTACAACTTTACTGAATAAGTTTGTTGTATGTAAGCAGGAGCATTTAATTCTTGGTTTTAAAAGTTAGCTCTTTGCAAAAGTTGTTTTCTGTGATTCTTCCCATCGAAATTCCTCATGGTGGTCTAGTCCTTGACACGTGTGGCCACAGTCCAGTAAAAGCTATCGGGTTACAGAGGGGCGGAGTCTGAGCCCTGTGCCTCGTATAAAAGCTTGTAACACCTCCAGGAAAGATGGCATTGGATTCGGTTCACGGACTTTACCAGTTGGGAATTAGCTGCAACATTCAACATGCCGTCCAAGCCTGCCCCAATCAAGAAGGCGGCGAAGAAAGAACCTGCCAAGAAGGAGGAGGCTCCAGAGCCCGAACCAGCTCCTGCAGAGGCTGCTCCTGCCCCGTTGAGGAGGCTGCCCCTGCCCCGCAGAGGGTGAAGCTGCACCTGCCGCAGAGGCTGCACCCGCCGACGGTAATGCACACGGCAATGGCTAATAGCTTACATTTATCCCTGGATGAACCATGGATGGTTTACTCAGAGCAAAAGGTTGAAGATACGGTAAGGACGATGGGACGGCCGAAGAGCGGTTTCCATGGCAATCAGACCGGAGTTTTACTGCACTGCATCAAATGATGTTTAGATTAAAACATCCCAATTTACACAAAGTATCACTGAAGTATTTACGACACTAACACACAAAAGTAAGCAAATCTAAACCATTACATTTGTCACCAAGGGCTAAATACCCACGTTGAGCGTACCTTTTCCTAACAATAACATCCAACCATCATCGTACATGCCTCTGTTGCTCAAGACTCCACTGATGGAAGGGAGGTCAAACTGTTGTCTGCACATCTTATTCAATTTAAATAGATTTACATATTATGCTAACTTTACTAATTGCCTGTGATATGTTCTCCTAACCTCTAATATAAGCTGCTGCTGCTCTTGCTGCAAAAGGATCCACTGAAGCCCCTGCCGATGGTAATACAATTCGACATACATAAGTAGCCTATAATAGGTTACTAGTTGATTGCAGTGTCATATTATTAAACTAACGTTTTACTTTTTGATCCGTGTTATGGTGAGTGTCCACAATGTTCTTTGAGTTAGTATAATAACTGGGAAAACAACTAGGACTCACTCTTCTTTTATGAAACTCTTTTCATAAAAGAGTTTAGTCTGTTGTATGTTTTAACATCTGATTAGCTGCTGCTTCTGCTATAGAAGGATCTGCTGAAGCTCCAGCTGAGGGTAAAAAGCTATAGTACATACCATGAATTTACTAATTAATTTGTTGTTAAGGCTAACAACTGAATGACTTTTCTTCAGTCTACAATGCTCTACATTTGTCCCCTTGCAAATTATAATTTTAATTTTGTGCCAAATATCTGCACAACTCTCATGCCTGTGTTCTAACCTTTAACATTAACGGCTGCTCCTGCTGCAGAAGGATCTGCTGAAGCGCCTGCTGAGGGTAATCTACAGTAGATAGATATTCTAAAGTTCATAATATAGATGAAACTATATTCTAACTATGTTTAAAGCAGTTAATGACTATAATCTGGCAGCTCTATCTTGTGTATAGTGCAGAACATTACTGTAGTAGCAATCCTGTTCTAAAAGTCGTTTTTAGTGAAGGATTGCTAGTGCTTGTTGGATTAGTGCTTTCTGCACTAATAATCTAATGCTAATTTCTAACCTCTAATATCAGCTGTTGCTCCTGCTGCAGAAGGATCTGAAGCTCCTGCTGATGGTAAACATTTGTAATGAGTTACCATATCTATGATGCTTTATATCTATATCCTACACAATATTTATGAGCTTCCTATGGTAAGGTTAACAACAGCAACTAACCTCTTGACTCTAGCCAAGAGGTATATCAATCTTAATCGTTATCATCTTTTGAGAGATATCTTAACTGCACTAATTATTAATATCTAACATTTAACATTAGCTCCTGCGCCTGCTACAGAAGAAGCTGCTCCTGCTGCTGAGTCCGAAGCACCTGCTGAGGGTAAAGCAAAAGCAAAATATGATGTTCCTTCATATAATTTTGACCAGTGAAACTAGTACAATAGAATAGTCAAATTTTTGAAGCTCAATTTACAAATACATTACAATTAAGATGTGACATTGCTTTGCTTTTTACCTGCTAAGTGGCAATAATAATTGAAGTTATTGTTAACATTAGGTGAAGCTGCACCTGCTCCGGAGGAGGCCAAACCCCCCACTCCTCCACCTCCACCAAAAGGTAGCTCTCCCTCCATCTTATGCGTTTTGCTTTTGTTTTTCAATTTCATTATGTATTCTTTTTTGTTATTTTCTTTTCTGTTGATATGTTCACTTTAGGTATTGTTTGTACTTTTTCAGAGGCCCACCAGTGCTCCACTTGACCTGTTTATTGAGGATAAGAATGACACCTCTGTTACCATTATCTGGAGCCAGCCAGAGGTCATTGGATTGTCTGGTTTGGATGGGTACACCATCGAAATTTGCAAAGAGGGAAGTAAGTTCTGATGACTTTAACATTCTGGACAAAGCTTTTGACATGTACAAAGTTGTTTTAATGAACTAAACATTAACTATTCATTTTCAATGGATTCATCTAAAAAGGATTATTAAACCTCTAATTGCTACAGGGCCCAAATGCTTTTAAGGAGACTGAGGAACATGCTAATTTTTCTTCTAATGTGGGTCAGCCATATTAGTTGCAGTTGTCCCTGAAGTGTCACTCCCGGAGTTATGTCACAAGCTTCCTGACTTCTCCCTACAAGGAGAGGGGCATTTCAGGAGCTGCTGTGCTCTCACCGCTTTTAGACATACACCCTACAGCTGCTGTGTGACTTTCCTTTAGCATTGGAAGCGTTATAGAAAATAAGTAAATAATTAAAATCTACATTGTATCATGGACCACAGTGAAAACAACCAAATTAATCGTTTTGAAACATGTCAATAGTACTTGTTAGTGTAAAACATTGACTATAATAGAATAGAATATACATATTTGTTATTGCTTCTGGTTCCAGCTGCAACAATATATAACAAGCAAAAACAGTATAATTGTTAGCATTTAGCTTTGTTAAGTTCAGTTCTTGCTTTGTTCCTTTCAGCTGAGGACTGGAAAGCAGTCAATGAGGACCTGCAGAAGTCCTGCCGTTATGTGATCAAGAACCTAACCACAGGAGATCGTCTGAAGATCCGTGTGGTGGCCGTGAACGAGGGCGGACGCAGCCCCCCTGTCACCCTGCCCGAGCCCGTCCTGGTTAAGGAGGTTGCTGGTGAGACATTTGTAAAACACAGTCCCTGATGTACTATTAGAACAAACCATTTGTTATATAGTTGTTATAATTATTTGTTTCCTAACTTTTCTTCTGTATATATTACATAAAACTGACATAACTGGGTTGAAACGATCAGCAAATAGCCATCTATATATAATGTGTTCTCCACAAATCACATTGTGACAGTGCCATAGAATGCAGCCATAAAAACAGATATAGCATTCGTCCCTCAACAGTCCACCAGCACATCTGTTTCCTATGAAAACCTATGGTCCTCTCACTTGTTTACCTTTTAAAGCTGAATACACATTTACATAGCTCTCATTGCAGGCCTGTTAACTAGCTGGTTTTAGTGCTGCTGTACACCTAAGAGTGATAATCATGTCCCGTGTATTAGAAATGATTTGCAGTAAAATGAGGATCAGTCCCAACAGGCTTTAAAAAGAGGAGCTGTGTCGTTTCGAAGTCACACATTTCGGTTATGCGTAATGGAGAGATGAATGAGGTGGGCTAGTAACCTGATCCCAGATCACTGGCGCTAGTTCAAAAGTCACATCTGTGCCTGCATTTGCCACTGTGGACTAGTCACTTACAGAAACAGTTCATGACTGATTTCCGACAAAACA
This sequence comes from Neogobius melanostomus, assembly GCA_007210695.1. Classification (NCBI taxonomy): domain Eukaryota; kingdom Metazoa; phylum Chordata; class Actinopteri; order Gobiiformes; family Gobiidae; genus Neogobius; species Neogobius melanostomus. The sequence continues at coordinate 3,510,029 of VHKM01000073.1, read as the reverse complement.
CCCTGAAATATTTCTTTAAGGCATGAGATTCCCATTACCACCAGATTATTTTCGGTGAAGACGTTGCATTTACATTGTGCTTGTTGCCAAGGCTCATGCTGGTGTGAGTGTCAAGATGCTTGCTTGTGAGATTGATGGCAACAAGTGATGTGTGTGTGAGCAGGTGGGGGCCAGCAGCATGTTAAATTCCAGCGTGCCCTATGTCTGCGTCAAAAGTGGGGGTGGCAGGGTTCAGCACTGGCTTCTCAGGTGTCGCCCAAATCTCCCGACACTTCCAGATATTCACTCGTTATTTTGAAAGATGCCATAGACTTAACTGTTTGTTAAGCTCAGACATTGAAGTTGGTAAACACACAATAGAATGTCGATGTAATTTCACAATTCAGATGGGTACGTTATAACAAGTTCACTGCGACTGGCAAGTCAAATACGTTAACAAATCTTTATATTATTCATATAACATATACTTTTGTTTGCTTAGCTGTATCTATGATTTTAAGACTTTCTGATCTAACTGAGGCAAGTATAGCTCAGATTCAAGAAAGGTTATAGGAGAGAAACATATACTACAGTACGTCTGCTTTATTTAGAGTCATGACAAATGTCACTCTAGTGGACTTAACAGCTGGTGCTTCCCACCAAATTACTTTAACAAATGAGCGTGCAGAGATGGTGAGTGCCCGTGTCTCACAGTCACTATGTTGTTATTCCTTTTAGGGTTGAGCCATATTGTATTGCATATCGTTAGCGCGATATAGTTTTTTAATATCATTGTAATTTTTGATATCGTTGTGGACACGATATCATTTATGTTATAAATAAACACTGACTGTAGAACACGAGGACAGGTGGTTAAAAAGGCAAATGAAATGAAGGATGTAAACTGCTTGGGTAGATCATATTTGTTTATTTATATGAGTATGTCGTTAAAAATGAATGAAATATCTTTGCATAATAGGCATAAGGCTGGAATTTTGAAGTCATTTGTCCGTTGTCAATTATATCGTCAAATATATCATTATCATGATTTTTCTTTTTATATCGTGATAGAGATTTTAGGCCATATTGCCCTGCCCTAATTCCTTTTCTCATGACCTTTAAAACATTGTTTTCTTTTACTTCCTTTAATACAATGTTATTTGTAGCACGTGAATATTGTGCAACTTTCAATTTACAGGAACATAAGGGTAGCAATGTTTAATTAAACAATTGTTAGTGTTGATTAATGATAAGTAATGATAGGTAAAAGAACAACTTGTCTTCAGTCCCCATTCTCCTTTTACAGACATTAGATATCTGAAGCCCCATTTCAGAACAATTTATGAAAATGTGACCATTGTTTCTTTGTCCAGATCGCCCCAAAGTTCGCCTGCCCCGCTTCCTTAGGCAGAGATACGTCGCTCAGGTTGGAGACAAGATCAACCTAACAGTCCCATTCACAGTAAGTTTGATTCTCATATTATTTACATGGCCATGGTTATACAGTAACATACTGATGTTTCTGTCCATTTTTAAGGGAAAGCCTAAACCTGTTGTGAGCTGGACAAAGAATGGCACAGCTGTGGACACAAAGAGGGTTAATATTCGCAGCACAGACAGAGACAGCATCCTGTTCATCCGTTCATCTGAGAGAGATGACTCTGGAGTGTATGAGATGACCGTCAAAGTGGATGACTTTGAGGATAAGGCTTCACTGACCTTGCAGATTGTTGGTTAGTGATATCTTTTAAATGCTTAATTAACCTAAGTTACAGACAGTTCACATTAAATTCCTGGGCCAGTTAGGGTATTTTTTGTGGAGTTTTAAACAAAGGTCTAGTAAGAATAAAATAATTAAAATTATCTTACATTCTCTATATATTTATATAAAATATATTTTTTATGTGAAAAAGAAAATGTTACAGTGTTACATAACTGCAACTGCACATTACTCTCAATCAGAAAACATTTTCGATATCAAGCAACAATAGCACAGGAAGGAATTAAAGGGGTATGAATGAATACTTCTTGACTTCATTGCACATGCCAGTTATTACATGATGCATATTATATGTCCCAATTTTGTTCCATAGAGCTGCCAGGTCCCCCCGCTAGTGTTAAAATTGCTGATGTTTGGGGCTTCAATGTTGCTCTTGAGTGGACCGCACCCACCGACAATGGCAACACAGAAATCACAGGCTACACAGTCCAGAAGGCCGACAAGAAGACCGGAGTAAGTAGCTGACCTCTTGGGGGATTAATAAATAACACCCAGCAAATATGAGCATGATCCCTTGATAAGTGATATAATACATCATCTCTTCTCACTATGCGTGTAGGATTGGTTCACTGTGATGGAGCATTATCATAGACTGAATGCCACCATCTCTGACCTCATCATGGGCAACACCTACAAGTTCAGAGTGTTTTCTGAGAACAAATGTGGAATCAGTGAGAATGCTACCATGTCAAAAGAGGAGGCCAAGATCCTGAAGACAGGTCAATATTTATATAGTCTCAACATTTTCCATGGCTTTTACACAAATCAGAGTGCACAGTAAAAATGTGCTTGGAAAATGCTATATTGCTTGTAAGTATCTATAAAATGTGTAACTTTCTTAATTAGGTATTGAATACAAACCCCCTGAGTACAAGGAGCGCGACTTCACTGAGGCTCCAAAGTTTACCACCAACATGACCGACAGAGCTACTACTGTTGGTTACAGCACCAAGCTGCTCTGTTCTGTCAGAGGAAGCCCAAAGGTAGTGCTTTTGTATTGTTTTGTTCACACTGGCTACAAGGCAACATAATGCACAAATGACAGTCCATTGCCCTACACAGCTGTTCTCAACTGGTGGGTCAAGACCCAAAGTAGGTCACAGAACTGTCATCAGTGCCAAAAATAACTGATTTGTATGTTTATAGTTTTTTATAATTAGCTTAACGGTCAATGCTAAATAGAGTCAACATCACTCTGTGAGGAAATGCTGTACTTTTGAAATATAACAAAAATACATATTGAAGTTTGTCTATGTTGTACTATGTTTAAAAAATATATATTGTACAACATAGACAAACTTCAATATGTATGTTTGAATTCATGTCTAATTAATCATTGTAAATAATATGTATTAATGTGGCTTGTCATGATAGCTTATAAGCGGATCTCAAACCTGGGCCAGCTTTTCCACTGCAAATCATCCTTTATTGTACAGTAATTTACATAATGATTATGTATAGGTTTTATCATGCTAAACTGGCTCATGTTAGCTGTGATCAATCAGTACGAGGTTCTGCCGATGACAATGGCTTATGAACACTGTAACCCCAGAAGTGTTGTGACACAAGGCCTTTGTTGACAGCTGTCTACAATAGAGCTGAGTGAGGATATCAAGCAAACATCAATCCTCTTTCATCGGTGCATCACTGGCATAGTATACATAATACTTTAGGCTCTAATTAAACTGGCATCCTGAGCCTTTACTGGTGTGAGTAGGGGCCCTGGGGTCATGGGTCAGAAGCATGGTCAGATGAGTAAAATTCTCTTTTGAGGCCAAACAGGGCCTTAAAGCAACCAAAACGGGCTTGCTGCTGTTTGTACGCAGTTTGTTTATAACTTTAATTCTGAGTGTTTTGCACTTAATGTATTTTACATTCACTTTTTATTTATTTAATATGAATGCCTTTGGCTCTATGTTTTTGTCCCTGTAGCCCAAGATCATATGGATGAAGAACCAGATGATCATTGGAGACGACCCCAAGTTCAGGCAGATCTGCGTCCAGGGTATCTGCTCTCTGGAGATCCGTAAGCCTGGTAACTTTGACGGTGGCGTGTACTCCTGCAGAGCCAAGAACGACCTTGGAGAGACAACTATTAGCTGCAAGCTGGAGGTCAAACGTAAGTCATAACCCTCCTACACTGAAACATTCATTCATGTATGTGCTTTCAAAAAAATACAATGCAGTTATTGCATCTCTTAACACTGCACTGTAACTGTTTCTTTTCACAGAGCCTGTTGTTGCAGATGCAGATAAGAAATAAATAAGTCAACTCTCTCACAGGTCAGAACAGATTTTCATGGTACAAAATATATCTTGAGTAGTCATGTCAGACAGATTACTTATATAGCTTGAGGTGGCTGAGTTTGCCTCTGGGTTCCATATAAGGTTATCACTAAACTTGGAAAAGATGGCCTGTGCCACTCACTCAGTCCAAGAGGTAGAAGCACCCATAAATTAAATAGGGGAGAGTGGGATAAAATGAGCCAGTGGGTAAGATGAACCACCCTTACATTTTGTAAAATATTTTTTTTTCTTGAAATGTGAGATTATAGATTTAATCTTTACATGGTTTGAACTTGACAGACAAAAAATTGGAAAATGTGGCTGTAAAATAACCCCACTTTTATGTAAAAGCTTTTTTTCGCTGTTCAGAGTAAATTTTTGGTCTGATCCCAAAAACAATCGTCACAAACAAATAAAAACATGCAGGTAATTTTTTTTCCTGATGCTGGTTGCTCATTAAGTTAGGTATAAAAGCAGATTAATAATTTAGGAAGATTTCTTCTTAAATAAACACAACTCTCTTGGTATTCTCAAAGAAGATATACTGGGGTATATTGACCCAAAAACGTTGGGGTAAATTGAGCCGCCTCTGCTCCATAAGAAACATGAATGACAATTACATTCTAATTAAATTCTATCGTTTTTGCATTATTTATTGATGGTTCTGGGTCTAGTAGAGACAAGCAAATTAAAATTAGATTTTACATTAAATTATATGGGATTTTTTTAGAGACAAAATGTCATAATAGGCGCATTGAGTTGCCTTGTGTACGAAATGCGCGGTATAAATAAAGTTGCCTTGCCTTGCCATAATCTGCAGAATTAGCATATGAAAAGAAAAAGATTTGTTATAATATGTTTTTGGAATAAAATTGCTAATGGGAAACAGTGAATCGTAAAAATGAGCCTTCATGATGTTTATTATTAATTTCACCTTTAAATCTGGTGGTTCAATTTACCCCAAGATCTGGTTCAATTTACCCCACTCTGGGGGTAAAATGAGCCGCAAGACAGGTTTTTTTTTTGAAGACCAACATCTTGAAAACCATATCCTTCAGATGATTTTGAAGATGCAAAAGAATAGAAAACATCCCAAAATGTGTATAAATAGTACAATTTTGCATCTATTGTATACTGTTTTTACACAACAACCACCAAAGCAAAAAGTGGCTCATCTTACCTCACTCTCCCCTACGCAATGCCTCGTCGTGTTCTCACTTTTGAGACTCAATGTCAGTTCTTCAACTCAGCAACTCAAGCTATGATTTCACCATTGTTTTAAGGATCTCAACAGGATAAAAATCCACAGCTAAACCTTCTCAATTACATAGATAAATTTAGCAAGTTAGCAAAGCATGTTTACATATGAGTGTGCTAATGCGTAATTGCAGCTTATTGCGGTTGTCCCTTGTGCTAACACCTGTTGTTGTTTCTTGTTCATCTGTTGCTTGCTAATTTAGGAGCAGAGGAAGTGAGGCCTTTACGCATGCGGTATGTGACATTTTTAGCTTATGTAAACCATTGTTTCCTGTGAAAACAGACATTTAATTTACACTTTAATCTCTTGAACTGAACAGTAAGGTGCTGGATTCCTGGAAGACCATGTGTATATATACGGCTGGTGACCACACTACCAGAAGGTGTTCCCTGTGCTATCCAATGTTAGGACGAACAATTGTTGTCGCTTCATAAGTCCATATCCATGTCCAAAATCTGATTTTCTTCCCAACAAGTCCATCTTTGTACACAGTAATTTCAGTTGCACACCATCAATGTTTATAACAATAAATAATTTAATTTCTGGTTGTGTTTTTTCAATACAATGTGGTTTGTAAATATGTGCAGGATATTTTGGTGTCCAATATGTCTGCATGTTTTTTTTGTCAAACATTATATTAAAACATTTAGTAAAAACCGTTATCCAACATTGTATGAACATTAATAGGGCTGTGTGTATGAGGAACTAACTCTAGCTTTATGTGTTCAATTAAGAACAATGAATAAGCTAGTTCATTCTACAAACGGTATTAATTGTAGATTGTAGATTTATTGTATTAGTGGCTATCAAACACTGAAGGCTTCTGTAAATGGACTCAATCCCTTTTAACTCAAATTTCACCCAGCTGCAGTGCCCTATTGGTCATTCAAAGACAGAAGCTCTATCATCCCTCTGACTGAAGCGGTCCCCTGGGAACACAACAGGTATGCTTGGACTTCCATCATAATAATACCGGCTTATAGGCACGATGGTGTAAGTATTAGGTCTGAGAGGTTCTGACATAGTGATATGGGGCCTAATGCCAGAGGTATCCAGGTTATAGAGGCCTGCCGATTCAGCAGCAGCATGAGCCACTGCTGGACATACCGGGATCTACTGGCTCAACTGAAAGGAAAACACCGATGAAAAACAACGCCAAGACAAGTGGTCAAATATTAAAATTAGTTAAATAGTTGTCCGGAATCAAGATAGCTGGACCTTCATGTCAAAAAATCTTAGCCGAGGTTTGACCAATCAGGTCCCTTCTTCAAAGCTGTGCTCTCAGACTGAAGACGCCAATATTTGATAAAATAGCTCACGTTTGATGACAGAATGTTTGAACGGAGTGCCCTCTAGTGTTTGCAGAGTTATTAGGCACTCAAAGCGCTTTACATCAAGTTACCACTCCCATTCACACCAGAGTCAGGCACGGCGGGCAAGGTGGGTGAAGTGTCTTGCCCAAGGACACAACGACAGTGTGCACCTGCGGGATTCGAACAGGCGACCCCCTGGCCACGAGACAACCCGCTCTACTCTCAGCGCTACTGTCGCAGAGTAGTCGCCCTAAGAAGTGCTTCAAAGTAGAAATGGAATTAAATTAATAACTATTTTTTTAAACTGATTATTATTTCTAGGCTATTCATCCACTTAAATGTCAGACTGTGGCCTGTTACTTCTGTGAACCTATTGCAATGGGTGACAGGGAGGTAGGCACTTTTACTCTGCTGTCTACTGGTCCACCTTAAGTGAGTGAGGCATGAACAGGTTGTGAACAAATGTGAATAATCATTACCACAAGTAACAGTGGCTCTTTGTATATATTGGAAACCAATAACAATAGTGAACAATGGTCTGCAAAGTGTGGCACCAAGAGGGAGAGGGAGAGGGTGGTGGTGGTGTCATGATGAATACCAGAGAAATTATGCTTCTATGAGGTATCCTAAACCTGAGGTATTCTGATCATACACTCAACAAAAATATAAACGCAACACTTTGTTTCTGCTCCCATTTTTCATGAGATGGACTTAAAGATCTAAAATTCATTCCAGATACACAATATTACCATTTCTCTCAAACATTGTTCACAAATCAGTCTAAATGTGTGATAGTGAGCACTTCTGCTTTGCTGAGATAATCCATCCCACCTCACAGGTGTGCCACATCAAGATGCTGATCTGACATCATGATTAGTGCACAGGTGTACCTTATACTGCCCACAATAAAAGGCCACCCTGAAATGTGCAGTTTTTGCTTTATTGGGGGTCTGGGGACTCAGAACCAGTCAGTATCTGGTGTGACCACCATTTGCCTCATGCAGTGCAACACATCTTCTTCGCATAGAGTTAATCAGATTGTCATTGTGACCTGTGGAATGTTGGTCCACTCCTCTTCAATGGCTGTGCGAAGTTGCTGGATATTAGTGGGAACTGGTACATGCTGTCGTATTCGCCGGTCAAGCACATACCAAACATGCTCAATGGGTGACATGTCCGGTGAGTATGCTGGCCATGCAAGAACTGGGACATTTTCAGCTTCCAAGAATTGTGTACAGATCCTTGCAACATGGGACCTTGACCTTGACCTTGAGGTGATGTTCATGGATGTATGGCACAACAATGGGCCTCAGGATCTCATCACGGTATCTCTGTGCATTCAAAATGCCATCAATAAAATGCACCTGTGTTCTTCGTCCATAACAGATGCCTGCCCATACCATAACCCCACCACCACCATGGGCCACTCGATCCACAACATTGACATCAGCAAAGCGCTCACCCACACAACGCCACACACGCTGTCTGCCATCTGCCCTGAACAATGTAAACCGAGATTCATCCGTGAAGAGAACACCTCTCCAACGTGCCAGACGCCATCGAATGTGAGTATTTGCCCACTCAAGTCTGTTACGGCGACGAGCTGGAGTCAGGTCAAGACCCCGATGAGGACGACGAGCATGCAGTTGAGCTTCCCTGAGACGGTTTCTGACAGTTTGTGCAGAAATTGTTTGGTTATGCAAACCAATTGTTTCAGCAGCTGTCTGAGTGGCTGGTCTCAGACGATCTTGGAGGTGAACCTGCTGGATGTGGAGGTCCTGGGCTGGTGTGGTTACACGTGGTCTCCGGTTGTGAGGCCGGTTGGATGTACTGCCATATTCTCTGAAACGCCTTTGGAGACGGCTTATGGTGGAGAAATGAACATTCAATGCACGAGCAACAGATCTGGTTGACATTCCTGCTGTCAGCATGCCAAGTGCACGCTCCCTCAATGCTTGTGGCATCTGTGGCATTTTGCTGTGAGACAAAACTGCACATTTCAGGGTGGCCTTTTATTGTGGGCAGTATAAGGTACACCTGTGCACTAATCATGATGTCAGATCAGCATCTTGATGTGGCACACCTGTGAGGTGGGATGGATTATCTCAGCAAAGCAGAAGTGCTCACTATCACACATTTAGACTGATTTGTGAACAATGTTTAGAGAAATGGTAATATTGTGTATCTGGAATGAATTTTAGATCTTTAAGTCCATCTCATGAAAAATGGAGCAGAAACAAAGGTGTTGCGTTTATATTTTGTTGAGTGTACCTCAGTTTAGGACTTAACATGAACGATAGATGTAATTTGGTCTGTTTGATCTGCTGAACTTTACCATTTGAATGATTGTTCTGCCCAAGTAAGGACCCTGTACAACAAACTGGATTTTGAAGATCACAATGATTTATGAGTCATGAGATCATCTGGTGGTGCAGTGTAATTGTTGGGAATGAGCTCTGACTATGCTAGATCAAGGGAACGCTGGCGGATGTTTTGTCCTTTAAAAGGTGCTGGCATCTCTCCCAGACTGTTTAATAAGGGTAATGGTGAGTTTGGCACCAGAAAAAATGCTGCACTGTTATTTCTTCTTCACATAGGCCTACGCCTACAATAATTTTATAATTTTATCTATTACAGATGAGGAAAGCTCTAGAAACTTAACCTCTACAGTGTGAAATACAATGTGTTGCTATATTTTGCGACTGTCAGTTAAATTAAAGCGGACATTACTGTATGAAAGTTTCCATAGAAACAGACTAAGACGGTTTAAACCGTGTAGGTGCTCCTCCTCTATCACTGTTCTTAAAGTAGCTTCTAGGGCTGCACCAAAAGATTATTTTGTAATCGATTAATCTATCATTATTTTTACGATTAATCGATTAATCGCTTGGCTGTGAATGGTGTAGGAAAATTTATTTTTTCAAGTTTTTTAATCACTTGAGGACATGTTGATGGAGTAAACTTAAAGTAAATGTTTGTTGGAGGCTCTTAATGCTTTCTGATTGGATGGAACACGGACAGATATTCATGAAATTTACAATGTACAAACACTACAGACCCTAACTATAAAAACAAAGTAGGTTTTCATCAAAACTACTACATTTTCATGTCATTTTTGCTCTATTTGAGTCTGTGTGAACCAGAAAATGATTAATCGATTACTAAAATAGTTATCGACTATTTCAATTAGTTGTCGATTAATCGATTAGTTGTTTCAGCCCTAGTAGCTTCACTTACTGTTGTCTAAATTATTCACTTGTTTCCAGCTACAAGTCTGCTAAGTAGTTATGAGAAAGACGCAGAGTCTTTCCCATAAAGCTTCTGGTCAAGGGAAAAATAAATAGGCCTAAATAAATAAATAAATGGACTACTTTCCATGGGTGCTCAGGCTGTTTGTGTACTGCAGCAAAAGCAAATCAGTAGAGCCAAGACCCCCCACCCCCCTCTCTGTTAGCTGGTCCACAACACTCAATTCTGTGAGCTGTGAGTGCCTCTATGTCGCTCAAAATCTCTGCCTCATTTTTAACGTAGGCCTAGTATCGATTGTATTTCCGATTTCGCCTTTTTCGTCGTCTGGAAATCTTTCAGCTCAGCATCCTCTCTGGCTGCTTGTGCCGGCTGCAGGGAAAGTGATGGGGCAGGGAAGCCTCGGAGGAGGGGAGCGGAGAGTGCGCCAGAAAACCACGGCGCTCTGCCCAATTGATGACAACGGGTTTTTTTTATTGAGTGGTCGCTCACCCAATCAGCGAGCAGCGCCGGGAAATACAGCAGTGCACGCCGCACCGCATACGGGACTGGCGTTTTCTCCTTTCTCTTTACATTATTGCTGCAAAATATAGAGCCGTGAAAAGTTACAATTGTGGGTCCTCTCAATAGCGCAACGTCCCAGAAAAAAAACGGGACTATTCAACTACGGTGTTTTGACCATGCCTTTAAAAAGCGGGATATGAAATCAAGTAGGCTTTTACGATTTTAACACTTTTTTCATTGCCTGGGAGTAGCGGTTAAGGTAAGCACATACATAGGCAGCATTTTCCGCATTGCATCTGCATCATTACCTTTACTGTATGTGAATGTTTGCTTAATTTAACCAACCATTTTTATCAGGAAAGATTTGGAGAAATTAATGTGTGACTTTGAAACTTAGCTTCTACTGGGTAGTGCATAGACTGCTAATATACAAGATAAATGAATGTGCGACCCAAAGTCCAAATTGCCTCCAAGTAGATACTGCAGTCCATTATCCTAATTGCTTTGCTGCTGCTGTGAAATGAACAAAACTGGTTGCTTTGTTATGTCACGAATGCTGTTTTTTCCCCTTAAAGTCCTTTTATGCTTTCTGCGCCATACTAATGATAGTTTATTGGCTATAGCTTAAGCAAGTGTTAAATGTGCTGAGCCAGCTAAAGTGAGGTTCTGTAGAAGTATGCAGTACTCACTCTGTCCAGTACATTCTTGGCTCACTATTAATATCATTGCCCTATAGAATGTTCCTGTGTCAAAATCCTGTTTTTATGCATCATTTATTTGTAAACTGGGAAGGGTTATTTCATAGAGTATCGTAATGATCTTATCCCAAGAACAAATTGTGTCTTGGTCTTGGATAAAATACTTTTTTATGCTGTGGTGTTGACGACTGATTGTGTGCTTGTGGTTTTGTGCTCACAAAGGTGATGCATCTGTTTCTCAGTCCCTGAGGCCATTAGCGGCATACGGCCGGGGGCATCCCTTACGTGCGTGCGTGCGTGCGTGCATACTACTGGACTGCCATTACAGCAGGACAGGAGAAGTAAGCCAGGGTTGTTCAACCTATAGCTGATCACTGTCTTAAATATTAATAGATTGACACTTAAAAGGCATTGGATCTCTGTGCAATAATGTCTAAAAAACATCTTGAGGGCCAGAGGTTCTATGCTGGAGGGTCAGATTTTGCCCCAGGGCCCGACTTTGCCTACACCGCTAGGAACGGAATTACTCACCCAATGAGCATGTCTTCTTCAAGCTTGTATTCCTTATTTTCAGCGTTTTTAAGTTTCCACATTAGTGACTCCCTGGCGGACATGCCTGGAGCTCTGCAGGTTGATGGCTCATGAAATAGGCTTCTGTACTGCAGCCTATAATCCCGATGCTCTTCTCTTCTCTGATGCTCTTTTACTGGTGATCAGGTGCTTTGAGTATCAAGTGCAGTGGATGGGAACTCCCTGGATTCACAATTTCAAAGCACTGCAGGTTATTTCATTTTTTCATGAATGGGTTTATGTTGACGGGCCTATACTCTTGCGCATTAACTTCCTGGCAGACTGGAGATGTACTGTACTCTGTTAGACTCTAAACACTCTCCTCTCCTTCTGTGTGAGAGATTTGCTGAACTGTTGTCTTCTTTTGCTGCACTGCGCGTTTCACAGAAATGCCATCAGCACAAGCCTCTTCAGCCCGAGGGAGAGATTTATGTTCTGAATAAACAGGCAGTTGCAGGACAGCTATTTCCAAGCAAAGTCACAATTTTACACGAAAGTTTCTAGTCTGATTCTGAAATCCTATTTTCTTTTAAGAAAGCCTCCAATGACACAAACACAGAAACACATACAATATGAAATTGCTTTCAATCAAAGTTTGGCTGTCTCTTAGAGGCTATACTGATACAGTATAGCCTCTAAGCCTGTGTGTAGACTGTTATCTTTTTTTTTTTTTAAATAAAAAGAATTTTCAGCTTTAAATAATACTTCCAGAACTCATGTAGGTACATTGCATTATAGCTGTATCTGTTTTGAGGAGAGCCTAGAGTGCATAGTGTACAGTGATTATGATTATAAGACAATGGTGGTGTATAGGACTTGGAAGCCTCCAGCTTTCCTGCCTCTTAGCTTGCAGTAAATCTCTCTCCCAAACGCTGCCACCTGGTGTTGATGATGTAGGCCTGTGGTTCTCAAACTGTACCATTGGTGGTGATACTTGAGCTTCTTCAGGTGGTGCAGCTTCATCTGCAATTTTAGACTTTATTTGTTTTATTACAGATTATTTCATTCATGCTTCAGTCAATTCATGCATTTAAGATGGTTATTTTTTTCTGATTTAGAAATGATAGTGATAGACATAATTTAATCCAATTTAGATCTATTTAGACCCTTTGCTTTTCAGGCTGATGCATTTTTGTATTTACCCTGTCATAATAATAAGATGAATTGCTTCCTAATTGTGTTGCGCTTTACAAGCTTGACATGGAGATGACTTTAACAGACCCAAGTATTTGAAACAAAAACCTAAATTTGGCTAAACAAATGTATTAGATAGTTACTTTGTGCTCGGAGGCTGACTATTTGCAAGATTGGGGAAGTGTCTTGCCCCAGGACACAATTACACAATACAAAAATTGTAGAGGAGTTTTGAAGACTGTGTACTCCCAAAATCAGAAAGTCTTTCAGACAGTCCAGCTTCTTTCGGACAGTGCAGGGGGTTCACCGTGGAACTCTCTCCCACTGGACTAAAACTGCCAACTAATGCCAGCATCTTTAGCAGAGAGCTCAAACAGTGGCTAACGTCGTGCCAGAGTTTTTCTTATGTGCATTGCCTTGTTAAATAATGTGTTTCATCTATCGTAACCTAAAAACCCTCTACAGACAGGTGTTGAAAATTAGCACATGTGCTATAATCCTTGAAAACAATGCATCTAGTTTGTCCAATGTTATTGGCATGTCCACATTAAATACATAAATTAACACAAATGTAAGAGTTAGAATGGTCAGTGGGTTAGTCAATGCATAACACTTCATGTCCTTTGGGAGCTTTTTTATTATTAAAACTACTACTACTACTACTACTACTACTACTACTACTACCACTACCACTACCACTACCACTACCTACTACTACTACTACTAATAATAATAATAATGCCTTACACTGTTGTCATTATTAATTCATGCCATACTTGGTGATGGTAAGCTACTGTAGTAGCCACAGCTGCCCTGGGGTAGACTGACGGAAGCGAGGCAACCAGTCAGTGCCATTGGCCCCTCAACCACCACCAACCACTCACTCACTACATTCACCTAGGCTTCACTCCTGGTGTTACCAAACGGTCTCCCATCCAAGTACCAGCCAGGCCCTACTCTGCTTAGCTTCCGAGATTAGGCTGAGCAAAGGCGGTATGAATTGTTTTTTTTTTTTTTACCACATAAGTGCTAAAGGTTTCCACTGCAGATGGAAAAACACTATATACAAATTGAGACATTTTGCCTTTTTAAGATAACTATTTTAAGTTGAACAAAAACTCACTTTATCTGTTGAGGTTAAAAAGAACATCAATGCTCTCTCCCTGGACATAATAGTTTGTGAGGAGGTTTGTTGACCAGGACTTTTGCTACCTAATGGCAAATTGGAATTCCTGCCTGACAGCAGGAATACTGACAGAGTGTGAAATGACATTCACTGACGCCGAAAATGTTGCATGGTAACATACCGCTATTATATAAAGAATCTTTTTGATGTAACATAATGTAAAATAGGATAAACTACAGTAATTGTAATCCAATCTCATATGGTTTTGAGGCCAATCCAAAACTAAATATGAGAAGCTGAAGTTTCTTTACTCAGCACTTGGTCCTGCTGCCCCAGATGTAGTGATGATGCATTCCCCTCGGCTTCTTCCTGTTATCAACTGTGCCGCTAAAATGCATTATTTTTAGCTTAAAGAAAAATCGATTATTTTACAAGAATACAAATACTGTTTGTGAGAAAATTGTCAGCTATGATCAGCTGGGGTAAACTCGCACTTGCAGTGGAGTTGTCCCTCTGCATTGCAGCACTCCTGCAGGAGCTCAGAGCGTGCACCTTTCACTGTTAAAATAGAACGTCTTTGTATGAGCAGCCGCTGTGTCTGTCCATAGTGTCAATTCCGTCTCCTGCTTGCTCATTGTTTCATCAGTGTCCCAGGACGGGCTCAAAGTACAAGGGAAGGGATCTTCCTCATTTATGTCAAAGCAGAGTGGTTTCCCACAATGCACTGGGAGCTTCTCTGAGAGCCTAAACCAGCCTGTGTGTACACTGATGCTGCAGCTGTGTGGTGACCTTGCACTAAAAAGCTCCCTCGGATAAGTGCTGTGTCAGCACAGAGTGGTTAACATGATTATTCGCATTCATCTGCCAAAGATGGCCGGAGAGCACATGACATTTCAAAACAAACATCAAACACAAAAAAGATTTTACACAATTTTGTGGAGTCACTTTAAACGAAACAGAAAGCAATGACAAGCACCAAACGGTCACAAATGGTGGCGCTTTCTGGCTGACTGCAATGGGAAGAATTAAATGCAATGGACGCAGTTTAATTTAACCGAATGAATAATATTCAGCATATTTAAGGCAAACATTAACGACTGTTTTATATTTATGGGGCGACAGTAGCTCACATTGTTACAATAATAGCATTAAAGTGATAGTCTGTAAGATTACCAAGTGAGGAGAGAGTGACAGTGAAATTTGAAAGTAAACAAGCAAATTCCTCCCCTCCAGATTGGACCAGAAAGCCACTCCAAGTTTATAAATTGAAGAGAGTGAGAACATACTTTCAGAAGGAAACAATCAAGCCCTCCCTCCCCCTTTCTTCCTGATTGGACCTGACAGGCCGGTTGACAGGAAAGCTCGTTCGGTGTGATAGCCCTGGGAGATTCTGATTAGTTGCTGAAATCTGCAAATGGAGGGATTTTATATAAAAGAAATAGAAAATAATGACTTATGTCACGCTTTTTGTACAACATTTAAACTTACAGACTATCACTTTAATATGCTCAGAACAATTGTGTATAATGGTGTAGCCAGTCATCTTGGTCACATCTCAGCGTTTTCAGCGTTCCCGCTGGTTCAGACAATTTATAGTGTATACTGAGCCTAGCTCTTGGATCCCAATATAATTTTCTTAATCCACTAAATATCCCAATAATGTTCAGGGGAGTTGTGGTCCCACATCTGGGAACCCCTATTGTACATGTTATTGGTGATATAATTCTTTCTATAGAAAAACAGATTTGCAAGACTAAATAAATAAACACATGTTTAAGTGCATGGCGACAGATAAGATAAAACAAATAACAAAAATCATTATATATTGCTTGTATTCTTCATATTTTTTTTTTACGAGTAAACAAATATGAAACATAAAGTCTTAGTGCCCCATACATTCATGACCCAGAGTTGCAAGGTAAGGCATGCTGGAAGAATTTAATGAGTGCTGAAAGAGTTAAAGAGCAGAAGTTATTGTAACAGGGCAAGACATAATTAGTCTTCTTGCAGTTCGTTGGCTGATAATAATGTTTGACCTGGATGTCCTTAGCAACAGTATGTTTGTATTATGATGCTTGGACCAGTGACTTGATCTTTGATGTCCAGAAGAATAAGCAAATGACAAGACAAGTTCACCGGATCACCGAGCTCTTTCTATCGAACCATTTTAATAAGCCATGGAACCTCTCTGGAGAGTTATACCCTAGTTCTCGGATCAATTGTTGGAATCCAATTAATTTTTACAAGCTGCTATTTGGATTCAGCTCACAGCAGAGACTTTACTTTTTGTAAGCAATCTACAACACGACTCTATGCAAACTGTGGCTTTATTCACGGACCAGTCGCTATTGATCCTGGTAATACTCAGAGAAGTGGCGTGCTGCAATCAGATGTGTGAGCAGCATTGGCAATGAGAGGTACTGTGTGCATGACTACACTGGAGGAGCTGGGAAGGGAGGTGTGTGTGTGTGTGCGTTGGGGGAGAGAGAAAGTGTGGGTGTGTGTGTGTGTGTGGGGGGGGGTTGGCTGTAATGCTGCAGTGGAGAGAGAAGTGAGCGGAGACTGCAGTCTGCTGCTTATGGGAGACATCACACAGTGTTGCCGGCGCAAAAACACGGGAGCCGGTTTCCACACTGTTTGACTCAATATTGGATGGGACAGCTGGTGAGGGAGGGGGCACTGCATCCAACTGGTGAGTTGTGCCATGAATGACGCATCGTTCAAAGATATGATCGTACAAAAGGTAGCAAGCTCATCTGTCTCGTCTCGTGTTTTCAAACTGATTGGCCATACAACATCTCATCATGGGATTGCTATGGATGTTTGATTGTAGTGTAGAGATGTTTTCATTGATGTTCTGATAAGAGCTGAGTTCAGTATTAGTAATTGAAAGAAGGAGATGGGTCATGTCATGGGATTATAAAGGGGTTTGGTCGTTTGTAGCCATCGCTTTAGTAAAGGCGTATGCACTGTGGTAAGTTCAAGTATGTAAGTAGATTGTAGGTATGAGGCTACAGCAGCTAGTTTAACACCAAAAAGAAGCAAATAGGAAAAAAGTAAGTAACTCAGAAAATCCTTTTGTGTAAAACTTTTATTTGAATGTTTGCAGTAATTGTATGTGATTTTTTTTTTTATCAATTTCTGATGCTACTCTAGCCATGACTTGACTCTGGCCTTGATCCAATCTGACTGGACACTCACGCGACTATATGCAGTTCTGGACAGCTGCCTGACACTATCTGGATCGCCTAGCAACAATCCTATCTCAGAGTATATCGCGCACACTCAGACCTCCTGTTTTATGAATCCATTACATTTGGTCATAAATCTATTTAAATGAGGCAGCACACACCTGTAGGAGTGCTTCCCCTGTGGAGTGAGAGAAGGTCGCATCTGCATTTCATTGACAGACGTTTTGATGGTTGACAGTGGCTATTGTTCACATTTTGATGTCTCTGGAGGGGATCACTGGAGAAATTCAATTTAGTGCATGATGCCTGTGTGAAAGGCTTGTCCCCCTCTGATGGTCAGCTCATTTGGAGAGAAATAGAAACGTTCCAAGAAGGTGAAATAAAGGTTTGAATCCCTCCTACGTGCATCGAAACACATGCAGAGTTTGGTTACTCATTACTTGTCGTATGCTTGAACCGATGACATAGAAGATGGTCCATTGGCCGTAGTGTTAGCAATTCTTTGTTTAAATGAATAATTCACCGACATGGCCAAACTGACATTCAGTTTGAAGATTGGCGTGAACCTGTGCTAGCTTTATCTTGTGCAGGAAGAAAATATCAATAAATTAATATAAAATAAATTAAACTGTGATAAAAGAGACCCTGAGGAAAACCTTACCTTACTCTGGACATGTTGATGACTCAAATGGTTTGAGAACACTTTGGATTCCCTCCAGAAATGCAGTAGGAAGTGTCTAAGGGAAGCCTGGGCATAAGTACTGCTGCCTCAACAATCAGGTGCAAGATAAAGGGAGATGGATTGGTTTATGGTTGTGACATTCAGACTAAGTATATTTAATGTGTGTCTGTCCTCAATGCTTTACGTGTTTGACGTGTGTGTTTTCAGCTTTATTGATATCTAATCTAAGTAATAACTTAATATAGTATGCAAACATTCTTAAGAAATTAGAAATCTGCTCTCTTGATATTACATGCTGTGTAAAAGGTCACAGCGAGAGGTGACTGTAACTCATGTATCTCTGTACACTCACCTTTTGATTTGTCTTATTCTTCTCTGCAGTAAATACTCCACGAAGTGGATTAGTTCTTGCAGACAAGTGCTTTGGCACTCCCCAAAACCCCACATAAATTTTTTTTTATTGTAGGACCTTTGACTAAAATCTGTAACTTAATATGATTTGTAAATATTTATTTTTTATTATCTTATATATATATATCATTTACTGGTTTTAAGTGAACTAACAGCTATCAGTCAATAGTGAAATGAAAATGATGCCTATTCTGTGTTTGGGAAATGTGTCTGTCTCATGGGGAATAGGAAATGGTCACCTTAAATCATTTCAATTTTAGCTGGTTCCTGGTATTTGAGCAAGCAGCTGCTAATTGCATTGTTGCATGACATTTGTGTCAGTTTTGTTTTGCTTCTGTGGGCAGTCTGTATCTGTTGGTTTGTTTTAAGACACTTGAAAACACAAACTGGATGTGAAGTTCCTGGGCCTAATAAGGAGTCAAAACAATTGACAGTAAACAAAAAAGAAAAAGGAATATAGCAGAGATTATATGACTTACTCTTTATAGTATTGTGTGTTCATGTCTGTAAATAATATATATTTTACTGTATTTCCAGGGAGACTGTGCCTAGACTGTGACAATGAAGTTTAACCTGTTCAGGAAGCCCCAGGCGGTGGCGGCCCCAGAGCCCACAGGGACCACCACTCAGACCATGGCCCCTCCTACTCCAGGGGTTATTTCCACCACAGCCGAGGCCGGCCCTGCCTCCAACAACACGGAGATCAGCAAGAATGACATGTTTGAGGAAATCAAAAGCAAATTCTTGAATGAAATTGATAAAATCCCTTGTAAGTTAAGAATCCTTGATGACAAACATATCTCTTAAGCTCTGCAGTATATTGTAGAGTGTGCTCTGTAAGCATACCATCATCAATATCCTCATATGACCATTTGTTTCTTTCATAACAGTGCCTCCTTGGGCCCTGATTGCCATTGCTGTAGTTGCTGCTCTGCTCATCCTAACCTGCTGCTTCTGCATAATCAAGAAATGCTGCTGCAAAAAGAAGAAGAAAAAAGGGAAGAAGGGCAAAGATGGCATGAACATGAAGAACATGCAGGGTGGTGAGGTAGGAGTCTGGCTATGTCTCTTTTACTTGCACTATTATCTCTGACTGCCATAATGTTCCCGTATTAACAGGGTTTGATCTTTCAGCAGCAGCAACTCTTTTAGGCAGAGCCATGAAGGACACAAGGAGAGCTTGATTCCCTCCATATACTTGTTGTGGTGGTAGTGCTAGTTGTGGTTTATCTGTGTGGCGTATGCCATTGTGGCCCTGGGTGAAAAATGATACGCTTTGCAACCAGCTGACCATGAATAATGATCTAAAGCAAGTTTTCTAGTTCTAAGTTTTAAGCTTTGAATTTGGCTGAACAAAACTGATGAGGCCTTGGAGAGGGGGAGTAAATTCTAAGGGCATACCATTTTGTTTTGCTGCTTGCAGCTGAAATTGTTTTTATTTTAAAATTGAAATGATATACAGGTTTTGTGTGGAATGGAGGCAAAACATGTCATTGTAACATCACTCGACTCTTTTGAAGAAGGACGCAAACGCTTGTTACGTAAACCCTATAGACTTGAAGTCCTGGACAGCATATGAGGAACCTTTGGGATTGATTTGTGGTCTCATCAACCAAGATCTAACTAAGATGAAATCGATCGGTTTTGGGCACAGACGTGACTTATTGCTGAGTGCATGTGAAGCGTGTCATTTCTCAGCCTTACCGTGCTGCTGCTCGTATGGTGGTCACTGTTCGTTGTGGAGTCTTGTGAGTTCAATCTCTCCTTCTCTCTCTGCTCTCCTCCTTCTCCCCTGCTTTGTATCTGTCTTGTGTGTGCCTCATGTTGTCACTGTCGGATCACCGCTCAATACGGTAGGTGGACAGCTCCCACTGCTCTCCGGCCTCCTCTATGGGCTGGAGAGGGGTTTGATGGAATGAAACTTGTAGCTTCCTCGGCTTTTGTTTTGATTTGTCCATTTGTCTATAGCTTGATTTGGTGATGATACAGCTTGAGAAATGATAATGGAAAGCTATGATGTGCTCCAAAACCCATCTGAGAGGAGAGACTAACCTAGGCCGTGTTCACACTTGGTCTACTTCAAGTGAACCTTGGAGGGCTTCCAGGGTTTGCGTTGTTTGTGCAGCTTGGAAGCAAATGGACTAACATTGTGTTGAAAAAGGCTTAGGAGAAATTAAAACATGTTTGTCCTTATTTTAGTTTGTACGCACTACCAGATCCTGAACCAGAGTCAGGTGATGCGTTTTCAAGCAGCAAATATGAAACATAAATCCCTGGAAGTGCACCCGGGTTCACATTAAGTGGCCTAGTGTGAACACAGCCATACACATTGCTCTGGAACAATGTAACTTTTAAACAACAATGTGAAAAGTGTTGTATTGTTGGGACACAAGACACTTAAACACTATTAATATTTGCATGAGATTATGGGCATGACTGGCTGTTTGGAATAATGGACCAAGCTAAGAATAAGAGCCAAAGTTATACAATCTTTCCTTGTAAACTTGAAACAAAAATCAAAATGGCAAAGTCAAAATGACTTTGACAATGTGATTTGGTAATATTTTAGAAACAGGTGGGCATGCGCTTTAATCTTGAACCCTTTGTTGTAATAATTGTGGGCAGAAAGAGAGATCTGTTTAGTGCCACAGAAAATAAACTTAGCTTAAGGATCAGCACCTATCAAGAGAAGAAAACTGTCTTTAATATCCCCAATAACGTATTTGATCTGTGAGAATATATGTTCTGTTCTTTTTCTATTCTATTCTTTTCTTTTCTTTTCTTTTCTTTTCTTTTCTTTTCTTTTGAGAGCTAGTTCAATTGGGGTTTTCTGTATAGTCGAGTTTGCCTTTTTGACCACTCCCATTTCGTATAAATTCAAAACTTAATGTGTTTGCATTTTCAACCATTTTAGTGGAACTAGCATGCACATACTGGCTGTTACTGTAATGCACCAGCATGTTGACCGAAATGCCCAAAATAACAAGAAAATGTATGAAATATTGAACACATGTTCAGTAAGTTCAAATGTTTTGTGCTACTAATCTAAGGTTAGAATGTAATGTATCGAGAAGGGCATTGTTGTAACAGGTACTGCACAGGTAAGCTTGAACCTATAGAAACTGGAGCTCCAGTGTCTGTGGCATGCTGTCTGTTAGGGAGAACCCATGATCAGGCCTGTGTAGTACATATATTGATGAAGTGTTTTTATTTACACAGAAACACCAGGATGATGATGAAGATGACGGAGAGACCGGACTGACAGAGGAGGAGAAGGAGGAAGAAGAGGAGAAGGAGCAGGAGCCTCTGGGGAAACTGCAGTATTCCATTGAGTATGACTTTGAGAACACAAAGGTGCCTCATCTATATCTTTGAATCAGCAATTGCACAGTTCAACTTTAACACTTAACTGTCACCTGCTTTACCTTTTTTGCAAACTAGTTGAACAGATATAACTTCTCGTTGTTACTGTTGCTACTTCTAATATGTGTAGGGCGGACACCATTAATGGCAAAACAAAACTTTTCATAGGCATCGTCTTATTTTGTCACGCTACCAATTTCTCATGACTCTGGCTACCTTCATACCTCTAATATTGACTATTTTCTTTCTTTTTTTCTTTTGGATCCCAGTTGACTGTCGGGATTCTGCAGGCTGCAGACCTCCTGTCCATGGACTCAGGCGGGACCTCAGATCCTTACGTTCGAGTTTGCCTACTTCCTGAAAAGAAGAAGAAGTATGACACCAAAGTCCACAAGAAAACACTCAACCCTGTCTTCAACGAGACATTTGTGTTCAAGGTTGGTCTTTTAGTTTCCTTGTCTAAACAATATCTTGCTGTTTTCTCCCTAAAGAAGACACACTATACATGACACAACTGGACTGCGCTGTCAGGTTTGCTGGCCTGTAGCCTACACGCTGCTCCTGTTCCTTTTAATTGGGTCTCTAGAGGATTTGTAAGTCTCACCAGGTCTTACAGCAGAAAGCAGATAGGTGCAGTACTGTAAATCTCTCCTGACTCTTTTCTTCTTGAAACTGTCTATTGCTTTCAGCTGCTTATTTTTACCCCAGCAATTCACCTTATTCATCCTCTACTCTCTGATTTATTATTTATTTATGTATTGATTTATTTTACAAATGTGTGTTTTTTATTACAAATCAAATGTGTTTTATTTAAGTTATTTGTCCTTTATTTTATCAGCTAAGACCCACTGAGACCTCAGCATCATTTTCAGGGTAGGAATGAGACTTTCTAGCTGTGAAGATATTTGTTGATGCCTAAACAGTGTTTTCCTCTTCAAAGTAGAAATATTAAAAAGCCTTTATTAATGTAGTAATAAAGGCTTTTTAATATTTCTACTTATGGAGATACTCTTTCACATCCAAGTAGCACTCCAGCCTCCCAATTTTTCAAGTGTTTTCCTCTTTTCTATTCTTGTTTCTAATCTTTGCCATCCCTGTCACTCCTAAGGATATTCTGAACAACGTCAGCTCTTTATGCTACGAAACAATGGCAATTAAAAATATCTCTTATGTTTCTCAGGTTCCTTATGAGGAGCTGGGTGGGAAGACACTGTGCATGTCTGTCTATGACTATGACCGATTTTCCAAACATGACGTGATCGGAGAAGTCAAGATTGCCATGAATACCATCGACCTGGGCAGGCCTATCGAGGAGTGGAAAGATCTGGAGAGCGCTGACCAGGAAGAGGTGAATAAGTCTGATTATGTATTCGAGTAAATGTAGCAGTCAAATGTTATTTTTTTAAGTTGTGTGTCATTTGTGTGTCTCTTTGTTGACTGTTTAGCCAGAGAAACTTGGAGACATCTGCATCTCCCTGCGTTACGTCCCTACCGCAGGCAAACTGACCGTGTGCATCCTTGAGGCAAAGAACCTGAAGAAGATGGACGCCTGCGGACTGTCAGGTCAGACACAATAGAATGAATGAGGATGGCATAAATATACAAGAGCCCACTTAAAAGGGGGGGTACATTTTTATTATGCAAAAATTTACTTTTTCCCATGTTACAAAGTTGTTTTCTCATCAAAAACATACTTGTAGTTGTGTTTCGAGTCACTGGCTCTTCGTTCAGTAATCTTTGGATCTTCTCCAGTGGCTATTTGTAGCACCACGTCGACAGGTCCCAAAAAGCTCCTCCATTCCCCAAAAACTCCTGTGGCCTTACGTCTCCAGGAAAGGCTTTCCTCACCTCTCAACCTCTTGCTAAGGTGGCGTTTATATGGCAATAGTCTCCAGAAAAATGCAGAAATCATGTCCTCTGCCTTTGTCCAGTAAACAGCGCTGTGTTCCCGAACGTACATGGGTCTCATCCATGTAAACAAGCCACACCGGATTGTAGCCTTGGGCTAATTTCCATCCGTCATCCCCCATGTGCACTCTCAAACACACTTACATTCATCCTGGCCTATTGTACATGTTTTTAGTGGTGGGGGAAACCGGAGTACCCGGAGGAAACCTACGCAGACACGGGGAGAACATGCAAACTCCTCCTTTGAGTGGCTTACTGAAGCAACTCTGGTGCTTTCTATAGTAAAATAGTAAAAGAAATATAGTAAATATAGTAAAAGTCATTACTAATTATTTACAGACCGTTTTTGAATAAATATAAATGTGAGAAGCTACACAACACAATAATGAGATTGTTAGTTTAGCCAAGGCTGGGACGTGACCGTTTGGCCTTTGGCGTTTGGCGTTTGTGGTTTGTGGTTTGTCTTCGTTTTCTCCTGTTCACATGAGCGGCTGACAACGCAAAGTTAAGAAATTAATCCTGGTTCTCTGATACTTGGGTGATGAGATATCTCACAAATGAAGATGGTGACTCCATGGGGCCTCTCCTCCTGTAAAGGGGGAATGGTTGCTCACAGTACAGGATTTCCCTCTGTCAAAGTCTTTTACGGCGGGTTTTCAAGCGGTCAAGGGGCACACAGGGGTCACAGGTTACTGAGTCTGCCGGGGCGTCCTGAGCATCGCAGCCTGAGACACGAGGCATGGTTGTCTGCTCTGGCAATTTTATTCTCACATTTGCAAGCCTTTGGCGGTAGCATGTCTTTTTCTATGGCAAAGAAGGAGAGTAGCACTGTAATAGTAATAAAATAAGAAGCGGCTAGTATTGGGACTAGCAAAAGTAGCAAATGTTTGGGGAAAGACCTGCCACTAAAC
The DNA here is from genome assembly GCA_007210695.1 of Neogobius melanostomus. Lineage (NCBI taxonomy): Eukaryota > Metazoa > Chordata > Actinopteri > Gobiiformes > Gobiidae > Neogobius > Neogobius melanostomus. The sequence continues at coordinate 3,485,669 of VHKM01000073.1, read as the reverse complement.
TCAGATATGGCGACGCTGTAATAGGTAGTGTTCGGCATCAGAGTGATTAGCTCTTCCTATGAACTGTTAAACTATCCCGTAACCGTTAACCACCAATTCTGGGAGTGAGAAGAGGTTTGAGACTGATGTTATGACATGCCACGGTGCTTTCCTATAATAGGAGGAAGTCCCTCCTGTTACGACCAAGGGTCGCATTGGTGTTTTGGGGAGGGACCCGTCTGCTCTGGTGGCCACTCCTTTCTACCTCTGTGCTCAGGTGCTGCTGGTTCACTTCCTCCCCTCCGTTTCCTGCTCCGCTGAGCTCTATTGAAGGCGGCGTGCAGGTGTCCGCGCTCTCTCTCTCCTCCTAAAGTAATATTTATTTACATAAAAGAGGACAAAACATAACTAAACTAAGACTATGGCTAACAAAAGAATAAGTTAAATAATAATAATAAAGGAGTCCATGAGTAGCGGTTGCACGCGAGGTGGCACACGCCGACGGGTGCCCAGATAAGGAGAGAGCAGACATCTCCTCAAAACCCCAATGTGACCCTGGGTCGTAATACTCCTCCTCTGGAGAGCAAACATCACGTCTGACAGTCGGGAGACTGGCGTAATTCAACAGAGCTTCTGGGGGAACAGCGTGAGAGAGTTCCCCATATGTGGGTTACCAAAACAAATGTTGATAGAGAACGGCCTCCTACTGAGACATTGAACTACCTCCTCCAGTGTTTTCAGCTGTTTTAGTGGTTCATTACCAAAACCTCCAAAAAGCATAATACTCCCTCTTTAATCCATGCTATTGGACCTTTTCTGGCAACGACGGCCATGGGCGTTTTGCAAAGCAGATAGGAAACATTGGCCCATTTGGCCGTCTTAGTCAAAAAAGGTCCAGTTGCATCCATTGAGAATTATTTTTGGAATTTGCAAATATATGTTTTATTTATTATCATTTTTTCATTGTTTAAAATACTTTTATTTATTTAATGTTTTTTCTTCATCTTCATTGGCATTTTATAGATCCATATGTGAAGATCGCGCTACTGCAGGGAGGTAAGCGACTGAAGAAAAAGAAGACCACGGTAAAGAAGAACACGCTAAACCCATACTACAATGAATCATTCAGCTTTGAGATCCCTCTGGAACAGATGCAGGTACTGCATTTAAATATTTGCTCTATGTATTTACCGTGCTTGTTAGGAAATCCCGTATCAATGAAAACACTGTCAGTGTTGTTTCTATGGCTGAAAGCTGATAGGTTTGTGTCCTGTCATTGCCTCAAGTAATAAGTGTGACATCTTAATGGTTACTAAACCATAACAACAAAAACAAAAACTGAAGAATTATGAAAACCATTAACATAATTATTATGGACACATTGTAAGTTAACTAAGATAAACAACGCATGTGTGATTTATTAGCACTGCAGTGTACAGATTTATTGCATAATTTTGTATTTATTTTTTCTTTTACTTCCCACAGAAAATCTTAGTGGTCGTCACCGTGTTTGATTATGACAAAATTGGTAAGAACGACGCCATTGGAAAGATCTTTGTGGGCAGCAAGGCGACAGGGTTAGGCCTGAAGCACTGGTCCGACATGTTGTCAAACCCGCGGCGACCCATCGCACAGTGGCACGTGCTGCAACCAGAGGAGGACATTGATGGTCAGCTGGCAGCTCTCAACGCAAAGAAGTAAAGAGCTTCACCAGCCGCCTGCTACTGCACTAACCTGAACCTCCCCTTGCCTCCACTGCATGAATTACATGACCACAGCGTCATGAAACCTGCTCAGCAAAAAGAGACATCTATTATATCCGCTTATGGTAAAGTCTATCAGGCCTCTGTACGCCTCACGTACCTCAGTGTCTGCTGGGAAGACTGCTGTTGAGTTTCACATGACTGGCTCAGGAGAAATCATGTCTTTCTTTCTTTTGAAGAAACTTAGAAACTGATTCGTAGGGTGCTGACACTGAATGAAAGTCTTGGTAAAGAGAACACTGGAAATATAGCTTTAGTTTAGTTTGTAGAGCATGCTTTACTTGCTTCCCTATGGCGCTGCATACCCCATGCCTACTATTGTATTATGCTAATAAATGTGTGATCTTACGTGCAATAGAAAAACCTGCGGTACTGAGTGGTGACCTCTTTAGTTTACGTTAAGTCTGTATATATTTAAAAAAAAAAATAAAAAAATCACGAAGAACAAATAAGGTCAATTGAAACACAGTGGTGGCTGTAGGAATGTCTAAGTTCCATCTTACATTTGAGATTGATATTATCCACAGACCATGACAGGGTAGCGTTCTTTAGTTATGCCTATTTGATGAGTTTGCTTGCGTGATCTTGCCTTGATGACACGTCTATGCATTTAGCTTCAACACACATTTACTGTGACCCCAGACAGAATGTACTGACAGGGTGCCTTTTATGAAATGACACTTTGATTAATAGAGATACTATGTATGTACAATGCTGTACTTTAGTATTTTTTGACACCTAAAAGGAATCTACCTAGTGTTAGAGTTTTGAATTCTCACATATATTTGTGAATGAAGGTTATCAAAGGCTACCAGGGACGTGGCGACTTGTTGCTATTTCTAAAAGCATTTAGAGTTTTATGAAACACTATTTCATGGTTATGCTTATCGAGCGATGAGCGTAGCACATATTGTCTGAAATACTCAAAAAAGAAACATATCAGTAGGAAACTTTAGAAACCTTTAAGGAACAAATGTAGCTTCTTACATGTCTAAAATTCTCATTGCTTGAACCAAATAGAACTGCAGAATGGAGCATGTATCATGCTTTGCAGTGTTTCATCTCATTTCAGTGGTATAGTCATACATTTATATTAGTGCAGTGCTTATACAGTCTGACAAAGCTAATGTAAAGGTAAAAGAGCTGTTCAAACGGAAGAGAAAAATGGTCACAGTGCTACTTTTATTTGCTTCAGTGCACCGCGCTCAGTTGCCAATAAGCTCAAGCATGTACTGTATTCAGTAGCTGGTGTAAATAGTAGCATGTTTTGAGGACAAATAAATCTATTGATGTGTGTTTGTGTTCTGTCACTTTTGATAATAAAATGACCTAAAATAATGTGGCGACTGCTGTGCAAGATCAAGTGTGTGTTTGAAATGTCAACTTTTGGATTTCAAATAAAGCAGGTTTGCTTTGTACCAAATGAGAGACTATGTTCCAATGCTGTAATGCATGTTTTGTCTTTGTATATAGTCCAGGACTTCGGGTCCTCGGTGTGTCTCACTGTACCTTTACCATAAGTGTTTACTTCAGTTATCTCCTGTTCATGACAACTTGCAAATTACTTTTTTTAAATTTAGGTATTTTCGTTTAGCTGGTCAGTGCTGTTAACATACATTTAAGCAAGTCATATACTTACAAAACAACAACACATACCTCCACACACAAACCAAAAGGAAATAGCATTCCAATTAGAATTTAATGTCTTGCAAATTATTGGTTGACTGTCTTCATACACGTGTATATGATCATTCTCTTTTGTGTGCTTTTGAGGAATTATTTCAAATAATTGAAATGATTGCGATCCAATCAATGGGAGTGACTGTAAAGCAGACAACAAAATCCTAGTCTTCCAAGGTTATGTTCTCTGTGCCACAGAGCAGACCCAATCAGAGCATCCACACTGCAATACTGCCAACTTGTATCACCACCATCTTCACAGTCCCGTGTACAGCATTATTGTTGAGTCACCTATAAATGTTCTTGTTTTGTCTCGTAGAGGTGTGTCGATGTGCCTTCTGTGAATTGCATGATTTATAATTTCACAAAGTAAATTTATGTTTTCCAGTAAATGAAAAAAATACCAAAACAAATTGTACAGTAAATAACTCAAGGGAAATGGGACATTATGTGTGTTGTTTAAATGTAATCCTAGATGAAAATAAACATTTGTATCTGTCAAGTTTGCCGCTGTGTAGACGTTTACGCAATGACCACTAGGTGGCAGCATGAACATTGGTGAAGCCACAATAACGCATGACCCACGAAAGCTAAACAACTGAAGATTATTATATTAGATCCATGATGTCCATATGTTATTGTAATACATCCATGGTTCATATATCGAAGTTTATGGTCCGGCTCGAGTGTCTGCAGTACCCAGGTATATGTTTGTTGTAATACGATCGTGAGCACGTGGCGTGGAAGAGTCTTGCAGATCAGATAAAGTTGGTTAAAAGTTATCAAAGAACATATTATTGCCTGGTTTATGGCGAGAGACTTTATTTCCAAAACTGTATGAAAGCCTAGTCACAATTTAATGTCTGGGATGTGGGAAAACGTTAAGGAAATAATAACTTTACATTTGAGTGGAAAAGACTTTACGCAACTTTGGTGTTACATCAGCTATACACAAAATAAATATAACAACAGTCTAAAAAATAGTCCGTCACAGTTGATGAGATTTATTTGGACAGTTTTGTGATGACTCTAATCAAAGCACCGTTCTCATCCTTCAGTCTCTGGTTCTCCATCTTGAGCTCTGCTTTCACCTGCAAAGACACAACCAGCTCTACAATGTTATATTTATTTAGGTGAGTGACAGTTGATATTCCTTAATAATGGTAATAATAAATGAAATAATATAATAATTATAATTATAAGTTGCACATAATCATCATACAGTTCCTTGCGAAAGTATTCGGCACCCTTGAACTTTTCGACCTTTTGCCACATTTCAGGCATCAGACATAAATATATAAAACTGTAATTTTTTTGTGAAGAATCAACAACAAGTGGGACACAATCATGAAGTGGAACGAAATTTATTATATTATATATATTTCAAACTTTTTTAACAAATAAAAAACTGAAAAATTGGGCGTGCAAAATTATTCAGACCCTTTACTTTCAGTGCAGCAAACTCTCCAGAAGTTCAGTGAGGATCTCTGAATGATCCAATGTTGACCTAAATGACTAATGATGATAAATAGAATCCACCTGTGTGTAAGCAAGTCTCCGTATAAATGCACCTGCTCTGTGATAGTCTCAGAGGTCAGTTTAAAGCGCAGAGAGCATCATGAAGAACAAGGAACACACTAGGCAGGTCCGAGATACTGTTGTGGAGAAGTTTAAAGCCGGATTTGGATACAAAAAGATTTCCCAAGCTTTAAACATCCCAAGGAGCACTGTGCAAGCGATAATATTGAAATGGAAGGAGTATCAGACCACTGCAAATCTACAAAGACCCGGCCGTCCCTCTAAACTTTCAGCTCATACAAGGAGAAAACTGATCAGATGCTGCCAAGAGGCCCATGATCACTCTGGATGAACTGCAGAAATGTACAGCTGAGGTGGGAGACTCTGTCCATAGGACAACAATCAGTCGTATACTGCACAACTCTGGCCTTTATGGAAGAGTGGCAAGAAGAAAGCCATTTCTTAAAGATATCCATAAAAAGTGTTGTTTAAAGTTTGCCACAAGCCACCTGGGAGACGCACCAAACATGTGGAAGAAGGTGCTCTGGTCAGATGAAACCAAAATCGAACTTTTGGCAACAATGCAAAACGTTATGTTTGGCGTAAAAGCAACACAGCTCATCACCCTGAACACACCATCCCCACTGTCAAACATGGTGGTGGCAGCATCATGGTTTGGGCCTGCTTTTCTTCAGCAGGGACAGGGAAGATGGTTAAAATTGATGGGAAGATGGATGGAGCCAAATACAGGACCATTCTGGAAGAAAACCTGATGGAGTCTGCAAAAGACCTGAGACTGCTATTGCTGTTTGGAAGAGAGTCTGTTTTAGTTGAGTTGTACTCAGGCCCGCCTTAATGTACCCATAGGCCCCGGGGCTTAAACAGAATTGTAGGCCCCCCTCAGCGCAAACCCTTACCCTAGCCTATAACCCTAACCCTAAATCCTACAAAAACCCTAAGTCGGCTACTACATGTATCAAAAATAAATGTTAAATGACATCTTGCATTGTGTATCAAAATCTCAATCTTTAATGCAAAAACAGTACAACCAGGCCCGCCTTATCCAACGGGCTAGCAGGGGCTGGAGCCCAGGAGCCTACCATAGTCAAGGGCCTATCAGAATTAAAGAAGAAAAAAAGTTGATTCGTTGATTTTCATGTCAATCACTTCACTTTGCGGCATGACTATCCGTATGCGATGATTGCGCGGCACTCCTATGTGTGTACCTGGAGACAATGATCCAAAACATAAAGCAAAATCTACAATGGAGTGGTTCACAAATAAACATATCCAGGTGTTAGAATGGCCAAGTCAAAGTCCAGACCTGAATCCAATCGAGAATCTGTGGAAAGAACTGAAAACTGCTGTTCACAAACGCTGTCCATCCAACTTCACTGAGCTCGAGCTGTTTTGCAAGGAGGAATGGGCAAATATTTCAGTCTCTCAATGTGCAAAACTGATAGAGACACACCCCAAGCGACTTACAGCAGTAATCGCAGCAAAAGGTGGCACTACAAAGTATTAACTTAAGGGGGCTGAATAATTTTGCATGCCCAATTTTTCAGTTTTTTATTTGTTAAAAATGTTTGAAATATCCAATACATTTCGTTTCACTTCATGATTGTGTCCCACTTGTTGTTGATTCTTCACACACAATTACAGTTTTATATCTTTATGTTTGATGCCTGAAATGTGGCAAAAGGTCGAAAAGTTCAAGGGGGCCGAATACTTTCGCAAGTATGTCTGAATATGATAGGCTACATATGAAGTAGTAGTGACACACACATTAATGTATCTGTTTGACCTTTATTTAACCAGGAAAGTCCCACTGAGATTAATAATCTCTTTTTCAGGGAAGTCCTGGCTCCAGAGGGGAGTCTATTGTACATGTTTTTAGTGGTAGGGGAAACTGGAGTATCTACTAACTTAACTATCTCTTTTTGTATGACGCCCATTCAAGTGCAACACAGAATAAGCTAATATCTAACGTTATGTTTTCCAGATATAAGAGATTTGTGCTGGTTTATTGGCTAGTCATAAACATACAGTGCTTCTTATTCACAGACAAACAACAGGTTTTTGTTGCATGCTCCTGGACAACAGTGAATGTAAACAGTAAACAGAGAACAATGGAGAAAGAAATAGGAGCCAGACACTGTAGTCACGGACAGCAGAGAACCAGGCCTAACCATCACTGTAAATCCGACCTTATCAGGGATTTATACCTTTAACTGATCCTCTATGTCCGATATTCTCTTTTTCAGCGCCCAACTTTCCTGCGATGAAGAACTCAAGATTAAGACAAAAGAGTTTGAATTGTGAACACATTAATGGTGAGTTTACCTTCTTCTCTGTGTCCAACATGTTGGATCCACATGCTCCTGGTCTCCCTTTCTGCAGCAGAGGAATTTCTTTTATTCACTTTTTTGGAAATGTTTCTTATGGTAAAGTCACAGAAAAAAACTTATAAAAAGGATGTGTCATTATTGTTAAATTTAGCGCAAGCAGATATTACAGAAGCTTATTGCTACTATTTTTCATGTCTCATTTGTGTCGTTATTTATTTCTGTGTGGGTATTTAGAGATGTGTGAACTTTTCCCTGAGTTTTACCTGTGCTCTCTGTAGCTGGTCCTGGATCACAGACAGTTCCTGTTTACTCGTCTCTAGTCTGGATTTCAGCCTCTGATTGGTGCCCAGCGCTTTCTCATACATCTGCATCATGCACGCAGTGAGTATTTCAAATGATATGTTAGATACATTGCAAACGACTTTTCTTACATAACATGCTTTTTAAAATCATGATTATAAACAATAAACAAGATTTATCTACCACAAATAGTTGATAAAAAATGTTGAACAAGGTTATAAGACCGATTTTCAGGTGACATTATTTATACAGGTGCATAGGTAAAATTATTTTATTTTTGGTACAGAAAGATCATGGAGCCAGTCGATGATAGTAATGATGTTTGTAATTCATAAGTTTTATTTTTAGATACTACTTGTGAAAGTGTAATGCAGTTAATACGAACAACTGGCGCCCGCCCCACACGTGGTAGTGTGATATCATCGCATTCTAGCGCCTGAAACCAATAGAAATAGAAACGATCTGCTCAAAAATGTCAACAACATAACAAAGAATGAATAATCTTTCAGCTACTTCAGCTTCATTGATCTTAAGGCTGACTATCATCTATCAGCAAAATGAATCAACATTTTGGACCAAGGTTTGCAACCTAATAAAAATGGGCCTTTACACACTAATGCTTTAGAATATTATGATGTCACATGAGCACAGCTAACACTTAATCCCCGCCTGAACCGAGCGCATTGTCTCCAGTTCGGCTTTACCCAAATGTAAAAGCTCCTCAACTGGAGAGCGTAACACCTCATTTGAAAGCTAGAACTTACAGAAGGCAAGGCAACTTTATTTATACCGCGCATTTCGTACACAAGGCAACTCAGTGCCTTGTTACAATACAGAAGTGATTGTAACGTTGTTTTCACATTGTAGCTGCGTTTTTGTCACATTTTAGAAGCGTTTTTGTCGTCTTTTCTTCTCTTTTTATGTCTCTTTTTTGCCATGCTTTTGTTGTTTTTTGTTAATTTTTCATTGCTTTTCTTTCAGGACATTTTTTGTGTCACTTTTTTGTTGCATTTTGGTCACTTTTTTGTCGTGTTTTTCTGTCATGTTTTTGTCATCTTTTGTTGCTTTTTCATTGCTGTTTCAGTTGCTTTTTGTTATATTTTCGCCATGTTTTTGTTGCTCTTTTGTTGCTTTTCTGCTGCGTTTTCATCACTTTTTGTGGTGTTTTTTGTCATTTTTTTGTCATTTTTTAACCTTTTAGATTTGGGTAAAGCCAAACTGGATAAAATGTGCGTGGTTCAGGTGGGGGTTAAGAGGTTAACACAGTATGTTCAGGGACATTTCTTTATTCTGTCACACCTTTTTGTAGTCATTTATCGCGGCCTCTTCCTCTGCTTTCCTCCGCGCCGACAGTCTGTTTTCTCTCCTTAAGAAGTATGACTCTGCATGGTTTACAGCTGTGTCACTGGACGTATTGGACGTATTAGCAGATCTTGCCGAGTTCAGTCTGAAAATGCAAACCATCAGACCCATGTGCTGCAAGCCAATCTGGTCTTCACATGAATATGGTAATACATAATAGGTAATGCAGTGTTATGTAAGGTCTCAGTCATCCAGGAACTTTCTGTCGCAGAAAGATTTTCAAACAGTAGCCACTTGGATGATTTTGTTTAGAATTGACACTGTTTTTCTTCTCATCTAAGAGTCTTCTTCATGTCCAGATCTTCCTGCTGGTTTACTCTCAGTAGTTTTGACAAACGGGAGTGAAACCTGCACTAGGGTCTTAGGTTCACTTTTGGCTTATGTCATTATCCAGTTGTGAACTAGTGTGCAGACCTGTGAAGCCTCAGAGGGGCTTCTTGGATGAGAAGCAAAACATGTGCAATTCTTAACAACCCCATTAAGATTGCTACATTATGACATCTTTGCCACATTAATTTAGTGAATATATTTAAAAGAGGCTTACCGTGACGGTCTCTCATTCTGTAAAAGAGACAACATTTTTTTTGTCAATTTAGCTAATAGCTACACCAGTTGACATAACTTAGAAATTCTTATGAAAAACTATTTCAGTCTGTCATTCCTCAGAGTGAACAAAAACCTTTGAAATGTCTCTTGAATGGAGAAATGACGGATTGTTCTTCAGTTTCCGAGAACTAACTTATTGCACTCTGAAATACCAAGCCAAGTTAAAGACAGGGAGATGAACTGATCCTTTAAATACACAGACAAGTGCAGATAGCCGAACGCATCCAAATAAGGTCAAAGCTCTGGCGGCAGCTGTAGATTTTGTCCATTATTGCTGGCTGAGCTTGGACAAGCTATGCACTGCTTTCACTCATGAGATCAAGAAGAGAGCGAAAAGCAATGCTTCCATCACGCAAATGATTACTATTTAGTCTAAAGGACTCACGCCGTTGCCTAGAAAGGGCTCCCTAGGATTTGAACTTTTGTAAAACTTCTCTTTGACTTCTCCATTTAGCCAGTTCAAGAGGTAAAATTTTTATTCATATTAAGTCATGAATAAACATAAGATAATGTGATAAGATTCTGCATTATCTTCCTTTTTATTTTGTCTTTTAGATGTGCGGTGCGCATTCTTCATATTTCCGTCTTCATTACAAGTTAAATGGTAGATGAAAGATGCCTTGATAAAACAAATACCTACACTACCACAGACATTCATTATAAACAGTAATGTTGTTTCTTTGTGGATGTTCTTTACCACACTGATGTCGGCTTCCTTGGGCCCATCTTTGGACACTTGAAACTCTGGCTGAACATCTATTAATGGCTTTACTATTTGGATTTGGAAAGCACACTGGTTTAGTTTAAAGGACGTCACTTGTAAACACTTGGATGGAGACATTTAGCCCAGTATACTGCCGCATATACACGTCACTACGCTGTCCCCTGGTAATTTGGGGCCTGCTGAACAGATATTCTCAAGTGGAAAATGTGAGTTTCCCCCAGGACTCGTGAAAATATAAACATCCATAAATACAAAGTCTTAGTTCCCACACGCAGCTCTGTCCCTCCTCCTCTCAGTGTCATCCTTTCTCTCTCTCTCTCTCTCTCTCTCTCTCTCTCTCTCTCTCTTCCTGTCCACTTCTCCTGCACCGTTCTTCATATAAACAGGGGATTATGCACCTAATACAGCTAAACCCTGCTCAGGTTTGTTCTCCTTCAAATGCTTAACTCTATCAGATGTTAAGAGATATTGTTTTCTGAAACGTTTACATTTATGTAAAAGATACTAATTTAGTGCAATATACAGTTGGGTTTCCTCTGAGATTTAAGTGTGACTTTCCCTGTTAGATAAAGGTCAAATAAAGTAAAAATACATGTACTTTGTGTTCTAGGCTTGTGGTTCTCAAACTGTGGTAAGTGTCACTGGTGTAACTTGAGCTTCTTCAGTCAGTACCTACTAATGTCATCTTAAATTTTAAACTTATTCATTTTAATTAAAGAGTACATGTAAGATAGGTGTTTTTCTGGTTTGGACATTCTTTTGACACAGTTTTGTTTGGTTTAGGTCTATTTGGGTTCCTTTTTAGACCCACTTTAGTCCAGATTTAATCTCGATCTTGGCCTGGTGGTAATAGGTTACACGTTTGACTTTTTCGTTTAAGGTTTTAGAACCATTGTCTTAGGACTGTTATTACTACTACCACTACGGCTCCCTTCAGCCTACCTACTTACTGCTCTTACAACTTTGCTAAAAATAAGAACATGACTGTCATTACTGTGTCTGTTAAAGTAATATCATTACTTGGATCACCACAAACTTTCATAATGTGAAGTTACCCAAGTAGGACTTTTATAGCAGTGTTTAAAAATACTAATTTCTGATTTGCATTACAATTAGATAGGTTTTCATTTAATATGCCTTTACAATGATCATATGATTGAGCTGAAGGAATCTATACTCTCTTTTAAAACAATATACTGAGATGGCCACTTTAAGAAACATTTAGTTGAAGTTTAGAGTTTTAGGCCTTACCCTCAGGCTGTTGGAAGTAGCTGTAGTAGAAGCAGAAGATGCATCTGACAGCGTTTTTCTCACTCCAGTCTCTTCTGTATTGTTAGATACAAGTGTTGACATTGTTCCCAAGCTGATAGTCGAAACTCTCACATGAAGTGGTGTAAATTGCTGAAGATTATATTGCTTTCTTCAGTGGACATTGAATGTAATCCGACTGTATCCGCAGAGTTAATGTCCATGTGCATCAATGAGAGTGAACACAGCAGGACTGAGCAGGGCTGAGGCAACAGTGGTGATGTGAGGAGGCGGGCCATAGACCCTGTGTATGTGTGGACACACGGACCTGACAGCACTATTGTTCACCAGGGCTCTCAAGAGGCATTACGTTTTTTCTTTAATTCTTTATTTAAGGATCCCCATTAGTCTTTACCAGCGAAAATACTACACTTCCTGGGGTCCAAGAAGAGTTAGATTATAAAATACTATTCAAGAGGCAGTAAGAAGAGAAGAGAGCTCAGTTTGTGGCAGTCGCTCATTTGGTTGAGCCCGTCTACTGATTCAAAGGTCAGTGGATCGATCCCGGCTTCTACCACCCACTTTGCCTCCATGACAAGCAATATTAGTGCCTAGACTAGATAGCAAAGCACCATGAAATGTGAAAGCAAAAGCTGTAATCGGAGTGAAAAGACAACCCCTTATGGATATTTGTATTTTAGTTTATACTTTAGTGTACAGTTCTGTAATTTTTAAAGGGCCTGTCCATCCGACGTCCCCCATGCACGCTCTCAAACACACTCTCATTCATTCTGGCCTATTGTACATGTTTTAGTGGTAGGGGAAACCTATGCAGACACAGGGAGAACGTGCAGAGAATGTGTGGAGTTTGCCCACAATTTGCCCATTGATTTCCACCGTCCAAGTGGGAATCGAACCCGGGGCCTTCGAGCTGTGAAGCACAAGCACTAACCGCTGTACTACCGTGTCACCCATATGTTCCTTTGGGTGTTATAGTCTATACCTTCACCAAGCTCTGAACCTGTCCCTGGCCAAACTCTTTTCCTTGTTTGATTATGCATAGCTGTTAAGTAACTTTTATCTTGCCCTGTGGCTCTGGTCACCCCTGTGCAAAAGGAGAAGTGTGCAGTTTAACTGCAGTTTATCATATTATTAAACACAAGCTTATCATTAAGACCCTTACGTTTAGTTTAAGTCATACTACAAAAATACCAAGGGTTATAAAGTAGTTGTAAAAGCCTGAATAAAGCCTGATATGACCTTTAATTGATCATCCCTCCATTGAACAATCAAAGTACATGATTTGTGAAAGTGTTTTCATATGTCTTGGGTAAACTACCCCTCATCATTGCTGGCCAATAGACTAGTGATAGAAGACAGATGCCACCTACTGGCAGAACATATGGATTGCATTTTATTGTATGTTGTATGAACAGTAAGGACTCAAACACAAAGCAGGACTAGATATGAACACATACACATAGTACAACTCTTTTAGTAGAGCAGTATTTTTTTCTTAAAACATAATCATGTGTCCTCTACACTGACCAGGATCTCCTCACTCTGTAAAGAAACAACAAACAATTTGATTACTCTTTACTCATCAAAACATTACACATTGTTTCTATACCTCTGACATTCAGTGTCATGGAGCTCTCTGCCATGCCCAGTTTGTTCTCCAGAACCACCTTGTAGTCCCCACAGTCTTTTGCTCCCACATGCAGGACAAGCAGGGAGCAGACCCCACACACGTTGGTTATGAGGTAGTTGGTGTTGGTGTTTAGGCTTATGTTGTTCCTGTACCAAGTGACTCTGGGAGCAGGGTCGCCCTTAACTGCACAGCTCATGCAGCACTCGTATCCCTGTGGAGCTGTGCGCATCTTTAATGGTACGATGAAGGCGGGAGGAGACTGGAGATCCAAGGATTTTGTCTCTGGTAGTTTTACTTTGAACTTCTCTGTAAGTCAGGGGGGAAAAGTCACTCATTTACCCAAACTGTAATGCAAAAGTCAGGGTTTCAAATAGACATTTAATAGAAATTGTCTGTCAATACATAAGTTTACCAACATACTGCTTAAATCATACAGTAAGAACTAGATGCACCTAGGAAATAGGAGAACTAATTATCTGTATTTCTATTGAGAGAGCTGTGTTTGATTTTATAGCACACACCTTTTTCTTGTTTGGCTTGAAATGGCGGGGACACACAGGGCACCGAAAGCCCCATGTCATTTTTGGCGAACACCCTGAAATTATACTCCCTTCCAGGCAGAATATTGACCACTGTAAACCTGTTGTTGTAGAGGTTGTCAGCTACTGTCCTCCATGTGCGTTTGAAGGAGTCTCTCTTAGACACGGTGTAGTGTAGTCTGTCGTCTCGCTTCTCATCTGGAGAGGGGCTCCAGGACAGTGTCACAGTGCCAGGAGTGTTCTGCGTTAGCTCCACCGTGCCCGGAGGCTTTGGGTCATCTACAGTAAAACACACACATTTGTGTAGGTTATTTTCTGAATGGCTTGCTTTTTGATTTCTGTCATTTCGATTTTTTCCATTGTAGCAGAGGTTATCGATTAGATGGGTTTGATTGAGTTGAGGACGTTTTGCCTCTTTCTTCCGAAGCTTCTTCTTGCTCTCTGGCTCCTTGTGTGAGGAGGAGCCAAGACTGCAATAACCCTGCCTATTTCTTCCTTACACTCATCCATCCATCCATTTTCTTCCACTTCCACTTGTCTGTTGCCGGGTCGTGGGGGCAGCTGTTGGAGCTGCCCAAATCACATTGCACCAGCCCCTATGGCTCCTCCTGCAGGTGGTGGGTCCACAGAAGGACGGCCTCATGGTTCTAACCGGGCCTGTTGGTCTCTCATAAGGGGCTTCTGAACCGCTCTTTGTCTGACCCGTCACCTAGGACCTGTTTGCCATGGGAGACCCTACCAGGGGCACGAAGCCCCCGACAACAGAGCCCCCAGGATCATTCGGGCGCTCAAACCCCTCCACCACGTTAAGGTGGCGGTTCTAGGAGGGGCCAGTTTCAGCCAGTTTCACAAATTAAAATAAGTCTTTATTTGACCCTCTACTGCACACAAAGTCTGCACACAAACAAGACAACTCTCTCATCTCTGGTATGTCATTTCAAGCACAAACTTACATTTGTTTTACATGCTTAAATGTGTACAGAGCCAAACAGGCACAGCAAGGAGATGCACACAGCTGGTTTTCAGAGCTTTTAAAGGTTTGGTGTTGTCTTATAGTCAGTTAGGTATAACATGGTGCACAAAATAATCAAACAATATCATCTTATTTCCCCCAATCCTGGTTATTCCTCTCCTATTTACACACACTCACTACGGCGTTCACTGTCTGAAGAGATTCATGATGAGGCTGTTGCTTTCATAAACCTAATTCCAATCCAATTACTGTCAAAACTAGTTTAAAAATAATGTTTAATTTATGAACCTTTTAACCCCCACCTGAACTGAGCACATTCTCTCACATTTTCTCCAGTTTGGCTTTACCCAAATCTAAAAGCTTCATGAAAAAAGTTTCCAAATAGCAACAAAAATTACTAGAAAACGAGTATGAAAATGCAACGGAAGAGCGACAAAAACGTGACAAAATGTGAAATGTGAAAAAAGCAATGGAATAAAATGTCAAAAAAGTGACGACAACACGAGGAAAAAGATTAGTTTTGTAGGTCTGTGCTTTCAAATGTAGGCGTTACACCTATAGGCTGTGACCTTATGGATTTGGGTGAAGCTGAACTGGAGAAAATGGACTCGGTTAAGGCGGGTGTTAAGAGATTAAGTAAAGCATACAAAATTCAAAGCCTTAATTGACACAAATACTTGCCAAAATAATGTTTTCATGCAACATCTCTTACTGCACAACATTGCCTTCGTTACATGTTTATTAATGAACATGCAATAAAAATGAGCAGTTTGCAATATTTCTATTTTATATAAAGATAAATAGAGTACATTCTCTTACTTGATCCTCACACCATGTCCTTTTGTGAGATTATCCAACCTATTGACTCCAAAGCCATATTGGCCTGTTCTGTGATCATTCCTTTACCATTCTGATTTGTTAAAAGCATTTAAATACATATATGTATGTTCTGTAGTCACATAAACATGGTGTTGCCTACAGCTATTCAGGATTCACACCAAACTCACCTGTAACTCGCACTTCCACATTGAAACTCTCATTCCCCACAATGTTTCTGACTGTAATCGTGTAGATGCCGGTGTCTGTGCGCTCTGATGTTGGAATAAGGAGCTGAGAGCCTTTATCTGAGTTGGTGACAGTAACATGTTTGCCCAATGGCATGTTATCCTTCAGCCAGGTTATTTCTGGCAGAGGAGAGGCCTGGTACAAAGAGGAAACAGCAGACATTAAAACGAATGAGTGAAACTGTGAGTTTGTTTCACACTGAAAATACCTCAAAACGAATGTTGAGCCGAACAGTGTTCCCAGACCGAACCACCAGAAAGGTCTTCATGTTGCGGTCATTGAACTTAGGTCTTACTGTGACAAAGAGATGGATAACGGTTCATTGAATTTGATGTAAATTACTTATAGCATTATTTCTAGTTACTTTTCTACTTGTTAAAAGTTAAAAAGTAAGTGTTGAAATGTCCCTGCATATAGATGTACAGCATATTTACCAGGAGGCGGCATGGCAATGAAGTAGTTGTCAAAGCCCTGAGGTTCTCCGTCACCTCCATAATTGGTGGCAATTACTCTAAGCCAGTATGTGGCCATTGCCTTCAATCCAAGCACTGTGTAAGAAGTCAGAGTAATTGGAGTGCTATTACAGCGAGTCCAGTCAAGGCTTTCTATTGGTCTGATTTCCACAAAGTACCCAAGGGCTTCGTCCTCCACTCCTTTGATTTCTTTTGGTTTCGTCCAGGCCAGAGAAAAGGATGTGTAAGTGGACGAACTTAGTTTTAGATCACCAACTTTGCCAGGTGGTTCTGAAATAAAAAGAATTCCATATGTTATCCATTGATAAAACCCATTCAAATCTGTACTAGCCACTTACTCATAGGTTCTCTTGCATACACTGTTTCACATGGGAGACTTGGATCTCCAGCACCAGAAAGGTTGATAGCCGAGACCCTAAATTCATAAGCAGCTCCTTCGATGACATCTTTGACGGAGAACTTAGTATCTATAAAAACACAAACGTGAGGAATCCATGCGCTGACATTGTTAATCCTTTTCTTTTTAATGCACACCTTTGATTGGACCTCCTTGGTTAACAAGGCTCCAGTAATTGGTGCCTTTCTTGTTCTTTTCCAGATTATATCCCACTATTTTGGTTCCTCCGGTGTCACAAGGTGGACACCAGGTCAGATTTATGCAGTCTTTAAAAGCACTGACCACTTTAGGTGCTGTTGGCGGTCCAGGGTAACCTGTTGCAAGGAATTGTTATTTGTGTATTCTTTACCATCATTGGAAAGCACAGTATATAACTTAAGCCACAAGAGGTTCATCATAGAATTAACATATGTTGTGGATTGAACATTTTGGTTGCTAGACGATTCCTTCTTATTGTGTCTAGAGTTTTGCACTTACTATAACAAAATTAAGCAACAGTAACCCCTTGGTTGCACCCCGCAAAATGCAGCTTTTTAAATGGTTACATCTTTCTGTGTAAATACCCCGACTGGAAGAACGCGGGATCTTGCATGGAGTAAATATGGATCTGAGACAGTTTTGTCCTCTTCATTGGCTTGAAACTGGCTCAATGTCTGTCCACCTTTTTCATTTTTTTTTCTTTTTGGACCCAGTGTTTCTCCTGATAGCTTAATTAAGCATTGCAATACAAACACAGCTAATTAGACACATTAACGCAATTACTCACGTAGAACACCAGCTGGTATGTCTTCTGTCTGCAAGTAATCACTCATCCCGTCTGCGTTCTTGGCTCGGATTCGGTAACTGTACCTCCTTCCTGGATCCACGTCGGAATCTCTGTAACTCGGATTGTCGCCTGGAAACTCGCCCAGATTTGTCCATTTGTGGCGGCCTATTTGTTGACGCTCAATCATGTAGCTTATGATGGGACAGCCGCCGTTGTCCTTTGGTGGCTTCCATTTGAATTCAACAGATGTTACGGCGCTCTCCATAATGTCGACAGGCCCCTGTGGTGGTGTAGGCTTATCTGGAGAAATGAGTATATAGTCAGCTTGTGCAGTGTTTCCGTCCGGGGTTATATGAGCACTTAACACAGGGTGGTTTGTAATATTCAGATTAAAGTAAGATGACATTGAATACTATTTAATTAAAATACCCTTCTTTTTAGTAAACGCTGACCCAAGGCATTAGTATAACTTTATACACAAACAGATATGAACATTGTCACCTTAATACAATTTTTGTTTTGTTTTAAGACATCATCAACTCTTGCGTTATGGGTAGAGGGTATCCTAACAGAGAGCTTAGAACAGCTTAGAAGAAAAAAGCTAATGTTTTCTAAACCTGTTGGTAATATGATCTTACCTACCGAGCACTATGAGTTTTGAGGTTGCTTCAAAAGTGCCATATTCATTTTTCAGTTTAATTTTCACCTCTCCACTGTCTTTTCTTTGGCACTTTGTAAGACGGAGTTGGCTCTCGGCCTCAGATGTTTCGATCTTTACATTTAGGCCTGGCAAAAGCTCGTCGTCCTCCTTGTACCAGTGGATGGTCATAGGAGCCCCGCCAGAATAAGGCAGTTTCCATTCCGCAGTTTCTCCAGCTTTTATTACAACAGGTTGGGAGAATTTGCCCAAAGTGTCCAAGTCAATTTTTGGTGGATCTGAATTACATGGACACAATATTAAATGAAAGAATAAATAATGAATGAAATAATTTGAATTTATGAAGTGATTTTGTTGCTAACCTTCAATAGTGAGAGTGGCCTCTGATTTGCGACCTTCAGCTTCGAAGCGGTACACAGCCGCGTCATCTTTACTGCAGCAGTTTATAACAAGCCGATGACATGCCCCATCTTTAATGATGGTTACACCATCCTCTTCTGTTAGCTTAAAACAAAAAATGTCTTATAAGAAAAAAGATATTCACAGGAATAAATCTCAAGAAGTAATCTAAAAGCAATATGCCCTTTTCACACTTTTGTCACTTTACCGTGGCACAGTACTATTGCGCACTCGCCGTCAGTCTTCAGTCCGTCTATGGTTTGAAGACAAAACAGTGGAAAAAACTACTTTTTAAGACATGTCGTTCGGTGAAGCTTTAACGTTCTATTAGACTGCGTTGAATGTCCTGAAACTTTCTGTCTGGTTTGTAACTTTAACATTTATTTGAAGAGATATGCTGAACTCTCCCTAGGCCTAAAGAGCAAACGGGAAGGCGATAGCACTGCATCAAGACAAAAATGTGGAAGCGTGAAAAGGGTTTATAGTCAGAAAGCATTTCAAAGTTTTATATTAGGAATTATTACATTACATTTTTAATTCCTTATGGCCATTTTAAACTTGGCATTTCACACTTTATAACTTGGAATATTGTGTGTGTTCATGGGCATGGTGCTTAATTGCAAGTAAACTTAAAATAAGCACATGCCATTTCATAGCATTTTGCATCGCTAGAAACTGCTGATATTATTAGTGGCACAAATCTGATAGACAAATGAGTCTGTGCTGGGCCACTGTTAAGCATGTTTATGAAAGTCAAAAATCTCACCTGCACCTGCTTTTTGCACCACTTTAGCACACATTATTTGTTTTGCACCTGTGCAAACGCTTGGTAAATGAAGCCCTATGCATGGCTAACAAGAAAAAGCATCTTAGTGAGGACTGAAATGCTGATGTTTACCAGCGATTATTACACTTAATAGTAACAGTGAACTTTTAAAATGTCCATCCATCCATCCATTTTCTTCCGCTTTATCCGGGGCCGGGTCGCGGAGGCAGCAGTCTCAGCAGAGATGCCCAGACTTCCCGATCCACGCACACCTCCTCCAGCTGTTCTGGGGGACCCCGAGGCGACACCAGGCCAGCTCGGAGACATAGTCCCACCAGCGTGTCCTGGGCCTTCCACGAGGCCTCCTCCCAATAGGACATGCCTGGAACACCTCCCGAGGGAGGCGACCAGGAGGCATCCGGAACAGATGCCCTAGCCACCTCAGCTGGCTCCTTTCGACGTGAAGGAGCAGCGACTCTACCCCGAGCTCCTCCCGGGTAACTGAGCTCCTCACCCGATCTCGGAGGGTGCGCCCAGCCACCCTGCGAAGGAAACTCATTTCGGCCGCTTGTATCCGCGATCTTGTCCTTTCGGTCATTACCCAGATCTCATGACCATAGGTGAGGGTGGGAACGTAGATCGATCGGTAAATCGAGAGCTTTGCCCCCTGACTCAGCTCCCTCTTCACCACAACAGTCCGATACAGCGACCGCATCACTGCTGACGCTGCACCGATCCGTCTATCGATCTCACGCTCCATCCGTCCCTCACTCGTGAACACGACCCCGAGATACTTGAACTCCTCCACTTGAGGTAAGGACTCCCCACCGACCTGAAGCGGGGAAGCCACCTTTTTCCGGTGGAGAACCATGGCCTCAGATTTGGAGGTGCTGATCCTCATCCCGGCCGCTTCACACTCGGCTGCAAACCGCCCCAGTGCGCGCTGGAGGTCCTGATTTGATGAAGCCAACAGAACAACATCATCTGCAAACAGCAGAGATGAGATCCTGAGGTTCCCAAACCGGACACCCTCCGGCCCCTGGCTGCGCCTAGAAATTCTGTCCATAAAGGTAATGAACAGAACCGGTGACATAGGGCAGCCCTGGCGGAGACCAACACGCACCGGAAACAAGTCTGACTTACTGCCGGCAATGCGAACCAAGCTCCTGCTGCGGTCATACAGGGAACGGACAGCCCTTAGCAGAGGGCCCCGGACCCCATACTCCCGGAGCACCCCCCACAGGGCACCACGAGGGACACGGTCGAACGCTTTCTCCAAATCCACAAAGCACATGTGGACTGGTTGGGCGAACTCCCACGAACCCTCGAGCACCCGATGAAGGGTATAGAGCTGGTCCAGTGTGCCACGACCGGGACGAAAACCGCATTGTTCCTCCTGAATCCGAGGTTCGACTATCGGCCGGATCCTCCTCTCCAGCACCCTGGAGTAGACCTTACCCGGGAGGCTGAGAAGTGTGATCCCTCTGTAATTGGAGCACACCCTCCGATCCCCCTTCTTAAAGAGAGGGACCACCACCCCGGTCTGCCAATCCAAAGGCACTGTCCCCAACCGCCACGCGATGTTGCAGAGACGTGTCAACCAAGACAGCCCTACAACATCCAGAGACTTAAGGTACTCGGGACGAATCTCATCCACCCCCGGGGCCTTGCCACCGAGGAGCTTTCTAACCACCTCAGTGACTTCAGCCTGGGTGATGGACGAACCCCCCTCCGAGTCCCCAGCCTCTGCCTCCTCATCGGAAGACGTGACAGTGGGATTGAGGAGATCCTCGAAGTACTCCTTCCACCGCCCGACCACATCCCCAGTCGAGGTCAACAGCTCCCCGCCCGCACTGTAAACAGTGTTGGTGAAGCACTGCTTCCCCCTCCTGAGGCGCCGGATGGTTTGCCAGAATCTCTTCGAGGCCGACCGATAGTCCTCCTCCATGGCTTCTCCGAACTCCTCCCAGACCCGAGTTTTTGCCTCTGTGACTGCACGAGCTGCAGCACGCTTGGCCTGCCGGTACCTCTCAGCTGCCTCCGGAGTCCCACAAGCCAACAAGGCCAGGTAGGACTCCTTCTTCAGCTTGACGGCATCCTTTACTTCCGGGCGCCACCACCGGGTTCGGGGATTGCCGCCGCGACAGGCACCAGAGACCTTACGGCCACAACTACGAGCAGCCGCATCGACAATGGAGGAGGAGAACATGGTCCACTCGGACTCCATGTCTCCAACCTCCCTCGGAATCTGGTTGAAGCTCTTCCGGAGGTGGGAGTTGAAGACCCTACTGACAGAGGGATCCACCAAACGTTCCCAACAGACCCTCACAACACGTTTGGGCCTGCCAGGTCTGACCGGCTTCCTCCCACCCTGCCAGCGGATCCAGCTCACCACCAGGTGGTGATCGGTTGACAGCTCAGCCCCTCTCTTCACCCGAGTGTCCGAGACACGCGGCCGGAGATCAGATGACACAACTACAAAGTCGATCATCGACCTCCTGCCCAGGGTGTCCTGGTGCCACGTGCACTTATGGACACCCTTGTGCTCGAACATGGTGTTCGTTATGGACAAACTGTAACTAGCACAGAAGTCCAATAACAGAACACCACTCGGGTTCAGATCGGGGAGGCCGTTCTTCCCCATCACCCCCGTCCAGGTCTCACTGTCGTTACCCACGTGGGCGTTGAAGTCCCCCAGTAGAACAATGGAGTCCCCAGTCGGAGCACTATCTAGTACCCCTCCCAGGGACTCCAAGAAGGCCGGGTACTCTGCACCGATGTTGGGCCCGTAGGCCGAGACAACGGTGAGAGACCTGTCCCCAACCCGAAGGCGTAGGGACGCGACCCTCTCGTTCACCGGGGTAAACTCCAACACGTGGCGGCTGAGCTGGGGGGCTATGAGCAAACCCACCCCAGCCCGCCGTCTCTCCCCGCGGGCAACTCCAGAAAAATGGAGAGTCCAGCCTCTCTCCAGGAGTTGGGATCCGGAACCCAGGCTATGCGTGGAGGTGAGCCCGACTATATCTAGCCGGTATCTCTCGACCTCCCGCACAAGCTCAGGCTCCTTCCCCCCAGCGAAGTGACGTTCCATGTCCCGAACGCCAGAAGCTGCGTACGCGGACCAGGTCGTCTAGGCACCCGCCTTTGACTGCCACCTAGTCCTCTCTGCACCCGACCCCTACGGATCCCTCTGCGGGTGGTGGGTCCACAGGAGGGCGGGCCCACGTCGTCCCTTCGGGCTGTGCCCGGCCGGGCCCCGTGGGCAGAGGCCCGACCACCAGACGCTCGCATTCGAGCCCCAACCCCAGGCCTGGCTCCAGGGTGGGGCCCCGGCTGCGCCATACCGGGCGACGTCACGGTCCTTGATATTATACTGTCCATATGAGTCTTTGAACTGCATTTCGTCTGACCCGTCACCTAAGACCTGTTTGCCATGGGAGACCCTACCAGGGGCATGAAGCCCCAGACAACATAGCTCCTCGGATCATTCGGGCACTCAAACAACCCCACCACGTTAAGGTAGCAGTTCACGGGGTTTTAAAATGTGGTTAATTAAATGTTCAATAACATAAAAGGGCCTTTATGATTACTAAGCAGCATTTGATATAACTTAACCATATAACCAGAGCATTGTTGCCCCCTTATATCCCAATTATAAATTTCCTTTTAAGTTCATGACATGATCCAGATATGATTCACTTACCAGTTTTCCATTCTTGTACCAGCGGCCAACGGCTGTATCGCTGCTGAGTTTACAGGAGAGCTCCACTCTTTCTCCAACATTAGCAGTTGTATCTGACAGCCCACCGACAAACTGAACTCCTCGGTCTGTAACACAAATGTGCAAGTTCTATGAACAATATCACTCCATGTATGATGTTATAAAGGGTTTGACCTTTTGCCGTGTCTGGAACCAGCGGGCCAGTTTTGGATCTTTTCTTTGCCTTGTCGTCCTTGTTTGAATCATCTCCATCTTCTCCACCCGTTTTTCCATCTCCAGAGCCATCATCGCCGGCTCCTCCAGTATCCTTTCCATTTGTCTCCGTGTCACTTTTCTCTAACCCGGAAATATTAGTCATGTCTTCTTCAGATTTGTCTCCTGATTGACCTTTTCCAGCATTTGGATCAGCTGCAGTAAAAATTGTATTAACAATAATTTAGTTCAATTAGACAAATGAGTATGATTGAATATGGGTATGATTTAGGAATGCACAATATAGACATTTAAATACTGTATTAATATTAATATTTTAACTTAAAGTGCATCTGACATTTTAGACACAATTTTTGCTAAAACATAGTTAACATGATTATATTTAAGATTTTGCTATAGATTGGACCCAGCTTTCTTTAGTTTTGCCATTTTTGTGATGTTTATAGTTTCACTTCATATTGGTAAACAATTTTAAACTGTTGCCGTGCCAACCATGTTAAGTCAATGGGAAATGAGTGAGTGAAATTGCTATGGAATGTTACCTTCTTCTATGTCACTTCCTGTCAGTAGCTTAAAAATTCAAATAAAAAATACTTTTCTGCCCAACATTTCCTCATTAAAATTGCCGCTTCACTGAAATAAAATGATAATTATGCAACTGATGTTATCCTTATAAGTCATATTTTCAAAAGCATTAAAACCAGTCATATGCACTTATGTAAGCTTAAGGCAGCACTCATGGGTCGACATTGGTAAAATGTGAAAGCAAACAATAACAAGTATTTTGAACTCAGGTGGCTTATCTGTGGAGAGTCTTCGGCATGCAAATCCCTGGTCATATCTAGTGTTTTTTTTAACCAAATTTCTTGCTTGTTTCCAACACACTGATGTTCTGTTGATGTCCTATTTACGATACATTAATTGTTTTGTGCACCCCGAATGTCAAATCAAGAATACTCCACCTTCAACTGTGAGCGATGCTTTACTTGAGAGTATCCCAGCAATTGCAAAGTACGCCCCAGTGTCTTCAAGATTACAGTTTTTCACTTTTAGCGTGTGAGTTAGCTGGTCTTCTGATACGGTTATCTCGTATTTGTCTCGATCCTCAAGGGAGCCATTCTCTGTTGACCACGTGATTCTCTTGAGCGGCGTGGACAGGACGCACTGGAAGATGGCGTCCCCGCATTCCACGGCTTTCACGTCTTTGAGTTGGGCGGCAAACTCCACAGCGGGAACTATACAAGCCAAGAAAGGGAAGCTTTATTACAACATTTACACAGCGTTTTCATAACTTCCCGAAGGACTCTATACTTTTGAAGTCTGTCGTGAGGACATTCGCGTCTTCAACATCGAGCTGATAGAAACCGCCGTCTTCTGGCTTCAAATCTTTGATGCTGAAAACATATTTTGTCCCACTTTTCTTCAAACAGTGCTTTGCGTTTTCATCATCGCTGTATGGAATCAGAACTCCATCCTTTTTTAATAAGAAATGTAGTTATTATCGCATGTTTTTCTCATTACCCCTTCAGAGTGAGCGATCTTACCTTATACAAGTTAATTGCACTATTGGGATCCAACAGCTTCATATCGACGCTGAATTCCGCTTTCCCGTCGGGTTTGACTTCAATTTGCTTGACCTCATCCAGCGCCTCTACAACCTGCAAACAGTGTGCGTCTTTGATTTCATGCTAATGAGCTGTGAAAGTGGATACATTTTATTACGAGTATGCTATGAAACCTTTTCATGTTTTAATAGATACATTTGAAATGCTATAATCTTGTCCAAAGATTCCTGTCCGCCCTATTGAAACTGCAACAGCCACAGATATCACAAATTGTAATAGAAAACCACAGCAACGAACATGGAGCAATTATCAAGGCTAAAAATAATTTCCCATCAGTTTTTCCACAAATACAACTTATTGTTTACAAAGTGGATTGATTACCTTATCTTTATCATAACAATGAAACCAAAATTTGCTATTCTTGTCACCAAACTGCATGCACAGCTTATTTGATGATAACGATCTTTTGACAGTTTCTTTTTTTTTCCCTCTCCTTTTAACTTGTGACTTTATAACATCAGTAGACCACAGTACCTTGGCCTGCTCATCCTCTCTTTCCTTTTTCAACTGTTTGAGTCTCTTGAGCATCCAGCGAAAATCAGTAACACCAAAGTCAAAGCAGATTTTCTCATAGTCTTTCTTTGGAGCAGTGAGGAGCACCTCCAAAAGCTTCGGATCAATCTCACCCTCTTTGGGGGCGGCGGGAGTGGCTTCTTTTTGGGGGCAACACCTCTGACAAAATAAAAGCAAGGTTATTGAGCCCTAGGGGTTTTACAATAAAGCAAAAAAAAAAAAAGGGAGCCTGGTTTCTTACGTTTTTTTCAACATTGAACGGAAATCTTGTGGTCCTTGATCATCTGAAAGTAAAAGGCATTAAAAAGGCAACTTGCAAAAATTAAATTATGTTATAATAATTGATAATCATACCATTGTCTCCCTTTTTCTTGGCTTTGACTGGAAACATGAAAACATGACGCAGTGACAAATGTGTGGTAATAATCAATGCTGCATAGCATGTTTATTGTTTACCTGGGATTACATTCAGAATAGCAGTACTGACGGCCTCCCCAAATTTATTAGTGACGGTGCATTTGTAAGTATCGCTGTGGTCTGGCTGGATATCAGCAATCTAACAACGAAATGTAGAAATTGAATAATACCAGATGAAGTAAACAATATACTGAATAGTCAACATTGTTAAAAAAAAATTGGTGCAAATTACAGCGTTCCAATCTTTGCTGACTTTGGAGGTATATCATCTTGCATCAAAACTCTTACCTCTAGAATATACTCCTTAGCTCTCTCATCCAATCTGACTTTGTACTTCTCTGGATCGCTCATGTCACACTTGTTTCTTGTCCATGTAACTGTCGGAGCAGGTACTCCACTTACCATTGCTTTAAAAACAGCTTTTTTACCTTGCATAGAAAAAAAAAGAGAAAAAACTACATTGAGTTAAACCCGTCAGAAATCATTTCATGAGATTATGTTTGTTTTAGTTACAAACGTGGCTTACCTTGCTGTAGGGTTATAGGCATGGGTTTCCTGGTGAAGTCCGGTGTTGTCTTTCCTAATGGGACTATCTCAACAAACTGTGTTACAGTGACTCCAGGAACTCGAGACCTCTTCTTTATTGCCACTTAAAAATACAAAATGAAGTGTGTATGATCTTTGTTACTTTTAGGCCCTTTTTTTTATGTTAATGACTGTCATTAAATCAACAGTGGCAGAGAGTGATACTAAAACCGTACAGATACTCATGTTTATTTTTTGGAAGGATACTAGAGTAACATCATGCCAAAATATTCATAGTTAGATATGAAGCTGGCGGTTAATGTGTATTTTATGTATTTATGTTCATTTGTGTACATTTCTCAATTGTGGTACTACTGATGTACCAGGCTGCTTCATGTTGTGCTCAGGCTCCTCAGCAGTTCTCTTTCTAAGCAATTTAGAGACAATTTTATTTGATTTATGTTTTGTTTTGTTTATTATCTGTCCTTGTTTCGAGTTTTAGTCATGATTTTGACCTGCTTTAGCCTCAATTTAGATCTGATTCAGCCTAAATTTTCACCTAGTTCTAGGACGTGTTATCCCTTAGGTTTACACTTGGCATGAAAAGTTTGTTGCAGTTACACCAAAGCCCACAGGGGGTCAGCATTTCCCTGTGGATATTTAATCGTGTCGACAGACCTTTTATATAGATCAAGCGGGCTTGTTGTCATGGCGACCAGTATGCAGTGTTGGGGAGTAACTAAATACATGTATTTAGAATACTCATTTTGAGTAACTGTATTCTGGTAAAGTTACACTTTCATTTGATAGTACTTAGAAAACAGTTACTTTCCAAATATCAAGGGAATACATCCCAGTACTCAATCATTAAAGTTTAGCTCCATATTGCACAACATTATTAAGAAAGAACTTTTAATGTTGATCTGTTTTCCTCCTAAAATAAAATAAAGATTTAAAACGCCTTATGCCACATACGCTGTGATCTCCTGCTCCATTTGCCAAGAGAGTTTTTTATTTCCTAATTAATGGTAAGGGAGCTTATAACAGGTGTTCCACTAATCGTAGTCTTCATTTTTGTAATTATACGTTATATTTATACATAAATATAATGACAATTTAATGTGAAAGTTTTCTCAAAGTATTTAAAGTATTCAGAATACAGTCTGTATTCTGTATTCTTTGTCTGATTATACAAAGTAACGGAATACATTACAAAATATATTTTAAGGCAAGTATTCAGTAACTAAATATCATTTCAAAGTATTCTCCCCAACACTGCCAGTATGTAATGGCTTTACCTACGTAAAGCATCTAAATGTGGCTTAGTTGCTTAGTTACTGCAGTGACAGTATACTTCCAGAAGCCCTGGTGCCATACCAAACGACGCACATATCGGACGATCCTTCTTGTGGCACCTGTTGAAATGGCAGATCTGAGCTGCCCATCTGCTGACCCATGCCTGTGCCATGCATTTCTTGTGACGCAAGCCTTGTTCATGCACTGACTGTATGGTGCGAATATAGAAAGGGCAAATTACTCTTGTTTACAGTAGATGATGAAAGCCGCAGAAAGTGTAACCTACAAGCGTTTACCACATGGCACCATTTCAGAAATGTTGACAATACTTTGCAGCAAGCAGTGTAAAGCCTCATAGGTTTTTGTATGAATATAAAGTGTCCTATAGGCCTGAAATATTAGGGTTACACATTAATTTATACCAACTTAGATTGACAAGCAAAGTCTAAAGGGCTCACAGGTTGTCAAAATGTGAATCCATACTAACCAGTGGTTCCAAACCTTTTTTGCTTGAAGCCCCCCCTGCGTGTGCTGTAGTAGGGCCACGCCTCCCCAGTAGAAAACTGTGACCAATGTCACAAATGTATCAAAACATTAAAATAATTGCTAATAAGTATTTATTACAAACAAATACACTGAAATTCGAGTGTTTGATACACCTGTAGTCCTTACTCAGTCATTATTTTATTATTTTATTATTTTAGACCATTGATTATACTATCATTAGGACCTGACCCTCTGACCAGGCAAAGCTCTGGGCCCCCCTGCAGCCCCCAGATTGGGAACCACTGGTAAATTATAAACTATAATCATTTGACCTTTGTATTTACATTGTGTTTTCCCTCCAAGACCAGTGCTGGAGATAAGATAAGATAAGATTAGATAGGCACTTTGGTTTTGCAAATTTCAAATGTCCCTGAAGTATTCTGTGACACTACGCAATGTTTGTATGGTCAGTTGCAGTTATTTTTATATTTAATTATCTTGCAGAGATAAACAGTTCCTTACCTTTCATTATACCTCTTATAATGTAGCATTAGTTATTCTCGCTGTTTCTCTTTTACAGCCAGTCAACAGGTAGGCTGTGAGGTATAAAATGTGCTTAAGCAGTGTATTTATGATTTCTCTGGGGATGGCTCAGTTCTTATCTAAATGCAGTGTGGATTCTTGTAACCTTGTTGCTGAAGGATGATTCACACCTAATCCAAGTGTGGAGAGACAGCAGGAGTTGCCCTGTGCATACCAATCACTCCTTAAATGCTGCTGCTGTTGGACCAGGCAGACATGGGGACACCCTTAAGACAAACGTGAATGTCTGCTTAAAACTAATGAAACTTTCATGAGGCATCATGAGCCACCAAGTGTTTTGATATTTCGTTCCAGTGACTATAGTTAATGCGACCATCCTTGTGTCTGTAGGGCAAGAACACAGAGTGAAATATGTTTAAAATAATGGTTTACCTTGGGCCGGAGGATCCTGTTTCAAACTCATGTTTTGAGCTGTTGATCGTCACAAGCGTTGAAATGCCTTTATTTTGCTGTATAAAAGCAAGTTAGGCAGAGATTGGTAACTTGAACACACATTGCTGAGTTAAACTCACAGTTATGCAGTTATATACTTTACAGTTATAAAAAATATTAAGAAAACTTTCATTTTCCAACTAGTGGTTGTCAAGTCATTGTCCGAAAGTTGGTCACTTGATATTTTGTGGCTTTTTAGTGTTTGTGAGGGACAAATCTCAAATGCATGTGATTTTTGCACCAATTTAGCACACAGTATGTTGCACATTAGTAAAGCGAGATAAAGCAATTGTTAAATAATAAATACATGAAAAATAAGAACTCTTGTCTGCCCAATAATACAACATAGTACACTATCATAGACAGTCTTAAAACGTGGTAACTGTACATTTCTAAATGTGTGTAATGCAGAAAGCTGAAGTCAAATGCGCTTTTTACAGTAATTTCACTAAGTCTGCAACAGGACTCGACTTGACCCATATCTTTCACCAGGGTCATGAGAAGTAGGCAGACCTTTATTCAGGCTCAAGGGCCAGTAAAGGTTGAAAGAAACGCGGATTCTTGAAACTTGCTCTGGTGCGGACCGATGACATCAGCCAAGGGGGGGAGGAGAGGGAAAGGAACGGGGGTGTAGACAGTTGGCCTGCTGGGACACTGTAAATGAGGAATGTGAAATCCCACCTAGAGGCCGACTCCGCTGCTGGAGTCAGATAGCAGGGCCGGCCGTATAACTGAAGTGAACTCCAAACATAGACAGAGTCGGTATGTCTCTGCATCAGACTGCCTCACGGATGCTTGACAGTGCAGTCCTTGGTACACAGTGTTTGGCATCCTTTTACTCGATCAGTCTTTGTCTGCGTCTGTGCACGCTCTCGTCTACTGTTCCTATGTCTACATTTATATTGCTTATCCTTCCATTTAACACTTGTTTCTACTGTCGCTCAGTAGATTTTTTAAAGTACATTTTGGGATAAATTTCGAAGCTGATGATAGATATTTGACTTTCACCTGTTTCTGACCACAATCTATTTGTCTATCCCAGTGATGTAACCAAGTCCATATCACTGTAGAAGTCTTTTCGATTCTATTTTTGATGAAGGGCCTCCATCGGGTCTTACTAAGTAGATACAGTTTAGCTGTATTGTCTCAAATGTTAATGCTCCCTTGGATGAATTTAAGACATGTGCTGCAGACTAACGATTGCTTCTGAAATATAGAACGCAAATCTAATCGTTATCAAAATACCTATCAGGAATAATCTATCAGATATACTAGTACTAAATTAGGTGCTAATTACTCACAACTCAGCCAAAAGTTATTTTTCAGCCAAGGTGAAAAACAAAACAAAGCAAAAGCTAAATTACTATGAATATCCCAACTGAAAACTAAGACTGAGACTTTGAGGTGCTACTGATTAGCCATTAGAAGCCTTTGGGTAGGTCACATTGTCTGCTAAAAAAAAAAGAAAAGATCACTGGCAGCTATAACAATCTATAGTAATAGGTTTTCACTAAAGTAATTTTTTTTGGGGGGAAAAAAAAGCCTCACTATTAGATTTCGAGTGAAATAAGACGACGTTGCACAAGCTTGCTGAAATGAGAGTTTCCAATGAAAAGCTTTCATCACGCAATTTCTCATCTTTAAGCTTTCTCTTTTACCATGTTTTCCTCGAATATATACATATAAATCAAGAATATTTCAATAGGTAATTCATCTTAAATCAGTCAAAAATATTTAGACTCACCGTGTGTTTTTTGAAGTCTACATTCAGTAATCCGTCCAAAGCTCTTCTTGCTGTCTATCTGATATTTCAAAAGGAGAGACCCCTTTTTGTTCGGTGATAAAATTTGGGTGTGGATGAGAGTCCTTACATGGGAGAGATGCTGTCATTAAAAACCCATATTATAGCGTGGTAGAGGTTAGAGGTTCCTCTTACTCATCCCCATGAAAGTGATCACTTTGCTTTCCTGTACTGGAAATACATTATGACCCTTCATTCAATCTGCTATTGGGACCTGTCCGGCCAGTTGTCCTCTTAGTGTTGACAGCATAAAGTCACCAGCCGAGGCGACACATGACGTTATCTTGATTAAAGCCATGAATTTATATCAACAACTTTAGACTTATTACTTTTTATGACAGTGGCAAAGAGGGAAATGTATTGCTCCTAACCCAACAATGAGTTTAAATCCAAAATCTTCCCATTGGCAGCTATTTGATAATTCAAGTAATATGACGACACTGCTGCAGACTTTATATGCCAATAAATACACTTGAGAGCGTTTATTCAGTAAAACAATCCCACATTCATGATGCGTTTGCGGTGCCAATTAGTGGACAGAGTTTCTCGCAACATGCCGACGGTGCCGGCAAACTGGTGGCATTATAAAACGATGGTGGCTCTTGATGGAGTTACGCGTGGCAGTCATAGCTCGCAGCGTCTTTTTGGGTTGTCATTGTCAGAGGTTAAACTAGCTCGAATTATCTCGACAGTTTGAATAGTCACCTCGACCTCATAAAGAAGGACCGACACATAACTACAGCAGATCTCTGACCCGTGACAAGAGGGAGGTAAGCTCTTTTACATCCACAAGACAGCAGGACATTTGTTACAGACAAAATAGTAGGTTGTGGTGTGGGGACTTTCTCCTCTGCTTTTATAAAAAAGTGAATGTTGTAAATTGTTCTAATCATGATAGAAAGCTCTACAAAACCTGTTATGTCTACTGAAAACCAAGAAGTTGCCTTTAGCTTTGTAAAACTACTTGATTACTGGAGTGAATAAAGATACATTGGTTCTTTGAGGGTAGAAATGTAAATGTAAAACCAACAAAAAGATTCTAAAACAATCAGATGTTGAGCTCCTGCTTCC
The DNA here is from genome assembly GCA_007210695.1 of Neogobius melanostomus. Lineage (NCBI taxonomy): Eukaryota > Metazoa > Chordata > Actinopteri > Gobiiformes > Gobiidae > Neogobius > Neogobius melanostomus. The sequence goes on along the minus strand of VHKM01000073.1, from coordinate 3,453,751 downwards.
TTACATTTTGTTTTTGTGACATCGCTTGCATATAGTGGGTTTCTTCAACTTCCATAATAATATCTTCTGCTTCAGCTTAACTCAGCATTTCTTTAGAAAATTGGAAATGAAATAATACAAAAATGACTTCAAATTGACTTATTGACTTATTTGTATTATGTATCGGTAAAGAGTAGGTCGATGTTTTGAGTTTGGGCTTTTTAATACTTCACTTGATATAATCAACCACCAACATCATGTTATTATACGTTTAGTTTTAAGCATTGACATAATGTAAGGGTTATACAATATACTGTATTATTGTTCATTGACAGGTAATTCTGCAATCAGAGTTGGATAATTATCGTATGTATAATAAATACCAGGGGCACTATGGCTGTCTAACTTCACTGTTTGAAAAATGTATCAGTATTTTCCACCATCGTCCTGAGCAGTTTGATGTTCTTGTGCACAACAGAAGCCATTCATTTCGGCAGAAGTAAGAAATATAGGACAGAGAGAAGAAGATGGAAGAGACAGAGAAAATTAGGTCAAAGTAGGTCGTCAGAAGAGGTGACCTCAAGTGTCATCAATGTGATGTGGTGCCTGCTCCTTCTCCATGGTCTGGCCCAATAAGAGGTGTTAGACTGAAGCAGGTGTCAGGGCTTATGAAATGGGAACAGATCAGAAATCCTATCCTCTATAAGATTTTACTGTATTTCGGAAAGGACCGGACCAGAGCCCATACAAACAGCATGCACTCTATTTTAGTAACCATTTTCGTCATAGAGATTAAGTCTAAACAAGAACTATTTTTGAATGTATGTCATTATAATGTGCAAAGGATTAGCTAATTAATTGTACATAGATGGATGTATTTTACCTGCAGAGGAAAATTTACTAAGCACAAGAACTTCATTGGTCAAAGACGAATTTCTGTCACCTTCGGGACAGACAATAAAGTTTATCTTATCTTATCTTATCTTATCTTAACTTAGTAGTCACTTTTTTTTTTCAGTGATGTTTGAGAAATGATTTACTTATACAACTACACAGTTGTATAAGTTACTTCTACTTGTGTGCTTCTACATTGAAGAGACAGTACTTGAGAGCATCCTGCTGTTTTGCCATCACTTTATTTTTATCTTGAAGAAAGAGCAAACAACAGTCTTGGCATTGTGCGTACATTATGTCAGACAGTCTGGTGCCTTAGTACATGCTGGTGTTAACGCCGTCATCGACACCTCTTTGACGTGTTCACACTGACCACAAGCCTGTACCAACCCACTCAGTGTTTACTGTGTCTCTCGAGTACGTTGTCTCCTGTGCATGCTCTTCTGAGATTCAGTTTGACAATAAGCAGGGATTTTATGTTCTTCTCTTCCACCATAGCCTCATACAGAGCTCGTCAGCTGTCTACCATATCTTCGGGCAATGGAAAAAGCCCTTGGCACTAAGTGGATGCAGCTCAGGCCTGGACATGTCACTCAAGTATCAAGATGATACTTCCCTGACGTTCGGCCAATAATAACAATGGAGATGGGGAGCTGTTGTTGGCTCCTATTGATGTGTTATGGGAATAACAGTAAGTGGATCTGCAGTTTTTTTTATAGAACATGGAAGATGTGTCAATCATCTCAGGGCAGCCCCAGGAAATTTCATGAGGGCGTCCACAGCTACACCATTATACAATGTGGCAAGTTCCTCACATCTTCTTAAGAAACTTCTTAAACTCCATTCTTACGAAGGCAGTGTCAGGAAACTGCACCGGATTCAAGACATGTTCTTAAGTAGGAAAAATACTTCGCACATGTGTTCTGAGTTTGGTGAATCCCAACTTGGAAGCGCGTGCGTGTGACTAATTAGCATATGTCACCGCCTCTGATTGACCATATAAGTACAAAAATGTGCTGCGCACAAAAGGCACCCAGAGGAGGGTATGAATGACAAAACACGAAGCCAAAAGTAATAACAGCCAAAATCCCAAAAGAAAAAAAATTCAGCCATCAGCGCCACGCGCTCAAGGAGCCGCCGAAACCTTTGGGTGACTTTGCTCTCATTACAAAATGTTTAAATAGATATAACCTGTACATCGCGAAAGGGTTTTCCGCAGGTTAGTCGTTTAAAAAGATACGGCGGTGATGCAACGCTCCGCTCGGTTAGCTCCCCGAGCAGAGCGCACGCTTCAAGAAGTCCCAGGATCGAGGCCCACATTCGTCTTTATCAAATAATGTTTATGCAGCACATTTAATGCTACATTATTTGTGAATTTGTGAAGTTTTAGCAGTAATACATTGGTACTTTACTTGCCATTAATAACAGTAAGCTACAATAAAAGTAAGCTACATCAATCAATCAATCAATCAATCAATCAATCAATCAATCAATCAATCAATCAATCAATCAATCAATCAATCAATCAATCAATCAATCAATCAATCAATCAATCAATCTTTATTTATAGAGCACTTTTCATACACAGGTGCATCACAAAGTGCTTGACATTTAAAAAGACATTAAAAACATTCTCGCCCGTCAAACCCTCCCACAGTTATCACAATACACACACACACACACACACACCTACACCCCCTACCCTTTACTCTACACTCACACACAGAAACAAAATCAAGTACATAAGGCTGGGTACAGATGAGCAAGGGGAGGAAACCCCATCAGAGGAGCCGTCCTCCCCGGGAGCAGCAGCAGCGGCCAACCCGGGCACCGACGCAAGGGAGGCGGGGCAGAGACACCACACCTCCACTTGGGCACCCAAGGCAGAGGGCTCCTTCAGAGGAAACACTGGAGATTCTAAAAATATAAGAAGCAGTATAAAAACATTGATTAAGAAGTTTAAAAACAAAGTAAAAATCCGTAAGAAACTAGAAATAAATATAAAATATCAATAAATAAATAAATGAAACTACAATAAATAAACAGATATCAGCTAAAAGCTAAGCTAAAAAGGTGGGTCTTGAGCCTGCTCTTAAAAATCGGAACGTTCTCTGTGGTCCTGAGCTCCTCCGGCATGTCGTTCCAGAGGCGAGGGCCATAATATTGGAAAGACGCCTCGTCGTGAGTCTTTCTGTTGACTTTAGGAATAACCGTGAAGGTTCATAAGGTAAAAGCAGTTCTGAAAGATAAGAAGAACCAAGGCCATTAAGACATTTAAAAACCATTAAAAGAACTTTAAAATCGATCCTGAAGCACACGGGGAGCCTATGCAGCGATTCTAAAACCGGTGTAATGTGGTCCCGCCTCCTGGTCTTCGTCAGGACACGAGCTGCTGAATTTTGTAAAAGTAGTAAACCTGAGATACTCTTTTTGGGAAGACCAGAAAGCAGGGCGATACGACTGGTGATAAAACATGCCCATGTCTCTGTGTTGGCCCGAGAGAGAATGGGGCGGACTCTGGCTATGTTCTTTAGGTGGTCTTATGCCAAACCGTCAGCGTACGCCATGATAAGAAGCGTCCAAATTGGGTTGTTGTCGGTTAGGAAGGAGTTAGGGAAAGTGGCCTGTATGCTAACTATCATAGCCACTTTAGCATAATGACCTCTGGTGGTCCCTTACCGGCGATTAGGAGCTATGTGTCATCCCATAAGCCACTGCGTCAATCCCCCCACCCCCCTCGCCCCCACCCTCGAGTGATTCATGTGCAACCACTGCTGATTGACAGGTGCACATTTAATAATAAAAAATTAATAATAATAAGATTCTGCACAAGCCAAGAGCCTCTTCGGTAAATGGCCTAAATGAAGGCAGTTTGTGCTTTTGCTTTCATTTAGTAGAAACTTGAGCCACATGGCTAATTTGCATAATGTAGCTTTATGAAACCGCTGTTGAGATAAAATAAAGGAAAATGTGAAGGATCATTTGGATGTTGACAGTTGACCCCATGAAAGGTTAAGGATTAGTTGGTAGTGTTAGGCTGCATCCGAAACCATTAAGTACTAACACTAGCAACTAATCCTTAACCTTTCATGGGGTCAACTGTTAGATCTCTATGCAGTTAGTGAACTAGAGCTTCAGCAGCATTTGCCCAATTCGACCGTCCTTACCCAGGGGAAGGGGAAGTGACATCACCAACAGCTGTTTTTCTTCTTCTTTAAAGTTCAGTGCAGGCCAAACAAAAGCGCATACCGCCCCCTACTGTATATTGTCCATTGAACTAAATTTAATTGTCCAACAACAACATAGTGTCCAAATAAAGACATTTAAGGAGAGAAAAAAAGAAAAATCCAAATGAGCCATCACATTTTCCTTTAGCCTTATTTTATCTCAACAGCTGTTTCATAAAGCTACAGTATGCAAATTAGCCATGTGGCTTAAGTTTCTACTAAATGAAAGCAAAAGCACAAACTGCCTTCATGTAGGCCATTTACTGAGGCGCCTCTTTAAAACACTGACATGTGACTGTGCTGTGGTGACTCTAACATGTATTTCGTCACTTTTATAAAGTTTGGCTTGTGCAGAATCTCAGATATATATATATTTGATTAATTGTGCACCTGTCAATCAACAGTGGTTGCGCATGAAGAATCACTCCAGGGTGGGGGCGAGGGGGGTGGACATGCGGCGCAGTGGCTTATGGGATGGCACATGGCTCCTAATCGCCAGTGAGGTAGCATCAGAGATCCCTATGCTAAAGTGGCTATGATAGTTAGCATGGAGGCTCCTTTCCCTAACTCCTTCCTAACCGACAGCCCAATTCGGAGGCTTCTTATGGCGGACGCTGACGCACATCCGGTTTGGCATAAGACCTCTTACCAATTTAACGGTTTCGGAATCAGCCTTAGTACTTAGAGGCTATGGCTGCATCCGAAACCATTATATTGTAGCCTCTAAGTACTAACACTAGCAACTAATCCTGAACCTTTCATGGGGTCAACTGTTAGATCTCTATGCAGTTAGTGAACTAGAGCTTCAGCAGCATTTGCCCAATTCAACCGTCCTTACCCAGGGGAAGGGGAAGTGACATCACCAACAGCTGTTTTTCTTCTTCTTTAAAGTTCAGTGCAGGCCAAACAAAAGCGCATGCCGCCACCTACTGTATATTGTCCAACAACAACATAGTGTCCAAATAAAGACATTTAAGGCGGAAAAAAAGAAACATCCAAACATCCACATTTCCCTTTATTTTATTTCAACAGCGGTTTCATAAAGCTACAGTATGCAAATTAGCCATGTGGTTTAAGTTTCTACTAAATGAAAGCAAAAGCACAAAAGCACAAGTGCCTTCATTTAGGCCATTTACTTACTCTTTAAAACCATGTGACTGTGCTGTGGTGACTCTAACATGTATTTTGTCACTTTTATAAAGTGCAGAATCTTATTTTTTAAAATTATTTTTATTATTAAATGTGCACCTGTCAATCAACAGTGGTTGCGCATGAATCACTCGAGGGTGGGGAGATTGGCGCAGTGGCTTATGGGATGGCACATAGCTCCTAATCGCCAGTGAGTTAGCAGCAGAGGTCCCTATGCTAAAGTGGCTATGATAGTTAGCATACAGGCCACTTTCCCTAACTCCTTCCTAACCGACAGCCCAATTCGGACGCTTCTTATCATGGTGGACGCTGACGCACATCCGGTTTGGCGTAAGACCTCTTACCAATTTACTGGTTTCAGATGGAGAATAGAATTTGATGGTTTCGGACGCAGCCTATATGTGGGTGAAGATTACCTGGGAGGAGCAGCTGCTGATGGGTCACACCTGGCCTCATGCCCCTTGATCCTCCACTACAAAAAAACAGTGCTCCAGCCAGTCTTTGTAGAGTTGTGAATCTACCTGAGGGTTAATTCTGTCTGCTCAGTTTTGAGTTCTTCATGTTCTTGTAGTCACCTGAATAATAATTTTAAATCTATTTTGCCAGCTCTCGTTTTTGCACACTTGGTTTTGCTCCACTGCGTCTGCTTTGCCCGGAGTTACCTGTAAACTCTTTGGACAATGAATTATCATGTTACATTTTGTGTAACTTTTTTGTGTTCACGCCTTTGAGCCAGCCGCCTGCAGCAATGTTGGGAGAGGTAAAAAAAACAGTTTTGTTTATTTATCCTTTAACCTAATGACACCACTTAAAAAAAATAAAATAATACATTTTGACACGTGTAGGCTTTATTTGATTGTACATCACAGGGTGAAATGGAGTGAAGAGCGGGGAGATACATTCAACAAATTGTCAGAGTGGGGACTTGAACAAACTTACCCATTATGCCAAGGGGGGCGCAGCAAGGGAGGCATTTTTATAACATTTTAGATGAATAAAATGCTTGTGTGCCATTGGAAATGTAATGAAATGATTGAACAACTGAAATAAAAGAGCCATACATACTGAAGTGTACACAAATGTTCACTTTTATTGCCGTTTACAATCTCATATGATTTGCAGCCTTTCAGAAAAGAAGAAAAAAAACTATTTGCAACACAACGAGCCGCCATTAAAGTTTCACACCATTATTTTCCATCCACTACTTTCAGTCTTTATCGTTCCTTTTCAATCATCTCTTTTTTAAATTCTCGAGCCACTTAATACAATGTCCATTCTCACATTACTTAGTTATTCAATGTCCCTCTGTTCTTCTTCACTTGTGAAGCTTCTTGAAGCATTTTAATCTGTTGGAGAAGGCAAAACAGCATGTATACACTGCGTTAGGAAAATAGTTGATGTTGTTATTTTGCACTCGTTCATTTGTCGTTCATTTGATACTTGATGCCAGTTTTGTCTTTTATTCTGGGCACAAAGTCTCAGTGCTGGTCTGAAATCATATCTATGTCATTAGCACTTGAACTAGAAGGCCTAAAATACCAAATGGGTCTGAACTACTGTAAATCATCTTGTGTTGAGCTGTGACACCAATTGAGTGATGTTACTCAAGTTCAAATAATACTTCTTGTTATGGTCAACAGTAAGATCCTTTTCACACAGGTCAGAAACCAATGTAACGCTGAGCTGCGTAAAGCCAAACAAAGATACTTTGAAAAACAAATTAAACTAGGTGCCTCTAATCCAAGAACACTATGGCACACAATTAAATCTATAAATGGCGAAAGTAAAACGAAGAACTCAAGGAGCTTACACATTTCAATCAATGGAAATCTCCTCACGGATCATGATAAAATTGCAAATGCTTTCAATAACTATTTTATTCAATCTGTACAGGAATTATCTTCTAAATTTACTCCACCTCAATGTCTTCCACTAGTGTCAAGCCATGAATCTCAAGGATTTTCCTTCTCTGAAATTACACAAAATTATCTTATCAATACACTCCACTCTCTTAATGCTTCACGTGCCCGTGACATAAATAATCTAGATATTAATTTCTTGAGAACCCATGCCACTACCTTACTACCACTATTTCACCATGTTATAAATCTGTGTATCAGGCAATCTAAATTTCCTGATACCTGGAAAATGTCCCAAATTACTCCCATTTTCAAATCAGACGATCCTACTAATATCTCAAATTATCGCCCAATTGCAGTCCTCTCAACCATTTCTAAATTACTTGAAAAAACACTAAACACCCAAATTGTGGATTATCTTGAGACTAACAACCTACTCACAGACTCCCAACATGGTTTTTGACCCCAGCGGTCGACAATGTCCGCACTGCTCTTGTTCACTGAACATATACGGGCCTCCCTGAACAAGGGACACACCATGGGAGCGGTGTATATAGATTTCCGCCAAGCTTTCGACACGGTCCATCACCTAATTCTCCAAAATAAGCTTCACTCTCTCAATTTCTCGTCACATTTCATAGATTTGATCATTTCTTACCTAAAGGACAGAACACTGCTCGTAAAGATAGGGTCAGTAAAATCTAGGCCGCTGGGCAGCTCTATGGGAGTACCACAAGGCAGTATTCTGGGCCCCCTGCTGTTCCTCATAAATGATCTCCCGAATGCAGTAAACCATTCACAAACGCTGCTCTATGCAGACGATACAGTGATCTTTGTATCTGGCCCAAACACAGAGGTCATTAATCAAAAACTCAACTCAGATTTAAAGTCTTTACATGGATGGCTCCAAGACAATCATTTAACTATCAACATTAAGAAAACAGAATGCATGTACTTCCACTCACCACGGAGACAGCTGTCCATCTCCAACCCCTTGTCATTGCAAACCAAAAACTCTCAACTGCATTAAACTACAAATACCTGGGGGTAACCCTTGACTCTCACCTTACATACAGTGTCCACATACAAAACCTCACCAAAAAGTTAAACCAAAAACTGTTTGTGTATGGTAAGATCAGAGCATGTTTGTCATTACCCGTCTCAAGGACATACCTGCATGCCATCATACTCTCCACCCTGTCCTACTGTCTCCCAGTTTGGATGCTCACAACTAAGGAAACACTAGAACCTGTGGCGAGACTCTACAATAGAGCATATAAGATCCACCACAGGCTCCCTGGTTGGACCCACCACTGCACTGCTCTATCACAGTCTGGGGCCTTGACTTTCCAGAACTACGCCCTGAGCCATGGGATTAAGCTCTACTTCCATCTGCTCAACAACTGCCCATCGGCCTCACTGTTTGCTCTGGTTCCAAGACCCAGCTCTCGATCCGAGCGTTCAACCAGATCCACCACAAACCAAATCTTACCCATACCTCACCACAGGAACACCTACGGACAAAATTCATTCTTCTGTGAGCTCACCAGGGCCTGGAACAAGATCCCCCTCACCATAAGAACCATACAGTCACCTGGACCTTTTAAAAAGACTATGTTGAAACATCTGACCGACAGCTATCGTTGTGACCACTAGTGACGGACACTATAGCCTCACACCAGGGTGTTCCTTCTTTTATGTGTGACAGTATGTTTTGTGTCGAGTGTTGATGTTGATGCTGTGTTTGTGTGTTCTGCAGAGCAGGAACCTGCTGAAAATCAGTTTGTACTGAGCCAGGCCCGATTTTGTTTTTAAATCTTTCCTGCCTAATAAATAAAATGAAATGAAATGAAATGAATGAAATGAGTATATGAAAAAGTACTTCATGATCACATAAATATATTGATCTCCCTCTTCTCTCACCTGTTATACAATGACCAGGATACAAACTACTGGACACAATGCAGTACGCTATGCAATGTGACCTAAGCCTGTTACCATATCAAGATATTGTCCAAAAGTCCAAAGCTGAAACCTGAGTCCTGGTAAGTGTGAGGAGACACGACCAAGTCTCAATCTGAGGTCTGACCTAAAGTAATGAATCAAGTCGAAGTTATGTCACTGAAGTTCAAGTTCAGTTACAAGCACCATACATTACCTCACTAACTTTTAGTGTATGTAGACACTGAATTCAGGAAATATGGGTGTTTTGACATTTAAATTTTCCTGTTGTCTACTTTAAAGTAAGATTTTAGGGTCATAAACACATGAATAATTACACAAATATTTTAATGATTTCAGATTATCTGTAATGAAACAAAAATAATGTATCTGAAAACTTTCTGAATTCACTGTATTGTATGTTGCTTGCTTTACAGTAACTTACCTTTAACTATGAGTTTAGTGGAGCACTCAGCCTGCCCAAACGAGTTAACCGCCATCACTTTGTATACCCCAGTGTCTTTGGGCCGGACTCTGAGTATGTACAGGGAGCACACGCCGAAGGAGTTTGTCATGTAGTAGTGGTTGTCTGAGTTGATACAGACGTTGTTGAGGTACCAGGAGATGTTGGGAACGGGGCATCCGCGCACCGCACACGTCATGAAGAGCTGGTAACCGTTGGGTGGGGCATGGACTTTCAGTGGGACCAAGATGGACGGCGGCCTTTCAAAGCTCACTTCTGTCGAATTCATGCCATTGGTGGCAATAGGAACTAGGTAGAATTTGAGGATACGTCTGAGTTACAGTATCAATGCTCATGATCAAGAGAATTAGAGATAGAGAGTTGGCAAAACGTTAGATGGCTAGACCTACAATGCTATGGTAATTGTTATTTTAAAAAAGCAGCATCGCACACTCAGGTAGCCGATGTCCAAAGGTATGTTTATTAATGTATAGGTATATTCATAAATAAATTTACCTTTGGACATCAGCTACCTGAGTATACTCATACATAAACAGTGAGCAAAAATATAATAGTTCTTTATAAACACTGCAGTTCAGTACGAGTGTGTTTGATTACTTACAACATCTTTTCCTCGGCTACAACTTTTCTTAGGTCAAACAACCACCCACCTCTGTTACTGTTGACTCCCCAGGGAGGAGACATGGATGGATCTGAGAGGCCCATATCGTTCTTGGCGAAGATCCTGAAGCGGTACTCGATGCCAGGGTGGATGTTGATGGCCGTGTAGCTGTTGGTGAAGAGACGGTCGGCAACGTTTTTCCACATCCTGTTGTTAGAGTCGCTCTGGGACACCACGTAGTACAGGCGGTCATCCAGCTCCTGGTCAGGTGAGGGCGCCCACGATAACAGCAATTTCCCATACACGGTCTGCTCTATCTCCACTGGGCCAGGGCTCTTTGGTTCATCTGTGGCACATTGAAAGTAAGAAATCAAGCAAGCAAGCAAACAAAATATATCCTTTTTATTCAGAAATGATCTATTATTGCCACTGCGAAATATTTGTTTGTATTGGCTATTGAATTTTTTTGGACACATGCACCTTTATAATATGTTTTTCCTTTTTTCAGAAATTATCAAAAGAATATAGTATATATTTTTGGTGTATCATTTTTGGTGCCTTTGGAGACACAACCATCTCAGTTCAAGCCTTCTAAAGCAGCTGACTTTTAAGAGATACAACAATTGGAATAAACAGTTTTAACAGTATATTTTGATTTCTTGATGCCATGTAATGCGATACAGATTTACCATGTTCTAACAGGGGCTTTCTGAAAGTAGATCACTGAAAATAATTGGAATTTTTGCCAGTGTTTTCGTTACCTGTGACTCTAACTTCAATATCAAAAGAAGCCTCTCCCATTGAGTTTTTGGCCTTGATTGTGTAGATGGCAGAATCGGAGCGCTTTGATGAGGGAATAACAAGATGGGACATTCCCTCTGTATTGATAACATTGATCCATGGAGATAGTGGCTCGTCATCTTTTAACCAGGTGATCTGAGGAGGAGGTTCTGCCTGGACCAAAAAAAAAAACATTATCGTTGGGAAAACACAACTACAAATACAACATAGCCTACGGTATATTTTCATACCTCATAGATTATTTTGATGCGTACGGAATTGCCTGCTCTGACTACAATGAAATCCAATGGGTCTTTGAAACAAGGCCTCACTGTAGGAAAAAACAAACAAACATCACATTATTTGCTAAAAGCTAATAGATAAATGTGAACGGTGAGGTGGAGCACTTACTATTGGGATTTTTGGCGCAAACCATTTCCGAGGGGGGGCTTGGGTCTCCGGCTCCTGATTCGTTAATGGCGGAAACTCTGAACTGATATTCTGATCCCTCTGTGACATCTTTAACGGCACATTTTATGTCTGGAAGAGGATTTTATAGTAAGGTTGATGGCTGAATATTCAGTACGTAAAAAACACAATAATGAGGAAAAAGATTTGGTTTTTTTTGCTTTACAAATAAATCTTGAACGACTCACTCACAGCTGTCAGGTCAGACTATTATGTTACCGTTTTTAAAGATACAACCCATTTATAGCTCTGTAACCTTAGGTAGCTCCTGACAAAGACTTTGAATTATATAGCAACCATTATCTCTTTTTTCCTTCTTTTCTTCAAACTGAGCCTCAGATGTAGAGAAAATTTCTCTGCATCTGAAGCTATTGGCCCCACTTAAATACTGTATTGGACAAACCTTCAATAGGTTCATTGACTGCATTGATGGCGACCCACTGATTGGTTTCTTTCTTCATCTTCTCCAGCAAGTACCCCACAATGGGCACTCCTCGTGTGTTCTCAGGGGGTGTCCAGGTCAGATGGATGCAGGTCTTGGTGGCACTCACAACCTTAGGGGTACTAGGAGGACCGGGGAGGACTGGGAAAGAGAGCATGTCCAGTTACTGTTAAGGTAATGGTTTAACTATCTGTTTATGAGCATGTGCTGATTGTTGATTTTTCTTTCATGCACAACAGACTTACAGACATTTAACTGAATATTAAAATAAGTGGATTTCGAATTTGTAGTTCAAGTCTAGCACATCAATATTATAAAGTTGCCCATACATTATCGGTAAATGGTTTGGGAAATCTAATAGGATGAGTGCCCAGGTTGAACAAAATCATTTTATCTGTTACAGCGTAATGGACATTAACAAAGGGCCTTTCAAAACTATTCTTACTCAGTACTCCTGCCATAATGCTGTCTGTTGTCTCCAGCGCGTCGCTCAGGCCCTCGGGGTTCTCGGCGTAGATGCGATAGTTGTATTTTTTGCCATGAGTCACGTTCCTGTCTCTGTATGTGGTTCTGTCGGCCGTGACGTCACCCACTTTGGTCCACAGACTTTGATTAACGGGCTTGCGCTCGATCATGTAGTGCGTCACTGCAGAGCCGGCGTCGTCTTTGGGAGGGTTCCATTTGATTTCAATCACAGTGGAGGTGGTTTCCACAGTCTCCACAGGACCCTCTGGTGGACCGGGGCGATCTGGTGGAGCAATGAATTATGAGGGTTACGAAGGCTGCTTTTGCCGTGTGTCATAATGTTTCTTGAATAACAGTCTAAAAAGCAAAGCTGTGTATGTTCTGTTGTCTATGCAGAAAACATATATCTGCCATCTCTGCTAGTTTGCAATGATCTGCGACCCCAGGATAACAATAAATTGAGCTTGTGACTCCTGTATGTATCTTATTTATTGCCACTTTCTGGGTCACACTGTGGGAAACGGGGACATAAGCCTATATAATTCTTAAAATACAAAAGACAAAAACAAATGGTTAAATTAAATAAACAAATTAAGAACAAATGACACTCTGGTAAAATGGCACACACACATGCTACAATAATTTTTTATTTATATTTTTTTCTACATGATCTGGCGACTCCCTGAAGTATTGCTAGATGTCCAGTTGCCCACTAACATTCAATCTTTCCAGACTTAGGAATGATAAACATCCGCTGCTTTGTGGATTAATTTAGAGATACATTTTGAAATGACATATTTTATTATCAATCCAACATTTATGTCAGATACACTACAGGTAATGGTGGTCTTTCCACTGATTTCCACTTCACTTTCTGATACTATAAACTTTAAAATTTAAAGGGGCAATATGCAACTTTTTATGTGGAAAAAAAAAGTTGGTATTTGTGCGTATTTGACCTTGTAGTGACTGAGCAGCTGTATAAGTGGCTAGCATGGTGCCTTTACTTTCGATCACAGTGGTCTCTACGATGCTCCAGGATCAATTGTTTTGTAGGTTTTCTGGTGGTTTGATGAACAGTTGATCCTGAAGCGTCCTAGAGACCATTTTGATTGAAAGTAGGCGTCATGCTGACCACTCATACAGCCACAGGGTCACTACGAGGTCAAATACCTCGTAGTGACCCTACGATAAACTTTATTTTTTCATTAAAAAGTTGCATAATGCACCTTTAAGTTATATCTTCCCTGTACTTTAATTTATCATTAAAAAAAAAACTGTATATAATGTGCAACAGTTGAAGTCCAGACTGAAAACGCACTTCTCCCTGGCCTTCAATACGAGTGTTTCTTGGCATGGTATTATTTACTTGTATTTTTTTTCCTATGCAACATGTTGTTACTGTGAAGCACTTTGGTCGTCTGCAGTTGATTTAAATGTGCTATACAAATAAAGTTGAATTAAATTGAATAATCACTCAAACATGCACAGTCTCTTACCTAAGACAATGAGTCGGGACGTGGCCTCTACTGCCCCAAAAGGGTTTTTAAGCTGGATTTTGATTTCTCCTGCATCTGTTCTCAGGCAGTCTCTGAACAGCAGCCGACTATGATTGGGCTCCTTGAAGATCTTTATCCTCCGCCATCTTTGATCTCTGTGCCATCCTTGAACCAGCTGACCATCAGCCCCTCTGACGGCGGGAAGGGCATCTTAAAGGCAGCGTTCTGACCTACGCGGACCACCACAGGCTTGGAGAATTTATGAAGTTCATCTGGGTCAAATTCAGGTACACCTAGAAATTAAAAATAGGATTTGGTCAGTTTGTTATATAAAAAGCTATGTATTTTTTTTTAGATTTACTTTTGTAAATCAAGATTGCATTGGTGTAAAGTTTACCTCCCACGGTGACCTTTCCTTGTGTGCTATATTCCCCGGCTGAAAAACGGTAAACTCCTGAGTCATCATCTTGGGCGCTTGCAATCCGCACTTTATGAGTCAATCCCTCTTTGAATACAGTGACTCCGCCACCAGAGGCTAACTGTAAAAACGTTACTCTTTTTACATTTCATTACCATTGAACACGCTGTATTTCTTAAACCTAAATTAAACAACTGTTCTGTGCAAACTCTTTAAATATTTTCCACCTCATTAAAACCTTTGCACAGAGCTGTAAATATTTTAATATGCTTTACCGGCTCTCCATCTTTGACCCAGGCGCCGTCACATTCAACGTTAATTGTTACTGTTAATTCAAGCGGGTTTCCTCGAAGAGCATAAACATCAGAGAGTCCACCGGAGCTCTTGGCGCTAAGCAACACAAGACAAAGTTATTTTCTGCTGTACGATAAAGACTCAGCCCTCTGACTGCAAATAGGACACAAGTGCTGTAATTGCACTTCTTCAAAAATCGAATATTGTGGAAAATATGAACGTCTTTATTTCCACAAAGTGAAATATTGTCATTTTCTCAACATACATCTTTCCACAATAGCAATTTTTGTTTATTTGTGTATGTATTTTTGAGATGCTGCTGCAAATGACAATAGTTATACAGAATTACAGTAAGTAGACAAAAACAGCATGCAGAGGACATCAAAAGCAAGCAAGTGACGACAAGTGACATGTTACAGGAAATGGGTCTCATTAATCGTCTTCATGGTTTCAGATTAGGGCTGGGCGATATGGCAGAAACAAATAATCAAACTTATTTTTTCCATATTGATCAATCTCCATTTTTTATATAGAAATCCAAAACTAAATAGCTTTTACAGTTAATATTCATTAACATTGACAAGATACTGTAGATCTTTACAATAATTTATATCTCAGCTCAAAAGAAATGAATGCTTTCCAACCATTTGACCCCAAAAAAAGCACTTCTCCAAACTCGAAAGTCAGGTGCCAACACATTTGCTGTAGATCTGATGATTGAAAAGCCTCATGACGACTATTGAGATTGACCAAAGGTGAGATCGTGATTTCAGTTAAAATTTTATGCATTGCCCAGTCCTATGAGGTAATATTTAGTGCGTTTACTTGTCATCACATTTAATTTGAAATTAAATGTGTATTGGTCTGAATAATGCAGAAGTTAATTTCAGTTAATTATTGTAATGCAAAAACACAGCTGTTAGGCCGTGAGACGGAGGGTCAATCGGTACCATTTTGAGGGATTAAACCACATGGTGATTTTTGTGTAGATATATGACCCTGTGTTTGGAAAATGTGTGATAGCATTAGATTCAAGGTAGTTTTTGGATATGGTGGATGATTTTCAAATATCACAAGAAAAAGGGTTAAGTGAACTCTGACTTGGTGGCATTTTACAATAATGTCTGTCTAATGCCCTAGATTTGCCATATATGTTGCTTTATTAAAGAAGTATTAATGAAACAGAGTTTTCTTAAAGGGTTCCAACCCGACATTATGTGCCTTTGGGAACAAGTAAGCGGTAGGGTCCATGCATACATTAAATCATAGGGTTGTCAGAAGATAAATAATTTTAGTCTGGTCTTGAGAAGGTTTTGGATCATGAGCAAAAGCATTTATTTACAACAAATTTAACAGGAATTAAATGAACCTTTTATGGTAAATGGCAAATGGTCTCAAATTATACAGCACTTTTCTATCTGCCTCAGGCCCAAAGCGCTTTACAACAAGGAACTAGTCACCATTCACTCTCATTCATACACCAGTGTACACAGACACTGTAGGCAAGGAGAGTGAAGTGTCTTGTCCAAGGACACAGCAACAGTGTTCTTCAGGGGCTGGGATTCGAACCCTGACCTTCCAATCATGAGACAACCCACTCTAATAGCTATGCCATTGTTTTACACATAGAATGCAATTCATGCTACTTAACCTATTACAAAAGGTACATTTTCACCCACTGTACTTATTTACTCTTTGATTGTGGTTATACATCTGTCACATCTAGTATAGGAATGACTCCTCATGTCCACTTCATCACTTTCATCAGTTTCTAAAACATGTTTGATTCTGAATATCTGGCTCATATCCGTGCACTTGAGTCCATTTGCATTTGTAGTGGATGAAGTGTCTTGGACAGTTGTAGGCCAATAAATCTAACTGAGCTTCATGTGCTGGTTGGCTATCCATCCACTGAACTACCAGCTGGTCAACTCATCTCACAGACTCGATCTTCAATCCATGACCAACACGGCTAGGTGCTTTCCAAGCCTCTCCTTCATAATACAGCCTGGTAGTTAGCTCTTTGGGCATGCTTCACTAAGCAGTCTCGGCATGGTGGAAGCTGATGGCTTTCTATCTCACCCCTCATAGCACAAAAGTGTTTCTTTTTTGTACAAAGGTGCCCAAATTGTGTCATGGAAAGCAAGGGACATGACCAAAACATTTGTGTCCTCCGAACAGGTAACAACAGCATTATACCCTTCTTCAACTGCATGGGTGGCATGGAGAAGAAGACGACCATCAGCTTCTTCTTGTTGGCACTGGAGACTTGGGAATAACTCACTGCTCTGAGCTGTGATTCTAAAGCACTCATCACCAACAGTTGCAAAAAGAGTTTTCTCTTTGAGCAGTTCCCTGCATTTGGACTTACTCCACTCCTTCACTCAGAATAAGATTAGGTTCGGCTGCTCTGTCCACACTGTCTCAGTGCCATTGAAAAGACTTGGCAACATCTCTAAAGGTAACTTCAACACCTTTTATAACATGAAGACAGATATCGAGTGTAGTTCACATTGTCATAGGCGAAACACCATGGTAGGAGTAGGAGAAGATGTCAAAAGTCCAAATTCCTTCACGTGAGGATTGTTAAAAGACCAAGGACTACATCCTCCACAAATTCCAGATATGCTATCCAGCAAGCTGAGAGTTCTCCATTGCTATGGCGGAGGTCTAGAACACCTCCAGATAAAAGTGGACAGTTCAAAACTGAATGTCAAACAACTGGCCAAAGCAACCGCCTGCGCTAAAAAGGAGTTGACCTCATACATTTTTTTCAAAATTGCTAGTCTGGTCTCTAACTGATTAGTGAATTCTGACCATGCCAGTCTCATCATGGCTTCATAAATGCACTTGTGTACTCTGCATGTTAATAGTGTTTCCCATCCATCACCCCACTTATGGGTCCCTCAGCAACTATGCCAGCTTCAATGCAAACATCCCTCAGCCCACCATCCTGAAATCTCCTCCCAAGAATAGACAATGCATTGAATTGTATGAATTGTCAATCAATCAATGGTTTTGTATAGCCCAATATCACAACAGGAGTTAAAAACCCAGGGGAGAAAAGAGAAACCACAGAAGGAGAGATCCAGACTATAGAGACCCAGAGCCGAAGGAGTCCCTCAGCAGAGGAGCCAAGATCACAGAATTGTTCTTTTTGCATCCAAGCAATTTTGGCTACATAAAGGGCTTTGTCCTAGACTCTAGGACAACTACCACTGAATCCAGATTCAACTCTTCACAAATGAGGTCTGAACGCTTAAAGATCTCATACACAGTGCTCTTTCAGTAGCTGGCACATTTATTGTGGTAAGGTGCTACTACACCCTCTCAGATTTCTACTTTGTCATAGATTATTTTATCACGGATCTCTAAAGGATTATCTTATTTTATGTTGAAACCAGTCCAGCTTGGGACAATTTGATGTTCAGCTTGTGGCTGCCTCATAAGGATCCACACCATGTTTTGCACTGAGGAAGTCTGGCTCGACTCTTTCATCTCTTGGGCATGGTCATTCCATTTCATGAGTGGATGTGGTCCAACACGTGCTTCAGCCACATAAGCATCTGAAGTAGTATGTTCAGCCTCAATTGAAATCTACTGTAGCTTTTCAACTCATGGAAGTTCAGCACTGGGCAGGTGAGGACTCCATACACCTTTGCCTATACTGCTATCAATCAATCAATGGTTTTGTATAGCCCAATATCACAACAGGAGTTGCCTCATAGGGCTATGCCATTAACCATGTGTGATGTCTCCTTTCCAGTGATTGTCTCCTCTAGTCGATCAATATCTGCCGCCCCATGCTGGATTGGTGAAGATATGTGCCTTAATGGATGCTGGAATCACTGCCTTTGGATTAAGTCCTGCTGCTAGTATTTGCAAGCACAAGGCAAAATCGTATAGAATAACATGAAAACAATCCACATTAGAAAAAACATGTGATCAGATAATATCATATCATGTCACCATACACTATGATCAGTTGAACGATTTTCACGATTTTCAACATAACGTTTCTCAGCCCTCCAGCGACCTAGAAAGGTGGTTGATACATGATATCAAAGCCCAGACATTGCTCTTTTCAATGCAAAACAACACAAGTCTCCATCACAACCTGTTTCGGAGATATACAACCATTCACCTAATCGTTCTGGTAGAGTTAACTTTTTTTAAGATTACACAGCAAATTATAATGATGGATAGGCTATTAACTACTCAGTTTCTCTGAAAGCCAATGAATGTTGGTTCTGTTATTGATGGTCTGCAAGATCCTGCACTTCGCAAAGAAGAGAACAACCACTTGGATTATACAGGCATCTTTATCTCTAGTAGTAACTGAACACCGTATATTGAGATGGGATGATAAAAGTGTTGATTTCTCATGAAAACTACCATGGATCGGATGCTATCACACATTTTCCAACACTAGAGATATGTACCTTCATGAAAATCAAAAGGAAATTTAATCCCTCAAAATGGTACCGGTAGCCCAAATTTGGGGTCCCGTCTCATGGCCTATGTGTGTTTAGCGCTACATCTTTGAAGAATTATTAAAGTTTTCGGTAGTACACGTCTTTCATACCATCCACTGCTCCTTCAAGTTGATTTGCAGAACCGTTGGCCTCTGCGGCTGCGTGGGCTGACAGCAACAACAAAAACCAAGGAAATGTTAACGTTTGCGCAAATACTTTCCTCAGCAGCCATTCTCTTTAAAAACACAGTTCTGTTTCATAATTGTGTACATGCAAGTAGTAACACATTGTTTGGGTAATTAATTCATTCACCTTTTGAGACATTACCAGGATGTTACCTGCAAAAAGATATTACATAAAACACACACAGAGACAATAAGAGCAGGACAGTTGCTAGTCTAATAGCAGAGACAATACCATTTAATATCTTTAACATATAACACTGTATTAAAAGTGAACAATGTGACATAAGCAAGACACATAAGCATTAGGAAGGTCGGCCCCATGGCTCTGAGCTGTTAACTTAAAGTTTGTTTTTCATCTCACCAATGGTCTCGACGGGCGGTCCTTCAGCTCGTGGAGCTGGCTCAGGTTCTGTCAAACAATAAGACAGTAAAACGTATAAATAATAAGATAAGATAATCATTTATTGATCTCACAATGGAGAAATTCACTTGTTACATTCAGCTCTCAATAAGATCACTCGGGGTGTGCAAATAGAGGTATCTTATGCACAATGAGTAAAAGCAAAAATCTTGTACAAAGAAATTCTCAGGACATATTTGAAATAAGCTTCATGAAGTTACATAAGAGAAATAACATTTTAAGATTTGACTTAAAGGGGCTATGAGGAGTTTGGCAGTTTTGTACTGCAGCCTCGATGATAAGCTCGTGCATGAGGCGCTCAGGCTTTACGAGCACCAGAAATAACAGTCCCGTCCTGGTCAATTTACAGATTTGCAGGCGTGACTTAAACTGAGGTAAGAAACGTTACTGTTTTGTAAGATATTTAGACCAAATCAATTGGAGTGAATATTTTCCAAGATGCAATACTTGAGCAAATGCATAGCAAAGTGAATCGAGGGAAGAAGTAATACAGATAAACGAATGAATGACGTTTGAAGGAGAAAAAAAAAACTCTTATACTTTGTATGCATAAACGCAGGCCTAATTGAAATAAAATATTTCCACTGGTAGAAATGCTACTAGGAAAAGCCAAAATCGTCTCTTCAATTTCCTGGGCCCAAAGTTAGCGTAGCTAACTCGTAAACTATATTGTAAACGCCACATGTCCACTTTTTGTAGTTTCACTACTTATAAATCCGTGAACAGTCATGCTTATTTTGCGGCCAAGAAAAGCTAATATTAGCAGCATTATTTTTGCCATTGTAAATACAGCACCATTACCACTGTTACTACTCAAATGTTTTGTAGGTACAGCACGATTACTGTTATTACTGACACTGCTAGTCTGCTACTAATACTACACAACTTCTCTGTAGGTATAAAACTATTAGATCAACTATTTTGGTAACTTCCAAATATGATTATTTTATGGCTTGTTTCAGTGAAGTTTGTACAACATGCACGGACAGTCGGACAACGTTGTTTTGAAGCATCAACAACACTTTTCCCCCACGTATTTAGTAATAATTTCTTACCTTTCAAGCAAAAATAAGCTGCGGGTCTTTTGAGAGATTCTCAACATTTTCCGATGTTTACTCTGGTTCTTTGCCTACGCCGATTAGACTCGACTTTCGCCTTTTTTGTCACACTTGAATTAACTCTTTGTTTCTTTTTGTTATTTGGGGTCTGGGCTGGAGTTTCGATGGTGCTTGAAGCCGGTCTCCTCTTATTCTCCGCTAAATCCATCCTTCTGAAGTTACCACTCGCTCGGCAGCGTCAGTATAGAGGAGATACAGCTAACGCTACAGCTGAGCGTGAACGTGCATGACGTTATTACGCATTACACTGTTTGCTTGTTCGACCCGAGCATAAACTATTTAAGTGACTTTACAGGCATATAGAGGCAATCTAGGTGAAAAGGCCAGGGCTCATTCTACTCACCAGGGCATTGCTGGAGCATGTATGAGGAAGAAATGTTAAATTTGTATACATTTATTTGTGCTTAAACTTATGTATAGTCCCTTTAAGTTCCCACCTTGTGGTTTCTTTTGAACAACAGGAGGCAGAGGTGGTGCTTCTTGAGCTGCTTTGATTTGTTCTTTACGTTCCTCTTTCAATTTTTCCAGTTTAGCTTGTTGTTCTAGGGCTACTTGCTGCAGATCCACACCTGACCCCCCTGCTCTTGTGGTCTTTCTGACTGATTTCTTCCCTTTTCCTGCATCTTTATCAGCTAAAGGGGAAAGAGAAGATGTTATATTATTGATTATAAATATGCACTGATCAAGATTAATTCTATGACTACGGAGAGCTGTGTCATATGAGCATAGACAGTATAACTATAAGTAATGTTATGCCTAACTATTGTTTGAATTGCAAATTAATTAGTAATTTATTTCTAGGTAAAAATGTTGCAGCTGAAGTCTTACGTTCGACCAGCAGCCAGGCATTGGAGGTCTTAATTCCAGCGCAGGCAGAGTATATTCCTTTATCCACCACCATGCAGTCTTTGATCACCAGTCTGTGAATGAGCTTGTCCTCTGAAACTTCAATATCAAATTTATCTCCTTGTTCCAGTGGCAGATTTTTGCCAAACCACTGAATCTTTGAAAACGGGTTCGACAGGACACATTCAAAAACAGCATCTTCTCTTTCAATTGCTTTGACTTCTTGAAGCTTCACCAAGAAATCCACGATAGGTACTAGAAACAGTAACGGCAAAACATTAAGAGTCAGTTGAAGTGTAACAGATGGTGCTCACAAACACAATAATGTTGGTGCTTTGCTCTGAACGCACTTTTGAATTCTGTAGAGAACATAGTGACACCTTCCACGTCCAGCTGATACAGTCCAGCGTCGTCAGGCAGCAGGTCCCTCACACTAAAACATATTTTTTTCCTGTTTGGTTAAGGCTGTGCTTCATCTTATCCCAAGGTCTTGTGTGTACGGGACCATCACACCATCCTGTGGGACACCGAAGCATCGTGTGATAAACGGCACAGGCATGTCATTTTATATACAATGGGCTGCACAAACAATAGTTGATGTAAAATGATTAAACACATGAAGTATTTCTCTATTTACTTCCACTAGTCCTCATTAAATATAGAGAAATGATGAAGGTATGAGTACAAAAGCAATTAAGTAATTAGACAGAAAATAATAGCCAGAATAATTTGAATAAAAGAATAAGTAAAACTGATACATTTAAGACAACAGGGGCCCACCATTTAAAAGAAAATATATGTATAACAATATAACAACAACAATACGTAGTTTCATAATTCTACGCGGACTATAAAGTAAGAGGATTCGAGGTGGATGATGAGCAAAGATCCTTGTGAGCACGGCCCGGGTAAATAAAGCGCAGACAATGCAGGTGTAGTCTTTTACTTTCACAACGCTTTATATGATTTTGTTTGCAACACCTCTTCAAATATTTTTCGGGAAATAGACAAAACATCAGGACACAATTGTGCCATTTTTGGTGCTCGTCATAGTCTAGTTATTTGTAGATTATTCTATTGCTTTTTCCTATTTCATTTTCTTACCTTGTATATTAAAGTACACTTAGTTTAACATACATGACATTTGTGAACAGTTTAGATTTATTAGTTACTTATTTAATTAAGCTTTTATGCCTCATTCAAATACAGCTCTTTCTTTTGTACTTCGCTGTTGCAAAGATGAAGTTTCCCACTGGGGGAAATAAAGGTATTATTATTATCTTGTCTTCTTTTCTTGCTGTTGTGACTTTTGCACAAATCAGTTCTTATAAAGTGCTTTGATTTTCATACTTGCCTTGTAAATGTACACATGGCTGCTTGGTTCAATTAGATCCATGTTCAGCTCAAAGGATGCACTGCCATCTCCTTTAACTTGAATTGGCTTCAGGCCTGATAGATTTTTTACAAACTGTTGAAGAAATGCACACACAAAGAGTGCAATTGTATGAAGGCGTTGCTTGTTAACTTAATTTCAAGCTAGATTGAAAACTGCAAACCTCGGCCTGTTCTTCTTCTCTTTCTTTCTTCATTTCATTCAGTTTCTTAAGCATCCAACGAAAATCAGTGATACCAAACTCTGCACAGATCCTCTCATAGTCCTTCTTGTCGGCGCTCATTAGTAGCTCCCAAAACTTAGGATCAATTTCTCCGTCATTCTTCTCAGTCTGCTCGGATTTGGGGCGGATCTTGCTAAAGAATAGTTCAGAACACAAGTTATAACTTAATACAGTGCATATTGCACATCTATACAACTGTTTGAAATGTACCTTTTCCTTTTAAGAACAGTCTTAAAATTTCCTTTAATAGCCTCGGCAGGTTGTTCAGCAGCCTTATTCTTTTTAAAACCGACTAAGAAGATTAACAGGGAAACTTGTTATCATTATGCAATTATGGAAAAAGATGAGCTGATCATTAGGATTATCAGATTATAAACTCGTGCGTAAAAGGCACTTGAGAATTGGAATGAGATGGGCCATGACTGTACTTACCTTCGATAACATTCAGAACAACCGTGACAAAGGCCTGTCCATATTCATTTATGGCGATGCATTTGTATGTGTCTGCTTGTTCTGGCTGCACATTAGGCATCTGTTAAAAACAACAACAAAAAACTTTTATCAGGTCTTGTTTGTATCTTTTATTCTCAAAGAGCTGTGCCATTGTAGTCTGCAGTTCATAGGTAAAACAGTGTGAAACCACTGTTTGGTGCTGTTTTACTTGATTCAAGATTAGCTTTGATATAGGCCATAACTCATATTGTAATTTTAGTACTGGTACATGTAAGAAGCGATTGGAGAGCCAAATATTTTTCAGTGGCACTACTGTAGATGTAAAAAAGTTCACCCCCTTTTGTGCACTTCAGCTAAATAAACTGGATTAAAATGAGTTTTTTTGAGTCATGGATCTCAGATATTAACATGAGTAGTGGGTTGTCAATTTCTTGGATATGCCGTTAGCCCTGGCTTCACCACATTACATTTGACGATATAAATGAAAAAACCCATCAGGACCTAGAAACCCTCAGCCCACTGATTGCAGAGAAACTTATGCAGGTGGTGCATCCTGAGTTTTGCAGGCGATGATCCGTCCTGCCCGTCGTCCTCTCTCCTAATGCGCACTAGTTTGGATGTAGTGGGCTTCTGGTTTCCACTGAGAGGATTTAACTTGCTTTTTGGTTCTTCTATTCTTGCTCTTCATTTCTGTTTATTCAGAAACCATCAATTTGAATGACTGGTTTCCGTTTGAAACATTTTTTTTTCCTTTTTTCTTTTTTTTTTTTACTTTTGCCTCCTTCTATTACTATTGATTTACAGAAAAAAATTCTTATGTTTCTTGCCTCAAATGTGTGCTCATCTGAGTTCGGATCATATTTTGTTTGGTATCTCGAGGTATCAGAGACATCGCCATTATTCCGAGTCCACGTCACTGTGGGTTTGGGGTCCCCATTCACAATGGCTTTGAAAAAGGCAAACTTCCCTGCACCGACACAAAAACAAGATAAACAACCTAAGTACACTGCATTATGCCTGGCCTAAATGCTGCTACCATTGTTGTTTACTCACCCTCTTGGATGGTCAAAGCAATTGGCTTGCGAGTGAAGTCTGGATGAGTCTTTCCCTCTGGCAGTGTCTCAACAAACTGTGTAATCATCACCCCAGGGACCCTCGACTTTTTCTTGAACCCGACTGTCAAATGCCAAAAAGAACAAGTCAAACACTGTACATGATAACAATAAATGTACACCACTCGCATTTACAGTATAGGGCGCATAGATCACGCTTAAGCACATTCTAATAAGTTTATGTATTAGAATGTATTTTGTTACTGGCTGCTATTCTCTCCACATTTTATTGTAAAATGTGTCACAAAGATAATGAACATTTTTATCAGTAAATCAATATTCAATTTGCACCTATATTTAATCCACTCGAAACAGATATGCAGTAATTATCCACATATCGACACACATACAAATGTACGCGTTATTCTGAGGCAAATATGTTTTTCATGCTGTTGTAGAAAAAAAAATCAATGCTGAGGTCGTGAATGTTCCCTGTGCATACCTTCCTTAATGCCGGCATCATCACCTGATAAGGCATATTTAAAGAGCATATAGCACACGTCAGCACAGTGCACTGAGATATGGATCAGGTCTGATAGTGATTGCTAAAGGACACTGGAGCATATGTTTGTAAAATCATCATCAGGTAGGGGCGAGCATCCAAGTCACCTTATGAGTTTAGATACAAGTCAAAGAGTCATTAAAATGTTAAATAAATAAGTCTTAGTCGAGTTTTAGTTTAGTAGTGAAATGAACTGTATTTTGTTGAGTTTTGGTCATTGTCGGTTCCAGAGCAAACTGCAACTCATAAATGTTTAAGTTCAAGTTCTTGTGTTACTATCTTAGAAACAGGTTCATTGTCAAGGTCCTGCGGCCTCAGTGCCCCAAAATAGCCCTGTATTTACTGTATTTCAAAGAGCAGTTTTGCTGTAGATTTAGTCACACTTATCTTATGGCGCTTACCTTGGCCCACAGCTGTGCCATCTGTTTCTTTAGATTTTAGAAATTTCGACATCTTTAATCACAAAAGGACGTGGCGGACTGTTAAAAGAACAGACAGCATATCACCAACAGTATTTAACTGTATTTAAATACTGTATTTTACACACACACACACAACAGATATGGACCACAATTTCATGTTTTATTTTTAATCCTGTACATTATTGTTGTTATGCAGCCACATACCACATACACAAGGTGCACCCGGTAAAAGGGCCTAATAAAGATTCCTTTAAAATACTGAGACGTATCACATCTCGCACATTACTTCATTTAGTTCTGATAGTGTAACATTGCATCAATGTTTGACATGAGCTTGTCCTTATCAAATGTGCCTCTTTTATGATCTGACACTTCCATAAGCAGCAGGGGTCGTGACTTGTGCATAGCAGGCTTTCATTACCCACGTGGTAGCTAAACTTAGTAAGATAAATGTCACTTATAACATTCTCAAACAGACCAACGTGAGATTGTAATAAAGGTGAGTGAGATGTTCATTTAATAAGGTGCTGTTTAAGATTTAAACAAATCAAAATTCATTAAAGTTTGAGTAACTGAGACATTTTTTTTCTTTTTGCACTGCGGAAAGTCATTTTTTGTTACTTTATAATGTCAAACAGGCAATCACAATCACTGAGCTGGAAGACATACTCAAATGAAAACACTTCATCAAATCTTTTCAGTAATAATCGAGGTAAGCTAGAGTGGCTTGACATATTTTGGGACTATACTATAGTGAATACCATGCCCTAACCTGTGCTTTTTATGTGCAGTATTTGGTGAAACCCAGCACTGTCCCGCTCTGCCGCGTGATGTCCCTATGGAAGATGAGAAAACAGGATAGTCACCTGATATGTCACATGCCACATTAAAGTGCAAGGAGCCCGTTTGGACGTCTTCATATGCCTGTAAATCACTGCTGACATCAAGAGTTGGATTCTTGCCAACACAGGGAGATGAATCACCATAGAAAAACTTGTTCTTGTGGTTGTCTTTGCCTGAACAACTTTTGACACCTAATAATTTTCACATTGGGCGGAATGTGGTTTCACACTTAGATTTGTGTTCAGTCGCTGTTATCACTGCCACTGACATTGCTGTATCCCTTTTGTGCATAGTCGTGCTTATTGGAGCTTCCTGAATCCTGGAATAGAGGATTAAGGAAGCCAAACCAAAAGCAACATAACCTAGCTCTTCTATGTTCATTTCCATTGGCTATTACGTCTCCGTTTGTCAGCACTAAATATTTCAATGCGAGCACATTCTATTAAGACCATCAAACCACACTACATGTACTTGGCTCATTTAAAGTGCTCTGAGGTGGGCTTCTTGCTGTGAGAGTTGTTTTTTATGGGTTTCATGTGGCCTTGGCTGCATGCTACTGTTAACTCTAGCAGCTGCGTTTTTGACCAGTGCTAAAATATAGCATGGGGCAGTATACCCAGAGACCGAGCTGGAGAGCATCATAAAAATGATTAAAAGGGGGACACTGCTAAGGCCATGTTCAGAAAGGGAGTGGCTATCTCGGGTAACTGACGTGGATGTTGAAGATGCCGGGTAGCACCTTTGCTTTATATAGCTTACGTCTCATGAAGTAATGCTTTACCCAAAAAAAAGAGTCAATCGATAAAAGAAAACTTGTTTTAGCCTCCGCTCTTGTGGGGTTGGCATCATAAAATATATCAATACAATACAATACAAGACTAATATATAATGATATATAGTGATAACGTTGATTAGGTTAAGATGCCTTACAAATTATTTCTTTGTGACTAGTCCAATCGTGGCCCAATATTTTGTAGCCTTTAACTTAAATAAATTATATTTATTGGCACAATTAAAAAAAATTTACAGGATGAAAAAGATGTATTTCAAATTGCCTTGTAGTTGAACTGATATACACTTTTCACAAATTACCTCATTACAAAGGCAAATCCTCAAATTAGAAAAAAAAAAGAGGCAAATCCTCAATATATTCTCGACAAAAGCACTCAGCTAAAAAAAAACAAAAAACCTCAAAGGCAAAAACTGGTAAAAGTTATTTGCATTGTTGGACTCCATGAAATCTCTGGTTCATTATACGCCGTGGCAAATTGCAACACAATTAGTACCATCATTTTCAACCTTTCCAACAGCTTGCCACACTAAGCCTCGGGACTAGGAGTTGATTCCACTGCCGTATAGTGACAAAGCTCTAAATCCTTCACACCTTGATGAAGATGATGACTTACCTCGACTCTGCTGCCTGGAGTAGGTGCCTCTCCCCAGTCTCCCCCAGTTTCTGAACGCTCCCTCCCCTGTCGACAACCTATGAAGTCACCGGTGGAATGCCAACGACTGTGACGGGCTCCTCACACCATTAGACTGGTGCTCTGCTAAGAAAGGGGACCACTTTTTGTTTTTGGGCATAAATCAAAAAGCTAAGTGTGAAATGGGAGGAGAGGGAGCTCTGAGGTTGCCCTGAGCTATGCAAGAGGGTGACTTAGCTTCTTAAAGAGTGGCCAAGATTTCTTTAGAAGTGATGAGCTTTGATAAAACGACAATTCATCTGCAGTACAGCTTGAAAATGAATCTTCCAGTTTGTATCAAACTGACATGTTTCTTCCAACTTCTCACTTAAAATGAGCTATTCAAATAAGAAGACTTTTTTAACCCACTGTTGTTTACGATATTTGCATAGTATTCGTTACTATTTGTTATTTTGTTCAGACTTTGTCGCACTTCTTGTTGACAGTCAATTGATTTTACCCTGGCACTTATGACTCCACAAGACCCTCGAAGCGCTGACGTTAAGAGGCTGTTGTAAGTTCTGTTCACGCCAGTCCCCAAAATACACGTGTTTATTGTGTGTGTCAGCAGGAATATCGACC
Organism: Neogobius melanostomus; assembly: GCA_007210695.1. Classification (NCBI taxonomy): domain Eukaryota; kingdom Metazoa; phylum Chordata; class Actinopteri; order Gobiiformes; family Gobiidae; genus Neogobius; species Neogobius melanostomus. The sequence goes on along the minus strand of VHKM01000073.1, from coordinate 3,425,213 downwards.
CTAACAACTAAATTCACTGTCATCAAGGTCCTTTGAAAAACAATATGAGATATTGCCATTATATTAAGATTTTCTTTTCTTAAGTTAATTCACCTACAGTTGTGCCACTAAGTTTACTCACCCTGGTGGATTTATTTTGTCCATTTCTCAAAGAATATGAATAAAACACAACAACTTTTTTTTCACTCATGGTCAGTGATGTTGTGAAGCCATTTATTGTGAAAAAAAATATGTGTGATCTCATTTCAAATCACCATAACAAAATAAAACGACCTTGTTGAAAAGTTTACACACCTCAGTTCCTAATACTGTGTATTGCCCCTTTAGCATCAATGACAGCTTGGAGTCTTTTTTGGTAGTTGTGGATGAGGTTCTATATATAATTTAATAGCAAAGCGGCCCATTCTTCTTGGCACAAAGCCTCCAGTTCCTGTAAATTCCTGGGCTGTCTTGCATGAACAGCGTGTTTGAGCTCTCCCCACAGTGGTTCAATGATACTGAGCTCAGGAGACTGAGATGGCGGGACCTTTCCTTTATTCTGCTGTAGCCAGTGGCATCAGCGAACCACCTCCATAATTCACAGTAGGTATGGTGCACTTTTCATGACAGCTTGGAGTCAATTGTGGTAGTTGATGTAAAGTGTGCCATACCTACTGTGAAATATGGAGTTGGTGACCATAAGTGAAATAAAGTGTTTGTGCTTTCATTCATATTCTTTGAGAAATGGCCAAAAAAATCCAGCCGGGGTGAGTAAACTTATTGGCACAATTGTATTTCTTGTTTGGGACAGTGAGTAATTAAATGGTGCCTAAATAATTTAGATATAATATTTTTTAACTATAATTTATAAGTAAAGTTATCCAAGAAATATATTTGCATATGGTCCAAACTGTAACCAGTGCAATTTAATATGGTTTTATCAGCTTGTACAGTTAGAGTTAGTAGAGTTAGAGAGTTAGTAATGGCATGAAATAATGGCATGAAATGTGTTTTTGGCTGCCTGCCTGCACATTACAAAGAAAATTACATAAATAATGTGAAGAGAGAGGAGGACAGGGGTGATGTGTGAGCGTCTGGAGGTGTCAACAAGTGTGCGGTGGTCACTCAGAGCTGAGAGTGTGGGTATTTCAAGAGGAGTAATAGCATTGCTGCTGTTCTCGGGCATGTAGTACATGTAGTATGTGAGAGGCTTGAAGTTTACTCCCCAGAGCAGTTCTGGTCAGCGTGTGATATTCTCATACTAAACAATAGACGAGATTGACAGAAAACTGACACCACAAAATAAACACTACTTATTGTTGACATGATATGGTAATGACGAACTCAATACTAAAAAATGCACTGTGCATTGCATTTTTGTTTTTTTTGCATTCACAGAGCAAAGAAACCCAAAGAGTTAGACTGACCATTCGTAGTGTACAATGCAGCGTTTTACAGACTGCTTTGTTGTTTCTTATTTTACATTTTAATCATACTTCAGATAAAGACTATTAAAGGTGTGATTTAGGTGCACCTTTGAAAATGCATAATATCTTGTTGAGATATTTTTATTGTTTATGATCTGAGAGTTTAATTTTTGACAAGTCTACACTGAATACATTCTTGTTAAATCTTTAACATGTGTCACTTTTTTTAAATACCCACAAACGTATAACTTAAAATAATAATAATAGTAAAAAATCTTCTAGTTTCTACTGGCTCTGTCTCTCTCCCGGTTATGTTTAGTTTCTACAGCTGTCCTCCCCGATACACAAATCAAATCAAATTGTTTTTGTTTAGCCCAGTATCACAACAGAAGTTGCCTCTCTCTCATTTACATACAAAGTCAGTTTGGAATCCAGTAATGACACAGACATCAAACATCCATCCATCCATTTTCTTCCACTTGTCCGTTGCCAGGTCGTGGGGGCAGCTGTTGGAGCTGCCCAAATCACATAGCACCAGCCCCTATGGCTCCTCCTGCAGGTGGTGGGTCCACAGAGGGAGACAGCAAACAGTGAAACAATAAATGTAGTGATATGGTAGTCATCTGAACCCTCCATAACTACTACATAAAAGACAATCACACTATACCTACAACAGTGTCACACGCTGACGTGAATAAAGTGTCTTACCATAACAGTGGCAGGGAGTTGTACATAGTTGCACAACCCCTACATCTTTTTTAATTAACCACAGTGTGTCTTATAGTTTAAATAGCATAAATTACAGCAAAAACATTATAATGCAACTTTCCAAACACATCATACTTTTTAAAACGTAGGTGGAGTTTTACTGTAACTGCTGTGGCATGAGCCTTAAGTGAAAGCTGCTTGTTTGCAATGAAATGGAATATGCATAATAAACCACAAAGTTGACCGAGTGGAAGATGTGAATGCAAAGAAGCAGAATAGAGAAGCTTAATAAATGCCTGGGTCGAGCATAAACTCAACACTTTCCTTAAAAATACGTGTCACTGTTTATGTATTTACAGTAGGCTTTTTACAGCAGGGTTTAAGGGCCTGTAAACGTCATTTTAATAACGTAAGACTCATGTCTACACTGTTTGAAAGAGTTTGCTTCCTCACAATACAGACTGTTCCTTAACATGTTTTGTTGGACCCAAGTCACACAATGGGGCATCAAATATATACCGACATGTGTCAAGTGTAACAGCATGCATTAGGGTTGTTTTTTTTTTTTTAAATTTATTGACACACTTTGGTAACACTTTATAAGAAGGGTACATGAATTATTGCATTATTCATGACTTCATTCATGAACAAATACTCATGACAGGTTGATGAGTTAATTAGGGCAATTAACTTATTAATGATCATGAGTAATTAAATTATGATCATGATTAATTTGGTGACGTAGAAGATACAAACGGGGACAAGGACCAAGCCTTGTATAAAGCTGCAAAATCAAACTCATTAGTTCATCGTGGGGTCACTATGAATGTGCCCCTTAGACTAAAGCGTTGTAGCTTTGAATACTTTTAAGAGAGCAACTAAACTAAATACACAAGTTTAACACTTAGTTGTGCCTCATCAAAAGTGGCATAATCTCGAATATCAACAAATATCAAAAGCCTGAGTGTAGTCAGCAAAAAAAAACAACAGTTTTTTGTCTTGAATGTTATTTTTAGCCCTTATTTGTTTGTACTTGCTCTGTTAAAACATAGCTTTATATATTTTTTTCACACGTTATGAATTCACAATAAACTACAGGTTTACAAGATGGTTGGTCCTTGGTCCTTGTCCCAGTCTGTGTGTTCTGCACACAGAATTAATCATGATCATGATTAATTACTCATGATCATGAATGAGTTAATTGCCTTAATTAGCCGTGTTAATTCATGAGTATTTTTTTAATGAAAACTCATACTGTGATTACATGATGTATGAAGTCATGATGAATTACTGCAGAATTCATCATGTACCCTCATTATAAACCCAAAACTTAACCAAACTTTTACAAATTAAGATGGTTATTTAAAAACTGTGATTCTGTGATTCTAAAACTTTTCACACCAAGATCTACAGTATAACAGGCCAATACCAGAACTAATACAGGGCTGAACCAGCTCCAAAAGAGTATTTTCAAAACAGAAACAAAGGTTGAGTACTGTCCAGAGTAGTAGTGCCCATACCACAGTTTGAGAAACAATACAATATGCTGAAGTGATGAAATGTATACAAACTGAATTGGTCTGTGATCTCAGTTGTCTTTTGAGTTTTTATGTATGTTTTTATCATCTGCTCCCTGTGTTCAACTATGATAGAATAAAGTATTATATTATATTGTAATGAAGACCAGGAGCAGTTATACTTAGATAATTGTTTTTTATTCTTATTGGTGATACATTGCAACCTTGCTAACGCCAAATACTAAAGTCATATGGCGATTTGGAAACATAACAAGAACAACAATACATATTGAGATTATGCTCACTGCCAAGACATTAAGTTAAAAAATAAATAATCCGTGAGGTTTAGTTTCCTTTGCAAAGTGCTTATGTTCTTTCCCTGATATGCAGTTCTCTGATAGAAATCTGCTCGCATGGCCAGCCAAAACTACACAGCGACATGATGAGTGGAAAATGTTTTATTTGAGTGATGCACTGCAGATAATGATAAACGTGTGTGATTGGACTCCAGACTTCTTTAACATTTTCTGTGAACAAGATTCTAGTCCGAGGGCTGGCTGGCCCAGCAAGTATAAATATATTATCAACAAATCGGAAACATTTCAAACATGTTGCAATTTGCTATTTTGATGATTTGTATTGTTTTTTGATTCAAGTTAACGTTCCCCTGGGCATCTCAATCTGAAAAGAAACATAACAAATAATGAAGTTACTTGAAAGCATTTCAGTAAGTATGTACGTGTATTGTGAACTGTCTATTGTACCTTCTACCATGAGTTTAGTTGAGCACTCGACTCTGCCCAAGTTGTTTTCAGCAGACACGCTGTACTTGCCACTGTCTTTGGAGCTCACTTTGAGGATGACCATTGAGCAGACCCCGCAAGTGTTGGTGATATAATAGTTGGTATTGGTGTTGAGGCTGATGCTGTTCCTGTACCAGGTGACGTGGGGTTTGGGGTCTCCCGTCACCGCACAGCTCATGTAGCACTCGTAGCCATCCGGACTGCGGTGAGTTTTCAAAGGGACGGTGAATGTCGGAGATGTCTCGAAACAGCAGTCCTTAGACTCTACAATGTCCACTGAGAAGGTTTCTAAACAATGAAAGACATAAAATGAGCGAAATCGGACTTCATATGTGCGAATGGGAGCCATTTTTTGTTTGCGAAAAATCTCAAAATACTTCGTACAGTTTGCGGCTTCGCCGCATAAAAACTGTAAAACTTAGAAAAGTAATTTGGATAACTTTTAAAGTTCTACTTTTCAAGATTATTTTCCACCCAAAATTAGCTCGTTCCGATAAACGCTCTAGGAGGAGATAGATTTTGTACAAAGTGAAAAATAAAGGCGGATTCCCGCTTCGCGGGCTTCATCCAAAATGGCCGACACCCAATATGGCGGACGGCGTTGCCGTAATAATATTTTTTGCTCAACCTGTCTTGATGCACGTCTGTACCAATTTTTATGATTCTACGACAAACTTCATTTTTGGCCAAGTCCTATCTCGCAATGTTAAAAAAAAACTGAGGTGGTGCTATCGCGCCACTATTTTGAAATTCAAAATTTGGAAATAGTCAAAAGTTGCGTCGGATCGGGTTTGAATTTTGGGCCAAAATCTGTGACTTTTCGTCGATGTTCACTGGGTGAAAATTGCGACGGTGCGAAAGAAAGAAAGAAAGAAAGAGGAGTGTGTTAGTGAGTGTTTGAGAGGAGGGGAGCGCTTCGCGCTCGTTTTGTTCGTTTTGTTCGCACTTTGGGGGAGTGCGCTCCGCTTCGCTCCGCGCACCGTCCAATTACAATGTTCGTTTTCTGATACATGTGCACATGCACGAGGAGAGGAGTGCGTTAGTGCATGTTTGAGAGGAGGCGAGCGCTTCGCGCTCGTTTTGTGCGCTCCACGCACTTTGGGGGAGCTCTATACGATTACAAGAGCCCCTTCGCCAGCCCTGATGGCGCTCGGGCCTAATAATAATAATAGTTGTTATAGGGGTGATAGTCACAAAAACCTTACGTTTGTTCAGTTACCTGAACCAAATGTTGTCCAGTGACTCAGGTGACTTATATAGAATAAACTAGTTAACTAGTTTAATTCCAATACAACATACCCTTCTTTCTCATGACCTCCCAGACAGTTGACTCGCTGGGTTTGGACTCTCCCATGTCGTTCTTGGCATATACTCGGAAGTAGTACTGTCTTCCTGGCATGATGTTAATGATTGTGTACTTGTTATTGAAGAGATGATCAGCCACAATTTGCCATGTGCGCTTGACTGAATCTCTCTTGGTGATCATGTAATGTAGGCGATCATCTTTCTTCTCATCCGGGGAGGCATCCCAGGACACTGTCACTGTCCCCGAAACATTCTCCTCTAGGTCCACTGGGCCTGGGGGTTTGGGTTCATCTGCACAACAAAGGACAACAAAACGTACAATTATTTCAAACACAGAGCTGCCCCATCCATTGCTCTCAGTCTTAGATGTCATCGTATCACAGTGCTGCCGTTTGGGTTAGGTCTGGAGAAAAAATACCGTCATTGCTCAGGATCAGTGGTGGTTAAACTTGAATAAATGTACTATGGTGTTTGCTGCAGACAATACGTAAGTATTCAAAGTGGAAAGTACATGTCAGTTTAAGTAAGTGTGAATAGTAACTTCAAATACATGATGCTATGTATTCATATGGGGACAAATCTGGAAGTGAGTCAGTGGCATTGAGTACATTTTCAAACCGCCAACTACTGCTATGGAGTTTATGTTTATTTATACTTATTCTTCCTATGGTCTGTCAGAAAATACAAAATATACAATTACACAAAAATTAACACAGTCCTGGACTTAAAATACATAACTGGCAAAACAGTTATCAACAAGTCTTACCTGTTACTCTGATCTCTACACTGGTGCTTTCTTGACCCGCCAGATTTTTCATAATAAGGGTGTATATGCCAGTGTCATGGCGCTCAGCTGAGGGAATGATCAACTGGGAGGATGTATCCGAGTTGCTAACAGTCACATTCTTGCCCACAGGAAGGCTGTCCTTAAGCCAGGTGATTCTTGGTAATGGGGAGGCCTAGAAAAAAAAACATGAATATATGCAGTAGTCTGATATAACTTTGTTGAGTGGCATTTATGTTTTAATCCAGTTTGAATGTAAAACAAACCACAAAGTTGAAGTTCACTCGGACTGAATTTCCTGCTTTCATGATCATAAAGTTCTTGATCTTTCTGTCCGTAAGAGTAGGTCTCACTGATGAAAGCACAAGTACAGTTTTAGACAAGAGAAAATAGGGCTTTAGAAACTTGCATGCCCATAACTTGCTGATTATTTGAATTTTACAGGACCTGTCTTACTCAATAACATTTGCCATGCTGAGGAATCCTAATCACTTAAAGCATTGACTGACATAGTTTATTGACCTGCAGTGACTCACGTACCTGGTGGTGGCATTGCAATAATGTAGTTGTCCAACTCTTGAGCTTCTCCATCTCCACCTTCATTAGTTGCCATTACTCTAACCCAGTACATGGCCATTGACTTGAGGCCCATGATGGTGTAGGAGGTCACAATGATAGGGCTGGAGTTGCAGCGACTCCACTCTGGGTCCTCAGCCGGTCTCAGCTCCACAAAGTACCCTTTAGCCTCATCCTGGACTCCCTCCTCCTCAATGGGTTTAGTCCATCCCAGAGACAGAGTCGTGTATGTGGAGTCTGTCACCTTTAGGTCGATCACTTTTCCCGGTGGCTCTGGAAAATAGTGAATGTATTGTGCACATTGAAATAAGCATAATAGCATGAAACTTTCCTTTTTACTTTGACTTTTGTCATCAAGTCATCCATATTCCAGCTTCCAATTATATTTACATTCATAATGTAAAAAGATTAATACATGTCCGACTGCTGGTACTTTAGCTTTTTATGGTGGGACACACGGTCTTCTGCAGCACTATACTAGCTCCATGTTTGTCACCAAGTTTAGTCATGTTTTAGTCTGGTGAGTGTTAGACCTTAGACCTAGAACTGGTTAATTTCTGTTGCTACTTGGGAAGATGAATATTTTGCTACTGTGTGTGAAAGGTTTGAGAACTACTGTCCTCTATGACACTATCTCTTGCCTGGAATATTACTTATTATAGATAACAATGTTTTATTACATTTTATTTTACTTACTTTTGGGATCTCTTGCAATGACAAATTCTGAGGGAGTGCTTGGTTCTCCAGCTCCAGAAATGTTCACAGCAGAAACACGGAATTCGTATTGAAATCCCTCAACAACGTCCTTCACTCCGAACTCCTTCGCTGTTTCAAATAACAGCTAACACATTAGTATTTTCTAAAATATTTAACATGAAATGAAAAGGCATAAAGAAACACCTTACCTTTGATGAACTGATTTGGTGGGTTGACTTGGTCCCACCTGTTACTCCCATTCTTGCGTTTCTCCACATTGTATCCAAAAAGATCAGTGCCTCCAGTATTTGAAGGGGCGTTCCAGGCGAGATTGATGCAGTCTTTAAAAGCACTGACAATAGTTGGTTTTGAAGGAGATCCAGGGTATGCTACATTGGATAACATACAGAATAAATATTGAGTTCAAAGCTATCAAATCCAATGTAATATTTAATGCAGATGCGGTATTATTGGTCATTGACAACTGGTAACACACTAACACAGAACTCACCTTTTGTTCCGGCCTGAATGTCGTCTGTCTCCATCATATCGCTCTCACCGTGATCAGTTTCACTCTGATGTGGTAACAATACTTTCTTCCATGATCCACATCTGTGTCTCTATATTTAGGCTCTGGACCGATCTTTCCTAACTTTTTCCAGCTGTTTCTGCCAATCTGCTGTCGCTCAAGGATATAATTGGTAATGGGCAATCCCCCATTATCCTTGGGAGGCCTCCATTTAAATTCAATGAGGGTGGATGAACCTTCGATGACATCCACAGGTCCCAAAGGTGGCGTGGGCTTATCTGTAATAATCACAAAGCCAGATTAGGTCTCCTGTGGAGGTCTGTGGAACAGGTTTTGTGGGGGGGGGGGAAATTTACCCAATACAAGCAGAGTGGTGATGACTTCTGCTACTCCACATTCATTTTTAATCTTAACCTTAATTTCTCCGGAGATTTTGCGATTGCACTTGGTCAAAACTAAGCGTGTGTCTGTGTTAGATCTTTCAATTTTAGTGTGTGAATCTTCAATTAGCTCCTCTCCTTCATGGAACCACTGTATTTTCATAGGTTCCCGGCCGATGAAGCTGACCCTGAAGGATGCCTCTTTCCCAGTTTTAATTGTCACAGGTTTTTCGTACACTTCAAGGTCTTCAGCGTTGATTCTGGGGGGATCTAGCGAGATATAGGGTGAGGTTTTTAAACAGGAAACAATCTCTTTGACTGGGTCCTATCTGAAATGTTGATGTGTTGATAAAGTAGTAAACTGGTCTACCTTCCACTTTAAGCAACGCGTCAGTTTTGCGGCCATCAGCTTCATATTTGTACTTTCCAGCATCTTCCTCTTTGCAATTTTTCACAATAAGTTTGCGGTAAGTTCCATCTTTAACAATACAAAGATCATCTGTGGATTGAATCTGAAAAGCAAAGATACACATTTTATTGTTATGATAATGGCAGGATTCTAAATTAAAAGTAGTGAAGTGTTTAGGTTTGGTAAGACATTTCTTTTCCCTACCTGAATGCCCTCTTTGTACCACACTCCTTCACAGTCTTTGGTGTTCAGTTTGCACACTAGCTCAGCATCAGTCCCAATGATTGCAGTGACGTCTGACAAACCACTCGTGAAGTACACTCCAACCTCTGCACAACAGTACAGTCATACTGTATCACACTACATATTGTAGTAAAAGCAACTCTTGTCAAGTCTTTTCTGTTTTGTTTTTGCGCGTCTTACCAACAGGTGTATCTGGCACTAGTGGACCAGCCCTTTTCTTCTTTCTCTTGCCCTTCACCGGAGCCTCCCCCTCTGCAGCCTCTTCCTCGGGAGCTTCACCTTCTTTGGCTTCTTTCTTTGGCTTTGTTTTAGCTTTCTCCTCACCCTCAGCGGCTTCTGTCTCCTCCTCACCCTCAGCGGCTTCTCCCTCCTCCTCGTCCTCATCTGACTCATCTTCATCCTCATCTTCAACCTCCTCTTCAGCTCCTTCCCCTTCCCCCTCTTTTGGAGCTTGTTTCGACTTCTCTTTTGCTTCTCCTAATACGGCTTTAGCATCGGCTTTAGCTTTAAGCTTGGCCTTTGCTTTTTCAGCCTTTGCTTCAGCTTTAGCTCTAGCTTTAGCCTCGGCCTTAGCCTTAGCCTCGGCCTCAGCAACAGCTTGAGCAGCTGCAGCAGCTTCAGCAGCGGCAGCAGCTTCAGCTTTGGCTTTGGCAATCAGTACTTCTCTCTCTGCCTGGACTTTGGCATTCTGCTCCTCTGCAATCCTCAAGAGATCAGCCCCGCCTCCTCCAGCGCGGGTGTTTTTGCGAGCTTTCTTCTTTCCACGGTTGTTCGGATCAGGATCGACTATTAAAACAAATACAGTGTAGACAAGGTACAGGGCAGTTTATATCAAAAGTTGAAATATTGGGACAACAATAAATAAGAAGCAGCTGATAGTGAATTTGCAAGAAGTACATAAAGATTTTGTTGTGATTGTATTATTATTACTATTATTATTATTATTATTATTATTATTATTATTATGAATAATAATAATAATAATAATAATATTTGTCATACATGTGAAGAGAAGAAAAGCGGGGAATAATTACTCAAACATTACCTTCAACTACAGCCAGGCATTGCAGGATGTCATCCCCACATTCGCGGAGTAGATTCCCTTGTCCAGAGGGAAGCAGTCTTTGATCACCAGTGTGTGAATCAGCATGTCCTCAGACACCAGGATGTCGAACTTCTCTCCTTGTTCCAGGGGTTTGCTGTTTCCCATCCATGTGATCTTTGACACGGGCTGAGAGACGACACACTCAAATACTGCATCTTCTCTCTCCTCTGCATGGACATCCTGAATCTTCACCAGGAACTCTATACTCGGCACTACGCAAAAAACAGCCACGTTAATACGTAATTTGTCAAATTGTGCATTATTTTCTCAACCTAAACTCAATGTAGAGCATCAAACTTTATCTACATTTACCATACCTCACTTATTAGTCGAAAGCATCTCCATAGAATTAGTTAAAATCAATATTGAGTGTTGTTTTAACATACTTTTCAAGTCTGTGGAGAAAATGTTCACTCCGTCCACTACGACCTGATACAAGCCTGCGTCTTCAGGGTTCACGCCATTAATACTGAAAACAAACTTCTTTCCCACTTGTTTCAGTCCATGCTTGACCTCGCATCTGGATCAAAAGGCACCATGACACCATCCTGTGCATCACAACATGCCAGAATGGTAAAATGTTGTCTGCGGAATCAACCAAATCATTACGCATGCACGGTACCTTGTACAAGAAGATTTTGCTGGTTGGATCTTTCAGTGACATTTCAAGTTCAAACTCCGCATTGCCATCATCTCTTAGTTCTACTGGTTTCAGGTTGCATAGTCTCTCAACCACCTGCAAAGAATTGATATGTTTGTAGATAGCAGGGCTGCGAACATGAAACTTTAAAAATGGTGGTTTACTGGCAAACATGGTAATCAGCACAGGGTAGAGACTCCATTTACGTACAGCGGGAATCATAGGTTTACATACAGTTTATAAAGAGACACATTTGCATTTTTTTCTCACTGTCTGACATGAAACCAGAATTAACTTTTATTTGTTTTAGGTCAATTAGAATTTTAAAAAATATTTCTACTTGCTAAATGCCAGAACATTTTTATATTACTTTTACAAAACTAAAAGTTTACATATATTTCATGAATATTTGGTAGCATTGCCTTTAAACTGTATAACTTCGGTCAAACGTTTTGGATATCCTTCCACAAGCTTAGCAGGAATTTTGGTCCATTCCTCCAAACAGAATTAGTGTAACTGAGCCAAATGTGTAGACCAACATGCCTTTTCAGCTCTGCCCATACATTTTCAACTGGATTGAGATCAGGACTTTGTGATTGCCACTTACTTTGTTATCCTTAAGCCACTTTGTAACCAGTATTGGCCAAATGCTTTGGGTTATTGTCCATTTGGAAGACCCATCTGTGCCCAAGCTTTAACTTTCTGGCTGATGTCTTGAGATGTTGCTCCAGTATTTCCACATAGTGTTCTTCCTTCATGATGTCATCTATTTTGTGAAATGCACCAGTCCCTCCCACAGCAAACCCCACAGCATGATGCTGCCACCCCGTATTTTACAGTTGGGATGGTGTTCCTTCTCAGGCTTGCAAGATTCCCCCTTTTCTCCAAATGTGACAATGGTCATTATGGCCAAAACATTCTTTTTTTATATTTGTCAGACCGCAGGGTATGTCTCCAAGAATAGGTCGTTATCCTTTTTTTTATTTGAAAACTCCATTCTGGCTTTTTGATCTTTTGCAGTAAGGGCTTCTTCCTGTACCCTCTCATCCCATGTCGGTACAGTACTTGTTTCACTCTAGATCAGGGGTGTCCAAACTTTTTTCATGGGGGCCACATACTGAAGCATACACGGGGTGAAGGGCCATAGATCGGTGGTTAGGGCCGCAAAACCTTTGACTAGCAGAGGTTTAAATTGTGCCCCACACCTTTATTTATGCTTCATGCCAGCTCTGCCTCACAATAAAATGTTAGTTGTTGGGTTAGAATTGTGTAGAATTATTACATTTCAAAAAAGGACCATCTCTGATGATGTGTACCGATTCAGGAAGAAGGCCGAGGGCCACCAAACATTGGTCTGAGGGCCGCATTTGGCCCCCGGGCCGCACTTTGGACACCTTGAATGATGGCTAATAAATTGTAATTGTTACGGAAAATATTTCAATACCCGTTCTTGCTCTTTCTCCCGTTCTTCCTTCTTCTCGGAGAGTTTATTCAACATCCTCCTGAAATCAGTGACTCCATACTGCGCACAGATCTTCTCATAGTCCTTCTTGTCTGCGCTTATCAACAGATCCCAGAATTTTTCATCGATTTCTGGCTTGGACTCTTCCTTAGACTCAAATTCAACACTTTAACAGAACAGAAAAGAAAACAAAAAGAAAACAATAAAGCCTGGCCATCATCAATATGAGAGTTGAATATGATGAGTTTTCTTACGCTTTCAAGCCCTTTTTGAAATCCTCAGGCAATTCTCTAATTGCTGTGACAGAAGCAGAGTGACAGTATAATTGTTTAATAATGTCAGTACCAGTAATTGCTTTGAATACTATGCAATGTACCTGTCCTTGATTGCTGAAGGGCTTTGTTTTTCTGATAACCCACTGAAATGAGAAGACTAGTTATGCTAACATCGTTTGTTCAGACAAGATGGATTTTTAGGTTGATTTTGTACCTTCAATAACATTCAGAGTCGCAGTGACCAAAGCAGTTCCATATTCATTTCTGGCTATGCACTTGTAAGTATCAGCCTGATCTGATATCACATTTGGTATCTACAACACAACAGGGGACATTTTTTAGTAAATTTTTACTTGCTCTGACTTTGTGAGAAGCCCCATAATCACACCTGCAGTTGATGTTCACCAGAGCTTTTGTCAAAGGTAATTATGTAATTGTCTTCATCAATCTCTCCATTATTTCTGAACCAGGTCACATCTGGGGTGGGGTTTCCAATGATGATAGCTCTGAAAATTGTCGGTTTACCTAAGAAAGACATTAAATGTTTGTTCAGTTTAATGTTTGTTCACTTCAGTTCGAGTGATCAGACGGGCATGTTGGTTGTTGATTATTGGGTTACCTTCCTTTATGGTCACAGCAATGGGTTTGCGGGTGAAGTCTGGAGTGCTCATACCCTCTGGGAGTTCCTCTACGAACTGTGTGATCATCACTCCAGGCACACGAGACTTCTTTTTAATCCTCACTGTCAGCACCATCACATGGAGGAACAAGGTCAATCAGGTTTGATATAATAATAATAATTTATTTTAGCTGAGAAAATGACATACAATTGTTAGAGTTTAGATATTGCATGTGGGATAAGAGAATCAGGTGTTTTAACAGTAGAGAAGAGGGCCTGGGAGTTACTTTCACTGGAATCGATAATGGAAGTGTAGTAAGCATAAGATAAGCATAATCTTTGTAATGAAAAGGCGCATACTTTGCAAACAGGCTTTGTGTGTAATAAGACCAGTCTTTCTGTACACGTTTTTCTGTCATCTGACTTTGATTTTAAGCTGTATATCAGGGAGCAGAGCACAGGCTCTGGAGTCCTGTGTTGTAGTGTGCTACCTGTGGTTAAATGTATATTTCTGAGAAGTGAATTGGGGCATAGAGGTTTTGGCTAAAGGTAGTTGAATATTGAAGCAGATTTATTTTTGATCAGAGATGGGCAGCTCAGAAGCAGAGAGGTTCATGGCGTTTAACCAGTGGGCGAGGGTGGTGCCTCTCGCTCTTTGGTCCTCATGACAGGGAGATGACATTACTGCAATACCACCCCCTGGTGGCCAGGAGCGGCTCCAAAAGGAACTTTTAAAAAGGAAACCAATGGAGACTTTACACCTCCCCAAAACAACTTAAAAGCCTGGCTCCAAAGAGTTTTATTTTTTCTAAAGATCGCTGTGACCCATTTGATAACTCTGGGAAGGGTATTGTTGGGTTGCAGGTGACATCACAGCGTTATAAAGGTCTATAATATTATATAGAGGTAAAATTATTTTGCTTTTGGAGGACATTTTTGGTCTGTCAGAGAGATCATTGGACAGTGATGATATAATGATCAATTTTTGTAATTCATACATTTTCTTTTAGATACGACTCGTGAAAGTGTACATGCCAGTGAATAGAAAAACTGACTCTGGCCCCATTGGGTATGTCACCACATTCTAAGAACTGCAACCCAGGCAATATCATATTCTAACCATGCTAGTTTTTTGTTAATATGGGATTGAAAGGTTTTAGTTTGCGGCTTTGATTGACAGGTCTGGAGCACCTAGTGAGGCTTGTTTGCCAGTTCTGCGCGCCCACGACGGACAGAGCTTCTGCCATTTATGCCCTTTTTCGGAACATGGTCTGTAGAGAGCAATGTTTTGCTATTGTTCATTTCACAAACGCTCACAGACAAATGACTTTAATGAAAGGGGCTTACTCGCACTAACACGTCTATCTCCTGCATAATATACCATGATATATATAATCTATGAGTTTATGTGGAGAAAGCAAATGAGGTGTTTGAATGTTTAGGAAAGTCATTGTACTGTTTCAAAGCAACACTTTCACAGGTATGAGTGCTACTGGGAAAGCCCATGTGTAATAGTATCTTAATACAGCGTTCACTTACCCTGGCCCGGAGCCGTGGGCTCCTCCTCCTTGGTTTGACGTATTTTAAACATCTTGATTCGAACACCTCTGCTCCTGTTTATGAGAGATACAATTACAAAATATCCTCAAAGATGTTTGATATAATGGACAAAAAAGTAATTTACTCATCAATTGTATTTAAGTTGAGCACTATAATGTCCCAGATACACATTAAATGGTAAATGGTCTCAACTTATATAGCGCTTTTCCACCTTCATTAGGCACTCAAAGCGCTTTACAGCAAGGATCCACTCACCCATTCATACCCCAGTGTACGCAGACACTGGAGGCAAGGAGGGTGAAGTGTCTTGCCCAAGGACACAACGACAATGTGCACTTTCAGGAGGCGGGATTCGAACCCCCGACCTTCCGATCATGAGATGAACCACTCTACCATCTGCGCCACCGTCGCACATTATTATTACAGCCTTAATCAGAAAATGTTTCTCTTCAGTATTTTTTGACCTGCAACGCCACACGTCATGTATCACGTTCCCTTGTAAATTCATTTGCAGCAGAGTTAGACTGCTTTATGCTACATAAATAGATAAATAACACACAGTGAGAAATATCTGTATTTGCTGTAATATGCCCAGGATTAGGGTTAAAGGAAGATGGGCCTGAAATGTATGCAGAGCAAGAATGTGGCTGAGAGAGGAGCAGCAGTGAGTAGCGATGATGAGGGCAACATACAGTCCGTTAGAGCCCCACCGCAGTAATTGAACCTTTTCAAACATGTGGCATGGCGCCTGTTGCATCTCCTCCTGCCAGCTGGTGGCGCCGCGGGTATATAAGCACAATACATTCACTCCTTTGTTCTCTGACGTCACTCACTTCCTGGTCCAGCCGGTGTGTCGGTGCGTTCCTCGCTCCTCCGAAGGACAGCTAGCGTTTGCTCTAGATTTTCTTGCCCTTTAACGTAACTATTTACTGGCCTTAACTGGAGGTTTTATAATTTAGCTCCGCATCATGGTAACGGTACCACGATGTAGCCCCCAGATGCTCCATGCGCAGGGATGGTGTGCGTCTCGCTGTCATGGCCCCATACCCGTGTGTTATGCCCTGCGTTCGATGGTACGTTTGGGGCAGAGCTTCAGTTTATGGCCCAACAGTAAGGCTAGGTGTTAATACCTTTCATTATTTACAGGTGATCTGGCCCGCGCCGATGCGATGATGGCTCTGTCCTAAAGGTTGTTGCCTTGTCTTTTAACCCTTTTTTTTGGTTCACTCACGGACTCATCTTTGGTTTTAATTAATGAATCAGCTGGAACTGACATGAACTGAATGTTGACTGTGAAAATGATGAATTGTGAACCAATTGAATCCTTTTTTTAACAACAAATGAAAAACAGAAATTAATTTATTTAAACGAAATATATAGTAAATAAAACTTCTATTTGCTAACTATGGACTCTGCCTGTGTCAATCATAAACAAACCTGCGTGCCTTAAGGTCCGGAGCCTTCTCTCCGGTGGCGTTGTCAATATTATTATTTTTGGCCGTAATATGTTATTGGCCAATTGCTAAACCGCTCGTCTTGCTACAAACCATAATATTACAGTATATAAAAAGGCAAAGAGGTGATGGTGATCTCCTTAGTACAAGACAGGAATGATTTGTCCCAAATACTTTCTATCGTCCTCTGTAAATTCCAGCCTAATTTTGCTGGCGGGGCGGTCACATACTGTACCTCATAAAACTATCATCCATCATAACCAGGAAGTGTCACGACTGTCATCCTTATTAGACTTATTTAATAATTGATATATCTCCAAAGTAATTCAATTGTGGCTCCATTTATTTATTCAGTGACTCCTTTGTTCTGTAGTGAAAAAGTACAAATAGAAAGTGTCAAGTCTTCAGGTTACATGCCCCACACTTCACAGCCTGTAGCCGAGGTGGGTTTCACTTGGCACCTGTTGATAATGTGTCTGGGCCTTTCTATTCAGCTTTTAAAACTTAAACACCACATAATAATGAAGTTTTAACACATTGAACTTTTATTGCTTTTACTGTTTAATACATCTAGGTCATAAGTAATATTGTAGGTTTTAGCATGCAGGTCGTTTTATGAAGTAATGATTGCGCATACGTTTCATTATCAGCATTTATTTAGTTACTTATATTTTGCTCAAAATTAACTCATTTTTGGAAATTAGATTAAAATTATTATCAGTTTTGTCACATCTTTGCTTTATTATCTCATCAGAAGAAGAAAACCCTCTCTCATTGATTACCCTGTGGAGATATCTAAATCATCATTATTAATCAGGCTAAAACCTTATGTGATTGATGAAGGAGCTGCACATTTAATAGTTCTCTGAAAACTCGCTGCCAGTCTTCTAAGATTGTCTGCAAGGGAAAGAAATAGCTATGCTTGGGATGTTAGGGAGTTGTTACATGAGCAATGTGCAAGAACATATGTTCAGACGTAACAGTATTCCTCTGAACTAGACTTTACCTATAAGCCTTTGGCTTCGGCCCACTCCCTTTGAGCAGGTTAAGTGCTCAAACAAATAAATAAACTAAACTAAAGTAAATTGTACAAACAGAATCATAAAATGTCAGCAATTCAGTGTACTGTACACAAAATAAATCAGCGTAACCATCGCCACTACTGTTGCTGCTCTTGTCATAACTCAACATTATTCCAGTGGAAAGATAAAGATTTTTTTTAAATATATGTTGTCAGTAAATTAAATGCACTTAATTTGTTTTGTCCTGAATATGTTTATCCAAAATATTAATTATAGAGTTGTCTTATTTTTTGCTATTGATAACCTGATATTGGAGAATTAATTAAGACTGCCTTTTCCATATCCAATAAAATGTACTTACTATAATTCGAAGTGCTCCCCTCCTACTTGTGTCCGGGCAGGTTGCTGCTGATTCTGTGTCTCTGCCGTTTTGAGAGGCAATAAACTCTTTCGGAGACAGTCACCTAACCCAGGGCTTTTTCATACTGGCTCATATGGATAGACTTACGAGCACAGTGTATGGTCAGACTCTGAAAAAGGGGGTCGTCCCTGAAATACATGCATTTAACCTAACTAATCCCTCCCTCAAAACGGGAATTTCAGCCTTACTATGGCACCAGTGGGCTTAGGGCTGCTCATAATAAAAGTCAAGACTCGAGGGATGTGGCATAGTGGTACTAGTGCTTGGAACTTGTGACAATTGGCCTTAAAGGTTATGATGACAACATACCAAACATGAAGGTAAGCATTTAAACTTTAAATGTTTTATTGCGTCAAGTATTTTATATGCTTGTAGAGGCAAAAAAAAAACTTTACGTGCAGCCACTGTGGATATTATAGTTGAAAATATTTGTATTTGTAGTGTATATTGTGTTGATTTGCATGTTACACTAAGAAAAGAAAGATGGGTGAGGGGATTCAGTATTCAGTTGTTGCATAGCAGAGTTTATTAAACAAAAACTTTAGCATTTGTCTTTGAAATGGAGAGATGTCATCCTGTCCTGGTCAGTCATGATTTAACCAGGCTGCAACTGTTGACCGTCTCTTCTTCTCTGACTCTAAACTTGGACTGGAGTCTGACCCCACATGCACGTAATACAAAACCACACATAAATTATTGACATAAAACTAAACATAAATGTCCTTGTATTGTGCTCCTTTCTCTGTTCAAGCCTTTTAGGTGAAGAGATAGGCCTGTCTGTGTACCAAACAACACTACACTAGCAAGTAACATCTTTGCATTATAGGCATTCAAAAGCAAGAACACAACATGGAAACACAAAAGGCTTTCAGCTTTAGAAAACTCAAGAGCCCACCTAAATGTTACGCATAACAACTCATGATCATTTATAGCCTGTGCACTGAAGGTAAATCATTTCAACATAACCTCTCCAAAAACATGATGCGTTAATTGTCTGATAGCTGTATCTTTTGCACATTTAGTAACATTTAATTTTGTATAGTTTTAATTAAATAATGTAGATAATTTTTGCATTCAAGATGTTGAAACTCTCAGCAAAACAACATGTTTATCTTTCAAATGTACTCTCCAGTATGTTCTGTTGTTACTTGGGCACACAATGATTACTTCTCTGGATAATGACTTGCATACATGACAAAATATTGGCACAAACACATAATCAATAGGGCATTGGTTTCAATGTAATCACTGTTACACAGTCTTGGATAAAGGGGTCCTGTCGCTCTTCACTCTGTAAATAAACAGCACAGCAAGAATTAAGATTCCAAAGGTACCGGAGTGTCTAGTGCTCATTTTGCTATGATACTCACCTCTGACAGTGAGTTTAGTGGTGCAGTCGGCCCGACCTAGAGGATTTTCAGCCACAATCTTGTACTCCCCGCTGTCTTTGGGCCCCACTCTGAGGATGAGCAGGGAGCAGACCCCACAGGTGTTGGAGATTAAGTAGTTGGTGTTGGTATTGAGGCTGATGTTGTTCCTGTACCAGGTGACATGAGGGGTGGGGTCTCCTTTAATGGCACAGGTCATGTAGCACTCATAGCCCTGTGGCGCTGCGTGCATCTTCAGAGGCATGATGAACTTAGGGGCACACTGGAGGTCACAAGGCTTGGAGTCAGGCAGGTTTATTATAAACTTCTCTGAAAAAGAGAGAGGAAATGTTTTTTAAGTGACACGTCTTGTCAGAAGCAGTAGACAACTACAGAGACCAAGATTTGAGCATCTGGATTGGGAGCTGCTAAACCTGAGGATTTTTTGTTTGTTGCTTGACGATCCTGGCCACCTAGTTCCCTTGCAGTTACGACATAATTTCTACCAGTTTGATAATTGATGTAGTTTACCTTTCTTAGAAGGGATCAGCCACTTTGCAGACTCTGATGGTTTGGAGGATCCCATGTCATTCTTTGCGTACACTCTGAACTGGTACTCTCGACCCGGCATGATGTTACAGGCTGTGAACTTGTTATTGAAGATTCGATCGGCCACGGTGTTCCACTGTCTTTTGTGAGAGTCCCGTTTGGTCACCATGTAGTGCAACCGGTCGTCTTTCTTCTCATCAGGGGATGCACTCCAGGAAATAGTGACTGTCCCGGGAACATTTTCATCCAGATCCACAGGGCCAGGTGGCTTGGGCTCATCTGTAAATGCCACAATGACAGTTACCCACCTAAAGCCTACATTTGTTGCAGATGTTTTTTCATGTAGCTGATTTGACCTAACCTAAGCTGTTGTCATAGATATAGATATAACAACTTAGCCATGGGGTACATATACAGTTGTGCTCAAAGGTTTACATACCCTGGCAGAATTTTGGACAATTTTTTGACAATTTTTCAAAGAATATGAAGGATAACACAAACGTTTTTTATTTAGAGTTTGTTCTTTTTAAATCATAATGAAAAAAGAAAGTACCAAAATGACCCCGATCCAAAGTATACTGTACATCCCCCAGTTCTGTGTATTGCCCCCTGTAGCATCAATGACAGCTTGGAGTCTCTTGTGGTAGTTTCTGGAGAAGGTTCTGTTTATAATCTAATGGTAAAGCGGCCCATTCCTCTTGATCATAAACTTTTGATCAGGGTCATTTTTGGTACTTTCTTTCCATTATGATTTAAAAAGAACAAACTCAGTTTTTTCACCATAAATGGCTTCACACAACCACTATGAGTGAAAAAAACCCTTTTGTGTTATCTTTCATATTCTTTGAAAAATAATGAAAAATTAAAAAAAAAAATCTTCCAGGGTATGTAAACTGTTGAGCACAACTGTAAATTAACTTGTACTAACTTTGTACAATTTGAAGATTTGCTACACAAATCAAAGTGGACAGGACTAAAATTCTGAATAAGCAGCTGAACATGTAAATACTGGCATAACTTAACTTAAGGTTTCTGTTGTCGTCACATAGGCTAAAACCAACAAGCTTGTGTAATCAATGCCACTCTAAAAAAAAATCAGAATCTCCAAACAATGCAGCTTTTGCTTATTCCGCAATAAGATTTTAGCCAAGTTACCTGTGACTCTAATTTCAATGCTGAATGCCTCTTGACCGACAATGTTTTTCACAACGATGGTGTAAATCCCAGTGTCTGAGCGTTCAGCAGAGGCGATAAGAAGCTGGGACATGCCTTCAGCATTACTGATTGTCACTTTCTTGGACACAGGGACACCATCTTTGAGCCAGGTCACCTCAGGCCAAGGGGATGCCTGTTGAACCATTATGACTTTAACATAAAATCATATATTGATACTTTTCAAGTTCTGCATAAATTAGACATACCTCAAAGTTAATGTTAAATCTTGCAGAATTCCCAGCCCTCACAATCATAAAACTCTTGATTTTGGCATCAGTGAATCTTGGTCTCACTAGATCAGAACAAAGTTACCATAAATAAGGCATTGTTATTTGATTCTGAGCAATAACATTTTTGCAAACAGCTAGGTCAGTCCTTACCAGGTGGTGGCATAGCTAGAATATAATTATCCAGCTCTTGCGGATGACCCTGTCCTCCTTCATTAATGGCTATGACTCGGACCCAGTACATGGCCATAGACTTGAGTCCTTTGACTGTGTAGGTTGTCATTGTGATTGCATTCGCGTTGCAGCGGTCCCAGTCCGTGTTCTCTGCAGGTCGCACCTCCACAAAATACCCCTTGGCTTCATCCTCCTCCCCTTTGATGTCTTTCGGCTCGGTCCATGATAAGGACAGCGTTGTGTAGGTGGAGTCTGTCACTTTTAAGTCAAGGACCTTACCAGGAGGCTCTGTTCCATTGCAGCACATTTTAATGAGAGCAGACTCTTCTTAAGTATTGTATATAATTGTTTTAACCACTTACTTTTGGGGTCTCTGGCAAAGACGAACTCAGATGGGACGCTAAATTCTCCTGCTCCGGAGTTGTTGATGGCAGCCACTCTAAACTCGTACTCCATTCCTTCAACCACATCTTTGACAGGGCAGAGTTTGCCTGTGTTGTGAGAAGAACAGACGTGTTGAAGCAATTCAGTCATTGGGTTATGCTTTCAGATCCATGGGCAAATTCAGACTCAATAGTATGCTATAGTTGCTGATGGGATTGTACTGCCAGCCTTTTGATCGTAAGACAACACCTCTGCACCTGAGCCAATGGCATTTGCTTTTGCTTTGATTTTTTTTGCATTGATTTATTGATTTTGATAGCAGAAAATAGCAGAAAAGATAGCAACAGTTTATTCTTTTTGTGAATGAATATAAAGAATTTAGGTATATAGATTACATAGCAGGTTTCTGGTAATGTATCTATTTTTGCTTACAATAAGTACTGTAAGTAAGTAAGTGTTTAATTTTTCGTCAATTGTAGAACAAAATTGCTTAGATCAGATGTAGTGTTAGTCCTGCGCCGCCATTGTGGGCCAACCGGACCAGCATGTTTTTGGAGTTAGGGTAAACTGGAGTACCCGGAGGAAA
This sequence comes from Neogobius melanostomus, assembly GCA_007210695.1. Classification (NCBI taxonomy): domain Eukaryota; kingdom Metazoa; phylum Chordata; class Actinopteri; order Gobiiformes; family Gobiidae; genus Neogobius; species Neogobius melanostomus. Next base: position 3,402,797 of record VHKM01000073.1, on the reverse strand, counting down.
CCCGGCTGGCTGCCTTCAGTGATCCTCTGAAATGGTGCACCTCCTCCTGGGTGTGTCCCTGTTTCAGAGCATGGTGTCCCACACTGGTCATCCCCTCCTCTTTCTGTATCACTCTCATTTTAGTATACCAATATCATGGAAGGCATTAGTGAACTAGAGTAACTCCATTTTAGCATTTGAGGGAGCAAAATACCTACTGTATATCGATAATGAAAAGCATACCTGATCGGATCATCTCGTCAGGTGGGTTCACAGCACCCCACAAGTTGCTGCCCTTCTTGCGTTTTTCAAGGTTGTAGCCCAGAATATTAGTTCCTCCAGTGTTGGAAGGGCCAGACCAAGTCAGGTTGATGCAATTCTTGAAAGCACTGACGACTTTCGGTGCTGAAGGCTGTCCAGGATAAGCTGCAGGCCAAGAGTATTGAGTTATGGATTTGTGGAGTGGACCAAGATGTATCTAAATATTAATCAAGAAAAAGAAAAAAAACCTTTTGTGCCTGCTTGAATGTCCTCCGTCTCCATCAGCTCACTGATTCCCATCTCCGTCTCCACCTGATGCGATAGCAGTACCTCCTGCCGTGATCTACATCCGAGTCTCTGTACTTGGCCTCCGGACCGATTAGGCCCAATTTCTTCCATGTGTTACGTCCAACTTGGTTTCTTTCAAGGATATAATTGTCAATTTTACTGCCGCCACTGTCTTTTGGGGGTCGCCACTTGAAGTCAACCACAGAGGATGTAGCCTCAACAATCTCCAGAGGTCCCATTGGTGGTGTGGGCTTATCTGTCACAAAATTTGAAACACGAAAAGAATATGTCAGAAAGAATTGCTGTTAAAAACCTCTTTTTGCCATAGACTGTATATTCAACATACAGTCTGAAATAAAGATGCCGTAACTCAAGGTTAAAATAAACCGAAATTGTGAACCTGCGTCAAGAAACCCATCATAGTATACAGTGTAACATACCTCGCACAATGAGTTGACTGAAGGCCTCCATGGTGCCAAACTCATTTTTCAGTTTGATCTTGACTTCGCCGCTGTCTTTGCGCTGCAGTTTGCTGAGAAGCAGGCGGGAGCAGCCGTCACTGTGCTCAAGCTTAATGTTGGAATCGTCTGACAACTCCTCTCCCTCCAGGTACCACTGCACTTTTATGGGTTCCCGGCCCACGTAGGGCAGTTTAAAGATGGCTTTTTGACCCTTCTTGACGGTCACTGGGGTTTTAAAGGCTTCCAGGTCTTCAGCCACAAACCTGGGTGGGTCTAAAAGGTACATTTATAGTTTTTAGTGTGGGAAAGACCACCTAATTTTCAATTGTGAAGCACTGTATTTTATGGCACTTTACTACAGTATTTGAGCCTTACGTGATTTCTACAGACTATGTCCTTAATCATCACTGTAGGGTTGCACACTATTGCAGTGTTAGGTGACCACACAGCAAAAAGCCACAATACACTGCACATTTTGGCTCATTCATGTAAACTTTCACTTAAACTCAAATCGTTTGCTGCGTGATATGGTACGTATTCCACGCTAGACCATACGCATGATGAAGTCTATTGGCATCACTCAGTGGTCACAATGTGCCAATCTACCATGAAATCTGTACTAAATTACTTCATTTCATGCTTACCTTCCACAACAATCATAGCTTCAGTCTTACGGCCATCTGCTTCAAATTTATATTTCCCTCCAAACTCCTCTGTAACTTTGTGGATTTTTAGCCTGTGGAAACTTCCTTCTTGAGTTATAGAGATTCCCTCCACATCCGTTTTAATCTGTAAAACAGGACAACCCATTGCAGGAATAGTATTTATTTTCTTGTTTTTGGTCTATTTTAGTCTGATTCCTTTGATCGATTCTTGTTATGTTAATCCAGCAGTTATTTCATTGATGAAAACTATGACAAAATATAATAGTTAACGCAATTAACACTGTGCACTAGCTTAGTGAAATTGGTATTTTCTGTACCAGTTGCACTCACCTCTTCTCCATCTTTGTACCAGATCCCTTTACAGTCTTCACTGCTCACTTTACACTCCAGCTCTGCCGCCTCTCCCATAATGGCTTTGCAGTCAGAAAGCCCAGCATGGAAGTGCACTCCTGGGTCTGAAGATTTACCGGCCACTTAGTTAGAACACACCCTCAATATGATTTTAAAACTCTTTGTATTTCTCATTTACAAGATGATAACAAATTCATGCATCCATAGAAATGAATGCATCCACACACTTACCTTCAATCACAAGAACATTATCGTTTATAGTTTTATAATCTGCTTTGTAAAATTGACAAAATGTTGCAATGCGAATAATGGTATTAAAATATAATTGAAATAAATGAAAAAATCCATAAAATGTAAACAAATAAAGTATGTAGTCTTCACCAGTAGATTCACTTTTCAGTCTTCGAATGATTGTTCTTGTTCGATTATTGGAAAATTATGCAAGAAACATCTCCAAGGTGTTCTGTTCAGGGGAATGCTTTACAGGACACTTACATTGCACCACATACAACAGGTGGTTCATGTGGAAGAAATGATCTCTTTGTACTGACGTTCAGTCTTCTTTATTGTTTGTTTCAAAAGATGGACATCCTCCGACTTGGCTTCTCTCTTCACACAGTAATGTTTCAGATGTACTAAGAAGGGACTTTTTGTGCAATTTTTCATTGGATTACTATCCTCAAGGCACTGATTCATCCTGAATCAACACTTAAAAAGCAAGCAAGATTATTGACTTGAAGCAGGGACAAAAGCAAGCAACAGAACAGAGCATAGACATGAGCGAATTTCTAAAATAATGTTAATCCATTCTGAAGAAAGAGGAGATGCTTCTTTGATTTAATAGCTTTAGGCTTGAAGCATTTGGGAATAAACATTAGAGCAAGTATTATCAGAATGTCATTGTGATCCTTCATTTCTCCAAATGGGATCCAATAGTACATTCTGTGCTTACACGCTACAGAGTCACTGCTAAAGTCATCAGCTCATCAGATGGCTTTATACAGTGTACAGTGCTTCCCATGCGTCAGATAAGGCAGCGCCTGTGGTCTTACCACTAACAGTCTTGGCGATCAATGGGCCTTGGCAGGCGCGGCCTGAACGCTTGCCAACTGCTTGTGGCTCATCAGGCTCTGCAGCCTCACCATCGCTGCCTGCTGGCCCCACGCCATTATCACCACCGACACATCCCTCTCCTCTGCCTTTTACTTTTCAGTTTTAGAGGATATCATTACCTTCAATCCAATGTTTCTCATTTCTGTTGGATATGCCTTACAAAAACCATTAATGAAAACAGTAACCATAATAATAATTAACATGTCCACATGTGGTACCATAACAAGATCTGCAGGAATCACTGACAAGACACAGCACAAAACAAAGAGGATGCTGATGTAAAAATGTGTATCTTACTCATGACAGAACAAAAGTATGTTGATTCTATTCTCCATTTTACCATTTTGCTCATACTTAAAGATGTAAAGGAAGAACACATAAACGCAGGCAGGACACCACACAAAAGCACAAATACTTGTTACAAAAAGACAAATATGGAACATAGCTATATTTGTCAGATTAAAAGAAGTTTCATTTAAGGCAGTTTGTATATTGTAATTATCTGGACGGGGGCATAGATAGATAGATAAATGCTTTATTGTCAGATAGGAGGATCTGAAATTTGTTTTACAGTTCAGTAGCTCCGTAAAAATATAGACCAGACATACACATGCACATTATGTACTAGGTTTTCCGCATTAAGTTGAGATGAATAGAAAAAAAAAATAATCTTGAATCTTGAATCTTGATGAGACAAGGATGTGATACTATAATTCTAGATCCAAAGTCATCTCAGTTTCTGAGTGACTTTGAGAAGCGTTGTCTGCATCATGCAGCCTTTGAACTCTTACTCGCTGCTGCTGCGACTTCAGCGTCTGCAGTCTTTTGGGCACGTTTTCCTTTTCTTGCATATTTTCCTTGTTTAGCAGTTTCCTCATCTAAATCCTCATCCTCATCTCCTATTAGCAATAACCAGCAGCAACACGTAGCCACATGTGGTAATGTTATTATTAAGTCTCATTTTATTAGAATATTTTTTCAAGAAAGTGGGAGATTTTAAAACCATTCTCATGTCTTTGTTTTGTTAATGTGCACATTTTAAAGAATGACAACAATATGGACAACAGGGATAAACAAATACTACACAAAAGCACGGTTGTTACAGACAAACAATTAAATCTGCTGATGTTAATATTAGACATACAGAAGGGTAACCGATCAGTATGCTTGTGAGCATATGCACTGCATGTGAGCATATGCACTGTACTATTGTTCACTATATAAGCTATATCTGTCTTTGTTTATCTTCCACACTCGACAGAAGAGAAAATGCTGCATTGGCTTGTGTTCCTCAGCAACTTACTGTCTTAAAACATGATAATTACCTTTTCAAACCAAATATGCCACCCATCTGTATAAAGATCATGACATTTTTTTATCATCTTTAGGTAAGCGCTGATACAGTACACGTGTATTGTTAATGTTACTACTTTTCTAGATCCAAAGTCATTTCAGTTTCTGAATGACTTTGAGAAGCGTAAACTCGTCTGCATCATGCAGCCTTTGAACTCTTACCCACTGCTGCTGCTGCTGCTGCTGCGGCTTCAGCGTCCGCAAGTCTCTTTTGAGCACGTTTTCCTTTTCTTGCAGATTTTCCTCGTTGTTTAGCAGTTTCCTCATCTATATCCTCATCCTCATCTCCTATTAGCAATAACCAGCAGCAAAACATAGCCACAAATGCTTGTTACTATAGGCTCTGCGTCTGAAGTATTATTAGATCTTTTTTTTAAATTACAGATGTAACTGAATGTTGACAATTTACATAAAATAAACATGATTTAAAAGAACAAGAGAATGCACTGGATTAAAAAAGTTAATGTAAAACACACATACACATAAACATACAGTAAAAGCCGCCTGCAGTCCTGGACTCTTTTTGTATGTTTGGTAAAACGGTAAAAGTGAATAATCTGCATGAAATAGTGTTATCATAAATGCAACCAAAGAGAAGTTACAAAATACCTCTCTTTTGAAACACACGTTTCCTTTTTTCCCTTTAAGTAAGACAAACCACATGTATAAGAGGTGGAACACACACTGGACACCACACAAAAGCACATACAGTTGTTACAAAAACAAATATAGAACATGTCTATATTGTCTATTGTCTAATCTCTGTAAGATTAGACGTAATTTTCACTGAATGCTGATATCAGACATACTCAGACAGACAGACTCATTAGTATGACATGGTAATGCTCACGTAACTTATTAGTGAGGGCAAAAACATTGTTTCCTTTGATTTCCCCATTTGACATAACTTCTGCAAATCATCTGCTTTCTCTCTTTCCTTTTGTCCCAGGCTGGACAGAAGAGCAATGAGTGGATGGTCTGTGGTTCACTGTGACTATCTCAGTGCAGGGTTTCCCAAACTTGTCAGGTCGCGACCCCCAAAAGTACCACGCAAGCAATTCAGGACCCCCATTTAAAAAAAAAAGCTTTGGTGCTTATAATGAGATCAAGCAGCAACTTTAAAATCTGGTTTATGAATATAGATTAACATAATTTACTTTGCAATTTGGCCTTTATTTACAAATTAGTGTGGTTTTCAATTAAGGATTTGATTAAAAATAATGTCGATATAGCCTGGCCTTCGCCAATTATCATTTCCCTACATGTACGTCTCGGTCTGATCTCAGTGGCTGTGTTACATTGGTTGAATTTCAACCTATTCAGCGAGCGAGGGAGGTGGGTGTTGTAGGTGACGTCAAGCATTTGATAGCGCTTCACTCACTCGGGAGCATTACATATGTCACGACCAAACGCTACCGATTGGGTAAAATCAGATACAATCGTTACAAACTTTAAAGGAGTTCACCCCCCCACTTGAAAACGGAGCTCAATTGTGAAGATCCAGACCCTCTGTACGAAATGAGTACGAGGGTATGGTAAGACCAGCCTAGTGTCGATGCTTTCTTTTTTATGTATTGAAATCATCTTATGACCCCCAGGAAGGTCCCGACCACCGTCTTAGTGCATAGTAATTTCCTGTTTGTTAAATTTGTCACCTATCTGTAGAAAGAATAATGTATGCACTATGCACTGATAAACATTTGTCAAAGCAGAATATTTAAGTAAATATTCTGCAGATGTTCCTGCAGACGTTTCTGTAGTAAATGTTCCATACTCTGCCCCATTATTTCCACACTGTAAAACGCTGAGGGAAAGTGCAATGCAATTTTTACACATTGTATAATCATCTGGCAGGAGTGTGAGCAGCACATCTTGCCAGTATTATACACATGTATTATTAATGCTACAAATTTTCTGGATCCAAAGTCATTTCAGTTTCTGAATGACTTTGAGAAGCGTTGTCTGCATCATGCAGCCTTTGAACTCTTACCCACTGCTGCTGCTGCGGCTTCAGCATCCGCAAGTCTCTTTTTGGCACGTTTTCCTTTTCTTGTAGATTTTCCTCGTTGTTTAGCAGTTTCCTCATCTATATCCTCATCCTCATCTCCTATTAGCAATAACCAGCAGCAAAACATAGCCACATGTGCCATTGTTATTATAAAGTCTCATTGTATTCTAATGTTTATTCATAACTTTCATCCGTTATGGATGGAATTGAATGCACTTAAGATAGATGATTGAGATCAAATGTACAAGATACGACTAATTAAGCATAATATTCAACTCATAAAATATATTCTTACAAACCACCTGTGGGTCATAGGCTGTGCATTTGTAAAAAAAGAAGGAAAAAAGATGGGGGGGGGGAGAACAATTACATTGTATTTCATTAGTAAAACAAACATTACATTTGCAGTTAATAAAACCTTTTATATGTTACAAATTGTGTAATCACAGAATATGCTTAAATATTTACAATATACAGCGAGTAAAATAAGCCTATCAAATTTCAGATATGCGTCTGCAGCTTTTAGATTTGCTCTCAGTGAGTGTAATAACTCATCCAGCCCTGTCAACATAAATTAATTAGTGCAGTGATTTTCTTACCTATGACAGTGTCTGGAACCAGTGGGCCATCTCTCTTCTTGCGTTTTCCTTTGCCCTCACCTCCCTCACCTCCTTCTCCTCCTGCGCCCTCTGCTCCGTCTCCAGCTGATTCACCCTCACCACTCTCAGTCTCAAGATCTTCTGAATCAGAGAACTCATCTTCGTCAAGTTCATCACCAAGTGCCCCTGCACCTCCAGCGCCCCCTGCTGCGCCCCCTGCTCCTCCTGCTCCTCCAGCCCCAACACCTCCAGCGCCCGCTGCTGCGCCCCCTGCTCCTCCAGCCCCAACACCTCCAGCGCCCCCTGCTCCTCCAGCCCCAATACCTCCAGCGCCCCCTGCTGCACCCCTGCTCCTCCAGCCCAATACCTCCAGCGCCCCCTGCTGCACCCCCTGCTCCTCCAGCCCCAATACCTCCAGCGCCCCCTGCTGCGCCCCCTGCTCCTCCAGCCCCAACACCTCCAGCTCCCTCTGCTCCATCAACTAAACCTGCCCTCCTCCTAGCAGCCTCCTCCTTAGCGGCCCGATCAGCAGCTATTTTTGCTTGCTTTTTGGCTTTAGCTTCAGCCTTAGCTTTGGCCTTTGCTGCTGCTTTTGCTGCATCCTCCACCTTCTTAGCTTCTTCAGCTTCAGCTTTGGCCACAGTGTCTGATGCCTCCCTCTCAGCTTGAGCCTGTTTGGCCTTCTCCAACCTTTCAGCCATTTCTTTCTCATATCTTTCTTGTTGTTCTTTAGCGATCCTTGCCAGTTCTTCATCATTGGCTGCTCCTGCTATGGTACCCTTGCGTTCCCCTTTCTTTCCCTTAGGATCTTTATCAGCTGCAAAATAAATGTAAAACATTAGTGAATGTCTTTGTTAAAACATTAGTATCTATTGTGTTATCAAATAATGTTTGTGGAATAAATTTACGTTTTTCTCTTTAAGTTACCATTAAAACTATAACTTCTTTGCATATCACCTACACTTGTCAAATAACCATATCTCACCTTCCACTATTAGCCAGGCATTGCAGGACTTGACTCCTGCCACAGCCGCGTAGATCCCAGCGTCCAAAGGTGAACAGTCTCTTATGATCAGTTTGTGGATCAGCTTATCCTCAGACATGCTGATTTCAAACTTCTCCCCATGGGTCAGTGGAGCCTTTTTACCAAACCAATTGAGGCCATCAAAGGGTGCTGTCAGGACGCACTGGAACATGGCGTCTTCTCTCTCCACTGCCTTGACCTCCTGGATTTTGACCGCAAACTCCACTTCCGGAACTGCAAGTATTAAGATAATAAACAAAAACAAACATCTAGCAAATTTGGCTTGATGGATTCCTGACGTCAAGCAGCTCGCCTTTAAAGTTTGTGGAGAAGACGTTGACGCCCTCAACATCCACTGAGTAGAGTCCAGCATCTTCTTTACCCAAGCCTTTGATTGTAAACACATATTTCTTTCCGACTTGTTTTAAGCTGTGCTTTATCCCCTCGCTGTCCTCTTTGGTAAATGGAATCATAACACCGTCCTGTGAGATTACAAGTATTTGCATATACACAGTATAAACTCATGGGCACAGTAGATATATTTCTAAATAGATTATGTTTATCTGAGTGGTTATTTCGTATCTGAGTAATTCTGAAAGTGTTGATCTACCTCAATGTTTATGCACAACAAACTTATGGTTCACAGACAATGGTCCTAAAAGGTAATTTACCACTCATGACATTTTAGTTTAAAGGGATATTTTAGGATTTTTGACATAGGGCCTCATTTCCTAGCTATCCAGAGTGATGTTGATTTCTGTATATGTACAGTGCATCCGGAAAGTATTCACAGCGCTTCACTTTTTTCACATTTTGTTTGTAGCCTTATTCCAAAATTGATTCAATCCATTTTTCCCCTCAAAATTCTACACATAACACCCCATAATGACAACGTGTAAAAAAGTTTTTTGAGATTTTTGCTAATTTATTACAAAAAATAAAAAATAAAAAAAATCACATGTACATAAGTATTCACAGCCTTTTCTCAATACTTTGTTGAGGCACCTTTGGCAGCAATTACAGCCTCAAGTCTTTTTGAATATGATGCCACAAGCTTGGCACACCAATCTTTGGGCAGTTTTGCCCATTGCTCTTTGCAGCACCTCTCAAGCTCCATCAAGTTGGGTGGGGAGCGTCGGTGCACAGCCATTTTCAGATCTCTCCAGAGATGTTCAATCGGATTCAAGTCTGGGCTCTGGCTGGGCCACTCAAGGACATTCACAGAGTTGTCCTGAAGCCACTTCTGTTATCTTGGCTGTGTGCTTAGGGTCGTTGTCCTGCTGAAAGATGAACCGTCGCCCCAGTCTGAGGTCAAGAGCGCTCTGGAACAGGTTTTCATCCAGGATGTCTCTATACATTGCTGCATTCATCTTTCCCTCTATCCTGACTAGTCTCCCAGTTCCTGCCGCTGAAAAACATCCCCACAGCATGATGCTGCCACCACCATGCTTCACTGTAGGGATGGTATTGGCCAGGTGATGAGCAGTGCCTGGTTTCCTCCAAGCATAACGCCTGGCATTCACGCCAAAGAGTTCAATCTTTGTCTCATCAGACCAGAGAATTTTCTTAATCATGGTCTGAGAGTCTTTCAGGTGCCTTTTGGCAAACTCCAGACGGGCTGCCATGTGCCTTTTACTAAGGAGCGGCTTCCGTCTGGCCACTCTACCATACAGGCCTGATTTGTGGATTGCTGCAGAGATGGTTGTCCTTCTGGAAGGTTCTCCTCTCTCCACAGAGGAACGCTGGAGCTCTGACAGAGTGACCATCGGGTTCTTAGTCACCTCCCTGACTAAGGCCCTTCTCCCCTCGCTCAGTTTAGATGGCCGGCCAGCTCTAGGAAGAGTCCTGGTGTTTCCAAACTTCTTCCATTTACGGATGATGGAGGCCACTGTGCTCATTGGGACCTTCAAAGCAGCAGACATTTTTCTGTACCCTTCCCCAGACTTGTGCCTCGAGACAATCCTGTTTCGGAGGTCTACAGACAATTCATTTGACTTCATGCTTGGTTCGTGCTCTGACATGCACTGTCAACTGTGGGACCTTATATAGACAGGTGTGTGCCTTTCCAAATCATGTCCAATCAACTTCATTTACCACAGGTGGAGTCCAATGAAGCTGTAGAACCATCTCAAGGATGATCAGTGGAAATAGGATGCACCTGAGCTCAAGTTTGAGCTTCATGGAAAAGGCTGTGAATACTTATGTACATGTGATTTTTTTGTTTTTATTTGTAATAAATTAGCAAAAATCTCAAAAAACTTTATATATACAGTGCATCCGGAAAGTATTAACAGCGCTTCACTTTTTTCACATTTAGTTATGTTACAGCCTTATACTAAAATTGATTCAATCCATTTTTTCCCTATATATATATATATATATATATATATATATATATATATATTATATATATATATATATATATATATATAATGTGTGTGCATCATGTCAGGGCCTGGTGCTGTCCAGTTTTTCATACCTGAGACTCTTTCTTGGATGTCTGTTACTGTGATGGTAACTGGATTCTGTTCAGGGAGGTTGCTGTGGTCCTCTCTCAGAGCCACCAGCCACTGTGCATCACTGTTGTGTGCTGCCTCATTCTCCCATATGCCTTTCCAGTACTGTTCAGTTTCCAGCCTTGATGGGTCTGCGTCTGCTATTGTTACCCTGCCATCGAGCGTACACTTTCGCTGGTTGAGTTGCGAACAGCCGTTCGTTGTCTGTCTCTGTGTACCTCTTTAGGCGGCTGGCCAAGGCTTGGAGCCTTTGTTTGGCAGGTATATATGAAAAACTGGACAGCACCAGGCCCTGACATGATACACGCCTACTGGCTAAAGACACTCCATGAGCGCTTGGCAGCACAAATGAACCAGATGCTGAGGATGGGAATCACCCTGAATGGTTAACCGAAGGGCGCACAATCCTGATCCTGAAGGATCCCTCAAAGGGTACAGTCCCATCCAACTATCGGCCAATAACCTGCCTCTCCACAACGTGGAAGCTCATGTCCGGCACCATAGCGGCTAAGATAAGCGGGCATATGAATCAATACATGAGCACAGCTCAGAAGGGAATCGGTAAAGATACCAGAGGTGCCAAACACCAGCTCCTTGTAGACAGAACAGTCGCTCGAGACTGCAGAACCCGACACACTAAACTGAGCACTGCCTGGATTGATTACAAGAAAGCTTACGACTTATCCCAAGGAGACGCCCTGTGTCCACTGCTGTTCTGCATAGGTCTGAACCCCCTCAGCTAAATAATCAACAAGACTGGCTATGGATACCGACTCAGGAACGGGGCCACCATCAGTCACCTCCTCTACATGGATGACATCAAGTTGTACGCTAAGAATGAGCGAGACATCGACTCACTGATCCATACCACCCGGATATACAGTGCAGACATTGGGATGTCATTCGGACTAGAGAAGTGTGGTCGGATGGTGACTAAGAGAGGGAAGGTAGTCCACACAGAAGGTGTCTCACTCCCAGAAGGAACAATAGCAGACATTGTGGACAGTTACAAATACCTCGAAATCCCACAAGCAAATGGCAACCTCGGAGAGGTGACAAGGAAAGCAGCTACGGCCAAATACCTCCAACGAGTAAGGCAGGTCCTAAGAAGCCAGCTCAATGGCAAGAACAAATCCCGGGCAATAAACAGCTACGCCCTGCCAGTGATCAGATACCCTGCAGGAATAATAAGCTGGCCAAAGGATGAGATACAGACCACAGATGTTAAGACACGAAAGCTCCTAACCATGCATGGAGGGTTCCACCCAAAATCCAGCAGGAAGGAGGCCGAGGACTAGTGAGCGTGAGAGCCACTATCCAGGATGAAACATCCAAAATCCATAAGTACATCAAGGACAAGGCTCCAACAGATGACGTGCTCAGTGAATGTCTCAGACAATGGGGAACAGAAGATGAGGCGCTGGAGGTCACGTCATGGGAGGACAAACCCCTACACGGGATGTACCACCAAAACATAACTCAAGTGGCGAATATCAAGAAATCCTACCAATGTCTAGACAGAGCTGACCTGAAGGACAGCACAGAGGCACTCATCATGGCTGCACAGGAGCAGGCCTTGAGCACCCGAGCAATAGAGGCCCAGATCTATCACACCAGGCAAGACCCCAGACTGTGCCCCAGACTGTGCAAAGAGGCCAATGAGACAATCCAGCACATAACTGCAGGGTGTAAGATGCTGGCAGGGAAAGCTTACATGGAGCGCCATAACCAAGTGGCTGGCATAGTGTACAGGAACATCTGTGCAGAGTATGGGCTGGAAACCCCAAGATCAAAGTGGGAAACACCTCCAAAGGTGGTCGAGAATGACCGAGCCAAGATCCTGTGGGACTTCCAGATACAGACGGGCAGAATGGTAATGGCGAACCAACCGGACATTGTGGTGGTGGACAAAGAGCAGAGGAAAGCCATGGTGGTTGACATAGCAATACCTAGCGACTTCAACATCAGGAAAAAGGAACACGAGAAACTAGAGAAATACCAGGGGCTCAGAGAAGAGCTAGAGAAGGCCTGGAGAGTGAAGGCATCAGTGGTGCCCGTGGTCGTGGGGGCACTCGGGGCAGTGACCCCCAAACTGGAGGAGTGGCTCCAGCAGATCCCAGGAAATACATCAGACATCTCGGTCCAGAAAAGTGCAGTTCTAGGAACTGCAAAGATACTACGCAGAACCCTCAAGCTCCCAGGCCTCTGGTAGAGGACCCGAGCTTGGGAAAAAGAGACTGCCCACGGAGGGTGAGAAAGAGTTTTTTTTAATATATATATATATATATATATATATATATATATATATATTATGCAGTCCTTATATTTGAACAGTTTAGTGGTGCTAGGCTAGTGCTAGGCTAGTGCATGTCTATGGTAACTAGTAGCCTGCATTAAAAATATGACCCAAGCACAGTGCGCCTGAGGCAAATCACTTATAACACCAGACTACCGATATACAGTGCCTTGCGAAAGTATTCGGCCCCCTTGAACTTTTCGACCTTTTGCCACATTTCAGGCATCAAACATAAAGATATAAAACTGTATTTTTTTGTGAAGAATCAACAAGTGGGACACAATCATGAAGTGGAATGAAATTTATTGGATATTTCAAACTTTTTTAACAAATAAAAAACTGAAAAATTGGGCGTGCAAAATTATTCAGCCCCTTTACTTTCAGTGCAGCAAACGCTCTCCAGAAGTTCAGTGAGGATCTCTGAATGATCCAATGTTGACCTAAATGACTAATGATGATAAATAGAATCCACCTGTGTGTAAGCAAGTCTCCGTATACAGTAAATGCACCTGCTCTGTGATAGTCTCAGAGGTCAGTTTAAAGCGCAGAGAGCATCATGAAGAACAAGGAACACACTAGGCATGTCCGAGATACTGTTGTGGAGAAGTTTAAAGCCGGATTTGGATACAAAAAGATTTCCCAAGCTTTAAACATCCCAAGGAGCACTGTGCAAGCGATAATATTGAAATGGAAGGAGTATCAGACCACTGCAAATCTACAAAGACCCGGCCGTCCCTCTAAACTTTCAGCTTATACAAGGAGAAAACTGATCAGATGCTGCCAAGAGGCCCATGATCACTCTGGATGAACTGCAGAAATGTACAGCTGAGGTGGGAGACTCTGTCCATAGGACAACAATCAGTCGTATACTGCACAACTCTGGCCTTTATGGAAGAGTGGCAAGAAGAAAGCCATTTCTTAAAGATATCCATAAAAAGTTTTCCACAAGCCACCTGGAAGACACACCAAACATGTGGAAGAAGGTGCTCTGGTCAGATGAAACCAAAATCGAACTTTTGGCAACAATGCAAAACGTTATGTTTGGCGTAAAAGCAACACAGCTCATCACCCTGAACACACCATCCCCACTGTCAAACATGGTGGTGGCAGCATCATGGTTTGGGCCTGCTTTTCTTCAGCAGGGACAGGGAAGATGGTTAAAATTGATGGGAAGATGGATGGAGCCAAATACAGGACCATTCTGGAAGAAAACCTGATGGAGTCTGCAAAAGACCTGAGACTGCTATTGCTGTTTGGAAGAGAGTCTGTTTTAGTTGAGTTGTACTCAGGCCCGCCTTAATGTACCCATAGGCCCCGGGGCTTAAACAGAATTGTAGGCCCCCCTCAGCGCAAACCCTAACCCTTACCCTAACCTATAACCCTAACCCTAAATCCTACAAAACCCTAAGTCGGCTACTACATGTATCAAAAATAAATGTTAAATGACATCTTGCATTGTGTATCAAAATCTCAATCTTTAATGCAAAAACAGTACAACCAGGCCCGCCTTATCCAACGGGCTAGCAGGGGCTGGAGCCCAGGGGCCTACCATAGTCAAGGGCCTATCAGAATTAAAGAGGAAAAAAAAGTTGATTTTCATGTCAATCACTTCACTTTGCGGCATGACTATCCGTATGCGATGATTGCGCGGCACTCCTATGTGTGTACCTGGAGACAATGATCCAAAACATAAAGCAAAATCTACAATGGAGTGGTTCACAAATAAACATATCCAGGTGTTAGAATGGCCAAGTCAAAGTCCAGACCTGAATCCAATCGAGAATCTGTGGAAAGAACTGAAAACTGCTGTTCACAAACGCTGTCCATCCAACTTCACTGAGCTCGAGCTGTTTTGCAAGGAGGAATGGGCAAATATTTCAGTCTCTCAATGTGCAAAACTGAGACACACCCCAAGCGACTTACAGCAGTAATCGCAGCAAAAGGTGGCACTACAAAGTATTAACTTAAGGGGCTGAATAATTTTGCACGCCCAATTTTTCAGTTTTTTATTTGTTAAAAAAGTTTGAAATATCCAATACATTTCGTTCCACTTCATGATTGTGTCCCACTTGTTGTTGATTCTTCACAAAAAATTAGTTTTATATCTTTATGTTTGATGCCTGAAATGTGGCAAAAGGTCGAAAAGTTCAAGGGGGCCGAATACTTTCGCAAGGCACTGTAGTAATTGTCTGTGTTGACTGAATAATCTTTTAAAAATATAACCATTTTGCATTTAAAAGAACTGCAGCATCAGCTTCCTGGTTGTAAGCTACACAGCGGCGGAGTGATCTGCTAGGTTACCGGATCTACAGTAGTTTGTTTACCTTCGGCCAGCATTACTACACGTGGAATTCACAAAGGAGCTTTCTACAAATCAGATATGGTAACGTTTGGAGGACTACCCGATGATTTGAAGAGGTTTTTAAGGCGGGCTACTAGTTACCATAGACATGAACTAGCCTAGGTCTAGCCTAGCACCACTAAACTCTTCAAATATAAGGACTGCATGAATTAAAAAATATATACAGTATTTATCTCCAGAAATCAAAAACACTACTAGGAAATGAGGCCCTATGTCAAAAATCCTGAAATATCCCTTTAAATGTGAGATTTTAGGTGTTTGTAATATAGAAATGAGCAGCCAGTATAGTGCCTGCCCGGACAACATCGAAGGAGTTTCTTCACCTTGTACAGGAAGAGTTTACTGGTGGGATCTTTGAGGTCCATATCCAGCTCAATTGTTGCACAGTCGTCATCCTTGACCTGAATAGGTTTGAGGGTACTGATTTGGGTAACAAACTAGAACGTGGATACAGAAGGAAAGTAAGGTAAACATGACAAAATGAGCAATTCATTCTCGAATAACTGTTTCCACACCTCTGCGATCTCCTCTTCCCGCGCCTTCTTCATTTCGGTGAGTTTCTTGAGCATGCCGCGAAAATTTGTGATGCCGTGCTCCACACAGATTGCCTCATAATCTTTCTTTTCTGCACTGAGGAGGATCTCCCACACCTTCTCCTCTGGATCCATCGGCTTTTCCTCACGAGTTCCATCGGGATTTCTACACAGTGAAATACAGTAGACTTCTAAGAAACATACTTTTGCTTTAACTTTATAATCTTATGTTACCTTTTCTTCAGGTTTTTCCTGAAATCCGCTACATCTGTATAACAGTGATAAGGGATAGAAGTGTATATTAACAGCATTCATGTGATACATTACAATTGAAGACTTTCTGATAGAAATGTAGGGCAGCATTGGTAACAAAACTTGGTCAACAGGTTTTCACTCCCCAGAGGATCTTAATTGATGACTCTTCTTGCTATTGAAATCAAATTAATATTATTTTTCTACATATTGCAAAATTCAGATGCTGTAAAAAATTGCAAAAAATTGATGGATAGTAATGGAAGCACTTCACTGGTTCCACTATGTAAGAATGATACCAATAAGATTAAAAGTTTACTTTTTTGGAAAAAATTGCAAATGGCAAGAAACAGCAGGCCACTTTTCTTTAACAGCCAAACATTACAAAATATTACCTTCTCCTTGGACTTTCAGATTCTGTAGCTCCTTTTGTTTAGAGAATCCAACTGCAATAAAAAACACATTTAATTTAACAACATCAATTAAATGTTAATGTTGTTAAATGTTAATGTTATTAAATTATAAAATATATTTCAAAATGCATTAGGTTAAATATTCCTTATGTTGAATAAATATTGTTGACCCCTCCTAAATTATCTGTTGAGCTCAATTTGCTGCTTGGGTCCATATGATTGTATCTGTTAGATTGGTAACAGCAGCTCTCCCTGATTATCCCTTTCTCATTCTCAAACATTACCCTCACAATGCAAGTAAGTGTGTTATTTGTCATTGTACTTTGTACAACTAAATTGTACAACATTGGGCATCATTGTTAATATATTTTGAAATGGTTCAACCACCTCACTCTTTTTAGCTTTTAGCCTCCCCTTATTATCTACAGGTGAAACTCGGAAAATTTGAATATCGTGCAAAAGTTCCTTCATTTCTGTAATTCAACTTAAAATGTGAAACTAATATGATATAGACTCATTACATGCAAAGTGACATATGGCAAGCCTTTGTTTGTTATAATTTTGATGATTATGACTTACAGTCCATTTTCAAAATATTCTAATTTTCTGAGATTTTTAATTTGGGTTTTTTACAAGCTGAACCATAATCAAAATTATAACAAATAAAGGTTATACTATCTCACTTTGCATGTAATGAGTCTATCATAGTTTTACAGTTTTAGTTGAATAACAGAAATTAATGCACTTTTTAACGATGTTCTAATTTTCCGAGTTTCACCTGTATTAGATATATTGTAAAAGATAATAAGGTGACTCACCCTCAATAACATTCAAGACTACAGTGCAAATAGCTCGTCCATGCTCATTAGAGGCAAAACACTTGTAAGTGTCTGCATCTTCGGGGGCAACTTTAGGAAACTGATAAAGAAAAAGTCAGTGTTGTGAAAACAATTATGTTGTAAGTTTTTGCGTTAGTATCTTAGATACAGTAGTACCTCCAGTGTGTGTTCATGTGAGGACTCATCATATTTTTGTATGCACACGTCTGGGTGGAACACGATTTCACCATTCGCCCTGCTCCAGGTCACAGCGGGGGTGGGATTTCCAACCACAATGGCTTTAAATATGGCAGTTTTACCTGCAATAGGCCCCAGTGTATGTTAGCTATACATGTTGTATAAATTAAGTATACATTTATTATATAGCAAAAACCAGACCTTCCTGAATAGTGAGTGCGATGGGTTTACGGGTGAAGTCAGGAGTGGACATTCCCTCAGGAAGCTCCTCCGTGAACTGAGTGATCATCACCCCTGGCACTTTGGACTTCTTCTTGATGCCTAGTCACAGACAAAACGTCATAAGAAAGAATCATATGAAAGAATCATAATATTTCTTCTAGTGACTCTTTGGTGGATATACATAATCCGCAACATTTTCCCCTCTAAAGAAAGTGACTAGAATTTGTGCACAAATTCCTAAAAATCTTCTCTACTATTAAGAAGTATAAGTCAAATCTAATAACGTCTCCAAACATATTTTCTTTACTTTAACTTTTGTTATACTTCCACGTGAGCTTTCTGTGAATTTAATTTTAACTAAAGAGACATAAAAATTAAAAAAATGAATCAACAACTTGGTTTTTACTATTATAAAATCAAGACCATTAACGTTGATTTGGAGGACCAAAAATTATTAAAGTATAAATAAATACAGGAATATATAAATAAATACATTCATTTTGGACAATAAAAATTAAATATTTACATTGATATGTTATATTTATTTTATTTATTTATTTATTTATTTATTCATTTAAGAGGATAACCCCTTGAGATGCATCATCTCGTTTTCAAGAGGGTCCTCAAAAGTCGCCAAAGAAATCAAAGCACAAAACAGATACAGCAGTACAGGCATGGAACCAAAACATAGAAGACACAACAACCAACCACTAAATCATTAACATACATCTTCCAACACATACATCCCTTGCACCCTACAGCACACACATCCACTCTAACCACCACACACACAGAGCTCACTACTTAGAACTTTGAATTTTGAACAATCAATTACAATTCTAAAAGCAATTGAAGCGGTTTGTAAATATTGCAAAAGAACATTTTTATACGTTTGATAGTAGGTTATAGAGCGGATAGAGGCAGGTTGATTATTCCAATCAAAAGGTGCTTTGTAATTAAATGAAAATGTATTACTCTGAAATTAAATAAATATACTTTTATTTTGGTTATTTATCAATATCTACATTTCTTCATTTATTTATCCATTTATTGCATGTATTTATTTATGTATTTCTACATTTATTCATTTTTGTATTTCTTCATTTATTTATTTATGTATTTCTACATTTATTCATTTATGTATTTCTGTGTCGCTACATTTCTTCATTTATTTATTGATGTATTTCTAGAGAAATATATAAATAAATAAATGAAGAAATGTAGAAATACATAAATAAATAAATGAATAAATGTAGAAATACATAAATAAATAAATGAATAAATGTAGAAATACACAAATGAATACATGCAATAAATGGATAGATAAATAAATAAAGGAAGAAATGTAGATATTGATAAATAACCTAAATAAAAGTATATTTATTTGATTTCAGAGTAATATTTAACATATCAATGTATATATTTAATTTTTATTGTCCAAAATGAATGTATTTATTTATATATTCCTGTATTTATTTATTTATACTTTAGTCTAATCTTAGTAATTTTTTGGTCCTCCATAGATTTCTGTGTTGTATCTGTTAATAATGTGAAGTAACTTGAGTTGATTATTTGAGTTAATTTTGTTTCATTTTTTTGTGATAATCATGCATTTCCAAGTAACAAAATAACTTTTTTATGGCATTTAGTTGGATGTAATTTAGTGAGAAAAAGGTTAGTCCAATGAATGAAATTGTGAGTTGACATGAGTGAACATATTCTTCTGCACAGAAGATTACTCTGTTGATCTTAAGGATATAAAATACCTTTATGTTGTATTTTAGGGAGTCATAGAATTGTCCACATATTTCTGTGTAAGTTTTAATTTGGAGGGTACATCTCCCAGTGAAGTTGTGTAGGTCATGGAGGAGGACTCCTCTGCACAGTCCTGCTAAGGTTTGCTGTCCTCATGCGTTGGAGGTAAACTGCTGGAAGCAGGTGCTTCAGATCAGTATGTACTGCATGTACTGCAACATTATATGTATATCGCTGCACTGCCATTCCTGCAAGGGGGTTCGGTGTTTTTGCTGGGAGTAGGCACAGGTGTGAACATATTAGGGTTTATTTTATGTAATCTACTCAAACGTCAATTAATAACTAGACCTGTCCAATATTTAGTTTAGTTTATTGCATGTGTGTACATTTTAAGCATGTAAACTATTACATATTTTGACAGCTATCAGGTTCCATCCTAGTCCCCATGTGAAAGGCCTGGCTTGAAATAAACCTTACTGCCCTCTTTGTTTTTATATAGTCAGATTGCATAAGAGATATTTTCAATAGGTTATATAACTCTAAATATATCCCCACTATATTTCATTTTGACATTTATTCATACAAGTAACAAATACAATCTAAAATAACAAATTTAAAAGAGGTGGTTAACCTCTTTTAAATTTGATATTTTAAATTTTATTTGTTACTTATATCCTCAAACTTGTAAATATGAATCTTATAGGCTTCATATCTGTAGATATTTGCTAGTACCTTTAATTTCAAAGGGCTATGATTAAAAAGTCAATAACTTATTTTTTTTGCTTTGGAAAAGGTTCCCCCTGTTTTCTTCGTTAAAACTTAAAATTAAAGTTCTGTTTACCTACTTTCCTAGTTTCGATTACTTCCTGTAATCTTCCTCAGTGTCGCCTGGTGGTGAAGGGACTGTTGTAGGAGGTTTACATGGATTTGCCAGTCAGTAGGTAGCGCTTACACCCTCACCTGACGTCTATCTTGTTTTTAGTGTTTATTTAGTCTTTTGTCCTTGAAGAAACTGGTCAGAGAACTATAGACTCCACCTCTTGGAGAAGGAGCAGTAACCAAATGCTTAGTGTATGAGACCATAAGGTCACTGTGGGTCATTTTTACACAGAATTTACCTAAATAAGCAACAAAAGTTATGATTTTTACTTTGTAATTTTTTTGATAGGGTCTTATTTAACCATATAATCATTATTTAGGATGCTATTGTGCAAGGGATGATTTTATAACTTGGTGGTAGTTTTGGTAATTTGGTAACAAATTGTGTTATTGTGAAGGGAAAGTTCCATCATCATCTTTCAGTAAAACCCCTCTGTGAATGAGGAGGTCATGCAACATCCAACATGGAGCATGCACTTATCTGGACATTGATGTGATAGAGGACATTCTGGCTCGCATACCTTAGTCGTCTGGGTGAAATCCCTCTGTACCGCCGACTTAACGCGACAGCGAGAGGCAGGAGAGGGAACAGGACAGGTAAATATGAATCCTGACAAGTACCATGGCAGCTTGGCACTTGGACAGGATCTCGAGACAAAGTACACACAACTACTACAACATATAATAGACTGTAGTACAACCCAAAAGTAGTGGGAAGCACAGAGACACACAGCTGGAGCCAGGCCAGTGTTTAGACAACCCAGACACATCACAAACACAGAGGTTAGCGGGAGCTCTACTGCGGAGTGTTAGTAGTATGGCGTTGCAGCAGCATGTGGTGGTTATGCTGTGCAACGGCTCATTAGACTTAGCTTCACAAGGCGTTTTTCAAGGTGATCTCTCAGGATGATTCCTGTGCAGTGCTTGAGACAAATGTAAACGCTTTAGGGAAGAACAAATTGATAGGAATTAATTTCAAGTAATATTTCATAATTCTGTATCTTCGTGACTTTAGTCGATGTGATCTTCTGTTGGTTGGAGACAGTTGCATCAGTATTACCGCTGATTATTGTTGAACATTACACTGGTTCTTTTCCACTGCTTTAATGTGGTTGTGGTAGTTCTGGCAAAGTCATTTCTTCAGTTATGACTTCATCTTTCCCATTTGCACAGTTCATTTTTTCAGTTTTAATCTGAATATGCATTTGCTTGTATACTTTTGTAGAAAGTTGATTGTTTTTTCTTCTTTTGTTGTTGACGAAAATTGCCTTCTGTTCCGTTCTTTGAGCGATTTGAAATCCCTTGAATGTTACTTGGACTTCTTCCACGTGACAAAGAAGTTGCTCCCAGGCTTATCTTGACTTTTCTCTCAAAGAAAGTATGCAACATCGAACAGAATAGCGCTTCATTCAGACGCCTTCACATCCCACTTCTTAAAGAAAACAGCAGCAGACTTATGTAATCTTCTGTGTGGCAGCTATCCAAGGTGTTTCTTTTCACTCTGTTTTCAATGCACCAACGACATATGTTTGAGTCACTCAGTGTTGAGGTATAAACCAATGATTCCTCTTCATTCCCATGATTTCCATTGCTATGTATCCCCAGAGCAGAGAAATACATCCGGAGACTGACCTATAACAGAGGACCGTCCTCCACTTACCTGCCTGCCCCGCGCAGTCTGGTCTGTCACCTTGGATCTCTTCCACATCTTGCCGTCTGTCTGAGCTCTGCTGGATCAGGCTCTGGGGGAAAACACAGGGATTACAGCCACTGGGTGATTTAGACTCATCCTTTTGTTCTCACTCATTGTTTTCATTTGTGTGTGTACATTCTTTCAAGCTATTTTTGTTGGGAAGAGTTGTTCTCCTGCCACAAGTGCAGTTTCACTCACCAGCCAGCAGAAGGCAGCATCCAGTTTCATTACACTTCAATGCCAGCTTCCCTCAATGTGAACCACTGTAGTCTATTGCTGTCTGGAGCTACTTGAGGAGGGAGCCTGCATGTTTGAAGCTTTTCTAATTATATTGCATTTTAGAATATTAATATTATTATTTAGTTTTTTGCCTCACATTCAGTCTGTCAGGGCAGTTGAGAAGTACCTATCCACCTAATATACATGTGATTGAGGCAAATTGGAGTAAATCTAATTTTAGCTCCTGCCTGTTTGTTCTTAAATATAACTTTTATACAGCACATTTCAAAATGTATGACACAATGTTTTACACAATCCCAGAAGGAAAGAGAATAAAACAGTCAAGACAAAATTCTAATCAAAGTACAGGAATTAAGCAAACAAAAAACACTTAAAAGGACATTTAAAAGATGCTGACGATAAAGGTAGCTCATATAACCTCATCTAAAACACAAAAACAACTTCAAAGCTTATATGACTATAACCCAAAGCACTTGTTTTATCTCTATTTTTCCTGTCAGTTGAAATGTGTTTTCTGATCACAACAAACTCTCTCTGACCCTTGTAAACCTATAAAAGGTCAAAGTTAATGCCAGGACTATTTTCTGTCCTTGTAAAATATGACCTAATGCAGTTTAGGGACTCTCACCCTCTTATTGGACGGTTATGTGTAAGAAGTGGAGTTAAATATGACATTGACCACTAAATCATATTGTCTTTTACAGTTGAACTGTGGAAATATTGAGGGGCTTGGAGAGGTGAGTCTAAATATTGCTGTTGTGCCAAAGCTGTGGGCTTTTTCAGACCAATGTTTGCATCGGCTTTTTGAGTTTTCTACTTAATCAAGCACTACTTATGATGCTACTAGTTCTACTTCTACTACTACTCCTACTAATACTACAACTACTGTATTACTGCTTTAATACTGTTGTTGCTACCATAACTAGTGCTACTCCTGTTCATATACATTTTATATATAGTTTGCAACTACTACTTGGGTTTACTAATACGTTTACTAATGCGTTTATTCATTTCTTAAGACATTAAGTATCCCGTCATTGCTTACGTTGGACTGAAGTGCTGCAATTATAACATTAGACTATGCAGCATCACTTTCATGATCATTATCAATTATAATGTGTCACTTACGATCTGAAGAGATTAAACAGAACATCCTAAAAGGTGCTTTATTGGAATTTGGATCTGTTTAGAGTTTTGATTGACTTTTATTTGTTGAAAGACAAAGACTAATCCAGCTAGATTGCATTTCTATGGATTTACAGTTGAAAAACAGATAGAATATTTATTAGTTATTAAATTAAATAATCCCAGAGGCACCCCAACAAAATCAAAGCTTTTGGTTTGTTTACTTTATTGTCTCCATAGGGAAATTTGTCCTCTGCATTTGACCCATCCTTCAATGCCGCTGGGGCAACCTGTAAGGAGCAGTGGGCGACGGCAGTGCCATCTCCATGATGTGGAGCCAGGCTGATGGTCAGAATGATTCACCTATTATACATGTTTTATAGCGGTAGGGGAAACCGGAGTACCCGGTGGAAACCTACGCAGACACGAGGAGAACATGCAAACTCCACACAGAAAGGCCCTGTCCTGGTGGAAATTGAACCCAGAACCCTCTAGCTGTGAAGCGGAGGCGCTAACCGCTGCGCTACTGAGCCGCCTTGGAAATGTGAAATCGTGAATGGATCAAAAACAGCTCTACTAGGTTTACTAGGTTTCAGAGAGAATGTTGAATTTAAAACTGCTAGCCACTGCCACTCCTTTCTAGCTCTCACAAACCCTTCCACACAACCTAATGCAATGTGCATAGGCGTGTGGCATTATCAACTTTAGTGTGAAATATAGGCTAGTAAATTTTATTTATTAATATAACACCGTAACATCAGCAGGCACCAACCCCTTGTAAAAAATCTTCTAAAGAGCCCCTCTCTTTCATTCATTCGCCCTCTGTCTTTATCCGTTCTTCCGTCTTCCGGTCGGCTGGGCTGCGAGTGCCCAGGGCGCATCCCCTGTCAGGTAGATATTACAGATATTTGCCATTAATCTATCTTAGTGCTTCGTATGGCAGCTAATACAAGCTTCTCTCTAGTGTTGCGGATGGTTGAGGCGCCCACGGCTCCATAGGAACCTCTTATGTCCTCTTTCAATGAACGAACCTATGTTCACCTCTCTACGGTGGCATTGTCCTTTCTGTTTATTTATTTTATTTCAGTTATGCTAATTTCAAGACCATCACCACTTGCCTTGCCACAGGTGCTTTTCCACATAACACGCTTGCGTCCCGCATGCCTCGGTCTATGTACTCACCTTGTCACGTATCTACTCTACCCAGTACACACTTGTGTTTCCACTACACTACACAACCGCAGTTGTTGTGGGCAGTGCCCCCACAGATAGATGGAAGCAACGTCTATGTCACAGCAGTGGCCCAAAAGGTACCACCCCTTTTTGGAGGAAACAGCTGCTCTTGTACATTGGAATGAATGGGGAAAGATCGTCTGAGAACTTTTAATGAATTACATTAACCGTCTTCTCTATCATTTTTAAACTGAGCAGCTAAACCCACTGTGATCATGACTTGTCAATGACATTTTGCATGTGTAACTTTTTCACTGGTTGCTTTACAGTGCCTCGCGAAAGTACTAATACACCTTGAACTTTTGCACATTTTGTCATGTTTACAACCATAAAATAAAGCTTTTATTTTGATTTTTTTTTTTTACTGAAAGTTCACACACAAGTAACAGACAACTGTGAAGTGAAAGCAAAATGATACATGATTCTGTTATTTTTCAAAAAATAGAAAACTGAAAAGTGGGGCGTGCACAAGTATTCATACAGCATGAATCAATAATTTGTGGAACCCCTTTTGCTGCATTAACAGCAGCAAGTCTTCTGGGGTATGACTACAAGATTTGCACATCTAGAGACTGACATTTTATCCCATTCCTCTTTACAAACAACTCAAGCTCTGTCAAATTAGAAGGAGAACAGCAGTTTTCACGTCTTTCCACAGATTTTCAGTAGGATTTAGGTAAGGACTTTGACTGGGCCATTCTAACACATTAATATGTTTGTTTTTAAACCATTCCATTGTAGATTTAGCTTTGTGTTTAGGGTCATTGTCCTGCTGGAAGGTGAATCTCCGCCCCAGCCTCAATTCTCTTGCTGACTCCAGCAGGTTTTCCTCCATAATGTCCCTGTATTTGGCTCCATCCATCTTCCCAACTATTCTTACAATCTTCCCAGTGCCCGCTGAGGAAAAGCAGCCCCATAGCATGATGCTCTCCCCACCATATTTGACACTGGGGATGGTGCACTCAGGACGATGAGCAGTGTTAGGTTTGTGCCATATATAACGTTTTGCATTTGGGCCAAAAAGTTACATTTTTGTCTCATCTGACCAAAGCACCTTCTTCCACATGGTAGCTGTGTCCTCCATATGACTTCTAGCAAACTTCAAAGGGGATTTCTTATGGCAAGAGGAAAGAAGCAGCTAAAAGACGATGAAGACTTTGAAGGTAAGCAACATGCGAATGTTATGCTAACACCAGCTAAAGTTGCGCTAACAGCGGCTAAATGCTAACATCAGCCAAAACCCTTTTAGAATAGCGGTATGATGTTGTGAAATATTAAATCCGTATGACCTGCATGTTAATTGTGAGGGCTGTCCTCTCTCTCGTTTGCCAATCAGAGGCCAGCAGTCTGTTCACGTCACGTTAGTCTCGCGCTTTGGCCACAGCCAGAGGTTGGTGCCAAAATTTATACCTGGTCAGACCGGTTTGGCCCTGGTTTCGGCACGGTTGACCAGTCACTGGGCTATGTGGTGTCTGCCTGTGGAAAAGCCCCTCATGTGAATGTGTGCGTCTACATGGAGCCACTTGTATGTCAAACCTCTGCAATTCATCTGCCAGGCCTGTGTGTGGCGCTGTGTCACAGAAAATAGAACAAGACTGAAGTGCATGCACTGTAAACTTCCTCAATTGAAATAAATAACAGCGTGATGAATATGAAACTGCTCAATGGATTTACGATATACAGAAGAGACGAGGAGGTGAAGTTATGCTTCATAGTTCACGGGACTAAAGCAGAAGAAATGCTGTCAGTGAACAGACTTTTATTGTAAAACTGAATGAAGTTGTCTCCGCATCTTTTCCTAAAACAATGACATCACAGCACCAGCATTGTGTTTTGTTATCCCTAATCTACTGACCACAATCCTCTGCTCCACCGCAAGCCACAGGTATTCATATGCTGTTATTGTTGTCTGTTCAGAAAGTTTACAGCGCATGTGCTATCTACAGTCTTGTTCTGTTTTCTGTTTGGTGTCACATCGCCACACACTGGTCTGTCAGATGAATCGCTACGGTTTTCCACACGCAAACATTTTCAGAGCTGCAGTGGTTAATTTGTAAATTAGTAGTTTCAGGAACACTTTTGGTCTGATGTGATGGCTTCGGGAAACAGGCCAAAACATTTGCCGGAACACTGTCATTAAACATCATTATATCAGATCAAATCTTTGCCGGATCCTCCTAAATATTTCCCGGATTCTTTACCCTGAAAAACTGAAAATTGGGGGAATGCGTTCCCCCAAACGGGGGATCAAATTAAGCACTGCAGAGCTGGCTCTGAAAATGCTGGCTGGCTATAGAACGTTTTTGAAATTATACATGTTTTGTCTTCGTCAGGAAATAGCCCGGGACCTAATTTTTGTGTGTGTGGATGATACGCTGGATTGATAAAATAGTTTTGTGTTTAGTCCTGAGCTTGACTTCGTGTGGACGTGGCCTCTTCTACTGTCATGTCAACAACAACAAAACCCAGGTCATACTCTTGGGTTCACTATACAGAAGACTAAAGCTTCGACCTCAGAGCGTTTCAGCTAAATAAACTCGTACAGAAACAACCTGGCAAACTTTGAATTCAAGTTTTTATCATTCATTCAGATATACTTTTCCTTGTTGGAGGTCAAACTTTTAACCTTTTTTACCTTTGTGCCTGACTTTTTGTTGCCATAGAGTACATTTATTTTTTCCACCTCATAGTATGTTGTAAACACACAAAAAAGAGTCCTTGTTGCATTGTCTTCACCTAGATTTTTATTGGGTAATGGAAAATAGAAGTAGAATCTAAATTAGTGCCATTGATTTTGGGCTTGGTCCCCCCTCCTTCACTTTGCTGTACACAAGCATGAAACATGCGTATAATTTCTTTGCTTGAAGAATTTAGATATACAGGAGGGATTGTGGGAGCTAGAAACACGTTAAAAAAATCAGCTTTAAGTTTTTAGCTTTTAGTCACAAACAAACAAACAAAGTTGATTTAATGATTTTTTTTCTTAATTATTATTTATTATAATTTTTTTGTAGTTAACATTGCACATTTTTTAGACTCTGTACAGTTGGTCTGGGCAGAGAGGGCTATTATCTATGGAAGGTAGCTCATAATGATTTTTTAACTTGATTGGACTCATGAGGTTGATGGTGTGGGTGTGGTTTGAGCTCAGGCCTATTGCTCTTTATATTTTGGACAATTGCTGTGGAGAATGTTGTCTTGTGTATGTTTTTCCTCACGAGGACAATACATTTTCTACTACTACTACTACTAGTACTACTACTACTACTACTACAACTACATACATTTGGCTTTTGGGCAAATAATAAAGCTGGAATATTTATGTATTTGTTAAATTAATACCTATCACTTCTGACAGCTATTTCTTTCAATTTCAAAGCCTAAACCTGCAGTATAAAATTATCTTATTTTAGCTGCTCACAAGCATCAGCATATGTTATAAGGGGATCCTGGCCCCTGCTGTCTTCTTGGCTCAGGGTAGTGTTAGAAAATGAGCAGCACTTTGCATATGGTAAAATCAAAACAGCTTGCAAACTGTAGACAGGCTGACAGGAGAAACCCGCTTCTCCACTCAACCCACTCAACACTCGCAACTTGTATATTCATACCGATTTTCAACTGCATTAACCTTAGAATTGGAAAAATATTCAGAGTAAATAATATTGACAGGCAAGTTAGTAATAATATGAATTACATTGAAGATAAAGGCAAGACAAATCCTAAATATGGACTTAACAAGTTACAAGTATTAATAAAAGTAACATCAGGAATACGTATGTGTAGGCCTCCCTCAATGAAATAACCATTCTACATTCATATAACTATATTCAGCTGGACTTTGACATAGCTGACATATGCTGTATCATACAATGTTTATTATTATTATTATTAATAATAATAATAATTATAATTATAATTATAATTATAATTATTATTATAATTATTATAATGCATTAGTCTTAGATGGCGCTTTTTCAGACGCTCAAAGTTGCAAAGTTACAATTTCGTGCATTTTTCATTCACACCATACTCGGTGGTGGTAAGCTACTATAGCCACAGCTGCCCTGGAGTAGACTGACGGAAGCGAGGCAACCACTCTGTACCATTGGCCCCTCCGACCACCACCAACCACTCACTCACTCAAACTGGAGAAAATGTGCTCGGTTCAGGTTAAAGATTTGTAATGTCTTCAGTTGTACGTTTAATTTGTTTCCACTGTGTTGGACAGCACTGTCTTGTAAGTTGCTCTTGTTTCTGTAGCACTTTTTTTTTTAAACGACAACAGTGCTAAGGTTATATGTTAACAAAATAAACTTGCATTCAAAAGATCTTAAAGCCTTAAACTTGTTTTGTATTAGGTGACATGTTTAAAGGTGCTACAGACCAAACGCGACCACACCACCAACTTCCATGTTAACCCTATGTAGACGTGCTTCGACGCGCTTCGAAATGTAAGCAAAGCGTAGCAGATGAGGACAAACGCGCGTTACACGGTATACCCGGTACACGAGCAGGGATGCCGCGCCCACTGCTTCAAATGTTCACCTGTTACCTGCAGCAGCAATATATGCCTTGCATAGGGGCGCTGAAAGGACGGGGGGCCAATTAGTGATGTGTCGGTCGCGAACGATCCGGCTCTTTTGAACGAGTGTTTACAGTGAACGATATGAACGGGTTCGCGGAGGTCTTTGGAGGAGAGGCGTCACTTTAGTTGTGCATGCTTATTCTGCGAAACAAAAGTCACTGCTGGAGTGTGGTGGAGAGAGGAGTGTAGGATTGGCAGAGGGACAGTTTGTGAACGCACGACCGCAGGACGTGAGCGCGGCCTGCGGGGAAACGGTTTCAGAGCGCGGCTCTGGGGAAACGGCACGCCCGAACGCTCCCAGCGCCAGCACTGTCCTGGGCCATAGGAGAGAAAAAGGCGCGCAGGGTCCATGAGTGACGAGGCGGCTACAGGAGCCCCGTCACTCACATCTTCCACCTGTTCGCTCAGCTCCACTCCGCTCTGCAGGGACATCACGGCACAGAGAGGGGCAGAGAAGCTTAATCAGGCCGTGTGACACGCCTCCTAATTATGACGCTTGCAAAACTTCACACGCCAGCAAACAGGCGTTTCTCGCGAGTGTGAAGCGGCAATGTTTGGCGTCCAACTAGAGGCGGATGGAGCGTGGACGCACGTTTGGTCTGAACGCACCTTACAGTAACATCTTACCACTATATCCCCTTTATCCATAAGCTTAAATTAGATTAGAGCTGTCGGAAATATTGGACCAGGGTTGCAGAAAGAAAACATACATCTTCAGTACATTTGACACATGTACTGTACTGTACTGTACTGTATGTCCCACTTTTATACATAATATTGTTGTACTCATAAAGCACCCAATGATAGTTTTGTCATCTAAATTGTCTATTTCTGACAGACTTAAATACATAGTTTACTGCTGGCATTGTTTTACCCCTGTGTTTGTTGTTGTTGAATAGTTGTTGACCATAACACTAAGTATGGAGTGAATGAATAGTGCAATGTAAAGCGTCTTTGAGTGTCCAGAAAAGCGCTATATAAAACCGATGCATTATAAGTTGATTTAGGCTGACCCCCGCGTGCTATAACACAAGGGGTCATATGGACACAAACCTCATTACTACACAAAAGTACTCTACAGTATATAGTGTAATGCTATAATCCTATAATGCTTTAATGCAACCACCATACATGACTGCACCACTGACCACGTATTCTTCAAAAGCCATCTGCAAACTTCTCAAATGTCCTCTTAATGTCACCCACGCCAGCTCAGTGTACAACACAGAAAGTGTTTTCAGACATGTAGCTCGCACCGATGACAAGGCCTTTTGGTGACTGATGAGCAACTAATGGTGCCGTCTTAACTCCAAAAGCGTGCACCCAATCATGTATTTATCATCTATCTATTTGCTAACATGGTCGTAAATGTTAGTCTTCCAGACCAACAGAGCTTATTTTTTTTCTATTTTGTCAGCATGTATTTTTCATTTTAAGAGACAAACAAATCCTAAGTAGAGCATTTGAATTACCTCAACTTGTAAACTTTGCCCTCATTTGTTGCCCTATAACCTATTTGAAACTTCTTTCAGGTTTTTCTCTCTCTTCTCTCTCAGTTTAACGCGTTACACTGTTGAGCAACATCTGCATTCTGCTGTTTTGGTTTTGTTTGGTGCAAACTGCCATAACTTTTTCTTACTTATTTTTAATTTTTTACTTGTAGTCATTTTCAATCAAGACCAACCCAACATAAACTTGACAGAGTCAGGTTAAATTTCTCGATCTAAACTTAGTCTGCCGCTGACCTCGCCAACAGCCTCTTGCTGCTGTTTCAGACGGTGAAATCCAAACTGACAGGTCTGCATGCCGCTCTACAGTAATTCTCATAACCCAATCTAAACTAACTCCTGTTTGGTTAAATGTATATCCAGTTAAATAATGTTTGAACATGCTCTGCAAACTGAGATATTGAAACAGGATAGCACTTAAAGACTATTAGGTTTTTTATTATCGTCCTTAAAGAAGTGCTTTTGGAAATAGATACTGATACATGCTTTTATATAGACCACCTTCTCTATAAAGTGATACGAGTGACTAAACTGTCACCTATTACCGTTGTAACCAAATATCTTTGTGTTCAGGCTCCAGGTAAGAGGCCACCCACCTGCTCACAATGTCCAGTGTTGGTTCTCTCCTCTCAGGCACCACTCAGGTCTCAACCTGCCTTCTGATTTCTTCAATGTAAGAATATATCCTTCCAGCAGTGTGTTCCTCTACTGCTTTGGAGCCAGTGGCAGCCAGTGACAGCCCAAAAGCTGTTTAGAGTTTTTTCTGTATACACCGCTACTCCAAAGTCACTGGTGGTGAAGGGGAGGGGGAAAAATATCAAGGGGGGAGGGGGTCAAACAACAGGTTAAATACTTAATGAATGTGTTGTTTGTATGTGGGGCAAGTAATGTAAATCTATAGAAATTGGATCTGAAAGGTAAACATAATATGTAGTACACTCTTCATTTATTATTCTCAGAACATTACTTTTAGCAATAATAATATTAAGTATTATATTTTTTATCAATATATTATTATGGGGTAATAAGTTTGTGAAAAGTTATTTTGATCAATTGCTATACTACATTTAAACAAGTTGAATACCATTTCATTATTTATCTGTACCTACTGGCTAATGATGTGTTCTACCTCTCACCTTAGAAACTCTTTCAATTCTTAGATTTAAGCAACTTAACATGTCTCCTCATATCTACATCCATTTTCTAATAATTCTTTGACTTGGTAAGGCTATTCTTTCGCCATTTCTAAAAAACACAAAGCTTGGACGGCATTTATTGAATATAGGGGAGATTTTTAATAACAAGTCGGGACTAAAAATGAAGGACTAAAACATGATGAAGTTCATGTTCAAACTTATTCACCTCTGTAGCACAAATTTTGCCTGCAAGCTTTTATAAGGGACAGTGGTATTCTCAGTGCGTGCCATTCTGCGTGCAGACTTATTTTAACTCTCTGTGAGACGTGCCAAGTGCTGTCCATAGAGACCGTAACACATAAATGATGCATACTGTAGGTGTGACCTCCATAGCCCTGAACATTTTGCTACCAACAGCTGCTTGTTACTTTGTTATTATCCCACAAACTTCAAAAACATCGACAACTGTTAATATTGTTGCACTCCCTGGATTTTAAAATTACTATTTTTTTTTAAAATGGCATTTGAATCCAATGAAGATTAATCAATCTTTTTCTCTCTCTCTCTCTCTCTCTCTCTCTCTCTCTCTCTCTCTCTCTCTCTCTCTCTCTCTCTCTCTCTCTCTCTCTCTCTCTCTCTCTCTCTCTCTCTGTCTCTCTCTCTGTTTGTGTCTATTGTCTCCAATGTGCTTGCAGAAGTTAAAAAAGCTCTTCCTGGTGACCCCATTTCTTTAGGCTCTATACTGAGCCTTTATATCAATGAGACAGCTGTGCTTGGATCCCTTCCACTTTGTTATTTTTTTCAGTATTCCTTTCCGACTAAACCTTTCTTACCCCGACAGTAAAAACTGTGAACTGTGACCTGAGTTAATACCTTGGGCCATAATTCTGTCAGTGTTTCATGTATCATTTTCTGTTCAGTCGACTCTTGGTTCTCATGCCAGTGCATGGAAATATCCACCGCATACACTACTCAGTAGTGGGGATCAGTCAACAATTAGTTAATAAACACAGTAGTGACTACTGTGTTTATTAACTAATTGTTGAATTGTTGTGAATATAATGGGCAAAGGTCCATTACCATCCTCCAGGTGTGATCTTGCTTATGTACGTATAGTGGGAACCAGATGTTTACATACACTTTATAAAAAGACACATTTGCAAAAATATTTCTATTTGCTAAATGCCAGAAGAATGAAAGATAGATTATTTTTAGAATTGTTTTTGTTACTTTTTACAAAATCAGAAGTCCAATTACTATACATTTAAACAATTTGGGAAAGCCCAGATGACGATGTCATGTCCTTGGAAGCACAAGTCTGGTTCATCCTTGGGTGCAATTCCAAGACACTTGAAGGTGCCATGTTCATTGGTTCAAACAATGATGGAAATGTCCAACCATCATACAGATCAGAAAGAAGGCGGGTTCTGTGTCCCAGAGATGAACGTGCTGTGGTCTGAAATGTGAATATCAACCCAAGAACAAATACAAAGTACCTGGTGAAGATGCTGAACCTGGTAAGAGTTTGTCATTATCCAGAGTGAATCAAGTTCTTTACCGACATGGGCTGAGAGGGTACTCTGTCAGGAAGAAGCCCTTACTCCAAAACAAACATGAAAAAAAAAAAAAAAGCTTTAATTTTTGGAAACATAACCTGTGGCCTGATGCAAAAGAAAATTGAATTTTTTGGCCATAATGACCATCGTCACGATTGGAGGAAACGGGAAATCTTGCAAGCCTGAGAACACCATCTCAACTGTGAAATAGGCGGTGGCAGCTGTGGGGCTGTTTTGCTGTGGGAGGGACTGGTGCACTTCACAAAATAGATTACATCATGAAGAAAGAACACTATGTGGAAATATTGGAGCAACATCTCAAGACATCAGCCAGGAAGTTAAAGCTTGGGCGCAGATGGGTCTTCCAAATGGACAATGACCCAAAGAATATGGCTAATACTGGTTACAAAGTGGCTTAAGGATAACAAAGTCAATGTTTTGAAGTGGCAATCACAAAGTCCTGATCTCAATCCAGTTGAAAATGTATGGGCAGAGCTGAAAAGGCATGTGCACGCAAGGTGGCCTAAAAATTTGGCTCAGTTACACCAGTTCTTTATGGATGAATGGACCAAAATTCCTGCCAACTATTGTGAGAAGCTTGTGGAAGGAAATCCAAAACGTTTGACCCAAGATACAGTATACAGTTTAAAGGCAATGCGTATGACTAAGTTTTATTGTTTTATGTTTTATAATTGTTGTTGGCATTATACACCTTGTCCAGGGACAACAGTTGAAAACTAGCTTTGCAGCTAATACTGACACATTTACAGAAATGTTCATTAATGTGTACTGTTCCTGTGAAATAAACTAATGAATTAATAAATAAATAAGTGTATGTAAACTTCTGGCTTTGTAAAAAGTAACATAAAACCGTGTAGAAGATTCTATCCCTCATTCTTCTGACATTAAGCAAATATAAATATTATCTGTTTTAATTCTAATTGACCAAAAAAAAAGTAGAAGTTAATTCTGGTTTCATGTCAGACAGTGAGGAAAAAAATGCAAATGTGTCTTTTTATAAAGTGTATGTAAACATCTGGTTCTCTGTCGTATCGAGACTATCTCTCCACCCAGTTACATATGGAATATGTAAATAGGTGGAGAGATAGTCTCTTCACTCAGAGAACCATGGTTACATACTGTAACCGTAACGTTCCTGCTGTATGTGCGTGTACTGTATGTTTAAAACAACTTCTTTCTCCTCGAGTGGAGCTACTTCTTTCAAGACTGTACCTCTCAGTTGGACACGTGTACAATGATAGCTTGGTATTCTTTACATTCTGTGAGCTGCGTGCCTTACAACTGTCTCCTGTTATTTCGAATAGATGCTTCGGTTCACGCTCCAGCTCCTCTGGCTCCCCGCTGACTCTCTTCCACCTCATTTATCCACAATATAGCTACACTTTCTTTGATATCGTCCTCCCATTGAGTTTGCTCCCTGGAGCTAAATCTCATTTTATTTTATTCTATTATTGCATTTTTTGGTCTGTGATTTACCGCTACATCAGTGACAGATATAGCACTTACTGTATTTGATATTTGCCGTATGCACATATGACATTATTGTTTAAAATGTTATGCTTTTCATTTGAGATGAAATAAGTGACTGGATCTTTAAATCAGATTAAGTTCAGTTAGATTTACTGTCAGTTCTACCATATACCTAAACATGGAGATTTAAATTGCTGCCATTGGGAATGATTGTGAAACTACAGGAAGGGTATTTTATTTTTATTTATTATTTTTGCATTTTCTGTTTTTTAAATCTTAATTTACCCAGGCAATTCCCACTATGGTTCTTTCACTGGGAAGTCCTAGATGTTATTGGTTAGATTTAGTGGTCACCTGCACAGTGCATAAGCAGCATAATTAAATAATAGTAGAATGAATGGGCCTCAGTCTTAGCTCTATTTCTATTTCTCATGTTACTGGGTTAAAACACCCTGAAAAAGCAGCCATCCGGAAACAATTTTTTTTAAAGAAACTTTTGCTGCAATCCGCCTGAAGTTTGCCATTGCCCCATGTGACCAAGAAAAGTAACACCACCTTGTCTTGAGAAGCGTGTCAATGAGGTCATCTCATGTGATGATATACAGCTCTGAAAGCATGCTTATTTTTAGAGCAGACCGGGGAAGAGGCATGAAAGTGCAAAGACACATATCATTGCTAGTTTTTGTTTGTTTTGTTTTGTTCAAAGCACATTATTTATTTACGTGTTTTTGATATCAAAGAGTTGTTTTAGTTTTGTAGGAGGTACTTTTGTACTTTGGCCACTGTGTGACCCTGGAGTGAGCAGTTATCATAGACTGAGTGACTTTGAGAGACCTAGGACCTCTAAAGTGCACAGATGAAGTGTTGAGGAGGAAGGCTCTATACCTTTGGAATTATATGTTGCGGGGTTTTCACGCTGTTCTGCCTCTGTAGTGGTGTTCAACACATCCCTGTCATATAGAGCCAGCCGCCTGGAAAAGTCAATTGTATTGCATTCTATTCTATTCTACAGAAGTACCTCAAAACGTTTTTCTGGAGAACAGAAAATGCACTGGCATGCATAGATAATATTTGATTCCTCCCGTGGTAATTATAATTAATGG
This sequence comes from Neogobius melanostomus, assembly GCA_007210695.1. Lineage (NCBI taxonomy): Eukaryota > Metazoa > Chordata > Actinopteri > Gobiiformes > Gobiidae > Neogobius > Neogobius melanostomus. Next base: position 3,366,781 of record VHKM01000073.1, on the reverse strand, counting down.
TAATTATGACCAACGTGCTATAATTCGGTGAGGTGCATATCCTGATTTTAAGACCTAATGAAGACCTGTAAACATGTTGGCTTGTCCATTAAAATAAAGGCATTATAAGTGTGTCCTCATGTTCATTTGGATTGCATGGGTTTGTCCCGAGAGCACCCTACAAACACATTTGAAGCACATTTGAGCGCAACCTGTCACATCGCTGTCTCAGTAAAATACGCATTACTTTTATGGCATTTTTCATAATATGACTTGATATTATTATGGGCACAATTTAAATGTTAGTATTTTTTGTTTACTTAAAGCATACATGATTTAATTTGAATAAAGTCATAATGAACAGGTTTTATAGCCGGCCCACATGGGCACGGTCCAGGCGTGTGTATTACATGTTGTCTGCACCTTCAAAACCCAAGAGCCTCCTATATGTGTTTGCATTCTTGAAAATGAGAAGGTGCTAATTAGATAGCATTACTGTAATAGTTTAACACTGATTCCGGCGGCACTTATGTGAGTGTGGGTATACATGGCACCATGCAAGAACAGGCATGTGCACAATGACATAATACCTCCTCATACATGTCTAATGACAGTTTAACAGCAATGAGAGGGCTCTCTATAACTGAGTCAGACCCTTTAATGAGGAAGAGCTGGTGATAATGTGCCAAACAGTTTAGCTGACACAATATGTGGAAACCGGAACCTGAAACTGGTGAAGACTGTAGTGCAGGGTTTATGCCGATTGGCGATGTGAAAAATTAGGCTCAATTATCCATTCAGAACATATTAATTATTTGTCAGGAGGCGTCCAAAGTGGAGCCCACCAGCCAAAAATATTGTCCTTTCAAGGGGTTTGATTTGGTCCAGCACAATTTAATTTAAGAAAGAACCATGGATCAGGTAAATTTACATGCAGAACATGACTGTTTCCAGCCTGTTGTATGATACCACACTGTTTTCAGCCAACCGACATAAAACGTTTGGGCACACCTGATCTAGATTCTCTGCATACAAAACATCAACTGGTCAAAATGTTTGTGAACTCATATTAAAGTTGCACATTCAAATCGTTGCTTTACCCATTGTAAATCTGACACAAAACTCCCCAACAGATAGTCTGGTGAGAACTGACTAAAGTTACTTAAGAATGTCAGCCATGCGCTGAGGTATTGCTCAGTTGGTAAAGTGTGCAGCACATGTAAATAGCAACTACAAAGTACTTTGGAGTTATGGCTTTGAGTATCAGAATCCGGAATACTTTATTGTTACAGAAAACATCTTAAGAGGGAAGAAAGCTCTGACTTAGAATTTAAAAAGTAAGACAAATATCACTCTTTTATTCCAGGCACACAGAGATCAGTAGTTGGATGGCAACAGGCAGAAATGATTTTCTGTGCCTCTCAGTGAAGCATCATGGCAGTAATAGTCTGTTGCTAAATGAGCATTTGCTGATCAGAACAGTGTAAAGCGGGTGGGGCTACACATGCTCTTAGAACATCCTGAGCCTCCTCCAGCTGATGTTAAAAGACCTTCACCGCCTCAGGAAGTTGAAACAGCTTTGGCCCTTCAGACAACATTCTTTCCCAAGTCCAGCTTTTTGTCCAATACTCGCCAGATACCTGTCCTCCTCCAACACATCTACACATGGCTGCCTGGATGAAGGTGGGTGTTACAGCAGCTTCGGTCTTCCTCAGATCCATCACCAGTTGTTTGATCTTTGTTACATTAGCTGACGGTTACTCTAGCGGTCACACATTGGTGGTATGAACTTTGTCTACCCATGCTTTCCTCTCACTACTTCAGTCTCCTTATGAATGTATTTATAAAATAAGACATAAGATATCTCTTGAAAATTGTTTTTGATTATCATTTTAGACTCATCAAGTGCAATTTGAAGTCTTAGAGGTCAGAGGGTGGAGCTTAGATTGGCCTCTCTGGAATCTCCTCGCGTCATGTGATTGAGCTGCTCCAGGCGCAACTGATATGTCTCTATTTACAGCGAATATAGCTCCCTTCCATCTAAAGAGGAACATATTTACAAAAATGATTTCTTGCTAAGGTTACATTGAGGATTACATTTTTCTCTTCAACAAGTTAACGCTGATCTTGTGACATGAGAACATATCACCTCTTGCCTTAGTGACTGCAGTGATAAACTGGAGCTGCACTGGTCATGCTACACTCGCTCCGCTCATAAAGGCACCACCTGTTGCCAGTGCATGCCAGCAGAGCGCTTTACTTGGAATAGTGCAGACCCCGCTCAGTCCCTTAGAGCCCCACCCCAAACTTTTTAGCCACTGACGTGTAATTACTGCTCCCCAATCCACTGCACACAGTAGCCAAAGGTTGACAAAGGATAGGCAGGTGAGACGACTGGGTTCAGCTACTGGGTAAATTGGGATCAAACCCTACAATGGCATTTTAATTTTAGTATTATGTTGTTGATCAGTGGGGACAGTAGAGGGATGAAGTGGGTTAAACTTTTCCCTACAAACTTATTAGAATTTAAACCTTGCCTGCACAGTAAAGTGGAGGGAAGGAAATCTGGCGTGAAATGTGCAAGATCACTGAACAACTGTTTTTCTGTAGCAATCCCTGGAGATGATTTAAAGAAAACATCCATATATAATTATAAATATTACACGCAGAAAACAATCCATCTAAAGGTCTCTGTGATAATTAACCAAACGTGAGGAAACAAACTGCTAAAATGTTAAATATTTCACAGAATTTGTCTATTTTGCTGGAAAAAACACAGAAAGGTCTTGTCTGGTCCAGGAATAAACCAAGCATCTGAGGACAGCCCTAACCATTTGTTTTGTATCTTGTCATGGATGAATTATTATTGACATGGCGTTGTTATTCCGAGCGCTGATGCACAGAGTAACTAATATCCTATCCTGATATCATAAACATATGCTTAATTGGAAGAAGTCCATGGTAAACACTATACAGCGATGATGAGTTGTTTTGCATCTTCTCTTTAAAGCCATGAGCTTATTTACTCGCTGACAACAGATACCATCACTACTGGTAAATGAAATTGTAATAGTAATCTGCCTTCAATTTTATAGTTTTATTCTATTTATTCTTTTTTTTTTATCATGATCCAAACCAAATGTCACCATTGTTCCCCTCACGACCACATGATGGATGATGTTCTGGTGTCTGACCAAGTCCTCCTATAGCTCCTTGCAATCTGTAAACACTAACTGCGAAGTTTTGCACAAGTACAGAGTGATGAAAACACCAAATATCGCAATTACAACCCTTAATTCACATAGGAAGTTTATCCACTTGTTTATCCACTTGTAGTGGTGTTTGATTTATGCGCAAAACAGTTTATGCAAATTTTGTTTGATGGAAATGCAGTGACTGTCTGGACATATGAGCTCCTGCAGCTTCTGATTCTCCTTCTTTTTTCAATACTTCAGTACTTTGCCAAGAATGTTTGTAAATTACACAACTACTCCATTGGGTGTCAACACACAAATTACTGCAATGTTCTTAGTCACATTAGTCAATAAATTGCACTGTAAAGTACATGCAACTAAAGTGGTTATGTGGGCAACTGCAAAGATATGGTAATTTGGCAAAGCTGGTTTACTGTATGAGTACGATAATAGCTTTTACGTTTTATAGAGCTAGAAAACTAAACTAAATCGATATTTAATCACAGAAAATCACTCTCCATATGTTTATGTGAGCAATGTTGTAAGAAGCTGAGTTTGGCGTGAACAGACTCACAATCAGTGTTAATTTCGTCGACTAAAATATTTCGTCTTAATTTTAGTCAAAGTGATATTTTTGACGACTAAAATTGGACTAAAACTGATTTAAACGTTTTTCATGAGACTAAAACTATGACTAAAATGTCCAGATATTTTAGTCGACTAAAATAAGACTAAATAAAAATGAAAAGGAGAGACTAAAATCATCCAAACTTCTACTGACAGTCTGAAAGAGCCTCAGATCATGTACATTTCACTGCTAAAGGAACAGCTCTGAGCTTTGTTCATGTGGGAGCAGCTCCATGAAACAGAGGACCTGATTAAATATGATTATAATGAATATTATAAATGCAAAGTCGACTAAATTTGTCTTAAATTTAGTCGACTAAATTGACTTGCAATTTTTAGTCGACTAAAATAGACTGATTTTCGTCAAAAGACTAAGACTAAAACTAAATTAAAATATGTTGTCAAAATTAACACTGCTCACAATGATTTTTTTCCTTTGTACGTTATTACTGTAATACCAGAAATTACCAGAAAAAAAATTAAAAAATAAATTACTGTAATAACCCAGGATGATGTTACAAAGAAACGTCAACGATAGAACGACTGTAGCTGGCCTTGGTGTAAGTGCTTTGAAAAGAAAATTCCTTGACACTGGCGACAGATATTTTGCAGCTTATTGACATCACCTGATCTCTCTTGGTGTCAGCGAGTTTTAGTTTCTTATTCCTGTGCACTTGCATGTGTATGGTGAACTGCTGAATCTGAATGCCACCATAGTGAATCAATAAATAAACACGTCAGTAGACCTCTAATAAATATCTATAAACTCTCATCTTCCCTTTACCGTAGCCTATATTTATGTGAATGTGGGTCATTTCAGTGGGTCAGGCAGAACTGGGTCCGACCTCCTGTGACATGCTGGATTAGCGGGGCGTTTGGATGAAATGTATCTCAATTTTGCGTCATCCATCATGCATACGCAGAACTCAAAGACGCTGAAGTGAAAGAATGATGTCGCCTTAGATAGATCGTGTATTAGTGCACACTGTTGACAAATTCTATGTCCCCCAGTGCCCTCTGCCATTGTCTGCATGAGTTTCTTCCCAGTATGCCTGCACCTGTCTGTGTCATTTAACGCTGCATGGATATGTATCAGATGTACTGTTGACAAAGTGAACTGCAGTTTAATCTCACTTACACTCAGGCCCCTGAACTTGTTGGAATCTTTTAGCAGCAGAACCTGGAGTTTGCGCATGGGCTAAAATAGTTCACTGGGAAAGCAATTGTCTGTCAGTGTGAGCAGTACTCAAGTTTCATCCCATGGTTGGAATGAGAACACAAGGCATTGTCAGCATTAGGAAAGAGAAATGGAGATGAAATGCTAACTTGTGTTTACAGATGATGAATCTGACGTCCAGTGAGGACCTCAAACTAAAGAGTCAACAGAGCGGCACAGTTATTAGCATCTCTGCTTCCCGTTCACTTCCCAGACTGGATGTTTATTCCTTTGTTTATTTGGTTGAGACAGCACATATTAATGAACACACATGGCCCATGTAAACATGCCGAGTGGTAGCCATGGGCTAATTGTTGAAAAATGAGCACTCACACAACTGGGAACTTGGGTCAAAAATAGATACCCATCTTCTGCAGATGGGTAGTTACTGACAACGGGAATCATCTGATGTGTCTATTTGTTGTTGTCTACTTCATCCCTGCTGCAATTCGATTTTATAATGATCATTGCTGATGTAAATGTGTGGGGGTTTAACTTCAGTACTTTTTATCATATTTATTTGTATTGTCTTTTTATCCGCTGTTTTGCTACTGAATGACAACTGAATTTCCCCTTGCTGGGATCAATAAAGTATCTATCTATCTATCTATCTATCTATCTATCTATCTATCTATCTATCTATCTATCTATCTATCTATCTATAACATTTTATGAGTAAAGTTAAATAGTGGTTTACAACGTTAATTTTATTGGACTATCTTGTCCCTCTGTCCAACATTGGCATTTATATATATTTTATTTTTTGCACTGTCCACCTTCCAAAATATTTATCTTCACTTTGCCACCACTAGATGGCACTGTGACACTTTAGACATGCTCTTTGCCGTTTGACAGTGAACCTCTCAGTCACCTCCACACTTCTCTTCCACAAAATCTAAGTTGTAAATGAAAACTGCTGGTTCGAAATTTATAGACCTTGAAATACAAAGCGCTGTTGTCACTATAGGCGTGTGCAGTTGGCCAGACCTCCGCTCATTGATTGCATTATGAAAATTCCCCTCTGATGATGAGTGGTGTCTTGGAGTATATATATTCATAAACAGAAAAGAGCTCCATTTGTAAATGGCCATCCATTTCCTGGCAGGCAGAAAGGCTGCGTCGGATCGGAGGTAGAATTGAATTGCTTGCACAGGAGAAAGCACTTTTTCACAGAGGCTTTCAGCACAGGAGCACTCACACACTGTTTTTTCCCCCCATCATCATGCATATTAATTTGGTATTTCTTATGGCTATAGAAGTGTTTGGGGAGAGATATTATGCAGACTTTCGAAAAACACTATGTACATTATTAGCATCCATGGTTCAAAAATGAACTATGATAATGATAACTTATGATAATGACTAAACAAACTCCAGATATGAAGTGTTTTGTGGGCAATTATCTCACTGATATTTCGAGATAATGTGTCTGTCATCTAAATTTATGGGGCGCCATATTGTCACAGTGGTGGCAATGCATCCAGGTACGGGATATTTTGCTTTTGATATTGTGGAGTGTGAAGCTTCAAAGCGGAGGGTCATCCCAGGACAGGCAGAGGATGCAGTGAAGAGGTTTTAAAATACCTCCCATTGGATTCACTTTTGTGTGCAGATCAACAAAGGGAGATTTATGACCGCATCTTGAATTAGCCTCAAGCGTGCTCAGAAGAGATTTGCAGTTTTTCTTTATGCTTGTTTACCCCCTCCCACCAAGTACTTTCAGCATGTACAGCATGAAAACTTGAGAAGAATCCCTTTTATTCAATGCAGCACTAGACTTTTGGCTAAATGATTTTGGGAGGTAATACAAGCATTTATGATGATAATGCTCAGATGTTCCGTACAAAGGATCAAGAGGGATGACAGAGATAATAAAGCCATGAAGATGACTTTATTATCAAAGTCAAATACCACTTCTCTAATGGCCAAAGTTGTGCAAATTCAGACATAATGGTGGTTTTATATTGATACATCCTGTTGCAGATTTTAATATATTGTGCAATAGACATGGTAATGCAGACTTGCCTTATCCATTGTCCACTCTGTCAAATCTCAATTACTTTTACGTATGTGACAGCAATGACACATGCATACAGTAGTCGTTGCTGTGATTGTGGTGGCTACACACAATGGGATCGCTATCTGATGTTAAGGGCAATAAACACCTTAAAGTGCATATGACAGGTTTTAATGCTTTTGAAAATATTATTACTTATTTAGAGGATAACATCAGTTGCAAGTTTATCAGTTGCATAATTATATTTTTATTTCAGTGAAGCAGCAATTCTAATGAAGAAATGTTGGGCAGAAAAGTTATTTTTATTTGAATTTTTAAGCTGCTAACAGGAAGTGACATAGATAAAGGTAAAGTTCCAGCAGTTTGACTCATTTCCCATTGGTATGCCTTTATCTATGTCACTTCCTGTCGGTGTCCAATAAGGAAGTGGAACTATAAACATCACACAAATGGCAAAACTAAAGAAAGCTGGGTACAATGTTTAGCAAAATTTTAAATATAATTGTGTTAACACCCCTTATGAGAGAGGCCCGGTTAGTACCATGAGGTCGTCCTTCTGTGGACCCACCACCTGCAGGAGGAGCCATAGGGGCTGGTGCAATGTTATTTGGGCAGCTCCAACAGCTGCCCCCACGGCCCGGCAACGGACAAGTTTGGAAGAAAATGGATGGATGGATGGATGTGTTAACTATGTTTTAGCAAAAATTGTGTCTTATGTGTCATATGCACTTTAAACAATATAAACAATGATGCAAAATCTCTCCTGTTCCCTTTACCCGGTTTAGCAGGGTTTTTTGTGTGTGTGTATGGTGCTGAGTTTCCAAGCTGGTTACTCAAAACCTAATTTTCTTACCCCCTGTTTTGTCCTAGAAACACTGTTCATTTAGGCCCTTCAGACCTATCTGTAGATCACGTGTCAAACACAAATCCGGCCCACAAGATGATTTAATCCAGCCCCTTGTAGAGCATGAATTCTGAGTTAGTCAAAGTAAGTCTCTTGCCCATTTCTGTGCAGAGTTATGGAATTTTTAAAGATATAACCAGAATACTCACTCCAGCCACTAGGGGGCAGCTTTAATTAATAAAAGAAAAATTCCACACGTGTCCAGCAGAGGGCACTGACATAATAAGAGATCAGGTTATATACTCCATATTATAGCCATGTGGTAAATCGTCAGTTTGCCCCAGGGAGGCTGTGCTACAATAGTAACTTACTGCCATCGAGTGTGGAGTGACTGAATAATAAGCCTTATAAGCCTTTGGCTTCGGCCCACTCCCTTTGAGCAGGTTAACTGCTCAAACAAATAAACTAAACTAAACTAAACTAATGACTTTATGTAACACTTTGAGAAACATGTGACACAGGCTGTGTAAGCCGTTGTTATTTATTTGGTCACTGTCCTTTTACAATATGCGGCCCGCGACCCGCTGTGGGGGGCTGAATTTCGGCCCACGACCCAAACGAGTTCAACACCCTTGCTGTAGATGGACCCTGTTCGCTCTGGCCATATCAATAGCCTGTCCATCCTGTCTGAGAATGGATGGTAAATGGTCGCAATTTATTGAGCGCTTTCTCACCTATTTGGCACTCTATATTGCGTTACATCAGGGAAACACTCACCCATTCACACACCAATGTACCGCAGACATTGGAGACAAGGTGGGTGAAGTGTCTTGCCCAAGGACACAACAACAGTATGCACAATGGGAGCCGGGATTCAAACCACCACCCTCTCTGCTATTGGACCCACTCTGAGCTACAGTCGCCCCATCTTCAGTGTGTTTTTTTGTTTCCCCTTGCAATGAAGGCATGAAGGAAGGTAAACATTATGTAAATTCTCAGTCATTCAATCTGGTCAAGTACTGTATGGTCTAAGGACATGGGCCACAGAGACACAATTATCCTCACTGACAATGTTACATTTGCTTGTCTGTCTCATTGTTCATGTTCAAACTGCTCTTCTGTTTGATCAAATCTGCCATAGGGAAAACCCTGAGAGGTGACTGTATCACACAAAGGGCAAACATCTCGTGTTACTCAGATGTCTGCATACAAAGTATAGTTTCGCATTAATAGCGAGCATGTGGACGTTATACAAATATATCCAATTCACATTTCCAAGTAAAGAAGCAAAGTACTGTAATACAATGTTCACTTGTGTTTCAAAAGATCGCTGCTTTATTATCTTACGTCTTTACTAGCCAACCCAGTCCAGTCGACAACATTTGAAAATCTCTATACAAAGACAATTATGATTAAAAACTATCACATTAATATATATTGAATTGAATTTTATAGGGTATACCCCACCTACTGTGTACACAATTTAAAAATGATTTGCCACTTCCCCGTCACGCACTAACTTGCTGCAATAGACCACAGTGCACAACCTGCCCTAAACTCTTGGTAGGCCCATACATTTCATCTGTCGACCCTGAGTACTGATTCCCCACCCCCTCCTAAAACAAGAAAGAACGAAAGAAAGAATTGCAGCAATTCATCATGTACTACTTACCTATTACAAGTCTTTCTTTCTCAGCCCCCTTAAGTTTTTTCTTATACTACTATGTGCAGACAGAAGCAATAACTCAGCCATGATAGAGCAGCCCCCATTTATATTTCATAAAACACACTTCTTTGATAACAGCCAGTTCAGTTGGTGCTATAAGGTGTGGGTGAGCAGTCCCTACCAGAACACTGTCCCTTTCTTCGCCTTTGGTTTTGTCTCTTGAGAAGTATTTGTAAATAAATTAGCTTCAATTTGTTGTCAAATTTGACAGATCCAAGACTCAAAATAATGAAAAAAAGAGATATTACATTCTCTTGTTTATTAACAGTTTGGACCTGTATTTTTCTGTGCCCACACGGAGCAAGGCATTTGTTTCCCCTATTTGCACCTATTTTTTTTACATTTGTTATTGAATACTGTTTTGTGATTAACAAATAAAAGCAAGGGGAAAAAATCAAACCAGGTGGTTGACAGAATCCCAAGTCTACAACTTGAAAATTAGACAACTTTAAAAATGATTAAACCTCCTCCATTTCCTGTACCTTTACAATTGTTTAAGACAATGGATTTTACGTTGTGATTCCTTCTAAACTAAAACTTATGTCCTGCAGATAATATTTGCTGCTGATACACCTTTTTTTCTATTTATTTTTTTCTATTTTCCATTTGTTTGAATTTTGTGACCTTAGAAACTAGGCCTGCACAATTAATCTCATACAGTTTGGGTACAATTAACCACAAGATTACAACTATTGAGGTAGTTTAAACCTACAGACATGTTCATAGTGTTTAAAATAAGTACAGTGAACTGAACCTTTATTTTATGTTATGAATTTTGGCCACTCCAGCAAATTGGCCTGGACTCAGTCCCTGACGCTGGGGTTGGAACAGTGTTCCATGGCAGCAGTGCTAATCACTCAACCACCAACTGCACATTAATCTTGATTTTATAAACATAAAACTGAAATCCATATGTGCTCACAATACATATCAGAAAAAGCGCTATTAGTTATATTCCTAACTGAGCAGCCTCATTATTAGAAAGTGAAAATGGGAAACTATCTCTAAATTCACCCATCTAAGAAAGCAGTCACATCCAATGCACCTTATTCAAACCAAACTTTATCAACTTTTGCCCGAGAACACGCCAGAAAGTTTGCCTCTAAGCACCTTTTCCCCAGTCAGCGAGAATGACAAGTCCTGCCTCTGGGTTACATTATATTGCATTATTATGGAGAATAATAACCCTTAACGGACCTTCCGCATTTTACCCTGCACACTGTTTTTTTTTGGTTAAGCTCCTCAAGCCTAATAAGGCAAAATTAGTAAACACATTCTCCTAAATTCTGGATTGCTTTGGATGATCCCTGGCCGACAAAGTGCTTCTGACACATTGCTCATTGGTGCTCGTGCCTCGTGCAGCTAACAGATACACATGCAGAGGCGAGAATGGCTGAACCATACCATTAGTGTCAGCCTCTCCATGCATTACCTTGTTATCTAGGAGCTGGTGTCATGTTACTGGCATACCCGATCTCTTTTGGCACTGTTTGATGCATTGCAGTTTTTGTATGTTCACTCTCTCTTGCAGGGAATCATTTTAGCAATCTGGAAAAAGATGCTAAGCCAACGCATTACAGTAGTTGGAGGTTTATCATGGAGATATTGAGATGTTTCGGCAGTAAATGCTAGAATGTGGTATTTTTTACTGAGAAGGGAATATTATTTGTAAAGCGCTTTTCATGGACACTAGTCATCCAACACGCTGCACAAGGCACAATATTTCATTCACTCGCTGTGGTAGTAAGTCCGCAATCAACCTGGTATTCCTGCTTGGGGTCCTATCCTGGTTCTATTTAGCATAGGACCAGAATTTAGCTTCTAAGCTTCTCATAGCTTCCAAGACCAGATGATATGGGACATTGATATGTTCTGAAATGCCTAGTGACTAAGTAACTGAATATCATTATCTGATTATTTTTGAATAATTGTCTCTTTTAGTTTGAGTTTTAGAATAATGTGCAGCGATGCATTGACCTCTTGAAATCTAAAAAAAACAATCAAACAAAAGAACAAAAACTTTTCCAGGTGTTCCGATTTCACCTACCCCTAAAAACATGCAAACTAGGACAATCCTCCGGTCTGGTGATTCTAACCATTTGCCTGGCTCAACATTGAAGATGGGGCAGTCCACTACTCCTTATGGGTTGCCCCAGTGGCTTTGAAGGATGGGTCGAAAGCAGATGACAATAAAGTATACTGTAATTTCTACCATGTTCCTTCCTCCAGTAGCTAATGTCTTGTTGCCGGAAAGATGCCCATTACTTCTCAACCATTCCTATAAATCCTCTTTTTCTACCTTTTGTTATCCTTCCATTGCAAACGCTACTTCTCTGTCCAGCTCATTGCCACAGAAGCAGCAGCAGCATCATCAACCACATCAGCCTCTCCTTCCTCTTTTCCATCAGTGTCTATGCCCTGGGGTTCATTTTGTTTTTTTCCTATCTATGCTTGGGTTTACGCACCAACGTTTATCTATTCTATTCTAGCATCAATGTAAAATTAAGAAAAGGCTTAGCTCGATCAAGTTCATATTAAGGATACATTGTGGAACATAGCATTCCTTTCACAGCCCCTTTTTAGAGTTCATCTTTGCATCCTGGACCCTCAAATGAGAAAGATTCCAGTTTTGCACATCACCAAATGGCCACCGAACATCACATCCTCTGAACAAATAGCCCACTTAGCACAAGGCAAGTATCCCGTCTGCGTGGGAAAAGAGGGGAGGTTCTTGTCTACTTATAAGCAGGTGTACCTCTCCTGAGCTGCTTGGAGTAATATTGTATGTGCATGTTTGTAAAAAGCTTTTTAAACTGAACCACATCTCAGGTTCCCCACCTTGAATGATTAGTTCAGTGTTAAAGTAGATTGCCAGCTCCAAGGACTCATGATTGTACTAAAACACAAGCAGCAGGGAGCTCAGAGCAGAGTAACATTGCACCTGTCGCCTGTTAAGGAGATACAGTCAGGCCACAGCTTTTTAAAAGAGCTGTAACAGTTGTTTCACTCAAAAAAACAAAGAGCAGGTGTCAGCGTTTCCAATTATAGTTATGGAAAATAAGCCACATTTACTGCCTGCTTTACACATCTTTCTGTCATAGCACTTCTGTAATCCTAACCAAAAGCTATTCTGTGCCTAATGTAGTCACTTTAGACTTATTATTAGTTTAGTTTATTTATTTGTTTGAGCAGTTAACCTGCTCAAAGGGAGTGGGCTGAAGCCAAAGGCTTATAAGCGCCCACCCCAAAATAAAATAGTAACATTACATTTAATATTTACAAGGTAGCAAATCATAAACAAAGGAACATAGGGCAAAGTAACAATAAATTATGAAGAATAAGACAAAAACAACAGCAAAATAAAGAACAAAAGAATGTGCTACTTTTATGTTATAAAGGTGCATTCATACATATTATACTCTGAGATCTTGCTACTTCCCAGTTGTCATTACTATCCTCAATATAATTTAATTTGGGTTTAATTATCATTAATTATCATTATTAAAGGTGCATTAATACATATTATATTCTGAGATCTTGCTACTTCCCAGTTGTCATTACCATCCTTAATATAATTTAATTCGGGTTTATTTATCATTATTATTATATTTGTTTAATTGAGTTATATGTGAAGTGTGATGTAAGCCCTGCATAATGAGGTGCATTAAAAAGCCAGGGTGTAGAACGGGCCAGTTGAAGAGGGCAGTAACTCCCCCTCAACAAACCCCCACCCAGCTGCCCTAACAGCTGATTTTGTAGATGATGTTCCTATGCTGAGTGGTGCATTAAAAGACAAGGTTTTGAGCCCGTTGGGAGGGTCCCTCTCAACAGATTCATAACTTGCCTACCCTAATTCTCAATTTGTAAATTTGAGCAATAGAATGACAACCGTTCCAAGCAGCAACACTCTTCCTTGATTATAGATAATTGATCCTACTGCGCCTCCTAGTGGCAACACATTTCTTGTTCTCTGTATATTTCAAAAGTCTTTTGTTTGTATTTATATTTGAACAGGTTGATATTTGGACTTCGTTTCAACTCCATTTCCAGTTTATTCCACAATTGTACCCCATTAACTGTTGGGCTAAAACTTTTCAAAGTTGAGCTATGTTTCTGAGTCCTAAAGTTTAATTCGTCACGTAATTCATAACAACCAGTACGTTCTTGGAACCTTCTTTGTATTTGGCCTGGCAACAGTTTGTATCTTGCTTTGTATAACATCTGTACAGTTTGGAACTCAACAATGTCACAGAACTTCATGATCTTTGATTTTAAAAATAATGAGTTTGTGTGGTCCAAAAACCCAACTTTATGAATTACTCGGATAGCTCTTTTTTGCAACAATACTATTGGTTTTAATGTGTTTTTATAAGTACTACCCCAAACCACAGTACAATAATATAAATATGGCAAAATCAGAGAACAGTATAAGATATGTAGAGCTTTGATGTTTAAAATGTGCTTTGCTTTTGCTATTACTGAAATGCTTCTAGAAATTTTCGTAGATATATATTTAATATGAGCTTTCCAAGTAATTCTGTCATCTATAATAACACCAAGGAATTTGATTTCATGCACTCGCTCTATGACAACACCCTCTATCTGAATTGCTTCCTGAGCATTGGAATTACAGTTGCCAAATATCATCATTTTGCTTTTACTCAGATTTAGAGATAATTTATTTTGTTTGAACCACTTATTGACACTTTTGAGTTCCAAGTTAACAATCCGACACAGTTGCTGTAAGTCGTCACCTGATGCAAAAATATTTGTATCGTCAGCAAACAAGATAAATTTAAGTACTTGAGACGTTTTACAAATGTCGTTGATGTACATATTAAACAATTTTGGGCCCAGAATGGAACCTTGAGGTAAACCACACACAATTTGTCGACAACTCGACCGATAATCACCTATTTTCACACATTGTTTTCTATTTTTTAAATAACTGGTAACCCACTGTAGAGCTACCCCCCTAATCCCATAATGTTCTAGTTTATTAATTAGTATATCATAGTTTATTGTATCAAACGCTTTACTCAGGTCAATAAATAACCCTATGGCATATTTCTTGTTATCTACAGCATTAGTTATTTCTTCAATTATATCAAAGAGAGCGTGTGAAGTTGAGTGATTATTCCTAAAACCAAATTGATTGTCCGAGAGTAAATTACACCTTTCAATAAAGCTGTCAAGTCTAGAGTTATAAACCTTCTCTAAGATTTTTGAGAATTGCGGTAAAAGGGAAACAGGCCTGTAGTTTGTGAAGAGATGTTTATCTCCTGCCTTGAACAGAGGAATCACTTTTGCTACTTTCATACCATCAGGAAATTGTCCAGTTTGCAGCGATAGGTTACAGATGTATGTTAACGGCTTAGAGATACTTTCAATAACAGTTTTTAAAGTTTTCATATCCATGTCATGGTAATCTGTCGAGGTTTTATTTTTACACCCTTTAACAATGTCCAGTATCTCCTTTTCCTCCACAGGTTTGAGGAACATGGACAGAGGATTTGTGTCTATCAGTTCACAATTATAGTTCTCAACATTTGTAATTTTTGCAGCAAGATTCGGTCCAACATCTACAAAGAATTTATTAAATGTATCGACTACTTCATTCATATTATTTAAAGTGTTATCCTCATCTTTGAAATATTTTGGATAATTAATCGATCTTGGTTTATTTCTAATTATACTATTTAAGATATTCCATAAACCTTTAATATTATTCTTATTGCTATCTAACAACTTATTATAATAATCCTGTTTACATTTTCTAATGATACCTGTCAGTTTATTTTTATATTTCTTATATTTATCCTCAGCTTCTTTTGTTCTATCATTTATACATTTTTGTAGAGTGAATTTTTTTTCTTGCATGCATTTAGTAATCCCTTAGACATCCATGGGTTTTCTTTACACTTTCTGTTTTTACAATGTTTTTTCATTGGGCAATTTTTGTCATATACTTTATGAAATATTTGCGTAAACTCATCATATGCCTTATTAGTATCATTCTCTCTGTATACAATACTCCAGTCTTGAGCTAATAGTTCCTTTTTAAATGCATCCATAGTTTTTTCTGTTTTTACCCTTCTAAACCAATACATTTTTTCATCATCAATATTTAAATATCCATGTTTGTACAATACAAAAACTGGCAGGTGATCACTAATATCATTTATCATTAATCCACTGACTGTATCACTATCTATTTCATTTGAGAAAATGTTATCAATCAAAGTCGCACTGTAGGTTGTGATTCTACTCGGTTTAGTTATTAGAGGAAACAGACCTATACTAAATAAAGTATTTATAAATTCGTCAGTCTTTTTGTGTTTATATGGGTTTAACAGATCGATGTTAAGGTCTCCCCCCACAAACATGACTTTATGATTTAAACCTGAAAAGTGCTCCTCCATCCAATTAGAAAAAACATCTATATCAGAGCCAGGTGTTCTATAAATACAACTTACAATAATATTTTTCTTTTTTTGCCTTGTAATTTCTACAGTAAGGCATTCAAGTACATCATCCACTACCATAGTCTTATTTTCCATTACTTTATAACTATAGTTGGAGTCTACAAACATAGCTACACCCCCACCATGCTTGTTTCGTCTGTTCATACTTATAAATTCATAACCATCAATAGAAAACTCAATTTCTCTGTCATTATTAATCCATGTTTCTGTGATTAAAATTACACTAAATGGTTTAGAAAACTGTTTTAAGAAGCTTTTGATGTGGTTAAAGTTTGCATAGAGGCTTCGACTATTGAAGTGGATTACAGTGAATGCCTTAATGTTCTTAAGTTTACTATTGTAAAGATCCTCTGTATAATATTGACAGTCATTAGTAGCTCTAGTAAAGAAGTTATTTTCAGGGTCGATGTTGATCTCAGTGTTCTGTAAGTCATATTGTGATAATGTAAAATCCTGGTTATTTGCTTCAGCAATTCTCCTTAATGAAAGGTCCAAGTCGATGCTTCCTATAGAACTATATGTATTACAGGACATGTGAAGTTATGTGCTTTTACATACCAAAATCCATACGCTTTTCCTGTGTTTATACTTGATTTGGTGTACTGGTGCGCGGACGTACAATGAGTTTATCATAGCGCAAGTAGGCAATCTCCCCCCTTTCCCTGGCAGCTCTCAGCTCCGGCATCAGTTCTTTTCGCTTCCTTTGGATGGATTCCGTGTAGTCCTCGTTTATGAAGATTTTGGTCCCTTTGAGGTGTTTAGCGCGCTGCAGGATTGCTTCGCGATCCTTCCAACGCAGCAGTCTGGCGATGATGGGTCTCGGCCGGTCTCTCCCGCCGTCGGGTTTCCCTACGCGGTGGGCCCTCTCCACCTCCACCGGGTGTTGTAGTTGTAACTTCTCCCTCAGTAGATGTTTAACTTTCTCCTCTGCGTCGGCCCAGGTCTCCCCAGGCGTCTCCAACACTCCCTCAAAGACCAGGTTGTTTCTGCGGCTCTGTCCCTCCAGATACTCCAGTTTGTCCGTGATAATATGCAAATTGTCACATACTTTATAAAAATCGTTTTGTATTGTGTTTGTGCGCTCAGTGAGTTTCAATGTTCCTTCTTTCAGAGTGTCCACCTCACCTTGCGTGAACTGTAGGCTTGTTTTTAGCTCTTGAATGTCCTTTATCTGTGAATCCATTCGGGTGTTTGTTGCTTCCATGATTATTTTAATGAATCCCTTGAAGTTCTCCTGTTGTTGTTGTATTATTTCCCTGAACATGTCCCTTTGCTGCTCCATGAGTTCCGTGACTCGACTGAGGCTCACGTAATCCTCATCCGCCGCCATTTCTGGCAGTTGCTTCGTCTCTGTTTTTGTCGGTTTAGGCATTTTGCTCTCTCTCAGCCGGACTCCGCAAAAATGTTAGCTGCTTCACTGCTCTCACACTGCTCACACTGCTCACAGCCTTCTCCCAGGGCCACGCCCGTAGATCCCCCTTCCAGCACACCTGTGATCAATCAGGCAGTGGAAACTCGAGCAGGACCCCTATTAGGACAGGACACCTATTATTATAAGTCCAGGGAATAGGGCCATGGCTTCTGTAGCTTTTAGGTAAATGTATAGTACTGTACATGAATTATGTTCAGAAGCATAGCACTAGCAAGCTTAAAAAGTCTTTGGGATAATAACTTACACTTTCAAAATACGCAAAATGCTCCACATTTCATTGTTCACTCACTCTGTAGGGTATTTCTGTGGAGTTTTCATGAATTGTCTTCTAATTCCCTTGCCCTCTTAACCCCCACCTTAACCGAGTGCCTTTTCTCCAGTTCGGTCTTAACCAAATCTAAATCTAAATCTAAACAAATTTAAACTGATCTGTTTCCTTGTGTTGCATGTTTTTACTTTTTTTTTTTCATCACTTTTTTAACACTTTTTTTTTAATCGCTTTTTTGTCTTTTTTTTTTTAATGTTTTTTTTGCTGGAGAAAATGTGCCCGGTTCAGGTGAGGGTTAAGAGGTTAAAACACATGTTCATGCCACTTTCTTGAAAGTTACAATGAGAAAAGCTTTAGTCAACAACATAGATATAATGTACCTTGTTGTCCAGAGCAGGTGCTGTTCTGTCCATGCTGCACTGACCTACAATACTGGTACAAAAGGTGCCAGGCGTGCCCCTGTGTGCTAGACCCCACTCCCCTTTATCCCATCTAACACTTCAGCTGTGCACACAGTGGACAACACAGGGTCAGTTTATAGCATGTTGCCCCAAACCAAGAAATAAATAAACCAACAAAAAAGAAAAGAGGACTGAGTTTGCTTAGAATATAATATATTGTACAATTTCAATAAATGTAGGTAATGTTTTATCCAAAAGATATCAATTGCTGCCTGATTAAATGTAGTCCACTTTTTATTTTATTCTGAATCCAGCAAAACCCTAATGAGAATGAAATTAAATGCACTTTGAATAAAACATTTACATTAACCATGTTCATCAGTTATGGTAGAGACATAAAGCATCCCCACAATAAGTGTTGTGAGGTCAACACTTATCTTGCTATCTTGTATTGTGAGATTTTTAAATTGTTACATTCATGGACAGTTAAAGAAAAGCAAACAATGTATTGTTGTTTTTTATCTGGAGACCATCATTAACCTGTCCACACAAAGTTCCATGCTTTTTTATAAGTCATTTGCTTATTGATTTGTAAGTTTTACACCTGATGACACCGTCTTTTTTTTATGTTTACAGCTTGGGAGTAACACCAATTATTCTCTACTGTAAATTACCAGTTAAAATTGAACTGAAATGATCTTTATTTTTGATTTTTATACAACATGTACTGTATTGATTCCACAGCCCATAGTGAGACGGAGCCTGTTGTCTTTCAGCCTGGAAATCTATAAGGTCTAATTGGACTGTAACAGCGCTGCTTTAATCTATCCTCTCGCCTCTCAGTGAGATAACATGTTGTACTAGTGTCCCAGACACACTTTATCACTTATCCATTAATGAGTACATCAATTCGGACTTAGCCTTTACAGTGACAAGATGCAGCTAAGTGCCTGTAAAGCGAATGCCTAAAACAGATTTAAGCAACAAACGTATTTCCTTTTAGTGGCTACTTTTACATCCCCGTGAATGAGTGTTAAGAAGGCTGCAGTTTTGGTTAATCCACACCAGTGTACAGAGTCAGACCTAAGTGGAGTAAGCAACAGCGGCGCCGAGCAGATTCCCAGACTCATTTTCTTAAGTGCTCCCGACACTTGTGTAAGAGTTGGTTGGTTTTAGAGCTGCATGATTTGAATCAGTTCCAGTTCCCCTCTACACCTCAGCTCTGCTGAAGATGTTTATGTCAGGTTAAACATCAAAATAGAAAAAGATGGTTTTACTTCTCCTGCAGAAATGTTGATATTTCACATTTCCCTTTCCATTACAAACCAGCTGGAGCCACACCAAGGGGGAATGTTGTCACTGGTTTGGGGTAATTTGTCTGTGGATGGATCATTCAGCAAGTGAATTATAGTTTGTATATTAGTTTCTTAATAACCGAGTTGGGCCGTCCATAGGTGAGCCTATATTCACTGCATGCGTGCTCATATGCTCCATGCATTGTGCAAGCTCTTCTTTAGAGACACCAGCGTCTGTTTTCAGCAGGTCGATCTGCAGCCTTCACTACAATTCTCCAGGTTGTTCCACATGCAGATGTATATTCAGCAGGTATTCATACATACCAGTAGGCTTCATCAAATATGTTAGCTATAAAGTACTCTCAATTAAAAAAAAATAACATAAAGAAAATGTTACAATGGTATGGAACATTAAAGTCTTTTGCCTTTATGAGACAGATGGTGTTTGCAGTTTTGTGGGAATCTGTGAAGAAATAATAATCAAAAATACATTTGTTATCTTGTTTTTTCCACTCCACAGATTTTCAAATACAAGATGTGCGATGCGACAACTTCTGTCCACCCACATTTTCAAAGATGAGCCTCTGCTGTACTCAGACTGCACTCTTTTCATGCTAGTTTGGCACGCTCCCACCCCCTCCAACAAACTTCTCTAGACTTCTTTTCATCAGCAGAAACTGATTCATCGTTTTATGCTATGGTCTATTTTTGGTAAACTGTAACAAATGTCAAAGTTTCTGATTTTCAGCACAGGACATTCTGAACTTCCTGAATTCATATGCCCCTTTACCTAATTGTTTCTCCCCCAACTTTAGACCTTACTTTTCTTTAAATGATTCAAGATTTCATGAATCATTGATAATAAGACTGGACAACTTGTTTTACATCCTGTCCACATTCCCATTTTATTCTCATGTGTAGGACTACAGATGGAAATTAGCATAGTGCTAATTTCCATCTGATAAATCTGCTAATCTGTCAGATTTAGCAACCAGATTTAGATGGCCACTAAATCTGGTGCAGCCATCTTTTTAATGTAACTGCACACTGTCCTTTCAATAAACTAAACTAAACTATGAGTTTATTAATTAATATAAATAGAAATTGACTCTACACCATTATCTCAATGTTTCTAAGATGGAGATAACATTTGTGTAACTCAGTTAATTAATAAATAACGCGCTTGTATATCATAATAAAGTGCACCTCAACCATACTGTGATAAAAGCACAGCATACTCTACCTACTACATACTTTATACAAAATATTTCTATCGGTGAGATGAAGACATCTGATGATAGAAAATCCCATCTCTCCACGCCTAGTGTGTTGCCACTTTGAAATAACAAACTGTGAAAGAATTAAAGTGTAAAGTTATCACTTGTAAAGTTATCATATCTATTGCATTTGTTTACTGTTGCTAAATGAATTTGTGTATTGATGAATACTATGATCTGTGTTGGTTGAAATGTTAACTCTTTAAACCCTGAGGTGCTCCAAATCACTCAACCTTGACTTGGTGGTGGAGGCTAAATGTCTTCAGCAGATAAGGGTGCAAAGGTCTCTTCATTGTTAAGTTAAAGCCACTAAACCCCCACAAAGGGAAGATTTTGGGCGCTCAAGCGTGAAAAGCAGATGTCCAGAGTAAACGGTTACCTGTTTTGGTCATCTCAGTTGGGTCATAAAACTGCAATAAACAACCTCCACAGAGGAAATGGCTCAGGAGATAGCAGCCTCCCTTTGTGTCCTGTGGGCGCAGGAAAGGGGGTAAAGCCCCCACCCTGACTGATGGGGGGCTGGGTTTTGGCTTTTTATGACATCATGGAAAGTTTTTCTGCCTTGAAGGAAAAGGGGTGTGCCTTTTTTTCTTCATAAAAGCTGTATGAAATCTTTGTATTGCTGAGTGAGCTGGAAGGTTGGCGTGGTGGCCAGACGGCCTCCCACTCATCTCCCGGATTCGATATATGAGAATAAATTCAATGTCTGACCTGTGTGTTTAAATCTGTTATTATTTTTGAGGCAGAATTAACAGGGCGTTTCTAAGTCTGTTGTGCAAAATTCCCGAACACAAACATACTCTTCTCACCGTTTAGACGTTACGTTTTACTCCCCTTTATCTTCGTAAGTGTCCAGGTTTGAAAATGTTCACAAATTTCCTTCAAGCATGATTGTTTTCCCTTTGTTTCACAGTTAACTCACAGTGGCTTACTGTTCAGGCCTTCCCAAACACATCATGCTAATCCCCGAGATGCTATGCAGATGGTGGTTGATAATTAGGAGTCTGAAATGTGTCACTTTTATGATTGTTGTGTTTGGCTGTGCTGTAGGAGCCAGACTGCAGCGCTGTATTCTTCACACTTAATTGACACATCAGAGAGGAGCGGTGTGGCTGGAGCTCACCGAGAGACAGCCCTTATCTGCCCTTTAGGCCCGCACTATTGACTATTCCAACTTGTGACGTAATCATATGTTTGTATGGACATTTAATTGGAGCTGTGGCTTTTGCAATGCCTTTGGTGCTTAATCACCACTCATGTTTTGTTATGAAAGAGCAAGTAGTGATTGTTAGCCACATCATTCCTTTATGTTCTCTTCTAAGGACAGACTATTTCCCCCTAGGTCAGGGGTCTGCAACCTTCATTATCAAAAGAGGCATTTTGCCCCCTCTTCCACCAAAGAAAACATTTTTGGAGCCGCAAAACATGACAGAGCTTATAAACTTTTCAAAGTTTTAATCTGCATGTGTAGGCCTCCTTTGAAATAGCCTAAATAAAACAGTGAACTATGCTGGCCTATTGTGTCATCCCTATATTTGTGTAAAATGAAAATATAAACTAGCCCACTTAAAAATAAATAAAACATATATTTTAATAAAATGTGCCCCTGGGCTCACAATGCAAAACACAACATTTATAAATATATATATATATATATATATATATATATATATATATATATATATATATATATATATATATATAGCTCCTATAGCTCCTAACCATGCATGGAGGGTTCCACCCAAAATCCGGCACCCTGAGACTGTACACTAGCCGTAAGGAAGGAGCCGAGGACTAGTGAGCGTGAGAGCCACTATCCAGGATGAAACATCCAAGATCCACAAGTACATCAAGGACAAGGCTCCAACAGATGACGTGCTCAGTGAATGTCTCAGACAATGGGGAACAGAAGATGAGGCGCTGGAGGTCCCGTCATGGGAGGACAAGCCCCTACATGGGATGTACCACCGAAACATAACTGAAGTGGCGGATATCAAGAAATCCTACCAATGGCTAGACAGAGCTGGCCTGAAGGACAGCACAGAGGCACTCATCATGGCTGCACAGGAGCAGGCCTTGAGCACCCGAGCAATAGAGGCCCAGATCTATCACACCAGACAAGACCCCAGGTGTAGACTGTGCAAAGAGGCCAATGAGACAATCCAGCACATAACTGCAGGGTGTAAGACGCTGGCAGGGAAAGCTTACATGGAGCGCCATAACCAAGTGGCTGGCATAGTGTACAGGAACATCTGTGCAGAGTATGGGCTGGAAACTCCAAGGTCAAAGTGGGAAACACCTCCAAAGGTGGTAGAGAATGACCGAGCCAAGATCCTGTGGGACTTCCAGATACAGACGGACAGAATGGTAATGGCGAACCAACCGGACATTGTGGTGGTGGACAAAGAGCAGAGGAAAGTCGTTGTGGTTGACATAGCAATACCAAGCGACTTCAACATCAGGAAAAAGAACACGAGAAACTAGAGAAATACCAGGGGCTCAGAGAAGAGCTAGAGAAGGCCTGGAGAGTGAAGGCATCAGTGGTGCCCGTGGTCGTTGGGGCACTCGGGGCAGTGACTCCCAAACTGGAGGAGATGCTCTAACAGATCCCAGGAAATACATCAGACATCTCGGTCCAGAAAAGTGCAGTTCTAGGAACCGACCCGAGCTTGGAGGAAAAAAGAGACCGCCCGCGGAGGGTGAGGAAGAGTTAGAAGGCAAGGCAAGGCAAGTTTATTTGTAGAGCACAATTCATACACAAGGCAATTCAAAGTGCTTCACAGTTGCATAAAATTACAAGAAAACAGATAAAAATCAATCGATAAAACATCAACATAAAGTTAATCAGTTACAGCAAAAGGCAAGAGTGCAGATAAAATACTTTCAGTTTTCATATGCACGGGTAAAAAGAGCTGTTTTCAGCCTGGATTTGAACATTGTCAGAGTTGAGGCCTGTCTCACATCCTCATGAAGACTATTCCAGATTTAGAATATATATTTAGAATATATATATATTATATATATAGGGGAGACCGGGTATGGTTAAAACATGGGGAGAGTTGTACTGTAACACCACCAATTCCACCACTCAGGGATAAGATAAGAGTCAAATGATCATATCAGTGTTTACCCACTTCCTCCCTGATCTCACATGGTGATTGTCAAGGTTGTAAACAGTTCATGCAGATTCTATAGAGAAAGAAATTTATTTTGAGGTAAGAAAGTAAACTTTTTCACCAAGACTATATTTTGTTTAGTGCTTATACTATTGCACATAAAACCATATGACTTACATTAGATTAAATTGTAGTTTCTTAGGCAAAATGTGATGCACATTTCCCCTGCTAATTTCAAACCATTATGCTGATACAGCTCGCTAAACAATGGCTGACAGGGGTGGGGATGGTTGTAACACAATCATCCCCTATATACAGTTAATAACACTTACTTGATTTTAATACATTTACAGAATGCTTAGACAGTGGAAAAGAAAGACTGACAGATTTGTGCCAGCTAATGTTTAAAAAATGTCTGATGTGGTCAGAAAGAAGGCAAGTCAGATCAGTTGCAAAGGCACATGTGATCTGCCATGTAAAACTGAGCAGATACTGCAAAACACAGAAGCTGAGAGACCAGGGTCCAGTGATCATCCCAGTGTAGGTCACACTGAAGCATCAACTATGTTTTCTCTGAGGTGCAGGAGGAAGTGTTGGCTGATTATTTGACTGTATGCAGACCTGTATTATCAACTGACTCCACCTAAGATAATATGACAGGTTAGAGAGAGAGAGAGACATTGTTCTGGATTGTTCTTTGATTTAAATAAACCTCTTTTGAACATATTACATGACGTGGCCTCTGTTTTTGCTTTTCTTTTTTTATTATTTACCCATTTGACAGTTTCACTGTTATTTGCATAACAAAGATTAACGCATTACAGCAATATACTCGTACAATTTAGGTCATCTGTTGAAAAATGTACGTATTTGACATTGTACTTCAGCAAGTATAGCTTTGGGAAGGCACCTAGACATAATGAATAATAGACTCATTCCTCGCAGTTTACCATAATGACCACGTTCGAAAGGAAATTTACAGACTCCTCCTACCCTGCTCTGACAGAGCATGTTCCTCAAAAGGGCATAAGGGCGTGATCTTGACTGTAGACCCGGCCCTCTTTAATGAATCATAAACTCCTGACTCACCCTGAAGCTCTAAAAAAGCCCGGCGGAAATGTTTAGTACAAATATTTAGTAATTTTCAAAAGTGTCAGTCATCACTTTGTCAGTCTGTGTGCTGCTGACTTACGTGGCCTGGCTACTGCCTTTTATTTTAAGCATCACAATTTCTTAGCAGCCTTATTTTCTGTTGAAAAAAACCCTGAACCTGAAGTCTGCCGTCAGTAAAGTAAATTGCAGCAGTATTATTTATGACAGAATAGCAGTCCCAGTCCAGAAAGTATAGGTTATATATTAATCTCATTGAAAACTTTAATAGCCTATCAATCCCCAGAAAACTCAGCCTTATTGAGATGCTCATTGCCAAGAAGTTCCAAATATTTATAGTCTGCTGCCAACTCACCTCCCTCGATCGCTCATTTCTCATTTGGCCAGGGGTCCCGACTTTCTTTTAGAACTTTCTGCTGACAAGTTTGTATGTCTGTCCACTATCGTTTTTGCTAAAAGATAAATTGGCTGATCATGATGATATTCTTTTGCCCCCTAGACGACACAGCTTCTAATGATATGCTGTGTCATTAGACAAAAATGTGAGTGTGAGGTTGGGGATCTCAATGAGATGATGAATTCGTTATGGTTGGGTTTGATTGTCATTGTGTTGTGTAGGCCTAGGTCACACACATCACATACAGTAAGTAATAAAAAAGGGCTTGATAAGCCGATGGTGCCACATACTGTATGTACGTCTATACACAGTTTGCGTGACCAAAGTTTAGCCATTGAATTTTGAATGTGTCCCTATAATGCAAGGAAGTGCGAGTCGGATGCACTGGGTCTTTGCATTTGTACTTTGTAACCTGGATCTTACATGGTAAGCTCTGGATTGCTCCCCCAGTTTATTTCCAGATAAAACAGGACACAGTACAGCGGCTTTGCTTTACTCAAACGTTTTGACACTGGAGTCTTACGAGTCTATACATCTTATTGTTGAAGTGTAGGCAAGCACTTGCTCCCCTGGTGCTGCTGGCTCTTTATGTGGCAGATGAGAATGTGCATCTTTACCTTTTTGCCTGATACACTTGCACCATTTTCTCAACCCAACTGCATCTATAAAACTCTAATACAGCTGTGCCAAAACAATAGGCATGGGAGGCAAATGCGACCCTCAGACCAATGTTTGTTCGCCCTCAGGCTCAGGGCCTGCTCAGGCTTCTTGTTCAGCAAACAATGCTGAGATTGTAATTTTTTGCAAATTTTAATTCTATGCAATAACCCTAGTAGCCAACATTTAAGTGCGAGACAAAACTGTTTTTAAGGTTTCAAGCCTCTGCCAAATGCACCCAGTTGAATGTTATTCTGCGTTTATCACCCTCCATGCCCTTCACACTACAGTGTGCAGTCAACGATAAACAAAAAACACCCCTGCTCTAACATCAGCACTAGTTTAACAGCCTGATCCAACTCCACATTGTCATTGGAGGAGCTAATTGTCAATCACTCAAATTTAAAAAGGAGGTATTATGGTTTGTGTTTGTATTTCAAAGTCAAAAACACATCTTTATCACTATCTTGCACTTTGTTAGAAAATGTAACATTGATCTACAACAGCTCTACCAAAATATAAAACAATGTAGTTTGTACATGCTTCCACCAGGTCATTGATATCGAGTAACAATGTGTCCTATCACAATTACGCAGACAATACTCAGATCTATGTTTCACTGACAGCGGGTGAACATGGGCCTGTAGATACACTGTGTCATTATATCAAACAGATTAGTGTGTGGATGCAAAACAACTTCCTCCAGTTAAATACAGATAAACCTGAGATAATTGTTTTTGGCCCAGAAAATCACATAGAGGTTGTCATTGGTCATCTTAAACACTTTCACTGGGACCGAAAAGTCAAGTTAGAAATCTAGGGGTAATCATGGACTCAGACCTGAATTTTAACAGTCATATTAAGTCCATTACATCAGCGGCCTATTACCACCTAAAAACATTGCCAAAATAAAAAACCAGTGTCAAAACCAGATTTGGAGAGATTAATTCATGCGTTTGTCTCCAGTTGGCTAGACTATTGTAACGGTCTGTTCACTGGCCTCTCTAAACGACATGTTAGACAGCTGCAGTACATCCAAAATGTTGCTGCTCGAGTCCTGACAAGAACCAGGAAATACGACCATATCAATCCAGTGCTCCGCTCTCTGCACTGGCTTCCTGTCACTCAGAGAACAGAGTTTAAAACAGCCCTGCTTGTGTACAAGTCCCTTCATGGTCGGGCACCAAAGTACATCTCTGATATGTTACATCCGTATGAACCATCTCGGGCCCTCAGGGAGGGGTCTCCTGGTGGTTCCCAGAGTCACCACCAAACACGGTGAGGCTGTGTTTCAGTTTCATGCAGCAAAAGTCTGGAACAGCCTCAGTAAGGACGTGAGACAGGCCTCAACCCTGACTGTGTTTAAGTCCAGGCTGAAAGGACACCTTTTTACAGCTGCCTATGGCAGTTGATTATATTTTAACACATTTTAATATATACAATATACATACTTTTTAATGTATTTAGTAGTAGTAATGTAGTAATGTATTTTTATTTTATGTAATTGTATCGTGTTTTTTAATGCTTTTTTGCATTTTTATTGTATTTGGGTGTCTGGTGCTGATGTGAGGCACATTGAGTTGTACATGTACATGAAATGTGCCATATAAATAAACTTGCCTTGCCTGCCTTGCCTTGTAGTTTCTCAGTCATCCAGGTAGTTAATTAAACTAAAAAAAATCAACACAACTGGACTTACTTTTAAAAAGAGCTGACAGTTTCGCTGTCCATCCAGACAGCTTCCTCAGAGCTGTCCGTGGTGACCACACCCACCAGATAGAGATGTGGTGGGCGTGGATGGTGAATACCCAGTGAGGGCAGATGAAAAATATCCAATTCACTTCCTGATTTTCAAGCGATCTCCCAGTGAGCCTCTTCTTCTATCCCTCCTCCTTATGCTCCTCTTCACTGCACAGCTGTTTCAATAAAGAAAAAGATTTTAAAAAATAGACTGTGGCTGTAGTGAAGTAATTGTGAGTGTTATTACATCACGATGAAAGGATCAAGAGATTAAGAGGTGAGGAAAGCTTTTCCAGAATACGTAGGAGGAGCTTTATGGAAACAGAGCAGCTTCCATTCATAGCTTACTCAAAGATGCACGAGTGGCTCAAAACATAGCTCCAGTTATGTTTTTGATGAGAGGACACCCCCCCTCCCCACAACAGAATCATGTCTATTTAGAATATACTCTGAGAAAAAACAGATGGGGTGGGGGATTACATCTAGGTGTACTGTACCATTGCAAAAAAAAAAAAAATCTGAAAGTGCCCCTAATCAGCCATCTCGTGTGCAAAGGCGGAGCGCTTTTTATCTACATGTCCTGATCCCCCTGTACACTGATAAAAGTAGAGTGCTTCTTTAGTTCATGCATCACATTTACCTACTGTGTCATCCGGGGTGTCACTGCGGTGAGGGGCTTTGAATGGACCCTCATAAATCACACTTTTTAACAGCTTCAGGGATTGGGTTCACCTCTATCTAGACTCGACCTACTTCTTAACAAAGTCCATAAAGTTGCAGAATATTCCCTTGTGGGACGAGACAAATGTGGATCTTGACTGTACTCACTGTGTACTGCTTTATCCCCGCACAAAATCCCCTTCTATAGTGATATTGTTTGCTGTGTAACCTAGTTTGTCTGCGTCTTATAGTCTTTCAGAGTGCCTAATAACTCTTTAGCCTCTCCCTTAGGAAATCTGGGACTTTATTATTCTCTCAGTTTTCATTCTATACACAGAATCTGCCTGCTCCGTTCACTATAACAGGCTTCATGGACTTCTCATTCTTTCTTGTCTGCAGTGGCCAACGTTAATACAGACCAGATCCCGTGTTCCTGGACCTCATAACCTTTATTTCTTCTCTGCAGCTTATCTTTGCCCTTTGCAAGATCCTTCCAGCTGCCCAACCGTTTACCAGGGCTTTTTTTTGGTCCTGGATTGTGTTTCCTTTGAAGTAAAAAAAAAAAAAAAACGATGTAACTTATTTTTCAACCTTTCGTGGAAATATCTATAATGCGAGTGTTGCTATTCCAAGTATTTTATTCTTTATACATTTCTTATTATTCATCAGAGTGTATGCAGTATAAAGTTAACTTGAATTTAACTTATGTGTTCCTCGTTGGTCAATCTACATTTATACTGACTAAAAATATGTAGAGCATTTAAACAAGGCACAATCTTTCCTAACAAATTGACCTCTGGCCAAATATAATAATGGATAATAAGGCATCATTGCATTTTACTTTTCAGTCTCTTCAGTTGTTGTTGTTTTTGTAGCCTTTTCTCACTCAGAAGTTATTTTCCCCCAGACCCCTCCAATAAAGCAAAGACTGAACATTTCAGAGTGAACTTTTATTGTGGCCAGCCTTAGGCGCACATGTGCAATATTCATGCTGTGTAATCAGCATCTTGATAAGCCGCACCAGTGAGCGGGGATGGATTATCTCGGCAGAGGAGACAGATTTGTGCACATTATTTGAGAGGAATGAGTCTTGTGTATATAGATTTCATGTCTTTGAGTTCAGCGCATGAAAGATGGAAGCAAAAACAAAAGTTGTTGCATTTATATGTCAGTGTATACAAAAAAAATTATAAAAAGAATCTGACTACAACAAAAGATTGCTTTTGAGTATGTGTGTGTTTTTAAATTGTATGTATTTATTTTTCTAAGTAAGGGCTGGCACAGGCAATCCTGGGGGCTTCACGAAACTTCTGTCAGTCAAGCTCTTGGTGCATGGTCCAGTGCTTTAATTTATTATTTTGGTTAACTTTACTAACTCCGTCAAGCGAAGGATTATTTGAGGCAGAGTAAACTAAGCACATAGTTGCTTACACACAGTCATTTAAAAAATAAATGTAGGCAACATGAATTTAACTATAGGTTAGGCTAAGTAAACTGAATTAATTGTATTCGCTGTATACGGTTGAGCATTGTACTACATTTTTCCAAACATAATTTTTAAATAATATTTACATTTAAAAAAATGTAGGCCCTCTTGCAGCCCCCCGGTGGCTGCTTATTGGCTGGGCCGACCCTGTATTAAGTGAGAATGATCTTATTAATTTAATTCCTACTTTGAGGTCTGGCTTAGAGCAGCTAAAATCTGCAAAATCTTGTGAATGCATTCTCATTATTTAAGCACAGAACTTTCTTAATATTCCAGTTTGCCCTGATTTGCTTTGTAAGCAGTTCTAGCCAGAGTTTGAATAGGTGCCTTTCCAGTATCCTTTTCCTATTAACGCTGACAAGTTGTATTCACTAACCACGGGGGGCATCCCTAGGTCGAACCAATCGTTCTCTTTTATATGATTTTTGACTGGCCAAATCTTACGGGAAAATTGTACACTGCTAGATTTTAAGCTGTAGGCTGAAGTTTGTACTCCTAATACTTTGCAAAAGGTATTTCTGCCTCCTCATCTGCTTAGAGGTGCCATTCCATTACTGGCCCAGACTGAAACTCTTCACCCTATCTCTCAATTACATGTTGTAGAAGCACACTGGCTGCCTTAACCCTTTCAGTTATAGTATAAGCCTTCTCTCATCAGACTGCACCCCCGACCCTCCCGTGCGACTATCTCTCCTCACCTGTCATCCCAGAAGATTTATCTCTTCAAGGCGGCTCTCCAAGCACCGAGGGCCATCGCTCCCCTCCTTTGTGCTGTTTTCCCTAGAGTTCGAGGGAGTGTTCTATCAGCTGAGCCCAGCCTTTCAGTCTGAGGCGCTGCATGATTGTAGAGGCTTTTTATGACGAAGGTTACACAAAACAAATATTCTGAAATAAATTAGCACAGCCTTTTTATGGTAATGTACCTTGTTAGTTGGTAGTTTTCATTGGTAACTGCACGTTCTTTAAGAAAACGTATAAATGCACAAGTCCTCAGCCTGGATAAATTGAGAGATTATTACAAAGAGTGCACGCTGCTCATACATGCTGCTCTTGGCAAAATGCAGAACCTACAACCACAGTCCAGTGACAGTGCCCACTGCCCAGGCTGTGTCTCACTCTCATCATATGGCCAGGCCGAGAAAGGGACAGGAACGGATTGGGGAAGTCAGTGTGGCCACAACACTGTCTGTCTTCGTCGGTACAATTTGCCGCACTCTCTGGGCCTTTCCGAAACCATTCCCTTCCCCTACACCCTTCCACTCAGGCCTCAGTGAGGGCACCTTCAGAGGTTCACTCATCAGAGAAATTAGAGCTGTGACTTTCAGACGCACTCTCCCTCGCCCCGGACTGCACAGCCCATAATGTTGCAAAAATCATAAGTTTGACTGATCATACTTTTAAATGAAAAAAAGTTCCCATATGAGTTTACAACGTTCAGATTCAAATATGTCGTATTAACATTATATGGTTAATTTATTTTAACCATTTTGCATTAAAATAACTTATATTTGAGCAGCATCAGCTTCGTGGCTGTAACTTGTAAGCTAACGCAGCGGCGGAGTGATCTGCGAGAAAATAGTCCCTCAATATTCGGTAATTCATGTGATACAAGGTCAGTTATATTTAAAATATAACTGTGTCTATTAACACAGACATTTACTTATTTATTTATTGGTTTATTTGGTCGGGACAGTGCATGTTAATGAACATACATGGGTCTCATGCATGTAAACAAGCCACACCGGATTGTAGCCTTTGGGGTAATTTGCCTCCGTCGTCCCTCATGCGCACTCTTCAAACACACTCTCATTCATCCTGGCCTATTGTACATGTTTTTAGTGGTAGGGGAAACCGGAGTACCCGGAGGAAACCTACGCAGACACGGGGAGAACATGCAAACTCTGCAAAGAAAGGCCCCGTCCCTGGTGGGAATCGAACCCGGACCTTCTAGCTGTGAACCACAAGCGCTAACCACTGTACTACCATACTGCCCAAATATGTATATGGGTTATATGGGTAGTCTGGCATTATAAGTGATTTACCTCAGGTGCACTGTGGAGTGGGTCAGACTGTTTTTAATGCAGACTAGCTGTTACCATAGAAATGCTTTAGCCTTGCCCTAGCCTAGCGCAACTAGACTCTTCAAATATAAGAACTGCATGAATTTAAGAAAAAAATATCTCCAGACATCAACAACACTCTGGATAACTAGGAAATTAGACCCTAGTTAAAAAATCCCGAAATATCCCTTTAAGTCTCATTGCCGCTTTCTTTTTCATTAATAAATGTCTATATGACGGTATAAAATGAACTCTGTGGTGCGCCTAAATAAATGCAGAACTGAGGTTGTTTGGTGCGTGTTGCTCGTGGGACTGCTCTTTGGTGTAACACACACCTATTAAGCCTACGTCGATGCTGACTCGCTGTGAAGGAGCTTATCAGCCACTTTCCCTCACTGAGTGGCCCGTTTCGGACAGAACTCCACTCCGCGGGCACACGCAAACTGAGTGTTAGGGGGTGATGGAGGAGGGAGTGGTTTTGGAAAGGCACTCTCTCTGATGCCTGTCAAGCCGTGTTTTACCCCAAAACACAACAAAGTTCTGCAAGAAGCCTCATTTGACACTTCATACCATATTCAGCACGTGTATAAGTCCATATGAATGACAAATTAAAGGAACAATTTGCTAGCATACAGTCATTCAGACATTCACACAGGCATTCCTACATTCATATACCTTTTGACAAAGTACATGGATCGTTTAAATAGTTGTCACAGCCCTTGGCCACGTAGGCAAAACAAAACACGTACCATTCTCTGACCTAGATAGTCCTTTGCTCATATCTAATCGTCTAATATACAGGGCTGTTTCATCCTAATATTGCAAAGTACAAATGAATACACATAATCTTATTCTTTAGTTTAATGTATTACAATGAGATATGAGTAAAATAGATGAAAGTAGGTCCCTAATTCCACACAAGGTCCTGCGACCCATTGAAAATGGCCTTGCAACTTACGATTTGGAAACCACTGTTTTAAAGTGAGAGTCATTATGAATTAGTTTCTTGATTAAGTATGAATGTGAAGCTGCATAATCTTGCGTTTTGGGATTATGCATGAGTAAGCTATTACTATATATATTTCTGTGAGACTCGGTTTGTCCGGCTCAAGTGGCCTCCTTCAGAAAGATGAAACTACCTCCAGAGTTGTCATTGGAGCCTGGTGTCAGTGAACACAATCTTCTTTATAGTGATAAGCTTCTCTGCTGTGAAAACTATTTTCCATGTAAATAAAAAACACAACAACCTTTGACATAATAGTCATGCTCATCATTTTTATGCATTGTTATACATTTGCCTATTCTATTATGTCTAATCACGCTGCACACTCTTGAACTAAACCACCCTTTGACATTCATCACTGAATTTCCATGCTGCTCTATAACACACTGGAGCCAGTGCAGCTTAAGACCACTGAGTGAAATGGTGCATAGCAAATGAAGAAAATATTGGCAGTGCTCATGAGAGAGGCTGGCTGCGGCACACGCGACTGTACCCTACTGTCACAGAGCTTCCCAGTCCTTGTTAGTGTGGCCTAGTTTCAATGTAGATACTCCTACCCACCTCCTCGCACTTGTTTTCTCCCTCTTAGGATTACATGTAACCACAGTGTCTTGTCTTTAACCCAGACAGTCCTTTGTATGGGATCATATAGGTACTGGTCCCCATTCTTTCCCCAGGGTTCAATTAGATCCATGGTACTGCACACAGGATATTGTGGTATGGTCGCCTGCGTTAGAGACAGATGAGTGGGTTCCTTGGTAAATCACAACCTTGAAGATAAGAAGGCCCATGACATCCCTATCTGCTGCAAATGACACATACATATTCTTCGTGGCAGAAACAGGCAAGTGGCTCACAGCAGTTAATGAGTAAATGTACTCTTTTAATGTATTATACAACCCCCGCTGATTACATTTACATATTTAAACAAATGATACTGGGACTGTGCTGATTAAGTGTAGCGTTAAAGGCACTTGTAGAGGCATTGGTTATTTGACAAATTGTACTGCAAACAGATCAGAATCAGAATTTATTTTTATTTGTTTCCCAAAGGCAAGATCTTTTTGTCACAGACAATATTCCGACCAATATAAGAAACTCTAAGTGAGCTAAAAGGAATAATACAATAATAGAGGACTTATTAAACTAAACCGCCAAATAAGCTCACATGCAATTAATATCTAATAGCAAAAAATATGATCAAGAAATATCACTCTCAAATATAATATGTATGGTATTTATTTTCTTAGAGTTCACAATCCACTATGATTGGTTAAATCCACTCACCATTACATCAGAGCATGACAGGCTGACCAATAGGAGAAGTGGATAAAAGCATTAGTTTGTTTGCATCAAGCTGCACTACAGTTTTCTTTATTAATCGATTGTTCCTAACACATATCACACATTTGCAAAACCTTTGTCGCCAAGACCTGCACAGCTAATGTTCAGTCAGTGTGTTTTCACATGAAACCAAGAACATGCATGTGTGCAGTGAGGGACAAATGTTTTCAAAAGTCTGACAGTTTTGGGAACAGTGGGCAAACCATAAATTGTGGGCAAACCAAGCTTTTGAGTCATGTTTTTGTAAAATGAGTTCAATGGTAGCTTGGTGCAGTGAATCGCATGTCGTAGATTATCAACTGAGAAAAACAAAAGCACAGAGTCACAATATATCTCTCCAAACTGGGAAATCCATCTTAGATATATCACGATTCAGTTTTACATCACCATAATGCCCATCCCTAGTTCAGAAGCTCTTTTCAAAGCTCTCTCATTAGGCAAAGGTGAAGGACAAAGGTGCC
Source organism: Neogobius melanostomus (assembly GCA_007210695.1). NCBI lineage: Eukaryota > Metazoa > Chordata > Actinopteri > Gobiiformes > Gobiidae > Neogobius > Neogobius melanostomus. The sequence goes on along the minus strand of VHKM01000073.1, from coordinate 3,331,986 downwards.
AAATCACTATGCAAATCCTGGGATAATAATAATAACTTGTTGAGTTATGTACCAAATTTCCATGCTGTATGTATTGATTGAAATATAATACCAAGGAAATATGAGTATTCTCTGCAGAAAAAGTCAAGCATGAACAGTACATCCTTTCATGCTCTTTGTGCTTTTATGGTTAGTTCATCCCACCCATTTCCAGCCTCTGTTGTCTAAGCATGAAAGTAAAAGGAAGAGATGTGATCCAATCTCATCTTGTTAGACTCCATTTCGACACCTATGTATGTACGTATAGTGAAGGATACTTTTTTGTAAAGGCGGGTGTAAATACAAATCCCATCCACTTTAGATTCACACTTTTTGAAATACTCTGTTCATTCAGTAATAAAGAATGCACAAACATTTGGGAAGTGTCTTGATTTCTGAATTACCAAGCTTGGTATCACATGTGTATATGGGTGCAATCCTTCACAGTATGGCATTCCATCCATTAAGACTAAAAACACTACCTTGATTTCTTTTTCAAGCACTGTCCTCTGTAGTGTTGGGGTAAATTTCAACATCGCAGGACCATCTGTTCTAAAGAGTCTTCGCCCTTTTGACTTGCTTTGCGTTAGAAAAAACAAAAGCTTGATTCCATTGACCCGACCATGACACCACAGTGGTCTATGTCACAGAGCTTATATTTGCACACTGCACTCTTTTGTCCTTGTGGAGGAACCTCTCAGGACATAATGCTAATTATACTGCGATCCTCTGCCAGGTCGTGTGATGTTGTTCCCAAATGTTTTTAACTTGCCCCAAATGTGCTCATCTCAGGCCCCGCATGTATTTTACTCTGATAATTAGACAGCTGCAAGGACTTCCTAAGCATTATACTGGAGATAGTGATGGGCCTAAGTAAAATTATATTAATCATACTGTCATGATTTGGTTTTTTGTCCCATGTTTTTTTTATTGTTGTCTTGTCGCTGGTCTCGTCCTGTGTTTTATTTTGACATGTGTGTTCTGTCCTTGTGATTTTCTTTGCTTCCCCTGTGTTAATTGCCTGTGCCCCGTTTCCTCATGTATTTATACCCCTGTGTTTCCCATGTCTTTTGTCGGTTCATTGTCAGTGTCAGAGTTATTGAGTTATTGAGTTATTGTTTCAAGAGAGAGTTATTAAACACTCGTTAAACACTATATATCACCCGTTTTTGTTGCAGTCCTGCCTTTTGGGTTTATCTTCCTCATTCCACCATCAAGCCATGACACATACATCAAACAACTACTGTGTGAATAACTTTTTTTTTGTTCACACACATACTGTAATTAATCCACGAGAAATTTCAATGCAATTTGTTTTATACCAATGTAATTATGTTTTCATTGTCTTTTTATCAAAACATTTTTTTAATTCAGTAAATTAATTGCTTCATATTTTTTTCAAATTTTAGTCTACGTAGGTCTTATGCATATGACTGCATATTGACTTTAAATCTTCTTACTAGACCGTTTGAGAGCGTGGACTTTGTTTTCTGTAAAATTGGCAAATTAATCTCTTGAATCTTGAAACTAAAATGCATGCAGCTAATTTAATCACAAATTATTTTCCTATTCTGTGAGCGGTCGGAACTCTTTGTTTGTGCAACAACTATGGGTTTATTCATGTGGACTGGGGAGCTAGTTTTCCCGTGATGTGACGCCATTGTCCCCAGTTGGTTTGTGTTCATGTGGTTTTTATGTGGGAAAGTGGGGATTTTGATGTCATCAAATAAAATGGTCTTTTATCATTGATTAGCGCTTAGCTGAGCTAATCATTTAAATGTGTTAGCGTCTCTAAAGCTAAACGTTAGTTTACTTTTTGCTAACGTTGATGTCAGGCATTTCACTCGCAATTTTGTTACTACGAGGATGACGACAGCTAACACTAAACTCAAAAAAGTAGCAGTGTTTAACTTAAAAGCTCCATATTAGACGATAAAAGAACAAATCAGCTGATTTCCACAGTCAGGTGCGGAAGTCAGGAAGCTCGTTTTGATCCGAGTTCCCCAGTCACTGAAATTCCCCAACTGGAGAAGTCGTTCACCCGAGTTCCCGAGGACCACGTGAATGCACCATATTGGTATAAGCTGCTGTTTCCATAGTAACGTATCGTATGTGGTGCATATGCTGCTGCACTCTGTCTCGGATCTCTTATCTCCATCAAATACTGTATACTGTATTAGTGCTGTCAATCGATTAAATATTTAATCGTGATTAATCTCATGAATGTCATAGTTAACTCGCATTTCACAAATAATCTCACATTTTTACTATTCTAAATGTCCTTGAATTATAATTTCAATACTCTTAATACATTATGGATAAGAACATACGTAATAATTCGAGACACACTCTGGATGCCAATGGAGATTGTTTCTAGTTTGCCCTTGTTTGTATGTTTTTTATGCATATCCCTTCAAGCTTATTTTTGAAGGATTTCTAAGCCATTGCATTCATCTTCTACTCTGCCCGTCATGCAATTGTTTATGGCCGAACATTATAGCTTTGGCAAGTCACATAGCCTGCTGACAGCTCACTCAAAGCACACCAAAGTGACACACACACACACCACTGCGGTGCATCTCTCAACCTTGCTGTAAATTGGTGCTCAATCCTAGACAAATGTGCTCCAGCGCAGCTCTTGTCACCTAAGTGTGGTTCTGTTGTAATAACATCAGATGCACCAAGGGGTAAAGCAGCGGGCTGGTTGTGCACACATTTCACTCTGCTATTGGCCTCTTCATTGTTTTCAAGCCGACATGATAGTTTAATTGAAATGGTCATTGAGTCCATGTCCAAATACTGTACATTTTTTTCAAGCCCACACTGCGTAATATTTCACTAAATACTGTACAGAAATTAAAATCACCAGTGAAAATACCTAAATACAACAATAATATTAAAATCCTCAGACCTGATTTGTAACTTTTCTGTGTGCATCACCAGCTCCTCTCCATAGAGATTTTTATTTACTTCTTGGTTTATTTGGATGGGATAGTGCATGTTAATGAACAGCCACTCCGGATTGTAGCCTTAGACTAATTTGCATCCGTCGTCCCCCATGCGCACTCTCAAACATACTCTCATTCATCCTGGCCTATTGTACATGTTTTTAGTGGCATGGGAAACTGGAGTAGCCGGAGAAAACCTACGCAGACATGGGGAGAACATGCAAACTCCACACAGAAAGGCCCCGTCCAGGTCGGAATTGAACCCGGGACCTTCTTGCTGTGTAGAATGAGCGCTAACCACTGTGCCGCAGATGTTGCTGGACTATAAGTCGCACTATTTTCATAGTTTGGCTGGGGTGTGACTTATATTCAGGTGCAACTTATATATCAAAATACAGTATATAATTTCACTTGTTCATTATTTTCACACTAACAGCCACTAGAGGGCACTCTAGGCTTGTCTACCAGTATCTGCTAAGACAAAAAAGATAATCGCGGGCTAAAAGTTAGATGACCACATTGAGAGGAACGAGTTCACAAATGGGTGCTTGAACAATGTGCTGCCGGGAGAGGCTTGTCAACGGTGCACCAGGGTGGCTGGTGTGACTTATAGTCCGGAGCGACTTATGTATGTTTTTTTTTCTTCATTATGCATTTTTTGGCTGATGCGACGTATACTCCGGAAAATACGGTATACAGTATGTTATATCTGCTTCCAAATGCTTTATTTTGACATGCGTTCATTGTGTAGCACAGGGGTCACCAACGTGGTGCCCGTGGGCACCCAGGTGCCCTTTGGGCATGCCCAGTAGCCTTGAGACTTTTTCTAAGGTGTAAACACCTAAATTCTTTAATCTGATTCTTAAAATACAGTTATTTCTGTTCTTGTGACTCAGTACGAGTTAAAATAAAGCTATTTGATATAATATGGGGTCAATAACCTATATGTAAACAGTGTACGTTCAAGTCTTTAGGATTTGTTTTTAACTGGTAGCTCTCGAACAACTTAATGCTCTTGAAGTAGCCCTCGGCTGAAAAAAGGTTGGTGACCCTGGTGTAGCACATTGCAAAAAAATGTGGTTTCGCTGGCATCTTTCTTTCTTTATGTGAGTTTGTGGCCTTTACGTCATTTGCACTGGTGGCATACCAACTAACCTGGAATGAATGCAGAGTGGCTTGAAAAGCAAACTGCAATCTAAGTTGAAAGGCTTGGATGCAGATGAAAGGAGAAAGTGTCATGATTTGAGAACTTTTATAGGAGCCAGCCTGTAGTGCTCGTAAGACTATATAGCGCTTTTTCGCAATTTGCAATGGAAATATTTCTGGTCTGCAGTGGTGAACAATTATGCCCCATGTATTGATAATATACACATGTTTTTCTTATTCCTTTGAATTCTATTGTGTTCTTGGTTAATAGTGAAAGTGTAATAGCTGTGGACGGAGAGTAACACTGGTATTTGACTGTTTTGCCAACTTTAAAATTAGAAATAACTTTTTAAACACTTAGCAATGACTTAAAATGTAATTATGTCACGGAGAACTGTTTCCCAGTAAAGGCATGAGTCTGCCTTTTGGACAAGTGCCAAGACCGTTTCGAGAACATGGAACAGGATTAATAATGCTCAAATGAGAAGTCGATTACTAAGGCAAATCCAGTGCTCGCGTGATGGATTTCTCTGTCTGTGTCTATCCTCTCTGTGGTAATATTTTCCGTGGCTGTGTGAGAGCAGTCTGAATTCATTTGATCGGCTAATATGAAGCAGCTGTCATTGTGCCTCTGATCATGAAGCTGTGAAGAGGGTCCACTCGGCACCTTTCCCCCTAGATACCCATCACATGCTAACACTGACGCAGCCACTGTGCTCTACTGTCTTGGTTATACTGTACCATTAGCCACTGCTTCCCCAGTTTATTGTTTGACTCTTTTGGACCAAATACCTAAGTTTGTAAAATGTATACCTAAAATGTCTTTGACTGTATTTCAGCCTTGTATTTTCTATTAGGATAAAGCATTGTGTCCACAGTCAAATTTAAACATTGATATATTTCATTTAACATACTGTACATTCTAGCCATGTGTATTGAGTGTCCCAATGGGCAAGCCACAATGGCACATCGGACTTCTCTGTGTCTGTCCTTCTTTTACGCCTCTCCACCAAAAATCTCTCTATAGTTTGAGGTAAATTGCTGGATTTTAGACTTGCGCTCAGTGGAGTAAGGAGAAGCCAGCTGTTGGGGAAAACAGATCTCTTTCTCCCATCTATGGCTCAGTTTGGAAGTAGAGACTTTTGTTTGTGTCACTGTGATTCAGTGCTGGCTGCTGTTGATGCAGTGGGTTGCATACGTATCTGCCCCCCTTTAACTATGGACCACACACATAAATATATTTAATTGAAATTTACGTGAGAGACACACACTACGTGACACACAATCGTGAAGTGAAATTCAATTTATACAGGATTTTGAACTTTTCTTACAAATAAAAACTGAAAAGAGGGGTGTGTAAAAGTATCTATACCCCTTTCCTTTTAGTGCAACCAATTGCCTTGAGAAGTTGCCTGATGATTTCTGAATGATCACATGTTGCCCTACTGACTAAATAGAGTTTACCTGCGTGTAATCTTATCTCACTTCAAATACAGCTGCTCTGTGATGGTCTCAGAGGTCTGTTATAAGACTGTTGGGGAGCAGACAGCATCATGAAGTCCAAGAACACGTGAGGACCTGTCTGGTTGTGGAGAAGTATAAAGCTGGGTTATGTTATAAAAGCGCGGAAGAAACCAGCAATATGTTTTAAAGATTTTTTAAATTCATCAGCCTAGCACAATAAAGGTTTTTTAAATGTAATGAGAATTATGATGTGGGAGGAGTGCCTTGGTTTTTTTGTTTGTCTTTTGACTTTTGACTCGGCCGCCCTCCTCAACTTGCTGACCGAACAAGGACAGCACTGACCACAGCTGTTACCAAGAAGCCTATGATGACCCTGGATGAACTGCAGAGAGCTACAGCTCAGGTGGGGGAAACTGTACACAGAACAACTATTAGTCGTACACTGTACAAATCTGGCCTTTATGGAAGAAGCCATTTTTAAAAGAAAACCATAAGAAGTCCTGTTTGCTGTTTGCCAGAAGCCACATGGGGGAAACAGCAAACATGTGGAAGACGGTGCTTCGGTCAGATGAGACCAAAATGGAACTTTTTGGCCTAAATGCAATTATTTTAGGGTTTGTGTTTGGTTCCCTCCTCTTTGTGTTTTTTTCCCTCTGCAGAGCTGGTGGTTGACGGGGGCGTGGCTGGAACCTGCAGCAATGAGGCATACCTGGACTTGATGAGGAGCCAGTCTTCAAACACAATGCTCAGTCCTCTCCATGCTGTCAGATAATTCCGTCTCATCCGGTAGAAGCCTGACCTGTGTTTTGTCCTGCTATATTTTGAGATATACTTACTTGTTTCCTCCTGTGCCCAAGGTTGCCTCTGTTGTGCCCTGGGTCTTTGGCTGCTCTGTCCTGGTTCTGCCTGCTGCCAGCCTGCCCCTGTCGCCTCAGCCTCTTCAGTTTTTGTTTGCAATAAATGGTTAAACCTTTCCTGCTTCCGTCTCCGCTTTGGGGTTCCTCCTCCGCAAACCTTAACACAAGGGGCCACGTGAATAACCTGAGGTGAGATAGCGAGCCCCACCAACAATAACTTGAACTTAATTCTGTTCAACTTTCTAAATGCCCAAAAGTATATCTGAAACTCGATTGATTGTAATTGTAAATGTTGTGCAAAAAAAGACAAAATAACAGAGGGGCAGATATCATGCTCTTCTTTAAGGAAAAAAACACTGGGCTTTAGCAGCTAAACGCATAATAATGTTGAACTGGAGGGGGGGAAATTACAATTGTTTTGATGTACAGAATTTGAACAAAGACTGGAATTAATTGGTCGCTTTACTGTTAAATAATGACTCTGTCCCCAGTGTGCACAGGAGCTGCTATGTGATCGCAGAATGTTGGGGAGGATCGAGATGATGGGCATGTAGGATTATTGTGGCTGTAAAATTGCTGCCTTTGTTTTTAAACTTTTTTTTATATTTAATGTTTGATGCTATGGTATACATTTGCAAATGGACAAGAGACTAAAACTACCTCAAAATGTTGTCGAAATCAACACTGCGAATGCAACTTAGAGAAAAAAAGGATAATGCTATATGAAAGTTATATGAAACCATTAATTAAACAAGGCACACGTTATGTCTGGTGGTGTTATCAGGCTTGTTTCTCTTGATAATTATGAGGCCATTGAAGAAATGAACTCAGATATTTCTGTTATTAAATCTCCCCCCAACAGTTTCTTTTTTCTCTTTCTCTATAATCAAAGCCCTCAGAGGCTGTACAGTATGCATCACGTACATATGCCTGGAACACCTAATTTTGTCTTCTCTGTGAAGATGATGGGCCAACCTCTTACCACAAACATGTATTCGCTACACTTGCTGAGCACACACTGTAATTTCCCCGGCACATTTGTGTGGTGGGTAAAATATCATGGAGGCGTGGGGAAGATGAGATATCCTGAGAGATTGCTGCACACCGAGGTCCGCAATTCAAGCTCCGGCTAACCATTAATTTGAAATCATTTTGCCTCCCACAGTCCTCGATTATTTCCCTACCATTATCAGAACGCTTGTGGCAGCATATTATTTTGACCCTGACAGCTTTTGTCATCTTGTTCTCCAGGCTGACTGAAATTTGTTTTAATCTGTAAATACACAAGAGCAATAGCGCTGTCAATCACTGCCAGGAACTATTTTTAGCAGACAAATACTCCTAATGCAGGGGAGTGTCTTTGTTGAACACTTGGGTACTTTTATTGGGAAAGCACACAACGGACCATTTAATTAAGGTTAAGACAGACTTTATCAACCCCATAAGGACATTTCTCTTCTGATATTGTGATGCCTGGAGACCAAGCTTCAAATCTTTTGGTTCATGGTCAGGAAAAACCCCCAAAAAAGAAACACCAAGTTTGAGACAATTTTTAATACAAATAAATTTTGTATAAAAAAATAACATGCTTCACACTTTAACTATATATATATATTTTTTGATTTAACAAATACATCATCAGATAGCCAGGCACTGTGTCTTTTTACACATTCCCCCCAGTTTTTGGATATGTCCAGACATAAAGGAGACATCATTGGCCCATTTAATAACATACATTAACTTGCCACTTAATTTGGTCAGCACTTACATTTTATTCTGCAACACAAATGAGGTTTTGAAAGGAATACAGAGAAGGTATGAGAAGCAGCAATGAATTTACAACACAAATGATCCCATTAGTACTTTTCGTTCAAGATGTGAGCAGGCTTTTATACACACAGAACCAGCAATAAATCTGGTAAAGGGTTTGATTGATCAAGGTATTGTATACCTATGCAATTTGACTTCACATTTTAGAACCTTTTCTGCTACTTTACGCCTATTCTCCTGTTTGAGAAAGCAGCATATATGAATGCAATGAATTCTGTTCGGCTGCTGATACAGAATACAGATCTCATCTTCAGGGTGGTGTGCACAATGATCTCAAGGGCACACATATCTTAATTCTCATCCTAATGGAATGTACGGCTTAGCTTACCCCAGCTGGTAAACCAGTGGGCAGGATCAACTAATCCACCAATATGATCCAGTCTGCTGCTCTGTTAACCAAAGCACACCATAGTAGACCTGAAGTGGGCAGTGGCAGCCTTTGAGCTAGATGGAAATACAAATCATGCCTCACTTAAGCAATAGAAAACACTTCTAGACCATTCACCCAATTTGAGAACACGTAACGTACGACAGGCGTTGGCCCAAACAATAGTAACAACGCTGCAACAGATTTTTGAAACGCATTCCAAAGTACAACTTTTTATTTTGTTCATTTTTAACAACACAACACAGGAATGTTTGAAAACTGGCATGCTCAAATCAGCAGAGACTCATTTTAATTAGGCAAAGTCCAAAGCCACTCCTGAAAGAGGTTAAGTTTTTTTTTTTTTTTTTTTGCCATTGCCATGAGCACTGTTCCAGCCACACAATAAACCTCTTCCATGGATTTATTTCATAATTTTTGGTGTCATTATCTCCTTGGTGATATCCTCAAGCAACATTGAGAACATCTGATGATTGAGATACAGTTTATTTCAATAATACTCTGGACCAAGTCTTTGAAAGGGCATTATGAAAGCCATCCAAACTCTCATTATTCAATCTCAAGACCTCTGTCGTGCAAGTAAAATATTTTTCCCAGTATTGTCCTGTTCACAAGGCAGAGAGATGATCGAACCTTACTAATGTACTGTTAGCCGCATGGCTCCTCTCCAACACAGACACGCCCATTTCTTCTGTGATCTTTCACATCCAATCGCGGAAATTCCCCAGGTGGAGATGAACCATTGTAACGCTGTCCTTTAGATTGCATGGTTACTGTAGCTGATGTAAGTTTGCTTCGTGGCTGTGGGAGAAAAGGAGAGAAAGATGATGGAGTCATGTGCTGAGATTTCATTCACGCATTCTAAAGTGAGAGACAACAGTGTTTATTTTAAGGCTTGTGCAGAACAGAAAGCAGAATGTCAACCTAACCTTTTAAATGACAATGTGTTTATTGGCTTGTTTTCATTTTCACACAAACCTTGCCTTCAGAATGTTTCTTTTTGTGTAATATTAAAAACATCCGCATTTGCTGCTGATTTTAATTAATTTGGACATGTTTATACTTTTCCTTTTCAGGAACTTGAAATAAAATACCTGGGGAAGAATGTCTGGAATTTGCTACATAATGTGTATCAGCATTGTATAATTGTGTAGAGTTTCTAAACTTGCAGTAAAAAGAAGCATCTCTAGCAATGTGCATCAACACAACTACAGTAGGGCCACAGCTCGATAACTGCGCCTTTACCTTCCAAAGTTAAAGTTTTGGTATGCTGTATTGCCTGCACGTTGGAAGAAAATATCTAGCTGGAGGTTTTAGCCTATTAATGGATTTTTAGTTGATCGGGAATTTGTGTATTTTAAACCTTTTCACATGCAACAGCTTTTGGTGAATCATACAGTATTGGCAAAAATTATTGTTTGTGTTTCTAGATAGGATCCTTATTAGCACAACTGAGCTGTCACTATTCTTCCTGGGGTCCAATAAAAACAATCAATCAAAGTACAAAATGATACATTACAACAAACTCAATTCATTTATGCTACAGTTATACAAATATGTACAACATCGCCAGCCAGGGAAAATATAATTTTGGTGCATTTTAGTGGACAACAATTGTTTCAATACCAATTGTGTCTTTTTCCCTTCCATAGATTATTTGGTAGCATGTTTCATGCATGTATTGCTCTGTATGTGAATGTCCTCTTGATGCAGTTGGATCTTACTTTAGTTAAAACTAATTTTCTCCCATGTGTCGTGTGTCATGTAAAAACATTTGTCATTGCTAAATGTTTTTGCAAGGATTTCAGGCCACTTTGCATTAATTGGTGCTGGTCCATAATCACAGCATAACACTATCCGAGCTGCTCAGTTTTGTGGTGTTCTTTTACAGTAAGGGTCTAGCACTGGGTCTTAGTTAAGTCCTGGTTTACACGGTTCACATCCTGGTTTACTTGTCTTTCAGTACTGATTTAGATTCTGCTCTATCCTGGTTTAGTGTTAGTGGGAAAAAGGTCCACCAAAGAGCCAGTGTTCCACTTTCAATAACACACAAGTCTACTGTACAAGTCATGCACCAGTCTACTGTGTTGTGGTCCATTTCCCCCTTTACTCAGTCTCTACAGAGTGTCTTTTATTACTGATGGAAGATTCCGGGACTTTCCTGTATTCCCCTCCACCCTCACAGCAGATGTAGCCATGAGACCCCTACATTCCCTCTCCCTCTCCCACACCCACATCTCTGCTGTGGATGTGGGAACTATCTGGGATGGGATTTTTATTTTATTTTATCATACCATACCGTATATACACACTGCACATGACAATGACACATGATGCTTATCCAAATCTCTGTGCTCTATATAGCCTCTCTAAAAATTAACCCAATCAAGATCTCTTGGTGTAACAAAAGATGCCAGTGTGTTAACTTGTTTCACAATAAACAAATGACACACTGTCACATTACACTTGAATGCATTTCTCATTGTGGTTCTAATGGAAAGGAGTTATTTGAATGGTGCTACTGTAAGGCGTGAGATGTGCTCATTAGTAGAGGCCAAAGGAGAAGAATGTTGCTGGAATTAAAAGCTTCCTGCCAAAGAGACACGAAAAATCAGACAAACACCTGAGTCATCCCAGTGAGTCACTATATGAGATGATCTTACAGGATTGCTCTCTGAATCGTTTTAATGCTATAGATGATACCACTGCAGTAGATGTCAACAGGGAAAGAGAAAAGAAACAACCACAGGCTATAACAAAACATACCTTTAAATCCAAACTAGAGGGAAATGTAAGATCTTCCTCTGTAATCGATTGCTGGAGACCCATTATCCTAGCGCTGTAGGGAGCAGGGATGTAAATGGAACCGTGTCATTTAGCAAGAAAGTCTTGTTTGATTCACAGTCTGACTAACAAAGTATGAGGAGACAGAGGAACAGAAAGCATTTGTCCTCAGCTCAGGGACACCATTCTTATAAGAGGTTTCAAAGCAGACAGGACTAAAGCGAGAAATGCACAGCGCTGAGTCATAGCAAACAAAGACAGGTGTGTTCAATGTTTGGCCTGATGATGTAATTGTAATCAAGGATGAGATTCTGGTAAATGTTTGGATGTTTATGGTCTATAAAGGCTAATTCTATGGCTAACCTTTAAGTCACACCTGAATAAAACAAAATAACACAAAACTCAATTCGGTATTTATCTGAATTGTGCAGCCCCAGTCCTGAAAACATTTCCAATTTGATGCTGATTTGGGACAAAGGCACAAGGATAACTGCTATTTGTGAAATGCAATTAGAGTTAATAATTTATTAAAGGTCATACTGTTAGACATATGGTGTCATGTGTGTAACAGCCTTAACCACTAGAATCAAGTATCTAGATTCTAGAGTATTGCAAAGAGAGCCTAGATGACATTCGCTCACTCACATCCTTTATGAGAAGAAAATCAGAGGAAAATACGATGCCTTTACTTTGTGGACTTTGTTGTCTTTGTAATTTGTGTTATTAAACAAGAACCCCCGCTGACTGAATACCAAACAACAAATGAAAATGACTTCTTAGTTGGGATATTTTGTTCAATACAAATGTGTTTCTTCCCACTTCTGCCTCAAAGCTTTAGCAACAACTATAACTATGCCTTTCCCTTCTTTCTGCAAGTTTTATTTGAGACAAGTGTGCATTGAGGAATCACCACCTACCACTTTTGTGACAACAGTAATTCACTCTGACATGACACTAATCCCACACCCATCTCTGTTCAATTGTAAATACTTAAATACATCTTACATGCCTGGAGGCTACAGTCAGTTTTCTTCCCTTTGTAAATGAACAGACTGGGGGAAATTTGCAAAATCAGTGAAGCATTAAATGCGACATGGTACACAGGTTTAATAATCATTTTTACTCTGCAAAGTGTCTATGCAGAAGTCCAAATGGATGCCATGAGTAGACCTTATACAACACACCTATAGGTTAGGAGCATAATAATGTAACACATTTAAAACCTTCTGTCTAGTCATCTTTTTCATCATCTTTTCAGAAAACTTTAATGTGTTTTTAGCAATAGTCCAAGGAGACTAACAAGTGGTGGGCAAATATGAAGGTAAATTGTTGATTTTTGCTAGAACTGGCCTTGTGTTGAGTATTTTGTGTGTCTTACATTGCGTTTCGAGGCTCTCGCACAGCTCGGTCTTGGCCTCCCCGTTGGGTCTGAGGCCGGCCTTGGGGTTGAACTTGTTGGACATGGTTGCGGCGGTGACCACGGCCTTCAGACTGCGCGAACGCTTGGGCACGTTCTGCTCCGGGTGGAAGAGCACCACGTACACCTTAGGCATGTAGAGCAGGCCCAGGGACACAGAGGCACTGAGGCTCACAGAGATGGTCAGTGTAGTCGTCTGGATGTACATCTGTGAATAGTGTAACAGATAGGAAAAATAGACAAAACAAATAGATTTTTAGGATGGAAATCAGTAATCAGATTACTTTTTCAGGTAATCTGTGGCAACACTGAGTAGAACACATGTCTTAATGGGGGAGAAGTTAGTGACTATTTTTTGTGCAATACCAGTGCAATATCCTCCAGATCGATCCAGATTTGTTTGAATGATCTGTAAATGACCAAACCGAAATAAATGAAATGAAATGAAGATCGAAGTAAAATGGGCTGCAATGTGCAGTGGAGGAACATAATTAAAATATGCAACAAAGGGGACACTACATCTATCGAAGTTAAAGCACCATTCTCTACTGAAATTGGAAAAAATCCCTGGAGCTACCTTGAATGCAACCGGCACAGTCATGTGGACTCATGCTCTTGCACTACCAGGTATGTTCTCTTCTTCTGTTATTGTAGCATTGAAAAAATGTTGGCATTATTGTTAAGTTAGCTGCTTACTAAACCTACCACAGCAACCAAGTGGCTCATTGAGTCCTGCTATTGACTACAGTGGCTCAGTCTCCTCTGCGTCTAAATAGCTAGGTAACATATTAGTCATCATGATTCTCCCGTGTGTTATCAGCACTGATAAAACACTGTAGCACTTATAAAGTAAACACGCCAGGCAGCTCATGAAATGACAAGACGGATGGTAAACGAGTCTTAACTTAAGCTTACAAGCTTCGTTCTAGGAGATTCGGAGAACGTCTAATTGCAACGATTGATATGAAGTATGATTGGACATTGACCGTTTTGGGGCGGAGTTTTGCGAAAGGTCAATTGTGATATTTGTAAGATAAGATAAGATTTATTGATCTCATAATGGAGAAATTCACTTGTTACAATGGACTACATATAAATACACAATAACACAAATATTGTATCCCTTCTGGTACTGTATTTTGTTGTATTTTTCTACGTGAATAAGTGGCCTGTATGTGTTGACCAAGCTGGTGTTCTGTCATGACTACTGTTGCCGATACACTTCTACTTTGCCGCATGATGAAGATGTTTTAAAGATGTAGCTCATTCGCCTTTATAGAGTGCAAGCCCGAGTGGCCAAGACCATCTTGTTTGTTTAATTTTCTGCTGTACTAGTTTTAATGCAGCTATAACATCCAAATAATGTTACCACTGGGTCTGAATATCTCATTAAAAGACAGCTTGTAAAAAGTAGAAAATGTTTTTCTTTTAATATATACAATTTGGTAACCAAATTCACTGAACTCTCACAATGAGACAACAGTCACAGGAGGAATGCAGCCATTTAGATCCTCAATGTGCCTCCTCCGCCTCTCAGTTAGACAGAACTGAGAGGCGTCTTTGAATCAAGCATCTTTATGGTCCTGAATGTAAATTTTTAAGACAAGTAGACATTACCAGCTGCATTTCTGATGTCTGTGCTTGCTCTTCCGTGACAAATACTTTTTTACAATTAAATTGAAAATGTTTCATTATTGTCAGGTCTATCCTAGGTTTCAGGTGCGAGGAAGCTGGAAATTTGGAACAATCTACAGTTTAATTTCGAAGGGATGTGCCAAATTTGGAAGGAAAAAACAAACATTTGTTGTATTTCTCGTAAACTGTTAGTAGACCAAAGACAGTTTCACATTGAGACAAAAAACACCTATTGAATTTCAAGTACACTTTTCTATTGCAATATAGGTCACAGTGACTAAGGTCAGGACTGGATGATTGTTTCTAGCTTGTTTTCATTCATATTTTATATCGAACATAAAACATTATGTACAAATTTAAGGATTTTTTCAAATTTTTGCTAAATATTTCACACATAGAAAACACACTTAAATGGACCCTGCAGTGACCTCCTCACATTTGTTGTTCACAATATTTTCTTTGCCTTGCTGCCATGTCTTGTAGCAGCCAGTGCTCCTCTCCTGTGGCCGTGCTGGCTAGAGAATAGACTGCAAAGGGGGGGGGGGCAGAGGAACAGATGCTTTGTCCCAGACCAGCTGTGGGGACTGTTAACCAGTGTGCTGCTCTGGGCATGCTCTCTACTGCCTCTGGGACAGGCTCCTCAACCCAAGCTCTGTCACATCAACAGGGGCTGAAGTGGGTCTGCCTCCACTCAGACCATGGTGTTTCAATGTCCATCTGCTTTTTTTAATCTATGAACTTAAAACTATGGATTTTAATTATATATTATGCTTTACTTATGTATTTTATTCCTATATTATTCCTACATTACTTTTCAATAAACTAAGAAGTTGGATAAGTAATTCCTCTTGTAGCTCAATAAAGTTGGTCTAAGTCAAAGAAGAGGATCTGTTAGGACAAATTAATTTAAAAAAAAGTGTGTTCACTCTTCTTAGTTCACAGGACTCTGTGCTCCTGTTAGTGTTGGTATTAGCTTGGGTCTGGGGTGGCACGTTCACAAGTTGCAAAAACAAAGCGAACTATCCAGGAAGCGCAGCAGGGGTGCCTACAGCGGACCAAACACAAGCAGCGAGTAATAATCTTTGTGTGTTTCAATAAAGTGGTACACAGTCCCTTAAAACTACACAATTCTCTGCAATAATCGTTTTGCTCATGCTGACCGTAGTTAAATTCCCATAGCAAATATAAAAGATATAATCCCTCCATTGCAACTGCATTTTTGAATCAATCTCTGATGTAATACAGTACAACTCTACTGCAATTGTATCTACAGCGTCTAATGACAACACATTGTACAGTTTCTGACACCCGGAAAACATTATTGTGTGCAATAAATTCTGTGTCAACTGCTGTCTTGTATATTTACTCTATTATGTCGTTGAACCCAGAACACGTCTGAAACACTTCTTATTGATCCATTTAATCAATACCGGCCTGTCTGCTACCTCAGAAGATAACCAAGGCAACGAAGAAAATAACTCTTCAACACAGAGCTGTTTCTTCATCACTGCAGTGCTTCTGATGCACAAGCTCATAAAACTGCTCACTATACACCTCATTGAGCATATACCTATCATTACATTGCCACCAAGAGATGCTCAGGGAGAATAAGCAGCAGCAGTGTTAATGACTAAATTCCATAGAAAGACACAAGTTCAATCAAGTACATAAAGTTTGGTGAGAGAGATGTAATGTGCATAAACAATCTCACTTCCTACACTGAGTTTCTGCGACTGCGGGGACTAATATAACAGTTTTTATAAAGTGCTGTGCAAAAGTTTGAAAGAGGTGTGATGTTTCATTCTCGAAAAGATTATAATTAGCTTGTGTGGCTAACTCTGCTGCATTTACTGGACCGATAAATGCATGTCCATTGCCGTGCACTGCCCTAAATAAAAGATATAAGCGAAGAAATTAATAATGCAAAATTCTGTGCGGTGTATGTTTTCCAAGTATTTATAGTTTATCTATTTATTCTCACACTAATGTCGGTAAAAATCTATGTTCGGTTTTGCTTCTGGGGAGTTTTAGCTTGAATTATCATATTCTCTGAGCGCTTATAATTCCCACTTCACAGCACACTATGGGAACATTAAGAAATGGAGGCTCTGTACGGAAATAATACACAATAATTGCTCAGTAATTAAGCTAATAAACAAATTCAAGCCTGAAGGGACACAATAGTGCTCTCTTATGGGATAGTGTCATTTATTAAGATCACAACCCTTTGGCCTTGATTAGCGTTTGTGCTTCTTCACCCATTACCAGAGCACCCAAGGGTCAACTGCCTCGCCCTGAAGTGGTGCTCTGCTGTAGGCCTAATGAACAACTGCTCTCTGAAGTCCAAGATGTGTTGTCTTAGCTCCCTCTGTGTCGCAGCATCAATCTTCATTATGTATCATTGAGCCCGTGGGAGGCCATTTTGAATAATGTTGTTTGTCTACTATGTGGGGAATGACTATGGGGTTGTAATAGACCTGATTTGAGAGAGTGGCTTAGAAACTAGTTATGCTTGTTGTTTCAGGACCAATCCTACAAAGAAGCGCTCATAGACAGAGTGAAAATGTATATTTATATATCAGCTTTAACAGCAAATGGGCAATGGAACAAAGACTAGTTCATTTGAGTGCTGGCCTGGGCATCATCGGACTGTCTAATTTCCCTAATTAAAACAATTAACGTTTTGAACAGAAATCCAACTGTCCCAAGACTAAACTCATTTAGACTCCTATTACATCATGAATCTGCACAATTATAATAGGGGTTTGGCTATTTTATGCTTTATGCTATGCTGATGTTCTGCTATGCATAAAAGTTTAAAGAATTTAAAATGTGTGCAGCTAATAGTTAGCTAATGGTCCTCTGGTTTCTTGCTGAGTTGGCACACACTGCCAGATGCCAGATATTTTCTGCAAATGTAATAATCCCTCACAATTATAACTTCAATAACTAACAATTTAATGTAAAACAGAGCTGGCATTTCCAAGCTTATAAGATACTTCAATATGTGGTCCAGGATAAAAATGTTTTGTACGCCACTGTTCTAGTGCTTAAGTCTGTTGCACACATGATGGAACTGTCTTCAGTATCATGGTTAGAGTCCAGGCTCTGACAATTTGCTAAATGTCTCCCCTTGCTCTTCACCCGCTTTCACGCTATGCTCTTCAACCCAAGTAAGCGTACAAGCCTAAAAATCCTTTAAAAATTAGTTAGTGCCATCTAAAGGATTTCTCAATTAAGTACAGCTGATTGTACAAGTAGAATCAGGCTAAAGGAAGTAGAAGATGGCGGCCCGCTGCTTGCTCTGTCTTAGAGTCTTTGAGGTCGATTGTTGTCCACATTTATGCTTATTGGAGGTTTTTTGGTCTGTGTTGGTTGACATTATGAAAGACAGGTATTTTGTAAAAGTGTGTTTTTTTGTCTGCCCTTCTCCAGTTTCACCTTTTTGAGTCTCTATAAACCTGCAAAGACACCTCAACATCGACAGTGTTTTTGATGAAAGGTGTTGTTCGCCGTGATTACCAGAAGGGCACATTGCCTTTGTGTAGAAGTCAAAAGGGAGTAGTGGAAGGATTTTGACAAAATGTTTCTGACTCAGCCCTTTTCATAAATGACAGGATTTAAAATGTTACCAAGTTAACAAAATGCATCAGACTTTTCCCAATTTTGCTGACATACAGTGTAACATCACAGCAAGCAACTGAATTTTGGCCTTGGGACAGCAGTTAAATGCTTAGCATTCTTGCATTGACCACAACATGGGTCAATTCTGAGTAACAGGTAGCTCCTCAATAGTAGCAGCTCCTGTGTAACATCTCCTTCCCTGTTTAAACATGTGCAAGGGCTTTGTCCATGACAGCAGTTTGCCTGTTGTCGTGCTGATAGTGTCCACTCCATAGAGAAATAAACAACTTAGCTCATTCATCTGCCCATTTAGATTAAAATGGGAACAGACTGGTCATCCAACATGGTGGCTTTCCGTGCAAAAATATTACATTTAACAAGAAATATCACACTGAAAATCTTCAGCCAAATCAACCGGTGAACTATTACGTGATAAAGTTCTGAATGTTAAGTTGTAGGTCGTATAGTGCGACAGGGACAAAGATTTAAAATAGAACCATCGTCACTGCCAGAGTCATAATCAACAGAGGCCAGTCATGAGCGGGTCCGAAATCGTCCTGGCTCTTTTCCGCGGAAATAAATACTGCTAGCATGTGGCATTTGCCTCAGCTATGTATGTAGCCTGATATTTGCTACGATAACCTTTGGTCGTTGCTATGATTCTCTCTTTGAGCCATCGCGCAGGCTCACAAGTTTACAATCCCCTCGTCGTGCAATGTGACATCTAAAAATCTTACAAGACAAAAAACATCGCGCAGTGTACACCAACCAGCATGACAAATTTCCCTCTGTGATTGAAGTGATACAAAGCATATCGGTTTTGGTTGGGAATTGGCTATGGCCCAACCACCAGACTCTTCGCCTTTTGAATAGAGTGCACGAGAGGCTGACTGTCCAGGCTACAATGGGTAGATGGGAGTACAGATTGAATTTGAAGCAGGCACAAGGCCCATTCCTACAGTGCTTTCAGAGAACTTTTGATTATTTGTTTTCTGTATGTAACAGCTTCAATACAATATGATATGACGATCCTATGAAATTATAATCAAATAGTGGCACAGCTATTCAGATCCTAGACAACAATTCATCAACCCACATTATGTATGGTCCAACCCGTCGCCTCTCTCTCTCTCTCTCCCTCTCCCTCTCGACAGCCTTTGATTTAGACAATTTCTCCAGGTATGCACGTGTCGCATCTATAAAGCGCTATAGATAGACCAGATGCCCCACTTTGAACGATCCACGCATCTTCCCATGGAATTTGTTGTAATCGGTACCATATGACAAACGATGATGATGCCCGGCCCTCGCTGTAAACTGGTGATGAGTGAGTAGGCGATTAGATAAGGTAAATCAAGATGGAGGAAGTGGAGCGTTTAATTGCCATGAAAGACATGCCAGCGTGGGCCGGGATGTGGTGCGGGGCTCTTGTCATCTACAATAGGATGGTTATGATGTGAGTAACTTTGGCAGGGTAATGGTGTTGAATGAGGACGCTGTTTATGTAATAACTATAAGGGACGCTATCACCGTTTGTTTACATGAAGATGGATGGGTGGAATGAAGTGCAGTATATTCAAGGAAAGCAAAATCTGGAACTATAGTACGAACATGTGCCAGTGAAAATATTAAAATATAATAATAAAAGATTCGAAGGTGGACACCATATAGAAACCACGTACATGGGAAAGAAACATTTTTGATCAAATTTTCTCACAGTTGTGTTGTTATTGCATGTTTGTAATATCAAGTACAAGTCTTTTTTATTTGGTTGCAAATCAATGTATGGTAGTTACTTTAATACTGTGGCTCACCCGGAAAACAATATCTAAATCTTCAAATACATACCACGATTAAATGGGAGTGCTGTGGTGAAAAGGCCTCGTTGATGTTAGAAGTCAGTAAATAATTGCTTAACTGATTTGAGGAAATAGCCTTGTTCATTTGCGCTAAGATACAATAAAACAGCTGTGCCTAATACAGTGGCCAGGGAGTGTAATCACAGCTATAATACCGTATGCTGCATCGGGATAGAATAGATCTCACCTTTGTATTACTAATGCTGTGAGATGTGGGAACGGAAAAGCCAGAGGGACCATTTTAAGTACCTTTTTTTCTCCCCTCCGCTTTACTATTCAAGGCCATGCAAGCTAATGGATTACCTCATCCTCCAAAAAAGCTGTTCAATCTCTGTGTGTGATTGTATAATTCTCTTTCATCTTCAGAGAAAGGAGATGGCGAGATTAAACAAAGAACTCAAATAGTATATGTGCGGGACTACTGTCAAAGTGATGTGAGTTTGGACCTTGATGTGTCGTTTGTCTTATACGGCACAAAATGAGAAATGCTTGTTTACTATATATCGCTACTGTTGTGTGGCATCTGATGAACTTTAACGCTGTAGTAATAAGTAAAAAAAAGTAGTAGTAATTCACTGTGGTCAAACCGCTAATACATTCAAAGCTTCCTTTTGTTAATTTTTTTAGGCTTTATAGTTCACAGGTATAGAGTAACTTTTGTGATGATGGGTGTGACACAATGCACACATTCCGCTGCTCAGGTTTTTTTTTTTAACAGTAACAGGTAACAGTTTGAACCAGCTTCAAGGGCCGGCATTTTCGATGAATTGTCACATTGTGTAGAAAATCCTAAAGCAACACGGGTAAGGATTAATTTGTTGCATCTGTCAGGTTTACACTGGCACTGCTTGATAATACTCATGCCAGTATAAGGCTTTCCCTCTCCACTTTCCCCCTGTGTGCGTCTCTTTTGTTACACAGCCAAAGCCCTCTCTCAGCAGGATCTACACAATTGTTCTTTGTCATTGTTGTAGCCTTTTGGCCCGTTACCACAGCTTCTGCTCTGATTGTGTGTGTGTGAAGCTCTGCGTACATTTGTGAGTTCCTTTTGGACAGCCCTTGACCTGCTTCCTCCCACATCTCCCACTGGACACTCTCCAGGTCTGCAGTTCAGCAGGTCGGCACATTGATTTGACATGGGAATACAACTGTGAGTGTGTGTTTGTGTAAACACTTCTTTGGCCTCTAATGCTTTGTGGCATACTAACATCACATACATGTGAGTCATAGGGTACTGCATGCTCTTCTATTGCTGGATGTGCTCTAAAATACACATTTATACAAAAATACATTTGATTTTTACCTTTGTTTTGTGCAAAGTTCCATTACTTTTATCTTTTATTTTAAAGGACATGTTCAACACACAAATGTATATAATCAACTTATAATGTATAACGTTATAGTATTCTCATACGCTCGTTTGTACTATGTCAAGTGTCAAAGAGCCATCTATTTTTTTATTTTAAATATATAGAAATATTATGAAGGGATTTTATTTCTTAATGAGCTAAATGTTTTGATGTTTAGCAAAACAACAAATGTTTGTTCATACCTTGTCTGTGGACTGTGATGTCCCAAAGAAGATGGGGATGAATGCCAGCCATATTATGCATGTGGTGTACATGGTGAAGCCAATAGGCTTGGCCTCATTGAAAGTCTCTGGAACCCCTCTGGTTTTAATGGCGTAGATTGTACAAGTCACCATGAGCAGCATGCTGTACCCCAGCAGGCAGATGAGAGACAGATCCGAGATGTCACACTTGAGTACTCCACGCGCCATGGTTGGGTTCGACGTTCGCTGGTCCTCGTAATCAATGATGGCCTTTGAGGGATCCACTGCAAACCAGATACAAACCCCGATCAGCTGCACTGAGGCCAATGTGAAGGTAATGGCCAGCTGGGAGGCTGGGGAGATGAACCGGGGGGCACTCACTGTCATGGTGCCCTGCTCAAATATGCGGTAAATGCGGTTGGTTTTGGTGAGTAGTGCCGCGTAGCTAATACTCATACCGAGGCCCAAGAAGATCCTTCTCAGAGAGCAAATTCCAACATCCGGAGAGGAAATCATCAGGAAGGTGGTGGCGTAGCACAGAAAGATACCTGTTAATAGAACGTAACTCAGCTCACGGCCTGATGCTTTCACGATGGGAGTGTCATTGTAGCGTATGAGCGTTGCCACCACAAACAGAGTGGCCATGATGCCCACCACAGCGATGAGCACAGGGATGACTGCCCATGGGGAGCTCCACTCCAGCTTTACAATGGGGATTGGAACACAGCCTGTGTGGTTCACATTGGGCCTCAAATCAAAGCGGCACATTTTACAAGTGTAGGTGTCTGCCTGATACTGATAGCCATCACAGCGCTCACAGTGCCAGCAACAAGGGATGCCCTTCACAATCTTTTTGCGCTCTCCGGCTTGACAGAGCTGGCTGCAGATGGAGGTAGGGATCTGACGGACTCCTCCAGGCCACTGCATGGAGCGAACCTGTGGAGAGGCCAATACACGCACATGAATTATCTGGAATTTAGAGACAAACTGATATGAACCAAAGTAAGCTATCCGCATCAGAGGAACAACTGTGAGCTTTATTGATCCCGGAGGATATGCTATACCTCCGAAGCTCAAGGACAGATTATAAGACAGCGTTACTTTTTGTTTTGAAGCAAGATGGACTTAGAATCTATATACAGTCGATGCTGTGAGTAAGGGCGAACTTGGGGTCAAACCAAGCTTTCCAGTTAAGATTAAAGAATCTTCCACATAGGGGTCAAAACATGTGAAGGGCAAGTGAAAAGTGATGAGCGATTGTGGGAAGTGGGATGTAACATAAGCCTGGTTCACACTGGCCTCAAAAGTGCCCCAGATTTGATTACATACAATCTAGTTATTAGATATCTGCCATTTCACAGGTTTATCTCTGATCCATTTTCAGACTAACTGTGAAAAGAATTCTAGTAAGCACATCAGTCATCTGTTTCTAGGTAGCAGTATATTACATTTTAATATGGTACATATCTTTATTCTTATTTAACCGCATGAGAAGACAGTCTTTTGATTGAATGTAGCTGGATTATTGCTTGTGAGAACCTAAAAAGAAAGGTAAAAAGGATGCTAAAAGTAACCAAAGATTAGAGGAAAACCTGATCATCATCACCATCATACATTTGGTCGATACCTTTTACTTTTGATGGAGATGGACTTGAAAAGTTGAAATTAATTTGAGCTTTTACAAACAGTTCAGTTCAGTTCTTTTTAATGTGAAATTATTAATTTGTCCTCTGCAGTTGTTCATACAAAGCCGGTGAATTTGTCTCTAAATGAGTATTTCATTTACAACTCAAAGAGCCTTAATTAAATTCAAGCAGCTTCAGACTGATGTTCCTCAGTGGGCGCTGACCATAAACCACAATCCATCTTACTGACACAGAACAGACTGTTTCTTAGACAAGGCCCCTCTTGAGCAGCTTCATATTTTCAATGGTATTGTGGCTGCCCAAATGGTTTGCTTCTTTATGTAATTGTCATTGATAATGCCTAAAATAATGTCTTGGAAGCCAGTG
The DNA here is from genome assembly GCA_007210695.1 of Neogobius melanostomus. Lineage (NCBI taxonomy): Eukaryota > Metazoa > Chordata > Actinopteri > Gobiiformes > Gobiidae > Neogobius > Neogobius melanostomus. The sequence goes on along the minus strand of VHKM01000073.1, from coordinate 3,308,455 downwards.
ATGATGTCTGGAGAGATGTTAGTCATGCGTGTCCTTAGGCCGTAATGGCTTTTTATTCATCAACAGTCCGTCCCATAAATCATTTAAGCACCCTGTGGATATTTACACGGTTGAAGATGTCTGAAAAAAAAAATCATGCTTTGGGAGGGTCTGATGAGATGCTGCAGCTCTCTTGAAAAAAATACAGTCAATTCTCCACACAAATGTGCACTCCAGGTTTTGTATGGCAATAGACACCCCCATGTCTTCTATGGTAACTAACAAAAGCCCATGCAATAGAGACACGACTCCTCCAATTTTGCATCTGACGGCAACGGCACCCAGATGCTGAATTTGTATTTCTAAAGACCAGGTGGCTGCAGCAATACTCAGCTGTTTTGGAATTTTTTGTTACTTTGGGCAATAGTAGTTTTTCTATTGCTAACTCAACAATTATTAAACAGTTTAGTATGGGAAAACACACTTTAAAGGAGCTATATCATGCAAAATCGACTTTTTGGAGTTTTTAGCCATGTTGTTATGCTATTTCCTTATCAAAAATACCCCCAGAGTGTTTTTTTGGCTTCATTCACGCAGTTCTAAGTAATCCTCCTGAATCCTGCTCTCTGAGCAGCTGCTCTGCCCTCTCCTGGTAAACGACTCAGTTGTTCTGTTGTGTCGTCAGAAAGGAACGGAAGTGCTCTACGTCTGTAATGTAATGCCTTACGGCCTGATTTTAATTTATAAAACAGCTTTTTCATTATTTTTGCTGTAAGAAGAGAAATAAAGAAAAAAATAAAGAAAAAAGGAACTCTCCAATGCGTCTGTGCTGTCCCGGGAGGGTAAACAAACGCACCCCCAGAGGATCCGAACAGAAGTCTTGTTTGTGAAGAAGGAGCTCTTTCTAACCTACTCTGGACACCGCCTGTTCTTTTTTCTTACCCAACGATAATGTCACGGATGCGCGTTTGGCTACGAGAGGACTAGTCAACCTTCCTAAAGAAGAGTGCACTCGCCAGAAGTTGGAATTTCTTTCTGGGATTCAGCGACTATATCAACCAACCTGATGGATGCTTGGTGAACCTTGGCCAGAATCAAAGTGGATTAACTTTTATAACCAACGTGAGTGCCATAATGTAAACACCCGATGATGGGAGGCCAGGCTGAGCGGTAAGTCAATCAAAACGCGTGTTAGCGTGTGTGTTAGCCATTTATGAAACTGTATTGCACATGCCAACTCCTTATAACTGCATTATGTAAAGTAACTTCACTTTTTGCAGCAATATTTATATTTATAAGACTGTAAATGTGGAATGAGCGGAGAGAGGGGCAGAGTTAACTGAATCGAAGCGTCTTGTCTTCTGGGTTTGGAAAATACCCCCAGAAAATACTTATATTTCTCTCAAAAATGAGTACTCCATAGTGATAGAGGTACAATATGTCATATAAATGCCTATACTTTACTTTGGAATGGCTAAAATAGCATGATACAGCTCCTTTAAGCTATTTTCCGGCCCAAGACAGCCAACATAACCAGGACTCTACTTAACAAAAAGGTGATATTAATATCTTCATGTCCGTCTTTGAAAACAAACCAAAAGCATTGGCGTCTCAAAAGTCCATGTGACTGATGGTGTGTAATTATCTTTTTATTATGTTTAGTAAAGGCAAGCCCTTATATGCATGTCTTAATATCTAGGACTATTTATGAAAGTATATTTAGGTATGTAAATGTTTTATAACAAGTTTAGATGTACAAGCAAAGGCAGCTTCTGGGGTCTCCCAATTATTACTGTTTCTTGTGAGCTGCATTTGCTGATTTAATGCAATTGTTTATAAAAAATAAATAAAACTTAACTAAAGGTACAACAATCATACTGTATCTCGGCCAACAGTGTTTCTCAAATGCACTGACTTCGTTGTTTGTCTGTCATTTCTGTGGCTAGGCGTAATACTTACATTGAGTTGCAGCTGATCGGTCCAGTGGCCTATAATCTTGTATTCGGCCGTCCTGTTGCGGATTTGGTATTGATAGATCTCGTAGCGTCCGGGAGCGTCTCCGTCTGCGTTGAAGAGCACCGGGTTCCCTGCGATGCCTAAATGAGAGAATAATGGGCATCATCACCATGCCTTGATGGATATAATTGAGCTATTTTGTGTGAGTGTGAATCAATACGATGGCGACAAATGTGTTGTCGGTGACGATGGAGTATTTACTAGAATTGAGACCACATTTGTAGAGTTCTTTTGCAAAAACTGATAAGTGCCAGTGAAAAAAACAAAACGTATTTCTCTTTACAGTACATAGCAGTGTTTTTCATAACCAGATTTGTTTCAGTGCTATAACAATAAAGTCACTTGTTCATGTATCTGCTTTTGCAAATGAACCCTCCCTTTGTTTAGGTAATAGTAAGAATATTTTTCACTATTGGACAATTTAGTGTTGTAAATATAATTACTGTTTTTATAGACATAATATAACAGAAAGCCAATATTAGACAAGATAATAAAGTAAACGATACAAAACTTACAATGTGCTCAACACAACTGTACAAATGAACAATATGTGTTGCTTTTACTTAGTTCAACTTTTACAAAGAAAATCTTTCCCAAATGAGAAGTCTGTAAAAGCCTTATCTAATATAATGACAGGCTTGCATTGATTTATTCTTTTTCCAGCAACAGGCGAGTCACACAGGGCAAAATGTGCATTTCACACAAATTTCTCAGATAATTATCATTCTTATCTCAATCCGTCATTTAAGTTAATACAGCCTGTTCCTGACCTCCAGCTCTCCTCCTCCTCCTCCTCGGTGTTTAGTCTGCCTGAGGTGTCTTCTGCTCTATCACAGTGATAAGAGTGTTTAACAATGTGTCCCTGTGCGCCATTTTAAGACAAGCTTTAATAAAATGTCAAATACACAGCACACCAAAGATTCCTTGCATGTCTTCCCCTGTGGACACCAGACAGGCCGCACCACAGATGCACAGCTCCAATTATCCAAGGTATTATGGATATAAGCATATGGAAAGTGTGTCCTCACAAGGATAAATGGGCTTTTTTTTGTATAGTTAAGTTTAACTTTCTGCAAAATTAAGTCTGTCCATCATTCAGGGTATTTTTTATTTCTTCAGTGTGGGATACTTAGGCAGCTTTACCTCAATGGTTAGAGTCTGTTGAGGATAACTAGCCTTTACTATCTTGTAGCTCATTCCCTCTAAAAACATTGTGGCATTAAAGGCACACTGCGAAACATTCCAGGTTATGTGTTGCCAAGTCACAAAAGTCCAAACTCTCACTAAACTCTAAGCACATATGCAAACACTAAAAATGCTCCTATTTCTCAGTTAGACAGTGAGTTTCAGACTAAAGTGTTTCGAAGAGGACCTGTTTGAGCCTCATGTTCCACTACCTGTGGCCAAAGGAAATCAGTTACATCTTCATGGAGACGAGCTGCAAAGTTACATCTTACATCTTACATGTTAGAGCCGTATGAACCATCTCGGGTCCTGAGAACTTCAGGGAGGGGTCTCCTGGTGGTTCCCAGAGTCAATAATAAACACGGTGAGGCTGCGTTTCAGTTTCATGCAGCTAAAATCTGGAACAGTCTTCATGAGGATGTGAGACAGGCCTCAACTCTGACAATGTTCAAATCCAGGCTGAAAACAGCTCTTTTTACCCATGCATATGAAAACTGAATACTGAAAACTGAAAAACTGTATTTTATCTGCACTCTTGCCTTTTACTGTAGTTGATTAACTTTATGTTGATGTTTTATTGATTGATTTTACCTGTTTTCTTCTAATTTGATTCAACGGTGAAGCACTTTGAATTGCCTTGTGTATGAATTGTGCTCTACAAATAAACTTGCCTTGCCTTGCCTTACGTCTGAGGAGAAATGAATGCTAGCATTTTATTCTATTTATAGAGTAAACGTCATGGAGTATGAGAATTTCTGAAATGCTGAAATGTTAATTTCTCGTTTTGAAAAGAGTGAGAAAGCTTGCCATTTCCTTAAGGTGGATTTCCTAAGTCTTTGATTTCCTAAGTCTTTGTTTCGGCGAAAATAAATGTAGCATCCTAATCCACATCTGAGAGAGTAGCTGGATTAGGGCATTACATTTCTGCTCACACTGGCTTCTGTGACAATACCGCCCACATCACAAAGCGCACAGTGATCATGCTTGGATTACGCTGTCTCCGAGGAGGCAGAGCGGCTTAAAGCTGATATAAATAACATTACATATAGCAAGGCAACATGTAGATTTTATCACACAGGCTCGTTCTTTTTACTGGCACTGCTGGGGTGAGATATCCATGCTTGTTAAGGGCTCAGCGGTCTGGTGAATTGAATAAGAACATATTATTTTCATATTTCATTAAAGAACTATTCATTAATTGGCACCTCTTTAACTCATGTCAAGTCAGGTTCTGCAAGGCTACATTTGAGTTTGAGGCGCTGCAGGGTTGTTTGTAGCCAACATCACAACTGTCACACAAGGTTTCTCATTTCCGTACATTTTATGGTGTGCTGGGTTATTTTCGATTTAAAGACGATCTAGCCTTGTACTATGTTTTGCAACCTTCCATGGTTTAATAACATGTTACAGTATAAAAAATAAAATACAATAATGAAATCTTTCCAATTTAGCACCATTCAACACAAAATTTTACAGACGTTTCCATGTTATTCCTCAACCAAACACCATTCCAAAAACTGAGCTGCTACTCAGTTGTAGACCTCTTGAACACACCATTTCGATCACTTTGAAATCAAACATATTTACAGCTGTCCACTTTTGTCATATAGTGCAGTATGACTTTCTTCTACTAGTCACTATTGGTGAAGGTGCAGTCTGAAGATACAGTAAGATAAGATCAAGGGCTGGTGTAGTCATGTCTGAGTTGCCAGGGCGGTATTAGGCCTGTCAGGTGGCACTGACTGCTTGTCTAAAGACTCACCGGTCGGCACATAATAAGTTCCACTGAGGCCGGCTGCTCCATGGCTGTGACTATGAGCGCTGAATCAGAGACCGTGGCACACCTGCACCTCTCGGGCTTCATGTGGTCTTTGTTTGTGTTCTCGGGGGAATTAACAGACCATGCTTAATTATGTGTAATAATTAATAACTGTGCGCCCTTCTTCCCGCATACATAAAGTAAGGAGAGTGGGAGCACCTGCGTTAATTCAACATGTGTCGTTCTGCTCGGCTTCATTTCAGGGACACCTTGGTGGGTGAATGGTCTCACAGCTTGCCGCCCTCACTGGTCATTACCTTCTAATGACCTGCGCTGCCTTGTCACGGATAATTTACCTCTGTTCTTTAAGTACGACTCTATCTCTGTCACAAAGTCTGAAGGATGTCTCAACCGGGCTTGATTGACTTAGCATGATTAGTATGGCTAAATGGCTATAATAAGCGTCAAAAAGGAAAGACAATATGACAAACAAACAAGATGTAACCGGGGGTGGTGCAAAGGGTTAGAAATAACTAGCAGCTTTAGCGTAGCAGTTTTAACCTTAGCTATTAACCCCAAAGGCACACAGGTAAGTAATATTGACAGAGGCAGGTTCCATACTTTAACAGGTAGTTTTATTTGTTCCATTAGAGTTCTTTTCCTTAAGTTTCTTTTTCTTGAGTTTTCTCCTTTTCTTAAGTTTATGATAATCCGTCATGATTTACAGAGACAAAGTCCCCGGACTAAGGCGCCCCAACAGTGGGCTTACAAGACTGCATGAATGCACACATGTAAACAAAACATAACAGACACGGGTAAACGAGATGACAAACAAGTCCTGCACTGGCCCGCCAGTGCTTGGAGTTCAACCTACAATATATAAAACAGTTGGTCACAAAACAATTCATAACCTGCCGCACTTTAGCTACGACCAAAACATACCGCTCTCCGAGGCTCAGTGTCACCCGGCATTGGGATAAAATGCTACGTCCACCGGACCTTCGGGACCTCCACCTAGTGGGCGCACCGTCACAAAGACGTCCCTCAGTCCGATAGAGGGAGCTGTGACATGATCTTTTATTCCTCAAAATCCACTGATGATTGATGCCCCTTATTATTACATAGATACATGGAACTAGTTAAACTAGTTAGTATCTTATGAAAATTACAGATATTTAAAATTGCTAAATTGAAAGCTCTGTTAGCATCTATGTCGCTATTGCTCTGACCATTTTACTGTAGCTGTTCACTCCTCACATCACCAGTAGAGGGTCATATATTGTTCTTTGCCCTTCTAATTCCCTAAAGTGATGGAAAGCAATTATATTGTTGTAACTAGTATTGTATTTGCATTGTTCTAATCTGTGAAAAAAGACAAAAAAAGCGACCTCATATTGGTCTAAACTTTAGCCCTGTATATAAGTCATGTGACATGTCAAGTACCGTAACTTTTGGACTATTGAGCCCACCTTATAAGCCGCTCTAACATAATTCATCAGCACTGGAATTACAGGAATTCTCTCTCCATACGCAGTCAAATACTTCCAGAGAACGATGGCCTACAGGTACATTTACTTTTATAAAAGTGAGTCAAGTTTATACATTAAATTTTGTTATTCTTCTTAACCCAAGTGTGTTCAAACTGAAGCGTTGTCTGCACAGCAGCTCTTCCCGGGAGAGTGGCCGTGTTTAGAGACGCCCTCCTCAGCCTGTCTGCGCACACGGTCTCGGAAGTTTCCCGATGTTCGAGTGTGGCAGAGCTGGGTCCGTGGTAAATCACTTGAGGCTGGCTTTTGATTAATTTAGCCCAAACTACGCTTTATCCTTCCATAGTATTTCAGCGGTGAGAGAATTAATCACATTTATTTTGCACCTGAAGCCACATTTGAAGCTGTTTTTGCGTCTTTCTCACGTCGGAGTTCTTTCATGAGAAATAGCCGAGTGCTTTTGGTCCCAAGTACATTGTTATTGATAACATGACACAATATTCAGTATGACTGTAAAACTCTATAAATTAACCCCATCGTTATATGAGCCGCAAGTAGGGCTGGGTGACATGGCAAAAAAAGAAAAAAATCATGATTATTTGTTTCATATTGAACGATCTCGATTTTGAATTGATTGATTGATTTAATTTGTTCATAAATAAACATTTTTTATAGACCCACTACTGTATGTTTTCCCCGTATCATTTATTATACAAAAATCTTCCATTGTTCTCATTCAAACTCCAAAAATATGTGCTTTTACTGGCCAAGAATTCGTTGTAAAAATGACGATTATTAAGTCCCAAGACGATTATTGAAATTTACTAAATTAATTGCCCAGCTCTAGCCACAAGGTTCAAAGTGTATGAGAAAAGTGTCGACTTATGGTCTATAAATTAGCCTTTAGAAGTTGTTAGACTCTAAAGACTTCAGCAGGCCTCCTTTGTTTCACTTTTTCTATTGACTGGCAGATTCATGTGAGAGAAGAGGGGAAAAAACCTGACATTTCACATTATACATCAAGTGTGTGAGCAGTAAGACTTTTGCACATCCTTGAGAGGTGGTCAGCGTGATACGCGGCACAGACCTTCAGAGCTCACCTTTCTTTGCTTCTCAAAACGAGCGTCCCTGGTGAGACTGTGCCAGAAAGGCCACTGCTTGTTTTCCACGCCAGAGCAAAAACATTTGCCTTGACGTGAGAGTGAGAGACATGAAACACCGGGAATGGACTGAGCTTTGGGACCACAGGCTGAATGTAAGGCAGGGGTGCAGCAAAGACGCTGTATGGTCAAAGGAGGTTTGAAGAAAGATAAACTTGAGGTGCTATGGGCTCCTGCAGATTGATTTAAGAATGGGCTTTTGAAAATGTTTTTTTTTATTTTTTATTTTGAATCTTTAGTAGATGGCTGTGTTAGTCGCATAAACGTTTTGGGCTCTGGTCTTCCCATCAGTCTCCAAAGAAAAAACATCAAATGTAAAATGCCTTAAGAATTTCCATTTCTGTGTTGAGTAACACAAAAATACATACTGTAGACTGCAAAACCAGTAGCAAGTAAAGAGTTCATCAAAAGGAGATATCTCCGATTTATTATACTCAGGTGATTTCTTCAAGGGCTCCAAAAGTCTAGTGTACAGGAGCTGACAAGGCCAGTCACATTAACAAGCGACCACAGGCTCAAACCCTTTGTAATCCAAACTGAACTACTGTAAAGATTATTATTATAGTATTTTTATATTTTATATTCTAAGTTTTCTAGTTCTATAAGTTTTATATTTTGTAATATTTATCCAGCACTAGACTTAAAACAAATGATATTGCTCTAAAGTTGGTATTGTGATGAAAAAAATCTACTATGAGACTTGGATTCACTTTTGACAAAGGCAAATTAGTTGCTGGGCTGATTTGAAGAAAGGCAGCCATATACTTTTTCTTTATTTAAAGAAACATTTTCTGTATGTACTGTAGTAGTCTTTGAAATACTCAAAAATAGGAAAAAAAACTTTCCTCAAAGGTTATCTGTCATGGCCAGCAGACAGCGCTCCCTGTTGACATGCCCATAGTCCACTGATACTGCTGATAAATGGCAGCGTGAGTGGAGCAGTAGCAAGGCCAGCTACAGGCTATGAATACAACCACTAAACAGCTCTTTGTCGTATTGACCTTTAAACTGTGCTTTGCATGAAACGTGACCACTGAGAGATGCACATTACTGATGCTTTATACTGTAGGACTGAGCATGTAATTCAAAGATGGATATCATTGTCAGCAGGTGTCCTCTAAAAACTGTTGATATATGAAATAGTATAATAATACAGACGATAGCCCAGTGTCTCTCAACTATGACTCATCACAGCAAACACAATGACCTACATTATCTATAACTCTGAATCCAGTTGTGACACCAGTGCCCAATCTGGTAAAGTCCATAAAAGAAAAATATTGCCTTTGCAAATAGTGTGCAGCCCACCCTAGTCTATGTATTGATGCAATTAGATGGGGTGCAGTTGTAACCTCAAGGCAACCCCTCTGGTCAGATGATGTTCAAACATTGATGCAGTTTAATCACTATCCCGATTAAAATCCTGGACGATGGAAGGGCAGTTAGGTAAACATACTGTACTTCTTCCTAATGAACAACTAGCACATTTTATGCTACTGGATTTATGACCAAACTATAACAAAATGGCTACAGGCCCGTCTGCTGAAGGGACTCCATCAGCCCTGGGTCTCTATAGCCTGTCTGTCCATGGGAGTGGATCTCTCCTTCTGTGGTTCTCCCCAAGGTTTATCCTTGCCGTGCTGGAGAGTCTAAGGACAGGGGACACCCGCGGCGCTTGTCGCCACCCACTGCTGACGCTTATTTGGACATTATGTTTGCCTGGATACTTGATTCGCCTGAACTTTACATTGTCTTATTTAGTGCTTTGTTTTATTGCCTTAATGCACTCAAAAAAATAACTCTTTGAATGAACGTAAAAAAATCATGGAAAGTATTTCATTCATGGCGATCCATTCAAAGACTCATATGGACAGTACAATATCAAGGACCGTGACGTCGCCCGGTATGGCGCAGCCGGGGCCCCACCCTGGAGCCAGGCCTGGGGTTGGGGCTCGAATGCGAGCGTCTGGTGGTCGGGCCTCTGCCCACGGGGCCCGGCCGGGCACAGCCCGAAGGGACGACGTGGGCCCGCCCTCCTGTGGACCCACCACCCGCAGAGGGATCCGTAGGGGTCGGGTGCAGAGAGGACTAGGTGGCAGTCAAAGGCGGGTGCCTAGACGACCTGGTCCGCGTGCGCAGCTTCTGGCGTTCGGGACATGGAACGTCACTTCGCTGGGGGGGAAGGAGCCTGAGCTTGTGCGGGAGGTCGAGAGATACCGGCTAGATATAGTCGGGCTCACCTCCACGCACAGCCTGGGTTCCGGATCCCAACTCCTGGAGAGAGGCTGGACTCTCCATTTTTCTGGAGTTGCCCGCGGGGAGAGACGGCGGGCTGGGGTGGGTTTGCTTATAGCCCCCCAGCTCAGCCGCCACGTGTTGGAGTTCACCCCGGTGAACGAGAGGGGTTCCGGATCCCAACTCCTGGAGAGAGGCTGGCCTCTCCATTTTTCTGGAGTTGCCCGCGGGGAGAGACGGCGGGCTGGGGTGGGTTTGCTTATAGCCCCCCAGCTCAGCCGCCACGTGTTGGAGTTCACCCCGGTGAACGAGAGGGTCGCGTCCCTATGCCTTCGGGTTGGGGACAGGTCTCTCACCGTTGTCTCGGCCTACGGGCCCAACATCGGTGCAGAGTACCCGGCCTTCTTGGAGTCCCTGGGAGGGGTACTAGATAGTGCTCCGACTGGGGACTCCATTGTTCTACTGGGGGACTTCAACGCCCACGTGGGTAACGACAGTGAGACCTGGACGGGGGTGATGGGGAAGAACGGCCTCCCCGATCTGAACCCGAGTGGTGTTCTGTTATTGGACTTCTGTGCTAGTTACAGTTTGTCCATAACGAACACCATGTTCGAGCACAAGGGTGTCCATAAGTGCACGTGGCACCAGGACACCCTAGGCAGGAGGTCGATGATCGACTTTGTAGTTGTGTCATCTGATCTCCGGCCGCGTGTCTCGGACACTCGGGTGAAGAGAGGGGCTGAGCTGTCAACCGATCACCACCTGGTGGTGAGCTGGATCCGCTGGCAGGGTGGGAGGAAGCCGGTCAGACCTGGCAGGCCCAAACGTGTTGTGAGGGTCTGTTGGGAACGTTTGGTGGATCACTCTGTCAGTAGGGTCTTCAACTCCCACCTCCGGAAGAGCGTCACCCAGATTCCGAGGGAGGTTGGAGACATGGAGTCCGAGTGGACCATGTTCTCCTCCTCCATTGTCGATGCGGCTGCTCGTAGTTGTGGCCGTAAGGTCTCTGGTGCCTGTCGCGGCGGCAATCCCCGAACCCGGTGGTGGCGCCCGGAAGTAAAGGATGCCGTCAAGCTGAAGAAGGAGTCCTACCTGGCCTTGTTGGCTTGTGGGACTCTGGAGGCAGCTGAGAGGTACCGGCAGGCCAAGCGTGCTGCAGCTCGTGCAGTCACAGAGGCAAAAACTCGGGTCTGGGAGGAGTTCGGAGAAGCCATGGAGGAGGACTATCGGTCGGCCTCGAAGAGATTCTGGCAAACCATCCGGCGCCTCAGGAGGGGGAAGCAGTGCTTCACCAACACTGTTTACAGTGCGGGCGGGGAGCTGTTGACCTCGACTGGGGATGTGGTCGGGCGGTGGAAGGAGTACTTCGAGGATCTCCTCAATCCCACTGTCACGTCTTCCGATGAGGAGGCAGAGGCTGGGGACTCGGAGGGGGGTTCGTCCATCACCCAGGCTGAAGTCACTGAGGTGGTTAGAAAGCTCCTCGGTGGCAAGGCCCCGGGGGTGGATGAGATTCGTCCCGAGTACCTTAAGTCTCAGGATGTTGTAGGGCTGTCTTGGCTGACACGTCTCTGCAACATCGCGTGGCGGTTGGGGACAGTGCCTCTGGATTGGCAGACCGGGGTGGTGGTCCCTCTCTTTAAGAAGGGGGATCGGAGGGTGTGCTCCAATTACAGAGGGATCACACTTCTCAGCCTCCCGGGTAAGGTCTACTCCAGGGTGCTGGAGAGGAGGATCCGGCCGATAGTCGAACCTCGGATTCAGGAGGAACAATGCGGTTTTCGTCCCGGTCGTGGCACACTGGACCAGCTCTATACCCTACATCGGGTGTTCGAGGGTTCGTGGGAGTTCGCCCAACCAGTCCACATGTGCTTTGTGGATTTGGAGAAAGCGTTCGACCGTGTCCCTCGTGGTGCCCTGTGGGGGGTGCTCCGGGAGTATGGGGTCCGGGGCCCTCTGCTAAGGGCTGTCCGTTCCCTGTATGACCGCAGCAGGAGCTTGGTTCGCATTGCCGGCAGTAAGTCAGACTTGTTTCCGGTGCGTGTTGGTCTCCGCCAGGGCTGCCCTATGTCACCGGTTCTGTTCATTACCTTTATGGACAGAATTTCTAGGCGCAGCCAGGGGCCGGAGGGTGTCCGGTTTGGGAACCTCAGGATCTCATCTCTGCTGTTTGCAGATGATGTTGTTCTGTTGGCTTCATCAAATCAGGACCTCCAGCGCGCACTGGGGCGGTTTGCAGCCGAGTGTGAAGCGGCCGGGATGAGGATCAGCACCTCCAAATCTGAGGCCATGGTTCTCCACCGGAAAAAGGTGGCTTCCCCGCTTCAGGTCGGTGGGGAGTCCTTACCTCAAGTGGAGGAGTTCAAGTATCTCGGGGTCTTGTTCACGAGTGAGGGACGGATGGAGCGTGAGATCGATAGACGGATCGGTGCAGCGTCAGCAGTGATGCGGTCGCTGTATCGGACTGTTGTGGTGAAGAGGGAGCTGAGTCAGGGGGCAAAGCTCTCGATTTACCGATCGATCTACGTTCCCACCCTCACCTATGGTCATGAGATCTGGGTAATGACCGAAAGGACAAGATCGCGGATACAAGCGGCCGAAATGAGTTTCCTTCGCAGGGTGGCTGGGCGCACCCTCCGAGATCGGGTGAGGAGCTCAGTTACCCGGGAGGAGCTCGGGGTAGAGTCGCTGCTCCTTCACGTCGAAAGGAGCCAGCTGAGGTGGCTAGGGCATCTGTTTCGGATGCCTCCTGGTCGCCTCCCTCGGGAGGTGTTCCAGGCATGTCCTATTGGGAGGAGGCCTCGTGGAAGGCCCAGGACACGCTGGTGGGACTATGTCTCCGAGCTGGCCTGGTGTCGCCTCGGGGTCCCCCCAGAACAGCTGGAGGAGGTGTGCGTGGATCGGGAAGTCTGGGCATCTCTGCTGAGACTGCTGCCTCTGCGACCCGGCCCCGGATAAAGCGGAAGAAAATGGATGGATGGAAGTATTTCCACATGATTAAATGGCTTTCTTTCAGCATGAAGCAATTGTGTTCGTCCAATGTGATGCACTTGAGTAGGTTCAACGCCATATATTAGGGTTGATTGAACTTATTTACTAGGTTTGGGTCAGACACCGTGAGTGACAGTAACATGACGCTAAATAGTGAGCCCTTTATTTTCACTAAAAAGGCTAAGGCCTCAATGCTCTTCAGTCACAGACTGAGAAGTGAAGAAGGAAGTCATGGAGCTTCTGCTTTAGTCAGAACTTTCATACTTCTGTGTGACGTAAGAATGAACGATTGAATTTCAAGTATTCCTTTGTGATGTATGTGTGGAAAATTCTGTATATATTTTATATGACTTTATTATTCTCATTCTTAAAACAAACACCTTGTCACTTGTATCTGCTGTAGAGTAAAGTCTGTCCCAGTTCCTGAGTCGTGGTGCAGCAGGACTGTTACAGAAGAAGCTCTTAAGGTTCTTCTCTTCAACAGTTACTATAGTAACTACTTTCTTCAAAGTCAAAGTAGATCTACCACAGTCCTGTCCACATCTGTCATGGTCCACCATGACCCACCGTGACTCAGAGGAACCGGGACACACATGACTCCACATCAGATACAAATGACAAGTGTTTTTTTTTTTTTTTTTAAAGAATGAGAGTAATTAATTAGTTAATAAGTAATATTCTAATCATATAAATTCAGGATATTTTAACCTTTATATGCATGGATCAGGTGTGCGCTCTTTGTAATTGTAGCAATAATTGTCCATATATTTTGTGATTTTACTACATATTTAAGTATGTAACATGTTTGAGTCAAAATATGACTGAACTTCTATATGCAGCAGAAGTTTGAAGTTCTGTCTAAAGCAGACTCTCCATGACTTCCTTCTTCACCTGTCGGTCTGTGACAGACTGAAGCACATGTTCTCATTGTATTTAGCCTCATATTATTGTCACTCATGGTGTCTGACTTAAAGTCTAACTCTGAAGAAAGTCAAATCACGTTTCCACTGACAAAGTTGGAAGAGCGCCCCCTTGTGTCCAGTTGCGTCCAACTGCCCGGACCTAACTGGCACCCGATCAATCCTAATATTTTGCGTTGAACCTACTCAAGTGCATCACGTTGGACTAACACAATTGTTTAATGCTGAAAGAAAGCCATTTTATCATGTGGAAATACTTTCCATGATTTTTTTACGTTCATTCAAAGAGTTATGTCTGATTTCATTCATCCCATCATGATTTAATCATGTTCATCTTGGAAACGTGAAATTATTGCTTCCATAATACATGTTACAATTTAGTTAATGTAACAGCCCCCTAGTTTACTTATTTTGAGTGTGTTCGGTGCAGCCCTGTTGTGATATTGGGCTATACAAAACCATTGATTGATTGACTGATTGACAGGTGATCAGAGCATTGGCATGCGATTCATTGTGTAGTGAATAGCACTCATGTTTTAAGGCACTAGATGCTGGGGCTCAGTGGATCTAGGTGGGGGTTCTATTTGTCTCTCCTTGGGGTCAAACCTTGGTCAAAGTCGACACTAATTAGTGACAGGTGATTGTGACAAATACAAACCCATTACAAACCCATTTACTACTGCGATGTTGCTATTACACACTTAAAGCATTGAAATAAGTGAATAATGGTGTGAGATCCCTTCACAACTGTCACACGCATTCATCCATTAAAAACATTAATTGAAGCATATCATAATGGGATATAGTGTGCAAGGAAAATAGGGTACCATCAATTTATCTACGGTTTGAAAAGATATTTTTAGTATAAACAAACAACTGCAACAAAGAGTTGTGGAAGTTTTCAAGGGAGGTATAGGATCTTACTGTCATAGCAACAATATTAGATACAACTTGTTTTTGTTTGTTACTAGAATTTACCATATCTTGGGAAATACTGCATACTGTATATGATACAAATCAAAACACATTTAAGAAGCCTAAGTTAAACTCTCCAAATAGTAGAAAGCCATTTTTTCATTATCTCTGACTCCAGCATTTGGCGCAGCACAATTCTCAATTTTCATTGTGGTGTAAATCTGGAACATTTTAAAATGAACAGGGCATGTGCTCAGCCAGGTTCAAATGAACATCAAACTCAGAAAGCATACGAAATTACTCATTCATTCATTTAAAATGGAATTATTTCCTTTTACTGACTAAATTAAACACCACATTGTCATTCTGCCCATGCAACAAGTAGATATTAGAATGACAAATTAGCCTGAAGAGCAGCAGTGCAAATGAATAATTTATCTCTGCAAACATTGCACATTCAAAACCCAGTGAAAATTTTTATCAGTCCAGAATTGCTTTACTTTAACTCATCAGAGTCTATATAATGAAAGCCTGTATCTCTGCTCCTTGTGTGCAAGTCTTAAATAATTAATATGCCAGTCATGAACATGAACTTGAACGATGGCTTTGTGGCAAGCTCTCAGAAGAAATGAAAAGTAGGTCATGTAACAAAAGACTGTTGCCAAGGTACTGAGATGCTCCGTTGAAGCATGTTATATAAAGATGCTAAAGGTTATGTTACATATACTGCATATGTTGCTACAAAAGTAGTCCGCAGCCACAATTATTTGGCAGTATATTTTGCTACCATTGCCACGCCCTTGACAATAAATATGGGGTCAGACACAATCATTGCCACAATGGTTAAGGTTAAGGTTAAGGTATACTTTATTGTCCCAGTAGGGAAATGTGTCCTTTGCATTTGACCCATCCCTGGATGCAAGTGGGGCGACCCGTAAGGAGCAGTGGTCGACAGCAGTACCGCGCCCGGGGACCCATCCAGATGCAGAGCCAGGCTGATGGTCAGTATCATCTGGGTGGAGGATTCACCTATTGTGCATGTTTTTAGTGGTTGGGGAAACCTACGCAGACACGGGGAGAACATGCTAACTCCACACAGAAAGGCCCCGTCCACGTGGGAATCGGACCCGGTTGTTCGTTATTGTTATTTGTGATTGTATTATTATGTCTCATGTACAGTACAGTGACATGAGATAGTGAGGGTGTTTTGAAAGGAGCCGATAAATAAAATGCCTTCTTCTTCTTCTTCTTCTTCTTCTTCTTATAATAATAATAATAATAGAAAGCACAACCACAGAGAAGAAAAAAATAGGTCACAGAACAAAAGATTGAGGTGTCGCGATGCTTAAGAGTCAGAGCTGCACTAACTGTAGCATCCCTCCCTCCAGTGTATTTGTATGAAATATGTGTCCCATTTACAGTTTGTGCTGCAGTAAAGACATGACTAACCTGCGAAGTTGAGCCGGCGGATGTGCTTGAGCAGATGAGTGCCGTTAATGGGGTCCATTCTGGCACAGAGGCCCACCTTCCCGGGACACAGCTCCTTATGCATATTGTGTAGAGCGTGGGCCATTGCATAAACAGCGTCTATGACAAACTGCACCTTCCCTTCCTGCTCGTAGTGGGAGTCCTTTCCAATTCGCTCCTGGTCTGCAAAGGTGAAAAGCAAAAACATTTAAACATGTTGTGTCCGTTGTTCATGGGTACCAGAAGAAGGTCGTGGATTCAAGTACAGGGTACATACTGGCATTTTCTCCCTGGGAAAGACACTTGATGCCCGCCTCAGTTACAGTAATTCTAACCTGGCTATCACCCCTTAGATAGCCATTTACCAATCATTTACTTACACGCATAACGAGTAGTCATTTCTGCACTTTTTACTCACGCAACATTCTCTTCTTTACATGTCAGATTTGGGGCCCTAAATCTGTCAAACATGATATTTCAAATAGCATATTTTATTGTTCAGCCTGCACTTGCTATTTAGCACATCTCTTAAATGACCCTCTTGCTCTTCTATTGTTTGGTACTTCGATTGGATTTCCCTCTGGACAATTCTGATCACAGCCCGTCTCAACAAGTCGAACCAAAGCGTTCAAAATGGCAGCCACAACAAATTGTTTTGAAGAAGAGCAACTGGCAGCTCTAAAGGATTTTCTTCCAAAATCCAATATTTTTTTTTCAATTCTTTTTTGCCACACTAGTGGATTTGGAAGGAATCTACAGCTGTCTACACTTGTACTGAAAGAAATGAAAAGGATGTCACATTTCTCTTCCTCTGTTAGTCCCACCTTGAAATGGGTTTCAGTAGAAGCTGTGCCAGACTGTCTTATACATACTGTAAGTCTGGTTGCGACAAGAAGGCAATCTGCTATCAAATTTACTGACCTCAGATGAAAAAGGTATGTGTATGGGTAGATACAAACCAGTAGATACGAGACAGTAGAGAATTCTTTCGGGACCCACAAGGCACTAAATATCCCTCAACATATAAGCCACTTTACATGATTTCACCTTAAAGAGGGGTATTATGCTTTTTTCAATCACATAGCACCAGTCTATAGCATACTACAATGACGACGTAACCTTCTGTTGGTCTGTATATGCAGTAAATTAAAATAACTGCCTTGAATAAAATTGCTCTCTCAAAATGGCTGTACTGAACGTATTGAAATAGGCCTCTGTCTCTTTAAGAAGCTTTCCGACACGCCCCCTTCAGCACACTGCTGTGGCATTTAAACAACAACACTGTGCGGGGAGGGGCCTCTGCTGAGCTGAGGAGCAGTGGTTGGTGGCTTGGCTGGTGACGAAAGGTCCAGAGGCGTCTCCAGGAGGTGGGGGCGTTCCTAGGAGGACTGAGGCATAGCTACACCTAAAATGGCTGCCGTCTAAGTTTTTACTGATTACTCAAAAATATGTGAATGAGCCAAGGCAACACTCCGGCATGTGTTTAATGAGGGAATGACATAATAACATGATATAAAGCTTGAAAAAGTCGATTTTACATAATACCCCCTCTTTAACATACTACACATCAATTGTACAGAATCACTTAGATGGTGGATAAATCATCACAAATATAATGTCACCACCACCACCACCATCATCCAATTTATCCACTTACAGCTCAAGTATCATTTCGATGAAGAATTATCCTCTTGCAGGCTTTCTCTAGCATTTTTTACTTTTTTTTTTGAGTACAATGACGATAAAGTAGCATATTTAAAGAGCACTCATCGAATATAATATGCATAAAACGCTGCCATAAAACTTCCTCAAGGGAATATGTAAGAACTATTTGCCTGCATACACTAATAACCGTCTTTTAGGTTTCTCTCCATGTTACGCCCACTTCTACAAGGACGCTCACGTGGGATGGTAGCAATTGCTTGGAACGAGAGGGACCTTTGGACGAGTGGCGTCAGTCCAAAGGGCATAGAGGGGAAAATGCATTGCTCCTCAGTGAGTCCTACTATTCTTTTTTGGTCTGAATGGGCCTTGCCTGGTGCAATTAGCTAGAAGGTAAATATCTGGATGGCTGCAGAGGAGAGGATCAATTCCAATATGTGGAGTGCAAGGTTTACCCTGAGGGAAATCTCATCAGTTGAAAACAAAAACTCTCACTCTTCCCCAGCTCAAGCATGGATTTCTGCTTTGAGTGTTTGTAAACAACATGTATGGGGTTTAATTAGCAGCATTCGCTCATTTTTAACGTTTTGCATGAACAAATCTTCTTGGTTGCAAAAACAAACAAGCAAACAAACAAACACACACCTTTGCAACACCAGATGCTCTGTAAAGGGAGATAACATAAAGGCAGATTCTATTAAGTCTGATTGAGCAAAGCAATGAAGACCCTTCTGAGTAATATTTTTATATACCTGCCAAATAAAATCAATTAAGCTTAGCAGGTTATTAACTATGTAGTGGGCGGCGGGCGGCTGACTTAAAGATTAAGCAGTGTAATTTTGTATATAATGGGCTTGTCTGCTCCATTATAGTGGTTCCCAGATCACATTAGCTGCATAGTTTAAAGCTGACCAGCATAATTATTATTATTATTATTATTATTAAACCTGGATATGACATGCTATTGTCATCTGTCACAAACACATTTTTCCTAATAATATTATGAAAAATTACTGTGTTGCAAGTGGGATTATATAGAACCATAGTGTAACAATGACTTTGGATGGCTGTCATTTTTCATTAATGTTGGATACGCTACCTTGATACATTGTACCTAACTAAAATTGTAATAACTCAGGTACACAAACCACACTAAAACACATTTGTACAAACCCACCTTATTTACTATTGTACTCGTTCAGTTTATCAGCCTGTGATAACAGACACAGTTGTAGACACAGTTGGCCCAATCCCCGTGAATTCAACACTGACGGCTATTTATCATGCAACATCTGTCCTCTTTAAGGTTCAAGTAATTTTCGACCGCCACTTCAATCTGAGAGAGTGCCATAGCCCGCAATCAGCCCCGATCTCCTTCTGTCAACCATCTTTCATTCTCTCCTCCTCCCTCTCATCGTGGACCACAGGCATTTAATGTCTCAGATTATCTTTGGAGCTTCTCAGGCGCATGAATTATTGTAGGGGTTATGGCTCGGTAATTAACGGCTGAGATTGGACCCAGATTTCCATGGCTTGGCCACTTTGCGTTTACCATGGGGAATCGTGCAAGCCAGAGTAGGAGTTAAGGAGTAATATTTTGCAGGCTTTTGGCAGCCCACCCACACTAACTTTATATTGTCTTTTTTGCATAAAACCATTACTGTCTTCCTCGGTGTCCTCATTGGCATTTTGGCTCTCTTTCACACATTTTCCAGGCTGCCATTTTGCTTTAGAGAAATCCATTTAGATTAAGCAAAGCAGAGGAAAAGTAGTGGGTGTCTTCCACAGTAGAGTGTCACACAGGACATTTTGTGATGTGTGTGGGCTACAAACTTTGACCTTCTCTATAGCCACAGGGTATTTTTTCCTCGTTTAATGCTAGAGTTTTGAATGCTTGTTTAAAGCAGCATGTCCAAATCTGGAGCATAAATTTCTGTTTAGTGTTGCACTTTTAACATGCACTTTTGAGGCTGTTACGTAGTAGAATACTGAGAACTATATCTCTGGATAACAAGCATAAATATCAGGGCTGGGACAAAATATCGATCCGATCGCAATACCAAGTACCGATACTTTATCAAGTATCACAATACTTTCAATACATATGTTTGTTTGGAGGTATTTTTTTTATCATGCACTCCTTTGTTTTACAGTAACAGTTAGACTCCACTGTTGCATTTTGTATCATGCACTTTTCAATCTTAACACACAGTAACTGTCGAATGGCATTTGGTTAATAAACTTTGGGCACATTTTTACACATTTTAAGATAAACATATTACATATCATAATTACTTACTGTATTGTGATACGTATCGGATTGGCCCCTGAGTGTCACGATACCTATTGTATCAGAACGTGACAAAAGTGTATCGCCCCAGCCCTAAGAATTATAATATATCAATATAATGTTGGTATCGTGAGTTATTTTCAACAACTGATTGTCTGGTCTATAAATACCAACTACTCATTACTTAAATCTGTGTGCTGCACATCCTTGAGTGGGGTATTTTGCCAGTGATTAATGGTGGACAATTGATGAACAATAAGAATGGCAAGACGGCGACACAAATCAATCAAGGAAAGTACAACGTGAAGCACAGGCATATGAATGCAACCTCATGACACAAAACTACATTTTTGAAGAAACACAACCACAAGTACACTCACATAATTTGAATCAAAATGCTAAAAAGAAAGACTAAATATTAGTGTGGAAGAATGGGCCAAAATCTCTCATTAACTGAGAGATCCTAAAGTTTACTAACAAGGCTTTTGTGCCATGGATTGTACATTTTAGTAAGTGTGTCCAATACCTATTCTGACTCATTTCACATTATTACTCACATAATCTATGGCATTAGTGGTCTAATGCCTTTGCTAATGTTGATTACTTTGGTTGTACTGACATTTTGATTTATTATTGTTACCAAATTCTTGTGAACATTTCCTATCAATAGCACATTTTGAAATAAATTTACTGCGAAAATTGGTAACACGTTCCACACTTATTATACTCACTGTGTACCAGTAAATCAGTATGTTTATGTAACATTGAGACATTGCGCTGCTTTGTGATCTGCATGCTCAATGTCCTTACTGACACTTCCAAGTTATCAAGGCATGAGCCTGGCACTTCAAATACATCATCATCTTTTTGAGCCTCAGCCTCTTTTATATGGAGTTTTAAATCTCCAATGAAAAGTCCAATATGTAAGTAACTTTCCTGTTCTCTAAATCATTAATAAGCAGAAAACGAAAGAGCTCAGAGAAGAGTCCCTGCTGTACCTTGCATCTGCTCTCCACATTAATCAATATCAGTTTTACATCTCCTTCATTCACAGATAAAAGACTGGCTCCACTCCCAGCCACTGCACTTGTGTGTGTGCTTTGATCAGCTGGAGCTGCCTAACCCGCTCAGGACGGATAATACTGGCTGCTGCCCCATGTGGTCCACAGATAGACAGTCCCTGCATTGACTCAACACCAGAAGAAAGAGCGCTGCCAACTGCCACTATAACTACAAACTTCAAACAAACGGCAAAGATTTTTCTACCGTCAAGTATAGGTGATGTGGATCAATTATTGACATGTAGTTACAGCTCTGACGACAGTGTCCAAAAGCCATTGTTGTTAAAAGGCGTGTTGTTTTTGTATTTTGTATTAAATACATTTTATTCAGTCCATTTTTCTTTACTCTGACAGGTTTAGAAATTGGTTTGGCCACTCTTCACTCTGATATTTTGATCTGTCTTGGAAGAAAGCATTTGTGAGTTCCTCTTCCGATATGAGTCAGTTATGTATTGATGCAGTAATTCATCTCACATCACCACGCATGATAAGATGTATCATTACAGGACAACAAAGGCATGAAGACCGACACACCTTGGACTTTGCATGTGCCACTGTCGACATGATGTGTGCAGTAGTATCTACTTGTTCCAGCAGCAGCAGCTACTACTGCTACTGCTACTGTCTATCAGTGCTCATTGGGATTTATAAAATGTAATCCTACTTATTATTATTATTACAATTTAAAGTAGAAATTACAGTTCAACAAATGGGCATCTGACAACGGAATCATTGATAGCAATTAATTAATAATATATTATTGTATTGCATTAATTTGCCAATGTTCCAGTATATACTGGTGTCATTAAGGGATCAAAAGATAAAAAATAATCAAATTTCTATCATTACTTATTCCTTACAGTGTTAGTTACAGCCACCTCAATAATCATTGTAACCTACATACAGTGCCTTGCGAAAGTACTAATACACCTTGAACTTTTGCATGTTTTTGTCATGTTTACAACCCTAAACGTAAAGATTTTATTTAGAATTTTTTACTGGAAGTTCACACATAAGTAACAGACAACTGTAAAGTGAAAGCAAAATGATACATGATTCTGTTATTTTTCATAAAAATAGAAAAGTGAAAAGTGGGGCGTGGATAAGTATTCATACAGCATGACTTAATACTTTGCGGAACCCCCTTTTGCTGCAATAACAGCAGCAAGTCTTCTGGGGTATGACTCTACAAGGTTTGCACATCTAGAGACATTTTAGCCCATTCCTCTTTACAAAACAACTCAAGCTCTGTCAAATTAGAAGGAGAGCGTTTGTGAACAGCAGTTTTCAGGTCTTTCCACAGATTTTCAATAGGATTTAGGTCAGGACTTTGACTGGGCCATTCTAACACATTAATATGTTTGTTTTTAAACCATTCCATTGTAGATTTAGCTTTGTGTTTAGGGTCATTGTCCTGCTGGAAGGTGAATCTCCGCCCCAGCCTCAATTCTCTTGCTGACTCCAGCAGGTTTTCCTCCAAAATGTCTCTGTATTTGGCTCCATCCATCTTCCCAACTATTCTTACAATCTTCCCAGTCCCCGCTGAGGAAAAGCAGCCCCATAGCATGATGCTCCCCCCACCATATTTGACACTGGGGATGGTGCACTCAGGACGATGAGCAGTGTTAGGTTTGTGCCACACATACATAACGTTTTGCATTTGGGCCAAAAAGTTCAATTTTTGTCTCATCTGACCAAAGCACATTCTTCCACATGGTAGCTGTGTCCTCCATATGACTTCTAGCAAACTTCAAACGGGATTTCTTATGGCCTCCTTTCAATAATGGCTTTCTTCTTGCCACTCGTCCATGAAGGCCAGATTTTAGTACAACTTATAGTTGTCCCATGTACAGATTCCCCCAGCTCCGCGGCAGTACGTCGCAGCTCCTCCAGAGTTATCTTAGGGCACTTGGTTGCATTTCTGACCAGTGCGCTCCTTGTTCGGTCTGTTAGTTTAGGTGGACGCCCGACCCGTGTCTTGGTAAAATTGCTGAGCCAGAACACATTGAAGATCTTCCATTACTTTTGTATCCGCCGCCATTGCCAAACTACAACCAGCAAATGCGGCGCAAATGCTTGACGTCACCTACAACACATGCCTCCCGCTCTCGCTGAATGGTAGGTTGAAATTCAACCGATGTAACGCGGCCACTGGGATCAGGCCCAGACGTACATGTAGTGTCTGATGAAACACGTAGCTAAACCACCAGCAAAGAAACCTTGGAGACTGTAGAAGTTTGATTTTTTCCTTTACTGGACGGTGAAAACTGCAAACACAGCACAGCACAATGTCAGCTAACAGCTGATGCAGATATAAAAATAAAATATAAAGCTAAACAAAGATATAAAACAATATACAAACTTACGGCATTGCCTTATTAATGTTTTTGGCGTGGATGGCAGCTGATGCAGATCTGACTGCTCCTGTCATGTAGCATGGCTTGTTTACACTCGGGACCGCGAAACCGGAAGTATTTTTAGCGATAATATTTTTTAACTTAACTTATAGAAAAACATGAATTATTTATTTATACAAGATCAAAATGATTATTTAACTTATTCTAACATTTTAAACTATTTTTAAACTATTAAATCACTGAGATATTTATCAAAGAATAAACAGCCTTAAAGGCAACACACTCCCCGCCTGGCCTCTAGGGGCCACTATAAACTAACTAAACCTTGGAAGAATCAGTCCTTAGGTAGGAGGAGAATGACTTCAGTTACTGGTCGCATGAAAGTCTTTATATTGCCTTGGTCACTGGCCTTTACTTCGACTTTTCTTACACGACTGTCCTTTCCAGGGAATGTTGCAGTGACCCGAGCCATGGGCCAGCTGTTCCGTGTGACCTGCTTATCCTTGAGCAAAACAAGGTCACCGACTTGTAGGTTTCTTCGAGATACAGTCCATTTTTGCCGCTTTTGTAGAGAGGGCAGGTACTCTCGCCTCCAGCGCGTCCAAAACTGGTTAGCAAGAGCCTGAACTTGTCTCCATTGCTTTGTGTATAAGTCTTTGTCCAAGAAATTTCCAGGAGGTGGTAGAAGGCACGATTTCTGTGTGAGGAGCATTGATGGAGAGAGGATGAAAGGGTTCTCTGGATCCAAGAAACTGGGAGAAGTGGCCTTGCATTTATGATGGCTGTAACTTCCGCCATGAGCGTGCACAACACTTCGTGAGTTAGTTGTACCTTGTTTTGTAGCAGCATGGAGTCCAGAATTCTTCGAGCAACGCCAATCATGCGCTCCCAGGAACCTCCCATGTGGGAGGCGTGAGGCGGGTTGAATTTCCAGCTGCAACCTTGGTCTTTTAGATACTGTTGCATGGTTTTGTCCATTCCTAACTCCTTGGATGCCCCTATGAAGTTAGTGCCTCGATCGGATAAGAGTCTTTTGGCAGGACCTCTTAGAGCAAAGAAGCGTCTTAGGGCGTTTATGCAGCTGGACGTGTCTAGGGATTCGATCACCTCAATATGTACAGCTCTCGAACTCATGCAGCTAAAGATGATGGCCCAGCGCTTGCTTTGGGCTTGTCCGCCTCTTGTACGCCTAGTAGTTATTGTCCAGGGCCTGAAAACATCAAGGCCCACGTAGGTAAAAGGAGGACACATTTTAAGGCGTTCAGGTGGTAGATCTGCCATGCGTTGTTCTTCCTGTTTTCCACGTAGTTTGCGGCAAATAATGCATTTGTGGATTACTGAGTTGACAAGTCTTTTGCCCCCTAAAAGCCAAAGCCCTGCAGCCCTGATTGCTCCTTCCGTCAGGTGACGACCCTGGTGTTTCACCTGCTCGTGGTGGTGACGAGTGAGCAGGAGAGAGACGTGAGAATCTTTGGGAATGATTATTGGGGTCTTTTCAAAGTTCTCAAGCTCAGAGTGTTTGAGTCGGCCTCCTACAACTATAAGGCCATTGTCGAGGACTGGGCTGAGTTTTTGTAGAGGGCTTTGCGTGGGAATTGGTTTGCCCGCTTGAAGAGCCAACAGTTCTTTTTCAAAGGTTGCTCGTTGTGTCTCTTTGAGAATGACGTTCTTTGCTTGAGTCATTTCATCCGGTGTTCGAGGTAAGTGACATTTGTGCCACCCTTTGCATTCACTGTCTGGATTACTTCCATTGAACGATTTTGCAATGTGGATGAGGAACGCTAGTGCTCTGACCAGGGACTTGAAGGTGGAGAAGCGTTGAAAGCGTTTGCAAGTGAGAACTTGGATGTTCGTCGCCAGAGTTTTTACTTGTGGCCTTACTTCACAGTCTTTGTCAGGTTCAATTAGCTCGAACTTTCCACTTACTTGTTTTGTTTCAGCAGGTGGACGATAGATGAAGGACGGTCCGGTGAACCATGTTGTCTTTGCTAGTTGAGATGGTGTCAGCGATCGTGAAGCATGGTCTGCAGGATTTTCCTCTGTGCGCACATAGTGCCACTGTTCTGGCTTTGAGGACTGACGAATACGCTGCACTCTGTTGTGGACATATGTGTAGAATCTTTTTGACTCGTTGCAGATATAGCCGAGGACTACCTTACTGTCCGTGTAAAAGTGAACTGCGTCCAGCTGTAGGTCTAACTCGTCTTGAATTAGATCGGCCATCTCGACTGCCAAGACGGCGGCGCACAGTTCAAGCCTTGGTATGGTAGGTTCTGACTGGGGAGCGAGTCTTGCCTTGCCCATTATGAATCCTACCTCAACTTTATCATCTGGTTGGACTGCTTTCAGGTAGGCTACAGCGCCAATCGCTTTGGTTGAAGCATCTGAGAATAGATACAGTTCGTTGCGTTTTGCTTGACTGAGAGAGGTGAATGTGTAGGTTCTTGGGACATGAAGTTCTTTTAGATCCTTGAGGGAATCTCTCCAACTTTCCCATTTGTTTTGCTTGTCCTGCGGAAGCGGTGTGTCCCATTCTGAACACGCAGAAGAGAGTTCACGGAGTAGAGCTCTTCCTTGGATTGTGACGGGTGCCAATAGACCCAGAGGATCAAAGACGCTATTGACAGAAGACAAAACACCTCGGCGAGTGAACGGTTTGATTGTGGTGGCCACTGAGAAGGTGAAAGTGTCCGTCATTGTTTCCCAAATGAGACCTAGGCTTCGCTGTGACTGAGTTTCTTCGCCACCAAGATCCAAGTCCTTGACGACTGCAGCACAATCTTCAGGACAAAAGGCCTGTGTGACTTTTTGAGAGTTAGAGGCAAACTTGTGCAGGCGTAGATTGGACTCAGCGAGAGAGGCTTGTGTTCTTTGGAGCAAGTCGATTGCTTCAGCTGGAGAAGGAACGGAGATCAAGCCGTCGTCAACGTAAAAATGGCTCTCCACAAACTCGACTGTGTCAGCGCCATAGTCCTTTGCTCCTGCCTGGATGGCCTTGCGCAGTCCGTATACAGCCACAGCGGGAGATGGTGAGTTTCCAAATACATGGACCTTCATTCGATATTCGATGACTTCCTTGTTTACATCATTGTCCTTTTGCCACAGAAAACGGAGGTAGTTCTGATGGTCTTCACGCACCATGAAACAATGAAACATTTGCTGTATATCGGCCATAATGGCGACAGACTCTTTCCGGAATCGAAGGAGGACGCCGACCAGACTGTTGTTTAAATCGGGGCCGGAGAGGAGGACACTGTTGAGGGACACGCCGGAGTACTGGGCACTGGAATCAAAAACAACCCTGATCTTGTTGGGCTTTTGTGGGTGATAAACCCCGAATGTTGGAAGATACCAGCTCTCTTCTCCTTGTTTTAGTGGGGGAGCCACTTCAGCATGACCGTTGGAAAAAATGCCTTCCATGAACTCGACGTATTGCTCCTGCATTTGAGGTTTTCTCTGTAAGTTTCTTTTGAGAGATGAAAACCGACTGACAGCAAGCTCTCTGTTGTTTGGCATATGTTGGCGGTGTTCCTTAAAAGGAAGCGGGGCAACCCAACTATTGTCGTCGTCTCTGTACATTCCTTTGTCCATAATCTCCAAGAAGAGTGTGTCCTCGATAGAGGGAGCTGGTTTGTTGTCATGTTCTGTGCGATTGAATACTGTTTGTCCCAGAGTTTGTTCAGGTGCTTTACCCTGCCTTTTTGTGTGCGGCTTTTCTGTGAGTTGCAGAAAGTTGTCACAAAGTCCAAAAACTGTAGGACGGCCATTTTTGAGAATGATTGTCTTGAACGTGCTGACTGTAGGTTTGTGAACTTTACCCCGGCACACCTCTCCGACTACGACCCACCCTAAATCAAGGCATTGGGCAAAAGGAGCGTGATGAGGGCCATTGACTTGTTCCCTAACCTTGTGTGCACGTAAAACATCTCGACCTAATAGCAGAAGTATTTCAGCCTTAGGGTCTAGCTCTGGAATGAACTTGGCTATGGGCCGGAGGTGAGGCTGGTGCTGCACTGCGCTTGGAGTTGGGATTTCACTCCGATTGTTAGGAATGTTTTGACATTCAATAAGTGGAGGTAATGGGATAACTACTGACCCATCTAGCGACTCAATCTGGAAACCGTCGGCCATTTTACCCCATGTTTCAACAAGGCCAGAGCATGTTCTTAAGTTGTAGCAGAAAGGTTCTGTTTTAATATCAAAAAGTTCAAAGAACTCAGGCCTAGCTAAGGAACGATTGCTTTGGTCGTCCATGATTACATAAGCTTTAACAGCACTGTCCTTTTGACCTTTTGGATACACCTTGGTGAGACATATTTTAGAACATGAACACCCCACTGACCTGGGCCACACACCTCAGTACAGCTTGATGTTACCTCAACATTGTCGGGTTGATTTTCTCCCTCCCCGCCATCCTCTTGAGCAGGTGGAGGAGCCTTGTTGCTTTGTGGTGGAGGACCTGGATGCATGACTGTGTCGTGTCTTGTGCTGTCACATTCAGTGCACTTTACTGTAGATTTACAGTCCTTGGCGAGATGCGTGTCTGAAGAGCAGCACTTGAAACATATTCCTTTCTCTTTGAGGAAGGCCTTTCTTTCATCCAGTTGTTTGTTCCTGAATGTCCTGCATTTCTTGAGTGGGTGTGGCTTATTGTGCAGTGGGCAGTTCTTGTTAATGTCGTTGTTGGGAGTTGAAATATTCGTTTTGTGCACAGCAATTGCTTTGGCTGAGTTAAAGCTCTTTACGTTGAGTCTGTCTGGTTTAATGTATGTTTGACTGTTTTGTTGGGTGAAACTTGGATCATTACGTTTCTTTGCCTCCTTGCATATGAACTTGCAAAAGTACTTGAAAGGTGGGAAACAGCCGTTATTTTCTTCTTTGTAGTTAGAACCATGAGTCATCCATCTTTCTTGGAGTGGATAAGGGAGTTTGTCTACAATTGGACCTATTCCCCGAGAAGTGTCCAGATATGACAGACCAGGAAGATAGCCGTCTTCCTTGGCTCCTTGGATCTCTGGAGCAGATCCCCTAGTTCGCGCAGTTTGACATAGTCCTTGGTTGTTAATCTCGGAAAACTGTCCAATCTCTGAAAAAGTGACTTTTCGATCACTTCAGGGGCTGCATAACACTCACGAAGTCTCTCCCATGCTTTCTGTAGTGCTGCACTGGAGTTATTGACGTGTACTGAGCGTATGCGCTTTACTTGGTTACTTGACTCCTTTCCCAGCCATTTTGTCATGAGATCTAACTCTTGAGTTGGTGTTAGGTGGACTTCAGCTATAGCGCCAGTGAATGAGGAGTACCACGCTCTGAAGTTCTCTGGCCTATCGTCGTATTGGTAGAGGCCTGACGTGATTAGGTCTCGACGTGCCATGTATTGGGCAAATGGCTCAACTGGGTGTGACATACTAGCTGCAGTATTGTAATGGGGGATGAATGGAGATGCGTGTGGCCGGAGAGCATTCTTTGTTTGTTCTACTTTTGGTTTTGTCTCAACTTTAGTTGGGCCAGGTTTAGTTTGAATAGGCAAATCTGTCTGTTTGAAAGTGAACTTTGGCCTAATGCTGATAGGTGGTGGCTCCGCAAAGTCCTCCTCATATGGGTCCCATGTTACAAATGTGTCATCTGAGGCCTCATGTTGTGCTGATGTAGCTGGGACTTGTGGGGTTGAATGTCCCTTTGTGATTGCACGTAGTAATTTGTTCGTTCTCTTTTTACTCTGTCCAATAAAGAATTCCTGCTCTCATATTCATCTTGTTTTGCCTCTGCATCTTCTAGCACTTCAGCTTCTGCTTCCGCAGCATGAGCTTCTCTTTGTTTTGTTAGCAATTCTAGCGCTGTGTCAATTTTCAGTTTTTGTAGTTCACTTATAGCTTTTTCCACTTTTAGCTCTGCTTCTTTACTTGCATAGGATGCCCTCACCTTCGCTGCCTCTGCTTTAGCACGAGCACGAGCAGCACTCTTTACAGATGAGCATGTGGTGCCAGTTGGACTTGTAGCAGATCGGTTGCTTGCTGCCATTTTGACCACGACGAAACATCGGATGGTGCCTTTTCACTGTAGTGTCTGATGAAACACGTAGCTAAACCACCAGCAAAGAAACCTTGGAGACTGTAGAAGTTTGATTTTTTCCTTTACTGGACGGTGAAAACTGCAAACACAGCACAGCACAATGTCAGCTAACAGCTGATGCAGATATAAAAATAAAATATAAAGCTAAACAAAGATATAAAACAATATACAAACTTACGGCATTGCCTTATTAATGTTTTTGGCGTGGATGGCAGCTGATGCAGATCTGACTGCTCCTGTCATGTAGCATGGCTTGTTTACACTCGGGACCGCGAAACCGGAAGTAGTTTTAGCGATAATATTTTTTAACTTAACTTATAGAAAAACATGAATTATTTATTTATACAAGATCAAAATGATTATTTAACTTATTCTAACATTTTAAACTATTTTTAAACTTATTAAATCACTGAGATATTTATCAAAGAATAAACAGCCTTAAAGGCAACACAGTACATATAGGGAAATTATAATTGACCGGAGTTTACGGATGGCTAAGGCCAGGCTACGTGTTGGCCTGAAAGTGCTTAAGATGCTCTTAAAGGGACAGTGAAGGGATAACAAAACAAACAATTACAACAAATACTGGAGATAGTTGTTTATAGGGAATTAAAATGATGCTTGTTGGCTTTCATGAAACCAGTGGTCGAGTAAATAAAATGAAAGTGACTAAACTCTTGTTTTTTACTGAAGTCATAGTCCTGCAGCCCAAAGGTCTGCTATGAAAAACCGGTGTCTGTGGTTTGTTAAAAGCTGCTCGGGTCTTGTTGTGTGGAGTGGGCACAATCTTGTGGCTCCGGGCACTGTGGTGGTTTAGTGGCTAGCACTGTCACACCGCTTTTGTGGTTCCCTAAGGAATAATAAAACATCCTCTAATCTAGCCACAAGGTCACAAGTTAACTTTTTTGTTAATGCTTTAACTGCATGCTTTACTGTGGTGACCCAGAAAAGAAAATCTGCACAAAGTGGTTGACTGGACCGATTCATTCGTTCCTCAGGAAGTGGATTTGACTCATTCCCCAATTGTGTACATTGTTAACCTATGGGTCTGTGTTTGAGAGCGCGAGTGGGGGCAATGGATGGAAATAAGCCCATGGCTGTAATACGGCATGGCGGGTTTACATGCAAGTGTCCCATGTGCATTCATTGACAAGCACTATCCCGACCTCCCAAATCTTTTTTCATACATAAGACTTGATTTGAATCTCCAAACCTAAATATTTGTAAATATACAAGTCTTTGTATGAAAAAAGTAGGAATGACTGACATAAAAACAGTTTTTCTTATTAATGATGAGGCAAAGTATTCCTTAAGGGCCTTTAATACTAACAATGCATTTCCCGGTCTCTTTATGAGAGCTGGAAAATATTAAATTCATTTATTTTAATTGAGCAGAATTTTTATTTCAATATAATGCGATGCTGTCCAACACAGAACCCATAATGTGCTCCTGTGATTCTAACACATTTTAAAGGTCCTATATCATGCAAAATCAACTTTTTGGAGTTTTTAACCATGTTGTTATGCTACAGTATTTCCTTATCAAAAACCCCCAGAGTGTTTTTTGGCTTCATTCACACAGTTCTAAGTAATCCTCCTGAATCCTGCTCTCTGAGCAGCTGCTCCGCCCTCTCCTGGTAAACGACTGAGTTGTGACACTCTGACGTATTTTACGTCATAGTGTCAAACTGGAAGGGCCAGACGTCTGTAATGTAATGCCTTACGGCCTGATTTTAATTTATAAAACAGCTTTTTCATTATTTCTGTTGTAAGAGAGAAAGAAAAACTTTTTTTTTTTAATTAAAAAAGGAAGTCCCCGACGCGTCTGTGCTGTCCCGGGAGAGTAAACAAACGCACCCCCAGAGGATCCGAACAGAAGTCATGTTGGTGAAGAAGGAGCTCTTTCTAACCTACTCTGGACACCACCTGTTCTTTTTTCTTACCTAACGATAATGTCACGGTTGCACGTTTGGCTACGAGATGAACAGGACTATTCAACCTTCCTAAAGAAGAGTGCACTCACCAGAAGTTGGAATTTCTTTCCGGGATTCAGCGACTATATCAACCAACCTGATGGATGCTTGGTGAACCTTGGCCAGAATCAAAGTGGATTAACTTTTATAACCAACGCGAGTGCCATAATGTAAACATCCAGTGATGAGGAAGCCAGGCTGAGCCGTAAGTCAATCAAAACGCGTGTTAGCGTGTGTGTTAGCCATTTATGAAACTTGCCTGGCCTGCCAAACGACATGCCTTTTCATAGATATTTCAAAGACATATAGTCTGGGAGCGAGCGTGATCTCAACAATTTCCCGGTGGGCGTGATTGACAGACGGCATCAACCAATTAGAGCAACGCTAGATACGTTGCAGTAACAAGCGGCAGAAAGCCTTTCCAAAAACGTCCTTTTTTACGAGGAACTCTTCGAACGCTGTTTCTTGCTCCGGTTTTATGGATTTCATACTTTCCAAATGATTTAAAACAGACGAAAGAGCCGAAGAAAACAGTGTATCGGCCGCCATCTTTAATGTTTTGGAAGAGTGCGTGGTGGTGACAGGTGACGGCTTCCGTCTCTTGGTGCGTGATTGGACCGATGTGGGTCAAATCGTGAAATGATTGGCTGCAAGCAGCTGCCCAGACGGTTCTTCTTTTGAACAGAAAGGAGGAGTGTCTGGAAGGCCAGGCAATTATGAAACTGTGTTGCACATGTCAACTCCTTATAACTGCATTATGTGAAGTAACTTCACTTTTTGCAGCGATATTTATATTTATAATACTACAAATGTGGAATGAGCGGAGAGAGGGGCAGAGTTAACTGAATCGAAGCGCCTTGTCTTCCGGGTTTGGAAAATACCCCGAGAAAATATTTATATTTCTCTCAAAAATGAGTACTCCATAGTGATTGAGGTACAATATATCATATAAATGACTATAGTTTACTTTGCAATGGCTAAAATAGCATGATAGAGAGCCTTTAAAATAGAGTTTTATTTGCAAATGCGCTTCCAGATTAAATCTAATTTTCGCATCTGAATTAAGTGTTCTATCTTCATCCTGCGTGAGTGAGCAAACACGGAGCACATAGCCTGGGCTGTGTGTTATATTTGTTTCATCGGCAGTGCAGAACAGGAAGTGGAGATACGTATAGTCCTCTGAAAATAAAAACATTTATTTCTGTCTATGAGGTAAAAAATGCCTCGTCTATGTCTTTTGTCTATATGCAGAGGGTGTCTTTACAAACAGCTTTACTGTTCCACGTTCAAATTTAAACATGACACATTTGTTCAACCATCTCTAGCTACACTTATTCCCAAAGGTTTCTGATTAGTGGACCTCAGGCACGGTACAGCAGTTTGCGTTAGACATTAACTCATATTCACCGGGTAGTTCATCTGTACATGTGGTGGCTATTGAACATCAACCAAAGAACCAAAAGGAACGAAAGATTACAAAATAATTACAAAATAAAATTGAACAGAAAGTTACTTCTGCTGCGTCACAGTGCATTGTCTGGTTCACCTTGTCGAATTCAGGCTATATTTGGGAGTTGACAAATATTGAGAATCCAACTGCTACAGCACTGATTCTGCACCACTGTTCGAGCTAATCACTTGCCAGTTTTGCAATGAGTATGTCGGTGTTTCATGCAACCGACGTTGCAAAACCCACAAGGCATAATGTTTGTTCAAATTAAATATTTAATGGATTTGCTATTGTGGAGTTTTGGACAGACTTCGCTGTGATTGGCTGAAATGAGATGTTCTTGGGCCAACCAGGAGCAAATGTTCCAATTCTTAAATTATTTAAACAAGACCTATTCCAGCTTGATATTACTGTGCTAACTTTATTCACAAAGTGATATTAACTAGGGCAAGAGCCAAGTAGTATTTGAATTGAGGAAACTTCAAGCTTGTCTTGGGAAGCACATCTGATGAAATTGTTGGAACAATGTGGCTTTCATATAGGTGTTTAGCCATCCAATTCATGCACAAGGAACAAGGAAAGCAGATGTGTTTTTGCCAGTTGCTGGGTTTCAGGTGACATTCACAGCGTTCTAAAGGCCTATAATATTATATAGAGGTAAAATTATTTTGTTTTTGGTCTTGTACAGAGGGGGGTTGCTGACTACAGCATGCACGAAAAATGTTTGGGAACTACTGGACTACATAACTGTGTGGCACGAAACGTCTACCCATACAGCTCTCACTTGTTATGTGAATGAACATACTGTACTGGACTCAGCAGATATCAAGTGCTGTGCTGAGGAAAGCTGTGAGATGAACTGTGATTCTCAGTGTGCAATATATAGCTTATGCACAAGACAAGGTGGGCTTTGCTGTCAAAACACCTTCACCAAAAGGTGTCATCTCCCTCAGGGCGTCCAAAGGTTGTTGTTGTTGTACATTTTTAGCAAAGAGAATGCTAAATACCCCACACTCAAAGGAATAATGTCTTACTTGTGCACTTCTTGAGTCCAGAACCTTTCTTCACAGCATGACGGCTGAGTTTGCAGCTGAAGTTGTTCTCCCAAAACTCGGCGAACCAGATATTCCTTCTGTTGTTCTCCAGAGTTCTGCTGATGAAGTAGCGATCAAAACCTACGCACACAAATATGTATCTCTCATTATATCGACTCTCACGTGGTAAACACTTGTAACGTATGTACAGCCTTTAAATCAAATTGGTATTGATCATTTTTTGACTGCAAGGCCTTGGATGAGCGGCGTAATTTTTTTAATTGATGTTTGTATTGTCAATTAATCTGTTTCCCCTGGTCAATCATACTTTTGAAATTATTTAATCATGATTAAGTGCAGTTACTTTTAATGTTATATCATTATCTGTAACAGGCCTACACAAAAACCTTTACTCAATTCAGAGGATAGGACCCAAAGTAAGCTCAATCTAGTTCAGTAATTCTTAAACCACTAGTGGTCCGCCATTGCCCCCTAGTGGTCCGCAAACCCCTTTCTTCTCCGACCCCTCCACAGCGCACATCGCACAGGGAGTTGGGCCGTTTTGGCGAACTCTTATCATTTGATCAAACTTTAAGAGTAACCAGCATTGTGTGACCAGGGCATCTTTCCTTTTTGAGGGACAGTGTTATGAATGCACATGGCTTGCACTTCGCAGAACTGAATCAGAACCGTAAAGTTTCCTCATCCTGTTTGTCAATAGGTAGCTATTGTAACACTGTATTTCGGGTCGGGTTGTGGCGGATCGAACAATCCCGGCCTGCTGCCCCGTGCCGCCGTCCACTGCCGCCGTACATGCGTTCACTGTATGCAGCCACGACTCATTCTACCATCTTTACAGCAGGTGTTTGATGGCGGATTTTCATAAAATAAGCAGCGGTTTGTTGCTTGTGATCCAGAGAACGCTTTTGTGGAGCCAAATGTCTCCTATTTTCCACAGCATGTGTGTTTGTGCACGAGTTTGCGATACCGAACATCCAAAGCTTGCAGAGTCTGCCCTGAAAGTGCTCATGCCCTTCCCAATACTGTATAACTGGGAAATTCTCCTCTTTAGAGCCAGAAATTCAGAAACTAATGTGTGATAAGCAGCACCACACGTCTCAACATTCACATTGAGTTTTTGATGGAAATCTCAAAATGTATAATACACAGATCTATTAGTTTGGTAATGTACTAGTTTTTGTTTCATGTGTAAAATCCCAGTAGTTTCAGTGATATTGGACATTAAGGGGAACATTTCCCCCCAGCATTTTTTTCAGTTACAACCATAGACTTCCTACCACAGTGTCAGTTTTAAACTATTGGCTCTTTAGAATGACATTAAGTGGGACTACTGTATAGGCTGTTACAGCAGCCCCCCCCCTCACCTCACATGTTTGTTGTTCATATTCTAGAGACGGACATTGCAAATTAGCCCTGGCTATAATGTTGTAGTGTGGTACATGTTTATTGTTCACACGTGTCCTATCAATAAATGAATAAATAAAATTAAGCTGCAGCTCATTTCACATTTACTTTTTCAAATGAAATGAAATTCATATAAGAATTTAATATAATAATTACATTTGTGTTTGAATAATTTGTTTTTGACTTGAAACAGTTGCATATCAACATAAATTTGGTTTCTCCTTTCTATTTTTTTTTTTTTTTTTGGGGGGGGCGTGTTGGAGTGGGATTCTGTTATGTGGTCCTCAGAAAATAATTGGAAGATAAAGTGGTCCTTGGGCTGAAAAAGTTTGAGATACACCGCTCTAGTTCCTTATATGTGCTCAACCAGGTGAGCGCCCTTTTTATGAAGCTGAAAACAAGCCAGGTGAGTGGGAAATGCTATACATATTGACTATTTTTTTAAGATAGTGCTGCTCTGTACGGCTGCTTTGATTATGCATGAAACACAGAGCAAAAACAGTTAGTACAAGAGGGTGGGTTCCTGTGATGTAGACTTTGTAGCTCTCTGTACCTCTGATTGACTGCCGCTTTGGCAAGATGGTGACTGCCCCCTCTGCCATCTCTTCCTGGTGCAGGACAGGAGCAATCTTGGAGCCCCAGCTGTCCGAGCCCACCCAGATGAAGTGTCCCGTCTGGTTGGCCTTTTTCGCTGCCTGGAGTAGCCGCCTGCGAAATGTGAGGGAACAGATGTTGCACTGTGATAAGGTTATGCTGATCCCACACCCGCACCACTTTGATTTTGCTGTGCTACTCTTTACACAGATATGTCCGGCAGCATCTTCATGTCTCCAACCTGTAGCAACGGTGTTTAAACCATCAAAGAGATATTTCAAAGCCGGTGCAGTACCTGATGTCATCCTCGTTGGCGAAAATGATGACCACCCGTGCGTTGGGGTTTTCACGCAGTCGGCGAATGACCTTGTCGAACTCAGTGGACTTTGCTTCTCGAGGAATCTTGACTGACTGGGAAATACACACTACACCTGTAAAAGTGAGAAGAAATATCATCATTAAATAGAATATAACACTTGTATACCAAGATCACACACACACACACGCACTCACACACACATTTTCAATGTCATTTGAGTCACTTAACATTTCCAACTTGACTAAGCGGACCATTGACTTTGAAAGCACTTTTGTTGCACTACCTTGGGACTACCGTTAAAATGGATGAAAGTCCCAGAAGAGTGATTGACTAACAAAAAACAATATGTAACAAAAGAGGGGCACAGCCTTGACTTTGAAAGACTTTATTTATTTTATTTGTTTAAAATAGAAACATCAAATTATGTCCAGTCAAGGCTTAAGAGAAGATTCCAGTCCGTTCCCTTTATTCATTGCACTTATTCTGAAAGGGCTGGTGTCAAATCATTGTTATACTATCGAGGCATATTAAAGCCACTATAAGCTATTCTGTTGGACGTTTTCTCATCACCATGTGTCCCCTTTCACCCATGCCCCTCATATTGGATTGTTAACCCTCAGGGCCTCTTGGAGCGATTTTGGCTTTCAGAGGTACATTTTTCTTGTAACTGTGAGGTTCTTGTGACAAAGGTGTGCACTTGAAAATGCATTTAAAGGTATCAGAAGTAATATAGAAAACCAAACATATAATTTACTCTGCCCAGGAGAAATACTCACACTCTCCACAAAAGCCATTTTTGGGCCCCATTGATTACCATTATAATCGCATATTTTCACCCTGCTGCTGTTACATCACAGAGATAGAGGTTTGTGAACCCATACGTTATCGTGGTGCGCTTTTCTCATGATATCGTGTAATTAATAACAACGCTATTATCTGTGCTGTCTCATACCAACACAGCTTGATTAGACATTTTGAGACTGTGAGGTCATTTTCAATCAGCCAAAGACACCTAAGCTATGACTGCACTTCCTATAGCTATCCTTTGCATTCTCATCTAATTTCATGTCCACTTTAATCCATAAAAATGAATTTGGCCTTCCTCCAGTTTCCTGTTTGGGGGGAGGGGGGTTCAAACCATTTTAGCGCTATGCTCTGACATTATCTATCTAGTATGCGATTGGAAATGTCAATAACCAATGTATATCACCAATTTAGTCATTTAACTGGTACATATCAGCTTTTGAACGCCGAAATAGGCCATTATTCAAACATTTATTATATTAATTATGATTATGTGTCGATATCGTAGAATGTTTCAGTTTAAAAGATTAGTAAACAGGAGAAAATGGCATCTATAGCCTATTTAATTTTTCACACATATTGCTAATTTTTCAGTGCTAAGTAGTCATGTTAATTATGAAGTTTATGTATTGTGAAACGGATAATGACTCAACCTAACAGATTTATCTCATGCAGCCATGAGGCAAACCTTTGGCAGATAACCAGTATATCGATGGGGCCCTACTTTCCACCCACTAATTATCTATACCTTATTGATTAAGTTAACCAGGTTGTCTATTGAAGTGACCCTACATTTTGAGATTGGCCTTGATTAAAGTCTAACCCTTCTGTTTATGGCATTCTTCTTCACACTATCAATATCGCTATATTGTTTACCTGTTATTTTTACAGCCATATTTCCCCCCTACGGACAAGGTTTATAGCTAAAATATTATGGTGTCACATCTTTGAGAGTGATGTTGGCCTCCCCATGCTCCAAATAATCTTTCACTCTTTGGAAGAAGTGTTGGAAACTCTCCCTGTCCCTTGTAACGTACTTTTATGACTTTGACAATTGTTGATGCCCCTCTTGCCCAGTTGACTCAAACCATCACCATTAACGGCCATTTGGGGTTTTTACACTTAAAAAGACAGCTTGGGATGAAGTGTGAAAAAGCAACCAAGCCACACTATCACATTGCCCCTTTTCCTGCAGTGCAACAACTCTCTCTTACACCGTCTCAATTCAAGTTAATGGAAACTAATAGTGACAAATGGCCACCGCAGCGTCTAGCCGGCCGCAATAAGTCTGTCTACGTTTCAGCTCAATTCACCCGCTTTTGTTTTTCTATTTTATACATCAAGGTGCCTTCTACAGTGCTCTAATAGAAAACGCTATATCAGAAAACAGCGGTGCGGGTTTTGCTGTGATTTATGCGATAGCCCAGATGCACAAATCAGATTATGCTACAGCCGCTCAAAAATGGACATGAAGCAGCGATTATGTTTTGACTGCGAGGAGGAGATACCAGATTGCAAGATAGAGGTTGTTTTCTTTTCCTGAGTTGTTTTTTGGTGCTGTCAGACTAAAGACCGTGCCACGTCTAGGGGTCTTAGTTTATCATATTTATCTTTAGTATTTCAGAATGATAAAGCTTTCAGGATTTCAAATGGGGCAGAGCTGTCTCCACTTTTTTTCCCCTAAATGACTTCTTGAGTGTTTTATGATGCCTAATCAAAAACCTAACCCGACTTGTGTTTTGTAACACTTATGCATGTCTGAGCAATCCTGCTTATTCATCTCTTTCTCAAGAACTCAGAACACTCACATGTCATATAGTCCGGTTCACTATGTAATGTTGACGGATTTTTGTGGAGAGTATCAAAACTATACATTTTTGAAAACTGTATTAAATCGTTAAATCGTTTAGCTCCAGCATTCAGAAAAAACAATGTTTCCATTTGCTCTGATATGTCAAAAAAAAAAAAATAGGTCATAGGTTTCATGGAGTTACCGTAGTGATGACCAGAACTCCCCATTTACTCTAATGGAAAAACTGTATAATTGCACAATTTTACCAAATGACAAGGGCAAATGGAAACATGTTTTTTTCTCATTGCTTATGCCATAAGGTTTCCAAAAAATTATAGTTTTCATACTCTCCACGAAATTCCCACAACAGTGGAAATCTAAACATAGTGAACCGGACTGTGTGTTGGTGTTCCTCTGTGATTTTAAAGTCCAGACATCTCTATCAGACTTCAAACAGATGGCACTGTGAGATAACAGACAGCTTCAAGCAGAACGCTACTGGAAACCCACGCTGACCATTTAAACAGACCTTTATTTTATGTTTCAACCAAAAAATTGACAAATAGGCAGGAAACTCCGGCAGA
This sequence comes from Neogobius melanostomus, assembly GCA_007210695.1. Taxonomy (NCBI): domain Eukaryota; kingdom Metazoa; phylum Chordata; class Actinopteri; order Gobiiformes; family Gobiidae; genus Neogobius; species Neogobius melanostomus. The sequence goes on along the minus strand of VHKM01000073.1, from coordinate 3,268,924 downwards.
CTGGCTACGAGCCTAGACAGCATAGGCGCCGATTTATGTTCTTCCCAGTGGGTCAAAAAAAAGAGGTCAAGGTCGAGATCGAACCAGCGGTCTCGTGGTTGGGACCCGGCCATATGAGCCCTACACTCTACCTATGGAGCTAAATGAGCGGAACAGACAGCCACAAACGCACGTATATCAGTTTTATGAACCGCCCCGCGCTTGTGTATTTGGGGGAAACTGAGTAGCGGCTTGACAGGTTAGGCGTTATTTATAGAATCATTTTGTAATCAGGGCAAATTCGCCTGGGTGCCCAAAGATTTGAGTGGGTGCTCCAGCCCCGCAGCACCCACAGGATCGGCGCCTATGCTCGACAGTGCTCCAGGGCCAGTCAATAAAACTTCAGGCTGAAACCTTTTTATGATATAATAAAAAATATGATACCTTTCCCAGCGTTGTCTCATTGGTCAAAGCAATTAAAAAAAAGGAAAACGAAACTCTTTGGACCCAGGCGTGCAAACGTGGTGCAAAGTCATTGGAAACCCTTTTACAAAGTGTCTTTTGCTCCTGGCCTGTGGGTGGTATTACAGCAACGTCAGCTCCCCGTCATAAGGACCAAAGAGAAGCGCTTTCCTCACCCATTGGTTTTAACCAGTCTCGCATTTTGCCAAGAACAAGAAAATGCTTCTGGAGATAGGACGCCCTCAAACCAGTCCAGTCAAGGATGCTTAAATCTCTACTACAATAGAAATTTTCAACAAACTTGGAATAACTCTGTGCAAGTTATTTCTCTAGCGGTCCAACCTGCTTTGCCATCTGCTAATGCTTTTCACATGCCCAAAATGTGATTATAATTCACAAAAAGTTTAAAATCAAGTAGCCTCTGTTCACACTGAAGGTTCTGCTGGGGCTCTGGTGAATTTAGGGCCTTGGATGTGTCAAAGATGAGCCAAAATTGATTGATTGCATTTGTAGTTTTTCTGTAGTGAGAGATTTACAACTTTCCATACGTTCGTTACCCTAGTGTACAAAATGTAGACGCTTTTCAAACCACACTGTATTTTCATCTTTTTTCAAAATGTTTTCACAAATCTGAAGAATCACTGGAATAATGAATAGTACAGAGCTGGGGCTTTGGTGGATTTTAGGGCCTTGGATGTGTCAAAGATGAGCCAAAAATAGATTTGATTGCATTTGTAGTTTTTCTGTAGTGGACGATTCTTATGTCAAAATGTTCTTGTCTCCATTGACTTCCATTATAAAGAAATTCATGACCTCCAATTTTATTTGCTCTCCTATCACCATATAAAAGTCATATATTTTATAATGTCAGCATTTCATTTTGAAGAACAAGAGCCAGATTTGACATTTTGACTGTATTTTTTCAGTTTGGACTTTGTTCCTATTGTTGGCAGGTGAATGAAATTGTGGTATTTTCCATTAGAATATAATGGGGCCCTGGCAGAACCTGGGACTTTTCTGCCATAAAACTTCAGATTTTAAATCTCCCTGCAATAGAGGAAAAAAGTAACATATCTGTGATGTCAGCATTTCATTTTGAAGAAAAGGAGTTGAATTTGACATTTTCACTGCATTTCAGAATGTTCCACTTTTCTAACATTGTACACAGATGCATGTCTTCAGTCAGCTTATACTGAAGCTGTGGCCGAGGGGGAAACAATAGGATTTGTTTGCCTTTGTGTTTCCTATAAAATATATGAATAATTTTAAAATTAATAAGTGATTTATCAACAATAATGTTTAGTGTGTGAAGATTTTAACAGTTTAGAAATCTTAGACACCAAAAAAGCTCAGTGGAGAGCGTCACAATCACTGGTTAGTTTTAAAGCAGAAAAGTCTCTGTTTTGAAAACAAGGCCCATGTTTGTAAACCTGAGGGAAACACATGAATAAATCCAGACTGCAGGTCTTTGTCCAGGTTATTGTGTGTGTTGAGGTCACTTTGAGCTGCTAATTAATATTTTTGCACAAAAAAACTCAACCTAAATGAGTTTAGGCTCCACCCACCGTGGTCTGGTTATCACAGAAACACAGAGTTTACAAACTGTCGAATATGAAACAACACGGGCATGGCCAACTGTCAAAAAAAAGATGTTAAAATACTGTAAAAATGTCAAATTTCACTAATTTTCTTCCAAATGAAACCCTGATATCACAGATTGAATGATTTTATGCCGTATTTCAGTGAGATTTAATAATGGAAGTTTTCAGGGTAAAGTCCAATGGAAATGCCTTATTTCCATTATATTCAATAGGAAAAATTACAGTGATTTTATTCATGTGCCAACAATGGGAATGAGGTTCAAGCTGATGAAAATCTGTAAAAATGCTCAAATTCATTCTTTTTCTTCCAATTGAAATGCTGACATTGTAAAAAGTGAAGTTTTAAACACTCTGGAAGAGCAAAGAAAAACGTGTTTATAATGGAAGTCAATGGGGCTGTTTCAGTCGCTGCCATTTTCAAATAAAGAATCATCCGCTACAGAAAAACTACAAATGCATCAAATCCATTTCACTTCTCATCTGTGACACAAACACGGCTCTGGAAACAGACAAAGCCTCCGCTCTCTACATTGTATTATTCTAAATATAATCCCACTTTTGTTTTTGTGTACCATTTTTTTCAGTTTCAAGTTTTGAAACTGGGATTTTTAGGGTTAAGGGGGCCAAGCCACCAACCACTGCTCCTCAGCTCAGCAGAGCCCCTCCCGCACAGTAGTGTTGTTTAGATGCCACAGCAGTGTGCTGAAGGGGGCGTGTCGGAAAGCTTCTTAAAGAGACAGAGGCCTATTTCAAGACGTTCAGTACAGCCATTTTGAGAGAGCAATTTTATTCAATTTATTAATTTACTGCATATACAGACCAACAGAAGGTTACTCATCATTGTAGTATGTATAGACTGGTGCTATGTGATTGAAAAAAGCATAATACCCCCTCTTTAAAATCCAGAAAATTATGCCATGTTTGGTAGTGTTGGAAAAGTTTCCAGTAGTTCATGTGATTTAAGCAAAAAGAAGTGGAAGAAAATATTGAAAAATGTAGAATTTATGGCTGTTTTTAGGCGTGTACATTTTTGTACATGAGGGTAACGAACATATGGAAAGTTGTAAATCTCCAACTACAGAAAAACTACAAATGCTTCAAATCAATTTTTGGCTCATCTTTGACACATCCAAGGCCCTAAAATCCACCAAAGCCCCAGCTCTCTACTATTCATTATTCTAAAGATAATGAGGTTTTTATGTTGTTTTGTAACACAAACTTCAAAGTTTTTGTTTTGAAACTGGCATATAAAAGGGTTAAAAATCCAAAATAAACAACATGTTTGGTAGTTTTGAGAAGGTGAGAAGTGATTCTTCAGATTTGTGAAAAAAAGATGAAAGTATGTGGTTTTTATAGCAGTTTGAAAAGCGTGTACATTTTTGTACACTAGGGTAATGAACATATAGAAAATGCAGATCTCCAATATAAAAGACATGAGAGAAAAACAAACACTGGATTCTGAAAATTTGGCTCGAAAGAACATTTCCTGCCGAAATCCACGTCTCAAGCTGCAACACAGACAAAATGGTCAGGAAATGAAAAAAAAAAAAATCTTGCAAAATGTACAAACATGTACAATACATAGGATAACATAAGGTTTAAAAATCTATTTATGAATATCATGTTTTGCGTCACAGTCAGTAGTTTGTTAGCAAAATGTCCTATTCTTATGTCTGGCTGTTTTTATTTTTTTTCCTTAATTTTATTTATTGGTTTCTATTATTTCTACTCTTTTTACAGTTTGAAAATAAAGTACCCCGGTTTGTTCAAAGTTATAGACTAAAACATTATGTCTGGCCCTTTGGAGTCTTTATTCTGTGGCTCCAAATGCACATAATACAGCACTACAGGTGATTGTGCTCTGATGCAGTGTCTAGTTTCCACATTATATTAAGTACAGTGTGTTATTGCAGTTGTTGTGGCTGGACTTGCTCTAAGTAGAGTCATCTGCGTCTCGCTTACATTAATGAGCCCCACTACACTTTCCATTTACTGTAAGACTCGGGCGCCGTCAATATTCAAAATTAACCCACTGTCTTCTTTTTTTTTCTTCCAATTTTCCAACTTTACACAAGAAACAAAATCTGACTTGTTTATTATTGTCATGACTTTAACTTTCAGAACAGTTGACACACGGGGGGACTCTTTAATTGCCCAATCTTTTATGCTTGTATTTTTCATTATCTACAGTCTATTTTTCACATCATGTAATCATTGGAGCTAAAACGCTCTGTAATTTCCTGCTCGTGTCAGCGGTTCGTTGGCAGAGTACTGTGGCCAATAAAGCAGCTTCATTTTAATTCTGTTCTCTAATCTACAACATCCCTCGCACTACTCAGAATACATTATCCGAGGGGCTCTTCATAGGCCTGCAATCTAATCCATCAAAGTTAGAAGTAGATGCATGCATGAACTGATGTGGCAGAAACACACATTATTTACTTTTGAAGTCCAAGTCGCTCCCATCATCTGTGTTTTACACATGATAGATATGCAGTCAACATTGAAGTCAAGCCGAGTTCAGCTCATCTAAAACTAGTCTGAAATTCCATCCTTAGTTATGATGTGTTGCAAAATAACACTGAGTTGTGTCGAAAAAGAAAAGGCACCCTAATTGTGTTCGAATCTATAGTTGGATGGTCGGGTTTTCCTGAAAACTTCAGGCTCAATCCAGTCGAAATGTTGTGCCTTAAGTTGAACCATGAGACAAATTCCACATCAAAATACATCAGCACATTGTTACACTGCATCTTTGATTTAAAAACATATTTTTTAAATGTGGAATATGTCCCTCGTGGAATATGGAGACGTTCTGTCTGTACTCTCCCAAACTAAAAGTATAAAAAAGGTCATGGAAGTTTGCCATCTCAAAAAAAAGGAAAAATAGATAGCTTCAACACATTAAAGCACAAGTTGCAGGGGCTTTGCTTTTACGCGCGGTGGTTACAATACAAAAAAAAAAGGCATCGTCTTGGTTCGACTCGCTTTGCGTCGGGGGCTGTTGTGTGGATATGTGAGGAGATTTGAAATAATCTCTTGTAAATTATTCGCTTTTCTTGCCAAGTTCACTGAATGTAACTTTTTAGCGCTACGCCGACGTGCCAGAAAAATCTCATTTAAAAGTATAGCATTCATTCTAAACTACAAAAACGTCCGCTATACTTTTTCATGGCCTGTCCCCTCAGAGTAGATGGCGACATACTATAATCAGTTAAGCTGTGTGTCCATACCCATGTTCAATTAAAGTAGAGGAATACTACAATATTTAGTCTGGCAACACAATTTGTACTTGCTCTGCTCCACTGGGTTTCATAATTGTACATCTATGCACTGTTATTTGTCTGCCACATGTTTGTTGGCGTGTTTAGCCTGTGAGTCCACTCGAGTGAGTAATTAGCATGGGCAACATAACCTAGCATTCTTGTAAGATTGCAGTCCTGCTGATTTTGACATTTTTTGGCAAAAAGTAGGAATGCCTTGGGCCACAGACAGACTTTTAGAACTAATGTAGCATGTGTACAGTAGGGTCAGTGGTTTCTATAAGAGGCAAGAAAAAGAAAAGTATAGATGAGAACAGCCAGATCTCGCTCTGTCCATGTTTTACTACTAAGGTTCAGTCAGAGTATTATGTGTAGATACAGTATCTATTGCATATTGACCTATATCTGTAACAAGCGAAACACTGTAGCTGCTAAAGTATTCATATAATGCTTTGGGGTTGCACATGCATCATCATGAGGAAAAACTTGCAGTATTTACAAGAATTCTAAAAATCCTTCAAGCATAAGTGCAGTGTAAACACATTTTTTGACTTGTATTGTGTCATATGTATCTCTGCATATGATTTTTTGATGTAAACAATTCCACAACTTGGTTTTCTTGAGATATTTTTTGAACAATGTGCTTGTTGTCTGCAAAAAAGTGATGTTAAATACTAAAATATATTTTCTGTGGACCTTGAAGGTTATATTTTGTTTGTTGGCAGGATTTCTCAGGAACTTATTAACGGATTTTAATAAAACTTGGTTCAAGCTGGAGCCAAGGGGCAAGAACCGGTGATTAGATTTTGGCACCAATCTTTTATCTGGGCGCAAGGAAATCTTTAAATCCATTATTTGTGTTTTGAGATGGAGACCTTCACTGGAATATCACTATTTTACAAGAAAACACACCTCACATTACTGTGTGGTTAATCATGTTCGTTTATATCAAATATAACAAACATTTGATTAAACAAATCAACCTGTGACATCATCTAACTCAGCCCCGCCGGCATCTATGTTAACAACCTCACCTTCCCTGCAACCATTAAGATCATTATAAATGATCAATCTGAATATACCACAGTTTCATTTCAGTTGGAAAGGACACTTATAGTTGCCTAAAAACTGGAACAAGATCTGCAAGAGGCAGCAATGAGGTATTTTGAAGGTGTCAGTAAAGACATCAGAAAAACAGTTTTACTAATCCCCAAATGAACGGGACTGGTGATTTTGGACCTCTCTCTCTCTCCTTCTCCCTCCTACACTGTGCTCCAGAGGTGAGTCAGTGGTGCTATTGCGCTGCCAGAGAACAGACAGCTGTCAGGCTGAACAGACAAAGGTAAATCAAACTCATGCACAGAGAGACGGATTGGGTGACACAGGGGACATTAGGCTGCATAAAGGCGTTCTCCGGGGCAAAACGCTGCTTGTGTTATAAAAAAATCCACTTCATTTTCACATCAAAAACACAAAGATGTTGTAATTAGACAAGGGTTAATACAATGGTTCATGTGTACCATCATCTGAAGATGAGCGGAAGCAATTTGACCCGCCCCGTGATCAAATTATAATTTTGTGACAAACCGACCTGTGGTTAACCTGCAGACCCCCGTATGGCTGCTGGGAAAGAGGAGGCACACTGGACCAGTGAGAGCTCTGTGTGTAGTGTTTCCAGTGACCCACACACAAGAACAGAAGAAAAGACTATTATTTTAATTGCATAATGAGGTCTGCTGTTTACCCAAATGAGCTACATGAGATTTTACTGCATTTCATTGTCAATCTGTAGCTGGAAAAAAACTCACCTCAATCACTGGCCAAAGCTTGAAAGCCCTGATTGTGTTGTTGAAGTGAAGGTTTTGTGGTAAGTAATGATAGCATAAGTAGGTTGCAGTATCATTTATAACTGAGTCGCAATTTGTAAGCTTTATTCAGTACTTAGAATATCTTATAGTATAGTGTCAGTAAAGAAGCACTATAGAGAAACAGGCTTAGGAGAGGAATATTGTGACTCATTCATCATCGATATGTTTGTGATGTAAAGGCTAATGTACTTCAGTGTTTGCGATTATCTAAATTAGGAGGACATAGAATGACAGCTCTATAATGTAGTAAAATCGCTGCCATGAAACCAGCCTTTTTCTACATTAGTCAACTTTAACATTGAATAAATATCATAGTGATATATTTAAAAAAAAAATCTTCTTGTATTGGCACATTGAAGCCAACTCAAACCAGGAGATATTTTGTAAGTTCCTCGGTCCTAATATTATTCAGGATCACTACACTCTTACTGAATAATAGGTATATTTGAGTGGATCTTAGCTGCTCCGGGGCACAGAGGATGTAAACCTGATGCTTTTAACACAACTGTGTGAAAACAACTGAAGACTCCCCTCTGCTCTACCAAATACTGTTTTATGTTGTGCTTTTCTAAACCCAGAGATGGTCTGAACTTTAATTACCTGACATCACTAATCTGCTCACTATAAATATTCAATACAACTTATTCATTTAATTATTATTTCCTTGTCCGTGGTGGACTCTTTTGGAGTTAAAAGCAAAATGTTGGCTTGTGTAAAAGTTCTTCTTATTATTCATAACATAATAATTAATATAACTGACAGTGAGTTTGTCAGTAAAGGACAGAATGACCTCTTCTCTATTCACTGGATGAAACTGTGATGCATCACGTCAAAACCTGTCAGTGTTTCTAATGCTGACCTTTCATTAGCCTCACACACATCAACCTAATTACACTAATGTTTTTAAACGGCCCAACGGCATGCCAAAATGAATCATCCTTGAGAGATTTCCACCATTGCACAGAGGGTGACGTCTGACATGCTATATTTCGCTAAAAAGAAATGCTTTTTATTTAATCACACCGTCCTCCATCGGGCTAATCATTTGGCTGTTAGCTATAGGATCACCTGAGATATCCCATTAACAGATTCATTGATGGAGGCTACAAACCCCCTTACAAAGGCCTTGAAAAGAAGGCATTTCAGACGTTCACACTTCTCAGATCCTTCCTGCAAGCCTTCCAGTCACAATCAAACCCAGTTGCATTAGCGCGACCTTTCTTCCCTAACTACAGAGCAGCAGCACTTAAAGGACGAGCTTGAGTTTCACACAAAAAATGTAGGAACAAGCCGTTTCCGCCAAGATCATAGAAAGCAATCCACCTGTTCGGCACATCTTCAGCATTATATAAAGTTTTGAATTTGTTGCAATAGGTCTTGTGATCATTTTAAACATTACATATGCCTTTATTACATACACCATTCTCTAAAAGCAATTTCTTTTTCAGCCCCTTTCAGAGGCAGTGCTCGCCGCTCAATGAAACCAATTGGCATTTGCCTGACCTCCTGCTCCGAACAGCCGTCCAGCAGCGCCTAAAGGCAGGCTTCATTCTTACTCTGAACTGTGGGAACAGGAGAGCTTTACACTAGGGCTTGCCTAATTAACTCTGTAATAGTGTCATAGTTCAGTGCCACCCGACTGACTGCACTGCATGTTTTGGCTGCAGTGACGCTAAAAATTGATAAACGCCCTCCTTGTGCAACTTCGTCAATGCTCACCCTGACAGGAACATCAACACCCCTTGGAACAATAGAATTTGTTTTAATAGATTAGAGACAATTTGCTATTAAGACTAAGCAGCGTTTAATGATTCTGTATTGAAATGTGAACAGACGATAAATCAATCTTTTATTGCAACAAAGCTCCAGTGCCTTGGCGGAAGTCTACAGTCTTCAATTCTGAGTTTGATTTATCGTTGATATGAGTAATATTTTGATTAATTTTACTGGTTAGGTTATTGCAGTGACGAACAGAATGTACGTATAATATACTCTCCAGCTCTTTGTGCACGCACTTCACAACATGACACTTTTCTTTTCTTTCACCTTAAATTCACAGCCACTTCCTCTGCATATCACACATAGGACCAATTTACAGCTTAGAAGCAAAAAAAATCTCACAGACCTTACGAACAGACTTTTGATTAGCGTCGGATTCAGAACAAAATGGCTGGGGGTGCATCAGCTTCTCGGGGTGCTAATAGCGTTTCTCATCATTAAAATACAATGTGAGAAGGCTGTGCACTCTTTCACACGTCTGTAATCCCACGCCTCCACTGAATGAAATTGCCTTATGGTTTCTGACTAGTGATGGGCATGAGTATCAGCTTACATACACAAGGCACAAGCTTAAGTTAGATGATACTGTCATCATCATCATTATCATCATCATCATCATCATCATCATCATCATTCGTTCACTCCATATGTGGTGATGGTAAGGTCTCATTAGCCCTTCCAACCACCACCAATCACTCAGCTCACTACATTCACACAGGGACGTTGGTAAAATTTGCCTGAAACAACATTTCTCAGGCGAAGCAAACATGAGCTAACTGAAAGTAGACTAAACCAATCAGCGAAGAGCAGACATGTTTCGCTGTTGACATGTTAATTGTGGTTTAACATACATCGGTGTATGTATGAGAGTGAATGGGTGAGTGGTTCCCTGTTGCAAAGAGCTTTGAGTGCCTAATGTAGGTGGAAAAGCGCAATGTAAGGTGACACTAGAGGTCGACCGATATGGGTTTCTCTAAGGTTGATGCCGATATGGGACTACGGATGAAAAATAGCCTTTTGGCTAATTCCGGTGCATTTACAGAAATGTTAATTAATGTACAGTGTCCCTGTCAAATAATTTAATTGAATATGCACAGCCGATATTTTTGACCGATATTTGACCGATTTTTCCAAATGTCTGCTCTATAATCCTGTAAAAAACATAAATACTTGGCCGCTCCAGCAGTGGCCGATTTTATGTGATTACTTGAGGTAATTCAATTCCTGTTTTGGTTAATTGCGAAGGTTAAAAATAACTCAGCGATGGAATTCACCAGGTTCTGTTCTTCAAGTTAGTGAAACTTGTATAACCAATTTGAATTGCAATGTCTGTTTAGGCTCTCAGTCGTACAGGAGCTGTCCATCTTCAGTGAAGGTGCTTGAGTCATCTTCTTTACTTCGTAGTTGAAGTGTCGAATAGTCTGCAGGTTGAGCTGAAACTTTAGTTTGCTGACAAAGCCTTTTGGATGAGAGGCAAAATGTTCGACACAGAGTAGGGGAGACCAGGGCTTTTTGTCACACTTTTTTTTCTAGAGTTTGCTGCTCATCAACAGAAAATACCACAAGAGTCAGACCTGCATTAAATGAAAGCTTGAACCCTTGACTTGAAGTAGACCTCGCTCTCTTTTTTCTATCATATTGCGATAAATAGTTATTAACTGTCAAACACAATAAAATCGACTGTGACAATGTGCCCCATGTGCGGGGCAAGTTGTCACAATGCTTTGGGTTGATTGTCACTATTGTTTTTAATGGAGTTTTTGATGTTACCTTGAAATGTGATACACTTTTGCAACTGTTTTGCTTTTTGAGATAAAAGGACAAAATATGTTTTAAAACAGTTGCAATTCAAAGCCAGATGTGTTCATAACACTCATTTGAACTAACTGTTGATTTTTTTTTTTTTGCAAAAGGCTCTAGGAGGTAAAAAATGTACACATTCATTAAAATGACCCAAACATTCGGCCTCTATAAAGGCTAATGTTAATGTAATAAAGTAATCAAAAAATATATATTTGACACAAAAGAAAAACATGTCCCACCATTTATAACCCATGTGACAAAGGACCCCTCAGGTTTTGTGACAAATAACCCCGAGTGTCCACTTTACGAACAATGTAAGCAAAGTTAGCTTTTTTTAGCATGTTAGCTCAAATGGCTCAAATCAAAGCTAGCATCTGTGTCTTTCAGATTAGTGTCTTTTGTTTGTGACTAACAGAAGGAAAGCTCTAACTACAAAAATAACCCAGACATTAAACCATAACTAAGTAACTCTTGCCCCTAGAGGCCATAAGCGCAACTGCAGGTGTCGTAGCAAGTTGCGATTTTTTAACTTATTAATTGTCCGTGAGAGTAAATACTACACTGACAGAAAAGGCGAAGGGAGAGAGGGATATTGTACATCCAATTACACAATAGACATTTTTTTTTCACTCAAACTTGGCTGTAAATACTGTTTAAAGTAGTGCTAGCCCGCAGTCAGCTTTGCTTGTTAGCCTGTTAGCTTCTTCTTCATGATTCCATTAGTGTGTATTGGTTGCTCCGACCCCGTGGCAGTCAAGTTGCAAATGTGGTTTTCTGGCCAGAGACACCAGGTGGAGATGAAAGACCCCCCAATCATCCCATTAACACTTGTATTACCCCCAGAGGGACTACGGAAAGGATTTATTAAACAAGTTACTTAGTACTGCTTTAAAGTTTGGGGAAAGGCATAAAAACAATTCAGTCCAAATGAAAAAAGGATTATTGCAAGAAAAAATATCCCTGGTCTCCCCTACAGAAAATGACTCAAGAACCTTAATTTAATCGCAATGTTTCTCTGTTCCCTTGAGGCCTAGGAAGTTGTGAAAGGACTGGGTTTAAAACGCTGACTTCACTCTGTGCAATGCAAAAAACGGGAAGTCTTTTATCTGCGCTAGATCGTCCGATAGCCGATATTGTAAAATCCCAAAATATCGGCCCGATATATATTAACCACTGACAGGAAAACATTCTTGGCATCTGTGGATAATTATTGAAGGACGTAAAAGTGATGCTGCTCGCTAAGAACATGTGACTGCAAATAAACCAATTTGATTACACAGTACCGTTTGAGTTTGGTGTGAGCAGCACGGAGTTCAGAGATGATAACTGAGGAAACTGCAAACATTTTTCAAACTAAAATGCCATTGTTTTATTGTACTGCTTATTGCCTATTTATGTAAGGATGCACAATGCATCTGTGCTCTTATTCACACCCTTTGCTATATAGGCCATTTCTAATGAGAAAAACTTCTGATAGCTTCACAAGGACAGCCCTAGTGGGTTCTAGAAAGAGTTGCCTCCTTCAGTTGTCCTGCCTTGAAGTGGGACCACAGCTTACCTTCTAAAAGTGCTAATTAAAAAGTGGCACAGATCCAGCTTGGCATATGGTGGAGGCTACCTGATGGGTGCCTCCCGCTGTTCTGGAGGTGAGTCGCAGTGCCCCTCTCTGTGTCTCGGTGCTGATGAGGTCATCTGCACTGACAGGCTGACAATGATGAGGTAATAGGTCCTCACAAGCCACCAGTGCTGCATAAAGCCACTTTGTTGGATCACACAGTCGACCTGGTCACAAGATGATAGCCCCTTTTTGCCTTTTAAAATATCACATAAAAGAAAACAACCCTTACTGTTGAGCACGTGTAGTCTTAGTACATTTTTGCTTTGGCGCTCATGTGAAAAGATACCATGGATTGGACTGTACGTGCAAAAACTCAAAGGCACAGAAAAGGATTAGGTTAGGGGGTATTTTTGCACCATAATTGATGTGCCACTGGCATAATTTCCCGTCATTAAGCAGACCTGTTGCTTCGGAGAATTAGAGAATGTTCCCTCAAGCTGCCGGCCTGAGAGATAACAGTGCCTCTCATTCACTTGAGTTTGGAGGATGTTCGCTAAAATATTCAGCAGCAAACAAATGCTTTTCCCCTGAATATTATGCCCGGCCGCTAAAAATCATGTTATACATAATGAGTGCACACCTTCAAGAAAGCAGTGGAAAACAAGTGGTGCCTCGAGAAGTATTTGTGGATTTAAGTCATTTCAGGGAGAGACGTTTAACATATTTTGATGTGAGGAGATGGATGGCCACTGTCCCAGTCATCAATGTCCTGTGCCATCTCACAGACACACCAGTTCTGCAGTATTTAGAGATGAACATCGTTGCGAGATAATTACAGGTGCTTAGTTTGACTGTTCAAATGACTGGCTCTCGGCGCATCATTTGACAAAACAAAATCTCAAATAAATACATCGCATATGTTCAAGGGGTTGATGACTTGCATATAATGAAATGAAAATGTCGGTATAACAAAACAGGCTGCCGCTTTCCCAGCAAAGATAAATGGAGACTGGTACACCAGGTTTATCCCATGTACATCCAGACTTGGCACAGCAAAAGCAATCAGCCTCCTTTTGACTAATGGTTTTCAAGGTTTAGGGGTGTTTTTTGAAGTTACAGAACTACAATTGAACATATGCAGTCTATTGCAGTCTGTTGTTGTCTGTTACTTATTTTTTTGTTTACAGCTTTTTCATAAAGGGGGACATTTAATAATTTCCTCCCTTGTTGCCACACTTTTACATGATCACACTGCATTGTTCACATCACCCACCAAAAAAACAAAAATGAATTCAGCAATACATCAACCAACACATTTGTGGCATATAAAAGTCAATATTGACTTGGGTTTATCCCATCAGGCCAAGTATTATCAGTCAATACCATTTTGTCTCACGCCATGTTGCTCTGAGACAAGTGAAGGCGTATGACTCTGTCCATGTCATCATTGCCTCCCAAAATATTAAGCAGCAAAAAAAAACAGCATGCAACACTGCAGGGGAACCTGCAACCTTCATCTGCTAATTGACAGAATTGATTGCTTTTCATAAAGATGTTTTTATGCACCTCTGTTTTGTTGGATTTATAAGGTGACTCTAGTGGGCACACTGACTGTATATTATATATAAACCCTGTGTTTCTTATGGCTGTGTCTAACATGGACAAGAGGTTTTTTTTGCTTCAAAATTGTCTCTGTAGAAATGGCAAATGTGAGACGAAAATACATTTTCAATATGTTTATGATATCTCCTAGTGGGAGTTGTCAGGAGCATTTGGCTGTTATTGTTGTTGTCTGGTTTATATTTATGGGAGGGAGACAAAAATGTGCGCCCTCAGGATGATCTATTGTCTAGGCGTTTTCTATTCATTTGAAAGCTGTGCCCTCCCCAGCCCGAGGATAGAGGCTGCTGAAAAGACAAACTTAGCTCACAAGATTTTTCATTAGAGTCTATTCAACATTCTGAGTGGATTTGAAGAAAAAAGAAACATTTTGTGGATTTTTTTTTTGACACAGTTTTAAAAATGCAAGTAACTTATGTGGGTGTGTGAACACAATGAACGTGCGATAAGAAAGATGTTCATGGCACAGGGGCTGAATGTTTTATGCTTGCTCAAGTGAGATCCATTTTGTCCCCTTGCGGTGTATTGTGTTCGCAAACATGTGTGGAAAAAAGAGAGAACACTGCGTGACGTCTGGAGCATAATATGAATGATCGTAAACCCAATAGCGCCGATGCTAAAAACAATTTGGAAGCTATTGTTAACATGACCATGTTATTTAGTCTTTGTTAATGTCATCCAAACAGGTTCTCTAGCAGTTGTCATCCTTTTTGTATAAGTAAAAAAAAGTACGATTCAAACCTCTTCATCAAGTTTGCAAATGAACTATTTCCATTCATTGTAAAATAAATTGACAAATGAAATCTTTGAATTTGAATTGAATAAATAGGCCGTACATCAGTTTTCACATGCTATTGGCACGGCCGTTTGCTTGTACTTGCTGACTAAAATCATTGTGCAGTAGAACAAATTATGTTGGTTCCAAGTTGGAATATAATTATAATAAATAGTTACTCAAGCCTTATCTGGCCGTAGACAGTAATTTTGTGCATGTAAAACAAAGCCACCGTATTGAAGCAACCACCTTGAGACGAGGATGGAGTAAATACTCAACATAATAGTAATATAGAATGAATACTGAGTATAATGCTTCACAAACCTGGAACACAGCATTAGCTAACATTATAAATATATCTCTTATGTCTTTTACTCATCCTAATTAGGCAGAAAGTTTCCAGCTATCAGTGAGAGGATTTTCTCTTCTTCAGAACAAATGCTTTTGCTAAAAAGCGGAGGCCCGTGCCAGCAGGACAGACTGCAGCACCCATTTCAGCTCAGAATACCCACAAAGCGTCTTGGCAGCTCCCCTCCTTCTCCCTGAGCTTTATTGCCCTGTGCCACCAAAGCAGACAGGAACCTGGCATGGGATGGGGTACAGCCTGCCTCTATATTTTTGGAAGTTATCGTGACTGAACAGAGGAGTCCAAGAAACTGCGCTAAGAAGTTAAATAACATTGGACCTGACCGGCGCTTCTGGTAAGGTATTAGGAGACGGATGTGGCTGTCAGAATAACCTTATTGGTATATGAATGAATGAATGAATAAATAGTTTTTATTATTGTGTCTTGCATACACACTGTATACATAATGTAGTGATGCAACCTTTGTGGCACTGTAAAAAGGCAAAATGTGACCTTGAGGTCCGACATAGACAAAAATAGCTGTTTTGTTAAGAAACCCATTGTTTAAGGCCATCTCATGGTAGGGCCCTTTTCATCTTGGACAAATGGGAAATTGCTTGTTCCCCATTGTGACGACTCTATATCCAGGCCTGCCGAGTTCCAGTCCAAATCCACAACACCAACCTATTTCTTGAATAAGAATTAAAATCTCTAACTAAAGGCTGAAGTGATTCAAAAACTCCCTAATTCTGTATCTATAAATTAGACATGCCACTATTTTTAGTCACTATAGAGTTCTACAATTATGTTTAGTTCAGTTTATTTGAGCAGTTTACATTTCCAATCTACAAAATTAAACATGAGATGCTCAAAAGGAGTAGGCTGAAACAAGAAAGTGCATGAGTAATAAACATGTGCATTTCACTGTGATACAATATGAAGACTGTATCCACAACAAATAAGAATTTAAAGGGACTATACATAAGTTAAACCACAAATAAATGTATACAAATGTAAAATGTCTTCCTCATACATGCTCCAGCAATGCCTGGTGAGTAGAATGAGCCCTGGCCTTTTCACCGCGATTGCCTCTATATGCCTGTAAAGTCACTTAAATAGTCTATGTTCGGGGCGAACAAGCAAACAGCGTAATGCGTAATAACGTCATGCACGTTCACGCTCAGCTGTAGCGTTAGCTGTATCTCCTCTATACTGACACTGCGAGCGAGTGGTAACTTCAGAAGGATGGATTTAGCGGAGAATAAGAGGAGACCAGCTTCAAGCACCATCGAAACTCCAGCCCAGACCCCAAATAACAAAAAGAAATGAAGAGTTTATTCGAGTGTGACAAAAAAGGCGAAAGTCGAGTCTGATCGGCGTAGGCAAAGAACCAGAGTAAACATCGGAAAATGTTGAGAGAATCTCTCAAAAGACCGCAGCTTATTTTTGCTTGAAAGGTAAGAAATTATGACTAAATACGTGGGGGAAAGTGTTGTTGATGCTTCAAAACAACAGTGTTCGACTGTCCGTGCATGTTGTACAAACTTCACTGAAACAAGCCATAAAATAATCATATTTGGAAGTTACCAAAATAGTTGATCTAATAGTTTTATACCTACAGAGAAGTTGTGTAGTATTAGTAGCAGACTAGCAGTGTCAGTAATAACAGTAATCGTGCTGTACCTACAAAACATTTGAGTAGTAACAGTGGTAATGGTGCTGTATTTACAATGGTAAAAATAATGTTGCTAATGTTAGCTTTTCTTGGCCGCAAAATAAGCATGACTGTTCACGGATTTCTAAGCAGTGAAACTACAAAAAGTGGACATGTGCCATTTACAATATAGTTTACGAGTTAGCTACGCTAACTTTGGGCCCAGGAAATTGAAGAGACGATTTTGGCTTTCCTAGTAGCATTTCTACCAGTGGAATTATTTTATTTCAATTAGGCCTACGCTTATGCATACAAAGTATACGAGTATTTATTTTTTCTCCTTCAAACGTCATTCATTTGTTTATCTGTATTACTTCTTCCCTCGATTCACTTTGCTATGCATTTGCTCAAGTATCGCATCTTGTAAAATATTCACTCAACTGATTTGGTCTAAATATCTTACAAAACAGTAACGTTTTTTACCTCAGTTGAAGTCACGCCTGCAAATCTGTAAATTGACCAGGACGGGACTGTTATTTCTGGTGCTCGTAAAGCCTGAGCGCCTCATGCACGAGCTTACTGTATCATTGAGGCTGCAGTTACGCATTTGGCCTAAGGGGGCAATTGCGAGTACAAAACTGCCCAACTCCACAGAGCCCCTTTAACACAAATAGTCTATTCCTTGAGTAGACAAATGTCCTCAAAAAGGCATTTACATCAGAACAAATGACATGACTATTGGTACAATACAAGGGGATTGCTATGGAACATAACTGACCAAGTAAAACTCTACAATATACACATTATTCAGGAATGAATATTATTCTTGATGTACGTAGTTCAGGAGCATCTCTCAAAAGCTGCAATTATGTAAATGCTCTGACCCAGGGCAGATTGTTTGAGATAATGTGGTGAAGAATTGTGTATATGTCAAATAAAAGCCCACATATTATACATAATATGTATAATATGTGGGCTTTTATTTTATTTACTCTATTTATTTACTCTATGTTGGATACTGCATTAAACTGGGACAGAAAGTATGATATTTTACAAGGCAAAGGCCCAAACAGACCTAGCACATTGAGTGTTTTGCCTGAGAAAAGGAAAATCTCCCATGCAGTCTCTGATGTTGTTAAGTGCTCGCCTGGACCAAACCAATTTTGCATCAAAGCAGTAAGATGAAAGAATGTGAAGCAGCAGTGATATCATTTCCCCCCCCCCCTGAAATCTCTTACAGCAACAGTCACACTAAAATGCAGGCATCCTTTATTTTGGCACAATACAAATCTGTTTTCCAACTCAAAGCTCCCAGAATTGCAGTAAATCCCAAATGTCCCAGATTGTGAAAAACACTTCACAATGGTTGTATCCTTTATCTGCTGTATAGCTTCAAAAGTTATTACAGATTTTAAAAGTTTTTGTTTTTTTATGGCGCATCTATGTTTGATTGAAAATACCACCAAACCCCCAGTGCCACATTTAGTGTTTGAAAGATGCTTGTGTTGCACCTACATTTTTAATATTACAACGATATACTTTGCCAATATCAAGTTATTCCTATCCGCTGTGACTCACTACGGATCGTCTCATTTAGATGTCACTGCTTTGCTTTGACTACATGTTTCTCAAAATAAGGCTTAATTGGTCCTTTTCAAAATGCTTTATTGTGATAACCCATAGCAAAAACTGGGTGACTGAAACAGTAGGAGAGTGCTTAATGCTGGAGTTTAGGATGGAATGCTATACATGTTATGATATTATGGAAATTGTACTGGTAAACATAGTTCAGAGACTAACATGAGTTACTAACTAAATACGTTTTTATATTGTTTTTAATTTAAAACATATTTACTGAGACTCACCTTTGAGTGGCAAGGGTGACTGTGATGGTCTGACAGTGTGCAGACCTTACTACAGTACTGTAACTACTGAATGTGAACATAGTGCTTGCATCTGTAACAGCATTATATAAGATTAACATTATTGAATCCCTCATTCATTATTCTTAGATGTAAGTAAAAAGTCTTTTTTCTCTACCCTGTGACTTTACATGAACATGAAATAGTAATGAAGAGGTCTGGGTTGAAATGAAGAACATAACAATACAATACATGTCTGTAGGTCAATATATTCAGATAGGGCTGGGGTTATGTTGTAAATAAGTAGAAAACAGTCTCTAAAGGTATTGGTTGTTTTGCTTTTGGAGAGTGCGGATAGAGCCACCGCACAAACACCGTAAATTAGTTCATTTTCCACCTCCAAAGGGCACCCAGGCTTGGACAGAAATGCCCCCGGATTCATCTGGGTGGACACACCAGCATTAATGCCTCAGTGGGACAGATGGTAAATTAAACTTGGTCTCATTTTTGTGGAAAAAAAAAGGCCCCAGTCTATTCGGCAGCACACATTTAATACTGACACTCATAGCACCAGCAGCACAGCAGCAGTAGCAGCAGCAGCAGCTATCTCGGTTGTGTTTCAGTGGTGCTCACTTGTCATTCAAATAGACTGGACTAATATAAAATAAGTGGAGGTGCAATAGGCTTGTCACCGCTTTATACATATACATATAGCTTAGCACCTCAAAGTCTGGAGAGTCAATGAATCATTCTTAAGCAACTTGGACAAGTGCTGTATTAAATCAACTCTTGATAAATATTATAATTAATCTAATGGGAAAAATGAGAACGCCTAAAGTCTAAAAGGTGTTTTTAACCTATCATTACTTACACAATTTCATCTGACTAGAGACCGCGGTGCACTTACATATAATAGAAAGCCTTGGCATTATTATAAAAGCTGCATAAGGCAATGCTTTACTGCAGTTATTTGTAAATGAGCAGGTACGGAGGGAATTATTTATTATTTTTTTTTTAATGTTTTTTAACAACTATGATGATATTCTCTCCAACAGGAGCTTATAAAATTAGAAATGGGACAAAAAATGTAAAAAAGCTGTGTTGCACTTTGCACTCTATAAAAGCAAGGTTTGGTACTTTCTTTGGACTCATTTTGACTATTGTCCCAAAGTCAAATGAAACCCTGTAGCCACCATTTCCATGAGCCAGTCTGCAAACTTTCCATACACGCTTAGTGCTCCAGGCTGCTGCTGTGCCTAGCTTGCATATATTTCCATCCCTGTGATAGAGGCACATTATCCAGCCCCCTTTGGTTAAAAATGTACACTCCCTTTGGCCAGATTCTCCTCATTTCATATGGGCAAAAACAATATGAGTGAAGTCAGATAATGATGAGGCTTTCATTTGCTGTTGACCTGAAGAACTGCTCTGGGAACATTTTGAGTCTTTTTTCCAAAGACACATAGACAAATCAGACATTGAGCGATGCTAATTTGTATTTAGTATGCATAATGTAGTAAATATGCTAACGTTGTGACTGAAGGCAAAGTGTGGAAGAGCTTGGTATTTTAAGATAATGTGGATGAGTGCATGTTCAAAACATGGCAGCTTCGTCAAAGTGGGGTTTATAATTAATTTGGACAAAAGTCACTCTCTCCATTTATTGGCCCTCATTTATCAAACTTGCGTACGGTGAAATCAGAGCGTATGTGGGGTTTACGAAAAATCTCCGCATGTTTGGGCATTTATCAATATGAGCGCACCGTACACCTGGCGTACGGTGCGCTCAAATCCTACACCAAGTCAGGAGGTGGTGTACATGATACACCAATTTTAACTAAACACTAAACAGCGCTGGAAAACAGTTTTTAACAGCATGAATTGCATTGCCACATCGCATATTATCCTCATTAGTGATTTAAACATGAAACAAGGCTACAGCGTTAAAGGTCCTATATCATGCAAAATCGACTTTTTTGAGTTTTTAGCCATGTTGTTATGCTATTTCCTTATCAAAAACACCCCCAGAGCGATTTTTGGCTTCATTCACGCAGTTCTAAGTAATCCTCCTGAATCCTGCTCTCTGAGCAGCTGCTCCACCCTCTCCTGGTAAACGACTGAGCTGTTCAGTTGTGTCGTCACAGCGGAACGGAAGTGCTCTACGTCTGTAATGTAATGCCTTACGGCCTGATTTTTATTTACAAAACAGCTTCTTTTTTTCTTTTTTTTTTAAACAGCAACTCTCCGACGCGTCTGTGCTGTCCCACGTCGCTAATCAAGCGCACCCACAGCTGGAGGAGCCATGGATCCGAGCATAAGTGTTGTTTTTGAAGACTGAGCTCTTTCTAACATACTCTGGACACCGCCTGTTCTTTTTTCTTACCGAACGATAATGTCACGGATGCGCGTTTGGCTACGAGAGGAACAGGACTAGTCAACCTTCCTAAAGAAGAGTGCACTCGCCAGAAGTTGGAATTTCTTTCCGGGATTAAGCTAGCTACTATATCAACCAACCAATCAAAGTGGATTAACTTTTATAACCAACGCGATCTCATGGGGAGTCCAGACTGAGCGGTGAGTCAATCAAAACGCATGTTAGCGTGTGTGTTAGCCATTTATGAAACTGTGTTGCACATGTCAACTCCTTATAACTGCATTATGTGAAGTAACTTCACTTTTTGCAGCGATATTTATATTTATAATACTGCAAATGTGGAATGAGCGGAGAGAGGGGCGGAGTTAACTGAATCGAAGCGTCTTGTCTTCCGGGTAGGGAAAATACCCCCCAAAAATACTTATATTTCTCTCAAAAATGAGTACTCCATAGTGATAGAGGTACAATATATCATATATATGCCTATACTTTACTTTGGAATGGCTAAAATAGCATGATACAGATCCTTTAATGTTTATGGGCAGACTTGATTCAATGTTGCGCTGCATCGACACGGGTCCGAGCGCAGAGGCTCATGAGCCCGGACCAGAGACACTAGAACCTGGACTGCAGACACAGAGACGCTTATGGTGTTTTTTATATTTATGTTTTGTTTTTTGTTTTTAACAAAAGACCGCTGCATGCGCAAACTTTGTGTGGATTCCCCGCCTCCCACCCGCGGCCGCTGCCGTGTACCGGGACACCGGGACTCACCTGGGTCTGCGCAAGGCCATGCTCCGTGTTCTGGTTGGTTTGAGCGTTGAGTCTGTGGACCGTATTCCGTGCTCGCGAGTAGCCCGGGCGTCAAACAAATCCTTCGACAGCTCCAAAGCTTTCGTCGGTCCGGACGGGTTCGTAAGGTCCGGATATGAGCGGCGTGCACAGGGTCTGGTGACCGCGCGCTCTCCTCTCATCAGGGGAATGATCGAAGCACGTCTCGTTGGGCTGTCTTTGGTCCGGACAGGTTCGTAGGCTGTCAGCCCTCCGCGCACCTGTTTCCTCCCGGAGGAAAGCTCTGCTTTAGGCCGAAAGAGCGTAGTCCTGCCCGGCTCCAGCGCTAGAGTCCCCGGAGCTGACAGCTGCTTTTCGCTGGTTCAGATCATGGTCCTGAGTCTGTACTGCAGCGTTATATACATGCTTTTTTTATGTGGTCTAATTGTATACCCTTTTTTATATAGGCTATTTAGGCCTACAGCTTATAAAGGTCACTTTTTATTATTAGCCTATTTCTTTTCCCCCCTCTTTTGTTGATTTAGTAAATGTGATCTTGGATTGGCTATAAGGTTAACGTGGGTTACTGACTGATTTTTTTAATCTTCCTCATGCGCAAAAATATCATATTTGTTATGTTAAAAGCAACTATTTATCATTTCCTGGTTGGAGAAATGTTCTTTTTTTGCTGTGTTTTGTGCGTGCCTGCCGTCAAACCCGTGGGTGAGGCCTCCTCAGCCATGAATATTTTTGGGCGTTTCATTCAAATGACGCTCGGATTTCTCCGTGGCATTTACCATCAGCTGCTCTTGCGTACGATAAGATCTGAGCGGAAAGCACAGGTTCATAAATGTCACGCGCCCTCTGGCGTATATCGCAAATATACCTACGCATACACCATTTTTTTACGCAATGTTGATAAATGAGGGCCATTGTGTGCCTATTATTATAAATACAATATTAACAATAAATAGATCATATAATCAGATGACACAGTACTTGCCACAGTGTGGGGTTTTGAGAGAGAGTGAGAGAATCAACTTTTTATTTACTTAGTGTGTACAACAGACAGTATGAAAATGTTCATTATTGCAAGTTAACAGATTGACAGTTTCTCAAATATCGTCAATGAATCAATTGAACACCACAAGAATGTTACTCGATCTGTGTGCAAGTCTTTGCATTAGAAAGCATACAGCACCAAACACAGATGAAAGTGTCCTAGTTTGCATGCAGAGACAGGTGTTCCACCACAATGAAGAAATCTAGCTTTTTGACACATGCTTTATCTTTCAAGCCTTGTCAAGAATTCTGTTGAGGATTCACAGTGCAGTGCACACATTGTTCATTTCCCAGCTGTACAATAAAGGAGCAATTGATGGAGAAATAGGGGCCAGACATAAATGAGTGCATGGTGTCTCTGTGACACTTATGTCAATTAGTCTTTACGATCGGATCCGACTGCATAAAGTTTTTGTGTTTTTGATTTTTAATTGCTTAACTTTGGAACCAAAAGAGTATAAATAGAGAATCGCAGCCATTGTCCCAGGGTCCCTCTAAAGATTCAAAGATTTCATTTATTTGTCGATTCATTTCACAATGAATCAAAATAGTTCATTCTCTCGTCCTTGTTGTGAAGCGAGGGGTGGGGGGAGAGGCGTGGGAGCATAGGGAGGGCAGGGTAGGGAGGGAGTTCAGCTTCCTGATAGCCTGGTGTATGAAACTGTTTTTCAGTCGACTGGAACTGGCCCGTGGATTTCACAGTCTCCTCCCTGAAGGCATTACCTTGAAGAGACTAGCCCTCAGCAGAGTCAACATACAGGGCAAATATACTTTTTAGAATTAATAATTTAGGTTTGCTATTTTATTTGGAATATTTGCATGGATAATTTACATTTCACTTATTTTTTCTGGTTCTTTCTATACTTTTCCAGTCATATCACTCCATAACAGTAAACCAGGCAAGAATAATCTCTTTGATTTGATCTTTACAAACATTTTTCAGACACAATACTGTATTTCTCTGTGGTTACCGAAGTATATGGTTCAAATTCATTCATTAAATTGACTCAAAAAAATGTTGTAAGTCAACCAGGTGAAGATATTACTCATATACACTCTGCAACAATAACGGCCCCTTGTCTGAATCAGAGAGTGGAAGGCTGCCTTTATAGGTTTGTGTTTGATTCTCACGCCTACCATTTGTGTTATGGCTCTTTTAATTATAGGCTTCAATCATCTGCAACTCCAAACAGACTCAACTTACTGTGATACAATATTTCCTACTCTGTCTTGTGTGCACAGTCGCAGCGTATTTAAAAATAATCATGAAGACATAAGTTGTTTGCCTCCCCAAAACAAGCGTGTGCTTTGATACTTCAGCCCACCACAGTGCAGTTGATTCACTAAACCTGCTTTGTTCTGTAGCATAACGGTGATGGTGAATAAGAAGCTTGAGGATCAGAGCGGTTCCTATGGTAATCGTGGAGCTGAACCCGCAGTGTGTTTGAAGCAGCCTGATATACCATTTTAATTTGTAGTTTTAGGGACAGCACAGAAAGATGTTCAAATGAAATGTAATCTTCAGGACATGCTTCAGGTCCGGGTTGTGTAAATGTATTGCTTAAAGGTACAAATTTAAAGTGAAATCTCTGAAATTGCATAACTTTTAATATATAGGAAATAGAAGTGGATGGTGGTACAGCGTTTTTACTTTGACAGTTGTGAAAATGAATGTGTTATTTTTTTTCCACACTGTAGTGACGTCTGCCTGCTCTGAACCTCGATTCTTCCTCTACACAGCTGCTGCCATACTCTGTGAAAACAATTGCGCTGCCACAAGAAAGCCCTGTGTCTCTCTGTCGGCTGTGTGAAGAGCGAGATGACACGTTCTTTGGTCTCTTAAGTAGATGTTTCTTTCACCAGTGAGAAATGTCCTGAAATCCTGAAGAAATGGCGGTAACCTGGTGTTGGGAAAACTGCCTTGTGTTGTGCCCTATAGCTATGTGCTGTGTGTGTGATTGATGTTGTTGTCACCAGTGAACAGGTGGGTATAGGCTTTAAAATTCATGAAAACTCAATAAAGCCGCGTGGAGGGGCACGGTGAGGAAGTGAGCTAAAGCTTCCCAGTTCTGTCTGTTGTCTACACTTTAAAACCTTTCTGAAGTGTGTGTATTATTAGTATAATACTCTCCATTACTGCACCATTTGCAAATATGAACACAGAAGGGTGTCAGTACACTTTTATTAAAAAACGGTTGCCATAGCTTTCTATATCAAAAAGAAAGGGTATATCTGAACCAAAGTTATTTCCATGAATTAATTCAGGGCAACTTTGGCTTAGTGGTTAAATTGTTTATCCACATTATGCGAAGATCACTGGTTTGAATCCTGGCTCCATCTGGTGCTTTGTCTTGTGTCCGTGGGAAAGATACTTTACCTTAGTATTAATGTGTGTTTAGTCTTTCTTTCTGCTGTTAGAACGTTAGAAATTAGTTTAGGCCACGACTAACAATTAGGAATTGACTCACTGTTTAAATGTTTGTAATGAAAACAGTCCGGAATAAGGCCTTTAATTTTAACGCTTATACACTCCAATCAGTTGTCTATAGGCACTGGTTGAAACATGGGGTGCGGGATAGTTAGCACATTCAAACTTACAGCCACCTGCTGAATATTGGTGGTATGGGTTCTGAAACAGGGAATGGATGCTAGTCATTTCTCCTGTCGAGGCTCTGGTCGAAATGCCTGGTCAGTAAAAGTGGCTATTCCAGTGCTTACTGTGGTGTGCCTTGTGCGTGTGTGACTGATGCTGTTGTCACCAGTGAACAGGTGGATAGCGCTTTTAAAATACATGAAAACTCAATACAGCCGCACAGAGGAACACAGTGTGAAAAAGTAAATTAAACCAGCTCACTCACTTCTGTCTGCCTTTAGACTATGACCCGTTCTGAATCATTTGTGTGTCTAGGCAGCTTGGCTGTATAATTGATGCCATTCATTACATGATTGAGGGGGTGTTTTGTGAGGTTACTGGCGGTAGCCACGCCACTACTGAGAGCAACACGCGCCATAGTGATTGATAGGAAGCTGGTGCCATAAACGCCCGAAGTGGCTTGCCTAAATGCAAGTGAGTGTTTCTCTGTGTGTCGACTCAGGCCTGGGCCATTAATAACCCTGGCAAATGATGATAACTGTTGTATCGATTTGGGTTTGCACCTTCCATTGCGGCAGCCCCTCTCACTCCAATACTTTGGCTCAGTAAACACAGGCATTGAAATTGTTGACCCGGTCTGTCTCTGCCATTGATCTCACTGCTCATGTTGGGACATTGGGTTCTCTTTGTTTCTTTGTTTGTGTGCTAGCTTAATGCTAACTGGATCAATACGGGAGAAACATAGATTTATGCAATTTGACACTTTACAGTGGCAACGCCTGGGACACAAGGCACAAGTAAGTTTACTTTGTTGCCTGTAATGAATCACATTTTATGCAATGTTTAAGAAATGTAGCTTTGACTTGTTCATTCTGCTAACAACTAATGAGTAGACAAATAGCTGAGTCACTGCATAAATTAGGCACCATTTTCTTTGCATTTTGTACAACACCCTGCAGTGTCCTTGTGCAAAATCTCAGTCTCGACAGCTTTATGTTTTAATTAAACCTCAAGTGCCCATTCATTTGTAAAAGAAATTACTTTGACTCAGAGTACGATGTCAAAAGTGTAACGTCCGCCATTTTCTAATTATACAAATCAACTGAAGTGTGTGTGTAAATGATGGTGAAGCATACAAGTAAAATGCAAAAAATGAAGCCAACTAGAGATATATTTAATTTCAGTATCTACTCCAGCAGTCTCAATAAAGTAGCACTAGTGAAACAGAGCAAAATTACGAAAGACAACTGCAATTACATGTGTATCAATTGGAAATAAATGTGTATAATTTTCTGTTATCAAATGGTTACATATTTGAATGGAAGTAAATCAATTTCTTAGGAGACATCAAAACATGTGCATTTAACTGGAGCGTGTTAGTGAAAATTATACAACAGACAAGTGGATGAAGTGCAGATTAAGGCAAAGTACACAATGACAGATGCGGATAAACAAAGTGAACAGAGTCTGGCAGGTCAACAGTAACCACTTATAGATACAAGTCAACTCTAATGATCAATAGTCACGAGAAAGACACATTTATTTATAGATCAAAAGTAAACAAGCCTCTGTGGATGGTGTCGTGTGTGTTGGAGACTGATTTGTGCAAGGCCTTTTCAACTAACAATGCTTTGTGTTACGAGTAGGAAAGTGTTTGGGTGGGCAAAGTCCAAAATCCTTCTTTCAAATTGTGAAAATGGTTGCTGCTCAGGAATATCTATGTACCGGTAATCAGTTGTGTATGTTTGTCCTAGCCAAGATGCTTTCCTTATTTCAGGGGCTAATGGGACGATTGGAATTCCATTTGTGGCTCACTGTGCAGCCTATTACGTTATGGCAATCTTGTTCAAAATGCACCAGCATAACGATTATTTTTTTTTCCACCAACAAATCAAATTCACTTTGCCCTATCAAGGTTATGAGAAGGCGGTGTGTATGGAGATTGCTTGGCCTTGACAATCAGCCGTAATGCCAGTGTTTCCAAAGTTTGTTCATCTCACCACAGCATCCAGTTTCCATCACTCCACAATTGACCCTTCAAGGTCTTGTACCGGACTCAAATTACATTTGTGTCCTCTTAGGGGAGAGTAGCGTTTTATGAAATTGTTGCGAAGGTGGTCGCAGAGATGTGTAATCATGGATGGATTTGAAACAGGGCTTTTCATCACTCTTTCGTGCTCGTCAATATGTAGATTGCTGGTGACTTTCTGGCAAAATCTTAAAAGACATCAAGTGTCCATCAAGAGCAGTAAACAAAGACTAGATTAGATTCTTTATTTTTGGTCAAGAACTAGATTATTAGTTAAAAATTAATCCTGTTTGAAAAGACAAATAATGTGGATACATGGACCTTCTTCATATGTATCTAAGAATAAACGGTCTTCCTTCTCGTAGATACCCTCACTCAGAGGCTGAAAGTACACAGGAGCCCCAGTCCCCTTCAAACACACATTTCCAAGGGAAAGCATCATGTGATCTCCGTTTGACTATGTCTTATTTGCATTATCTGTCAGAGTTGTCACAGATATTGTGATCATGACATACTGTACCACATGGGATACTAGTACCTGCCACTATTTTTCGTCTAACATGAGTAAATCATCTCAAGGAATCTCTGACTAACACAGATGGTTTGCACACGCTCAACATGGCACAAAAGGTAAAGATTGAAAATATCATTAAAAAAATGTATGAGAGTTAATCACATAATTTGGGAAACACTGACATTTTTCTGTTTTACTCCCACTGGACCTTAAATTCAGTGCAGCCTGATCAATTCTCATCAATATTTATTACATTAATACATTACAGCTTATGTAACGTGTCATTATCTTAAATACCATGCTTGATCTATCATGAATCAATACTATGTACCAAGAAGCACCACATATCATAACTAAAAACTGGATTAAACTGATCCCGACATGATAATAGAAGAGTCTGAAGTATTACAATGTTATCCTTTAATGTCCTTTTTCTAACACTAATTATATTACAAGTGCTTAGTAAGAGCTGAGCGTCTTGTCCATGTGACGGAAATGAAAGTGATTCAGAGTGGAGCGGCTGCAGGATTAGTTGCACAACTGTAATCCAGATTAGTTGTATGAGCCGGCTAATTTACAATATTGTCTTATGTCATTTAATTTAGAGACTTTGGTTTCTGTTGGGAATTACGCAGGCTTCATTACACTGTCATAAAATCTCATTATTTATCTTTTCAGCAGCCAAAATCTATCTCCAAAGCAATGAGCCTGTGGGTTATTGTGTACTTCTCTTCGTTCGCCAATGGTGAATCTTTTATATTCTTGGCTGCTGTTTTTTTATTTAGCCACGTAATTAGTTTCACTGCCACAACATAGACCCACACACTGAAGACTGTTGATTGGAGGATGACCAGGATATTGTTTTGCTTCAAAGTAGACAGAATGCGCTCATGGTGTCCTTGGGCAAGACATTTCAGCCGCCTTACCTTGCCTACAGCAACTATGGCTGAGTAGCTGACAACTGTAGAGAAAATGAACAACGCACAAAATCGTAAAGCGACTTGGAGCATCTATAAGACTAGTGCCTTCTGATGCTTTAAAATGAACCAGGAACATAAACCGTCTAAAGAATGTTTTGGGTTGTAATCGCTCCCTTTGACTTAATAATTTCAACGTTGGATGATCATTCTCCTTCTCAGGGATCAGCCTTTTTGCCGTGTTCAGGCGTAAAAAGCCATTTATCCATTTGGTGCGGACACGAGGTCCCAGGTGAAAAACTGACAGGAGATGAGCGATGATTATTCAGCCATTTGCTTTGGCCAATTAAGCAATGACAAGTAATTGTTTAAACAAATTGCAGCGGGGTGTATCTGCAGCACTCAGGGGTCATTTATGAGATTTCACATAATAAATAAAGACATAAATGGCTGACACCCTACGTGCTGCGGGAGATTAAAGGGCCATATGGATGAAAGGGAGAACATTGCTGAGTGTGCGGGGAGCTCCTTCCCATGCGACTGCGGTCATTACCAATACAGATGTTGAGATGTCGTCCTGGTGCTTTGGGTGGAGCCAGGCTTTGCTATAATCAATTCAAACGCACCGCTTCCGCACTTCACCTGCCACTTTGAATCTGGCCATTCTCTAAAATGTATAGGTTTCTTCTTCTTGTGTGCGGCTGGTGGCTGGAGCGCTCGCAAAGCCACGAGTTCACATGGTTTCATCAAACAGGTATACAGAGAAATGCAAGTAAACAGTGCGTTCATATGTCAAAAGGAAGATTACTATTTACTCTCCAAACTCTACTAACTCCCTCCATGCCTACTCCTTTCTGCTGATGCCCTCATGAATCCTTATATTTCAAATGAAACTCTTCTTGTCCTTGTGCTCAAGTGTTTCCCCCGTGATCCTCTAACAGCTCCTCAATGACCACATGACTTTTTGTTTTTCTGTGTTTACATTTGCAACATTAGCAGGAGTGTGGGATTCTGTTCCCTCGTAGGCTGTTGACCTCCTGGTACGCTCATCTTACTCCTTCATCTTCATCGCAGCCCACTCGACGCACTGTGGTGTCCGGCAAAAACAGACTCCTTTCGGATTCTTTCCACAGTCCTGCTCGGCCTTTGTATCGGGCTAATTAGCTGACAGCATAGACCTCAAAGGGTTTGTACTGTATTACTTGCAGACTCCGCACAGCTGCTGCAACACACCCGTCCAGTATTCAGTGTGAACCCGGCATTGGTCCACTTCATTCAATTTAGCATCAATGAGACGTACAACACTGGTTCCAGAAATAAGAAAACAATGACCAAACTTCAAAACGACGACTACAACATAAATCCTAACTATTTAACGTTGCCGGTTTAGTGCTGTCGCGGCGTTCTTCTGGATCTGCACGGTTGAATATTTCCTGCGGCAGTATCTCCAAATAAATCAGCTCATAGCAATGCAGCTCCATTCTCCTCTTCTTCTCCTTTATTTTACATTCCCTACATGTGCGTCTTTATCCAACTCTGTGCCTAATGCCTTTAATCCCCCTCGTCAAACAAGGACGCGGTTCACTCCATTAGCAGCCTTTTTCATGTTGATGTCAGCCCAGCCATTCGTTTGTCAGGGAATCTTGTTAGAGCTTTTATTGACATTGTGTTTCATTAACTTGATTAATGACATCTACTGGGGTGTGCTCCACAGTAATCAACATCTTTGCAGTGGAGGGGTTGGGATTCTCTGAGCCTCTTTCTGCTGAACTTGAATCCACTCTCGAAGGTCCACCTGGTCCTTCTGGTTTCCCTTTACAAACCCCTACAAACCCAAATGAAGACTTCATATCATCATATCTTCTGCACCTCTGGAGGTACAGAGCATGTTCTTTATAAGACAAAAAGGCGAGGGTGGACAGGTCACCAGCCTCCACAGTGCTCCAGGGCTTGTCAATCAAAGCCTCGAGCTGAACTTTTTAAATTCCATATCACAACAGTGTGGTTAAAAATATAATACCCTTGCCAGAGTTGTCACATGGGTCACATACATTTTTAGATGTGTGGAGTTTGCATGTTCTCCCTGTGTCTGCGTAGCTTTCCTTTGATTCCCCTACCACTAAAAACAATAGACCAAGATGAATGTGTATGTGTGAATTAATGGTTGGTGCAGACGTGTGCAGTCAGTCTACCCCAGGGGGAACTGTAGCTACATACGTACAGTAGGTTACCACCACCGTGTGTGGAGTGAATGAAGTACAAATCCCCTACACCAGTGCTTCTCAATTATTAGGAAGAAGAAAACATTTCGCTATTTGACCAATCTTCACCAAATAAACTAGCCTGGCTAACGCCAGACTGCTGTGTGCGCTCGAATCTTTTCGAACTTCACAACAGCCTGGGGACCATGGCCGACATTTTTCCATGGATTTGGGCACCAATCACAGAACGAGGAGGGACGGTAAGACGATGACGCGCTATTTGACATACGGAAGCTTGTAGTTTGTTTAGGGATAAAAAAAATAAAAAATATTTACGGATCCAACATGACAGCAGCAGACGCGATGCCATCTTTCGATCAAGCTTTAGAACGTGTTCTAAATAGTTTAGCTCAAAAGTTTACAGCAGGTACGTCATACGTCATCTGATACCATGATACGATTGGCTATGACTACGTGCAGACGCATGAGAGACATTCGTAGCGCCCAATAAACGGCTATGGACAATCGTAAACCACACCTCTCCTACAAGAAAATGAATTGGTGGTCCCCAGACTAAATATCACTTGTGATTTTAGTCTGGCGTTAGCCAGGCTACAAATAAACACCAATTTAGAGCACACGAGTAGCAGCGCAGCACTGTGGGATCTCTTAACAGTTAAATGTGGACAGTTAATGTGCATTATTTCCCCTGAACTACCGGGGATCCCCTCGACTTTGAGGTGCGGGCTGAAGCTACACTGATGCTGGTGCGCACACTTACGTATGCTTTCACAGAGCGGGATGATTGTTGGCAATATTCAGCACGTTTTCACTGAAGAAACTCAAGCGGCTTATCAGCGTGACTGGGGAGTAAAGTCTTCAAGTGACGCCTTCATTTATTTGCACAGCAACACACGGTCACACGCCCCACTATTTGAGAACCACTGCCCTACAGTATACAATACGGTGTAAAATGCTTTGGGTGACTTATGAAAAGCGCTACACAAATAAGCTTCCATTCCATTAACGTTCCTGTGACATAAATACTGTATAAATGAATCTCCGCTATTAAAATAGCTAATCTCTGAGTCCACTCTTTCACTACTGGTCTTTTGTTATTGGTAAGTACTTGTTACAGCACTACGGTATATTCTGTCAAACATCCATTTGCTGCTGCCTGGTGTGTGTCCTGCTGTGGGGGAGGTCACGTCCTGGGTCAGTGCATAGAAGATGAGATGCTCCACACCTCACATACCCCCCGACACTGGCACCGGGGACCACTGCTTTTCATCTACAGCCATTGTTTGCAGATAAGTTACGATCAAACACTCCCACCTGGCATTTGCCTTTCATTGGTCTTTTTAGTCACACCGTACACACTCATGTATTCACTGAGCCACAGGGAGAGAGCCACCATGTTACAGAGGAGCTGACACACAATAGTACGTGTCCTGGTATTTCACTACTATTGTGTTTGTGCTGTGGTTAAATAACTTAAGATACTTTTTAGGAAATAGTTTACAAATTAAACAAAAAAAAAGACAAAAAGTAACTGCCTCAAAAGAAGATTAGATACAATCCCTGTCACCTTTGTTCTGTGCATTTTTGTATTTTGTCATTTATTCTGCTTAATAGTTTGTGATTTTTTTTTGTATGCTGCACTTCTAAATGTATTATAATTTACCAGGACATACAGATAAAACAGGTTATAGGCAAAACAGACAAGCCAAAATAGATATATACAGTTTGTGAAGGCTCTCATTCATCCAGGAAGTATTCATCGTCGTGAAGCTTAAATCATCGACTGGACTGGGTTTGGTTAATAAAAATACAGAGAGCAGAGAGCAGCCTAAGGGGCAGGGTCATGCAGCAGCAGCTGTAGCTTAGCTTTACGTTGGTTAGCTCTCTGCTATTTTCTAACAGTGAGGAAATCAGAGTGAACACAGGTAGGAACAAAAATCGCTAAACTGTTTCAGACTGTGTCCTCCCTTCGCACTCCTCCAAAGCTCTCCTCGCTCTATAGGCTACCACCAGTATGTACCACAAAGACTGTCTGACTAATGGGTGGGTTGAAGTGTAACCTTATAGTTTCACCCCATTTCCATTCAATATTTACAATACTTACAGCTCCTGTTTTGACTGTCCATGCTTTTCAGCACTTGGACACAGTTTCTAATGGGATCAGTAAAATAAAGTTAAAAAAACCAAAACAATTGTACCCACTGACGTTTGATAAATATGTTAACTTATTAACTTTCTACGTTGAATGGAAACATGAAATATAGTGTTTCATTGCCTCTATGTAACTTAGACATTAAAAAGCGTGCATTAATAAGTTGTCTCTGGGGAAATTTTATTATGCTCCACTCAGTATTCATTTCACCCATTTCTGTCCCTGACTCGTGTCCAGACGATGAAGTATTCAGACCCAGCCAAGTCTGCCCATGCCCGCACAGGAACAGAGGGACAGTGGACAGCTGAGACGTGACTAGAGCCCCCTAAAGCCTCATCTTGTTAATTACAGCTGCACCAGAACATCTCATGCTCCTTGGACTCTCCTTGAATGCAGTGTAATTTGTTGGATGGGCTTAAACATTAATAAAAAGCCTCTGAAGACAGGGGCAAAAAGTTAGATATTTCTGTATATTTATGGTGGAAGTACATTGATACGTCTGTTATAAAATCCCATTTCATCACTTTCACCACAGCATGCACTACTATCTCTTTGAAGTATCTTTAAGTATCTGTTAAAGAGTGAAATAAATAGTCATGGTCATAATTGCAATGGATTATTGTAGGAATTATAGTTGACTACAGAGTTACACAAGTAGTTATAATAGTATTGGGGTAGGAGCAGTTCTTAATAGTCGTAAAGCTGGAGTTGTTGTAAAAGCTTCATTTAGTAAGTTCCAGTTCTAAAGACAACAGTTTGGAAATGTCTGTTTCGCCCAAAAGAATAAGGCTGGACTCACACCGAGAGACACTCGCTGCCGGAACTGTGAAATAGACCTTGAGTGAGAGGAGCGGGACGGGTCACTAAACAATTAAACTAAAGCCAGCGCACTTTATGGACAGAGTGCACTCAAGTCATCAGTGCCAAAATCACGGCTAATGAAACAGAACAGGAAAATGGTGGTGTGGATTATCTGAACCTTTCCCTCCAAGTTCCACATTTAAAAAAAATATTAGCATCTTTTATAAATGATTTAAAACTGCATCATTAACTGCATGTTAAAAATGAAGCGAAGCAGATGAACCAAGCCCATTTAGCAAAAAGTAAAGGTAAAGTAAAGTAAACCACAGCTGCTGAAATATTAAACAGGGGTACACTGGGACTACTTACTTGTCCTGGTTAACACATTTGTCAATTTTCTATTGATGAGTGCCTTACAACACACACTGTGTTTGTGTTTGCACAGATCGCTGCTGCATATAGAATCCTTGAATCCTTCACACACAAACCTTCAGTTGAATGATTTTACATGATGTGGATTACTCACCATCCTCCCTAGACTTCTGAATGAATGCTTCCACACCGCTCTCTCCGTAGTTTCCCTCTGAGGCCACTGTAGACACATAGTTCCAGCGCATGGCCTTGACGATGTCCACCATAGCCTGAGCCTGGTATGTGTCCGGAGGGACCACTCTGGAGAAGAAGTCGTAGCGTGTGTTGTCGCTGAGCTCAGGAGCCGTGGAGGCGTAGCTAACCTGGGGAATCTGTAGAGAGAGGAAAAGCAACATTACTTATGCTGGAGTCGTACTTCCAATATAAACACTTTATTGGCTGTGTTTACATGCAACTGAGTATTCTCAGAATGACAGTATTCTGGATCTAATGTTTACATGATCAGAAGAGCCTGGATTCTGGATAAGAATGAGCTCTAGAGTGGTGCGTGTGCTAAGTACAAATAAGGTAAGGACCTCAACACTTAAACACTGTTCCAAAAAAACATCTTTTTAGCCTAATTTCTATAAACACAGGAAAGAAAAATCTTCAAATTAACACATAAGACACAGCAAACCGTCACAGCTTAAGTAAAAGACGTAAAAAGACGGGCCAAGTTTGGCACTTATTAAAAAAGAAGCTTAAATATTGCATTTAGAAAAATAGTTACTGTAATAAAGACTGTTTTCTTTGTTTTGACAAGATACAAGGTTTAAACAGCCATGTGCCAACTTAAAGTCTTTACGGCAAAGTTGGTGCTCAGTATATTAGCAGTGGTCAAAAATACTCTGTTTACATAGTACAGTCCTACATACTATCAGAATAACCCAGTAACAGTTTCTCATACTGAAATCAGAATACTGTGTTTCCATGTACACAGATGAAACCAGGATAGTTAAAAACAATAATACGTGAATTTAAATGCACTCACTGTAATACAGTATTATTTACTTTCACAAGAGACATTTTGCTTGGCTGGACCACTTGAAGGCAAGGCAACTTTATTTATACCGCGTATTTTGTACACAAGGCAACTCAATGCCTAGAAGTGGATCAACATTGTTTTCAATAGGTTTTGGAGGGACAACAGGAGATTCCATGAGACTTCACGTTAGTTTTTTATCCACCCTCCAGTTATACATGGTATAATCAACCTCAACACTCAAATGTGTTCATACACTAGCGTCAGAGACACTGTTGAACAGCATGAGAACAGCTAACTCCAACCAATAATACACTTCACTCACCCAGTGTGTATAAGTAAAAGAATTTCATAAAAACATGTTCAAGTGTTGACACGTTACTCTTGACACCATGCAATGCTGCCGCAAACATTTCCCTAAACTGATTTTACAGTGATGCACGAAGAGCTTGAGTAGCTTTTTATGCCCGGCTTAATTTCCCCCTCGAGACTGTACACTGTGTTTTGCCCCTAAAATGATGTAACTGTAAAACAAAGACAATCCAAAAAATCCATTGAAAATGTGCTCCAACACAGACCTTCTGCCTCGGGCGACCACTCATTTTTCAGATGGTGGATGTTTTGTGCTGGTCCAGGGGAGTTATCGGGCCTGTACTCTGTCACTTTAATAATGGGCAAAGCTGTGTGGGTGTAAATAGCATACATTTGTTATTGGCCTGTACCGGAAACAGGCGGCGGAGATGTTTCCTGAAAATGAAACCCTCCATGGCTTTGCGATGGGAGCCTGTCATCATGTTTTTGATGTCTCTCATGATTCGATTGCTTACCTCACCCTGTGCCATATGCAGCATTTCATTACAGATAGGACAGGAGCGGAGACAACCATAAAAACACATTATAACTGCACTGCAAGGCAAACAAACCTTGAGATGAATACCACAGTGGTCCGCACACGTTCAGGTGAAAACAAAATGTGGCCCGTGGTTCAAGCAAAAACTGCTGTGCACGGACAGTAAGATGCTGTCATGTTTGGCTTAGATTTGCTTTAGTTATGTATTAGTTAAGTTTTCTGTCTATTTTTGTTTGTTATTATATATAACAAACAAAGATATATGGTATATCTAAGCTATCTCCAAATTCTACTGCCACCATAAAAGGTGCTCTCCAATTAATTCATCTATTTTTATACAGACAGATTTTTGCCCTCGTTTCCTAAGTTTTCAACAATATTACAAGGCTATTTTGAATTTAATGAATATTGAATATTTTGCCTTCAATAAATGTCACTCCGAATATGTGGTAAAACAAACGTTCACATTATCCTTTCAACTATCAAATCACAAGAATAAGTAGAAAAATATAAGAATATAGGAATAAGAATAATTTGGCAGTAGGCCTACAGCAAAGATAAAAGCTGACCATCTTTTGCAGTATTGGAAATTCAGTGGATGAATACAATTATTTTCCTTTGTAATAATTTGTAGTAAGTCTTGCCTACTAGGGAATAT
Organism: Neogobius melanostomus; assembly: GCA_007210695.1. Taxonomy (NCBI): domain Eukaryota; kingdom Metazoa; phylum Chordata; class Actinopteri; order Gobiiformes; family Gobiidae; genus Neogobius; species Neogobius melanostomus. The sequence goes on along the minus strand of VHKM01000073.1, from coordinate 3,232,021 downwards.
GACTTTCCTCACATCGTAAGTTATGTAAGGGATAATGTATAGAACGCCGGTCATTATCGGGAAATAAGTACCTTCAGTCGGTACTTATTATACGGCTGTTTGCCAACTGTACACACACAAATAAACTTCATACACTTTTATGAAGACAGAAAGGTTTATTTAATGATTTCCGCGGCAAATAGTTCCCAAAGTTTGCGCGTTGCTTGGCAACGTTTGTTGATTCCAGGCAGTGTGGCGAAGCTAGTAGCAGCACGGCTAGCTACTTATTGCTAGCCTAGCTACTTAGTTGAATGTGCAGTTGGAGAGGAGGAATGGTGGTGAATCTCTGGGTAAGTTGAACGTCGGACTCCCGTTAACTTCACGAGTGATTCCCTCAACTTCTCTCGCAGGGACGGGACAGAGATAGTGTCCGCCTGTCCGCTACTACTACTCGCGGAGTGATATGAAAGACCTGTATTACAAGCACGAACTCCGTTGCATTGGCAGCGGTCATTATTTTTTTCAGAGGTCTTCTATCAAAAATAATGACCGGTAGAACGTTGGGAAATCACATTCAAATCAATGAGCGTTCTACTTGCATTGTGAAGGGCCGTATAATAAAATATATATAAAATAGTACTTCAATGAGAGTTGTGCCTCTTAAGTGTGACTCTGTAGCGGCAGTCTGTTTATGACAATGGCGTCCTTGGTAATCGGGGGAGTTGGGATGTTTCCCAGTGGGCCACGCTACTTCTGGGGCCTCTGTTTTAGACATAAATAAAATAAGTTACACAAACGTTTTTGTCATGTAAATCTATCAATACTGAACTTTCGCATTCGGCTTGTCATTGCACTGTTCCCAAACAAAGAGGTACCATTTGATGTTGAACCAGTTGGGAGTTAGTTCAAGTTGGGCTATTCCAGTCCAGCAGAGATAACAGAGAAGTGTTTTCTCATAAGGTATTTCCGATTTGCATAACTCGGTGCTGACCGTAGAGATGCATCAGGCCCAGATTATGTGTGTGGTGACCCATGTGAAAAGAGAAAGTGTCATCAGCGGGACCTGTGCTTCAACCTCTAAGAAATACCGTACATGGTCCGGCAAGTGGGCCAGTCCAAATAATAAAATTCCGGGGCTGAAATGAGGTCCCAGCCCGCCACTCTTCCTGAAACTCCTATTTGTTTTGCCGCTGTGCAGTAATTAAAACATCCTCCACTAATTAAAAACTAAGCATTTGGTTGTTTTGCTTGTTCTCTGCTTTGGTCTTTACAAAGCTGACCTTTTCTGTGTTGTTTCACTGTTGTAGATAGAGCCAGAGAAAGCTGCACTGGCCGCACTCAGGCTAGCGCACAGTGACTCATAAGTATTCACCACATGACCACAGGAAGTCAATGTGGTGCAGGGATCTTCACTACGGCCCTTGGGTTAGAAGTAAACACAGCATTTACAAATGCACTGCAGACTTTCTCCCCCACTCAACGGTCAAACTGAGTGGAGTGCCAGCTTTTAGACTAAAGTAACACAATCTGACAAGCAATCACATGTCTGACTGTGATATACCCTTGTTTGCTGAGATTTTTTTTAAGAGGTATATTTGGATTTGCGCTCAGTGTCTGTCATGTTTGGCCAGGGTACTCTCACCTCATATGGCTGCCATAGGGACATACACACAGAAATAAATAATGAATTTAACAAAATAAAGTTGTGATGTGTCAGATGTGATCAACCAAAATAAACAATGAGTCAGTATTAGAGAAATAACAATGGTGCTCGAGAGGATTGATGAAGAATAGGCAGCAGTCAGGATGTCTTATGCAGGAGAAGTTTATTTACCATCGTTACGGGACCCGGAGACATGAACTCGAGACATTGCGCTAGTCCTACCATTCAAGTCTGTCTATGCTTCCACAGAAGAGGGGTAAATACCGTCTAAGAGCGTCATACTATACGCAAGCAAAACATTCAGTGGCTGATAGTGGGCGCCTGAGCACCACAGTCAAGGCTATGACAGAGATAGTACGACTGTACAGCTTGACCTACGGGTAGTACGACTTTACAGCTTGACCCAGTATGATAAATAGCGATTTAATGTTATCTTCTAACAGTCAGTCCTGGTCTGTGCACCTCATGCTGACTTACATTCTGCATAGTCTGGTAGTTTATTCTTCTGTGTCAGTGCTAACATTTAAAAAGTGACATTTCCATAGTACTTACTTAAGCTTTTGTTTATTTAAGTTTTCTAATAACTGATATTATTGGCCCGGAGCCACATTCGCACAAATGCAGTAATGACTCATGGTGCCTGATCTGTCAAATGTTTGCTTAGTTTTATACAGCCAGTTTACAGAAGCATAGCCTAATGATGATAATGGCGGGACTTATGTGGAACTAGTCCTTCCCACCAGCACTGGTGCTGTGCAAAGAGCTGACTTTATTAGCATGTGTAAGTCTGCACCTGATAAATACACCCACAAATACAGAGCATCTGCCTTGGTCAAGTGTGTGGGGAATATTTAAAAGGTCAAGCAAATTGTTTTAGTAAATTGTCCACGGAAGACCACATTAGACCGCACTTTCCAAAAAGCACAACCATCTGAAATATTTGTTTAAGATGTTCACATTCACAAGCACCGGCCCATGTATCAAAAAGAATCTGGTCCATGATGCCTCTGACTATAGGAGAAGATTAGCCGAGGCTTTACGCAGCATATACTGTGAACTCTTCTGAGGAGTCAAACGCAGCACTCAAATCCAGGCTCTCTCTTTAATTGCGATCAGCCGCAGTTGACACTAGGGTGAGATTAGAGTTTCACTTTGTTACTGTCAGGGTAAGTGGAGCAGCAAATAGCTCGGCCCTGAATAGAAAACCAATTCCTGCATAATGATATAACAAAAGTGATTTTGGCTGCGAAAGGAAAAGCAACAGTGGACTGATCACAATAGCAGCGTTTGGCTGTGATTCAAACAGTTTCATTATTACGGAAGGAACGCAAAGGAAATAAGTCATTATCTTGCTTCATTTGTTGGGCTTTCACAAAGGCTCATTTGTTCCAATTCACGCAGTCCATATTGTTTGTCTGTTTATTCCAATAACCCAGACTGTTTGAGGTCAACACATAATTAAACCAACATAGTGACACCTCCAGATAATGCAATCTAAGTTTGATAACGTTCAAAAGATGTGTTATGCGTCCAGTGGCAAAATGTTTGTTTTATGACTAAGGGCATAAATCCCATGTCCTTAGACCCTCTTTTTCAGCATGGAAATAATAAGAAGCTTGGGGAAAAAGAGAAAACTCAAGAAGCATCTGCAAACTACCCTGGCTGGGGAACTGCACCTGGAACCTTCTCGCTTTAAGGTGAGCGAGTTTACTGCTGCACCACCCACACTGCACTGAGGTTTTCATACCACTCCCCAAACTAATATATGTTTAGTCATATTAATATGACTAAACAATAACTAAACAAGGACTTTCCCAGAAAAGGTAAAACACTTTATTACATCAAAATCTTAACTGCAGCGATGTAAAGGTGGTACATGTACCACAGTTTGAGAACCGTTAGTGTATCCATTGTTCTGGCCCTGGAGACTGTTAATGTCAGTGTACATATTTCAGACCTTTTCATATGTCCATCCTTCTGAAGTGACCTTCAGTATTTTGACACTCCAGAGGAGATTTAAAGACCGGGTACGGACACAGCTCTGTGTTCCTGCTGGTGCCCAATCATGGACAGGTCTTACTGCGAGTCAATCTATGGAGGTAATAAAGGGTTTGCAGCATCACCATCTATTATCATGTCAAAATATTAGATGGTGGGCAAGAGCCAAAATAACTCTTGAAGTGGCACAGTTTTTGAAATAACTATAGTTATACCATTATTTTATCATCATTTCTTAGGGATTGGGTCCACAACTATCCATGTTAATCTGATTGTTTTTAAATATATAATTTCACTTTAGTTCATTTATGCTGACAGCGATAGCATTGAACTTCATCCCAGTAATTTTCTTGTCCCGGTAATGATAGATCAGCTAAATCAGGTCAAACCATCCTCAATAGTTAAGGCAATTACAGCCATAACATTCTTAGCTTCGCTCCAATATTGTATATAAATGTGCTCTTTAAAGTTGTATTATGTCAACGCAACCTGTTTCCGCAAACCCCTTACATCCCAAAATATAATATTATTCAAAACAAACCTTTTGTTCATTAGCTATAACCTATCATTGGACTATACCAGTATGGCGAAGTTTATGTGGTGGATTACATTGCAGCACATCTTAATGATTCTACTACAAAGGCAACCCTGTGCTTAGAGTATATATGTTGATATGTTGGAATTATGTGCCAATTCAGTCACGTGTGCCTGTGTCTGAACCTTTTGAAGTGCTCTAAAGATAGCAGCCCCATCTGTTAAGGCGCTGCCAAAGTGAGAAGAGACAGCTCCCTGCTATCTCCCACAATCTAACCCCAATCCCCACTCCAAACCTGTCCCCTGACCATCCATTCACACTCTCACAGCAATCCACAGGACATCACAGCCCCGACCGCTGGTTAAGTGAAAATGAGACCCCTTCTCTGTGCCAGGGCAGTCAGCACGTTTTCACTGCCAGAACCGATATGTGATATGAGGAGGTTTGGTCCCTCGCCTGTCTTGAACGAAGCTAAAGCTAAATGGCCAACACTGTTACTAATTTTACTTTTTTCATGAGGCCAAATTGAACCCTTATTAAGGTCATTTCAAAAGAGATTTTTACTGTTTGTAACACGGCTTATGAGTGGCAGATAAATAAAGACTCGCAAAATCACATGACGTCATGATGTGCGTAGAGCATTTAGCAGGAAACCATCAAAGACAAAGGATCTTGAGCTGTCATCTGTACTTTGTAGTTTAAGTGTTAAACTTAAACTACGACTGAAAGCACATACAAACATAAACAGTACTTGGCAGAGGTAATGAGTAATTGTTGAGACAATTAACTGCAAATACTTACCAACATTGACAGAACGTTCACAGAATTGTCTTGTGATGTGAAGTAATATGTCTCATATATCGAAGTGAGCTTTATCGAGGGCTGTTGAGCACCAAGGCATTCCTCAGGAGCAGCTAGTTTTAAGGAAGAACCCTGGACAACACGACTGAAACTTCTGTCATCTTGGATTTACTGCCAGTTAATTTAGCCTTAACTTAAAATAAGGCTAAATAACAATAATAAACCAATGACCACAATAAACTGTTGGATTGCATAGTAGTCACTATGGGGGTCAGGGTTTCTTTCAGCAATCAGACATAATGCGGAGTTCTCAACTTAAAACCTTTAGTTTGAATAATTCAGGAAATGAAATGAACAGGACTGGCGAGTCTCATCCCTCGCACTCTCTCTCTACCTACCTCTCTCTCTGTCCTCATGCTCAGAGCAGAGGTAAAGCAAACTCAAGCCCAGAAGGACATATTGTTAAAACAGGAGATATTGGGCTCCATAACAATGTTCTCTGGCTCAGAAGCTGAAAAACGTTTTTTTTTTTTTTTAATGAAAATCCGCCTCATACATATCGAAAACCTGCTATAAAGAATTTGCCGTGGCTCAGTAGGCAACGGTGAGCACTGGGAACCGGCATTTTTTGCCCCAACCCACCCCGCAATCACATTTTAATTTTGAGACCGTAGGAGTGACTATAAGGACTCACGAGTTGCATGAGGGAGGAAAAACCTAATTTAGAGAAAACCGGGCCTGAAGTTTTATACCGAGTGCGCATGCGTGGCACCTATTTTCACTCTTCCGTATCTAGTGGCTCCCAGAAGGAAAAATACCATATTTTGGTGATAGCATCATCGCGGGCACCCTTCGCAGGGCACGTGGACATCAGCAGGACTCCGCGAAGGACTGTTGTTTTGGACAAACAATTGACTGCAGCTCAGCATTAGAGCACGCTTCTTAAATGAGCCACCTGGGTGATAATACACTTGGCAAAGAGTAATATGTGACCAGTCACAGGAATCAGGGACACAAGTAGGACACAAATCGGTTAATTGTTTAATACCCGCACTGATATCAGTGTGGGTATTAAACAATTAACCGATTATTGGCCGATAGGGGCTCTGTCTATCGGTTAAAGAAAAAATAAGAAAACATGCAAGTTCGGAAGTTACATCTTCCGATAAAGTGACAGGCCTCTGGAATCTGCTCCAGCTCAGTAATCAGCAGCATATGTACATCAGCTCCATGTTGAAGTCCCAGAGACAACAGTGTGTTTGCCTTCAGTGGAGTGGGCACGTCTGACAGCACTCTCACAGCTCATGTAAGTCACGCCTGAGTTTTTTGGCAGCTCAGTGTGTCGGCGTCAGTCTGCTCCGCTCTCACACATTCATCATTGAACGCATCCGCAGTCCATCCATCACCGTCTGGTACACCAGGACCCCCTCCCGCAATCCCGCTGCTCCCAGGCAACCATGTCACTCAAGCCCACTGAGGAGGCGCTTGGTTCCGCTGTATCACATCACACACACCTGCACATTTCACAGACAGGTGAGATCTGCAATAACCCTGCTAACCGGGACACATGCCTGCATTTGACCTGGTAGTGCTGCTGGGTAGCAAGTCCGGAATAAACACGGTTTGGTAAAGATTATGCCTTTGACATGTTTTATCTGAAAACAGTACAAAAAACAATATAAATAAATAATAAAAATACTGGAGTTATTGCATTTGAACACAAGGCTCTTTCCTGTTTGTTTTTTTGTATATTGTTCAAGCAAATGTTGAGAGTGTTTGCTAGTTGGTGGTCAGAGGTTCTCTGCTGGAGGGCCAGATTTAGCCCCCGGGTCCGAGGTTGCCTAACCTTGATTTAAGGTATTCAGGCTTAAGTCGGGCCTAAGATCTAAACTCTAAGGTATAGGAGTTAATTAACCTTGATGGAAATGCTTTTAAATACAACATGAGAGACAACTTTGTCAACGTGAGAGGGATTTATGCAACATCTGATTTTTAATGAAAATTGTTCAAACACAAAGCATATAGAGATGAAAGCAATTTTAAAATGTCTGTGCCATACTTTTTATCTGCAAACACACATTTTCCACCAAACAATGGTAATAGCAATGTGTATGGTTTAGGCTCTTAGACCAAATTGCACTTGTACAGTAGCTACTCTCATGAGTCCTCCACTTGATTTGCACAGACCAGTGGCAGTAAAATTGCAAAAGGAAACACAATCATTGCCAGCCAGTCCAGAGGGTATTGAAATTCTTCCAACATTTCTACATTAAATCAACCAATCCATGCAGTAAGTGTTGAAAATGGACATGAGCCATAGTGCTATGCAATAATACTGCACACAGGGAGTCATCTGAGCGCATGGTCAATCATTTGTCACTAACTCTGACACAGCGGGCCAAACAGCAGGACTAAAGCCACAAGTGGTGATGTGTGATCCAGAACAGTGGTCCCCAACTTTTTTTCCTATAAAAGTCCTTTCATACTTCCGTGATAACTCCGCACATATGTGCTGAACGCACGTGGGAGCCAATGTGTGAGTTCGCAACAGCTGCAGCTACGTGGACACTGATGCATCTGCTGCAAAAGGTGACTCCGCGGCAAGTGCTGCAGAACCAAGTGCTGTGATTGGTTGATCCTTTCGCAAAACGAGGAAACACACAACAAATTCCTTCAGTCTCACTCTTTCAAGTTATTTTTCATAAATATATTGTTCCTATGATTTAGAGCTTTTGTGTTTTCACGTTTTATGTTATTTTAAAAAAAAAAATATATATATATATACATTTTAGACAATTTACAAAACAGCATTTTCAATGCTACTCGTTTTTTGCAAAAAAACAAAAACAAAAAACAAGTAGACATGACACAGACCAAATTTTAGCTCTGTACATGTTTCGATTGCTGAGCTACAGCTCTTGTAAAGTGCACACAAACGCATAAAGCACCCTGGAGCAGAAAAGGTGGTTACAACACCCTATTTTTGTAAATTGCCTAATGAAGTAGACCTAGATGATGCTCCATGTGAAGGGAGATTTGAGAAGATGGGAAGCAGCGGCTTTTGAGCTCTTTCAGCTCACCATGGCTCAGTCGGCCTCTCTTTTTTCTAAGCCACGCCTTCAGGCCACTGGCTGCAAACACTGATGCAGCAGGTGTGCATACGAAAGATACCGGTCTCGTCTGGACCAATGTGTTGTTGCGCCATGCGGAAGATGGGGCCCCAAATCATCATGACTTGGGCCCACTATGAGTAATGCTTTATAGCAATAGATTTCGCCCATAATATCTGACTCTAAGTACGAATCGTTAATGTATACTCGATAAGTTCACACACATACCAGTTCTTTATGGTGTGCAGCTCCAACACATGTGTTTATTGATTTTCACATATTCAAAGTCATTTTGCAAAATAAAAAATGGCAAATGGCTGTGAATTTGACACAAAGTGAGTTCAATTATAAATGCCTTCATAGCTACATCAGTCTCACTTCAGTGCTGGTCAATAACCTATTATAGGCCTCTACTAAAATGACTGGATATGCACAGTTGCACATGAATCATTACTGGGGCTCTGTTTGGTGGGAGTTTTCAGACTGCGTCTTTATTCAAAGTTTATTGATAAATAGCAGCTCTTTGTTAAATAAAAGCAAGATGAACAGTCAGAATTATTTGTCCCGAGGTTGTGTTTTGCTGTTTGAGGAATTTATATCTATCCACCACTGAGAAGCAGAGTGCCTCTCAGTGTCATCAATTTCCAACTTTGCAATTAGAAAATATTCATGCTATAAAAAAAACAAAAAAATTCTGCTGCCACATGGACCGTTTAAAGAGATGACAATACAGTATGATGATAAACCTTTTTAACGCAGGTTATCATTTTTGAGTCACTAACATAGAGTAAATACGCCAAATGTCCTTTATGCTTCACACATAAAATGATCAAATGCAGACTACCCCAAGGTTTTAAGCAAAATATTATTTGAAATTGTAACAGTTTAATTTCTACATTCTGATCAAATTGCATGCATAGGTTTGTGCTATTTATGGCAATTGTTCCATATAGTTTGGTGATATTATCAGTATAGTTGTTTTACACTGACTGTCAATACACTTCAGCCTTCCTGAGAGGGGTGGAAAAACAGAATCCACTCCAGAATCCCCATGACACGCCTCTGGCAATGTACAGCATGTGTGTATGAGGAGCATGTGTGTGTGCGCACCAGAGATACAGAAGGCCTCAAAATAATGTTTGCCTCCTTCAAAGCAAAAGTCAAACTACACTTATGGTTGTAGCACTTTTATAACACATGTTTTGGGTTTCATGCTCTATGTCAAGTGGACGGTTGCTGTAAGTGTCTCTTGTCCGAGCTGCTGGGACAAGTACAAATAATACAAATAGCAGAAGATGAGTGTGTTAGAGGTTGAACAAATAAGATTTTTTTTTCTGGGCTGTTTCAGCTGATACGATTCTATGTTCTGTACAAACCCAACGTGAGTACAGCTTGTGACAGAAGTAAACTTGTAAAAAATTATTCCGTATTGAAGGTATTTTGAAGGTTTTGAAGGCCTATTGTATCAGTGTTTTTCTTTTGCCTTTTGGGAACCTTTAAATCAGCTGGCATTACAGTGGAATTGGTTCCATAAATGCAATAACTTCAGTTCATAATGGGTAGAACATTTAAACTTGAGAAGCCATACAAAGAGAGTTATTTGATATCCTGATATTCAACAAGGTTTTCTAAAGTGGGGCAGTGCTTAAGAGTAGAACGCTTACCTTGTGCATCCTTCACAATGTCCCACATATGAATGTAACTCTGATATCTGGTGAAAATAATTTGAAACTGAATGATAAAACTACCAAAATAGGAGCGATGGCTGCATGAAATTTGGAAATGACATAATAAACCCTCTTTCATTGGCTGATTTATAGGTTTACATCTTACAATATACATGAAGCTGATTTAAAATGTTAAAAAGCTGCCAAAACAGCGGGCTCATGTTATTGCTGTGGTGACAGTTTACCCCAATTATCAGAACCACACATGTCAAGTTTTACTGAACCTCCAGACTGCACCCACTTGAACATCTTCAAGTCAGAGTCAACCACATTGCTTCCCTCGTTTTTATTATTGTTTGATGAATAAGCTTTTACATTATTCATGATCATACCACTTCTTAATAATTATTAAAAGATGACTTCTATTATAAGCACGAATCATTTAAGGGTTAATACTGTTGCGTGTGTGAGGGGAGACAACATACTTGGTGTAATTGCAATAATGATGCAATTACAAAGACGAGGCCAGCAGGTTGATACCAATAGACACCAATGATGAGGAGCGTTAGATGTGGAATAGCATACTGATTTGCTCTATATTTGCACAAGTCAAGCTCATCTGATCGCCTCATTGTGGCACATGCTGAATATAAGCAAAACTAATGGTTTCTGTAAGCTATCAGTGGTGTTCTTCCTCTCTCACTATTTCCCCCATAGGGCTTTATGCTGTCTTTCACTAATCAGTTAATAGTAGTGATGGCCGAATGAAACTTATGACACTTATGACACTTCAAGGCTTTCATGGCAAAACGTCTTGTAAAGATTCAGGGCTTTAGAGCTGCACTCATTCTGTTATTGCGACTTCTCATAAAGTCGCAATAATATGTTTGAATGATCAGATCAATCATAGGCCAATAAATAAGAGTAAAAAATGTGTAATGTAGTTCTGTGCTCTGCTACTCCGAGGCAGGACATCAATGTGCAATCCTTTTTATTTCATTCAGTCAGAGCTAATTTAGCCAATTAAAACTAATGATTTATTCATCATTATGGTTTACATCGCCAAAGTATGAACCAGAAAACATCTGTGGTTTAGCGTCTCGCCACTGAAAGCTGTCAAGGCTCACTGTATAACGCTCTGAGCTAATGAGCAGGTTTGACACATTGTTACATGACTCGCAGAGGGAAGCACTTTTCGACACATTTGAGACTTTAGTCATGTGACCTGCTGTTAGCGAAGCAGGCTCGGACACAGAGCTCTCTGGAACTCGAGCGTTTTTTTGCCCATAGTGTAAGAAAACATAATGTGAGTTACTATGACAACATGACTCCTTTGCTATGCCCGATCCCGTCAGAGCTTGGGAGCTAAGCAGGGAAGGGCCTGGTCGGTACTTGGATGGGAGACCATTTGATAACACCAGGAAGCCTAGCGAATGTGGTGAGTGACTGAGTGGTTGGTGGTGGTCGGAGCGGCCGATGGCGCAGACTGGTTGCCTCACTTCCGTCACGCTACCCCAGGGCAGCTGTGGCTACAATAGTAGCTTACCACTATCAAGTATGGAGTGAATGAATAATGCAATGTAAAGCGTCTTTGAGTGTCCAGAAAAGCGCTATATAAAACCGATGCATTATTATTATTATTATAAAAAATTTAAAAAGGGGTTGGAGGTTTTTGTTATGTTTTTATCTCAGAGCTAATGGCTAGTATCAAATAACAACAACACAAAAAGGTAACAAATAAAAAGTATCAAAACACAAGACAGGTTGATTACTTTTTGAGCTAAGAAGGTACATTTGTATTTTAATTATCTGTGCTTATTTTTTTAACACACTAAATTTAAGCTACAGATTTTTTAACATTCTAATTATGTGAACTAACAAATATCTAACTGTCAACAAATACAAATTGAAATAAATAGTGTGTTTAAAATTCAGTGTCAAAAATACAATGTTTTAAATGTGGTGCGTAAAAATACAGCCTTTGTTTTTATCATTCAGTGTAAAAATAAATGTGGTGTACAACAATTAGACATGGCCTTGTCTTTTACCACTATCCTCGTTTTGGCTCGCTAACAGCGGAAGCTTCCTGGACGAGTTGCAAATCATCTTTAAGTTGTAGGCAGCGTAGCCCAGATGACTATTTTGCGAGACATTTGTTATGACAGAAATTGTCCACACAATCCCAAAAAGTTAATGTGCGACTTGAAAGTGAAGAAAAACATGGCAAAAATAAAGAAGGCTGCCCTCTTTTGGTATCGCGAGTCGTCAGGTGGATCAAGAATAAGCTCAGCTTGTCAGTGCATCACTGTTTATAGCATGAGGTGAGGTGTCATAAAAGATATTAGACAGCGTTATTCCCAAGGGTCATAATTATGTTTGATAGCTATGTGTAATTTGGTATGATAGTTTACGTTTGCACAGCATATTTAGCTCATATCTGTTTTCTGTGGAATGAGCAGGTGCCGGGTGCCTCTGCTAATTGGCATTTTGGCAGCATGGGAAGGCCCAACAGGCAGCTTCTAAATTATGACACAGTTGGTAACATAATGGTCAGTGCAGCACAACACTGTCAGGCCGGTCAGTTTTCCAGGGTTTACAAACATTTGCAGTGAAATGTTGCATTATTGCCCATTTGGATAAGCAAAAAGTGTAATGTAATTTCCTCATGTGTTAAAGCACAGTCACAGTTTCATCATTGCATAATTAGGGTAGGCAAGTTATGGATCTGTTGAGAGGAATCCTCCCAACGGGCTCAAAACCTTGTCTTTTAATGCACCACTCAGCATAGGAACATCATCTACGAAATCAGCTGTTGGGGCAGCTGGGTGGGGGTTTGTTGGTGGGGAGCTACTGCCCTCTTCAACTGGCCCGCTCTACACCCTGGCTTTTTATTGCACCACACTATGCAGGGATTACGTCATACTTCACATATAGCTCAATTAAATAAATAAATAAATAAATAATAATAATAATAATAATAATAATAAAACTCAAATTAAAATTATATTGAGGATGGTAATGACAGCGGGGAAGTAGCAAGATCTCGGACTATAATAAGTATTAATGCTTTTTATTTACATAACACTATGTAGGACTTTCATAATACATTATACATGAAAAAAAAGGAAATTGTAAACAAATTGATATTACACTGAGGATGGTACACTGTAAAATGTAAAATTTGTTTCAACTCAAAAAACTCATTCCAAGGGCTGCCAAGAAATTTTATGTGTAACCAATAACCATTTTACAATCTAGTCGATTTTAAATTTGAGATTCACTTCTTTCGTTCAATTGTATTCTTAGGTTGACATAACTGTTTCCAGTTGTCTGAAGTGAAAACGTCAGTTACAAATTAAATCAGTTGTGTCAACCTAAGTTTTTCACTTCAGACAACTGGAAACAGTTATGTCAACCTAAGAATACAATTGAACGAAAGAGGTGAATCTCAAATTTAAAATCGACTAGATTGTAAAATGGTTATTGGTTACACATAAAATTTCTTGGCAGCCCTTGGAATTAGTTTTTTGAGTTGAAACAAATTTTACATTTTACAGTGTAATGACAACTGGGAAGTAGCAAGATCACAAAGTATAATATGTACTGCATAGTGACGTGCCTTTATAACATAAAAATAGTGACTTTCGGTAATGTTACCAAGGTTTGGCATTGGTAACATGCTTAAATATATTATATTAAGGGTTGCCTTTTGTAACTTGCTTTGTACTAAACATCGTACATGAAACGAGACCGTGGTTGTCGTAGTGCTTCGTTTCTGTTATCTACAGTATATGAACATTTCAAACAATGCTTTGTAATTTGGTCTGTGTTAAAAAAGCTGCTTTGAAGTGTAACTGGTTCTCCTTTGACATTGATAAAAATCAAAATGATGCTGCTAATTGTATGATTGATAATGTAATTGCAATAGCATTAAGTTATTATTATAGTTCTGTCATGTAATGTCTTTATGTAGATGCTATATTGTAAATGTTGTATTGATTTTGGGGGTGGGCGCTTATAAGCTCTAGCTTCAGCCCACTCCTTTTGAGCAGAATCTTTACTGCTCAAATAAACTAATAAACTAACCTAAGTAGTTGTTGTGAATGCATTTTGCTAGAAATTGAATTACTGTCAACAAATGACTTTCCCTCAGTTCTCAATTATGTGGCTTAGTCAAGTGTTTTTTGTTCTAAAAAATCTTACTATATTAAATCATAACACAGTCAATGGTCTGCCAAAACAATTATTTGTGGTACAATGATCACTAAAAGGTTTCCCATGTGGCCTCTTACATCACTGTGTAGCACAACATTGCATCAGCCAGTTCTTGGGGCTTTTCTTTTTTTGCCTGGCACATTACCACTCACTGGTGTAGCTAATGACCTTTTAAAGGAAATGTTTCAACACTACACAATAAACGATATAATATAATAATAATAATGCGTCGGTTTTATATAGCACTTTTCTGGACACTCAAATACGCTTTGGCATTATTCATTCACTCCATACCTGGTGGTAGTAAGCTATTATTGTAGCCACAGCTGCCCTGGAGTAGACTGAGGGAAGCGAGACAACCAGTCTGCGCCATCGGCCCCTCCGACCACCACCAACCATTCACTCACATACTACATTCACTAGGCTTCCTGGTGTTCCCAAACGGTCTCCCATCCAACTACCGACCAGGCCCTTCCCTGCTTAGCTTCCAAGGTCTGACGGGATTGGGCATAGCAAAGGCGGTATGGCCACATAGTACTGTATATAGAATAATAGTGGTATTCAAGGATTTCAGTCACATGACTTCTTGTGTTAAGCTGGGCTCGCACTGTGCAATTTTCTTGGAAGATTTAGATTGCACAACAATTTTTGAGTCAGGCGAAATTTCAGCTTCTGAACCCAGCAGCTGTCTGTTCTGTAGATTGGGGATCAGAGTTACACGTTTATCTTGCTCACTCGCTGACCTACCCCCCATTTGAAATACACAAGTCCTCTGATTGCTGCAGCCTTCTGACACCAGCTTTCAATCAGTGCCTTCGAGAGCAATCCACACACTGTCATCTAAGCTCCCAGGCCCACCACTGTTTGAAGCCTGATTCTAAAGAGGTCTCTGTCACCAATCAGGTTTACTACTCAAGACCCCACATCAAGACAGCAACAGACATTTCTTTCTTATGACACTGCTGTAAGTATTCAGTCAATTTAGCCTGCTGTTTTGAGAGCAAGTAATGGTTTATAATACTCCATGGATTATAAACCAGGAGGTTGGGACCAAACTGAACTATGAAATGCAAAAAATAAGGCAATACAGTGACATTATGTGCTAATGTTCAATCCAATTAATACAGTCGCGATCAAAAGTTTGAGACAAGTTGAAAGATGGTAAAAATTCACATGTCGCATGATTGACTCTTATCAAGGTTCCAAGTAGAAATTCAATAGGCAACAAGAAGAAATGGGAGACAAACAAAATTGAGTGAACCTTTTATGGAAAACAGCAATTAAACTGAAATAGGCTGTTTTGCAGCTGGTCAAAAGTTTAGGATCACATGCCTTTAAAAGGACAAATCTGTGGATTTAGTTCATTTTCTGTCAGGTATTTACACGGTCATGTATGGAGGAACAGAATGACTAAAACAGAGGCTACTAATAGCATCAGTCTTTATGTTTTTACAGCTGGACATAGGCATAGTATCTGGTAAGCCTAAGTGTGGGCTCATTTTGTTTTTGTGATCGGATAACCATCATATTTGGAGATACAAAAGGTCATGTTTTTTAAACATCTACTAAAAAAAAGTAAAGTTCTGGCTCAGAACTCCTTGTTAGTGATAGCTCTAACTTGTTGTTGAGTATATGATCCTGGGTAGAAAATGTGATTAGGGAATTTCCTCTTAAATGGTTTTACTACACAATTTTGACCAATTTTCTGTCAATTAGCCTGGGGTTTGTTTTAAGCATCACAATGATAATATACTGTGAATAACTGACTAATATATATTGCAGGAAGGGACTGGACCAAATCAGAGAACAATGTAACCGTCCATAAAACTAAAATGGGGCGAGAAGCATGAAGTCAGCAGAGGCATGTTTAAGGTAGATAAGGTGAAACCAATTGACAGTTCCTGCACTTTCCCACTGGCAACAGACATTTTATTGGCACGTCTGTAGATAGCCTGCCTTGCCTTGAGAATAAGCCTGAGAATTGCGACAGCTGGGGAAAATACTATTGGTCACAGCAAGTCATGAAAATGGAAGTCCCAGGTTCTGAGCATCTTCCATGAAATCCAGTTTATACCCCTTTCAGCGAGGTGTGGCATAGTCCTAATACGATCTCCATCACATTTCCACTCACAATTCAAAAAGTAATTAACACATAGAATGTGATATCTTCCGGTCAGCCAGCACAGACTCGTCAACATATCGGGGGTTCACGGCTCGAGGCACATGGTTTGGATTTGATAAAGAAGATAAAAATAGTCCTGTTTGCCAAACTGGGTACACAAGGCTCTTCACAAAGGAGCTATTTGCCATTATGATCTGTTTAATTGTTGTTGTTTTTTAGTAAGGATTTACGTGCATGTTTGTTGTTACTATAAATTGTGTGTTTGGTCAGTTCATATCTTTTCTTATTTAGATTAGTATTAAACCGGGCAGTTTTAGTTGGGTTTTTTAACTGATGAAGAGTACACAATCTTGGTTAAGAATGGGGTTTCTACTAGTTTTAGGCAATCTCTATTTGAAGACTCCAAAGTTGAATTGTTTTTATTTAATTAAGATTATAGAAGATCCATATCAAGAGGTGCTAGCTTGTATTTGCCCTTTGATCAAAAACCTGCTCTCTTCCCACTGCCTATTGACGTCACTCTAGACCTCACACCATGAAAGGAAACATCATATTCAGCATGTGTCTGGAGCTACTTGACATCGCGAGACAAGTCAACCCTGCACGTCCAACAGCCCCGAAGTGTTATCCCTGGACACTGGTGTCCGACATATGCCTCATGATCAGTGAATTTAGGCAGCCTGGCACATCCTGGGGGTGGTGACTCCTCCTTATCCCACTACTGTGTGGATAAACGATGAAAGAGTGTGATTGGCAGGCTCTCGGACAGACAGGGTTGAACAAAGCAGGATCCGCTGACATGGAGAGAATAGGGGAGTGTGGATAATTAGTACTGATGGACAGTACTTACTAATGTGGATATATACTGTATATATATATATATATATATATATATATATATATATATATATATATATATATATAGCTGATCGGGACATCCATACAAAAGGCTTCAAATCAGTTGCCCTTTTCCAGCTGCTCCCCTCTTTTATTATCCATTAAAATCCTAACTCTGAAATTACTTAAAGGGATCTTTAACCTTACATAGTACATGAGTCTGAAAAGATGTACTTATTAGTCACCTTACATATGTATGGCATGATTAATATAATTATAATGTGAATAGCCATACGACTGTACGGAGGAGAACAGTTGCTACAGTATGTTGCAGGGTTGATTAATACAAGCTAATTACACAACCTAATTACCCTTTCAGGCTCTCCTCCACCAACCTCCTCTGTATTGTCTCGTTGTTCCACATAGCGTGTCCACACCTTGGCTTTATCTGCTCCCACTCTCCGCTATTGTGTCATTCTCTCAAAGGAGCTGATATCCACATAGAGTTACTTGGTTCTTGTACACTTGCATTTTAGATCTAACTCAGTCAGTAGACTTCATTAACATAACATACTGTCAGAGGGAGGTGGGATTTTCAGTACATAAGCAATAGATCACTGGGGTCGGCTGGAACAATGACCAAACTACAAGTGGAGAAGTCAGATTGTGAAGAGAATATGAAAACATGAATAATATACAGTAACAATACAAATTACATTAATTAAATTATCAATAAATAATATGCATAAGACGTTGTTACAGTAAACGTAGCTCATACGCAATCAAATTAATTCAGTGTTTAATCATCATTTAACAAAGGGGTCAATCTTCTACTAATTCAAAGTTTGAATTGACTACCCGGATGATTTAGAATCTACATCGCTTCATTGAGGGTAATCAACTTTTATAAATTTGATCTAATTTTGATTGCACTTGGCACTAATAAACTTTGGTTTACATATCATTACCAAGACAAAAGTACATTTCCCTCCAGTAACTTTCAGTTAGTCACAGTAATGGTCTACTACCATGTAACCATAATTCCCATGTTATTACACTTTAGGTACGATGCTATTTCTATTGTCATGCAATGAGGTCCGCACACACTACACGATTTTTATGCCCGATTTTGATACAATTCTCAGTCGCGCCGAGTCTTCCCGAGTCGTGTCTAGTCGAAGGCAGTCACACAGAGTCGTGTCGCGTAGTGTGGGGGGTCACGACTGGACTGGCGTTCGAATCGTGTAGTGTGGGCAGCAGTACGCAACTGGACTACAGTCGCAGGAAATCAAACATGTTTGATTTTAAGCCCGATTTTGGACGCACAGGAGAAACGTGGGTGATTTTTCCGTCCCAAAGTGAACACACAGACTGCAGCGGCCAATGACAGAGTGAAATAAAGACAGAAAAACACCGCCGCGCCTCCTTTTTCATGTCTCTTTCAAACAACTCATTTCATGGCCACAGCCCCGCACGAAACAGCACAACTTTATATCACCAAACATTTACGAGAACCACCTTTTCAAGCTACATTTCAACCGCAAACAGAGTTTAGCGGCACTTACTGAGTTTGGAGACGAACTGTTCAGCTTCACCTCGCCACTAGCGGCGCCTCTCTCCGCTTTCTCCGCTCGCCTCTCTCCGCTCGCCTCCTCCATCTCGGGGCTGAGGCCCGTCTCCTTCTCTATTAAATCCACTGAAATACGTCCCGCTTCTTCGTGTCGCCGACTTTTATCTCCATATGACAGAACTATAGCCAAGTTGAAGGCTTCGTAGCAGTAGTAGCCTTGCACTGCGCACTGTTGTGACACTGTTTACACCGCTGACCGATCGGGACACGCACGTGTTTTCCCACGCTCACAAACACGGCCTATCTTTGCGGATTTTGGGTCAGTTTTTGAAACCGGAGGAGAAATGAAGCGGTAGAGAGAACAGACGCGCTGTGTTATCAAACATCAGCTGTTTGTCAGAATCGTGTAGTGTGTTCGCTCTTACGATTCTCAGTCGTTAAGTGTGAACCCCGAGACGTTCTATAATCGCACTAAATCCAGTCGTGTAGTGTGGCCCCCCCTTCTCTATAAAATCGTATAAGACTGGAAAAGTCGTGTAGTGTGTGCGGACCTTAAGTACCACTGAACACTCTTGTTTTGTTTCTCTACCCATCTCGGTTGTGTTCACAAGTTCCCAATTGTTTCTTCATTCATATTTAATGTATGCGAGAGAATGGGATTGAGTTTGCTGGATGAATATAATCATTTGTGAGAGGTAGCCCCAATCCAGACGGGCACTAATGGCCAGAAAATGAATCCATGACCGCTTTTGCAATGAAGAAAGGGATATGTTAGAGCACTACAGGTAATTAACTTTTAATGAATTAGCAGATTGGGTTTTAAGAATGGCCACTCAGGAGTGATTCAGACTTGTTTACAAACATGGCGTTTAGTTTGGTCGTGAGAAATGTAGTTATAAGGCATTAACCTTTCATGTCAAGGGTAAAAAGACCCCACAGCGTTTAGTTGTATGTTGGATGACGGCAAAGCACATTCAACATTATCTACTGAGGTTAAAGGAACAGGCCACTGTTTTTCCATACTGAGATATTATGTTCTTACCTAAGCTTAGACGAGTTGATGCGTACCTGTATTGTAAGGCGTAATAACACCTAAGGAGCACTTCGACGTCAGCGCAGGAATATCTTCACTTCACTGCACGGCCGTTTGGCCCCGTAGAGGAGAGGCTAAATGCTAACAACATCTTCTTTTTGCATGACTGAGCGCACGCACAAAGACCAGACAGGTACGCATCAACTCGTCTAAGCTCAGGTAAGAACATATCTCAGTATGGGAAAACGGTGGCCTGTTCCTTTAAAGGTATTCCATATAACATGGAGCACTTTAACGTGGCTTCTGTTTCTCAAAGAGTCAAAAAATAAACAAACAAAAAACAGAAAATGTGGCGAGTGAAATGTGAAAGTAGGCACACAGTGGATTGGCATTCCGGTTTGATCTAATGAGTTACACTGACATATGATTTAACAAATCTTTTGTCAACTTTAAACTTTATGTTAGATGAATGGACCCCAAGTGACCTAACAACTGTTATAACACGTTTCAACCAATACTCCACTCTCTCCATTCGGTTCGGCTCTACTGAAGAATTTGGACCTGTATCCGGTGCTTTAGATCACTCCCAAGTAACAGTAGGCCTGTAGTTAGAAAGAAATGGCAAAGCCTCCTGAAAGAACCTTTGTTACTCCACCATACATGGTCATAATGATATGTGTGTGTGAGCTCTGATATATCATAATCTCATGACTTAAAAAAAAAAGAAAGATATGAGAGAATACAGTAGCAAAGTGTTTGATCGTGTATCAGTAAGGATTCTTTAATTTAGCCATGCATTTATTCCTCATCTTATTAAAAGCAGGACGTTATCACACTCAACCTTCTAATCTTCAACTTTGACTTCAATTTCCCCCAAAACAAGAATCTTAAAAATAACATGACACGCGGGCAACTGATTAATTCTTGTAATATGTGGCTTTAAAGGCGTTTTGTGGTTACTGATATCACTGGGGGGAAATGCTATTGGCCCCGATAAACCCACATAAAAGACAGCGGACCAATGCTAAGCCTGTTCCTTCTTCGCCACCGCTGATAGTCACGGCTTATTTTAACCGCAGTACGCCGAGCTGATAATGTTACCGCTACATGCTCCTTTCTTATTCTCGAGCCACAGGAGGTGAGCAAAGCTGATTGGGAGGTTCGAAGCGAGACTTTATCCACAGAAAGAGGCAGACATCAAACATGTGGATGAGTACAAAAGCAACAATAGGACGTTAGTGTGAAGAGTGAAATGAGCTTGAAATGATGAAAGGAGTAATTATTTAGTGGAGGCAAAAGCAACCTTAATATTTTGAGAAATGTCAGCAAAAGCAAAAAGAGCTGTTGGCCATGTTGCTTAAATCGACATGTAAAAAGTGTCTTGGATGGAAACGTTTTTTTCCTTTTGCGCAGAACTAAACCTCATTTTCATATTTTTGCAATGCCAGGCAGCCTAATTAAATATTTTGGGTTTTAGATGCTTGCGTTCACTTTGAGCTCGTGCCCAAAGCCTTCCTTGATAACGGAGTTTCAGACGCCTTTTTCTTTTTGGTGAGTCATTGTGGTTTCAGGAAAAAAGGTCACAGGAAATGGGGATTTGCATTAAGGTGCCTTTGTGACAGCAGATTCTCCCACTATTATGGAAGATTTATACATGCACAAAGAAATGTTTTTGGACTAACCCTCTGGAAGCCCGCGGTTGCAGACTGATCTAGAGAGGCATGATATCGGGTCTTATCTGAAGGGGCTGCTTTGTCAGTGTGCGCTCCATTTTGTGGCTGAAGATATTATGTTGTTACACTATCTTCAGGGAGAAATGCTTTCAAAATGTCTGCATAAAAAGGATGACAAACGAGCGCCTCTCGACTGAGACAAGAAGACTCATTTCAAGATTGTGCAAGATGTATGTAATCAATAAAATTCTGGTTGAAAATAATTGATTTTAAGTGAGCTGCTTTATGGTATTCAGTCAATACTTACCATTTAAAGTATAATTATGCAACATATTCCTCAATAAAGGGCATATTGTTAAAAATCTACTTTTAAAATGTTAACCATGTTGTAACATTCCTTTGTCAGAGTACCCAGTGTTGGGAACGCGATTCTGCATCTTTGGGTTAAAAATAAGTTCCAACACTACAGATCAATGATCACCAACTCGATTCTCCTGTGGGGATGAAGAGTCGCGGGTCTGGGACACATGTAGTTTTTGGAGCAGAGAGCACGAACACTCTGCACAGACAGTGTGAGTACTCCGTGAGACTCCGTGAGACTCCGCCCACCCTCTCCCCTGCTCCTGCTGCGTGAGCTGACACTGCGGCGCTCATTGTAACGTGCCACTTTGTTTATCCAGTAACGATAACGGCGTTGTAACGACGGGGAGACTAATGAATTAGATTACTCTGTTACTGAAAAAATAACTTTGTTACCTAACGCCGTTCTTTTAAATAGCGTTATTCCAAACACTGGAGGTACCTAGAGTTGTAGTTTTCTTCTTTAACTCAGGTTTGACAAATTAAGCTGTTTCTTTTTTATGAAACACTAACCTCGATCAGACTTTTCAAAAAGAATTATGTCAAGAGTTTAAATAATTGTTTATTCTTTAGTAATGGAAAGCTTCTTGAGATGTATATATATATATATATATATATATATATATATATATATACATTTATCTACGTATACAGTATATACGTATATATACGTAGATAAATCTTATAAAAGGACTTCGCCATATTTTCAAGTATTTCCTTTCGGTAACACTTTATAATAATGGTACATGAGTTCATGCATGATTTTCATGAACTTATGCATGAATTAATGCATGATTTCATAATACATACTGTAATGAATGTACATGAAAAACATAATTCATCATGATCATGAGGATCACATAAGAATACCATGAATTTACTAAAACGGCACTAATATGACAATAAATAATCAACAATCATGATCATAAGGATCATGCATGAACATCATGACTCATATGGCGGATATCTACTTGCAAATTATGGACAAGAACACAAAGTATAACTTTATAGGATAACATTTACGGCAATCATGAACTTTTCATTTGCTAATCATTAATACATCATGATTTCATTATAATTATGTCCCTCCAACTAAAGTGGTGCATTATCCTAAACTTTTTAACCTGTTAAAGACCAGCTCTGGATGTCTTATCTGGTTATGCTGTACTTGTAATAATTTGTAATAAAAGTTTTTGAATTGTTTTTTTGTTTGTTTTTCACACAAATCATTGCTTCTTCTTCTGGACTAAGGTGGTCTTAAACAGGTTAAAATGTTTAGGGTAATGCACCACTTTAGTTGAGGGGACATAAGTTGCAAGCGTTGTTCATGCATGATCCTCATGAACATGATTGGTTGATTATTTTATTGTCATTTCATTGCCGTTTTAGTGAATTCATGTTATTCTTATGAGATCCTCAAGATCATGATGAATTATTAAGATTTTCATGTACATTCATTACAGTAGTTAGACGTTTAATTCAGGGATGAAGTCATCCATGAACCAACATGTAACCACGTTTGTTCTTGAGAAGTCATGATTTAGTAATGCATGAATGTATCATGAAATCATGCATTAATTCATGCATAAGTTCATGAAAACTTGATCGGCGGACCAATCGCTGCTTGTGGTTCCTGGGACCCAGCGCAAGCTCAGAGGAGACTGAGCGTTTACTGTCATTAGGCCCAAAGTGTGGAATGAGCTGCCTCTGTGTATTAGACAGGCTGACTCCCTTACTGTATTTAAATCACGCCTTAAGACGTATATGTTCTCGTTGGCATTTAGCTAGTTTGGAAGTTGACTTTTACTGTTCAAATCGCCCTCTTATGCCACTGTATATGTGTATATTTGATTGTATTTTATATTGTCTTTTTTGTACGGCACTTTGGTCAACTCTGTTGTTTTTATTAGTGCGCTATAAATAAAGTGGATTGGATTGGATGAAAATCAGGCATGAACTCATGTACCATTATTATAAAGTGTTACCAATAAGGTTAAAATATCCGTGCTGTGGTCAGGAGTTATGGCTGATTAACCTCTGTCGTGCTTTCAAACTCTAAATATTTGAATTTTTCAAAAAGTCTATGGAGATTTAGAAGAGTTTTATGACAGTGGAGTAACAGTTCTCAATGAAAATACTACTTAAAGTGCAGATCCTCAAAATCTCAACGGAACATTACTTTATCATCTCTGTAGCTTAGTCTTATTGGTTTTGGAAAGCACATCAGAGCTCTTTTCACCAGATATTGTTTTTAGGCACTGATAAGGCATGTCTAATTGAAACAGAAGTCAGAGGAAGGATCGATGGCTATACCAGTGCAGAGAGCTGTCCATGTGAAAGTCACATTATTAGATTTCATACGATCTGATAGCCATTTTGTTTTTGATTGATCTTTTCCATTTCAAACATTCAGGCCTGAAATCGATGGTCATGCCCCACAGCGCCAACTGTCAAAGCTGCAGAAAAAAAAGGCATATGGTCATTCAGAAATGTCAAGCAGGAGAAATAGTATGTAATAAATTGTCAACTCTGAGCAAACAGAGAGATTCCTTTCAATAGTGTGCTCTCTCCACGGTATATTGTAGACAGAGGGTTTAGCGGATGTACTCAGTTTCAGTGCCAGTCAGATACAGCCCTTATATTGTGCCATCTATTCTTTCCCATGAGTATTTTGGAGAGATTTGACAGTGAAGCGAGGCGTGAACTAAGTGCCTCACTCTAATTTTTCCAGCCTCATCTCCAGAGGCCCACTCACGCTGAAGCAGAGAGAGCCGAGACCACCAAGGGCTTGAATATACAGAAATGAGATTAGCTCCTACACTACATAGGAACAAGCATTATATGAGGCCACAAGGAAGTGTTCAATATCATCTTTGAGCACTTCATGCTACTCCTGCAACCCAGTTGCACAGCTTCTCTCTCATATGTAACATGTGAAAGTATAATCTTCATGGATGAGCCATGTATTATGAGCTCATGGGGCAGTAGCTATAGGGAATATGCCGACTCTGGGGTGACATTTACACAATCTAAGTCTGAATAAACTGTGGAGACTGATAAAAAGGATTTACAAACAAATTATTAGGGTTGTTTTAAAAATGTTTTCTGATAATTATTTTGTATTTACAAATGAAACACCCAAACCTCCAATGAGAATACAATATCTATATCTCAATGGTAGAGAGAAATGTGATTGATGTCTTTTATTCATGAAAACAAAAAAAACCTGACCCTTAATTTTAATGGTTGGAGTATTACGATTACCATATATCAATCCTTTATCTTTGTCTATCCTCTTGATATGATCTCAAACGAATTACCAAATAAACCTTGTATATCCGCTTTTTGCATTGGAAAGAGAAAAATAGTCTGATTTAACCTTTAAATGGAAAAAGCCTCTGCAATTGTGTTTCTGGTACATTTCCGGGACCGGAGATAAATCTGTGGCAGTCAAAATTCCAGAGGGGCTGGAGTGCTCTGCATTGGGGCCTTGGGGAAATGTGGCTATCCCTACTGAGTCCACAATAAATATATAGGCTGTAAAGCACTCTCAAATTCGCTCTGATCCTCCCTCTCGCTTGTAGCGGCGCTGACATATCACACCATTGTTTGTCACTGTCATATTTTCCGAGCCTCAGCTTAAGGGAGCATCCATGTGCAGTCGACTCTCATGTATTTTTCATGAATACCCAGAGTTCTTTAGAGAGACTATAGTTCGCTCTGGAATACGTGGTCCAAGTTCAGAAAATTGCATTGCCCTGATCAGAAAGGCCACAAGGCAGAGAAATGCAAAATAGAGGAAAATGCAAGATAGAAGTGGAACCTTTCAAAGTAGGGTCAGTATTATCAGAAATGTCATGGGGATAAATGTTGGGATGTTTTGATATTTCTTTGACTCATTTTGGTTATGAGTGAAAAAAAACTCTCCCCATAATGACAGACCGTGATTATATTTCACAGTAAAAAGTCTATTATCAATCTGAGTAACACAGGGGTTAAAGGAACAGGCCACTGTTTTTACATACTGAGATATGTTCTTACCTGAGCTTAGACGAGTTGATGCGTACCTGTCATGCAAAAAGACCAAAGATGTTGTTAGCATTTGGCCTCTCCCAGCATATTCCTATAGCTCCAAACGTGGTGAAGTTAGAAGCGACCACGCTCGTCCATGGGCACGCACAAAGACCAGACAGTTACGCATCAACTCGTCTAAACTCAGGTAAGAACATATCTCAGTTTGGAAAAACGGAGGCCTGTTCCTTTAACATCAGACTGCAGCTTTAGCGCCGGGTCCCAGAGAGTCCTGAACGGTACTGTATGGGACATAATCAACGAGAGAAAGTGGGGAGATTATGATAAAACATAGTAAGATTCAGGAACATGGAGTCAGTTCAATTTCATGTAGAGACAAAAATCCTGCTCTGGGTACTATTTTGTAAATCTATACAGTTCTCAGAGTGCGGCCAGACTTTGCTGGGGTAAGGGTAGAGGGGCTTTACATATACAGTACATACACCAGTTTTAATTTTGACAACCTATTTTATTTTAGTTTTAGAGTTATGGCGGTTTCACACCAAAAGCGTCGAAAGCGTCGAAAGCGTCGAAAGCATCGAAAGCGTCAAAAACATCAAGTTTTGAAGCTTTTGATGCGCGTCCAGCGCCTCCAATGCGGCCGACGCTAGAGTTGGAATTGTTGAACTTTTTGGAGAAATTCGCCAGCATCGACCAATCAGGAGTTTTCCCCAACAGTGACGTTGGAGTGGAGCCTCTGGCGGTGTAGATCCTATGATACAGATATAAACAAGTCACGGAGGATTAGCTTTGTCGTGTTGTGAACCGGAGCTAAAGCAGCTCTGGGACTTTTACAAAGACACACATCAGTGTTTCTTTTACCTAAACACCCAGGATTAAAAGCGGTGACAAGAAAACTTATTTCAGTGGCTGGCTCTCCACTGGGAATGTGTTTGGGCCTTGATGATGACTGTTGCATTCCCTCCGGAGAAAGCTACAAGCTAAAGCTCTGATCAATCATGTGAAACGAGAAATGAGAAATATGTACAAATAAAGTCAATTAAGCCACCATCTACATAAAGCAATTGTTTAACAATGATCATACACTGAGTCAGGCTTGTTGATTTTTATGTTAATTACTCACATTTCATCTACAACGGGTCGTAGTCGACAGTGGCGTAGCAAGGGTACCAAGGGGCCCCAAGCAAGAATGTCGGTAGGGGGCCCTCTGGTGGTCGCTCGGTGTACTGCACACTGGGAGAGAGGACGTCATTTGGGCAGGAATGGGTCACCTGACAACTCCCATAATGCAGTTCTCTGCATTAGTTTCCCTCAGAACAGAAGGCTGAGGTTCTTTAGGTCATGAAGAGTGCTACAATAAACTGGTTTCACTATTCACTAATATAATCTGATGGAGCCGTGAGTAAAAAAGTCTGTCCACTGCTCATTACAAGTTAACATTAGGGAACCATGACTCACTAAAGCATGCAGCAGGATGGAGATGAACAGCGCCACGGAGCATTGGTGGAGAGATGATGTAACTGCATCACCAAAAACATTAGGAAGAGTGTGTATATCAAGTGTTTATTGCAGGATTCTGAATAACGGGTTGGTTCATGGGGGCCCTTGACTCTGCCTTATGGCAAGCTACGCCTCTGGTAGTCGATTTGATCTCGTGAAAACAAGTATTATGCACTAATAACGTCAATAAAGCTGGCAACTACATAAAGCAGCCTTTTTGATCATCGCACTCTGAGCCATCTAGTCTAGTTTTAGTCAACAAAAATTGCATCTAAATTTAGCCAACTAAATCTAAAAGCACAGGCCTGTTCCTTTGGCAATGAATTTAAATATGAGGCTCTTTCAAACTGTCACTGTCAAATTTTTAGGATTTTAATCTTTTCTTTTAGTTCAGTCAGATTTACGTCGACGATATATATGGACATTTTAGTCATAGTTTTAGTCTCAATCAACTTTTAATTTAGTTTTGTCTCATCTTAGTCAGCAAAAAAATCACTTTGACTGAAATTATGATGAAATATTATTTTAGTCAACGAAATGAACACAGACATAGTTACAGTATATAGGGCTCCTCTCATCGTAAGACCTGAACAAACTACTTGAGTAATCTTTCCCTGTGGCGTAATACAATTATAAATTACACTTAATCTCGACAATTCAAATAGGATCAAGCACAAGAGTCCTCATTTGCCACATAATATTACATTCCCTGCTCTTCTATCAGCTAAATGCTATATGGCACCAAACCCATATTAGGCTTGTGTGTCACGTTCAAAAGTTCAGCTGTGACTTTTGGACCTTTCCTCTGGCACAGGGCTGTGAGCGCCTGATAGTGTTCTTTGCTCAGATCATTTCCACAGTGTCAGAGGTAGCCAGTGTTATAGGAGCTTGAACAGAAAATCTTCTGCCTCGGCATCGCTTCACACAAAGATTTGATTCAGTGTTGCATGTTTCTGCAGCATAGTGATAAACCTGTCTCCTTCCAGCTATTCACAGCTCTGTGCTTCTTGTCCTACGCACAGAGAAATTGAACCCAAAGAAAAAGGAGTGACACACAAATATGAGAGAACATCTATGGGGGTAGGCTCCGGATGGTCGTTAAAGGGCAATGTCGTGCTGGCCATAGGGAGAGTCGTGACCTTTCCTGGTGGGCCGCTCGGTTCCGGTGCTTCTGGGCCGGGCCATCAGAATGAAATAATAACAGACTCACAGTTGTGTTATTCCAGGCCTAAAGGCTTTAACTGGGCTGCAGCAGGAGCATGAGCTGCTGTTCCAGATATAAATGAAGTAACACAAGCGTAATTGTCATGGAAATCTATCAAAATAATGACTGATGAATGAAAATCTGAAAAATATTTGCATCGAACTTTTCATTCTTGTGGCAGAGAGATACCATTTGATATTGAACTAACTCAGCGGAGTGTTTAAGGGTGTTTAAGTGGAACACCCCTCCACTTTAGTTCAAGTTGGTGCAGTCCAATCCAGCGGAGACAAGTGTCCACACGAGTAAAGAGAGAAAAAGGCAGTGAAAGGTAGAAAAGTGGACAAATAAATGTTTATATCTACATAACTTGTGCTGATTGTGGGTTTGTATCAGGCTTAGACTGTGTGTGCAGCGGCCCATGTGAAAAGAGAAATTGTTAGAAAATTGTCAATGTGGTATTTAATCCAGCGACCTCTTGTACTTGAGACCAGCGCACTATTACGGAGCTATAATTCCGGGCTGGTCTTCTCTAAATTCCCGGGCCGAAATTAGGTCCCAGCACGCCCCTGTTAAAGGCTCAGTATTTCTCCTATCAAAACATCTCACTCTTACCCTCTCAAAACACGTGTCCTCTAGTGGTGGATGTCAGCATGATGCATGTTCATACGCCTTCGAGACTTGACCTGATCGTTTCAGTTCTCAAATAACCTGTGCAACACAATGTACCTGTGACGGGTATAAAAGGTCACGCTTATCTTCACTCTGCCTCTGGTCTTTGATCTTCCGGGCAGGGGCGTAGCACCAAATCCTGGGCCCTGGGTACAAACTATCTTGGTACTAGAACATAATGATTATTAGCATACCACATTACACAGGATTTTGTGCTGGGAATAACAAATGTGTGACTTTAAAAGATCCATTAAAATGCTATTTATAAAAAAATTAATGATACTGTCTCTGTGGCCTACAGGCTCAAGGGCTTCAGCCTGATTTAGTCTCTCACCATATTTGAAGCCTACTTTTAAGTGTATTGTAAATTCTTGTTCTAAAAAGTTACCCTGGAATAGGCTAAATGACACGAGCCCTCCACCTTTTCACTGGAACCACGTTGACTCGTCTCCAAAGCGACGCATTTATAATACAAGTCTCCAAATGCGCGCGGCTAATTAGCATAATTAATTCTGCGAAAATAGCGTGAGCGACCTGTGGCCTTTGTCACTGTATTGGCCTGATTGCCGTCAATTACAATAAATATAAGGAAAGATAAACTTTAAGGCTCTTTTATACTTCAGCGACAGCTCCGCGTTTACGTGTTGGACGCACGTGGGAGCCAATCAGGAAGTTCGCGACAGCTGCACCTGCCACTGACGTGCACCTGCCGCACAAGGTGACTCCGCGGCAAGTGCTGCAGAACGCAAGTGCCGTGATGGGTTGATCCTTTCGCAAAACAAGGAAAGACACAACAAACTCCTTCAGTCCCCCTCTCTGGAGTTATTTTTCATGAATATATTGTTCCTATGATTTAGTACTTTTGTGTTTTCACTTTTTATGTCATTAAAAAAATGGTTTAAAATAGACATAACAACGTGAAGGCAGAGGAGCTACGTGGAAGTTCGAACAATTCTGGCTTGCGTGACGGCGCCCTCACACCTAGAGCGGCGGAAGAGAAGAGAGCGGCGAGCTTCCATTCATTCCCTATGCTGCCTGGCGACCGGAAAGAAGCCTCCGGAAATCCACATGAGAGCGGCACAATACACGGGCGGCCGCAGCGGCTCTGTATTTGCATAGCGTTTAATTTTTTTCAACGCTATGCAAATACAGAGCCATTTCCGGAGGCGACCACCAACCACAGAACAAGATCTGACAGACGCCCGTGCGTAATTGGCTCATGCACTTCAGCTGCGTCTCCAACCCCACCTCCACGTGCTCCTGCACAAGGGGGGCTGGCCAAGGAAGTAGAGCAAGCTGAGCGACGGAAAGCGTCTTTTTCCCGCTTGGTCTGAGTCCGGCCTGAAGCAGACGGGGCTGCGGTGGGCAGGACCGGACGCTCGACTATAAAAGAGCCTTTAGGGGTTAAAACGAGGAGCGAAGGAGCTCTGTCTGTGGCTCTTTCTCTGACTCTGCACCATCCACTCTAAGGCCAGCTAGAATAGGCTAGTGTTAAATAAAAGCACATAAGATATAACCAAAAATGAGGCGCTCCCCCGGGAGCGCCTCAGCACAATGCACGTAGCACAATGAGGCGTGCACAATGCAAGCCGCTGTGTATCGGGTGTGGAGGTCCCGAAGGTCCGGTGGACGTAGCATAATATCCCAATGTCGGGTGACACCTTGGAGAATGTTATGTTTTGTTTTTGGTCATATAGCTTAAGAGCAGTGGCCTGGCTATTGCCAGACAAAATATCACAAGTTACATTTAGTCTGGGGACCACCAATTCATTTTCTCATAGGAGAGGTGTGGCTTACAATTGTCCAAAGCCGTTTATTGGGCGTTACGAATGTCTCTCATGCGTCTGCACGTAGCCATAGCCAATCGTATCATGGTATCAGATGACGTATGACGTACCCGCTGAAAACTTTTGAGCTAAACTATGTAGAACACGGTCTAAAGCTTGTTCGAAAGATGGCATCGCGTCTGCTGCTGTCATGTTGGATCCGTAAATACACTTTTTTTTTTTTTTATCTTTAAACAAACTACAAGCTTCCGTATGTCGAATAGCGCGTCATCGTCTTACCGTCCCTCCTCGTTCTGTGATTGGTCCCCAAATCCAAAGATTTCGGCCATGGTTCCCCAGGCTGCTGTGCAGTTCGAAATGATTCGAGCGCACACAGCAGCATGGGTATTCCTGGACTCTGCCATCTTGTTTACCCGTGTCTTGTTTATGTTTTGTTTACGTGTGCTGTCCGGTAAGCCCACTGTTGGGGCACGTGGGTGAAGCTCAAGCAAAAGAGAAACCTTATTTGCAACAAATAAAACGTGATAGTTCATGTATGGAACCTGCCTCTGTGTCAATATTACCTTACCTGTGTGCTGTGTTAACAGCTAAGGTTAACTGCTATTTATTTTACCCCAAACACCACCCCGGTTACACCCAATTTTGTATTCAGATTTCACAAGGCAGTTTGACTGTAGCAGTTCCCCGGCACTGCTCAAGTCGGCCCACTGCATCTTAGGGGTTGCCCCAGCAGCATCAAAGGATGGGTCAAATGCATGCCTTTTTTGTATGATTGCAATTAAAACACTTTACTTTACTTACTATACTTACTACCAGGTTTTGTCACAGTGGGAAGAGTAACTAATTTCTTACTTCAAAGAAGCGGTAATAAGTACTGAGTGACAAATCTTTAAAGTTATTCAAACACATACAATGTAACTACTACTCGCATATATTCAGGTGTTAGTGTTTGGGTCAAATACTGCATTATAAACGTGTGACCATTGGAACAGCACACAATGAAAATACATAATTGATTACCGTAAATTTCTGCCAATTAAGCACATTTTACTATAAGCCGCGCCAGCTAAGTTTGTGGCCTTGTACACATACAGGCTGCACTTGAATATAAGCCGCAGGTTTTCATAGTGCCATGGTGCGGATGAGGAGGAAGAGACACCTCATCCCGGAGAAAGGTGCAGTTGCGGGCAGAGGGAGGGCGGCAGGGATGGCAGTGATAAACCCGAAAAAAGGCACGCAGAAATGGCCAGTGTAGCCTACCTCAATGTGGAAGTGTAGGGATGTGAAGTGTAACCCGTCCGCGTTGCGGCCACATCTCCAGCTCAGACCGCTCCCCAGGTGAGCAAAGCCCTTCGACATTTAGGCTAAAGTGAGCCTTCATCATTTTAAAAGTTGCTCATCTACCGCAGGGACATGGGAACTATATTGTAAGAGGGGGGCGGATTCTTCGTGGACTTTTTAAGTGTAGCCTATAAGGCGACTGCTTGTGTCATTTCTGATCAATGAATCTTATGAGCAGGGAACTGTGATATGTATCCTGCTTGAAATGAAGCGCTCTCTCTCCCTCTGTGCAGAGCGCTGCAGGAGAGGGGCAGAGAAGTCGCGCACAGACGCACATGCCGTGGGAAATAGGAGAGATTAAGCTCCACAAAAGCATTCACTGGATCACAAGCAGCAAAACGCTGCTTATTTTATGAAAATCCTCTGCATATTTACGTCAAAACCTGCTGTAAAGATGATAGAATGAATGGTGGCTGAACAATGAATGCGCGCACGGCGGCAATGAGTGGCGGTGACCGACCCAACCCGACTGGCGATCAAAGGAGAATTTTATGACCAGACCCGCAGCCTGTTGGGAACCCTTAACCCGCCCATCAGGTGTGTCAATGCCCCCAGCCATGTGTGAAATCCTGCGCGTTTTACAATAGCTACAGTTTGACAAACAGGATGAGGAAACTTTATGCTCGGTTCTGGGAAGTGCCAGCCGTCCATGAATATTCAGTAACATTTCCAGCTCTGTCCCTCTAAAAAGAAAGACACCTATCGCCCTCGTTAGGCCTACACTACGCTGGTTAATCAAAGTTTGATCTAGAGAGTTTTCCAAAACGGCCCAACTCCCTGAGCAACGCACACGCTATATATTGGCCGCACCGTCATATTGGCCGCAAGGTTCAAAGCGTGGGAAAAAGTAGCGGCTTATAGGCCAGAAATTACGGTAAATAAATGTCTTTTACAAAGCCGTTATAGGGGAAGGGAAAGTGTATCATATTTACTGCATTATGCTCACAGTTTTTTTGCACAAATGTTTGCCTCTCAGTTCAGCATTTGAAAACTAGTTTGCTTTATCTTTTATTTTTACCCACAGGACTGTTTATAACAGGGGTGGGGAACCTTCGGCCTCAGGGCAGCGAGACCATTTGACCAGGCCCCCAAGGCATTTTTCATATCTCATATAGTATAGATCAGGGTCATGTGATTTTACACGATGTATCGCGCGGGAGTGACCAACTTGATTGACAAGTGCGGCATCTGGGCGACCGCTAAGAAAAGGAAGGTGGATCTTGAATGCCGCGAAAGTGGACAAATGATTTCTTCCTTGGCAAAGTGAAAGGCAAGCCAGTGTGCCTAGTATGTGGCGAGTGATGAAGAAGTAAT
Organism: Neogobius melanostomus; assembly: GCA_007210695.1. Classification (NCBI taxonomy): domain Eukaryota; kingdom Metazoa; phylum Chordata; class Actinopteri; order Gobiiformes; family Gobiidae; genus Neogobius; species Neogobius melanostomus. The sequence continues at coordinate 3,198,611 of VHKM01000073.1, read as the reverse complement.
GAAGAAGGCAAATCCCGAGCGCCATTACACCTCGAAACATGCCAAACTCCACAAGTTGAGCTGCCAGGTGACATCAGACGCCTCAACAAAGATAAACTATTACAGTCACTACATTGTGTGTGTCTGACATAGAAATGATGAGCCGATATCAGTCCTATCTCAGTGTTGTATGTACTCTAGAATGTATGTGGCTAAATTATATTGCCCTTGGAGTACTTTATAAAAACTGATCTGGCCCTTGATGTGAAAAAGGTTCTCCACCTCTGGTTTAAAGTATTGATGTTATGCAGAAAAATACTGAATTGCAAGTAATTTTGCTCAAATTCTTATTGTTCTATCCTAAAAGTAAACCTAAAAACACGCTGCCTCATTTAATACTTTATGCAGCGAGGCGCATTTTAACTGAACAAACAAAGTCTGCCCCAGACCCGGCAGTTCACTGCAATACTGGGGCTGCTTCATCCCTCCCACAGCCTCTCCTTTGACAGCCTTTACACACCATCTCTGAGGCTCATCGTCTGTGACAGCGGTAATTTGGTCCGCCCCACACGTCTTCTTCTGCGCCACAAACTTCAGGAACTCATCTCAACTTGTTTTCAGTGATTACTCTGTGGAGCCCGCCAACACTGATGTTACCAATGACCCATGACAATGGGCGGCATCTTACTTCCCCTTCACGATGTAGCCACAAGTTTATTCTGTTTGAAATTTGATCACCTGGCCACATGTATATGGAAAAATGTTTGGAAAAAGAGTGCGGAAATGTGTAAGATTGAATGTGCTGGCCTGGAAACCGTAAATTATATAGATCACCTTTCCCTCTCCATTGGGTAGTAAAAGCACCGTTCACACACTCATATTCATTCACCAGTGTATGCTACACTAGTGAAGGCCATAAGCAATGCAAAAAAAAAATGTTGATGGTTACAGTAACATCTCTTTTTCATTTCACCTTAAAGCCACACTGCAGAACATTCCACATTATATATTGCGACGTCATAAAAACAACTATCACAAAACTCCAGAAAGGACCAAGTATGCTAGTGATATCAAACGTGCTCTTAATAGTTTTAATCACGATTATTTAAACGATTATTTGTGCCTTAAAAAAGTCTTTATTTCCTCTATTTATAAATCATAAAACTATACTAAATATTTTTCTTTGAACAGTTACAAAAGTACAAATTATATCAATTATGCCTCGATTAAGGAGAGGTCTTTGTTTCACACCAGTCCCCTGTTGGCCAGCCCTCACACCTGCACAAGCAAACTGAGCCGCGCGGCCTGATGACATCATCACACAGCGCTGTTTGTTTTTATGTCAGGCAAAAGCATGAGCCATGGCATGTGAAATGCAAAGGGAAAATAATTCCAGCGGCATGAAATATTGCAAGTTTGCTTTGCTTCATGAGATCTTCTGCACACAGACAGCGCATGGGCAAAGGATATGAGAGGCTTCAAAACTTATGTTGCTCTTGTTGGGCTCTTCCTTTAGCAAAAGGTGAGCACTTACAGTATGAGTAGAGTTATCATATGAGCTGCTTAAAAAGATGATTTACTTTATGTATTTTTTTTGCGCGACAAATGAAACACTTCCATCACGCAGTGCTTGTAGCTCAGCGGATCAGACACGCTCACAAACAAACTGCGCAGGAGGGACATTCCACGCTGATCGGACGGACAAGCGGGAGGGCATCCGTAATAGTTGTTTTTTTTCTCGATTATGCCATTTTTATAATCGTTGAGTGTAATAATCAAAATTGTAATTGAATTTCGATGAATTGCACAGCCCTAAGCGGCACCGTAGAAAAGTCGCAGGGACGCTGCGCCTAGGGGTGGGAGATATTGACAAAAATGAATATATCGATTTATTTTTTCAATATCTCGATATCGATATTCAGACAATATTTTTGCAATCCTTCAAAGAAATGTGTGCAAACTGGCAAAGAAGGTCCAGTTGTTTTTTTTGACTTGCTGTATCTGACCTATTATTGTATAGAATTACTAGTACAGAAAGATATGAGACATTATTGATTTAAACATTAGGGCAGGGCAATATGAACAGAAATTGATATCACGGTATGAAAAAGAAATATCACAATAACAATGTATTTGGTGATAATTTACACCTGACAAAATACTTCAAATCAAAGCCTTTAGACCAGGCGTCTCAGACACGCGGCCCGGGGCCAAATGCGGCCCGCGAGGTAATTTTGTGTGGCCCGCGAGATGATTTCTTATTTATATTACATGAGGCCCGCCGGTAAATTGCATTAAACACGTTAGAACTACATTTCCCATGAGGCACAGCACGGTAGCGCCAATGCCGCTGCGGACGTGAGATTGACCACAACATTAGACAGGAAGGGAGATGCGGCGCTTTTGCAGACGACTTATCAACTTTTTTCAACAAAGAAACGGACTAACAGCAGCGGACTGTGAGAGGAGCTTCTGAAACAGGTGGGAGGCTGTCAGAACGCGAGGAAAAAACTTTAGTTGTTCAGCTAACATGTGCTGGAAAGTTACAGCACTGCAGCATGACAAAAAGCACCTTTACCATCGTTACCTTTATGACTTTGCAAAGCGAACACATCGTAATTAGTGTTTAAAAGTGTCACAACAGTAAAGTGAGGAGCCTTTTCTCTCCATCTCTCTCTCAGAGCAACATTACAGTATCATGTCAATTAATTTAATCTTTATTTGGGACACATGTGTAAACACATGATCCATAGTTACATAAAAAATAGAGAATATGGAAATTTATAAAAATTCTGCAAATAATTACAGCAACATTGATGGTAAAAAATATAAGCACCATCCATTCTCTAACTGTAGGTCACAAAAAGGCCTGAGGCCACTGACTCCACATTATTTACATGAGGTGAAGCTTATTGCTACTGCTCATTATCAGCTCCAGTCCCTGTTTGGGCCTTTCTACACTAAATTAAAAAGACATTTGAATTACATTTTGCATTTCTTTCTAAATAGGCCAACAGACAGAAACTGGACCTGACTCCTGAAAGATCATTCACTGATGCCCTGAACCAATTTACCTGAACCAAAATGAGATTAATTACAAAAACACTAATTGTCTGTAACTTCTATTTTAGAAGCTCAGCAAATGTTTGGCCGATTAGAAACCTCTGGAAGCTTAAAAATGTGCAGATAGTTAATGTAAAGTCTATTTTAAGGTATATTATAGCAAACAATAAAAAGTTGCTAAATCATAATTGACTTAATAAAAAAGGCTTTGTCTGTTGCGGCCCCCGACCAACACTGGGTTTGCATTTGTGGCCCCCAGTCCAAATGAGTTCGAGACCCCTGCTTTAGACAATAGGGCAAATTCAATTAAAGCTATTTTATTCTATTCATCTAAATCTCTACCTTCATCAGGAATAATGAAGATAAAATAATACCTGTCCAATATTTGCAACTTCATCTCCATCACAGTGAAATGCTCCTGTAAGTTCACCTGCCTCTGGGCAGTTTACTTGTGTTATGAAGCCTAGGCGTTAATTCAACCTGGTAGACTAATTTTAGCATTACCTACCTCCAGCCAATGGTCGCTTCCGAGAGGGCCACACCTCCACCTCAGCCCCACAGCGTAAGAGCCACATCTCCGTAGCAGCCAATCATCGCCATCAGACCCCTTTTAAGCCCCAGCAATCATAGATCGTTTCGCTCCCAGCTGCCCTGCGACCCACCTCTTCTGCCACGGCTTCTCCCTGCTGCATCCTTCCATCTATACCACCATCAGTGTCCAGGCTCCGGGAAAGACATCCCTAACTCCAAGCTGTTCATCCATACTGACTTTTATTCATCTATCGATGTCTACCGCCACGGTCTGATCGCCAAAACGAATATACATGTCAATAACTCTTCCTAATTGCTGCTTTTTCTATCCAGGTTGAATTATTGTCAGGAGACTGGGGATAGACCTGTGAGTATTAACGCGTTTGGGACATGTGTTTCCCTGCAACATGAGTCAAATTAATTGTAGTTTTCATAGTTTTCAAAGGATCCACTATTTCCCTCTCCTTTTCGCGTCTCTCCTGATGCAGGGGGGGGGGGGGGCACAGACGCACAGATACACACACAGGGGGAAAGAGAAAGAGAGGGAGACGGGTTTGTCACTTACGCGAGCACTGAAGAATCAGGTGAGAAGGATATTATTAGCCTTAATTGCGTTTGTATCGTGGTTTTCTTCACCGTGTTGTTAGTTAGCGCCAGGCTAAAAGTTAGGAAAGTTAGCTAGCTAGCAAGGCAGTGCTACAACTTGTCCTGAGCCCTTTCCTCGCAAATATGAGCGACTCAAGTGACAAATTTCATTCATATCATTAGATTCTTAATCTCTGTAATCGCTCCACGCTGCCATGTTGTTGTTTTGACTGTGTTACGCACAATGGCCGCTGGCTGCTCTGCTTTGCGATGACGACACTGGAGGCCGCCATTGCTCCGCCATTGCTGTACAGTAGTACCGCCATATAGCCGCTAGGCCCCCATTGGAATGCTTTGCACTTTAGACACGTTAAAAACAACTTTAATGCCGGGTGCCTAATTTTTTGGAACATCTAGATATTCCTCCTGGGATTACGCTGGGTTAGACACAATCAGAGGCACCGAGCTGGTTAGGATAAATTTTAGAAATCTCGTACTTAACGAGGGTCGGACTGTTAGCATTGGAGCTGCGCGAGCTACGCAGCGGAGGTGCGTGTGGTGAAAGAAAATTAAAATAAAATAACGTGTTTGGGGGTTCGGATTGTACAAATTATGAAATATCCGATATTCTAATTTTGCATATCGTCCAGACAACAATTTGGATATTATTGTATAAACGATATATCTCCCACCTTTAGCTGTGCCCTTTTTCTGTCCTTGTTCCAGTGTTTTTTTTCCCAATTAAAAACCATAGCTGTGTGAACGCAAAAAGCATGTGAACGAATGTGCAGATGGTGCGCTTTTAATAAACAACCTCAAAGAAATGATTAAAGGACAAGGGAAAAGCCGCTATAAGGGCAAGCCAGGTTCACAATATTACTTCTGCCTATTGTGTGTGTATCTGTCTTTCAAAATCTTGATACAACCTGTCAACCTTGATCCCAATTTCCAATACTTATCAACCTAAAGTAATTCGTTGAAATTGTTTTTTTCGATTTTGTGGACTAAAACTATCACAATATAGAAATGACTGAAATGTGACTAAGACTAAAGGGCATTTTCGTCCAAAAGACTAAAACTAAGAGGGCTGCCAAAACAACCAGTGGTTCTGAAGAATATTGCATTTAATCCATACTATTTGGACAAATCATGCCATTGTAAATCTTTTTGCTGCTTTTTGCTGCTTGCTTTCAGCATTCCAATGCCAAAACTATCTGATAAAAAAAGAAAAGATATACAATATTTTAGCACCTGTCCTGGTAGACTTTGGTTAATTTTGTTCATTGATTTGGCTCTTCCATCTTGTGGATTTGGGGCCTACTGGATTATGCTGTTAAATTATTCTGATCCTTTTGTAATTAATCATCTAATTTTACTTATTTTAGTTGCGTTTTCCACAACACTCAACATTTTTACTAACCATAATCTCACACAATACAACCCACCACTATTATTCCATGATTCATCCACTGTTGTATTTATATCTTACGTACTATCATCTCTACAAGCATGAGCTCTTACTCAGCTGGTTGCATCATAGTGCTGTGAGTTTGACAGTCCTTAGGTCTTCTCTGCTGCTGCTCTGACAGATCTGTGTTATCACCACACCTTCAGATTGTATCAGCCGCGTTCAGCTTATCGGGTGCAGTGCCAGTCGAGCCATTTCAAACCAACAATACCTTATTAGTAGTAGTAGTTGTAGTAGTAGTATTACTACTACAAAGGGATAGATTTCTACTCTTTTAATGTATTTGATACACCATCAGCTGGAGTTTTACATGTACGTGTGTGGTTTATATTTCTCAAATATGACGAATGTTTTGTACCATTAATGACATAAAATGACATTATAGTGGCACATCAATTGGAGCGCAAATTATTTGATTTTTCCCTTTCAAATTGTTATCATTTTGACAGCTGCAGGGATTTTCCTCAACTCTGGACTTAAATTAGGGCTGGACAGAGGGCCAGTGTTGTCCTTGGCAGTGCGAGCCCCTTAGTGCCACTAATGAGCCCACCTCTTGTCCTGTCATCCATCTTCCAGGGACAGTGTGATGGTGCCTATAGCTCCTGGCACCTCTCTGCTGTTTAAGACTATCAAAGGTCAAACCTCAGAAATGTGACCAAAAACAATGGATTTCTCAACTGCAAACCAGCGCCTCTTCCTTTTCTTTCTGTTTGACACATTTCCAGCTGTCTAGCTTTGATAATATAAAACAACAGTAGGTAATGCAATGCAGACAATTAGTATGTTTCCATCTTATATGGTATCGGTCAATATTTGAAAGCTGTGTCATTGTGTACAATGCATTTGTGTGGTTGACCTATAACAAACTCTTTGCACGGAGTAATCCACTGAGAGCTAAATTTGATGCAAAATATAATATATGTCAGAGCTATTTTTGTTTATGTGGAAAATGCATTTTTATGAGCACACAATATCACAGTATTTTAATTGCAGTGATATTACACCAAAAACACCTATTTCATTTTTATTTAACTCTTTCTTACCAACAAGCACATTTTCACATAATATAAGTTCCCGTGACTATGCTAATAATAACAATTTTGTCCAGCGTAATTTCAAAGTATAATAACAAGGTAAGCCTACAGTTGCAATTTAAGGGCTTGTAGTGGCAATTTGATTGCTTAATATGTGTATTTTACCTCAAATGACAATTCGAAGTGAATTTTTATTAAATTTTGGATAGTGATTTAGGGTACACCATGTTGTGTCCAATGGAAAACATGACTGTGCAGATGATGCTGCGTCTCTCAGTGACACAGCTGTGACAGCCCAAAGAAGATAAGTGCTGAGAGAGCACAACTGCCATGATAAATGAGGATACTCTGACAGTGACAGCTGCATCCCAACTGTGTACTTTTATATGCAAACAAACTATGCTTATCATGTAATTAGACATATGTAAAACTTTGTCACTTTGTGCATTTCATTGGTGTGCTGTTAATTAAAAATATCTACTACAATTAACAACAAGACAGAGACTCATTGGATGTGCTGCAAAGAATAATATATGGTAATAAATGATTATTTTGTTCTCAAAGCTGATAGACACAGGAAAAAGTCTAAGGATTTGAGTGAAGAGAAACAGTGGCAGCGAGACAAATGGGCCAGGGCATCATACAGTGTTACTCTTGTGAGCAGGTCCCAATTGGCAGTCAATCAAAATGTAAAGAAGATGACTGTGCAACTAGTTTGTTTTCAAAAATCTATGTGGAAAAAGTTTCGTAGCGCTTGGCAGCTCCCATAGTTTGAAGGCATGTTACTCCTTTTGCTTTACATCTTATAAAAGCAAAGGTGTAGCCACAGGAGCAGTATTACCTTCTTCTGCAGCAGAGAAGGTGTGCTCATTTATTTCTATTATTAACACTGGGGTTTGATACAAGACTGGCCCACGGGTAATTCCAATATGTGTATGTTATGTCAGCAGCACAGTATATGGTCTTCACATAGTGCCATGGCTAGGGGCACTGACTGTGAGAGGAGCGGGTACGAGATCTCTTCATCATCTCCTGCCTTTGAGACTGTGTGTAATGGGCTCTCTCACGCCTGCCTTCAACTGTCTACACTGTGTAAAAACTAGATAGCAGAATTAGGTGAGAGCGAAATAACATGCTTCAGCTATTCCCACCAGATCCCATGGCCTTTTCACAAGTAGACAGCAGGACTAACACACTTAAGCAACGCCCTGCGTCATTGATGGGAGCGCCTGCATGCAAATATCTACACAGACAACACCAGAGTCAGACAGAAGCTTGTTTGCCCCTTCTCAACACAGTTTGCCATTTGTAAATTCCACACTGACACAACAGGTCAGGCCAAATTGACAAAGTGTCGAGAAAACAAGCTTGCCTAAATAATTACTCACTCGACCATTCAGCAAGAGCCTCAACAAAGAGCACAAGTATCTGGTTGGCAATATTTATACTTGTAATATCAATATTTTGTTAGCATTCAATTATTGCTGTCAATGATACAGCTGATTTAGATATACAGTGCCTTGAGAAAGTACTAATACACCTTGAACTTTTGCACATTTTGTCATGTTTATAACCCTAAACAAAGATTTTATTTTGATTGTTTTACTGAAAGTTTACACACAAGTAACAGACAATTGTGAAGTGAAAGCAAAATGATACATGATTCTGTTATTTTTCAAAAAATAGAAAACCGAAAAGTCGGGCGTGCAATGAAATGACTGGAAGGGTCATATTTCATAAATTGTACTGCCGAACTGAGCGTGCGTCTGCTTGGATCACCTGCATATCTGCAATGTTGATGATAATGCCCCCCAATGGCCGGACCTGCCCATCAAAGAGCTACACATCATCTCATCCAAACCGCACTGACCTTTCTCCTGTCAACCGATGTATTAGGAGCTTGTGGAATTCAATAGAAAATCTATAGTTAAACAGATAAGGACATGCTCCTTCAACACAAATGCTTCATTGACAAGGCCTGAGAGTAACATACAATTTAGCATCATTCTTAGCTTCATTTAACTTTTCTGCATCGGCTGCCATTATAAGCTCAGTGTTGACAGGGTTTTCAAACTCTAGTTAGATTGTCTTCCGTTGCAAATGATCAGGGTCATAGCTCAATTGTGGAGAGTGACAGCCCAGAGAAGAGTTTTCTCAATGCGGTATAACACCATGAATCCACTTGAACTTGTTAGATATAAATAATTCATCTCCATCTTGGCTGCTTTGATTGAGTGTGACAATTTACTCTCAATTCTGCCTAACCCGGACCCAGACGCCTCTGTCCACAGCTCTAATAACTGCTGGTGCAAAGTCAACAAGAAAAAGCTGAGTGAGTGTCGGATTTCTACATTGATGGACAATTTAAACAAGATCTCTTAAATGTCCTCTGATATCGTATATCTCTGCCCAAGTAAATATACATATAATGTTGAAGTGTTTGCTGTGCATTTGGGATAATACTGTTTCCATGATAACAAGATTGAGCGTGGTAATAGACTAGTAAGCATGATTTACTTCAGTAGCTTACAGTGCAAAATTTATTGTCTTTTTCTCTTCTGGAGTCACTCTGACAAATCATCTGCTCTTAAACCCTATTACACGGTTTTAGAATTGACTTGGGACCCCGGATAAAAAGTAAAAATAACTGACATCCAATTTGTTTAGATTACACTTGTTTGTTGTAAATTTGCTGTGCCTTATGCCATAATACTTTTTTGGTTAAGATGAAATGGGGTATTTCAAGTGTGTGGGAGATGACTGTAATAGTCAATGCCTGTCTGAGCAATACAGAAGTGAGCATTCTCCATGCACAATGACCCTGTCACAACTCTATATATGTCTGTTCTCGCATTGTTTGCTCTCTCTGGATTCCCACTTATTAAAAGGAGACAATGCTAAGATCCTAAGATACTAGCCTCTTCTATCCTGGATGTTAGCCCACAGTACTTTTACTTGAGTAAAGATTCTCCTCTGCCAGAGATTCGTGTGATCAGTATTCACAGAAGGCTGTTTCCACTTAGGTTTCTCGGAGTATGAAGTCATGACGAGCCCATCATGACATCCATCAGCTAGACTTGAACAGGAGAGACTGAAATAAATCAACCTGTCACAGTCTGAAGATGTGTGTTTGTTCAGTGAGCTGTGGAAAAGGCGTGTTTCTGTTCATTGATCACTCTTTCATTTTTACTTCATTTTTGTAAGTATGGGTAGAGGTTTAGAGGAAGTCATCAGCTGGAATGGTTGTTTGTGTTGAAGACGTTTCGCCTCTCCAAAAAAAAAAAAAAAATTGTATCATTGTATCATAAAAGCAGTTGTCTCACAGGCCCAGTCTGGATCCCGAAAACCCCAACAACTTTCGCCCCATCTCCAACCTTCCCTTCCTGTCAGAATTCCTGGAATGTTGCGTTACTTCACAACTTCACTCCAATCAGCTGTATGAGGCCTTTCAGTCCGGATTCAGAACCCATCACAGCACCAAAACTGCACTCAAAAAGTCACCAATGACCTGCTTGAATCTGACTCGGGTCCCTCACCATACTCATCCTCCTAGACTTGTCCTTCCTTTGACATCATCGACTACTCCATCTTCTTCCACTGTCTTCAGTCTACTGGCATCACTGGTTCAGTTCTTTCTTGGTTCACCTTTTAACTCTCCGACAGATACTTACAAACAGCTGCAAATCTCATACCTTCCAGTACCCACGGAGTCCCTCAAGGCTCGGCGCTTGGCCCCTTGCTGTTCATCCTTTGCATGCTACTTCTCGGACTCATCATTCACCACCAACGGACTAAAATTCCATAGTTATGCTGACGACACACAGCTTTATCTTTCCACCAAATTCATCACCTCCAACATTGTCTCCACTATCACCAACTGCCTCTCTACAATAAAATCCTGGATGACCACCAACTTCCTCAAACTCAATTGCAATAAATCTGAAATCATGCTCATCGGTCTCAAAGCCGTCCTCCCTTCCTCTCAGGAATTCACTCTCTCTCCATCGACGGCCACTCAGTCCCTCCCTCCCCTCAGATCAGAAACCTTTGACCCCACACTCTCCTTTAAACCCCAAAGACGTCATCAAAACTGCTATTTTTCAACATTGACCGCCTCCGTACCACCCTCTCAACCTCTGCTGCTTAAATTCTCATCCATGCTTTTGTTACCTTCAGACTTTATTGCAAAAGCCTTTTCTACGGACTTCCTTCCACTGACAAAAACTGCAACATGTCCAAAACTCTGCCGCTCACCTCATCACTCGCACCCACTCCAAAGACCACATCACCCCTGTCCTCAAACAGCTGGGTCCCCATACAACAGCGCAGTCACTTAAGGGTTCTGCTCATGACCTACAAAGCTCTCCATAACAGGACTCCTTTGTATCTCACTGACCTTATACAGCACCACCGCCCCTGCCGCTACCTCCGCTCTGCAGACTTAAACCTCCTCAAACCCATCACCAAATCCACGTACCGATACTTGGGGGACCAAAATTTGGCATATCTACTCCCCATCCACATCAAAAAGTCTGACTCAGTGCAAACCTTTAAAAACACGCTCACCTGTTCCACATATCACTCATAATCACTATTACTACTCTCCGGTTCCTCATCTGTTTTTTTATTTTGTCCCCAATGTGAAGCATCTTTGTGTCCTTTAAAAGCACTACATAAGTCACATGTAGTGTTATAATTACTAATACTGCTGACCAGAAGAGCGAATCAACTCAGTTCAGTTGACGATTTAAAGATTCACTTCTACTAATGTTTCCTGAACTGAGAGCCTACACAAACATAATCCATTCAAATCAGCATTGCAGAGAGGTATTTGCTAGTCGTTATTTACCTAATGTGAACCTAAGGAACATGCTTGAAGGTTCTTTTATGACCAGGACATTGTTATTGTAGTCTATTTTATGAGTATGAAAAGACCAATGAATGATGTGTTTTAGCCTCTGTGTAGTTATGGATGGGTTAGAGAACTATGCTTCTATGATTATCTGCACTTAGGACTACAGATAGAAATGAGCTTGAATCATCTTTGCTCTTGAGTGTAATGTAATTGTACATTGTCTGATAAATAAATACACGAAATAAGAGGAGCAGTGGCCCACCATCTGTATTATCTCTATCTTACAACTAACCACACCTTTGATGACAGGGAGGTCAGTTTTTGGTCAAGACGAAGAGATATTTCAAGAGAGGGGTGACGAAGGCGACATTTGTGGGAAATTATAATCCATCAAGAACAGATTGAGGGTCGATTGAGGCATAGTCTGTCTCCTTTAAAACAATGGTCTCCTCAGTTCTAGATCACACACAAAAAAAAGTCTTGGTAATGCAAAAGTTGTGACGACCTTTGTTTTTAATCCAACAACTTTTAAACAACTTTTAGATTAAAAAGATGGCATATGGCTCCTCCCTATATAGGAGAAGAGCTTGAAACCAGCTTTTTGAACAAATAAAAGTGAAAAACCATTTTTGCTCGAGAGGTAACATTTCCTTTGCGCCAATTGATGACTTAAAAAACCTGAATATAGTAAACAGAGAAAGTTGCGCTTGGCAGGGTTGGTTAAAGGTAAAATTAAATTAGGGCACTCATCATTGTTCTATTTTGCATCCACACAATACATAGAAATCCCTGTTTATTCATTTATCAACGTGCTTCTGATGTTGAGGAATACAGAGGAAGCTGTATGACTTATTAACTCATATTGTTGAGTAATTATGCAGAGTATAACAGCGGGCTATTATTCCCATGTGAACAAGGTTTATTTGAAGATTGTGGATATGGTCTGGCTCGGCGATAATGACACACACACATCCCCTCTCTCACTCCAGGGGACCCTCTGTAACACCCTTCCATGGAGCACACCACTGGACACTTAAAGGAGAGTGAATGGGACTGAGCTCAGCGGGGGAGAAATAAACCAGAATATTGTGTGGGGCGATGTAATTGATTGAGGTTGTGGTTAAAGAAAATAGCCGTTGTTGTATGAAGCTTGCTTTGGAAAGAGAAATCTCTAAATAGATGATGACCTATTGAGTGACCTGACCTACATGTCTGTGGGCAGTGGCAAGAAACTGGGGCACTTGGGAAAAGACCGTGCCAATGTTTCATAGGGTTGAAGCCGTTAACTTACAGGGCTGTGTAAAAACATCATAAAACATTTATCAGCATTTGAACATAAACAATATGGGCTATTCCAAAATATTTACAGGTTATGAAATCAATGGCAAGTCAAGATAGGTAATAAAAATAGGTTTGAACAAGAAGTGAATTGTGGGAGTATGATCCCACTACTCTGAAGGTTGGCAGTTCAGATCCAGGACAAGAATCGTACACTGCGGGCACAGAAAGACTGTCATGCCTCTGTCTGTATGCACCAGGGCACCTGTAGCTGCAGCAGTTGTTTACAACCATCAATTGTGGGATTTGGAAGGACATGAAAAATGCACTCAGTTATAAGGCGCTCTGGCAACCTTGAAAAGCACAAAATAAATCAAAGCATTTGTTTTTTATCTGCAAAGCAGTCTTCCAGTTTCTGAACCTCCCCCTCCTCCATCTTACTTCAATTTAGATGCTACACTCACATCTAAAAAGCTTCATGTTGTCCCAGTCTAAACCATTTAAGACATATCGTTGCCTCTAAATCGAATGAGATGATACTTCTCACTTACTTCATCTTCCATAGTCAGACATGTATTATGTTTACTTGCGTGAGTCTCATAATTATCTCCGACCAAACAAACAATGAACAGTGACATTTTTGTTTTAGCCTAACTCAGCTCTAAAGGAGTGCAGAATGTTATAAGAGCTGTTCAAAATGTCACTTTGTTTTTTTCACTCCATTTTAAAATAATTATCTGTTATATGTACATTTTTATCCTCAAGTTGTTTTAATTGATTGATTGATTGATTGATTGATTGATTGAATGATTGATTAATTGCTTGATTTAATGTTAGTATAGTGTAGTTTGGCAATTTATTATGTTTCGATCACTTAATTTATTTATTTAGCCTAATTTATGATCGACAAATAAAACAAGAGGATGTATAATGTCTGCCATATTTTATGATATTTTATCATAAAATATGGCTTGCATTGTATCTGTTTGGCTCTAAAACAAAGAGCTAATTAACTTATGAAACATAAGGTTCTGAAACAGCCCCGTTTTTCCAACTATAATTGAGTTCAGAAGACTGCACTTAGATTTGCGTGTAATGTTTTCACTGTTTAGTTGTCCCTCAGGCGGCATCAGCATTGCCAAGTGGATTCGTGTTTACCACTCTGCCAGCTGCGCTTCAGCATCAGCTGGAGCTCTCTCTCAGAGTTTTAAGAGTGCTCTGATCATTTGTAGAATTTAAAATGTATGGCATGAGTTTTATCTAACCCAAAACAACTTTCATGCGCCATGTCACTATTTAAAGACCACATCTGCAAACAAATTTAAAGTGCAAATAATTCAGACTTTGTATCTACAGTGTGTCTCGCCCTGGAGGAATTTATTTACAGTATATTCAATAAACAACCATCTAGATTGAACTCAGCAGAGAAGTCTAAAAGTGCTCAAAGCAGTGTGCGAAAAACCCGTCAATATTCGGGGGGGGGGGGCATCTCCGAATTGTTGCGCAATATAGATATACATTTTCTCAACATAGCTACTCTTTTATTTACAGTCTAAATCCTGCGTGCTTCTCCCATAGCTTCTCCCCAGTCCCTCTGCTGCCTGTGTCAGCTCCGCCTCCGTGAGCTGCTGGAGCCTCACGCTGAGAGAGTCACAGATTCCGACGTATTGCCGCTCCGCGCGTGTTCGCATTGTTTACTTTTCACTCCACAAACCCAGCATAACTTTATCTAACTATAAAACCAAAAAATATGAAGCGGATCTCTCTCAAATAAGAAGTGGCTGAGAGCTAGGGATGCGTATTTCGCACACTGGCAAAAAGTGATGTAAGATATTATTGAACACATCCATAGCCTTATTGCAAAGAAAAGTAGAGGGCTGATTTTGAAGTCGACATTTCATGCATGATTTATGATTTATTTATATAATTAAAAGATAAAATAAATAAAATCGATTTTGCCTATTTACCCTGAAACCTCACACCAAGGGGTTTCTAGTCCTATTTCGTAATGGTAAATATTTGGTGCTTATTAAGCCTGTAGATGTACAGTTGTACTCAAAAGTTTACATACCCTGGCAGAATTTGTGATGATTTTGTTTTAAAGCAGTACTAAGTAACTCTTGCCCCTAGAGGCCATAAGCGCAACTGCAGGTGTCTTAGCAAGTTACGATTTTTTAACTTATTAAATGTCTTGGAGAGTACGCTGACAGAAAAGGTGAAGGGAGAGAGAGGTGTTGTACATCCAGTTATACAATGGAAATAATTTTTTTCACTCAAACTTGGCTGTAAATACCCGTTAGCCTGTTAGCTTCTTCTCCGTGATTCCAGTGTGTATTGCTTGCTCCGCCCCGGTGGCAGTCAAGTTGCAAGCATGGTTTTCTGGCCAGAGACACCGGGGGAGATGAAAGACCCCCAATCATCCCATTAACACTTGTATTACCCCCAGAGGGACTACGAAAAGGATTTATTAAGGTAAACACGTTACTTAGTACTGCTTTAACCATTTTTCAAAGAATGTGACAGATAACACAGAAAGTTTTTTTTTTTTTTTTGCACTCATACTAAGTGGTTGTGTGAAGGCATTTGTGGTGAAACAACTGGGTTTTCTCTTTTCAAATCATAATGAAAAAGAAAGTACCAAAATGACCCTGACCCTGAACCCCAGTTCTGTGTATGCCCATTTAACATCAATGACAGCTTCAAGTCTTTTGTGGTAGTTTCTGGAGAAGGTTCTGTATATAATGGTAAAGCAGCCCATTCCTCTTGATCATAAACTTTTGATCAGGGACATTTTTGGTACTTTATGTTTTCATTATGATTAATTTAAAAAGAGCAAACTCTGTTTTCTCACCACAAATGGCTTCACACAACCACTAACTATGAGTGACAAAAAGCTTTTGCGTTTACTTTTATATTATTTGAATAATAGTCAAAAAAATAAAAAAATTCTGTCAGGGTAGGTACACTTTTGAGCACAACTGTAGATACTAAAAATAAAATAAACCATTATTCATTGAAAAAAATAAAATAAACTGATCCTAATTCTTAATAGATTCTATTCACAGCAAATCTGTCTTGTAGCTTTGTGTTTTGTCAACTTTACTCTTAGAAATAAATGACTCACAGTGAATTGACGCTTACTCTGCCAGAGGCACAATCACAGGCACCAGATTCCTCCTGCTCAAATGCTCAAAATTATTTTGCATTTACCAAAAAGATTTACATCAAGTTAATGTTGATTTATTGTACGACTGCATAACTTTTGATGTTGGTTGAAGAAATTGTGGATAATGTTTTAATGCAGAATGTTTTATCAACCAGCTGTAGTTTGAACACAGTGGTGCAGGAAGAGACTGGAGGGAGGAGAGGAGAAAGCCGAAAAGTATTTGGGTTTTCTTTGGGAGTGATGAGGATAATCAAGAAGAGTGCATTAGAGAGAGAGCTCATGGTAAAGATTCTTGACACACACAGACAAAGGACATTTACAGATACAGTTTGGACATTTTCAGAGGATGGATTGTGAATTTGTCAATATCCTGGTAGTTTCCACACTAAAGAGGACATTGTCCTTCCCCCCTTTCTCTGGCAGCTTGCACCAGTGGTTCACTTACTGATCATTGCATGGGTGTTTTGTGGGTTTTTTTTCTTTCTTTTTTGTTTTGTTTTTACAGAGAAACAACATTTTCAAAACCCTTCAATCCAAATGTTTACCATTTCTTCTTCATTCTATAGTTATAAATCAATACTAATGTGCTCCATAAGAAACATGTTGTTTCATGTCTGTGTTGGCAAAAGGCCACCGTTTTTTCACATTGAAATACGTTGAGCTTAGATGAGTTAATGCACACCTGCCTGGTTTTTGTGCATGCGCTCAGTCACGCAAAAAGACCAAAGATGTTGTTAGCATTTAGGCCCTGTCCCAATTCAAACCCTTGCCCTCGCTTTGAGCCCTTCCCCTTGATTTTGCGTGTTCCCGCGGAGGGGTAGGGTGTCCCAATACTTAGGAAGCAAGAGGAAGTGGCTATCTCCCCTTGAAAAGGCCCCTCCGCAGCGAGTCGGGTCAGGAGCAGACTTGTGGCCAAGGGAGTATAAACATGGCGGCTACCGGTGGAAGCGACAATTACGCCAGAGTCTGCCCGTCAGTATACACTGACGGCCGGGTGTGTGCCCCGGTGCGCCCCGGTGCACATGTGGATGTTTCGTGCTTATTCGGGTTCTCAATCTACTGACTCTGATTCAAGCTTTCAGTAAACAAAAATGGTCTCAAGCTGAACTCTTTCTCCTGTGAGGACTGTTGCTTTTTTACGTTCTACTTATGTGACACAGATGATTATTGATTATCGAAAACAGTAATGCATCACGTTTAATGTCGTTTAACAATAGACTGGATGTAAACTATACAATCTGAATGTGTAGGCCGTCTTGTTTTTAGACACAATGGTAGTTGGCAGCTAAGTTGAGCCAAGTGCCAAAATTAAACGAAACAACATACCTGAAACATCCCGACCGAACGCGTCTGCTGTTTCGTATATTTCCTTTCCGTTGATTTATCAAACGTAGATAAATCAACATGGCACACACAAGAGGCAGGAGCTACGTATTTCTTGTTATTGTAGTTTATGTGTATAAACTCTGTATTACCGCTATCTACTAGACGGGGGTGAAATCAGACACGTCGATGTTGCGCGTGACGTTAGGTACACGTCCTTTTTGCATACTAGTGTTGTCCCATTCCTTAGGGGAGACTCTTCACTTGCACTTCCCTCATTGAGGGGACTCTAATGTGGAGGGAACTCATAGCGAGTGTTCTCAGAGCAAGTGAGAGAAATGTGAATGTGAATGTGGCCTTAGCCTCTCCTCCTCTCCTCTATGGACTCAAACAGGGGTGAAGTTAGAAGCGACCAAGCTCTTCCACGTTTTCAATATTTAAATACAGTTATGTGAGTACTAACACGATCCAAGTATAGTCACACAAAAATAAACATATCTTCAGAATTCTTTAGGAGTGAAGTCAAGCTGCAAGTCATCACTGACCTGCCAGTGTTCATGTTCAGACTACAGTTGTTTAGACAGGCCTTCATAACACCTAGTGCTAGCTCTAGTTTTTAGTTTTGCCTGTGTTTTACCTTTTTATTTCATTTATTGTGGATGTTTTTCTGTTATGTGTATATGGAAAGCACTTTGGTCTGCCAAGTGTTGTTGTAAAGTGCTTAGGAGTAAACTTTGATTGATTGATTGATTGATTGATTGATGCAAATAGAGACTATTTACATCTGACATAACCACACAAGATTACACAAAAACTGCAGCATATAACAGCACACGTCATCACTGAGACATTCTGTAAAGCCAATGTTTGCAACAACTGATTCACAATATGAGGGGAAAAAAAGAAAGGGGGGAAAAAAACTTGCAGATCCGCTGCTCACACAAGTTGAGTCAGAGCCAGGAAAGCGCAGCCACGGAAAGGGAGAGTGCATGAGCTGAATACAACATGGCAGATCATCGTGACCGCTCTCTCATGGACACACACTTAGGCTGGAAACCGTGTGTGACGCTGCAAATCTCCACAGGGCAAAATCAATAGTGTTGTCAGAGGAGTTTCATATCATAATGATGACGGCAAAATAGCAAGATTGCAGAAGATACCTGAACACGAGCCAGTCAGCAGTTTGTTAATGAGGAACAGAGAGGGCAGGGGAGGGGGCTGTGGGAACTAAACAAGCCATATATGCATATACAATGAAATAGATCAGCTCCAGAACTGAGTCGAATCATTTTCAGTGGCTACAATGGAATACTGTTACCAGCCAAAACTCGCATTAAATTTAGAAATGAAAAAATACACTCTGCTATCATTGCATTTATTATAGACTGCTTACCCTTGAAAGTCCTCCTTAGAATTGGTATGTTTTGTCTGTTTTGTTTCCTCTATTTTTAGGTAATTTTCAAGCTCATGTACTTGACTTTTCTTGTTTTTCTCTTGCAGTTTAGTGTATTGACTGACAATTGTGGAAAAAGTGTATTCTGACTAAACAACATTAGCGCTGTGATATAAATTGGAAAATACTCAATATAGAGACTTTTAATTGCTTTTTTGCTGCTGATCGGATCAAACACCCCTTGTTTTAGCCAATCACAGCTAAGTCTCAATACGTAGCTAAACAGCAAAGCACGAAAGCAATTCGATATTGATCATATTATTGGTGTTCATAAGTCTGCAGCTGCATACCTTGTGTTTTTCCTGAGGGCCATGTTATTGGTTAGTATCCAAAAAGTTAGTTGCAGAAAGCTTGTTGTTGATGTCAAACTTGGAATACATGTGAAAAGATAGGAAAGGCGAATAACTCAGCATTCTGTGTAATGGCTTGTTTTGCAGATACAATACCACCATGTTGTATGGCTGAATACCATAGTTCAATTACTAAACAAACTAAATTAATTTTCAGTGGATTTAAAACCGTTTTAATTGGCTCCTAATCAAGGCCTGACAGTGTGTGATCATAGTAAGTGCCTCAGAAAATGAGAGGGTGGCAGTAAGATGATGGGAGAGGCTGATATAGTTCAGCAGCACAAATGAGGCCCTAAATCAATGGTGACACAGGCCTGTCATCTCACCATGTCACAGGAAGGTTTACAGAGTGGACCACGGGATCTTACTTCACAGGTTAGAAAACTGGGTGGGAATCTCTGGTACTGCTCTAAACTGGTTCAAGTCCTATCTCGAGGATAGGACGTACTTTGTCGAAATTGGCAACTGTGTCTCAGACAAAATTTCAATGACCTGTGGAGTCCCCCAGGGTCAATCTTGGGACCCCTCTTATTCAACTTGTACATCCTTCCATTGGGTCAGCTAATAAACAGCAACAATGTGTCGTACCACAACTACGCAGATGACACTCAGATCTACGTGTCACTGACGGCACATGGGCCTGTAGATACACTCACTGCATTGAACAGATCGGTTTGTGGATGCAAAACAACTTTCTCCAATTAAACTGAGATCATTGTATTTGACCCACAGACACAAAGACAAAGTGTTATCAGTCACCTTGAGTCTCTCTCCGAAACCAAAACATCAGGTTAGAAATCTAGGAGTAATCATGGACTCAGACCTGAACTTAAACAGCCACATCAAAGCAATAACATCATCAGCTTTTTACCATCTGAAAAACATTGCTAAGATCAGAGGAATAGTGTCAAAACCAGACTTAGAGAAACTTATCCATGCATTTGTCTCCAGCAGGTTAGACTACTGTAACGGCCTGCTCACTGGCCTTTCTAAACGAGCTGTTAGAGCTGCAGAACATCCAGAACGCCGCTGCTCGAGTCCTGACAAGAACCAGGAAATACGACCACATTAGTCCAGTGCTCCGGTCTCTGCACTGGCTTCCTGTCACTCAGAGAATAGAATTTAAAACAGCTCTGCTTGTGTACAAGTCTTTTCATGGTTTAGCACCAAAGTACATCTCTGACATGTTAGAGCGTATGAACCATCTCGGCCTGAGAACTTCAGGGAGGGGTCTCCTGGTGGTTCCCAGAGTCAATAATAAACACGGTGAGGCTGTGTTTCAGTTTCATGCAGCTAAAATCTGGAACAGTCTTCATGAGGATGTGAGACAGGCCTCAACTCTGACAATGTTCAAATCCAGGCTAAAACAGCTCTTTTTACCCGTGCATATGAAAACTGAAAGTATTTTATCTGCACTCTTGCTTTTACTGTAATTGATTAATTTATGTTGATGTTTTATTGATTGATTTGATCTGTGTTCTTGTAATTTTCCGTAACTGTGAAGCACTTTGAATTGTCTTGTGTATGAATTGTGCTCTACAAATAAACTTGCCTTGCCTTGCTTAAAAGGAGCCGGGACAAGGTGAGACAGAGTTGAAATTTTATAGCATCCTATTTTTATGTCTTTTTTTTATTATTCTTTATGTGTGACTGTAACACCGAACCTTATTGATTTAATGTATATATTTTAAAGTATTGCAAGTTTTATATGATTTAATTTCTTCACATGAAAACATGAAACATATCATCACATATCTTAAAAAATATACGAAATTTAAAAGCTTAATTTTCACAAAACATTTGGAGGAACTTACCAGAATACACCACTTGTAGACGGCTAGTGGAGATTTACCGTATGTGGCAGCTCATTTCTCAGCACAGCTCTCATGCCGTTACTCAGTTCTGACAGTGTCCCAACTGTGTGGGCTTCAGCCGTGATGAAATGCAATAAATGGGCTAACTACACTGCCACCCCACGCTGATGAAACCCTCTGTAAAAAAAAAAAACTAAAACATCTGCTTTAAAAAAAGAGTACAGCTAAGTGTTTAACCCCATCAAACTTTCTTTCGCTTTTCAGAACCGAAAAACATTGTGAAAAAGCTCCATCTCGAAGCTCAGCTGATGGGTACGATTTACAAATGCATAATTTTGTCCTTCTGGGCCCAATCTAAATGGGCACAAAGTACACATTTGAATTTGGCTGATTTGATTAAATTTGCCATAGAGGCACGGCTCAGGTTATACCACTTCATTATGAGCAAGTACCAGCCTGTGGCGAAAAGGCAAAACGCTATTCCGATAATGTGCACAGACGGCTTTTACCAGAACTTCATGGTCATTTGTTACAGGGTGCAACAAAGGAGAAGACCATGTTAGTTTGCGAAAGCCCCACTGCTCTGATATGGATATGTGATATTGTACTCTGTATGTATAAGGTCAGCACGATCTATAGGAGCCCACAGACTCGTGAAACATGAGCTTTACTGCAACGGAGGTGTCTTTGGGCTGCACTATACATATGGTTTGCTTCAGAATTATATTTATGAAGCAGAAGTAATCAACATAAAGGACCGTGCAAAAATAATTGAAAGTAGGAATCTCTCAATTTTGCCAAACTGAGGGTCCAAACAGCATTGATATTTTGAATTATCAACAACATATTCAGCCTTTGGTGCATCTGTAAAACATTTGCCAAGTCACAGCACAGCAAAAGAGAAGATTCAATATTGTGCAAAATTACAGAGGAAGAACGAGGGGCACACAATATTAATCTCCTCAGTGTTTCAGTTTCAGAACAATACCTGACATTTTCAGAGCTGTTAAGCTGTTTTCCATTCTCGTAACCTTCACTTCGCATCAGCTCCACCATCATCACAAAGTAGAGATGGGAAATAACAACCATGCATAAATAGCGATTTTACATACTTGTGCTGCTTCCTGTTTGCCCTGCGGTTTTCCACTTGAGCAAAGACTTTCAATTATGTAATAAAACACAATATAGCTGCCATTTACATCTTAGAGGTGGGTCGCTGCAGTCTCTCTGAACAAGATCCATGGGAAATAACAGTTAGTGTCTTGTACATTTACGTGAAAGTTTAATAATGAAGTGGAAGACAGGACAGACTAAATTATAAGGTCAAATGTGCCTTCTAGCTATAGAAAATGCTTTATTCGACTTATCTAAAAAAAAAAAAAAAAGTTTAGTTTCTTATTTGGCTAAAATGAACACCTTGGCCCCTCTAGTAATAGAAAGTTAACTTGGTCACCCAGGAGGTAAGAACCACTGCTCCTGCACATTGACAGTAGCCAGCTGGAGTAGATCATCTGTGTTGAATGACTCCTGGACACAACCCCAAGGAGTTTTACAATGATGTCCCACCAGTCGAGGCCCCGGTAAAGACCCAGGTATGCTCTCTATTGCCCGGGGAATGGAGTATGAATCATTAATTTTCAGACTACTTAACAATCCATCTGGATCTTAGTAATAAACAACAACAACATATTTTCAAATAAATCCATCCAATGTCCAACTGTCAGACTTGTTAAGTGTATTTGGTTACACAATGCTAATTTAGTAAAAGAGGATGCAATGCAGCAGATGGTAAATACCTCAGAGAACTGGAAATGGTCACAGACCAGCTGCCCAATAA
This sequence comes from Neogobius melanostomus, assembly GCA_007210695.1. Taxonomy (NCBI): domain Eukaryota; kingdom Metazoa; phylum Chordata; class Actinopteri; order Gobiiformes; family Gobiidae; genus Neogobius; species Neogobius melanostomus. The sequence goes on along the minus strand of VHKM01000073.1, from coordinate 3,175,875 downwards.
AAATGGCAAACAATAAACAATCTAATCATAGTTGGTTCCATCTTCCTTTCTTCATCTCAAACATTATTATGTTGAAAAAGACTGTCTTGATGCAGTCCACAGAGATCACTGTGGTCGGCTATGAGGCAGTAATGTGCAATAAAATGTATTATTCATGACTTGGCTTATTATTTACTTTCTTTTATCAACAACATTATTGTGTAAGGAAACCCACTGGAATTCATGGGAAAGTCAGAGATGGCAGCTCCGCGCACTCTAATCAGCAATTTATGCAATTTATCGTTGGGTAAATTTTATTTGCTTGTTAGATTGTTTATGGTTCTGGGCTACCCATTGAGAGCTTGACTGTAGTTTTAGGCCTAATTAAAGAAGATACATTGACATACATAAAACAAAATGTGCCTCCAACTGTATGCTTCTATCCATAGGTTTCAAGTGAAGGAAAAAATTAGGACTCTATCATGTGCAATTAACAATTCAATTCACAATGTTTGTGTCTTATATCTGCATTTCGTACACTAGGCAACTATGCCTCAGACAAGTAAATGGCGGGGTATTGAAAACATAATAATTGGCACTAGGTGTGGTAAATTTTTGTGAGAATGTCAGGCCTAGGTTTCCAAGTCTTGTTCTTACTCCTGTAGTCTCATCTGATTGCCTTCAGAGCATGGTCCAAATTCTCTTAGGACATCTCTTTGAGCTGTAAGTTTGGACAAGCATGCTGAAGTCTGTATTGGTTAACCTGTGTTAACCACTATAAGCTCTGGATGATTGGCTGACTCTGGCAAAAAGAGAAAAGAAGCATTGACTGACAGCTGCTCCTCCTGCTCTGTGTGTTTGCCTGAGAGCAGCAGTAGCATTAGCTACTGTCACTATGAAGCTACAAAGAAAAACTGAAGCTGTTGACGCCAACATGACAGGGATGGACTTAATTTTAGTCAAGGACTCATGTTTTATGGAAGCTTTCAAAAGACTGTGCTTTTGTGGGATGATCTGAGTAAAAAAAAAAAATACATATACATATACATTATGACACAAACCCAACAGCTCAGAATTAGCCCTGCTGTGGACCTGGTTTCTTTGTTTAGTCCTAGTTTAGCTCTAGTAGTCCCAAAGGTCTTCTTTGTTTTTAGTCCTTTTTTTAAGTTTGTTTGTTCCAGATTAAATTTTGTTAGCGTTATAGCTATAGCTACTATCCAAGCCTCCGCCTACGTACTCATATTTTGAAGTGTTTGAATACTTTGGATAGTTCAAAAATCAATTAGTATAATCACTGCCACCACTCAAAAGGTAGCGTTGATAAATAACACAAAATAAGCCCAAGGAGTAGTCACTCAATAGCATCCGTGTGAAATGCGTGAAACATTATTTACAGCGGAACAATTTTTGTTCACTGTACTTGAAATTATACTAAATAAATGGGCCGAAATTGTACCAAAACAGTCGGCTCCCCAAGTGCATTGACCGAACCAAATGTGCCGTACCGGAATGGTTCAATAATTGCTGTGTACCTGTAGTACTAGAGCAGGTAAGTAGGCCTGGTCGGTACTTCGATTGAAGACTGTTTGGAAACTGTGTGTGTGTGTGTGTGTGTGGTGTGTGTGTGTGTGTGTGTGTGTGTGTGTTGGTTGGTGGTGGTGGTCAGAGGGGCTGATGACACAGATTGGTTGCGTCGCTTCCATCAGTCTACCCCAGGGCAGCTGTGGCTACAACAGAAGCTTACCACCACCGAGTATGGTGTGAATGAATAATGACGACAGTGTAGCGCCTTGAGAAACCTGGTAACACAGGCTTTTAAAGGCTTGTTATTATTATTATAAAGATACAGTGAGACAGGACATGAAATTAGTGGTGGTGTGAGTAATGACGAGACAAATGTATATCAGCCCATGAAAAGACTAGTTAAAACAGAGAGACCTTAAGAAGGAACTTTTCCTAAAGAATACTAAGCATTAACACATTTTCAAATAATGACACAAAGAGTACAATTTTGTCATGACATGCTCTCCAATGTGAAAACAATTTCCTCTGCATCGGGATCATCATGTGTGCTCCATTTGCTGCAAGGCCACTTCTGTGAATGAGAAATGCTTCGTCACCCAACAGTGAATGGCAATGAGTGAACAAGGAGACCCCCTCCCAAAACAGGGCTTTCAGAGAGACGTAATGGCCTCCATGGACTAAGCTCATTTCTGGGCCACCGCCTCATCTTATGTGGTGTGATGCTCCTGTGTGGCACACAATGATCAAATGAAATTTATAATGATGCCCCGTTTCCTTTTGTGGCATGACGAGGGGTTAGGGTGTTTGAAAACTAAACATAATATACTTGAATAAGTAAAATACCAACAACGCCAGCTTGAATTAACAAGCACTAAAAGACACACAGGTTCGTAATTGAATAAGAGGCATAGACAGTTCCATTGCAAAAAATAAGGTTTCATTTATTTACTTTGTGTTAAGCTCAATAAGTTATTTGGATTTAATTTCCTTATACCAAGTACCATAAAAACAGGTTTACGTTTCAGTTCCTTCTCACGTTGGTTGTGACCAGCGTGGGCACAATTGTTAATTTACTTTTATCAGAGTATCCCAATGGATTTATCACAGTGGAGGGAAATAACTCAGATGACATGGGTACAGGAGGTAAAAGGCGAGAAGGCGAGACAGCCATGGTGTTGCGTGGAGACCTATTTAAAAAAGGAAACGTTAGGCTACGTAATCACTTACTCTTGCGTGGACCAAAACAAACACGTACCTCCTCCAAGCGCAGAGGCACGCGCTGTCAGGACCAAAACAACCGGAGGAACCCACACGGAGGACAAAAGCCATGCCATCGGCCACCATAGCCGGCCTCTGAACATCGCGGCGCAGGCCGGAGCTAAAAGTAATACAATCGCCTGATCACAAACTATTTAAAGACACGGTAGTTACAATAAAGAGAATACTGAATACCTGTGAGCCGCCCGCAGCTAACGCTCCGAGACTACCCGGAAGAGTGACGGTAGGCGGCGTGCGTGGGGGCGGTAGCAGTGAAAGCAGACGACGGTAAAGCTAAAGCAGGGGCTATTTATATTTTAGGGCTGGTGCCATCTAGTGGCAAGTCCAGCCTGCTACACTCATCCCCCCCAAATTTAATCGGCGTCCCGACGATTACATATTTACACAACTGCATACATCACACGCACACAAAGACATGGGCCCTCGCACCGTGCCACGGCCACTGCCAACAAAAGTTTAGACAGGACTGCGTGACGGCACAATTCTAAAAAAATGAAACGTAACGAGACAGCTACTACAGCCGCTCATGCAACCTCATCCAATGTCCGTAGCAACACGAACGAGGGGCCTTAACGGCACATTACACAATTGGAGAACACGAACAACGAGTAGACTAAATCTGGCTACTTACATGACTACATATCCGATGCAGTAACAGCTGCGCGTGAGCACTGGCGATGAACGAGGAAACACGGGTACGGCTCATACAGCGGCCCCTACATCTCATACCATCTACTGCTGTCAGGGCAGTGTGAGCCACCCTCAGAAGGCCAAAATAGTGTACCGTCAACACGAACAAACTGGTTTGGTTACACCTTTGCAACCTCCTCATCGTTCCACCCCGTGTACAGGCTAGATGAGGTGCCCTAAGAACGACCAGTTGACACAATCACTTGAAACTTACTTGGGCCCTAGCTGTACCGAGGCTCTTCCTCACTGACAACTTTTGTGTAACAATGGATGCGCCGACACGCGAACAGTAAATGAGGAATCCTTCATCTCACTTTACGTACCATTGCCTGGGGTGTAAGCCACCACTGGAGGCCGCCAGGGCACAGCACCCACCGCGGGCACCAAGCTGCTGTGTCCTCACGGCCACCGCCCCATGGCTCCCTAACAATTGTCCTTGAACCACAGCTGCCTCGCCTTTGAACAGAACACAATTTGAGTTAACACATTGCCACAGCTAATCAAGATATCACTAATGGTAGCATCAGCATGTTGTTTGTAGCTTGAACATATTCAAAAGTGTGGTTTTAGAACAAAACTGTCAACATAATTATGTCCATGAATAACAAATACATCAAATAAAAAGTAAGTCACACAAAACGACATGCAAATATACACACTTTGAAATAACACAAATGAACATAAAAGGTTGGACAGTGCATTTGCTAAACCAGCACTGAAGAACAGAGCCACTTACTAGGCAGCTACCTTTGCTTGCATTAGCAGAGATACACAAGTTTTATTATTTTTACATGGAACAGCCTCTATTTTAAATCAATTATCCTGACGACATGCGCCAAATGTGGCATGACGAGGGGTTAGGGTGTTTGAAAACTAAACATAATATACTTGAATAAGTAAAATACCAACAACGCCAGCTTGAATTAACAAGCACTAAAAGACACACAGGTTCGTAATTGAATAAGAGGCATAGACAGTTCCATTGCAAAAAATAAGGTTTCATTTATTTACTTTGTGTTAAGCTCAATAAGTTATTTGGATTTAATTTCCTTATACCAAGTACCATAAAAACAGGTTTACGTTTCAGTTCCTTCTCACGTTGGTTGTGACCAGCGTGGGCACAATTGTTAATTTACTTTTATCAGAGTATCCCAATGGATTTATCACAGTGGAGGGAAATAACTCAGATGACATGGGTACAGGAGGTAAAAGGCGAGAAGGCGAGACAGCCATGGTGTTGCGTGGAGACCTATTTAAAAAAGGAAACGTTAGGCTACGTAATCACTTACTCTTGCGTGGACCAAAACAAACACGTACCTCCTCCAAGCGCAGAGGCACGCGCTGTCAGGACCAAAACAACCGGAGGAACCCACACGGAGGACAAAAGCCAGGCCATCGGCCACCATAGCCGGCCTCTGAACATCGCGGCGCAGGCCGGAGCTAAAAGTAATACAACCGCCTGATCACAAACTATTTAAAGACACGGTAGTTACAATAAAGAGAATACTGAATACCTGTGAGCCGCCCGCAGCTAACGCTCCGAGACTACCCGGAAGAGTGACGGTAGGCGGCGTGCGTGGGGGCGGTAGCAGTGAAAGCAGACGACGGTAAAGCTAAAGCAGGGGCTACAGTATTTATATTTTAGGGCTGGTGCCATCTAGTGGCAAGTCCAGCCTGCTACACTTTCACTGAGCAAAATTTGACCATGGCCGTACGACAGTGAAAATGAATGCAACGGAGACGTGAAATATGGAGCTCAAAGGCTGAAACAGCAGTCTTTTCCATCATTACATGCTATGCCAAATAGGCAGAGATAAGTCCCTGACCTGCAAGTCCAAGTCAAGTCCAAGTCCCTGACCCACAAGTCCAAGTTAAGTCCGAGTCTGTGACCGTCCCAGTCTAGGGCCAAGTCTCTGACCCCGCAAGTCAAGTCCAAGTCCCATGGTTTCTATATGTTTTACACTAATTCAAATCACGGTACAATAAAAAAAATGTGTTTGTGCTGTTATCGTTTTTGAGATATTAATGATTGTTTTTTGCAATAGGTAAGGGAATTATTTTGTTGGTGATTTTCCTTTTCTGGTGAGTGGAGACAAAGAATCCTACTTCTGCATCATTCCAGCTAACATCCCTAAATCATTTGGGTGTTTCGCTTTGCCTATAGTGGATCAAAGTCGACCTCAATTCCTCAGCCCAATCCATCTCAGTCCGGTTTCTCAGTGTCTCTACAAAATCGTTCACATTAGTTGTCCTTCTCATGCTTTTATCTTTCTCACTCCTAAAGAGTCTTGGGGATTACAGTTTGACCATCCTGGGCCTCAGTTGTGTAACATAAATGTTCATTAAGTTGCTTTGTACTACATAGGAGTGCTGACGGAACCTGAAAACATAGGGCGGCATTGCACTTTAGACGGACACTTTAAATTTAATATCATGAAATAATCACTTTTTGTTTCATAGAAAAATACATGGGGCGTAGTATTTTGTTTTTATTAATTCGGCATTTTCAGTCTCCCTCTACTCTGCTCCCACCGGCTGATGTCATGGAGAGCAGCTCTTTATGTTATTCAAGTCAGCTTCACCAGACTTGCTCTGATCATTCAGTGCTCAAATTACAGTACTTACACTAAAAAGTGTGTCTTGATATTATTGGGATTTTGTTACTGCCTCTCTCCCCTCTGTACCTGCAGGTTATGAGTTCAGGCATTTTATATGCTTAGAAATTAGGTCTGAAATCCTTTTACTCATAATATTTTAAGTTAAAAAATGCAGCGATTTGCCTGTTTGCTTGGTATTGTACATTCAATGCATTTAAAACAAACATTAACGTCCCGCCGCAGCACCAGGAGGCTTGCCCGCCCTTTCTCTCCACACTTGCTACATCATGCAGTAAATGATGTGGGGCTAGTGCTCCCTGTGTTATGAGAAGGAGCCTGTAAAGTTCACTCCCTTGGGGCAATCGCCTCATCACCCCGCTGCTTCAGGCCCAGACACACAGATGCTTTCTTCTGACATGTGGATCCCGGAGGTGAAACAAGAACACAAGAAAATGCAAAAAGCACTGTTCCTTCAAAATAACACTTGCAAAGGTCTATATCAAATACAGCCTCCTCTAACCACAATCACTAATATTGCTGTTGTTGCAGCCAATAATAATACCACTGAAAATAAACTACCAAAACCAGATCCTACAATATACATGTTATTACGGTATCACTTTATTTTACAGTACCTTGATACATTGTACCTGACTTAATTTAGTACAATGTAATGGGCTCTGTAACAATCTGTAATAACTTGTACCTATTGGTTACATAATAGAATAACTTGTATTAGTACTTTTGTAGGCGCATAATGTAATAGGACACGAGACCTTTAGGGTTAGGGCTTAAGATTAGGGTTAGAGTTATGTCTTATTACATTATGTACCTACAAACTACTAATACATATTATTCCATTGTGTATCTAACCCATAGGTACAAGTCATTACACATTGTTACCGAGCACATTACATTGTACTAAATGTAGTTAGGTACAATGTGTCAAGGGTACTGTAAAATAAAGTGTTAATGTTATTACAAGTATGTAAGTTATTTTTCAGATGTAGCAGTATGGGGTCGCTATTCCCAATGCTCGCCCCTTTCTGGCCTGTCACCCCTGACGTCACCCACCAGTCAGGAGGGTTGCAGCCCTGCAGTGGCAGGGAGCATAAAGCCGGGGGTTTGGCAAAAAGTTTTGCAGGTGTTACGGCCTCCAGCTCCTTCATTTTGGCCAGTATGCCATTCTGTGTCGTGTCTGTGTCCCTTCGTGTAATTAATGACTTTGTGTATTCCAGGGACCACTCAAGTTGGCCTTGGTGGCCAGTACGCCATTTTGTATGTGCCACTTCTTGGGATATTCACTGTAATGTGACGTGGAATTAAATGACACTTGTTTGATGAGTGATTATTTTATTTTGTTTCTGATGGGCCTAATTTTGTTAGTCTTGTTTGCTTTTATTGCCTTTGTAAATATTGTAAATAGCCTTAGTTGGGTTATTTTTTGTTACACCTTTTGTAAGTTTACTTTTTACACTCCTTTTATTAAATTACAACTTTATTTAACATTTTTACATCTTGGTTTTTGTTGCAACTTTTAACCTTAGCAGAGCCGGGTTGTAACAGTCGGCATCAGTGAGTTGAGTGTGTGCAGGCTAGTCCGTGTAATTTATTCTTCAGGGCTAACATGTGTTGTGTCTAAAGGTGCGTACAGACCTAACGCTGACACACCACCAACTTCCATGTTAACCCTATGTAGACGTGCTTCGACGCACTTCGAAATGTAAGCAAAGCTGTCCACGTGTATGAAGCGTAGCAAATGCGAGCGGATGAGGAAAAACGCGCGTCAAAGCCAGTGAGAACAGCGCGGAACAACTGCTTCATGCACTCAAGTAATCACAATCTACACGTGCGTTCATTTACGCCTTGTTAACCAATCAGGGACTGGACAGGAGCCCCGTCACTCACATCTTCCACCTGTTAACTCAGCTCCACTCCGCTCTTGGCCGCCTCCTCAGTCCGCCCCAGTCATCTCCACCCCCCACGAGGAGCTCAAAGTGAGCATAAGGCAACACGTTTGAGAAATAAAAGTCCTAAAGAAATAATAAACAGTTTTACAGAGGAGATCACGTTGAAGCAAAACACCTCTTTCACTTGCGTTTTTTCCTCCCCTCTTGTGCGAGGGAGAGAGAGGGGCAGAGGAAAAGTTACGTGAATGAGAGGAACAGAAGCTTAATCGGGCCGTGTGATTGTTTTTTTGTGATAACAAACTCCATAGAGGGAAATATCGATGTTATATTGTGTGAAATAGTGACATTTTCATTCAAATAAAGTCAATTCAGAGGGTATTTACTTTATTTTTAAAAAAGCATCAAAGAGCCATAAGTCCCATCAGGACAAGTTGATCATCGTGGTTTGCGCTCGGCCTGATTTGTATGACACGCCTCCTAATTATGACGCTTGCAAAACTTCACACGCGAGCAAGCAGGCGTTTCTTGACCTGTGGCGTGCCAGGTGCCAGGTCCTGTGCCACCCCCTCTGGTATGTCAGTAACTTTAGCCTGAAAATTGATTTCGTGATCAAAATCTAAACATGCCTTTCTATAGGTTTCTGGTTCAGTCCAGCCTCCCTTTGGAACATCTCTTACACTCCGCTGTTGCCTGGAAGTGTTTTATTTTGGGGGTTCTCCTGGACATTGTTGATGCTGTCTATGTTACTGTCTATGGAACTGTCTAATTGTATTAGAATTCAAGGATGTCCAAAGTAATCTATTTTCAACAAAAATACAAAAACTACCATTCCAAAGTTTGGGTCCCCAGTCCCCAGGCCAGTTCTATAGCTTCTCTAATCAGCACAACAGTTTACAGCAGAGCTAGCATAATTGCACGAGGGTTTTCTAATCAACAATTACTCTCTAACACGATTAGCTAACACAATGTACCCTTAGAACACTGGAGCGATATGCCACACCTATGTACGTATAAGTATTCCATTAAAAATCACCCGTTTCCAGCTAGAATAGACATTTACAACATTAACAATGTCTAGACAACCCTTTTGTTTATAAACAGAGGCGTCCTTCACATATCTAACCCAAGACAAAAATTACCCGTCTACAGCAAAATTGGACATAACCTTGTGATGGAGCTATGTTAGTTTTGCTTGAAGTAGTTACTTTAAGTGGTTAATGTCTGTTAGAGAAATAACAATGGTGCTCGAGAGGATTGATGAAGAATAGGCAGCAGTCAGGATGTCTTATGCAGGAGACGTTTATTTACCATTGTTACGGGATCCGGAGACATGAACTCGAGACATTGCGCTAGTCATACCATTCAAGTCTGTCTATGCTTCCACAGAAGAGGGATAAAAACCGTCTAAGAGCGTCATATTGATACGCAAGCAAAACATTCAGTGGCTCATAGTGGACGCCTGAGCACCACAGTCAAGGCTATGACAGAGATAGTACGACTGTACAGCTTGACCCACGGGTAGTACGACTTTACAGCTTGACCCAGTATGATAAATAGCGATTTAATGTTATTCTTTAACAATTTCCAGTGGTGGAAAGAGTACAGACATACAAGTAAAAGTACAATTACATGGAAATTTTACTCATACTATTTACCAAGCTACACTTTAAAAAACACAACCACTATCCCTCAGTTAAGAATAAGTCAAAAAAGTGTTAGGCCCACAAGAGGCCCTTTCCCACACCATCTCAAATGTTCGGCACTCGGGTCTTTTTAGGAAGATAGTGATGTGGATAGTTTGCACTGAATTTGTTCAAAAGACCTTAATCCGTGGTGATAAATGACAGGTCAACAAAGCCCTACCTTCACTGGCAGATCTACACTGAGCTGGAGGCAAGTGTCCCCTGTCATCCTTTTGTCATAGTCTTTCTAGGACCTGACCTGACAAACATATTGATCTGTATGAATGATGTGAAAACGTTTTGTTATTAGCTTTATTGAAATGCTAATGATACTCAAGTGGGAGAGCTAGCTCCTGTAAACTCCTCCAACTCCTCCATTCTCTATATTAGCGATCTATTCTGCACAAAATGTATGTTTTATGCCTGATACTGACGCGGTATGTGTCCTATTGTTTATAAGACAGTCTCCGCCCTTTATTGATAGTATAATCCGTTTTCTCCGCGATAAAAACAAATAGAACCACGCTGAGCCATGATGTCAGACACGGGTAAGAAAGACAGCCAAAGAGCGAGTGGAGGAGGCCGGACATGCGCCCGAGGAGCCAATGTCAGCCTTGCTCTTTGAGCTCTGGCCAATCAGAGCAGGGAGTGCGCTTACACAGCTGCTCTGTGTGTGGGGGGCTGCGATCACAGGAGGAGAGAGGAGCGGCTGGAGGGAAAGAGCCGAAACTCTCGACGATAAAAAAAAAAAAAAAAAAGTGCGTATAGGACCCGGAATTGTATTTCTTTTTTTCCCCCGGGACAGACTATTAAAAAGAAGGACAATCAGGAAAAAACAGGACAGGTGACAACACTAATCCAGATGACCTCATCACCATTTATCACATCTTTTTTGCTGAATCTACGCAGCTGGTTAGACAGCGTTTTGTCACAACACAACAAAACACTTTCTCTTGTCATTGTCTGTCAGGTGATTAGCTGTAGCTGAGTGATTCGAGAATCCCTTGAAAAGCGTTTTCCAATAAAAGACTGATTTTCAATAGTCTAGCTCTGTATCCCACTGGTGAGGATAGAACCGCACATTCCTGCATTCACAACCCCTAATTGTCAAAATGTTCATCAGCAGGAGAGGGCTATGCTAAGGTATACATTAAGGATCAAGTGAATAGATCAGAGAAGTCTACATTAAATATGCAGGGGCAGTATTTGTGTGCATTAATGAAGTGCATGAGGTCTGAATGATTGGAGGCTTCCTACTGTAGCTGCTCATTACTGGCTTTCCCACTCTAACCTGTGTCAGCATCGAGCTCTTCTCCTGAGCGCCACATCGAGAGAGCACAGAGAGTGGGGTTTCTGTGCTTAGACAGATTTCAGCATGCAGAAATTAGGTTGCAAATTGCACTTCACATTAAGCACGCAACATTTGAAACTTTTGAAATTTGAGTTTCTGGTGTCGCATATATTGAGAAGGGCCTTGGTTCAATTCCCAGGCCAGATTGTTTCTTTACGTTTCCATATTCTCCTAATGTGCGCGTGGGTCCCCAAGATCCTGCGGTCGCCCACTGCGGTCGCCCACTGCGGTCGCCCACTGCGGTCGCCCACTGCGGTCGCCCACTGCGGCACAGCAGGTTGCCCTGATTCACCAATTGGGGGATGTGTCAAAGAAGACACAATTCCTTATGAAGACAATGAAGCAGTGGTGGAAGAAGTACTACATTTTCTTAATTGGTAAAGACACCGAAGCAACATATAGTATTTACTTAAGAAAAAGTATCACATTCAAATTCTACCTAAGTATAAAAGTATCCACTTTCTTACTTGATAGATCAATAAAGTATACAAGAAAAAAAACAAGCTGATAAAATTGACAAGTTATTAAAACAAACGAACGTCAGTATTCAAGAATAAACTTCTACTGGTGCTTCTGCGAACTAAACTTCTCGATACTGTTGGCTTTCATCGCAGTGAATTATCTTTCCCCATCCAACCTGATCCTCCTTTTGACATTTAAGTAACACTTTGTATTAAAAGAGCCAAAACGAAGGATGGGAAAATAGATGGATAGAAGCAAAGTGCAATACAGATAGATAATGAGTGGAGGAAATCCTCTTGTAAGGAATTAAGAAATGGTAGAAGTTGGAAGTGGACAATATTCACTGGCTTTTCAAATGTTTTAGTTAGTCCTCAGGTCCATTTGTGCTGCCCTTTTGTTCACTATTTCTTAACTGTCTGCAACCGGGAGTCTTATAAAATATTAATAATAATCCATTTAAGAAGCATGAAGTTTGGATATTTGAGTTTTAATGGCAAACTAAGCAAGGAAATATGAATAAAAACGAAAGCAGCGATCTCACTATTTCGCGTGTCACTATGAATTTGCATTTGGTCGAGTTTGGCTTGACTTAAGGTCATTTAGTTTTTGAGCAAAGGCTCCCAAAAATGTAGTCAATGAGACACTAGAGCTGTCAGTGCCACAGTCTGCTGCCGACTGTAAAATTAAGAATGGACTTATTGTGGCCTACTTCTTCCTATAACCATAAGGAAATGGCGGTTGCTCCGAGTTTCTAGATGGACTTTCCATTGACACATCTTTGCTCTTCTGTAAGTCAGTATTGAACACAGGCTTGCAATTTTGACCTCCACGTTTTTTGTCTTTACGTGCACAACATCGTCCTAATTTTGTTCTTTTACTAATTTAATATTTATTTTTTCCGTTTTCTAAATTATGGAGCTGGCTCCAAAAACCCAACCAAATTGCTAGCGTGAACAAGCTTCAGCGAGCCCGTGCTGAACGCTATGGGGAGGCCTCGCTCCTTCTGTCCATTCGTAATATTTCTGTCTATGTGCCATGTGGGCATAACCATAGTGACGAGGGATTGCAATATTGTTTTTAGGATATTTGCAGTTGTTTGTCACACCACTGTGCTCGAAAAATAAGTTTGATTTTACAACTGACAAGTACCCTATGAAAGTTGAGGACACAGTAAACTCAACTGGGTCAGGATTCAAAGGTGGCAATTTTTCTGGATCAAAAATTCATGTTAATTTTTTCTCTTTTTTTTCTTTAACATTGTCAGTGTGCTCCTGGTATCCCCTACTGTTTATTGGCCCCTCGCTGGTAGAACTGGATCCAGATTGGGACCTCCAGAGGCTTTAGCTCAGACCCCAAAGCATTTTCATCCTTTCAATTTATATTTAATATCTTTGGCTGAATTGAATGCATATGTCTGCACCCCCGACATATGCCGAAGGTTACGAAGGTAAGGTCTGGGGACCTTAGGCACATTAAGTCGGGGATCCCTGCTATTGTAGTGTTATTATTTAATATTACTCATGTTACGTGAAGTTTCAGACCCAGGCGGTTAATACGCAACCTTTGTAAAACATTTCAACTTACAGACAACCACTTTAAGAGAACATTTCAAAAGCTGGTGACCTGATAACCATGTGTACCTGAAAAATAAATGAATTATTGCACACTGATTGAACAAGAACTACTTTCGAATCACAGATGAGGTGTGTGAAGAAGTTTGCTAATATCAAGGCAATGTTAAATTTCCATTCTTAAAAGAGGAACAAAGAAATACTCATGCTGGTATTGAAGTTTCGCTGCAAATTTGCAATCAATAGAAACAAGTTACTTTTTACCTTCATGATATTTGCTGTACTAAAAAAGAAAATTAAAGAAAATCAGTATAATTTGGCAATGCAGTCGAGCAGTAAATTACTGTGTTGGATGAAGTATTATTATCCTGATATGAGGTTGAAAACATGTTGTAAATACTTGAGCAGATCTTCAGATCAGGTGGTTAAATATACCATCCATCCATACATCCATCCATCCATTTTCTTCCACTTGTCCATTGCCGGGTCGTGGGGGCAGCAGTTGCACCAGCCCCTATGACTCCTCCTGCAGGTGGTGGGTCCACAGAAGGACGGCCTCATGGTTCTAACCGGGCCTGTTGGTCTCTTGTAAGGGGCCTCTGAACCGCTCTTTGTCTGACCCGTCACCTAGGACCTGTTTGCTATGGGAGACCCTACCAGGGGCATGAAGCCCCCGACAACAGAGCTCCTAGGATCATTCGGGCGCTCAAACCCCTCTACCACGTTAAAGCTGGGTACCTGATTTTTCCTGCACAAACTCTGACATTTGGACCAAACTAATTTCTGGCGCTCACAATGCCTCATGCATGTCCGAATTGTTCAAGTAAATAGTTTATATGCATGTTTCAAGCCCGTGTACAGCTTTGAGCATTGGCAAAGTGAAGAAGGGGGTGCCACACCCAAAATAAATTTCACTGATTTAGGTTCTACTTCTATCTTCTATTGCTCAATAAACAAAATAGTTGAAGACCATGCAACAAGGTCTGTTTTTTGTTCTGTTTACAACACACTTTGTGTTGGTAAAAACAAATTTATTTTAACAACAAAAAGTCAGGTACCCCAGCTTTAAGGTGGGGGTTCCAGGAGGGGCGGTTAAATATACAACTTCAACAAAATAATAATTTTAAAGTGTGATAGTGCGTTGCATTGCTAAGCAACCGCTCCCAGAGGGCACCTGTCTCACTTATGATTTACACCCCCGTCTGGGTAAACTTATGAAGGTCTCATCTGTGTAACTGGAGATTTGAGAAGGACTGGAGCTTCGGATAAATGCATTCACTGAGTTACACAGAAATGCATTCACCAACCTTATCCCAACGCTTAAAGCAAAGCATAATGTATTAATTGATGCACAGTTCTCCTTTGACTTTACAGTGTTGTCTCATCCCCGAACAGTTGAACTTATTTTCCCATGTCCCATTAATAATTCACACAGACAGACTGATCAATAAATTCCAGTTTTCTGCAGCATGCAGTATTTAGCAGCTCTGCCTTTCTCTTTGCACTGAGCATCTCACCCCGCACAAGTCTCAATGCAACATTTATAATGTTTGCCCTTACCTTGAACAGGCGCAGGATGTTAGCCACCATGATGGAGACAGAGCTAGAGGAGGCTCCGATAACACCCACCACCCGCTCAGGTTTGGCGATGATGGGTGAGCCTCCGTCCCGACACTTCACGTCAGATCCGTCCTTCTCGATGAGGGCTTGGACAAAAGTGAGCGACTGCTCCAAGGCATGAGTGTCCCGTGAACAGGTGTCCAGGATACGGGCGCCCAGAGTGATGTTTGGCAGCAGGTTGTGGTCATTGTTGATGCGATCAAGGGCAAAGAGCATGGCTTCCAGTCTGTGGATCCCCTTCTCCTTTTTAAGCTCCCCACATGGCTTACCATCGTGTCCTCTGGCATGCACTGGGAAGAGCCCGCCCAGAGAGATATCGCCATCAATGCGGATGGAGTTCAAATGTGTGTGTCCTGGCCCTTTGGGTTTGGCCGCTTGAGCCGCCTTCAGGCTCCCATGGAGTAGCAGTAACAGCAGAGGCAGGATCAAGCCGTTTGGATGACAGCCGCTCCGATACGGTCTGTACACCGCACTCTGGAACATGACCAACTCCAGCACTCACTCTGCAGCACCAGCCAGGTATTACTTTATGATGGCCACAGGGTTAATTGCAATAGCTCTCGAAGCAATTGGCACAGGGAAGGCTGACTCTCATGTCTGTCCTCGTTCCCAGGCATTCAATTAACATGGAGTCTGAGCTTTACAGTGTAATCCTGTTTTCTCCTTCTCACTGTCTGGTCCGACCGTAGCGGTGGGCAGTGCTGTGTGCTGTTGTTCACACAGAAGTCTTTAAATCTTTCATATGGAGCATTAGGTCGACAAAAGGGGAAGGATTATGCTTTTTCTCCTCTGCGTTTCCTTGTGCCTCCCTTTTTTCAGCTCAATCAGGAATTTTTAATCTGGCCTTTCCACAAGGCAAAGCTTCAGTATATACCAGTGTCTGCAGGCCTGGGTAGGTCCAGATGCATCATGCTCAATTCCTACAAAAAGCACAAAGAGAAAGACTGTGAGAGAGAGAGAGCAAGAGCTGAAAAACACACAGGTTTAGTGTTGGGGTGAGCCTTTCAGAGACTAACCTTGTTACTGCAGCATTATGTGAAATGGAGACTCGGCTCTGAACCTAAATTCATTTCTTTTTCATTTACGGCTTTTACACAGCACACCTACATTTGCCTTTATTACATTCACAGAGTGCTCAAGGTTGGCAGGACTGAAGTCAGCTCCCACACACTTCATTTTCATCTCTCAACCTTCACTGACACACAGCAACTGTCATAATGTTGTGATAGGCTCTGCACGACATACAGATTAGCATGTTGATATGAAATGAGTGTGAAATCCCTATGACTCTCATTTCCTGTATGTAAACACTTCCTACTTGCATCAGCAATCAAAGTTGTGCATTCATTTGACTCCGCAGTAGTAGTATTTTCTCAGTTCATGCTACATTTAAAAAAAACCACAAACATTTCAAATTATTTTCATTTCAGGCGACTGTGTGAGTTGTGCAGCTACATCAAACGTAAACATTTTGGTTAAAGAGTACTGCTTATTTCTCAACATAAATGAACAGCCATTCAGGATCATTTACGTCGCCTTTTACTTCCATAATATTCTGTTCACGTCCACTATTCTCAGGGTCTAAGAAAGAGAGCTCTAGTAGCAGAAATCCCCGGAAGCTGAACAAAGGAGATGCTCCAGAAAAACAACAGGCCCAATGGTTCTGTCTCAATGTCCAAAGAAGCATGTGTAGGTGCCTTGATTTTTTTGCCATGGAATAGGATTTGACAACTTCTGGCTCATGAAATCACACCAGAAATGTCCAGGTGCTTAATTTAAATGTCAAAAACAACATTTTTACATGAGCGGTTTCCTGCAGTGAAACAGAAAACGTCACGATAAGATGCCGACGGTTTGGAAATTCAGAAGGCAATTGTGTTTATATAGAAATTATACAATGTTGGAAGGAACTCAAAGCCTTGATACTAATGCGCTCGAATTTGCTAGTTTGAGCAATACCCCTAAATATACACAATCTCACAAATAGATTTAAAACTGTAAATAATAAATCTAAGTCACACAGAAGTACTTTTTTTATATAGTAACATTACAAAATGTATCTCTATGGACTCATATCAATATTTGCAAATCTGTTTCAAGTTAGCCACCGCAACATCTCATCCATTGCAGGCCAACTTGTGGGGATGATCATACTGACTGTAATAACCTTCAAAAGGAGCAATCTCCAACACAGCGCAGCACAATAGAGCAGTAGACATGGGTTTCTCTTGGGAGTGGGCTGGAGGCTTGGGATTGGCACAGCCTGAGATTCATTGAGAGCATATTGCTACTGACAAGGTCCTTTGAATACACCCAACTATCCTCTACTGAGAGAGAAGCCATTTTCAGAGCCCATTCACCGCAGGTTCTCTTTAAGTCTAGCAGAGCTGATGACAGCTAAGAGTCAACCATTTCACCTATGACCCTGCAGGCAAAAAACCCCAAATCTATCGAGCATCTGTGGTGGGGGGTCACTAGAGACACAGAACTCAATTTCTTTTTTTCTTTCTTTTTTTAACAGCTGTTATAAAGTAGGTGTGAACTACGAGAGCATCTAACTCGCTCCTGGGCGCCTTTACAAGCCGGGTTTCTTGCTGCAGATATAAGCACATGACAGGACCACTGATGCTGCCTATATCCAACATAAACATCAAGTTTGATCACATGACTCTTTTGGTAGTCTTGTGTGTTACAAATCCTTCCAAAACCATGCACTCGGTTGGAATAATCAAGTCGGTGTCTTCATACGAGTGTCTGTGGTTTTGCTTTCTGTATCATGTTTGAAATCAGCAGCAGAGTATAAAATCTTGTAGTGTGTCCCGGTCCCAGACTAAAGAGTACTTCTTGCAGTGTTCGATCACACCATTTTGGATAGTCAATCAAAAAAAAAAAAAAAAAAAAGACAGAGGGAAAAACAATAAGGCGTTTCTTAGATATGATTCTACACTTCAGATTTAGAGACAGATGTCCTAGAACCAGCCGTATTTGCTCAAAGATCACTCATGTCTTTTAAAAAAAAAACAATGTATAAATGCTGAGTGCACCTAAAAAAGACATCTCACATCCCGTCTGCTATTATCATACTAATCAACGCTTCTGTCTACAGACGCATACGTCAGGATATTTTCCCGTTTTGGTTTGCCATAAATCTCTCTCTGCTGTATCGGAGAGATCTGAGTGCAGTTCTGTGTGGGCCTGCCGTATCTGCTGAATAAATCACAGCCCAGCATTAATCTACTGAAGCATGCGGTGTGATCCCTGCTTTATCAAACAGACTTCCTCTTCTGAAAGGCCATGGTTGTAGCGTAAAAATAGCTAAAGTAGTACTAAATGTTATGGCGAGTTACATAGGTTGAGCTGGTGTCTGTTGATACTCAGTAATGAACTAATAATGTCTGTGGCCATAATAGATATCATCAAAATATCACAAACTAATGTAATGGAAATGCATGTTGAGATTGTTATAGAGATGTACAACTCCCTTGTTTCATTCATTTTGTTAGGAACTTGCACAACAACTGAAGGGTGTGCAAAGGAACAATTTTCAAAGGCAATGAATGAGAGAAGAATATGAACATACAGCTTGTATTTACAGATTAGATGCTAATGACCTACCTCAATAAACAGGAGGAAAACAACAAACACTTATGAGCCACAAAATGTCACAGATGGCTGCAGGAATCAACAGAGATTTATATCAAGAGAACAACCTTTCCTCAGCTGCCAAGGCACATTTCAAATACTGTGCATTCAGGCCATACAATAACTAATAATCAAATAAGTGCACATGTTCTTTTAAGTTAAATGGTATGACAAATCAAATACAGCAGTGTGAAAAGTATATAAAGGGCCATACTGCGCATGGAACACCTTTTACCGCAGACAAGTCTAGCTCTATACTGCTCAAACATGATTATTTCACTTTTCAGTTTCCGTGACCTGTGCTATTCTTGCTTTCAGTGTTTGATTTCTTTACAAGTCCTAACTCTGAATTCAAGAACACGATATGGAATGCAAGCTAAAACATTGGACACCTTAGTTTCAGAACACAAATACTATGATAGTAACAACTATTGTTTGAAAAAGGGCACTATAAAAAACAACCCCACTTTAGATATTGTAATGAGTGAGTGTTTTCCGATGACCATTTGTCTGTGGGTAGATGTGAGCAGCTGCTAACCGCCTGAGTCACGGGGGAGACTTTTGGAGTGCGGCAGTGGCTCCTCTCCCACAGATGGACAGGAGGGGCTGCCTAATTGACACTCCGGCATGTTGCTGCTCCTCACTCGATCAATAGACCAGGCAGAGGAGGCAGCCCAAAGGAAACTCAACCAAACAGAGCACAGGACACTTAAGAGGCCAAGAGTTTGACGAATTAGTGATATTACCTACATATAAAGCAACATTTTTTGTTGCACTCAGTTTAACGTCTTAACCCCCACCTGAACGGAACACATTTTCCACAGTTTGACTTTACCCAAATCTAAAAGCTTCTTGAAAAAAGTGTGAAAAATAAGACGAAAACAAGGATGAAAATCCAACAAAAGAGCGACAAATATGTGACAAGAAAGCCTTGAAAAATTGATGAAAACGCAACAACAAAAAGCCAAAATAGAGAAACAAAAATGTGACAAAAAGTGCCGCCAAAAAAAAGATAAAAATGTGATGAAGGAAAAAGATCAATTTGGGTGAGTTTTGTAGGTCTTAGCTTTCAAATGAGGCGTTAAGAAGCTTTGGATTTGGGTAAAGCTGAACTGGAGAATGCACTTGGTTAAGAGGTTAAACATACCACCTATATAACTTTAAACTATACTCTTTACACAGTTAGTCATGAAGTAAAATCATTTGTGTATTCGAAAACAGCATCGCACCCTCATTGTGCAGATGTCTATATATATATATATATATATATATATATGTATATATATATATATATATAATATATATATATATAGGAAAGCCGTGGTGGTCGACATAGCAATACCTAGCGACTTCAACATCAGGAAAAAGGAACACGAGAAACTAGAGAAATACCAGGGCTCAGAGAAGAGCTAGAGAAGGCCTGGAGAGTGAAGGCATCAGTGGTGCCCGTGGTCGTGGGGTCCAGTGACCCCCAAACTGGAGGAGTGGCTCCAGCAGATCCCAGGAAATACATCAGACATCTCGGTCCAGAAAAGTGCAGTTTTAGAACAGCAAAGATACTGCGCAGAACCCTCAAGCTCCCAGGCCTCTGGTAGAGGACCCGAGCTTGGAGGAAAAAGAGACCGCCCGCGAGGGTGAGGAAGAGTTTATATATATATATATATATATATATATATATATATTTATTTATTTATTATTATTTTTTTTTCATGACATTTCGGCCCAGTGGCCCTCAGATCATTTTTCTTCATCTGCACCTCGAGCAAGACTTTTTTTGGTGTGCATTACTCTTCTTTTTTCTTTTTTTTTTTACAATCATTTGTAAACATTTTAATCATTTCTGTAGTTAGATGAGTAATTATTAATTCACCTTAATCTTGTCCAAGCGTCGAGAAGAATTTTATCACCCACTTGGTATAAAGACAGTATCCCCGGCAACAACACAGACTCCAAATTCCTCCATTTTAAAAGCACTTCTTTGCTTTCAAAAAACACTGTTTGACATTTAATCTGTGGGCTGTCTCAGCCATAAAGTGGAATTGGAAAACCTGCTCCCTGTGAAGATAAAAGACTTCCTCTGAGATTACAATTTTAGGTGATCATGCCTTAATACAGGCATAATTATGAAGAAGGTTTTTGTAACTACCTTACATGTACAATCTTGTGCAAGGGCAATTATGCAGAAGAAAGAACATTGTCAGCATGGCAGAGTTGCTAAGGGAACCGAGTTGTGACAAAAGCCATCTTTAGGCTTTTTGAACGCCTACGTGCAGCAAACAGAGCAGTCCTGATGAGCCAAGTCTTTATTGCCAGCTGTCACACTCTGCATTGGAGACAAGCAGTATGAGAGTCAGGCTTGACAATATACAAGGCACTTAACATCAAAATCTGTGCAGCTTCAGTGGAGGTGCAGCCTTCATCCTAACGGCCTCTGAGTCTTCCATGAGTTTGATTAGATTTTTTTTTAGATGGGGAAAAATTGCTGTTGATAGAGGAACTGTTACACAATTATGACTCGTGGGAAATGTTAAGTTGAGTGGTCTGTACTAGGAAGCGTAGGGTAGATTTGTTAGGGCAGCCATTTCCAAAGTCCAATGCGGCCCCTTTATCCATCAGAAAATTTGGGAGCCACTACAGTATATCGCACACCATGGGCTCGACTTGGCCTCTGCAACTTGTGATTTTAGACAGTTGATTTTGGCCAGTGAAGGTGATCTGTAAAGTCTTGTTCAAATCTATATTCTGTCCTCATTTAGACCTAATTTGGCTGTGGTTTAGGACCAGCTTTGCCTGGTACACTTTCACAGCAAGAATTTCATATTTTCGGAAAGAATTGGACTCTGAAGGTTGCAGGGATAAACGTCAGTAATTTTTGTAAGAGGAGCTGTGGGTGAAGCTGCTAGGGTCAGCTGCTAGGGTCAAAAAAAGATGGTCAAATTGCATTTGACGTAAAAGCAAGATGAATGGCTGGAGAGGTGATTGGTTGAGGAGGGAAAAAGGTAAAGGATAGCAACAAGCAGCATATAGTTTCATTGGTCATTCGAGTGCACTATTTTGTGGTTGAGGTCTATGCATCAACATTAACAAATTTTGATCAAAACAAAAGCGATGGGAAGAGATATCTTCTGAGCTTGATTTCATAGAGATTTATTGGATTGCTCATACTATCTGTCCATGTTTATTAGCTTCAGTTGTAGTTGTAGAGTTCCGTGTTGTTTATTTCACTTTACTCAGCAGGGCCATGTGTAAATATTGTTAAAGTTGGAGAAGACAAATCAGAGTCAATACTACTGTAATGCGGTGTTCATTTCTTATTAGATATGATCCCGGCTCCATCTCAAGGGAAATTAACACAGCATAAGCCTTTGCCTCAGGAATATTAACTGGTATATTAGAAGAAATCTCTGCAAACTTGTGCATTATGTTAAAGATGTCCTTCTCCAGCTTTTGATCGTCTTTTATGGAAGTTAGACTGAATACAGAACAACACGATTGCCATCTGATTATGTGATTAAATAATTCATTGTGGGCACACCAGATTCTTCATCTTTTTATCAGCTGTTTTGTCGCTTTTGATTAGTATATCATGAAAACCTCACTGTTTCCTCCAATTAAAACCTGAGAAAACAGATAAAATGTTAAGAGTTATACAGATGTGAGAAAATCAAATAAACAGAAGTCATCTCTTAGCCTACAGCCTTCTGTTTAGGAAACACTGATTTAATGGACAGGAGATATAATACAATGAGAAGCGAAGAACCACTGCCTAATGTTGCCCACCCCAGAAGCAGCAACTAAGACAAAACTTGAGAAAGGAGACTTTCCAGTTTGTTTAAAAAAAAGAAAAAAGAAAAAAACACTCATTTTGAACCATTCTGCCATAAAAAGGTGAATTTAAAATGCAATGCCTGAAAACACATTCTAACTCTAATTCTGCATGGCCAGGTGCTCATTTCTATTGTTTGTGATCAACATAATAATCTCCACTTGATCACATTATTTGGATGAATAGTGATTTAAAACGTTTTACAATGAACTCTGTATTCCTGCAATTGTAATAAAACTAAACAAAACACTCTAATCTGATCCCAGTGTCATTCTCGTGACATCTCATGTTTTGTTACAATTCGGTAATTGTGGACTGGCTACAATTTAGATTCGGGGCCATATTAAATACTGAAGTAGTATTGTGCTTGGCAGCTGTGATTTATTTACAACCCTGAGATATATGCTAAATCTCGCTAAGACATGAACATTATGCAATAGCTGACAGTGGTCGTTTGATTCTCCTTCGCTAAGAGCCCTGAGGAAATGCTGGTGCAATTTATCTCAAGAAACATCAACTTTATGACACCAGCGCTCTGCTGCTTAATAGGCATCGAGCATCGAAATGTTAAGAGATGCCTACAGTCTACGTTAACTGGCAAAAGATAGGCATTTTAAAGTACTTTCTTCGACTTTTGAATAAAATGTTAGGTGTGTTCATAGTTGCCAGATTAATACGGAAATTATTTTGTGTAACACATGGTTTTGAGTGTTCACAAGGGGCAACCAAAACAAACCATTTCTAAACCACTGCCAAAGTTACAGAAGCCATTCACAAACATGTGTGTTAAGATGAGCTCAAGGGCGTCTCATGCAAAAAATAATCTGCTTTGAAAAACCTTTAGAACAGGCTTTGAACTATGTCTGCATGAGTGCTAGAAAGAAAAACAAAGTATAAATGCTACATACAGCAGGAGAATAGCCATCTATAGCAGTGTGTATGGTTTGTAGCGTTAAAGGCGAGTTTAAAAGAGCAGTAAAGTAAACTACAGTAATGAAAAATCAATAATCCACATGGAAGTACAGTGAAATAATCCTGGAATAATCTGTTCCTTCACTGATTTATGTGGATGGAGTGCGTTGTGTCAGTTGAAGAGCAAGCCAGTAAATGGGGGTAGGGTGAAATGGGCCATACTAATTCCTATATTTTATGTTTACTTGCGCTGGATGCTTGCCTGTGCTAATGGAGGCTAAGATCATTGAGCTGCATCTATAGCAGGGAGACAAATGGACTGAAATGTGAGAATGCGCTCTCACACTCCTCACACTAGGAATGCGGAGGGGAAATTTCATGCTGCTTTAGGAAAAGATAAAGAAGCTACAAGGGGGAAAACAAAACTGTCAGTTCAATGTCATACTGTAGTGCGACACTTAAAACCCGCTCACATTTATCTTCATCCTGTCCTTTTATTCGTCATTTCTCTTGAATTTGGGCACATCTTCGGGTCATAAAACGCCACTTGGCTTTCAGACCCCTTGCCGTGTGCCGCTATATAGTGCTTTCATTTCGTACCTGACTCTCCATGCGCACCTTGGGGTCCGGACTCAATATCATTCAGAGCTTCACTCTACAGGTTGAAATACATCCCAATATCTCTGAGCCATGGCAGCAAGCCCCGGACTCCACTGTGCTTACGACGAGTGCCTGCCTAATGGGGCGCAGAAAAGATGGCGTGAGGTGAACCATCCCCTGCCTCCCACAGACTCTAAGTGCTGCTTTGGTAATGATGCCTGGCACACTTCATCACGGTGGGACAGATAAGCCGGATTTTAACCTTGTGGGAAGAATAAACTACAAGGATTGTCGTCTGAATGTAAAGACAGATTAGATATATTTTACGTCAAGCTTTTTACGGATGAGTAACAAGCCACTGATCTAAAAATGGGATCCTCTCTATGATTGAACAATGTAACTTTAAAAACAGAACGTTTTTAAAGTTTACTCCACCATTTACTCTACCAACAGCCAACTTTTGGCTCAAGCCCCTCTATTATAACAAACTACAGCATTTTCATATTAAAAACATTGATATCCTGTAAAATAAACCCAATGTTTAATATTAAATGGGTTTTACACTTTCTATTTTGCCACTTTTGGGATGGTGGGAGTTTCACGTTGCTGGCCTTACGCGTGGATAACTTACTATGTGTGGGAAAAACAACAGCGTCTGATGCCAAACACCAAATGAATACAAAATACAAAATTTTATGATTCATTTTCTATTATTCATAAGAAAAGCCAGTGGTCAATGTTTTATTTGCAATTAGCTTCTTTATGTAAAATATGTGAAGTATTGGATTTTACAGTGGTCTCTGCCTGTGTAACAACCTTTGTGTGACTTGTAGCATGTTTCAGCATAAACCGTTGGGAAGGATAAACTCTGAGGTTGTCACCCGAATGTGAAGACGGATTAGGCAGAGGACTATCAGTGAGAGGGGAGGAGAGGGAGGTCAAAGTCGATACACAGGCCTGTTGCTTCTCCAACGCATTGATTGATTTACTGTATCTGTTGACTGGCTGTATCTCGAGCTGACTGTCTGTCAGGATTAAGGAATCATGTCTTATCAAGCCACACACCTGAGAGCGCGACGCCCAACAGAATCACTTTGAGATCAGCGGCATACTGAGGGAAAAATGCTCCGTATCTTTAAGAAAAACATTGGTTCCGAGTATGCTGTGGATTTATCAGGATCATCAGAACAATACTTTGTACTGTAAACACAGACATCACACAAGGGGAAACTGAGATCAACCAAGTGGTTTTATAACCTGAATGCCTGATATCTTGTCAAGCCATGTGTCCTTGTTGGTCCATGTCCTGTGCAGCTGTGCAGGTGGTGCTTCTATAAGCGCTTTTATAGACAGTTGATCATACGCGCTGGGAATCTTATTCCCATGCATATTTGATTAAATTACAGCCTTATCCTGCCAACTCGTGAGGATGAACATCTGTTCCTTAACCTTAGACTACCTCCAGGATAAACTTCTGCTATAGGAAACATTTTTATTAATTTCAATAATTGTGTTCGGAAAGAATTTTTAGCACATTTTTGGAAACGCACAGTTTGATTCCAGAAGCCAGAGGCTGCTCTTGCATTTTTACATAGTCACAACTGCCTACCTTCTGATCACTGTCTCTAATATACCTCACAAGGTGCAAAAGGCTCACAGCATTAAAGGAACAGGCCACAGTTTTTCCATACTGTGATATGTTCTTACCTGAGCTTAGACGTGGGTCTTGCGCTCAGTCACGCAAAAAGACCAAAGATGTTGTTTGCAGTTAGCCTCTCCTCTATGGGGCCAAACCGGGGGGAAGTTAGAAGCGACCAAGCTTTTTCACGTTTTTCCTATTTAAATACGGTTACGTGAGTAGTTACACGATCCATGTATAGTTACATAAACACCTTAGGAGTGCTTCGACGTCCGTGCAGGTACTGCGACATGTTTAATTTTGTGTAACTATACTTGGGTCGTGTAACTACTCACGTAACCGTATTTAAATAGGGAAAACGTGGAAGAGCTTGGTCCCATAGAGGAGAGTAGGAGAGGCTAAATGCTAACAACATCTTTATTTAACATATCAGTATGGAAAAACAGTGGCCTGTTCCTTTAATGCTGGGAATTTTGGTTGAGTTCATTTTTGTGATGCATGATTATGATCGATTTCCCTGTTTTTACTTCAATCCAAGTCTTTAAGCTTCCCTTTAATGTATGTGTGTGTTGTAGTGTATGTTTTGTCTGTCCTGTCTGTTGCTGCTGTGGGCGTGGCATTGGAATCTGCCTCCTGTTCCCTGGTGGGTGTGGCTACTCCTGCTCCCTGGTGGGTGTGGCTGCTCCTGCTCCCTGGTGGGTGTGGCTACTCCTGCTCCCTGGCTGGCTAATGGGCACACCTGAATCTACTCTACGCATCACATGCAGTATGTAAGCACGGGCTCTCCTTCACATCCCTGCCAGATCGTCAGTCTACCTACGAAGACTTCGCAGGCCTATTTTTGTATTTGCTGTTTTTTGACTACAAATTTTTGCTGCTCCTCGTCAGATCTTCGTGCCTGTTCGCCACCAACCTGCCAATACTCACCTGCCCACTCCGGATACCAGCCTCGTCCAGCACCAGCCCCAGCCCTTACCTACCTGCTCCACTCCAGCCTCTTCCATTTTGCCTGCTCCAAACAACTACCACCCCAGCCTCGCCCAACCAATCTGCAGCCATTCTCAAAATATTACTTAAATAAATCTTGTACCTACCTTCTCTCCGTCAACTCTTTGGGTCCGCCACCATTAGGCCTTAACAGTGTGACTCTGGATGTTCTGTTGAAGAGCAGTGGACTCCAGAAAAGTTATGTTACAATCTGCCCCGTTCTCCCCAAAATTCTCGCACAAATTCTTACAACTAATACTTGTGCAGAAACAGCTTTTTTCTAACAATACGCAGTACTTGAGTAAAGGAGTTCCTTTCCACTTTAGTGTAAAGTTATCAATGTGAGAAGGCCAGAGTGGCTGGAGAAGCTGGATGAGGATATTGCTACAACTTGCTGAACTGCGTTGTTGTGACAGTGATCACATGACACTGTTGACCAATCGGGAGACGCACACGTTCACAAACGGAGGCCTATATTTTCTGATCTGGTGTCCGTTTTTTGAAGCCGGAGAGAGGACAAACGCGTGTTATAAAACATCAGCTGTTTGACAGAATTGTGTAATAGTGTGTTCGCTCTTACGATTCTCAGTCGTTATAATAATACATTTTATTTGTAACGCACTTTACATTTTGGACAAAATCTCAAAGTGCTACAGAGTTAAAAACATGTTATACGTGAACCCCAAACGTTCTATAATCGCACTAAATCCAATCATGTACTGGGGGCCCCCCATTCTATATAAAATCGTTTAAGACTAGAAAAATCGTGTAGTGTGTGCTGACCTTATGAGTGACAGGTTTCCCCTCACAGACAGCAGCTACTGTGATTTCACTATAATCTTTAGACAGAATGACACAAGGCAGTACTGACACGACATGCTCTAGGACCCCGGGTGGCTAAATAGTAAATAACGAAACTGAAATGAAGTTCAAGTGTGCATGGCCTTAACACAAGATATCCTTCCTAACAATCTCATAATAATAGCTTACACTTACATAATGCCTTTTTAGATTCATTACCTTTTGCTAAACCTTCAGCCATTGGGTAGTACTGTATTGCAAGTTTATAAAAAGCACAGATGTGATCATTTTTGGTATTTAATTCCAGCTTCCATCTTTCTATTATCTCAAGATGTTTACTATAATAATGGTATTTACTGTCTTTTCCTTTTGTGCAATGTGGCATATATTAACATACAGCACCTTTAAGTTGCATTTTTCTGTGTTGCTGCCAATCTACACTGATGGCCTTTCAGAACACCTCTCTAAATAATTGCTATGTTACAATTTCCTCTTGAACCATATATTTTCCTATTGTTCACTTACTGAATCAATGACGGGTCAGGCTTTGTCTACTTAGCTTTCCCTCCTTTTTTCATGCTTGACTTTAAATCCCACTCAGAGAGGAGAGTGTACTGTCGAGAAAGATGCTACAAGCTCTAAGTGGCTGCCATTGTCACATAGCCCTCCTGACCCCACCATTCACACGATCCCACCTACACAACAACACATGGCAGAATCAGTAGGTTAAAACACAAAATGCTCTATAATGCACGATGACTATTGACTCTTCAGTTAATGGACAACTGTGTCGCAGTCACTCAGGGGCGAAAAAAAACACCACAATGTTTCGGTCCATTTTAATTAATGAACACGAAGTACTGAGAGAAAAGAAAATCTGAACATCTGCAAACAAGAACAAAGCGTGTCCCTACGCTGCAGCCTCGCAGTGCAGTGAAAGCGCACTTGTCAGAGCCTCAGCCAAAAGCAGCTCTTTACAACGCTGTAATTGCTACATGTCACTTTTGATGGACAGCACAACAATGCGATCCCAAATGAGATTATCTGAATAAGAAAGAGGAGGAAGAAAGGAGTGTGTCTCCAGCAAAACGATGCTGCTTCTATGTTTCTCTCACGTGCGTGCCACTGTAACACGACCGCTGTAACAAGCCTTTAGAGGAAAATGCCACAACGGGCTCAAAACCTTGTCTTTTAATGCACCACTCAGCATAGGAACATCATCTACAAAATCAGCTGTTAGGGCAGCTGGGTGGGGGTTTGTTGAGGGGGAGTTACTGCCCTCTTCAACTAGCCCGCTCTACACCCTGGCTTTTTAATGCACCACACTATGCAGGGCTTACATCACACTTCACATATAACTCAATTAAACAAATATAATAATAATGATAATTAAACCCAAATTAAACTATATTGAGGATGGTAATGACAACTGGGAAGTAGCAAGATCTCAGAGTATAATATGTATTAATGCACCTTTATAACATAAAAGTAGCACATTCTTTTGTTCTTTATTTTGCTGTTGTTTTTATTTTGTTCTGGTTCATCATTTATTGTTACTTTGCCCTATGTTCCTTTGTTTATGATTTGCTACCTTGTAAATATTAAATGTAATGTTATTATTTTTATTTTGGGGTGGGCGCTTATAAGCCTTTGGCTTCAGCCCACTCCCTTTGAGCAGGTTAACTGCTCAAACAAATAAATAAACTAAACTAAACTAAACAACTGTTTTACGAGTCGCTGCTAATAAGACTTTTCCCTGCAATATTTACAACTGACTACATTCCCATGACAACAAAATGTGTATTCAATAAATTAAAGTACATTGGCTATACAGTATGTACGCAGAAGATCGCTGCACATTTTCACTGATCATTTCATCCTAAGCCAATTAACATTTATCTCAAAACTATATGCCAGATTTGAAAGTTCACTCGAATGAACTGAGTTCATTGAAACTAGTAGTATTACATAAAACATTATTCTGAGAGGCATTCTGAGTTTACCGTGTAATATTAGCAGAGCAAACGTCTTTTATCTTATTTTAAAAGGGTAGCCATTTCAGTACAAAGTGGTCAAAGTGATATTTTTCCCTTTTTCTTTAAATCCTAGAAAAGAGTAATTTGTTTCATTTTTTTTTCAACAGTGGTCGCTTACATGACTTCGCAAAAATGGCTGATTTGATCAAACAGTACCACTTGTCACTCCTGTTGCCAAATCTATCAATGAAGATAAGTGTGTTATTTTAAGTTTGGGAGCAGGGCCACACCTCATGTACGCCCTTTCCAGTCTCTGTCCTATAAATACATCCCGGTCCCTCTCCTTTATGTTCTCGTTTCCGTAATGAATGTTGCTCACTCTATTTTAATGTTCCTTAGTGGATAGTGGATGATTCATATACAGTAAGCAATTGCTTGTTGTCCAGCTTCTATATAAATGCTATATTGTTGATTGCACACAATGCCCCTGAACCCGTCACATGAAAGTCCATCACCTGTTACTTTTAAACACACACTTTCCAGGGAAACAATGGCTATAATCAGAGGCCTTTTACACAATATAAGACCCAATGCTGATAAGATAATAGCGGCTATTAAACAACCTGTCACAGAGAGGCGCAGGGGTTGGTGGACATTTTCTTTTCTTTGGTTTTATCTGAACGTGAAATCATTCTCATAATTGCCACCACCACTGAATGGCTCTTTTTCTATCATGGTACGCCACTTTTTCACCACTGCCAGTACACGCTGTAGCTTACAATACGACCAATATGTTTAATACAAAAAATCATAATAATCATAATAAAAATGGTTATATATTCATGTTGAATTCAGGATGCCTGTGTAATAACGTGGTCTGCTGAAGAACGGGGTAGAATTGATCGCAGCTTTCATTAAGACAATAACATGCCTGGATGGTCGATCAATAATGTACATGTGTTTCAAGCAACATATTTCATCAGTGTCAACAAGCGATATTTACAGGTCAAGGCGCAGTCATTGCTGAAGGCCTACATCGTTTAGTGCTTTCAGTTTTCTTGTAATTATTCAGTTATAGCAGCACAGAAATACATTGCTTATTTGCAACTTCATACAACTATTGTACTGCAACAATGGCAGCAATCACTGCAGTCACTCAGGTAAACTTTACCCCACTGAGGTTATGTTGTTACTACCAAGGAGGGTCTACGGACAAGGGACCACCAGCGACAGTTATCCAATATCTGCCTTATTGCTGATTGTGTGTGTGTGTGTGTGTGCGTGTGCGTGTGTGTGTGGGTGTGTGTGTGATCAAATCAGCGATATTTGTGAAGCCCCGTGAGGCAAGTGCTGTTGTGATATTGGTCTGTCCAAAAAATTAATTGAATTGTATCAGCCCATTTCAGTGAGGTGCAAAATTTTGGGATAGAAATGCTAATATTTTGCCTCTAAACTTATCTCAAATAAACCCTGACCACCAAACAATGCGCCTTTGCAACTATCAAATACTACAATTACACGCGGTTGAATGTTTTATCAGCAGGAAAGCCTTTAAAGCTGGCTAATCTTACCTCCACAGTTGTTTTTCTAATCATGGTCACATCCTCTGGAGGATTAGACCCTCACGTGTCGGTATGAAAGTAGAAACGCAGACAGAACAAGCGCTGCTACAAAGACACACATGAAAAGAGCTCCTGTGACTCACGCTCTGCTGAAACTTCCACTCTCACAATAAAAATAAGCTCACAATTTTGCATAGCGACATAGCTTCCTTGTGAACTGCGTACTTTCACTCTATCGGCCAGTGAATCGATAAAAATTCACGCCTCGATGAAGACCGTGGACTAATTATTTGCAAATAATGTGAAACCTGCAAAAAAAAAAATTCAGAAGTAATCTTTATCCCACAACTGACAAATGCAGAGAAACATATTTCTGCGTAAAGGGCGGGCAGAGTAGAGCCTACACATACCTCACTCCCTGCAGTGACTTGTCCTCTCTCTGAACAGTACACCTACCTCCAGATATGTATGTTCGTGACCCACAGTGTGCCTCGACCATTACTCACACACACAAACGAGTGGCCGTCTCCTACATCCCAATATTTGGCACGACGTAGTTATGATGTATAGATTTTCTGGGACTTCGTGTAACTGGAATTTTGAGTTTTTTTTTTATGCATTTAGTGTCTCAAAACTGTAATCCATTGGTTAAAGAACAAAGGGAAGAATTTATAGCACACATAGATGGTGATAACTGTGAAATTACACTCTTTTTTTTCTTTGAGGATAAAGTAAAGAAAGGATTCGGAACCCTTGGGATGTACTTCTAATAATTGGTTTGTTAGTAACCTCATAAAAAACTGATGTTAGTGATTTGAAATAATGATAGTGTAAAGTGAAGACATGCACTCAAAGATTCTCCTTTGTTCATTGTGCTGTGTTCATGGTGTCTACTTGATTTCTGTCGTGCACACTGGGGATTTTCAAACAGCGGTGGTCCAACAGTGATGGGACAGAATCGATGACATTGAGCAGTGCACTGTGTCTGAGGACTGAGAGCACCGCGCTATCTCTGCTGGAGCTGACACTGTCGACTGACACCACACTTTTATAAAGAAGTCCATTAGGAAGCCTGGAAAAACAAAGTGCGATGACGCCCGGCTGCTCGTCAGAGGTCGCCGTTGTCATGGAGATGTGAAATTTGTCAAGATCCGCAGTTGCTCGTTAGATCAGTTATAATTGAGAGATTGTCGAAGGGTGACGTGGCAAAGTCTGTGCTGAAGTATAACTAGTGTTATACTTTAACAATAACACTATGGAAGCAGGGCTAAAGTAATCTAAAGGGAATGTTTTTCTGAGAGTCCTAAAAGTACATGGGACTGTACATAAAGAGAATATTCTTCAATGAAGGTACTTGAGTCATCGTCTGTCCTCAGTAGTTAAAGTCACGAATGTTTCGCCTTTTGAATGAGAGGCGAAACGTTGACTCAAGTCCCTTCACTGAAGATGGACAACTCCTGTATGAGCGCTTACACAGACAAAGAGAATATATAATTAAAAAAAGAAAAACTTCAATGAATAATTTGCTTCGGGACAGCAAATTTATTTAGAGTCCAACTAAACGCCTAACTCCGCCCACATTAGCGGTTCAGAAATAGCTGCCAATGTGGCAGCTATTTCTGAATGGAATGTGGGCTGAGCCTACAGGACCACGTGGTTGTGCAGCTGACTTCCCCACGGTGTCGGTAAGTGCTCGTGACACACGCGCCTGATTTGGTGTGGATGTTACAGACACCTCCACCGCAAAAATTTGCAGTTCACAGTTTAGCCATGCAGGCAGTACACACACCGTTTTAGATCAGAAAAGTGCAAATTATACTAGTTTACTGTTTTGTTGTTTATTTCCTTTTAAAAATATGTGTTTACTGTAGTTCGCCTGTTAATTTGATAGATATCTCCAGTAGTAGAAAAGCTATTTCAAGAAATTACAAATGATTTCTTATACTGCAGGCCATATGTTGAGTTTGGGGCGTTGGTTAATTGTTTGTGCCTGTATAATTTTATCCAACAAATTTGTGTTTGGCTGTACCTGTATGCTCAGTGGAAAGGGAACCCTCTCCCTTAGATCATATAGTGCTTTAATACTATGTTTATAGTCTAGTTTGCAGTGATTAATCTTCATAATATCCCTTTGCTGTTATCATAATTCAAATCCATCTCCAGCAGGTGGTTGATAATTTTCCTGACCCCGAGTTAAATTGGGTGCCTTGTTTTTACTCCACGGCAGGAATGAACATCTGTCAAATCTTCCGCCGTATAACACGGGGCAGGGAGAGTATGAGAGAATATGTCAATATTTCATTGGCAGCATGCAATATTTATGGCAACATCACACTCTAAAGCAAAAGAAGGACAGATTACACAGGAAACAAACCATTTCTATCAGTCAAAATCTCAATCTCAGAGCAGTGATAATATGGCGGTAAGATAGAAAGAGACTTGTAATTAGGGATAACAAGAGATAATGCATTATGCAGCCCCGTTTCCATATTTTTTATCAAGAAAATGCTTGCTATGTATTCTGGTATTTTAGTCTTTGTACTGGTTAATGTAAACTCTCATTGTAGTTCAAGTAACACCACGTAACCACTGTACTGTTGCAAAATGCTGAATTATATGACAAATAGTGCACAGCATTAGCTCAAGCAGGAATGAACATTGTGCAAGTATAGAATAAAGTAATAAATGAGTTTGTATTCTCACTTTACGTGGCCCTGCACAGTAGCAGGCAGAATTAAATCAAATAAATGTGATATCTGAAAAGGACGTCTGGCACATATGGACCCAAAGGACCAGCATTTGGGCTGCAAGGTCTGTAACCTTTTGGATTCAAAGAGCCAATTTCTGAAAGTACTACATTTTAGACCGTAAAGAGCCACACCTGTGCTTTTGATGAGAGCTTTTACTGTGAAAATATAAACCAGTACTAGTGCAGTGGAAACCAAAGGAAACAAGGAGACTTTAAGGTCACTCTTGCACCAATTATGCCATTCGTACTTTCTGCTCAAAGGCAGCCAAACATAAACCTGTTTTTCATTGATCACAGATGCAAATTGATCTGGAAGACTTTGAAAATCCTTTAAATCAGAACAAACTTTATAACTTTTCTCTATGATCGGTTAATCCATCTGCAAAATCCATCTGGACTCGCGGGTATAACACCGGGACCCAGACCACAGCTCGCTGCTGGACAAGCTAGGACCAATCACCCCAACTGTATTTGCACTACATGTACATGGTTATTCACATTCACATCTGTTGTCTATTGTGTATATTTTGTATATCCAGCGTTTTACTATATCTTGTTTACTTTTTACTCTACTTTATTTTATCTTATCAATAATACCATTATACCTGCAAGGCGTAACTTTCAAAAGTCTGAATCCACATACTGCAACTTCTGCAAACTTGGCAGCTCGCGAAATAATGTTGAACCATATGTAGGGGACTACAAATTCAAGTAACCCCAAAACTCCTATTTCCTATGCATTTCTGAGTGCACGTCTTCATAGCTTACAGACTTCTTGGCACATAAAAAGGTATGCAGTTCAAGCCCCCATGGCAGTAGCTCTATAAACCCATGGACCTTTCCATAATATTCAAAAGGGTGCAGGCTTGCACTGTAGAAAAGCCAGCTCCTGCCTTCTTAATGAAACCTGTTCATCATCACCTTGTCAGCAACAGTGTGTGACTACGGCAGGTTGATGCCACTTACTGTCCCCGAGGGGAGAGCGGGCTGTCGGCTGGAATTTGCACTTGTGCTATTTTACAGTGACAGATGAAGTGACCCGGACTGGACAGGAGCACGGGGCAACAACAGAAAAACACCCACTAATTTGCCTGAAAGTGATTTGAATAACATTTGCGCGACCTCTAATTGTTTTCACTGGATCATATTGGGTTATGAGACTGCGCTAAAATAGAACTAATAACTGCCATGAGTCATTCTCTCATTCAATCCTCGTCTCCTGCATCGCACTTTGGAAGAGATTTTACAGTCACTGATATATTCTGCCAAAAGCAGCACTGAGTCTTACATCACAAAGGTTTTTTGCCCAAGATTTCTTTTTTTTAAATCTTTTTATCAAATGTAATGTAGCGTATGTGTTTTAAAAGTTTAAATGAAAGACTACAGTATAAAGTAGACACTGAAATTACTTCCAGCCCCTCAGTTGCTTTATTGTGTTCATGAATGGAGCATTGGTTGAAATTAAGCTTCAGCGCAAATTCAACCTCGGAGAACGGCAGCTCTTCACCAATCATCCAATCACAGTCCCCTCTCCAGCCACACCTTTGCGACAGCCAATCACCGCAGCTGCTCATTCCTGCTTAAAGGAACAGGCCACCATTTTACTGAGATATGTTCTTACCTGAGCTTAGACGAGTTGATACGTACCTGTCAGGTCTTTGTGCGTGTCCTCAGTCACGCAAAACGACCAAAGATGTTCTTAGCATTTGGCCTCTCCCAGTATATTCCTATAGCTCCAAACGGGGTGAAGTTAGAAGCGACTAAGCTTTTCCACGGGCACGCACAAAGACCAGACAGGTACATATCAACTCGTCTAAGCTCAGGTAAGAACATATCTCAGTATGGAAAAACGGTGGCCTGTTCCTTTAAGCCATTTATCGCCCAGGATCCCCTTCTTAAGCTTCCTCGTCCATCACTTGGCCGTTTCCCAGCTGTGCTGCGACCCTCCTCCGCCCCTCCTCTGCCTGTTCAGCTCGTCGTTGTCAACTGTATTGTATTGTCAAAGTATTTCATATCGTCAATGCAATCTCCACCGGGGTCTGAGCCCCAATTACGATTCATGTGCAATAAAACTTTCCTAACGCCTTTGTGTTTCTGAATTGACCTTACAGGGTTTTGTTTTCATATTAGATCTTAGCGGTTCTTTCACTGTGGCATGTGCACCACAGGTGATGCTCGGGCTTCTTCATCATGGGGCATTCAGGGCAGTTTTATTTTTTCATATTTAATTTGATTTGAATACAGTTATTTTGTGCGGGGGTACTTGGTGTGAAAAGATTGAGGATCACTGCTTTGATTAAAGTTTTTTATATGAATGTAGTGGAAGAAGATGGTATTTTAATTCAATGCCAAATATTTAACATAACTACCGTAAATTTCGGCCAATTAAGCGCACCTTACTAAAAGCCGCGCCAGCTAAATTTGCAGCCTTGTACACATACAGGCCGCACTCGAAAACAAGCCGCAGGTTTTCATAGTGCCGTGCATCCGCTCAGAGCGGCCCATGGCGCAGATGAGGAGGAAGAGACAGCTCATCCCGGAGAAAGCTGCAGTTGCGGACAGAGGGAGGGCAGCAGGGATGGCAGTGATAAACACGTAAAAAAAGGGCACGCAGAAATGGCCAGTGTAGCCTACAGTACCTCAATGTGGAAGTGTAGAGGCCAACGCACACCAGAACGCAGCGCACCACGTCACGGCACTTCAGAGTGTGGCAGTATCGCTGGTAAGCCATCAAGACCCCACATCCCATTTGGTTACAAGTGGATGGTGTGGCAGCTGTTTGTGTTTTTAAATTGTTTGTGATGGGCCGTTGGTTCACGGCGTTTCTTTAGTACAGTTCTAATGCTAAATTAAATCCTAATACAGAGCTTTTCCACCACTGCTCTAGCATGTCGGTGCCGCTCATGCTTGATGCGCAGCTACACCGTCCTTTGAGTCTCCGATGCTTGTGTGGGAGGTAAGAGTGGCAGCTAGCTTTTAGCTTTAGCACAACTTTCAAAACAAACCAACTCACGCCGTATTCTTGTAATAGCTGCGGGAGCACTACTTGTTGTCCGTCCGTAGCTATGGCAAAAGTCTAGACTTCCGTCGTCCTATTAGCAGGTAACTTTTTAATCAAAATAAACCTTAGATTATAACATTATTTAAATGGTGTCTAAAATATTGCTTGTCATGCAGTTCTTGATGTCTGCACGGCGGAGGTCCAACATCTGCTGTCTGGTCTTGCTCATTTACCATAGAGCAACGAACTGGGACTACGAAATCGTTTATCTATGTGTACTGAAAAAATTGACATTTGTGAATGGAAATATCGGACATCTGGTACTTAAAGAAACGCAAACTAAATGTGCTAACTTGAAAATGGAAAATGAAACGTAAACCTTCACTGATACCTTTTTTATACCACAAAGTAAAATAAAAGAAACCTCTTGTAATATGAATATTGCCTGCCTGTCATTCTCTCTATCATAACAAACCGGTGTGCCTTGTACTTTAGTCAGTCAGTATTTTGTTCAATCTCCAGGTGCAACTCCTGGGGTGGCGTTGTGGCATTTAAAGCTAAAGTAAAATCGAAGTTAACCCTCGCCTTGCCACAAAAGGCTTTTCTCAAACCGTGCGGGGCTGGATGGGTACCGTTAGTTTTTTTTCGATACCAGTACTTTAACGATACCTGCTTTTCGGTGCCGGTGCCTTAACGGTACTTTTTTCTGTACCTATATTATTTTAATTCAATTAAAATAACATATCTAAAAAAGTATCGTTCAGGAAAAAGTCCTAAAACAGCACAACAGAAGCTACACAGGCCGCAGCAGCGTCACCTGTAACTTAGTGTTTTGAGCACAATTTCCACTTAAGCAGCGATAAAAAGAAAGAAAGGACGTTATTACCTCCTGAGCTGCAGAGACAGGACAGATCCACATCATGACACGGTTTTCTTTCTTATCTCAGGAGGAATATGTAGCCATAGAAAGTGTTAAAAAATTGAAACCAGGCGTTAAAGTTGTTTTTAACGT
The DNA here is from genome assembly GCA_007210695.1 of Neogobius melanostomus. Taxonomy (NCBI): domain Eukaryota; kingdom Metazoa; phylum Chordata; class Actinopteri; order Gobiiformes; family Gobiidae; genus Neogobius; species Neogobius melanostomus. Next base: position 3,138,504 of record VHKM01000073.1, on the reverse strand, counting down.
GTCTAAAGTCCAATGCTTTTCAATGGGGGCCTAGCGATGATATGGAGGTACTACAGCAATGGCGGCACAATGGCGGCCTCCAGTGTTACGGTCATAAAACAGAGCAGCTAGCGGCCATTGGCTTTGACGAAGTGAAAGCACTTTCCCGTCAAAGATCTTTACACAGTGCGAGCGCTCACTCTGCCACTAATAATCTACAAAAACTGTCATGATCAGTGTCTACCACCAGGTGTCGCTGATGTTAAATATAGCGCTGTTTTATATAATGCACTCAGTAGAATGAGAATGCCAGTTTTAATGTTTGATGTTGTACAATGGCCACTAGCTGCTCGCCATTGCTGTAGTACCTCCATATCATCGCTAGGCCCCCATTGAAAAGCATTGGACTTTAGACACGTTAAAAACAACTTTAACGCCTGGTTTCTATTTTTTTAACACTTTCTATGGCTACATATTCCTCCTGACATAACGCTGGGTTAGTCACAAAAAAAGAAACCAGGCTGGTTTTCGAAATAATTTTTTTTTAAATCTCCTACTTAACGGAGGTCGGACTGTTACCATTGGAGCTGCGCGAGCTACACGTCACACAAGGGCCGAGTCTACAGTGAAAATCCCGCCCTTATGCCCTTATTAGGAACATGCTTCGTCAGAGCTGGGGAGGAGGAGTCTGTAAATCCGCCATGATTTCCCCCTCGAACGTGGTCATTGTGGTAAACAGGGAGGAGTGAGGAGGAGTTGTCTATTCTTTTTAACGGTCTATGATGTTGTACCAAAAATGTCTAATACAGAGTGAGCGCTCACTTTTCCACAAACAATCTTTGATATTCCCCTCGCTGCAGCTGCTTGTAAAGTTGTAAACAACAGCACGTAAGTTCACCTCCGTGGGTCTGTCGCTAAAGGTGAAGACGTCTTTCTTGTTGTCACTGCTCTGTTTTGCTTTTCAATTTGCCTAAACACTCAAGTTTCTTATTCAGTCCTGGTTTAGTCCTGAGGGCTATTTCATAAAGCTGGCTTACTCTCTAAGCTAGGCTTATTTGGCCAAGTCTGGCTTATTGTGTTGTCTTTTCAGTTTCATAAACCAGACTCACTCTGAGTCTGGCTCAGTTACTATGGAAATATAGTCAGAGAACTTAGCCTGGTCCGGACCAGGCTAAGAGCAGACTGAGCACAAGCTATGTTTCTTCTTCATGGAATCCAACACCAATGGGCAATGTAAATGACACAAGCAGGGTATTAGCGCCATCATCTGGCCAAAATGTATGTTGGCCTAAAAAATGTGAAAGAAAATATGACATCACAAAATCAATTACTTTATGCCAGTGGTTCCCAAAGTGGGGTCCGGGGCCCCCTAGGGGCCTTGGAGACACTATAGGGGGGCCCCAAAAGCTTGTCTAGAAACAAGTACATTGAAAAATATTTTAAAAGGAAAAATACATTTATTCGCTAAATGTATTACTTGAAACCAGTTTTAAACTCCACTCATTGCTAGATGTTGCTTTTTATGTAATTTTAGCTGTAAAACAATAAGAAAATTCCAATGAATAGGATAAATTATTTTCAATTGGGGGCCCCGAGAAATGTTGGATCGACAAGGGTGCGATGTTCCGGACTTTGGGAATGGCTGCTTTATGCAATAAATTATAAATATACACCAACATTGTCTTTGTCTCTCATCTGTGAAATACAAAGTTGTGTGACATTAATGACATTATGTGTCATCAAAAAGCTTGTCCAATAAAAGGAACCTTAGCCCACAGGACCAGTGCTTAGTTTGTAAATTAGTCGTTTCGGAACACTTTTGGTTTGATGTGATGGATTCAGGGAACAGGCCAAAACATTTGCCGGAACACTCTCATTAAACACCATTATATCAGATCAAATCTTTGCCGGATCCTTTACCCTGAAAAACTGAAAATTGGGGGAATACGTTCCCCCAAACGGGGGCTCAAATTAAGCACTGCACAGGAGCCATGACCTGTGTCCTGTGTCAACAGTGTTTTCTTTTTTTTCTATCATGTGTTTAAATTCCTGGGGAAAAAAGAAAAGTGTTTAAATTCATAATTCATAAGCGCCAATTTATGTTCTTCCCAGTGGGTGCCCAGTCCAAAAATAATAATAAGTCGAGGCTGAGATTGATCTCGCAACCTCGTGGATGGGAGCCCTGCGCTCTACCTATGGAGCTAACGCAGCAGAGCAAAGCTGGCGGCCTGTGAAGTATGATGCGCGTTCACGCTTGGCCATGATTTCTCAATGAACTCTGTGATCGTTAGTGTGGTCTGCTTATGTACCAGCAAGTGCTAATTAGTTGAACCTGTCTTGAATTAGTGAGATTAGCCAAGCTCGGTGTCCCTTTGGTGAAACCCAGTAATCGCAGCTTCAATTGTTGTGCCTCAGGTAAGCCAGGATTTGTAGCCTAAGCCTGGCTTTACTGAGCGAGTTTTATGAAATAGCCCTCTGGTTTATAATAACTGGTTTAGTTTGGCTCTGGGTTTTACAACTGGTGTATGTCTTGGTTTAGTCCTGGTTTAGTCCTGTCGCAGACCGCGGCTGAGCCATCTCTATTACAAAAGTATAGTACGTTATAGTTTTGCTTCGTTACATTTATGCTGAAGCGGCTCATTAACAGCGCACACGTCCATGTTGCTTTTTTTTAGACTCGCTGCGGGTCATATATTGACGTCTAAAGAGAAAAAGAACCAAAGTTGGCACCGAAAGAATTTTAGTTTTTCGATACCACCCCCGACCGGAGCTTTTCGGTCGGTACCAAGTAGGCACCGTTTAACGGTTAATAACGGTTGTAGGTTAATAGCGAGTTGGCGACAGACACGAGTTTAACATGCTTTCCCTGATGCCTGAGCCCTGACGATGTTTTCTCTTTCTTCGCGGCTTCTCTCGTCCCTCCAAACAAAGTTTACGGCGGTTTCCCTGTCTGTTACTGACCAGACCCGCCTCTGTGCCTCTGCAGGATGGTTAAAAGCCTGTGTTTTCCTCCGCGGCGCCGCGTCTGGATTCAGCATCAGTGTGCATTCTCTCATAGAAAATAAAGGAGGAGGCTCTTTTGCCGCGCGTCAAGGCGTTTCGGTGTGCGTTGGGGCGACCAAAGCCCTTCGAAATTTAGGCTAAAGTGAGCCTTCATCATTTTAAAAGTTACTCATCTACCGTTCCTCATCCAAGAGCAGATTAGAAGTCTCGCCTCACTTTTGCGTTTACTGCTAGAGAGTGCCTCTAGTGCCTGTTGTCAGCTATATATTGGCCGCCAACTAGTGTTGCCACCTGTCCCGGTTTTACCTGATTGTCCTTCTTTTTAATGGTCTGTCCCGGGGAAATAAAATATTCTCCCGGGACACTACTACAGCGCAGTCCTCCACCGTCTCTCTCTCTTCTCCGCTGATCGCCCACACAGAGCAGCTCCCTGCTCTGATTGGCCAGAGCTCAAAGAGAGTGAGGCTGACATTGGCTGTTCTGGCGCACGGCCCCGCCTCCTCCCCTCGCTCTTTGGCCGTGCGCACGTGCGTCCGCTTCTATGACTCAGCGTGGCTCTGTTTGTTTTTACCGCGGGGAAAGAGAGACTGTACTATCGAAAACGCGAGGAGACGGTCTTACAAACACTAGGACACATATGCGTCAGTAATCAGGCACAGAACATATATGGAGGAGTTTACAGGAGCTAGCTCTCCCCACGTGAGTAACATTAGCATCTCAATATAACAACGCATTTTCACCTCATTCTACAGTATGTATTTTTGAATTAATCTGTGCAATGATATTCTTGTTAGAGATAAACAATTTAGAGCAGTTGAATGAAGAGTGAAGTTTCTAATACTTCACTCTTGTACTTGTATTGAGTAAAATGTCAGCCATGTAATTGTACTTTTACGTAAGTACAAATTTTCTGTCCTCTTTCCACCACTGGACATTAACCACAAAGTAAATACTTAAAGCAAAACCAATATAGCTCCATCACAAGGTTATGTCCAATTTCGCTTTAGAAGGGTCATTTTTGTCTTGGGTTAGGTGTGAAGGGCGCCACTGCTTGTAAGCAAATGGTTGATTGGGTTGCCGAAATGTCCAGGTTTTCTGTCAGACATAGGTGGCAACCCTACGCCAACAGGCACTAGAGGCTGTCATGTTGGCCGTAGGGTTCAAAGCGTGGGACAAAAGTAGCGGCGTATAGACCAGAAATTACGGTAACTATATCTGACACATAATCTAACCTCTGGATTTACACTTGAATCCAAACCTCAACTGCTTTCCCGCTCTCCATCTCTTTAAACTCAGCCCCTGAATCCCACCATTACATACACTTACATACACACACGCCTGTCTCACCCACACTACACACCCACATCCCGATCCTTGAAAACCCTCAAAGGTCAGTTTAGCCCAGATGACCAGTTTGTGTGCTGCTACGAGTGAGTGGCTGCGCTCTGCCCCATTTCCCTGCATGGTTGAGCTGTGTTTGCAGGCGTAGAAGAAAAAAAAGGGAAAAAAAGGGGGGGGTTCTGGGTGGTGTGGGGGGTTGTGGTAATGCTACTTGACATCCCAAGACGTCGTGATCACGCCGGGCTTCCTTGTGGGTGGGTTCAGGTCTAAGGCTGCAACGGAGGGATCCAGGCTATGGCTGGAAAGGACCTTTAACAGCCTTTTAAAAGCACTGGTCTGACGCAAGCCACTCATGGGATAGAAAGTGCTGAGTGAGCTGAGGAAGCAGGCGAGCAGACAGGAGTGAGGAGTGAGTAGAAGGCAGATAGGGCCACGCTTTCATGCACAGTTCCTGGAAGGTTCTGAACTCACTCACTATATAGACCTGACGAACATCCCACTGCGACCGGCTCACTGTTATAACAACACTAAATAATTCACCCACAGTATTGAGAAATGCACTCATGAGAACTTCTCCACAACAGGCGACTCGTACAAGCATGCAGGTTTTTAAAAATCCGATTGTTGTTTTAAAGTGATAAATGAATGGTCACATATCTATTTGCAATGGGAAAGCACTTTTGCCTTGCCTAAGAATAGTACAAAAAAGATCTCCACCTCTTAGTTAATGGACAAATACTCACTCACTTTAGTTTTAGTTTAAGTGAAGCAGGCATATGTTAGCATATGTTGAAGATGGAATTCTAACATTTGTATTGTAAAAATATATATATTTTCCTCTGAGACATAACTGAAGAACATAGCACTATATGTGAACCTGGACAGGGGTGACAAAGTGAATTCTGACCAGAGACAGTTTGACAAAAGTGCCACATGTGTAATTGCAGTGGGTAAATCAACAACGAGCCAAGAATCACATTGCACTATTATAGCTCTTCCAGTCTGTCCAGTCAACACACTGAAACAGAGGAAACATCATTACTTGTGACCTGCTGCCAGAGAGCTGCTGTTGACTTTTAAAGGTTGAATTAAATTGGTGAATACTAGACTCTATGTTCTCACTTATATCCTATACCGATCATTATTAATGGGAAAAGGCTACTTACCAAAAGAACTAACAAAAAATCAATGTACATTGATTTCTGCGTAACAATTTCATCATTGTTAAATATCACCTGCAAATTCAAAATGTATCTGTTTTTATTTAGTGCAATGTGAATGCATTTATGGAACAACAACAAAATATGTTGCAGCCTCCAGAGCAAGTGAGCAAGAACTGAGCTGTTATTAATTACAGGAAAGAACTTAACCGCCCTGGAAATGGACAATTGTATCCGAACTCTAACATTTATCTCCCGCAAATAACAGCTTGATGGTTTGTTCTGGACTTATTAGAGCACTATATTTGCTACTTGTAACAGAAGGCAGTGGCTCAGTAAAAGAGCCTCTAACATCAGCTTCAACAAGACCAGTGCATATACTGTCGTTGTGTTTTCGGGCAAGACACGCAATCTATAGCCTAAATGAAAGCATGTCTATATTTTTTGCGAGCACAAATCTGGGACAACAAACTGAAAAGATGTTTTGAGTGCTGAACTCCATAGGAAACAGCAAACAGAGAAGACAAAAACAACACTGCATTTAACTTTATAACCCATTTTTCGGCTCTGGCAATCTGGATAATATCACATCCTCTGCTCTTACTCCATTACCTATCTAAAAAAAATAAAAAAATCCCGGGAAGTTTTATTTCAATAATTTCTTGAACATCTCCCGTTGGCTTCCAGTTGTGAGCCATATTTTGTTCCGCAATAAAGAATGAGCTTCTTGACAGTGCGCATGAAATATGTTTCAATGGGTTAGGGCTGGAGGGAGAAGCCGACCCACCGCAGAGGTGCAGCGGGAGCACTGGGAAAATAGAGCTGTAGGCGAGCATAAGTCAACAGAGCCTAATGCCGGTCTTTGCTACGCGTGATGTTAAATAGATTGTAAAAAATGCTCTTTTTTATGACTGTGATGGAGCATATCATTAATCCTAATGCCGAACCAGCCTCCGCAAAAGCAACACGCAACCCCTGCGGGAAAGACAAGACACCCACAATGAGCTAGGTTTTCGCACAATCGTATATGTCTCTCTGAGCTGGCCTAGCCGGGTGCATAGACCATGTAATTTGCATGTTGGTAGATACATGTGAGCAGCGGTGTGTGTGCAGTATCCCCCCCCCCCACCCCCACCCCTCATGCTTGTTGCGCTTTGCCTGTGCATGCCTTCCAACGCTGTACATATGCTTTGTGATCTGCCTGCGGAGTGTAGGTGGATGTGCTGGAGACATTCACTGAGCCGGAATCGTATTTTGCCTTTTCATGTCGGCGTGCGCAGCAGTTGGTCGGAGGAGATAGAGTGAGCGTTTGATTTTATTTTAGGGCAACTCTCTTAATGAAGCCCACGTGTTGGGGATTAAAGTGTGAGCAAGACGATGCAGGAAATATCCACATGTGTGAACGATGATAAGTCGCCTATAGTTCTGGTCTTTATGTTTGACAAAGTCTTCCTCCTTTCTCCCCTTTGCCATGTCAATATCTTCCTCAGTTCCTCTACCGGCTGAAAAGTCATGAAGAGTGTTAAAAGTCAGAGGGTTGTTTTTATTTCATCACAGAACTTTGACATTCTGTGATTGCCAGAGGGTTAAAGCAGTAGGCTTCTAAGTAACTCTTGCCCCTAGAGGCCATAAGCGCCACTGCAGGTGTCGTAACATTTTGCATTTTTTTACTCATTAATTGTCCGTGAGAGTAAATACTACACTGACAAAAAAGACAAAGGGAGAGAGGGATATTGTACATCCAATTACACAATGGAGATCTTTTTTTTTCACTCAAACTTGGCTGTAAATACTGTCGTTCTAGCCCGCAGTTAGCTTTGCCCGTTAGCCTGTCAGCTTCCTCTTTGTGATTCTATTAGTGTGTATTGGTGATTCCGACCCGGAGGCAGGGAAAGTTGCAAGCGTGGTTTTATGGACAGAGACACCAGGGGGAGATGAAAGACACCCAAATCATCCCATTAACACTTGTATTATCCCCAGAGGGACTACGAAAAGGATTTATTATGGTAAACAAGTTACTTAGTACTGCTTTAATATACATTTTTTTGGGGGGGTCATTACAACATGAGGTGATGAAGAGCAGTGAGAGATATTCACCAAATTGAAAAGGCCAGGGATTGATCACACAAGACTGAACAAGCAGCCATATAAGACCAGTGGTGGTGCTGGTTTTTACTATTAATTCTAAATAGAAAACGTCATCCGGAAAATAGACCTAGCCTCACTGTCAAGCTGTCTCCCTGACATGCTTTGTTAAAAAAGAAGGGACTGACGCTTTAATCAGCCGTTACAACTTAAATGAATCACTGCGGACATCAGAGACTTTACTGAGCAGCCCGTAGACGTTAAATTCAGGGGCAAATCGACCACATAGCAGCTATAAAGCCTCCCACTCTCCTGCATGTCCTGTCGATTCTCCAGAACTTGCATCACGCTAATCTCATCATAGAAAGCACAGCGAAGTACTGCACAGAACCAAACTATAGTTGAATTGTATAAGGCAAACTGATCCCAGGGATACTGCCCATGGAAACTAATAGCATTGCTGACAATTGATGTCAAAAATGTGCCCCCCATTACATACTGTATTTTGCAATTAAAAACCCTCTGACTATAAAAGAACTGTTCTTGCAAAGTGTATTAAAGACATTGAGAGACTTCAACTTTAGCCCGAAGACAGATCGGCATTAGCGCTTACGTGTCTGACAGCTCCAGAGTTGCCCCAGGAAAGCATTAAGGGAATAGAGCTTCGAGTAGCAATAAGGAGACAAGGTATATCTGCTGGGCAATTACCGTAGCAACGTAAAGTAAAAGTATTGTGTGGGGAATATCCTTATCTTTATTACGGATCCCCATTAGTTATTACCGCGGCAATAACTATTCTTCCTGGGGTCATATAGATTACATTATGTTTTGTTTTGTTTGCCAATCATTTTACAGTCAAATCAAGGATGTAATATGGTCCACTTTTTTGTTGCTAAATGCTACTTTATTGTCCTCCAAAAACAATGTGTCAGGACTCAGGAGCAGAGGGCACTGATCGCGGGGACTCCAACTCTTCATAGTCATTAGTAGTATAGTATAGTTGGAGTTACTCATTGTTTGATCTGCACATTCAGCCAATCACTATTCAAGACCTTAATCAGATTCCAGGAAGGTCGGGGTTACGTTTTACACAAGCACAACTACGTCAGAAGCTTTCGTTTTTCCCTAAAGTTGCAATTCCCTTCAGCTCTGAATGAATTGTGCTGCCTGCTGTTGAGAAAGACAAGATATCTACCTGTTTTTTCCAACATGCTCTGACATGGCGCCTTATTTCATTATTTTAATATGCAAATGCAAAACAACTGAAGCAGTGAAATCAGCAAACATTACACAAGTGTGACTCAGAGGCATGAATAATATGACGGGAGATATCGGAGGGAAAAGACTGCGTTCCTCGTCTTTGACACATCACTGTAATTGTCAGTCATCAGGCAGAAAGGAGCAGAAATAATCTCATATATTAAATTGAGAATCTCAAGCTGATTCTCAAGTACGCTCGATTTTAATGCAGTGAGGTGAAAATACTGTATAGAGCATGTCGGAATGGTCTATATGCTCTATGCGTCTTATTTATGCGAAGGGAGGCAGTGCTTTGGATAGGCTTAGATGGGAGGAAGGATGCAATAACACCTTTTGTTAATTTGCAATACAAAGAGCAAAAATTGTCTGACAATGAAATATCTGCAAGTAAAGATGCTCTTTTTTTTTGGCTCACCTGTAAACCACTAAAGCAGAGCTGTGTATTGTCCCATTCATGCTTTAGGTATGGAATTAATACTACAGGCTTGCGGGTAATCCCTACACTTTGAAGCGTCATAATTAGTTAAAGGAAGTAAGTTGTCGCCACTTTTGTTGTAATGTTGTCACTTTTCAGGCCATATGAGCCCAAAGAGCTGACTGCCCTCTGCAGGTTAATAAACATTGTTTTTATTTAGTCAATCGATGTAAATTTTGGGAACAAATTGCAATCAATGCCACTATTATTCATAGAAACAGTGGAGGAGTTTTGTTGTAGTATTTAGTATATTTTTTTATTATTATTGTTTTCTTTAGGTAGATTTTTCTTTGCTTGATGGCTCTTGACGTATCACTACCATCAAGAGCCATCAGTTTTGGGTCTTGATGGTAGTGATACATGCTGTTCATTTCTGTTCTGTGCATTTGTTAAATATTAATACACTGTATTGTATATGTGCTGAATATCTTAACAAAGGAGAAGCGAAAGCTAATTTCCTTGTATGCCTCTTAAGACCATAGGTCTTTAGATTTACATAGAAACTACATTATTAACTCCACACACTGCATGTGCTAATACCCAAAGCTTATATGTTAATTCATTGGCTTGGCAGCTACACTAATTTCTATAAAATGGCATGGCATTGATTTACTTTTGGACTTTTGGCTCAGAGATTTCCATAAGCTTTTTCCGTTATGAAGAAGTCAATCTGATTGTTTGATTAAATGACTGAGCTGTGGAGGCATAGTCTCTGTTTGGCTCAGCTCACTAGACTGAGCTCAGTTTTGAAAATGCATTTGGTGTAATGGAAAGCTCAAAGCTGGCATTAAAGTCCAAGTCCAGTCCCCACTCCAATCAAATATTCAATTCAATATTATTTATGACTTTTGATGTACATCAAAAGGTCCAGGTGGTTAATTGTCCAGCTATAGCTGGCAGAGTGGTACTGCCAGCTATACCCTACAACTGTATGAAAAGAGTCTGAATGTGCTTTTTATATATCAGTTTGTTGTCCATTGTTACTATTACTATCATTAAAAGACATATTGAATGAATAATAGAAAAAAGATATGCTCCACAGAATGCATTGATCACCGGATGTCTGTCTGCTCAGAGACCCATGTGATAAGTATTCACATAAAAGATTACTTCTTCAATTTTCTTAATAGCCTTAAATAAATGGATGATGTTCAAGTTTTTGCACAATAGAAGAGTGGAAATTAACAGTTAAAAAAGGAGACAAACTGTTTTTTTCCTCATGGTAAAGGAAGGCCATTTATGAACTATGGTTCTGTTTGTTTGTGTGTGTATACTATGTTGTTGTTGTTGTCACTTTTAAATGTTTTATGGATAATCTTGGGTTTGAACTGAAGATATATTGATGACCTTAAGCTTGTTTTACACACCTTAAATTGATTCTGCCATATCTAACTTCAAACACCATCATGCCCCACATGTGCCACCATGTGGCACATGTGTCTGTGATTATGGAATGATAGTGCACTGTCTGCAGAACAAACCCTCTGAACATTGCTGATGCAACCTAAGCCTCTAAAAGCAGTCTATATTTGGGGTTCAACTCAATGGGGTTTGCATCATATTGACGTGGCTCGATTCATCTCGGACTTGCGTCAAGATGAAAAGGACGTGCGCATCAGACTCACAGAGAAGAGAATGCTACAGATCCCATAATGTGTAAAGCACTGCTGATGTTAAGTGCTCTCATTTCACAGTCCATTTCCCATTACAATACCCTGGAAGGAATCTACACATATTGTTCCAAGCCGCACAGTCTGACAAACCTTCCTCATGTCCTTTTTTCCTATTCTTGTTAATTCAAAATCCATTTCTTTCATTTTTCCCCTCCAAAAGTTAATGAATGCTAGATCCTCACAACGCATTAGATCAACACGGGTTGGTCAATATTTGGGTCCAGATGACAGTGCAAGATGCATTGCCAACATTAAAAGGCAATCTGAAGATTCGAAAATCTGTTGCGTTGTGCTATATTTGTACACTGCATGAAATAATAGAGCTTGTACCTACAGGCTGCAGTATCCTGTTACAAGGTTGAATATTACTGAACAGTCCTATCCATAAACTAAGAATAGGACTCTCTCACCACATGGAGGGCTACTTGATACATATCATGGTGGTATGGACTGCATAGATATACAGACTGCAAAAGAAAAAAGGTTTTGCATATTGTTTTTAAATCAAGTGTAAAAATAGATATCTGGGCGGCACAGTAGCACAGTGGTTAGCGCTCTCACTTCACAGCTAGAAGATCCGGGTTCGATTCCCACCTGGACGGGGCCTTTCTGTGTGGAGTTTGCATGTTCTTCCTGTGTCTGTGTAGGTTTCCTCCGGGTACTCTGTTTTCCCCTACCACTAAAAACATGTACAATAGGCCAGGATGAATGAGAGTGTGTTTGAGAGTGCGCATGGGGAACAACGGATGCAAATTAGCCCAAGGCTACAATCCGGTGTGGTTTGTTTACATGCATGAGACCCATGTATGTTCATTAACATGCACTGTCCCGACCAAATAAACTAATAAATAAATCTGCCTAAGGAAGTCTTGCAAAGTGAATCAATGCTTGTATTACTGCTTGGGTATCAAGTTAGACTATGCTTTCTAAAGATAGAGATTTAGCTCAACAACAATGATCAGGACTGTGACAGAGCCAGTTTTACCAGCTTTCCTGTGGCACAGCGAACATGGTTAATCCAGCTCATAATATCTACTTCTATTTTTCCACCAAGGCTTTGAGAATAACACAAACTAAAGTCTCTATATGTGCTTTACAAGTCGTAAAATTGGCAATACAGCTAAGTGAAACGGAACTGAAATGCATGTTGCAATAATCTCTTAATATTTAAATCGAACGGGTCCTTTCATGTTTGAGTAAAGAACATTCAGGATCAGTGAGAATATCTGATGTGGGATGAGGGAAAGCGGTTTATTACATTGTATATAATCTATTTGCATAATAATTGCATTTTACAGTGTCTAAATAAAAGTGTCTGATTATGATAATGTTGTGTTACATTGCTCACACTGTAAATCCCAACCACCCATCTTTTCAAACCTACTAAGCTATCTTGGCTCAAATGTGCTCCAGAGTTATAGTAACCCTTTTTAACTAGGTCATGGAGACCCAAATCTAAAAATGTGGCGTGATAGCTCAATTGCTTTGAGTTCTGATGCATCTTGTTACACTTCAAGTTATACTGACCGAAACCGTTTAAGCTATGCTTACTTTTTTCTTAAAATCGCATTATTAACCAATCAGAAAATGTTATTGTTTTTTGAATTTTTGTTCTTTTTTTTAAAGAAACATAAAACTTGTTTTGTTAGATATCATGATATTAGTATTATTGTCAAGTAGCCTATTATTGTCAGTATTATTTATGGGCAACATTAGGGAAAATACTCAAAATAGACAACATTTATCATTTTATTATTGATAATATCACTTTAACTCTCCATTGTCCAAAGTGAGTAGAATAAAAAAGGAATAGATGAAAAAAATAAAAACTACTCTGATCAGTCTTGAACCCACCATCTACTGCACTCCAGTCTGAGTGTCTATCCACTCAACCACAATCTTAGCTTGCAAAGCAAGATGATTTTATAGTAGTGAATTATTTTTAGTTCATAATTATAGCCTTCTTGAAATACATAATAAAAAAACATGAGTAATATAACAAGCGTCACATTTTGGTCCAACGTTGTTGAGAGAGAAAAAATTCCCGAGTGGGAATCGATCCTGCTACCTTCGTACCACTGGTTATAGCCCACACCCATAACCACTCAACTACCACTTCATGTGGAGTATTATGATAAATTCTAGTATATAACGATGTTTATCCCAAGTTTGTTCGGACGTCGATGTCTGTTCAATGATATATATGCATTATTGTGGCATGATTTGTTCGATAGTTATGATTAAACAAATGAATAAAGTAGTAAATGGAATTGTATTGCGCAAAAACGTATGCAGACTGCACCACTGGAAGTCCAATCAAGGCCGAGTTCACCGGAGCTCCTCCCACGCCCCGCCCTGGACTTTTTGAAAATTTCGGTTTGAGCTGGAGCTGCAGCCATGATGCTTCTACCATCTCACAGACTCGCTCCTTTGCTAAGACTTCATTGGATACGACTGGACGGTAAAAATATTATCATTATTATGTACCGATAGTGCATGTTCAAAATTCCATAAAGCTAACTTTAAGAATTTTTTTTTAGCTAACTTTAAGATTAAACGAGGTTGAAGCACTGCTCCTGTATGCTAATTAGTTTACCACCGGTTTGCGCTCAGCTTTTCATATTTTATTTATACAGTAGGCTACATGTAATGGTTGTTAAATGAGACTTAGCAAGAAAACAATTGCGCCTTGAACTTTTAATTTTTCAAACACAGTGGAGAAAAACCGCTGTCGGCGGCATTTTAAGTTGAGTTGCAGCCGCAGCGCCATTCTTTTTATTTCTATGCTGACTTGTCCGTCTCTGCTCCAGGCTGTGTCCCGCACTCGCTCTCGGCCTGCGCTGTACACCGGTGATCCGCTCCAGACACCGCCGAGAGGGCAGCCACATCAGTGAGGTAAGGCCTTGTCCTACATTACAACACTTTAGCTGCTAAGATTCATAAAGTCAACCGTGCGCTAACGAATCACAACAAAGTCAGGCCGGGTTATAAGGCGATGATTGAAGCCTTCATGTTGGACAATACCGCGTGAAACAAGTGAGAGCATCTATAAGCTAAGCTATAAGCTAACAGACAGCCAGACTGATTTACTGTGGCTGAAATGAACCGTGGCTCAGTGCGCTCTGTTCTCCTCTGAAAACGCCCCGCGGTGAGCGAGTGGGGAGTAATGGGGAGAGGGCTCCTCCAGGTGTGGGGAGTGTTGAGGAGAGCGGGCTCCGGCTCCTGGTTTGGGCGCGCACAGATACGCGCGTTTCAGAAGTGTCTGATGTTCAAAAAGTGGCTTGCTTGAGTTCAGGAAAATGCATGTGCAATATTCTGTACAACCCCCTGAGGCCCTGCAAACTGTTTTCACCATGTGTTTGCTTGTCTGAAATGCTGCAGTTGTGCATTTTAATTGTGTAAATGATATCGTAATTTATACCGGTATCATACCATTTCTTATTTATGTTGTGATATCATTTGTATGTCATATAGCCATGCCCTTAGGATTAGATCTTTTTAATTCTTCAAAAAAATGTTATGCTTTTGACTTAAAAATTACTTGTTTTGTTTGTTAACAAAAGGTCCCTCCGCAAGAAGGACGTGAGGCTCCCTACAGCGAGATTGAAGCCTCTGCACTAGATCAGTGGTTCTCAACTGGTGGATCGACACTCAGGACCCAAAAGTGAGTCGTAAACCTTTACCTTTTATTAATATAACTTTTTGAGAGCTGCCTTGATCATTATTTCAACTTTATTCAGTGTTATTATCACAATATATATTTTTTTCTTTTTGTCAAAATGTTTTGTGGGAGATACGAGTATCATAAACATGTACTTCTTTGGATCTTGGCTTGTCATCAGCGTGTTGGTGGGTCTCGATGCTGTAACTCAGTGTTGTTTTTGGAAGCCCTTTTAGTCTTAGTCTTTTGGACAAAAACGCTTTTAGTTTTAGTCACATTTTGACATTTCTAAACGTGATAGTTTTAGTGATAGTTTCATAAAATGTTATTTCTTTTAATTATTTCTAACTATATTTCTCCAAGTAGAAGCACAAGATCCCTCTGCAGAAAACTACAGCGAGGCTGGACTCTCCACGTGCAGGATTGCAGGTAAATGTCTTTATCATTCCACACTATGTAGGTGGTTCTCAACTGGTGGGTCAAGACTCGGGGACCCGAAAGTGAGTCACAAACCTTAACCTGGGTTACTCCGGCGGCATTGACGAATGTTCAAATGCAGAGGACAGTTGTATGTGACATGGTGTACGTCTTTAGGAATTCCTCCAGTGTTGTTTTGACTTGTTCTTACTCAATAAGAAAAATAATTCTGTTCAGTCACAGTTTCATCCTGATACTGACTTAGCCATGCCTTTGCTTTGGCCTGGTTAAGTCCTTGGTTAGTCCTTAATTCCTGATCCAGGTTTAGACACATTTTACTCCTACCCTGGTATGGCTACCAGCTTTAGTCCTGGTTTGATTTAGTATCTTTCTTTTTGTTTTGTCAAGGTTTAGTCTCAATCCGCAGTCCTGCTGTAATTCTGATCAGATCACTGTTCTCTAACACACTTAAATTTGTGTAATTTGCATTATTGTAGCCTAAAACATCTAAGCTGGTAGTCATAACTAAACGATGCACTGTTGTTGTTGTTGTTTTTTTTCTTCAGAGTTTACAATATTTATAGCAGGATGAAAAAACTAAATACATATGTATTTTTGTGTGTGTCAATTTCAGGAAGAAATGGCGTTTGAGGAGG
Source organism: Neogobius melanostomus (assembly GCA_007210695.1). NCBI lineage: Eukaryota > Metazoa > Chordata > Actinopteri > Gobiiformes > Gobiidae > Neogobius > Neogobius melanostomus. The sequence continues at coordinate 3,122,794 of VHKM01000073.1, read as the reverse complement.
GAACTGTTGCTCTGGTGTCCAAGATAAGGATCCTTTCTCATCCCAGCAAGTGTTCATGGCACTTAAGGACCAGGTTGTGATGTCCCTCAACAAATGGACTGACTCACTGGTTTAAGGTTGACATATCATGCACATGGACTTTGAAACAGAACTACAATATTTTTGGTACCACAGTAATGATACAGTCCCGATCAAAAGTTTGGTGTGGTTGGATCTTAACAAAGTTTCAAGTAGAACTTACTTAACAATATGCTACAACAATGAAAGTGAGACAAAAACAAAAATATTAATAAACCTTTTATTGAAAACAGCTATTAAACTGAAATGTTTTTGCAGCTGATCGAAGGTTTAGGGCCACATGCTTTTAACAGGTCAAATCTGAGCACAAGTGTGGATTCAGTGTCATTTTCTGTCAGGTTTTCACACCGTCATGTTCCATAACTCTCAGGGTCTTTAAGGAAATTCAAAATTACTGTTATTGCGTCCCACCTCAATGACAATGAATACACATTTTTTGCACAGATTTGGCCTTTTAACCTCTTAACCTCCACCTGAACCAAGCTCATTTTCTCTAGTTCGGCCGACCTTACCCAAATCTAAAAGCTTCTTAACTGGAGAACTGTAGGCCAGTGTAACATCTGATTTGAAAGCTAAGACTAACAAAACTGATCTAAACTGATCTTTTTGCTTGCGTTGTTGCCGTCACTTTAACCTTTTTTTTTCCATCGCTTTTTTATCACTTATTTGCCCTTGCTTTTTTAAATTTTCATCGTCTTTGTCTTGTGTTTGCTATTTTGACCCTTTTTTTTTCATGAAACTTTCTTGGATTTGGGTAACGATGAACTGGAGAAAATGTGCTCGGTTCAGGTGAGGGTCAAGAGGTTAAAGGCATGTGGTCTTAAACTTTTGATTAGCTGCAAAACCGCCAGTTTAATTGTTTTCATTAAAAGCTTTACTAATGTTTTGTCTCGCTCCCATTTCTTCTTGTTGCATAATAAAGTTCTACTTGGAACCTCGTTAAGATCCAACCATGCAAAAATGTGATTTCCTTTTTGCCATCTTTCAACTGGTCGGGACTTGATCAGGACTATATATATATTACATTTTATCATTTTGAAACTCAAGCACAAGGGTTTTAAATTACTGTCTGAAGCTCCCTCTACAGACAACAGAGTGAATTACTGTTTCAACAAACTTTGGTACCGAGCTGTCCTACGCTTCAATCGGATGTTGGATTATGGGCTTTAAAAATATGGAGGAGAGTTTTTGTTTTGTTTTCCCTGATGCAATATAACCAGATACAGATGGAGCTCCAACAGTAGAAAACTTAACAACCAAGGTGGATATAATGACTCCAAGTCTGTTTGACCAGGAAACAAGATCTTGGACACAAACATGTACATTGTTTTGACCACTATACAAACAATGTTTTGCTGTCTGCATCTTTTACAGTTCCCTTTTGTTGGTGGAAAGTTGTCATAAATAAAGTTGTCATAGAAAATGTTCTTCCTGTATGTGTTATCATTTCTCACATGGTTTAGTGTTGTATGTTTCCTCAATTTAATTGAGGGAATAAACCTTTTTAAAATGGGTTTAAGTTAATGTAGCATTTAAATAGTTTGAGTATAATAAGCTTGAATCATTTGAGTTCATTAACCTATACTTTTAATGCTATTGTTGACTAAATGATTTGAGCTACAGTTGACTAAATGATTTGAGCTATCACTGACTAAATGATTTGAGCTACCGTTGACTAAATGATTTGAGCTATCACTGACTAAATGATTTGAGCTATCACTGACTAAATGATTTGAGCTATCACTGACTAAATGATTTGAGCTATCACTGACTAAATGATTTGAGCTACCGTTGACTAAATGATTTGAGTCCAAGTGAACTCAATTGGTTTAGGCTTATGTACCACAACCATATGGTGCAGCGGGTTTCCCCATTTAATTTGAGTTATCATAGCTAGTCAGGGTTTACAGTGCAATTATACGCAAACAGACTATTTCATTCATTATTCCTTGCACACACAATGTCACATACGGCACATATTTTAGTGATGATTTATTCATTCTTTTTACCAAACCTCTACACCCTGTACAACGGCTAGCTAATTGCAGGTCGACGCAGCACACAACCATTTGCATTGCATTCGATATTAGCAAGTCAGATTGTGCCTTTTGCCTATGTGCATACTTGTGCTTTTTAGATGTGTAGCAAACCAGACCCAAAGAGGATGGGTCTGGTTTGCAATCTCTACAATCTCTATGGAGCTACTTTCATGTGTTGCTGCCTAAAACTCTAACAATAAAAAATCACTTAAAGCCCATTGGCAGTGTGGGGAAAAGCCTCCATACAAGTAAACCATGAATGAAAATGATATTCCACTACCTCATGTTCAAGGCAAAAGGAAGAGGAGGCCAAAGCTGTCTCTCCTCACTGTGACATACAAGACACAAAAGGCAGGCAGCTACACATTGAGCTGCAGTGAATGGTTGGCATCTCACATTCAGTTTGAAATACCAGACCAGTGATTTTCTTTTTCTTTTTTTTTTTTTTGCAGGTTGTATTACTTCTTACAACCCTTTTTTTTTAACTATTTGAAGTTGTTTTGTTTTGTTTGTTCCATATTTCCTTTTTGCTAAGGTATTGTTTGGAAACGCTTGTGTGTGAGCAGATGGCGTCTAAGGAGAGAAAAACGAATCTGGAGCCTGGGCACTATCTATCTACACATACATACGTGCACACACACACACACACACACACACACACACACACAAACAGCTACAAAACACAATTTGGAGCTAAAGCCTCTGTAAAGGGAATTTCTGAGGGGGTCTGCTGGGAATTTCCGTTTCGGCACTCTGTTTTGGGAACGTTTGTTTATTGCAGTCCTACTTTCCGCTACAGTGCAAAGACGCGGCGAGCCCAGTGTGTCTGACCAGACCACAAAACAGGATCAAGCGCGTCTCCTCTCCCGGAACATTTTTGATCGCTGTCTCTTTCCTTTGGACATTTTCATTATAAGAGCCAGTGATTAGAAGAAGAGTTTTGACTTGATGGGGAATTACACAATCTGGCCTCCTCTTGATGGTGCACAGAAGAGACACAGCTTCTTCTTTTTTTTCTTACTCCTATATCACATGATCTTTAATGTTTGCGTTTTGCAATCGGTATCACATGGTGCGAGCGTCCATAACACGAGCGTAGGCAGGGGAAGATTGGCACAGAATAAAGGGGACTGAGATTTTTGCAGGTTTGTGTCTTTTTTTCTTTCTTTTTTTTAAATATATTTTTAATATATTTTTTTTTAATATATATATATATTTTTTTAATATTTTAATATTTTTATTAATTGTTTTATTTTATTTTTTATATTTTTATATTTTTATTAATTGTTTTAGAATGTGCAGCCTTAATTTGATCAAATAAAAACAGCAATATTAAATTACAGCTTGCCTATTACCAGCTTTCTATCTTTTCTTTTTCATCATTATAAAGCAGATGACTATTTCACAACTTAGTCCATTACACTGGTGGAAAAGTACTAACAAGGCGTGTTGTTACTTACAAGTTTGTCTACAATTTATTTTTTCCCCCAAATACTACAAAGCATGCCGCAATCTTGGTCCTGGCAGTCCTATGACATTAAAAGGAAGCCCAGCTACATGCAGGCAAAGCAGGGGTCTAATGCTGAGTGTGCACTTGCTGAACTAACTCGGACAAGATAAGCCCGGCGAGGCTCAGGGAAAAGTAAATGTAAGTCTGTTTGAATTCGTTCCAAACACCTTGCCCCCCCCTTCCTCTCTTCACACCACGCAATCTCTGCACACTATACCCAACCGCAGCCAATCTCTCTCTGGGGGTGAAAGATTTCTTTTGGAGCGATTTGTGGCTGGATTTGTGTAGGCTATCTGTCACTGAGGAGTACACAGAAACAAGGAAAAGCACCACCAACCGAAGACATCGTTAAATCTTGCGGGGAAGGAAATACTCGGGACAAGATTGAATTAGAATGTGCTTTTTGCTGCGTCAGAGGTTTCACATAATTACCAGCTGATATGAGGGGCAGCTCCCCTTCTGGCTGTATAAGTTCATAGGGAATGCAGACAATGGCATATTCGGGATGTAATTGTACCCCCAGCACCTCCTATGTTGAATTGAAGCTGAGTTAAGATAGCACAAAACGGATCTTTGGCCCCATTAACACAAAGGGCTTCAGGGAACATTTCACCACAAACTACACCATAGAGAACATTTGATAGAACTCAATAATCATCATGGCAAACATCTAAATAAAAATGGCCACTAGATCTCAAGTCATTTTTAAGCCCACTGACAGACTAAAACAAAATAACTCAAATGTAAACCTAATAAAACAAATAAGACCAAAGTTCATGACTGAACCTGCAAAACAGGACAAAGGTGAAGCCTGATGATTTATTTTCATTGTTGGGGCCACAAGGAATGTTTATAAAGGGATTATTCAGAGGCGGCTAAAAAGGTCACCACCTGGACAAACAATACTCATGTTAAATGTGTCTCCTTCTCGGTGTACAAAGCACATATCTGTAAATATAAGGCAACAGAAGTGTAGTTTTATTAAACTATAGAATTATGAACTTCTACATCCAAGCATCCTTGTCAACTGGTATATACTGTATGTTTAATTAAAGGTTTACAAGGAAAAATGTGTGAGTATTACAGATGAAATACATGTAACAGTAACAATAATGAGAAGAAGAAGAAGAAGAATGTTAGGGTGATTGAAATGGCTAAAACAATAAATAAGTAGCTATATAAAGTGATACTAGCAGATTAGCCCTATGTCGACTTTTTCTTATTTTTTGTTTTTATAGTCTGGGGTGAGTTGCTTACTACTCCATCTAGTGGCAAACAACCAAGAAACAATCGCGATACAGAATATTTAATAGGTGCTGAATGAAAATGTGGCAATGTCAGCATAATATGCGCAGTGGCATAATGCTGGAAACGATCTCACCTTAAAAAATATTGGCTCCAGGGCGCGACTTACGAGTGTACTTCTACGCCAAGAACTTTATGCAAATTATGCCAAAAATACACAGGTGTGTCGGCGAATGAACCGGTTTGAAGTAACAGCTGCCTTGCGCTTTTAAAAGTTCGCTCTGGGGTACAAACATCCGCAGCTCTGACATCTTTCCGCAGTGGTGTTAAACTCCTGGGTGTCTGTCCATTACACAAGTCAACTGTATACAGCGTTTCCCCCTTATAACTCCATAATAAGGCTTGCCGGGGTGCTCCCTCTGTGCGTGACTCATTTACGTCCAGGGCTGAAGGGAGGGACGTGGGGGGGGGGGGGGGGGACGCGGCTGTTTCCCATGCATCTTTCCCGCACCCACCGAATCTACTCACAGCAATGTTGTATCAGTAGTTTCCATCCATCTGTGCTTTTTAGTGGCTCGTCTTTTGTCCCATTACAATCGCGTAGTTGCAGCACTTTTGAAAACGAGTCTTTGTGCGTGTGTGTGTGTGTGTGTGTGTGGGGGGGGGGGGTATATTGGACAGACTTTCTATTCTACATCTGCAGCGCAGCGAGGCACACATTTCCACACACCAAATGAGAACAATCAATGCACCTTTTCTAGGGTGTTGCACTTCTCATGGCGGATATACTTTCTAGTAGTGCGATGCACAAAATAAAACATGTCTGGAACGTGTGATGGGTGTGTCATTATAGTTACAATCGTTTTTCTATCTTTTTTTAATTTTTTTATTTTATTTTTAAGAACTTGAGCTGAGTTGCTTTTTGTGAGGCTGCACTTACCGTTCTTTTTCCGCGCAATCCCGCTTCTTTTCAGTAGTAGTGATCCGTATCCAAAGCACAAAAGCCTGTTTGGTTCTGAACTATTCGAAAAAAGAGAACAGCTTCAGACTTTCTACAATACAAACATGATATCATCCAAAGAGAATTCCAGGGCTGTGTCCGCGCCTCAGAGTGGTGGGAACGCTGTCCACGGAGAAGTGGTGCTGAAAAGTCCACAGCGGCAACTTTACGCTGACAAAACGGCAGGAATGTAAAAAAAAAAAAAAACTGATAGTGACTAATACACTATAAACGAAGGGAGGATACCATTTCACTGGGTTTTAGAGCGTGTTTTCCACACCAGTGGCGTGGGAGCGTGATCAAGAGACAGTGCGAGAGCATGAGCACTTTCCAGCTGATAGACGCGAGACTGTGCGCGCGGCTCTATGCAAGGCGTGATTGATGTTAGATGCATCGCGGCGCTGCGCCCATACCAGAGAGAAATGCGGCATCAATCCATGGTGGGAATTGAGTGTGTACGGTACAGTTCAGCGCGATCATGCCCGACATTTCTGTATGTGCCACAATAAGCACGGGAAACGGTTTTTGTTTGTTTGTTTGTTTTGTTTTTTTTACAACCTGCAGTTTTAATTATTTACACTTTGTTAATGGGATAGCTTACTATTAACAGCGGTTCAACCCAAGTTTATCTTGATTTAAGTAGCCTGTCTCACCATAGAGCAGCGGCGCGCAAATCACCACAGGGATTCCAAACAAAGGTGAAAGCATCGTGTGAAGTTTTTACGGCTTCGACGGCCATCATGACCACGTCGTGTGTGCTGTTACAGGTGCATGGAAGTGGGCGCTCACAGTCTTCTGCGTAAACCAGGACGAACGAATCAATTGTTATCACTGGCTGCAGAAGGTCCATCTAAATGTGTCTTCTCCCCCTCGCTTCCCTTGTGATTTCATCCCCTTACGAACACATCTAAGCATCACTAACATCAGTAACAAAAAAACCAAAAAAAACAGGACCTTAAATGCTATCATTTCAAAATCTAGTTGGATTCATGCCATCTTTTTTTTATATTAACCTTCAAAAGTCTACAGGTATGGGCCAGTCAGACAAAGAAGTTCCACATTAATCGGGTAAACCAGGCATAAAAGGAGAAGCGTTAGTTGACGGTGAGTGTGAGAGAAAAAAGGGGGGCAGGGGGATTGATTAATTTTCTAATTTTAGAAGAAGCTCCGGAGGAAAGGCAGGTGATAGTTGAGCATCTCGCCTGGGCTGACTGACCCTCCTCTTGCAGATATGATTACAGGGTGCAGTTTCTGCTGAAGGAGGGGAGAAGGGGGCACAAGTGGGGTCTCATGGGTCACACCTGGAGTGAATGCACACAAGCACATCAAGAGAGAGAGAGACTGCGTGTAAAATAAGAGCAATGTCAACATGTGTGTTTGTATCCATGTTTGAATGTCCACTAGTTTATGGGCCCATTTCCTGATTTCCTGAACAACAACAACAACACATTATACAATATTATTGAAAGAGCAGTAAGTATAGTGTTAAGGTTGTTCCTGGCTGGGTTATTGCATTTGCATTCAGGTCTGCTGGTCCACTCTAGCATTAAAGTAAGGGCTGCACTATTAGCATACTTCATTCTGGTTGGAAGCAGGGAAACAACGGCAGGCTTAATGGTCATGCATAAGAAAAGACAAAAACAGGAATTGAAGGTAAAGATAGTAGACTGCAATTTAAAAGTCTAAGTCTTCATCTTTATTTTCCATCACAACACTTGAAAGCCAATACAACAAATGAAATTTATGAATATCATTATTAAACGATACAATAATTGTGTTAACTGAGCCAGATTCAAACCCCTAACATATTGTTTATGAGATGACGGACATGAGCAACAGTCGCCCTATCGATGATAATGCTGTCAAATCCAACCATGAACATGGACATATAAACACACTGTTTTGCATTTATGTGTATCAGATAACTAGGCAATGCCATCAAGGTCCCTGCGGCCCTTAGTGAAGCTGAGCCCCTGAATATTCATATGCACCTCTACTACGGCAAACTGGGGATCTCAAGCCATACACAGAATTACACTGCTGAATAGAGACAGACTGTTTCCCTGTCACCCTGCAATGTTTTCCTTCCCTCTCTTTGTCAATGCTCTCCAGCATCTGTTTCAGTTTACCAACGTATTATTTGGCCGTGGAGAATGGGTTCACCAGGAGAGCATGGTTCCCCTGCGTGACTTTCAGTGGAGACGTCTTGTCGAAATCAGAACACGCAGGACCCTCAGCTTCCCAAAACACAAGGCGAACAGAGATTACATGTTTCAATTAGCTATGGGGCGGAGAGAATTTAAGCCATGTTAATTCCAGTCACTAGTGAAAAATCCCTCGGAAAGAGCATAACCACCGTGGTATAATCGGCTGCCCCCAGACATCTTTTATTTCATGGACACATTACAGGAATTAGTCAAAATGTAAATGCAAAAGGGGTCATAAGATGCTTTTCACTGAAGTGGATGAAAGTTGTACGACTTTTCTGACCGGCAGCATAGGATTGTTTGAGGGGCACATTCCTAGACTTTATGATATGCCTTGTTGTGATTGCAGACACAATACATCTCTGGCTATTCTGCTGCTGTTGGTTCAGCCTATGGGCAAAAGTTCCCTCAGAGCAATTGTGGAGTTGATTCAAACACTGTTAGAAACAATTTTACATGATGTGAAAGTGTTGACATTATTTTGGTTCTTGAGCCGAGCTGAAAGAGCACCACACGTTGGGTGATGGCTTAAGTTTTTTTTTCAGCTCAATGACTCTTTCTCATCTCCAAAATTCTCAAGTCCAACACTGTGCAAGAAGACAAAGTGCCCTCCTCGAGATTTATCAAATCATCAAACTTCTAATATTTCGGTCTTTTATGACATAAGCTCTAATTCAATTAAATGGTTTTCTAATCCTTATTAGCCAGTTCATAGGGAAAATACTTCACTGACTTCAGTTGAAATGATATTTCATTGTACAATCCTCTGTGCTTTGTAAAACAAAAAAACAAACCAGAACAAAAAAAATCAGTGGAAGTTAATTAAAAACTTTGATTTCAAATTACTTTTAAAATGGCTTTTAAAAGGTATAGCTGGCAATAAATGTTTTAGACTATTATCTTTTTTGCCTCCCCCATATCAATTGAACCCCTATAAATGATTAGCCCACATAACGTCACATACGGCAAATGAGACCTATGGGACGCAATCATACGCAATATGGGACAAAGTCATGCCATGCTATATCAGTCACCAATAATGAGAATGAGAATGGTGTCACAATTGTCCCAAATATGGCGACCTCCACCAGCAGCTGATAATCACGTGTCTGCAAAAGACATACACTTCATAAAAAGACACATTTGCATTTTTTTTCTCACTGTCTAACATGAAACCAGAATTAAACTTTATTTTTTTAAGGTAAAGTAGAATTAAAAAAAATATTTATATTTGTCAAAGTCTAGAAAAATTTCGGAAAGAATTGTTTGGAAATGTTTTGTTACTTTTTACAAAACCAAAAGTTTACATACACTTCATTAATATTTGGTAGCATTGCCATTAAACTGTATATTTTGGGTCAATTGTTTTGGATTTTCTTCCACAAGCTTCTCACAATAGTTGGCAGGAATTTTGATCCATTCATCCATACAGAACTGGTGAAACTGAGCCAAATTTGTAGGCCACCCTGCGTGCACATGCCTTTTCAGCTCTACCCATACATTTTCAACTGGATTTAGATCAGGACTTTGTTTTTTCCACTTCAACACATTGACTTTGTTATCCTTAAGCCACTTTGTAACCAGTATTGGCCATATGCTTTGGGTCATTGTCCATTTGGAAGACCCATCTGCGCCCAAGCTTTAACTTCCTGGCTGATGTCTTGAGATGTTGCTCCAGTATTAACATATAGGGTTCTTTCTTCATGATGTCATCTATTTTGTGAAGTGTACCAGTCCCTGCCGCAGGATATGGTGGATAAATTAAAGTCTTTATCCTTTTTTTATTTGCAAACTCCAAACTGGCTTTTTGATGTTTGTTTTGGAGTAAGGGCTTCTTCCTGGCAGAGTTCCCTCTCAGCCCATGTTGTCACAGTACTTGTTTCTCTCTGGATAATGAGAAACTCTTACCAGGTTCAGCATCTTCACCAGGTCTTTTGCATTTGTTCTTGGGTTGATATTCACATTTCAGACCACAGCACGTTCATCTCTGGGACATAGAACCCGCCTTCTTTCTGATCTGTATGATGACTGGACATTTCCATCATTGTTTTAACCAATGAACTGGGCACCTTCAGGTGTCTTGAAATTTCCCTCAAGTATGAACCAGTCTTGTACATGCTTCCAAGGTCATGCCATCATCATCTGGGCTTTCCCAAATTGTTTAAAGGTATAGTAATCTTAGTGTATGTAAACTTCTGACTTTGTAAAAAGTAACAAAAACATTAACATATATATATATATATATATATATATATATATATATATATATATATCTAATTGTTCTAACATTTAGCAAATAGAAATATTTTTTTAAATTCTACTTAACCTAAAAAAAAGAAAAGTTAACTCTGGTTTAAACATATGGTTCCCGCTGTACTGAATGTAACCCATGCAGTGACATTTGATTATAACATGAGTCAGAGAAGGTCTTCTCAGTTAATGCTATATTTCATGATGTGTTTGTGCCAGTAAAAGAGAATGGTGAGGTATGACACTGCAGTCACTCTCCCATAAATACAGCACAGTTGTCGACAGTGTAGCCCTTAGATCTCAACAGATTCCTTTAAAAGAAAGTGGTGATATATTTTTCTTTAACAATGTCATCATCACCAACATTTGCATTACTTAGCAGCATATAAGTTTTACTTTTAAATCCTTTCAAGTCCACAATCTCTAGTTTTAATAGTCAAATTATTATAAAAACAACAACTGAATGGAAAGGTGCAGAGGGCTCATTGCAAACCTAAATATGGATTAAACACAATCCTTCTTGCATTGTCTTTCTATTGGTATGTAAAGAAGACATTGACATGTATTGGACTATTTGAATAACCAAGCAATAGCTCAACAGGACACTTTCACAAAGCCTTTTCAAGTTTTAGGTTGACAGCCAAATGCGTCTCTTATATCTTGCCAAAGATCACATAAGAGAGCTATAAAGTGTGGTATGTTGAAAAGACTAACTTTGTTCTAAAAATATGCACTTTCAGTGGGAGTGCACGGAGTAAAATGGGAGATTTACTCTTCTGTGTTAACAGTATCTCTTTCTGTGCAGCAAATCTCGTTATTGTTGAAGTCTGTGGAAAATAGTTTATGGACAAAAGGAATATACACATTTTCATTACATGAGCTAAAGGGTAATATGTGAATTTGCATTTTTCCTGCAGTTAATTCGAATGGTATGTATTAAATGAGTAAATATAAATTAAGAACAAACGAATTACTATTTCTAAACTGTTCTAGTTTGTACTTGAACAGCGTTTCCATCACTGGCCTCACAGTACCCCCTCCTGGCCAGTAAGGGTATCTGAAATTTACTGAATATTAATCGTCTAGTTTATTGTATTGAAAAATAAATATACATTAAATATACGTATACGTTTGTAGAATGAATGAATGAATAGTTTTTTATTATTGTGTCTTGCCCAGCCCTAATGGGCTTATAAGACACCAATAACACCAACAAAAGGACCAGATGCCAGACAGTAGGCACAATATATGATACATGAACTTATTTGAACAAACAAGTCTGCCGCCACATCCTTTACAAACAAAAATAGCCAATTTAAGCACATCAGAATTAAACAAGCATTTCATCTTGTCGTCATCACTGATCCAAAACATTTCAGGCTTTTGAACAAACAATTCACCAAATAATACATTTCTAAGATCATCGTACCGTGGACAATATAACACAAAATGAGTTTCACTTTCAATCTCTCCTAACTCACACAGTCTACAGAGTCTGTCCTCTTCAGGAGTTTGAGTGAACCTGCCAGTTTCTAAGGCCAGGGGAAGGATGCCAGTTCGCAGCTGAGCCATCAAAGATCTTTGGTTCCTTGTCAGGTTTGCCTTTACAACTCAGATTCAAATACATCTTTAATTTGTAAGTAGGTCCTTAGCTTTGGCTTCGCCATAATCCCTGTCAACCATTTGTGTTCAAAGTTTGACATTAAAATTGATCTGATGGTTTTACAGTTTTTGCCCGTTGCTTGAACACTATAGACCCATACTTAGACTAAAGTAACACAACGTGAAGCTTTTGTTACCATACCTCAAACACATGTACCCATACCTTAAACAAAAGTCCCGCATTGCACTCTAGTTGCAATTCTGTAACACACTTACTCCTTTATGCAACACGCTTGGTCCTGCATACTACACTCTATTTCATACATAAGACACTTTGTTCGAAAATGAAATCTCAGGGTGCCATTTGGAAAATACATGTATCCAAAATACAAAACACATCGGGTAATTGCAACTACACAAATACACACCTGAAGGCACTTACTTGCAAAACTGAACACCAAACAGCCAGCTACAAAAAGCCCTCAGTTTAGCCATTTCAACAACTTTGCAAGCATGGATGGAGGGAGAGCAAGAAGCTACGGAGCCCTGGACTTAAACATTTTGGGGGGTAAAAAAACAAAAAAGTTTGGATGAAATATAAAAAAATATATTATTTTTTTTGACCACATATTACAGTGCCTCAGGAGAACGAGATATTATTTTGGGGGAAGAAATATAAAAATGTAAAAATATGTTTTTCTTTTTTTTTACACCAGAGATATTCCACACCCCGTGGTAATATCTCATTCCCGGAGATAATATGTGGTATTATCTCCGGGAATGTGAGACACACACACACACACACACACACACACACACACACACATTTTTTGTCACTTCCAGGGCTCTGTAAGAGGCAGAGGAAGAGCAAGAGGAAGAGGAGGACAAGGTCAAGGTCGAAGAGGCCATGCACGGACCCCTATTTCTGATCATATAAGAGCCACTTTGGTGGACCTTGTCATCAACCATGGCCTGACTATGAGGGAAGCTGGGCTGTGCCTCCTGAAAATATGCCTCCTGAATAAACAGTGAAAATCAAAGACCACAGTGTTTTATATAAAGTAGACTAGTGTGTTCCCCCTGATGTGAACGTGTATGCATATGATGCAAGTATGTGTCATTTTGTCATCAGAGTTACATTTTGACAAAGGAATGTTAGGTTTTGATAGCAGAGTTTAGGTTTTGATAGCAGTTTCAATTTGACACAGATGTGAATGGTATATTTCCCAGTGTTGTGTCATGTTTACTTGTGTGTAGAGTTTTGGAACAATGAGCGAAGTTTTGCAAAATGTGCTCAAGCAACGGGGAAAATTTACAATCTTGTGAGATTTTGTGGCACGAGATCTTGGCCCATCCTTAATGATAATAGGTTCTCTGGATGATCCACTGCCTCAACAGGAGACAGGATTTGTCCTCTACAGGACAAATTATTCTGAAATACATAATGGAGTTGTGCATCAGCAAAGACAGTCTGGAGCTCTGCAGCCCAGGGACACTTATTTTTACTCCATAGAAATACTTTTTTTGTTACTCTATTTTCCGGCAGGTTAATGAGTCGATTCCACAGTCTCACCATTTCACATTTCCTTTGGACTGATCCAGGAACCCAGCCCATAACACCCAAGTGACATTTTACAAACAATAGGTCTCACTTTTCTAAATGAGCAAATGCATTTCAGATCTGGTCTGTGATTAATTTTCCTTAAAGGGGTATCCAGAGACAGGTCAGCGTCACTTTCAGCCCTAAGAAAAATCACAGTGCAGTAAATTGCTTCTCTTGTGTTAAGCTAAATAAAATCTATTGTAGCCCAAGGCTGAACAACACAATCTCCTGCTTTTTAGTCATTAATGTGCATATACCTGGAGAGAAGCCAGGCTGCAAAGGTTAATGCCTCCAATAATTTTCCTGCCTTTGAATAAACAAAGCATGGTTGATGCAGTTAGCTTTGTCTGTGTACCCAGTAGGCCTATCTGTGGATGTGTGGTAGCTCTCCTTGTACAAGGGCAGTATCTTGTACATTTAGAACAAGTAAAATATAAATATGGTTACTGATGCAACCAAGATTTCTGGTAATATGAAACTATATGGGCAAATATTATTTTACTGTAAATTGGGACTCTTAACATAAACTATTTTACTATTTCTAGCACATAATAATAGTAAAAAAAAGGGCACCTATTAATTTCCACCCTCTTTCATATTATCAGAACATTAGATCAGGGGTTTCCAAAGTGGGGTTGAGGACCCCATGGGGGGTTGTGAGACACTGAGGTCCAGGTCGCGAGACAATATTTTAAATACTCATAACAATGAAAGCAGTATATTTTAGTGAAATCAAGCCAAATATCAAAACATTCTATCAAAACAGACATTAATAAACCAGATTTAAAATGTTGTGCACCTGAATTTATATTTTCAATTGATCAATGCATGAGCAAAGGTTTCCTTTAAAATTTCATTCTGACTCTATATATTTAAAATTTTCACATTCAAGTATATTAATGATAGTCCAATCCTCCAGAACACTGAACTTCAGGTTTCTGTTCACAAATATTGCAACTCTTCCTTCTGTTCCATGTTTTTGGTCCATGTAAACCAACTTGAAATGTTCCTATTGCTCCTTACTCATCCATGTTTGAGATTTTGCAATAAATTATTATTATTATTATTATTATTAATAATAATTATTATTGACTGCGGAACTTTCCGCAGCGGAACTTTCCGCAGTCAATCAATAATGATGATGATGATGATGATGATGATGATGATAATAATGTTATAACCATACTATACCATACCATAACTTTATTTATAACGCACTTTAAAAGCTTTACAGTTGGCCAAAGTGCTGTCACAAAACAATGGAAGTCTGACAACCAACAATAGAAGACAAATCCAGTAATGCAAACAACATACTGTGAGAAATCTGAAACACATCTCACTCAGTGATTGAAAGCCTGCGAGAAAAGGTGTGTTTTCAAGAGGGATTTAAACACAGGTAGAGACTGAGCCTGTCTAATCTCTGTAGGCAGCGGGATCCACAGCTTTGGAGCAGCAACAGAAAAAGGACGGTCCCCACGAAGCTTCCTTTTAGTTTTTGAGACCACGAACTGCAGCTGATCAGCTGACCTGAAAGCACCAGAAGGGGTGTGGGGCAGATCAGGTCAGAGAGGTAGGAGGGGGACAAGTCATTTAAACCTTTAAAAGTAAATAAAATAATTTTAAAATGAACTCTAAAACGCACAGGCAGCCAATGAGGTGAGGCTAAAATCAGTGAGATGTGTTCATGTTTCCGTGTTCCAGTTAAAAGCCGAGCTGCAGCATTCTGAATGCGTGGCGAATGTGCATTTTCATTCAAACCAACATAAAGGGCATTTCAATAGTCGAGGCGAGTCTTCACAAAGGCATGAACAACAGTTTCAAAATGATGCCTTGACAAGATAGATTTGACTCATGCACGCTGTCTTAAGTGATAAAAACTAGACTTGACCACACCAGAAATAATTATGTCGGTCAAATTTAAGACCGGGGTCCATTTTAATAGCCAAATTAGACATGACCGGCTTCTCAAATTGAGACAAAGAGCCCAAGTCAATGTGACTGTCAACACTGGGGGCCAAAAATCATGACCTCTGTTTTGTCTTGGTTCAGATAAAGCAATTCAATTACATCCAAGACTTAATGTCATTAATTCAATTTAAGAGGGGTTTGATTGCCTGCGGGTCATCTTTCTTTGAGGGTAAATAAATCTGATTGTCATCAGCGCAAAAGTGGAAAGCAATGCCGTGTTTCCTCAGGATGGAGCCTAGAGGGAGCATATAGAGGGAAAACAGCAGAGGTTGTTCCAAGTTCCAAGAATGGATCCTTGTGGTACCCCACATGACAAGACCAACACAGAACGATCTCCCAGTCAAATATGATCTGAACCAGTCCAAGGCTGAACCACGAACTCCCAACACAGTGCTCTAGCCGGGAGAGGAGGATCCCATTGGCAACTGTATTTTTGATATGGTTGACAATGCTGACAGGTCAAGCAGCACCAGAACAACAGAATGTCCAGCATCGGTTGAGATAAAAATTTGGTTTAAAACCCGGAAAAGAGCAGACGGTGTGCTGTGAAGACTTTTAAAACTGGACTGAAACATTTCTAAAATATCATGTTCCTCTAAAAATAATTTCAATTGAGTAAAAACAATTTTATCCAAATCTTTGAGATAAGGGGGAGTTTGGAGATAGGCCTAAAGTTAGACAGTGTTGCAAAATCAAGTCCAGCTTTTTTTTTTTAACCAAGGGAAGCACCACTGGATGTTTAAAATTTACAGGGACAACGCCAGTTGACAAGCTGCTGTTTAAAATGGATTGAACAGCAGGTGCAATAACATCAAAAACCTCTTTAAAGTATGATGTAGCTACATTATACAAGTTATAATACATTTATTTATTGATGATTCATTTATTATTCTGAAAAGAGACGAGGAGGCAGTGGATCATCCAGAGAACCTATTAGGGATGGGCCAAGATCTCGTGCCACAAAATCTCACAAGATTGTAAATCGTCCCTGAGTAGATTACATTTTTTGCCCGTTGCTTGAGCACATTTTGCAAAACTTTGCTCATTGTGCCAAAACTCTACACACAAGTAAACATGACACAACACAAAGACACAAAGACTGTTATCAGTCACCTTGAGTCTCTCGCTCTGAAACCAAAAAATCAGGTTAGAAATCTAGGAGTAATCATGGACTCAGACCTGAACTTAAACAGCCACATCAAAGCAATAACATCATCAGCTTTTTACCATCTGAAAAACATTGCTAAGATCAGAGGAATAGTGTCAAAACCAGACTTAGAGAGACTCATCCATGCATTCGTCTCCAGCAGGTTAGACTACTGTAACGGCTGCTCACTGGCCTTTCTAAACGAGCTGTTAGAGCTGCAGTACATCCAGAACGCTGCTGCTCGAGTCCTGACAAGAACCAGGAAATACGACCACATTAGTCCAGTGCTCCGGTCTCTGCACTGGCTTCCTGTCACTCAGAGAATAGAATTTAAAACAGCTCTGCTTGTGTACAAGTCTTTTCATGGTTTAGCACCAAAGTACATCTCTGACATGGGCCCTGAGAACTTCAGGGAGGGGTCTCCTGGTGGTTCCCAGAGTCAATAATAAACACGGTGAGGCTGTGTTTCAGTTTCATGCAGCTACAATCTGGAACAGTCTTCATGAGGATGTGAGACAGGCCTCAACTCTGACAATGTTCAAATCCAGGCTGAAAACAGCTCTTTTTACCCGTGCATACGAAAACTGAAAGTATTTTATCTGCACTCTTGCCTTTTACTGTAATTGATTAACTTTATGTTGATGTTTTATTGATTGATTTGATCTGTTTTCTTGTAATTTTTCTGCAACTGTGAAGCACTTTGAATTGCCTTGTGTATGAATTGTGCTCTACAAATAAATTTGCCTTGCCTTGCCATTCACATCTGTGTCAAATTGAAACTTTACTATCAAAACCTAACATTCCTTTGTCAAAATGTAACTCTGATGACAAATGACACATACTTGCATCATATGCATACACTTTCAGAACACACTAGGAACACACTAGTCTACTTTATATAAAACACTGTCGTCTTTGATTTTCACTGTTTATTCAGAAGGCATATTTTCAGGAGGCACATTTTCAAACAACCAAAGAAGCAAATAGGCCTACTCAATAGTGTACATTGCAGCACTGTACATTGCACAAGAACAAGAATTCAGATAAAGCAAAAAATAAGAATAAAATACTGTAAAAGAAAAAACACTATACTGTAAACAAAGAAAATCATGGCAATTGTGCATACGTGGGCTCATGGATCCCGCCGTCTGTTGGGGTCTGGCAGGACCTCATCGACATCGCAAGCAATGTCTTCTCCCGCTAGTCACCGGGGAAAATATCCCCTTGCATGTCAAAACCATCTATACTTGCAAGGGTTCTTGAAATGGCTGAACTGAGGGCTTTTTGTAGCTGGCTTATATTGGTGTTCAATTCTGCAAGTAAGTGCCTTCAGGTGTGTATTTGAGTGGTTGCAATTACCCAATGTGTTTTGTATTTTGAATACATGTGTTTTCCAAATGGCACCCTGAGATTTTTAACGAAGTGTCTTATGTATGAAATAGAGTGTAGTATGCAGGACCAAGTGTGTTGCAGAATTGCAACTAGAGTGCAAAGCAGCGCTTTTGTTTAAGGTATGGGTACATGTGTTTGAGGTATGATAACAAAAGCTTCAAGTTGTGTCACTTTAGTCTAAGCATGTCTTGCATGTAAGAAAATAAAATTATTTATTTCAATTTTGTAAAAATGTTTCATCTTTTTAATTATTATATATGATGTCAAAACCTTGTCTCGTTCTCGTGAACCCAACCCAGTAGTAGTATTGTTGTCGCTGTTGTAGTCAAAATTAAAAAATAAATAAGTAATTTATTCGCATACTGATTCAAATGGAAAAGAAGATAAAGTAGGCTATGCAACAATAGCCCAAGAACACACTTAAAGTGAACCTTCCATTTAGGTGAACACACAGCGTTGATGGTGGATGTCGGAGGTGGTCACAAGTTTGCCACATCTCACTCCAGGCACAAATGTGACAGACTCTTCTTGGAGTTGGTGATTTCTATAGAAGAGCGACATCTATTGCCCGTGTATGGACACGCACGTTCCAGCCATTACATTAGCGGGTCGCAGACATTTGCAAAGAGATGGGTTGCCTTAGCAACCGCAGACAATAAAACGTTACCTTGTAATATCTTCAGGGATGCTCTTAACTCCAAGTGTTACAACTGTTTTGTATATGTAGGTGAAGCGGCCATAACATTGCTTGTAATAGTTTTCTTTTGGACCCTGAGAGCAATCTCTACGCGGGTAAAGACTATGAAATATGTTTTGTTTGTTTTTTAATGCTGGGGTTTGATTCCTGGTGTTGCTCTATGTGGCATTTTTATTTATTCTTATCAGACATGCCATTGAAGTTATGTGGAGTTGCTTTGTGTCCCTTAAACTGATCTAATAGCCTAAACAAGCTTTGTTGGCTAGTAACAAAACACATTATGCAAAAAAATAACACAAACGAAATATCACATTAGATTGCTCGCGGGTGCTGTCCATTACCTGGGGTGCTGAAAAGGATCGTTCGTTCAATTCACATTATGATGATCATGCGATCTTACTTTTGGTCATTTATAAAACACTGCAATCATAATCATCTTTATTCAAAATTTCAGCTTAATATTACCCGAGCCATGCGAAACAGCGGATAACTGCTCGTAGCAGGCTCTGAGCGAGTTGGTCCCCATTCTTCAAAGCCTACTAAGTGGTTTTCTTACGCTGTCCGATATTTAAAAGGTTAAATTACGTCGTGGGCGTAGTGGCTTGTTGTAATGGCGACCGTGCCGTAGATGCGCTGTAGCTGTACCTAGGGTTTTGAAAATGAAGCGGAGAAGAAGTTATTTCTTTTAACTAACACGCCGAGGTTCCCCTCAGGAGGACTGTGCGTCTGACCCTGTCATCATCTTACGAGGCGGACTTAGCTGTGCTATTTCATTACTGTGCCCTCGAAATGCTGAAGCTCAAGTCAAACCAGACTCGGACATATGACGGGGATGGTTTCAAGAAGCGGGCCGCTTGTCTGTGCTTCAGGAGCGAAAGCGAGGAGGAGGTGAGTGCGTGGCTGTAGCCTTCTGCAAGGCCAAGCTAACTTAGCTCTTAGCGGCTTTCAATGTTCTCTAACCGCTTTTAACACATGCACTGCTGAGTATCTCCAATGATAGGCATGTCCGTACATATAAAAGCAGCAGCTGTACTACCATTTACGAGTTGGTCAGCTCTATTTAATTACTTCCATTTGATCTTTGCCATGTTATGTAAGCATTCATAGCAACATAGAGCTAGCATTTTTAGCTAATAATTCTGCATTGGAAACCAATGAACTTGTTAACTCAATGCTAACGCTAACTAGCTGTGTTGCTCCTGAGACAGCCACGGCCACAGCCCACTCACACAACCTGTTATCAGCTGGAACTTCCATAACTTGGTCTAGCTTTGGAAAAAACATCCGTTCACTTTATCAATCCATCCACCGACACTCTGGAGCTTAACCCTGAGACTGCTATTATAGCTTTAGATGAGGTCGATTCGTTTTGCCAGTCACAGGACTGCACAGATATTACTGATTTACTAACGGGACAATTACAGACACCAAGGCCAAATGTAGTTTAACTCCGTTAGCTGGTTAGCTTATGTTTACGTTTTCTGTTAACAATGCATTCATTTTTAAATAATCAAATGTTACATTCATAACACAACGTTATTATCCTTTGATCGTGTTTTATTGCGCAGGCAAAGGTAGCGCTTTCCCAACAAGAGTATCACCATGCACATGTTTCTGTCGGATCAGTCTTGGAAAGCTGTTGCTGAAGTCAAAAAGCAAGGACAAATATGTCTTTGTGGTAATACATTGACAAAGGGATAGAGACTACTAACCTAAAATCCCACTCCCGTGAATGTCGGGGTCAGATTTTAAGCAGCAAAGGGGTTTATGTCCGATTACAGGAAACCATCAGTCTGCACTAGTTGTTCACAGTAACTGTGATTAAAGTCCAACATAAGATCTCTTGGCTTAGAGTGAACCATTGAAACACTTCAGTATTAAAACATACCCCTAAAACAACAACAAAAAACTACATTCAATGATGAGTGAATATGTCGTTTCATGTGAATTTGTTGACTCGACTGTATGAGATTGTTGAGTTAGTAAATACCTGTTTCCCCCTAGCCCTAAGAGTATTAACGTAACTCTTCGCAGGTGCTTCTGGTAAGCAGTAGTCGGCATCCTGATAAATGGATAGTTCCTGGAGGGGGAATGGAACCAGAGGAGGAGCCCAATGTTGCTGCAGCTCGAGAAGTTTGTGAAGAGGTTAGTTTTGTTTCCGAATCATCCTCAACACTTGACAATTCTACTACAAACAGTTGTTTCAAGTTTTTCAAGTCTTTTCTTGGCGTGTGCTACAGAAGGCATTGGCTTCTAGCCAGGAATATTGTTCTGAGAATACATCTCCATTTGTAGTGTAGCACATTACGATGGGCATGGTATTGTAGCTGATAGTATTTCAGTACGATTAAATCATGTCTGTATTTAACTCTATTCTCTGAGAACCCATTTCAGTGGGTGCTGTCCTTCTATTTGTCCTGGAGGGAGCCTAGCAACATGTAAGCTGCATGATAGCGTCATGTTCTACAGCCGTGTTTAGGTGTTAAAGGTGGTTATGCAGTTGAACATTTGCTTTCTTGTGATCACTGGGAACAAATGAAATCATGCATTCCAAACATGTCATTTTTTATTCATTTTGATTAATGATGTAATCGCTTGACCTAATTCAGTTCTTAGAGGCCCATTGTCCATTCCCTCAAAAGCAATGTAATTTTGCCAGTAATATTATAGTAACTTGGATACCCAGTTCACCACTTCTGTTGGTTTGCTAAGCCTCTTATTAGACGGTGGTGCATTGGGACATATCCTAATCCCTAGAAGCTTATTCTGATGATCATAGAAGCAGCCATTATTACTTTTAGATAGTTTACCAAGGTGACAATGCAGAACCGTCCACAGAAGCAGGCCAAAGGTTCAAATGTTAATCGATTGAGTAGGCAACATATTGCACTTGAGTGCCACGAGGACACAAATTACACAGTCTCAATGAACATTGACCAATGCTCTGTTATGATGTGTTACTTCAGTACTGATCTTGTTAAAGTCTTGCCTTATTACTTAATACGCTGACATGTTGTTTAGTGATTATAGTGGTAGCTTTTTATTTCTTAAATTTGATCTTGAAGAGTCAGAACTGAAGGGTGCGAAACTGTTTTCTATGTTACCGTACATAGTGAACATTTATTTATAGACTGAAACTAGAACCAGAAGAAGAAAGATGTTAAAAGTTCACCAGCCTTGTATCAAAATACAACGTGTATTTTACCTCTGGGGCAAGATCATAGGACTGAGTGTTGTTGTCTAGATTTGTGTTGTCTCTCAATGTTTACTTTACACTTCAGTGTTTGTTTTTTTCCGGAAGTATTTTGTGATATTGCTGTAGAATTGACTTTGTCCTTTCCCTCACAGGCTGGAGTAAAGGGGACTTTAGGACGCTTAGTTGGAGTATTTGAGGTAGGGTGCTGTACTCTTGAATGCACCTAAATCCAAAGTAATTTAGACAATAATACTTTTCTTTCATATCAACAGAACAACGAGAGAAAGCATAGAACATATGTTTATGTTCTTATTGTAACAGAAGTGCTGGAGGACTGGGAGGACTCCGTCAACATTGGTAAACCACTACATCTATTTCACAAAGACCCGATTCTGGCTTCGTTTGCTCTAATATTTCACATTTTAGAACTTTGTTGTGAAAGAGCTGTGTAATTTTTAATTTACGTATAAAACACATTAAATGTACCTTTTAACTTGTACACTGGTGTCTTGTTCTGTCAACAGGGAGAAAAAGGGAATGGTTTAAAATAGATGATGCCATACAAGTGTTGCAGTGTCACAAGCCTGTGCAAGCCACCTACTTTGAAGCTCTTCAGGAGAGTTGCTTGACCAGTAACGGGACGCCTTTGGTGACCACGATAGGTGGGGACTTGTCTCCTACCTACAGCATCAATCAGAGCTCTGTTTCAGGCATCAGATAACTAAAACCGTAACTCTGATGCCCCCTGGAGCTTTAGCCACCACTTGCGCTCTTAATTGTGTAATCTCTCATCTTTGTCTCAATGACATTGTTTGCCTTGCCAACTCTTTTGTGCCAGAACGTGGCATAGACTTGATGACAAGTGTTGGTTGATTAGTCTCAAAACTTTGTAAATGTAATTTTATGACCGACCTTTTTTCTTTTTACTTATTGCATGTCCCTCAGCTCTCCTCAATCTCTCTTCCCAATGAGCCCTTATTGTGATGTTTATTGAATGCAAGAACTACTTTTTACAGTTGTAATAAGTGTATACATAGTGCTTACCTGAAGTCTTTTTAATGTTCTCTTTTTGTGAATGAATGTGCCCATTAGTGTTTCTCCTTCCCTTCAAAGATATGAGATGCTTCTATCTGAATGGAAAGATTTGTGGCAAGTGTCTTGCATGAGCACTGTTAAAACATTCACTTTCTGGAGTGAGCTGATGCATACAGACTTGTGTATGGTCTTTGTGTATTCCTTTCATAACATTATTGTGGTTGTTGTGGCTTTAATCTGATGGATTAAGCCCCCAGTAGTCACTCAATTTCAAGTGTCAAGTGTGTTTCTCTTATTTGAGAAACAAGCCAAGCACCCATTTACTCTTTGTAGACTCTGCTTGTTTTCTGAAAGAGTGAGAATGTCAACAGAGTAGAATTAACCACATTTTCAGTGTCTTTACCTCTTTCTCATACTTTTTATTTTTATTTTGCTGTTTCAAAATGCAGCACATATCATAAGTTATTAAACCTATTTTCAGAATGAACTTTTTCAGTCAGTTTCTTCAAAATGAAATGTTTACAGTTTGGAACAGTACAGGTGACTTTAGAGGGCACTTTCATTTTGAACATATATTTTTACCCCTTGCTTAGTATTCAAACTGAATCCCTAAAACATTCAACCTGATATTGAAAGTAATGTAAAGTGATATTGAGTCTATAATGCTGTTTTTGGCTAGATGCAGAACAAGCCGTGTACAGTTTGAGACCTTATTTTTAACATGTAAAATGCTTTGAATACTATTTTGTTTTTCCCTCTTACGCCTGGCAAGTCTCTTTATTCAAGCTGCTCCATGTGCCTTGGCGTGAAGCAGCTGGCTCAATACTGTGAAACTGGAGGCGCTGTAGATAGTATGAAAGGTTATTATAAATTTATTTCTGTATAGATCAAAGCGAGTGCTAATGGCAAACACCTCTTACACATGTGGTGGTGCTACATGTCATTTCAAATGAGGCTGAAGCGCTAGAAAACGAGTGGCTTTAGGAGTTTCAATATGAGCACAATTTCTGGACGTTAAAGAGCCAGAAATGTCTCAGTGATTGATCATACATAAATCTTTGTGAAACAGTAACACCAATGCTTAAAAGAAAGTGATTTCAAACTTGTACAAAGGCCTCAAAATTCCCTCAGGTTGTGGACGCATAGCTAATGAATTTGTTCTGTCACTGTACAGAATTAACAGTAAGGCAAGGTAAAATATGGGAATTAGTGTACGCTTTTATTACTGAAGCTGTGTACATACCTAAATATATGGGCTGCAGCAATAGTCACTTTTGAAAGTACAGATGTAGGTGACTATTACTTCTACTGACCAAAGTCAGAAGTAATGCTTTGAATGTCCTGAGTAGGTCTCTGAATTACTGCAAATTTGTGAATGCTTACGAACCCAAGATTGAGTAATGAATGACCCCTCAAATGACAATGGTGGAAATCCACCCAGAACCAGACTTTAGAAGTATATGTAATATACCAAATCAAAAGTTATGCAACCAGTTCCCTCCCACAACCACAATGTTTCACCCCCAAAAATTACAATGACCCTCCAGCCACAGACCTCAGCCTTGAATTTACATGTATGTTGTCCAATGTCACTGGAATAGTTTTCATTTTTTGTCATATGGGACTCTGGAATGAATCCAGTTTGAGAAGACTGAAGATTGTAATATAAATGTGCCAACAAATAAACACCAGTATTTCACATTTAATGTGTCATTTGTTCCCTATGAGAGCGTTTAACATATAAGGACCTAATAACTAGGGCAAGAATCAACCCAGTGGGAACCGTTAAATGAACAAGCAGCATGTTTAAAAAAAACGCATTACATTGTTTTTTTGTCTTTATTATACATAAAGGGTTGTGAAATTTACTGTGGCTGCTGTCCTCTGCCACGTCCAAAGCCACCCCTCTGTAACAGAAAGTGTAATTAATGAATTACAGCGTGTGTTATCATAAATAAAAGCTTAAAGAGTATGTAACAGTTTCCATTAATGAAAATCCAATACTCACAAACTGGAATTCTGTTGCTGCTCCAGCACCAGCTTCTGCTTTTTTGTCAGCACCAGCTACAAAAAAAGTAAAAAGTTACCAATCTGCGCACCATATTATATTATACAAGTACAGGTTCTATGCACACGAGTGCTATGTGGAGGCCACTGTCCTTTTTCGCCATTTCTCCTATCCACCTTGCCCGCACCACGCACTTATGCCTCTTTTTGCCACACTTCCATTGTAACACTTCCGGTAGAGTGTGAAGTTCATACACAAAGAAACACTGTACTGTTTCCGTGTAGTAACTGATTGTCTCTTGACATCTGTAGTCCTGTGTAAACTAATATGAGTGAAGGTGCGGGAACAATTTATGGTGGCACCCACGGGAACTTCCGGAATACGGTGAATAGGGATTAGCAATGTCTTGCACAAATCAATAAAATAGTTCAAGAATTACTGATGGACAGTCACTGGCTACATATTAAAAACAATATGTTGGATGTAAATATTTGACAGCAATATCTGCATTGATTAACGTAGACGTTTTAATCTAGCTTGTATCACTCTTTCTGAAGCGGAGTACTGCCAAGCACTGCGCCGGAGCCTGTATCAATACAGCCGGTCACGTGACCTAAATATTGGTGTCTCGGTTGCAGTGCGTTATGTGGAACCGCGGCTTTGGAAGTCAAGTGTTGCTGGCAAGCATTTGTTTAGGTTGAGATTCGAATGGACCCCACACATCAATTGGCTGCATACTACTTATACCATGGCTATTGCTACTGAGGAAGGAATACTTACGAGGAGCAGCAGATCTCCTGTATGCATCTCTATCAGCTTCACCGCGGTTAAGACGGGCAGGTCTCTCTCCTTCCATTCCTAAAAATCAAAGACAATAAATTAAATAGGCAACATGAAACATATACAAATGGGAAAACGTTTCACTTGTAAAAATAATATGGTGTCTGCATTTTTTTAGAGGATTAAAGCTGCTAAAGCCTCTGCGAAGTACCAACATGAACTACCTCGACACTCGGGTCCCCACGTGACTCACCAAGACACACAATCCGGCTTTTTTTTAATAGCAATTATGAAAAATTACCTAAACTTTGTGGCCCAGACCACAATGTGTTTAAAACCTAAACTTAACACTCCCACCTAACTCACTTGTGCCTAACAGCTCCCGAGATGCAAGGATGGAGGGGGGCAGGGCTACAACACCACATACAGGGCCAAACTGTCATCAAGTAACTAGGTTATGGATCAATTGAACCTTGAACGTTTC
This sequence comes from Neogobius melanostomus, assembly GCA_007210695.1. NCBI lineage: Eukaryota > Metazoa > Chordata > Actinopteri > Gobiiformes > Gobiidae > Neogobius > Neogobius melanostomus. Next base: position 3,096,553 of record VHKM01000073.1, on the reverse strand, counting down.
TAAACTGCTCATTTCTAAGCAAAGTGACAAGAGCAGCCTATTACCAATGACTTTGTTTAGTGGATGAGTACAATTTTAGATGTGGTTTGCTCTAAAATTACTTAGAATCATTCTTTCATCTTAACTTAAATGTGTAGAGAACTAAGGCTGTGAATGATAAGAGTGCATTTAACAATTTTTAGTAAATAAATTAGGATATTGCAGATGGTGCCGGAGTATGGAAGGGAGTTACGTGGGGACCTGACAGTGGCGGTCTGGCAGTCTGCAGCTAGACCCTCCTAGATATTTCAGTTTAATATTAGATCTTACCCTTAGGTCTGGGCCTCGCGGTTTCAGGGCGGGTCTGGCGGCGAAGGGTGGCCGGCACAATTTCTGGGGGAAGGTGGAGGAAGTCTCTCAGATACTGGATGCCCTCATTTGTGAGATACCAGTAAAAGTGGCGCCAGGCAAATTGCTCCTTGACATACCCACAGGACTTCAAGGACTGAAAAAAAAAAATAGAAGAAAAAAAAACATTCAGACAACACCAAGCCTTTTGTACAATTCTAGCTTGGTGTATGCCAAAGTGCAACACACACAAATATTTTACACTATAGAGTTCGGGAAATTCTCCTGTTACCATGGAGATCTGCCATCTTTGCAGCTGTGAGCATACATTTCCCATAGACTAACATGAGCTAAAAAAAAACAGTATAAAAAGGCCGTGGAACAACTCCATTAGCTATTGAGCTACTACTGGTAAATACATCGAACATATTGTAGTGTTCAAGTGTTGTAATGTGAACAATACCTCCAGTATTTTAAATTTACCTTTAAAATCTCAATTAGTTTATTTTGCTGCTAATCCCATGATGCTTAGCAGTATGCCATCACATGATCTTTGAGTTAATCATGAGAGGTCATTTCCCTTCACAGGTTTAATAAAGTTTTCCGATTTTTCCCATTCCTGAAAATGGTGTCATATTAATGTATTGGATCAATTATGAGGCGTGTGTAAATGCGTGGAACATGACTTAAAACAGTGGAATGATTTAGAATCGTTTTTTCACCTCACAGGTACTGACACCTGTCTACTAAAGCATTTTCGATTAACAGTGGTGTTGCAAACAATGAAGAGTTTGTCAGTTCAAGAGACATGACAGTAGGGTCGTCTCCTCACCTGCATCGCTTTCATCACATGAAGATTGGGCACGTTCTTATCAGCGAGCTCGGGATGCTTGGCCAGGTGGACGTCTTTTTTGGCCACCATGACTCCCTCTTTGAAGAGGAGCTCGTAGATAGCAATCCGATTCTTCTTGGGCATCAGCATCTGTAAATGTTCCGCAATAGCCAAGATTAGCCTGCTGGTCTACACCCTCCACAGGATTACATACGTTTAGTACTCAAGTGTAATTTAGTTGTTAGTATCTCGAAACGTGATACATAAATATGAAAATAGGTGACTAAAAGCTTTTAGATTTGGTCGGCAGTTGTAACCGGTGCTGTACATCGCACCGACACACTGGCAGACACACAAGCCTAGGTTTACACGCCAAACACTTGCAATTTCTACACATCTGGGCCCAAAATACGTTTATATGTGCATTATTAACAATGTCGACAAACGTTTGATGGAAAGTGTGTATCAACTGTGAACGAGATGATAGAGATTTATAAGGATTATTTCGCAGAGTCTGGTTTTACCTTTACGGTTGATAAACGACCGGAGCCGGAAGGAACGACTGCTGTTGATCCGGAAGGTTTATCCCCGCGATCAGTGTCCTGTGCGAATTCAGCGCCACCACGTGGAGCGGAGTAGCATAACAACTGTGCAATAACTTACATTTGTGCTGATATTTCAGCTTCTTTTGTGACAGTGACACTAGTGATTTCGTATCTTTATGAACTATTTTGTTCCTTGTCATAAACAAAAGTTTTCACTCTACCCTTTTTTTTTTGCCAAAGAGTGTTATGCTGCCATTTTCATGTACCCTAAGTTGAATTATGTTTTCTTCATTAAAAGAAATAATATATTTATATAGTGATTTATCATTAAAAAAAAAGATCCCCATTTTAGAATGGATTGCTTCATTCACTTCAATAAAAAACAGGTGCATTATAGTCTAAATTCATTTAGTGCCTGGGAATGGAGGCCAATGTTGTTTGTTTTTCCCTGTAAATGTTCCCCTTTTCAGTTTTTTTTCTTTTCTATTTTGTCAGATGTTTCTTCTTCTCTTGTCTCCACCCTGGCTTTTAACCATGTGCATATTCATGTATACAATATACTAATTTCTGTTGCACTTTTATTTTGCAATAGAAAAAAAGGTGCTTTTACTTTGAAACACAGACCGGAAAAGCAGAAAGACCACTATTTTGCTGACGATCTTCCCCCATCTGGCGATCTGTATTGGCGGTACAAGAGACAGGGCTGCTCGGGACAATGATCATGTTTTGAAGATAACCATATGAGCCCGAGGAGCTGGATTCATCATTTCTATTCGGTATGTTGCTTTTTTTTATAATACCAAAACAAATAACTATCTGTATGCCTGTTCTCTAATTTGCATCATGACCGCTCTACCGTTGAGATGGGTTTGGTGATCAAAGCGCAGCTGCACCTGAACACATTGCGCTCAATGTCTAAAGATATGTCGATTTTTTTTAACAAATACGCGTGCTTCTAGACGCTTGTCTGTCTTGCCTGTATCTGTGATGAGTAGCCTTTAAGACCCGAGTTGAACCGGTGCCAGTCTGTGATCTGAACACAGCAGGCTACTTTGTCATGCTTGGTAACACAAGATCGCGAACAACTTCTAGTCTTGTATGTATGGGTGTGCGTATGGGTATCTTATGTGTTTGCCTTATTGTTAATTGCGTGCAGAATAACGAGAAAGCACCGGGAACCGATCTGAAGCAGAGGTAGCAGACGACTGAGGGCGAATATGGCTGAGTCCCTTGGGATGGGAAGGGACCGAAGCTTCTAATCCGCATTTATCACAGTGAGAGTAGCAGCTGGTGGCTTTCGGGTTTGAGATGCTATGACCTCTAGGCGCATGGCCTTGATGTCTTGGCTCTGTCCACGGTTCCGAACCCGCAAGATACTGGGATAGATGCTGCCGAATGATCGTGTCTATTCACTTAAAGGACTCTAGTTGCTATTACACCCTTATAAGCCCCATATAGCAAAATAACACTAAAAGGGGGCAAGTTTTATTCATTCATTATTTCTAACAATAAATCAATCAATCAACAAAGAAAATGTCCTGCCATTTCTCTTATTGTTAGTGATTCATGTAATTATGCTTGTGTTCAGAGTCTCCAGGGAGTGACTAATTCAATTAATTGACAAATTGGGAACTCTCATTTAATTTGCAGCATTTGCCTTGAATATGTGAAATGGCCATTGGGGGGATCACAACATATGCATTAGCTTCAAATCCTATAAGTGTTTAGTCAAATGGATTGGTCTGTGTTACACCCAGTTGGTATTTAGCATTTCCATTTCACAATCCAGTCATATATCTCCTCCTCTCATATCCTCAACAATGCTCTGTGATTAAGAGTCAATATTTAAAGCCATCATATGCTTTTAATGTCTCGATCAATGCAATGAAATGTTCACTCTTCTCTTCAGGCTTGCACAAAAGCGTGCATTTCCTTGCCGTGTATTCATTGGTACGTGCAAAGAGGCAGGGCTGGAGGTTTGGCCCATGCTGTAGTGTAATAGGAGCCGGAGATGGGATCCTCACTGGGGGATCATGGCAGAAATGCAGGCCATGTTTCCTTATAAAGGCCCATGGGACTCCACTCCCAGGCACACCATGACCTTTGGAGGCGCTGGCAAAACGGATGTGTGAACAATGTCCCTGAGAGAGAGGAGACCACGAGCTAAAAGGAGACCGATCTGAATATTGCATTGTTGATGATAGATTTGACACACTCTTTGTGAGACATCAGAGCTGAAGCTATTAATCTGAAATGTTTGTGTTATTAATAATCAATCGTTACTTAGCAATATACTGACCACAAGATGCTAAAGAGCCTACAGCTTAAAATGGAGGTGGTGGGCAGCTAAGATTTTGATGGTGGTTATGGTAACAGGCAAATTGATGTAACACTTGACATATATTGTAAGGTTTTAAAAGCAAAAATAAAACTAGATAGGGCTGAAACAACTAATCGATTAATCGACGACTAATCGATTATTGAAATAGTCGACAACTATTTTAGTAATCGATTAATCGTTTTCTGGTTCACACAGACTCAAATAGAGGAGAAATTACATGAAAATGTTGTATTTTTGATGAAAACCTACTGTTTTTATAGTTAGGGTCTGTAGTGTTTTGTACATTGTAAATTTCATGAATATCTGTCTGTGTCTCATCCAATCAGAAAGCAGAATTAGCGCTAAGAGCCTCTAACAAACATTTACTTTGTTTACTCCATCAATACGTCCTCAAGTGGTGCCACTTTAGCTTTTTGTGATAAAAAATAAAAATAAAAATAAAATTCTACACAATTCACAGCCAAGCGATTACTCGATTAATCGTAAAATAATCAATAGATTAATCGATTACAAAATAATCGTTAGTTGCAGCCCTAAAACTAGACAAGAAAAATGTCTCCAAAATACCCTGAAGCCTCAGAGTGTGAAGTGTAATTCTTCTGTAGTCTCATCCTCAAAAGACAAAAACAAGAATTTGACATTTTATTAGATCATTCAGCACAGAACTGACCAAAGATAGCCACGGACAACCCGACTCATTCACTGCCCTCGAAGTTCAGCAAATACAAAGCGAAACAAATAGATCATTCTTCATAATAACATGCTCATGTTGCTCAGAACTGCTGTATATCTTCAGGCTATACTGTACGTGCTGGTCACAAGTATCCTTCCCTGTGGGGAACAGGGTAAACACACACTAGGCAGCAACGGAGAAGTCAAAGAGCAGTGAGAGGAGCAGCTGAGAGCAAAAGTTTAGCACCACATGAACAAGGAACTATAGACAGGGCTGCATGATTTTATAAAAATTCTCCGACTGGCTCCCGTAGGTGCACACTGTCGTTGTGTCCTTGGGCAAACACTTCATTTGCATTGCCTGCAGTGTCTGTGCATACTTGTGTATGAGAGTGTGAATGGGTGGCATTGTTGATGGTGTAAAGCGCTTTCAGTGCCGAATGTAAAACGCTATATTATGAAACCATTTATCTTTGAGAATCGACTTGTGATGCATGTTTTAAAATCATATTAATTTAATGCACATTTTAAACATGATCAGCTATAATAACTGGTACCAAAAGTGTTTGATGTTTTGATGTGATGAGAAGAATGAAGATTGCACATTGTTTGGATTTATGGCTTTTTGAAGGATCCCGTTGCACTTTCCTCACGGCACACGGCTAACTCTGTTGTGGACAAATTCATATACAGCTCTTAAAAGCTATTAGCACTGTGTTGAGTTTCAGCTGGACAAGGCTCAGTGCACACTCTGTCCACATCGCCTGCAGCAGCAGGGCAAAAGTTATTGATTACAAAACAAGCAGAACTGAGAATTGAAATCTTTACTTATATTGTGTGAAATTGGTTTAGACTAAATATGACAGTTTGTTTGTTTGTTTGAGTTTTTATTTCGAGCTACAACAAGGCACAAAAGCCAAGAAAAGAAAAACAGAAAAATATATACACATAATAAAAGAAAAAGAAAAATAAATAAATAATTACATTCAAGCTCGAAAAGGAGTGGGAAGAAGACAAGCTTATTGACTCCCACCCCTGTTCATAAACTTAAATAACAATAAATAACAACACTGCATATTTCTTACCATCTTACAAAACAACTATCAACCGAGTTGGTTACATATTAACAAATGCAACACTGCATTATACCAGGTCAACATTCACAGTATCTCACACGCTACAACCAGTGTATTATTTCTGTCTCCCATAGAGAATTCATTACCATGTTGGCATTACCGTTATTCATCCTCACCATTACAACCCATATAGCATTACTCTGTATCAAGGTGTTTGAATGATACATAAAATACTCCACATTTATTCATGAAAGGTACAGTAATCGCAGACTGATTGATGCTCATGATAACAAGAATAGTCTTAATGATGTGTGTTAAAGGGATTCGGGGCTTTTTTTTTTTTTTTTCTGTGACTGGACCTGCTGCCAGAGGGGAGCAGTCCCCGAGCAACCGGACCATCATTTGTTAAGTGTCCTATACTATGCATTAAAAGAGACAAATTTTAGGAGTCTGCTGCCAGAAGAGGGTTTCCTTGAGCTGGCGGCCCCCACATGTCTGCCCTATACTACGGGTTATGTTGAATGCAGAGTACATAGATATGTGCATGTTTTACTTCTAAGAATTTAATTCCTTTATATTCCCATCAGCATCAATAGCAATACCTCTGTCTGAATCGATTAAGTTTGATTCTAAGAATAATCCACAGATTGTTAGGTATTAATCCTAGACTGTTACATTTAAAGTTTAAAGTTAAAATAGTGATGTGAAGTGGATTGTTAGCATCTACGCAGTACAATGTGTTTAATGTGATGTGCATCATATGATCGACAAGTGCGAGAGCACATATCAGTAAACTGTGGAGGCTTATAGCTCCTCTGAGACAACCTGACATTTCATGCCAATAATGCCTCAAACCAGGATGGCATTTTATGAGCTTTACGCATAGAACATTATGACACAAACTGAATGGTGTTCTTTTAAGTCTGTTTGACCCCCTGAAGAAGGCCTTTGAGGCTGAAACGCGTTGGGGCTATGTTTGTCCATTTAGACATGCCATAAAAATAAAGGCATTTTAACTTCAGAGAGTGCCTTGGTTTTTCTGTTTTTTGATTTGTTTTTCACTCTTTGTTTTACTAATTAGTTAATTATTTATCAAATATAATGTAATTGCCAGTTACAAATTAAAATAACACTTTCAGTTTGGGCAGTTAATCAAAATGTAATCAATCTTGGATTTCTTTAAATCTTAGCTTTGATTAATCTCAATCGTTGCCATTGGGCTTTTTAATGGTCAGGTTCAATCAATTCTGCGACATCACTTGGATTAGAGTTTGGCGTAATGTGAATCATAAAAAAAAAATATATATATATATATATATATATATATTATATAATGACACTGGAGTTGAACTTAATGTGTTGTTTATGTGAGTTTCATTCGATCCATCTTGTCTAGATTCATAAACAATTATAGTATAAGCTATATTTGTTTAATAAGACAAAAGAAATCTAACTGAAAATTGAGATTGATAATTATAATGAAAATTCCTTTTGTTCGACATATCGCCCAGCCCCTTTTTCAGCCTTAAAAATGTTTGTAATCCATCTGATTCAGTGTTTTGTTGATCAAGCCTGGCTGGAACACACTCCTCGATTTTAGACTCTTCACCAAAATATGTGCGCCAAAAAACAGAGACGCAACAAAAAGTCGTTACACAATCACACTTACATAGCGCACGAGGAACGCCAGAAGAAATAGTTGACGACAAGTAGCTAAACATGGGTCACAGTCACACCTCCCCAAATTGCAAAATAAAGATAAACCTATGCAAATGAATTAAAGCCACACTTAAATAGTTCTGCCTCTTATGGCCGGAAGAAATTGGATGGGTCTGTCTCAGAAACGGATGTTGTGAAATCACAGCACGAGAACGGAGCCAATGATTAGATTGAACGGGAAAATGAGCAGACATGCCGTACTCTGTGCTCTTTCTTTCTCTGTGCGGGAGTCGTAAATTACTTCCTACAATAATGGGATGTTACACGGGGGTCAGATATAGGCGGTCTGCGTGGAGAGAAACCTGATTAGATGGTACACAGATGGCAAATACTGATGCCTGTGGACAGCTTGTTGCTCCATTGAAACCAGGATCATTCATAGTTTGGGGAAATAATAATCCTTTGCATGTACACAAGGCAATACTTGTTTAGCAATAGTTTCAAAGTGTTTTCTTGTAATCAAGGTATGCAAACCACTTATGCCACAACATGCCTGTTCTTGAATATGAGCTGTACAGGTAAGATTAATTCTAATTGCACGGCTCTCTGCTATTTGCTGTAACAATCAAAGGAAGCAGTGGCACAACATGTTATTCTGTTGGTGATTGTGGGGCATAGCTTTGATTGTGACTCATCTGTAATTTATATTATAGAGAAAGAAATGTATCATTCTATCAGTGTATCATGTATCAGTCTTATCTGCAGAATAAATTTATTATATAGATCAGATTTCCAACCATTCCATCCTTTGAAAGTAATCCAGAGAAGAAATACTGTATGTCACATAAATCAAGTCATCATTTCCACATTTACTCAGTATGATGGATAATAGTGGCTATAAATGGCGACAGGCAGTGACTCAGTTGGTTTGACCACTGTTCCCCAGTGGTTCAACTGGTGCACACTGTTGTTGCGTCGTTGGGCCAAACACTTTTCCCACAGTTCCTGCGTGATTGGTGGCGGTCAGAGAGGCCTGTGGCGCACATTGGCAGCCGTGTTTCCATGACAACCAGGATACACGTGATTCAAAGCCGAAGTTTCACCTCTACGTGGTTCGTGGTGAAACGTTGGCTTGAATCAAGTGGATTCAGTTGTTTTTTTTGACTGATTGATCTCAATAATTAATATATTTTATTTTTTCAATTATTTCGTTTTCCTCCAGATGGTGGTTTAATCCCCCATTTATACTGTTGTTGTGTCGTCCTTGGGCAAAAACCTCAGCAAACCTGCCTATACGTTTGTTAAGTGTGACATAATAATTCACTACTTCTGGGTCCAAACTGTTGAGAGTTCCACTCATAACCACGGCAAAAAACACAACTTTATCTGAATCTCCTGCAGAATTAACACAGATAAAAGGCCACAAACTGTTTTACACCTAACAATATAGCTCACCATTTCACCAGGTAAAATGAAGATATTTCTATATTTAAAATAAGCCTTTGTTGTGTATGGAAAAAAAAAATTTGATAATTAATGCCAGTAATCGAGAGTAAATGTAATATTTCTATGTGATCAGAAGTTTAGAAAGAGCTTTGTAGTCGGCTCTACAGCAGGTTAAAATCAGCTAAATCCTGTTATAATGAATACGGCTAAAGCTCCGTTGGAGTAGAGCGATGACATCATCACTTAACAAACGTGTAGAGTTCGGGGATGTCATATCGCTAAGCATCATGTGATTAGCAGCAATTATAAACTAATGGAGATTTTAAGAGGTAAAATACTGGAGTTATTGTTCACATTAAAACACTTGGACAACACAGTGAGTCAGATGTATTTACCAGTAGTAACTCAGCTGCTAACAGAGTTGTCCACGGCTTTTTTCGCCACTTTTTACACTGTTTTTAGCTAATGTTAGTCTATGGAAAGTGTACTGTATGCTAACAGCTGCAAACATGGCGGATCTCCACGGTAACTTGTCCAGAACTCTATTGTGAAAGCGTTATCAAGAGCAAGAATGTGTGATTTGCGAGAGTGGTGGTGAGTAACACTTTGTGCTATGAGACCAATGCATCATCATTATTATATTTTGCATCTGTAGACAGTTAGAGTTGTTGTAATGAAGTATTGTTTGACATCGAGGACAGACAGAATAGAAGGGCTAGTTTGTTTCACAAAATATCATTCAAATCCTTCTTGTCACACTGTTGCTTGCTGAACTTTCTCCCTGTCTAATCTTTCACAGTGCTGCCTGAGTGTATTGATTGCCGACTGGTGTCACGGCCCGTCCTCCTGACTCATCTCAGAGCAGACCTTTTGCCCTTGTGTTCTTGAGAAACTTTGTGTAGCCCCCTATGTATTCCCTTGTTTTTTATGTTGAAGTCTGACCAAAAAAAATCTAATTGTTATTTAATTTAAAAATATTCACTCATAATGTCTCTACCGGTCTCTGTCTCTGTATCACGTAAAACTAATACAATTGTAATGTTCACTTGGGTATCAGCATAGAATTTATACCAATGTTTATGATCTTATGTTGTTATGTTTGGTGGTCTGAAAGCTCCCTGCTACCGACTGTAATTGTCTGTTCATATTGTTTTGTGGATATAGGCTAATTATTGGCTAGTTACGTACTTGCTCTCATAGTTCAAACTTCACCTGGGCTGGGCGTACGAGAAAGGTGTGTTTGACTGTGGCATGTTTGTACAACTGAGCAGCTACGGATCCGTGTATAATTCAAGCTGATTTTATTTGGAAAACAACCAGCAAAGGATTCAACAGGTATTGATGGATTAAGTGTGTACTTATAGAAGTTGTGTTATTATCAGAATCTTATAACTGCAATCAATGTTATCATAGTGGAATTTCTTATCAGAGATTCAACCCAGTCGACATTTTTTCTGCAAATGCTCCCTAGTCATGAAAACTGTTCAATATTTTGGCAGAGGTTAAATGTCGTCCCAAAAACCCCTGTAGATTTGTCCTGGCTTGTACTTATTATGATTATAAGATAAAAGTATGTTGTTTTAAAGTTTTAACATGCCGGTACTTGAATGTGGCTCGTTACAGCTTTAGCTGAACGTAAGGCATAAATACTCCCAGTAAAATGACAAACAATCATTTTTATTTAGCTGAGAGGAGTAACTGTGCATTCTGAGAGATAAAGGAGGAGTGTGTGTGGAGGGCGCGACCTGCTGACCTGCTTTAAAATGAACTTTTTTCCCCTTATATTACATGCCTTTGGCTCTCAAACTGAGTAGAGTGAGTGTTAACTTCTTCTATTGCTGGGCTCTCAGTTGAAAACGTGACTTTTTATTTTCCTACTTTTGTTCTCATCTGCATGTTTTAGTTCAGTCTTTAACGGAGGTGTGAACCGAGTTCAAGACGGTCCACGTGAGGCCAGTGGTTCAACTTCTCTATCTGTGAATTATTGATAAATGGGAAACTATTTATAAGTGCTCAGCTGAATGTGAGGAGGGCATATAAAGCAGTTTGTCCCAAGGGAGAGTAAAATGCTGGTGCATTTAACCAGTGTAATCAAAATCACAGTTAAATCATTGTGAACATTCTAATTGTATCAAAACTTTACTTACTTACTTCCTAAGTAAGTAAGTAAGTAAAGTCCTAAGTTGTGTTATAAACTATTACGTAATGGCGCAGTTGAAATACCAACAACTGAAGTAATCCCTGAGCTGATACCTGAGCAGCTTTCTGTGGTCTGTCTGCTCACATCTCAATGACTGTCAGTGACGTCATGCCTGTCTGGTTGGTTTAAGGCTGAGGCTACATATGCTCTGCATTTTGATCTGGATTTTATGTTTTGTTTTGTGTCTTTTCTTTTTTTTACTAGAAAAATAAACTGGATTAGAAACACCCTCATTTGTGCCTATCCTTAGGCACTCACTATAATAATTATTAATCTTTTTATGACCATGTCATGCCCACAGCTGGAAGCTTTTTTGACTTACATGCAACTAAGCTTATCTATCAAGATTCATGAAACAATGTCAAATATGGACATGCCCCACTGTGTCATATAAATTCCCTCTTCACAAAGGGTTAAGCCAATTATAACCTGATCAATCTAATAATAAACAACTGATGAATAATAATGTAACACTTGCTCAAAATAATTACCAAATTGGTTCACATTTTTAAATGTTTGTTAATGAGCTCATTTACAGCTCCTTTGCTCAATACATTTATTTGAATATAACACTGAACACAGAGTCCCATCCCACCTCCTGTTATTTCATCCTCTTCCTCCTTCTCCCCTCCCCTTCTGCTTCTTCTCTTTGCCTCTTTCACTCATACACACATAATCATAACACCACCGGATTACCAACCCCGCCATACTGTCCGGACATCCCAGTCATCTCTCATCTACCCACACCTATCTCACAGTGGACTAGTGATCAGGACAAGGGGAGATTGGCGCGATGATGAGCGGACCCCATGTTTGTCTGTTAGCGTTAGCCTTAGCTGCTGTGCCACATTACTGATGGAGCTCTGGGGCCGGTAAGCTTTTGTTGTTGCTGAAGTGGGGGGTGCCCCCTCTCTTTTGTCTTTTGTCTATGGTTGAGGTTCAAATATTGACTTGTGATGCTTTGTGGGTCTTGGCAAAATGCTTTAGACGTCATGAAAATGTTATGCTTTTGTGAATGAACACCTTGTTTTACTAAATGTTTCTGCTCTTTTCTTTGGTCTCCAGAATTAGCTATTTTGCCGGGTAGACACAAATGCATTGCTATATTGCATGCTGCGTCTCTCTCCAATATGATTTCTGAGTTATTTTCTGCCTTTGTAGGAGACGTTTGTAGTAAAATGCTCGTCTAGTGCTTGCTTTCCTCCATTGCTTCTCAGTGACTGTGAGCCATAGGTCCTCAGAACAAAAGCCCCCTCTTGGCACGTAGCTAATGGATTAACCAAGCATGATAAACACCCACTTCTATAGAGCCCACTCCCCTCTCGGCTGCGTCTGGCCCGAAGCTGTTGGGAACGGAAGTTTTTGTGGAAAATGTCCATTGACAAACTGGATTTTTTTTCTGAGGGGGGGGGCTGCTTAAATCAATTTATTTATTCAGATTTTGAAGTGATGTGGCTCTTCATGCCAGCTCATGTTTGACCCAAATACCCATACACTTGTTTTCTACCCCTCCCCCTGACCTGCTATCAAATCTCATCCCTATTGTTTCATTTCACATCTTCTAATATTAAAATGCCCCATTAATTTGAACATAGTGTAATATGCAGAATCACAATCTCAGCATCAGCCAATCTCAGTAATCCTTGTGGGGCTTTTTTATTCCCTACAGCTAATTCAAATTTGAAACAAACATGAACATGATGTTACTACCAACCTGATGTAGATACTCTCATGATGCTGTTAATGTACCTAGGTATTTATTTTAATTTATAGTCCATGTCTTATTCATGCTCAGGTATGACTTCACATACAGTAGTTGATAAGGTCTGTGAGGGAAACGTTGCTAGGTCATGTGACTAGGTTGTTTGCATAGCTTCGTTTTCATATTTGGATACATTTATGAGCGGAAATCTGACGCAAAACTTGCATGCCACTTCACAGCCTGCACATCGATAAGATAATCGATAACAATAACAGCACGCCTTTATGTAATGGTCTGTATTGACATTTAGAATAACACCAGTCATCTCTGTGTGAGCCTATCTTTGATCTTTGTGGTCTGCATATTAATCTTATATCATGTTAATAGGCTATCTTTACTGGAAATTGAGACTCTAGGAGATGATGGAGACCAGATGATTCAGTGAACAATAATTGGTCATAGAAAGTTCATATAGAGAATGTTCACGACGTTGTTCGATCATTAAACTCAGCATTTGTTTATTGTATTACGTAAGTGGCATTGTGCTGTGTTTGAGCAAGGCCTATTTAAATAAAGGACTTTAAACCTTTCATAAGACAATTGAGGTTATTATTATTGTTGTTTTATATGTGTTATACAAAGATTATCTCTAAAGGGAAAGGAAATAATTTTTGTACTTGCCTTTCAGTGCATGAGGACTCTTTCCGCTGCTGTAGCCTGAAGTCACTCCGCCAACGCTGGGACCATGTCTGGAGGCTACGACGAGACCGCGAGTCTGGAAGAGACCACCGACAGCTTCTGGGAGGTGCGTCATGACCTGGACATGAGCAATCATTCAGATACTAGGCCTGTCATTCCTATTTTTACCTTACAAGACAGCCAGACATAATAATAATGGATTATGCTTGTGTTGCACTTTTCAAACCTGTGTTACCAAGTATCTCAAAGCGTCACACTATAGTCATCATTCATTCACGCCATACTTGGTGGTGGTAAGCTATTGTAGCCACAGCTGCCCTCATAGAGTTTTTGGGCCTATTATACGTTTTTAGCGGAAGGGGAAACCGAGTACCAGAAACCTACAGACAGGAAATCACCCCACAGAAAGCCCGCGGCCGGGGATCGAACCCGGGACCTTCTTGCTGTGAAATGCAAGCGCTAACCTCTGCGCTACCGTGCCCCCAAAACATAACCAAAACATACGGGTTGTTTGTATTTTTGACTTGGCAAAACTGCTAGATAATGATTTATTATATTGGACTTTTAAATGTATAAATATGTCAAATATTTACGTCTTGGTTTCTGTGTATATGGGACCCCTCTGAGGATCCTTGTGTTAAAGGCAAGTTCTTCAATTTCAGCCCAAAACGTGCACAGTAGGCTAATCCTCCAGGTAGGTCCTTACAAGATCCCAGCTATTCCTAACAGTTTGCCCCAGCGGCGTTAGATGTCCCAAATGAGAGGTCAATTTCCCTGCACATTTTGCTTTTAATAGTTTTTAATTTGTGGCTGGATTTCTCTGAAAAACAATTGCATCATCAGTCATATTATCAGCACAAACAGACTGTAGTAATTTGAAGAACAGGTTACCAGAGGCCCATGATTCAACACTGACTCAAAGAAGCCTATACACTTGAAGCTGGCAGTAATATTATTGATGCTTATCTTTAAATAGATTAATTCAGATTCAGCCAAATATTTTATTGTTAACATAAATACTGCAATTTGCTAAAGAAATTAAGTTCTTACGTTTATGTTGATACACAGGTTTTGATTTACAAAAATCTCCATTACCTGTGAAATATGCTACTGCATAAAAAGTAAGCAGTATTTAAGTAGTGTAGTAGTGTTCTAAATGTTTGTTGTAACTCATCAGTAGGCTCACTGTGCATCAGTGTCATGATAATTTGTAATATCTTGACAAAGTTGTGTACATGCTGTCCGCGTCCAGGCAGTGTTTTCAGAAATCAGCTCACGCAGCAAAGGTGCCAGGCTTAACAAACAGCCCCTACATCAGTGTCAGTGTCTGCATTAGGGCAAAGGCTGCTGCAGTGCTGCTGCTGACACTGCTCACTACTGCGCCAGCACACAGCCAGTGTGTTATACAATCTTATATGCCTTTAATTTACTCTACTTTTGAGAGATACTGGGTGGAGCGCATGTAAACACGGGCCACTAGAGTGCACAGATGGAGACCTTTTATCGTCTTATTGCTCTGTTGTCTCTCGGGGCAGGGCTAACATTTTCCTGGGTGGTGGCTGCTGCTGTATCTCGGGGATTGTAAATTATATGACATTAACCAAACAGAGCCATTGGCCTTTGCTCCATAACTGCACTCACAGGAGAGGCTGTCGCTCAAATCCCCATTCACTTTAGTTTTACCCGTGGACTACTGGAGGTACATCTTGTCAGTCTGTGTGTAACTAAATTAATATTGCTTATTTTGTGACAGATTGCCTTAGCATGCTGGCTACATACACATTTGACATTATTACTTTATTATTTGTTATTGGTCTAATTAGAACATATGTAACATTTAACAGCATGTATAATCGTATATTATAGGGTTAGGTCAAACTTGGACAGTGTGGGTGGCTACATTACATATAGTCTGTAAAACCTCACCACCAAATCAAAATAGCAAATACATGACCACAAACCTCACCATTGAATCAAAATAGCAAATACATAACCACAAGCAACACAAGCTGAATGTTGCTCAGTCAGCTTCATTTCAACATATAAGGTAATGAGTAATGACCAAATTGAGGATTCCATTGGCTACAGTCCTATAATCACTTGCAGAAGAAAGATCATATCTTTCTCATGTTATTATATATTTACTTTATTACTTAATTTGATGATTACTCAATTACTTATTTTTTGCCAACAGGTTGGAAACTATAAGCGTACAGTAAAGAGAATTGATGATGGTCACCGGCTCTGCAATGACCTGATGAACTGTATTCAGGAGCGTGCCAAAATAGAAAAAGCCTACGCACAGCAGCTCACCGAGTGGTCCAAGAGATGGAGACAGCTGGTAGAAAAGGGTGAGAAGGCTTTAAAGAAAAGGCATGCTTTGCACTGTTTAAAATGTTTAATACTGTAATTTGTGTTTCTCGATTAAGGCCCTCAGTATGGTACAGTAGAGCGAGCCTGGTTTGGAGTAATGGCTGAAGCAGAAAAGGTTAGCGAGCTCCACCAGGAAGTGAAAAACAACCTCCTCAATGATGACTTTGAGAAGGTGAAAAACTGGCAAAAAGACTCTTACCATAAGCAGATGATTGGGGGATTCAAGGAAACCAAAGAAGCAGAAGAGGGCTTCAGAAAGGCTCAGAAACCATGGGCAAAAAAGCTCAAAGAGGTAAGCCAACATTCAACTGTATATTTTATGTTGCAGACGTTTGCTTATAATTAGGCACATTGAGTGGCCTTGTGTGTGAAATGCGCGGGATAAATAAACTTGCCTTGCCTAATTTCGGAACCATGAGAGATAGAGACTTACGTTTTTTTGTTCTTCTTTAAAACCAGTTCTCTCTGAATTATCTACTGCACATGAATGTCCCGAATAAAATAGCCCAATGCCCCTAATGAAGCGCATCATTTTAGCATCATAGGATTAGGATTAGAGACAAGACATTTTGTAAATCGGCCAAATATATATTGACCAAAATATAGGCGGTATATATATTGGCATCGGCCAATCAAAATACCCCAAAATCGTCATTAGCCTTAGAAAATGCATATGGGCTTGATATCAGTAAACTTTAGTATACTTATTTTTCATGATTAGTTGGAAACTGCTAAGAAGTCCTACCACATGGCCTGCAAAGAAGAAAAGCTGGCATCCATGAGAGAGGCCAACAGCAAAGGAGAGGCCTCAGTGGCAGTGGACCATCAGAAGAAGCTCCAAGAGAAAGTGGAAAAGTGTAAACAGGACTCACAGAAGGTGAGTCTAAGGTCTGTTTAATACGTGTAGAACTCAGCAATGTAGTACAATTTAAGAATGAGCTGGATATTTTTTAGCTTTAAAACCAATGTAAGTGACAGTGAGCTGAAGTAAACTCTGCTCGTCTACCTTCATGTTTTATCAGTTTAGAATTTCTCTGTTAATGATTGGACTGACCGGTAAGAGCCCAAGACATTGAAGCACGATCAGTGCGGTACGGGGGTTAGTGCTCGTGCCTCACTGCAAGAAGGTTCGCTTCCCAGCCTGGACGGTCCTCTCTGTGTGGAGTTTGCATGTTCCTTCCGTGTCTGCGTCTACTCTGGTTGAGACCACTAGAGAAATATAAAAATAAGTCCTGCATGAAAATGAGACTCCTAATCTCAGTGGGACTTACCTGTTTAAATAAAGAATAAAAAAATTCCACTAAAATACATATCTCAGTTAAATGGTCAAAACATATTTTAGAACTGTGCAATTTACCATATGTAACTGGCTGGCTCAATTTCAATGTTTAGACTAAAATATGTATCAGACTTGGCTTGTAAGTACTGCACTGCACATTTTTAGGCCAAGGACAAGTATGAAAAGGCCCTGGATGAGCTGAATAAGTGCACGCCTCAGTACATGGAGAACATGGAGCAGATGTTTGGTCAGTGTCAGCAGTTTGAGGAGAAGAGACTTGCCTTCATCAGAGAGGTGCTGCTGGACGTCAAACGACATCTCAACCTCACAGAGAATCAAAGGTTTGGAGAAAGACTACATGCTATGAAATAACGTGCTCTTCATCAGTTTAACTTGCTCTTTCTGTTGGGAATGTCTTCAGTTATGCTACAGTTTATCGTGATCTTGAACGCATTATTACGTCAGCGAGTCCACAAGAGGACCTGATGTGGTTTAATAATAACCATGGACCAGGCATGCATATGAACTGGCCGCAGTTTGAGGTACAACATGGAAATTGATTTATTATTATTGTTCAGTTTTACAATCTTAAAATCCATCCTTTTTTTAGGAGTACAACCCAGACTTGGTCCATAGCATCACAAAAAGGAGAAGTCAAAAAAAAGTAGTGACGTTGTCACTCTGACAAATGTCTCACAAGGAGTGAATCACGCTCAGGCCGGAGACAGAGAAAGGTGAGTGGGGGACATGGCAGGTTTGACAACATTCGGCAAAGAGCTCATGACTGAACTGTGTGATCTTCAGTGTTAGCAGTTATGAGAAGAACCAGGCGTACACAGCCTCCACTGAGTGGTCGGACGAAGACCAGACGGCACCAAACTCTGGTAACGACGCAAACGGAGGAACAAACCCGTTTGACGAAGACGTGGTGAAAGGAGTAAGAGTCCGAGCGCTGTACGACTATGACGGTCAGGAGCAGGACGAGTTGAGCTTCAGCGCAGGTCAGTGTCATAGGCAATGTACCTAGTCAGTTTTGCAGATTATTTGGACTTTTTTTTATTTTTATAAATGAGATGAAAACAATCCCCTGCCAGTGGCGCTGTGACCACAGCAGACACAGACCACCCCACAAGTTTGAGTCTGACCATTTTGAACCTCACGCCAATTTTTATTTTTCCCAGATATTGTATCCCATTTATAACAATGGGTTGAGAAAGTTTACAGAACTTTTTATTAGTATTATTATTATTCAGTCTGATATGAAATTGTATTTGGTTAAAACAAAAACGCTACGATACCCTACAAAAATATTGAATTTGAAATGTTTTGATGAAATATGAATACCTGGTGAATAAGTATACAAAGTAAATGCTAATGCAGACCCATTCTGTTGGTCTCAATCATGGCTATGCTCATGTCTTTCATTTACCAATGTTACTGAAGATTGCAGCCACCATTTTATAGTGTGGACTTTTAAAAATAAAATAAAAATTGTGATTATATCTTTTTTTTGTCTCACTTCTGCACTTCCCGAACCCATAATATTCTATTTTACTGACTTCATCCTTCACTGATCTAGATCCAAACGTTTGTACATTTTGATCCACATCTTTTCTTCAATTTATATCTATTTATTTCTGTATTTGAAACCCCGTTAGCTTCCATTTAAATGGAAAACATTCAAATTGAGTGACTGGTCGCAGTTTTTAATTAAAAGTACAGTGACCTGGGCTCACGGTCAGGAACACCGTCTAACCTTGGGTGGAAACCTTGCTACTCTTCATAACCAAAGAGACCCCGTGGGGAACCCCCAAGTTGAAGACCCCTAATGTAGAGTTCTACTTTTTCTAATTTGCTAAATGGGGTCCTGACCTCGTTGTATGTTTGTTTCGAAGGTGATGAACTGACAAAGCTGGAGGATGAGGACGAACAGGGTTGGTGTAGAGGTCGCCTTGACAACGGCCAGCAGGGTCTGTACCCAGCCAACTACGTGGAGCTGATCTGACTCAACTCAGGAGCAAGGACTGAAGCCTCCAGTCAAACTGCACATTGCCAGGGACTTGAAAGTAGAGCCTCCTCTTCCTGTCAGGCACAGTCAGCTGTGTTCACATCTCACACACACACAAAAACAATGTATTTGCGGACATCTTCAAATCCTGCAGCTTAAACTCATTGTTTTCGTGTGCAGATGTGGTGAATTTTAATTGTCATAGTACTTGCCATATCTTATGCTGTTTTATCATTTGACGGATATGGTATTGGTCCTGGATAGTGAGAAAGAGCTATGCATTTTGCCTTTGTGTATATATGTGCATCTTTTTTACAGTTGGGAAACTGTACAGTTGTTACCCTCACTTATTTCTTTGTCATTTGTTTTTTTTTTAGACTTAGTTAAACATTTTACAAAGTATAGTAATATATTTTAATTCTAACATCAAAAGGTAGGTACCACTCCAGTGTTGCTTTTCTTTTTGCTAATTTTATTTAATACAACCAATCCAAGCCATAGACTTAAAAAGGTGAATTAAGTATTATGCACCATTTGATCCGGCTATTGGGGCATGTCCTGACATTTTCATTGGTGTAGCCCAGTGGTGGTGTTTGGTAAGTCTGCACCAGGACCACCTTAAGTTTATAAGGCTGTAAGCTGAATTTTAATTTAAGCATTCTGGGGTACTTAGATATTTGCTCTAATTTGCGGTTATTTCCCCATGTTTGCTACTGTTTGATCATCCATTACATGTTAAAATTGATTTTAACGTTTTATTGACCGACTTTAGACCGCCTCAACCTCTCCGAGCGGATGAGGGGTGGCTTGTACTACCTCTAATCATCCCCTGATTGGCATATGCCTATTAACAGAATATTTTTAACAATATACGAGTGTTCTGGTGTCCTCCTAAAAAATGTCAAACCTTGTAATCCTTTTTAGTTGCATTTTTTCATTTTCTCTGCAACTGCAACATTTTGGCGCAAAATCAAAGACGGCACAAATCCACCTCCAAAGCCTAAAGCTATTTAAAATGTAATGTACTGTTCACACATCTGTTACCCTCTCACCTTGTAAAAAACAATGTGTCTATTTTTGCTTATCTTTCCTTCTAACTGTGCTAACTCAATGAAATGTACACTGTTTTGTAATGAGCCTTGTCTATTGACTGTTTACTCTGAGCCGTGTGGCTCTGCTTCATCGACCTCGACGCTCTTATCTGTGAGGATGTGCATGTTAAAGCTGTTGAGCCTGTTTGCCACTTCCTGCAGCCGTTCAATGCATGGCAGACATTGTTTCCGTCAAATAAGAAACTTACTGTACATATCCTAAAAACATTATGGCCACTGACATGTGAAGTGGGGAAAAAACCCAGCAGATGTTTTTCCTCATCATCAGTATGTTGGTGGGAGTCAATAGCTGAGAAAAAGCGGGGGGAAGTCTAGCAAGGGTTTGAGTGAGTTTCAGAAATAGGCCTTAACCCCCACCTTCACCAAGAGCATTTTCTCTCTGATCTTCGTATCAGCTTTACCCAAATCTAAAAGGTTACAACTCATCTAAATTGATCTTTTGCCACAAGTTCTTGGCACGTTGAGGCTTTTCTGAGATTTTTTTTCATCGCTTTTTTGGTCCTGTTTTTGTCACTCATTTGTTGCATTTTCATCCTTGTTTTTGTCTTATTTGTGTTGCTTTTGTCTTATTTGTGACGCTTTTTTCAAGAAGTTTTTAGATTTGGGTAATGCCAAAAGGAACTGGGAGAAAATGTGCTCGGTTCAGGTGGGGGTTAAGAGGTTAATAAGAGAAGTGTTTCAGAGCATCTACAGAACTCTTTTGTCTTAACAATCGAATGCTTTAAAAAGATTTCAAAATGTGCAGTGTGTTTGTGGTGGGCGATATGACAATGTAAAATCCAACACTGATCTGACCCTATGACGATCTACTAATTTGGAGAGATTGTTATGTCACGAATCAGTGTTATCGATGACGTCATGCATCAAACACATGCTATTGACTACTCCCCACCCACTCCCCCTTCCAGCCTGGATTTAGCCACAGTGCATTGTGACTGCTTTTGTTCCCTGTTAAATTAATGTGAAATTATTTATAAATTAACTAGAAAATGTACATGAATTGTAATAAAGGCAAAAACTTGATCTAGAATTTTAAGAGAATAGTGAGTCTGCCTTATTGCCCACACTTGCTGTGCGTCTCTTTTTGGCGATGCATATGAAGCAGGTGGGCTAGTGTCTGTCCTGCTCAATCAGTAAAAGTCCCCTGTTATTTTATAAGTGTTCATTGTAGAAACATGAAGGGAAATCACCATATTGTTCATTCTGTGTATGTGGCCGGGAAGTCCTATGATAAAAGAGATTGTTCTGTTACTTCTGGTAACCGCAGGTGTCAGTGAAAACTATACCTCAAGCAAACGCTGCACAAAAAGAAGAAATACGATCTGGTTCTGAAATATTGATGAGACTGCACATTAATTTTTTATAAGATCCGAGAGGAAGCTTTTTTTTTTCACCCCCTTTGTGCTTTTTGTTTTGTACAGTGTTGTTTTATCATAAATTGAATCTAGTGGAAGTGATGCCTTAGCAAAAACATACCACCCCAACACATGACAGAGAGGAGGAATATTACAGGAGATATGAGGCTTTGTCACCCACTGTGAAACTCGTCTGACACATGCTGTGGATTAAAAAAAATCTTTGAAAACTGCTGAAATGCTATGCTGTTTCTCTCTGTACAAGCCTTGTATGACATCCAGGAGGACAATAAGAGGGCTTTATATTTTTAGCATTGTGCTGTACATTTCCAAACTGTTGTGCCTGTTCATCTGCAAAAATAAAAGATGTCATCTGTAAACCAAATTATTATGTTTTCTCATTGTAAAACTGCACTATAATTGCAGACCAATTATACTTTTTGAGTCTACCACTAGAGGTCAGTGTGAAGGCACAGGCTCAAATACATTTGGACTCGGCCTGGCTGTGCTCCTTCACGCCTTGGATCATTGCGCCTTCATTTCATGTGTGTATAATATTGTTGGCTTATTGTTAACTGATAATGCTACATTCGCAGGCGGACAAGGGCTTGATTAGAGATGTCAAAGAAAGTATACGCTTCTGTTTTTTTAATGCAAATTTTAAGGGCAAATGAGCCTCTATAACTGGCCACCTATCAGTGCTGAAAGGATGTTAACCAAGCAGCACTTTTGAAGGCTGTGGGTGCGCATGGGCTCTTATGTCCTAATGCTTGTTGACTTAAAATAACATTTGGATATACAGTACATTATTTGTGAATCAAGGACATTTACAGAAAACATGTAATGCATTAAGGCAGGCAACATTCCATTTCCTTAGTATTAGTTGTTGTATATGGAAATTCTCACAGTACCACTTATTTATTTCATTATTTGTTTATTTGGTCTGGACATCAGTGCAAGTTAATAAACACATTCATTCCGTTGCCCCACATTTGCACACTCTCATTAATCCTGGCCAAACCCACATTTGATTTAGACTGAGAGCTGGGGGGAATATCTGGTTCCAAAACGCCCTTTTTCACCTTGACATGCGGGTTGGATAGACTGATATTGGACACATACATAAAAAAAAAGAAGCAATAAACAGTCACAGCTGTCATGCAATATCTGAAACATGATAACTGAATGTAACTGTGTTTAGTGATTATAAATGTACACCTGTTGTACAGCAGCCAGGTGCTCATTCATTATTGTTAAAGCTCCCAGGCACATCTTATTAAAGTGTAGTAAAACATTTACAAAATAATATGACACTTAGAAAAGGATCAAAACGTGGATTGTAACACATAAAGCACAATGACTGTCTAAAAAGAACAAAGGAAAAAAAGTTTTTATAAGTTTTATTTTAACCAAGAAAGTGCTCTGTTTTGTGGTTGATGGGAGATTTGTGTTTCTCCTTAGGCAGACCAAACCTAAAAAGGAAGCGACATAAACATCACAACCATGATTTGGAAGTTGAAGAACTGGCTCTAAAATAAATAGTGACCATGGTTGAGATGAAACGCAGAGATAAAAAAAAAAAAAATGGCTGTGGGCAATGCTCATGCACTTCGGGAGAAATTATGAGCATGAGAATCTAAGACGGGACATTGCAGTGGGGGACGAACAGGGGGAAACTATTCAATGTAAAGATATTGTTTTACATCATATTGTTTAAGTATATGTTTTCTTTGGTTCAAAACTCTAGTATTTTCAGATGGAAATTACATTTTGAGCATTTCATAATTTTTCAAGAATAAAATCGGAAAATTTAAAAGATATTAGAAATGTACAGTGATCAGTGACAATTTCCCTACAGGGACAATAAAATACACCTTAATCTTAATGAAAACTAAACAGTCTAAAAGGCAGTATTGTTTTGGCATAGTATGAAAAAACTTATGATGAACTATGCGTGCACAAGAAGGCCTTTGTGATTTATTTGATCTTTTAGTCTTATTAAAGTCTGATTAAAACCTATTATGTTTCTATTGCTCTGGTGGATTATTTGTAGATTGTGTATAAATATTAATATTTGTATCTGCCAAATCTATATGACAGATAGTATTTATTTGGAATGAGCTACTTTTACATTCCATTAATGTTTAATTGGTTTATAAATGCTTCCTAAACAACTAAAATTAGAAAATCTTTCAGCCACAACTAAGTATTGGCAAGTAAAGAAAATTCAGTGGCACTTAGTTCAGAACCGATCTTTGGTCTGTTTGAATGTCTTTTTACTTCATGTACCATTCACTTGGGTTGGTCAGTGCATTCCTGTTGTTTTTCTCCTCCAAGTCTCTTCATGCTGCACCTCTTTCCTCACACGGGATGGACAAACTGGTACACAAGTCTCTGGGAAACGTCCGGTTTGCGGATTATGCCCTTCTTGTAGTACTGGCGTATGGAACGGCTTAGCTTGTCATAGTTCATCGCAGGTCGATTTTTCCTCAGGCCCCACAGTCTGGCCACATGAGCGGAGTCTTCAATTTTGAAAATACCTGGTGGAAAGCAGCCATAACATTGTGAATATTGATTTAACATTTAAAAAAAAGGATAGACAGAAAATGTTGCTATACCTTTTTCTTTATTAAGCCACCGGATACAGCGTCCATAGTTATGGGGTTTTAGGAGGAGCTCTCGCAGAAATTGCCATAAGTGAATGGGCTGTCCTGAAGAAGAAGAATCCGCCTCAGACCACAGCTCTCCTGCCACTGTACAAAACAAACCATGTTACAAAAAAGAACATTTGCAAAAATGTATTTTTTATCCAGGGCCGGGTCGCAGAGGCAAAAGTAGGAGCAGAGATGCTCAGACTTCTCTATCCACGCACACTTCCTCCAGCTGTTCTGGGGGATCAAGACACTAGGCCAGATCAGACACATATCCTCCAGAACACCGCCTGAGAGGGGCGACCAGGAGGCATTTAAAACAGATGCCTGAGCCACCTCAGCTGGATTCTTTCAACCTGAAGGAGCAGCGACTCTGCTCCGAGCTCCTCTCGGCTAACTGAGCTCCTCACCCTATAACTCTAAGGGTGGCACCCTGCAAAGAACATTTATTTTCAATGCTTGTGTCCGCAATCTTTTCATTTCAGTCATTACCCAAATCTCATGACCATAGGAATGTAGGAACGTAGTTAGATCAGTAATCGAGAGCTTCACCTCATGACTCAACCCCCTCTTCACCACAACAGTCCGATACAGCGACCACATCACTGCTGACGCTGCACCCACCTGTCTATCGATCTCACGCTCCATCCATCCCACACTCGTGAACAAGACCCCGAGATACTTAAACTCCTCCACTTGAGGGAAGGACTCTCCGCTGACCTGGAGAACCATGGCCTCAGATTTGGAGATGCTGAGTTTCATCGCTTCTTTCTCAGCTGCAAATTGCCCTATTCCACGCTGAAGGTCCTGATTCAATGAGATCCTGAGGTTCCCAAATCGGACACCCTCCCGAGTCACCAGCTGGTCGTACGCCTGTCTACTCTACGTCTACTGACAGGGTCTTAGCCTGGCATCCAGAATGATACCCCTCTATATATTTTATACACGGGGGATAGCAGTCTGGGCAGGGAGCTAGCTGTTGCCGCTTCTACCAAACTCAAACGATCCGTACAATCAGAATCGTTTATTTGCGGACACGTGTAGTTCGCGAGTAGCGCCAAGCTTGGGATGCGGAAATCCCCTCGAAAACAATTTACAAGCGGCGCCCAGGAGAGCCGAGAGCTTTTTTTCTAATCAGCGGGAAATGACCAAAACACATCGGCAGTAGGTGAGTTTTGCGATTCATAATTATGTTTGAATATTAACGCAAAATCACTAATAATGCTACTGACTACCCTTCGCTGATAGGTTTACTCCGCTTCCTCTTTGCTTGCGTAAGTTACGCTGTAGAAATCAAGTTGATGTGGACTCTTACCAGACCTTAAATTTAGTTCAATGTACTAGACTCACTCGCTGGTAGTGAGTCTGGATTTTTCCAGGCTACCAGGCCCTGGCTGCGCCAAAAAACTGAGTAGAAGACTGTCATCTTATTTTCTTTCTGCACGTTTTTGGCGGTTAGAGCTGGTCCAGTGTGCTGCGACCGGGACGAAAAACGTACTGCTCTGAAAGCGAGGTTCGACTATTGTATTGGTCGGATTATTATTTGGTGGTGTTTTGATCTACTAAAATGAATGTACAACTCAAAACTGCACTTAAACAAGTTTTAAGTAGAAGTTAGGTCATATAAATTAGTGTCTATTTAATACAGTATTTATGTAAAATGTATTTCCATACTGTTATTGATAATTATTGTATTAGATTATACATTTGGTGCTTCCTAATAGTGCAATAATAACACAACATATTTATTACATATGTTTTGTTTTACTAAAAGTAGTTTTTTATTTTTATTTGCATCTCTGTCAAAGCTATTGTGTTATATGATTCAAAAACAGATACGTACCTGTAGCCTTGGCATCTGCCAATGTACATCTTTCCTTCATCCATGCAGCTAGAAGTAAGAGAATATCATTATTTAATACCAAGTCCAAAAGTAAAATGTAGAAATTGTAAATGTCATGCACACAGAGATACAGACTCTTACCAGACTTCCAGATATCGAGATGAGCGTGCAGTGTGTCTCCACAATGGGGGGAACGCTGGCGAAACTCCTCTTCACTCATGGCACAGAGGTCTTTTCCTGTCAAATCCTGGAAAACTTTCCCTGCATGGGGCAATCTGTAGAGATGCTCTGTCCACAGCAGCCACTTTTGAACATGGCTTGGATTCCACTCAAAGGGGTCTGTTTTCAGGGAAAAAGTAAAGAAGAAACGTAAATGATGAGAAGTGTCCCAGCTGCACTGACTAAAGCATGACAAAGATGAGGGTTGTTTCGGTAATGAACACTGTATGGTGTTTGCAAAGCAAACCAATAAGATGATTATCAGAAGAGGCGTATGGTTTTCATGCATTTATGACATCGAGAGCAGCACAATGCCTGTTGCTTTCTCTGTTGACTTTAGCAGCAGTGGAGACCTCACCCTTAAGACTTGTGTACACATCTATTGGCAGAGCCATCACTGTTACAGAGTGGCAGGACGCATGCAAAGGTCAGGATTACACAGATCCTGGTTCAGACAAATACGGCTGTCACCAGTGGAATAACACAGCAGAGTACAGTAATGTTTCTCAAGTGTCACCTGACGCATAATAGAATAATCTGTTCTTTTACTTCACTGTGTGAGCGTCAATGAGATTTAATAAGTATACTGTTCAGCTCATTGTTCTGAGTAACTTTACAAGCCATTAGGATCTGGAAGAGTGTTTTTTTTTTTTACTTTGCTTGAGTAAACAGACTTTCTGGATCTTTGGCAACTGTACCAACATTTCTGAAGCCTGAAGTTGTGAAAGTATTGTATTCTTATTACAGTATAGGTCAATTGCATTACTTTCTGTCTGATAACATTCAGTTTAGAAGTAAAATAACATATTTGACAAGAAGAGCAAACATTTTACCTGGTGTGATATTGAGAAGTTTGCAAGCTGTTTCTATGTCTTTGAGGACCTCGCCCACGACCATGCTCTGCACTTGCTCCAGAGACCTGTCCTCCTCCTGCTCCTCTGTCCCACATGGGGACAGTCCCTGCTCTTGACTATCGATGATGGGACACTGTTCAGGCTCCTCTCGCAGCTCTAACAGGCTCATGGATGCTGAGGATGTCGGGGCGGCCTCAGACACTTTGGACAAACAGTCTTCTGTGAGTAGCATATCGAAGCAGGACAAGTAGAGACTGGGGATGCTGCCACGGTCCACACTGCCCACATTTGCTTTGGCGTTGTCCATGTCCCAGCCGAGACTCCTAGGGCGTTCCAAAAGAGTAAGGGAGTCGTCTGACATTGCGATCCGAGATCCATACACTGCACCGTCAACCAAACTTCTGGCAGGATTAGACATCTCTCTCACCTGAAAAAAAAAGTTTAAATAATTGTTCTTGCTGGACTAGATTCATTGTATCGTGGCAAAGTGTGATCAAAGAACAGCACTGACTAAAGCTGAGTGAGTGCTTCTCCTCAAAAAATCCCAAAGCCTAACAGAGATATAGAGAAATGACCCTGAAGAAACTTATAACACCCAGAGTTTAAAGCAAATGGAATCTGCCTGAGTCTCTTATTGAAGGGTCATTTCCCCAGAATAGTTAACTCTCCAGGGAAGGCGACTTGTATTGAGAGCCTGAGCTGCTCGACCACCTGTGGGCTGCGGCCTTATGTCTCCACTGTCAGCTGGGGGCTTTTTAATCAAATTCAAGTTAGATAATGTAGAGGTGATGTGCGTTTAAATGACCGGGAAATAGCCATGATAAGTGCTGCTTTATGGACATTTATGGGCCGTGCCACAAGTGTTGTAATCTCAGGGTAAACTTGCAATATGGTGCCCACACTGTGTACCTGCCACAGATGGCATATAAGGAAGAACATGGCTGAATAACCCTGGGTTATCAGGGCTGAGGTAGATGCAGTAAAAGTGATTTTGGACTGACACAACACATGTTCATGATGAGCAACAAAAAGGAGGAAATAAAACTAGAGCCTATTTGCTGGTGATTCTGCAAATAGCGAAAAATACGACTACTATTTAAGTAGTCGTAGTTTTTTCCCCTTCTTGTTCCAGATATGCATTTTCTCTTGTCTTTTGTTGTTGTTGGGGTTAGGCTGAAGTTTTATGTGACAAAAAGTTAAAATAAGTTGTCTGACCTGATCCTACAAAGATCCCACTTCTGGTCTTTCGAGCTCAACCACCCACTGTGAAACCTCTCCTCAGTAGTCTTTTATCTCCAAGTTTCTCG
The DNA here is from genome assembly GCA_007210695.1 of Neogobius melanostomus. Lineage (NCBI taxonomy): Eukaryota > Metazoa > Chordata > Actinopteri > Gobiiformes > Gobiidae > Neogobius > Neogobius melanostomus. Next base: position 3,068,053 of record VHKM01000073.1, on the reverse strand, counting down.
TAAACCGCGGTCCACACTTTCTTTGACTTCATCAGGAGTCAGATGAAAAGCCATGGTATCCCGGCCCCGCTGCGGTGTGTCAACTCCACGCTGTAACAGCTTGCACTAAGCCCATTAGCAAAGCAAATTTAGCTATATTACCTTCAGCCAAAAGGAAGAGGGGGCATAAGAATAGGCACAAACACACACCCGCACAGGCAAGGATTAGGGAAGTGACTGATCTCTAAATGAGTTTGGTCAAGACGAAGATATTCATTTTAGTGGCATAAGTCGCCTCCATTTACACCAACGGTAAGGGGACATTAGACTCTCAGATTAGGGGCAATTACATGAATGACGGTTTATTTATTACAGATATGGCATGAGCACATTAATAGCATACAAACAAAAAGTCCATTATATTAGGGCTGCCAAATTTTTGTCCATAATATTAGGAGATACAATAAATATAGAGGGTAATCAGTCTGACTGACAATTCTGCAAACAGCGCCTTAAAAACAAACCAAAAATTCACAGTAACTTAAAATGTGCAAACGTTTATTTTAGTCCTAATTTTGTTGTACTTAAGCCTTGTTTTAGCCCTGACTTTTTTCTTTTTACGCAACTTGATGAACAAACAAAAACAAACTGTTTGCAGTTTTTGCTTAAATTGTGTTGGATTAAATGGTTTAATGAATTATTAATTTTGAAAACTGTAGAACATTTTATTATTATTATGACTTCAATATTATTATTGGCATTTTGAAGCCAACTATCCGATATTGCCGTGTTTTCCTTATATTGATCCATGTTATTTATATAGTTCCAGTTTAAAATGAAATATGCAACATATTGCTGGAAAGTATTTTGTTGCCCTTATTGATAATCTCCATTCAAGTGAATAAAAGTTGTTAATCTCTAATGTTAAAGAGGATGAATTTGGCATTTTTGCTTCTCTGTATTTCTATCACATTCAATGTTTTGGTAAAATTGTACCCGAGCTTTAAGTTGTTGAATATTCCCATGTATCATTTGTCGCTAAAACATTTGTGTCAGAAGCCAGACAAGTGTTTAGTTTTCCGTTAATGAGTAGTGATCACCTAAAAGTGCATTCACTCTGACATAATAAGGGTCATATCGTGGCAATAGAGTGACCAATGGTCTGCCCTCAGAAAGCCTTATTTGAGAAGTGTGCACATCCAGGCGTGACTGTGTTTACCATACCAGCATTAAAAGAAGATTATTATTTCCTTATATTGTTCCTCGTAGCGTGGGAATAAGAATGTCAGAGTCAATTAAGTTTTTAAGCTCTATGATAAAATTTATTTTGGAGAGACATCTGCTTTTATGTGTAGAGGTAAGTATTGGTTGGCTATTTCCCAAGAGGTTAAGAAATTACGATGAAAAATAGCTTTTTAGATTAACAAGGTGATTGACCCGATGATTTCAAACCATTTATATATAAACTCAGTTATAGCAGCAGAACCTGGATCTTGTTCAGCATCACGGTGGAAAACAAAACAAAACAAATTCTTGCTCTTCTAAATAAAGTGCAGCTCATGCTTTCTAATTTAAAAAAATAATAATCTGAAACATTTAGGAACAAAATTAAAATGAGAAAACTAAGAGACACTTAACTTAGTCTAATTTGTTGAATGTTTTTGATAAATAAAAAAATAAGATGTCCATGGCTGCAAACAGACTTTTTCCAACAAGACATTGGCTATTGAAGAAATAAATCCATGCCTTTGCTAATAGCCTATTTATTAGTGAATTATCCTCTGGTCATTGTCAGATAGGCTATGGACAACGTACAAACTCAAGTGTAAAACTGAGTGCTCTTACCAGTGTGAAGATGCTGTAGCAGTGGGGGGGAAAGATGCTGCAGCTTCAGCTTGATCCTCTCTCGACACTACACAGTGCTCACCCTTCAAAAAGTATTTCTGCTGATGACTGTCACTAAGTGTTGAGACTTGAGCCCTCCCAGACTTTGGAGGAGAATCCAACTTAACCTATGCACACAGCCTAAAGCACAACAGCAAACTGATACAAGTGAAAGCACCTGCTGTGGGTGTGTACATGGCAGCAGCAGCAGGAGCAGCAGCAGCGCTTCAGAGCAAAGGAATTTCTACACCACTGACTGCAATTTATATTTATAGGGCTCTCTGTTTACTTATGCTCAACAGGGATGAGGATGATGATGGTGTGTGCGACTTAAACCTCCCTTCTCAGTAAAGCCAGCCAGGATACTACAGTATAACAATAGAATCAATTTGAACAAGGTTTTGTTTAATAATTTCATGACAAAATGCCCTGTATGAAAAAAGGATGTATAATAATAATAATAATAATAATAATCAGTTGGTGTTTGCAAACATGAAATATTTGTTCCTGTTGTAATTGTTTAATAATGAACAGGTTTAGGGACAAATAAGTTAAATCAAGAAACAAATATGTCAAATTTTGTTTCGACAAAATCGTCGTATCCCCCCGCCGTATACCTCCACAGTCCACAAGGGGTTCATCACCATCTCACCATTATAGTAGACCTAGTAACATCCTGCTATACAAACATGTTCTGTGCTTAATTAATTTAACAAACCTAACATCATCATTAATTGATTTCCTGGGGTGGTCTATTACACTCCCTATTACACATTCCCAAGTCAAGCCTGGGACATCGCGGCCAGTAATAATATACTTACTCTATTCAATAGAATGTGTTATTATTTTGCCCCTAAAATTACATAAAAAGCAACATCTAGCAATGACTGTTGGTTAAATACTGGTTTAAAGTAGTGTAATGTAAATGTAGCCTATTTCCTTTCAAAATAGAACTTTTTTTCTCAAAGCACTCGTTTTGTAGACAAACTTTGGGGCCCCCTGTAGTATAGTTATAGTACTGGCCCCATGTAGTATAGTACTGGCCCCATGTAGTATAGTACTGGCCCCATGTAGTATAGTACTGGCCTTTGGTTCATTTTTGTTGATTCTGTTTTGCAAATGCTCGTTTTGCCTTTTTATGAATGGTTATGTTTTCAGGTTAGTCTTCTTTTCTTTCTTTTGTGCTTGGTTTGTTTCAGGTTCTCTTTGATAATTCTGACTGTTCATTAGTTCTAAATGTGTACTTTTGTTATTCATTGAAGTAATTACATGGCAATTACCTGAGCTTGTTAACGAAGGTTTACCCCAATAGGTAGCGTTCACGTGACATCACAACATTCTAAAGAGCCCATAGTTTAAAATTGAGGTGGAGGGCAACTGAAAATGTCATGGCCGTAACCATAGTAACGCTCAAAATGCAGATTTATGGTCTTAAATCATTGCTAATTTCTCTGTAATTACTGGGCCAATTCACATGAAACAAAAGCTGTCACAAAGTTCAAAGTCATATGTTGCAGCACATATGAACGTATGTCTAATTATTTCCTCCCAAAGGCGTCCAAAAGTGGAGACAATATTCAAAAACATGTGCTTGATGTTGGCCAGTAGAAAGGACTTTCAGCCATAAAATTCACATGTCAGGTTTGTGAATCCAATCACTATCACATGATGATCAGAGAAAACATTTGGACATTTTCTTTTTGGAAATTTCTTTCAAAAACTGTTTCTCTCCCATAGAGTTGTATTGGCACCTGCCCTCCAACTGAATAGAATTCTATAACGTGAACAACTATTGCTGTTTTCTTTGGCGTCAGTGATGCTGAGCACCCCCTGGTGGTTGGACTGGGCACAGGGGTGAGGTTTCTCCACGTCTGCATGTGAGTTAGTGCACTGGCTCATAAGTATGGTTTAGTTTGCACATTTAATTTGCTGTATTGTGTCCACAAAGGTGAGTTTGAGGTAGCACACGAGGGCACTCCCTCAAAGCCGGCTGCTCATCACGGGTCCTTTTGGTTATTTTTGCATTCTAGTATTTCTTTCTCTCTCTTTTTTTTTATTTTTAGAAACCACTCTTTTTCTAATCCTTATTTTAAATAAATGATACTAGTTAAATACATGTATAATCAAATGTATACATTTATACTATTTGTATAAATTGTGTTGTCCTGTCCTGTTTATGGACACAACAGATTAAACCAGGAACTCTGTCATTTCGGCTGCAAAATCAAATTTGAAAACCTGCTCACAATTACAAAAAATACTGTTAGTGTTGAAATGTAAAAATCCATATTAAATATACTTTTAATCGTGTAGGGAATAGAGAGGTTCAGGAGTCTGTGAGTGATGACGATGCAGCTCACTTTGTAAACGGCTTTAATATCATCAGTAAATATGAGTCTTCTGTGTGCCCTTGGCCTCAACTTTACATTGTGACAGTGTCCAAATCCGGCCCGAGCATAAAGGGAACTGATATTTGCTCCTCAGCAGTTTGAGGAAACTGGATGAAAAGATATTTTCTCAACAGTGCATAACTATAAAAACACCATTTAATTACTTCCTGATAAAAGTTTCCTGATGATGCACATCTGGGCTGCGTGCCAAGATGAGCTCTTTTAAAAAGCAAAGACCTGACGGATTAAACAAAAGACACAACTGACCTGTCACCATCAGTTTAATAAGAATCTTAGCGAAGGCACTTCTTGGTGTCACCCCTTATGTGGTGACTATACAGGTGAAACTATGATATAGACTCATGGCATGCAAAGTGACATATGTCAAGCCTTTATTTGTTTTATTTTTTTAAATTATGGTTTACAGCTTGTAAAAACTCAAAAATCAAAATTTCTGAAAATTAAGAATATTGCATGAAATCAATAAAAAAAGAAAAAAAAGATTTTACACAAAGAAATGTCGGCCTCTGAAAACTATAATCATGCATAATGATTGGTTTTGGGCCCCTTTTACTGGAGAGGACTGTCAGAATAAGGCCATTCAAAAGTGTGGGGGACCTTCACAAGGAGGGGACTGAGGCTGGAGTCAGTGCATCAAGGGCCACCACACAGACGGATCCTGGACATGGGCTTCAAATGTCATATTCCTCTGGTTGAACAGGTTGATAGCATCCATGCCACGCAACCGCATTAAGGCAGTCATTCAAGTAAAAGGCCCAAACCAAGTACTAAGTACATATGCATGATTATAGTTTTCAGAGGGCCCACATTTCCCTGTTTAAAATATATTTTTTATTGATTTCATGTAATATTCTAATTTTCTGACATTTTGATTTTGGGGTTTTTAGAAGCTTAAAACAAATAAAGGCTTGACATGTGTCCCTTTGCATGCAATGAGTCTATATCATATATTAGTTTCACATTTTAAGTTGTATTACAGAAATAAATTAACTTTTTCACGATTTTCTGAATTTCACCTGTACATGTAACGTTCGGCTTTGTTTCTCTAAGTCATTATGGTTGACACCCTGCACTACAGTAGTCACCGGTGAAACATTTGCACGCTCATGATCAACACAATCTACAATTGTTTCACCAGTGCACCTGTGTGGTTGACTGTGCCAGCACTTACCGTTTTGTCAATGATCCAAGTTTGGGCAGATTGTTCTGTTGATATGTATTCGGTAATTTATCAACTGAACTGGCATAAATCTTGCACATGCAAATCTCTTTATGCGGTCACATTGTGCTTAAAATAAATTAATCTATCTTAATTCAGTGACACAATGCCATGGGTGAGGAAAATGCAAATTTTAGGAAGATAATGTTACTTTACACTGCGTGACCTGACTTGCCCACTCTCAGCACTCTTCCGCTTGGGGAACCTAGAAGTCTTCAACCCATCTGTCATCTGTAGACCAACCCACCGGCCATTGTAGCATAAAGCCTGCCTTGAAAACAACCAAAGTGGAATAAAGAAACCACATTGTTCACGCCTGGTATCACAATGGATGGTTGGACCTTATCAAGGTTCCAAGTAGAAGTTCATTATGCAACAAGAAGAAATGGTAGTGAGAGACAAAGGTTTATTTGACTGAAATAGCCTGTTTTGCTGCTGATCAAAAGTTTAGGACCACATGCCTTTAAAAGACCAAATCTGTGCAAAAATGTGGATTCAGTGTCATTTCCTGTCAGGTATTCACACTGTCATCACATCCTCATGGCGTTTTCACCACTTGGAGAAATGTTCTGTTCTGTTTTGAGGTGGTTTCAGGGGGTGTTTTTGAGGTGTGGTCCTAAACTTTTAATCAACTGCAAAACAGCCTATTTCAGTTTAATTGTTGTTTTGAATAAAAGCTTTGCTCAATTTTCCTTTTTTTCTGACTCCCATTTCTTCTTGTGTGAATTTTTGGCGTCTTTCAACCGGTGTTAAACTTTTGATCGGTATATGAACAGTAAGTGATAGTCTGTAAGATTGCAAAGTTAGGAGAGAGTGAGAGTGAAATTTGAAAGTAAATAATCCTCCCCTCCTGATTGGACCAGAAAGCTACTCCTAGTTTGCAAAAAGAGGAAAGCAAGAAAAGTAAATGATCAAGCTCCTTCCCCCTCCCCTCCTGATTGAACAGGTATTACTATTACTTACGTCAAATTTCAGACCCAAGTGGTCAATTATGCACAATCTATTCCATTTAAACTCAGACTATCACTTTAAGGCTTTTTTTAAATGAATGAAGTGATTGATTGATTGATGATTGATTGATTGATTGATTGATTGATTGATTGATTGATTGATTGATTGATTGATTGATTGATAAACTTTATTGTCCTCAATGAGGAAATTTGTCTTGGGCTCATTCCCCGCAGCTGCCACACATACAGTACAACCATTCATATAAAACAATTCAGTTAGTCAGTTACAACCAGTACATCACAATAATGCAATTCAGTTCATCTTAGTTATGACGGCCTCTTCACATGTCCTTTATCCTTCCGTAGGAGACACAGAGTTGGGGAGGAATGAGAGCTTGTATCTGTTGTTCTTGAAGATGTGTGCTTTGTACCGTCTTTCTGATGGTAGAATTTCATATTCACCATTCTGAAAATGGGATGGATTCTCAATGATTTTCTGAGCTTGGGTGAGGACGGTGCTTTCAAAAGTATCTTTCATGGACGGAAACTCTTTTGTGTCCGTCAGCTTCCTGGCCCTCAGGACTAGTCTCTCAATTTGTGTTTTGCTCTGCACAGTCAGAGGACCGTACCAGGCTACAGTCCCGTACCGGATAAGACTCTCTAGAATGGCATTATAGAAGTGAGTCAACATTTCTGTGCTCACACCAAACAGACGCAGTCTCCTTTAGAAGTGGAGTCTTTGGGACAGTTTAGAACACAAATACTCAGTGTGCACATCCCATTTGAGCAGGTCATCAATATGTACACCTAGATACTTGAAGGATTTGACCTGCTCAATTTGTTTGCCTCCGATCACCACGGGGTCATGTTTTTGTGTTGCTCTGGGATCCAAAATGACCTCTTTTGTTTTGGCTGCATTGTGACAGGTGGTGGTCCTCACACCAGGAGAGGAAGGAGTCTATCTCTGTGTAGTAAGAGGAGGGACTGTGATCTGCATACAGGAGACTCGCAATCACCAGAGAATTTAATTGTCTTATTGTTTGGTGCAGTGCTTCGAGTCGTTTGTGTAAAGAGTGAACAAAATAGAACAGCACACAGCACCCTGTGGCACACCTGTGCTACAGTTTTCACTTCGAGAGGGTGCCATTGACTTTAACCCGTTGCTCTCTATTTGTTACAAAGGACAAAAAACATTTTACAAGGGCTGGATTCACTTGTAAGTCTCTGAGTTTCTCCACACGAAGGTTTGGGCACACAGTATCAAAGGCCGAGCTAAAATCGGCAAACAAGGCCCTTGCATAAGAGTTTGGAGTCTCTAGATGTCTGCAGATTATGTGGGACAGACTGAGCATTGCATCCGCCGTACTAAGACCTTGTTAATAGGCAAATTGCAGCGGGTCTAGTAGGTCAGAGACCTCAGATCTAAGTCTGTTGGCCATTAGTTTTTCGAAGCATTTCATGACCACGCTGGTTAAGGCAACTGGCCTGCTACGCCAATACATACACAATTATTAAGACAGTACAGTGCTACTTTGCAAAACTGATAAACAATGATATCCAATTATTAATGAACATTTGATACAGTATATTTTAAAACAAAGCTATAAATATAAAGTTTAGACAGTTTAGTCATAAATCACAACAATGTGAGTAAGTGTTACCTGTACTTAAGTCTGTCATCTGTGTGTGGACCTTGGAGAGCCTTGTTTGGGGAGGTTAAACAGATTTGTGTCACAATGAAGTATGATCATTTGAAAACTTTGACAGACGGCCCTCAAGGCAAACGTCTCCCTTATGCAAATTTAACTTCATCTTTTTCTTGGAGAGGGTTATTTAAAACTAGGAAAATTGGTTTCTTTAAGCATTAATTTGTCATGTTAATGTATATATAAACAAAGCATTTAAAGTAATTGTTGAGCACATCATCCTCAATATCCAGTGTGTCTTAACATGACCACAATAACATGTCTAGAATCCATTTATAAACAAGTATTTATTTTCTCATTCTCGTAATGAGAAAAGTGAAATCATTTAGAATCTATAATCCGTGTCTGTCTGTCTGATTTTTCTGCATGGTCCCTGTTAAATCAATCAAATCAAATAAACTCAAACCAAACATTAGTCACAAATACTTAAAGTTTTGAAAATATATCATTACAGTGACTTAAACTTGTATTCCTGATAACAGTTAAAACCTAATCACAAACAATTACGCCTATGACAAACCTAAGAGCTTATTGTTGTGCAGTAAGATCTAACCTCAGGCAATGTGCGCTCTGGATGAGTGATTCTATATCTAACGGCTACGCAAACGGGGTGTCATTTCAATCCAACTGATTACAGTAATCAGTGGTACAGATTGTTAAATTAAACATTTATAGTTGCCCTAATAAGCATTTTCCCATAATTTAGAATTGTCAGACATTTCTTTCACTCTTAATACTTGATGACAACATGATAACTCTTAAAACATTTTACTATTGACTCAGGTGACAAATATTTGTCTTCAGCTTCTCTGGCACCTGTTGCTGAGGTGCATAAGGATTCATTTTATTGTACGTGCATCTTGTCTGCTTTTTTCATAGCAGGGAAACTGTGTATCACATGCAGGTTTTTGCCCACAGGCATGCTGTATCTTTGTATAAAAGTTACATGAAGTTCTAGTCATTTCTCAACATATGTGCATTGTGAGCAACAATGCATGAAAAATGACAGTAATATCACAGTAACATCAAAGGAAGAGGGTCAAATAGCCGAGTTTTACTTCTAATCCACATTTAAGTAAATACAAGGTGACAATCAACTTAACATTTGGGGAGTGTATCTTAATAAATATATATTACTAAAAATGGTATATCTCAAATGTTTAAACTCACCTAAAATCATGGATATAGAAAGAAAGGTAAGTCAGCAAATGCATTTGTTTTTAAATGGAGGCTGATTTCCGGATGTGCCGCACTTCAGTGGAACCAAACTTATCTTCATTACTAAACAAACAGACATGTCATTTTGTTTTTCTTTCTCTTTCCTGCCAACAGATCAAATACAGTAGTAAATATTATAAACCTCTGTCACAGTGGCTCTAACAGGGGTCGCAATAAAATTTCAGGCAAGATCATGTGGCATATAACATGTTTTCAAGATTCAAAGATTCAAAAGACTCAAAAGATTTTATTGTCAATTCACTGTAACGAATTGAAATGTTAATTCTCTCAAGTCCTTGCTGTGGAGCGGCGGGAGGGGAGTGAGGGGTGGAAGCACAGACAGGGCAGGGAAGGGAGGGAGTTCAGCTTTCTGATGGATAAAGCCTGGTGTACAACTATTCTTCAGTCGACTGGAGCTGGCCCGTGGATTCGGGAACCTATTGTAATGAAATACATATTCAAACTATATATTCTATAGTTTGAATATGAATTTTGAATGTTTTCAAACTATCTATTCTCGATGCATTCATGTTTGAATGTTCTGGGAGGGTCGCAAACACCAGAGATTGTGGAGACAACTTAAAATAGTCAGACTTAAAAAAAATACAGGGTTTAAAAGAGTGATGGCAGCTAATCAGCTATTTGGTAACACATGGACATAAAACACACAATTTTAAATTGGAAATTTATCCAGTAAATTATAAATCGATAAATTATATAAGGTTTTTACCATATTTTCAAATATTTGGTGTTTTCTTTGTGTGCTGTGGTCGGTAGTTTGCACATAGTTGATTAGTTTCCATCATGCTTCTAAGATTTTTAAGTTTTGTTTTTAAGTGTATGGGGATTTAGAGTGGGATTGTTACTTCAAGTACTGGGCGGAGCCTCCACTGTTGAGCTCTATTAGATCTGGCATGTTAATGCACCAAGAGCCATTACCTGAAAAAAGCAAAAAACTCAGTCTTGTCAAAGTATTTTTTTTCATTGATGAAACAATTCCTTTACACTGTGAAGATAACGATCACATTGTGTATTAGCTGAAGATTGGTTGGTTTCTCTCTAATCCAAATCATAAATAATTCAAACAAAACAAAACCATTGCCATTTGCAATTTTATCATACAAACTTTATCATAAATACAGGGGGAAAAGCATTTTTTTAAACACTTTTCTTTCTAAATAAACGTTAAGATCCTTCTTTGTCATCATCAGCACTCTAAACTAATGGATTAATCCAGCAATACTCAAATCTTCCTCAACGTATGTGGCTCTCACACACAACCCAACAATCACTAAGTAAAAATAAATAAAGCAGGACAGTGGGCAATGCACAGATTTAAACTTGCAATACAAAAAACACACCAAAGGCTGCCAAACCAAAATGTGGTTAGAAAGAGGGATATGGATCAGATTTTAAAACAGCTTGGATAAAACATAATTGTAACCATAGAAATAAAAAGTGCAAAAATTATAATTTGAAAAGTAAAAAAGAACAGTGTGTTTTTATTTTACAATTTTCAACTTAAAACACACAATAAAAATACCCATTAAGAATAGGAATCAAAACTGAGGGTTTTACAGAAAGTATTATCAACATTGATAAATCCTTAAAGCTGTAAAAATAGACTTTTGGGGACAGCAGAAAAACATTCAATCTTTCAAAATGCTGGTTTTACAATCCATCATAAGCCAAACCTCAACACTTTTCCACAATGGAGCCACAACTGTATTGTGCAAATAGCAGTAACTGAAAATCAGTGCTACTCATTCAATCTCAAACTCATTAACACAAAATGTCCATTCTTCTTTTTTACTAAGTAGTCAGAATGATGTCAAGTAATTAATGTTTTTATTTGATTTTAGCACCGTCTGCTGGCTGTCATTGGGCAACTCGTGCAAAGCACACACAAATACCACAAGGGCATTTGGAGAACAATAAAGAATCCCTTAATAATGTCGGAGGTACATAAGTCGTAAAGCTCTCAAAGTAAAATTGACATCTCTTTTCTGAGAAACACACATTATTTTATATCATTTAAATAAAGGGTTATCATAACAGTAGACATGCGCTCAGACAGCACACACGCATTGATATCACAGAGACAAACACAACAGTCACACACCGGGCAAAATCCAATGGCCTTGTGACTCCATTACTCCATTATTTCAGTTTTTTGATCTATAGAGGGAAGCCGTGGTAGTGCATTTGATTTCTGTGACGCTTCTTGGAAAGTACAGCATATGCCATATCATTAATGGCTAGATTGAATAACATGATTTTGCAGTTAACCTATATTTAACGACTGTACTGCACACTTGCTCATTCCCTGATCCCATCCTTAAGGCTGTTTATTGAAGGACGAGAACAGATCCATTAAAGCAAGTTTCAATTAAACTTTAAGGCCTTAAAACAGTCAAGAACACCATACTGACACCACGCTTAGTACATTGTTTCTCTTCACTTCCTTTTCATCCATTTTGAAAGATTTCAGCACTATAAAATGAAGCATTCATACATGCAAATCCAGATGTTGACATCATGTGGGATGTTGAACTGACACTGATGTAGACATAACCCGACACTGCAGTGTGTGTTTTCTGTGGAAAGGGCCATGGCTTGGGAAGCGGATTGGCAAGAGTCAATAGAAAACAACTATTCCTCCAGTTTTCTAGCTTTGTCCAAATGGAAAGGGTCCATGAATACCCTGTGAAGACAGAAAATGAAATGAGCACACATATGGTACAACACCATAACTTTGCTTAAATGGGAAAATTAAAAAAAAAAAGAGGTTATACACACCTGCCCATATGTCATCACAGAAAGGTTGGTTTGAAGACTATTTGATGCCCTATTTACAGTATTATGAGACAGTCCGTTTTGATCTTGGTGTGAATCTTTTGTGTGTTCCCAGGCTCCATCAGGGTCCGTGAAACTGTGGTCAGTGGCATCAAGCTTGTCTTTGTTGGGGAAGCAAAAGGGTTGAAGTCATCTTGAACACTACGCTGGGGTTGGGTGTTGAATTCTGTCTCAAAAGACGATAGCTGTTGGGTCACGCCAAGAAGACCACCGATTTCTACACTAAGTATGATCCAAATGACATCTGTGAAAGCATAAAACACAGGTAAGAATTTACACAGGTGCTGGTTTACAACAAACTATTAAATACATTCATAATAATGTTATAATCTTTAAAATAATAATCATAATCATGTAATCTATATACAGTGGGGTTCAAAATGTTAGGCATCCTGGATCAGAATTTTGAATAATGTGAATAATAAAGCAAGTGGAGGTAAATGATCCAAATGGCAAACATAACATATAATCAATCCACTCCCCTGAAGGTTTTGCCGTGGCCTTCACAGTCCTGACATGAACATCATTGAAGATCTGTGGATAAACCTCCAAAAGCAGTTCAGGCAAGACAGCCGAGAAATCTCTCTGCTCTGGCCTTTTTTTTTTTTTACATTAAAATTATTTAGAAAATGTAAATTATGGCGGAAAAAAATAATTAAAAAAATAAATGTTATGGGAATGTCTCATCTACAACCTTGTGCCTTTTGGAGATCATTTATTCTTCCCCTTGTTTTATTATTCACATCACCAAATTGGTCGGAATTTCGAGCCTGAGTTTGGCATCAAACCCGTGAATTTGTTTAGGCACTTGCCAATACAGTACCTGTGCAGACACAACCCTAACCACTTAACATGGCCTTTTAGGATCAGTACAAAACTTGACATGAACCACTGTAGCTGGAATACAAGAAGTTTGATAATTACTAAAATGGTTATAAACTTAGGAAGGCAGTTTATAACTTACCACCATAGAATAGTCCTGTAGCGGTACACATTCTCCACTGTCCTTGATACATCCCTGGGGCAATGGGACTTCTCATTTGGACACTAACATCTGTGACTTCTTGGGGGTCTAAAGCCTTGACCATAACTGTGTTAACATGCCCAAACTGATCCCCACCAATGTACTTCAGACTGACTCCAGGAGGCCAAGACTCTGCGCCTGAAATAAAAATGAAACAAGCTTTGAGCTGCTACGCTGGGAACACAATATTTGCCCAACCTTTTGCCCAATTTAGCGTTGATTTTCAGTCACATCAAGTCATCATTAGTTGAGTCGAGTTGTTGATCCTCCACATGAAGAGAGAAGTGTGGACGGTCTATGTACACATAGAGTTTAGCAGAAACAGAGCCGAAAAAAACAAAACTAGAGCGGCCTCTAATTTATAGCATCATCCATTTTCATAACAAGGCGGCACAAACAACACGGCAACAACCACAGAGTGCCCCAGGAAAACCTACCAAACTGCAGCTAAAGGTAGGTATGGGACTTGTTCAGATTCCTGAAGAAGATCTGATCATCAGAGGTGGTTGGAGTAATAAAGTGGATTAAATAAAGTGGATTGCCTGGATAAATACTTCACAGAGGATGCCCAGAGCTGCGAATAAGCCATATTGGCACCCACACGACCAGAGGCGGCACGTGAGATAAAGCAAGCGTCTTACTTCCGAACAGAAAAAAACCCTCATTGTCAGAAACTACCTCAGACCTCTGACCCTCCTAGAACTGTCACAGCACAACAGATGGAGCCAGGGTCCACCTTTCCTTCTCCTGGACCATAGCTCCTGGCCAACAAATCCGGGTCTGCTAACTGTAAGTGAACCTGTTGAGGAACTCAGGAAATCAATGTTTTGTGGTACAGTAAATACAGTGAAATTAAACATTCCAGATGTAAACAAAAGCAACAACTGGAACGACCTTGTTGAAGAGACTAAACACTGATGTATGGGGTGGCAGAGGATAACACTCTAAACCTAGCTGAAAGGTATATTCTATGTGAGAGACTTCTTCTGCAACAGGTGCAGTTGAACTGCTTCCCTGACGAATACAATGCATTGAAAAGCAACAAACCAATACCTAAGAACAGTAAACTCCTTCCTCTTTCTCCTGAATATGACCCATCTCTCAAACTCATTACAGTAGGTGGTCGGCTTCGTAGGGTAGAAAACCTTGATCTTGACAGCGTCCACCCTATTGTTTTAGACCCAAGTCATGTGATCACTAAACTATTGATTAAACATTATGATCAACTGTTACTTCATCCAGGTCCTGAACGTGTGCTAGGAGAGATGCGGCGCAAATACTGGATACTGCGAGGTCGCCAGGCAATCCGTAAACATCAGCGCCAGTGTCAAATATGTCAGAAATGGAGAGCCAATCCCGTGATTCCAAAAATGGCAGACCTGCCACCAGCACGACTCCGATTATCAAAGCCACCCTTCTGGTCCACAGGAATGGACTGCTTTGGACCCTTTTCTGTAACAGTAGGCCGTAGAACAGAGAAAAGGTGGGGTTTGCTTTTCAAATGTCTAACTACACGCTGTATACACATTGAAACCCTAAATAGACTAGATGCTGACACCTTCCTAATGGCTTTTAGGAGGTTTGCTTCACGCAGAGGGAAACCTTTTGAATTAATCTCGGTGCATTTGAAGCCATGGAGCCCACACTAAAGCAAAAACTAGCCCAATCACAGGTGCACTTCCAGTTCAACCCTCCGTCTGCCCCTCATTTTGGTGGGAGTTGGGAAAGAGAAATAAAATACATTAAAGCAGCCCTGAATGTAGCATTGAATAATCAAACCACCTCAGATGTGGTCCTGAACACAGTGCTTATTGAAGTTGAGGGCATTATGAACTCTAAGCCCCTAGGATATACTGTATGTCCTCCGACATAGCAGATCCTGACCCGGTGACACCAAACATGCTTTTGATGGGGCGGCCAGATTGCTCTTTACCTCAGGCCATATACTGTGACAGTGGACTCTTGGGCAACAGAAAATGGCGCCACAGTCAAATTCTGGCTGATAGGTTTTGGACAGCTTTCATTCACCATTACCTCCCTACTCTACAGAGCCGCACAAAATGGGAAGTTGACAGAAGGAATCTGAACTCAGGACAAATTGTTTTGCTTGTTGATCCTCAATCCCCACGTGCATCCTGGTCTATTGGGAGAATCACTGAAACATTCTCAGGATCTGATGGAAAGGTTCGCAGTGCTAAATTAACCATTAACGGAAAGGAATACCTGCGCCCCGTTTCAAGGCTGATCCCACTACCAGAAATAACTGACGATGACGATACATGAACGTATTTGTTGCACAAATCCGGGGGCGGCTGTCAGAAACTACACAAGGAACAATTCAGTGAACTGTACAGTAGTACCCGTCTCCCCCACAAGATGGTGGCACCTGCGACCACCTTGCCACACCCAGTCCACAGTGTGGCTTGAACTGCACACCAGGCCTTTCTGAGCCTCTGGCCCATGTTCTATTCTCCTCCTTTTGTTTGTTGCCCATGCGTCCTTTGTTTCCTCAAATGTGAGTAATACTTTCTTTGATGTTTTGCAAAGTTATGTTTGTGAACTTATGTTGGAACTTATGTTGAAACTGATATTGTTGCAGAACATGGCAGCTAAACTTAAACTTGGAGGAATAAATCAACTTAAACTATGACACCGACTCCGGGTGGTTTGTGGTTTCAGTATGAACTTGTAATACCCTACACTCATATTTCATAAAAATTTTACAAAGAGTTGAATATTAACATATGTGCCAATAGTTGATATTTTTAGGCTCATATTTTCACCAAACAATCTCAATCTAGCATGCTTCCTTACCTGGGTTTTGTATCCTCCATGTCTTTGTGAAAGGTGTATCTGGGGGAACTGACTCTCCTTCTCCAATTGTCACATCTTCAACAAAGGACATGGATGGTGTAATGATGTTGGGACTTTCAAAGTCGTAGTATGCACCAATGGCAGCCTGCAAATTCCTGGTAAAAAAAACAAAAAAAACATGGTGTGATGAAGCATTAGTTTTTAATCAACAAAAACTTTAATATGAAAACTCTTCACCATTCAAAAAGCAAAACTTTTTTGTGCCATAGCAAGTAGGCTAATACTTTAATAACCTATTAGTGAGTAATTATATGCATTCACTCCATTTAACTGCACAGATGACCAAGGGCGGACTGGCTTAACTTGGCTGTCTCCATTAATATAATGGTAATGGCGAATATGTTTGTATATGTTTTTTACCAATTAATACAAAAGTGTGTTCGTTTTGTCTATTTCAGAACCACTTGTTGTCAATTGCGTCAGCGGGTTGAGGTGAAGTGACGTTTCTCCAAAGCACGGTGTAACTGGCTCTAGAGCAGGGGTCTCGAACTCATTTGGACTGGGGGCCACAATGCAACCCAGTGTTGGTCGGGGCCGCAACAGACAAAACCTTTTTTATTAAGTCAATTATGATTTAGCAACTTTTTATTGTTTGCTATAATAAACCTTAAATAGACTGTACATGAACTATCTGCACATTTTTAAGCTTCCAGAGGTTTCCAATCGGCCAAACATTTGCTGAGCTTCTAAATTAGAAATTACAGACTTAAACAATTAATGTTTTTGTAATTCATCTCATTTTGCTTCAGGTAAATTGGTTCAGGGCATCAGTGAATGATCTTTTAGGAGTCAGGTCCAGTTTCTGTCTGTTTGCCTATTTAGAAAGAAATGCAAAATGTAATTCAAATGTCATTCAAATGTAGAAAAGCCCAACCAGGGACTGGAGCTGATAATGAGCACTAACAAAAGGCTTCACCTCAAGTAAATAATGTGGAGTCATTGGCCTCAGGCCTTTTTGTGACCTACAGTTGGATAATGGATGGGGCTTATATTTTTTACTATCAATGTTGCTGTAATTATTTGCAGTATTTTTATACATTTCCATATTCTCTATTTTTAATGTAAATATGGATCATGTGTCTCAAATAAAGATTAAATTAATTGACATGATGTACTTCTTGTGTGAGCACAATGTTGCTCTGAGAGAGAGATGGAGAGAAAAGGCTCCTCACTTTACTGTTGTGACGCTTTAAACACTAATTACGATGTGTTCACTTTGCAAAGTCATAAAGGTAAAGATGGTAAGGTGCTTTTTGTCATGCTGCAGTGCTGTCACTTTCCAGCACGTTAGCTGAACAACTAAAGTTTCTCCCTCTCGTTCTGACAGTCTCCCACCTGTTTCAGAAGCTCCTCTCTCAGTCCGCTGCTGTTAGTCCGTTTCTTTGTTGAATAAAGTTGATAAATCATCTGCAAAAGCGCTGCATCTCTCTTCCCTGTCTGATGTTGTTGTCATTCTGGCGTCCGCAGAAGCATTGGCGCTACCGCGCGGTGCCTCATGGGAAATGTAGTTCTAACGTGTTTAATGCAATTTACCGGCGGGCCGCATGTAATATAATAAGAAATCATCTCGCGGGCCGCAAAAATTATCTCGCGGGCCGCATTTGGCCCCGGGCCGCATGTCTGAGACGCCTGCTCTAGAGACTGTTATGTAACACTACAGAGCTCACAAATAATTTACACTATGTGCTATGTGCTTTCATTTGCAAGCTAGCTCACAAGTCCGAAAGTAACTCGCGGATTTTGTTTCATCAGTTCTTGTAGAGATAAACTTTTTGCTTCACTTGATGTTACCCGATGACTTCTTTGTGTGCCACTTGGCGCACAGAAGCATGAACTGGTGATCTCCTTGCTTAGCATTGCAGCTCTCATCCTCTCCAGTCAGGCACATTTCTCCATGCTGAGCCGTGTACCAGACCACACAGGCCTGTTCTCCCCCGGCACTCACCAATTGGTCATGTCCAGGAAGAAGGCGCACCCGGCGGGATTGAGCTGGAATCCCAGCAGCCTCTGGAACTCCGAAATCAGGACGTCCTTGTCCGTGGTGCCCATGCAGCTGAACTTCTGCATCAGCTCTGCATCCACGTCCATGTCCATGCAGTCCATATGGGGTGTTGTCCCGCGAAGGAGACTAATTTGACCAGGGACCTTTCAGTTTACTTCGGGGCTTGAACCAGCCATAACAGCCATAACAACATCCACCTCCACAACAACAAGCGCCAGTGCGCATGGCACAAGAAGGGGGGCGCTGTTTGACGCTCCGCTTGAGCGTCACTCTGCCCCCAATCACATTGGCAAACGACGTCAGCTGTTGCTATTTGCGGCCACATCTCCATTGGTTTATCAAGAAAAACTGCAAGTTATCAATTTTGAGTCCAACTAACAAACGCCAATACACTGCATCACCACATTTCACATTTAAAGTGAATATTTCTCTAAAGATGCATGTATTGGTCGTGCATTTTAGTTAAAATGTAATTGTTTGATGATTATATATTCTATTTGTATTTCTATCTAAAATGTGCAAACTGTTAAAATATATTAATTTAAAATGTATAATCTAAGTAAAAAAGCCGTAGGAAAAACCGTTTTCTTTTTTCTTTCTGGCGGAACTAACGTACCGCAGATCTCATAAATCGACGGAAGTCATTTCGCGGACACCGGATGCGCTCACTCGACGGTGATTGCAGTGAAATCATGCCTAAGTAAGTAATAGTCACACCGGCGTTATTGTAGATTTTTGTGTTCGTTACGCTTCAGAGTATCCTTGTGTGTGTATTTGGTGATTATTTAAAGTAGTTCATGTTGGTGGCTTGTGGTCAGTGTAGCCTACAGAAAGAGCTTTGTTTGGGACCATGCCCTATGTTGCTCTAACGCTACATAAGGTGTTAAGAAGTAAATTGTGTTACACATTGGGTCTCGTATATTATAACGCTCACCCATCAAATCACACGCGTGCATTCACTTTTAATTGAAGAGTTGCATATCGTAGTGTAAATGACCAAAGGGTCGGGGGTGTTTTGACTTTCCCATCACGGTTGTCCGTGCGCTAACCCTGGAAGTCTGCGTCAACACTTGCATCTAAAATACTTCAGCGTGGGGGTTCCAAAGGGTGATTGCGGAGTAGGGCAGGGAGTTCACAAACTTTTTTGCTTTGAGAGCAGAAATGTGACACGATATCCCTGTGTAGTATTTAATAAACCTGTCAATCTATTTATTAAATGTACATACTACTATTCTGTTTAATTCATCCAGCTAATAAGGACATCTCGCAGTCAGTTTGGGGACCTTGGCCTTAAAAAAAAGTAGAAAAAAACTTTTGAGGACCCTTGATCTAAGAGCAACATCAGGGTTGCTCACATTTACGTTTGAATGAAGGCTATAATATTACTGCATAATACATCACCAAATTATCGTCGCCACTAGGGCTGGGCAATTAATCGAAATTGAATCAAATCGTAATATTGCTCAGGCCTAGTAAAAAAAAAACTACATACTCATAACTAAGCATCACTCACCTTTTTTAATCTTTTTCTGCAGGTTTTACTGTGACTACTGTGACACCTATCTCACACATGACTCGGTGAGTTAATTGACATTTATTTGCTTTATATTGCCATTTTGACACTATAATTTATATTTTAACATTTCAGCCATCTGTGAGGAAAACGCACTGTAGTGGTCGAAAACACAAGGAGAATGTGAAAGATTATTACCAGAAGTGGATGGAGGAACAGGCACAGAGTCTAATTGACAAAACAGTAAGAATTATTCAGTGTTATTTTTGCACAGGTGTTGGAAAAACGGAGTGGACCATGAAACCAGAGACACATTTTTAACTGACTCCTTGCATGACATGAGTAACTTAATATTCGCTATAGCAATTGTCTTGTATAAAGGGACCTCTAGTAGTTGTGCACCGTTAGCTATACATTGTCTCTAAATTACCTTCAATACAAAATAACGAGGTCCTTCTCTAGTTCTGAACATATGTCGTAGCATCTTTGTTTTTTACTGCATGTTTGAAAGCTCATCAGTATTATTCTGGTTTTAGCGGCTGCCTTTCAACAAGGGAAGATTCCTCCCTCACCTTTTCCTGGCGGGCCTCCTCCAGGTTGGTATTTGTATTGACACTAGAGATGCTATGATCCTTAATTATATCAAATAGTTCCATACACGTATATGTTTTGATATAAATCGGTGAATGATTGTAGATGTGCACACTAATAGTAATTTCAGAAATTGCCTTTGGTGATGTTCACCCAGTGGTGAATAAAAATAAAACTTTATGCAAGCAGTTCCTTGCAAGTGCACCGTACCTATTCGGAAACGCAACCAACATGACCAGTATGGGAAATGTGGGGTAGGCACACACAAGCTTCGTGGCTTTTATTTATTAATTTGATTGGGACATTAATTGTTTTTTAATTTGATTTGTTAATGAACAAACATGAAATCCATGCATGTTAACATGCCGGATTGTAGCCAAAGGCTAATTTCCATCTGTAGTCCCATAGGTTAGGGTCACAAAGGGGTCGCAGCATTTCAGATTAAACCTCACATAAAATTACATAATAAACACAAAAATCATAGGCCTTGTTAACAACATTCCTACTGTGAAATATGGAGGAGATTCGCTGATGTTTGGGGATGTGTGAGTTACCGAGGAACTGGAAACCTTGTCAAAATTGATGGCAGGATGAATGCAGTAGCTTATCAAAATATACTGGAGGAGAAATTGTTCTCATCGGCCCGAAAGCTGTGCATGGGTCGAACTTGAATTTTCCAACAAGACAATGATCCAAAACACAAGGCCTAGTCGACCTGCCACTGGCTCCAGCAGAATAAATTGCACATTTCTAGAGTGTCCATCACAGTATCCTGACCTCAATATAATTGAACCACTGTGGGAAGATCTCAAACACGCTGTTCATGCAAGACAGCCCAGGAATTTACAGGAACTGTAGGCTTTTTGAGTAAATGAGTAAATTTTATGATCGTTGATCTATACTGTTCCAAATTTCTATTTAACATTTATGTTAAATATTCTCATTTGGATCTAAACAGTCAATTATTTCCACACAGGTGGCCCCCCACGTCCTGGCATGTTGCCGACGCCTCCAATGGGAGGTCCACCCATGATGCCTATGATGGGGCCTCCTCCCCATGGCATGATGCCCGGCGGACCTGGTAAGAAACGTTTAAGTCTGCTTATGATGTCCGAGTTGTTTTATGACTTTTTCTTGTAAAATGGTTCAGTTTAGTTTCAGTTAAAACATAAAAAATTATTGCGTTTTGTTTTTAAAAAAACAAAACAAAAAAACCTTAAGAGCTCAAGCAAATTTTTTAAATATTGTGGGTGAAATAGACAGGACTTTAAAGATGAGAAATCTTTTGTTTGAAATTTAATTTCTATAAGTCAATATCATGCTGAGAAAAATGTGGCATTTAATATTCTTTGTAATATTGCTTTTTACAACAAACGTCCTGTTGCCCAGTATAAAAAGTACACTAATGCATAATAATAGAATGCAGTTCATAATATTTGTCTGAAAGTCATTTGCTGGTGCTTTGTTTTGTACAAAGCAACATTTGATGAATGAAGTACTAAGCTATGTAACCATAATTGTTCATCAGGAATGAGGCCGCCAATGGGAGGGCCGATGCAGATGATGCCAGGACCACCACACATGATGCGTCATCCTCGGCCAATGATGATGCCAGTGCGGCCTGGCATGATGCGTCCAGACAGATAAGACACAGGCTGGGCTCAGTTACAGCCGTCAGACTTGGCCTAGTGAGAACATGTTGTTCACACGTTTTTAGAATTTAAAATTTTGTGAAGCAAAAAATTCAGCAACTACATGTTTCAAGAGTTATTTTATGGTCTGTGTAAAATTCCATTGTGGTAAGGAAAAAGTGTTTTGCCCCTAGATTTTGTTTTTTTTCTTGGAAGTGTTTTTATACTATTGTGTTTTGTGGAATAAAATCAAAGCTTAAAAACCTGACTGTTGCTAATTAATGTTATGTAGGAAGACTGAGTTAAAAAGATGCACGTTCTTTCTAGTTTTATGATCTGAGGCTTTTCTTTTTGCAATGGCGTTATATATGGCGTATGTTGAACTCTGACCATGAAAATCTCCCTCTTTAAAAAACAATGTGTATCACAAAGTCTGAATCAAAAACATCACACCCAAGTTGAGTACGATCCAGACTGGCTTACTTTTTCATACCACTGTGATGTCTCAGTTTGTGGATGCTGAAAGGCTCTTATTTTAAGGTATGGCGAAGTGGCATTGGCATGTTCTCTGAATTAAGATCTTTAATGGTGAGAATGTTAAGGATAGACTAATGACCTGAACGAGATGTGTCTACTGTATGTCCTTGAGAGCATCACCTGCTCTTAAGCAGATGTTCTAGTTGGGAATTGAGCACACTATACTTTTTTTCTTGTGGGGATGGTGTGGTACTGGCCTCATTAGTTTATTTAGTGAAGCATGGTTAAAGATTTGCTTCTTGCATAAGGATCTGTAGCTTCTGATTCATTATCTCTGACATTTGTGTTTGCTATGCCTTGGAAGAATGTTGTGCTTTCATCAGCTGGACTGGTTATAACACTATGGTGTTGCATCAACAGATGGAGCTAGAGAGTTGATATACAGTGCAATTGATTTTTGTGCCTTTTTGAACTTCACACTTCTTTGAAATCCCTCTCCTAAAAGACATTTATGGTTCAGCAAATATCTAAGTCTGGAATTAAAAATGTTAAGGGACAATAGCCATGTGCTTAACGCTATGCTGGAGACTTTTATAAATTTGCTGCCCGAAGGGAGAGACCAGCTAAAGTTTTTGGTGTTTGTCCATATTGTAAAATCTGATGCTCAGCCAGTCGTGTAAATATCTACTCCACATGAGCGAGAAAGGAATAAAGCAATGTAAATCCACGTTTTATGCATAGGTCGAGCATAGTCTCTGAGGCCCATGTGCCATCTGAAATCTGAAGAGTCTTTATGAATATTCAATCTGGCCATGAAGTGGAGCATTGCCCTGAAGGTAGTGTAGTGGAGTGGGAAAGTGTTTATGACTAGGGCTTAGGAGCTGGGGGATCATGGGAGGTATTACAATGAAGCTTATGCAGAGGACTGACTAGTGCAGTGCAGTCCATTTTCAGCTGTAACAAGACATGATTGTGCAAACTCCCAATTACTTGTTGGCAGAAGTGGCCTCGACAGTTAGTCTCCCTTTGGTTCTTACTGAGGCCCACCTTCTTGATATATTCCACTCACATGGGGGGAAAGGCATCTGGAATATAAATAGTCTTTAGTCACAGGAAAAGTTGCTCTTAATGCTCTTACTCTCAGCCACATTGGACAAAGTTCACCTTTAGATCAGTGACAAAGAAACACTGTTGGCCTCTCATTTGTCATACGCACAGCTTTTTAAAGAGATTAAGGCGATGGCCTGGATAGTAATTTAACAGGCTAATAAATACTATGTTATCCTCATGTGGGATGATTGGAATGATCCAACGGACAGCTCATACTCAAAGCTTCTCCCACAGTTTATGATTCCACCGAGTGAGTGTGCTATGAGTTTTAACAAAGTCTTTTAGTTGGAGCCGTCTATTTATTTGGTAGCTTTTAGCAAAACTTCCCACGATAATAGTTTCACATGACGTTTTGGGGGAGATTTGTATATATACAGTATATGTGCTGGCCGACTGTTTGGTGCAAAAGTTCGTCCAATGTTATGAATTTTAGTAGGCAAGTAAATTTACAATCCAGTGTACATCAACTGTGGTTGGATAAAAAAATATTTGAAAAAGGCAAAAATAATCAACAGTGTGAAAATGTTAATGTCAACCAATGCACCTCATGAATAGCAGGTCAATGGAGCAATCAAGGCTCCGCTTTGGTGCTGGAAGTAAAAATCCCATTCAAGAAATCCATCCAAAAATTAATGTCAAGGGTTTAAAAGAACTATAGCAACTAATCAACAATGTGGTAACTTATGGACATAACACCAACACATCCAAAACAGTAAAAGCCGAAAAGTTATTAAAAACATTTTGCTGTAATTTCAAGTATTTAGTACTTACTTGTAAAATATCCATGATATGGTCAGTAATTAGCACATTAGCCTCTATTATGCTTTCAAACTCTAAATATTTGAACATTCTGAGATTTAGAAAGTTTTTTTTTTTACTTCTGGCACGGGAGCAGACCCTTTGAGCTCCATTCACCTTATTCAGTCCTGCCCACTTTTGTTGTCAAAGCATTTCCTCTTTGTCTTAGCACTTCCTGTGAGTAGGGAAATGCCTTTTTTTTTTTCTTCAATGGGTATTTCTCCCTAGGTCTCCTCCTTCCCCCTGGAACAGCCTCCAGAGTGAGCGGCTGCGTCATGTCCCATGATATCATGTTATAAAATATCCATCTACATAAACCTGTTTCATGAGGAAAAAAAGAAGCCAGAAAGAGATTATGAACTGGTTGTGGTTAAGTGTCCTACTGTTTGAACATTTTGGTTTCAATTTAAAAAAAATTGGACCTTTGTCAGTGTCGTTAATACAGAGGCACTCAACAATGACCAATGACAAAGTCCAAGGCATCAATAATGCCATAATTTCCACAACACAAATGGTGACCCTGCCACCAGATAAACACCTTGAGCAGCACCGGCTCCAGAACAATCTGACTGAGGTTGCGTCCGAGTTGGGGGTGTGTATATATAAATAACTCTTGTTATTAAAATACATTGTGAGGCAGCTAAAACTGAGTCTCCAAAATGAGGTTGCAGTGCACCCTTTTGCACCCCTGTAGATCCGGGCCTGAGCTGACACATTTCACATCTGGCAAAACAATCGAAGAGGTTATCTCCAGTCTGAGTCCATTTACATGCTGCCTTAAAGAATTACCCACTAGATTTCTAAAGTCTGTGCTGAGCAGCTTGTTACCACAACTTGCTCAGTCAGTTGACATTTCACTTGAGACTGGAGCATTTCCAAAGGCTTTGAAAACTGCGGTAATTAAGCCTCTTCCATTCTTCAGAAAAGTCCTATAAGTAGTATATCAACAGCTCACATACTTTCTCCTATCTAACAATGTGTTTGATACCAGTCAGGATTGAGGCCCAACCACAGCACTGAGACAGCTCTGATCAAGGTGACAAATGATATCCGTATGAACACCAACGCAGGTAAGGTCTCAGTTTTAGTTCTGCTGGACCTGAGCGCTGCCTTTGACACAGTGGACTACAGGATCTTACTTCACAGGTTAGAAAACTGGGTGGGAATCTCTGGTACTTTTTCTGATTACTTGATTTTAAAAGTAACTAAGTTAGACTACATGTTTAAACTTTATTGGTTACATTCAGAAGCTGCTGTTAACACCTCCAGCAGCTTCCCTCCAGCAGTAACATGAACAATGGTGCCATAGATTCAGAATAGTGATGGTTTTACATCTTCTCTATCGTTGTCTACGTTTGTGTTGTGAGTTGTCTTCATGCTGAAAACATGACTTGTCGCATACTCGAGAAAAAGTAAGGAATGAGGAAAATGACTTGGAAAAGTAACTTTGATCTGATTACTGGTCTGGGAAAGGCAATATGTTGCATTACCTGTTACTGAAAAAAGTAATCAGATTATAGTAATTGCGTTACTAAATAACTTGTTAATTTCTTACTTGGTTTGTGGTTAATATCTGGCTGGATCCATCAACATGAACCAAAACCTGTCAGAAAGTTCAATGTTTCTCTCTCAGCAAGTATGATTAATCAAGATGTCCATAAGTGGTGTCCATATTCAAAATTCTGTGCTTGATGTTTGTCAGATGAAACGACTTTTAGCCATGATATGAATGTGGCAGGTTTATCAATCCAATCACTTCCAACTAATGATCATGATAAAACATTTGCAAGAACTCAGACTCTTAATAGCACCGTTTCTCGGTTTGCATACATCTATGTATGATGGAGCATTTTTCTCTTGTATTCATTTTGCAATCTCCCAGCTGTAGCTAAATGAGGAACACAATAATCCCTGACTGACAATTTGCTGTAGTCAATTGGCTCAGAAGTGAAAGGAGACCAATATGGTGCTCAGAAATATGGCATGAAAATGATGATTGCACAGGGAGCGCTTGGTGAGATATTGACTGAGAAACGCAGGCATTGTAGGCTCTGGATACCCATCTCTTCCCTTTGTCTATCCCCATGTCTTTCCAAGACCCCCACCTTCCTCTCCCTGCCAATACTACTCTGTAATTTAATCCATTTACTCGGGTCTCCAGATCAATATCCATTTTCTTTGACCTAAGTCTCAAGATTTTTACTTGCCTCAAACTATGGTCTTATTGGCCAGCAGGAGCTCCCATGGGCTCATTGGTACAAACAGTTGTAGTACACTGCAGTATCTGAGAAAACAAAGCAGTGTAACACCTCATTTCACTCCTGCTGCACTAAGTTACACAGCTATGGTAGCTGTCACAACCCTCAGAATTTCAGGGTAGAAAGCAATAAATCCATCAGATGAGCAAAACTTTCTTCACAACTTACAATTGGAAATAAATGTCAGCCACCAAGGTCTCTAACCTTTAAGCCAGATGCCCTTCCTCACTAGTCTGATCCTGAGCTTTTGATTATGCTGTATCGAAAACTACCTCTTGGTTTGAGTGTAAGCTGCACAAAGTAAGACACATAATATGGTAAGCGTGTGTACCTGTTCATATTCTATAGAAGCTCATTCACAACGTAACCATGTGATACCAAGTGATTGATTTTCCAAGAATTGAGGTTGGTAACATGTTAACTGTTTTGGTTTAAGAAATTCTCCCACTTTCTTCCCCTGGCAGTGATGGTGGGTCCATTAGAAATGCTCTGGAGCAGTGGTTCTCGAGCTGGTGATACTTGGGCTTATTCAGGTGGTACTCGCGGTCTTCTGCAATTTTAGACTTTATTCATTTTAATTTGAGATGATTTAATTTATGCTTTAGTAAAGGCTAAAGATAAGTGTTTGCCTCTGGTTTAGACTTGCTTCCATCTTTTGGTTATAACACAAGTCATATTAATAAGGTACAGGTGGCTTGAGTGCATCATTACATGCCTACCTGGTAGTACTTGTAGGGTCAAATATTTCATGAGGTGGTACTTGGTGTGAAAGGTTTGAGAACCACTGCTCTGGAGGAAATCAAACATTTAATGAGGTAAACTAGATTTGATAAAGCTAGCCAGGCTACTTCCAAGTGAACATTCCATAAATTCGATCTTTAAATAGTATAATGGATAATCTGCGTTGTTGCTGTTTTACATCTGGGTTTACTTTATTTGACTAGTTTTAAATAATATAAAGGCTCTTGCAACATTATCCTAGTTGGCCATCTACCGTTTTGATGGCTTAAATCTGCTCAAGCCAGTGGGATAAACACTGAGTTAATCATTAAATGCCCCAGTCAAAAAAAAAAAGGCCAGCGTGCTCCCTAAGGAGAACGACAGCTTCTGAATATCCTTCACCTGCTCCACTGCCTCACGCATCACTATGTTTTATAAATAAGCATGTTAAATATTCATTTTGCAGCATTTGCATTGAAAGTATTTTGTACTTCATTTGTGGGTCTTGCAAGGCATTTTATGGTACTTTTCACTTTACAATGTTGGTAAGAATGCATGTTGCAATATATTTTATATTTAGAAATGGGATTGAAATATTTTTGATTCACACTTAAAGTTAGTCATCCACAAGTGGACCATAGTAGCTGTGTCACAAACAAACTTATTCATGCATGATGTTACAATTGCATATATGAAAATAATAAGATTGTGTTGCACCCATGCTTCAAAATATAATAGATGAGGCCGGGAAACAATGATAATTTGATGGAGTTAAGTTATCATCTTCCCACTCCCTTTCAGGTAGAAATGGATCGTCATGTTTACATACTGTATATTCCTTTTTTCACAAATGACTTAACTATATTTTGTCTACCTTGTACTTTCTGTGCTATTGCCTGAAATAAATGAATAAATGAAAAAAATGAATGAAATGAGTACCGTAACCATCCATTCATCCAAGTCAAAAGCCAAAGAATTATATGAGGATTGACACACGGCTGCATGTTTTGCTGTAACACCCTTTTAATCCTTCTCCAACGAGACAGCATTAAACTTATTTTTAAATCTGACCCCAAAGTTCATTCTGTTTACCCCTGTAATGAAGGGTTTTGATTGATCCTTGAGACTCCTTTGCAGCATGGATTAAACATTTTTAATTAAAATGATCATATAAATATAAAAAGGCATGTTTAAATTTGTCATGGTGATCAAGTCATATTTTGGACTAAGCCAAAATGAAAGTCTACATTACAAATGTTTCACAGAAGCTTAACACTGACTAACAGAACCAAAATTTCACCAAGGTCCTCTTCATCTACACATCTGGTTTCATTCTATCGTGCATTTTAAAATACGTAGTTTCAAATCTGCACTTGAGCAGATTTCTGTGAAGCTGTGTGATTTTAAGCATTGAATGAATGTGTGTTAATCTTTTCTTTGTACTTGATTATATACACTAGAAACATTCTTTTTTATTACCCCAAATGGCTGTAATACAGTCAAGTTTTACCATTCTTCATTGCCATTTCATTTCTTGATTTTCCACTTACTACAGAATGAGTATTTTCTCTGCTGATGTCAGACACTTTAGAGATGCACAAATCAAGATGAATCTACTGATACTGTGACTCTGTCTACTCTCTGTTTTAGTAGCATGGCAATTTAAAATCCTTTTACTTGGCAAAAAGGCACACAACCTAAATGCTTAGTCAGACTTGCATAGCTGCAGTTTTATTCATGGTTTCAAAAGATTGATTAAACTGATTTCCTGACTCAGCCTCAGGTATGCAACATTGTTCCATCTTAGTCAGCATTGATGCTACCAGTTTATCACTAACCAGACTTTCTTTTGTCAATCACCATTTCATAGGAAGATTGTCCTGAAACACCGCTTTTACATACCCCAATCTGACCACCAACATCCACCAACCTTTTCAGAGCCGAGTTC
Source organism: Neogobius melanostomus (assembly GCA_007210695.1). Taxonomy (NCBI): domain Eukaryota; kingdom Metazoa; phylum Chordata; class Actinopteri; order Gobiiformes; family Gobiidae; genus Neogobius; species Neogobius melanostomus. The sequence continues at coordinate 3,038,884 of VHKM01000073.1, read as the reverse complement.
TACTTCAAGAGCATTGAGGGCTAGCACCTGAAACAAATGATATCACAAAGGTCCACTGTTTAATTATGTGATAACTACATCAAGTCACAAACTCAACAAAACTGAGTCATTGGAAATAACTGCATTTTAAGAATCAGAAAGAAAGAAAATGTATTTTATTTTTTGAGAAAAAAGTCTCAAGGGCTACTGGGCCTGGGGGCCCACGGGCATGGGTTCTACCAGGTCATCTGCTGACTTTTGTTTATTTGTCAAAAACAACATTAAAAATGTATAAGATGTATTTAAGGAAAACAAAATGTCTGGATTTTTTTTTAGATGGTGTCTGTCCTTTTACTTGTGCATCAAGTTAAACTGTTTCTAAAATGGGTTATGCGGAGTTGAGGGCAATGTCTATTTTTATAAAAACTAAATAATTCTGGTTTCTAAAACTCTTTGATGTTCTAAACGTAGAAAGATTAACCGCTTTTGGCAGTTTCTGTGTATCTAAAGATAAGGGCCGATTGCGGCGTACCAACAAATTCATGTACTGTCTGAAAATATTTATTTAATTTACCGTTTTGCTAAGTAATTAACATTCAATGCATGTATGTATTTTATCATCCAGTCACAAATATTAAGGTCTTTAGTTCCATAGCATGCACTTATCTCTCTGGGCTTCTCATAATGGAAGTGGATTGTCTTACAGAATTCAGTTGATGCGAATTGCTCTCTGCTGAACATATTGACCATGTTAGTTTGATTGATTGCTGCTTCTCTCAGTGCTTTCATTGAAGCATACATATCCAGTACTTGCATGGATATGGAGCTTGTCAAGGACAACTACAGTGTTATGACGCTCTTATATCGAAAGTGACCTAGCCACGAACCGTCAGCGTTATCAGTGAATTCATTACCCCACCTTCCTTCTTACTCTTTCTTCCTCTGAATTCAGATGTGCACACCTTTTCTTGCTTGTCTTGCTCGTAACATGTTGTGATTTATGAGCTGAAAGTTTCAAATGCATTTTTTTTCTTTGCATGACAATAAAGCATTATCTGTCTTTTGTCTTTTATCTCAAGAAACAAACAAAACAAAAATCCCAAATTCATATTAACACCAAAAACACCATGAATAAGAATAGGGACAGGCACTCATTGGACACGTTGTCACTGTCAATTTTCCTGTCTTTGACGGTTAATAACTATTCAATAAAATATAACGAAGGAAGCAAGACCTACTTCAAGCCAATGGTATAGGCGTTTGTGTAATGTCAATGTGGCTCTTGTGGAATGTTGTGTTGATGAGCAAAAAAAAGTCTCCCCTACAGCTCTTTACATGATGATCTCTCCAACCACTTTTAAATTACTGCATCCTAGCTCAAGCTGCTTTTGTAGGATGCTCAGCTGCTATCATCTGGTAAGTCATGAAAAAGGCCTAACACAATATAATACAATATATGAAAAGTATTGCTAAAGTTATGCCTAATTGATGTAGGCATACAACTAAACATTAGTTTGCCATGCCAATGCCACTTCATAATGTACGTAAATAAAGAGTGTACATATGGAGCTGGATTGCACAGTACTCTACACTTTGATTCAGATCTCAGCTTCATGCTAAATTTCTCCTTATCTTTCTCCTTATGTGGCCTCCAGCGCTCATGCCATGCAACAAGATAAAAAAGAGCCTTCCCTTATCACACTGGGCCAAAAACATGTCTTTTTGCAACCTGGATGAAAACATGTAGCCAATAAAAACAGCAACACTGATCTGATAAGATTTTCTGAAGGTGAGTTACAATGCCGGAGTTTGCCTCTGGGTGAACTGTATAGCCTAATGAGTGTGGCTCACACTAAGATTTTTAAATCTTTTGTAATTTTATGACAAATATGACATTAAGTGGACAGACATGAGGACATTATCCACAATGAATAATCTCACTCGTATGGAACCTCAGACAAAACTGTCCTGACAAGTGCGAGCTATATCAATCAATCAACAATCAATCAAACTTTATTTATAAAGCGCTTTTCATACCAAAAGGTATAAGTGCTTTACAGATTACCAGTATATATACTGTAATTACAGATTACAGTATATATATATATATATATATATATATATATATATATATACTTATATATACTGTATATACTGTATATATAACTCTTCCTCACCCTCCGCGGGCGGTCTCTTTTTTTCCTCCAAGCTCGGGTCCCCTACCAGAGGCCTGGGAGCTTGAGGGTTCTGCGCAGTATCTTTGCAGTTCCTAGAACTGCACTTTTCTGGACCGAGATGTCTGATGTATTTCCTGGGATCTGCTGTAGCCACTCCTCCAGTTTGGGGGTCACTGCCCCGAGTGCCCCAATGACCACGGGCACCACTGATGCCTTCACTCTCCAGGCCAGGGGTCACCAACGTGGTGCCCGCGGGCACCCAGGTGCCCTTTGGGGCATGCCCAGTAGCCCTTGAGACTTTTTCTTAGGTGTAAAACACTTAATTTTCTCAAATCTGATTCTAAAAAATACTGTTATTTCTGTTCTTGTGATTCAGTACGAGTTTAAAATAAAGCTATTTTGATATAATATGGGGTCAATCAGAGGCGTGCTGGCCATAGGGAGAGTCCCCGGTGGGCCGCTCGGTTCCGGTGCTTCTGGGCCGGGCCATCAGAATAAAATAATGAAATAATAACTCACTATTCCAGGCCTAAAGGCTTTAACTGGGCTGCAGCAGGAGCATGAGCTGCTGTTCCAGATATAAATGAAGTAACACAAGCGTAATTGTCATGGAAATCTATCAAAATAACGACTGATGAATGAAAATCTGAAAAATATTCGCATCGAACTTTTCATTCTTGCGGCGGGGAGATACCATTTGATATTGAACTAACTCAGAGGGGTGTTTAAGTGGAACACCCCTCCGCTTTAGTTCAAGTTGGTGCAGTCCAATCCAGCGGAGACAAGTGTCTGCGCGAGTTAAGAGACTAAAAGGCAGTGAAAGGTAGAAAAGTGATCAAATAAATGTTTTTATCTTCATAATTTGTGCTGATTGTGGGTTTGTGTCAGGCTCAGACTGTGTGTGCAGCGGCCCATGTGAAAAGAGAAATTGTTAGAAAATTGTCAATGTGTGGTATTTGATCCAGCGACCTCTTGTACTTGAGACCAGCACACTATTACGGAACCAATTATCCGGGCTGGTCTTCCCCAAATTCCCGGGCTGAAATTAGGTCCCAGCACGCCCCTGGGGTCAATATCCTATAAGTAAACAGTATACATTTAAGTCTTTAGGATTTGTTTTTAACTGGTAGCTCTCGAACAACTTAATGCTCTTGAAGTGGCCCTCGGCTGAAAAAAGGTTGGTGACCCCTGCTCCAGGCCTTCTCTAGCTCTTCTCTGAGCCCCTGGTATTTCTCTAGTTCTCGTGTTCCTTTTTCCTGATGTTGAAGTCGCTTGGTATTGCTATGTCGACCACCACAGCTTTCCTCTGCTCTTTGTGGGATTGCGAGGTACTTGTAATTGTCCTCAATGTCTGCTATTGTTCCTTCTGGAAGTGAGACCCTTTCTGTGTGGACTACCGTCCCTCTCTTAGTCACCATCCGACCACACTTCTCTAGTCCGAATGACATCCCTATGTCTGCACTGTATATCCAGGGGGTATGGATCAGTGAGTCGATGTCTCGCTCAATCTTAGCGTACAGCTTGATATCATCCATGTAGAGGAGGTGACTGATGGTGGCCCCGTTCCTGAGTCGGTATCCATAGCCAGTCTTGTTGATTATTTGGCTGAGGGGGTTCAGACCTATGCAGAACAGCAGTGGGGACAGGGCGTCTCCTTGGTATATGCCACATTTGATGGAGACTTGTGCAAGTGGCTTGCCATTGGCTTCAAGGGTGGTTTTCCACAACCTCATCGAGTTTGCAATGAAGGCTCTTAGAGTCCTGTTGATGTTGTATAGCTCCAAGCATTCAATGATCCAAGTATGTGGCATTGAGTCGTAGGCTTCTTGTAATCAATCCAGGCAGTGCTCAGGTTAGTGTGTCGGGTTCTGCAGTCTCGAGCGACTGTTCTGTCTCCAGGAGCTGGTGTTTGGCACCTCTGGTATCTTTACCGATTCCCTTCTGAGCTGTGCTCATGTATTGATTCATATGCCCGCTTATCTATAGCCGCTATGGTGCTGGACATGAGCTTCCACGTTGTGGAGAGGCAGGTTATTGGATGGGACTGTACCCTTTGAGGGATCCTTAAGGATCAGGATTGTGCGCCCTTCAGTTAACCATTCAGGGTGATTCCCATCTCTCAGCATCTGGTTCATTTGTGCTGCCAAGCGCTCATGGAGTGCCGTGAGATAAGAAGGACCAAGACCATTAAGACATTTAAAAACCATTAAAATAACTTTAAAATCGATCCTGAAACACATGGGGAGCTAATGCAGCAACTATAAAACCAGTGTAATGTGGTCCCGCCTCCTGGTCTTCGTCAGGACATGAGCTGCTGAATTTTGTAAAAGTTGTAAACCTGAGATACTCTTTTTGGGAAGACCAGAAAGCAGGGCATTACAGTAGTCGATACGACTGGTGATAAAAGCATGCATTAGCGTCTCCATGTTGGCTCGAGAGAGAGAGAATGGGGCAGACTCTGGCTATGTTCTTTAGTTGGTAAAAACCTATCTTTGTGATATTCTTAATGTGTGGACAGCTGCAGCTCCATGGACGTGCCGCTGATGTGAACCTACTGCACAAACTTGACTCCACGACAAGTGCTGCAGAAGGCAACCAAACAACAGTCTCTGCATGTCGCTTCACGAGCCTCGAATGCACCACCTGAACACTGAACGCTGGGCGGGGAGCGGTGTCTGGCCTGACCTGCTCCCCCTCCTCAGCAGCTGCACGTTAGGCAGCCCACTTCTTCTTTGCACCCCGGGTGGCAGGCTGGACTTGTGGAGTCCCTGGCTTCACCTTGGGGGCAAATGGTTTTCTAGCCCACGCACTCTTGAGCTCAGGAGACACGCCGCTCTGTGGCTGAGGTTGCGTTGGGCGTTTGGGGATGCGAAACGCCTGTCTGGGTGCAGGTCGCGGAGGAAGCTGAGGTGTGGCTTTAGGGGGCACGCTTTTCTCGGAAGACAAAGCTGCAGCGCTTCACCCTCATGCTTCTTCTCCTCACATTTCTTCTGCATGGTGGCAACGGCAGAACCGAACAGGCCTTTGGGGTCCACAGGGACATCCAGGAGCTCGGTCTTGTCTCTATGGGAGAGGCTGGAGAGACTGAGCCATCTAGCCCTCTCCTGTGTAACCATGACTCCCATAGCTCGGCCACATGCTTGTACAGCGCATCTGTGCAGGCAGAGGTCAGTGACCACGCACAGCTCGTCCCACATCTGCTGGGTGAGGCCGACATCTCGTCCTGCAATTCAGCCTGGTAGGCTAAAAGCAGGGAAGATGCGTTGAGGGCTCTCACTGATGTAGCCACGGTTTTGTAGCTCCTCTCCGTCAGTGTTGTTTGGAAAACAATCCACTTTGGAGGGCAGCGCCAGGCCCGCAGTGGTCATGGTAGACCTCTGCGTTGGGTGGAGATGAGATGCCACCAGAGGTTCAGTGGGGGGAAGGCGAGTGAAACCTTTCTCCTCCATGCCATCCCAGTCCAGCGCAGCCCCTCCCAGGGCAGGGGCTTTTGCGGTAAAAGGATTATTCCAGGACTAGGTGGCCTCCTTCAGGCACTCTGGGAAGGCTGGTAGGAGCTGCTTTGTGGAGGTTTTAGCCTTTGGAAGTCGTCGACCCTCATAACGCGACCTCGCGGTCTCGATAGGGGCCTCTGGCCACGTGATGCCCAGCTTTGCAACTATGGCAAACCTCATGCAAATCCTGTGCGCCAGCAGGCGGGGTTGGTGATCCGCTACTGCCGGTGACCGCAGCGCTTCCCGGCCTTGCGGCCTGTGTTAGGGTGAATTGCTCCATATAATCGCCGTCCTCTTCGGATGGAAGACTTATGGGCTCATCACCGGAGTCGGAAAACTCGGCGAGACTGTCCCCTGTGGCCGTGAGGCCCAAGTCCAGTTCATCCGGGTCTAAGAGAGGGTCCCCAGTATCAACCTGCTCGGCCCAGCTATGTCCCGCGGAGGTGACTCCACCAGGCCTCTCCTCCGGCTCCTCCTGTAAAGGGGGAATGGTTGCCCCAGTACGGGATTTTCCCCCGACAAGCTCGCTTGGCGCGCGAGTCTTCGGTGGCGGGTTTTTAAAGAAAGGCATGCACAGTGGTCACAGGATACCGGGACGGCTAGTGCATCACGGGCATGTTGCAGCCCGAGACACGAAGCACAGACAGCATGGTTGTCTGCTCCGGAAATCTTATTCCCACATTTGCACGGCTTCTGTGTCAATACGTCTTTTTCCATGGTGAGGAAGAAGCGTAGTGCCGAAATAACTCGCTAATTTGAAGGAAGCAACTAGTATTGCGAATAGCGGCTAAAATAGCACCTGTTTGGTGACAGACTTGCTACAAGAAAATCTCAGAAAATGCGGCAATAGGTAGCGTTCGGCGTCCGAGTGATTAGCTCTTCCTTAGCTCTTGAACAGTTTGCTATCCCGTCTGAGAGAAAGCTTCTGGGAGCGAGACTGATGTTATGACTTGTTGTGGCGCTCTTATAGTAGGAGGAAGTCCCTCCTCCTCTGGGGAGCGACGTCACGTCTGACAGCCAGTCGGGGGACTTGCGTGATGTAACTGGGCTTCTGGGGGAACAGCGTGAGAGCGTTCCCGTGAGATACCGAAACGAATGTTGAAAGAGAACCTTACAGAAGGTTCTCTGCAGCACTTTACTCAGGCCTTTATAGCTGTGGACAGTTGTTCCACTCAGTCTAAGCAAAGTTGTGCTACCAACGGCTAAAGGCTATCATCGGCAAAATCAGCTTTTTCAACAGCGCTATGATGTGAAATATTAGGGTGACCTGCATGTAGTAAGGGCGGTGCTCTCTCTCGATTTCCAATCAGAGGCCAGCAGTCTGTGCCTGGTCAGCCCGGATGAGTCCTGGCCTGGGTGCGAATTTTTTTTTTTCGTATGTTCTGCCATCAACCACTCACAAGTCATGAATTTGAAACATCATGCATATATCAACCAATCAGCTTAACCCTGACCTTGCCCTAACCACTAACCTTAAGGATAGTGGGCTGGTGCCTAATCTTAATACATCTCTGATTGGATGAGAAATGTACTCAGTGGCAGAACATACCTACAAAAAAAACGCTCGCCTTACCAGGTAGACCAAGCACTGGGCTGGGTAGGGCCTGCCAGTTGAAACAACTTATTAGGTAGAGTGGTTAGACGTCTCTCCTCAGTAAAAGGCAAATGACAGCCCACTTGGTGTTTGTCAGAAGGCACCTAAACGACTCTAAGAAACAAGATTCTCTGGTCTGATGAAACCAAGATGGATCTATTTGGCCTGAATGCTAAGCATCACGTCTGGAGGAAACCAGGCACTGCTCATCACCTAGCAAATACCAGCCCTACGGTGAAACATGGTGGTGGCAGCATCATGCTGTGGGGATGTTTTCAGCAGCAGGAATTGGAAGACTACTCAGGATAGAGGGAAGGATTCATTTAGCATTGTACAGAGACATTCTGGATGAAAACCTGCCCCATGCAGTACCTCAGACTGGGGCAAGGTTTCACCAAGTCTGTGAATATCCTTGAGTGGCCCAGTCAGAGCCCAAGGCAAGGCAAGGCAACTTTATTTATACCGCGTATTTCGTACACAAGGCAACTCAATGCGCCCAGACTTGAACCTGTTTGAACATCTTTGGAAAGACCTGACAAATAGCTGTGCAGAGACATTTTGGATGTAACCCGACAGAGCTTGAGAGGAACAGCAGAAAATGTAAACCATTTTGGAATTAGGCCGCTGAATCCTTTTTGGGCGCACTGTATCTTTCCCACTAGCTGAAGAAAAAACTAGGCCTGTCACTACAACACATTTTGAAATGCAATCAAATATTGTGGTAAACAGTAAGATCTAAGTCATATAATACCTCTGCTCTGATCTTTAATCTTAAACATGATAATGTCGTGCTTCTAATGCACTAACTTTAGCAACGATAATGAGTCGTTTGTTAATATTAGTATGTTAATTACAAATTTCCCAGGTAGTCAATTCAAACTTATCATCCTGTCACTTTACACTGGTCTTTGACGGGATGGTTGGCACATCCTGATGTTTGTCAGTCACCAGTCACTTGAAGATGTCGTGGGGCCACAAACAAATAACTTTATATTACTTTGTATGAATCTATGTAATCTGTTATGAACTGCCATTAGTTATTGGATTAGTGCAAATAATGGTATGGATTTTGAGTGCTCTGTTTAGAATTTATTGAAAGCCCACACTACACAACCAATATTAATGTGTGTGTCGGAGATAAATGTCTGGAATGACATTCCTGTTGCTTTGGGAACAACTGGTAGGTTAAATGTATTGTTGAAGGTGCGTACATATGTTATTGTATTGCCTTTCTCAGATTTGCGCCACTGTTCCGAAGGTAATACTTTCATAGCTTGAGTAAACCTATTACGTCTTTACCCGGCGGTCTCGTTGTCTGTGTTGGTAATAGTGGATGATCAGGTGGGAGCTGCAGCCACTAGATTGTGGATAATGACTTATTCAACCGGCATCCCTTGGTGTAGTTTTATGACTTCAAGGAGTTTTAAATAGCCTATTTTAAACTAAGCAGAGACTACGTTGACCTCTAAAGTTCTGTTTTGTTTTCATTCACGTTTCAGTAATCCAGCACTCTATCTCCTTATCAAGAGCTCACAGCACATGCCCTCACCTGCTGATGTCACAAGATGTTGGTCCTCAGTATTTTTAGTCCCACTTCGCCAAAGTCTTTCTGATTATTTCAGTGTTAAAATGGTTTCTACTACAATATTTTTTTAACTGCTTTACTAATGTTGTGCTAGCAGTAGAAGTATTTAGTTGTTTTGCATACATTATTTAAAGTTACAAATCCTGAAATGTCAATGTTCAGAAGAAAGTTAATATTGTGTCATTAAGTGTTAAGTTCAGCAGGTTATCACCAAATTGAAGAACATCTCGACATGAAGACAAAAAAAATCAGGTTCAAGAAAACTGCGTTGCAAGAAAATAAATATATATTTAGCAGCACACAACTCTTTGTGTTTTTGCTGAACGCGGCACAGCTCTGACTTGTAGTGTGCATGTCTTTGTTAGAGAAGAGCGTTCATGAGTCACCACTGTCTTTAGCCCGGGGCTGAGCATCCAGCCAGCTGAGTGGAGGGGGTCTGTTTTATTTTTGTCCCTCTAATATGCTGTGAAGACATTATTCAGAAAAAAAAAGTTGTATTGCTGATTTTGTCTGTCTCAAATGTTGGATCAGTTGTTTGAGTGCCCTCATGGAGATAATTGGTGGGGTGCTTTAGTGCATGTGGCTCTTGGTGCTAGCTAAGCAGGGTTATGAGTGCTGTGTGGGGTGACGCAAAGGATGTTATCTTTCTGTCATGCACATACCAGTGGAGCCCACAGGGGAGAGGTGAGCCTGCAAAGGACTTGGCTGATTGAGGGCATGGGGCAGTGGCGCAGTGTGCACTGTTGACTGTGAATACTAAAGATGCCTTGCAAGAGACCTTTTTGTCAGCCCACACTCCCTTCAAGAGCGCTAGTGAATAGCAAAAATTATGAGCCCTTCTCTATTACCCACACTTATTTCTTAACATTTTCCTTTATGAATCCTTAAGTGAATGGATGCAATAATTACATTGCCTACTTTTTCTATTGTTGGAATATGTGATTATTATATGTACAGATGCATGATAATGTAGTCGGATGAACCTGTTGAGCACAATACTTGGTAATACAGGCTTGTAAAGCGCAATACAAGTGTAAGGCATTATTATTATTATTAATACACTATACAGCAGTGTTTATGCATCATCAATATGCTTTGTAGACCAGCTGTTGCAGATGGAAGAACACTTGCAGTTAGGGCTGGGCGGTAAAAATGTATTGTGATCTGATTCCTGCGTTGATCTGCTATTGGTCAGTTTCCGTCATGCTCTAAGTGATTAACCATGGCAATTTAACCAATCACTATAAAGTGTGACCATTCAGAAGAAGAAGATGGCCTTTCTTCTTCAAAGATAAATTGAAGAGATTATGTTTTTGGCATATTGCCCAGATAGCCATTACCACTTGCAGTCACTTTTTCTAGTTGTTGGAAAAACACACATTAGAAAGTTAAGACTGTGACACACAGTCTGTAGATGGGCCTTGGTGAAAGACATTTTTGCAGATATTGAGCCAAAAACTTAGTAACTCCTGAACAGAGGATTAGCCGAATGTCTTACCAGGGGTTCCAGAGACAGGACATGTAGGTGCAGTGTTTAGCACTCTCTCCTCAAGAGTCCCGAATTTGATTTCTGGGCCAGATGGGGCTTTTAGGGTTTGCATGTTTTGTTTTTGCCTGCATGTTTTCTTTTGGGTGCTGCGGGTCTGGATTGAGACTGTGCGAAGAAACCTTTACAGCAATCTTTTTTTTTTTTTACACTAAAACTTTTCTTTGATAGAAGATTTTGAATAATGAGGATTATCAACAACAACAAAAGCACTCCAGTCATCGTCATTCTAACTCTATTGTAACAGTTTCTAAACCCCACAAGTGCTATGGAAGTTATTTTTGCAGAGATATTATCGGCATGTAGCTTTTATTTTAACCAAGCAAACATTAAATAGTCCTGTCTTAAAGGGGAAGTCCTAGCACTTGATCATATAAAATGGAGCAGTGACCCAGTGTGTTGGTAACCTGATTACCCCAGCTGTCAGTCTGAATAAAGCCAGGCTTTGGGATCCACCATTCTCTGATTCTCACTACAGGACAGAGGCAGTCCTCCTGTGGACAACCCTTCAGCGGGACGCATTCGAGCACCAAGAACAGAAGAAGCAGTGATGTAAAGGCAGTAGGTAAGAGGACATGGAAAATATATTCTTAGGTTGTTATAAGTAATATAAATTTAAAATTTTGGATTTTTTTAGGGGCTTAGTTTATTTCAATAACAATAGTTTATGAATGTAAGAGGTAGACTATGTGCATTTGTGGAAGTAAAAGGCTAACAATAACTGTTAGAAGGGGGTGGGGGGGGGGCACTAAAAAGGGAGGGTAACAGGATGCAACTGGGTGGACCTTTTGTTTCGTTGTGAAAACACAGGCATTTACGTGGCTTCTTGTTCTCACAGGAGTATTTGAAGTCACTTTTTTATTGGATTATAACACTGAAGATGACGAAGACTACAGTTACCACCATCCTCAATCATTCACTGGAGTAGGGCAAGTCTGCAGCAAATCAAGAAAGTTAAACCAACAGTTTCATTATGGCTCACTGTCCATCAGAGGTCAGTGTGGACAGTTTGATTCATGAGCCAAAGGACAACTTGAACTCAAGTGAACTTTCGGCAGAGAGTGTAGTATCTGCAGCAGTGAGATCCAGACCTGCAGATCTGGCATTGATCCGCAGCCTGTCCAAGTCGGACTCGGACTTGTTGACATCCCCAGTGGTTGGAGAGGATGAGGGTTTGGCTGGACGCAGTGGATCTGTGTCGAACTGTAGTTCTGGGCAAACGGCCATGAAGCGCATGCCTTCTTTGCCTCCGAGTGGGATGAGGTAATATTTCAACATTGCTGAGGGGTAAGGGACACAGGGAGTGACTCCAACATTGCATTCACCTTTAAGAGTGATATTCAATAATGTGCATTTTTATGAAAGACAGAATTCAATATGATTGAGAGGGGAATGAAGGTTGCAGTGAAGACATCTGAAGTCCAGCAGTAGCAGTGATGGAGTATAGTAACTGTACCCAGGCTGTTGGCGGAGAATGCCTGCGGCGAGTGCTTGAATGCATGAATGGCTTGATCACTTGCACCGACCTCCCTGTAGCAGCCCTGGCATCCAAGACTAATTGGGCTTGTGCTGTCATTCCATATCCACTCAGTCCATGTCTCAGGGGCCGACCCACGCTTCCACTGTTTTCTCCTGCACTCCTCTGGCTCCTTAGTCGCGTCTTATGCATCTCCTTATATGTGAAGAGTCCCTAACCCCATTATCCCCAGAGCCTAAACTTGAGATTTTTGTACTTCAGGGTGTGTGCTGCATACCCTACAGATTTTTAAATTGTAAAAAGAATTTAGCAATACTTCTAAACTGCTTAAAATAGTCTGAGCCTGTGGCGATAGCTGATGACTGACAATATAATTTTGTGCACCGCTCTAAGGCAGAATTATCCATTTCTCACAATGATCTCCGCAAACTAGAGAATTTATGACACTTCCAGTTTTGGTTATATCACAGTAATCAGATTAAGATTTCTAACTCTGACTTATTTGGCAATACATTCTTCCATTGTGTGATATTTTGCGCTGTGGCCAGATGTTAACCAGTGCATAACATTTAATAGAGTCCCAGGCCAAATTTGAACTTCACACTTCAATTTACATATTTTGCCTTGAGCTAGTGTCTTTGATCAGAGGCACTTTATCTTCAGTCTGTCCAAGGGCACTTTTGAGTATTGTTAGCCTTTTACAGCTATTAACAAACCCACCACTGTTCTATCCCATCTTGTGTTATCAATTTATTCAGTGAAATAACACATGTTATGTTTAGATTTCTTATATATTGTAATTTTTATTATTGTAATTTTCCAAAAGGTTTCTTATTCTACTTGATGACTTTACTTCTTATGCAGCAGGCTCAGCTCCTCAGCTTTCTGTCCTCTTTCCTGCCCTCTACCCCGCACTGTGCCCTCCGACCTCACAGTTTATTCAGACTATGTTGGGTGTGGCATCCTGCTGCCGGGCGTCCTGTTTGCAGTTCTCCCAACTGTTTTAGTTGAGTTTAGGCCCATAGGACTTGCCTATGTGCTTCTGTATTAATGTGTTGTTAGTTGACCACGGGCAAAGGTTTACTTTGAGTTGTGTTTAGATCTCATGCAGCTATCACCCTTCAGCAAATATTAGAATGACACACCAAGCCCAGAGAGGCGAAACACCAACATTGATACTCAAATGTGCAGAAGCACAAAAGTCTTCAACTCTACAGACATACAGTATGTCCTATAATTCATTGTGATTTCCTCTGGTCACCGAAGACATTTTAATTTATTTTATTTTTTTATTATAAAACAATTTACACAATTTAATTCATGTTATTTTATTTTCTATTTTTTTCATGATAATATAGAATACAATAATACATTCCATGCAAAGAAAAACTGGATGACGCCAAGTAACATGTAATGATTGGCATTAGAAGTCACTTTCAACAACTTTTTTTACCCATTGACTTAAGCCGGTTTGATGCACAGGAATCTATCATTTCTCTAATCAGAATTCAGATTACATAACGCGCACCATTAGTAATAATATTAATGATTTAGGAGCCCGGTCTGTTCTCCATATCTGTTTAATACTTAGAAGGCAAAGGTTAACACTGGCACATGTTACAGATGCTTGAGTGGCCTCATTCGACTGTGTACTCTAAATTTCCCAGCAGTATTCCTGAGGTCATTATACATTCAGGCTTTCAAAGTGCACACTCAGAGTGCCCTTGTATGCATCTTCACTTACTAATGCACACGGTTTACATAACATCATCACTACCTTGGGACCTGTAATAATACACCACTACAGGGAAATCATCTAATATAACTTTATACATTTTTGAAAATATATATTTTTTGAATGCATTTATTTTAGGTTTAAATTGCTTTATTTGTACAGTCATTAATTTTGTCTTACAAATTTACCATCTTTTTGGAGGAAATTGGTGACTCTAGCGGTAATGTTGATAATTCTAGTTGACAAAAAGTGTCTATTTTTAACCTACGCAGAAGCTTCTGTATAATTTATACAGAGAAGTACAGCAGAGTGAACACATCTTCAGATTAGTTTAGATAGATGTGGTACATGAATATGAGAGTAGCGGTGCTGATGGTGGGTTATGGAAAGGGGAGGGGAGGGAAGTGTTGTGGGCCACTAAGCTTGGCTTTACCTGCCATATTGTCCGGAAAATCTATTACACCAGAGACAAACGGGCAGCAATGACTCTGAGCAGAAGTTAAAAATATATGAATTATACTACTGTATTATGTATAGCAAATGAATTTCCACCATCTTCTTGCTTTTTGGAGTTCTGGACTTTGCTAACAGTAATAATAATTGTATAGTGGCATTTTTGGATGAATGAGTTGATGGCATATAAGCTAAGTAATTGCCTCGTTGTTTGTGGGGTATTATGAGTACGATGCTCTGAGTTCCCATCTGCCACTCTTGACAGTAGTACACAAACCATAATCTTGTTTACAGACTACACTCTGTCGGCTAGACTTCTAAGTTCTATGCACGTTTTGTATTCAGAATGTGACCACACAAGAATGATTTGAGAATTTGTGGTGTTAGTGCATAACAGTATTGTTGTGAGGACAAGACATTTCATTGGAAGTGAGAGTCTGAGTCAAGTCATCCTTAGTTTAATAAGTCTGAGTTAGTTTTATTTGAAATTCTGAGCTATTTCAATGAAAGACCAAAGCAGAAGGTAAAAAAAAAAGCAATGGTCTATTACATGTAATGTTAATTTACCTGCACGTACATAAGTTAGCTCAGCTGTGTATTTTTGCCCACATGCTAAATATTTATATGCAGTGGATGAAGCATTGACGTTGTAAGAGGTTTTCAGCACTCGCCTACTGTATGATGTGGCTGTTTGAGATAAGAGCACAGATTGGTGACTGGCAGGTTTACTTTGCGTATAGGTGCACTCAGAGCCATATAGATATGGTTAAGTTAATTCAGTCAGTGATATGAGGTCTGTACCGCTGGAGGCATATGCCACACATCCCACGTGAACAACTTCCAAATGAATCAAGGCTTTTCCTCAGTGTTGATGCCACTAGCGATGTGCATAGGGCTTTTTCAAACACTAAATATTACATCAAATAAGCCTGGCCATGTCTCTGGTGTCAGCATGTAAAAGCACAATCAGCTTTTTAGGCTCCCAAAACTCCTCACTGCTGACTCTTAATGTATAAACAATGATAACAATAATGCATTAGTCTTATATAGTGCTTTTCCAGACGCTTAAAGT
Organism: Neogobius melanostomus; assembly: GCA_007210695.1. Taxonomy (NCBI): domain Eukaryota; kingdom Metazoa; phylum Chordata; class Actinopteri; order Gobiiformes; family Gobiidae; genus Neogobius; species Neogobius melanostomus. The sequence continues at coordinate 3,023,772 of VHKM01000073.1, read as the reverse complement.
TGCTTTATAGGTGCATTATTCATTTAATTCTTTGGTGGTGGTAAGCTTCGTTTGTAGCCATAGTATTGTTGGAAGCGAGACTGCCAATCTGTGCCATTGGCCCCTACAACCGCCATCAACCACACACCCAGGCTTCCTTGTTTTCCCTAACGCTCTCCCATTCAAGAACTAACCAGGCCCTTCCCTGCTTAGCTTCCGAGATCTGACGGGATCAGGCACAGCAAAGGTGGTATGGCGTAATAGTAATATAACCCTTTGCACTTGTTTGTAAAAGTCGTTTCTTAATTTAAAGCCAAGTGCATTATCCTAATTATAAGTCGATTTCAGCAGGAATACACAATGCTATCTATGCTATGCTTTATAGTATAAAAATGTGCAAGTCTAGATAGATAGATAGATAGATAGATAGATAGATTAGGATGGCCGTTAGTCTTGAGTAGTTTTTAGTTATGACATCAATGGACGGAAGCAACACAACTGCATGGATTCTGTCATAGATAATCACACAAAAAGGGATTGGCACAATTTAATTGTGCCAATCCAACAATGACTGAGAAGCAGCACATGGGCGGGATCTGGAGGTTGTGGAGTCTTGAGTGAACTAAAGCTCTTTCTCTGGGCATTCAATAATGTGAAGTTTCAGAAGTGGCGAGAGTGTAATTTGCTCTGCTGTGTTTTTGCTGAGCCGGGTCTTACTCATTGAATTGCGCTCCACGTTGAACTGTAGCTTGTGATCCATCACTGCTAAGCAGCACGCCTCCACACAACTCAAGAGGGGGCACACAGTTCTTGCGTCCAGAGTTGACCAAGTCCAGAGTTTATTTTGTGCATATACAGTAGGCAAGTGACAACCTACATTTCAGACACGTGAAAGTTATGTTCTTAACTTAACAACATGCTTATTATTTTTGACAGATTGAGAAGATTATGAACTTGATTGGAGCTGGCATTGAGTCCAAAAAGACTACCCCAACTTCAGGTAGGCTATTTGACAGTTCTACACTAGAACTTGTCAAATGTTTTCTTTGCTGTGTGGAGCTGTGCTAGTGGTTAATGTTACAGCACTTATTTCCACTGTCAATAGAGTTCAGGATGGAGTGTTATTAGGGAAGATCATCTTATTTGTGCAGAACTTTTCACATGACATACTGTGAAAAGTGCATTATGTCATAGAGTATGGCTTCAAAGAGTAATATTCTTTGAAGCCAGGCGGGGGTGTTTGAGCGCCAGAAACACATTTGCAACAACTGAGAGATTTTACTCAATTACGATTTTCACAGTTTGATAATGAAGTAATTCAGGTAGTGCAGCTTTAAGTTGTTTTTGGCAAATGTAAAGTCTCCTTAGTATACCGTATATAGCGAGCCTTCTGGAGACGTCCCTTGCCTAGAGTTGTATCACAGTAATGTCTGCATCCGCCATGAGGGCCAAAAAGAAATGTTGTTCTCGCCCATTGGGCACAAGTCACCAAAAGCACACACAAGATTATTTTTGTATTCACTTTATACTCAGGGTGGTAAGCTACATATGTAGCCACAGTTGCCCCTTGGGTAGACTGACAGAAGCACAGCTGCATATACAGTATCTGCACCAACCAACCGTCCGACCACACACTTGCACACCAGGAAAACTGCTCCCTGACACTGACGCTACCTGGTCCTTCTCCGAGTCCAAGGAAGCGTTGGACTCATAAAAAGTTCAAAACACACTTAATTGCACTGAACTGCATTTGTGGTTTCTGTGTACCACATTGTTTTACTGGATACTTTTGTACATCTTTACTTTGTTTTTGTGGGGTTCAGTGGATTTTTTTTTTTACTGGAAAGAGTACATAATGGTACTGAAGAAAGCAGCTTTTTAAAAGTAAACAGCTAGCTTATCAGCTAAACCCATTTGTTTGTTTGTGTATTGGTTTATTTGGTAGGGACACTGTATGTTAATGAACAAGCCACACCAGATTGTAGCCTTGGGTACATTTCCATCCGTCGTCCCCCATGCGCACTCTCAAACACACTCTTATTAATTCAGGCCTATTGTACATGTTTTTAGTGGTAGAGGAAACTGGAGTACCCAGAGGAAACCTGCGCAGACACAGGGAGAACATGCAAACTCCACACAGAAGATAAGATAAGATAATCCTTTATTGACCTCACAATGGAGAAATTCCATCACCACAGACTCACAGCTGCGCAGTCGCATGAACTGTGGTCGGTCCGTGAGGTGGTCGATGGTCCATGCATTGAGATGTCCGTCCACTCCCACGTCTTCCAGCTTCTCCCGCAGCAGCGCCAGTCTGATGGTGTTAAAAGCGCTGGAGAAGTCAAAGGACATGACTCTCACAGCGTTCCCAGCGAGCTCCAGGTGGGTAAGCGCCCGTTCCAGCAGGTAGATGACAGCGTCCTCTACTCCGACGTTAGGCCTGTAGGCAAACTGCAGTGGGTCCAGGTTGGAGATCACCACAGAGCGGAGGTGGGTGAGGATGAGCCGCTCCATGGTCTTTATCAGGTGGGAGGTCAAGGCGACTGGTCTGTAGTGGGCCGGTTCCCTGGCGTGCTCTGTTTTAGGAACCTGGATCACACAGGAGGTTTTCCACAGGACAGGGACCGTCTCCAGGCTGAGGCTCAGGTTATAGATGTAGCTGAGGACCTCGGAGAGCTGGTCTGCACAGGTCCTAGAGTATGCCGCCTGGGTCTGATGCCGTCTGGTCCTGCAGCTTTCCTCTGCTTCAGTCGCCTCTGCTCTCTCCTCACCTGGTCCGGTGTGATGGAGAGGGGGGAGTGAGGGGGGGACTGGGGTGGACTGCTGGGGTTGGGGCAGGTGCTGGGGAGATGCACGGGGGCTGGAGGCAGATGAAGGTAGTCGGGGTAGGGGGGCAGTGTCAACTAAGCTGGAGACGTGTGAAGAGGTGGGAGCAGGAAGGAGTTGAGAGGGAGTGGGGGAGAATCAAACCGGTTGAAATGTTCGTTGAATTCATCCGCCCGGCGCAGCTGTCCCTCTGGCACTCTGTCCAAATCCGGAGATGTTCTTCAGTCCTCTCCACACGTCACGCGCGTTGCCCTGTGCCAGCTTCTGCTACAGCTTCTGCTACAGTTTCTGCTCCAGCTTCTCCCCATAATCCTTCTTTGCCTTCCTGATCCTCTTCTGGAGCTTGTGCTGGACTCTCCTCTGCTCCTTTCTGTCCCCTGAGTTGAAACCCTTTTCTTCTGGTTCAGGAGGGCTTTAAGCTCAGGGGTCACCCAGGGGTGGTTGTTGGAGAAACACCGTACCTTCAGCACAGTGTTGTCCACACAGAAGTTGATGTAGTCTGTGATGCAGTGGGTCAGGCCGTCAATATCGGTTCCATGGGAGTTGCAGATCATGTTCCAGCCTGTGGTTTGGAAATAATCTCTCAGTCTCTCATCAGCCTCTTCACTCCACACTTTTACAGACCTCTTCTGTGCTGGTTCCCTTCGCACTCTGGGTGTGTATTGTGGGCGCCGGTAGACGAGATTGTGGTCTGAGCGTCCAAGCGGGGGGAGGGAGGCGGAGGTGTAAGCGTCCTTCACGTTAGCATACAGTAAGTCCAGTGTCCTATTGTTCCTTGTGTGGCATTTTACATATTGTGTAAATGTAGGGAGAGTGACGGAGAGAGAGGCGTCATTAAAGTCACCGCTGAGGAGGAGAAGGGCACGAGGGTGACTCATCTGAACCTGGGTCATGGTGCTGGGGATGCGTTCACATGCTGCAGCGGCGTCAGCCAAGTGAGGAATCTATAAGCACATCACCACCGTGTGCAACAACTCCCTCGGGAGGTATCTGGGCCTCAAACACAGTACCACCATGTCCAAATCCAAATCTTCAAAGACTGTTGTGGAGTGCAGGGAGCTGCGCAGGAGGAAGAAGAAGGAGGAGGTGGTGGAGCTGACCAGTGCAGGACACCAGGCTCTGAAACAGGGACAAACCCAGGAGACAGTGCACCATTTCAGATGATCAGAGGAACACCGAAACAGCCAGACAGGTTTCCTCTGGTTGCTATGGTTTCCCCAACCTCCAAAAACATGCTGGTCAGGTTGACCCACAGTGGTGGCGCGGCTCAGGACTAACACCTGAACACTATTTTGTTGTATTCTTGTACAATGACAAATAAAGTACTTACTTGCATATCAACAGATTGATGCTGGAAAACCAGATAAACACTTTTCAGCTAAACTGAACTACTGATTTTTATATTGTTTGCTTGTTGTTTTGAGAATTGGTTTTGATTGGGTCAAGTACAGCTCATTTTAACCAATCAGCAGCACTAAAAGCTTCTCAAACGATTTAAACCAGAGCCATTCCTCATTGTTAATATTATTTGCACTGCGATATCAACAGCCTTGTTCATTGTTGTTGTCATTCAGTGCTGTAGGTCGCAGTGCAAGGACCCTGTCCACCTTTCTGTTATAGAAAAGCTGGCGGAATTGGGTTATAAGGGCTCCCACACACCGCACGTGTATCCCAGAACCACTGCCAGAGAGCAGGGAGAAGCGGCTGCAGCCTCGGTTTTCCCTATGGTGAAGCTGTTCTGCTTCTGAAGGGGAGCATTCCCCATAAAACTGATCTAAAGAGGCAAAACGTTGACTGAGTAGGTTTGCCTTCCCCTTTGGTTTTGCTGAATTGTTCAAATGCAAGTCTTTTGCAAAAATAAAATGATCCTCCTCAAAACCAGCCAGTGTTCCTTCTAATGTAGTGGCGATGCACACTTACTTTTGCTTCAGTAGATTTATATTTTCTATATATTTTAGTGAAATCTGCTTCACTGCGCGAGCCACAGGTGAAAAAATTGTTTAGGAGCGGAAAAGGCTGTGCCTCGAGCCGCTTGGCTGGCCGCGCCTCGGCGTGCACTGTGCACACAAAAGCATGTTCTCACCTGGTAACCAGGATGCGAATTGAAGCGGCCTTTGTGCCGAGTGCTTTGCTCTTCAATTCACTTCAAAAAACGCGCGCGGTGTGAAACAGTCCAAAGAGAGTTAAGGGCTCGTTTTGCAACGGCAACAACGGCATGTTGGGCGCTTTGCCCCATCCCCACTCTTCACCTGCTTTCACGCTATTCTTTTGAATAATGCTTATGGGCCAAACAACTTTAAAACAAGTTGTTTCTCTTTAGACATAGGCCTATATCACTCTGACATTGGAATTCAGCCATTGCACCTACAGAGACTGGATGGTGTCCTGTCCCTTAAGTTATTGTGAATGCAGCTGACATCAATCTGAATTCTACTCACTGTCATATTGTCTTTTAGTTACTACTATGTATCTCTCTAGTGATATTATGCTCCATGAAGTGTCCTTCAGGCTGCGCGGAATGAGAAGCCAGCTGGCATCCGCACGGTTTGTTTAAACAACAGTCTTAAGCTGATCTAGTGGAATCCTCTCGTCTTAGAATGCCTCCACAGTATGGGCTCTTTCGACATAATATTTTTAGGGGGTGAAATCCTTTTAGTTATGGCCTGTATTTTTTAAATTCAGCTCAAGTGTGGTATCTGTGACATAGACTGAAACAGTTGTTTGTTGTCTTGACCTTCGGAGCAGTTCCACAGTTATTATGCTCACTGTTAGATTAAGGAAGCTTCCCAATGACGTAGACTAGTGGAAGTACTTCTTTATGAAGTTGTCTCTTAGACCAGTGGTTCCCAAAGTGGGGGTCGGGACCCCTCAGGGGGTCGCGAGGCCTAGGGTGGGGGTCCCCAGATGATTTCAAGATGAAACAAAAAGAAAATGCTACTGTTTTTACCATATTTTTGAGTGTAAAACAGCCTATAATTAGTGAAATCCATTACACAAGTTGACAGCCAAAAAATGGTCAGGGGTTTCTCAACTGATTTAGACTAATTTTGGTGTTCTGAGTCCGAATATCACATGCATTTTGCTCTATCAGGTCAACCTTTTGAGATACAGCCATAGTGTTACGGATTACGTACGTCTACGTTTTACGTGTGTGGTGTGTGCGAGAGTTTCAATAACAAATCCGTAGCGACGAGGAGATATTTTATTATAAACAAACTAATCCAGTTAAATCATAGAGGGTACAAATTAAACAAAAAAACATAAATTTGCTACACAACAAGATACTCCCTATTTATAGCCTCCCTGTCCAGACACCCGGGAAAAATAACTTAAAGAGGGCACCCAATCACTAAATTCGCGCTGCGACATGCTAAAAATATAACAAAGCGCGCCAATCTACAAACGCGTGTCATACTGAAGACACGCACTTCCTCACCTCTCCCTGACGTAACGTAACAAGTCAAAAGCAGACCATACTAAAAAAAAGAATCATCCCCATAGCAACAAATATCTTGCATAAGGCCTACCTGACGAGCCAAACAAATTGATTCAGTTGATTGATATGGCTTCGGCGCGACGGTCATGCAGGAATGATCCTGATGTTTTCTGTTACATCTGCGGAGATTACACGCTGTCAGTGGACAGGAAGAATATCACAGGATTTGTAAAGCACGCCTATGAGGCCTACTTTAAAGTCAAGCTGGGTGACCAAGATAAATCCTGGGCACCGCACACGGTGTGCAAGACGTGCGTGGAATACCTCCGGCGGTGGACGAAGGGCACGAAAACTTCACTGAAGTTTGGGATTCCGATGGTTTGGAGGGAGCCGCGAGACCATGCATCGGATTGTTACTTCTGCGCCATCAATACTACTGGCATCAACCGGAAGAATCGGCACAGCCTCCAATACCCCGACCTTCCATCTGCCCGCCGTCCAGTTGCTCACTGCGAAGAAATTCCTGTACCAGCGTTCACAGAGCTTCCCGACAGCGACGACGAGGCCACCAGTGCAGACGAGGGAGGATATGCAGAAGAGGAGTATAAGGAACAAGATGGTCCGCAGCCCTTTTCACAATGTGAGCTTAATGATCTGGTTCGGGATCTCAGCTTGTCAAAGACTTCCTCCGAGCTGTTGGCCTCCAGACTCAAAGAGAAAATCTACTTGGCGAGGACGCGTGTATCACTTTCTTTCGTAGAAGGCATGAGGACTACATGGGCTACTTCTGCCAGGAGGAAGACCTCGTGTACTGCCGAGATGTCGCCGGTCTTCTTGGTAAACTCGGCGCTCCTCAATACGATCCGAGAGATTGGCGACTCTTCATTGACAGCAACAAGCGCTCTTTGAAGTCTGTGCTCCTCCACAACGGGAACCAGTTCGCCTCAATCCCTCTTGCGCATTCCACAAGTCTCAAAGAGAAATATGAAGCAGTGAAGTACGTGCTCGACAAAATCCAATATGAGCAGCACCAATGGATCATCTGCGTCGACTTAAAGATGGTGAACTTTCTACTTGGTCAGCAGTCCGGGTTCACGAAGTACCCATGCTTTATATGTATGTGGGACAGTCGAGACAGAGCCCAGCACTATGTAAAGAAAGAGTGGCCGGCGCGAGAGCAGTTAGTACCTGGGGCGAGAAACATCATAAACGAACCTCTTGTTGACCGGGAGAAGATATTGATCCCACCGCTACACATGAAGCTTGGATTAATGAAACAGTTCACGCGCGCTCTGGACAAGGATGGGAGGTGCTTCAACTACCTGTGCCGAGCCTTTCCTCGACTGACCATTGAGAAGCTGAAAGCCGGCATTTTCGATGGCCCACAGATACGGCAGCTCATAAAGGACACAGAGTTCCAAAACTCCATGAACAGGCTAGAGTGTGCCGCGTGGACATCATTTGTGCAGGTGGTGAACAACTTCCTGGGGAACACGAAGGCAGCAAACCACGCCATACTCGTCAGCAAGATGATAAAGGCCTTCCAAAAACTCGGGTGTTTGATGAGTATAAAGGTTCACTTCCTGTTCTCACACATGGAGAAGTTTCCTGAAAACCTTGGGGCGATGAGCGACGAGCAGGGAGAAAGGTTCCATCAGGACATGCGCCAAATGGAGGAGAGGTACCAGGGAAGGTGGGACGCAGTCATGATGGCGGACTACTGCTGGTCGCTGAAGAGAGACAACCCAGCAGCTGCTCACACACGGGAATCGAAGAAACGCCGATTTATGCCGTGAACTCTAAAATTTTGTGTCACGTAACGCTCATTGTTTTACTAATATTATGAATTCTGCTTATCAAATTTGATGGAGTAAATAAAAACTGAATGACTTTGGATACGTTGACTTTTATTTCTTGAGGAAAACGGAAAAAACGTCAAGGGTTTCTCAGCTGATGATCCGCAGAAATTTGTTTTTTACGCAAAATCGATTTAAAAAAAAATTTCTGTAGCAAAAAATCCTGACCTGATTGAGCAAAACCAAGGTCATTTTCGGACTCAGAGCATCAAAATTAGTCTAATTCAGCTGGAAAACCCTGGACTATTTTCAAAAAATATTTTTTTGTTACCCAGTGTTATTATTCAAAATAAACAGTTTAAATACATATTAACTTGATGTTTTTCTGGCCTAAAGTAGCATAAGAGGCGATAACTTTATGCAATGGGGGTCCCGAGATGTATATGTGTTAATTTTTGGGGTCCCAGCCAAAAAGTTTGGGAACCCCCGTCTTAGACAACCTAATTTATGGCATGCATTTTTTTGGCACATGTTATCTTTGAATGCTTGTTGCTAATTGGGAAGTTGGCATAATTTAGCATTGTCTATTGCTTGCTAAGCTGCTCAAAAAAAAACAACCCAAAAAATCTGTGGTGGAACAAGGATAAATGAGAGACAGATGGCAATTCTTAATTGAGTGTGTCTTTTTAAGGTAAACTCTCGACACTTACTCTGTGGGAGGGGACTAAGGCTGCGTCCGAAACCATTAAATTTTAGCCTCTAAGTACTAACACTAGCAACTAATCCTTAACCTTTCATGGGGTCAACTGTTAAATCTCTATGCAGTTAGTGAACTTTTGCTTCAGCAGCATTTGCCCAATTCAACCGTCCTTACCCAGGGGAAGGGGAAGTGACATCACCAACAGCTGTTTTTCTTCTTCTTTAAGGTCACTGGCAGGCAAACAAAAGCGCATGTCGCCACCTACTGTATTGCATATGCAACAACATAGTGTCCAAATAAAGACATTTAAAGAGAAAAAAAAAATCCAAATGAGCCATCACATTTCCCTTTAGTGTTATTTTATCTCAACAGTTTCATAAAGCTACATTATGCAAATTAGCCATGCGGCTTAAGTTTCTACTAAATGAAAACAAAAGCACAAACTGCCTTCATTTAAGCCATTTACTGAGGCAGGTCTGATATTTGACTGTGCTGTGATGACTCTAACATGTATTTTGTCACTTTTATAAAGTTTGGCTTGTGCAGAATATATATATACACTCACCTAAAGGATTATTAGGAACACCATACTAATACTGTGTATGGCCCTTTCGCCTTCAGAACTGCCTTAATTCTACGTGGCATTGATTCAACAAGGTGCTGAAAGCATTCTTTAGAAATGTTGGCCCATATTGATAGGATAGCATCTTGCAGTTGATGGAGATTTGTGGGATGCACATCCAGGGCACGAAGCTCCCGTTCCACCACATCCCAAAGATGCTCTATTGGGTTGAGATCTGGTGACTGTGGGGGCCATTGTAGTACAGTGAACTCATTGTCATGTTCAAGCAACCAATTTGAAATGATTCGAGCTTTGTGACATGGTGCATTATCCTGCTGGAAGTAGCCATCAGAGGATGGGTACATGGTGGTCATAAAGGGATGGACATGGTCAGAAACAATGCTCAGGTAGTCCGTGGCATTTAAACGATGCCCAATTGGCAAAGCGAAACCACGCGGTGTTAAACAGTAGCTGCTTTTAGAGAGAGCCCCGCGCGTCAGAAATAGAGCAACGCTGCGTCTTTATTTTAATAATTACGGCTAAAACATCATGTCTTCGGGCTTCTGGTAGGCTACTTAAACTAGCGTGCATATTAGCTATATTCAAGATTTAATTTACAGGGCAATCCCAGCAAAGTTTGTAGGTTTACAAGGCCCACAGAAGATCAGCGCGTGTTTCTGACAGGAGGGGGCGTGGCATCACGATGGTTGCTCTCCATCGTGATGTTGCTCATCCATCACGATGGACGATCGTCCCAACCCTAATATATATATATGTGGTGTATATGTGAGTGAGGTGTCTCTCACCCAGCAGGTTGTGGGGTTTGGGGGCGTGTCTAGCCCGGACTGGTGTTCGTCCTGTTCTCTGGACATTTTAGTTTTTTCGTGGCTTTGAAAGATTAAAGTTGACTCACTTGCAGCTCGTATGTGTCCTTGCCTTTCTCGCCACATTGGTGACCCCGAGTCGTGAGCATGACGGATCTGGTGGAAGGACGTGTTTCTCCAACTGCCGCTGCCGCTGGTTTGGCCTCAGCCATGGGCTCGGTCTCAACCGCGGACTCGTCCTCACCGTCTCTCCCGCTCGCACGCCTCCGCTGAGAAACTTCCAGAGTTTTGGCAGTGGTTCCTGCACATCGAGGCTATTTTCCATCTCCGGGGTGTGGATGCAGATGTCTCCAGATACTACTTGGTGGTTTCTGCCCTGGACCAGCAGACTACCCGCAGGGCTATGTTGCTTCGTAGCCCTCCTCCTCGTGGTAAATACTCCGCTCTCAAACAGCTGCTACTGCGGAGGTTCAGTCTGTCCTCGACGGAAAGGGCAGATAAGATTCTCACCCTGCCTGGATTGGGGACAGTACGGCCGTGGATCTTATGGACAATATGCTATCGCTCCTCGGTTTGGATGACAGGTACGGGCAGTTTTGGCTAACTCTCCTCGTCTCGCGGGTATCATCAGGTTCCGGTACATGCGGATGATGTGCCTAAGACCGCGGTAATCACTCCGTTCTGACTTTTGAGTTCCTCCGCATGCCGTTTGGCCTCAAGGTGGCAGCGCAGACTTTTCAGAGGTTGATGGACTCAGTGTTGCGCGGTCTCGATTTTGTGTTTGTCTATCTGGAGGACATTTTGGTGGCCAGCTCGTCTACTGAAGAGCACCACACGCACCTCAGGGAAGTTTTCCGGCGTTTAGACTCTCATGGCCTGATTGTCAACCCAGCCAAATGTCAGTTTGGGTTGCTGGTGATCGATGTTTTTAGGCCATCGCATTTCCGCACATGGCGCGGTTTCCTTGCCTGCTAAGGTCCAGGCGGTGGCATATTTTCCCCGTCCAGTTGTGGTCAAGGCCTTACAGGAGTTTTTGGGCATGGTGAATTTTTACAATAGGTTTATTCCTCACGCTGCCCACCTTCTACAGCCGCTTTGCGTTCGTGTAAGGCCACTGACACCGTCGTCTGGACACCGGACCGGATAGTTGCTTTTGATGGAGCTAAGTCTGCGTTAGCTAGTGCAGCTCTCCTCACTCACCCAGATGCTCCGATTGCCCTGACAACCAACGCTTCCGACTTAGCTGTTGGGGCTGTTGTGGAGCAGCGGGTGGCAGACGCGTGGCAGCCTCTTGCGGTTTTTAGCTGCAAGTTGCGGGACTGCGACCGGGAGTTGTTGGCACTGTTTTTGGCTACTCTGCATTTTCGTTTTTTGCTGGAAGGCCGTTCATTTGCGGCTTACATGGACCATAAACCGCTGACGTTTGCCATGTCTAAAGTAACTGAACCCTGGTCGGCTCGACAGCAGCGCCACTTAGCGGCCATATCTGAGTATACTACTGACATACGTCATGTCACAGGAAAGTCCAACTCGGTCGCGGATTGCCTTGCCCTGTGCTTCTAGGGACGGATTTTTCGGAGATGGCGGCCGAGCAGCCTGGCGACGTGGATATCCTGGCCCTTCGCTCTGTCGGTACAGGCCTTAAGTTTGAGGAGCATGTGCTGCAGGAAGGGGGTCCGGCCCTCCTGTGTGACGTTTTGACCGGACGCCCTCGCCCTGTAGTTCCAGCAGGTTGGCGCCGTCGCATTTTTGACTCTGTGCACTCTCTCTCACACCCGGGTGTGCGCGCATCGGTGAAGCTGGTTAGTTCCCGTTTCGTCTGGCCTGGTTTACGCAAAGACGTTTAGGGGTGGGCGACGTCTTGCGTTGCATGTCAGCGTGCTAAAGTGCACCGCCATACTGAAGCCCCTCTTGAACCTTTTCCGATTCTAGCCAGGCGTTTCGACCATGTGCACGTAGATCTGGTTGGTCCTCTGCCGCCGTCAAAAGGTTTCACACATCTGTTTACTATGGTGGTCCACCACGTCCGCTGATGTGATCAATGCGTTTCTCTCTGCTTGGGTCGCTTGGTTAGGCGTGCCGTCGGATATTACTTCTGACCGAGGCCCCCAGTTTATTTCAGAGCTTTGGTCTGGTATGGCGCGTTCCCTAGGAGTGCAGGTGCACCGCACCACGGCATACCACCCTCAGCTTTGCGCGCCACGCTTACAGATGACAGTTGGGTGGATCGTTTGCCGTGGGTTTTGCTAGGGTTGCGTTCGGCTCCTAAGGAAGACCTCAGCGCTTCTTCTGCTGAGTTGGTTTTTGCTCAGCCGCTCCGTGTCCCGGGTGAGTTTTTGCCGGAGACAGCCACGCCGAGTCTCCGTGCAGCCGTTGGTCCATTTTTGTCCGATGACATTTTTGCTCCGACCCCTATGCACCATTGTTTTCCGCGGTCGTTCGTGCCCACCGCGCTCCAGTCTGCCCGTTTTGTTTTTGTCAAGCCTCCTTATGACGGTCCGTTCCGTGTACTTGAATGGGGTGCCAAGGGTTTTGTTTTGGACATGGGCGGGCGCAGGGAGTTGGTGACTCTGGATCGCCTTAAGCCGGCGTATGTTCTGGCAGACGAAGCTGTGTTGCCAGCCCAGGTTCCTCGGCGTGGTCGTCCTCCTTCCAGGCCCCCGGCTCCGCCTCCTCGCACTGACTGTGAGTCTCAGCCTGGTGCTTCTACTGTTGGTCGGCCCAGCTGTTATGGCAGACTGATTAGGCCCCCGTTGAGAGACTGATTTTTTATGCCACTTTCCCTTAAGGGTGTTCGGGGGGGGGGGGTTTGGGGGCGTGTCTAGCCCGGACTGGTGTTCGTCCTGTTCTTTGGACATTTTAGTTTTTTCGTGGCTTTGAAAGATTAAAGTTGACTCACTTGCAGCTCGTATGTGTCCTTGCCTTTCTCGCCACAATATATGTGTATATATATATATATTTATTTATTTTTCATTTTATTTAATGGGCGCCTGTCAATCAACAGTCACTCGAGGGTGGGGCCGAGGGGGGTGGGGGATTGTTGCAGTGGCTTATGGGATGGCACATTGCTCCTAATCACCGGTTAGTTAGCACCAGAGGTCCCTATGCTAAAGTGGCTATGATAGTTAGCATTGAGGCTCCTTTCCCTAACTCCTTCCTAACTGACAGCCCAATTCGGACACTGACGCACATCCGGTTTGGCGTAAGACCTCTTACCAATCTGCTTGTTTCGGATGTGGCCTGAGCTGCCATCCTGCCATCTTGCCATTTTCCCTCCCAAATTGAGTAATTTATGTAAAAGGGGAGGAGTGAGCACAAGATGTATATCAATATTATGTCTATACTGAGAATGCAGATTAATTTTTACTACAAAATGATCCAACTTCTTGAACCAGCTCAACAATCCAGTTCAATTCTACATGCCTCTTGTCATTGTGCTATAATTGTCGAGAGGGAATACGTTTTTGACTAACAGCACAGGATGCTTCTGTACAGTTTGTGCAGTCCTATCTTATCTTACACGAATGCTAGGATGTTCAAAGAGTGTGCCTTCCGTTTTCACAAATCAATTCAGATTTGTGGCCAATTTTCTCCAGTGCATAGGCTGTGCTGACAAGGCCCTCCTGCTTTACAAGTTTTGCCAAAGAACAACCTTTTACATTTTCTCCAGAAAAAGGTCTTTCTGGATGCTCCTATTGCCTCGTCTGAAACACACAACAAAGACGCCAGCATGGACGTTTAACATGGGATAACAATGGGATAAAACACTGACCCAGGTCCCCTGTGGATAATCTGTCATTCTGTAATTAGGTGCTACTATCGTGGGAGGTGTTGCTGTCCCAATTGAATGAGAGTAATTGGAAGAGGTGGCTGGTATTTGTTAACAGCCTCTGTATGGCTGCTGTAGTAGAAATGATTATATGGGAGAGCACATGAGAAGTAGTAAACTATCAATTTTATTTTCACTTTGGTTCATGTCTCATCCATATCCATTATCATATCTTAGGCAAATCTGGCAGCGGCTTTCTCCGATAATGAAAGACTGGGAGATGACTGGCATCGCACACGCACAATAATCAGTGTGTTTACACGCATGTCAAAATTCAAATTACTGTGTTCTTTTATATTCTAACTCGAGTTTTACTGAATTTTTAGATGTGTTTTTGTATGAACACAGCTCTTTCCTCAGCAAGTCTCAAGTATGGTCTTAATCAAAATATGAGCATTATGGGAGAATACTGTGTTTAAACCTAAGAGTATAAGAGTTATTTGTCCCTCACAAACACTTCCAGTGGTGTAGCTACAACAGGACTATGAAACCTAGTCCTGTGGAAGCATAGCTAGACTTGATTGACCAATTTTACAACAATTTGTTTAGAGTTTGTTGTCAGGTCCCGTACGGATGATGGTATTTGCCTGGCCTGTCAGACACTCCTCCTTTCTGTTCAAAAGAAGAACCGTCTGGGCGGCTGCTCGCAGCCAATCATTTCACGATTTTACCCACATCGGTCCAATCACGCACCAAGAGACGGAAGCCGTCACCTGTCACCACCACGCACTCTTCCAAAACATTAAAGATGGCGGCCGATACACTGTTTTCTTCTGCTCTTTCGTCTGTTTTAAATCATTTGGAAAACATGAAATCCCTAAAACCGGAGCAAGGAACAGCATTCGAAACGTTCCTCGTAAAAAAGGACGTTTTTGGAAAGGCTTTCTGCCGCTTGTTACGGCAACGTATCTAGCGTTGCTCTAATTGGTTGATGCCGTCTGTCAATCACGCCCACCGGGAAATTGTTGAGATCACGCTCGCTCCCAGACTATATGTATTTGAAATATCTATGAAAAGGCATGTCGTTTGGCAGGTCAGGCAATGATGGTATATTAACTTCTCTTGCGTTAGACATCCAAAGTCTCCTGCCTCTCTTTACAACTCTACGAATCGAACACTCATTTGTCTTTTTTTGTGTTAATGCAGATTTGCTCACTACCTGAGAATGTGTTGACTTAATCCAGGTTAATCAAACTCTCTGTTCAACTGTAGCCAATCTATGTTCTTGTGTGAAATAATACAGTATACTGAATGAAAAGGAATGTTAAGAGACAAGGAGAAAAAGGCATAAAATGTTTCACTTGCATTACCACAAGATGCCTTTCTTCACACTCCTTCATTGTGTCCCACATTACCTGTTTCTTTTAGAAAAATTAGATTCAGAGCTTACTTCTTCTCGCTTTGAGTTCAACCTATGCTCTGTTAAAAATGTATGCAGTGTCAATGTTTATTTGCGCTTCACTTTTCTTCCCTTTTCTCTTTTTATTTATTCATTGGAGTTATTCTTTGTCGGGAAAGCTGAATTTCCACAGGGACATTTTCACAGTCACTGGATCATTGTTGACAAGCCAAGTAGCCCAAAAAACAAACATTGTAGAGGGCTTGGCATGCCATTTCATTGTTAAAACCTTCATAATAGTCTTTTTGGCGTCTTACCATACCAGTTTTTCACAAACGTGTATTCATCCTGATACACGCATCCTTCAAGTCAAACGGTGAAACGCGAACGTTTGAATTTTAGATGATGTCACATGCTTGTAAAGGCTTCACCCTGCAAGTTGCCTCAGATGTGTTCTAAAAATGGTTGATGTGACATGAGCATCTGGAAGTACATAATGGATTTGGTCTTTTCCCTGTCATGTTGCATGACAGAAATGAAGAGACATTAATTGAGTCTTCTTGTCTTTGTTTCTTGTACAATTTCTTGTGCACTGCTGACTTGAATTGACTCTGGTCTCTTCATCTTATCATTAAATGAAACGTAAATGTACAGAGTCATATGCTAATACAGTATCAACCAGCTTATTTATCCAGCTTGCTATGGTTAGCTTTTCTGCAGCATGCAATCTTGTCTCGGTCACAAGCTTTTTAGGCTTTCTTTACAGTGATCTCCTGCCCAAAAAGCTTTCCTGTCTGACAGCGGCGTCTTTTCTGCACTGGAAGGATCTGAGTGCTTCTGTGCAATTCTAATCAGTGCAGTGTGGGAAGGGAGGGAGAAAGGTGGAGTAAGGTTAGAGGGACAGAGAAAACTGAGCATGTGTGAGCATTGGTTAAAGAAAAAGGGGCAAAATAGAAGGCAGAGGCACACGGCGGGGATGGGGCTGAGCTGTGTGTATTTGTGCATTTTGTCGCTGTGTTACAGAACAAGAGGCAAGAAGCGAGACACAGTGAGACGGAGAGTGCAAGCCAAGGAAAGAGAGAGAGAGGCAGTGGGAGGGACTGACGGAGAGGTGGTTACGTTGAGCAGCACCCCACTTCATCAGGCAGCATACGGCAGCCCTGCAGTGCGATCACACAGCACGGGGATGGGGCTACGAGACTGACAGCGGGAGAGAGACAGACAGGGAGAAAGCTTGAGGGATTTGCTCGGACGAGGAAGGGGGATGATCAATGACTGTGTTTTCTGTCGTGGATGTTGGAAGGACGTGGCAGCAGTGGATGAGGCTGAGGCAGGTCTGTGGTGTTTCATACTGAAGCAGCCGGCGCCAGGACGTTATGCCCTGTGAGCAGTGAGGGGTAGTGCGTGCCAGCCAGCAGCAGCTGCTGTGACTGCTTATGTGCTGCCTGCACGTCTCAGACAGGCAGGGGATGCAACAAACCTCTGCTCTGAGCAGAGAGGCTGCAAGCCGTACTCAGCACCAAGGTGGGCTGTGGTGGGAGTGGAGGGTGCTTGTCTCAAGAAAGAAGCTAGCTTAACCTGCTTTGAGATCCTGCATAAATCCGCGCCTCACACAGTCTATTGGATCTGTTTGTCTGGTGGATCTGATATTGGAATTAGTGCTTTGAGACATGAAGAGCACATTCTCAGGTGGAGCCTTGCAGTCAGATAACATCTCAGCATCTCTCTGAAGACTCTGGATTTTGGGAGGCAAAGACATTACTGGCACCAACAAGGGCACCAATCTTTTCACCCTGAGGGAAGAATACCTGGAATTTTTCCAACCGGATTTACACCTGGATCACTAATTGAGGATTTGGCTCAACTTGGAAATTATTTGTGTTATTTGTGTTTCTTTTTGGCATAGGATATACAATATGTCTACCTGACAATACATCTTTTGGCCTTGAAGGGAGGACTACAAATGATTTAAGACATCTTAATTCTTGATCAAAAGTAACACAAGTACCTCATCATTGATACAGAATGCTGCAACGTTCCATGTATGAACCGTGCCCTAGCTTTCAAAGAGGTTGACCAATGAAGCCATGGGACACAGCCAGAGCCTTCCAAGTATGTGGTGAAGAGCCCCAAAAATTTGGGAAACCTAAAATTATCTTTGTACAAGTAACAAAATGCACTTAGATTTAGTGGCTTTTTGCTGCTGTACACAATATCATAACTATAATGGTCTAACCAAATCTTCTGTAGGTTTTTCTCATCTGTAGTTTTATTTATTTATTTTACTATTTAGACACTTGTATTTCACTCGCTCATCTTCTCACTAAAGGAATGTTTAGTGAGCCGTGTTTGTTGGAAGATGCCATAGTGGCTCAGTCCAACATAACTCAAGTTTCCAAATTTCAGATGGGCTTCCTTCCTTGCACTACCTCCACCCTCGCTTGACATCTTCAGTCAGTCACTAACACCCGTAGGTGTAGCCAAGTCCACCCCCTGCAGGGCTTACGGGGCCTGCAGCACTTCCTCTCCTCGTGTGTTTGAATTAGCGGGCGCCCGCCTGTACCGTGGGAGCCCCTCACCCCCAGCCTGGACCCTGTCTCCCCCTCACCCCGCCTGGTGCTGCTGCACTCGGCTCTGCCTCTGCTGGCCGAGGATGATGTGGCAATGCCATGTGTCGTCCTCTGAGTGCCGCTGCTACCGGCTGAACGGCTTCTCCCTGCTGAAGCGCTTCCCTCTCTCGGCAGATGGGGCCTGTGGTAAAGCCCTGGACCAGCCGGTGGGAGAGTGGCTGGAGCACGTGGGTCTGCCGCAGTACGAGAGCAAGTTCCTGCTCAATGGATTTGACGACCTACGGTTCATGGTGAGTCACCTGCATGTCATCTCACGGGTCAGATCCACTTTGCATCACCTTCAGCATGTGGCCCACCCACTTATTCTCTTTTACTGCTGTCTTCCAGCACATCACTGTACTGTATGAAGCCTTGCCTGATCGTCTCCCCCATTACCCTGCTTACCATTCTCCTTAACCTTTTTGCAAAGCAAGACCCTGCTTTTATTTATGGTCTTACACTGGATCCTGTTAAAGAGCTGTCACTTATGGCAAGACAAATGATTAGGCTAAGCCATTTACGTTTCCCCAGCAATCCCAGTTATACTGCCTCATCCACCAAAATGTTCCCTCGCTCTCTGCTGTTATGAAATTCACAATTCCAACTTGCATGTACTAGATAAGTTGAACATAGTCACATTTCATGAGCGCTCCTGAAATCTTACTAAATCCTGCCGTATGCTCTGCCTGTGGTGCCAATATCTATGCTAATAATTATGTCCACCATGGCACATTATTAGTTAGTCTTGTACTGTAGTCTAATTACTGTAGTATTAAAGTTATTCTCTAAAGGTATTAGACAAGAAAGCTAAAATTATAGTCTACATTTGTGTGTCAGAGACATGCCTCATCTTACTAAAGAGATTATTATGTTCCTTCTAAGGAAATTAAATTTTAATGACAACAACATTTATGTTTTCAAATTTCTTGTTTCTATAAAAACGTTTGTGCACGAATAGTCAGGCCCAAAGACTGAATGTAAACATTTCTCAGACTATAAAGCTGCATTAGCACACAGGCTATTACATCAGATTGTCACAGCTGAGTACAGTTAAATGGGACCAGTAAACTCAGGGGAAAGTGATTGTATTCTCAAAGCCTGATTGTCGGGTGGCTCTCTGATGGTTTACTTCCCAATGAGGCTGTAGAAGAGCACCGCATGGACATGTTTTTACACAGAGTACTGTGTGAGCTCAGAGTGGCTTTGTTTATAGCTGACATCATACTGGAGATGTGCTATTCATAGACCTCATATGACACTTACAGTATGTAAAGGTCAACATACGGATTACAGCTGGACAAATTAATTTGCTATTATTAGTTTTTTGGGCAAACGTGTGTGCACACATTGTGCTCCATATGAGTGAAAACATTAAATTAGCATAATTAACATTGCCAACATCATTACTGCTTTACCTTATTCAATTATGTAAATTAACACAGCGATTTGTTATAATGTTAGAGTTAAAATAGAAATATTGTGCTATTTGTCAAGAGTAAAAACTATAAACAAAAGAAGCTCTGAATCGCAGCTGGATAATGATTATGGATCATTAGGCATTGTGATGTTCATGTTCATGCTACGCCTAATGCGTCTTGAGACTTGATGCATGGAGGAGATAAATCATTAGCTTTACAAGGGAAATTTAACATGGATATTTATTATGTGGCAGTGGAGGTTGCCAACAGGGAAAAGGTCATAGAAGTCGTCTGGAATGTGAATGTTTCATATTGTGCCCTTTGTGCCAGACAGGATTTGTATGTGATCAATCTCAGTTTACACTCAACTTGTTTGAGGGACAGAGGAGGAGCTATGGATGGTGTGTTCTGTGGTATGGTGTGTTCCTTTCACTTTAAAGTTTAATACAACAAAAGATCAATAATGAATGATCAAATGGATCAGGATAAAAGCAGTAATGAAGACTCTTTGATTGTGTCAGCTGTAGGGCTGCAACTAACGATTATTTTGGTAATCAGTTAATCTACCAATTATTTTACGATTAATTGATTTATTGCATGGCTATGAAAGGTGTATGAAAATTGTATTTTTTCAAACTTTTTACCCCAAAAGCCAAAGTGACGCCACTTGAGCTTTTTTTGATGGAGTAATCTTAAAGTGAATGTTTGTAAGAAGCTCTTCGTGCTAATTCTGATTTCTGATTGGATGAGACATAGACAGATATTTATGGAATTTACAATGTACAAAACACTACATACATTTTTCATAAAAAATACAAAATTTGTCATGTAATTTCTGCTCTATTTGAGTCTGTGTCTATTTCAATAATCAATTAGTTGTTGTTTCATCAATGAGTTGCCAAAGCCCTAGTGTGCCGTAATACATTGTAATAGAATCTATGTCCACCCTGATGTACATTAATACTGCTTTGAGTAATGAATCCAATTTTATACAAAAGAATGTTTAAAGTGGACCTGGAGGAAAGCCACCCAGACAGAGACTGAACGACTCCACACAACCTGTGGTCCTCGGACCTTCTTGGTGTGTGAACAGAGTGCTAACCACATAGCCACTGTGCAGTGTTTCTGTCCTGGTTCTGAGTCTTGCAAATAATTTGATTCACAAAAGCAGAAATGAACATAATGTCATTGTGCATATAAACAAAATAAAAGGGAAAATTATAATTTAATTAGTTAGCTTCATGAAACAGTTTATAGCATATGCATTTTATTGGTTGATTGTTTCATCTTTCATGCAACATGATCCGTGTCCCCATTAACAGATAAGACCGGACCCTTATTTTTTAAATTAGGCTGAAATACATATTATTGTCATATTTTTTATATAATCCTAAAATGAGAACAACATTAAAAAAAATGATGTGCTGTTGAAAAACTCTTGACTAATCCTTGATATTTTATGCTCTGTACTCCTTGATGTGGATCAGAGCCAGCATTTAATATGCAAATACATCAGATTTAATGGTCAAAAAATAACTTCCCATCTCACTCTTGTACCAAACAGTGTTTACAGCCAATATGTCACGTGACTGGCTTGTAAAGTTGCCTCCAGAGGTAGAGAGCAATACTCACATGAGCCGACCTATGCATGTGATGATTGCTCTGAGATACAGCTTTTGAGGGATCATGAATTATGAACAGCCGTGTGCCCATTCTCATCATTTTCATGCACTTGTTACAATTGTGGGCCTCATTCATGGCACCAGAAGTGGGGCGCCTGTAGACTTTGTTCTTACACATTTTGTTTACTCTTATCACTGTATTTTAGATACAGATACACGACAATATGAACCAGAAATGCGTGATGTTACATTGATTTTCCATTTAATCAAGCTTGTATTTATGAGGAGGGTCTGTAAAGATTGAAAGTAAAATCTATGTTACATTTTAAGTTCCTTTTTTTTAATTCTTACTGACCACTGGTCACTGGTGGAATGGATGTTTATTTGTATAGTACTTTACACATGACACAAGTCACCCAAGTGCTTCACACAGTGTAGGGGATTTGTACTTCATTCACTCCACACACGGTATGTAGCCGCAATTTCCCCTGGGGTAGACTGACAGAAGCGCGACTGCACACATCTGCGCCCACAACATTCATGCTGGCCTATTATACATGTTTTTAGTGGTAGGGAAACAGAGTACCCGGAGGAAGCCTACGCAGACACGGGGAGAGCATGCAAACTCCACACAGAAAGGCGTCCGGGGATTGCACCTGGGACCTTCTAGTACGAGCACTAACTGCTAAGCCACTGTGGGGCCATCCTAATCCACTGCTGCATTAACTAAATACATTTAGATGAAGGACTACCTTAGCTGTATCTGCAAGTCAACTTAGATTAGATCAAACTATCAAGGCTCATAAGCCATGTAAGAACTGAACCATACATTCCCATCACATATTTTAAATGCGGCATGAAATAATAAGTTTGGCGAGTCTCCCGAGGCATCATCAAACTTCAAAACTGTGTTAATAAAAGTGAAAGTCTATTTTGGGACTCCCTTACATCAGAGCGCTTCATTTTGACCTTTATTCTAGCGATCAGTGAGTAATCTCCAGACTGCATCCTGATACAAGGCTCTGAATACTGCTGCATTGTGCTCTGAAGCCAATCCAATGAGAGCGATTGAGTAAAGACTACCCAACATTTTAACATTCTTGGCCAGGAAGACTCCATCTACTGTAGCTACCCAAGGGATAAACCACTAACCTCTGCTCTTTTCTTAAGCCTTGTCAAGGAACAGAATTAGACAAATAGACCCTGCAAGATAGAAAATAACACATCTAAATGTGTAATGTCTAAATGTCTTACAAATATCTCTATGATGCTCAGGGAGTTCAGTACTCATTTATAGTATTGCATTTTGGACACAAAATATCTGCCTATAAAGGTTCATCATCACAAATAAGTACCCATGGATCTGAAAATCTGTAGAGAAGTAAACACTTGAGTCTAAATCTAATGCGTGTGATACATTTTACAAATTGCTAAAATCATCATTCCCAATGGTTCTTTTCAAATACCAAAGCTGAGTGATCTTGTTGACGCTATTTCCAGAGCCTTTGTTTGCTGGGATTCGCTCGCGATCAGATTGATTACTCCTGGCATGCACAATTTATTTGACTTCATTGTCCTCCCACTCGGGTGTTACAGCTTGTGTCAGGGAGGTGCCTCATGTGTGTCTATGGCATGGCCTCACACTCATATTAACATGCTTCTGTTTGGTCATGGTGCATATTCTCCTCGTTGAATGTCATGATCCTGTATTCAGCTCTTGTTTACTGCACCACACCGTCTTCTACAACCTCTACAGTCAGTCCAATAGAGATGGCAATAATAGATTTCTTTTCTTGTCCTCACTGTGTATTCAGTCAGCGCATGTCTGATCCTGCATGTACGTAATGTATGCATAAGTGGTGGTCTGCGTGTGAATGTGTTTATTTGTATGTCTCTGGATGTCTCTGTGTCTGTGCCTGTGCAGGGAAGTAACGTGATGGAGGACCAAGATCTCAGAGACATCGGGATCACTGACCCGGGACACCGAAAGAAAATCCTCCACGCCGCACGCAGCTTGCCTAAGGTACTTAACATCAGAGCGCCGAGGTGGGACAGTGACAGATAGCACCTTAGGAAGAAGAGGGGACTCAGAATACATCATCATAAATGGAGCAGATAAGCCAAAACTAAATAAAATGACTAATGTTTTGTATTATGGGTGAACATGGCCTATTTCTCCCTGGAAAGCGTGGCTGAAAAGCGCTTGTTATCTTGCCATTAAATTATACACAGGAAATAGATGTCTTTGTCTGTGAGGGTGGGTCATCAATCTTTCTTGAAGCAATCTTACACTCATTACAGATAAATGCACAGGATACTGTGTTTCACTTGATGTACATAGTTTATTTGTGCCACCTGCAGGTTTAGTGGATCAGCCACAATATTATACTAATGTACTGTAGATACATGTACTATATATAATGCTAGTATCTTAAGAGTCAACTGTATTTGAGTGAGTGGTGGTGATCGGGGAGGCCGACGGCACAGATTGGCAGATTAATGATTCGCCGAGTCTCCTACACTCTCTCATCCTAGTGTGAGCCCAGATTGAAGTACTATCTTTATCTGGATTTTTTTGCAAATCTGGCTGCAAGGGGAAAAATATGACATTATTTTTGACAGTAAAAGTAAAGTATTTTTTTTATATTTGTTTCTTATTTGGAGAGATTGTGTGTGTGTGTCTCTGTGTGTATGTGTCTCTGTGTGTGTGTGTAGGTGTGTGTGTGTGTGTCTGTGTGTACCTGTACTAATGACATTGTGAGGACCCGACATTTTTGTAAAGTGAGGACATTTTGGGTGGTTCTCACTTAAGGACTGTTTGAGCGTCAAGATGTGGTTTTAGGGTTCATTGATACATTTATCATTAAATAGGATGCTATATTCAATATAAAGTGTAAGTGAGAAACAAAATCCCATTTCACCACTGTTTGCTCTATAGTCATATTTTTATATTTTTGGTTATATAATACACTGCATTGTAACACAGTATGATTAGATAACATCCGATTTACTAGCATTGTTTGCTTCTTTGCTTACTTACAGTATGCGCTCTTTTTTTGCCTTCTTCAGGTGAAGGCACTGGGCTGTGATGGCAACACATCTCTTGCCTCTTGGCTGGATAGCCTTGGACTG
The DNA here is from genome assembly GCA_007210695.1 of Neogobius melanostomus. Lineage (NCBI taxonomy): Eukaryota > Metazoa > Chordata > Actinopteri > Gobiiformes > Gobiidae > Neogobius > Neogobius melanostomus. The sequence continues at coordinate 2,999,700 of VHKM01000073.1, read as the reverse complement.
CATGAGTACCTACCTAACTTTCTCACCAGTGGCTACCGCACGCTGGAGTGTGTTAAAAACCTGTGGGAACTGGAGATTGTCAATGTATGTATTCTTTTGTAAATTTATTTTACAACTAAATGATTTGTTGCATCTTGTGTATCAGTGTATAAATGGAAAACAAATACAACAAATGTAATTGCCAACACAGTGCTTCAGTAACATGCAAATTATATGTCTGGTGCACAAATATCATTCCGAAATTATGCAGTAATTAGAAGATAAGGCATCATGCCTAAATGAAAGTTATGTGTGCTGACGGAAAATATCTTCATTTTGATTTATCTGTGTGGAAATGGCTTAACATTAACATCATTAGTGATAACAAAGAGCAAACATGTGGCACTTTAGCTGCACATGTAGAACATCTAGCATGTATGTTAATTTATCTGTTATTCCGGTGATTTCTGCTGTTTTTATATTGATACATGGCAAAGAAAAATGCAAAAAATACAGTGCCTTGCGAAGGTACTAATACACCTTGAACTTTTGCACATTTTGTCATGTTTACAACCCTAAACATAAAGATTTTATTTTGATTTTTTTTACTGAAAGTTCTCACACAAGTAACAGACAACTGTGAAGTGAAAGCAAAATGATACATGATTCTGTTATTTTTCAAAAAATATAAAACCTAAAGTTGGGCGTGCATAAGTATTCATACAGCATGAAATAATACTTTGTTGAACCCCCTTTTTCTGCAATAACAGCAGCAAATCTTTAGGGGTATGACCTTCAATTATAATTTAAAAGATACTTATAAACATTGTTTTTAACTTCAAAAAGAAAGTTATCTTTGGGGCATTTAATATTATTTTATGCAGAACATAATCAAGACTAAACTTATTTAGTTTTATTCAACTAAAAAATAAAGAAGCATGGCATGAGTTGCTTTTGGAAAATCTTTTTTCTGACTAAATGAAATCAAAGTGTAAAGATAGTCACTATACATATTTTTCTTTTGCACCACTGATTTGTGTTTTGTACCAACATAACAAAAACAGGAGGTGTTTCCTCTTTGATTTCATGTACAGTAGTATTAGTCCCAGACCTGGTTTCTTTATGAGCCTCAGAGCCACAGGTTTAAACCTGTATAAACCGTCAGACAAATGATCCGGTCAGAAATAACTATGTGACTTGCGTGTTTTGATGACAGTCCTCCTCTGTAGCACCTGGAGCTCCACCTCTGTTTCACTCAATGAATGAGTGAATGAATGAATGACGTTCCCCTTTTCTGTCGTACACTCCTCACGGTCCTGAATCTTCTCTCCATTAAATGTCCATGTCCTGGGACATAACTGTCTGTCCAAGTCAGCGAGGGTTGTCCCAAAGTGGGAAATAAACAAGCAGTAGCTAAAGCAGAGCTAGTTAGCATTGTAATGCTACCTCCAGCAGAGTCCGTTTAGACGTCACTTCTGAAGGAAGAAAGTTGTCCAAAGTCCATTAGTTTGACTAAATCCGTTCACCACCTCTCAGGCAACAACTAGTAGTACAACTAGTAGTACTTATAAAACACATTAAACCAATAGTATTGTTGCAAAAAAGAGCTATCCGAGTAATTCATAAAGTTGGGTTTTTGGACCACACAAACTCATTATTTTTAAAATCAAAGATCATGAAGTTTTGTGACATTGTTGAGTTCCAAACTGTACAGATGTTATACAAAGCAAGATACAAACTGTTACCGGGCCAAATACAAAGAAGGTTCCAAGAACGTACTGGTTGTTATGAATTACGTGACGAATTAAACTTTAGGACTCAGAAACATAGCTCAACTTTGAAAAGCTTTAGTCCGACAGTTAATGGTGTACAATTGTGGAATAAACTGGAAATGGAGTTGAAACGAAGTCCAAATATCAACCTGTTCAAATATAAATACACACAAAAGACTTTTGAAATATACAGAGAAGAAGAAATGTGTTGCCACTAGGAGGCGCAGTAGGATCAATTATGTGTGTTTCCTCTATAATCAAGGAAGAGTGTTGCTGCTTGGAACGGTTGTCATTCTATTGCTCAAATTTACAAATTGAGAATTAGGGTAGGCAAGTTATGAATCTGTTGAGAGGGACCCTCCCAACGGGCTCAAAACCTTGTCTTTTAATGCACCACTCAGCATAGGAACATCATCTACAAAATCAGCTGTTAGGGCAGCTGGGTGGGGGTTTGTTGAGGGGGAGTTACTGCCCTCTTCAACTGGCCCGCTCTACACCCTGGCTTTTTAATGCACCACACTATGCAGGGCTTACATCACACTTCACATATAACTCAATTAAACAAATATAATAATAATGATAATTAAACCCAAATTAAATTATATTAAGGATGGTAATGACAACTGGGAAGTAGCAAGATCTCAGAGTATAATATGTATTAATGCACCTTTATAACATAAAAGTAGCACATTCTTTTGTTGTTCTTTATTTTGCTGTTGTTTTTATTTTATTCTTCATTATTTATTGTTACTTTGCCCTATGTTCCTTTGTTTATGATTTGCTACCTTGTAAATATTAAATGTAATGTTATTATTTTTATTTTGGGGTGGGCGCTTATAAGCCTTTGGCTTCAGCCCACTCCCTTTGAGCAGGTTAACTGCTCAAACAAATAAATAAACTAAGATTCTCCGGTCTCTCAAATGAGAACTTTTTCCTCCGATCGTCCGTGAGCTCAGAGCTGCTACTCGCGTTTGTTTACAGTATACGCCTCCTCGCTTCCTCTTTCACCTGTTAAATCAAAAAGTATTATTGCACGTCTCTGATTGGTTGAATTAATGATATGAAGTGACGTTTTTATACCATATTAGAGCGCCATTCGTTAGATCGTGAGGGTGCCGTTCCAAGCATAAAACTACACATTTATGATGCTGTTGCGGCACACAATGAAGCTGGCAGACAAAATTACACGCTCCTTCCCCTCCACTCTCTCTCCCTCTAGTGTATAAAACACCTGTACAGAAGAAAGTCATGATTTTGCTAAACTTAAAACGTTTTATTTATTTTTTTATTTGCAAAGATTTATAGGAGGGGCGGTGCCCCACCGCTCATAATGGACCAGCCGCCACTGCTAGAAACTGACATTTTAGCCCATTCCTCTTTACAAAACAACTCAAGCTCTGTCAAATTAGAAGGAGATCGTTTGTGAACATCAGTTTTCAGGTCTTTCCACAGATTTTCAATAGGATTTAGGTCAGGACTTTGACTGCTATTCTAACACATTAATATGTTTGTTTTTAAACCATTCTATTGTAGATTTAGCTTTGTGTTTTGGGTCATTGTCCTGCTGGAAGGTGAATCTCTTCCCCAGCCTCAATTCTCTTGCTGACTCCAGCAGGTTTTCCTCCAAAATGTCTCTGTATTTGTATATAATTCAATGATTTGGCTCCATCCATCTTCCCAACTATTCTTACAATCTTCCCAGTCCCCGCTGAGGAAAAGCAGCCCCATAACATGATGCTCCCCCACCATATTTGACACTGGGGATGGTGCACTCAGGACGATGAGCAGTGTTAGGTTTGTGCCATACATAACGTTTTGCATTTGGGCCAAAAAGTTCAATTTTTGTCTCATCTGACCAAAGCACCTTCTTCCACATGGTAGCTGTGTCCTCCATATGACTTCTAGCAAACTTCAAACAGGATTTCTTATGGCCTCCTTTCAATAATGGCTTTCTTCTTGCCACTCGTCCATGAAGGCCAGATTTGTGTAGAGTACGACTTACAGTTGTCCCATGTACAGATTCCCCAGCTCAGCGGCAGTACGTCGCAGCTCCTCCAGAGTTATCTTGGGGCACTTGGTTGCATTTCTGACCAGTGCTCTCCTTTTTCAGTCTGTTAGTTTACGTGAACGGCCGTGTCTTGGTAAGTTCGCAGTGGTGCTATACTCTTTCCATTTCCGTATGATGGATTGAACAGTGCTCCATGAAATGTTCAAATCTTGGGAAATCTTTGTATAACTTAACGCTGCTTTAAACTTCTCCACAGCTTTATCCCTGACCTCTCTGGTGTGCTCCTTGGCCTTCATTTAGTGACCAATACACTCCGACCATAGCTCTGAGGCCCTCACAGAACAGCTGTAGTTATACTGAGAGTAGATTACACACAGGTGGCCTCTATTTAATGGTTAGGGCAAGGTGTGAACATTCTGCAGTCATTAGGATTGTTATAAAGGCAATTTAATGCACTTCGAAAATGCTGTATGAATACTTATGCACGCCCCACTTTTCACTTTTCTATTTTTTGAAAAATAACAGAATCATGTATCATTTTGCTTTCACTTCACAGTTGTCTGTTACTTGTGTGTGAACTTTCAGTAAACAATTCAAAATAAAATCTTTATGTTTATGGTTGTAAACATGACAAAATGTGCAAAAGTTCAAGGTGTATTAGTACTTTTGCAAGGCATTGCAGATGCAGATTTAGTTTCTCCTTATTAGGGATGTCCCGATCCGATCATGTGATCGGAAATCGGGCCCGATCGCGTGGTTGCAAACTCAATCGGGATCAGACATTACTTCCCGATCAGGACTCGGATATGTATGCATGTCCATTCTCATTACTTGTGATCAGATTTCGAGCTATCGCGAACCACTTTCTGTCCTCTCCCCCAGCACCTCTGTCACTCACTCCACCTGGCTGCGTCAAATCGCTCGCACTATCCGCTCAGTCCGTGTCCCCCCTTCGTCTGAGAAATCCCCAAATCCAGTGAGAACGGACGGGGAGAGAGCTGTAAGAAGTAACAAACAGCTGTTTTTATCGCTATTACACCGCCACATGTGATTGAACCGCAGCTACTCAGACCCGCACTGAGCGGAGAAACCCTCCTCTCATTTCTGTGGAGATGTTTAAAAGTCCGTGATGGACAGAGACCAGAGCCTGGCCCGCTGCGCTCATACGTGCGCAAATACGCTGAAAGACGAGGGGAAACTTCTGTCTCTATTGATAACCTAAACCACTGCCTCCTCTCTTCACTTACACGTCAACGCGCTACATTCAGCTGGTGAACTGAGGAAGAAGCACTTGTTTTCACTCCTCTGGTTGTCTTAAGCCTTTAGTAAAACGCACGCACTCTGTACACGCCCACAGTAGATGACGCGCGTTCACCCCACGGTGAACGGTGCACGTGCACAGCTCAGTGAACGGTGCACTGCGCGTGCGGACCTCGACCCCGTCCCTTATTAAAGAGACTATAATCAAGTTAACATGGCACATTTAACTTTGTGTAATGGCCACATTAATGCTGTTTGTTTTCAGTACTGCCAGACAGTTTTGTACATTGCAGTGTACAAAAGTGTACAATATTTGTTTAAAACATCATTATAGTCATGCAATTGTTTCAGATATTCTTATTAAAGATTATACACTATTGTAGCATTATTCTTAATTGTAATTGGAGTTGAAGAGTTTAGTTAACAGTAGCAGTTTCTTGTGAATGCAAAGTTGCAGTCCAATGTATGTTGCTGTATGTTGTGTTGTATGCTTTTGAATATGTTTGTCATTCTGTCTAAACCGTTGACTATAGAGTGATGGAGTTTCACGTCACTGGTCTGTTAGGGCACAAAGGGAAAGAGTATGTAGCATTTGCATTCCCTCCCTCAATGTTTATACAGTATGTAATAGGGTTGGGATGTCTCCTTAATTGGCAGTTGACGATGTTTACAGTGAACCATCGTGATGGACGATGATATCGTCCGTCTCTCATTATAAGCATTTTATAAAGACATTTACATAGCCTATATATAGGCTGCATATTATTTATGTTAGGAAAAATGTGAGATTGCAGGATAAATGTATCTAAACTAAACATAACCTGAACAGTCATGGAACATGAATTTTGCAACAGAAATGCGTTAAAACTCGTGCGTAAAAGTCTCAGATGAGAACTTATTCAGAGCGTCATCGGCTCCTCAATACCAAGGCTCTTATCACACTAATACGAATGTAAATCGGAGCTTATTATTTGCATTTGCTAAATTTGCATTAACGTAATGTTTAAGAAACAGTGAGTGAACGGGACAATATTTAGAAGTTTGCATCGTAGCCTACGTTTTTGAAGCTGCCCCACGCGCCGCCCGGTCTGTGTGCTCGTAGCCTCGTACCTCCGCGCCTCTTTCTCTCCTCTCTCTCCTCTCTCGACCCTACGTGAGAATATCCAAACCCATGCGCTCTCAGCTCCAATGTGAGATCCATTGCGGCATTTTAAAACGAAGCGAAACCACGTGGTGTTAAACGGTAGCTGCTTTTCGAGAGAGAGACCCGCGCGTCAGAAATAGAGCAGCGCTGCGTCTTTGGTTTAATAATTACGGCTAACATCATGTCTTCAGGCTTCTGGCAGGCTACTTAAACTAGCGTGCATATTAGCTATATTCGAGATTTAATTTACAGGGCAATCCCTGCAAAGTTTGTAGGTTTACAAGGCCCACAGAAGATCTGCGTGTGTTTCTGACAGGAGGGGGCGTTGCTCATCCATCACGATCCACAACCCTAGTATGTAAAGTGGAAACTAGGCCAGAAGCTGCAGTAAGTGTTGTAAATGCAGCGCGGGGATTCTTGTGTCCAGCAGACTGTGTTGTTCTGGTTGGGAAGAGAAGCAGAACTGCCTCAGAGCATCTTGGCACAACTCGCTTTGCCGTTACGGTCTTTGCTTACTTTTCATTCCCTCCCTGGAAATAAATATTAGTCAATAAACAAAAATTCAGAAAGTTGGATTATATCTTCATATTGTCCCAGAACCCTCTAATGCTCATACCAAAAGCCTCCAGACATGATTCATTGAGCTAATAAGAACACAATTTTTTAAATCAGAAATTTATGGCTGATTTCAGTGTATTAAAGCAGCACTCCGCTATCAAACCATAAGAGTCGTAGGTTGTTGAGTAAAATCTCCCACACATCCCATTTGTTCACTTTAGTTTATTAGAAGCACATCTCAGCCGGAGATCATTTTGAGACAGAGTTGAGACGTGAACAAGCCAAGCTAACATTGTGCTAATTTTATCCTCTGGCTTCCTGGTTCGCGTTGGAGGAAATGTGCTATATTTTCAAACACAACAGCGAACATGGTCTGTTTTTCTTTCAAATTGTCGCTTTTACAATGTAGATCTATGGTGCCAAAGTGCCAAAGAGGTTTTGAGGCAATCAAGGGAGAATGTGGCTACAAACAAATACACCTGAGATAATTTAGGCATTGGTACATTTATTTAGAATGTGAGGGGAATACAAATGTTTGCCTTTATTATTAGTCTTCTCTTCAGTGTTTCAGAAGAAGCAATAAAGTCAACTCAAATCCATGCTTAACATACACAAGTATTCTAATATTTTTATTATGTAGTTCTGCATTGGACTAATTAATGTATTTGTGTTGCTATTTTTGACTGAACAGTAACACTTTTTCTACACATTCTGAACAAATTGCATTTGTTTCTGTGTTATGAAACTACAAATAATCCTAAAAGTCCAAAAATGGATCTTGAGTCATAGTGGACCCCGAGAAGAAGATGATGCAGTACTTTAAGCTTATGGCGAAACAGATTGAGGCTAAATTATTGACGAGAGTGGTTTGAGTTTGCCTGTGGATGGCTGCCAGTGCAGGCTGCGTGTCACCATCTCTGTGTCAGTGTACTTTAGATAGATCACCATTAGCTCGCACAGGATAAATGCTTGTATTTGAGCCATTGATGTGACAAGTCCGTGAAAAGTAACCTTGCACCGATGCTGTTTTGTGCAGGTTCTTAAAATTGGTCCCCTGGGTCACCGCAAAAGGATCATTGCCTCTCTCGCCGAGCGACCTTATGAAGAGGCGCCCTCCAAGTCCCGTCGTCTCTCTCCAATTTTGGTAAAATCCATGAAGCAGAAATTGATATAGTGAAAGTTAATATAGTCTGACTGGAAGATTATTTAACAGGCATACACCAGTGACTTAAAATGGTGCAGGAAAAAATGATTATTGCATAAGCTAAATTATATAGATTCAGTGCACACCTACTGTAGACACTATATCCAGTAGCTTTTTAACCTGTGATGATTATAAATATTAAATACTCAAATGATTATTATCCTGTCATAAGTGGTTACAATCCAAGGTTTTGGACAGGAAGCGCAATCAATCCAGCCTAAGTTGGCAGATTTTATTTTAATTTTTCTCTGGAACCTCAAGGAAACAACACAATAGTTTTCTTGTGTTAATCATATTGATTTTGATATTGTTTGTTTCCCTGTCAATATAACCACCTTGCCACAATATTGCATTCTTATTTTGTAATTCACTATATATAGGCTATAATTGTGGCTATTGCAAGAGTGTTGTACTTGATGGTCCTGCTGTTGTGCTGTTTACCCTGTATATTATAGCTATTCTTTCTTAAATGAAAATGGGGCAGGCTGCACACTGAGGAGTAATTCCTTATCAATGGGATTTTGAGGAAATGGGTTTATTTCTGTCATCTGCAAAATCTACTTTGGGAGTGAGATTCTTCAATATAATGTGTTCACATCAGTTTCCTTAGGCAGATTAAAACACCAAAGAAAAGGAGAGAGAATTGAGACTCTCTATGGAAGATGATCTTTTGTGGGGGATTACGCCTGGCTGTAGATCAGGAAAGCCAGACATAAAGCAGCTCATTCATCTGTCTTGCCTGTTTTGTTTGTGGCAGTTCCATGACCTGCTGACCCAGGGCAACACGCCCCTGGGGCAGCTCGACCCCTACACCAGTCGCTCCATGGACATGCTCCTGCCCCTGACTGAGTCCGACAGGCGGCGCAGGGGCTTTGATCAGGACTGTAGCGTTTCTCTTCGCTCATACAGCGAGAGGCCAAGATCTGTGGTACGTTTTTTCACAGTTCTTAAATTCTGGTCAGATTTCAATATACAGTAGCTTTAAGTGCGATTCCTCTTGCTCAATTATGTTGGAATATTGAGCTCATATACTGTAGCCTTATTTTGAGCGAGCAATGTTACTGAAGTTGCATCACTCTTTATGTTTCTGTAAAGGAAAGACAAAGTGAAAGACAGAAAGATCGTTTTCACCTTCGACCTTCAAGCCATTCTGCTACCTATGCCACAGTGTCTGCTTGGCATCACCAACCGGAAAAACTCATCCTGGACTCTTGTGGATATGAGGCTACTGTATGTTACATTCCTCTGTATTTCATAGTTCATCGTCACTTTGTATGGATAACATTTATCAAGTAATGATGGTTTGTTCATTTGTTTTAGTATTTAGGTTCATTGATAATCAGGGATCTCCGTGGGATAGAGTCTACCCAAGATGCCTGCGCCAAAATTAGGGTAGGTATCTAAATAACTGTATTAATTATTCTAAGCTATTGGAAAATGTATATTATTCAATGACATTCTGAATTGTAATGATTTCAGAAATCAAAGGATTCGAGAAAGGGTCCGGTTATCATATTATCAATTACATATAGAGGTGTCAAGTTCATTGATGCAGCTTCAAAGGTAAAGCCAAAGCATGAGCCTCCCTATTGATCGAACATGAACTGACTTTTTCATGGCCATGATTTTCTGTCTAGACCATACTTGCAGAGCATGAGATCAGAAACATTTCTTGTGCTGCACAAGACCCAGATGACTTATGCACATTTGCTTACATTACCAAGGATCCGAAGAGTGGTCACCATTTGTGCCATGTCTTCAGCACTGTTGAAGTGGTGAGTGGCTTTATCCCTTTTTCCGTCCTTCTATCACTTTTCAATGCTCTCTGAGCCTTCTGATTCTGACTGATTACGTAAAGAGCATTTATGTTGTCTGATGATGAGAAATTTATGAGAGCAAAGTGGGAAGTCAGGTATCCCACAGGAAAGCAGCGTGTAGCCTCATTGTTCCTTGATTGACTCTACGTTTTGCTCAAGTTAAGCTCTGATCCTGCTATGTGACATTTCCCTTCCTGTGCTCAAATCATGCAGATGCCTATTAAACCTCATATCTGTTAAAGGTCAAGGACAATTTTCCTTCTTTGGTGAAGATTTAATCAGCTCATGTTTTGTGGCGATCATAAACTTCCTTTGAGCCAAGATGCCTGATCCTAAAGTGCCAGCATAATGAAGATATAATTGAACTATTAATAGTTCAATTATATCTTCAATTGTGTATTGTAAGCCGTTTATCCACATAACTTGTTTGGCCCTGTTGACTTGTTGAAACCAATAACATAATTGATTTGTTCTCATGTAACAGTAGTTCTCTATCGTATCGAGACTCTCTCTCCACCCAGTTACATATTCCATATGTACGGGGACTGACCCCACGTGGGTCAGGCGACCTGGATAATTATTTAAGACACCCCACCTGTGAGGTGGCTGATTGAGCTACAAAGCCACCTGCATGCCATGCGCACATCGATCATTTTGTTTCCACGACGCGAGCAGGTTGACGTGGGAAGCAAACAAGGAAGATAACGATAATGACAGAAGACAGTCTTTGCCACTTACTTGTTGTAGGAGAGAGGGAAGATACCTCTCAGGGTGACTGTTTTCAGTGTTGGGAAGGGGTCGGGTCTGGCGTATTGCTCTGTCAAAGGGTTCACTCGCCGTGGACACGAGGACTTGCTGAACCTGTGTGGAGGACGCGGCCGCGCACGCCACGGTCTAAGTGGACGTATCGACACTAGCCTGCAGACCTTTCTGTTTCCACCACACACACACATGCATTTGTTGTGGGCGGAGCCGCACAGAGGAGCACGCTGTACAGATCGTCATTAAAAGTTTTGTAAGCTGCGATGAGAACAAATGTGGACAAATGCTGCCTTCTGGTGGGAGTTATGGAATCATTCAGAGGTGCCAAGCTGTATTAAAAAAGAAAGAAAACACTAAATACAACTATGAAGGTAAGCTACATGCAAATGTTATGCTAACACCAGCTAAAGCTGCGCTAACAGCGGCTAAATGCTATTATCCGCAAAATCCCCTTTTAGCACAGCGGTATGATGTTGTGAAATATTAAATCCGTATGACCTAGGTGTCAATAGTGAGGGCTATCCACTCTCTAGTTGCCAATCAGAGGCCAGCAGTCTGTTCACGTCACATCAGACACGGGGTAGCCCGCTTTGGCCACAGCCAGAGGTCGGTCCCAAAACCTATACCTGGTCAGACCAGTTTGGCACTGGCCTTTGTTATGGAAAAGCTCGACAAAGCGGGTGGAAAAGAGCCTTTTGTATCCACGCCATGGTACTGGTCTGTCCGGCCCGCCTGACACGTCACAGGCGCCGAGTGGCACCGGTGGAACCCGGTGCGGGGGAATCCGCTGTCCGTTCCGGTCGGCTCGTGTGGGAGTCCTTTCCCATGTGTTGGCTCCAAATACGCTGACGCAGTGTTGAGGTGCGTACAGACCAAACGCCACCACACCTCCAACTTCCATGTTAACCCTATGCAGATGTGCTTCGAAATGTAAGCAAAGCTGTCCGCGCGTATGAAGCGTAGCAAATACAAGCGGATAAGGAAAAACGCGCGTCAAAGCCAGGGAGAACAGCGCGGTACACGAGCAGGGATGCCGCGCCCACTGCTTCATGCACTCAAGTAATCCAATCTACACGTACGTTCATTTACGCCTTGTTAACCAATCAGGGACTGGGCTCAAATAGTGAGCACAAGCGTCACCTGTTACCTGCAGCATGGAGGACAAGTTGATCATCGCGGTTTGCGCTCGGCCTAACAACGGACCTGGAGTGGGTGTCTTCAAACACTGCCCTTTTGCTAGAATTGGCTTCAGCTAAAAGGGTGGGGTAACTCCATGCTCTCTCGGTGCATCAGGACCTGTGTAGGTTCCTGCCCTCCAGCCTTCTCCCTAAGGTCATGGCGGTCATGGTTTCAAGAGTGATAAGTTTGGCCAGCCCCTGTCTAAAGCTCGCCTGTCGCATTGGCTTGTGGACGTGATCCGTCAAGCCTTTGAGGGCGTGGGCGCGGCCATCCCCCGTGGTGGGTGGGCTCTGGCATTCGGGGGAGCTGAACCCCGGTGCCCCCTGGGTGTCGGGGCTCATTCGGCACGGGGGATGGCCGTGTCCTGGGCTTTGTGGCTTGGCGCCTTGCTAGATGAGATCTGCGCGGTCTGCCCCTTCTATGTTTTCCCGCTTCTACAAGCTTAATGTGGCAGCAGGCATTTCCTTCGGGGAACGGGTGCTTGGTGCTGCTCAACAGCATTTAGGCTTTTCCTTCAGCCTTGCGTCTTGCAGGTTTGGAATGCCCTTGCTGTGTCGGGGTGAGAGTTGTTGCTTGCTCTTTGTTTGAAAAGCTCTTGAATGGCCTTTGCGGCTTGCAGGGCTGTGTCACCTTGGTTGCGTCTGGCGCCGAGGTTGTGGTACTCGTAGCTAGCGTCTGACGGGTGTGGGTGAGTGTGTACATAGTTCCCTTTGTCACTTGGGTGTGTTTTTTGTTTGGGCACTTGGTGACAGCAACGACTCATTTGACTTTCACCATGCTCGATCCCCTTGTGGTGTGTCTTACAGAGTCCCCGTACATATGGAATATATAACTGGGTGGAGAGATAGTCTCGATATGATAGAGAACGTTACGGTTACAGTATGTAACAGTATGTAGTTCTCTGAGTGAAGAGACCATCTCTCCAGCTCGATTCCGCTCGGGGATGCGTTCCATCAAAATTTAATCGATGTGCGCATGGCATGCAGGTGCTTTTGTAGCGCAATCAGCCACCTCACAGGTGGTGTCTTAATTATCCACGTCGACTGACCCACGTGGGGTCAGTCCCAGTACATATGGAATATGTAACTGGGTGGAGAGATGTCTCTTCACTCAAGGTGCGTTCAGACCAAACGTGCGTCCACGCTCCTTCAGCCTCTAGTTGGACGCCAAACATTGCCGCTTCACACTCGCGAGAAACGCCTGTTTGCTGGCGTGTGAAGTTTTGCAAGCGTCATAATGAGGAGGCGTGTCATACAACTCAGGCCGAGCGCAAACCGCGATGATCAACTTGTCCTCCATGTTGCAGGTCAGGGGCGCAACTACCCCCCCCCCCCCCCCCCCTCCCACACACACACACACACATGGCTCTTTGATGTTTTTTTTTTTTTTTTTAAAGAAAATAAATTGACTCTGAATTGACTTTATTTTAACGAAAATGTCACTATTTCACACAATATAACATCGACATTTCCCTCTATGGAGTTTGTTATCACAAAAAAACAATCACACGGCCCGATTAAGCTTCTGTTGCTTCATTCACGTAACTTTTCCTCCTCTCCCTCCCTCGCGCAAGAGGGGAGAAAAAACGCAAGTGAAAGAGGTGTTTTGCTTCAACGCGATCTCCTCTGTAACCGTGTTTATTATTTCATTAGGACTTTTATTTCTCAAACGTGTTGCCTTATGCTCACTTTGAGCTGCTCGTGGGGCTGCAGCAGCAGCGGTGGAGATGACAGTCCCTTTGCCAATCCTCCACTCCTCTCCGCCCCACTCCAGCAGTGACTTTTGTTTCGCAAAATAAGCATGCACAACTAAAGTGACGCCTCACCCCCAAAGAGGAATAAAAAAAAAAAAAACTTCACCTCCGCAAATCCGTTCATATCGTTCACTATAAAGACTCGTTCAAAAGAGCCGGATCGTTCAAAAGAGCCGGATCGTTCGCGACCAACACATCACTATTGGTGCCCCTATGCAAGGCATATATTGCGTATGCCCTTTTTGCGCCACTGCTGCAGGTAACAGGTGACGCTTGTGCTCACTATTTGAGCCCAGTCCCTGATTGGTTAACAAGGCGTAAATGAACGCACGTGTAGATTGTGATTACTTGAGTGCTTGAAGCAGTGGGCGCGGCATCGCTGCTCTGTACCGCGCTGTTCTCACTGGCTTTGACGCGCGTTTATCCTCATCTGCTCACATTTGGAACGCTTCATACGTGCGGACGGCTTTGCTTACATTTTGAAGCGCGTCGAAGCACGTCTACATAGGGTGAACATGGAAGTTGGTGGTGTGTCAGCGTTTGGTCTGTACGCACCTTCAGAGAACCACGGTTACATACTGTAACCGTAACATTATCTCTGTAAAATTGATCAAAAACAGTAATAATAATGATAACAATACATTTTCTCTAATAAAACTAATAAACTTTATTAGTTTATAGATATTCAAGTTGCCATAAAACTATGAAAGCCATGTACAACCAGGAGTATACCTATGAAATACATTTAAAACAAATCTGTTTTCTCTTTCTGTTACCAGACTCAGACATATGAGATCATCCTAACGCTGGGACAAGCCTTTGAGGTGGCCTATCAAGTGGCCATGCAGTCTAGAGCCAGGCAGTACGCCCAAATGTCGACCGTGAACCCTGAGGTCTCTGAGGCTAAACCCAGTCGGCCTATGTCCCAGTCCTGGAGCAACATCCGCAGATCACCAGTGAGTAACAGCCTGCAGCGTAAACCCTTCAGGAAGAGGAGCGTGGCAGCGTACTCGTGAAAATAGCACAGAAATTTGTTACATAGACCTCCTGACCAACTTTTCCCCACCACTAAATACTCACTGGGCCACCTACTTACTGCCGTCTGCGAGGTGAAAGTGATGAATCATTAGAGCTTAGCCGTTCCAGCGTACTCTCTAACTCTTTGAGTCACCCAGAGAAGCTGCAAATAGATGTTTTCGTTCTTCCGTGGAAATGATGAATGAGCAGTTTTATGTTTATTTTCTTCTATTATATGCCTCCCCCTGAGGTGATGCTAGAGGCCTTGATGCTACTGCTTGGACCCAATGACTTCACTAATGGCTGACCACGTTGAGCCATAAAGTGATGCACTGACCTCTCAGGATGCATGACACACTTGATGCTTATGCACTTTCACAAATCACTTTTTTACAACCTGTTCACACTTTATATAAGAAGTAATTACAGTGTGGCATAATGAGACAGGCTGGTTTATAATCTTTCAATTAGTAGGTCTGCTATTCCCCATAATTTACAAACGGGTTTCTTGAAAGTCAGATTATATTAATGACCGCAAACCTCTGAGTTGTATTTATTTTTTTTCACTTGTTAAAGCAACACTACATTTATTTCTGATGGATCACAGAGTTAAGAGAAATAAATCAAAATCACGATTTAATACAAAATAAATAAATTATTGAACAAGTATTTGAACATTTACACACAATTACAGCCATTTGTTCATGTTTACTAGACGCTGAAATCTTTTTCTTATTCTCTGTAAACCCTTATATTCACAATTATTGACAACTACTAACTAGAGCTTCAACGCATTATGTGCTAAATATTCTTGAGACTAAAACTTGGTGTTGCTTTAACCAAATGCCACTGCTGCCTCAGGGTTAGTCCACATTTGAATTGCAGTCCCTCTGCAGTGGCCTGTTTTAACATGTCTTTGTTCTTGTCTTCTTGGTGCTTGCGTCCCAGGGTGCCCCTCTGCTCGAATGCCGCTGCTGTCACTGTCACACGTGTACTACCCACCGCCCCTCCTTCCTCCCGTTGCACTCTGTTAGCCCTGGAGTCCAGGTCCTTCTCTTTCCTTGCCTTTTTAACCCTGTAGTTTTCATATCTGCTTGCACATCATTCTTGCCACGACTTAATTTTCCTTACAGTGCACTTTCTATGGCTTAATTTGGACTCCTACTAATTCAAACACAAATGGTTTTATCATCCTTATTTTCTCACATTGCACATCCATTGGTCATTTTACAGTTTACTTGTTAAAAAATGCAGTACTTTGAAACAGACTTGCTGACTTGGAGATGTACAGTTTTTGTGTGGACGTTTGTCTTTATTGTGTTAGCCAGGGACAACCATGATGTGCTTATTTGCTGGTTATTTTCAAAGTTACAAAAACCATAAGCAGGGATTTCATCTACTCTGGACGTTTAAAATGTATAGCTCTAAGAGCATAAGCATAGAATATGCAGGTATGTGTGTTGACGCTTCATAATACCTTTCATGTCTCTGTAAGCCACTGGTGTGGAGCATGTTGCATTTTATAATCAGTGCATTCTCAGTAGATTTGGTGGAACTGGGCAGCTATATCTGGTGTCAGAAGAAGAGCATTTGAGTGTGACATCCTTCATGTTGTGGATTGAGCTTAGAGTGTGTGATTATAACCTGATCACTGGCCTGTACCTCTAATCCACATGCACGTGTGTGACCAGAACTTGTCCATGGTGCACAAAGACCCACGCTGGCGTCTGTCTCACATCCTCCTCTCGCCCCTCCCTCCCTACCCCGGCAGATGGACCCTCTGGAGATGGACCCAGACATGCACTCCCTCGGAAGCTCCACCTGGCTCCTGGACCAGCGGGACGGCCACAGACGACCGGTCAGCACCAAGTACGAGACCACCATTTTTTGAGGCCGCACCCCCTGGTTGTGTCCCTTCTGCCCCCTCACACGCCCGTGACAGACAAGCCCGTGCCTTCTCACTGTGATGGTATAGCATCCCTCAGGGCTGTCGACTCCCGCACCCACCTCTGCCCTGCCCAGCAACCCAAATGAACCCACTTGTTCCCCATGAAAAGACTCGCAGCTCCTCTCCCGTGTCCCAGCACAGTCCTGGCAGCTCTCCAGCCTGTTGCTGCTGCAGCCAGTGATGGAGTCCAGAGACGGATGATCCCGGACTGATCGCATTTTACAGTGGCCCTGCTCTCGCAACCAAACTGCCTCTTCCTCCTCTTCCTCCTGCTCCTGACTACTTACATCTGCCTCCAAACCCTGATAGCTCCCAAAGTTGGCGTTGTTTCATTTCATTTACAATACTTTATTAAGCTATGGTAATTATTATATTTGAATTTTGTTCACTTTAAGTTCTGTAAAGTCATACAAGACTGTAAAAACTCTAGTTGCTTGGATAATGTTTTCCCTTTATTTGACCATGATTTTGTTTTTTATTTCATAGTTTTACATTTAAAAAAAAAAGTTAAACCTTGTCTTTTTCTCCATCTGTAGCCTGTCCTGTCTTACCAGGCATCTACCACTGTGAGGCACTATGAGGAGGCTTCTTTGCTTGCATGGGATGCAAGATGGACTTTTAATCAATGAAAAGACAAAACAGCAACATGCAGCAAACAACCCTTTTTCTACGTATTTGTACAATAGATATTGTAACACAATGAGATGATTGAGTCTTAAGTCTATCACTGATGTCTGAACTCTAAAGGACCAAGAACTTCATTTTCACAATACACACCCTGGGGATGACCTCCCTGCAAGGACTACAGCCCAACATCTATATTGTTTATCAATAACTCAGAAAAATCCTATCCTCCCCGATGCACCCAGACACACTTGACAACTGCACGCCCCCACTTTCTCCAAAGGACCAGGAAGGCATAATTACTGGCATTATAAAGCCAAGGCTGGTTTAATTTGTTCTTATGATGGTACAGTTTTGCCCAAACAAGAGTCTGCTCCAGCCTTGTATTGCCCGTGTCTCTCAGAATTCACCTTAAGAGTCCCCACATCTCTCTCTATAGTAAGTTAAAAGCACAGTGTTAAACGTAGACGCTATCCCTTTTCCATGGCGTGAATGGGTGTTTTGAATTCAGTCAGTTTTGTGATTTTCTTTGATGTGATGACTGAGAGTGTTGAGAGATTAAACTAGAGAATCTGAATGGGAATAGTGTCATATGTGTAGATAATAGTTGGTGTAGCTTTATGAATTCTTCTCACAATTTCTAGTTTTAGCCATTCAGGATAAACAATCTATTTTAGCATATCCTGCAACATGTCACCATTACCCTGTTACTGTCCAATTTGTTACAATGGTGCAATGAAGGCATTTGTCAGTGGCAAACGTGTGAAATGATCAGGGCAATCTATTTGTTTATGATTGTAGCGGTTCTTAAATTGGAAGAATTACAAATTCATCCAAATCAGTTTTTGAAATAATATTGATTGCACTCTAGTCTATATTATAATCCAACATTTCTACTGTTTATGGTGATGAATAAAATCATGTGTGTAGAAATGTTACTTTTATTACAGATTAAACATGTTGTACTTTAAACTGCATCTATAGAGACCACTTTTACTTTTTATTCTTCAATGTTGATGTAGCATCTTTACAAAATTATATTCCCTCACATTCTTTTGAATCAATTAGTCCATGCAAATTGTCACTTGAAACTGAAAGATAGTGAAGAGATTTCCAACTACTGTATCAAACATTATTAATGTAGCACGGGTGCCATATTGATGCAAATGGATTTGCTATGCTGCGAATGTGGCACCTTAAAGACTCCTCCTCCTGCACTGTGATTTGAAGATGTGTGTTTCAGAGTTTGGCACATGACTGTGGGCTGTCCGCTGTGTGCACTACCTACTGTGCGTCCTGTATGCTGTTTGTCTGTCCTCATGGGAGTTTGGATTGTTACTGTTACATTGCTGGCCGCTGTCCTTGTTTGTGTGTTGCTGCGAGAAAAGTGAGACTCTATGGGCCCCTGCGTGATGCTGGGTCTCCAGGCTCGCTGTTCAGATGTATTGGTCTGTGTGGCACCATAGCTGTCCCATTGCCACTTTGTTAACTGTTAGCTTCCACAGATGATGCATGTTGGCACTGTTTTTGTGTTTCGTATCTTTTGATGCACTTGGCCTGAGCAGTCTCTGTATGTACTGTGGCAGTGTCTCATCTCTTTTCTCATGTGACTTATTTATGTTTCCCTTCAGTTCTTTACCCGACTACACTGATTCATACTCCCATGTCCCCAACGTCGTCATTTCTCGTTTTGTCACGAATGTTCCATTTTGTATGTTACAAAGACACTCAACCTGCTCTAGTTTGAATGCATAAAGTAAAAGCATTACATATAAATGAACCGCTATTTAAAGTAAGTTTTGGTGGCATGATATGGGCTGTGCATGTACCGGTCTTTTAACATCCATGTTCTCCTTGTGTAGCTCACCCCAGCGTTCAAGTTTCCGGATACCAAGCTGTGAGTTGAAGGGGAGCAGCTGATGTGAGTGTGTTTGCGTGTGTTCAAATAGAGGGCAGAGCAGTGGAAAGAGTTAGAAAGAGAAGAGAGGTAAGCCTTATGCAACAACCAGGCGACTAGCACTACTCTGACATTTAGAGCTCACTATGTAGACCCCCTGTCCCATGTTAGAAGCCCCACACTGACAAAGGCATCACTTTGGTCTTGAGAAAGTTAGCCACATAGGTCCAGGCTGTTTCCTGACCTCACTGTGACTGCCCAATCCTGTCATTGTAGGTACTGTATATTTAGAGCACTGTAGACCATTAAAGAGATGATTTCTATTGATTCAGGTCTATTGATACTTCCTGTGGGAATTACTCTGGAGAAATGTTTCAAAGTGAAGAGAAAAAAAAACTGTACCAGCATATAATGCTTTGCCCATGTTTGTGGACAGAGTATGGTTTGTCAATGAAAAAATGTCATACTGTTTCAAATTTTAAAGCAATATTATATTAATGAAATTAAATATAACAATGCAAAGGATCTAATGTCTGATTTATCTGGTTCAACTGTAATATACCAATATTTCAGAATACCTACACATCAATAATTATGACAATGGAAAAGTGAAATTTCAGTAGTCTAATTTAACATTTTAAGTGCAACTCTATAAAATGTATTGTTCAGTGTGATGAGTTACTGGGATATTCTTTACGCAAGTATTTATTTATTGGTTTATTTGGTCGGGACAGTGCATGTTAATGAACATACATGGGTCTCATGCATGTAAACAAGCCACACCAGATTGTAGCCTTGGGCTAATTTCCATCCGTCGTCCCCCATGCGCACTCTCAAACACACTCACATTCATCCTGGCCTATTGTACATGTTTTTAGTGGTAGGGGAAACCGGAGTACCCGGAGGAAACCTACGCAGACACAGGGAGAACATGCAAACTCCACACAGAAAGGCCCCGTCCAGGTGGGAATCGAACCCGGACTTTCTAGCTGTGAAGCGCGAGCGCTAACCGCTGCTCTACCGTGCCGTCCTATCGTATGAACCACTCTTGGAAAAAGATTAAAGATATTTACTAATACTCTATAATTGTTTTATCTGTATTTAATTAAGAATGGAACTACTGAAGTTATCTCACTTTTTCGCACTATTTAATGACCTGCACCTGTATTGTATCCACCTCAACAACATAGTTAGGGTAAACTAATATTAAATTTTCATGTAACACTTCTTGAATGGGAAGTAAATTTTGTATTTTTGTGATGTTTAGAAAACAAAATCAAGAGACACGCTTTAATAAATGCTTAATTCTGTTAAAGATCAATATGGGTTGGTGTAATTCAGTGTTAGAAACAACAGCAGTACTTAGCCAATTACATTTTTAAAAATTATTTCATTTTCTCAACACATTCTATACACATAGTTATTTGTTACAGTATTATAAAGGATAAAGAGTATTGAAAATCAGCATACACTATAGCAGCTACTTATTTACAAAGCATTACTCATCGATGATAGTTACTATACAACTTTCTTTGGCATTTGTTTGTCCTGAGTATACATGAATGCTCAGAAGAAAAAAAATCGATAATAAAATAGTAATTCAAAGCCACACCACAAACATTTCACCTAATTATTAGAATAAAATGATAAAATACAGATGACAAGTAGCCCAATTAGGTTCAGTAGCATTTTCTGTGTCTAGCTGTTCATTCGGACCGTGTTTTGTATTTTTGGCAACATTACAATTCAAAATGTTATGCAGTGTGCCTTGAATATTTTTTCAGACCTTGAAGTGTAAAAAGATATTTTTTTCAAAGTTTATAGTGGCTGTTTATTCTTTAATGCTGTGCCTCTTATTACAATATTAATCACCCTGAGCCCTGACATTTGAAACTAAGAGCATTTTGCAGTTGTGCTGGTCGTCCTCCTCTTAACGCTGGTCGTCTCCGGTCTCTGGCTCTGCTGATGGGAACAGTGCTCTCCTAAGTATGGGTGCGTAGAAGGGCCCGAACACAGAGCGGTTGTAGTGGACGATTTGCCCAAAGGCCCTTCCCAGCTCGGCCAACTCCGCACTGAGCAGCCTGAGGGGAGAGGCCAGTTCTGGACTCCTTTTAGGAGGGCCCCCCTGCAGCATTGCCTGGAGGAAGCCCTGTACCCGCTCTCCTACATTATCCAGATATATCAAGAAAGACAAGTCAGCACTCAAGTTCATCCAACTCCACATTGACTTAACCTGAAGATAAGGACTTTTTTCCCCTTCACATATCAAAATATTATATTATATTATATGCTGTTGATTATTTTTGAATAGTCCGGTTTTCTCTCTCCTAAAACATGCACATGTTTTTCTGCAATGAATTAACAATAATCAAGGATGTACCCTACCGAAGACCAACAGACCAATATGCTATCATATGACATGAAGTAAAGTAATTCATTTGTTATTATATCAACAGTTTTTTGTGAAATTTTGGTCATTGTATGTTTTCTGCTCTTAAACGACTTTAGTTTAAAAATAACCATTAAATAAAGATAACATTTTAAGTGACTCTCACCTACAAGTACGCGGACAGGGTTGTCGACCTTCCACAGCGCTTCTATTTGTCCTTTGAGGATAACCTGAATCTCTTCAGATTGCTGCGTAGTTTCTTGGCAACACTGAACATCATTCACTGTCTGTATGACTTTTTCGGCAACACTCATCAGCGCCCTCTTAAGGTCACCCTCTCTGCAGCGTTAGAGGACATAGGACAAGTTAGCAAGACCATGTCATGTCACGCATCAGAATCCATGTTAAGATGTTTAGAGCAGATGTTCTCAAAGTACCACCTGGTGAAATGTTTAACCTGCGAGGTACCACCAGGCCAAGAGCAATATCAAATCGGGACTAAACTGGGTTGGATTAAATTATGTTTTAGCTCGGTATAATGTCTATACGTCTCCATGGAGATGACTAAAGGCAGCAGAATTTGAGATTCAAACGTGTTAGGTCCTCATCCAAAAACAGCATCTTCTGTGTCGAGCTGGTGAACATGTTTTGTGTTGATGACAACAGAATAGTCCAAATTATTACAGTGTTTAAGCTGACCAGTGTGGTTCTCATACCAGACAGTTTCTGGGATGTAGCTCAAATCATCGGGACAGAGGCACCTTTTCTTTTTTTGTGGTTTTTTCAGTTTTGTTTGTTTTTATTAAGTTATTTTTGTCTTTATTTATTGGAGCTTTTTTGTAAGATTATTGAGTAGTCTATTGAGATTCTCACTCTAGGGGGCTATTGCGCCCTAGACAGTAAATCTGGAGGGGGCTTTTTTGCTTTTGCACACCTGGGATGCTGTACTGAAGTAGTCGGTGCTATCTTCCGACCTCTACCGGTAGGAAAATGTACCCAAAATCTGTGCAAAGCAGCTGACAAGACATGTCACAGCAACATCAGGTGACCACTTTAAAGGTCCTATATAGGGTTGTGCCGATGGACAATATTATCGAGAGAGCCACCATCGTGATGCCAGGCCCCCTCCTGTAAGAAACACGCGCTGATCTTCTGTGGCCTTGTAAACCTACAAACTTTGCAGGGATTGCACTGTAAATTAAATCTCGAATATAGCTAATATGCACGCTAGTTTAAGTAGCCTGCCAGAAGCCTGAAGACATATTGTGTTAGCCGTAATTATTAAACTAAAGACGCAGCGCTTCTCTATTTCTGACGCGCGGGGCTCTCTCTCTAAAAGCAGCTACTGTTTAACACCGCCTGGTTTCGCTTTGCTTTTTGTACAGAAACTAAACAGTTTTAAAATGGTGCGATAGATCTCACATCGGAGCTGAGAGCGCATGGGTTTGGATGTTCTCACGAAGGGGCAAGAGAGGAGAGAAAGAGGCGTGGAGGTATGAGGCTACGAGCACACGAACCGGGCGGCGTGTGGAGCAGCTTCAAAAACGTAGGCTCCGACGCAAACTTTAAAATATTGTCCCGTTCACCCACTGTTTCTTAAACATTACGTAAAAATTTAGCAAATACAAATAATAAGCTCCGATTTACATTTGTGTCAGTGTGATAAGAGCCATGTTATTGAGGAGCAGATGACGCTCTGAATAAGTTCTCTGAGACTTTTACACACGAGTTTTAAAATTCGTGTTCCATGACTCTGTTCAGATCATGTTTAGTTTAAATACATTTATCCTGCAATCTCACATTTTTCCTAACATAAATAATATGCAGCCTATATATAGGCTATGTAAATGTCTTTAAAAAATGCTTATAATGAGAGTTGGACGATATCACCGTCCATCACGTTGGATGACATCGCCCAAGTCTAGTCCTATATCATGCAAAATCAACTTTTTGGAGCTTTTAACCATGTTATGCTATTTCCTTGTAAAAAACACCCCCATAATGTTTTTTGGCTTCATTCATGCAGTTCTTAGCAATCCCCCTGAATCCTGCTCTTTCCTGGTAAACGACTGATTTGTTCCAATCTGACGTCAGATTGGAACCAGGAAGTGCTCAATGTCTAATGTAATGCCTCATGGCCTGATTTTAATTTATAAAACAGCTTTTTCATTATTTCTGTTGTAAGAAAGAAAGAAAGAAAGAAAGAAAGAAAGAAAGAAAAAAAACTCTGCCCCTGTAGAGTAAACAAACACACCCCGAGCGTCCGAACAGATGTCTGCATCGAAAGTTGTGAAGAAGGAGCTTTCTAACCTACTCTGGACACCGACTGTTCTTTTTTCTTACCTAACGATAATGTCACGGCGAAAAGCGCGTTTGGCTGCGAGAGGACAGGACTTTATTCAACCTTCCTAAAGAAATCCACTCGCCAGAAGTTGGAATTTCTTTCCGGGATTCAGCAACTATCAGTCAAAATAGTGTTTGTCTGTGACTGTCACTTGATGGATGCTTGGTGAACCTTGGCCAGAATCAAAGTGGATTAACTTTTATAACCAACGCGAGTCCCATAATGTAAACACCCGATGATGGCCAGAGCGGTGAGTAAATCAAATGGCGTGTTAGCGTGTGTGTTAGACATTTATGAAGCTGTGTTGCAAATGTCAACTCCTTTATAACTGCATTGTGAAGTAACTTCACTTTTTGCTGCGATATTTATATTTCTTTTGCTGCTAATGTTGCATGGGCGGAGAGAGGGGCGGAGTTAACTGAATCGAAGCGTCTTGTCTTCCTAGCTGGAAAAATACCCCTAGAAAATATTTCTCACAAAAAATAGTGCTCCATAGCGGTAGAGGTACAATATATCATATAAATGCCTATAGTTTACTTTGGAATGGCTAAAATAGCAAGATACAGATCCTTTAAGGTAGACTGCTGAAAGTGAGCAGTCAAAACTGTCATGTGTGAAAACCACATAAGTCTGATTAAACAAAACTTAAATTATTAGCAACAATGTAAAACCAACTGGCTGCCTTTGATAGAGCTTGCAGTAGCACATGAGCATGTTTGAATACCCAAAGCTGCTGTGCTACATTTGTCCACTAATCATGACAGGGCTTTTCTTAAACAGAAAGAATGAGGTTAGCAGGATCCCTTTTGACAAGCTAGTAGCCTCCTGTCACCCCCATTGGTATTCTTCTCTTACAATACCTGGTCCCGGTGACAGCCAGTGCGTGCATCACCATGTTCTCCTCTTACCTGGTGTGACTGCCTTCTAGCAGGGCAGTGACGGACTGCCTGAGTTTACCTACAAAGCCCTGCAATGACCAAACAGCAGGGCTGCACTGAGCACTGGTCACCAGCAGCACTGAGGCTTCCAAGACAAGCCTCTGGACCTGCTCCCCCAGAGAGTCCAGCCGGGTCCGGTCCATCAGCATAGTCTGTAGAGGGCATTACATTTATGAAACACTTTCAAGTCCATCAAACCTCATTACGCAACTACAGAAAGATCAGCACTATCTGTCTTTTTACATTTAAAATGCTTGGTTTTCTACATTACAAGAGCACTGATGTGTTTCCCCATGCATCACTGAGCAGCAGCAGGGTGACGAGCAGTGTGTAAAGAGACACTGAATATTCCCTCATTATCAATAAAACATTATTCAAATGAGAGACATGCTATGATGTAATGTGCAGCTAACCTCAGGATATTTCTGGTCCAGTGGTCTCCAGCGCAGCAGATGCATGTAGGCCCTGTTCAGGACAGCCATGGCACTGACAGGACTGCTGCTGACAGCCGACAGCTCCTCCAACGCTGCCGCTCGGAGCCACGCCGCAGTGTTATCCAGAGAGGCTGCACAAGACGGAGCATTGACACAATTATTCCAAACAAGGATAAGGCAAAAGAGCAGCATATGAAATTAATGATTATCAAACAATACCTTGATTGCAGTTCTCTAAAGATTTGTTTCAAAGCAAGCACATTTTTTTAAGAGTGTACTGTAGAGGCATAATGAACCCCTGATAGCTGGGTTTTCAAGTATTCTAGCTGCAACTATATTGATTTTTTGGGGGGAGAAAAAGAGCGAGGGGGGCGGACATGAATCTGAATTTTAGGCTATAACTATAGCATCATATATAAAATGAATCACTGAGTTTCCAATATTTTAAGGAGAGACTAATAGCCTGCTTTAGATTGCTTTGTCAGCACAAACTCCCTGTCCCATTGCCAATAACTGTGATTACTCAGCTGTCCTTAGGTAATATCTGAGCCAACTAGCGCACCCTTATTGGCTCCCTCTGCATCAATCAGCTCAGTAATTAAAATCTAGCATCTTGCTTTTAAAACCTTAACCCTTTCTCACCAGGATCCTTGTCCAGAATCTGCTGAAACTTGGCTCTCTCGTACTGCACGGCCTGCTGCATCAAATGAGGCCTCAAGCTCTGGACAGTGAAGTTCACCAGGTCTATCTTCATGAGTCCCAAGATGTGAAAAATGCCCCTATTCAAAAAAATACAGATACATATGTATCAAGTCAAATTTGATAAATAAAATTAATAAGTCACTACCATCCCGGCCACCCCTCTCCCTGAAATCGGAGCTGTAGGCCTATGGAAAGATTATTAATATTTCTCAATTTAATGAAGATGTTAAGGTTTCGAGATTGCTGTTATGCAGTAATATAATAATATTAATAACCACAACTGAGTAAGAAGCATACTACTACTGACCAAGGAGTGAATGAATAATGACTGCAGTGTTCTTAAAGGGACTATACAGAGTTTAAGAATGTCCCAGACCTATTCACCACAACTGCCTCTAAAATCCTGCACAGTCACACAAAAGGTTTTAATTCAGGTCAAAAAATTTTCGAATATAGAAACTACAGTTACGCGTAAAACCTGAGGTGGCAGTAGCGAGTATTAAAATGACCAACTTGCATCTAGTCCCTTTAATGATTACAAAGCTCAATACATGTGTACTCCATTATTAGGTAAAAGTACAGTTTGATTTCCTGTACCATAGACTCTTATGTGATAGGTAGGGTGACCCCCCTGCTGGGTCACCCACACAGCCGCTCAGTGACCCAGCGGCTGTGTGGGTGCCTTTACTTTCCATCACAGTGGCCTTGACGCTCCAACATTTAGGTTTCTGGTAGGTCAAATACACACTAATATCAACTTTTAAAGTTAATCAAAAGCACCTTTAAAAAAAGTTGAACTTATACAATATTGTATTTCTGGGTTGTGTGACCTATTCCTCTGTGTTTTGCAGATAAAAAGCAATAGAAATGGTTTTGACAGTGTATCTAAAATAAGTAATCATCTCCGTCCCTCCCTCATATGCTCACCCAGTAAAAGGCAGTCAGATGTATTCATAATTTTCATGATGCTGTCTGATACTGATAGAAGTAGTCACACCTGAAGAGCTCCACTGGTCCATGCAGCTGCCGCAGGGCTCTGACCTCTGGGTCTCTCACCGGGGCACAAAGAGAGCTCATGGTATTGATGACGTATTCCGCCAGTCTGTTCAGATCCAGAGCCCCCTGACTGACCTCCTGTTTGATCAGATCCATGTCCAGCACCTCGTCCAGTTCAGCCCTCAGTCTGACGTGGCCAGGCAACAGCAAAGACCTGAGCAGCTAGACATATAGTAAAAAAAAAGCACTCTTTGTTGGATTTTAAATAAGATGGAGTACGGTTCCGGAAGCAAAGCTTGCATTTTTGAGCTTTTGATCATGTCATGTTGTTCCCTCACGCATGTTTTTAGTGGTTTTATCATCTTTCTATTGTTTTAATGTTTAATTGTTTTTAGTTTATTCAAGTATTTTATAGAATCAATGTATTTATTTTTTACTGTGTTTATTGGCTTTCAATGTATTATTAATTATTTACTGTTTATGATTTAATGATATTTTATTTTCTTGTGCAGCACTTTGGAAACTGTTGTTTATGATATGTGCTATAGAAATAAAGTTGGATTGGATGTTTATATTTAACCAGAAAGTCCCACTGAGATCCAGATTCTCTTTTTTCAGGGGAGTCCTGGCACCAGACGGGTCGGGAACCTGTCATATATGTCTTACGGTAGGGGAAATGCTAATCAGACATGGTGAGAACATATTAACGCTGCATAGACACAGTGAGACAAGTCTTTTTCAAGAGCGCTAAACACCCTGCACCTGCTGATGTTAGGATCGGTCTGCAAAGTCTAGACAGCAAAATCAGACTTGATTCAACACCTCAATTTCAAAGCACTGGATCTAAAGATCTTGTTTCGTCACCAGAAAAACTGACGTCAGGCCATGCACGGCCTTGCCTCCTGTGACGGGGAGCGGGGGCTGTTTACCTGCTAGCGAAGGCTCATTTAGTTTATTGGTTTATTTGGTAGGGACAGTGCATGTTAATTAACAAGCCACACCAGATTGTAGCCTTGGGCTAATTTCCGTTGTTCCCCATGCACACTCTCAAACACACTTTTATTCATCCTGGGCTATTGTACATATTTTGAGTGGTAGGGGAAACCGAACATGCAAACTCCACACAGAAAGGCCCCATCCTTGTGGGAATCGAACCCGGGACCTTCTAGCTGTGAAACACGAGCACTAACTGCTGTACTACCGTGCCGCCGTTACTGTTTTAGCATAATTTCTGGAAGGTAGGGTTAGTTGTTCTTTAAACATCACAAAACATAATGATCATTAGTGATAAAAAGAAATACAACGAAAACATTTGAAAATGGAGGGTGGGGCAAAAATATATAATTTACCGTCTTAACTTCTTGAAGCAGGACCATAGCATGACTGTAGTCAGGTGGGTCACTGTTGAGTTGTTGGCGCAAACAGTCCCAAAACGCTCTGTGGACTATTTCAGTCACTCTTCCTTCCAAACTGAAGAGGAAAAGGCTGTTACCATTTCTCACAACTATTTAATTAGAGTGCAAATAAGTGTGGCCATTTAGGGAAAGGGCTTTTTAATTTCTTGCCTGTCCGTGGGAGGGCCATTAGGCTTGAAGCAAAAGTCTCTGTTCACCACTATCTCATGTGCGAGGCTGAGGTTGGACACGCAGTTTTCCAGCTCAATCAGGCGGGATAATGAGGCACTTGGTGGGCTTCCTGACACACAAACAGGACATAATTGAAAGTGCCACTACAACCAGAGCTACCAATGATAATATAATATAGCCAGTAGGACTGGGACAAAATATCAGATCAGATCGCAATACTTTGTGCTGCAATACCAAGTATCAATACTTCATCAAGTATCACAATACTTTTAATACTTGTGTTTGGAGGCATTTTCATCATGCACTCCTTGTGTTTTGTGTTAATGCACTTTTCAGTCCTAACTCTTAAATAATGGCATTTGGTTTATAAACTTTGGACACATGACATTTTACACATTTTAAGGTAAACGTATTACTTTTAATTACTTATTGCATCGCAGTACGTATCGGATTGGCCTGAGTATTGTGATACGGATCGAATCGTGACAAAAGTGGATCGTCCTAGCCCTAATTAGTTAGTAATACACACCTTTTGGAGACTCAAGCTTCTGTAGAGCTGGTAGGTCCCCTGCTGAGTCCTCAGGGTCATCTCCTCTATTTGGCATCATTATAGCAACAGTCTATTGAAAATATCATATTAATGTATATGAATTGTATAAAATAATGTCAATGGTAATGTTTGCACAGTTCAAAAATCAGTTGTTTTGAAATTCCAGGATGCTTTAAAAAGGGCCAGGAGCCGGTGTTTTCTTCTGTTAGCAGTGGCATAATAACAATGGATATAACCTATTGCAAAAATCAAGGATCTGACTGAAGGCTATTTCAAAAGATCATTATATTATTAATCAATTAGCCATCAAATTACATCACTTTTAAGCTTTAAATTCAAATCTTACCTGCTGTCAATTACAGGCAAAAACGTCAAATTTCTAAAGAAAGAAAACCAAAGTGTAACGTTACTCCTTGATTTTCTTCTCTGTACAGACACTCTGTACCACCTGATATGTGCACAATTTCAGAGTCACCCAAAGCATAGACTGTAAAGTCAAGTTTAAAAAAAGCGGACTGAACCATTCCACGAAAAATGGGGGATGGTGCCACCGTCGCCTATTGAAGATATGGCTGGTCCGCGCGACTTGGTTTAACTCACGTGCAGTTTAATTGCATATTTGCACATATTGTTCTAGTTAAATAGATATCTCTTCAATTATATATATTAGTATTATATGGTTTGCTCCGTTCTTGAATCAAAACAAAACTGCGGTGACGCTTGAAGCTGCATGTTTTTTTATTAGCTCCGCCCATTTTCATTTGAAAGAAAACGCTACGTCAGAGCGCGGTGGTGCTACTTTGTTTTTCTGTCTTTCAGCCTGTGTACTGAAGTCATGTCTAAACAACGACCTTTTCATTTAGTCCATCATTGTTGGTTGACACATTCAGGCAACTGCGATCATTAGCAGCAACTCCTGGAAACGTCTAGCTGCTACTGCAGGGCTTTGTACTGCGTAAACTATGATTCAAAGAGCTGCATAAAGGAGACCTATTAAAATATTTTAAAGATAATTATCGGTTTTGGGGTTTCTTTTTTCTAATGAACATGTTACTTCCTAAGCCTTTGCAATTGAAGATACAAAATGGAAAAAGGTCAAATAATTTCTTTCCAACAAATTATATTTGCAAAATGTGTAACAAAGAGTTTTGATAAATAAATCCATAAAACAAAGTTACAGAAGTTGACCGTTCATTATAGGCAACATAACAAATTTGACCACAAACACAAATACCAAGTCCGTCATAATATTTATACATTTGCATATTTCAAAATATTTTGTTTTTGTTTTTTTACTTTAAATTAAAAGAGGACCGTCACGATTATACATGCACTCTGCATTACTGCCATTTTACACCTCATTGTATTGTAATAATATTGAATAAACAAAACTAAGTGCCAACAGATGTTTGTGTTAAATGATAACAAAATGCTGCTTTGTTAAGTATCTCTGGGAGAACACTCAAAAGGTCTTTTCTTAAATAACATCAAAACAAAATAAAATCTATTATATGCTCTTACATCTGGAGGAAATCCAATGTGTTCCTTATGACAGGAAAAAATAAATCAATGTTTCAAAAGAAGCTGCTTAAATAGTCTCCCAGCCTTCAAACTTTGTATGCGAGAGCAGCGAGTCTGACTGCGACAAAGGAACATCTACTGAATGAAAATGAACAAATTAATGAAAGCAGTCCTTTGTTTCCAGACACAGACACACAGCCATACCTTATCCATTCACACAGACAAAACAGTACAAAACATTTTTCAAAAACAGACTTGTTTTGTTTTAGTGCCTTAATTCTTAACTTCAACAGTTACTGTGATGCGAAAATGTGTAAAATGTGCTTAATGAATGGTACATAATTGTCACATGACTAATTAAAGATGGTTTCACCTGATAGCTTTAACAAGTAGCTTAACTTGGGAGTGTTGGCTTTGTTGGGACATTATTATCATCATAAAACATTGAATTGGGGAGTCGTTGATCCCATTTATGTTGTAGATGCAAACACCACCAATTAGGCCTTAAATATATCATCACAAAGGTAAACTTGACAATGGGTCAATATCCAATTCCAGTCTTCAGCCCAATCTTCCCACTGATCCAACTTCCATGGTATGGCACTTGATCAGAAAATGTGGCTGTAAATGTAAACACCGACATATTGAACAGAAAAAAATGTTCAGCTAAGTGCTTTAAAAAATTAATCTGTATTATTCAAACATCCTTTAAGCTGGTCTGTTTCAATCCCCAAGTATAAAAGTGAGGTGTTGTAGACAGTAATCAGTACTATGGCGTGTCTCGCTGCTTTAAAGATTTAGTGTCATTGTCCGTCAGCGCACACAGGCTGTTAAGAGTCTTTGAGCATATTTATTCGTGCAAAGATCTTGAGAGCAGGACCTAGTTTAATGTTCATAGTGCTCATGAGATGGTCCTCTTTGAGCAGGAGCAGGGCCTGTCCATCTATCTCCTGAGAGCGAAATTCCTCTGCAATCTCCTGGCAACCTGTAACAAGAAACAGACAGGTAAGTAAATTTGCATCTACCATATTGAGCCAGGTGACACCAATTTTAAGAAGTGCCACTAATAAGAAGTGAAAATGTATCAAACCTAGTGCCGTCTAAAATATTGTGTTATTAACACGTTAACGCAAATCAATTTTAACATCTGCAATTTTTTAGCACGCAATTAATTAGTCTCAATTTCCCGACACACAATGCCGCCGCAAGAGCCACTCTGCTGCTGCCTGTCAGTCAAACAGGAGCGCGAGTTTACAGGAAGAGAAATAGCACTCAGATGCTTTGTTTTGCCACTGCACCGCTGAGGACACCTTTGAAATCGCTTATGGACTTATCAGGAAACGACGAGCAGACACTCTCCCGAGGCTTTACGTTCACGTCATGGAGAACTCTTTCTGTCAAACAAAACAGAGTTTGGAACTAAAATGGAGCAGCCTTTACCTGACGCTAGAGATGGGAGATATATCATTTAGACGATAATATCCAAATTGTTGTCTGGACGATATGCAAAATTGGTATATCGAATATTTCATAATTTGTACAATCCGACCCCCAAACATGTTTTTTCCCCCTCCCCACCACAGTTTTTTCAGACTTTGTCGCGTTGTCCTTGTGGGTTACCGTAGCGCGCCAGCCGCCCCCTCAGCTGCGTAACACAGTCAAAACAACAACATGGCAGCGTGGAGCGATTACAGAGATTAAGAATGATGTGAATGAAGTTTGTCACTTGAGTCGCTCATATTGCAAGGAAAGGGCTCAGGACAAGTTGTAGCACTGGCTTTGCTAGCTAGCTAACTTTCCTAACTTTTAGCCTGGCGCTAACTAACAACACGGTGAAGAAAACCACAATGCAAATGCGATTAAGGCTAATAATATCCTTCTCACCTGATTTCTTCTCACGTAAGTCTCAGGACAAACTCGTCACCCTCTGTGTCTCTTTGCCTCCTGTGTGTGTATCTGTGCGTTTTATCTTATCTCATCTTCCGTGTTCTTCCAGATGAAGGTAGAGATTTAGATGAATAAATAGAATAAAATAGCTTTAAATGAATTTGCCCTATTGTATATTGTAAAGGCTTTGATTTTGAAGTATTTTGTGTAAATTATATCGCCAAATACGTCGTTATTGTGATATTTTTTTCTCATACCGTGATATCAATTTTTGTTCACATCACCCTGCCCTAATGTTTAAATCAATAATGTCTCATATCTTTATCTACTAGTAATTCTATACAATAATAGGTCAGATACAGCAAGTCAAAAAAACAACTGGACCTTCTCTTTGCCAGTTTGCACACATTTCGTTGAAGGATTGCAAAAATATCGTCTGAATATCGATAGATATTGAAAAAAAATATTGAGATATTCATTTTCTTCCTGACGCTACAAGAAATTGCTCTCCTCAGGTCAGTAAGACGCTCTCGCCTCATTATTTTAGCTTTGCCTTTGTTCTTGCTGCTGCATTATTTTCATCACATGTGTCTGTCACAGCTGCCGTTGAGGAGCTATTAGGCTTCGGACAGCTAAACTCGTGAAAACAAAACAAACGATATGTTTATCCCATAAAACTGGACATTCAACAAAACATCACCTACTTTGAGTGGCATTTATGGATGAGAATTAACTTTATGCTGCAAGACAACAATGTAAGAAAAAAATACAATAAAATAAGTGCACTTTCTAACCCGACACACCTGCACCCCAAGTTTGCCGTGTATTTGAGGAACCCAATAAGAGTATTATAGTATTAAAATGATGATTCAAGGGACATTTAGAATAGATAAAAATGTGCAAGTAATTTGCAATTAATCACGAGTTAACTCTGACATTTATGAGATTAATCGTGTTTAAATATTTTAATCGTTGGACAGCACTAATCAAACCCTTTGCCTGTACAATCGGTTGTACAGTCAATGATCAATCCATACAATCTTGTAAGCCAACACCTTAGATCAGTTCTTAGAATAACCACTACTGAACTGACACCACACTTTGACGGACTGGCTAAAACAGGGGATCTCCGCCGCTGTTCTCACTGACATAAATAAATGTAATGAATAACTGCAAATATTTTGTTGTGTTTTTTTTTTTTATATAGCTTAGGCGATTAGAGTCATCTGGGAAATTGTATAGGTTTATGCTGCTATTGGCCTGACTTCTCAGGTGTACAACCCTATGTGGCCATTGGGTCAACATTTTTGCCCATATCAGATCTAAACATTTATATGAATCCACCCCTGGGTTAAGAATGTTGTCTTTTCATTTTATAAACACACACAGTTGCAGGGCAAACAATATGGGCTTTTCTAAGGACAATACCTGGGAGCGAGCAGATGAAGTTGTACACCTCTCTCACATTCCACTTGGTCGGGTCGTTGGGTGGGAAGTCCTGGTTGGGTGCTTGTGTCTCTCTGCTGGGGCTGTTCTCTGCGTCTAACGTCCGGCTGGGCTGCCTGTGAACAGTAGGTGGTGCTGGTGCAGGGGCCGGAGCAACTGTTCCAGAGCTGGCAGCCGATAGAGGGGATGGAGCCTCTTCAAAGCTGGACATGTCGGAGCAAGGGCTGGACTCTTCTTGACTGGGCTGGGATGGGTGAGGGAGGACACAGAGCCCCCCTGTGGCTGCTGACGAGGAGGTGACAGTTTCTGAAAATACAAATGTTCATCAGCTGAATTTTGTGACAATATTAAAAGTTGTGAAGCATGTTGCTCAAGACTTCAAAGAGTTTGAAGCACCACCAACTATTCTATGAATTATCCAGGCTTTTCAAACAACTTTTATATAATGTAGATCAAAGTAATTCAGCCCAAATTTTTGAGCAAACAGACGTCTTGATTCATCCTCTGCTGCCTTATGGCGGGTGTACACTGTGTGATTTTTTTTGTCTTTAAAGATTTTTAGATATCACATTGCACGGCGTGAGGATGGTAACATTGTGAGCTGCACTCGTCTGCACTCTGCAATTGTTCAAAGAGACAATCGAAGCTAAGACAAAAGTTTTGTCGTAGCAGTTTCAGGTGTCAGTTTACCTGAGGCAAGCGCCACATGCTCGCGGGGTTTATTTCCACAGAAAAGTGCAGGGAAAGTCTTGCAAAATGTGGAGTCAGACCCGCTCATGCCCGGCCTCTGTTGCCTGTGACTCTGACGGCGTGCGCTGATGTGTTGACGGGACACTTACAGAGATCCTCTCTGCAGCGAGAGAATGGCTCACTCTACGACTAGGCTTTCAATATATCAGACACTGCCTGATAGGGATGGGAATTGATAAGATTTTATTGATATCAATGCCATCAATAATTTTAACTATCGATTCGATTCTTTATCGATTCTCTTATCGATGCCTGACTTTTCTGTGTGTTGGGGAAAAGCAAGGAATGAATGTGCTTTCGATAAACTCAAAAAAACACACATTGTCATTTTTCCCAAGAAAAAATATTATTAAATAAAGCAAGTTTCCAAATATACTGTGGCTCCTGCTGACACTCAGCCTGCCTGGCATCCTCTAAAATATAATGGTAACATTTGTACTTTTCAACAACTGTTATCAGTAACTTGTACCAGACTGATGCTGTTTTGTAACACCTAAACAACAGGGCTCGGTCTCAGCCCAAACCCTACAGATTTTCATCTATTTCTGCTTCATCCGACGCTACATTCTCCTTCCCCCTGTCCGTGTGAACTACTTCTGTTGCAGCCCGTTAGTCTCAGAGCTGCGAGAGATTAGCCGATCCGCTCATATAGCGCACTCATAGCGGGGACAGGTAGAGGTAGACCCGCTCACAGTGCACTCAGGGCGGGGACAGTCTCGGACCCAGAGTACAGCGGCACGGGGAGACAGCAGGCGCAGCAGCAAGGCACTGAACCCCGTGTGTCATGTCACTTAAGCAACGTATCGAAAGTTTGGAAAGAAACTCCAAGCCAACACATCGCAAATTAACGAAGCGTTCACAGCAGCAAAGCGAAAACGTAGAATTGACACGTTCATTGCAATGGACTGTTTTAATTGACGACACCCCTTAGTCTTTTGTGAACGCGCAAAACGGAGGGGAAGGGCTAAGCGGAGGGCTAAGGGGTAGAATTGAGATTGGGCCTTCCTCTCCATGTTTCCTCGAAGCAGCGCCAAGAGACTGGAGAACTAGGTCATTACGCACGTGCGTCTAGCTTCGCGGCGCACTATGGTGTCCGAAAAGGGGAGGAAAGAGTGTTTTCAGAGCGGGAGCATCGATAAGAGGGATCGATAATGAAGTAGACATACGGATCGGATGCTTTGCTCAAACACTCTCGGATCCCTACTGCCTGATGTCGGTCGTAGCTCGTCTTTGGTGGTATGACCTCCATTTTAAATCTTTTTCCCTGTTTCACTGTACGACCTAAGACTGACCTAAGACCTGCGATTTTCAGCTACAACCTAAGATTTTTCCCACGACTTGTGATCGTATGTTGCAGATGACCAAAATTGTGCAGTGTACACCCACCATTAGAGGGGAAATAAAAGGTTTAGATATGACTAAAAAGAATTGTTACCTGCTGAAAGAAATGTGTCGTAGTGGAGTCAAGTTGAGGGCTGAATTGATCAAAACATGTCAGGTCGACACTATATGAAAATCTCTACTATGATGGCAATGAGGGAATAGGAATATGCAGGATTTCTTTTTATGTTTAGTGTCTTTGAGAAGACAACATGCTAAAGTTGGAAAATCCAACAGTACTTATGTGTCAAAAACTTAGTATGTGTATTGAAAGTCTGACTGTTTACCTGTTTCTTGGCCTCTACACTGGGTCGGCCTGGGGGTCTTCTCCGCCAGCGGCTATTACTTCTGTCAGGATGGAAAAGGCCGACGCGCTTCGAGCAGCCCACATTGTATCTGTTTACCGAGAAAACAATGTAAATTCTGCAAAATCTTATAGTAGAACTGTGGAAACCATGGTATGAGTTTACTAACCTTTTAGCGCATGGTGTGGAACAGAATCTTTTTGATCCTTTGAAAGTGTAGGCAAAGTCAACCCAGCCACAGTATTCACAGGTCAGCTTTGGCTCATGATCTTGTTCCTTTTCTGTAAGAAAAGAAAAAAACGCCACTTGAATATGACTGTCAAGAGAACCTCGATCAGAATATCCAGATGCTAG
The DNA here is from genome assembly GCA_007210695.1 of Neogobius melanostomus. Taxonomy (NCBI): domain Eukaryota; kingdom Metazoa; phylum Chordata; class Actinopteri; order Gobiiformes; family Gobiidae; genus Neogobius; species Neogobius melanostomus. The sequence continues at coordinate 2,963,196 of VHKM01000073.1, read as the reverse complement.
TCTTGCAATTGTTTTGTTTTTGGTGGTGGTGAGGGGGTTATTACACCAAATTGTGCAATTTTATTGAGCCGCATTGGGGGAAAATAATCACGGTAATTCTTTCGCTTTGCTTCAGTAACGGCACCCAGAGTAATAGTCATTAACCACTTTCGGCTTAATCTTAAAATATGATAATTATTTTATCAGTTATTTGGTACACATTAATACATTTCCTAATTAAACCCAGTGAAATGCTGCACACAGACACACACTAACCAGGCTGGTTGATGTCCTCCGGCTCAGAGTCGGAGTTGCCGGCATTGCTAACAGGGGTCTTATCGGGGTCTGAGGAAAGCAGATGGTCATATTTGTTGGGGCTGTCGATGAGAATGGGCAGACGCTCCACCTGAACACACACACAGATAAAAACAGAAGACTGAATAAAACTAAATCACGTAGGTTTGGTAGTTTCATTATTTAGTTGTTGCTTATTTTATAAATGTATAATAATTATAAGTAATAAGTCAATAATTACTCAAGTACATCCTAGTGATTACATGTTTATTTACTTGACATCTATATAAGATGTTTCCCAAAGTGAAGCCAGCAGCCACTCTTGTCAAAGCTCATGGGATATTTATACCAAATGTCCAGTAGGAGGCAGTGGATTTGTAATGACAAGAACCAGGAGTTTAAAACATTTTGTAAAAACCACAGAGCAAAAACAAACGCCGCGATGTAAATGGCATGTTTGCAGTCCATGTGAAGAAGTGCAGCAGAGATAGACTAAACATTTGTCTTCATGCCTGTGGTAATTGGATCCTTATAAACAGTGAAAAACACCTTGATCCATCTGCTGTCACAGCTCCTGTCGAGGCCCACTGTAATTAATGAGTTAGTCACACAGAAGCTGGAGCCCTGCATCCCACTGACAACTCCCCGCGGACGTGTACACCGGGGAACACGCGACTTGAGGCTGTTGATTACAGTCACGTAACTGATACTAGGATCACATGCATCTCAGAGGACGTTCGTAGAAGTCTGTGCTACAGGGTAAGCAGATTTTATGTGCAACAATATCACATGGAAATGGGGTATTTTGTCATTATCAAAGCACACAATTGTGATTCCCATTTCAGCTGATAATAGAATTACATTACAGAAAAATATCCATAGCACAGAACTGCAATTGCACATAGATTTGTTATGTATATATGTATTGCTGGTTTTATATTGGATAAATGAGATTACATAATGTTTATCAGAGAAACTAAACAAATGCAGTGTTTGAAATGTGCACTTATTAACCCAATACAACAGGGCTAATGTAGCGGATGGGAGCATACTCACACACACTGGGAATGGCTCGGCCCCCTCTTGGATCACAAAGCCTTCGATGACATGCGTGAGGACCTGGGGCTTGACGATGGCCTGGGGCAGTTTGCTCTCTCCATTGTGCGGCGCGCTGCCCGTCACAGTGGGCGCCTCGCTCTCATTTCCAGAGGTCATGGCTGGAGGCGGGGTCCCAGGTGCTGCACTCTGCCTCTTCCCTGAGCCCCCGCCTGGCACACAAGCACAACAATATGGTTAACAGGAGTATAATAAGAAATACATGATTAAATGACACAAGAGAACAGGTATTATTTAGAAAAACACCATTCAATCACTAATAAGTTGCTGCGGGTTAACAAATAAAAAATATACATTTACTTTTAATTAAAACAAATATGAGAAGGAAACATTAAACTCACACAGAAAGTAATGCCATGTACTATGAGCGTTATACATACCACGTAGGGCCTACAATATTCCACAGACAAATTAACTTTACAATATGCTGGCCTCGAGTAGGAAATTAAAATGTACACAGACTATTTTATTCACATTGATAAAGACGGGGCACCGGCTCTTAAAAAGTTAATTAAATGGATGCATGGTTATTATACTAGCCAACACTCTTTAAGAAACTCTGCATTTCAGATGAGCGGATCAATACGACTGTAAATCACTAGTCCCGTCTTCATATGGACTCACTCTGTACCATAGCCTGTGGACTAGTGAACACCGAAGCCAAAGTGCACAATAACAACTGAACGACAACCGCGTGCTTGGCCCATGGATATTAAAAGACTTTCCTTACCGCATTGGCCCCCGCTAAATTAAATCTCAAAACGACGAGGCTTTGTTACACGTGTACACAGCACTAACAAGAACCTACTCCTCTTGTTTCCACAGTTCAGTGCGTTAATGCTGCTGCACCGCGCACCATTTCGAGCTCGTAAATAAAAGCCCCTAGTCCCGCCTCCTGCTCCCACTGAGTTCTCTACGGAAAACGCCGAAGATGCGACACGTGATTAACGAAAAAGGCCGAACGGTGCGGTTGAGGCAGGCTGGTAATAATGTTATGCTGGTAACAGGTACTCGTGTGACTTCTTGGCAGACGTGGGTAGTGTAGCCAAAATATTTTCTCAAGTAAGAGTAACGCTACTTTGAAATTATCTGACTCAAGTCAGTAAAAGTAGTGAACCTAACAATTACTCGAGTAAAAAAGTACTTGGAGAAAATGTTAAGTACTGTGAGTACTGAGTAACTGTTTAAGCGAAAAAGTCTGATTTATTTTCAACTACGACATAAATTATGTGAAACAAAACATAAAACAATGAGAAAATTACAGATAAAATTCACAAAAAATTGAATGAAATACAGACAAACTGGGTGACTGTGGCTCAGTTGGTAGAGCGGGTCGTCTCGTGATCGGAAGTCATGGTTCGAATCCGCAAATGCACACTGTCGTTGTGTCCTTGGCAAGACACTTCACCCTAGTTGCCTCCAGTGTCTGCGTACACTGGTGTATGAATGAGAGTGTGAATGGGTGAGTGGATCCTTGCTGTAAAGCGCTTTGAGTGCCTAATGTAGGTGGAAAAGCGCTATATAAGTTGAGTCCATTTACCATTTAAATCATTCTAATGAACAAGGTGCACAAGACGATCTATTATATACACATCAAAATGAAGCATTTGCCACTTAAATACAGTTGAAAAAGAAAAGTAACAAATACTTTCACTCGAGTACAGATACAGATAATTTTACTCAAGTAGAAGCAAAAAGTACCGCATGATAAAACTACAATTTCTTCTTCGAAAGGTTACTCAAGTACATGTTCTTGAGTGAATGTAACTGAGTACTACCCACCTCTGCTCCTTGGAGTACATTTATCACAAAGTACTTTCTTTTATTTACTTCTTCAAGAGTCATGTTATTTTGAAGTAACAGTACTTGAGTCAAACATTTGATTTACTAAGAGTAAATCTATGAGTTTACTATGAGTGAATTTGTAAGTGATAAAAGTTCATGACGACGTATACAAATGAAGTTTAGGACAGGCCCAAATAATTCAAAATTTTTTATTTTATATATTTTTTCTTATCTCATTTCAGGGTGTTTTGTTTGGAAATATCAGGATTTTTAATGCTTTTTTATTTAAATTTTGTTTGTCAGATAACAACATTACGTTAAAACAATTTTAAAACAACAGAGTGTCTCGGACAACTATTTTGACTTTCTAAGCTCACTTGCTACAGTAAGATTTGTACTTTTTTAGCCTCAATCTTATGCTTATCATTAAAACATTTAGACTTTTAGAATGCTTTACAAATGGATTACAAACAAGTTAACTACCCTCTGGTAAAGGCCAGCAAAATAATATACGCAGCAGGTGAATGTGCCCCAAATCTGAATTTTATGCGAAAGTGATTGGGCGGCAGCTGAATCAGCAGACCGAAACTCATGAGAAAGAATAAACCCATGTTTCCATTTTTGCTCCCAGGTTAACATCAGCATCCACGAGGTCTTAACCTCAGCTAAACTTTGACCTGGTACAACCGCCTTGTGGATTATCCACGATGAAATTATAGTCAATCGCTCCAGATGGATTTTCCTCCATGTGCGCCGTTACACATTTCACCCAACACACACAGTCATTGAATCAAAAATATTCCGCTATTACAGAAAATAAATTAACTGCATCCATTATAGTACAAGCAGACACGTCGACAGACACATTTAAGCGTTAATTATTCCTGCATATTTGGTGTCAAAACGGTTCAACATGTTTTTTGTACGCACCCCATAATATTTGAGAACACATCTAAAATTAATTCACAACAGCGCTTAATAAAGCAGACTCATTACCTTGTGGCAGGACAGCTGGTGGGGCTGGGTGGACCTTGGTTTGCTCCACAGTTTTAGGGGTATGTGATGGCAGAGCTGCGGGAGGATTGAGCTGCTGCTGAGCCTGTTGCTGTGGTGTGGACGGAGGACACGCCTCTCTCACCACAAGGGACGTTGGCTTATCTTTACACTCCTGGACAAGTCTGGAGGCCTGCAATCGCAGCGAAAACATGAAAGCACATACTTTATTTTGACAGAGAGAGAAAAATAACTCTCAAAACTTTTTAAACCAAAAAGTGGGAGAAAGTACCACTGGAAAGAAATGGTACCAATATCAACATCACTCAAGAATATGTGCCATGGAAAAAGCTATTAATCCTTGTTCTTTCATTTTGCGGTTGCAGATTTGACAACCCTACAAAGAAGCATCACCAATTTTTCCCCTAGTAAACGTGGCAGCAAAGGCATTTTACATCTCTGTTAGTCCTTCAATCTGAAACCAATAATAAGTCTTTATTTACTTGTCTCACTATCCATATAGGGCTGCAGAGTTATTGTAATTCACAATTCAATTGTTGCAATATCCTTTCTCCATGGCGTCTTGCTATAAAACCTGCTCACCCTGTAGTTATGTACATGGTTATGTTATGTAGACTTTCTGTAATGCATGTCTTGTCAGTTCAAACATGGAGAAATGTGCATCGTGAACTAAATACTGCTTTTTCATTGCAAATCTAATCACAATCCCAATACTCATCAGAAATATCACGATACTTTCGAAACATGTTCAGTCTTAAAAGGAACAGGCCACCATTTTTGCATACTGAGATATGTTCTTACCTGAGCTCAGACGAGTTGATGCGTACCTGTCTGGCCTTCGTGCGTGCGCTCAGTCACGCAAAAAGACCAAAGAGGTTGTTAGCATTTAGCCTCTCCTTCTCTCCTCTATGGGGCCAAACAGGGCCTATATTGCAAGGCGTAATAATACCTTAGGAGCACTTCGACGTCCGCGCAGTAAAGTGAAGATATTCATGCGCGGACATCGAAGTGCTCCTAAGGTGTTATTTCGCCTTATAATATAGTGCCCCTTTTTATCCGATTAGAAAATCAACATGTTTAATTTTGTGTGACTATACTTGGATCGTGTAACTACTCACGTAAATTTAAATAGGGAAAACGTGGAAGAGCTTGATCGAGGAGGAGAGGCTAAATGCTAACAACATCTTTGGTCTTTTTGCGTGACTGAGCGCATGCACAATGACCAGACAGTTACGCATCAACTCGTCTAAACTCAGGTAAGAACATATCTCGGTATGGAAAAACTGTGGCCTGTTCCTTTAAACCATTCTTTTATTTCTGTTTTCTATAACCGTCTTATTTCCCAATATTGATGTTTTCGTTGCTATAATTTGTAATGCCATTTAATTTACAATAACAACCACCACCACCACTAACTCACATTGGGTTGAATCTGCAGGTTGATGGCAGTGAGCTGCACGGGCTGAGGTTTGTGATTGAGGGAGGAGTGAAGGGCGTGGGAGCTGATGGTGGAGTGGAAGATAGTGGCTTGCTGGCTGGGCGTCATGGCGGCGTGAGGGGCGGGTTTGGGCAGCACTGGGACCGGGTGCTGGGAGGGCTGAATGGAGGCAGTCTGTAGGAGCTGGCCCCCCGCCCTCTGGGATCCTTGGATCACAAACTGCTTATGAGGCTGTACCAGTGAGTGAGGCTGGATCTGAGTGTAGGCTGAAATGACAACAAAATGAGAAGAAAGTGACATTAATACCGTCTTTGTGGTAAATCTGTAAAGCTTCTTTTTGTTACTTATCCAGCTTTTTTTTGACAAGTGAAAAGCCAAACGAATCGCAACAAAGGCATGAATCATGTAGTGCAATAGAACTGAACATTTGACAGTGTCCAGTAAGAACTGTGCCAAGACTCAAATATATAGTCCACAGTAAGGCTGAGCAATTAATCGAAATGTAATTTCGATTTCGATTTTTTTTTTTTTTGTCAAATAGGCTTTATTAGAAGGAACAGCACAGGATGAAAGGGGGTGAAAAGCAGGTTGAGACATTCAGCAAATTGTCTAGTTATTTGCTCACAAGGGCTTTGCCCACTAGTAACAGCAACAGTAACAGCACCTGGTTTGGAGTGAAATTAAGAAAAGAAAAAAATGTGTAAAGAGGCACTAGAGTGGAAAGCACTCCTTTTTTAATTTAATTATTTTGTTTATTTGTTTTTATTAGGAAAAAATAAATAAAACTGGAATAATAGAGATATAGGAGAAAACGAATGTGTTTATTTGGTCACATTATGCATCCAGCCCTAGTCCAAGGGTACATGATATACACATATATACACTGACATATAAAGTTCTCATATCACCGGCCTAACATTTGTTCATGAAAGCTGCTGTGCCTGATTTGGCCTGTTCTCAAATGGCGACAGAGGAAGGACTCTTCCGCAAATCTTGACTCTCCACATGCATGAACTTGTATGTACATTGTTTTACAGTATGCTGACTGCAAAATGGAGTTTATCATCAAGGTAATACCAACTAATACAAGCCTTACAGCATGTTCTTCCAGGTTTTCAATTGGTTAAAAATGTTTTATACTAAGATGCAGACAGACAAAGTGGTCTAATCTTTTTTTAAGCTTTAAGTTATTAAAAACTTGTATGGAATCAGTATATACACACACAAGTCTTTATTGCATAGAATAGCCTTCATAGTTGGACCTAAAAGTGCTACTATTGCTCAACTTTTCACTGAACATGTCTAGTGCCATCAAATGTTGACTGTTGGCACAATGTAATTGTACTATACTATTTTGATGAAGGCTGAACAGAGGATGTTGTTGCATTTCTAAACTGACCTTTGACAAAAAAAAGCAAATGGCTTGTCACCATTGGTGTATGATGTTGTTGGCAAAAGACAGTGAATCCACAATATGCCCCAAGGCCATAGACACAGCACATCAATCTTGTTTTGTTGAGGTGAAAATGAGTGGGATATAGTTCCTGTAACAGGCAAGAAGAGAAGCCTAGGGCCACGCTCATATTATAGGAGAGAACACGCACAGTCAGCTATGATACTGGGAGTTAATGAGTCCTTACCTCTCTTTCCTTTATGTTTGCAATAATATTACACAAATGAATGGCACTGAATAGGGGTGGGCGATTTCATTTTATTTATTTGGTCGCTACAGCAATGAACACACTAAGACTTAAGCATGTAAACACGTCACGGCGGATTGTAGTCATGGGCTAATCTGTATGCTGTCTCACAGTCGCATTACCTGTATGTTTCAGTGTGGGAGGGTAAACCGCAGCACAATAAGGAATTCTACGCAGGCACAGGGAGAACATGCAAATTCCAAACAGAAAAGCCCTGAACACCTTCTTGCTGTGAGGCAAAAGCTAACCACTGCACCATCATGTCACCAAAAAAAAAAGTCACAATGTGTAAATGGTAAATAGTCTCAACTTATATAGCGCTTTTCCACCTACATTAGGACTCAAAGCGCTTTACAGAAAGGATACAGTCACCCATTCACACTCTCATTCATACACCAGTGCGCGCAGACACTGGAGGCAAAGTGGGTAAAGTGTCTTGCCCAAGGACACACTACAAGTTAATAACTTGATGTAGGATGGTAATACTTCAATTTTCAGTTCTACAAATTAATGTGAGCCTTTAGCGTCAAGGCAAACTTTTAGACCAAATGTATTTGCATCCTACATCCAACTCTTAACTCAGTAAGCGATCATCCCCCAGGAGCTCGCAATCAAACACAGAATATTTAGATAATATGATGATTCGAACATGTCTAAGATAATCTAACTGGGTGATTGATTAAAACAGGACGTACTGGCACTCTCAAGTTTAGGTTTCTGGAACTAGCCAATGGAAAGGGGTAAAGCTATACTGACTCTATATGTTAACATAGAAAACACATGACCTGGTGTAGTCAGTTCGATTTGCACTGGATTTGTTGTACAGTCGCCAGAGAATGATGACAACATACGTTCCTGATGAGTTTCTAGCACCAGAGGCAGGAAAACCCCTGACTTTCCACTTCACACAGTCTACCACTTCACAAATAACATTTCAGCCTAACACAATGAACACCACGTTTTTTCTTCAGTCACTACTTGTACAGAGCTGGTTCAATTTTGATGTTTTCTTTCCACACTGCAATAACACGAGACAGAGATCATTTTGGCTATTGAACTGTGTGAAGAATAATGCATTAATGCATTAGTCTTATATAGCACTTTTACGGTTTACAATTTCATACATTATTCAATTACACCATACTTGGTGGTGGTAAGCTAGTATTGTAGCCACAGCTGCCCTGGGGAAGACAGACGGAAACTAGGCTGCCAATCTGCGCCACCGGCCCCCTGCAACCACCACCGACCACTCACTCACACACTACATTCAACTCAATCTATTTTTTATCTACACATATACACAGCTTGTATTATGACAAATAAAAGCTCTAAAACAATGGTTGTATTCACTACTGTCTCATTAAATAATCGAAACTAGCACATAATGGAAATTGCAGAACTGTCAGACCTTTATTTGACCATTTTGCAGGAACAGGGTTTCTACAGGTGATAGCAAGCAAAATCTTATGCTTTTTAATAGCTAAAAACAATCATTTCAAAGCCACAAATGCAAAACATCTTGGCATATTTTATTCGTAACATTTGTAAACATTCAATCAAACAGGGGGATGAGGGGAAATTTTGACACTCAAAACTGTATCAACAAACAAATTGAACGGGCAACTTGTAAGCAAAGGATTGTGTAAAATTTCAGACAAAACTGCAGCTGAATTAGTTTTAGACCATAGTTTTGTGTGTGTGTTTTTTTTTATTAATAGTTTATTTTAAAGGTTTTTATATAATAGAAATAAGAAAAGTCATATTTTGTACATACATGGTTTTTGTGTGTGTGTGTGTGTGTTTTTAACGAATGTATGCAGTAAAATTAGTTGAGCAATGTCACTAAGTGGGTTCCGTCTCTGAGAAAAACATATATTTTCAAAAAATTAGAATCAATACTAGTTTTAATCCAATTTATTGTGTTTTAATTACTTTTAAGGCCTTAATTTTGGCACAATTCATTGAATGACTTTTAATGCTTTTCAATGCCTACTACTTACAGGAGACGGGGGCATGTGAGCACTCCCCTTCCTTAGTGACTGGATTTAGAAACAAAAGGGCAGAGTGACCAGGTCACACTCAAGTGGGATCCAAAGCCTCAGCACTGGCTTCTTCTTCTGATCCACAGCGAATTGCTTTCCACCATCTCCAGTGCACACCTGTCCCTTGTGACTTGCTGCTATGGCAACGCATTAATTTTTTCTTTTCTAGACAGCGAGCAGCCCGATTTTCAGCTTCCATCCTCCCTTTTATTTGATGTGAATCCATTACTCTAACAAAGCAAGGCACAGTTGTGCACTGCCATGCTCAGATAATCCCCCACCCCCAGCCCAGACTCATATAAACAGGCCCAAAAACATGCTCACACCCATACAAAAGGAAGACACTATTATTTACAACTTACTAACCACGGAAAAAGATTTACACAAAGTACCATTATCAAGCCGTCATTGGATGAATAATTTGTCAAAGTTACTTTAAACTAGGGCTACTACCAACAAAAAATGCATACTGTTATATTGTATAACTTATAAAGTACTAGAAATCAATACCTCCTTAATTGGATACGTTTAATACTACTAAGCCCAAAAAGGCTATCCCACAGTTCCTGGCACAACTCAAACCCAAACAGTGCATACTAAAGCGGAGCAAAAAAGTGCAGTTGATAAAAGGCTAAAAGGCTGCAGTGCAAATTTAGCGTACAGGACTTAATGAATATGCAAAACATGGGAAATTTGTATTTATCGCGACTGCAAAGAGTAAAACTGCATGAAAAATTAGCACGTTTGAGATACAGGTATACACTTTGGTATACCTGTTTAGAGTATACTACAAACTGCATTATATTGCAGTTTGTGCACCAATGTGGCGTTAAAAACGTTTTCAAATGTAAGGCCCAATCTCAATTCTACCCCTTAGACCTCCGCTTAGCACTTCCCCTCCATTTTGCGCGTTCACGAGAGACGAAGGAGTGTCCCAATTCTATTTGGCGGCGAGGGGTAAGGGTGAGGGAGAGGGCCACATAGCCCTCAAAGCGACGGTTTTTCATACGCACACTACAGATGAAGGGGTAGGAGGAGTTTGACAAAACATGGAAATAAGCAGAATGCTTCGTTCGTGACTTTATTCGCTTTGTGCAACAATTAGAACAGTCCATTGCTATAAATGTGTCAGTTCTACGTTTTTCGCTTTGCTCCTGCGAATGCTCCGTTTATTCGCACTGTATTGCCTGACTTTGGAGTTTCTTTCCGAACTTTCGACATGTCGCTATTGACATGACACACGGGGTTCATTGCCTCGCTGCTGCGCCCACTGTCTCCCCGTGCCGCTGTGCTCTGAACCCGGGTCCGAGGCCGTCTGTCCCCGCCTGAGCGCACTGTGAGCGGGCCTACCTCTGCCCGTCCCTGCTATGAGTCCGCTATGAGCGGATCGGCTGATCTCTCGCAGCTCTGGCTAACGGGCTGCAGCCACAGCGACCCGTGGTAGAAGCAACAACACACGGACAGGGGGAAGGAGAATGTAGCGCCGGATAAAGCAAATTAGATGAAAATCTGTAGGGTTTGGGCTGAGACAGAGTCCTGTTGTTTAGGTGTTACAAAACAGCATCAGTCTGTTACAAGTTACTGATGAACTGGTTCAGTAGAAACATGCTATAGAGACAAGTAGAGGCTTGCTTTTTTACACTTTCTTTCATATAAATCTGTTCTGATTGATAAAAATATACAAATAAGATTCCATTCCAAACTCACATAACCTTAATCATCTCTATTTGACTGCAGTTGTAAAATGCAGTCAAATAGAGGGCTGTCCCATTTCTTAGGGCGGTCTTTTCAACCCTCAGCCCTCGGTTTCAAGGTGTAGGGAAAGGGCTAGGGCAAGGGGAAGGGCAAGGGGAAGGGGTAGAAAAGAGAATTGAAATTGGGCCTAAATCAGCATGTGACTTAAACAGCACAAACAAAACTAAGTGTAACTCCCAAAGCTAGCTGCCTGAAAAAACATCATGACTCACATTAATGCCCGGGCAATGAAAGGACTAAAGAGGTTGAGAACCAACAGTGCTCAACCTAACAGTAATGTTTTTTCTCAGGCCGATACCGATATACACCGCTGATACTTTTGGAAAATGTTTGGTCTATATTATATTCATGTTTAGTAGGTAGTTTAGACGAAGCTTGTTTGAAAGACAAAAATCAGTAGATTCTAAAACAAAAAACGGTAAGTCTCTCTCTCTTATTGTTCCAAAATTATACACAAAGGTCTACAACAGCGGTCCCCAACTGGCGGACCTGGGTCCAGATCCGGACCTCCAGAGGCTTTAGTCCGGACCCCAAAGCCTTTTCATCCTCTCAATATACTTCATTTCTAAGGCTGAATTAAAAAATATCTAGACAACTTGAATAACACTGAAATAAGATAGCAACATTTTTGATTCATTAATCAGTTCTGATTTGTAAATAGACAACCTGTGTCCATGTTTTAACATTTTCTACGGCAATGACTGCACATGTCCGGACCCTGGACATATGTCGAAAGTTACGAAAGAAAGGTTTGCAGACGTCGAGCTGATTTAATTGGGGACCCCTGGTCTACACCAAAAAATGTATAGGTAAAAACTTGTGACCGATTTTCACCGCAAAGTTTCTCTGCTCCCCTGAGGCCAAGGGAATTGTGGGAGGGCTCATTGTAAAGCTCTGACTTTGGTTTCGGAGTTATCGGCATTTGTAAAATACCTCATATCAGCCGGGCAATATATGTTATATGCATATTTACAGTTACTTTATATCACATGGCCAATGTTCTGTATTTTGTAGTGAAGCATGTACTCACCAGGAGCGATAAGAGGCTGTGCACTGACTGCTGTGACATTGCGGCTCATGTTTATGGCCCGTACTTCTGTGACTGGAGCAGAGTCACTCTTCTTTGAACCATCCACAGGAGTGTCAGAGGGGCTGCCCTTCGCCCCTGCAGGTATCGGAGCAGCAGCTGAGGTGCACTGACTCTTCAGAGCAGCCGGCTGGATGGGCACAGGGCTCTGCTTCAGACTCAGTGCCTGCAGCGTCTGAGTCTGTGCGGATGAGGTTGCTGCCCCCTGCTGGCCCCGGATGGCCAGATTCTGGACTTGATTCTAGAAGAAATTTTAGGAAGGATTAGGAAGATTTCTCAGTGTTGGCTATCTTTCATCTTTGTGTTTTACATGTACCATAGAGTCTAAAATAAAGTATATACAATAATTCCAGAGTGTGTCCAAAGATGCAAACGGAATTTATTGCATATAAAATTGTGTGATACCTGTGTGGAGTTGGCGCTCTCAGACTGCACAGCGGTGACGGTGGCAGTGGGGGTGAAGATGAGCTGTGGCACAGCTCGGCCCAGACTCCGAGCCACTTGCACCAAGTTACTCTGCTGGGCCTGAAACACAACATATACTCGAATAAACATGTCTTTTCTTTTCATATTGAATAGAACTAATTTAACGTGTGTGTATGTCATGACATATAAACAATAATGTACCATTTCAAAGTACCCTTTCATATCTTTACAACAATAGTTAGAATGTGGGACACCCTGTGGTACACCCTATTACTTAACATCGACTGGTGAGTTAAGTGAACCATGATGTGGGTCAAAGCACAGCCTTGTGTGTTGTGCACCTGTGTTTACAGTAGGTTGTGTACAGGGGCCGGTGGCTGAACCCAGAGCAGTCTCACCATCTGTGCACGCAGGTACATCTGTGCCTGGCTAGCAGTGAGCGTGGAGCTGGAAGGGCTGCCCAGAAGAACAGTCTGTTGGGAAATACTTGTGGGGTGGAGTTAATGCTCTGAGCCCGATTAATCAGCTGCGCAGCAGCCGGAGACGTGGACAGGTTGATCTACGAACAATTACATAGAATCATTAGAACAGACATGTTATATTACTTTACATCACCAAGTAAAGAACTTCTAATATACAGTACTTCTAATAATAATATTATAGGTGTAAAATAGACACACAAGAAAGCTCACCGTAGTCTGGGTAGATCCAGTTTGTTGAGATGCAGTGCCGTTCTGTGAAGATGTCTGTCGGCCCGCTGCAATACTGGCCTGCCACGTCACAGAGAGAAGCACATTTAATAAACAAGTACAGACAAACTGTATACCACATTACAGTTTGTTTATACAGTATGTGCCAACTCCGATTCTGGCCGGACTTCTCCACAGAATTGCTTAAGGAGGATTCACACCAACTCAACGCACTGTCGCTGTTTGGGGCAGCAGGGAAACTGCTCAGGTCTCCTCTTGTCTGCCTCCATCTCACCTGCTCAGAGCAACATCTACTGTACACTGAAGCGACCTGAACCCCCAGATCGGGCATATGCATAATGTTTGTAGCAGACGTTTGTAGTCATGAATTGTAAACAAAAGGTCTCGTGCCCCGTGGCCGAGTGGTGGTAGTCTCTGGCAAGTGAATTGTAGTCTCAGAGAGTCCCTTTTTATTTTTATTTATATCACAAAGAAGTTTGTATATTTTTCCGGCTAGTTTATACAACAGTGCGCAGCACGTATGGCAAAATTAGCACCAGGGAGCCAAATTTAGAGACTTCAGTAACTCAAAAACCCCATAGAAAGCTTGTCTTCTAATACCTAGCTGATTCGGTGACCAGCCGGTAACCATTTGACTAACACAATCGACCAAAATCAGCCCGACCACTCCCTAGTGGCGATTATTGCGTTGGTGTGAAAGAGTCTTTAGACCACGCTTGTCTCAATACATGTCCTGCAGTACAAGGGCTCCCGAGTGCACCCAGTTTGTACATAATTCTGTCCAAAATTGTCATAGATGCGACTAAATTCTTTTCCTTGGTTGCACTGGTGCAATCCTCATCACAACCATTCACCAGCCATGATTTACATACATTTTAAATGAAGTATGAATTAATTTGTTATCTGCAATTTATCAATATTATAATAATATATTTCATTATTTCATTTCTAAACCTAACATGAGTAGCTCTTCTATATTGTTTAACTAACAAGATCATAATGAGAACCTTTCCTGGACCATGCACACTACATCACTGGTCAAGTTTTTTTTTACTGATAAACTGTGTCAATGGGTGTCTCGTAGTGTTGTCTACTGGTCCCTGACATTATAGCGCAAACATGTGTCAAATCCTAACTTTGGCCTGAAAACGAATGGGTTGCGCCCCTTCAGGGTAAACTCTGCTACTAAATTAGAATTTCCTGATTGGCTGGAGTGTCCACGGCCTCCACACAACGTCATAAGCCGCACCAGCTCCACACATCATCATCAGGTGCTGCCCATTGTCCTGCCATTGTCCTGCCCCTGTGGTTTATAACCAAGTCCCTCCCACGTAATCTGTCTGCTGTGATTGTGCCAATGCAAATGTCGAGGTCAATCAAGGCCCACACACCGCCCCCAAACTTCAGAGACCGCCTCTTTTGCGGCAATTTTTGACTTTTGTTTGTGGGTGGGGAAAGGCTTTGGCACGCCCGCTTAGGTACTCCTTAAAGAGTAACTAAACGGCTTAGGTACTCCTTAAAGAGTAACTAAACGGGCGTGCCAAAGCCTTTCCCCACCCACAAACAAAAGTCAAAAAGTGCTGTGAAAGAGGCGGTCTCTGAAGTTTGGGGGTGACATGCGGGGGTGAGTGTGTGGGCCTTTGCATTGGCACAATCACAGCAGACTGATTACGTGGGAGGGACTTGGTTATATACCACAGGTGCATGGGGCAGAACAATTGGCAGCACCTGATGACGATGTGTGGAGCTGGTGCGGCTTATGACGTTTTGTGGAGGCCGTGGACACTCTCCAGCCAATCAGGAAAATCTAATTTAGTAGCAGAGTTAACCCTGAAGGGGGCGCAACCCATTCGTTTTCAGGCCAAAGTTAGGATTTTACACATGTTTGCGCTATAATGTCAGAATAATGTCAGGGACCAGTAGACAACACTATGAGACACCCATTGAGACAGTTTATCAGTAAAAAAAACTTGATTTGGTGTTTAGTTACTCTTTAAGGACATGTACTCCACCCGTCTCACCCGCAAAGCCGTCAGAATCACCAGGGACCCTACGCACCCATCACACAGTCTCTTCAAGGTAATGCCTTCAGGGAGGAGACTGCGGAATCTACGGGCCAGGTCCAGTCGACTTAAGAACAGTTTCATACACAAGGCCATAGGGAAGCTGAACTCCCTGCCTTCCCTCCCACCCCTCTTTCCCCAACCCCCGCTCCACAATCAAGGATGAGAGAAACATAATTTCAAATCATTCACATGGTTTGACAAATAAAAAATCTTGAATCTTGAAAATGTAGGTTTTAGAAGATGAATTGAACGAGTCAACGGCTATAGATAATAAATTATAATAAAGGATGTTTTCAGGGCACTTTCAAATTGGTGCACTTAAATTTTGTGCAATCAATCCAAAGTAAGTGAGTGGTTCCGCAGTAGTCACCTGTTGTGCCAGACTCTGGAGTTGAGCCGTGCTCAGATTGTGCTGTTGTTGAAGAGCTGCAGTTTGTAACATCAGATGCTGCTGCTGAGCTGCGTACATCTGCTGCAGGTATTGTGCTGCTGTGTTGGGCTGTCTATGCAAGGCCTGCTGGAACACCTGGACAACACAAGTATAAGTCACTTCAACTGCTCCACAGTACTGGACATTTGTGATGGTTAAAATGTGTTAGATTAATGATGATGGAAAAAAAAATCTCAGAGAAACTATATTGTGAATGTTCACAGTGCACCAGTGAAAACAATCAAAAAAGCTTTGTTGCCAAGTGACCATAATGGGTGCTGACCTGTGATCCACAGCTTCACAACTATCGTAACCTAAAGCTGAGTGTGAGGGTCAGCAGCAGACAGCCCTCAACTGAAAACAGAGCATCAGCCATCAGTCTGGGACGCTAAACTGGGGGTAATTATCTTTGGGTTTTAGTCCCAAGGGCTGAGTCAAGAAAAGAAAAGACAGAATTCCTCTGGTAAAAGGAGCAGCTCTAAACCTTGAGTGGACCTCATTCACTCAAAGGTTAAGTCTGTGAAAAGGCTTGTCCTGTGGTCAGAAGGTCAACGCCACTTAAGCTGAGAGAGCATTCCTTCAACAAACTTCAGCTGATCCTCATTAACATTCATTCATTCACTTTGATAGAATGAAAACAAAAAGAAAACCTAGATTCAGTTTTATACCAAATCATTCAAAACATAAAATACAATGCAATCTATTGAGACTCAGGCAGTGACCCACCTGCACAGTCTGTCGATCAGGTATCCCGCTATAAACAGATATTTGAGGCACTGCCTGTCTCCCTGCTGTAGTAGTCGAACTGGAGCTGCTGCTCGTGCTGTTGGTGGTGGAGGCGGTTGCGGAGGTGGTGGTAGTGTTGGTGCTGGTGGTTGTAGAGCCAGAGGGGCTGGAGCTGCTGGGGCTGGGGGCAGTCGTACCGATGCTGGGGACAGTAGAGGCTGGTTCCCCAGGCTCAGTCTCCATGGTGCCCTCAGGTCTCCTGGCCTTTGAGCCCCGACTTTTCTGAATGGCTCTCCGGTACCTACAAGAACACGATAATCATAATAAAATCAAATTCAAAGTGAAAAATTAATTATAATAGTTTTATTTCTTTTAGGTTCATACAGTTAAACAAATAAACCATTTGCACATTAGGTTAATTTCATTTATTTTTTCTACAGGACATTTGAACATAATATGTTCAAATGTCTTGCAGAAAGAATATATGGTCATATTGGATATAGCTAGATCATTCTATACGTGCAATAAAAATAAATATTTGTATGACCTAATATTTTACAGCCTCAGCATCATAGGTTTGAGTCCATGCTCTGAAAAAAAAGCTGAATGTCTCTGCCTGCTATTAACCCCTTTTCGTTCTGTACTGTCCTGTGAACTAAAGCCTAACGGCCTAAAAAACAATAATAATCAGTCCTAAGATCCAGACCCAATGGCAAAGCAAGGATACAATGAATCCAACTACTATTAGTAGTAACTACTAGTTATCACTTCCCCAACATAATTTACATAAAATGAGCTTGAGAGGAAGAGTCATTTTAATGACAGAATAACGGGACCAGTGGTGTGTTTTTTATGAATATTGTGGTACGAAATATTTAAGTCACAATTAATAGAATAAACTGGGACAGTAACTGAACCGAAATGCGGAGGAAACTTGAGAAGGCATTGGAGTATTGAAGGAGAATGACTGACCCTTGTTTTCGGCTGGGGGTGTGGGGGTCTAAAGGCCCTGACAGCTGATGTAACAGAGCTGAAACAAGAGGCCAAAACGGGAAGGGTGGAATTTTTCACCCAGAGGTTATAAGGGCCTGTTATGATTTTAAAGCTGGAGGATATGAGAAGCTAAAAAATGTGTATTACAGTGGTATTACTTCTTAAGTGTAAATGAAAGGGGATAGACTAGAGAAATAAGATCCCTTTACCTGACCAGCACTTAGTACTTATTTTCATGTAAAGCTATTGTTCAAGTGCAAGATGAAAACAAATAAAAAATAAATAAATAAGTGGATAAAATGTCATAATCTGGGTTCTTGTTGGGAGCATTTTGAGTCAGGCTCACATTTGTAAACAAAGCTGCAGATACCAATTGTGCCAGTGCCATGATTAGCCTACATCCCAGAGCCCTATGGGGGAAGTCCCCTCAGGTCATGTCCTACTCCCACTATACATTTATCAGACACCGTTATGGGGACTCTCAAACCGAGACAGTTATAACCGTCTTTGCATTCAAACATTTTGGGTGTCTCATAAAAAAATGGAACACAGTGCAAAACACAATCACCCACCTTTACTACTGTACACGTCACAAAATGCAACGTACCTCACCGAGCGCACATTAGGGTGAATCTGAGCCTTGTCAGATCTGTAACTAGAGCAAATGCTGCTGAGCCATAAGAGCCTGTCAGACAGACAGACCCTCAGAGCAGAGTCAGTGACCATCATTTATTGAACAATCTAAAGCCCACAAAAAAAAAAACTACCACAACAGTGCATCTGATGTTGGCTAGCAGAAGGAAAAGTTATGTCTCTAGTGAGCCGCAGATTCATAGACACATGCATTTGTGTATGTGGATGTGTCCTGAGACAAAGGCCCCTAACCCTGATGCTCCTACCTCCTGTGCCCCCCCCATCGGGAAGCGGGGGTATGCTGTCCCATCCCGCTGTCGGATGTAGCTGCTCTTTGTCTGATGCGGGGATCGGCAGACAGACTGAATGAGGCGCGTGAGGGCAGGCTCCAGCAGCACCTCTTCTCTACCCCCCACTCACGTCCCAGCATCAACACCCCACTCCTCCAACCAGGCCACAGACTGCCTCCTGATTATGTGGTATCCTAGCGACAGCCAACGGGGCGCCTCTGGGATCCCCGTGTATGGAGGCCGCTGATTGGACAAAGGAATCCCCTCTAATGAAGATGATGGTAATGACTCAACCCCCTGTCCCCTCCCCCAGCGACCGCCCAATTGTTTTAGCAATATTATGCGGCCTTCAACATGAGATATGGACCAGGCATCACGAAAATAATTTCTGCGGACTCACCTTGATAAGCATTTCTGAAAATTATTTAAAAAATTTGGGGTGTGTGGAAATTTACAATAAGTGTTCTTAGCACCTTATCAGTCCATCCATTTTTATAGAGCTCACATCGAATCAACACATAAAAAACATTGTGAACATTGCTTTGCATCAGTAAGACAGAAAAATGTTTCAATAGCATGAAAAAAATAATAATAAAGCTGTCCCGCATTTGGCAAATGTCAAACTGAATAAATAATTTGTATACATTTAAAGACCCTGCTTTTCACATGGGGGGGGGTTAGTCTAATAATTTAAGATTAGTCTAATAATTTAAATGTATCTCTTTAAATAATATTTTGGTTCAAGGTGGTGTTTAATGGGCAAATTCATGCATGAGACACATTGATTGTAGTAGTAGACAAATTGAAACATTTAGCTGTAACCATCAGAACCTGCATGAAAATGTTTAAGATTGCAAAAAAAATACAAATCTGAATCTTTGTCTTGGCTTAATCTGGCATGTACGTATATGTTCAGTAACCCATACTGGTGTGTTACGTGTCAATTACCTTAAATTACTACAAAGCAGAAAAGACAGTCACAGCAGCAATCAGTGTAAAGAAAATGTATGTCCAAAATTTGAACCAAAATCAATTGTTATATATTGATGGCACAAACTTTAAAGATTTATGTGGCAAACGTCTGTTACTAAAACTGATCAGAAAACCGACTGGTCCTGAAGCTGTAACTGAGCTGTGAACAGCTCGAGCCGAGTGGAGCCGAACAAAGAGCATGTGGCTTTAGTCCAAGTTTAAGTGTGCCAAACCTTGTCTGGCATTCCAGCACACGCCGCCTCACGCTGTGAAGCATCAAAGCACTTTCACTTGATTCTCCCCAGAGGACCCGGAACTCTTTATCTGCACTCACTTTCACCTGAGGCAACCTACCTCTACATCGAAAACCACAGACGTTCAAAATAACTTGTCACTTAGTCAATAAAATGAAGAACTTCAACGATAAAAATGATCTATGTAATTTAAAAAGGAACAATAGATCACCACATACACTGATCAAAAATATAAACACAACACTTTTGTTTTTGGTTAAGGTATACATTTTTCATGCACTGAACTCAAAGACATTTAATATATACACAATTAAACCCATGTCTCTCTAATATTGTTCTCAAATCTGTAATAGTATCTGTAAATATGTGTTAGTGAGCACTTCCCCTTTGCAAAGATAATCCACCTCACAAGTGTGACATATCAACATATTTATTAGACAGCATGAATATTGCACAGGTGCGCCTTAGGCTGGCCACAATAGAAGTCCACGCTGAAATGTTCAATTTTGCTTAATTGGGCGTCAGAAAACCAGTCAGTATCTGGTATGACCACCATTTGCTTCACACAGTGCAACATATCTCCTTCGAGTAGAGTTAACCGACTAAGCCCCCAGACCTCCCCACTAAAGCAAAAGTAAACATTTCAAAATCGTCTTTGAGTTCAGCGGCACATGAAAAAAAATAAAAAGGGACCAAAAACAAGCGTTGCGTTTATATTTTTTGTTTAGTGTACTTACAAAAACACATACATTTTAAAAACTTAACCTTTCATGGATTTGCTATGGAAGTGGTTTGTTGTTTTGACATTTGGTTGTGATCGTCTAAAACAAGGCTTGATTATTCACTCAGCAGAAAAATTGCGTTAAAGGTTTGTCTTCTCCTTAAACGATTTAAACTACAGCAATCCCAGATAGCAGTGCTAAAAAATGTGTTACAATAGACCAGTATGAGTGATTGTGTCTCTGTGAGTGGATGTACATTAGTCCATCACCATAACATGCACGAGGCACGTGTGGTCATAAGCATGCACTCTACCAAGCAAATAAACAAATGTATTATAAAAAATAAATAAAACAACAATCAAAACAACATCCACCATTATCCTCAGCAATCCAACTAAATCCAGAGAGAAGCAAGCGTTTTACACAATTTCTCCATGTTGGTTGGATCAATGCAAACAAAATGCAAATCAACAAAAATGCTGCGAGTTGTGTGCGATAGGCTGTTCATTATTTTGAACGTGAACTTGCTGTTTTTTGTTTGTTTTTTGTTCATAAAATTGTCGCGGTCATTTATGTAAAACAGACATCATTCCACCAAAAGCATTAAGGATTGGAAAAATATAAAAATCTCTCATGTGCACTTTAACCCAACAATAACACGGGGAAGAGTAGGGGCAACTTAAAACAATTGTTCTACCTTATAACAACATGTCTGGGGGAAAAGGAAAATAATAAATCAAAGACTGGCCAAGATGCCCAAGTCACCCGTCCTTTTAATTCCTGAATCAGCTTTGCTTGTCAGGAGGGTTTCCAACATAATCTTGAAGACATCACACGTCAAATAAGGACATCACCAAACAGGAAAAGGCTAATTGACATCCTACATTTATTTTTCATTCATAGCTTGCTTATTTCTGCTCAATGGCCCAACAACTGAGGTAAGAAACAGCGTGTCCCTGCGTATATAGCCTATCTGCGAAGATATTTAGTTTAGATTTATAACAGCAAATTAGCCCCAAACTAAAAACGCACTGTGTGTTCTGTTGCTGATGTTTATGGGCCCGTGCAGCTAGCGAATCCGCGTTCCGACACACTCAAGCGCATAGACCTCTGTGTTTACCATGTCACTTGTAGGAAAAACAGACAAACAAAACTCGTTTCATACCCTTTAAATCAGGAGTGCACCCACGTATCTTCCCTGTGCCTCGGGTTTTCCCAGTTTGATCTACTGCATTTCAAAGGAGAAGCCGTATCCTTCGGACTGGGCACGGGTAGCAGCAGGACCATTTGCATTCCACAGTGAACACGTGACCTTGTTTTTGTCCTTAGCAGAGGCACTGGAAACCCAGCTCACTACCGCCACCATGTGCTCCGGAGTAACAAATGAGCAACATAAACGTGACAAAGCAGCGATGGGGAAGTGACGAAAATTTGTAACGAAAACGCAACAAAAGAGTGACAAAAAAGCCGCTAAAGAGCAACAAAAAAGTGACAAACAGCGATGAAAATGTGATGAAAACCCAACAAACTAGTGATAGAAAAAAAATCTAAAAGCTGACGGCACACATGGGAAAATATCTATTTAGATGAGTTTTGTAGGTCTTTCAAATAAAGTGTTACATTGGATTTGGGTAAAGTTGAACTGGAGAAAATGCACTCAGTTAAGGCGGGTGTAAAGATGTTAAAGGCTTAACATGAACACAGACCTCATGAGGTACCAAACCCACACTTTCACCTGGCATCGACTTGACTGTGATGCAGTTTTCCCAATTAGTAAGTCCTTTAACAAAATAAACCATACAAATGTTTAACTTGTTTTATTTCTTTTGGTGTCATTTTATTATTTCCCACCAGATGGAGCTGTTGCATGACAAGATTTCAGACAGAGGTCAAGTCAGGTCACCCAGACATGCTTTAAAATAAATAAATCAAAATTTATGGACAAATAACAAATCAACCATCGTCATTTCTGGTCAAAAAAGGTGTTAAAAATAACTTCCAAGAGCCATGTTAATTGTTCAACTGAAACAATGAAAAGTCCTGATGTGAAAGGCAGCATGCCCTTGTGTTTGCTTGTGTTAGTTTTTCAAAGACACTGCTTTGGAAACACCTGTTTTTGCTGTGACTTGAAAGTGCCTGGGAATGGCGATAACGTGGCCTCCCTCTTCAAAGTTTGATTATTAGCTCAAGATTTGTTCAGATTTATTTCCATTGTTGCAGTTGTGTCCAGTTCTGTCCTTGTGTTTGTGTAGTGGGGATGACCATTGTGAAGAAAGATCTGTGGACTCAAAATACGTCAGCAGACATCCCCTCCCAGCAGGACCAGGCTGACTCCTGTCATTGTCAATACTTTCTTTGCAACATAAGTTAGAAGGTCATTATTGCGGCATATTTTAGAGTTAGGCAGTCCTGTAAAAGACAAAACTAATGAATATATGGTGCATATAATGACCCTTTGCTTTATACCATCATAAAATAGAATGATGAATACTTTACTGTAACCAGAGTTAGCCATGACTAAACCAGAACTATGATATGACTTAACTACAACTCATGACACAATTAAATTGTGCAGCATTGGGCTGAACGTTTGTCCTTCTGTTACTTTTTTCCATCTCCACATAGGCTCAAAGCTCAGTCAGGGTCACTTTTGACCCTTGACTTTTTGGGTTGAAATTATAATAACAATATACACAGAGCAATGTGAAATACATATACAAAAGCTGAATTGCTTGTGGGGTGTTCATGGATTAAAGAGTATAGAGATCCTCCACTGTAGTTTCACAAATAGATTTTGCACAGGCAACCCACAAATGGAACTAATGTAAAGTCCACCTAAAATCTGAGAAAATAAGTGTGTACGCTTCACATTCTATCGTCAAGTAAAACAGCACATATTTTGGCATAAGAAGGGAATAACCTTGCTTGAAAAAAAAAAAAAGCTTAGACCCACACATTGCAGGACTTTTGTTATAAACATTACAACATGGCAGTGAGGGTGCAAAGCTTGCTGCGTAGGAACAAGGACCAAGTGTTTTGGGACGTCCTGTGAATGAATGTAACACTTTCTTCCCCCCTTCTGTGCTCGGCCTGCTGCCTTGTACGTCTGTCTGGCTGCCAGAACATTATATAATAACAAGCAATCAGCTCACACAAGAAAATATGTGACTTGTTTTGAATTGTTTGTCAACACAGCTCACTAAACGTGTGTAAGTAAAGCCTAGTGACACACGAAATCCCCTAAATCCATCCATATTCAAAAGACCAATGAGCCAGACACAACACATTCATTATAGTCTATTTTGCATGCCATTTTTCTACACAATTAATGTCTTAGTGTCCAGCTAAGCTAAGATTCAGCTGAAAATGTCACTGTACAAAAACTAGATTGGTTACAAGCAATTCTAGATTTTGTCATCATTTTAAATGGAGAGCTACGGCTTGTTTAACATTATGGGTGATTCACAGTTTTTAAATGAAATACTGACAGTGGGCGAAGGTGGCGCAGTTGGTAGAGCGGGTCGTCTCATGATCAAAGGTCGGGGGTTTGAATCCCAGGCCCTGAAGATGCACACTGTTGTTGTGTCCTTGGGCAAGACACTTTACCCACCATGCCTCCAGTATCTGTGTACATTGGTGTGTGAATGAGAGTGTGAATGGGTGACTGGATCCTTGCTGTAAAGCCCTTTGGGCCTAATAAAGGTAGAAAAGCGCTATACAAGTTGAGACCATTTACCATTTTACCCACACAGAAAGTCCACAAAGTTGAACCTTATCATTTCGTTAGAAGGCCATTTTTGTCAAAATTGAGGTATTCACGTATTCTTGTTCCTGGACCCCTTCTATATACTATATAAACATTGTTTTTTGTAGAGTTTGGTGCGTTTTCTAGGTTTAATTGACCAAAAGATAAGGCTCTATCTGCAAGTTTAATGCTTAACTTGGCGCAGGGGCGTAGCATCAAATTCTGGGCCCTGGGTACAAACTATCTTGTTGTACCCCTTGTTTGTTTGTTTGCAGAAATTGAATAATCTTTAATTCTGCAGTGATATAGATATTTATAGAACATTCTACTTTCATTGGGACAATTGAAATTGTTAGTTTTTGATAGAACATAATGATTATTAGCATACCGCATTAAACAAAAGGGCTGCACCAGGGACATAAGATATTTGTGCTGGGAATTATACATTTGTGACTTTAAAATAGGCATTAAAATGCTATTTTATAAAAAATAATGATACTATGTTGTCTCTGTGGCCCACAGGCATGAACAATAAGCCAAGGGCTTCATCCTGATTTAGTCTCTAACCACATTTTAAGCCTACCTTTATGTGTATTATCAGTAAATTCTTGTTCTAAAAAGTTACGCTGGAATAGGCTAAATGGCACCAGCCCTCCACCTTTTCACTAGAACCACGTCTCCAAAGGAACGCAAGTCTCCAAAATGCGCACGGCTAATTAGCATAATTAATTCGGCGAAAATAGCGTGAGCGACCTGTGGCCTTTGTTACTGTATTGGCCTGGTGGCAGTCAATTACAAGAGAAACTTTAGAGGTAAAACGAGGAGAGACGGAGCTCTGTCTGTGGCTCTTTCTCTGACTCTGCACCTTCCAATTCTCAACGCAGGCAGAGGCAGGGACTCGCCTCACCTCATGTTTAACTGTCATTTATGACCAGACATTTGCATCTAAGGCCCGTTAGAATAGGCTAGTGTTAAATAAAAGCACATAAGAGCGTGGCAAGACTAATATCTCTCTTTCCAGCTTAGTGTCATTGCACTGCAGAGCCCACCACATTAAAGTCACTGTTGAGTTGAAGCTCGCGGTGCTGAACACCGGTGTGTGGTCTGAACCATTTGGCACATTTTCAAAGGGGTGTCAGGGCCCTGAGATATAATGCATTATTATTATTTGTGGAAAATTCTGTCTATAAGCAAAAATCCACTTGGGGCCCTACAGTTCACATCCCATGGCTATTCGATGAAGAGTGAACCCCATATGGTCAAAAACAGTTACACTGTGCAGTAGTGCAGGGCAGAAGTGGAACATAACCTCAATTTGGGCCCTGCCCCACTGTGTGACAACCACTAACCACTAAGTCACTGTCAGACTGGAGTTTAAGACACCACTAGTCTATTTTCCCCCACTTTTTAAAGTGCTAAAAGGTCACTGACCCAGTTTGGGAACCACTGACTTTAAAACTAACTGAAACCTGCACCTGATGGTTATATTTTTATCTTGCAAACATAATGCAAACATAAAACGCGCTCAACTCACTAAATGCCCTCTGACTGGGTGCTAATTCCAAAAAACAATATAGAAATAGACAGAGGACAGCACTCCTAGTCAGAATGGAATTTTTATTGCCTGTCAAACGTTTCGGGGGTCTCCCTTCTTCAGTGTCAGGCAAACAAAACCTGTTTTGTCAGATAGACAGTAATTTGTTTTATGCTTTTTGGCTTTTTCTCTCCTCTATTCACTGCAGGAACTGCAGGATGTGAAATACAAATTAAAAGTGTCATTATGTCGGACAAAGGAGGACAGATCACTTTAAGCTCTCGGGGAACATCTTGAATGTATGTGATGTTGTCAAGTACCTTGGCCACATCATAACTGATCATTTAACAGATGATGCATTTACTGTCAGTGCCGGATGTTTTATGCAGCGAACATTCTGTCTCGGAAGTTCTCCTCCTGCTCTGTACAGGTGAAACTAGCTCTGTTTCAAGCCTACTGCTCAACTCTGTACACCGCACATCTGTGGGTGAATTATAAAAAGTGCAGTTTCCAGAAACTTACAGTTTCATGCATTGAGAATTTTATGAACAAAAACAAACCTGATGGACAAGTGCCAGGGAACTCTGTCGAATGAGGGAACTTTGCGTGCTGTCTTTCTTGAGAAACCAATCTATTCACCAAACTACTGGCCTGATCTACAGTACTCGAAACAACAAGATAGTTGCCCGGTCCGAGCAGAGTAAACATTAGGCGAGCAGCGCCGGGGGACGGGAAAGCCGCACGGGATGCGAGCATGAGGCGAACACCGGGAGACGGCCCGAGTGGAGGCGCGAGCGGACAGGCACTCACGCGTTGGGAACTTGGGAGTGGACAGGAGGAAGGCGGTAGGTCTCTCCTGCTCATCCTCTTCAGCAGACTGCTCCATTTCGGTGTTGTGTGTGGCAAAGTAGGCGGAGAGTGAGTGAGCGCTGCCTGTCCAACAGCCTGTCACCGTAACAACGCTCATTAATCAGTGAAACACCGTGATGTGACTGAGATGCGGGGCCCTTGCAGCAGTGGGGGCCCTACGCACCTTGCGTAATCTGCGTATAGGAAAAACCGGCTCTGACTACATTGTTACGAGAGGTTCAATGTACACAAACGTTTCCAACATGTTTTGACAGGTCAGAGACTTGCGCTCTTTGATGCTGTGTCCATTTCTGTAACATAAAAAACTGTATCCCATTGTTCCTATACGTTTTCCATATCTATCGTGTGAGGTATTGGAGCAGTTTTTAACGCAGCAGTGACTTCCAGGCGGTAAAACAGTGCGGAATAGCAAGAACCTCCGCTACCACCGCGTTAACAACACACGTAAACAATGTGTATTGCCGCCGGAGCGCAGCCAATATGGTGGCGAGGGGGGGATGGGGAGGGGGGCTCTGTGCCGTGACGTTAACTCCTCATTCTCAATACTTTACCTCATCCAGGCGGTGCTCACGCTGTGATAGTAGGCCGTGCCCGTCCCCACACACACACACACACGCACACAAATTGGGCAAGATACGTATCACTAATTGCAGTGTTATTTTTGCGCTTCCTGCCCGATTAGAGACCAGCCCAAACTCCACAAGTAGCTATTTCCTCCCCTAAAACCGAGAGGGGGACATTTCATCCCTCTCACTCTCTCTTTCCCTGTCTCTAAAGTAATTACAATGGAGAAATAAGTTGGAAAAGTTAAATTAAATGAAGATGCTTTTCATAGTAGGCTACCCAATACCTAATTGTGCTTAGTGTTTAATTAAACTGCAATAAATCCTTCGCCAAATGCGCTGATAATAAACATAAACATGTCAGAGGATGAACTATTTGTATTTATTTATTTTCCATTCAAGCATATTCACATGCGGCCTCTGGAATTAACTAAACCAAATTACTTTTTTTCTTGAAAAGTTTAATTAAACGAAAGCTGAACAATATAAAAGCACTCGCTGAAAATCATGAGGACGTATTAGTTGCTCTCAGGATGAACTGGGACCCTAAGAAACAATTACAATTAGTAATGGATTATAAATTACAATTATTTGCGTTGTATGGCTATTAAACTTACTCAATGGGAATACTGGAATTTTCCCTCTTCCACAATCTTTTTGAAGTCTGGTGTTAACGACGTGACTTTCAGGTGCAGGGCATTTTCCAGGTTATTGTGTGTCAGTCTGTTTCTTCCATGGGTTTTATTGCATTCATTGAAGAACATGTTGATTCACACGTGTAGGTCGACGGGAACATTGTCAGCACATAAAAAGCAAGCTTCTTAACCTCACTATAATCTTCAGGGCAGGAGAGCCAGAACGCACACAGGGACTGCACATTTTGGAGAGCTGTGCGCCAGAGGTGGGAGTAAGTCACTAAATGCAAGTCTCGAGTCAAGTCCAAGTCGTTAAGGTCCAAGTCCCAAGCAAGTCCAAGTCAATTGGTCATGGGGTCAAGTCAAGTCAAGTCAAGTCATAGCTTTTGTCAAGTCAGTCAAGTCAAGTCTTCTTTAGCCGGCAAGTCACCTCAAGTCGCAAACGTCAGCGTTAAGCCTAATTCTTCTTTTCAAATTGTGTTTAATCTACTGAAAATATAAAGTGCTTTCTCAAGATTTAGCATTTTTAAAATGTAGGCTAAAATCACACTTTTTAAAATATAATGGACTTGGATTAAAGTCTAATTAATATTTAATCGCCACAAAATGTAAAATATATATATATTTTAAATGCTCCAGTCTATGTACAAAATTACTGGGACAGCATTTTAAGGAAGGGGGCCCGGGGGACCTACTTAAAAAAAATTGAAACAGAGTCTTTTAAATATGAGCTGCTTTTCTCTGCAGTCTGAAGATAAATATAACATTATATTTAATTTTTGTTAGTTTCTGGCAGTTTTTCTGTCAGGGGTTCCCCTGTAATGCCCCAGTCCCTGTATACTCGGATTCGCCCCTGCTTAAAGTCGATTCCGTGCAGCCTTCAGTCCCGCTGTCACTGGGCTTTGTGTGGCTGCGGAAAATAGCCTCTAAATGCTATAACTTTCATGAGAACGCCTTAAAACACCGAAAAGCCCCCAAGATTTCTGTCATTAATCCAACTGTTACCATCGTCGTTCTGGAGGCCGCCTGTATACGCACCGTCATTGTTGTTTCGAACGTTTTCCTGTCCTTAATAAATGTCTATGAATCTTCATCTTTTCACTCACTGTAGAAAACTTTTAATGCATCCAAAGAAACACGTCGTATTTCCTCCTGCCTTTTCGCGCTGTCTTGATTAGACGCTCCGTCGGAAGCCGAAAAAGCATGTGGCTAATTACCATATGTAAACATAGATGCGCAGCTTTTACGCAATGAATCCTGTTCTTTCAACAGTTTCACTCAAATAATATTAACTATTAAGTCACAGCAAGTCATTGAGAGTCATTGGCCTCAAGTCCAAGTTAAGTCTCAAGTCACAAACAGCAAGTCCCAAGTCAAGTCAAGTCTTTTTGGAGCTTTGGTCAAGTAAGTCTCAAGTCCCGAAAATTGCGACTGGAGTCTGACTCGAGTCAAGTCATTTGACTCGAGTCTCCCACCTCTGCTGTGCGCACTTGGAACGATGTATGAAACTCTGTCAGCTGCAGTTCAAATGTTGCCTCGTCTAGTGATGGTAGTGCTTTCTTCACTATTGTAGAGAACTCAGGGTTTGCTTGGACACTTAATGGATCACACACGAACGCAAATATTTCTTTTGGGCAAGAGTAGTCCTCAAATCTTCAAAGGAATTCTTCCTGCACATGTCTGACAAAATTCACCATCGCTTCTGTCACTTGTTTTGGCGCATGCGTTTTTAAACTGCAGGAGTCGTTTGGATGTCATGTCTGTCTCAAACAGTTCTAGCTTCTTGATAAACGACTCCAACTTCTCTACCATGTCCACAATTATTTTCCCTCGCCCTTGTAGCTGCAGATTGAGCTGGTTGAGGTGGCCAAATATATCGGTCAAAAAAGCAACATTGGCCATGAATGGTTTGTCCTCAAGCTGTGCAAGATGCTCTGCGGCAGTTGCATTATTTTTAATTTGAAGAAAGGTTTTGAGCTCAGTGAGAAGTGCGCACATGCGTTCTAATGCTGCATTCAGACCGAACGCGATGGAGGAGTCAAGGGCGAGTTATTTACATGTTATCCCTATGCCAGGGTGCGCTAAGGAGCGAATGAAAGGCCGGCGGTGCGATGGATGAGAGTAGAGCGTGGCGATGAGGGCGAGTAGAACGACCAGAACGGAACGAATGTGGCGGAAGGGGCGTTTTGCTCACTTCTGGAGCGAAGCGGTAAAGCGATTCTGCATTTCGCCTCCACAGCCCTCCTCGCTCGAGTTGAAAAATCTGAACTTTTTGGTCAATTCGCGGCGCGTTGACCAATCAGAAGACGAGCCGTTTTGTGATGTGAGCACAACATGCCGGTCACAGAGCGGCCAGGGAGCGGGAGGATGAGGAGACCGAGACGGGGATTTGATCTACGGGCTCCGCTCTGTGTGAACCACACCACAGCACTCACATCCCCGACCTCTCCTACTTAATAAAGACACAAATTCTGATAGAGGAAAGTGCGATTGGTGACTGGGACACCACTGCATTTATTAATGTCTGTAAACCAGATAAAACTCAAAGACTGGGATTATAATACCATTGCCTTATTTAGTGACATGGCTGGATGTGTTCACGTTGAAACTACAGCATAGACTACACAGCATAGCTGTGGCTGCAGCAGTCTATCAAGCTCAAGACCGCATGTGAGGGAAAGTCTCTTGACTTCCGGTGAGCGAAGAATTAACTACTAGGCGCGGGCGCCCTCTAGTGGACAACTAACATACATTTACACTCCCACCAATCATGTATAACAAAAAAGACAATACATTATTCACAGATGGACGTTAACCGAACATAAAACTTTGCGAAAACATGTCTGACGTGAGCATATCAGGCAGGACAACGTCCAATTAACGTTATTTCAGTTACTTTCTAGGAGAACAACTAGTTTTTGGATTGGCCGCTCAATTACATGGGGTTTATAAGGCGTGCCTTGTTTCTTTGGTGTATTACGATCACCTATTTTAACTTTTACTCTGCGCACTAACCATCATCATCTTCCGATGCTTCTACTACTCGGCCTAGTTGCCATTGGCTTCTAGAAGCATTTCTTCTTTAATAATGACTATGTCATTAACTTTTAGGTTTCGACGTGGTACGTGCCATTTTTGTCTGGTGGAAATGTTCTCTTTCCACCTACTCCAGAACTGTTCAGTGAGATATTGAACACTGCGCCACCTTTTCCTTGCATACAAATCCTCTTTTACAAACTTTCCAGGAGGTGGTAAAGCGACTTTGGATTTCATGAGTATGAGGTGGTTTGGAGAGAGCGGTTCAGGTGACTTTGGATCATTGATTGTATCAACACTTAGTGGTCGTCCATTGATTATTGACATTGCCTCATAGAAAAGCGTTCTGAGGGAAGCATCATCAAACCTTCCTGAACTCTGAGCGATGGTGGCATTGAGAACATTGCGGATGGTTCGGATCTGGCGTTCCCATACGCCTCCGGCATGACTAGCGGATGGGGCATTGAACACAAACTCACATTGTTTGTCAGCTAAGAACACTTCAAGGGCATTTGTGTCACATTGCTTGAGAGCCTCTTTGAGTTCATTTTTTGCGCCCACGAAGTTTGTGCCTTGGTCACAGTAGAGCCTACTTACAGCTCCTCTTAGACTGATAAACATCTCAAGGCATTAATGAATGAATCTGTGGACAAATCTTCGAGCATTTCTATGTGGACTGCACGTGATGAGAGACAGGTAAAAGTAGTCCGTATCGTTTGTGCTCTTTGCGGCCTTGCTTGGTCATGAATGGTCCAAAGCAATCCATTCCACAGTACACAAAGGGCTCGGAGATTTCAACTCGTTCCTTTGGAAGCTCTGACATGCGTTGTTCTTCAGTCGGGCGTCTTAGCTTTCGACATTGCACACATTTGTTTATCAACTTTGCCACTTCCTTACTTCCACCAATCACCCAAATCCATTTGCTCTCAACTCCATCAACGTTTGACTTCTGCCCTGGTGGCAGATTTTGGAGTGGTAGTGGGACATGATCAGATTCGTTATGTGATGATCTTTAGGAAGAATAATGGGATGTTTGAGTTCCTGGCCAAGAGTGGATTTCTTTAACCTGCCTCCAAACGGAGGAGACCTGATCCAATACGGGATCTAATAGAAACAGGGGACTTGAATGGGAAGGTGTTCTCCCACCTTCAACTTTTCTAGCTCTTGGGGGAAGGCATGCTGCTGCAAAAGGCTTATTACTGTATCAGCAGCTACATTTCTTTCTTTGACTGTGACAAGATTGACATGTGTGATTTGTTTTGACCTAAGTCTCTTTATTCTAGCGATTACTTGAGAAGCATTGACCAACTAGAGAACTTTGTGAGACGATTTAGAATGTCATTTTGTTTGTTTGTATGGGTTTTGAGTATGTTAACAGCTTTTACTTCTGGATCTCCAACTAGCAGTTTAGTTGTCTTGTTTGGAGTGAATGGGATATCTGGCTCCACAGAAACTTTGGGCCTGATAACCAGGTAGTTGATGAGAGCTCTGATGCACTGAGCCCCTAGAGGCATGATCGGCAGGGTTTTGTGCCGTGTCGACATAATGCCACTGTTTGGGATCAGTAGTTTGCCTGATTAACTGGACATGATTTGCGACAAAAACGTGGAACCTCCGCGCCTCGTTGTTAAAATACGCGAGGACTACCTTGGGAGTCGGTCCAAAAGTGCTCATCATCAATTTGCATTTCAAGTTCTGCCTTTAGCATGACACTTACTTTAGCAGCTGCGAGTTCTAGTCGCGGAATGCTAGTGACTTTTGTGGGTGCGACTCTTGCTTTGGCAATCACTAAACTACAATGCACTTTGTCTTCGTTATTTTTGTACCTTAGGTAAGAGCAAGCACCATAGCCTACATTGCTGGTGTCGCTAAAGTGATGCAGCTCTACTCTCACAATGTTGTCTAGATCGGGTGGACGATAACATCTGGGAACTGAGATTGTCTTTAGAGTTTGCAAACCATTTTTCCACTCCTCCCACCGTAAGCGCAAGTTTTCAGGAATGGGATCATCCCACCCAATGCCTCTGCGGCACAACTCTTGCAGAATGCTTTTACCACTCAGAATAAAGGGAGCTACAAAGCCGAGTGGGTCAAACAGGGATGAGATGCTGACAGTATGCTTCGGCGAGTGGGGGTTTGCTCTTTTGCACTGATATGGAAACTGAAAGTGTCCTTTTCGATTGACCACTGGATGCCAAGCACTTGTCCTTCTGCTGTTGAGTCAGGTTTGAGATTGAGAGGCTCAGTGTTATCGGCTCTTTCTGAAGACTCGAGATGGGAAAGAGCATCGCTGTGGTTTGAGTTGAACTTGTGCAGAAGTAAACCTGCTAGTTTGCACAGCTGTTGGGCTTCTGTAATGAGCTCTTTGGCCTCATTGACTGAGGGACACTAGTTAGCCCATCATCAACATAGAAGTTCTTTTCGACAAGGCTGCGGCTTTGGGGTATCAGATTTGTGTTGCTCTGCTAGGTACTAAAGGCCAAATTTGCACAACCAGGCGAGGAGCCAGCACCGAATAAGTGGACAGCCATTCTGTACTCTTTGGGCTGTGTCCAGCTGACCGTTTTCCCACCACAGGAATCTCAAGTATAATAATAATAATAATGCATCGGTTTTATATAGCGCTTTTCTGGACAGTCAAAGACGCTTTACATTGCACTATTCATTCACTCCATACTTGATGGTGGTAAGCTACTATTGTAGCCACAGCTGCCCTGGGGTAGACTGACAGAAGCGAGGCTACCAGTTTGCGCCATCGGCCCTCCGACCACCACCAACCACTCACTCACTCACTACATTCGCTAGTAGTTGCGCATCTCAGTACAGACAAAGAACTGATGGAACATCTTTTGGATGTCACAGATTATGGCCACTATTTCCCTTCTAAAGCGACATAGCACTCCCACCATCGAGTTAGTCATATCAGGGCCAGTGAGGAGTGTATCGTTCAATGAGATGCCGCAAAATTTAGCGGAACAATCAAAGACTACTCGCAACTTAGTGGGTTTCTTCGGGTGGTACACCCCGTGGTGTGGGATGTACCACACAGTCTCATTCTCAGGTGCAAGAGGGGCCAGTTCTGCATCACCGTTGCAAATAGTGTCTCTCATGAAGGCTGTGTAATGTTCATGATACTGTTTGCCAGTCTTTAACCTTTTCTTAGGTGGTGCAGTCGGACGGTGGCTAGCCTCTTGTTATTTGGGAGGTCTGGTGGGAGATTGTCCTTGAAAGGGAGGGCATCTATGGCCTTTGCACTATTGTGTCACTCAGAAGTTGTATGAAGCGCACATCATCTTGAGACACATACTTGTCCTCATAGTTTCTCTCATTAAAGTCTGACTCCAAGACCTTTAGCACATCAGTAGCTGACGGTGTAGGTACTTCTTTCACTTTGATACGATGCACATAGCTCTGATTGCCTTGTCTGTCTAAGTGGGGATTTGCTGACCCAATGATACTCCAGCCCAGTATAGTTCTTTGAGCAAACGGCTCATTAACATTTCCAGTAACTACCTCTAGAGGCGCTAGGGCTGATGGGCAGTCATAACTTGTCAACCGGGATAAATCTCGAGAGTAAGCTTGATCTATTTGGACGTAGGTATCGGAGTCAAAACCACGCACTTGCAAGTTGCAGGCAAGTTTACTAGCTACTACAGTGTCGACAGAGGTCATTGTACTTAGTTTGAACTGCACTGGTTTAGAATCAACATTCAGTTCAGAGGCCAAATCTCCCAATATAAAGGACGAGTCACTTTGGGTGTCAAGTAAGGCATAGGTGAGTATTTCTTTTTAGGCTGTGAGGCAGCTGAGACGAAGACTGGTACTATGCTTGATGTGGCGGATCTTTTCCTTGTTAGTACGTGAGCCATGACTTTGTGTACTTCTTTATTTGCGCTTTCCTCTGTGTTTGCACTTTGTCCTGAGACATTCTCAGTTTCCTTTTGCTTTGTTTCTTTTGCCTTTTCTATGTGCAGACAAGTTGGGTGGCGTCGGCTACACTTACCACAGGAGTGGCGCGCTTTGCATTCTTTAGTTACATAGCCCTTTCTTAGGCATCCGAAGCACAGGTGATTTTCACGAATGAATGTTGTCTTTTAGTCCATAGTCTTTGCTGCAAATGTAGAACATTTCACTATGCCGTGAGTGTCGTCTCTGCAAAACAAACAAGGTGATTTTGTTTAGGAATGGCAACAGGAGTTGAGTTGTTTGACTTGGTTTGAGCAGTTGTAGTGAGTGCTTTGGCTCTCTTAATGTGTCTCTCTTCTGAAGTCTTTTCGTTCATTAAGAATGGTGAGGCAATAGGATTGCATGCTACTCTAGCCTCCTTTTGCATGAACTTTGTGAAGTGAGCAAAGCTGGGATATTCTTGACTTTTGTCCATCTCATCCACAACAATACGACTCCATCTTTGTGCTATCCAATCAGGTAGTTTCTTAAGTAGCTTGTGATTTTCCTCGCATCATTAAGAATCTCTAGACCCCTGACTTGAGGAATAGCCTCAGCACAACTTTGTAAGAAGTCTGCAAACTCTCTTAGTGCTAGAGGGTCATTGGCATTTATTTTGGGCATTTCATAAGCTTACTTCTGAAGGCTCTTTGAACCATGAATGGACTGCCATACCTTTCCTGTAGTACATTCCAAATGCCTTCATAGGCCTGCTCAGTATTACGGTAGAAATATCCCTCCACAGCTTTCTTTGCTTCACCTGCAAGATAACTCTTTAGGTACAACATTTTCTCGCATACAGGTAGCGGTTTGTTGCCTATTAATGCCATGAAGGATACCTTCCAGTCCATAAACTTTAGGGGATCACCACTAAATGTTGCGGGCTCAGGTAGGGGAGGCGGTTCAGTGTCAGAGAGCTTGCAAGGGTTTTTGGCCAAGGTGAGCTCTTGTTCAGCTTGGTGCATTTGAGACTGGAATGGTGGGGCGAGAGGATTTAGGGAAGGCTGAGCAGCAGTGGGGCTGTTTACCTGAATGCTGAGATGGTGTTGCGATACTTTCAAACCCATCTTGGGCATCGTAACTCTTACTCGGGCAGCTGCCACTTTACCTCACTGTCTGCCTTTATTTGCTGTAGCTTTGATTTCTCCTCTCTATCTTTGCCTGTATTTCAAGCTCCTCCTTTTGAATATTGCAAGTGCCTGAGATTCCTTAATTTTCCAATCACACTCCATTTTAGTAACTTTAGCTTCCTGTGCAAGTATTTCCTTTGCGACACTGGCCTGCTCTAGTTTGGCAGCAAGTTCATCTTCTGCCTCTACCCGATTGTCCGAGCTAGATGTCTTTGATTAGGCAACAGAAATGACTGTTTCAGTCTTAGTTTCTCCAAATACTGAGCCATACTCTCCCTTATTTAGTATTATCCTGACTCTTTCCTTTTCAAGGCGATCATTAAAGGCTTCCTCAATAGTATCTTGTCATTTTTGAATAAGCTCACATATTTCAGTGGTATCACATTGCACGCATCCATCCTTTTAACTATTTCTGGAGTTAAAGAGTGGTTACGACGGATGGGCTCGTAGTTTAGTTGGACTACATCGTGCTTAGCTCTAATGTCATGACTGGATTTATTGAGTCCTTCAACGAAGCAGAACATTTTAGACCTGTTCTAATATCTTTGGCAATTTCTTTCCAAGACTCGTAGCCTTATTAAATGCCTTTCATGTTTCTTTGCCTCTTGTTCTTGCATCTCTTTAACTTTCTCAGTTACTCTATGGTCGCGACTGCTGAATCTAACCAGTGGCTTATCTGAGGTTTTTGTTTCTTCAGCAGGAGTTGACATTTTGTTATCTTAACGTGTATATTGCTTTTGGTATAATGTCTGGATTTACCTTTCAATGAGTTTTGTGCTTTAACTTTAACACTTTGGAACACACGCTCAACTCAGACATTTACACCTTTTCAGAACTAGGTAAGCAATCATACATTTGACAAAACGTTACAAGCTTAAATACTGCTGATACACTACTAGGCTTACTATTCAGAAGGTGATAGTAAACAGATCCATACAGTTTAAGAGATTGCGTTGACTCAATAATAACTTCAGGTACGCTAACTTGTGATTAGCAACAGTCTTTGCTTAGCATTATACCAAGCCTTTGAATGTAGGCAAACCAAGAACTCAAGATGGCGGCTGGCGATGAGTTTGGCGGCAACCTTGACTGGCGTAGACGTTTTGGCTGGCTTGCAGATCCACTGGCCACACAAGGGATCTCACATGGCATGGACACCGGCTGGATGGGTCTTCTCACTCTCTGCGTCGAGTTGTCGCTCATTAGCGATCGAGTTTTCACTGTATCGGGCCCCAGGAATGAATAAGGCGGAGTTTCGACGGGTGCAGCAGTTTTTTACTGTGGTTGCATGAATAGGGCACCAAGTGACATCAAGCACCATTAACAGCATCACGCACCGTGAAAACTATAAAATAGCACAGAAACAAAACAATTGGAAAGATATATGTAAAATACATATGCTAATTAACATGTGCTTGCATGCACTTGACACACATAAATAAATTGGAGTAAAATGTACAAAAATAATAAATGTAAATGTCCACCACACACACGAACCTCGCTCCGCTTTCCACAGGGCAGCTATCTTGAAACATGCTTCAATCTTGACCAAAGGTCCAGCATAGCTGTGGCTGCAGCAGTCTATCAAGCTCAGACCGCATGTGAGGTAAAAGTCTCTTGACTTCCGGTAAGCGAAGAAGAATTAACTAGGCGCGGGCGCCCTCTAGTGGACAACTAACGTACATTTACACGAGGCACTGGAAACCTTTTCCTGTGTGGTCAGGCCTCGAACTAGCCTGGCTAACGCCAGACTGCTGTGTGCGCTCGAATCTTTTCGAACTTCACAACAGCCTGGGGACCATGGCCGACATTTTTCCATGGATTTGGGCACCAATCACAGAACGAGGAGGGATAGTAAGACGATGACGCGCTATTTGACATCGGAAGCTTGTAGTTTGTTTAGGGATAAAAAAAAAAAAATTTACGGATCCAACATGACAGCAGCAGACGTGATGCCATCTTTCGATCAAGCTTTAGAACGTGTTCTAAATAGTTTAGCTCAAAAGTTTACAGCAGGTACGTCATACGTCATCTGATACC
Source organism: Neogobius melanostomus (assembly GCA_007210695.1). NCBI lineage: Eukaryota > Metazoa > Chordata > Actinopteri > Gobiiformes > Gobiidae > Neogobius > Neogobius melanostomus. Next base: position 2,925,266 of record VHKM01000073.1, on the reverse strand, counting down.
ATGATACGATTGGCTATGGCTACGTGCAGACGCATGAGAGACATTCGTAGCGCCCAATAAACGGATATGGACAATCGTAAACCACACCTCTCCTACGAGAACATGAATTGGTGGTCCCCAGACTAAATATCACTTGTGATTTTAGTCTGGCGTTAGCCAGGCTAGCCTCGAACCAGGACCCTGCTGCTCCGGACATAACTGTCATAAAGAGCATTGATTTTGAGACGCCTTGACTGAGACTGAAGTGGAAAGGACGCACTGAATGACCATGTTTCGTTTCGTGATGTCGCCGAATATTGTACTCTTTGCAACGGGAGATTACCTCGTTGCAGATGAGGCACAGAGGTTTGGCATTCACATATCCAGGTAGGACGAAACCATATGTTTGTCTCCATTCCTCCCTGAAACATCTGTTTTCACTGTCCACTTTTCTTTTTGTCCTTTGGAAAGCGACATGTTTGTGATGCTAACTTTATTTTTTGCTAGTGCTGTGTAACACGCGAAAATCTGACAGACTAGAAACACATAGAAAGTTACTCACATGCCACCTCTCTTACAGCAGGATTGATTGAGGAGTGATTTTCTTTTGTGATATTATAATAAATATTAAAAAGACAATGGAAATAAATTAAAGTTAAAGTTGTTGTTGTTTTCCTTTTAAAGCGTTTGCTGAAGTATTTTATAGTTAGCTGTTAGTTAGCTGTTAGCTCGCTAACACGCTAAGTCTATTCTGGAATTACCCTTTGACACTGCTCTCAGTTTGATATATTAATTCCACTGTGAATGTTCCTTAAAAAGACACACTGCATAAAATGTTGGACTATACTGTTGCCGTCAGTACAAAACATGCTCCTAATGACCAGCTCGCCACAGAAAATTTATGTTGCAGTGGGTAATCAAAGAATGGATTTGAATGAGGATCTAATAGAAATAGTTGTATAATAAAATGATACGCCTGAAACAGACAGAACCTTCTACTTCTATGGGGACATTTTGTCAGGGATTGGGGTCTATTGTAGCCTAGCCTTTGCCAGCCGTAAACTCCGGTCAATTATCTTTTCCCTACATGTACGTCTGGGAGTGATCTCAGTGGCCGCGTTACATCGGTTGAATTTCAACCTACCATTCAGCGAGCGGGAGGCGGGTGTTGTAGGTGACGTTAAACATTTTGCGCAGGATTTGCTTGTTGTAGTTTGAAAACAGATCCAATTGTTTCAAACTCTAAAAGGAGTTCACCCCTCCACCTGAAAACGGAGCTCAATTGTGAAGTTCCAGACCCTCTGTACGAAATGAGTACGAGGGTATGGTAAGACCAGGCTAGGTCTATTGCAAATATATACCGTATATTTCACCTGAGTTCACTTACTCACAGATTAGACATTTTGCCTTTTTGTCATCGGTCATGTGGATAAGCCTAGTAATTACACAGATATTCCTGTAATAATATCTGCACTTTGAGCGATACAAGGCAAAAGTTGCTTTTTATTTCAGGTCTGACCACCACCTCAAAGCAACTTAGTAGCCATAGCATTTGAAAGTGTAGAGAATGAGAAGACTATGATAACTGGGTGAGTCTGAAGGATGTATTTGGTTGCCACTTTCACATGTCACTTTCAAACCACAATCACTGACAATAAATGTCGCCTGTTACCGCTCAGCCAGCATCACTGGCCAACTAAATGTAGATGTGAAAGAGACCGTTTGGGTATTAGATTAAAGACTCTAAAACTTTACACTTCAAGTACTACTCAAAATATGATGTATTGAAAGCAACAAAGAGTGCCTTCTTTACTTTACTAAAACGTATCAATTTGCGCGAACAATTAATATTAATAACCAAAACAGGATTTAAATTGCAGCAGAAGCAGAGTATCTCTGACAGTGTGCTTGAGTTCAAATGAGGTAATGGGACACCTCAATTTAACCTACATTTAGCTAAGGCTTGTTTTACTCTCGCAAATGTTTTTTTCATCTGATGAAATCACATGTGGTTTTAAACCATATTTCTAACAAATGTGTTGTGCTCAGACCAAAGTGAAAATCTGGCACATGGTGAGCATGCGCTATCTTTCCACGAGTTGTGGTCTGACCAGTGGGGTTTGTGAAGCTGTGACTGACGAAATAGAGAAAAGAGGAGTGTGGCAACGGGCACGTATGCAATGAAGGTACTTATTCAAATAAGGAAGCAATAAAACTTCACGATGAGTCATCTGAGTATACAGTCTAACAAAAAACCCTTCACTGTTGTATGCTGTGTCTGTGCGTGTATCCCAGTCTCCCAACAACATGATAACACAACAAATGTTTATTGATTAGCTGTAGCAAGCAAACAGTCAATAAATAGCTAAAGAATGTCAGAAAAAAACAGATAATAATGCAGTAGCATTCTGGTTGTAAAATGGGGAATGTGCCAAAGACTAGTGAGTAATGGAACCAGTTTGACCTTGAGTCAAATTTAGAGAGCTCCACCAGCTGAAGCTGGTTGATGCTGGACACACTGGCTGAAGCTGGTTCAGACAATGACAATTATGCCTGACACTAAACTATGTTTATGTGTTTCCTGTGTCGTCTATGAGCAAATTATTGTGGTTTGCCAGTGCTCTGTTTTTAGTGTAAACTTCCTGTTAGGGTTTTTGTTTTGTGTTTTTTTTCCTCTGCAGAGCTGGTGGTTGACGGGGGCATGGCTGGAACCTGCAGCAATGAGGCATACCTGAACTTGATGAGGAGCCAGTCTTCAAACACAATGCTCAGTCCTCTCCACACTGTCAGATAATTCCGTCTCATCGGTAGAAGGCTGACCTGTGTTTTGTCCTGCTATATTTTGAGATATATTTACCTGTTTCCTCCTGTGCCCAAAGTTGCCTCTGCTGTACCCTGGGTCTTTGGCTGCTCCGTCCTGGTTCTGCCAGCCTGCCCCCGTCGCCTCAGCCTCTTCAGTTTTGTTTGCAATAAATGGTTAAACATTTCCTGCTTCCATCTCCGCTTTGGGGTCCTCCTCTGCAAACCGTAACAGAATTATCTGGCCAATATGGACCCCCAGAGATTGAAAGATTTAAGCAGGCTCTCGCCCTACAAGGATCCCGCGTTGGCCAGCATGAGAAGACCATAAATGAAGTTTTGGAATCACTCAGCCAACTTAACTCAAATTTTTCTGAGTTAAGTGCTCGTTTTGACTAACTCTCTATTCACCTGGCAGCCAATCCTCCGCTCTCTCAGGCTCCACCTGCTCCTGCTCCTGTTGCTGCTTCTGCTCCTCCGGACCATCAACATGCCCTACCTCGAGAACCCTTCATTCCCACTCCTGCCAGGATTCAGGTGAAATAGGGTTATGTGGACAGTTTCTAAACCAGTGTATGCTAGTCTTTAACCAACAGCCGCTAACTTACTCCACTGATAAGGCTAAGGTTGCCTTTATTATGAGTTTACTCTCTGGTAAAGCTTCTGCATGGGCCGTAGCTTTAGTGAACAGTAGTTCCCCAGTTAGTAATACTATGGATACATTTACGAATAGATTAGAGTGTTTGACCACCCGTTACAAACTAAGGAGGCCAGTAGCCGGCTGCTTTCCTACACAATGTAGTGGTTCTGTCTACAGATTTCTGCATTCTAGTTGCAGAGACCAGGTGGGATAAGAAAGCTTTGCAGGGAATGTTTTTCAGTGGTTTAAGTGAGGAACTCAAGGACCAGCTGGCAGCTTGTGATAAGACTTTTACTTTGGAAGAATTATTTTTCTTAGCCATTCGTTTAGACAATCGTCTATCTGAAAGACGTAGGGAGAGAGCAGTTAGGAAATCTGTGTACTTGTGCGGACTTGTGTGCTCGTGGACTCGTGAAACGTCATCACGCGCGGCCCAAGTCCGCTTCTCAGCAAGTTCGCTGTAAATCCACGGATGAGAACTTGCTCCGCCCATTTTACCGAGCATGCATCAGAGGGGCTTGTACGTACTCCGCCAGCTATGGAAAAGTCGACAACACCAGTAAAAAAAAAATATTAACACAGTCTAAGGGTGCTGGGGCCTTGAGCTGTTGGATTTTACAGACTTAAATAATACCTTTAAGATCAAATGGGTTCAAGCATGTCTGAGAAATCCAAACTCATTATGGCATCTTATCTCTATTAATATCTTCAAGGAAGTTGGAGGTTTACGGTTTTTGTTGCAATGTGATTATAATTTGTCCAATCTGCCTCTAAAACTGTCCACATTCTACCAACAGGCTTTGCTTGCATGGAAGCTGTGCCATACTCATAATTTCTCCCCTCATAAAACCATAATATGGAATAACAAATATATAACAAAACGGAATAAATCACTGTATTTTAAGAAATGGATCAACAAAAAATTATTTTCATTGAAGATATATTTGAAAATGGGGGAGAGATTATGAAATATGGAAACTTTATAAACCATAAATTCCCTGTAACACCCCAAGAATATAATTGTGTGATTAAAAGTATTCCTACAGGAATCAAAGAGTTAATGAAAGGGCATAACAGAACCCCCACAGATACAGATTTAGGTAAAGTTTTTTTTAAATGGAATCGATATTAGAGACAAAAAAATGCTCTAATAAATACATTAGAAATATACTTCAAAGTCTTAATGTAACAATACCTGCCTGCAAAGCCTATTGGTCGGCCCAATTTTTGGAAGTATGTTGCAGCATGGCTTATGCCATTCACTTATTGTATTTACAACAAAGTTAGAGAAGTGCACTGGAAGGTGCTACATAATGTGTATCCAACTAATCTGAGAGTCGCAAAGTACTTGGATAAATCATCGGCTTGTACTTTCTGTGAGACAAGCGAAGAAAACCTCAAACATTTATTTTTCGAGTGCAAGTATAGTCAGAAATTCTGGAAAGACCTTGAATCATATGTGCAACAAAAACATCATGTGCTATTGAGCTGAACTACCAAAACATAATCACTTATTATAACCACTCCAATTGGAAATTAAAGTTCATGGTGAATCTACTTATTATTTTAGGTAAATTTCACATTTATAAAGTAAAATTAGCGAAAACCATAGTTATCCCCTGCTTAAAATATTTCTACATGAAATTGAAATGTTTATGAAATCTCTAAATAAAGGCTGGAATAAGTTTAGTTTAGTTTAGTTTATTTATTTGTTTGAGCAGTTAACCTGCTCAAAGGGAGTGGGCTGAAGCCAAAGGCTTATAAGCGCCCACCCCAAAAAAATAAGAAATCAATTAAAATAGTAAACGTGTATATAATGAACTATTCACATAATCTATGTCGCAGCTTCCCATGAATAACCATATGTGTTTTGTCCAATTGGTGTACAAAGATAAAAAGAATGATATTTTTTTTAAATCCTGCTTTTTTATTATTATTATTATTATTATTATTATTATAACTGCCAGTATTAGTGTATTACTGATTGTCAGTGAATACATATCTATAGCTGAAAAGTCTGTCTACTGCTTTTTCCATTGCTCTTTGTCTCATTTATTATTATTTTGTGTGTTTTCTTTTTTCTTGGTTTTGTGGTATATTTTAATATTTCAATTTTATACCTTATTCTCTTTTGGCCTGTTTGCTTATCAATAATCTGTTATTGGTTTGGTTTAATAATTTTTTGACATCCTCTTGACCTGGAAAATCTCGTGCCAAATGTTATATGTTATTGTTTTAAATATTAAATTAAAAAAAGACTTACTTGGTTTCTGAGCAGAAGTCATTTTCTCACAACAATCAGCAATAGATGAATTTAAAGTCGTATGTCATGAACAGGTTATTGAGGACAAATGCATTTAATTTTGACATGGTTTTATCATAGACCGTTAAAAAGAATAGACAACTCCTCCTCACTCCTCCCCGTTTACCATAATGACCACGTTCGAGGGGGAAATCATGGCGGATATACAGACTCCTCCTCCCCAGCTCTGACGAAGCATGTTCCTAAAAAGGGCATAAGGGCGGGATCTTCACTGTAGACTCGGCCCTTGCGTGACGTGTAGCTTGCGCAGCTCCAATGCTAACAGTCCGACCTCCGTTAAGTAGGAGATTAAAAAAAATTTTTTTTCGAAAACCAGCCTGGTTTCTTTTTTTGTGAGTAACCCAGCGTTATGTCAGGAGGAATATGTAGCCATAGAAAGTGTTAAAAAAAATTGAAACCAGGCATTAAAGTTGTTTTTAACGTGTCTAAAGTCCAATGCTTTTCAATGGGGGCCTAGCGATGATATGGAGGTACTACAGCAATGGCGGAGCAATGGCGGCCTCCAGTGTTGCGGTCATAAAGCAGAGCAGCTAGCGGCCATTGGGTTTTTATTAAGGGGGCACTGCAGACAAATCTTTGTATGGGAACTTCAGGAACAGTTTCAGTTTAAAAAATATATATATTTGACCTATTTTTTATTATTTCAGTTTGCACATAAGATATATATTTTTAATTACTTTCCACATAATGCCTTATTTATGTACAAATACATAATGTGAAATTGACTAAAATGTACACATTTTATTTTGTTTACAAACAAAAGTTTGTAATTGATGTCTTTAAAAACATGTTTCCACTTGGCCTGCAGTGTCGCACCCTTTCAATTTCATATGAGGTGATTTAATGTTATAAAAGCTCACAACCCCATGTTCATGAGCTACTTCCTGTGATGTCATCGAGTTCACTTGTTCCAAACGCTGAAAAAGCAAAGTCCACACTCGTGAACTCCTCAAGTCCGTACTCCGAGTCTGCACCCACAAGTCCGTACCCAGGAGTTCACAAGTACAGAGTCTGCACTCTGAGAATTGGCCCGCCCATAGCGACGGGGTATGCATACAACTCAAGGCTGATTAACGGCGCCCTCACACCAAGAGCGGCGGAAGAGAAGAGAGCGGCGAGCTTCCATTCATTCCCTATGCTGCCTGCTCGCCGCTCTTGGTGTGAGGGCGCCGTAAAGGCTGATTTATACTTCAGCGTCAGCTCCGCGTTTACGTGCTGGACGCACGTGGGAGCCAATCAGGGAGTTCGCGACAGCTGCATCTGCCGCTGACGTGCACCTGCCGCACAAGGTGACTCCGCGGCCAGTGCTGCAGAACGCAAGTGCCGTGATTGGTTGATCCTTTCGCAAAACAAGGAAACACACAACAAACTCCTTCGGTTTCACTCTTTGAAGTTATTTTTCATGAATATATTGTTCCTATGATTTAGTGCTTTTTGTTTTCACTGTTTATGTTATTAAAAAATGTTTAAACTATACATCACAACGTGAAGGCAGAGGAGCTACGCGGAGGTTCGAACGATTCTGGCTTGCGTCAAGCAGACGGGGCTGCGGTGGGCGGGACCGGCTGCTCGACTATAAAGGCTGATTTAAGGCTGATTTATAGTCGAGCGGCCGGTCTTTTTATATGAAGTATAAATTGGCCTTTATACTTCAGCGTCAGCTCCGCGTTTACGTGCTGAACGCACGTGGGAGCCAATCAGGGAGTTCGCGACAGCTGCATCTGCCGCTGACGTGCACCTGCCGCACAAGGTGACTCCGCGGCCAGTGCTGCAGAACGCAAGTGCCGTGATTGGTTGATCCTTTCGCAAAACAAGGAAACACACAACAAACTCCTTCAGTCCCCCTCTTTGAAGTTATTTTTCATGGAAATATTGTTCCTATAATTTAGTGCTTTTGTGTTTTCACTTTTTATGCTATTAAAAATAAATATTTAAAATATACATCACAACGTGAAGGCAGAGGAGGTACGCGGAAGTTCGAACGATTCTGGCTTGCGTGAAGCAGACGGGGCTGCGGTGGGCGGGACCGGACGCTCGACTATAAATCAGCCTTTAATCAGCCTTTACTCAACTTTCACTTTACTCAAGCAGGAGTGTAATGTAAAAAGAAGAATTAAAGATTATATAAATTACATACTAAACGAAGTGCCACATAGAGGGAGCGTCCCAAACTGCTCTGTCACTGTCATGAGTCAGTCTTCTGACCAGCGCCTGTTAATAATGCATCATTGGCAACAATAATACGTGTTAGGTTTCCCTGTTCCCATCAAGCTTTCTTTGTGGCTTATACTTTAAAGTTCAGTAAACTTTGTGAAGCTTGTGTAATTAAGGGAAAAATCATAAAAAAAAAAAAAGCCAAGCCAAGGCCAATTTGACATTGTATGAAAAGAGTAAATATTATTCTAAAGCGGTGAAGCTGTGTATGGGTCTCTTTACCAAAAAGCAATATCAAATGGTTACATACCCTCCTCCATGTCAGACCATTTTGTAAAAACAAAAAGCAATTTGTCCTAAAAATACATTTTGTTAAACACCATACAATTGTAATGATTATTCAAGCATAGCAGTTGAAGCTATAGCACTGTATATTCCGATTACGGTCATAACATGAAATAAAGTGTTATAATTACTAGGAAACCTGAAATTTTCAGCATTTACCCTCAATTCAAATTCAAAATTCAAAAGAGAAGTGTACAACAGCCCTCAGTGTATCATCGAGCAGAAACAGCAGAAAACAGGACCTTTCCTGTTTATTTCTCATTAATCGACATAAGGTAAGTGTGTCTTTGAATATTTGTGATTGCTCTGAGAGTTTGATGTATTGTTACTATTTTGAATATTTTTTTATATTTGAAAAGTACAACAACACTGTTGCTCTACCTTATAACACATTTGTTATTTAATTTGGTGACCGCACAGTGGTCTGTCTATTATTGATACAAATTTAAGTAGTAAGCTCCAAACTTGTCATTTAAAGACAGAAAATAAGTGTTTGCTCACGTGTAAAAGTGCAGCAGCAGCACAAGATTTGCGATATTTTTTATTCATGCAGCATATTAGCTTAGGCCCTATTACTGTAATACTCATTTCAAATGTTAAATCAGGTGCAGCATGTCCACAAAATAGTATATTATATTTTTTCAGTTTGCATTCACCGTTTAACAACTCGCAGTATTAAATTAATGTATATCTAATACTACATGATTAAAGTTTTTCTTTTTTCCAGACAGTGACAGCTGTGAAGATTTAGAGACTGACTCGGCATCAACGCTGAAGGTAAGACTTCACTGATCAGTGTTTTAAACAGTATGTAATTTAGTAAAATAATCTTTTAAATGGTTTATGTGTGTCCAGTGACAGACTGAGGAGTCCAGTTGTGGAAAGACCTGATGAGACGAGCTGAACACACAAATGTTTGTGTCAAAAACATTTTACCTGTGGTTTGGACTTTAGTGTTAGTACAGAACTGTTTAGTCTTCAACTGTTAGTCCTGATTTTTATATAATATAGTTTATTCTACTTGTCATAAAACTCTGAGGACATCAGTAGTCTTTGCTTTTCACCTGAGGTCATTAGCTAATTGCAATCCTGTGTGGATATGCCTGTAGTGAGCTTACTGATTGTATTTCTTTGTTTTACAGATATCTGAACTGCTGTAAAAACTGAGAGACCATCTCAGCATCCAGGCAGTAGGTAAGACAGCACTAATCGTTATATTTGGACAAATTTGCCATGAGTTGGATGTGAAATAACATTTGTGAATGGTTTGTGTGTCCAGAGTCACACTGAAGACTGCAGCTGTGGAAGGATCTGCTGAGACTGGAGCTGAACACACTGAGGTGAGACAGAGTCAGAGCTGAGATGTTTGGATGAGACAAAGCAACATTTTAACTGTAGGTTTTGGTCTTGCCAAAGGGACTCACGACTAAAGTATTTGTGTTCTTCATATGTCTTACAGAAATCTGACCACGCTGATGAAGACTTTCAGGAGTGAACTTTGACAGTGATTTACAAACATCCCCTTCCTCCTGCTGTGAGTCTGGAGAACCTGCTGCATGTACAGAGTCTGTGGAACCTTCTGAGACACTTCAGCTCCTCGGCTTCATCGGCTCAGTACAGACTAATCCACCTGTTTGGACTGATTTAAACTATAACTGCAGAAATGGCAATGTTCTATCATTAATTGCATCTAAAAATGTATGTGTTTTACACTGTTCAATGTTAAATAAATTGACTTTACAACTATACTTTGTTTTTCTTTCTTACAACATTTATATCTTGTACTAAATTTGTGAAACTTCATTAATGGGAATAACAAATAAACCATAAAGAGAACAGGAATATTTCAGTAACCATTACTCAGAATAATAGTACAGGTTAAGACCATATTTAAGTAACGAAAGTAATCAATACTAGGAATTCCCAGTTGCCTGGACTTACATGTATAGTAATCAGAACTTGTATCATAAGTAATGAATACTGTGAAATCCCTCTTAATCATACTAGCGTTACTAGTAATCATAGCTTAACATTGGGCTTAATAATTATGCATCGGGTTTACAACTTAAGTAAGCGCAATGACTGCACTAGATTTTCTATGTTAAAACCAAAATGTCATTCTCTGCTCTGATTTGTTTCCACTGATCTCTCACTTCATCTAACAGACCACAATCACTACAATGAGATGTTTTGTTTATAATTCAAGATTTTGGCTGAAACATTAACAAGAGTGACATTTTGTAATTGGACTTAATGATCAAATGGAGGAAGGTGGGGGGTATTTCCCTTTACTGTGATTAGCACTTTCAAAACCTTTTGAATTTCCCCTTTGCTCTGCAGTGGATGAGCCTGCATGGACAACAGACACATTGAATGTTAAAGCTCTAAATGGAGATTTTTATGTTTTGTCTTTTCACAATATAATGCAAGTTTTCCAAGCAACCAAGAAAAGTTGTAGATGAAATAATGAATAGCTAGCACCTATACCTTAAATCATTTTACTATTTAGTGTTGGGATAATGCACACTCTCTCTCCCCTCTCAGACTTAATGGTCAAGTTAATCGGAGCAGATTTAAGGCCCAAAGGGTGCCGCCTTTGTGGGACCTAAAGACAGAGAATGGATTGTGTCAGCATTCTCAGTGCCACGTTTGGCACCCTGCTGAATGCCATGTTAAGACTGGGCATTGTGACAGAGCAAACTCTGTGATTAGGGATTTGACAATGAATTAACTAAAATGACCACTATTTCCCTGCTTCTTAACAAACCAGTTCTGTTAAGTGGTTTACTTATTTTTAGTGCCAAAAACTAAAGCATATGTTTCATAAGATTTGGGTTATGTAATGCTGAGGGTCCAAGTTAATGACTAAGCACATTTTGTCCTTACTATTTTGATAATTGATAAACACAGTAATAACTAAAACAAAGTTACACAATAGAAAAGAGGATCAGGTTAACAGAGACAAATATATGTAACATGTCTTGCTGTAAGACTTCATATCTTTGACCTGTGTAGTTCCCATGTGGTGCTGCAGAGTGACTGTTGTGTGTCGTAACATGTAAGTTAAGATATGATTGTAGTCAGGAGCTCACGCAATGCCTTTGTCCTTGTCTGTGATTTTTCTCACACTTTCACAACCCTTTTGACTGTGTTTGCTTTAGAATAAAGACAATTGAGAAAGCTTTGCTCAGCAGACCTGCCATGCCAACTCTCTGAAGTAAAGGCCTTCACGTACTTTGGTAAACAGTAAAGCTTGTGAGGCTGTTGCTATGGAAACATCGGGTGGCATTTATTTGGTCTGTTTCATTTAATTGCGCCGTATATTGCGTCATTGAGTGTCTTGAAAAGCGCTATACAAATAAAATGTATATTATTATTATTTTATATGTGTGCATTATGTTATGAAAATATCTACATACCTTTATTGCATTTCCAAGGATCATCATTGACAGACATCTAATACTATTGTAGTGTATGTTGGGTTTCTATTGGTCAGTGGTGCATGATGAGTGTCAAAAGTTAGATCTTTACTGCCAGGTGCCCAGAAAGGGTAGAAAAGCACTTTAGAAATATAATAATTTGCCTGTATTTCTATCAAACAAGGCAAGACGGGGTACTTGTGTGCAGGGTATACCAGGCTAGTTTAAATGTGGGATGTGTGGGCTTGGTATGGTGTAACTTTGCTTCATCTTTTCAGTTTCTACTTCCCCTTTTCTATTCACTGAGAAGTTGGAAGGAAGATGTTCCTCACAGCATTGCTCATAAATGATGATATCATATTGTAAGGTTTCCAATGTTTCAAATAAAGCTGAAAGATTACTCACAATTAAGAATGCAGAATGCAGCTGATTGGGAAATAAAATATCTTCTGTATCTAAATACCCTTATTTGAGGTTGTATGTCTAAAAACTGACAGTCCTGTACTGCTGATATCTCCATTTTGATTAAAAAAAAATCAGAATCGTTGGATATTTGTTACTGTACTCTACAGATGACACTTGTGTAAATTTGATTAAGAACTAGTGACTTTATATTTTCATGGCACTGAAACAGACCTGATGATGAAAAACACTGCTATGTAAAGAGAAACTTGCAAACAAGCGTTGAGTTTTTTCAATGGCACTGTTTTTGCAAATGAACTCTACTGTATGTGGTTCTTGATGAAGTTCTGAAGCTACATATCATCAGCTCTCCAGTTTAGAGTTATACTGGACCTTGATTCTAATTGGTATATTGTACAATTTAGCTACATACCCTTCTTGTAGCTCGAATGTATTACTTCTCTCTTTTATTTGCAACTCATCTGCTCCTGGGACAAGAATTAAAACAACTTTCTAGTGGATGTATTTTGGTATATGCACCATGCCACTTACAAAAGGTATTGCAAGCCTCAGATGACCTTGGCTGCATCTTGGCTTTTGATTTCAAAGAATGAAAGAAACGCCTCTGCCAAGTACAAGCATTAGTGGTGTTATGTCATAAGCGTTTTAGTGCTGATTGGCAGTATTTCATGTTTAATCAGTAAATTGTAGTGTAAAGTGATTACTCTACTGTAACTGTATTATCTTCGGTGAATACAAGATATTAAGTTTATTTGGTAACATGTTTTGGCGGATACCTTTAGAACACAATGTAATTAAAAATGTAAATCATGTTTCATGCTTGTTAAAAGTTGTAAACATACAAGATTGGTCAGCTAAAGCCAGGGCCAAAAGTCAGTAGGTGAGGGGTTAGCTTTAGACAATCAGGATAACACCCTGTCAGACCAAATTTGTCACTTTGAAACACTTAAGGGGGACGTTTTTATATTGACTTTTAAAGATACAACACTATTCAGAATTCTTAGTTTTCCTGCGTTGACTGAAGATATTGTCTTTATCCGATATAGTGGCTATAAAGATAAAACTGACATGTTTAAAAGGGGTCCAATGGGACTGAGTGAAATTGTGCACGTATAGCGTTCAGGCTATCAGCCACTCCTGATAGAGCAGGGACAACAGAGATTAGTCACATACACTTTCCAATTTTAGATGTGTTGGTATTGTCTTGCCTGGCCTGGCCTGCCAAACGACATGCCTTTTCATAGATATTTCAAAGACATATAGTCTGGGAGCAAGCATGATCTCAACAATTTCCCGGTGGGCGTGATTGACAGACGGCATCAACCAATTAGAGCAACGCTAGATACGTTGCAGTAACAAGCGGCAGAAAGCCTTTCCAAAAACGTCCTTTTTTACGAGGAACGCTTCGAACGCTGTTTCTTGCTCCGGTTTTAGGGATTTCATATTTTCCAAATGATTTAAAACAGACGAAAGAGCCGAAGAAAACAGTGTATCGGCCGCCATCTTTAATGTTGTGGAAGAGTGCGTGGTGGTGACAGGTGACGGCTTCCGTCTCTTGGTGCGTGATTGGACCGATGTGGGTCAAATCGTGAAATGATTGGCTGCGAGCAGCCGCCCAGACGGTTCTTCTTTTGAACAGAAAGGAGGAGTGTCTGGCAGGCCAGGCAAGGTATTGTCCGCTATTACCACACAGTGCCAGAGCATGAACAGAGATCCATGGAGAAAGAACGCAAAGTCATGACTCATGATTAGCTGTAAATGGGTCAATGACGTATAAGGGGTCAAAAAACATATTTTCAAAAAGTTTTTTCAAAACTGATGGCACGATAATTTTGTGTTTAAACAAGTTATGTTTGTTAAATAACATTTAAAGGTATTTAAATGTATTTTTTTGATGTATTTGTAGCTTCTCTGTATAAAAACGTGTCAGGTGGCGCAACCAAGTTTTTTCTAAAATTTAAATAGTTTCCAAAAAATTGTACAAAGTCAAATCTTTGTCAAGTATATCTTAGACAGGCTTTCTCCTCTGAACATTTCATCTGTAATCTGTAACTGACTGATGCTGTAATCAGAAATAAAACAGGAGGACCATGGACTGAGTGCTCGGTGTCAGCCCAAAACAGTTTTCGGTTCAGTATCGGATATTTGAAACCAATAACTGATTTTTTTTTCTAGTATTGGCTCTGATAACTTATACCAGTATTGGATCAGTGCATCCCTGTAATTTATAGATGGTAATTTGACATTTTTTGCAGTTGCACCACTTGACTGTCTGGTTGCACCACCTGACATTAGCAACTAATTTCAAATTCAATTGGCTTTTATGTGGACTCTTATATTAGCTTTAGCATTTGTAAGCATGGGTAAACATTTACTTTTAAAACAAATTAAGACTTTTATAACAAAATAATATTTTCCAATATTTACATCGGTTGTACCACCTGACACCAAAAGTGTGACAGTTTACCTATGAGTCGGAAAAAAGCAGTTTTTTCTTAATTCTTGATAGAGATTTTCAAACCTTTTCACTCAGCCATAAAGACAACTTGTTCCTCTGGCTGATGTCATATCCTGTTTGCTGTTACTATTCTTTATTTCAAAATACCAGCCCTGTTCTTACGGTTGTGCCACCCTGATATTTTAAGATTATAAATTGTCGGACAAAAGTTTTTTAGTGATCTCAAAAGCTTTAAAACTATTAATATTCACAAATGACGGTTTATTTGAAAGATATTTAACATACAATTATGCCATAATGTTTTATTTTTTAATTGTTACCCTGAAAATACAATTTTCAGAAGCTTTATTAGTCTAATCATTTGCTCGGACGGTTGCACCACCTGACATTTTAGGGGTTTGAGGTGTGAAAACATAAAAAAATGTTTAATATTGAAATGTGATGAAAATGTATTTAAACTAAATAGGTTTTGTAGAATAAAGTGATACATGTAATGAAAAGATCAAATTATTTAAAAGAGAAATATAACACTCGGACACAAAAATATGCACGTCATGTCAATCACCCAAATACAGAAAAAGTAATTAAGTGTTATTACTTTGACTGATTTTGAAACGATGTGGGAAGTTCCTATGGACAGAGATAAAAGGATAAAAACTCTGCACCGCTGTTGCGCTCCCAAGGAATTTATTAAGGCACCACAAGGTAACGTTTCGGGCGTCACTTAGCCCTTCGTCAGATGAATCCTATGGACAGACATGGCCAGTTTGTGTCCCGGGTCTGGGAATCTGCTCAATAAAGAATACATTTTACCCTGTAAGATGTTTTGTCTTACTTTTTAACTTTTTTGGCACAGCATCTTGACAGGACAGACCATAGCCTTGGTTCTGTAGACATTTTAACAATGGGACAAGGGGAACTTGGGACAAAGAAGCTCAGCCAAGAGCATAACTTTTGGCCACTGACAGAAACAGGGTCCACAGGACGGTCAAGCTTCTCAGTTCAACTAAACTGTCTGGGGGTCATTGATTAAAGGAATAGGCCACAGTTTTTAAATACGGAGATATGTTCCTATCTGAGCTTAGACGAATTGATGCGTAGCTGTCTGATCTTTACGCGTGTCCTCAGTCACGCAAAAAGACCGCAGATATTGTTAGCATGTAGCCTCTCCTTCTCTCCTCTATGTTGCCAAACGGGGGTGAAGTTAGAAGCGACCAAGCTCTTCCACGTTTTCCCTATTTAAATACGATTACGCGAGTAGTTACATGATCCAAGTATAGGCAAGGCAAGGCAAGGCAAGTTTATTTGTAGAGCACAATTCATACACGAGGCAATTCAAAGTGCTTCACAGTTGCAGAAAAAATTACAAGAAAACAGTTAAAATCATGTATAGTCACACAAAATTAAAACATGTCGATTTCTAAGCGGATAAAAAGGGGAACTATATTGTAAGGCGTAATAATAGGTGTGTTTAAGATGAATTGCGCCTCACCTTGATTCCAGACGAGACCAGGCGGTGGCGGCCAAGGGCGGAGAAAGGCGCCTCTAATCAAGGCAGACACATCTCAGCCCCGAGAACAGAGATGAACCGCTCAGCGTCTCGCATTTGTTAGAAAGAGTTTGTGAATAAAACTATTTTTAAAGTTTGTAAACGCATTTCTCCCCTTACAGTTTAGGATTAGAATAATAAACTTATGCTTATTGAAATGTAGGTCATATGTTGAACACACTGGCACTTTCTGTCAAATATGAAGCCTGTGAAGTATTTCTGCAGATCAAAGTAGCTCTCTGTGATGAGAAAAGAGGAGGCAGGAGGCTGCGGAGCGTAAGGGCAACACGTTCTGATCTAAACACAACTGAGATCCAATCATCTGTCAGTCTGCTGTCAGCTCACTTGTTTACAGCACTTCATTTCCCATAATCCCTTTGGCCTTTGTAGTTCAGGCGGCCGAGCGAGGCGGAGAAAAACAACTTCGCTCGCCTACCCAAGGTGCTCCAGCTGCTCTCACGAGAATACCGGCACTGTCGCACAGGTTGCGTCAGAGCAAGGCGATGCCATCTTGGACACGAATCTGACCGGCATGCACCGCTCGCCTGCAGCGCCTCCCTCATCACCTAATATCTTAGGAGCACTTCGACTTTACTGCGCAGACGTCAAAGTGCTCCTGGTGTTACTACGCCTTACAACATAAGCTAAGGTAAGAACATATCTCAGTATTTAAAAACGGTGGCCTATTCCTTTAAGGCAGGGGCTAAACAGCGGGTGCAAGCAATGGCCGCTGGCTGCTCTGCTTTGTGACGACGACACTGGAGGCCGCCATTGCTGTAGTACCGCCATATAGCCGCTAGGCCCCATTGGAATCCATTGCACTTTAGACACATTATAAACAACTTTAATGCCCGGTGCCTAATTTTTTGGAACTGTCTACAGCTAGATATTCCTCCTGTGATTACACTGGGTCAGACACAATCAGAGGCACCGGGCTGGTTATCGTAGGATAGATTTTAGAAATCCCGTACTTAATGAGGGTCGGACTGTTAGCATTGGAGCTGCGTGAGCTACACGTCACGCAAGGGCCGAGTCTACAGTGTGTTAGTTTAAATGAGTGGAATTTATCTTGGGTTTACCTTGCGTGTGTGTGGTGTGCTTGTGTGGTGTGTCTCTGGGAAGGTGGGTGGGGAGTGTGTGAATACGACAATGTGTTTGTATCTGTGGGAGGAGGTGGGTGTGAGAGAATGTTTTTAAATCTGTAAAGCACTTTGTGTTATATGAAATGTATGAAAAGCGCTATATAAATGATTGATTGATTGATTGATTGATTGATTGATTGATTGATTGATTGATTCCACGTACCCGGAAGTGTGGGTGTGAGTAGTGTGAGCAGTGTGAGAGCAGTGTGGCAGCTAACATTTTTGTGGAGTCCGGTTGAGAAAGAGCAAAATGCCTAAACCGACAAAAACAGAGGCGAAGCAACTGCCAGATTCGGCGGCGGATGAGGATTACGTGAGCCTCAGTCGAGTCACGGAACTCATGGAGCAGCAAAGGGACATATTCAGGGAAATAATACAACAACAACAGGAGAACTTCAAAGGATTCATTAAAATCATCATGGAAGCAACAAACACCCGAATGGATTCACAGACAAAGGACATTCAAGAGCTAAAAACAAGCCTACAGTTCACGCAAGGTGAGGTGGACACTCTGAAAGAAGGAACATTGAAACTCACTGAGCGCACGAACACAACACAAAACGATCTTTACAAAGTATGTGACAATTTGCATATTATCACGGACAAACTGGAGTATCTGGAGGGACAGAGCCGCAGAAACAACCTGGTCTTTGAGGGAGTGTTGGAGACGCCTGGGGAGACCTGGGCCGACGCAGAGGAGAAAGTTAAACAACTACTGAGGGAGAAGTTACAACTACATCACACGGTGGAGGTGGAGAGAGCTCACCGCGTAGGGAAACCCAAAGGCGGGAGAGACTGGCCGAGACCCATCATCGGCAAACTACTGCGTTGGAAGGATCCCGAAGCAATCCTGCAGCGTGCTAAACACCTCAAAGGGACCAAAATTTTCATAAACGAGGACTACACGGAATCCATCAAAAGGAAGCGAAAAGAACTGATGCCGGAGCTGAGAGCAGCCAGGGAAAGGGGGGAGATTGCCTTCTTGCGCTATGATAAACTCATTTTACGTCCGCGCACCAGTACACCAAATCAAGTATAAACACCGGGAAAAGCGTATGGATTTTGGTATGTAAAAGCACATAATTTCACATGTCCTGTAATACATATAGTTCTATAGGAAGCATCGACTTGGACCTTTCATTAAAGGACAACTAAGCACCAAATCAACTTTTTGTAGCTTATAAACTGCATAAATATGTTTCTTATTGTGCTCTCTACATGTCCTGGTCAATTTTTTGACATTTTAGTGCAAATTAGATAAAATCTCACTTTTGAGCCTAAAACCGTCGGTGTAGCGCCCTCTCTACATTTTCGGTTGCACTACATTTGAATTTCGTGCCTGTCCTCCCCATTTGCTCTGCCGTGTGTGTGACGTCACTTAGTGCTGTGTGACGTTCGTCGCTCTGCCGCTTGGAGTATAAAAGCAGCCACGTCTCGCACACGCCCCCGTAGCGAGTTGGAGTTGGAATAGTGAGCGAGCGTTTTACATCGATTTTCAGGTTAGCAATTTATTAGCATAGTATTTAGTTAGTTCTTTAGCGTAGCGTTTCTAGTGTAGTTCAGTCAGGTAGTTTAGTAGCGTGGTTAGTTTAGTTTAGTCATTGTGTGTTACTTTAGATTAACGGAGTGCTTTTAGTATAGACTAGGTGTTAGCATTAGTTGTTGTTCGTGTTATTGTGTGTAATATTAGCGTGTAGTGTTAGTTGTAGTCTTGTTTGTTAGGATGGGGAGAAAGTGTAGTGTTGTGGGCTGTCATAGTACTGTAGGGTTACATTACTTTCCACAGGACTTAGATTTTAGGCGCCAGTGGTTACGCGTAATTGGCCTGGGGGAAAGCTGCGAGCTCCCGCCTTATGCTGGAGTTTGCAAAAACATTTTACGCGTGATTCCTTCGCCAACTTGATGGAGTTTGAGCTGGGTTTTGCTAAGAAGCTCCTTTTGAAGTGCGAGGCTGTCCCCACCCTTGGTCTTCCACAACTAAGGAAGGAGCTACCGGCACTGCAGCACAGGCAACCCGGAGATTTCGGGCGCCAATCTGAGGTGAGTGAGCAAAATAATGATGATTTGGCGCTTATAATAGCAATCTGTGTAGCTGCAGTGTTAGAGACATTTGGTCAAGGGCTGTAGACTCGTCACCTTTTGGCGGAAATCGCCGTGTTGATCTTGAAATAGGTCATCCACGTAAATCGTGCATATCAATAATAAAACATAGAATTGCTGAGGCAAATAACCAGGATTTTAAATTATCACAATATGACTTACAGAACACTGAGATCGACATCGACCCTGAAAATAACTTCTTTACTAGAGCTACTAATGACTGTCAATATTATACAGAGGATCTTTACAATAGTAAACTTAAGAACATTAAGGCATTCACTGTAATCCACTTCAATAGTCGAAGCCTCTATGCAAACTTTAACCACATCAAAAGCTTCTTAAAACAGTTTTCTAAACCATTTAGTGTAATTTTAATCACAGAAACATGGCTTCATAATAACAGAGAAATTGACATTAGTATCGAAGGTTATGAGTTTACAAGTATGAACAGACGAAACAAGCATGGTGGGGGCGTAGCTATGTTTGTAGACTCAAACTACAGTTATAAAGTAATGGAAAATAAGACTATGGCAGTGGATGATGTACTTGAATGCCTTACTGTAGAAATTGCAAGGGAAAAAAAGAAAAATATTATTGCAAGCTGTATTTATAGGACTCCTGACTCCGACATAGAGTTTTTTTCTAATTGGATGGAGGAGCACTTTTCAAGCTCAAATCAGAAAGTCATGTTTGTGGGGGGAGATCTTAATATCGATCTGTTAAATCCAAAGAAACACAAAAAGACAGACGAATTTATAAATACCTTATTCAGCATAGGTTTGTATCCTCTAATAACTAAACCGAGCAGAATTACAACCCATAGTGCTACTCTAATTGACAACATTTTTTCAAATGAAATAGAAACTGAATTAATCAACGGACTAATGATAAATGACATAACCTTCCAGTTTTTGTAATATATAAGAATGATGATTAAAAAAATCAAAATAATGAAGAGGATACCATGTACTGGTTTAGAAGGGTTAAAACAGAGAAAACTATCGATGCACTTAATAAGGAGCTATTGATGCAAGATTGGATTAATATATACAGAGAGATTGACACTAATAAAGCATATGATGAGTTTGTGCAAGTATTTCAAAAGGTTTATGATAAAATTGTCCAACGAAAAAATACAGTAATAACAGAAAGTGTAAAGAAAACCCATGGATGTCCAAGGGTTTGTTAAATGCATGTAAGAAAAGAAAATCACTTTACAAAAAGTTTATAAATAATAGAACAAAAGAAGCGGAAGATAAATATAAGAAATATAAAAATAAACTGACAGGTATCATTAGAAAATGTAAACAGGATTATTATAATAAGTTGTTAGATAGCAATAAGAATAATATTAAAGGTTTATGGAATATCTTAAATAGTATAATTAGAAATAAACCAAGAACGATTAATTATCCAAAATATTTCAAATATGAGGATAAGACTTTAAATAATATGAATGAAGTAGTCGATACATTTAATAAATTCTTTGTAGATGTTGGACCGAATCTTGCTGCAAAAAGAACTATAATTGTGAACTGATAGACACAAATCCTCTGTCCATGTTCCTCAAACCTGTGGAGGAAAAGGAGATATTGGACATTGTTAAAGGGTGTAAAAATAAAACCTCGACAGATTATTATGACATGGATATGAAAACTTTAAAAACTGTTATTGAAAGTATCTCTAAGCCGTTAACATACATCTGTAACCTATCGCTGCAAACTGGACAATTTCCTGATGGTATGAAAGTAGCAAAAGTGATTCCTCCGTTCAAAGCAGGAGATAAACATCTCTTTACAAACTACAGGCCTGTTTCCCTTTTACCGCAATTCTCAAAAATCTTAGAGAAGGTTTTTAACTCTAGACTTGACAGCTTTATTGAAAGTAATAAATTACTCTCTGATAATCAGTTTGGTTTTAGGAATAATCACTCAACTTCACATGCACTCTTTGATATAACTGATGAAATAACTAATGCTGTAGATAACAATAAATATGCAATAGGGTTATTTATTGACCTGAGTAAAGCGTTTGATACAATAAACTATGACATATTAATTAATAAACTAGAACATTATGGGATTAGGGGGGTAGCTCTACAGTGGGTTACCAGTTACTTAAAAAGTAGAAAACAATGTGTGAAAATTGGTGATTATCAGTCGAGTTGTCAAGAAATTGTGTGTGGTTTACCTCAAGGGTCCATTCTGGGTCCAAAATTGTTTAACATGTACATTAACGACATTTGTAAAACTTCTCAAATACTTAAATGTATCTTGTTTGCTGACGATACAAATATTTTTGCATCGGGAGACGATTTACAACAACTGTGTCAAATTGTTAACTTGGAACTCAAAAGTGTCAATAAGTGGTTCAAACAAAATAAATTATCCTTAAATCTGAGTAAAAGCAAAATGATGATATTCGGCAACCGTAATTCCAATGCTCAGGAAGCAATTCAGATAGAGGGTGTTGTTATAGAGCGAGTGCATGAAATCAAATTCCTTGGAGTTATTATAGATGATAAAATGACTTGGAAATCTCACATTAAATATATATCTACTAAAATATTAAGAAGTATTTCAGTAATAGCAAAAGCAAAGCACATTTTAAATGTCAAAGCTCTGCATATCTTATACTGTTCTCTGATTTTGCCCTATTTAAATTATTGCACTGTGGTTTGGGGTAGTACTTATAAAAACACAGTAAAACCAATAGTAATGCTGCAAAAAAGAGCTGTCCGATTAATTCATAAAGTTGGGTTTTTGGACCACACAAATTCATTATTTTTAAAATCAAAGATCATGAAGTTTTGTGACATTGTTGAGTTCCAAACTGTACAGATGTTATACAAAGCAAGGTACAGACTGTTACCGGGCCAAATACAGAGAAGGTTCCAAGAACGTACTGGTCGTTACGAATTACGTGATGAATTGAACTTTAGGATTCAGAAACATAGCTCAACTTTGAAAAGCTTTAGTCCGACAGTTAATGGGGTACAATTGTGGAACAAAATGGAGATGGAGATGAAACGATGTCCAAACATCAACCTGTTCAAATATAAATACAAACAAAAGGCTTTTGAAAAGTATAGAGAAGAAGAAACACGTTGCCACAAGGGGAGTTGTAGGATCAATTTGCAATTGCATTCTATTAACTAAGACAGTGTTGTTGCTCTGAACGGTTGTCATTCTATTGCTCTAAATTACAAAATTGAGAATTAGGATAAGCGAGTTATGGATCTGCTGAGAGGGACCCTCCCAGCGGGCTCATAAACCTCGTCTTTTAACGCACCACTAAGCATAGGAACATCATCTACAAATACAGCCAGTTAGGGCAGCTGGGTGGGGGTTTGTTGATGGGGAGTTACTGCCCTCTTCAATGGACCCGCTCTACACCCTGGCTTTTTAACGCACTACATTATATAGGGCTTACATATTACATAATCCGTTGAACACACACAACAACAACAACAACAAAAAACCAAACAAAATAAACTGAATGAAGGAAATGACATCTGGGAAGTTGCAAGATCACGGATAATATAATATGTATATTAATGTGCCTTTTGAACACAGAACTAGTGCCTTTTGAAATTGTTAACTTATTCTGTTAACTTATTTTTATACGGACATTTCTAGAGGTTCTAGAAGGTTCTCTTTTGCCGGTGGGGCAGTATGATGTTGCTTAATGTAGGATTGATATTGTAAATATAACAGGCAAAGTTGGGTCACGGAGGGGTACGTTGTGTGTGTGCATGCTGTGTTCCTGCTCTTGTGTCTTGTACTTTGTAACATGCTCCCTGTACTAGTGTGATTTGATCAATTGTTTTTATTTCAATGATGTCGGGGGTGGGCGCTTATAAGCTTTTGCTTCAGCCCACTCCTTTTGAGCAGAATTTTTTAACTGCTCAAATAAACTAATAAACTAAACTAAACTAATTGATTGATTGGGGAGGCCGCCCCTGCTTGACTTTGTCACCATTCAATGCTGTATATGGGTGTGAAATGTGCATGTAATTACATTCTTTGAACAATTTGAATACACAGGAGGGACTGTGAGCGTGAGAAACAAGTTTGGGCCAAAACAAAAAATGTCACTGTTTGAACAGGAAAAATCAGGTACCCCAGCTTTAATTTACCATTTGATGTCCTGCATTACAATACCAGCCAGGAAAACCAAAAGTAAATATTCAGGGCCAATTCTGTGGTAAATTCCTTTCATTTTCCCTCATACATAAGAGATACAGCCTCCATATAAGTGTTATAATACTTCCTGAACCAACTATACAGTAGTTTTTGACAAACTAGTAAACATTTTTGTACTAGTTTTTGAGTATTTTTGTACATTGCTGATGCAATGTGATTTGGGCAGCTTCAACGGCTGCCCCGACGATCCGGCAACAGACAAGTGGAAGAAAATGAATGGATGGATGGATAGTACAAATTTAAAAATGAGAGCTGCACAGTTTGTATTGGTCAGTGAAGTCAAGTCAACAAACTTTGAAAACACTATAGACCCTTTAACTGCTGACATCATCAGTGACATCAGCTGGAGGCAGGAAGTGATCAAGAGAAATAAGATTAAACTAAAACTAGCGATTTTAAGTGTAAAACTACAACTACAACTAAAATATGTGGTCCTGTTGTGGCTTAAGGTGTAAGAACAAGAGGAATGACATTTGAGACGATAAAATAAGATTTATCTGATATTTCCCAAAACAGTTAAACATTTGTTTATCGTTACTATGAAAACAGCTACAATGTAAATAGATAGGAATCTAGCTTCCTGCCTCCAGCTAAGCCCGGAATGTTTACAAACAATTAAAGGGTCTATAAGTAAATAGGGAGATAGAAATCATGAAATTACTTGGAAATACAGAGATACAGAGATTTACATGACTCTCAGTTCCCAGACGAGGTCACAAGGCTTATTTTCATTTCTCTCAAAGTTTCTTGTAAACAGTCAGGCACCACTGTTTTGACGCAGCATCAAAGAGCGCCTTTGATGCATTTGTGTTGGGATGGACCACAACCCAGTCTGCAAAAGTACAGGACATAAATGTTGGTAAAATTGTATTCATTAGTATCCTAACATTATGAAAATGTTCCTGTGACGTATACTGGACATACGATGCCTTTCCTTCTGATGGCGTTTTTCCCAAATGTTGAATTCCTGAAACACAAAGGCGTGGGGTGAAATTAGGTCATTGGCAAGAAGGACAGGATCGAATAGCCTTGTTTGTATACATTTTGAATGAATGGGTAGAGACTAATTTATTTTACCACATTAAATCCAAGGGTCTACCAATTTACATACACGTTACAAGTTCATTTGCAAAAACATATATTTGTTTAAAAAAACAAAAACAAATTTATTTTTGTTACTTCATCTAAAACTAATTTCAATGTTTTCTGGATTTCAATAAGAAAGAGTAACTTAATGTTTTTGCTGCACCTAAATATCAATATAGCAATGTTTACAAGCCTTTGCTGATTATTTGACACATTTTGGCAAAAGAACCCCCTTTTACAATAACTTATGTCTGAGAAATAGCCAAATAGTATAATCTATGAAGAATGAAGCAAATCGGACTCAGGGGAAGCCAGGGCACCCATAGCCATAAAAGTCTTAGTGAGACAAAGGATCGCTATGGGCACTGAAGAGGAGCCTACGTGCGAGAGGGCACACATTGACTCCCGGACAGTCTTTGTGCCCTGCAGAACACGAGCTGCCAGTGTAAATCCTGCTCAGATATCAGCCCCCGTGTTAACAGGTCAATACCAGAACAGCAAGAGGATGCGTCAAAATACTGGATCCAATGCAAAATAACTGGAAAAGCTATATAGTCGGATATTAATAAAATCTTTAATGCAAACTAATGGTGATGATTATGATGTTAAGCAGGTGTCCAGCAGACTCACTTTTGATTTAACAGTCTTTTTGTTAGGTCATCTTTTATCATCAGTTACTGTATATATCATATCAAGAGGATTGGGGACGAAGAATATTACAATCAAATCAAAATTGCAATTAAGACGGCAATTATTTGGCCAGTACAACACTGCAAACAACAAAACCATGTCTTCATTTCATTTTCATTTATTTAATATGGACATAGCAATTACATTGGACGAACCAGATGCATTGTTTAAAGTGTTATAGCACATGTGCTAATTTTCAACACCTGTCCATAGGTTTACGCATGGGAACAACTTTGGCCCGATTTGAGCCACTGTTTGAGCTCTCTGGTAACGAGAGCTCTTCATGGAGTCTTATTGTGTGTAAAAAATTACTAACTTGTAGTTGTATCAGAAGTATATCATATCAAGAGGACTGATATTTACTGTATATGGAGTATTTTGATATTAACTAGATTAAATATGATGCCAGGGCAACCTTAGGGCCATCATACTGCTGCATTAAAAATACAATAGTATGCATATTGTTTAAGTATCGTTACAAGGTCTGCAATTAAAGGAATAGGCCACTATTTTTAAATACTGATATATGTTCTTACCTGAGCTTAGACGAGTTGATGCGTAACTGTCTGGTCTTTGTGTGTGCGCTCAGTCACACAAATAGACCAAAGATGTTGTTAGCATTTTGCCTCTCCCAGCATATTCCTATGCCTCCAAACTGGGGTAAAGTAAGAAGCTACCAAGCTCTTCCACGTTTTCCCTATTTAAATACAGTTACATGAAAAGTATAGTCACACTAAATTAAACATGTCGATTTTCTAAGCCGATAAAAAGGGGCACTATACTGTATGGCGTTATAGGCAAGTTTATTTGTAGAGCACAATTCATACACAAGGCAATTCAAAGTGCTTCACAGTTGCAGAAAAATTACAAAAAAACAGATAAAATCAATCAATAAAACATCAACATAAAGTTAATCAATTACAGTAAAAGGCAAGAGTGCAGATAAAATACTTTCAGTTTTCATATGCACGGGTAAAAAGAGCTGTTTTCAGCCTGGATTTGAACATTGTCAGAGTTGAGGCCTGTCTCACATCCTCATGAAGACTGTTCCAGATTTTAGCTGCATGAAACTGAAACGCAGCCTCACCGTGTTTATTATTGACTCTGGGAACCACCAGGAGACCCCTCCCTGAAGTTCTCAGGGCCCGAGATGGTTCATACGGCTCTAACATGTCAGAGATGTACTTTGGTGCTAAACCATGAAAAGACTTGTACACAAGCAGAGCTGTTTTAAATTCTATTCTCTGAGTGACAGGAAGCCAGTGCAGAGACCGGAGCACTGGACTAATATGGTCGTATTTCCTGGTTCTTGTCAGGACTCGAGCAGCGGCGTTCTGGATGTACTGCAGCTGTCTAACAGCTCGTTTAGAAAGGCCAGTGAGCAGGCCGTTACAGTAGTCTAACCTGCTGGAGACAAATGCATGGATGAGTCTCTCTAAGTCTGGTTTTGTCACTATTCCTCTGATCTTAGCAATGTTCTTCAGATGGTAAAAAGCTGATGATGTTATTGCTTTGATGTGGCTGTTTAAGTTCAGGTCTGAGTCCATGATTACTCCTAGATTTCTAACCTGATTTTTTGGTTTCAGAGCGAGAGACTCAAGGTGACTGATAACACTTTGTCTTTGTGTCTGTGGGCCAAAGACAATGATCTCAGTTTTGTCTGAATTTAGTTGGAGAAAGTTGTTTTGCATCCACAAACTGATCTGTTCGATGCAGTGACAGAGTGTATCTACAGGCCCATGTGCACCCGCCGTCAGTGACACGTAGATCTGAGTGTCATCTGCGTAGTTGTGGTACGACACATTGTTGCTGTTTATTAGCTGACCCAATGGAAGCATGTACAAGTTGAATAAGAGGGGTCCCAAGATTGACCCCTGGGGACTCCACAGGTCATGGAAATTTTGTCTGAGACACAGTTGCCAATTTCGACAAAGTACGTCCTATCCTCGAGATAGGACTTGAACCAGTTTAGAGCAGTACCAGAGATTCCCACCCAGTTTTCTAACCTGTGAAGTAAGATCCCGTGGTCCACTGTGTCAAAGGCAGCGCTCAGGTCCAGCAGAACTAAAACTGAGACCTTACCTGCATTGGTGTTCATACGGATATCATTTGTCACCTTGATCAGAGCTGTCTCAGTGCTGTGGTGGGGCCTAAATCCTGACTGGAAAGTATCAAACACATTGTTAGATAGGAGAAAGTAAGTGAGCTGTTGATATATTACTTTCTCTAGGACTTTTCCTAAAAACGGTAGGTTTGATATGGGCCGGTAGTTGTTCAGTACCTTGGGATCAAGGCTGCTCTTCTTTAGAAGAGGCTTAATGACCGCGGTTTTCAAGGCCTTTGGAAATGCTCCAGTCTCAAATGAGATGTTAACTAACTGAACAAGTTGTGGTAACAAGCTGGTCAGCACAGACTTCAGAAATCTAGTGGGTAATTCATCAAGGCAGCATGTACATGAACTACATGTTATACCTTAGGAGCACTTCAACGTCCATGCAGTAAAGTGAGATATTACTGCGTGGACGTCGAAGTGCTCGCATAAAGATCAGACAGTTACACATCAACTCGTCTAAGCTAAGGTAAGAACATATCTCAATATGTAAAAACGGTGGCCTATTCCTTTATCGGATGCGTAAACTTTACCCACACAAAGCTTAAGTGATGCTGCTTGAGTACATGTTGATGGAATAAACTTAAAGCGAATGTTTGTAGGAGTGCTTTAAGAAAATGTCACAGCAACTGAACTTGGTTTGCTCAAAGCTGCACATGAGCACAAGCACATGTTTCTGTGAACTAGGGCTGCACGATATGGACAAAATTTCATATCTGGATAGTTATGCCAGATATCTCGATGTCGATATGATACGATATAACTATGGGTTCAGTGAAAACCAATAACAAAAATAAAAACATCATAACACAAAAGAGTGCAGTTTTATTGATGAAAATCTATATCATTTATATCTTGCTTTTTCGATATTAATATATACAATGTTCATATCTCGATATCATACGATAACGATATATCTTTCAGCCCTACTGTGAACTGCTTTCATTTGAAAGCTAAGAACCTCCAAAGTTCAGCCACTGAGCTGTAACAACTAGAGGTCGCTGCACTAATTGGGAGAGAGAGTCCTTTAACCTTTAGCCTAATCAAACAAGGCTCTTCAAAGTTGACATATCCCGATCACTTTATTGATGAACATGGTGAAGATTATAATATGAATAATGTAGTAAATAAGTTCAACAATTATTTGTTAATGTTGGCCCTGAGTTGGCTCCTGATATTCCAGACAGTGGAGTTGTAAAATCAGCTATTGAACGGAATCGAGTTTGTGTATTTTTTTTGTTTTTTTGTCTGGCATTTCACTGGTTTCCAAGTTAAAATCAAAACTAAGATAAGATAGAACTACACTTACTAGCGGCAGCTTTAATCAATTACTTAACTCAAGTAACTCAATAAAGCTTGCACAGTGCTGTAGGAAGCATACAGTATATTACAATAACTTTAAGATAAGATCGCAATATCATAAAGTCTCACAATAATAATGTGGGCTGATGCATTATGTCTAATTGCAAACTCTGTATTTTGTTGCCATTTCCTTTGCTGTTTTGGTGCAGTCAAAATTAAGGAATGTCTGTGATAGACCTTTTGTTAATCCCCAAGAATATGACAAGATTTGCATTACGACCTTGCAATAAAATAATTCTAATTGTATACATTGTGCCCAGTCCACTCTATGATTGATCGTTGTCCAGGTTGCTAGTGTGTGCACATTATTGTTCTTCACTGGTTCTATCATTATGTAACATTTACTGCAAATAACCTCCAATATCCGACAGGCATTTTTGTTTTCTCCGGTTTTCAATGTATCAAATGAGATGCCAGAGGAACACATCTAAAGTCAAATTTGAAACCATTATCCTGTCTGACGTTTGAGCTTCTGCTACGAAAACACTAGCATTTCCCTTCACTTGTTCCTAATTATTTTCACAACACACACATCCCCTCTTCAAACGGTCATTCATTTAGAAAAGTTGTTTTTACGGGGTTTTGTTAAAACAAACTGGACACATAGCAGACAGGACCCTGTGTAATGGGTAAACATGTCCCTTGACCAATTGGTAGATCACAATGCACATAAGTCATTGTTTGAAAACTGAGTATAAAAGGGAACATTTTATTACATATTTACACTTGGGGGAGGGAAAATAAAGTATTGGGGTTACTTGTAGTAAACAGCAAGAACACGGTTTACTTCTGCCTTTATAAAGTTGCAAACATTTTTATGGAAGAAATCATAGCGACATGCTGTAAATAATACATTAATACATAGTACATAATACATCCCCAAGACACGTCAATAAAATCAATTAGAAACACTGACTGGATAATTCCAAAGGCAAGTTGACATACATAAAACAGTACATTAACTAATAAGTTATTTTGTTACACATGTTGCCCAGCATAGCAGCTCTACATCACAAAAAATCACAAAGACACAAAGACCAAAAAGACATGTCAAAATAAAACACCAAGGACAGATACGAACACAAAGCAAAACCACAACAGGGTAACAAAAGGCTGAATCATGACAGGCCTCACCTCCTTACAGGTTGCCCCAGCAGCACTGAAGGATGGATCAAACTTAACTAATTATGCTGAAATCAGCACATTTATAGTCTGGACTAAAAAATGGTGTTAATGCTACTTACTTTAATGCAAGCCTAAACATGTAGGTAATTTAAGTCAATGTACCTTTATGCTGTACAATGCATCTTGTACATCATAATCTATTTGTTTTTGATGCATGAACACTTTTTGCAACTTGCACTTTTACATGAGTTTTTTCTCCACTTTGAGATTGATACAATTGATACAATTCCAATGTACCTGAGAAGTGACAATAAGCAATTCCCCCTTTACACCAAAATATATCCAACTATAGCCACTGTAGCCCATCTATGGCACAGGCCTACTGATGGCCATTAATTTAGGCAACCCTATTTGAGCTTTGAGTTTTGTATATTCCAGGAAATTAGAAAAATGAGTCAACATGAACTCTATTTAGAGGTGAGCATTGAAGTCATTGCAGTAGTGAGTCAAAGTGAGATGGGTTGCTGGCATTGGTTGCTGGGCCCTGCCCATTACGGTCAGCCATTGGCCCTGCCGCCAGGGCGCTCCCCATTGGTTTACACAAGGAGGTTTGGTCTTTCTGCATAAAAGACCAGCCCATTTTCGAGACGATATATCAGGTCCAACCGGCTGTTCTTCAGAGAAAACTAATGTTTTAAAACTTTTACAACCCCACATCTGTTTTTGAGGAAAACTTAACATCCAAAGCCCTATTTTTGACGACTGCCTGAAAGACGCAACAATCCGATTGTTGTTTTTTGCCTTTCTTTTACCAAACTTTGCTGCAGCAAATTCAGACAGCGAAAATGGGGGCCTTATAAAATAATCTCAAGAAAACCAAGAGAAAGACGAAACTTTTATAACCCACAAAGACAAGGTGATCTGCGTCGTGTTTTCCTGCTGCTGCCATGGACTCGGGCAAGGTAACCACACACCCCTACACACATCGCAAAGGCTGCCTGACCTGTTTCATGCGGCTGGTGTTGTCTTTGTCTTTGTGCAGCAGCGTGCACTGAAACTCAGTTTAAGGTTCACAGAGTTTATCCCGGGTCCTGTTTCATCCATGTGCTTTCTGTTTGCTACGTGAATGAGCTACTATCGCGTTATTACCGCGTTACGACCACCACGACACATCACCGGCGCCATCCAGAGTCTAGCCTAGTCTTAAAGATACTTAAAACAAGAATAATAGTCATTTCTAAGGTTTTAAATCTACAAAACCTTTGTAGAAACACCACGATGCGTGGACTTCGCGTCACCAACGGCTTAGTTTCCTGTATTTGATGTAACTAACCTTTTATAGCAGCTAATAGAGATGCCGGTCTATTAGCCACAAGCATCCTTTTATTATCATGGAACAAGGACAAACACAAAGGCTACCGACTTTGTTGTAAATGTTGCAGTACTCATTATTAATCTAAATCTTCCTGAAGTACAAACAGTAGCATAGTAGATTGTCAGATTTCCTTTCATGACTTCACTAGAATGATAATTGACTGTATACCGCCTCTTTAAACCAAAGTGGGTAAATGGTAGGGCTGGGACGATCCACTTTTGTCACGATCCCATACATATCACGATACTCAGGGGCCGATACGTATTGCGATACAGTAAGAAATTATAACAATTGATATGTTTGCCTTAGAATGCCATTTGACATTTACTGAAGTGTTTACATTGAAAAGTGCATTACACTTTGGTTCAAAGAAGAAAAAAGAATGATCTGATGAAGGCTAATGCCGAAACTTAATCACTATCATTAAAAATTGGACATCGGCTAATGAGTGTGCGATGCTGTTTTTTGATTTATGAAGATTTTCCTCAACATCTGCACCTCAGAGACTTACTTCTGGTGCGCGTTGCTTCTCTTTTTTCTCATTGAAAAGTGCTTTAACACAAAATGTAACAACGTGCTGTGTAACTGTTACTGGGAAACAAAGTAGTGTATGATTAAAAAATGCCTCCAAACACAAGTATTGAAAGTATTGCGATACTTGATAAAGTATTGATACTTGGTATTGCTGCACAAAGTATTGCGATCCAAGTCCGATCTGATATTTTCTCCCAGCCCTAGTAAATGGGTAAATATCCTCAAGATTAGAAACTTGTTTAAATGACATCATGAGGGAAATTTGTACAAAGCAAATGTGAATTGATTTAATAAATAATAAAAATGAATAAAGTAAATAATAGGCCCTATCTTGCTGGCACTACAAAATATAAACTGAGATATTCAACCACTGGAACAAAGCGACATTACTGCGGTTTGTTTTGTTCTATTTTAATCCGGCATGTTATTGTGTCATGGCCTTTTCAGATGGACATGCAGGGAATGGGTCCCTGTTCCTGTCCCGTTTTGGGAATTCACAGCATTCAAGGCTTTACAAGGATGTTTGTCTCCCTGCACTGTCTGCTCTATAGTTTAAACACATACCCAATTGACCTAGGCTTTTGTGGCATAGGGCTTTAAAGAGCAGAGCAAAAAGCTACAGGTTAACAAAATAAACTTCTTTTATTGTCAGGTGTGTAACCAAATAGTCGCGTGGGTTAGTTATAGAAAGAACCTTACCACAGATTTACGTCAGAGCGTGTTTTGTGTGCCAGCATTGTGATTAGTAGCCATGCCTCTCAAAAGGACGAAAATTATGTTAAATGTCACATCACCAGATTCAATCCTAAACTCTTTACACACTTGATTAAGTACTGGAAGCTAACTTTTCCTCAGCTTGTTGGAGACCCATTTAATTCTGTCAAACATAAGTGCTCTCAATCTGAGATCTACTGTAAATCAAATAGCTCTGTCTGTTGTTTATGTCGAATAACTATCAGCCAACTTCTAATGAGGAATGACGAAGTGTTTTGCAGTGAATGTTGAGATTAAAAGATCTGGGGGGGATTTAATTGAAACGACAAGCGAGTTTGTGTGTAATTCTTTGGCACACAAACAGGTTCATTGTGGTGCGAAACGGCTTATTCTGTTATGTAAGAGACATAATTCAAGTATGGTTAGTTCAAGTCAGGTCTTATTAGCATACCTGCAGCCTCTTTGACACCTAAATGAATATTAGTGAGGTCTTTCACCTAGAACCACAATAACAAAACGAAAGACTTCAGTCGTAGTTGTTTTGTTGTGTAGCTAATCCAAAACCTGTCTGTCCATAACCATCAATGATTTTAATTGCAGCAAATGGTACAGAGCAAGGCATGGTACATAGTGGACCTCCTCAGCTGCGTAAACTGAGATCCTGCTTCATGAGCCAGTAGCCTACGTGTGGAGCGTCACATATACTCTCTGTGTGAGTCTTTGTGGCAGGGTATGGACTCGTCTTCGTTCTTATTTGGTTGAGGTGAACGTGACCAATTCTATCTTCCTTTACTCTGGTATAAATGAGTCACTGGCTGTGCAATAATACACTAAGTTTACTACTGCTACTCTAGACACTAGTCTCCCTCCCCCACTCAAGTTAAACAGACTTTGTAACAGTTTAACAGTTTCCAATATTATGGCCCTCGCCTCTGGAACGACCTGGAGCTCAGGACGGCAGAGAACGTTCATGTATTTAAGAGCAGGCTCAAGACCCACCTTTTTTAGCTTAGCTTTTAACTGACATCTATTTATTTAGTCCTAATTATATATTGTATATTATGTGTATGTATATGTGTGTGTATATATATATATATATATTATATATATATGTATGCATCCATATATATATATATGGATGTATGATGCCGGGCGTATTGTTTTAAATGTTGTAATCTGTAAAGCACTTCGTGATACCTTTCGGTATGAAAAGCGCATTATAAATAAAGTTTGATTGATTGATTGAAACTTTGTAACAGTTTAATGGTCCATGTGTTGTTATTTTACCTCTATGTCAACTGAAGTAAGCTCAGTTCCTTATAGCCAGCTGGCCTTTTGTAAACAATGTTTCCTGGTCACTATTCTTTCTTATTTTACTGTTACCTTTGAATTAGTCTCACAAGAGAATGAAGAGAACAAATTTCCTAGTAAAGTATACCTTAACCTTAACAAGGAAGTCGTTAATCTCAGTCTGGGCAATGGAGACAACTAGGTTGTTCAGAAGCTTCCTGTTTAGTTTAGTTTAGTTGAAGATGGAAGAGGGAGTGATGTACCTAACTTTTGTTGTGAGATTCTCAATTTATTTATAAGCCTGCTGTCATTTTGTTGAACTGCTGTGCAAGCATTACAATGCAAGTTTGGTTTTTCTGATAACCACAAACTCTGTACAGGCACTACACATCACGCCCTAATCGCCACAGGCAAAAGAGTAGTATTTACATAAAGCACAGTATCACTCATGCGTCTTCAAAAAGTATGAACAAATAACAAACTTGTATTTAAACTATTTGAGAAAGAAAGCATGAAGCATCAAAAGTATCCGCTTTTTAAATAAAAATTATTAGATTTATTAAGGATTTTGTGATTGAGCCACAACATTATGAACATTGACAGTTTGCATTTTCGTCTATTCAAAGATACTGTCACACAGTGAACATAACTCGTAAGACTTGCTAAATACCA
The DNA here is from genome assembly GCA_007210695.1 of Neogobius melanostomus. Classification (NCBI taxonomy): domain Eukaryota; kingdom Metazoa; phylum Chordata; class Actinopteri; order Gobiiformes; family Gobiidae; genus Neogobius; species Neogobius melanostomus. The sequence goes on along the minus strand of VHKM01000073.1, from coordinate 2,890,772 downwards.
GATATTAGTCATTCATGGTGTGTGTGTCTTTATACAAAGCAATTTAAGCCATGCATGTAAAAATAAAAATAGAAGCTTCAGGTACATCAAGAATTCTGGTTGGTTCTTCACTACAACTTTTGTGTTGACTGTTATCATAAAATACCTTTGGAGGGTGTGCCTGCACCGTTTGCCAAAAAGGAAGCCATGTACATTTGAGTATTAATACTTGTATTGTGTACTTGTATTGTGTACTAAACAATCATAAGTTTTGGGGAGATCACTCTATCCGTATTAGGGAATGAAGATGATCAAGTTCTTGTTAGTTTTTCCCAGAGTCAGAATCCTTTAAAATACCTCAATCGTGTTTAAAACTCAAGGCCAGTCCGAGGAGGTCCTTGTGTAACTAGGTTAAAGGTAAAGTCTTAGTGTATTCAGTTTAATAAGAACAGTGGCTTGTTACTTAATGTACTTAATCCTGTAAACGACTCTGTTCAGATATGATTATGACAAGTAAAAGTAATGTGCTATCCACCACTTACTTTTAAGGAGTAGTTAGGCCCCTGCGCTTTATATGACACGACAGCTCAAGGTGAAACAAGGTGAAGAGCAGGGAGAGATATTCAGCAAATTGTTGGAGCTGGGACTCAACCCCATGATGCTAAGGACAGAAGAACGATGTTTTGCGGTTTGTGTGGTAGCTTTAACCACTAGACTATCAGCAGCACACACTTTTTACTTTAACTCTATTATACACCAGTCACACTTACGTTTGGTTTTTTTCTGACTGTATGCACATTTAATCTATGCTGCTTTTATCTGTGAAGCACATTAAACCACTATGTGTATTTATTTTTAGCTCTTGCCTTGCCCATTTGGTCTTAAAAAGCAGACACTTATACTGAAAGCTGCCTTGAGTTTGGTGAAAATCAACATGGCTCCTCCCCTCAGAAAGTACAGTGTGTATACTGTGCCTAGTGTCGTCATGCACCTAGTGAACTGGCACATGAGGAAGCCATTGGTCCTCAGAAAGAGGCGTGACCAAGCGCAAGTGAAGACGCTCAAGTGGCTGCCTCCAAAAAATGTGGGACGGGATTTCCTCTTTGCTATGTTAGAGAAGGGGATTTTTTTTTTTTTGCAATTCAAGAAAAAAGAAGGCAGCCTCAGACCCCGACATTGGGAAAATTTGCTTCTAAATGTAGCCTCAGGTGATAAGCTATGGCATGTAGTTCTCAGAATGTTTTAATGAAATCTTGTGGGGTTGTCTTAAGGAGGATTTAACAAAAGTTATTTATGTCTGAAGTTCGGAACGATTTGGTCACAGTGGAATACTAAGTTGATTAAAAACAAAGCTCAATCCCTCATTTGACATTATTCATTTGTTAAAGGTCACCATGCATGCCTGAAACATTTCACAAATATCCTCCTATTATTTCACAATATTGTAACAGAAGCCTTTTCTTGGCAAAGGGGTCATAGTCATGTTTTTCGGCAGATCTTCTGTTGCCATAATATAAGACGTGTGATGTGTCTAGCCATCACAGAGCTGGAGTCAAGCCATGACACAGGGAAGTGGCAAAGAAGATGGAGAAAAAAAGACAATATGACTAATTGTATATTACAGCCCGAGGCATATCTGCGTCTGTGCCAGGCCATGGGTACCCAGGGTGCTGGGGGTGCTACAGCACACACTACTGGATAGTTTACATATTATACAATATTAAATAAAATAGGATATACACACAGAAATAGGGTTTTGTGGGCAATCGCGTCTCTCAGCAGCACCCCCTGGCCAAAATATCTTCCCATGGCTCTGCGTCTGTCTGGCAGGAAATGGACATTGACGTTGCTTCATTAACTTTATGGTATGAAGAAAATCTTCCCTAATCTATTGGTCTCTTCTGAGATTAACCAACAAATGAACTCAGGAATAACATGGAGCGACTGCTGGACCTCGGCCCGGACACTGGTTCTCTTACTAAACAAGTGCTTTGGGCTGAGTCACTCATGTAAACACATGCTACATTCATCCAGCAGCTTTTAATCTTTTCAAGTAAAATACTTTCACTGTGAGCTCTAACAATGAACAGTGTGTTTATCTTCATTGTGGTGTAAACATTAGCCGCTCTGTTGCATTCTTTAATGAAGTTTTATGATAACTTCCTTAAAGCCCCTACAGTACACCTGTTTTTTTCATTCCAAACAATGAAAGAGGAAGCCACTATATTGAAATCCCACTTTGTCACAAGACATGTTTATAGGCACATTTCACAACAGGGTCACTTTCACAAGAATGCTGGAAAACTAGCCTGCAAGTTCATGAAATTGATACAAAAGGCTTTATAATTAGATCACAGTGTTTTCCCCACAAATGTCTGAGTTTACAATATAGAATGGCCTTTGCTTTTTTTATTCACGAGTTAAGTTTCTTCAGACATACTGTGGGGTGAAAGAATGTCATATCTGTGTAAAAGTGCGATTTGATTATAATCATGCTACTGTGCAAATAATTGACAACCAGTGTTTTTGTTTGTGTTTTCTTGTAGCGATTAACGTTCCCGTTGTTGATGTGCGTGGGAGCAGCTGCGATTGGCTCGCTACAGTTTGGCTACAACACAGGTGTCATCAACGCTCCTCAAAGTGTAAGTTATCTTTATTAATTTCATATAAACTGGGGCTTGGCTCTGAGACACTGGGAAAAAAGTTACGCTACCACTACTGTAGTATCAGGAAACCTTTTAAATTGATACCCAAGTTTTGATGCTTGATGGGGCCATTTGCATTAGATAGGAGTCACTTTCTCCTAGCTAAAATAAATGATAAAATGCTCAAAATATAGTCTTTTCGGAATTTGTGAACTTTATTATTATAACTTATTTATTGTTCCAGTTAATCATTGTTCAGGTACCAGCTGAACAAACTAGGTCTGAATGTAATTACTAGCACTTCAAAAAAAGAACAATACCCAGCCCTGATTGCAACAGTGAAGGAACGTACTGTACGCAATTCACCTCATTTGACTCTGAACTGTTTTAAACTTTTTTTTTTCTTCTTTTTTTTAACATGTTTCTTGTGGGGTATAAATATTGTGGGGTATAAATATTCCCTGCTTTCTTTGATTGTTTTCTTTAAGCATGGCGGGGGGGGGGGGAGACTCTGAGAAGTCATAACAGTTGAGGCTTGAAGACCAGGTGGAGTGGATTAAGAGACCAGACTGAAGGATTTCTGTCTATACCCAAAAAATTCCATTTTTCTCATCAGGGAAAATGTCCAAAAGGGAGCATTGAGGTACCTATATTAACAATGCAATAACAAAGTAGGAAAATCTAATGAGCAAATATCTTCTAGTAATCATATATTTAGTATATTTTTTGCCCTTCTGGATATAGGTGTATTGGATCATATTACCAAAGTAAACCAGTCATTTCCTGAACTCTGTCTACCTGGTATTGTGTTGGTCTGGACACACCCTTTGGCTACACCGCTGTCAGCCAGTAGTAAAATTCACCATCAGTCTTTGTCTCAGGCCGCCGTTTAATATGGTTTTACAATTCTCACTATCCTGTGACTGCTCGTTTAAATGGATTGCTTCAATTATATAACAATTGGCAATAACTCCGAGTAAACCCTATAAGGTCACAAAACGTCTTGCCAGCCTTACACCTTGATAAATAAAATGTAAAATTGAGAGGAGAATAGAGCAACCACTAACGGTAAAAAAGTAACTGGTAAAATACATCTTGAGTACATTGGGTATTCCATTGAGTTGTGATGTAATTAAATAGAACTTAAAAAATGGTCTCAAGATCTTGACATTATCGAAGAAACATAATAAAATTGAATGATTTTGCTGTGAATATAGTGCACAAAACACAACATTTTTCACTTCATAAGAATGACAGTTACTGCAAAAAACTACTCAAGTTCATGTACCGAACCTAAAGGCAACTCAGAATAATAAGTTGCCCAAAAGAGTACCAGGAAACAAAGAGGTCCACACAGTCCCAGAATTTAACCTGGGACCTTCTCGCCGCAGTTTTTCGCAGATTATTTTGAAATGAAGAGAATAATGATATCACTTGTGATGTAATCCAGTACTCGTATTACATCCTTAAGCTCGTGTGAGGCCCCCGAGTCTTTATCCCCACTCCCTCGTGTCACAATGATTAGCACAGTCACATGTAACTAAGGCAGCTCAACGACACCTGGACAAAATTACAAAACACTTGCTAATCTAGTTAATAGCCAAGTCTTTGTTGACAAAATAACACAAGAAAAATGCATATGCACACATACACTGTCTCATTTGAGTCTAAACTAAAGACTCCAGTGATGCTGCTGGCTGTGACGAAGGCCTTGCTCTGTGCTACAGCGTCTATGATTAGATATGGTCTTCCTCCTCCTGCTCTGCTGCTTGTTCCAGCATGCAAATGCTGTCCTTATTTGGAGACTCATTCAAATTACATAGTTAATCATTTATCTTCGCCATATCATAATGTCTTTTAAAAAGCTTTGTGCAACTCAAGGTGATTTTGGCAGATAGCTTTTCAAATTTTTATGAAATGTTTCTTTGTGAATGTGGAGTGAAAGCGAAGTTAACCTTGACAGCCCAACATCCAGTATGAAACTGAATGAATAGACTCTGATTGTGTGGTTCAAATGCTGATTTAAGGTTTTTGATTCCATGCCTAGAATAAGAGTATAACATTGTAATTGTCGAAGATTAGATTTATACTTTGTATTGTTTGTGGTAGTACACATCAGTATGTGCTTGAATGCATAGTTAGCAAAAGTGGTGCATTGGATATTACGGTTTATGAAGTTCTGTGTCGCACTTTTTATCAAGCCTATGATAGCACTAGACGAGGTCATGTAAACGTTGACATAAATAGGTTTGTGTCCTTGAGGGGTATGCCAAAAGTAACTTTAAAATTGAGTTGACTTCAGACCCCTGCGATACCACCTCAGCAGCTACAGTATGTTCCCAAATGTACACAGAGCGTCACCTTATCTGACAGCCACATGACCAAACTGGAGCAGACCTTTGGTTGTGATAGCTGAGTGCCGGGTCAGGCACATAGTGCTGAAGTCACAGAGTCGCAGAGTGGTCCAGCACATTTTTGAGTCATGTGAGACGTTCATTCTGACGACAGCAGATGACGAAACGTTTCACTACAGACACGGGGGCGGAGTGTATTTGTCAACATTAGATGATGGCATTCAGAAATATGACACATAAGAAACTTCCTGTTAGAATCATGATTGGACAACACCGCCCCCATCTGGACATACATGTTTTGTCTTATAATGTTAAATTGAAGAAGAGGTTGTAATTCCAAACTCTGTGTGTTTTGTGTTTTTAGGTTATTGAGCGTTTCATCAATAATACATATGTGGAACGCTATGGTGAACCCATTACAAAGGGCACACTCACTGCCATCTGGTCTGTTGCTGTTGCGATCTTTTCAGTCGGTGGCATCTTTGGGTCCTTTTCTGTTGGACTGTTTGTGAACCGTTTTGGCAGGTAAATTTGGGATAAAAATCATAGATACTGCTGTCTTACTCAGTGCTCCATACAAACCTAACTGAGAATCTCATCTTTACAGGAGAAACTCAATGCTGATGGTGAATGTCCTGTGTTTCCTTTCTGCCGGTTTGATGGGTTTTTCCAAGTTGGCGAGCTCCTGGGAGATGCTGATCATCGGGCGGTTTGTGGTGGGCCTGTACTCTGGGCTCTCCACCGGTTTTGTTCCCATGTATGTGGGTGAGGTTTCTCCAACTGCCCTACGAGGGGCTCTGGGTACCCTCCACCAGTTGGGCATTGTTGTCGGCATCCTGATGGCACAGGTTTGTGACTTCTGCTTGTTTTCTTATACACAATAGGTTACCAAGATTTTCAAAATACTTGTATTCATCTTTATTTTATTACGTGCTCCTAAAATATATTGGGTGTGTCTAAAAGTTTTGTTTTAATAATATTCCTTTTGTATCTGTTGGGGAGTAATGTCCTATTTCCTTGTGTTTTACAGGTTCCCTGTTAAATAATTTGTATAGTTATGTAAAATATATGGGAGATTAATTGAAATAGTACACAGCATAGATGGTTAAAATAAAGTTTAAATATTAACACTATACCCATTTTTTTTTCAACATTTGAAACGTTTCAGTATCAGACTTAAAAATAAAAACTTAAGAATAATTAAAAGAGCATGACTTGCGAAATTTTATATGTTTTATATGTTTTATATTTTAGGTGTTCGGATTGGAATCAGTCATGGGGAATGACGATCTCTGGCCGCTTCTTTTGGGCTTCATTTTCATCTTTGCTGTAATTCAGTGCGTCTTGCTTCCTCTTTGTCCTGAGAGCCCAAGATTCTTGCTCATCAACAAGAATGAAGAAAACAAAGCCAAGAATGGTATGTTTTGTCATAGATTCAGCTCTACTCAAAATTAAAATAAATAAACTGTTTGTGGATAGTGTTGCTGACTTGCTTGTTTCTTACTTGCTAGTGCTGAAGAAACTCAGAGGGGTCACAGACGTGAGCACTGACATTAAGGAGATGAAGGAGGAGAGTCGTAAAATGATGACTGAGCCCCAAGTGAACATCCTGGAGCTCTTACGCTCTCACCGGTATCGCCAGCCCCTACTGGTGGCTGTGGTACTGCAGCTCTCCCAGCAGCTGTCCGGCATCAATGCCGTAAGTTATTATGGCATTACATATTGTTTATGTACTCAACTTTAATTTAAGTCTGAATTAAACAGCATATGACTATCTGTTGTAGGTATTCTACTACTCCACACGCATATTTGAGAAATCAGGAGTTGAGCAGCCCGTGTATGCCACTATTGGAGCTGGAGTAGTCAACACTGCTTTCACTGTGGTGTCTGTAAGTCTGCTGACTTTTCCTAAGGAATGTTCTATATTACATTTAATGTCTGCTTTAAAAATGTTTATTCTTCTGTAGCTGTTTGTTGTTGAACGCGCTGGCCGTCGGTCTCTGCAACTCACTGGGCTGATGGGAATGGCTGGATCCACCATTCTAATGACCATTGCCCTGGCCTTGCTCGTAAGTTTGAGTTGGTGACTCATACTTGATCGTTTAAATGTGAGGTTGTTCTCACTTTCTTACTTAATGTGGGTCTTCTGCAGGACAAAATTAAATGGATGTCGTATTTGAGCATCGTGGCTATCTTTGGTTATGTGGCCTTCTTTGAGATTGGACCAGGTCCCATTCCCTGGTTCATTACGGCAGAGCTGTTCTCACAGGGACCAAGGCCTTCAGCCATGGCTGTTGCAGGTTTCTGCAACTGGACTGCCAACTTTATCGTGGGAATGTGCTTTCAATACATTGAGGTGAGACAAACACTGGCTTTGAGATTCATGTGTATGAAATAATATGATAATCCTTCATTATTTATTTTTTGTGTTTTGTTTTTACAGGAGCTGACCTACCCGTACGTGTTCGTCATCTTCACTGTGTTGCTGCTCATTTTCTTCATCTTCACCTACTTCAAGGTGCCAGAGACCAAGGGCCGGACGTTTGATGACATTGCGGCCGGTTTTGGACAGACCGCGGTTGTTCGTGGAGAGAAGCATTTAGCAGAGGAATTCAGCAGCCTGGGAGCAGACTCTCAGCTCTGAGCTGCTTTAAATGGTGGACAATGGTCTACTACTCATTAAAAGTAGACTGGTAGTTTGTTTCACACTGTCAGCACATTTCGGGCACCATACAATTACCACCCTATGTGATTGTCCAACATGACATCTTCAGTCACTCCCTGACACTGAGAAATGTCCCATAGCCCTGTGGGATGTGATGGAACGTGAAGAGTGGGTGAAGGATGGATTTGGAATGTTCTGAACTATTTAATGCCTTAAGGAAAAGAAAAAAAATGTGTCTGTCTATTCATCTATTTTTATAGTAACTTAATATTATAGTTTTGTGTGACCGGTTACACCCAGTAATAGAATACTGTAGACATAATCTTATTCACTGTACAGAGCATTGGTCTGTTAGGGTTGTATCGAAATACTTTAACACTGTTGACACTGTAATGTTTATGATGCCTTTCATCCACTAGATGGAGCCCCTTGACATCCACTCACAAAGTTTGCACAAGCGAGGGAGACAATTAAAGTGATTAGGATGACCATTTTCAATACAGTTTCTAACATTTATGAATTAGCTAAACCATTTATGAATTATATACATTTGTTGTAACAATTTATTTTAGATGTAGTTTCTTATGTTTTAAAATTCATACATTTTTCAATTATGAGATTATTAAACAAGCTCTGTTTTAACAAAGTCAATTTAAACATGCATCAGTTCAGTGCATAAATGTGGTGAAACTTGGATTCTGTCTTTACCTTTTCCCTAAAATGAGAGTGCTGGCTCTTGCGACAACCACATAGTATCGTCAGATAAATGACGTAAACATGGACCAAATTGAATGTCAGGTTTTGGGTTCCTGCGGTTCCTAAATGTGCTTTTTATGAATCTCCTGTTGTCACTTGCACTCCCTGATCTGTGTTACTGTAAGTGCTGCAGAGGATGGTCTCTTGTTGCTGAGGTTGATTGTTACAGCATTGTGTCACCGTTCTATGTACAGTTCACTGTCTATGACTGCTGTATCACTGCTTTTAGAATGTGTTGTTTGAGCTTTGCGCAGCACTTTATTATATTCACAGTGACATCTCTTCAACACTTTGTATTTTTTTACTGTATTTTGTACTCACCATGTGGAAACGTTGTTACTGACAAAACTGAAGTACTGCTGATGGGTTACTTGATGTTTTTAAAATGGAAAATGGAATTGTTTGATATGTTTATTTAACTAAATATGCTCAGTTTTCATGACCTAATGAGTCAAGAATCCAAAATTACCACAGTAAACATTCCGGGTTATTTTCAAGTGTACATACAGCTTTAAATTCACAATTGCATATTTGTAACAATACCATGATTGCACAAGGATGCAATCGATGACAAAAAACGCAGTATAAAGTGTATATACATAAATATTCCTAACGCACATGTGTTGACAAGAGATTGTCGACACGAGGCATTATGTAAATAGAAAAGCTGTCAGTGGTATTTTTAATAAAGCCTTGTATATTTAGTACAACTTTGTATTCAGCGTTCACACTTGATCAGTGAAGTACCAAATAATGTGATAAATAAACACTAATAAAATCATTCTGCCTTTTATTTTAAAGACTATATATTTCCTCGGATTTAAGCAAAGATCAGTTTGAGGGTATATGAAAAATCCTGGTCTTATAAAAAGTGTAAATAAGTACCTAGAGTTGTGGATGATGCTGCTCTTGTTGATATAAATTATGAAAGTGAAACACCACAGTATCCAAAAGAAATTTTAAAAGCCTTCAGATTGACCTTTAATATTTTATTCATTTGACCCTTTAACCAGAACAGTTCCAATAAGACTGAATTTCATTTTCAGGTTAGTCCTGACCAGAGAGGAGTACACAGGCACTCCAGAAAAATCAGGTTGAAGATGAGAAAAAACCATGAATAACAAACAGCAAAACTTGAAATACAAGCAATACATGTGACTGAAATGAGTTGCAGTGATGACAAATCATAATAATAATTTGTAGTTTACAAGGCACAGGGCGCCTTCTAAATGTACATGAATAAAAATGACAAAATAATATCAATATCATTGTTTATTTATCAACTAAAGTGATGATGCATCACAAACAACTTGTAGTTTGTACAAGGCACAGGGCGCTCCCAAAGAGCGGAGGACAACAGTCTTTATAAAAGACACAGAACACAGTGAATCCTGGTCCACACTCAGGTGAACATCATCAACAAGTTCAACAGAAGAGACCTTACAACAGGCCTCACTGACACACACTGTCACCAAAACGTGACTCTGTTACAGAAAACACTCCCAATAAGGAGCAAATGAAATTATTCAAACAATGTGTAAAAGAGTTTACACTTAGCTTTCATTAAAAACAATGAAGCAATTAACAACATTCATACAACATGTATGACAGAGGACATAGTTTGATATTTTTGCTCTGCATGTAAACATAACAACTGTCACGAAAAAGTGACTTTGTTACAGCAGAAACTCTCCAAAATAAAGGAGCAATGTGCACATTATGAAACAAATGTGCAAAATAACACTTCTTTCATTGTGAATACAAACTGGATTCATGCAACATGCATGACAAAGTGTCTTTCAAATGAAAGTTCAAATATGTGAGATCATTTCCATAGGAAATATATATCATAGAAAACATGTGACTTCTTCTAACACAGAAGAACAAGTCTTGAATCATAAAACACTTCATAGTTGAAGTTCAAATAATTCAGTCCAGTCTTGACCAACATTTCCACAGGAAATGCTACATTTTCTATTGAAAAAGCATCAGTCCCAGAGGAGTTTCAAATGCAGAAGAACACTCCAGATTCAGACCAATGTGGTTTTAGTAACTGTGGCAGTCTGAGCGGTGTGCAGGCTCTACCACGGCCTCCAGGGGGCACCGTTGCCCTCACAGGAGCTGCTGTGTCTTTGGTTGTGCAGCTCAGTGCAGTGACTTTGCTGAGGACTCTTCACGTGGTTCTGGGATGCGAAGTGTATCTTCTTCTGCTGCTGCAGACGTGTGAGGAAACTAACAGTCATCTCCAGGATGTCTGCTTTCTCCAGCTTGGAGTCGGGCTGCTGATGGAGGAACTCTGCACACAGGAGAGACTTGAGCTGCTCAATGCTGCTGTTGATCCTCTCTCTGCGTAGTTTCTCCACCACAGGCTTTCTCAGCTGCAACAACAACAAGAGAGTCCATCAGTTACATTGTTTTACACATATAACTGATACAGCAGAGGAAGGATAAAAGTGTGAGTAGAAGCATGAGACTGGGTTTACCTTGTGAGAGAGGCTGAGGTGCTCCAGAGAGGAGCCCATTGCTTCAGTGATGGTGGATGTGTGGATGTGAGCTGTAGAGAGTCTGCTGTGTGCTCCTTCAGCCTCTTATTTATAGAGCCACATCTCCATATGAATGTGTGGGTCTAGGCCTGGGACTAGTTTCTCACACTCTGGACCAATCAGAGCGCAGAGAGGGACAATGGATGGCACAAGCTTTTTTGGCCTGGGGTCAGGTCTCTGAGGAGCAGGTGGACACTGAGCACACGCCTCCTTCATCTTTCACTGAAGCATCAGTGAACTCTCACATGTACATTTACTACACAGACTGTTTTATACAGTTTCTTTACTGACAACACAACTGTAAACCTTGGTGTAGTTAGTTGGTGAGTGAGTCAGAGTGGAGCCAGGTGACTGTCCCATGTGTCCTGTGTGTTCAGGTCAGAGGTCTTCATCTATTGTCCCTCTGCGGCTGTGAGTGTGTCTCCTCTGGTTTCCCACACTCTGCCTTTCACTGCAACAACAAAAGAAGTGTGCTCCATCCGTCATATCATTAGAAGAGACCATTTAGATACTTAAAGTAACACTGGACCAAACTGATTTCACTATTTTTCTATTTTACAGAACAGCAAAGGTCAGTGAACTGAATGTAGATTAGATAATTGATTGCACCAAAGTGTTTGGTCCAAATGTGGCAGCAGTTTTAGGTGTGAAAATTGATCCACGTGTGTAACAAAGAAAGGAGGAAAAGATACTTCTTGTTGTTGTTCATTGTGTCCACAAGCTCCACTTTACAAAATGATATCACAGTTCATGTAGCGTTCCAACAAGTATAAACAAATGAAACAGCTTTTTAATCACTGTATTACTGTTTCATTGGGCTGACAGAGGGACATGTCCGGACCAAACCTGAAGAAGTTCAGTTTATCTGGGGCCAGATGTGTGGCATGTGACCTGTGTCTTTAGCTCTGAGTAAAAAGCCTCTCTCCGGTTCCCACAAACTCTTTGTGTTGTGTTTTCATTGAAGCATGAGGAGCCTGAGGAACAGATGCTCCCAATGTCGTCATGGAGACACACCATGACATCATCAGGGACTTGGAGGGAAAGGAGGCCATTGGTCAGACTTTACCATAATGTAACTTTTAAGATTATTGTGTATGTGGCAGGGATAGGTCTGGTCATGTGATCACATCACATGACAGGCTATAAAGGAAGGAGCTACACATGCCCACTTCCTCTTCCTGAGCAGGCCTGTGCACATGTTACTTCCTGGTGAGCTAAAGAAATGTTTAGGTTTTAAGACTTTTATTTATATTGTAAAGAAAACACTGATGTACATTTTATATTCCTTAAGGGTCCTAACAGTCCAGTTTAAAGGTATGCTTTTATCTTGCCAATATTGTTCTGTCTGTTATTGTTTACTAATCGCACTGTGCTTTTATAGGCGCAGTGCTGGTTGCCGTTTATGTTTGAGTTAGTTTACTGTGTTTTGTTAACTTAAACAATATCCGTCTAGTTGGTGGTTGTCCAAGCTACCGGCAGCTGGGGATGAGAGGGGTTCACTTTAGGTGGTGATTTTATTTGTAGTTTTGGTGGTGGTGGCACATGTATATATGGGTGATTTCTGTTATGGAAATGGTGTTTATTTGTGTTTGACCTTGTGTTTGTTTTTCACTAATAGTATACCTCTCTCACCCCAGCTCGAGGTCACGCCACCCCAGTTAAAATCAAACTTTTAGAATGTTTTGCGGTTAATTGTAAATAAACTCTGCCTTAGGGCTGTTGGATCCACACTGACTGTTTGGCTTTATTATGGAAGCTCACCTGTAGTCTAAAACACCTTGTTAGTGTTACATGTAGAAGAGGAAAACAAATTTAACATGTGTAAACGGCTGTGTTTAGGCTCCTCTTCCACATGAGGAGGTGGAGCCTGTCTGAACCCATCAGTACAGTTACAGTGTAGGCTCATCACCTGACCTACTCAGGAGTTGTTCAAACTCTTAATGATTTGTTACTGTTTAATGTCAATGTCCTGAAACTATAGGAATAACGCCCTCTCACTGTTATCCTAATGTTGTGTTCATGTTCATCATTTTTCCTGGAAAATATTTTCAAACCATTTTATTTCAAACCCAAAAGGCTGAGGAGGTAGTGTCATAACATGCTGTTTTCATTGTTCATTTCGTTATTTTTTGTTTAAATAAAGCTCATTACAGTCTGTTGCTGAAACAGGTTTTGCTCAGAGTTAAGGTTAAGGTTATTGCCCTCGTAGGGGAAATGGTCCTCTACATTTGACCCATCCTTCGGTGCCGCTGGGGTGACCCGTAAGGAGCAGTGGGTGACAGCAGTGACCCATCTCCAGATGTAGGGCCAGATTGATGGTCAGTATCACCTGGCTGGAGGATTCACCTATTACTCATGTTTTTTTTTTTTTTTTTTTTTTTTTGCGGTTGGGGAAATAATGGAGTAGTTGTCATAATTTTTCAGTAACTTCCATTCAAATGCCACCAAAGATTTTAGCCCACGAAAGTGCCAAAAACAATATTGATTTTTTTTCCCCTGTATTTTATTTACAACAAATAAAATATTTTGTGTGCAAAATACAGCAGAAATGGTTGGATTACGATGGTGGTCTGGTAAAATTAGCAGACGACAGCACTTCTCATAACAGTAACCCTGGCACATACGACCGTGGACACCATAAACATGCACAAACAACTACAGTCAAATTACAGCACAACAACATTAAGGAGATAAGCAGTGATGGACAAACCAATGTCTGAAATCACACATTGTGGGATTGCAAGTGTAACCATATAGTTATGCCACTCAGGTTCATTTTGAGAATGAGCCAAAGAAGTCACTGAAGTTATTTCAGTGGTCTCTTCTAATAATGTGACGGATGGAGCACACTTCTTTTGTTGTTGCAGTGAAAGGCAGAGTGTGGGAAACCAGAGGAGACACACTCACAGCCGCAGAGGGACAATAGATGAAGACCTCTGACCTGAACACACAGGACACATGGGACAGTCACCTGGCTCCACTCTGACTCACTCACCAACTAACTACACCAAGGTTTACAGTTGTGTTGTCAGTAAAGAAACTGTATAAAACAGTCTGTGTAGTAAATGTACATGTGAGAGTTCACTGATGCTTCAGTGAAAGATGAAGGAGGCGTGTGCTCAGTGTCCACCTGCTCCTCAGAGACCTGACGCCAGGCCAAAAAGCTTGTGCATCCATTGTCCCTCTCTGCGCTCTGATTGGTCCAGAGTGTGAGAAACTAGTCCCAGGCCTAGACCCACACATTCATATGGAGATGTGGCTCTATAAATAAGAGGCTGAAGGAGCACACAGCAGACTCTCTACAGCTCACATCCACACATCCACCATCACTGAAGCAATGGGCTCCTCTCTGGAGCACCTCAGCCTCTCTCACAAGGTAAACCCAGTCTCATGCTTCTACTCACACTTTTATCCTTCCTCTGCTGTATCAGTTATATGTGTAAAACAATGTAACTGATGGACTGTCTTGTTGTTGTTGCAGCTGAGAAAGCCTGTGGTGGAGAAACTACGCAGAGAGAGGATCAACAGCAGCATTGAGCAGCTCAAGTCTCTCCTGTGTGCAGAGTTCCTCCATCAGCAGCCTGACTCCAAGCTGGAGAAAGCAGACATCCTGGAGATGACTGTTAGTTTCCTCACACGTCTGCAGCAGCAGAAGAAGATACACTTCGCATCCCAGAACCACGTGAAGAGTCCTCAGCAAAGTCACTGCACTGAGCTGCACAACCAAAGACACAGCAGCTCCTGTGAGGGCAACGGTGCCCCCTGGAGGCCGTGGTAGAGCCTGCACACCGCTCAGACTGCCACAGTTACTAAAGACCACATTGGTCTGAATCTGGAGTGTTCTTCTGCATTTGAAACTCCTCTGGGACTGATGCTTTTTCAATAGAAAATGTAGCATTTCCTGTGGAAATGTTGGTCAAGACTGGACTGAATTATTTGAACTTCAACTATGAAGTGTTTTATGATTCAAGACTTGTTCTTCTGTGTTAGAAGAAGTCACATGTTTTCTATGATATATTTCCTATGGAAATTATCTCACATATTTGAACTTTCATTTGAAAGACACTTTGTCATGCATGTTGCATGAATCCAGTTTGTATTGTTCACAATGAAAGAAGTGTTATTTTGCACATTTGTTTTATAATGTGCACATTGCTCCTTTATTTTGGAGAGTTTCTGTTGTAACAAAGTCACTTTTCGTGACAGTTGTTATGTTTACATGCAGAGCAAAAATATCAAACTATGTCCTCTGTCATACATGTTGTATGAATGTTGTTAATTGCTTCATTGTTTTTAATGAAAGCTAAGTGTAAATTCCTTTACACATTGTTTGAATATTTCATTTGCTCCTTATTGGGAGTGTTTTCTGTAACAGAGTCACGTTTTGGTGACAGTGTGTCAGTGAGGCCTGTTGTAAGGTCTCTTCTGTTGAACTTGTTGATGATGTTCACCTGAGTGTGGACCAGGATTCACTGTATTCTGTGTCTTTTATAAAGACTGTTGTCCTCCGCTCTTTGGGAGCGCCCTGTGCCTTGTACAAACTACAAGTTGTTGTTGTGATGCATCATCACCTGGTTAAATTTAAATAAAGCAAAATACTATAAACTTGTGATGTAAGATGAGATTTACTATAACAAATTTCTGAATTCTCCACCAGACTTCATCTTCAACATATTCAGGTATTATTATTATGTAACTAGGGGAACTACTAAATGTACCCTCTATCACTTTGCCGTAGTATCGTAGTCGAACTAATTAAACAAACTCCCTCCTTGTCATTAGCTCAAAAGTGATGCACCATTAGTGCAACCTTTTAATTTACTGGTGGGAACACTTTTGTTCTTTTGAGCCAATTAAACTCACTTTAACTGTTATACTCATTTTGAAGTTTGAAAAACGGACCAATGGGCTCAATTCCCTTCAAGTAACTGATGTCATAATGTGTCCATGACGACATTGGGAGCATCTGTTCCTCAGGCTCCTCATGGTTCAATGAAAACACAACACAGCAAGTTTGTGGGAAACTGAGCAAAGCTTTTTACTCAGGGCTAAAGACACAGGTCACATGCCACACATCTGGCACCAGATAAACGGAACTTCTTCTGGTGTGGTCCGGACGTGTCCCTCTGTCAGCCCAATGAAACAATTATAATACAATGATTAAAACACTGTTTCATTTGTTTATACGTGTAGGGTTCGCTACATGAACCATGATTTTCTTTTTTAAAGCTGAGCTTGGGGACACAATGAACAACAACAACAAGTATCTTTTTTCCTTTCTTTGTTTCATGCGTGGATCAATTTTCACACCTAAAACTGCTCCCACGTTTGGACCAAACACTTCTTCAGGTTTGGTCCGGACATGTCCCTCTGTCAGTTGATAATAGAATGATAATATTTACAATTAACAGCTGCTTAATGATGAACGCTACATAATCGTAGATCTAGAATGTGAAGCCTGACCGACAAAGGGCTGAACTCATCATTCACTTTCTGATAAACCAACTGTCTCCTTTAATATATTTTACTTTTTGTCAACAGAGCCAAAAACATATGCCTCTTTTTGGTTGCCTGTTATTTTTTTCGTCTTCTTCTTCTAAAAAAAAACAGCAATCACTGTCCTGTTCTTTCTGAATCACCTTTAACTTTTACTCTGTGATCATGTATTGTCTTTAGCTTTATCCATATTCAGTAACCAGTGAATTATCAATACTAAGAAAAAAAAACTGCAAACAATAAAATAACTTTCATTATTTATTAAAGGAAAAAAAATGTAATGATGCATCATCACAACAACAACAACAACAACTTATACAGTAGTTTGTACAAGGCACAGGGCACTCCCAAAGAGCCGAGGACAACAGTCTCTGAATAACAAACAGCAAAACCTGAAATACAAGCAATACATTTGACTGAAATGAGTTGCAGTGATGACAAATCACAATAACAATTTGTAGTTTACAAGGCACAGGGCGCCTTCTAAATGTACATGAATAAAAATGACAAAATAATATCAATATCATTGTTTATTTATCAACTAAAGTGATGATGCATCACAACAACAACTTGTAGTTTGTACAAGGCACAGGGCGCTCCCAAAGAGCGGAGGACAACAGTCTTTATAAAAGACACAGAACACAGTGAATCCTGGTCCACACTCAGGTGAACATCATCAACAAGTTCAACAGAAGAGACCTTACAACAGGCCTCACTGACACACACTGTCACCAAAACGTGACTCTGTTACAGAAAACACTCCCAATAAGGAGCAAATGAAATATTCAAACAATGTGTAAAAGAGTTTACACTTAGCTTTCATTAAAAACAATGAAGCAATTAACAACATTCATACAACATGTATGACAGAGGACATAGTTTGATATTTTGCTCTGCATGTAAACATAACAACTGTCACGAAAAAGTGACTGTTACAGCAGAAACTCTCCAAAATAAAGGAGCAATGTGCACATTATAAAATAAATGTGCAAAATAACACTTCTTTCATTGTGAACAATACAAACTGGATTCATGCAACATGCATGACAAAGTGTCTTTCAAATGAAAGTTCAAATATGTGAGATAATTTCCATAGGAAATATATCATAGAAAACATGTGACTTCTTCTAACACAGAAGAACAAGTCTTGAATCATAAAACACTTCATAGTTGAAGTTCAAATAATTCAGTCCAGTCTTGACCAACATTTCCACAGGAAATGCTACATTTTCTATTGAAAAAGCATCAGTCCCAGAGGAGTTTCAAATGCAGAAGAACACTCCAGATTCAGACCAATGTGGTCTTTAGTAACTGTGGCAGTCTGAGCGGTGTGCAGGCTCTACCACGGCCTCCAGGGGGCACCGTTGCCCTCACAGGAGCTGCTGTGTCTTTGGTTGTGCAGCTCAGTGCAGTGACTTTGCTGAGGACTCTTCACGTGGTTCTGGGATGCGAAGTGTGTCTTCTTCTGCTGCTGCAGACGTGTGAGGAAACTAACAGTCATCTCCAGGATGTCTGCTTTCTCCAGCTTGGAGTCGGGCTGCTGATGGAGGAACTCTGCACACAGGAGAGACTTGAGCTGCTCAATGCTGCTGTTGATCCTCTCGCTGCGTAGTTTCTCCACCACAGGCTTTCTCAGCTGCAACAACAACAAGAGAGTCCATCAGTTACATTGTTTTACACATATAACTGATACAGCAGAGGAAGGATAAAATGTGAGTAGAAGCATGAGACTGGGTTTACCTTGTGAGAGAGGCTGAGGTGCTCCAGAGAGGAGCCCATTGCTTCAGTGATGGTGGATGTGTGGATGTGAGCTGTAGAGGTCTCTGTAGAGAGTCTGCTCCTTCAGCCTCTTATTTATAGAGCCACATCTCCATATGAATGTGTGGGTCTAGGCCTGGGACTAGTTTCTCACACTCTGGACCAATCAGAGCACAGAGAGGGACAATGGATGGCACAAGCTTTTTTGGCCTGGGGTCAGGTCTCTGAGGAGCAGGTGGACACTGAGCACACGCCTCCTTCATCTTTCACTGAAGCATCAGTGAACTCTCACATGTACATTTACTACACAGACTGTTTTATAAAGTTTCTTTACTGACAACACAACTGTAAAACTTGGTGTAGTTAGTTGGTGAGTGAGTCAGAGTGGAGCCAGGTGACTGTCCCATGTGTCCTGTGTGTTCAGGTCAGAGGTCTTCATCTATTGTCCCTCTGCGGCTGTGAGTGTGTCTCCTCTGGTTTCCCACACTGTGCCTTTCACTGCAACAACAAAAGAAGTGTGCTCCATCCGTCACATTATTAGAAGAGACCACTGAAATAACTTCAGTGACTTCTTTGGCTCATTCTCAAAATGAACCTGAGTGGCATAACTATATGGTTACACTTGCAATCCCACAATGTGTGATTTCAGACATTGGTTTGTCCATCACTGCTTATCTCCTTAATGTTGTTGTGCTGTAATTTGACTGTAGTTGTTTGTGCATGTTTATGGTGTCCACGGTCGTATGTGCCAGGGTTACTGTTATGAGAAGTGCTGTCGTCTGCTAATTTTACCAGACCACCATCGTTATCCAACCATTTCTGCTGTATTTTGCACATAAAATATTTAATGTGTTGTAAATACAAATGGACGTTATTCCTATAGTTTCAGGACATTGACATTAAACAGTAACAAATCATTAAGAGTTTGAAACAACTCCTGAGTAGGTCAGGTGATGAGCCTACACTGTAACTGTACTGATGGGTTCAGACAGGCTCCACCTCCTCATGTGGAAGAGGAGCCTAAACACAGCCGTTTACACATGTTAAATTTGTTTTCCTCTTCTACACAATAATCTTAAAAGTTACATTATGGTAAAGTCTGACCAATGGCGTCCTTTCCCTCCAAGTCCCTGATGATGTCATGGTGTGTCTCCATGACGACATTGGGAGCATCTGTTCCTCAGGCTCCTCATGCTTCAATGAAAACACAACACAAAGAGTTTGTGGGAACCGGAGAGAGGCTTTTTACTCAGGGCTAAAGACACAGGTCACATGCCACACATCTGGCCCCAGATAAACTGAACTTCTTCAGGTTTGGTCCGGACATGTCCCTCTGTCAGCCCAATGAAACAGTTATAATATTCACACTGTGATAAAGAAAAACGGTTTCATATGTTTATATGAAAGAATGCTTTGGTTCAGTCAATTATCTAAACTACATCAGACCTAACTGCTCTTCTTCTATCATGAAATATTGGAATTAAGGGCCTTGTTCTTGGTTATCACTTACACTTGGAAACGCTTTTTCATTTATTGTTTTTTCTTTTATTTCAAGACCATTTACATCGTAGATTCTCACTGAAGGTATTGGTTTGTGAATGAACACTGATGGAATGATGAAAGAAAAAATGTTGACATAGGTTCTTCAAAATAGCCCATTGCTTTGCAAACTTTTGACGTATTCTCAATGAGCTTCACGATGTTTTAACCAGAAATGGTTTTCACTTCACATACAGTTGAACATAATTTCAGGTGTCGACCTTATTCAGCTCAATGAGCAAAATAAATAAATAATAAATAAATAAATTGAGTGATTTCACCCAATATTGCTTCCTACATAATTAGTTCATGCATAGTTTCATGTTTTCACACCATGATAATAGTTTTGAAAAAAGTTACATACTTTACGAAAATGAACCGTAAATGGGGTGAAATGTAATGGAAATAGATAGTTGTTTTGCTGACTGAGTGGTGTGTGTGATGGTTGGGTGGGTCTGGCCGGGTGGGGTACAGAGGGTGGAAATTAGCCATGACAAAAAATACTACATTTTAAGTTGGTCTACTTTTTGTAAATACATTGTCCCTTTAAATGGAAAAAAAAAAATTCAAAATGCATATTAAAACTTGTGAGTTAAAGACACTGTGCTCATTTTCCTTGTTACAAACCGTGGGATTAATCTGTTTAAGTTTAAATTGTTGACTGTGGTAAACTCAGTCCAACCTTTCATAACGTATTCTTAAGTTTATAAACACATTTCAAAACTTTCAGGGGGCAAAGAGGAGGTTAACTATCCTCGCTCTGCTGAAAACAACTACATCCAGCTAACAATGCATCAACACAACTTTAACAAGATTTGAAACAGTTCAGTGCTGTGCTATAAACTAACAGAGCAATCAGTTTGGGCTAATGTTACTTAAGTCTAATCTACTGTAAATGGTCTCTTCTAATGATGTGACGGATGGAGCACACTTCTTTTGTTGTTGCAGTGAAAGGCAGAGTGTGGGAAACCAGAGGAGACACACTCACAGCCGCAGAGGGACAATAGATGAAGACCTCTGACCTGAACACACAGGACACATGGGACAGTCACCTGGCTCCACTCTGACTCACTCACCAACTAACTACACCAAGTTTTACAGTTGTGTTGTCAGTAAAGAAACTGTATAAAACAGTCTGTGTAGTAAATGTACATGTGAGAGTTCACTGATGCTTCAGTGAAAGATGAAGGAGGCGTGTGCTCAGTGTCCACCTGCTCCTCAGAGACCTGACGCCAGGCCAAAAAAGCTTGTGCCATCCATTGTCCCTCTCTGCGCTCTGATTGGTCCAGAGTGTGAGAAACTAGTCCCAGGCCTAGACCCACACATTCATATGGAGATGTGGCTCTATAAATAAGAGGCTGAAGGAGCACACAGCAGACTCTCTACAGAGACCTCTACAGCTCACATCCACACATGGCTCAACCATCACTGAAGCAATGGGCTCCTCTCTGGAGCACCTCAGCCTCTCTCACAAGGTAAACCCAGTCTCATGCTTCTACTCACACTTTTATCCTTCCTCTGCTGTATCAGTTATATGTGTAAAACAATGTAACTGATGGACTCTCTTGTTGTTGTTGCAGCTGAGAAAGCCTGTGGTGGAGAAACTACGCAGCGAGAGGATCAACAGCAGCATTGAGCAGCTCAAGTCTCTCCTGTGTGCAGAGTTCCTCCATCAGCAGCCGACTCCAAGCTGGAGAAAGCAGACATCCTGGAGATGACTGTTAGTTTCCTCACACGTTTGCAGCAGCAGAAGAAGATACACTTCGCATCCCAGAACCACGTGAAGAGTCCTCAGCAAAGTCACTGCACTGAGCTGCACAACCAAAGACACAGCAGCTCCTGTGAGGGCAACGGTGCCCCCTGGAGGCCGTGGTAGAGCCTGCACACCGCTCAGACTGCCACAGTTACTAAAGACCACATTGGTCTGAATCTGGAGTGTTCTTCTGCATTTGAAACTCCTCTGGGACTGATGCTTTTTCAATAGAAAATGTAGCATTTCCTGTGGAAATGTTGGTCAAGACTGGACTGAATTATTTGAACTTCAACTATGAAGTGTTTTATGATTCAAGACTTGTTCTTCTGTGTTAGAAGAAGTCACATGTTTTCTATGATATATTTCCTATGGAAATGATCTCACATATTTGAACTTTCATTTGAAAGACACTTCGTCATGCATGTTGCATGAATCCATTTTAATGAAAGATAAGTGTAAATTCCTTTACACATTGTTTGAATATTTCATTTGCTCCTTATTGGGAGTGTTTGCTGTAACAGAGTCACGTTTTGGTGACAGTGTCAGTGAGGCCTGTTGTAAGGTCTCTTCTGTTGAACTTGTTGATGATGTTCACCTGAGTGTGGACCAGGATTCACTGTGTTCTGTGTCTTTTATAAAGACTGTTGTCCTCCGCTCTTTGGGAGCGCCCTGTGCCTTGTACAAACTACAAGTTGTTGTTGTGATGCATCATCACCTGGTTAAATTTAAATAAAGCAAAATACTATAAACTTGTGATGTAAGATGAGATTTACTATAACAAATTTCTGAATTCTCCACCAGACTTCATCTTCAACATATTCAGGTATTATTATTATGTAACCAGGGGAACTACTAAATGTACCCTCTATCACTTTGCCCTAGTATCGTAGTCGAACTAATTAAACAAACTCCCTCCTTGTCATTAGCTCAAAAGTGATGCACCATTAGTGCAACCTTTTAATTTACTGGTGGGAACACTTTTGTTCTTTTGAGCCAATTAAACTCACTTTAACTGTCCTCATGGTTCAATGAACACACAACACAAAGAGTTTATGGGCAACTTAGCGAAGCTTTTTACTCAGGGCTAAAGACACACGTCACGTGCTACACATCTGGCACCAGATAAACTGAACTTCTTCAGGTTTGGTCCGGACATGTCCCTCTGTCAGTTCTGCAAGGATACATAATAAAATATAAATGATAATATTTACAATTAACGGCTGCTTATTAATAAACGCTACTTAAATGTAGATCTAGAATGCGAAGCCTGACCGACAAAGGGCTGAACTAGTCAACATTCACTTTCTGATAAACCAACTGTCTCCATTTTACTTTTTGTCAACAAAGTCAAAATCAAATGCCTCTTTTTGGTTACATCTTTTTAAATTATTATTTTAAAAAAACAGACGTCAATCACTGTCCTTATTCTGCCTTTACTAGTGTGTAGAAACCAGCTTTGCAGATAGCTAACAGTCTCCAATAAAGGACCAGGAAGCATCTTGCTGTTTTGGTGTGTTTTACTGAAGTATTGTAAAACTGTAACATACAGAAACACAAAGAATGCATATTACAATCGTATTAGAGTAAACAAACAATGTGAATATAAAATAAGTAGCTTAGAGCAGCCATTCCCAAAGTCCGGGACATCGCGGCCCCCTTATCGATCCGAGATTGTCTCAGGGCCCCCCAATTTACTCAGGAACTCAGGGCCCCTCAATTTCCACAGGGCTTTGTTATTATTTTACTGCAAAAATAACATAAAAAGTAACATCTAGCAATGACTATAGGCTAAATACTGGTTTTAAGTTGCACATTATAGAAAACACATTCATTTTTCCTTTCAAAATCAGTACAAGTACTTGTTTTGCAGATAAGCTTTGGAGGCCCCCCTGTAGTGCCTCTGAGGCCCCCCAGGGGGCCCCGGACCCCACTTTGGGAACCACTGGCTTAGAGTAACTAAACCTCAAAAGAAAACGATCGCATTAGCGAGCGATTAGCACGATGCTAATTTACATGGGAAAAGCCATAGGGATGCTAACGGTATTAGCGCCTAATATAGTCTTACAAATTACGAATTGGAAACATACTAAAATGACTAAATTTGGTATCTAAGGAAAGCTAAGATCACTATTATGCGGATACTTACAGACAGATATTTTTGTAGGGCCAAAATAAAAAGTACAGGCTGAAACACTGCAGAGTTTGACTTGTTGTATGACTGCTAGGAGCATAACTGAACTATGGAAGCACCAAGTGGACAAAACACACGAAACTCAAAATGCAAATAACTCTTCCCACAAGGGGGCAGTACACTCCCTGCCTGGTATACTGCTATACCACTATTAACCTTTAACTACAAAACACAATTTCTGAAATAGGTCGAGTGTACACCTTAGCAGTACCTTCTTTAATTACTCTTACATCTACTTTACGTACTCTTTTATCTCGACCAGGATAAGTATTCACAATAAGTCCGGTAGGCCATTCGTTTCTTTTGACCTGCGTGTCCTTTAGAAGAACAACATCACCAATGGCTAAGTTTGGTTGATCTGCTTGCCATTTTCTTCTTGGTTGAAGGATTGCAAGATACTCTTCTCGCCATCGTTTCCAGAATGAGTTGGCAAGACTTTGCACCTGTTTCCATTGCTTACGGTACAAATCCTTTGGATCAAAGTCTCCAGGTGGAATAGGGACGGGACAGATTTTCTGAGTTAGAAGGACACTTGGTGTCAGCAAGTCAGGCTGATGAGGGTCGGAAGACACAGGTACTAATGGACAACCATTCATTATGGCTACTACTTCTGCCATGAGCGTCACAAGCACTTCATGAGTCAGGTTAGGAGAGTGGACTTTCAGCAGCATAGCGTCCAATATACGACCTGCCACCCCTATCATTCTTTCCCACACCCCTCCCATGTGAGAGGAGTGAGGTGGGTTGAACTTCCATGTGCATGTCTCGTTTTTGAGGTAGGATCGGAGCTCTGGATCTTCGGAACTTATCTGAAGCTCTTTGCATGCTCCAACAAAGTTCGTTCCACAATCTGATCGGAAGAGCTTGGTTGGGCCTCTTATGGCCAGGAACCTTCTGAGAGCATTTATGAAACTCGAAGTTGAGAGGGACTCAACTACCTCAATGTGAACTGCTCGTGTGACTAAACAGGTAAACATCACTGCCCAGCGTTTGTTCTCTAACGCTCCACCTCTTGTCCGGCGGATGCTGATATTCCAAGGTCCAAACACGTCCACTCCGACATGTGTGAAAGGAGGAGCTTGGGTGAGATGATCAGCTGGAATTTCTGCCATCTTTGTTGTTGTACATTTCCTCGCAGCCTGGGGCAGGTTGTGCATTTGCTGAAAAGATTTGACACTAACCTTTTTCCTCCAAGGATCCACAGTCCAGCAGACCTGATGGCTCCTTCTGTGATGTGTCTGCCTTGGTGTACAACCTGTTTGTGGTAGAACTGAACCAGTAAAGTGGTAATGTGATGCTTCTTTGGAATAACGATAGGCTGGCGTTGTTGTTGAGTTATTTCAGTAGAAGACACACGTCCTCCTACTCGCACCAGTCCTTCTTTATCCAAAAACACATTGAGATTTTTCAGTGGACTGTGTTTTAATATGTCCTCTCCTTTGTTCAAAGTTTTGATTTCCTTTTCAAATGTCTCGCCTTGAACAGTTCGTACAATAACTAATTTTGCTTGTGTTAGAGCGTCCATCTTTGGTTCATTTGGCTCAGGAGCTTTTGAGATGGATCTGACCTTTTGAATGAGTTTGGCGATAGCTTGTGTCAGACGTTTCCAACTGGAGAAGCGCTCAAACCTGTGTGAGCCAAGCAATTTTGTCACAGTTGTGGTTGCAAATGTTGAAACTTGTGGGTGGACTTCAGTGTCTGTGGTAGGTTCAACAAGTTCAAAGCTGTCTGGTTGCACAGGACACTCTCCATCAATTTTCCTTAAGAAGTCAGGTCCGGTAAACCAGTTGGTTGAGCTTAGTAGTGAAGCTGGCACATGTCGTGTTCCATGATCGGCGGGATTGCTTTCCGTGCTCACAAAGTGCCATTGACAGGGATCAGACGACTTTCTGATGCGAGCAACACGATTGGCGACGTAAACGTAAAATCTTCGGTTGGTGTTGTTGATGTAGCCTAAGACTACTCGGCTGTCAGTGTAGTATTTCACTTTGTGAATTTCAATGTCAAGTTCATCTAATAGCATGTCTGCCAGCTCTACTGCCAGAACTGAAGCGCATAACTCCAAGCGAGGTACTGTGTGGACTTGTCTGGGAGCTAATTTGGACTTGCCCATACAGAAGCCTACGTGGACGTGACCTTCAGTGTCTACAGATCGAAGGTACGCTGATATGGCTGATGTAGAAGCATCTGCAAAAACACACAGCTCTCTTTGACAGGTAGATTGCAGTGACGTGTTTACATACTGTACTGTCTTGGGATTTGTAGTTTCTCAAGGTCAACGAGTGAGTTTTTCCAAGATTTCCATTGTGCCTCTTTTTCTACTGGCAGCGGAGTGTCCCATTCACAGTTCTCTGAGCACAGTTCTCTGATGAGGGCCTTGCCTTGCATGATGATAGGGGCTGCAAACCCAAGGGGATCATACAAACTGTTCACAGTAGAGAGAATGCCCCTTCTTGTGAATGGCTTGTCTTCTCGTGACACGAGGAAGGTGAAACAGTCATTTTGCAAATCCCAGTTAAGCCCTAGACTTCTTTGTAAGGGCAGGGGCTCTGCACCGAGGTCAAGGTTTTTCAGTTCTTTTGCACGTTCTTCAGATGGGAATACTTCCATTACAGCTGGACTGTTGGAGGCAATTTTGTGCAAGCGAATGTTAGAGTCTGCAAGCATTTCTTTGGTGCTTTTAGAGTTTGGATGGCGTTGGCATCTGAAGGAAAGGAAGCCAGTCCGTCGTCAACGTAAAAGTTTTTAAGAACGAACTGCTTGGCCTCGTCACTGTACTCCTCTTGTGTAGCCAGAGCCGCCCTCCGGAGGCCATATATTGCTATGGCGGGAGACGGGCTATTTCCAAACACGTGTACAGTCATCCTGTACTCTCTGATGGCCTTGGTGGGATCGTTGCCTTCATACCACAGGAAACGGACAAAGTCGCGGTGGTCCTCACGAATGACAAAACAATAGAATATTTGCTCTATGTCCGCAGTGATTGCCACAGGTTCTTTGCGGAACCGCAAGAGGACGCCAATAAGTGTGTTGTTCATGTCTGGGCCGCTCAACAAAACATTGTTCAAGGACGTGTCTTCATGAGTGGCACTAGAGTCAAATACTACACGTATCTGGGTAGGTTTGCGAGGATGGTAGACACCAAAAAATGGTAGGTACCAACACTCTTGGTCTTTGTCGAGTGGCGGGACGGGTTCTGCATGTCCTGACTCAAATATTCTCTGCATGAAGTTGAAGAATTGTTCTTTCATGTGGGGCTTTTTATCAAGCATGCGACACAGGGAACTGAGACGTTTGACAGTGACAGACTCGGTTGTTGGGTAGTTTGCGCCTGTTTGTTTTGAAGGGTAGGGGCGCCACCCAGCTGTTGGACTCGTCCATAAACATTTGCTCATCCATAATCTCCAGGAAGAGTTCATCATCCACTGACATGGCGGGTTTGTCATCATGTGGGGTTCTCTTGAACAATTTCTTGCTGAGACAGTCATTTTCATCTATGTCAATCAAGCTGGTCATGTTCGAAGGGTTAAAGGGGGAGTCAGAGCCCAGGACCTTTTCTTTGACATGGAATGAGTTCGGGCAAGAGTCCAAGAGAGATGTGCGGCCGTTGTTCAACACTGTTGTGCGGTAAACACTGACTTTGCTTGGCACGTGAGCACCCCCTAGGCAGACCTCTCCTATTATGACCCCGCCGAGGTCAAGACGCTGGGCGTACGGAGCGTCATGGGGGCCGTTGTAGTGTTCTCTGACCTTGTGCACTCTTGGTATGTCCCGACCGAGGAGGACCAGTATTTGCGCATTTGGGTCCAAATCTGGAATCTTATCTGCCAAGTGCTTGAGGTGAGTGTGGTGCTTTGCGACCTCTGGTGTCGGGATCTCAGATCGATCATCTGGGAGCATGTCGCACTCGATTAAGGATGGAAGCCGGACACTAGTGTTGCCGTCTAGAGACTCTACAATGAAACCGTCGGCTTGGCGTGCCCTTGTCTCACCTACACCTGAGCAGGTTTTGAAAGTGTAAACTTTAGTGCCTGTGTTAACGTTAAATATCTCAAAGAATTCTGTCTTTGCTAAAGATCTATTACTTTGCTCGTCTAACACAGCATAGGCTTTCACTGCCTTTTCTTTGTGCCCAGCAGGATAGATGTTTACTAGACAGATTTTGGAGCATGAGCGTGAGCTGTCACCCTTACCACAGATCTCTGTACATTTGGATACAATAGCTTGGGTGGGACTTTCTGGTTGCTCCCCGCCATGTTCATCTGGGGCTGCAGAGTCTGGAGCTTGAGTTTTCCATGGTGCTGGTCCAGGGTGCAGCGCGGTGACATGGCGGTCGCTTTTACACTCATTGCAATGCGCACTTGTGTCAGTCTTTTGCCATATGGTTGACAGAGGAACAACACTTGAAACAAATGTTCATTTCCTTCAGAATGGCTTTTCTTTCATCCAAGGTCTTTGCTCTGAAACCACGACACTTGCGGAGGGAATGTGGTTTGTTGTGGAGCGGGCACTGTTTATCTGGGTCAACCACCTTTTGGTCAGGGAAGTCACGAGAGCTTTTTGGAGCAGCTATTTCAGTTTTGCGGACGGATACTGCAGTTTTGAAGTTAGGCTTGTTCAGTCTTTCAGGCCTATTAACACTTGGGCCACCAGTAGAGAGCAAGGTGGCAAAGCTTGGGTCATTGAGAGTTTTAGCTTTGTCACACACAAACTTCACGAAGACAGGGAATGGTGGGTAGGAAGCGTGGTGCTGCTCTTTGTAGTAAGATGCTGAAGTGATCCATTTCTCTTGGAGGTGGAATGGGAGTTTTTGAACAATAGGAGTGATGCCCCGAGATGTATCTAGGTAACTGAGGCCAGGCAGGAAACCGTCTAAATGGGCAGCATCCAGCTCTGTGAGGAGATCACCTAGCTCCCGTACCTTGTGATTTTCTCTGTTTGCGATTTTGGGAAAATCTTCCAACTTTTTCAGGAGAGCATTCTCTATCGCTTCAGGGAACCCATAGCTGTCCTCCAGTCTTTGCCACACCATTCTTACACCAGCTTTGGCGTCATAGATGTATACAGCCCTGTAGGAACCGATAACGTAATAACAGCCGATAACGTAATAACGACCCATAACGTAATAAATTTGACCAGTTTCAAATGTAATAAGCCGATAACGTAATAACGGGCCGATAACATAATAACAGTGGTGAGCCGATAACGTAATAACGATTGACCGATAACGTAATAAGTTATTACGTTATTGGCTGGTTATTACGTTATCGGCCTTGCAATGAGAAAATCCTTTGAAAATGTAATAACTACAGCAGATAATGTAATAACAACATTAATCAAGTTATTTGATGTATCAACACAATGTGGCTACTTTTTCATGTCTTCTTTTGGGTTTGTGCAATATGACACAGACTTGTTTTTCTTTAAAAGCATTAAAGAAAATGCTTTTTCCATTCTTCATCATGCGGCGGCACGGTAGTACAGCGGTTAGTGCTCGTGCTTCACAGTTAGAAGGTCCGGGTTCGATTCCCACCAAGGCCGGGGCCTTCCTGTGTGGAGTTTGCATGTTCTCCCCGTGTCTGCATAGGTTTCCTCCGGGTACTCTGGTTTCCCCTACCACTAAAACATGTACAATAGGCCAGGATGAATGAGAGTGTGTTTGAGAGTGTGCATGGGGGATGATGGATGGAAATTAGCCCAAGGCTACAATCTGGTGTGGCTTGTTCATTAACTTGCACTGTCCCTACCAAATAAACATAAACATAAGAATGGAAAAAAATATATGGCTATGTAGAACTTGCACAAATTTATGTCAGTGTTATTGAGTGGTTAGGCTGAACAATTTTAAATACACCTCCTGTGAGCAATAATTTTTTAAATGCAAGGTAATAACTACATTTACACACACACGCACACGCGCGCGCACACACACACACACACACACACACACACACACACACGGTCTCCTGCAGAGCCATCGGGTGCGGGGTTTGCCTCGTGGTCGTCTCCAGCCTGCGGGTCAAACTGGAGAATGGCTCTAGTCAGATGGTGAGGAGGGAGGCGGAGAACAAGCACCTCGTTGGCAACCTGCTGGGGCCACATGATGTTCTGAGAGCCCTGCTATCAAAACAATCTATTCTTGTAGCCAGAGTCTTGTTTAAAGGCCAAGTCTCCGAGCCATATAGCAGGATGGAGAGTACTGCAGAGTTGTACATCCGGAGCTCCGTCTTGCGTGAGATGGTCTGGTGCTGCCAGAGTGGTTTCCAGAGAGACTGCAGAGCTGATGCAGCCAGGGCTCTTCTGCGGATGATCTCTGGTTTTAGGTGCCCGTTGTCTGTCACTACGGATCCCAGATACACAAAGTTCTTGACAGGCAATGTCATTACCAAGCCACGGGGAGGTGGATCCGGTCCGAAACCGACATACATGAACTTGGTTTTCGTCCAGCTCACTTGGAGGCCAAGCTTCTCTGCCTCTTCACTGTAGATGCCCAGAGTGTCTCTTAGCTGGCTATAGGATGTGCTGAGCAGGATGGTGTCGTCAGCGTACTCCAGGTCAGTCAGGTGGTAGCTGCCGAAGGACACTCTGGGGACCCGTTCACAAACCCTGGACATCAGATGGTCAATGATGCAGTTGAAGAGGTCAGGAGCAGCCGCACAGCCCTGGCGAACGCCACTGAAGATGGGAAACCAGTCGGAGTATCTGCCGTTGATACAGACACAGCTCTGTGTGTTACTGTAAAGCAGCTTGAACAGGGTAACAATCTTAGGTGGTGCTCCAAGTGCCTGTAGGATACTCCACAGTGAGGCGTGGCAGACGGTGTCAAAGGCAGCTTTCAGATCTATGAAGCCAATGTAAAGATGGCGGTCTTTACGGAATTCCTAGGTCTTCTCTATCAGCATACGAACGGCAGGTATGTGGTCTGTTGTGGAGCAGTTAGGCATGAAGCCAGCCTGCTGGGGACGGCATCTGCTTCAGATGGCTGGGAAAGCGCGGGTGAGCAAGATCCTGGTGAAGAGCTTGCCGGGGATGGAGAGAAGGGAGATGCCTCTGTGGTTGCCGCAGACTAGCCTGTCACCCTTACGTTTCCAGAAGGGCAGGATGACCCCTCTGGTCCAGTCACTGGGGAGCCTCTCTGTGTCCCACACCTGATTGAATATGTGGGCAACCCACTCGACGATGCTATCACCGCCTGATTTCAGCATCTCAGTAGTTGTTGCACAGATGCCGGGGGCTTTCCTGTTTTCCAGAGCGGCTCTGTCTTCCTCGGGTGTGAAAGGGTCTGTACAGCAGACGTCACTAGGGGCTGCAGCGTTAGCGGCCGATAAGATGGTGGGATCAGCCTGGGTGGTACCGTGCTGCAGAAGTGCTCTTTCCAGCGTTCAAGGCCGTTTGCTTCAGTTGTTATGAGGTTGCCATCAGAGTCTTTCACCAGAGCTGTCTTGATGCGTGGGCCATTACGGGCTTGGCGCAGGCTGAAGACACGGCTCATGTTGTTAATGGCCGCGGACTCTAGGTGTTTACGACGAAGGTTGGTCCATACTCGTTGGTCGGGGGCAGGCCGGCTTCTCTTTCTGATAGGTTTCGTAACAAAAGGGGTTTCTCCTGGGTGGGTTGTTAGCTAGGGTTGGGCGATGTCCCCTTAATTGGCAGTTGACGATGTTTACAGTGAACCATCGTGATGGACGATGATATCGTCCAACTCTCATTATAAGCATTTTTAAAGACATTTACATAGCCCTATATATAGGCTGCATTTTATTTATGTCAGGAAAAACGTGAGATTGCAGGATAAATGTATCTAAACTAAACATGATCTGAACAGAGTCATGGAACACGAATTTTGCAATAGAAATGCGTTAAAACTCGACTTATTTAGAGCATCATCTGCTCCTCAATAACAAGGCTCTTATCACACTAATACAGCTGTAATTCGGAGCTTATTATTTGCATTTGCTCAATTTTAACATAATGTTTAAGAAACAGTGGGTGAACGGGACAATATTTAGAAGTTTGCATCGTAGCCTACGTTATTGAAGCTGCTCTACGCGCCGCCCGGTCCGTGTGCTCGTAGCCTCGTACCTCCGCGCCTCTTTCTCTCCTCTCTCTCCTCTCTCGGTCCTTTGTGAGAACATCCAAACCCATGCGCTCTCGGCTTCGATGTGATATCCATCGCAGCATTTTAAAACTGATTACGTACGAAAAGCAAAGCGAAACCAGGCAATGTTAAACAGTAGCTGCTTTTAGAGAGAGAGCCCCGCGCGTCAGAAATAGAGCAGTGCTGCGTCTTTATTTTAGTAATTACGGCTAACACATCATGTCTTCGGGCTTCTGGTAGGCTACTTAAACTAGCGTGCATATTAGCTATATTCAAGATTTAATTTACAGTGCAATCCCAGCAACGTTTGTAGGTTTACAAGGCCCACAGAAGATCAGCGCGTGTTCCTGACAGGAGGGGGCGTGGCATCACGATGGTGGCTCTCCATCGTGATGTTGCTCATCCATCACGATGGACGATGATATCGTCCATCGTCCCAACCCTATTGTTAGCCCTCCACAGGATAGTCGGTTGGTGGGGCTGCCACCTCACAGCGTACCGACACACTGGGGTCTGTTTGTCTGGATGGTCCAAGATTCATCTTGATCGTTGTGAGCGTCTAATCTGCAGCTACAGAAAATCAATTTAATACAAGGGTGTACTCACTTATTCCATGCATGTTGTAATGTCTCAGGTCATTCTGCAAAATATCTTGATAAACTTGTGAATTATTTTTACATTGATGATGACACGTTGTCCAGGCCCTGAGGCAACAAAACAGCCCCACACCATGATTCTCCTGCTCCATACTTCACAGTGAGGATAGGGTTTTGATGTTGATGTGCTGTTCCATTTTTTTTAACACATGATGTTGTGTGTTCCACTCAAACTATTCAACTTTGGTTTAATTAGTCCACTGAATATTTTTCCAGTAATGCTGTGGAGCATCCAAGAGCTCTTTCACAAACCAAAGTTGAACAGTTTGGGAGGAACACACAACGTCATGTGAGGAGGACAAATGGAACAGCACCAACATCAAAACCCTATCCTCTGTGTGAGGTATGGGGCAGGGAGAATCATGGTGTGGGCTGTTTTGTTACCTCAGGGCCTGGACAATGTGCTATCATCAACAGAAAAATTAATTCACAAGTTTATCAAGATATTTTGCAGAAAAAACGGAGACATTCACAACACGCATGGAATAAGTAAGTGAACCCCTGTATTAAATATCTGGCTGACCCTTCTTTTGTAGCAATAACTGCTTTTCTGTAGTTGCAGATTAGACGCTCACAACGATCAGGATGAATCTTGGACCATTTCTCTTTACAAAACTGCTGCAGTTCAGTGAGATTCAGGCGGTTTACTCACTTATCTCACACTGTCCTGTGAATGTTTACATGTTATGGCCAATAAAAATATGATCAAATGTAAAAGTTTGGGTGGTATTAGTTTAAGCAGACACTGTTCACTCATTCCTGTGATTTTGATGAAGATCAGACCACATTTAGTGACCAATTTAGGGAGAAATGTGAGAAATTCCACATGGTGTACTTACTTTTTCTCGCCACTGTATATACACACACAGAACTTGTTATGTAAATTGTTGGCTCTGTTGAACAATGTTAAACAGCATGGAACAGTTGAACATTGGCATAGGCTACATATTAATAACATCAAAAGCATTCAGCACCTGCAGTAGCCATACCAAAGAAAGAAGAAAGTAGCCTTCGAGGTTAGCTAATTCGTGACCATCTCAACCCAAATTACAAAATGTAAATTTACTCAAGGCGTTTGTATAAATCAGTATTTGTCTGATATGTCATTGAGACCTAACCATCGGATGACAAGCTACGACCCAAAAATAGTCCAGAAAAGTGCAGTTCTAGGAACAGCAAAATACTACGCAGAACCCGCAAGCTCTCAGGCCGACGGTAGAGGACCTGAGCTTGAAGGAAACCACCCATGGAGGGTGACGACAAGTTTATATATATATACTGTATATTTTTGCTCACTGGAGGTGTGTTTATTGTTCAGCCTAACCACTCAATAACACTGACATAAATGTGCGAGTTCTATATAGCCATTTTATTTTTACAATCCTTGATGAAGTTATAATTAAATGCTTTCAAAGAAAAAAAATGTGTGTCTTCCTTGTTAGCATATTGCACAACCCAAAAGAAGACATGAAAAAGTAGCCACATTGTGTTGATACATCAATAACTTGATTAATATTATTACATTATTGGCTGTAGTTATTACATTTTCAAAGGATTTTCTCATTGCAAGGCCGATAACGTAATAACCAGCCAATACGTAATAACTTATTACGTTATCGGTCAATCGTTA
This sequence comes from Neogobius melanostomus, assembly GCA_007210695.1. Classification (NCBI taxonomy): domain Eukaryota; kingdom Metazoa; phylum Chordata; class Actinopteri; order Gobiiformes; family Gobiidae; genus Neogobius; species Neogobius melanostomus. Next base: position 2,856,709 of record VHKM01000073.1, on the reverse strand, counting down.
TTACGTTATCGGCTCACCACTGTTATTACGTTATCGGCCCGTTATTACGTTATCGGCTTATTACATTTGAAACTGGTCAATTTATTACGTTATGGGTCATTATTACGTTATCGGCTGTTATTACGTTATCGGTTCCTACAAGCCCTTAATCGTTTTGCTTGCTCTGATGACTTGGGGCCTAACCACTTGAAAAGGAGATCTAACTCCTCTCTTGGGGATAGAAGAGTCCTACTATGGCATTTAAAAAGATGCCTTCCAGGCCCAGTAATTTTCGGGCTTATCATCAAATGTCAGGAGCCCTGAGCTGACCAACTCTCTGCGAACCAAATACTGGGCTAAGTCTGTGGCTGCGGAATTGGACTCGTTAGCACTGACAGCAGGGCGTTGTGGAGGAGATAGTCTGGGCTGGAAGTTAGCTGACTGACTCATAGAACGTGGCTGAAATCTTTGGTTAGAAGTAACTGGGGTTGGATACTGTGGGTGAGATGTGAAAATGGCATTTTGAACGAGCTTTGGGCGAAGGAACGACCTACTCCACTGATGGTGTTATACTTTGGTGATTGCGCCACCGGTAGCTCTTGAACTCATATTCACTGTTCTCACTGCTTTCCATGCTATGCTTATTGACTTTATTTTGCACAAACTCACCCCTGTCCATTACTTGCTGAGCTGCTGGAAGCTCTAGTCTGTTAGCTTGTACAGGGTCAAAGTGGGTTTTAGCTGGCGGAGATGGAACTGGCTTGTTCTGGACGATGTTGTCGCTGTTCTTTGGAAACCAGGTATCTCCACCTTCATCCTCGACGGTTGCCTCTAGGACCTCTGCTTCGGCATCGGCAGCTGCAGCTGCACTCTGCAGACGCAGTTTGAGGAGGTCAGCGCTGAGTTCTGCTTTCTTTTTGTAGCTTCAGCTTCAATGTGAGCTTGTTCCTTCATCACCTCTGCATCTTTTTCAGCGTATAATGCCCGTGCAAGTGTGGCTGCTGCTTTAGCACGTGCTTTTGCTGCTAAAATACTTGCACTGGACCGCTGACTGGCACGTGAGATGTTGGAACAGTTCGATTTCGTTTCCCACAGGTCACCAACGTTGTCGACTGCACCATGGTGGTCAGGGACAGCAGTGTTGTCTTCTGTATTGACTTTTGGCTGACTTTCCATCTTGTCTTTTTACTATTCTGCCTTTACTAGTGTGTAGAAACCAGCTTTGCAGATAGCTAACAGTCTCCCATAAAGGACCAGGAAGCGTCTTGCTATTTTGGTGTGTTTTACTGAAGTATTGTAAAACTGTAACATACAGAAACACAAAGAATGCATATTACAATCGTATTAGAGTAAACGAACAATGTGAATATAAATAAGTAGCTTAGAGTAACTAACCTCAAAAGAAAACGATCGCATTAGCGAGCGATTAGCACGATGCTAATTTACATGGGAAAAGCCATAGGGATGCTAACGGTATAAGCGCCTATATAGTCTTACAAATTACGAATTGGAAACATACTAAATGACTAAATTTGGTATCTAAGGAAGCTAAGATCACTATTATGCGGATACTTACAGACAGATATTTTTGTAAGGCCAAATAAAAGTAGAGTTTTGCTGCATCCGAAACCATCAAATTGTAGCCTCTAAGTACTAACACTAGCAGCTAATCCTTAACCTTTCATGGGGTCAACTGTTAGATCTCTATGCAGTTAGTGAACTAGAGCTTCAACAGCATTTGCCCAATTCGACCGTCCTTACCCAGGGGAAGGGGAAGTGACATCACCAACAGCTGTTTTTTTCTTCTTTAAAGTTCAGTGCAGGCCAAACAAAAGCGCATCCCACCTACTGTATATTGTTCAAAACAAATAGTGTCAAATAAAGACATTTAAGGTGAAAAAAAGAGAAACATCCTTTATTTTATCTCAACAGCGGTTTCATAAAGCTACAGTATGCAAGTTTCTACTAAATGAAAGCAAAAGCACAACTGCCTTCAGTCCATTTACTGAGGCGGCTCTTTAAAACCATGTGACTGTGCTGTGGTGACTAACATGTATTTGTCACTTTTATAAAGTTTGGCTTGTGCAGAATCTTTTTTTTTTTTTTGCTTTAAAAATTTTTTTTAAATGTGCACCTGTCAATCAACAGTGGTTGCGCATGAATCACTCGAGGGTGGGGGCGAGGGGGGTGGGGAGATTAGCGCAGTGGTTTATGGGATGGCACATGGCTCCTAATCAGTGGGGGGTCCGCCCCCTTTGCTCTGAAATGAGTTGTGATAGTGGCAAGCCGTGATATTGCACCCTACGGCTCAACAGCCTTTTTCGCCATAGACAACAATGTAAAAGGAGCAGCCTGTAAAATGGTCCACGGGCATCTGGAGTTTCAGACTAAGGCAAATATATTTCTTTAAATTACTATTTTTAGGACATGGACTTTTTTTCTTCGTAAAAAAATTGTAAAGCATCAAACACAATTTTTAAAAGTATTCCAATGACGTGACGTCACCAGTGCTGTGGACGTGCGCGAGCGTGTGCGTGAAGACTCATGAACGAGCAGAGGTCTTCCCCGTTAAGCGGTCTGAGAGCCAAACAGACAACAATACGGTAATGAACGGGACTGGACTAGGATAAACGCTAACAGGCACCTAAAGTAAGTTTTTTCTTTACTCAGTACTAAAATGTATTGCGAACCTACACATGGCAAGCGTGTTTAAATGTTAAAAAGTAGGCCTATTAGCTAACATGAACAACAACAATTTAAACTAATGAAGACGTGATCGTTTTTCTGATTAGGCTGCACGGCTTTGAAAATAGCTTTTTGGTTCGATAATAAAAAATGGTAAATCATTTAAGTTACTTCAGTGGTGATGTTTATACCTTTCTTTCAGATAACGTAGGTACAGTACCAATAAAACCTATATTGAAACAACAAAACATGATTTCTGCATCTGCCTGGATCCAGTACAGATAAATGCTGTACTGGTACAGCATTTACTTCAAATTATACTAATGATAATGCAATATAGAACACTTTGTAGTGCTCCTTTGTATTTCAGCCAAACAATTCTAGTGGTGAGGTTATACTAGCAAATACAGTGAAGTAAAAAGTCGATTTTTATCATTTCTATTGCAATATGAAGACGGCCAGCACTTACGAACTTCTCAGAAAAGTGGCCGAGCGAGAGTACATTAGCGCGGCGACGTACGTTCGAAGGGCCGCTGTAAGTTACGGTTGTTGTAAAAGAGCGGGGCTATCTAGCTTATTAAGCCCTGCACTGACAAACTGACCCCACAGATCATCTTAACATAGTAACTTAATCGCCTCAAATGGCCTTAAAAATCATTTTGTATTTAAGTACGATTATATCAAGAGATTTAACTTACAGCGTAATGGCGTCCGCTCCGCTCTGAGGCTTCGTCGGCAGCTGTGCGCGCTAGTGATGTGCGATTCGTGAACGAATCGTTCAAACTCGAGATTCACTTTACTGACTCGGGAGTCGTGATTCCCCGCCTCCATTAACTCGTTCACTAACTCGTCGCCACCACTTCTAAACTGCGACCCCCAGACTGCGTTTTCTACTAGCCACAATGAATGACACTCTAATATTACGTGTGTGTGTGTGTACTGTAGCTCGTTTGAGCACAGAAACCAAAAGCTTATTGTTTACAACCATCTACTTCACCGTAACGTCCTCCTTCCTGCCTGCCCGCGCCTGGTAGTACAGCCGTACGAGCAGTGAACGACTCACTGTGGTTCTGGATCAGCCCCTTCCCGCTCCCCTTCGAGTCGTTCAGCTCTGAACGAATCGTTCATCTGATCTGACTGGATCAGCCCCTTTCCGCTCCCCTTTGAGTCGTTCACTTCTGAACGAATCGTTCATCTGATCTGACTCACTCACTCACTCAGCATCAAGCGAGTCGAAACAACAGGACAGGACACCGACTCGTCTCGTAACTCTCGTTCTCTAACTGGGTTGAAAAAAGTGGCTTCTTTTGCCCCATCTGACAAAAAATAATAACCCTCTACATGTATTATGTGAGGTAGATTGATCCAGAAAGAAAATATAATTGGCTATTTATTAAGTTATTTGTTCAGCTGTGTTTCTCTCGTCGGACAACAGGAGTTCCGCCTCGAACATTATTGACGTTACAATGATTGTCATCAATAAAAAATGAATGTGTGAAAAATATCAAAGTTGTTTGTATTTATTTATATTATATAATATAATTGTTATGACCTTTTTTTTTTTTTTTTTTTTTTTACCAGGAATGTAGGTTTTAACACGGAATACATTTATGTAACACCACATTTTGGCGGAAAGTTTTAAATATTTTTATAGAAAATGGATAGTAGCCGCAGAAGAAGCGATATTTGGATGCACTTTGAAATAACAGGCCCATCACGAGCAAAATGTCAACTCTGCAAGGTTGTTTTATCATTTCAAGGAGGGACCACATCAAATATGAGACGGCATTTAGCCAGCAACACCCCATAGTTGCGTTACAGCGCCACCAAAATGCAACGGCTACTATTGGTAAGTTACGGCAAAATTGTAAGAGACTGTAATTATTGAAGTGTAAAATGCAATAACTAAGCAACACTTTCTATATTATAATAGTCCGTTGTAGTAGGCCGACATTTGCTGACTGCAGAAAGATATACTATGTATGCTATGATTAGACTACATATTAGGCATTGGGCAATAACAGATAATATCAGAGGTGGTATAAGTACTTTTTGAATAACTGTACTTATTAGAGTAGTTATATATAATTCAGTACTTTTTTACTTGCGTATATATTTGGATCACTACCTTTTAATTTAGGTAAAATTATTTCTAAGTAACGTTACTCTTGAGTAAATATTTTAGCTACTCTACCCAACAAACTGTATGTTATGCATAAACACACGTTGAATAAATAAATATGAATAGATAGAATGTAATTTTACTTTAATGAACATTGCAGTACTTTTTCAAGTAAAATAAATTATTGTCGTCCTCCAACAGACCCTGCGCCATCTATTTCAGCGACAGGCACAGCAGCAGCACCTCCAGCAATAGCCACCCCATCTTCTGGCACGCCATCATCCAGCTCAGCAGCAACTATGACATACCAAAGGTCTCACCTGCAAACAGGACAAGGACTGCAAAGGAGCCAACAGAAGCAAACCCACATGGGTGCATTTGTGTCAAGGCCCATAATGCCATTACAGCAGAGCAGAATCGACCAAGCTCTCATCAAAATGATATCCGTAGATTTTCAGCCGTTTCTATTGTGAATGACAGGGGATTTCGTGAGTACACTCATGAACTTAATCCTGCATATGTAATTCCAAGTCGCACAACACTGACCAAACAGTTCTTACCTTCACTATATGAAAGATGAGAGCCGACCTCCTGGAGAAGGTACAGATGGCCTCTGCTTTGTGTCTCACCACTGACTGCTGGACCTCTAGCTGCACCACAACAGGCTACATGACTGTGACATGTCACTTTGTAACAAGTGAATTCAAACTAGGGCTGACGATTTTGGAAAATAATCTAATTGCGATTTTTTTCTTAAATATTGCGATTGCGATTAAATATGCGATTATTGTTGTAAGGTCCTCTTCTCATGTATTTTTCACCTAACACAAGCCATAATCAGTCTGTTTCATAACAAACAATATTAGATTCATTTAAAGTGAAAATTGCAACAATAAAGCAAACAAAATTGTTGCCTGACCTATTCAAAATTTGTGAACATGTGAACTGCACTTCTTAAAACTTAACAGTACAGTCTATAAATAAATGATACATTATATATATATATAGATATTAAAAAAAAAAAAAGAAGATAAAACTCACTGATCCAGTCAGTAACATCACCATACTAAAGTGCAGGAAAGTCTGCAAACAAACGTCTGCTTTAACTAGTTGGAAAAGTTTTAGGAAATCAAACTCCATTTAATACAAAATAAATTATTTATTATTTCGGCCATCAAATCCCTGTCTGAGCTGCGACTCGTAGTTGCTTCAGATGTGCGTTATTGATGGACACGGAGAGGCCAGATGGAGCACACGCCAAAACACACTGGAATTAGGAGCAGCATTTGGTTTAGGGATGTAACTTTGGACAATATGAAGAAACAGTGACGCAAGGAGACATGAGGTGCCAAACACAGACACGTTTTACTTTCTGTGACTCGCAGCCATTTAGTGACATTTCAGCGTAAACAGCGCATTTCCTCAGCAAAATAAGACATGACACGGAGTCCTGCCTCAGATCGTAGTTTCCAACACTTTTCATACAGCGGTTTAGTGTTAATATCTAGCGTCTGTACTACCTACGGAGCGCATATGCGGTAGATGTAAGGTAAATAAAGGCACATGGCACATCGCCTCCGCGGATACGTTATGGTCATGAACCGTCATTATGCTTTTGAGATACGTTCTTTATCCACAACATTCCCATCATAAGCCTCCTAAACTGAGCCACAAACGACTCTTTACTCTTTACAGCAGCACAGGCTCACTTACGGAGGCAGAGACGTGTGAATCCGGAGGTGAGGTAGTTTCTGTGATCATCAGAGCGTGTAGTAGCAGCGAGAGAATGGCGTGTTTAGCGCTGAGGCTAACGGAGAAGAAGCAATAGTCCTTCGCGGTGGCTGCATGATAAACGCTGATATTTTCACTGTACATCCACAATCTACTGCGCACCTTAACTAGACTGAGACGTAAACAAAAGCACGCGGCGGACCTGATTTTGCTGCCATATCTCGCTGCTCCATTCACTTCCCAAATCGCGTGCCCTGCGATTACGAAATCGCGTTGTGTCATATCGCGATATAATTGCAAATGCAATTAATCGTTCAGCCCTAATTCAAACTGCAGTCAAACCTATTGGACTGTTTCGAGCTCACAGACAGTCACACATCAGCATATCTGGCAGAGCAATTACAACGCGTTGCAAATGATTGGCACATTACAAATAAAATAGTGGCTTGTGTCAGTGACAGCGCGGCCAACATTAAAAAGCTGTAAAGGATATTTTGCGCTGGAACCACGTGAGCTGTTTTGCACACATTGTAAACCTTATAGTTCGAAGTGCAACACAGCAGCCTGAGATGCAGGAGATCATTAAAAAGGTGAAATCCATAACCGAGTTCACATGCAGAAGTACAGTGGCCACAGCAAACTGAGGGAGATGCAGCAGCAGATGGGCCAGCCTCAACTTATCCTGAAGCAAGACGTGGCTACAAGGTGGAATTCTACCTATTACATGCTGAAGCGGATCACAGAGGTCAAGGAGCCCCTCATCTCCACACTGGCCTTGATTAATCCCCAACTTCAAGTGCTGTCACAGGCGGACTGGGAGATAATCAAGGAGGCCTGTGATGTCCTGCAGCCCTTTGAAGAAGTTACAGTGGAGCTAAGTGCAGAGAAGTATGTAATAGCATTAATGGCAATAAATACAAATAAATAAATAAATACATGACACACACACACACACACACACACACACCACAGTACTTAAATTATTTGAATAACATTGTGAAAATATACAAATTGTGACAGCCATGTGAACCAATAAATAAATATGCATAAATAGATGTATGATATTATGTTAAAAATATAATACAACTTTGTTTTTTTTTACTACAGATTTGTGACTGGTTCTAAAGCCATTTTAATGGCAAGGGGCCTCCAGAGGGCTACAGCACACCATCAACGGAATCCAAACCTTCACAACCTGTAAAAGAAATGGTTGGAATCCTGATGGCAGAAATTACCAGGCGTCTAGGAGGGATTGAACAGGTCGGCCCCTAGCAGATGCTACTCTCCTTGACCCAAGATTCAAAAAGCATGCGTTTGTCCATGAAAGACATGCTGAGGAGGCTGTGACAAGAACTGTGGGGGCAATTTCTCGTTCCATAAGAAAAACCACTGCAGCATCCAATGCAGAGAGAGAGGAGGCTGGCTCAGATGTCAGACCGGCAACCAATGGGTCAATGCTGTGGGCAGATTTTGAGGAGCGTGTTGCCACTTTTCGGCCAGGTTCGCAAGTGCAAAACCCGTTAACAGAGGCATGCTTGAGATCAAAGGGTACCTCTCTGAGCATCTCCTTCTCAGAACCAACGACCCTCTGGAGTGGTGGAGATCTCGAGCCACTGTGTTCAAAAATGCATGTGATGTAATGAAAACCAGACTCTGCGTTGTGGCGACATCAGTCCCGTCAGAGCGCATCTTTTCAAAAACAGGGCAAATCCTGACTGACAGAAGAAACAGGCTCACCTCGCGCAAAGTCCAGCAGCTTGTTTTCCTCAATGCCAATTTATAATTACAATTTATAACTTGCGTCTTGCCCCTACGAAAAACACAGTGAATTTCTTCCCTCACGCTGCGATTTAATTTTCCAAATAAGAAAATATGGCCCACCTACTGTATTGCGTATGCAACAACTCCAAAAGGAGTCTTGATTGATTTAGTACGGTTTAGACTTGGTGCAGACTTGAATAACTTTAGTGTGGTTCTATAAACAGAAAAAAATAGGATATTAGTCTCTATACAAATAAAAACACTACAGTATATTCATCGTTACTCTATATAAAAACCGTGTAGGTTGCTCTTCATTAATTGTTCACGTGAACAGGGCATGGCACCAATTAACAATGAAACTGTATACATTTCACTAGAAACTCGGCTCATGACATTAAACACTTACTTGTAATTCACGCACAAACATCAAAGTACACTGACAAACTTGCAAACTGAAACTTACAGTACTTAAACACTAAAGGCCCTTTAGTAAAGGGTGTCAACTCCGTCTCCTTTCCGCTCCTTTCTCATCTCTCCTTGTTTCACTCACTTTCCGTGTGGCGCGCTCCGGTGGGCTAGACTCCGCCCCTTAAAGGGCCTGCATGCATGCCAGCCTTTTATACAGAACAATAAAAATCCAAACCATCCATCACATTTCTATTTCGTGTTATTGTATTTCTTGTATTGCGACAGCCCCTCGCTTGGAATGTTGTTGCTGCTTTGTTCACAATTTTACTGTTGAATTGTTAAATTTAAAGAGTTTATATTTTGTCAAATTAGTTTACATATTTGTTATTGTTACCATTTATCAAATTTTAATAAATGTTTTGATTGTAAATTGCCATTTTAGCATTATTTTGTGTTCATGTATGTTTTTTTCTGAACAACTGAATCACTGAATCAAATGACTCAAAACACCCGATTCACTTTGGTGAGTGATTCACTTTAACTCGAGTCAGTAAAATGAATCGAACTTCACATCACTAGTGCGCGCTCCCGCTGCTTTTACCCACTTGGGCCGTACGGAGCATAGATACAGGTGACGCGTCATACGGGTACTATGGGCCGTTATGGCGGACGAAACTGGTTTCATGCGCCACTGAGCATCACTATGTAAAGAGATAGGAGCTGGGACAGCATGCCTCTTCCATCTATATAATTCAATGCTCCTAATCGCCAGTAAGTTAGCATCAGAGGTCCCTATGCTAAAGTGGCTATGATAGTTAGGATACAGCAGGGGCGTGCTGGGACCTCAGCCCGGGAATTTGGAGAAGACCGGCCCGGAATTATAGCTCCGTAATAGTGCGCTGGTTTCAAGTACAAGAGGTCGCTGGATCAAATACCACACATTGACAATTTTCTAACAATTTCTCTTTTCACATGGGCCGCTGCTCACACAGTCTGAGCCTGATACAAACCCACAATCAGCACAAGTTATGTAGATAAAAACATTTATTTGACCACTTTTCTACCTTTCACTGCCTTTTAGTCTCTTAACTCGCGCAGACACTTGTCTCCGCTGGATTGGACTGCACCAACTTGAACTAAAGCGGAGGGGTGTTCCACTTAAACACCCCTCTGAGTTAGTTCAATATCAAATGGTATCTCCCCGCGCAAGAATGAAAAGTTCGATGCGAATATTTTTCAGATTTTCATTCATCAGTCGTTATATTGATAGATTTCCATGACAATTACGCTTGTGTTACTTCATTTATATCTGGAACAGCAGCTCATGCTCCTGCTGCAGCCCAGTTAAAGCCTTTAGGCCTGGAATAGTGCGTTATTATTTCATTAGTTTATTCTGATGGCCCGGCCCAGAGGCACCGGAACCGAGCGGCCCACCGGGAAACCTCCCGACTCTCCCTATGGCCAGCACGCCTCTGGCATACAGGCTACTTTCCCTAACTCCTTCCTAACTGAAAGCCCAATTCGGACGCATCTTATCATGGCGGACGCTGACGCACATCCGGTTTGGCGTAAGACCTCTTACCAATTTACTGGTTTCGGATGGAGCATAAGACTTGTTGTATGACTGCTAGGAGCATAACTGAACTATGGAAGCACCAAGTGGACAAAACACACGAAACTCTAAATGCAAATAACTCTTCCCACAAGGGGGCAGTACAGTCCTATTGTTTCTGAATCACCTTTAACTTCTACTCTGTTATCATGTATTGTCTTTAGCTTTATCCTTAAAGGTACAAGATGCAAGTTGGTCATTTTTTTATTCACTACTGCAACTTCAGGTCTTACGTGTAACTGGAGTCTCTATGTTAAGCTTGTGCATGACAATGGAGAACGTGTCACTGTGTGAGTGACAGTAAAGGATTTTAGTGGCAGTTGTGGTGAATAGGTCTGGGCTCATTCTACACATTAGGATACTGCTGTAGGGAGAGAAAATACATATTATTAACATTTTTAAACTTAGTCCCTTTAATTCAGTAACCAGTGAATTATGTTTCAATACTAAGAAAAAGATGGCAAACGATAAAATAACTTTCATTATTTATTAAAGGAAAAATGTGATGATGCATCACAACCACAACAACTTGTAGTTTGTACAAGGCACAGGGCGCTCCCAAAGAGCGGAGGACAACAGTCTTTATAAAAGACACAGAACACAGTGAATCCTGGTCCACACTCAGGTGAACATCATCAACAAGTTCAACAGAAGAGACCTTACAACAGGCCTCACTGACACACACTGTCACCAAAACGTGACTTTGTTACAGAAAACACTCCCAATAAGGAGCAAATGAAATATTCAAACAATGTGTAAAGGAATTTACACTTAGCTTTCATTAAAAACAATGAAGCAATTAACAACATTCATACAACATGTATGACAGAGGACATAGTTTGATATTTTTGCTCTGCATGTAAACATAACAACTGTCACGAAAAAGTGACTTTGTTACAGCAGAACTCTCCAAAATAAAGGAGCAATGTGCACATTATAAAATAAATGTGCAAAATAACACTTCTTTCATTGTGAACAATACAAACTGGATTCATGCAACATGCATGACAAAGTGTCTATCAAATGAAAGTTCAAATATGTGAGATCATTTCCATAGGAAATATATCATAGAAAACATGTGACTTCTTCTAACACAGAAGAACAAGTCTTGAATCATAAAACACTTCATAGTTGAAGTTCAAATAATTCAGTCCAGTCTTGACCAACATTTCCACAGGAAATGCTACATTTCTATTGAAAAAGCATCAGTCCCAGAGGAGTTTCAAATGCAGAAGAACACTCCAGATTCAGACCAATGTGGTCTTTAGTAACTGTGGCAGTCTGAGCGGTGTGCAGGCTCTACCACGGCCTCCAGGGGGCACCGTTGCCCTCACAGGAGCTGCTGTGTCTTTGGTTGTGCAGCTCAGTGCAGTGACTTTGCTGAGGACTCTTCACGTGGTTCTGGGATGCGAAGTGTATCTTCTTCTGCTGCAGCAAACGTGTGAGGAAACTAACAGTCATCTCCAGGATGTCTGTTTTCTCCAGCTTGGAGTCGGGCTGCTGATGGAGGAACTCTGCACACAGGAGAGACTTGAGCTGCTCAATGCTGCTGTTGATCCTCTCGCTGCGTAGTTTCTCCACCACAGGCTTTCTCAGCTGCAACAAAAAGAGAGTCCATCAGTTACATTGTTCTACACATATAAGGTCAAGGTCAAGGTTTATTTATAAAGCACATTTAAAATACAGTTGACACTGCCCAAAGTGCTGTACATGTTTCAGTAACTGATACAGCAGAGGAAGGATAAAAGTGTGAGTAGAAACATGAGACTGGGTTTACCTTGTGAGAGAGGCTGAGGTGCTCCAGAGAGGAGCCCATTGCTTCAGTGATGGTTGAGCCATGTGTGGATGTGAGCTGTAGAGGTCTCTGTAGAGAGTCTGCTGTGTGCTCCTTCAGCCTCTTATTTATAGAGCCACATCTCCATATGAATGTGTGGGTCTAGGCCTGGGACTAGTTTCTCACACTCTGGACCAATCAGAGCGCAGAGAGGGACAATGCTGTTTTGGCCTGGGTCAGGTCTCTGAGGAGCAGCTTGATGCTGAGCACACGCCTCCTTCATCTTTCACTGAAGCATCAGTGAACTCTCACATGTACATTTACTACACAGACTGTTTTATACAGTTTCTTTACTGACAACACAACTGTAAACCTTGGTGTAGTTAGTTGGTGAGTGAGTCAGAGTGGAGCCAGGTGACTGTCCCATGTGTCCTGTGTGTTCAGGTCAGAGGTCTTCATCTATTGTCCCTCTGCGGCTGTGAGTGTGTCTCCTCTGGTTTCCCACACTCTGCCTTTCACTGCAACAACAAAAGAAGTGTGCTCCATCCGTCACATTATTAGAAGAGACCACTGAAATAACTTCAGTGACTTCTTTGGCTCATTCTCAAAATGAACCTGAGTGGCATAACTATATGGTTACACTTGCAATCCCACAATGTGTGATTTCAGACATTGGTTTGTCCATCACTGCATATCTCCTTAATGTTGTTGTGCTGTAATTTGACTGTAGTTGTTTGTGCATGTTTATGGTGTCCACAGTCGTATGTGCCAGGGTTACTGTTATGAGAAGTGCTGTCGTCTGCTAATTTTACCAGACCACCATCGTAATCCAACCATTTCTGCTGTAGTTTTCATGTTAAATTTGTTTTCCTCTTCTACACATAATCTTAAAGTTACATTATGGTAAAGTCTGACCAATGGCCTCCTTTCCCTCCAAGTCCCTGATGATGTCATGGTGTGTCTCCATGACGACATTGGGAGCATCTGTTCCTCAGGCTCCTCATGCTTCAATGAAAACACAACACAAAGAGTTTGTGGGAACCGGAGAGAGGCTTTTTACTCAGGGCTAAAGACACAGGTCACATGCCACACATCTGGCCCCAGATAAACTGAACTTCTTCAGGTTTGGTCCGGACATGTCCCTCTGTCAGCCCAATGAAACAGTTATAATATTCACACTGTGATAAAGAAAAACGGTTTCATATGTTTATATGAAAGAATGCTTTGGTTCAGTCAATTATCTAAACTACATCAGACCTAACTGCTCTTCTTCTATCATGAAATATTGGAATTAAGGGCCTTGTTCTTGGTTATCACTTACACTTGGAAACGCTTTTTCATTTATTGTTTTTTCTTTTATTTCAAGACCATTTACATCGTAGATTCTCACTGAAGGTATTGGTTTGTGAATGAACACTGATGGAATGATGAAAGAAAAAATGTTGACATAGGTTCTTCAAAATAGCCCATTGCTTTGCAAACTTTTGACGTATTCTCAATGAGCTTCACGATGTTTTAACCAGAAATGGTTTTCACTTCACATACAGTTGAACATAATTTCAGGTGTCGACCTTATTCAGCTCAATGAGCAAAATAATAAATAATAAATAAATAATTGAGTGATTTCACCAATATTGCTTCCTACATAATTAGTTCATGCATAGTTTCATGTTTTCACACCATGATAATAGTTTTGAAAAAGTTACATACTTTACGAAATGAACCGTAAATGGGGTTTAGTTTAGTTTAGTTTATTTATTTGTTTGAGCAGTTAACCTGCTCAAAGGGAGTGGGCTGAAGCCAAAGGCTTATAAGCGCCCACCCCAAAATAAAAATAATAACATTACATTTAATATTTACAAGGTAGCAAATCATAAACAAAGGAACATAGGGCAAAGTAACAATAAATGATGAAGAAGAATAAACAAAACAACAGCAAAATAAAGAACAACAAAAGAATGTGCTACTTTTATGTTATAAAGGTTCATTAATACATATTATACTCTGAGATCTTGCTACTTCCCAGTTGTCATTACCATCCTTAATATAATTAATTTGGGTTTAATTATCATTATTATTATATTTGTTTAATTGCGTTATATGTGAAGTATGATGTAAGCCCTACATAGTGTGGTGCATTAAAAAGCCAGGTGTAGAACGGCCAGTTGAAGAGGGCAGTAACTCTCTTCAAGTTACTTCAAGTGGGTGAAATGTAATGGAAATAGATAGTTGTTTTGCTGACTGAGTGGTGTGTGTGATGGTTGGGTGGGTCTGGCCGGGTGGGGTACAGAGGGTGGAAATTAGCCATGACAAAAAATACTACATTTTAAGTTGGTCTACTTTTTGTAAATACATTGTCCCTTTAAATGGAAAAAAAAAAATTCAAATGCATATTAAAACTTGTGAGTTAAAGACACTGTGCTCATTTTCCTTGTTACAAACCGTGGGATTAATCTGTTTAAGTTTATTGTTGTTGACTGTGGTAAACTCAGTCCAAACTTTCATAACGTATTCTTAAGTTTATAAACACATTTCAAAACTTTCAGGGGGCAAAGAGGAGGTTAACTATCCTCGCTCTGCTGAAAACAACTACATCCAGCTAACAATGCATCAACACAACTTTAACAAGATTTGAAACAGTTCAGTGCTGTGCTATAAACTAACAGAGCAATCAGTTTGGGCTAATGTTACTTAAGTCTAATCTACTGTAAATGGTCTCTTCTAATGATGTGACGGATGGAGCAACTTCTTTTGTTGTTGCAGTGAAAGGCAGAGTGTGGGAAACCAGAGGAGACACACTCACAGCCGCAGAGGGACAATAGATGAAGACCTCTGACCTGAACACACAGGACACATGGGACAGTCACCTGGCTCCACTCTGACTCACTCACCAACTAACTACACCAAGGTTTACAGTTGTGTTGTCAGTAAAGAAACTTTATAAAACAGTCTGTGTAGTAAATGTACATGTGAGAGTTCACTGATGCTTCAGTGAAAGATGAAGGAGGCGTGTGCTCAGCATCAAGCTGCTCCTCAGAGACCTGACCCCAGGCCATAACAGCATTGTCCCTCTCTGCGCTCTGATTGGTCCAGAGTGTGAGAAACTAGTCCGAGGCCTAGACCCACACATTCATATGGAGATGTGGCTCTATAAATAAGAGGCTGAAGGAGCACACAGCAGACTCTCTACAGCTCACATCCACACATGGCTCAACCATCACTGAAGCAATGGGCTCCTCTCTGGAGCACCTCAGCCTCTCTCACAAGGTAAACCCAGTCTCATGTTTCTACTCACAGTTTTATCCTTCCTCTGCTGTATCAGTTATATGTGTAGAACAATGTAACTGATGGACTCTCTTGTTGTTGTTGCAGCTGAGAAAGCCTGTGGTGGAGAAACTACGCAGCGAGAGGATCAACAGCAGCATTCAGCAGCTCAAGTCTCTCCTGTGTGCAGAGTTCCTCCATCAGCAGCCCGACTCCAAGCTGGAGAAAGCAGACATCCTGGAGATGACTGTTAGTTCTCACATGTTTGCAGCAGCAAAAGAAGACACACTTCGCATCCCAGAACCACGTGAAGAGTCCTCAGCAAAGTCACTGCACTGAGCTGCACAACCAAGACACAGCAGCTCCTGTGAGGGCAACGGTGCCCCTGGAGGCCGTGGTAGAGCCTGCACACCGCTCAGACTGCCACAGTTACTAAAGACCACATTGGTCTGAATCTGGAGTGTTCTTCTGCATTTGAACTCCTCTGGGACTGATGCTTTTTCAATAGAAAATGTAGCATTTCCTGTGGAAATGTGGTCAAGACTGGACTGAATTATTTGAACTTCAACTATGAAGTGTTTTATGATTCAGACTTGTTCTTCTGTGTTAGAAGAAGTCACATGTTTTCTATGATATATTTCCTATGAAATTATCTCACATATTTGAACTTTCATTTGAAAGACACTTTGTCATACATGTTGCATGAATCCAGTTTGTATTGTTCACAATGAAAGAAGTGTTATTTTGCACATTTATTTATAATGTGCACATTGCTCCTTTATTTGGAGAGTTTCTGCTGTACAAAGTCACTTTTCGTGACAGTTGTTATGTTTACATGCAGAGCAAAAATATCAAACTATGTCTCTGTCATACATGTTGTATGAATGTTGTTAATTGCTTCATGTTTTTAATGAAAGCTAAGTGTAAATTCCTTTACACATTGTTTGAATAATTTCATTTGCTCCTTATTGGGAGTGTTTCTGCTGTAAAAGAGTCACGTTTTGGTGACAGTGTCAGTGAGGCCTGTTGTAAGGTCTCTTCTGTTGAACTTGTTGATGATGTTCACCTGAGTGTGGACCAGGATTCACTGTGTTCTGTGTCTTTTATAAAGACTGTTGTCCTCCGCTCTTTGGGAGCGCCCTGTGCCTTGTACAAACTACAGTTGTTGTTGTGATGCATCATCACCTGGTTAAATTTAAATAAAGCAAAATACTATTAACTTGTGATGTAAGATGAGATTTACTATAACAAATTTCTGAATTCTCCACCAGACTTCATCTTCAACATATTCAGGTATTATTATTATGTAACCAATGTACCCTCTATCACTTTGCCGTAGTATCGTAGTCGAACTAATTAACAAACTCCCTCCTTGTCATTAGCTCAAAAGTGATGCACCATTAGTGCAACCTTTTAATTTACTGGTGGGAACACTTTTGTTCTTTTGAGCCAATTAAACTCACTTTAACTGTCCTCATGGTTCAATGAACACACAACACAAAGAATTTATGGGCAACTTAGCGAAGCTTTTTACTCAGGGCTAAAGACACCTCACGTGCTACACATCTGGCCCCAGATAAACTGAACTTCTTCAGGTTTGGTCCGGACATGTCCCTCTGTCAGTTCTGCAAGGATACATAATAAAATATAAATGATAATATTTACAATTAACGGCTGCTTATTAATAAACGCTACTTAAATGTAGTTCTAGAATGTGAAGCCTGACCGACAAAGGCTGAACTAGTCAACAGTCACTTTCTGATAACCAACTGTCTCCTTTAATATATTTTACTTTTTGTCAACAAAGTCAAATCAAATGCTCTTTTTGGTTAAATCTTTTTTAATTATTATTAAAAAAAAATAAATAAAACAGACGTCATCACTGTCTATTGTTCTGATCACCTTTAACTTCTACTCTGTTATCATCTATTGTCTTTAGCTTTATCCTTAAAGGTACAGATGCAATTGGTCATTTTTTATTCACTACTGCAACTTCAGGTCTTACGTGTAACTGGAGTCTCTATGTTAAGCTTGTGCATGACAATGGAGAACGTGTCACTGTGTGAGTGACAGTAAAGGATTTTAGTGGCAGTTGTGGTGAATAGGTCTGGCTCATTCTACACATTAGGATACTGCTGTAGGGAGAGAAAATACATATTATTAACATTTTTAAACTTAGTCCCTTTAATTCAGTAACCAGTGAATTATGTTTCAATACTAGAAAAGATGGCAAACGATAAAATAACTTTCATTATTATTAAAGGAAAAATGTGATGATGCATCACAACCACAACAACTTGTAGTTTGTACAAGCACAGGGCGCTCCAAAGAGCGGAGGACAACAGTCTTTATAAAAGACACAGAACACAGTGAATCCTGGTCCACACTCAGGTGAACATCATCAACAGTTCAACAGAAGAGACCTTACAACAGGCCTCACTGACACACACTGTCACCAAAACGTGACTCTGTTACAGCAGAAACACTCCCAATAAGGAGCAAATGAAATATTCAAACAATGTGTAAAGGATTTACACTTAGCTTTCATTAAAAAACATGAAGCAATTAACAACATTCATACAACATGTATGACAGAGGACATAGTTTGTATTTTTGCTCTGCATGTAAACATAACAACTGTCACGAAAAGTGACTTTGTTACAGCAGAAACTCTCCAAATAAAGGAGCAATGTGCACATTATAAAATAAATGTGCAAAATAACACTTCTTCATTGTGAACAATACAAACTGGATTCATGCAACATGCATGACAAGTGTCTATCAATGAAAGTTCAATATGTGAGATCATTTCCATAGGAAATATATCATAGAAAACATGTGACTTCTTCTAACACAGAAGAACAAGTCTTGAATCATAAAACACTTCATAGTTGAAGTTCAAATAATTCAGTCCAGTCTTGACCAACATTTCCACAGGAAATGCTACATTTCTATTGAAAAAGCATCAGTCCAGAGGAGTTTCAAATGCAGAAGAACACTCCAGATTCAGACCAATGTGGTCTTTAGTAACTGTGGCAGTCTGAGCGGTGTGCAGGCTCTACCACGGCCTCCAGGGGGCACCGTTGCCCTCACAGGAGCTGCTGTGTCTTTGGTTGTGCAGCTCAGTGCAGTGACTTTGCTGAGGACTCTTCACGTGGTTCTGGGATGCGAAGTGTATCTTCTTCTGCTGCTGCAGACGTGTGAGGAAACTAACAGTCATCTCCAGGATGTCTGTTTCTCCAGCTTGGAGTCAGGCTGCTGATGGAGGAACTCTGCACACAGGAGAGACTTGAGCTGCTCAATGCTGCTGTTGATCCTCTCTCTGCGTAGTTTCTCCACCACAGGCTTTCTCAGCTGCAACAACAACAAGAGAGTCCATCAGTTACATTGTTTTACACATACAGTATAACTGATACAGCAGAGGAAGGATAAAAGTGTGAGTAGAAGCATGAGACTGGATTACCTTGTGAGAGAGGCTGAGGTGCTCCAGAGAGGAGCCCATTGCTTCAGTGATGGTTGAGCCATGTGTGGATGTGAGCTGTAGAGGTCTCTGTAGAGAGTCTGCTGTGTGCTCCTTCAGCCTCTTATTTATAGAGCCACATCTCCATATGAATGTGTGGGTCTAGGCCTGGGACTAGTTTCTCACACTCTGGACCAATCAGAGCGCAGAGAGGGACAATGCTGTTATGGCCTGGGGTCAGGTCTCTGAGGAGCAGCTTGATGCTGAGCACACGCCTCCTTCATCTTTCACTGAAGCATCAGTGAACTCTCACATGTACATTTACTACACAGACTGTTTTATACAGTTTCTTTACTGACAACACAACTGTAAAACTTGGTGTAGTTAGTTGGTGAGTGAGTCAGAGTGGAGCCAGGTGACTGTCCCATGTGTCCTGTGTGTTCAGGTCAGAGGTCTTCATCTATTGTCCCTCTGCGGCTGTGAGTGTGTCTCCTCTGGTTTCCCACACTCTGCTTTCACTGCAACAACAAAAGAAGTGTGCTCCATCCGTCACATCATTAGAAGAGACCATTTACAGTAGATTAGACTTAAGTAACATTAGCCCAAACTGATTGCTCTGTTAGTTTATAGCACAGCACTGAACTGTTTCAAATCTTGTTAAAGTTGTGTTGATGCATTGTTAGCTGGATGTAGTTGTTTTCAGCAGAGCGAGGATAGTTAACCTCCTCTTTGCCCCTGAAGTTTTGAAATGTGTTTATAAACTTAAGAATACGTTATGAAAGGTTGGACTGAGTTTACCACAGTCAACAATTTAAACTTAAACAGATTAATCCCACGGTTTGTAACAAGGAAAATGAGCACAGTGTCTTTAACTCACAAGTTTTAATATGCATTTTGAATTTTTTTTTTCCATTTAAAGGGACAATGTATTTACAAAAAGTAGACCAACTTAAAATGTAGTATTTTTTGTCATGGCTAATTTCCACCCTCTGTACCCACCCGCCAGACCCACCCAACCATCACACACACCACTCAGTCAGCAAAACAACTATCTATTCCATTACATTTCACCCCATTTACGGTTCATTTTCGTAAAGTATGTAATTTTTTCAAAACTATTATCATTGTGTGAAAACATGAAACTATGCATGAACTAATTATGTAGGAAGCAATATTGGGTGAAATCACTCATTTATTTATTTATTATTTATTTATTTTGCTCATTGAGCTGAATAAGGTCGACACCTGAAATTATGTTCAACTGTATGTGAAGTGAAAACCATTTCTGGTTAAAACATCGTGAAGCTCATTGAGAATACGTCAAAAGTTTGCAAAGCAATGGGCTATTTTGAAGAACCTATGTCAACATTTTTTCTTTCATCATTCCATCAGTGTTCATTCACAAACCAATACCTTCAGTGAGAATCTACGATGTAAATGGTCTTGAAATAAAAGAAAAACAATAAATGAAAAAGCGTTTCCAAACTGTGACGGCAGTGTAGTGATAACCAAGAACAAGGCCCTTAATTCCAATATTTCATGATAGAAGAAGAGCAGTTAGGTCTGATGTTAGTTTAGATAATTGACTGAACCAAAGCATTCTTTCATATAAACATATGAAACCGTTTTTCTTTATCACAGTGTGAATATTATAACTGTTTCATTGGGCTGACAGAGGGACATGTCCGGACCAAACTGAAGAAGTTCAGTTTATCTGGGGCCAGATGTGTGGCATGTGACCTGTGTCTTTAGCCCTGAGTAAAAAGCCTCTCTCCGGTTCCCACAAACTCTTTGTGTTGTGTTTTCATTGAAGCATGAGGAGCCTGAGGAACAGATGCTCCCAATGTCGTCATGGAGACACACCATGACATCATCAGGGACTTGGAGGGAAAGGAGGCCATTGGTCAGACTTTACCATAATGTACTTTTAAGATTATTGAGTAGAAGAGGAAACAAATTTAACATGTGTAAACGGCTGTGTTTAGGCTCCTCTTCCACATGAGGAGGTGGAGCCTGTCTGAACCCATCAGTACAGTTACAGTGTAGGCTCATCACCTGACCTACTCAGGAGTTGTTTCAAACTCTTAATGATTTGTTACTGTTTAATGTCAATGTCCTGAAAACTATAGGAATAACGCCCATTTGTATTTACAACACATTAATATTTTATGTGCAAAATACAGCAGAAATGGTTGGATTACGATGGTGGTCTGGTAAATTAGCAGACGACAGCACTTCTCATAACAGTAACCCTGGCACATACAACGTGGACACCATAAACATGCACAAACAACTACAGTCAAATTACAGCACAACAACATTAAGGAGATAAGCAGTGATGGACAAACCAATGTCTGAAATCACACATTGTGGGATTGCAAGTGTAACCATATAGTTATGCCACTCAGGTTCATTTTGAGAATGAGCCAAGAAGTCACTGAAGTTATTTCAGTGGTCTCTTCTAATAATGTGACGGATGGAGCACACTTCTTTTGTTGTTGCAGTGAAAGGCACAGTGTGGGAAACCAGAGGAGACACACTCACAGCCGCAGAGGGACAATAGATGAAGACCTCTGACTGAACACACAGGACACATGGGACAGTCACCTGGCTCCACTCTGACTCACTCACCAACTAACTACACCAAGGTTTACAGTTGTGTTGTCAGTAAAGAAACTGTATAAAACAGTCTGTGTAGTAAATGTACATGTGAGAGTTCACTGATGCTTCAGTGAAAGATGAAGGAGGCGTGTGCTCAGTGTCCACCTGCTCCTCAGAGACCTGACCCCAGGCCATAACAGCATTGTCCCTCTCTGCGCTCTGATTGGTCCAGAGTGTGAGAAACTAGTCCAGGCCTAGACCCACACATTCATATGGAGATGTGCTCTATAAATAAGAGGCTGAAGGAGCACACAGCAGACTCTCTACAGAGACCTCTACAGCTCACATCCACACATGGCTCTAACCATCACTGAAGCAATGGGCTCCTCTCTGGAGCACCTCAGCCTCTCTCACAAGGTAAACCCAGTCTCATGTTTCTACTCACACTTTTATCCTTCCTCTGCTGTATCAGTTATATGTGTAAAACAATGTAACTGATGGACTCTCTTGTTGTTGTTGCAGCTGAGAAAGCCTGTGGTGGAGAAACTACGCAGAGAGAGGATCAACAGCAGCATTGAGCAGCTCAAGTCTCTCCTGTGTGCAGAGTTCCTCCATCAGCAGCCCGACTCCAAGCTGGAGAAGCAGACATCCTGGAGATGACTGTTAGTTTCCTCACACGTCTGCAGCAGCAGAAGAAGATACACTTTGCATCCCAGAACCACGTGAAGAGTCCTCAGCAAAGTCACTGCACTGAGCTGCACAACCAAAGACACAGCAGCTCCTGTGAGGGCAACGGTGCCCCCTGGAGGCCGTGGTAGAGCCTGCACACCGCTCAGACTGCCACAGTTACTAAAGACCACATTGGTCTGAATCTGGAGTGTTCTTCTGCATTTGAAACTCCTCTGGGACTGATGCTTTTTCAATAGAAAATGTAGCATTTCCTGTGGAAATGTTGGTCAAGACTGGACTGAATTATTTGAACTTCAACTATGAAGTGTTTTATGATTCAAGACTTGTTCTTCTGTGTTAGAAGAAGTCACATGTTTTCTATGATATATTTCCTATGGAAATGATCTCACATATTTGAACTTTCATTTGATAGACACTTTGTCATGCATGTTGCATGAATCCAGTTTGTATTGTTCACAATGAAAGAAGTGTTATTTTGCACATTTATTTATAATGTGCACATTGCTCCTTTATTTTGGAGAGTTTCTGCTGTAACAAAGTCACTTTTTCGTGACAGTTGTTATGTTTACATGCAGAGCAAAAATATCAAACTATGTCCTCTGTCATACATGTTGTATAAATGTTGTTAATTGCTTCATTGTTTTTAATGAAAGCTAAGTGTAAATTCCTTTACACATTGTTTGAATAATTTCATTTGCTCCTTATTGGGAGTGTTTCTGCTGTAACAGAGTCACGTTTTGGTGACAGTGTGTGTCAGTGAGGCCTGTTGTAAGGTCTCTTCTGTTGAACTTGTTGATGATGTTCACCTGAGTGTGGACCAGGATTCACTGTGTTCTGTGTCTTTTATAAAGACTGTTGTCCTCCGCTCTTTGGGAGCGCCCTGTGCCTTGTACAAACTACAAGTTGTTGTGGTTGTGATGCATCATCACATTTTTCCTTTAATAAATAATGAAAGTTATTTTATCGTTTGCCATCTTTTTCTTAGTATTGAAACATAATTCACTGGTTACTGAATTAAAGGGACTAAGTTTAAAAATGTTAATAATATGTATTTTCTCTCCCTACAGCAGTATCCTAATGTGTAGAATGAGCCCAGACCTATTCACCACAACTGCCACTAAAATCCTTTACTGTCACTCACACAGTGACACGTTCTCCATTGTCATGCACAAGCTTAACATAGAGACTCCAGTTACACGTAGACCTGAAGTTGCAGTAGTGAATAAAAAAATGACCAACTTGCATCTTGTACCTTTAAGGATAAAGCTAAGACAATAGATGATAACAGAGTAGAAGTTAAAGGTGATTCAGAAACAATAGGACAGTGATTGACGTCTGTTTTTTTGTTTTTTTTTTAAATAATAATTAAAAAGATTTAACCAAAAAGAGGCATTTGATTTGACTTTGTTGACAAAAAGTAAATATATTAAAGGAGACAGTTGGTTTATCAGAAAGTGACTGTTGACTAGTTCAGCCCTTTGTCGGTCAGGCTTCACATTCTAGAACTACATTTAAGTAGCGTTTATTAATAAGCAGCCGTTAATTGTAAATATTATCATTTATATTTTATTATGTATCCTTGCAGAACTGACAGAGGGACATGTCCGGACCAAACCTGAAGAAGTTCAGTTTATCTGGGGCCAGATGTGTAGCACGTGAGGTGTCTTTAGCCCTGAGTAAAAAGCTTCGCTAAGTTGCCCATAAATTCTTTGTGTTGTGTGTTCATTGAACCATGAGGACAGTTAAAGTGAGTTTAATTGGCTCAAAAGAACAAAAGTGTTCCCACCAGTAAATTAAAAGGTGCACTAATGGTGCATCACTTTTGAGCTAATGACAAGGAGGGAGTTTGTTTAATTAGTTCGACTACGATACTACGGCAAAGTGATAGAGGGTACATTGGTTACATAATAATAATACCTGAATATGTTGAAGATGAAGTCTGGTGGAGAATTCAGAAATTTGTTATAGTAAATCTCATCTTACATCACAAGTTAATAGTATTTTGCTTTATTTAAATTAACCAGGTGATGATGCATCACAACAACAACTTGTAGTTTGTACAAGGCACAGGGCGCTCCCAAAGAGCGGAGGACAACAGTCTTTATAAAAGACACAGAACACAGTGAATCCTGGTCCACACTCAGGTGAACATCATCAACAAGTTCAACAGAAGAGACCTTACAACAGGCCTCACTGACACTGTCACCAAACGTGACTCTTTTACAGCAGAAACACTCCCAATAAGGAGCAAATGAAATTATTCAAACAATGTGTAAAGGAATTTACACTTAGCTTTCATTAAAAACAATGAAGCAATTAACAACATTCATACAACATGTATGACAGAGGACATAGTTTGATATTTTTGCTCTGCATGTAAACATAACAACTGTCACGAAAAAGTGACTTTGTTACAGCAGAAACTCTCCAAAATAAAGGAGCAATGTGCACATTATAAAACAATGTGCAAAATAACACTTCTTTCATTGTGAACAATACAAACTGGATTCATGCAACATGCATGACAAAGTGTCTTTCAAATGAAAGTTCAAATATGTGAGATCATTTCCACAATATATATCATAGAAACATGTGACTTCTTCTAACAC
The DNA here is from genome assembly GCA_007210695.1 of Neogobius melanostomus. Taxonomy (NCBI): domain Eukaryota; kingdom Metazoa; phylum Chordata; class Actinopteri; order Gobiiformes; family Gobiidae; genus Neogobius; species Neogobius melanostomus. The sequence goes on along the minus strand of VHKM01000073.1, from coordinate 2,832,013 downwards.
AGAAGAACAAGTCTTGAATCATAAAACACTTCATAGTTGAAGTTCAAATAATTCAGTCCAGTCTTGACCAACATTTCCACAGGAAATGCTACATTTTCTATTGAAAAGCATCAGTCCCAGAGGAGTTTCAAATGCAGAAGAACACTCCAGATTCAGACCAATGTGGTCTTTAGTAACTGTGGCAGTCTGAGCGGTGTGCAGGCACGGCCTCCAGGGGGCACCGTTGCCCTCACAGGAGCTGCTGTGTCTTTGGTTGTGCAGCTCAGTGCAGTGACTTTGCTGAGGACTCTTCACGTGGTTCTGGGATGCGAAGTGTATCTTCTTCTGCTGCAGCAAACGTGTGAGGAAACTAACAGTCATCTCCAGGATGTCTGTTTTCTCCAGCTTGGAGTCGGGCTGCTGATGGAGGAACTCTGCACACAGGAGAGACTTGAGCTGCTCAATGCTGCTGTTGATCCTCTCTCTGCGTAGTTTCTCCACCACAGGCTTTCTCAGCTGCAACAACAACAAGAGAGTCCATCAGTTACATTGTTTTACACATATAACTGATACAGCAGAGGAAGGATAAAAGCGTGAGTAGAAACATGAGACTGGGTTTACCTTGTGAGAGAGGCTGAGGTGCTCCAGAGAGGAGCCCATTGCTTCAGTGATGGTGGATGTGTGGATGTGAGCTGTAGAGGTCTCTGTAGAGAGTCTGCTGTGTGCTCCTTCAGCCTCTTATTTATAGAGCCACATCTCCATATGAATGTGTGGGTCTAGGCCTGGGACTAGTTTCTCACACTCTGGACCAATCAGAGCGCAGAGAGGGACAATGGATGGCACATGCTGTTATGGCCTGGGGTCAGGTCTCTGAGGAGCAGCTTGATGCTGAGCACACGCCTCCTTCATCTTTCACTGAAGCATCAGTGAACTCTCACATGTACATTTACTACACAGACTGTTTTATATAGTTTCTTTACTGACAACACAACTGTAAAACTTGGTGTAGTTAGTTGGTGAGTGAGTCAGAGTGGAGCCAGGTGACTGTCCCATGTGTCCTGTGTGTTCAGGTCAGAGGTCTTCATCTATTGTCCCTCTGCGGCTGTGAGTGTGTCTCCTCTGGTTTCCCACACTCTGCCTTTCACTGCAACAACAAAAGAAGTGTGCTCCATCCGTCACATCATTAGAAGACTTTTCAGGAAAAAATATTAATAAAATAATGTATTTGTTTTCATCCAGAGCAGTAGCATTTGGAGAGGACTTGTCACTGCAATGTTTCTATGGATCTAGTTTATTTGTTCTTTATAACCCCCCCCCCCCCCCCCCCCCACACAAAAAACAAAGCAAAACAAAACAAAAAAACATGAGATGAGGGAGTTAAAAAGTAAATGTTATACAGCCCAGAGAAGCTCAATACCATTCCAACACTATGTAGCTCCTTTATATGTAGTAGTTTTATCTGTAATAAAATGTTTCTGAATGGTTTGTAAGGGATTAAAGGCTCAATCATATACACAACATCATGAGTGGGTTTCAGTTGCTTGACTTTCTCTGCCCAGGACACCTATTTTAGTAGGATTTTCAACTTAAAATCACTCAAAAGATAACATTTACTTTTATTATTTTTAATTCAAATTTGTGATCATTCGGTCCTCATTTTACGATTTATGTGAAACCCGTCGATAGTAAGTGAATATCTTTGTTGCTGGGAGCTGCTTCCCACACTCCTCACATGTATGCCCAGTCATCAACACAATAGAAGTGTGTCCGCCCCAGAGCTATCCCATATGCCTCAACTCTGGACCCATGCCATGGGAAACTAGGTGCATCTTTTACTCCATCCATTTGTTTGTGATGTATATTATCCAAATTACTTTTTAAAATATCAATATAAAGAGATTACTATTGACAGGTGTGTAAGTGTTGCAGTGCCACCCCTCACACACTTGTCCAACACCTGTCCAGGCACGTACCCCGCTTGTAAAGATGCTTCATCAGTCAAAATAATCTACAAAATATAAAGAAAAACGAAAAAAGCAAAGGAAAACCATACATGTATGAATGCATGGCTGTACTCTGGTTTAGAGTATTATTACAGTTTGTATAATAAAATAGGCCTAATCAATAGGAATATCTAAGTGCATTAATATTCCATGTCCACTTCGGGTCAGTCCTTTTCCCACAGACCTTAGAGGGTCCCACCTGTTCAGTGGGACACACATTACCCCCTCCACCCATTATCCCACCCCTGCTGTGCTGTCATTGGCTCATGCCTTAGGATGGACTGCTTTAAATATAGAGCAGTCGCACCAGGGCCAACACAGACTTCAACTTGTTCCTCATCCCTACACCTGCACGTTGCTTTAACTACAAGAAGCGGAAAGATGGTTGAGTACACTGATCTGGATCTTCAAGACACCATCAAGGAGAAGCTCTTTGGGTAAGATTAAAAAGCTGTAGGTTGTACTGATGACTTTGTATAATTTTATGTCAAGATTTCAGATGGAGGGTGCGAAGGCTCTTTAGAATGTTATGTCACATGAATGTGGCCAATAGTTATTTTATGATAGTATCTAAACAGCACAATAATTTCATGGTAATATGTTGATAGCACAGTAGGGACAATGGGTCCTCCCGGGGTTGAAATAAAACCATCTCACGGAGGCTCCTCGGTGCGCGCTGGAGTTAAAGGCAGGTCTTCCAGAGCGGCCTTCTCCTCCACACAGCATCTTTACCGCTCAGCCTAAACACTGCTGTTCCGTTCTCTCGGATGCAATTGTGAATAGAAAATTACGCATTTGCGGGTGCACGTGCGTTTATTATGTGTGTTATGTTGTCTAATCGCCCCAAAAATGTCTTGTTTTGTGAGCATCCCCAAGAAAGACCTCAGCAACAAAACGTCCCAAACAATTAACAAATCATTTAAATGTAAACCCTGTGTTCCTTTTAGGTCTGCGCTGCATGTTTTTGAGAAGAAGTGCAGCGGCAAACTGGAGAGGCTGAGGGCTCTGCTTGAAGAACATCTACAGAGTGGGATCTCGATGTCGGAGCTGATGGACAAAACGTTGTGCTTAATCACGTTGAGGAAAACCATTCTGACGCACAATGGCTACTCCAAATACTCAAGGGATATTTTACGGCTCTTTCCTGACACAGAGGATGATGTCAGTCCACTGCTATAATAGATGAAACCGAAGGACTTCAAATACATATATGTAATATATACAGTATAATTGTACGTTCCAGACCTTCACTGTGAAGACAGAGTTGCTGCAGATTGTGCAATTTTGTGGTGAATTTGTGAGCCACAGAATGTTATCAATGAAATGTGATCTCATTTAATGTGTAATGTTTTTATAAAATATGTTTCATTTATGACCTTGTTAAAAAGGTGCACAATGTGGCAAGAAAGCCTTTATTTTCTGAAGGCAGATTTATTATGGATTTTCTAATTAATAAATGATTTGTGGAAAATGCATTGAGTTGCAGTTGCTGAACTCCTGACAATTGAATTGTGTTCATGTGACATTTTAAAATGAAGAATAGGATGTTATAGGAGGACATGTCAAAATGGTAGAATTTCCCTTTGGGCTCTTAAATGTTTTAGTCTGGTTCATTTCTTTAATTAGTTTGGGCCTATTCCCATGAGACGGAATGTGCCACAAATTAACTATAGTTATTTTTAATCATTCCACTGGTCTTAATAAGTGTGGCATTATTCATTCACAAGGCATGCATGACAATCCTTAACAGACAATGAGGAGGTTTAGAACATGAAGACTCTCCCGTGTCTGCGCAGGTTTCCTCCGGGTACCTTAGTTTCGACTACCACTAAAACATGTACAATAGGCCAGAATGAATGAGAGTTTGCTTGCCAGTACGAGATGGTGATTGGAAGGGTCTAATACACAGTTTGTGTATAGTAGCTTACCATCACCGAGACCAAGTATGGCGTGAATGAATAATGAATAATAAATAAACTTACATAAAATTGGTAACCCAGGCTTGTAGAGAGAAATACAAGTGTAAGCCAGTATCATTATTATTATTATTATGTTTGGACATTGCTTTAAAAAACAAACAAACAAAAAAACAACAACATAGAGTTGTATTGGCTTCGGCCCTCCTTTGAATTCTATAATGTTATTGTGACCCTATGTTTTTTGAGCTAGTGCAGTGTTGTAGAATGGTTGACATGTTTTAGTCCTCTTACTTTGACTTCTTAATGCACCTATCTTTATTTTATTACATGGACAGAAGACCATTCAGATTGTTGTATGAGAAAGTGTATGGCATATAAGTACTGCAGGTCTTCTCATTTAGTTTCCCTTTGTTTACACTGTTCATACAGGTGCTCGTCATATAATTAGAATATCATGAAAAAAGTGCATTCACTTCTGTTATTCAACTAAAACTGTGAAACTAATATATGATAGACTCATTACATGCAAATTGAGATATGTATAGCCTTTATTTGTTATCATTTTGATTATTATGGCTCACAGCTTGTAAAATCCCAAATAAAAATTTCAGAAATTAGAATATTTTAAAAATGGACTGTAAGCTAAAATCATCAAATATAACTAATTATAACTATATCATAATTATATCATATATTAGTTTCAAATTTTAAGTTGAATAACAGAAGTAAATGCACTTTTTCATGATACGAGACGAGGACCTGTTTAATAAGAAAATAACAAGGAACAATAATAAGAAAATAACAATGAAAAATTGTGTTTGTTTTTTGTGATTGTTTTATTTCGCATCACTTGGCTTGAAGAGATACATTCATGTATGTTATTTAACAATAAGCCCTTCACAGAAGATATCATGCTGACACTCACAGAATCATAGCAGCATTTGGGTCTCATATAAAAGAGCCTGTTAAAACAGACTACTGTACACAGTACAATATAATACAGACACCTTTCAACAGGTGTGTCTATGACATTCATATGATGAACATATAAGTCTCCTGGAGACCTGGGAAATGAAAGGTCTGGCAATATTTTCCAATATGGAATAAACGATTGAGGAGGACCAGACACTAGAAACATCTTTAAATAAACAAAGAAACAGGCTTTTGTAAAAGACAGGTAGAGAAGCAAATGTAAGCATCTTTAAATCAGATGCTGTCTAACAAAATCCAGTGGCAAAAGCCATTGATATAGTCCATTGCTGACCAATGTGGTCATTATGTGTGGGGGTTGGATCAGTCTACCATGGCCTCCAGAGGGTGATGCTCTCTTGACTCTTGTCTTTGCTGCAGCCGCTGTGGATAGTTGTGCGAGTTTCTGCCGGGTTGCTCTCTGTAGAGGTCAAAAGGACACGTTTCTGGGACGAACTCAACAGCTGCTCCTTGGACATGAATTGCATCATCTGCTGGGAACATCTGGAATAGCCTTGACCAACAGCTTCATACTGCAGCTTGTGCAGACGTGTGAGGAAACTAACAGTCATCTCCAGGATGTCTGCTTTCTCCAGCTTGGAGTCGGGCTGCTGATGGAGGAACTCTGCACACAGGAGAGACTTGAGCTGCTCAATGCTGCTGTTGATCCTCTCTCTGCGTAGTTTCTCCACCACAGGCTTTCTCAGCTGCAACAAAAACAAGAGAGTCCATCAGTTACATTGTTCTACACATTTAACTGATACAGTAGAGGAACGATAAAAGCGTGAGTAGAAACATGAGACTGGGTTTACCTTGTGAGAGAGGCTGAGGTGCTCCAGAGAGGAGCCCATTGCTTCAGTGATTGTTGGAGCCATGTGTGGATGTGAGCTGTAGAGGTCTCTGTAGAGAGTCTGCTCCTTCAGCCTCATATTTATAGAGCCACATCTCCATATGAATGTGTGGGTCTAGGCCTGAAACTAGTTTCTCACACTCTTGGCCAATCAGAGCACAGAGAGGGACAATGGATGATGCAGTTGAGTGAATGGGGTTATTGCCTGAGGGACAATGAAGGGCCTCTGGGGAACAGGTGGAGGCGTGGGGATGTGGACCAACTCTGTGTGAATCTGGGAAAGTGCTGACCCTGAGTCCAATCAATGATGCACTCGTCACTCTAAAGTACTGAGATGGAAAAGACCTGTACTCAACCACACTCTGTTACTTTAAAGCAATGTAACATTCACACAGTATAATATACATATGCTTAGTTAAATTTAAAGTAATGTAAAAATGTGAGTGAGAAAAAATAGCATTATTACACATATTTCATAAAAATACAGCTAAAATACTGTAGCAGAGCCAACTGTTATCAATATATTTTTACGACTTCTGTACTTTGTGTCCTACAAGTATCCTACTTGTCTGTGTAAACATAAGATAAATGTCCACATCCCCATCTCAAAACGCATGCAAACGCACCAATTACTATTTACTATATTTTTTGGAAATATGTGTATATTTAGAAAATGGCAAATTAATACATTTATATTTTATTTGCTTGTCAAATTTTTTCTAATGAGCAAGTCAGTGCCTAGTTATACAGACATCTGGGACTCTGCCACATCCATGCCCCTCAATAACCTGGGAATGTGAATACATGAATAATCAGAAAGCAAAGCAAGACTAAAATATCTTGTGAATGTCCCTTTAATCCTTTGCCTGTCTGCATTCCTCCTGGTTTGTGACAAAAGCCCTGTACTGATGAGTCTGACGATGACAGAAATTTCCATTGAGTGACTGGTGAGACTGAACTCACCATTACTAACTCCATAATTAATGGGATGCACCCAGACACACTTCTTTTGTCCCAGTGCCAGTGAAAGGACGGAGTGTGGGAAAGCAGGGGAAGCCCACTCACACATCAATAGGACAATACAAAGCAATAGCCTAGTCTGACTCGTAGCCCCGTTACATACATTTAAGCACGCATTTAGTCAAGTTGGCTAGCCTGACAACTTGGAAAATAGATGTGTTGAGATGAATATCATGTGGGAGGCTTTTATATCGATCACTGTGCATGTTTACGGTCGCTACACATATTAAATGTTCAAACTATTACCAAATCTGATTTTTAAGATGTTTCGGACACCAAAGTGCCTTTTTTCTTCCAAACATGAACATGCTTTCACTTATTATCCATTCAGAATAAATATTGAAACATGAAAAGTTGGGAATCAAGTTGGGTTATTAGATGGAATGTAGTTTAAAGGTTCATTTTATTTTTAGTGCATAAATAATTAAATACATTTTTGTGGAATAGACTTAAGTGCAGCATAAAGATTAACTTCTCTGTGGGTCACAAACAATCAAAAGCTGATGATGCCACCATCAGGTCATTTGAGGCATACAATTCTATTGCCTGTACCTTCCCAGCTCTAAACAATTCGTTTTTTAGTTTGCACACTATAATTTGTCACATAGAGCTTATTCTTGAATGAATGTCTAAACCAGGTTCTCAACTGGTACATGGTGTCAGGACCCACCATCACCATAAAAAGCTGCAACCCAAAACAGAATTGTATTACATACATAATGTAAAATAGTTTCCTTACAAATTATTGTTTAATAAGCCTTTGTTCAGCCTAAAGCTAAAATCGTGATAAAAAAAATAATCAAATAACAGTAATTAGAAGTAGATATTTTTGAAATAAATGTTTTATAGGAATGGCTCGTAACCCACTGAAAAGGGTTCCACAACCCACTTTCGGGTCCTCACCCAGTTGAGAACCACTGGTCAAAACAATAAACTTCTGCCAGTGCCTGTGGACCGGAGGCGGCCGATTACCATTTAACTATTGTGGCACATGTCTAGGGTTCTTGGCCCCAGTCAATGGGCTGTGTGTGGGAAAGTAGCGGAGAGCATCGTCCCGGCTCACTCTCATTAACAGCAGCTGTCCGGTCTCAAGGGGGACCGGCACACTTCACATGGGACACACTATGCCTTACAAGGTATATGTCTCAGTTTGGTGCCAATGCAAATATTTTCCAACTTTATTTCAACACATTCACTGGATCACTAAAAGCTTTTGTTGTTTCAGTAAACATGCTGAATAAACTTAAAGAATTCACTGAAAAAAATGCAGGGATAATTGGCTCTTCTCTCTTTTCCTTTCCAACAGAACAGAGAACAGACTAAGCTGGCAGTGGCACTAACAAACAAGAGTAGAATATCATTATTGGCTGACCTGGAAACATTCGGATGCCATTCACTTTCGGTGTATGAATGGATGAAATGTAAAAATTAAAATGAAATAAAGTCTTGTTGTAAAAGAAAAGTCCCCTTTAAAAAGTACATATATTTAAACGTTTGTGCATAATTAGTGTGTAATGTATGTTATATAATCAGTCTTTAGTCAAAACGTTTATCAATGTCTCTACAAGAAAGATTTCCCCAGACTCAAAAGAACAGTTTCAGTGTGCTCTTGTCAAAGCTGAGATTGGTCCAATTATGAGAACCAGACCTAGATCCACACATTCATATGGACATGGACATATCACGTCCGTATGCTTTAATTATCCCTCTGCTGTAGGTTATTAGTTAGTCGTATGTGCTTAACAAATGAACTAATGGACTCGCTTGTTGCAGCTGAGAAAACCTGTGGTGGAGCAATTGCGCAAGAGAGCATCAACAGCAGCATTGAGCAGCTCAAATCTGTCCTTTGTGCAGAGTTCCTCCAACAGCAGCCAGACTCCCAAGCTGGAGAAAGCAGACATCCTGACAGTCACTTTCCTCTCACCTCTGCATAGCAGCATAAGCTGCGTGCCGATTCTGAAGAGTCCACCGAGTCCAGAGCTATTTTACAGACTATGGTAGACTACCATGGAGAAATCTGACAGAAATGTGCTGCACTGTTCGTGGTAAAATTCGGGGAAGCACTGCCCCTGTTGTAGGCGGTGGTAGACACAGCAGAGCGCAAAGTGACAATTATATTATTATTATTATTATGACCAACCTGCCTTTACACGCCCATTACAGAACCATAATTATATAAGAAATTACGTTTTTATTGAAAAAACTGATATCCTATTCCAAGTTCTGAGAAGATGTAGCTTTTGATCGAGCTGTTGTTGAACAAAAGAATTGCATGGTACACATAATAGGCTATGTGCACTAACTCAGTGTGACAAAGATTTAGCCATTTTTCTTGAACAGAAAGTAGAAGCGTCTCTGACTGGCCAGGCAAACCAATCAGTTAGTATTTACGTCAACTGACCATGTTGGTTGGGGTGACCACTTTTGCGAGTGTGTTGTTTAATGGAACATGACCACCACCACCACCCCAGTAGAGGGCGCACCTGACTTATTTTTTCGGGATTGAAGAAGGGGTGGTTGTGTTTTGGACATAGACCGTTAAAACAGTAGTTATCATGGCCGCATGCATCGGCTCGGCTCCGTGAAAAGTTCTGTAACCTCTGTTTTGTGGCCGTGTGAAATAAATGCCAACTACCCAAGTAAACTGCTGATCATCTTTGTTATCCTACACTATGTCAGCAACGAATGGGTTTTTAACTCGGGAGTCCAAGTTACTTCAGCCCTGGAGCTGCACCGAGTTCCCCCGTTTTCCCTGTCTGCGAAAAGGGGGCTATTCCACATGTTCCCAGCAGATGATGCAATTCATGTCCAAAAGGGAAAAGTTAACACCACCACCTTGTCATTTTTGTCTGCCTGCTGGGGCCTTCTGTACTGATATACGCTGGCTTTATTATGTGAATAATATGCATTGAAATGGGCTTTTAAATTAGCTAAATGAGTTGTGTTGTGTTTGTGTAGTGCACTGTGTTTACACACGTACAGGGCAGACCTACAGGCTGACACGCCCTCAGGCTGGGCAGAGCTGCTGATTGGTCCATAAGGATGACGCATGTACGCAGAGCACGCAGCGTCAGGTCGTAGTCCACCATGGCGGAATGTGTTGGAGTTGACAGCAGCACAAGTGCTCACACCATGGACAAAAGCATTATATTGCCTCCAGATGAAATTTTCCGCAACTTGGAGAACGCCAAACGGTTTGCAATAGACATAGGTATAATAAGAATGTACTCGATTTCTTTGATGTGTAACTTATGTGACTAAACATCTTTGTTAGTATGCAACTCTATCGCAGCAGTTGAATAACATCATGCCACGTTCAACTTAAGACGAAGTTTAGTGTGTCTGTGTTATGAAAACCTTTTCATTTCATGTTTATAATATGGTACTACATGTTGGGTAGTACGAGAATTGGCAGTGCATTTTGATTTTTGGTCATAGTAATACTCGTCAATCGGACGAAAAGCTAACGCAAATTGTTATTTGTAGCTTACTAACATGAAACATGTGTCTCGATTTAGTTTATAACTATAACTACAGTATTTGTGTGTTCCCCAGGTGGTTCACTAACAAAGCTCGCTTACTACTCAACTGTTCAACATAAAGTGGCCAAAGTACGCTCGTTTGATCATACTGCAAAGGTATGACAGTCTTGTGTCAAGACAAAATTAAATGTAAAAAAGTGTAGCGATATGTGAATAATATATATAATAATAATAATATCTGTCTATTGCCCATTTTTCAGGAGGCGCACAGTGACAAACTGTATGAAATATCAGTCCAGGAAGAAGTCACTGCAAGGCTGCATTTTATCAAGTTTGAAAACACATACATTGAGACATGCTTGGACTTTATCAAAGACCACTTGGTCAACACAGAAACCAAAGTTATCAAAGCTACAGGTGGAGGGGCACACAAGTTCAAAGATCTAATCGAGAAAAAACTTGGACTCAAGTAATAACTATGTTTGTTTATTTGTTTATTATGTAGTCATGTTTATGCACATAATATAAACATGTTTATAAGTCTACATCTACTGCAACTCAATATTTTCTCTTTTGGAGCAGAGTGGACAAAGAGGATGAGATGACTTGTCTTATTAAAGGCTGTAACTTTGTCCTGAGGAACATACCCCATGAAGCTTTTGTATACACCAAGCACGCAGACTCTGAGTTTAGGTTTCAGACAACTCACCCAGACATCTTCCCTTATCTTCTGGTCAACATTGGCTCTGGTGTGTCCATCGTCAAGGTAATCTAACAAATCACTGTGATCAATCAGTATATTTGCAACACTTTTAATGGGTTATGTTTTGTTCAATAAATGTGCATGCATGTCAGTAAGTAACACACTGTAGCTCATTTTCTTTTGTTAAAGGTTGAGTCAGAAGACAAATTTGAGCGAATTGGAGGAAGTTCAATAGGCGGGGGACATTCTGGGGATTAGGAGCTTTGTTAACCAAAACAAAGGTATTTCCTACAGTTATTTTGTATTACTGTGCAAGAGTAGATCTGATCAAATAGCCATTCTGTTTGATCTCTCTTAACAAAATGAACTATGGAACCTGTCTAGTGCTTACAGTCTATCCTTTAATGCAGGGGTAGGCATCGTCAGGCCGGGGGCCAAAACGGGCCCTCCATCATAGAACCTCTGGCCCTTCGAGATGACCTTGAGAAACATAATTACACAAATCAGAGTTCAAATGCCTGTTAAAGTACTCTAGAAATGTGAAGAATGCTGTCAATTCCTTTAAAATTCTTTAGCAGAACACCCATTTAGGCCATATATGATGTACAACACTGACATTTGTAGAAAGTCATCCTTTACTTGGGCCTATAATTGGAGGGTTCGGCCCTTGGTGTTTTGATGATGAAGAAAATCGGCCCTTTATCAAGCAAACTTGCCTACCCCTGCTTTAATGTTTTCGTATTTTGGACAGAGGTTTGATGAACTGCTGCAGCTGGCCTCAAAGGGCCAACATACAAGTGTTGATATGCTCGTAAAAGACATCTATGGTGGATCATATGGTTCCTTGGGGTTAACGGGAGACCTTATTGCAAGCAGCTTCGGCAAGTCTGCAACCGCTGATAAAGGTGAATCCTTATTATAGTACCCCATTAAAGCTGGGGTACCTGATCTTATGGTGTTGTAGAATACTTTTTTTTTTTTTGCCACCTCAGAGTATGTTGTAAACACAGCAAAACACAGACCTGTTCTATTGACTTCACCTAAAGTTTTATTGAGCAATGGATGATAGAAGTCTAATCTAAATTAGTGGAATTTATTTTGGTTGTGGCCGCCCCTGCTTCACTTTGTCACCACTCAATGCTGTATATGGGTGTGAAATGTGCATATAATTACATTCTTTGAACAATTTGAATACACAGGAGGGACTGTGAGAGCTAGAAACAAGTTTGGGCAAAAACAAAAAATGTCACTGTTTGAACAGTAAAATTCAGAAATAGTCATATTGTTTGCCTTTGCTTCCTGAGTGATCACTTTAATATAACAACAATTTTGATTTTAGAGTTTCCTAAAGAGGATATGGCCAAGAGTTTACTACACATGATCAGCAATGACATTGGGCAGCTGGCCTGTCTCTATGCTAAGCTTCACAACTTATCTAGAGTTTATTTTGGTGGCTTCTTCATTAGAGGACATCCTGTGACTATGCACACAATCACCTACAGTATCAACTATTTCACCAAGGCAAGTCCCTCTCTTTATAACATTTAATGTTTGATCAGCTGTTTTAATGTTCTGTATTGTCTTCAATTCTTTTGCTCTTACAGGGTGAAGTTCAGGCCCTGTTTCTTAGACATGAAGGCTATCTTGGTGCAATTGGAGCCTTTCTCAAAGGAGCCGAGGAAGACAGTATGGAGAAACCTAATCAAAATGTTAAACATTACTTTTTTTTTTCACAGATTAAAATATGTACATGTGTTTTTCTTAATTTGTAAGACCCAAATCAATATCGCTGGGTTGAAAACTATGCAGGAAGCTCAGGGCTCATGAGTGTTTCTCCAGACATGAATCCAATGCAGCGGGCACGGAGTGGAACGGTGAGTTACTAGCTTGGTTTGGATCCGATTTCAGTTCTTGTCTTGGTGATTTTCATGTAATGACATTCCATTACCATTATAGACAAATAATCATAATAATCCTTTATTTTCCACTCTTTTCATTCTTGTTTGTTCAGTTTCCTGTAAGTACTCTTCACCGTCAAACAATGTGTGCACTAGTGTGATGCCTCATTGCTTGAACACTTGCTTTTAACTAGAGTTGTTAAGTGCACTTTTGATAACCCCTTGAAGTGGCATTGCTGCATTGCACAAAAGTAAAATACAGACTTAAATGGGCTTTATGCAATTCAATTACACAGCAAGTAATTTTTTGCCTGGCCTGCCAGACACTCCTCCTTTCTGTTCAAAAGAAGAACCGTCTGGGCAGCTGCTCGCAGCCAATCATTTCACGATTTGACCCACATCGGTCCAATCACGCACCAAGAGACGGAAGCCGTCACCTGTCACCACCACGCACTCTTCCAAAACATTAAAGATGGCGGCCGATACACTGTTTTCTTCGGCCCTTTCGTCTGTTTTAAATCATTTGGAAAATATGAAATCCCTAAAACCGGAGCAAGAACAGCGTTCGAAGAGTTCCTCGTAAAAAAGGACGTTTTTGGAAAGGCTTTCTGCCGCTTGTTACGGCAACGTATCTAGCGTTGCTCTAATTGGTTGATGCCGTCTGTCAATCACGCCCACCGGGAAATTGTTGAGATCACGCTCGCTCCCAGACTATATGTCTTTGAAATATCTATGAAAAGGCATGTCGTTTGGCAGGCCAGGCAAAGTAATTTTAGTTCAGTCATCTGTCGCTTTACTAACTATTGTCTGTTAAAAATAGTGTAAATGTATTTGTTGTGATTTCTGTCCCTACAGTTCTTTTTCTTTTCTTTTTAAGCAATATGCAGACTTATAATTTGTCACAAGACGTAGAAGTTAATGTACATTTTACTTACTTATTTTAAACTAAAAAATATTTAAAGGGACTAGATGCAAGTTGGTCATTTTTAAACTCACTACTGCCACCTCAGGTCTTAAGCGTAACTGTAGTTTCTATATTAAGCTCGTGCATGATGGCAATTCGGACCTCAATTAACACCTTTTTGAGTGACAGTGCAGGATTTTAGTGGCAGTTGTTGTGAATAGGTCTGGGCTCATTCTACACATTAGGACATTGCTGCAACACGTAGGGGGAGGAAAATACATAATAACATTTTAAACTCCGTATACAGTAGTCCCTTTAATGTTATACAATTGTGTATATATAAGACATAATTAAAGCACATATTCTCAAATAGTTGTTTATGTGGCAAAACATGCAGTTTTGTTTTGCGTTGTTTAGTTTGACATGTTAGAGATGGATCGATTGGAGAGACAGCTCGTTAAACTGCCATTACTGCAGGACCCTTCCTCTTACATCCCAGACACAGTGGACCTGACTGAAGATGCTCTCGCCCGGGAATACTGGCTCTTCTGCTTTGAGGATGCCCTCGATGGGGTAAAACTCACACTTATTGGTGTGCATTTGAAATAGCTATTATAGAGGACTAGAGGACTATACCTGAGTAATTACACTAGTATAAAATTATACTGGAGTAAAACTGTATGGTTTGATGTAATATTTAAAGTATTTTTCAGTTTAACATCACATTTGCCACATTTTCAGAAAGGTACTGTTTGGTCAATTATGTTCTGTCACCTTGAGCAGGTGGTGCAAAGAGCCGTGGCGAGCCAGCCTGACCTCCCGGAGGCCCCGGAGAGGGCAGAGAAATTTCGACAGAAATACAGACACAAACTGCAGACTCTGCGACACCAGCCTTTGTAAAGATCATTGCTTTTATAAGCTATTCATTATAGTTTCACTTTGCCTTTAGTAGAATCATCTGTGTTAACTGCAGTAGAGCTTGCAGTAGAGATCTTACTGTCTACTTTGTCTTGTATTTGTAAGATGTACTCTTCATTAGTGTTTAATCTAATGGTTAATCGTGGTTTGGTGCTCTTGATTGTAGGGATGGGCACTTGGACCGGAATTCTTGTCACTCTTTTTGCTCTTGTTATTTGTGTATTTCTGGCTAATGTAGATGCTTCTCTTCTCATCTAGTGCTTATGGATCCCTCACTGTCAGAAGTCTGTTAGACACGAGGGAACACTGTTTAAACGAGTTCAACTTTCCTGATCCCTACTCTAAGGTCTGATATCTGTCCTCTCTTCTTTCCTTTCACTACCTATTTTATGGTAGTTTATTATACAGTAGTTTATTTTCTTGTCTTTTCAAAGTCAGTTTTGTTTCAATGTAATTCAGTCTCTTATGTTGTTGTTTTTTATTTAGATTAAGCAGAGAGAGAACGACCTTGCTCTGAAGTATTATCTGAAGGCAGTGAAGGCCCTGGAAAAGTTGGAGTGGGAAGACAGGCAGCTTGCGTTGGTCAGCGGTGTGCTGGCTGGAAATGTGTTCGACTGGGGTGCCAAGGCTGTGTCAGAGTATGTAAAGTGGATGCTCTTTTTCCATTGACATTCACCACTAGCATCTTTAGCTTCTAGGGAATGAAAAGTTCATAATCTAAACCCCCTATAAAGCGTTAATGTTTACTCTCTGAAATGTTGGTAAACAAGGGCACTTGGTACCTCTGGAGCAATTATGGCAAAAATATAACATGATTAGCTCATATGGAATAGTTCACACATGTGTATGAGGCATTAAAATGTTTTATGTTCCTTGATCAAAAATAAATATATATAAATAAATAAACAATCAACGAACAAACAAACAATAAATAGCAGACATTGAGCACAGTTACAAGTACCTCGGAATCCCACAAGCAAATGGCAACCTCGAAGAGGTGACAAGGAAAGCGGCTACGGCCAAATACCTCCAACGAGTAAGGCAGGTCCTAAGAAGCCAGCTCAATACCCTGCAGGAATAATAAGCTGTCCAAAGGATGAGATACAGACCACAGATGTTAAGACTCAAAAGCTCCTAACCATGCATGGAGGGTCCACCCCAAATCCAGCACCCTGAGACTGTACACTAGCCGTAAGGAAGGAGCCGAGGACTAGTGAGTGTGAGAGCCACTATCCAGGATGAAACATCCGAGATCCATAAGTACATCAAGGACAAGGCTCTAACAGATGACGTGCTCAGTGAATGTCTCAGACAATGGGGAACAGAAGATGAGGCGCTGGAGGTCCTGTCATGGGAGGACAAGCCCCTACACGGGATGTACCACCGAAACATAACTCAAGTGGCGGATATCAAGAAATCCTACCAATGGCTACACAGAGCTGGCCTGAAGGACAGCACAGAGGCACTCATCATGGCTGCACAGGAGCAGGCCTTGAGCACCCGAGCGATAGAGGCCCAGATCTATCACACCAGACAGACCCCAGGTGTAGACTGTGCAAAGAGGCCAATGAGACAATCCAGCACATAACTGCAGGGTGTAAGATGCTGGCAGGGAAAGCTTACATGGAGCGCCATAACCAAGATGCTGGCATAGTGTACAGGAACATCTGTGCAGAGTATGGGCTGGAAACCCCAAGATCAAAGTGGGAAACACCTCCCAAGGTGGTAGAGAATGACCGAGCAAGATCCTGTGGGACTTCCAGATACAGACGGCAGAATGGTAATGCGAACCAACTGGACATTGTGGTGGTGGACAAAGAGCAGAGGAAAGCCGTGGTGGTTGACATAGCAATACCAAGCGACTTCAATATCAGGAAAAAGGAACACAAGAAACTAGAGAAATACCAGGGGCTCAGAGAAGAGCTAGAGAAGGCCTGGAGAGTGAAGACATCAGTAGTGCCCGTTGTCCTTGGGGCACTCGGGGCAGTGACCCCCAAACTGGAGGAGTGGCTACAGCAGATCCCAGGAAATACATCAGATATACAGTGGTTGGCATAAGTATCGGCCCCCTTTAACTTTTCGACATTTTGCCATGCTATGGACCATAAACATAAATATATTTAAGTGAAATTTTATGTGAAAGACACACACTAAGTGACACACAATCGTGAAGTGAAATGAAATTGATACATGATTTTGAATATTTTTTATAAATAAAAAACTGAAAAGTGGGATGTGCATAAGTACCGGCCCCCCTTTCCTTTTAGTGCAAACAATTGCCTTCAGAAGTTGCCTGATGATTTCTGAATGATCACATGTTGACCCAATGTCTAAATAGAGTCTACCTGTGTGTAATCTAATCTCACTAATTACACATATTTGCTCTGAAATATTTATGCATTTTGTCTTGGTTACATTGCAGTGTTCTCGAGTCAGATCCTGAATTCGGCTTTGAAGAAGCAAAACGGCAGCTTGAAGGTTTTTTTTTTTTTGTATGCCTTTATTTTCTTGACAATTAAACACCTGTCTGTATCTCAACATTTTGCTTTGTCCTCAGAGCGACCATGGCTTGTTGACTGCTATGACCAGTGGTTTGAGAGACTAAAGGTTAGTGTTATACTTTCTTCATGCAAGTGCTCACTGCCTGAGTGGCTAATAATAATAATGCATTAGTCTTATATAGTGCTTTTCCAGATGCTCAAAGTCGCTTTTACAATTTGGTGCATTATTCATTCACTACATACTCGATGTTGATAAGCGAGGCAACCAGTCTGCGCACATCAGCCACCACCACCAACCACTCACACACACACTACATTTGCCAGGCTTCCTGGTGTTCCCAGACGGTCTCCCATCCAAGTCCTGCCAGACCCTTCCCTGCTTAGCTTTCGGGGTCTGACGGGATCGGGCATAGCAAAGGCGGTATGGCCACTAGGTTACTGTTTACACAACCTACCTCAGCTTAGCCTCAGAATGACTCTCCGTTCTTCACTTTCGCGCTATTCAATCTATTAAAGCCTGCCGGTCAAACAGTAGCTTAAAAGATACTGTTCATTTATATTTTTTTCCCTCTTGTGATTGTTTTATGTTTTTTTTTTAGCTGACTAGTGCTAAAATGTGGGTTTCTCTTGCAGGGTCCTCCTCACAGGTGTGCCTTGTTTTTCGTAGATAATAGTGGAGTTGACATAATTTTGGGTGTGATACCTTTTGTCAGAGAACTTCTGTCTCGTGGAACAGAGGTATGCAATGTGAGTGAGCACTAATAATAATTAGAATGAACTTAACAACATTTTATGCGTTTTCAGGTTGTTCTAGCTAGTAACTCTGGTCCAGCTTTAAACGATGTAACAAATGGTGAACTACAAATTTTGACCGAAAGAATTGCTGCCATGGATCCAGTGATACAGTGAGTGTTAACACTTGACTCATTGTATTGGAAAATACACAGCACACTCGGATAGATGTCCAAAAGATCTAGTATTTATTTAACGTTTTATACTAGATCTTTTGGACATCTATCCGAGTGTGCTGTGTATTTTCCAATACATTTAATTTCTGGTCCAGCACATGCACCTCATGAGAAGAACTTGGTGTGCGTTTTTGTTTTTCTAGTTTCAACACTTGACTCATTACCGTTTTCTATTATACATAAACAGTTTTCATCTATAAAAACTCAAAGGGTTTTGACTAATTTATTATGTCAAATACACTACATCAACATACAAATTAGGTCAGGATTAATAAATAAGATTATCCTTTATTGATCTCACAATGGAGAAATTCATTTGTTACATTTGGCTCTCAAGAAGTAATGAGTAATGAGTACTGTCACAGTTTGTAAAGCCCTTTTTTCCTACGTCTTTTCCCCAACTCCCTAGAGCCGTAAGGTCCAAGGAGTGAAAAAGCTCATTTTTGGGACTGTTCTTATAGCAAACATTTTGTTATACCCTTTTAGTAGATGTAAACAAAATCTTTAATAGACTAATTGATTAAATTACAATTAACCAGTCATTGAAATAGTTGTGAACTATTTTAGTACTAATTGATTAATCGTTTCTGGTATATACACAGACTTGGTGAGACCAAGACTTGCATAAAAATGTTTCTTTTTTTTTAAATGGAAAAAACCTCTTTGTCTTTAGGGTATATCGTTTTTTTATTTTTTATTTAGGGTATTAAAGACATTGAATTATCAGGAAGCAGAATGAGCCCTTCACTTACTGTTGTATAGCCTAATATCTCCCAAACTGCCCAATTTTATCTGTACGGGACAAGCAAATGTCAATAATATGGCCCGGAAATATAATAATATATAGTATATAGAGGAGAGGAAAGGAAACTTCGGCTGTTTCAGACAAATATATCCAAATTGATTGGGTGGCACGGTGGCGCAGCAGCTAGCTCTTGTGCTTCACAGCAAGAAGTACCAGGTTCAATCCTTGGGTTGGGCCTTTCTGTGTGGAGTTTGCATGTTCTCCCCGTGTCTGTGTAGGTTTCCTTCGGGTTCTCCGGTTTCCCCTACGACAAACCATGTACAATAGGCCAGGATGAATGGGAGTGTGTTTGAGAGCGTGAGTGGGTGACGACAAATGGAAATTAGCCCATGGCAACAATCCGCATGGCATGTTTACATGCGTAGTCCCATGTATGTTCATTACCCTGCACTATCCTGACCAAATACCAAGTAAAGAAAATAATATATTTTTTTTTAAAGGGACTAGACAGGAGTTGACATTTTTTTACTTGCTACTGCCACCTCAGGTCTTACGCATAACTTCAGTCTCTATGTTAAAGCAGTACTAAGTAACTCTTGCCCCTAGAGCCCATAAGCGCCACTGCAGGTGTCGTAGCATTTGTGTTTTTTTACTTATTGTCTGTGAGAGTAAATACTACGCTGACATAAAAGACAAAGGAGAGAGGGATAGAATCAATACACATGGATTATTTTTCACTCAAACTTGGCTGTAAATACTGTTTATGTGGCACTAGCCCGCAGTTAGCTTTGCCCGTTTGCCTGTTAGCTTCTTCTTCGTGATTCCATTGTGTTTATTGGTGGCTCCGACCCAGTGGCAGTCAAGTTGCAATTGTGGTTTTCTGGCCAGAGACACCAGGGGGAGATGAAAGACCCCCCGATCATTCCATCAATACTTGTATTACCCCCAGAGGGACTACGAAAAGGATTTTTTAAGGTAAACAAGTAACAAGTTACTTAGTACTGCTTTAAGCTGTGCATGACGATGGAGAATGTGTGAGTGACAGTGCTTTTAGCGGCAGTTGTGGTAAATGGGTCTGGGCTCATTCTACTCATTAGGACATTGCTGGAGCATGTAGGGGGTGGAAAATACATAATTTAAACATTTTTATATTCCGTGTAGTCCCTTTTAAGTTTCAGAATGAAAATAAGAAATTTAAGCCATTTTGAGTGATTTTGTTTCACTACATGAAACGAAAAATGCTCATATCAGCTTTTTCTCATTATTTAGTTTTGTTTTCAATTTGAAAATTGATACGTGGATTGGGAAGGAGCAGCTGATTTTGTTATAGAGATTACTTTTACTACCTCCAAATATTTCCTAATGTTGTTTTGCAGATCTGGACTGAGAGACGAGAGGTTGATGTTGGTACAGAGTGGCTCCAGCTCACCCTGCTTGGATCTAAGGTTAGAGTCATGCAGTGACTGCTGAAGTAGTATTTCATATCAAATAAAACCCCTGTTTTTTACTCTCACTTCAAGTAGAAATAATTAGATATCTTTATTGTCCCACCAGGGGAAATTCTTAAAATTATTATTATTATTATTAATATGATCCTGGGGGCTATGTTGTCGGGGGCTTCGTGCCCCTGGTAGGGTCTCCCATGACAAACGGGTCCTAGGTGACGGGTCAGACAAAGAGCGGTTCAGAAGCCCCTTACGAGAGACCAACAGGCCCGGTTAGAACTAGCCTGGTGAGACAAGAATGATTCCCCTCTGTATTTTTTTTATCCAGCGGGGGATCAGTCTGGTCACCCGCCCTCGTTCGCGGCTTCCGCAAAATCAATCCGTTCACGTGCAATCAGATTCGTTTATTTGCCGTGACGTGTTGTTAGCGAGCAGCGTCACTCACGGGACGCGGAAGTCCCTCAATAACAATCTACATTTTGTCATGGTACTGTAGAATCGATTAGTCATCTTTTCTGGGAATGTTCTTACACACAAGTATTTTGGAAAGACATTAATCTGTTTGTGAATAGAAAACTTACTATAGATTTACAACTAAACCTTAAAGATATTTTGTTTGGTATTTATTTAAAAATCTCCCCAACGTTTTATTTCAAATTTAATATTAATAATGGCCAAGTATCATATCCATAGCTGTAAGTACCTCAACCAAAAACCCAAACTGGTTGTATTTGAATCACTAATGTCCTCTTATTTGACCTCGTTGAATTATTGCACCAATGTCAAAGCCATGAAGACCAAAGATGTATGTAACGAATTTGCACTGTAAAGCTATTTATTATTATTATTTTTTTGTATTTCATATATTTTTATTTACACTGAAAGCTGAAGCCTTGCATACCTGAGCCTCGAGCCTTGTTTGTTGTTTTTGTATATTTTTCAATAAAAATAAATAAATAAATAAATAACAATCTACGAACGACGCACGAAAGAGAGAAAGCGTGTCTCCAATCGGCGGTAAATGACCAAAAACACATCGACAGTAGGTGAGTTTCGTGATTCATAATCCTGCGCAAATATTAACGCAAAACCGCTAATAACACCACATCAATGGCAGACGCCCACCCTTCACTGATTGGTTTACTCCGCTTCCTGTTTGCTTGCGTATGTACCGCTGTGGGAAATGGATTTGACGCAACGGTGACCAGACTCACTCGCTGGTACAGCGGTGAGTCTGGATTTTTCCAGGCTAGGTTAGAACCATGAGGCCGTCCTTCTGTGGACCCACCACCTGCAGGAGGAGCCATAGGGGCTGGTGCAATGTGATTTTGACAGCTCCAACAGCTGCCCCCACGACCCGGCAATGGAAAAGTGGAAGAAAATGGATGGATGGATGGATTATTATTATTTTCTTTAAAATGCTTGTGTGTTCCATTTGCTGTCCCGGGTGTAAACCATGCTCCTAGGAGACAACAAACTTGAGAGATGGTCGTTCTATTTCAGAGACAAAAACGTCTTCGTATATGCGCTGTTTCCAGATTTTTAATTCTGCATTAGGTCTATGTTTCCAGGAATTTGGTCTGTGAGCTTGTTCAGATCATTTTAACAAGTCTGAGTGCTCCAATGACAACTGGAATCAGCAAACTGTGACACATGTCTGCACATTTTGCTGATTTCAATTTCCAGATCTTTATATTTAGATAATTTTTCACAAACTTTCACTGAAGTGTTTCTTTCAGATGGAATTGACAATTGTTGTGGTTTTGAATGTTGTTTACTGCTGGGCTAGGCCTCACCCACCCTCCACTCTAGGGAGATACAGTACATTCTATCTACGTCACTTTTTCTCCATTGCCAGTATTTTTGTATCTCGTTTAATTTCCATCCACAATGTTGCAGCTGTATATGTAGTAACTGGTACAGCAAGGGCATTAATTGCTGTAAATCTATTGGCTGCATTCAGCTCACTTTCCAGAATCATCCGAACTCTCCTATAGTATTCTATAGGAGAGTTCATATAAGTGTTGGATTCCATCTCCTTCACATATTCCAATGTATTTGTAAGATGATTCTTGTTCTAGTTCTTTATTATTATTATTATTATTATTATTATTATTATTATTATTGCAAAGGTGCTGTAAGTCCCAGCTTTACAGCTGTCACTCTTTTGTCCAGTGACCAGGTCACAACCAGCAGCTACGATAAACACTACTCTTGACTTGAATATTTCTAAAAGGTATTGTGTTTAAGCTGGCAGCCCTGTAGAGAAAGCCTGTTCTTGAAAAACATTTGCATTGTAGATATCAGCTATTATAACTGCCCCTTACCTGAATCAATCATCATTATCAATCATCAATCATCTTGTTTGCAAACCATGAACGTAATTGTTATTTTCAATGAGCAGCTATTCCTTTTTGCTTTCCAGTCGTCTGGACAAAGTGCTGGCCACACTGGTACGGGAGCGTAAGACAGACTTGGTGATCATTGAGGGCATGGGTCGAGCCATCCACACAAACTACTACGCCATGCTCAGCTGCGAGAGTCTCAAGATGGCTGTCATCAAGAACTCGTGGCTTGCCGACCGCCTGGGAGGAAAACTGTTCAGTGTTGTCTTCAAGTACGAGGTACCAGCAGGGAAACCCAGCCAAGACTGTTCAGCTTCAATACCTTTGTGAGCTTTATGTAGCTCTTCAGTATTAAAGATGAGCCATTGGACATGAATGGACAAGAGAAATGAATGTATTATGATTGTCATATACTGCTGCTGGGAGAACAGGTTGCACATGATTCATTCGACTCTGTAATTGTGACTTTGGGTTCTTAAGCCAAATATGATATATTTTTTCACAAATTCATCCAATTCTCAGGCCATTATATACTTTTTGTTTATCATCACTGCCATTTGAACTGTTTGCGCCTGTGGCAGAATGTGCTTTCATCAGTTTTTACTGCTTTACTACTGTTATCAATGTCTGGCTGATATCTCTATTCATATACAGTATATAGGTTGTTGTGGCATGTCTCAGAAAGAAGTTTTGTCTCACACATTAGCATAAAATGTTATTCTTTTCAATTGTAGTCAACTGCCAAAGCACAACACTGTCCAGCCACTTTGGAGGATTGTACAGTTAGGCTTACGCTTGTTGGTGACCTTTTGTCAGAGTGAATGAAACATGTGGAGGTAATTATAGCTTTTAACAGTGGCACTCTCTGAGTGGATATAATGTGCCTTGAGACGGATGTAATAATTGTTAATTTTTCAATATAATATACTCAGACACTTGTTTGAAAACCAACTGACACCAATGACGAGAAAGAAGTATTACATTAGTCTATTAAGTGGCGTTCACTATCGCTTATATGTAGCTCTTAAAATATCTGGGAAATGCCAGATACGTAAGTTAGAGAAAAATATAATTTTCTCCAGTAATTTCAGTTCAGTTTAAATAAATGTATATTTATTAAATACTTCATGATATGAAATATTTAAATCTTTCTATTTGCCATAGTGGTGTAAATTATGGTGGTTTTAATTTTTTTTAATGATAAATCTTTTATATTTTATTTTTAATTGTTTTAGGTGGCTCCACTTACATTGATTTGAGCTTCGTGGACATTAAAAGTGCTGCTTTGTTCAGGGGAAAAATAAAAAGTTACACTTTTAAAGAATCACATCCATTTGTGAGAAATAATATGCTGTAGGCCGGCCTTCAGGGCGAAACAAGACCGTCCAGTTCGCCCTGTCATACTTATTTTCCCGATAATGACCGGCATTATCCTGCTTATTATACGGCTATTTGCCAACTGTACACACACAAATAAACTTCATACACTTTTATGAAGGCAGAAAGGTTTATGTAATGATTTCCGCGGCAAATAGTTCCCAAAAGTTTGCGCGTTGCTTGGCAACGTTTGTTGATTCCAGGCAGTGTGGCTAGGCTAGTAGCAGCATGGCTAGCTACTTATTGCTAGCCCAGCTACTTAAGGTGCAGTTCGAGAGGAGGAATGGTGGTGAATCTCTGGGTACGTTGAAAGTCGGACTCCCGTTAACTTCACGAGCGATTCCCCCAACTTTCTCGCAGGGACAGGGACAGAGATAGTGTCCGCTACTACTACTTGCGGAGGGATATGAAAGACCTGGCAGTGGTCATTATTTTTTCAGAGGTCCGAGAGACCGGTAATGACCGGTAGAACGTTGGAAAATCACAATCAAGTCAATGGAGCGTTCTTCTTGCATTGTGAAGCAATAATTAACATCTCAGTGCACCGTACGACTAGTTCACTTCATTGCTAAAAATTATTCACAAACATGAATATTAACACTAAACACTATAACACTATGTTTATCAAGCTGTAAAAGAGATTACCCAAAGATACAGAAACAAGATCACATTAATTAATCTGATTAAACTGCAGAAACTCTTTTCAATCACATGACTGAAAATGATGTTAAATTCGAATAACAAATGCACATTTTGTGCGTATGCCATCTGTAGATACTTGTGAAATACATGTGATTATTCCAGTTGAAGCACAATTTGGAGAGATTGTCTGACAATCAATGTTAATTTAATTGTTTTATATTAATCTATGTTATTTTTCTTGAGTTTTTCTGGATGAGGCTGTGTCCATACAAAGCGGGGAGCTGTGAGTAGTTGGCCCATAAAACTTTCTTTGCACTGTTGGCAAATCTTTTGCGCTCTTTCACATCTTATGGTTGAAGATTTAAAAAGCATTTTTCTGTGATCCCTGGCCTGATTAAAACATTTACATACTGATTTTGAGTTAGCCTGACTTTTGTCTGACAGGACTCTTTCTGCCGCTTAGCTGCCACCAGACAGAGGCCTCTCGTTCTTCTCCTGCGCACAGAGCACAGTCGTGCTATCAGCTCCTTCACTTGGGGCGACGGTGGCGCAGATGGTAGAGCGGGTCGTCTCATGATCGGAAGGTCGTTCGAATCCCAGCTCCCGCAAATGCACGCTGTGTTGTGTCCTTAGGCAAGACACCTCACCTTCCTTGCCTCCGGTGTTTGCGTACATTGGCGTATGAATGAGAGTGTGAATGGGAGACTGGTTCCTTACTGTAAAGTGCTTTGGGCCTGATAAAAGCCCAATATAAGTTGAGTCCATTTACCACCATTCACTTGAAAAGGGGAGATTTATTTAATTAGCCTGTATTTTCCAATTGAGTAAATAGAAAAACAGTGGCAGACCTAACAGCATAGTCAATGTTATGATCAGATGTGCTAAGCAGTTGGCCGAGCAGAGCAAGGTTGAGATGGAACAACATAACCAAAAAGAAAATCACTCAGTGGAGTGAGTTGTTGAAACCAACAGATAGATGAGTTTCGCAAACTCTTCCACTAGATGGCAGTACTCCAATAAAAACATCATGGACGACGCGTGGATTGATGAAAAGGCCAATTTCATTGTTCAACTGAAGGTAAAGCATGTATGCAGTATGCTATAAGTAATTACATTTATTACAATACGGTGTACAGTGGCCTCAGATGGCCTAGGCGGGTTGTCTTATAACCAGGAAGGTGGCAGTTCGAATTCCCGGCTGCCAGTTTGTTCCACCCGACCTTGCTTCCTGTGACCTGCGCAACACTGTGTGAATGGTGAGTGTTCCTTTGATGTAAAGAAGTAGGGCTACCAAACGTAGGTTGAAAAGCCACTAAATCGCTAGATCTTTTCCGTATAGAGTATTTCAAACAAAATTGTATTGATAATGAAAACAGATATGACAAAATGCAGGTTGATTGATGATTATTAAATGTCATTGTTTTCAGAATCAGATTAAAAATATTAC
Source organism: Neogobius melanostomus (assembly GCA_007210695.1). NCBI lineage: Eukaryota > Metazoa > Chordata > Actinopteri > Gobiiformes > Gobiidae > Neogobius > Neogobius melanostomus. The sequence goes on along the minus strand of VHKM01000073.1, from coordinate 2,805,898 downwards.
TCTAAAAAAGAAAAGAAAAGAAGCGCAACACTAGCTATATTCCATCCTGTTGTGAAATTAATGTTGAAGGCAATAATTAGATCTGTAATGACCGCTGAATAACTGTTTGAAGTTTTTGACTGTCAGCCAAAACTGAGAAATACTGTTTTTAATATACATAATACATGGCAAAACTGCAAAATACTTTAATTGCAGGTTGAAAATAGGCATACAAAATATTGTTTCTCCTAAAAGATTGAAAGTGAGTTAGATCTCACACACAAATGATTTAAACTGTTTTCAGTCTAATGACAGAAAATTACACTTCTACACTATTTCATCTTATTAATGTTTGTAATCACACAATCCAATTTGGCATAGGCTCTGTATCACAGTGCATGTTAATGAATACACATAGGTCTCATGCATGTAAACAAGCCACACCGGATTGTAGCCTTGTCCCCCATGCACACTCTCAAACACACTCTCATTCATCCTGGCCTATTGTACATGTTTTTAGAGAACGAGATTTTAATAGTTTTATTTTAATCCATGTTTGTTCCTTGTTGAGTGAGCATTTCTCGATGTCGCCGTGTCTGTAGAGCGCGGGGATCTGTGAGTTGGCCCATATTAAAACACTAGTTCCTCTGGTGGTGTATCTTTATTGGTTTATTTACAGTGCATGTTAATGAACAAGCCACACGGATTGTAGCCTTGGGCTAATTTCCATCCGTCGTCCCCCATGTGCACTCTCAAACACACTACATCCTGGCCTATTGTACATGTTTTAGTGTAGGGGAAACTGGAGTACCCGGAGGAAACCTACGCGGACACGGGGAGAACATGCAAACGCCACACAGAAAGGCCCCGTCTAGCTTAGCTTGACACCCCAGTACGTGCCGCTTGATTCCTGCTGGGAGCCTGTGAGCTGATAATGTATGAAGGTCCTGGCAGGTGGTCCCACTGCAGTGCTTCTCCATCACGTCTCCAAATATTCTGCCAGGAAACCGCCAGATACGACGCCGTGGAACACAGAGATTGTTCTAATGCAACTAAATACCCAATTCCCCATGTTTAAGACTTACATAGCTGCTGGAATAGACCTAGCCATATAGGATCCAATGAGATTAATCAAAAGGACATAAACTAACTATTCTTTCTTGAGACATTTAATCAAGTTGATTTCTGAATGTAACTGCAGTGGCTCAGACCATCTGTTGCTTTTCTCCTTCTAAATACATTTCTAATTATATCAAGCAAGCAAGACTCAAAGCACATTGATGAAGAGGTTTACAGGAAACAGTGCAGCATTGACTGTTCTCTAATTTTACAGTAACGGTATTCAGCGATTTCTAAAGAGCCACTCACTGGAGTTATGGACTCCACACTTTGAGGCCAATCATCTATTGGGATTTTTGAAGAAATTAGAATTTTAAAGGATCTGTATCATGCTATTTTAGCCATTCCAAAGAAGAGTATTGGCATTTATATGATAAATATATGTACCTCTACCAATATGGAGCACTATTTTTGTGATAAATATAAGTATAAGTAAGTATATATATGAGTATAAGTATTTTCTGGAGGTATTTTTCCAACCCGGAAGACACACCGCTTGGATTGAGTTAACTCCACCCCCTCTCTCCACTCATACAACTTTAGCAGTAGTAGAAATATAAATATCACAGCAAAAAGTGAAGTTACTTCATGATGCAGTTATAAGTTATAAATGGCTAACGCACACGCTAACACGCAACTGGCCGCTCCATCGGGTGTTTCCATTATGGCACTCGCGTTGGTTATAAAAGTTAATCCACTTTGATTCAGGCCAAGGTTCACCAAACATCCATCAAGTGACGGTCACAGACAAACACTATTTTAGCTAATAGTTGCTGAATCCCGGAGAGAAATTCCAACTTCTGGCGAGTGGCCTCTTCTTAGGAAGGTTGAATAAAGTCTTGTCCTCGGAGCCAAACGCGCTTTTCTCCGCGACATTATCGTTAGGTCAGAAAAAGAACAGGTGTCCAGACTCCAGAGTAGGTTAGAAAGAGCTCCTTCTTCACAACTTTCGGTGCAAACACGACATCCGTTCAGACGCTCAGGGGATGCGTTTGTTTTTCGTTCTTGTTCTTGTTCTTGTGGTTTCCGGCAGACTCACGCCAGAAGGCGCATTGCTGCCTTTCACTGTTTGTTTTCTCTGCAGGGGCAGCGCGGACACGTCAGTCACTTCCTTTTTTTTTCTTTCTTTCTTTCTTACGACAGAAACAATGAAAAAGTTGTTTTACAAATTAAAATCAGGCCGTAAGGCATTAGAGACGTCGAGCACTTCCGTTCCTTTCTGACGTCACAAGGGAACAAGTCAGTGGTTTACCAGGAGAGGGCAGAGTAGCTGCTCAGAGAGCAGGATTCAGGAGGACTGCTGGAGAACTGTGTGAATGAAGCCAAAAACCGCTCTGGGGGTGTTTTTGATATGGAAATAGCATAACAACATGGCTAAAAGCTCCAAAAAGTTGATTTTGCATGATATAGGACCTTTAAAAGTCTGGTCATTTTATGCATAAAAAAAATCACTTACTAATTTATAAAACTTCCTCACTTCTCCTTTCATAAATTGACAATAATGACCTAGCTGAGATAATTTTGAGGTTTTAATGTTTATTAAACAAATTGTAGAGGCATGTATGGCTAACCCATTGTAAAATGTAATTTGCATCATATGACTGAATAAATTACACTTGATGATACATAGAAACTCCTCAATTGAAATGTTTCATTTCATCATGTCTCATTTCACACCCAGGATGAGCACATGTACCGTAGTAGAGAAACTGTTTTGGGAAAAAATGTAGATGGTAGCACATCACTGGTTTCATCAACGACTATCGAAACAGAAATACTCACATAGCTGTTTATTTTGGCTAACGTGTTTCGGCATAAGCCTTCCTCAGGCTGATTTCTCTGACTTATATAGCCTATGTATCTACCAGGTGGACAAAGGGACAGATAAACCAATCATCTTGCAGTGCTCCTTAGACCTAGACAAGTCATGTTATGGGATGTTTTGCTTCTGATGCCATTCCTGCTAAACTCAATGCAGTTACGTCGGAAAAGTCATGTGTCTTGTACTGGTACACGATACAAAAAAAACAACTCTCCCATATATTCCTTGTCTGCACGCAGTTACTAATTCAATTAGCATTTCCATAATCAAACTTGAGATTCTAGTGTTTTAATCTGTACCAATTTTTTCTATTCATTTTTACAATCCAAACAGCCTCCATGATTCACATCACACTACTGGAGTCTTTATTACATTACAATTAAAGCAAGATGTGAACTTGAGAAGGCAAAAAAGAAAAAAAGCTACATCTGTCAAACCACAAATCCCCAAGAGACATGGCCATTCATTGGACCCATTTCCACACACACCCTAGGGCATGACTTTAATTTCTTATATCTTACAGGCTTGATACCTCAGGATAACCGATGAATGCATAGTTAGTGGTTGTTTATGGTTTGTATATGACAAGGTTTTAACCCTGTAATGCTTTTGTATATAGAAACTAATACATTGAGAAAATCCATTATCTCCAAACAGCAGACTCACACCCACTGTGTTCCACAACATTGTTAGTGCCTTGTCAGCATTGTCCTTCTTGAAACCAAAGCTCTATAAGGTCACCACATCTAGTGCATGTTCCACACAAACAAAGGGCCAAATAAATAAGTCTAAAATGTCAAACAATCCCCAGAGGTAATCACCGCAATCACAGACTCAGTATATTTCACAGTTTAAACAGCCACAAGCCACATGAGCTACGGTTGTCTTACTGGAGCTCTGCAGTACGGAGAATGAACAGCCCATGAAAAATGCAGTGTGCAGGTCTTTTGCAGCAGACTACACTATTCAGTGGTCTTTCTCACTATAGAGGTGGTGAGCTTGGTTACTGCAAAAATAGTAGTCAATATTATTCACAATAGAAGTAGATTTTTCTTTGAAAAACACAAAAAGGTTATAAATAGGTTGTAAATCGATTTACTAAAACTACTGTTAAGCTATATAAAAATGCATCTACACTCACACTTCAGCTAATTGTTAACCTGTACCACATTTGAACCTCACAATTCTGATGTGAATAAGAATAACCTAACCGCTTGTAAATAACCTGTCAAACTGGTTGGGACAAGTATAGTGGTCCACATAATTGGGCTGTTATTGAGGGACCTGCGTGTACGTGGATGCGCGGGGGAGCAGGCGCGCCGGTGGCACTGCCTCTCCTCCCTCTCCTCCTCCTCCTCCTCCCTCTCCTCCCTCTGATGCTCCCAACACATCTCGTCCGGGAGAGAACGGAGCGTAGCAGCCGAGTTTGATCAGTCCCGCTGCCATATGAAGGAAGCCCATTTCAAAGGACGAGTACGCAGCGCAAAGTAGCCCGGGTAAGGCGCGTTTTGTTACCTTTCACCCTAACTTGATCATCTCCATGTTGTCGGTTAGGATATAGCAACTCATCCGGGAGCACTTTAAGTCTGTTTTATGTGCCCCACACACGCAAACATTTTAGCTTGCTCAGTTTGCTTCCCTCGAACGCGCGTAAAATATCTCCGCGTAAGTACAGCCTTGTCAACTTCACTCCCGCATAAGAAACCACTTCAGTTTTAGTGGCGTTCTCATTTGAATCTGCAGTAACGCGAGACACTGCAGGTAAATAGGAGGAAAAAAATATAATAATAATGGATGTCAATTTCTTTGAAACTTTTCTGGAGGAGAAATGCGAGGTAGAATGTATTGCATGTTATGTGTGTGTGTGTGTGTGTGTGTGTGTTTTTAGTTTTTTTTAGTTTTTTTTTACAATGTGTAAAAATGACCAAAATTACCTGTGGTCTATTTGTGGTGAAGAATTTGATCAATGGAGGTTTAAATTTATGAGCGTGTTTTGTTGACGTAGCCTATCAGTCAGGCCTCCAATGGGCAATATCTTGTTTTGTCTTTGAAACCAGTTAAATATGAACTTGTGGATGGGGGAGAAAAGAGGGGAAAACGTAAAAAAGAAAAAAAATCATTGTCATTGTAATCAATGTAAATGTTGGTGTCTCTAGGCGCCACGATGTGAGAAAAATAAGCTACATTTCTAGAAAACGGCCTTTGTTGTTACAATTTTGTATGCAAATCTATGGCGAAACATTGAATCAGTGCAATAATAAAACAGCATTCTGTGTAGATTAAGAAATGCCTTTGTTTCTAAGTGAAATGTGTAATGTTAAAAGAGCAACAATAGCATTTTGAGTTTTGCCTGGCTGTGCCCCCATGATAATTTCGCAACTGGGGCGAGGTGGGTCCTGGTACAGTAACAATAAAGGCTTAACTCGGGCCAGTTTAATGACAGCGTCTGTTTCCTGATATTCTTCCTGATGTTCTGTCATTTCCCGGGCCGAGGGGAAGGTGCAGAGAATCCAAAAATGATTGCAGTGATTAACTCCACCCTGACAGCTCGTTATCACTGCACTAGTCTGGGTTATGCTGCATACGCTAATGGCCCATCATGTTTGCGGGGAAATGACAGGAGATAGCCTAGACTAGAATAGGAGGGGGGGGGGGGGGGGTTCCGTGTGGCATCATCGGATTTTTACAAGTGCAATATGTGAGATATTTTTTGGCTTTGGTGAGATGGTGGTGGTAATTAGCTGGATGTCAGTTGGTGGGCTATGATCAGAGCGAAGGACCCCTGAGTGAGCGACCTCGAGCAAAAACACAAGCCACATTCATTATTTGTTACATGAAAGACGAGGTAATGCAAGGACACGCTGCGTTGTTTGGTGTTCACTTTATTTCCATTATTGGCCAGTATCTGAGTGAACGGTGTATCAGTCAAACATCATGTAGACTTTAAATGTTAACGCACAACCTATTTATTTTTGTTAGTTTATTTGAACAGAGAGAGAAAACTGAGTCAGGGGGAACACTCTCTAGCACAGCCTGTCTCTCTAATTGTTCTACAACATCTGACAACACTGGATTAATGGCAGCCTGAGCAATTTGGCGTTTATAAAGTTAAAATGCTTACGGCCTGGGGTCACCTCGGGACCCCCTCAGAACAACTGGAGGACGTGTGCGTGGATGGATGGATGGATGGATGGATAGATAGATAGATAGATCTGAGTAACTCAATATGCACTTCACATAAAGGGGATGGTGATTTGGAGCAATTCTGAGAAGGCCAAAAAAGTTAATAAGTTACAGTTTGAGGTCATATATTGATAAATGGTCTTAATTTATACAGCACCTGTACCTACATTAGGTACTCAAAGTGCTTTTGCATCAAGGAGACACTCATCATCATCAACACTCTCATTCAAATCCCAGTACAGACACTGAAGGCAAGGTGGGTGAAGTGTCTTAGACTTACGGCACTACTACTTACAGCAGTTCTCCACCACTGGAGAGACTCCGGCGTTCTGCGATAACTCAAAAAACATGCACAATCAGTTAACCCTTCATGAGCTCCTGATCATGAATCCAGCTCAGGATCTGGAGGTGGGTCTCCAGGTGCAGCACAGTGGCTGCCCATGTGGTAGGGATGGGTCAAATGCAGTGGACACATTTTGCTACCGGGACCAGGGCACCTTGGCATCTGAACTTATTTACTTTTTTTGTGAAGTTTGATTTAAGTTTGGCTTGTATAATTTGATTACAAAAATCAATCTCGGCTTGAACACATCTGTCTGATCGAATCTCAATGATCACTCCACTACTGCGGGACTAATTGCTTGTTCACAAAAACTTGTTTATTTTGTTCACTCATCACGCTTCACTGACAGTCTGGTCCAGGCAGCTAAAGCTTTGTTAACATTTGGGACTGTATATAACAAGTGAGCACCTTTAAAATAAAACAATTGTCTTGCATATATTTCCTGAGTACTTTGATTCAAAAACAAATTCTATTTAGACAAAGTAAGGCTTAATCAGGACTAAAGACCAAACCTCAGCTAAATGTGCACAAGTGCAAAATGGCGCAAGTAGCAGCACAAGGACAAAACTAAAACTCAACCTAGGACTAAACTTAACCAAGAAAAGAAAAATAGGGATGCTATATATTCTTGAGAGATATATTTTCCACTTAAACAAGATAAACTATAGTGCTTTAATTTCCTCATCTACGACTTTACGTCTTCACTTGTCTTCTTACATCTCACTCTCACCCCCTTTTTTTTTCAAATCCTTGCTTTTGTCTAACTCATTCTCTCTGCTCTCTGCGGGACTCCTCTCGCGCTGCCACTGGCGCTGTTTATGTCTGACGGCTCTTTTCGAAGCGCGCCTCTATGTGGGTGTCTGAAGGAGAATCCCACCCGCTGTTGCTGAATACTAGAGCGTGCATGTGTGTGTGTGTGTGTGTGTGTGTGTGTGTGCAAGACCTGGTTCCCTCAAAACCAAGATAAGAGCAGCAAGATGTAACCATGCATCACATCTGTTGTACCTATTGGACCAAATTACCAGCAGACCTCTGTGTCTTTTCTATGGCCTACTTGCAGACAGATGGACCTTCCCTTATGGTCCTTTATCATCTACTACTTTATGCAATAAAAGCTGTAAATGTGTCATCTGTATTGTTTAGAGACAAAGCACTCTTAGATGACCTACGCTGGGGTCAGTGGTCATTGTACAAGATGTGTACTGGCAAAAGGTCTGCGACTAATGATTATTTCAGTCGACTGGTCATACGGGCATTTTTGTTTTTCAATTTAATTTCAACCAGATTAAAGTAAAAGAATGCAGACAAATATATTTTTGATAAAGTATAGTTATATAAATAATTAAGTACTTTTTTTTTTTTTTTACCAAATCACAAAATGTATGCTGCTCTTGTGGCATTTTTATTTAACTGTAGCAATTTGTAATACAATCTGTGTCTGTTTATAGTCCAGGTAACAGATATTAAAGGTGCAGTAATCAATTTATTTCTCTGGTAATAGAGTACATTTCTTTTTCCATCATAGGCCTGCCTACATTCTAAACACAGGATTTTGTGAGAAATCCGTGTGCTGGTAGTATCTAAACAGCGCATTTGTATCTATTGCTAATGCAGAGTGAGAGTCCCCGGTCATTTCTGATGCGCTCTGCCGTCTGAAAAAGCTGCGCGTGAAACATGTATATAATAGATCCACACGAAGAATCAAGATGTGTGAGAGGTATTGTGAGAGTCAGAAATGAGTTGGGGAAAAATGCAATATTTGATAAATGTCTTGAATATGATGTTAATTATATTATTTCAGTATTTTACTAGCCAATAATAGAGTGTGTTCCAAATCAAGGCTATAAAGTAGAAAAAAATCACTAAAACTGTACATTGTTACCATGTGCTTGTGTTAATAATAATAATAATAATAATAATAATGCATTGGTTTTAAATAGCGCTTTTTTGGACACTCAAAGACGCTTTACATTGCACTATTCATCCACTCCATTGGTGGTAGTAAGCTACTATTGTAGCCACAGCTGCCCTGGGGTAGACTGACATAAGCGAGGCAACCAGTCTGCGCCATCGGCCCCTCCGACCACCACCAACCACTCACTCACTCACTACATTTGCTTGGCTTCCTGGTGTTACCAAACGGTCTCCCATCCAAATACCGACCAGGCCCTTCCCTGCTTAGCTTCCAAGGTCTGACGGGATTGGGCATAGCAAAGGCGGTATAGTTTCAGGCTCTTTCAGATGGAAGACCGCAGTGACTTTGTGATATAGTGCAGCTTCTAGTGATTTAGATTTTGTGTCACCTAATAGGTGTGTTTAAGATGAGCCGGGCGGGCTCAGGCGCTGCAGGAGCATCAGGCCGTGTGTGTCTATTGTTTCATGTACCGCCCGCCTGCTGCAGCCGCCTGCAGTGCCTGAGCCCACCTGGCTCATCTTAAAACACACCATTGCGATAACAATAATTTGGCGATTGATTGTGCAGTTCTACTAGTCGACTAGTCACAGGACCTTTGTGGCTCTACAGTATAATACAAAATATTTACTTAAATTTGACAACTTTGTGAAGATCTATGTGCAAAGTAACGTAATGTGATCTTTACCATAAACAGCTGGAAATACATGATGTAATTAAAGCTTTTCTTTAAACTTGGTAATTAATCTGCCTGGTTTTCTTTTAACCTAAATCATTGATACAGTTTCAGTGTCGCTTGCTAAGACCTATTAAAATAATTTAATTGAACTAATTGCTTGTTCACAAAAACTTATTTATTTTGTTCACTCATCACGCTTCATTGACAGTCTGGTCCAGGCAGCTAAAGCTTTGTTAAAGGGATATTTCAGGATTTTCGACATAGGGCCTCATTTCCTAGTTGTCCAGAGTGCTGTGGATTTCTGGAGATTTTTTTGTATATAATTCATGCAGTCTTTATATTTGAAGAGTTTCATGGCGCTAGGCTAGTGCAAGGCTAGTGCATTTCTACGGTAACAGCTAGCCTGTCTGACCCACTCCACAGTGCACCTAAGGCAAATCACTTATAACGCCAGACTAACGATATAAATGTCTGTGTCGATAGAATAATTTTAACCATTTTGCATTTAAAATAACTTATATTTGAGCAGCATCAGCTTCGTGGTGATCTGCTAGAAAATAGCAAATGATGCAAAAATGCGATGATTAATGTGATTCAAGGTCAGTTTTATTTCTAAAATTATTCTATCGACACAGACATTTATATCGGTAGTATGGTGTTAAAAGTGATTTGCCTCAGGTGCACTGTGGAGTGGGTAAGACTGTTTTTAATGCAGGCTAGCTGTTACCACTAGACTTTTCAAATATAAGGACTGCATGAATTAAAAAAAAAAAAATTTAAAAAATCACCAGAAATCAACAACACTCTGGATAACTAGGAAATGAGGCTCTATGTCAAATATCCTGAAATATCCCTTTAACATTTAGGGCTGTATATGGCTAACAAGTAAGCACCTTTAAAATAAAACAATTGTATTGCATATATTCCTGAGTACTTTGATCCTTCACTGTGCATAGAGGTTTGCTCGATAACTCAATGATTAATGATTAAACATCTTATTTTTATTGTGTGTGTATTTTGTTAGAAAAAGAGAACTTTCTACCTTGTAGTTTATTACAGCCTTTTGCTAAATTAAATAAACCCATTGTTTTTAAAGTTGTGTCGCATTTAAATAAATATCTTTTTGATCTCTTGTCTCATTTGACAACAGTGGCATTGACATGAATTTGTAAATTCCATTGAACCCAAACCGTGTCAGATGAAGCTGTCCAGATCTCCCTGTGTCAACAAACTGGCGAGCACACTGTACCTGCTTTAATCTTTCAGTGGACAGGAGCCTCCTCTGTGTGACATGACGGCCCCTTAGTCGCCTTCTGTTCCTTTGGGGCTTTGTTTGTGACTTCCTTATGGCCCCGCTGGTTGCTACGAGAGATGAAACTGCAGGAGCAGATGGGGTTTGGAGACACAGCAGGTGAAGCTGAAAGATGAAGACAAACAGTGGTTTAACGCAGGACACTAAAAACGTTCTGTTAGCCCACTCTGTCCAAACTGGAGTCCATTCACTGATAAAGTCCCACTAACCCACTGGGCACATACCTGTAGAAGACATTTCATCACACAGTAACCATGCCCTCTAAAAGTCTCCTCTTTGCAATTTAGTGCAAGATGACCTATTATTTCATACTTGTCTCACTTGCACTCTCCCTGCAGACGGTCTGAAAGCCGCAAGCATTTGGTTATAACACAAACATTTGTTCGTCAATCCTCAATTATATAAATGACTATGATTTATAAGTTATGCCCACATGGACTGCTAAAGTTGCAGCCAAAATGAAAAATAATCTCCTTTTTGTTCCTTTGTACTGATTGTTTTTTATTTCATTTTTTTTTAGTTCTTCTCTAATCAGGACAGATGAATATGTGATCAGAAAGAAAATATAACATTTAGCGAAACACTGCAAGATAAGGATAATTACTCCTTCACAGTTTTTTGCTGTTCCATCATTGTGTTGGTTCATATAAAGCTATGCACTAATAACAAACCCACTACTTTCATTGCCACTTTTCCGTTAATTGTTGGATATACTTTGAAAGTTGAATCTCCTCTTTACCAAAACACCCATTGCAAATAGACCATAGAATTGTCTTCATATTTGCCACAACAAGGGATTTGAACAACTGATGCAAAGAATTGCTCAAGGCTACATTTGCTTGAAATGATTTGTGATAATTCATAATTTCTCTACTCACTCTATTTTCTCTCTATTGTTGTGTAAATTGCCCTTGATGTCCCAGATAATATGATTCTTCTCGGTTTCTTATCATTTCTTATAACTTATCCATTCTTTCTTCTGAAACCTTCTTTTCTCTGTTCAGATCCAAGTGGCCCAGTTTTCTACTGTGGCAATGTTTATTCTGATCATTAAAACATTTTACACAAAGCTGGAGCCCTATTAGATATGTGAGTATTAACACTTCTAGCCCCTGCAGCAGACTCTCTTTTGGCTGTGGCCTACCTTTATGACAATTATGAAACAGTGCGTGGTAGGAGGTTGTTGTTTGCACTGGTTGTTTATCAAATACCGACCTAGAATCCCACCCCGAGTGCTCCATTATAGTGGCTGTTGTGGGTCTCCTCAAAGGACCACCTGTTAGCAGCTCATGTGAGGAGCGAGCACAGAAAGGAGGCCACTGCTGTGTTCAGACAACCAGCCCGCCTCCTTCCCCTTTCACTTCTCGCTTCCTTTCAGGTCTACGGCTGCAGATTGGATTGATGCATGCCGTCCCTGTCGACTGGTCCCTTCTTTTATGCCGGAGAATTGAGTTTGTGGAGTCAGAACATTAGCTTTTAACTGTTCTCATATTGTCCCGCGCTTTGGGATCATTTATCTCGAGTTTCAGTCAAGTGAACAGATGTTGTCTGGACAAAACTGTATTATATTATAAGTGTTTCGCTCATTTCTGAGATAATATTAAGTCCAACTGTTACAGTAAAACATAATCAGGTTAAACACAGTTGTAGAATATTTGGATATCAGCAGCAAAATCTAATATACCCCATGCACAATCCACTCAAATTATTATCTCAGTCCTTCAGCAGTGAAGCCATTATCCTGCTCAACGCTCTCTGTCTGATGCATTGTCGAAATAAGGTCCTACAGACTCAGTCAGCTTTGTGCCCATGTTTGCAAACTTCACAGCTGCCCGGGTCCCGAGCGGCCAGGCGTTGACTTCGAATCTCACCGGAGCTTGGTCTGCCCTTGGCCTGCTTGTCCAATAACTTAAACAACATCACACTTTACGCCCTGAAACAACCCAATAAGGCGACGGTAAACCCAAGGGCGTGTGCGCTTTTAACTGTAAGAGCACAGACCATATCAATGCCATAAATCCACTTTCAGATGTACATTCCCATGAGCCGAAACACACAATAGCAGCAGCTCAATACTTCTCCTCCATTGATTTTTCGTTTGCCCTGCAGTCGTTTTTTTTGTCTTTAAACACAAAAGAGAAGTCCACCACAGCTTTATAATGGAGTTGTGTATCTGGGGCAATATAACGCAGATATCCATATCATTATTTACAGAGACAAACTTCCCACGGGAGGAGTGGGTGTAACTGTATGCCAGAGTAGGAAGATCCGTGCCTCACCATAGACTGTTGTGGCATCAGTTGTCTATTTTTCTAACTGGTTTTGTACTAGTCCCAGGCTGTTTGATTTATTCTTAACTTAAAGCCCCGTTCCTGGAGATTTAGAGTAACGGGACGTCATATCTCTATCCAGTCCCATGGATGGCTCTGCAGTGTGTGAATAGGTCCAGATGAAGGATGTGCTTCTTGTGGTATGTCACATAAATGAAAGCACCTGAATGGAGACCGGAGAGTCGTTTATAACAAACTGCACAGGTGCCTCTCTGTTTCTTTGTCTCTTCTTAAAACCTCCAGCTCCAGGACTAATGGCCCACTCCAGAGGCAGAGGGGCCTGTCTGTGCAGGTGAAAGATGGCTAAGGGAGAATGGGATGAGTGGAAAATACTGCTCTGAAGGCCTTTCAGATTGTAGATTTAGAGAGTGAAGTGAGTTAAAAGTACAGCATTAATAATTGTGGTGCGGCTGTATACAACATTGTGCGCAATTTTCCCACTGTGGGACAAATACATGTTTATCTTCAAAGCTCCGAGCACAAACTCTGGGCCTGAGCGCTGCTTCTGACCATTTCAGCACAGGGATACTTCAAAGTGAAAGTGATCAGTTAGCAGCATGTTACTATTAGCCGTGGCTAAATATCATTTTCTCAGCCCACAGGTGCCGCTGTTCCATGACCATGACTCTTCTTTGGACCGCCGTCCTGGTCATCCTGCTTTCGTCCCTGGTCTGTCCCATGATGCAGATCAAAGGGTACCACGTGGTAAAAGGAGACAGAGCTCAGCAGGGGGCAGCAACACCCTTCAGCACCCTCTACAGGCTCTACAGGGCTACAGCAGTGAGCACAGAAGGCATGATCGCCAGAGGTCCCGGGGCACGAAGGGGGAACTACTGTCTCGCCGCTCTCTGCACCCCTTGAGACAGCCTGAGGATGAGGGACCAGGGCTGGAGGGCATGAGTCCAGTGCGAGTGGAAATGGGACCAGTGCGGGACAAAGATAGGGGCCAACTGAGTCACAACATTTTGCTTGGGACCAAAAGGGTAGAGGTCATCTGAATGGACAGGAACGTCACATGGAGCACAGGAGGCATGGAGGAAATAAGGGGAAACATGGGAAAGGTGTGTTCACAGAATAGTGGCTTTTTTGGTTCAAATACTAGAGCTTTTACTCTTTTCTTCATCAAAAAGTGTTCTTTTGTAATTATTATTTGAATTGACTGTCAAGATTAAAACTACATTTGATTGTCCACAGGCTTCTCCCCAGGTCTAGACCTCAGATCTCGCCTTAACGACGGAGATGCCTTTGAGGACCCTGCTTTCTCAGCCCTGACCCTGCCCAGTGAACCACCCTCCCCCAGCGGGTCCGTCTTCGGCTCGGGCTCCTCTATGGTTACCACGGTTACAAACGAGCATCCACCAACGCTGCCCCCAGCCTCCACCAAACCCCAGGTAACCCCATACCAACAAAGTACTCATTACAGGCTGTGTCTGTTATGTCCCAGCATGGCTGCGGTGTGAGGGGAGTAAAGAGAAAATAGGAGTGCATTTCTGATGTTCACTTTGCCATGAAACCCCACAGCCACTAATGAACCCTTATATTGTGATTGTGAGGGAGCAGGTAGTGAAACATACACTTAATCTGGCTTAGTCTATTGGCTCTCTGTATATGTGATATGCTAGGTATCATAAAACATGTACAGCCTTTATTAGAAATCGAGCTGTGTGATTAGGCCTGCAAGGTGAATACATCATTGTGTGCAATAGCCACATAAAGAAATTTACACCAACAACACAACTTTATACAGCCATGCGATTTCTGACTGTATGCTTTCATATTTTCACTATTATGCGTAATATTGGGGACAGAAGTAGTGCAATGGTTTAAGCTTTCACACACTCCAATCACAGTAATAGGGTGACATTAAGGGCATCAGGTGGAAAAATATGACAAATTACCAAACAACTGGATTTAAATAGCAACACTAAAACCAAAGCAGAGCAGCCAAATGATCACATATCATTGTACATTACTATGTACGCAAAGCCGACTTTGGTGTAAGAAGCTTTATGTAAATAACATTGTAGTGAGACTCAACAAGAATGAAGTAACCAATTTACGAGTCATACTTTAATTTTTAACAGCTGACTCAAAGTAAAATCCTCACAGTTGCATTGCTAGTTAATTATAAAATTTCAGCATTGCATCGTGATTTCAGGCACGCTGTGTGCTAGGTATTCAGTTTACAAAAGAGAGAGCCAATTGGGAGCAGTCAATTAATATTGGACCACAGCGTAAAAAATGATAACCCTCTTTTTTTCTAGCACAATGGTCTCTTAATTAGTGTTCGATCGTCTGCAGATGGTTTAATGAGTGTAAGAACACCAGGTAGCCTTGCCATTAATCCTCTGTAATTGATATTCCTATATAGGTCCATTTGCTACTGGTGAGGAAAGCACTTATTGATCTGTTTTTACCAAGGGTGTAACTTTCTGATAAATGTCTAAGCAGCAGTGTGTATTTTACTAAGAAACTTGTAAGAGCTTCGCTTTGTCAATATTAATGGCTAACTTGTAGTGTACTGCTCTGCACCCATCTAACTTATACTACTACAACTATGACTGAAGAATCAATTATTGTAAAGCTTTAAAAAAAAAAAAAATTTACTATTAATATGTATTCATCATGATGACCTATAAGTTAAGAAGCTATGCCTCCAAGGTTTGTTTACAAATCAGTGGTGCATTACTGTTGCCCATCAAAGCCAACATCAGACTGATCTCAGCTGAGATTCCCACCAAGTATTCCCAACAAATTTAGGATTTATGCATGATTCCATTCACAACTGCATTAGTGAAGTACAGACGACAAACACAAAGCCAAGCAACATGGAAGCTCATTACATGAAGATTACATATCTGCATAATTCTGTTGTATTTGCTCCCTATAAACCAATATCATGATATCAGTTTGGGGTTTTTGTGTGTTTGTTTGCTTTTAGAGATCTGGAAAAGGCAAGGGCCAGGGAGACGTGATGCCAACTCTTGACATGGCTCTTTTTGATTGGACAGACTACGAAGACATGAAGCCTGACGCATGGCCCTCCACAAACAGAAAAGGTTTCACATCCTTATCAAACATGGTTTCAATGACTGTCTGATTATGTTCTTGTCTAGAACTTTTTTTAACTCATTTTTCACAATAAAATCAAGGTAGAAATGTTTTGCATTTTTGAAGGACGTAAAACTTTTTTTTTTTATTTCACACACAAATCCACTGATTTTTGTTTCCTGCTGCAGACAAGAGAAGAAGTAAAAATCTCAGTAATGGAAACGTTACTTCTGATTTGGTTGAGCCATGTGACCATCACTTGGACTGTCTTCCAGGTCAGTATTTTATTATGTTTTAATTATTTTGTTAATGTTTTTATCAACTAGTTCTCATGTAAACTGACCGAATGCACCATTGCTGAATATTGTTAGGTGAATGGGAAAAGGGCAATTTCCAATTATTTTGTGCTTGTTCCTATCAAGGTTCTTGTTGTGACCTGAGGCAACACGAGTGCAAAGCACATAACCGAGGCCTCAACAACAAATGCTACGACGACTGCATGTGTGAGGAAGGTCAGCCAGACCCCAATACCAATGTTATGTGGTCAATAGTTGTAGTCTCCATGATTAATATTAACTTTTTCATGTGAAACTGAAAACATACATCTAAAGTTTACCTTCTTTTCCCCCAGGGCTGCGCTGCTATGCCAAGTTCCACCGGAAAAGGCGTGTGACCAGACGAAGGGGGCGCTGTGTGGTCCCTGAAACAGTCAGCAGTGACCAAGGAGGCTTCATCACTATCTGAGCAATGGAAACGAAGTAGAAGAAGAAGAAGAAGAGACGAAGAGAAGAAGAAAGAGGAGAAATTACAAGTCGAGCAGGACATCACCCAAAAACTGACTCTTGATCTGGGTTTAAAATCTGGGATGCAAAGCCACTTTGTCCAAATTTAAGAACAATTAAATGTGAATATTCTGCCGAGTTCTCCATGCATCTTGACTGCTGTCATGTTCATAGAGTTTTTTGTTTTGTTTTTTACTTGAATGCTCTGTTAGCTTTTTGTATAAATAAGCTGTTCATGTGAAAAAAGATGCGTGCTTCATCTGCTGGAGTGGTAACTTTGATTGCTTGATTTATAATTTTTTAGAAGATTTCTGTCTGAGGTATACTGTGTATCCAATTAGATTCCAACATTTTTTATTGAGACAAAGGTACTTGTAAATGTAGTGAATGTTAGTGGCGACCTAAAAAGATGCTTGTTGACTTTACCTTTTAAAACATGTGTACATTTCTATTTATTATATTATTTTGTTGGTGTGTAAAAGCTGCATTTCTACTTTTTTGTTTTCACTATTAAAGAATTATTTGACTTTTTTATACGTTTGAATCTTCTGAGATGCGACAAACAAATAATTAAGCAAAAACAGGTGAACTTTCATAAGTGTCAATGTCAACTTTAATAACCATGGCTCCTAAGATTTCATGGGTAGTCTACATGAACATTTGAGTCTATCCTGAACGTTTCTTAGACCACTAGATTTTGACAAATGTGGGCATGTAAAAGACATAACATTATGTCTGATCGAATAAAGGGCATGCTTACAATCTTTTCAGGTCATAAGTTAAACATTGTGTTTGTGATTTATTGACTAACCCAATCCTAAACCTATGAGCAAAGAAATTAAAACATCCCCTCTATATTGGGAACATTTCAAAGAGTGCAGTCACACTGTGTCAGAGGTGACAATTATCTCGGGAAGAAGTGATATCAGATGTGAAAATATTTCGTTATCACGCTAAATTTATGCATAATATTAGCATAAACCTCCAGTCTTGGCACACAGAGGCAAGTCTATTTTGACAAAACTGTCAGGATCAACTTACAAAGGCTTCAACAGCTCAATTCATAAGGCAATGTTTTTTTCTTTTTGTTGCCATGGGAATCTACATCATGTGACCCAGGTAGGATGTAATCAATCAATCAATCAATCAATCAATGGTTGATTGATTGATTGATAAATAAGACAATGTAAAGTTCAGGCGAATTAACTATCCAGGCAAACATAATGTCCAAATAAGCGTCAGCAGTGGTGGCGACGAGCGGCGCGGGTGTCCCCTGTCCTTAGACTCTCCAGCACGGCAAGGAAAAACTCAAAAACCCAGGGGGAGAAAAGAGAAACCTTGGGGAGGACCACAGAAGAAGAGATCCACTCCCATGGACGGACAGGCTATAGAGACCCAGGGCCAATGGAGTCCCAGGGCAGACGAGCCAATTATATTGTCTGTAATGTACAGACAATTTAAAAGAGATGGTAAACGTAAACAACAGGAAACATAAGCATCGCGACTCACTCACACACCACACCACCCAACATGGGCAGCAAGTTTGACCGACATATATATGCTTTAGAACAGTGGTTCTCAACTAATATGGCGTCGGGACCCACCATGACGCTAGTTGCGACCTAAATAAGACTTGAATTTTTCTTATACTTATATTTTCCCCCATAAATGATAGCATTAGATAATCCTAAAAAGCTAAAATCATGATGATGAACTATCTGATAACAGTCATTTTAATAAGCTTCATGGTGTTACTGTACTTTTTAAGAAGATAGATATGATAGATAGATAAGAAGATAGATAAGATAGAAATGTTCCCAAGGAAAGGCTCGTGACCCACTGAAAACGGTTTCGCGACCCACTTTTGGGTCCCGACCGACCAGTTGAGAACCACTGCTTTAGAAGGCTATCACACACATTCCACATTCTTATTCACAAAGAGTACTCTGATAAGTAAATAGCCTCTCATGTATTATTAAAGGTCGACCAATATGTTTTTTTCTCAAGTAGTAGGATGAATATGGGTAAAGTGGGACAATTGGTAAAGTGGCTCATATTTTATTACTAAAAAAGACTGTGTATATATTATATATATATATATATATATATATATATATATATATGTCTTTTTCTTTCAAATCCTTAAAACATGTTGTTCCTACTGAACCAATTAAAGGTGGCCTGAGTTCACAGATTAGTTTAGTTTGTTTGAGCACTTTATAAAACATAAGTTGCATGATTACATCATTGCAATAAAATTAAACTCAAAAGGAGTAGGCCGAAGCAAGAAAGCTTATAAATGCCTACCCCCATTCAAAGTAAGTACTTACATGCATTTCAGATTAATTCTACAAATACAAAACATAATTGTAAGTCCTTTCAAAAGAAAAGGCCCATCATAACACTGAGAATATACATAACTGAAATGCATGTGTAGCATGTGCAGCGCCTTGTAAGGGTTCCTCTAGATTATTCCACAGATTTACACCTCTCCGGGTGATACAGTGACTTTTTAGGGTAGAATGAATGCATTGTACTTTCAGATTATGAGTGCCCCTTAAATCGTATCTTCCCTCTCTATTACCAAACATTTGTTGTATATTGCTAGGGAGCTGGTTGTTTACTGCTTTGTATATCTGTAACAAAGTATTATATTATATAAGGTCATCATGTTTCATGGTGTTAGATTTTAAGAACAGTATATATTAGTGTACATTAACGTGCACTGTAAGAAAAATGTGTGTAAATTTACGGTAAATTACCGGCAACAAAATTTGCCAGCTCTTTACCGATATTGCTAAAGTTCTTAAAATAACAGCTTGGAACCGTATAAATTTTACAGTATTGAACCATAAATATTTCTATTTTAACGGGGGATTACCGTAAGATGTTCTGGCATAATTTGACGGTGAACTACTGTAATCATATTCAACGGTAAACTACAATATTAATTACCTATGGCATCATACTGTTAGAAGTAACTGGGCTTTTCAAAATAAGACTTCAAATGCAATTCCTAGGATCAGTGCTTTATTGAACATTTTCAAATGAACACAGATCTCTGAAAATCAAATGTAGTATATCAAAACATGTTATCCAAAACATTTTAACTACAAATCTGCAATGTTAAACATTTTGAAATAAGTTCCAACATTCCAACAAATGTGTCTGTTAATTAAAAGAAAGTGAGTAAAACATGTTTAGAGAAGTGGAAAGTTTTTTTTCACAGTTAGATAAATCCCCTTCTATAGACAATAAGGTTTTAATCAGGGTTGCCACATTAGGATTGACGGTCACTATTTTACTTTTTCTTTTCTTTTTTTTACCAGTTTCCCAGTTGTCTTCAAAATGACATTCCCTTGACCTGCCTTGGAGCCCTTTTCGGTGTTGATACCAATGAAACGTCTGGAGACAATAAACACAATAATGAGCACATATTAATTTAGTTTAATTTCATTTTATCACAGTTGCCCTATGCATTTAGATTTTGATATATTTTGCATACGTCTGAATGAATTTTTAAGGCCATAGAGACTTCCTCTTGGTTTTCAAAGTTGAAAAGATGATATGCAGAAAGACCACACTTGAGGCCAGCTTTGCCTTGGCAAATCACTTGGCCCTCAAGACTTAACATCCATTCGCCAGGAACTGAAATAAAATTAATATAAAATAATGAATCAGTACAAATTTCATTCAACCGATAGACAATGCTCCTGTCTATTAATGGAATTCAAGCCAACCACCATCCATCCAGTATTTAGCCGATGTTCAACTGCTGTCAAACAGAAATCCAAAAATTTGTATCTGAATTGGGCGGCGCTGTAGGCTGAGGAGCCTTTCTGTGTAGTGTTTGTTTGTACTACATATAGAGAAAACATTTACCTTATTTCTCAAAAGGAAAGCAATGATCCATGTGAAAATCCTTCTCTGTCTTCCTTCTTCAAAAAATATTTAAAAAAATGTCAGGTAAAGTAAGCTGCAGCTCCAGATGCCTTATGATTGTCCTGAAATTGAGATCTTCAGACGACAGGAGGCCTGAGCATGTGTCTGAGTTGGATAAATATTGTACTATACCGTAAAATTTAAACTTGGACTTCCTGAACATATATTTGTGTCATTTCCTGTGGGAATTTATGGTAATCAGCTGTTTCTTAAGAAAACGGTTTATTACTGTAAAACATTGCCATATTTTTACGGTTATTTCTTACAGTGTGTGTTTTTTTGGGCATGTCCTTTATATTATTCCTCACTCATTTATAAATAAAAATAAATCAGATGAAAGCACTTTACAGTATTATTCTTCCATTGTCCAGTCACTCTTGTTTTTCGTTTATACCAAAGCTCCTTGTTAGATATTCCACACTGAAACATGTCTGACAGCTCCTTCTGCATCAACAGCACAGGCTGCATATCAGACACATGTCCATCATGGGCCTATGTCTCACACAACAGTTAGAATAACCATTAGAATGGTTATTATTATTTATAACCTCTTCACATTTTCATAAAAGTAGTTGCTACAATAGTATTAATGATTTTAAATACAAAAATGACCATGTTACTAGTGTCCCACTTTATCAATTACAAGTGTCCCACTTTACCAATAGCACCTCGAAATGTGTCATTAGACCAACCTGTGTTTGAGGAAAAATTATAACTTCTGTGTTAAACATTTGACTTTTTTCCCCCTCACTGGTGTAAAATAGACATCTAAAGCTTCTAAAAAACATATAACATTAAAGACTTTGGCATTTAATTCCAAACAAAAAATGAGGTGGAAACTGAATTTTCAAAAAGTGTCCCACTTTACCCCATTGACAGTATATTTAGAATAAAAATTCTAAAGTTCTAAATTTACTGTCAATGCTTTACCCATACAACTATTTTGGAAGAAACGCGCACTTGGACCCACAGCAACCACGGGGAAGATGCGGTGCATGCCACCCCCCCCCCCCCCCCCCACCCTTTCTTTTTTTTTAAATGAATTTAAATAGGTTGTGTTCATGTGACATCACAACATTCTAAGAGCCCATAGTTTAAAATTGAGGTGGAGGTCAACTGAAAATTCCATCGCGGTAACCATGGTAACGCTCAAAATGCAGATTACTACTCTTATTAAATTGCTAATTTCTCTGTAATTCTTGAGCCAAATCACATGAAAGAAAAACTGTCACAAAGTCCGAAGTCCTCTCTTTCAGCTCATGTGAACTATGGTCTAATTATTTCCTCATAAAGGCGTCCAAAAGTGGAGACAATATTAAAAAACATATTTGTGATTTTGGCTGGTAGAAAGGACTTTCAGCCATAATAAAATATATGGCGGGTTTGTGAATCAAATCACTATTAAGTGATGATCAGGGAAAACATTTGGACATTTTCATTTTGGAAATTTCTTTCAAAAACTGTTTTGCTCTCATAGAGTTGTATTGGCACCTGCCCTCCAACTGAAATAGAATCCTAAAACGTGAACGCTACCTATAGACCCTTTAACTGCTGACATCATCAGTGACATCAGCTGAGGCAGGAAGTGATCAAGAGAAAAGATTAAACTAAAACTAGCGATTATAAGTGTAAAACTACAACTGAAAAATGTGTCCTGTTGTGGCTTAAGGTGCAAGAACAAGAGGAATGACATTTGAGACGATAAAATAAGGTTTATCTGATATTTCCAAAAACAGTTAGACATTTGTTTATCGTTACTATGACAACAGCTACAATGCAAATAGATAGGAATCGAGCTTCCCGCCTCCAGCTACGCCGGAATGTTTACAAACAATTAAAGGTCTATTGTACATTAATTCCCTGGAACGAATGAAAGGACCGAAAGCCATAAAACTGTATTCTTGTTTAAGTGAAATCCCCTGGACTCAACCTGACTATGGACCTTATGATCTGCAATCTGATCAACATCCATGACGCCCTCACACATTTTACTGTATACTTTAAAAAAATTTTTTTTAGCACGCATCCGATTGCACTAAATTGTCACTGTTGCATCACTGTTCCCTCATGTGATGTTATTGCGAACAGCACTTCGCCATGTTTGTTTAACACTTTTGTGTTTTGTATTTTCAATAAAAAAATAAAAAATAAAAAATTAAATAAAAATAAAAAAAGGTGCATGCGGGTCGGACGGAAAGGGGCGGATCCATGATGGGAGTCACATGGGCCCGAGTCAGGCTGCTGTCACATGGTTTGTGTTTGCAGCCTGATCTGAGGACGAAGGAGTTTTTAGGCTTCAAGAAGTTTTGTGAAAGAAAACTTACGATTTCTTCATGTACGCCGCAAAGTAACAACAGTAAATTGGATCAAGGTAGTTTTTTTTAGGGCTTTGTTTAACACTGACATGGAAATCCCAGCGATAAATCTGAAGGTAAGCGTTTACGTGCGTCAGTAGCATTTTAATTTAACTGTTTAGTGACATCTTTGAGGTTACTGTTGTTAACCTATCAAGGTAAACTTATTTTGAGGAAGCAGCTTTCTTCGCGATGTCTTTGGTTCTTGTGTGTTCGTAAATGAGGAACACACATTTGTGAAGTGTCTTTCCTAAACCAACGAAAATGCACTGTCACAAAAAGGTTTTTAAACAATTCATTATCATTGTTTTTATTTATTTATTTATTTATTTGTTTGTTTGTTTATTCTTTCTGATCACGAGTTCTCATGGAAAGTCACCCTGTTCCTGTTGATTAGTGATTCTTTCACGAACACGTTTTTATAGTGATGTGGTAAACTAGTCTGGATTGGTCATATAGTCGTGAAATTAAAGTATTAGTATATTTATAAATGTATCTATAAAGTCTATTGATAGTTTTTATTCCCAAGGTTAATCTGTGTCTTTTGTTTTGAAGGCAATAGTCCTAGTTCATTGGCTGCTTACAGTATGGTGAGTACTCACACATTTTTCTTCACAAATATGAGGAATTTCTCTCCTCCTCACTGCTCCTACTATGTGTAGACAGGCAGGCACACACTCAAGTTATAGTGACCAGACATCGACCCAGTAACATAAATCAGTCCTAATGACGATAACTTGAAGATTTTTGACACAATGTTCCCATGTACTTGCTTTAGGGGCTCTATGGCTCTATGGCTTCCCCCTTCATATTCATGGGGAAACTTCACAGTGTTCGCGCTCGGGGTGTGGGCCATTGCACAGAGGGACTCCATTGATGCTGTGCTTATGGTGAGGTTTTTACTTTTGTTTTCCTTGAAACTTCTACAAATGACACAGCAAGGGGAACACTGGCTAACCATGCTAAGCCATCTGTAGGCCTATGTGAAATCTGGTACAAAACATGAACATTAACAAAGAATAATTGCTTAAGGTACATAGCAGGGGAGCAGGAAGTGACACTAAATGCAAGTTGAAGTGAAATTTGACATTTTCGTTACCAGACTAGAAACTGCAGTGAGGCGTGCCACAGTAAATAGCCTGTGTACCACATTTGGGACCTAATAGTTCTTTGGAGGTCACCTGGTGCCTCTCTGTAATGGATCTAATGTAATTCAGCGCATATAGAAAGGCATTGTTTTGTGTGCAAGGCATTAAGAGTGAGTAAAAGCTGTTTCAAGCAGCTGCATGATTCCTTTCTATGTATAGAAATGTCCAGGCCGATAAAAACTGATTTCCCAACGTCACATGACTGATGACAGTGACAGTCTTTCAAATAGGATTAGTTCCAGTAGTGGCTTTTAGTCACGATATACCTTTACACATTTTAATTGAAAATGCTGAATCTGCTGTTTACAAAAAAGTTTTATACTGTATATTGTTAGTTACTAATCATTAGGGTTTTTTTTCTCTCTTTTTCTACAGTTTTTAATGGGAACAGTTGTGACGATATTGACAGACATTGTTCATTTTGGGATTTATTACCCCAAGCATGATCTGGTGATCCCAGATGTACTTCGCTTCAGTGCAGGAATGGCCATCCTCAGCCTGCTGCTCAAACCGGTGTCATGCTTTTTGTCTATCAAATGTACAAAGAGCGAGGAGGGGACTATAATGTCAACTTTGGTATGTATATCCCATGCACCCCGTTACACCAATATGCAATTTTTGAGTGACAGATTAAGATAATGGCTGTAGAGTCACAGATGTGACCCATTGAAACATTCTTCAATAAATTAGGAAATGAGATGAGCATGATCCCATCCTATTTTTAAGGAGCTACGCAATCTTCATAATCTTCCCTCATGACATACTTTTGATTTAATAAATTAAAATCTGGAAGTGCTCATCTCTCAAGTAGGCCATCTGTTAAAAGATTAAAAGTTTATAGATAGCGCTGAAATGAAGCCCTTGGCTTAGGACTTCATCCTTAAACTAACACAGACTGCAGCATTTACTGATGCTAAAAACTTTTGCAACTATTCTAAACTAAGTGTTTTTTAGGACTACTAAAAGCGTCACTATTACAACTGCTGATCTAATATAACGATTACTGCAACTTCACTGCAACTATAAAGTCTACTGTTCTTCTGTCAGTAGTTAAATGAAAGAAAAACACTGTAAGACATACAGTTATAATCTATCAATCCCAGTATAAATATTGTAGAGTTGATGCTAAATCACTTATACAGACTTTCAGCACTAAACCTCTTGCAGATGATTATTCGGTCAAACTAATTTGTCACAGTCACAAGACTTTGAAATACTGTGCGTCAGTTTGGACTGCAAAGCAAATCGTTTCTCCACAAGTTTGTTATGGTAAACTGTGTGGCTAATTCCAACCACCATTTTGAATAGGATCACTTTTTTTTCCACACCAAGTACAACCTAATGTTCCAAGAGTCAGATTGTTTTGGGCAGTGGTACACTTTCTCCATTGAAAGACTCCTCAAAATGATGCAAAGAATGGGTCCACTCCGCTGTGATGTCAACTGTACTCCTAAATGCATTCCACAGTTTTGAGCTGGTGTCATTTTTATTTGATTGTGGCATTATTCTGGATGAGCAAACGTAGACCCAGGATTTAAGTATATGATGAAAATGTTGGACGTAATTCTGGGACTGCAATGCATTCTCCAGACTGCAGTTGCAAAAATACATGCGTCGATTTGACTGTTGGAGGATAATTGAATATTGATGAAGCTGCACACTCCGTCAGCAGGTATTTCCCAAGCCATGATTGACTGAGTACAGGCAGATAGAGGCAGAGACTAGCCGAGAAGAGAATGTCTTTTAATTGCTGCCTGATTGCAGAGGAGCTGTCATTATCACGTCGCCCTGCTGCTATTTGCTCTGGAAAACCTTGCAACCAGTCGGTGATGTGTGGTGTTTATGACTGGTAATGGATGATAAATACCATACTTTCTCGTAAGACCAATTTCAAATGTTCACAAAAATGAGAATGCATCTGATGTCACAGCATAGCAAATGGAGCCAAATGAGTGTCAAATAACTCTGCATTGGTAGTATCTGTTTTGACCTTCAGTCCGTAACATTGGAGGTTCTGTTTAGAATGAAAATGTAGAAAATATCCAAGTGCAATTTAGCACTCGCAGGTTATCTGGTGTTATAGGACAGTGAATGTCAATAGGCGGACTGGGGGCCAAATCAGGCTCCTCAAAGCTCCCGTCGGGCCTTTGTCAATCTCAAGCAGATCTCTAGTTACAACTTTATCGTTATGAAAAGTAACTTACTCTCTGCTGTTGTTATAAATTATCATCAACATGCCTCCTGGGCCTTCTGCTTGACCTTAAAGTTCGATTTATAACATTTAGTTCCAACCTCTACAATCTTCCAGCGGTCTTTTGTTTAGAAACCTTAATTTTGTCCTGTACTGCATTTTTCATGTCATTTTTTTTTTCTTTCTTTTCTTCTCCGCCTGGCTGACTTCTGACCTTTCAGACTTTGAGACCTCTATGGACAGCCGCTGCACTACGGACAGTGCTGACAGTGCCTTTATTGGCCGTCGCTATTGATCGTCTGGGTCTTTAATCTCCACCTCCTTTTTTGTATCATTCTCATCCTCTGTTCAGTCTCCCATCACCTTGACTCATAATTGACTGCTGGAAACAAGGGACCTCCTTTTTACCGTTTCATATCAATGTTGTCCTTAAATTTTCTATTGGCCATTTCTATCTATGTTGAGGTACATTATTTCTACCTGTGTATTTTTGTGTGTGTGTATATGTTAATGTTTTGGTTTGCATGCATGTATAATTCATATTTCATACTCTCTTGGTGCCCAATTTGTGTTGTGTCTTCTGTTTTATTTTAAGCCGCACTGTGTGATGGTGCACTTTATCAGCCTAATTAAAGTCAGCACACTGTTGACTCCTAATAGTCAATGCCTCTGTGAACTTATCCGAGGAGTGCTAGTCCTTGTGAGATCAAGCCACATTTTCGAGTAGCGTTCAAACTGTGGTGTGGGTACTACATACGTACGTACGTACGTATGTGATGACTGTTATTAGGTTAGAGAAATTATTCAATTATCCAATCATTTAAAGGCGTTGGCATATTAAGTTATGCACCATATGGTGCATATTTTTAAGTACCTAATAGGTACCTATGATAGAGATTAAACATCAGTTCAATCTGTATGAAGATTTCAAGTAAATTTCCAGATACAACTTTACAAAACACAGTGTGCAAATATACAACCTGTGATGTGCCTTGAAACGTACCTGCAATGCTGAATTTGAAAGGCACAAATTCACAACACTTTAGTTTTGTGATTAGATTTTCAAGATGCTGTATATTAGAGTTCTTTTTATTTGCACATCAAAATGCAGGGTCTATAGCGCCTAAAATACCTGCTAGTTCTTGAGGTTGCCAATTGTCATTGCCATGTGTAAGTCAATAGAACTGCTCTCTATAAATTATTAGAGTTGAGTACAATATATGCTTACATTATTAGTTAAAGATTATTGATCCAATATTTATGAGCACAAATGATTAAGCTCACACATATGATACATTTCTGCAAGTTCACAGATTTAACTTCTGTTCAAATGTTTAAGTATCTGTAAATTAAAATGAATCATGATCTGTCTAGTCTGTCAAACGTCCTGCTGCAGAAATATCGACTCATGTCTAACCCAGGTGTCTCTGCCACTGTTTGGGTCATGTTGAGGTAAGAGCGAGCAAAGGCTTTGAACTTGTCATTTGCATTCAAGCCATGCCAGAGCCAAAGTTGTCCTGGTACAGAGACTCCTAATTTATGTCAGAAAATGGCTGGAGCAGAAGCAATTATGAAACTTTACCTCTGTTATGTATCCAACAAAATAATGCAGATATTTTGTGAAAGACTTTTTACCCTTTATAAACATAACAGCACAAGGACAAAAACAACATGATAACTACAAGTGTAATTACCGTAATGTACATGGTTATTACTCATGGGATTTATTCCATATCATCCCAGTCACTACCATGCTAATTACATCCTACTACAATGCTTTTATTGTCCCGTAAAGCCAGTGTATTTTCCCCTTATACCATTCGATGGTTCCTGGTTTGCTGGCGGACAGCGTGTTCTATTTGTGGTCTCATTTTGAAGAAGCAGAAGTCTATAACATTTCAACATGGGCTTTGAATTTGTGCTTTGCAGGGTTCCCGTCCGTGTCTAAAAACCGTGATAGCTACCAGTCCATTGACCAGCAAGACCAGGAGTCAGCAAGTCCAGCAAACCCCTTCAACCAGGCCCAAGACAAACCTACCCAGGCATACTGAAAACGTTTAGAATATGAGGTAACATAGTCTGTTGCTTTGTTGCTTTTTCTCCCCATGTTAGTTCTATTTGATGATGGTACTAGAATCTATGCATGTCCTATGGAGAGATACACTGGTTAAGAATGCTGTTGTTACTTTGTTTTTTTGTTTTAATTGTGTTGTGTAGAGCATGTTTTCTTTCTTTACTGATTTGTTTAAAATACTTGCAAAATAGATACTGTGTTTACAAGCACTGTCCAGTTTTGATTGTCTCCAAGCATCATGAAGAATATACTGATAACACTGGATATAGAACAACAACAACAACAACCTGGATGTAGGTTTCCTTTAGAAAGCATAATAGGCCTGTCCATGGCATCCGTACATTCAACTTGTGAAAAACAGGGTCAAAGATCTTTTGTGTATGTCAGTATCTCATTAATTTACTTTAGGTCAATGAATAGGTCAAAAACATACTAGTAATTGTTCCTTTTGAAAGCATACTAAAAGTGTGCATTTATTGTTTCCCTGAACACACTGCATTACCAATTCTGTAGATGAAAATTTGCATTAAATTGTTACTGAATAACAACTCAATGTCCATTGATAGAAATTGCCTCAATAAAGACTACGCTCTATATATACAGTATGACACATATACTACTGGAAATGCAGATTAAATGCTGAGAACATTTGTTTCAGTCATGTTGCACTGTGTGTACTTGAGTCATCTGTCCTCGATGGAGCAATTCTTTTTGTTATGGTTGTTATTGTGAGGTACATGGTGCAAGGCCCTTGTAGAATTGTTAAATGTACTGTATGTTGGCGCAGAGCCTTGAGTTGTTCTGAATGAATAAATAAACCATAAGCAGTTCTGCAGACTTCTTGCTATACTTTAGGCATATAGTTTTACAACCTGCATCGTGCCTGCACAAAGTTGGCAGGAGGCTGGTTTAGTGGGTTTGGTGGCGGGCTGATTTTCATCTTCTGGTCAAAAGACGCTCGACCAAACTCAACCACACAAATGGTACAAATGGTAGCGTTGAACATAGAATTGAATCAACTTGAAGAAACTGACATCTTTGTTTTTAAGCATATTATTATTATTATTGTTAAAATTATGTATTATTTTAAGCATATTTTTAACAGCTCTGTCGTATGCTGTATGTTGTATTTCTCAAATTTTCCTGGGCCAGAGGACAAATGTTGAGGTGCCACATTTGGCTTATAGATTATATTATTTTTGTCAGTGATCTTGAACGCCTTATTACCTTTACAGTAATTTTTATGTGTAAAAAATGCAAAGCACAACTCCAAAAGATTGGGATGTAGCTGCAAACTAAATATGTGGAAATGATTGTTATTATCATTAATGCAGACTTGGGTTGCAGCTACAGTAGGTGACATCACAGTGTTCTAAAGGCC
The DNA here is from genome assembly GCA_007210695.1 of Neogobius melanostomus. Lineage (NCBI taxonomy): Eukaryota > Metazoa > Chordata > Actinopteri > Gobiiformes > Gobiidae > Neogobius > Neogobius melanostomus. The sequence goes on along the minus strand of VHKM01000073.1, from coordinate 2,776,296 downwards.
TATAATATTCATACAGGTGGGGGGGCAGGTAAATTATTATTATTATTATATTTTTTTAGGAGATTTTTAGTCTTGTACAGAAAGATCATGGACCCAGTCAATTTTATGAATTACAAAAATGATCATTAATATATGTTCTTTTTAGATCCTACTTGTAAAAGTGTAATGCAGTGAATAATGAACAATGGCTCCTGCCCCCCACATGGGAGTGTGACATCATCACATCCTAGAACCTGAAAACAACCAATAGTTCTATTATAGATCCATAAACCTGTTGAGCATCTAGGTTCAGGCTAGAATAACAATTGCCATCCTCCTCTGCAGAGCTGTAGCCGAAGTGCAGAGAAGAATCATCAAATTGTCACAAAGGTGAAGCATGACTTAATTATAAGGATCATTAAACCACTTTACTGGCAATACTTCCATTTTGCTCAATCAATACGTGCGTTAAATTACTAGACCCAAAACGCGTGCTCTGGTGGTCCACTTTTAAGTTTGCACAAATCAACCCTCAGTGCGTAACCGTGTCAATGACTCATTCCCACGCAGAGCTTCAGAGCGCACAGAAGCAGAAGGCGCAGGAAGGAGATCGGGGTTAAGGTGAGGGTAGAGGCGAGTGGGACAGCTCCGTATGGCCGACCAGCACCAATAAGCGGTTGATTAATTCGTAGCTGCAGGGTTTGCCTTTTCAACTACCTCCCCCACGCGCACTTCTGTGACAGTCACGTGAAGCGTCTGATTGAGCCAAGGACAGGACACGCTCCTGCGCCTTTGTTGGTGCATGCAATAAAAGAGAAACTCAATTTGTCAACGCCGTTATTGCATTAGTGACAATCTCCAGGGACGTTTCGTATCAATGGGTTTTTGTGGCCCCATGGCTACCGTCGACTTCCAACGCAATTAGAACCGTCTTAGTTACTGCGTCGAGAAGTGAAAGAAGTCTTTTGGTAAAATCACATTACCAAGCACATTTTTAAAGATGCTGTGGAAAATAATACAATATTGCTGCTGTGATTTGGGTTAATAACTTCTATGTCATTATGTCCAGTAGGCAATTTTAGTGCACTACCCAAGGGGCACAGTTGAACAGGAGAATCACCCAGTTTTCTGCATTTTTTTCTATATTTTTAGCCATTTGTATTTTTCATCAATACCAAGTGAAATCTGCTTGCAACACACTTGAGTAATGACTTTAATAATAGCCTTTTCTACCTAGAGATTTGGGTCAAAATAACCTTGTTAATAAAAGAACAGAATGTTTCAAAACCATTCAGTCTCGCCCCATTGTGCTTTTCTATAGCTTCAGCAAAAAAAGATTAGCTTATGCTATGTCAATTGAGAAGCTCACCTTTTCATTTTATTATGCCTCGTCATTATTCCCAGTTAATAAAGTATCCTAAATCAAGTTTTAAGAGTTTCTTAACACTATTTGTGCCCAATGATGTCCATGAGTGGCATTGAAGGATGGGTAAAATGAAGAGGCCAATAAAGTCACTTTATGCTGTGTAGGTTAAGGACAATTATAGTGTCACTATGTCACCTAACACCTGTATGTCTTTCAACTGTAAGTGAACATAATGGCCACACGCACAGAACTCAGTTAAAGCATTCTTATCCATCAACCTTTGTGGAATAAAAATGCAGTGCTCTTTTGTTTCTTTGGTATACAGAATCATAACCTTTGTTATGTGTTAGAGGTCACAGAGATGCCCCGGGTGTGATTCCAGGGTTAATGACACTGTGAGGGATCAGTCAGTGATGGAGGATATATTGACATGCTTTGACCCACACGTCTCTGATTAAGATGGGTGCATGGGAAAAGAAAGGCTGCCGCCATTGTCCTGGGGAAACTGCTTGGGCCAAAACCCAAGATCAAAATGTGCTTTTACAGAGGATTCCACAAATACTGTCTATAGGACTGCAAAGCTTAACAATGGTTGTGTCATTGAGAGCTCTATAAGAGAGTGATGACAGCGATGACATTTTTATGCCTGCAGCATTTTGAGTCCCCTGAGCCCGAGTGAGACATCTAGACCTTTGACCGTTTTACACTCTGGCCTCATGCATCTGTCACAGACGATAACTGCATCAAAATTGATCAGTTTCCCTCTGCTCCGCTGCAAACAAAGGTACCAACGGTGGGGGGATTTCTGAAGACAAAAGATGTAGCTGCAGATAAAACGAAAGCACTTAACAGCCTGATAGGCTCCATAATATAACAAAATATTTTGTAAATACAGTACAATTATTAGTAGGCTTTGTGTGCTAAACTCTTGTCTGACAAATGGGGCTCACTATGCATTTCAAACAAGACCTAACAGCTTTTTAATTTCTGTCTGAAATCACAATCGCAATTCAGAGTTTTGCTCATTGTCCCTAAGTAACTTGTGCAAAAAATATAAATAACTGAACATTTAAACATTGTTTTATGGTTGACCAAAGACTACTTTGTATTTAGTCAAATTCAATGTTCATGTTTTGAATTTGTTCAGCTCTTGTTTTTGGTTTGCTCTGGAGTCCAAATTACTTGGTTGATGTTTTTCTTTTACAAGGCAGCTGCTCCTTATTGCAATGGTAAATGCTAATGTGGCTCAGATGTGGTCTTGTAACCAGAAGGTTGGTGGTTCAATTCCCATCTCCCGCAGGTGCGCAATGTCGTGTCCTTAAAGCATCTTGACTGTTTAACATAGGTGGAAAATGCAACATAAACTGAGACCATTTATGAAAACATTTATTTTATGTACATAAAGAGTTTAGAATCACTAGTCTGTTAAAATGACTGTTATCAGGTTTTTTTAATCATAACTTCAGTGGAGGGGAAAATTATTCATCATTCAAATTATTTATCATATTTGGGTTGCAGATTATCATCTCAGGGAGATTGCGGGTCCTGATGCCATACCAGTTGAGAACCACTGATCTAGAGCCTCACCATGTAGGCGTGTTGTGTTAAGGTACATCCTGCAGTGGATTGTATTATATCATTCATATTTGATACAGAGACTCACAAACAGCCATCTATCCATTATCACACTCTTTAATGAGCATTCATACTTGCCGAAAGTCATTTGTCACGTGCGTTCTTTGGGGACGTTGAGGGGAGGTCATACCCAGAGAGAAGAGAACACAACAAAGGCAGAACATGGCAGACATGAGGAGAATGTGCACACACTATAGACTCTGGAAATCAAACCCAGCATCTTCTTTCTCTGACTTGAGAACATTAACCTCTTGGTCACTGTGCCACCAAGGAAATAAAAATGCAATATACCAACACTAAACATCAAGCTATTTTTGTATCTATTATTTTAATGACGACACTGTGGTTTCATAGATTATGCTTAAATAAAAATGTGTATTAATTTACTTTACTGTGCCATTGATGTGATGTGACATACATGTACAGTGCAGTTATGACAGGAACATTCCCTATTTTTAGATGGCACATAATAAGGACAACCATGAGCCCTTATCATGTAGTTAGCAGCTTATGGACATTTCAGTGCAGCTGGAGTTGGGTGGTTCCCAGAAAATATGAAAATATTGGGGTCACGGCAGCTGCAAGGAACAGCAGTGCTCTGTGGTGGAGTCAGAGGTGCACATTCATTAAAAATACATTTGTGACAGCACAGTAACAAATGGCTGAGGTCCTGTACGTCCTCCCCACACTCATTCATCATCCCGCTGCTGCTACCTGCTCCGGCACACTGTTCATTACTCTCTCTCTCTAAACCTCTGCTGGGCCACCTCGCACTTACTGCTCCAGGGGAATGCACAACTCCAAAGGTTATTTAACATCAAGAAGGAGCTGTTTATGGCAGCAATAGTGAAATGTATTTACACATTTACATGATTCTTTGCTCGTGTTTTGTTTTTATTATTATTACCAAAGTACAACATTGCATGTGTTTACTGAGGATATTCAGCCCATGGATGGGTTTCATTCTCTGTTGTGGATTCTGTTTTGAGGACCATTCAGATGATAATAAATATGTATATTTTTGAATTCTTAATGGCTGTAACCGTCCTCACTTTAAATATATGGACCTTTTCTGCCAGAATTCGCATCAACCAAAATATTTAATGTACTAGAAGTTGTCATTGGTGGAAGAAGTACTCTCTTTTTATTCTTATTAACTATAGAAGTATACAAAAGCACTTAATAAGTAAAAAGTAAAGGTATTTCAAAAGAGTTAAATGTGCAGTTGTTTTCAAACCACGACTCACGCAGCTCTTCATCAGGTCCAACAAAAGAGAATGTTTATTATTGTGATGTTTCTGGTCAGAACCACTTTACTGCAACTCTGGATTCACCAACTAAAGTCGCACAGAAAACAAATGTGTTTTAACCACCATTCAAATGTGTTTACTTTAAATGTAGTAGAAAAGTAGAAAGCACAGATACCTGCTAATAAATACCTACTGTACCTGTAAGTAGAAAGTATTCATCACAGATTTAAGTAAAGTAAAAGTATCTGAAATTTGTACGTTTTTTGTACTACTGTGTTACACATAAGCGGTAGCAGAACTGGTAGTCGTGGCAATAGGGCTGCCCCTATTGTATATTATATTGTAAATAATGAGTGAAAGTATTCCGACCATTGCAGTTTTATTGCACCATTGGAGACACCAACTGGGGACTTGTTTTGAAACCATAATCATCTTCAATCATGTTTTAAAAATGAAAAATTAACAAGATAAGAAGCAGAATAAAAGTTTAATGAACATAAGACAAAAATTGGGCCAAAGAAGATATAAGTTTCAATGGAGTCAGTGCAGATAAATTGGCATAAAATGAAAATGAGGAGCTTGAATTATGCCGCGCACACAAGAGTGGAATTAAAGCAATTAAATGTAAATTCGTATTAGACTATTTTCAGACTAATGAGATATTACAGCGTTTGAACTGCGTGAGTATATATGGAGACTCGTTCGTGGTTCTGTGAGACAGGACTGCAGTGGTTTTCTTGAGTCATAGAGGGGTAAGAGATGGGCCAAGGACAAACAACAAGCAATAACTGGGGCATATATATAATAAGAAGCACTTGGATACACAGAAGAACCCCTGCACCCCCAGCAAAAAAAAAAAAGTCTTGCAGTGATTTAATTTATTTCTCAAATACAGTATACAGCTAAAAGATATTGTGACTTTTTTGTGACAAATAATGGTGCAGAAAATATACCAAATATATTAATTATAACACTATCTTTATTGGATTTTAGATTTTATACACAGCTTATGCAAAGATATAAATAAACAAGAAATCTTTGCCAAAGCTTTCACCCACACATTTCCTCCCACAGTCCTCGGCTCAACCGACCAAGTCCAGTCGACGATAGTTTGGACGATCAAAAACGATAACAGAAATATGTCATAAAATTAAAAAAAAATAATAAACTCAAAATAATAGAATAAATAAATCGAAAACGTGGATGTATTTCACATCAAACCAACTAGGCCATTACTGAATAAAAATAATGAAATGCATTTTGTATCCTTCACATCAAGATCTACTGGGGAACAGAAGATTACCACACATTTGCCCACAAACAACTGCAAAACCTGCTTCATATCTCTGGAGTAAAAAACTAACATTATCTCATGTACATCATAGAAACCAACGCATTCATTCATATTCACCGGAAAGCTCATTTGCACACTGAATATAAAATGAATTAAAAACACGAGACATCTAAAGCCATTTAACTACCGTACTCCATGATAGCTAAATAATTTGTAATGATTTTGTTGCACGTAGACAGCGATGAGCCTCTGACCTCACCCGCCCGTCCGGGTAATGTTAGTCCGTGAGTTCACCTTGGGGGGTGCTTGACAGTTATTTATGCTGCTGTATCAGGGCAGCAGCAGGAGTCCCGTGTGCTTGAGTGTGTTGTGCTCGCACGTAGCTGCATAAAGGGGGGATAAGGGAGGACAGAAAATCAAATGCTGGCGTTTATGAAGGCGACTCGTGGTGACTGGTCGTCTCCGTGGGGCCCCTCTGGTGGACGGGTCGATTGGTCTTGACAGGACTCTCCCCTGAATCTGGGATCAGCAAGAGGCTCATGTGGTCCCTGTCTCGTTCTGTGAGGCCTGTATTACTGTGGATGGGAAATAAATTAGATACTTATATACAACTCTGGAAATTCAGGAAAACGTTTGACTACAACAAACTAGACAGAGTTGTGAATCACCATGTACCGGCATAATGTTCGCTCAGCAACTACAGCATTGTTGATGTCGTTGGCCGGGTTGGGTGTAATCGAATACACCTATTTAGAATTTGTATTTAGAATATTCATTTTCAGTAACTGTTTTCCTGTACTTTTTCATTTGCTAATTCACTCTTTCATTTACCAAGTGTTTGCTCATATGCAAAGTGGACAGCAAAAGCAAAACTTTATTTATGGACCAAATCCTAAACTAAGCGCACCTGCCTTCATAAATGGCCCCCTTACCGTACAGTTACTTTCCTATAATCAAAAGAATACATAGCGGTGATTACATTTTAGCTTCATAGAGCACAACATTAATTATATAAAAAAAAGATCTAAACAATCCAGGAAAAGTTAAGCGATGCTCCATGGCATTGTCACTGGTCCTCTACTTATTCTTCATTATACAGTGTGGTAAATGCAATTGCATGCATCTACCGTCATAGGATACTGTGCTCAGTTTTATTTTACACTTACTTAACATGACTTTGTTTTTGCAAGGCATTGTCTTCATAAATTTTTAGCATTTTTCAGTGCGGTCGTCATGAGGCTCATTCGGTTCACAACATCTGAAGGGAAAAAAAACATACTGTATTTTTTTTATCAAGACAATTACTAACCATAAAATACAACAAGACAGACCGGATCTGTATGGTCGTAGCATTCAGCACGAGCACGTACTATCTAAAGCTATGATTTGTATTGTACCTGGGCTCTAGTCTCTCTTTGACCTTAGCTATGGACATGATGTAGGGGCTGATTTGTTTGGTGATTGTAGTCAAGTAAGAATTCTCTTGCTTCAGCTGCTGTAGATCGTGGAGCTGAGCTAAAAAAACATGAAATAAAAATACTGAAGGAGATAATAAAGCTGTAGCGTTAACATGTTATATTTTGACTGACTAAACTCACCTTCATAGATTTCCTGCTCATTGGTGACTCTCTGGAAAGTATCATCCCAGATCTATTAGAAGCAGATAAAAACGTATCTGAAATCTACAATTCACCAATATGCATGAACCTCATTTGAATAAAAGAGAACAATATAAATAGTCAATGAGATACAGAACTGGTTCAAAGTCATAGAAATGATCTGCTAAACTGACACATGCTTTTCAGAACATGTTTGTAATGGGTTTATCCACAATAAACAATTAACATTTATAAAGACCCTTTGTTAATCTGTTGTTGTAATAAAGCTGTTTTGATTCGATGACCCTTACCCTAAAATTATCCCCCATATCCCTATTTTGTTATCATGCTAATTCCATCTATTACCGTGATATTACTGTGCTATAAAGTGAACAAACGCTTTATCGAGTGTAGGTCACCGTGACCATGCAAATTGCAATTCATCTTGCAGTGCTACTTCTGATGTACCTCTTCAAACATGGCTCTCACGGTCTCCACAGTGGAGTACTGCGCAGTTATCTGGTTGTCGATGTGGAGCGACCGCTCCATAATCTCTCCCATCTTCTCCGTGTTGATGATGGAGTGGTGCTTAGTCAGATCCCGGTGCAGCTCCTGAACTTGATCCTTCAGACTCTGGATGTCTGTCTGCAAAGTCTACAAATCAACACAAGGGAAGCTATAAACTATTCAGACAGTATACTGTGTGTTCTGAATTTGAAATAAAATAAAAGTAAACGACTCAATGTTACATAAAAATAACTCACATAATGACAAATTATTTTTTATAAATTTATATAAAAAAGCCAACAATCCTGATTTCCTCCTTTTCCCCTCATTGTTCATTTTCCAACCAACTATTAATAGTATTAATGACTAGAGCCATCGGTATGTTAATAATATGTAGCCAAGTGATTACAATTTTAGGCCTGTCACAATAATAATTATATTAACCCATTGTTCATGATTTTGAACAATAATTCATTATTAAAATGAAGAAAATAGTATGTGCCCGAGGGAAACATGTCGTTGTGCTTCAGATTTATTTCAGCTTATGCGTAAAATTTAAGATCAGCTTAAGTACCTTCAGAAAAGCGTTTCTCTGGTAATAATGCTTTAGTATGATAGAAACTCTGGGATCTATGGCAATGTCTTTTCAGCAGCAATGTATCACACGTCAAAATGTAAATATTTATCAAACAACACATCTAAACTACAGAAGAGAATTTACTTGTAAGATTGTAAATCGGTACAACAGCCAGACCACAGTCATGTCTTCAGGACATGTAGGACTTGAAAGTAATTAATGAGACTAAAACGATGACTTAAATTTATGATAGCTAAATAATTTCACTTTATTTATTTTCCTATTAATGAAGACTGAATGGAGGTGAGAGGAGGGGACGGGAAACATCTGAGCTTCAGCGTCATAGTGTAGAAGAGCCTCATGTCGTTTAGGTTCATGGCCAAGGGAGTAGTCTGTTCATGTGGGAGAGGCTTTAAGGGGCAGGAACATGATTAAATATGTTTGAACATAATGATGATTGTGAAATTGAAAAGGTTCATAGGGCTGACTAAAGTTATTTGAACTGAAAAGAAATGCTTGACAAATTCAAGATCTTAAACAAGCCACTGTGAGTATATACTGTATATATATATATATATATATATATATATATATATATATATATATATATATATATATTTAAAAAAACTCTTCCTCACCCTCCGCGGGCGGTCTCTTCTTCCTCCAAACTCGGGTCCTCTATCAGAGGCCTGGGAGCTTTAGGGTTCTGCGCAGTATCCTTGCAGTTCCTAGAACTGCACTTTTCTGGACCGAGATGGCTAATGTATTTCCTGGGATCTGCTGGAGCCACTTCTCCAGTTTGGGGGTCACTCTGCCCCGAGTGCCCCCATATATAATATATATATATATATTATATATATATATATATATATATATATATAGATGCACTACGTGTAAAAGTGTAGGTGACCTGATATTACTGTATATGGAAGACGTATGTTTGCTCCCTGTTTTTGTTTTCTTCAATTATTATTATGAATTTTATTACCATTTGGTTATGTGAAACACACAAACTCCTAGTTCTTTAATTTGTGCTGCACTGACCCTGTAGTTGTTCTCATAGCTGCGGCAGTGGTCAGTGAAGGGGGTCTCCCTGCCCTCTGCCAGCAGGACCTTGGTGCAGACGTTTCGATGTGAAGTGGGTCTGCGTCCCAGCATGGAGCCCACGGGCATCTCACAGAGGGACGGGGAGTGGCAGTATACCGATAGGGGCGACTGCAGCCTGGAGGGAACCACAGAAACCAATGAGCTGCTTTTCTCCTTTAGTATATCCTAAAGCGCTCAACACTTTCCACGTTATTAAAAGTCCTGTTCTTGGAACATGCTCCTGAGGCTCTTTGTCAACTCGGCAATAGGAATGATTGTTCAGGGCATGCACACATTTGCTGATGTACATGTTTTAAATGTAATTTATTACATGCATATTGCTGACACTAACGTTTAAAAGCGTAATCTGGACTTAGAACAAAACATCTTAGCCACTATTTAAATTATACTGATATTATATAATAATGCGTTTTAGTAATATATAGTTTATGATATATTAAAAATAATAAGATTATCATTATTATTATTATTATTATTGTTTATTAAGTACATGAAGACATTGTTTTGGAACAGAGAACTAAACCCAGGTTTTTAGAAGCAAAACAGAACTGGACTTTATGGTTGTCATTGTGATCACTGGTTTTACTTTTGTTTATCAAGAGCTAACACTTAGAACTTCTTCCATTCCATCATAACAGTGGTCCATTGTAACTGTATGTTTGAAACACATATAGTTTGAAACACATACATAAACTCATTACAAGCAACTATTTCACTTCTTTGACATTTTCTGAAGTACGGTTTAGTTATCCGCTAACTTCTGTCTACGGGAACAATATGTACTTTCAAAATCTCAATAATACTGTATCACTGTAAAACTCTTCTCTTCTGATAATCGTCCTTGTGGGTTTTAGACACAGATATACAGCATTCAGGTTACGTCCCAACACAATCAGATACTATAAACTCAAACAGTCTCACTTAGAGAAAAAAAGGTGAACACAGCATTGTACCTCTGCTTCATGAATGTGAAGACCTTGCCTAGACATTTACTAGATCATTTACAACAAAACGTTAAGACGCGTGAACAGTTAATCATATGGTGTGAGGAAAAAAAAAGAAACAACAATGTTTAAAACAAAGGAAACATTCCTCACAACCTCTAACATCCTATTTTACAATAATAGGATGAAATTTGAGTAAACACGTATAAGGCTTTTACCTGCAGCTTGATCTCCTGCCCAGTGTTGAACCAACAGAGGATCTAAGTACAATGTGCTTCCCTCATAACCTGCATAAACTACTCATTCAAATTAACAACTGCGTCTTTGCTAAAGCTCTGACATCAGAGTCCTGGGACAGCAAAGATCCGCCCCCTCCCCCTCAACATGACGACTTCCACATGAATCGGAGAGAGTTCTGTGAAATCGCGATAAAAATAGTGCCAGACGGGATGGCCACCAATCCCTGCCGACTTTGCGTCTTGTGCATTGGCAGCACTGTGAAACCAGTTGGATGGGAAAGTTGTCAGTCTGTTGGCATTACTCAGTGGGCTTAAGAACCTGCGAACAGTTGGGAGAGTGTAATGTGGACAAAAAAATTATCATCAGTGTGTGAGTGTGGACAGGAATAAAAAAGAAGATACACGGGACTTTGTTCTGAAAATTCTGCTTAAGTATGAATGGCCATTCTATTTGGGGGCTCATTCTGTAACACTAGAAACAAAACAAATTATGGGCAGTCAGGTCAAGGGGGAAAGGCTGCAGCCAAGTCCCCGCTCCGCAAGTTTGCCGATTGTGGTTCCCCGCTCATCATCCCCTTTAGCCCCATAGTATCCTGTCCAATAAAGCCAAGGGCCAGAAAAGAAAAGAAAAATCCTTTAGTGCTTTTTTGTCAAAGTAAAAGAAAAATAAACAAGTTTTAAATTATTAAAAATGTTTCTGTTACTGATTTGAACATACTCACACTATGGGTCCAAAAATACATTCAAAGATAAATGTGTTCATTTTAATGAAATTTCAATAATCATTGGGTTAGATAACCAAAACAGAATTATTCAAAGACATAACTTACTGAGTCTACCTGCAACAATGACCAGTGTCCTCTCCCTCTCACCCCCTCGTGAGTACAGTGCGTTACTAAAGTGTGTTACGCAAACATAGGAGCGTCCACAGCTTACTGATGGACAGAATTACTCCCATAGTGGGACTCAGCGTGGCGCCTCCCCTCCTCCCTCTGCAGTCATCACCGTCTACCATCTGTACTCTCAGCCATTCCAGGATTTGAAGTTGGGATGTTTCACAAGTGTGACATTAACCATCAAAGACTTTCTTGTTCTTGGAAGAATCCAGGGAACACTACTACAACCATAGCAGCAAAGCCCACAAATGAAGCAAGGATCCGCCAGGACCAGGTCAGGTCCTAAAGGATTCAGCAGGAGGTACACACCTGTTGGTGCAGCCACTGACAGAAGCAGGGCCGCGCTGTCCGATCAGCAGCAGCGGCTCCAGACACCGGGCAAACTCACTGCGATAGTCAGTGTTGATCTAAAGGAAAGAGGGCACGCATCAAGTTGTGGCTTTGTTTCATGCTTGCCAATAAAGATAAGGTGTCACAACATTTGTTCTGATGTTATTTTGCTGATGTTTCTTGTATAATATAATAACAAGATATACAAGAAATTATAGATTCATCTCAAGTGTAAAACAGAGAAAGGGTGTCTGTCCATGTACGTTTATGGTAAATTGAACTGATATATTACTGAATTGCTATTATGTGTATTAATGGTTGATTACACCACTTTTTTTTTTCTTCTCAAATAACAGAAAGAGAATTTATAATGAATTGTCGTAAATGTCCTGAGTAAATGTATTTGGGCACTGTAAAAGTGTGTACTAACTCACTTTGCTGCTCTGCACTGGTCTGAGTCGATGAGGGAGCGTTACAATCCTCTGCAGCCGCTCCATCAGTTGCTGCGTAAGCAAGAAGATCCGGGTGTGACTCTGTGACCTCCTTCACCTCACTCTGACAGTTACTATTTAACACTGAGGAGCGAACTGGCTGTAATGCTATAAAATGTCTCTGTAGAGTAGCCACAAAACAGCATCAATGGAGAGGACGGCTGTACTTACATATCCCATATCCAGAAACTCAAACTTGTTGGCTGAGTTGAGAAAAGCAGAACACGTAACCAGATGGACCTGACAACATACAGTTCAGGATTTATTTTATTAAAACAAAGTCATGTTTAAATTGTTTGACATGAAGGCAAATTTACAGAGTTTTATGTGTTTGTACATAGAAATAGTCTCCATAAATCATCAGCTTAGATGTGGTCCTTTCTATAAAGAGTTTGCATGTTCTTCTCATAGAACTCTTTTGCATCAATTTTTGTGATGAAGATTCACTAACATTCAGAGAAGAGAAATCATCGACATGGTATGTTTGAATAATCCTGCCGTTAGAGACTACCTGGAGTGTTGGGAGGAGAGCAGTGAGGTGTGAGAGCTGCTCCTTCAAGGCCTTCTCCTTCTCCTCATGTTGACTGCAAGCACAAACACACACAAACATGTAACTTTACACCATCCTATCCGCCTTGACAAGACTCCACTCAGGAAGTGCAACCAGCCACCAGCGTACATCATGTTTCAAGCAGCTAATCTATTTGTCTCCTCGCTGTAACAAACATGAAAGAGACGGACACACAAAGCATAACATAAATAGCCCTTAACAGCCTTCTGGGAAGCCTTCCGCTGGATGTCTTCCAGGCAAGTGATCGAGAGGGAAGTAATGGAAGACACTTGTCACAAAAAATCTCATTAAATATCCCCACAGAGAGTAACCTGATACATTCACTGGCATACACAAAATTGTTCTCATTGTCTCATGCACCCAAACCGTTGGAAAGGCAGACGGAGTGAGAACTGGCCTGGGTTGCTATCTAGTCATTTTGAACAGGCGTCGTTTGGAAAAGAGATTTCACACATTCACACTGTGCAGCCTGGACATGTAACACAAACTGTTTGATACAATTTACCCACATTTTTTCCGGATATATATCTGTGTCATACATACAATAACAACACTGATACTTTAAAATGTGGAATTATTATTTTCTCTGTCGCTTATCATTCATATCTTGTATAAATAAGACCACACTTTAAGTGTATGCTGATGATGGTCACCACAGTGACTATGCAAGTTAGTGTTGTTACAATGTAAAGGACTAAGCAAGTCTAAGCAAATATTTGACTTTTAGCGGGAGGTCATGTTTAATTTGAATTGAAATCTCAAGAAAGTTATTTTTCATCACTCTAAGTACAATGCTGTGGTAAATACAAGTGTGAGCTGTATGTTAGGATTAGTTGTGGTAAATATTGTATCATGAGCTTTGAGATAACAATAGAACAAACCCTGCACAGATTAGGAATACAGTATACATTACCTTTGTGCTGCTTTTAACAGAATCTTCTTTCTTTCTGCCAACTTCTCCTGCAAAAGAAAGAGTCCTTTTTACACAATGCATGGGTTAGGTTTCAAAAAACAAAAAAAAGTTAGGCTTCCAAAATGGGTTGCAGTGCTCAGGTGGATTGCAATGGCAAATGATATGTGCCTTCACAATGTGGACACTAGAGACACCCAGTGGACAGTCTGTGGTAACAATGTCTGATGGGACCATTAAGAACGGTGCAGTGGGAAAAATGTCTCTTCACTCTTTCAGGTCCCAGGGCATTTACTTTAATTTTTCTTATCTGGTTTTCATTTTGTTCCATTGCTTCTAAAACATCACCTTATGATGCACCATTTAGTGTTACATACAATCAAATTGCATTGAAAAAGAGCAATTATACAACCTGTAAGCTATTGAAAAGAGTACAAATAGCACTCTCCTCTTCTTCCACATTCAAGCAAACTTCACCAATCATTGCTCTCAACAGAACTATTGCCTCTCGAGCTGAAGTCTGGAGCTCTTTCACCACCTAGAGGAAGATGTTGTGATAAAAATAACAACATGTTTAAGACATTACCATTATGAAGTGTATAATTAAAAGGTAGTCATACCAGGACGGCCTGGTCCAACATCTCACAGCCCTGCACTATGCGGTTTCAATATCAATGCAGTGGGTCCGACTCTCTCTGCAGTTGCACAAAAACGAAAGCCAGTTTTAAAGACAGAGGAGGAAACTTTTCAGTGTTAAAAATATGATGTGAAAATCACCCACACTTGCATGTCTCTGAAGCATTTGATGCAAAGCATAGACTTGTTCTGAGTTGAGAAGAGTATATAGGGCTCCTGGTGAAGAGCTGGAGAGATACAGGTGCCTTTTAACATCAGACTGTGTATTCTGCCACTGCACAGTGCGGGCTTTGACAAACACTTAAAAGACGACACATTATAATATGCAAAAAAGCAGTTTGACTTTTAAAAGAGAAAGAATGACTTTTACATAGACTTGAGGCAAAGAGGCAAAAGCAGTGCATCCTAGACGACCATTGTAAATTACCATAGCAAAATTTGATTGGGGCCTGAGCAGAACACAGGAGGACTCCGCTTCCCATTAACTCAAACCTGCACATTAGGACTGATTCGATAGAGCAGCAGTGACCTAGAAGTTGTGATTTAAGTTGATTAAATGCACAACTCACCGCACATCTTGTGTTTTGCTCGGGTGCGCTTGGCCAAGGACACAATCTCATGATGGGCAAACATTCTGGCTTTGTGTGTCAGCTCCCAGCATGATGCACACAGGGGCTGGCTGCACGTGTTACAGTAGTACATGGCTGCTGGGTCCTGGAGAGAATAAGTAAATTATATATATATTAAAACAATTTTAACATAATGTTATGTGTTATATCAAACTATATCATTATCAACCATTTTGCAACTCTCCTGGTCACAGTTGGCACACAATACTGTCTCCTCAATGTCTGTGTTGCTGTCAACTAGAAACTTCAACAGACGATCTTCTGGTGGAAGGGCATTATTCCCTTTTAGCATAGACGGATAACTGTGACAAAAAAAGAATATTTGGCAATGAATATGTTTACAGCATAAGAATGTTTAAATGATAACACTTAAAAAAATGTAAGTTGGTAAAAAGAGTAAATACGTTATGCATCGCTTTTATCAGGTCTAAAATGTTATAATAAATTCATATTGGGGAATATTTTTTTTCAACCCTACTAAATAAATGTATGTAAAGGTATGCCTGCATTGTACGCTATGTGTAGTAGTACCGCAAACATCCCGTAGAGGCAGTAATGAAACGTTGGACATTCTCACATCCATAAAAGAAGAGATCCGGGATGCGGAAGTAACATCAAAGCAAAACGTGTATACTGCGACACTGCATGGTACACTCGGTATACTGTCCAAACTGCCTTCTTCGAGCACTGGGTAGCGGTCATACTTCGGTACGTTTCAGAGAAGAGGTGTTTAATTTAAACAATCAAAATGTCTGGTATAAACGAAGCCGGTGTGCGAGGAGGGGACGTCATCAAAGACATCGGAACAGACGATGACTGGCAACCCACTGTGATCGAGAGCTTGTGCATGAACTGCCACCAAAACGGGACGACTCGCCTGCTCCTCACCCGAATACCTTTCTTCAGAGAAATAATCGTAAGCTCCTTCAGTTGTGATCACTGTCACTGGTCCAACACGGAAATCCAGTCCGCGGGAGAGATTCAAGAGCAAGGCATATGCTACACATTGAAGATCAAAACAAAGCAGGATTTAAATCGCGAGGTGGTGAAAGCTGACAGCGCTACCACCAGGATTCCCGAGTTGGATTTTGAAATACCCCCTTTCACCCAAAAGGGCTCGCTGTCAACTATTGAGGGGCTATTGGAGAGAGCCGTGTCAGGTTTGGAGCAAGAGCAGCCTGCTAGGAGAGAGGCAGACCCGGAGGTGGCTGCCAGAATCGACGAGTTCATTAAGAAGCTGCAGGAACTCAAAGACGTGGAGGAGGAATTTACATTAGTGATAGAGGATCCTTCAGGGAACAGCTTTGTTGAGAATCCAATGGCCCCACAGAAAGATGAAGCCCTTACAGTGACCAGGTTTAAACGGACCATTGAGCAGGACAAGCAGCTGGGAATACGTGCTGATGATGACGATGGTGAAAATGAAAATGATGGTGAAGAGCCAGCTGGAAATGACCTTGAAACCATGAGAGGTGAGGTCTTGGTTTTTGACACCAACTGCCCTGAATGCAAACGACCCGCTAAAACTAACATGAAACTGGTCAACATCCCTCACTTTAAAGAGGTCATCATCATGGCGACCAACTGTGACAGCTGCGGCCACCGGACCAATGAAGTCAAGTCAGGCGGGGCAACAGAGAAACAGGGAACCAAGATCACCCTCCACATCACCGATGCTTCAGACATGACCCGGGATGTCCTCAAGTCCGAGACCTGCGCTGTTCTCATCCCAGAACTGGAGTTTGAACTGGGTATGGGAGGGCTTGGTGGGAAGTTCACGACATTAGAGGGGCTGCTTAAAGACGTCAAAGACCTTATTGTGGACAATAATCCCTTCGTCTCAGGAGACAGTGGGGTCTCCGATAAAGTACAGAAAATCAATGAGTTTGGGGCAAAGATTGAGAAAATTATTGCCGGTGAACTGGATGTACACATTATTTTGGATGACTCAGCAGGGAACAGCTACCTGCAAAATGTGTACGCTCCTGAACCAGACCCCGAGATGACAATAGAGAAATACACACGCACTTTAGAGCAGAATGAAGATCTTGGACTGAATGACATGAAAACTGAGGGATACGAGCAAGAAAACTAAACTAAAAACAACTTTTAGATTATCAAACAACACAGTGCACATATATCCCCATGTATTCAACTTTTGTTTAAAGTTAAGCTCAAGCATTTGCTAGGTTAACCTCAGGATTTTAAGTTGTCTATGATTTCCATGCTTATGTGAGGAAAAGTGTAAATGGAAATTGCATTTGTTTTTACATCCCAAGTTGGGCCAAGCAATCTAAATAAAGCCATTTAATTTCTTCATCTATGTGGTCATAATTTGTGTTGCATACAGGTTGCCCCACTAGCATTGAGGATGGGTCAAATGCAGAAAACGAATTTCGCTACAGGGATTAATAAAGTATTCCTTAACACTTTAATGATGCATTTCTCTATATTGTTGGGGATAAATATACAGTCTTTCTTGACATATGGTACATCTGTGCAAATAAGTCTTTTTGTCTGAATGGGGAAGCTATTGTGCTGAATTAATTGCAGAGTAGAGTGACCTCCTAGATACTCAGTTCTTCAGAGTGCAGCTGTTTGAAGCTGTTAATGAAAATAGAAGCTGTAAGGCAATGGGGCTTTGTATCTTGAACCCACTGGCTCTGTACCCACTAGGTTACAAAAACGGGTCTAAATTTGAACACAATTACCGGTACGTTTACTTGGTCTCAGTTGTAGTGCATTGCAAACCTTGCTATTGTATAATATACTAGCATTTAAATGTGTTTAAGTTTAAACTGCTGATTCTGTAATTAGTCTGGTTTGTAACACATTATTAAATCTCACTTATTAAAAAAAAAAAGTTTGTGGAAAGTAAGCAACACATGGAGGTGACTGGCAGGGCATTTTTTATTAGGGCTGAATAGGGTGTCGTCATGTGACTGGATTTGATTGCCAGTGCAAAATGCCACCGTGCTTTCTTTATTGTGTGAATGATTGGTCTTAACAGAACCCACTGGCCCAGTGAGAATTGAACCAAGTGCTATATCAGCGACGTAGATGACCATGCAGCTGCTCCAGCCACGCGGTGCCAGCTACAAGAGCTTCAGGCCACCAGTCACTGCAGCAAAATAGATAAGATACTCATGTTTGAGAATCAAACAAAGCCATCTGTGTCCGTAATGGCGAGGTGGACCACAGTACTCAGTAGCATTAACTCAAGTACATTGAGTAACCTTTTGATGAAACTGTACTTCTTAGAGTAGTTTCACCACACACAGTACTTTTTACTTCTACTTCAGTAATATTATAATGAAGTATCTGTACTCTGTACTTGAGTAACAAAAAAAAGCTACTTGTTTCTGCTGTGAGTAAATCTTTAAGAAACAAAACCTCCATGTGACAAATAATAGACATACCGGTAGTTTGTGGTACTTCCCATCTCCTTCAGAATTAGTACTTTATACATTTTTATGGCATTTTTAAATGTTTGAATATTCACATTAAAACACACATTATGTTGTGTTTCTCATATTTATGTTACTACTGTACATAAATGAGTAGTATTTCCTCCAAGTACTTTTTAACTCTTACTTACTATTTTTTGGCTACTCTACCCACCTCTGGTTACATGTATAGAATAATTTATGCGAATCACTGTACGGTGGACGATTTCTGTTTTTACCCTAGAGGACTAAAGCTTAAACAACTGTTACAACAACACAACAAATATACATTTGACTAATTGTTACGAATTGAGAAAAAGTAAATTGTGCATAATGTGGGATAAAAGTGCAAGTCTTTTCACTTCTATTTCTTACCCACAGAGGGGGCAGTTGAGGCGGCTGTCATTTGTGCGGCCTCTTAAGCAGCGGGCACAGAAGATGTGGTAGCAGTCCAGCAGACATGGGGACTGGTACTGCTCGTGGCAGAGGTGGCACATAAGAGGGTGGACATTGCTGCAATCCACGTTACACGGGCTGTCCAGGTTAGTGAAGATAGAGCCCGCCATCTGCAATTAAAAAGGAAAAAAAGATGTGGCTGCTGCTTATGACTGGTGTCGTCTGCTATAGTTAAATTTAGTTTAGGGGAAAGTCTGTTGTGCAGGGATTATTTAAAGATTGTATAAATTATCTAAGGAAACTACTAAAATGTGTGATCTATAAGAAGAGATGGGATTATGCTGCTCTTACCTTTTCTGTTTAACAAGAACTATCCTTTCAATTTCAGAAAAAAACAAAACACCAACTAATTTCTCAGAGGTTGCCACAAGACAATTCTATTAAACAAAACTATATTAAATGCTACATTAAAAGCTAGTCTATCCACAGAAAGCACACGAGCCACTGTCTTACCTCTCAGTGGCACTATCTGCCCCCTCCAGCCGGAATGACAGCAATGTAATAAGCTCTTCAGTTGTAAGCCAAGGGGTCCCTCCACCAGGCAGCTGGCTGTATTGCCTGTGCCCGATCCCTAGGGTTGCTAAAGTGCAAAGAGGACATGTAAAATTTGTTGTTCATAAAGATAAAGTGAATTTCTTATCTTATCTTAAAATGTAAAGTTATAGGGTAATACAACAGAAGCCCAAACATGAAAATATATAAAATTGTTGAACAACAAGATTAATTCAATTACACAGAACCCTGGTCCATAGAAATAAAAGAAAATAATAAATATATCACTTTTTTCAAATGATGAAAGACACATGAATGCACTTGAATAAATAAAACCAGACAATTTGGACTATACGTGATTGGTAATTATTACCTGTTGGCTACCCGAAATCAATACATCATATCTTGACGATAGAGTCAGACCGTATTTGTTTGAGCTTCGTTCATAGAAAATGCTATTTGTGTCTTGTCAGTGTGTTGGATGCATTGACAGAATGCACAAACTATGCTAGTCCACTCCAATCGAGTGCAGATCAGATAAATGGATGTGTTTGATGCTAGCGGCGGTCCTTATACACCCTGCGCAGGCGTGCTTCTGCCTTTTTGCTGAACGTGTCAGCCATGGCTCCGATTGTAAGTGGACACACGAACAGACAAAGTGCATTTAACGAGCACGCGGGGTGTAATTTTATTCACCGTATTACGTTTGCCCTTTCAGAGAGGTCGTGGAAACGATCATGATGGTTTTTAAGTCTCAGAGTTTTCTCATTTAAAGATGACAGCTCAAACCACGTTGGGCTAAGTGCATAAGCTAACGCTACTCTAGCGGAGATAACATGAGCTCTTTGTAAAATGGGGAAAAAAGGGGTTTCATCGAAATTTAGCATTATGAGTATGATTATATCAAAACGAAGCTCGTAGATATTTGTTATTCCTAATGTGTATATGGTGTGATGATTAGTAAGATGTTATGTGTAGGTTACCTGTTTTAGAGAGCATATTCTGTGCTTGTGTCCAGCCGAAGAAGAAGCCGCTCGTGCGAAAGCAGGGTGGGAAGAGGAAGAAGCAGGTCCTGAAGTTCACCCTGGACTGCACTCATCCTGTCGAAGATGGCATTATGGATGCTGCCAACTTTGTGAGTACTATGACAAACCTATCAGAAGTAGTGGTGAAGTGACAATACAGTAGGCTACAGTACGGCTAAAGAGTCACCTGCCCACCAATATTTGCATTGGTTTTATACGGTAGTGAGTTACACTGTGTTTAACTGTAATATTAAATGGGAACTTCTCAACATAAAATATAAAGTTAAAAATAACTTAAATGTAAAAAAAAATGCGTTGAATCACTGATTATGCCTTACTACTTTTGTTAATGAATGAAGCTTTTTATCACGATGTTTTCAGGAGCAGTTCCTGCAGGAGCGAATCAAAGTAAATGGAAAAGCTGGAAACCTTGGAGGTGGAGTGGTGTCAATCGAGAGAAGCAAGAGCAAGATTGCTGTGAACTCTGAGGTTCCCTTCTCTAAAAGGTATACAGTGTAAAAACTTAAAGCTTTCAATTCAATCTTAACTTAAGATAATGAAAATAGCAAACAGTTACTGTAATTTGCATGATATGTTAGAGGTTGTAGCAGTTACAGACAAAGGGAGTATTCCTGAATGACAGAGTTTGGACCCACAGATAAACTACTACTAACATTTCTGTGTTTTTGTTAATTTACGCACGTTACCCTGAGAAGACATTGGCATGACTTCAATAACTTTTTATTTTCTAATTGTCCAGGATATCTAACTTTTTGTCGAGGAAAACATACTTTATTAAAGCTGAATAGGCTACATATAGGGGGTAGACCAAAGTTAAAACATATTAGTGTTGTACTAAGAAAATAAAGTGAGATACTACTGATATGCATGGAAGCCTGGTTCTGACATTAAAACGTTTTAAAGTAATAATTTTCATTTTATGCTATGGGTTTAAAATCAAATAATTTACTATCATCTTAAAACATCTTTAAATGTGTTTAAATCTCATACTTCGAGTTTTAAACTAAACTCATAAACTCATAACATACAAGTTGAACACTCAGAATTATGCGTTAAAAACTCATATCCAAGTTTAAATCTAAGTTTAGCAGTCAGAATTATGATTTTTCTGTCACTTTTTTATTTTTTTTATTATTTTAAATAAGGTAAATAAAAGTCTATTTTGCTTTTGTGGAATTTTGTTAATTCTACCTTTTTAATCTCTTTATTATCTAATGTAGCATATTTACAGTGAGGTATCCTTATGTAAACTATAAGACATGATTCAGGGTTTCGCGCCTGAAAATATGCCAACGTCCGAATTGGCACTTGTTTAGTGTTCTTTTATTATGGTTTGATCTGAAGCCCGAATTATCAGCCTTTCCCAGGAGCTGCCTCTTTGCGCCTCAAATCAACATGGGGAAAAATTTGACTTTCGGATTTCATTTGTACAACACAGAACCAGACCAAAGTCTGAACCAAGACCTCCTCGATCGTCTCTTTTTCTGGTTCAGATTAAACAAAGAATGCTCTTTTTGGTCTGAACCATGGTCCGTCAGTGCGTTCACATCTCAAACTTTTGACCACGCTAAATACAGAAGTCTGGACCAAACTGGGTGGACTAGTGTGAAAACCCGTATTATCTGCTCAGGCGTGTGCCGTTATCCATTTTACAGAGCCAATCATGTCAATGATTAATATCTGAAACTAATAAAGTAATATTTAGAGCAGGCCAAAAAGGGGAAAAATGTAAAGCTTAAAGACTGGGCAGTAACATTGGAGGTACACATTTATAGAACTGCCAGCAGAGGGTGACACTTGATTGGAGAATTTGCAGCAACTAGAGCGACTGCTGTTGCATTGTCTGTCATTAGGAAAGTCAGACTGAAGTGAGACACAAGGCAAGTCAGTTTTTCTTGCTAATAATGTCTCGATATTTCAATGCGTTTCAGGTACTTGAAGTATCTCACCAAGAAATACCTGAAAAAGAACAATCTCAGAGACTGGTTGCGGGTTGTGGCCAATACCAAGGAGAGTTACGAGCTGCGCTACTTCCAAATCAACCAGGATGAAGAGGAGGAAGAAGAGGATTAAGCCTAACACCACTTTTAATAAAATGTCTGTGGAGAAAAGGATGTGTGTCTTGTGTAGTGTTTTTTGTTGTTTTTTTTGCTTTGATATATTTTAATTTAATGTTTTGTTTTTGTTTTTTTCATCAAGTTGAATATGCTGTTGGGCAAAATGTTTTAAGACAATTGTACTGATCAAAAAGTGGGAACTTCACATGTTGCCCTCAAAACTAAAACTATTCTTTAATCTTTTAAGATCATTTTAATGGTGAAGAATTATAAATAATTCCACATATTTGGTAACAAGCCATACCCCTTTGTGTTCTATTGCTTTGCTTATCTGGATATAATGCAGCTATCTGTGAGTCTGGATGCTCATTGATACGGATGTTGTAACCAAGACAACCGTTATCACGATATTAGCATGCAGCATCCAGAAGTGATGCCAAACCTGATTTGGTAACAAACTTGGGTGTAAATGTCCGCAATTACTTGTATTGGCCGGTTTATAATGCGTGCAAAGCGGCTGTGACAAAGTAAAGTTGAGTCCCCGTTCTCCAGTGTTTCTAAAGCAAATGTGCCAGGGACAGGAGCAGGACTGGACTCCCCAGCCAGCGGCACGAAGCCTGCACTGTCGCGCGCGTTTATGCCACAACACAACTAGTCAAAGTGGTGACTAGCGGAGCGCACGACTAACTAGTTGTGGTTGAAATTATGGGATGTATCGCCATGGCAACAGACCAGACGTCACAATCTGGGCATGTGTGTTCCATTTTTGTCTTTCTTATTTTTCAGACTGGGGGATCCGGATAGTGATCAGTTCAGAAAATAAAGAAATAAATGATTTTCAAGAAATTTCCTGAAATTGAAAGAGCAGCGAGGCTGTTTTTGTGGATGGAGAAAGACGCAGAGCTGCGGCGTCTGGAGGGTTAACTTTCCTCAGCCTAAAGGGTTTTTTTGGGGGGCTATGAGATAAAGATGCCGGGGTCGCTGAGTAATGAAGACGAGGGACCGGACGACATGGATTTTGAAGGCGATATGCCAGGTGAGGGAAGCGAGGGGGGAGGCGGGGTGTCCTTCACATTATTTTGCGCCGCTACGCCTTGAATGCAGGGAAAAGGGCTTGTCCTGCGTTCTGGAGCCCACAGACTGGGGGAAAGGAGGGGTGGCGGTGGTACAAAAAGCACAGTCATACTATTTTAAGGTGTTTTTTTTTGTCAACCCTCTCTAATCCTTCTTAGCATTTCGTGATGACCCGGGATTGTCTTTACCTCTGTCAGATTTGGGGCAACGTTGCTGGCTGCATGGCTTTTGTTCTGAATGCATAAAAGGCTTAATTATGGCTTCACCATCTTGACACAAGTCTAAAACTAGTTTTATGAAGATTGCATGACATTAAAGTACAAATGAATGCCCTTTGGTCGTCTTTATGATGATAGTGCGCGTCGCCATTCTTTCTTCTCTTTGCTTTCCCGGCACAGTAACAGCATCTTTGGTCACGTTGTGGTGGTGTTGCGATCAACTTGGCCGCAGAGGTGTGGAAGCCACGTGTTAGGCTACTCTTTATCATCAGCGTTGATCCAGTTTGCACTTTGGAAATAGCTTGACCCAAAAGTATAGCATTTCCTCAAGTGAAGTGAACTGTACCTCCGAGGTACTTTCATGGTGGCTATTGTTCAAAAATAATGTTCGCCATAAACAGTAGATCAATATTTCTAATCAGGGATATCCAGGAAGTCATGTACAGTGGTGATCTGACTACTGCTACATTTTAATGACACGTTAAAAAATACATTTGGCCCATATGTTTCACATGGCCATGGCCATTCAAACTGAGATTATCTAACTTTTGACTATGCATATGCCACCCAGATATTAGCATATTAAGTCTAAATCGAACACTTATTGTTTTGCTTATTGTTATGTATTGGTTGTTAAAGTTTATCTCAGACAAGATCTACCTCTACCTTTTGGGTCACCATTAAACTCATGTAAAACTTTTCTTTTTATTTTTGTAGAAAAGCCCAGAGGAAAACAAAACCCTGACAGTAATAAGGGCAGGTCTGGTCATATGTGCCATGAATACTAATTGGTACAATGCACAATGTATCTGTATCTTTATTATTTCCATTTCATAGTCTCACTAACTAAGGTTAAGGTTGTATTGAATCTATCGATTAAGCTAATAAATCTAGGTGTAAGTGAACAACCATTCCGTATGACGTCATTTACCTTATATTAGCTCAACAATGAATGCAATTTAACATGCAATTGTGGACTAACTCTGTGACCTCTGCAAATCACATCAGGCTGACAGATAAGGTCAGACGTCCCACCGCATTTGAACCTCCCACACAATTAAAACTCATTAAGACACATCCCAGGGTCCTATTGCTGCAGCCTTGCTTTGCTCTGACATTTGAATAATTCCCTGTGTTTTACGGCTGCCCGTGCGATAAACTATATCTTCTATTTTAGTATTTACTTCTATCTCCCAATTAAAAGATTGTCTTGGGCTTTTGTATTGCTTCAATGTTGTCCCAATTGAATCAAAGTCTATTTTTGAACTGCTCTCTGTGAAAGTTGACACCATTTTTTATGTGCACATTGGCAATGCATTAAAGCTGCACTGGTTGCAGATGAGTATTGCAGTGGTTTTGCAACATCTTTCCCTCACCCTGACTGTCTATTTTTCATTCAGATGAAAACCATAAAGATACGAATTCCAACTGAAAGATATTATACTGTATTTCTATAATGGTGTTCAGGCCTTGAGCTATATACACTGAATCAATAAAGAGGAACCTTGATGTAGTCTGCTCAATGCATGGCAACATTAAAGGGTTTTTCATTTAGAGCTAAATTCACTATATTTATTTATTGGGGTAAAGACATAGCTTCTGAAGTTCTTGACTATGGTCATATTATTTTGTTTTGCCCAATATACAAAAACATTCACATATGCAGGGACCATACCTTTTGCACAATACTGGTATGTTGTTCAACTGTATTTTTTGTTGCTCTGCAGTACGATATGGTTATAGGCCTTTTAATTTGCTTCTCTTTTTCAGTTTCAACTTTTGATAATTGCTTATAGTCCTGGTCCTGGACAGGTCTCTATTGTCCATGGTTTAGTGGTGAGGAAAACTGGAGCAATGAGGAAATCCATGCAGACCCATGGACTCCACACTGAAATACCCAATGAGACCACGTGTGTCTTGAATGCCTTCACTATCCTTAATACACGCTCCCATGGAACAGGGTTCTGGCAAAACCTTTAACTACAACTAACCACCGGTGACTATCTTGTAGTGGCAGTTGTCTGTGGACAGAGAAATTACTGGTTGCTGCAATGGGGTGCTGGATTTCCCTGTGTGCAGCCTGTGTTTGTGGGGGATGCCTCCTGCTAGCCGTGCTAAATAGAGGATAAGTGGCTGGTGTGCTGTGTCTACCTCCAAGGAATCCCTCTCTCTGACGGCCCAGGGGAGTGACACACTGCAGGGCTAAAGAGCTGATTGACTCTCTCATCCACTTGCTGCATTTTCAGGCACCAGACTGTCAAAGTGAAGATCAGGCCCAACCAGTTGGAATATATAAAGTCACAAACAATTGAACCAGATCCCTGTGTACATTTACTGTGTCTAGTGACCCTTATGATAGCTCTCTGTTGTCTGGCCTGACTCCTCTGTGACCCTCTGAAGTGCGCTGTGCTCAGCAGTCATACATTTGCAAACAGCGAGACAGTGCCGTGACAGGCAGCAGCCGGTCCTTTTGGTCCCAGCATGCATTAAAGGTAATAGATACATTCAGTGAACCTGAGCTGCAATGAGGGATCCCATCTGTGAATAGGCTACTTACTTTCTACTACATTTTTCTTTCTCTTTTTATTGAACAAAGCCTGATAGTTTTAATCTTATGTTTTCTGTCCAGATGAAGATGACGAGACTCGGCGCAGCATTGTCCCTCTCACTCCCCTCGAGAGCTTCTTCTCCGATGATGATTCTCTCAAACAACAGAAGCCCAAGAAAGCCAAAAAGATGAAAGAGGGTAAAATGCCTAAAGTAAAGAAGAGAAAGAAGGAGGTAAGCTGGTACTTCACACACACAGCAGCTTGGCTTTGACATGTGCTCTGAGCAGCAGTCTTTGTTTTGCGGTTTTGTTAATTTTGCAGAAAGATGAAAGGCATATTGCGGCAGAAACATTTTTTTTTTATAAAGGATTTTTTCTTGCCTATAGTCTTTATTTGACAGGACAGCTCAGGAAGAAAGGAGATAAATGGTCAGAGATGGGATTTGACCCCACAGTGTTCTGTTACATTTGCAGCAGCTTTAACCATTATCTGCTGCACTTAGCAGTTGTATTCTGATGGTCCTGTTCAAGTGCAAATTTAGTTTATTTTAATGCTTTTTTTTCTTACCCTTCTAGTTGTAGTTTTAGTCCTGGTCGTCCCTTCATACTGATGGGTGATATTTGTTTAAGCCATACTCCATACAGTACAACCTGTAATGTTTTGCAGTGTGACAGAGTGTGACATCTCTGTCACACTGCAAATCTCTGACTTTGAGCAGGTTGTCATAGCTGCGGTTACCCTGGGCAGTTTAGAAAGCGCATTAGTGCATGTGAAGCTGATGATGGAGGTGGCCGGTCAGAGAACAGGTTTGTGTCAGGCTGTAGCTGTAGCTGTGAGGTCAGGGTTGTGGAGAGACATTTTGACATTTCCTTTGTCGTATTTTCAGGCTTTTAGTCGCTGACATTTAGATAACAAGTTTGACAATAGAGCTGCCAAATGCATTAGCGCTGCGTTAAGTTGAACACGGGAAACTATTATGAGACTTACAGTCAGAACACTACAGCAAACATTAGTATCAGAACAAATTATATAAAATAACGTTGATTACTTATTAATCAAAATGATACTTTCTAAATGATCAATCAATATTTTGGAAAAGATGCAATATTGTCGACTGGTAGCCTATCTGATAATTCATTCAGAATATGTAACAGTAACACATTTAATTCTGTCACTTTACAAAGTGAAAGTGGAACCTTCATAACTTCCCAGGCATTTTGACAGAAGTTGGCTGGCCAACCTTTAATCACTCAAATGCTATATGAATGTTCAGTTACTTGTGACTTCTATTATCTTGTAACTTTTAACTTTATTGGGCACAATAAGAAGAAATTATGATTTTCATAGTCATTCTTCATAGGTTTTCAATGCCATATGCCCGATGTGCAGAGAGTACACTGGCCTGTGACTTCTTGTGTCTGGATTATACTTGTGAATCTGTGGATGAAAACCGTGAGGCCTTCTCCGTTTATCCACGCTGCATGCTTGGTTGTGCTGAACTGCCCCTTGTGTATTTCTGCTGCTCATGGCGAGGGCTTGGACACGGCCAAGATGTTCCCCTCTGCTGGCTGGAGAGGGGAGCTTGGCTGGCCCTTTAGCGGCTGGTGGTAAACACTGAGCTCTGGGTCTCACTACGGGGCTAATGACGGGGGAGTCCCTCTGACACGCTCCGCTCTCACACTCACACTCAACAAGCTGCTGTCCTCCACTCTGTTCTCACTGCACCTGACTCTGCCCTGACACACAAGGCTGCTCATTCTGTCCACCGCAGCCTCTTTTGTTTTGGCTCGGGTCTGTTGTTATTAGTGGGTTTTCCAGCCAGTCTGTCAACAATGAACGCCCCAGTGGTGTTTGTCAAGCCTCAGGCAGAGGTCAATTGGGGTCTGAGTTGGACACTTCTGTGTTCATGTTTGGGTCAGAAAAGCAGGCGGGAGGAAGGTGGAATGTGCAGTTGCAAGATTTACACAATATAACCCCTACACTCAAATTGTTTACATAGTACTGTCTGTTTTCCTAACAATATCAAAGCAACATATGTTGCTTTTATCATATTAAAAGTTATAATAATCCACCACTGCAAAATCCTCTTAACCTTGGCCGTGCAACGTTTGCTATGGCAGTATGGTGACGGAGTGGTTTAAACATTTTGCCGTACAGCAAGAAGGTGCCAGATTCAATTCTCTGAGCTTCTCTTTGTAGATTTTGGATGTTATCCATGTGGGTTTCTTTCGGGTACTGCTGTATCCAGGAATAGGACTTGAATACACATTAAAGGGCGGAGTGACAAGACAATAAAAAGGGTCAAATATTTGCTTTGTAATTACGTTTTTTTCTTTCTTTGAAGATATATACAGGGGCTCGTCATATAATTAGAATATTATGAAAAAGTACATTTACTTCTGTTATTCAACTTAAACTGTGGAACTATTACATGCAAAGTGAGATATGTATAGCCTTTATTTGTTATCATTTTGATTATTATGGCTCACAGCTTGTAAAAACCCCAAATTAAAAATCTCAGAAAATTTGAATATTTAAAAAATGGACTGTAAGCCATAATCATCAAAATTATAACAAAGGCTTAACATGTCACTTTGCATGTAATGAGTCTATATCATATACAGTATTAGTTTCACATTTTAAGTTCAATAACAGAAGTACCGGTAAATGCACTTTTTCATGATATTCTAATTATATGACGAGCATATGTGTGTGTGTGTGTGTGTGTGTGTGTGTGTGTGTGTGTGTGTGTGTGTGTTCTTGTAATTACAACATTGTGAGGACCAGTTTGAGTTTTTAACCAAAAGAGTGAGGACATTTTTGGAAAGTGAGGAAATTTTGGGTGGTCCTCACTTATTTTAGGGTTAGAATTGGGCTTAGATTAGGGTTAGGATTAAGGTTAGGTTTAGGGTTTGGGCTTAGGGTTCAGGGTTAGGGTCTGGGTAATACATTATGTCTATGAGTGTCCTCACTAAGATAGAATTACAAGGGTGTGTGTATGTGTTGTGTGTGTGTGTGTGTGTGGTTTTCATGGTTATCGAGTGCGAGACACTCGCCCACTGTTCCTAACAGGTATAGCCCTGAGGCACTGGTTGAAGGATGATCAAATGCAGACTACAGATTTTCCTACAAACTGGATAGTTCGAAAGTGTGTAATATGTAGACAAATACTCCGTCCATAGCAGCTTTATTTGGGATTAGAAATAAAAAAAATAATGTAGAAAGAACTTTTTAGCTGCTAAAACAGAAAGGAAATCAGCAATCAATAACATGCTAGCAAATAATTAAAGCGTGTAGACAACTACAATACTGGCAAGGTGGCAATATGAAAGATATTTTCTCCTATATAACCTAAATGCTGTCAATATTTTATACTGTTCCACTTCAGTGCTTCCATAAGTCACATGTTGTCATTTTTGATGAGTTATAGTGTCAAGGTTTATTGTAACACTTGCATCAACTCCCCATGGTACTAAAACATTTATAATTAATCAGATGACGCTTATGCAGCGCCATAACACCAAACGATTCTCGTAATAATTTTTCCTGAGTTTGTGCCTTTGTCTGTTTGATCAGTGCAGTATTTTGGTCCATGTGCGAGTCAACAGAGCCAGAGAGGGAGATGTTTCTCAAACCTTGCTGAGGCTGTTGTTTTGGGAGAGTTTGCACATTTCAAAGTTCATTTCATATTTTCTGTAACTGTGTAATTTCCCCAAGGAAGCGCCATTATGGCAAAGCATCGATATATAATTTGATTATATTATTAGCGCTCATCTAATCTTTTTGCTCTTGAAAGTAGAAAGGCTGTCTTTTTCGTTTGTTTCTTTGTTTTCTGTATTGGATCCAGGCCATGCACTGTTTGCACAGTTGTCTTTACATCAGTAGTGGGGTATGCTTTCATGCTTATTGCACTCTACCATCTTCACTCCCATCCCCCATCACAATCCTCAATTCTTTTTTTTAGTTTCTCTCTCTCTCTCTCTCTCTCTCTCTCTCTCTCTCTCTCTCCTCTCTCTCTCTCTCTCTCTCTCTCTCTCTCTCTCTCTCCTTATGCATAAATGAGATTTGTCTAGACGGGTGCTGGTGGTGGAGTGCTACTTGGGCAACCATAGGCCTTCTCTGCCTAACCAGTTCGTTATGCAAACGCCTCTGATTGGATGGCACTGTTCCATTGGCTGCTGCTGCTATAGTGTGTGGATGGAAAAAAAAAGATGGGTTGATAGAGGAAATGAGAGCTTGAAAGAAAGCCGACCCTGTTAATAGAGTGAGAGAGAATAACATAAGAGTGAGAGATGAAAAAGTGATAGAAAAAGGAAAAGGGTTGGAGGAGGAGGGAGGGTAAGAAAAAAGAAAGAAAAAGAGAGAGAGAGAGAGAGAGAGAGAGAGAGAGAGAGAGAGAGAGAGAGAGCCAGACACTGCTCAAATTCAGTCGCCATGGTAACACAGGCTGACTGCTGCTGAGGTTGGCTTGTGCTGCAGCAACGTGAGCCTTTCTACAGCTCACACACACACGCGCACACACACACACACACACACACACACGCACGCACGCACGCACGCACACACACACACGCACACACGCACTCACACAAGCAACAGGCAGTAAGTTTATTCAGTCCACAATCAAATACTATTTGGAGACAGTAAGACAGCCACAATGAGGGCCATGTGTAAGACGGGACAATAACGCCTATACAGTAAAACTTTGTGTTGCAGTTAGTTGGCTTTGTACCTAATCAAATCAGGTAGATATGCTTCACATGAAACAACATTTTGGGATGAGAATATGTGTGATTTCACACTGCCCGACCAAAAAAACATTGCCACCTGGATTTAACTGATCTGGGGTTGCTGCAGTTGGTTTTCAACCACACTACTGTATGTGCCCAAAGGATGAGATCAGCAGACTACCATAAATGACCAGCTTATTCCATCAGTGGACTTCTTCTTCCCTGAAGGCACGGGCATATTCCAAGATGACAATGCCAGGATTCATCAGGTCCAAATCTTAACCCTACTGAGAATCTTACAGATGGGCTGGAGAAGGCTTTGTGCAGTGGTCACACTGTCCCATCATAAATGCTATAGGTCTTGATCAACAAAGTATTAAAATTGAAAAGGAAAGAAGCCGAGGCACTCTGGATAAGCGAAAAAAGCTATTTTATTGTGGCGTCACCTGCACGTTTCGACTCGTGGTCTTCATCAGAAATAGCTTTTTTCGCTTATCCAGAGTGCCTCGGCTTCTTTCCTTTTCAAGTTACCTGGCCCACGAGCCCGAGGAGCACCTAGTTCATATAATTCACTAACATACTACCTCACCAACATTCACTTTGCCACAGTGAGTATCCAGTGAGCACTCTGCCTTTTCTCCTTCAAAGTATTAAACATTTTGGACAAAAATTTAGCATGGAGGAATTACCTCCTTTAACATGTCAGTTACACCAATATCACTCACTAAATCACAATAGATGAGTAAATCTAGCACACTGTTGGGTCATTAGTGCATCAGGCTAGCATGAGCTGAAGTCCTCCTTAAAGGCACACTCTGTAATATTTTGGACCATACTATGCCGTCAGTACACAACATGGTCCTAATGACTAGCTCGGCCCGATCTTGTGTTTCTAAATGCAGACTATAGCGTAACATTTTGTGCTTAGGAGGAGCACACGTTGAAATCTTGCACCTCCTAGCGTGACCGGCTGCTACATCTCTTTCTCTCTAGACACTAACATTGTTTACTGTAGCTTATGGTGGGTTAATAACATTTTTAGTTTGGCCTGTGAGAGCCTATAAGGCTTAAAGGGATATTTTTGACATAGGGCCTCATTTCCTAGTTATCCAGAGTGTTGTTAATGTCTGGAGATATTTTTTTCTTAAAATTATGCAGTTCTTATATTTGAAGTCTAGTTGCGCTAGGCTAGGGCAAGGCTAAAGCATTTCTATAGTAACAGCTAGCCTGCATTAAAAACAGTCTGGCGCACTCCACAGTGCACCTGAGGTAAATCACTTATAACGCCAGACCAACGATATAAATGTCTGTGTTGAATAATTATAACCATTTTGCATTTAAAATAACTTATATTTGAGCAGCATCAGCTTCGTGGTTGTAAGCCAACGCAGCGGCGGAGTGATCTGCGAGAAAATAGTCCCTCCAAATGCGGTAATTCATGTGATACAAGGTCAGTTATATTTAAAAATTATTCTATTAACACAGACATTTATATGGGTAGTCTGGCGTTATAAGTGATTTGCCTCAGGTGCACTGTGGAGTGGGTCACACTGTTTTTAATGCAGGCTAGCTGTTACCATAGAAATGCTTTAGCCTTGCCCTAACCTAGCGCAACTAGACTCAAATATAAGAACTGCATGAATTTAAGAAAAAAAATATCTCCAGACATCAACAACACTCTGGATAACTAGGAAATGAGGCCCTATGTCAAAAATCCCGAAATATCCCTATAAAGGAAGAACACAAGGCAGCGTGATGTAAACAAAGAAATTAATGCGCTCTCAGTGCTGCTTGTAATAAACCACGCCTCAGTCGACCTCTTCTCTTTTTATAAGCAACACCCGTTTGAAAGTAGCGCAGGCACATAGGCCATTGTGTTTAGAGTTTGCCCTGTCCTTCCGCCAGGCAGTATCATAGTATCATTACTATGAATGGGGATGAATGGAGCACCGGTTATCTCTTCCATCTTACACCCATGAGCAGAACCTAACTTAAATCTCAAATTCTGCTGACTTTAGTCATCCATCTATGGAGATGAGCTGGAAACGTACCCACTCCCTGTAAAGTTACAGTCATGTCTTAGGAGAGCAAAAGCATGTGTTTGTTTGTACATTTATGATGTATATTTCAATTACGAATATATCTGTCATAAAATAAATGCTTGTAATTACATTTCATTTATTGGGTAAAATTCTACATGTCTTTAAGAAATACTGTCAGGTCCATAAATATTGGGACATCAACTGAATTCTTATGTTTTTGGCTCTATAAACCACCACAATCGATTTCAAATGAAACAACCAAGATGAGCTTACACTGCAGACTTTCAGCTGTAATTAGAGAGTATTTACATCCAAATCGGATGAACAGTGTAGGAATTACAACCATTTGTATATGTGCCTCCCACTTTTCAAGGGACCAAATGTAATGGGACAAGTGGCTGCTCAGCTGTTCCATTGCCAGGTGTCTGCTCTTCCCTCATTTTGGATACTGTTGCGGTTAATTCTCAATATAAATTGAAGAGCTATCACTATCAGTGAAGCAAGCCATTATTAGCCTGAAAAATCAAAACAAACCCATCAGAGAGATAGCAAACATATTAGACGTGGCTAAATCAACAGGTTGGAACATTATAAAAAAGAAAGACACATGGTGAGCTGAAAAACACCAAAAAACCCAGAAGACCATGGATGACAAATGTGGTGGATGACTGAAGAATTCTTTCCCTGGTGAAGAAAACCCCTTCACAACATTAGGTCAGATCAAAAACACTCCCAGGAGGTATGTGTGCCAAAGTCATCAATCAAGAGAAGACCACTATTCTCTCACCAGAGAGAATACAGACGATTAACCACAAGGTGTAAACCACTGGTGAAAACCACTGGTGAGCCTCAAAAACAGGAGGCTAATTAGAGTTTGCCAAAACACATCTAAAAAGCCTTTACAGTTTTGAAACAACATCCCAGGACAGATGAGACTAAGATCAACTTGTCCCAGAGTGATTTGTAGAGAAAAATATGGAGAAATAAAGGATCTGCTCATGATTAAAAACATACCACCTCATCAGTGAAACATGGTGGTGCAGCATCATGGCATGGGCTTGTATGGCTGCCAATGGATCTGGTTCCCTAGTATTGATTGATGATGTGACTGTTGATAAAAGCAGCAGGATGAATTCTGAAGTGTTTCGGGCAATATTATGTGCTCATATTCAGCCAAATGCTTGGACGTCGCTTCACAGTGCAGATGGACAATGACCCAAAGCCACCAAAGAGCTTTTTAAGGCAAAGAAGTGGAATGTTCAGTGGCCAAGACAATCACCTGACATGAATCCAATTGAGCTGCATTTCACATACTGAAAGGGACAATGCACCAAGAACAAGCAGGAACTGAATACATTTGCATTAGAGGCCCGGGAGAGCATCACCAGGGATGGAACCCGGCGTCTGGTGACGTCTATGCCTTCTAGATTTCAGGCTATAATTGACTGCAAAGGATTTGCAACCAAATATTAAAAATGAAAAAAGTTTGATTCATAATTGTTACTTTGTCCCATTACTTTTGGTCCCTTGAAAAGTGGGAGGCAAAACATACAAGCGGTTGTAATTCCTACACCGTTCATCTGATTGGGATGTAAATACTCTCAAATTATGATGTTGATTTTTTCATTTCAAATCTTTTGTGGTGGTTTTATAGAACCAAAAAGATGAGAATTGAGTCCATGTCTCAATATTTATGGGCCTGACTGTACGTGGCCATAACCAGGATCTCACCAGGCCTCTTAGATTGTTCTCAGAGGAGGTGCTCTTCTCCACCTAGCCACTTCATACTGAGCTGTTGTGTGCCTAAGGGCAGGATCAAAATTTTGGTGTATGAACTTATCTGGACATCATCTGCAAAGCCTAGAACTTAAGTGACAGAAATAAAATCAAACTCCTTCTGTACCTTGTTGTAGAGCTAGAGCTCCTATTGCGATCAAACTGAAATGGCTATTCAATGGTTGCTATTAGCAAATTACAAAGACTTTAATTATTTAGACTGTGCAATATTCTTTGTAAACAAAACAAAAAAATCTTCTGTTTTCATGTTCAAAACCTGCTCACCTTGCAGTTTAATACTCAACAACCATGCTCTGAAATGCAGATTTTTGTTTAGTTTAGCAGGCTTCTTGTTTCAGTCTAACTGTTAATTCTCCTGGACATGTTTAAAATGTGCACAGTAGACTGAATCTTTAAAAGATAGATCACAAATCTGTCTTGCTATCACAATATTTGTTAGAAGCATCCAACTTCGAGCAGCCCTATAGTACAGTGCCTACACCACGTTCCAAATTATTATGCTAATTACATTTTTCTCTGATTTTCTAAATTGTCAACTCAAATGACAGTCAGCATCATTTTCAAGTCTTTAACTGCTAGAGAATCATTTGAATGTAGTTGAAAAAACCTCCCAGTGATAACAGTATTTTTTTCCAAAATAAATATAGTAAAAAACTCAAAATCTAATCCAAATTATTATGTATCTCAGGGTTTCAATACATTTTAAAGGTTGTAATTAACTGAAAAAGGTAATTTGTTGAATTTTTATAGCATTAGGAGGTCATATTTGCTGAAATCAATTCAAGCTATTTCAATCAACAACATCTTAGCAGGTTAAGTTACATTTTAACATAGGAGCCCTTCTTTGATAGCAGCTTCAAAATTCTTAAATCCATTAAACTTGTGAGTTTTTGGAGAGTTTCTGCTTGGATTTGTTTGCAGGATGTCAGAATAGCCTCCCAGAGCTGCTGTTTGGATGAAAACTGCCTCCCACCCTCATAGATGTTTTGCTTGAGGCTCCAAAGATTCTCAATAGGGTTGAGGTCAGGGGAGTATGGGGTCCACATCATCAGTTTCTCTCCTTTGATGTCCATAGAAGCCAATGATGCAGAGGTATTCTTTACAGGATGACATGGTGCGTTGTCATGCATGAAGATGATTTTGTTAGGGAAAGCACGGTTCTTCTTTTTGTACCATGAAGAAAGTGGTCAGTCAGAAACTCCACATATTTTTCAGAGGTCATTTCACACCTTCAGGGAGCCTAAAGGGGTCGACCAGCTCTCTCCCCATGATTCTGGCCCAAAACATGACTCCGCCCCCTCCTTACTGATGTCGCAGCCTTGACATGGACATGGTGGCCATTCACCAACCATCCACTACTCCATCCATCTGACCATCCAGGGTTAAACGGCACTCATCAGTGAACAAGACAGTTTGAAAATGAGTCTTCATGTATTTCTGGACCCACTGCAACCGTTTCTGCTCGTCAGCATTCAATTAACAGTTTGGGGGAGGCCGGATAGAAGGTTTATGCACAACTACAAGCCTCTGGAGTGTCCTACACCTTGATGTTCGAGAGACTCCAGAGGCACCAGCAGCTTCAAATACCTGTTTGCTGCTTTGTAGCAGCTGTTCTCTTAATCTGATGTGTTTGTCTGGCAGAAACCGTCCTTATTGTGCCTTTATCTGCACAAACCCGTGTGTCTCTGACTCAGCCACAAATCTTTTAACAGTACGATGATTACGCTGAATCTTTCATGAAATATCGAAGGTTTTCATACCTAGTCCAAGGCTTTCAACTATTTCACGCTTTTCATCAGCAGAGACAGGCTTTTTCTTTCCCATATTGCTTGAAAACTGTGATCTGCTTAATAATGTGGAACGTCCTTTTTCAATAGTTTTTCCCTTAACTGGGCTTACCTGACAACTAATTATCACAAGTGTCTGAGATTGATGTCAGTGATTCAAAGAGCCCTGAGACACAATGCCATCCATGAGTTTCATTGAAAACTTTTTTTTTTAACCTTTATGACACTAAAATACAATTTGCATAATAATTTGGAACGCGGTGTAAATTGATTGACAGAATGAATGCACTGATAAATAAATAAGCCGCAACGATTTCATGCAGCCTTAAATATGCACAATATGCTAGTCCTCCAGCTTTCTAAAAAAAATATCCAGATCAATATCCCCAATGTGTCACATGCAGTGGACATATTTCTTTACAGGCCAATACATTCTAAGCTTATAATAACCTATAGTATGGGCATGTTTCAAATGCTCTTCAAATATGTTGTGTTCACATTCAAGATTGTGATGCTGTTATTATTTCAGTTGAAGGGCAGGGTAAAATGTAACTCTACGGGAGAGAAACATCTACCAATGGTTAACCTGATCTTGATTGACACGTTAATCATTTGGCTGAAAGTCTTTTCTACAGACCAACATCTTACCCATGTTTCTGAAAATTGCCACCACGTCCTCAATGAGAGGAAAATTGGACCTTAATTTATATGAGAAAAGATTGAACTTAATGTTAGTTTTTGTTTCATTTGGATTGTCCCAGTAATTACAGAGTTATTAACCATTATCTAAGTAGAAAGAAATCTTTATTTTGATGGTCATCATCGTGCATTCATTTATGTTGAGTTGAGTTTATTTGTTTATTTGTCAGGGACAATGAACAAAATACATTAATCTTAGGAAAATATGCTTTGTACCAGATTTAGCAAATGCTCATTTCCATCTGCAGTCCCTGGGCAGGTGCACACAGTCTTAAAACATTACAAATAACTGTCAGTAGCACTAACAAATGTATTAGCTGAACAGAAATCAATTAACACTAATCACAGCCTAAAATCTATACAACATAGTAAAACAACCTTTGCCATATTACATGTATAAACTTTAAATGCACTGATGCTGACACAGCAGGTTATCGAGGATGTATTTCTTTAAGTTTTGAGAGAAATGATTCAGATCTACAGACAACTTCAGTTTGTCTGGGAGTTGATTCCATTTTATATGAAAAGACTGTCTGTGCAAAGGCAGAGGATCATTTCGGCACAGTTTCTGTGCGCAGTGGAGCGGGATGTTCGGGTTGTTTGTTCAGAGTAAAGTTTTATTAATTTTTTCATTGGAGTGGAGCAGTATTAACAAATTTGAAGAGGGTTCTTAGATATTTAAGTAAATTGTTAAAACTTAATATTTTATATATATATATTTATTCATTCATTCATATACTAGAGTAAGTTGCAAACATAAATACAAATACATTACAAAAATAAACCAGCACCCCAGCTTAACAAAGTCACATTCAGTTGTTCTTGTAAATTAATTTGATGGAGTTTGGTACAAAGGAGCTCTTATAGTGGTTGTTTTTACTGAGGGGATCCCAAACTTTCTCCCAGACTGCAGCAGCTCATACTTACAGTTGAGCACATGAGTTAGTCACCACCATAGAAACTGTAGCTGCCCTCCACCTCGATTATAAACTATAGGCTGTTTAGAATGTTGTGATGTCACATGAAGGCATCCTATTGATAATGATCTAGAAGATCTTTTTTATCTAAACATCAAAGTACATTCAGCTTGGAAAATCCTTGCACCAATCATCATATGACCATGTCGTTCTTTGTCACAGGTTGGCTTATTACCTAAAGTGGACAGTGACCTGGATGAGCACTCTGAGGTGGAGGAGGGCAGAGGACGTCCTGAAGTTGGATATGAGAGTGAGAACAGCATGTATGAGGGCAAAAAAAAGAAGAAAAAACCCAGAGAGAAGAAAGAAAAGAAGCCCCGAAAGAAGAAGAGAGATGATGAGGATGAAGACGACGATGATGATGATGGAACAACAAAAGTAAGCCTGAATGAACACTTTCTGTTTTTGAATTTTCAGTGTATTTTGGGTATTTTATCAATAGAATTGTTTTGTTTGTCTCTTTCTAGGAGCCCAAATCCTCCAGTCAGCTGATGCAGGAGTGGGGTCTTGATGACGTCCAGTATGGCTTCACTGAAGACGATTACAAAACCATAACTAACTACAAGGCGTTCAGCCAGTTCCTCAGGCAAGTGTCTGACTGAGTGGGATTATTATGTCATGTTAAACTGCTTTGTGCCGTATCCTGTCAGTGAGCAGCCTCCAACAGAACGACTACAGTGAGACAGAAAGTGGTGTGAGCAGCAACACGGCACTTTGTGTTTGAGCTCCTGTATAAAGAATGTGTCTCACCTGGGGCTGTCTGGCTCTGTTAGCTCCCGCTGCGCTGTGTGCAGTCAGCTGCTGACTGGATGCTGTGACAGCTGGGAGGCACTGGGACTCTCTCTGACCTACTATCTTTCACAGGCCACAGAGCCGCGTCTCAAGCTGCTGTATGACAAATCAGAGCAGCTCATAGGCATGGGGAAAGCAGGGAGAACAAAACTAAAGGAGCACAGGGCTGACAACAAATCACACTCAGATCCCTTTGGTGCTGTGTGAGGCAGAGCTACATCAAGGAGAATGAAGTGTGACATAATAAAGCTGCCGTTGTTAACCTCTCTCCCTCTGGCTTCCCACAGGCCACTCATCGCCAAGAAGAACCCGAAGATTCCCATGTCAAAGATGATGACAGTGTTAGGGGCCAAGTGGCGGGAGTTCAGTGCCAACAACCCATTCAAAGGCTCGTCTGCCACTGCTGTGGCGGCTGCTGTGGCTGCTGCTGTGGAGACAGTCACTGTGGCTCAGCCAATATCAGTGAGCAGCGGCCAGACGAGCGCTCAGCCGGGACCACTCAAAAAAGCCAAAACCAAAGAGGGCAAGGGTAAGGTCGACTGAACTGTGACTTGAACTCCTGTTAGATATAATAGTTGCTATTTTACGCAATGTAAGCTGTGGAAGATAATGTTTTATTAAAAAAAAGTGCTTAGAATACCAGCTTTTGAGAGTCCCAACATGTTGTACATGTACCCCTGTGTGGTTCTCAGGACCTGGAGTCAGAAAGAAAAGCAAGGCTGCGAAGGATGTAAAGAAAAATCAAAGGCGAAAAAGACCAAATCAAAGTCAGGCCAAAGTGGAAAGAAGAAAAAGGCGTCCTCGGTATATCCTATTCTTTGCTAAATAAGTCTGCTCAAGTCAATCCATCTACTATATCATTGTGTTTTCTACAGATTGGTTTGCAGAGGAAGTGTACTGTATGTTTCAATTTGCAACTCTGATGTTTGCTTTCTGTCTGCATGCTGTTCAGAGTGAGGAGGACTTCTTAGAGGAGTCTGACTTTGATGACATCAGCATCCACAGTACCTCAGTGCTTTCTGATATACCAGGGGCCACAACCACAAAGAAGAAGTCTCGGCGCGGGAGGAAAAAAAGGAAAAGTCTGTGAACAGTAATCATGGCATGATATTTTTCAAAATCAAGTTTTTTAGCTGAAAAATACGCATTTCTTTACTTTTCCTAGAAGAGGATGGGGATGGGTATGAGACAGACCATCAGGACTACTGTGAAGTTTGCCAACAAGGTGGTGAAATTATTCTGTGTGACACCTGCCCCAGAGCTTACCACCTGGTCTGTCTTGAGCCTGAGCTGGAGAAAGCACCTGAGGGCAAGTGGAGCTGTCCCCACTGTGTAAGTACCATATAAACTTGGAATCGTAGTAATGCATGACGACTTTGGGATGTTTTGAAAACTGACAGTCATCACTTTTGCTTGGGCGAGTGCACAACATACCACAAATTGATCACAGCACTGGCTAAATCGGACGTCTTACCATTACAATTTGGCTATTGTCAGTATTGTTTAAATAGCTTGCCTACTTTCTTCCTCCTGTAACACATCAAGCTGTTGCTAATTTACCCTAAATTCACTTCAACCCAGCCCTTGTTGGCCATGATCTGTGCTTCCTTTGCAGGAGAAGGAGGGAATTCAGTGGGAGGCCAAAGATGACGAGGAGGATGAAGAGGAGGCTGTGGGCGAGGAAGAGGACGACCACATGGAATTCTGCAGAGTGTGTAAAGATGGAGGAGAGCTGCTTTGTTGTGATACCTGCCCTTCATCCTACCACATCCACTGCCTCAACCCCCTCTACCAGAGATCCCCAATGGAGAGTGGTTGTGTCCGCGCTGCATGGTAACCTCAACCGTATTGTCTAACTATCCTGCTGATATTTGTCCATTCGAGATTACAATTATAAGGTGCTCAGTACTATAGAGTTGCTAATTTGCCATTGATAATGATTTTTAGTGCCCACCTCTGAAAGGGAAAGTGCAGAAGATTTTGCACTGGACCTGGGGAGACCCTCCTTTACCAGCTGAGCAGCCTCCTGGAGCTGACGGGAAGCCCATCGATCCTCTGATCAAGCCCCCGCTCAAAGGTCATCCAGAAAGGGAGTTCTTTGTGAAGTGGGCCGGTCTGTCCTACTGGCACTGCTCCTGGGTCAGTGAGCTGCAGGTGAGCTACCAGGATGGTCTCAAGAATAAGACGATCCTTTTAAATTAGTGCTGTATTTCACTGATCTATTTTCGTACATGTGGGTTCCAAAATAGATGATCCATCCAAAGTGCATCTGAACTAAACACAGTCCCTGTCGTCTTGCAGTTGGAGCTGTACCACACGGTCATGTACAGGAACTACCAGAGAAAGAACGACATGGACGACCCCCCTCCGTACGACTACGGCTCTGGGGAGGAGGAGCTGAACAGCGAGAAGAGGAAGAGCAAAGACCCTGAGTACGCCGTGATGGAGGAGCGCTTCTACCGCTACGGCATCAAACTCGAGTGGATGGTCATTCACCGCATCCTCAACCACAGGTTAATCCCCCACACGAGCACTGATAACCTGCCAACAGGAGTAAAGACTGTGCATTGTACAAGTGTTGAGTGTTTTCTTTTTAGTCTAGGAGACCAACAATTAAAAGTACCGTACCTGTTCCCCTTTTTTGCTGCCAGGCTCATGAAATACTTCAGCAATGTTAAACAAAAGCGAAAACATGCACAGTAGGTTAATCCTCCAGTCAGGTGATGCCGACCATTAGCCTGACTCAACATCTGGCGATGGGTGCCCGGGCATCACACGCGGCTCCTGACGGCTCCTAATGGGTTGCCCAAGCAGCATCAAGGGATGGGTCAAATGCAGATGCAAATGCCGTTGTGCAGTTGTACAAATAAAGCACCTTTAAACCTTTACTTTACTCTTGCTCAACGACCACAACAACTGCTTTTTCAAAAGTTACTGGCAAAAAAAATATGTGCTTGATGTTGGTCTGTTGAAAAAACTTCCAGTCACTAACAAAAATTGGTCAAGTTCAACACACGTGCATTTTCTGCTTTGATATTTCTTTCAAAATCATTTTAGGTAGTTCATGCATACAGTTAAAAGGAATGTTATTGGGATCAAAGTGTTTATAACCAAAATGAAAATCTACCAGAATCGGACTATTTGGCTGTGAAAGTCAAGCCCAATGTGCAAGTAGTGTCTTTCCTCCTCTGTGCATGTGATTTGTTTATAGAAAAAAAAAGCATGTACAGTATGATCGTGCATGTGATACGGCTGTAGACAATGCACAATAGTGTCTTAGTAAACAATAATTAATTTTTATTTTCTAAAATTGGTTCTTTAAGATGATTTACTTACCATACATAATGTATTGTTTTATTGTGGGCATCCATTCTAGTTTTGATAAGGATGGAGATGTGCATTATCTAATCAAGTGGAGAGACCTTCCTTATGACCAGTGCACATGGGAGGCTGACGACTTTGAAATCCCTGAATATGACAGCCATAAAACTCTATATTGGGACCACAGGTTTGTTGTTATTTTATCTTTTGTAGCTACTAATACCTTGACTTCAATATGTTCTCTATTTCAGTAGTCATTTGCTTTCGTCCTAATCACTTTTTAGGGAACAAATATTAGGAGAGGACCAACGCCCTCTGGTGGTGAATAAAGGGAAGAAACCCAATGAAGAGCGTCCTAAGAGAGAGAAGCCACCTGATACTCCGATTGTAGATGTAGGTTTTTGGATGGACCTTTGTTACATTTAAATATTCTACCTCTTTTTTTGCTTTATTTTCCAGCCAACAGTGAAGTTTGACGACCAGCCATGGTACATCAATGCCACAGGAGGAACGTTGCATCCATATCAGCTGGAGGGGCTGAACTGGCTCCGATTCTCGTGGGCTCAGGGCACAGATACCATCTTAGCCGATGAGATGGGTCTTGGCAAGACTGTCCAGACAATTGTCTTTCTATACTCTCTTTATAAAGAGGTTAGTGCTTTTATTATATCCATAATGTAATACTTGCAACATTGTGTAACTATATAAAGTGTTGGTGTGGATTTGTTTTATCTACTATAAAGCATTTACTACGTCATTATAATTATCCTATCTTTTTAGGGTCATTCTAAGGGGCCTTTCCTTGTCAGTGCTCCTCTCTCAACTATCATAAACTGGGAGAGAGAGTTTGAAATGTGGGCCCCAGATTTCTATGTGTTGACTTACACTGGAGACAAGGACAGCAGAGCAATCATCAGGGAGAATGAGTTCACTTTTGAAGATAGTGCAGTAAAACAGGGACGCAAAGTGTTTCGAATGAAGGTAAACTGTATTGTAAAACTTTATTGCCCAAAACGTGACTAATAAAGTGTTATGTCTGTGTTTACATTGCAGAAGGACACCCCAATCAAATTCCATGTGCTCCTTACATCCTATGAGTTAATAACCATAGATCAGGCCATCCTTGGCTCAATTACGTGGGCTTGTCTTGTGGTAGATGAAGCCCACAGACTCAAAAACAACCAATCCAAAGTAGAAATACTTATTTAAATTTCACAATTTACACATTGATACTGTATATTTAAAACATTTAAC
Organism: Neogobius melanostomus; assembly: GCA_007210695.1. Taxonomy (NCBI): domain Eukaryota; kingdom Metazoa; phylum Chordata; class Actinopteri; order Gobiiformes; family Gobiidae; genus Neogobius; species Neogobius melanostomus. The sequence continues at coordinate 2,732,600 of VHKM01000073.1, read as the reverse complement.
CTTCCACATTTCCTGTCCAGTTTTTCAGGATTCTCAATGGCTATAAGATCTACTATAAGCTGCTGCTCACTGGGACACCTCTGCAGAACAACCTGGAGGAGCTGTTCCACTTACTCAACTTCCTCACTCCGGAGCGCTTCAAGTAAGTGTGCTTTCATTGAGAACTCTCCTTAAAGTGATAGTATGTAAGATTGCAAGCTGAGGAGAGAGAGAGAGAGAGTCACACTTACTACAGTAAACAATCAAGCCCCTTCCCCTTCCCATCCTGAATGGGCATGAAAGCCACGCCTCATTCCCTGTGCACAGGAAACCTCGTCTCATTTGTGGGCCTACCAAATGCAATTATATGCATTCTGTTAACTTTTTAATAGTTTTAGATTCACAGACTATCCACTTAATATGTTGTATCCTTTCTCATGTGCATGTGGTTATAGCTAAAGAATAAAAATACCGGTATATTGTTGAAGATTCATAATTTACAAATAATCCATAGCACAAATACATCTGTTCACACTCAAAATAGGATTAATGCAAATATACACAAATGTGTAAAATAAAGAAAAAAAAATGGGAAAAAAACCCCAGACAAAACACCCAGCTTTATCTGACTGAACAGTCCCATTATAGAATAGTAAGAGAATTATAAAACAACTGAATTAATTTAGGATTAACTTTAAATCCAAGATAGACATAGGACTCAATGCACATACACACAGATTACTGGCATATCCCTGTCCATTGAGCACACCCTCTCTTGTCAGTTACTCATTTCATTGATGTGCTCTTGTGTATTGGCTTTTTTAAGTTTGAGGTACAGTGTTGTTTTATGTGCAGTAACTTGGATGGCTTCCTGGAGGAGTTTGCGGACATTTCAAAAGAAGACCAGATCAAAAAGCTCCATGACCTTCTCGGGCCCCACATGCTCCGCAGGCTGAAGGCCGATGTCTTCAAGAACATGCCTTCAAAGACAGAGCTGATCGTCCGAGTGGAGCTCAGTCCCATGCAGAAGTAAGACCTGCTGCTGATTGATTACAGCTGTCTGCAAAATGTGATAAAACTGGGTAATTTTACAATGACTAATACATCGGACTTTGTAAAAGTCACTTTGGGACTGGCTTTCTACTCCAAATGCCAGTAGAAATGTCACTTGAATAACATTGAACTATAATATGATTCAGATTTATTACAGTAATGGATTTTCTTTGACAAATAGGAAATATTACAAGTTCATTTTGACGAGAAACTTTGAGGCTTTAAACTCCAAAGGAGGCGGAAACCAAGTCTCATTACTCAATATCATGATGGATCTGAAGAAGTGCTGCAACCATCCATATCTGTTCCCAGTGGCAGCCGGGGTAGGCCACACTTTTTATATTTGGGTCTAATCATATTTAATACACATCTGCATCAATATTGCAGTTTTCAGATATAATACAGTAACTCACACATTTTACAGGAGGCTCCAGTTTTACCCAACGGATCATATGACGGCAATCTCTTAGTGAAATCCTCAGGAAAACTGACGCTGCTTCAGAAAATGCTCAAAAAACTGAAAGATGAAGGCCACAGAGTTCTTATATTCTCTCAGGTAAAGAATTACAGATTTTATTGTGTACTTTTTAGGCTTTCTTTTAAAAGTGTCCTCAAGCTGTTGTGTTTCTTGCGCAGATGACCAAGATGCTGGATCTGCTGGAGGATTTCCTGGAGTATGAGGGGTATAAGTACGAACGCATTGATGGCGCGATCACAGGAGGACTGAGGCAGGAGGCCATAGACCGCTTCAATGGTCAGCCTAATTTTCATAAAGACCCTCCTCGTTAGTTTGTCGACTCCATTTGACTTTGCAGCTTGTTTGCTTTTTCTGTAGCGCCTGGAGCTCAACAGTTTTGCTTCCTGTTGTCAACTCGAGCTGGAGGTCTTGGCATCAACTTGGCCAGTGCTGACACAGTTATTATCTACGACTCAGACTGGAATCCTCACAATGATATACAAGTACAGACACGTGGCTATTGTTGACGCTTTCACTACACCACTATTGTTCCTTCTTTGATTAATTCAATATTTTTTTAATTGTAGGCGTTCAGCAGAGCCCATCGAATCGGACAAAACAGAAAGGTGATGATCTACCGTTTTGTGACCCGTGGCTCGGTGGAGGAGCGCATCACTCAGGTGGCCAAGAGGAAGATGATGCTGACTCACCTGGTGGTCCGACCTGGTCTGGGCTCGAAAACAGGATCCATGTCCAAACAAGAACTAGACGACATCCTCAAGTTTGGGACTGAGGAACTGTTTAAAAATGAAATGGAGGCAGCAGGTTAGTGGCAATCTGTGCTCTGTCTTTGACAAACAAACATCACATAGTTGGTCAACTTTGTTATTGATGGGGGATGCATGGCTTGGCAGCCAACAACTCATTTCCTCAAATTTGTATGTCCTTCCTGCTACAGTTCTCTCTGTTATGGCTTTCCAAATGTTTGTCTTGTAGGTAGTGGTGGGCCGTTATCGGTGTTAACGTGCTGCGTTAACGTGAGACTCTTATCGGGCGATAAAAAAAATATCGGCGTTAATCTATTCTCATAGTTGGGTTGGGAGTAGAGACCTGCACGGGAATGGATTTCAATCCCGTTCCTGCCCGCTCCCAGGCCTCACGCGGGGGTGTCCTCCCCTGACCGCCTGGGGGAGTCTCATGTGTCCCGACCTTCTTTTTAACCGTCTATGGTCCCGACAAGTCCCGAGTTTTTAAAGGCCAGCGCCGAGCGCACACCAGAACGCAGTGCGCCATGTGCCAACACTGGAGCTGCGTAACGGCACTTCAAAGACTTTCCACACACCGTGCAGCGCTTTAAACACATGATTTATTCATTTATCAAACATAAAATACTACACGTAGGTCAGCGCTGTAAGAGAGAGCAAACGTGGCTCTTTTTAGCGAGTTGGCGACGGACATCTTACCTTCCCAGAGTGAAACTTGTACGGTGGTTTCTCTTTTTCCACTGTTTCTCTCGTAAGTCCCAACAAAGTTTAGAGCAGTCTCCCTGTCTGCCACAGGCCATAAAGTTGTCTGTGTCACTGCAGAAGTGTAAAGAGCCTATGTTTTCCTCTGCGGCGTGCATCACCTCATTATAGAAATGTCATGAAGCTGCGTTTCAAAGCGCTTCGGTGTGCGTCGGCTTTAATGGTTTATCCAAAGCGCAGTGCATGAATTGAGGGATGTTTTGACAAATATTGAATTCACCTGCACCAGGAGATAACAGTGGGTTTGAGCGTAGTTCAGCTGTAAGTCCGGTTGGTCAGTGCAGGGCAAAAGGTGCAGCAGCTTGGGGATCAAGTCTGAATCAACCCGGGGTTCACTGGTGCTTATCCGTAAAAGGCTGCGTTCGTGTCCACGTGCAGCTAACACGCTGTTGTCTCCTCTTGTCTTGCCCGCAAATACTTGGGGATTCCTGGCACAACTGTCCCATGTGAGAGACTTTTTTCTTTAGCAGGCCATATTGTGCAGAAGAGGAGATCTAGTTTGTCACCAGAAAATGTGAACAAGCTGGTCTGCCTGAGTGACTGGTGGAAGAAGGAGAAATAGAGCCTACAGTTCAAAATTTAAGTTTAACTGAATAAACAGTGCACCTTATTGAACATGAATTATTTTCATCACCAATTATTGTAGTAGAACAGCTTTCTCAAGCAGCAGATGCATTTTGGAAACAGGAGATGAGCCCCTGGTCTAATGTGCCATCTGACTTGAGAAACTCGTTCTCAAAGACTTACTTTTAGTAATTATTTGGGTAGCATACATATTCTGAATGCTTTTGGCAGAATTCAAACGAGCCATTTTAATCTAGATTAATATAGTTTAATTCCAAGATTAATCTAGATTAATCTAGATTAAAAATATTAATCTATGCCCACCTCTACTTGTAGGTCATGTCTGTGTTATCACTGTGTGTAACTTTCCATGAACATTATTGTTCTGTTTTCAGTTATAAAAAAGAAGGATGGTACCCAGCCCTTATTACTGAGCAGGGATAAGAAACAGGAATACGATGCACAAGTTTGTTTAAACTCAAAATGTTTTGTTGCATAGGTGACAACAAGGATGGTGAGGAGGGTAATGTGATTCACTATGACGATGACGCCATCTCCAAGCTGCTGGACCGAAGTCAAGATGCAACAGAAGACACAGAGATCCAGAATATGAACGAGTACCTGAGCTCATTTAAGGTGGCCCAGTACGTAGTGAAGGAGGAGGATGGAGAGGTGAGTTTGTTCAATGTCTTGTATTGTATCATATTCATCAACAAAGCTTACATTTCTATAAATATGCAAAGTTAACCAGAGGGCTATTTATCATCTGTAGTCCCTGAACAAATTCACGTGTTACCCTACAAAGGAGTAAAATTACAGTTATAAACAATTCATTAAAATACCAAGTACTGTACACAATAAAATCTTACAACCCAACACACCAGTCAACAGACAATGTCAGATATGGACAATAGACACACACAACTGACAGTGAGGAACATAATGTCAACTTGTCAATGTCAACACTATTTGTATAGCACATTTACAACAACACTAGGTGCCCAAAGAGCCTCACATGATGCAAGGCAAAAAGACACTATATAAACAATGTAACAAATATTGAGTAAAAAGACACATAATAAAGTAAAAATGCAGCTCAACTTGAATCTGATGCTGATGCTGATGGTAATATAAAGGAATTAAATTCTTAGAAGTAAATCATGCACATATCTATGTACTCCGCATTCAACATAACCCGTAGTACAGGGCAGACATGTGGGGGTCGGCAGCTCGAGGAAACCCTCTTCTGGCAGCAGACTCCTAAACATTTGTCTCTTTTAATGCATAGTATAGGACACTCAACAAAGGATGGTCCGGTTACTCGGGGGCTGCTCCCCTCTGGCAGCAGGTCCAGTCACAGAGAAAAAACAAACAAACAAAAAAAACAAAACAAAAACGAATCCCTTGTAACACACATCATTAAGATCATTCTTGTTATCATGAGCATCAATCGGTCTGCGATTAATGTACCTTTCATGAATAAATGTGGAGTATGTTATGTATCAAACATTTTGATACAGAGTAATGTTATATGGGTTGTAATGGTGATGATGAATAACGATAATGCCAACACGGTAATGAATTCGGTATGGGAAACAGAAATAATACAATGGTTGTAGCGTGTGAGATACTGTGAGTGTTGACCTGGTATAATGCAGTATGGCATCTGTTGAAATGTAACCAACTCGGTTGATAGTTGTCTTGTAAGATGGTAAGAAATATGCAGTGTTGTTAGTTATTGTTATTTAAGTTTATGAACAGGGGTGGGAGTCAATAAGCTTGTCTTCTTCCCACTCCTTTTCGAGTTAGAATGTATATTATTATTATTTCTTTTTTCTTTTTTTCTTTTATTGTGTATATATATTTTTCTGTTTTTTTCTTGGATTTTGTGCCTTAGCTCGAAATAAAAACTCAAACAAACAAACAAACAAACAATCGAACGCCAACACAAACAGATGTGCTTTAAAGGAATAGGCCACCGTTTCTCCATACTGAGAAATGTTCTTACCTTAGTTTAGACGAGCTGATGCGTACCTGTCTGGTCTCAGTCACGCAAAAAGAGCAGCAAGATGTTGTTCGCATTTAACCTATCCAAGCATGTTCCTATGGACCCAAACGGGGGTGAAGTTAGAAGCACAGTAAAGTGAACATATTACTGAGTGGATATCAAAGTGCTCCTCAGGTGTTATTACGCCTTACAGTATAGTACCCCGTTTTATCCGCTTAGAAAATCGACATGTTTAATTTTGTGTCACTATACTTGGATCATGTAACTACTCATGTAACCGTATTTAAATGGGGAAAATGTGGAAAAGCTTGGTCGCTTCTAACTTCACCCTGTTAGGCCACATAGAGGAGAGGAGGAGAGGCTAAATGCTAACAGCATCTTTGGTCTTTTTGCGTGACTAAGACCAGACAGGTACCCATCAACTCGGCTCAGGTAAGGACATATCTCAGTATGGAAAAACGGTGGCCTAGTTTTAAAAGTTTCTTAAGTTGGAGCAGCTCTATTGTTTTGGTCGAGGCTGTTCCAGTCTTTAAACGGGATCTGCACACGTTCAAGAACAAATAAGTTCAAGAACACGGTCATAAAACAAATAAGAAGCGACAATAAGAGCTAACGATGGATTCGTAGGACATCAGTAGTTTTTGCTTGAGGAGCAGTGTAGAAGAAACTTTTTCGAGACACGATAGCTTTAATGAACTGAACAGCATTGCAATGTAGCAACTTTAGTTTAGTGTAAAATGTACATACTTTTTAAAAATTCTCAAGTTCCAAGTACAGTACATACATTCACGTGTCTATTCCATTATTTGATATTTGCCACCGTGTAAATATGTACTGTACCAATGGGGTCATGAGCGAGTCTTACTTTTATCCTTAGAATATGGAATTGTCCCTCCTATGTCTGTCACTAATGTATCATAACATAGAAAGACACCCTTTATTTATTTTACAACTTTTCTTCTAAACATTGTCATTTCACTTGTCTGAAACTATAATGAATACTCTCCACTGACATTATTTCATCAAACTAAGAACTTATTTTAAAATGTGAAAGCCTGTCATATGCACTGCAAGCTTTGTTTTACTGTGCTGTTTATGCTGAAATGTCAGTCTCCCGTGGATTTACATCTACTGCTTTAGTCACGACTAAACTAATCATTGAAAACTCCATTTACCACTCACACACGCTTAAGGAAACAAACTAATGTTGCTGTCATGGCGGCGTTTTGTGTGTCATTTACTTGTGCAGGAGGAAGTTGAGCGGGAGATCATAAAGCAGGAGGAGAACGTGGATCCAGATTATTGGGAGAAACTCTTGCGTCACCACTACGAGCAGCAGCAGGAGGACCTGGCCCGCAACCTGGGCAAGGGCAAGCGCATCCGGAAACAGGTCAACTACAACGATACAACGCAGGAGGACCAAGGTAGCGCCTGCAAGTTTTTCTGGTCGCAAATATTTATTGTCAAGTCGTAAGGTATTGGATGTGGTGTTTTGTGATGGGTAGTTTAGATGCTTTAAAAGGTAAGTATCTTTTTCCCCCCTTTTTTTTTGCCCCCAATCTGGTATAAATGACAGAAGCAGTGCAGCAATAGGAGGCTCAAACTAGGTCACCGTTCTTGGAGAAGGACCGTAGAGATTTATGGATGTAGTGAAAAAGGACATGAAGTTAGAGAAACTAAAACTGATTTGGTTTATACCCTATAAAAGACATCTTTCAGTAACTTACATGCGCTAATGCAATAAAAAGCAATTACTGCATTAATTGCTTTTTCCTTAAAGCGTCTCTCAAAACAACAGCATTAAATTTGTGTTTCATGATTAAAGCTCACGGTCACTCGGGTATACAAACATTAGCTCATGCACACTTTCCCTTAACAACCTTTTGCTCCAAACACCCATTGTGAATAGATTTTTCCTTTAAGTGCAGGTCAAGAGCACTTAGTCATCATCAACACGTTTTGATTTATTTTGATGTCTCGCTAACGACCCGATTCTAATTCAATATCAGAGCAGCAGCGCAGGTATCTGAACTCAGCCTCATTAGCGTGCTAACAAGGTGACAGTATCTTCACATGGAATAATTTGGATTTACCGGTTCGGGAAATAACTGCGTACAAATTAATCACCTTGTTTATTAATCCTCTTAGCCTCAACAAGAGCTTTTGACCTTCATTACTTCAGCGTGAGAACTATTGTATCTTTTATGGAGCATTCCCAATTGGTTTTGAAACGCGCAATCTAATTGGTTTTACAGATAAGTATTTTCTGAAGTAGTTTCAAGCTTCTATTTACCCCCCGGTTAATTACAGATAAAACCACAGGCCACAAAAGCCTCTGTGGTTTAAAATACAGTTCAAGGCAGCCGTATCAGGAGGCAGCAACCTCAGGGATTAAGAAGTGATAGCCTATTAAATAGATAGTTCATGATATAGTGGTTTGTGGTAACCTGCAGTGCCATGGCGCCCTCAAGTGGCCACCAGTGGGAGCGATTGTGCAATGTACTGTTTCTCTGTGATGTGTGACTCAGAGTGGCAAGATGATCTTTCAGACAATCATTCGGAGTACTCTGTGGGGTCCGAGGATGAGGACGAAGACTTTGAAGAGAGACCTGAAGGTGAGTCCAAAGCTTTTAATCCCATATAGTTTGGCAACCCTTCACAAAAATATTATTGAAGAAAAACATTGCAGCCATAGATGGGGAGGTTTGATTAAAGTATTCACTTTTTAGGTGGAAGGAGACAGTCGAGGCGGCAGCTCAGGGGTGATAAAGACAAGCCTCTGCCTCCGCTGCTGGCACGGGTTGGGGGCAGTATTGAGGTATGAAACTCTCATGCTGGAAATACTGCACTTTTGGTTTCTCCTGAACGTGGTATTTACTATTTATCACACAATTCTCAATAATGAAGGTAAAAGCAAATGCATAATGAAAGGCTTTGTCATGCTGGTCAATAGATACTAGGTATGCCATATTATTACAGTAAAAGCAAGGCAATATCTCCATGGAGAAAAGTATTGAGTCCGTTTTTTTTATCCATAATAACATCCCTCATGAATCAAATGCCTGTATTTTCTTCTATCTGTTGGGTGACATGTTCCACAGTATGGTTTTAAATGTGCATTTCAACACTGCAGCACCTCCAAGATTTTCTCATTGAAGACCCTGCTTTAAGAGAACAACACGGCATCATATTATGACAGGGGCGGACTGGGACTTAATAACGCCCTCTGACCAGCCTGGCCCAAATTAGCATAAATGCACACTTCCACAAAGACATATCTGGAAGTGTCTTGTGACACTTCCACAAAGACACTTCCAGATCGGTTAATGCGGTTAATGCGATCTTACACCCGCATTAATGCGGATCTTACACCCGCATTAACCGACCGAGTGCATTTTCTCCAGTTCTGCTTTACCCAAATCTAAAAGCCTCTCGACTGGAGAGCAACAGTGTAACACCTCTTTTGAAAGCTAAGACTTACAAAAGTGATTGTAACTGTAACATATTGTCACATTTTTGTCACGTTCTTGTTGTTATTTGTTGCTTTTTCATTACTTTTTGGTGGCTTTGTCGTCGTATTTTCGTCATGTTTTTGTCACTTTGTTGTCACATTTCTGTTGCTTTTCTAGCACATTTTTGTTCCGTTTTCATCCTCGTTTTCGTCGCTATTTTGATGCTTTTCTTTTAAGCTTTTAGATTTGGGTAAAGCTTGGTTAAGGCGGGGGGTAAGAGATTAAGGAGAAAACTGAAAGGACCGGTGGCCCTAGAGCCAGGTACCCTTCTGTGCTCTTCCAGAATGGTCATATGGCCAGTCTGTCCCTGTATTATGATAATCTAATATCCTTAAGTGTCTGAACCTATGCCCTTTATCTTGTGCTTCTGTTCAGGTGCTTGGGTTCAATGCTCGCCAGAGAAAGGCTTTCCTCAATGCCATTATGCGCTGGGGCATGCCTCCTCAGGATGCCTTCAACTCCCACTGGCTGGTCCGGGATCTGAAGGGGAAGAGTGAGCGAGAGTTCAGGTAACTCCCAAACACTTTCTCAACTGCAACCTGTCACTTAATGAATGATATTTAGTATCCATATCATAAACAACCTTTGTAATTAAGGACTGTCAGGTCTGCTATGAGTTCTATTTTATAGAATCTTTTATGGCTAATCATAAGTTAACGGTTCTGTCATTGGCCTTGGAAATGTCTACGATCTGATTTTTAATGTAAAGACACTGATACTATACGCTGTTTTACTATTTTTTTTTGACAGAAGTAAACCGGTGTGGAGTGAATGTAAAATGCTCTCATGTAAAGCGCTTTGTGACCATGTCTGTGAAAGGCGCTATATAATAAAGATCTTCTTCTTCTTCTAAATGATATGAATTACGTGGTACACTTTCTTTAGTAATGACTTGCTGTATGATAAATATAGTGACTTTCTGCAGTTGCTATGCACAGTGCAGGAGTTCAACTTCTTCAGTCTAGCTTATCGAAGTGTACTGTTCATCCCTTTTGCGAGCGTTTCTGGGTATTTAATATTTCATGTTGAAGCTCATGATTTATCCCCCTCATTAAATGTAAACACAGAAGGGATGATAAACTGTTCAAACTTTTACTGCAGTTTTCCCCAGTCAATTGCACCAAATACCGTTCGGTTTGGAAACTTTTATGGAGATTGCGCTCATTACAGGTTTCAATACTCTGCTTTGATCCTCCATCTATCTGACAGAGTTTTCTCTCCTCTTTTATCAGAGCCTATGTGTCTCTCTTCATGAGGCATCTGTGTGAACCGGGAGCAGATGGAGCGGAGACTTTCGCTGACGGGGTCCGCGAGAAGGACTGTCCCGTCAGCATGTCCTCACTAGGATCGGTGTCATGTCTCTGGTTAGGAAGAAGGTACAAGTTATTCTGACACAGACAAGATATTTTTTCATTCCTGTTCCATTCTGTTCTGCCTGGGCACTTTGAGATTAGACAAAGTAGGTAAACTGTCTGAGCACAGGCAGGCGAGAAGCACATGTCGTCTTGGAGCTGTCAGACTAAAGCTGTTTTTAAGCGCAGAAATAGTCGCTCTCAGGTTGTTGTAAGATCTGCTACGTACATTACACGCTTGGGGGGGGGAGGGGGGGGAAGTGAATCATACCACGCAGTATTTATCAGAGGAAAATTTGTACTCTTAACACATGCGCCAAGAGAAAGTAAGCAAATATATAAAGTACTTAATGCTGCTATATTCACTCGCATTGTTACTGCTATTACTACTTCTCCCACTCCTCTCTTTTATAGGTTCAGGAGTTTGAGCATGTTAACGGCAAACTGAGCTGCCCAGATCTGATTCCTATTGGGATGGAGCTGAAGAAACTGACGGAGAGCGTGTCCTCAGATCCCAACACCCCAGTCCCTGCTAGTCCGGTCACCACACAACCCAGCACCCCCGTCCCACCAGGTTAGAATAAAGAGCCCAGGCATGTCAATACGTCCACTACAACTACACGAGCTGTTGTTTTATGGGTGGCACAGTAATAGCATGATTAACGGGTAGAAATTGCATAAGGCTTAAAGTATAATAGCATGATAATTACAAGACACCAATAATTACATGACAATTACATGATAATTACAAGATACACGCACATATTTAATTTAATGTAATGTGACTTATCCTAACGGTAACCCCTGACCCAGTATGAAATCTGTCATTTACTGACTTGTAACTATTTCGCAAAGTTGTAATTGCAAAGTGCATTATCACTTGTTTTCCATGCTATATCCATCCTATTACCACGTTATTACTGTGCTGTAAAGTAAAGTGCAACTGTTTTCGGTACTGCAGAGAAACCAGAATCTCTCATGGGAGCGGCAGACGACAAGGAGACTGCGGAGCAAGAGAGCAAAAAGCAGTCAGACCAGGAAGTAAGATATCCTCTAACTTATTAGTAGCGCCCGACCAATATGGATTTTTGGGATCCAATACCGATATCGATATGAAGGGGTTTGGCATGACCGATAGCCGAAATATTGGCCGATATTTTTAGTAATTTAATTTGATGTTTTTTGTTTTTTTTATCTTTCAAATAGTCTATAGGTAAACATTTATTATTATATTAAAGGTTTAAATCATAAAAAATATATCTAATAGAGGTCGACTGATATGGGCTGTTCTGAGGCCGATTTTGGGGGATTTTGATTGGCTGATGCCGGTATGCACCATGGATATTTTTGGCTAATATTTAAAAAAATGTCTGTTCTATAATCCTGTTTATGAAGCTTCTAAATGTGTCATTGTTGAACTGTGACAGCAGGGGGTGCAGTAAATGTATGTTTATATATAGATATCGGTCGGGCCCTACTTATTAGTCCTCATTTTGAAATTGGTTTATTGCAATGTCAGCATGTATAATATTACGACTGGCCAATGCGACCCTGGGTCGTGACAAATATGCTGTGCTTATTGCACGAAACACAATGAAGATGTATATTGTTATGATCATCCTCACGCCATATATCGTAGCTTTATCTGAAACTAAACAGTCTTATGATCAATGCTTGAATCAAACAAACACTCTAAAGAATTACTGTACTTTGATTATAATTGTACTACAATAGGGAGAAACTGCAAATATTTTTTCATTATAAGTTGATATTAATGTTTGTATTTGGGTTGTGGCTCATCATAATAAGTGAAGGTGTGTCAAGTGACCCCAGTTGAGAAACAACATACAGTAGTTACAGCGCTATACTTTTCTAATATGTTACCCCTCCTTCTTCCCTCCTCTCACCTCCACTGGCCTGTGCTTCATCACTTTCTAACTATACCGGACACTACACCCTCTGTCAGACTTCAACACCTGTTAACTTTTCCTACTGCCCTTTTTCTAACTCTTTCGCTCTTTCCTGTCTGTCTTCCTTTCCCCAGCAGACTGCCAGCTTGGAGATGGCGCCAGCAGCTGCGCCTGAGAAGTCGGCTGACAGCGAGGAGGCCAGGGCGGGCTCCGAGGAGAAACTGGGAGATGAGAGGGACCCAGCCCAGCCGCCTTGTGCTAAGACTGAATCATCTGCCAGCCTCAAAGAGTCCTGTTTGAAGCAGACAGAGCTGTCATCCAGTCAAATTTCGCCTAAAGGTGAATACCCTGCACCTGACGCCGTGCTGCAAAGTTTATTTTTCCGTAAGGCTTGTATAGGCTTTAATTGATGCTTTCGGGCCTGTGCTCCTCAGTGGACGCTGCCAAAGAAACAGAGAAGAATACGGAGAAAGGAGAGGCTTTTTTCCCTCTAGCAAAAAGCGAAGACAAGGAAAATAAGCCAAGTAAATGCAATGGATATAGACATAAAACATATCTTCATTGTCAAGGTGGATGTGGCAATGCGTGTCTTTCTCTACGTCATTCTTGTGTGTCTTTAGCTGATGCAGATGAGGTGAAAAGTGAAGATCTTTTGGAGGGACGGATTAATGGAGACAAAGACACACTGGACGAGATGGAGGAGAGCAGGAAAGAGGACAAGAATGGGTACAAGACCAAGTTCATGTTCAATATAGCTGATGGGGGATTTACAGGTAAGTGTCTGTGGCCGTCTGATCATTTGCATAAAAAAAAAGCAAACTGGAAAAGCTTCTTTCCTTGATAGGCACTCCAAACAAATATAAGCAGCGTGAGGAAATACTGAAACACCAAAAAGCTTCTATTTAGATGACTGAACCCAATTGTTTAGACTGAACTAAGGTCTTCATCGGGGTTTTTATACTGTAAATTAAATGTAACAATGTTGCCCCGAATGCTCACCCAATTCACACTTCGCAGAGCACATTACAAGAGTGTGTGACACTAGTACATGGCTACAAGTGAAGGAAAACAACAAGGGCTCCCAAAATGTTCGGGTGGTCACCAGACCAACGGCTCGGGACCCCCCACTATAAAACGTAATAATTTCAGGTGCAACTCTTTCAAAATTTAGTTTACTAATGTTTATTTTTTAATGTTTTGTTTTGTTATTTGGCTGAGATTCACACAAAAATATACTGTTTTCAAAAATACATTAAATACAGTGAAATACTTTATGAAAAAGTAAAATGAAATCATCTCACGACCCCCACCTTATTGTTCCGCGACCCCCACCACTGCCCTACAAAAAACTCTATAAACACTGCTTTGACCAAACACAAACAAGTAAACGAGATAATGATGCAAAATCTTCACCAGATCAGGATGATTTCAGGATGTATTTAGTGTTTTTTGGATCTAGAAGCACTCTCCTGTCCTCTTGCCCGTAGTCTTGTACTGTATGTTCAGTATCTTCTATAGTCATTGACATTATGATATTCTAAATACCATGCCAATACATTCTTGATTTCTGACTCATACTTATACACTCACCTAAAGGATTATTAGGAACACCTGTTCAATTTCACATTAAAGCAATTATCTAAACAACAAATCACATGGCAGTTGCTTCAATGCATTTAGGGTGTGGTCCTGGTCAAGACAATCTCCTGAACTCCAAACTGAATGTCAGAATGTGAAAGAAAGGTGATTTAAGCAATCCTGAGCGTGGCATGATTGTTGGTGCCAGACGGGCCGGTCTGAGTATTTCACAATCTGCTCAGTTACTGGGATTTTCACGCACAACCATTTCTAGGGTTTACAAAGAATGATGTGAAAAGGGAAAAACATCCAGTATGTGGCAGTACTGTGGGCGAAAATGCCTTGTTGATGCTAGAGGTCAGAGGAGAATGGGCCGACTGATTCAAGCTGATAGAAGAGCAACTTTGACTGAAATAACCACTCGTTACAACCGAGGTATGGAGCAAAGCATTTGTGAAGCCACAACACGCACAACCTTGAGGCGGATGGGCTACAACAGCAGAAGACCCCACCGGGTACCACTCATCTCCACTACAAATAGGACAAAGAGGCTACAATTTGCACGAGCTCAGCAAAATTGGACAGTTGAAGACTGGAAAAATGTTGCCTGGTCTGATGAGTCTCGATTTCTGTTGAGACATTCAGATGGTAGAGTCAGAATTTGGCGTAAACAGAATGAGAACATGGATCCATCATGCCTTGTTACCACTGTGCAGGCTGGTGGTGGTGGTGTAATGGTGTGGGGATGTTTTCTTGGCACACTTTAGGCCCCTTAGTGCCAATTGGGCATCGTTTAAATGCCACGGACTACCTGAGCATTGTTTCTGACCATGTCCATCCCTTTATGACCACCATGTACCCATCCTCTGATGGCTACTTCCAGCAGGATAATGCACCATGTCACAAAGCTCCAATCATTTCAAATTGGTTTCTTGAACATGACAATGAGTTCACTGTACTACAATGGCCCCCACAGTCACCAGATCTCAACCCAATAGAGCATCTTTGGGATGTGGTGGAACGGGAGCTTCGTGCCCTGGATGTGCATCCCACAAATCTCCATCAACTGCAAGATGCTATCCTATCAATATGGGCCAACATTTCTAAAGAATGCTTTCAGCACCTTGTTGAATCAATGCCACGTAGAATTAAGGCAATTCTGAAGGCGAAAGGGGAACACAGTATTAGTATGGTGTTCCTAATAATCCTTTAGGTGAGTGTATATACTTACACTCTCTGATCACCAAGTCTCTGACAGAAACATAGACCAACTATGGCTACTGCAGCATTTTTCAGTGGAGCGACAGAGGTGTATTTAAGGTGACTCTAATCCTTTTTATCATTGGCCCACACATTTTCTGGCTTCTGCTGCCCAAAATCCAAATTCAAATTTAGCAGTAAAGCCTGCAGTCTGAACGTAATCCTTGCGCACCATTTTCTCTATCCCAAGATATTTGCCAATAGTTTATCATGATCAAAAAGACTTCAGTTTTACTCTTGAACCTTGAATTATTTTTGTGTAATGGATGGGAGAGGGAATGTTCCTGTCTATTTGCTCTTTGACCAGCATTGTCCAGGGTATACATTGCTGTTCACAACTTGGATAGACTTACTGTAGTACATGTAGAGTATTTGAGTGTCTTTAAAAGCACTTCATATATTATTAAATGTATGATTATGATGATGTTGGTGAAACTTTTTCACTTTTTCAGTAACATTTATGAACCATGATCAGAACAGCTGATACATTTTAGTATATTTATTTGCCCTAAATTCTGCAGTTTATGGATTAGTAGAGTATAGAGCATGAAAGCTAATGGATAGTTTTTGTTTAATCGATTAGGATGCCCATAATCTGTACATATATTCTTCTTGATTATTTCTTTTGGTGAATGTGTGTGTCTGTGGTTTTACTCCACCAGAGTTACACACCCTCTGGCAGACCGAGGAGCGAGCTGCGCTGTCTTCTGGAAAAATGCATGACATCTGGCACCGTCGCCATGACTACTGGCTATTGGCTGGCATTGTAACGTATCCTTTCCCAAATGTGACACCAATTAAGAGTCAACCTCTGGTCGAGCGGTGATGGCAGGGGGTTCAAGAAGATGGAAATACTTATTGCAGAATATTAAAAGTAATGTACACTGAACTGAAATTTAACATTATAAGCACTGAGTTTTCATGAAGAATAATATACAGTGGGTTCATAAAATATCCACTCTACTATGTCCTCTGTTATTTTGGTTGAAAAATTATGCTGAAATTGTTCGAAATTATAATGATTATTTTTTGATGTACTAATTCAGATGAACTACCTCTTCACAGTTTCTTCAGCAGCTAATACATATTTTCAAGTTTGGTTTTAAAAAAGTGACTTTGAAATACTTTGAAACAAGGGGCAAAGTGGTGGTCCTGGCAGGTGATGCATTTCGGTGACAATAATGGCAGTCTCCAGGTCAATAGGCAGATCAGATCTTTATAAAGGTGTCGATAGACCCAGTGCATAGTGTTTTTTTGTGTTTAAGCATGTCGAAGTAACAACTTTTGTGAAAATGTTTGTTTCCCTTAACCTAATTTTATATCTCAGACATGGCTACGCCCGCTGGCAGGACATCCAAAATGACCCCCGTTACGCAATTTTGAATGAGCCTTTCAAGACGGAGATGCACAAAGGCAACTACCTAGAGATGAAAAACAAGTTTCTGGCACGACGATTTAAGGCAATTGTTTTTATAATTAAAAATAACAGCTTTGGGCAGAAACAATTAGGATTAGTGGATGGATTTCTCACAATTAAAATACATTAGCTCCTTTGTCGCCAACGTTATTTGCTTTGTATATTGAGCCTTTGGCTCAAGCAATAAGGGAAAACCAAGATATATAAGGAATAATTATAAATTCAAGAGAGCATAAAATAGCATTGTATGCAGATGACGTTCTCTTATATCTTTCTAATCCAGATCAATCTATCTGGACGCTTCTATATCTGCCTGACTCATTTGGCAGGTATTCAGGATATAGATTAACATAGGTAAAACACAAATTATGACTTTTAATTATAGCCCTCCACCAAATCTTAGTGGAAAATTACTTTATTTGGAAAGGACAAACACCCCGATTACAATACATTAACAGTTCACAAAGAAAAAGGTGGATTATCATTACCAAACCTCCGTGATTACTACAGTATCTAGCAGCCCAACTTAAACCACTTGTACAGTGGTGTGATAAATCTTGTGGGGCAAGGTGGAAGGAATTGGAGAGCGTTTGTGGTAACATTCCTTTGCAAGCCTTTATTGGTGATCAGAAACTTATGTCAACTTTTCAAAAGGAACTTACTCCAATTGCATTTTTTACATTATCAACATGGTTCAAAGTTGTAAAAGAACTAAAACTAACAAATCAGACATGGATACTTAGATGGGCAACATATGATACAGAATTTAAGCCAAATCAAATAGATGCACGATTTAAACACTTGGTACAGAACGGGATTACAGCTTATTGTAGAATTTTGGACAAGAAGGCTGTACCAAGCTTTCAAATATGTCAGAGGAAATATAATGTGGAATCAACAGATTTCTTCAGATATCTACAATAAAGGCAGTATTTACTGTATCTAGCCTGGCTAACACCAGACTAAAATCACAAGTGATATTTAGTCTGGGGACCACCAATTCATTTTCTCGTAGGAGAGGTGTGGTTTACGATTGTCCATAGCCGTTTATTGGGCGCTACAAATGTCTCTCATGCGTCTGCACGTAGCCATAGCCAATCGTATCATAGTATCAGATGACGTGTGACGTACCTGCTGTAAACGTTTGAGCTAAATTATTTAGAACACGTTCTAAAGCTTGATTGAAAGATGGCGTCGCGTCTGCTGCTGTCATGTTGGATCCGCAAATATTTATGTTTTTTTTAAAATCCCTAAACAAACTACAAGCTTCCGTATGTTGAATAGCGCGTCATCGTCTTACCGTCCCTCCTCGTTCTGTGATTGGTGCCCAAATCCATGCGAAAATGTCAGCCATGGTCCCCAGACTGTTGTGAAGTTCGAAAAGATTTGAGCGCACACAGCAGTCTGGCATTAGCCAGGCTAGTATATATCATCAAAATTGCAAAAAATGGAAAACCCAAAACTAAACGAAATAATTTTCTTAATTACACAAACTTACTCCAAAGGAAGTAAATCGACTATATCCAAACTTTACAAAGATCTGATTAACAGTAGAGGGTTCTCGACAGATTATATTAAAAAAAGATGGGAGAAAGAAATGAACACAGACATAACAAACGATCAATGGGATAATATTTGTGAGACTGTTTACTCTACATCGAGCTCAGTTTACTGGCGTGAATTTTGCTAGAAAAATATGATACGTTTCTTTGTGACCCCTAAGCAACAAATGGTTATTAACTCACGCAGTTCATCATGCTGGAGGGGTTGTGGAGAGGAAAAAGCCCATCACACTCACATTTTTTGGACTTGCACAAAATTAAGACTTTTTTGGACTGAAGTTGGACATAAAATAGAAGAAATTGTGTGTTTTAGGATTCCTCAAACAATGTTAGTGTTATACTTTGGAGACCTTCCGATTGACTTGACAACTCAGGATAAATATTTAATCAAATCAAATCTAATCAAAAGATAGTACTATAAGCAGATGACAACACAATTCCTTATAATAACTCAATACATGTATCAATAGCAGTTGTACATATGATATAACATCACATTTTCTTGTTTTTTTTTGTCTCAAGAGTCTTTATTTCGTAACAGTCCAGTTACTTTTATCTGTGTGTAGTTGCTGGAGCAGGCATTGGTGATTGAGGAGCAGCTGAGGAGAGCAGCGTACTTGAATATGACCCAGGACCCCAGTCACCCGGCCATGGCCCTCAACACGCGCTTCACAGAGGTGGAGTGTCTGGCAGAATCCCACCAACATCTGTCCAAAGAGTCTCTCGCTGGGAACAAGCCTGCCAACGCAGTGCTGCACAAAGGTATCTGCTCTACTTTCAACAGCTTTAAATAATGCCTTATATACCCAGTTGGCCAAACACAAGAGGGCTGCCCTGTAAACCTTTAACCCTACCCAGTAATTCAAAGCCTGGAGAGTGTCCATTCAAGCATTAGTCATAAAGAAAATACACAAAAAGGCTAAAGCGATGTATTCCACCCAGTAGATGCAGGAAATGGAGCTAAAATCTTGGAAAGGAATACTTAGTTAGAGGATTAGCCTATTTGCAGATGATATTGATTGATTGTTGCATGAGCCCTCACCTAAGTAAGGACTAAAATGGTCTTAACCAGCATTGAGATATTTAGGACTTTGAAAATAACGTTGGTATGGTTCCTTTTTATTTTGTGTCATGACATTCATTTCAGTTTTCTGGTGAAAACACATGAATCAGTCAAAGTAATTTAATACAGCGCATTAATTGTTAATTGAAAGCCAGTTGGATGCTGTGGTTTAATTAGGATTTAATTCGGCAACGGTAAGAAGTTTGGGATGTGTTCAAAAACCAAAGAGGGCATTGAGTAATATTCCTGCCTGTGACCCGTACCGATTCATTTGCCGGTGAAAATATTTCATGACATTTTCTTCTTGGCAGCTATTCATTTCCTTGCTTCGGATCACGCGTTAATCATTTTTAACTGGGGTCGCCCACTAGTTTTAAACAGGATTTTGCTGCGCTTTCTGTGTATTTTAATTAGCAGAGGTAATATCTTGTATTTCTGAAAATGATGTGCTTTAGAGCCAACCGCATCCTAAGCCAGGACACAGTACAATGATATGAAGGCTGTAACAGTAAGTGCAGTATAAAATATGTCAAATCAAGGCAGAATGATTTAATGTGTAAGTAAATGCAGTGTGCGTGTTTATTTCAAACATGCAAATAAAACATTAAGCAAACAATTAAGACAACAGTTTGAATAAAATAAAGTAAAAAGATGCAAATAAAGATGTACCCCAGGCAAACCAACTATCTATAATGTTATGTTATTTCATACACATGTTTGAAAAGGAATATTTCCCCTGCCATTACTCATCCACTCATCCTATTCATACTTTGTCAAGGTGGGTGAATTATCTTGCTCAAGGACACAACCACAGTATGCACTACTGTATGCACCAGACGGAGCTGGGAGTGAACTGTGTTTATGAATGCCCGCTGTCTCTTCCCCGAGTGCTCAACAGAGGAGCTTGAGCTGATGTATTATTACTGAGTGTGTGTTATTGTAATTGTGCAGTGTTGAACCAGTTGGAGGAGCTTTTGAGTGACATGAAGGCAGATGTGACCCGACTGCCCAACATGCTGTCCAGGATCCCTCCGGTGTCGGCCCGTCTGCAGATGTCTGAGAGGAGCATCCTGAGTCGCCTCACCAGCCGGGGCACCGAGCCTCCCCCTCAACAGGTGAAAATATGCTTTAGGCGGCACAATGTCTAACTCAATGTGCTTCATGTGCAAAGTGACCATATTTCTGAAAAGTGCAAGAGTGGAATTTATACAGAATACGGCAGTAAATTTGATAATAAAACTGACTTATAAAAAGAGTTATTTTTGTAAGACTATCTACACCACACAGCATTTTAGGTAATATTTTCGTTTTCACTTGAAGGTGAAACAGCATCACGTCAAAGCTTTAGGTCAAGTGTTTAGAATGATTGTCTATGTTTAATACAGTAATTTAATACAAAAAGATTATCTGAATAATTTTCAGTTACATGGAAGCAGACATTATTTCATCACCGTGAATCAGTGGTAGTGAAGTTACTTTTCGGGAAGACTGATAAAGATGCTGCTGAAGTGTCTTGCCAAGGAGTGGAGATCAATAATAATTAAAGCCGCAAGCGGCGATGTAGGCCCTGCCCCTGGCGCAGCCCCGCTTGCGACCGCCCCTCCTTGCTACCGCCCCCGCTCTCGCCCAAACCTGCTCTCCCCTCGGCCTCACACACAACCTGTGTGCTCTCTGCTAAGTCTTGCTCCGGCCCACTCTCGCCTTGCCGTCGTCAGACCCCAGCCTTACTCTTGCCCCAGGTATCTCTGGTGCCGGCCCACTCTTGCTTCAGCCTTAGGGCCCCGGCATCACGTTAGCCACAGCGGTGCTTTTCACTCGTTCTATAGTTGAAATACCTTGTATGGCCAGTGAACTGCAATACTCGGGAGAAGCCAGCAGGCAAAACAGCATCTGGACAGATGTGCCAAATTACACAGAAGTATTTTTGCGTACTTCTATTTGTAGTATAGGCACCGATTCTGTGGGTACTGCAGGGCTGGAGCACCCACTCGAAGCTTTGGGCTGACACGCGAATTTGCCATGATTACAAAATGGTTCAATAAATATTGTCAAACCTGTAAAGCTGTTACTCAGTGTTCAGCAAATACAAGAGCACGCAGAGGTACCTAATATACATGTACGTGTACAGTGGCCCATGTAAAAGGCCCCTACCCTGGTACGAGCAACACCTGTCAAATAGTTACAAACAAAAATTTAAAAGTTTATTCAAAAAAGAGTCAAGGTTGGGATTGATCCAGCAATCTCATGGTTGTAAACCCAGTGCTATACCTATGGAGCTACACAGCCACAATATGAATCACACCAGAAATTATGAATATGTTATGAAACGCCCCGCGCTCATCTATTTAAGGCTTGGACAATGTGTGCAGTGGCCCATGTAAAAGGCCTCTATTGTGGTACAAGGAACACCTACACTGAAGCAACCTGAGCTCCAGACCCAGTTCTTTCTCTTTAGTTCTGCATATGTTGAAACCATTCTTTCCACGTTTTTCATGATGTCCCAGTAGGTAACAAGTCAAAAAAATAAAATATACTGTCTTACATTACATCTAACATTTCAAGCATAACAATGCAACTTCAACATACTGCATAGCTAATAAACCTCTGTATAATATTTGCATCAGGAGAAAAAAACAGCATGTTCTTCCTACTAGGTGCTGACACCAAAAAAAAAAAAAAAAAAAAAAAAAGGTATCCAGGCTGGAATCGATCCTGCAATCTTATGGATGTGAACCCTGCACTCTGCCAATTGAGCTACACAGGATGAGTGAAAGACACAGCCGATTTTATATCAATGTCATGAAACACCCCCCACGTGTGTATTTGTGGAAAGCAGAATTGAATCTTTTTGTAATTAGGGCTTTCAAAAATTCCCAGGGCGCCCAATGATTTGAGAGGATAATCCAGCCCCGCAGAAGTCTCGATAGATGAAGCCATATTTTGGTGAACCTATATAGTACAAGGAACAAACAGAGAGACGGACAGGAAACAGCCAAACTGAACTTCCTGTGACTGTACAGTCCAAAAAACTGATTTTGGAGCCAAAATGTTTTCAAATAAAAGCTTCTTTCTGTAACACAGGGGTAGTATAAATACGTATGAGTCTAAAAGTGTGGCTGTTGTGAATAAAGGGGGAATTTGGGAAAAATTTTCAGATTTTCAGGAGACACTCTGAGAGAGGCCATCATGCTGCCAGAATAAGAACTCTGGCTATTTTCACGGAGGATGGGTGGGCCACTTACAAGCCACTTAAGAGCCATCTTAAGCCAGCAGGTGGCGCTGTTTGGACATCTTGCAAGGGCTTAATAAGTGGAGTGGTTGCCTTGACCCCCACATATTATACATCTTTGGAAAGCTCTGACTGAGGCGCATGTGACTGTCAGATGTCTAGATGCACTGTGCCAAGTATGATTTGATTTTGCTGAAAAACCAGGGACTGGTTCGTTAAAACATAAGTTGAGTCCAGCCGGTTTTCCAATTGCAAGTCAAGATGGCCGACTCCCTGTGCGTCCGGGCGTGGCGCTCCAATGGAGTTTTTGGTTTGTCCTGATGTGCCCTTTCACTGTACCCAAGGATTTGTGCCTACGCCCAAAAACGCATGTTCTTTTTGAATGGGGGTCAACTTTGAGGGGGCGCTGTGGAGCCATTTTGTTTTGGGCGTGTGCATGTCGCCCACTGACACGCAATTTTCGTCGACTCTGATCACTGTGCCAATTTCTGCGTGTACTTGCACGGGAAGGCACTGAAAAACAGGATCTTAGAGGAGGAATAATAATAAGAAGAATAACAAGAAACCGGGGGAGAACAAAAGTCCCTTGCCAGGACTTTGTCCTGGCTCGGGCCTAATAATAATAGCTTACACTTACGCTTTACAAGCCTGTATTACCAAGTTTCTCAAAGCGCTACACTGTAGTCATTATTCATTCACTCCATACTCAGTGGTGGTAAGCTACTGTTGTAGCCACTGCTGCCCTGGCGTAGACTGACGGAAGCGAGGCAACCAGTCTGTGCCATTGGCCCCTCCAAACTACCACCAACACTCACTCACGCAGTACATCCACCCAGGCTTCCTGTTCCCAAACGGTCTCCCATCCAAGAACCAGCCAGGCCCTTCCCTGCTTAGCTTCCGAGACCTGACGTGATCAGGCATAACAAAGGCAGTATGGCCAGATCAGCCGAGAAATCAGTTTACTATTGTTGTATCTGCGGGATGTACAAAATGTGATGATCTTTAGTTATTTATTTATATGGGACCTTAAAAAGTAAAAAAAAACACACAAAAACACAACATCTTCATAATACTTCAGAATATAATAAATGGTCACTGATTTTATATTGTGGGGAAAAGATTTGAGCCAATATTGAATGGTTTATTGTCTTCTGTGAAATAATGTTTACCCAGTGGTATTTGGTTTCTTTGAAGTTTTCATTTCACCCTGCAGCCCAGTCTCTGTGCTTCTTAAAATAGACACCGCTTTTCTGTGTTTCTGTTTTATAGTCTTAATTATTTCAAATAGAAGTACTTGTAATAAAATACTTTGAAACAGCTATCCTGCGACTCGATTTGAGGTTTTTATTTTTGTTAGACCCTTTCTCTAATGGCTGCCATTTACGGAGGATGCTTATTGTTAACGGGATTAAAGACTCAAGCTCATTAGACTGAGAATCGGTGCTCTGTAACTTTCAGAAATAAAACACTAAGGGACGCAGGCTTTGAAGTGTTGTGTAGTCATGACTGCTGCCAAATTGCCTCCTCAGAACAATGTGTAGGCGGGTGCTCTCCTGTCCCCCAACTTCCCCAGGTGCGAGTGAAAAGAATTCCCCAAAGTTGTTTACTTACACTTTTTCAGTCTCAAAGGATTCAACACAAGCTGGATGCGTTTATTGCTTTTATGGATTGCAGAACTGTACACAGGCTACTGCTGCTGTCTGATTTGAAGAGTTTCTATGGAAAGGAATTGTGTTGTCATACTGCAGCCAAGCTAGTGTAATAGCAAACCAAAGGAGATTTTGAAACGTGAAATACTGAAGTTAGGATGCTGGATGTTAAGTAACATTTCCCTTATTTAATCTCGATCATACTCCTTCTCATGATGTGTTTCATGTGTAGGTTTTATTATGTGGTACTACTTCAAATAGAACTCCCTTCCAACTTGGAATTTGTCCCATGGAAACTTTGGCGGTGTTGTAGCTACCCGAGTTAGAAAATAGAAAACATTTCTCAATGTCTTTAAACATCCCAACTGGACCTCAGCAACTCGGATAGAAGAGCTTTCCCAGACCTGAGTTCGAACCTCAGAAATAAAAAAGGAAGCCAACACTGATGTGAAGTTTGAGAATTCTTGTGTGGAGCATAGCCGTCCTGTTGGTGTTAGCTCAGTGGGGCTTGTTGCTGTGTGCTCTCGGTTTCTATGGTAATGTTTGTTGAAACCCCAAAGAGAGTCAGAAATCTTGCTTGTGCTTTGTCATTGTGGGCAGGGTAACCAATCTTTGATTTGTGTGTCTTTTCCAGCCATTTGGTCAGGGAGGGTTCGGCTGCTCCCAGATGTACAGCAGCAGCTTCGGAGGGGGGTTCAGAGGACCTGGAGGCCAGCCTATGGTGAACTATAGCCAGATGCCCCTGGGACCATATGTCAGTGGTAAGGGACACTATAATCAGTGACACGGAACTCAAGGAAAGAAGCAAGGCACGTTGTTATAAACGATAGTAAACAATTCACACAGTTCATTTATTTAGTAAGAAACTTAAACCTATTTTAAATGTGTAAGCAGCATTGGTTATTTTACGTTAACATTTAACTACACAAATTGTAAAGCGACTTTGGGGGTCATTTACCAAACATTTGCCCATGTGCAAAATGAGTTGCACGTGCAAGAGTTATTTACGCATTGTTTAATCACACAGCAATTGAGGGCATAATACTGTGCTGTGGGCATATTCAAATGGTGATTAGGTATACAAAATAGCATGTTTTATTTTTCAGCTTGTGCTCGCTATTTAGCACCTGACTTGATAAATTACTCCCTTTGAGTGTCAGGAAAAGCACTATATAAGAAGGCATTATTATTAACTAATACTAATTTTCTTGAACAAATTTATAATTTTATAGTCATTCCTATCTATATTTTTACTATATTTTACAGTGTCATCAAATGGCCCCCCCACAAGTCTTCTTGATAAGAAGTCTTTAGAGTCTCTCAGAGATGTGGCCACGCCTGACATGAAGTCCAGCAAACCCAGTGATGTCATCTGCATTGAGGATTAGACTGAACTTGCTTCACTTCACTGACCAATGGTCAGACTCCCAGGGATGGTGTCTGCAGAGATGACTTTCTCCTTTAGCCT
This sequence comes from Neogobius melanostomus, assembly GCA_007210695.1. NCBI lineage: Eukaryota > Metazoa > Chordata > Actinopteri > Gobiiformes > Gobiidae > Neogobius > Neogobius melanostomus. The sequence continues at coordinate 2,707,013 of VHKM01000073.1, read as the reverse complement.
CTTTGAGCTCTTTCCTCTGCTCTTAATTCACCGTACTCTGACTTTGAAAATAATCAAGCTAATGACATGGAGATCATTCACCTTTGGATCAATGCAGAGATGTATCTATTATAACAATTGCACTTTTATCTTTTAAGGATCCAATGTCAGTATGTCAATCAATATTAGCTTTTGCTAGCTTGTGCCAGTGAGCTGAAGAGTAAATGAAGCAGCAGAATTCAGGAGTGACTGAAGGTAAACTACAATTGCATTTTTTTTGCATTCATCTCAAAGGTGTAATTTGTTTGCTGTGATATCTTGCCCATATTATTTTTGCCCATGAGCCTATCACTGTGCACTGCAACTGTGCCCCAGTGGAGCCAGTTTCTTGTATAGTGAACAACTAAGACTTCTTAAGTCATAAATACTAGATTAGCACTTCCATTTAATGCTTGTCTTTAGCCATTTATGTGTTTTGCAAAAACAATGTCTGATTTGAAGTTTGCAGTAGCTGAACAATCTCCATAAACGTCCCAAAAGGAGTGATGCCCGCCGTTTGTTAGGCTAGATAATGTGACCTACACATATTATTCAAGCTTGCCATGTGACAGTTTTGTACTTAATATATGCAGTCTTCTGTTTCCGTGACATCATATCAAAATCTAATCAAATCAACAATACAAAATACAGTCAGTATATCAAATGTAGAAATCAGAGTGACTGATTATTTGCATATTTAACAATATTTGAATATTATTAGTAGAGGTAAGTTTAACTGCGGGCCTATAAAGCAGGGAACACAGATCCTGGTAATTCACACATACAGTAACTTAAAACAACATGATTTCTTCTAATGTTTTGACCTATGCAATAGGCTATTTCTCTCAAAACATATTTTATGGTTAATGTCCAAGGTCTGAAGTCAAACTAAAATGACAGACTGTGTGATTATGATGGTCTGAAATGTATCATCTCCTATTTGTAAACTAAGTGCAATGTTGATCCAGTATAAAGATAAGGCTTTACCTGATGTGAAGATTATCACTGTCCAAGTACATTTCATCTTCTCCTTAAGTACTTAAGACTAAGCGAACACTTTTATATTTTAATTTTTGAAAAAATAATAAGCAGGTTTAAGGTTTTTACTGACAAAGCTCAACTTCTGCTATTGCATTTGCAATAGTGTGACCTTGCTAAATGATTGTTTTTTAGATCACTCAAAATTGAGTCTGTTTCCTTTAATGCCATTGAATGTTTGTCTCGCGGTGCTTTTGCCATTTCATAATATAAACTTATTCATAGGTTTTAAAGTATCATCAAAGTAAAAACAACCGAGGCATATATTTCTTTTGTTAGTGTTTAGACCGTGCCGTTTAGTTGATACTGTTTCTGTAGGAGCCATCTGCTACTTGAAAATGTATTAGGTTGCTTAACAGATAAAACCTCAGAAAAAATGTAAATACTTGACGGACTTTTTCAAGAACTTCAGAGCTGAAACAGTTGAATGTTTGGATGATGTTGCCATAGAACTGCAGTGTGCACTTATGTGCCATCAATGTCATGTCCTTTGCCCTATGGAGTGATGACAATGAGAAGAATTAAACATGAAATGCAATCAAACTGAAGTCAGTATGAATGTAATATCTGTGAGAAAAGACTTCAGTCTAATGTGTTATCAATGTATGTGTATGCTTATTCCGTGGCTTCTAAAGCTACCAAAAGACCCTGGTAAAGGCACCTTTGTTGCAGTCAATGCACAGCACGTGAAGCGTTTTTAACGGTTCACTTATAGGCAGAGGCTGCTATTTTAGCATTTACAGAAAGCAAGCTCTGAGCAGTTATTTGTGCTGTATAGCAAATAAATGAAACAATTAATGGTCATCTTTTTATTTGTATTATGTGTATTTGCTCAATGTGTTTTAATAAATTTACTTGATGACAGTAAAATAGAGTGATAGTTATTTTGATTGTGATGTTTCTCTGTGTTATATTCTATATAGGGCTGCAACTAAGAATTATGTTGTAATCGATTAATCTATCGATTATTTTTACGATTAATCGATTAATCGCATCGATAGACGGATCGGTGCGGCGTCAGCAGTGATGCGGTCGCTGTATCGGACTGTTGTGGTGAAGAGGGAGCTGAGTCGGGGGCAAAGCTCTCGATTTACCGATCGATCTACGTTCCCACCCTCACCTATGGTCATGAGATTTGGGTAATGACCGAAAGGACAAGATCGCGAATACAAGCGGCCGAAATGAGTTTCCTTCGCAGGGTGGCTGGGCGAGATCCGTGATCGGGTGAGGAGCTCAGTTACCCGGGAGGAGCTTGGGGTAGAGTCGCCGCTCCTTCACGTCGAAAGGAGCCAGCTGAGGTGGCTAGGGCATCTGTTCCGGATGCCTCCTGGCCGCCTCCCTCGGGAGGTGTTTCAGGCATGTCCTATTGGGACGAGGCCTCGTGGAAGGCTCAGGACACGCTGGTGGGACTATGTCTCCGAGCTGGCCTGGTGTCGTCTCGGGGTCCCCCAGAACAGCTGGAGGAGGTGTGCGTGGATCGGGAAGTCTGGGCATCTCTGCTTAGACTGCTGCCCCGGGACCCGGCCCCGGATAAAGCGGAAGAAAATGGATGGATGGATGGACGATTAATCGCTTGACTGTGAATGGTGTATGAAAATTTTATTTTTTCAATTATTTTTATCACAACGCTAAAGTGGCGTCACTTGAAGAAGTGTTGATGGAGTAAACAAAGCAAATGTTTGTTGGAGGCACTTAGCGCTAATTCTGCTTTCTGATTGGATGAGACACAGACAGATATTCATGAAATTTACAATGTACAAAACACTACACACCCTAACTATAAAAACAAAGTAGGGTTTCATATAAAATACTACATTTTCATGTCATTCTTGCTCTATTTGAGTCTGTGTGAACCAGAAAACGGTTAATCGATTACTAAAATAGTTATCAACTATTTCAATAATCGATTAGTCGTCGATTAATCAATTACTTGTTTCAGCCCTAATTCTATATATTCGCTGAAACATTAATTCTGGTCATGGTTGTTTGTACAGTGGTTAGTTATCAATTTCCTTCAGATGAGACTGTTCTTTCACCCATGGTTAAACCAGTATGAGCTGAAGTAGAAAAGGCCATGTTGGTTCAAAAGAGGTAAGACTGAACTTTCAGCATCTATCTAGGCCTAGGGCAATTTAAACAGTATCCACATTGATATAGACCGATAGACTACATTGTATCAGGAACAATATGTAATCTCAGTCATACTATATAATAATAATTAAATCTATTTTTACAGGCTAATAACAAGGTAATTACAAATCAATATTGGCCAAACGTCATACCCAGGCTATTAAAGAAGCTTTTTAGTCTTTAGACTATTTTTAGGCCTTATTCGTTTATTATGCAAACAAACAAGTTCCTTGAGAATGCCTGGTCCCGAATACGGAAGTTATCCTTAATTCTCTTAATCCCGCCCATGTTTTAAGCGTGTTCCCTGATTGGACCAAATGCCGCTGGCTGGCCTTTCTATTGGCTCGGCCCTGACTGTGCCACTGTGCCATTGGTTAGCTCCCTGTGAGGATCCCTTGCCTTGTTTAGCCGCTGTCCGGGCAACAGCGAGGGGTCCGGAGGCTAGTAGGCGGGAGGGGAGCAAAAAAAGACTGTCAAGAGAGCGGGGCAGGTTTGGAGGAAGAACCCCCAAAACACAGAGGGACACAGCGGTCGATCAAAGGGGAATATTACAACCAGAGCTACGCTAAAATAAAGGGGAGGGAGCAGGCGAGTAACCTCATCCCGGGCAGCTTTAGTGCGCACGGTGCAAGAGCGAACTTGTGGGAAAGTAAACAAGAGAATTCAATCTGTGTTCGGCCACTCGCAGTAGCCCTCGCTGGAAACTATGAAGATGAGTAGGCTGGAGCCGGTGATGCGATAAAAGCGGACGAAGTGTTTATGGGAGGATTAAAGTGTCACCGGGGAGTTCCTGACGCTTCTTCGAGGACAGCCTGAGGACAAGTAGGTGAGTACTGTACAACTAGCCATCGTATCGTGTAGTTGTGTTCGTCCCGGGTCTGTATCTATTGTCCGAGTGGTTAGCATGTTGCACAGACAGGCAGCACTTCGTCCATAAGTGCCATTGATGGAATAAGGTTGGGGTCTGTCTTTCCCTCTGTCTTTCTCTGTATGACAAGCACAGTGACTTTGTGGAGGAGAGATGAAGAGATGAGGCTGGCAGATACTCTTGTGGGCCTTTGGCAGAGTACACACATCCATGGACGATTAAACCTGAGCCTGCCTGAGAGAGTCCTCACTCTCAGCCAAAGGGCTAAAGAGCCGAGGCCTGTTGTGTTAGCAGCCGGTCTCAGAAACCACCATAGGATGAGTGAATTATCAGTGGGTCAGTGTGGAGTCGACTAAACCCTGGGCTGGATGGTTGGCTGCCTTTCAGAAGCACAGTTCTCCAGCCTAAAGCCATTCAAAGCCCTGGCCTACCCTAACTACACCACTTTGACGGTTGCTTCCCAGAGTACAATAGCCCCTCCCAGGATGGATTTCATGCTGCCTCTGCACTGTGTCCTAAAGAGAAAGGGGAGTTTGGGAGGAGAGAGAGGGGGAGTGCTGCGGGACCTCTGACCGGCTCATTTGCATTCTGAGTAAGGGCACTGTTTCTCCTGCTTTCGCCGGATGTCCGAGGACCTCCCCATCCTCCTCCTAAAGCATTTTGGGGGAAACTCCATGGACCCACTGTATCAGATTTTTTTTCTCCTTAGTCACAGTCCAGCACTTTGCATGCACAAGAATCCATGCACGAATAGCTTGAAGCTGCCACAAAGACTTCTCTATCAAAGGCCACCCTCTATTCTACTGACTGACAGTGCAAACTTGTACTCATGGAATTGTATAGCACACATTCAAGGCCTTGTGAACAATTAGTCATTTGATAGCATCGACTCGCCCCCCCCAATGTTTACTTGTGTGCAGTATTACACACAGTGGACATTCCTTTGGGGATGTCCAGATAATTAGCACAAAGACAGTTTTCAGGCTTGTCTAGCGCTCAGTCACATTAACATCATCCCACAGTCCAAAACCCCTTGTTCTCTTTGTTTAAAATCGTCTGATAACGTTTTCCCATAATGTCTGACTACAGTATGTTGCAGCACACACGCGGTTACGAAGACAGGTCTGTGTTGACAACCAGTGTAACTGGTTCATTTGTGGTTTTATTTCTTAGCAACAAAAAGACATTGACACCACTTAAGGCAACATCATTCTATTAATTAAATGATCACTGCTGATAGTAATAATGATCTTAGAAAACTTGAACTACAATATAATTAGTAACAGCACAATATGCAATAACAGCAATATAAAGGCTAATTTTCATGTTGCATGTCCATTTAATAAAGGACTTTTAAATTGTAAGTCAGAGTGCCTCAGATCGTCTTTTTCCTGTGTTTATCAAGTTTTATACCTGATCTTTGAAGAGCACCTGCGCCTACTTTTTTGGACTTACTGATGCACTCACATTTTTCTGTTTTTCTACAAGTAACAGCACAATATGCAATAACAGCATTATAAAGGCAAATTGTCATGTTGGTTATATACATTAGGTAATAACAGCAACAATAATAATGTCCAAACGTACATTATTGAAATAAATGTAATTACATTTGAATATACAAAGCAATGCTTTTGTAACAAACAACAACAAAAACAAAACATATTTGTTGATCTTGACTCTAAAATATGTTAGTATTATTCAATTATTTTTCAATGTTTCAAAAATAAACCTCAGCTTGAACAAATAATAATAATTCTTTACTTTCTTGTACAATTTAACACATGATAAATCCTGTTTTATTCTTGAAAGTCTAAACAATGAACTGTCACTGCTATGCGACTGTAGTCCTTTCAAAAATGCACAGTGTCAGATTGTGCAGATTTAATCATGACGAGGCAGTAATATGTAATAAATGTGCAATAACGATTGGCTGGTACTATTTTCATTTTGTCGTTCTTACACCATTGGAAAAGTGTAACAACGTTTCTGAGTTCCTGCCTATGAAGATACAGCAGGCTGGTTCTAAAATGATGAACAGCTACTGTCACTGCGTCCTCCGAGCAATCTCTGCAGGAACTGAATATTCACTGGCTTATTAGGGAAAGATGGAAGTCTGTACCACGAAATAACCTTTAAAAATGATTACCCTATAATAGTCTGACTTTATAGGTCAATCTATTATTATATTTTTTTGTCACAGCAAACAGTGTCCTTTGTCCTTTAATCCGAAATCCAAGGTATAAAACTACCTTGTAAAATCTTGTGAAGATCATCATTGATTTGGAATTTACACGCTTGGGTTTTTAAGTGACATCTGAGTCATGCTTACTGCAGTGCATTGCTCTATTGTGTTGAGCTTCAGTGGCAGATGGGAAGTGTCTGTTCCGGCCTCTATGCTCTTGTCTATAATGTCATCTGATCGTCACTGCTGCTTCGAGGAATAGTTGTTCTATGCCATGAGGGCACATAAAGGCCAGACAAGCTCATCGATAAATAATACATTTCTGCTTGTGTCAAGAATGAAATAGCACTGAATTACACTCCAAAATGCATCTCCTCTTTATTTTATTTGTTTATTGTGTAATTTGATGTTCATGGCCGTTGGCATATTCAGTAATCTCAAAGTGGAATTTGAACTATTTATTGGATCATTTTAAATGCATAAGACTTGAGCATCTTCTGGGTATGAAAATCTCACGTTGAGAAATTAATTGACGGAGTTTGTTGAAGTCAATCCATAGAAGCTAGAAATGCCTGAGGGTGTCCCGCTATTATACTGTCAAAGTTTTTCACCTGATGTAGTTACAGATATTGCTGGTAAATTGGCCAGCTCACATATCTTTGAGCATCATGTTGGATTCTGAAGGTTTAAGGAGAAGCAGATATTTTAAGTTATAGCACGGATTGTTCCCATTTGTCTCCTATAGCTTCTGCTGAGTGTAAAATCTGGCAGTGCTCCAAAAGGCTTTCTGTTGCTTCTTAATTTGCTTTAAAACTCAATACCCTTGATTCCAGCTTTTGTTATAAAAAGCAACTTTGTCAAATATTTGCACTCAGAAGTTGGATTAACCAATACCACGGAGGACGGTAATCCCACACAAACCTGATGAATACTTGATTACTGGAAACATTTAGAAAAATGCTTATTCAAAAAGTGCGGTGAGTAACCTTGAATCCTGCTTCTATGAAGGAACTGTTTACTTAGTGGACACCTGACAAGATTTTATATTCAGTCTGGGTTAAAAAAAGTGACTTTGAACGAACAATATGGACCCCTTTTCTGAACATTTTGACTCAAAGGATGTACTCAAGGATATGGATGTTTTTGTTGTTGTTAAATAACTCAATAGTCTTGCATCGCTAATATTCTTTTCAACCCCCACCTTAACCAAGTGCTTTTTCTCCAGTTCAGCTTTAGCCTAAAATCTTAAAGCTAAGACCGACAAAACTCATCTAAGCTTCTTCCTCGTTATTTTCATCATTTTTTGGTTGCGTTTTCATCACATTTTTATAGCTTTTATTTTACATGTTTTGGTCACATTTTTGTGGCTTGATCACAGTTACATTACACACGCAAAACATGAAATACAGCCAAAACGCTACAAAAGAGCATTGAAAATGTGACCAAAACATGACAAGAAAATTTGAAAAAATGTGGCAAAAAAAAAAAAACATGACAAAAAAGCAAAGAAAATTTGATTAAAAAAACGCAACAAAACAACTAAAACATGATAGCACAAACGAGGGAGAAGCTTAGATGAGTTTTGTCGGTCTTAGCTTTCAAATGAGACGTTACACTGGCCTATAGGCTGTAAACGCCAGTCGAGAAGGGTTTAGATTTGGGTGAAACTGGTGAAAATGTGCTCGGTAAAAGTGGGGGTTAAGGGGTTAAGCTGTTTGTGTACTTGTGGACTGTTTGTGTACTTGTGGACTTTTCCCACAGTGTCGTTTGCTTGGGTTGCACGGCTGGGTGGACATTGTTCTCTATAAATCAAAGCAACATGTGCACAACTAAGTTTTATATTCGAAACAAGTTAACCTTTAATGATTTTACTGCGCTCAAAAACAAGTAGGTCAGTGTAATTCAGTCATTCTTTGTGACTCGCTGTAAATTGGAAACCAAAGCAAAATTAAGTCAAACACTGTTGGCAAACATTGATCAGGCATAACACTGTGACAGCGACTGAAGTGAATGGCCCGGGTTACCTATTCATCATTTATTACACACGTGAACAGAGTTGGAACCGGGAAATTGTTTTAGGTGTTGTTGTCTTTTAGTTAACCTCTTAACCCCCACCTGAACCGAGCACATTTTCTGCAGTTTGGCTTTACCCAAATCTAAAAGCTTCTTGAAAAAAGTGTCAAAATAGCGACAAAAACAAGATGAAAATGAGGATGAAAATGCACCAAAAAGCGGTGAAAAAGTGACAAAAACCGACAAGAAGTAGGGCTGGGCGATATATCGATATTTAAGATATATCTATATATTTTTAAATGAGATATGGAATCAGATCATATCGCGTATATCGGGATATTTCAAATTCAGATAAGCTATTAAGTTAACAAAAGAAACAGGTAATCTCAAGCTGATTTTTAATGAAGTTTATCTTAAATTGAGCAATTTATTTTGTTATCTCTTTATATATAAATGCTGCCCTCAGAAAAAGATTGACCTATTTTATTTTATAGGCTAATTTTTATCCATGATCATTTTTATTTAAATGTGCACCTTACAGAGCGTTGTTATACAGTGTTTGTTTATGTTTACATTTTATAGTGAGTTTTCAATAAAACTACTCGTATTTGGCTTTGACTTTGACTTAACATTTCATTTCACAGCTCTTACTTTGCGGAAAAAATATCGGGATATATATCGTATATCGATATTCAACCTAAATATATTGGGATATGACTTTTGGTCCATATCGCCCGGCCCTAACAAGAAGGCAACAAAAAGCCACAAAAGAGCGATGAAAAATGACCAAAATGCTATGAAAAGGAAAAAGTAAACAACAAGTGACAACAAAGCGAGGAAATACATCCGTTTAGATCACTTTTGCAGATCTTAACTTTCAAATGGGGCGTTATTTTGGCCTATAGTCCGTAAGCTCCAGTCAAGAAGCTTTTACATAAAGTCAAACTGGAGAAAATGCGTGTGGTAGGAGGTTAAGAGCCAAAATAGAGATACACAAAATCCCTCACATCAAAATTGTTCACGAGATAGACAAAATAATCCTCAGCACAAACAAGAAATGGATGCTTTCCACTCGAGGACCATTAACAAAAGTGTTTTCCCCCTTGAAAGTCCAAGAAAACTCCACTCCAAACAACAGTCACAGGAGGATGCAAACCGGTAATGACTTGGAAAAGCCTAAAACCTGAAGTCAAAATCATGGCTGCTCTGTTAAATTGAGCAGAATGGGGGATCCTTATATACCACACAACAGTCTTGCACTCATTACCACACGCGGCACATGGAAGAGTGCCTCGGAGCCTTATGTAGGTCAGGGACTGGGTGTGTAGGAGTTGGATTCATCTCCAGTCAGTAATGGATCTTGATTTTCCCTCAAGTGGCTTTGTTTTTTTTTAGACTGGTGTCATTTTGATGTTCTCTCCCAATACTTATTCTGACAAACTTGCTCAAAAAGTACAGGTGCCTTTGATCCAAACAGAGGTGATTCGGAAGTTAATCTTTGCCTTGATCTGGGTCCCAGTCTGAACAAGGAAAACTGATCTCAATGACAACGAAAATTAAATCGTAATCTGATCCCTGTGGCAGTCCTCCAATAAAAATAAATACATAAATAATATATATATTATTTTTACCATGCCAGCCGCCCCTTGTTACAAGCTGAAATATAGGTAAATCATAATTAATCATCAATCCATATGTTTTCCTCAGTTTCTTCCCTCATGTGCATCCACGGCTCAGACGTATGAGCTAATCAGTACTGTACTGCAAGTATTGAAACAATCCTTTCTAAGGCTGCAATTAGTCCTCTCACAAAAGGCCCTTTGTGGTCCGTCCCTGGCTGACTGTACCATTGTTTGTGGTTCATGGATGGGAAAAAGCCATAAGACTTTACAAAATATAGTACTGTATTTTTAGGCATGCACATTCTATTCAGTTTCTATGATATAATATAATAGCTTTCTTATCAAACAGTTGACTGCACTGGGTTGTCAATGTATTTTACATTTCATAAAACACACACTTGCAAATATACTCTTGCATACACACCAATTACAGTACATTATGGGAACAGGTTTGTTTTAAAAGAAACAATTTTTTGGCCTGGTGTGAAAAAGTGTTAAAATGTACACCTGTGGTCAGCTCTGTTGGCAACATATTCCACTGTCTGATGGCCACACTGGAGAAGGCTGAGCTGCCCAGTGCTGTTTTACACTGAGGAATCCTACACTCGCCCCGAACAGTCGACCGAGTGGCTCGAGATGACATTTCTGAGCTCAGTGAAATACACTTTTTTAATGGAGGAGCTGCAGTACCATTAATTATCTTGAACAATAGACAGAGATTTGAATATATGATTATGTTTTCAAATTTAATATACTATGTTTTTTAAGAATATGACAGTGGTGATATAGCCGAGATTTCTTGTCATGAACCTTAATAGAACTTTTGTACAATGATTCCAGGGGCCTTAATGCTGTTTTACATGCCTGCGACCAACTCGTCATGCAATAACGGAAGTGCGGCATTATCATCGCATTTAGATATAAATTAGAAGCATCTATAGTCAGAGAGTTCCTAATATATCTAACATTTGCTATGTTAAATTTCAACGTATTGGTTAGTTTTTTAATATGTTTTTTGAAATTTAAATTTGGGTCAAGAATTACTCCTAAATATTTAATTTGGTCTACATTAAAATTTCCTGACCTTCAATTATGATTTTTTTGGTCCAATTTCACCTAGTGATAACTTGAAAAACATAGAAACCGTTTTGTCAACATTCAAAGTTAAATGAGAGTTTTTCAACCAAATGGAAATGTTTTTCATTTCCTCAGTTAACTTTTGGGAAACTTCCTTAACAGTTTTACCATGAATATACACCACAGTGTCATCAGCGTACATTATCATTTTAGCATTATTACATACAGATGGAAAATCATTAATATAAAGAGAAAATAGTTGAATTCAGTTGAATTCATTTACCATTTACCAAATAATCAGGAAACTCCCCATTTGACATGAATGCTTGTGCACAATAATGATGTAAGCATGGCCTATCTTTGGATTTCAAAGAAACAAAAGTTAAATAGCAATCACCAGTTTTTAATCTCTGTATTATTTGTAAAGATAAGATATTAATACTGTGAGTGTGTTCTTATTAACAAAACCACAAATCATTAAGATATGTTGACACTGTTTTGTAGAGGATGCACATGTTTAGACCTGCTGAGGCTTGTCAGACAGGCTGGGTCCTCACAGTTAAACAGAGTGCAGTTAAGTGCTTTATGACAGCGTGTTGGAGCCTCGTCTACTGCTGTTCATAAATATTGAATTAACAATTCTGTGTGTTGCTGCAACTGTGATGTTTTTGTTAGTTTGTGGAATCCTTTCATATTGGCTCTGCCTGTCATATAAAATCTCTTTTTAAGCGAACCACGTCACCCGGCTAAAAGCTCGAGGATGCTTTGACTGGGACCTCATATTCATTCAAATGACTGTAATCTGGAAGTAATGTTTTATTTCTATCCTCTAATAATGTCATTGATTGCAGCTAACGGCAGGCCAGGCCCTTTTCACTGTCTTGAGTCACAATCAGGTCATGGTTGGTGGAGTCTTGGCTCTATATTTTCAGGTCATACCACTTGGTTGCTGTAGCGTTGATGTTGCAATACCCATGAATTGGGAACTTTCTTTTCCCCGCCAGCCACCGCCTCTCCATGCTGTCATTTCCCCGAGGAGCCCAGCAAACTGCCCTATCAGGAAAATGTGTCAGTGATCTCCATGGCGCTCAGTGCACAGCATAATAAACATTCGAAAGACTTATTTCAGCACTGTTCCTTAGATAATGTGGGACAATCGACTCCCCTTGAATCATTTGTTGATCGCATTAATAATTACTCTTCTTCTAGGTTTCAGCTGTGGCAGAAGTCTTGCCACTGTCTATAGCTGTGATGGTAGAAGAGATGCTAACTCAACTCAAAAGACTGGATCAAGGATCAAACCAGTAACCTCACTGCAGGGAAGCGGAAACACTAAGCGGTCTGTCAATAATCAAACACACGGTAATTATTACACTGACACTTGTTTGATCGCTGATGAAATTAGTCGATTATAAAGAAGTCTGCTGAGCTGGATGCCATGTTTTAGCACCTTTTGTGATTTTTTCAGTGAACGTACAGTACTTTGCTCTTACATTTGCATTGTAAATTGTAGTATGTTTGCGTTGCTCAAATTGATGAGCATGTGTGGCACAACTGTGTGGCTGCCTGCTGGAGTTCACCTTTTGCTTCTGACCAGGGGATGCTAACTGCTAAAAATAATGACCTTGTTCACCACATTCATTATAAATCTAGTTATTAGTTTTCCTCTGAGCCTTATACCAGCTACAAATGTTGCATGGGTGTTCAATACCAGAAATCATTGTACAAGCTGCCATCCTCAACCTGCTTTGGTGAGTTACTAAACACATAAGTGCATTCCAGAGAAATAGATTGGGATACTTTGCCTTTCGTGAGCTTCAAAGAAGATGTTTTCTCTTGGAAAAAGTTGGCTATTTTAAGACAAGGCTGTTTTTGAAATACTTTCGGTCGATGTTCCAGAACATGTACAGTATAGGTGTGTGCAAGCAGGTTGGAAATTAAAGGGACATGTTCATTTAAAAAAATGTCCTGTGTATGATATTTCTAAACTGTAAAATCAGTTAGTGTTCTGACTGCAGGGGCCGCTTTATTAGGGACACAGGGCGGATTTATTCAGGACATTCATGTTTGTAGGTACTTCAGAGGGAATTATTAGATTCCAAAACAAAAATCTGCAAGTCTCTATCTCTTATGGTTCTGATATTATAAGCAAAAGTCTGTAACATAAAATATATAAATACCTCCGAGGTGTGCAAACTTGAGACCGATTTTCTCTGCAATATTTCTCAGCTGCCCTGAGGCCTACGACGTTGTTTGAGGACTCATTTCAAGGCTCTGACTGAGCTCCTTCTAGCGCAAAAACGTAGGGGAAGTCTCTGTAACCTCTGGTTCTGGAGATCCTGGCCTTTTATCAGCATTACATCAGTCGATAGCCGATATTGTAAAATATCCATATATCGGCCCGACTCGGATGACCCCTAAAACAAAGCCACTCAGGTCCGTCCAGGTGCTGAAACAGCGGCTGCCAGTTACGTGTGTGGGAAAGACGGACTGATCCTGTGTTGCCTTCAGCTGCATATATGTGGACACAAACATGTAGGACATTCCTCATTACCTTATTCAAAATCTCAGAACAACCTCTTAACCCCCGCCTTAACCAAGTGCATTTTCTCCAGTTCGGCTTTACCCAAATCTAAAAGCTTCTTACAGCCTACAGGCCAGTGTCCTTGTGTTGTTGCTGTGCTGTCATCACTTTTTTGACGTTTTTCATTTCATCGCCTTTTAATCACTTTTTTGTTGCTCTTTTGTGGCGTTTGTGTTGCGTTCTTGTCACTTATTTGTTGCGTTTGCGTCACATTTATGATGGGTTTTTTCAGCGCTTTTTTGCTGCTCTTGTGTCACTTTTTTCACTTTCTTGTTGCTCTTTTGTTACTTTTTTGTGACTTTCTTTGCGTTTTTTGACACTTTTTTGTCACTTACTTGTTACTAAACACATAAGTGGCTTTTGTGGCCTTTGTGTTGCGTTCTTGTCACTTTTTGTTGCGTTTGCGTCACATTTATGATGTTTCTTTTTCAGCGCTTTTTTCTCACTTTCTTGTTGCTCTTTTGTTACTTTTTGTCTCTTTCTTGATTTCTGTTTGTTTTTCATCCTCCATTTCGTCTCGCTTTTGTCGCTTTTTGAGAAAATGCACTGGCAGTTAAGAGGTTAAATAGGTAATAGAGGTATATATAAAAAAATATCCCTGTACATCAAATCCTGTCATAGCTGCTGTACCTTAGAATATGATTTATATAATATCAGGGCTGTGCAAAAAAAAAAAGTCTCTTATCTTTTCTGGGGCAAAATATGTTCCTATGGTAATACTGTATCAATCATTTTGTCACTCTGGCTGATATAACTGACATTTAAAAAAAAAGACATGTCTCTTTAAACCTGATGGTATCTCTCGTGCAGTGATCATGTCGACTGTGATGTCTGAACAACCCCAGAAGGAAGATGACGGAGAGGAAGAGGAGGAGGATGAAGACCAGGGCGAAGAGTTCGTGTTTGACGACAGCGCAGATGAGGACAACCACACGGAGAACAGCAAAGTAGATGCAACGGAGACCCAGCCTTCATCTAAAATGGAAAATAATGAGACGTCAAAGTGCGACTCACAAACACACGCGCTGAATGAGATCCAAGACGTTTGCAAAGCCGTACCTCCCGCGGGACAGGAGGGGGCGCCAGTGCAAGATGTAGCACCCATTCCGGATTCAGGTAATGACCTATTGTGCGCAGACCTCTGTCAGAAATTTGAATGTCCTATTTGGACGGTTCTCAAGCTGTGGTAAATGATAGATTATATTGACTTCTTTGGTTGCTGTGCAAAGGCAAGGCAAAGAACTGTTTGCAGCCTGAATGTTTTAGGCCTATTCCTGGCCCTGCATGTGCACTCACTGCCTCTAACTTGCATGACACTATGCACAGTGCTAATCAGAAGAACTTTTCTGATCCCGTGAGTCTAGTAGGTCTAGCAACACTCTGGTAAGTCCACAACATCAATTAATTTAGTCATGGTTCAGGGGTCATTTAGCTGTAGTTTACTCCTGCTATAGATCTCTATACTAGACTAGACTGAAATAAAGTCTGAAAAAGCAATCCCAACTAAAAACATAAAAAACATTCTCTATGCCAGTTCCTTGTAAGACAGGAACTTGCATAATCTGCTTTTATTTTAAACATTCGTGTCATTACTTTTCATTTCCTTATTTCACGCGGCAAAGGAGTTTGTCCACAATCTGCGCATTTAAACTCCGAACCCGTTTACGTGCACGACACTATTTTATTTCAGACTTTTATTGTAACCGCTTTTATTGGGCAGGCAGTTGAATATGCTGACAGAGCTATATATTGACAGACATTTGACTCATCTATTCAGTGTATACAACATTTTGGACTTTTAAGAAGACGCTGGAGGTAACAACCTTTTTATTGTGACAATTTTATTTTAGGTCACACAATGTTATATCATAGAATTGAGTGTACTTACAATGTTTTTTACAGTTGGAATTACATTTTTTTAACTGCACATTTTCAACTCATCCAGAAGCATTGAATGAATTAATATAATAAATGAATACAAAAATCAGTTGCATTTCAGCTGATTGTAGACACCTGATCCCACTGAGAGACGATATTTTATTGTTAGCAAAGGACACTCTCCAGCCTCTGTCAAACAGCCTTAGTGATTTTATAACTGTGCCTATTGAAAATCAAATAGTCTTTTCCGATATTTGAGAATAGATACATTATAGCTATTAGTGTGACCAATTAAATATTTTTAATCAACATTAAAATAGTATTAAAGAGGAGAGACTGATTTTGATTTACTTCTGTAATCATGGTCTAGTGTAGTTACTTTAGCTTTTACTCCTCTGCTGAACAAGACCTAATTAACACCTTAAGAAGCGAAACACAGTTATCTCTGCCCTTCCAGACTGCTTAGATATATGGGAGATATTTAACCGTGATATATCAGGGACTCGGCTAATTTTGCTAAACAGGCAGACCAAGGTAAAGCTATAGGGCCTAATGTTGAGCAAAGTGAAGTGATTAGCGCTTAATTAAATAGCTTTTTCCACCAAGTCCGAGCGTGCTAATCCGTTAAGTGGGCTGTGTGGGGATGTGTGCGGGGATCCTGGGTGTTGATAATAGCATGTGGTGGAGGTCTGTTATGTAACTGGGGGCAGCTCAGTAACAGAGCGGGGAGTTGGGGCCCTCTCTCACCAGATGACATTAGTTTATATAGTGGCTCTCTGAGAAAATCGATCATGGCATTTGTTTAGCAGCACTTTCCTTGTACCTCCAGTGTTGGCAAATACAGCAGCGATTCAACAACTGTGCTTTATTTGGCCTCAACAATTAAATAAGGGTCCTTTGAGATATTTATGTCTACCTTCTGAAACCTATTACACCACTCTACAGCCTTTCGCTGTCAGTTTTTTGTACTTTTACTGTCGTCAGTGCTTTGGAAAGCTGCTGCACATGACTCTAAATGATCTATGAGTCAGTGTGTGTATGGTACCATTGGACATTATACCTTTTCCAGATATGATATTTTAATTTTACACAATATTTAGTCTTTCTTGAGATCTTGTATTTTTTTGTTCAATTTCCAAAAAAAAAAAAAATCCTGTTAACGATGCAGTTTGGTATTAGTTTTCAGAAAAACATATTTCATTAAAAATATTGCTTCTATCATTCCATCCATAAGTAACAGATTTCCAGTTGAGCGCAGTTATTATGCTCTATAATGGCAACTGCAAATCTTGGCAAATCTTTAAAAAAAAGCATTTTTCAAGTGTCCTAATCACCTGTAATATTTAGTCTTAAAGTCAGATTTAAAGATATTAAATGAAAGTGAAACTGAGAGACTTGAGGTTAACCACAGCCACATCTCCTTTGTCTTTCTCGCTGCTTCAGAAAGTGCAAAGTCACACGCAGCTTTTGAAAGTTACTTTTAATTGTGATGATAAAGTTGTGCGTCTTGTGTTGTTCTGTTGTTCGAAAGCCTTGTCTAATGACCGCTGTTTTGCCTCACTTTGACAGATGTTCCAGTTACTGAGTCACCCAGCTGGTAAGTTGCCTCCTAATTCCTCTCCCACCGTAATGTTGATGTAGAACCTATCTCCACATAGTATCCATCAGTGTTATGTCAGTGTTTTGTCATTATGTCAGAGATAATGTCATGCTACACTCCTCCAAATGAAGCGCATCGATAGCAGACTCTGTGATGGCGTGCCACATTCACCAGATGGCACGTCACACCTGGAATGACAAGTGGAAAAAACAATCCAAAAAAATCATTTTCTAGCCAATACATTTCAGACTGGTTTCACAGATTGTGTTATGTGTGTGTTTTATGAATTTTTATTTGGAAAAAACCCTTGTGAGGAATATATTAAACTAGAGATGCACCGATCCAGCTTTTTGCTCCCAATACCGATACTGGGGTTTGAGTAAGTGAAAAATTGAATTGACTCTTTTCTCCATTTTAAAATCAATAAATTGTCATGATGTTACAGATCAATTATCAATCATATCTATTGATAAACTCTTGGATAAACATTTAACAAGAATCACTGGACTTTTCTACACTAAATATCCTTGGCTATGACAGGCTTTAGGTTACGTTAATATAAACAACGCACAAGTGATCTGATCATTACAAATATGTTAGATCAGTTATTTCTTAAACTAAAACACAAACACTTGGCTTCAGCAGTAGCCGATTTTATTTCATTAGGCTACTTTAGGTATTTCTATCATAGTTTTTAAGCCAGCCTTGATTATTTTTTGCTAGCATTAGCATGCTCCTGCTAGCTTTAGTATACGGATGCTAACTTCAGCGCTTTGTGTGGCGATCAAAAATACATTTGCAGAGGTTAAAACTAACTCAGCGATTGGATTCTCAGGGTTCTGCCCTTCAAAATGATATACATCATGCCAAAGTTGTGTTTTTAAAGCGGTGAGAGCCAAAACTGGTATTGGTTCAGTATCGGATATTTGTAGCCGATACCCGATATTGGATCTTTTCCAGTATCGGCTCCGATATCGGATCGGTGCATCCCTATATTAAACCTTTGGCAAAGGTTTATAATTCCCAGCACAAATAACATTATCATCAAAAGATACCAGATACTTGAATATAAATTGAGATTTGTCTTTTCAATTTAATTTTTCATTTAATTGAAAAATATGGGAAATCAGTTAGTGTAAATTCAATCATGCTTAAATTTTGAACATCAATTAGAATACAAACATATATTTGGGTATGACCTTTATCAGACTGGACTACATTAGAGTACTTTGACTAGGTTTCAAACTAAGATCTGTGAGCTGTTGCACTTTTCCTTCATCTATAGTTCAAAACTTCATAAACTATTCTCACTCAACTGTTCACATCTGCATAGGACTTGATTAGACAGGTGCTGGAGCATTCTGCTGAAACATTTTGTGTGTGAAATCAGAAGCTTTCAGATCTTTCCACTTTGGTTTGCATCTTGTGAGCGGCTGTTTGGTGCTTGCGGTACGTGAGGCTTGCGCATTGATGGAGTAGCGATGATTACGGAGAGGCCCACACCTGGCTTTGAGGAAGTGTGCTCAGGGAACCAATGTTACACTTCGGCTTCTGTATTCCTATGGGGTTTCCTGTGCTGAAAAGAGCCCATATTTGTGCACAGGTGTGTGTATGTACATATCTCATGTGCTTGTGTATGTGTGTGTGTATGTGTGTGCCTCATAATGTGCAGTGTAATGTGTGCCACCTCTGGGGTTGCAGCAATTTCTCACGCTGGGAGCTTTCTGCTGAGTGCACATTTCCTTTAGCTTCAGTCAATAGTGTGCCTTTTAAAGAAGAGCTATCAATAGCACTTTTCCACCATCAAGGTGTTAAGACTGTCAGCACGTCCCGCACATCTGTCAGCAGTTTCAGAATAATATTGCCATGTTTACTTTGTGATTGTTGTTGCGGAAATATATGCTTTGCTTAGCCGTGCCATGACACCAGTTGCTGTTGGGCTTGAAATACCTTTTTGAGCTTTTACATAGTTATATTGTTGTTCCTACCTGTTTTGTTTTCTTCATTAATGTTAAGCAAATAAGCAATCCTGCATCTGTCTCCTTCTTAAGAGCTCAACATGTGCCGTTCTACCTGCAGATGTGACGAGGTGATGCTCTTCTATGCTTTTAAAGTCTAGAGACAGTAGACCGTGCCAGTTGTTGATGAAGTCATCCTAGTGTTTCATAGTTAATTTATAAAACGCATGAATGGCAAAGATAGTAACTTGTTTATAAGGATGTTGGGAATGCCTAAAAAGAATCTTAAGTATCCTATACACCAGGGGTTCTCAAACTGTGGTACGCGTACGCAGGACGCCCCCGGGGGTACGCAAAGAAATTTTGGACAAAAAAAATCACAATCTGATCGATTTTGACCTGTTAAAACCGCTGCACGGTAAACACTTATACGGGCGAAAGAGTCTTATAATTCAGACGTGGATGAGCTGGTTCTGGACCTAAACATGTCCACTCCAGAACCGAACCTCAAGAGCCGCTTTGGACCCGAGTGCGTAAAACACTCGGGTACACGGGAGCGCGGCCAGAGCTCGGCTGAGACTGCGTCAGCCCCCGCTACAACAGCAGCGCCTTTAAGGGTGCCTTTCGATCAGCAATTCTGTAATATCTGTCCTAAAGACAGAGGACCCTGTGCGCCGTCAGACCATCACCATCAGGTGACTTCGATTTGCAACAGGAGTTTTCCTCTCATTCTGATCCGAGGAGCGAGGGGAGAAGGAGAAGCGTCTGTGGCTGTTCCCTCCTCTGCCACTAAACGCGTGGATGTGTGTCTGACAAATACATTGAAGTTTACGAGCTGATGTGTGGTGGCACATGCATAGATGGTTATGTCCTGCGTATTATATTTGCTTTAACAAAAGCTTAAACCAGCACATTTGAGTCTGTACCAGTGGTTTGATAGTACGACTGAGAGGGCGGGGCCAGAGCGCAGAGTCCAAACCAGAGTCTGATGTTCAGAATGAGTGACAAAAGCAGCAGAGTCCTGGTCCACTGGGACAAAGCTAAACACTTAGCTTTATCCATTCTCACCAACAGCCTGTTTTCAAAATAATGTGTTTTCAATCGTGTCAAAGTAGGGGTACGTGACTCGTCACCCAAAGCTTCAGGGGGTACACGGCTCCAAAAAGTTTGGGAACCACTGCTATACACAAACCAAGTCATGAAAAGTTGATGACCAGCTGTCCTGACCGCGAGGCGTAGCTATATCTTTAATGTGCACACAGTAGCTCTCACCACCAAGCACATCACTTTTTATTGGACTTTTCTGTTTGTTTGTCTTCCACCTTTTCACCTCTTTGGCGCCCGACTGAACTCTGCACTTTTGTCTTTCCAAAGAAACTCATTGAATGTGGCTGAGAGAGAGCACATTGTCGACCCCTTCACCTCAGTGTGGTGTGCTGCGGAAGCTCAAATCAAAGGTGACTACATCAAAGACAAACATTCATCAACAATTAGTATAAAAGTAGTCATCTAAATACCTTCAGCGATCAGACTTATTAGCGTTTGGCTTGTCCGGGCATACAGGGCTCAGACACGGCTGCCTCATTTGTCAGATTGAGCAGTAGCTGCTCGTTTAGGGCCCTGGTATCAGTATGGTCAGCACAACGTGGGTGCAGTTATAAAGAAGTGCTGCACCAGGGAGAGACCAGGGGGCAAACAGGTAACTCAGTGGCAGCCAGCACTGCCCTGGCACTGGAGCTGAGGGGAATAGTAACAGATGGAGGAGTGAAATTTGCATTCAGCCTGCTTCTACTTTGGGCTGTGTTCTGCCCTGGGCTGTGTCATTTGCATTGAAAAATGTTTCCTTCTTCTATCCTTGAGCTGCGCGTATCACCAGGGCTTATAGGAACAGATAAGTTGTGAAGGCCTGAGCGATGTTACGCTCCGATCAAATTCTGCACCACTCGAATCACTCATGCCTGACACGAATGCATACAGACAGATAGGCTTTTTTATTTCTTGTTGCCTCTTCTTCGCCTTTTCTCATTATAACAATTTTGAAGACTAGAGCCGAATATTTTGTTCGCAGTGACAAATCCCCCTTTGTTTTGTTTCCATGTGGGCGAAGTCTTTTCTGTTTCTGAGATGGTGATTAATGAGCTCTCGTCACTGATGTTTGAGTGTCCTAATGCTTCACAGTCTTTTGCTGCTTCCTCAGACTGCAGTGCAACTCCTACAAACATGTGACAAATGAGAGGACAGTCTCAATAGGGTGATGTTCTGCTGTGTTCCCCATGTACAGAAGAGCATGAGCGATAACAAAATGTATCAAAGAGTTGAAAAATGTATGCGTTATAACTCAGAGATGCAAATGCAATGTGATGACTGTCTGCTGATAGCAGCTATTCATAACAGTGTCTGCAGTTTTTGATTAGATTTAGTTGAAATTGTTGTCTACCTTAATGAGCAGTTCATGGAGGCAGTGCTTAAGTACTGCGTAATAAGTCAAATAATATAAACAAATAAATACAATTAAATCTGACAATTAACAACAACGAGACATAAATTACACAATCAAGCCTACGGCAGTCAGGGAGCCTGTTAGTTAAATAGTCTATACATTTGTACATTTTGTACAAATTGTTTCTATGACAGTAATATTCAAATTTGCATGTATGCGTATTACACCACAGTAAATTAGTAACCCAAAGGTCTTGGCGTCAGTAGTCTAGGCATGTTTTATATTAACAAAGATAACTCTTCAACAAAATAGCTTAGTTCAGATGACAACTCTTAAACCCTTTGTTTCTAGAGGGTTACCAAATAAAAGTTGGGTTTGGATTCATAGGTCCACATAGTGCATTTAGTGCCTGCAATGCATCCTGCCAGATTTCTCTTGAAAGAGTCCATCCAATCGCTGAATACAGATAATCTTGTAACAAGGGCTGCTTTCCTCCCAGTTCTACGCCACTGCACATTCTGAGCACATTATTTCGCTGGCTGCCTTGTTTGTCTTTGAGATGTCCATCATCCTGAGCTCTTTCGTCTGCCGCTGCTGCTGGCACTGTGAGACGCACTAAGTTTTAACAGGAGACCATATTTAATTAGTGTGTCGGGGACTCTCCTACACACCACATCCTGTCATATTATCACTCTTGTGGGGGAGGACAATCCTTTAGCAGTAGCTTAGACACACTCTATGTGATGGCTATATCAGCAGAATGTTCCCATGTGATATCAGTGTGTACTTGAGTCACTGACATGCTGCTACCATGTCTGATTTTCAAAATACAGTGGTAATTATAATGATAAACTGCATGTAGGGCATTATTATTTTTAGGAGCAAGTTTGGCACATTAATGTAATACATGATAGGTGGGTGTGTTGTCTGGTACCAAACTAGTTATTAGACTTCTTTTGGTGATCATTTCAAAACTGGAATGCATTTGTTGGAACTAGTGTATCATACTTAAGATAGATTCCTTACGTTTTTACTTCTGAATTGTGTCATGTTTTTAATTTGGTAATTGCTAATACATTACTTGATCACCTTTCTAACAGTAGTCCTCCATGTGTCTTGTGTCAGACTTGGGGAGTGTCCAGTGGCATGCTTGGATAACGGCAAACTATTTTAGGCCCTCCTCCAGACGTTTAACCTCCCTTTCCTCTCTCTCTGAAATTAACTTGCTTAATTTACTCCAGTGTAGATTGGCTAATGTTTGGGTACATTTCAGGGCTGCACCAAATGTTGAGTCTGCCAGTGCAGCGCCTTGTCCAGGGGAAGTGAAGCTCCCTCAAGCGGAAGACCACTGTACAGTAACCAGCCAGGAAATCTCCAGCTCGGGGGACACCTCTGAAGGTATGGACTGAAATTGTATTGACAGAAAAAGTCATGCAGCTCATACTGTAGTAGATCAAGAGTTCAATTTCAGAGCAAAAAGATTAAGCATACGGTTGCCTGGGGAGCTGGACTGAGTCTACCTATTCATTATAGCATACAGGTTGCTGAAAATCTGATAGAAAACTGATTTTACCACCACAGTTGTGTAAACAGAACCGAGGGCCACACTATAATGACATTGCCAATATTGGATGTGTATTTTGTTAAGCCGAACACAGCCTCCTGCGACCTTGATCAAATGTGAGGAGAGCACCATATTACACCCACATGTATCATTGATTTCATGGCATCAGAAACGGGGATTCTCCCAGTGCATAAACACACATCACATTTAGTGTTTTTTGTGTTGGTAGGTGGCGCGCACGCCTGGCTAACACACGCACATTTTCTCTGCTGCTGATTTGATTTCTGCACAGACATGACGTGAATCCAATTAATTCTGGATGCGGATCAATAGAGTACCATTTCCATGAGGGAAAATTGCTTTTGGATTTTGACTCAGTCAGCAATGCGGCTATTATTTGAAGGTGGCATAAGAATGAAAGATGTAAGGGAACACAGCACGGCCACCTTTGTGTCTTTAATCTTTTTACATTGACGTGTATGTTTCTTTGACATTGTGAATGCTGACATTTTTGTGTGAATAATGAGTATTATGTACAGTAGGAAAGACAAAAGAGAGAATGAGGCATAAATTATTTGTACCCAAATGCCTTGGTTATACAATTAAAGTTGGTAGCAGCTTATTTTTCTCTATAAGACGGTGTGGTGCACTGATAAATGTGAAAATCCATTTATTTTCTATGAATTCTTGTATAAGCCTGAAGAGTCGGTGTGACCTGTGAAGGAGTTTTATTGCAACGCTTCTATTCCTTTGGAGAAAAGTTAGATAAAGGTGGAAAGGGAAAACACAGGAGGAAGTTTGGGTTTACTACATTTGAAATAACAAGCGTTTTCCCAAGAGGCCCAGTCACTTTGCAGATATGCTGATAGTCAAGCTTATAGCCCAAATCCAGTTGTTTTCTTCTTGAGCTGAATCTGTTCTGAATGCAGCAGTGTAGGAAAGGGAACAAGATAGAAGGAGCGTTTGTATAGCTAATCCTCTTTTGTGCAAAGACAGTTGCTCTTTGTTGTTTCTCTGGATCGTGTCCAAGGTTATTTCAAATTTTAGACTAAACTCAGCAGAATAATCCTTGGCAGAATACACATCTCCAATCAGATTAGTTGAAAACAGCGATTGTGGTCATTGAGGGCTTAGGAGAAAGTGTTACAGACAAATCACAGTTTAAAACCAAATCAATAAAGCTCACTGAGCTAAATTAGGCTGAAACGCTCTCAAAGCAGTTAATGACAAATCCTGCCGTGTGTGAAGATAGAATAGGTCAATAGCTCAAACAAGCCGAATACAATCATGTCGAGACACATGGACAAAGCCATTACAGCAACATGCCCAGAGGACATGCCAGAAGTGTGCATTACGAGCTGTAAATGCACACTTAAAATATACACTTTCAAAGCCATTTCCAACCATAGCCGGTCATGTTTGTAAGAAGTATACAGATCACAAATGCATTCTTTGTTATGTAGAAACTTCAAAATGATACTTTATTTACGTATCAAAGGGAAATACAAAGCACCCAAAAGCCTTCTCTTTAAAAACAAACCCAGACGCTTTGCTCTAATGCTTTTGTGTTCAACAGCAGCATGTGAGGCTGGGATTTCAGAGGTGATCTATGATGATGTTCCGAATGAGGAGCCCCTCTCTCCAGAAGAAGGTTACAACACTTTGTTTATTTAGACAATTTTCTCTTTGAATGGCCCCCGCTCTGAATTATGGATGTGCAATACCCTGTGTGTTGTTGGGCAGATATGATCTATGAAGACGTTCAAAGTAACACCGGGCGAGTTGCTGTGGACAATGGATGGAGCTCCAGTGAATTTGAAAGCTACGATGAACAGTCCGATAACGAGAGCAAACGGCCAACACGAAGCAAGGTAATATTGCTGTATGGACGCGTGCCTAATACAACACTTCATCTCCTTTAGTTTTATTCTGCGACAACTGGCAGGGCTTGCTTTAGACAAGTTTTCATGTGGGATTAAAGTAAACAAATGGCTTTTCTAGTTTGGAAGGCTTCAGCCCCTGTATTGTTTGTTCGGTGCCAGGTCTGCTGTTCATTAGAATGGTGCAGCAGTGCGTCTGAGGACTGCTCTTCCACATGATGGCACTGTGTGCACATTCACATTGTGCTGCATTGCCTTCAAGCTCCACTGCCCTGCAATGCACACGGGTCCTTGCAGAAATTTTGATCATAAGCTAATGCATGGACAAAAACATGTTTCAATCGGAATCATTCACGATCACATAACAATTTAATACATGTACTTTTAGATAAATGTACCACATAATCTGGTGAAATACTGGTAATGAGATATAAGTAAGATATAGAATTTTATGTAGATGGGTACTGTGTTAAGTGTTATCCCATTAATTTTCTTAAATATCTGCAATACTGAAAAGAACTAGAAAGAAGTGAATACCAAACAACAAGTGGAGTGGCTCAATGTTTTCAGAATGTATGCACACATTCATTGGTTGGTAGATTGAATCCAGCTCCTACTGGTTCATAGTGTCACACTTCACTCACCCAATGAATGCCAATTAGTTGACGCCTATGACGTGGGCTACTTACATGCATATGTCTCATGTGTTCATTGACACGGCCTGTACTCACATTCTAATCAAAAACAAAACAAAACGTGAACTCAAACAAGACATAGACATAGTTTTATTATATTTCTGATGTGTTCTTTTTAAAGTGTGATTATGCTTCTGGTTACTTAGTAAAAGCCCCTTGCACAATGTGAATGATAAAGCTTTTAAAGTATTGAGCCAGTAACGGTTTGAACTCACGCAGCCTTCATCACAAAATGGCTTTTTTAAATCAGTCACAGCTAATTAATATTTTAACAAGTGTTCCTAACATCGTCCCTTTACGTCAGTTCATTGCCTAATTTGAACAGCCTGGGAGAACAGTGACAGTTTGTTTTTGTTTAAGCTGACTGCTCCCCCGTGTCGCGCTTTTACAAATGACCGACGCTTTTACTTTCTATGCTCATGATTAATTCCTAATGTTGCAGTAGTTTGTTGCCCTTCATTTCTATTCTCTCATTGCTCACCCTGCTTCCGCCTTTTGCTTCTGTGACTAAAATGAAACCTGTGCCTTTCCCTGTGACCCCGCCATGACCCCACCTGACACCCTAGCTCTCCCCCGACGTGCGCCGGCTGAAGGAGCGCTGTGCCCGGACCAAACGCGAACTGGCTACGAGGCTAGCCGGCAAGCACAACTATGACATCAAGGTATCGCACCTGATATGATTGAAGCTACAGTATGCCAGTTCTCAAGGAAGTTCTGCTGCGTTGTATGCTCAGCTGACTCCAGGGCTTCTTGACTGTGTGCGCCATACTTTCCTGCTTTCATTGTGCTCTCTGTGCTCCGAGGCATTCCGTTTCTAGTTCTTCCAGGTTCTATAGCCACACTAATTCACAATTTTTTGCTGGGCCAAATGTATGTTGCAAATATTTTTACCGTAATAACGCAGCTCATGTTTGGACATGGTGTGAAATGGCATTGAACCTGTCTCTCCAGAGATCAGCAAAGTGTGGCCAACTTGTTCATCAGTCGCTTGTAAGCAATAACTCGTATTTGGACACAGACCTGACTTGGACTCAGGTTCAACGTCTAAGCTAGAGATGTAATATCAACCCTGCTATTGCAATATTAAAAGCTTTGGAATACAACCAGGGGATTATTGCTGATTATGTTGAGTTGCTATTATGTTGAGTTGCTCTCCTATGCCTGAATGCTCTGTTTTGTTTTAGCAGCATGCTAAAAAAGCAATGGAAACTAAATTCATGGTCCTTTGCTCTATTTCATTGAAACCAACATAAAGAAAGCACCTCTAAGTCTAAGTGGTAAAAGCTTTTAGAGGAAATGTAATTGTTTCGATACCATTAACCTCCCCAATAAGATCAAAGCAAATATTGTAATATGTAGTGTATAAGATAAGATAGAGCAGCATACTGTATACTTTACTGCAGTTGTTTTCAAACAGTGACACATGTACCACCGGCGGTACTTAGACTTCTTCAGATGGTAGGTTCATTTGCAATTTTTTACCCTCTTTTAATTGTAAGGTGACCTTGGGTGTTAAGAAAGGCGCCAACAAATAAAATGTATTATTATTTGATTTTAATTATAAGCGAGGCTGGCCATATGCGCCATCGGCCCCTCCATCTCTATGGACACTTCGCACAGTGGGTGAAGTGGCGCACTTGAAAGGTCAAAACTTTTGTGAGGTGGTAGTTGGTGTGAAAGTTTGGAGGACCACTGCTTTACAATATTTTAACATAACATGAAATTTCAATTGTTCTCTAGTGGTAACAAGAATTAGACTTTACTTGGTACTAATTTGACTGGACCGGAGACAAATCTGACCTGATTAACTAAACTCATGATTTTCTCGGACCATGAACAGTGATCACACCTCATTGTCTTGTGTTAATTTTATAAACCAATACACAGTGTGCTTTTAATTTACAACCTCCTGGACCCAAGTGGTGCCATTTAACAAAACTACCACACTGGGGCTCTTCTCTGGCTTGGTGCAGTCATTCGAATCGGCTCTTGTGTTTCTCACTATGGAATATGTGGTCAGCAAAATTCTCCCACGTCAATCTATTATCATGGTGAGGAGCTCACACTGTTCCCATAATCTCTACATGATATGCGGGTATAGCCTTCCTGATTAGGGGCGACCCACAGGGAGTCGCACATGGTGTGATTCTTGATGAGCCTGTTGAGCTGCTACTTGTGTCTTTATCCATCTCGGCTCGCCCATTGTAGGCGGTCAAGCCTCCACAGCACGGCACTTTGATCGCGTGCTAATGCTTCCCTGTTGTTTGTCTGTCCGCTCGCTCCCAACTAGGTTCAGCAGCTCATGAAGGCGGCCAGGAGCGGGACGAAGGATGGGCTTGAGAAGACCAAAATAGCTGTCATGCGGAAAGTCTCCTTCCTTCAGAGAAAAGATCAGTTTGGTAATACTCAGGAGTGATTTGCATGTTATTAAGCCATTGCTAGAAATAGGCAGTGTGGTATTTGAGATTGGATTTATGAGTTTCATGTTTATGTCAGCTTGTATATGAAATAGGACAGACTTGCCTTGAGCTGGAAAGTAGAAAGTGTATAATTTTTTCAATAAGTAACAATAAGTAACAGTGAACAAAACCTAAACCTAACAATAATAATAACAATTAAACAACGTCAAACGTATATAACGCATATATATATAACGGTAATATAAACTAAAAATGAAGGAAATGCTGTCACTGTCACGTACTTAATTATCTTTTGATTGAAGCCTTATAGTAATATTTAGACAAGAAATACAATTAACATTAATTTTAACTATTTATGTTTAGCTATGGTCTTACTTCAGTGCATTATTTGCTATTAGATTATTACAAATATTATATTATAAAAGTCAAAACTATGTGATGCAGCCTTATATTATTAATTTTTCAACTAAACTGATTCTGATGATTGCAAAATTGTATTTTCTAACTTTTAACACATTGTACTTTTGACTTGACTTTTCTCTCTTCAAAGTCCCCTCCCCTATTCACCCGCTTAAGCAACAATACTGTACATTATATCGTATGGACTGTACGAACTGTTTAGTGTTACCTGAAAGACACATTGAGATGTTTCAAAGTAACACATTAAAAGTGTCCTCTTTTTGGTGTACAGAGAAGTCTTTACAGGCTGTTTCTGTTATCATCAATTCAGGAACACCGGAAAACTAGATATTACTTATCGAACAAAGTTTTGATTCTATGCGCAAAGCAGGCAAAAAAATGCTCTTTTTAGTCGACATGCTTTATGTATCTCCTTTATTCTTATTAGATATTTTGAGCAAAGACGCTTCCTCACATCCATCTTTCTCTTCCAATCACACAGTCTATTTTTCTTTTTAGATCTTAGAGGTAATACAGTGTGTGCCGTGGTGAGTCTTTTGCTGCATTGAGATCTGAAGGCTGCTTCTCTATTCTCATGTAAAAATGGCCTGTGTCACTTTTGAACATCATTGTTATTTTCAATAATGTTTCCTCTGTAACCTTGAGCAGAGGAGGAGGACGATGCGGGATATCTGGATGTGGCTATGTCCGAGGTGAAACATCCTCCTCCACAGCTGAGCCCAATGCCAGAGGGACTTACCAGCCACCAGGTGAATTCACCACTGCCAGGCAGCTCCCACAGGACATACTGCACTACATTCAGGTTTTTATGGTATTGTATTAGCAAGCTGTAACATGAAGCAACTACAATATGAAAAATGACAATTTTAACAATAGCTGGGAAAGTTGGGACAGGTGACAACATTACAAACATGTATTTTTCCACATAAAATAAAGTCTTTTTTATGCTTTTGAGGCTTGATTCCAAAAAGATGAATAAGCAACCAACGGACTTTAAATAGAGTTTTAGAAGCATTAGCTGAAATTTGCTATTATGAGTCGTGACTCTCAGGAAGTGAAATGTAAGCGCAAACCCTAAATAAATGAGGACTATTTTATTCCTTATTAATTCTGCATCTCATTAATTTCTTAACCCAAGTCATCAATCGATATGTCAAAACAAACGTCTAGCTGTGAGCTTGTCCATCGTTCTGTCAAAACAACAGTTTTTAGATTTCTCTGCTCTGTCTCGAATTGAACGTTTGGTTTGTGTTCATGGTGACTTTTAGCCTCCTATTCCCATGACAAACACGTGATTACTGTGTGCAGTCCGTCAAAACCACACCGCACTGATCAAAGCCATGTCCTCTTAGCGTGGCGCCTCTTGACTGGTTTTGTTTGTCTGTGCAGGTTGTCAGGCGCCATATCCTCAGCTCCATCATCCAGAGTGAGCGCAGTTACCTCGAGTCTCTGCGAAGGATCTCACAGGTGAGCTGTTCAGCCCCCGTCGACCTCCCCTGCCGCATGCAATAGGCTGACAATTATACTGATAGGAACAATGCTGGAAGGTGGAAGTGGTGATATCCATCAAATTACAGAGATGTCTAAACACAAACATACCGTCAGATTGTCCTCACTTCTGTCGTGGTAAAGGAGGCGGTTAGGAGACAATGCAAGGAGAAAATGGGGTGCAGGATGCTTTTGAACTGGGATAAATAGCACTATATTTCAAATATAGCGGTCTATAAGGTACTGACATGCTGTGGATGGTTGCATTCTTGCTGTAGAGATTCTGACATGACCTCAATGTTCTGCTATCCTCTTTTTTCTGATCTTTTCTCCTTGTGTGGTGTCAATTTCCTGTACGTTACTGGGCTAAAAAGACACAATTGTTCTCTTAGGATAGGTTTGATGATCAACAGGTCAAAGGTTTCACAAAATCAATATATTTCTTGCATTTACTTTTCTCATTTATTTATTCAAGAAGATTAGATAGGGCCATGAATAATATCTTAACAATAAATCGTTTTGATCGCATTAGTGTCTTAACCCCACCTGAACCAAGCACATGTTCTCCAGTTTGGCATTACCCAAATCTAAAAGCTTCTTGAAAATAGCGACAAAATAGCGACAAAACCGAGAATGAAAACACAAGGAAAAAGCAACAAAAACATGACCAAATACGCTTCAAAAATGTGACAAAAACGCGGCGACAACGTGACAAAACAGTTACGATCACTTTTGTAGGCCTTCGCTTTCAACTGAGGCGTTACACTGTTGCTCTCCAGTTGAGAAGTTTTTAGATTTGGGTAAAGCTGAATTGGAGAATATGCGCTCGGTTCAGGTGTGGGGTAAGAGATTAATATGTCTCATGTTTTTTCCCCATTATGATTTTCTTAGAACTGTTTTTGTGCCGAGTAATTGTTAAGAAAAATAGCAAATTTAACTTCCTTTTCTTTTCCCCTGGTGAACAATGAAAACAGATTGATACACAAGTACAAAATGAATACAAAAATCCATATTTAAACCCATGAATCTCTTTTTCATTGCCATGAAGCGGGAAATGTCGTAGTAGTACTGAAGGCCACCACCATAATTAGACATTAAGCATTGCTACTTTTATTATTGCCATCAAGCAGATTGCACAGTTGGTCATGTTGTGCCGGCTGTCCGTGTTCCTTCTGTCAGTGATTTAATTTGCAAGAATCCACTTGTGAAATGTCAACAAAATTACCACCACTGTAGCTTGTAAAGAGTATTTCTGTCATTTAACACTGTTTTCATCTTTGTGTTTCCGGCACTAAAGTAATATTATCTATGCTTGAACATGCTCAGATGTAAAGACGCCATGTTTACTTGCCTGCTTCCCACAAAGAGCCTGTCAACTCATGTCTGTAGGCTATGCAAATATCCCCATGTGTGCCGACTGAAGAATCAATCACTGCCCTTTCACCGGGTTTTCTCCTGCTTCTGTTACTCTGCTGGGAGACGCATTTTGCCATTATTATTCTGGCTTTCATGATAACAAGACACCTCTATGCATGCTACTGGCAATTGCCGTTTTACTGGCAGAATCTTCGGACGGCAGCTTCAGACAACATTTTCCAATTCATTTTATTAGGTGTGCTGTCCCAATGCTGTCTGTTTATCTTTGCTGATAGAAAAGATGGGAAGCTTTCTCGTGTTTGGCCCTGTGTTCTGAAGTAAACAAACAATATAGCGTAACATAGCACACATGCAAAGCTACAACATTAAATAGTATATACATGGATATGCGTTTACGGTTGGATGGTATTTAAGTAGTGGTATCAGAAGCCAACCAAGTAAATACATAGACAAATAAGTGCATTCAGAGAAAGAGCGCTTTGCCATGGACCCAACTGATGGCAATTCAAGTTCGCGTTTGAAGGCTCAATGTTTGACTGCAGCTCCTACTACTTCTTTTACTTTACTACAGTTTCCTTACTCCCAACTCGATATCAGCACCTAAAACAAATGTGCTCCTGTTATCAATAAGACAATCCCCCCCCCCCATTTTTTTTCCAGGAATATCACCGGCCGCTGTTGGAGGCTGATCCTCGCATCATCAGTCCCAGGAAGATCCGGCCCATCTTCTACAGAGTCAGGGAGATCACACAGTGCCACTCCATGTTTCGAATTGCACTGACGTCACGAGTGGCCGAGTGGGACAGCAGCGAGAAGATTGGAGACCTATTTGTTGCATCGGTTAGTAAAACATATTATGTGCTGAGCTCAAGATTCATACGTCAAAACCGACCGAATGTACATTCCATAATAACACTCATAGAGATTTAAAAAATATAAAATAGAGTAATTGTTCAGCTATACGCATTTGGACACTACAGTGTGTTTGATGTATTTACCAGCAGTGACCCAGCAGCTTATGATTTTTAATAATGTTTAGCTGATTTATAACATTCCATCCCAAACTCTAGAATTGTAGTGTAAACACATTTTCTAATCTAAATGACAGTAATTCATTTCTATTGTTGTTGTTGTTGTCATTGTGAATGTTTACTGTGTTTTTTGTTTCTAAGCAAAACAATTACATAAACAATTAAAACAGATAGAGACACCCACGAGTCGAAACGGGTTGGTGCTCCCTCGCTTCCTCAATTAAAACACCAGTTTTAGAACAGTCAACACAAAAAGGGCTTTAAACCTCTTCTCACTGACGTCATGAGACAGTTTGAGGCTAATCTGAAGTGAGCATTTTAATAAATTAGTCAAAAATGCAAAAAAATGTGGCCCAAAAAACACATTCATTTGCAGGTTTTGTGAAAGGCAGTGTCTATAGAACCGTCCTATGGCTACAAATTCTCTTCGCTTTTTAACCGTCTCCTTATTCTGATTCAAAGACGTCCAGTAACCATGTACAGACCAACATGTTTTTTTGTAAATTTTTTGCACTTGGTTTGAGAGACAAAAAAAATGGATAGTTACTTGACAAATCCAATTTGTCATTTCATTATATAACTCTAAATAAACCTAACCCAAACCATTTTCCTAACCTTAACCTTAAGTATTTCCCTGTTTCTAAACTTTAGAGTTTTACAACTCCTGGCCCTAACCGTAACCTGTTAGATATTGTCCATCAAAAGAGCACCAATTTCTGTTCCAAAGTTCTGTCCGTTTACGTTAAATATCCCAAACTTTCAGAATTCCTGTTTAGTGGAATGGATATGAATTTGTAGCATTATAAATATTGCGTTCAGGTATTAATAAGCAATAACTGCTGCAACCTGTTTAAGGCTATTAAACATTGTTACTCCTGAGGAAAAAGGTAAATTAGGTTCAGTCATTCATGTTAAACAAGCTGATATAGTTGTGTAGTCAGAAGTTAAATGCAGGAGATGATACAAGACAAACAATATGTCCTATTTGTCTACACCAAAACAAGGTCTGTCTATTCTTTTTGTTTGGTGTTTTTTTTTGCCTCAAAAGCACAGCAGTTCGATGTAAAAGTTCCTATTTCTTGCAGTACATCTGTTCTCAGTTTGTAATTCTATGGGCTTGTGTGGCGTAATCAAAGCTGCATCTTGTCGGTACAATTGATTATTTGCTTTCTTTGTTTTTCACTCCTTAAGTCTGTCTCCAAAGCAAGATTTTAAACCAAGCCTCACATTTTGTTGATTTAGAAAGCAGGTGTAATCAAAACGCCCATTAGATGCTTGTTGGAGACTTAATTGAGTGAATTTCTGCTGTTCAATTAAAATGTAGGGCAATGCGTTTGCTGGCTCATCGGTAGAATATTATCTATTTACTTTTTTTTGCAGTAGCACCGGTTTATAAGCAAGAGATTTCGGTATCTATGCGGAAGGATTCTGTATGTAGAACAGGGTAACCAACACTTTCGTGAAGTCAGCAAGGCCTGGAGATCTATATATAAGACAGAATGGTAATGTTCATAAATCAATACATTGGTTATACTTTAAGATTATGATGAGTATATGAAATCTTGCTTGATATCCATGAATTAGAAGTGTTACCAAGACTATTTCTTTGAGAAAAAGTGATACAGTGTATCATTTTATATGAGAGAGCACATTTCCCTACAGGTTTCAATACTGGCATAATGCATAATCTGAGTGTGGTATTATTTGGCCTTAAGACTTCTCCAATCTGTCAATAAATCAAGTTGCTAACATAAGTAATTATAAGTCAGTTCAACGCACCTCAGTTCCCCAGTAGGTATTTTGCTGTCCTTTGATTAATATGGTCTTGAAACAGAGAGAAAACCCATTGCTTCCTCTCCCTGCCCCCTCAAACACAGTCACCCTGTTTTTCTTTGCCTAACCTCTTAAATGGCCCGTGAAGGAGACTTTGATGGTAAACAAGCCACTTTTTAAGCGCTTTACTAACCGGCCATTTTTCAGGCACTCTTTTCCCTGAAATTACCTTTGCCTCGACCACGAAACAGGATGGTTAGCGAAGCATTTTCAGACGTCGGGGAAAATTACATGAATCTGTGTGTGAAGGCAAAGGCGCTGGAATAAAACATGACAGGGCGCTAAGCTGTTTCATTGTAAAGCTGTTGTTGCACATTTAGTTTAATTTGCTTGTTTCTGTTCTCCACAGTTTTCCAAGTCTATGGTTCTGGATGTGTACAGTGATTATGTGAACAATTTTACCAGTGCCATGGCTCTGATTAAAAAGGCGTGCCTGTCCAAGCCTGCTTTTCTGGAGTTTCTAAAGGTGAGCTTTAACCTGTAATTTATGTTGAAAACTGGCCTGAGTTTAGCAGCTCTCTGTGTAGCCGTCACTTGTGCATGTCGATGAGCTGAATGTCTGAGACTTAAAGCTGAGGTACCTGACTTTTTGTTGTTGTAGTAGAGTAAATGTATTTTATGGGGGTGGTCCCTCCAACTTCACTTTGCCACCGCTCAAAACTGTACACAGGCGAGAAACATGCATTTAATTCATTTGCTTGAACAACAGGGATATGTAGGAGGGATTGTGAGAGCTAGAAATGAATTTGGGCCAAAACTAAGAATTTCACAAAAATCAAGTTCCCCAGCTTTAATTGTGTTTGACAGAATCAGACCATTGTATATTACCCCATGTTACACAGGTCTTCTCTATATTTGCATGTACCTACTGAAATGACTCTCTTCTCCTTCTGTGACATTTGACAGCAAGAATATGACAATTTTCATTGATTTTCATCATGCTTCTGCACTGCAGACAGATGCTCAGAGCGTTGTGATAAGTGTATTCTGTAGTCAAGGGCAATTTCCTTAGATCTTGCTTACTCCTTTTGTTCATTCGTGTCAATCTAAACACGCACACACCGACACTGTCTGAATAGTTAAGCACAGCCCTGTTTCAATTCAAGTATGTAAGTGTTCAGAAGTAAAACATATTATCTGGGTTCAGCCTTCAAGTGTTTTCATTTTTCTGCTCAATAGAAAACACAGAGAATAATCATGTCATTAATGAAGAAAATCACGTGAAGAAAAATGAATATAATATGTAGATTTACCTGTTAAAAGATAGTTTGAATCCTGTCTGGCAGCAGCAATGACCTTGTGCTGCTGAGTGAGTAGTCTCTGACAGCTCATGGTTTTCAGCTGACTGCCTGAGAGTCTGTGATGGTATGTATGACACCTTAACAGTGACAGTGACCCAACTTGGTTCTGTCTATTACACACAGGCTCTTCATCACATGAGGTTATACTGGTCATGCTGCTGTGATCAAAGAGCAGTCTGGTGAAATGTTTTGTGCTATCTCACACAGCACTGGTGCCATCTGACACAAGTTCGGGTGTCTAGTTTAATTTAACAGGTCTAACAAGACAGACATGTTGAGAGGCTTCTCCTCGAGACACGTTTTCACAGACTTTTTTAGTGAAAAGCTGTTCCATTTATTAAAACAAAAGAAATCTATTTTATTGGGGGAGTGCAGGTCATCAAAGGTGCATTGCAAATAAACAGGAAGCATCTACTGTAACAACTCTATGTGTTTATTTTCCCTACAGAAAAAGCAGGCGTCCAGCGTTGACCGAATAACTCTGTACGGCTTGATGGTCAAACCAATTCAAAGGTTTCCGCAGTTTATCTTACTTCTGCAGGTGAAATATGTTGTTTTCATTCTTAAAGTAAATTTATCCAAGCAGTTTCATCCAATACAGAACCCACATATTAAACATTCAAGAGCGTATACTCAGCACCAATACAAAGGCAAGCCAACTGAGACACTGAATCCATTGTGGCTTTAACATCATCCCAAGTGATAAACCCATAATTTTTATTTATTTAGAGTTTTATTTCGAGCTAAGGCACAAAAGCCAAGAAAAAAAAAAGCCGAAAAATATATATATACACAATAAAAGAATTTAAAAAAAGAAAGAAAAAATTATTTACATTCTGGCTCGAAAAGGAGTGGGAAGAAGACAAGCTTATTGACTCCCACCCCTGTTCATAAACTTAAAAAAATAATAAATAATAAAGAAGCACTGGGTGAGGCACTGGCCTCCTCCGTCCGTTTCTTTACGTCACTCTCTATTCTGAGCAAAGGTTTGGATTTGAGCTTCACAAAGCAGTAACTAATTTCATCCCTCACTGGGCATTGATTATCCATGAATTCAAAAGATAAGTTATGAATGTGTGTCAGACATTTTCTTCTTACGTAAACTGAGCACTTCAAAAAGTAAACTTTATCTATTCAATTGTACATTACTTAGAGGCAAGGTTTAGGTCAGTGTGACTTGCTCTTGAATGAAAGCTATTAATACAGTGTAAAATGTTTCTGTGTAGGTTTCCTCCATGTGCTTTGGCTTCATGTACAAATAACCTATTTTACAAGTTTGCGAGCGCGAGTGCGGGACAACAGATAAACATCGGCTTGATTTAATAAATGTGAACATCATGTCAGGCAGTAAATTGAGATTTATTACCTGATTGAAAGTGAAAATGTATGTTATTGTTTTATTTAAGCACAAAAATACTTGGGGTTAGGGAAAATGTTATTTTTTCCAAGATAAAAAATGTGTTCGTGTGGAAAAAATGTTCCCTAGCAAAGGCTCGCCACTCGTAACCCAAAATGGTTCCGAGACCCACTTTTGGGACCCGACTCACCAGTTGAGAATTACTGTTCTAAACTTCACTAAACAAAGGCCTTATTGTATTGTTCTCGAGTCTACAGTAGTTTTCAAAAAGTAAATGCGTCACTGTTGGTAGGACATGCTGAAGAACACACCGAAGGGCCACGTGGATCGCCTTCCGCTGCAGCTGGCTCTGACAGAGCTGGAGATGCTGGCAGAGAAACTGAATGAACAGAAGCGTGTGGCAGACCAGATTGCAGAGACTCAACAGCTCGCCCGCAGCGTTGGCGATCGACTGCTTAGTAAGGTGACTGCACTCGTACATATGCACAGTCTGAGCACAGCAATACTGCCCTGTGCCTGTTATCAGACGGCAATAACACGACTTTAAATTAAACTTGTATAGCACTGGCTCCTATCAACTCCTGCATATTTATTTCAGCAGGGTTCTTTATATTGAAAAAGCCCGGTCCTTTTTAAAGAATTCATCTTATCAAACCCAAACATTATCAATAGAACAGCACGGACATAGCTTCTCCATTAACACACTTAAATTACATTTCTGCCACTGCAAATGTGAACAAATGCAGATTTGAATAAGAAGAATTAGGGGGTAAATGAGACATTTAATTGGAATCTGTAAGAGTGCTGTCTCGCTCCATCTCCACATCACCTCCCATTGCTCCCCTTGTAAAATTGGTTGCTTACTTTTCACTTCAATTATACACTCTTATTCTGCTGCTGTGGTGTGACTGCTCCGCTTCCTATCCTCTCTTTATTTCTCTGGATCAGGCCTCGCTTTCTTGGAGATGAGCTGATTCGGCCAATCTCCACAGCTCCACACAGGATTCCATTTGCTGCGGTGACACTGCAGAATTCCAATAGCAAACAGCCGCCTCTATTATCCCCATAACCATCCAATGAAATATTCATTTTTTGTCCCAAAGAATCTTAAGTTGGTGAAATAGGCCAGATAACAATGTGAGTGGGAATAGCTTGCACAAAGGCACACACATACCGTTGCACATTGTAGTGTGAAATGCCCTTCGTTCCTATTGACACTTAAGCGCGTGTAGGGTAAGCTTAGCTCAAAGCAACTCACCTCTTTAGGGAGCTATACCATTTTGTGTGACCAGAAAAGATGGTCCAAGTTTGACCATGGAGCCATTTTGTGTACAGTGCAAACTACGGCCAAACTCAATTGGATTGCAGATAGATAGGACTTTACTTTAGAGTGAAATATGTTGATGCATTAGAACGTTCTACAAGAATATTTAACACAAGCATAAAAGTGTGGCCATATCATGATCATATCTTGACCTGCTGTACTTGGCATTAAAAAGGTTTCGCTTAAATTGTGATAAGCCGGGATTTAGATTGATGGCGCGTGCATTAAATTGAAAGTATTGATTCAAGCAGTCATAAAAGAAGTGAGTGCAAAGTGATAAAAAGCATGTTTGCTCTTGCCAAACATATGGACACCTCGCCACGCCAACAAAACATAAATTGTATTTGTTATTGGCTTCTTTTAGCTGCTTGTTTGTAGCTGCATCTCTTGAAAGAGCGAACGTAGGGGCTGTTTATGGAGTTGGAGCCAGTGCTATGAATGTTTGCCTCGCACAGTATGAAGCGGTAAAGAAAATGTGTATGTCCACGTGTTAACCTTGAATGTCGTTTTGTTTGAATGTTTCTACTTAATGTTAAAAATTTGTAAAAGATCAAAAAGTAAATATTATATTTCTTTTAATGTTTATGTATTCTTTTTTATTATTATTTTTTTATCAGGGCCTACAGTTAAACACTGTATCTGTAAATGAACTGACCTTGAGTGTCTGATTATGCTATTAATCCTCACTGAGACATAAGTTCCTCGAGCCGAGTCCCTAGGCCCTGAACTCCAGGGATTGGCCCTTTGTGCTGCTATTTCTCCAGTCTTTGATCTGATTTCTCTGTCCTCTTTAGCAACTGAACTCCAAACAGGGGTCACTGGTTCTTTGTGAAACTCTTATTGAGACGGTGTATGGTGAGCGGGGACAAGTGCTCAAGTCAAAGGAGAGAAAGGTCTTCCTTTTTGATGACGTCCTCATCTGCGCCAACATAAATGTCAAGTAAGTCCCACTTGTCAAGTCGAATGTCCCTGTATTCAAATTACCCTGCTAATTATTGGCGAGTGTAAAGTTGGATATGAGGTTAAAGTCGGAGTCTGCTTTACTACAGTTTTTGCTATTGCTATTAGGTGGCACAGAGCTCTAATGTGATGCCCTAGGTATTACAAGGATATTTTGGCAAATTCATCGTAAAGAGAAATAGCTGCAAGGGGTTTTGGGCACTATCAGGAGTTGCAGGAGCTTTATCAGCCTTAAACAAATGGTAGAATGCCTAACTACAGCTACAGCAGCCCTAGATTACTGACATAAAACATTTTTGGGTTTCTTTCCAATTTATCTTCTGTGACAGCACCATTGATCACATCTAGCCCTCCCCACTCCCTTAGCAGCAGTAAACAGGGAAAGGATTACGTAGATTCTGCAGAGCTCCTGTCAGAGATGTTGCCTAAAGCCCTCTCATTCAGGCGTCACAGTAAATTATCCCTCAACGTCTCATTCAAGTGGAGTGTACGAAAGTTGACTTTGTCTGCCCTCCACGGTCTTGACAAACCAATCACAATGTTGATTGTCTGCGTGATTACAGGAATACATGAATATCAATGAACTCCTCACAAAGAGCAGTATGATTTGGTCGGGAACACGGGTGTTACACAGAATTTTAGACTACATTTTTGGTCATTACTTTTTACAACAAGCGGCTTTCTGAAAAAAAGTGGATCCAAGTGCCATTTAATGTGCTAAACAGGAACGAAAGCTTGACTTGCCCAAATCAGTGGAATAAGAAGCTAAACCATGACATTGACAATGGCACTGGATTCAAGTTACGCCAAAATTAACTTATTTACAAATGTATCAGCGAAATACTTGCAAGCACCACTAGATGAAGCCCATGAGAAACAACATGATGATGATGATGCTAAACAGAGTAATTAAATAATAATCCCTCTTCGCATGTTTATCTCCACCAGGGGCCTCCCGATATCAGCAGCTTGGTCCCAGTTGGCCCCAAGTACACTATGAAGTGGAGTGCCCCATTACAACAAGTGCAAGTCGTCGAAGTAGGGCAGGAGGGTTCTCAAAGCAAAGACTCCTTCACTTTACAGCAGAGTGGCGCCAAACGCCCGCCCAGCGCTACGTGCTCCTCAGGTAAACAAACAAAACAGCATCCACTGATCCTCGCCCACATGTCATCCTCCTAGTTAATCTCATCACTTTCATTCGCTGGCTCTGACTCAGCAAGGCTAATCTGTCTCCTCTTCCCAAGTGCCCCGCTCGAGGGGCTGAAGGCGCATCCTCTGCCGCATGTCAGTCTGATTGAGGACGTGCGTGTGAGGAGGATCGCGATGACGGTCACTTGTTCCCATCTGCCTAGGGTGTTTTATCTTGGACGCGACTGCAGCGGCATCCCCAACAGTCTCATTTCACTCTCTGATAGACCACAAACACGTCGGGAGTGGAGTCATCAATCTGCGCAGATTATTCCCGCTCTTTCTTTTTCGCGGGGCCCAATTAGGGAACAACGAGGAATAGATAGGAATCTGTGGCTGAAACACTAGCCCTCCCCCATTGCTGCCCCTGCCGCAAATACGCCGGCGTATACACAGCATTGGCGAGATCCCTGATAAATGTTCCATGGGGAAGGGGAGATACAAAGCCTTATCAGGATGTAATGGAACCGGCTTTTTAAAGTTGCAGCTCCCAGCGTTAAATATTAATGGCTTCTTCTCGAGAGCTCCTTGTGTCATGCTCTGCTAGCAGCTGCTGGTATAGAGTCTGGCTGAATGAAGTTTTCCTTGTTGTTCTGAAAAGATGTATACTCACACTCACACAACTTTGTGCTCAGGTTTTTGAGAGCATTTAAGGTTAGCTCTTGGCGCAGCTGTCTCTTACCCCTCCTTCGAATGGCAAATGTTCCACTCCAAGGAGAGCGCTGCATTTTTTACCAAACGTGACACATTACAATTGATCATTTCTGTAGAGCCTTTTTATCAGTTTCACCTTTTGGGGGTTTAAATCTTCTTCACCATCAGCCTACCACAAAATTGGATTGCTCCAGTGTGTTTCTAGTGTGACTCTTAGTTTATTTTTGAATATAGCTTTCTATGTAATAAAGAAATTAATTTTAACTTCGTCTATTTTGTCATATTTTACCATAAATACCATGCACTTAAAGCAGTACTACGTAACTATTTACCTTAATAAATGCCTTTCGTAGTCCCTCTGGGGTAATACAAGTGTTAATGGGATGATTGGGGATCTCTCCCCCGGTGTCTCTGGCCAGAAAACCACACTTGCAACTTTCCATGCACCGACCCGGGGAC
This sequence comes from Neogobius melanostomus, assembly GCA_007210695.1. Classification (NCBI taxonomy): domain Eukaryota; kingdom Metazoa; phylum Chordata; class Actinopteri; order Gobiiformes; family Gobiidae; genus Neogobius; species Neogobius melanostomus. The sequence continues at coordinate 2,665,651 of VHKM01000073.1, read as the reverse complement.
CCAATACACACTAATGGAATCACGAAGAAGAAGCTAACAGGCTAACGGGCAAAGCTAACTGCAGTGGTGCGTATGGCCACTATGGGCATGAGTCACAGCACTTAGTTCTGCTTTCAAAAAAATCTGCAATTTAGGATTTGGGGATATGGACATGGGGGTGATTCCAGAAAACATCCAAATAATGTTTTGTCTTAAAGTTCTTTCAAATCACAACGATCACGACTGAATGACTGAATAATGTCACTACGTTTGATGCTTGAGTTGGTTTGTACTGACGGAAGACGCTCATTTTTTGTTTCTGCATGCATCCAATTATAATCTTGAGAATGTTACGAAATCACATGAACACATCCTAATAATGCTATCACTTGTAAGGCAGCTATTAAAAACAAAATCTACTGTCTTACTCCCGATAAAGTGGCGTCGAACCCCTGTGGGCTCTGTCCTTCTAAAACCTGGTAAACTATGTGCCTGGAGGTTCCCGGCAGATATCCGTGTCCAAGTGTGAAAACCATATCCTGCCTAACCAACGGGATTACGCTGGATTACAACTCAGCACATTCACCTCTCAGGCCGTAGCCAACAGCATACCCCAGAGAAACTCCACAACACCTGCAAAGTGGCCTCAGCCTTTGTGTGCATAAAGATATTTGTCTTAGGGCCTGTTTATATTTAGACTTTTTTTTTTTGCCCAGATGACAGATGCCATTGGGCGCTCCGCGTCTGCGATCCCATTAAACCGTTAGAGCCACAATAGAACACTTAGAACGGCCCCAGCATATCCAATATTTTTTTTACACTTACAGCTTTATTCACTCAATTTATTCACAAATGTAGTAGGTGCCCTTAGAGATGCTCGCCTGACTTTGCACGTCTACCAACGCAGCTCTTGTGCAGGATTACTATGTGGCTGCGGTGACAGTACGGGACATCTCGGGAGCAAAATCTGCCTGCAGAATTTAATTAGGCTGTTCTCGTGGACTCGTCTGCCTGGTAGATACAGGCCAGGAGAGGTGGGACAAGGGTAGTTCGCTCCTAGAGACACGGCGATCGATTTACGACACTAAGAGAGAGAGAGAGAGTGGGTGCCTTGGAAGTAGCGACCTCAAATCAATGCTGAATTTTTACCTCTAATGAGACACCTGCATTCTTTTGGCCCGTGAAAGGTCATCAAATAATCTGATTTTACTTTTATAAATGCACTCACTGTTGCTAAGCCAAAAATGAAGATTGATTATTTGTGGAGCATGACTTGGTAATAGAGATGTTTCTTTTCCAGTTGAACGTTTTGTAATTAGTATGTCGGAAACTTAAGCAGTAGAGGTGCCAAGGTGTATATTGCCTAATTTCCATAGTTGTGTTGCCACGATGTCTCTCAACACAACATAAAAAGTAAAATATTTCTGATTCCAAAAATGTAAATTCCATCTCACTCTTTTACAATAGTTTTTTTTATTGTTTGCATTATCATAGACATTTGCATTAGATTGTGCAGTGTGTTTGCTTGTGTTTCTCAGGGAAGGCTCTCCTGGGACCCCCGCGCCTTTACCAGGAGCTCCAGGAACTTCAGCACGACCTCTCTGTTGTTGAGGAAGTTACGCTTCTGGTCGGGACACTGCAGGGCACCTACCAGGTACACACGGCATTGCACTCCATTACCTTCCTATTATAATATTCATTCATGGTGTTGCATATTGGAGTGGTTTCTGCTTTTCCTGTTATTTTACAATGTGAAAATAGTCACATCTCAATAATTTATGATGTTTTATACAAGCTTCTTTGTCAATTTAAAACAGCTGGAATCAAAAGGAAAATTAAATGGTCACATTGTGTTTTTGCTGTCAGGGAGTACACAGTGTAAGCCAAAAAGTAATGAAGATCTTAATTGGGTACGGAACCCCTAGAAGCCAAAAGGAAAAGAAGTAACTCTTAAAAGTGCTAAGAATGAACCACACATAAACATTATTTATTTGGTTGGGACAGTGCATGTTAATGAACATACATGGGTCTCATGCACGTAAACAAGCCACACCGGATTGTAGCCTTGGGCTAATTTGCATCCGTCGTCCCCCATGCGCACTCTCAAACACACTCTCATTCATCCTGGCCTATTGTACATGTTTTTAGTGGTAGGGGAAACCTACGCAGACAAACTCCACACAGAAAGGCCCCGTCCAGGTGGGAATCGAACCCAGACTTTCTAGCTGTGAAGCACGAGCGCTAACCACTGTGCTACCATGCTGCTTACACTTACACGTAGCTTTAAAGTAAATGTAGCCAAACAAGTTACATTTCTGCACTGTGATAGTGTACAAAGCTGAAATAGATGGAGGAAAACCGGCTAAAAGCTTCCTATGGTGTTCAAATGAGGGCACTTCTCAGTAGTTTACCCATTCAAATGAATATGCACTGCATAACAGAAGTGGCAAAGTGTACAAATCACTGAAGAGGCTCTCGGGATAATGGCAGCACCCAAAGAACTCTACGTCCTCCACTGCAGTTGAGGATGCGCTTATTATTATTTGTTCACCCTTGTTGTACAGTATGTTATTTGTAAGTCCAATATTAAGTATTATTTATTTGTTTATTAGATTAATACATTGTTTGTACATTTAGATGATAGATCAACAGTTGTACAAGGGGTACGAATAACAAAGTAAAACAGGAATGGGGTCTTTTGAAAAATGTTTTAATGTCCTTGGCTTTTTAACCAATCCAGTTGACAATATTTAAAAATATCTAAAACAATGAAATTCCTGGACGACTGAAAGCCTGAACATTTTATGTTGTATGTCTTTCCAGATTTATATGCCCAAGCCTGAACTGGCAAATGAAAACAGAGACTAAGTTTCTTTGCCTCACCGATAATGAGCAGGAACTTTTACTTTAAAAAAAAAAAAAAAAAATCATTATTTATATTAATTTTTATTAAAATGTTAAATCAATGTGATTTGGGCTTAGCACTGCAGCACAATTCTTTTTGGATCATACAAGTTAACCTTATGTAGCGTGTGTCATTGCAATATAAATACAGTACTGAGTCTTTCTATTTTTATGACACTTCTATGGCAACTGTTTATATTAGGCAAACACCAAGCTTTCTGTTTGGTCACAAATGGTATGCTAATATCCTTGCTCGGTGGCCTTTGATAGAAAGTTTTCAACTGTCTTTATTTTTGCCCTTACAGAATTTGAACACCACAGTGGCCCAGGACTGGTGTCTGGCTCTGCACAGACTTATTCGCATCAAAGAAGAGCAGATCCAGTGTGCTAACAAATGCCGCTTGCGCTTGCAGGTGCCTGGCAGGCCAGACAAGTGAGTAGCAGATCAAATACAGGCTGGGATCTTATGCACACATACCGAATATCTTTACACGAGAGGCACTAAAGTTGCAAACTCCATTGTATTCCACATTTTTTAGAGCTTTGAGGCCACAAGACTATTATAATGAAGCCTGTCATGGCGTCTAATGTCAGTTAGTATTGTTTCTAATAAAACATATGGAATAAGTACGCACCCAGTGAGCCTAAACTTAATTTTACTATGCTGATATTGGTGATTCAGAGCTAGCTGAGAGAAATTGTTTTTATAATCACCACAAATCAAATAAATCAATATTTCTCATCAGAGATATTTGTAAAATATGAATACACAAGTGTAAAAAGAAAGAGCATATAGCATTTGTCTACGATCCACTGCTGTGTATGAAGGATTTAATGATTAAATTGCCCACTTAGACAAGATGTCAAGAGCGAGCATATGATTAGCTTCAGCATGGGAGCAGTAAATAATGGCACATCATAAGGTTCCTGCTCTGCGCCTTACATAAGAGTCACAGGAGGACAGAACGAGCTTGACTGAGATGCATGGGCCTGCTTCAGACAGTCTGAAGGAGAGGAAGAAAGGCAGCGAGAGTGATGATCAACCTCTCCCATGAAAGGTTTGGCTCGGTGCCGGCGGGGCAGTAGCAGGCAGAGCAGAGGGCCAGTGCTTCAGAGCCAGGAGAGTCTGACTGTGCCAAGCCAAGCTAAAGTGACAGCTTGAGCAGGAGGAACTGTGCACATCACTTCTCCCACATCCCCCGGCTTCCTCGTCGGCTGTCACACCAGGCCGGCGGGCCCAATCTGCTTACTCAGATGTTTGGTGCAGCCAGATGTCATGCTTACAAGAGAGTCCCCCGAAATTCCCTTCTTTTATGGGACACCCTATTTATGGAGGTTCTGTGACAATGTCATTAGCAACAGTCTGAAAAGGAGGTCTTCCACGACAGGGTATGTGATCCTGAAGATTAAAAACTTTACTAAACTATAGCAAGGACTGGATTTAAACTTCAAAAAGTTTGGATAAGTAAAAAATAGCAATGTCAAGTGAAAGAGAGAAATCTCCTGTAGGGAAAAAGGCAATCCTGGTCGTGTGATAGCGATCTAATTGAGACTGGGCCTCGGAGGCGGGTGGCTGGACCTGCAGTGCTGCTCTGGGCTGGGGTGACAGGTGCACAGGGGGTGCCAGATCTGTCAGACAGCACCAAGGAAGCAAGGGGACAAAACGCATATTCCAAAAAATTTATTTTGATAAGAGATCAAGATGCTTTAATTCTGTGAAAGGAGCAAACAAAATTCCAGAGAAGAAAATTAATGCTATGAAGCAAAACTTCTGAATTATTATTATTAATTATTTGTTTTTATGATAGATATTTATATTCAGAATGAACGGGAAGTTTGCTCCATAGTCTTTGTTGTAATATTGTGTCCATTCTAATAACTACAGTCTTCCATTCACCTGCTTATGTTACTGTCAAATAATCTCCACCATATCAGTGCTTACTCTGTGACACATCAAGACCTAGCATTGCGAAACACAACCCCTGGTATATGGGCGCGCTCTCTGCCTGGGCACTGCTGGTGTGCGAGTGGGGCCGCAGCAGGGGCCCCCTGTACTGAGCAGACCCCTCCTGTCTGGCCCTAAGCAACTCACTGCAGCACATCACAGCTTCCCTACTGCAAACAGACCCGGGACGTGGGAAGAATCCAGACTGCTGCCTCAAAGCCACAGCCTACGTGTGACGGCACTTCATTAACATCCCCCTTTTACTGCGCACCCCACTACACACCAGGATTGCAAGGGTAATCGCAATTGAATTGAGAAGAAAACATTAAAGGGACTAGATGCCAGTTGGTCATTTTATACTCACTACTGACACCTCAGGTCTTACGCGTAACTGCAGTCTCTATATTAAAGGGATATTTCAGGATTTTTGACATAGGGCCTCATTTCCTTGTTATCCAGAGTGTTGTTGATTTCTGGAGATATTATTATTATTTTTAATTCATGCAGTCCTTATATTTGAAGAGTTTAGTGGCACTAGGCTACAGCAATGGCCGCTGGCTGCTCTGCTTTGCGACAACGACACTGGACACCATTGCTGTAGTACCGCTAGTTCCCCATTGGAATCCATTGCACTTTAGACACGTTAAAAACAACTTTAATGGCCGGTGCCTAATTTTTTGGAACTGTCTAGAGCTAGATATTCTTCCTGTGATTACGCTGGGTTAGACACAATCAGAGGCACCGGGCTGGTTATCGTAGGATAGATTTTAGAAATCTCGTACTTAACGAGGGTCGGACTGTTAGCATTGGAGCTGCGCGAGCTACACGTCACGCAAGGGCCGAGTCTACAGTGAAGATCCCGCCCTTTTTAGGAACATGCTTCGTCAGAGCAGGGGAGGAGGAGCCTGTAAATCTGCCATGAATTCCCCTCGAACGTGGTCATTATGTCAAACGGGGAGGAGTGAGGAGGAGTTGTCTATTCTTTTTAACAGTCTATGGGCTAGAGCTAGGGGCATTTCTACGGTAATAGCTAGCCTGCCTACCGATATAAATGTCTGTGTCAATAGAATAATTTTTGAAATATAACTGACCTTGCATCACATGAATTACCACATATTTAGGGACTATTTTATAGCAGATCACTCCGCCGCTGTGTAGCTTACAACCGCGAAGCTGATGCTGCTCAAATACAAGTTATTTTAAATGCAAAATGGTTAAAAATCAACACAGACATATGTCGGTAATCTGGCGTTATAAGTGATTTGCCTCAGGTGCACTGTGGAGTGGGTCAGACTGTTTTTAATGCAGGCTAGCTGTTACCGTAGAAATGCGCTAGCCTAGCACGAGCCTAGTGCCACTGAACTCTTCAATATAAGGACTGCATGAATTTTTTTAAATCTCCAGAAATCAACAACACTCTGGATATCTAGGAAATGAGGCCCTATGTCAATAATCCTGAAATATCCCTTTAAGCTCGTGATTGACGGCAATTCGGACCCGAATAAACAACTTTTTGAGTGACAGTGCAGCATTTTAGAGGCAGTTGTGGTGAATAGGTCTGGGCTCATTCTACACATTAGGACATTGCTGGAACATGTAGGGGGAGGAAAATAGATAATTTTAACATTTTTAAACTCTGCCTTTAAAGGCCCTATACCTGATTTGTTTTCATTTCAAACAATGAAACAGGAAACCACTAAATTAAAATGTTGGTTGAGGTACAAACCTGTACCTCAACCAACATATTTGTAGCATCCCAGTTCTTCACAGGGACATGTTATAGGTACTTTTCACAATTTGCAGGGTCACTTTTCAGGGTCACTTACACAACAATGCTAGAAAACTATCCTGCAAGTTCATGAAATTGATACAAATGCTTTATAATTTGATCTACAGTGTATTCCCCACAAATATCTGAGTTTACAATATACTAAAGGAAGACAAAACAAATTTCATTCCATAACTAAAAAAAATCAGGTAGCCTATAGCAAAAACACACCTTTAATACAAACCTTTAACTGCAATTTATCATTGAAAATAAGTTTTATTCTTCTTGGAATACTGTCCAGTCTCACATTTTTAGATCTGAAATAGGCTACCCTCCAAGTACTTCCTCCTTAGTGCTCGTGCACCCCCTGGGGTCCCCGTACCCCGGTTGGGAAACACTGGTTTAGACCTCTGTATCTCGTCTGTATCGTCTGTATCTCCTACTATAGGGACGAAGCCATTCAGCCAGGGCTTGAAGACAGAATTTCAGAGTTAAACCAAATGGGCTTCTTTTGTCTCATCTGTCTTTCTAGCAGCAGTAGCTGCACAGGAGGACAGTAAAGCTTCTTTTGTTCCCGAGTGCTTATCGACTCTGCTGCCTACCTGCTAGGATAATGGCAGATCACACAAAGCTCCATTTTGAGGTTGTTCTGGTGAAGAGTCTTGTCCAAACAGATAATTCCTAAAGAGGCGCAGGAGAGTCTGGCTGAGCTTATCTTAGCATCTGAACAGCAGCCGGCTTTCCGTTATTGGGACAGCTCTCTATGGGGGTGTGTAGCCGTGGAGATATTTCAGCAAATTCCACTTAAATGGAATGTTGCTTCTTGTGATTAACACCGAGGTTAATTGAACTGTCAGATTAAGAGGCTGCCCCATAAATGTTTGTGGGTTTTGAAAAGCACATTTTTCAAGTCATGATTCTTTTTACGTCAGATTATTTACAGAAAAAGACACTGTAGATAACTATAGTTCACCAGAAAATGGATCACACTAAATGTAAGTTTCCAAAAACAACATAGAACTGCTATGCTGTGGACTTTGAAAGTAATGGTTGAGTTAGAAGCTCACTGTTCCATCTCCATCTCTTCCATTCAGATAATAGCACTTAGTATTACAGCACTGTAGGTACATCCTGCACTCACTACACACACTGTATATTTATTCATTTATTAACAATAGGAGTATTTCTGTTTTTAGGATTAGTTCTAATCAATTTCATATCCCAGAATGAGTTATGTTCAGGTAAATCTGTTAGGAAGAGAGATTTACCTGAACATAACTCAGGCCCGGTTAGAATCGTGAGGCCGTCCTCCCGTGGATCACCACGCAATGTGATTTGGGCAGCTCCAACAGCTGCCCCCACGACCCGGCAACGGACAAGTGGAAGAAGATGGATGGATGGATGGATGGAGTTCTGTGTGTTGATTGGCGTCATGCTGGCTGCAAAATTAGGGGAAATCAGCTGCTTGACCCACTTTTTTTTGTCTTTGGGCAATTGTTTGAACTGATAGTGCCTGAAGATAACCATTGTAACAAAAGTAAGAATTGCAGAAAATCTTTGTTTTATTAGTCATTTCTGAAATGGTAAACTTTTAATCTGTCAAGTGCATTGGACTTTAGATTGCACTTGCAAACTCTCTGCTCCCTCACACCACTTAAATGTGGACACTTTTCTGCTGCCACTGACAGCATAGTTGTGTCTGCTTTTTAAAATCTCTGTTCAAGCCGAACATTTGTCGCACTTTCTCTGAACTATTTGTTTCTTCGCAGAGTGACACCAAATTGAAGGGTAGGGGCATGATGGGCTGCCACTCAACGGCGGCCCTACATCTGTCCTGTCCTTGGGCATTACTGTCACACGTGTGCTCCGTCACTGACCTACCCCCCATAAATCTCTTTGTCTCATTCTCTCCCGGTGTGGCCTCCCCTCCCTCCTGTTTGTAGTATCTGACTCTCCCCTTGTGTTACAGCAGCCCCTCTCTATCAGCATGCTCTTCCTCTCTGTTCTGGCTGAGCTGCACCTGCGCTGCGGCTGTCAATCAGAGGGCAGGGAGGGGAGGGGAATGAGAATTGGATAGTGCTCAGTTTAGCATGTTGTGGGAATGAAGTGTTACCCAAGGATTCCAACCAAGTGAGGGGTTGTATTTCCGTCACACGTCGTGTCTTTTCTGTCTGCGGCAAATTGCTTCTGCGGTATTTAAGCCCAGAGTGTACTAGCGTTTCCAACATGTCAGAGAAGTTTGAGATGTCACTTCTGTCTTTTTTCTTCCTTAACTTTGTCCTTATTTTTGGGCTGTTGAGGGTGGGGGTGAAATTGCAGTGGACGAACACAAGAGTCTGCTCCAGAGGTGGGGTATATAGTAGCCAAAATATGTTCTCAAGTAAGAGCGAGGTTTCTTAAAAATATATCAGAATCAGAAAAGGTTTACTGCTGTTGTTATGAACAGGTTCACAACTTGGAATTTTCTTCAGTACGTTTGCGCAGATGCGCCAAACGCACCAAGGCGACCGTTACATGGCGCCTTTTTTTTGCTGAAATTAGAAGTTAAATAAAGAAAAGCACATACTGTACATACAAAATTATGCATAGTGGATATTACATGTTACGTGCGGAAAACACGCTGGAAATGTTTCTTTGGTATAAGTAGAAGTAAACAGTAGTGATCCAGATGATTAGTCAAGCAAGAGTCAAAAGTTATTGGTGAAAATGCATTTCCTATAAATGCACCATAAAGATTAATATAAAAAAAACACACAACACAATCAACACAAAGTTCAACGGTCCGCCTCTGGTCTACTCACTACACAATAGGCTTTTATTTTTAAGTCTAAAGTAACTTTTTTTCTCATCCACCACCACCACCACTATAATACACATTAACCACCTACAGCTCATAGTTATAGTTGCTGGAATGGAATTGATATTCATGTCAGTAACAGCACAGGTTGCTCTGTCTTCAATTGTCGACGGATGTTCAAAAGGTTTGTTTTACTACAGAAGAAAGGTTTATAAGCATGATAATTTATTGATTCCAAACTGGCTCATAGTCAAGAGGCACTCAGTTCCTTCTTTAAAACATTATTTGCCCTCCTTCAATCAGTTATGACAGATAGTACAAGAAGAACTGAGCACCAAAGGACAGTTCAGTTATAATGTGTGCTCCATATCACAGTGAAATGTTTAATACATGTCTAATTCTTCTCCCAAAGCCATTGGGTGCCTTTGTAAACTTTTTGGCATTCTCCTGTGCTCTGGATGGCAGGTGCACTCAGCTTGAATTCATTATCGTCATAATGGATTCCTACTGTGACCTAGTTTTGGGGGTCGTTATTTGCCAGCCTACTGGGAATGTTTTGCAATTAAAAAAAGATACTTAAAAATCAAATAATATCATGGAAACAGCTCTGAACAGCAAAGGATTTCATCGATTTCATTTGTAAAGCTTTTGTGTGATAAAGGCTACTCTACATTATTTTCCGTAATTGAAAACTTTTTAACCCTATTTCCAGAATGTGCTTGTTTGTAAAGCAATAGTCACATTTTCAGATTTCCCCCCACATGAATGTAGAACACTGTTTTGTCGAGGTGATGTAAGACATGGTGGCCTCATAGAAATAAAATACTCAGGTCGGACTATAGATGATATATCTTATTACTTTATATTGTCAGTGAGCTAAGCAGGTGTCAGATGTTTTCAAGTGCATCCCCTATAACTGTCTACCAAGTTCCTACTTTTGTATGGGTTTACCTTTTACTTATTCTTGCTTTTTTAGATAAAACAAAGTTAATAACCACATAAAAGTGTAATCAAATATATATATATGTATATCCTTATTATTAAATGGACTGTTACCGGTAATTTTATGCAAAATGTGCTGTACACTCTAAAATTCAGTTTTCCCTGTTTAGGTCGGGTCGCCCTGTCAGCTTTATGGTTGTGTTCAACACTCCTAACCCTCTGAGTAAGATCTCCTGGGTCAACCGTCTGCACTTGGCGAAGATCGCTCTGCGTAAGTACAACATCAGCATGATGTAACACACTGAAATGTTCAAGTCAAAGGTTCAGAGGCATCATCAGCAGGCACCATCTTACTTCAGCTTACTTCCTATTGGCCCCAAACCGTTATGACCTCTTAAGTGAGAAGGTTAATTAATCATGTGTAATTGCACTGTAAGGTTAAGTTAAAGCTTGTTTGTGTGGATCTGGTAGAAAAGCCAGATAGCAGCGGTCATGATATTGTGATGAGAATGCTCAGATGCTGCCCAGCAGGGAGCAGCACATCCTTTTTTTATCTATAGCCTCTGACTTGCAATGAATGCTCTGGTTTGACCTTAAACCAGAGCATGCGCTCTCTTTGCTATTATTAAGAAGCAGAAGAGATTGGAAGACCTTTATGCTTGAATGATAACCTCTGTGCACTTCAAGTTTACCAAACTTAAGGTTGTACTACAAACAACTATGTTGCACTGTCCTCTCCAAAAAGATACACTGAACAGTTTCACCAATCAGATTATATCTAATCTGCCTCAAACTGCTGATCTTTGACGTTTCATTGGTCGGGATCCAAGGGAAAACTATACAGAGGTACTTTCAAAACGATAAAATGGCCTGTTAGTGTTAGTGTTAGTGTTAGTGTTATGGTATGGCTGTCTAGTTGATAATAACCAAGCAAATTATAGATCCTCTAATTGAGTCAAAAGCATACACGTACTTAGGTTGATGCAGTTATACAGCGAGTTATGTAATGGCAAATGTTGCTGTTTATACTTTAATGTTCAGTTCAAATTGAAACACTTTGAAGAGGACAGATGAATTTCTAAGTATTGTAAATTATTTACTCATCTATCTATTTACTATTCATAAGTTTCATCATGAATGTTCTTCTGATCTTATTAAAAGCTTTAGCAGCAATATATACATACAGGCAGTTTTATACCATCATCCAAGTGGAATAATTTTAAATGTACTATATGTTTTAGTTTTACTGATGGACTGGAGATTTCAAAGACACTTAAACCTTTGAAATGTTTTTTCCTCATCACCCAGGAGCCCACCCAACCCAAGTTCGTCCATTTTGACTCATTAGAAGGCCACCATCAAAATACTGTGTCACTGTTCTCCCGATGAGCTTAGCTTCCTGGATATTTTGGTTTGGTTATTTGGTTGAAATTAGCTTTGAAATGATTTGGAGAACATTTTGCTATGAAAGGAATGACTGATTCTGTTATTCAAATAAAAATCACAGAAGATGGAAGGACATATGGATTTGCCTATGAGCATCTTTTATAACACCTTGTCACACATCCTGAGATTCTCCTGTTTGGCGCATTACCAAACCAAAAAAACAAACAAAAAACGGCCACCTCACAGCACTGTATTCTCTCCCACACATCTGGGCTGTTCCATGGCCTGAATACAGAGGTGCACAAAGGAAACATGCGGCAGAGCTCCCCAACTGTGTGTGTGTGTGTGTGTGGCTCGTGTCAGAGTGGCATCAAAAACAGGCAGCGCGTATTAGAGCATGCAGTGTGCTGGTGGTAGAGCGAAGCATACGTAGCCTTTCATTGTTGCTCACACCTTTATCAGGGACACAACACGCGTACTGATGAGGACAGCAGCATGCAACCCACTCTCTCCCCTATGGAAACATGTGCAACATTAAAAAGAGCGCTGGGAAAGTTCTGCATAGGTAGCTCCAGCCGGCAGGGCACATCTAAATCCGGCACATTTAAAAAGGCTTTGACCGCACGATTCAAGGCTAAATGTGGCTCCTGCAGATAGCACACATAAAGACAGAGGCAATGACACAGGAATGAGCTGTGCAAATGTCTGAACACCTTCATATATGAAAGGGAACGCGACACAATGTAGTTTCAGATGTCGAGTTTGTATGGGTTGGTGTGTATTCACACACACTTCAGGGAAAACAGGTTTGTGTTGTTGGGCTGCATATTATGAAAATAGCAATATTCAATCAACTGTCAACTGTTAATCAACTGTCTTGAATATTGCGATCATTTTAATATTGCATTTTGGCCAGCATTTGCTTTTTTGATTTGTATAAGAATTTGGTTGCGCGTTCACAACACCTCAGAGACACCGAACTATACGAGCAAACACACTTGGACTCAAATCAAGAGGGTGATGTGAATGCGCCCTGAAGGGTCTCTTATGCAGTAGGTATTCTACTTTTTGCCTGATGGGAGAAGATTCCTTGACCACAGCCATTAGATAGATATACAGTCATTCTTGCCTCACCGATGTCCAGCTGTGTATGTATTATAGAGACAGCAAAAAATAAATAAAAGGTGAAAGATAAGACAATGGATTTGACGGTAACAATCACAAACAATTTCAAGATTTCGAATTTGAACTGCACGGTTTGGCAGCATTAGGCTGGAGAGCAACGGCTCTTCATTCAAGTGGAAGTCTCTTTTTTTCTCTGTTATTGATTCTCTCAAGTCTTGTTCAGATGACAGACAGCATGTATTTAAACTTGAGCTCAAAATTGTAATGTTTTAACTTGGTGGGAGCTTTTATGGCAGATTAATTGATGCTTCCTTTCGACTATTGTTGAGTCTGACTTAAAACCCCACCATTTATTTGAGCAGTAATGATCAGCATTCAGGCAAATACAGCAAAGCTTTCACTTTGTGTTTGGTAAGGGATATGAATACATGACAATTATGCAGGGGTGTACATTCTCTCACTTGTCGTTAATAGGGTTCCATGCATATTCATTTCCAGCAGCCCACACAGCATTGGGCCTCTCCATCTGCAGTCTCATGTACCTCATGAGCTGAGGTTAATGGAAGTGTTTATTGTGATTAGCCAATAAGAGCTGGGCCTGCATAAACATATGGCCTTAGTTACTTTGACAGAATTAAAACCATTTGCTACATTCAAAGCAGATGACACTGAACTAGCATCATTGACACTGGATGTTTAACTGCTTTGAAATGTATGTAAACATACAGTTCATACACCGTACACCCACAGCATTCATTTTCTATACCATTTACAAGAGATCAGCTCCTCAAAGCCTCCTTAATGCAGCTTATATGCATTCAGGAACATTGCAAGGACGTTCCAATCCAACTTTATTTATAATGCACAACAACATAGTTGCCCAAAGTGCAGTACACCACAGCAAAAAGTCACAATAAAAGTAGTAGTATTTATTTGAGTCAATAAAGAACTGTTAAGCAGTAAATATTATTTCTACTGTCCTTCACTGCCTGAAATCTAAAGTTGTTTGTGGTATAAACAATATGATATACAGAGTAGGGCTGAAAGATATATCGTTATCGTATTGATATCGAGATATGAACATTCAAAACATAAAAATTGAAAAAGCAAGATATAAACAATATATAGATTTCAAGAATAAAACTTCACTCTTTTGTATTATGTTTTATTTTTCTGAAAAATGCTTGGTTTTCACCTAACCCATAGTTATATCATATCGTATCGATATCGAGATATCTGGCATGAATATCGAGATATGAAATTTTGTCCATATCGTTCAGCCCTAATACAGAGGCACTCCAAATAACTATCTTCCAATACTTACATACGCAGAGTCACTCTAAATGTACCGCTACATTATTTACACGCATACAAAGAGGCATGGGGGGGTTGATGCCGTACACTGATTCCCTGGGGAAAATAGATCAGCCTCAACCTGGTCAGGATGACAATTACATGTTAATTGTATTACACCCACACTTTGCCTTCCCATTTAAGCAAGTGTAATTACAATAAGGGAGTTGTTGATTTAATTTCACGGATGGTGTACTGTCACTGAAGCTTCCTCGTCATTGCAGCCTAAGGCCGTCCTGCTTCGCGCTCGGGGAGACCTATAGCCCAATCAGCATTTGAAATGCAGCCAACCATGTTCTTGTTTGGTTTTAAATGGGTACCCTGCTTCCAAATGTCCCTGAATGGACAGCAGAAATAGATAATGTTCTCATGCATGATTTAGTAAGAGATTGGACATCACAACGCTCATTTTCACATAGCCATCTCACAGCACTTTTGTTAGCTCCACTCTCCACCGCTCATGTCCTTAATATCCAAGAGGATATTATTCAGCTACCATTTATGATTTCATTTTTTTATCCATTTTTGATTAGATAAAACTAAAATCTACCTTTATAAGGCAGGCAGATTACCTCTGTCACTGTGAGCAGGCATGTGCTTTAGTTATGAGCCCATGACACAAAGAGAGAATCACCTCTGTGTGCTGTGGTGCTGGGCCGCGGGCTCCGTTAATAACCTGGTGTGCCTGTGCATCCTTCATGTGTCTCTGAGTGCTGGACTGCTCCTGAAGGCTTCAAGTGAAATAGGCTCAAGTATTGCCTAATTAATGGCCTTTCTCTTTGCACAATTAATTTCTCTCCGCTCCGTAGTCCATAGCTTTCCAAACAGGGTTACTGCCGAGACTTGTATGGCTCTCACAGGAAGAACGTCATGCGAGAGTGCTGCCACAATGAATAGGACTAAAGTGAGGGAGCTGCTGGTAATGCATGCATTTGTGGTTGTGCTGATGGAGGGTTGGGGTGAAAGCATGATTGAGACGAGCAATCAGCTCCACTGTGGTGAACAGGGGCCAGGCAGGGGGCTGCTGCCTGCGGTTACCCTGCTAAGTGTGCTGATTTTCGCCGTGTTTTTCCCTTCACTCACGGATCAATAGATGAGTGGAGTGCGGCTTGAGGTTGTGGCACGCCTCCTTAATCCACTGTGTGATAACCTGTGCCATAGCGGCGTATACAGCTCCGCAGACAAACACGGCAGGAATGCAAAATCCTCCCTGCTGTTCGGGTTTGAGTGGAGACTATTGGGGCTTTGGTCTTATTAGCCCACGGATTCACCAAGATGTTGCTATGGTGACAGATTTTTTTTTCTTTTTTTTTACATCTGTGGAAATAACAATTATCTTTCTGCCTTGTGTTGTTGTCGCAATAAAGTAGCAGGACGGATTTCTTTAGATAAGACTTTTAATATTAGGATTGTGCTGAACTCTTGCCCCTTTAAAAAGCACTCTTACTCTCCAGTCGCCGGGCAGATTTTCCCCTCGCCTTTTAAAATTAATCTGTCAGACAGCTAAGATTATCTCGCTATCTTGCTGAGCTCAAACATGAGAAGTGTTTATGATGAGTAAACATTATCCGGGATTTAATTAACAGATCCCACACTTGCATTGATCCATGGGAAATATCAATTGCACTGGTGTATTTAATTAGTCTATATCTCTGCTCTTTGTGTCACTGAGGTTGATAGAGCACCGCGCTCCGCAAATTAATCTTCATCAGCAAAAGGCTTGAAACAAAGACATGATTAGAATAAAGAAACAGAATCCTAATCTTACCGCTTCATCCCGCACACAGCACACGGTGTTGTTATGTGTGATTTAATGATTATACAGAGTGCACAGCAAATGACCTTTTAACTTGAGAAATTTTACGATTTGTGCTTCCCGCATCTAATGAATGTTTAAATTATGACTACAAAGCAACTGACATTTGCCTTCTGAAGTACAGTATTTGTGATTGTAATATTTAGATCAGAGAAATATTAAAATGCGAGATTCTCCTGGCTTGGTTGTCTACAATGAATGAAGATTACCATATAACACTGATTAACATTTGCAAAGAAAGTTATTGTTTTGGGTCTCTCTCTTTTTTATTTATTCTTTTTACTTCTGAAACATTACAAAACAGTGTCATTCACTTCAGAGGCAAATAGTGAACGGATGAAAAGAAAGATTATTTCATCCCAATTGACTAAATATTGTCTTTTAAGGTCCCCTGTTGACTTCCATATTATTATCAGAAATAAGATCATCTTAAAATGCTTCTAGTATTAATGTTTTATGTTTAAATACATTGCTCAAGACACGACCAATTAAAATGTATGTGCTTTTACTGTTCAGCCTCTATTTTATTTAATTGAATTCCCTCTTTATATGTGATATATCTGATCTGAATTAACAAAGCAACATCCAATAAACAACAGTGCTTGTCTGCACACATTGCTGGCATGAGCGGCCCGGGTGGTTCTCGCACTGCGTGTTGACATACATTTGCTCTTTGACACTAATTGGTATAAACTGGAAACCACAATAAGAAGCATGTCCTAAACTCCAGCTTGTAATTACCTTCAGGGAGCTGACATAAATGTTTCATAACTCCCAAGTTGGTAGTTCTTATTTGTGCCAAATCCATCACAATGAAAATGTGGAACAGTGTACTTTTGCTTGTGCACCAGAATGCAAGATAAAGAACAAGAAAATAATTTGTTTTCCGAGGTGATAAGTGCAAACTGTAATAGATGTTCAGACAGAACAAGCAAAACAACAACATAAACTAACAAAGAAATAAAACGCATACAGAACATAGGATACAACTCTCCCTGCAGAGCATACTTTTCATACTTTTGATATTAATGACTGCTTATAAATTTATGTATATGTGACCAGTCACTAGAATCGGGGACACATGTCGGTTCTGGGGCATTTTGAGCTTTTCACAGATTGTTAAAGTGTAGTCTCCAAGCTTTTCAACAATGTGTAACACATGGAATTCTGATAATATTTGGAGACGTAGCCACGATTTGAAGATAACAATTCCAAAATGCCAAAGGGCAGAAAAAAGCCTCTGAAGTTTTGGGCAGTTCTCACCTCTCTCTGCTGTTGAGAATAACAATAGGGCTCATTTACATCTCATTTAGATAAGCCATACCCCCGTAAAGCTCCCCACTGTCATGTCATGTTATGTGTATGTTGTTGCTATATGTGTATGTTGGGCCATAGTGATGTAGATAATGGACATAGTGTAGCCTACTCTTTTATTTACTTTACAGTCAAAATCCTGCGTACTTCTCCCTTAACTTCTCCCCAGTCCCTCTATGCCTGTGTCAGCTCCGCCTCCGTGAGCTGCTGGAGCCTCACGCTGAGAGAGTTACAGACTGTGGATATAACTGAAGTTATAACTTTAGAAAAGAATCCTGTACTACTTTTGTAATGCACATACATTCTCATACACATGAGAGGAAAAGGCCGACATTGCGCTATATCGCTACGCGTGATCGCATTGTTTACGTTTCACTCCACACACCCAGCGTAACTTTATCTAACCATAAAACCGAAAATATGAAGCTGATTTCTTTCAAATAAGAAGTGGCTGAAAGCTAGGGATGCGCTGACTACATTTATGGAGTAGTTTAAGTTTGTAGTGATCTTGATTACGACCAAAAACAAAACGCAAACAAATCCTATCAACTGAACACACCACGTTAGCTTACAGCACAACGATGGCCTCATCAAAAAGCAAACAGCGGCCACAAGCAACAAAAAAAACAACTTTCACTCACCCGTCTGAAGTAACCTTTGCGTGCCTTCTGCTCAGCAAACTCCTGATCAAATCCATTTTCGTTGCTCAGTTCTTTTCAATGTAGAGTTGGGCAAATCCACGCTACATCCTTCTGTCTAAAATCACGCTCTGAAGGGACTCGTAATGGTCAGCAGGGCGCTGTTCACGCAGAAAAATGAACCTCTGCATTAGTATCCCAGCGTTAGCAGCGGCGGCCTCGGTGAGACACACAGGGAAGCGTTGCATAACCATGAGCCACACACGCACAATGACACGCCCCCACGGCGTGCGCTATTTCTCCGACAAAACAAGACTTTTTCAACCTGAAAAACTGATGGACAATAGGCGTATGTATAAAACTGCCTTTTTGCGTGGCATTTGTTTGCTAAAGCATTTGTCACCAACGCAAACCAAAGCAGCGGTGCCTCCTCCGCGGTGTTTACCCAGTATGTATATACACACAGACAAAGTCATGCCCCTACTGCACGCTCCGAAATCTCCCAAATCAAGCTGGTTTGAACCTAAAAGTTTACGCTTTTAAATATACCATAGCTGCTAGCTTGAACATGTAGAGGCTTCTTCGTGGCTTCAACTGAATGATTCTGCAAAAAACACACATTTTCTAACAATTTGCTTGTTTCTCCATTTGCGAGAAAGTGAGTCTGCCGACTTGTGTCCCTGGAAACCACGGCGGGTCACATATGTCCCAGATTCTGAGAATAAATACAGGTATTTCATCAATCAGTATAACCATATCCACAGCCTGTGCTGGTAGTATAATAAATGTGTTTTCTCTTGTCACAATAGTAAAAACGTATACAGATTTTTAGAGTTGTTGTCTTCTAACTAAGGCCATGTCTACACGTATCCTGATATCTCCACAAACGCAGACTTTTCTACAACCGTATACAAAACTATCTCTGTCCACACCATAGATTGTTTGCAGAACTGATGGCACAACGTTCCATCCCCATGGGCTCATTTATTGGTCAAACTAATAATGTTGCCATGGATACGCGCAGCTTGGAGAAATAAATATCCAGATATTCTGTCCACACCTCTCCGTTTATACAACGTTTACAAAAGTCTCCACTTTGCAGAGCGTTTACAAAAGTATCCAAAGTAATGATGTCATTTATCTGGATGCGTGTGGCCAGAAGGCCCAAATGCAGACAAATATCTGTGTTCACAAAAGTATCCATGTAGGTGTTGTGATAAAAAATGTCTGCTTGCTAATGATAAAACCTATAAAATGTTCGAAGAACTACATGAACTATGGTGTAGGATTTGTGCAGGTCAGCGTTATATAACATGTTTTGTTCTGAGGGTCACTGTTAGACTGGTTTGATCCAGCTAATATCAGACTAGGAATGTATAAGGTTAATAATCAATGTTTGAACAAGCATTTGCCCGAAACTGCCTAAGGCAGAATTAGGTTGTTTGTGCAGGACAGGGGCTGACCCAGACTATAAAATATCATGCATAAGTGGAGCTGTTCAGACTTCCAACGTATGCTTGCTGAGACGAAACCTGTACCTTGTGCTACTGATTGAATAAAGACTTCTCGAACGAATTCATCTCTCCGCTGTTTTTTCCATCAAGACGTCCCGAGACAACAAGAACAATCTTACATTTAAGACTCACAGTGTGGACAGGGCATAAAAATATAAATGCTTGCCTGGCCGGCCATTACCTGTTGTTTTTTGTTTCTGTTCAAAAGCGTCTGTAAAGATTAGAATAGGGTAAGCGTGTCGTCTGGCTGGCCAGGTTAATAAAATACTACAATAAATAAAGAGTGGCAGTTTAAATAAAGGTTAATAAGTTCCATTCCCTATGATATGTCGCTGTGTCACAAGAGCAATCATAACTCAAAATATAAACAAACATGTCAGTATAGCAAACATACTCCTCTGACAAGATTATTTAGGCAAAACAAAACCTTTGGAAGAGGACCAAAGGTATTTATGAGTCAGGTTTGAGGAAGGACGAGCCTGTTCACATTAGAGGCACATGTACATCTTTATTAATAGATGTATGTGTATTATTTATGATATTTACTCTGGGGAATTTTACACAATATTACATTCACTTCCCCAGGATTATGTGTCATCATTGCCCCTGGACTGCTGGCCAAGGCTAATTTTGTGCAATCATGAATCACTTATTTCCTGCCCATTTCATTCTTTATTATTTCTCTATTCATTGTTGATTTTGATTTGTTCACTTTTTTTTTTAAACTGACAAATTTAGCTGAAGCAGCATGTGGACCAAGATGGGGTAATACATATGCTAATCTAACAATTATCCAAAGAAGGATGATTACACACAAGGTAATGAAAATCTCCAGACCTGCCACATCACCTGCGCAAACTTGCCCTCAATTAAATCCCTCTATTGAGTGACCTGCACACCTCAGAATCCAGGCAGGAGCAGAGCGGGAAGAGAGGGGCGGCTACCCCAAAGTTAATAATTCAAGACCGCCTTACACTCAGAGTGACTGTAAATACAAATGACTCAAATATTTATAGGTTTATCATTATCTATCTGACTTTGATCTGGTGTAGCCTTTTGGCCATAGATTGTAGCAATAGCTAGATAGTTTTGGTTTAAACTTGTGCGCATTGATACATTTTACAGTAGGGCTGCTCAGTATGTTGCCAAATTATTTTATATTAGGTGGTGTAATATCCACATTGCAAGAAGCCTCAATAAATCGAAAAATCACTGAGGTCTTCCATCTGACTGAGCATTAAAAAAAAATTCTAACACAGCCTGAAACAGATGGTAACTTATACTGCAAAAAAAAAGTTTTAATTAGAATTTTCCTAAATCATAAATTGTGTTTATACAATAGAGTTTTTGAGATGTGAGTTCAGTCAGTTTGGACTTGGTGCAGCTTATCATAGTGAAATTGAGTCTCTAAACAGCTGTTTAATAGTTACCAATTTACATTTACACAGTTACACATACTCAGTAAAACTTTCTCGGCCGTGCTGTTCTTTGGAGTCTGAAGTGAGAAGTGATATTGTTATGTAATTCAATTTGCATTTACATTTGGGATAACATTTGGCACTGCCTGAGCCTTGTAAAGTTTATCAACAAGATAAAAGTGAAAAAAGCAATCTCTTTCTCCAAATTTCTGGTTTCTTGTTCTCATTTGTTTTCCTGCCTTCTTTACCCAGTTTGTTTGTGGATATGCTGCTGGTACTAGATGTTCCGAATGCCATATCATGGTAGAATGAACAATTTTATCCCCTAGATAACTGATGTGTGTTTTTACCCAACTGGACTGCCTGCCTCTGAAGCCATTTTTAAAGTTGCATCATTATCACACGTTCTTTCTATATTTCAGTAATTATTATTATTATTATTATTTAAATTTAGTTTAGTTTAGTTTGTTTACTACATACATATGCAAGAGTTAGGGCACAGTACGGTGTGAGACTTAACATAAAACAGTTGTAAAAGAACAAAATAGCCTAAAAAGTTTGATAAAATTTGCATTAAAATTAATGTACAGTATATATTGTGCAGCCGGTCTAGTGCAGTGTTTCCCAACCAGGGGTATGGGGACCTCCAGGGGTATGTGAGAGCTTGTCAAGGGGACTTGGAATTACGGCATACGAAGTCAAGGTGAGGACTAAACGCAAAGATATTTTATCAATCCAGTGTATCATCCATACGAGCCCGGCGTTTTGGGGGTCTGTAAACGAACATTTTCCAAACTAGGTCCCAGAGCGGAAAGATCTCAAAATGGCGTTTACGTGGCTCCGTTGTTACGACGTCTCTCTTTTACTAAAACGATGACATCACAGCACCAGAGTGGTGTTTGTTATCTATAATCTACTGACCTTGTAATGAGTTTTACTCATGTATCTCTTATGGTTTAACTCCGCTCCTCTTAGCTCCACTGCAGTCCTCAAGCCACAGGTGGTCTGTGTTTTGGACTGACAGTCAAAGTCCGGTCTCTGAAAGGGCGGTGTTTCCCACACATAGACTATTCTGTGGCGCACCGCCACAGAATCAACACCGCGCGCCACATATTGAGTTTCGTATTTTTTCTTTTTTTCTTTTTTTTTTTTAAACGCTATTTAAAACACGCATCGTATAGCTTCGCTGCAGCGGTCAATTTGACTGATAGAAAGTCTCCCTACAAATCCTTTGGACTCGAGTTCATCTGGTTTTATTACAGAGTCAGCGCAGCCTCGTGCAGCTGAATGTGTTACGCGCAGCTCCAACGTCTTTCTGTCACCAGCGCCACTGAGCTCTGCTCTCTCCCTTTCCCCTCAGCTCGTGCTAATTCTTCCAAAAGCTCATCGCGTTGCAGCCTCACAAGTTTTCGTCACAGAGAGCCGTATTTATCCCACTGCTACATCTGATCTTCTGTGGGCCTTGTAAACCTACAAACTTTGCAGGGATTGCACTGTAAATTAAATGTTGAATATAACTAATATGCACGCTAGTTTAAGTAGCCTACCAGAAGCCCGAAGACATGATGTTAGCCGTAATTATTAAACCAAAGACGCAGCGCTGCTCTATTTCTGACGTGCGGGGCTCTCTCTAAAAGCAGCTACCGTTTAACACCACGTGGTTTCGCTTTGCTTTTCATACGGAAACTAAACAGTTTTAAAATGCCGCGATGGATCTCACATCGGAGCTGAGAGCGCATGGGTTTGGATGTTCTCACGAAGGGGCAAGAGAGGAGAGAGAGGAGAGAAAGAGGTGCGGAGGCTACGATGCAAACGTCTAAACAGATGACGCTCTGAATAAGTTCTCATCTGAGACTTTTACGCACAAGTTTTATTTCTGTTGCAAAATTCGTGTTCCATGACTCTGTTCAGATCAGGTTTAGTTTAGATACATTTATCCTCACATTTCTCTCACAAAGGCTTATAATCAGAGTTGGACGATATCATCGTCCATCACGATGGTTTACTGTAAACATCGTCAACTGCCAATTAAGGGACATCACCCAACCCTAATGTAAAGCCTCTTTGAGGCTTTACATTAGGGTTGGGTTATTATTATTATTATTATTATTATTATTATTATAAAACAAAGGTCCCAATACTCGAGACCAAAAGGTTGGGAACCACTGGTCTAGTTGTTAAAGCTGCTGACATGTACCCAGAGCACTGTTCTGATCTGAGCATGACATGATCCCTGCTCTGTATCCTTTTTCGCCCTGTGCTGTCCTGTCTAATGAAGTCTGATGGGCCAAAGGTCCTGTAAATAAAATATACTGTTTACAGTAAATAGATATGTTCCTCAAACAACAGCGTAACTTCTGCCAACCTGATTAACACATACTGCTAGTTTGTCACAGTCCCTTTTCAGTCGTGCACCTGTAGTACGGCTACTGGTACTATTTGCTGGGTTGGTGCATAGACCAGGGAGGCCATTATTATAACTCAAATCCAGCAGTAGCATTTTCCCGCTGGGGCTGACGCTCAGTGTTGATTAAGTGCAGCCTTAATCACTGCTGAGGTCCTGAGTTGGCAGGATTTGGCCTCGCCTCCTACAATGGGGAGTGATTATTACATTCGCATGCTCATAATGCCTTTCATTTTACATACCTCAGGTGGCAAATGCTTGATTACATGTTTACGGTGATGATATATTCAAGTGCATAAAGTTGGTCAATCATCACAAATAGTCTCTATCTTGTTGCAGGTGAAGAGAACACACCAGGCTGGTTATGTGGCGAGGATGATGGGAAGACAATGCCGCCTTTTTGGTTTCCACTCTTGGCCTGTCACATGCCTGTATTTGCAACAAAGTCACCTGAAAGAAAGGTATGGTTTCTTTAGTGCATCAGTGATAGTTTATTAATTCAGTTCACTAAAGGAAAAGGTTCAGGGAGGTATAGAAATCCTGTTTCTTCATTTTTCTTTAGCTCCCGAAAGGCATTCTATATGTCTACACAAGTTTTATGAGTCCAATTTAATTACTGTCTTGATCACAACCTATCCAGCATATATCAAGGCATATTTATGGATTATTTTTCTCTATTTGCAGAAAATGGTGGGTAGTGTTTGAAGTTTTAATACTTCAAACATAATGTGTAAGTAAATTTAGTTTAAAGGAATAGGCCACAGTTTTTCCATACTGAGATAATGTCCTTACCTTAGCTTAGACGAGTTGCTGCTTAACTCTCTGGTCTTTGTGCGTGCGCTCAGTCACGCAAATTGACCAAAGACGTTGTTAGCATTTTGCTTCTAGAAGCCACCAAGCTCGTCCACGTTTTCCCTATTTAAATACAGTTACGTGAAAAGTTACACAATCCAAGTATAGCCACACAAAATTAAACATGTCGATTTTCTAAGCGGATAAAAAGGGGAACTATATTGTAAGTCGTAATAATACCCTATTAGGACTCCGCGCAGTAAAGTGAAAATATTACTGCGCAGACGTCGAAGTGCAAGTACAAAGACCAGACAGTTACGCATCAACTCGTCTAAGCTAAGGTAAGAACATATCTCAGTTTGTAAAAACGGTGGCTTATTCCTTTTAGAGGAAACTTTGTTAAATGTTAAATATAACCTTAGCTACATTAACTGTTCAGGGTGGACCCCGCCTAATTTCCATGTTTACTTAGTTACTCAAGAATCCAGACAGAATCTTAGACCCTCCTTCTCACCAAGAATAAACCCTCCTCCTGTCTCGGCCTGTAGACGACTGGGCCCTTTGCATCTCCCTGTGCTTTCTGGGTTGTTCCCTCGCGGTGTCCCTGCAGTTAATGCATGAAACTCATCAGGTTCTTTTTAGAACTTAATGACGCTGAGTAAATGGAAAACATTTAGCTGCAAAGATGTTTTCAGTGCTAAGATCTTCCATTGATTTATATGTTTTATTCTTTGTAAACTGCCAACGCACTATACGTACAGCAGAATCTTTTTTCCGGGGATTTTGTAAAAGCGATGATAGTGCCATTTAACACTACCATTTTCTCTTCAATACTATCAAAGTGCAGTTGCTATCCTGCAGCTAAAATACATACTATGAAAGATGGAACCAGTCGAAATAGCCAAACTGTATGAATTACAAGGTGACACAACACAAGACCAACTGCTTGAGATGCCAGCTAAAGATCCAGATCAATACAAGTTGTTAGACCTGGTGAGGGGTGGACTAAGAGGTTTGGAAGTCAGCGGAAATGGTCCAAAATCAATTTGTGGATACTGAAAGATGATATTTCCTCGCACATCCTCTATTGCTATAATGCGGTTACAGGTCTTTCGGTGCAAGGTGGAGAGTGAGGCGCGCCAAATTACCATGGCCACCAAGGGAGGATGTTATAAAGTGATCATGCAATTATCTTAATGGCTGTGGGACACCCAAGCATAAATCAATGTTCCATCATTAGATTAAGACCTTTACGCACCAACCGGTAGTCTGCTAGCCATGCCCGCACTGGATAAAGGTGAGAGGAAACAGCATATGGAAGTGCAGAAAGTGTAGCTCCGACATGATGGGAGCAAATTTCCCTGCAGACCTTTCCCGGCGTTCCAGGGTATTCCGAAAAAATGTGTTACACCTGGCTGGAAGCGGTGCCAAGTCAATTAATATATTTAGTGCCAGTGGGAGGAGGCTATCTCCAAGGACCGGCTCATATCCTGCTCCTCAAACAAACAGATGAAGCACTGAGTGTGCAAGTGAAGGGCACAGCAGCTGCGTTACATTGCTGTTGATGTTAGCTGTGAAACTAACTGACACAAACTTAATTCTATATCTGGAAGCTCTCGAAATATGCTTTTTGCTTGAAAGCTTCGGTTATAAAGTACCACAATGGAGAATGTCTATGGTTGTGAAGATGGAAACATAATGATCATGTTTGACGTGACACCCTTACATACAGATGATTATGTGCATTGTAAAAGATCTCTATTCTTTATTATGTTAGTACTATAGAAAATGAGAATGGAGATACCTCTAGCGAAAAGAAGAACTTACAATGGAGTGAATGCTCAACTCCATTTCAGATGATGACTAATGTATGTTTATGAGCTAATGGTAATGGGCATGAAAAGGAATGAGTGCACCAGGTAATTGGAGGTCGGAAAGATAAAGATTTTGAGGAAGAATTGTATACTGTAATGCTGAAAAAATACAAAATTATATTTTTGCCGAGTAATGTAAATTAGTTTAGTGATTTTGTATCAAGATTCAGCCCATTTTGCACACTTTAAACAAGTCCTACAAGATTGTTTATTATAATTTTAAGAATGGCAAAAAAAACCAAATTGAACTATTTTCCACCATACGTCGACACAACGCCTGCCATTCAGAGAATATATATTGATCACTGACTGTATTTGTTATCGCTTTTGGTCGTCTGGATTTTGAACAAGAGTCATTTGGTGCTGCCAAATCTGAGCCAGGGTGGATGGTCACGTGATCACATGCAGGTGAATAATGGCGTCTTAATGTGAGTGAACTAACTACTCCCCAAAATCTTCGGCAGGCTCTCATCATCCCCATTAAAATGGTCAGGGAATGCATTTTTCAGCAGGCTTAAACATCATATTGTCCTTGTTTAAAGAATAATTACAGTGTGTCATTCATTGCTGTAGTCAAGTGAAAAGTTTCATTTTTGTTCTAATGTTTCTGGGCACATTGATGCCTCGAGCCTATTGCTGCTTCTAGTGGATGCACTTAAATATATTTTCTGCATGCATGCATCTGTGGGTTAAGTGTTTTGAGTGCACCTTAGAACATCAAAGAGCAGGCATTTGATAAGAATGTGGGCTGAAGCATTAGAAAGCTGAAGAAGAGGTAAGCAGTAGTATTTCTTTCCCAGTTTTTGACTAAGGAGAAGGTAGCATTAAATGGAGTGACTTTAAGTCCTTCATGCAGAGCAGACTGTGATTAGGGGTTTAACTCTGCAGCAGCGTCTTTCCTCTTCTCTCTCTCCCTGTCTCTCTTTTCGCCTTAGCCGCAGCCTTTGGGACATATACGCCTCTGTGCGCCAAAGCTCCGTAGCATCTTCCTCCTGCTCGGAACTGCGTCTCTTGGCAGTCTGACTTACAGTGAGCAGAAAGGATAAAGAAAAGAAGGCAGGGGAGAAATCCCAGATTAAAAGAGATGTGGCCGTGGGGTCTGCAGCCATTTCCGGCGGAAAATAAAGTTGTAAAGCAGCAGAGCAGAGCGTCCCGCGTAGGTCACCTAAGGGAGCTGAACTGGCCCACTGACAGTATTGTGCACCCCTTTGGTTCTGCAGCAGGGAATGGGTTGTTCTTGTTAGGGCTGTAGATGGAGCTTACAGGTTGAGAGGGAAAATATAGACTTCAAGTATGCACGCAACTCAGGTGACACTATGGTTATCAATGTTTAAACACTGTTAGCAAGGAAAAACTAATGACTAATGAGAATGAAGATATTTGGGGTCAGTGCTCTCAAAATTTTACGCAGTGTGGCTTTAAGGTCGTAAATGTTATGCAGACTCATATTTGTGTCATGGGGAAGTTGTTGGTGACATTTTGATTAGATTATACCGGGGTCACCAACCCTATGCCCGCGGGCACCCAGGGGCTCTTTGGGGAATCCCCAGTAGCCCTTGAGACTTTTTCTAAAAACTGTTGAATTTCTGGCATCTTGATGTTAAAAATAGAGTTATTTGTCTTCTAGACACTCAATATTTTATTATGATTTTTTCACATGATATGCTTATGTAACACCTACGCTGTTAGGCAAAGGACTGTAGGGTATGGACCAGTTCTAGATTCGAAAGGAGTGGTGTGTAATCCAAAATGAGAGCCAAAGTCAATAAGTTTAAATGGAAAAGCCGGCAATTTACTTTACATAGACAATAAAAAGGA
This sequence comes from Neogobius melanostomus, assembly GCA_007210695.1. NCBI lineage: Eukaryota > Metazoa > Chordata > Actinopteri > Gobiiformes > Gobiidae > Neogobius > Neogobius melanostomus. Next base: position 2,637,864 of record VHKM01000073.1, on the reverse strand, counting down.
CAGACAAACATCAAACATTAATACTGGCACTTCTGTTAGTTACCCGTTACACCTTTATATTGTTTAACTTTTGAGATGAGTTCAATAAAAGGTATGTTTTACTTGTTTCACTTATTTCAACAAGTTTTGTTTTATGACCGGTCATTTAGTTACTTTGAGTGTTTTTAATTTAAACCTATTCTTAAATTACTTTAATTTAAGTTTAATCTTGGTTTCAGGTTTATATTATTCACTCTTTTCAATTTTCAAACACGTTTTGTCACTTTAAAAATGACACCATAGGTACCCTTTAAATACATAAATAAAACAATTATCAAAAGGATCCAGTAAACAATTTGGCTTGCAAAGCAATAACAAAAAGAAAATGGCTTCTAATTGTCCAAAAACTTAGCAAAACTTAAATTGTGGATATGTTCTGAGTTCAATGTAGGCGCCCTTTAACGTGCGCTCAAATCCGTTGGAAAAACTCCACAAACGCTCCTCAAACCTTGGTCTGGGAGTCAGTGAGGTTCTTTGGTGGAATGCGGACCACGCGCGCCTCGCGAGACGCTGCCGTTGATCCTGAGAATGTTCCGTTGGGTGGCTCGCCTTGGTCTCGACTCGATCCTGGGTCCAAGAACTCGATCCAAGCCCAAGAACTGAGGTGTTCTCGGGGTGGGGATAAAACCTGGCCTGTGGAGCAGGCCAACAAGGATCGCAATTAGCATTAAATAAATTACATTCAAATAAAAACACAAATCCATCCGCTTACAAGGCTGCGGAGGCACGTAACTTGAGAGAGAAACAAAAAAAGAGAGGCGACGATTTGTTTTTAGCTGAGCCGCTTACTGTTACTGGGAAATAAAGCTTCTTTCCACATAAAATGAACAAACCACCGTAAAATAATCAACATTGTGACCAACAGAAATAAAGTAGAAATGCAGAAAACGTTAAGTTACCGTTATCTGGTCCCTGCCGTCTCGGGCAAAAGCGTAACTGCCTCGTTTAACCGCAGCGACAAACGCTGCGTAAAAGAATACATTTATATTAACTTCAGCACCAAATGCTGGACAAGAGAAATAAAATAAAAGAGCAAATATATTGTTACCGTTTCTTTGCTCTCTGCCGTCTCAAGCAAAAGCATCGGCCTCGTTTAACCGCAGCGACAAACACTGTACAATAAATAAGTTTGCGTCAACTTCAGCTTCAAATGCTGAGCAACAAACAAAACTTTCCAAATAAATAACTCACCGAGACTACTCTCAAAGGTTTCACGTCTCGTAGACACACTCTTCCCTCAACCCGGCAAGGCAAACGGTGTGTAAGATCACTTTTCGGTGTAGTTTGGGTCAGTTTTGTTCGTAACGGCTGCACTGCTCTACTCGCCCGTGCGCTCTTTTCAGACTCCTGCCGCTGACTGAGCCTCGGCCAGGTGGGGGAGGGGCATACGCTGAGAGCGTCTTGAATCAGTTATATTGATAACGGTTTACAATGTAACTTTTTATAATAACATTGTAAATCCCACTAATTATATATTTAATGTCACGTAGTTTTTTAACTGTTTTAAGCGAATATTTAATTAGTTATTTATTGTCAGGTTTTGTCCAGTTACACCAGTGTTTATTTGTAACGGGGGTTACACTTATTTGTCTATATTTAAATAGTTTAACTTTAAGTCTTTGTCCTCAGCATTATGGGTTTGGGCCTCAGCTCTGACAATTTGCTAAATGTCTCTCCATACTCTTCTCCTTCTTTTACCCTGAGCTTCCCTGTATAATAAAGCTTATGAACAAAACATCCTTAAAAAACAGAAAAAAGTAAATAGAGCCGCAAAGCGGCGATTATCGGCCTTTCGCTAACTGCCCTGCCCAGCGCAAGGGGGAGCTATCGTGCCCCCTGTTTTCCTTAATATTACAGTATTATTGCTACTACCTTTTATGTATATTTTTTTCAAGCATTCCATATTTATTTATTTTTTGTATAAGGACACTAACGCCCCCTATCAAAATATTACAGAAGTTTGTGGCGGCGTATAACTTCTGTAAAAGTTATCCACATAATCTGCGTCTGCACAGAACGAGCCACATCACGCCTCTTTTACAGGCAGGCAGTGTGGCTTTTTAATAAGTGAGAGAAACACAGATATAAGTTCCAAAACTGCCGCATTTGGAGTTCGTTCTTGTCCCTTCACTCCGGCCGCATCTTTGTCCTCAAAGTTTACAGTGATCCCTGTGTCAGTCACAATCCCAGACCAATGTATTATCTGCAGAAATTAAACGTGCCGCCGCGTCTGTATCCTTTGGAGACTGGGGCGTGGAGCATCACCCTGCATCCACGTGTGGTCTTGCACTATCAGACTATAATAACTGGCAGAGGCGTTTTGTGCGTGTCTGTCTTTAATCAGACAGTCATTTTCGGTAGAGGTGGGTTTAATTAATCGATTTGAATCAATTCAAAAACCCTTAAATCGATTCTTAGGTTGTGTATTTCAATCAATAATAACTACGGAAACTAAATGAGATCGGTGCACGCCACGGCGCGTTCCTCTCCTCATTTTGAGTGCTCGTTCCTCTAGCCCTCCGGGGAGCAAAGTAAAAAAATAGCTCCCCCTGGATATGAAATGGTTTTTGCACGTGTTTCCTTGTCCCGCATATCTTCCAAACAAAGATTTAGTGGTTTATTTCCAAAAATCTTGCCAGACTGCTTCAATCTGATATCTATGGTGGCAGCCATGTTGTTTACTGTCAAAGGTCTGATCGGCTGTGCCAGTGCGTCAGTACGTGCGTGACCACAAGAATGGGTGTTCAATTCTTAAATGTAAATATTAATATTTTTACTAATGTAAATACTGATATTTTTACTAATTTACTAAGTTAGAGTTAGTTTCTACCACTTCCAGCATTCTTCTGAGAATGTCTTCCATATCCAAGTAAAATTGGTACCGCGTGATATCCTTAACCAAATCGAAAATCAATCAAATTGAATCGTGAATCGAATCGGGCCCTTACGAAGAGAATCAAATCGAATCGATTTGGGAAATCTGAATCGATACTCAGCCCTAATTTTTGGGACAGTTTGGGCTAGATTTGGGACAAAAGCCTTGATAGTTTGAGACTGTTTCGGGACTTTGGTCACCCGACATTAGCCTGGCCTTAGCCATCCGTAAACTCCGGTCAATTATATTTTCCCTACATGTACGTCTGGGTTTGATCTCAGTGGCTGCGTTTCATTGGTTGAATTTCAACCTACCACTCGGCGAGCGAGGGAGGCGGGTGTTGTCGGTGACGTCAAGCATTTGCGCCGCATTTGCTGGTTGTAGTTCGGCAATGGCGGCGGATACGAACGTAAAGGAAGCTCTTCAATCCGTTCTGGCTCAGCTCCCAAATATCCAGAAATTATAACTGAAGCCTTGGAATACGCAAGGAATGCTCCCAAGAGTTATGATAGCTCGCTTCACTCAACACGGGCGCATTACATACGTCACGACCACACGCTAGCGAAAATCAGATCCAATCGTTTCAAAGGAGTTCACCCCTCCCACCTGTTAACGGAGCTCAATTGAGAAAGTCCAGACCCTCTGTACGAAACGAAATGAGTACGAGGGGATGATAAAACCAGGCTAACCCTACATGGGTGTGATTGCATTTATTTTTGATTGGAACGACCAAATGGAATTTTCTGTCAAATAATTTGAATTTCCATATAAAAAATAGCTCTCAGGCCTAATATATCAGCAGGCCTTTATGCCTTTACTAAAATGTTTCTGGACCAGTTTGACAAACAGCCATTCACAGGAAATATTTTGGCTAACAGCACTTTACAACGATACATGTTTGAAGAATCTGCTCACGCGCTGTTCCTCTGCCCTCTCTGCTGTTGTGAAAGATGAAACAGAGCAAGTTTGGCAGCTGGCCCAAGGGGAGGCGCTAAGGTGGATGGGTTAAGGGATTAATAGGAGATACTACTTCAGAAATGGTTACATCTTAACAGCAATCTTCAAGGAATAATTATCCACTAAATGCAACGGCGAAAACCACTCTGCGTCAATGTCCAAGTTGAGCAATTGAAGTAAACCTGACATTTATACCCATAGGAAGTCTTCAACATTCTGTATGAAATGAATGAAACACTTGCTTTCCGAGGGCAAGTTTGTCAGAAGTTACTTTGTATTCAAGGGTGGACTGAGGACAGAGTAAATTGTCGACGCTTAAGCACTCTTAGTCTTCATTGTGAGAATGTATTAGTAGGTATTAGAGCTGGGCGATAAAAAAAAAAAAAAAACTCTATTTACGATTCGATTCGATTTTTTCCCCCATTTAAAAACAAAATAACTGCGAACTATAAATATATTGAAAAAATATGTATTTATTGTGTTTAATAAAGTGAACCAACATAAACAAAATTGCAAAGGCAAACCCTTTCTCTAACTAAAAAGTCACTATGCAGTGTGCAACAAAGATTGTTAAACATCCAAATTATTTATACTGTATTTGGATTAAGCTAATAAAACACAGGCACATTTGTACAGCAGGACCGTATTCCTCTAAGCAGAGGGCAGAGAGTTAAAAAAAATATTTTTTTTGAAAATATGAATCTATTTGACCTACCAACTCGAGTTTTAAATCAAATCGATTTTTTTTTTCGATCAATGTGCAATGTCGAAGAAAATTTTATTTTTCTATTGAATACTGCTCAAATGTAGGGCAGCACAATATTCGATTATCCGTGTCACAAGAAACCACAATATATTGCCAATCACTGTGGTCTTCCATCCAACTTACACATTTTTTGTTAGCACACCCTAAAAAATTGTCAAGGTTGGAGGTGGAGTTAGGGATGGTCGTCTTGAAGCCCGGGATTCGACACCGTGTCGAAGTCTCATGGCGCATGCGTTTCAAAACACTTCTTCAAAACACGGTTCAAAACGCGCATGTCACGTGACTCAGACTGAAGTGTTTCATGAAACGCGACAGTTTCAAAACACTTCACTGGAGGGCGTCTGTGTCGAACCTTGAGCAAACCAAAGGGCTTTGAAAACCTTTCTCCATGTTTGTGTAGTGTTTTAGTGCCGCACGTGAGTGCGTTCAGGTGGCAGAGTTGGTAAAGCTGCTGCGCTTAAACTACTGCTCATCTGAGTAGCGTGAGTACGAATCCCAGCTCTGACAGAATGCTAGATGGCAATCTGAATTACAGACCTCTACTCTTTTGTTAAAATAATTGTTAATTCTACCATGTCTTTTATAAAAATCGATTAGCAAAAGGAAGCATTGAGTTGGAGGAAAAATGTGGAACATTTATGAGAATTGCTTCATTGGTTTATTTTTCTAGTACCACTGTGAACAATAACACACTCGGGAAGAGTCCATGTTTTAATAGCAAATAAAATCAAACAGAATGTGGTTTTATTTCACTCACAGATGAATCAATAACATATGGTTGAATCCTGAAACACTGTAAATGCGGTTGTAATGACACTTTGCCACTAGATGTCACTGTGGAGTGATTGTTTCGAACTGTGATTCGAGGCTCCGGCACAATCGCTTCAAATGCTTTGGAGTTTCATGAAGCTTCACTTTGCCCATCCCTAGGTGGAGTGAAGAAAATAAAACCCAAAATGCAGGACTGCAACAAAACTGGTGTTGTTTAATAAAAGACGGAAAAAAAAAAAAATTAAAATCCAGAAATGACACAACTCAAACAAACCAGGGCTGACATAGACAATGACACGACAAAGGACAAGGGAAACACAGGGGTATAAATACACAAGGAAACAGGGCACAGGTGAAACACATCAGGGCGGGGCAGGCAATTAACACAAGGGAAGCAAAGCAAAATCACAAGGACGGAACACACATGTCAAAATAAAACACAGGACTAGACCACATAAGACAAGACAACATACAAAAACTGGGGAACAAAAGACGAATCATGATATGTGGTAACTTAAAAATGTGAAATGTTTAGTTTTAGATTTTTCTGGGTTCATTTTAACCTTGATAATTGCATCCCCCCCTCCCCTCATATTGTGCAGCCCTACTTAGATACACATTTCTATCTAATACTTATATGTCAGGAACAGAGTATTGACTCAATATATTGTGTGAATGTCATTTAGCACAAATGGTGAGTTTCAGGCATTATTATATTTCCCATTGGTGCCACCAAATGTTGATTCTAGACTTTGGTCCTGACATACGAACTGTGCTGTGTTTTATCAGTAAAGTAGAGGAATCCCAAAGCTGTAAAATAATTCACCAATGGTCCATATCTTGTTCAGCTGCAAAAAACCTTTACTTCTCCAAATGATGCCTAAAGCAGGGGGGCTACAAAGAGTTTGAAAATAGGAAAGGGGCATGTTTCCAGACTGCGTTTATGAGGCATTAGGCTATGACAGGGCTGCTCTGGAGCTCTTATAATACCTTGGGGATTTCATCATGTATGCTTTGAAGTGCAGAATGACAAACTGGGAGAGGGTTTGGGCTGCGTCAGGGTTAGCTTCCTTTCTCTTTTATGAGAGGATTAGCCTCTCTGTCTCAGCTCGAGAAGGAGCTGAAAACCCGCACGGGTCTTACACTTAAGACTCTTTACTAGTTTATGTAGATCAAGTATCATCAACATTGTATGTTTTATGTAGCTTTTGCGTTAATAGGCCACTGTGTTTAATAAAAGATGATAAATAAGTAATAGTTTTGTACTTTGTTGATCTTATTTGTATTAATCTTTATTTATTTAAAGGGACAACACATTTACAAAAAGTACAATATAATTAAAATGCAGGATTATAGGCTAATTTCCATCCTCTGTCCCCAACTGGACCAGGCCCGACTATTCACGCAAAGCAATCTATACACACCCACACACCCTCTGGAAAGAGTGAGAGTGTGTCACACAGTATCACTGTCTTAACACTCCTCCCCATGTCCACCTTCATACCGCCCCCCCTTCCCATACCCACCCTCTCAAAGCAACACCTGTCCTGCCTTCCCTTAAAGCAGCTGGCTGCCGCCCATCCCCTCCACCCCCTGCACCTTCTTTAATGCACACTTCCCTGTCACTGCCCAGCATGGACCTGCCAGGAAAGTTTTTCTGACGTTTGTGGGCAGCCTGTAGTGTTCTCTGGACGGGTCTCTATCGATACATCTGCGTCTTTGGGTTAAAATAAGTTTCCCACTATTGATCAATGATCACCAACTTGATTCTGATCCGTACCGGGCACAATTAGCGCTGTGAGATAAGGCGCAGGTCGGGGACACAGTTTGGAGCAGAGAGCATGCAGAATACAGCACAGGGCGGCACGGTAGTACAGCGGTTAGTGCTCGTGCTTCACAGCTAGAAGGTCCGGGTTCGATTCCCACCAAGGCCGGGGCCTTTCTGTGTGGAGTTTGCATGTTCTCCCCGTGTCTGCGTAGGTTTCCTCCGGGTACTCTGGTTTCCCCTACCACTAAAAACATGTACAATAGGCCAGGATGAATGAGAGTGTGTTAGAGAGTGCGCATGGGGGACGACAATGGAAATTAGCCCAAGGCTACAATCTGGTGTGGCTTGTTCATTAACTTGCACTGTCCCTAGCAAATAAACCAATAAACTCTGCACAGCCAGGTGTGCGCCCTAGGTCCTGCAGCTGCCCCTGTCCTGGGAGAGGCTGTGAACACTGAATGATGCAAACCGTAGGGAGTGTATTTATTGGTCTTACCACGCTCGTTGTGTGTCTGTCTGGGCGCGCGCCTCTTTCGCACCGCTCTGTTCAAGCCTTACGTCAGTGTTGGGCGAATGCGCGTTGAGCTGGTGAAGTCGCCTGTCAATAGCTGCCTAGAGCTGAGCTTTTACTCACACTTATTTTTATTTTTTTTATTCACATTAAAAACAATACAATTTGTATTGTTTTTATCCAGCATTTTATGGTGACATTTTATTGGATTTTATCTGCGAACTTAACTGCTTACCCTCCTCTCTGGACACAGTGCCAATATGCCACCCAAATCGGCAAAAGCTGAAAAGTTAGAGGAAGAGTGCGTGTCACTCAGCCAAATGAATGAGCTGTTGCATCAGCAGAAAGACGCTTTCACGGTGCTATTGCAGCAACAAAGAGACCATTTCCAAAGCTGTCTCAAGGTTTTCGTGGAAAATATTAACACCAGATTGGACTCGTTGACAAACGAATTACAAGAAGTGAAAGTGAGCCTGCAATACACGCAAAAAGATGTTGATGATCTGAAGGCAAACACTGTTAAACAAGCTGAACGCAGCGACACAATGCAATCGGACATTTACAAAGTCTGTGACAGTTTACTGACAATAACAGATAAATGGAATACTTTGAAGGACAGTCCAGATGGAACAATCTCGTGTTTGACGGAATTGCTGAGTCACCCAGTGAAATGTGGACCGACACGGAAGAAAAAATCAGAAAAGTTCTCACGGAGAAGCTACACCTGGAGTGGCCGGTGGAGGTCAAGCAAGCGCATCGCACCAGCAAACCCGGAGTGGGCGAAAGACCAAGGCCAATAGTGGTTAAGCTGCTGCGCCACAAGGACCGAGTCGCTATACTCCAACGCGCAAAAGCACTGAAAGGAACAAATATCTACATTAACGAAGACTACACAGACGCTGTCCGAAGGAAAAGGAAAGATCTGCTGCCAGATTTGAAAGCGGCGTGCTTGAGAGGGGACATTGCCTTCCTGCACTACGATAAACTCGTCATTCGCCCTCGGAGCAGTACACTGATTCATCATTAGGACAGTTGCACAATTCTGGTATGTTAAAGCATTTCATTTCAAATGGCAACACATCTAGCATTGGAAGTTAGATTTAGAACACTCAATAAGGACAATTACTGAAGCATAAGAACTGGACTTTAAATACCCGCAATATGAATTACAGAACACTAAGAACGACCTGAAAACAACTTTGCTACTAGAACTGTTAATGACTGTCAGTATTACACAGAGGATCTCCACAATTGCAAATTCAAAAACGTTAACGCATTCTCTATTATCCACTTCAACAGTTGAAGCCTTTATGCAAATTTTGATCACATTAAGAGCTACTTAAAACAATTTTCAAAACCATTCAATGTAATTTTAATAACAGAAACATGGATTCATATTGACAGAGAAAGTGAAGGTTATGAGTTTATAAGCATAAACAGAAAAAACAAGCAGGGTGGTGTGTAGCCATGTTCGTAGACTCAAATTATAGTTATAAAGTGATAGAAAATAAGACTATTAATTAGAAATTAAGACTATTAATTAGAAATAAACCAAGAATGATCAATTATCCACAATATTTCAAAGTTGAGGATAAAACTCTTAATAATATGAATGAAGTAGTCGAAACATTTAATAAATTCTTCGTAGATGTTGGCCCGAACCTTGAAAAATATAATTGTGAGTTCATAGACATAAATCCTATGTCAATGTTCCTCAAACCTGTGGAGGAAAAGGAGATACTGGACATTGTTAGAGGGTGTAAAAATAAAACCTCGACAGATTATTATGACATAGATATGAAAACTTTAAAAACTGTTATTGAAAGTATCTCTAAGCCGTTAACATACATCTGTAACTTATCGTTGTAAACAGGACAATTTCCTGATAGTATGAAAGTTGCAAAAGTGATTCCTCTGTTCAAGGCAGGAGATAAACATCTCTTTACAAACTACAGGCCTGTTTCCCTTTTACCGCAATTCTCCAAAATCTTAGAGAAGGTTTTTAACTCTAGACTTGACAGCTTTATTGAAAGAAATAACTTACTCTCTGATAATCAGTTTGGTTTTAGGAACAATCACTCAACCTCACACGCGCTCTTTGATATAATTCAGAATCAGAATAGGTTTTATTGCCATGGTTTGAGAACAGGTTCACAACTAGGATTTTTTCTCGGTGCAAACGTGCGACATAAAACATATAACACAGATTAAGATAAAAATAAGCTAAACAACTTTAAACTATAAGGCTATAGGGGCATGCGTAAAAAATATTAAATAAATAAGATAAAATAAAAGTGACATATGGTAAGATGACAACTATTTGACATTGAACAACAGTGGGATAATTGATGAAATAACTAATGCTGTAGATAACAAGAAATATACAATAGGGTTATTTATTGACCTAAGTAAAGCATTTGACACAATAAATTATGACATATTAATTAATAAGCTAGAACATTATGGGATTAGGGGGTAGCACTACAGTGGGTCACCAGTTACTTAAAAAATAGAAAACAATGTGTGAAAATAGGTGATTATCAGTCGAGTTGTCAAGAAATTGTGTGTGGTTTACCTCAAGGGTCCATTCTGGGCCCAAAATTGTTTAATATGTACATAAACGACATTTGTAAAACATCTCAAATACTTAAATTCATCTTGTTTGCAAATGATACAAAAATTTTGCATCAGGAGACGATTTACAACAACTGTGTCAGATTGTTAACTTGGACCTCAAGAGTGTCAATAAGTGGTTCAAACAAAACAAATTATCTTTAAATCTGAGTAAAAGCAAAATGATAATATTTGGCAACAGTAATTACAATGCTCAGGAAGCAATTCAGATAGAGGGTGTTGTTATAGAGTGAGTGCATGAAATAAAATTCCTTGGAGTTATTATAGACGATAGAATTACTTGGAAATCTCACATTAAATATATAACTACTAAAGTTTCAAGAAACATTGCAGTAATAGCAAAAGCAAAGCACATTTTAAACATCAACGCTCTACATACCTTATATTGTTCTCTTATACTGCCCTATTTAAATGATTGCACTGTGGTTTGGGGTAGTACTTACAAAATCATATTAAAACCAATGCTACAAAAAGAGCTGTTCGATTAATTCATAAAGTTGGGTTTTGAACCACACGAACTCATTATTTTTAAAATCAAAGATCATGAAGTTTTGTGACATTGTTGAGTTCCAAACTGTACATATGTTATACAAAGCAAGGTACAGACTGTTACCGGGCCAAATACAAAGAAGGTTTCAAGGAACGTACTGGATGTTACGAATTACATGATGAATTAAACTTTAGGATTCAGAAACATAGCACAACTTTGAAAGGTTTTAGCCCGGCAGTGAGTGGTGTACAATTGTGGAATAATTTGGAGATGGAGATGAAACAATGTCCAAACATCAACCTGTTCAAATATAAATACAAACAAAATACTTTTGAAAAGTATAGGGAAGAAGAAATGTGTTGCCTCTAGGGGGAGCAGCAAGACCTAATTGCATTTAAGTGTTGTTGCTCTGAATGGTTGTCACTCTATTGCTCAAAGATACAACAAATAAATAAATAAATAATTTAAAAAAAGGCTATGAATCTGTTGAGAGGGACCCCCCCCAGGGCAGCTGGGTGGCGGTTTGTGGATGGGGAGCTACTGCCCTCTTCAAATGGCCCGCTCTACACCCTGGCTTTTTAATGCATTACACTATGTAGGGCTTACATAATACATTATAAATGGAAAAAAAAAAGAGGAAAATTGTACACAAATTAATATTATATAGTAACGTGCCTTTATAACATAAAAATAGTGACTTTCGGTAATGTTACCAAGGTTTGGCATTGGTAACATGCTGAAATATATTATATTAAGGGTTGCCGTTTGTTACTTGCTTGTACTAAACATCGTACATGAAACGAGACCGTGGTTGTCGTTGTGCTTCGTTTCTGTTATCTATATGAACATTTCAAACAATGCTTTATAATTTGGTCTGTGTTAAAAAAGCCGCTTTGAAGTGTAACTGGTTCTCTTTTGCCAATGAGGCAAATCAAAATATGATGCTGCTAATTGTATGATTGATAATGTAAATGCAATAGGATAAAGTTATTTTATAAACGGGTGTGCATGCTGCAGAGGTCGTGCATGCGACTGACACGGTTCCTTATGTAGCATTATCATTGTTGTTTCGTAATCAGTATTACTCCTTCATGGGGAATGTATACAGTACATGAGTTTCTGTCATGTAATGTCTTTATGTAACTGCAGATGTATATAATCTTTTTTTTTTTTTTTTGCTGTTTCATTGTTTTTTTCCATTGTTTGTTCCACTATATTCCTTGTGAAATGAGAATTTTTTGTTGTATTGATTTTGGGGGGGGGGGTGGGCGCTTATAAGCTCTTGCTTCAGCCCACTCCTTTTGAGCAGAATGTTTACTGCTCAAATAAACGAATAAACTAAGTGTTGCTCCCGATGTGTACTGTCATCAAACAGCTACAGTTTGCCGAGAAAGTTTAGCTTTGAGTCTCCCACTGTCAGGGAGATCGAGTCGAACGGGCAGGATGCTGAAGTGTTGATCCTGCCTGCGCTGTGCCATTTAATGAACATACACGAGTATTTGACCAATCTTCACCAAATAAACAACAATTTAGCGTGCCCCACTATTTGAGACCCACCGCCTTAAAGTATAGGGAGGAACTATACAGGGAAGGGACTGAGATCCTTTTCATTCTAAACAGAACTAACATTTAATGTCATAACTCGTCTAGCTAATAGTTGGGGATATACTGGCCTGGGGTGGGATGTAGGTGTGATGGCAGATGTTGGGACTGTGTGGGTGATTATATTGGTCTCGGGCGGGGTGTAGGATTGTTGTAGGTGGGGTTTGAGGGATATTCTGGCCCGGGGGGGGGGTGTAGATGTGTTGTGGTGTGTTGGGTGTGTGTGACATTTTTACCACGAGTATAACGAACAGAGAAAGTCAGAGAAAAACAGAGAACAAGAAGTCAAAACGAAGATGGAGAGAAAAACTGTGCCAAGTGTCAAGGCCAGAAATATCCTGATGCTCGGATACGGAGCCATATCCGGATGTATCAACAAGAAATTCACTTACTACGGGACAAGATTTCTTAGAGACTGAAAAAGGACTTAATGACACGCTCCCTGTGGAACCTGGTAAGAAGACTGGAAAAACTGATACTTGCAACCTAAAGTTAAACGATACAGTAACGTTCCCAAAACTTAACAGACAACTTGGTGCCAGGCCAAAGCAAAGACAACATGCAAATAACCACACGCACATAGCCCCTGCCTAACCACGCCCCCATCGTTCTGCATCTGCCTCAACACGTTTCCTCAGCCCCACCCCCGGTCAATGGCCGCACGTGACCTCGTGTGCTGTGTATTTCCCATGTCTTGATGTTTCTATATGTGCTTTGCCTTAACTTAACCTCATTGTAATTTCGCATATCTTCTTTTGTAAGGCGCATTGAGTTGCCTTCTGTACGAAATGCGCGGTATAAATAAAGTTGCCTTGCCTTGCCTTGTGAGGGATATACTAGGGGTTTGGGGGATGTGCATGTGTATTTGTTATACTCTGTGTGTTTTATAAACAGCTGCTTGAGTCCAGTCATATTTGTAAACATGTTTGTAAACAAAAACACCTGACAACTACCCCCACCATGGACAACCACCCTCAACTCACAAACCCTCCCAACACCCCCCAGCACCTCCCCAGAGAGCTCCCCCAATGCCCCGTATAAGCATATCCCCCATGAGCCAAATAGCTCCACAGAAACAGCCTCACTGTGATATTAGGTTTTTCCCAAAATGCATTTTCAGGGTAAATACTCGAAATTCAGTTTGAACTGTAAAAATCACAAAAGTTACCTCCTCTGATCAGAAGAAACCACAAATAATCCAAAAAATATAATTTTAAAGTGTGACGGCAGAGCGATGAAAAAGTGAGTTTATAATGGAAGTCAATGGGGCATAAAATGCCACTAACATGAGATGAGGGAGAAAATGTGAAAACTCATAAAAACAAAACAAAAACTACTATTGATCTTTGATATACCCAAGGGTGTTTTAAAATGTAAATCCAAATTCTGCCCAAACTCACTTTTTATAATGGAAAATTTGCAATTTTTTGTGTTAATTATTTTGTCATTTTTTAAATTGGCTATAAAATTGTAAAATATTTAGATATTTTTTCAAACGTTGGTAGTTTTGTGCAGAACTGAAGTGGATTAATATAATTATGTAAAAAAAAGTTTGAAAAAATGTTCATCTACAATATTTTTACAGACAAAAAAAGACAAAACGTGGCACAAAAAGCCACTAACATGAGATTAGGGTAGTACATTTGTACTGGATGCATCAATGACCAATATAACATTTTAAAATTATATTTTGAAAATGTTGGTCAAAATACGTTTTGTAACGTCTCAAATATGGAAAAAGTTATGGCCAAATTAAGAGCAAAAAATTGCAAAAAGTGGCACAAAATGCCCCAAGATCAATCAAGGCTAGTTGGACACGCTGGTAGCCTGCATATTTTCTATGTTGCATATTTTCTATGTTGCATATTTTCTATGTTGCATATTTCAGACTTTTGCTTATCATTTCGTAACCATAAGCGATCTGTGGGCTCCCTCTGAAGTACCTACTAAACAGTAATGTCCTAAATAAATATTAGGGACCCTATGCCCTTAATAAAGCATCCCCTGCTGTCACAGATCAACACTGACACATTTTACAGTTTAGAAGCATCATAATACACAGGCTTATAGTCGAGACATTTGGAAAAAATATCATCATTGGCCGAAAATTGGCATCAACTTAGGCCTTAGAAAAACCCATATCGGTCGACCTCTATTCTTTATCGACTTTTCTGAACTACTTTTACAACAGATTGAGTTTGACTTCCCTCTTTGCTCTTCGTATGCGAGCAGCTTGATGCGCAGCACTGCTCCTTGGATTATTCGCCTGTTTGCGGGATGGGCTCAGGCTTCAGGGGCATGTTGTTCGTGTCAGCCGCACTCAGTGTGTCATCCATCTTCCTCACTGATGGACTGATAACTGAGGTGCATTGTGCGTCGGACAGACACATGAAAGTGACTAGAAAATGTGCTTGTTGAGTGGCTTTCTGGGAGGCGGTAAATGCATTGTTGCGTGGCTACGTTTCTTTTAACATTGTGGTGAGAACGACATAATGATTCAGAGCTCTTAGAGGGGAAAAAATGAAGGAAGAGGAGTAAGTTGTGTATTTCTCTGGAAAATTCAGATTGTAGGCAGCAGTAGCTCAGTTGATGGAGCCTTTTCACATTCTGGGTGTGTGGTTCCATGATTTAAGTTAAATTAAATAAAATAAACATTATGTAGAAAGTAGAGTAAAAAGAGTAAAAGTGATATGTTAATGACTCATTTCATCATTTACATCGGTATCTTAACATGAACCTAAATTATTTTCTCACCTGAAGGTCTGTGTCATGATATCCACTCTGCTTGCTTGAGTCTTAGTCCTCTTAACATTGACCAGGCCCTGCTTCAAAATCACAGTCATTGTTGCGGATTTCAGTGACGCATGCTGCGTGTTCTTGCTCTGTAAGGCCTCAGCACACACTGAGTTGCGGCTCAACAACTCAGCGTGTGCACGTCACCATGTGAAGTGCATGGAAACACATGTGCAGTCATTATACTTTCATACTAGTCATAGAGGCGTGCACAATATTTAGCCCTAGTTTTTTCTCTGTAGTTTCCTTCTTTGCCATGTTACTACCATAGATGTATTGGTCACCACAGCAGCCCACAGCTCAGCAGAGATCACCAGGGGGTTAAGAAGCAGAAATTGACTCGCCTTGTTCAGTTTTAACGATCATTTCCCCAGCCCTAATAAGATTAATAAATTGTCAAATTTACTGTATATTGGGCTTTTTCTACCTCCACTGGTCTCTCAAAGTGCTTTACAAACCATTTACCCAGTCACACTCTCATTCATACACCAATGTATGCAGACACTGGCGGAAAGGTGGGTTAAGTGTCCTCTACTAACCCTCTACTAACTGAACTATTGTATTTCCAATAGCTTGTACATGTCAGGCTGGTACACTATATAGGAGTAAAAATGCTCCTTAAATATCAAGCAGCTTGGTGATGTTTTTGGGCATGTATCATGGCTTAATGTAGCAAATAAATCAACAGGTTCCGACTGTGTTGTTAAATGCAGATACAAACCATTTCCATATGCTATAAAACAGTTTTTATGCTTTTAGGAAGAATTGCTCTGCACTCCCTGCAGTCGTTGTGCTATGGATCCGCTATAAAATACTGTATCTCTGCATCCATTGGACTTTATGAGCCTTATATGGTAAAATGGAAACTGAAAATTAAAACCTGAAGTCCTGCTATAAATATTGGTTTATGGTAGAAGCTTGGGATTCCTTTTCCTATAAACTGATTTTTGGAGTTCACAGAGGGCAGTTGTGATTGGTATGCAGACTGCAGATTGAAGTGTCAATCAACACGTGGAGCTTGACTACAGCAGAGCTGTCGCTGCCGCTAATCCCACCTGGCCTTTTTGGCCCATGACTTGGGTGTGCACAACTGCACACCACACATCCCCAACACATCCCCAAACTGTCAGTGTCGCCAAAGCAGGGGTCAGTGACAGCGCAGTGCCCTGACTGCTCAACACTCGGCACCAAAGAGATCTCCTCTGGGAGGTCAGGCCTCAGGCCACCAGCCACAGTTTGGCATCTGCAGAGAACAGGTCCAGCAGAGTTGTGACAGCAACATCTTCACATGCACAGGATCAGGCACCTGTCTTTACAACGCCCAGGGTACATGAGAGGAGGATATGTTGGTTTCATTTCCCCTTCACTGTCAACATGCCAGCTCTTCAGTATGCATGATTTGTTTTTTAAAGTTAGTGGGTTGTAAGTGCAGGCATTATGAACAAAGTAACTGAAGGAAGCCTTTCCATGAGACTACTGTGGTATTTAATGTAAGAAAGACTTGAGAAAGTCTTATGACCCCTGAATTGCATGGTGCTCAGAAATGCCTAGTATTCGGCACATTCCCCTTTTGTCCTGTCAGACTGAAGCACACACTGTATATTTAGCACTCCTTTATTACACTCCTTGCCAATGGAGGGCAGTGTAAAGCCTGTCTTAAAGTAGCGCCCACCCAACCCCTGACAGCAGGGTCACTTGCGAAATGTCTGAACATACTAATTACAGGGAATCATAGCGAACGCAGTCAAAGCCTCCTCCTATGGCCTCCAAGTCTCTTCTCTTTACTTGTCAAGATGACAAGCAAGAGAAAATTATCACACAGAAGTGAAAGCCTGCTAAATGTGTTGATTTGGTCACTGTCTTCTTCTATTGTACATCAAATAGGCACAAATATTGTGTAATTTGTAAGCAAAAAACCAGCAAGGCAGATTCATCTTTGATTCCCTATCATGCCAAAGTGGTCTGTTTCATCTATACGTTCTCTCGTTTTCTGTGCTTTACTAATTAGTCTTTTCACTACCTGCTTTAAGGACATGGACAAGCACCCCCAGTAATGCAGCCTAATTTATTATCTCCAGCCAGTGTGAAGAGGTTTGAAAGCAAGATGTTGTTAACTTTTTACTCCATTCTAAAGTAAATGAAAACTGGAATCAAATGTTCTAGTGTTTTGGAAACAATTTTGTGGTGTACAGCTGTAAGAAAAACAATCCTTATAACAGCAAGTTGTTAAAATGTCCTTTACATAGTACTAGGGGTAAAAGTTTGGTTTACCTGACAGTGTGAAATATTTGATATCTTTTGGATTTGTTTGTGTCTTTCTTTGCCAATCAGGCCACTTTTGAATGACAAGGATTCTAAGCGGCAAATTATGCATTTGAAACATTGGCAAATGTAGCTACACGGTGAGAACTGTGCTGACACCAGACCTGTGCTGTTTTGTTTGGATATATTTGCAATAGTCTTGCTTGGCCTATCAGCTTATATATAATCGTTCAAAAGATTTTGAACAAAACACATCCGTTCTTTGGTTTTGGGTTTGAATCATTGCAGTACATTCTTTTAAGCATTAATGATAATGGTGCATTGGTTTTACTGTATATATCTCGTTCCTGGACACTCAAAGACGCTTTACATTGCATTATTCATTCACTCCATACTTGGTGGTGGTAAGCTACTATTGTAGCCACAGCTGCCCTGGGATAGACTGATGGAAGCCAGGCTGCCAACACCAATCTCCGACCACCACCAACCACTCACTCACTACATTCACCCAGGCTTCCATGTGTTCCCAAACAGTCTCCCACCCACATACCAACCAGGTCCTTCCCTGCTTAGCTTCCGAGGTCTGACGGGATCAGGCAGAGCAAAGGTGGTACGGCAATAGGTTGGTTTCAATTTGTATCGATGAACTCAAGTTGTTTTTTTCCTTTACATATACGCCAGTGGGTCACAGGACCATTTTCAGTTGGTTGCCTAAAATAGAGCGTTTTTCCCTCTGGGGGTAATACAAAAGTTAATGGGATGATTGGGGTGTCGATAAATTGTTTAATTTATTTTTAGTGTCTGCCTTATAATCAGTGTTAAATACTAAAACATTAGTTGTAATAAATATTTTGATTTTGACTGTGACTTATGATAGACTGAAGGTGGGTCCCAAAGCCCACCAGCTGTGAAACTCTGACCTGAAATGTATTATTTTTACTCACTACCACAAAATATCTTCATAAAATCCATCAATATAAATACTTAAAAAAATGTTTTGTGCAAATTAGAACTGAAACTGTTTTGAAAATCTTTGGTGATTTGTATTTTCCAGTTTAAGGTCCATTATTAAATAGATAATTTAGTATATGCTTTAGAAAGATGTATTTAGTAGATGTTTTTTCCTCCTTATATTTCAAATCTGTGATATATGTCCAATGATAAAGTCAAAATCTTGGGCATTCTGTCCCAGTATGCACAACAAGAGCATATGGAATTCTACTAAATAATGTTACACATATTGTCCCATGTCTATCAAAGAAGAGCGTTTTCTCCTGGTGGTAGGTAGGATTCTCACCTCGAGCCTGTTTGAAGTGTGTGTGTGTGTGTGTGTGTGTGTGTGTGGATGTCTCTTCGCTTCTGTGGGTCGACAGAGAGGCACGAGTGATTGACTGCGCAGAAAGCTTTGGCCTGTACTCCTCTGAACCCATTAATGCAGGGGCAGTACACCGCTTTCATTCAGAGCTGGCCGCGGGAGCCATTGGGGTGGGTGTATGTGTGAAGAACGGGGCACAGCAAATTTGCATCACATTCATTGGGGGTGTTGCAATCTCTGGGCGAGGGGCGGTGAAGGACACGGGGAAGAGAAATCTCATCCGTGAATATGAGTTGGCCAATGTCCTACTAATGTCAGGCCGTGGCTCTGAGCGGTGCTATGCAAAACCTCACTGCAACTTCATTCCACTTATTGCTGATATGATCCGTGGGGTTGCCGGGGGAGACAGCGACTTATTACTGTACAGACTGTGGACATTAAATGCGCGAGAGAAAATGTCCTCCGTCAGTTTTAATAAGAAGCTGATAGCCCGATGATTTCACTCCCGGCCTTAAGCGCCTCCAAAGTATTCACTGCGGCATTTCTCAGGAGTGTCAAATCAGGTGTCTTGTTGGTACGCTGGCACAGATGGTTTAATGTTATTGTCTTGACTTGAATATTCTGAGCGTAACTCAGGCCTTGGGCACAGCAGGTGGTTGGCCCTTTGATCTTGGTGCGGAGATGCTGGCTGAATTTAAATCACAGGGCGACATCTCAGCTCCAAAAGGATCCCACGAAATCCGAGTTTCCACTTTGATGTCATTGTCCTCATGGATTAGCATTATTAGTCTGGGATGTGTATGCAAACCGACAATGCACAAACCACATTTTGCTCTCGCCATATGTTTGTTCCTTGGTCTTCTCCAATTTGCATTTAGCTGTCTGTCAAGTATATGCACCATAAAGTAAAGAAAAGGCTCGCCAAGACTTCAGAAAATGACAGCTTTCAGTAGAAATAATTCTGTTTCCTCAACTAACAGTATTTATATTTATATGACTAACTTTGTTATTTGTTATATCTTAAGCCCCGCCTTAACTAAGTGCATTTTCTTCAGTTTGGCTTTACCCAAATCTGACTGGAGCTTAAACAAAAGCTAATTTGTCCTGGACATCCTTTGTGGCATTTGTCACTTTTTTCATTGCACTTTCTTCATTATGAAGCTTTTTTGCTGTGTTTTCAGCTTTTTGTTTTTCCTGCCGCTTTGTGTGGTTTTTTGTCACTATTTTGACTTTTTTAATTTTATTTTTTCAAGAAGCTTTTAGATGTGGGTAAAGCCAAATTGGAGAAAATGTGTTTGGTTCAGGTGGGGGTTAAGAAGTTAATGATCAACTATTAGTTAAAAATGGATTTGGTTGGTAGGTAATGCGCATGCAAGCAAATGGCCAATCTCCTTTCACTCTCTGATGTTCCCCTTAGTGGTCTGCTCCACAAAGTATATGGTTCCATTCATATACTCTGCATCTTCAATCAACAAAGTGTCTATTCCAAAAATCTCCACTAATTTCTTTCTCTAGAGATCTTCTCTGACAGCTCCAGTCCCAGCATTCTTTTACAGCTATAGTCACAATATTTTCCTCGAGAATCTCCAAACCATCTCGCACTGCCCGCTCCGATTCTATCTGCACAACATCCGTCCCAGTGAAGTCACTCCTAATCCGTCCCTTCCTTATCACGAGTTCACGAGAACCTCAAAATGTTCAGCTCCACCACTTCTGCCCAATCAAACAAAATCACTCCAGGTCACACGGAGATGAAAGAAATAGCACATTTATTTCATCGTGGCATATGTATTAGTTATCAAAGGAACACGTTATCCTCAAAACTGATTGTGTTGGAGAAAGTATAAGGATTTGTAAAGAAAGTTGGTGAAATAGTGATGGTTCAATAGTTCGGTCACAGCAACGGTAGCCAGGAAAACAAGGTGACTGATATGAATTCCTATCTTTAATATTTTGACTCAACTGGACATGATTACGGACTAAATTTGTTTAAAAAAATGTTGTTTTATTTATCATATTTTAGTGGAGAGAGAGAGGGTGGGACGTGGGTGGGTTGTGGTATTTGTTATTCTTTGTAGACTACAAGGTTAACATGTTTTATGCATATTAATCTCCATGGAAACGCAGGATCAATTAGTTCTCTGTAGAGGACGTTGCATAAACTAAATAACCACAGACTTTGCAATTTTGCTATGACCTTTCAATGTACAATTGCAGTTTGATTTGCGACTAACTTGCAGCTCTAATTTGACGTATGTTATGAAATGTAAAAAACACCCCATTCTGTCTTGCAGCAAGTTTGATAAGCTACCTAATAGTGCGCACTACCTCTGTGTACCGCTACTGTGTATCGAAGTAATTTCAGGATGACCAGCGATTCAGTGGCTGTGTCTGCTGTAGCCTTAGGCGGTGGGGCTGCAGTGGGTAGGGAGCGCCAGCACCAGTCAATTACCAGTTAATAAACAGTGGAAGTTTTCTATTAGTGCTTGTTAGTGCGTGTAAAAGATTGTGGCTATGCGAAGCCGAGGGAAAGCACTGTGACCATGGAATTAGAAAAAAAAAAGTGCACCCACATTCCCTTGGTAATACTTGGGCCATTGATATAGGCCTGTGGCTCTCACACTGAGGTATGTGCTGCTCTGATACTACACAGAGTTCTTCCACGGACACACAGATGTCTTAAAGTTAGAGTCTGATTTAGTTAAAAGGTGGGGTACAAAGCGTGACCACTGTCTCTTTTTAAATGGTAATACGAAATTAAAAGCAAGCTTGGTTGCCCTGACTGTGTTGTATTTGTAGGTGCAATGCCTACTTGTTTTTGCCCGAGGATCTGGCAACCCTCGGGGGCAATCTGATTGGAAAAATGTGCAGTGGGCTCTGGAACCAAAACAAAAAAGTACAACATTTTTACCATGGAAAATGTATCTATAATTATCAACAAATTAACTATTGTACTGAACCCTTTGGGGACATAAATTGGCTGTGTTTATCAAATATTAATCTGTTTATTCTGCCTTTAGTCCTGCTAATGGTTGTGTGGGTGAACATTTAATGAAGGTGAGTGTTTTCTCCTGGTTTAGACTTGGTATAATTTAGTGTTTGTTTTGACAGTCAAAATATTAGTTGGCTATTCACCACCAATAATAGATGTATAGCTGAATGTTGAGGCTAAGGTATTTTGTACATAATCCCTTGGGAAATGTTTGGATTGCTGCATTATTAGATTTGCCGTTGTGTATTGCAGAAATAGGCCATATTTTGTGTTGTTTGCCCGTGGAAAGCAATACTTTGTGTTGTGGTGTGCTATTTTGCTACTTAGTTTTGACAGGTTACATTTGATATTGCCATGCTTGCAGTCCAAAAATGTTAACTCGTGATAATTTAGTTTTGGAACATGCTGCAAGTACTTAGAGATACTCACTGATAACATTAGAATCTGAATACTTGGACCCTGTGTGGGAAGCCATAAATGTGTCCTCCTACAAACCTTAGAATAGATTTGCTTACTGTGCCAAAGTGCCAAAAGCAAAAACCCTGCATGTCCTATAGCCTTAGGAAGTAAAACATTAATTGGATTTAGGGGAGTCACTCTTCTGCTGAGAACACAACTCTGACAGCCTGACAGCCATAACCTGAATCATTAAACCCCAACGCGTGTCATATTAGACCAATACTAGCGTCTCTTACAGCTTACTATGTTGGCACATGCACAAGGCTAAGAGTTAATGTGTCCAACTTGGCAAAACACGCAAAAACAGACCGCAACAATAAACATCCTCGAACGAGTACCATCGCGTTTACTCGCCAGTGCCACCTGGACGCAGCATATGGAGTGGCGCCCTCTTGGGGTAGTAGCCAGGACCGACTTTGTGTTGATTAGCAGGTCATTGATACAAAACAGCTGGGAGGCCACCCTGACACCGGCATCTACAAATCTCACTGTAATTAGCCCACTAGCCTGTTTCCCACCTCCATCTTTCTTCCCCTTTCCCCCCAAAGCCCTCCATCAAACTAAACCTCGGCATTGTTCACCCTCACCTCTCCTTCCTCGCTCCTCCCTGCCTCGACGCCCGGGAATTAGCTTACTAACTGCAGCAGCTCAACAGACGCTAACAAACTGCGCCATAAACGGGGACAGGCAATTGACTTCCAAGATAGCCAGATCCCATTGATTTCTAAGTAGAGCTCTTTCTGTGATAGGGCATTAGCATGGGCACGGGCCACTGATGCGGTCGTGGCTTTAGACTCCAGATTTTCCTTCAGTGCTTGTCGATATAATTTGCACATGCACAGGTGAGAAGGATCTTTGTCGTTCCGCGCACACACACAACTCCCGCCAGTGGCTATTTAAAAAGTCCAATAAACGCACTGTGGTCTTGGTCTATTGATCATGCCTGGTTGGTAATGGGAGCAGAATCTATTCTTTGAGCCTTAGCATGCTTACAAGGCCTTTAAGTAGTGTATATTTAATGTTGCTGCAAATAAGAGAGAGATGTTTATGTAACTGGAAACATACAGCAAAATACATATTATAAAACAGATCTACTCATATTTTTGTTACGAAACACTCTCTTTCCATTAGGGTTTGCAGAACAATAGTAATCAAATACACACACAGTAATTATAAATTCAAAGACGCAAATGATCAAATCAAAAAGCAGCGATTGTTATGTACAATATTCCCTCCGTGATGTCTTGTATACTGCTGTCCTGCAATTTAGACCTATTTCCACAATTTCACACATTGCATTTGTTGCTACATCAGAAGGAATGTTGGGGGTAAGGTATTACAAAAGTAACAATATATTACTTTTTTCAGTAACTAAGGAATATAACACATTACTTACACAACATATGTTAATATATTTGACAATATATTACAATTCAAGTAACTCGAGTTACAAGTGCCTTTGAATGTGAACAACAACAGCAACAACAAAAAAAAAACTCTCCCCAAATAAAATGTAGCATGCCAAATCAAGTTGGACACTGGTGTATAAGATCTGCAGGAGGTTGTTAACATCAAAACAAAACACAAGAGAATGGGGAAAGAGAAGGAAAAGTAAATCTTTGACTGCACCCCTGCCCAGTGGCATCACTACCATTCAGTCCATTGCCAAAAGTAACTCAGAAGCAACTCAAAGCAGTGTAACTCAGCTACATTTTTGAAACCGTAATACCATATGCAATAGGAACACATTACGTTTTTAAAGCTATAACTACTAATATAGAACATAGTTCAATGTAAAGTAACTTGCCTAACACTGATCAGAAAGAACAATCATGTTCTATTGTGAAAAATGAACAGCTTATGAATAGGGGTCCATCAGGGTCCAATGCAAAATATACTGAGTGTAAGAGTCTCCTGTCAAACAAAAGTTCCTGGAAGTGTTTCAAATGTGTCTTCTGAACTTGATTGATTTTAAAACCCATACTGTAAATGAAATACATCAAATATATCAAAATTGTGCAGCCACTGACAATAGAGGCAAAAGTACTGCCGTTATATTACATGTTCTTTATTGATTAACAGCAGCATTATATAATGTCATCAAGATAATTACATGTTTCAAATTGCCATTCTATTCAATCCACTTAATTTACACATCAGACACACATCAGGGCCCTCTTCTAAAGAATCCCTTGGCACTTTTCTGTCTTTGAATTTCTCATAAGGTCCGACAAACCCCTCTGGTCTTGCTACACTCACTCTTGGGACCACTAACATACAAAGCAATCTGAGCCTGTGAAGATTGGCCCTACGATGCTGGGCCGTCTCAAGTGACTGATAAAAATCCTCCGTCATTGAACTGCCAGAACCATTGGCTATTGCGCCACATTCCCTTCGGTCCACTGCGAGCCGCTTTGCCTTTACCACAGGGCTTCCATATGGGTTTCAGTTATAGTGCCTTCTTAATTACCTATCAAAACACATTGGGCTGCACTTGATGGAGTGGAAGCAGAAGGGTAAAGAGAGATAAAAGGCAGACAGGGACACGGGAGGACGTGCTGACGGGAAAAGTGAAAGAGTAGCTGATGGGTTGATAGATAGCTGGACTAATGCATTTGCACATTCAATTTTAATAGACTTGGTCAGAACATTTTACATGCAGATGGAGAGATGTGACTTATCGCCTTTGCCTTGTTAATTACCGAGCAACTACTGCATGTAAAGTTCAAGAGGCAGCACAAAGTAAACAAGCAACATCCAGAAGGGCATGTGAAGAGTATTTTCAGACTAGTCAGACTCTGGCGGGGGCGTTCTGTGTCTCCTCCCTTTTGGGCTAAGGTTTGTTCCAAGTGCTCAGGTTTCCCCTACCCCTAAAAATATGTACAACAGGATCCCCTTTGGGGCCAGCCCTCCCTTAAAAAGAGATTCTTAATCTCTGTGGGACTTTCCCGGTTAAATTAAAGTCAAATTAATAATCTACCTTTTTCCCGATTTATCTGGAGTCATGACCCGACGGCAAGGAATGTTGGGGCGCAGGAAATAGCCGGCACAGATAGAGCACGTTTGAAGCGGCTGCTGCTGGTTCCTCAGACCTGTGGTTCGCATTGCAATGGAGAGCTGGTTGACGGGGATTAGTTTCTGTCTGTCCGGTGTAAGGAAGCGTGTCTGTCCTGTGCTGCTTGCAACACATTGATGCGTAAATTCAGCCACTCAAACTCAATCCTACCCTAATATAGCAAAAGGCTACCAGGGCCAGATGGGCTTTATGAAAAGGATGTCTTACTGTCAGCCGCGTCTTTCTTCAGCGCTTTTACACTGGCTTACAGAGCACCATACCTTCGCTGCTTGTCATGGTGATCTAGACTCTGCACAGCTGCCCTAGATTGACAGGAGCAAGGCTGCCAATCTGTGCCATCAGCCCCTCCGACCACCACCAGCCACTCTCTCACTGACTCACTACATTCATCTATAGACAAGGTGGTGCTGCCATCTGAGCCACTGTCACCCCAGTATTTTTAAGCCAGATATTTTCTCTAACCACTTGTAGTGCCTTTGTTCCCCTCCAGCTGCAAGAGATTCACCCTTGCATATCTTGTGATATCTTTAACCTCTTAACCCCCACCTTAACAGAGCACATTTTCTCCAGTTTGGCATAACCCAAATCTAAAAACTGTAACGCCTCATTTGAAAGGGAAGACCTACAGAACCGATCGAAACCTTTTTTTTCACATTTATGCCACATTTTTTAGCCACTTTTTTGTCGTGTTTTTGTTGCTATTCCGGCTAGTTTTGTATTATTTTTGTTGCGTTTGTGTCGATTTTTTGTCGCAGATTTATTGTATTTTTAAATTTTTTCAGGGTATTTGTTGCTTTTTTCTGAAGTATGTGTAAGATCTGTGTGAGTAAAACACAGGTGGTGGATGGCGGGTAACTGATTTTCTTTGCAATTTGATCACAAGACAAACGTAAATTCTGTACATTAGCTTTACAGTTTCTATGTAAAGATTAACAGTGTAGATTGATTTTTTTCCATGTTAACAAAGCCCGGTGCTGCACAGAAGATGGGAGGGCCCTGGCCACAGTGAGCAATAAATTACGTGTGATTGATGTTTACCGTCGCCGAGTATGACAGTAAAAGACGCGCTGCTCCTGTCACTGACCCCCATCCACACACCCCTATACTCACCCCCATTTGCCAAACCACGACTCCCTGACTTTCACCCCCGCCCCGCACTGGAGAAACAACACACAATTAGCTTTTCCGTCTGTCACATGGCCCCCCTCAGCGGTCATACTACGGGACGATAATAACTTCCTGGCAGGCGCTGCGCTAGTTCGCAGAGCAGATTACGCTGTAGGGGGTTTGACATACACTCTGCCATACACTTTAATGTCAACCTCCATCTTTTAGTTTCATGGCAATAAATATATTTGTTTCTTGTCTGTGGCTATTATTTGAGACATTATTAACCTCTCTTTTGAATATGTTCTTTCCTCCATCGCTTGTTGTTGCATTCGCTGAATGTATTTATGGAATCAGAAACTCAATCACACCAGAAAATGGAAAGGATTTGTGCCTGTTAGGACTATTCTGTTTGCCTGATAGGAAAACAAATAGAAAATCAAGTTTCATTTAGATTGATATTTGCTAATAATAACTACGGGGGGCACAAACTAATAGCATATTCAGTACGGGGAGGAAACTCGCTGTTGATTCTGCCATTTTTCCACATCCGGAAATATCACTAATTCAAATTTCCACCAAAGGACTGGGCTTGTTTGAAGATAAGATAAGATAGGACTTTATTGATCTCACAATAGAGAAATTCCTTTGTTACATCAGCTTTCAACAAAACTCAGAGGGTGCAAATAGTTAGGAAATGTATACCTGTATACCTTATAAGAACAGGATCCTTATAAGGTATACAGTTTTGTCAGTGTACAATTATACAGTTTGTCTTTGTGTTATTTGTTTCTTTTATTGAGAGCCCCATTAGCTCCTGGCTTAGTGAAGTAGCCAACGCAAGAGCCAAAGTTTTAACTTCTTTTGAAAATAACTTTTTTTTTTTTTTACAATATCTCTTGTTCTCTGATAAGATCCAAGAGACCATGCAATGTATGTTATTCATGTCCTATTCTTTAATTCCAAGTTTTTTATGTTTTTAATCCAAAGCTTAAATTGTTACAGTATCACACATATCTAATAGGCGTTTGCCACAGATAATGCCGTACCGGACTCTAATGTGATATGCCTTTGCACTAGATTTTTAAACCAGATCCTCCTCCTGTAGTCACACTCTTCTCCAATATTCACACTATGATAAGCTTTGGATTATGACCCTTTGAGTGAAACATTTGTTTGTGTAATTGACTCCTACTTTTTTTGTATTTCAGTGTGGTAGAAGAAGACAGTGTGAATAAAAAGGATGTTTCGCTAGTGAGCCATACCTGTATAATTAATTCCCTTTTGCTGTTTGTAGCTGGAAGCTGCCCTGCACCATCCTGTTCACTGCGCATTGTTGGGCTTCTCTGCAGCGAGCACCTCCTTACCTCAGGGCTACCTTTGGGTACGTAATGCGCCTACAAACACACACACATAATTCACTTTAATACATGTCAAAGAATAAGAGCGCATGCATTTTAGCTGCTGATAAATCCCACTTTCAATTACTGTAACATTTAAATGACCCTTTTAGTCACGTCCTCGTTTATTAAGCAGGTATAAAATGTATCTTAAGGCACTGGCCATTTTTCCCGGTAAAATATCTTGCTAACTGTGAATAAATGTGCTCTGGAAGCTAGAGGTAGTACAATTCTTTATGATGAAGGAGCTAAACTACACACAAAGACTATATACCATTACATTGTCTCTGGACTAGAGGGATTTGGAGAACGGTATAAAATGTATAAGAAAAAAAAGCACGCTTGCTATTAATCTTTAACATATCATTGCCCCTGCCAAACAAAAAAAGGTATGCAATTTATCGCATAATTCCTGTTTGGTCTAAAATGTAGTTACCACAAAATGTAGTTGTAGTGTATATATTACACACGGGTGCAAAGAGAAGGCCTCCACCAATCTTTGCTGAAGTAGTAGTACCATATGATGTTATAAAAATAACGAGATGTAATAAAAGTAAACATAGATAAACAACAATGTTAATTTACTTTACTTTTAGCCATTGATTAAAGATGCTGCAATGAAATCTATGTTTGCATTACATTCAGAAGCTCAGATGGAGAACATAAGACACTGACATCTGTCAATAAAGTCAATCTCTGAGGTGGCCTTTTGCTGCTATGACCCTCATGGCCATCTAAATAAAGACTAATGTTTGTAACCCTGCTCTTTTATGGTACAGGCTACAGAGCGTGAATGGAACTGGGTTCAAACGGTCAAATGTCATTACTTTTTACACTGTGCTTATGTGCTAGAGGGAATCTGAAACTATAGATACGGAGAGCACAAATGAAGTCAATATGCACGAGATAATGGTTTTGTAATTAGGTTGTTGTTTAGCGTAACTATTTTTCACTTTAAAAAAAAAAGGGTTTCCACTTAATTTAACTTTCGTGTTCCACACACAGTGCTATTATCCCTTAGTTCTGAATGCCTGCACATTACAAAATAAGCGCATTGCAGCAATTAGGAAGTTTAAGTTTTATTATGAAGGAATTGGACCAGGACTCACCGATAAATGTTGAAGCTATTTCAAAAATGTTGAAAAGTAAGTAAGTAAGTAAGTGCTTGCGTACAACCTTATGAGGAAATTGTGTTCAGGTGTTCAGGTATTAACGTATTAACTTTCTCTTTAGATGCATTGTTTTCTATCACAGCAACAGCAGTAATTTACAAAATGTTATTTCATACTTTATAAACACAGTTGAGGCACCCATAGTCCAGAAACATCTACACTTACACATCACGCTCATTCACATTCTGCTGTAAAGTACAAGACAATGATATGTTACGAGTTAAGCTTGTGAATATAGCATTGAGGAGTTGGTTTTGTGCCAAATTTACTTTGTATCTCCTTGATTCAATGAAGCAAAACTAGTGACCTCCTGCTGTCTACTGAGCATGTCATAGAGTTTGTCTCCAATTGCTCTATAAAAGGAACTACACTGGCCTGTGTACTTTTGGTGAGAATAATTAGCATCGGAGAATTCCCGCCTCCAGATGTTCCCACCTCCCTGGCAGGCTTGTCAAATACGGGCTGACACTAATCATATTAAAGTGAGATGGGCCATAGGGATTTGTGCGCTTTGATCAAAGTAATGACATTGTGTATAATCGGCCTGATATCCTGCACATCCCTGTTTGCCAGCACCTTCCTCGTCCCACTTTTTCAAACAGTGTGATTCAAAGTTGGACAATTGTGTATTATTATTAATATTAAGAAAAACTAGACTTGAATACTAATTTGCCTACATTAATAATCATAAAGTAGGCAAGGCAAGGCAAGTTTATTTGTAGAGCACAATTCAAAGTGCTTCACAGTTGCATAAAATTGTAAGAAAACAGATAAAATCAATCAATAAAACATCAACATAAAGTTAATCAATTACAGTTAAAGGCAAGAGTGCAGATAAAATACTTTTAGTTTTCATATGCACGGGTAAAAAGAGCTGTTTTCAGCCTGGATTTGAACATTGTCAGAGTTGAGGCCTGTCTCACATCCTCATGAAGACTGTTCCAGATTTTAGCTGCATGAAATTGAAACGCAGCCTCACCGTGTTTATTATTGACTCTGGGAACCACCAGGAGACCCCTCCCTGAAGTTCTCAGGGCCCGAGATGGTTCATACGGCTCCAACATGTCAGAGATGTACTTTAGTGCTAAACCATGAAAAGCAGAGCTGTTTTAAATTCTATTCTCTGAGTGACAGGAAGCCAGTGCAGAGACCGGAGCACTGGACTAATGTGGTCGTATTTCCTGGTTCTTGTCAGGACTCGAGCAGCAGCGTTCTGGATGTACTGCAGCTCTAACAGCTCATTTAGAAAGGCCAGTGAGCAGGCCGTTACAGTAGTCTAACCTGCTGGAGACAAATGCATGGATGAGTCTCTCTAAGTCTGGTTTTGACACTATTCCTCTGATCTTAGCAATGTTCTTCAGATGGTAAAAAGCTGCTGATGTTATTGCTTTGATGTGGCTGTTTAAGTTCAGGTCTGAGTCTATGATTACTCCTAGATTTCTAACCTGATTTTTTTGGTTTTAGAGAGAGAGACTCAATGTGACTGATAACACTTTGTCTTTGTGTCTGTGGGCCAAAAACAATGATCTCAGTTTTGTCTGAATTTAGTTGGAGAAAGTTGTTTTGCATCCACAAACTGATCTGTTCGATGCAGTGACAGAGTGTATCTACAGGCCCATGTTCACCTGCCGTCAGTGACACGTAGATCTGAGTGTCATCTGCGTAGTTGTGGTACGACACATTGTTGCTGTTTATTAGCTGACCCAATGGAAGCCTGTACAAGATGATTAAGATTAAGTTGAATAAGAGGGGTCCCAAGATTGACCCCTGGGGGACTCCACAGGTCATGGAAATTTTGTCTGAGACACAGTTGCCAATTTCAACAAAGTACGTCCTATCTTCGAGATAGGACTTGAACCAGTTTAGAGCAGTACCGGAGATTCCCACCCAGTTTTCTAACCTGTGAAGTAAGATCCCATGGTCCACTGTGTCAAAGGCAGCGCTCAGGTCCAGCAGACCTAAAACTGAGACCTTACCTGCATTGGTGTTCATATGGATATCATTTGTCACCTTGATCAGAGCTGTCTCAGTGCTGTGGTTGGGCCTAAATCCTGACTGGAAAGTATCAAACACATTGTTAGATAGGAGAAAGTAAGTGAGCTGTTGATATAAGCTGCTAAGCTGCTCTTATCATGATCAGACTTGTTATTTGCTGTTCATACGATCAAGGTTTACTTTCACACGTTTTATATAGTACTGCGAGTTGTAAATGTAAACCTTATTGGACCTCTTGTGACCCTACAATGTTGCAATAAAAAAGTACAGATGAGATCCTCATTTACCTGCGATCTATTGTATTTGTTTTAGAAGAATCAGCCCGATATTTTTTGACGACTACAACTTGTTTTTCCTTCTTCTTCATGACAACATATACAGAGACATGGGGAATAGCAATTCTCCTCTCACTACTTTTGATACTACGTTTTGGAATAGTGGATGTGATCTTCATTTTGAATTTGATCTCTTTGTCTTCAAAGTACTTTCTGTCTGCACTCAAGACCATTACCCCTATACAATCCTTCACACTCTGCAATTCCTCTCTGTGGTTCTCTTTTATTACAAGGAAACACAATTAGAATAGGATGGTCCATTACAAATTGTTCAGAAGCCTCAACAGATTGAAGCTGTTAGGCTTTCAACTTTTTCCAGGAAAATGGTCAGCAATCAAACCTGTGTGCTCCTGGCTTGGCGCAGTGCATCCGTGACCACAGCATCTTCATCTGTTATTATTATCTTATTTAGATATATTTGGAGTTGGAAAATGCCCGTTTTGTACATTTACACAACTGGTTATATGTGGACAGTGTATTTTCCTCCGGACTGGGAGTTAGAAGGTTGAGTAAGTGTGTAGCGCGAAGGGCTTTGTTAGCTACAGATGGATACAGATTCTCTTTTAGGCGCCAGCGCTGTAAGATAAGTCCTTCCTATCTTCAGCCTTTTTTTAGCCTGTGCAGTGGACCATTATTTGTTCTGGCTCATTCTCGAGAGCCCACAAGGATCGCTCCTGTCCAGATTCGGCACGCTGATACAAATCAAACAAATGATTGCATGCAAATAAGGGTTGAGCGCGGCGAGGAACAGCTAAAGACTATATTTAGCTCCTGTCACATCCGCACAATGTGATTCAGAGCATAAATCTTGTACAGCCGTGTGCTTCTTTTTCTTTTTTCAAAGGACGTTTTGTTCTGTCTGGACATTCCCCCGTGCCACACACAGGGGTAATGAATGAAATCATATTGAAAACCTGCAGTGACACTTTAATTGTTTGGAAATGGGAAAAATTGGAATTGCATTAGGGATAGGTTGAGGGGCTCCCGCTGCTTGTTCTCGCAATTTGCATTGACAGGTTTTCACAAAGGCCAGTCTATCCGTGGCAGCACAATATACAACATTATCTTTCCCACTTTTGCAAACTCAATTCCGAATAAATTGGGGCGCTGAAGGAATGTAAATAAAAACAGAAAAGTAATAATCTCGTGAAGCCTTACTTCTTTCTGTGTTAAAAAGCAACAATAGAGTACACATGAAAACTGAGATATTTTAGCATTTCATGAGAAAATTAATCGTCTTGAATTTGACAGCGGTACATCTTGAGTAAGCAATGACAAGGGCCTCAAAAACAGCAAAAATATGTGCGATTACCAGTTGGAAAATGTTAGTATGTCTGTAGGGATTTTCTATATGAAAGGGCAAATCCTGGGGTTCCCAACTTTTTCAACCGCTGTAGCAAAACGTTTACAATCTGAATTATGAATTTGCATGTAAACAGTTTACTTTGTTATAGGACTTCAATTCACAAATACAAATTGTTTTCAACTAAGATGCAATGATTATATTCTTCGTTTTGTTATCTTGGAATCATCTCGAAACCACCCAACACAATGACTTGCTGTGACCCCCTTTTTGTGAATTACTGCTCTAGTATACAGGAGGTGGACAATCCATTTTGTTTTGTTTTATTTTAGTTGTCGCTATTGGCAGAATTGGATATTTTAAGAAGTTTCAACATGTAGTTGCTCAGTCAGCGTAGAGACATATTTCCACGGACGTAGCTGTCAGAAAAAGCCTAAAAGTACTGCCGTTGTGTCCGGTAACATGACACATTCCCATTATATTGTTTTTATATATTCCTTATCTTCTCATTGGTATTCTCGTAAGATCCAATTCCCTCACGGTTATTTGATTACAAACTTCCCTAAACTTGTTTCTTGACTCTGTCTTCACATATTGAAAACATCTCATTGTTAAACAAGTGATAGCTCTCCCAGATCTACAGTACAAGAGCCCTCTGTTCTGATGAAAAGGCTGCAGCGTTGGAAGAATTTGTTTGATCTGCAGCGATGACATTGTGGATCCATTATATAATATGTTTAAAATTCAGTTATTATAAAGGAATCTGAAGAGTTGTACAAAAAGAAGTGCAAAAGACCAGGTCTAAGGGAATTATACTTGACTGAATCTAAAATACCTGCAGTGAGATGGTGTTTAACTGAAGACACATTTTGCACCGATTATTTCTATTTAACTTTCAATAGTCTAGAGCAGCCATTCCCAAAGTCCGGGACATCGCGGCCCCCTTATTGATTGGAAAATCTCTCGGGGCCCCCCAAATCATAATAATTTACTCCATTCAAAAGAATTTGTTATAATTTTACAGCTAAAATGACATTAAAGGTAACATCTATCTATGACAGTAGACTAAATACTGGTTTTAAACAGATAAATGTATTTTTCCTTTTAAAATTAACTTTTTTCATTGTACTTGTTTTGCAGACCAGCTTTTGAGGCGCCCCTGTAGTGCCTCCAGTGGTTCCCCACTTTGGGAACCACTGGTCTAGTGTCTATCTGGGCTCAGTTTATCTTTGGTGTAGTAATGTTAAATTGTGTGTATTTACACTACAAAATGTCAGATAATTAAATACTAATATATAATGATGCAAAATGTGTAAAGAAAGAATGTCCAATGGATATATATCAGAAATATAGACATGAATAACTTGCAATTAAAGCATGGCTATTTCTGTTTGATTAGTATGACATACATTTCTAGATTATAAATCCAGATTGTATTTTGTGTGATTTTTCATTTGTGGCATTTTTCCTCTGAGAAATCCTCTGATTCTCTTTCTCTGCCTGTGAGCAGAGGTTGGACAAACAGCTCACTATAGAGCTGTATTTTACACAATAATTTCATCATGACATATTTGATTTATTTGTTGTTACACTGATGTCAAGGTAATACTAAATAATATGCAAATCACTGACAAATTCATTATTTAAGATTTTCTTGGTGAACGTCTATAATATAAGCCAGGACTGCTCTGATGTTCTGACCTCATCTCTGCCCTCTCAGGTCGCTGGTGGAGGAGACCCATTGCAGGGCCAGATAGAGATCTTTTCTCTCAACAGGCCTGTGCCCAGGGCAGTCAAGAGCCTGCAGCTGGGCTCTGCTGTCTGCTGTCTGGAGTATGTGCCGGAGCTCTGTACTGATGAGGATGAGGATGCAGTTCCCAAGTCTCCCACCGCGAGCAGCGCCAACCTTTGTGTTGGTTTGGACGATGGGCGGTAAGACCACAGATCTATGACGCTCATGATTACAAAACTCTCTGTGGCCGCACAGCAGAAGTAAATACGACTGTGTGCTGCTTTAGAAGAGACAACTTTAAAATTGGATTTGTCAGAATAGATACACTGTGAAAAGTATAAAAGATAAAGCCCTAATAGAATGCCACAGTGTTAACTATAATATCCCATTTTATCTTTTGTTGGGCCCCTGTGAGCTTTCTAGCTTTATAGATACGCCTGTCAATAGTTCATCTGAGCACAAAATCAGAGATGATACCCAGACACAACATCAGTGCTGCTTCTGCTGCTTAGATCACAGTATTATTTTCTAATTCAATAAAGTGTCAGAGCCCTATTCTGTGTGTAATAGGGCTAAGGTTTCATCATCCTGTCTGCACTTTCCATCTCTAGAAACTTACAGCACTAATTTGAACAAATTGTCGTTGGTGGCATTTTAAGTGATGACTTTATTTCTGGATTTAGATTGTTTCTGGTCACTGCACACACCAATAAGCGCTATTCAAGAAGAGTAACATGGCTACTTGTATTTGTCAGCCACAGTGCAGTAAACAGCTGTCCGTTTGTCATCCTGAAGAAGACAATGATACAGTGAGGCTCAGATGGCATTTCTAACATGAGAAAGACAAAGTGGTTCCTCATAAGAAGCGCTTTGCTCTGCAGTGCACTATTAAATCAAACTGTATGAAAACAAGGCACTCTGTCTTTTGAAATGACACTCATTCATCACATTGGCTTGTTCTGCTTTGGTTATTCCAGGATTCTGGTGTACGGCAGCATGGACACTGCAGCTCAGTGTGTATTGACCCTTCAAAACCCAGAGGGGTGCCCGGTGCTGTGCCTCAAGCACTCCTCTCTGTTCCTGTTTGCTGGCCTACGGAACGGGACAATAAAGGTTTATAGAAGAAACCGCAACGGTAAGACTCTGCAAGGCTGTTTTGATTCAGAATAAAAATACGGTTTCGATATGAAGTACAGTGTGTATTGTAGGGCTGAAAAAAACTAGTCGATAAATCAACAACAAATCAATTATTGAAATATTTGTCAGTTATTTTAGTGGTCGACTAATTGTTTTCTGGTATATACCCTTGACTCTACAAAGTCATTTAAAGTTTTTGGATGAAAAATGACTTTAAAAAGGTATAGTTTGTAAGCTTTATTTGTAAATATTCTCAAATATGTCCCCAGATAAATCTTAAGACAAGCTTCCAATCAGAGAGCAGAATGAGCCTAACAATTGTTGCCAGGTCTTATGCCTAAAATCAGTTTGGAAATGAACATAAGAGGACTCTGTCTCTCACAATCCCAGAACCTGTTCCCAATCAAGTCATAGCTAGTGCTAGTGCAGCCTCCGGCTAAATGGAAAATATGTGTAATGTTTGAATAAGGCAAAGGTTTTTAAAGCTGGAATAAATGCATTAATCCACGTACAAACTTCAGTGGTCTTCATAATTGGTATAAGGCAGGTGGGCCTGTTTGGTTTAACCCAAACATGGCACAAATCTGCAACCAAATGATGATAACAGTCAGTGCACGCTCATTTTATTTCCACACACTGTGATGACAAACCTCACCTTACTTACCCCAATCTGTATGATTCACTTTAATTTAATATCCTGTACGCAATGGAAAGCACAATTTTGTTGAAAGATATGGTGTCAAATTAAATGTGTGGTGAATTAATTTTGATAAACTTCCTTTAAATGGCTATATTCATTCAGCGTGTTTCCCGTAGCTATTGAGTTTCACACTCGGCATGAATGAAAGTAACACTTGTGCGTGTGCGTGGTATGTGACATGTTTAGCCAAGCATTGCACGGGGCCAAAGGAGGGCTGCATCCTATCTCAGCACTATCCACAGGCAGCGCTGGCACAATAGCTCCATCACCATTCATTCTTACCTGGCCACAGTAAGTCAGTCTTCTGCCTCCTCTCTCCTCCCAAGCAGAAAGAATGATTAATTACACCAAGCTGCTGGCTGCCGATTAAAAATTACTATTCATGCTCGAAAAAAAAAAGAGAGAACATTCAGAAAGCTTTGGAGGCTGGTGGAAAGTGTTTGTGGATTTGCAATGCATTTTACAAATGTATGCCCTTGACTAGGAGACTGCTGTCAAAAAACACTGCAGTAGTGAGAAAAATGCCAAAGTTTGAATATAGCCTTGTATCAAAAGGATAACAATGCATAAATCACTATGGAGAGATTTGAGAGGAGTGCATCCAAGTTTATATGAGGCACCCGTCAAAATTATAGTATTTTTGCTTTAGTCTCACACAGGTTTTTAAGAGGAACTATGAACAAACATGTATATCAGTTTAAACAGAATTAAAATAACCAAAAAATAATCAATACTATCCTATACTGTCTCACTATAAAACAGTCACAATCAACTAAAACTAGTAATTTGCTGGTTCAGTGAGTCAGTTTAATTATTCAACATTTATTTTGATTGGGGGTGTGGTAGATATGTAAGTGATAATGCACAACGAGGTGTCCATTATCAGAAAAACTGGACGACGTGGAGGCGTGAACCAGTTGCTACTGCGGAGTCCAGTTATTTCTGATAATGGACACCTCGGAGTGCATTATCCTGCTTATACCATGGTCCCACAAACTGAAACTGTTCATTGGGGGCCTGATTGGAGTTATTTCACTTTTTAAGCTGTTTTACCTGAAGCTAGTTTCAGCTCAATTGTTTATCGTTACTATGGAAACAGCTGCAGTGGAGTGATATAGAACGTGATTTAACTGTTGCCAGACTAGGTGTAGTATGGATACAGACGGCATCTCGTCATAGAAAGGGGTGTGGCTTCACCGAGGGCAAAATAGAATCTTTTGGGAAACACAATTTTTCACTCTTTTTAGCCATTTTCTGGTGGAATATGAACTTATTTATCACACATAAATAAAGTCTAAATCCGGTCCATATGGATATTTTGTCACATCAGATTGTTCAGTAGAAGCGAAAAAACGGCAGTCGTACCTGGCGCTAGCTAACGTTAGCATGTAGCACGATGCTAACATGAAGCATCATGTTAGCATTCTCCGTTATTTATGCAATTATGGGCTATTAAACCACTTTGCTCCTCTCCATGTCTTTGTATCTTTATTGGGTAGAAAACTATATCAATAATTCTGCGTTTGTTAAAGTAGTTTTGTTTTCCCCCTTAACTGTTTCAATCATGACCATATTATGGGCGATTCCAGAGATGCCATGCCGTCTGTATCTATATCACTTTTTAACCGACACCCACCAGCCAATCAGAATCGAGTATTCACACGTGGTATAATAGCTGTACCCTGACATGTTTCTGATGAAGCCGTATGTCTGACTGCTGAACACAATTGTGCATAACAACCCTGCCCAAGAAGTGACTTCCTGTTTCGATCCAGCACACCAAAATAAAAGCATGCAGCTCGTCTCATTGATTAGTTCAGCTGGTAGTTGCAACATTACAAGAATATAATTAAATACACACATTTTAAGTGTTTTGTCTGAACTAATGAATAAGATGGTGCTTTTATTTGGGTGTGCTGGATCGAAACAGGAAGTCACTTCTTGGGCGGCGTTGTTATGATTTGAAGTTATGTACAGAGTCAATTATCAAGGCATAGCTAATATTGAACGTTTATGAACAACAATGTGTTATTTATGGGGGGTGACTTTATTTGCATCTCAAACTTTGAAATCCGGACAGAGATTTGAATCTACACTAAAACTGTTATTCTCGTGTGTTATTACTTATTACTGGCCAATCCTAATATTTTCAATCACAAAAAACAGAACATAGATGATTCATATTTTTTTGCATGGTCCTCCAGTCTACTGCATGATAGTCTTCTGCAAGACACGGAACCACTTGCGCTCGGTACAAATCTTCACTTGATAAGAAAGACCAGCACGAGGTGTGAAATTCCAAACATTGAATAAAAAATAAAAATATATACTCCAACACCCCAAGCTTTTCACCCGTAGAACTATAAAGGTAGAAATGAACTTAAAATGTTAATTGAAAGGGAGAATGCACTTTCGTCTCAAGCTTCAAAACACTGATCCTTGTGTAATTCACTTTATATTAAGCCGTTGCAGTTGAAGCAAAAGAAAGACAAAAAAGGAAACTGCGTTTGTTAAAGAAGTTGCAAGGTGGATTAGTGTTCTTACGAAGTCTTATTAGCATGTGGGTGGTAACGCTGTGTGATTGTACGCCACACTGTGAGTACTTCCACTGGAACCGAAAACGCTGTTGAGCCAAGCTGCCTTTGTGTTGGCTCTCATCCTTTTTAGTTTTAGTAAAAAAAAAAAAAAAAGCAAACCTTCTCTTAGTGATTTCCTGAGAGCATTCAGCTGCTCCACTGCACTTCACTCGAAACACCAGGCCACCATGCTGAGGAACAAGTGGCGAAGAACTGAATTTAATTTGCAAACATAGAAGGGAGGCATCAAAATTATTAACGTAAGAGTTAGGCTGACTGGGATAATTGTGGGCGATTAGTTCTTACCATGATTTTGTTAGACTTTGTAGGATTTAAAAACTTGGAGTGAAGTGTTTTCTTTTCTTTTTTGGGTCAGATGAACTTTGGGAGCCAGAGCCGTGCCGATCGGTAAGTTTTGGATCAGAGCCGGTGCGGACGCTGCTAGTGCTGGATGACAATGTGTGGGCGAGCAGCGGGAATACAGTCACAGTGATGGACACCTCCAACTTTGACCTTCAGGTAAGCAGGCAAACTACAAATTTGAGGGTGTCTGATTATTCCTATCTCATGCTCTTACACGCTGTCAAATTGTGTGATGCTTTTATTGGCAGTAGTCCAATTCGTTTTTCAAGGTCAAGCTGTATGCTGCTTAAGTGCGATGACAAGCTGACAAACTTGCCTGTTGACTGTAACATCTGTGCGTCATAATAAATTTGATGTTATATAATTTAATAAAAATTGTTATATTGCAACAACACTACAGAAAAATGTTAGCTGTTTCTTAGGGAGACGTGTCAGTGCAGTCTGAATTAAAACAAGCCAATATCCTTGGCTATTGTCACACCTGTCAGGTGGCATTTCAAAGAGACAAAACATGTGAAAAGCTTTCTTTCCCCTTGGTGTCTTCATAGCTCAAACCGAGTAGCAGACTACATCAGTTGACATCCTGTATTAATCAGATTATATGTAGAGGTCGACTGATATGGATTTTCTAAGGCCGATGCAGATCTTTGGGATTTTTATTGGCCGATGCCAATATGCTCAGCCGAGCATATTTTTGGCAGATTTTTCCAAATGTCTGGTCTATAATCCTGTAAAACCATGAATACTTGGCTTCTCCAGCCGTGGTCAAGTATTCATGTTTTATTTTATTACTTTAGGTGATTTTATCATAGTTTCTGTCCCAGTCTTGATTAGTTGCCGTTAGCATTAACATACTGTTGCATTTTGCACAGCGATCCAAAATACAATTGCGGAGGTTAAAACTACCTCAGCGATTGAATTCTCCTGATTCTTAGCTTCAAAATGACAAGCAGCATGTCCATATTCACAGAGATTCAACTTGTATTTAACAAACTTGTAGCTAACCAATATTCATCCCGATGTTTCTCTGTTCCCCTGAGGCCTAGGACGTTGTGTGTATTGCGGATATCGGCCTTTAGCTGCGCTAGATTGGGCTGATATTGTAAAATACCCAACCTCAAATTATATGTATAATGTGGTACACAAAACTGTAGATAATGTTAGTGATCTGATCCCTGTGATGATTTGCCAATTAGTAGATCCAGACCATAGCTTCTCTTTTTGATGCAGCTCAGTGCACAACTACTGACACTTCTCCGATAGAGGTTATCCTTGTGATGTCATAACAAAGCAACAGCGTGGGAAGGGGAAGGGAATCTTATTTGTATAGCGCTTTTCATATGACACAAGTCAGACCCAAAGCGCTTCACACCTGAAAGGGAGGGGGGTTCATTCACTCCATGCTGATGGTGATAAGCTACATTTGTAGCCACACTTTCCCCTAGGGTAGACTGACAGAAGCGAGGCTGCTCACATCTGCGCCAATGGTCCCTCTGACCACCACATTGGGTGAAGTGTCTTGGCCAAGGACACAATGATTCGAACCCCTGACCTTCCGATCATGAGACGACCCGCTCTACCACTGTCGCCCTGCATGGCAGTTAGAATTCCATCACAGCAATTTCCACAGCTGTTTCTGTGAAATGTGTCACTCGCACATGGTGTCTCGAGTCATGAGTGAGTCACAGACCAACCTAACCAGTCACAGTGTGAACTTTCAGAAGCAGTAGAGGGCTTCAGTTAGCTCTTCAAGGCAGAAACCAAACAAATAAATTGATGACTTTTAAAATGCCAGCACAATTACTCCAAATGTTATGGTCAAGTAAATATACCATTATGTCATTTCAGTTCAAGGAATAATGACTTCATGGTCACTGTGGGTAATCAGAAGGTCACTGGGAGGGAAATGGCAGAAAAGCGAGCGGTCTCATAATTTACTTGCTTCCAGCTGGTCTGACTCCCCCTCAAAGTTTTACAGTCTTTTTGTGATGAGAGAGTTGTTGGAAAGTATGCCGAGGGGGAAAAGGGAAAGGCACCAGTTAACTAAGAAGAGAAACGTCCTCTTCTTAGTTAAATGGTGCCTTTTCTTTTTCCTCCTATGGAGTGAAAGCAAGGATAGCATCACATGTCATAATGCAAGCTAGCCGAGGATGATAGCATGAGTCTATGAATGTTAACATCATTGACGAAATAGAAAAAGTAAGCACCGACGTCACTAAAGAGCTCACTGAAGCAACAGGGCAACTTTTAAAAAGGGCTCCAGAGGGTAACTGAATAACAGGCTGGGCGTTATTAAGACTGACATGAAGGAGGTGACTATTAGGGTAGAGAAGGCTGATATGAGCGGATCGGCTGATCTCTCACAGCTCTGGCTAACAGGCTTGTTGGAGTTCACACGGACAGGGGGAAGGAGAATCTAGCCCCGGATGAAGCAGAAATAGATGAAAATCTGTAGGGTTTGGGCTGAGACAGAGTCCTGTTGTTTAGGTGTTACAAAACAGCATCAGTCTGTTACAAGTTGCAGACACTTGTTGAAAAGTACACATGTTACCATTATATTTTAGAGGATGCCAGGCAGGCTGAGTGTCAGCAGGAGCCACAGTATATTTGGAAACTTGCTTTATTTAATAAATATTTTGTCTTGGGAAAACTAACAATGTGTATTTTTCATAGAGTTTATCAAAAGCACATTCATTCCTTGCTTTTCCCCAACACACAGACAAGTCAGGCATCGATAAGAGAATCGATAAAGAATCGAATCGATAGGTAAAATTATTGATGGTATTGATATCAATAAAATCTTATCAATTCCCATCCCTAATGACGGCACTAATTAGGGTTCACACTTTGTGGATCAGCTGTGAGATTCATCACATACATTTGACCTTAACAGTTTTTGTAATCGCAACCCTGCTGCTGCAAAACGCATGCTTGTTTTTTCTCCTATGTGAGCTGCTCTGACTGATGCCAGTCAGAGATGGTGGCACGCTTTGGAGGGTTCTTTGGGTTTCAGGGGATTCACAACGTAGAAGTGAACATTACACAACACAATTGGAAGCCATTTTTGTCTCGGTTTGCTATGTGTTCTTACTGTTCTTTAGATCTTTAGCTGTTTAAACCTATAGAAATATAATTGGATTCCCCTTAATGTAAACTGCTTGCACAATCCAGTAAAGAGGAGTAAAGTCATAGCTAAGATGAATGCAATGGAAGTTTCAAACCTTTCAAATCATGTAAATTTCCAGTTCACCTCATAGGTTGCTGATGCCGATATGATACATACATACATACAACGATATTTTCTTTGATCACAAATATGTTACATTACTGAATGTCTATCAACTAGGGCTGTTACAATAAGTATTATATTGACTTATTGTTCAATAAATTACAGATAAACATTATATTAAGTAGGTGTATTACATTGTATTTCATGTTCATTGTGGGATATTTTAAGATTAAGTACTTTGCAAACAAAGCTTTACTGTCATTTTTAAGCATTCAAGTTTAGAGTTTCTATGTCATTAAAAGGTTTTCAATAATATCGTTTATCGTGGCTCAATATATCAAACTTCAAGTTCTGTTTTCGTGACAGGCCTAATATCAACGCCATGGACATAATACATGTAGGACAAATTTACTACGAAAGTTTTGGATGAGTGTGGAAATGTCTGGGGTAGTGATATGTGGTGGAGACTGGAATATTCCCTTGGACCGCTCATTGGTCTCCTCATCTAGTACAAAAACGATGCAATCAGAGGCACAACACGCACACAGGAATAAAACAGAAACTCTGATCATTGCGCCTGTCCTGATAAAAAAGATCCCCCTGTTCAATAAACACCTCCTTGGTGCTCTGGGCCCGTCTGTTAAAACCAGTCTCCGAAACCTTGGGGTAGTGTTTGATCACTGTATTTTTCAGTTTTCTTATTTATTTAGTGACAATGGGCCAGATCTTGTGGTTCATAGCGCAGGCTGTAAAGCAGACAAGTGCGCAGACGGGTGGCGCTACTTGCAATCTTCAGTGTCATACCTGGCGCAAAAAGTGGGCAGGACTGGTGGTGGACAGACTCGCATTGCGATGTTGTGGTGCCGCCCCCTCCCCATGGTTTCCCCAGACCGCTACTGCGGAAGGCGGTGGGTTGCGGGGGGGGTT
Organism: Neogobius melanostomus; assembly: GCA_007210695.1. Taxonomy (NCBI): domain Eukaryota; kingdom Metazoa; phylum Chordata; class Actinopteri; order Gobiiformes; family Gobiidae; genus Neogobius; species Neogobius melanostomus. The sequence continues at coordinate 2,594,578 of VHKM01000073.1, read as the reverse complement.
GTCCTGTAAACGCCTAATAACATGCACGATGCAATAAAACTAATAAAACTCTCCCTCCGCTGCGTGCAGCCACTCGCTGCAGATCCATGATGATGAGTGGGCGGGGAAAGAAAGGCAGCAGCCTCGGCGTTGGACACCGTTCGAATGCGCAACGTTACCAAATGTAAAGGATTTAATTGATCAGAAACTGTCATATTGGCTGCGGAGCAGTTGCAGAGTTATGCAGTAGTTGCAAGAAAACTGTAGCTTATTGGAACATTGGCGCTACAGCTGCAAGATTCTTGGAGCAGCTAAATTGGAAAAAAAAAGTTTGCTATGCGCCCCGTTTGTGAAATGCGCTTCTTTCTTTTGGACTGAGCTGTAGCCTACACAAGGAGCAACAATGTAAAAAGGAAACATGAGGCTTATCACAACGACCACCGCTGATGCTCTTCATTCATCAGGAGGTAAACACTTACACACGTTGTAAATGTTACCTTTAAACGCAGATTAGACATCAAATCAAATCAAATCATATTTATTTATATAGCACATTTAAAACAACTGTTGTTGACCAAAGTGCTTCACAAAAAGGTCTACAGTACAAAAAGTTATAGTAAAATAATAATAAACAAAACACAATGTACAAGCAGCAAAGCACTAACAGCTCCGATTTTGGCCATGATGTGCTAGACAGTGTTAAAAGCTTTTGCATAGAAATGTGTCTTAAGCAATGATTTAAAATGGTCAGGTGTCTGTGCAGCTCTTATGACATGGTGCACTTGAAGGCATGTGTGGTTTATGTATGGAAAACTGTTGTTGTTTTGGTGTTAGGGGTGTGCGCGTTGATCTACTGTACCAAAATATACCCGTGCTACACTCAATTTCGCTTTTGTTTTCAATTTGACATCGATTCTAAGGAGGAATACAAAGCAGCAGGATGTAAAGAGGAACATAATGTGACGGTTGCCACAGAAGAGCAGCGCTCCGAGTGCTGCTTGTAATGAACCACGCCTCAGTCGGCCTCTTTTTCTTAAATAATGCCCTCTCTTTAGTGGCGCAGCCTTTAGCGCAAAACCTGCGCCACATGCAAGATCGCGCGTGTACCATGTTGCGTTTAGAGTTGCGCACGGACTGCGCCAGGCACAAGATCTGGCCCTATGTCTCTTAAGTTGTTTTATTTCACAATTATTATTATTATTATTATTAAGATCACGGATACAAGCGGCCAAAATGAGTTTCCTTCGCAGGGTGGCTGGGCGCACCCTTCGAGATCGGGTGAGGAGCTCAGTTACCCGGGATGAGCTCGGTGTAGAGTCGCTGCTCCTTCACGTCAAAAGGAGCCAGCTGAGGTGGCTAGAGCATCTGTTTCGGATGCCTCCTGGTCACCTCCCTCGGGAGGTGCTCCAGGCATATCCTGGCCTCGTGGAAGGCCCAGGACACGCTGGTGGGACTATGTCTCCGAGCTGGCCTGGTGTCGTCTCGGGGTCTCCCCAGAACAGCTGGAGGAGGTGTGCGTGGATCAGGAAGTCTGGGCATCTCTGCTGAGACTGCTGCCTCCACAACCCGGCCCCGGATAAAGCAGAAGAAAATGGATGGATGGATTATTATTATTAATATTATTATATATTATATACTCATTATTATGCCTCGCTTCTGTCAGTCTACCCCAGGGCAGCTGTGGCTACAATAGTAGCTTACTACCACCAAGTATGGAGTGAATGAATAGTGCAATGTAAAGCGTCTTTGAGTGTTCATAAAAGCGCTATATAAACCGATACATTATTATTATTATTATTATTATTATTCAGCACTATAAAATATCTGCTGACAAAGCTAGGTTTGATAGACATACAGTATGGATAGACCTGCATTCATGCTTTTTTTTCCCGCTCCCATTCAATGTTTTCTACACCGGATTATTTTTTCCTCCTTAATTTTGATCCGTGACTGTGATATAGGTATTAGAGATAATGATCTCGCTGTTGTTTACTTAGCAATACATTTAGGTGTTAAACAAAAGGGAAGGGTTTGGAGTTTGAATTCTATTCTCTTTAGTGACTATATGTAATGATATCTGTGTAAGCTCTCAGTCGTACAGGAGTTGTCCATCTTCAATGAAGGTAGTTGAAGTCTCGAACGTTTCGCCTCTCATCCAAAGGCTTCGTCAGCGGACTAAAGTCCCGCTCAGCCCGCAGCTTAGATTAAGACCACGAGGAGGAGTTGGGGTTGGCCCGGCTCCTCCCCTCTAATCACAGATACTCTGACCTGTGGGTAAACAACCTTTGAAGTAGAGCATCTCTAACGACCTTTTCACCCCAGTATCGGTCAGTCCTGTCCTATTCATGGCTGATCACTGCTAATTACCTGCCTATTGTTCTTTTGTTAGCTGAGGTGCCGTCTCCTTGGACTGGCAGTGCCCTGTCGGCTGTCTCCGAAGGAGATTGGAGTAAAGTGAAGAAAGATTAAATCTGAGCCCACCATTCCGGTTCATGGAGGGATTTTCTTTCTTGACAAAAATAGCTTATTTTACTCTTCGTTCAAACCAACGTTCTTCTTTAGCTAAAATTTTGACTTCCTCGTCCTCAAAGGAGTGGTTGGAGGCTTTGAGGTGCATGTGCACAGCCGACTGGGGCCCGCTTGTGCTTTCTTTTCGGTGTTGATAAAGTCTCTTCTGTAGAACTTGTTTCGTTTCTCCAATATAATGTTCTTTGCATCAAATAGAATAAACCACATTGCTTTGTTTGTGGCTCTGAGTTTTGTCTTTGGGATGAACTAATTTTTGTCTCAGTGTGTTCACCGGTTTGTGTTACACTGGAATCCTGTGCTGCCTAAAGATTCTCTGAAGTTTCTCTGAGACCCCGGCTACATATGGCACCGCAACTCCCTTTCCTCTGGGCTCTGTAGTCTGTCTGTCTTGTTCTTTGGGTCTTCTTGCCCTTTGTGCTTTAGTGAAAGACCAGTTAGGATAACCACAGTCTGAGAGGGCTCTCTGGACATGTTGCTCCTCTTTGGTCTTTCCTTCTGCACTGGTAGGCTCCTCTTTAGCTCTATGTCTGAGCGTCCTGATGACCCCTAGTTTGTGCTGGAGCGGATGGTTTGAGTCAAACATCAAATACTGGTCAGTATGAGTTGCCTTACTGTAAACCTCTGTCTGAAGTTGTCTGTTTTCCCCTATGATAACTTTACAGTCTAAAAAGGCAAGTTGGTTCTCCTTTGCGTCCTCCCGAGTAAATTTAATGCTGGGGTCCACAGCATTGATGTGATCTGTAAAAGGTGCCACTTCCTTCTCTTTAATTTAGATCCACGTGTCATCTACATATCTGAGCCAGTGACTGGGTTTTATTCCTGGGTATGAAACCAAGGCATTCCTCTGCATTTCCTCCATGTAGAGGTTAGCCACTATGGGTGAAACTGGAGAGCCCATTGCACAGCCGTGAATCTGTCTGTAGAAGTTACCCCTGAACTGGAAATATGTGGTGTTGAGGCAAATCTCCACTAGTTGGCAAATGTGGTCAGGAGTGAGCTGGGTCCTTTCAGCTAGAGTGTGTAATGATAATTATAACAGGGCAATTTGGAGGAAGAAGGGGGTAGTTACTTCTATTCTAGACAATATGTTTACTGTCCCTTTTAGATATAGTCTCAAATGTACTCCTGCAACTGATGTTCGATAAGTGTCTTTGGGAGCAGCCTGCCTGGAGGTGCTCTTAATCTTGAGTGAACAGAGTTCACCACTGCTCTTCTCCCTGGCCTTGTCCTCCTGAGAGAGAGAGAGGCTTAATCAGCCCAATGGCCACGCCGCAGCTGCTCCGTTCTGGTTCAGCCTCTCTCCCATAGAGCTCAACAGGTCAAGTCTGGTTACTTCTTGAGCTAACCTTGTCTTCCTTACTAATGTGTCCTCCAGGGGCCAATAGCTGCCTTAGGGCATCCATGCGTATCAGCCACATGGAGGAGAGTGCTGTATAAATATTAAGTCTGTACCTCATGACTCAATACACAAGTCATTTATTTGTTTTCTATATTTATGTAGTGGAAAACGTTTGAAAATGTAAACCTAATACAGAAAAAGATGACAACAGCAACTGTTATGCATAATATGATGACCCTATACTGTGTCAACCTCTTATAAATGTACTAAATTCCTCTTCAAAACTTTTCCTTGTTATGATTCAGTATCAATCTATAGTCCAAATATTCGGAGAAAGAAACCCAAGGGTGGATCAGCACAAATAGGTTTTTATTCTGTGTTCCTCACGCCATTTGATTATGCACACAGCCCATTCTTCTGGGACTACAAGAAAATTATAGTCCTCCTGACAAAAACCTCCACCGTAAAATGTCTTGGGAAGTGACAGACAAGTAAGAAAATGTGAAACTCACAACATAAACATATTTTCTTGCTGAGCTGCAATAAATGAAGCCATGGGTTTGGATTATATACTGCATGTAAACACAGTCATAATAAGTCCCAAACCCAACAAAATATATATGTGCGACTGCAGTTATTGATATACTAATGTTTGAATTATCTACAGATGTGTTCATTGAAAAAGAGTTTTGTGTTAATTAAAGCTGCACTATGTTGCCATGTTACTTTCACAAGATGACCAGTGACACAATGTGTATACAGTAGAGAAAGAGCTACAGCCCGCGCTTGGCGTAAACGCGAAACAAAACAAATGCACATGTTCACCCCACAATCCTCTCCCTCCCCTTCCCGGCCGCGGAGTCAATCTGGTTGGAGGAAAAAGGTGTCTCCACCCCAGTACTTCTCATTTAAATGCGCTACATCTGGAGTGGCAAGATCACAAAGTGCGCTCCTACTCAGCGCAAAATGTTATGCCGTAGTCTGCGCTTTGAGTCACAAGATCGGGCAGCCCAGTGTCTGCTTAAACTAATACCACCCAAACATTTACATTTGATCATATTTGTATTGGCCATAACATGTAAACATTCACAGGACAGGGAGGAAAACGTAAGTGAACCCAGAAATCTCACTGAACTGCAACAGTTTTGTAAAGAGGAATGGTCCAAGATTCATCCTGATCGTTGTGAGTGTCTAATCTGCAACTACAGAAAAGCAGTTATTGCTGCAAAAGAAGAATCAGCCAGCTATTTTATACAAGGGATCACTTAATTATTCCACGCTGTTGTGAATTCATTTTTCCAATAATGATGGTAAGTAGTCCGGGCCCTGAGGCAGCAAAACAGCCCCACACCATGATTCTCCCTTCACCATACTTCACAGTGGGCATAGGGTTTTGATGTTGGTGTGCTGATCCATTTTTGACGTTGTGTGTTCCACCCAAACAATTCAACTTTGGGTTAGTCAGTCCACAGTATATTTTGCCAGTAGTGATGTGGAGTATCCAAGTGCTCTTTCGCAAACCAAAATTGTTTGTGGAGGATAAATGGAACAGCACACCAACATCAAAACCCTACCCCCACAGTGAAGTATTATACTGTTATTGTACTGGTATTGTACTGTTTTGTTAGCCTGGGAATACCCATGCTGCTGTGTGCGCTCGAATCATTTCAAACCGCACAGCAGTCTGGGGACCATGGCCGAAATTTTCGAATGGATTTGGGGACCAATCACAGAACGAAGAGGGAAGACGGCAAGACGATGACGCGCTATTCGACATATAGAAGCTTGTAGTTTGTTTACAGATACAAAAAAAAAAAAGTTCATTTACGGATCCAACATGAGTAGCAGACGCGATGCCATCTTTCGATCAAACTTTAGACCGTGTTCTAAATAGTTTAGCTCGAAAGTTTTCAGCGTCATACGTCATCTGATACGATGATACGATTGGCTATGGCTACGTGCAGACGCATATGATAGACATTCGTATCACCCAATAAACGGCTATGGACAATTGTAAACCACACCTTGCCTAGGAGAAAATGAATTGGTGGTCCCCAGACTAAATATTACAAGTGATATTTAGTCTGGGGACTAAATAGCCAGGCTACTGTTGTGTAGCAATAACTGCTTTTCTATAGTTGCAGATTAGACGTTCAAAACGATCAGAATGAATATTGGCCCATTCCTCTTTACAAAACTGCTGAAGTTCAGCAAGATTGGGGGGTGTACTCACTTATTCCTCAGTGTCCTGTGAGTGTTTACATGTTATGGCCAATAAAAATATGATAAAATGTAAATGTTTGGGTGGTATTAGTTTAAGCAGACACTGTTTACTCATTCTTGTGATTTTAATAAAGATCAGACCACATTTTATGACCAATTATGCTGAAATGTCAGACATTCCAAACAGTGTTCTCACTTTTTCCTCCCACTGTAGGTAATGACAATCAATTCAGCACGAAAATGTATTCAGTGAGGAGTTTCTATTCAATCCACTGAAATACTACTTAACTCCTGACCTCTAGTGATTCACCTGCTTGTTCTGTATGAAATGTAAGAAATGTGTTCAACAAGACATTCAGAATATTCTGCAGGCCAACACATTCAACTTTCAACAGCCAGCCCCATAGTCCCTGAAGTGCACCAGCTCAAATGTCGCTCAGAGGGAGCAGAGGTCCACGTTCATTGCCGCTAATGATTACACTGAATTGGCCCATAGAGAATGCTGGATATGTCACAGCGAGCCAGTGCCAGCGGCTACACATTTTACCCTACTTACCGCCCCAGGAAAAAAAAAATGTCTTTAATTGTTGATAAAAATGATTAAATTGCACACAAGGTCATGGGTTAATGTTATTCATTTTTAAGATTTCTGTTTTTTATTCTTCATTGTGTCATTGACATAGTTTCACCATACAAGCTTGTTTTTTTTCATCCTCCAGTAATGTGGCACTGACTTTAGTCAAAAACAGCCCTGAGGTAGTGATCCGGTTTATCATGAAAGATGGGCTGATATGAGTCAGAAGCATCCAGCGGTCTTGATTTCTCAAACTTCATACATATTATCTACTTAGAATATTCCTCCTCTTTATATGCTACTTTTGTGAGAGAAAGAGTGACATAAACTTTAAAGATAGATAAATAAGATTGTCTGCAGCTTACTGTACTTCATCAATATTTTTGATCAAATCTAGAATTATAATACATGTTTTTCTTAAAGTGGGTAATCGGTGTTGAAATTGGAGGATGTTTTAAAAAGAGCATGTGTAATTTTGGGGTCAAGCAGAAACACAAAAAAGTGTCATGTACTGTAGATGACATGCAGCCGTTGTTTGGGAGAGTTCATTGCCCATCTCAGAGCCTCAGGGCATTGATAGAGTGTTAGACAGTTATTAGCCCGCTCCACTAACTCCTTCGTCGCAAGAGACATTTCCCAAAACGCTGCTGCCTTAACCTACGAGGACTCTTTTGGCGTCTGGACTCTGATCAGTACTGACTGGCAGCTTCCTGTTCCTTCCTCTTTCCATTGCTTTTTTTCTACCTGCTCTCCTCCACCTCCACTCGTGCCGGTTTGTTGCGTGGCAAAGAGCTGGACTGTGGAGGACAGAGACTCCCTGTCAGTTGGCGTAATGAAGGGCTAATGAGCTGTTCAGAGCAGATGTAGTGTTTGCAGCCCTACCTGTTGTCCTCCCCCCTCCTCCTCTGCTGGAAGACTGGTCCTCGGATGCTGATGTTGTTGCGATACTGCCGAGTTGAGTGTAAAGGGCACATTACTACTGTCAGGCTCCAGTGAGCAGCTCATCTCTGTAAGCAGTGTTGGATTTAGCACTCTAATAGCAGGTGGCTTGTTGGGGCCAACAGTTGTGCCGTGTTCTTATCCATTCATTGACACAGAGCATGTTTCATTGACACTGCACACTTTATTTTGTCCACATTTATCCACTCTGTTCATGGAGTGCGAATACTTAGAATTCGTTAGTGGTAGCCCTGTAGTTCACATACACATACATATTTTATGTCACATGAACATACATTTACACAGCAAGTTGATGTGTATTGAATAAAACCATCTTATGGGTTTACTACAGTATTTAGTTCATTGATGTTCAGGTGAAGGCCATATTCTACATTATGAAATTAAATGCATACACGATGCCTATTGTGCAGTCAGCATCTTCTGTAAGATTTTGATTCTAAAAAGGAAAATATCAATATAAACTATTATTTTACACATATGGCAGCCAAAATGGTACACAATCATGTCCGTATGATGGCAAGTAATTGGATTATGTGTCACGTCGCGTATTCTACACAGAAAGTGTATTTTGCCACTCAGCATACCCTCAGTGTGTATTAGAAAACTCATTCTACCTTTGAAGCACTTATGGTATGAAAGAGTTGCATATACAGTACAGTAGTTCAACAATAGCGTGGAACAACTGAATTAAACTTGACAGATGAAATGGCTTTGTAAAGTTGAACTCGCTCATATATTTTGAGTACATTCTCTCTGGAAGCTCCCTCGGCGCCTATAGAGGGAATGCATTTACATAATTTTCAGTCTAAACCGAACCCTCAACAGTATTTTACAGTATATCTTAACGTTGACGCTCATTTGGCTTCTGTTGCCATGCTGTTTCCATGCTGTGACATCATCTGCATACCTCTATAGCATTTAGTAATACTGGTGAGCAAGTGAAGGTGAAATTTGCACTTTTATTAACAATATCTTGTGTTTGTTTGCCGCCATCTCCCAGACGGCTCAGGCATCTGCAGCTGAGAATTCATTTTAAAAAATGGGGAGAAAAAAACCCACACACATCAAAGACTTCTTCTTCTCTCTTATTCCCTTATTTCAAACAAAGGAGGGCCCATTGGCAAGGGCGCAGTAACAGGTGGTAATCCTCCACTGCACTTGTGTTGAGGAGCTGGGTGCGCCTCTCATCTCTACTGGCTGACTAATTGCCCGGGCTGGTGCAGTGACAGCGATAGGGGCACCAAGATGGTGCCCAAACCAGCCCTTGTCACGCCTTGGACCGCAGGGGATGCATGCGTCTCCATGATAAGGCTCATTGCTTTTACACCCAGCTACTCATTAACAGTCATCGCCTCAAACTCCTTTTTTCTCATTGTGCACATAAAAACATTGCAGGCAGAGGAATGATGCAAAACATGCCCCATGCTTCACAAAGTAAATGACAAAATTAGGAGGCACTTTATTTACAGAATATTTAAGAGTGAATCACCATAAAACATTATGAAACATTAGAATAAATGTATAGGCTATCCACAATTGTTAATACATTTATTACAAAGGCTTAATAAAAGTGATTAAATGCTTAAACTAATGGTCACACTTTTGAGCCCTGTTATGTCTTACTTTGTATTATATATATATATCAGCAGAGGAGAGGCCAGCCCCTAGCCAGCTGTGGGAGCAGGGGCTGGCCTCTCCTCTGCTGATTATTTATATATATATATTTATATATAAATATATATATATATAGCTCAAATGATTCTTCTTACTTCTTATAATTGCTTTATTACCAAGTAACAGCTATATTGTTTCTCTTTGTGTTTTCTTTCCTCCATTTCAGAGGTTTGAAGTGCATCCGGACCCGATGGTGAGCGTAGCTCACATGGCCCAGGCTGGCGGGGGAGTGTGGATGGCTTTCTCTGAAGGCTCTTCCATTCGCCTTTTTCACACTGAAACACTGGAGCTTCTGCAGGAGATCAACATCTCCACACGCTCCACTCTGCTCAACACTGGTACGTCTGTCCCACAGCAGGGGGTGGCCTCTCCTCTGCTGAGGGTACTTTCTCCTCGCATAAGGAAAAGATGAGATGGCACAAGGGTAAAACGGTCGCTTCTGTCCTGAGCTGAATAATATTCCAGTCTTGTTCATTATACCTCTTGGTTCCTGCACCCTGGAGACTCACCTGAATATCTATCCCGCTCAAGCACTCACTAGAATAGAACCTTGCTGAAAATGGTGAATTAATGAACATTAAATAACGCGGTTAAGAAATGGTGAAAAGGCAGCATTAAAGATTTTCAAAATGGAAGTTCCCATGGAAACACTCTCTGTATTTTATTTAATGTTGAGGCGCTGCAGGTATTTTACCCCTTATTCGCTTCACCGGCACAGGCTCAGTGTTTTCTATTTTCAGCTAATATTTACTTTCTGCCCCAATTTCCCACATGCTTTATATCCAGAGCTCTCCTTTTGTCTTTTCCACAGTCTCACATAGCTTTGGAATGTCACTAGAGGCATATTAACCTGCTTCTGCGAACAGTCCTTCTGATTGCACTAGTGATATTCACTCCGTTTAGGAGTAGTTTTATTTTTCTGATGTTATCTATGAAAGAACAAAATAAATGTTATGTTTAAGTTCAAACAGCACTCTTTACTTTATGTACACACACTCTGTGCCCAATAACGAATGTACTGTACCTGGAGCAATAGTGGAAAAGGAAATACATACTTCCTCAGAAAGCCATACATTTTCATCTTGATCGGTCCGGTCACCGAGGACCTGTTTACCTGTTTTAGCTGCTCAGATCTTTCGAGAAACCCCTTTATCACATTAAGGTGGTAGTTTGGATGTGTTGATTAACCAAATCTGATCATTAGAGCAGAGTTTTAACTTTAGGGGGAAAGAGATAGAAGTTGTCAACAATATCGATGATTATGTTTTCCTTCTTTTTAATGCAGCTGCTTCCTCTAACAAACAAAGATAACACACTGTTTGAAAAGCAATTTAACATTTGTTAACTATTACACTGTATCGCTTTGTAAGATTTTTGATAGAATTATGATTCCGAGGACATGCTATTCACAGTGATATGGTGACCCGGAGGTCCCTCTCACCCAGCTCTACCTCTTCTGCTGAAATATGCAGTAGATCTGAGGCTGGGTGGCAGCCCGGTGGAGCAGCCCCGCGGGGAGATCGGGGGAAAATCAGCTGATAGGTTCATGTCTTCAGGGGATATGAAATGGGGAACAGAGCTTTGAAATACGTCACTATATGTGGTGCTCACGAGAGAAAAGCTGATCCCCCGATGCTTTACAGATATGCTTCATAAAATAGTAATAGTTTCTTTTTATCACTGGTGACCTTGCACCTTTAGGTTTCGCTTTGACTGTAGGACTAGCAGTCATGATACAAGCCCCTAATCCTTCCCTTTTTAATGTGTCTCTCCTCTACGGGGAATTACACCAGCAGTAAACAACAGACAAGTTTCAGAAGCAGGCGAAACTGCTGATCTTCTCCCTGCTGATGCCTTTAATAGCACCGTCCTCCGGGTGCCAAAATATTATTCCAAAATAAACTTTCTTCCTTGTACATCTTGTATGGGAGGAAACATTTATCTCTGACATCCTTCTTTTTCGACACAAAATGGAAAAGCAGGTGCAAGATTGCTGTAGGTTAAGATTCACACTCTTAAAAGTGCCATTGTCATACTCTTCTGTATCATGGATGTACTTGACAGCAGCAGAGTGGGCATCCGCATCAAGCATCATTTCAAGCCTCCAGCCAAAATACAAATAGACTTGGTGAGCAGGTGGCAGACGGTATTAAGAAAGTGCTAGATTGCACGCAAACAGTGACCCCGCTAAAGTCTTTGTGTCAACCCATCTGCTGTACTGTTTACGGTTTAGCTTTGCATTCTCCCTCTAGCCAGAGACATTTTGATCTCATGATGACAGGCAAATGAGGTCTAATCTTAGACAGACTAGGGCCGGGCAATATGACGATATTAGATCGTCTTACGATCTTCAGAGCTGACGATCTGTCAGTTTTGTGAGATCGTTTTATCACGGTTCTAAGCACTTCTGCACAGTTGACTCTTTTCACCGTCAGTGAAGTAAACCCAAGCCGCTAACGTTCTGCTACGCAATGTCGGACGCTAATGCGAGCGTTTGGCAGCGAGACGCTCCTCTACAGTCGCATTCACGACCAGGCTCCTCAATCTGGAGCTTTTAAACCCAGCGTTCTGTCTCTATTTCAGAGGTGTTTATGTCAGTGTCTTTCCCCCATAACGCTGCTACTCTGCGTAAATCGCAGCGTGTGTTTATTTATTTACCTGGCGACACATGTGCGAAGAAGCGAGTGTGTCCTTCGTCCTTACAGTTCTGTCAGGCGCCACATCCTTCTCATTTGTTTAATTTAAATCCTGGGCCGTGTTCACAAATGCGCTGTTTATCCATGTCTTTGAAAAAAAAAAAAAAAAAGACTTGTCCAACTTTGGTGAATTACTTGGTCAAGTAATAACATATGCTAACTATCTGCTTCCGGTTTGCCTTTTACACAATAAAAGACACAGTATGTTATCACTTTAGTAAGACTCTTATTGTGAAAGGGTCAGACAGCAACAGAGCGCTTGTATCACAGCAACATGACGTCATGAGAGAGACCTTTCAGAAAAGATGCCAAACAGCAACAGACACCAACAACAAGCCTTTACCAAACTTAGTGTTATTATTTTACTTTTATTGTCTGGAGTTTTATTGTGTTTTTTAATGTATAGAGTTAGTTTGCTGTAGTTCTAAGTCTAGTCTAAGTTCTAAGTCTATTTTTGCTGTGTTGATTATCACAAAGTTGAATAAATTAGTATATTAATTCAATCTTTTTCTTCTTCAGTGTCTAATTTAAGTTATTTTAGTTACTATAAAAAAAATCGTGATAAAATCAAAATCGGGAGTTTATAATTCAAAAATGTTGGTATTCTATTTTTGTCATATCGCCCACCCCTAAGACAGACACAGAGCAGACATGTAGCATCTTTTGCATATTTGTGTTCAAATGAAATACTGATGTCATTCAATTGTTTTTTGCATATGTATTATGTTGACATGACGTGTTTGTATCTATCGCCAGAAAGATCACTCAGAGAATGTGTGAACAATATCGAGATGATAGTAACAAAACAACTCAACAATTAATAAAAACTAGCCTTTACTGCTCCTGGTCTGGTTCCCTGGCCCAATCAGACAAACTGAATACAATTCTGCAAGTCCTGCCAGTAAACATTATTTTCATTTAAGTTGGGCAATTAACGATTTCATTGATTACTTATAAGTTGCGTTCACGTGACATAAAAACTGAGGAGGTGGGCAGCTGAGAATTCTATGATGGTAACCTTCAAAAAGACGTCTCTCAAATTACTGGACTTATCCACATGAAATAAAAACATTCAATGTCTTCTCTCTTAGCACAAATGATGTTCTCATAAACGTCTGAAAGTTGTAACAAAATTGAAAAAGCATTTTTGAATTATGATGATTTCATGATGTTGGCCAGAAAGAACTGTTTGCCAAAAGATTTATATGGCAAGTTTGTGGCTCTAATCACTACCAAATAATGATCAGGTTCAACATTTAAGGATATACTATTTTGAGGTTTCTTTCAAAAACTCTGTCTCTCTCAGTTGTTTTGGTCCCTGCCCTCCATCTGAGATTATGACGACATCAAATTCTAGAACGTGAACACAACCAATTAAGTTATAAATAACCATCTTCATGTATGTATTGTTTCAAATTTCAAACACTGTTGAGGAGGATGCAAGGCTTGCATTTCTAACTTTATGTTTGTAAGTTTTATCTTTTAACTGGGTAAGCAGTAGCCTGGCCTTAGCCATCCGTAAACTCAATCAATTATCTTTTCCCTACATGTACGCCAATTTCAACCTATCATTCATTGAGCGGGGGAGGCGGGTGTTGTCGGTGACGTCAAGCAATTGCGCCGCATTTGCTGGTTGTAGTTCGGTTATGGCGGCGGATACGAACGTAAAGGAAGCTCTTCAATCCGTTCTGGCTCGGCTCCCAAATATCCAGAAATTATAACTGAAGCCTTCGAATGCACAAGGAATGCTCCCAAGAGTTATGATAGCATACGTTATGATTACATACGTCACGACCAAACGCTATCAAAAATCAGATCCAATCATTTCAAAGGAGTTCACCCCTCCCACCTGTTAACGGAGCTCAATTGTGAAGATCCAGACCCTTGTAGGAAACGAAATGAGTACGAGGGTATGGTAAAACCAGGCTAGGTCAGCAGCAAACAGACAGATCCAATATAAACTTATGTTATGTGGACCTTTAGCCACACTCAGTGTTTGAGTTGTGCCCAAAGCCTTTTACCTTTATGCAGATCGCGGATCAAATTCAGCAGTTAATTCAAAAAGTTTAGATTTGTTTGTTGTTGTTGTTGCTGTGTGCATGCAGAACATTATTTAAACTGAAGGAGGCGATGGTGGCGCAGATGGTAGAGCGGGTCGTCTCATGATCGGAAGGTCGGGGGTTCGAATCCCGCCTCCTGAAGATGCACACTGTCGTTGTGTCCTTGGGCAAGACACTTCACCCACCTTGCCTCCAGTGTCTGTGTACATTGGTGTATGAATGAGTGTGAATGGGTGAGTGGATCCTTGCTGTAAAGAGCTTTGAGTGCCTAACATAGGTGGAAAAGCGCTATATAAGTTGAGACCATTTACCAAGGAGAATTAAGCTGCTCTGTGTTTGTAACAAACTGTTCTATTGCATCAGTGAAAATTATATGTGTTATATGTGTTTTGTTTTCTGTTTCAGGTCAAAAGATGCGAGTTACGAGCCTGCTAATTTGCCAGGGGCTGTTGTGGGTTGGCACTGCTCAAGGTCTAATTGTCACTCTACCTGTTCCGAAACTGGAGGGCATCCCCAAAATAACAGGTATGGTTCCGAGGAGGCGTCTGACTGAGAGAACAACCTCTCCAGAGGTCAAAAGCAAAGCAAAGAGGTTCTTTATGATAGAAAATTACTCTGCACTGCCCATTATTGAGGTCACACTTCACATTTTCCTCATGGCACTAGGAATCAGTGCAAATAGTGGGCAACAGACCAATCATAAACTATATATATATATATATGTGTGTGTGTGCGTGCGTTTGTGTGTGCGAGCGTGCGTGCGAGAGTGTGAAATATTCTTGCAGGGTAAAAGATGCCAGTTTGTTTGGTTTGGTTTATAATACATGCTGAATGAGATTGCTTGCACCTTACTCATGACCACCTTTTATTACCAGTCATTTTATTGAATGACATAAATATAAATAACCCGCAGCAGTAATTAATGCAGACACAGTCTGTCAATTAAAAACAGTTGAGGACACATTATTAGAAATGTGTTCACGTCAGTGTGCTCTTCAAAATAAGAACTTGCTTTACCCAATGGCATTAGCTGGGTGGACGAATGTTTTTCGATGACACACTCAAGTACTTTGTGCTAATGTATTAATAAATAACACACATGCTTCTGGCTGTCTGTACTTGTCAAATTAAATTCAAAGACTTTCTAATCTACTGTAGAACATAGAAACATTTTTATATTTGTTTTTTCTAGTCAAATATGATTAACAATCACCTATATATAAATAAACTAAATATATAATTGTAATTTTGTATAATTTATTATCATGATGTGAATGACATCTTTGGCATGTGGAGTCTCATAGAGAAGTTCTTTGTCTGACAGGAAAGGGGGTGATTTCTCTCAACGCTCACTGTGGGCCTGTGGACTTCATTGTGGCGGCCAGCAGCTCCCTGTCTCCGGATCTGCTCAAGAGGGACTCCTGGTGCGATGGCCCGGACTCAGCGTGCGGAGGAGAGGAGCGCAGTGACAGTTCCTCTCAAGAATCATTGCAACAGGCCTCTTCAAACCAGGGCGAGTCCAAAGGCAGGGGCCGCGGCGTGCTCCTCCAGTACAGGCTGCGCTCCACTTCAGGGCTGCCAGGACGACCATTAACCGCTCAGGGTGACGAGGTGTCCCAATCCTCCCTGGAGTCCTTGGAGCACAGTGTCGAGGACGGCTCTATCTATGAGCTGAGTGACGACCCCGAGATGTGGGTGCGGGGCGCCCCTGTGAGCGGGACGGGGGGCGCAGGGACCGAGTAAGCTCTGTGGCTGTTATCTCTGGAGGCAGGGGCTTCCGCAGACTGAAGGAGAGAGGAGTCAGTAACAGGACCAACACAGAGAGCTCAGAGAATGTCCTCATGGTGTGGCAGCTCCCACTAACTGTGTAGTCATGTGATGTATTTAAAGATGTCAGCCCACACTTGGTACACAAACTCAAGGAATTTGACATATGATTTAGTCCTTTTAAACTGTTTTAAGTCTTTTTCAAGCAGAGAAAGCCAACTGAGCACATATGGTCCCATATGGTTTGAAAGGTGGAGTAAGCTACTCTTACACTCTTCTGTTTTCAATGCAATGCACTTAATATCCAGAACTCAGCAAAACTACTTCTGAGATCTCCCTTTGCACATTACCCTTAAGAATTTGTTTTTTAGTATTAGAATCACTTCTATCCTTTTTATTCTTTTGTTATTCCTGTATATCTCATTGCACTCTGCACACTTTGTTTTGCCTTATTCTCTAATCAAAAAACACATTAGACAGCAAAGCGTTAATGAGAAGACAGTTTGCAGTGGATTAGAATAGCTTACTCTGCCTTTAAGACTGATGCCTGCGTTTAACCTCATCATCATGACGTGTGCTCTGCCACATTCATTTAAAGTGAAGCTCTTTTGTGTGCGCGCCCGCGGATGGCACGGCTTAAAGATGCAGCCTTTGTTGAATGTGCCATGCTCTGCAGACTTGGAGATGGACGCCTTTTATCTGATCCTAAGGGAGAGATCCCATCTGTTTAGAGCTGAGAGCCTGGGACTACCACCGCATAACAAAGCACATCACTTTATTAGCTCTGCCAGCCATTCCCACATCCCTTATAATGTGAATGTACGAAACCTTCTTACGGATCAGAAAGGAATGTTTTTAGTTTTTACGAAACAAGGTAATGACTTCACAAGGACTGTGCCAGTACAAGAAAGACCTTACTTATTGCCTTATGTCATCTTCTAACAAGGTGACTCTAAAACTAAAACCAAAAGACAAGCAGAAATAATAATGTGAAAGAAATCTTTATCACTCATTTTAGATAAATTTGACTTTCACTGTGCCATGTGTGTTTATGCCAGACCCTTCAATCATTATCAGTGAGTTGTAAATGATGACTAATGATGTAAACACATAGAAACAGCTAATATTGGAAAACAATAAAAACAGGAAACGTCTGAAAAATCTTAATGATATTTATGGTACGATTATATCTCATATTTATCCATACAATAAACAGGATTAGTCCTGCCGCATGTCGATGAATTGGAATGTACTGGAAAAGCTTTCCTTTAGCACATCAACACAAAGAGTTTTGTTCTCCTCGGTCAGTAATGTGCTTATTTACATGGAGATCATTGTGCTTATGGCTTCCACACCTGGACTAAAGGAAAGGTGTAACTGAACTGCTGACAAGGTAACTTTTCCATGATATTGTAATTTATTGATGCATGCAATTGGACAGAACAGAGTAGGTAATTTTGTAAATTGTCAGTATTATTTCCCTAGGAATTTGTTTGAGGACTGTATTTTATGTGGGAAAGATATTTATTAAAATTGTTTTTACTAACCAAACTGTTGTGCGTGAACTGAAATAATGTCGTGCCGAACACAGCTTTGATGGGTTTTGCTCCGCTCCTTGCAAACAGATAACATTAGCGGCCTCGCCGACATGAACTACTGACATCAACAAAACAATGAAGAAAATGTGTTTTCGCTGATAGCTAACAGGTGAGGCCCACACTCACATCATTTCATTGCGACGATGGATAAAAAAAAAATCAAACAACATAGAATATTGTCTTTTCCTCAATCTCTGTTTAGCCTTTCATCTCATACACAGATTCCCATCTTATCCCTCCATCACTGATGAAGCATAAAGTTCACGTTTCAGATTTCCCCACAGGCAAATTGAGCGTTTTCTCTCTTTTCTCTCTAACAACCAAAGATTCAAAAGCATTTCAACGACCAGCCGTCATTCAAAACACTATTATGAATCAAAACTCGCCCTTGAATGCTGTTTATTCAAATGTAAATCTCAGTAACTCAGAGATGTGTTCTGTAATTCAAGGGGAGGTTCGTCTCATGGTCACTGCATGTTCACTCACTCACGACCAGCCCATGATGGTGTATCCTGCACCGCTGGGATGATGATGAAATGTTGCTTCTTCTTTTTTTTTACAATATAAACCATCAAGTTGGCATTTTGCTACTTTTTTGCCTTTCTGTGCACAAAAAAAAGATCTACAGTTATCCGTGAAACATGAAAACATGAAATTCCAATGGCTTTAGTTAAGTTTTTTTTTTTTTTGCTTAGAGACTCACTGAATATCTCTGTCAAACGACATACTTGCAACCTCAACAGATTAGATTTTGCACTATAAACTATAATAAACCTTATTATAGTAGTATTGTTTATACTATGTAATGTGGGGATCCTGCCAACGGGCTCATTAACCTCGTCTTTTAATGCACCACACAGCATAGGAACATCATCTACAAAATTAGATAATTAGGGGAGCTGGGTAGGGGTTTGTTGATGAGGAGCTACTGCCCTCTACAACTGGCCCGCTCTACACCTGGCTTTTTAACGCACTATACTGTGTAGGGCTTACATACATTAAAGTATAATATGAATATTAATCTGTCTTTTTAACATAAAACTAGTGACTTTTGGTAATACTAACAATGTTAGGCATGGTAACCATCTGAAAGAAATGTAATGATTGCTTTTTGTTACTTGCTTTGTACTAGACTTCGTACTTGAAACTAGACCGTTGTTGTAATTGTGCTTCTTTTCTGTTGATGTACAAACACTTCAAACAGTGTTTTGTAAGTTATGGTTCTTTGTAAATAGTTTGTAAGTATGTAGCATTATCATAGTTGTTTCGTAATTAGTTGTTACGTAATCGGTATGGCTCCGTTTTGGGGTATGTCTACAGTGCATAAGTTTCAGTCATGTTCTTGTGAAATGATGATTTTAATTGTACTGATTTTGGGGGTGGGCGCTTATAAGCTCTTGCTTCGGCCCACTCCTTTTGAGCAGAGTGTTTGCTGCTCAAATAAACTAATAAACTAAACTAAACTAATGTGCACCCTACCAAAGGCCAATCGTTTGAGATATAATCCAGTCACCTCCAAAAAAAAGAAAATATATGTTTGTTTGTTTTTAAATAAAAAATAAAATACTTAAACCTAACAACAACAAAAATAGGAGAAAAGCGGTGTTTACTTTGCCAAGTGACCAGACAAAACCCTTGTTTTATTATTGTGTAATAAGGGACAAAGCAGATATTAGCCTAATCTGTTCTATATTCAAGGATTTCAAGTCATGTCATGGTTCAACTCACCTCCTTTAGTGCAAACTTTGTCTAACAAGCTTATTCAACCAATTAATAGTAAATCACTACCTTGACATTTCCCCAACTTACTTTGTTATTTGTATACAGTATGTTTGCCTTATTGTCATGTTAATGACACACCTTTCTTTATAAGTCAGCAAGAGAAATCCAGTCTTTGATCATAGTGCTTGCTTATTTAAATTACAATGAGTTGCCCGGCTCCCGTTCAGTAATCCGCTGATTTAAAAAGGCAACGCAAGGCTTTATGTAAAAGACGGCACACAGTCTAGACAGGAGGAGAGACATAATGTGACTTATCATTTGTTAACTACATTATCTTTTGAAGGGCAACGCAATATCCCTGCATTCATCTATGGATGAAACTTGTTCAGTTGAATTTTTAACAGCGTTGTTTAGTTCACCTACAACAACTTGTTTTATTCATATTTTTAACAAAGAGATTGCAAAATTTGACATCAGTGTTAGACAGCTGGAAATTGTGAGTGGGTCTCACCACTACGGATTCATTTAATTTTAAGAGTGATTGCTAATGGCTACACATAACTTGAGTCAATGTGGACTATTTAGATGGACAGCTTCTATATCTTCAGAATCTTCTTGCTCTTGTCAAATGCGAGGCTGGTAACACACAATCTATATTTTAACAGCTCACTCTGGAGGGAAGGTGTCAGACTCTGGACTGTCGTTATCCCGCCCATGCCTTGTTTACACACACAAACTGGGGCTGGGGGCAAAACTCATTTAGGGCCTGTTGCTCCTGTGACCTGAATCCATTGCAGAGGTAGGGCACATTTTACGTAAGCCCCCCACCACTTCTCACTCAAACCACTTTCTCTCTTTAGTTGGAAGTTTGACCTGTCATCTGAAGTATGACTATGAGGGGACCGTGGCTGTTCTCGCTGCGGATACATCAAGGTTTTTATGAAAATCTCTACTAGACAATCCAGTGCATCACGCTTAAATACGTGGTGTTGTAAGTACTTGATCACCAACATACAGTAATGAAGTGGATCTGTTATGTGTTTGATCACCACAGTTAATGCTCTTGAAGAGGCTGGAGCTTTGAGTCAGGGATAACAAATACATTGGATGTTTGTGGTAGATTGAACTCGAACAGCAGGAACCCTGTGCCTGGTGGTGTATCGCATTATTTGTCACTAAAAATCACTTGACGTGGCTACTTCAGGGACGCAGTTATGGGCAAGTCGAACCACAGGTGATCTCACATGGGAGGGCTTACCACTTCCAATTCTGCTCACATTCTTTTTTGTCCTCCCACGCGGTGTTTTCTTATTGTGTCAGAAAAGTCAGCCGCCAAACCAAATCCACTATCCATCATCGTAGGAAATGAAGCACGGCAATTTCCTTCTGCCCTGTCCACGGGTCAACGTGCCCCTTTGCCTTTTGACCTGAAACTTGCATTAATAGCATTCTCTTCCTTCCAACCCGGCACAGGGCAGTCACGCCACGTAACGGCTTGTACTCTGAGCCGACAATGTCATCTGAAGGGAGGCGCGTGGAGCGGAGAGCTGTTCCGCCACTGATATGAGGCACGCAAGTATAGCCTACAGAGAATAAGCACACAAAGGTCGATACAAAAATAAACTCTAAATGACAGAACAAATATGAGCACTCAGGTGACGTTTAGATGATGACTTTAGTTTATTTACCTAGTCAAACTCTGTTAAGGCTGATATACAGTCTCAAGACTAAAGCAGTAATGTAGAGCATTTTAACAGTATACCAAAGATTTCCAAATGGGGAAATCTGAATAAAATGTAATTACTGCAATTACACAAAATGCAATTGTTGCTATCATAATCTCATATTTTGTTGATAGTTTGGTTTGTCTATCTCAGTTGTTCTCAGACTCTGTTAAGTCTTCACGTGGTACTTTTAGACTTCTTTTAGACATCTATTTATTTACATTGCTGGTGCTCAAGCAATGCATTTTAAGTTAGGTGTTTATTCTGGTTAAGACATGGTTTACACCCAGTTTAGATATGATTTTTTTTAACTGGTCTGTGTATTTTTTGCCTTTTTAAAACCTGATTTTCTCTCGATAAGATTTTCTGTTGAAAGGTGAAAAGTTTGATCTAGCTGCTTTGTTACTGAGTTGTTATAATTGCATGTACGCCTTTCACTGTATTGTTTTTTCCACAATATTATTTCCAAATATTGCAGTTTTATTTGATGTAACGCATCGCAAGCAAAACAAGCTTTGATCCTATTATTTTCATTGTGTACTGTTGCTGCACATCCTAATTTTTTATTTTTTTTCTCATTTTTGTCTCTGAGCTGTTGTCCTGGGAGTACCCACAATACAAAAGCAATAAGGATCACCTATTACAGAGAGCTTCCGTAAAGCCCATGGAGAATAGTGAATGTAATGCTGATGCGATAAGGCAGTGCGGAATCGTGCCTTGTACCTGGATCAGCACTAGAACACATCCAAGCCTTCGAGCCAAATGACAAAACGAGAGGCCAAAAACACCGCGTGAGCATTTCCAACAGACAGTACAAAGCGCAAAATGCATCTGCTTCCATTGGTCCTCTTTTTTTCCTCTTCTCATGCTTTCTATAGATATTTTCTGTCAATTAACCCTGCCTGCGGAGAGATTTGCCTATCTCGTAGGCCAGCTTTGCCCCTGTGCAGCTCGCAGTGCCACTCTTCCCATACTTTTTCTCAGGTATAATTTGCATGGCTCAGTCAAGGCTAAACTGAAACGGATGAAGCGTTGCAGTTTGAAGGTCTAACCCCCTATCCTACCACTTCTCTTGCTTTATCGGCAAGACTCTGAAAAGCTGGGCTGTATTTGCACTGCGTTTTACTTCCGGGGAATGGGGAATGATAAAGGAAAGGCCTACTGTACAAAGCTTGTCTAGTAAAGACACTAGTGATTGGAGAGTTTCAGGTGATGTGTGCAAAAGATAGATAAGACCCAAGATAGCCTGTTGTTTTGGCAGTAAAACTGTCTGACAGTTTTTAAACGCTTTGCTTTTTGCCGAGTCCTATAAGAAGACGTCCGGTAATCAAGGGCTTACAGTACTTTTTCTTCAGACCAACATGTTTTTACAGATGTCCTTATACAGTTTGTATATGTTTGTTATGCAGTTGGTAATGGTTTGAAAGATAAAACAATCATTAGTTATTTAACAAAATGTGACATACTATTAAGTAGTTATTGTTTGGCTAATTCCAGTCATATGGGCACTAGAACCTTCGGGTTCAGGTCAGGAATATTCAAGACAATATCCAATATTTACACAATATTCAACATTCAATGACTGCACCTTGATGGATTGTGTGCCTTGAACAAATGACAATGCTCTTCTAGTGCTTTTCCACCTGCATTTTGCACTCAAAGCTCTTTTCGATCACGCAGACACTCATCCATTCACACATACTAGACACTGGAGGCAGGTTTCTTGCCCAAGGACACAACAACACTAACTGGGATCGAACGTCTGACCTTTGGATTAGTGAGCACCTTACGGACTGTGCTAAAGCCGCCTCTATAATAATTTGACCGCAACCGTGTTTTGAATCTTAACAGTCGCCAAAAGTTCAGCCACAGCCTCAGAGCCAGATGCACATACATTAGTAACACCAAAAACCTTTGTTACTTGTTATTACTTTTATTGGTTTTGTTTAGTATTAATGCAACGTTTAAATATTTGTCAATGCAATATATGAACATATTATACATTTCAGGTATGATTTGCATGGTTTGTATGGTAAGGTGATACTTGCACTGGCAGTGCATTTTATTTCTGGGGGTTTGCCGACAGGGGATGATAAAGGAGAGGCTACTGCACAAACCTGGCCCAGCAAAAGGGGAAGCTGTAGCAGTCATTTGCATATGGGGAGCGCCAGACGCAGATACGGGAAAGCCTCAGGTGGTGTTATCCCTGCCGTATCTGCCTTGAGCTGATGCCTGCCAACAGGCTGAGCATGGGTCCACGGGTCACATCAACGTGTAACATTTGGCTGACGCAAAGCCAATCTCAAGGCATCAACATGAAAGGAGGAAATTCAAATCGAGGTTATAGTGTGTTTTCTAAGCACAATGACAAATGCTGTGAAGTGTTTAAATCTGTCAATCTTCTTGCATTTTTATTAGGGGCCTGGGAAACTGCTCATGCATATGTTTTATTTATGTTTGTATTGAATCATGCAAAAGATTAATTAAAGTTGTATCAGTTTACATTATTTAAATCCCAAGGATTCGTTGCTTCGTCCATGACACTGTGGCCCTTTGGATAATCTCAATTCACGCTTCATAACATTGTCCTTTGTTTTTTAAGAACATTTTATTGGATTTTATATTTTATATTTATATTCCTTTAGTGTTGATAAATTCCAGCAACTATGGGCTTTTTATGCGGAGTACAAAGAAACTGTTATGGTGGGGGGGTCGCACATACATTCACTTTACTTTATTCTTTACGGATCACCACTACAAATTGACTCCCTCGAGCAGTTTTAACTTTAAATTATTTGACATGGCCTTTTCTGAAACTCTTAAAGAGGGCTTGGAAATTTTACTTAAAGCCACACTGCGTAACATTTTGGGTACTGTTGCTAACAATACAAAACTCCCATGATCAGCTACACACAGAA
Source organism: Neogobius melanostomus (assembly GCA_007210695.1). Taxonomy (NCBI): domain Eukaryota; kingdom Metazoa; phylum Chordata; class Actinopteri; order Gobiiformes; family Gobiidae; genus Neogobius; species Neogobius melanostomus. Next base: position 2,570,815 of record VHKM01000073.1, on the reverse strand, counting down.
AATGCTTCCTTTATTTTTGCTGTGGACAATTAAAGAATGGATTTGGATAAGGACCTGACCTATTTAAATCTCATATTTGGCTGCCTTTAGTCATCATCTCCATGGAGACGAGCTGCAGACATACATTTTTTCATGCATTTTCACAGATGTATTTTAATTTTATTTTACAGAACTGTATGTAATAAAATAAATGCTTGTATTTTATTCTATTTATTGAGTTAAATGTTACGTGTTGTGGATTTAAAGGACTAGGCCACCGTTTTTATATACTGATTATGTTCTTACCTTAGCTTAGACAAGTTGATGCGTAGCTGTCTGGTCTTCACGCGTGCCCTCAGTCACGTAAACAGAGCACAGACGGCGTTAGCATATAGCCTCTCCTCCTCTCCTCTATGGATCCAAACGGGAGTGAAGTTAGAAGCAACCAAGCCCTTCCACGTTTTCCCTATTTAAATATGGTTACATGAGCCTTTACACGTCCAAGTATAGTCACACAAAATTAAACATGTTGATTTTTCTAAGCGGATAAAAAGGGGAACTATATTGCAAGGCCTATACTATATTACTACGCCTTCCAATATAGCCTTGCACTCCCGTTTGGATCCGAGGAGGAGAGGCTATATGCTATCGCCGTCTGTGCTCTGTTTACGCAACTGAGGCAACGTGTAAAGACCAGACAGCTACGCATCAACTCGTCTAAGCTAAGGTAACATATCTTAGTATGTAAAAACTGTGGCCTTTAAAGGAAACACAATGACTGAATTCACACTTACACATTCAGTAATTTGGGGCAATTAGATTTAGTCACACGCATGACTTTGAATAGAATAGGAATAAGTACACAGGGTTATGCAGATGACATTACAGCATGGAAACAGCAGAGCAACAGAGGCCAATGAGTGTTAAGTCTGCATAGTTATCATTTTCTATACGACTCTCAGTAGGAAATGTGGAGGGTTCTATTCAGAATGAAAAGAGTGCATGTGCATACCCTCCAGTATGCTACATCCACTGAGAGAGTCGTCAAATTCCTCCTTGAAGCAGTAAACAATACCTTCTTTTTATGACATGCTTTTTTCTTGACGCACCCATTTTACTGCACATTAAGATAATGTCTTTTTTTGTAAAATAATAACACGTGATGTGCCTGTAAACAACTTTAATAGACATCGTTTACTATTTGTCGCTTCTCGAGCCGTTATCAGCCCCCGCATCCGTCTTTATTTTATGTATCCTCTTCTAAACAGGGAGGTTTAAATGCACCACACTCTCTCAGTTGCAGCGGAGTTTTATTTTGTAGGACTGTTCGGGGCCTTTGAAGAGTGACCTTCACTTTGTATATCTGCTACTATCTCAGTGGGACCTCTCTGCTCGAGATAACATTTCTTTTTATGTCTCACGGTGAATCAAGTCACTTTTATGACAATGTTTCTCCGACTATTTCAAACCAAATGAGAACGTTAGCATTCTCCTCCAGCTTTTTTTTTTTCCCCCTTGCCTTTTTACATCCCTGTTGAATTTGGATGGCAGCCAGTGTACCCATTTCAGAGGTAAATAATGTGCTCGCTGTGGCTGTGAACCTGGCTGAATTTCACCACAGTGAGCCAAAAGATAATACTATGAATATTTTTCAATATTACAAAAGGGACAGGGACAATGTGGAGAATATAAAACAATGATGTGATGAGCTGCCAATATTGTAAACCTGAAGACCAGAAGACCAGAAAGTGTCTTACGGTACCGTCTGCACTTTTGCCATTGCAACATGGTCTTGGGTGTGATTCCCATCCTGTTTGGGCCCTTCTCTGTGGAGTTTACTTGTTCTCCCTGTGACTGCATGTGGATTTCATTTGGTTTCCCCCATACCACTAAAAACACATAGAAAAGGGTACTCCTGAAAAATATATTCTGTATGTATAATCAATTTTATATTCCCCTTTTCTTTACATTTTAGTCAATGTTCTAACTGGCGAAGATTGGAACTGAAAATGCAATTGGGGCCCAAATATTATATTCATGTTTCAAGTTTGCTCATATTAGAAACAACACAAGCTGGATCCAGTCTTGTTTTCTGTCTGCGTGGAAAGCGGTGATGATGCAAGTGTTGCACTGATGACTCTGTGGGATTCTCTGAGTGATATTCAGTGAAAGGACACTTGTTTTAATGGATGCAGATAGATTGTGGAGTTTGGACCGGCATGTCATTTCCTCCCCTCTTCAGCACTGCTGCCTCCCCTGCTCTTCCTCCCCCGGGGGCTCAGATGTACTGTACCTTTTAGTGCCGTTGTCCTCAGAAAGACAGATGGAGCCTATTAAAGCACATTTTCATTGTATTACAGTAAATAACCAACAGTGTTTTGTGGGGCATTACCGTTCCCAGGACTGTGCTGGGGATGAAAGAAAAACACAGAGCAATCTTGTCACGGCTTTGCACAAGTATGCATGTTTGTGCTTCTCAGGGGTGCACAAAGTTTTTCGCCGAGGTTTGCTTTGATCATTGGGAATAGAGAATGTCTGTGGGACAGCAAAGCTTTAAAAAAGAATACAGCACAGAGTTTAAGTTATGTATGTCCTTGAATCAAACAGAATGACTGTTTCGGAAGTTTAGAATGTTTAAACCTCATTCTAATCTATTAATGTATCTATCTATTATTATTACTATTTTGTATTTTGTTTTATTTTGTCCATAGAGTCCATAGATGTACTGTATTTATGTATTTAGTTTTGGTGGTGTATGAAAACACAATTTGGCCCATTTCTAATAAGTTATTATCATCAAGTTGACGAAAATATTTCTAAAGCCCAAGTATAGGCTGCCTGGCTGAAGTCCAAAAACTCCTGCTTCCCTCTTACCTTTTCCGTGCACACCTCTGTTTGGATTGACAACTTCATATAAGATTGCTGTTTCTTGAGAATGGTGAGCGGCAGTATCAGAAGTGGCGTGTGTGATATTTATTCAAAATGCACTCCCTCTCTTGACTAAAAGAGGAGAGGAGCTTTGGCTTTGCAGAGAGCTTGGCAGCTTGGAGGCTGTCTGTTTTATAGGCTGGACATCCGCAGTAAGCGACAATGACAGGTTCTATTTTTACACATCGCAGTCCCTAGGAGAGAGCCCAAAATTGAAGGCTGTCACCATGGGGGGGCGGCACAAGGTGGAGTCTTCTTTAAAATGATAACAGACTAAAAGATTGAGTGTGAGGATGGGTAAGAGTCAGAAGTGTTGAATCATTAATAGCTACTTGTGCCAGAACCTCCTGCCGATAAAGAAGAGGTAGCGCCATAGATGAACTTTGGTATTAACTGTGCAATGCCTCAGACTGTCAGAAAGTGACAAAGAAATATTGAATGTGATCACATCAATTGGAAATATACTTTGTATTTGCAATCTGTGCTGTTGCAAGGTATGTTAATGAACTGAAATGTACCGACCTTTTATTTTAAGTGGCTAAATAATTGCTCTTCAATTAGTCAAAATAAAACACCAATATCTTGTAGTGTTCTTTAAGAGTTTATGATAATCTGAAGCTTGAGTTATGCTGTGTGTACTGAGTACTCCACTTTACTTTGGTTATATCTTCTTCAAAAGTGTCACAGGAGTTGCTAACAACACATTTGAAATGAAAGTATGTTTTCAATGTGCCATTCCCACCGCTGCCTGCAGTGCGAGCTCTATGCAAAATTCTGACCAGCTTTAGCCGTGCTGTAGTGTTACTGCCTTATCCTTAGGCATAGACATTATTTCAAATGATAAAACATAAAATATCAAAGCTAAGGTATCCAAAAAGGTGTAGTCTTTTAAAGGCTAATCATGCGTGTGACATTATCACTTTAAGTTATTCATTAAAGCATAATTAAATTCAGATGTTTTAGTCTAGTAGTTAAAAAAACCAACCTGCCAATATAAACTGCAATTTATTCTTAATATTTTCTTTATGACAGTAGTGCATTCAACCGTGAATGGCATACAATAAGAAATACATATATTTGATAAGCCATGTTTTCAGTGACAGTTCTGCATAATGAGAGTGGTATTACATGAGCGACGAGCAGTTTTTAAACAGATGGAACTGACTTCTGCAGTTGTATCTTGGCTTTGCTTGAGGTAGTTGTCAAGCAATATATTTTATCTGAAAAGGGGGCCATGCCAACGAATCCGCCGTCAACTACTGAAGCGCTTCGATCGCTGCCACAGTTTGAAATGGTTCTGTATTTGGTTGTGTCAGCGGGTTGTGCGTGCGCGTGTGTTTCTTGCCTCTGTTCTAGTGCTGGATTACCGTGCCGGAGCGTGGAGCGCGCACACCTGAACAGTTTTCAGTGCTGTTAGCTGCAGGGAGCCAGATGTTGAAGATATTAGCCACTGAATAAACTATGTCCCCACGGTCCTTTGTTGTGATATCAACAAACCAGGTAGCAGGAGGTGCATAGTAATCACACGCAGGTAAATGTTGTGATATATTGGGTTGGTCGGAGCGACTGATGTTTGAATGAAACAAGAACTGGAGCAAAAGGGACTGAAAATTATTTCTCCAAATTGACCTATTGAGACTTAAAGACACAGCAATAATACAATAATATAGAATTGTGACGGGGAAGGCATTTGTGAGTGGCTTAATAATGCAAGCTGAGCAGGAGACTTGGTTATTGTGAAAGACAATAGTGGGACGTCAACAAGATGAAAGTTGACATTTCTATACTCACTACTGCCACATCAGGTCTTACGCGTAACTGCAGTTTCTATATTAAACTTGTGCATGACGGAGCTTCAGACCCGAATTAACACCTTTTTGAGTGATAGTGCAGGATTTTAGAGGCAGTTGTGGTAAACTGGTCTGGGCTCATTCTACACATTAGGACATTGCTGGAGCAAGTAGGGGTAGAAAATACATATTTGTCACATTTTTAAACTCTATCTAGTCCCTTTAAAGGCGCAGCAATAATACAATAATATTGAATTGTGACGGGGAGGCTTAAAAATTACTCGAACATTTGTGAGTGGCTTAATAATGCAAGTTGAGCAGGAGACTTGGTTATTGTGATACACAATATCACAGTGGGACGTCAACAACATTTTCTGACAAACTACCATGTTCTCTTGTGAAATCCATGTTTATTCTTGCAGAACCACTTGTTATGAAGGTAGGCTGTTTTTTTCCCCCTTGAATTTTGGCTGCAAGCTGCAAAATAAATGAATCAAAAAAATAAATAACTTGTTTTTGTTGACCAGCCTGTAACTTGAATTTGAAATGTTACACCTTCTGCTTGTGTTTCATAATGTATTTTATTCATGTCAGTCTAACATTCGTCTGTATATAGGCTAAATGTCAATATCTCTTGTATGACAAAGAATCAATAGAGGCCAATTTGGAAATGCATAGAAAGCATGACATTTACGCATCGCTCTTGAGGCTCAACCCGAAGGATCTTCTTACATTTCCAACACGGGACCAACGCTTAACTTTAATGCCTTAACTTTTTCCTCTTAAAGGTTGTCACAGTGCTGCTGTCGGCCCAGTCGTGACATTTACTACAAAAAGTCATGTTATGTAATACTACTTTCCTCTCTTTTCCCAGCGCACTGTCAAACTATAGGATTGATATGTCGAAAAGAGTTTGCTTTAATGAATTGTGGGGGTGCTAAAAAACCTCATCCCCTCCAGTGAATCCATGACAGTCATATTAAATATAGCTGCCCAATTGGACTATTACTTTTATTTATAGTTGCAGTTAAAAAGATGGAGCATTGTCACAATATAATTAAACCAGTGTGTAATCCTTTGGACATTTAGTGTGAAATATCAGGATGTCCCCAAAACTGCTGAGTGCTCCAGTTTTGCAGTGATCAAATGGTGGTCCAAAGCACACGTTTAGATCAAAACCACACCACAGCCAGAGGGTGGCTTGCCTACTGACTTCTATATTTTGATCCTTTGCCATTTTGCGAGGGCATTGAAAAGGTTAGTGTGTCAGGCGTTTGGGAAGTGGCTGTTGTTTCGTAGTAAGGACAGGGACAAAACATGTTTAGAAGCTACGAGTACGTGGGCTGTGGCTGCATTGATTCATAAAGGTCATCCTAGTATTACTGGAATGACACAGAAAGCTTGGTGACTTTTTTATTTTCTTATATCATAATGGTACAAGTTATGTGAAAATCTCGCAAGTCGTTTCACTATGATTTTTGTTTCAACCAGGGAGATTTAAACAGGCACAGACAAACAAATGAGATGTTATTCTTGCTGTATTGAAGATTCATCTCGGCTGAAGAGAGAGGCTCGGAGATATCAGTGATGCAGTTAAGTCAGAGTAGAGACAAAGGTATTCGATTTGGAGAAAATATCTACGCGCCACACGAAGGGGAGAAGATGGGGCGGCTGCGGTGGCGCAGTGTTCTCCAACTGCAGGGCAACAAAGGGAAAGGGAGTGTGTTTAGGCCAAGTGAATGAACTGAGATGTAATTGGTCGAGTGGAAATGCCAGCTGGTGTAGGAGCATGAACCAAGGAAAGGCCAGGTTTGGCTGATAAACTGTGACGAGGCTGAACACAGTAAACAATGTGATAATCATAGTCGCATGAAAAAAATAATAGCACTTGCACTACTAATATTGTAGCTGCTACAACAACTAATACTTCTGTTTCTGGAATTTGCCAAACAAAACAAAAACTGACAAATGACCTTTGCTTCTGCTTAGTTTCTGGACGTTTCACCTCTTCATCTACTTTGTGGCACTTGCAGTCTTTGGAAATATAATTACTGCTGTTTAAGAAGTACTCCAGCCAAGCCTATCATGGGTTCTTTAAAAAACACTTTAACTCACAAATTAGTAATTACTCAGCACACATTAGTGAATGGGTCAAGCGTTATCACAGAAATTGTATTTTATCTCAATATTATACCACGTAAAATAGCTGTAGTCACAACAATCCTCTAGTTATCCCAGGGGTTTTTCAGAAGCGACTTAGTGTAAACATCAGACGCTGTTTCCTTTGGGCAAAGATGGTTGCCTCTAGAGTATGTGTGTTTTCCCTTCCCTTATAACAATATTTACTATACACTCTTAACATCTGTTCTTACTCGAGGACAAAAACAGCCTCACTATAGGCAAGCTGCGTATGATTCTGCAATCAAAAGACCCAAGAAATGTGTTTCCATTGACCTTGACAATTATCCCGCGGTTTTGGTGCGGACAGATCTTTTTTTATTCACACAGCAGCGCCACTATAAAAGGTGGTTCTGGGGGATTGTTAGTGTGAGCAAATGCAAAGAGGGAATATAATGAGGCCTACAGGTTGTATTTTTGCCTCCTGTTACCTAAAGCAGCTCTAACAAGGGTGCGCTCACAATACAACACTGTCATCTTGATGTGGCTCTGAGTATCGAGCATATGCATCCACGACTGCCGTCTCACTCTCCAAAATGTATGAATAATACAGGGACAGCTCGTGAGGTGGTAAATTCTCAAGTGTAAAGCTACAAAGCCCGTGTACAGAGCAAGTGTGTTTTTGATTGTAGAGGAAGGAATGGCATTCATACCAATTTGCAAAAAGATGAGAAATGAAGACAGCTCATATTGTTACCAAAGCAACAGCAGGCAATGATTGCTAGGTTTCTTTTGCATGTCATCCATGTTCAAGAGAAAAGTGGCTGATTGGTTGTAGGGAAACTGATCGCAGAAGTAATAGTGGTGTTTATGTACTTTTGTTTCTGTTTGGTGACCCTTGTTTGAATTCAATGTTGTATATTAGCTTTGACTTTAAATTTAGTTTTGGTAAAATAAATAGCAAACAGCGTCTTTACATTTGGTTTGACTCAGACGCATGGTGTGCTGCTGCAGTGAACTCTACCTGAGTTTAATACTATATTTGGGTGAATGTAACCACTTACCTTGCCTCTGGCCGTGTACAACCTGCTTTTTCCAAAGGGCTGAAGACCACAAGTTTTCTTCAAAGCCACCAGCTCGACAAAAACAGCAATTTTATCACCTCTTGCCGTGTTCTCTGCACTTTCGTCAATGGGCTCTACTGCCTTTGATGTCAGCAATATATCTTTCTTGGCAAGAACTTAGAAGAAGAAAACCCCCAACCATACATCAAGACCATTTATGATTTGATAGTAGACCTTTTTGCTCAACCTGTAAAAGCTGGATGTGTACTTAAAAAGAAAAAGAAGAAAACTTGCTGTGGAACTTACATAGTAATTTCGCTTGCTCTCACTGCTGATGCTGAGCACTAATTTATGAATGGAGATTGTTTCCCGATTCTTAGCTTGTGCTTTGGTGGCAGTGCAATAGTTTTACTAGCCTGCCGTTCTCTGACACTTAACACTAAAGAAGTGTTCAAAAAATAAGGATGAAAAAGAATACGGATGCTCATTCTATTAAAATCAAATTCATTGTTTTATTCCCTAAATTTACAATCTAAAACAGAAGTTATGCAGCTGTCCCCAGGGACACATGTTGATCGACCAGCAGCGAGGGTGAGAAGAGACGGGGTCCTCCCCCTAACCACAAACAAAAGTACATGATGAAGTAGGCGTGTCCTTGTCGAACCAATCAGTACTCTAGGATGTTTCTTCAGCGCGATCTGACTCCTCATTCTAACACACTGCCCCCCAGTGGATCCAAGAGTAAAGACAATTCAATTCAAATCACCCCAAAAGCACAGATTACAATCAACACAGTTTCATATAATCATTAAAGCCTATTATAACAAAAACAGATATAGAAATAGCCAACAACACTTAACGCAAACCTCCCAGATATTATTTTAATAGGTTAGGTGTGGTTTTGGAGTGTCCAGTACCTATCTGTCCAGCGATCATGTGATGATAAAATCCCATTCAAACCATGTTTGTAATCCAATGCGTTCTTCATTGCGTCTGTGTACATGTTTTCATAAATTTATTGAAGCGTAAAATTTCTCTGATCCGGATTCCTGGGCTTGGGAAAGATGTTTTAAACCACAGCTGCTGTGTAGTCATGAAGCTTTTCCTCCTCTTGTGAGGCGGTGTTTCCATTTCACTTGTGTAAAGACACAAGTGAAATGGAAGCGGTGAGGTTATGTTGCTCAAAATTCAGACAGAACTGTGTCCTTTTTTTCCCCAAGGTTGGACTCCGGGACTCCATCTTCCACTGTAAACAGCTGTCTTTGCACTCCGTCTCGATGCCCCTGCCCACGCCAAATCATCATCTGCATGTGTGCCACTGTACCGCCCCAAATTGCCTTTCAATGATCATGCATAATCAGTAACTCTTCTCTCCTGCTCGGTGGCGAGTCCTTGCCTCAAGTAGAGAAGTTCAAGTATCTCGGGGTCTTGTTCTCGAGTGAGGGACAGTGATGCGGTCGCTGTGTAGGACTGGTGAAGAGGGAGCTGAGTCTGGGGGCAAAGCTCTCGATTTACCGGCCGATTTACGTTCCTACCCTGTACCATTGGGAGGAGGCCCCAGGAAGACCCAGGACACACGGAAGGGACTGTGTTTCTGAGTTTAGCTTTATTTATGACCAAAATAACTTGAAGAAAACTCAAATGGAAGTTGCACGAAATGTTTTCAATCAAGGGCCGCATATCCAAGTGTACATGGCGAGAAGGGCCAAAGATCAGTGGTCAGTGCAGTAAAACATTCCCCTGGGTGCATTTAAAGGAGGTTAAAACCGTGCCTGCATCATTATTCAGGCTTGGAAACTTGATACCAGCTCTGTTTCACAATAATAATGTTAGTTTCTGAGGTTTTAAATGTGTGGAATGATCAAACTTGCAATAAAAAATTACTATATTACCGCACAGTGGTGGAGCGGTTAGTGCAGTGGTTAGCGCTCAAGCTTCACAGCAAGAAGGTCCTGGGTTTCGATTCCCACCTGCACGGGGCCTTTCTGTATGGAGTTTGCATGTTCTCCAAGTGTCTGCGTAGGTTTCCTCCGAGTACTCCAGTTTGCCCCTACCACTAAAAAGACACAGAGCTCACCTTGGGCTTGATTTGAAACTAATTAATTGGAGAGGTTTTCTATTTATATTTGAGAAAGTAATTTTGATGCCATATCGTCACATTGATACAATTTGTAAATTGAATTTGTTACTGAGAATGCAGTTATTATAGTATAATAAGATTTGTTGTTTGCCAGAGAATTCTGCCTCGCCTACCAGTGATAGATGGTGGACACACAGGCGCCAGCTTCTAAGCAGGTAGCCCAGAAGGAGGGGAACGATCCTCTTATGACCGGTACTGCAGGACTTGGCCTATAGATCTTAAAACCACCTCACAGGGGGTCTTTGGAATGGGCATAGGGATATGCCTGCAGAGGGAAACCAAGGGATAATTAGCCCCACGGCAGGGTACCATGTTAGCATTTTCAGGCTGGTGTCCTGCAGAAGTTGCCAGGTCCTACAGCCAGTGCCCTGTTGGTTACCATCTGCAAACTCATGCAAAGCATAATACTCTGTATGGTTCAATGGGATACGTTTACTGCGACAACTATGACTTCTATGGCATGTAACATTTTTTTGCTAATTTATTTAGTGTCATCAACTTTAACTTTAACTAGCAAAATTAACTAATTATTCCCAAGGAGAAATGTGTACAAGTTCCAAATGCTTTAATCATTGCTTTTTTTGTGACAAGAATTTCTTCAGTGCACAAAGAAGAAAACGAAGGTGGCAAAAAAAAGCCGTCCAGTTGACCTTTACAGTGTATTACTCAAAAGGAGATCGTGGGAAATTAGTAGAATCCCTTTCACTTTAGCCCTTTAAACTACATGGATCATCACAAATCTGCTTCCAGATCTGCCTCCTTTTGTAACAGTCTCGCATTTACACATGGCATTTTAACACACAGTGTGAGGCTTCTTTCCAATTAAACCTCTGTATGCATATGTGTCTTTGAGCAAAATATCAAAGTTCAAATTCAGCACCAGATACAATGTGTAACACTTTAAATAGAGCCGAACGTGACTCACTTTTTGTGCATCATTTGAGAGATTGTGCTTTTACATGCACTCAAGAAAGTGGAGAAAAGCATGTGAAAATAACATTTTAAACGTCACTGCACACATAATATTGCTGTCTTCAAACTCCACAGACACACAGCAGCTTCTGCATCTGGTTGCTCCTCTGTACAGTCAATCTCTCTTTCACTCAATCATCTTTGGTAATATTCCGGTCTCGTTCCTTCTCACGTCTCAAAACATTGAACAAATTTAGCAGCTCTTGGGGAAGAGCTTGCTCTGACTAAGGGAATTGACATTTTCTGCGAGCCACAAAAATGTGGGAATGCTGTTCTAACAGAGGAAAAAGTTACTAATTAAATTACTCTTTGTGAACGCCGTCAATTCCAACACGTTGGATATCTGTGGATGCAGGTGTAGATTCAGGTCCACTTAGTACTAACAAAGAGCTACTCTTAGATTAATTTCAGTGTAGAAGCACTTTGTTCAGGTATACCTTGAACAGACCTTGGCCCTGAGTTACTTCGATAGAGCTCTACTGTACAGTATGTTACTGAGACCAGTGATTTTCTAACTGCGGTGTAAGTACCACAGGCGGGATAGTCTTCTTCTGCTGGTATACAAGGTCATCTGCAATTTCTTGCTTTAGTTCAGTTCAGACATGGTGTAATTCAACTTTAAGTCTATTTTAGCACCATTTTAGACCAGTCCCAGTTTAGAGCCATGGTACTAATTTATAAGCTGGTCAGTAAATACAATTTGTTCCAAACACAATATTATATTTTAATAAATACCACATAACTTTTAAATACAGACAGAGCTGCTAAGCTAAACAAGACACAGTCAGATATATTTACCCACCTTTTCACTACTTAATTCTCTAATCTTGACTAGGACTGTTAATTAGCAAACACAATAATTAGGAGTTCCACATTCGCTGGAGGGGCAAATAAAAATAAGAAAACTGCTGTTGTAATGAATTACAAACTCACAAACAAACCACACCAGCAAACTTCCTATACAACACAGGAATAAGTGAAGGTCACCACACACAGGAACGTTTCACACACACAGGAGCGGCTGAAGAACCAGTTTCTTCCATTTATCACTACATTGACCTCAAGTCTACTCAAACTATGCCCCTGTTGAAAAAGAGCAATCTAGATCTTAATGATTTCAACAATTTCAGACCATTATCTAACTTATCATATTTAAGCCAAATTTTAGAAAAACTTGTTATCATATTAATAATTTTTTTTATGTACATAATGTCGTTGAGAAATTTCAGTCTGACTTTAGGGTAAACCACAGCACTGAGATGGCCCTTTTAAAGATTTTTAAATGATTTTAGATTAAATTAGGATTCACAAAAGTTGACAATGTTGGTTCTACTGGATCTGAGTGCTGCCGTCGATACAGTAGACCACACTATTCTTCAATCAATCAATGTGTGGCATTATCAATTTTATTGTTAAAGCAGTACTAAGTAACTCGTGCACCCTAGAGGCCATGAGCGCCATTGCAGGTGTCGTAGCATGTTGCTTTTTTTTACTTACTAATTGTCCGTGAGAGTAAATACTACACTGACAGAAAAGACAAAGGGAGAGAGGGATATTGTACATCCAATTACACAATGGAAATTATTTTTTTCACTCAAACTTGGTTGTAAATACTGTTTAAGTGGCGCTAGCCTGCAGTTAGCTTTGCCCGTTAGCCTGTTAGCTTCTTCTTAGTGATTCCATTAGTGTGTATTAGTGCTCTGACCCGGTGTCAGTCAAGTTGCAATTGTGGTTTTCTGGCCAGAGACACCAGGGGAGATGAAAGACCGTGCTACGTCTTCTGTCAGGTAGATATTGCAGATATTTTCCATGAATTTATCTTTGTGCTTCGTTTGGCCGCTAATACGAGCTTCTCTCTAGTGTCTCGGATGGTTGAGGGCTTCATAGCGCACCATTCCATGGCGTCCAAAGCTATGCTCGGTGATGGCGGTCCAGAGTCTGCTAAGTTCCTTGCGTTGTGTAGCCGCTTGCACTATCGAAGCACCGGGCTGGCCGAGGAGCTCGTGTGGATGTGCGACAGTATGAGTTCGCTCGCGTTACGGTCATTTTCCTACTTTTATGTTGCAGTCTAACATTATCTTTAATTTATAGGGTGAGGGGTTTGGTCACGTCCCTGCTTTTTGTTTCTCCTGCTGCCTTGTTTTTAGTACTCCAACTGGTTTGGAGAATTTTTGATTTGATTTGAATATTTTATTTCGAGCTAAAGAAGAAAAGAAAAACAGAAATATATATATACATAATAAAAGAAAAAAGAAAAATAATTTACATTACAGCTCGAAAAGGAGTGGGAAGAAGACAAGCTTATTGACTCCCACCCCTGTTCATAAACTTCAATAACAATAACTAACAACAGTGCATATTTCTTACCATTTGCACTGGGTGGGACTTTGATTTTATGGTAAACAACTGCAAAGAGAAAATGTGGACTGTCACTGAACGACATATCTGTGAACTCAAAAGTGGAAATGTGAACAAAAGATTTTAAATGAAATAACTAATGATCAAATAAATGTCATATATTTTTGGAACATCTTGCCCTCTTTCAATGAATAAACCTATGAACCTTTTAGAGGTCCGGAGCCTTCTCTCCGGTGGCGTTGTCCTTTTTGTTTATTTATTTTATTTACATTCATGTTCATTTATAGACCATCACCGCACGTCTTGCCACAAATGGTTTTGTATAGCCCAATATCACAACAGGAGTTGCCTGACAGGGCTGAAATTCTTTTAACTCAGTGCTGTTCACAAATTGTTTACATCATACCTCACAGACAGGACTTTCACGGTAAGTACCTGTTACTATAAGGTCCATAAAATCACATGTGGTGTGCCCCAGGGTTAAATTTTAGGCCCAGTGCTTTTTAACCTGCTCCATCTTGGCGATGTCATCAGGAAACATGGAGTCAACTTTCACAGTTACGCTGATAATACACGGTTGTACATCTCCATGTCTCCTGATCACACCATGTCACTGGATGCACTTTTTAACTGCATTTTAACATAAAATCGTGGATGGCAGTAAACTGTTTAACTTTCTCCACCTTAAACAGGATAAAACAAACTTTTAGGGATTGGTCTTGAGACCCAGAAAGAATTTTTTTTACAAAAACTACAGTCACTGTCTTTTAATCCATCTTCACAGGTGAAACACCTGGGTGTAAATTTTTACTCTGAGCTGACTTGTATCCCACACATGAAGAATATCATGAAATTTGTTTTTCCCCACATAAAGAATCCAGCCAGAGTCCGCCCCATTCTCTCTCAGGACAGCACAGAGATGCTGATACATACTTTTATCACCAGCGGAATACTGTAATGCCCTGCTTTCTGGTCTTCTCAAAAGAGTATCTCAAGTTTACAACTTTTACAAAATTCAGCAGCTTATGTCCTGACGAAGACCAGTAGGCAGGACCACATTACACTGGTTTTAAAATCACTGCATTGGCTTGAGTTTAAGGTTTGTTAATGGTCTTGGTCCTTCTTAGCTTTCAGAAATGCTTTTACCTTATGAACCTTCACGGCCCCCTGCGCTCCTCCGGCACGGGCCTCCTAGTTATTCCCAAAGTCAAGATGTACACTCACGGTGAAGAGCGTCTATCCAGTACTACAGCCTCTGCCACATGGATCAGTCTGCCGGAGGAGCTCAAGGCCACTGAGAACGTTCATGTTTATAAAAACAGGCTCAAGACCCAGCATTTTAGTTTAACTTTTAGCTGACATCTATTTATTTATTTTAGTCCTATTTATTTCTATGAGTGATCGCTATTGTTTACTTCCTCGCTTTTCACTGGATGTTTTGGTGAATGACAGCTGATGCTTCCAGGCCTCTAACACTGCATTACAAAATCCTGACCTCTTACAGCGCAAGGGAAGCAATGCCCGTTTGTAAAGGTTTTTTTCCTATCATAGAACCATTTTTATTTATTTAAAGTGGGGGTGGAATGAAGTAGCAATACCCCTTATTGATTCAAGATAGAGTGGATTTGCATTTTGTAAACATTTCACCAAATTTTGTATATTATGTAAACAGACCAGCAATTGATATAATAAGTACTGACAGGTAATAGTAAGAGGAACAAACACTAAAAGGTTTGCCAGTAGCTTGTGTAGTGGTGTGGGGTCGCATCTGTAAAAGGACACCACATTCTCTATCCCTCCCCTCCATCTGAGCTTTCCCACTCGGATGCTGCTGTTCAGGAGCCAACCCATCATGGCCCAAGTTGCAAGACAATCCACGTCACTTTTAGATGCACTAAAAAAGAGCCTGTTGTAAAGGCGTTAAGTGCAGAGGCTAGCGAGAGTGTGCGGGCATCGTAGCGTTGGTGAGTGAATTTTAACTCATTACCTGTTCATTTGACTGGCGTGCGTGTGTAAGCTCACAGGGTATTGTTTGTAGTGTAGCAGTATGCCTGCAGGCGGACATTGCCACTTGTAGCTTAGTAAATAACATTTCCTATGTATTGGTTGACCTCTCCCGTTTGGTGGTTGTTGCTCGTTGTCGCTCTCCATTCCAGGTAGTATCGATATTTGGACGCTAAATTCGACAACTAAAGTTGGTATTAACAAGTTCCTGTTAATGTTAGTTGCTGCAGCGACATCATGGGCCCGCAGGAGACCCCTCCCTGAAGTTCTCAGAACTCAGATGGTTCATCCAGCTCTAACATGTCAGAGATGTACTTTGGTGCTAAAACCATGAAAAGCAGGCCACTTTCCCTAACTCCTTCCTAACCGACAACCCAATTCGGACGCTTCTTATCATGGCGAACACTGACGCACAACTGGTTTGGCGTAAGACCTCTTACGGATGGGGCAAGAGGGAGAGTGGGAGTTAAAGTTGCTTTTTATGCGTCAATGCTGTCTGCATTGACGAATAGAACAAGAGCATTTACGTGAGGCGTTTCAGGGCATGCAGTGCACGCTCTTTTATTTATTAATTTTTTAACCTAGAATAAAGAATGAGAGGAAAAACTATTCGAACTATCACATGTGCTCTTTGCCTACATGCACAGTTTGGACATTGAGATATTGTAGATTACACAAATAGGGTACAGCGCATTTAGTGAGCCAGACTGTATAGCAGCAGTAAGCGGGGAAATGTAGGAAAGATGAGGATGATAGCAGAATATGGATGTAATTTTTTTGGCTATGACTTTGTGCAAACCCTGGTGAGGCTGGCTGGAAGAGTACCAAGGGTGCACAGTGGTTAGTTATCCAGGAACAGGAACATCGCTACATTAATAACCTACACATATTTTCTTGGTAATGTGGAAAATTACGTGTAAAAACCAAGTCGTGACAAAATACACAGAAACCAATTTCAGGGAAGAAGCCATTACTGTTCCCCCACAACACTCTCCACTGAGACTAATGGAGGATGAAACTGTTCACCCCTTTTGCAATGGAATAATTAAAGATCATATGTTCAAAATTATCTCACTAATTTTTTTTGCCTAATATGGAGCCCATCAAAGCACTCAGCTGAAACCAGCTGGAGACTGTACTTTTCTTATTTGAAAAAACAAAAACAAAAAACAGACATGTTGCTTTTAATGGATATTTATAAGAATTTTCTGAAAAACATTGACTGCGATACAGTACCAGAGTTTAGTTTTGAAAAGAAAATAAGTGACTACCCAGCTTAAGAAACTGATTTGTTTTTAACTAATAATGATTGATAAATTGTCACCACAACAACCTGCATTGAAGGTCGTGAAGATGACCTAAGAACTGTGTCCTCAATGGCTTGTTTCCCCCCCACCCACCACCAATTTTTTTGTGTGTCTTCACTGATGGCACGAGCATACTGTATTTCAAAGATTTTCAGTGAGGTTAATGAAACTTTCATTTGAATGTAATGAATCTTGGCCTTGTCATCTTGCAACATGTGTAAACAGGAAGAGTGAATCCATGAATTGAATCTGGTCATACAGTACAGCCAGGGCTCTCAAGTCTCACTCATTGGCTTGCAGTTCTCGCACTGAAAAACGTAATTCTAAAATGTTCGTTTTTAGCTGAATTTATGTGGCAAACATGAAACATTTACCTTGTTTTTGGTGACTTGTATTTATGTTCTGCCTGGTTACAACAATTAACAACCCATGCCATGCACAAGATAAAGTCAGAGAAGGTCCAATGACTGCTGGAGGTGTCAAAGTAAGTAAGTAAGTAAGTAAGTGCTTTATTGTCATTGTACAAGCGTACAACGAAATAGTGTTCAGGTGTCAGTCCTGAGCTGCTGCGGCTGAGCCACTGTGTGTCAACCTGACCTGCATGACCTTGGAGGTCGGGGAAACTGTAGCACTCGGAAGAAACCTGGCTGGCTGCCCTCTGTCTCCTCTGATCCTCTGAAATGGTGCAGCGCCTCCTGGGTTTGTCCCCGTTTCAGAGCGTGGTGTCTTGCACTGGTCAGCTCCACCTCCTCCTTCCTCTTCCTCCCTCCGCTCTTGGTGCCTCTTCAGTGTCTCAGAAGAAGAAATTTGTAGGTCTCAAATGGGTTTACCTGATAAGCTAGCATTTTGTTTACCTTTAAAACGCTGCTTTCTCCAGGACCATTTTAGACTCTCAAAGTAAACAAATCCACCAAACCTCCACAAAAACACGGCAAAGACGTACAAAAGTATCCAGAAAAACAATGTGGAACACAGAAACCACAAATGCAGTTCGCAGAAAAAGGCAAAAAACTCAGCTGCACAAAGAGAGAGCGAGGTTGCTCCCTGTTTTCACGTCGCCATGACAACAACAACAACAAACAAAGGCTCTGAATATACAGCTCCAATCAAAAGTTTAAGACCAGTTGAAAATTGCAAAAATATTTTTGCATGGTTGGATCTTAACCTGTTAACTGCCACTTTAGGATTAGGGTTAGGGTTAACAATTATTTATATCCAAATCTCAAAGCGTATTGACTGGAGAGCTTACAGCCTATGTGCCAGTGTGAAACCTACTTTGAAAGACAAGACCTTCTACTGTAGTTTCTAAAAATAGGAGTGAGATCTGTGTGAGTGAAACACAACTTGCATTACATTTGCTGTTCTTAATCCTAATAATATCCTGATTAGGGTTAACTAACTCTAACCCTAACCCTAGCCCCCTGATTAGGGGGATGGCAGGTAACAGGTTCCAAGTAGAACTTCAATATGCAACAAGAAAGGATGGGAGTGAGACAATAAAACAATTGAGTAAGCATTTTATTGAAAACTACAAATAAACTGAAATAGTCTGTTTTCCAGCTGATCAAAAGTTTAGGACCACATGCCTTTAAAAGGCCAAATCTGTGCAAAAATGTGGATTCATTGTTATTTTCTGTCAGGTATTCACACTTTCATGATGGCCTGATGCCAAAGGCAAAAGATATATATTTATATATTAATATATATTATACAGGTGAAACTCTGTAAAACTCTGAAAATTAGAATATCGTGAAAAAGTTCATTTATTTCTGTAATTCAGTTTAAAACGTGAAACTAATATATGATATAGACTCATGGCATGCAAAGTGACATATGTCAAGCCTTTGTTTGTTTTAATTTGGAAAATTATGGCTTACAGCTTGTAAAAACCCCAAAATGAAAATGTCAGAAAATTAAAATATTACATGAAATCAATAAAAAAAAAAAATGTAAAACAGGGAAATGTGGGCCCTCTGAAAACTATAATCATGCATATGTACTTAGTACTTGGTTTGGGCCTTTTACTTGAATTACTGCCTTAATGCGGTTGCGTGGCATGGATGCTATCAGCCTGTTGCACTGCTGAGGTGTTATGGAAGACCAGGATGCTTCAACCAGAGGAATATGACATCTGAAGCCCATGTCCAGGATCCGTCTGTTTGTGGTGGCTCTTGATGCACTGACTCCACATTTCTTTGTTTAAAATCATTTTTTCATTGATTTCATGTAATATTAAAATTTTCTGAATTTATCATGTTGGGTTATTTACAAGCTGTAAGCCAAAATTTTCAAAATTAAAACAAACAAAGGTTTGACATATGTCATTTTGCATGCCATGAGTCTATATCATATATTAGTTTAACATTTTAAACTGAATTACAGAAGTAAATGAACTTTTCACGATATTCTAATTTTCTGAGTTTCACCATACACAGCAAATGTTCCAGTGTTAATTTGACACTGTTTGGTGTTCATATAGTTCACACCTTCTCAGTGTGAAAATGAATGACACTCTTCAGTGTTAACTTCAGTGTCAGACACCGTGAGTGACAGAAACATGACGCTAAATACAATGTGCTCTTTGTTTTCAGTTAAAAGGTTTGCTCTTCAGTCACAGACTGACAGGTGAAGGAGGAAGTCATGGAGAGTCTGTTTTAGACAGAGCTTCAGACTCCTGATGGAAATACAAATTAAGTACTGACACTTAATTTGTTTATTTATATCAAGTATTGGAGGGAAATAAAAAATCTTAAAATTACATAATGTGTACAATTCACTTCTCTCCAGTGTAGTAGGTCATGTGTGTCCCAGTTCCGCTGGATCATGGTGGACCATGACCGATGTGGACAGGACTGTGGTAGATCTACGTTTACTTTGAAGAAAACAGTTACTATAGTAATTGTTGAAGAAATGAACCTCATGAGCCTCTTCTGTAACATCTGTCCACATCAGTCCTGCTGCTCCACGACTCAGAGGAACTGGGTCAAACATGACTCTACAGCAGATAGAAATGACAAGGGTTTGTTTATTTAATTATACTTAATATAAAAGTATATAAAGATTTTTACCTCTTAAACTTGCTAATAACAAACACTTAATTGTTGTCTTTACTTCTTACATCCATCAGAAGTCTGAAGTTCTGTCTAAAGCAGAAGCTCCATGACTTCTTTCTTCACCTGTCGCTCTGTGACTGAAGAGCAATGAGGCCTACGCCTTTACTGGAAACAAAGAGCACATTGTATTTAGCGTCATGTTACTGTCACTCATGGTGTCTGACCTGTAGTTAACACTAAAGAGTGTCATTCACATTTACACTGAGAAGGTGTGAACTATATAGACACCAAACAGTGTCAAATTAACACTGGAGCATTTACTGTGTGTGTGTGTATATATATATATATATATAATATATATATATATATATATATATATATATATATCAGGGGCTCAGAGAAGAGCTAGAGAAGGCCTGGAGAGTGAAGGCATCAGTGGTGCCCGTGGTCGTGGGGGCACTCGGGCAATGACCCCCAAAACTGGAGGAGTGGCTCCAGCAGATCCCAGGAAATACATCAGACATCTCGGTCCAGAAAAGTGCAGTTCTAGGAACTGCAAAGATACTGCGCAGAACCCTCAAGCTCCCAGGCCTCTGGTAGAGGACCCGAGCTTGGAGGAAAAGAGAGACCACCCGCGGGGGTGAAGAAGAGTTTTATATATATATATATATAATAATAATAATGCCTTACACTTGTATTGCGCTTTATAAGCCTGTATTACCAAGTTTCTCAAAGCGCTACACTGTCGTCATTATTCATTCACTCCATACTCGGTGGTGGTAAGCTACTGTTGTAGCCACAGCTGCCCTGGGGTAGACTGACGGAAGCGAGGCAACCAGTCTGCGCCATCGGCCCCTCCGACCACCACCACCACTCACTCACTCACTACATTCGCTAGGCTTCCTGGTGTTACTAAACGGTCTCCCATCCAAGTACTGACCAGGCCCTTCCCTGCTTAGCTTCCAAGGTCTGACGGATTGGGCATATACAGTTATTCTCAAAAGTACTAATACACCTTGAACTTTTGCACATTTTGCCAGGTTTACAACCATAAACATAAAGATTTTATTTTGAATTTTTTCCTGAAAAAGTAACACAAGTAACAGACAACTGTGAAGTGAAAGCAAAATGATACATGATTCTGTTATTTTCAAAAAATAGAAAACCGAAAAGTTGGACGTGCACAAGTATTCATACAGCATGAATTAATACTTTGTGGAACCCCCTTTTGCTGCAATAACAGCAGCAAGTCTTCTGGGGTATGACTCTACAAGATTTGCACATCTAGAGACTGACATTTTGATCCATTCCTCTTTACAAAACAATTCAAGCTCTGTCAAATTAGAAGGAGAGCGTTTGTAAACAGCAGGTTTCAGGTCTTTCCACAGATTTTCAATTAGGATTTAGGTCAGGACTTTGACTGGGCCATTCTAACACATTAATATGTTTTTTTTTAAACCATTCCATTGTAGATTTATCTTGTGTTTAGGCTCATTGTCCTGCTGGAAGGTGAATCTCCACCCCAGCCTCAATTCTCTTGCTGACTCCAGCAGGTTTTCCTCCAAAATGTCTGTATTTGGCTCCATCCATCTTCCCAACTATTCTTACAATCTTCCCAGTGCCCGCTGAGGAAAAGCAGCCCCATAGCATGATGCTCCCCCCACCATATTTGACACTGGGGATGGTGCACTCAGGACGATGAGCAGTGTTAGGTTTGCTCCATACATAACGTTTTGCATTTGGGCCAAAAAGTTCAATTTTTGTCTCATCTGACCAAAGCACATTCTTCCACATGGTAGCTGTGTCCTCCATATGACTTCTAGCAAACTTCAAACAGGATTTCTTATGGCCTCCTTCATGAAGGCCAGATTTATGTAGAGTACGACTTATAGTTGTCCCATGTACAGATTCCCCCAGCTCAGCGGCAGTACGTCGCAGCTCCTCCAGAGTTATCTTAGGGCACTTGGTTGCATTTCTTACAAGTGCTTTTCTTGTTCGGTCTGTTAGTTTAGGTGGACGCCCGTGTCTTGGTAAGTTCACAGTGGTGCTATACTCTTTCCATTTCCGAATGATGGATTGAACAGTGCTCTGTGAGATGTTCAAATCTTGGGAAATCTTTGTATAACTTAACGCTGCTTTAAACTTCTCCACAACTTTATCCCTGACCTCTCTGGTGTGCTCCTTGGCCTTCATGATGTTGTTTAGTGACCAATACACTCCGACCATAGCTCTGAGGCCCTCACAGAACAGCTGGAATTATACTGAGAGTAGATTACACACAGGTGGCCTCTATTTAATGGTTAGGGCAAGGTGTGAACATTCTGCAGTCATTAGGAATGTTATAAAGGCAATTTAATGCACTCCAAAAATGCTGTATGAATACTTGTGCACGCCCCACTTTTCACTATTTTTTTGAAAAATAACAGAATCATGTATCATTTTGCTTTCACTTCACAGTTGTCTGTTGTGTGTGAACTTTCAGTAAAAAATTCAAAATAAAATCTTTATGTTTATGGTTGTAAACATGACAAAATGTGCAAAAGTTCAAGGTGTATTAGTACTTTCGAGAGGCACTGTATATTATTATTGAGCGTGTTTGGTTGTTGAGCTGCATAAGCAGGGCCTCGCACACCTTGGTGCTGAGGTGGGACGCAGTGATTTTGAATTTCTTAATTTGGAGGCGCATTAAGTTGCCGAAATGTACGAAATGCGCGGTATAAATAAAGTTGCCTTGCCTTGCCATGAAATGATTCTGAGGGTTGTGGAACAAAAAAGGCAAGTGGAAGATCCAAAAATTGTCACCAGCACCGAGCCGGAGAATCTGACTGGCTGTCCGTCAAGACACTGGTCGAGCCTCATGAGACCCAAATGAAGGCCGTTCATGACTGAACGGCCTTCATTTGGGTCTCATGAGATCTCTGCAACATCTGCACAGAGCCAGCAGCCGTTGGGCGCCCCTGCACCACCTGAAGGAAAAAGCAGTCCAGATCATTATGGCGGCCCCTCCACTTGGCGAGTAGAAACATCTCAGGGGCTTCTGCTTGTCAGGCCAATAACTTTGGAAACCATCAGGACCATCAAGGTTACATTTGAAGACGTGTTTTGTTTTTGAAGCCCTTCAGTCGCAGATCCCACCTGATGGTTATTGGGTTGCAGTGGGCTTCAGTAACAGCCTTTATTTGGATCGAGGATCGTCCAGTGTCTAGACGGACAGCCAATCGGATCCTCCGGCTCAGTGCTGGTGACATTTTCTTCCACTTGACTTTTTGTTCCATAACCCTAAGGATCGTTTCAGAAATTCAAAATGACTGTTTTACTGCGTCCCACCTCAGCAGCAATGGTGCGCTGCGAGAGGCCCTGCTTATGCAGCTCAACAACCTGACCACGGTCTAAAGGGGAAATATGTTTTGCCTTTACCATCAGGATGTCATGACAGTGTGAATCTCTGACAAAAAATGACACTGAATGCACATTTTTGCACAGATCTGGCCTTTTAAAGGCATGTGGTCCTAAAGTTTAATAGATGTCTTCATGTTGCATATTCTGTTCTGCTTGGCGCCTTGCTTAGCTCCAACCATGCCTAAAGGGATTTTTTGCCATTTTTCAACTGGTCTTAAACTTTTGATCGGGACTGTACGTGTGGTAATTTCAGGGGAAAATATAGTGTGCTGCAAAGTTTCAAACTTGTGCCCCATGTATCAAACGTCCAGTGATTATCCAAATGAAAGAAATAATCCCACTGCACGCCAAGCATCGATCATCACTCCTTCTTTGGCCACACAATGAGAAGGACTTGTTCGTATCTAAAGTCAATGTAATCTAGACCTTATCATTTATTATGTTATGTAAATGTATGTGGAATTGAATATGGGGTAGGCACTTAAGCTTTATTGCTTCAGCCTACTCCATTTTGAGCATCTACAACTGTATGAATTTTGAAAGACAAAATGAATGTAAAAAAATTGCTCAAAATAAACTAAAAAGAGTGGGTGGGTGCTTTTGTTACTGATGTTACCGTTACTTTTCCATCAAGTGTTGTGCAATGCATTTTCCTTTTAAATACTTTAACAGATAATGGTAAGATTACAATAAATACACTATCTGGCTAATGCTAATTTAGAGATTTGTTTTTACCTACTGCTCTATTCCAATTCATTAGATGCACAGGTAACAGCATGTGCCCATACAGAAAGTTTCAAGTTCATCCATGTCTCTTTTATACCTTAAGCCTTAGCTAGAGTGGCGCTAACATCAGATCAGCACATTGTTCATTTCTCGTCTCGGATCATGATGACAGATGTGGACTCGCAGCCGAGCTGAGTGACAAGTGGAGTCGTGTGAAGATGACAGCTTCAGTACAGGTCCAGTGCAAAATCCAGATGTGATGAGTTCTATGAACACATCTCAGAGAGGAGAATATGGGTGCACAGAACCAGGGCTCCACTTTAGGTGTAAAGGGAAGAACAGTTTTTACTTTTTACTCTGACAGTAATATAATCAAAAGAGAAAAGTGCTGGTAAAGACACATTTAAACTGTCATATGGTTAACAGGCAAATGGAAGCAACGGGGAAAATGCAAGTACCATGTAATATTTTTATGAGTTCTTGTAAAAAATACTGAGTATTTTTATGAAAGTCCACAAGGGAAAAATTATCTAAAGGAGAACATTACTACTCCAACATCATTACCATACAAGAGATTGTGGGTTCAGTGTTGGGGAGTAACGGAATACATGTACTGCCGTCACGTATTTAGAATACAAATTTTGAGTAACTGTAATCTGGTACAGTTACTCTTTAGTCATAGGGTATTGGGAGACACACACACACACACACACACACACACACACACACACACACACACACACACACACACACACACACACACACACACACACACACACACACACCACACACACACACACACACACACACACACACACACACACTCGGAGCAGCCCAGAGGAGGAGGGGAGAGAACCCACAAGGTAGAATATGGCAAATTACGAATATGGCAAATTACCTCTTACCTTTTCACTGTGTTTCAATCATTTAGAATGAAAGCTGGTTGTTGTTAGCAGTACCAGTAAGCTAAGTTACCAGGTCAGCCGCTACAGGCTGCAGTTTGTTACACTTTCCCAAACTCCTCTGTCGAGTGGGATGAAATGTAATGCAGCGATTTTCCAATGGTTCGTAAAAAGACTGTTCTCCCAGCATAAAAATAAAGATGAAAATGTATCCATGGAGCATTCACACATGCTCCCCGTGCGAGCTATGTTTTTCCAGTGGTATAATCAGCAGACTGGAGCGGCTGAACATTTGCGACAGCAGATACGACCTTTTCTCCCGGTGAACATTAAGCATTAATAAACGGCAGTGCAATGAACTTACACATGTGTTTAATCCTACATAAAGAGTATACACTACAATAATATACTGTGTATTTAAAAAGTATTTAAAGTATTCAGAATACAGTACTCTGATTGGCCAGAGTAACAGAATACGTTACAAAATACATTTTCAGGCAAGTATTCAGTATTCTGTAGCGGAATACATTTTTAAAGTATTCTCCCCAACACTGTGTGGGTTTGAATCCAGTCTCTGTTTTACCTGTAAGCAAATCCGGGAAGCAATGAGGGGAATACATTATAAAACTGCTGCATTATAAATTGGGGTCTAACAGTGGGTTGTGTCATGATGCATTTTGCATTGTACAAAAATGACTCGTATTGTCACTTTAGTCTGCATTTTCTATGATCAATTCCGCAGCGTAAGTCCTCTCTAGAAACAACATGCTACATCCTCCAAAACACACATGCAGTTTTTGCAGTTGGGTTAGTTTGTATTTATGTTTATTTGGTTGTGAAGGTGCATATTCATGAACAGACATGAGACTCGTGTATGCAACACATCACGTCGGATTATAGCCATGAGCTAATTTCCATCCATTGTTCCATACAGTAAACTCTCTCTCATTCATCCTGGCCTATTGTACATTTTTAGTGGTAGGAGAAACTCCACCTCACCCAACCCGGGGATCAAACCCAGGACCCTCTTGCTGTGAGGAAAGATTAGTAACTGTTGAACCACTGTGCCTGTTGGATGACATTGATGAATGGTACTGATCACATTGTCAGAGGTGCAGATAAAACACAAGACTCAATCCTGTCAATCTGTCATAATCACATCTCTGTGTGTCCAAGTAAAGTGTTTACGAAAGTGGGTGACACTTTATTTTACACTACCCTTAATACATTGTACTAAATTTAGTACAATGTAATGTGCTATATAACAATGTGTACTAACTTGTACCTATGGGTTAGAAACCCCTAACCCTAACCTAACCCTATGTATTAGTTTGTAGGTACATAATGTAATAAGACATAACCCTAACCTTAATCCCTAAGGATCTTGTGTCCTATTACATTATGTACCTACAAAGTACTAATACAAGTTATTCCATTGTGTATGTAACATATAAGTACAAGTTATTACAGATTGTTACAGAGTACATTACATTGTACTAAATTTACTTAGGTACAATGTATCAAGGTATTGTAAAATAAAGTGATACCCCTTTTTATCATTGCATTTGTTTTGTATCATGAGCCCAGGGGTTTATTTTAATGTAGCTTTGGAAAATCAGAAAGCATCACCAATTGTATTCTTTTACAAACATTTTGGCCATAGGTACTGCATGGCTAATAATACACATTTAGGCTATAATTAACCAGAGAAGAATTACATTAAAAATACGTATTTACTTACATCGTTATGCAAGCCAAAACATACAATACGTGAGAGTTTCCCAAGAAACCACAGATCACAGGACTTAAAGACTACATGACGGTGGCGCTGACGTCTGTAGTCATGAAGTCTTTTGAGCGCTTGGTCCTGCCCCACCTCAAGGACATCACCGCTCCCTCCAGAACCCACTGCAGTTCGCCTACAGAGACAACAGGTCAACCTGGCCCTCCACCTCATTATGGAGCATCTGGACTCCTCAGGGACCTATGCCAGGATCCTGTTTCAGTCAATCAATCAGTCTTTATTTATAGAGCGCTTTTCATACACAGGTGCATCGCAAAGTGCTTGACAATTAAAAAGACTTTAAAAAACATTCTTGCCCGTCAAACCCTCCCACCCTGCCAATATATACAGTTATCACAATACACACACACCTACACCCCCTACCCTTTGCTCTACACTCAAACTCACACTCACACACAGAATCAAAAGTACATAAGGCTGGGTACAGATGACAAAGGTGAGGAAACCCCATCAGAGGAGCCGTCCTCCCTGGGAGCAGCAAACCAGCCGCTGCTGCCTGGGCACCGACACAAGGGTCCCCATAGGAGACGCGGCAGAGACCACACCACCACCTGGGCACCCACAGGACAGCACCCACACAGCCACAGCCAGTCACCGGTCCCGAGGCAGAGGGCTCCTTCAGAGGAAACACTGGAGATTCTAAAAACATAAGAAGAAGTATAAAAACATTGATTAAAAAGTTTAAAAACAAAGTAAAAACCAGTAACAAACTAAAAATAATGATAAAAAATCTATAAATATCAAGTTAACAAGATTAATAGATAAATAAATAAATGGGACTAAAATAAATAAATAAATATCAGCTAAAAGCTAAGCTAAAAGATGGGTCTTGAGCCTGCTCTTAAAAATCTGAACGTTCTCTGCGGTCCTGAGCTCCTCCGGCAAGCTTTTCCAGAGGCAAGGGCCGTATTATTGGAGAGACGCCTCGCCGTGAGTCTTTCTGGTGACTTCAGGAATAACTAGGAGACCCCTACCGGAGGGGCTGTCAAGGTTCATAAGGTAAAAGTTCTGAAAGATAAGAAGGACCAAGACCATTAAGACACTTAAAAACCATTAAAAGAATCGATCCTGAAACACACAGGGAGCCAATGCAGCGATTCTAAAACTGGTGTAATGTGGTCCCGTGTTTGTATACTTCAGTTCTGCCTTTAACACAATCCTCACCTGGACTGCTACAACTCTGTGTGCCCAACTACCTCTGCAGGTGGCTCACTGACTTCCTGACGGACCGGAGCCAGCATGTGCGGCTGGGGAAGATCTTCTCGGACACTCGGACTACCAACACTGGATTCCTTAAGGGCTGTGTACTTTCCCCTTGGCTCTTCTCCGTGTACACAAACTACTGCACCTCCAGTCACCAGTCCGTAAAACTGATCAAGTTTGCGGACGACACCACCCTCATCGGGCTCATCTCGCACGGTGATGAGTCCACCTACAAGAGAGAGGTGGACCGGCTGGCGTCCTGGTGCAGCCACAACAACCTGGAGCGGAACGCCCAGAAGACAGTGGAGATTATCATGGACTTAAGGGAAGTCACAGCCCACTGTCGCCCCTCGCCCTGAGAGACTCCCTCCTCCATCTCCATCGGGACCTCAAATGGGACCATCAGCTCCCTCATCAAGAAGGCCCAGCAGAGGATGTTCTTCCTGCAGCAACTGAGGAAACTAAGTACTCATAGTTTTAAAGTTTTATATTATTATTATTTATCTACCAAGCTATCATAGCCCTATTTTACTTTGAAAATCTGGATGTTGTTGCTGTTCGCTTTCCTGTCTGATGCGGTCTGAACTGCGGAGCTTAGTTGATCCGGCCAGTGGTGACGGAGCTGAAAATAAAGCGTAGCCGTATCTTGGAATCGTATGTTGCCTGAAAAACAACTGCTATTTTGGGCAAACTAGTCCCTCGTTGCCACTATCATGTCCTATGGATCTCCCCAGTATTTAAACCAGCCCATTCGCTTGAAAAGGACAATGTTGATGGACAATGGCTACTAGTTACCGCGTATTAGCGGTATTAGACAGCGTTTTTGCCCGTGAATGACAGCTTGTGTTCGATAAATAGATTTTTTCTAAGTAAATCATGCCTAAAACTGTTGTGCGGTTGTTCCATTTTGTTGGCTTCAGCTTCAATCTTGTAAACTGAGTAAGTTCCTGATTAGAATCGACGTCTGCAGATCTAAACAAATTGTGTGGATTATGTTTTAAAGGAGCTATATCATGCAAAATCGACTTTTTGGAGTTTTTAACCATGTTGTTATGCTATTTCCTTATAAAAAACACCCCCAGAGCGTTTTTTGGCTTTATTCACGAAGTTCTAAGTAATCCTCCTGAATCCTGCTCTCTGAGCAGCTGCTCTGCCCTCTTGTGTTGTGTCGTCAGAAAGGAACGGAAGTGCTCGACGTTTGTAATGTAATGCCTTACGGCCTGATTTTAATTTATAAAACAGCTTTTTCATAATTTTTGTTGTAAGAGAGAGAGAGAAGAAAAAAAAGGAACTCTCCGACACGTCTGTGCTGTCCCGGGAGAGTAAACAAACGCACCCCCGGAGGATCCGAACAGAAATCATGTTTGTGAAGACGGAGCTCTTTTTAACCTTCTCTGGACACCGCCTGTTCTTTTTTCTTACCCAACGATAATGTCACGGAAGCATGTTTGGCTCTATTAGATCCATGGTTTGGCTAGAGAGGACTACCTTCCTAAAGAAGAGTGCACTCGCCAGATGTTGGAATTTCTTTCTGGGATTCAGCTAGCTACTATATCAACCAACCTGATGGATGCTTGGTGAACCTTGGCCAGAATCAAAGTGGATTCACTTTTATAACCAACACGAGTGCCATAACATAAACACCTGATGATGGGGAGGCCAGGCTGAGCGGTAAGTCAATCAAAATGCCATTTATGAAACTGTGTTGCACATGTCAACTCCTTATAACTGCATTATGTGAAGTAACTTCACTTTTTGCAGCGATATTTATATTTATAATACTGCAAATGTGGTATGAGCGGAGAGAGGGGCGGAGTTAACTGAATCGAAGCCTCTTGTCTTCCGGGTTTGAAAAATACCTCCAGAAAATACTTATATTTCTCTCAAAAATGAGTACTCCATAGTGATAGAGGTACAATATATCATATAAATGCCTATACTTTACTTTGGAATGCATAATACAGCTCTTTGATGTGCGGGCTGCAGCTGGCACTGACGCCGGTGCGCACACTTACGTAATGCTTTCACAGAGCGGGTTGATTGTTGGCGATATTCAGCATGTTTTCACTGAAAGAAACTCAAGCGGCGGGTGTAATGTCTTTAAGTGACGCCTTCATGTTGTCTACACTGCCCACGTTTTTAAACACAGTAACACATGGTCACAATATCAAATGATATTTCATCACAATCCGACAATTATTCACCTTAATAAATCGTCTCAAATCCAATGACAACCACCCAATGCCAGCGATCTCCCATTGTTTTCAATGAAGCCGAGAGTGTTGTATTCACCTCTGCTTGATTTGTGATGTAACACTGTAGAGCCCTATACCTCAACAATAAATTAACTATCAATGTTGTTCAACTCATCTTCAGTAACCATACATTTACATAAATATAATTTCTCAGTGAACTACATTTAACTTATAAGACTCACAAAATATGCAGCAACAGTCCAACTGGTCGTTCCAGTGTGACCAAGGAAAATATTTAGTCATCTTCATATTTAGTTGCAAGTGCACCCAAATTGGTCTCAGTCTGGAAGCTCTGGCTATAAGGAGAAAAGGAAAATACCATAATGTGGTGCTAATGGAGGAAGCTGCAGTTTCATTATAGATGGCTGGTGCAACCCAATTAGACGTGACAAAGTTCAGCCTCTCTGGGGGATAGGATTAAGAACACACAGTGGAGCCCTGACCGCTCGGACCAAATCGATGATGACACTAATCCTAAATGAATAATGAATCCACCCCATTCTCAAGAATGCTGTGGGGGAAGTCTGTTGTGTTACGATAAAATGTGCCTCCAATGGATCATTTATTAATACAGTGAGGTAATGATACAGTCTCTCTATGTGATGATCATGCAGCACCCTAAGGCAACTATTAAGATCGGCAGCACCCATGAGGGAGATAGCACCATTTCTGCAGACTATGGCACAATTAAATAGAACATACATGACGTATTTGAGTTGAAATAGTCTGTGACACAGGTAAGTTCTCCGCTCCTTTGGAAGGATATATGGTCACTCCTCTCAAGCTGCCACACTTAAATAATTTAGTACATAAAAGACTAGGTGAGCGATGTGTTGACTGAAAATCAATTGGAAGTTCATAGACTCATACGTCTCTTTCACAGCGCTGGCACTAGCACTTCTTCTTTAAAAAGGGGAAATAGGTTTTCCCAATGGGAGATCCATTTGGAAAACATGGGAAATCCAGTGTAAAGTTACAAATATTTCATGGAGGCAGCAGCATTATTCGTTTTTGTAAGGAAAAACATGTATCCTTGGCTGAAAGAAAAAAACCCTAATGATATCCCAAGTTTCTTTTAATAGACCAATGTGTTCTTATACCGGACTGTTTTGACTGCTCACCTCCAACAGTCTTCTTCATCAAGGCCACGTGATTTTACTGTGATGTGTTTTGTCAGCTGATTTTAACTGATTTTGGTTTTCCTACCAGGCGCTGAAAAGGAAAATGAGCACCCTTCATCCCAAATTATTGTCCTAGGGGACTACTCCAAATTTAATTCGACTGTTATTTTGTTCATGCTGGACTGAAGTCGTCCTACATGTCAGAGTCTTTCCCCCCAAAATCGTTTTAAATTGACTGAAGAGCCCTAGCTTGGCAAGCCAACCTGACTTCCACCATGTATTAGATACTGGGGAATCTGTCTGGGACCCCGCACTTATGTGATAAAAGAATGTTGTAAATACTATTGCTGGAAAACCAAATAACCTTATTGGACCACTAACAATACTGTTTTATGTGTATGTTCTTATACATATTTATTAGGCTTAATATGGGTCCCTATATTTTTTACTTATACCAGAAGTAACTTACTGCCATATGGACCAAGATAATTGAAATCCTTTGTACGGTTAGATAGATCAATCTCCAAGGTGGAAATCACAGTGTCCATGTCCTTGTTGTCTGTAATGTTGCATTGTTTGACTATCTGTATCTGACTGACATACTGTAGGAGATGTGAGCATAATGTGCTGTACCGAAAACAAATTCCACCAACTCTGTTGTGTGGCCATTAATAAATGATTATGATTGGGATTCTGATACACCACATGTCAGGTACATCCATATGCTGTGCACAATGCCATTTCTTTTTTATGTATACAATAAATAAAATAGATTAAAAGAGACAAACAATTATGATAAAGTGCACACTAGCAGGATGTTTGTGAAGACTCGTGGACTAGCTAGATCCGTACAGTGTCGTGCAGGAGGTGACGACTGTTACAGTAGAAGGACCTCATCATGCTCCTTATTCTGCTTGTCCAGATTGTCAAGTAAGTGAGCACACAACAGCAGAAAACACAAAATGCTTAGCATGTTCATGATGTCAGTACAGAAATCATGAACGTGCTAAGCGTGACACACATACTTGCATTTATGCACTTAAAGGAGCATGTACGAGTGCAGTATTCTGGCTGAAACTGCCTGACAGTTGGTGGATTCTGGCACATTTGTTCATATTTTTGTCTCACTCTAGGGCAGCCTGCTGGGTTTAGCTACTGTCTCTAGGGAGAACTGGGACCATTGTTCTCACAGAGCTGGTGGGAAGGAGGAAGAGAGAGCCACAGGACACTTTTGGGAATGAGGATTCAGGAGTCACGTCCCAGTCCCACTGACAGTAATCTAATAAACAGCCCTTCAATACGGACTCTACAAAGACTGTGGTTAAGTAAATTAACATGACACATTTTAGTTTTTTGTTTTATTCCTAACAGGGCCCATTTACGCTAACCTGGCAAAAGCCAGATTGATACAGAGCAAATTTCATTAGCACAGTAATGAATCTTTGACTACTTTGAGTACAACCTGCACAATCCCTCAGAAATGCAGCCGCGGCTCCGCACTCGCACTCACACACATACACACGCTGGTTCATTAATCCAGATTTCCATCCCCGCTGTTTCATTCACAAGCACCAGATACGCTCTTAACGCTATTAACGCCCCTCTTTCCTACTCTTTTAATTTGCCCAAGGGTGCACACTTGAGTGCATTAGCTTCAGTCATACACGCTAACACATACCTGTTTGTTGCCCGTGTTGCCTCTCTCCTTGGATAGCATGTCTAGCCAAACTGAGACATTACGATTATTCGTTCACTTGGAAAGCAACTGTATGGTATTTTTCCATCCATCCATCCATTTTCTTCCGCTTTATCCGGGGCCGGGTCGCGGAGGCAGCAGTCTCAGCAGAGATGCCCAGACTTCCCGATCCACGCACACCTCCTCCAGCTGTTCTGGGGGACCCCGAGGCGACACCAGGCCAGCTCGGAGACATAGTCCCACCAGCGTGTCCTGGGCCTCCCACGAGGCCTCCTCCCAATAGGACATGCCTGGAGCACCTCCCGAGGGAGGCGACCAGGAGGCATTTAACTTAGAAAATAAGCTGGCATTACTGGCTTGAACGTAAATAAAATCCTACTTTATTACTTGACAAATTAAAGATGTTATGGACACTCTAAACTAGACCGTACGAAAGACGGTCTGGAGACATGACAGGTTTTTGACGTAATCCTACATATTAATTCCCCTCAAACACTAGCCACCCCTTGTTGATATCATAAGGTGGTGCTTCAGTGTAGTTCAAACAGCTTCACTCAACTTATTCTCATCATACTGTATAACTAATCACATTGCATCCAGACTTAAGCTGATCTTGCCATAGCTTGCAGCCTTAGTTCAAACAATACATCAAATACAGAGGGTATAGCTGCAGAAAGTATCTTTTTCAAGGGAATGTCAAACTGCTATTCTTTATCATGCCGTATTGACTTTTGAACTTAAACTTATAACACAAGTAATTTGGACATATTTTAATTACGAAAAAAGAAAAAAGTAACCCACAAGATTCATGGACAACATTTTCTCAATTGCTAAAAAAAAACAAAAACTTGTACACAGCCTGGCTAAACAAATTCACTGTGAGAGGGACAACATGTGCCCTGTCCATGAAATGATGAGCATACCTTGTTTAGCACGAGCATACCTTGTTTTAGCACACCTAATAACGGCTATACAAAGCGGAGAGCAGCACGTAGAGGTGGTGCCTAAACAACAGCAAAATATTAGTAAACCACTCTGTTACACAAGGTAGTCCATATATTATAGCTATATAATGTCTTTTGCTTTTGCATTGTTGAGCTATCATCAGTACATGAACTCACTCATGCATGCTTGTCTGGTAATGCACTGCATCTGTAATGAGTGCCTCTTCACAAAGGCAGCAAATGTAAATAAGAACATCCATTCCGCTTTCGCCTTGAATTTGTTGATTTCTGATTCAGTTCCTTGAGTTTGGACAGCGACATTTCACAGAGCATAATTCTGTTCTGCAAAGACACCAAAATGCAGCCAGGCGTACCCGGCCTAGGCTCGGAAGTTCCACAACGTCAAGGAGCTGATCCAAGCATTTCGATCTCCACAATGGTTGTAGTAATTTAAATGATTTGACAGGTACATCCTCTCTCCTGACAGGAGCAGGCTGTTACAAAGAGCCTGTGATTCGCATGTGGGCTGGAGTTTAGATGACTTTACTTGGTAGAGGAGCACACAATCCCTTTTCTCCGCGCCAGGCTTCGTCTTCACAGAATCTGCTATTTGAAGGCAGGATTTAAAAGTGAAAGGCCACACAAACAGATGCTCGAACAAATATGCTATTGACTGCACAGCCACATGTTTTGTGGAAATATGAGCCTGCGCTATGGATTTACAACATCTGGTTATCAGAGTGTCAAATGAAAACAGTAGTACAATGTTTGTTGAAAATACTACAAATACATTGTGGGCCAATACTGTGGACAATAAAGACCTGTGATGAGGATGCAATAATTTTAAAACAATCTAGTTTCTTTAAAAAAAGCAGGGTTTTCTTTCTTAAAAAAAATAAATAAAAAATGTTTTATTTGGATGAGTGGCCAGAGTAAAGCCCCTACTCTCACTCATAAACGTAAGTCTTTCCAGTTTGTAAAAGTATTATATCCAAAGTCAAATATGAGGGTAAGACTTAGTGACATTTTTTCTTCCTGAGGACCTGGGCCATAACTCATTAGACAGAACATAACCGTAATTCAATATGGAGCATTGCTTTGCTAGCACAGCAGAGTCTGTGCCACTGACAACGTCCATAGATTGTGCCATAAAGATGTAAATTGTGACTCAAATTAATAGTTTGAGCTTCACTAAAATGAGGCGTCATGCATAAGTGACTTTATGTGCCTACCAATTACTACTGGGTAAACTAACACACACACACGCTCCACTTCATAAAATACTGTATCAATTACCTCTGTGGTGTAGATTTACTAGTCTTTGCATTCAAACTACCTCTTGTAGCTGTAAACCATCATAAATGCACCACATATCTCTGCCACTGCCTAAGTTATACAGCCTTTTCTGATTCTTGACCTATTCCACTTTATAGAGGCCAATGCTCGCTATTTGGATTTCAAACTGGAACACACTCTTTCATAGGACTGTATAAGACTTATGTGTTTACGGAGATATGGCTCAACAACAATGCTCTGGATGAGGCCTGTTCTTCCATGCGGCAGAGGGTTATCTCAAAGGGAGTCTGTAACCCATCTCAACCTTTTCAGTCCTGCCATCAGGAGGAAGACTGCATAAATAACTTCAACTTCCTTAATTTTGATGATTGTGATTAACGTAAAAAAACATATAATTTTCCTCACAATAATCGTGACTCAAAAATTTTGAATTGCGGCAACACTAGTCCAGACAATGGTGATAAACACATATGGGACTTACGCATGTAAACACGCCACGCCAGATTTTAGCTATGGGCAAATTTGCATCCGTTGTCTCACATTCGCGCTCACTAACACACTCTCGTTCATCCTGGCCTATTGTGCACATTTTTAGTGGTAGGGTAGCACCTCGAGGAAACCTACGCAAATCCACAAACAACATACAAACTCCACACACAAAGGCACCATCCTGGATCAAACCTGCTTCACCACTGTGCTTCACTATGTTATTTTAAATTTGGGCTGCATAGGGGACTTAAGAGAGACTTGTACTTCACAACTGATTAGTCAACAATCTAACCCTTTAGTCTCAGAGATCTAAAACATGGCATTTCTCTCCCATTTAGTCTGCCCAACACAGGGAGCACAACATCCATCTCTTAGTGATGCGTTGCATCCCCGTGTATGAGTCATCTCACCAATAGAGAGTGCAGAGAATAAAGTGTTTGATCAAGCATCGGTCCAGTGGCATGACAAGCTAATCCAATAAGTGCTCTATGAGGAGGTCACAGCGGAAAACTTGGGGCTAGTAGCAGACAACAGAGTCAAATTATGAATGGTTATTCCCCCAGATCACCATCACTGTTATGACTGCTGTTATGGCAAGTCACATATGTCATTATTTAACTAGTGTGGAATTTCATTTTTCGACACAAAGCGTGACCTGCCTTTGGGGTGGTTGCTGACATGAGCAATCTGTATGATGTAATAAGCAGCAAGAATTTGTCACATTGCTCCAGTAAATACTCAGGCCCATAGAAAGCCAGAATACAATACAGTCCCACTGCTTCCCTACGTCGCTGCTATGAAAGATCATTGTCTATTTCCTAACTGATACTTTTATAGAGTTCATTTATGGAAGAATGGAAATATCTCTTTGGTATTCTGCTTTCTGACAGTGGTAACAGAAACTCTAGTTGGCTTCACCAAAATCAAACACACCCAAAACTTTACCTCTTTGAATCTTTGAGAATATAAAGTCTTGTCATTATACCTGGAATGATGCCAAGCCTGACCTTGAACTGCTTTGATGTAGATAAACATTGAAATGTTTTGCTGTGAAAGTAGAGTCAAGGCCTAAGTGAAGGGTACCCATGACCACCACATATTATGCCCATGGAAATCCTACTGAGACCCTATTTCCGAACCTTTTCAAGTCAGATGTTGAATAAATCATAAATAAACTGTTTGTTCCAGCATTAAATTTTATTACTTTGATGTATTATTACAGCCACCAGTGCCATAACTGCTTACATTAATATAAGTTATGGGTACAGTAGTGTTCAAAATAATAGCAGTCCAACAGGACTAACCAGATTATTCACAGTTTTTGGTATAAATCATAGAACGACATGGACAACATGTCTGTGTAAGCGCTCAGTCGTACAGGAGTTGTCTATCTTCAACGAAGGTACTTAGCAGTAATTAGCTGTGATCAGCCATGAATAGGACAGATAATGGGCAGTGATCATCTATGAAAAGGACAGGACTGACCGATACTGGGGTGAGCAGGTCGTTAGAGACTCTCTACTTCAAAGGTGTTTACCCACAGGTGAGAGTAGCTGTGATTAGAGGGGAGGAGCCGGGCCAACCCCAACTCCTCCTTGTGGTCTTTATCTAAGATGCGGGCTGAGCGGGACTTTAGTCCGCTGACGAAGCCTTTAGGATGAGAGGCGAAACGTTTGAAGACTTCAACTATTGAGTACAGAAGATGACTCAAGTACCTTCATTGTACATGGACAACAATTTACCAGTAGGTGCAGTAGATTCTTAGAAACACAGACAGACCCAGCATTCATGGTATGCATGCTCTTACTTCTGTGTAGTTGAATATTCAATTGAAAGGGGTGTGTTCAAAATAATAGCAGTGGGGAGTTCAATTGGTGAGGTCAATAATTCTGTGGAAAAACAGGTTTAAATCAGGTGGCTCTTATTTTAGGAAGTCGGCACATGTTATACATGCATTTCACTTTGAAATCCTGAAGAAAAATGAGTCATTCAAGACATTGTTCAGAAGTACTGTGTTCTTTTGTTAAAAGGTTGATGGAGGGGTTAAAACTGCTAAAATGATCTCCAACGCGTTAAAATGAAAAGCAAAACACAGAGACGCAGAAGAAAAATGGAAGACTACCATTCAAATGGATCGGACAATAGCCAGAACTCCAAAGGCTCAGCCAATGATCAGCTCCAGGATGATCAAAGACAGTCTGAAGTTACCTGTGAGTACTGTGACAGTTAGAAGACGCCTGTGTGAAGCTAATCTACTTGCAAGAAGCCCCCGCAAAGTCCCACTGTTACAAAAAAGACATGGGCTGAAGAGGATACAATTTTACAAAAGAACACATCATCTGGCCGAAAGAGAAATGGAGCAACATGTTGTGGACTGATGAAAGTAAGATTGCTCTTTTTGGGTCCAAGGGCTGCAGACAGTTTGTCAGACGACCCCCAAACTCTGAATTCAAACCATAGTACACTCAGTGAAGCATAGTGGGGCAAGCATCATGATATGGGCATGTTTCTCTAACTATGCTGTGGGGCCTATTTATCGAATACCAGGGATCATGGGTTAGTTTGGATATATCAACATACTTGAAGAGGTCATGTTGCCATATGCTGAAGAGGAAATGCCCTTGAAATGGGTGTTTCAACAAGACAATGACCCCAAACACACCAGTAAGCAAGCTAATCTTTGTTCCAGACCAAGGAAAAACAAAAATGCAGTTTCTGATACAAAACCAAGGAATTGTGGAATGTTGTCAAAGCATCTTGGGCTGGAATACCTGTTGACAGGTGCCAGAAGTTGGTTGACTCTATGCAACACTGATGTGAAGCAGTTCTAATAAACTGTGGTCATACAACTAAATATTAGTTTACTGATTTACAGGAAAGCTAAAACCTATGGGGAATTTCTTTTTTTTTAATGTAGTACATATTGAGCTACTGCTATTTTTTCGAACAGCCCAATATTCATTATTTAAAAAGTTCTACAAAGTACTTGAAGAAATTATACATTTCTCTTCATGTTTTGATTTAGAAAACTATGGGCAATGCTTCCAATGCATCGAAATAAATCTATTATGAAGATTTTGTGCTTAACTAACGTTTTTAAACACACTGCTATTATTTTGACCACAACTGTATGTGTTCAAGGCTAAACCGTTTAACAAGCCATATTACTATGTAAACTCTAAAGTGTTTGAAATTATAGTGCTCCATAGTATTCAGACTATGCTTTCTCTTGATAACGCATTGAACTTCATTTGAAAAAAGAGCACTTATTCAGAGTTATCAAGGTAGACAGTTTGTGTACAAGTGTCATGGGATGCAAATAGACCTATACATGTTCTTTTGCCTTTTACTCTCATTGGTTGCTGTAAAGAATTTATGTGAAAAGTGTGACCTCGCTTACATGTTTCTTTGCTAGAACTAACCAACCATTACAATCACAACTGGTGAAAGCAGTGAAATAGTTTTGTGCATTTTGCCTTATACTTTGGCAAAAGTATCCGAACCTCAGATCCAGGAGGAACAATACGGTTTTCGTCCCGGTCGTGGCACACTGGACCAGCTCTATACCCTTCATCGGGTGCTCGAGGGTTCATGGGAGTTCGTCCAACCAGTTCACATGTGCTTTGTGGATCTGGAGAAAGCGTTCGACCGTGTTCCTCGTGGTGCCCTGTGGGGGTCCTCTGGGAGTATGGGGTCCAGGGCCCTCTGCTAAGGGCTGTCCGGTCCCTGTATGACCGCAGCAGGAGCTTGGTTCGCATTGCCGGCAGTAAGTCAGACTTGTTTCCGGTGCGTGTTGGTCTCCGCCAGGGCTGCCCTTTGTCACCGGTTCTGTTCATTACCTTTATGGACATAATTTCTAGGCGCAGCCAGGGGCCGGAGGGTGTCCGGTTTGGGATCCTCAGGATCTCATCTCTGCTGTTTGCAGACGATGTTGTTCTGTTGGCTTCATCAAATCAGGACCTCCAGCACGCACTGGGGCGGTTTGCAGCCGAGTGTGAAGCGGCCGGGATGAGGATCAGCACCTCCAAATCCAAGGCCATGGTTCTCCACCGGAAAAAGGTGGCTTCCCCTCTTCAGGTCGGTGGAGAGTCCTTGCCTCAAGTGGAGGAGTTCAAGTATCTCGGGGTCGTGTTCACGAGTGAAGGACGGATGGAGCGTGAGATCGATAGACGGATCGGTGCAGCGTCAGCAGTGATGCGGTCGCTGTATCGGACTGTTGTGGTGAAGAGGGAGCTGAGTCAGGGAGCAAAGCTCTCGATTTACCGAGTGATCTACGTTCCCACCCTCACCTATGGTCATGAGATCTGGGTAATGACCGAAAGGACAAGATCGCGGATACAAGCGGCCGAAATGAGTTTCCTTCGCAGGGTGGCTGGACGCACCCTTCGAGATCGGGTGAGGAGCTCAGTTACCCGGGAGGAGCTCGGAGTAGAGTCGCTGCTCCTTCACGTCGAAAGGAGCCAGCTGAGGTGGCTAGGGCATCTGTTCCGGATGCCTCCTGGCCGCCTCCCTCGGGAGGTATTCCAGGCATGTCCTATTGGGAGGAGGCCTCGTGGAAGGCCAGGACACGCTGGTGGGACTATGTCTCCGAGCTGGCCTGGTGTCGCCTCGGGGTCCCCCAGAACAGCTGGAGGAGGTGTGCGTGGATCGGGAAAGCCTCCGCGACCCGGCCCCGGATAAAGCGGAAGAAAATGGATGGATGGATGGACTTTGGCAAAAGCGGAAAACTTTGAATAAATTGTGCAGACCATGGCTTTGTTGTGACTGTGAGTTCGAGCTGAATATCTCTTTATTTAGTTGGAAGCTTAGTCATTATTCATCACTCTAA
Source organism: Neogobius melanostomus (assembly GCA_007210695.1). Classification (NCBI taxonomy): domain Eukaryota; kingdom Metazoa; phylum Chordata; class Actinopteri; order Gobiiformes; family Gobiidae; genus Neogobius; species Neogobius melanostomus. Next base: position 2,530,439 of record VHKM01000073.1, on the reverse strand, counting down.
AACCTGTAGATTTAGTATAGCTGATAAGAGGGTGATCTCTTTCATCTGGGGAAAAAAAACTGCAGTCATACAGAATACAACATGCTATAAATTATAATTCTGTGAGATATGAGGAAACACATCGTTATTTAAGAAAGAGCAAAATAACACTAGACATTTGAACAATATTATATTAGTACTAAACCCAGATTTAAAGTTTTGTTTTAATCTTTATTAATAATATGCATATTCCTTTGTAAAGGAAGGTGGGGGGTGGGGTGATATACAGGTAATGCAGCTTACAGTAAGTATTGCACATGGCCTATACGTACATTTTGATGGTTTTTTATGGGTTGTTCAATAAATCAAGAGCAGAAAATCTGCAGTAAGTCAGTATCCAGTGGGCATCTGAAACTGCACCGTACTCTGCTAGAACACAGTATAATTCATATTGCATGAACTCTGGGTCAACTTTTTACAGTAAATAACCTTCATATTGTCCAAACTGCAGATTTAAAATGAGCTCCATAAGCGATTCAGCTCTGTATTGCATCTGATTGCCACACTGAAAATGCCTCACCACTACAGTTCCTGGTGGTCAAATAAAAATAAATAAACAGGAGGAGTGATGCATTATGGGGCCTGACTCAGCTCACTCTCAACATTACTAACGTTTAAAGTGATATTTTAACCATTTAACAACAAACACAAATGATCCTGCAGATAAAGACTGAACCAACAGGACATTGTGGTGGTGGACAAAGAGCAGAGGAAAGCAGCTGTGGTTGACATTATGACAAGTGACAACATCAAGAAAAGGAAATACCAGGAGCTCAGAGAAGAGCTACAGAAGTCAGAAGTGGATTGTGGTGCCATGTTTATAATGTACTCGCAAAATGAAATGCATTCTACCAGACTTTTTCAAACAATTTCACAGTACATAATTAAAAATGAATAAAAATGTTTTTTTAATCATTTAAGTGTTGAAATTTGGAGTGATGAAGCTTAGCCTCCCCTGTACTTGATACAAAATTACCCTTGGTTGAGAGGTATGCAAAACTGTACTGATGCTCCATTTTCAGCAAAAAAAGCCAAACAGAATCACATTGGAATTGATTCTCGTAGCACTCGTGGTCTGAACTTTGAGGCGGTGGAGCTGCAGGGAGAGGGAATAATGGCGTTAAATTGTCTCCATTTGAGCGGGCCGGCTGCTGAATGCTGTCCAGAATCTTTTGTAATCCGTCCATCCTCCTGTTCAAAGCTGCTCTGTATCACCCTTTGTTCCTCTGATGACACACTTCTACAACCTGCACCGGGAAGATCGAGATTTGACAGGGGCGACCCACATTCCCTTTTCTCTACTTCTGCCCAAATATAAAGGACGTTAGAGTGCCTACGCCTGGGCTTTTCTGTGATTTGCTTTGTGAGTTTGAAAAGTTTCGGAATGTTGGTCAATTTCACTGAGTGTTCTTAAGGAGCCAAATTTCATCTTCAAAGAGAGATGCACCCAAATTCCGAGCATGAGACTACGATAGTGATGGAGTTTTTGGCAAATCTTTAGGATCTGTTCATATAAAAGAGCCATTCAAAAGACTGACTAATTGTTATACTGATGTTTTAAGAAGCACACGAAACTTAATTTTGTGTTTGAATAATTTGCACAGGACCCCTCCTGGAACTGCCACCTCAACGTAGTGAAGGAGTTTGAGCGCCCGAAGGATCCTGGGTGTTATGTTGTTGGGGGCTTCGTGCCCCTGGGTCTCCCATGGCAAAAATGTCCTAGATGACGGGTCAGACAAAGAGCGGTTCAGAAGCCCATTATGAGAGACCAACAGGCCCAGTTAGAACCATGAGGCCGTTCCTTCTGTGGACCCACCACCTGCAGGAGGAACTATAGGAGCTGGTGCTATGTGATTTGGGCAGCTCCAACGGCTGCCCCCACGACCCGGCAACCGACAAGTGGAAGAAAATGGATGGATGGATAATTTGTACAAGCACACATTTTGTACAACTACTAATGTTTAGAGAGATTTATTTTAACCTTTGAAATGCATGTCATGTAAATACAGTGCCTTGCGAAAGTACTAATACACCTTGAACTTTTGCACATTTTGTCATGTTTACAATCCTAAACATAAAGATTTTATTTTGAATTTTTTACTGAAAGTTCACACACAAGTAACAGACAACTGTGAAGTGAAAGCAAAATGATACATGATTCTGTTATTTTTTTTAAAATTTAAAAGTGAAAAGTGGGGCGTGCATAATATTCATACAGCATTTTCGGAGTGCATTAATGACTGCAGAATGTTCACACCTTGCCCCTAACCATTAAATAGAGCCACCTGTGCGTAATCTACTCTCAGTATAATACAGCTGTTCTGTGAGGACCTCAGAGCTATGGTCGGAGTGTGGTGGTCACTAAACAAAATCAACAATCTCGTCTCAGTGTGTGATCATTGTTAAAGGGTTCATTGTGTAGATGGTGGTTTTATTGACTTTATTCGTGCATATTTCTCGTTTTCACGTGATGACTGGAGCTTTAGCTTGTAAAATTAGCTTTCTCCGGAGGGAATGCTATCAAGGCCCAAAGGCATTCCCAGCGCAGATCCCGTCATGGAAATAAGTTTTCTTGTCACCGGTTTTAATCCTGGGTGTTGATGTAAAAGAAACACTGATGTGTGTTTTTGAAAGTCTCAGAGCTGCTGTAGCTCCAGTTTACAACACATGAAGCTAATCCTCCATGATGACTCTGACTGTTTACATCTGCGCTCGACATGCTGGGAGGGGCTCTGCTGAGCTGAGGAGCAGTGGTTGGTGCCTTGGCTGGTAACGAAAGGTCTAGAGGCGTCTCCAGGAGGTGGGGGCGTTCCTAGGAGGACTGAGGCATAGCTACACCTAAAATGGCTGCCGTCTAAGTTTTTACTGATTACTCAAAAATACGTGAATGAGCCAAGGCAACACTCCAGGCATGTTTTTAATGAGGGAATGACATAATAACATATAAAGCTTGAAAATAGTTGATTTTACATAATACCCCCTCTTTAACACCGGCGTTTAGCCCGTACATGGCTAAGCGCATGCTAACAGCTCTGCAGCGTAATCCAGGCCACCACAACTGGCTATCTCCTGTCCCATTCAGCTTAATCCGTAAAATATTTTAATCAGTTTGTTTATCGATAAAAATCCAAACTTTTGGGCAAAAAAATAGTGCTGCGCATCTCACACCGGAACGGGAACTGGAATGGTTCAGAATCAGAATCAACTTTATTGTCATTGTGTTACGACACAACAAAGTTTGATTTGAGGCTTGAAAAACACAGAATACAAAAAACAATAAAAGGTATACATTGACATTTTTGTTTTGGCCCAAACTTGTTTCTTACTCTCACAATCCCTCCTGTGTATTCGAATTGTTCAAAGAATTTAATTACATGCACGTTTCACACCCATATACAGCACTGAGCAGTGGCAAAGTGAAGCACGGGCGGCCACACCCAAGATAAATTCCACTAATTTGGATTCAACTTCTATCTTGTTACATTCAGCTCTTAGAAACACTCAGGGTGTGCAAATAGGCAGGAAATCTGAAATAAACAACAATTAAATAGTAAATAGTGGTATCTTATATACAAGGACTTTGTGGGGACAAAAGTGTACACAGTAAATAATAATACGTAAACAGACTGCAACAAAAAATATTGTTATAGTCAGTATCAGCAGTGCAGGTTTAGTGTAATACTAATATTTTATAATTAAAAATATAGATTGACCGCCTTCTTAGTGACGTCACAGTTTTGAACAAATGTCACTGGTTGACGCGGGTGTCAATCAGAACAGCTGATCGTGTCACTGTATGTTGGCGCCTAGTCAAAGATATGATCAATAAATTCTTATCTTTTAACCTTAAATGGCTGACCGAGGCAAACATAAGGACATTTATATCATCGTGGACGCTTGGCATCACTTTCACCCAAAGGACTTTTGCAGAGGAAGTGTAAATCGGCGTTACGATCCTCCATGGGACTCCAGCGGGCCGCAGCTCAAAGCTAGCCCGAAGAGAGCGCACCTTGGCCGAGTACAAGCCCAGCAAAGACCCGGTAAGCCATGGATTAAAACAGGACCATGACACGCGGCGGCTAAACCACTTGAGGGACTAAATACTGGATACTCGTCCCACGAAGACAGCAGAAGGTAGGGAAAAGGTTTTAAATTATGTACTGCTGTAATGCAATGCGATATTGTACAAGTTCCTGAAGAAGTTTTTGTGATTGGGTTGTGTCCGGCTTGGTTTGTCCTGGATCCATCATTTTTTGGCTTTGATGAACAACAGATTCACGCAAATAGACTTGAATACTGTAGTTCTGCGCTTGTGTTTGCGTGCTGAATGCGCTTTTTGCCTGTCTTGCGAGGGATTCAAGCGAGTGCATGACTGTGATTTTGCATGTTTCTTTAGCATTATTGTAATTGCAAATACACTGTGAGTCATTTTTGCATTTTTGTTTGTTTTATAGTTGGCTAAACCGAGCAGAATTTGTACTACGTGTTCTATACTATGAATGGTCCGATATCGTCAAATGAGCCGCGCCTGGACTCTCATTCAAATACATTAACAACCCATTGCGTTAATAGAGACGCAAACGGGTACCTTTTGCGTTCTATATTACGCATAAGGCGAGTGACCGTTCTCAATTTATGACGCTTTCGGAGTGAGACTGTGTTGCAGAGGAAGAAGGTCCTGCTGTACAAATGTGCCAAGAAGAACATCGCCCACCTCAGGATTTTTTGCTCAATCCAAATACAGTATAAATAATTTGGATATTTAACATTTTTGTTGCACACTGCACAGTGACTTTTCAGTTAGAGAAAGGGTTTGCCTTTGAAATGTTGATTATGTTGATGCACTTTAATTAAATACAATAAATATATATATATAAAATATATTTACAGTTTGCAGTATTTTTGTTTAAATGGCGGGGGGGTTCCTGACCGGGACTATCGACCCCATACTGCAATACTTGCCGCAGAATTTTCAAGCGGAAACATGCAGTAGCATTTTCAAATCTATGGTAGTTAATTGATTTGATTTGATTTGATCCATACATCAGTCATGGAGAGTCATGTTAGGACTGCTGATTGCAGTCCTAACATGACTGCAATCAGCAAAGTTTGACCCTTCTAGATCTTATGAAAGAATACTATCGGACCTATAGGGGGATTTGTCATGGTTCTGTCTGTTTGTGTTCACTTCCCCCTTGGTTGTGTTTAGTGTTCTTGTTCATGTGTGTTTTATTTTGACATGTCTGTTCTGTCTTTGTGGTTTTGCTTGGCTGCCCTTGTGTGGATTACCTGCCCTGCCCTAATGTGTTTCACCAGTTCCCTGTTCCTTCTGTATTTAGACCCTGTGTTTTCCCTTGTCCTTGTTGGTTCATTGTTTGTGCGTCGTTGGTCTCCTGTTCTGGTTTCCATGCCTGCTAGTAAGTTTCTTTTGCCTTGTTATTGTTATTTCGCCTGTTCTTGAACTTGGACTTGCCATTAAATTTAATTTCACCTCAGATTTTTGGGCTGTTATTGCATTTGGGTCTCATTTCCGCCTCCAACCGTAGCAGGATTAACTTTTTCTTTTAGTGTTATTTCAAGACTGCTCACTCTTACAACATTTTCCAATCGAAAATTGTTTCTGTGACAGCAAACAAAGGTATTTTCAAACTTCAATGGGAATCCCAGTCACCTATCATTTTCTTACATATTAATACAAACGACAGGCTAGCCATGCATTCATGTATTTCACTCATGTCTTACTTAAAAGGAGTGTTACTTCCTGAGGATCAAACAAATATTACAATTCAAAATGAAACAAAACAAATCTGATTAAATATGAGTAAAATATTGTTACATGTCCACTCCAGAGCATTGCTTTGAGCAATCGGATATTGTGAAGTTGTTTGGGCTCATGGAATTGTAAGTACATAATTTGTAATCGCTTCTAAAAACCTTGTGAACAAGGTATATTCAAATTATTCTATGACATTATAGGGTTTTCAACTTTTCCAAAGTTTTCTACTTTCACAGCCCAAATGGAACATTGTGGTCTCTTGGGAGTCTGTTTGGCTAACTTTGCACATGTGTCTTTATATCTGCTGCTTCTTTCTGAGATTCTCGTGGTTACTGTGCCCAGACTACTTCAGTGTGTAAATGGGGCTTGTATAACTACTGATTCAGCATTCCTTAATTAACACAGAGGTAGTTCTCAGGAACATGCTGACAATCACACTCTATTTACTTCTATCACACAAGCTCACTGCAGCCGACATGCACACTCTGCAGACCTGCACAGACAGATCCACTGTATAGGAGCTCCTTCGTTTGCTTTTACAGCCTACATGAATGTAATTTTGGTGGTGCAGTGGTCAGCACTTGTGCTTCGCAGCAAGAAGGTCCTGGGTACGATCCCAGCTGGCCGGGATGGCCAGCTGGGATCGTACCCAGGAGTTAACATGCGCTCTCTGTGTCTGCATAGGTTTCCTCCGTGTACTATACTGTAGTTTTCCCTACCACTAAACACCTCTAGAATAGGCCAGGATTAATGGTGTGTGGGTGTGAGTGAATACATTTGTGATGGTAGGGGATGTGTGCAGCTGTGCTTCTGTCAGTCTACCTGTAGCATTGCGAGCGGTTAGTAGTAGTGTTGCTCTCACACACGCAAACTCCACACGAGCTCGAGCTTCCAGTGACAGGGGATAACCAAACAAAAAGGGCTAAGTAAAAGGGGCTAAAAGGCAGTGACGAGTGACGACCACTCCTTGACTAAAGGCGTCTACAGATGTAAAAAGACATGTCACTAAAATACTGAACAAGATGTGCAGTGATGAGGATGGCGATCAAGAAGAGATGGCAAAGAGCCTCTGCCAACTAGCCATCCATCTTCTGTGGATCATTTTATAAACTGTGGGTTGATGGACCACAGAGGAGCTTGTTTTTGGAGGTCTTGATGAACTTCTTGCAAATTACTGGACGACACGGTAGCGCAGCGGATAGCACTTCCGCTTCACAGCTAGAAGGTCTTGGGTTTGATTCCCACCAGGATGGGGCCTTCGTGGAGTTTGCATGTTCTCCCCATGTCTGCGTAGGTTACCTCCGGGTACTCCAGGTTTCCCCTACCACTAAAAACATTGCACTGATGTCACCTACTGCTCCTTACGGGTTACCCCAGCGGCATCGAACGATGGGTCAAATGCAGAGGACAAATTTCCCTACGGGGACAATAAAGTATACAAACAAACAAACAAACATTATTAGGCCCGAGCACTGGACACAGTGTCCAGCGAGGGACTAATTAAAATCGATACTGGAGACCGAAAACGCAAGAATTCACATAGCAAACGTTATACCGATACACAAGTAACAGGGATAAGAAAGGCGAGAGAAAATAATATAAGATGACTCTGTGGTGCCCCCTCAAACAGGCAGTTTACATGGAGTCAATGAGAGCCCGGTCACCAAAAATGTCATCGTACAAAGGTGACACGGACCTGGGACATAGACCACGTTAGGACAAATATATATAAACAATATAATATGGCCCCGCCCTAAACTCTACAGGAAGTCGGTCGATCATCATTCAGATTTTTGAAGGAGTATCAGGCATGGTCATAACAAGCCTGACACTCAGAGGCCATTTTCCTCAAAGTTCAAAGCCTCATATCTTTCACAGACTTGGTCGGATTGGAATGGACCCAATACAGCGCGCATGCACATTCCTGAGCTGGCCCTAATGATATGCAAACACAGCCATTCTCACTTGTAAGTGGCTCACCCAACCTCCGCGAAAATAGCCAGAGTTCTTAACCTGACAGCATGCTGGACTTGTTTTGGCCATACCGCCTTTGCGATGCCCAATCCCGTCAGACCTTGGAAGCTAAGCAGGGTAGGGCCTGGTTAGTACTTGGATGGGAGACCGTTCAGTAACACCAGGAAGCCTAGCGAATGTAGTGAGTGAGTGAGTGGTTGGTGGTGGTGGCTGATGTGCGCAGACTGGTTGCCTCGCTTATCATCACCGTGTATGGAGTGAATGAATAATGCACCAAATTGTAAAGCGACTTTGAGCGTCTGGAAAAGCGCTATATAAGACTAATGCATTATTATTATTATTATTATTTATAAAGTTTATTGTATTTTTTTTATTAGTTTTTTTCCATGATGACTGGTGAGGCCTCACCTGCCTCCCCTGACCGCACGTCACTGCTGGGTTGAATCTGAGGCAGAGGTGAGAGCAGGTTTGGGCAAGAGCGAGCAGGGGCGATTGCAAGAGGGGGACTGCGCCACTAGTAGGGAACCCAAGCTGGGAAGGATGAGACCACCTGCGTAGGATGAGAAGATTTTTACACAGAAAGTAAAATAAAAAGTACTGGCATTGATTTGCAGGATGATGGATCTCAGATAGATTGACAATTGAAAGAGTGTGTGAGTTGAGAACAGGACTCTTGGGAATATTGGTCATTATGCCGTCTTTGTCATAACTTTTTTCATTCATTTCACTTCTTGACAAAGGCTTGTTGGAGCTGATACACGTGAAAGAAATCAGCAATATGTTTAAAAAGATTTTCATATATATTAGCCCAGCACAATAAAAGCTTTTTAGAAAATGTAAATAGAGAATTATGATGCGGGCGGAGTGCCTTGGATTTTCGTTTTTCTCATATCTTATTTCATGTTTGATTGTACAACAATATTGAACAACAGGACTTTCAGATATGGTGTAATTATTCAGAACTTGTGAACAATAGAGGGACAGATTGTCATTTATCACAGTTAGCGTAGTTGGATATCTTTGCTGATGATATACCACAGCGATAATATACTTCTAAGATTACAGACAACTAAAATTACCACAAATTTTCCTTCACGAGTCAGACGTGAGTATATTTGATCCACAGCAAAAACATCAGTTTGAATGGTTTATTGCAAATGATTTTGAAAAATACAGCTGCAGGTGCAAGCCAAATTGTGGGTCTGTTAAACATAGTGTTTTTTTTAGCATTTTGTTGTGTATGATTTGAAAAGTGTAGAGACGGCAAAAACAACTTTTTAAAACAGCGTCTTTGCACATGCTTGATTCATCTTATAACTGTTCATATGATATTCACACTCTCATTAAAGGTGAGGACATGCTGTTTCGAGTATCTTTTACCCCTCTGGGTAGAAAATTGAGTGAGAAATTTAAAAAGCAACAGAAATCTCAAGCTGACCTACGTATGTAAACAGAATTCCAGCTTATATAAGTATTTCAATAATTATTTCCTATGGTGCACACAACAAAACCGTAACCTTACATAATTTTATGTTTTGTTTGTAGGATTCTGTTTAGATCTTTTATGTTTTACACAGACATAAAACATTTTCTTCCAAAGACTTTTCTAAGATGAATAATGTTTTGTATGACAATTACTTTCACTTCTGTAAAATGATAATAAAGTAGCATTGCTGGTAACACTGTATAGTAACTATACTATATTATAGCATTACTAATTAATAGGCTATGAATAATATGCTTTTAAACATATTAATAAGATTCTCATTATACCATTATCAACTACCATGCTAATAGGCCATGGATAATATGCTTATTCATGGCCTACCTTAACGCTAATCTCAACCCGTGACCCTTAACCTGTTACCTGCTGTCCCCCTGATCAGGGGGTTAGGATTACGGTTAGTTAACCCTAATCTGGATATGATTAGGGTTAAAACAGCAAATGTACTGCAAGTTGTGTTTCACTCACACAGATCTCACACATATTTTTAGAAGGTCTTGGCTTTCAAATGAGGTATAACACTGGTATATAGGCTGTAAGCTGTCCATTCAATACGCTTTGAGATTTGGATATAAATAACACTAAACACTAATCCTAACCCTAAGGTGGCAGTTAGAGGTTAACATTAAGATTGCTAATGCTTATTATTACCTTATTAATACTTAACGAGCGCCACTTAATATAAAACGATACTGCATTGCTACTTTATCCACCTCTGGACTCCAGAGAGCTTGCAGAATTGGACTAACTGCCACAAAAGCATATGGGTCAGTTACAGACAGCAGCACTGACCATTCTCCACATTCTTTTATAATTGTATTCAAATTAATGTCAGGAACTGACAAAATGGAGTCCACACATGGTTAATGTGTGTTTATTGAAATAACTAACAACAACCAAGCTAATGTGCATGTCTGTGTTGTCTGCAAGTGCATGTTGTGTGAGTATGTATTGTAATGGAATTGTTGTAAATTGTCTTGGATTAGACTTGAATAAAAACTTGAAGAGAGAAGATAGATGGAAGATGTCTACAATCAAGTGTGGAAGTTTGTTTGAAATCTGCATAAGGAGATATATTTTGCACCAGCTGTACAAAGATGCTCTGCCTGGCACAGTCAGGACACAGCATTTATCAGATTGAAGAAGTACTTTTAGGAAGACGTGGACCAGTGTAACTGAGTAGTCAGTTGTTGCCAAGATGCAAAGATTTCAGAATTATTTTTATTTACTTCTTGGTCACACAGATCAAGACCAGTTCTCGAGTCTGAATAATGGGTCAATGACGTATAAGGGTCAAAAAACATATTTTCAAAAAGTTTTTCAAAACTGATGGCATGCATATTTTTGAGTCAATAATTTGTGTTTAAACAAGTTATGTTTGTTAAATAACATTTAAAAGTATTTAAATGTATTTTTTTGATGTATTTGTAGCTTCTCTGTATAAAAACGTGTCAGGTGGCACAACCAAGTTTTTTCTAAAATTTAAATAGTTTCCAAAAAATTGTACAAAGTGAAATCTTTGCCAAGTATATCTTAGACAGTCTTTCTCCTCTGAACATTTCATCTGTAATCTGTAACTGACTGATGCTGTAATCAGCAAGAAAACCAGAGGACCATGGACTGAGTGCTCGGTGTCAGCCCAAAACAGTTTTCGGTTCAGTATCTGATATTTGAAACCAATATCTGTTTTTTTTTTCTAGTATTGACTCTGATAACTTATACCAGTATTGGATCAGTGCATCCCTATAGTTTTTAAATGGTAATTTGACATTTTTTGCAGTTGCACCACTTGACTGTCTGGCTGCACCACCTGACATTAGCAACTAAATTCAAATTCAATTGGCTTTTAGGTGGACTCTTTTATTAGCTTTAACATTTGTAAGCATGGGTAAACATTTACTTTTAAAACTTTTATAATAAAATAATATTTTCCAATATTTTCATCGGTTGTACCACCTGACACCAAAAGTGTGACAGTTTACCTATGAGTCGGAAAAAAGCTATTTTTTCTGAATTCTTGAAAGAGATTTTCAAACCTTTTCACTCAGACATAAAGACAACTTGTTCTTCTGGCTGATGTTATATCCTGTTTGCTGATACTATTCTTTATTTCAAAACACCAGCCCTGTTCTTACGGTTGTATGATATTTTAAGATTACAAATTGTCGGACAAAAGTTTTTTAGTGAACTCAAAAGCTTTAAAACTATTAATATTCACAAATGACAGCTTATTTGAAAGATATTTAACATACAATTATGCCATGATGTTTTATTTTTTAATTGTTACCCTGAAAATACAATTTTCAGAAGCTTTATTAGTCTAATCATTTGCTCGGACGGTTGCACCACCTGACATTTTAGGGGTTTGAGGTGTGAAAACATAAGAAAATGTTTATTATTGAAATGTGATGAAAATGTGTTTAAACTAAATAGGTTTTGTAGAATAAAGTGATACATGTAATGAAAAGATCAAATTATTTAAAAAGAAATATAACACTCGGACACAAAAATATGCACGTCATGTCAATCACCCATATACAGTATTACATTGCTTCTATGACCATCACCAATCACACCATTTCACCAACACATTCAATTTGCCCAAGGACACTGAACCCAACAAGAGGATTTGTCCTCTAGTGGATTGTCCTAAAATAACAAATACTTTTACTTTGGGTGTTATTAGTAATATATTTCACATATAGAATGTGATTTGATAAGAACTACCCCGTGTTTTACATACAAGCTGATATAAACTGCCCTCAAAGTGAGTCACTAATTTCCAAGTCCCCTAATAATGCATGTGTCTGCACTCTGTTGGATACCGGTGTGCCCTTCACACAACCGGCCCGTGGCCAGCAGGGACATTGATCCTTTGACCTCAGCGCTGTGAGGCAACGGCTAAATTGTTATGGCAATGGATCTCCTGCCGTATAATAATATCAAACGGGCTTACTCTAGTCATTTTTCATAAAGCAAAGCATGTGCACAGTGCCTTATCTAAATAGCCTACCACAAGCTATCTTACTCATTTGTAGTTAATTTGTGGTTATTGAGCAGTAACATAAAAAGGACCAAAAAAAGAAGACTTAAGCTCTTCTGTGTATATTTGCTGATTGCATAGCATCCCAAATGCATGCTTAATTGGGGAATAATAGTGGGATCATTGTTATCTATTCATAAGCAGCAGATAAACACTTAAGAGTAAGCTGCTGCTGTGTGGGCAGAAATTGGACTCTGGATGGTGGACCCCATGGTGTGCCTTTCTTCATCTCCTCAGCAGGGGTCTGCGCCTATGTCCGTCCCACCCGCTGAACCCCCACCACTTATCGCTTCACCCAGGAAAGAGTCTGGCTTGTGGCTGGCCTGTGTCCTGTTTGTCCCTTTCCAATGCTCTTGTGCTATTCAGCAAGCATTCCTTTTGTATGAGATGAGTGCGCCCAGTTAATACCTGTGCTATTTTGCAATGCTCAGGAGCATCTTATCTCGGGCTAGCAAAAATCCCCAGTCCTAGAAAGTCGTGGGACCTGGCCAGGTCTGCATTACGGATGTGTTTGCGGTGTATAGCATGCCATCCTTATCTTGGTGTGAGCAGCCGTGGCACCCTCCCTATCCATCTCAACTCTACAAGCCTGTCCGATTAACAGCACTGCCCCTTACCACCTCTCCGCCTCCCATGCGCCCTTGAATACACATGATTACAACCATCATTGCTGCTTTGTTTGATCGCTTTGTTCTCATTTTATTTTACTGTATTGTTAGATGGTAAGGGGCTTTTAACTGGGCAGTAGTAGAATTAAGTACCCTTGTTTTAACAGCTTACTGTCTCCACCTTCACCCCCAGAGTATACATGATACACTGGCTTCATGCTTTGTCTTGTACTCCTCTGTGGCTTGTTCCAGAATCTCACACAATAGCTCATACCATTCTAAAAGCTATTATTACCTCGTTCTTTTGTTTGTTCCATTTGTTGCATTAAAAGTGTTTCACAATGACCCCACAAGAAAATTTAAAATACACTAAGGAGCGTGAACATTAAGAACAATTACCAAATATAGGAATATTCTGTGATATAAAGTGGTAAGTGTAAAATGTAGCAGGTTTTGTGATACTCTTACTCTGTAATCACAATTAGCACAGTTCAGAACGCAATATGTGGCTTCACACACACTATTATTTCAATTACAGTATTCCTCTGTGGTAAAGGGCAGTCCTATGGATTAAACATGATACATGATAATGAAATGCGCACATTAATGAGGCAGCTAAAATAAAGCCAGGAATGTCTGTGGGCCGCTCGGTAAAGACTCTGGATCAAACTAAAAACAAGAGGAAAGAAGCAGCCAAAAGACAAACTATGAAGACTAAGCTAACGCGGATAACGTAACTAATATGCATAACATGCTATCAATTGGCAGTCGGGAAAATCTTGCCAGGCAAGTCCAGAATGAGAACGAATGAGCCCATGTTACCTAATGTACAACATTAATAAAATTGGCCCGAGCACTGAACCCTGTGGCACCCATAGCACACTTTGGAACACAGTGAAGACTGTTGGTTTACTTTAACAAATTGGTACCTATCAGATAAGTAAGATTTAAACTAAGAGAGTGCTGTTCCCCTGATGCCTACATCACATTCTAACCTCTGCAGGAGAATATTGTAGTCGATTGTGTCAATGGCTGCGCTGAGGTCTAACATAACCAGGATTGAAACTAGTCCAGTGTCAGCTGCTAATAACAAGTCTTGGCAGTTTCTGTATACGGTAAGCTCTGTACCCTGACTCAAATGTTTCGAATAAGCTGTTGTCTTGTAGGCAGTGGCAAAGCTGATTACACACTACTCTTTCAAGAACTTTTGAAATGAAAGGGAGATTAGATGGGTCTGTTTTTAAATATAAGTCACAAACAAATGGCAAAGCCATAACTTATCCATGGATACGCCCTGGTAACCATGGATACAGTATCAGATTCTACAGAGTAATGGAAACACAACCAGGCTTAGTAGAGTAGGACCAAACCAAGTAGAGTAGAGTAGGGTAGGGCTGGTGGAAACGAGCCATTAGTATCAGCACTACTCGGAAGATGGTTCCAAAAATGAGTGCTAATTGGCCCTGGCCTTGCATGATAGCAAGTCGAAATGCAATAAAAAAAGAACAGATAGTCACTGTGCTGTGCGGGTGATAACAGTGGAAAAAAGGTAACTACGATCCTTGCAGAATGCTGAAATCGTTCACACTTTTTATAGAACACTCTCACCAAATATTCTTCCCACTTCTATTTTATCAACATTTGTAGTGTTGATACAGTAGTTCCTTACATGAATTCTTCTTCTTCTTCTTCCTCTTCCTCTTCCTCCTCCTCCTCCTCCTCTCCTCCTCCTCCTCTCCTTCTTCTTCTTCATCATGCCCCTTTCATTATTTTACAAAACAACTGTACAAGATCCTTACTCCCAAAGGCTGCCTATTTGCACAATGTGGCGTCATGTTCAGGACTGTGTTTCCCTTGACCCACATTTTAAAACTATGCGATTATGTATTTAAAACTGTGAAAGGAAATGCAATGCTGTGGGTTGTATAATTTCTAATGTAATGCGCCAGTGAAGCGGCTGTAAAAACATTTAAACTGAGGTTTGGGCATATGTTGATTTGAGCAGACAAACATGCATTTAATTAAATTCACATTCATTTATGGAAGAGGCATTATTCAAATCAACTCGGCGGAGAAATTAAGTTGGAACATGTTTGAAAAACACTGTGAAATAAACTGGAAGACAGGGAGGAAAATCATTTAATTAAATCCCTACAGTCATCATTAGCATGCACACTTTTGGAGCCCTGGTCGCAGATTACATGTGATGTGCTAAAGAGCTGATGAGCTTTTTTATTCAAAAGTTATTACGTTTTTAAGCACCCAATTACGTCTGTTGGATTCAGAACACACAACTTGTAATTTTGCGAGACAATTTTAGCTCGGGCTCATTGTCCTCTTAGAGTATGACGAAAAATAAAGCCTGTTTGAGGTCACGACTAGAAACAAAGACATTTCATGGTATAGGACTACAGCTGGAAATTAGCATAGTGCTAAATTATTATTATTATTATTAGTTTATTTGATATGGACATAACAACTGCATTGGACAAACCAGATACATTGTTTTTAGTGTTATAGCAAAACTGCTAATTTGCAACACCGGTCCATAGGAGGCTACACATTTCACAAAACACAATACAATACAGTACACATTACAATATTTAAAAAGGTAAACAATAAAAATTACACATCTGGTGCAGCCATATTTTTAATGTAACTGCACATTGTCCTGATTAAATAAACTAAAAAAAAACAACAACAAAAACACACAAACATTGCCCACACTTTAGCAATCCCAAATATTGTGGGTAGAAAACCTGTTTTATTATTTACATTTATGAAAATGCATTTATTTTACATTTTGCGGCTCTGTGAATACAGTTTAGTTTATTTTATTTATTGTTTGAGCAGTTAACCTGCTCAAAGGAGTGGGCTGAAGCCAAAGGCTTATAAGCGCCCACCCAAAATAAAAATAGTAACATTACATTTAATATTTACAAGGTAGCAATCATAAACAAAGGAACATAGGGCAAAGTAACAATAAATGATGAAGAATAAGACAAAAACAACAGCAAAATAAAGAACAAAGAATGTGCTACTTTTATGTTATAAAGGTGCATTCATACATATTATACTCTGAGATCTTGCTACTTCCAGTTGTCATTACTATCCTCAATATAATTTAATTTGGGTTTAATTATCATTAATTATCAGGTTTCATGTGCATTGATAAACTGGCCTTAATATCAAGAGTGCAAAACATTATATTTTATTCCAACAGTTTATTACATGTTTCAACAAGAGGATGGACTTTTATGCCTCAAAATATCAGCTTGCTAATATACTACATTAGTGAAGCAATTAAAACAATTTTTTCACTTCATGTTTGTTTGTTATTGCAGTGTTATTAATTAGTATCAATTTATTTTTGTCATTAGAAAATGTAAGCCTGCCTACCCCAAGATAATATTATTTTTGTTTGTTTGATTTAGTTACTAGGGATATATAAAATAAATGTACTGTATTCTTCTATTTGCCATATAGTATCTCATATGCTTACTGTCTATAGGGGAATATAGGTGTACAGTCAGCAAATACCTGCTGCTTCACTGCCAGTGCACAGCTCAGTGGACCTTGTTCAATTTTATTCTGTTGGTCTAGTGTTAAAAAGCTCAGGGACTTCTCTTCTTAAAAAATAACTTTCACCACACAGTAGCTCCAAAAAACACACATATTTGAACCAATCACAAACTTCGCTGTTTTATTTTACTATAACTCATGTAAAGCATGGTTCAAAACAGTGTGTATTTGTTAAGAGACACTTAAATCCCTCTTGTAAGCCAGAAGACGCAAATAGGCCTGACCACAAATCTTAGAGTCAAAGCTGACGTGAAAGTGAATAGCTCTCAGCCCTAACCGCATGCTTTGACAAAACTGTATTTGCTTTTAATCTTCTTATTGAGTCAGACGCTGGGCTCCTTGAAAGCGCAGTGTAAAAAAATGTAAATCATGTATAATGAGGGGTAATTCTGACTTTAACAGTTCGCTTGTCCTGCATTGACCATATCCAATTTCCCCATCTTGTACTATCAAACCAAGTGGAGTGGACAGTAGCCCAAAAGGAGATAAATTTCTGTCCGAACAGCTGCTATAATCCAGGCACAGAGAAAAATTGGATTCATGCTCTGCTCCCTTACTCCAGTTAAATGGACAGACCGCAGCTTATTTTACATTAATTAGAGACACACTATCGAATTGAAAAGGAGCATAAGCCGTGAGGACCATCCAGCAGCAATTATTCTACGCTGCACTGCAATAGTCTTTGGACAATTCAAAACTCTGGAGTTCAAAGGTTGTGCAGCAATTTCAGTCTTTTGTATTCTTAGACACTGGTATCACAGCACGCAAAAAGTAATTTAGCCACTGTCAAGGAATGAACCTATTACCACTAAGGTTGTGAGTGGAACTAAGAGAATAAATAGTATGATATAGAGGTAAACTAAATCTTCTACTTTAAAAAACAAACAAAACAAAGCTTACACATTGGATTGAGGTTCAATCATAGATATATACAGGACATAGATGATAGCCATTCATTCCCATTCCCATGGCAATGGGGATGGGGAATGTGAAATATAGAAATGTATTGCTACTTGCTTAAACCTTATCTAATACTCATTCGGAGAATAACAACGTGATCTTTGTCTTATGATTTTGCTTGTGACATTGTTGCAGTAAATGTTCTACCTTGAAAAGTACTGGCAGATCCATATTGGCCGAGATACAATGTTAGTGATAAAAAGAAACTTATTTTGCTGAAACTTGCACGTAATGTCTGAGATGAGGTCAGTTTTGTGCGTCTGGATTAGAGGCGGGACTAGTATATAATGCTAAGATAGACTTACACTGATGTTGTTATGATGTTGTTTTGATCAAATAAAGGCTTCTTCGAAAGAATTCATTCTCCTGAGGTTTTTTGCTTGAAGTCCCGGACCAGGAAAAGACTGACAGGAACCATCAAAGCCCCAGCCCTCGATTCATTATGCAGAAAATATTCAAGTTTTTGTGTTTTGGTTAGACATTTTTTAAAGTTTACATAATGAAACTGGCATTTAAAGGGTTAAAGTCCATACAATTAATGAATATTTGGCATTTTTGGAAACACATCAAGTAGTTCAAGAGATGCAATATTTGAATGTATGGGGGTTTATGATCGTTTTTAGGCGTGAACATTTTTGTGTAGATGAATGAAGCTAAATTTGAGAAAGAGGCAAGGCCGTACATGGCACACCATGCTCCTCCTACAGAGCACCAAACTGTAAGTCATTTTATAACTTTGGATTTTGGATCCCTGGATGTCTCGGTCTGTCAACAAAACATCTAATAAAAACAGCTGCCAGTTTCCATGTTATAGTGCGCCTGTCATGTGTTTCTGTATATTGCAAGTGTTCACAAAGGTTTTTATTTGAGGCGGAGGCACTGTTGCTTTGGTTAAAATAAATAAATACATCCCTTGGCAAACAAATGCCATGTAAAAAAGCTGTTTTATCTGTACGCCTTTCCATTATCGGTCAAATGAGCTTGAGTGAATGAACCCAGCTTTCTACTGAAGGCCCTAACTGAACCCCCACACCACTGAGAATTATGTGATACTGTACTTTAAGCTTTGAGATATTAACTCTCTTATTATTATCTACCTTTCTTTTTCATTCTTTCTTTTTCTTTTCTTTCTTTTTTTTTAACCACAATTTGCATCCTCAAACCATGTATCTACCGAGCTATAGTTACCAATCTCCACTATTCTGTTTCAGGACAGATGTGGACTATCACAAAGTATCACAATATTAATATATTAATTAATAGTAAACTGCTTAATAATTAATTAATTGTAAACTGCTTCTCTAATCACAGCTGCCCTGAGACAGACTCACAGAAGCACAGCTGCGATTTTATGTCTATATGGCCCCCAGTTACCAATAATGTAGTTACACATTAGTCACTGGATATTTGTTAGTCATAACATGCATTAGTCATAGCCCGTACAGTGGGGCAAAGAAGTATTTGGTCAGTTCCCCAAATACTTTTTTGCCCCACTGTATATGACTGTATATGTATGTGTATATGTATGTTCAAGTACATGTACTTGAATAAATTTTTGAAGAAACTGCATGTGACAATATGAATGTTTAAGCAGGGTTGTCCACCTGTCTGCTTGTGGGGCTGAATTTCACTATAAAACACATTAGTTCCTTATTGCTTGTTCAGTACTGTTCTCTAGCTGCTTGCACTCCTTGTTTTGGTCCTACTGGGAGCGTTGATCTACGTGAGCAGTATTGCTTTGGTTCTGGTGGCGGGCATGCTGACAATAGCTGCGAATGGGCGTGTGAGAGTTCGATGGTCCAGTGTTGTGACAAGCATTTGCCCTGTAAATGGACGTAGGAAACAGTTTTGTCCTGTAAGAGCTCCGTTCCAGCGCAGACTCACCATGGCTGCTTTGCACATGCCTTGTTTACTTGCCCTAAAACCTGCATCTTCAATTGCAAATCGTGTGTTCAATTATGTGAACCAAATTGAGGACTTAGGAACATATTTTTACATTCACTCAAGTCAAACATGGCAGTGTGCACAGACACAGTGGCTCAATGCTCAATTGGATTTGGTATTTTTATGTGTGGTGTTCTTGATTGTAGTGAAATGGGGTCTCTTCATGTGAGAATGTGTGTGTTTCACCATTTTGTTGCTCATCTGATGCAATTAACTCAAATTAATATTTTAATAGTGCAATACCTTGTGAATCCTTCTGACAAAAGACGGAAACAGCAATAGAAT
Source organism: Neogobius melanostomus (assembly GCA_007210695.1). Classification (NCBI taxonomy): domain Eukaryota; kingdom Metazoa; phylum Chordata; class Actinopteri; order Gobiiformes; family Gobiidae; genus Neogobius; species Neogobius melanostomus. The sequence goes on along the minus strand of VHKM01000073.1, from coordinate 2,510,724 downwards.
TTAATGAAATTAAACTTAAACAACGACTACATGTACTTCTTGGAGCAATCACATTACTTTTTACAGTACTTCTACTTAAGTAATATTATTTTGAGTATTACTGAAATATTCATTCACTCTTCCCATTGTGATTATATCTGTGAGTGACAAACTACTATATTTACGTCAATCAAATGTTTTTTCTATTTTTGTGTAAAACATCTTATACGCTTTATAAACAGATTGAAGCTTTAAGGCTTTACCTGAAAATGAGAAGATGAAGATGTCAGTAAATATTTGACCAATCAACATGAACTAAAAAGTGTTGGGATACAGGCTCTTTTCTCTCTAAGCTTAACATATATGTCTGAAATCCCTGTGAAAGCTCGTATGAAAAGGATATTTTCTGAGATCAGAACAATTTGGTTGTTCAGAAATATTGGTTGGGACTTGTCCTTATGGTCCCTATGCTTATGCCCATATACCCAGTATACCCACCTTTAAACATATTAAAGGGAAAAACCGTATGGACTGTCAGCAGATTGAATCGCAAACCTTGAGGTACTGGCTCTGAGCATGGCTTGTTGTTTGTCACTCTTTTGGCCCTGAAGCCCGTCCCTCTGTGACAATGACTGAGCTGCTGCAGATATAAGTATTGACGCCAAAAATAACCCGTGACCTCTGTCAAAAGAAAAGGTCAGAATCCCAAATGATGCTCCCAAAAGGCACGCTGTCAGCCTTTATCACAAACAGTATTAACTCAGCTAGGAGGCACTCCTGCGCAAATCCCACCAGCAATTTTTACCATCTAAACGGACTGTCATTCTCTTGTCATAGTTAACTCTAACTGATTCTTCCGCCACTAATCTCCTTAGCTTATATCCCAAAAGGATGCATAAAGCCGAAATCTCAAGGAATAATTTACAGGGTCATTTGACAGTCAATGTGCCCTGAAGATGTCAAGGGTTAAAACTCATTGCCTTTATATTACACATCATTCAGCAGAGTGTAATGGACAAGTTGAAGTAATCTCATGTGAAAAGTATGGAATGGTTAAGTGGACAGTGATGGCCACAATCTCCCTGTTTTTCAACTGTCACTCTCTTTAATACAGCCAGTCCCTCTTTGGCCTTATTCTTTATTAAGTTGCTAAACGTTTTAAAATGTCCAATTACACAGTTGGGTGACCATTGTGACTACATAAGCAAGCAAAGTGGCGAAGCTATTGAACTGCCATGAGGAATCATCTTAAATCCAAATGGTTTTATGCAAATGATACTAAGTAGTATGTGAAAGACAGAGATGCTCGCTGGCTGGTCGTAGCGCTCCACTCAGCTCAGTCTTTGCTTGTTACACATATTAACTGTACATGGAAGATAAATGTCTCTATGGAAGTGAGGCATTTAAATTGCAGCATAAAACATGTTTCTTCTGCCTTTTCCATATTTGGCTGTCACAATCATTCAAGTTTGCTTTCAACCTTATTTCCATCGCCACATGTTGTCAGGAGTCGATTCATCATGTCCTACAGCTGTGCTGTGGATGATTGATGCCTGTGTTTGATGGCGGCCAACTGCAAAATACCTACATCCAAAGTACGGCTGCTCCTGGATCTGTTTACTTTTGGCGCTGTCAGTGTTCTGCTTGCACTAGCAGTCTCTCTGTCTGACGAGCCTACATCCGTCATTTCATGGCAGCGTCTCTTTGGAGACAGCTTGGTAAATAATATCCTCTCACAAAGGTAAACAATACTCTACACACGACCCTATTATTTCTCCCATAAAGTGATGAACCAAACGTGTGTGTTTATGGTTATGTTTTCACTGTATAGGTTTGATGAGTGATGGTCTCACTCCACAGCAGACAACACACGCTAACCAAATTTAATGAGACTTTCCAACCCTGTTTTGCCAATGCAAAATAGCTCCTTTGAAACACAATTCTCTGGAGATAGGACTGTGCTTTGAAATGCAACATTTTCCAGTCTTTTTGAACAGGTTTATTCTCTACATGGTCTTTGAAGCTCCAAATGCTTCATTTTATAGAAAGCAGAAGGCATAATCCTCTATGCTTTAAGAAACATGCATATTTAACTTGCATTCAATTATGACATTTATGATGACTTGTGCAGGTGCAGATAAAAGTTGGAACCGTTGGAACCGGTGCACTAACTTGGGGGTGATTGCACACAAGTACCGTGAAAATCCCCCATGTCTGGATTAGGCTGTTAATCAATAGCAATGACACAATGATCGCTCTACTGCCTGTTGGTCCTTAAGATTTGAAAACTTTTCTCTTATGTAATCATAAGTCTGCCAGCAAGTGCCCAGGGCAGCTGTGGCTACATGTAGCTTACCATCAGCGAGAATGGTGCGAAAGAATAATGTATGAAATTGTAAATTGCATTAGCTTATGTATAAAACAGTCTTAACCTGCCCCAAATTATTATAATTTTTACCAGTAGTCCATGCTTTGGGTAGCAAGCCACTCGATGACAGACATAATAGCTACCAAAAACGTAGATGGCGGTCCACCATTGTGAACTCAGGTCCAGCAGAGAGAACCAGGGCCACATCGTACTGCCCATAAGGCCCAAGAGCGCAGTCCAAATCACAAAAGCTTAGAGAACAAGGCAAGGCAAGGCAAGTTTATTTGTAGAGCACAATTCATACACAAGGCAATTCAAAGTGCTTCACAGTTGCAGAAAAAATTACAAGAAAACAGATAAAAATCAATCAATAAAACATCAACATAATGTTAATCAATTACAGTAAAAGGCAAGAGTGCAGATAAAATACTTTCAGTTTTCATATGCACGGGTAAAAAGAGCTGTTTTCAGCCTGGATTTGAACATTGTCAGAGTTGAGGCCTGTCTCACATCCTCATGAAGACTGTTCCAGATTTTAGCTGCATGAAACTGAAACGCAGCCTCACCGTGTTTATTATTGACTCTGGGAACCACCAGGAGACCCCTCCCTGAAGTTCTCAGGACCAGAGATGGTTCATACGGCTCTAACATGTCAGAGATGTACTTTGGTGCTAAACCATGAAAAGACTTGTACACAAACAGAGCTGTTTTAAATTCTATTCTCTGAGTGACAGGAAGCCAGTGCAGAGACCGGAGCACTGGACTAATGTGGTCGTATTTCCTGGTTCTTGTCAGGACTCGAGCAGCAGCGTTCTGGATGTACTGCAGCTCTAACAGCTCGTTTAGAAAGGCCAGTGAGCAGCCGTTACAGTAGTCTAACCTGCTGGAGACAAATGCATGGATGAGTCTCTCTAAGTCTGGTTTTGACACTATTCCTCTGATCTTAGCAATGTTTTTCAGATGGTAAAAAGCTGATGATGTTATTGCTTTGATGTGGCTGTTTAAGTTCAGGTCTGAGTCCATGATTACTCCTAGATTTCTAACCTGATTTTTTGGTTTCAGAGCGAGAGACTCAAGGTGACTGATAACACTTTCTCTTTGTGTCTGTGGGCCAAAGACAATTATCTCAGTTTTGTCTGAGTTTAGTTGGAGAAAGTTGTTTTGCATCCACAGTCACACACGTGCTGTCAAGCAGGTAAAGAAAGGGGGGCCTGTTATTTATTTGTTATTTATTTATTAATGGATCCCCATTAGTCTTTACCTTAGTAAAGACTATTCTTCCTGGGGTCCATGATAATGCTACATTTAAAATATTACAAAACATCATAATTACATATACAAATACATCATTAAAATTGCATTCCTGAACACCACCAAAACATGCTAATACAATGTTTCAACACACCTAACTGTACATACATAACCTGGGAGATCATTGTTCTCTACGTTATATTCCATGATTTAGGATGTGTTTTTTACCATTCTTTTAAAACAGCTTTTGAACACCAATGCTGTTAAAGACTGAGGTAGCTTATTCCACAGAACCATCGCTCTGTACAGAACAGTTCTCTTCAGAGCATTTGTCCTCGGCTGTGGAGGTGTAAAATGACACCGTGAAGCCTGTCGAGTATTTAAACCGTGCCTTTCACTGGTCAGCCGTAGTTGGGAGAATAGACTTAAGGGTTTTTGAAGAGTGTAAACATTATTACAGAACAATATAAGACTGCAGGCCACTCTTTCCTCTACTTTAAACCAGGACATCATGCATGGCACTAACTCTGGTCCTGAATGGGCATCGCAGTGCTAGGCGAGCTGCTCTGTTCTGGACTAGTTGTAATTTCACAAGATCCTTTTTTGAAGACCAGATAATGGAGCAGTAATCAAGATGTGAAAGTGCAAGTGACTGAAGAACCAACTTGGTAACTGGATTAGTTAAAAAATATGCACATCTTCTTATATTAGAGATGGCTCTACTCATTTTTGCTACAGTGTTTTTAATATGTGGAGACCAAGATAAGGTTGAATCAATAGTGACTCCCAATAAATTGGCCTCAGTAACCTGCTGAATATCAGTGCCATGCATGGAGAGATTTAAGTTGTGCACCTGTTTAATCACTCTTATTGAGCCTATCATCATACATTTGGTTTTTAAAGCATTGATTTTTAACTTATTTTCAGTAGCCCAGTTAGAAATTAAATTGATTTCTTGTTGAAGAAGACAGTTTAACTGACTACTTGTATTAGCAGATACATAAAGAGTTACGTCATCAGCATAAGAAATTAACTTTGCTTTTTTTAGAGCATAAGAGGGCGTAGGGCGGCACGGTAGTACAGCGGTTAGCACTCGTGCTTCACAGCTAGAAGGTCCGGGTTCGATTCCCACCAGGGCCGGGGCCTTTCTGTGTGGAGTTTGCATGTTCTACCCGTGTCTGCGTAGGTTTCCTCCGGGTACTCCGGTTTCCCCTACCACTAAAACATGTACAATAGGCCATGAGAGTGTGTTTGAGAGTGCGCATGGGGGATGATGGATGGAAATTAGCCCAAGGCTACAATCCGGTGTGGCTTGTTCATTAACTTGCACTGTCCCTACCAAACAAACCAATAAATAAATAAAATAAATAAGAAATTTCATTTACAAATATGCTATAAATAAGAGACCCAAGGCAACTTCCTTGAGGAATGCCACATGACAGCAGTTTCACATCAGAAAGAGAGCCATCAAAATGCACACATTGCTGCCTACCGGTTAGATAACTCTTCATTAAAGTTACTGCTGAGTTTCCAAAGCCATAAGCACTCAATTTACTAAGCAGTAGCTTATGGTCAATCACATCAAAAGCATCACTGAAATCAATAAATGTCACACCAACTAGTCAGGCTAAAACCAGCATTGCATTATGTAGGGTACAACACATCTCCAGTTTTGGGGTTACTGCACCAAGCGCTCAATGACCACGGGCACAACTGATGCCTTCACCCTGCAGGCCTTCTCCAGCTCAACTTTGAGCCCCTGGCATTTCTCTAGATTCTCCTATTACTTTTTGATGAGATCTGATGTTATAATCACTATTGCTATGTCAACCACAACAGCTTTCCTCTGCTCTTTGCCCACCGCAATGTCCGGTATCATTCTGTCCGACTGTATCTCTACCACCTTTGGAGGTGTTATCCACTTTAACCTTGGGGTTTCCAGTCCGTACTCTGCACAGATCTTCCTGTACACTATACCAGCCACTTGGTTATGGCGCTCCATGTAAGCTTTTCCTGCAGCATCTTACACCCTACAGTTATGTGCTGGACTGTCTCTGGGTCCTCTTTGCACAGTCTACACCTGGGGCCTCTGTGCTGTCCTTCAGTCCAGCTCAATTGGTAGGATTTCTTGATATCGGCCACTTCTTATGTTTTAGTGGTGCATCAGTGTAGGGGCTTGTCCTCTCATGACAGAACCTCCAGCACCTCATCTTCTGTTCCCCATTGTCTGAGACTGACTCACTGAGCACGTCATCTGTTGGAGCCTTATCCTTGATGTCGCCGTATTTTATAATAGAGTTCAGGATCGTGATGTCTAATCACTAAGCATCAAGGTCTTTCCCCATAATAAACTAAGATGAATTTAAAAGGTAAAATGCTGGAGTTATGTTTTACATTAAAACTCATGGAGTCAATATTTATTGACTAGGTTCGGGAGCAGGACCACGCCTCAACCTATCACACTTTGCACACTAACCGCTCTTGCTTTCACCTAACCCCGCCTCTAATTACTCACGAGCCATTATATACCAAACCAAGCCTCGTCATTTCAGTTTGTTTGAAACTGTCGACTGTCACACACGGTCTGAAGGCGCAACACACCGAGAAACGATATATGCGTAAGATGCGAAATTATTCCACTCACCGCTGCATCTGAGTAAGTAATTCCTACCCCATTCCCTGTGCAACTTGAGCAGCGCCGCTCCAGGCCCCTTCTCCTTCTGGCTCCACGAGCCCTCTCTTCCCGCCAACACGCACTGGCAGCTCGCTCTTCCAGCTACTCAGTAACCGCACCGGTGAGGTCTACGACCAGGCCGCTCTGCACCCTCTGCAACTTTTCCTGTTAACCGGCCTCGCGCGCACGGCATGGGTACATCGGGTTCGAGATTCTTCTCCTCCGTGGATTCGCCGGCCTCCTTCCTGCATGCCAGTTCAATAACTCGATTATATTTGTAAAACACAGAGAAAGAAAGTTTTCCCCCCATCATAGTTACTGTAGGTCTTGATCCCTCGCGGTCGCGGCGTTCTCATTGGAATCTGCTGCTGCTGTCTGCACCGGAGCGCCAGCTAGTGAGAGGCGGGCTTTAGAGTAGGATATCCAATCAGAGACAACCTAACACATCAAAATGTGGCGCTATTGGCTGTCACAGTGCGGAGACGAGTGCGAGGGGGGACAACTGACACAGACGCGGAGGATCCTGCCGATCCGCGTCTGAGGAGTAAAATAAAGTTTGTGCAGCAGCAGAGTTGAATGCTGTGCAGTCCCGCACAATGCGGGACATCTGGCAGTGGCGTGCTGGGACCTCATTTCGGCCCAGGAATTTAGAGAAGACACTTTTCTGTGAGTTTATAGCTCAGTGATAGCGCGCTAGTCCCTGTACAGGAGGTCCCAGGTTCAAGTATGGCTTCAACACTTTTCTAACGCTTTCTCTTTTTACATGGGCCACTGCACACACAGTCTGAGCCTGATACAACTCCACAATCAGCACCAAGTTAAGAAGATAAAATATTTATTTAGCCACTTTTCTACCTTTCACTGGCTTTTTCTCTCTTTACTTGCGTGGACACTTGTCTCCGCTGGATTGGACTGCACCAACTTCAACTAAAGTGGAGGGGTGTTCTGCTTAAACTCCCTTAAACACCCCTCTGAGTTAGTTCAACGTCAAGTCAGCAACATGGGAGAGCTTTCAGCGAGCGTGTTCACATCGTGGAAGTACTCACGGTATTTTGAACTTACTGGTGAAAAGGATAATACAGCGCTGGTGGCAAAGCTAAAGAGGAAACCACGATGAAGCTAGCTCTCGCCTCCCAAACAACAACGTGTAGATTTTCGCAGCATCAGCCCTTCCAATGTAATCAACAAACTTGTAGCTGGTTATGTGGTTGAGGAAAGCTGTACAATTAATCTAAATCAAGTTGATTTAGATTTAGATGTTATACAGTATGTCTATTATTACCAATTCAATGCACTTTGTAATGCATAAGAGCTCCTTTACAGACGTTCTTTTTGTTGAAAACATGGTTCAGTTTGTGACAGGGCCAAACGGTTTACATATAGCGAACAAAGCTTCATAAGTCAACTAAGGCCTGTAGTTCATGCGCGTTATTGTTGCCTTTGGCTGTAATTTGTCCACAGACAAAATAAAGCTCAGAAGCAAATTTATTATGTTAAATGGAGCATTCCTCATTGGAAAAAATGAACAAATGAAGGTTATATATAGATGTTTATTATGAGTAACGCATGAGTAGTAATGCGTTACTTTCATAATAAAGTGGTGAAGTAACGTAACAAGCTACTTTTCCAGAGGAGAACGAGCTAACCTAACAAGTTACTTTTACAAATAACGTTACCCATTGTAACCCATTGTAGCCATGGGCTATTTTACATCATAGACCGTTAAAAAGAATAGACAACTCCTCCTCACTCCTCCCCGTTTACCATAATGACCACGTTCGAGGGGGAAATCATGGCGGATTTACAGACTCCTCCTCCCCAGCTCTAACGAAGCATGTTCCTAATAAGGGCATAAGAGCAGGATTTTCACTGTAGACTCGGCCCTTGTGTGACGTGTAGCTCGCGCAGCTCCAATGCTAACAGTCCGACCCTCATTAGTACGAGATTTCAAACATTTTTCTTTCGAAAACCAGCCTGGTTTCTTTTTTTGTGACTAACCCAGCGTTATCTCAGGAGGAATATGTAGCCATAGAAAGTGTAAAAAAATAGATACCAGGCGTTAAACTTGTTTTTAACGTGTCTAAAGTCCAATGCTTTTCAATGGGGGCCTAGCGGTTATATGGAGGTACTACAGCAATGGCGGCCTCCAGTGTTGCGGTCATAAGCAGAGCAGCCAGCGGCCATTGTTTTACATCCGTTGTCCCCACTCGCACTCTCGCTCGACCTAGCCTATATGTAAGCAGGAGAAACTGGGGCACACGGAGGAAACCCACACAGACTCGGGGAGAACATGCAAACGCCTCACAGAAAGTCACAGTCCGGCCTGGAGATCAAATCCAGAACCTTCTAGCTGTGAAGCACGAGCTCTAACTGCTGCACCACTATGCCACACTTCATTATTCAATTATTTGATGTATGCTTTAATCATGCATTAAGTCACTTTTCCTGGTTTTAACGTGGTTTACACACAACATAGACACCAATATGTCAAATTTTGGTCCGTTTTCAACAAGGTTTTGTCTGGATTTGATTACGATCGAGGCTGGGTGGTACTTAAAAGGTCAAACATCTTTTAAGGTGGTGTGAAAACTTTGATCCCTTGACCAACCCCCTAATCAAGTAAAAGAAAAGAAAAAAGATATTGTGCAGGTTAAATATTTGTAAAGAAAACAACACCAAGGCTCTTCTTACACATTCTCAATATTCTTAATTACACCATGTCACATTATATCCAATTATAAATGACATACCGAGCTGCATTTACGTATGCCTGTCACATTGCAGCGTCATTGATGCTTGTTGTGACTCCTTTCACCTTTCTCCGCCGCCAACATGGGGAGCAGACATTCTTTACTCGTGTCCTATTAGTGAATGATACAAGTGCTCTGCAATTAGCTGTCTCATTAGGGACATTTGATAAGTCTGCCACTCCCTGGGGGGAATCAAGAAACTAATTATTTCCTAGGCAAGGATAAAGTCCAGTGTCACATTTAGCCCAGCATGATAGATCTGACGTCCGTCTGTGTCTACGGGGAGTTGCGGGATGGATGGCAAGTGGTGCACTGTGCTCATGTTGAATTCAGGGTGTGTGATGGCAAAAAACTAAAAATAATAAAAATATACTCTCCTTGACCTTCTCCACCTGTGGCGCTCAACCGAAACAAATGATGAGCATCTGTGCGGCCATTCAGTAAGCAATGCATAATGCTTTAATTACATGATTAAAAATATTACACACTTTAAGTTTACATCTCAAGCTACTGATTTAACCGGCCTACATTTTTCCATACAGTAGGCAACATACTGTGGCACAATCGATGCCTCCAAAAGTTTACCTTGGAAATGCTTTTGATTTTGACAAAGAATTGCCATATACCTTCGTTTTTGATGCCCCTTTTCGATTTGCAGCCATTGTTAACCCTATTGACCTTCGGTGTTGCTCTTGAACATCAACATTGTGAAAAAACGTTTCAGTTTTCAGTAACTGACTGAATCGATGAATGGGTCTCAGGTTGTAATTAGTGCTTTATGCATGTTTAGTTTTGTTTATTTATTTAGAGAAACAGGGATAGTGTACAATAAACATTAATCTCAAGGGGAGAGATGCATAGTACCAGGTTTTAGCTCAAGTGCTAATTTCCACCCGTAGTCCTGGGCAGGCTGATGTTATAGTAAAATACATAAAAAAACATCATGCATAATCTTCACATGCACAACAAGCAGATAAACTCTTATACACACCTTTCATTTACTCAGGTCTACTCTTATAGACCCCAGAACACACACACACATACAGTGAGGAAAATAAGTATTTGAACACCCTGCTATTTTGCAAGTTCTCCCACTTAGAAATCATGGAGGGGTCTGAAATTGTCATCGTAGGTGCATGTCCACTGTGAGAGACATAATCTAAAAAAAAAATCCAGAAATCGCAATGTATGATTTTGTAACTATTTATTTGTATGATACAGCTGCAAATAAGTATTTGAACACCTGAGAAAATCAATGTTAATATTTGGTACAGTAGCCTTTGTTTGCAATTACAGAGGTCAAACGTTTCCTGTAGTTTTTCACCAGGTTTGCACACACTGCAGGAGGGATTTTGGCCCACTCCTCCACACAGATCTTCTCTAGATCAGTCAGGTTTCTGGGCTGTCGCTGAGAAACACGGAGTTTGAGCTCCCTCCAAAGATTCTCTATTGGGTTTAGGTCTGGAGACTGGCTAGGCCACGCCAGAACCTTGATATGCTTCTTACAGAGCCACTCCTTGGTTATCCTGGCTGTGTGCTTCGGGTCATTGTCATGTTGGAAGACCCAGCCTCGACCCATCTTCAATGCTCTAACTGAGGGAAGGAGGTTGTTCCCCAAAATCTCGCAATACATGGCCCCGGTCATCCTCTCCTTAATACAGTGCAGTCGCCCTGTCCCATGTGCAGAAAACACCCCAAAGCATGATGCTACCACCCCATGCTTCACAGTAGGGATGGTGTTCTTGGGATGGTACTCATCATTCTTCTTCCTCCAAACACGTTTAGTGGAATTATGACCAAAACGTTCCATTTTGGTCTCATCTGACCACATGACTTTCTCCCATGACTCCTCTGGATCATCCAAATGGTCATTGGCAAACTTAAGACGGGCCTTGACATGTGCTGGTTTAAGCAGGGGAACCTTCCGTGCCATGCATGATTTCAAACCATGACGTCTTAGTGTATTACCAACAGTAACCTTGGAAACGGTGGTCCCAGCTCTTTTCAGGTCATTGACCAGCTCCCCCGTGTAGTTCTGGGCTGATTTCTCACCTTTCTTAGGATCATTGAGACCCCACGAGGTGAGATCTTGCATGGAGCCCCAGTCCGAGGGAGATTGACAGTCATGTTTAGCTTCTTCCATTTTCTAATGATTGCTCCAACAGTGGACCTTTTTTCACCAAGCTGCTTGGCAATTTCCCCGTAGCCCTTTCCAACCTTGTGGAGGTGTACAATTTTGTCTCTAGTGTCTTTGGACAGCTCTTTGGTCTTGGCCATGTTAGTAGTTGGATTCTTACTGATTGTATGGGGTGGACAGGTGTCTTTATGCAGCTAAAGACCTCAAACAGGTGCATCTAAATGTAGGATAATAAATGGAGTGGAGGTGGACATTTTAAAGGCAGACTAACAGGTCTTTGAGGGTCAGAATTCTAGCTGATAGACAGGTGTTCAAATACTTATTTGCAGCTGTATCATACAAATAAATAGTTAAAAAATCATACATTGTGATTTCTGGATTTTTTTTTTTAGATTATGTCTCTCACAGTGGACATGCACCTACGATGACAATTTCAGACCCCTCCATGATTTCTAAGTGGGAGAACTTGCACAATAGCAGGGTGTTCAAATACTTATTTTCCTCACTGTACATCTGGTCACATGTGGGTGCAAGTTTGCACTTGGATTTGAAAATTGTGACATGGTCGAGCAGGAAAAGTCACGTTAACTCCTCAGAATTGGGCCAGTGTCCACGTCATGCCAGTATTCAGTCTAATTAGACTTGGTTGGTACTAATCGTATTCAAACTATTTAATGTAGGTATTCTTTACTCTGTTTTTGTACAATCTTTCCCACTGGCTCTGGTTGGGCAGCTCTTGACCCGAGAGCGGCGCTTTTGGGTCAGCGTCAATCCAACCACAGCACTTTGTCTAAAACGAAACAGCTGCTCTGAGAGCGGCTAAACCACCTGTCGTCTCAAAGTGCCTTCACTCTGGAGCGAAGCGGGTGTGGCGTGAATGCGCCGACCTCTGGCCAAACTAGTCTCGCTTTCATGCCTCTTAGGACTTATTTTTAATAGGCTTTTGCTGTATGACAGGACGTTTGGATTACTATTCTGACGAAGAAAAATGGATCAACTTTAAAGTATGTCTCTCCTCTGCCCCTCGCCGTCTACTGCACGGGGTCAGCCCGATGTTCCCCGGGTCCGATGTTCCCCGGGTCCGATGTTCCCCGGGTCCGATGTTCCCCCGTACCTATGTTCCCCGGGTCGAGGCACATCGGACCCGGGGAACATCGGACCCTCCGAACGCCGGAGGGCCCGGTGTTCCCCGGCTGCGGGTCTCGCTCATAGACATCATGCGCCTGACAATTAAAGTCCTGCTGTAAACTCTTCTAGCCGATAGGCCTATAGGCAGTAAACGCTCGCCTCTCACCGCTCTTTCTTCTCTCTTCACCGCCTGGCACAGCACGGCCCGGTACGTGCGGATAATGGCGCAACAAGCGGCTTGATTTCGCTCATAACTCGCCTACTGATAAATTTATAACATATTATAAGCCTTGTAGATCTCGCATTGTAATAGCCTGCAGCATGTTTGTACAACCTCAGAATAAGAACGTGTCGCAGTCCAGACAAGAAAAGTAAAATTAGCTACAGCAAACTCACCCACAACCATAGATTTCCCTCCGTTTGTTTGACTGGTTCGTTGTTGTAGCTCGATCGTAATCCATGTTTTTCTCCGTGAAGCCCCAGCATACTCCATCACGCGGTGTGCGGAGAGCCAAGTGCAGCGGCTCGTGCCATACCGCTCCTAACTCTAAGCTCTAAGCTCTAAGTTTTATCTGATGGCTGCACTCCAGCCTTATGCACATTAAATTAGGGATCTTTTTACGAATGGGGCAACACATGCATTGCGTCCTCACTTCTCTCCCAGTGCCGCGTGCCTGTCATGCGCTCATTACGCACTGTGCTTCGGCCATCAGATGCTCCGAGAGGCACCACTGAGGCCTCTATGATTGAATGACGTTGAACAGTATTTGCGCTGCTGTTTTATTAATGCAGCTGACAAAAAAGCGATCCATAGTTATTAAATGAGAACGATGAGGAAGAGGAGAAAAGGAAAACTGCTAACATGTCCAGTGATCGGGGCAATTACGCAGCACCGCGGGTGGACCTGTGAACACCCACTTTTGTCCTTAGCCCACCCGACGGTCCTTATATCATTCACTTCACTGCCTCTCCCAGGACAGAGACATCTGCACGGTCTGCACCGATCTGCAGGACGCACATCTGGCTGTCTCTGTGCAAATTGTTGCATCGTGCGCTCTGTTCCTAAAACTTGTGTCCCCGACGTCCCTTCTTGCATCCTCTCTTTTATCAGCCCATTTTTCAAATCAATTGACCTTATTTATTTGTATTATTCTTATTTATTTTGTGAATTTTAATACGCTTTCACAAGACAGAGAGTTGCATTTGTCCCACTGTTAAGTGTACAGAAGAGAGAAAGAGAGAGGAGAGAATGTGCCGCGGTCCCGCTGTAGCGCGCTGCGATCAAAGGGCTGCGCTCCACATTTATAGAAAGGCCTTCTGTTTTTTCAATTTAGTAATTTTGTTTTCAAATTGAAACAAAATAAAAATTATAACTGATTTTCGATTATTATTTTGAAATGACAAACAAAGAAATAAAAAAAACAAAGAACGAACCACCTTCTCCGGTCCATGCATCCGTCCAATATTTTGGACTCTGCTGGACTGAGTCAGTGCAAATGGAGTACTAACTAAAACGAATTAAAAGAAAATTGGAACGAAAAGAATGAATTATCTTCAAAATATGATGTTGCAAAAGGCGTCTTGACCAACTGATAAAAAGGTTCAAACCTAATGTGTGTTTTTACAAAGGAAACGAAAATGCTGAAGTAAAAGGCACTGGACTAAAAATACTGGGACTAAATTGGCAACGAAAAATGATGTATTCGCGTTTGACCTGAGTGATCTGATGGAGCTATTGCAAGAAACCAAAACACTAAACGAGGCATGCAAGAGACTGCGCCAATCGTTTATCCTTTTGGCTTTTTATCGCCTTTCAAACGTGGATTTAAATGCTTCTTTTATGAAATGCTGAGGCGATGGAAATACGACGAAGACTTGTAACCTTGTAACTTGTTGGAGAAAGTTCTCACGCAAACATCCAAGGACTTTCAAATCGGAGGTCTTTTAAACAAACGAAGTTTACTATTTTGGAGAGGATGCTCTACCTGTGATGAGCTGACCAGAGTCAGGCTCACCGGCGGGGGTCTGTTGTAGCTTCTCATTCTCAGCTGCGCAAAGCGAGCGCACCTTACCGGACCCGCGCTCCTCCCACAGGGCTCCATTATGCGTAAAAGCTTGATGCTCTAAGCAAAATCGCGTGTTTGAAAAACTATGCAGCAATAGTTTCAATCGTCTTCATTTTATTCAGTCAGAGATGTCAAATAGCAGATGCCTGGGGGAGAGCGAGGGGAGAGCTGGATAACGTGCCCAAAGTTAGCCATTGACACAAGCTGCGATCAGCTGAAATATGAACACACAGAGAGCGAGAGGGAAAAAGGAAAGTAAATAGGCTAGTTGGTATTTCCTCTCTATAGGTATTCACAAAAGTTGGCACGGATCATATCCCGTCTTTCTTGGATGACGAAATGCGAACATCAAAGGGCACACGCGGGGAACAGCGGAACTTGTCTCATTGTTGAAGTCCCGATGTTCCCCGGGTCCGATGTTCCCCACTTCTATTGGCGGGGGAACATCGGACCCGGGGAACATCGGGACTTTTTAATATGCGAGGTACCGATGTTCCCCGGGTCCGATGTTCCCCCGCCAATAGAAGTGGGGGAACATCGGACCCGGGGAACATCGGTACGCACCCCTACTGCACAGTTACGTTTTCCCGTCCATGTGCCGATTAAAGTGCATTTCTCCTTGAATTGCTGGTATTTAGCCCTGGGAGAGAGAAATGACCACTGCATTGACAGGGCTCTGATTACTTGATGACCGGTCAACAGCTGATAGTTGTTACGTTTATGTTTATTGGTTTATTTGGTAGGGACAGTGCAAGTTAATGAACAAGCCACACCGGATTGTAGCCTTGGGCTAATTTCTATCCGTCGTCCCCCATGCGCACTCTCAAACACACTCTCATTCATCCTGGCCTATTGTACATGTTTTTAGTGGTAGGGGAAACCGGAGCACCCGGAGGAAACCTACGCAGACACGGGGAGAACATGTAAACTCCACACAGAAAGGCCCTGGCCTTGATGGGAATCGAACCCGGACCTTCTACGGACCTTACGTAACTGATGGTGCGGGTTTTGGAGTGAGACCATGTGAACATGGCCTAAACTACATTGAAGCTGAAACTAGAGTGTTTTCAGGTCGGCCCACAAGGCATTCCTACATGTGTGAAAATGACCTAAGGCAGCGTGGGTTTTAAATGCAACAGCAGGCCACAGGTGCTGCGATTGTCACCTGAATGCAGTCTTCTGAGATGAAGCTGTCCATGAGTCTGACCAGTTTCTGATTTTCGTCTCCCCCAGTATGCTCTCATTTCTGCATAACCCGACTCCACTCTATACCTCCATCTGCAGCAGCCCATGCATTTAAATAGGATATTTAACTGAACCGCACCAGCAGTTTGGGTATAGATTATAAATATATGGTGGTCACTGGCCCAATTCTGAGGAATCAACGTCAGTTTTCCTACTCGACCATGTCACAATTTTCAAATCCAAGTGCAATGGTTTCTAAATCACCTCTAATGGTGGTGTAGTGAATTATTTCTTATTGGCCTCAGGAACAGCAGAGCAGAGAACAGGTTGAGTATATAGTTAGCTGACCGTAGACATGTGGTGCACCACTGCCTCACGTTGGTGTAGGTCATGCTCCTCAGGACATGTGGACAAAAAGCCCTGATGAAGTCTGTCAGCTCCAGTGAGAACTGAGCAGCTCACAAGCAGGGCAGCCATGACTGAGCAGAGGAAATGACTTTCTACTAATACCCAGCTTGGACAAAAGCAGATGGAGCTGACTTTGATTCTGTAGACGTTTGGGATCTCTGGTTGGTTGGATGTGACATTGTGGATTTAAACTCATTATATTCCCTTTAACAACATGCCTTTACATAAACAAAAGTTGAGCTGCAACATTTGTGCCTCTGTTCTCTGCAATGTGAACTACAGTAAATTTATAAAAGGCAGTAGGTATTATTTTGAGCTTTTTAGAGCTTTTAAGCATGTTACAGAGCTTGCTCTCATCCAAAACACACTTGGAGTTCTGTTTTGAGCCACTCGCACATTTTTGAGTGGTCTGTGAATGTTCCTCAGTAGGGCTGAGGACTTTAACGATACCTACTTTTCGATACCAGTACCTAATGGGACGTTTGTCAATATCTTTTAATAAAAATTAAAAAATCATTCAGAATGTCCTAAAACAGCAAAACAGACAGCAACACAGGTCTGCAGTTTCACATGCAATGTCATGTTATGTGAAGAATTTCCAGTTAAACAGCAATAAAAAGAGAGAAAGGACATAATTTATTACCTCCTGACATGTGGGATAGGCCAGATCCACATTATGTTTTATTTCATCTATAGTTTTCTAAACATGAGCAAGTGAAAGTACTAAATATGTCAAAGATATTTACACAGTGAGAGCGCTCACTCTGTCACAAATCATTTATGTTTGGTACAAATATAGTTCTATAGTTCTAAGTAAATTTAACTCATGTTGTTAAAAGCATTAAAACTAAGGATGCAACGATTCACTTTGTCAGAATTTGTTATGTATTTTGATATGAAGGTCACGGTTTTGATTCAATTCAATACATTTAATGTGCTGAAAAATTTAATTTTTCATATATAATTTTGCTGACAAGCAAAAAAAAAGCCAAATTACACTATCTGCTGTATTGTATCAAAATAGGTTTTAGTGCAAGATATTCAAGTGCTAAGCTATTTAGACCTTTGAGAAATACTGTATCGTAAATTCCAGACTATTGAGCGCACCTGAATATAAGCCGCACCAACTAAATTCAGAAAGAAATAAGAAAAAGTACATATATAGGCCGCACTTATCTATAAGCTGTCCATGTTGTAGTATGAGAGTGCACACACACTGCACCAGGACCGAGAGATGTGCGCGGTGCAGTACAGGTTATACCCAGCGCACGGCGTATGAGCTGCAACACTGACAAGAGTCCTCCTCTGCCGCTTCATTCTCATCTCCTCTTCGCTCGTTTTTTACAAACATTGCGCTCTATTTTCCATACTTTTACACAGAGATGGGGACTCGCGTGTCAGACTTAATCGCTATTTTTAGAGACTTGTGACTCGACTCGGACTCGTCCCCTAAAGACTCGGGACTTGACTCGGACTCGTGGTCTGAGACTCATGAACATTTCGAGTCTCTCATGCACTTATTAGACATGCTGTTTTGACACTTGACTTGATTCTGGCTTTTTTTGTTTTTTTTTGTTTACCTCCGTCTCTCCTCATGTGCTCTCTCTCACACTGGAGCACGCTGGAGCATGTGTGCTGCTCATTGGCTCCTCATTTGATTGAAGCATATTTCAAGATAGCTGCCCTGTGGAAAAGCGGAGCGAGGTTCGAGTGTGTGGTGGACATTTAAATGTATTATTTTTGTACATTTTACTTCAATTCAATTTAATTTGTGTGTGTCGAGTGCATGCGAGCACATGTTAATTAGCATAATTTATTTTTGCATATATCTTTTCCAATTGTTTTTGTTTCTGTGCTTATTTTACAGTTTTTACGGTGCGTGATGCTGTTAATGGTACTTGATGTCACTTGGTGCCCTTTCATGCAGCAACAGTAAAAAACTGCTGCACCCGTTCGAAACTCTGTCTCATTCATTCCTGGGGCCCGCTACAAGCCCACTGCGGTAAGCCTTCATTGGGCTTAAAGGTCCTATATCATGCAAAATCGACTTTTTTGAGTTTTTAGCCATGTTGTTATGCTATTTCCTTATCAAAAACACCCTCAGAGCGGATTTTGGCTTCATTCACGCAGTTCTAAGCAATCCTCCTGAATCCTGCTCTCTGAGCAGCTGCTCTGCCCTCTCCTGGTAAACGACTGAGCTGTTCCTTCCGTTCCTTTGTGTCGTCACAAAGGAACGGAAGTGCTCTACGTCTGTAATGTAATGCCTTACGGCCTTTTTATTTATAAAACAGCTTTTTAATTTTTTAATTTTTAATTTTTTGAAAAAAAAGAAAGAAAAAAAAGAAAGCAGCAACTCTCTGACGCGTCTGTGCTGTCCCGCGACGCTAATCAAGCGCACCCACGGCTGGAGGAGCCATGGATCCCAGCAGAAGTGTTGTTTTTGAAGACTGAGCTCTTTCTAACCTACTCTGGACACACCTGCTCTTTTTCTTACCGAACGATAATGTGACGGATGCGCGTTTGGCTACGAGAGGAACAGGACTATTCGACCTTCCTAAAGAAGAGTGCACTCGCCAGAAGTTGGAATTTCTTTACGGGATTCAGCGACTATATCAACCAACCTGATGGATGCTTGGTGAACCTTGGCCAGAATTAAAGTGGATTAACTTTTATAACCAACGCGATCTCATGGGGAAGCCAGACTGAGCGGTGAGTCAATCAAACGCGTGTTAGCGTGTGTGTTAGCGTGTGTGTTAACCATTTATGAAACTGTGTTGCACATGTCAACTCCTTATAACTGCATTATGTGAAGTAACTTAATTTTTTGCAGCAATATTTATATTTATAATACTGCAAATGTGGAATGAGCGGAGAGAGGGGCGGAGTTAACTGGATCGAAGCGTCTTGTCTTCCGGGTAGGGAAAATACCCCCCAAAAATACTTATATTTCTCTCAAATGAGTACTCCATAGTGATAGAGGTAGAATATATCATATATATGCCTATACTTTACTTTGGAATGGCTAAAATAGCATGATACAGATCCTTTAATACTAGCAGATTGTAAGGAGTGAAGGAAAAAGGCGGAGTTAAGAGGAGTTTGAGCTGCTGCATAAGTTGTAACCTAAGCTAAAGCTACTACTAGCGAATGTAACGAGTGAGTGAGTGGTAGGTGGTGGTCGGAAGGGCCGATGGCGCAGACTGGCTGCCTCGCTTCCGTCAGTCTACCCCAGGGCAGCTGTGGCTACAACAGTAGCTTACCACCACCAAGTATGGAGTGAATGAATAATGAGCTGTGAAGCGCTCTGGGTATCTTGAAAAGCGCTATACAAATCCAAGAGATTATTATTATTATTACTCAATAAAGTGATTAGTGATCAAATCGTAACAATTATGAAGCTACCCTGTTTATTTAGGGAATATTTTGTCAGCCAAAGGCCAAAAGCTGGCAATTGATATAGCAGGGTCCTGTCGTGTAGCTACAAGCTGAAGATGCTATAGGAGCCTCATGTCAACAGTCTGTAAACCTGCGTCTTCAAGGTAAGACTGGCATTTAGCAATTGCTTCTCCTCTTTGAGATTATTATATGACCACATCGGATGGTATAACAGGTTCAATTTTTACTGTATGATACAGGGCACTTCAGTAACATTCTGAAGCTAATACTGCAGACATGTTTGTGACAGAGTACAGCTGTGATAACAATACTGATTTTACTTTTACAAAAATCTAAGAAATGTAGTGGTGTGAGAGGATAGTTGAATGAATGACACAGGGTCTGCCTTGGCTACAGCTGTAGACAGTCGTAAATTGTTCATATTATTTCTGTGTTTTCCTAACTTACCCTTGCATTGGGATTGACTGAATGGCCGTATGCTTCATAGAATATTGTGATGTTGATTATTTGTGTGTGGAAGCCCTGGGCTTGTATTTGTCTGATAGTTGTTTATAATTTACAGGTGGGTATTGATTTTAAATAGTTGTATTTGTTGGAGAAATCTAACAACAGTGATCGAGAGATTGATGAAGAATAGGCAGAAAAAAGGGAGACAGCAGGAGGGACTATACGTGGGACTAGCGCCATTATTCTTTAAGAGAAAATGGAGGGAAATACATAGAAAGGGATCTTAGAAGTCCCACAATATAATGGCAATGGAAATGGTTTAAAGCTATGGAAGGCTTGCCTATGGTGCAGTCCATTCTCTCGGAGGGAGGTTCTTGTCTTTGCAGTGGCACAAAAAGAGCCTTGCATGGGGCCGCCGAGAGGACGGGGCGCCAGTTGGTGGTGTGTCGGTTGTGAACGATCGGACTCTTTATGAACGATCCGGCTCTTTTGAACGAGTTTTTACTGTGAACGATATAACGGGTTCGCGGAGGTGAAGTTTATTATTATTATTATTATTTTTGTTGTTGTTGTTCCTCTTTGGGGAGAGGCGTCACTTTAGTTTAGCTTTTTTTGCGAGGCAGGAGTCGATGCTGGAGTGGCGGAGAGAGGAGTGTGGGATTGACAGAGGGACAGTTTGTGAACGCACTACCGCAGGACGTGAGCGCGGCCTGCGGGGAAACGGGTTCAGAGCGCGGCTCTGGGGAAACGCCCGAACGCTCCCAGCGCCAGCACTGTCCTGGGCCATAGGAGAGAAAGGGGCGCACGGGGTCCGTGAGTGACGAGGCGGCTACAGGAGCGCCGTCACTTACATCCTCCGCCCGTTCGCTGTCAGCGAATGTCAGCGACATCACTGTCTCCTTCTCAGTCCGCTCCGGTCATCTCCACCGCTTCTGCTGCAGCCCCGCGGGGAGCTCAAGGTGAGCATAGGGCAACACGTTTGAGAAATAAAGGTCCTAATGAAGTAATGGGCACGTTACAGAGGAGATCGTGAGGCGAAACACTTCTTTCACTTGCATTGTTTTCTCCCCTCTTACGCCCATACCATCTAGGCCATTTCCTCATAGCACTTGACGGCCCATAGCGTGTGTGCGTGTAGGGGGAGGGGTTGTTGCACCCCTGTGTTTTTGAATCACTTACGCATCTTGCATAGAAAATTAGAAAGGGATTTATTTGGGTATTTTTCGGAACTCTGTTATTAGTGTAGAATGCGTGAAGGACCCAGTGAAGAGTGTTGTAACAGCAGTGTGTTTGAGACTTGAGGGAGTATGTTTTTTTGTTTGTGATGGAGCATGCCTAATGAATGATTCAACTTAAGGGATTTTTTTTTCTTTCTCTTGCGATTTCTTAGAGGGACCTTGTTATGTCACTGAAAACACTTTGAACTTCTTTTCCACCTTTTAACACGGCCTGCTTTGCTCTGAGGCGCTTGTAACTACTGTACCCAGCTCTCCTTTGGCCGAGTCCCAAGAGTTTTCTGATACATTTTTATCTGCTAAAGTTGATACTGAGCAGCAATCGCAATGGTTTTGCAGGAAAGTGAGACCAAACGAAAGTGAGAATGCCGCATGCCTAAGCGGACAATGTTCTTTGGTCTGAACCACTGCAATGAATACTGTACAATGGAAAAATGAGCTATCCCCTTGATTTGTAAATGCCGATTCAGCACCCTGTATCAGGCGAGTATGGAAGGCGGTGAGCCGAGGATGGGTAAGATCTCATCTAAAACCGAGACGACCTAAGACAGGCGCCTGTCACGATTACTTTGCCTCTGCCTCAGTTGCAGTGAGCAGCAGCTCATACAATAATATGACAATATAATTGTCATGTGGGAAAAAAACAAACAGGAAATGCTACTTGGCTCAGGTAGATGGGGCACGCTGTGCCTGTGATTTTAACGTCTACTGGGGAGAAATCATTTGGCAGGCTCTGCCTTAAAACCAGTTTCTGATGTTCTGTGAAAGACATGAAAAGTGGGCCAGTCATGTTAAATCCATCCTTGAGAACAAACATGAATATGGAGTCACTGATTTTCACCAAAATTCAACCATGGGACAGCCAGTGGACGGTTGGGTCCAGCTAACCGGAGAGCTAATTTTCTCTTTTCAACTTGTTTTTCTGCTGCTGGACTTTCAAACTAACACACTTTTCGGCTTTTGCTTTGCTGTTTTCAATGGTAAATTGCCTATTTCTATTGATCAAAAATCACTATTACGAATGACCAAATCTCCAAGGCTCTGTGAGCTGCGTTTTCAATAAGAGAGGGAGAAAGAGGCGGTTTCTCATCATCGCGGGAGCACATGGGCTCGTTTACTGGTAAACAATATTGAAATGTCCAGCCATTCCGTATGTCCGCGGGTTTTCCGCGTTTTTTCAGATATGTTTGGGCGGGTTTGGCTACCCAGACCGGGCAACCTTGACGCGGGTTTCACCGGAAATGCTAACGCATGGAGGAGCCCTTAGGATTAGGGATGGGAATTGATAAGATTTTATTGATATCAATACCATCAATAATTTTACCTATCGATTCGATTCTTTATCGATTCTCTTATCGATACCTGACTTGTCTGTGTGTTGGGGAAAAGCAAGGAATGAATGTGCTTTTGATAAACTCTATCAAAAAAGACAAATTGTTAGTTTTCCCAAGAAATTGTTTTTTTAATAAAGCAAGTTTACAAATATACTGTGGCTCCTGCTGGCACTCAGCCTGCCTGGCATCCTCTAAAATATAATGGTAACATTGTACTTTTCAACAAGTGTCTGTAACTTGTAACAGACTGATGCTGTTTTGTAACACCTAAACAACAGGACTCGGTCTCAGATGAAAATCTGTAGGGTTTGGGCTATTTCTGCTTCATCTGGCGCTACTTTCTCCTTCCCCCTGTCCGTGTGTTGCTGCTTCTACCGCCGGGCCGCTGTGGCTGCAGCCCGTTAGCCAGAGCTGCGAGAGATTAGCCGATTCCCTCACAGTGCACTCAGAGCGGAGGCTGCTGTGCACTCAGACCGGGGACAGACAGTCTCGGACCCGGGCTCAGAGCACAGCGGCACGGGGAGCGGGCGCCGCAGCGAGGCACTGAACCCGTGTGTCATGTCAATAGCGATGTATCCAAAGTTTGAAAAGAAACTCCAAGCTAATACAGCGCAAATAAACGGAGCGTTCGCAGCAGCAAAGCGAAAACGTAGAACTGACACGTTT
The DNA here is from genome assembly GCA_007210695.1 of Neogobius melanostomus. NCBI lineage: Eukaryota > Metazoa > Chordata > Actinopteri > Gobiiformes > Gobiidae > Neogobius > Neogobius melanostomus. Next base: position 2,487,700 of record VHKM01000073.1, on the reverse strand, counting down.
ATAACAATGGACTGTTTTAATTGACGACACTCTTTCGTCTCTCGTGATCGCACAATACGGAGGGGAAGGGCGAAGCGGAGGGCTAAGGGGTAGAATTGAGATTGGGCCGATGTTTCCCTGCTTACTTCAAAGCAGCGTCAACAGACTCGGAGAACTATGTCATTACGCACGTGCGTCTAGCTCCGCGGCGCAAAAAGAGTGTTTTCAGAGCGGGAGCATCGATAAGAGGGATCGATAACGAAGTAGACGTACGGTTCCGATGCTTTGCTCAAACAGAACCGGGTCTACTTGTAGAACCGGTTCTCGATTCCCATCCCTACTTAGGATAGTTCTCTGCCTGCAAGGCGAAATGTTTGTTTTGACTCTGACAGCATGACTTCTGCCCACGGCGGACAGAGCTCATGCCATCAGAGACGGCTGCAGCCACACAGGCGCTCCAGACGGTCCCAGAGGGACTTAGGCCAAAAAGCCCAACCGGAGACTTGAATTTTGCCATTTGTTTGGCGTAATTTTAAGAGTTACACGCGGGTTTAAATCTTGTGTTTTGATTCTTCACCAGGTATGCCTGAATTCAACATGATTAGAAGGTTAAAACAACTTATTTTTATTGATTCCAAAAGAAATCTGTTTCATACTCTGATGGACAGATGCCAAAATGTATGCCTAAAATCAACATGATTGGAGGGTTGAAACAATTTATTTAATTTTAAATTGGCAATCCAGAGCTGACTGTCTTAACTGAATCAGACAAAGAATGAAAATATTCGATATGCACTAGAAACAGGTGCCGCTAGGCTCTGGTGAAATCAAAATGGGACTTATATTTTGAAGACAAAACTTCATATTTTATAATGTGGCATCACACTTTCTTTGCGCAAAACTGGTGTGACGTCAGTAATTCGGGCCGCTTTGGAGTTCACTTTTTACGTATTTTGGGGTGTTTTCTTTAAAACTTTTTATTTTTGTCTTTTACCTTTTTGCACTGCAGTGCCGTCTCTTTTTTTTTTCCAGAGAGTTACTGAACATACTTATGTATCAGGCCCATTAGCCAAAATGCCATACCTACTGCTAAAAAAGTAATATTTACTAAAGTCGCTATTTCCGGGTTTAGCGGAGCTGCTGTGCCGACTCGGACGTTTGCAGTTTTCTCTGCTAAACCCGGAAGTAGCGACTTTAGTAAATATTACTTTTTTAGCAGTAGGTATGGCATTTTTGGCTAATGGGCCTGATAAATAAGTATGTTCAGTAACTCTGAGTTTCAGAAATATTGATTGTGGTATTGAGTTTTTTGTAGTTTCTCGCACATCTGCCGGTCTACGCGGACCTGGAAGTACAGCTGTGACGTCACAACTTAACAAACGTATAGTCCTGAAGAAGCAGCTTTATAAGTAAACAAAAAGCTAGCTTATCAGCTAAACCCATTTGAGACCTACACACGTCTTCTTCTGAGACACCGAAGAGGCTCAAAGAGCCCCCACACCTGCAGCACAGTGGAGGCATCACAAGAGGAGCTACAGAAGACAAAAAGAGACAAACAAGGAGGTATTCAGAAGATGGTGAAAGACTGTTGTGGGAGGAAGAGGAAGGAGGAGGTGGAGGAGCCGACCAGTGCAGGACACCACACTCTGAAACTAGGACAAATATGTGCATCGTTTCAGAGGATCAGAGGAGCACTGACGGCAGCCAGGTTTCCTCCGGGTACTACGGTTTCCCTGACCTCCGGATCAGGTTAGTTTAGTTTAGTTTATTAATTTATTTCAACAGGGACAATGTGCAAACACATTAATTAAAGATGCTTTGCACCAGATTTAGCTTGAGCTAGTTTCCATCTGCAGTCCCTGAGCAGGTGAGTCACAACATGTACAATATAAAATATATTTAACCACTCAAATACACATATTCATTCACCCGTTACATCCATCAGTCCACATAGAATCATGATAAAATTACTACATAAAACATCACTAACGGTCATATTTACATTTACAGTTATCAGTGCTGACATGACTGGTTTTCCAACAGCACTTTTTTTGCATTACGAGAGAAATCTTTCAGGTCTAAGGAGAGTTTCAGATTCTGTGGGAGTTTATTCCATTCTTTGATGCCTTTGAATGAGAAGGATGTCTGCGCAAAGGCTGAGCTACGTTTAGGCAGTCTACAGTCATTGCGACTTGTGGACCTGGAGCTCCTAGTCATCTGCTCAGAACAAAGCTGGACAAATGTTTTCAATGGTGGAGGTGCAGTATTATTCAAAGCTAAGCGGGGAAGGGCCTGGTTAGTACTTGGATGGGAGACCGTTTGGTAACACCAGGAAGCCTAGCGAATGTAGTGAGTGAGTGAATGGTTGGTGGTGGTCGGAGGGGCCGATGGCGCAGACTGGTTGCCTCGCTTCCGTCAGTCTACCCCAGGGCAGCTGTGGCTACAACAGTAGCTTACCACCACCAAGTATGGAGTGAATGAATAATAACGACAGTGTAGCGCTTTGAGAAACTTGGTAATACAGGCTTGTAAAGCGCAATACAAGTGTAAGGCATTATTATTATTATTAAAATTTAAAAAACTAATCGCACATTTGCGTACAAAATTAAATTATCAAAGTTAAACATGCTGTATTTTCCAAGGATCAGACAGTGATGGTATCTCAGTGGCTTTTTGTCCAGCACTTGACCCACAATGACAGCGAGGCTCAGTCGGAGCGGCTCAGGACTATCGCCTGAACACTATTTCGTTGTATGCTTGTGTGGCTGGTGTGGTTATCACCCTGCGTTGTTTGTTGCTGTGCTCTGATATACAGAGAGAGACCCAGGTTGTCGTCGGGGGAAGCAACGCTCCAAGCCCATTTATTGCTTGTGGACAATTAAAGAAAAGTGGCATTAGCCCAAAACATCGCTTTGCCGACCAATGTGGTCTCTCTCACAATACAGGAATCAAGAGAGGTAAACATATATGTACACGTACCTGGTGGACAATTAAAGAAAAGTGGCGTTAGCCCAAACATCGCTTTGCCGACCAACGTGGTCTACGGACATAAAAAGGAACAGAAACACGTAAGTAACAAATAATGACATATATGACGATGAAACAATATATGAACATAAAAGACAGATTAAAACCTAATTTAAATAGGTTTAAATGGGGCGATGGCAACCGATATCACTATAAGCCCAATGCCCATCTCGGCTCGCCCGTTGCAATTACTATTGCAACAACACATCATCAGTAGGGTAAAACTAACCTGTCTCACGACGGTAATGGAATGTCTTTTGGCTACCAAACAATAATGATTGTTAGCGTAAAGCAATGAAGAAAGCTCTGATTTGGACCATTTTAACCGCTGGAAAGTTGATGATTTAAAGCGTTTTTGTCGTCGCCATGGAGCCTGTTACAATATTAGCTTAAAGTCTATTTTTACAACCGGGGCTGCGTACGGAGATAGTTTACTGTGTCAATAAGGAGGTGGACAGTAGACAATCTTTTTCTTAATTGTGACCAGAGAGATCCACATACACACATAGGCTATGCCATCTAAATGTACTTTATTTTATTTTTTTACGAGTGATCTGATGGTGTACAACATAGCTAATCGGTCGCTAATTTGACAGACGGAAATTTACCCACTGTATTTAACATAAACACCATTTTGGAACTTTTCCCTGTGATTACAAGACGAATTCAAATGATTTAAAAGTGAGGGTGTCTGTGTTGGGCTGATCCCAGGTCCTGTCGTTCCCCTGTCCGCGACTACCAAGTAGCACGTGCCGTTGTCATGGGAATAATTTCAGCGAATAACTGATCGTTGTTACGTAGTTGGTGTGGCTTTTGGTGCAAGCGCGTGTGAACACGGACTGAACTAACTTTAATGCAGTTGAAACTAGGGCGGTCTACAGTTGACCCATAAGGCACCCAACATGTGTGAAAATGCCCAAACTAATAGACTAAGTAACCTCACCTGAAGGGGCGCTGCAGTGAGTATGAGCAAAAGAAACGACCGCACAAGACACCGGCTCCTCTGTTGGTCAGTGGAACGTTTCCGGATCTGTTGCGGCTTGGATTTCTGTTTTGAGTTACCTTTTACAAATATACTGACATAACTCTGGCCACAGCAGGGGTGCCAGAAGAGGCAGCGGTGCTCAGAGTGTGTTGTTTGACATTGGAAAACTGGACGAGCATGAGCCGTGCGGAATGCTAAAACGCTGAGGTTATAGACCCCAGGCCATCGATAAACCACTGGTATCCAGGTTAAGGGCGGCACGGTAGTACAGCGGTTAGCGCTCGTGCCTCACAGCTAGAAGGTCCCGGGTTCGATTCCCACCTGGACGGGGCCTTTCTGTGTGGAGTTTGCATGTTCTCCCCGTGTCTGCGTAGGTTTCCTCCGGGTACTCCGGTTTCCCTACCACTAAAAAACATGTACAATAGGCCAGGATGAATGAGAGTGTGTTTGAGAATGCGCATGGGGGACGACGGATGCAAATTAGCCCAAGGCTACAATCCGGTGTAGCTTGTTTACATGCATGAGACCCATGTATGTTCATTAACATGCACTGTCCCGACCAAATAAACCAATAAATAAAATAAATGTTTACTTATTTAGGTTCTTACTTAAATAAGGTCTGTTTCTCTCATCACTGTCAACATTAGGACATTTCTCATCTATTTTGGTTGAAGTTTTCTGACTTTGTTGCTTTTGTATGTAGACACCAGGAAACGATGATATACTTTGTGGGATAATATTTCTAATCTCCTACTGAATCATTTTACCCGATATCAATCACTCACCATGCTGTTAGTTTTGATTTGGACAGTCGCATGGGTTGTTTAGCTAAGCCTCGTTTTGGTCGGTGCTGGTCCTGTTGCATTCACAGAGACCCACGTTTTTTGCCGGACCAGGATTAAATTCTTGGGCTCCAATCAGAGTTTCAAAACAGTCCAACCGTACTATCTGAGGAAATGGGCCAGGACTCAAATTTGTGAATGCTCCCTTAATCATGTGTTGACTATTGAGTATTATAATCATACTTTACAAATTGTATATATAAAAACACCTTTGCTTTGGATCCATGACTTTATTTTACTGCACTTTCCTACTTAAACGTTGAATGATTTTGCTCAGTCTTCGCAGGGCTCAGAGGAGCAGTCACTGCACTCACTCATTTAATTACCTCCATGAGATGTACTGGCAGAACGCTACACCTCGTCTGGCTCTCCTAATCTGATGGCAAATACAGCTGACATCCATCTCAGGATGTCAGAGATGGTAATGGCCATGCTCGCTCTTCTCTCTTTGGGTCTCCGCTGATACAGGACGGTCATTCGGGCTCCACTCCCCTCTCATCCCTCCTCTGCTGTGACCATCCATCACAGAGAGTCCCAACAGATGAGCACTTTTAACAGAGCCTGTGAATGTGATGTGTTTCCTGTTAAAGAAGATCCACTCTGACTTGGAGCTTGTAGCCCAGTTTCAAAGGAATTTCTCACCTGAACTGATGTTTTAATTGTCCCTTTAACTTAACATATCAAGATGTTGTCAGAGGATGGTAAACGGTAACGGTACTGTTGGGTTCCCTGAACTGCCCTTGGTGCGTGTTGCTGTTTCTTCAGCAAATGCTTTTGCACTTGCAATGGAAGGATAAGCTTTTATATTATTATTTTGTTTGTCAGTGTGACAAGTTTGTGCTCCATACCAAGTATGTGGTGAAGAGCAAACATGTAATGAATAATGGCCGCTTGATGAGGTCTTTCTGAAAGATTGCAATGACGTAATTTACAATATATCGCTAGACGATATAAAGGATCTGTATCATGCTATTTTAGCAATTCCAAAGTATAGGCATTTATATGATATATTGTACCTTTACCACTATGGAGTACTAATTTGTTGGAGGTATTTTTCAAACCCGGAAGACAAGACGCTTGGATTCAGTTAACTCCGCCCCTCTCCCCGAGTTGATGCAGCCGATGAACTTTACCGTAGTATAAATATAAATATCACAGCAATAAGTGAAGTTACTTCACAATGCAGTTATAAGGAGTTGACATTTGCAACACAGCTTCATAAATGGCTAACACACACGCTAACACGCGTTTTGATTTACTCACTGGCCGCTCTGGCCTCTCTATCATTGCTGGTTAAGAGTTTAATCCACTTTGATTCTGACCAAGGTTCACCAAGCATCCATCAGTTAAGTGACGGTCACAGACAAAACACTATTTTTGCTGATAGTCGCTGAATCCCAGAAAGAAATTCCAACTTCTGGCGAGTGGACTCATCTTTAGGAAGGTTGAATAAAGTCCTGTCCTCTCGTACCCAAACGCACATTTTCGCCATGACATTATTGTTAGGTAAGAAAAAAGAACAGGTGTCCAGAGTAGGTTAGAAAGAGCTCCTTCGTCACAGTATTCGGTGAAAACATGACATCTGTTCAGACGCTCAGGGCTGTGTTGGACACGTCCAACTTTATTATTTTATTTATTTTTCTTTTCTTTTCTTTCTTACAACAAAAATAATGAAAAAGCTGTTTTACAAATTAAAATCAGTCCGTAAGGCATTACATTACAGACGTGGAGCACTTCTGTTCTGTTCTGACGTCAGAATGGAACAAGTCAGAGAGCAGGATTCAGGAGGATTGCTTAGAACTGCGTGAATGAAGTCAAAAACCACTCTGGGGGTGTTTTTGATAAGGAAATAGCATAACAACATGGTGAAAAGCTCCAAAAAGTCGATTTTGCATGATATAGGACCTTTAAAACACTTATTGAAGGAAGATTTGAGGGTAAGGTACGCATTGTAAACAGTAGAGTGTAATCTGCTGCCGCTGCATTAGGTTTTGTCACCGGGGAAGATTCAAAGAGGCCTCCGCCACAACTTCAGGTACATTACTGATAAGGGAACATTGTAACATGGTAAAGCTCTAAAGTACCTTTGTTTACAATGGACAACTCCCGTATGACTGAGAACTTACATGAACATATTTACAGTGGTTTTATGTTATGAATAAGGGGTGATGAAATTAAATAATGAAATGGGCAGCAACCACACGGGGAGAGGCAGTGTTTGTTAGGGTTTGTGTAAAGTTGGACTCATAGACAGGGGCACCTGTTTTGAACAATTTGCAGTTTGTTCAGAGCAGACTTAGTCCTTGTTCTTAAGGTGATAAAAGCAATTTCGGACAAGCTGTTTTGAGTCAAGATGGAGGACAAGTTGATCATCGTGGTTTGCGCTCGGCCTGAGTTGTATGACTTGCCTCCTAATTATGACGCTTGCAAAACTTCACACGCCAGAAAAACAAGCGTTTCTCGCGAGTGTGAAGCGGCAATGTTTGGCGTCCAACTAGAGGCAGATGTCAATGTTATGTCTGCTAACTTGATGAAGAGGTTTGAGTCGTACTTTGGAGTGCAATCATGGGTCAGCAGAGTGAACAGGAGGGGGCTCAGCACACAGCCTTGGGGAACCCCCGTGTTGAGTGTGATGGTTCTGGAGGACTTGCCACTGACACGTACAGCCTGTGGTCTCCCTGTCAGAAAGTCCAGCAGCCAGTTGTACAGTGATGTGTTGATCCCCAGGTGCAGTAGTTATGTATGAGCTGCTGTGGGATTATAGTGTTGAATGCTGAGCTAAAGTCTAAAAACAGCATTTTAACGTAGGAGTCCTTTGTTTCAAGGTGAGTGAGGGCTGTATGAAGTGCAGTGGAGATGGCATCTTCAGTTGAGCGATTGGACCGATAAGCAAACTGGTATGGGTCCAGGGTGTGAGGGAGAACAGACTTGATGTGTTCCATGACAAGCCGCTCAAAGCACTTCATACGAATTGGAGTGAGTGCTACTGGGCGGAAGTCATTAAAGCAGGAGGGTGGTAACATCTTTGGTACCGGAATGATGGTGGTTGCTTTGAGGCACGTTGGGACAACAGCCTGCTGCAGAGATGTGTTAAAAATGTCTGGGAAGACTTCAGTGAGGATCATCAGCGCAACCTTTCAGTACACATCCCGTTATGTTGTCTGGACCCAGTGCTTTGCGTACGTTGATCCTACTCGGAGATCTTCTCACACTTTCTGGAGATAGATTCAGCACCTGGTCTTCTGGAGGGGGTGTTGACTTTTGTGCTGGAGTTCTGTTGAGTGCCTCGAAACGAGCAAAGAATTCATTCAGCATGTTCAACAGAGAGATGTCACCGTTACAGGTTTGTGGAGGAGGCCTGTAGTCTGTGCTTTGCTTTATCCTGAGCTTTGCCACCAACCTTGGCGTCACCATGGACAGTGATTTTAATTAATTTACTAATTTACTAATTTAATTAAAAATACTAAACAGATTAACACAGTCGTCAAGTCAGGCTTTTACCATCTTCGCCTTTTATCTAAAGTCAAACCGTTTTTATCTTTTAAACATTTTGAACAAGTCGTGCATGTTTTTATTTCGTCACGCCTGGACTACTGTAATGTACTTTATATATGACCCAAAATGCACTCTCACGCTTACAGTTAGTCCAGAACTCAGCTGCACGACTTATTACTGGAGCTAAAAAGCGTAACCACATTTCTCCAATCCTCGCATCTTTGCACTGGCTTCCAGTCAAATTGATTTTAAGGTTTTGTTGTTTGTTTTTAAAGCGTTGAACGGACTGGCCCCTCAGTACGTTGCAGACCTCATTGAAGTCTACACCCCAGCGCGCGCTCTGAGGTCTGAGGGCCAGCTCCAGCTCGTGGTTCCTAAGACGAGACGTAAAACTCGAGGGGACAGAGTGTTCTCCGTCGTCGGCCCTCAGCTGTGGAACGCTCTGCCCTCCACGTCCGAACAGCCCCAACACTGGAGTGTTTTAAATCTCGTCTTAAAACCCACTTTTATTCTCTGGCTTTTAACACTGTGTGAGTTGTGTGGTCCCTGTGTCTTTTTTATTTATTTTATTGATTTTACATAGATTATTTATTTCTTATTTAATTATTTATTCCATTTGTGATGACTTCTATTTTTTATTCCATTTTATTGACTGGTTGAGCTACATGGAGTTTTTTGTGTACTTTTCTTTTTTGTGCAGCACTTTGGAACTGTTCTGTTGTTTAAATGTGCTATAGAAATAAAGTGGATTGGATTGGATTATCTTCTCCCACAGACTCCGAGTGTCTCTGCTGTCTCTGAAGTGATTAGACTTTTTTGATGCTGCTGGACAGGTTGGCCCTAGCTGTCCTCACGCAGCATCCCGGAACCTCATGGGCCTGAGGACTTCACCTGTAATCCAAGGTTTCTGGTCTGTAACATCATCAGTGGACTTGGTGATGTATGCAGTGACACTCCTGGAGATCAGTCATATTATTGTGAATGGCAGCCAGCTTGAACGTATTCTAATCCGTTGTGTGAAAGCAGTCCCTGAGTTTCTCTAATGAGTCTTTACCCCACACTTGAACTGGTTTAGTGACTCTAACCAGTGGCCTACATGCTGGCAGTAACAGAATGTGGTCCGAGGCACCGAGATGGGGGAGTGCCTTGTATGTTCCTTTCTTGGTGATGTAAACCAGATCCAGGATGTTGTTTCCCCTTGTTGGAAAGTCAATGTGTTACTATTTTTAGGGGAAAACGCTCTTTGGGTCTTGTGTGGTTGAAATCCCCAGCTAAGATCTGGGGATGGGCATCTGGGTGGGCTGTCTGCTGGTCACGGATGCTCTGGAACAGTTCATTCAGTGCCTCTTTCCTGTTTTTGATGTTGGAGGTGGATAAAACAGCTCCTTTTCATTTTACATGCTGCAAAATGTAAAATATTAGCATATACGAACCTTTAGCTATGTAAATCAACACTATATAGGCCATTTAAAATTCTGTGGAAGATGTACTGGTAAAATACCGTCACTGAGGCTCTGCAGAAGCTCGGCAGAAGGCAAGTGATCACAGCATGTAAGCTGCTCGGCATCAGGCTGCCACACATGCTGAGGAGATCTATGATGATAGCTCTGAGAGAAACTTTGTGTTTGACATAAAACATCAACTCAGTTTAGCCTTTGCGTTACATTCCTCCGGGAGGAGGTACTGCCCCCATATTTTTGAAATCTCAGTGTGTGATGCTGTGTGCCTAATGTGTCTGTACATGCTTACTCATAAGGCTGCAAACCAATTTCCCTGTAGGAAATTTAAAAAAAACCCGCTTTACTGCACAGTAATGGCATGCTATTAGAATAGAAACAGCAAAGTAAATAAATGGGTAATTATGTTAATAACATAATTGTGGACACAAGACAGCTGTTATTCATGGTAATATGATTAATCATAACCCTGACCCAGTATGAAAATGACCATGATACATGGTTAGTATTTTCTTGGTGATAATAGAAACAGGGCTACAAAATACACTATCTGTTGTTATTCCACTTATTATGCTTTTACCATCCATTATTATTACCATGCTGTAAAGTTAAGTGTAACCACGCCATATGTTTTTGTTGTTCCACCCATCCATTTTCTTCCGCTTTATCCGGGGCTGGCTCACGGAGGCAGCAGTCTGAGCAGAGATGCCCAGACTTCCCGATCCACGCACACCTCCTCCAGATGCAGCTCAGAGACATAGTCCCTCCAGTGTGTCCTGGGTCTTCCACGAGGCCTCCTCCAATAGGACTTGCCTGGAAAACCTCCCGAGCGAGGCAACCAGGACGCATCCGAAACGGATGCCCGAGTCACCTCAATTTGTTGAGCCAGTTAATGTTAAGGTATACTTTATTGTCCCCGTAGGGAAATATGTCCTCAGTGGGCAGCGGCAGTACCATGCCCAGGGACACATCTTCAGATGTCAGAGTCACCTGGCTGGAGGATTCAGCTATTGTACATGTTTTTAGTGGTACGGGAACCCGGAGTACCTGGAGGAAACCTACACAGTCACGGAGACAACAGAAAAACTTCACACAGATATGCCCCGTCCAGGTGGGAATCGAACCCGTGACATTCTTGCTGTGAAGTGCATGCACTAACTGCTGCGCAACTGTGCAGCAATGGCTACATGTGAAAAAACTAACCCAATGTCCTCAACAAAAAACTCTATACAACTGGGAATTGTGAAGTCGAAACTTGTGGAGGATGAATGAGACGAGAATATAGAGTCTCTGTAAACTTTATTTTCTGTACTCCAAAAACAGCGGGAACAACAACGCTTCCGCCCAAGCGGAAAACCAGCCCTTCACAATAAGAGAGAATTGTGTGTTATGTACAAGTAGTGACCTCTTGACGCTCCCCGAGGCGTGTCCTCCATGTATTTTAAATGTAAACCTGACGCTTTGGAGGCGTCGGCGGCACTAGGTGTGGACGCACCATTAGTGGACATATCATGAAATTGGACCAATATATTGAGGAGCGCGTCAATAGAATACTGTATATAGTATTTCTTGTGGGCCGGTATGGTGCCATACGGGTCCGACCCCTCATCAGGTCAGATCAGCCCAAAGTACGTCCACCCACCGGGAAAACTCCCAGTACTCCGATGGCCAGTCCAGCCCTGTGAATGACATATCATCTTAAACCATGGTGTGTGTGAGGCACTACAAAATAATAAGAAAACAGGAAGCGATATCCAACATTTCCTAGTTAGATTTTCTACCAGTAAGGAAGTATAGAAAACCACAATCTGAATCAGGAGACACAGTCACACTTGTATTTGAAGTGGACATATTGTACACATGTTAACAATAGTCTTCAGAGAAATACTATAGCTCTGTGAAATCCAAACACTTCTCACACTGACCCTCAGTTCACAAACAATGGAAAGAGGGTTATATAATTGAACATGTGTGCAATAAAGAAGTTTGTGGTCTGTTAAAAGAGCTTTTAAAGTTATAGGAACTTACCCTTGTGATAATTTTTTTAATTAAAATGAATGTGACGGTGATCCCAATACAAAAAGTACTGGACAACAGTGGCTCAGATGGTAGAGTGAGGCACGCACATGTGCAAACAGTCATTTTGTTCTTGGACAACACACTTCACCCACCTCGGACCATGTATGAATCTAGTATAGCATTGTTTGATCGAAGGCCTTGGATCCGTCAGTCTACCCTTGATCAGCTGTGGCTACAATGTCGCCACCGACTATGGAGTGAATGAATGATGTAAAGTATGTCTAATGTAATGTATGTCTAAAATTTTGTAAAGGTGCCTTGTGTTGCTCACATGTTCAAAATAAAGAAGAAAAAAAGAAAAGAGAAAAGAAAGTAAAGCGTTTACTTACTTTACTTTAATCTTTATTGAAGGGACAATGTACAGACATTAAGCTCAGACAGAGATGCACTGCACCAGATTATAGCTAAATAGCTAAATAAATAACACTATACAGCATGACCATTCATTCTTCTAACAGTCAATCGCATAGTCAATCACATCACACTACATTTCATTCAGCATAAGTCCAATCGCCATTCCTATTTACAGACATATTAAAATACATTAAAAAATTCAGTGCTGCCCCCAGTGGTTCACAATGAATAAGCAAAAGCTACATTTTGTTGTAAAATAATGAAGGACCTAAAACCAGCCCCTGTCAATGCTGGCAGGTTTGGCCTCTCAGCAGCCACTTTTTCAATTCCCCGGTAAAAGTACTATAACTTGTTTTGATTTTTTAATTCATTTGGGAGATTATTCCATTCTTTGATTGCTTTATACGAAAACGCTGATTGAGCAAATGAAGTTTTGCGTATTGCGATACTACACTGCCCTCTAGAGGAGGATCGTGTCGCTCTATTGGTCACTTGAGGCGTTAATTGTACAAATTTCTGAAGAGGAGCAGGTGCGGAGTTATGTGTGATTCTGTACACCAATCTGAGACTGGCCAGCTTTTGTATATTTTCAAAATTTAACAGATTGTCTTTTTCCAGAACATGCCTGTGGTGATGCTGCCGTGATCTCCTGTCTAAAAATGTTAAAGCTTGTTTGTGGATGGATTCCAATGGCCTCAATGTGGTTTTATTGGCCTGGGACCAGAAAGTTATGCAATAATAAAATCGGGACATGACCCTTGCAGTAAAAAATGTTTTTGCGGCCTCCAAGGTCAAAGAATTCCTGATGCATTTAAAAGTTGCTATGTTAAATTTCAAGCTCTGACACATTAGTTTGACATGTTTTTGAAAGAGAGCATGGGATCTAATGTGACTCCCAAATATTTATACTCGGTCACATTTTGAATCTGTTCCCCGTTAACACAGACAGTGGGGTAACTAAACTTTTTGTTTTTGTTACTGAAGTACATGGTCGCCGTTTTCTTTACATTCAAGGTTAGGCATGATTGTTGTAGCCACATTGCCACTTTTCCCATGGCCTCAGTTAGTTTAGACTAGGCTACCTGTTCGCGGTCTCTCCCCACGTGTAAATGACAGTGTCATCTGCGTACATTTGGATATAGATATCGTTCTGTATCACAGATGGCATATCATTTATATACAAGGAGAAGAGCAAAGCGCCCAAATTGGACCCTTGAGGCAGACCTATGTTAATAGCAGTAGTAGAAGAAATGCTTTCCTTAATGTGCACACATTGGGAGCGATCAGAGAGATAGGACTTTAACCAGTTCAGAATATTCATGGACACCCCTCCTTTATCCAGATTGTTTTTTACGGTTTCAATAAAGAGGCAACACGCCGTCTCTGTAGAGTGGTTAGACCTGAACCCAAACTGCAAGGGATGCAGGGGTGTTCAGCTTCCAGATGTTCTATGAGCTGTTTAGCCACAACCATTTCAAGTGCCTTAGACAAAACTGGGAGAATACTGATTGGTCTGTAGTTACTTATATCTTGCTTGTCTCCTGCTTTATGGATTGGGATAACAATGGCAGTTTTCAAAGACCTGGGAAATGTATTTTCCACTATAGATTGATTTATGAGCTTGGTGATTGGTGTTATCAAATTGTCTTTGTGTGTTTTTATGAAGAGGGAGTCAAGACCATGAATGTCCTGACACCGTGAGCTTGACAGCGATGAAAGGATTAGGTGTACTCAGGGTTAAAGTGGGATTTGGGAGGTGGGGGAACTCTAACCTTTAACAAGCAGTAGGAATCGCGCTACATTTATATTTTTTTTATGTACTTAGGTACTGACATGTAGTCATGGGTTCTGAACAGATACTGCACAATACAAGGTATTTGATACTGTAATTATTGTATTTTCCAATATTTTTAATACCTTGAATTATTTTTAGATATCCTTTAGTAGGTTTTAACAATCATAAATGATTGGAGGTCTATGTGATTTACTAAATGAACAAATTCTGCTTTTGCCAGATCCACTCTTTTGGGTTCTTCTTAGATGTAGGACTGCAGAGCACCATGCCTGCCCAGAGAGGAGCTTAATAGATTATAGAAACAAATAAAATGTCAGGATCCACTTATTCAAAGAAGGCCCAACCAAAGAAATGAACATGTGTGCTGAAACATTACTTATTAACAATTTTGGCTTGTTATTATGTTCTTTATTTAAGAAAATCCTCTTTCACAGTCAGTGGTGCTTACAGCAGGGCTCTTGCAGGCTGGTCAGGGGTCAGCCTCCCACCACCAAACAATCATATTTTTGGGATAAATAAATGAAAATTTCATTATCATCACTGCTTGAACAGAATAGAATTGGGCCTAAACATAAAAGTTATATTATATTCCAGCATTTTAAGGCTTTGGAGGAAAAAACACAGCAATAGATTAATACAGAATAATAAAGAGCCTAATAATAAACTAGGACTACTCAGAACTAAACCAGGATTAAGCCAGGGCAAAAACATGCAATATCAGGACTAAGGCAGGACTAAATCACATCTAAACCAGGCCAAAGGCCTAATACAGAATGAGACCAGTACATCTCAAACAACATGACTAACTCCTGCTCAGCCACTGCTCCTCAGCGCTGAGCAGACAGACCATGGAAAATAATAAATAAGGGCGGACCAAACGCTGTTCTGTCCAGACCTCGCGCTTTACGAAAAAACTCAGTAAATGAAGCGCTCCTTGGAGATGGCGCGCTCATCCACATATTCAGCTTCAGCCTCGTTTACCATGTTAACTTTGCAAAGAGCATCTCTGCGCTTGTACATTTCCCACAAACACGTATTGAATGAAGTCAGAGCAGAAAGGAAGAAAAATGCACCTGTCAAATGAATGATTCAGATGTTATTTAGTAAAGTTAGAGCCCTGGGAGCGAGGTTTAGCGTGTTGACCGGTTAAACACGAGTGCTGGTGGTGCAGAGCAGTTTTCCAAAACTCACGCACCATCAGCTTTATCATCCGCTTTACAAACATCCACAGCTGAACTGGTGTCCTTACCTTAAAGTCGCTGGTTAAGCCCTTTGCACCGGTGAAGGCAGGAACACACGCTGCACCTGACGCGGACCGCGAGGAGTCCTGCTTCTGCATGGGATAATGCGAACAAACACGATTCATACTGTCCTTGTGCTGCGGTTTGATAAAATCTGTCAGTCCGTCCAACGATAAGCCTCCTTTTTCTCAGTTTAGCGTTACACCGTTTAACAGAGCCATGTTTTCATTTGAGCCCGCGCTAGGAGATGATGGTCCGGAGCCGGAGGCACACTGCTACGGAAAGTGCCGCGAACTTGCTGTGGAGCTACGCGAATGCGGCGCGGATAATGCCGGAAAAAATATAATTTTTATGGAAAATGAGGTCAGATTATATTTTTTGGCCCCCGGGACGCATATTGAGTAGGCCCAACCTAGTACTTTTATCGCATTGATTTATCTCACAGGCAGAATTTCGTATGTGCGTGAAAATGACAAAGTTGCAATCATGAACTTTTTTTTCTTTTTGCCATGCGAAGGTGGGGGAACGCCGTTGTTGAGGATCAACGTGGGCGGGATCAATTCGGGTTTGTTTATCGGCGTGTCACGGGACAGTCCTGTAAAGACTCAAGGACACCTCCTTATAAGTCCTTTAGATGGCGCCATACACCTCAATAGGCTCACCTCAAGCAGATACACTTTAACGTACGCTATGATAAATGACATTTCTATAGGCTAATAAATCCAATTGTGAGACATACAGGCAGAAGCATCAACCACTGTTTCTGTTCCCAGGAATCTTGTTATTTAGGTAATATTGGCTAAATTGTGAAAATGAATTATAAAAAGTGTACAGGAAAATATAATAAACGGCAAATGAATAAAGCCAAGGAGGCAAAGACACACAGGGGAATCGATCCACCAACCTTCTGTGCACCAGACCACCCACTCTACCATCTACGCCACCTTTTGTCAAAAATATTTGCTCTCGCCCCACATAAAATCCCTTCAAATTAAACACGAGCCCTTGTTCGTTCAAGTTACCAAGGGAAAATGTCCATACAGTGACAATATCTCCCGAGCCCAAGTTTCAGGACAAATTGTTGACATAAAAAAAAAAGTTTCAAAAGCGTAACCAGAAACGTCATCAGTTCGCAATTCCACCAAGTGAAATCTTTTGAAGAATGCATTTGATAATGTTGACAATATACCGTATGTTGAACCTGTGCCATTGAAACACCGTATGCTTTTGCCTTCTTTGGTCATACATCACATTCTATCAATTACTGTCACTGTCATATGGTTTAGCCTTTTCCCAGAATAAAATGACTTACTTCATGGCTTGTCTTGAAGATATTCAAATACAGTAGGCTACAATAATCCCCTACTCATACCATCAAGTGTAACACAATGCAAAGACATCATTTCATTCCGTATTCCTTTATTGTGTTCACGTCATTCAACATAAGTAAATAGTACCTGCATGAACAGTGAGAGAGAACAATCACATTATTTTGAGGCGCACTATAGCCTACAGGTAGACAAGAATACCAATGCTTTAGCTTGATACCCACGAATCAGTTAGCCGAAGTAAAGTTCCAACTCAGGTTAGCCATAGCACAATTAATGAAACAGCCACGACAGTGATACCAAACAATGCTACACCTCAGGAAAGTTACACCGCAGTCAACAAACCTTGCTTTTAATACTGTCCATTTGGCGACAAAAAAAATCACAGGATAACAGATGAAATGAGATTAAAAATAAACTTTCGGCTCCATGGGGCTTGGAGGAGGTGAGGTTGGCTGTGTCCATGCCTGACAACAATGCACCTTTCGGACGTCCAGTGAACAATTAAGAACAATTAAATCACTGTCTTTTTCTCATCTTAATCGGGAAAGCAATGGTTGTAAATTAGTATTAATATGAGTATATAATCGACTGTATGATGGCAGGCATATAGGCCTATTCTGATGCCTGATGAATTTGAAACATGATCTGAGACAATATTATGGACAGGCATGGACTCAACCACCTACACCCCTGCTCTACCTCTACCCCACCTGTACCCCCTGTAGCGCGAGAGGGGTACAGGTGGGGTAGAGGTAGAGCAGGGGTGTAGGTGGCTGAGTCCATGCCTGTCCATAATATCGTTTCAGCTCATGTTTTAGTTTCTTCGGACATCAGAACAGGCCTGGCTGACCTGCCATCATACAGTGCGATTATATACTCATATTAATACTACTTTATGACAATTGCTATCCCAATTAGGTGGATAAGACGAAGAAAAGATTTAATTGTTCACTGGACGTCCCAAAGTGCATTGCTGTCAGGCATAGACACAGCCAACCTTAAGGAAAGGGATTTTATGTGGGGCGAGAGTAGACCATCTTTAACAAGTGGTGGCGTAGATGGTAGAGTGGGTTGTCTCGTGTACAGAAGGTTGGTGGTTCGATCCCCTGTGTGCCTTTGCAGTCTTGGGTTTATTCATTTGCTGTTTATATTTTCCTGGACACTTTTTATAATTTATTTTCACAATTTAGCCAATTACCTAAATAACATGATGATCTATATTCCTGGGAACAGAAACAGTGGTTGATGCTTCTGCCTGTATGTCTCACAATTGGATTTATTAGCCTATAGATATTGACAGCTTGCACATGAGCCCAAGGCCATATCCCTGGTTTATTGTAATTAAAGCCATCTGTTATTCAAATGTAATTTATCATAACATACGTTAAAGTGTATTTGCTTGAGGTGAGCCTATTGAGGTGTATGGCGCCATCTAAAGGACTTGTAAGGAGGTGCCCTTGAGTCTTTACAGGACTGTCCCGCGACACGCCGATAAACAAACCCGAATTGATCCCGCCCACGTTGATCCTCAACACCGTTCCCGACCGTTCCCGCCCACTTTAACCCCTGGGTGTACTTCTATCTCATTAGTAGTAGTTAGATTTAACTCATTTGGATTAGGCTTGCAGACCTGATTACGCCCTTTTTGAGGGAATTTCTGACTAAGCATTTGGACTGAATCGATAAACGATTAAAACTATCACTAATGATAAGACAGATATTACTGTGTCATTCAAAATTAGTGATACATTGTCTTTTGTTTGTCCTCTTCCCGAGTTTGTCAATGCCTTTCCATAACTGTTTAGTGTTTCCTTTCGCAGCCTTAATTATTTCCAGATAAAAATTAGCTTTAGCGTTCCTAAGCTCCATAGTAACCTTATTTCTTAAGCTTTTAAATACCATTTGATCTGTGTTAAGGTGTGTTTTAAGTGATACTTTGAGTGCTGAAGCTCTTTTTTCATAAGGACCCAAATATTCTCATTTACCCATGGTAACTTGATTTTGTTTTGCTTACGTGGGTTAGTCATTGTATATTTATCAATAGCTTGTTTAATTGTGCACAATAGACCATCACATGCATGGTCAGTGTTTACCCAGTTTACTATGTCATTCCATTGGATGTTCTTTAGTTCATTTTCCAATGATGCCCGATTATTTTAGGGATAAAATGAGCACACCTTTTTGTTGTGAGCCTCTTTGGTCCTTGAGTCTAGTTTTTGACAGCTTACGTACTATTAATGTGAGGTTATGATCAGACGTGCCTGTTAGTAGATTATAGGTTTTAGTTATACGGTCTGGCTTAGTGGTGAAGATTAGGTCCAATAGGGTTTGAGAAGAGCTGGTAATCCTAGTAGGACTGCTAATCATTTGTGTCATATGAACCTTGTTGGTGGTGTCCTTAAGTTTTTTCCTTCTAATTTTATTCCTCTAGTCCAAATTAAAGTCACCCATAAGAATGAGCTCTTTGACACTGTGCTGTTTTAAAATATCTGTTAATGAGTCAAAAAAGGTGTCTTTAGCTGTAGGGGTCTGTACAGGGCAGCTATGATAAAATACATTTCAGAGGACAAAGTGATTTTGACAGCCACACATTCTAGGCTATTCACTGGGAGGGCCATTTTGGTGCTGTCCAAGCTTTTCTTCACATAGATAATAATACCACCCCTCTGCCACTTAGCCTATCATTTCTGTAGATTTTATAGCCTGGGACTATAAACAAGGCAGGGGGAGTTGTTGGAGTTAGCCAGGTTTCCAACAAACATAAGTAGTCAAGGTTAGAATCTGACAAAAGAAGCATTGTTCGGATTTAGAGACAGCACTCCTGATGTTGAGATGTTGGTTTTAATTCAGGATCCCACAGTATTTTAGGGTGATTCATGGTTTGAAATATCTTAGTAGTTTGTTGTTTCTGAGCTGCTGCATTTGAGTTAATTGCCAGAGGTTTACGTGTAGCAGTCTTACCAGCTCTTCTTGAAGACGGATGTTGATAGTTGGCTTGTTTGAGGTTTTGGTCGTGTTCTGTCCTTGGGCGCGGCTCCAAGTGAGCCTGCGTTGTCGATGCCCGGTGATTTGAGGCTGCAAGTGCCAGAGGGCCGCGGCTCTCTGAGTAATGCCGCCCCCGCGGTGGTGGTTCCCGGTAGTGATGTCCAGGTACTGGTGGTTTCCAACCTCGAATCCGTCAGGGACGTAGCTTCCGCGTTTCTGGATCCTATCGATGACTGCTGGCCCCTGGATGTCCCAGATCCTTCTCCGGTCCTTTCCCCGACGATCCAGCGCGGTACTCCCTCGTCCCATCCACAGCAGTAGAAAAGGCCAAAGACGTCGGAGATGGGAGGTTAGGATACACAAGAATATACCACGAAGCATCATGCAGTGATCTTACCTGCTGGATTGCTGTTGTGGGTTCATCCACAGGTAAGTTGGTGTTGATTGTCTCCGGTGAAACGCAGAGAGGTCCTGGGCACGGATGGATGTCGTCATAGTAGTAGGCAGATTGTAATTGTAAATCCATCAGTCCATTGCAAGCGTGTTGCTATTGTGTGACGGTTTTTCCGTGTTTGTTTAAACAAAGAAGGGTAGATGAAGGCCACCGCTATAAGGTGTTTCCCATACCCGAGGTCTAGTTTGCCGTGGTTTGTTTGTTTATAGAGATCAAAGCCATTTACAATCACATTCCGATGTAAAAGCGACTGTATCTTCTTGTTGTCCACCAGTTTGAGGTTACGAAACAGACAAACAGTGTGTAAATCAGCATTGCCGTGACAAGACCTGAGCAACCTGTAGCTGCCATGACGCAGCAGTCGTGCAGAGCGAATGGCGTAACCGCGTTCAGTGTTGATGCAACCCCTGACGCCTAAAGGCTGATTTATACTTCAGCGTCAGCTCCGCGTTTACGTGCTGGACGCACGTGGGAGCCAATCAGGGAGTTCGCGACAGCTGCACCTGCCGCTGACGTGCACCTGCCGCACAAGGTGACTCCGCGGCAAGTGCAGCAGAACGCAAGTGAGGTGATTGGTTGATCCTTTCGCAAAACAAGGAAACACACAACAAACTCCTTCAGTCTCCCTCTTTGAAGTTATTTTTCATGAATATATTGTTCCTATGATTTAGTGCTTTTCTGTTTTCACTTTTTATGTTATTAAAAATAATGTTTAAAATAAACATAATAACGTGAAGGCAGAGGAGCTACGCGGAGGTTCGAACGATTCTGGCTTGCGTCAAGCAGACGGGGCTGCGGTGGGTGGGACCGGACGCTCGACTATAAATCAGCCTTAACGCCTATGCAGCCCACACAGGGCGGTTCCGTGCGCTTGGATGCAGTTGTGAACAGCAAATTATGCATTTGGGTGTGTGCACCACCAACGAATACCTCAGCACCCCCAAGCCCCTCCTGAGACAAATGCCTGGTGCCGTCACTGGCTAAAAGGCATCCCACATGGCACTGTATGTAAACTGTATGTCATGTAACTTTTTATTATTTTGCATTTGGGTTGACCTCTGGTTGCCTCGCTGTCAACAAAACATCTCATAAAAGCAGCCGCCGGTTTCCATGTCATGTTGTCCATAAATGACAAGTATTCCTGAATATTTGGTTTGGGGCAGAGGCCTGGTTTGCGTTATTAGTACATCCTGTGTACAAAAGCCATGTAAAAGAAGCTGTTTTATTCATATACCTTTCTAATGTGTTGTTCAATTTGAGTTTGAGTGAGCTCAGGTTGCTACAGAAGGCCCTGACTGATACCCCACGGCACGCCACTGCAAATAATGAAATCTTTAATTTCCCTCAGTTCTTCACAGATCACAAAAATGGAATGCAAAACAAGCTGTGGGTGTAGAGCGTATAGAACCTGGGGCTATTTTAACAAATAAAGAGTCATTTTATTA
The DNA here is from genome assembly GCA_007210695.1 of Neogobius melanostomus. Lineage (NCBI taxonomy): Eukaryota > Metazoa > Chordata > Actinopteri > Gobiiformes > Gobiidae > Neogobius > Neogobius melanostomus. Next base: position 2,466,231 of record VHKM01000073.1, on the reverse strand, counting down.
TATTTGCTTTGCTCAATGTTCATTATTGGAGCTCCTTAGGAATATGTAAATGACTAATTCAGTAACAGATGTCTTTAGGCACAATATGGGGAAAATAAATACAGCGCATTATTACCTTGACTGAATAATGTAAATGAGTCTATCTTGTGAGAATAGAAGTCTCTGGGCAAAGAAGTAAGAGCATTTAAACATTAGATATTAATGTCTGCTAAATGAACTGAAGGAAATGAAGTTGACTTAAAACTAAGCCAATTGACAGGGGGACGAAAGAAGCATTTGACAAGCTCCGCCAAATGTACCGGTGGCACAGTAGTGCAGCGGTTAGTGCTTCCGCTTCACAGCTAGAAGGTCCTGGGTTCAATTCCCACCACGACGGGGCCTTTCTGTGTGGTGTTTGCATGTTTCCCCGTATCTGCGTAGATTTCTTCCGGGCACTCTGGTTTCCCCTACCACTAAAAAAACATGTGTAATAGGTGAATCCTCCAGCCAGGTGATTCTGACCATCAGCCTAGCTCCACATCTGGAGATGGGTCAAATGCAGAGGACAAATTTCCCTCCGGGGACAATAAAGTATACAAACAAAAGTGTTAGAAAGTAAGCTTTATTTACAGTCAGGTCCATAAATATTGGGACATCGACTAATTTTGTATGTTTTTGGTCTCATAAACCACCACATTGGATTAAACTGCAGACTTTCAGCTTTAATTTTAGGCTATTTACATCAAAATCAGATGAATGGTGTAGGAATTACAAGCGGTTTCATGTGAGCCTCCCACTTTTCAAGGGACCAAAAGTAATGGGAGTAACTTTTTTTAAATTTTTTTAATATTTGGTTGCAAATCCTTTGCAGTCTATTACAGCCTGAAGTCTAGAAGACATGGACGTCACCAGATGCTGGGTTTCATCCCAGGTGATGCTTTGCCAGGCCTCTACTGTAAATATCTTAAGTTCCTGCTTGTTCTTGGGACATTTTCCCTTGATTTGTGTCGTCAGCAAGTAAAATGCTGCTCAATTGGATTCATGGCAGGTGATTGTCTTGGCCACTGAACATTCCACTTCTTTGCCTTAAAAAGCTCTTTGGTGGCTTTGGCAGTAGCTAGCAATTCTAACACTTCAGATCATCAATAAATACACAGGAACCAGTTCCATTTGCAGCCATACAAGCACATGCCATGATGCTGCACCACCATGTTTCACTGATGAGGTGGTATGTTTTGAATCATGAGCAGATCCTTTATTTCTCCATATTTTTCTCTTCAAATCACTCTGGGACAAGTTGATCTTAGTCTCATCTGTTTACACCTTGTGGTTAATCATCTGTATTCTCTCTGGTGAAGTCTTCTCTTGATTGTTGACTTTGAATCCCATGGGCGTAACATGGGGGTTACAACGCCCCCAATATTCAAACCTAACTAATGTAACTAATTAAACCCCTGAAAGGAATTGCCTTTCGACCCCCGGTTTTCTTCACCAGGGAAAGAATTCTTTGGTCATCCGTGGTCTTCCATATCTTTTTGTGTTGTTCAGCTCACCAGTGTGTTCTTTCTTTTTAATAATGTTCCAAACTGTTGATTTAGCCACGCCTAATATTTTTTGCTATCTCTCTGATGGGTTTGTTTTGATTTTTCACCCTAATAATGGCTTGCTTCACTGATACTGATAACTGTTTGGATCTCATATTGAAAATAATAACAGTATCCAAAATGCAAATATTACACTTGAAATGAACTCTGGACGTCTCATCTGTTCCTTATAAATGAGATAATGAGGGAAGAGGAGACACCTGGCCATGGAACAGCTGAGCATCCACTTGTCCCATTACTTTTGTTCTTTTGAAAAGTGGGAGGCTCATGTGACGGTGCGCCCCCTAGCCCACTACGTAAAAACTATAAAAGGTCACGCTTATCTTCGCTCTGCCTCTGGTCCTTCTTCTTGCGGGTGGTCAGGCCGGCGTCCTCCTGTGTTTGGAGCAACATGCTAACAGGTAGAGCGAAGTTTCATTGTTTTCATAACTAAATAGGTTTGGCCCTAACCAAAGCCCTGCTTTAAAGCATCCGAGGGGGCACAACTATCCGGAGGGAGCGCTTCAGCGCAATGCACGTCATAAGCACTGTGTATCGGGTGCGGAGGTCCCGAAGGTCCGGTGTTCGCAGCATTCCAGTCCCAATGCCGGGTGACGCTGCGCCTCGGAGAGCGGTATGTTTAGGTTGTGGCTGTAGCTCAAGTGTGGCGGGTTATATGAATTGTTTGTGACCAACTATATATTTTATTTTACGTTCGGCTCCAAGCACTGGCGGGCCAGTGCAGGACTCTGCCGTCTTGTTTTCCCTTGTTTTGTTTTATGTTTTACGCACATGCATGGTATGTCTTGTGCCGTCCTGTAAGCCCACTGTTGGGGGGCGTGAGTCGGCGGACTGAACACTGTTTATGTACATGAGAAACATGTAAATCATATGGATTTCTATATTTTTAACTTGAAAACTATAAAAAAGAGAAACATAAGAAAAATAACTTTAATGGAACAAATAAAACTGATTTAAAGTGTGGAACTGTCCTCTGTCAATATTACTTACCTGTGTTCCTTTGGGTTAATAGCTAGGTTAAAACTGCTAATTACTACTATTAATTATTTTACCCCTCTACACCACCTCTGGTTACACTCACATAAAAACTCTTGTAATTCCTACACCGTTCATCCAATTTGGATGTAAATACTCTCAAATGAAAGCTGAAAGCCTGCAGCTTATGTACATCATCGGTGTTTCATTTGTAATCAGTTGTGGTGGTTTATAGAGCCAAAACCATAAGAATTGAGTCGATGTCCCAATATTTATGGACCTGACTGTATATAGTGCTTTTCAAATCCATTACAGACACACAATATTTGGTACAAACAAACAAAATTAAATAAGATTAAAAGCTATTCTAAATGGTAGTGTCTTGCACTATACTTTTTGAAAGGGTCTACAGTCAGGCGCATGGAGAGACACTCCAGTCTGGAGGCTACAATGTTCTTGCTCTAAGTTGAACTTATATTTAATAAAAAGTCGGTACTTATGTTGCCTGTGTCTCCATCACAAAAAAGCAGACACTAACATCCATACATTAGCTAAACAATATAGAAATGTAAAGGCAAGAGTCAGTTTAATTGCTGGATAACTTCTCGTACACGCATCTAACATGCTGAGCAGTAGTGTTGGAATATTTTCAGGTGAATACTATTGTGTATTTCAAATCTAACCAACACCATATAATATCTTCAGCGCAATGCGCGTCATAAGCACTGTGTAACGGCTGCGGAGGTCCCGAAGGTCTGGTGTTCGCAGCATTCCAGTCCCAATGCCGGGACTGGGATGCTGCAAATAATAATTTTGCAATTATCAGCCAATGTGGCTGATGTATGGTGGACCCTGCGTTGTGTTGCCATCCATCCATCCATCCATTTTCTTCCGCTTTATCCGGGGCCGGGTCGCGGAGGCAGCAGTCTCAGCAGAGATGCCCAGACTTCCCGATCCACGCACACCTCCTCCAGCTGTTCTGGGGGGACCCCGAGGCGACACCAGGCCAGCTCGGAGACATAGTCCCACCAGCGTGTCCTGGGCCTTCCACGAGGCCTCCTCCCAATAGGACATGCCTGGAACACCTCCCGAGGGAGGCGACCAGGAGGCATCCGGAACAGATGCCCTAGCCACCTCAGCTGGCTCCTTTCGACGTGAAGGAGTAGCGACTCTACCCCGAGCTCCTCCCGGGTAACTGAGCTCCTCACCCGATCTCGGAGGGTGCGCCCAGCCACCCTGCGAAGGAAACTCATTTCGGCCGCTTGTATTCGCGATTTTGTCCTTTCGGTCATTACCCAGATCTCATGACCATAGGTGAGGGTGGGAACGTAGATCGATCGGTAAATCGAGAGCTTTGCCCCTGACTCAGCTCTCTCTTCACCACAACAGTCCGATACAGCGACCGCATCACTGCTGACGCTGCACCGATCCGTCTATCGATCTCACGCTCCATCCGTCCCTCACTCGTGAACAAGACCCCGAGATACTTGAACTCCTCCACTTGAGGTAAGGACTCCCCACCGACCTGAAGCGGGGAAGCCACCTTTTTCCGGTGGAGAACCATGGCCTCAGATTTGGAGGTGCTGATCCTCATCCCGGCCGCTTCACACTCGGCTGCAAACCGCCCCAGTGCGCGCTGGAGGTCCTGATTTGATGAAGCCAACAGAACAACATCATCTGCAAACAGCAGAGATGAGATCCTGAGGTTCCCAAACCGGACACCCTCCGGCCCCTGGCTGCGCCTAGAAATTCTGTCCATAAAGATAATGAACAGAACCGGTGACATAGGGCAGCCCTGGCGGAGACCAACACGCACCGGAAACAAGTCTGACTTACTGCCGGCAATGCGAACCAAGCTCCTGCTGCGGTCATACAGGGAACGGACAGCCCTTAGCAGAGGGCCCCGCACCCCATACTCCCGGAGCACCCCCACAGGGCACCACGAGGGACACGGTCGAACGCTTTCTCCAAATCCACAAAGCACATGTGGACTGGTTGGGCGAACTCCCACGAACCCTCGAACACCCGATGTAGGGTATAGAGCTGGTCCAGTGTGCCACGACCGGGACGAAAACCGCATTGTTCCTCCTGAATCCGAGGTTCGACTATCGGCCGGATCCTCCTCTCCAGCACCCTGGAGTAGACCTTACCCGGGAGGCTGAGAAGTGTGATCCCCCTGTAATTGGAGCACACCCTCCGATCCCCCTTCTTAAAGAGAGGGACCACCACCCCGGTCTGCCAATCCAGAGGCACTGTCCCCAACCGCCACGCGACGCCGCAGAGACGTGTCAACCAAGACAGCCCTACAACATCCAGAGACTTAAGGTACTCGGGACGAATCTCATCCACCCCCGGGGCCTTGCCACCGAGGAGCTTTCTAACCACCTCAGTGACTTCAGCCTGGGTGATGGACGAACCCCCCTCCGAGTCCCAGCCTCTGCCTCCTCATCGGAAGACGTGACAGTGGGATTGAGGAGATCCTCGAAGTACTCCTTCCACCGCCCGACCACATCCCCAGTCGAGGTCAACAGCTCCCCGCCCGCACTGTAAACAGTGTTGGTGAAGCACTGCTTCCCCCTCCTGAGGCGCCGGATGGTTTGCCAGAATCTCTTCGAGGCCGACCGATAGTCCTCCTCCATGGCTTCTCCGAACTCCTCCCAGACCCAAGTTTTTGCCTCTGTGACAGCACGAGCTGCAGCACGCTTGGCCTGCCGGTACCTCTCAGCTGCCTCCGGAGTCCCACAAGCCAACAAGGCCAGGTAGGACTCTTTCTTCAGCTTGACGGCATCTCTTACTTCCGGGCGCCACCACCGGGTTCGGGGATTGCCGCCGCGACAGGCACCAGAGACCTTACGGCCACAACTACGAGCAGCCGCATCGACAATGGAGGAGGAGAACATGGTCCACTCGGACTCCATGTCTCCAACCTCCCTCGGAATCTGGGTGAAGCTCTTCCGGAGGTGGGAGTTGAAGACCCTACTGACAGAAGGATCCACCAAACGTTCCCAACAGACCCTCACAACACGTTTGGGCCTGCCAGGTCTGACCGGCTTCCTCCCCCCTGCCAGCGGATCCAGCTCACCACCAGGTGGTGATCGGTTGACAGCTCAGCCCCTCTCTTCACCCGAGTGTCCGAGACACGCGGCCGGAGATCAGATGACACAACTACAAAGTCGATCATCGACCTCCTGCCTAGGGTATCCTGGTGCCACGTGCACTTATGGACACCCTTGTGCTCGAACATGGTGTTCGTTATGGACAAACTGTAACTAGCACAGAAGTCCAATAACAGAACACCACTCGGGTTCAGATCGGGGAGGCCGTTCTTCCCCATCACCCCCGTCCAGGTCTCACTGTCGTTACCCACGTGGGCGTTGAAGTCCCCCAGTAGAACAATGGAGTCCCCAGTCGGAGCACTATCTAGTACCCCTCCCAGGGACTCCAAGAAGGCCGGGTACTCTGCACCGATGTTGGGCCCGTAGGCCGAGACAACGGTGAGAGACCTGTCCCCAACCCGAAGGCGTAGGGACGCAACCCTCTCGTTCACCGGGGTAAACTCCAACACGTGGCGGCTGAGCTGGGGGGCTATGAGCAAACCCACCCCAGCCCGCCGTCTCTCCCCGCGGGCAACTCCAGAAAAATGGAGAGTCCAGCCTCTCTCCAGGAGTTGGGATCCGGAACCCAGGCTGTGCGTGGAGGTGAGCCCGACTATATCTAGCCGGTATCTCTCAACCTCCCGCACAAGCTCAGGCTCCTTCCCCCCCAGCGAAGTGACGTTCCATGTCCCGAACGCCAGAAGCTGCGCACGCGGACCAGGTCGTCGAGGCACCCGCCTTTGACTGCCACCTAGTCCTCTCTGCACCCGACCCCTACGGATCCCTCTGCGGGTGGTGAGTCCACAGGAGGGCGGGCCCACGTCATCCCTTCGGGCTGTGCCCGGCCGGGCCCCGTGGGCAAAGGCCCGACCACCAGGCGCTCGCATTCGAGCCCCAACCCCAGGCCTGGCTCCAGGGTGGGGCCCCGGCTGCGCCATACCGGGCGACGTCACGGTCCTTGAATGTTGTACGTCCATATGAGTCTTCTGAACTGCTCTTAGTCTGACCCGTCACCTAAGACCTGTTTGCCATGGGAGACCCTACCAGGGGCATGAAGCCCCAGACAACATAGCTCCAAGGATCATTCGGGCACTCAAACAACCCCACCACGTTAAGGTAGCAGTTCACGGGGTTGTTGTGTTGCGTTTTCTTTAAAGGACCCTCGGGACCAGTGGTTTCACTAGGGATAATTTCTCTCCATTTTGGCAGGGTTATAAAAAATCAGTCATGGGCTATTTTTATCCTTCATGAATTAATCTCGCACCATAAGCAATTTTTAAATACATTTACATAGCCTATATATAGGCTGCATATTGTGTATGTTAGGAAAAATGTGCGTCAGAGCGTCATCAGCTCATCAATATCAGGGCTCACATTACAGTAATGCAAATGTAAAGTGGAGCTTATTATTTGCATTTTCTCGATTTTAACATTAATGTTTAAGAAACAGCGGGTGAACGGGACAATATTTACCAGGTTGCATCACTGCACTACAGTATGCATAGAAACACACGCGTGTGTGTTTCTAAAGAGAGAGAGGGAGAGAAATTGACGAGCTCGTCCTGAGACTTACGTGAGTTAAAGTTAAAGAGCGGCTCCAGATGAGACAGATATTATTAGCCTGCATTTGCATCGTGGTTTTCTTCCCCGTGTTGTTGTTAGCGCCCAGAAAGTTAGCTAGCTAGGCAGTGATACAAGTGAAACAGTGAAGCTGCTTCGAGAGAGAGAGCCCCGCGCGCTCTGAAAAACAGCAGAGCTGCGTCTTAATTTTAATTACGGCTTGATTTTCAATCCTTCAAAATGACGGACGGCCTTTGAAATTTTCCGTCAAAGCTTAAAATATTTCGTAAATGACAGAGAATTTTCGGTTAATGTAACCTCTGCCCGGGACTCAGATTACATTTGGAGGAGGCGACTGCACTCCATTTATTTATCTGGTAAATAAAATAAAATATTGTTAGCCTCGACAGCAGCCCTGCGAACATGTACGATCTCTTCCATGAAATGGAAAATAAAAGGTAACAGGTAGAGCAATTATTTGCAATTATTTGCAAATAATTGCAATTAAATGCAATTATTTGCAAATAATAATAATCATTTTAGCTTATTTGGACTTTATGTTTATGTTTATTGTCTTATTTGCTGTTTTGTTCTTTGCCTTAATGCTTGGTGCAGCCCTGTGAGGCAACTCCTGTTGTGATACGGGCTGTACAAAACCATTGATTGATTGAATTTATAACTCGTGATTATTAAGTACATGTTACTTTCCTTGAGTAAACGTAATCTTTGTTTCATTCACGAAACAACCAAACATTAGCTGAAACAAGAGTTTTTATCAGCGGACACATTAACAGTGTGGCTACATTGTCGATGAAACACCAGGCTGTCATTGGTATTTAATGGAATCATTTCCTGAAAAAAGTCATAAAACTGCCTCTGACCTGATTAAGGCCTAATGTAGCCCTGTAATGAAGATGCCCTGACTGACACTCTAATGCGGCTTTGACTAATAACGCAATATCTACCAGATCAGCACTGATGATTCAAATATTTAAATTCAAGCTAATCTTTTATGGTTGGGGAAAATTAAATGATGAATGGTAGTGCATGAAATAACTCCCATGTTAATATTCAAAGATGCATTAAACCAGAGTTCTGACAATTGTGAGATAGCTTCAGTAGGTGCATGGTTATAAGAACTGTAAGAAAAACTGAAACCAAATATATAATATAAATTGTGTGTGTGCATGTGCGTGTGTGTGTCATTACCAGTTTTATTTAACTGTATTTTAAAATAACATTATTAAAGGATCTGTATCATGCTATTTTAGCCATTCCAAAGTAAATTATTGAGAATGAGGAGTTGTCGTCACGGCACAGAGCCCCCCCGCCGATCCCCCCCTTTGCCGCCGTCCGGCGGCAATACACATTGGTTACGTGTGTTGTTAACACGGTAGTAGCGGAGGTTCTTGCTATTCCGCACTGTTTTACCGCCTGGAAGTCACTGCTGCGTTAAAAACTGCTCCAATACCTCACACGATAGACATGGAAAACGTAGGAACAATGGGATACAGTTTTTTATGTTACAGAAATGGACACAGCATCGAGGAGCGCAAGTCTCTGACCTGTCAAAACATGTTGGAAACGTTTGTGTAGATTGAACATGTCGTAACAATGTAGTGTTTACGAAACACGCACTTTATTACTTTGTCATTTTGGTCAAGAAGTGTCCTCTAAATGCAATGTAATTACAACACACTAAAACGCATGTGAAGAAAGTTACTTTTGCCAGTACAACGCTGTTTTCACCAGCTGGAGGCTTGTAGAGCCAAGTCCTGCACCCAGCCACAGCAGAAAGTCTTGTATCTTTCCAAAGACTTGTGGCTTTTAAACTCCTGCATCGTGTAGTAACTTACACCAAATACAAGGTAGTTTACTATGTCCATGTATGTGCACGGGAGGTAAATGGTCCAGGTCTCCGCTGCAGGGAGCTCGTATGGGTCAATGTTTTGAATGTCCGCAAGCTTCTCCAAATACCGCTGTTTTGCGCTTGGTATGAGCTTGCTCCTGTAAGGTCCCTTTTCTTTCGCCTCATCTCTTTGCATTGCTTTACTTTCTTCGTTTTCGTTGTCGTATTCGTAGATCCGTCTCTGTCTCGCCGAAAACGGAAATGCGTAAAATTGAAAGTGCTCTGGAATATGAGGAATGCGTGAAATTCTGGGGGCGTGCCCCTAATCGGCTACCAACAGGGCCGACAGGCTCAGAGCCCCCCCCCCAAATCACCCCAACTCGGCACGTGACTCCTCTTTCTCAATAGGCATTTGTGACCAGTCACTAGAATCAGAGACACAAGTCGGTTCTGGGGACTTTGAGATTTTCACAGATTATTAAAGTGTAGTCTCCAAGCTTTCCAACAATATGTAACACATGGAAATCTGATCATATTTGGAGGCGTAGTGGTGATTTGAAGTTAATTCCCAAAAGGCCAAAGGGGATTAAACGGCCTCTGACATTTTGGGCCATTCTCACCTCTCTCCTGTTGGGAGTGACTTCATTTATTGATCTCACCTCACAGCAGAAGGTTGTTAATGTTCTTTTTATTTTATTTTTTAAATCAATTGATAAACTGTCACTGGCTTGAGAATGTGTTGTATAACATCTGTAACCTTTGTTAAAAATAATTGTAATGTTCAAATCAAAAACAGTGATATATTATATACAGTAGGAGTATGAATCCAAGTATGAATCAGAATTGATTTTATTGCCATTGTCGTTTTTTGCTAATGATAAATAATAAGCAATAAACTATGGAAAATAAAAAGTGTATATATATATATCTATCAATAAAGCAAATCACTCAAACATTGCTTAGAGAGCGCTTTTCATACCAGAATGATAAGATAAGTTTATAATATTTTAGACTGTTTCTACACATCATCCCCCAAAAAATTCATAATTTACACATAATATGAATACTTTGAGTTACAACTTTACTTTAAGCCATAGATATTCAGTAATAAAGGATCAATACCTAATATTTACCGAATTTACTATTACTACTATTTGCCGCATGAGATTTGTACTGTCGCCTGAATGGAGGTTGATTTTTATTCCTTCAAGTTTTTATTATTCAATGCTTTAACCTTACTGTTTTTTTACACTCAACACCATCTGTTCTTAAACAATATTATCCCCCAAAGCTGCACCACATAGTATGCACAGTGTAATTTGCACTTTATGAAAGAAATAAATAAATAAAACGTTTTCTGTATTGGCAAGCATTGTGAGTGAAACCTTGACTGGTCATTGTCCACTTTAAGAAAAAAATAAATATATATCCAACAACTTGGATACAACAATTACTGTATATCTTCACAACTTTCAGTGCAAACATGACATCTGTTCAGACGCTCAGGGGGTGCGTTTGTTTACTCCACAGGGCAGCGCGGACGCATCAGGCAGTTTTTTTCTCTTTCTCTTTCTTACAACAGAAATTATGTTGTTTATAAATTAAAATCAGGCCGTAAGGCATTACATTACAGACGTCGGGCACTTCCTGTTTGACACTATGACGTAAATACATCATAGTGTCACAACTCAGTCGTTTTCCAGGAGAGGGCGGAGATGCTGCTCAGAAAGCAGGATTCAGGAGGATTACTTAGAACTGCGTGAATGAAGCCAAAAAATACTCTGGGGGTGTTTTGATAAGGAAATAACAACAACATGGTTATAAGCTCCATAAAGTTAATTTTGCATGATATAGGACCTTTAAATATATGCATTTTAAATATTGAAACGGTCAGCGATGGCGCCACTGCTCAAATACCGGTAGTATAAAGGCCACCCTGGTTCACACGCACTTCCTCTGTCTCCTCACTAGGGCTGGGCGATATGACGATATTAGACCATCTTACGATCTCCAGAGCTGACGATCTGTCATTTTCGTGGGATCGTTTTATCACGGTTCTAAGCACTTCTGCACAGTTAACTCTTTTTCTTTTCACTGTCCGTGAAGTAAACCCAAGCTGCACACTTTCTGCTATGAAATGACGGACTCTAATGCGAGCGTTTGGCAGCTAGCCGCTCCTCTACAGTCGCATACACGACCAGGCTCCTCAATCCTGAGCTTTTAACCCAGCATTCTGTCTCTATTTCAGCAGTATTTATGTCAGTGTCTTTCCCCCGTAACGCCACTGCTCTGCGTAGATCGCAGCGTGTGTTTATTTATTTACCTGGCGACACACGTGGGAAGAAGCGAGTGTGTCCTTCGTCCTTACAGTTCTGTCAGGCGCCGCATCCTTCTCATTTGTTTAATTTAAATCCTGGACCGTGTTCACAAATGCGCTGTTTATCCATGTCTTTGAAAATATAAGACTTGTCCAACTTTTAACGTTTAATTTTAGCGTTGTGGGTGGTTGAGAGCCTCAATGCGCACCACTCCATGGCGTCCATTGCTCTCTGTGTGTTTGGTCCGGGGTCTGCTGGGGCCGTCGCGTAACCGGGGGATATCGAAACACCGCGCCGGCTGAGTAGAACTAGATGTGGGTGTGTAAGCTTGCCTTGCCTCATGGTTAGCCTTTATTTTACAATAACTGCTCCTTGGCTAACCTTTGTATTTACTTTAAAGGTGGATCCAATCGCTGCTGTCTTACTTCCCCCTTGTTTCCATGTTTCTTTTTGTTTTGTTAATGTGCTCTGGACATAACTGTGAGCCAGCTGAAAGCTAAAGTGACCTAACGAAGGCTGTGAAATGAAATGTTTACTGTAAACAAAAGTGTGAAACAAGAATCCAAAACATAAAAGTAAAACATAGGAATAAAATGATATGTAAAAGGAACATGCTGCCTCTGTCCTTATGAGTCAAACCTGTGTGCCTTAAAGCAATTTTTTTTTCCTGTTATACTGGATGGCGTTGTCTGGCGTTTATTTAATTTAGCTAATACCACTACCACTCGTAATGATACATATGGGTTTTGATTTTTGCTTTTCTCTTGAATTGCAGTGCATCTGAATGTTTTTTGGAATTTTTTTGTGGTGTTTAATTTCTTCTTTGTGGACTGGAGAGCATATCTTTCTCGACCTAAGTTAACATTTAAAAAAACATTTAAACAGAAAGCTTTATGGCTTGGGACACACTGCCACATTTACGTGTGTGAGCTTGTGTCAGTGTGTCCGCTGATGCGTAGGCTCTGTGTTTCAAAGAAAAAAAAAATCCATTCAAACTATAATGTGGGTGTTTGGCCAATTCTAACACATCTGCTGTAAAAACAACTGACATATTAATGTAAAGTGATTCCAATTCTTGACGCACGCTTATAAAAATTGGACTGACTGTAATATGACGTGCACTCGGCCTGTAGTCTGTGTGGCCACTTCCAATCCACCTCAATGAAATCAAAGTTTGTTTGAGTTTTTGTTTCGAGCTACATCAAGGCACAAAAGCCAAGAAAAGAAAACAGAAAAATATATATACATAATAAAAAAAAAATAATAATAATTGTGTAAGACTGTTGTGTTTTGGCTTAACAATGATCTGGACAGGGCCCATTTGACAATATCCTGCAGCAGGGTTGAGAGAGCTATATTTCCCATTTAACAGCCTCTTCAGTCCTGAATGTCGGGGAGAACAGGTCCAGGCTTTCAGGATGCTGAACTCTCCCCATCCCTACCTCTGATGCTGTCTATTGTGTACATTTATTGTATTCAGCTACTGTCTTTTTGCACCAAGGGTTAGAGAGCAACGGATTCTCTCTTTGTGCTTTTCATAAGGCTGATTTGACAATAAAGTGATCGAACTAAAGGCTGACTCACTGAAATACTACAGTATCAATCAAAAAGACCATTGTCACCCCAGCTACACTGTTCCTTGACATATTCATCGGCATCACATTGGAACGGATAAGGACTTGACTGACCTTGGGGGTAATTGGAGTTCAACAGCAAGTAAATGGTGTGAAAAGTAGGTGATCCAGCCTTAATGTACATTTGACCACAATAATTCAGGCTGTACTCAAAACTGAACTGTAAATCAAATGGGTTTAACCTTACTGTTTGTAGAAAGGAAATTGCCAAGTTTTGTCACAATTAATTGATAAACAGTAATATATATATTTTTAAACCAAATAAATGTCATATTTTCATACTGGAATGTCTCTGCCTCTTACCAATGTACGAACCTGTGTGCCTTAAGCACTTTTCCTTTTCCCAGTGGTCTGGTGCCTTAAGCACTTTTCCTTTTCCCACCTTCTGGGTGGCGTTGTCTGGTTTCTTTTCATTTGTTTTAACAACTAACATCTATTACCACTCGCCTTGCCACATATGGTACGTATCTTATGCAAGATCCTGCTATTTCATTATTTATTTTGTATTTGAATGATATTTGTACCCAAAAGAATGAAGATGGTTATTTTTGCAGATGAGACAAACCTATTCTGCTCAGGGCAGGACCTTCATCAGTTACTCCTGAATGTAGAAACTGAGCTGAATCATCTAAAACAATGGTTTGTCCAGAATAAGCTTTTAAATGAAAAGAAAATTTAGACCCAAGAGTCAAGCTGCAAAAACGTGCAATTACATAATAATACATCACGCTGGATTCTGGGAATCTGGATTTTATAAAAATCCAGATTCCCAAATGTATGGATTTAGTCAGGTTAAAGGCGTTGGAAATTATGTTTCGTGTTGTGAACAGAAGCCATGATCATTCCTCCTTTTTCAGTTTAAGAAGAGTACATTATAATTTCAAATCAAATCATTTATTTATAAAGCACTTTTCATACCGAATGGTATCACAAAGTGCTTTACAGATTACAACATTTATAATAATACGCCTGGCACACCCTCCCATCCCCCCGAAAATATCCATATCTCTCAATCGTGACGCACACACACACTCAGGCCCTGTCCATACAAAGTCAAGGTGAGGACTAAACGCAAAGATATTTACAGTTCAGATGTGCCAAACCATCATCAGCAGGTACCTGGCAGTCTGGCACTAAACCTCAGATCTGATAGACTTGTCTCATCACTGAAGCTGATAAGTCTTTGTCAGAGCTATTCGCACTGTGCCAACAATGAACCATTACTTCCTTTTTCACTCACAGCATTAAAACAAGCAAGTATTACAGCGCAAATTTGGACTATCGATATATGCGATATGGTCCAATTCCACATCTCATTAAAAAAAATATCGATATATCGCCCAGCCTTAAAATGTATAGTGTGGCGAGAAAGATGAGGACACGAGCAAGCTGCAAGTGAGTCAACTTTATATCTTTCGAGCCAACAGAACAATGGCTGGAGCACAGGATGAACACAACAGCCAGGACCCAGACACGCCCCCAAACCACAACCCCCCCCCGAACACCCAGAAGGGAAACCGGCATAAAAGTCAGTCTCTCAATGGGGGCCTAATCAGCCTGCCATAACGGCTGCGCCGACCAACAGTCGAAGTAGCAGGCGGGGCCTGTAGGCCCAACAGCTGAGAGTCACAGTCAGTCCGAGGAGGCGGAGCAGGAGGCCTGGAAGGAGGACGGTCACGCCAGGAACCTGGGCTGGCAACACAGCTTCGTCTGCCAAAACATACGCAGGCTTAAGGCTATCCAGAGTCACCAACTCCCTGCGCCCGCCCATGTCCAAAACAAAACTCTTGGCACCCCGTTCAAGTACACGGAACGGACTGTCGTATGGAGGCTGGAGGGGCGAGCGGTGGGCGTCGCGGCGCACAAAAACAAAACGACAGACTGGAGCGCGGTGGGCACGAACGACCGCGGAAAACAATGGTGCATAGGTGTCGGAGCAAAAATGTCACCGGACAAAAATGGACCAACGGCTGCACGGAGACTCGGCGCCGCTGTCTCCGGCAAAAACTCACCCGGGACACGGAGCGGCTGAGCAAAAACCAATCAGCAGAAGAAGCGCCGAGGTCCTCCTTAGGAGCCGAACGCAACCCGAGCAAAACCCACGGCAAACGATCCACCCAACTGTCATCCGTAAGCGCGGCGCACAAAGCTGCCTTAAGCGAATGATGGAAATGCTCACACACCGCGTTTGCCTGAGGGTGGTATGCCGTGGTGCGGTGCACCTGCACTCCTAGGGAACGCGCCATACCAGACCAAAGCTCTGAAATAAACTGGGGGCCTCGGTCAGAAGTAATATCCGATGGCACGCCAAACCGAGCGACCCAAGCAGAGAGAAACGCACTTATCACATCAGCGGACGTGGTGGACGACAGAGGCACCACCTCAGGCCACCTGGTGGTCCGATCCACCATAGTAAACAGATGTGTGAAACCTTTTGACGGCGGCAGAGGACCAACCAGATCTACGTGCACATGGTCGAAACGCCTGGCTAGAATCGGAAAAGGTTCAAGAGGGGCTTCAGTATGGCGGTGCACTTTAGCACGCTGACATGCAACGCAAGACGCCGCCCACCCCTTAACGTCTTTTCGCAAACCAGGCCAAACAAAACGGGAACTAACCAGCTTCACCGATGCGCGCACACCCGGGTGGAGGAGAGTGCACAGAGTCAAAAACGCAGCGACGCCAACCTGCTGGAACTACAGGGCGGGGCCGTCCCGTGGAAACGTCACACAGGAGGGCCGGACCCCCTTCCTGCAGCACATGCTCCTCAAGCTTCAGGCCTGTACCAACGGAGCGAAGGGCCAGGACCCAGACACGCGTCACCAGGCTGCTCGGCCGCCATCCCAGAAAAATCCGTCCGGAGAAGCACAGGGCAAACGAGCACGCGGGAGAGGCAATCCGCGACCGAGTTGGACTTTCTGCGACATGACGAATGTCAGTAGTAAACTCAGAAATGGCCGCTAAGTGGCTCGGTTGTCAGGGCGATGGGAGCATCTGGGTCAGGGTGAGCGAGGAGAGCTGCACTAGCTAACGCAGACTTGGCTCCATCAAAAGCAGCAATCCGGTCCGGTGTCCAGACGACGGAGTCAGTGGCCTTAAGGTGCGTTCAGACCAAACGTGCGTCCACGCTCCGTCAGCCTCTAGTTGGACGCCAAACATTGCCGCTTCACACTCGCGAGAAACGCCTGTTTGCTGGCGCGTGAAGTTTTGCAGCGTCATAATGAGGAGGCGTGTCATACAACTCAGGCCGAGCGCAAACCGCCATGATCAACTTCTCCTCCATGCTGCAGGTCAGGGGCGCAACTACTGTACCACCCCCACCACACCACACACCACCACACACACACACACACACACGCACACAGACAGGGCTCTTTGATGTTTTTGTTTTTTTTAAAGTAAATAAATAACCTCTGAATTGACTTTATTTTAACGAAAATGTCACTATTTCACACAATATAACATCGACATTTCCCTCTATGGAGTTTATCACAAAAAACAATCACACGGCCCGATTAAGCTTCTGTTGCTTCATTCACGTAACTTTTCCTCCTCTCCCTCCCTCGCGCAAGAGGGGAGAAAACGCAAGCTTCAGCGCGATCTCCTCTGTAACCGTGTTTATTATTTCATTAGGACTTTTATTTCTCAAACTTGTTGCCTTATGCTCACTTTGAGCTCCTCGTCGGAGGTGGAGATGACTGTCCCTCTGCCAATCCTCCACTCCTCTCTGCCCCACTCCAGCAGTGACTTTTGTTTCGCAAAATAAGCATGCACAACTAAAGTGACGCCCCTCCCCCAAAGAGGAATTTAAAAAAAAATACTTCACCTCCGCGAACCCGTTCATGTCGTTCACTGTAAAGAGTTGTTCAAAAGAGCCGGATCGTTCACGACCGACACATCACTAATTGGCGCCCCGTCCTTTCAGCGCCCCATGCAAGGCATATATTGCGTATGCCCTTTTTGCGCCACTGCTGCAGGTAACAGGTGACGCTTGTGCTCACTATTTGAGCCCAGTCCCTGATTGGTTAACAAGGCGTAAATGAACGCACGTGTAGATTGTGATTACTTGAGTGCATGAAGCAGTGGGCGCGGCATCGCTGCTCTGTACCGCGCTGTTCTCACTGGTTTTGACGCGTGTTAATCCTCATCTGCTCGCATTTGGAACGCTTCATACGCGCGGACTCTTTGCTTACATTTCGAAGCGCGTCGAAGCACATCTACATATGGTTAATATGGAAGTTGGTGACGTGTCAGCGTTTGGTCTGTACGCACCATTACACGAACGCAAAGCGTCGTAAAGCGGCTGTAGAGGTGGGCAGCGTGAGGAATAAACCTATTGTAAAAATTCACCATGCCCAAAAACTCCTGTAAGGCCTTGACCACAACTGGACGGGTAAAATCTGCCACCGCCTGGACCTTAGCAGGCAAGGAACTGCGCCTCGTGCGGAAATGCGATGGCCTAAAAAAATCGATCACCAGCAACCCAAACTGACATTTGGCTGGGTTGACAATCAGGCCATGAGAGTCCAAACGCCGGAAAACTTCCCTGAGGTGCGTGTGGTGCTCTTCAGTAGACGAGCTGGCCACCAAAATGTCGTCCAGATAGACAAACACAAAATGGAGACCGGAACCTGATGATACCCGCGCACCAGGTCCACCTTAGAAAAACCGAGGCACCAGACAACCGCGCAGAAAAATCCTGAATGTGTGGAATAGGGTAACGGTCTGGTGTCGTTACGTTGTTTAAACGGCGAAGTCACCGCACGGCCGGCAGGAGCCATCCGCCTTAGGCACCATGTGGAGGGGCGAAGCCTACGGGCTGTTAGAGCGTCTCACTATCCCCAACCTCTCCATGGTAGGGAACACCGCACGCGCGCAAAAACCGGCGGGCCACTAGTGGGGATAAAATGTTCCACCCCATGTTTAGCCACCGCGGAGGAAAAGGCAGGTGTGGTCAATGATGGAAATTCAGCTAACAAACACTGAAAAACATCGCCCGACGCCAAAAAAGTTGCATGCGGTGCCGGCCCAGCTCCCCCAGCCTCACAGGGAAAAGTGGCAAAAGTTACAGCATCAATAAGCCTAAGGTTAGCAACATCAACTAACAAGCCATGAACACACAAAAATCAGCACCAATGTTTGGAACAGTCACAGAGGCAACTACAAAGTCCCACTCGTACTCACGCCCGTGGAAACATACAGTCGTCCATTTGTGCCGAAAGTTCCAATGGGAGAACCATTTGCAGCGCTCAGCAAAGGGCCACCGCCGCGGCCCGACACATCTGAACCGGTGGGATGGACCAAACTCTTCTGAGAACCGGAGTCCACCAAAAACCGACGTCCTGACAGGGAGTCTTTAATGAAGAGCAGCTCACCTCGTTCACCAGCGCCCACAGCTGCTACTGAGCGCTGGACACTGCGTTTCCCGACATCTCGAACATGCATGGCGGCACACAGCGCTTCGCTTTGCCGCCAAACCTCTGGTGGTAAAAACACAGGGAGCTCCCACGACGACGCGTCCTCGCACCAACTGCAGCTACCACCGCTGGATCCTCCGTCAACGTCTGCTGGGGCACTGCCGTCGTGCTCTGCACTGCAAAACGCCTGGTAGCCAACAAGACCCGGTCCGCTTCCTCCGCGAGGCCTCGGTAATCACCAGCGGCGAGATGAGGAGAGTTAGCCAAAACTGCCTGTACCTGTGGCGGGAGCTGCCGCAGGAAAATGTGCGGGAAAAGGAAACCGCCGTCATCCGAACCGAGGAGCAATAGCATAGTGTCCATTAGATCCACGGCCGTACTGTCCCCCAATCCAGGCAGGGTGAGAATCTTATCTGCCCTCTCCACCAAGGACAGACTGAACCTGCTTGAGAGTGGCGTATTTCCCACGCGGAGGAGGGCTACGAAGCAACGGCATAGTCCTGCGGGTAGACTGCTGATCCAGGGCAGAAACCACCAAGTAGTATCTGGAGTCATCCGCGTCCACACCCCGGAGATGGAAAAGTGCCTCGATGTGCAGGAACCACGAGGCTGGATCAGTCTGCCAAAACTCTGGAAGTTTCACAGCGGGAGTGGCGGGAAACAGAGACGGCCGTGTGAGCAGGAGAGACGACAAGGTCGAGACAGCGTCTGAGGACAAGCCAATGGCCGAGGCTGAGTCCGGAGCCGAGACAGAAGGAGAAACGCTCTCTTCCACCTTATCTGTCATGCTCACGAATAGGGGTCACCAATGTGGCGAGAAAGATGAGGACACGAGCAAGCTGCAAGTGAGTCAACTTTATATCTTTCGAGCCAACAGAACAATGGCTGGAGCAGAGGATGAACACAACAGCCAGGGCCCAGACACGCCCCCAAACCACAAAACCTGCTGGGTGAGAGACCACTCCCCAACATGTACACCACAATAGAATAATTATTCTCATTCTTAGAGCAGAAAACCTAAAACAAACAAACAAACACTAAAGACGTTTGCAACTGCAGTGTATGCTCAAGGACCTACCTGCTTAATCTAAGTTTGGTCAGGACTAGCAGGACACTTACGAATAGAGTAAAAAAAAAACACACACACACAAAAACTGCAGACTTTAAAAGCATCACCTTTTGAAGATGAGGTGAATATAAAGAAATCATACCTCTATCATTCGATATCCGTTTAAATGTTGATTCATTCTATTGTTTCACATATACATTCAACAGCCTTCTGAGGCAATGATTCTTAACCTGCTGTAGAAGCAACATCAACAACCGCAGCTTCTTTTTTTCCCTGACCTTCGGAAACGTAACCATTTGAGTGTCATTATGTCACATTTTACCTGTTGTATCTAACATTTTCTATATTAATAAATCCTAAAACATCCCTTATAACCTGAATGTAACTTTGTCTGCCACACAAAATGTTTGTATGGGGCTACAATCCAAACTACTAATAACTTCAGAAATTGTTCTTTCCAACTTTTGGCTTAGCCTTTAGGTCAAAATCTAATACGTGTTTGCTCGGCTTGCAGAGGTGAATTTTCCAGTGGTGCTAAAAGGTCAGAGAAAACCTGGGCTTGTAATGGTGGAGCGTGGCAAGCTTTCACTGTGGAGTTGAAAATGACAAAGCTGTAGGTGCTAAAGTTGTGCGTGCGCAGAGCTGGATAAGGCATCAGTCACAGAGGTGCAAAGGGCTAAGGGTGAGCACATCCAGGCTGCAGTAGGGCTGACGGATGGGCTGTAGCAATAAAGCTGTGGCACAGGCTGAGACATCTATTATCATCAATTCCACAAAACTGAGCCTTGACCCCAGAAAATGTAGCAATGGATCATTCACTACAACTGCACTTCTCGTGTTTCTGCTGCAACCACCCAAACTACTCACCGCACCCTGATTAATTAAACGTTGCACACTTCGGGGATCATGATATAGCAAACGATAAAACGCACTACAGGACACAAAAGGAATGCCATGTCTAATTTTTGAAAATGAAAATAATTGGGGATTCCCAGCTTTATTTAAATATCAGAATTTACAATCATCAATCAGTAAGACTTTATATGTATGTCGCTAAATCTATGCATGGCTCATTATTTACTGATCATTATCAAATTATCTGTTTGCATTATTAAAAAGTACGCACGCGCACACAAAATGAATTCAACTTGTATTTACTTATTTCCATTGATGTTAAAGCAAAGTGTAAAATCTTTTATCATTGTCTTTATTAACGCTCCCTTAAATATAAAGATGCATTATGGAACTTTTTATACGGGGGAAAAAAAGCTAAAAAAAGGGGACCTTATTTGACATTTTCATGATGTAGTTATGCTGTACCATGCCATCTTTTCAGTGGTCATTGTAGAAACAAACGCATACCTACCTGGGTTGTTCCATATTAGTATCAAGCTGTAGTTTGTAGTGTAGAGGAAGTTTTACCAAAAGAAAGTTAAGTAAGCATAAGCCACAACAGGTAAAAAAAAAAAAAGACGCCATAAACCATAAGCTTTGGGAAAATTCATTGTACTATGTTATTTTTTGGGGTGTATTATGCAAAGGTGCGATCCAAACAGTGTGTCAACAATGTACTGAACAGATGAGTAATTACTCTGCCCTTGATAGTCCAGTGCATTGTAGAGGACAAATGTTGGCTGTATATACTGTATGTCCTATAGATCACTGGGGGGGGACGTTCATACGTTAGTAAATGCAAGTTAAGCCTTCAAGTTCCAGTGAAAATAACACGCTTTTTTTGGATGTTAGTGGCTCATTACACTTAAGCCTGGGACAGTAATCTATGAGATTACAAATAAGTAGGCCCTACTGCTGCAAGGCAGGATCTGTGCATTTTTGCGTGGGGAGAGGGAATTTGGCAGACTGCTGTCAAGCCAGTGGATCAAAGCTGTACTCCCACTGCAGCGGCTCATCACAACAACAGGAGTGTAAAAGAGAGAGCGCAAAGACGAGATATAAAGCAGGGGGAGATCTTGGAGGAAGACAGTTTACGCCACTCATGGTCGGTTTCTGCACACTCGTTTCACATTTGAGGGCCAAAGCTTGCTCTTAGTGGGGCTCAATAATGCACCATCAGTAGGGAAGAGGAAAAGTGATGTCAGCGTCAGAGCATCTAAATGAGAAGTGGCAGTGACACACAATTGTGTTCCCAATTCATCCCGCCATAAATATGTAATGTTCACTATGTTGTCTTTATGCACTTCAAACAGGCCATTAGATCAGGGTGAGAGTGAGTGGCAGACAGAAAATTAATGAGAGAATTGTGTAGCCTGGTGAGACCAGAATGATTCCCCTCTATATTATTTTTATACAGAGGGGATCAGTCAGGACACCCCGACCCCGTTGGCGGTATCCGCAAAATCAAACCAATCCCGTGCAATCAGATTTGTTTATTTGTGTCACGTGTTGTTCACGAGCAGCGTCACTCATGGGACGCTGAAGTTCCCTCAATAACAATCTACGAACGGCGCACGAGAGAGAGAAAGAGCGTGTCTCCAATCGACAGTAAATGACCAAAAACACATCGACAGTAGGCGAGTTTCATGATTCATAATTCTGCGCAAATATTAACGCAAAACCGCTAATAACACCACTTCAACAGCAGACGCCTACCCTTCACTGATTGGTTTACTCCGCTTCCTGTTTGCTTGCGTATGTACCGCTGTGGGAAATGGAACGGATGCAGCGGTGACCAGACTCACCCGCTGGTACAGTGGTGAGTCTGGTTCCCAGGCTAAGGATTGTGTGGGTTCATTTATTAATTTAAATCATCTTAAGTAATCAGTAGGGTTTACAGTGATCATTCAGCTCCAAATGACAGCTCTAAAGGACTGATATTCTCTCAATATTATCCAGGGTTGTGCAGAGAGCTACAGAAGGCAGGGCAAGCTTTGGTTACACAAAATCTAAAACAAATAAATAAAAAGGTATGGCGGGAAATGGCACTTCAGGGGCATGGAGCAAAAGGGGCAGGGGCTCAAGCGGCTTTAAAGTAACTGAACTATAAATATTCATTACATTTGCGTTTCTTTTTTATGTACTTCTTTGATTTTTCATTTCTTTCTAGTTGTTATTTTGTAGGAACAATAAACAGAACCCTACCATGCCGTATCAGACCCCAGATGTTGTAATTGAAAGGTGGACCCGATGTGGCCCAGCCAAACAGCACAAATAAGCCGTCGCGCCACGATCTATGTGCACATATTGACACTACCCCGCAGACCTTTCTGTTTCCACCACACACACACACACGGATTTTGTTGTGGGCGGCACCCATACAGAGGAGCACGCTGTACAGATCGTCATTAAAAGTTGTGTAAGCCGCGATGAGAACAAATGTGGACAAATGCTATCATCTTGTGAGAGTTATGGAATCATTCAGAGGAGCCAAGCTGTATTAAAACAGAAAAGAAACTGCTAAACTACGAACTATGAAGGTAAGCTACATGCAAATGTTATGCTAACACCAGCTAAAGCTGCGCTAACAGCGGCTAAATGCTATTATCGGCAAAATCCCCTTTTAGCACAGCGGTATGATGTTGTGAAATATTAAATCCATTTGACCTGCATGTAAATAGTGAGGGTTGTCCACTCTCTCGTTGCCAATCAGAGGAGCAGTCTGTTCACGTCACATCAGACACAGGTTAGCGTGTGTAACGCGCAGAGGCTAGGCGGTTGGCTGCGGATGCTAAGATGCACAGAAGAGGGTTCGTCACGGAGCCTGGGTTGTGAATGAATGCACTGGATGAGTCATAGATTTCAGTTTTAGTGTCTGTATTCAGTATTTGACAAACATAAACACGAATGCCTTCAATGACACGTACAAAATGCTATTCTGCTTTAAAGTTCAGTTTGATGGCAGGTTGATGCGCTGCCGAGGAATAGGGGGAAAAAATAACCCAAAGAGGCGAGGGGAAAAAAATCCCGACACAATGTGTCCCACGGTCGAGACAGAGTTCAGTGAGATGTCAGTTAATCCCGGGTTGAGCAATAACAATCCAGTTAGGGAAAAGTTCAGCGTGATGGATGTGCGTTTCGCTTATCCTACCACGTGTAGGTCCGAGGTTTCATGGCTCGCCATCTCGTGGGGAGTCCTCGAGTTGGGACAATCGAGAGTTCAAGAGTTCATGAGTGAAGAAAAGGATTGCTTGGTCCAATACAAAAACCTGACCTAAAAAGGCCAAAAACACAAATTAAGTAACCTAGTTACTAAAGTAACCGTATAAATAAAATAAATCAATGTATGCATAAACATACATGCTGAATGCAGAGACATATCAAAAATAAAGTAGTATTATTAATATAATGAGGATAATACCAAATCAATAATGATCGCAAAGTGAAAAACACATTTAACTGTATCATGCAATAATATACTTATATGCAATAAGTATAATAAAGTAAAGTAACTATTACCATGTGCTATGGTGTATCAGCATAAGTTGAATATAATCTAAATGTAGTTGTTTTCGGAATCAAAACATATAACTCAGTCAACATTTAAGAAAATAATAATACAAAATGCACCTTCAAATTTCAATAAACAAAAGTAGTCGAATAATCCAAAACACTAATGCAGAGTTTGGTATTCGAAGTAGTATCGCGCAATATTCATAAGGGGAAATACGTAGGTACCTTAAAATCAATGGGCTTCAAGTAGGGCTGGGGAAAAAAATCGATTTGATTTAAAAATCGAGTTGGTAGGTCAAATCGATTAATATTTTAAAAATATATATTTTTTTAGATTTTCTTTTTTTGTTAGATTTTTATTTTCTTTTATTTTTAGCTCTGCTGTACAAATGTGCCTCAATTACTTCAGAATTGTATAAATACAGTGTAAATAATTTGGATGTTTAACCATCTTTGTTGCTGCATAGTGACGTTTTAGTTAGAGAAAGGGTTTGCCTTTGCAATTTTGTTTATGTTGGTTTACTTTAATTAAATACAATAAATATATATTTTTTAAATATATTTGTAGTTCGCAGTTATTTTGTTTTAAATGGGGGGAAAAAATCTAATCGAATTGTAAATCAAGTTTATAAAAAAAACAATCCGTTTTTGAGGGGGGGGGAATGCCCAGCTCTCGCTTCAATGGCCACCAAAACATGTAACCATTTCAGCGGTAGTCACGCAAGTGACAAAACACGCTCAAAACAGAAATAATTCTCTAAATTAGCCAACATGCTAACAGTTTAAATCGGTGGCTACAATTCGGCTTTTACAATAGAACAGGTAAGACGATTACCCTTGAGTTTGGAATGACTAACGCGGCCCGACGTCTAAACAGAGCGGAATCAGACAGGGGCTCTGGTTGGGAAGCGGCAGCAACTATAGTCAAAGTAACGCTTCAGTGAGCAATCACAAGGCAGAACGTGACATATTATAGTTGAGTAGCGGATGGCAAAAGACTTACCGAGGATTCAGAGCTTGAATCCCTAAGGTTGGAGCTTTTCGGTGGGTTTGTTTGGGGACGCCGAACAGACCATGGCTGTTTCCCAAAGCCTAGGTACCTTGCCTTGCCTTGGTCTGAAATGGGCGTGGTCAGGCATCCACATCATCACTCGCCACCCAAGTGCTGTTCCAATGCGGAAGTCGTCTGGAGGCATGTGTCCTCCCTTTGGTTAGCATGTAGCTAATACACCAAGGATACATCAATGTAGCCTTCACTGCTTTGCTCAAGCCAAAATTACCCATAATGCACCACGGCTCTCAAGAAAACAAGAAAAAAAGGTGGTGCTGGCTTGTGTGACTTGTTAAAGCACTCAAATTTCACTTTTTTAACACCCCCCCCCCCCAAAAACAAACATACTTTGACTTGTTTAATGGCTCTGCAGCCCATGTTCATGTTACTTGTACCGGTAGTCTTTATACAAAAAGGCAATGTTTTTTGTCAAGATTTGGTCAAATAATTAATTTTAGGTTTTTGCCACTTTATTGTTTAGTGTAATTTGTTTTTAACAAAACAAATGTGAAATTTATATAATTTAAACTCCCGATTTCGATTTTATCACGATTTTTTTTTATAGTAACCAAAATAACTTAAATCACACACTGAAGAAGAACACAATTGAATTAATATACTAATTTATTCAACTTTGTGATAATCAACACAGCAAAAATAGACTTCGAACTTAGACTAGACTTAGAACTACAGCAAACTAACTCTATACATTAAAAAACACAATAAAACTCCAGATAATAAAAGTAAAATAATAACACTAAGTTTGGTAAAGGCTTGTTGTTGGTGTCTGTTGCTGTTTGGCATCTTTTCTGAAAGGTCTCTTTCATGACGTCATGTTGCTGTGATACAAGCGCTCTGTTGCTGTCTGACCCTTTCACAATAAGAGTCTTACTAAAGCGATAACATACTGTGTCTTTTATTGTGTAAAAGGCAAACCAGAAGCAGATAGTTACCATACGTTATTACTTGACCAAGTAATTCACCAAAGTTGGACAAGTCTTATATTTCAAAGACATGGATAAACAGCGCATTTGTGAACACGGCCCAGGATTTAAATTAAACAAATGAGAAGGATGCGGCGCCTGACAGAACTGTAAGGACGAAGGACACACTCGCTTCTTCGCACATGTGTCGCCAGGTAAATAAATAAACACACGCTGCGATCTACGCAGAGTAGCAGCGTTGTTTTAGATCGTCTGGTGCTGATTTATCTGGTTGCACAGCTGGCTCGTCAGCTGTGTTGACCATGTGGGCCACCACATCACCTACCTACACTCAACAAAGCTTATATTCCGTCTCAAACAACATATCCGATTGTCTCTTCAATGGTTACCTCTTCAGTGCACCCTTATCTTGACATCAATTCAGCAAAATGGACGCTGACGCTCACAGAGAAGCCATGTGTTCGGTTGAAAGTAGACGAGCATGTCCCAGTTGTTTCAGCCGAACTCTCTCAGCTGCAATGCAAATTAGGAGCAAAACAGCTGTTTTGTGGGCGTGTCCTTCTGGGTTACCATGATGTAACCAGTCAATGAAACTAAAATTTCGTATGTGATCTGTCTAATTATTCCTCATTATGCTTAATTAGGACTGTAGCTGGTGGTGGCTGCTTCCTTTAGAACAGTGCAATTTCAATTATCATTTGCAAAGACAAGAAATATGACATGGAGAATTAATGTCAAATATTGATTTTGGCCAGTTAATTTCTGTTGTCAGTTGGTGCGACAGCTAAGGTCATGGACTTTGATGCCGAAGTTCGCTGGTTCAAAGCCAGGAGAGGGACTACGTAGTAAAACATGTGAGAAGTTCATAAAGATTTATTGATTGTAGATACAGCCTCTTTTTTGTCTTATACATAAGGGGGAAATGCACATTTATATTAACACAAAGAGGAATATCACACAAAGTGGCTCGACAGATCTCTTTCATGGCTCTACATCCACAGCAGGGCACCTGTGGCAGTGTTTCCTGGCCTCCACTCTGATGTGTGTGGGGGAGGGAGTGGAGGGTGTTCTTGGGATAAGTAAAGACAAATCCTTGCAATTCAAGAATGAACCAATTGTCGAACAACTGTATCTGCAATCAATACATTTTTATGAACTTTTCATGTTTTACTACGTGTTCCTTGTCCTGGCTTCGAACCAGCAATCTTTGGAATCAAAGTCCATGACCTTAGCTGTCGCACCAACTGACAACAGAAATTGTCTTGCTAAAACCAATATTTGTCAATTACAATTTATTCTCCACGTTATATTTCTTGTCTTTGCAAATGATAATTGAAATTGCACTGTTCTAAAGGAAGCAGCCACCACCAGCTACAGTCCTAATTAAGCATAATGAGGAATAATTATCGGACAGTTCACGTAAGAAATTTTAGTTTCATTGACTGGTTACATCATGGTAACCCAGAAGGACACGCCCACAAACAGCTGTTTTGCTCCTAATTTGCATTGCAGCTGAGAGAGTTCGGCTGAAACAACTGGGACATGCTCGTCTACTTTCAACCAGCTGACGCTTCTCTGTGAGCGTCAGCGTCCATTTTGCTGAATCGATGTCAAGGTAAGGGTGCATTGGAGTGGTGAGCACTGAAGAGACAATGGGATATGTTGTTTGAGACGGAATATAAGCTTTGTTGAGTATAGGTAGGTGACGTGGTGGCCCACATGTTCAACACAGCTGACGAGCCAGCTGTGCAACCAGATAAATCAGCACCAGACGATCTAAAACAGCGTTACGGGGGAAAGACACTGACATAAACACCTCTGAAATAGAGACAGAACGCTGGGTTTAAAAGCTCCAGATTGAGGAGCCTGGCGTGTATGCGACTGTAGAGGAGCGGCTAGCTGCCAAACGCTCGCATTAGCGTCCGACATTGCGTAGCAGAAAGTGCGCGGCTTGGGTTTACTTCACTGACGGTGAAAAGATTCAACTGTGCAGAAGTGCTTAGAACCGTGATAAAACGATCCCACAAAAATGACAGATAAGACGATCTAATATCGTCATATCGCCCAGCTTTAACATTAAAGTAAATGTCACTGCTTCATGGCGCAACAACAAAGGACATGATTTGTTTCATTTTAATTTAATTAAATTAAATTGATAAGGCACTTTCAAATGTTTATTTCTAAAGTTTTTAGTCTCCCTTGCGAGTTTTTTATTTTGTATTTTCCGATAGGTTTCATCATCTCTGACTGCTTTTTAATTATTTATTTTTAGTTGGTAAAATTATAATTACTTTCACCCCCCAGCGCTTCAGAATCCTCCCTCCTCAGCAGACCCTCGCTTTCCTCTTGATGAAACATATCTTCCTTTTTTAGTTTTACTTCTGAAGTGTGTTCCATTAGCAGCTCGTTTTGGTCCAAGGCAGGACACTTGCCTTGTTCTGGAAGGAAGTGAGTTTGGAGGCACTGCCTTCAACACCACGGCAAGGCAAGGTACCTAGGCTTTGGGAAACAGCCCATGCCACAGCCACAGTGGAGACGGAGAGGAAGTGAACCCCGTGCCGTGACCCGTAACTTTGAGGAAGTTGGGAGTTCTGGGGTGTCGCAGGAAGTGGGCCCGCAAAAATAAAACCTATACCTGGTCAGACCGGTTTGGCACTGGCCTTTGTTATGGAAAAGCTCGACAAAGTGGACGAAAGAGCCATTCGGCTGACACGCCTGCATGTGGAAAAACACCTATAGATGGCACAGAGCCATAGAACACGGTGCCAACATCCAAACCAAAATAAAACCTTAAACTATACGAAAAACCTTAAAACTAACCTTAAAAGCTGAGTTGGGCGAGGGTGCATGGAGCCAAACACAGAGCAGAGAGGGCATACCTCAAAAGGATGGCCCATCTAAAGTCTCTATGTACGCAGATAAAAAAATACAATACACAACAAAAACACAAACATATTGCAAGTGCCACAAAAAACTGGAAAATGTATGCTGATTACTAATTCATGCAGAATATAATATTCCTTTTAAGCAATGGGTATGTTACAATGCACTAAATCTTCTTCAGTAGCTGACTGGGCAGCACATAAGCATGAAATCCTGTTTCATCCAGATGCCTTTATGTGATTTGATATCTCTGGACATTACAAAAATGAAACAGCCAGACAAAGACTCACATATACATAGACAAGAACAGAACAGAACTTTCATTAAACCCTAGCTTCAGGACTATTTGTGTCCTTAAGCAAACCGTTTTATCATGTACGACTCCAACTCAGAGGTCAATCTCAGTCTCTCATTGGAGCTGACTATTCAACCAGAACAGTCTGTAAGAAGATAAGGTTAAAAATACAAACAGTAGGAACCAGATGGTTACACACACTTTATAAAAAGACACATTTGCATTTTTTTCTCACTGTCTGAGATGAAATCGGAATTAACTTTTACTTTTATAGGGCTATTAGAATTTTCAACATTATTTCTATTTGCTTAATGCCAGAAGAATGAGAGATAGAATTATCTACACAGTTTTATATTAATTTTTACAAAGCCAAAAGTTTACATACATTTCATTAATATTTGGTAGCATTGCCTTTAAACTGTATAACTTGGGTCAAACATTTTGGATGTTCCTCCACAAGCTTCTCACAATAGTTGGCAGGAATTTTGGTCCATTCCTCCAAACAGAACTGGTGTAACTAAGCCAAATTTGTAGGCCACCCTGCGTGCACATTGACTTAATTATCCTTTAGCCACTTTGTAACCAGTTTGGCAGTATGCTTTGGGTCATTGTCCATTTGGAAGACCCATCTGTGCCAAATTAAGCTTTAACTTCCTGGCTGATGTCTTGAGATGTTGCTCCAATATTTCCACATAGTGTTCTGTCAGACCACAGGAAATGTCTCCAAAAATTAAAGTCTTTATCCTTTTTTTATTTGCAAACTCCAATCTGTCTTTTTCATGTTTATTTGGAGTAAGGGCTTCTTCCTGGCAGAGTACCCTCTCAGCCCATGTCGGTACAGTACTTGGGTCACTCTGAATGATGACACACTCTTACCAGTTTCAGCTAATTAAAAAAAAAAATCAAAAAAATCTCTCATTCTCCTGGCATTTAGCAAATAGAAATAATTTTAAAAATGTCAGACATATCAGACATTGAGCGAAAAATGGAAATGTGTCTTTTTATAAAGTGTACAGTATGTAAACATCTGGTTCCCACTGTACTTTCACACAAAAATGCTGCGACATCTGTGCACAATGATTACCGTAATCAACAGATTGCTGTCTCAAACTGAATAAATATATTATTTTAAAATGGCCTATACAGGGGTTTGGTGTGATATAACACCTTTATACTTTTTTCATAAATATCATTAATGCTCAATTATTTGTAGGCATACAGTACATGTGTGAATGAGAATATAGTCATTGAATTTTAAAGAACATCATGATCACTGAGGTCTCTGTATAATTTCAATGGCTTCAAATATTAAGAGCACAGTTTTTGGTGTGGTGTAGAGGACCTGATAGCATACAACAGTTCATTTAATTATGTAAGATTTTCTATCTCATAACAAGTACATTAATTGGGAAAACAGCCTCCTGACCCTCAACCTGACCCTAAATGTATGTCATCACCACATTTTGTTATGCAGTGTCTTTCACCAAAGCAAAAATATCTACATACTATAGGCATTGCATACAGCTGTTACCTATGGTGTGCATTTTCAGACATCACAGTGCGAGTATGTGTCAAGAACAGAGCAATTGAATAAATACATGCTTCAAACATTAGTTTGTGTATATGCTTTAAGGTCTTATTTTTCTATAATCTATTTATTTTTATTGGAGATACAGTCGTTCTAAACTAGTGACATAAACATCTTTTGTAGAACGAGGCCATGGTCAGCTTTCTATACAAATGATCCCAGAAAAACGTGTGCATCCTCAGCAGTGTATGTCCCTCTCAGACACACATTTCAACTGCAGCTCCCTTTGTCTCAAAGCATTCATTATTCATTATACACAATGTTCTTTTCAGTTTCATGATCACTTTGATAATCAATGTTGTGTATGGTAGTTCCCATACTCAAAATTGAGAGTTTGAGCGTGGTCTACTCCAGGGACGGAAGTGTTAATTAAATAAGCAGTACGATGAGCTCTGTGTGTTCGGGGTCTGCTCATGATCTTAGAGCCCCCATTCTGAGATGTTGTGCGGCTTCTCTGCTACTTATCTGCTACTTTCATCTGTTCACACTACATCTTTTTGCAGGGGCATTAGAGTAAATTACAGAACACTACGCATGTTTCATACATGGGTATTTTAAAGCTGGGGTACCTGATTTTTTGGTGTTGTAGAATGAATCTATCTTTTGCCACCTCAGAGTAAGTTGTAAACACAGGAAAACACAGACCTTGCTGTATTGTCTTCACCTAAAGTTTTAGTTAGCAATGGATGATAGAAGTTGAATCCAAATTAGTAGAATTCATCTTGGGGGTGGCCGCCCCTGCTTCACTTTGCCACTACTTAGTGCTGTATATGGGTGTGAAACGTGCATGCAATTAACTTCTTTGAACAATTCAAATACACAGGAGGGATTGTGAGAGTAAGAAACAAGTTTGGGCCAAAACAAAAAATGTCAATGTTTGAACAGGAAAAATCAGGTACCTCAGCTTTAACACCATCAGCTAAATTGAGTTGTCCACTACTACAATTATATTATATTTTTGTCCACAGTTTTTCTGACATCATTTGGTACATGTAGGTTTCTTGCGCATGCTTCAGTGCATCTTTCATGGGAGCATGTTGCATGAGAGTGGTTCAATTTAGTGGGGACCACCCCCACCCAGTGGCATGCAGGGTAACCCAGACTCAGGGTGTTTCTCGGGGGGCCAAATATGTTTCCAATCCACTTCATTTCTATAGCACATTTAACAAACAAAACATTTCCAAAGTGGTGACACCGAATTCTCGCAGTTGTGCTATCGTAGGTCTATATAGGTATTTTCTGGCTGTTGTTTTATCATACTGTATTGAGACATGAATTAAGGTAACTGGATACTTGTATTCAGAATATGTATTTAGAATACTCATTTTGAGTAACTGTATTCAGGTACAGTTACTTTCTTAGTATCAAAGGAATAAATTGCACTACTTGCTAGGCCTGGGCAATATTAACAAACATGAACATCTCGATATTTTGGGGATAACGATGATGAGGCGATATTTTTGCAAAACATCAAGTGATATTTAGTCTGGGGACCACCAATTCATTTTCTCATAGAGGTGTGGTTTACGTTGTCCATAGCCGTTTATTGGGCGCTACAAATGTCTATCATATGCGTCTGCACGTAGCCATAGCCAATCGTATCATCTTATCCAATGACGTATGATGTACCCGCTGTAAACTTTCGAGCTAAACTATTTAGAACACGGTCTAAAGCTTGATCGAAAGATGGCGTCGCGTCTGCTGCTGCCATGTTAGATCCGTAAATACACTTTTTTTTAAATCCGTAAACAAACTACAAGCTTCTGTATGTCGAATAGCGCGTCATCGTCTTACCGTCCCTCCTCGTTCTGTGATTGGTCCCCAAATCCATGCCACGATTTCGGCCATGGTCCCTAGGCTGCTATGCAGTTCGAAAGGATTCGAGCGCACACAGCAGTCTGGCGCTAGCCAGGCTAACACGGATGCTGAATTTTCATGAAAAATCGATTAAATAATGTCTGAGGTGTGAGGTAACAGATAAGTATTTGTTATATTTCTCTTTACATAGCAGTGTTTTTCATGATCAGATCCAGTGCCATAAAAAAAAAAAACACTTTAAATCACTTCTAAATATTTGCACAACTTTACATTCACAAGTGACATCTGTAGAGTATAGTGACACATACAGTTACAGTATCTAAAACAATTCTGGAAAAGGATTACAAATGGAGATATCTGTGTCAGGTATCTCTTCTTACACCAGGCTGTTTGGAAATGAAAACCAGCAAAGGATCGTTTAAAATAATTTACTTTATCAATAAATGTTTATCTCTTGTAACTTCAAACAATACTTATTTGTTTAAAGAATGCAAGTGTAAAGTTAGGCCAGCTCCAGGCTGTCCTAACTGATCCTCTGGTGCGTCTGAAACCCTCAGCTGGCCCTATGTAGTGCACGGTGTAGTGAGTAGGGTCTGTCTGCAGCGTGTGGTGGCGTTACTACACGACACGCCTACTACATGAAACACATAGGGGAACGTACAGGCTTGCAGTCACAAGTAGTGACAGACACTCAGACCTTATTTTTAAGGCAAATTTGCCATTTTAAAACCAAGTTCGGACTTATTTTAATTAAATTTGATTTCTGTCTATTAATTTCTTAATTAAACCAATTTGTGTTACGGATTATGTGAGCCTTAACCTATCCATGGCCCTAATCTTAAAATACTTTGATTTCTAATGCCTAATCTTAAAGTTCACGGTCTCCAACCTCATTGTTGGAGGGGACATTTTGAGTTCTGCATATATACATTTCTCGACTTTGCATTTTGTTACGGATTATGCGAGCCTTAACCTATCCACGTCTCTTATCTTAAAATACTTTGATTTTTAATGCCTAATCTTAAGGATCACGGTTTCCAGCCACATTGCTGGAGGGGACATTTTGAGTTCTGCATTTAGGCCTATTAATTTCTTGACTTTACATAAATGTTAGTTTGTTATTTTAGTGTCTAAAGCTCAGTTCAGGATAGGCCTTGGTGTCCACAGCGGTTACGTCGTGGAGCGGGCATCGCTCGGCTCCTTGTGGTGTCTGGTTATGTAACGTCACTTCACTACACGCCCACATTACGTCACGACACGCCTACTACTTCATGACACGCCTCCGCCTTGCAGGCCGCCGACAGATACACTTGGGTATAGTTGGTCAAATCCGAAAAAGAAGCATGGTAAACTCAGGTGACCCCCTGGTATTAACACATGCATACAAAGTGGCCAATACCATGTCCCTCTCCTTAGATTCAAGCCGAAGTTCTATTAGCTAATTTTCATCCGTCATCCCCCACTAGCACTCACACACATACCCTCATTCTCATTCATCCTGGCCTGTACATTAGTGGTAGAGGAAACCGGAGTAGGAGGAAACCTGCCCTTTTCATGTTTTACTTATATTCCTTGTAATAGGTGAAACAGCATGGGAATTAAAAATGTGATGGTGCGAAGGCAGAACCATTGAAATCCAAAACCAATCATTTCCAGCAGTTCCATAAATTAGGATGTGCATGCTTAGATTTAAGGGGATCATGGTAGCTAGCACATTCGCCTCACAGCAAGAAACCTTGTGATTCCTTGGCAATGTAGACCTTTGCGTATTCGCCCACTTTCAAGGCCAGCATAGCATTCATTCATTTATTTCTATTGGCCATCATTTATGGGATTCTCAAACAGCAGTGGGACAAAACAATTTCTTATAGCCTACTGTACAATTATTAAATCTTCTTGACAAAGATTACATTTCAGAATGAATCAACAGAAAAGCCTTGTCTGTGACACATAATAACACGGTGAGACATAATGTTTCTGTGTTTTGTTTTATTTATTTATTTTGGGAAGGAGGCCTTTCACTTGAGGAAGGAAATAAATCTTGTAAGTTTTGTTGCTGGTGGCATTAAAATATTTGTCTTTGTTCCTCCATTACCAGTAGCTTCTGTCTGAGGGGAGAATGTGATAATGAGCAGATGGCTGGGTGTGCCCAGGTACAGGCCTGACCAGAGAGATGTGTGTAAACAATGCCTCAGAACAATGGGCCTCCAACTGTTGTCATGTCTCTGATTAATGTATGAACAACAAGAGCCCGCAGCTTTAGATCCTATGAAAATGAAAAAAAAAAAAGCAAGTCCCCATGGTAATAAGAAGGTGCTTTGCGAAAAGAATACAGGGAATGGCAATGAGTTTATTGGTGGTAACTTTAAAGGAATATAACGTTAACCTGACCAATCAGGAAACAGATGGATGACTTGACTTCTGTATCTTATCTCTCAAAATGTCAGTGCTCCCCATTCAAATGAAGGGGGCTTTGCAAAAAGTGCATTCATGTCATGATAAAATGATTGTTTTTATTTTATTTTTCTTTATTTGGTCGGGACAGTGCATGTTAATGAACACACATGGGACTCATGCATGTAAACATGCCACACCGGGTTTTAGTCACGAGATAATTTCCATCTGTCGTCCCCGTCATTTGAAAGCTAAGAACCTTCAGAATTCAGTCTCTCAGCTTTAACGTCTAGAGTCTGGACTAGCACTAATAAGGACTTGACCGTAAACAACCCATAATGTATTTGTGTAAGCTCTGAGTTGTACAGGAGTTGTCCATCTTCAATGAAGGTACTTGAGTCATCTTCTGTACTCTGTAGTTGAAGTCTTGAACATTTCACCTCTGATCCAAAAGGCTTCATCAGCGAACTAAGGTTCAGCTCAGCCCACAGTCCAGATAAAGACCACAGGGAGGAGTTGGGGTTGGCCTGGCTCCTCCCTCTAATCACAGCTACTCTGACCTGTGGGTAAACAACCTTTGAAGTAGAGTGTCTCTAACCCCCGGCTCACATTAAATCCGGTTAAGGTCCGGTGCGGCGTCCGCGAACTTAGAAAGTCATTAAAACCAATGTTGCACACTCACACTGCTCCGCGAAATCCGGGTCTGGCTACCGAGGCCATCCGGCGGCCTTCCGGCTACGGAAAGAATCCGCAAGAAGTCTGTTTTTGCCGGAGACCGGAGCCCCAACGGATCAAGCTGACGGAAAAACACGAGCCAAACAGGAAGTCAGGTCTCGTGAGAAAAGAAGATCCGGTGTATTTCAAAATAAAATCTGTCCGCTCACTACTTATTTGGTCTCGTTTACCGCCTGTACACACGTGTAACGTCGGAAATGTAAACATTTCTCTATTACCAGTGACACAGGGACACTAGTGTGTTTCAAAGCATCCACTTCACTGGAGAGAGTCGTTGTACTGGCAAATACGGCTTTTGTTTACAAAAACTACCTATATATGGCAAGCAAGCAAGTTATTGTAGAGCAAATCATACACAAGCAATCAAAGTGCTTCACAGTTGCAGAAAGAGAAATTACAAAAAACAATAAATCAATCAATAAAACATCAAAAAGTTAATAATGACAGTAAAAGGCAAGAGTGCAGATAAAATACTTTCAGTTTCATATGCACGGGTAAAAGAGCTGTTTTCAGCCTGGATTAACATTGTCAGAGTTGAGCTGTCTACATCCTCATGAAGACTGTTCAGATTTAGCTGCATGAATATATGGAATATTGGACTTTTTATCACGTAAACTCGCACCAAGAGCAAAACTCACATGCACTCTGTTCTCGCGAGGGCCGTTTCTGTGCCTGGCGCAGCATCTGGCGCCGGAGCTGGCGGAGCTGGCCACAGTGTCAGCCGGACTCACTGTGAGTGGTAGTTTGGGGCAAACCCGGACAGGATCAGGACCGAACCCGGATCGTAGTTAATGTGAGCTGGGGGTAACGACCTGCTCACCCCAGAGTATCGATCTGTCTTGTCCTATTCATAGCCGAGCAATTACCTGCCAATTGTTCTGTTGTTAGCTGAGGTGCCACCTCATTGGCATGACAGCGCCCTGGCTGCGAATGAGATTAGCATAAAGTGGAGACAGATTAAATCTGAGCCCACCATTCTGGTTCATGGCGGGATTCTCTTTCTTGACATAAATAGCTTCCTTCGCTCCTCGTTCAAAACCAACGTTCGTCTTTAGCTAAAATTTCGACCTCTCTGTCCTCAAAGGACTGGTTGGTGGTTTTGATATGGAGGTGCACAGCAGACTGGGGGCCGCTTGTGGTTTCTCTTCGGTGTTGATAAAGTCTCTTCTGTAAGACTTTTGTTTTGTTTCTCCAATATAATGTTCTTCTAGTCTTCTTCTTTGCACCGAGTAGAATAAACCACATTGCTTTGTTTGTGGCTCGGCGTTTTGTCTTTGGGATGAACTATGTCTCATTGTGTTCACAGGTTTGTGGTACACTGGAATCCTGTGCTGCCTAAAGATTCTCTGAAGTTTCTCTGAGACCCCGGCTACATATGGCACAGAGAGATTCCCTTTCTTCTGGGCTCTGTAGTCTGTCTGTCTTGCTCTTTAGGTCTTTTTTCCCTTTGTGCTTTAGTGAAAGCCCAGTTACCATAGCCACAGCCTGAGAGGGCTCTCTGGACATGTTGCTCCTCTTTGGTCTTTCCTTCTGCACTGGTAGGCACCTCTTTAGCTCTATGTCTGAGCGTCCTGATGACCCCTAGTTTGTGCTGGAGTGGATGGTTTGAGTCAAACATCAAATACTGGTCAGTATGAGTTGCCTTACTGTAAACCTCTGTCTGAAGTTGTCTGTTTTCCCCTATGATAACTTTACAGTCTAAAAAGGCAAGTTTGTTCTGCTTAGCATCCTCCCGAGTAAATTTTATGCTGGGGTCCATCGCCATAATGTATTTGTAAGTGTGAATAAATCAACATTAAAATTGTGAGCAGTAAAATTAATATCTGATTTGAACATGTAAAGCACTCATTTTCTCACGACATCGAGCACAAAGTTAAGTTACAAACAGACAGGACACAGTATTTTGCACTGGTGAGTCTGTGGAGGAGGAAAATGCTGAACCTAAAGCAGCTGCAGTGAACCACAGTTACAGAAACATAAAGTGGGACAGATGAAAAGTCCAGTCTGATGGAGGTCACTGTCATTAATTAATAATACATGAATTATTTACCAAATATTTTGTGTGTGTGTGTGTTTTATTACAAAAACACAAATTGAGTTTCTGGCCTTTGAGTTGGTATTTCTAACTTTAAAGGATCTGTATCATGCTATTTTAGCCATTCCAAAGTAAACTATAGGCATTTATATGATATATTGTACCTCTACCGCTATGGAGTACTGTTTTTTGTGAGAAATATCAGTATTTTCTGGAGGTATTTTTCAAACCCGGAAGACAAGACGCTTCGATTCAGTTAACTCCGCCCCTCTCTCCGAGTAGATGCAGCCCATACAACTTTAGCAGTAAAAGAAATATAAATATCGCTGCAAAAAGGGAAGTTACTTCACAATGCAGTTATAAGGAGTTGACATGTACAACACAGCTTCATAAATGGCTAACACACACGCTAACACGCGTTTTGCATTACATTACAGACGTCGGGCACTTCTGGTTTGACACTATGACGTAAAATATGTCAGAGTGTCACAACTCAGTCGTTTACCAGGAGAGGGCGGAGCAGCTGTTCAGAGAGCAGGATTCAGGAGGCTTGCTTAGAACTACGTGAATGAAGCCAAAAAACACTCGGGTGTTTTTGATAAGGAAATAGCATAACAACATGATTAAAAGCTCCAAAAAGTCCATTTTGCATGATACAGGACCTTTAAAATACAAGTAGAAGCCTTATCAAAACACCCTCAAGCTTTTAAAAATCTGTCTGGGTAATGTGGAGTATATTTAAGAGCATATTAAGGGCTTATAAAAAATAGAAAATTGTCAAATCAATATTTAGTCTAAAGACGTTTTGTGTATTTCGGCACCCGACCAACATTACATTTTTGGCCCCCGCTCCAAATTAGTTTGACACCCCAAGATACGTCATATGTATGAATTATTAAAAAATAACTAAATATTCTTACATACCTTACCTTTAAGATTTAAGTCTTAAAAAACATGCACAAACTAAAAACAGAAAATTGCCAACACTACACAGCATTGAGGGCACCCAAGACAAAAACAAATGCTACAGTGTACAGGATGTTGCTATTCATTTACACGACAGTATGTATTGCTATTGACACGTCTTCTAGATATTCTGTCACTCCATTTATCGCTTCTTGGCACAGTACACACAGCCTTTAACAGAACCCTCTGCGTTCCCCTTTGGTAACTCTGTTTTATCATTGTGTTTGTTTGTTCACAGGTTATAACAGGTGATAACACTTAACACAGGAAGAGCTGAAGCATCTCTGTTACATTCATGGCCCCGAATGAAAGAGGCTGGGGTGGTTACAGAAAGGTGCTACTGGAGAATTGATTTGATGCATTCAAAACACCGCAGCAAAATCAATACGCTCACTACAAACCCACAAGTGACTTAACGGCACACACTGGGACCCTGGGAGCAGACAGAGCTAATGTCACCACAGTCTGTTGTTTGTTGTTGAATCTCTTAGCACATACGGTATAACCTCAGATACATTCTGTTTCTCTGTTGTGCTGCGCAACAGTAGGAGTCCAAGACGGATGCTAAACGGGTATTAACTTGGCTCCTTAATTTAGCTGGTGGTGATTTGTTAGCTCGTTTATGGGGTCGGCCCATTAGTCCGACCACCCGTTAGTCCAACGTCTTATTACGTCGTTACGACGTCTCATTATTCAGGAAAGAGTCCACTGACCTTAAGGTTAGGGCCAATGGTTGTATATGGCTCTCTAATCCACAACACAACTGGGTTAGAGATTTTGGACTAATGGCATCTCTGCTCAATGGTACATTTTCGGAATAATCGGAGACGTGGGGTTTGTCAGACCAATGGCATGGCACCCTCCTACGTCATTTCTATGGAAGGCTATCCGGGGAATGTTTGGTGGTAATGGTTGCTATGAGGTATGCTTGGACAATGATCATTTTGGGGTGAGGTTTTGCGAAAGGTCAATTGTATAATGATAAGTGAAGCACTTAAGATTTTACAGCCTAGCTTGGAAAGTCATGGAGTCATATTGGACTATACATAGTAAATCAAATTACTGACATGCTATATTTTCTATTATTATTATTACTATTACACAATACGTGTACAAAGCACACTGGTATCCAGCTGTTGTATATGAAGAGAAGCAGGAATCTTGAAGACAAACAAGTCAAAAACATACAGGGTAGTTGCATGGTATTAAACTTGGTCTCATTTCTTGATTTTTACTGGGAGACTTTCTCCATATTTTTCAGATACAAAAGCCACCTGAGCCAGGAAGCAATGTCTGGCTTCTTAGTTTAGAAACATTTATCCATCATGTCATGCTCCCTGTGACATAATGAACATAATTAAGTGTTCTGCACATTCAATCACAATTGGCTGCATGTTGGAAACATTATCCGAAGCTGACTCAATCATGTACTTAAATGTTCTTAATGAGCTAATTACCTAAAATAAAGGGTGTTTGTTACTTTGTGATTTAAATCTTCATCACAAAGAAATTAAATTGTTTGTATTTACAATTGCATACTGCATATAGAATTCCTCGTTATATAAATTATACATTAATATAATAAATTAAAATATTTTGTGTAGCAATTCAATTAATTATGTAATTAAGTAATTATGACATTTTATTTCATCTGTACAATGGGGATTGCAGATAAATAAGCACGGTGGCTAACAGCTGTGGTAACGACTGGGCTTCACATTTATTCAACAGCATACCAATTGACTTGTATGATAAACTTACTTCTTAGCCACAGGAGGAGGAAGTTCTCTTTTTTCTTTTTCGTTTGTATTGTTTTGTTGTTGTTGCATAATGTGTACTTATGCTTACCACTTCAGTAAGAGTAATGTCTGTTGCAACCAGACATTACTCTTACTGAAGTGGGAGTCTTACCCAGAACACAGTGACAGTCCATGCTCAGACTAAGCTCGAAAATGCAAATGCCATTTCAGAACTTCGGATATTATAACAAAAGCTGAGACCCTCCCATATCTTGTAACCACCAAAAAAACGCACCAAAAACATTGTAAAGAGAAATAAAAGTATGTAGGCCGCACGTGTCTATACTGCAGCTGTCCATGCTGTTATAAGTGCATTTGCTTGCTTTTGATGAATATAACCCGCGCTTCGCTTTGTCCCTCCATAATATTTCAGCGGTGAGAGAATTAAACGCATTCATTTTGCACCCGAAGCAACGTTATGGCGCGGGAGGGCACCCTTCAGCTCCCACCGTTATTGCGTCTTTCTTCCGTTGGAGTTCTTTCATTAGAAATAGTTGCATGTTTTTGGTCCCTGGTGCATTGACCTTGATAACATCATGACACAATATTCAGTATGACCATAAATAGCTACATTAAATCGTCGAATAAGCCGCAAGGTTCAAAGCGTGTGAAAAAAGTAGCTAGTAATTACGCTACCTCAAAATACTTTGGTCAAGCAAAAACAATAAACTATGTGTAGGAACAAAGAGCCCTTTTGAAATTAATTAATGGGGAATGAAGTGAAGTGACGCACTCTAAAACAATCCGAAAATAGCTGAACTCCTGCTGCTGTGTATAGCCCATTAATTAAGTATCTTCACCTCTGGGTCACTAATGCGGTGATGAGGTGACAGCCGGTGTCAGAGAACAGCCGACGTGGATCCACTGAATTTGCTGAGAAATTCTCCATTTGCGGTGTAGCATAAGGTTATTGGCACCTGCCCTTGTCGCTCATCTTCCACATGATGCAGCGACTAATCTAGCGTACCCTTCCCTAGCTGCAAATGTGTTTAGTGAAGGGCAGATAAGAGCTGTCACATACAAAATCTTTTTTTTTTTCTCTCTGCCTGCCTCACCTTACTAGTAATGTCCTGGCTGATATAATAGCCAGAGATGATGTTGAGACGTGAATGGAAAGTAAGTAAGTAAATGGGACATTTGCACACTTTGAACTGATTGCCGTCTCTAGTCCAAGCAGCATTTGGATATTCTCACACATGGATGATCAAATTTAGTCAGTCTTCTCCTGACAAATGTCTGAAATTACCTTTACATCTTTTGTACTTCTCAAGAAAAGAAAAATATATCTATGTGCAAATAATTCACTTCACTAAGCATTAAGTTATACTATCTGCCCACTCACTTGCCATAGCTGTTAGAAGCATACAATCTAATTTAAAACATTTTATACAGAGGTGAGTAGCTTGCACAAGTTCAAAATATACATCTTCACAAATCATGACAGTATAGAAAAAACAATACTTTAACATATTGCATGATAATTACTGTGTTAATGTAATTTTACTGTCTGTATTCACAGCAACTTGCTGAAACTAGTACATCTTAAAATATGACCCACATAAATGTCCACCTTAACAGAAAATGTGTGGTATGCATACATTTTCCCCATAATTGCAAATCTTCCAAACCGTCCCAGCATTCAGCCAACCTAGTACAGGCCTTTAGATTCTATATTGGCAAAAGAAATGTATCATGAACAAACATTGCCACGCCTTGAGCATTGTGGGCAGTGGCATGCTCATGTGCTGCTGTTGTTGTTTTTTTTCTTCTGTTCAACCATATGCTACTTGGGGCAGAGACAGTGTAACTTCAAAGATACTTTTTTTTTCTCTACGCCTTTTCCTCCTCTGGTGATTTAATTATGTGATTTCTCTGTAATAATTAACCTGATTAAAAAGGAGGACAACAGGAAAACTGAGATATGGCCACACCTATATCAGTTGATTTCAGAGGTACTTTCAATTTTCCAGGGACAGTGGGAAAATAACATTGTTTATCCTGCAAGCTGTTTGGATGTGGTTCACTTTTAATGAATTGCACTAATTGTATTCTAAGAGACACCAAAAGTATCAGACGCTCTGGTGTTCCCAAACAGTCTCCCATCCATGTACCGACCAGGCCCTTCCCAGCTTAGCTTCCAAGGTCTGACGGGATCGGGCATAGCAAAGGAGGTATGGCCACTGCTTTGTGGATTAAGACCGTTTTCAGGTGTTAATTTGCAATGAGCGTTTTATGACAATTTAGCTGCTCTTGTATGTGTGCAATGAGGCTTTAATTGTGTCTGTTTGGTTAGTAGAAAACTAGTCAGTATCTAGTGTGACCACCATTTGCCTCAGAGTTGATCAGGTTGTTGATTGATGGTCCACTCCTCTTCAATGGCTGTGTGAAGTTGCTTGATGTTGGCAGGAACTGTTTTTATTACTTATTTTTTATCAAAATGCTGTGTTATATGTTTTAAGTTGCACGATTGTACCGAGAAAAAATCCTAGTTCTCAAACAATGGCAATAAATACTATTTTGATTCTGATTCTGAACACGCTGTATATCATGTATTGTGGCGAGAAAGAAGGAGACACAAGCAAGCTTCCAGGCCCCCCCCCCCCCGAACACCCAGAAGGGAAACCGGCACAAAATCAGTCTCTCAATGGGAGCCTAATCAGCCAAAACTTCAAGCAGCAGCAGAACAGGCCCAACAGTGTCCATAACAGGCTGAGAATCACTGTCAGTGCGAGGAGGCAGAGCAGGGGGCCTGGAAGGAGGACGGCCACGTCGAGGAACCTGGGCTGGCAACACAGCTTCGTCTGCCAGAACATACGCCGGCTTAAGGCGATACAGAGTCACCAACTCCCTGCGCCTGCCCATATCCAAAACGAAACCCTTGGCACGGCGTTCAAGTACATGGAACGGACCATTATAAGGAGGCTGGAGGAGCGAGCGGTGGGCGTCACGGCGCACAAAAACAAAATGGGCAGACTGGAGTGCGGTGGGCACGAACGACCGCGGAAAACAATGGTGCATAGGGTTCAGTTACTTTAGACATGGCAAATGTCAACGGTTTATGGTCCACGTGAACTGTAAACGGCTTTCCAGCAAAAAACGAAAATGCAGAGTAGCCAAAAACAGTGCCAACAACTCCTGGTCAAAAACGCTGTACTTAGCTCGCAGTCCCGCAACTTGCAGCTAAAAAACGCAAGAGGCTGCCACGCGTCTGCCACCCACTGCTCCACAACAGCCCCAACAGCTAAGTCGGAAGCGTTGGTTGTCAGGGCGATGGGAGCATCTGGATCAGGGTGAGCGAGGAGAGCTGCACTAGCTAACGCAGACTTAGCTCCATCAAAAGCAAAAATTTCCGGTCCGGTGTCCAGACGACGGTGTCAGTGGCCTTACGTGAACGCAAAGAATCGTAAAGCGGCTGTAGGAGGTGGGCAGCGCGAGGAATAAACTTATTGTAAAAATTCACCATGCCCAAAAACTCCTGTAAGGCCTTGACCACAACTGGACGGGTAAAATCTGCCACCGCCTGGACCTTAGCAGGCAAGGGAACTGCGCCTCGTGCGGAAATGCGATGGCCTAAAAAATCGATCATCGGCAACCCAAACTGACATTTGGCTGGGTTGACAATCAGGCCATGAGAGTCTAAACGCCGGAAAACTTCCCTGAGGTGCGTGTGGTGCTCTTCAGTAGACGAGCTGGCCACCAAAATGTCGACCAGATAGACAAACACAAAATCGAGACCGCGCAACACTGAGTCCATCAACCTCTGAAAAGTCTGCGCCGCCTCCTTGAGGCCAAATAGCATGCGGAGGAACAGCATCAATAAGCCTGCGGTTAGCAACATCAACTAACAAGACATGAGCACATATAAAATCAGCACCAATGATTGGAACAGTCACAGAGGCAACTACAAAGTCCCACTCGTACTCACGCCCGTGGAAACACACAGTCGTCCATTTTGTACCAAAAGTTCCAATGGAAGAACCATTTGCAGCGCTCAGCAATGGGCCACCGCCACGGCCCAACACATCTGGACCGGAGGGATGGACCAAACTCTTCTGAGAACAGGAGTCCACCAAAAACGATGTCCTGACAGGGAGGTCTTTAATGAAGAGCAGCTCACCTCGTTCACCAGCGTCCACAGCTGCCACTGAGCGCTGGCCACTGCGTTTCCCGACATCTTGAATGTGCACGGCGGGACACAACGCTTCGCTTTGCCGCCAAACCTCCGGTGGTAAAAACACAGGGAGCTCCCACGACAACGCGTCCTCATGCCGACTGCAGCTACCACCGCTGGATCCTCCGTCGACATCTGCTGGGGCACTGCCGTCGTGCTCTGCACCGCAAAATGCCTGGTAGTCAACAGGACCCGGTCCGCTTCCTCTGCGAGGCCCCGGTAATCACCAGCGGTGAGACGAGGAGAGTTAGCCAAAACTGCTCGTACCTGTGGCGGGAGCTACC
This sequence comes from Neogobius melanostomus, assembly GCA_007210695.1. Lineage (NCBI taxonomy): Eukaryota > Metazoa > Chordata > Actinopteri > Gobiiformes > Gobiidae > Neogobius > Neogobius melanostomus. Next base: position 2,421,361 of record VHKM01000073.1, on the reverse strand, counting down.
GCAGGAAAATGTGCGGTAAAAGGAAACCGCCGTCATCCGAACCAAGGAGCAATAGCATATTGTCCATTAGGTCCACGGCCGTACTGTCCCCCAATCCAGGCAGGGTGAGAATCTTATCTGCCCTCTCCGCCGAGGAGAGACTGTACCTCCGCAAAAGCAGCTGTTTGAGAGCGGCGTATTTCCCATGCGGAGGAGGGCTACGTAGCAACGGTATAGCCCCGCGGGTAGACTGCTGATCCAGGGCAGAAACCACCAAGTAGTATCTGGAGTCATCCGAATCCACACCCCGGAGGAGGAAAAGTGCCTCGATGTGCTGGAACCACGAAGCTGGATCAATCTGCTAAAACTCTGGAAGTTTCTCAGCAGAGGCGGTGGGAAATAGAGCCGGTCGTGAGAGCGGGAGAGACGGTGAGGACGTTGGTCACGTGTCTTCATTTGACCGATTGTGTGTATCATAAATTGCAGTGGTAAAATTCAGTATAAATCACTAGCTGTCTATCAGTGTGCCATAGTCCATGTCAAAGGCATTTCAAGATGTGTGAAAGGCTCTTGCAACGAAAAGAAACCGCAGCTCTACTCAACGCTCTCAGAAATAAAACAAGTATTGCCAAACTAGAGGAATCCATTTCCTGGTTTTATGACATAGTGTTTGTTAATATTAATTAGTGTTTGTGAATACAACTTCAGTACTTGACAATGGAGACACGCAATTATAACCTAAATTGTTTTAGTCTTAATGTGTTTTATGCATTGTTGTTTTTATCTTTTTGTAGTTTTAACTCTGTAACTTTGTTTTGAAAAGTGCTATACAAATACATGTATTTTTTATTCCCAGTCATGTGATGCTGATCTTAGCCCCATCCACACACACAATTGATACAGCGTGGTTGAGTCAGTTGCATCTCATTCGTTCCATTTCGAGCATCCAGCAATCCCCAAATGTGACGTCACAAACATTTAACTGATAACCATCACAGGGCATCAAACAAGTACGCAGTACACCAAAATCAAAACAACATCATTACTTATCAGTGTGAAAAGCTGCAGACTACCGGAGTATAAAACGCGCTAGCTAAAAATGGCCAAATGAAGAAAAAAACAACAGGGTTAGTAGGCGTACGGTATGCTAACAATGGTTAGCGACATGAAGCATAAACACAAACTGAATAGGTGTCTGGCATGTTAATGTCACATAAACAGTTCGTAAAATCAGTCTCACTCCAAATCACTAAATCCATTGAAATCTTCATCACCTTGGCAACTACCTGGGCATGGAGGCGTAACTGCACCATTGACAAACCTCTCCCGGCAGCACGTTTTCAAGCTCTCATTTGTGAACTTGTTCCTCTAGCTGTGGCCATCTAGATTTTAGCCCGCAATTACACTCAACAAAAATATAAACGCAACACCTTTGTTTCTGCTCCCACTTTTCATGAGATGGACTTAAAGATCTAAAATTCATTCCAGATACACAATATTACCATTTCTCTCAAACATTGTTCACAAATCAGTCCAAATGTGTGATAGTGAGCACTTCTGCTTTGCTGAGATAATCCATCCCACCTCACAGGTGTGCCACATCAAGATGCTGATCTGACATCATGATTAGTGCACAGGTGTACCTTATACTGCCCACAATAAAAGGCCACCCTGAAATGTGCAGTTTTTTGCTTTATTGGGGGTCTGGGGACTCAGAACCAGTCAGTATCTGGTGTGACCACCATTTGCCTCATGCAGTGAAACACATCTTCTTCGCATAGAGTTGATCAGATTGTCAATTGTGGCCTGTGGAATGTTGGTCCACTCCTCTTCAATGGCTGTGCGAAGTTGCTGGATATTAGTGGGAACTGGTACACGCTGTCGTATTCGCCGGTCAAGCACATCCCAAACATGCTCAATGGGTGACATGTCCGGTGAGTATGCTGGCCATGCAAGAACTGGGGCCGTGCATTATCTTGCTGAAACATGAGGTGGATGTATGGCACAACAATGGGCCTCAGGATCTCATCACGGTATCTATGTGCATTCAAAATGCCATCAATAAAATGCACCTGTGTTCTTCGTCCATAACAGATGCCTGCCCATACCATAACCCCACCACCACCATGGGCCACTCGATCCACAACATTGACATCAGCAAAGCGCTCACCCACACGACGCCACACACGCTGTCTGCCATCTGCCCTGAACAATGTAAACCGAGATTCATCCGTGAAGAGAACACCTCTCCAACGTGCCAGACGCCATCGAATGTGAGCATTTGCCCACTCAAGTCTGTTACGGCGACGAGTTGGAGTCAGGTCAAGACCCCGATGAGGACGACGAGCATGCAGTTGAGCTTCCCTGAGACGGTTTCTGACAGTTTGTGCAGAAATTGTTTGGTTATGCAAACCAATTGTTTCAGCAGCTGTCTGAGTGGCTGGTCTCAGACGATCTTGGAGGTGAACCTGCTGGATGTGGAGGTCCTGGGCTTGTGTGGTTACACGTGGTCTGCGGTTGTGAGGCCGGTTGGATGTACTGCCATATTATCTGAAACACCTTTGGAGACGGCTTATGGTGGAGAAAAGAACATTCAATGCACGAGCAACAGATCTGGTTGACATTCCTGCTGTCAGCATGCCAAGTGCACGCTCCCTCAATGCTTGTGGCATCTGTGGCATTTTGCTGTGAGACAAAACTGCACATTTCAGGGTGGCCTTTTATTGTGGGCAGTATAAGGTACACCTGTGCACTAATCATGATGTCAGATCAGCATCTTGATGTGGCACACCTGTGAGGTGGGATGGATTATCTCAGCAAAGCAGAAGTGCTCACTTTCACACATTTAGACTGATTTGTGAACAATGTTTGAGAGAAATGGTCATATTGTGTATCTGGAATGAATTTTAGATCTTTAAGTCCATCTCATGAAAAATGGGAGCAGAAACGAAGGTGTTGCGTTTATATTTTTGTTGAGTGTAGCTTTTTTTGTTTTCTTCATTGCGGTAAGAGTAACCTCCGCTTTTCGCCAGTCCCTCGCAAGTTTCTCACTCATTCCAAACTTTCTTTCTGCTGCTCGATTAGCCTGCAGTGCCCTCTAGCGATGTGTGAAATTATATATTTGAATAAAAAAATAAAATAACATATTAGTCGCTCCGGAGTATAAGACGCACCCACAGCCAAACTATGAAAAAAAGTGTGACTTACAGTCCGGAAAATACGGTAACTATGAAATCTGGGCAAATAAGTGTATCCTCCTCAAACTGTACCTCTGAGAGACTAAGTTTTCAAGCCAATAATTAATTATGTTACTTAATGTGTCTTCTTGTTTTATGTTGTATTCATGTTTTATGTTAATTATTTGGCATGCAAATAATTGCCCAATACATTTACGGGAAATATGTGGGGTAGTGACATTTAATATGTGATGATTTCTTGTTTATAACACAATAATTTTCAGAGATTTGCGGGAGATGTGGGGTCCCTGTGGAGCTCCTTAACAGCAGAGCCACAAGAAAAGAATATTAATAACCCAAGCATCTTGCCATAACTTCAACTTCCACTGTATCGGATTGAGATCTTTTAACAAACCCAGCAGGATTCAAATCTCTCAGGACCGTCGCTGAACTAAAAAAGAAAATCAATAACAAAATTCTGATCGACAGCATGTCCAATCAGTAGATTCCTTGTTGCATAAAAGCCTTTAAGTGGTATTAATAGGCACAGGTTAAATGCTTGAATTACAATGTTGATTTATTCACAGTTACAAAAACATTTATCATGATATAAAGATGCTTGTGTTATATCTTTTGTTTTGGTTCTCAGGCCGATTGTCCAGTCAGAAAGCAAAAGTAATTTCATACTTTTGGTTGCCAGATCCAATGGCTGAAACCACTTAACAGTAAACACAAAAGGACTCTTTCTGAACTACATATTTGCCTCCCAAGTCCCTGCATCTGTTCCCAAATTTAAGCTCAAATTAGTGACAATGCAGGGCGGACTCTAGTTCAGTGAATATGAGATATGTATAAAGGTAAACATGTTTCATAACATTTGAACATGTATAAAGAGAATTGAACATTTATAAATATGCAAAAATATAAATATGTTTACATGCATGCGACCCATATAATGTTCATTAACATGCACTGTCCCAACCAAATAAACCAATAAATAAATAAACCTGAAGAATTTTAGCTTTAAACTTAGAAATTCTACAACTTTCTTTCTTACAAATACACGTTCAATACCCAGATTTGTTTTAAAACTATTTGTAGCCTATCTAAAAATTTGGAAAAAGCAGGTAGTGGGACAAGAAGGGGACTGTGATAATTGCAGTAGTGATGTTCGGGTCTGCCAGGTTTTTTTTTTTTTTTCAACCCACGGTTTCTAACCTGCCTCGGCCAACAACCGTTAAAAAAGTATTCATTATAAATATAGGCCTGAATGGACCACGGCTTTAATTCCAACTGTGCAGGTGCTTGAAAGTTTCTTAAAACTGGCAACAAGATGCAAATCTGCTAGAAGCAGCAATAAGGCACTATGTTAGGAGAATAAATCTTTGGTTTTAATCATTACCACATGAACTGAACTGGCATGTCTCATGCTTAATTTAAGAAATTGTAAAATACTTGCATATTTTACAATCTGTGAATATAAGTTGTTTGGGGGACAATTTGGTTAGCTTTTGAAGGCTTCAGTTATAATTTCTGGATATTTTGGAGCCGAGCCAGAACGGATTGAAGAGCTTCCTTTATGTTCATATCCGCCGCCATTGCCGAACTACAACTAGCAAATGCGACGCAAATGCTTGACGTCACCGACAACACCCACCTCCCCCACTCGCTGAATGGTAGGTTGAAATTCAACCGATGAAACGCAGCCACTGAGATCAATCCCAGACGTACATGTAGGGAAAAGTTTACGGATGGCAAAGGCCAGGCTACCACAGACCTAAATCAAGGTTTACTCTTGCCACAGTGTTTGCTGCAGCACTTTGTATTGCAGTCATGGTGTTTACATGACAGCATGGAAATGTTATCCATTAACATTTCCCATAGTGACTCCATAACTAGTCGGATCCATTTCATTACAAAGTGCCACATTCATTTTATCCCCAAAAGTAATTATAGCATGTGGTTGATCTAAAGTGACTTTGTACCGACAGGTGTTAATTTCAGTCAGAGTATAGGGGCAGAATGTGCAGATAAACAGAGCTGTTTAGGGCTGACAGACAGGTGCTCCGGGTTTCAATTATGAGTGCAAAGTGTCTACCCTCTGAGGCTCTTTGAAAGTCAACACACAAAGACAAACTCAATTTATAGTCTAATGGATTCTAAAAATGTAATATACGGTATCTCTGGGCTGCTTTCTTCATCATTTGTTATAACAGCAAGTCATGTCTCTGTCCATCTCAATTGATTCGATGAAACTGATAAACTGCATGTGAATTTTCTTTTCTATTTTCAAACTGGACGTTCTCCTTACCTCAACCCATTCTCTACATTTAACTATGGAACTGTGTATTGTTATATAACATGTGTGTCAATATTTAAACTGCAATTGATTTAACAGATTGGCCACACTGGATGAATTTATGTAACCTTTACATTACTGTATGTACCATATTGTGTAAAAGTTACTTCCAAAAGCTACTACTTTCTTAATCTATTTCTTCCTTTCTAAAAATAAAAAACAGTGGGTGATTTTTATTTACAGTGGGAACCATATGTTTACATACACTTCATAAAAAGACACATTTATATATATTTTTCTCACTGTCTGACATGAAACCAGAATTAACTTTTATTTTGTTCAGGTAAAGTAGAATTAAAAAAAATATTTTTATTTCTTCTATATCTCTCATTTTTGTGGCATTTTTTTTTTTAAATTCTACTTTACCTAAAAAAAACTTTTGATTTCACGTCATATAGTGAGGACAAATGCAAATGTGTCGGTTTATAAAGTGTATGTAAACATATGGTTCCCGCTGTACATTGTATTTGGGTGATTTTGAAGAAAGCTGAAGCAGACAATAATGTTTTTTATTTGTTTGCTGCGATAAGTTTCACACATGCTCAGTGTGTCTAGCTTTTATACTGTTTTGAGTGACAATTGATACTGTCCTGCTCAAAGTCAGTTTCAGTGCATGTTCAGTAAATTGCGGATTATAAAGGCTGAGATTAACATAAAGTGAAGTGATAGTTAGTAAGATTAAACATTTTACAAACTTAATAGATTGCGTATAATTCACCACCTGGTTCTGAAATTTGACATAACATAAATAATAAAAAGTAAGTCACCAACCACTCCTTTGAGGATGGAGAGGTCAAGATTTTGTTCAAAGAAAAACGCTTACATGAGGAGTGAAAGAAGCAATTTTTGGGAAGAAGGAGAACCCCTCTATAAACATAAATGGCGGGCTTAGATTTCATTTGTCTCCCTGTTATAACAATCTTCTTCGCACCCAGCTGGCAGGGCTCTGTCATTTTAATGAGGCTGAAACTCAGCCCAGGACAGATCAATTGGCAGGTAATTAGCAGTGATCAAATGAGATTAGGACCATTCAGACTGAAACTCATGTGTCAGGTAGGTCATTAGTGTTTAGGACAACACAGACTCTTAAACCAGAAAGATGTTCACCTGCAGGTGAGAGTATCTGCTAATAGAGGGGAGGGACTTAGCCAAGCGGAACTCCTCCCCATGGTCTTTATCCGGACTGCGGGATGAACTGAACTTTAGTGCGCTGACGAAGCCCTTTGGATGAGAAGCGAAACGCTCGAGACTTCAACAACAGTACAGAAGACGACTCAAGAACTTACATTGAAGATGAACAACTCCTGTACGACTGAGAGCCTACACAGACAATAAATAAGTAATAAATAATTATATATTTTTCCAAAAGTCCCTTCCTTTGTTCGATTGACATATTGTTCCTATGTGCTTTAGTAATTTTGTGTTGACTTTTTATGTTATATTTTCTTTTCATTTTATTTTATATCACATGAATGCAGAGGATCAACACAGGAGGTCGAATGATTTTGCCTTGAGTCAGGAAGACGGCCTTACAGGGGCGAGGCTCACACTGTCACTCTGACTGTCATGATGCTAGGAGCATATAGTCAGAAACTTGCATTAAGTTAAAAATGAATAATCAAACGTGATGGCAGCAGTATCAAAAGCACTTTATAATAACACTTTAACTGCTGTACTTGACGGCTCTTCATCAGTATATTAATTTAAGTTACTGTACCTTTACTTGACACAATAATTCTGCACAATTAGCCACAGCACAAAAACAAGGTAAGGAATGTGTTAAAATTTAGATGTACTTGGAGACCACTCCTGAGGAACACCCTCTTGAAATCATGTAAGACAATAAAGACACAAATAGCGCCTGATGAGTGAGGATGCTAATTATGAAGATTATTTTGTATTATTCATGGCCCATTAACGTGAAATGGTGCCACTTTGCCGCAAACCTGTGTAGCATTCATCACAGTAAATATGCGCAGCTGCACACACTTTCTAAGTTTGGCTGCTAAGGTACAGCCCAGAGTCTCCCCGGAACAACAATCAATTCAACTGAAAACAGAGAAGTAAATAGTTTAAAGTTTCATCATTAAAAACCAGCACTGGGCTCCACATGAGGCATTGCCAAACAACAATATTTACTCTTCAGTGACACGCTAAAAGTGTTCAGGCATTGTAAACACTCAATCTTCTCTGATAGGAGTTTATTACAGCAAATGCAAATAGACGACGTTTTTGCTTTTAAGATCTCATGCTCTCATGCCAGAGACTGTTCTTTGTTGGAAAAGCTATGTGACTTTAATATAGTAACATGTAAATAAAAATAAATCTATTTTATCACAGAGAATAATGAGTCATTTAAAATTTTGTGGGGGTTTTTTAAACGTCAATCATCATTTTGATTTCAAGTTTGTATCTGGTATGAAACAAAAGACCTCATTCTCTCCCAAATATCTAATACAACTATACTGCACAGATGCCGAATTAATCTTGGGTGTGAATTGAACCTGGAAGACTAAATACTACAACGTCATCCAATCGTGGCGAGTTTATATAACTTATACCGGGGGTGTGCTGGGACCTCATTTCGGCCTGGGACTTTTATAATTTAGACTGGCCCACCCGATTTTAGCTCACCTTGTGGGGAATTCACTTTATAAATCAGAGGTTGTAGGGTCAGTGCCAGCTGATGACACGTTCTCTTTTCACATGGGCCGCCACGCACATAATCTCGGCCTGATGCATCTCCACAGTCTGCAGACCAGTTTATGCAAATAAAAATGGATCACTAATGCCTTTCTTTTTCTGCAGCACAGCCCTTTTTTTTTTCACTTTTTATTTACGCATACACTCATTTGTTTTCTCCACTGGATTGGACCGACGGCACCAACTTGAACTTGAAGGGGTTTTCCACTTGAGCACCCTTGACACGAATAGTATCTCCCTGCTTTCAGCGCAATGAATGAAAAGCGACCTGCAGACGTTTTTTTCGGATTTCAATACTCCTTATCTTAGACATGACAGTCTTTAACTAAATAACATTATTTATGTCTACAACAGCAGCCCAGGCTCCTGCTGCAGCCCAGTTAGAGCCTTTAGGCCAGTAAGAATGTGAGAATCCACTCCGTTATTATTATTTTTAATAATAATAATAATAATAAAATAAAATATATAAGACTAATGCATTAGTCTTATATAGCGCTTTTCCAGACGCTCAAAGTCGCTTTACAATTTGGTGCTTTATTCATTCACTCCATACTCGGTGATGATAAGCGAGGCAACCAGTCACATCAGCCACCACCACCAACCACTCACTCACTCACTACATTCGCTAGGCTTCCTGGTGTTACTGACCGGTCTCCCATCCAAGTACTAACCAGGCCCTTCCCTGCTTAGCTTCCAAGGTCTGACGGGATTGGGCATCGCAAAGGCGGTATGGCCACAAAGTGCTGCAGCCTACTCGGAAACATCTCGACTCTTCCGATAACCCAGCACGGCACTGCCAAACCCCGTCAAATTTATTTTGCAGTCAAATAAGCATTTCCTTTCGTGAAAAAGTAACCTTTATTTAGATCCATTATAAAAATACTGTTTGTTTATTTATTTGTTCTTATTATTTTGTTTTAAAGGCATGTCCCCTTGGGAGGAGGCCTCGGGGAAGACACAAGACACGCTGGACGGACCATGTCTCTGAGCTGGCCTGGTGTCGCCTCGGAAATCCCCCAAGAATAGCTGAAGGAAGTGTGTGTGGATAGGGAAATCTGGCCGCTCTTCTCTGAAGAAGAAGAATAACTTTATTTATATAGCGTCTTTCACAGACATAATCACAAAGTACTTTACACGAGACGATTACATTCACGCCATACTCAGTGGCTGCTCAGACTGCTGCCTCTGTGACCCCGTCCAGGATAAAGCGGAAGAAAATGGATGGATGGAATTTCTTTTAATAATGGCATGTTAGAAATTTAAAACTTTAGTCCAGTTCAATTAAAATTAATCTGCAATATTTTTCTAGTTAATTTTTGTGTTGTAAAAAAAGGTTTTTACTGGCCCTATACCAGATTTTTTGTTATTACAAACAATGAACGATGAAGCCGCTAAATTAAAATGTCAGTTGTGGTCTATATTAATTCCTAACTTTGCTAAGATATTTGTAGCATCCCAATTCTTCACAGGGACATTTCACAACTTGCAGGTCACTTTTCAGGGTCACTGTCACAGAAATGCAAGAAAACTCACCTGAGAGTTAATGAAATGGATTCAAATGCTTTATAATTAGATGCACAGTGTTTTTGCCACGAATGTCTAAGTTTAATGTATACTAAAGGAGGACAAAACAAATTAGAATTTTTGTCTACAATGGAAAACACCTGTATGACCGAGAGCTTACATGCAAACTTTTTTTTTTACCAGTCATTGCATGCGTTCACTTTTTTTCATCAGTACATTGTTAGAATAGAATTTCCATTGACATTGCACAAGACATAGATTGTAACATAATACATTTCCCACATGGGGGCAACTGTCATGTTCTGTCATGTTCATGTCCTCTTAGATACATAAGTCAGTGCTACCCCACCTCCTGCCTCTCATGCTGCACTTCTTCTCTCTCCTCACTCATTTGTACAGTTTCCATGGGGCCCGGACCACACTACAGGCTGGTATAATTACTGCCCAGGGCAAGTTTATCTTCTGACTCCTTCACACCAGCAACACACCCGGTGATGGGAGCTACCGGAGAACCGCCGATGTAACAGGTCATTACTCATAACAGTCTGAAGCAGCAATAGCAACCTCTACACAGCAGAGAAAAGGCCCTAGCCTCAATCAAAGAACATGGATTGCTTATCTGTGGCGAAAAATAACAGATCTTCAGTGCCCTTATCCTGGCTTTAGTTGGTTGACCTGACTGCAAAACTCCCCATTACTGATGAAGAAGACCAAAACAGCAGATCACAATAATCTGAGAAGGCACACACAGAGGATTTCTTTCTTTTTTTTAACCCCACAATTAGTGTGGCTGCTCAAAGATGGTTAGTGCCCTTACATTTCTTTCATGTAACTTTGTGGTGAGAAATACATCCTTCATCATTGGGCCCAAACCTTCATGGAATGTCTGTAAATACATCAGGGGCATATTTCCGCAACACAGGAATTTGTTTATTTATATTTATGGCAAATGGTCAGATAGTTTTCCCCTTTCATTATGCTAAATCCTGGCTATGTTAGCTTGCTATCTGTTACTACTAAAGTTAAAGCTTTTTATTACTACTTAGGAACAGAAAAACTATTTTGGCAAATGCACGCATTGCTCAAATCTTTGCCTCATTTTAGGAGGAAAACAGGTGATTTTAAAAGTTATTATTATAAGTTATTATTAAATGTAATATTGGTAATATGAAGCTACAATTAAATGATTGATTACTGTTATGTATTCCTTTGATTTTAGGAAAGTAAGTGTGCAGTATTCTAAATACAGTATTCCGTTACTACCCAACAGTGCTGTTAGCCTGGCTAACGTCAGACTAAAATCACAAGTGATATTATGACCCTGTCCCAATTCAAATCCTAGCTCTAGATTTGAACCCTTCCCCTAGATTTTGCGTGTTCCCGCTGAGGGGTAGGGTGTCCCAATACTTTAGGGAGCAAGAGGAAGTGGCTATCTCCCCTTGAAAAGGCCCCTTGGCTGCAAGTCAGCTCAGGAGCAGACTTGCGGCCAAGGGAGTATAAAGATGGCGGCTACCGGTGGATGCGACAATTGGACAGATGGAAGAATATATACGCAAATAAGCCTGTAAAAATTCTGAAATGTGTGTTGGAATGTGTTAGTTATGTAGATGTATATGGACTTTTAAGTTTTAGTTTGAAAGTCGCTATTTGACGGCGATCGTAAAAATGCCGAGTGCTTCTCAAGAGTCTGCCCGTCAATATACACTGACCGCCGGGTGTGTGCCCCGGTGTACATGCGGATGTTTCATGCTTATCCAGGTTCTCAATCTACTGACTCTGATTCAAGCTTACAGTAAACAAAATGGTCTCAAGCTGAACCCTTTCTCCTGTGGTGATAGAGGACTGAAAGTGTTGCTTGTTTACGTTCTACTTATGTGACATAGATGATGATTGATTGACCTATTGAAAACAGTAATGCATCATGTTTAATCGTTTAACAATAGACTGGATGCAAACTATACATCTGAATGTGTAGGCCGTCTTGTTTTTAGACACAATGGTAGTTGGCAGCTAAGTTGAGCAAAGAGCCAAAATTAAACAAAACAACATACCTGAAACATCCCGACCATCACAAACATACGGAGAAAGCGTCTGCTGTTTAGTATATTTACTCTCCGTTGATTTATCAAACGTAGATAAATCAACATGGCACACACAACAGGCAGGAGCTATGCTGGAACCGGCATTTTCACACGTTACAGTTTTTGCCTGTTGCTTGAACACTATAGACCCATGCTTAGACTAAAGTAACACAACTGGAAGCTTTTGTTACCATACCTCAAACACATGTACCCATACCTTAAACAAAAGTGCTGCTTTGCACTCTAGTTACAATTCTGCAACACACTTGGTCCTGCATACTACACTCTATTTCATTTTATGTATTTATTTGTTTATTAGTTTATTTGACAGGTACAGTACACATTAATGAACATTTCTGTAAATGTGTCAGTATTAGCTGCAAAGCTATTTTCAACTGTTGTCCCTGGGCAAGGTGTATAATGCCAACAACAATTATAAAACATAAAACAATTAAAAAGTTGAGGCTACATACTTACATAACAAATGTTGATACAATTCATACATTAATAACATCTGAATGTTTGTTCTGTGACTTGCACAATAGACTGGAGATTTTGGTGCAAGGGCAGGTCATACAGTTCAAACAGTCATTATAAGGATAAATATGTACAATTATTATTTACAAAGCAACACCTGTGCAGAGGATCCTGACACTTGGCTCAGTCCTGCACCAGGAGATCTGTATAGGGTCTAATGAGCACATCGTTGATTTGATTTCAACCAGTTTTTTCATTGAGTCCTAAATGTGTTAAACGTAGGGCATTCTCTTATAGTGAGAGGGATGATGTTCCAGATGTTACTGCCCCTGACTGAAAGAACAGTCGGACCAAGGGTTTAAAACCCTTGGCCAGAAAAAGACACTTTGTTCAAAAATGAAATATCAGGGTGCCATTTGGAAAACACATATATCCAAAATACAAAACACATCAGGTAATTGCAACCACTCAAATACACACCTGAAGACACTTACTTGCAAAATTGAACACCAATCAGCCAGCTACAAAAAGCCCTCAGTTTAGCCATTTCAACAACTTTGCAAGCATGGATGTAGGGAGACCGAGAGGCTACAGAGTCCTGGAAATGACATCAGACAAAAACATTTTGAGGGGTGAATACATACATACATACATACATAAATAAATGTTTTTGGACTATATATATATATATATATATATATATATATATATAAAATGTTTTCAGTTTTTTCGGGGCAACGAGATATTACAGTATGTCGGGGGAATTTTTCTTCGAATTTTTTTTGAAGAAATATAAAAATTACATTTTTTCCCCTTTTTTTTACACCACAAATTATCTGTTTTCCCCAAGATACATTATATGTGGTAAAAAAAGAAAAAGAAAAGAAAAAAAGTTTAAAAAAAGAAAGAAAACAACACAAAAGTATTTTTTTTAAATATTTCATCCAAAATTATTACAGTATTACTGTATTCTTTTTTTCACCACCCAAAATGTTTTTGTCTGATGTCACTTCCAGAATCAAAGACTACAGTTTTTTATATAAAGTAGAAAAGTAGAAGTATAAAGTGTGTTCCCCCTGAACTGAAAGTTTTGATTTGATTTGAATATTTTATTTTGAGCTCCCTATTCATATACTTAAATAGAGGTGCGTACAGACCAAACGCGACCACACCACCAACTTCCATCTTAACCCTATGTAGATGTGCTTCGACACGCTTCGAAATGTAAGCAAAGCTGTCCGCGCGTATGAAGCGTAGCAAATGCGAGCGGATGATGATAAACGCGCATCAAAGCCAGTGAGAACAGCGCGGTACACTGCTTCAGGCCGGACTCACACCAAGCGGGAAAAAAACGCTTTCCGACGCTCAGCTTGCTCTACTACCTTGGCCAGCCCCCTTGTGCAGGAGCACGTGGAGGTGGGGTTGGCGCCACCAGGGGGTGGCCAGGGGTGGCCGTGGCCACCCCATTGGCCACCCCACTGGCCAGTGTTAATTGTAGTACTGTAGTATCAGTTATGAATATTTTCAGCCCAAATTCACAGCCAGCCAGGCAAGCCGCTCTAGACCTTTGATCGTACGCTGTAGCCAGCTCTCCCCCCTCCCCCTCCCTCTCCCTGTGGCTGTTGCACGCTCAGACACCAACAGCTCAGCGCGTGCCTGCCGGTCAGGGTTGCCAGATGTACGATAACTATACTGTACGATAATTCTGACCCCTGTACGATGTACGATCAATAATTTGGTTTGCCACCCCAAGATTTTAAGTGGCCCCATCTGGCCACCCCTATGAACAATTTCTGGAGGCGCCACTGGGTTGGAGACGCAGCTGAAGTGCATGAGCCAATTACGCACAGGTGTCTGTCAGATCATGTTCTGTGGTTGGTGGTCGCCGCCGGAAATGGCTCTGTATTTGCATAGCGTTGAAAAAATGTCAACGCTATGAAAAATACAGAGCCGCTGCGGCCGCCCGTGTATTGTGCCGCTCTCCTGTGGATTTCCGGAGGCTTCTTTCCGGTCGCCAGGCAGCATAGGGAATGAATGGAAGCTCGCCGCTCTCTTCTCTTCCGCCGCTCTAGGTGTGAGGGCGCCGTCACGCACTCAAGTAATCTAATCCAGTGGTTCTCAACCTTTTGGAGTCGCGACCCCCATAATAACAATTAATGGGCTTCGTGACCCCCGCCCACCGCCGCTACCCCCCACGCCACACACACATAGCCTAATGACTTTCTTTATGATCTTTGTTACACAAATAGAATGATTATTTCTTTCATTTTAAACTTTTATTAGATGGGGAATGCATAGGAAATTAGGAAATGCTAAGCCTACAGCTTTTCTTTTTTATAACAAAAACATGGCTAATAAAATTCAGCCTTTTTTGTCCTTGTTGTTGAATGCGTAATTTAATAATTATCTGAATATAACCGACCAACAGAAAGAAACAATAACTATTTACATTTATTCATGACATTAAATTGACAATATTAATGAGATGGCTGTGCCTGCTTCTTTGAACAAAGTAGTGGTATTCTTGGCTTTATTTCAGACACTGACACGCGAAGGTCATCCTCAACCCTCCTCAGCTGGGATCTGTATTTGTTTTAATGTCAGCGCAGAAAATGTCTTTTCGCAAAGATACGTTGACGCAAACGGATACAGTACATTGCAGCCTGTGCTAACGCTGGGTACTCTGGGGCAACCGACAGCCAAAACTCTTCCAGTGTGCGCGTTGGAAAAACGGACTGTACTGTGCGGTCAGAGGAGAGTTCCAGCAGGGCGTCCTGTAGCTCTGACGGCAGGTGCGGCGCATTGGACGAGGCGAAAGGATCACGTATCCAGTCATGGATCTATGGCGCGTCCTCTTGGGGGAAGTATTTATTGAAACTTTGACTAAGGCTCCTGAGATGGGAACTTATTACATTTTTAAGTGCACCAATGCTTATGTCGTAACTGTCCATGAAGTCATCAAGCTCGGGGAACATATCAGCGCAGCCCTCATCCATACGCACGGCCCATCGCTCCAGCTTTCTTTTAAATGCAGTGATTTTATCAGAAAGTGTAAGGACATTTGCGTTTGGGCCCTGAAGAGACGTGTTTAAGATGTTCAGTCTGTCAAAAATGCTGGCTAAATATGCGAGGCTTGCAACCCACTTAGGGTCAGAAAGGTGTTCAGCGAGTGGGAACCGCAGTCAGATAAAAATATGCGAACTTCTTCACGCAGCTCAAACAATCTTGTTAACATTGCCACGAGAAAGCCATCTAACTTCTGTGTGAAACAACAGCGCTTCGTGTTCTGATCCCATTTCATGACAAAGTTGAGCAAACAATCTGCTTTGGACAGGCCTGGCTTTAATGAAGTTCACCATCTTAACGGACGTTTGGAAAACATTGCGCAGCTCTGGCTCAAGACATTTACTGGCAAGTGCTTCCCTGTGGATCATGCAGTGTAGAAATTTTACATGAGGAGCAACCTCCAATACGCAGGCTTTAAAGCCTTTTCTCGAACCCTGCATAGTGGCTGCCCCATCTGTGCAGACTGACACGCAGCTCGCCCACCGCAGTCCTGCCTTCTCCAGGTCGCTGTCCAGCTGCGTAAAAATGTCCCGTTAAAGTTAACAGCTGCGCGGCTCCTGACAGATCTGTGCTCTCATCTATTTCGCCAAAATGTATCCCCCCCCCCCTGCCAGGTTGAGAACCACTGTTCTAATCTACACGTGCGTTCATTTACGCAGGGACTGGGCTCAAATAGTGAGCACAAGTGTCACCTGTTACCTGCAGCAGTGGCGCAAAAAGGGCATACGCAATATATGCCTTGCATAGGGGCGCCAATTAGTGATGTGTCGGTCGTGAACGATCCGGCTCTTTTGAACGAGTCTTTACAGTGAACGATATGAACGGGTTTGCGGATGTTTTTTTATTTATTCCTCTTTGGGGGAGAGGCGTCACTTTAGTTGTGCATGCTTATTTTGCGAAACAAAAGTCACTGCTGGAGTGTGGCGGAGAGAGGAGTGTAGGATTGGCAGAGGGACAGTTTGTGAATGCACGACCGCGGGACGTGAGCGCGGTCTGCGGGGAATGGGTTTCAGAGCGCGGCTCTGGGGAAACGGGGCGCCCGAACGCTCCCAGTGCCAGCACTCTCCTGGGCCATAGGAGAGAAAAAGGCGCGCGGGGTCCGTGAGTGACGAGGCGGCTACAGGAGCCCCGTCACATCTTCCACCTGTTTGCTCAACTCCACTCCGCTCTTGGCCGCCTCCAGTGGCGTAGCAAGGGTACCAAGGGGCCCCAAGCAAGAATGTCGGTTGGGGGCCCTCTGGTGGCCGATCCGTGTACTGCACACTGGGAGAGAGGATGTCATTTGGGCAGGAGCGGGTCACCTGAAAACTCCCATAATGCAGTTCTCTGCATAAGTTTTCCTCAGAACAGAGGTTCTTTAGGTTCTTTAGGTCATGAAGAGAGTTACAATAAACTGGTTTCACTATTAGAAATATAATCTGGTGGAGCCATGAGTAAAAAAGTCTATTCACTTCTCATTAAAAGTTAACAGGGAACCATGACTCACTAAAGCATGCAGGAGGATGGAGATAAACAGCGCCACAGAGTGTTGGTGGAGAGATGATGTAACTGCATCACCAAAATCACTAGGAAGGCTGTATATATCAAGCGTTTACTGCAGGTATCTGAAAAACGGGTTGGTGCATGGGGGCCCTTCACAGTTGGGGGCCCTAGGCAGCTGCCTGCCTTGCCTTATGGCAAGCTACGCCTCTGGCCGCCTCCGAACGGCAGCGACATCACCGCACACGGTCTCCTCCTCAGTCCGCCCCGATCATCTCCACCCCCACGAGGAGCTCAAAGTGAGCATAAGGCAACACGTTTGAGAAATAAAAGACCGCGGAGATCGCGTTGAAGCAAACGCCTCTTTCACTTGCGTTTTTTCTCCCCTCTTGCGCGAGGGAGAGAAAGGGTCAGAGGAAAAGTTACGTGAATGAAGCAACAGAAGCTTAATCGGGCGTGTGATTGTTTTTTTTTGTGATAACAAACTCCATAGAGGGAAATACCGATGTTATATTGTGTGAAATAGTGACATTTTCATTATAATAAAGTCAATTCTGAGGGTATTTACTTTCTTCAAAAAAAAAAAGCATCAAAGAGCCATAAGTCCCATCACTAGCGCCAATATGATAGAGATTTTTTTTTAAATATATTCGGCGCGCCATGGACAGCGCCCCATACCATAGGCCATTTCCTCATAGCATAGCACTTGATGGCCCTATAGCGTGTGTGTGTGTGTGTGTGTGTGTGGTGTGTGTGTGTGGTGTGTGTGTGTGGGAGGGGGGGTAGTCGCGCCCCTGACCTGCAGCATGGAGGACAAGTTGATCATCGCGGTTTGCGCTCGGCCTGAGTTGTATGACACGCCTCCTAATTATGACGCTTGCAAAACTTCACGCGACAGCAAACAGGCGTTTCTCGCGAGTGTGAAGCGGCAATGTTTGGCGTCCAACTAGAGGTGGATGGGGCGTGGACGCACGTTTGGTCTGAACGCACCTTAATAATAATGTGGTTGCAACAATAACAATGTTTAGTCCTTATTGTCTTGCTAAACAATTATGTTGGTTACATATTGGTGGCACGGTAGCACAGCGGTTACTGCTCGTGCTTCACAGCTAGAAGGTCCCTGGTTCGATTCCCACCTGGACGGGGCCTTTCTGTGTGGAGTTTGCATGTTCTCCCGTGTCTGCGTAGGTTTCCTCCGGGTACTCCGGTTTCCCCTACCACTAAAAACATGTGCAATAGGCCAGGATGAATGAGAGTGTGTTTGAGAGTGCGCATGGGGGACGACGGATGGAAATTAGCCTAAGGCTACAATCCGGTGTGGCGTGTTTACATGCATGAGACCCATGTATGTTCATTAACATGCACTGTCCCGACCAAATAAACCAATAAAATAAATGCAACAATGTGGCAAGGGGGAAATTGGTTTAAATCTTTGCTTTGAGTTTCCTTTGTATATGGTTTGTTTCTAATTTGTCTTTATTCATTTGATTTAAACACTTATCATTTGTGGACTAAACACCAACTTGTTTTATGTAAAACGTTAAAACTTGCCAGCTAAACTGTTTGAACTTACCCATCAAGCTAATGGTACTTAACGGTGGGAGGTCCTTTCCCATGAGTAGAGGTACTGTATAAAAGAGGAAGCCATTTTTGTCATGCAAGTGACATGGGTCATGGAGAAGTTTCTTGTGTGAAGACTAAATATTGCCTGGTAAGAGTTATGCTTGTCAAGTCTGCCTGCTCATTTTAATCACTCTATGGCCAGCTTCCGTGTGTGTGTGTGTGTGTGTGTGTGTGTGTGTGTATTTAATTAATTGCGGGGCGTATTGTTTTATCTGTAAAGCACTTTGTGATACCTTTCGGTATGAAAAGCGCTTTATAAATAAAGACTGAGAAGAGATTCGTAGGTCTTTAGCTCATAAGATGGCTGTTTGTACTAAAAATGACTAGTAAGGACTTTCTGCACAGCAAAGATGTACAAAATAATCCAGTAAAACAAAGTGGAACACAAACATTTAAAATGCAGTTTGCAGAAAAAAATGCCACCATGTCTTGTACCGAGAGAGAGGTTGCTGCTTGTTTACGTGTCGCCATGATGCATACATAGCAAACAAACAGAATCAGTTTTGTATATGCCACTATTACTCACTGTGAATACATACACTTTATCCACTGCTAAAACATGTGGATAGTATTTAGTATTCTAAACATTCATACCAGTTTGATGTGCACCAGTCATGGTCGCTGCATATGCAGAGTTATCTGCTTCCCTGTTTGTTGTTGGTAGTGGCTCCTGTAGCGCTGATATCACTCATAATTGTTCTCTTCTTGCCGTCTCTT
The DNA here is from genome assembly GCA_007210695.1 of Neogobius melanostomus. Classification (NCBI taxonomy): domain Eukaryota; kingdom Metazoa; phylum Chordata; class Actinopteri; order Gobiiformes; family Gobiidae; genus Neogobius; species Neogobius melanostomus. The sequence goes on along the minus strand of VHKM01000073.1, from coordinate 2,402,177 downwards.
TATTTTTTATTGTGCAGCTGGTGATTTATAGAGGAAATTGTATTTGAGAAAATGAAATACTGAGAGTCCTTACTAGTCATGAAGGACCCAGTTTTTTGTTTATTTTTTGCAGTCTGGAACACTTTTTTAAGGATGGCTGCTCCCAGAGCTCACAGAGTACTAATTCTTCTCTGTGATGGGGAACAACATCTCAAACACTTGTCATTGAAACTCACGCCCTTATGGCAAAAGCCTCCATTTTGGAATAATATGTATTTGTAGTTTGGAGGTAGTTTTTAAGACATAAGACCATAAGCCTTAAGCCCTAAACCTATAGTTTTATGTCTTATTACATTATTATTCCATTGTGTATGTTCAACTTAGGTACACGTTATTACAGATTGTTACATTACAAAGCAGTTTGCATTGTACGAAATTTCAAAGTAGTATAAAATAAAGTGTGACCTATTTTTTGGGTGAAATGTTTGGCGGTGGCCTATTAAATCATTTTAAATAGAGTTAAAAAGATGAGGGTTAACTGAGGGAGTTTAGTTGGTAGAATTAACTAAATTGACAACACCACCCCTGATTTATGGTCCAAGGGAACCAAGTTATATTTTTCCCCACACAGAAGTTCACAGGTTTATATTGCGGGTGCGGGCAAAATGAGACACAGAGAAAAGAAAGTTTCAAGTAGTTTATTAGAAATTATCTATAAAAAATTGATTTTATGTATCTCATAGGGCTTGTTACTCAAAATTAGACAAAATAAACCTAATTAATACAATGGGACCATGGAAGACAAAATATAGTTTAACCCAAAAAGGAAAGGAGCAAATCTACAGAAACACAAATAATTAGGCCACAAAACGATAAACAAAATGTAATTAGTCCGTAGAATTGACAAAGTTACCAAACCCATCCATCCATTTTCTTCCACTTGTCCATTGCTGGGTCGTGGGGGCAGCTGTTGGAGCTGACCAAATCCCATTGCACCAGCCCCCTATGGCTCCTCCTACAGAAGGACGGCCTCATGGTTCTAACCGGGCCCATTGGTCTCTCATAAGGGGCTTCTGAACCGCTCCTTGTCTGACCCGTCATCTAGGACCTGTTTGCCATGGGAGACCCTACCAGGAGCACGAAGCCCCCGACAACAGAGCTCCCAGGATCATCCGGGTGCTTAAACACCTCCACCACGTTAAGGTGGCGGTTCCAGGAGGGGAAGTTACCAAACGAACTGCAAAATGTCTTTGTCCATAACAGACGTAGAGGCTCCACCCCCGGGTTAGTGGGCACAGCACATTCAAGCAGCTGGCGTAGACTATGCTGCAGCTGCACAGGGGAGTTCAGAGTCATACATGTTAAAATGTCCACGTCTTATCGGTCAGGGCAGCGGCAGCAGTGCACACGTTTGGTAGGCAGGAAGACAGCTTACCACGACCGGTTTCTGCGGCGTTTAAATGCCCACCTGCGTGATTTGGAATGCTGAAGTGCAGCGCGCGGCTGCAGGAAAGACTGACGTTAGGAGCAGGCAGTGGACACACAGTGACCTGCTACAATACGTTTCTTACCAATTCGAAGCCAAAGGAATGGAATATCTGCCGCTCAATGTTGTGTCATTGTTTTTATCAGCTTCACTTTCTTGTATTATGTGAAGAGGATTTTTGTTTTTGTCTGCCAACACCAAATGAAAAGCCTTCTAGGAAATCATTTTGACACGTCGTTGGTTTGACAGCCATTTGCTTTCAGTTTGTAGAATCTCTGGGGGAAAAAAAAGTAAATCATAAGTAGATAATACAGTCTAACTGTGATACACCGACTTCATTTACACCTGCTGTGCTTTGCTCCCTCCCTCTGTAGCGCGTAACATGTATTTTGCTACTCTGAAGTCCACAGGAAAGACGCTGTGTAGACCGCTCAGTGTGCACTTAACACTCAGACGCTGGAGCTGCCGCTAAAGTGCTGACTCAAGCCATGTAAAACATTGTCCCAAAATGAGTCCACTTTTCCTCGAAGCAGCACAATCGTTATTGTGCACGTGGCGGTGTGCACGCAGTGGTTATCAGCTCTGCGCGTTACGAAACCCGGGGTGAACTCAAGAGCAGAACCAAGCCAAAGGTTTTAAGAATATTTATTCTTAGCAGGTAGGTATCAGGCCGTAGGTCCCGGGGGAGCAGGTAAGTAAGGGTTGGGGGCCGGTGGAGCAGAGGTGCCTGGCTGGGCTGGAGTCTTGGCTGAAAACCTCTGAAAAACGTAGGAAACTATCAAAAACAGAACAATGGAAAAAATACCAAAACTGACTGAAAATAGTCTCTGGAGCCGTAGTCTAGTTACCACTGTTGGATTGTAGATGGCTTGCAGGTGAGAGGTGATCAACCAGCAGCTGGGAGAGAAGGACTCCGCCCAGGTAACGCCACCCAACACACACACACACACACACACACACACACACACACACACACACACACACACACACACACACACCACACACACACACACACACACACACACACACACACACACACACACACACAGTGTGAAGGGGAGGGGGAGAGGAGGACAACCAGGATATGACACTGCATTGTGTTTTGCCAAAAAAACACAAAAAAGGAACTTGCAGCAGGACACAGCTTAAAATTGGAGGAGGCAACAGGCACTCAAACTCCATTTATTAAGAATTTGGCGACACAAAATAATTTTAGTCCCTTCTGGACCTCTAAGGCACACAGGTTTATTTTTGATTGATATGCAGTCCATACTTAGTAAAACTAAGTATTTTTTATTTACTTAACAATTTATTTCAATAAATTTGTTTCCATTTTTCACTTGTTAAAAGTTGGTCCACAATTATTTGGCATAAACTTTAAAATCCATTTCATTTGGCAATAATTTGTTAAAACCAAAAGGAGTCCACGAGTGAACCAAAGTTCCTCCCCCTGATTACTCCTTCCTGAGCACGCCAAGAGTGACAGGTCGCGAAGGCGGGCTTGCCACTGTTTACAAGCACAACATCAGCTATTGCCCTGTTCCCTGTAAGAGCTACAGTAGTTTTGAACAGCAACTAAAGGCTCATTCATACTTCACAAGACACAAGAACTTCTTGTTCTTGCACCCTGAGCTGCAGAACAAAATGAAGTCACTTTTGCCTTGTCGCCATGGAACTGTCGTAAGTTACAACACGTTTCCATGGCTACAAGGCAAAAGTGACTTCATTTTGTTCTGCAGCTCAGGGTGCAAGAACAAGAAGTTCTTGTGTCTTGTGAAGTATGAATGAGCCTTAACTCTGTTACATCTGTCATGTCCCATACTGTGTGCTGTAGTCTATCGTCCTCCCAAGTACAATAAGGATTTTATTTCAGAATTTTCGGACTTTCTTTCTGAAATAATCCCAAAATATTACAGTTTTCTCATCTGTGGGGACTTTAATATTCATGTCTGTTGTCTAGCCAACTGACCAATGAGTTTCAAAGCCTCCTGGCCTCTTTCGATCTGACTCAATTTGTGGAGGTCCCCACCCACCAGCATGGCCACACAGTAGACCTTGTCATTTCCTATGGTCTCCCACTATCAATCTCAGAAATATATTAAACTTGTATTTCCGATCATTTCCCAGTAATATTTAATTTCACAGCACCTCCCCTGCAGCCAAGGCACTTGCCCCAGCCTGCAGCCGCCGTGCCATCACTTCAACTACAACTGGAGAGTTTGTTGAGGCATTCATGAACTCCAGTTTAAATACTCAAGATGAACTGCCTTCTCCTCTGTATCTGCAGGGGTTCATCTCCTCATTCTATTCCACCTGCTTTGGCATTTTAGACACCATTCCCTGGTCAAGCAAAGGTCCATCAAACCCAAACCAGACCCCTGGTTAAATGACACCACTCGTGCCCTGGGGAGGCACTGTAGGCAGGCAAAACACAGGTCGAAAAAGGCTAAGCTGCATGTATCTCTTGGGATCCTTAGAGCCAGCTTTTCAGACTATCAAAATGCAGTCAAAGAGGCAAAATGTAAATATCTGTCATCTCTACTAGCTGCAATCGTCCCTGTGTGTTGTTCAGTACAATACAATCAGTTACTAATCCCACGGACAGTGTTTTTAAAAATGTGACCAATTCAACCTGTGAAGACTTCCTCAATTTCTTTGTTGATAAAGTGGCTGCAGTAAAGGTGCGTTCAGACCAAACGTGCGTCCACGCTCCTTCAGCCTCTAGTTGGACGCCAAACATTGTTGCCTTATGCTCACTTTGAGCTCCACGTGGTGGGTGGAGATGACTGTCCCTCTGCCAATCCTCCACTCCTCTCCGCCCCACTCCAGTAGTGACTTTTGTTTCGCAAAATAAGCATGCACAACTAAAGTGATGCCTCACCCCCAAAGAGGAATAAAAAAAAAAACTCTGCGAACCCGTTCATATCGTTCACTGTAAAGACTTGTTCAAAAGAGCCGGATCGTTCACGACCGACACATCACTATTGCCGCCCCGTCCTTTCGGCGCCCCTATGCAAGGCATATATTGTGTATGCCCTTTTTGCGCCACTGCTGCAGGTAACAGGTGATGCTTGTGCTCACTATTTGAGCCCAGTCCCTGATTGGTTAACAAGGCGTAAATGAACGCACGTGTAGATTGTAATTACTTGAGTGCATGAAGCAGTGGGCGGGGCATCCCTACTCTGTACCGCGCTGTTCTCACTGGCTTTGACCCGCGTTTATCCTCATCTGCTCGCATTTGCTACGCTTCATACATGCGGACGGCTTTGCTTACATTTCGAAGCGCGTCTACATGGGTTAACATGGAAGTTGGTGGTGAGTCAGCGTTTGGTCTGTACGCACCTTAAGACAAAGTATAAGCAGTGCTGTGTCTAGTGTAGCCAACATGCTTCCTCTGGTTGTCCATAAGTCTGCTGTCCTTAATGTGTTTGAGCCAGTGTCACTCTCTCAGCTTTCTGAGGTTGTCCAAAAGTTGAGACCCACCAGCTGTCCTCTCGACATTATTCCATCCAAAATTCTTAAACAGGTTTTCAACACAGTAGGGCCAGTTCTACTTCCAGTTCTTCATCAGCTCCCTAAGGTCTGGGTTTGTTCCAACTGTTTTTAAGCAGGCTGTGGTCAGGCCATTGATTAAAAAAACCAACCTTGACCCAGCAGTTTTGTCCAATTTTAGACCTGTGTCCCATCTGTCTTTTCTCTCTAAAATCCTGGAGAAACTTGTATTCAATCAGTTACATTCATTTGTAGACCAGAATAACATGTTTGAAAAATTCCAGTCGGGCCTCAGAACAGGCCACAGCACTGAGTCTGCACTACTAAAATTGCAAAATAACATCCTGTTGTCTCTGGACTCTAAAAAAACAGTGTTGTTGGTGATGCTAGACCTCACTGCAGCATTCGATACAGTGGACCACTCCATCCTCCTGACCCACCTGGCCCAGCAGGTGGGCCTTCAAGGACCCGTGCTGCAGTGGTTCATGTCCTACCTAACGAACAGGTCTTTTTCCGTGGTCATCAATGACTTTCCCTCCTCTACAGCCTCTCTGTCCTCTGGTGTACCACAGGGTTCCATTTTAGGTCAGGTTTTATTTTCACTTTACATGTTGCCCCTGGGTTCAATCATCTCTCGCCATAACGTGTCCTTTCACATGTATGCAGATGATCTAAAAATGTACCTCCCGGTTTCGCCAAACTCCCCAGACACACCTCAGTCCATCCACAAGTGTCTAGATGACATTAAGCTCTGGCTCTCACAGAACTTTCGGTGTTTAAATGAGGGCAAATCTGAACTCATTCTTTTTGGCGCTCAAAATTCACTCAGCTCCACTGTTCCTGGTCTTCAGTCTCTCGTCCCCCACACTGTCATCAAAAACCTAGTTGTTAATCTGGATGCAAACCTGGACTTTCGCAAGCAAATTAAGTCTGTAGTAAAGGCAAGTTTTTTCCAGCTTCGCCTTCTGGCAAAAGTGAAGCCTTTCCTCAGCCGCTCCGACCTGGAAAAAACTATTCATGCATTCATCAGCTCACGACTGGATTACTGCAATGCACTTTATACCTAAACCTTCATTCACAGATTACAGCTTGTGCAAAATGCTGCTGCCCGGCTCCTCACCAACTCTTGCAAACATGACCATATCACGTCTGTCCTTTAGGGGAGACCGGGTATGGTTGTAACACTTTTTGCTTCAGCACCTGTAACTCACTGAATTTTTGAGCTAGTGTTCTCAAACTTGTATACAAAGTCCCCACATTTTTTAACTACAAATGGCACCTATTCAAACCTCTGCAAGAATATCACAGACCTCGTGAGTTAATGTCAAATACATTGTCACGGCTGAAGAATAGGACCCAAAAGCAGACAGATGACTGATTAGCAAAAGTTAGTTTTATTTCTGTGAAGACTTGGAGAATGGGGCAAGGCTGGGGACCAGAAGACCAGGTGAGTACAGGACCGGGAGATGGACGGAGTCAAGCCAGAGGACTGGACATGAGGAGACAGACGGGTCAGTATCTTGCAAGTAAGTTGGCAGAGTTTAAAAGATATAAATATACTTAAGCAGATGGGCAGGCAGGCAGTACGCAGACAGATTCTGGACAAAAAGATAATTGCGGTAAGTACAAAGATCAGGTGTACAAAAAATGGAAAGCCACAGGTGGCTACTGACTGAAGTCAACAAACAAACTGGCAGTGTGGAGCAGGGAAACCAAGCCTCTTGTACTCCTGGTAATCGGCTGATTGAAGCCAGCTGTGCCGACCTGCACCCAGGAGCTGCCACGCCCACGCAGGTGGAGACATACAAAACACAAAAGGGAGGGGGAGAAATAGAGGAAAACTGGAGCACAGGTTGTACATTGTGACATACATGGTGTTCCTGTGTTACAACCTACCCCACTACCGGGGTAGGTTATAACACATGCTGGGGTAAATTGTAACAGTTAAACAAAAGAAGCAAAAACAGAGACCACGTCATGTGATATGCTTCAAATAGAGGTTTATTTAAATAAAAGAACAATCCAGAACAATGTCTCTCTCTCTCTCTAACCTGTCATATGCTTAACCTCAGGTGGAGTCAGTCCATAATACAGGTCTGCTGTCTGAGTCAAATAGTCAGCCAACACTTCCTCCTGCACCTCAGAGAAAACGTTGATGCTTCAATAACCTACACTGGGATGATCACTGGACCCCGGTCTCTCAGCTTCTGCAGTGTTTTGCAGTATCTGCTCAGTTTTACATGGCAGCTCCATGTGCCTTTGGAACTGATCTGACTTGCCCTTCGTTCTGACCACATCAGATGCTTTTTTTTTAAACATTAGCTGGCACAAATCTGTCAGTCTTTCTTTTCCACTGTTTAGGCATTCTGTAAAAGTATTAAAATCAAGTAAGTGTTACTAACTGTATATAGGGGATGATTGTGTTACAACCATCCCCACCCCTGTCAGCCATTGTTTAGCGAGCTGTATCAGCATAATGGTTTGAAATTAGCAGGGGAAATGTGCATCACATTTTGCCTGAGAAACTACAATTTAATCTAATGTAAGTCATATGGTTTTATGTGCAATAGTATAAGCACTAAACAAAATATAGTCAAAAAGTTTACTTTCTTACCTCAAAATCAATTTTTCTCTATAGAATCTGCATGCACATGTTTACAACCTTGAGAATCTCCATGTGGGATCAGGTAGAAAGTGGGTAAACACTGATATGTTCATTTGACTCCTATCTCATCCCTGAATGTTGGAATTGGTGGTGTTACAACTCTCCCCATGTTACAACCACACCCTACTCCCTGCATTGGCTCCCGGTCCTTTTCAGAATCCAGTTCAAACTTTTGCTTTTTGTTTTCAGTTCCATCCACGGCCTTGCACCTGTGTATTCATGTGAGACTCTGACCCCTCACCAGCCCAGCAGAACCCTACGTTCTGCCCAACACCACCTGCTGGAGGTTCCCAGGTCACATTATAAAAAGTGGGGTGATCGGGCTTTTGCTGTGGCATGTCCAAAACTCTGGAACTCGTTGCCGCTTGAGTTGCGTGCCGTTTCAGACCTGCTCCTGTTCAAAACAAAACTCACCTGTTTTAAAAAGGCATTTGACATATAGTTCTGTGGCAACTGTTGTGGATGTGATAATGGTCTGTTTTTAATGAAATTGTACTCCTTTTTAAATTGTATTTTTTATTGTGTGCAGCGCTTTGGTCAACTTTGGTTGTTGTCATGCGCTTTAGAAATAATACTTGATTGATTGATTGATTGAAAGTTAAAGACAAGGCAGCAACATCTTCAGACAGCGCCGTGATCGCATCGGCACAGGCCAGATATCACCTGTGAAATACCTAGTTACCTTACTGGTAGGATTATACTGAACCTTCGCCACAAACATACCATTGGATCCGTCTGTGTGTGGTGGCTCTAGATGCACTGACTCCTCCCCCAGTCCACTCCTTGAGAAGGTCCCCCACACTTTTGAATGGCCTTTTCCTAACAATCCTCTCCAGACTGTGGTCATCCCTGCGACTTGTGCACCTTTTTCTTCCACATTTTTTGCTTCCACTTAGTTTAGTTTAGTTTAGTTTCGTTTCGTTTACTGAGATTATTATTTGTTTATTTGAGCAGCAAACACTCTGCTCAAAAGGAGTGGGCCAAAGCAAGAGCTTATAACCGCACCCCCCAAAATCAGTACAATTAAAATCATAATTTCACAAGAACATAGTGGAACGACAAAGGAACAAAATAGCAACAAGGAAACAACAGCAAACAACAGGGGTATGGTCGGATGCTACACACCCGCAGCATCCGACCATACCCCAAAACGGAGCAATACTGATTACCTAAAAACTAATTACGAAACAACTATGATAATGCTACATACTTACACACTATTTACAAAGAACTATAACTTACAAGTGTTTGAAGTGTTCGTATATCAACAAAAAAGAAGCACAATTACAACAACAGTCTTGTTTCATGTACGAAGTCTAGTACAAAGCAAGTAACAAAAGGCAATTGTTACTTGTTACATTTATTTCAGATGGTTACCATGCCTAACATTGTTAGTATTACCAAAAGTCACTAGTTTTATGTTAAAAAGACAGATTAATATACATATTATACTCCGTGAATATTATTATGTACGCCCCAAATAAATAAATGGTCACAATTATATAGCGCCTTTCTACCTGCTTTAGGCACTCAAAGCGCTTTACATCAAGGAACCAGTCACCCATTCACACTTTCATTCATACACCAGTGTACGCAGACACTGGAGGCGAGGTGGGTGAAGTGTCTTGCCCAAGGGCACAACGACAGTGGGCACCTGCGTGACTCGAACCGCCGACCCTCTGGTCACAAGATGACCCGCTCTACTCTCTACACTCCCAACACAGTGTAGTGCGCTAAAAAGCCAGGTGTAGAGCGGGCCAGTTGTAGAGGGCAGTAGCTCCTCATCAACAAAGCCCTACGCAGCTGCCCTAACTAGCTGATTTTGTAGATAATGTTCCTATGCTGTGTGGTGCGTTAAAAGACAAGGATTACGAGCCCATTGGAATCCCTCTCAACAGATCCATAGCTCGCCTACCCTAATTCTCTATTTGTAATTTTGACAACCGTTGAGAGCAACAACATTCTTCCTTAGTTAATAAAAAGCAATTTGATCCTATTGCGCCCCCTAGTGGCAACTCATTTCTTCTTCTCTATACTTTGCAAAAATCTTTTGCTTGAACTTATATTGAACAGGTTGATGTTTGTACCTCGTTTCATCTCCATCTCCAATTTATTCCACAATTGTACCCCATTAACTGTCGGACTAAAACTTTTCAAAGTTGTGCTATGTTTCTGAGGCCTGAAGTTTAATTCATCACGTAATTCATAATGACCAGTACGTTCTTGAAACCTTCTTTGTATTTGGCCTGGTATCAGTTTGTACCTTACTTTGTATAACATCTGTACTGTTTGGAACTCAACAATGTCACAAAACTTCATGATCTTTGATTTTAAAAATAATGAGTTTGTGTGGTCCAAAAACCCAGCTTTATGAATTACTCGGATAGCTCTTTTTTGCAGCATTACTATTGGTTTTAATGTGTTTTTGTAAGTACAACCCCATACCACAGTGCAATAATTTAAATAGGACAAAATCAGAGAACAGTATAAGGTATGTAGAGCTTTGATGTTTAAAATATGCTTTACTTTCGCAATTACTGAAATGCTTCTTGATATTTTAGTAGATATATATTTAATGTGAGATTTCCAAGTAATTCTAATTTCATCTAATCACTCCAAGGAATTTTGACAACGCCCTCTATCTGAATTGCTTCCTGAGAATTGGAATTACAGTTGCCAAATACCATCATTTTGCTTTTACTTAGATTTAAAGATAGTTTATTTTGTTTGAACCACTTGTTGACACTTTTGAGTTCCAAGTTGACAATCTGACACAGCTATTGTAAATCGTCTCCTGATGCAAAAATATGTGTATCATCTGCAAACAAGATAATTTAAGTATTGTTTTACAAATATCGTTTATATACATATTAAACCATTTTGGACCAAAAATTGAACCTTGAGGTAAACCACACACAATTTCCTGACAACTAGACTGGTAATTACCAATTTTCATGCATTGTTTTCTATTTTTTAAATAACTCACAACACTGGGAAATACACCATTGACATCTGTGTCAAATTGAAACTCTGCTATCAAAACCAAACATTCCTTTGTCAAAATGTAACTCTGATGACAAAATGACACATACTTGCATCATATGCATACACTTTCAAATCGGGGTAACACACTAGTCTACTTTATATAAAACACTGCAGTTTTTGATTTTTGTTTATTCAGAAGGCATATTTTCAGGAGGCACATTTTCAAACAACCAAAAAAGCAAATAGGCCTACATTTCAGCACTGTACATTGCAGCAACAAGAATTCAGATAAAGCAAAAAAACACCAAAAAAAAAACACTGTAAAACAGTATACTGTAAACACAGAAAATCATGGCAATTGTGCATACGTGGGCTCATGGATCCTAGCCTGGCTAACGCCAGACTGCTGTGTGCGCTCGAATCTTTTCGAACTTCACAACAGCCTGGGGACCATGGCCGACATTTTTCCATGGATTTGGGCACCAATCACAGAACGAGGAGGGACGGTAAGACGATGACGCGCTATTTGACATACGGAAGCTTGTAGTTGTTTAGGGATAAAAAAATAAAAAAATATTTACGGATCCAACATGACAGCAGCAGACGCGATGCCATCTTTCGATCAAGCTTTAGACCGTGTTCTAAATTGTTTAGCTCAAAAGTTTACAGCAGGTACGTCATACGTCATCTGATACCATGATACGATTGGCTATGGCTACGTGCAGACGCATGAGAGTCATTCGTAGCGCCCAATAAACGGCTATGGACAATCGTAAACCACACCTCTCCTACGAGAAAATTAATTGTTGGTCCCCAGACTAAATATCACTTGTGATTTTAGTCTGGCGTTAGCCAGGCTACATGGATCCTGCTGTCTGTTGGAATCTAGCCACAGGACCTCATCGACATCGCAAGCAATGTCTTCTCCCCCTAAGCACCGGGGAAAATATCCCCTTGCATGTCGAAACCATCTATACTTGAAAAGTTGTTGAAATAGCTAAACTGAGGGCTTTTTGTAGCTGGCTGATTGGTGTTCAGTTTTGCAAGTAAGTGCCTTCAGGTATGTATTTGAGTGGTTGCTATTACCCGATATGTTTTGTATTTTGGATACATGTGTTTTCCAAATGGCACCCTGAGATTTCATTTTTGAATGAAGTGTCTTGTATGAAATAGAGTGTAGTATGCAGGACCAAGTGTGTTGCATAAAGGAGTAAGTGTGTTGCAGAATTTGGTTTATTTTATTTGGTAGGGACAGTGCAAGTTAATGAACAAGCCACACCGGATGTAGCCTTGGGCTAATTCCATCCGTCGTCCCATGCGCACTCTCAAACACACTCTCATCATCCTGGCCTATTGTACATGTTTTAGTGGTAGGGGAACCTACGCAGACACGGGAAACATGCAACTCCACACAGAAAGGGGCTTGGTGGGAATCGAACCCGGACCTTCTAGCTGTGAAGCACGAGCGCTACCACTGTGCTACCGTGCGCCCGGTTGCAACTAGAGTGCAAAGCAGCGCTTTTGTTTAAGGTATGGGTACATGTGTTGAGGTAAACAAAAAGCTTCAAGTTGTGTTACTTTAGTCTAAGCATGGGTCTATAGTGTTCAAGCAACGGGCAAAAACTGTAATATATCATAATTTATTGTGTTGAAATCTTTGCTCAGGTCAATAAATAATCCTATTGCATATTTCTTATTATCTACAGCATTAGTTATTTCTTCAATACTATCTAAGAGCGCGTGCGAAGTTGAGTGATTATTCCTAAAACCAAACTGATTTTCAGAGAGCAAATTATATCTTTCAATAAAGCTGTCAAGTCTAGAATTGAAAACCTTCTCTAATATTTTTGAGAATTGCGGTAAAAGGGAAACCGGCCTGTAGTTTGTAAATATTTGCTTATCTCCTGCCTTGAACAGAGGGATCACATTTGCTACTTTCAAACTGTCAGGAAATTGTCCTGTTTGCAACGATAAGTTACAGATGTATGTTAATGGCTTAGAGATACATTCAATTACACTTTTTAAGGTCTTCATATCCATGTTAAAATAATCTGTAGAGGTTTTATTTTTACACCCTCTAACAATATCCAGAATCTCCTTTTCCTCAACAGGATTGAGAAACAAAGTCTTTGGATTTATGTCTGAGCTCACAATTATATTTTTTCAACATTTGCAATTTTTGCAGCAAAGTTCGGGTCAGCATCTACAAAGAATGTATTTAAAGTGTTGACTACTTCATCCATGTTATTAATAGTTTTATCCTGATCTTTAAAAAATGTTGGATAATAGAACAATCTTGGTTTATTCCTAATTAAACTATTTAAGATGTTCCGCTTAACTTTATATTAATGTGCTTTGATACAGCAATTTGAGAAGATCCAACTTCTTATGCTATTACCTTTTGGAGGCTTTTGTCGATGATGGTTTTCTGCACAACTGTCAGGTCAGAGGTCTTCTCCATGGTGAATTCTACTGAACCACTGAGAGACAATTTAAAGTCTCAGGGACCCTTTACAGGTGTTTTGAATTCATTAGCTGATGGAAGTGTGACGATTGAGCCGGCAATATATGAGATTTTGAATTTGGGGTTTTTACAAGCTGCAAGCCAAAATCATCAAAATTATAACAAACAAAGGCTTGACATACAGTATCTTACTCTGCATGTAATGAGTCTATACTATATTAGTTTCACATTTGAAGTTGAATTACAGAAATAAATGAACTTTGTCCACGATATTATAATTTTCCGAGTTTCACCTATAAATACCAGAGGAAAAATGCATTTATTGTTGCCAATAGTCCGATTATTACTTCTACAAGCAGGAAGACGGTGCCAAAAACTGTATACATATACTGACCAGACACGTCACAGCAACACCACGTGACAACCTCTGAGGAAGGCCACAGTTGTAGCCGAAACCGTCAGGTACGAAACTAACACTAAGGTTTGTTTATAAGAAAAAAAGTAACATTGTTGCCAATAATTTAGCTTTGAGCGTTTGAGAAAACTTTCTTGGAACCAACTTTCTATCAGATAGCTTTTTCCACTTGGCAAACAACAGCACCATTATGGTCTAAAAGCCACCATAAGTATACTGTATATGTTTACAGCGTTTGGCAAGCACACAGCAAATGGAAAATATCAAAGCTTCACGGCTCTAGTCAGTGTGCAAAAATCAGGGTTTTGTTTGTTTTTCTTCTTGTTTTACAGCGTGAAATAATACAGTTGTTTTGGCCTCAGACTCAGTTGGAGGAGTAAGAGGGGATAGAGTGGGGCAGCTGGGTCCATAAGGCAGCTGGGGTCACTGTGACGTGCAACGAGTGGAAAAATGATTGAAACAGCAATGGGTGACTTCGACCAGAGTGTTACATGCGCGGTGCTCTGAACAAACTATACATCAGTAAATGTCTACATGGTTTAAAAGTGGCTCATCTGAACAAATATAGCTTGGGTAATAAGTTGTTACAGCTTCATGAAGAAGAGTGGGGCGTAGGTTGTAATTTCTTTAATTGATTAACTGGAATCTCAGCGCAATTGATACGTTTTTTTCACAAAGTGAGGCCACGGAGGAGGTCATCTTGCCTGACCGGATTTTCACAGCTTGGTTTGCGATGGATGTCGTTTGCCTAGTGGTCCTGCCTGTCGGAGACATCAAAGATATTTACTTATTTGGACTCTTGATAACAGGGTACCTGCTTATTGGATGGACTGCCCTGGATTATCGGAAATTTGGAATGACAGCAGCTTGCAATCGGTCCTCGCTGCTGTCGATTGAAATTAACAAGCACTTTGGAGCAGGGAGTGACCGAATGATGGACTTACACCGGAAAGTAACGCACAACAACGATGGACTGCTATGTACGACCTGACAGTTCGCTGTGTAGACAGACATTAGATGGACTATATTTCTGGGAGGAAAAGGGATGAACTGAAGAACTGAACTAATGCTGAGACCAAGAAAAAAGCTAATTCATTATAAATTTATGAACTATTACTGGAATAATTCTCTTCCTCCTGATAGAGGAAGTTTGAAGCAGCTGGACTGCTTATCGCTCCTACGCCGTCAACACTTCCCTTCAAGGCTAAGCCAGGGAGATAAACCATATAAGGACTGAGCTCTCTGGATCATATTTTGCATAACACTGACTTTCAGACTGTAAATAACCACACACACATACCCCCTCTCTAACCACGCCCCCGTCATTTTGTGTCTGCCTCAACACGTTTCTTCAGCCCCACCCCCCGGTCAATGGCCGGTCATCGTGTTATATCTCTTGATGTTTCTATATGTGCTTTGCCTTACCTTAACCTGATTGTAATTTTGTATTTCTTCTTTTGTAAGGCGAATTGAGTTGCCTTGTGTACAAAATGCGCGGTATAAATAAAGTTGCCTTACCTTCTTATGTAATGTTGCCCCAACACTTTCTAAACTATAATTTAGAAAATAGCACCCCTGCTGGATAGTTTGCAAACTGCAGACAATATTAATAAATCAGAAATATGCACACAGAGAAAGTTTTTTGGGTATATTTTGTCCCACAGCACCCCTTAACTAAAATATCTTCCCACGGCTCTGAAAGGCATGCATGTACATTAAAAGGACTGGGCAAAGGCAAATGATTTACAAAATATTTGTTTTATTAAATTCATTTACTTCTTGAATGTCCATTCCATTTTACTTGGCCTGTTTAAGAGTTCCGTTCAGAGAGCAAAACATTGGGGCAGAAGTCCATTCAGCACAACAGGACACAAACGAAAGTGACAGGAGCAGTAGAGGCATGATGGTGCTCCCAGCTACAGCACCACTCGGACTTGCATCAGCGCTGATGGCATGGAAGTTGCTGGTCTTAAACCTCAAGTCGCCCACTTGGCACTTCCGACACGATGAACAACTAGACAACTTCAGACTTGACGCTAGCTAAGCTGAGTATTGCAGCAGGTGTGACATCATAGAGGTGAGAGGATAGGTGATTCTACATTCCATTGGCTATATGCGGGGACTCCTTCCTCCACCTCACTACATTCAGATCTATTCCATTGCCCGTAAAACAACTTACATCTGAGGGGGTCATTTATTAAGACAGGTGCTGAATAGGGAGTGCAAGCTGGAATCTAGCATATAGCTATTTGTAGGCATATTGCACATCATTTCCAATTTGAAATTTTGAGTTACATTACAGTATTGGGGCCCCAAATCAGAAATGTAAATGAGAGAATGCTGACTAAGAAAAAGCGTAAATCACTGCTGCTTTTCCACCTTTGCACATGACACTCATGAGCAGACAACCCCTTAAAGCAGTACTAAGTAACATGTTTACCTAAATAAATCATTTTCGTAGTCCCTCTGGGGATAATACAAGTATTAATGGGATGATTGGAGGGTCTTTCATCTCCCCCTGGTGTCTCTGGCCAGAAAACCATGCTTGCAACTTGACTGCCACCGGGGTGGAGCAACCAATACACACTAATGGAATCACGAAGTAGAAGCTAACAAGCTAACGGGCAAAGCTAACTGTGGGATAGCGCCACTTTAAACAGTATTTACAGCCAAGTTTGAGTGAAAAAAATTATTTCCATTCTATAACTGGATGTACAACATCCCTCTCTCCCTTCACCTTTTCTGTCAGCGTAGTATTTACTCTCCAAGACATTTAATACGTTAAAAAATCGTAACTTGCTACGACACCTGCAGTTGCGCTTATGGCCTCTAGGGGCAAGAGTTACTTAGTACTGCTTTAAGTGTATGGCAACAATTCATGCATATTGCCCGATTTTCAAACTGATCTTATAGTGTAAGTCAGTGATTCCCAAAGTGGGGTCTGGGGCCCCTGGTGGGCCTCAGAGACCCCAAATCTTGTCTACAAAACAACTATTGAAAAAAACGAATTTTAAAAGGTAATACATTTATTTGGAGAAACGTTATAGTTTAAACCAGTATTTAGCTTTACCATCATTGCTAGATGTTGCTTTGTATGTAATTTTAGCTGTAAAATAATAGAAAATTCCTTAGAATAGAGTACATTTTTACTATTTGGGGGGCCCAGAGAGATTTTCGGATCGACAAGGGGGGCGCGATGTCCCGGACTTTGGAATGGCTGGTGTAAGTAATACTGTAGAGTGAAATCCTTTTTGTCCACTTGCACCATATTATGTTTGACAGTATGTGCAATAATGTGTTGATGTTTATTTCAATCAAACCTACTTCAAACTAATTTATTAGATAAACAAAAAAAAAGTGTCCAAAGTTTTATTATTTTAAGCATTAAGAAGCTTATTGTGGGAGTGTGGCCTGCACATACTAAGCCATGAACCATTACAATTCAGTTTTCCGTTACAAATTATAATGTACTGAATACTATACTGAATAGCATCCTCGTGAAGAATTGGATTTAGAAATGCATCATGAAAGTTATTAGTTTAGACCACAAGTAACAATTTAAACTTAGCTGTTGGTTTGAACAGAGGAACATCTTTGGGTTCAGGGCCTTTTGCACCGTGGGGAAAACAAATTACCACCCAGCAAGTGTTTAAATGCACTTTTACATGTACTCGCTATGTCTATCCCCATCAACAACTTAACATGACCAGACTCAAAAGGAGGGAAGCAATTAAAAGGCGGTTCAGAGAATGCCACAGTTGATTCCAATTTGTCAGGAACAACCAATAGGAGTGTCATTACCAAAGGCTCAAATGCGTCTTGGCTTCAACTAACAACCAGCACCGGCAATTTTGTTGCTTAGTATTTAAACAGCCTGATTTTTCTTCACATTGCTCTTTGGCAGGGGAAAACAGATTGACTGCCAGTGTCTTGACATGTGGCAGCTTAATTGTGTCAGGGTGTGTCTCCGCAGTCAGCACTGGCTGTAAAAAGTACAGAAATTATAAGACCGCTTCACTGGTTATGACCAGCGGCTACTGTGCCTGTATCCTGTTTACTATTGCTGCTGCCATTTAAGTCTCAGTTGCTTGTTGACTACTTGAATTAAATGTGGTGGGACTGTTACAGGGTGCGGCTGTTAAATGTAGTTCTATGGACTGTAGATGAAAGGGTTATGCATCTTGTGGTAATAATACTCCCAGGTACAGGTCTAATAATAGAAGAGGCAAGATATGCAATATAAGTTATGACTTTCGAGTCTCACATCACTTTGGGGATAAACTGAAAGGGTTTTGAAACTGTTTTTTCCTGCCAGATCTATTACTAACTCAATATGAAGCGATTAAATATGGCGTAAAGACAAATTGGTCAAGTGCGGATATTTTACAATCTTACAGTCTCTTGCACATGTTTGGAAACCTTACCAATACTTTGCTTGATAAAATATCAAACATGAGTTTTGAGGAAGTGAGTTTTAAGGACATTTGTAGGGTTAATGAAAAAGTATACTGTTCTAACAGGGTAAATAGCAGGTAGGCAATGAGGTAAGTTTGTTTTGACAGGCAGATTTCCTTTTCAAAACCCCAGAGGGAGAACTTACCAATTGTGACCCAAAGTAAACCACCGCTTCTCTAAATCCCAGTGTTGGACGACTTATATGACCTAAAAGGGGTTTGGCGGTGTGTGGATACCCCATAGAACATTTGAAAGGTATGTACAGTACTTTCAGCATTTTTACAGTACAGGTCCTAGGTCACTGATGTGTGTGATACTATTTGTCAAAATCATCTTGTCCTATATATTTAGTTTCAATTGGAGAAAAAAAAACATAAGAACAGAATGGAGAAACGTCTGTAGAACATGCTAACCAAGTAATGGCTGAGCATTCACCTTTCATACCCAGCCCTATTCCCAGCCAGCTTTTCCATCACAGTGCGGCGCTGTCTGAACAGGATGTCTCCTTTCAGCGATCAAGCCAACACTGAGCTCGTGTTGTCCCACTTTTATGGTTGGCCTTAATCTCTGGCCTTAGCTGAGGCAGATTAATCCCGACAGTGCTGACATTATCTGCTGTTCTCCACGGTGACACTGGACACCGGAGTACCCCCCGCATCCAGACTCCCATAAGCTCCCATCAACCTCTCCATCGCATCATTAGAGAGAGTTGCTATACGCTGAATTGTAAAATGTGTTGTTGTATTGAGAACAGAGAATAATACATTGAGTAATAAAACTAGTTTTATGATTTCTTGAATAAGGTTAGCAACAGGCTGGACTGTGTTAGTAATGGCTGGTTCTTCAACATTTGCATGACTGAATCCTCTTGAACTAATGACCTAGCTATTACACATACAGCCTCATAAATGTATCAAATGCATATGATCAATGAGAAATGTACTTCCTGTTATGATTTCACAGCCACTGCTCGATATGTTGACCTAGATAAAAAATGCAAAGCTCAAATTGTAAATGCCTCATCAATAAGGTAAATATTAGTTAGAAATATAAATGTAGTGGTCCAAGTTTTACCTTTATCTTTTACCAGTGACGTAAAATAAATAAGGATAAGGACACAGGTGCGTAGGGTAATAAGAAGGACAAGTTTTCCAATTTAACCATAATTTGTAGAAAAATATGTGTTTGTTTGTTTTAGTTGAAGTTTTAGTTTTGCTATTCTGGTTATTTCCATTTTCACAGGGTATCGCACAAGTAAAACATTTTCTATTCATAACTGAATGCACAAATTGGACAAGACAGGTATGCAAACAGACACAAGTCATGTTTTAAGGCAGCTCTGTTGGGTCTACGCGGAGCTCTTTACAGGGCAGAACCTAGTGACAAAAATGGTTTTATTACAACCTGCGCACACACTATCCTAAGATGGTCTCTCTCTGCGATCACTTGACTCTGTTGATACTTTTAAATCCCAACTCAAAAAGTTCTTGTTCAGTCGAGCGTTTTGAAAGCACGGTTTTATGGGCTGATATGACTGTCTCTACTGTTGTTTGATCTGTGTAATTTTTTGTGTTTTTAATTATTGCTTGTTTTTGATGTGAAGCACTTTGTGACCTTCTGTCTGAGAAAGGTGCTATATAAATAAACTTTGCTTGCTTGCTTGCTTGCACAACAGGTCACCGTTGGGATCCCGCACACTCAATCTGCAGCTGCTGTCAACATGTACTTGACGCGCTCCCCCAGAATCAAAGCAAAATACTACAAGGGATAGCTTTGATCAAAACTAATTCATGACTTATTAGATAAAAGGAATGAATATAGAATGAAATATAAAGCACTACTTGATTTTACGTATCAATAAGTGTCATAGTTAAATTACCAGTAAATGTTCATGCAAAATTGAAATGTTAATGTTAAGCATGTGTGTTTTGTCGAGCTGCCAGTCCGCATACTCACCCCCGTTGAGCCAGTATGGCCAACAATAAGCGTAAAGACAATGACTGTCAGTGTCCTGCTGGTGCTCCCTCACTATTTTCCCATTAATTATGCCTGGATTTTTATAAGCCAGAGGATGTTTGATGTACCGTGACAGATTATCATAATAATGATGGATAGTGGACTCTGGCCAGGAGCAAAACATATTTTATCACAAGATTGGTGCCGCTCCCACTCCTTGGAATAATGGACCTCCAGACTTCATATATTTTTAAGTTGAAGTCAGCAGAAATGGAAAAACTATAACCAATTGTAAAACTAATACAGTCCACATTTGAGCATAATAAGTTCCAGCGCTAAGACGTCTTAAACACTTTGTAATATTATAAGCTCTGAGCCAGTGGCCTTTGTTTTCAGACCCTGAATCCACAATTTCATTACAGCATAATCTACATTAAACTCTAAAAGTTACTGTTGGTGCTTCTAAAAGTTACTTTTAGAGTTACGTCCATAAAATAAATAAATACAAGTGATGGTTCTCTAGTAGTACATGATATACTGTATATTAATGGCATGGTGTTTGATTTTGAAGTGGAAAAGGAGAAGCACATATCTATTAAACTATGTGCAGAAGCTGAGGTGAGATTCAAAAAGGATATCGTGTTATATTAAGGATTATTATTACACTGCAAAAGAAAAGACAATCTTAAGGATATGGTATAAACCCTGACAACAAAGCCACTGCTTTACATTTCAACACGGTTTTCAATCTTTCTAGATTTCACTTGACGACTTCTATTTGCATTTTAATCCTCATACAGATAGATTTTGTGTCCAACAGAATCAAATCAGTTTAATAAAAGACTGTTTTCAAATGTGCAGAATGACAGCATGGCGACTTCTGAATTGACTGGAATTGCTTTCACACCTTCTCACGCTGAAACATTTGCATAGTTTTTTTGGATGAAGCTATAGGTAATATTTCTTTCTTTGCATTTCTTGCTTTTGCACAACATACATGATCAAGATACATTTAAACTTTAAAATACAACAATATAAATGAAGCATTATATTGTTGTATAAGCTTCATTTGTCATTATATAACAATTGTGCAACGAAATTTAGGGAGCAGTAGGCGGCAGTAAAACATGCAAACTCCACACAGAAAGGTGCATTGAACTGCTGCATTACATTGTCGTTGAATGAAACAATGAAGCATAACTCAGTGCTGTTAGGACAATATCCACTGGTTCTCCTCAAGGTTCAGTCATCTCTCCACTTCTCTTCACTCTGTACACAAGCGACTGCAGGAGCATCACCCCAGGTATAACCTACATCAATATTCAGATGACACAGTTATCATGGACACTACGAACACACACGGATTACTGCAAACTGAACTGGACTCATTCTCACGGTGGTGTAGGGAGAACTGTCTGGATTTAAATGTATCCAAGACCAAAGAAATGACCATTAACTTCCAACATGGCCACTCCAGCTCTCCCTCACTCACGGTCAACAACGAAATAATTGAAAAGGTTCATTCATACAAATACCTCGGCTCCATAATCGACCATAAACTCAAATTCAAACTCAACGCTGAACACAATTTTTTCAAAATGTCAACAACGCCTCTTTTCTCTCCGTAAGCTCCGCAAACTCCAAGTTCACCAATCCATTCTCGCCTCTTTCTACAAATGTT
This sequence comes from Neogobius melanostomus, assembly GCA_007210695.1. NCBI lineage: Eukaryota > Metazoa > Chordata > Actinopteri > Gobiiformes > Gobiidae > Neogobius > Neogobius melanostomus. The sequence continues at coordinate 2,380,599 of VHKM01000073.1, read as the reverse complement.
TCATTGAATCCATCCTCACATTCAACATCACTGCCTGGTTTGGTTCACTCACTCTCACCCACCGCAACATGCTCAATAAAATTATCAAAATCAGCAATATGATCATCGGTCAGGAGCAGGACTCACTCAGTAGCATCTATGACTCCAGAGTTCTGAAGAAAGGAACCCAGATCTCCACAGACCCCTCACACATGCTGCACTCTCACTTCCTGTTGCCGTCAGGGCGCAGGTTCAGGTCCCTCCCTCTGGGGACAAAGAGGGCGATCTCCACTTTCCTCCCTACCTCCATCCGCCTGCTGAATAAATGACTGTGTGGACCTGGTCTATCACACGCCCACTATATTGTTTTAATGTATTCATTATTGCACATGTTGATTGTGTTGTATATCTGTGGATATGCTGTTTTTTATCGGGCCCGTACTGGCACTTCCTCTGCAAATGAGGTTCCTAACGGATAAATAAAGTGAATTTGAATTTGAATAAAGTATATATGAACTGCCTGTGCAGACCTTACTAAGTTAGTCAGATTCAACCCACTTTTATTAGATTTTTGTTGCAAAAAGTTTTGACTTCTTCATCAAGGGGAATGAGTTGAGCTTTTTGCTAAACCCCAAATGCTTTTTGCTAAACCCCAAATTAATGCGGTAAAGGAAATTGCTCAAAAGTTTGCACATACATTTTTCAAGAATGGCAGGACATAGATACATCATTTACAGTTGATTTATCTGCAAGAGAGAGTAAACATATTATTGCTTTCTCTTGCAGGGAGGAAGTATTAAAGTTACCTGGGGACCTCAGGAAAAAAGTGAAAATGAATGACGTCCTCAGAGTTTCAATGCCCGTGCAAATCTGCCAGGTCGGTAATCTGGAAGGTAAAAACTCCCCCAGTTTTTATCTGGGAAAAGTGATTTTACAAACTCCGAGGTCCTAGTTCTAGTCCAGTTTGAATGGACATTTCAGTATTTGGAAAGGTTTGAACCTGTGTGATGAGGTATAATGAAGCCGACAAATTTTGATTTATCTTTTTTTTTTTTTTGGGGGGGGGGGGGGGCTAATGATTGTAATTTAACATCACTTATATCTTGGGACACTTAACCCACTTTTCCTGTGAGAATGCACGTTTGCGTCAATGGATAAGCACTCACAAAAAGCTTTTGTAGCTCAATGGGAGTTACACTTACCTTCTATTAGAGGACCCATTCCACTGCGAGCGACATTTCTGCCAAGGTGTGGCTCTCAAAATATGCTTAAATTATTGCTCATTTCTGACATTTTGATCCAACCATAATGTCTTGCCTTGTGTGTACAGTAAAGTGTGCCAGATCAAACATAAATTAATTCATTAGGAACATACCAATTGATCTCCTTTGTACAAATCAGGTCTCTTAAATCTCCTGTAAGCACTTTTTTCATTGTCTTCGTGATAAATTGTACGTGAGCACTCCAAAGACATGCCATGGTCACATTCAGGGCGACGTAGCTTTCCATTTATGTAAGAAGAGAAATCACGCAAAAGGGGTCTGACTGAGTGGTGGGGGTGTTAGTCCTTTTACTGTACATCCATCTATTGAGCCATATGGACTAGACAGCATCCTTCAGCAGCAGCAGGTCCTGGTAATGAATCCTCCCAGGAGCCTCCATCTACACAGCACTATCAGAAAAGACCATCAGAAACACACCGAAGGACTCCCGGCCAAACCACCACTGTCACCGCACACGAGATATGGACTGCAGTGCATCACCAAGCCTGTCCTTTGTGTACGCTATGTACACAAGCAGAGGTCATGACCCACAAGTCAAACCCACCGCAGGGGCAGGAGGGCAGCCCCATTCCTTTCCATTAGGGGATTACAGTGGTGTTTACGCACTGGTTTAAAATGTGATAGCATCTGGAATTACTACAGATGATCAAGCTGCTTGTTTCAAGCACAAAGTCTAACAATCGTGTGGGCAGTGCCACGGTGAAGCTGTGATATGTGATGACAAAACTACTATAATTTCTGGGGCTACTGGAAAATGTCATGATAAACAGATAGAGATTTTAACAAAAAAAATACAACACAGAGAAGTTATTGTTGCACTTTTACTAGTGCCCCCTAAAAGGCAGATTTTCATGGTAATGTTTACTGTAGTTCTACTCCAAACTCTCAGGCTGTTAATGCATACAGTTTATGAAAAATATTTTACCCAGGTGCTGTTATAGATCTATAGTTGTCAAAAAAAATAAAAATAAAGATAAAATCTAATCACATGCCAAAGTATAGACCTAACTGCCAATCCTAAGCCAAAATAAATAAAAATTTGTCTAATCTAATCTGTAAATCTTGTGCATGCATGAGGACATAATGCTCTGATCCCGGGTTGCAATATCCAGCATAGAAAACTGGGATAAACAATCAATTGTAATAAATTGCATCTTTGGTGCTGTACAAACAAAAACATGACATGACATATTAACTGTGTAATGATTATGCACGTTTCCATGGTGACACCAAAATTGCATTGAAATTCTAGGCTCTTAAAACAAGGTTAGACCAATGCCATCTCACTCTTATCTCCATCTTGATAAAGAAGCACCTGTTTCACATTGTTTATTTTCATATCTATATGTGTTTATAGTGGCGTTAACTTAATATATCTTCTTGTAGCCAACATGAGATGCTAAGTGCCAGTATCTACAAGATTACTGGTAGCAATTCACTCATAGATGATTACATAGAAATTTCACACAATGAGAGATGTTGCAAGAAGTATACCATGAACATTGACAATTGATAATTATTGCCAATATTATTCATTCAATCATTTCATTTTGTACACAAGTGTTAACATCATACAGTGTTTAGTCTGCATAATTGGGTGCTATCCAATTTCCTCACCAACTTAGCCGACCTATGGCACGATGACTGTCAAACAGGTCCATGCTGAAATAAACCCATGTAAAGTTGAATTATAATGGTGATTGGGTTGCAGCACTGCTCTACACTTCATCATTGACTCCAGATGGCGTGGGAAGCGTCCACCGCTCTCTTCATGTGTTAAGCCTGGGTTGTTGATGCTGCTGTGATTACTCTGCCAGCATTGATACTGTACGTGTCACTTCATCTCAATTCTCTGGCACCGCCAAGTCAGTCGCCAGAGATCACGTCAGACTTCACTGGATCAAATTAATTGCTTAACCTCTGCATAAGCAGCTGCCAATAAATCGGAGTGGGAAACAGCTAGTCACGTCTGTAAAAATTGCTTGAGGTTGGTCTACTATCCTATGATTCATGAAATAGATCATGTTGTGACATATTTAAACACACAAATAACACCTGAAAGATTCTGATCTGATTCAGACCATTTGAATGCGTTGAAAAACACACGCTGATCTTTACTCCAGATAACACTGTTTATGCACAAACAGTTGTGGGTTAATAATAGTTAACGTCTTACCAAGTGCATTTTCTCTTGTTCAGCTTTACCCAAATCTTAACGCTTCTGGACCTGAGCCTATAGGCCAGAGTAAGGCCTCATTTGAAAGCGAAGACCTACAAAACTGATCTCAACGGTCCTCACGTGGATGCTTTTTTGTTGCTCTTTAGTGGCTTTTTGTCATGTTTTTGTCACATTTTTTGGTCACATGCTCATCGCTTTTTTGTTACTCTTTTTTTGCATTTTCATCTTCGTTTACGTCTCATTTATGTCGTTATTTAGACACCTTTTTTTCCAAGAAGCTTTTATATTTGGGTATTATCAAACTGGAGAAAATGTGCTTGGTTCAGGTGGGGGTTAAGAGGTTAAAAACATTGTTGATAGGGCTGTGACAAAGTGGGTTTGTCCCAGTATTTATTTCGGACACTTTGTTTCATTTGCCATATCCATTAGCTAACAATAACCCACCAGATTCATTCATTTGTTTAAGTTAATAATTACACTTCACATTGTCCGTTTAAAACTTTGTTTATTTGTATACAAACTTACCTGTACCGCATGGTTAGAACAAAGGGAAGGTGTGGTCCTTGTCGGCCATTTTAAAAGCGCAGGCTGAACCATGGGGCAGGGGGAAAACTGGTTTAAACCTTGCTTTGAGTTTCCTTTGTATATGATTTTGGTTTCTATTTTGTATTTATTCATTTGATTTAAACTTATCATTTGTGGACTAAACACCAACTTGTTTTATGTAAAAGGTTAAAACTTGTCAGCTAAACTGTTTTGAACTTACCCATCAAGCTAATGGTACTTACATGTGGGAGGTTCTTTCCCCATTAGGAGAGGTATAAAAGCTGACTGTAGTCACAGGGGAGGAAGCCATTTTTGTTCATGCAAGTGACATGAGTCATGGAGAAGTTTATTTTGTGTGAAGAATAAATATTGCCTGGTAAGAGTTATGTTTGTCATGTCTGCCTGCCCATTTCAACCATTCCATGGCCAGCTTCCCCACAAGGGCTATGAGCAATCAGGAAAACGGGCGATGAAAGTTTGCTTTTCTTCGTCCCTGATAACTTTTGACCCTCAGTGTTGGATATTTCGAACAAAAAGTCTAATCAAATTCAATCCACTTTTCTGCAACTAACCATCAATACAAAATTCTGCAAAACTAAATAAGAACAACGGAATAAAAACTATCAGTACGTAAAAACATACAAAACCTAAAAGTCCAAATTAATACAATGGATAGATACAATTCTAAGAAACAATAAAACATGACACAAACACGATGGAAACCAGAGGGGAGGATGGTTTATTTCCCTTATTTCATTTATAAACACGAACGTATAGAAGAACCCATATCAAATATTGTAGTTCACTTCTATTATGGTTTCTTTGACTACTGTTCCAATATGTACAGTAGTATCTCCTCAATATTGTGCGAAAAATCCCAAGCTCACACCTCGGAATATCACGAGAGACTGATCCATCAAAATGAAAAATATGAAATAAAATAATCACAGAGGGCAATGGCCGTCAGTTGCTCCATGCTAACTCTATCCAGTGGGGATGAATGGGGATTTAAATGGGGCTGGTCACAGTCGACTGCAGCTGCTTCACATCATCCCAGTATCAGTGCAGCCTGGACTTTACATTCCCTGCGCTCACAGGCATTTGGAGGTGTGGGATTTAGGTTCTGAGGCCGGTCAAGCATGAGCAAGGCGCCGGGATTAGAATAACATCCTGTCCGAGAGAGGACCTTAGAGCTGTAAACCACGTGAAGGGAAACTGGAATATAGCTATAGACATCGATAAAGCGGTGGAGGTTTTGTTTCATAGTCAGTGGCGTGGGTAAATGAGTTGTTGTGGGGTGAATTGAGTGTCTTGCATCTTCTGCCATCTATCGCGAAAATAAAGAAAAGAAAACAGGCAAGAATGAGTGTTGCTGCCCCAGATTTATTAGAAAGTACAAATACATGCCTTGTAACTCGTATAACTTACTGGTTTGAAGGACAGTGTCATAACTCCACTCATCATTTCTGTAACTTTAAATATTTTTATCATTTACGCCTCCCTGTACACGCCGCCCTGTTTCGAAAAATACTTCTTTCAGATGTCCTGTAATATTTTTATTCTGTTATTTCAGAAATAATGAATGAAATAAATTCCCAAAAAAAGAATGCACCCTTCCTTTTTATTACTTGTAAAGGTTAGCGGACAGCTTGACCTTGTGTCAGAATGTTCCTGTTTTGTTAAAACAAAGCATTGCAACTATTTCCTCATTATCATTCGTCCTTTTAGCCAAAGCGAGTATTAAAAAAAAGCTGCATAACTCTGATCTTCAATTCTTATAATCCATTCAGATTTCAAGGTTTTAAAAAGTATTGCACTTTACCCTCCAGATATGATGAAGCAACACACAACAGTGAACATCATAGACTTGTATCCCTGTCTATTTATTGTACACCTCTTCATAAAACATGTATTTTTTTTTATTACACTTTTTTGTTTCGAAGCACACAGACCACTGACCATGACGTTAAACTTATTGCAATATTTTCTTGTACGGGCTTTGAGTTACTACAATACAGAGCACTCTGCACATTTGAATAAAGGCAGTGTGTTATGAATTAAACGAGCAACTACATACAATTTTCTAAACAAATGCACCTCGGAGTTGTCAAAAAATGTTTTATACAGTAAAATATACACTATTCATGCTCCAGAGAATTCATTGTAGATGAGTAAAAGATGAAACGCATGCTTTATATTACAAACCCACCTTGAATTAACCTCCTTAAGAGTTTAATACTGCGCAGCACCACATAATTCATTCAGTGATAATCCTTTCTGACACCCACACTGCACTCCACATGGGTATTTCTGTTTACATAAAGTAAGTATAGGCAGTGATTTACTTGATTTCTACCCAGGTGGTCAATTTTTCAGGAGTTCCAACAATATGCATTTTCTTCTTTTAATGATGTATTATTAGGCCCGAGTCAGACGCAGTCCCCGGCAAGGGACTATTGTTTTTGGTTTTCTAAAATTTTTCTCCGTCAACGAGCGCATTTTTGACCTGCTAAATGTCGCCGAAAACTCACCAAATTTGGCGGAGACATTTGGGTGGCGTGAAAATGTATGGAAATGCATGTATTGGCCATGCCCAAAACAAAATGGCTCCACAGCGCCCCCTCAAAGTTAACCCCTATTCGAAAGAAAACGCGTGTTTTTGAGCGTAGGCCCAAACCTTTCGGCACAGTGAAAGGGCACATCAGGACAAACCAAAACTGAATTGACCTTTCGCAAAACCACGCCCCAAACCGGTAATTGTCCAATCAGACATCCTAGCAACCGTTACTATGAAGCTAGGTCCGTCATGCCGCAGATGTCCAATGCAAAACAATGGGACATACCAGCAATGAGCAATGAGCAGATGCACTTTATTTTACTGCTAACCACCAAAAACCCACCAGACAAAGAAGAAGAAGCAAAATGGTGAAGCAATCTGCCTATGGAGGATGTAAATCGGACACTAGGTACCACAAGAGTGTGTCAGGGAGAGTCCAGTTATTTCCCTTCCCAAAGCGAAAACACAACCTGAGCACGGCCTAAAATGGATCAAACAATGTGGACGGCCTACGCCCAGCTAAATTTCTCCAAAATAAACAAGCAAATGTCTGCTCTAAGGTAAGGCAAGAGCCTATAGTTAGGCTAACACCTTAGCATGCTAACATCGTAGCTACTGACAGTCACATAATGTTACACAAACTGGCACTGGAGCTGTAACTTTAACTGCGGCGGTGAACTTTTACAAGCCTACAGTCTGACGTGTTTTTGCCTCCCTTTTTGATAAAAGTACTGTGTATTTTTTTCACGGCCCTTATAACTGGCTGTAGCTGATTGTCATTGTGGCACCTGTAGGTTTAGCTAGCGTTAGCTAACTTTAGCGCACCGGAGAAATGCACGGAGAAATTGTCCTATTTTTAGAAATATTTCAAACATAAGAGGGTGCTTACCGGGCAGTGCAAGACCACGACTGGTCCACAAGGCTGTGCTGTTGCATTTAAGGAAGAGATCAGAAGGTTTCTCTGATATTTCTGGAGACCTGTCTGTTTGCTGTAACTGTCAATAGTCCTATATCCTTCGTTGGATAGTTCTTGAATATATCCCTCCACTGCATACTGTAAGTATCTGGAGAATATCATAGAGGTATTGCTCCAAAAAGGTCACTGACAGGCATGGCAATCTGTTACGCTGCTCGTATAATTGTCGGGCGTAGCAACAGTAACTAAGGTCAATTGGAGCGCCACGCCCGGACGCACAGGGAGTCGGCCATTTTGACTTTTGCAGTTCACTGGCCAGAGAAGGTATTTCAACTATAGAACGAGTGAAAAGCACCGCTGCGGCGAGCGTGAGGCCGGGGCCCTGAGGCTGAAGCAAGAGTGGGCTGGCACCAGAGATACCTGGGGCAAGAGTAAGGCCGGGGTCTGACGAGGGCAAGGCGATAGTTGGCCGGAGTAAGAGTTAGCAGAGAGCACACAGGTTGTGTGTGAGGCCGAAGGGAGAGCAGTTTTGGGCGAGAGCGGGGCGAGAGCGAGCAGGGGCGGTCGCAAGGGGGGGCTGCGCCAGGGGCGAGGGCCTCTATCGCTGCTTGCGGCTTTAATTATTACTATTATTATTATGATCATCTGTATTTTAATGACTTATATCTTGGTCGCTGACTTTTAGAGGTGTCTCTCTTGCCATAGTAAGCAGAGGTGGATAGAAAATTCTTTACATAAGACACACACACATAAGACATGAATGAAAGAGCAGCGTATGAGTCTCTGGGGCCACAGAGCATCAACGGGGCCTGCGGGCAGAGACAGGGAGAGACATGCAGAGTGTAAAGGAAGCTGAGAGCTGCTGAAGTAATAGTCAAGGTTAGGTTTCATCTCCGACTTTGTGCGTCACGGCCCTCAAAATGCATAGTGAAATTATTTATTAATGCATACATAAGAGGAAAACGAGGTGACTCTTGGCATTAACAAAGTTGTTTTCTGAGTTATTAGACATGGAGTAGACCCACAGCGTTCACAAAAGGTATTACTGTACAATATGTCTTAAGGGACAACTGCAGTGCAAAAACACTGAGCAAAAAAAAAGGCTCAGGATCCCAGTGTTGGCAACAGTCTAACCTCCTTGGGGTATTACCACACAGACTGAAAATAAACTTTATCATCAAGGATTGGAATATTCAGAACCAGCAATAATGCAAAAAGAAAAAAAAAAGTTGCTGTAGTAGCAGTTGTATAGAAAGTTTGATTCCTTAACCCTTTTCCACCCAACTCCTCTTCAGCACACAGTATAATGCTAACGCTAACCCTCTTGTTTTTATGCAGAAGGGGACTGAAAAATACTTTTCAGTATTTTCAGTATAGCTGTTGCAACATGTGAAAGATTTCGCAAAAAGTTTCAACCATTTTTAGAAGTGCTTAATTTTTTTTCTTAATATTGAAAAACAACCAAAAACCATTACAGATTTCTTTTCAGTATTTCTGTTTTTCTCGCACATTAAATGACCTCAGTTAAATGGTACCGCCCTCTAAAGATAATGAAAAAATATAGACACACAACAATAGACATTGGGTTTTCTTCTGAGATGCCTGGTGCTAGGAGGACAACTCGGAGACAAATGATAGCAGTCACACTTGGAAAGAGCTCTTGTCACGCTATTGGGGCCCCTATGACAATTCATTTCTGAGCTGTCCCATTATTATTATTTTTTCTATCTTCAATTTAATTCTTGTAATGGCACATTTAGTACCATTGAAAAGAGACCAAGAGTGCTAAATGACTTCAAAGTTGAGATGGATAAACCAGTTAGCGGTTTTATCTTTCAGTGAGCCTCTCCAATTCACTGAAGTGGAATCAAAATGGAGGGTGTTTGTTTTGATTTTCATTAGTAATTGTACTGTACTTTTCAGTGAAAGGGTAAAATCTCTAGGATAACAGCCACTAAAATGGCGCAACTGGACATTTCTTACTCAGGTGGCCTATGTTTCGAGAAGCATCGAATTCTCAACAAATGGCTTAGACTGTGGACTAAATAATAATATAAAGAGGTCATTTTAAATTTTGAGAGGCCCCAAGGGTCCCCGAACCCCACTTTGGGAATCATTGTGATAAATCAACACAGCTGGGCATGTATTTGGAAAACAATATTTGTAAAATCTTTACAAATATTAGAAACCATGTAAGTGGAATTATTTTATGCCTCAGACATTACAGTCTTCAATGCTTCTTTGCTTTTATCTTTATGTTATTATCCTAATGTCAAAAAGACAGAAATTGACTTGATCTGAACCAGTGACCTCGCAAAGCCAAATCAAATGTGGCCCCCAAAGCCTCCATAATGGACAATTAGCAGAGAGTGGGGATGTGTCTGTTGTCCAAGGCCTTTGTGGGCTGTCTCCCTGCAGCCACAGAACTTCAGGCCTTGGCATTTGAACATGGCACTGGAAGACACGGCCTAATTAGTTCCCCAGGAAAGAGCAATCCATCTTCCTTAAGGAACGGACGTGTCCACTGCCCCCATTGTGGTCAGTGAACTTTAAATGAGAATGTCTTAAGCTCAAGAGAGTACACAAGTAGTAAACAATAAACTTATAAGCATGTACAGCAACTTAAATTACGTTTGAAATGAAAATCTATCTATCTAACTTTGGTGTCTGCGTATTATGACACATACATATACTTTATAGAAAACAACACAAAATAATAACGCGCTTTGAAACATTCGACCACAGTTTGGGACCTAAAAATATTAAATTGTGATTTATTATGTTTTAACTATGGAGTAAATATGGGCACCAGATGCCAAGGCAATCTGCTTAATTAATTCTGATGGCATTGGGAACAGAAGCATTCTACTTATGGCATGACTTATTTTACAAACACGTCGAGAACCTTAAAACAGTGAGTTATATGAACGGCAGTGAGATCGCTCCATAGGCAGAGAATGTTTAGATGGAGTTTGCTGACAGATGGTACAGACTCCGGTCAGACACTGTTGATGTCTGAGCTCTCTGGGATGTCTGCCATAACATTATTAACATGTGGGTCATGTATGGTGCTAGGCCATGTGTCAATTTGAACTGAATTCTCAAATGATTTTAGGAAGGCAGCAAAATGCAAAAAAAACAAACAGGCCATGCATTTAATTTCAAATGAATAGTATAAGAACCTCTATGGTGCTTGATGTTAAAGGAACAGGCCACCGTTTTTACATATTGAGATGTGGGCCGTTTCTCAATCTGTGTACGCGGACTTGTGTGCTTGTGGACTCGGGAAACGTCATCAGGCATGGCCCAAGTCCTGTTCCAATTCAAAGTTCGCTTCTCAGCAAGTTCGCTGTAAATCCCCGGATGAGAACTTGCTCTGCCCGTTTTACCTAGCATGCATCAGAGGAGGCTTGTGCGTACTCCGCCAGCTATATTTCCCACAATCCATTTCGCTTTGACCACGTGGATCACCGCGAGCCTCCGCCTGCGGCGGCCCCTCCTCCGCCCCGCGCTTCAGCTGATCAACAGCTGATCGTGCGCATGTAAATAAACATGGCTATATGACCCATTTCATCCCCAGAGAAGTGTCTCCTGCTTAAGACAGTTTTTACTGGGTTTCTGAGCAGAAGTGGTGAAACAACTTTGGTCATACTTTCATTTTCTCACAACGATCAGCAATAGATTAATTTAAAGTCGTATAGTATGTCATGAACAGGTTATTGAGGACAAATGCATTTAATGTTGACATTGTTTTATTAAGGGGGCACTGCAGACAAATCTTTGTATGGGAACATTTATAATATTTGACCTATTTTTTATTATTTCAGTTTGCAGATAAGATATATATTTTTAATTACTTTACACTGTCACATAATGCCTTATTTATGTGTAAATACGTGAAGTTGACTAAAATGTACACATTTTATTTTGTTTTCTACAAAAGTTTGTAATTGATGTCTTTAAAACATCTTTCCACTTCGCCTGCAGTGTCTCACCCTTTTAATTTCATATGAGGTGATTTAATGTTATAAAAGCTCACAGCCCCATGCTCATGAGCTACTTCCTGTGATGTCATCGAGTTCACTTGTTCCAAACGCTGAAAAAGCAGAGTCCACACTCGTGAACTCCTCAAGTCCGTACTCCGAGTCTGCACCCACAAGTCCGTACCCAAGAGTTCACAAGTACAGAGTCTGCACTCTGAGAATTGAGAAACGGCCGTGTTCTTACCTGAGCTTAGACAAGTTGATACATACCTGTCAGGTCTTTGTGCGTGCGCTCAGTCACGCAAAACAACCAAAGATGTTGTTAGCATTTGGCCTCTCCCAGCATATTCCTATAGCTCCAAACGGGGGTGAAGTTGGAAGCTACCACACTCTTCCACGGGCACGCACAAAGACCAGACAGGTACGCATCAACTCGTCTAAGCTCAAGTAAGAACATATCTCAGTATGGAAAAACGGTGGCCTGTTCCTTTAAAGAGAGGTGTGGGGCAGTTATTTTCCAAAGTGACCAATTCAGTTTGAGTAAACTAAATCTGAGCCATCTCCATTTTCTTTAACATCAGCATTTACAACATGCACAACCTGCCTGTATTAAACCTGTGAAACAATTGCCACAAAAAAGAGACTTGGAGAGATCAGAATATTTTGAATAATACATACACCACATTTCATGAAAGATTAAATGTAATTACTGTTAAGAGATTTGTGGCTGATTCAGAGCACACACGTGTTTGTGCAGATAAAGGCACATTTTGTGGACGGTTTCTGCCATAAGGTTTATTTTTCCCCGTAAGGAATTCATTTTCTGCATTTGACCCATCCTCAATGCCGCTGGAGCGACCTGTAGCAGCAGTGAGATGCTAAATACATCAGATTAAGAGAACAGCTGCTACAAAGCAGCAAACGGGTATTTGAAGCTGCTCGTGCCTCTGGAGTCTCCTGAACATCAAGGTGTAGGACCCTCCAGAGGCTTGTAGTTGTGCATAAACCTTCTATCAGGCCTCCCCCAAACTGTTAATTGAATGCTCATGAGCAGAAACAGTGGGTCCAGAAATACATAAAGACTCATTTTCAAACAGTCGTGTTCACTGATGAGTGCCGTGTAACCCTGGATGGTCCAGATGGATGGAGTGGTGGATGGTTGGTGAATGGCCACCATGTCCCAACAAGGCTGCGACGTCAGCAAGGAGGTGGCGGAGTCATGTTTTGGGTCGGATTCATGGGGAGAGAGCTGGTCGACCCCTGAAAAATATGTGGAGTTTCTGACTGACCACTTTCCTCAATGGTACAAAAAAGAAGAACCGTGCTTTCCCTAACAAAATCATCTACAGTACATGCATGACAACGCACCATGTCCCATGCACCAACACCTCTGCATCATTGACTAATATAAAACAAAAAATTATAAAAAAAAGTGTCCGAGGCACTCTGAGGGGTAAGATAAAAGTCCTTTACCTCTGCATCATTGGCTGCTATGGCCATAAAAGGAGAGAAACTCATGATTTGGACCCCATCCTCCCCTGACCTCAACCCTATTGAGAACCTTTGGAGCCTCAAGCAAAACATAATGAGGGTGGGAAGCAGTTCACATCCAAACAGCAGCTCTGGCAGGCTATTCTGACATCCTACAAAGAAATCCAAGCAGAAACTCTCCAAAAACTCGCAAGTTTAATGGATGCAAGTATTTTGAAGCTGCTATCAAAGAAGTGTCCTATTTTAAAATGTAACTTGATTGTTTTTGATTTAAATAACTTTTGATTTCAATAAATGACCTCCTAATGCTGCAAATTCAACAAATGACCTTTTTCACAACCCATATTGAAACACTACTGTGCATAATAATCTGGAACAGTACGTTTATTATATTTATTTTTGAAAAAAAATACTGTTACCATCGGGAGTTTTTTTTCAATCACATTCAAATGATCCTCTAACAGTTAAAGACTAGAAAACTATGCTGACTGTCATTTGCGTTGACGATTAGGACAATCTGAGAAAAGTATAATTTGCCTAATAATTTGGAACATCATATAAAGCCAGGACTGTGCTTGTGCGCTGATTTGCCAATTGAACATTCTCATCCCTCACAAAGCATTTATTGTTTGCAATACAAATAACAGCAAGTACCAGAAATATAATTAGCAGCCCAAGGACATCCCATAGGCATAATCATTGACATGTAATCAACATTCAATAAATGTACACCTACTTTTGAGGCTGAACACGTATTTTGCTCTGGCATATGTATTTTGCTCTGGCAAATGTATTTTGCTCTGGCAAATGTTCTTCTTCATGGCCAATTTTCAGGGCAATGCACCTGTAAACTGGAAGGAAAAATAACCAAGCTCACTTTTGATTGCAAGCCACATGCTGTTAGTCCATTATTAAGTCCATTAACATCTGACTTTGTACCCACAGCATTCTTTGCACACTGAGTATAATTTCAGAAAAAAACAAACAGACAAAAACTACAGACTGATTCATGTCGTAAAATTTTAAGCTTTTTTGGTGATTGTAACTTTGATTTTCATGTATCCCTCTTTGTAACGCACAGCGGTAATGTCTGTTTAACAAACTGTTTTTGATAATATTAGAGATGTTTATAGAGGATTTCAGAGCGTTTATCCATTAAAGTGTGGAAGTAATATTTTCCCATCAAACATCCTCTTTCTTAGTAGTGCTGCATGAGATGTTACCTTAAAAGACTCAAAGTATATACAGTACATAAAATACACTTAAAGTTACTGATGGACCTATAATATCTGTGAGTGTTCCTGAACAATTTCATTTGAATCTAGTTATTAGCCGGTCATTGCAGCAGGTCAAGAAACGTTTTATATTCAAGTCAGTCATGGTTCACAGATGGTTTAAGGCAATTACCACTTTGCTTATATTAATTCCCCCACTGTAATTGTAAAGATAATTGTCGACCTATAAGTGTTAGAAAGTAAAAGGCATGGGTATAGTTTTTGTAGCCATAACAAGAAGGGACTGACCCTATTGTCCCTTTTGCGTTGCTATTTCAAATATCTAAATTTGTGAAGACCTAACAGTTTTCCGGACAAAGTGTCAACTGAGATGGTAAGTGTTCATGACATTGCTTCAATCCAACATATTGAAGACGTTTACAAAAAAGCTAAAGCTGCAAAAAGTAATATAGTTAGGAAATAAATAAGAATACTGATCTCCACATGCATGCTATTTCAAATATGCTTTAACATATCACATAAAAAATGACATCAGGGAATCAGGGAAAGTTCTCCATGTAAATGACAGTTGTCTGATGGGATGTGTTGGCTGCAGCTCCGGTTGGACCTCACCAATGGATCTGTTTCAGCCTCAGAGAGACTGTTTTCCGCAAAATGAATGAGCCGTCCAAGCAGACATTTGTTGGTTTTCACTGTATAATGCACTCAACACATTTCCAAATGGAACAAAAATTATACAAACAGTGTGGTTATGGATATGTCTACTATCTGATAGGGTAGTATTTATTTAATTTATTTAGGATGTCGGTGTTCTCCAGTGTGTTTTAATAATTGTTTTAATCCGTCCATTGTCACGTAAAGGACAAATAAAAATTCCCATTATTGAAGCATTTGGAAACAATGGTCAAGAAAATGTTCAGAAACTCCAAGGAAATTGGTTTGTTCTTTAAATTAAATGATTAAGAAAGACAAAAAAATTGAAAAAATTAATAAAAAATCTGCCTCAACTGAGAAACCTGAGGCTTCTATGACAACCCAGCTCTGTGAATCTTTATTTTATACAAAAAGTATGTTTTTCGGGCATTGGTTCATGGGCAGTTTCTTTCTCCCTTTCACCACCTTGTTTCTCATCACTGGTTAGTCGAGGAGACATCTGCTATTTCTATATGTATCTGGGATATGTGCAGCCAGTGATAGCACTGAAAGAAGTTTTCAAAAGATGCAATTGCAGTTAAAAACCTCATGAAATGATCTTGCCCCTGTGAATCATTGTCCGTTATCTGCAATGAACTGTCAGGTCATATCTGTCTTTATACAGCAGCTACAATAGAGCTTGTGAGGTTCTATGACTGTAATTTAAATCATAACACTTTTTTTGTTCTAATTGCAACTGTATCAGGCTGCCAGGAAGCTGTACTCTTCCCTCCCTTTCCACCGTTGCCCCCTATTGTGAACATTCATATTTTTGCACCAAAGGTTTGAGAGAAATGCCATTTGGAGTCACTGTATTTTTGATTTGATTTGATTTATTTGAGCTATTATTTACAATGAGTTATTATTTACAATATTTACATCATCACATTTACATTATCACAAAAAAATAAAAATAATAATAATAATAACTCAAAAGGAGTAGGCCGAAGCAAGAAAGCTTATAAGTGCCTACCCCAATTTCAAAATACAATTATTGATTAGCAGCATTAATAATTCAAAGCTTTTACATGTAAAAAAATAAAATAAATCTGATGAGACTTACAAGACAACTTACAGGTATGAAAAACATAGAGCGCAAATAGAAAAGTTTGTGATTTCTGAGTGTATTTACTTAGTTTTATAATGTTCTCTTATTTTTATATCATTGCTTATATTACCATTCTGGTTACCATTCTTTTGATTTACTTATTGTTTAAGTAGTAATAGTGTTTTAGATATACATATATATACACCAATGGCTGCTAGCTGCTCTGCTTTATGACTGCAACACTGGAGGCCGCCATTGCTCCGCCATTGCTGTAGTACCTCCATATCATCGCTAGGCCCCCATTGAAAAGCATTGGACTTTAGACACGTTAAAAACAACTTTAACGCCTGGTTTCAATTTTTTAAACACTTTCTATGGCTACATATTCCTCCTGAGATAACGCTGGGTTAGTCACAAAAAAAGAAACCAGGCTGGTTTTAATCTCCTACTTAACGGAGGTTGGACTGTTAGCATTGGAGCTGCGCGAGCTACACGTCACGCAAGGGCTGAGTCTACAGTGAAAATCCCGCCCTTATGCCCTTATTAGGAACATGCTTCATCAGAGCTGGGGAGGATCATGTTTGTCATTGCTATCATACCTGCTTCAACTGTTATAATGTTGGTTAATTGTTCTGTCAGTGGTTTTTGATTGTTTTCCCTATTTGTGAGGTGCGTTAAAAAGCCAGGGTTTTATGTGGCAAGCTGGTAGAGGGCGGTAGCCCCCTACCAGCGAGCCCCCACCCTGCTACCCTAACTAGTTGATGTTGTTAACCGCTTTATAATCCTATACTGAGTGGTGCTTTAAAAGGACATGATTTACAGTATGAGCCCATTGAGATGGGGACCCTACAACAGGTCCACATCTCGCCTGCCCCAATTCTATTTTATTAGTAATGACCAGCGGAAGCAGACCATAACAGCATTTTTAATGCGTGTAATTTATCTCAAGTTCCTTTAATACAGATCAATAGACTTGGTTGATAGAGTTGGTGACAATTGATTGTATCAACAATGATGTGCTATTTCACAAGTTCATAGTAATACAGATTACTTAAGGAGAGTGACTGAGAGACAAGGTCAAATGTCTTCAGCATACTTGTCAAACACAGTTCTTTTATACTGTCTTTTGAATTGCTGTAGACTAGCTGCACCTTAAGTCTTCATCTAAATTATTCCACAGATTGACTCCTCCGTGTAATACAATGACTTTTTAGGGTTGAATGGATACATTGTACTTTCTGATTATGAGTTCCCATTAGATCGTATCTTTCCTCTCTTTTACCAAACATTAATTGTATGTTACTAGGGAGCTGGTTATTTACAGCTCTATATATCTGTAGCAGGGAATTGAGTTTTATGATGTCATCAAGTTTCATGGTGTAGGATTTTAGGAACAGTATATTTGTATGGTCTCTATACCCCACTTTATGAACAATTCTGATGGCCTTCTTTTGAAGTCTATATAAAACCAGCAAATGACTATTGTAGGTATTTCCCCAGACCTCTGAGCAGTAGTTTATGTACGATAGGATTAAGGAACAGCACAGGGTGAAGAGAGCCTTTTGGTCCAAAAAATATCTACACTTGCCCATTATGGCCACATTTTTCGCCACTTTACCACGAATAATGTTTATTTGTGGTCTCCAGCTAACCTTATGATTGACGATCACACCCAGAAATGTATATTCCTTGACTTGTTCTATTTGAACATTGTCAATATTGATTTGAATCTGAGTGTCACTATTCTGTTTGCCAAATAAAATCAGTTTTCAATAAGTTCAGCGATAGTTTATTTCTGTTAAACCATTCCTTGAGTTTGTATATTTCTGTTGTGACCTCTGATATGAACAGTTGTAGGTCTTTGCTAGAGCCTAGTATAGTGTCATCAGCAAATAATATACATTTTAGCTTTGTTGAGACTTCACACAAATCATTGATGTAGAGCAGAAACAATTTAGGTCCTAAAATCGACCCCTGGGGGACCCCGCATATTATATTCCTCCATCCTGATACATGTTCATTAATTTGTACATACTGTTGTCTTTCAGTCAAATATGACTTCAACCAATTGTTAGCGATCCCTCTAAACCCATTATTATTTAGTTTCTTTAAGAGTATTTCATGATCTATAGTGCCAAAAGCTTTCTGGAGGTCTATGAATATACCCAAGCAGTACAAATTATTGTCAATATTGTTGGTGACTTCTTTGCTTAGATTGATTAGAGCATGTGCAGTTGACCTATTGTTTCTGAACCCATACTGACAGTCACTAAGTAAATTATGTTTATTCACAAAGCTGTCCAGGCGGGCAGCAAAAAGTTTTTCCAGAATCTTAGATAGTTGAGGAAGTATAGAGATTGGTCTATAATTTGTAAACTGATCCCCACTTTTATAAATCGGAACGACCTTGGCAATCTTCATGAGGTCAGGGAATTCACCAGTTGAAAAGGAGAGATTGCATATATGTGTTAAAGGCATTGATATATTTTGTATTACTCTTTTAATCATGTTCATGTTAAAGTAATTTCAATCAGTGATTTTTTTATTCTTGAAAGCTTTAACTATTTAAATTATTTAATTTTCATTTGTTGCCGTAAGAAAACAAATGAAAAGTGTACATTCACATTTTTGTGTTGAGAGACATCACTGTTTGTTTTGGCTATGTTTGATGCCAGGTGAGGCCCAATGGTGACAAAGCAATCATTGAACGCATTAACTACATTCTCCCTGTTTGTAATTTTCTCATCATTTTTAATCATGTAGTCTGGGTAACTTAAAGCCTTTGAGTCTTTAGACATTGCATGATTTAAGACTTTCCATAATCCTTTCATATTATTTTTATTGACCTCAATCATATTTCTATAATAATTTATTTTACAATTTTTTATTATACTTGTTAGTTTATTCTTATATTTTTTATATTTAGTTTCAGTTTCTAATGTTCGTTTCCTTATACATGTTTTATATAAGGAGTTTTTCTTTTTACATGCATTCAATAACCCCCTCGTCATCCATGGGCCACACGTATTTGTTTGTGTATATTTGCGCGTTAGTACTGGACAATATTGATCATACAAATGATCAAGTGTATGTGGTTTATTGACGCAAGTCCCTGAATTTGTTTGACTTGCATTTATCTATTGCAATTGAGCTTGGTGCACATACCCTTTTAATGTACTGTACTTCAGTAAACATATCAAAATAAACATACTTGTGGCGCAAACCTAAAGCTATATATACATACAAGACATACATTTTTGTTTTTGTTTTTTTTGTTTTAAGCCCAGAGGTTTTGTAAATCATATGTAAATATGTAAGCTCTTCTATTGTCCATGTACATCTGTTCGCTCTCATTAATTCTGTGTCATCAGGTTCATTGTAGCCTAAAGTGATGTCTTCGCCTCTGCAGTTGTTTGGTTCGGTGTTGTTCTGGGCTGGCTGAACCGAGTTTGAACTTGATTTGCATAAAACATGCAATTAGGCAAGGTGCTGCTAAGCAAATTAATGTGCTCTACAACTGTGTCCATCCATTATCCATGAAGTTGGCTATGAGCAATACAATGATTCACAGATGGACCTGTGGCAGAGCGCCTTTACAAATCGCAGTGGTATCTTAGCCTCACCACGTAACAACAGGTACATAATGTAATAATGACTGGGAAGAGTAGAGAAGTGAGAAAAGCCTGAGTTTTGTTTCCCTTCATCAGAGCATGCAGGCTAAACTCAGATATTGATTTTCCAACCAAAATGACAGTCCATTGTACGGCTTTTCCCACTTTCAACTTCTAATGATTTTTTTTTCTAAGCTTAGGCGTAATATTCACAGCATAGGCCACGTACAGTTCTCTTTCCAGACTGGTTAGCTCCTCTTCAGCACTGACAAGCGTAATACTGTCTAGCGGCTATATATAGGTTGCAGAATCTAGCCATTCGTGGATAAGATTACTGCACATTTGGCAGAGCAGTTTTTAGGTCCTATTGATTGGTGTCTATGGGACATTAAACCAGGTAAAGTGGGCGCATAAACAGTTTGCAGTCGCTTGCAGACTCCTCCCTGATAGTGGATTATATGCCATATGGACAGCAACATGTTCCGTTCCGTTGCCCCAATATATTGCAGTTAACACAGCCATCTTGAGATCAGCAGACTTATTGTTTCAGTGGGAGTGCAAAGGCCAATGATTATACAAAATAAATAAATCAACACATATAATTCTTTTCTACATTTTCATCATCGTAATGTACACTGAGTATAGTGTATAGTGTGAGTATAGTGTGGATTAAACTAGTGGGAGATGGAATTACTTGATTATTATATTGCACTAAAGAACTAAGAGAACATGTTTAAAAGCTCAGTTAATTAGCACATGTGTTGTAATGAAACTCTTCATATCATATGCATTAACCTTTCAATCAAAACTAGCCTTTTGTAACATCCTTTGCTCTCAACAAGTGTTGCCTGAGATCACAGTGCTTCAGTCGTTTTTCAAGCTTGTGCAGGACTCCACAGAAGTTGCAGCTTTATAACTTTTATCACATCAACTTGAGCTTAGTAGACCACCAGCTGACAAACTCAATCGAAATATATATATATATATATATATATATATATATATATACATACATGTTTATAATGTTATACTTCATAATTCAAATTTATGACACAAATTTGATTGGCCTAAACTCACAGAGCGTAGTCCAATACCACTAGTCTCATAATAGATAGACTGCATGAAAGACCACATTATCCGCTTGCTTTAGAGAAGCCATCCTGGAGTTTGTCTGTCACCAAAGGCTTTACTGGGCCACTGCCGCACAGATCAATACATGGTTTACAGCTGTGATATATCGACAAGGGCTGTGCACAAAAGAGAATTCAATGACTTTATTCAATTGAATATATCTTTGAAACATATTGGGGGTACTGAAGGATGAAGAGAGTTAATGCTGATGTGTTTGGAAGATAATCATGACACTACTGTGGATTTTAAATCATCCCATTAGATTATCAAAAATATAACGGTTTTCTCGAATCATTAACAGATCTCGTGAGTACAATTGATTGTATTCTTCTATTAGATATGCAAATGAAGCCATAGTTGTGACATAAAGTAAAGTTTTCATTTCCTGTCTCGGATGTCTTAAATAAATGGCATCAGACCATAACTAATCAACATATTATCTTTGGTAATTTGATTATTCTTTAGAATAATTCTATTTTAGTAGTTGTGATGGGGCAGGGGCGATAAAAGCCTGGCTCATCATGAAAATTATAATGAGACAAAAATACAAGCAATTAAATTAATTTGGAAGAATTTCGTGAGTAATAATTTAAAGCAGTACATTTTACGAGCTTCATAAGTCACCATCTTCTGAGATGGATCTTTGGACAGAGTGTGTAGTGTCTGTTCAAAACAAGTGCATTTTTGAACGAAGTGGAATCCTGAATCGGCTTAATGGTCTGAATGAGAGGGTCTGTCTGAATCCAGGGTGGGATTAAGAGGAACTGAAATAAAAGTGCGAGTGATCAGAAATGACTGTTTGAGGCAACCCAGAGGGCGGGAGGAGAGAGAGAGAGAGAGAGAGAGAGAGAGAGAGAGAGAGAGAGAGAGAGAGAGAGAGAGAGAGAGAGAGAGAGAGAGAGAGAGCGAGAGAGTCCAAACCTCTCGCTTTCACCAGAGCGCTTACTGCTACGCGGCTCAGCGCAGCATTCCGCTATTTCAACTGAAGGAAACGGGACTCTTCACCTCTTTTAGCCCATTTGCTCCAATTCTATTGCTCCTCGTTGGCGCGAAAGCCGCATTCAGACAGAACTTCGAGCGATTTTCCCCCCTACTTCCGACTTGAGCAGCATCATGAACAGTTTTGGGGCACCTCTTAAACGCGTTTCGCTGGAATGGTGGGGATTACACAGCCGACACCCAAGGAACATGTAAACGCACATGGAGTTTGGGATATATTTCGAAATATGGGAAAGATGACTGCCTTCTCGTTGTGTTTGCTCTTGTGCGCGGATCTTCTGGATTTAGCCGTGGGTAAGTCACTGTGACCCTCTTTATTCAACAAGAGCCATCATGCAAGTTAACAATGCGTTGTGTTTCGGGGTTTTTAAATTCATGCTTATTATAGATACACATTGTGACATTATACTGACATAGCTCGCCGGAGGAAGTCGAGCTATTCCGTGGCAATGTCTGATGCCAACTTTCTCCTCCACGCCATGCAAGTGATCGAGGGAGAGAAACGTGCATAATGGTGGGTTTTCAGTCAGGGATTGTGAGTGCTGCGTTATACCAAAAGACGCACGACTGAGCTATAAAAGAGGCCTCGTAATGTTGTAGATGTCTGGTCTCTCATCACAAGCTATTAACGTGACTGTCCCCACACCGGGCGCAACGTGCGTCCAAGCCCAGCCGTGTCCACCTCACAGATTGGCGTTTCGCACCATGCCGTTGCTTTTGTTTCAACAGATAGCAAGACGAAGCATAAGTTACCAGCATATGGGGTTTGCATATAACGTGTAAGTCAAGAAGGCATATATTTGTCACAATCACGGGACACCCATATAAATACGATCCATAAGATCCAAAGCACTACAGTGGTGCGGATCTGAGGATGCGGTAGAGATGTCTGATGTCACTATCCAAACAGTGGCAGTGATGGACTCCCTTGATGCACAGCGTATGTTCCCAGTGGTTTACGCAGAGATGTGGGTTGCCACATGGCACAACAATATGTGGCATGGACACATGCAAACATGCAGTCTAAATCCTACGAAGGCAGTTGAAGCGATAGTTTGGTTTGAGTAAAATCAGGACCACGGACAGTTCACTCGTGGCGACAGTTTTACTTCGGACGGTTATGACCTTCTTTAACCCGTATGTTTGAAATCATTATGTCTGAAAGGTTTCGCATAATGTTTAGTGATAAAATATCCAAATGTGCACACATGCATGGATTATGAGTTTTTCGGAAAATCTAGCCATTTTGCGATGCATGCTATGGATGCATGTTTTCCAGTTTGTGTCGCTTCGAGATGTATAGGTAGTAAAGTTGCCTCATCTAAGGTCCAGTTGCAGAATAAAGTGAGGTGAACAGATGAGTCAATACAGAAATGACCTATGTTCTATATTGGCTGCAATTAATTTTAGCTTCTATTTACCATAGCTTTTGTTTAGAGGAATCATATCTTAAAACAACAACAAATATTATTATTATTAGTTTTACAATTGTGAACACAACATTGTTTTTTGTTTGTTTTTCTCTCTCTAGGTTTTTAGTCAGGAACATGATTGGGTATTTCTCCACTCAAACTGACACACAGCACTTAAAGAACAACACTGTAAATGGGTTTACAGATACACCTATTAAGTTGTTTCTTGTTGTGCAGTTGACCAAGTGTGAGATCTTACATTGATCGCAGAGCGAGTCAACAAACTGTGAACGGCAGAATTAAAACAATCAATTGTCTTTGAGCAGGTCAGACCTGCAAACACACCATTCTGAACTTCAATGTCTTTGATATGTGCTGCTATATCTCTGCTGGGTGCACTTGATACTGCCTTATATGTGCATACTCCATAGATGAATGAAGAATGCACATTATACGTACATAATGTTACATACTGTACGTAATACAAGGCCATTGTTCTTATGTTAAATATAAAGCAAATAATGCGTTGATCTGCTTCTGATACTGCAATTACTTATTTTGTAACCATTTCAACCATTCAAATATTTATACAGTTTGCAGCCTTGAGACTCCTTTATTATTTTAAGACAAATATAGTATTGCGGTAAAAAGAAAAAAGAAAAAAAAAGATGGATAATGATTTTTTTTTTAGTTTATAGCTTAAACATATTACATTGGGAGGATTTAATAACAAACAAACAAAAGAGAAGAACACCACAAAGCAGAACAAAAGAAAAACAATATACATATATTATACATTGCATTATATACATAAACATACTGGTTCAATATATTACGGGAACATGTACTTTTTTACTTCTGCTTTATCCTTGTCTTATGGCTCTATCATCTACACATTAAAGTTTTCCTTTTTTATACGAAGATCAAGGTCTCTCTCGGCACACCACTTTCTTGGGCTGTGTTCCCAAAAGTAGCAGCCTTTGGTCAGTGATTCCATCTCATCTTTTTGCTGTAATGAAATGTCATACATTTCTATTTCCCTTAACGTTTGGGGCTCACAGTAAGAATTATATATACTGTACTCTTTCTTGTATGTAGAACTTGAAGACCTTGAACAATAACGTCATTTGTGAGGACAATTATAATGTTTACAACATGATACTGTTTACAACATAATACAGTAGAAAGAAGAAGAATAAACTATATTTATACAGCACTTTTCACAGATAAAATCACAAAGTATAAAAAAATAAATAAACAAATTGAAAATAAAAGCAATCAGAAACCCAGCCAACTAAAAGCTTGTCTCGAGTCTTCACCTACTTTTTTAACGAATCAACACAGTCGGCCACACAGAAGGACAGAGGCCACAATTTTGGAGCAACAGCTTGAAAGGACAAATCACCTCCTGTTTTAAAGTCATTGAGGAGGTTCTGCTCCGAGGACCAAAGGGCGCAGCCAGAGGTATAGGGGCACAGCATATCAAAGATATTCTACCAAAACCAAAAAGTCTCTGCAGCTCATCAACATCCATGGGTCGGAGGTACGGGTGGTTTCCACCTACAACTACCTGGGGCAGTGCTGGGCAGCAGACATAGACGCTGTGTAAAAGAAGGGGCAGAGCAAGATGCACTTTTTCAGAAGGCCGGCCTCACTCAGGATTGGGTTCAATTAAGTGTCCATTTTGTCCAGTGTCCTTTTCTTTGCTGTAGTGTGTTATTTATTCATTTCATGATGATGGTCGTGCGTGGTAAACATTAGCACATAAAGGATACATTTATTGATTTATTCAATGAACATGTATTTTTTTTTTTTAAAGAAAACCTCTTTTCAAAAAAAGAGAAGATTTTTGAAATATGTCTATGTTTGAAAATGTTATGGCAGTGTAAAGCATCAAAATACAATATGTTTAGAATTTGTATTTGTTCACGAAGTATGCTGTATGAACACATCGCAAGGAATATGACAGCATTCCTATAGATCCAAGTAACTTTTATGTAGGATTGTTTTGATGACAAACGTAATAAAAAAACAACAACAACTCATGATCAAGACATTTCCTTTGGATATAAGAGGTGATGAAAGCCACACTTACAATGACAGAATCCAATAGCTGCCTTCTGAGAACATTTCTTTCCCAGTAAGACAGTTTGATATCTCTAGTGATCTCCTCTTAAACCACTCCAACCTAATAGCTAAAGTGTCTCTAATGCTGAGCCTCATTTCTCTTTCACTTTAAAGTGAGCCTATAATAGAATTGTAGCCTAGTAGTAGAAATGTCCATATTACAGTTTTCATCAATATGTCTTAAAGGATCTGTATCATGCTATTTTAGCCATTCCAAAGTAAAGTATAGGCATATATATGATATATTGTACCTCTATCACTATGGAGTACTCATTTTTGAGAGAAATATAAGTATTTTTGGGGGGTATTTTCCCTACCCGGAAGACAAGACGCTTCGATTCAGTTAACTCCGCCCCTCTCTCCGCTCATTCCACATTTGCAGTATTATAAATATAAATATTGCTGCAAAAAGTGAAGTTACTTCACATAATGCCGTTATAAGGAGTTGACACGTGCAACACAGTTTCATAAATGGCTAACACACACGCTAACACACACGCTAACACGCGTTTTGATTGACTCACCGCTCAGCATGGCCTCCCCATCGTCGGGTGTTTACGTTATGGCCCTCGTGTTGGTTATAAAAGTTAATCCACTTTGATTCTGGCCAAGGTTCACCAAGCATCCATCAGGTTGGTTGATATAGTAGCTTAATCCCGGAAAGAAATTCCAACTTCTGGCGAGTGCACTCTTCTTTAGGAAGGTTGAAAAGTCCTGTTCCTCTCGTAGCCAAACGCGCATCCGTGACATTATCGGTAAGAAAAAAGAACAGGCGGTGTCCAGAGTAGGTTAGAAAGAGCTCAGTCTTCAAAAACAACACTTATGCTCAGATCCATGGCTCCTCCAGCCGTGGGTGCGCTTGATTAGCGTCGTGGGACAGCACAGACGCGTCGGAGAGTTGCTTTTTTTTTTTTTTTTTTTTTTTTTTTTTCAAAAAAAAAAAAAAAAAAAAAAAAGTTTTATAAATACAAATCAGGCCGTAAGGCATTACATTACAGACGTAGAGCACTTCCGTTCCGCTGTGACGACACAACTGAACAGCTCAGTCGTTTACCAGGAGAGGGTGGAGCAGCTGCTCAGAGAGCAGGATTCAGGAGGATTACTTAGAACTGCGTGAATGAAGCCAAAAACCGCTCTGGGGGTGTTTTTGATAAGGAAATAGCATAACAACATGGCTAAAAACTCAAAAAAGTCGATTTTGCATGATATAGGACCTTTAATGTGCTTTTATGCCACTTGATAAATACAGTTGTTTAATGCTCCTTTCAGGGAATGCATTGTAAATTCGCCATACGGTATATGTGCTGGTAAACAGTCACTGGTGCAAGGTGCTCTGATTTGATACTACATAGCAAAATACATAAAGACTATATTAGCACGTGTGCATTGTATTTGGCTGCTATTATCAGGAAATTAGAGATTGTGTTAAATAGAAGCAAATTAACGTGAGATAAAGACAAAAAACACAAACGTGCTTTGACTAATGGCAAGTCATTGGCGACTAGCGGTGTACGAGGCTTGTGTCAGTGTCAAGTCCCTTGTGCGTTAAACATTTTAAAACTTACACACGACACAACAAACACCTCCTTTATTGACCTATCGACCTATAGCATAAATGAAATCCCATTCTGTGTATCTAGTGATCTAGAGCAGGCACGGTTGGTATAAGGTCAAGTGTGTATGTGTCAGCCTGTATCAATGAGACCTGCTTTTATTGAGGAGAATCAGTACTTACAAGCTGCTCTCTCTCTCCTGTGTCCATAGTAGAGTTGCCCCTTTCCACATCAGTCGAGACAACGTTAACAGCCGTGGATCTCTGTTACATTCTAATGGTTTTATGTGCTGAGCCTTACTACTCCTTTAGCCTCCTCCTGACTCCGGATGTGAGCAGAGATATCAACTGAAGTGCGGGAGCTGGTTGTGCCACTCAATAACAGTCATCAGCAGCACCGCCGCAGTTATATAAAGAGATTACGCATAGATTAGAAGCAGTCTTATTGTTTGTCCAGGCTTTGTTTGTGTGGTCAGTCACTGTGAAGGAGTTTCTTGGCACAGTGTGTGTGACTTGTTTTATTATATTAGAGCAGCTTCCCATTTCCTAATTTTGGTTTGTATTTAAATTGCTTTAAATGGTTTAAATTTGTTTTCTTGTATATGGCGATCTCCAGGTGAATTTGAAGACTAATACTTTTCTGACAAATGTCATTGTCACCGAAATGTCTTTATTCCTCGCAAACGTTTTCCCGAAATTGGATTTATGTGCTAGAATGATCCGTTAAAGTGCAGTTCTTGCTTCTACCAAACACAGCTTTTTTGTTTTGTGTTTTGTTAACACGGCAAATGTTAGCGCTTGAGCTGCTAGAGTGGCAATATTGTGGACGATTTCCTCTTAAATTAAGATACAATAACTATTTGCAGTGTGGTCTCAACCTTGGGGGCTCGTATCCTATTTTATATATTTCATGTTGCAGACTTTTGCTGAGAGAGCATGAGAGATAGAAACTTACCATTTTTTTTGTTTTGGAATCTGATGATTTCTGTCTTTCAAACGAGCTTCCTCTGATCTATCTACTAAACATGCATGTCCTGAATAAATCAACCCTCTGCCCCTAATAAAGCGCCCCCTGCTGTCACAGGCAACACTGACATATTCTACAGTTTAGAAGCATCATCATACACAGGATTATTGACAAGATGTTTAAATCGGCTGAAAATATCGCTCAATTTCCCTCTTCTTCAAGTCAGAAATACCATCTCTATTTATGCCACAAGGAACGGTGCACTTTTTCTTTTCTATGATACATGCAATTTTCACACTTATACGATGCATACCATAATCATGCAACTTCGAACAGTTGACTTTATGCTCAGTTTGAACTATTATTCTCACCATTATTTATGCTCTTAGAGTTTGTGGATTACAGGTTACGCTCAGCCGATCTTTTGAAAGCTAAACTTCACTGAATGTGATGAAAGTCGCAAAACTGGTTGTTGACCCAGAAATGACAGCTTTTGTTGGAACATTTTAGTCCATTTTATACACATAGGCTTGTGCTCTAAAAGGTAAAGCCATTGAAGAGGTCTATCATTAATAGCTGTGTGGTCATGATGATGATGATTATTGCCACCTTAATTCGCTCACATTGAATTGATAGAACCTTGATGCCGTTCTGTGCCAAACGCCCACTCACTATCTGCTGTCAATCGAGCGGGCTAAGTGGGTGATTTGCTTTTTCCCATGGACATACAAATCAACAGTTTAATTTGTTTGTCGGATTAAATCGCAAGCAACCAACTCTTGATGACGTGTGACTCCGGAGACATCTTTTCCCATGTTTCCTGCTCTCTTTTCTTCAGGCCATGAGCTATACATTATGAGCCCGCAGCATAATAATGATAATGCCACTACTACTTACTGTATATCTAGGCACTCCCTCCCACGGTCCAATGTATCCACCACATGATAAATACGCTCAGAGAACTAACTTTGAGGCTATACGTTTCTTATTACTACGCTAATAACTCAAGAGAGAGGAAGCCAGTGATCTTCAAAACCTGTATGCCTGCATGTCTGTACATATGGAACACCAGGTGGATAGTGATCGACGAGCCGTTGCATTGTGGTGACAGAGAGGTTAGGTGTGCCCTTCTGCCTCACAGAAAGGAGACCTAATGTTCAACCCCCGATATGGCCTTATCGTTTGGTATGTGCATATTATTTCTTGATTGCGTGTGCTTCCTATGAATAGTCACACACGGCGGATGAAGTGGCGCTTGCTGAGTGAAAATGGGTGTTGTTTTGTGGTCATAGGTTCTGATATCTTGCTTTATTTCGGTGACACACAAATATAGATCAAGTAAGCTGTGTAACTCTAATCACCAATAGCTACAGATACAGCAACTGACTTTCAATGGTGTTCTCTCATCAAAGACAGTTCAGTGTTAGTTGCGTTTTGTGGTGAAGCCATTTGAGGGTGGCCAACTGGGTGTAAAAGGTGCACCATTGTAGTTGCAGGTGAAGCGCTGCTGGAGCATATAAATGGCTTTATTTTAACTGCCTGTTGTATGAGTCCGGGCATTTTTTGCGGCATAAGATAAAGGCAGATAAAGGTGTCCTGAATTGCAAAGAAAAGTATTATAGGATATGAAACGATTTTGTATTGAAATTAACTTCTCCTGCAGTGGCACACTTTTGTGACATCATCAAGCTGGGTCGGTAGTATAGTATGAGGCGATGCATGCGGTGATTAGCAGAGACAAGTGAAGGCTAGAGGGTAGGAAGTTGAAACGCGGCACTAACTTCCCGTTTTATCCCCAAAGTCCTCGGCACACAGACGCAGGCCTGATCGCTCATGTCTTTGCTTTTGCGTGGGAGTCAGAAGAACTGTCTTTTTTCAGCCGCCGGCACTTTGCAGAAATGGGAAAATGAGTCAAGAAAGTATGTGTTCTTAAATAGCTCCCTGATGAATAAAGTGGAGAGAAAAAGATCGTTTTATGTATGTGGTTGCTTAAGTGAAAAATGTGTTTATTGTGCTGTGTTTATGTTTTTGTTTGCAGTATTTATGTAATGTGTTAAGAAGTCACACAGCGTTGCCGTAAGATACTTTTATTTTGATAAATCTTGTATAAGTCCAAAACAGTTATGGTTGATAACATATTATCTGCGGTGATAATGTGTCTATGAGCTCACTGTTTGGTAGTTATGGCAGAAATTACAGTACTTTGAATTATTGTAAGGAACAGCAACTGATTCTGTTCAGCAGTGATTGGGACATGCAAGTTGCAGACCATTGTTCAGAGGATATCTCATCTGACTTCAGACCCAGCACTTTTGTGCTTTTTATTTAACACGTGACTCTTAAAGGGACTACACAGAGGTTTAAAAATGTTAAAATTACCACGACAGCCGCTAAAATCCTGCACTGTCACTCAAAAAGGTGTTAATTATATAATAAATAATAATATTTATTACGTGACCGTCCATAATATGCATGCATGTATAACTGTGGCCATCAACAAATCCACAGCAGTTTGTTATGGTGACTGCTTAATCATTATCATTCACTATTATTTAAGAAAACTGAGTCTTACAGGAATGCCCTTGTTGTAAAGAAGTATCAATGTAAAAACAAACAAACAATGGTATTATGCTCGTGTTCAATACGTTTCGCCTCGCAGTAAACACCACATGGGGAAAGTGTCATGGAAAATTCAGATTATGCTGAGGAAAAATGTGATCCAGAGAAGCTGTAATCTGACTTTGACGTCACTCTGGATGGCTGTGCAGATCACATATGGAGGATTGTGTTCAAACACATCTTATGGCTTATTCCCCTTTCGGTGTGCTCAGTCTCTTCATGTTAACTGCTGTAGAATACATTCACTTTTGGGTTCTCAGTCTCCATGTGCCGTCACCGGAGCAGGTCGTGGAGAGCCTCATCCGCTGAAATGAGCCTGATAGCTATGTGTCGCATCTGCCATTGATGATAACATTATCTGCAAACCTTTGATCCACAGCACAAACCTGTCGTACAAGTTCCCAGACTTAATCTCAGGGACACGTGACATGAATTATACAAAAATAATAACAACTTTTGCATATGTATGATGGCCTTATGTTATAAATATATCACTGTTCTGCCAGAAGAAGCTTGATATGCTGGGGTTGTTTTTGTCCCCTGGTGATAACACTTAACTTTTGCCTGGTTTCTCCTCAGCTCAGAATTTTATATGGTTATCCAATTTATTCTTGCCCAATAAAACTGTCTTTGCCAATATAAGTAAAGTGCGCTGATTCCTATTAGCGAGTTATCCCTCAATAAAAGCCAACAGGATAAGACATAGTGAGGGAACCCTTCAGACTGCCTCTCGTTCACTGGTTGTATTTTCATTCTACTTGGGGAACTGTGTGGTGTGAAAATTGCTGGAAGGACATAACACTATTATGACAATTCGTATGTCCTCTTGTCTTTGCTAGATTCAAGCAAGCATAAAATTTAAAGCTGTTTGTATTCTAAGAAAGCACAATTTAACCTTTGCACGCAGTTTCATTGCCGAGCTAAGCACTAAAGGATTACAGTACTGTGTAATAATATTATTAAACTGACAGAAGTGGATCCTTTACCAAAAAAATCCTACATTTACATTCATATTTGGTGAATTTCAAAACCGGATAACTCCAAAAATTCTAACATACAGTAAGGGGTCATTTAACACGCGTTGCTCATGTAAAAAGCGAGTAGCGCTAAAGTGGATCAGCAGCAGACTTCATTTATCAATTTTTTTACTCACGCAGCATTGTCTTATTTACACAGATTTGTGGGCCTGATACTGTAATAGGCAACATCAAATAGTAAATGAAGTGCAACACGTTCACAAAATAGCAGATTTCATTTTTCAGCCTGCACCGCTATTTAGCACCCATCTTGATAAATGACCACCTGAAGAATTTTAAACATTTTTACCACAACATGGTTTTCTCCAAGGTTTGTGAGTGTTGATGATCTGCTCCTCATCATACACAGCATAGTTTCAGCATGTTCATGGATATTCCCCATTGGCAATGTTATCAAGTTGACTTGTTAAGAAACAAGGTTCTTGTAAGGTCATTGACAAGTGAAATGGATTGCAATTTAAAGATTGAAATCACCCCATGTAAATTGTGTTCATAAATCCGGAACTGACTTCATAATACTACATTGTTAGGGTTAAACAAGCATTGTTTGATATTTCCAGTTATGATGGATATGATGGACATAGCCACTGGACTTTGTCAAACTTGGAGAGCAACTAAAGGAAGAGGAAATGGCTAATAAATGTATACGAGGACATTATGGAGGGGTCAGCAGCTGCAGTCCACCACTAAGCTAAACTCTTATAAATGAGTCAAGGTTGTTGATGACACAACTGTGTGTTGTTCACAGAGGCTTAGTCATTATCATTCAGAACACTTATAACTGTGTCTCTGTAATGTTCTGCAATGTGCTTTATGCAGGAAATGAAATAGCAGCAAAACCTTCTTTTTATAATGAAACATTACAAAATGCAGATTTAAAAAAAAGTAGTACCAACTATAAAGAATAGGTAACCACAGCTGTGTACTGTGTATTGCATTTAGGTCTATAGAAAAATATACAGTACAATACTCCAGATGTGACATGGTGTAAATAACGTACAGTACTACATTATAAAGTATATTGCCAGATGGCTTTAGATTATCTTGTGCAATGTGTCACCAGAGGATTCTGGAAATGCATCACACAATGTAAAAATAGAAATAAAAGAATCATCTTCCAGAAGGTTGCATAAAAGATCAATTTGATCTGCCATGCCCATGTAGTGTATGGTATGCACCGCGTGTCGGGAAAGTTAAAGTTGAGCAAGAGCTGCTTTCATGTGGTTTCAGTGGTTTGATTTACGCACCCACTCAGCTGCTCGCTCCGCTCATGTATAGTTTTTCCCAAGGGTGTTAGATGTGAAAAAACTCGCATTAGTCCAGGCCACAGCTGACTGCACAGTAGGGTACTTTCTGCTGCAGGAAACTGAGACCTCCATCATGGCGTTGTAACTCTGAAACATGGGGAATTCCACTTTCTGGGTAGAAATATATAGTTCATTGTTCAGTTTGCTATATTATACATTTAATCATTTTCTGTATGTTAGCTGTTTGTGAACATATTAACATGTGTTTTCTTTTTATATAAAACTCACTGCTGAATGGGATTTTTTATGTCTTTTATTTTTTTATTATTTTATTCTTTCTTTTCCCCCAGCCTAAATCATATATCTACAGGTGCTCATCATATAATTAGAATATCATGAAAAAGTTAATTTATTTCTGTCAACTTAAAATGTGAAACTAATATATGATATAGACTCATTACATGCAAAGTGACATATGTCAAGCCTTTGTTTGTTATAATTTTGATGATTTGACTTACAGTCCATTTTCAAAATATTCTATTTTAATCCATCCATCCATCCATTTTCTTCCACTTGTCCGTTGCCGGGTCGTGGGGCAGCTGTTGGAGCTGCCCAGATCACATAGCACCAGCCCCTATGGCTCCTCCTGCAGGTGGTGGGTCCACAGAAGGACGGCCTCATGGTTCTAACCGGGCCTGTTGGTCTCTAATAAGGGGCTTCTAAACTGCTCTTTGTCTGACCCGTCACCTAGGACCTGTTTTCCATGGGAGACCCTACCAGGGGCACGAAGCCTCCGACAACAGAGCTCCCAGGATCATTCGGGCGCTCAAACCCCTCCACCATGTTAAGGTGGCGGTTCCAGGAGGGGTATTCTAATTTAATGAGATTTTTAATTTGGGGTTTTTACAAGCTGTGAGCCATAATAATCAAAATGATAACAAATAAAGGGTATACATATCTCACTTGATGTAATGACTCTATCATACATTAGTTTCACAGTTTAAGTTGAATCACAGAAGAATGAATGCACTTTTTCATGATATTCTAATTATATGACAAGCACATGTATATTCAGTAAGTAACAATGTATTGTCCATATAACATTCATTTCCACTGTGGCAGAAAATGTGAAAACATGCCGTGGAATTTATTCTGACAACAAACGGTGACCGTGCACTGACTCTGTTTTGATGTTTCTGAAACACTGAGGCCCTATACAGTTCAAATCAAAGCATGAATCACGCTGAGATTATCATGCTACACGAGAGCGACACTGTCATTGGCTTTAAAGAAAGAACAGACACGGAGCTACAGCTGCGCAGTCATCATAGTGTAAGAAAATTATTTGAAAATGTCATTAGCACTTTTAAAATATGGAAATCGTGCCGTCGTGCCATGACAGATACAGTGATATGTGGAGATTGCTTTTTTGAGAATTAAATCATTTTTTTTTTTTAGATGGCAAAAGAAGACACGTGTCACCCTGCGGGAAGAGAGTCAGCCATTGTACCCAGGGATCCGCCTGTTCCTCTGCCGCTCTTGTGACGGGCCCACACTGGCTGCTATCACTGTTTAACATAGTAATCTTTGAATAAATCGCCGCGTGCGTCATGCCTGTTGCATTCCTGATAATTCCTACTCTTTAACATTTACATCAGAGGGTGCACACATAGTAGTTAATATTAATCCTATTGCTTAAGCTCCACTGATGGGGAGAAGACTTCAACCAACAGAGACATCACGCTACACGGTGCCAGGAAAAGATCTGGCTCAAAACAACCCATTTAGTTATTGTGTTCACGGGCGCATGCTAAGGGATTGGAACTTTACGTAACCCCAGGATCACGGTGGCACCAAAGCAACTGTCACTACTGTCTCAACGGTTGCATTAAACATTCATGCGTTGGGCCAAAAGTGCAAGCCAGAAGCTTCCCAGCAAATTATAAAGCGGGTAAATAAATGAATACATAAAAACCTTTATG
Organism: Neogobius melanostomus; assembly: GCA_007210695.1. NCBI lineage: Eukaryota > Metazoa > Chordata > Actinopteri > Gobiiformes > Gobiidae > Neogobius > Neogobius melanostomus. The sequence continues at coordinate 2,346,005 of VHKM01000073.1, read as the reverse complement.
AAAGTGCAATTAAGCTATGATACCGTCTAAATTGCTAAATTGCAATTGGAAAATCAGGTGAGGACCTAACAAGCATTTGCTAAAAATCTGTTGGTATTTGTTACGAATCGATAATGGTTAACTAGTGCCTGCTAATGCATTCAGCTTGGATGCATATTCCATTAAAGTCTAATACAGGAAACAGATACACAACTCCTCCAGATGCATGATTCATGTTCATTCTCCTCAGAGAGTCATTTAAACCCACCGCTCATAGGGCTACAGAGCCATATGAGATGCTATTTGAGGCTTATTTGCTGGTTTGCAGTAGCTATGTAATCATCTCTGTTCACCTAAATGAGATTGATAAAGTATTCTTGGTGCTTCTTGGATATGCTGTAGTAGTAGTAGTATTGTGTCTTTAGTCCATGGAAGGTACAGACAAATTTCCATTACATTTACAGTAGCGGATTTTTAGTTTTTAGTCAGGCGTTCATTCTTTGAAATAGTTACTTTTTACATCCAGCCTGTGAAGTGCGATGTCTGTGTGTCTTCAATTGTCATATAAAAACATGTGTGGCATTGTCACGGAAGCTTAGGAATCAGCCATCAATTTCACCTGCATCTGCTGTCGACAGAGCTGCATCTACCATTGCTCTGGATGACAAACGGAATACTTAGCTTATCATTAGTAATGAACAATTTAGCAATAAACGCAGACATTTTTCAATAACTCAGGAATATCACGTATTACTTCAACAAAATACGGGAATATATTAGTCATTACAATTTAAGTAACTCGAGTTACAAGAGCTTTTACATGTATGAACAAAAAAAGCCAAACTCCCCCCAAATAACGGACCCTGGTGTTTAAGCTCTGCAGTTGTCTGTAGCTGACGTAGTCAAAACAAAACAGAGATAATGGGGGAAAGAGAAGGAAAAGGAAATCTTTGACTGCAGGTTTGCTTGGTGGCATTATTACTATTTTCTGTTTATATTTTACCAAAAGTAACTCAAAGTAGCTTAACTCAGCTACCTTTCTGAAACAGTAATATGTAATACAAACATATTACAATTTTATAGCGGTAACTACTAATACAGAATATATTACAGTTTTAAAGTAACTTGCCCAACACTGGTGGGTTGTGCTGGCGAGACCTGAAATGTAAAAGCTAAAAGCTTATTGACTGGAGCTTACAGCCTGTAGGCCAGTGTAATGCCTCACTTGAAAGCTAAGACCTGCAAAACTGATCATAACTTTTTTGTTGCTTTGTTTCGTTTTTGTCATGTTTTTATCTCCTTTTTTCTGTTTTTTGTAGTTTTTTTTGTCATGTTTTTGTAATTTTCTGTTGTTTTCTTCATCGTTTTTGTCGCTTTTTTGATCGTGCACTTTTGTTGCTTCTTTGACGCTCTTTTGTTTCGTTTTATGGCTCTTCTTTTACGTTTTCATCACTTTTTAATCATGTTTTGTCGCTCTTTTGTCGCTTTTGTTGTCACTTTTTTTGTTGTATTTTCATCCTTGTTTTCGTCGCTGTTTTGACGCTTTGTTCAAGAAGCTTTTAGATTTGGGTGAAGCCAAACTGGAGAAAATGTGCTCGGTTCAGGTGGGGGTTAAGAGGTTAAGCCTTTATTGCCTGTATCCCCTGAGATGATGCATTTTCAAACAAGCACAGTCAGACAATGATGACCTGATGGTAAATCTAAGAATCTCAGCCTTATAGGTAAAAGGATCCAGTTATCAAATCAAAATGAATGCAATATGACGGTGATAATGTGGCGTTAATGACTGACCTGCACGCTACTATAATTTTCCCTCCCTCGTCGCCACTAATGCAATATGGCGAGTTGTGCTCAAAATTCTTCTCTTTATGTACTTCACAGCAACAGCGTAGAACTGACAGAAGGTGAAGTGAGGCAGGATTAGTGCATGCGGCTTGAGCGAACATGCTCCCATCTAGGGCCCAAAGAAGGTTAAATTTGGATGAGATTAAAAAGCTCGAGCTTGTCAAGGACATAAAGTGACAAGATGAAGAAACTAAGTGGGTGTAATTATGCTGAGAGTAGTGCAGGGTGTGACTTCATCTTCGCTCCTGCATGTTTTAATGAAACAAAGACAGCCTTTTAAGTCCTTTTAGATTAGACTTTTTGTTGACGTCTTACGAAATGCAATGTAGCTTCAAAATCAAGGTTACGGCATAAAACGTGTAGCTGCAGACTTCCTAACATACAGTGGGGAAAAAAGTATTTAGTCAACCAACAATTGTGCAAGTTCTCCCACTTAAAAAGATGAGAGAGGCCTGTAATTTTCATCATAGGTAAACCTCAACTATGAGAGACAAAATGAGAAAAAAAAATCCCGAAAATCACATTGTCTGATTTTGTATGAATTTATTTGCAAATTATGGTGGAAAATAACTATTTGGTCAATAACAAACAAGCAGATTTCTGGCTCTCACCAGACCTGAAACTTCTTCTTTAAGAGGCTCCTCTGTCCTCCACTCGTTACCTGTATTAATGGCCCTGTTTGAACTTGTTATCAGTATAAAAGACACCTGTCCACAACCTCAAACAGTCACACTCCAAACTCCACTATGGTCAAGACCAAAGAGCTGTCCAAAGACACCAGAAACAAAATTGTAGACCTGCACCAGGCTGGGAGGACTGAATCTGCAATTGGTAAGCAGCTTGGTGTGAAGAAATCAACTGTGGAAGCAATTATTAGAAAATGGAAGACAGACAAGACCACTGATAATCTCCCTCGATCTGGGGCTCCACGCAAGATCTCAACCCGTGGGGTCAAAATGATCACAAGAACGGTGAGCAAAAATCCCAGAACCACACGGGGGGACCTAGTGAATGACCTGCAGAGAGCTGGGACCAAAGTAACAAAGGCTACCGTCAGTAACACACTACGCCGCCAGGACTCAATTCCTGCAGTGCCAGACGTGTCCCCCTGCTTAAGCCAGTACATGTCCGGGCCCGTCTGAAGTTTGCTAGAGAGCATCTGGATGATCCAGAAGAGGACTGGGAGAATGTCATATGGTCAATCAAACAAAATGGAACTTTTTGGTCAAAACTCAACTCGTCGTGTTTGGAGGAGAAAGAATGCGGAGTTGCATCCAAAGAACACCATACCTACTGTGAAGCATGGGGGTGGAAACATCAGGCTTTGGGGCTGTTTTTCTGCAAAGGGACCAGGACGACTGATCCGTGTAAAGGAAAGAATGAATGGGGCCATGTATCGTGAGATTTGAGTGAAAACCTCCTTCCATCAGCAAGGACATTGAAATTAAACGCGGCTGGGTCTTTCAGCATGACAATGATCCCAAACACACCGCCCGGGCAACGAAGGAGTGGCTTCATAAGAAGCATTTCAAGGTCCTGGAGTGGCCTTGCCAGTCTCCAGATCTCAACCCCATAGAAAATCTTTGGAGGGAGTTGAAAGTCCGTGTTGCCCAGCGCCTGCCCCAAAACATCACTGCTCTAGAGGAGATCTGCATGGAGGAATGGGCCAAAATAGCAGCAACAGTGTGTGAAAACCTTGTGAAGACTTACAGAAAACGTTTGACCTCTGTCATTGTCAACAAAGGGTATATAACAAAGTATTGAGATGAACTTTTGTTATTGACCAAATACTTATTTTCCACCATAATTTGCAAATAAATTCATAAAAAATCAGACAATGTGATTTTCTGGATTTTTTTCTCATTTTGTTTCTCATGGTTGAAGCTTACCTATGATGAAAATTACAGGCCTCTCTCATCTTTTTAAGTGGGAGAACTTGCACAATTGTTGGTTGACTAAATACTTTTTTCCCCACTGTAGTAGAAGGGTTGCATAATGGAATAGCATGATGCTACAGTAGAAGTCATGGCTGTGGTTTTATTCCTTTGTGCAGTGAGAGAAAGGTCAACCTTGAATCAAGTGGCTCCTAGAAGTTGCATGTTTGTTGAGTGTAGAGGTCTACTAGAGGTCTACTTGATAAAGTGTGCAATTTTCCAGTATTCTACTAGCGGTGCCAAACTCTAGTCAGGTGTCAGACGAGTTGGAGCCAAACATTTGAATCGCAAAAGGCACGCAGCCATTCTTCATCTCTCTGCCTTTGTGATTTACTCAACATTCATGCTCCTGACTGAAATGTCCTTCACAGACATCCTGAATTAATTTGTACATGAGTGTAAGAAACTCTTTAACACGCTTTGTCCTTTGTTTCATCCTGTTGCTTCACAATGTGTCCTCCCCTTGTATTGGACCAGGGTATAAGAACCTCTGTTTCCATCACTCGAGGGAGTCATTTTTGTGAGAAGCAGCTGCTCTATGCTGGACTGGGAGGTCGTCTCTGAGAGATGGCCTTCCAGAGGCTGTCTGTATGTGCCCGTTACCTTTTCCCTGTACCTTCAATCAACTGGATCTTTATTTCATAAAAATCAACACAAGGACTTTTTTCTCCACTACATAAGTTATGTATTGCTATAGCTGAAAGTTATACATGAAGTGTGTCCAAGGAAAGTATATAGACTAATTTCACAATCAACAGCTGTACATCAATGCTTTGTTTATCAATTGCTCTAGAGTAGGCTGGGAGAATACAAACATGAACATTCTGTAATAACCATAAGTAACAATGTTAAATGTTGTAGGATAAATTGAATATGTGTGCTGTAACTGGTGTGTAATGCCTTTGTCAACATTAGCCCCATGCTAACAAAAATGCTGCAGTTTCTTCAAACCTGTACTTGTGGGCCAATCTGACCAGCATGTATTGACCCACAGTGGCGGCACGCTCAGACACAGCGGCTCAGGACAAACCCAACACCTGGATGCAATTTTGTTCTACAATTGCACAATGACAAATATCTTACTTTCTTTCTTAAAAAGGAAATATTCTTGAGCACCATCTCATCTCAGTTTCCACAGATAGTGTTTTCAGTTTCTTATATAAATGTGGCTTGCATAACAAATTTGTGGCAGCAATTTTGATTCAACTGCCAAAATCACCCATATCAGCCATAGATTAAAGAATGTGTTAGAATTGTGGTGTTTTTAAACTGGAAGCTTGTCTTCCATTGCTCTCTCTAATGTCACACAGATAGACTCGAGGCAGGCTTTGTGGTTATTGGGGAGTTATCCCTATCAAGTAAGCTGAAATAATTAGTCCAAAAGCCTTAGCTCTTTCATCTCGACCTCTTATAAAACTCCTCACACAGTTAGCTCAGCATGACACAAACTGCAAACTTGTTAATTCACTGGAAGCCTCCACTACTCAGCAGCAGCATTCATGTTGCAGCTTTAATAAATACATCTAACAGTGCGATGTAAACTTTAGAGGTCGTAGGCATATGAAGCCGTGTTTATTTTGGCGAAAATATTTTAGTCAACAATTCTTTTAAATTTATGTCCAGTTCAAGAAATTCAGGAAAATTAAGTCAACTTCAACTATAAATCCATGCTGCTTTATAAAATTATTACACTTACAGCCTCGTGTACTTTCCTTCATATGCACAGCACAACAACATTGTTCCTTTTGCAATGACTTTAATTTAATTAGGGCTCCTTCAAACTGTCACGATGGAAAAGTTTCATTTCGTTTTTATTCATTGCCTTGTGTTGAGTTTTTCAGTTTTAGACTAGTTTTAGTTTTAGTCGGCAAAAAACCTTTGATTGAACCTGACAACATTTTTAGTCAACACAATTAATACTTCACGATCTGCAACTTCAGATCGTGAAGTGCAACTTCAGACTGTGTTTTAGCAACTTTAGAGCAAAACATTTTGCTCTAATGTTGCTAAAACACAATCTGTCTGTCATTGCAATAAACCAGCAGCTTTTCACACCAAGTATCAACTAAGAAAATAATGTCTCCCTGAGTTACCTTACCAGTTACAAAATGGCTACATTTGGTGTAAAATGAACTACATGAACTAACCTAGAATTGTAAAGAAGCCAGAGTAACCTATCACTAACTCCATGATACCCATTTGTGAAGCACTGCCTATAAATATTATCAGTACTAATTTTCGCACCAACAGGTCAACCATGTGACTTGAATGTTTTTCCATTGAGTAAAATAACTCTGTTCTCACTTTGACCAGTAGCGTACGTATGATAGCATAGCATGGCAGGACTGGCGTATATTGTAAGCTGTGAGTGAACAATTTCAGTGAATTGTCAGAGAATTTCCATGTGTCTTTGGCGACATAGTGATGTATGAAGTCTGAGGCAGGGAAAAGGGCAGGTGACGGCTGCGGGCTGCTTGATATTCAGCAGGCTCGGCTTCCTCCCACTGACCTAAGTAAGTAGTGGACGTCCTTGTACGTAGTTTGGTCACTAAGGGGACGATATACAAAGAAATAGGCTTCTTTCAAACTACTTTTTCATTTATCCAGCCATTTATTCTTTGTGCGCCACTTCTCGCTTGTCCATGAAAGGGAAGTTAATTCTCAAGAATCGGGAAATCCTGCCATTTTGTGATTTAGTATGAGCTTTTATGAGTTGCTTTGTCAATGACATGTGCTTGCACTGTGCCTTGCCTTAGGGGGAGTAATATCTGAGCTGCTGCATTTGGACTAGAAATGAAAGTCAGTAAAACCTATTTCAGAGGCTTTTATTTCAGAAGCAAATCCAACATGAGAGGCAATCACTGTCATTGGGGAGGGGGGGAACTCAACAAATTTGTTTGTGGGTTCAGTTGTTTTGTCGGACAACATGTCTCTCTAGTTTTCTGATCTCTTACCCAGATCCTAAAAACAAGCACAGGTGAACTAATGTTGAGCCTGGACGAAAACTGCTTTAGAGTTGTGTAGCTCTGATTGAGAAGAGGCCTCTTTTGGAAAACAGAAGGTCTAGGAGAGCACTCGCTTTTTTTTTTTTTTTTTCTCGGTTTCTTTCTGCAGATTGTGTGAAATGTCTTTTTTACTGTGAAAGTTTAATTCCCAAGTGTTTATCCTATAGTAGAGAGCACGCAGGCTTCAGGCGGTCAAGCAAAAGAACAATGGCTCACGTGTCTGTACTGTACTTCCCATCTCTCACCTTTCGCGTCATTGTATTTTAATGTCAGCAATTAGTGCAACGATACACTATTGTTCAAGAATCTTTACGTTTTTCATGCATGATGTAAAAATGTACTATAAGTGAAGTTGTTGGTTTTACTTTGAGCTAAAGTTACAGAGAATATAGTAGCATCCAGATCTGTATTTGCAAATGGTGAATTGTATAAAACAGTGTTCTTTTCAATCAGCGGAGCAGCAATTTATCCTTTCTAATGTTTTCTAGTGGGTTTGGCACAGGTTTTGATAAGCCAAATAAACTAGTATTTCAACTCTTTGCACCTAATAATAATTCCCTTTTCTCTCCTTTTCAAATGAATTGTGGCTGGCATAGCTTTGGGAGCTGTTATTTCAACTCGACCACACTGTTTACGAACAGGAGCTATTGTGAATTTACATCACACATTTGATCGTGCTGTAATTTGAGGTTGAATAATACATTAGAAAGTGAAAAATAATGTCGCTTGGCACAAAATTGCTCGGAGTAAAGCAGTGCAATGGACTGGTTCGGAGCCAGAGCACTTTCACTGGTCTTTTTACTCCGTCCTAGCTGCAAAGTGCCATCTCAGGTTGGCACCCTCGAACTCCTCCATCACCACGTGTTTACAGTCCCAGACAAAATCACGTCTCTTGCCAAGTGCCCTGTAGCCACGAGTCAGCTATAGGTAATCAATAGAGATTTACAGGACAACTTTTGCTGGCTTTTAGTGCATGACAATTGTGTTGTCGTTTGTGCCTGAATGGACAAATGTCTTAGTTGTGCTTTTGTACTTTGGGCATCTTAACTTGGACTGGACAGAGAGGCACGCTGGTCTTAAGGTTATTTGCCCTTTTCACGTTTTTTTTTCATCTGGATCTTGTGGAAGTATTATTGTTTTGTGAAGGACAGTTGTCACACATGAATATTTTGGACTACGCTACATCATGAGGCCACCGAAATCCAACCTGAGTAATTTTTTTTTAAATCCAAGGTTGTTCTTTTAATTTATTTTTTGGATATAGATATCAAACAGGTAATTTACGAGGGCTTCACTTGAATTTGTCATTGGGGAATGTGTCAAAGTTCCCATTATTGAAGAATGACCATTGTTAAGTAAAAAAAAGAAAAAAGAAGGGATTTCTACCCTGTGGTATATGCTGAATTGATTAAATGCTTAATTAAGCATTACGCAGAGCGGTCTGGGAGTCTAATTTCAAAGCATATGCAAATAAAGTTGTTTCAAAGATCATTGCCTTTATGCTCCCTTCTACGTGCATGTCTTATGGACTAAAAAAGCTGCACTAAATGTCACTGGAGCAACATTCAGAAGGTGCAAGGATACGGATTCAAAGGAAAGCAGGTAGGAGTGATTTTATCCACATTCTCACCAAGAAAGTGCTTAACCACACTCCCCTGTATATTCTGCTGAAGAGGACAGTTTCAGCAGGAGTTTTAGCAAGTACATAGCCTTAAGATATAAAGGCCCATCCCCCTTTCTGCAGTGGCACTTTTTCTTATTATATGAAAAGATTACAGGGCAAGAGACTGCCTGCACCAGAATGTTTATAATAATGCAAACTCATCTTTTTCATCCATTTTGAGACAACCCAACCTAATGACACATGTGGGTCAAAAACTGTGTAGATTCACTTCAATCCACACCACTGCGTAACATTTCACCCAATAAAGAGAATGATTTAAAGGCATCCATTTTATTACAGATATTCTTATCGTGGAAATAATACCTAAACATTAGCGTCTCACCTCTCATAAGACCTGACTGTAACTTTACTGGGAGTAGGGACATCTCCAGCTTGTTTCCATGGAGATGTTGACTTAAGGCAGCCATGACATTTATTTATTTATTTGATCGGGGCAACACACATTAATGAACAATCATATACAATTGTACACAAATTGTAAATGTGCCAGATTATAGCAAAACTGCTAATTTACATCTGTAGTCCCAAGGCAGGTCACACAAGTAAAACAATGTATGAACAAAACACAATATAAAAACTTTACAAATTACATTTTAGTTAAAATGAGTGCATGGCTGATTTACTTTAAGATAATGTTTAAGTTGATTTTTAAAAGAGCTGTAAGTCAGGCATTCTCGTCTGTTGGAAGGCTGTTCCAAAACTGTCCTCCTCCACAGTTTGTCCAAATGTTGTTCTTCTGTGTGGGATCTCCACACACAAGAACGTACACAAGCGTACACAAGAACCTATGGAAGGCATTGGGAACTATTTTACATTAAAAAAGGTGATACTGGGCAGCATTTCAATATTGTTTTAAACTGACAATATTTTGCATTAGCATTTTGCATGAGTTTGAGAGTGTTTGTGACACAGTTTTATTGATAATAAACAGAAATTGTAGTTGATGGATATATCTAAATAAGAGAAGGGATACAAGAGACACAAACCATAGTTTTATTGTATATGGTCCCCTCAAATAAATGTATGTCTTTCCACAGGGCTCAGTATTTGCTCCAACCAGGAATGACTGCTATAAAATTAATTTGATATATCACTGCAATTTACAACATTTACTGTACCGCTGGATATATTTTAATATAGAAAACAGACATAACACTGATCACGAAAACATGTTTTTTGTTGTTCTTGTCAGCACTATTTCTATGCAGACATAAAGGCTGCAAGAAATGACTTTGCATAATATTGTGTTAGATGGATAATGGATATTTGTGTACAAGTTAATGGGCTGGTCCTGTGACACCAGTTTTCAGGGTAATAAATGTCCCCTAAAGGCTGCTCCCGTAATATTCTCTGCTTTATGCTTATGTGAATAATGCGATTGTAAATTGTACATCATTAAGTAGTTCTGACTCTGAGATGGGTGCTCCGTGTTCCTTGTAGTATTTGATTTAAGCCTCCTTCTGCACCCGGGCCACACACTATTGCTCTCTCACAGTCTTAGGAATCGCATTAGCCCTCATTTTGCCCTCACAAGCAGTTTTATGTAAGGACATGGAAATCTGCACCACTCAGCTCCTTCTTGGTTTAGACAATCCTTTCATTAACAAAATCAATATGTTTGCTTTTCTGTTTGTTTTGCATGCCACTATAGTTTTGTGTCTGGATGTGGATATTTATCACTATCATTATGCTTAAGCCAGTGTCTGTAATGTAAGTAATGTATTGAAAAGTCCCAAACTAATCAACTTTGTCAGCTTTTTAACATAACTTTGAATGTTTGCCGTTCATAAAAACCTTCCCTTTAATTCAGACACATGTTCACAGACATATTCACATATTCTGCTGTTCCAAACTAAGGGATTTTGATGCAAAGGCATTCGCAAATTTGTTAATAGGGCATTCATGCTTGGGTTGAGGATTTGTAAATACTGCAGGCAATCAAAAAAGTGTAGGGTTTTAACCTTGATGGACTGTTTTTACAAACCCTAACCACAAGGAGTCACTAAAGAAACAAAGCATCACATTGCCATTGATTGAGGTTTAATGATCACTGGGCGGCTAAGCCAGCTTTAATCAAAGAGACTCAACTCTGACTTGGTTTGTGTCTCTTGTAATTCCTGAATGTTGTGAAGTTGGACCCTTTGAGAATCTGACTTTAAATTACTCATTACAATTATTACAGCACAATCATCAATTTGTTAGTGCCATTGGCAGATGTGATCATTTGTAGAGTTTGTAGAGATCTCCTTTGTCTGATTCTCTTGTTCTCACCAATGTGTCACACTTTCTGCAAAAAAACATTTCAGAAAGGAATTTATTGAGTAGGTGGGAAAAAGCCTACGATAAGATGTACTGGCTATGCTATGGGAGTGAAGGCTCATTAACGTGTGCTGGCAAATTACAAAAGCAAGTTGCTAATTAACAGCCTGCAAAGAAATGTGTCCAATGTACAATTTGCTGTTTAACCACAAACAATAAACAAGTCAAGTGGTCATAATATCAAGCCTGATCCGTTAATTCCGAATGAGGACTGTCGCTCGCTATGTTTTCAAGAGCTGCAGATCTTGTGTTTCCTCAATGCAGAGGGAATGCAAATGCTTCTAATGGTTGACCTTATTAGCGCAAATATTATACTAAAAATAAACCAACCGAGAGAAATGCCTTTCATTACATAGACTGATTTGGGTGAGAAATATGTCTTCTCCAGGCAATGATTCAATGAGCGGAGAGGCCACATATGAATACTTACCTCCTGATTAACCTTTGAGTATATTTGATTAGATTTATGTGACGTGGCCTCCTGCTGCAGTAGACAGTTGAAACATTTAATCAATATTTATTAACAACGGTAGTAATATTTGTAATATTTGTCAGCCCAAGGTTTAAATGTGTGATTTAAACCCAGCGTCAAAACAAAATGAAGCCAAATATAGCTGCCAAAAATAGCACAATGGCTGAGATCAAAAGTAATAAGTAAAAGTAATAAAAAGTAATAAAAGTAAAATACAGTTAATTAGTGATACTCTATTAATCATAATGAAGTTGTAATTTGAATGGTGTTGATGGTGTTCTAATGATAATGCTCCGGGTTTGTTTAAAATGCGTATGTGAACTGAAACTATGGAATTTAAACTAGTGTAATATTTTACAACTACTGTTACAATTACTTAACAGCAGTACTTGCAACATTTCTACAAATACTACTGTACTCGTCATATACTTCTACTGCTTATAAAGCTTATAAGTCAAAGCAGTACATGCGGCTTTCTTCTTTTGTAGGCATTTCTTAAACATTTCAGTTATACGCTAAAAAAGATAATAACAGATAATGTTCAGAAAATCTTTGAACCAAGATGGAGATGGATTTCTCTCAAATACAATGTTTAATGAGTCATTATTGCGGTCAGCCACTGAAAATAGATGAGAGAGACGTTTTATCCTGATTAACGTGCCTAATGGCTTTGCCTATAAAACCAAACTGTGCTGTCAGTGGAGCGTGTGCCGTCTGTCTGTCCCTCACTCTCGATTCAGCTCCAGAACGTACGCGCTAATCCATCAAGATTGACACTCATCATTAGAGTAATATGGACTGCACATTTGGAGTTCAGCCCTACGAGCCCCAGGGGTGGAAAGTTATATACTCTGACAAAAAAAGTAGCCCTGGCATGTGCGGTTCCTGCAACTGTCTTTCATTGTGAGTTGATACGAAGTTGGAATTTAGAACATAAATGATTTTTAAAGAAGTGCTACTTGGGGTGCACTGACGTGCAGGAGACATAGAGGGAAAATTAAGCTCTGAACTTTAAAACAGTTTCTTAAGTTTATGAAGGTGTTGTTCAGGCTATTATAATTCATTGACTTATTAATTTTTCTTTAAAAAAACATTTTAAACATTCACAGTTTTCATTTTTTCAGGACTCTCCAATCCTTCACTCACACATGAATTAAAAACTTATTTTTGAAATTGGTTTAACACTCAAGAACACAAGATGACTGTTTCGTACAGTAGCTCCTTGACGCTGCTAAAGTGGAGTCAGCCCTTTATTGCTTCTACAGTACTTAATCATGTTTTGTTGTAAAAGTCTTTGGACCTGATTTACGTATTGGGTCACAGATGCTAAATTGCAAGTGATTTTTTGCAGTGTGTTGCACCTGATTTATCATTAGAAATGGTTCGCTTTTCATGTTTGTGAGAAAATCTCAACTACCTGCTTTTACACCACTTTAGCACATGCAATTATGCACAAAGTAAATCAGGCCTCATAAGCTGCTGTGTATGTATTGTGCTCGGCACATACCATTTTTTGATTCAAATTCATATTGGATGGCCACCGGTTTGGTAGCCATACAGTGGCACTTGTGTTTGAATCAGCAAATGAAGCTTAGCGCCATACAAATGTATTAATAAGCTGTTGCACTCAAATACCTTTCCAATGAGGCGTTGAGAATGGAGATGTGGAGGATATACTGCGATCCAAGAACAGGAAGTGATGAGACAATGAACTGAACTAGCACACATGGACAAACCTCCGTTTGATGAGTGTAATGTATCAGCAAAAATAGAGCATCCAGACCCAAATAATAATTTCATATAAATAACATAATAGCCGCCAATAAACTAGACAAGGACAACTTATAATCATCTTTTACCTCATTAATGTATTGGGTCACTAATGTCAAAAAGATAGAAAACAAATCAGTCCCATATACACAATAGCCATGGCAACTTTCTCTGTTCTGTGGTGATTCAACAAATGCAACTGACTTGTATTTGATTTCAAGTGTTGCTCAAAGACTTGTAAACTTCAAAGTCTAATCTATGAAAACCCACAGAGGAAATGAAGTCGTGACAGTTATTATTATACAAAAAGATTACTAATGCTTGCATAAGTGTGATTGAATTGGACTTTTTATTCCTAAAGTTATTGAGAAAATCCCTGTTTTTAATAAACTTGTACCATAAAAGCCATTTCCCACCTACAAATGATGACTTACTTCTACTAAGCTGCGAAGGATCCTTGTCGAAATTGAAGATGCAATATGTGTGCTGTGAATGTTGTACATACAGATGTGGCTTAAATGTAAATAATAAGAAAGAACTAGGTTGATAATGATCACCATTGCTGTGCAGACATCTTTGAAACAATTTTAAGAATCCTTTTGAATAAACATATACATGTAAATAAATTAAATTCACAATGATAGAATAAAGCATAAATGTATCAAATGGCGTACTTATGAAATGATACACTGTAATATAGTAATCTAATTTGTTATGGCGAGGAACCCTATTTTTGCCTGTATTTGAAAACCCTAAACTGTTGATCTGGGTCAACACATTGAGCAAGGAAACATAACATAAATAAATCTTCCTGAAGTTATAAATAAGCACACTGAAGACCATGAAATTGTGCCAAATTTCGCTGCCTATACCAGAGAGAGAATAAAAAAAGAGCGTCTGCACCTAGGCATTTGCGCATGTAACCGAAAACAATATCTGTTCAATTGGATGAATTTGGAACAATTTAGTTTGCATTATGTTTCTTGGCACTGGTTGACATTGCAATCAGACTAAATTCATTTTTCCCCCCTCACATTCACCACATTTGAACATAGCCACTCTGGCTCTGCGAGGTTTACTTTGAAATGAACAAATGACTGTAATGAGGGGATAACAAATCACTGAAGCGTCACTCAACCCGAAAGAAAAAAAAAAAAAAAAAAAAAAAACACTGTCCAAAAACAGCATCAGCCGAACCCATGTTTGCAGAGCACTCAGGCAGAAACCATGCCGCCATTCATTACTGGCCTTTTAAAAAGCATTGGGAAAAACATAGGGGTCCAATGTGTCAATAAGGGTTTTGACCAAGGGAATAAAACATGAATAAGTTTGATCCCTTATTGTCTCTGACCTCAAAGCACTCTCGGCTTATTGCAATGACAAATGAGGTTTTGGTTGTGTCGATATAAATGTTACTGTTACTGTGTTCTGATTGAAGATTGATTTGAAGATGCTGGCAACATAGAACTAACAAGTTTGATAATTATGCCTAAAACAATCCGTTGACTATCTTTATATTTCTGCTTTGCTTTGATAGAGTTACTTTGTGAATGCATCTTTAAAAACTACAGTAAGTGCAGTGAATGTATAGAGCCAATAATAATGAACAACTGCTCTCTGAACCTAATGGAACTGTTGTGAATATAAAGGATTAGCAGGTCTTGTATTTCCCATTCAACTGGCAGATTCAAGTTGCAAAGTGCAGAACTTTGTGTAACAAGAAACAGCTGGTTAGGTCTGATAAGACCTCATGCTCCTTAATTTGTAAATTGGGCAACAGGATTGATTGAGTCACTTGACGTGGCAGCTCACTTTACAAAAAGTGCTTTTCTCCTAACGCTCCAAGAAAATTACTCTTAACTAAAACTGATTGGCCAGAATGGTTTGTCGTGTTGCGACACTCACAAACACATCCATCAGTGCCATGTTCAGACTGTACACATTATATGTACATGTACACAACACCGCCATCATGATTGTAAACAGAAGGGGTCAAATAATGTAATAAAGAAGAATATTGTTTCATCCTTCTGATTTGTGTTTTGATGTCATTAGACAAAGAAAACACTAACACATTCATGTGATTTCATAAATGTAGAATGAGAATGGGTGTGTTACGTTGTGTGACTGGAATTCCCAAGGAAAAAGTAAATTTGTATATTACAGAGTCATGAAAGAGGCCTCTTTCACAGCAAAAAAATAATAAAAATGTCGTTGCCTCAAAAAATTAAAATATAAAAAATAATATATGGCACAAGTATTGCAAATTATTTATCAGAATTGAAAACAAAATATGTCAGACAGCAATATAGATAGAGACGTTACCATAGCAGAGAAGGTAAAATTAGTTGTCTGTTACGATGTTAACGGACTACACAAACTGTGGTCCACTCCGGCCCCCTCAATAATACTGAACTTTACCTCCACTGCTTCCAAAATGGAACCAATGGTTCGAGAGTTATACATTTCCAACGTCTTTGTGAATTTACAATACAATTGTCTTATCTTTAATTACTGTCCCATAAAAAGTTAGCTCTTTCCTGTGGTCATCAGGGCTCCAACTACAATGGAGTGTATGACATAGTGACAACAAAGTGCCACCACAAGCGCCATTTCCCTCTCAGTTTGCACTCCGTACCTGTGTCAGCCATGACAGCCACGCCAGTTATTTGGTCTAATGAGACGGCTCAACAGCCCGGTGACACACGCTGGGAGAGTGGGCACAAAAGACTGCTGCATCTGCTGGTATTTTGGGGGATATTTTGCTGTGGGTCCACTAATGAAGCGCAGAAATAGATCTACAGAATATCTGTGATAACGCATTAATGAGCTTCTGCACTGAAATGAGATGTCTGCCATCAAGTCTCTTCAGGAGATCTATGTCAAAAACAGGTCATCATGCTTCCTATAATGGTGTCCCAATGTCCCTCTGCTGATAATAAGGGCGGCTGAAAAAGATCCCAAATATATAAATCTAATACTGTTTTATGACGCAGAAGTGATTTTATTTCTGTTCAATGTGATTGGTAATCCTAACTCCTGCCTGTCATGTGTCAGCCAATCACTGCTGAACCATTCATTATACTCTCCTCCTTCATCCATCTGTTTCTCCTTCATTCTGCAGCGGAACCAACATCCACCTCAGCCACCCCATCTCCTTCCCTTTACCACCATGTTCCGACTCCAGGCATAGATATTTCATTTGTCTTCACCGTTTCATTGGCACCTCTACCTTCTGGGTCATTTATTTAATTGTCTTACTTGTTGCGCACAGCTGTTGTCTCTTTATTAGTGACCTGTTTTATAGGTAGTGATAACGTAATACTTTCTACTTGAGTACTTTAACTACCTATGTACGGATATTGATCATCCAAAGTGAAGTTGCCTAGAGGAAAATATTGTAATCAATGTATTCATAATTTGGCCATGAAATTTGGCAACATATGTTTTGACTTGCATTTGAATAAGCCACCTTATAATAACACAAAATCCCCCAGCTTGCATAAGATTACTGTAGTTCATATAGTCACTCTCACCTCTCAGAGCCTTTTTTGAATCATCAGACAACATTTATAGTTTAGTCTGGAGTTTTGCAGGGTTGTCAAGCATATGAAGTTTTAGTTGTCAATATTTGTGAAGAGTGTTGAGGATTCTGTCAATGACATCTATCAATCATACATATTAATCTTTTTCAGATAACAGGGCATCGTGTTTTGTGCTTTTTTTTCTCACGTTGAACTTGCTAAGATGCTACATGGATACTATAATGGGGAAAAAACCCACATCTTTTACCCAACTGTTTTCGCATTCACTTTACCATCGCCGGATTGGATACCGGACTGGATACCGTCCCCAAGGTTTCTTTCCCTCTAGACTGTCACTCAAACAAAATAGCGACCCATGACAAGAGCTTTGTAGATAATTAACTGAATGATGTAATTAGGACCTGTTTGAACCCTTTGGCCCTGCAGGAGTGCGAGCGCACATAGATACAGCCCCCAGTGGAGCCGGCCTTGCGCGCCCATTCGTCTGCACAAACACGGCAGCCTTTCCTGCTCATTAGGACCCTACTTATGCCACGATGAGAAGACAGCGTGGTGTTTGCCGGAGGGGTGGGACTCTCCGCGGTCATGTTATTTTTGTTTGAAGGTGACCACGTCTAATGGAGCTCATGTGATCCGTCTCCCCCGAGCTGTTAAACTCTGCGAGCCTGTGTGTGTCTGTAAATCTATTGTCTCCTTGTCTGGGCATCCTGACTGTTCTCCCCGCTGTCTGTTGTCCTTCTGCTGTCTTTTGCCATTCACTCTCCTCTGTGGGTCAAGCTCAAGGACTTCCCCATTGAGAGTAATGCAATAAGGCGGGTCTGTGAGATGATAAATGTAGTGAAAGTACATGGGCACCAACAGACAAACACAACTAATAATTAGATTTTAAATTGCATTCCCAAGCATTAATAGTAGGGGGACATTATGATTTTAGCTGTTGAACTAATGTAAGAATAGCATGCATTTCAGAAAAGTACAGGGATGTGTTAACTTTGTGATTTGTTACTGTGACCATTTAATCGACTGCGATTACAAGTGAGAAGTGAAGTAACCTTGAATACTGTATTTTATGTGACGCAGTCTGTTACTGGGTGGCACAAATTGTAAAAGTTAAACATTGTATTGGGTGACTCTCAGGCATCTCAATAATGACATGATATGACCCCACGAGAGCTAGGTTTAGAAACTTGTCCCACAAACATTTCACAGACTGCACCTATGACAAGTGTCCGCTTTAGCCACAGTTGAAGTTACCACTACAGAAAGTTATATAATGCTGGCTTTACAACAAAATAATTATTTTTTGTTTGTTCTTGCTTTTGGTCTCAATGTTTCTTTTAAGCATCTCTGTATTCCTCAGTCACCCACTCTGTTCTCTAGCACTCTTGATTGTGAATAATGTGCAACGACTGCACAGGTCAAACGGAACAGGTTTGTGAGATAATGACAGGAGTGAGTGTAGCTGGATTGTAGAGTGGTTGAGCTTGTCATAAAGCTACGGGAAGAGGACAAATAAGCTCAGTGCGCCCTTTTAGTGTTGATGAATGTCACAGAGGACAACCCAATGAGTAGCTTCAGTGAGCTACAGCGCTCCATCTGAAATCAACAACCCATGTGTGTTTTATCTCCAGCCCCAGTTCACCCTTAGGTCACATGTCCATATAGAGCCTTTACAGGCAGATCCCGACAGCCGCAATAGACATCTCTGTGTCAATGTGGCAGCACATGCCACTCAAAGATAGCGTTTAGGGCATCTTTGTCACTGAACGACATTGCTAGCTTTCTCAATGTCAAAACTATCTACAATTCCCGAAATTATAGATCTATTGCTTCCCATATAGATTATGCCATCTTTTTGTCTAACTTAAATGTATTTTCTAATCTTTTGAGCTTGTGATTTCAAGGATTCAGTAGTAAATCTCCCACCTACATGCTTGTCGTAGATTTGAATAGCATTAGGTTTTGCTCAGAGGGATTTACAAACTGAAAATGTCTCATATTGCTCATGCAACATTTGCATTAGTTTGTTTCAGCTTTTGCATTCGTGATATGACTGTATTGTATAATTGGACAACTGTGTGGCTCCACCGCACATTGAAAGCTAGTATTTATTGCATCTGGGGCTTTGTCATTGAACGACTTTGATGCCTCTCTGTAAAGTCAAGACTCTCTTTGTACTGTCCTCTTCTCTAGATTTACAGCTTCATTGACTGTTTCCCTTTTGCCCTCTTTACACCTACACTCATCCAATCCCAAGGAAACACAGGAAGTTAAGGGAATCGCGGGCATTACTCCGGCTGTCGTCTTCCACTTTGCTGCCCTAAACACTGAGTTGGAGCTCAAATTGCATCCCATTAAAAGTCAATGAGCCAGCATCGCATTATTACAGGCCCTGGACTTGACAGCGCACAAAATAATGCATTATGAGGCAGTATGATGTGTTTGCATCAGGCAGACGTTTAAAAAATTTATATTTGGGACAAGGGCTTTCACCTGTCACTGGGAGGAAGGAGCCATAATTAAATAATAATTATATTTTAAAAAGTCACATGAATAAGTCAAATGAGTGCAGGCTAGAATACGTGACACCATTTTTTATTCAGCGGGCTGTGTGTGAACGAGGACAGCCAGACGAGTGCAGCGATTTGAGGAAGAAACAGGTTAAGAACAAAGGCGCAGTGTGACAGGCGTCTGCAGCAGAACTGAGCTTAGAGCTTTTGACTGGGGAAACTTCTATGTTGCAGGGTCTAGAGGTCCCAACTCAAGACTATTAGAGGTCAAAATGCACTGTTCAAAATCTAAACAGTTGCTTTGAATAATTCTAGGGAAAATTTGCCAGACTTTTTGTATTATACTTTTTAATATCATTGTTATTGAGAGTAGTACAACGTGAACAATGGATCTCGGTTCACACGACACACTTGATATTCCAAGACTGACTGTCTGTGTTGAATATACAGTATTCTCTGTGTCTGGTTTTTTGTTGTTGGTTTTTTTTTTTAGATTTTTGTATTTCTTTTCTGATTCATCATACATCTGTACAAACATGCAGCATTATTTCTTAAAATGAGATCGGGCAAATGCTCTGAAAAAAATCATTGGGACATGAAGAATGTGAATAAAATCAAATATCAAAGTGCAAAGTTGGAAATGTGTGATAAACGTATGACAGAAATATATTTACATTTACATGCTAAATATAAAAAAATTACAAAATATGTGATCCTTTGAATCCTTGCATCTATGACAGGAAAAATGAACCTATTAACCCATTCCTCCCAGTGGTGCACATTGGTTGGCTCCTTTAGTGTAGTTGTTCACACCAAATTAACCAAGCTCCCCTTGACGATGACCCATGGCTCCGATGGCTATGATGGCCTTGTGTTGGGGTTCACGGTTTTGCCAAGGATGCTTCTGACCACCTACTCCCTTTCACTCTTCATAGTGGCCTGATTTAGACGCCTTCCTAAAGTGGGAGAGGAGACAGATGGGCGTCCTCAGAGAGCATGCTGAGAGGGGGAGGGGGGGGGGACAGCAGCGTTTCCATCATTTAGCTGTATGCCTGAACAACACCCCCCACCCCACACACACACACAAGCTTGAATTTAACAATCACACTCATTGTAACAGAGATTTACTGTAAATGCGCTGCCACACTGGCTCCATGCTTTCACGGAGCCAGTGTGTATGATTGTACAGTACAATCATACACTTTCATCATTTAGAAAGGTTTTGATGCTTCAGATGTTTCGAATCAGTTAGTAATGAAATCGAATAATAATAATAATTTGTTTTAAAGAGTTGCACAAGGGAACTACTTTAATATTACTATACATGATTACTGCAAACTATTCTCTTGTCTCATTTTATTTCATATTTGATTAGGCCTCGCAAATACACCAGTCTAAGATGCTTGATGTACTAGCTGAATGGTTAGGGAAGGTCGTGTGTTCACTTCCAGGCCTTTCTGTGTGCAGTTTGCATCTTCTCCCTGTGTCTGGTAGCTGGACAGGTTTCCCCCAAGTGTACCAGTTTCTCCCATCAACCCAGAACACGGACAATTAGGTTAATCCTCCATCCAGACTGAGAATTCTGATCCTGGAGATGGGTTTCCCACTGCCCCTTATGGGTTGCCCTTGCGGCTTTAAACACACATTTTCATGCTGCCCATTACATCTCTCAAAGTGGACTTCCTATACGCAAAGCAAAAGACACAGCAATCCACACAACAGCTCCCATTCTAAGATTTAACCACGTGTACTGAACACTGCCTAAATAAACAGACTATAGAGATCGATAATACAACACTCACCTCTTTATGCGGTCGAACAACACTTTCACTGAGCCAATCACACACTTGAATAATCCTTGACGATAAGTAAACCCTTTCTGAAGGTCTTTTCAAGCCACATAGTTTTAATACAGGTTTGAATGCTTATGAACGAGCATCCGCACCAGTTATTTGTATTAAACATGCTTTAGATTTTTTGCTCACAATTCTTACAATGATTGCCTTAAAACCCATTATTGTAGACGAAAAAACCTAAAGGAGTGTCCATGTTTTGTGTTATGTTGTCCGTGCGCAGCTGTGGCGATGGACATTCACAAATGGCACTTGGGAGCATCACCAGTGTGTGGAAAAGTGCCATCCCATGCCCTTCCCTGTAATTAGCCAGGAAGCAGAAATCCTTGTAAGGCTGCAGTTATTTAAAGGGACTTTTATTCCACTCCAGATATACACCGTTGCAAGCAAATTCAATTATTTTTGACACCCAACAAACAACGCGAGATAAATAATTGCGAGTCCAAACACAAGTCACATAAAATGGCGAGAGAGTAGGCGCGAAGAGTACCCAAGCGTTTAGCAGCCTCTATCTGGGTGACACATGTACCTGTCGTCAGTGGCTGAAATTCCCCCTTTGCGCTCGCTACACACAATTATTGCCTTCTCCTAGGCGTGAAAAGAGCTGTCAGAAATAATATTGTCTTTGGAAAGTGTCGGGGAGAAAACTTTTAAGCTATTTTGTATTGACCACGTTGCAGCAATAGACAACTATCTGTGGCACAATGGCAGTTTAAGCTGTCATGATTGATTGTCATGTTTATCATGGCATCACAACTATTTGGGCACACATTACACTGCGCAGGAATTGCCTGTTTTATTGGGCGTGTGGTATCTTAAAATTGTAGTCAGTGTACCGTATTTTCCGGACTATAAGTCGCACCGGAGTATAAGTCGCACCAACTAAAAAATGCATAATAAAAAATCATATACAAGTCACTCCGGAGTATAAGTCACACCAGCCTTAGTATCTACCTGGGCATGGAGGCGTAATTGGACCGTTGACAAGCCTCTCCCTGTTTTCTTCATTGCAGTATGCGTAACCTCCACTTTTCGCCAGTCCCTCACAAGTTTCTCGCTCACTCCACACTTTCTTTCTGCTGCTCGCTTACGTTTTTGTGTGTGTTTTTTTAGTGGTACAGGAGCAGCAGATACTGGTACACAAGCCTAGAAGCGCCCTCTAGAGGCTGTCAGTGTGAAAATAACAAACATTTGAAATGACATATTTTGATATATAAGTCGCAACTGAGTATAAGTCGAACCCCAGCCAAACTATGAAAACAGTGCGACTTATAGTCCGGAAAATACGGTAATCCTCTAGCTATTGTGCAATATAGGACACAAACCAGCCCCATTTGTAAAAGTTGATTACTGTTTCTATTCAAAAATATTTGTACCCTAAAAAGACTACTGAACACAACAAAGAAGGAGTTTGATGGGATAATGTAGCCTGGTGGGACCAGCATGATTCCTCTCTGTATTTTTGTATACAGCGGGGGATCAGTCTGGTCACCCCGCCCCCGCTGGATGTATCCGCAAAATCAAATCGTTCCCGTGCAATCAGATTCGTTTATTTGCCGTGACGTGTTGTTAGCGAGCAGCGTCACTCACGGGACGCGGAAGTCCCTCAATAACAATATACGAACGACGCACGAGAGAGAGAGCCTGTCTCCTATTGACGGTAAATGACCAAAAACACATCGACAGTAGGTGAGTTTCGTGATTCATAATCCTGCGTGAATATTAACGCAAAACCGCTAATAACACCGCATCAACGGCAGACGCCCGCCCTTCGCTGATTGGTTTACTCCGCTTCCTGTTTGCTTGCGTTTGTACCGCTGTGGGAAATGGATTTGACGCATCGGTGACCAGACTCACTCGCTGGTACAGCGGTGAGTCTGGATTTTTCCAGGCTAGGGATAATGCCCATGGTAAGTATTACTCATATTTTTACACCAGAAAAGTGAAGATGTTATGAAGAGTCAAGACAAAAAGAACTGGAACTCACCATCACCCTTTAAAGTATGGTTGCATGGTGACTGTTATGGGTTGTTTACTCCTTATGTCACACCTGTGCCCATTTAGCAGAATCTTAACTTTGGTAAAAATGTGTAGTCTAACCTGTACTGTAGAATTACTAATAATATAACATCTACAGCATATTAAGTTAGTATAGTATGTATTAGAAGTGTGCATGAGGGACAAGTGCGCTGTCTCCCTTCTACAAAGTTAAAAAGCTTGTGTAGATGTAATTATAATGCCAGGCTTCCTGGGCACTG
Organism: Neogobius melanostomus; assembly: GCA_007210695.1. Lineage (NCBI taxonomy): Eukaryota > Metazoa > Chordata > Actinopteri > Gobiiformes > Gobiidae > Neogobius > Neogobius melanostomus. Next base: position 2,322,831 of record VHKM01000073.1, on the reverse strand, counting down.
CAGTGTGGCACACAAGCAACAAGATCTTCTCTGCGGAGAGCACAGCGCCACAGTGAGAGTGAGGTGTGATCGGCGCTATAGATACTGATGACTTTTATTTATAGCGCATTAGCCCTATAAGTAGAGCAGCGTGCCTGCTTCTCCAGATGTAAACAGGAAACGGGACGGCAATGACAAACTCTGCGTGTCTCCTCTGATCTCATAAAGCAGACAGATGGGACTCAGCCTCTTTAGTGCTATGCCTTCATTTCCTTTCCTGTCCTTAGCACACTTTGCCATTAACACAGGGGCTCTTTTACCAACAGGGAGAGGTAGATGTGCGCGCGAGTGTTGGCTACAGCGAGCACCAGTGAGACCCGATCCAGAATACAGAACTGATCCGAATACCAATTTCCCCACTTCCCTTGCACGCAAGAGGGACGGCTTCAGATCCCTCTCTGCTTCTGTCAAGGCTTTGTTTTACATATTTGGACTTTAGATGTTTACTGGTGCAGTATTTCACCTGCTTGAATATGTGGTTGTTTTGACGACCCTGGGTTGCCATTTTATGTTTTATAATTAGCAATAATGTCAAGGTAACGATAGATAGTTAATGACTTGACTCTGGGGCCAGGACTACTCAAAAGTTAGCATGGAATTCCCTCTGCAGGCTGTAGTGGGAATGACACAATGAAACTTAATTTCTGCAAACTGCATGCAAGCAATTCCGTGGTGCCATGATGAACACACTATAGAGGCAAAGACTGCTAGCCACTCTGCCACTGCGACTCCTGACAGTGAGCATTCTCTTACACAATCAACAGTGTCATATTTTAAAGCTATTTGATAAGGGCATTCATGAATAATGCAGGAGCCGTCAACCGTTTCAAAACCTCGACCTTGGATGGCGTGTGTCCCCATAGTTTTAAGCTGGGCCCATTAAAGAAAACAGTCATCATAATTCTAGACCATATTTTTCTTGTCTCCATCTGTCATTGTCGTCCGCCTGCAGGACCGATACAGGACTGCTTAAAGATGCTCTGAACAAACAACCTCAGACTGCTTAACGTATGATAATAACCTATGTTATACTGTATGTTCTCCGTGCCTGTCTGGCATCAAAGTAAATGGTCTTTTGAAGTGTCCATTTTGTTGTATGTAAAAGAAAAGAGTGTTACTTAATCCCCTGCTGGTTTATCGTGTTTCATTTCCACCTATTCACCATAGGCTTTCATTCGCAGACTTTGGTATTGTAGGTGGCAATTATACGAGTGACAATGAAGATAATGGAGACTGATTATGGCCTGGTGTAACAGTAGCTTACAGTGAGGCAGTGATAGAAAGTGTCCGACTATAATCAGTAACCTTGGTGCACGCGCAATGGGGGACGTGAGGAGACAGTCCTGGAAGGGTGGCATTGACCTGGACAAACAATAGACTATGAGAAAGAAGAGCAGACAATGTATGCCATATTAGAGGGAGAACGTGCACACACACACTCCTTTTATCTGTTTTAGTTCTATACAATTATTAATTTTTTTAGTTTCACTCTTTTTTATCTTGTGCTATTTCACATTTTTAGCCAAGTTTTAGTTGTTTTTACATCTTTTATTTTTTATGTTCTCCCAGTGGTTCCTCTGAGGGAGCCCTCTGCCCCGGGAGTGCTGGTTGGCTGTGGCCGTTCGGGCGCTCTCCTGTGGGTGCCTGGATGGAGGTTGGACGTCTCTCCTACACCTCCTCCGGGCGCCCTGTGTTGGCGCCCTGTGGCCGTGGCCGATGGGCTGCTCGTGGTGCAGACGGCTCCTTGGATGGTGTTTCCTCTTTCGGTTCATCTGTACTCAGCCTTATGTACCCCACTTTATGTCCATTTTTATTTAAGACTTTTAACTGCTGGGCTGTCTGTATGTATATGTGTCTGTGTGTCTGTGTGTGCGGGTGGGGGAGGTAAGGGGTTGTTGTTATTTACGTATATTTGCGGGTGGGGACGATTTTAATGATTTTTAAGCACTGTAAAGCACTTTGTGTTACATTTTGTATGAAAAGCGCTTTATAAATACAGTTTGATTTGATTTGATTTATGTTCCGAAAGGCTAATAAATAACAAACATTTGAGATATTAATCAGATATTCGTAATATGCTTGACTATTTTTTCAGTGTTTTGTAAATCAGTGAATTTGAAAATTAATGGATAAGAATAATAATTATATTGTAGCATTAACAATATAATTCTGGTTAAAGACCTTGCACATAATTGGTATTTTGACCATTGCAGAATTATTGTATCTGATGTATTTTTTACTGTTTCCAAGGTGTATTTTTGAATGTTTTGTAAATTTAATTATAGACTAGAAACCACTGTGGGAGCTAATTGGGATCCTAATAAAGAATAAAGAATACATAAATTAAAAATAAAATTGGTATTTATCGATGCAGTTAATTTAGGGCCATGGCTCACTGAGATTTCTTTATCAGTGAGCAAAGCACCACTAGCATGTTTACACTCTTCGATGTTGGAAAGTCTTGCCTCATGTTTTTCTGTAGTTGTGAATGGCCTTAGTTCACCTAAAGTAAGTTGGTTTTCTCTCTTTTTTTAAAAATGTGACCCCATAGATGAAAGCTCGTGCACCTGAGCGAGGGGCAGGTGTTTATGTGAAGGTCACTCTTTTGGCCGGCAGCGGGAGGCTCCTCCACAGACTAGCACACACAGGGGAGAGCTGTAGTTCGTCTATAATCCGCTTTAATTTGTCAGATGGGGCTTTGCACTAGCAGGCTGCTCCTTCAGCAAACGTCACATATATAGATATGCCAGGACAGCTGTCTCTTCTTATGCTGGTTTTGTTTGGCTGGTGTTGTTTTGTTCTGCTAACTCCACCAAGACTTACACCTGACATCAACTTTAATCTGAATGCATAAGTATGATGTAAATGATGCCAGGAAGAGTTAAAGCAGTAGCCACTTCCCCACCAAAAAAAATAAAAAATCACAGCAGATTCATCCTCCAATTAGGTGCTACTGAAAAGGCTCCAACACTCACAGTAACCTTTAACCTTATTATGTAATTGGTATGTTTATTTGATGAGGACAGTGCGAGAACTCACATGAGACTGCTGCCCCACTGGGAAGCCCTTTTTTTGAGTGAATGTAGTGTGTGAGTGAGTGGGTGGTGGCGGTCGAAGAAGCCGATGGCACAGACTGGTTGCCTCACTTCCGTCAGTCTACCCCATGGCAGCTTATCACCACAGATGGAGTAAATTAATAATGCAGAAATAATCCAGTAAATTATTATTATTGTTTGTTTTTTGTACTTTATAATTTTACCAATGTGGTTTTCTTTGTTACAGCCCCGGGCCTCTAAGCTACCTCATTTATTCTATTTTTATTTTGAAAAATACTGAAACTTGAGTTTCTCCCTTTATAGACCCTGACTGTGTGTGAACTCAAGTGGGACTGAAGGATTGTTTTACAGGAATCAAATACCGGTAATCTTGGTTATTTTGTTACTCCCTAAATCTTAGAGCTGGACTTAACATTTAGATTTTTTTGTGCACAAAGTTATGAGATAACCATGGTAAAGTAAATGAGAATACCAGTCTTTTTGCGGTGCTCTGTATTGGTGTATAAATGTCTCTCCTTCCTGCTCTGGCGTGTCCTGGTGTGCGAATGAAGCATGTCGGCAGAAACAGTGGGTTAGTGATGCAGGCGGGGGCTTACACTGGTTTAATTCCCACTGAGGGCCTGATAGATCAGCACACACCACTCATCTGTATCTCCCCACAGAGCTGGGTCTCCACTGGTCAATAAACCTCCATTCTCTGCACAGGACTGTTCCAATACTGGAGGGGAATTTAAAGCTGTTCAATTACAAAATAAATGCACACTTGGATAGAGTGAGTTCTCTTTTTGTTGTGGCTATAGCGGCAATAGGGAACTAACTCTGACTCACGAAAGATCAATCTCTTACTCTTCTTTATCTTTTATCTCATTGTTCAGAATGTTTTACATGCTCGTGTCACATGCACTAACAAGAACTAAATAAACAATACAATAGACGCAAATTCCCTATTATGGGACAAATGTATGTTTATTGATTTCACAGTGACCTTGTACCCTCCTCCTGGGGAATGTTGAGGCAACACAGAACCCGTTTCCTCGGCAACAGCTTCATCACTTTGCTGTTGGACCAGTTTGACTATTAATATCGCACCCGCTTCCTTTTAACGTTATTATCAACAGCTGGGAATATCACTTTCCAAGTCCCTGACATTTCATTTTTGTTTTGGTCTGTTTTGTTTATTAGCTGGGAATAAGATAGTAACAGCCAGTATTTGGGATGAAGTGTTGAATAAGCTGGCAGGCCGAGTGTAGACAGATGGTAGTGGCACTGCTAATGGATAATGTTACAATTTTATTTACAGATTAAAGAGGCAATTGATCCTGACGTCTAGTCAAGATCAGTGATTGCAAACAAAACTCTTAAAATGATGATGATTTTTCAACTAAAACTAATATCATGGATTCTTTATTCATACTTATTATACGACCCTTCACAATGCAAGTAGAACGCTCCATTGACTTGAATGTGATTTTCTAACGTTCTACCGGTCATTATTTTCTGATAGAGGACCTCTGAAAAAATAATGACCACTGCCAATGGCAACGGAGTTCGATGCAGTTAAGTCAGGTCTTTCATATCCCTCCGCAAGTGTAGTAGCGAACAGTAGTGTCCCCGTCCCTGCGAGAGAAGTTGGGGGAATCGCTCGTGAAGTTAACGGGAGTCCGACTTTCAACTTACCCAGAGATTCACCACCATTCCTCCTCTCCAACTGCACTTTCAACTAAGTAGCTAGCCATGCTGCTACTAGCCTAGCCACACTGCCTGGAATCAACAAACTTTGCCAAGCAACGCGCAAACTTTTGGAAACTATTTGCCGCGGAAATCCTTAAATAAACCTTTCTGCCTTCATAAAAGTGTATGAAGTTTATTTGTGTGTGTACAGTAAATAGCGGCAAATAGCCGTATAATAAGCGGGATAATGTATAGAATGCCGGTCATTATCGGAAAATAAGTACCTTCAGGGCAAAACAAGAAACACCAGTTCGACCTGTCGGTATTTATTTTCCTGATAATGACCGGCGTTCTATACATATATCCTTACATAATATGTACTATAATAATATTACATATACTAATACTGCAAGCTTAAACATGGAGAAGATTCTAAAAGATTCTAAAAAGTGAAAATCACCAATTAAAAAAAAAAAACACCTTCTTTTGCGTTTTTCTCGAAACTCGGGCTGCCGACTTGTGTCCCTGGTTCCCACAGCGGGTCACTTATATTCTAGCAACTGAAAATTGGCATGCAAGTGTCTAAAACCTCTGTATGACCAAAAATGTTAATTGCTTTATGTCTTGACTTTTAATAGACCCGCCCTTTATAAGATCAGGTGAAAGCCATCAGTAGGGTCTGCTGTTACCATGTATATCAGCGTGTGTTGTGTACATTGCAATAAACCAATTGGAAAATAACCTATTATATTCTTTTCTAGACACGGCATGCTGTTGTTTTAACATCTACTTCATACTCTTCATATTTCTACAAAAGAACCAAAAGACCCAGTGCCGCAGGGAATTCCCAAATTCAACGGCTTCGTTATTTAAACTTATGAGAAAAGCAATAAAATTTTTGTTGTGCCGCGCAGACTGAATATCTCATTGCTAAACAAGTGCACCGTCAGCTCATAGGGGCCTACCTACCGTTAGTTCATTGCATTCCTCTACTCCCCAGGCTTTCTGAGTCTGTTGATTTTGAAAGCTTGGGCAAATCTAGTCTTTGGTGTGTTGCCCTGCATGCAGCACCAGGCAGTCTCTGTATAGCATGTGCAAAAACAACTCACTTAAGTTTGTCAATGTGTGTGTTATTTTTTTTCTCAGGTTAAACCACTTTTAAAATACAGTATCAAGCAGCTTCACAAAACCCTCCACCATTAGCAAGTCATTAGCATTTAGAAAATATAGTGTTGCTCTGTGGAAGGTGCCCAGAAGCACACTGGAAACTCAAAGTGAAGCATTAAACCCTTATCGTGCTGTGACAGGTGAGGCAGAAATGTTTGCTTCCGGAAATAATACTCAATATGTAGTTCATTTTTGTGGCTGTTTTCCAAGCAGAGAAGAAATTAAACTCGTTCGGTTTGTTTTTATCCTATACTTTTTATTTTGATATTTATAAATGATCTTTTTTGTTTCTGACTCAGACTTTATTTAGTCACATCATAAGATTCACGATCATCTGATAGTGTAAAAATATGTCAAACCTTTAACTTGAACTTATACAGCTTTATTACAGCCTACTTTAATTTATAGATGAGCTTCAGTCATCCTCATATATTTTTAGTTTTGCATTCTTAATCTCAATGGCAATAGTCCACATATTTTATCACTCGGAAATCCATTAACAGTATCCAGAAGAGTGAAGCTCCAGTTCAGAAAGCTCTAAAATTGTGCTACTTTACATCCGCAAATATAATTGGCCCTGACCTGTAACACGATGCTCCGAAACGTCACCTTCTGTTTTCTTGTTAACAAATACTGGCTTAAACATAACCTCAATTGCCAAGCTAAATATCCACTTTCATCATAAGAGCCTGTTGCATCCACACACACACACACACAATGCTAAAGCTTTGTCCATGGTGTCGTTCTCTTGTCTACACGCTTGTGGAGTCCCCGGAGAAAATTCAGCACAACACGTTAATGCACACAGAGAGAAAGTACAAGGTTGCGGCTGTCATTTCACCTGATGCTGTAGCCATGTAGCGTCTGGTGCTGTGGTCCCAGAGGGCTGCTGCACAGACTCGCACTGCAGTCATCCTCTGTCTATCACAGGCCTCTGGCAGTAACACTTTCACATCGGACCGAGAGCAAAGTTACTCGTGGAAGAGAGATTTGGGAAACTTTCCACAACCATTTACATTTACTTATCCAACATTTATTTGCATTTCGCATTCATCCATTCTAGGTAGTTAGTTAGTTACTGTTCCTCATCTCTCTAACAATGGCATGTGCCTACGAGTTATGAGTGCCATCTAACAGTAGTGGAGTTGTGGGGGTTGACGAAGGATTACAAAGTAGCAGAAGCATGTTAATAAAGAGAAAGAGCTTTGATTGAAAGACAGTGTGGACTAAAGGCACAGCTAACAATAGAAGACCTTCTCCAGAGGCTGTGATCATGTGTGCTTATAGCGATAGAATAAATCAGAAGCCAGACATCCACGCTCTTCTTACATGTACCGCCCACTGAGCGCTGAGCGGCACTGCTACAATACATGTGCTATGTTAAGCGCAGCCTGTCAGCACTGTTGGTTAGGCGATGGGCTAAAAGAGCTGAGGATAACCTTTTATTTAAGCCTGAAAACACACACAACATGAAAGTACCCAGTGATAATAACAAGACGATATCAGACCAATTTACTGCTATTGCTGACACTACTGACTGCCTTTCAGATGTAAGCTACACAAAGCACTTAGCTGTGAGTTTGAAGTTACTATGTCATATAGTGGATCCCTCTGGGTAGTCCAATAACGTCAAGACTAGAAGACTGGTTACTGACTAGCTACCACTTTGTACCTGAGCTATTGTGACAGGGCCTCAACTGAAATGTCATCATCTGCCAAAGTACACTGAACTATCAAATGCAAATTATATATATATATATATATATATATATATATATTATATATATATATATATATATATATATACAACTAAAGGTCAAACAGCATGCAGTGTTTTAGAGTAAATCAGAGCACACAAATGTCACAAAGCAGTAACCCTGCAGTGAATCTCTACATGAGCTTTTATTAGAAGAAAAAGTGCTTTTTTGCCACAGTGTGTTGCTATCCTGAGGGCTATTATTTTTAGTTACTACACCGTGACAGTTCAGAGATATGGCGATGTAGCTGCACAGGTAGAACTGGATTTACAATCAAAAACAACAATACTGCAGGATGACAGAACACTCACTTGTCTGCACACTCAACAGAGTAGGATCCCGACATGGCCAAACTTTGTATTTATAGGTGCATAGGTCCCATCGTGGATAATTCTGTTTTGCCAAAGTGGACATTTTAATGTCACTGCAAATCAATATATATATATATATATATATATATATATATATATATATATATATATGGTGGTTTTTGTTTTGTTTTTACTTTGGTAGAAAAATAAAACTATGCCAAATAACTAGAATCAAATGAATAGTGTAGCCAATTACAGTAAATGGCTGGCATTATCTGGCTGCAGAGGCTAGCGAGGCCACCGGCTTGTCTTAATCCATCACAAGCACCATCGGAACAACATGTAATGAGGACGGCAAACTACGCTTTCTCCCATTAATAACAGCAATTTGCCAAGAAGCAATGGGAAAACAAAACAGAGCCGATGATAGACCAGCCCAAAATGTGCCAGCGTTATTGTGCTTTGGTGATTTATGGCAATGGGCTATACCTTTGCTTCATGACAGAGCAACTAAATATATGGGGGTAGTACCTCTCTCATCCTCATTAGAGACTCTCATCTGAATAAACATGCAATGTAACGCCAAACTAATAGAAAGAGCGCTGCACTGTTTTGCATTGTACATTATGTCTACCATATTCTAGCAGCTTGTTTTCAATTGACAATGTAAAGCACACTTGAATCTTTGGATGTCAAACTCATTCTTAGATATAAAAGCAATTACGTTGTTCTATTAAAATCTCCAAACCATTTGTCCGTCGCCGGTTGATAAATGGAGACACGACAGTTTTGATAACAAATGAACATGTACAATACAGCTGTAATGATTACATTTAATTTGACAAACAAATATCCTGGTTCAGAAAATGAAAAGCGCAATGTCAGAAGAGTGGATTAAATGACTTTGCTGAAGTCCACTCAGAGCCAAAGAAGCACAAGGCCAGCAGTCTGGTCACCTCTGGTCTGCGCTATCTCAGATTGGTGGCAAGTTGCATGTACACTCATGCCATGGTGATTTCAAACAGCATAAAAACAGTGGTTTGTGACAAGAATATTATACATTGTTGCAGTGATTGATTATATATATATACCCAAAAGGTACAGCCAGATGCCCATACCTGAAGCCTTGGAAACTGCCAAACAAAGGCTCCAAGCCTTGGCCAGCCGCCTAAAGAGGTACACGAGAGACAACAAAGCCAGACGAGTAAACCGGCTGTTCGCAACTCAACCAGCGAAAGTGTACGCTCAATGGCAGGGTAACAATAGCGGAGCAGACCCACCAAGGCTGGAAACTGAACAGTACTGGAAAGGCATATGGGAGAAGGAGGCAGCACACATCAGTGATGCACAGTGGCTGGTGGCTCTGAGAGAGGACCACAGCAACCTCCCTGAACAGAATCCAGTTACCATCACAGTGACAGACATCCAAGAAAGAGTCTCAGGTATGAAAAACTGGACAGCACCAGGCCCTGACATGATACACGCCTACTGGCTAAAGAAACTCACGGCACTCCATGAGCGCTTGGCAGCACACATGAACCAGATGCTGAGAGATGGGAATCACCCTGAATGGTTAACCGAAGGGCGCACAATCCTGATCCTGAAGGATCCCTCAAAGGGTACAGTCCCATCCAACTATCAGCCAATAACTTGCTTCTCCACAACGTGGAAGCTCATGTCCGGCACCATAACGGCTAAGATAAGCGGGCATATGAATCAATACATGACCACAGCTCAGAAGGGAATCGGTAAAGATACCAGAGGTGCCAAACACCAGCTCCTGGTAGACAGAACAGTCGCTCGAGACTGCAGAACCCGACACACTAACCTGAGCACTGCCTGGATTGATTAGAAGAAAGCCTACGACTCAATGCCACATACTTGGATCATTGAATGCTTGGAGCTATACAACATCAACAGGACTCTAAGAGCCTTCATTGCAAACTCGATGAGGTTGTGGTAAACCACCCTTGAAGCCAATGGCAAGCCACTTGCACAAGTCTCCATCAAATGTGGCATATACCAAGGAGACGCCCTGTCCCCACTGCTGTTCTGCATAGGTCTGAACCCCCTCAGCCAAATAATCAACAAGACTGGCTATTGATACCGACTCAGGAACGGGGCCACCATCAGTCACCTCCTCTACATGGATGACATCAAGCTGTACGCTAAGATTGAGCGAGACATCGACTCACTGATCCATACCACCCGGATATACAGTGCAGACACTGGGATGTCATTCGGACTAGAGAAGTGTGGTCGGATGGTGACTAAGAGAGGAAAGGTAGTCCACAAAGAAGGGGTCTCACTCCCAGAAGGAACTATAGCAGACATTGAGGACCGTTACAAGTACCTCGGAATCCCACAAGCAAATGGCAACCTCGAAGAGGTGACAAGGAAAGCGGCTACGGCCAAATACCTCCAACGAGTAAGGCAGGTCCTAAGAAGCCAGCTCAATGGCAAGAACAAATCCCGGGCAATAAACAGCTACGCCCTGCCAGTAATCAGATACCCTGCAGGAATAATAAGCTGGCCAAAGGATGAGATACAGACCACAGATGTTAAGACACGAAAGCTCCTAACCATGCATGGAGGGTTCCACCCAAATCAATCAAACTTGATTTATAAAGCGCTTTTCATACCGAAGGCATCACAAAGTGCTTTACAGATTACAACATTTAAATCTAGTATCCAGGCAAACATAATGTCCAAATGAGCGTCAGCAGCGGCGACGAGCGGCGCGGGTGTCCCCTGTCCTTAGACTCTCCAGCACGGCAAGGAAAAACTCAAAACCCGGTGGGAGAAACGAGAAACCTCGGGGAGAACCACAGGCTGGAAAGATCCACTCCCATGGACGGACAGGCTATAGAGACCCAGGCCGATGGATCCCCTCAGCAGAAGGGCCAGGATCGAGACCATCCAGTCCCCGTTGTCAATCCAGTGGGCAGGGTCCCTCCGTTCAGCCGGGTTCCTCCATTCGATCTAGACAGACACTCCAAGGGGAGTGGGACAGGAGACACCATGTGAATAGTAATGAACAGACTACAGATAAGATAAGTATTGTATCATAATAAGACAAGTTTGCAGTAAGAAGAAGAAGAGGATAGCGCTCAGTGTACCGTACTTCCCACAGCAGTGTTTCTCCTAGGGCAGCTTTACTTCAGGCTGAGGGTTAGTGCTTTACCTAACTGACCTGATCATAAGCTAATTCAAAGAGGTACGTTTTGAGCCTAGTCTTAAATGTAGGGACTGTGTCTGCTTCTTTAACGTGAGCTGGAAGTTTATTCCATAAAACCGGAGCTTGGTAGCTAAAGGCTCTTCCACCTACAGTGATTTTGGAGACCCGAGGAATCGCTAGTAGCCCTGAGTTTTGAGAGCGGAGTGCTCTGGTTGGCTGATATGGAACGATAGCGTCTTGGAGATAAAGCGGAGCCATACCTTTTATGGCTTTAAATGTGAGGAGCAGGATTTTAAATTTGATTCTAAATTCTACAGGAAGCCAATGGAGAGACTTTAGCACAGGTGTAATGTGTTCTCTTCTTTTTGTACGCGTTAACAATCTTGCAGCTGCATTTTGAACTAATTGAAAACTTTTTAGGGAACTTTTAGGACACGCTGCTAGCAGGGAGTTACAGTAGTCCAGCCTTGATGAAACAAAGGCATGGATAAGTTTTTCTGCATCACTCTTAGGTAGGATATTTCGTATTTTAGCAATGTTGCGCAGGTGAAAGAACGCAATTTTACAAGCCTGGTTTATATGTGTTTTAAAAGAGAGGTCTTGGTCAAACAGAACTCCAAGGTTTTTTACTGTAGAGCTCGTTGATACGCTAACATTATCCAGGGAGATGATCTGCTGAGATAGAGACTCTCTCAGTTTTTGAGGACCTAATATAATAACCTCGGTTTTATCAGGGTTAAGGAGGAGGTAATTTACAGTCATCCAGGTGTTAATGGCTTTTACGCAGGAACTAAGCGTATCTAATTTATCTGTCTGACCTGGTTTCATTGATAAGTACAGCTGTGTGTCGTCCGCGTAGCAGTGGAAATTTATATTGTGATTTCGGATTATGTTACCTAATGGAAGCATGTATAATATAAATAAAATTGGCCCGAGAACTGAGCCCTGTGGCACCCCATAGCACACTTTGGAACACGGTGAGGACTGTTGGTTTACATTAACAAATTGGTGCCTATCAGATAAGTAAGATTTAAACCAAGAGAGGGCTGTTCCCCTAATGCCTACGTCAGTTTCTAACCTCTGCAGGAGAATATTGTGGTCGATTGTGTCAAAGGCGGCACTAAGGTCTAACAGAACTAGGATTGAAGCTAATCCGGCGTCAGCTGCTAATAACAGGTCGTTGGTAACTTTGACTAAGGCGGTCTCTGTGCTATGATAAGTTCTGTATCCTGACTGAAATTTTTCAAATAAACTATTGTCCTGTAGGTGGCAGCAAAGCTGCTTAGCCACAACTTTTTCAAGGACTTTAGAAATGAAAGGCAAATTAGATATGGGCCTATAGTTTGCTAAAATATCAGGATCGAGATTGGGTTTTTCAAAAGTGGTTTGATAACAGCATATTTAAAGGACTTTGGCACATACCCATTTTCTAAAGACGAGTTAATTATTTTCAATATGGTATCTGAGATTTCAGGAGTAATTTCTTTGAGGAGTTTAATTGGGATTGGATCTAGAAGACAAGTTGACGGTTTTGAAGACATAATGATTGATAATACCTCAGCCTCATCTACAGTTATGAACCTGTCTAAGACTTCAGAAGGAGACAATGATTCTACAGCTGGATTTAGATTAGAATAAGATAAGGGAAGCTTATTATTTATTTTATTTCTAATGGTTGTGATTTTATCATTAAAGAATTTAAGGAAGTCATCGCAGCTAAGGGTATCAGGAATAGAAGGCACTACTGCACTGTGACTGTTTGTTAGCCAGGCTACCGTGTTAAAAAGAAACCTAGGGTTATTTTTATTTACTTCAATTAATGAAGAGTAGTAATTAGTTTTGCTTTCCTCATGGCTTGCTTATAGGCGAGTAGGCTATTTCTCCAAGATCTAAGAGATTGCTCAGTGCTAGACTTGCGCCATAACCGTTCTAATTTGCGAGTCTTTTGCTTAAGCGCGCGTGTTTCTGCGTTATACCAGGGAGTGACGCACCTAGGCCGAACAACTTCTGTTTCAGTGGGCCGCAACATCAAGGGCTGTTTTTAGTGTGCGCATAACGCTGTCGACAAACTGATCACTTTCATTTAAATCAATAAGCGAGCTATTCTCTATAGACATGATATTAAAGACTCCATCAATCAAATCCAGCACCCTGAGGCTGTACACTAGCCGTAAGGAAGGAGGCCGAGGACTAGTGAGCGTGAGAGCCACTATCCAGGATGAAACATCCAAGATCCACAAGTACATCAAGGACAAGGCTCCAACAGATGACGTGCTCAGTGAATGTCTCAGACAATGGGGAACAGAAGATGAGGCGCTGGAGGTCCCGTCATGGGAGGACAAGCCCCTACACGGGATGTACCACCGAAACATAACTCAAGTGGTGGATATCAAGAAATCCTACCAATGGCTAGACAGAGCTGGCCTGAAGGACAGCACAGAGGCACTCATCATGGCTGCACAGGAGCAGGCCTTGAGCACCCGAGCGATAGAGGCCCAGATCTATCACACCAGACAGGACCCCAGGTGTAGACTGTGCAAAGAGGCCAATGAGACAATCCAGCACATAACTGCAGGGTGTAAGATGCTGGCAGGGAAAGCTTACATGGAGCGCCATAACCAAGTGGCTGGCATAGTGTAGAGGAACATCTGTGCAGAGTATGGGCTGGAAACCCCAAGGTCAAAGTGGGAAACACCTCCAAAGGTGGTAGAGAATGACCGAGCCAAGATCCTGTGGGACTTCCAGATACAGACGGACAGAATGGTAATGGGAAACTAACCGGACATTGTAGTGGTGGACAAAGAGCAGAGGAAAGCCGTGGTGGTTGACATAGCAATACCTAGCGACTTCAACATCAGGAAAAAGGAACACGAGAAACTAGAGAAATACCAGGGGCTCAGAAAAGAGCTAGAGAAGGCCTGGAGAGTGAAGGCATCAGTGGTGCCTGTGGTTGTTGGAGGAGGGTGAGGAAGAGTTTATATATATATAAAAAAACTAAAAAAAACTCTCTGGCTTTCTTGTAATCAATCCAGGCAGTGCTCAGGTTAGTGTGTCGGGTTCTGCAGTCTCGAGCGACTGTTCTGTCTACCAGGAGCTGGTGTTTGGCACCTCTGGTATCTTTACCGATTCCCTTCTGAGCTGTGCTCATGTATTGATTCATATGCCCGCTTATCTTAGCCGCTATGGTGCCGGACATGAGCTTCCACGTTGTGGAGAAGCAGGTTATTGGCCGATAGTTGGATGGGACTGTACCCTTTGAGGGATCCTTCAGGATCAGGATTGTGCGCCCTTCGGTTAACCATTCAGGGTGATTCCCATCTCTCAGCATCTGGTTCATTTGTGCTGCCAAGCGCTCATGGAGTGCCGTGAGTTTCTTTAGCCAGTAGGCGTGTATCATGTCAGGGCCTGGTGCTGTCCAGTTTTTCATACCTGAGACTCTTTCTTGGATGTCTGTCACTGTGATGGTAACTGGATTCTGTTCAGGGAGGTTGCTGTGGTCCTCTCTCAGAGCCACCAGCCACTGTGCATCACTGGTGTGCTGTCCTCCCATATTCCTTTCCAGTACTGTTCAGTTTCCAGCCTTGGAGGGTCTGCTCTGCTAGTGTGACCCTGCCATTGAGCGTACACTTTCGCCGGTTGAGTTGCGAACAGCCGGTTTACTCGTCTGGCTTCGTTATCTCTCGTGTACCTCTTTAGGCGGCTGGCCAAGGCTTGGAGCCTTTGTTTGGCAGTTTCCAAGGCTTCAGGTATGGGCATCTGGCTGTACGTTTTGGGTATTTGCTTTTTCATAGCACCTTTCAAGGCCTCTGTCAATTGACTCACTTCTCTGAGCGCTGCCTTGATGTTAGCCTCCAGCCTTCTTTTCCATGGTGGGTATTTCATCTCATGGTTGCTCTTACGATAGCCAAGCGTCTCTAGGATCACTGCTGCTGTGCAGTATACCAGCTCATTGGTTTCAGTGATGGTTGATGTAGGAATTGCTTGTAGAGCTGCATTCACATCTTCTAGCAGACTTTCTGATGGTACTTCACTTAGCCTCTGTAGATGACTTCGGGGTTGCCTGCTGGACATTTTTGCCATGATCTTATTTTTCAGGTCAGTTGCTGCCTTGTTCAGCGTGATTGCACTTATTGGGGCTTCGTACCAGATCTCCGTTGGGGGGGTTGATGTTAACTCCCCTCTGACCTGGTGTCCTTCACCCTTGTCAGAGCATTTGTGTTGTACCTCGTCAATCTCAAGTTGTGATAGCAGTTGCCGTTTGTGGATGTTGGAACACTGAGCTACTAGTTGTTTCGCCGTGAGTTTGGACTGTGGGTTTCGAAGTAACCATTTCTCCCACATCCTTTGCATGTAGCCCCTCTGACTAGGGTTACTGAATACATCAACAATATAAATGTAAGATTTTTTAATCTAAAACTAAAATTAGAAATACATTAAGACCCTAATACTTCAGAGCCTTGACCTCAGGTATATGCAGTTTTTGAGGTTGAAGTTTGTATAAATTATATTTAAAGCTCATAACACAGAACGGTACCACTTCTATTAACCTGATTTTAGATTGTTCAATGTCGATTAGTAAAAAAATAAACTGATTTCCTGAACACACTACTGGAGGTGTGCATCCATATTACAAATCATTATGTATCTTACAAGAGGGATAGAGTGTCATCAGAATATTGCCTTACTGGAACAGTTTCAGCTCAAAATGGCAAATAAAGTGATTTGGGTAGTCTTTTAGGTGGATACTGAATTGCGTGGGAATGATGCTCCATGTCTTGCTCCGTGTCTCTCCGCACTGGCACAAGAGCATAACCCGTGTAATTTGCTCTTTTACATTTTTCACATCCTCTGCCACACTCAGAAAAAAGCGTTCCCAAATCATCAGCGATGCTACATTTGTCCTTTTTGCCACATACTGCATCCGTGTATTGTTTGCAATTAACCACATACGGAGTCCACTAACGGTCTACATTGCTACACTGCATGCGCCATAATTATTAACATCCGGCTTGGAGCAGCTTGTATACTTATTGCTTACATACAGTACACTTAAGTTCTCAGCTTTTACTCTTAGAGACCAATTTTACAGTATTTTCTGAAAATGGTTACACTTTTTTTTTCCTCCAGTGGGCAGTCAATGCTTTTTATATCAAGGACCTACTCACCCACACTGTTCATCTCGTTGATCTTCTATTATTATTTAGAATTGCCGATTTAAAGATGTTAATGGGTCATGAGGCTGCAGCTCTTCCCAACAACACAATGAATCCCTTCTGATAAGCGCTTAAAGAATACAATTGAAAGGATGGCATTTAAAATAAGGTTCAGGTATATTTTGTTGTTCCCGTATGAAATTTGTCCTCTGCATTTGACCAATCATTTGATGCCGCTGGGGAAACCCGTAATGGTGCGTACACGCCAAACGCCACCACACCTCCAACTTCCATGTTAACCCTATGTAGACGTGCTTCGATGCGCTGCGAAATGTAAGCAAAGCTGAATGAAGCGTAGCAAATCCGAGCAGATGAGGAAAAACGCACGTCAAAGTCAGGGAGAACAGCGCGGTACATGAGCCGGGATGCCACGCCCACTGCTTCATGCACTCAAGTAATCCAATCTACACGTGCGTTCATTTACGCCTTGTTAACCAATGGTATGGTAAATGGACTCAACTTATATAGCGCTTTTCCACCTACATTAGGCACTCAAAGCGCTTTACAGCAAGGAGCCACTCACCCATTCACACACCAGTGTACGCAGACACTGGAGGCAAGTAGGGTGAAGTGTCTTGCCCAAGGACACAACGACAGTGTGCATTTGCGGGAGCTTGGATTCGACCTTCCGATCACGAGACGACCTGCTCTACCACCTGCGCCACCGTCGCCCACACCTAGCCGCACAGGCGGTTAGGTGTGTGAGCACTAGTTGGACGCTGCTGCTTCTATTTTGACGCTTGAAAGGATTGCATTCAGACACTTGTATGTGTTCACCTCAGGCAGAGCCACTGCTGTGCAATTCTGTAGAAAAAAAAAAACCTCTGTGCAGTTGCTGCTACGCATTAAGATATGAATGAAAACGGTTTCCTGATTCTTTGTTTGTGCTTTGGTGACAGTGGAATAGTTTAACCAGCCTACATTTCTCTGACACTTGAGGTAAATCTCGTCTCTTTCCTCTCTACCTCTCTCAGATATTACTTCAATATGTGTGGGTTAGAGTAGTAGTACTTGTCTGTCCAGCAATCATGTCGGGATAAAGTCCCCTTTTAAACATGTTTGTAATCCAGTGCCTTGTTAAATGCGCCCACGTCCGTGTTTTCACAAGTTTATTGAAGCTTATGATCCTCTGATCCGAATGCCTGGGCTCGGGAAAGGCATTTCAAACCACAGCTGCTGATCCGATCATCATAAATACTTCCTTTTTTCAGACGGTGTCTCCGTTTCACTTGTGTCTTTATGACACAAGTGAAGTGGTAGTTATGTTGCTCCAAATTCAGATAATCAATAAATTATTCCTGAATGTGTGTTTGCCTCCTCCTGCCTCCTCACGCAGCGTTCACGCCGCTCTGAACCATCGACTGTACAAATAATAGACAACTCCTCCTCACTCCTCCCCGTTTACCATAATGACCACGTTCGAGGGGGAAATCATGGCAGATTTACAGACTCCTCCTCCCCTGATCTGACGAAGCATGTTCCTAATAAGGGCATAAGGGCGGGATCTTCACTGTAGACTCGGCTCTTGTGTGACGTGTAGCTTGCGCAGCTCCAATGCTAACAGTCCGACCCTCATTAAGTACGAGATTTCTAAAATGTATCCTACCATAACCAGCCCGGTGCCTCTGATTGTGTCTAACCCAGCGTAATCACAGGAGGAATATCTAGCTGTAGACAGTTCCAAAAAATTAGGCACCGGGCATTAAAGTTGTTTTTAACGTGTCTAAAGTGCAATGCATTCCAATGGGGGACTAGTGGCTATATGGCGGTACTACAGCAATAGCGGTGCAATGGCGGCCTCCTGTGTCGTCGTCGCAAAGCAGAGCAGCCAGCGGCCACTGCTCTGCACAGCTGGCGCGCGTTGCTGCTGATTGACACCGCTCTGACGCACCTGCGCCACGCACACTCATCACCCGCTGTTCGGGAATTTTGCACAACAGATCTAGAAATGTTGTTAATTCTGCCACAGAAATAAACAGATTAAAACACACAGGTCAGACATTGAATTTATTCTCATATTTCGAATCTGGGAGATGAGTGGGAGGCCGTCTGGCGCCACGCCAACCTTCCAGCTCACTCTCAGCAATACAAAGATTTCATACAGGCTTTATGGAAAAAATAGGCACGCCTCTTTTTCCTTCAAGACACAAAAACTTTCCATGGTGTCATAAAACTAAAACCCAGCCCCCCTTCAGTCAGGGTGGGGGCTTTACCCCCTTTCCTGTGCCCACAGGACACAAAGGGAGGCCGCTATCTCCTAAGCTCCTTTCCCTCTCCTTTCCTCTGTGGAGGTTGTTTATTGCCGTTTTATGACCCAACAGAGATGACCAAACAGGTAATCGTTCACTCTGAAGGCATCTGGTTTTCACGCTTCAGCGCCCAAAATCTTCCCTTTGTCGGGGTTTAGTGGCCTTTAACCAAACAGACCAATCACCTGGGTCAAGCTTTGACTGTCTACAAAAACAGATTTAACAGTCAAACTTAATGTAATACTTTCATGTTAACAGTACAGAATTTCTTAAGACCCGCACATGTGCGCGCACTTCCCATTGACAATACACAGGAATCCACTGCCCCTGCAGTGTGAACCGCGTTTGGTATGAGGGCTGAGCAGCTCCTTTTGCTGCCACATATGCGTTGGGGAACATCTCTGTGTAATGACATGTATTTTTCGCAATTCCACTCTGGAGAGAACTCTTCAGCTGGCTGATTAAATTAAGATTCTTTAATCCTATAGGTGCACTAACATGAGAGACACCGCCTGATGTGTGGCTTCCACTACCACATTAGAGCAGCTATACTGCCAAATAATTCAACTGTCACAAGTAAAAAATTACAGTTTTTTTTAAACATAGTTTACAAACGTATTGGTGCATTAACAAGTCAAAATTGAGAACAAAAGAGACTACAGATTTACTGTTTGAAAATTGAGTTGAGACCTGTTTAAATCATCTTGTTACCCCAATGTGTTGCTTATTTTCACTGCTTATTTTTCATTTATTTGTAAATTTAGAAAGTATTCTACAAAGACATGCATTTGTGCACACAAGGATGCATGTAGGACAAACATTTTCTTGGAGAAACTGAAAGCTTCAGCAGAATTGCTGAGAGCTGTAATCCCGCCTCAGAGGATGCAAAGAAGGAGCTGCATGGACATCTTTTGTTGCTGCATTTATTTATTTATTTTTGTGGTACATTATAATGTGACTGTGCTCATACTTGCCATGAAGCTCTCACTAAAAGCTTTACAAGGTCGTTTTGTGATTGTTAAACTATTTTGTACTAAAAGCCAAAATTTATTGTACCAAGCTGAAATATCTTGTATTGAATAGTAAATATTTGCTTTGTCATTGGTAATAAATACACCCTTATGTGCTCTATAATATTGGGGACACTGCTGCATTTGATCATTTTAACTGATTAAATAATAAGGCTTTGAATTTCATTTTCACTGATGGGAAGAGGTAAGAGGATGCATAATCCCTCAAATTAGATTGCACCACTGCAAATTACTTTGAATGTCATTTCTTAGAGAGATGCTCTCAAACTCCATAAAAAGTAAATAGATAAAAGCAATTGTATTCAGTAAATGAGTGTTTCAAACACTCATTCATTTCTTCTGATTCATGTGTTTGGACTCTGCAAGGTGGAAGTTACTTGGAAAGCATTTTTGTACCTCTCGAGCAAATACTCATGTTGCAGCTATAATTATTGTGTGCAGTAAAAGCTTGTAATGAGTGGTTTGCATTAAAAGTGTGAGAGATTATGTATGTGGGAGGAAACCAGTGACTGTTCAGGTAGACGTCCAAAATGCATCCTTGGAATAAATGGTGATATTCCGGTGTCGGTTTGTGGAGAGAAATTCTTAAACAAAAAGCAAGACAAAAATTAAAAGACAGCTGGGACAACCAATACACAAATATGAACCAGTACTGGGCCAGAAGAGAACTCTCGCTAATTACTGTATGCCTTTACGGAGCGTGTGGCCCACTAGAGCGGCAGCAGCTGTTAATCGATCAGACTATGGCCTATGGCCCGGCAAAGGGCTGCGGAACTAGCCAGCTGTCAGCCAGAAGAAACGTAAGGTTGTAGGCCGGTTCTGGCCCAAGAGAAATTTGCTAGCTGGGTTATCTACGGAGCATTTTACTTTATTATTTCATGGCGAATTATATTATATTATTAACTAAACAATAAAGAAGCATGGAATGAATTTGAACTTTTGGAGAATCTTTTTTCTGACAATGAAATAAAAGATAATCACTAGACATATTTTTGTTTTGCACCACTAAGTACGAGATGATTTGTGTGTTGTACCAACAGAACCTGAACAAAGGCAGGAGGTGCGTTATTTTTCAGGTTTCCTCTTTGATTTCATGTACAGTAGGCTATTAGACCCAGACCTGCTGTGGTTCCATTATGTGCTTCAGAGCCAAAACTGTCAGACAAATGATACAGTCAGAAATAACAGCGCAGCTTATGTTTTTGATGAGTACTCCTCCGTTGCAGCTCCTCTGTTTCACTCAATGAATGAATGATGTTCCCCTGGTATTTTCTGTCGTACGCTCCTCAAGGTCCTGAATCTTCTCTCCATCAAATGTCCACGTCCTGGGACATAACTGTCTGTCAGCGAGGGTTGTCCCAAAGAAACAAGCAGTAGCTAAAGCAGACGAATTATGCTACCTCCAGAAAAGTCTGTTTAGACATGACTTCTTAATGAAGAAAGTTGTAAAAAGACCACTAGTTTGACAAAATCCTTTCACCTCCTCTCAGGCAACCACACTAAGCTTCTCTGGTCTCTCAAATGAGTTGCTATTCCTCCCCTGGGATCGTACTCAGTGCTGCTAACACAAGCTACTCGCATATTGTTTACAGTAGAGTACGCTGGCAAGTACGCAAGCAGGTGACAACAATGATTGACAGCGCCCGTTGTCCAACTCCATCAGACAAAAAACACAGTAGCAAATATTTATTGGCTGCTCATCACAGTGGGAGTGTTGAGGGCGCAATTATGACGACCACAAAGTGAGGCTTACAGTCACATGCGGTCACAAGGCTCAGGGACTAATTTTTCTCACTTTTCTGCAAAATATAATGCAATATTATGTATTATTGATATAAAATAATAATGATATTTTTAGAAACATTTTTAGAGAGGCCGGCGCCCCAGCACCCCTTATTGACCACTGACAAATATGCACACAAAACCACAATGGGGAGATTGGTTGTCTGCATTTGACCCATTGTCACTGGGACACCTGTCAGGAGCAGTGGCCATTGCGATCCAGACATAAAACCCTGAAATAGGCATCTCTACCTTGTTTATTTTTTACAATTAACTTTTGTTTTATCGTAAATTGCTTTATACACCTGTTAAGGTACACCCAGGTGTGATCCGCAGAACTTCTCTGTGTCCACAGAGCAGAAATCTACTGTTAAATTCATTATATTAATACATTCTTATTAGGCAGGCTGACAACACTTTGCATTCAACCATCTTTTTGGTGATAAGAAATAAGCCCAACAAGGACTGAAATATTAAAGGTGAAATGTTACAATCTGTCTTAATAGCATGACATGTGATCTAGATGCTTGTCTATTCATTTTTTTTGTGTCTGTATTGCTTCAATTCAATCAGATGTTTTTCATCTGAGCATTCATTGGACATAATAGTTATTGTATGTTCATTGTTCATGCATGGACCAAGGTCAAATCACGTTAGTTTTGGCCGCGTTCAAATCTCTTTATTATTTACCAAGTGAATATAAGTGTATTTTTTCCCCTGGTTATGTTGTTATGTTGTTATGTTGTTGACTTGAAACACTATTTTCTCCTCTGATCTGCTGTGATGACTCCACTGAATCAATTTGGCTTTGTAAAAGAAATATTTTTGACAAACTGGCCAAATGCCATCGTGAAGGAAAAAGTTTTACCTTGTTAAGATTTTATTTTGGTATCAAGGTTTCTCTCAGTAATCAATCCTTCCTTTTCTTTTTTTTCAAGGATATTTGACCGTGACCATAGAACCGCTGCCTCCTGTTGTTGTCGGCGAAACAGTCACCCTCAAATGCAACTTCAAAACGGACGGAAGGCTGCGGGAGATTGTTTGGTACAGGGTGAGTAATTCTAGCACTATTTTCAGTGCCATTAACCACAGTAGACTCTGCGGGGCAATCCCTGTATCTCTTCCTAACTACACACTGTCCCGGGCCAATAGAAACATCATCAGTTTATAGCTGTGTTAGACGAATAATCATGCACTGTCAAACGCCGATTGTTAGGAAACAACCAATTATTGGGAGCAGCTGTATGGCATGCATCGCTGGACGCCTGGATGCTAGAGATTTTATTTCTCAATCCATTGGTCATCGCCATCATTTCTAATGGTTAACAGCTGGCGACTCCATAGTAATTAAAATCCCAGTTGGTGTAGAACACTGCTTAAGTACCGCCAGCAATTAAATGGCTGTTGAAGAACAATAAAATCTTGTGTTGGATCAAAACTCATCTCAAGTTCACTGGGTACATAAATTTGGGGATTGTGGGAGATAATCTTCTTAAAGTTGAGGCACAATCAGATATTCAATGGATTAAGAGAAAATAGGAGGTGACAGAGACAATTCAATTGTTTTGGTGACGAACTGAAATAGTGGTCAGAATCAGAATAACCCAAACCTCACTCACTGCCACTAGAGAGGACACAGATTGGTGTGGAGGAGGCTTATCCCTGATACTATGAGTTTCGAGCAGGATATAGTTTGATCAGAGGCCGTGGGATGAGCTTCAACTGTCTTTGGAAAGCATTGAGGACACATGCTGACTCCACTCATTTTATTAGGATAAAAATTACTTAATAATATGCTCCACTTGAAACACACTAAATAATCCATTAATATAATGTAACTCATTTTCATTCAGATAAGAAGTAAGCAAAGTAAGCAATACAATTCTACTTAGGGCCCACACACCAAATTCACACCCTCATTTATTATTATAAAAAAAAAAATCATAAAATTAAATTAATACTACTAATAATAAAAATAAATCTCTACACCACTGTCTAAAACCAAGGTAACAATTTATCACTTTCTCTGATTTATATACTTTGTTACTGTTGTTGCTACCGTGCTCACTGAATCTGTCATTTAGGCGATGCAAGTCAGCCATCATATATTCTCCCCCTCCTTCACCCTCCACCCATTCCCTCTCTCTCCTCTCCCTTCTTTACCCCTTATTAATTCTGCAATTGTTGAGTCTGCTCAGACTAGACTTCACTAAAACCGTAACCTGAAAAACTAACACACTCCCTATCTCTCATTCTATCAGACACGAACACAAGTTCACAACCTCCACTCCCACACTCCCACGTACATATCATCAAGACGATAGTTTGCATATGATGTTTTGGTATAATGTTATTTCTGTTTATTGTAACTCTTTTTATCAATTCATTTGAATTATTTTGTTTGTTTTCTCTGTTGCTTTGCTTTGTTCTCCTACAACCATATATTTGTGTACACTGCAAATATGTTCACATGGTGTCAGCAGAATACAAATCAATAAATACGTGCATAAATTAACAAACAAATAATAAAAAAAATATATATATAAAAAGCACCTAACCTTTAATAAGGAGAAATCTCATATATGCTTATTTTAACAACCTCATCATCTAATTGACATCGATATCTACAGTAATAGTTTATAATGCTTTTTACAATACAGTAAACCATGTACTTGAGTGATGGATGA
Source organism: Neogobius melanostomus (assembly GCA_007210695.1). Classification (NCBI taxonomy): domain Eukaryota; kingdom Metazoa; phylum Chordata; class Actinopteri; order Gobiiformes; family Gobiidae; genus Neogobius; species Neogobius melanostomus. The sequence continues at coordinate 2,298,690 of VHKM01000073.1, read as the reverse complement.
GTGCTGTGTGCTGTTGGCCAGGACACAAAAGCAAAGGTGGATTCAAACCTGCGACCTTTTGGTTATAATGACCGGTTTACTTCCTGATCCGCTCTCGCTTCTTACTACAGCCATATTGCTCCTCCCACTCATTCTTTCAGGAGTCTGCTGCTTTTAGCTTCACACTTCCTCACACTTCCCAGTAATATCACAGCGTCTCATCTTGGCTAATGCTGACCTTTCAAGGTGGGAACCACACAGATTTATGGCACTTTGCACCTCACCTCCGTGCCATTGATCACTTTCATCGCAGTAACAATTTCATTTCATCAAGCAAGAAATGGCGGGGGCTGTTTGATCATAATCCATCGCTTTAGCTTTGCATGTGAGATAGGATTTAAAGGACCTTTATACCATGGTCTGGGTGTATACTCGATTCTGATTGGCTGGAAGGTGTCCATTAAAAAGTGATAATGTACACCAGTTAAAAAAACAGTAAAATCACATTCTATATCACTCCACTGCAGCTGTTTCCATGGTAACGGTAAACAATTGAGCTGGAACTAGTTTCAGGTAAAACTGATTAAAAAGTGAAATAACTCCTGCCCAGGACTTAAAAATAAACAAACAGGCCCCAATAAACAGTTTCAGTTAGCTGGACCATGGTATAAGCGGGATAATGCACTCCGTCCTCCGCTTCGCGTCGGACGGTTCATGCCTCCGCGGAGTCCAGTTATTTCTGATAATGGACACCTCGTCGTGCATTATCCCTTACGTATCATGCTATTTTAGCCATTCCAAAGTAGTATAGGCATATATATGATATATTGTACCTCTATCACTATGGAGTACTCATTTTTGAGAGAAATATAAGTATTTTTGGGGGTATTTTCCCTACCCGGAAGACAAGACGCTTCGATTCAGTTAACTCCGCCCCTCTCTCCGCTCATTCCACATTTGCAGTATTATAAATATAAATATCGCTGCATAAAGTGAAGTTACTTCACATAATGCAGTTATAAGGAGTTGACATGTGCAACACAGTTTCATAAATGGCTAACACACACGCTAACACTCGTTTTGATTGACTCACCGCTCAGTCTGGCCTCCGCATGGGTTCGCGTTGGTTATAAAGTTAATCCACTTTGATTCTGGCCAAGGTTCACCAAGCATCCATCAGGTGGGTTGATATAGTAGCTGAATCCCGGAAAGAAATTCCAACTTCTGGCGAGTGCACTCTTCTTTAGGAAGGTCGAATAGTCCGGTTCCTCTCGTAGCCAAACGCGCATCCGTGACATTATCGTTCGGTAAGAAAAAGAACAGGCGGTGTCCAGAGTAGGTTAGAAAGAGCTCCGTCTTCAAAAACAACACTTCTGCTGGGATCCATGGATCCTCCGGCCGTGGGTGCGCTTGTTTAGCCTCGTGGGACAGCACAGACGCGTCGGAGAGTTGCTTATTTATTTATTTATTTATTTTATGTTTTTCTTTATTTCTCTCTTACAACAACAAAAATGAAAAAGCTGTTTTATAAATAAAACCAGGCCGTAAGGCATTACATTACAGACGTAGAGCACTTCCGTTCCTTTGTGACGACACAACTGAACAGCTCAGTCGTTTACCAGGAGAGGGCGGAGCAGCTGCTCAGAGAGCAGGATTCAGGAGGATTACTTAGAACTGCGTGAATGAAGCCAAAAACCGCTCTGGGGGTGTTTTTGATAAGGAAATAGCATAACAACATGGCTAAAAGCTCCAAAAAGTCGATTTTGCATGATATAGCTCCTTTAAGAAACACTTTATCGCCTTGATTCACATGTGGGTAGTTAATTTGGTAAATTGGTCAAATTGGTGCCCCTTTCTACACTTGCGCTGTATATAGATCATTTCATTTCAGTTTCTTTGTATAGACCGAGAAGGTGTTTTTTATGGCCGGTAATTGCACGGTTAACTAAACCAGATCAACCTATTTCAATTCGATTCAACCAGCATTATTGTGAATCAAAATGTTGCCTCTCTTAATTAATTGAAGCAAAAATATGATAGTTAACGCAGCAACATCGGATACATATACACAACAGGCAGGCAGCAGAGGGAGGAAAGGGGAGAGTTCAGCTTCCTAATAGCCTGGTGGATGAAGCTGTCCTCCTGTCACACTTAGACGCTTTGACACACGGCAAAAGAGCCGCTTCCATTATTTTTTATGCAAGAACACACACAAAGGCAATCGGGGGTGCACAGTGATGCTTGACCCCGCACCACGATTCAAATCAGCTGAAATCAGACGCGGCGCTGTGGAGGAAGCTACACAGACATGTCTCTGACCCTTCAGAGACAGTCAGACTGCTGTAAACTTTGTTAAGTGGGACGAAAGGTGCAGCAGAGATGAAAAAAAAATATATCATCAGGTTCCTGCTTAAATCTGAGCAGGTAAACGCTCTGTCGCCAACTCGCTACGTATATTAACTTGCAATGAAAAAAGCCATTTTTGCTCTCTCTTGCAACACTGACCTACTCGTCTTATTTTATTATGATGAATGCAGAAATCACATGTGTAAAGCGATGTACGGGTTGAGAAAAGCCTTTGAAGTGCAGTGATACGCCGTGCGCCAGTGTGTGTTGAGCGTCTGATGACGTGTGGCACCTGCGTTCTGGTGTGCGCTGCATGGCCTTTACTTTCGGTGATGAAGCCGCTGCATATGCATGAGACGCCATGGTAACTAAGGACTTTAACTAACTAAATTGTACATGGGTCTCCTACAGTATTAAGTAGAAGTGGGCATTTGGGAATTTGGTCTATCTCTCCATTGGCCTATCTTGCTCCATACCGATGCTGATAAATTATAATCAATTAACCCCGCTTGGCTGCCAAAGATTCTTTAATCTCTGCCTTTTATTTCACTAAATACTGTTGACTCCTCATTTTAGCACCGGCTTAAATGGAACTGGGCTTGATACTCACCTGGGGAATGCCTTATCTAATCGAAAAGCATGGTCAAATTGACGGAGAGCTGAATAAACGGAATATTTCAGAAAGAGCTCATTGGGTACAGTGGTTCCTAGAATGTGCCTCAATAATTTACAATACCTTACCCACCCGGATTACTTTTGCAATAACACATATTAGCATGTGCTTAAGATTGCCTTTGATCTCCAAGAACCTTACAGCATGTGTGGACGACTAAAGATAATTTGTGATCCAGCATAAGTGACATGGCATTTTATCTTGTTTTTATTCTGTGCTGTGCTTTCAGTGTGTGTTTTATATTGGTTTTATCTTGCTCTCACCCGGTCACGTCACTCCTTTTACAATAGCTATTTTCCAGTGAAATTCATTTTTCTTCTAATGTCTTACAAATTCATGAAAAATTACACAATCACTTTGAATCTGAAAAAGTTTCTATTGTGTTCTTTGTCTTTTAGCACTTAGAAACATGGAGAATTAGAATTAGAATTAGAAACATGGATACATACTTTCTACAGTATATACAGTTCGAAATGATGTTGGATTTCTGTTGTTACCCAGTACAATCATGTTATTCTGCCTGCGAAAGACACTCCTTGGGTGAATGTAATCTCTTATCTTGTCTTTTATGTCACTCTGTAAGCCAAAGAAACATTGCCATCCACATACGTGAGCACAAGTAAAATAAGGATGTGTTTAAAGGTTGTATATACACGCTTGCCCACTGCCTACTGTAGTTGTGGGCGAAAGGGAGGCAGCTGGTTGAGAGAGGCAACTAGCTGCCTCCCTCTGAAAATCAGAATCAGAATACTGTAGGTTTTAATGCCATTGTCAGTGGACAGGTCCACAAACTAGGAAATTTCTTTGGCGCAATTGTGCAACACAATTTGGTGCAATCATGCAACATGAGTCATAATAAAACACTGAATATCGAACATGTAAGCATTACAAGCCTAGAGCTTATAATACTTATTTTCTGTGTATAATTGCAATTATGAGTTGGCAATATATGAGTGGAGGGACGTCATAGCTTGGGTGCCACGGTTGGCATTAAGATGTATTGAGATTGGCACACTTGTGTATATTTTTGATTATACAAGTGCACATTCTTTGGGAGAATTGTATGGCTTTGAGCAGAAATACTGATGCAGTTTGGGGAATTTCAGAAAATGGGTTGCTAAGTGACAAATAAACAAAGCTGCTAGTAAAATATTGAAGATTGTGTTTTTAGTAAGACTAGTTTCGATCACTGCCTGTGATCTTCCTCAGAAGCCTCACCTGCTGGTGAAAGTGATGTGTCATAAGCAGCTTTCATAGATTTACCAGTCAGTAGGGAGAGCTTGTGCCCTCTAGTGACTAACACCCTCTCCAGGACGGCATCCCAGGTGTGGGATAAGGTGTACGCTCCCTCGTCCCGGTACTAGTAAAATGCATGATCAAAACTGCACTGTCCTGCAAATAAATTAATGCATGCAATAAACAAAATAAAAGGATTTTTGTTGTTGTTAAAGAACATTTCTTATTACAATTTTATTTGCAAACTATAAATAATAACTTTCATTCACATGACCTCATATAATTTTAAAGAGTTGAATGAGAGGACAGGTTAGCGATCCGTTTTAAATTCCCTTAGCTGCCATATTGAGGGCCTATATCCACATAAAACAAAAACTGCCCCAAACTTAAACATCTTCTATGTCAGCAAAATTGAACTCGTTTTTTTTGTTTATACTGTATTAAAATTTGGTGGCATTATTCAGTTACACAGAAAGGATTGTTGTCAATTGAAATAACTAAAAGTCAAAGCTTTGATATGGAAAGTTTGTATTTTTAACCAATGAGTAATCAAATTGTTGAACTTTAGGCAGGCAGACCATGAACCACCTAATGGTTGGTATTAGAGCAGGTATGGGCAAACTTTTTGATACAAGGGCCACATTGGGTTTTCGAACTCGCCAGGAGGGCCGGTCCAGTTTGGGGCATTTCAAACAAGTTAACTCTCAATTTGACTGTAATGACCATTACAAAAGTGCAGCAGTTATGTAGTATCCTTCTTCATGTCAGTGAAAATATTGATTTTGTTCACCCTTTAAACCAGGGGTGTCGAACTCATTTGGGTCGTGGGCCGAAATCCAGCTTTCTCGGCGGGTCGCAGGCCGCATATAATGTAAACAGGAAAATACTATTGAGAATTTTTTTTTCCAATAAATGAATAATAATGAGCTGTGATTTTAAAATAGTGCTGATTTGGTCAAAAGCCCGACAGGACTGTAATAAATAATGAAAACGGCTTACGCTTGTATTGCGCTTTACAAGCCTGTGTCACAAGTTTCTCAAAGTACACTGTAGTCATCTCATCTAAAGTGTCATGGAAGAGTTTTACGTTGCACACCCATGGAAACCAGTCACATTCATTCATACTATCAATATCAATACTGTTAAGAGATGCCTCATTGTAAAATCAATGCACCAACAAAAGAATGGTTGTGTGCAGTTGTTCACATATAGAATTGCCATTTTTAGATAATCAGATTGTTGATACATTTGCTCATTTTTCATTTTGCTTGACAGAACCAAAATATCTTCACTTTGAGATATCTCCCATATCTCACACATGTCAAACACAATGAATAACATATTGTAGTGCAGCTTACAGTGATGACATGCATTGAGAACAAAGATGTGAGGTCCTGCTATCTGCCTGGCCCTTTCTGCCATGCTAATGAACAAATACCGTCATATAGGGCATCTCCTTGTGGGTAGTATGTCTGTCTATTTGCTACCTGTTGAGCTGTGCGCTACATAATGCTTAATTTGATTCTGTGGATCAAGCGGCACACTCCACTGTTCATTACTGAAATCCACCATCCGCTCCGACAGGTCTGTTTGGAGGCCTCGTGAGGTTCCTTCTAAAGCACTTCCTCCTTTAGCACAGGGTCATCTGCTGCAAGCCAAGCAGCTTTTCACAAGTCCTGCATCTTTCACTCCACAATTTTGAATCACACACACATTTATAAAACAAATTCACATACTAATTAAAAACCGAAAGAGACATTTTCATTTCATTTACTGTATTTATTCTCTTTTCATGGTAATGCAACACGAAATGTCACAACAACAATCCAACAAACACAATAATACATTCTATGACAAGAAGAACACTTGTGCACTTGCGCATAGCTGTTTGATAACGGCATATTGTTGCCGGCATATTGTTGTCACCAATAGCCTTAAATATGGGGCTTTACATGTGATCAATAAGCCATTGGGGGCTGTAGCTCTATGGGTTTCATACTATATTGCTCTTACCGTGTCTCCTTCCCCTGGGCCTGTGCTGCTGAGCCTGTGGGCTGGACCCTTGCACAGGTTGCAACGGCGTGTTTACATTTTCTCTCAATGTAAAAAAGTAGATGAATAAATGAATAAATGTATGTATATGTGTGACTGATGATTGGATAGGTCTATGGTGCAGATTGTCTCTTCAGTCTACGCCAGGGCAGCTGTGACTCCACCACTACACAAGAAATAATGTGCAAAATTGTAAAGTCTGGCCTGGAATGTGCGACGCAACATAACCACTGTTTGTTTCGTATCAATCCCCAGCTCCATCTAAAATGTTAAGCGGGCTTGATTTGTCAAGTGCACTGCAATTATCATTTTAGCCTCATCAGCTTTTCAGTTGCTACTGTACTCTACAACAAAAATCAAAAACTCGTCTTGCTACTGTGACAACTTTCAGTATTTTGAGCAACTTAAATGATTCTTCATGTTGGTATAGTAGTCACAAATAATATGAGAAGGAGGACGCTCAAAGACAGCAGATATTTCCGAGCTTGATTGACTTTAAAGAAGCCATCTGTGGCCATATATTCTCATCCGCACTCCAGGCTGCAATCAGCTCACATTAAAACAATGTTACACCTTATTAGCATTTGTTAATTATATGTTATGCCAAGTCGATGTAGTGGCCCGAAGGCCTGATGTAGTTCATTCTCTAATTCATTGATGGCTAAAGGCACTGTTTAAAATGGAACAATTGAGAAGAAATCCCGCTGTTCTTGTTTTTGGATCCTGTGGTGAAAGTGCAGAAGCTCTAACTTTTACTGAATAAATTAACAAAAAACTATTTCCTCCTGTGTTTTAGTATTTGTGTAAATTGTCAGAATAAATACATGTTAAGACCATTTTAAATTGATGTAGGAAGAAATCAATGTAAGGTCATGTGGTTCAGCAAAAAAAGAAAGAAAAAAAATATGTAAAAATGTTTTTTTTTTGTTGTTGCATATTTTAGTGCACTGATCTGGCTGCACATTGGCTTTTGTGCTTTTGTGTGTGAGTGTACTTCTGCACAGCATGTCACATTCACTTGCTCTCATCACAAATTCAAGCGTGCACAATGTTTCCCTTTTAACACTGTCATTATCACACTCCCACAGCTGCAGTGTCTCTGTCTTCTTGAGTGTTTGCCAGATGCCTTGGACATCGGAGTCAGACTTGTCAGTTGTATTTGGAAACACTACAATACCAGTGCTACACAGACTGGTGACCTGAAGACAAGTGCAGTGCTAAAGTTATGGAGTTATTCTGAGACGGGAGTGGGACGCCTGATGCCCCCGGCTCTTCCTTTTGCCTCTGGTGAGGTTTTGCTGATTTACTTGTGGCCCACATTTTGACAAATCTCATTACAGCCGTGTACACTGTCAATGCTGGATATAACAGCGATGCAAATGACTTATCTGTCGCCACACTCCGCCAAGAAATATAGGAGTGCATTACCTAAGGCGAGTATCATTGGATTTAGTGCTGGCGTTTTCTGGCCATATGGTACTTCCAAATGCTGAGGCACAGGAGTACTATGCAGGAGACTGAAGTAAGAGTTTTTTTGCAACCCAGTAATCCTTTTTTCTGACTGTGAAGAGACACAGGGGGTGTCATATGTTAAATCCAAGTTTAAAATCTTCTCGACAGGGTTGCCTGGGCAACTGGAATCAGAAGTGCAGAATGCTCAGTGAGTGCATGTGCACAGTGCTTTAGTCCTAGAGAGGGAAACTTCCCGCTGTTTAAGAACCAAGTGGAATCATGCCTATGATATAGTATATCAAGACAAATAGGATATAGTGATTGTATATTCAATTCTCGTGTGGGTTGTAGTTTTAAAGTTCATACATGTACTAGTAGGATATGCATGTTGAGGATATTTTTCATAATTTTTTATAATTTATTTTTAATTTTAAAGTTTAAAATGTTTTATCATTTTCCAGAAAGTGCAGTGGGTTATAGCATTTGTTCCTGAATTGAAACTATTTTGAATAATATGACATACTGTGTGTTCCTCTGCGCAATGGAGCCTGTCTGGCAGCTACATGTGATGTTGTGAAGTCCCTTTTCCCAACCAAGACGTATTGTTTGGTTTCCTCTCTTTCCGATATTCTCTAATGGGAGTCAAAGGACATCCTCAAATGCTCTGCTAAAGGTCCGCCCTCTTCATAAAAAATTTGAACCAAAGCCTCTCCAGAGTGATAATACTGAGCTAATGTTTTTTTTTTTATCCACTGTAACATTTGACAGATTAACATAGGCAATGGAACTGGATCTAGTCAGACTCTGCAGGCAGAATTACAATGTAATTGCTCCTTAACCCTGGGAGATGATAGCAGCATATTGCATGTTATAGGTGGCTTCTATTTTTGGCTTTAACTATGGCCATTACTATTATTCGTGGTGTGTGAAGGAATATTCAGTGTGACAACTACGTATATAGTTTTCTTTTGTCAGCTAATGGGGCTTATTCCCTCTGAGTAATTTTATTAGTATGCCCTATTTGGCAGGGAATACTTTCCTATGCTGCAGCAAAGCAGAATTTGCTTCTGATTCAAGTTAGTTAGTAAGTTTTCCCCCCCTTACGAAACATTAAAAAATAGAACAATAGAACAAGAACACTATACATAGTGGCTGTACAAAAATAATATATGTTTTTTAGATGAATTTAATCTTAATCATAATCTTCAACGCCCTTGACAATACACAACATCTTACACTGACAACGTGGTTGAGATAGGGACTAATGTCTTGCCTGTACAAGAAAACATTGTTTTTTTTGAGAAAATTACACACCTTAACGTGGTGGAGGGGTTTGAGCGCCCGAATGATCCTGGGAGCTCTGTTGTCGGGGGTTTCGTGCCCCTGGTAGGGTCTCCCATAGCAAACAGGTCCTAGGTGACGGGTCAGACAAAGAGCAGTTCAGAAGCCCTTTATGAGAGACCAACAGGCCCGGTTAGAACCATGAGGCCGTCCTTCTGTGGACCCACCACCTGCAGGAGGAGCCATAGGGGCTGGTGCAATGTAATTTGGGCAGCTTCAACAGCTGCCCCCCCAACCTGGCAACGGAAAAGTGGAAGAAAATGAATGGATGGATGGACCTGGTGCAGGATAAAAAGCATACACATATTATACTAAATCCACCTAGCATTCACACTAATTTAGTCGAGGGTTTTATTACCTGAATGGAAGACAGTTTAAAGGCCCTGCCTCCTGGGTAAAGAAGCCATTAGAACGGGAGCCACCAGCCTCCTGCGTGACGCTATTACCCTGCTGTTCCATGCCGAATGTGCAGCCCCGAGGGGAATGAGAAAGAAAGTGATATGGATCAGTGCACCACAACCTCCTCCTTTGAGGATGTCACTGGGGCAAATAAGCAGCCTGTTATACATGCAATGATAATTACACCTTTCATGTCAGCAAACTACTGGATGTGTCCCTTTTTATCCAAGAATGCTAATGGCGATGAGGGGACTAATCACCGCTGGGCCTCTTAGAGAGAGAGTGCTGTGCTGGTGTTGCAAACAAAGTGGGATTTTTTCTGGTTAGTGTGAATCATTCTTCTCTGTCATACCCACAGGTTGCTATCAAAAAGCACTGGCACAAATTAATTAATACCAATTATCCATTGTGAAAATTACCCACATGATTTTTGTCCCATTAAAATCTTAATTTAATTATGTAATTACTAGAATTTTCTCCACATGCAGAACACATGATTAATTGTAATTTGTTTTCATTATTCTTTTAATAGATGAGTACTTTTTCATTTTGACATGTTAAAGTGGTATTATGCAAAATCGACTTTATAGAGCTTCTTTTTATTTTTTTTATTTTTTACAATGTGACGATGTTGTTTCAATAAAAAAATAAAAAAAATGAAGTTGTGTTTGGAGTCACTTCACGTGTAACTTTAAATCTTCTCCATGTCCAATTCTTAACAGTCCAGCAGCAGCTCATGTGATGCTCCTCCTGTTTCCCCATTGCTCCTCCTGAGTCCCTATCCAGAGGTTAGGAAAGTTTGTCCGCTATGGCAAAAACATTTTGCACTGATTGGAAAAAAACAAAACAAAACATTTGCCATAGCTTCCAACTGCTACACGGGGCACCCAGTCTCTTGAGTATATGGGGCTATTTATCACGTGAACTCGCATCGTGTGAACTCACATGTACTTCTGTTCTCGCGAGGGCCGTTTCTGTGCCTGGCACAGCGTCTGGCGCCAGAGCTGGCGGAGCCGGCCACAGTGTCAGCTGGACTCACTGTGAGTGGTAGTTTGGGGCCAACCTGGACTGGATCAGGACCAAACCCGGACCAAACCCGGACCGTAGTTAATGTGAGCTGGGGGTAACCCTTTCTTTTATTTTAAATTGGGGACCGGTGTTTGTTCACTGCCCTGATGAAGATGCTAGTCGAAACACGTTGGCGTGGTCCATGTTAATAAAGGACTTTTAGTCCACTTTATTGTACACAGTGTAGCCTAGGATCTCATGCTTTCCTGCCGTCCACAGTTATGGTATGGTTTCAGCAAGCTTTTTTTCTGCTCTATAGCAAGAGAAGGAGAGGAAGGGAATTAGAGTGAATTTTCTTGGAGAATATGGAAGTGAAACTTCTGTATATTTTGCTTTAGCTGTTTTAGATCAATATTTCATTAAATGTAAAACCAATAGTATTGTTGCAAAAAAGAGCTATCCAAGTAATTCATAAAGTTGGGTTTTTCAAAGATCATGAAGTTTTGTGACATTGTTGAGTTCCAAACTGTACAGATGCTATATAAAGCAAGGTACAAACAGTTACCGGGCCAAATACAAAGAAGGTTCCAAGAACGTACTGGTTGTTATGAATTACGTGACGAATTAAACTTTAGGACTCAGAAACATAGCTCAACTTTGAAAAGTTTTAGCCCAACAGTTAATGGTGTACAATTATGGAATAAACTGGAAATGGAGTTGAAACGAAGTCCAAACATCAACCTGTTCAAATATAAATACAAACAAAAGACTTTTGAAATATACAGAGAAGAAGAAATGTGTTGTTCCTTTGTTTATGATTTGCTACCTTGTAAATATTAAATGTAATGTTATTATTTTTATTTTGGGGTGGGCGCTTATAAGCCTTTGGCTTCAGCCCACTCCCTTTGAGCAGGTTAACTGCTCAAACAAATAAATAAACTAAACTAAACAACCAACTACCTGCAAAAAATATAACATCTCCTCTTAAAAGAAACTTAAATAACTTTGCACTGATCATTTTCAGCTTATCATCTGAATGAATTTAGAATTAACAGTGTTTTATTTAATTAGAATATGGCTTATGGCATGGAATACTGTTTTTTTTTTTTTTGGTGCTACAACAGCAATCTAATCATAGACATATTATTAATAGACCGTCAATACTCACTCCTCCCCGTTTACCATAATGACCACGTTTGAGGGGGAAATCATGGCGGATTTACAGACTCCTCCTCCCCAGCTATGACGAAGCATGTTCCTAATAAGGGCATAAGGGCGGGATCTTCACTATAGACTCGGCCCTTGCGTGACGTGTAGCTCGCGCAGCTCCAATGCTAACAGTCCGACCCCCGTTAAGTAGGAGATTTCTAAAATGTATCCTACCATAACCAGCCCGGTGCCTCTAGTTGTGTCTAACCCAGCGTAATCACAGGAGGAATATCTAGCTCTGGACAGTTCCAAACAATTAGGCACCGGGCATTAAAGTTGTTTTTAACGTGTCTAAAGTCCAATGCATTCCAATGGGGGCCTAGCGGGTATATGGCGGTACTACAGCAATGGCGGAGCAATGGCAGCCTCCAGTGTCGTCGTCGCAAAGCAGAGCAGCCAGCACCCATTGGATCTAATACCTTTCAGTCTGCAGTTAAGATCGTGATAAACTAGAACTAGAAATATCTGGCACCATACGAGTGATTGGGGTTGTTGTTTACTTCCATGATTTTTGCTGGGTGTTTTGGAAAATAGTAGGGAGTAGACAGTGCAAGGGAAGCAATGCCCTGTTTGTCAACATTGTTTTTTTTTTTGGAATGGAATGGAAGCTTATTTGTATAGCATTTTTCACATGATCATTCATCCCTATTTATATGCTTTTAGTGGTAGGGGAAACCGAAGTACCCAGAGGAAACCTACGCAGACACGGTGAGAACAGAAAAGCAGAACAGGTGAGGTGGGAATCTCATAGAGCAAGGGGGGCTAAGTTTGATGCCCATTCGTTGCATTGTGAGCCAGATTATTGACAGGGGGCTGAAGATCTTTGGCAATTGTACAATAGCAGAGACTTGACAGTTTGACAGATTGTCGTCAGAAACAATGTAGATTGAAATTTGCAGCAGATGAGAAGCCACATACACTGGCGCCATCTTGAAATAAGGCTCAGATCATCCTCCCCAATGTGCCAAGTTGTTGTCAGAACAACTTAAACATGTGTTCTCAAAACATTATGCCATTAGGTCAGTGAAAACCTGTAACACCTTATGCAGGGACTTTCTCGAACAAAATAAATCAAACTCTGTTTTCTGTAGCAACCCAGTTCTATGCACTTTTATTTTGACTATATACAGTACACATATAGTCAAATATAGGTCCTCTGGATAAAAAGAGGACTGGATAAAGATCCTCTGTATTATTATCAAGCAACCTTTTTATACTATTTATGTTCTAACAAAATCACTTAGTTTGTCTCCACTTCACAGTACCACTGCTTCTTTCAGACACAGCTTTGAAAAAAAAAAGCTTGGGGCTAAATGGCCCTTTCTCTAAATCACCTTCCAACCATATATCATTTAGTTTGAGACACCTCCAAGCATAGTTTATATCACCGCCTCTCAACCCTGCTGCAACATAAGTCAACACTGTGAAAAACAACAAAAAAGGAACATCTATGATACAGTTATTTTCAACAGCAGCAATTGCAACAAGTTATCTCTGAAGCACCCCTATAACTGACTATTGGTATTGACTGACATGAAACATGAGCATATGGATGGAAATTACAAAGCTCCAGTGTCAGAATTTCTGTCAGCCCTATTATTGTAGATGACATCATGAAGAAAGAACACTATGTGGAAATATTGGAGAAACATCTCAAGACATCAACCAGGAAGTTAAAAGTTTAAAAAATGTTAAAATTATGTATTTTCCTCCCCCTACATGTTCCAGCAATGTCCTAATGTGTAGAATGAGCCCAGACCTATACACTACAACTGCCTCTAAAATCCTGTCACTCAAAACGTTGTTAATTCGGGTCTGAAGTGCTGTCATGCACGAGCTTAAAGGGATATTTCAGGATTTTTGACATAGGGCCTCATTTCCTAGTTATCCAGAGTGTTGTTGATTTCTGGAGATTTTTTTTTTTTTTAATTCATGCAGTCCTTATATTTGAAGAGTTTAGTGGTGCTACACTAGTGCAAGGCTAGTGCATTTCTATGGTAACAGCTAGCCTGCGTTAAAAACACAGTCTTACACACTCCACAGTGCATCTGAGGCAAATCACTTATAACACCAGACTACCGATATAAATGTCGATAGAATAATTTTAGAAATTAAACTGACGTTGTATCACATTAATTATTGCATTTCTTGAGGGACTATTTTCTAGCAGATCACTCCGTCGCTGCGTAGCTTATAACCACGAAGCTGATGCTGCTTAAATATACGTTATTTTAAATGCAAAATGGTTAAAATGATTCTATCAACAGAGACATTTATATCGTTAGTCTGGCGTTATAAGTGATTTGCCTTAGGTGCACTGTGGAGTGGGTCAGACTGTTTTTTAACGCATGCTAGCTGTTAGCGTAGAAATGCGCTAACCTAGCACTAGCCTAGTGCCACTAGACTCTTCAAATAAGGACTGCATGAATAAAAACAAAAATCTCCAGAAATCAACAACACTCTGGATAACTAGGAAATTAGGCCCTATGTTAAAAATCCTGAAATATCCCTTTAATATAGAGACTGCAGTTACGCGTAAGACCTGAGGTGGCAGTATTGAGTATAAAATGACCATCTTACATCTAGTCCCTTTAACGGCAATGCAACCAAATATTAATGAAATGTATGTAAACTTTTGGCTTATGGCATTTAGCAAATAGAAATCATTTTCATCCATTTTTCCCCCCATCCATCCATCCAAATAGAAATCATTTTTAAAATTCTAATTGACCTAAAAAAGTAAAAGTTAATTCTGGTTTTACGTCAGACAGTGAGAAAAAAAATCCATATGTGTCTTTTTTATATAGTGTTCTGTATGTAAACAGCTGGTTCCCACTGTATATTCCTCTTTTGGATTTATTTTCTACTTCAAAAAAGCCATCTCTTTAGGAGGTCAGATCAGTGTATTCTGAACAGTTATTTTATTATCAAATTCTGTTTTGACAAACTTTGGAGTACACGATGTTCTTGATAAATAAACCAGAATCTAACTTAAGAAAACAGACATTGTGCCCTTCCGCTGCTATCATCCTCTTTTAGAATAGAAAACAGAACAAAGATGGATGCCATGAAAAAAGATATTTCTCTTTTTCTTTCAGAGATTTGCCAACAAGAGAGGGTATAAAATGGGTATTTGCAAGTGCATACAAAGTGACATGAGCTTTCAAATGACTTGTAGTTGAGGATCTTTGTCGCGGGGCTAACGATCGCAGTTTGAACGAGAGCGAACCAATCAAACACAAAGCGACCTACGCTTTGCGTTCACGTCCTCCGCCATGATTGTTTGTAATCCACACGTGCACTCGAGTAAATGTTCTGGTGAAAGGCCTCAGAGCAGTGTTTAAGTCCAGCTCATTTAAAACAGAAGAAAGGGCACTGGTGAAAGATCGTGTTGCGGCTGCCATCTTCACTGTTTTGGTTACGGCCCGGAGTAGCACTGGTGTTTGATGGGAAATCCTATCGCAAAAGATGATGCACTGTTACAGTAACTCCCACCTCCCGTGATATGATTGGCTCGTCTTGGTTTTGCGAGATTCAAATCACACAATCCCAGAGGCTACAATAGAGGCCCAGATCTACCACACCAGACAAAGTATACATCATAATCAAATGGTTGGCATAGTATACATGAACATCTGTGCAGAGTATAGACAGGAAACCCCATGTTTGAAGTGAGAAACAACTCTAAACTTTAGAGTCTAAAGGGTTCCCAAAGTGAATTTGATGTATTTATGATTGAAAACTTTACTTTATATTTGAATTAAGCCACATATCAAAATATAGTATCCAAACACATTAACAAACCAGATTTTTATTGTTTTGCAACTGATTTTATTTTTTTATTAAATGAATGATACTTTACTTTTTAGTTCAAATGTATATTATTTGCGGACGACACAACAATTCTGGGTTCTGGCAAAGATCTACAACTGCTTGTCTCAGAGGTCACAACAGAATTATATAAATTCAATGAATGGTTTAATAGAAA
Organism: Neogobius melanostomus; assembly: GCA_007210695.1. Classification (NCBI taxonomy): domain Eukaryota; kingdom Metazoa; phylum Chordata; class Actinopteri; order Gobiiformes; family Gobiidae; genus Neogobius; species Neogobius melanostomus. Next base: position 2,283,007 of record VHKM01000073.1, on the reverse strand, counting down.
TAAACTTTTGCTTAACATATCGAAAACAAAAATTATTCTATTTGGTAAACGGAATTGTGACGTTCAGATTCAAATCGATATTGACAATGCTCGAATTGAAGTAAAGTAAATTTACGGGTGGGATCTTCAGTCACAAGGTTAGCTGGAGACCACAAATAGATAACATTCGTGGGAACATGGTGAAAAACGTGGCCATAATGGGCAAGTGTAGATTGTAAATAGTCATTTACAGGTTTTATATAGACTACAAAAGAAGGCTATTAGAATTGTTCACAATGTCGGATATAGGGACCATACATTTATATATTGTTCTTAAAATCTAACACCATGAAACTTGATGACCTCATAATACTTTGTTACAGATATATAAAGCTGTAAACAACCTGCTCCCTAGTAATATACAACAAATGTTTGGTAAAAGAGTTGGAAGTTACGATTTCAGGGGTACTCATAATCTGAAAGTACAATGGTATTATCCCCAAAAAACATTGCATTTTTAAAGCATTTTCTGCCCGAACCTTATCCTCACTGTGTAAATCATCAGCATGACCAGTCCATTGCTCCAGACTCCTGCCAGAGCCTTCATTATGGAGCTATGCCAAAGTGTAGAAGGACAGTGGCCCCTGCTCATAAACAGCCACCCACAGACAAAGATTACCACTGAAGCCCTGGTCTGCGGCTAAATACCAAATTCCCAAGTTCTCACTCTCTTTCCGAAAATCCAACTTTTCTCAACGCTTACAACTTGTAAAAGAAAAAAAAAAAACATGAATTCAGCAAGATAATCATAGAGCCCTTAATGTGATTTAAAATTCATGACCAATTTTTGCCAGTCAAGGACGATGGTAGTACAGGCGATTTTCTTTGACCACCCAACTCCCTTTATTGTACTACATTGGAGCATTACCACAAAATAGTGAGACTTTGAATAATGTCACACTTTCCCCTGTACACTTCCTAAATGATACGACCGGGCTGACCCACACACCAATCAGCCCTCTAATATGGACTCTACACACTTGTGTCCGTAGCAGTGCTGCAGCGGAGGAAAAAAACAATTAGAGAAAAGGCTCTCCCTTCCCACCGGGCTTAAAGTGACTGAAGAGAGATAGGTTTTGTAATAGATTTTTGTCGGTGCAAAATGAGACGCTGACCTCTGGGTTGGGAGACATTCAAAGACATCAGAGGAGCGGGACAGCACACTCCCTTTGGGGCTGAGGGAAATACATCCTAGACATCATTCTGTGGCCTTGTACAAGTCATACTGGTGGCCAGGACACTGCTGTGGCGGCAACGTGCTGCTTATTGCCCTGTGTGGGTGTTCAAAGTCAAGCAATCAAGCTCGTCTTTAGACACTGGGGAGACCTGGGAAATTGACACGGGGTTTGTAGGTCTCAGAGTAACATGAGTTGGTGTTGTTAATCATGTCCATTCTGACGGATTAATGAAAAAGCACCTCTGAATAACAGGCACTAAGGACAGTGGAGTCGAAATATGTATTGTCGAAGCGCAGTTGTCTTCAATAAGCTTAACAGGCTTGGTTTTTTTGACAGTCTACAAGAAATGTTTGTTAATTAGGTGTGAGGATTAACTGAAACTGAATGTGCACTTTTTTTGATAAACTAGTAACAGTGTGAGATTGTATATTGATTGATTTTGATTGTATTGCTTCCTGTTTTTCATCAGCAGAATCCATATAGTTTTTATTGTATGAAAGGGGGAGTTTATAAAAACAAAACAAAACACTGACGCTGATTTATTTGTGTCCCCATCAATCCTAGGATTAGGGAAGGGTGATATGGCCAAACAATTATATCATGATACATAAAAGAAATATCACGATAACGATATATTTGCCAATATAATTGATACCTGGAAAAAATACTTAAAAATCATAGGCTTTATTAATTTAAAGCTATTTTTTATCTTTTTATTAATCTAAACCTGCCTCATCTGGAAGATAATGAAAGATAAGATGAAATATTATTGCTAAAATAACTGTTGCATCTCCCTCACAATGGCCCTCAGTTATCAAACTTGCGTACGCCGATATCAGAGCGTAAGTGAGGTGTGCAAAAATTCACCGCCTGTTTTGGCCTCCTGATACATGAATATTTTTGGGCGTTTCATACAAATGACACAAGAATTTCTCTGTGGCATTTACCATCAGCTGCTCGTGCGTACGGCAAAATCTGAGCGGAAAGCACAGGTCCATGAATGCCACGCGCCCTCTGGCGTATATCACAAATACACATACACCATTTTTGAACGCAATGTTGATAAATGAGGGCCAATGCTCCTGTAAGTTCACCAGCCTCAATGCAGTTTACAGGCGTTTTTATTGTCAGGAGACTGGGGATAGACCTGTGGGTAATAACACGTTTGTGACAGGTGTTTGGCAGCAGCATACCTAAAACGTATTTCTCCTCTGCACATCTCTCCCGGTACGATACCGCGCAGCAGCGCAGACGCAGACACACGCAGACACACGCAGACACACGCAGAAGCAAAAATGCAGACACACGCAGAAAGAAAAGAGAGAGACGGAGGAAAGTATCATTTTGTGTATCTCTTTATTTTTGGGGTTATACTTAACCCTTAATATGATTTCCAGAATTTTTCGTATTTACATAGACTTGAATTAATATTACACATTTGCGACTTTAGTATGGTTTAATTTTGATTTCTAAGAAGGCTGTACCTCTTAAATGATTTATGTAAATTCCTGTGACCACAGTGTACATTGTGTCAATAATTTGTCACCTTCTATTAACCATAAAGGCGGCAGGCTGGTGTTTGATACATACTGTACATACTTTCAAAGCTCTGTAAGTGGCTTTGCATTTCCATTACAAAATATTTTCTAAACCACTATCCAAAGAGTCTGTAGATTGATTTCAGGCCCAGGAGCTTTACGAGTTTTGATACTGCATTGACCAAACCATAATGTTTTTAGGCCATTGAGTCACAACCACGTTTGTCATATCCGTGAAACCACATCAATATCCCTCAACAGTAAAATGCATTACCATGTGTCAGTCAGGCACAGTCAACGATAACCAATACCACGACCTCAAATATGGAAAAATGAAGTCATGTACTGAATGGCAATGACATGAGCTGGGTTCTTTGCTCGTAATTTTGCACACCGTTGACACTGGAAGAGGACACATATTAAGTCAAGGGCCATTGCTATGCTAATAATATTGTGTTACTTGAAATTATTATGAGTCTTTATTAATTGAAATCACACAAGGACAAGGACAAAGCATGTGACTACAAGTCTCGTGACAGGACACAATCATTCACAACAAAATACAACAATGCAATCGGGACGGTGTACTGTGATAGTAAACCTGACTGTACACTCCTCAGGCCCGTTGGCTCCAGGGTTTATAAATTGTCCATCAAGACATGTCGTAAATAATAAAGGCATTTTTATGTACTATACTGTTTTATTATTTATGTATTACCCTTTGAAGTAGCATCCCTCTTGCACTTTTTTGGTATACAAAACTATAGATACATCTATCCCTAGTGCTTTACTTTAAGGTAACATTTTGGACTATACTGTTGCCATCAACACAAAACATGATTCTAATGACCAGCTCAACACAGAAAATGCAGTGGGTAATCAAAGAATGGAGTTGAATAAAAACCTAACCTATTTAAATCTCAAATCCTGCTGCCTTTAGTCACATCTCCATGGAGACGAGCTGGAGACGTACCCACTCCTGGTAAAGTTACAGTCATGTCTTAGGAGAGCTGAACCGCTCACAGCAAAAGCACTTGTTTGTTTTTACATTTATGAGGCATTTTTCAATGAGGAAAATATCTGTCATAAAATAAATGCTTGTATTTCAATATAATTTATTGGGTAAAATTCTACGCAGTGTGGCTTTAAAGAGCCGAACATACTCCGAATATTATTACACACTTCCCTCCTCCCTCACACAATACACAAATACATAATAATGGGAAAAAAGTGGAACAAAACAACAGAAAAGCAAATTGAGGTAGGTCGAAAAAAAATTCCGGTGTTTGATTGAGACTATTTTATGGAAGAGAATGAGACTGAGCAGCGGTATTTGCCGTGTACATATTGACCCAGTGACTACAATAATCTTTTAACTAATGCTCCACTTTCTTATTCTGCACTCAATATGGACCTTTGATTAAAATCTTGTACTAATTGCGGTTTGCAGTAATTATGCTACAGAAGTATGCCAGAAACAAATTGCTCCTGCCTCAGCAGAACTATACTGACCAAATTGGTCGCTTTTCCTACATCATGTTCGTTCTCATACATTATACATATACATTTAATGGTGCATGTCTCCGTCCGTTTTCCCCATTACAGTGGCCTACCACACTCCAGCAACTTTAACCCGAGCTTAACCTAACTTGTTATTTCACACACTTGCGGCTCTCACTACATCCCACCGGTTTATAAATTGAACACTTGATTTAATCTGCCTTTATCCCGACGTGATCCAGCTACTTATAATCAAAAGCCATCAGAGAGTTTGTATGGGCTGGGCTTGTTTCTGAAGAGGCGTTTAAGGGTCACATTGATCAGCCGCAGGGCAGGAGATTCACATGTGGGTCCCAGGCTTTTCTCTTGAACAGTGGATTGCAGACTGGCAGAGTGGGATGATGTTCACATTGAATTCATTTTGAGCTGATCTTTCACATTAACAGATCCCGAGAGTAAAATAATTAAAATATTTGTTTGTTTGTTTGTTTTTATGCAATTTTACAGAGACACACATTACTTTGAACCAGTACAAGAAATGTCATTAACAGCAAAGCATGAGTGAAAGCCTTTAGTACACAAATGGCTTAGTTATTGGCTGTTGTAGTTTACATACATAATGTTAATCCCATTGTAAATTTGGATCATTTCATCTAAAACCTTATGATGTATACTATGAGTTGAGGCTGACTTTTTATATTCAATTGAGTCAGTCTATTGAAGAGCTGTTTGAAATGACCATAAACTGAATTCCAAAGATTCAGCTCCCATTAAAGCCCTAATTCAATAATCGTACAATGTTGACCAAACACAATCAATATGAACATCCATTTGTCTGAGTAGTGTATGTTGCTTTGTGCTTGAAGGTGTTGTCTGTCAGCCATGTAGATGTTTCTATATCAGACAATCCAAGGTGTGCACATAAGCATAGCGACTTTTCTTGGAAAGGCTCCAGCAAACTAAAAACAGTTGAATACAGTGCATTTTGCAGTATGTTGTTGAACGAGTGTGTCCCCATAGAAACAGTTGCTTTAAGAAGTGAAAAATATGCAATGAATAAAGATGACTATCCCTGCTGTTAGTAATAACTGAGAATCATACCCCATAAAGAGACACTATTTTGGGTCGTCCTGGATAACATAAAAGTGTGTTTCAAGGTCCATGTTTGGAATTCATAAAACCATAGGAACTTTCATCTTATTTATTTTCCCACTTTATTGTTAATGGAGCTACAAATCTTTGTAGCAACAAAACAACTGCGCTTGACTTCTGCTGGAAACTACACAAGAGTGTTCAAATGTTGTGTGTCTGTGTGTGTGCGTTTGTGTGTGTGTGTGTGTCTTTTTCTACATTTCTTTTTCTTCTTTAAATTTCCTGTTTTGCTTGTAGATGTCACACAGCATGTAAATCATGGTGTTAGATATGGTGCATTTGAAATGAATTGAGTACTAATGCTACATAGGTCCATATTGTAACATCATTAGTCAAATACTGTATTCATATCAGTGTATCACAGTCCTATTCTATTAGTATAACATTCTCACAGTACATCTCATCTCCTTGGCCGCTAGATATTTATTTTTCTGATGTGAATTCGAGTTTGTTAATATGCCGCACCAATCAGCTGTGAAATACTGTTGCATTAAATGTCAGCACATCCTCTGAGCTTTTCTTTCATTAAGTGTACGAAAACGCTTCAGATGATCGCCAACCGATGCATTTAATAGCTTTAATAAACTTGTCAGTATCTATGCGATGCAGATAGAAAGAAGGGAAAGTAAAGTAAAAAGTGTGTGACCAAAAAAATACTTTAGAGTGAAAAGAAGATTGGGAGTTTCATGCTTTCATAAGAACATTCCATTTTTTTCTTTTGAGGGATATTTTGGCATTGTTAGAAAATCCACTATTCACAGTGGCTGATCCTCTCAATAGTCTTTTAGATCCTTCCTTCAATTGATTTTCTTCCCAAACGAAATGACACACAATTTCTAAATAAAATGCAAGAAAGGAGTCTTTCATCTACTGCCTTCTTAATAATGACTGAGAAAGCTGCATTTGGAGGACTGGCTCTAAGTGGGGATTTTGTGTGGTCAAGCTGAACGGTTTTCCTGACTTCATGATAGAAGCATTTGGAGCCCGAATGCACCAGACCCAATCCTCTCCAAACTCAAACATCCACTGGAGGCAAAAGTAAACTATTTTCAATTTTGTTCATGTTGGGTTTTTTTTTTTTTGATCTAATTTGTTAACAAGACAAACTAATGAGGCCCGTCCATGTTGACCAAGTCACGGCAGACAGAGCACTGCCTCAAGTGGGAACAGGATACGGCAGTTGCGAATTTTAAATGAGCGAATGAGGTTATACAAAGATATTTTTTGTTCAGAGACCCCCCGGCCCCTAATAAAAAGCTATTCTAATATTGTTTTGTGTAAACTCTCAGCTGTATTTATATCGTTGGAGATATTCTTTCTTGTTTTCGCGCAGCATTGATCTCACAGAGTAAGCCTGAGAAGACACAATCATACTGCAACATTATTTTAAAGCTGTTGGCCAACTTTTAAAGCAGTACTAAGTAACTTGTTTACCTTAATAAATCCTTTTCGTAGTCCCTCTGGGGGTAATACATGTGTTAATGCGATGATTGGGGGTCTTTCATCTCCCCCTGGCGTCTCTGGCCAGAAAACCACAATTGCAACTTGACTGACACCGGGTCGGAGTCACCAATACACACTAATGGAATCACGAAGAAGAAGCTAACAGGCTAACGGGCAATGCTAACTGCTTGCTAGCGCCACTTAAGCAGTATTTACAGCTAAGTTTGAGTGAAAAAAAAGATCTCCATTGTGTAATTGGATGTACAATATCCCTCTCTCCCTTTGTCTTTTCTGTCAGCGTAGTATTTACTCTCACAGACAATGAATCAGTAAAAAAGCGCAACATGCTATGACACCTGCAGTGGCGCGTATGGCCTCTAGGGGCATGAGTTACTTAGTTCTGCTTTAAAAGTTGTTTTTCTTTCTTAATGTGTTGATTTAATTTTGTTAAATCAAAGCAAATTAGCCGTTAAAAATTAAGTACTGTATCTTGCCATATATAATTACTTCAAATGTTAGTGTTCTCCAGTGTGCAATAGTAATAACACTAACTGCTGTGCACTTATTTGAATGTTAGTTTTAATATTTTTGTATGGTTAAAAATACATTAGCACTGTTAAAATACCAATTCTTTTGTGCTGTCAAATACTTAAGCAACTTCTACACACCCTGCCCAGAAAGCAAGATCTGACAAGTTGATAGTGTCTGATTAGCACTGTTCCCCCTTTTATTTTTTACTTAAAAACAAACAAAACTTAATTGCTTGAGACATCACAAGTTTATATTTTGTTTAACTCCTGATAAGAAAAGCTGCCATTTGCGTCGGTGAGCAGGCCATCGTGGGCTGTTACCCAATTAAAAGCAGTGTGTTGTAATCTCGCCTGTCGCCGGCCTGATGGAGACAGTGTGACATGTACATCCGAGCGGTAAATCACTCACAGATAGTTTCCATAGATGGTCGCCTCCGTAGACAAATCTTCAGATTACTTTCAGCGCAACAAGTCTATCATCCATCAGCCTGAAGTATCAAGAGCATGTGGGAGTGTGTGCTGTCTCCTGTGCACTGGATTAGTTTACAAAGTTATTCTTTATTAAATCCCTTGCTCAAGATCTGGCGATGGGTCCCTGGATGGTGCACTGCAGTCGGCCATTGTTTCTGATAAGTTGTCCCAGTGCCATTACAGGGTGGGTCAAATGGGAGAAATTTCCTTACGGGGACAATTAAGTAGTCTATACCTTAATACTAAATCTTGATTACTATTTCACCCTTTAGGTTAGAAAATGCTATAACAGCCGCTGGCAAAGATTCAATTATTACTCAAACGCCAAGTACATGTTGTTGAGGAGGGAACATTAACATGACAAAAATGTCTCAAAAACAATGTAAAATGGGTTGTACTGTGCAACAAATTTTACAAACCGTTTCTTTTTCACCCCTGCAATCAGTTATGTTCATTATTTCTATGTTAGGCTATTATTTTTATATTCACTCGAGTAGTTTGACTGATTAAAGAGTAAATGAACCTCAGGCCTAACCCTGGGATTTATGGTTAGAGCTGAGGTTAGGGTTAGGATTGGGATCGGGCTCGGGAATGGGGAGCACCTGTCTGGTTAATCGGGTTTGGATTTGGGTATGAGAGCCGTGAGTATGTGGGGAGCCACAATATTCAGAATCTGGAAGTACCCTTACCACTGTTCACCGAAACCAAGCAGAGGGGAAGAGCGGTTCCGGGGAATAGCGGGACATTTTCAAACGGGAGGTACCGATGTTCCCCAGTACCTCTGTTCATCCATCCATAGGAAATGGAGAACAGCGGCCCTGCGGAACATTGGTGCACACTCTTCCTTATAAATTATAAATATAACTGGCACAGATGTTCTTTGTTATTGAAACTTCTTGCGGTCACACGAGAAAGCATCTTGAACCACCAACTCTAAACTACAGATATGTGTTAAAATAAGCTTAAAGGAGCATTATGGAACTTTGTATGTGGAAAACATGTATGCTGTATGAGAGGTTAGCATGGCACCTTTACTTTCCATCACTGTGGTCTCTATGACGTAACAGGATCAGTTGTTTTTAGAGTTTCTGTTCATGCTACAATTAATCCTGGAGCGTTGTAGAGGATTATGCACAGATATAAACCTTGCACTGCCAATACTGACATCTTGTTAATAGTCTGTTTATTTAATTTGTATTGTTTATACTTTTTACCCCTGAAGTTTTGTAGTCATTGTACATAAGATACCTCTATTTACTATTTAATTGTTTGCACATGCTGTCTATTTTGCACACCCTGTTTTTTCTTGAGAGCGGAATGTAACAAGTGGATTTCTCCAATGTGAGATCAATAGAAGGCTTATCTTATATCAAGTTTTGTTTGTTTTTTTTTTTTTTCACATGAAGAGTTTCATAATGCACCCTTAAGACATCTATTCTTCTTTTGTTTTTGTTTTACCAACACGCATCCTGTTTTTGGATCTGAAAAAAAAAAAAGTTTGACGCTTTTGGCAAAGAGTTGATTTAGTGGGAGTATTTAAACGTAGTCAGCATCATCAAATCAACTAAACATTTCTATCATTGTCTTCAGTGTTTGCAATGTAGTTACTGAATGTATGGTTATTAAGTCACAACTGTGTCAGTGTAATACAATCAGGGCTTCATTTGATCCCTCATCGTCCAGTTTGAGGATTAAGGGGCGATCACTTTGGAGGATCCGACAAAGTTTCAAGATGACACAATAGTGTGTAATTAGTGTGTTCCGGTTACCATTTTGCCCTGTTCCCCTAATTTCTTTCACTAGTCCATAAGTGTTCCTATAACCACCGATTTAACAAATAAGCACTTAATACAACCAACACTAAACAGATAGGAATTAAGCTGCAGCCAATTTGACGCTAACATAATATACAGCTCAGCTCAGAGTGTCAAATGGAGTTAACAGTTTAATGTGTATTGTATTATTGCTTTTGATATGCAAGACATTTTGCTTTAAGGATCCCAATTTGAAACAGAATTAGCATGAATGTAGCACTCTGTTAAAATTACATGGTGACAAGATGTGCACAACTCACAACGGTAATGAAAGTGTGCCGACTTTTCCGTTAAGGCTCTACTCCGGAAAATGTCCATGTAAAAGCCATGGATGAAAAGGAAATGTATTCAAATCCATGCCAGCCGATAAATATGTCAGTGGCTTTCTTTATGCGTCCGCTGAAAGCTCTTTACATATCTCTGAGGCAAGCCATTTTCTCCTGGTATCAGGAACACTCTCTGGATGTACAGCTCAAATGAACCCCCTGATAGATAGAGTTGAGAACAGTGAAAGCGAGATAAACTGAATTGTAAAGCAGCCATGATGCATTGATAAAACCGGCTGATGCCAGCAGTCTTCAGCAAACATCTCCGCTGAGACATATTTTTCAACAATAAAATCATAAATAAATAAAAAATATATCTCATTGGATCCATCACTGTGGCTGATGCTGCGCTCCATTCTCCCACATGACTCATCCTTGATTAGGACGTTTGTGTCCTCTGAATACGTGTTAACTTGTCTCTTTCACAGTGTTTCAGAAATGCTTCATGAAAAATACAGCATTACAAATGGAATGCCTCCCTGCTCGCTCAGTGTCTGGAGGTTACTGTGTGGGCCCTTTACACTCACTCGTATCCTTTTTGTTTTGCTCTTTGCTGTCAAATATAAATACTTCTGCACTTGGCAAAAATACTGAAACCCATGCTATAGGTGGATGTTGTAGTTGCTTTTCACCCAGTGGCACAGCATCATTCTGCTGACAAAGGTCACAAAATCCATAACACAAAGAATACGGTCTAATTTTTAGCGTTTGCAGTTGTTTACCTTGATAGGATTTGGTGCACAGTTTCGAAAGGTCCACAACTGAATACTTTTTTTTATTCCTGAGAGTGAATGTGGATAGTGCTGACGCGTTGGGCCTCAAGGGAATCTAATGCTCCGAGGGGCACCGCCACATTTAGGCCATTGTGATTGAATGACATTTAACAGTATTTGCGCCGGTGTTTTATTAATACAGTTGTCAAAAAACAGCCTCTTATTCAATGAGAACGATTTTTTTGTGCACTTGGCACACACACAAAATGTGAGTTCAGGGGAGGCATCATGCATGAAAACCCTGTTCATTCATCAGGAACACGTAAAACAAATATCAGCAAGCATAAGTTCAGATAGAAAGTTAGAAGCATTTAGTGTTCTCTGGATTCAGTGCTAAAGATATCTAATGAAATGCCTGATGTGGTGATGCATAAAGCTATATAAGAACTATAAAAGTGTAGATCTCTCACTGAAAAGGTCAGATTGAGATTTTTTTAACCAGGAAAGTTTGAGAATTGCCTTTCAGGGGAAGCCCTGGCAATGTCAATAATGATATCATTATAATCAGTGAGAAACAGTACTTATGGAGGGGATAATGTGACTGGGAAGTCAGCAGTGAGGAAAATGACATCCGGTCATTTAGCTATTGCAATCCCCCAAAGATTGGACATTTAAAGTGCTTTCTAGTACATCTTTCTACTATGAATTAAATAAGGATCTGTTTTTACCAGAAATAGAATTGTGAATTTGTTAACTCTAAAGTTTTGGTCATGAGTGATACAAGTGCTGTGTGTCGATGTGTCCACCATCTGCAGAGCTCTGGCTGCAGGGCCTTGATGCAGCTGCCGCACTACATCACCATGCAACCAGTCAGGACTTTTTCAGTAACATGCACAACCAATGACCCAGAAACTATGTGGGCATTTAAGGTTTCTGCAGACCAACAGTGGCCATACAACCCTGTGCTGGCCTTGACACAGGATGAACAAACTCTTTTTTCCCCCTCCCTTGGATATAACTGCATTTCCCGTGTATCTACTTTGTCTCTAAAATAAATAGCACCACACCTAAAAATGCATTACATTTTTGACCATGCACTTGCACACACACGTGAACTGCCACCTCAGGGCTGTCTGTAGCTGAGCGAAAAGTCCTTGGCCTAACCAACTAAAAAAACAAAACAAAAGGCAGTTAATTTTTGGGACGACAGTGGCACAGATGGTACATCGGGTCGTCTCAGGATGGGAAGGTCTGGGGTTCGAATCCCTCCTGCACACTGTACATTGGTGTACGAATGAGGGGGTGAATGGGTAAGTGGGTCTGTGGTGTAAAGTCCTTTGGGTAAAAGCTCTATATAAACTGAGACCATTTCCAATAAAATTGCAGATGACAATGGTAAAAATAACGATGTGAAATGTTCTTTCTTTATTATTTAGAACCTCCTACTGATCTCTCTTTTTTGTAAACTCATCCCCTTTGCTCTTAGTTTAGTTTAGTTTTAGTTTATTTATTTGTTTGAGCAGTTAACCTGCTCAAAGGGAGTGGGCTGAAGCCAAAGGCTTATAAGCGCCCACCCCAAAATAAAAATAGTAACATTACATTTAATATTTACAAGGTAGCAAATCATAAACAAAGGAACATATGGCAAAGTAACAATAATGATTAAGAAGAATAAGACAAAAACAACAGCAAATAAAGAACAAAAGAATGTGCTACTTTTATGTTATAAAGGTGCATTAATACATATTATACTCTGAGATCTTGCTACTTCCCAGTTGTCATTACCATCCTCAATATAATTTAATTTGGGTTTAATTATCATTATTATTATATTTGTTTAATTGAGTTATATGTGAAGTGTGATGTAAGCCCTGCATAGTGTGGTGCATTAAAAAGCCAGGGTGTAGAGCGGGCCAGTTGAAGAGGGCAGTAACTCCCCTCAACAAACCCCCACCCAGCTGCCCTAACAGCTGATTTTGTAGGTGATGTTCCTATGCTGAGTGGTGCATTAAAAGACAAGGTTTTGAGCCCGCTGGGAGGGTCCCTCTCAACAGATTCATAACTTGCCTACCCTAATTCTCAATTTGTAAATTTGAGCAATAGAATGACAACCGTTCCAAGCAGCAACACTCTTCCTTGATTATAGAGGAAATACACATAATTGATCCTACTGCGCCTCCCAGTGGCAACACATTTCTTCTTCTCTGTATATTTCAAAAGTCTTTTGTTTGTATTTATATTTGAACAGGTTGATATTTGGACTTCGTTTCAACTCCATTTCCAGTTTATTCCACAATTGTACACCATTAACTGTTGGGCTAAAACTTTTCAAAGTTGAGCTATGTTCTGAGTCCTAAAGTTTAATTCGTCACGTAATTCATAACAACCAGTACGTTCTTGGAACCTTCTTTGTATTTGGCCTGGTAACAGTTTGTATCTTGCTTTGTATAACATCTGTACAGTTTGGAACTCAACAATGTCACAAAACTTCATGATCTTTGATTTTAAAAATAATGAGTTTGTGTGGTCCAAAACCCAACTTTATGAATTACTCGGATAGCTCTTTTTTGCAACAATACTATTGGTTTTAATGTGTTTTTATAAGTACTACCCCAAACCACAGTACAATAATATAAATATGGCAAAATCAGAGAACAGTATAAGATATGTAGAGCTTTGATGTTTAAAATGTGCTTTGCTTTTGCTATTACTGAAATGCTTCTAGAAATTTTCGTAGATATATATTTAATATGAGCTTTCCAAGTAATTCTGTCATCTATAATAACACCAAGGAATTCTATACTGTCAATTAATCTTGATTCCCTCTTCTATCTCCAAATCGCACAAATAATAATAATAAATAACCATACCCCCCACAAACTCACTTGTAAATAGCCTTTTGCTTGTTTTTGTCTATACTGTCTTGTCTTGTGTCTATGAACATGTACTTTTGTCACCTCTGTCTCAATGTTTGTCCAACATTAAAACATAGAAAAATATCTTGAATCCATTTGAAATGGCTTGCACCCTTATTACTGCGTGACATTGGCAACCACTGCGATGACTTTACAACGTGACTGTGCACCAACATGTTTCCCAAATCTTTTCATAGTGGGAAACAATAGTTTATTTCTTGCATGTGCTTGACAGTTGCTTGTAGCAGACTTGCAGCAATGTGCACAACACACAGAGGCACAATAATGAGAAGAGATTTTGTGGGAGAAAAAGGAGACACACAAAAGCCTCTCTCTCCCTTTGTCATGTGTTTTGAGCTGCTTTACAAGGGGCTGTGGCTTCATCACGCTGCTTTCACTTCCTTCAGCCCTGACCATTGGAGCTGGGCCTTCTTTAAACATGCTTTCCAGCCCTTCCTGATAACAAGCCCTCATTGGCACACAGGACTATTCTTTTGTGTGCGAGGCAACGCTTTCTGGTTTCACATCTACAAGCTGGTAAACATCTGTGCCACTGCCTGGAATCTGTGCCTTTTTGTTGTTGTTGTTCTACTTCATTTCTAATTGGAATTTGTATATTTGATGACTTTTTTTTCTTGTCTTTGAATGTGCCAAAAAACAACAACTATTTCTTATGACTGACTGTGCAGCAAATGACTCACATAGTTTGAAGTATGCAAGTAAATTGAATAAAACATGGTGCACTTCAAGTTACCCAGCAGTTAAAGCCATAAAGTACATCAAATACCGTACATTATAAAGCCAATAATGTCAACGTTAAAACTAGTTTCAGTGACATTGGTTTGGGCTTTTTCCGATTCTAGTTCTCATTGTGTCCTGGAACAAGGCGCTTCACCCATCTTACATATGTTTGACTGTGATGTGTGTCGAGAAAGCTGTTGGCGCCGAATGGTCTGTCAAGCCTAGGGCGGGCTACAGTTGTACCTTAGAGTGTGAGAAGAGAGATTGTCGGGAGTTCATGAATAATGCAGCATAAAGCATGTATGAGTGTTCAAAAAAAGTTCTTTATAAATGCAGTATAATGAGCTAGATAAGATTTTGAAAATAATATTAGAAAGCACACTAAATGTGGATCTTTCCCATATTTTCTTTCTTTCTTTTAAAAAACGTGTTCATAGATGCACGAACGAAGCTAAAATACTACTCCAGGTGATTTTGACAAGGCTACAAGGCTGACAAGGCATTATAGCGAAATAGTTCATTTTGCGTGATATGTCTCTTCTAATATGAACCAAATGAGTTGCCAATTACAAAGAATAATCACATTAAATTGGGTTTTATACCTTTTAAGCTCTTACAGATACATTGAACTTTACTTTAATGTCTGATAACAGCGGAAATAATCCATTTAGCAGCGAAGTAGGATCACTGGCAAGCACAGACAGATGTAAAAGTTGGGTCATCAACAGCATGTATATCTGCAGTTTGTAGCGACACAGCTTGTCTCCATTTCAGATGAAGTGTCTCCCTATACTTCTAATATCACATCATGAGTGGGCTGCCCGCTTCCAAGGTACTCCGCTGTCCATTTAAAGCACTTTGTGAGTTAAGAAGTATCAAGTGGTTGTCATTAGACGAGCCGGTAGCTCATTGTAACAGAAAGTGCTTGAGATCACAGATGAGTTGTCTTAGCCTTTGGGTCTGCTATCAGTGAAAGAGAGTGTGAACTCTGTCCACGTCCAGAACTGATGCAACACACTGACACACATGTTAGCCCCCGCAGGCATCATTTCCCATGGTTTTATCATCTACAGAGAGATTTCACAGCATTATACACAAGAGGTATTTTGGACCAATGGGGCACACTGGACAGTAAAGTTATACAAATATTCAAGAAATGAATGCAAGGGAGATACCTAGATTCTACAAAGCATTCTATAGGAAAATATTGTGCAGAAAACTCTGTTACTCCCACTATTACTCTGTAAATATCTATGCTCCAACAGCAACTACCACTATCATTAGTAAGTGTGCTGAACTTCTGTTTAACTCAACTCATTAAGGTAAATTGTTTTCTAAAAAAAAGCAAAAAGAACATTTCTGTGGTCAGAGTATGAACTGCGCAGCATGCATTTGCTCCCACTTTGTCGCTGTAGAAGCAGGCCAATGTCAGGGAAATAAACACATTTCTAAAACACAGACATCATAACATGCTTTCACCATTTTACATAACTTAATGTATGTTAATCATTGCAGTTAATATATTGGAATATGCTCAATAAAATGGATTGAGGAATATATGGCAAGTATATTAATTTATGTATGTTCAAATGTGTGTGTATTCAGAGTGCACTCTCATATAAATTATAACATTTTTTTAACAATAACCGCTTTGTGCGGGGTATTTTTGTCATCTTCTACTTCTCAAAAATCAATTTTTTATTTTCTTTTATTTTACAGGATTTATTTACATCGATTAGGAAAAATGTGTGGGTTTTTTCCTGATCAATGTACCAGGGGTTGCTCCCTCGTCTCCTATGCACCTGCCCTGATGTACTGTACGTCTAAGTCATCTTCTCTGCATAGGATTTATTAACAAAACATGGATTGACAATATTGAATTATATGATGCAGGAAAAGAAGTTTGAATGCTTACTGTATGTTTAGGGTGCATTATTACATACGTAGTAAGAGGTATCAACTGAATATAAAATGAATATGCACATTTATAAAGTGTAAAGTTAGTTACCGTGATGTAATAATAAAAATAATAAAACTATTGTCATTCATTCATTTTCTTTCCACTTGTCCGTTGCCGGGTCATGGGGGCAGCCATTGGAGCTGCCCAAATCACATAGCACCAAGCCCCATGGCTCCTTCTGCAGGTGGTGGGTCCACGGAAGGACGGCCTCACGGTTCAAACCGGGCCTGTTGGTCTCTCCTAGGGGGCTACCAGTGTACGCAGACACTGGAGGCAATGTGGGTGAAGTGTCTTGCCCAAGGACACAACGACAATGTGCACCTTCAGGAGGCGGGATTCGAACCCCCGACCTTCCGATCATGAGACGACCCGCCCTACCATCTGCGCCATTGTCGCCCCATATAAAACTATTGTAATCATCATATTATAGCTTATCAGGCACTTGTTTAGGTTGCTTATATAAGAAGAACTTAAGTAGTTTAGCTCATCTGCGAGATTGAAATGCATCGTCTCATAACAAAGGCCATAGGAATTTACACCTTATATATTTCATGTGAATGGATTCTCTGCAGTTGCAGAGAGGGGAAAAAGTAGATTTGATATAATTTAATTTTACATTTTTAAGGTGGTAAATTCTTTCTGTTTGTATTCTGTGCTGGGTTTGGATGCTGGATTTTCTGCTTCTTATTAACTGTCTTCTATAAAGCTTTCATGGCAAAAAGAAAGAAAGAAAAAGAAATCAGGTATCATCCCTGTGTGATTATATCCAGCACATCTAGAGTCAGAGATAAGCGTGGAGCAGGGGATTATGGAATGAAAATGATAGAACCATCTATTATTAAATAAGCATTTTTGTTCTGCCGCTCCCACGAAATGAGGAGACAATGTCACCCTGGTAACGAACATTAGGAGTAAATAGCATGAGCTGCTCCCTTAATTTAACTCAAGCATGCCTTATTAAAAATGGAAAAGCGGCCCATGCCACATTAGGGATTACAAAATTGTATTTAAGCGTGAAATTAGCCCCATGGACACTGCAGGGCCAGATAAAAGTTTGAGTCTGACTTGAAAGAGTATTCTGTGGATTTGCATGTACGATTTAAAGTTCTCAACATTAATCCTTGGCAACCTCTTGGAACATGACTGTAATTACTTTGCCCAGTTCTGTTGCTTCTGAATTAATCAATGTTTCAAAACATGTATTGTGTGTTATGCGCTTTCTATGAGAGGGATATTTGTGCACATTTTTATCATTAAGTGCATGTAAGTTACTAGCACTAACTGGTGAATGTCCCGTGCTCTAACCCAATGTAGAAAAGCTGAGTATATTGTAACAATGTTACCATTATGATGTTATCTAAATTGACAATATAGATACAGTATGTGAATGGCTTAAAGGACATGGATTTTATACACATTCTAATGAACAAGATGTTAATGTAGAAATGTTTATGTACTTCCTAATTCTCAAACCTGTAAATTAAAGACCCATAATTGTACATCAAACGCAATAAGTAACCTGTGCTTTTAAGCACATTTTGTGGATTTGCTTTCTGCACAAAAAGTACTTCTTGAAGCTGCTGATAAATCTCAGTTTATGAAGAAGAGCTAGTGCTGACATAACCACAGAATCCTGCTTCTTCCTGTAGGTGGAATCAATCATTCACTGGAAGGTTGCTTTAACCTTTAAATTCCTTGCTTCGCAGTAATCCCTATATGAATTTCTGCTTTCAACCAATTTCTGTCACAGATTTGTTCCGAGTGATAAATCTACCCACGACATACAGAACAGAGCACGCTTTATCATAATGAACATTGCTTGTAAAATGTATGAAGAAAACAAAACCAAAAAAAGCTTTTGTCTTGTTTAAGCCTTATGTCGACTTTGGTGTTCTGTTGCGTGTTCACGGCTGGTTTGATGATTTATGCTTTGGATAGTGTCCCCAGTATATCTATCTACCAACTCCTACAGATGGTTGATTCAGTAATCCGAGGATCAGGAATACAAAGGGGGAGGGGCCAAATGATGGCACTCTGAGCATATGCAGACTTGTTATGTCCATGGCGGACATCATGTCTTTAAGACCATCTGTTTCACCAACTCTTATATGCCCTTGTGAGCCAGACCCATCTGTGATATCAAGATGAAAAGGAGGCAAAGTTTATTTTATGATGATGTGGGGAAACATGCATTAGAAGTCACATAAAAGGTATTGGCATTGTCCATCCAATATAGTAAATCCATTATGATGATGATGATTGATGATGATGATGATGATGACGATGACGATGACGATGACGATGATGATGATGATGATTATTATTATTATTATTATTATTATTATTATTATTATTATTATTTGCTATCCCCTAACCCCAAAAATAAAAATAACCATCAATCTGCGACCAACAATAATATTTTCTATTTAAATGGTTAATGGCCTTGATCTATAGCACTGCACTTTGATGACTAATTGTGGATGACGTGTGCAGCCATTCCGAGTCAGACAAACCTTGGCACATACACAGTCACTTTAGCATTAGCCGCTCAGCCGTGGTCGAATTAGTGATAGCTGCTGACAACTTCTACTCAGCAATTACCCATTTCACAAGCTGCTTCGACTTTGACACAAAAGCATTATCAGTGGCCGGCACACTCGCTCCCACATATTCTAATTCACTCATTAGCATATGGATCAGCACTTGCCGTAGGAGAAGTGGCCTGGTTCAGGGTTAAACAAGGCCACAGGAGCTGGAAGACAGAATACAGTATGGGACATCATAAAGCAGTGGTGCTCAAACTTTTCACGCTGGGCCCCATCTAATAAAGTATTTGACCTTCTAAGAACCTTCGCGCATAGATCAACATCAAATCTGGACTAAGCTCGGTGCAAAAGGGTCTAACTTGCACCTACATTGGAATAAACCTGAAATAATAATAATAATAATAATAATAATAATAATAATAATACTAAATGCATTACTAAAGCCTTTAATTAAATTATCTTTAATTTAAGTGAATACACAGTCTAAAATTGCTGGTGACCCCACATACTGTAATCCCAAGTGCCCCAGTGGTACATGTACCACATTTTGAGAACCGTCATGGAGAATATGATTATTGCAGGAACAGAAGAAAAAAAAATAGACCTATCATTAATCTGACAAGTGTGGGGCTGATTGAATGAAACGTTTGGACAAATGCCACAAGCCACTGTTCATATTCTGTTACATAGTGCATAAATATCAATATGGGTTTGTGCGTTTTTGGCAATGATTTTTTAAATTTATTTATTTGCTTATCTTATAAAACATCAACACAGTGTAAGACCAGAGTGTCTTGCAATTGCAGATTAATCTACCCTTCTCGTCTAATAAAAAGGAATGCACAGAGAGAGAGAGAGAGAGAGAGAGAGAGAGAGAGGGGGGGGGGGGGGTTATTAAAAATAGTTGGTGACACTTAAGGTTGTTTGATTAAGTTGTGAACAAAGATAGTGATGATATTTTTCATGATAATGTTTTACACACTTTGACTCAGGTCAAATGATAGTCACGAGAGATTGAGGGGCTTGACTTCCTAAATGTGACATTTCATTTCTTTGAGCTAAAATTAAGATCTTTTGTAAATCTTAAAATAAGATCACTCAAGGCACACTGCATTTGTGTCTATTTGGCCATGGGGTTTGTTTGTGCATTTACTTACAGTATCATGAGGAACCTAATCTGGTATTTGCGAAATAACTGAACCAAAGAACCAGTGATCTATTTGGTGACGGCTGGTTATACCATTTAAGGACATGGGACTAATTCACATTGAAGTTTTAGCTATAACACAAATTTCATTTGTGCATAAAATAGCACTTACCAAGAAGAATGTACGTTGGTTGATTTTATTGTGTTTAATTTTTTTTGCATGTAGGGCAGTTTTACGGCTAAGGCTTTGTTCCCACATACTTGAACTTATTTTAAGTTCCACACAGTTCCACAATTCTGCTTTAGGCTGTGGCATGTTCTGCATATCGAGACATGAGTGGGCAACTTGTTCTCTGGTGAAATCAGGCCAGAATCAAACAATATTTTTTCTTAGAGTAAATGCACATAAAACATACTGACTGCCTGAGTAAGCCTGTCTCACATCTTCAAGAGGACTGTTCCAACTGCATAACACTTTATACGCAGCCTTACCATGTTTAGTCCTGACTCTTGGCACCGGGAAGAGACCACTCCCTGAGGTTCTCAGAGCCTGAGACGGTTCATGTGGCACTAACATGACCGAGATGTACTTTGATGCTAGTGACAGGGAGCCAGTGCAGAGACCAGCACACGGGACTAATAATGGTCACATTTCCTGGTTCCAGTCAGGACTCGTGCAGCAGCGTTCTGGATGTACTGCAGCTGGTTTAGAAAGACCATTGAGCCGGCCTTTGCAGTCTAACTTGATGGAGAAAACGCATTCAACTTTTTTATTTTGAGAACATTTTTAGATGGTAAAAGCTGCTGATGTTATTGATTTAATGTGGTAGTTTAAGTTCAAGTTCATCAGATTTCTACCTTGTTTTGTGTGTGTGTTTTAGAAACATACTCAAGGTGACTGCTAACACGTTCTCTTTGTTTCTGTGGGCAGACAATGATTTCAGTGTTGTCTGAGTTTAGCTGGAGAAAGTTTTGCTGACCAGTCGGTTCAATGTAGGGTCAGAGTAAATCGACAGGCCCATGTTCGCCTGCAGTCAAAAAGATGCAGATTTGAGTGCCATCTGCAAAGTTGTGGTAGAACCCATTATATTATTATTATTGCTGCATAATTTGAAGTTTATGAATCAAATCAAATCAATTTGTTTTCGTATAGGCCAATGTCACAACCGTATTTGCCTCACAGGGCAATTAGAGCTCCTGGTTTTAGCCTAGTGTTAGGAAACATGAATGCATTGATAACGTGTTTTAACTTTTAAGTATTAATAATTTATTTCACTCAGTCTCCATCAAGCACCGTTCTCACTGCTGCTCCCGTCAGATGAAGGTGTTAACGTGCAGTCACTTAATGCTGATCAAACAGATTAAGGACAAGTGCCCACAATGATGTTCCTTCCTCGGTGCTGCATCTCATTACCTGGCCACCCTTGATGGAGCTGTCAGATATGGAGCATAGTCCCGTGTTTGTTATGTAACACGCTGTGCCACTGATTGCTGTCGGCTTCACCAATATACACTCATCTGTAAAAGCCGTTCGGGATTCAATTGTGCGAAAAAAACACACACATCTGTTTGTTTACTTAATGTACTTTGTAAATTATAAACGTGCTGCAGGATAATTATAACTTCCACTAAAATAGAGTTACAGATAAAGATTATTACCACTTTTTCCATCAAAATAGAAAACAAATACTGACTGCTATCAAGTAAACTTACACTCAACAAAAATATAAACGCAACACCTTTGTTTCTGCTCCCATTTTTCATGAGATGGACTTAAAGATCTAAAATTCATTCCAGATACACAATATTACCATTTCTCTCAAACATTGTTCACAAATCAGTCTAAATGTGTGATAGTGAGCACTTCTGCTTTGCTGAGATAATCCATCCCACCTCACAGGTGTGCCACATCAAGATGCTGATCTGACATCATGATTAGTGCACAGGTGTACCTTATACTGCCCACAATAAAAGGCCACCCTGAAATGTGCAGTTTTGTCTCACAGCAAAATGCCACAGATGCCACAAGCATTGAGGGAGCGTGCACTTGGCATGCTGACAGCAGGAATGTCAACCAGATCTGTTGCTCGTGCATTGAATGTTCATTTCTCCACCATAAGCCGTCTCCAAAGGCGTTTCAGAGAATATGGCAGTACATCCAACCGGCCTCACAACCGCAGACCACGTGTAACCACACCAGCCCAGGACCTCCACTTCCAGCAGGTTCACCTCCAAGATCGTCTGAGACCAGCCACTCAGACAGCTGCTGAAACAATTGGTTTGCATAACCAAACAATTTCTGCACAAACTGTCAGAAACCGTCTCAGGGAAGCTCAACTGCATGCTCGTCATCCTCATCGGGGTCTTGACCTGACTCCAGCTCGTCGCCGTAACAGACTTGAGTGGGCAAATGCTCACATTCGATGGCGTCTGGCACGTTGGAGAGGTGTTCTCTTCACGGATGAATCTCGGTTTACATTGTTCAGGGCAGATGGCAGACAGCGTGTGTCGCGTCGTGTGGGTGAGCGCTTTGCTGATGTCAATGTTGTGAATCGAGTGGCCCATGGTGGTGGTGGGGTTATGGTATGGGCAGGCATCTGTTATGGATGAAGAACACAGGTGCATTTTATTGATGGCATTTTGAATGCACAGAGATACCGTGATGAGATCCTGAGGCCCATTGTTGTGCCATACATCCATGAACATCACCTCATGTTTCAGCAAGATAATGCACGGCCCCATGTTGCAAGGATCTGTACACAATTCTTGGAAGCTGAAAATGTCCCAGTTCTTGCATGGCCAGCATACTCACTGGACATGTCACCCATTGAGCATGTTTGGGATGTGCTTGACCGGCGAATACGACAGCGTGTACCAGTTCCCACTAATATCCAGCAACTTCGCACAGCCATTGAAGAGGAGTGGACCAACATTCCACAGGCCACAACTGACAATCTGATCAACTCTATGCGAAGAAGATGTGTTGCACTGCATGAGGCAAATGGTGGTCACACCAGATACTGACTGGTTCTGAGTCCCCAGACCCCCAATAAAGCAAAAAACTGCACATTTCAGGGTGGCCTTTTATTGTGGGCAGTATAAGGTACACCTGTGCACTAATCATGATGTCAGATCAGCATCTTGATGTGGCACACCTGTGAGGTGGGATGGATTATCTCAGCAAAGCAGAAGTGCTCACTATCACACATTTGGACTGATTTGTGAACAATGTTTGAGAGAAATGGTAATATTGTGTATCTGGAATGATTTTTAGATCTTTAAGTCCATCTCATGAAAAATGGGAGCAGAAACAAAGGTGTTGCGTTTATATTTTTGTTGAGTGTAGATGCATCAGTGTGTTAGCATCATTTTCTTTCACAGTTCATCTATCATTTGGGAGCAAAGCACAATCAAAAGTCATTTGCACCATCCCAAGACTTCTGATATGGACAATATATGAACATGTTTATTTATTTATAGTATCAGCTAATCTAATCTACTAAACGTTCGAGACTTCAACTACTGAGTACAGAAGACGACTCAAGCACCCTCATTGAAGATGGACAACTCCTGTACGACTGAGAGCTCACACAGACACATCAGCTTAATTGAATATAAACTCTCATGCCTTTAAGCTTGTATTTTGTCTGTTTGAGAATCCGCGCCACTGATACGGTCATACTTGCAAGCAGAGGTGGTCTGTTTTTGAGGATTTATATTTTACTTGAGTAGTATTTTTAATGATAACTGTGCACTTTAAGCACATTAGAAAGATGCAGTAAAACGTGTAAAGTTGGCAGTATATTTTGTCCCGTTTAAAAACTTATAATGCACATATAGAACAGTAGGTGGCAATGTGGGATGTACTCTCAATGCCACTGACTCACAATAAAGAGGGTTTGTCCCAGCCTTGGCCGCAAAGTTATTATTTATGGCACATATTTAAACTGATCTGTACTTTGAATACTATTTTCTACAGTGAGTACTTTCTGTGGAAAATCCAGAAAGTAGAATGCACCGGGGCCTTTTTCTTTTACAAGTCACAGTCACATCTATATTATAACCTGAGATCAACACTATCGTCAGTATGACCTGCTTGATCTCACTAAACCTCGCCCCTAATTTTAATTTATTTTATCCCTCATTTTATTTTATTTGTTAACTTTTTTTGCTCATTGTGTTTGTCTTTATGCATTCCCTGGTCTCCTGTCTTTGTACGACATGATTATTTCTGTTCATAATGTGACAGTCTGTCCCCATCAGAAAGTGGGGCATAGTAACCATCCACACGTGGCCTTGTCTCAAATGGCTTTAGATAACATGCTTGCATAATGCCTGAATTTACAGCAGGCTGGGGGCTGGCTGACCTGCTACCTCGAGGGTGTGGCTCAATGCGGCCGGCTGCTCGCTCTCTGCCCAGTGGAGGTGCTTTATTTTTCTTTTCTTTTTTTAACTTTCTAATCCTGGCATGTAATCGGGCATCTTCAGCAGCAGCCAATCGCAAACAGTTTGTGTAACATTGGAAGGGAAACGTCTGACTGCAGAGTGGGACCAGGCGACACGCACTCACAAAAAGAAATGCACCACACTGATTATGTCTGTGTGTGAGGAGCGTCTCACTGGGAGGAGTGTTATTTTCTTTTAAACACGTTACTACACTACCTTGATCCATTGTCCATCCTAACAACATGTTCTTTGTGTAGCTTTTTTCTCAATACAGTACCGATGATTAAACAGTTGTATGCTTTAGTCCCTGAGAAACATGAAATTCCATGGATAAAAGGTAGAAATATTGTCTAGTTGTAAGGCCATACAACTCATTGAGAAGACTTTAAATCCACTGAATAATGTTACAGTACAAATAGTACAAATACAGCAGACGCATTTGCAAAATTAAAATCTTGTTGGAAATCCCTTGGCTTGGCTCTTTTAGCCCCGAGTGACAGTAAAAAACGCATAAACTCTTGAAAAGCAGCTTTTTATGTGTATTTTCTACAAAGGTTCTGGTAAATGCCATTTCTCTGCGAAGTCACTCTCCATTGAAATCAGCATGGCAGCGCACAGTGAGCCAATCTCAGCATCAAAGCCAGCGTACATATTTGCATCATCACTTATAGCTCCCAACCTGAATTAGCTGTGCCTCCCCGCCGCGCTCGGTGACAGACAGAAGGAGGAGAGGAGCCTGTCATTTGAAGCATGAAATCCCTTTAACCAGGTCCTCTGTCAGTCTGCAGCAGATAGGGGAGCGCGGCATGCTGAGCCTTAAATGCACAGGTTAACACGCAGGGCCATCATAACCGCACATGGATTCTGAAAGTTCAGTGTTACATAGATGTAGCAATAGCTGCCGCCAGAACCAGCAAGCGGTGGAGATGTGTCCTTATGCGACTTGATCAGAGATTATGCGCCTCAGTGGCTTGGACTTGAGTCAATGGGCTGTATTCATGAGTGTTCGATCTTTGGACAAGAAAGAAATCACAATCTCCCTGCGTGGAGTCTTTTCATGTCATGTTTTACTGTCATTTCTCTACACGTCGGCTTTCACCGTTAACCTTTCAAAGTCATGTATGGAGCAACTGAACCCACACTGATTCCATGAGCACATTTTCCATGCATTTCCCCATAGACTTAAAGAGAAAAGAAAACAAGTCAGAAGAATGGTGAAAATTATCCGACGTAACTCATATACCATACAGGTTTGCTTAGAATATAAAATAATATAAAACCTTACAAACTGAAAAGTATTTCTCCTTGTTGTCAAGTTTTTCCATTTTCTTTCATTTAAAATAAGTGCTTTGCTTGAGCAATCGTTTCCGCCATAACAACTCTAAAATACAACTCTCAAAGTTCCCTTTTATAGCAGTCTATGTCAGTGTGAATATTTGCCCATTGTTTCAGCTGTAGTTCACCTAAGGCTCAAAGTTACGGGCTACCCTGGAATTAAACCTTGTACCCATATAATTTGGAACATTGGAGATCGAAAAAATAAATAAAATAAAAATATTCACCACACTCAAGAACTCATATTAACTGTTGTTGACTTGAGTCAACAACAACGTAATTCACTTTCAGCTTTTTGTGTACAAGACTTCCTACTGGCTCTTTTCAATGTTGACCCCATAATAGGCACTAACTGGGCTCCAAAGCTAAGGATAACATTGCAGTGGATTGTGTAATACAGCTTACGCTGTTTTATTTGGCAGCTGCATAGTGTAAGCTTATTTTAGTGTTTTACGACCAATGTTTTTGCAAGACTGTCTTTTCTATCTTTCCAACTATACAACTATATCAATGCTTTTTCCTCCATAAAAGCGAGGGCAGCATCTTTTTTTTTTCCATCTGAATCTCACTTGGGGCATTATGCTGTTTTTGTAGAATACCACATTTACTTTTATGTGCACTGTTGGGGTCTATATAGAGAATAACAAAAGTACTGTCTTGAACACACAGGATTAAGAAAGCAAGTTTTACTTTCTGAAGGACTGAAACGTTGTACTGAGCAGTATCTTTGTGATTTTGCTCTGAGCATGAGTCCTTTTGTAGGAAGACAATGTTTAATATAGCATCTGCTTTTCACATTAATGAGTCAATCAGAATGAATCATGTTCCACTTACAATGATCATCTTCATGAGGTTTCCTGTTTGTTTTTAGGGGAAATGACTATCTGGACAAAGAGAAATATATAACTCCATATCTGTAAATCTCCGCCTATTCATTCATTGCATCCTGAATAGATACGTAAGAATAGGCCTACTGCTTTACTCCATCTACGTTCTTGGCCTTTGAGTGAATCTTGTCACGCTGAGGTTTTCTGATTTCTCATAAATCAGGAAAGGATCCAGGTTGAATGTCTCTCAGTTGGCCTGCAGTGTGATCGCTGATTTTCCCTCCAATGGCGCTTGATGCAGCTGCAGCCTAAAATAGTCCCACCCCACTCTGCGCTGGGAGGAGTGCTTACTTAACCCCGGAGACCCTGTCCCAATGTGACCTCCTATAAAAGGGTGCTTTTGATTTGAGTGAGATGTTTGGGATCCTAAGGAAACAGTAGATTTTTTCCTGGCTTCTAACATACAAAATCATAGAGTTTTGTGTCACACCAGTGGCCATAATGCTTTGCTCAATCTGTCTGTGTCTTTTTACTGGATCCTGCCTCCCATCTTGCCAGTTACCTGTCACTGCCTGTTCTCCCAGCCCATTGGTTATTCCCTGTGCAAATATTTACTAAGTGCCGTGTTGCCTACAGGGGCGGGATGTTGCCTCCCACTTGTGCCTTTATTTTCATATCTCCAGATGGCAGTGTGCTGAAGAGGTCCACGCTGCCTTTGTCCCATATTTATTGCGTGGCCTGAATTCAACAGAAGTGGGATGCATAGCCGAGCCTTTGCTTCCCCAGCGGTGCTTTACTGCAATCAAAGAGTATTCATCTCCCTCTTTGCCCTCCCTCTTGCAAAGCCATTTTGGCACAGTTTGGCTCCGAGTCTCCCCCTTTCCATCCACTACTTCACTGTTCCTAGCCATTTCTATCCTCATTTATATCAGGGGCACATCTCCCAGTGGAAAAGAAGTCACAGCATACACATTGTTTTTTATTATTATAGTGGCTTAAAGGTGAGAATTAAGTTAAGTGCAAATCATATGAGGAAGAGCACGCTTTCCTGTACTTGGTTAAATTCTGCACATTTTGCTTCATGGTTTGCTCAATTAAATCTGGGAGGGTACCCACAGACTGAAAGTGCTATCTCAGAACACAGAAGCTCACACACAAAAAGTCACTAACATGAATCGAAATGACAAGAAATTGTCAGTTTTTGTTTTTTTTTCTTCAACAAAGATATTTCCTCCTAGAAAATAATGTTCTGGAAATTATGAAGCGACAACTTGCAGTTCATTGTTTTGTTTTGTTTTTTCTTTTTATATTGTGCTTACTCCAGAAATCATAGCACATCCCCTCTCTGAGATTCTCAAAAATATGTATCAGATACAAAAAAAAAAAAGTGATTTCATGCTTTAATTTAAGGAAATCTACT
Source organism: Neogobius melanostomus (assembly GCA_007210695.1). Taxonomy (NCBI): domain Eukaryota; kingdom Metazoa; phylum Chordata; class Actinopteri; order Gobiiformes; family Gobiidae; genus Neogobius; species Neogobius melanostomus. Next base: position 2,254,966 of record VHKM01000073.1, on the reverse strand, counting down.
GTGTCAAAAGGTCTTGTAAACTATGGTTATCAGAGCATTCAAGTTATCGACTAACTTCGTGTGAGCTGATGATGGTGTTTTTTTTTTGTTTTTGTTTTTTTTTACTCTGTCAAAGCCTTCCATGTCTGTGTTTACAGCCCTGTCATTTGGGCTCTGTTGACTCCCCGTGGTGATTCTTCTAAAAGGTCCATTATTGTAACTACAGTTTGGCTGGATAGAAAGTGCCATTTTCCAACACGTTTTTGCTTTTAGTGACTGACCTTTCTCTGCTGCCTGCGTTCACAACCACATCAATGATGACGTGGTCAAAATACCTTGTGGTCCAAAATATGTTTTTGGTGTAATCTGCTGTCAGAAACAACACTTTGGTTTAGGTGATACTGTATCTGTTCATAAAAATAAATAAAAACGTTCATACTTTTTCCCGCCTTGCGATATTGACATGACGGTTTGATAGTTTGAAGTTAAGTCAAGTTCACTGCATACATTTCTGTCGTCTAAATAATTGATTTTACAATTAAAACAAAAATATAAAAGTCGGTATTATCATTATTCCTTAAAACATGCATCTTATCCTTACAAGTAAAGACAGTCGAGATCCCTTCCTGCTCTTTATACAGTAACACTTAGCCAAGAAAACCTGAGGCAGTGCTCTTTCATTGGAGAGGTTGCATCTGTTACAACACAAACATAAAAAAACAACAAAAAAAACAATTGTGTGCTATAAATACCACTGCAGAGTGTAAAATAAATCAAGATAATCAAAAAAAAAAAAACGGGTTTTGGGTATTGAGCAATAGGGTACTGGCAGGAGTCTGGATGTCTTATGCAGGGGAAGTTTATTCCTTTCTGAATTATGGTTGAAAAATAGGAAGAAAAAACAATGAAATATATAAATCTTTACTTGACTTTGAGATTTAGAAGCGTGAATAATTATAATTTCAAGATATTTTTTCTGTTTATTTTTTTCATATTAAAGGTGCATTACGCTATTTATATGTGATAAAAAAAAGTATTCATATTTGTGCGTATTTGACCTCGGTAGGTAGCTTTTCTGGTGAGAGGGTCTATCGGCAGTGAAAACCTTCCAACAATTGATCCTGGAGCGTAGTAAAGGCTCCATGCTGACCACTGATACAGCAGCTGGGTCACTACAAAGTCAAATATGCACAAATAGCAGGACAGAGACAATATATGCGGCCTGCACCTCTGTCAGCATAACCTGTGGCGGCCATGACTGTCTCAGACTGTCCGTGGATCCTGTGCTCAGCTCCAAAAGGCCGTGTATCAGTTCCTCGCGTGTCCCCGACGAGCGGCCTGTCATCCCCAAAGTGCAGTTTGTGCACCAGTGTGGAGCAGGATCGAGTTGGTGATCATTGGTCAATAGCGTTGGAAACTGATTCATAGCCCAAAGGCGCAGATGTAGCGGCAGAAGATCAGACTTAGTGTGAGGAACGCAAGGTCGGTTGTGCTGCTCTTTGTCGAGACGCAGGGCATACAGAGATGTTCAGAGGCTGCAACTACTACACACGCCCCGCCGTACTTTTACCGGCCCACGGCTTTTCTCGCTGCCCACCCACAAATTAGATCCTGGCGCCGCTGCTGATTTTAAGCATTAACTTGATTACATTTAAGGGTGAAAATATCTCCCAAAAACATACATTTGAATTTGCTCGCCTCTCCTCAAGCCTCTAACTGTCTCCATGTTGCTACCTTGCTTTGACAACAGGTAGCCAAATAAAGATGACATCCATTTTTGATGCGATACTTTGTTTTGATAAACCATGGCAAACATAGCATTGTTGTTTTTAGCTGAACACATTTGACAACTTATTAATGGTATTCCACAATGTGCCTTTAAGAACCCTTTTAATAACCCTTACGCAGATCAAACCATTGGTGCTTATACATTGTTTCCAACCATGAAATGTTTTGACAATGTCTACCTAATGAAGGGACAGGATATCAGAGTGATAGCACTGTCCTTTGCGAACAGAGGAGCGATCACAGCCCACCAACAATCTCTGCCTTCAAAGGAGCATTAGTGGTTCCATTAAAATCCTGTCAGCCTTTTTTTCCTCTTTATACGGCTGTCGGCGGCGTCTAAAGAGAGAAGAAATCACAACCATTCAAATGCTAAGTGACTTTAACACTCTGGAGAATATTAGAAAAGGAACAAACGGCTCTATCATCGCGCATGGGAGAAATAGATGAGACCAGTGTTTTTGAATATACCTTTGCAGTATCTCGTCACAAGCCATTACCCTTGTAAGGATCTGGAGTACCTGCCACATACTGCAGACAGCACAGTGTCACTCTTTATTAAGACTTAACCATGTGCAAGAAGGGACGCTGGCAGCTGCCTTGGAGATTGTCTTGTTGATGCTATCACGTCGGCACATTTTAAATCCCTTTTGCACCCACGCCTTTCAGACATTATAAGGAATGAGCTTATCATGTCCGCGAATAAATCAACAAGGTAATTGCAGCCAGGAGTGCTACACTCTTGGGCCACGGGACAACGGTTTATGAGTAGGGGAAGATTGGAGGGTTAAAAGGTCGACACAGCGCTATCCATCACTAAAAGAAATCTCTTCTAAGGGTTGTTTTTTTGTGCTTTGCAGGTCACAGATGGAGGGACGATCAAGCAGAAAATCTTCACATATGACGCTATGTTTAATACCAATTACTCTCACATGGAGGACTACCGCAGACGGGAGGACCTGGTGTACCAGTCAACTGTTAGGTAAGGTTTGAATTTCCTCGCCCATTGATTAACATTCATGTTTTAAAAATTTTCAGTTTTTAAAATACTTTGAGTGTGAATAACTTATATAATATATCTACTACAGTTACTGTTTTTCTATGTTTTATTTTACTCTCATAACTGCAGCCTCTGTGTCACTTAGCATGCTTCCTGAGTGCTGCCTTTGTATGTAGCACATGTCTTTGCTTTTTTTCTTGGTGTGTGGTGTTGACTTGCCGGCGGAGGATGATTTATCTGGACAATCCCACAATCCCTTTGGGATGGAGCACACTCACATGCACACAGATGTAGAAATGTGGACTCCACACATTCATACATACACATGTTGGATAGTGTTAATATTACAGGCAGGTATTCATACCAGTGCAACAATGTTTGACTCTGGTTAGTCATCCTCCCCATTTTGAAATTCCAAGGAAAGCTTTGGCCAGAGGGCACATGTCAATTTTGATGACGTACATTGTTAAAATGAATCATTTTTCTTTTCTTTGTTTGTCATTACTATTTATGTTCAGTAGCCTATGCTTACGCTGACGATAAAAAAGCAGCAATACTTATTTATATTACTACTTTTTTGTGTGTAATTTTGACCTTTTCAAAATACACATGTACACATTTTAATGTCACTGCAGTGCAGCAGTGATGTTTCGTCTCACTCTCCTTCCAAAATGGAAGACTTCATTAGTGATTTTGATACAGTGTTTTTCAGATATTCCGTCTTGTCGAGTGGTGGCAGCTATTAGCAGTAATCTTCCCAAAGAAAGGAAGCAGCTGTAACTATACAGAAAACTGCCAATGCACAGATTAGTCATTGTGAGACAAATGATAGATGTGTCATGTTATAGACACTATAACTACTGCAAAAAAGAAAGAAAAGAAAAGAAAAGCGGCCAGGCTGGTCGAATAGGGCAAAGTGTGGTTTTTTTAAAGGCCCTTTTCAAAACAAATTAACTTACAAAGTGCTTTACATATCCCATAAAACAAATAATGATATAGTAAATCCACAATATGGATAAAACAAAAACATAAAAACATGTACAAGACATTAGATCAAAAGTAACACAAACATTGGGTTATAAAAGCAATACTGTAAAAGTGAGTCTTTAGTTTAGATATAAAAGACAATTACTTTAATCTCTTCAGGTAAGGAGTTCCACAGTTTGGGGGCTCTGAATGCAAAGGGACAGGGAGAGGTAGCTAGGGAGCAATCAGGACTTTAAAATAAGAAGTAAAATTCTAAAATAAATTCTAAACGTTCCTGCCAAACAGTGTAGGAACGCTAGGAATGGAGCTTTTGATGCTTAATGTAAAATTATGACAACCTTTTTACCAATAATTTATACCCAAATTGTGCATATTTGAAGGGTGTTCTCCATGTATTGTTGTATAAGGGCATCAGAGTCAAAGCATTCAGTACATGTCAAGAACATTTCTAAGCAAAAGGGAATGAGCCCAGCTCTCCACATACCAGTGAAGTGCCCAACCAGAAGGTGAGGTCAGAGGAGTGCTCCATCACCCCAGCCAATGCCCTCATGTCCTTTGCCTAAGTCACTGCTATGTCAGAGTCCATCACCATCCAAGAAATGCTGTACAACAACTCAGCACATTAAAGGAGAAAAGTTTAAAAGGTGTTGACATTGCTGGAGGACATACTTGAGACAATGTTCAAAGGACATTCTATGTTTCTATGCGGGTGCTTCTCTGCTCTGGTATGTAAACAGGTAGTATGAGAGCTGGTTAAGACGTGCTGATAGAATGAATCATAAAAAAGTGAATTATTCTATGACAATATAATAATAATAATAATAATAATATATTTTACATATTGTGCATAAACTGCGTTATAAAAGCAGTGTATAGCTGCTGAAGAGGTTACAACCTATCAGAGCTGTTTTGTTGTGCATAATATTGTCATCACAATCCGGGCGTTTGACAAAGCGTGTGTAAATCTATGTTTTTCTCTTGATATTGTCCACGAATTGCTATGCAGTCTCTAACCTGCAAAGAAGTGGCATGCTGCGGGTCCTGTTCTGGTGTCTGGCCGCCCTGTTCCTGTGTGTCGGTCTTGGCCTCTCTGTGCCTCTGATACACTCTCAGTTCTGGAGCTGACGCTGATTTGGCACTGAGCAGCTCACACACTGTATATCAGTGTTTCTCAACTATGACCCACTTTTGGGTCTCAACCCAAAATTCATATTCGTATAGACCCTTAAACACAGCACTGGTCTGATGATTCATTATCCTCAAAATAACCTATAACCAGTGGTCCCTAATCGTTTTTCACCCATTTTACGAGTGGTTATATTGGTGGTCCATTGTACCTGACAATTCCCTGGCTTGAAGTCAATCCATTTATGCAAATGACTCATGAATATAAATCTGTCGTGAAACCTGCAGTGAGCATAATGCATTGTCGAACTGGAAAACAGTATACTAGGGATTTAAAATGCAATTCAGGAAACTGAACTGAATTCAAACTGGTGCCTTCTATACTGTCCCTTTTACACATTATTCCACTATTCTAATGCTAATCAATTGCATAACCCGATTCCCTCAAATTAATAAAGCAGTCACATAACACGCATAGTGTAAAATTCATCTATGGATTTTTACATCAAACAGGAAAAGGTGCTTTGTGTATAAAGAAGCGAGAGATTAGCTTCATCAGCAGTTACTGTAATGTAAGCAGCCGACACAAAGCTAATCATACCTCTTGTGGCGCTCTAAGAAATCCTGCCTTATCCTTGTCATTTTGCTGTCATGCATTTTATTCCACAAATATGGCTGATTATGCACACAGCTCCTCCGGCTCTTGCGGTTTATAGTCGAAGTAGCAGCAGTGGGAGAGTAGTCGAGATTTTGGTGAAGAGCTTTGAGATTCTATATTCAGTCTGTAAAGTCAGGTGCGTTTTTTGTGAGGCAGGAGTGGAGAGGAGAAGCCTACTCATAATGTTATGTCATTCTTTCTTTCAAATGCAACTTCTGTGCAGAATTGATCCAACGCTGCTGAGCTGTATACTGCACTCCTACAATAGCCTATTTCAATATTTATTGACCTTTCTTTATTTGCTTTGTTACATAAGAATTCCACCGTCTTATGACTAAAAATCAATCAATCAATCAATGTTTATTTATAGAGCCCTTTACAACACTCAGGGTGCCCAAAGTGCTATACAGTAAAATCAAGGCAATATCAAATTGAAATAAAACCATATTAAAACAATTAAATTGTTCACATAGTGAAACAATATAAGAAATAAAAATAAAATGCAGTTAAGTAAAATGTCACTGTGTTTCAGAGTATTAAAAGGCGGCCTGAATACAGTAAAACACTTTAAACCTAGATTTAAAAAGGCCAAAGTCAGAGATGTTATTCATTTCAGGGGGCAGCTTATTACAGAATCTGGGCCCAGGGACCAAAAAGGCTCGATCAATCAATCAATCAATCAATCAATCAATCAATGGGTTTTGTATAGCCCAATATCACAACAGGAGCTGCACCAAACATTAAGGCAATAAAACAGAACAGTAAATAAGACAATGTAAAGTTCAAATGAGGTATCCAGGCAAACATAAAGTCCTAATAACCATGGACGGACAGGCTATAGAGACCCAGGGCCGATGGGAGTCCCTGTGCAGACGGCCAAGATCGCAGAACGTCCGGTCCTTATCGGAGCTTCAGTTCTTCTTGTCAAATCCATATAGGCAAGGTTCCTCCATTCGGTGGGGTTTCTTCCTTTGAGGGGGTTCCTCCGTTTGGCAGGGTTTTCCCCCTTCGATGGGATACCTGCATTTGACGGGGTTCTCCGTTCGGCGGGATTCCTCTGTTGGATCACCCTGTGTTTAGACTCGGTTATGGCGACTTCCAGCAGAAGCTGATCTGACAATCTCAAGGCTACGAACATGCAGGAGTTCGGGAAGGTAGAGAGGGACGTGGCCATTAAAGGCTTTAAAAACAAACCGTAAGATTTTAAAACCAACTCCAAAAGAAATGGAAGCCAATGCAAAGAAAATAGTGCCGGGGTGATGTGCCGACATCTGGGTGTATGTGTTAAAAACAGACTGCAGCATTTTGCACCAATAGGGGACGTCAGAGATGTGACTAAACTTCAAAATAAAGTGCATTACAGTAGTCTATTCATGATCTGATAAAAGCTTAGAAAGTTTTCTCAAGGTCTGTGCTGTTTAAACAAAGGCTTTACTTTAGTTAAAGGACGCAACAGACAAAAACATGCTCTGACGTGTCAATCTATTTATCAAATCTAAAAGAGTTGTCAAAACAACAAAACAACCCCAAGGTTTTTCATAGCTGATTTGAAGTTAGACGACAACAAACCAAAATACAAAAGGGCGGAGCTGTTCTCGCTTAGATGGAGGAAATTCTGCAGTTTTATGTGAAGGAATAACTGCTGCAAATAAATTTGCCGATGATCTGCATAGCAGTGAAATACTAAATTATAATTGGCAACAATGGACAGCAGTGACACCAGAGAAAACAGAATTGGGCCCATTGGATTCGCCATCATGTTTCGTTTGTGTCGGGTCTTGGAAACTCACTTCATAGTGTCGACTAAAGACACAAACACACATGTGTAAATGAATATAGTTACTATTTACTATTTACTAATGGGAATTACTGGGAATTACGGATAAAAGTAACACAACTGAAGGTTACTTCTTTACAGACATATACAAACATACAGGTATAAACTGTGGCGTAAGAATCTGGAAAGTTTCTAAAAAAAATCGTTTAGGTCATGTCTGACCAGGGGATCGAAGTGAGATTAAACAAAATCATTATATAAAACGTTGCTGCTTGTCTCACTACTTGCTAGAAAGTAAATTTAGCAGAATTTAGGTTTAGGAAAGTTGAGGATCATATTCCCATTTTACTGGCTAATGTTTCTATTAAATGTTTCCGGAAAATGTGCGGACATTTATTGGGAATATTCCAACCCATATTCAGCCCATTTTTTACCAACACATCTATATTACTACTACTGGGTTGAATAAGAAATTTTATTTGACTGGGGACCCCTTAGTGGACTGAAAAAATCCCAAGCTCTCAAAGCATAAGCATGTTTATTTACCTATGTACTGTAGTAAGAAGTTTTTTATTTTATTTAACCCTGCCAGCAATGTATGCCAGCATGTAGTATTAAAAATTCTAAACTTTGAATAATAAATCATTAGAAAATGTGTTCCCAGTATATAATATTATTCTCTCATTATCCAACCTCACAGCTAGCTACAGGGATAGAATCATTCACCTGAAGTTTTACATCCCTATAGATAAATCAATCAATCACACTTTATTTATAAAGCACTTTTCATACCGAAATATATCACAAAGTGCTTTACAGATTACAACATTTAAAACAGTGCGCCCGGCACTCCCTCCCATCCCTCTGAATATATACAAACATTACACACACACTCAAACTTTTACCCCACCGTCAACGCACACACCCCCTCACTCACTAACTAACTCACACACGCACATGCACACACACAGAATAAATAAATAGATACATAAGGCTGGGTACAGATGGACAAGTGTGGAAACCCCAGTCCAGCGCAGCTACAGGGCACTGATCCAAGAGAGCCCAGAGGAGGCGCAGCAGAGACACCACACCTCCACCTGAGCACCCACAGGACAGCACCCTTCAGAGGAAACACTGGGAAAGCCTAAAAATATAAGAATCCATCTATAAACACTCATAAGAGTTTAAAATCCAGAAGTAAAGCAATTAATGAAGCTAGAAATATATATATATATATTTATAATATATGATTAGGACTAAATAAATAGATGTCAGTTAAAAGCTAGGCTAAAAGGTGGGTCTTGAGCCTGCTCTTAAATACATGAACGTTCTCTGCGGTCCTGAGCTCCTCCGGCAGGTCGTTCCAGAGGCGAGGGCCATAATATTGGAAAGACGCCTCGCCGTGAGTCTTTCTGTTGACTTTAGGAATAACTAGGAGACCCCTGCCAGAGGAGTGAAGGGGCCGTGAAGGTTCATAAGGTAAAAGCAGTTCTGAAAGATAAGAAGGCCCAAGACCATTAAGACATTTAAAAACCATTGAAATCTATGGCTATGTTCTTTAGATGGTAAAAACCCATCTTTGTGATATTCTTAATGTGTGGAATCAAAGTCAATTCAGAGTCAAAAATTGCACCCAGGTTCTTCACCTGTGAGGAGGATTAAAAGACAGTGACTGTAGTTTGGGTAAAAGTTTCTCTCTCTGAGCCTCAGGATCGATGACTAAAACTTCAGTTTTGTCCCGGTTAAGCTGGAGAAAGTTTACTGCCATCCAGGATTTGATCTAAAATGTAGTTAAAAAGTGCGTCCACTGGCCTGGTGTCATCAGGAGACATGGAGATGTACAACTGTGTATCATGAGCATAACTATGAAAGTTGACTCCATGTCTCCTGACATGGAGCAAGTTAGAACTGTTCACCTTCTTTGGCTTGAAAATCAATCTCACAACCTATTTCCCAAAGACATCTCAGTAAAGTGCTAAATACCTGGCCAAAAAACACTTTCTTGAGTAAAAATAACAACCCTGTCTAATTGGGACATCTATTTCTGGCTGCCAATATAAGCACTCTTTACATTCAGCTCCCTTACCTCCTTCTGCTCTCTGCATATCCCGGTATTATCTTATCTCTTCGTCTCATTCTCTCCCCCTCTTGTGTTGCCTGGAACTCATGAATACAGCAGTCAGGATGGTGGATAACATGGCTTAGTTTGTAAAAACAAAGCAATAGGCTACATCAGCATTTCCTATTATGACGGCACCCAAGACAAAGCCAATTACCTCCCCTCACAGAGAAACTCGCGGTGCTCGTCTCACCATTTCAGCAGCTACAGAGAAAAAAGCCATGTGTTACACTGATCCCTCGAGGAAGCGCTGGTAGACACAAGCCTTTATATCTCCAGGTGCCCGCCAGCTTTTATAGACACAGCTTTTTCAAACACTTGAACTGGTTAGTTCATGTGTTTTTTTCTTCTGTTTTGATATGCAATGGGATCCTATGCCAATTTTAGGGTATTTTATCGGCATGTACTGTATCTAAACCAATTTAACGATCTGATACGAAACATCACACTTTTTAGTCTGCTGTTTTCGCTGTGTGTGTAAAACAGTGTTTAATAAGGTCTCTTTATCTTGCAAACAGAAGAGGCAGGAGTTGTGGGGTTGAATGTGGAAGTGAGAGCAGATTATTGACATAGTGAAAGCGTAGGCCTGTAATGTGTTGGTTCAAAAACGTGTAACAATAACAACCACCAGAACAGCAAATATGTTCAGACACTGTGTTGACAGGTGACTTTAGTGTTAAAAGCCAGACCTGTGAACATGAAGTGACCGCGGACAAAGAATTTCATGTAGCAACTTTTGATTTTTACGTTAACTTTACATGAGAAAAGTACATCCCCCAGCTGGAATTGTGAAACTATGTTTGATTCATATTTCCCATCACACAGGTGGCAAGGATAAGAGTTACTGTTTTTGTAGAATAAATCACAGAGGCTATAGGTGTCTGGTGGCACCTCCGTCTGATTATCACTGTTGACACACCAGCAGAGAAATGAATGCAGATTGTGTTTTTTTCTCCGATGGACCCAAATGTCGACTATTGTCTCTGAGCCAAGAAGTAATCCTGAGGACAATAGCTGGCTCCATAATGTTGTGACTAGTGCTACTTAAGCAGACACTCCCAAGGACATCAGAGGACTTTTGTATGGTACAAATCATCAAGACTTGGTCATAAAGGTTGTTATAGTGATAAAATACATCGGTGGTTTAATCATTGTAGGGTTTACGCAGACTCACGTTTATTATTAGTGTAAAATATCACAAAATGAAAATACTAAAGGTCACCATGTATTCCTTACACCCTATGGGCAGCTCCAAAATAATAAAAGTAAGAAACACATTGAGAAGTGTTTACCTCTCTGCCATGACGCACAGCAAATGCTTTATTTCCTGTTGCTTGAAAAAAAATAATGTCTGTTTATTTTCAATGAAGGTACTTGAGTGTTGAGTGAGTACAGAAGATGACTCAAGTACCTTCATTGAAGATGGACAACTCCTGTACGACTGAGAACTTACACAGACGTCTGTTTATTTTGTCAAGAAGATTTTCATATCTCTTTATTGGATAATACCTCATCGCCATACCATAGTCTACATGTCAAAACCAAATGATTCCCTTTTTTGCAGTGACAGTGAAATCTGTGATATTGTGATTTTCATTTTCATATTAAATCAAATTGCTGTGTTTTCTTATTCCTTTTACTTTATTCCTTGCAGACTGCCGGAGGTTCGGATCTCGGACAACGGGCCTTATGAATGTCATGTGGGCATTTACGACAGGGCGACGAGGGAGAAAGTCGTGCTAGCATCAGGGAATGTTTTCCTCACCGTCATGTGTAAGTACCACCACATATCACTGCTAATGAGACGCTTTTACTGTTGCTGCCTCTATACGCTGTCACCTGGACCAATGCTGGCTTCAAAGGCAGAGAGGCACTGCAGACAGAGACAGTGGTGCAAGCCTTAAGGCAGGACACCCAACCCTCATGATCACTCTGCAAAGTGCGACTTCTCCAGTTTGATGTGGTGCTCCGGGGGTGATGCTTTACTCCTGATAGTGCACAGTTATTTTTAGCTTGCAACAAGGAGTGAGTGTGCTGCATTGCACAAGCATATGTTGCATGCTATTTTGCCTAATGAGGGGTGATGAGGCAGTCAGATTGTTCCTGGGTACTGTCATGGCAATACAATTGTAAAAATACATCTTGAGATATACATCAGGATGATTTTGATAGACACGATCATGGCCATTGCTGTATAAAGTCATGCTATTTTTGTCCAAGTTTGTACTTGTACAGCACAGTAAACTGAGGATAGGGTGAGATGTGTTCTGTAAGCCATCTGTCAAATGCAATCCTCTTAGAACCAATGCCGTCATGTGATGTCACCTCAGCACACACTCAAGACTAGACAGCCGCTTCACTTGTGTCTGTCTTTAAAGAAAATCTGAAAACCTCTTTGTAACAAGCTGAATCAAGGATATCAGGATATAATCTGTGTCTTTTAGCTGCAACTATAGTTTCACCATCATAGCTAAAATTAACTTCAGATTTTATTGTTACAAATGCAGTAGTAAAATGGTATATGGTCACATTTATATAGCTCTTTCTACCTCCATTAGGCACTCAAAGTGCTTCACATTAAGGAACCAACCACCCACATTCATTCATATACCAGTGTCAGACACTGGAGGCAAGGTGGGTGAAGTATCTTGCCCAAGGACACAACCACACCTGCACCGGTGCACCTGCGGGATTCAAACCTCCGATTCTCCGTTCACAAGACGACCTGCTCTACTATCGACGCCACTGTTGCCCCAAACGCTTGTATTACGCATGCAGTAAATCTATTTTAACAACCATTTATATCAACATACCCTTTCTTCACTGCTATTGTTACACAAGCATAGACAAGCTTTTGTGGCTATTATTTGTGTGAGCCGCAGCCATCTCATTGATGTCTCCCTGATGACAGCCGCTTCACTTGTGTCTGATGTATCAGTTCCAGCAGCTAAGGCGTGCTGTTACCCTTGTGGTCAAACGGCTAATTAGCAAAAGCGAAAATGTTCGAAGGAACACAGTCGAGAGACAGAGTCTGCATAACAATAACTATGTGTCTCAGTATCACTTGGCTATAAGCTGTTTTGTCAGTTGCATGCTTTACCTTGTACACATACTGTTGTTGTTTTTATGTCCGTTAGAAAGCTTCATCCAAAAGTATTGTTGATGCTACACCATGGCATGATAACCTTAATGGAGTGTTTTTGTTTTTTTTTTTTAAGTTTCACTTATTTTTTAATTATTTTTTTATCTGCAGCACTTGAAACTGTATCCTACTATTTGAAACACATGCAATCATCAGTTGATACAAAAAACATGTACAATAGTCCAGGATGAATGAGAGTTTGTTTCTGAGTGCGAGTGATGAACAACGGAGGGAATTAGCCCAAATGGCTACAATCCGTGTTAACATGCATGTGTCCCATGTGTTCAACATGGACTGTCCCAACCCCAAATGAACAAACTATATCACCCAACATGTAGTAAATGATTTTTTAGTGATGTAACAATTAATAGAATTTAGTTCAGAGTGAAAAACCACTAACTTCTATTTTATCAAATGTCTATTTCCAAAATCTATGTAAATAGAGAAAACTCCATTGTAATGTGGAAAGTCCTTCGCTCAAATGGCTCTAAAATTACCGCGGGACTAGAGAATAAGAAAGGCCTCTGGCATGGTGGCTAATTGCTGTCTAAACTGAAACAGAAATATTCATAACCTATTAGTGTGTCAAGTTCAGTCGGAAGCAAAGCAAAGAAGAAGGGGGGGAAGAAAGACTGAAATGAGAAAGGAAAAAAAAGTTAATTAATAGGAAACAGTACATGAAGAGTATTTAAATTTTTTAAAGGGCTTCATAAATAGGAATTATCATTTTAATGAATCCCCGCCAAGAAATTCAATCATCCAGTTGAGGGAGACTAAACCTTGAACTGCGTTACCTCGAAAACTGTCCTTCACTGTCTGCAAACTTCGAGAGTCTTTGCTCCTTGCCCACGGCCTAAGCATATGTTGACTTTTACTAGCCTTCGGCATGTTCAGTATTATAATTATGACCACTTCAGCAATAATTAATGCAAAGGGAGGGGAATCATAGTTACTGGCTATGAGCTTAAAATATAGCACTAATTAGATGTGCTTTGTTTGTGGATGTACATTAGATCCCCTTGACAACTGCACTGCTCAGCTTTTATCTCAATAATGTGGAACATGGGCAAAAATATGTAGCTCTAAAAACTGGGCCATTTCACCATGTTCAGTGCGAGCTATTTTTTCCCTTTGCCCTCGTGAGCCCACATGCTATTGTCTTCTCTTGCTACATGCATTTTATTATTGTGCCGTATATTCTGTTATAACGAGCTACCTGATTGTTATCAAAACCAACGTCTGAAGAGGGAGAGGGGAGAGGTCCGCGATGGATGAAGTCTTGTTAGTCGATCGAGTGCCCTGTCGAATCAATCTCAGCTTTAGCCTGAAGAGAATTCGTTGAACAAGATGCGTGGTGGTGGGTAGGCAAAATGACAGTCTCCAGTTTGCCCATTTGACCTACTGCCATTCTCTTTCAATTTCACTGGATTGCTGCTCAGCTGAATAACAATGGAACTGTAGTCTGTGTTGTCAAGAAAAGGAGCTATTTACATCGAGGGATCCAGTTTTGAGTCAATTTGAAATATATATAATTAAACAACTCTAATGGTGGTTGTTGTAATGTTTTAGCTTAATCAAAGATCGTTTCAATTTGATGTATTGCTGTACTCATGAACTAGATACAAACAAGAAAGAAGATGGCAGTGATATTGTGCTCTGATCAAAAATTAAACCTATATTGTAAATGATCCATTATCACTGACAGTATTATATCTGTGGTTACATTTAATTAGCAAATGGGCTATTAGCTTTAGCTTTCTATGTAAACTATGAATAATCAATCACAATCACGGTGGAAAATAATTATAGCTGGGTCTACTGGTATTCCACAATCAACAAACGTTTACCTGCTCCTCATCTCCATTAATGTAATAGGCCCATACAATGTTTTGATGTGAACGTTGAGCCATTCAGTTTTTTGTGTTCACTTAACTGGCCCATACAAAACCAGTAGATACAGTACTCCTATACAGATTGCAGAATTGAAGTATATTTAAAAAAAAAAGCTCAAGCGACTATGAATATCTAACATTGAACAAAGGCTTGCATGTTATCACTGGATTTCTCCACTCTGCTATTATTACAATGTAATGTATTAGATTATTCAAATTAAACAATGCATTCAGCACCTATAATAAAAGAGATTCTCCCCACAGAATCTGACATCTCCATTGCTGAAAAGCTGTGGTAATATATATATATATTTTTGTCTTTTTGGTTGAGGAGCCAAATCAATAGCTCTTTTTCCCATAGAGGAGATGGGGTCATTATTTGTTATAACCCAAAGTCGTTCCTATGCCTCATCCCTAAGATTATACAAGGGGAGGTTATTTGTCTCCGGAGAGCTCTGTCTAACCTTGGGGAAGTCGGCACATACTGTCCAGGACACATAAGGTTGCTGTTATGTGTATCAGATGACCGCTGGTCCACCCTCCCTTTCATATAAAGAATGCCTTAATAGCCCCGTGCTTAAGCATCCTGTCACGTAATCTCACAAATAATTTGCTCGAACCTTTGCTTGGATACCCCGTCTCCAAGGCCTGATATTTACAACCGAGGTGCACCGAGGAGTTGTGGGACTAATTACCTCCTCATCCCATAAAAGCAGGATTCGCTTTGAGAGTGGGTACCGAACTTTAATCAAGCGCGGTGTATATTTAGACCCAGGTTTATAAACGCAAGGCATTAACAGCATCCGAAGGTCTAGGCCAAAACAGCACCGCACGAAAACAAATATGAGGAGAATGCCCTGACGTATTTTCTGTAAGATTCAAGTACAAGCTCAAGAACAACATCATTAAAAGCAAAATGAGAATCATCGTCATAAAAAAAACTCACTATCCACAGCTAAAGTAAAGAATGGATATAGACAGTGCTTGCCTTGTATACGGTGAGCACTTATTGAGTAAAATTAAGGCAGTTCCTTAACAAAATACGACTATGCAGTAGTGTTGCTGTCATCAAAACTATTGCTGTTCGGAGTTGTAGAGTGCTAAAGAACAATACGATGGAATCATAGAACAATAAACAGATGATAGACAGAGTGACAGTGCTGAAAACACACAAACCCATGTCTCTGTAATTCCATAGCTTTGAATTAAGGTCGATTAGAGTTAAAGCATCTATAGTTTGTTGTTGCTATTGTAAGTCAACACATCCCGGAGACTGCATTGGTAGAGCCTTGTTTTGGGGGTGGCGGAGTTTGATGGATGATGCGCCAGAGTGGGCTGTTCCCTGCGTGTCCTGTACTTATTCAAGATGTGAGGAGCCCACCTTGCCCAGAATGCACACACTGGGGAGAGCTCCTCCGAAAGATAGTGGTCGAATTCGGAGCTTTCATCCAGTATTTCTGCTCAGCTATCACACTGCTGTGAGGCTCAAGTGTTTACCTTGCGGCCTCTTGCTCGCATCTGGAGTGACCATTGGGGATTGGGGCGAAGTGCCTGCCGTGATTCTCCTGCCTGCTCTCATTTGCACTCTCAATCTCCTTCTTGATCATCAGGCATAATGGGTGATACTGTGCTGTTGTCACAAGCAGCAGTATCTTAGGTGGCTGATAAGTAAGTCGTTCAATAGGAATAAGGTTTGGCGGTTCATCCCCAGTCCTACTATTGTGCTTTGGAGGACTGGGTGAATATTTTAAATGCTGATGGGGAGCCGGAGGTAGTAGTAATATCCATAATAGCTGGTTGAAATAGAATGACTTTCTTTCCTTTCTTGCTTTGGCAAAAGGCACTCGCAAGTAGAAAAGTTTAAAAAATAAAGCACCCAATTTTACAATCAAAGGCAGGATATTATTTTACTCAAAACATCTCCTTGCAACCTTTGTTCTTTCTTTTATACCTGATAATTTTGTCAAGATAATTAGCTATGAATAAATCATGTAAACCCCGACCAGTACCTTTAAGATTTTCTGATAGAATTTTTCAACGGCATATCTCAGGCTTAAATCTCAGTGAAATGTGAAAAGACGTGTAATGAATGCAAGCAGATGAATTATAGATGTTTCTCTGAGCTAAAGCTGGGGGTGATAATTGAGGCAAAAATAAACAACCCATGGGGCTCCTCAAGGATACCTCTCCTAACATTGAACCAGGAGCCTCTGCGTCATTCAGAAACAGCACAAAGATGCTCTGTCTGCTGCACCGGTGAGCCAAGGATCGCTGGGAACAAATCACATACATGGCATTCACAGTATGAATGAAAGTTTGAAACGATTTGATTTTTCCCGAAGGTCTTCATTTTCATTTTCATGTTCAATGGCAACACTAAGCATTTCTGTCTTTTTTTAAATACTTTATCTCATTGTTTTGACGGATCAAGTCTCAAGTATAAGCTGTACAACTATGACGCTTATAAATGATCTCAGTGTAAGATGCTGAACGCAGTATTCTGTTTTGGCATATGATCATGTTGATGTGGCATGGAATCCCTGCTGATTATTTCCCATGTTCTGTTCAGTTTGCATTTGTATGCATGGCCCAATAGCAATAAGTATTATCATAGAGGGAGCCAGCATGAATCTCTACAGATTGCTTTCAAATCCTCGGCTGGAGTCTGCGGGTCTTATGGAGCCAAACGCACTGCAGACTGGCATAGTATTCATTATTGTGAGTTTGAAGTCACACTTTTTTCCTGGTTGTATGTATGGCCATTAGAAACGAGAAGGATACAGCAGTACATGAGCTATCCCGCGAGACTATAATGGTAAATGGTCTCAACTTATATAGCACTTCTCCACCTATGTTAGGCACTCAAAGCGCATTACAGCAAGGATCCACTCACCCATTCACTCACCAATGTACGCAGATACTGGAGACAAGCTGGGTGAAGTGTCTTGCCCAAGGACACAAGGACAGTGTGCACCTTCAGGAGGCGGGATTCGAACCCCCAACCTTCCAATCATGAGACAACCCACTCTACCATCTGCGCCACCGTCGCCCCATAATCTGAAGTTTATTAGAACTTACTACTAATCAATCATTTGTTGACCGCAAAATAGAAATATTAATATTACTACAACAAACAAATGTGACCCGCCCTGGATTCCAAAGACACAAGTCGGCAGCCCGTGTCTTGAGAAATACGTGAACAAAGGTATTTTGTTGAAAATTGGTGATTTTCACTTTTTTGCAGAATCGTTCAGTTGAAGTCACAAAGAAGCCTCTCCATGTTTAAGCTACCAGTATTGGTATATTTAAAAGCGTAAACGTTTATGTTCAAACCGACTAGTTTCGGAGCTTGCAGTAGGGGCGTGTCTTTGTCTGTGTGGCTTCATGACTATGCAACGCAATGCTATGTTGCTCTCAGAAGCTGCCGCTACTTACGCAGGAAAATGGATTTACCACGCAAAGGTTACTTCAGACGGGTGAGTGAAAGTTTTTTTTTTTAATCTCTGGTGGCTGCTGTGTTAATGGTTGTTTGATGAGGCTATCGTTGTGCTGTTGTTAGCTAACATGGTGTTAGCATGGAGACAGTCATGTAGTCACAAGGAATTAACCTGCTATTTACACAAAATCAAGATCTTTACAAACTTAAACTACTCCATAAATGAAGTCAGTGCATCCCTAGCTTTCAGCCACTTATTTGAGAGAGATCCGCTTCATATTTTCAGTTTTATGCCCAGATACAGTTTCTGGGTTTGTGCAGTGAAACATAAACACAATTCGATCAGGCGCGGCGATACGTTGCGATGTTGGCCTTTTCCTCTCGTGTATGAGAATGTATGTGCATTACAAAAACAGTACAGGAGTCTTTTCTAAAGTTATAACTTCAGTTATGTCTGGAGTCTGTAACTCTCTCTCAGCCTGAGGCTGGAGCTGACAGTGGGAGGGACTCGGGAGAAGCTTTGGGAGAAGCATGCAGGATTTTGACAGTAAATAAACAACCCTAAACATAAAGATTTTATTTTGAATTTTTCACTGAAAGTTCACACACAAGTCTTGTAAACATCCTGTAATTATCTTTTTGTAAAACATGAAATGCTTTTCTCTAACAATGCTGCTATACAGTGCATCCGGAAAGTATTCACAGAGCTTCACTTTGTTCTCATTTTGTTATGTTTACAACCCTAAACGTAAAGATTTTATTTGAATTTTTACTGAAAGTTCACACACAGGTAACAGACAACTGTGAAGTGAAAGCAAAATGATACATGATTCTGTTATTTTTCAAAAAATAGAAAAGTGAAAAGTGGGGCGTGCACAAGTATTCATATAGCATGACTTAATACTTTGAGATGTAAATGAGCCCTATTGTCACTCCCAACAGCAGAGAGAAGTGACAATGGCCCAAATCTTTGGAGAGCTTTTTCAGCCCTTTGGCCTTTTGGGAATTGTTAACTTCAAATCACCGCTACGCCTCCAAATATGATCAGATTTCCATGTGTTACACACCATTGGAAAGCTTGGAGACTACACTTTAATAATCTGAGAAAATCTCAAAATGCACCAGAACCGACTTGTGTCTTTGATTCTAGTGACTGGTCACAAATAAGCCTGACATAAACCAAAGTAGTGTTTTTAAATCTTAATCATCAATATGAATGGATTTTATCTCTTTATGCCATACAAGACTCACTTTACATGTGCTATCATACAGTGCCCAAAATAATGAAGTACTTAATTAAATTAAAGGCTTTAATTGCTTTGCCAAATGCATTATACTCAGAAAAAGATCACACCTGCAGTGAGAAACACTTCTGTTCTTAAATCCGGAGTAATACACTTGGAATAACATACTGAAATAGAATAGGTGTTACAGTTTGTAACCTAATGGATCCCATTGGTTACAGTTAAAGCCTGGCATGCCACACTATCAGTAGCATGGGGCACATTGGTTATATGGAATCAGTACGTAGCAGCCAGGCAGAGAGTGTCTTCTACATTTGATATCAACCTGCAAATGTGTTCTGCCGCAAAGGTGTCACTGTTTTGAATGTTTTTTGACAAGTCTATGGAATGGACTGGCCTTATTGTGGGTGTTTGCACATGAGAGGTGAATAAAAATCCCTGAAATGGGATTTCCTGTAAACAAAAAGTCTCAGAAAAGAGATGTCTATACAGCCCAGCGCAGATCCCTGAGTGTTGCACATTTTTAGCTATAACCTGTAAATGTAGAATAAGAAATACAGCATTGGGCCAGCAGAACTTTACATTTTCTCCACTGACTTACATGCCACCTACTGTATAGTGTAGTCTGTGGGCACAGTAACCTTTTAGCCTTCTTTTTTCATACACAGACATGTCTCGAGCAGACCTCGCTGTCATCATGATGCCAGTGCTGCAGGCCGTACAGAATACATGCAGACTGTTCTCCTGCTTACCAATGATAAATGTTGTGTGTAATCCCCAAAAACATCACCTTGCCTGTCATGCATTAATCATTTAGAAATGCTCCACTAGTGATGAGAAAGCATTACTCTCTGTTACTGCTGCACAACGTTTCAGCTATTTTGGAATAAAACAACCTTGGGAAACAAATATATTATTTTTGGAGAGTTATTAAAGTAGTCAGTGAGACTTCTCACTTCCAAACAGAGCTATGTGAGTCCAAGTGAATCTTATTCAAGCACAGATAGCTCTTGACCTGTAAATTCTCAACACTGTCTTGTTTAGGCCTGTGGGCTGACAGACTCAGACAGAGGCTGATAGAAATGATTTTCAGGTATTTTTTAAATTGATATTTCCTTATTTTATTGTTTCTGTAGCTGTATATCGCAGAAATAGAGGCTGTCACTTTCAGTCAAGGTGCTTATAGTTGAAACTGTCACATACATAGCAAGAAGAAACTTTCTGCAAATCAGCCTTTTTTCAAAGCGCACCACAGAAGTATCCATCTTCAAATAGTTCCCAGAGCCTTGCAGAGCATCACTTTGGAATAACCTTGTGATGTCTTTCACAAAGCCAGTCTTTGTTGCTTATTTCTCTGCAGCCTTTCCTCCCTTTAAGTGCTTCAGCACATGTACACAAGTTGGCTGGCTCACTAAGGAGGATGTCTTCATTGCTCACCACACTCCTCTGCCCAGCAAGGGTCCGTCCTTTTAAGCATGGGTGAGTGAGGAGGCAACAGAGAAAACAGCCCTGGCTCCCCAAGGACCAGTTGTATCAAAGCATGAAACAGTACTGCTGTTTACCACAAAATCACCTTGCCTTGTAACACACTGCTCCAGAGAATGAGCAGCCAGAAAAAATTCTACATGGTTGAATGGAATACTAGCTGTTGTACTGTAAATGTATTTGAATTGTGAAGAATGCTACTGGTATAGTTTGGTATTCTACATTTGTATTTATTCTATTTTTATTTTATTTATTGGGGGGAAACTCTTTTCTTTTTTTTTCTTTCATACTTTTGTCAGATAGAGAGAATGCTGAATTACAAGTTAAACACACTCCCAATTCATTTCTAGTTCTTCTTCCCTACATCCTTTCTTTATGTGCATGGCATAAGTTGTTTTCATATTTCAGACTGTGGAGTTGTTCATCACAGCAACACTGAGAACTCCCACTGCACTTTATTCACAACAATACAAATTGTTCAGTATGATGTAGTGCACATTCATTGTGCATGTTTTTGATGAATTTCCATTATGCTCTGAGGCAAACAAACATATCTTGCACTGTTTTTCATTTAGCAAAACTAACTTTCTCTGAAAAATAAGGTCTTTCACCTTAGGGAGGGCATTTTTGCAGAACTGGAATAAAATGAGATCTTATAACTCCCTCATCTGTAATATAGTGTAGCCTATGTGTCATTTGATTACTTTTAGATACCACAAGGAAATCAAATCTGTGCTCGTATGAAATAGAGTAGATTGGGTTTAGTATTGCCATTGTAACATTATGTGAAAAATTGAATCTCCCACACACTGTAAATCTTGCAAAAAAGTGATATGTATTTACAATGTTTCTGCAACTAGGCCTTCTTCAGGCAAATAAAATGCAGCTCTTCAGTCTTGGATTCAAATGGATCAAGGACGCCATAAGCAAAACCAAAACAGTGCTGAAACATGCACATAATATATATTAAAAATATATATATATAGATGTATATATATGTATAATATATATGTCATGACTGGTTTGTATTGAGGCACAGATCTGGGGAAGGGTATGCAGAAAAATTGTTGCAGTTGCTATGAAAATAAATAAAGTAACTTTTTGTTACTTTATTTATTTTCTGCACTGCTACAATGTTAATGTAAATAATGTAAATAATCACTCAAATAAAAATTCCAAATCAAAATATGTCATCCACAACGGCTTTCCTCTGCTCTGTAACCACCACGGTCCGTGTACCTTTCGTTCAATCAATTTTCAATTTGAAAACAACAATGAAATTACTCAGAAATGTGTGCTATCAGCATTTTTCATTTCATAAAATGAAACGAAATCACTCAAATTGTCACGTATTTTCATATTTCAATATGATACAAAAACGGAAAAATGAAAATTGAAATCACAGCCTCAGAGCGTCATTATTTTGTTTTATCGATTTGCGTATAGCCGGAAGTTCGGCTGTACGGTTCACATTAAGGTCCGACCTGAAACACAAATTTAGATAAAAACTAACGCGGAGATTGTATACATTGTTCAATTTTCAGTTCTTTGTCCTGGGGTATTAGCACTCCTTTATAATAATTCCTCAGAGATGGGATTGGTTATGCACGGAGGTGGCCAACGCCAGCGGTTTATTTATCAATATAATGCATACATCTTGCGCATGGCTTGGCTTGTACTTTTCAATTTGATGAAGCAAAAATTCTGATCCGTTCTGCACAAGACAGAACAAATATTCAGTATCATAAGTGATCGATGACTCCATAATGTTTCACTAATAATAATACAATTTAACCAGTTTTTTTGTTCTTTTCTTTTCCTTTTTTTTTTTTACAATAAACCGCTGTTTACTAAAGCCCTCCTTGGGGCTATAGAACTGGTCAGCTGGGGAGGTGTTCCAGGTGAGTGCGCAAATGTTGAGAGTCCTAATCTTGAACAAAAACTCGAACATCAAAGTGGAGGAGAGATACGCTCAAGGGACAGCACGACCTACGCGCCCCAGGTTGTGCCACCTTCCCAGCCTGCGAACGGCGCACTGGCCACTTGGCACAGTATGTTTAGCTCCGTGCGTAATTGTGTAAGCTCGGTCCAATCCATCTCGCAGAATGTCAGATTCTACACAAATGTAGAGAGTCCGCATCTAGGTGGACACAAGACTCGTGCGTTGTTTGAGGAGGAGAAAGGAGCTCGGGTAGTTAGCTCCGTGCATAACCAATCCCAGGAATTATTATAAAGGAGTGCTAATACCCCAGGACAAAGAACTGAAAATTGAACAATGTATACAATCTCCGCGTTAGTTTTTATCTAAATTTGTGTTTCAGGTCGGACCTTAATGTGAACCGTACAGCCGAACTTCCGGCTATACGCAAATCGATAAAACAAAATAATGACGCTCTGAGGCTGTGATTTCAATTTTCATTTTTTCGTTTTTGTATAATATTGAAATATGAAAATACGTGCCAATTTGAGTGATTTCGTTTCATTTTATGAAATGAAAAATGCTGATAGCACACATTTCTGTGTAATTTCATTGTTGTTTTCAAATTGAAAATTGATTGAACGAAAGGTACACGGACCCACCACCATCCTGTAATGTGTGGTCTGTCTGTCTGTATCTGAGTCCCACAGGATCTTTGCTCGGTCATTCTCTACCACCTTTGGAGGTGTTTCCCACTTAATTGTGGGGTTTCCAGCCCATACTCCGCAGTTATGTGCTGGATTGTCTCTTCGTAACATCAACGTTTACACTCAAATTTATTTTAATTGCAGGCTTTCATTATAGTTGCAAATTGACAACTGAAGATAATAATAGTAAGTAAGTGCTTTATTTGTCACGAAATTGCGTTCAGGTGTTGGGTTAGTCCTGAGCACGCCGCCAGTGGGGCCATCCTGACCTGCATGTTTTTGGAGGTTGGGAAAACCGGAGCAGAATGGTGACTGGTGTTTATAAGTAATGATTGGATATGGTTATTATGTGAACGGGAAAGAGGAATAAGAAAAAGAAAAAAGTACACATTTTAAATAAAATAATCAATAAAAATGTTTTTATAAATTGGTAAACTGCATACATTTCTATCTTTGTGTTATGTCTTTTTACTTTGGAAGTCTTGTAAACATCCTGTGATTTTCTTCTTGTAAAACATGAAATGCTTTTCTCTAACAATGCTGCTATAGTATGTATAGTTAATTGGGGACATTAATTCAGGAATTTGTAATGTAAAGTGTCATATTGTATGTAAACATGAGATGTTGTATCACTGTATCCGGAATGTACCGGGCGGCACGGTAGCGCAACGGTTAGTGCTCTCGCTTCACAGCTAGAAGGTCCCGGGTTCGATTCACGGGGCCTTTCTGTCAGTCTCCCGCCAGGGGAAACCAGTGAGTATGGAGTGAATGTAAAATGCTCTCATGCGAAGCGCTTCGTGACCATGTCTGTGAAAGGCGCTATATAAATAAAGATCTTCTTCTTCTAAATTAATTTTGAATATGGGGTAGACACTTATAAGCTTTCTTGCTTCGGCCTACTCCTTTTGAGTTTTCTGTTACTTTATTTATTTTCGGCACTGCAATAATGTTATTGTAAATAATCACTCAAATAAATCCAATCAATCATCAATCATCAATCAATCAATCATCAATCAATCAATCAATCAATCAATTAATTTTCACTCCGGTTCCTTTCATGTAAATTGTAAATTCACCAGAGCACCTTGTAAGACAGGGACATTACATACAGCATCCTGCATCTTCCAAACCACAGCTTTTCACTTTGTCTTTGCCATCTTGCACTCAAAGGAAAAAACGTGCTAGACATTTCTTGAAGTGGCGTGGGCACCTTTCAGTGTGGTCTCTGGCTAGCAGACATTTGACACTCATCTTTTCAGCAGCACAAAAGACAGCGCGACAGCCGATAAATTTGTGTTGAGCAAAAAATACAGCTTTAGGAAGGGCCTGAAAGAAGCCTGTGGCCACGGATCGAATGGATTTCCACTCAGTGTGGACATTTCTCAAAAGTTGGAAGGAGATGGAGGCAAAAAGGCAAAAAAGGAAACAGGAAATTCAGATAATGTCAGGAACCTTATACGTATGTGTATTTCATTCTGTTTTTCAGATTTTATGTGAATAATGATATTTTATATTCCAGCATTTAATGTTGGTATAATTTCTTCTTCATACTCATCAACCTGATTTATATTTTTAATTTTTTTTACATTATAAATTATTGTCACTTTTTAATCGGCCTTGTGATATAGAGCAATGATGACCATGGTTATTCATGTGGTTTTAGAATAAGTTTACCCTATATGTATACCACACGCAGCACGGTAGTACACATTTGCACGGTAGTGCGCTCATGCTTCACAGCTAGAAGGTCCCGGGTTTGATTCCCATCAGGGACGGGGCCTTTCTGTGTGGAGTTTGCATGTTCTCCCCGTGTCTGCGTAGGTTTCCTCCGGGTACTTTGGTTTCCCCTACGACTAAAACATGTACAATAGGCCAGGATGAATGAGAGTGTGATTGAGAGTGCATATTGGGGACGACGGATGGAAATTAGCCTAAGGCTACAATCCGGTGTGGCTTGTTTACATGCATAAGACCCATGTATGTTCATTAACATGCACTGTCCCGACCTGGTTTTATAGAAATAACCAATGACATCAGGGTTGTGGTTTCTATTCAAACACAATCCTTAATAGATATTTAATGTCATTCTGCAAAAACGCATTTTTAGGGATGATCATTTGCATTAAAACATTATAAGTTATGGTAAATGGTAATTTATGTCAAATTAATGGTCAACAAACAAACAGCCACAAACAAATTTACAACAGCAAACTCCTGTGTTAGTCCTAAGACAAAACTAACAGATATGGTTGCTTCAAGAAGGGAATAATACATGTGGTGACACGTGCTCGTGAGGGGCGTGGCGTAGAAAGATGAGGTCGACTGAGGCATGGTGTGCAGCTGACTGCAATGAGCAATTGCCATTCTTTTTCCCCTCGCTTTACATTAACATTGGGCGGCCTGATTTACTTCATTCAGCATTTTCAAGCTATCACAGGACATGCTACAAACTTTATCCCACACGAGTTCAACATTGTTCATGAACCGACTCCTGAGAGAAAGAGAACAGAGTTGAAAACAGAAGAGATCTGGCTCTGGTATTTAAGAGCACAGCGCGAGGCTCTGGGCTCTACATGCTGCAGAGTGTGATCAAAACACCAGCACATGCGCCCCCCATACCCTTGCTCACCCACCGCCACCCCTGCGTACCTCCTTTCCACGCAAAACACTTGGTCTGTAGGGGGAAAAACTCAGGGAGGGTCCGCTGTTGTACATAACTTCGCCATTCGCCATGGGTGTCTGTCCAGCCCATGCCCAACTCCCGTTCTGAACAGTTGAACGCTGAACGTTATAGTGTAAACTTTAGGCTATAACTTTCGCTCTTTAGACTCTAAAGCCAGCGTTTAGAAACACAAGATCGGGTCCTACGTGTTTTAAACCCTAAAAAGGTATTTTATTTATTTTATTTTAAATAATATATAGTAAAAAAATAAATAATAACACATATGTCATCAGTATGTGCTGTGGCGGTGTAGGGGTGTTGAGCTAATGAGAATCAATATGATAACGTGTATGTTGTGATAGTATGTTTTTGAAGTGCCTGAAACATGGGTTGAAAACCTGGGATGGGTTGAAAGCCTGGGCGAGATGGCATACACCCAGGAGCCAAGAACGAAGACAGAGAGAGGCTGCTCCACCTCCTTTAGAATGATGTGAATTAACTGCTTAAATGTAACTCTAGCAGATATGATTTTATGATGAGGAAGTCTTTGACTTTGTTGACTGACTCCACTGTTCCTCCTCATGATGTCCTGGTCTTCCAACCAAGGTCACCCCTTAAGATGTTTGGATGTTTGGATGTGTGTGAATCCGTGCTACAATCTGAGAGGTATGTCTTGCTTGTGTATTTTGGGCACCCAGATATGCTGGGAATGTCTTCTCCTGGACATATTCTGTGAAACAGTTGCCTGTCAATAAGCGCTTCCTTCTTTCAGCTTCTGTAGAAACTCAGTGGCGGGCCGTGGGGTTTCAGTCAGGACCTTCAATAGTAACCTGGGTTCACGCAGTCAAACGCATATAAACTGATCGACAACAGGTGTATGGATAAAACTGCCTTTTTGCGTGGCACTTCTTCGCCAAAGGATGTATCAACAACGCAAACCAAAGCAGCGGTGCCTCCGCCCCCAAACAACAGCAAAAACCTTCGGGAACACTCGTACTATACGGAAACACGCGACACATGACAGGCGGAGACGAGCGCGTTATAACGTGGACATTTTAGGAGATGTTTTATTGTTGACAGAGCGAGACATCAGAGATCAACTCAAACGCAAAATCAACCGTGATAAAGGGATTATAAACTTACAGTTTGGTGCAATGTGAGATGCTTT
The DNA here is from genome assembly GCA_007210695.1 of Neogobius melanostomus. Classification (NCBI taxonomy): domain Eukaryota; kingdom Metazoa; phylum Chordata; class Actinopteri; order Gobiiformes; family Gobiidae; genus Neogobius; species Neogobius melanostomus. The sequence continues at coordinate 2,227,882 of VHKM01000073.1, read as the reverse complement.
TTTAGCACTCGTAGTCCCGTACCTGTTCCCTGCCCGAGTCCCAGCTCAGCTGACGCGAGAAACTCTTCTCCTGTCCGGGGAGCCAAGCGTCTACGTCCCGCTGTTGTTCCTGCTGCTTTGCTCTCGAAGCTCTCACAATGAAGGGGCGCAAAATATCCGTGATCAGTAAATCCACTTCATTTTGCCTCGTTCGGACATTTCCAAGAGGAATATCATCTTGCCCATGCGCGGTTACATTAGCGGTTTTCCCAGGCGAACAAAACGTAGGGGAAGCTACTGAGCTACTGCAGGCCCTGGGGGCGTACTGTTAATGTACATAGAATTCTGATTGGCCGATAATTCTGTCAGTCACACTGGCTGTCAATCATGTGTGCGGCCTGACAACACAGGGCCTGCAGAATCTGTTCTGAAGTCCCTGAGGAGGAGCAGCTCACCAGAGGTGTTTAAGGCACTTTTTGAGTAGGAAATTACAGTTACACCTCAACAAAACCAATATAAGCGACTCAACTGTACATTATATAAATAAATTAGAAATTAAATGTACTATTGAGACATTTTACACTTTTTTTTCTTCATTTGGCCAGGGCCAGCAGAGAAGGCCCTGCTGGCCCTGACGGCACACCGCTGTAGAAACTAAAGTCTATCATTGTCTTCCTGGAGCCACAGGTCGAGTATGTTCTCAGAAGTTCGTACGGTGTTGGTGTCAGTGAGGCTGTTGACCATGACGTCATGGCAGTGTTTTCTGTGATATTAGAAATAGGAGGTTTGGCACTGATCGCTACAGCTGTGACTCTCAACACCAAGGGTTAGGGTTAGTTGTGTTTGTTCTGTTCCTGATAATGAAGTTTGTGCAGGTTTTTGCCGGTCGCTGTACATTTTCACCAGAGCACATTCTCAATTGTTCCATTCTATTGTGAGTGAGAGACTGTGGAGCAGAAACAGACTCAGAACCTGATGCAAAGCTTATAGAAGGGCTATTCCTGCCTTGAAACACCAGGCCACCTTGAGAGAAAACTGCCTCTGTGTTCGACAGATCATCGGAAGTACAGTATTGGATTTGTGCACTAAAAGGTTACAAGGTTGATTCAGCTCAAATAAAAAACAGAAAACAACAACTTCTGGATCATTGTCAAATAACGGTCTGAATTCCCGGTTACAGCACGACCGTTTTCTTGAAAAAAGTAAGGACCAATGATTGCTGAAGGCATCCACCCACAATAAAATCAATTTGCGATCAGGAACAAAGCCTCGCAGAGGAATTTTGAAGTGATGACGAAAGACGCATTACACCGTAATGCCCCGAGTACACCGCACTCGGGGCAGTGACCCCCAAACTGGAGGAGTGGCTACAGCAAATCCCAGGAAATACATTAGACTCTTTGCAGTTCTAGGAACTGCAAAGATACTGCGCAAAACCCTCAAGCTCCCAGGAGGAGGACCCAAGCCTGGAGGAAAAAGAGACCGCCTGCAGGAAGAGTTTTTGTTGTTTGTTGTATTATATATATATATATATATATATATATATATATATATATATATATATATATATATATATTATATTATATTATATATTATATTATAAAATTATATATTTTTTTATTCTTTTTTTTTTTTTTCTAAATATTAAGATAGTGTATTTTCTAAATACACTATCTGAAAAATAAAAATGTCTTGGTAAATGTCAACAAATTAAATTCAGAATGTAAAACCTGTAAAAGCTCAAAATAAAATGCATTTCAAATAGACTGTATTGTAATCTGCTTTTTTGGATCATGATAGTGTTTGGAAAACAAACAGAAAGTGAAAGGATAAACAGACTAGCTGTACTGCAGCAATGAAAACAAATGGAAAACCATGCTATGTCCTTTGAGAAATTAAATCAGAAGCGCTTTGTGTATTTTCTTGTTTTCCTCATGAAGTGAGGACGTCAGTCTCAATATTTGCTGGGTCCAGTAAATATTGGTAAATAAACCTCTGCACGGAAGTCGAGAAAATACAGGTGCAAGCCCATTTTGGCTGACACACACACAGTTCAAGTACCAGAGAGGCGATGGGCAATCAAAGCAATCCAATCGGCTGCTCTGAAACATTGTCATATCCGATTTGTATTCACTGGAATGCACCATACCAACTTTATTTATAAAGCACTTTAAAAGTGCCGTACACAAAACATCCATCAAATTTACAGTAAAAGTGTATGAAATAAATAGACACAACAACAACCACAACAAGCGGATAAATAGGGGTGTAATAACACCTGGAGCACTTCGACGTCCGCGCAGTAATATCGTCAAAGTACTCCAGGTGTTATTACGCCTCACAATATAGTGCCCCTTTTTATCCGTTTAGAAAATCGTCATGTTTAATTTTGTGTAACTAGACTTGGATCGTGTAAAGGCTCACGTATGTAAATAGGGAAAACGTGGAACAGCTTGGTAGCTTATAACTTTACCCCAGTTTGGAGCTATATCTTTGCTGGGAGAGGCTAAATGCTAACAACATTTGCGTGCCCTCAGTCACACAAAAGACCAGACATACGCATCAACTCGTCTAAGCTAAGGTAAGAACATATCTCAATATGTAAAAATGGTGGCCTATTCCTTTCATAGGTGACCAATTAATTTGTTTTTCATAATATAAAGATACCAATGGGCCTAATTGTATTAAGTCATGAAAGCATTTTCTCATTTTATTCATCATCCTATTACTGACTAAAACAAAGGTGCCAGTCAAGTGCAACTGTAGCGCTATTAACAGTACAATGTTGAATACCTAAAGAGCACAGGAATTATGAGGCACTTGTATAGCATAGAAAAGAACTTACCAAATTATCCATTGTACAAATTATCCCCTATATTCACATCGATCACGTGAAGGGGAAAATATCATCCCTTCTGCTTCTTTACTTTGGTAGCTCCAACTGAAAAGAAATAATAATAAAAAAGAAGCTTTTAAAAATGTGGCTACTGTTTTCAAGGTCTACTAAATTATCCTCACTAACACAAGTATAAGAGAGAGAGAAAAAACTTTGGAGTATTATTACATTGTGGTGCTAATGCTATCCGTGTAGGCCGGGGATTTGGAAGGATGTGCACTTTGTGGGCAATTAGAAGTGTGTGTTTGCCAGATACTTTTCTGTAAAAAAGAATGATTTTTTGGCTTTATATTCCATTATCCAGATGGAGCTTGTTACAGTTCGTTTGATATGGACTCGCCAACAGAACAGAAGAAAACTTTCCATACAACCTTACCTTACTTTACAATCTGCCTTAATCTGAAGTCTAGTTATTATATATAGTATGGTTTTGTAGTGTGCTGCCAAATTTGGCAACTAGCAATTGCCAAAGGCTGCTAATTATCAACCGTCCCAAAACAAAATGACAGTTTTTCGACAAAATGAGTAAGCTTTTACAAACAGTGCACACCACACGGCTGGGGGAGCACTGAGTGAGTGAGTGGTTGATTGGTTGTTGGTGGTTGGTAGGGCTTGACATGAAACTTTTTTGGTCTTTTATGTGAATGGTGGTTTTCTAAAGTTACTACACTGTAAATTCTAATTGCGGTCATTACATGAAATTAAGTGTAATAATTACTAGGGGACCATAAATCTTACCCCTATACAATGTAAGAAGTACATTTTCAAGAGAAAATTGTGATTAATTGCTTTTACATTTTACAGCAAAATGTTTCTTTTCCAAAAACAGAGTACTTGCTTTTCTCATTATCCAGTACATGGTTTTAGTAACTCTCACTAACCTCCCCAGTGTCCTTACTGCCCCCCGTAACGGGAACTTGACCGTCTAGTAACTGTAACTGACAAAGCTAAGTTGTAACTTATGTTGCCCGGGATTGGTTCAGGTCATAATGTCACATGTGCAGAATAAGCCAATCAGATTGCTCTGAACTGTTTTGAATTCTAAAGAGAAGTGTTCAACAGCCCTCAGTGTATCATCGAGCAGAAACAGCAGAAAACAGAACCTTTTCTATTTGTATTTCTCATTAATCAACTTAAGGTAAGTGTGTCTTTGGATATATTTGTGATTGCTTTAAAAGTTTGATACATTGTTACTATTTCCAATCTTTTTCATATTTGTAAAGTACAACACAACACTCTTGCTCTACCGTATAACACATTTGTTATTTAATTTGGTGACCGCACAGTGGTATATCCTCTGAACCATTAAGGACCCCAAGTGAGAAAAAGCTTCTACGATAAGTTAACTTTTTCATCCTGCTGTGAAAATCAGTGTGATTATCAACAGAATGCTTTTACTTGGAAGAAGCATAGGAGCCTGCAAAGGTCGAGCTCATTTTGTCTCAAGAATAGACTTAGTCATTCAGACCGGGAGATTGGCAGTGAAAAATGGGAGGCCAATTCTTATGAAAAAAAATGGCCTTGCATTATCCACACTTAGGCTTCTAAGGTGCACAGTGTACAATGGCACAGCAGCATGTTTTTGTCTCTTTAATCCCGGTGTGATACACATAGACTACTGTTGGCCACTTCATGAAGACACAATGCCAACGGTGCAGCATTTACATATTAGCTTTGTGGCCCTAGTTCGGTAATACTCATCATTTCAAATGTGCAGGTACAGCACGCTCACAAATTAGCATAATTAATTTTTTTTCAGTTTGCACTCACCAATTAACAACTCACAACATTAAATGAATGTATAGCTGAGACTACTGGTAACAATTCAAGTTTTCTTTTATCCCAGACAGATTTAGAGACTCAGCATCAAGGCTGAAGGTAAGACTGCACTCATCATTTTTTGTAAACAACATGTCCTTTAGTAAAATAATCTTTTAAATGGTTTGTGTGTGTCCATTGTCAGACTGAGGAGTCCAGCTGCGGAAAGACCTGATGAGACTGGAGAAACACACACTGAAGTGAGACAGGACTCAAACGTTTGCATCAAAAATATTTACCTATGGTTGGGACTTTAGTATTATACAGAACTGTTCAGTCTTGAACTATTAGTCCTGATTTTTACATGATGTAGTTTATCCTACTTGTCATAAAATGTCATAAAAATTCTAAGGACGTCCATAATCTTTTACTTGAGGTCATAAGGTAACTGTGTGGATTTGGCTATAGTGTGCTTACTAATTGTCATTTTTGTTTTACAGAAATCTGAACTGCTGTGAAAACTTTGAGGCCAATTTAGCATCCAGGCCGAAGGTAAGCTGCACTTATCGTTACATTCAGACAAATTGGCCTTAAGTTGGATTTGAAATAACATTTGTGAATGGTTTTGTGTGTGTCCAGTGTCAGACTGAAGACTGCAGCTGTGGAAGGATCTGCTGAGACTGGAGATGAACACACTGAGGTGAGACAGAGTCAGAGCTGAGATGTTTGGATGAAACAAAGCAACATTTTATCTGTAGGTTTTGGTTTGGTCTTGCCATAGGAATTAAGACTAAAGTAGTTTTGTTCTTCATATGTCTTACAGAAATCTGACCACGCTGATGAAGACTTTGAGGAGTGAGCTTTGACAGTGATTTACAAAGATCCCCTTCCTCCTGCTGTGAGTCTGCAGATCCTGCTGCATACAGAGCACTGACTCTTCTGAGACACTTCAGCTCCTCAGCTGATTTAAACTATAACTGGAGAAATTGAGATGTTCTATCATTAATTGCACCAAAAAATGTATATGTTTTACACTGTTCAATGTTTAATAAATTGACTTCATAACTATACTTTGTTTTGCTTTATTACAACATTTATATCTTGGACTAAATTTGTAAAACTTAATTTATGGGAATAACAAATAAACCATAAAGGGAATAGGAATATTCCAGTAACCATTACTAAGAATAATAGTACAGGTTAAGGCCATATTTAAGTAATAAAATTAATCAGTACTAGGAATTCCCAGTTGCCTGTACTTACATGTATAGTAATCAGAACTTGTATCAAGTAATGAATACTGTGAAATCCCTCTTAATCATACTAGCGTTACTAGTAATCACGGCTTAACATTGGGCTTAATAATTATGCATCGGGTTTACAACTTATTCCAAGTAAGCGCAATGAGTTGGAATTTACAGTGATAGCCGCCAACATAGATACAGTATCAATATAGGAAAGAAAAAAAGAAGAAGAAAGAAAGAAATAGAAACACTCCTTGAGCCTACTTAAATTTAATTTATTGTTGCAATGCTGCCCTATTGTAGTGGGGCTAGTAAGTTTATTGATAAGTGCCACCCTGTTGTGATACAATATTACATTAATATAACATTTTGATATTAATAAATACATTTTCCATTAATAAAGCAAATGTAAAGGCATCTATACTTAATCTATACTACTTATAAAAAGTGAACCACAAAGATTTGAGCATTAAAGATTTCAATTAAGTCAGGGGTGTCTAAACGTTGTTCACCAACGGCTACATATTGACATGTACTGTATACAGCGCGGAGGGCCACAGATCAGTGGTCAATGCATTCAACTGGGTATATTTAAGAGAGGCTTAAACCGTGGACCACACCTTTATTTAGGCTTGGAACCATAATGGGTGCTCTGTGTCATAAATTTTACTTTTTGAGGTTTTAATTGTGCGTTATTATTAAAATTGCAGTAAAAAAGTACCATCACTGGTGATGTGTGCCAATAAAACAAGAAGCCTGAGGGCCAATAATTTTGAAGGCGCCTTTTGGCAAAAAAAAAAATCTGTATTGGATGGAAGCCCTCCGTGATATTACAATATATTTGTTTAGCTTCTTCCGATATACATATTTTATTAGCTGATTTTAAGATAACAATACAGTATGTTTGAGTTATACAGTACAGTGCTCTAAGAGTTGCTGTCAGTCCACCACGTGAATCAATAAGAAACTCAGTTTTGAATATACTTTATGATTTAACCAGTTGCCAATCATTTGTCAAACTCATTCAAATTCTTACACTTGCTCATTTTACCTGCTGTGACATAGATGTTTACGTAATGCCATGATTGATAAGCTGAAGTATTAACTTGATCTTTCATCTTGGCCGCAGTGTAAGCGTTTACAACATACTCATTCCTAAAGCTTTACAGTTTCAGCCTACTCCCTTTGGTTGCTAAATTAGGTATCATAAAACACACCACCTGCACCCTGGAATGTGTCCGTGAGGTTCAGGCACTCGGGATTGTCGTCAATGGCCTGTGAATTACCAGGCAGCCATAGGGAGGCGGCTTGGGAGAGGCCAAAAAGGAGAGGGGTAAAAGAGCCAAATTGTAACAGATTGCCAACTCTAAACCTCTGCCCCTAAGCAATAATAGACTTTAGGGATAAGAGTGCCAGTCAGCGCCGAAATGGGCCAGTACGGGGTAAGTCCCATCTGCCACTGACCGTCATTTGTAAAGAGAGAGACTTTAAATTGTGCTGGCAACATCCCCCTCAACTGTCCCACTTGTCCTCATTAAAAGAACACAAGTCCAAGGATGTTTTTTTTGTTTGTTGCCATATATGCACCAAGGGAGATGTGGACTAGGCCATACTGTTGCGACATTTTTCTTTCTTAGCATTGCTTTTTTTTCTCTTTCCAGGGTCACCTTTCTAAATCTGATTTCTTGTGAATTCCATAAATGATTGACAGAATTTTGATGCCACATATGTCATGTCTTATATTAAAAGAGTATAGTGTTGAGCATTTTATTGGGTGATTTTCGCAAACTTCATTTGCCCAATGCATTTGGCTGTAAAGTTGACAGGCAAAAATATATAAATAATAAGTGGTGTGTCGCTGTATTCCTACGTATGATTAATGGCTTTTAAAAGTGGGAAACTTGTTTCGTGTGACACAGGCTTTTGTTTCTGTATCTTCTCTTTTTTCGCTACTTGACAGCAACTAGGCTCCGGCCCTGCTGCCCCCACTCTTGTCACCACTACTGGGAGAATGCAATTTGGCCTGACAGTGAAGCAGTAATCCATGCAAATTAACTGGGTGTGGTGGAAGCACTTGACACACAATATACATATTTTATATAAGTTTAGTTTTTTGGACTACACAAAACGATTTATTGATTGATTGTCTTACTTGCAACATGAGCAAAATTCTGGCTGACAAAGGCCACAAGCCAAAACGTTGCATTATCTAGAGTCTCTTGCACACTGTGTTGGGATTTTTTTCTTTCAAAATATCAATGTAATAATTTTCCCCAAAGTGGTAACCACTACAACATACTCAGTGACGACTGGGGGGGGGGGGGGGGGGGGGTGAGATGTCTTGCCCAAGCAAGACTGCATCATACATTATTGGACATGCTGCAATATACTGAACTATGGCTCATGGGAAGGACACCAATGAGGAGCCCCAAATGGCAACTTTTCTAATGCCCCCAAACCTCGCTTAAATAAACCTTCTACTTAGCATAAATTAATAATACCATCATAGGACTGTTGTAATGATACAAAAGAGATAATATACTTTTGCACCAAACATAACGTCAACCAGTTGCACATGAAATGAAATAGCCTCCCTGCATGTAAATTGAAGTTCATGCAAATATAGATATACCAAGATGTGTTGACACAGATATGCAAGTGACGGAAAGGACTTCATTCTTTTCTGTGGCTGTTTGGTTACTGATAACACAGATAATACAACCTTGTCAAAATGCTTTTTTACTAATATTTGACCTGACCTAAAATGATCTGACCAAAATAAAACACCAAAACGAATACATTCTTATACAGTACATTGTATTTATTAATGTATCATGCTTCATTTTTAATACTGGAGCAGAAAGTTGTGATTTAAGTATAACTTTATCTCCACAGTCAGTCATCTTAATTCTATACTGCTGCGCTCTGTGTAATGATGTGCGCTGTATGTATTGTGGAAGTGTGTGAGGCTTGCTGTTGTCTTTGGTGTCAACTCTCTTCATGTGGGCCCCACCTACTGGGCACAAAACAAAAGAGCACTGTGATCGATCTGAAGTTGCTGAACTAAACTCACTCAAGAGCACAAACTGTTTGTCTATCCACTCTTCCAAGGCCACGCTAGTGATTTTATTCTAATGAACTAAATCCAATGTTCTCCGCCATTGAACTGTTTGAGGAGGATTAGCAATAGTCAAGGCGAATGTGATACTTGAAAACAATGATCACCTTATGCCATTGAATTTTCCTTGTTATTTGCTTTTGTCTTGTTTACTCTCTGTAACATCAAGGACTGGTGGAGTTACACAGACACAAATGCTTTTTGTTCTTTATAAATCAAAACCATTTGATAAAAGTGGAGTTGTTTGTGGGAGCATAAAGAAAAAGACAATAAAAGACACAGTGAGCCACACAACTCCTTTGGTGTGTAAAGTCATAGAATGAAAGCAATCTTAAGACAATGCTCAAAACACTTTTCAAAAGAGGCTGTTTTAACATGCAGGGGCAGACTGAGGTTAGGCCTGACCACAGCAAAGGGCCTGTCCCCTGTGGTTGTATATTTTACATCCTAGGGGGCTGGTAAATGTGGATGAGGTCAGAAATGTATAGTGAAGCCAGTCCATAGTAGTCTTCTACCATCCGGGTACTTTCAGTGCTCCGCAGATGTGGAGGTGAAAACAATGTCGGTATTAAACAGCGTTTTTGCCTGTGAGTGACAGATTGTGTTCGATAAATTTAGTTTTTCTCAGTAAATCCTGCCTAAAAGCTGTTGTGCGGTTGGATGCTCCATTTTGTCGGAACTACAGCTTCAATCTTGTAAACTGAGTAAGTTTTATGATTAGAATCGACGTCTGCAGATCTAAACACATTGTGTGGATTATGTTTTAAAGTTTAACGTAACTGTGCCGGACACATCAGGCTCCAAATTCTATCATTTACTTTGCTTTAAACATAAAATAAATTGTTAATCAAATGTTTAATGTCATGACATGTGATAGCCAAGTCATGCTTTAGCTAAATCTAAAGCTGAATAAACTAGACAGAACGTCACCTAAAAGCTTCTAAAACATTTTCTTTATATCAGACTTTTGCCTCAATAGGCAGGTTATCATGGTAATAAAATCACATTTCATCACAATCTGACAATTATTCACCTTAATAAATCCTCTCAAACAACCACCAAATATCAGCGATTTCCCATTGTTTTCAATGAAGCGAGAGCGTTGTATTCACCTCCACTTGATTTGTGACGTAACACCATAGAGCCCTATTCAGAGCTGTAAAAAATAAAAATAAAAAGTGTTAAAATCGTATAATCTGCTCTAAAAGTAACAGCTAATGTATGGGATCTAAAATGGTTGAGATAATGCTTTTTTGTTTTGTTTTGCATTGCCGAGCTGCATTGGGCAACAACAGCATCTGAAACGATTACCGAAGTGGAAAACAATATATCGCTGGTATTTTCAAAGGTCTAATGGTGCCCTGTGAAAAATAGCAATCAATCTCATAAATCTATAGAAGCTTAGTTTCTGTTCCGTTGTGTGTGTACAAGAGCCGATCCCAGCACGGGCAGCCCATTGATACTTGACATTAGCGTTGTGTGAAGTGCGAGTATGATCGGTCAGAGGCGACACCCTTGACAGCTTATCATACACTGGGAAGAGACGGACTTGTCAGGAAGCTAATGGAGTGCTCGGAGGTTAATTTACAACCATATGAATCCCATCAATAAGCAATTAAGGGCTGTGGAAACATGGAGAGGAGCTCAAGTCAGCAGCTAAATCTGCAGCGGCCCCCACCAGCTTCTAATCAATTAATTGCCATGCTAGGTCTGCTCTTGAGCCACATGATAGATTCAGAAAAAGCTAAGCACAGAAAAATCACTGCGGAAGCCATTGCTCTTTTGTGTTTGACCCCCTTTGTTGTGATATCTCCAGTCATGTTTGGCGTACTGAAACCTTCAAATAGATTATAAAGTAGTTTCAAGCTCATGTAAAGACAATTTCCTCTCAAGTTAAAGGAGAACCAGCTGTTCTGTATCTCCTCTGGTCAAAAATCAAAGTCATACGTTTGCTTGTCACTGGTCCTAAGCACGGATAAAAGAATTCCATAAACTGACTCACTGGCAAGGATCACGCCACAACCCGATTTAAGGATTTGAAATAAAAATGTTTCATCAATAAGGTGATGCTGCACAGTGTTGGTTTTTGGCAGCCCTCTTAGTTGTAGTCTTCGATAAGTATTGAAAATAAGTATTGAAAATAAGTATTGGAAATTGGGATGAAGGTCGACATTCTCTACTACGCTTTTGACTCAGATTACGTCTCAAAAGCTCTGGGCTCTCCTCATCCTTTGATCATCGCTTTGAGATTTTTTAGGTTAACGGCGCTGTCTGCACATTAGTTCATGAGTTATGCTACTGTATTTAATTGGGGAAAAAACTGTACTGAGGAATGATAAATGTCCCTGTTACATCGCCGTCAGTCGCACTCAGACCATGGAGCTCTGGAGAGCAGGGGCGCAGCCTGCAGCATGTGAGTCATGTGACCTGACGCCGCCGCTCTGTGCCACGTGTAGCCGGCGTGTTCTCCCGCTTCGCACACAAGCTCTGGTTGCGAATGATCTAACAAACTACTTTCTCGTCACCAAAAATCTATTCTTAGCTCGTCATCGTTGCGCTCACCTCATTAAAAAGCTAATGTAATGTTATTGTTATAGTCTTAGTTGATGAAAACAACAGTTATGCTGCAGATCAGATGCTGGGAAGGGGCTCCATCTCGGAAAATAATTTTGCCTATATCTAAAGGGAGCAGGATGTAGTGTCGAAAGATATGGTAAGCGGTAAATGGACTCAACTTATATAGCGCTTTTCTACCTTTATAAGGCCCAAAGCGCTTTACAGGAAGGAACCAGTCACCCATTCACTCTCTCATTCACACACCAATGTAGGCAGACACTGGAGGCAAGGAGGGCGAAGTGTCTTGCCCAAGGACACAACGACAGTGTGCATTTGCGGAAGCTGGGATTCGAACCCACGATCATGAGACGACCCGCTCTACCATCTGCGCCACCGTCGCCCAACAATACATCGATATAATGTATTGTGACAAATATAAACCCCTAAATGAAACATGAATCCCAATTTTGTCTTTATGTCTTTTGCATAAAATACATAAAATAAAATGTGTGGATAGCAACTAAATGCATGAATTTCTTTGTATAGATTAATTTAATGAAAAACACACATGAACACTTGCATGTACCTCGTATGCAATATACGGTCTATGCGAGAGGTAACACTCCATCTACATTCTGTTGCGTTCGTGTGCATCATCAGCCATTTTTCCACTGCCTCTGACATAATGGCTCTGAAAAGTATGATCATATTCCAACTGCGGGCCAGCTGCATCTTGAACACTCAATTCCACACATGATGCGGAGGAGAGAATGTTAGAAGTATCCTTTCATTACCTCCCGCATATGTTGTATGCTGTGAAGTCTTTGTTACTTTTTTGCACCGCTGTGACATACTTCTCATTATCCCCAGAGATATTCCGATGTAGGTCTGGTGGTGTGATTTTCCTTTCCAGCTGCATCTGACTCAGATGAGCTCTGGGGATTTATCTTTTTTAAAACACATTCACTGCAAAATAAATCTATTGTCATAAGTAAAGGTTCCTGGAATTGATCATATTTGACCTCAATTTGGGCAACCGTAATTCTGACTTGCCAAGTAAAATTGAGTGAGTAGATAGAATAAGTTGTTTTTTTTGCGAGAAAAAAAAAAAAAAGTAAAGGGAGATTTATTATACTGTGTCATTTCGAGCGCAGAAAGATACTTTAGGCGCAAAAAGACTATTCCATTGGCACATACGTTTACTTACCGACTCAAATCAAGATAACAATTCTTATTTCAGGAAATGTTGGAGTGGAGATGCACAGAGCAATGTGCGCTAAATAAACTTGGGTACACTCGGTTTCATTTAAACTCTATTCGATGGGTGTTTTCATTGCTGATTTTCTCTTGTCCTTCACAGCTCCCCCAACAACATCTCAGTGGTTGCAGAAAACACGCCCGCTCCTTTCAGTCGATACCAGGCCCAGAATTTCACTCTGCTGTGCACGGCGAAAGGAGGGAAGCCAGCGCCATCGGTGAGTGGCATCTGTAGTTTAATATGTGCAAAGATTATGGTATGAACTTTTGTACAGGTTACAGACTTGACTCGGACATCCGTGAATGCATTTAGACTTCAGAATCAGAATCAGAATCAGAATCAGAATCAGAATCAGAATCAGAATGGGTTTTATTGCCATGGTTTGAGAACAGGTTCACAAACTTGCAAACGTGCGACATAGAACATATAACACAGTTAAGATAAAAATAAGCTAAAAAACTTTAAAACTATAAGGCTATTAAGGGCATGCGTGAAAAATATTAAATAAATAAGATAAAATAAAGTGACATATGACATATAGACAACAACAATTTGACATTGAACAACAGCGGGATTGTATTAACAGATGTAGGCATATAAAGTGATTAAGTGATACGTGATAGCAGCAGGTCTAAGTGTGGACACACCACACAGTGCAGTGCAGATACATCCATGAGTCTGTAACTAGGTTATTGGGTCTTGTTATTGTTCATGAGTCTGATGGCGGAGGGGAAAAACTGTTCAAGTGACGGAGGTATGGGTCTGGATAGACCGTAGCCTCCTGCCCGAGGGGAGAGGGGTGAATAGTCCATGTCCAGCGTGAGAAGGGTCAGCTGTGATCCGACCCACACGCCTCCGGGTCCTGGAGGTGAACAGGTCCTGGAGAGATGGGAGCGCGCAGCCAATCACCTTCTCAGCAGCATGCACAATGCGCTGCAGTCGATGCTTGTCCCGTTCTGTAGCGCCGGGGTACCACACGGTGATGGAGGAGGTGAGGATGGACTCGATGATGGCCGTGTAGAACTGCACCAGCATCTTGGTTGGCAGCTTAAGTTTCCTCAGCTGCCGCAGGAAGAACATCCTCTGCTGGGCCTTCTTGATGAGGGAGCAGATGGTCGGCTCCCATCTGAGGTCCTGGGTGATGGTGGTGCCCAGGAAACGGAAGGAGTCCACGATGGAGATGGGGGTGGGAGAGTCTATCAGGGCGAGGGGGGACGGTGGGGCTGTGTCTTTCCTGAAGTCCACGATCATCTCCACTGTCTTCTGGGCGTTCAGCTCCAGGTTGTTGTGGCTGCACCAGGACGCCAGCCGGTCCACCTCTCTCCTGTAGGCGGACTCATCACCGTCCGAGATGAGCCCGATGAGGGTGGTGTCGTCCGCAAACTTGATCAGTTTAACGGACTGGTGACTGGAGGTGCAGCAGTTTGTGTACAGGGAGAAGAGCCAGGGGAAAGTACACAGCCCTGAGGAGTTCCAGTGTTTGTAGTCCGAGTGTCCGAGACGATCTTCCCCAGCCGCACGTGCTGACTCCGGTCCGTCAGGAAGTCAGTGATCCACCTGCAGAGGGAGTCAGGCACGTTGAGCTGGTAGAGTTTGTCTCGTAGCAGTCCAGGGAGTATGGTGTTGAAGGCAGAGCTGAAGTCCACAAACAGGATCCTGGCGTAGGTTCCTGCTGACAGGATAAGATGAGACAGCGTTTTGTTTGTCCCAACTGTATACACAATGGGGGGGATTGCAATAGCAGATACCGGGACTCCCACCCACTTCATTTGCCCAGTGGTTTGGTGTTTACAATGAAAATGGAACAAAACCAAGTGATTGAGAAAGACATGGGTTTATAATTTCTTGCCAATCCCAGTGTCCATTTTTTGTGTTTTAACTAATGTGTAACTGTAAATATACAAACTACTTAAAGTATGTTCCTAAATGTGCACAACTGTGTGACTTAATCAACTTTAGACGTATTAAGTTTTGAGTTGGTTGGTCCTCAGCTCAATTATATATATTTTTTTCGAGTTTGTGAAGTCATGGGGATTGGTCTGAAAATTATGACTCAGACTTGTATCTTGTACTCTGTGTCTGTTTGGCACCTTAAATGGTAACGTACAGTAGCTGACTGAAATAATGTATTGAGTTTCCACAAAATACGGTGACAAAATTGCAAATGCAATCAAATAAAAAATTAAATAACAAATAAATCTTGCTTGCTAGCCATGGTGTTGTTAATTAGGTCAAACAGTACGGTAGACTCCAGGGCGCCTCCTCTCCTCATGTCTCACATTTAAAATTAAACATCGGTGATTAGCCGTTACATAAAGTATCTGCAAACAGCTGAAATAATATTTTGTGTTGCAATGGTTTCAGTTTATTCTCATCTCCAAACAGTTGATAAAATTACTTTTTGGTGCTTTGGAACACTGATGGTAAATAACTTTCTCAAAATTAGTCTCAAAGGAGAGGGCCATAGATTTACAGCAACTAAACTTTATATGCAATCATTTTCAAAATCATGATGAATTTTTTTCCCTTACTAAAATAGAAATTAAAACTTGAATGTTTTTCATTTTACACTGAGCATATCCACAAATGATTTTCAGCGTCCATTTGTGAAGGACATAGAGGTCAGCACCCTGATATGCATGGAAATGTGGAAATGAACTACTTTTACTAGTCACAGGGGGACGTTTAATATGTAGAACTTAAATGTCGTCAACTTGTGAAAAGTAATATGCGAAAAGGTGATACAGAATTTATTATAGTGTTTCTTAATGCACTGCGTCACAATATAAGGTGTAGCCTAAAAAAAGTATCCATCTATCAAAACGTATTGAAAGAATCAAAATTATCAACAGACATCCCACTGAAAATGACCCACATTTTGATCACACCAGTTGAAAGCTGCTGTCCAGATATTACAAATACCAAGTCAAGAGCGATGTCTGCATCTAAACCAAAATACTGCTACACTCTGCCTATATGTTTATACCAGTCAAGTGAGTTGATGGCCGTTTTTGCACAAAGGGTTATCAGGGTGGCCTCGATGCACTACAGTAAATCACTTCATAGGGATAAGGTGCACTATAGATTATATTGTGCTTGCATTGCAGACATGTTTAAGTACGAGATATAGGTTCCAGAAGAGTTCTTTTCTATCTTGGACAAATGAGCATCGAGACGCAGCTTGATTTTGCTTGCTCCCGATTTGTTACCAGTGGGTCATTAATCATTGTCCATGGGTGTATGGAAATTGACTCCAGACCCTGACAACACCTATCTCCTGCAATTATGAGTCCAGCAGGAGGTGAACGCAAGGTGAATGTGATTTTCATCTGACAAATAATGCTTGTCTTCTTGGCCAATAGGGAAACTAAACTAAAATGAGACCATTTATTTTTATTTTTTCAAAATGAGATAATTGTTATTCCCATACTGTCATAATGGTGCTAAACAAAATACTTCTTTTGCAAATGGTATCCTTAGATCAACAAACAAATCATTCAGATCAGTAAAAGATGACAAAATACCAAACTTAAACGTTATGCCAACATTGATTTACATGAGGATCTTAAAAGTGCTTTGAATTGCACAACATTTCAATTAAACGCTTCAGCTATATCAACATGATTAATTTATAAAAGAAACACCAGTTTCACTCAAAAGAAAATACAGTAATCAAAGATCAAATGTGGTTTTCATTTTCCATTAGGAGATAAATTGGGCACATTTAGTTTGGCGGTGCTGCTGCTGATAATGAACAGAGAGAAAATACGAATGCCAATAATATACCACTGAAACTTTGAAGGGTAAAAATACGCCCACGCTAGTCTTTTCACTCATTCTCTTTTTGTTGAGTTCATGCCGCACTGTAAGTTTTAGACAAAGATTAATTTCCATTTAGAGTTCAGTTACATTTATCCTACTCTGTTCCTAACCTTGAGTGTGGTCTTCGTACTGTGTTCACACATGTTATATCTCATGTAAAATCATGAGATATAACATTGATTTTATTGAATATTGTTTTGCTTTGTTCATTCACCTTGATTCTGGCTAACCACATATTCATTTCACTTCATCTTCCATGTTAAGGTTTTTTAAAGTTCTTCAAAGGTCACAGGTTCTGTCCAGCTCCAATCAGTGCTTACTGTGGTTAGGTTTGAAGGCAGGACACTTAACCCACCTTGTCTTCGATGTGAATGTAATGTGTGCGATTGGTGGTGGCTGTACAGGTGCAGATTGGCAGCCGCACTTCTTTCAGATAACCCCAGGGCAGATGCTACTGCATATCTTACATATTTCCACCTGGACGGGGCCTTTCTGTGTTGAGTTTGCATGTTCTCCCCCTGTCTGCGTAGGTTTCCTCCGGGTACTCCGGTTTCACCTACCACTAAAAACATGTACAATAGGCCAGGATGATGATGTGTGTGAGTGACTGTATGGTGGTGGTCAGAGGGACTGTTGTTCAGTCTCCCCCAGGGGAAACTGAAGCTACAAACGTAGCTTACCACCACCGAGTGTGGAGTGAATGTGCAGTTGTCTCATGTAATGACTATGTCTGTGAAAGGCGCTATATAAATAAAATATCTTCTTTTTTCTTCTTCATTAGTTCATTGTCTTTAGTCCTTTGATATTGTGAAGATGATTTTTTATTGGGACAAGATTCTCACAAGAATATAAAAGTAAAAAAAAAAAAGATGTGTGTGTCCCTTTCTGCTACTTTTGAAATGTGCTTAGTCATTGTGTGAAAGGCACAGGCTGTACTCGACTGGACCGGACATTTTTAGCCGTCCTCACTGCTTAACAGTACGTCTGTGTGAGTGAGAGGATGCTGTGTCTGCATTGCTCATGCAAAACGCGGAGTTAAAGCCAGTCAGTGTGACGCGACCCCAGTGAGAAGCAACACGTCAGAGCGGCAAAAATTACATGGGCTCCATGGGGAGTCTATAGCTCTCCGTCAGCCACTGGTGAACTGAGCTAGTATCCAGTAAACATGCACTCACATTCATACAGGGAGTGTGGAGAGGCTCTAAAAGTTAAATCATAAACAAATCAAAACATGTGGCTAATCATTTTTGATTTACCGGTAGGTTGGCCTCCCCTCATCATAACAATCTAATCTCAAGATAATATAGAATATAGGCCTGAATTATTGCCCTGTCATATTGCAGATAGTATTTTGATGAAACAAAACTGACAGAAAAGTATAGTGATACAGTAATAAGGACTAAATCACTTACCAAGAACCACTTAGTTTCACTTTTAGATACTATCCAGCCCTGCTGCTTTCCAAGCAGCTCCTTAAAGGCTTTCTCTACATTCTACATACACTTGATGAGTCACATTTTAGATTCATTATCCTTTTTACTCTGAACATGTTGAATACAATACCATGTGGGCATAGCAAAGGCAATCCCGTCAGACCTTGGAAGCTAAGCAGGGAAGGGCCTGGTTGGTACTTGGATTGGAGACTGTTTAGTAACACCAGGAAGCCTAGCGAATGTAGTGAGTGAGTGGTTGGTGGTGGTCGGAGCGGCCGATGGTGCAGACTGGTTGCCTCGCTTCCGTCTGTCTACCTCAGGGCAGCTGTGGCTACAATAGTAGCTTACCACCACCAAGTATGGAGTGAATGAATAGTGCAATGTAAAGCGTCTTTGAGTGTCCAGAAAAGCACTATATAAAACCGATGCATTATTATTATTTCACGATGTAAACATTGAGATAAATATACAGTATCGGTATATGAAGATATCATTATCTTGTTGCTTGTGTTGTAACACCATCTTGGATTGCGTCATTAGTTCTTTTCTTGGACTTGTGCAGTAGCCTATAACAAACCCTCTTTATGAGCATTTGAAAAGATCCATGCCCTGTAACTGCTTCAAACAGCCCTTTGCTCTCTGATGAAACTCATTTGGACTTGGTCGGTGGTGGTGCTGCTTCGGGGCCTGGTGTACCATTAGCTGTTATCAACTAAATTTTCAATGTCATATCAATGATATGACATTGAAAATCATTGACATTAGCAGCTCACATTACAACTCACACAGAAACTGGCCTAGGACATTCAACAACTAAGTGGGCTATATGGAAACTGGTTTATTAATTCAGCAGTAGTCATATGACTGTTTTATTTTCACGTTTGGTTAACTCATTGACTGCCATTGACGTCAATTAGTTTTTTTCAGTGGGGACGGGTGCAGTAAAGCGTAATGCAGCTTTTATGTAAAGATCTTACTTGTAGACATTATTTTATTGAGTCAGCAGGTGGCAGCAGTGCTCTTTGGATGCGATCACAGGCAGAAGTAGTAACCGCAGCTACTTGTTTTGATATACCGTGATCTCAGACGAGGGAAGGACTATGGCAACGAGAGTAGAAGATTCAGAGAGAATGGCAAAACGTAAGGAAAAATACAGGCAACATACACTCGAACAGGCTTTGGTTAGTGGTGGTTTTCGTTGTAAGAGTGTTGGATCATGGTGGATGAGGATGATCGAGAAAGCAGACAGGTATTAGACCTAAAAAATCCGCTGATAACCATGCTAAAAATGCTAATCCGAGCCCACATCCGGACACAGCGTCCGGCAAAGCCTTTCATCACAGCGCACACGAGAGAGAAGCAGTTTTTTGCTTCTCTCTCAAAGCACACGAGAGAGTGTGCTTCTGTTTTATATTTGAGGTGTCACTAAAGCAAAAAATATTAGTGTCAAAGTAACTGTTCTGCTTGATTACAAAAGCTTGTTTTCTCAGCTTTTTGGTCAGAAACCTGCATTTTGAGTGATTTCACCTATTTTCTATGGACGATTACTAAAGAATGTAAAGAGGTACAAACAAACTTTTTTTTAGACAAAAGAAGAAAGTCTAATCTTTCTTTTGGTTGGTTTGGTGTTGACATAGACCTAGAATATATTTTCTGTGGGTCTGTATGGTAGCTGGAGACCAGCCATATCCAGCTACCAGGCTCTCTCAGAGCTGAGAGACAGACAGCCAGTGTAGACAATCTCCTTTACTGGGGAGCAGCTGAGGAGGAGCCACACCCAGGAGCAGATCGGGGGGGCCAGCCAGAGAGCACCTGCTCACAAATGAGGAGAGGAAGGAGCAGCAGGAGCAAATGCCCTCCCCCACACTCACACAGACAGGCCAGGGCCGATATTTGTGGAAGGAGTGGTTTAAATCTTTAAACCAGGGCCTTTCCGAAACCGTTCCCTCCTCCCTTCCCCTACTGTACACCCTTCCACTCAGGCCTCAGTGAGAGCGCCTTCAGAGGTTCACTCATCAGAGAAATTCGAGCTGTGAATTTCAGACACACTCTCTCTCACCCCCACGGACTGCACAGCCCATAATGTTGCAAAATCACAAGTTCGACTGATCATACTTTTAAATGGAAAAAAAAGTTCCCTTATGAGTTTACAAAGTAATTCAGATTTAAATGTGTCGTATTTACATGATATAATTTAGCTTCTTCAAACTCACAAGTGAGAACTTTTCCTTTCCAAATAAAATCATATGAAGTCTCACTGTCGCTTTCTTTGTCATTAATACATGTCTATGTGACGATAAAATTGTTCAAATGAACACTTAGGTGCTCCTAAATAAACACAGAACTGAGGTTGTTTGGTGCGTGTTGTTCGTGGGACTGCTCTCCGGTGTAACACACACCTGTTAAGTCTGCATTGATGCAGACTCGCTGAGAAGGAGCCTTTCACCCACTTCCCCTCACTGAGTGCTCCGTTTCGGACAGAACTCCACTCCGCGGGCACGCGCAAACTGAGTGTTAGGGGGTAGGATGAGGGAGGAGGGAGCGATTTCGGAAAGGCCCCAGACTCCTCTTCTCCCTGCGTCCCTACCTCTTGCCAGCAGTAACCTCACAGAGTCAAGTAAGTCCCCCAAAGTAGCCTAACAATGTAAACATTTGAAAAATCACTAGCCACAAAAATACAGTCCAAAACTCCAATCCTAGGGCAATTTTTTTCATTGTGAGTAGCATGTGTGTGAGTGGGACGGGAGTTATGATAGAGTTGAAATGGGTCTCACTGCCAATACGTGAGGCTTGCGAGTCCTGGACAGGCCTGAGCGTAACACCATATTTTTAGGCTGTTCTGAGAAAGGTTGTCGCACCTTTCTCAGAACAGCCTAAAAATATGGTCTTATGCTCAGGCCTGTCCAGGACTCGCAAGCCATAAGGCGCTGTACGAGGCAGGAAGGAGCAGTGTTTCCACATCCTAGAGTGTACCGATCCGCTCCCAGAGGGGGGTTCAAGTCGATCTTATGGATTCACATGGAGTGGGGTATTCAGTGGTTCACTTTTGGAAAGGAAGAGCTACAGTATCTACTGCGTTGATAGGATGAAGAAGAACGTTTGGTTTTCACAATTCATTCATAAATTTCAGTTCACATTAATTTGTTAAAAACAAGGAGTCCATCTTAAAATGGGGGCCAATCCAAGCAGCAACATGCCCCAAGACAGGTGATCTTGAAGACAAGACAACAGCATAACTTCAGCCACTTCGCCACTCCAGAATCAGAATCGATCTTAGATTATGGAGTTACCACAATGCAGAGCTGTACAACACAAGGGGAGCAAGGAGCAAAACACGGGCTAGACCAGCAAGTGGGAGAAGGAAAGAATGAAAGACTTTGCTTCTATACACGTGGGGCCCGGCAGGAGGAGCACAAAAGGCGTTATGCTACATAAAGCTGAAGCTATTCTTATCTCTGAATTGCTGTGAATATCTTGGATAGACAAATAGGTCAATGGATGCATAGTTTTGTACAGTCAAAAGTCTAGATTGATTAAAAGAAACCAATGATGAGCCTGATGTCTATACCAACATTTTTGAATTTCACATTGTAAGCAATCTATCATGTTAATTTCAATGGTTCTCAAACTTTGAAGTGCCAAATGGATGGGTGTTGGCTTTAAAATCAAGCCTGCAATAGACCTCCTGGCCTAGTGCAACCCCCTCCCTACTCCGATAAATTAAATAAAACAATCTTAAGATAAATCTGCATAAAATAACCAATACAAATTCCAAACAAGATAGACATGATAACAGAACAAAGGGAGATTGTGTAATGCCCCTTCTTTGAGAGCCACTGTAAAAAATAATGTAAACATACATAAACAACATACTTCAAGGACTTGTATATACATACTTATACATATACTTGTATTTTACACTTTGACAACCAGCACATCTCTGCATCTAGAAAGGTACATACAACTCTCCAATGTGTTTAAAATGTCTGGTATTATTTTTGTCAGCCTCATCTGATGTCATTGAAGCGCACCGCTGATATATGAATAATAGCTGCATAGTGCCACTCATTACAAGATCCTCGGAGCACAAGCGAGTACTGATTGAAAAGAGGACAGATAATAACAGTTAATAATAAGAAGGAAAGCTGATTAAGTTGTGGTCGGGATCGCTCTCTCTCTCGCTCTCTCTCCACGCCTCACTCCTCTGGCTCCCGCTACCTCCTCTCACTGCTGCGTACCCATTGAATCATTCTGTCACTGCGAAAATTACTGCCTTGTCCCTCTGACACCGCCGTGATTAATTGCGGCAACATAAAGGTGTATATGGACCAATGCAAGATTGTTAGAATTTCACAATGGTTGGGAATTTATATCATGCGGTGGGGGTGGCTCGGCCCTGGGTTGTGAGGAGTGCAGGTTGCTTTTGTCACTATATAAAAAAGTGATTTAGAATATATCCAAAACCTAATTACTACACTTGTCTTTATTTAGGGGGGAGACCTTCTATTTCAAATTGATTGTGTCGGATTTCTTTGTCTGTCTTTGTCAAACTATAAACTATTTGGGGACTATTACACCAGCTTGACTGATTCATCAATTTGGTCTATCCACACTATAAGAGCCAAATGAAACCAACTGCAAAACCCGATCTACAAATGAGTGCTCCCTTATCAAACAAGTTATCACAAAGAAACTTATTACTGTTGGCTCACAACGTGTTCATTCCCAATCTGCAGAATGCAGCAGAAACAACTTGACCATGTTGTTGCTATCTGGACATTAGTATGCAAGCAGCTATTCAACTAAAAGTAAAAACTGCTCAAGACTACTTATATAAATTATATCTACTACCACACAATACTTTAACTGTACTACATTATTTGAGTTAACAAAAAGTGAATAGTCACACAGTCAAAGTCTCTTTGTTTGATAGTAGCATAATTAAGCTATACTGTACTTTCAAATTGCTCCGTGTTACAACAGACATCTACACCTACCATTTGTCAGTATACCTATTATGTTCTACTTTCCTGAAAATGTGAATCTTTGTTATTGGCAAATTGATTTAAAGTGTTATGTACCACTTTATTGCTGTCTGAAACAGTAGGTTAAATAGAGCAGATGCGCACATCCTAGTCAAAATCTGAGAAGCATAGAGGACCTGACGACAGCAATAAGAGTGAAACAAAAGATACACAAAGCTTTTAGGCTCCCAAAGAAGAAGAATTAACCACACACAGAAAAAAAAATATTTGTCACAATGTCTTATGGCTAATCAACTTACCTGCCCGTATGTGTTTACCAAAACAATCACTAGGGCTCACACAGTTTATCTCGCATCACAGCGCTGCGGTGCCAGCACAGATGTTTTTGTGTACCCACACCATTTTGTCCGACAACAGCCTCAGAACAGGTGCATGAGAGCTTCTAATCCTGCTGCCCGTGTCCACCTGCTGAGATAATTAATGAGCTGTTTTAATGTCTTCTCTTAGCTACCAGCAGACACAATGGGGTCGGCCTGGACCTGCGCGCCTTAATTTTGAGTTCCCATTGTGTTTGTGAACTTTAAGCTGATAGTCTGCAGAACACATGAGGTAAAGCTGGATAAGCACCGGAGGCTGTTAGAGCCTGTGAATGGAGCCCAGTGGGTTGTCTCAACTCTGCTCCAACTTTGCATAACTGTCTGTTCAAAAGTATGGATTTGACATTGTGACACAAATACTGTATGTGCCATTGCTATTTCTTGAACTGGGTTTGGTCAGGACACAGTTTGAGACGTTTGCCTTTTATGGATGCCATTTTGGGCACATTTTACCATTCAAAAGATAGAGGGCTTTGTTTTGAAGTCTTTGATAAGACAACAGCTCAAATGTTTACAATTTTACATCACATTTTATAACTTAACATTGACATCTTGTCTTCTGTTGCCCTGCTATGACATCATCTGCATATTATCTATAATAACAAAATCATCCCAAATAAATAGTGTTAAATATCAAGTAAAAACAAACACAAAACAATTCATGGATAGCAATACTATACACTGGTTAATGAACTGGAATTAGTGGGGGACAATGGAGGCAAATTAACCCATAGCTACAATGTAAGGATTTATTGTGTGACTGTAAAGTCTGGTATTTGATCGAGAAGAGTTTTGTTTCTTAAAGAGGGGTATTATGCTTTTTTCAATCACATAGCACCAGTCTATAGCATACTACAATGATGACTAACCTTCTGTTGGTCTGTATATGCAGTAAATTAAAATAACTGCCTTGAATAAAATTGCTCTCTCAAAATGGCTGTACTGAATGTCTTGAAATAGGCCTCTGTCTCTTTAAGAAGCTTTCCGACACGCCCCCTTCAGCACACTGCTGTGGCATCTAAACAACACTACTGTGCGGGGAGGGGGCTCTGCTGAGCTGAGGAGCAGTGGTTGGTGGCTTGGCTGGTGACAAAGGTCCAGAGGCGTCTCCAGGAGGTGGGGGGTTCCTAGAGGACTGAGGCATAGCTACACCTAAAATGGCTGCCGTCTAAGTTTTTACTGATTACTCAAAAATATGTGAATGAGCCAAGGCAACACTCCAGGCATGTGTTTAATGAGGGAATGACATAATAACATGATATAAAGCTTGAAAAAGTCGATTTTACATAATACCCCCCCTTTAAGCGCTCTGTCTGAAAATTGGATATGAACTCTATAAGTGGCTGTGCACTGAGGTTTGAATACAGGTAGATGGGGCCACAGAGCAACAAGGTGACACAAAGAGCCGACAGTTGGTCAGAGGTCAGTGAGTAAAACAACAACCTGCTGAATATCTTCGAGCAAGGGCACCCTTCCCTATGTAAACTAGCGCCAGATCATTTTAACGGTGGACATTGGGGTAGTTTTTAGAGTAAGCTATAAATACTCAGTGTGTTACAACCCAACAGCTTGGAGTATAATGAACCTGCATCTGTCCTTCCTCGCAAACATAACCTCCACTGTACAAAGTTAAAATAGTGGTACAGTGTCCCTCAGGGCTTTTTACAACAAAGCATTGTTGTAATTGTGTGTTTATGCACAGAACATATGAATATTTTAAATCAGATCTTTTCTGTTTGAGGACATGGTTTTACTCTACTATTGAACTGGTTTAATGTCACACCTGGAAGCCATATTACAGAAATAGAAACACAAATTTCCTGTCACTGGAATAGGTAGATCACAATGTAATATACTCTTTGATGCAACCCTATGAGAATCATTTAATATCCTGGAAAAGCCCTTTCAGCAGAGACATTGTTTGGGTGTATACTATAAGAAAGTTTTCAAATTATATTTACAATATACCTTTCATAAGCCACACTGTAAATTCTGTTACAGCTGCGAATGTAGGAAATAATGTAGCAAAGACTGAGATAGCGGTTGCTTTATAGCTCTACTTTTTGTTGTGTTACTGTGCAACATAAAATAATGTTTTCAAAGCTATTTTCCATATTTGGGGTTGTTTCAGACAGACAGATGGCAAGAGTGGGGTGCCTCTGCCTCACGCCATTCACCATTTAAACAACTTTCATGAAGCACAAAATCATTCCTCTCTTTCAGGTGTACTTCAAGCGGGATGGCGAGCTCATCGAGGTGATTTCCTACACCATGCCCACTGCCAGTGAAGCGGGTGCCGGTTCGGCCAGCTTCAGAGGGGCCCGCCCGCTTCTCAGCCGTGACCTGGATGAGACAAGCTGCAGCGCTCCCTGTCCCTGCTGGACCCCGAGGGCCGTCTGTCCCACCTGCACACGGAGACCCCTCAGCGCTATCACACGCAAGGCCAGCAGGCGTCTGAGCCCAGCCCCGCTACAGAGGTTATTCCAGAGACAGTGGTGAGCCGCGAGTTCCCCCGCTGGGTCCACAGCACAGACCCGCTGTACTACTTCAGCCACACCCACATTCCACAGAGTGACGGGTCTGTGGTGGTGCAGGCCCGGCTCACCTGGACTCTCAACCCTCAGCTGGACAACGACGCTCTTTTCAGCTGCGAGGTCAAGCACCCCGCACTGTCCATGCCCATGCAGACCGAGGTCACACTGGGTGAGTACAGAGCAAAGCTATATATAAGTCAGAGGAAAACTGTATGTCCTAGTTGTCATTTATATGTTTCATGTGCATGCAACGACTCTTCCTTTTACGGCTAGAAGAACCTTGGGCCTCACTAATGAACATCTTCTTAAAATATGTACTTATGAAAGCAGTGTCAGGAAACTGTGCCAGATTCACGACACGTTCTTAAGTACTGTACATCATGCGGAGCGTTCCCCTTTTAAACACAGGGTTGTGTTTAACCTCTTAACCCCCGCCTTAACCAAGCGGCTTTACCCAAATCTGAAAAGCTTCTTGACCTGAGAGTTTACTGCCTATAGGTCAGTGTAACAGCTCATTTGAAAGCTAACCTTCAAATCTCATCTAAGTTATCACGTTTTGGCCACATTTTTGCCTCATTTTCATTGCTTTTTTTGTTGCCTTTTGGCTGCATTTTTGATTTTGTAGTGTGATGTAACTGTGATCAAGCCACAAAACTGTGACAATCATAGCAAGGAAGAAGCTCAGATTAGTTTCGGAGGTCTTAGCTTTGAACCCGGAGCCCCTGCTAGCCAGCCTAGGTCAGATTGTTGAAAAACCATCAAAACCCTATCCTCACTGTGAAGTACAGTGCAGGAGAATCATGGTGTGGGGCTGTTTTGTTGCCTCAGGGCCTGGACAACGTGTTATCATCAGTGGAAAAATGATTTCACAAGTTTATCAGGATATTTTGCATAAAGACTTGAGACATTCGCAACAGCGTGGAATAAGTAAGTGATCCCTTGTATTAAATAGCTGGCTGACTCTTCTTATGCAGAAATAACTGCTTTTCTGTAGTTGCAGATTAGACGCTCACAACGATCAGGATGAATCTTGGACCATTCCTCTTTACAAAACTGCTGCAGTTCAGCGAGATTCAGGCGGTGTACTCACTTATTCCACGCTCTCCTGTGAATGTTTACATGGTGTGGCCAATAAAATATGATCAAATGTAAATGTTTGGGTGGTATTAGTGGTATACAATTTAACTCCTCCCACTTAAAACTGTCTGAAGCCTCCCACAGATTTTCATTAGATCCTGCTTAATTGTGGTAGAGCTGAGCAGATTGCAAGTTAAGCAGCAATTGAAAAACTTCAGATGAGTGGCAGGGCAATCGAGCTGTCTGTCTGTTGGCAGATTCAGCTAACTTACTGCGCCTATTGAAAAAGCCAACCTGAATTAGTAAAGTCAAATGAGAGTGTTGACCTGCGCCAGCAACCCTTACTTCGTCTCAAAGCAGAAGACCTCTAATATACAATGTTTTGTGTTTCAAAGCGAAAACGATCCATAAACATTTCCTCATGACAAAACTTGAGGAATATGAAAGTGATGGATTTAGCAATGAGAAAAATTGCACTTTGAAGGTACTTTCAGGACAACGGTAGCATAAATTTGTGCTTGCTTTTTTTCTTCTTACTAATAAAAAAATAAGCTTCACATCCCCGTTAAAGGGGATAGATTGACCCGCATAAACCCCTACGTAAATCCTGACATGATAAACACAGACTGTCTTGTTTGCATGAGGCTTCACAAGATTGAAGTAGACTCTGGACACAGTCTGCTGTCTGGTTACGGTGTGGGCAACAGTCGAAGTACTAAATAAAACATGTCATAATTATGAAAAAACAGTATAATTACAACAATGTTGTAGTGTAAACATATATATTTCTGGATTCTAATTCTAGATAATCTAGTGTAAACTCATACATGCATGTGGGACTATCCTGGTTAAATTAAGGTCAATGAAATGCATGCTCATTATGCTTTCAATTTCAATTTCTGGCAGGAAATTAGGATGGAGACTGCATAGGTTCAAGGAAGAACAATGCATCTCAACATTGTTATGTCTAAATCTATAAGCGTGTTGGATTTGACTATTATTTGAAATCTTTATCTAAAGATATTTTACACAATGACCAGTATATTAGTCCTAAAAATGTAATTGCTATTTCACATGTTCTCACCATACAACACTTATTTAGCATAGATCTTTACAGACGGGACAAAATCATTTAAGCTTAATCTCTACATTTGCAACAAAAAGGAAACAAAGACCTACAGTAATGCCAGCTTCTGTCTGCTGCACTCACTGCATACATTAACACTGTAATCACCCTCCCTACATTTTAAGCAAACTATATAATTAAGTCTGCAGCTGCACCACTGTCAATGGATCCTAATAGCTTCCATTTGAAAATCAGTTGTCAATTTGTGCTTTGTGTCTTTTTAAAATGATGGTTTCGAATTAGACAATAAACGCAAAGGACCTCTTTAACACTCCGAGGTGCAATGGCTGTCTCCTTGTGTCAAAACATTGCATCAAGGATTTGAACAGCTTTCGTCTCGCTCAAATTTCACGATAAAACAAATGGCATGTCTGTGAAATTCTGTCTAAATGTCAGAGGTACTAATATTTTGACAAGACCATAACTTTGTGTTTGTTTGAAGTGGTGAATTTATTGCTACCTTTGTTGTTAAAAAGATATAGATGAATCACCACTCGACCTTATCACACCACCAGAATGGCTTGCATTTGTTGATTCTAAATAGAAACTATGAATAAAAATAATATGAACATGTTCTGAAAGACTTTCTACATTTAGGTGGTAGGTGTCCCTGCCCTTCTTCATTTATTTGCTCAGTCTCTTAATTTCTGAAATAGGTGACTGGATAAATCAAATTTATTGTGATAAGCAGGTCTCTCTTTAGTCAAAAGGGACCAACCTGTATACATTACAGTTAATACTGTATTTTAAGGACAATTAAATCTTAAATGAACTTTTCCTGTGATGTATATGTGTACAGATTCAGTTGAAAATCCTACTGTTCCGTTTGCATGATGATGATGATGATGACGATGATGAAAGTGCACGGTCAAAACCACATTTGATATGACAAATGATTCCAATCAATCCACGAAGACAGTGTCAATTAATGACTACAGTTCACACACATTATATATCAATGTCTGACATTAAATAATTGAAACTTTAATTTCTCTCACTGTACAGACCAGCCGTTGAACCTATTCAGTGTATTTGGATAGGAAATGAAAAGGAGGTGTCGGCAGCCTTCATATGTAATAAATCTTTCAGAGATTTCATATTGCCTCATGAGATGGAGCGACAGTCTGACAATCGACCACTGTTGTATTACACCTGATGAATATGCATGAGTGCCTGTGTGCTCTCCATACAAATGGTGCCACGCTAAAAAAAGATCACCTCTATGAGATCAGAGACCCTGCCTGACACCTACTCCATATGAACGTCTTAATATTTAAAGATTGCATTTATAGACAACTTTACCATCCTGTGTCATTTGTCCTTTCACCAAATACTATGGGAAAGTCTATCAATGTGAAATAGTTCCGAGTAATAAGCCAATTCTTATACCGTTTATTTGTGGATAAATATGGTCTAATGAAGCACAAATATCAAGTTTGAAAAGAAAAAATTGTTATGAATAAGTGTGAACGAACTATACATGCATTTTGAGGGATACAATATAGTAGAAAACCATGAAGTGGAGGCCTGGCCATTTTTTTCAGGTACCTTCTGCAGTATGTCTGTGTAGGCTCTCAGTCGTACAGGAGTTGTCCATCTTCAATGAAGGTTCTGCTATACGACTCAATTTATTTCATGTCATTTATTTCATAAAGACAAGTGTGAACAATTAACAAGTAACAAGTGACACACAATGACATTTTATGCCCAAGGCTAATTTGCAATGTCCGTCCCTAACACTACTTACTAATAACACGGAGTCAGTGGTACAAGTTGAAAAATGAAACCAAGAGAGGCAGCAGTAATTGGTCTAGAGCCAGATTTATTGATGACAGTAACCAGAAGTTCAAACAGGCAATTCAGAGGCACATATTCTACTCGTACATGCAAGGTACAAAGCATTATACATCTTATCCCAGTGTCAGTTCATGACACATGGCCTAATTCTCTTTAGCTTACAAGAAAACATATAGTTACAATAAAACATGAGTAAAACAAATTAAAGTCATTCTCCATTTTCTATAAAACTTATATAAAAGAAACAAAATAATAATAAAATCAGCATATAATATACTTCCCCAGTATTTTCCTTTGCCAATTCAAAAATCAGCCCTGTGTGCAGACTTGAGTGTCTCCTAAACACCACCACATTGGCATGCTTGGTTGTCTAATGCATTGCTTATGTGCCCACATTGTTTGAAAACCCCTAAGCTCGCTGCAACTCCATATTCTATTTCCTCACTTAGCTTTGCCTGGTGGCCACTCAGATCCACGGAGGACATTATGCAGTAGCCCACTCCAGCAGTTGGTTTGGCCCCCGTTTAAACATGATTGTATGCCTCTGCTGTTTTCCTCTCGCAACAAAGCCAGTCACGCAGCTAATGTGGCAGGTTTCTCTAACCGTCGAAGTCTGCTGTGCATCTGAGCAGACCTGTTGATCTGCTGGCTCATGTGGCGAGCACACCTGATGCACTGTGATGCGCTGGGGTAGACACACGCATGCATTATTCATGAGGTGGAAGTATTTTGCCTGGAGAATTTAGCTTCCGTGGCCAGCTCGACCTACAAGAATCCAAAATAAATACAACTGGCAAACAACCCGCTCCTGTACATATGTAATGCAGTCAAATTCACCACTGGGGAAAATAAAACTCCTAAATGCGTATGTCCTTGTAGAGCTGATGGTCTAGTAGTTAAGGCTTCTGCACATATGGCGGAATTCTGTTCTGTCCTCATTCTATTAAAACAGAAAGGACGCTCCAGTTCAGTTGCTGTTGTTGTAACCGTTATGTCAAATATTACCTTTTGTGCATGTTTATTTATGCCGCGCATTTCGTATGCAAGGCAACTCAAGGTTATAAAATACAGATACAGAATAGACAACACTTGCATGGTGACTTAATCCCACGCCAAATCAACAGCCTTGCACTTGGGTCTTTACCGTGGTCACAGACTGTGTCACGTTGGTCACAGCTTGGTGGCCTGGTGAACGGTAGTGACGTGGGTTGCCAACTGTCAGTGTTGGAGTGGATCCCAGAAAGGGCCATCATCTTCTGCAGCCATATGCCCTGCTAGCAGTATGTGACGCCATGGAACCGGTGTTTAAAAATACTTCGCAGTATCGTGTGGGTGGTGCGAAGCTCCCAAAATGTCCTTGCCAATGCGAGCCTGTGAAATGCCATCCATTCACAGCATGAGGTGGAATTTTGAGTTCTGTCAACCGGCCTGCAATTACCTGTAGGCTCCATTCATAAATATGCATCTATCCAGTCTGTAATAATATTCTTATTGTACATTAATTAGATATCCAAATGCTAATGTGTTTGCAGAGATAATTTAAGGTTTTAGAGAAATGACAAGGCATCATTAATTCTCATCTCAGTTTACTGTTCTGTGTGCTCTTCTTAATTTAAGGTCCTCTCTGAAGAACACTTTAGACTATCAAGTATAATCTTTTTGGAAGATTAAATCAACATTTTTGACTGATTATCATTCATATTTCCAATCCAACGTTATTTCTATAGCACATTTTGACTTAAACAGTTTCCAAAGTGCTGCTCAAACTGAAATAAGGGGTGGACATTTTGGGGCCAGTCCATCAAAAACAAACAGTAAAACCTTAAAATCAAGCCAGTGCAAGACACTAAAATTATGTACAGTAGCATTTTAGAACAACTCTAAGCGGGAAAGTGCAAAGTTGCTG
Source organism: Neogobius melanostomus (assembly GCA_007210695.1). Lineage (NCBI taxonomy): Eukaryota > Metazoa > Chordata > Actinopteri > Gobiiformes > Gobiidae > Neogobius > Neogobius melanostomus. Next base: position 2,196,016 of record VHKM01000073.1, on the reverse strand, counting down.
ATTCCAGAGTGAAGTGTGGTTCGGTAGTCAAGCCGCATTGTTGAAATAGTATGTTCCAGGTGACTGACCTACTTTTGGGTGTGGACGACTTGTTCAAGAATGAAAAACTGTTTCACTTGGGATAAAAGCCTGAGGTGATGAAAGCCCACATTAAGTTGATCGTCCTGTTTTGGTGACTGTTGGGTTTTAACATGTTTGCTAAAATGACCCACATCCAGGTGGGGTCAGTTTTACCTTCATTAAGACTGAGAAAGCCTTGACATCACTGAGGCACTCAAAGAGGGTTGTCAGGAGGCTGGATGAACGTTTCTGGAGTGGTAGATACATTTGGCACACAGATGTTTTCTAAAGATGAGGCTTAATGGGAGGAGGTCAAGAGCAAAAAGAACAGGCGCTAGAATGTTGGGGAATGCTGATGCTTTGTAGTGACAATTCAAAACGCTTAAATGATCAGAACAAGTTAATTGATAGTTTGCTGATCGTCATGTTTTTGAGGTGCAAAATTCACAAGACATGAGAGAACTAAAAAGCAGTTATAGGAGCTTAGCACTGTCAGTAATTGCATACTTAAACTTATTTTCATGGTGTTGATGCAACGCCTCAAGTAACGATTCTTTGCACAATCTCATTCAATGTGTGACTTGTGTACGTGGGGTTCAAACCGTTTCCAGCCAGTAATTTGTTCCATGTTATTTACAGATGTGTAACTCTTTGTTCATTAGTTTGAGGCAGACATGTGGTCAATGGCTACCAGGGAAAAGGCTGTGCTCCATTAAGAGGCGTCGACAGTTTGTGCCTGGATTAATAGCTGAAATCGAGCTCATTTGTCTGTTTATTTAGTCCTGTTTTACTTTAACCCATCAATGAAAACAGGAGCCGAAGTGCCATTTGTATCAGTGATTTATATCGAGAGTTTAAACCAAATGAATTGAGGCGGAGTTGTTCTGGGGTGGACTTATGCTCCAGTTCTTTAAAAATGATTGCATATAGTGCTGTGGAGAACAGGACCTCAGGCCATCTTAGCGGACAGACAGTTGAACCAGCAAAACTGTTTTAAGGTAATGGCTGTAGGATTAGAGATTTTAAAATGGCACTACAGCTACAACTGGGCTGCCTTAAGCTGTATAGGAGGACATAAGTGGACAATGGGATTCTACGGGGAATACATTTTGCATTACTATCAAACCCTTGATGGGAACAAAGGCGTTTACACCATGCATAGTGCAATATCAAAAACAATACATTAAGGGGCAGCGGACTTCAACTTCTTGACAGCCTAAAGTTTTCTGACTGGATATACAGCCACAAATAAATCAGAATCATAATCACCATCAACATTGTTCTAACCTAAAAATAGCATTAACAGAGAAGCCCCAAATATTGTCCTCTCTTAACTCCCCCTGCTGACTTGCCCTCCATTGTTTTAGAGTGTCCACATGAAAGCCATCCGGAGACCTCTGTCCATACCAAGACAAGGGAATTAGCTCTGCAAGTGTCCCTTATCTCGCAAGCTCCACACAGCACCCGGCGCACTCCCATTCTCCTGCAGTAATGACTATCTACCCAATTTACTTTTTTCCTCTCTCCAAGGGGGAATAAATCCAGCACAGGCCACCGGATAAAGGAACCTGCAGGGGCTGTGCCTTTTGCCCCGTGGCCTTAATTGACAGGAAATTGTATTTGTCGCCCTGCTCAGACAAAACAGGTGTCGACTGAGATTTGCTCACCACGATCAGCCAGATGACCTTTACGTCTTTTTTCTCTCTCCCTCTCTCTCTCTCTTTTCAGCTGCTCCGAAGGGCCCCAAACTTATGATGACCCCGACCAGAGCCAAAGTAGGCGACACTGTGAGGATTACCGTCCATGGATTTCAGGTGGGAGACCTTGGGGTAAGCATGAGATGGTTGAGCACAACTGGGGATATTTTAGCAGTAATTTTGTGAATATTGTTTGCTAAAATAGTGGTGTGGTTTAAACTTTAAAGAATGAATAAACAGATGATCAAATTCTGTGCACCAATGGGTAGACTACTAAGAATACTTGTTGTCCAAAATATGCAAGGGTGTCATAATTGTTGATGGGTGTTGGTGAGTCTGAATTTTCTATTGAATTGTGTGCAATTTTAACGTTTCAGAAACTCAATTCCATTCAACTTTCTGTCTACTTATTTTCACTTTTACGCACAGTCATCATGTTTAAAGCCAGTTTCATCTGCCTTCGAGTTTCCCCAAAAATATCTGAAGACAACAACAAAGAGACTTTTTGTGACTCTTTTTGTGACTGTAATCCCACTGAACAGACAGACACAGAGTGAAAGTTCTCATCTCAGTGACAGCACTGATATGTGCAGCAGAGCTGACATCTGGAAACAGTCAGGTGAAGAGGATCCGGCTAATCCACATTATGCCACACAGTACAAGGTTCTGTGTGTCCACTGAAGTAGGATGGAGGACTAATTCAGATTGTCATATCTTACAAAACAAGTATTACATTTAAGTATTGTAAGTATAAGTCTCTGGCAGGTTTTAGCAAACATCATCCAAATTTGTATCCAAAAGACCTATTTAATCTATCTATTTACACATAAAATAGCAATATGTTGCAGTAAACGAGCACTGTCAAATCCAGCTCTGAGTAGTGTATATATACAGCCTCACACCCCCAGATGTCACACATTAACATGTATACATGCAAGGTCGGTGAGTGGGTGTCTTCATCCATTCAGTACTCATTGAATATCTAAGTCAACAATATTCTTCACACTTGCAAATTCTGTTGACATGTTTTTTGGTTTAAAACAGTGATGTGGAAACCGCACTGGAGTGTCACTGAAAAACACTGAAACGCACAGTTAAAACCACTAAGACGTACAAAATGAATGTGATATAGTACATAAGGAAATTTCACAAATAATCAACACATATATCGGCTTAGTACAAACAGACTAGCACTTTCATTAGGTCATTCTATTCTTCTGTCTGACTTTTGAGTGACCTTTGCTCATCTGATTGGAATAGCACCATGCTCTTATGCCTAAACACCCCCATGATATGTTTTGATTGTTCAGATTATTATACAGCCCTTTAGACAGTTTTTCTACAAGTCTGTTCTAATTGACTGTTTTTGAAAGGTCAGACTGTACAATTTGTATTCTTCGGAGCCAACAAACATGCTCATGCTCGCCTGTTTCAGTGTAAGAAAGTAAAAGCTCATTTGAACTTCAGCTAGAGCCAAGCAGTTGGTCCAAATTCACTCTCAGCAACTGTAAATCTGCTCCTTTCTGAGTCCAGTGAGAAGCGTGTTGACATCTGATAGTCAGTGATCCTGGTGCTTAAAAGGCTTTTAAGATTTGGCAAATGATTACGGTTCATCTTTCAGTCTTATACTCACTAAAGATTTGGCTAAAGTGAACAGAGAAATGCATTTGGCTCTGTATATCAGGATTTCTCATTCTACTTTTATATTGAGCCTTCCCCTATTGTATTGATTTATTGTCTGTTCGTGTTGTTGAGTTCTAAATTCCCCTAGGTCACAGCTGTCTGCATAGAAAGCAATTCTTATTCACTTGCCAAATATAGCAGCCTCTCTCCGAAAGGTTTTAACACACACAATACATTGCTATGTATGCTGTAATGTACAATGTGCAATGTACTCTTGTTTTATTATTTAATGGATGACCTTAAAGTCCATCCAGTATAGAGCTGGATGATTAAGATATTGATTTGAAGTATCAATTCATCTACTAGAATAAAAAAAGTTACCTTCTTGAATGTAAGCAAATCTTATTTTTCATTTTATTTTGGTGGTGTTTTAATTGGATTATCAGAATTTTCACACAATACTTTGTTTGTCATTGTGTCATAATTAAACAACACAGTCTCACTCCGAAAGCGTCATAAATTGACGAACGGTCACTTGCCTTATGCGTAATATAGAACGCAAAAGGTACCCGTTTGCGTCTCCAGTAACGCAATGGGTTTGTAATGTATTTGAATGAAGAGTCCAGACGCGGCTCATTTGACGATATCGGACAGCTCATAGTATAGAACACGTAGTACAAATTCAGCTCGGTTTAGCCAACTATAAAACAATCAAAAATGCAAAAATGACTCGCTGTGTATTTGCAATTACAATAATGCTAAAGAAACATGCAAAATCACAGTCAACACTCGCTTGAATCCCTCGCAAGACAGGCAAAAGCGCATTCAGCACGCATACACAAGCGCAGAACTACAGTATTCATATTTGCGTGAATCTGAGGCCAAACTGTTGTTCATCAAAGCCAAAAAATGATGGATCCAGGACAAGCCGGACCCAACCCAATCACAAAAACTTCTTCAGGAACTTTTACAATATGGCATTGCATTACAGCAGTACGTAGTTTAAAGCCTTTTCCTTACCTTCTGCTGTCTTCGTGGGACGAGTTCTCCAGTATTTAGTCCCACAAGTGGCGTGTCATGGTCCGGTTTTAATCCATGGCTTGCCGGGTCTTTGCCGGGCTTGTAACCAGCCAAGGTGCGCTCTGTTCGGGTTAGCTTTGAGCTGCGGCCCGCTGGAGTCCCATGGAGGATCGTAACGCCGATTTACACTTCCTCTGCAAAAGTCCTTTGGGTGAAAGTGATGCCAAGCGTCCACGATGATATAAATGTCCTTATGTTTGCCTCGGTCAGCCATTTGAGGTTCAAAGATAAGCATTTATTGATCATATGTTTCATTAGGCGCCAATATACAATAACACGATCAGCTGTTTTGATTGACACCCGCGTCAACCAATGACACGCGTTCAAAACTGTGACGTCACTAAGAAGGCGGTCAATCTATATTTTTTATTGTAAAATATTAGTATTACACTAAACCTGCACTGCTGATACCGACTATAACATTATTATTTTATTTTTTGCAGTCTGTTTACTTATTATTATTTACTGTGTACACTTTTTGTCCCCACAAAGTCCTTGTATATAAGATACCACTATTTACTAATTAATTGTTGTTTATTTCACATTTCCTGCCTATTTGCACACCCTGAGTGTTTCTAAGAGCTGAATGTAACAAGTACATTTCTCCATTATGAGATCAATAAAGGCTATCTTATCTTATCTTATTAGCCTTATTTACGTCATTGAGCAGAAGAATCTGAAAGCACATTTAAGGTTTGGATTGGAGGCCTTTTTATTTTATTTTTAGAATTATTATTTTTATAAATTTTTCAGCAATTAAAGACGGTTTACTTCACACATCTCTTGTATGAAACAGGTGCATAACAGAATGTATAGAAGTCAAACGTAGAACAGGAAAAAACTCTCACACTGTATACTCCAAACACCAGTGTTCCTTTATTTGATGCAACGTTTCGGCCAGTGGCCTTCGTCAGGCAAAATGTTTTTTATGAATGAGAAGGCATCCTTATATAGGGTGTGGCCTGCTGCATCACAGGATGCTGTCATAATGGCCTATGGCAAAACGTAGGCAGCATATACAACATACATCCAAACACAAAAACAAAGCCAGGATATAGTGAATAAAATATACATATGTACATATATACAATAAAAACATCTAGTGGCACATGAAATACATGTGGGAAATGGATATATAAGACAGCTCAAAAATAGAGAAGATCTGCCTAAATCTATGCAAATCAACATGTACACCAAGGAAGTTAACACAGCCTATAAACATAACATGGCATTGGAACCTCTATAGAGGTGTCAATAGAGAACTCTCTGTCTCTGTTCTCTGTCACCTGCATAAGCTCACTCTGCTACCATAAAGGGCACATCTTAACATCCGACCCTCAAGGAACCCCCTCTTTTTGTCAATAGGAGGGGGAAAATTAAAAGACTATTTGGTCCGTGCCAATGTCAGCCCCAAAGTCACATCTACCCAGACACTATTGACACCTATCCCTAATGGGAATTACAGATGTGGGAGTTGTGCACAATGTAACAACACCTATAAAACTTATTTCTTCCAACATCCCCACAGTGGTAAAAAACATACCCATTTGCATCCACGTATGTGGTCTATTTATTGCGTTGCCCTTGTGGATTAGCATATGTGGGAAAACCATAAGAAAATTAAAACAAAGAATAAGCGAGCATAAGAGCTCAATACGCAGAAATGACAGAGAATAGCTAGTAGCTGCTCATTTCAACGATGCACATCATGATGTCAGTGCTCTATGTTTTTGAACAAGTCTCTCTTATAGAGGAGGAGACCATGACAAACTTTTGAAGAAAAGAGAAAGCCTACTGGATTGTAACTTAACAGACCCTCACACCCAAGGGATAAATGTTTTTCTATAGAGGTTCCAATGCCATGTTGTGTTTATAGGCTGTGTTAACTTCCTTGGTGTACATGTTGATTTGCATAGATTTACTGTAGGCACATCTTCTCTATTTTTGAGCTGTCTTATATATCCATTTCCCACATGTATTTCATGTGCCACTAGATGTTTTTATTGTATATATGTACATATGTATATTTTATTCACTATATCCTGGCTTTGTTTTTTGTGTTTGGATGTATGTTGTATATGCTGCCTACGTTTTGCCATAGGCCATTATGACAGCATCCTGTGATGCAGCAGGCCACACCCTATATAAGGATGGCTTCTCATTCATAAAAAACATTTTGCCTGACGAAGGCCACTGGCCGAAACGTTGCATCAAATAAAGGAACACTGGTGTTTGGAGTATACAGTGTGAGAGTTTTTTCCTGTTCTACGTTTGACTTCTATACATTCTGTTATGCACCTGTTTCATACAAGAGATGTGTGAAGTAAACCGTCTTTAATTGCTGAAAATTTTATAAAAATAATAATTCTAAAAATAAAATAAAAAAGGCCTCCAATCCAACCTTAAATGTGCTTTCAGATTCTTCTGCTCAATGACGTAAATAAGGCTAATAAGATAAGATAAAATAGCCTTTATTGATCTCATAATGGAGAAATGTACTTGTTACATTCAGCTCTTAGAAACACTCAGGGTGTGCAAATAGGCAGGAAATGTGAAATAAACAACAATTAATTAGTAAATAGTGGTATCTTATATACAAGGACTTTGTGGGGACAAAAAGTGTACACAGTAAATAATAATAAGTAAACAGACTGCAAAAAATAAAAATAATAATGTTATAGTCGGTATCAGCAGTGCAGGTTTAGTGTAATACTAATATTTTACAATAAAAAATATAGATTGACCGCCTTCTTAGTGACGTCACAGTTTTGAACGCGTGTCATTGGTTGACGCGGGTGTCAATCAGAACAGCTGATCGTGTTATTGTATATTGGCGCCTAATGAAACATATGATCAATAAATGCTTATCTTTGAACCTCAAATGGCTGACCGAGGCAAACATAAGGACATTTATATCATCGTGGACGCTTGGCATCACTTTCACCCAAAGGACTTTTGCAGAGGAAGTGTGAATCGGCGTTACGATCCTCCATGGGACTCCAGCGGGCCGCAGCTCAAAGCTAACCCGAACAGAGCGCACCTTGGCTGGGTACAAGCCCGGCAAAGACCCGGCAAGCCATGGATTAAAACCGGACCATGACACGCCACTTGTGGGACTAAATACTGGAGAACTCGTCCCACGAAGACAGCAGAAGGTAGGGAAAAGGCTTTAAACTACGTACTGCTGTAATGCAATGCCATATTGTAAAAGTTCCTGAAGAAGTTTTTGTGATTGGGTTGGGTCCGGCTTGGTTTGTCCTGGATCCATCATTTTTTGGCTTTGATGAACAACAGTTTGGCCTCAGATTCACGCAAATATGAATACTGTAGTTCTGCGCTTGTGTATGCGTGCTGAATGCGCTTTTGCCTGTCTTGCGAGGGATTCAAGCGAGTGTTGACTGTGATTTTGCATGTTTCTTTAGCATTATTGTAATTGCAAATACACTGCGAGTCATTTTTGCATTTTTTGATTGTTTTATAGTTGGCTAAACCGAGCAGAATTTGTACTACGTGTTCTATACTATGAGCTGTCCGATATCGTCAAATGAGCCGCGTCTGGACTCTTCATTCAAATACATTACAAACCCATTGCGTTACTGGAGACGCAAACGGGTACCTTTTGCGTTCTATATTACGCATAAGGCGAGTGACCGTTCGTCAATTTATGACGCTTTCGGAGTGAGACTGTGTTGAATTAAAACATAAATCAGACTTTTAGCTGAACAGTTCCTTAAAGGCACACTGTGTAACATTGTAGATCATGCTGTTGCCAGCCATGCTCCTAATGACCAACTAGATACAGAAAATGCTCCCAGTAAAGTTACAGTCACGTCTCGAGACCACAAACACAATTTTGTTTTTTGTCATTTTTTAAGCTTTTTTTCAACAATGATAATATAATATGATAAAATAAATGCTTTAATATTATTAGTTATTTGGTGAGATGTTACATAGTGTGGTTTTAAGTATTTGTTGATTGTGTTTTATGTTACCCACAAAAGTTAGGTTGGTGAATACTTTGGCTAATCTACCCACCTCAGTACAGTAGACTGACATTGGTTCATCTTATAACAAAGTTAGATATCAAATTCTGTCTCCTCAGTATCATCCTAAATAGTCCTGAAACGGTGACTTCCAGTCCACATAAAATGTAATATGAAAGCACTGCTGAGCATACATTCAAGGACTTTTATTCCACTATACCTTGGATTATAGATCAGAAATTGCCTTTGCCTCTGGACAGCTTGGACTGAAGAAGACTCAAAGTCTTATTCTCTGAAGGTGGACAAGAGATTCCTTTGTTCTTGTATAATTCCTGCACATGTTAACCTTTGGAGAAGCAGCTGTGGTGGGCCGTATTTTAAATTTTAAAATTGGTGTGAAGGTCTCTGCGGTCCTAAGCGGGGGAAGCAGTTGTAAAGTGAAGCGTTGATTATTAATGCATGTTGTTAACTCGCGGTTGCATTAAGGGAAAATTGGAGTCATACATTATTCATGTCTATCCTTTGCTCTAAATCTCATCGTTGAGACTCCCAGACTATTCTGACTGTTTTGTCTCTCTCTATTCTCCTGGTCTGACAGAATGAAGTGTTTCCCGAGCCCCTCTTCACTTGGACACGGGTGGGGGGTCGGCTGTTGGACGGCAGCACCGAGAGGGAGGGGAGGGAGCTCATTCTGGAGCGAGTGCCTGCAGAACTGAACGGGTCCATGTACCGCTGCACAGCACAGAACCCACTGGGCTCCACGGATACGCATACACGCCTCATAGTGTTTGGTAAGACACATACTAACCTGCTTCAGAATACTGGGAAATCTTTATGATGGTTTACTGCAAAGAAGAATTGGACACTTCCATTCAGCACTCTGGTGAACTTGCATGCATAGGTTTGTGAACATGCAGGGGCCTGTGCTCTGCCTGGTTAATTCCTGATAATGCAAAATGGTCACAATTGCAAACATTAGATACTATCACAATCTTGTCAAAATTTTAACTAAACAACAGGACTTAAGTCTCTTTCCTCCCCATCTATGAAGCTTCCTCTTGTTTTTGGGGACTGCCAGACCCTTGAGATATACAGTAAACCATCTGGTGGGTGTTGTCTAAGCAAAAACTGCTCCCTAGATGGTGTATGAAACGTTGGTATCTTTCTAAATGTAAGTCCAGTTGTTTTAGTCCTCATGGCGAGGTGCTGACATTGGTGCAATACCACCATAGATTCTCTTTCAACATGGTGTTATTAATATAAATGGGAAGGAATGAGCAATGACAATCAACTAATATGATATGCAAAAATATTGCAGCATTGTATAATCTACTGACTTCTGCACTGTCTCAACTCTGACAATTTACACAATATTTTCCCCACTCGTCACCTCCTTTCAGCTTGAACTATCAAAAAAAAATAGAAAAAATATGCAAAAACAAGTGTAACATTGTACCTCTCTCTTTTATATACAATTATGCTTTTAAATACTGTCTTTCTATGTGTACAGTTTGGTGGCCAGCTATCGTTCTGAATCATTCATGCTTTAGTGTGTGACTAATAAGATGCAGTGCCCCTAATTGTTTTAATAAGACATTCTGTAGCTGGTCTTTGTGGGCAGAACTACTGCAGTGAGGGCTATTCAGGGAATATTTGATCAATGGCTCATTTCCGCTAACACACGGCCAGAAACATCTAAGTGCCATTATGGAATCAAAGTGAATACGTGGTGGGGTGCGTTAGCTTTGTTCTTTGGCCAGACCCAGGGAAACAGTGCACATGGAAACTGCAAAGGGTGACATCCAGGTGATTTTGATTGTGATTTAATGCTAAAATTCATAGAAGTAATTGTTGTAATGGTCACTTAATCCTATTTAATTGTTGTACAAATAGTTTTTCTTTTTAGAACATATTGATTTCAAAATTCTTGATGCCTCAAGTGTGAATGGAAAAATTAAACCAACTTTCAAGTCACTGTAGTCAAGGCTCTACCTTGGCTTCTGGACTTAATTGATTAATATTTTAATATTATCAATATTCAGCCGGCAACAGGTTCCTTTGAAATTGTGAATTCATGCTCTTTTTAGTATCATAAACAAGTTCTTGGCGGGAGGCCCTTTTCTAATAAGTAAATCAGTGCCTACTATGGTAACGCAGCAAAAAGCAAACATTATACACGAGTGTACATATACCATGCCCAGAAATTTAAAATAAAAGTAATAATGAATTATGATAAAAGTGTCAAATTATGATAATAATTAGAAAGTGTCATTAGGCCTCCCGCTCAAGAAGCCACAACAGTTAGTGCAGTCAGAGTTTAGCATTATGAAAGGAGTTTACAAAAGAAACATCTCACCAACCTGTTCTGATGCAGCTGAAATCCTCATGACATGTCCGTCAAATATTCCAATATCTACAGGGAGCTGTCATTATTTTCCTCCGTCTGATTGGTTACCCAGCTGGCACCGGGGAGGCTGTGAGGCGTTCAAGGGTTGTGGGAAATAAAATCTCTGTAAATTTAGTTCTAAATTAAAATAGTATGTTCTAAATAATAAAATAAAACACAGGCTTCATTGAACGTGACAGTTTAGCAAATAAATGTGAGTATCAAAGTGTTCACTTTGCTACATTTTTGTTCTGCTAATAAATGTGTGTTGAACACGAGTATTGAATCCATCATAATGGCATTGTGTGGAGATGAGTGGGGGGATAGACAGGTGAGGGGAGGGAGGGGGAAGGCAGGTGAGGGGAGCGAGGGGGCAAAGCTGGGTTCACTACTGACACCACCAAAGGGCAGCTTTAAATATTGGACAATATGTTCTAATAGCCAGACCTGTGTGTTATTTCGTACCTGAACGTGCTCCCGGATCTCAATGGCTTCTCCGATCCAGTGGTGGTACTTGTTGCCCTCTTTGCCGATGAAATGGGCATGAAGTGGTTCTCCCTCTTGCAGCAGACTTTAGCTGCTCTTGTTCTGCTTGTCATCTGGTGGCTCAGGTACAAGCTTTTGATGTTTCCTTTTTACATTCTGCCCTATGTTCTTTCTTCCACAGTAGAACACAAAAACTGTCAAGTATAAAATAACACGGTCTGGCTCGGAACATATTGTCATCATTACTAGAAGACCGAATGAACCTAATCGGACTACAAGTTAAATATAGTGTAAAAAGTGCTCTGTGACTCTTCACTGGTTAATCATGTTTGAATGAGCTCCCACAAACTATATGGACTCAATTATGGACAACCTTATTATTCCATCATTTCTCTGTGGGCATTGACAGAGACAGGGAAATATGCTGGTTTGTTCTTCGCATATGATGATTTAATATTACTGGATCTTGATTAGATACCATTTTTACATCATTTGGCAAGCAATTCTAATCGTCAGCACATGGACTAATCTGCTTACTTTGTGTGAATAATGTTAAGATAGCAAGTCTCAGTCAGTTATTTTACCATTTCAATAACAATATTGATGAAGCCCATCAAATGTGTGATCGGAAATACTGAGTAGTAGTGCATTACACTGAGAGACCACAGAATATAAGAACTTCATGTCTGTCAGAATCGGCGCACTTCCATTACTCCTGTGAGTGCATCACAAATGTCCTAATCTTTAGGCCAGTCAAGAGTAAAGCTGTAAGCCATTTTAAGGGGAAAATACCACTTTGAAGAGGCGTTACCTTGGGAGGCGTTTCCCTGAGAACAGCACTAATGTCTATTTAACACCCTGGTGCACCCTTAGGTGTCATGGTCTCCATGGTGGGTGCACCACATCTGTCTGCTCTGCTCCTGGTAGATTGGCTTCACTCACACTTAGGAGAAGTAAATGGTGATTAAGCGACCTTGGCAGCATCCCCCGTGGCCGTACGATCAGACACTCCTCTCGGCTGGCGGTGGTGAGCTGGAAGTACTTGGGGGCTTGGCACAGTCTTCAGTGTACATCAGCAGGAATAATAGAGTGTAATGATGGCGAGTGGAAGAGAGGCTCCAGCAGAAATGTCTTGATGATGTGCATTTTTAGCCACCCTCAGTGATAATACCCTCCGATTACTGTGGAGTGAGTCAGCACTGAGAGGCCAGCCATGCCAAACTGCTACATATGCATAAACACCAAATATGAATTCATATGCAAATTTCCAGCCTCGACAAGCATGTGGAAACTATTTTTTATATCTCCTGGAAGAGCCCATTTTTCTCAAAGAGGAATGTGCTGATGCTTGTTCAATGGCTTTTATTATATACCTTTAATGGCCTGGTGATGAAAGCTGTTGTGTGCACACAATTACCTATTTCCTGGAGTAGTGTTTGTTTAAGTCACTGATCTCTGCAAACACTTCAGATACCTTTAAATCTTTACTATTGGAAGGAAGGTGGCAACGTTTTCCAGCAGTAGCATGAATGCAAACAGAATCATGCTTTTGTCTGACAGAAGAACATGGCCATTTTCAAATCAGTATCGCAATACCCTTCAAAGAACTTTACAAAGTCTGTTGTACAGGATGGACATTACAGGTTTTGTGTTGCTGATTCTGTTTCCATTTTGAATTAAGAAAAAAACAACATTGTGGATAGCATTGGGGTTGATAAATTGAACATGCAGGAGAATGACTGAGATCATTGATCTAATGTAAAAAAAAAAAAAAAAGGCAGAAGTATTCTTAATAACTCCATAAGCAAATAGATTTTCACCAGTACAGAACAGTGTACTTTTTGGCCAAACAAGTTAAACTTCAGGAATTTAATTTCCTCCAAATCCTAAAATTGTGGTATTGTCAGTTCCATTCCAAATGCTATTGTTGATGGTTATCCTAACATGAAGCTCTTTTCTTTCTCCCTTGTTTGTCATAGAAAACCCAAGCATGATGAAGAACACACAGAATCAAAACAGTAAGTGTCCACCAGTCATCACTGTTTCACCTTTGCATTTCACACCACAATCCGTTCATCGCAGAGAAGCCTGTTGTTGCTTCTTTACTCAAAAAAAATCAAGCAGAAACAAAGGATTCATCTTGTGGTGCGTCCTTACTATTCTCCTGCATGACTTCTTTCTATGTCACTAAAACATGTACAATTAGGTCTCCTCCGGGGCCAGGAGTCCCCTTAAAAGATATCCTGAAACTCAGTGGGACTTTTTATGGTCAAATAAAGTAAATCACCCTGCTTCTGTTTGATATTTCACAAAGTGTTAAGATTAGTCAATCAGTCTAATTTTTTATTTTCCTGTGCCTCTCCTTTACACAAACATAATGTTGACTTTAGCTTATTCAAGGTTAGTTTGAACATAATTCTAAGCAAAAATATAAATCTTGTTTAAAGAAAGGAAATTCTGCGATGCATTTGTTGTCAATATTATAATTACGTATGACACTAAACCAAGCAAGAGTTGATAAATACTTAGGTCGTATGGTGTAATGGCTTTAACACTGCGCTAATGTTGATTACCCGAACACTTGTTTTAATTAATGAATACCTCCTACACGTGTGCTGTATGTGTGAGGGACATACTGTATTTATCCTGTAAAACAGCTTTCTGAGCAGATGGCACAACCTGGTCACAATCAAACAAGCTTGTAGACAATGGCCTTGAACTATTCCTGTTTTACAATGGAAGTATTTGATATATGAATTACACACATTTTATCTGAATTATTAGTTGTGGATGTTGTAGAGAATTTCATAGCAATTTTTGCAACATGTTCAAGGGATCAAGGGATCTTAATGTTGAGGATATTGTGCCAGTCTTGCAAGTCTAGAGGTAGAGCGTTCACATCCCTGATGCAACAGACATAAACGCCCCGGTATCCCCTCGTCTTCAAATGTGAACAGGTCCTGGTTGGAAGATCTCAGCAACAACTGCACCATTAAGAAGTTCTCTATATAATGACCATTAAGAGCTCTAGTGAGCATCAACAATTCACTCCATCGGACAGAGCCGTGGTAATGTGGTAGTACGTCATAGATTCTGTTTGCAGCCTGGCTGCAGAATGTTTTATTAATTGCTACAATAATCTATGCACTTGTTACTATTTTTATTTCACTGTGGGACAGCATATACAGTACTTCTAAGCTTAGAAATGGGTCATTGAAAGAATATTATAAAACCCAACACATCCTAATGGAGCAATTGACTTTTGCTCAAGATACAGGCGCATTCATCACCCTGTAGAGACGGTGTTGAAGAAATACTCGCATTTCAATACACATTTTCAGCCTTCAAAATTAGTATATGTGTGAATCACAGATTCTGTATTTTAAGATCGCTGACGATCACTATGTTTCTCCCACCATAACAAGTTAGATTTATTAACTAACTACAGTTTGTCAATTACAGTAACTTACTAACTGTTATTACAATTTACGGTAACACTTTATAATAAGCTTACATGAAGTTATGTATGAATAACATGAAATTATGCATGAAATAATGCATGGTTTCATGATGTATTCATGTAAGAGGATATCATGACTCATCATGAGTTAACATGACTTCATGTTCTTTCATAGATGACTTCATGCATGAGTTCATTAAGTAACTACTGTAATGAATTCATGAGAAAATCTTGTTTATATGTCGTGATTTTAGAATCATGATGAATTCACTAAAACATTTAGATTTTTTTTAAACAAAAACATTAACTAATTGTAAATATGAAGTTTATGCATGAATATCATGATTCATCATGATTTAGTATAGCGGACTTTAGTATTCACTTTAGTATAGGGGACGCAATCATCATGAATTTATGAATGAACTAAGGGTTAGCTAATGATGAGTTAATTACAATAGTAAGTGGTGTATATCTTGCAAACTAATTTTCTTAAAAAATATGATGAATCATGATATTCATGCATAAACTTCATAATTACGATTAGTTAAAAAATGTAAAAGTTTTAGTGAATTCATCATGATTCTAAGATCATGATATATTAACAAAATTTTCTCATGAATTAATTACAGTAGTTACTAAATTAATTCATGCATGAAGTCATCAATGAAAGAACATGAAGTCATGTTAACTCATGATGAGTCTTGATATCGTCATGCATGAATACATCATGAAATCATGCATAAATTCATGCATAATTGCATGTTATTCATGCATGACTTCATGTAACCTTATTATAAAGTGTTACCCAATTTACAACAATTAAAAATAAAAATGCAATATTTGGGGACATTTTATTTTCACTTTGGCTTCTAATTCCAGATACAATAAACATCTCTCATCTTGTTCCACTAACAATTTGCCTTTCACTGTCTCCGTTTGTTCTTATTTTCTTCTTCACTTTGTCGACTGGTTGTATGTCAGAGATGCAAATCTAAATATGCAAATGTGCTGGTGAGCTCAAAAACAGGTGTGTCTGTGCAAGGACAGATTCAGGTCAGCCAGGAACTTTACATGCAAGTCAAACAGCCTGCCCCTTGAGGTCACAGTATTACATATTGGATGAACAGCTATCTCCCAGACTACTAACATTAAGGACGTCCTGTGTTAAGCCCTTCAGACCAAAACATCACGTCAACAAATCGAATAGATGCGACAAACTATAGAGCATTTTATACTGAGATACTGGCTCTATTTTTCTGCCACATTACCCACCTTTTATGGTCTGAAAATTACAGTATGAGGAAAACACAAATCTAAACAAATGAACGTTAGCTGCCCAAGTTAGAAACTAAAACTATGTACAGATAGATGTACAGATGTACAGTAGTCGAGATGGACAATTACTCACAAAGAAGTTGATTTTGAGTTTGGCTTTGTCTCAAATTATACCCATGGGGGAGCTTTGGGTTATGCTTTAACGCTGCAAAAATATGCAAAAGAATAAAAAATAAAGTACAAACAGAAGAAATAAAAGGAATAAGAAAAAGGATGCATTCTGGTTTTAAATGCAAATGACAGAGTAGATTCAAGCTTCACAAGCTCTATCATTTCCATGGCAACTGTTTTTTTGCGCAAAATGAAGCATTGTGTCTTCAGCTGGTAATTTAAGTCCAGCTCCATGAGGTGGAGTCATCTTTTATTAAAATAGAGCTTGTCGCCTCTCAAATCAGTCCCGGTTGTCCCTTTAAGAAAAACAGGTCTGGCAGAAGAACAGTAAAACTAGAGCCAAGATCTGAAGGCGAGCAGATGGCACACGACTTCTATATGACTGCAGTCTGTGGAGACCTCTGATGATGGGTTTATGGCTGAATGAGCACATTACAGGATGTGATGAACAATTATTTGGGGATATTTGTTAAATATTGTTATGAATGTTGTTGAAGCCTATACAGTAAGTGTAAAGAACATTTTTGCTCACTTGCAAGATACATTTTGTTTTCTAGAGAGGGTATGAGCTCCTGCATTCAAATATGTGTTTGTTTATTATCAGGATTGGCAAACCACGAAGACAAGAGAGATTGCCTTGCGAGTTACTAAAGGGGTAGTGTGACATGAGACAAACCAAAACAGGGAGTTCATAGCAGTCTCTTCACTCAGAGACGTAATGTTACAGTTTCCATTACCAGAAACTGTCTGCAGTCTGCTGTTATATTCTCATTAACAAGGCTTATAGCTGGGCTGACAGGTCTGTAACATACTCTTTACAGTTTTAGTCTTACCTCTTATAGAAACAAAAGGTTTGATAAAACAGTTGCCATGGAAATGGCCTGGATGACTGAGGGACATTTTCAGACCTGAAGGCTGTGTGCGAATGAATTGGAAATGTATTATGCCTTATCATGTAGACAGCTCCTTAATTGGGCACCTTTTGTCTTTTACAATAAATAATACAGTGCAGGACTGCCTGCCAAAACTGTGATTGTAACAAAGCAAACAGCCTTTGAAAATCAGGACTAAACTATGCCTAAAAAGGTCTGAAGTACTGTAGCCTGGCTAACGCCAGACTAAAATCACAAGTGATCTTTAGTCTGGGGACCACCAATTCATTTTGTCGTAGGAGAGGTGTGGTTCACGATTGTCCATAGCCGTTTATTGGGCGCTACGAATGTCTATCATCCGTCTGCACGTAGCCATAGCCAATCGTATCATCGTATTAGATGACGTATGATGTACCTGCTGTA
Organism: Neogobius melanostomus; assembly: GCA_007210695.1. Taxonomy (NCBI): domain Eukaryota; kingdom Metazoa; phylum Chordata; class Actinopteri; order Gobiiformes; family Gobiidae; genus Neogobius; species Neogobius melanostomus. The sequence continues at coordinate 2,178,500 of VHKM01000073.1, read as the reverse complement.
AACTTTTGAGCTAAACTATTTAGAACACAGTCTAAAGCTTGATCGAAAGATGGCATCGCGTCATGCTGGATCTGTAAATATTTCTTTATTTTTTAATCACTAAACAAACTACAAGCTTCCGTATGTCGAACAGCATGTCATCGTCTTGCCGTCCCTCCTCCTTCTGTGATTGGTACCCAATCCATGCAAACATTTCGGCCATGGTCCCCAGACTGTTGTGAAGTTCGAAAAGATTCGAGCACACACAGCAGTCTGGCGTTAGCCAGGCTAGAAATACTGTAGACTAGATGTAAATCATGTCTAAACCAGAAAAAACACTTAAAGTATGTCAAAATAAAATGAAGACAGTCTAAAATTGCAGATGACCCTGAGTAAGTACAGTACACAAGTACAGTTTGTAGTACAAGCCATATCTGAAATCTCAGGTAACGAGTACCTGAAGTGTAAGCTATAAGAAATGGTCACGATCTGTAGTTTAATATTGCTGTAGCTATCCAAGTCTCTAAGTTTGTGTAACACAAGGCCTACTACTGTACAAGTCAAAACCCATGGTCAGACATGTATATTTTTTTCAAATTTGTCATTACTCCAAGCTGATCATCCCTAAACAGCAGTCAGACAAAGTAAAATGTTTCCTTTTAGATTTCCTCTTATTGAGGACTAGCTTTTAAATATTATGTTTCTGTCTGGTTTTAATTCAATTTTTATGAAATGGTCACTTGAGTAGAGAACAATATTAACAACACCGTAAATATATGATGTATGGAAAACAATTTAATTTGACAAACCAAGTTTTCCAGGGTAGTACTAAAAATACACTCATAAATAACGTAATTTCCGTATGTCTTAATGTTTTCTCGCTGCTAAATAATTGTCCTGTAAAACTGTTTAAAGGGCTATTTATAAAAAAAAGAAAAAAAATGGCGTGACACTTAAAGGCGTGGGCACTTAAACAAGCTTGTGTACATCATCTGCAGATGAATGGTTCTAAATTTTCAGGAAAAAAGGAACACGCAAATTATAAAACGTAGACAAAAACTATTTTAAGATGACAGCAATATTTGAAAAAATATTGTTTGCAATAATACTGTTCACTTATGCAAATAACATTTTGGGCATGAAGTGACTAATTTGTGCTAAAACATCACACTTGCCATTTGTTGCTTCCATTAAACACATGCACCTTGCCCTTTTTATGTAAATGCACTTTATATAACGCTTTATTTTAGACATGACATCAGTGTCTGATTGCTGGCTGGTGTTTTATTTTTCAGATGGTGCTTGTCGTCTGAATGTCGTCAGACTTTTGTGGATGGCCATTGTCCTCACAGCGACGGCTGGACTGACGTGAAAGTCCCTCCACCTGGACACTCTCTGCTCTTACACGCACACACACACTTCTTACTCAACGTATACGAAAACAATCCTGCAAGCCTTCTTTGGTCATCAACTCTCCCATGCGTCGAGCAGAAAAGTGTGGAAACCACGCTACAGTTTTGTACTGAAAATTACTGTATAAACATGAAAGAACAATATGACGATCAACGCCACCTCGTATATAAGCTCTGCCCACTTCAACCTTATTTTGTTTTTCTTGTCCGCTAAATGGAAAAAGAAAACTGAATTTATTTGTGATGTGATTGAGAACGGACCACCCGCCTGCCCTCGGAAGCACCTGATTAAACCACATGGAATAAGCCGGAACATTGTTTTTTTTTTAATTAATATTTTTTTTGTTTCCCTTTGTTTTGATGGCTTGGAATGTACAAGAGGTAAAGAGAAATCAGAAGATTAAAAAAAATAATAACTTTTTGAGTGTATTTTGTGTACATCAGTGTAAATATTGAAAATAATTAAAGAAGCTATATGGGGTCCTGGCCAGGGGTTGGTTTTGCAGTGGCAGTCACCTTTCTTTGTACTTCATTCATGTTTTCAAAGACAACAAGAACTGAACCTTTATGATGATTTGAGCTTTTCTGTGGATATGGCTATAATTCTTCAAAGACTTAAACATTGCCAGAAGTGTCTGCTGTTTTAGGGGTCCTGGTGCATGTGACATTCTTTCTCAGTTCTTGGCGTGTTGCGAACAGCAGCATCGCAGCTCATTGTCACCGACCTGTAATCCAGCTATTACTTGTGACATGACTATCTTAAGTGAGCCACATTGTGTACAATACGTAACTACTACCCAGGCATCTGCAGTATCCATGGGCTCTTTTCTTAGCCGTCATCTCCAGAGAGGTGCTCACCCGAGGCAGCGTGTGTAAAACAGGGTTGTTGCATTTGTTTCATTTCATCTGTATTAAAATGGAGAGATTATAAAAATTGATGTGACTTTGTTTTACTTTTATAACTTTTTTGACCACAGCTTTACCTTGGAAAAGTTGAATCCAATATTCGTTTCTGTATGGTATCCATCATGCATTATTAGTTATTCAAATCAGATGTTTGCTGACCAGATGTTGACCAACGAAGGCTGTGAATAACAATTAGGACAATATGTTGTTTTATGATTTACGTATAATGTAATTACTACATTGTTTAAAAAAACTAGTATTGAATTTATAGTAGCGGTATTTGTAATGCTGCATAGTATCACAATACAAAAGCATTACCATGCGTATTAGAGAGTCTGCAGAGCTCCCCTGCTTTCTGCTAAAAGAGCTTTCATGTTATTTTATGTTAAAACTTTTCATTTCAAGTCAAGATGTAACACTGAATCACAATATTCTACCATCACAATATGAGTCGTGTCAGACCCTAAGTATCGTCATACATAATACATCGCGACAAAAGCTTCTTGCACGAGCCCTATTAATCACTGCTCGCACAATAGTAACTCAAAGTGCCTCAGTGAAGGTAAAGCTTATTATAATGACACCTTTGCTGCACCGCAGTTATCTACAATGGCATTGACAGTAAAAATATTCATATGGGGCGACAGTGTCTGCGTACACTGGTGCGTGAATGAGAGTGTGAATAGGTGGGTGGTTTCTTGATGTAAAGTGCTTTGAGTGCCTAGATGGGAAAATGTAGCATTTACTTTAAGGCGAGTGTGATAACAAAGTCCATCTGATGTGTTGTCAATGTTGGTAAACCACACCAATCATAGGCTCTTAGTCTTATTACTGCATTATTTTTTGAAAAACGTACAAACGAATACAATTATATCGTTGATACCTGTAAAATCTATAATGTAATAGAAGGAGGCAAAAACTTACAATGGAATTGATCATAATAGGATGTTATGTGCTTTCTATGCCACAGATTTCTATATTCTGTGAAGAGATAAATACTGTATGCAGGAAGATGCTAACAACCAATGATTTGTTCTTATTGGTTTTGTTTGAACAACTAAAACATAGCCACAGACTATTATGGAACCCTTTTACCAACAATGCCAAATCCCTTTAACAATCTAATTTCCTGTTAATCCTGCTACACTGCACCCCTCTCTGCTGAAAGAGTTTTACAGTGCTGAGGGACAGAGATTTCATTCGCCTGCTACAGCTGAATAGTTTCCATAAATTACATTGTTTTGGGCATTTCATTTTGCTTTGGCTGCGACATCAGGAAAGTAGATTTTGACATTGCTCTTAACCTTCTGCATTCTTTTCTTTCTTGCACACTGACGGGTTAGTAATCCATTTTTTTTTATTTTTTTTATTACTTTTACAAGAATTTCCAATTTAAGCTGTTCTAAAGACACAATGTGTATTAAAGGATTATGTTTTGAAGCAGGTGGGCAGGGAACAGATGAGATTTTTGAAAGCTTAGTTGAATCAGGTGGCCTGACCTGTTCAACTGGGATACGCACTCACCTTGTCAAAAGTACAATCCAATAATCATGCAGTCAGGGTGCAAACACACTGCACAAATAAGATTAGCAGCGGGTCTTATGGGTGCATTTTTCTTACAGAAGCAAAGAAGACCAATCATTGTCCACCCATAGGAGGTTTATAACTCAGCTATCATACTCGTATTGATTCAGGAGGCATGGCGCTCTCTCAACTTTTATGACCATTTTCACATCCAAGAGAGAAGAGCTGGTCTATTTCCACAGCTCATTTCTGGAAAGTATTCCAAATTGATTCTGGTCTGTAGTTACGTCTGAATGTCTCCTAGGGGTGCCTGGGCAATCAAGGGCGTGATTACAACAAAGGAGCGGGACATATAGTGAGGTTAATAGAGTATTTGAAATTAATTGGGTGTCAAATTTCATCGCCTTACATTTAATGTGAAAGGTGTTACCTAGAAATGGTATTTCCTGTCAAAAACAAACATGACACGATTGAGTAAAAAGACCCAATCTGTCATTTTTAATTACACATTTTCAAAGCTTTTCTTGTTTTCATTTATGAGCATCAAATCAACTGGTGTTGTGTATCTTTCAATCTGTTGTTTGGTTAAGGTTTGACACAAGCCTGGGTGGGTAAGGTTTTCAAAAGAGTTTGTCGAATGTTAATCAGTGAGATTTTTTATTTTTAAGGAATAGGCCACCCTTTTTAAATACTGAGATACAGTATGTTCTTACCTTAGCTTAGACGAATTGATGCGTAGCTGTCTGGTCTTTATGCGTGCCCTCAGTCACGTAAACAGAGCACAGATGGCGTTTGCAACCAAATTCTTCCATGTTTTTCCTATTTATATGGTTACATGAGCCTTTACACAATCCAAGTATAGTCACACAAAATTAAACATGTCAAAACATTTTCTAAGCGGATAAAAAGGGGAACTATATTGCAAGGCATAGTAATATTACTACACCTTTCAATATAGTTATACTTGGATCGTGTAACTACTCACGTAACCATATTTAAATAGGGAAAACAGGGAATAGCCTGGTTGCTTCTAACTTCACTCCCGTTTGGATCCATAGAGGAGAGGAGGAGAGGCTAAATGCTAACGCCGTCTGTGCTCTGTTTACGTGACTGAGGGCACGCGTAAAGACCAGACAGCTACGCATCAATTCGTCTAAGCTAAGGTAAGAACATATCTCAGTATTTAAAAACGGTGGCCTATTCCTTTAAATTCAGATTAACTCTTGGGAACCACTGATTTAAATATTTGCATAAACAATCGTTATCTGATTATACAAGACTTAAAGGGACTATACGAAGTTTAAAAATGTTAAAATTAAGTATTTTCCTCCCCCCACATGTTCCAGCCATGTCCTAATGTGTAGAATGAGCCCAGACCCCTATTCACCACAACTGCCGCTAAAATCCTGCACTGTCACTCAAAAGGTGTTAATTCGGGTCCGTATTACTGTTTAGAGCCCTGCACGGACCTGATTTCTAGACCCGAGCCCGGCCCGACAGATTTTCATAATTAGCAGGCCCGAGCCTGGCCCGCGGCCCGGCTCTTCTGTCTCTCTTCCCCCCCCAATATTTTCCAAATGTGTGATTAAACAGCGCTGCAACAGTTGACCTGCATTATATAAATAAATAAATAAACACTTCTATCTAAACGTAACATAAAGCACAGTGTTTATTTTTTATTGTTGGGAGGAACACGCATGCATTTGTTTCCTGGAAGCACTGTGAAAACATACCGTCGATAGAAGCACTCCGCACGCAAACCGCTCCGGCCCGCGGGCCTTCGGGCCTCGGGCTCAAATGCAGGGCTCTATTGCTGTTATGCACAAGCTTAATATAGATACTGCATGACCTGAGGTGGCAGTAGTGAGTATAAAAATGACCAACTTGCATCTAGACCCTTTAATACACTACTGTTGCTCAATGAACAGATACATTGCATGTCATTCTTCTGTTTGTTTGGTAACAAGATGCACATTTTAAAATCTTGTGTCAGGGTTGATATAGCCTTCCATTGTATTTGCATTGTGCTCTGGTCCAGATCACAGCTGTGGTGAGAAAAAGACTCTTTCTCTCTGTCACATGTGTGAATAATTTAGAAGTGAATTGTGCTCCCTGACTCTGGTTTCCTTGTTGTCTGTGAGAGATCATATGACTGTAGTTGGTCAGGCTGAACAGCTGTGACACACCCTCTGTGCACACACTTTAATAACCACCAACAGTGATGCTTAAAGAACCACATCCATTAAGTGCTCTTATGAAGAAGTGCGCGCAGATACATACTCCTTATGACAAGCTACTCTTTATACTTTCATTATACTACGTGTGCATACCAAAAGCATTTTAGTCAAACCCTTAATTCGGGTGTCTGCACTGCTGCGCTGGCACAGAGACGACCTTTGATCTGCAGCATGGCTATATGCAAACAGATGTATCCTGGTTATTGGGCATTTGATAAATGTCACCTATCATAACTCCACACCCCTTATTCAAACTAGGCTCTCCACCTGCTGCTCCTGCAGTGTGTCCAGCCAAACTATGCTGTGTGTCACCATCTATCATCATATTTTAAAAAATATTAAAAATGGACATTGTGGCAGGACAAAATATGACTAGCACCACTCCTATTCATGAATAAAGATGAAGTTTTAGTTTCTGTAAGAACCACTTTGTGAATGAAAAGAAAAAACGAATAAAAAATTAGCCCGGATGCTTGCCTGACAAATATTATGATGGGTTTATTGACTTATTCATGAATCATTCAGAATGGTGGTAGCGTGTCACCTGCGCTCCACCTCTTTGAAGCCAGGCATGCAAATAGCCTCAGCAGAGGTATCATTTTACACTTGAGTGCTTGTCTAAAGAGGAGCAGTCATCAGATCAAGACCAGCGTCCACAATGATCAGCACGTTTTGTTTGAGCAGCCACATTGATCTTCTACAGTAGGATATATGAGCCGGTCGTCACTGCCTTTGCAACTATGCCTATCGCAGACCTTTTGGGAGTCCAGTTCGACATGCAGCTCCTGTTGAAGCTGAGCCTTTCTGTCGCTGTCGTGCTGTTGGTTTCCTGTGCGTACAAGTTTTATAACTCGAGAGAAAACCAGACAAAACAACTGTGTGGCAAAAATGGAACTTGTCAAAAGTGCAAGGCAATGCTGGACATACCAAAAAATGATGCAGCAGTTATGGAAAAGAAATCGACAACAAAGGATGATAACTGCCTCTTGAACAAATCGAAAGAAGAACCTAGCAGAGATGCTTTAATAAACAGTGACAATGCTTTTAACCCAGCATACAGTGACAGTAGCAACAACGGCAAAGAAGACACACTCGATCTTCTCGGGCAGCCAGCAGTCTCCACAAGTAATATTTCATTTGGATCGTCTTTGAAGCTTCCTCATCCAGCCCAGTGTGGTACAACCAATGCAACGGGGCGCCTCTCCCCATGCTTCCTGCAGCGGCTGGAGGGGAGTGTGGGTGTGGGCAGGGAGCTCAGGCAGGACTTGGAACGCCAGGGGGCCCACTGCAGCTTCCTCTCCAAGGCCGAGATCAAAGTGGAGGATGCTAACGTGGTGTCGGAGGGAACAGGAGATCAGATTGTGCGGGGGAAGATATACGATTACTACGTAGAGTCCTCCTCTCACTCAATTACTGAATCAAGGAACTCTATGCCAGGCGTGGAGGTTGTGAGTCGCAGTAGCATTCTCACCGAACCTTCTTCCACCATCATTATGCGTGATCTGGTTTTAGCGCAGAGCAATGATCAGAATTCCTTCATTCCATTGGGAATGCTCAAGCAGAGGCACCCCGCCAGGCCCGCACTTCAACGCAACCAGAGTTATCACTCTGCGGCAGAGCAGTCGGAGTTTGCCGTGCCCCTTTTGACATCAAGGGACACTGCAATGAACTCCTCCACTTCTCCCTCAGTTCACCGTAAGATCTGTCCTTCAGTGGAAGGCACAAATGTGGAAGAATCAGAACTAGATGCAAACCTTTATTTTCACAGCTTCACTGGGGTGATGGCACAGATTTGGAAAGTGTGAAAAGTAAGGTAAATTTAGGTAATTGTTTAGAAACTTTACATTTGGCGAAAAAGAGGGAACTGAAATTGGTTCAGCAAGCAGCTCTTAGCGTCATGTCAGACAACTACTTACAGGTGCTCAGAGATCCAAACCTTTATGGCCGGCTGTTGGCTGGTGAACGAGAGCAAATCAGGAAGTGGAGAACGAAAGGGAGGAGGTTTGTCATGGTGGCCGACATTGACCCTCAAGATTGGACTCAAAATGCCGAAGGAGCACAATCATTGAGCGCAATCTACTACTACGATGACCACAAAGACTCCTGGCACAAACTATGCCAAATCCCACCTGAAGTTGTCTCTAAAGCTTGTGCCATGTGTACGCTGGATAATTATCTGTATGTGGCATTGGGCTGCCAGTGCATAGGCAGTGATGTGACTCCATCAAAGCGAGTGTTTTGCTACAATCCTTTGACATCCATTTGGAAAGAGATCAGTCCCATGAACCAAGCCAGGCCGCGGTGCAAACTGGCAGCTCTGGATGGCTGCATCTACGCCATTGGGGGCGAGTGCCTGTCCTCTGTGGAGCGCTACGACCCGCGCATGGACAGATGGGCATTCGTGGCACCTCTTCCTAATGACACTTTTGCAGTTGCCCATCACGTAACGGTATGCGATGGGGAGATTTTTGTTTCTGGTGGCACTCTACGGCACATTCTATTGCGCTACAGCCCACAAACAAACTCTTGGAGGGCGAGTCTGTTGGGGAGTAAAGACAGAACTGCAGATATGGTGGCAATGGGGAGGTTTTTGTACCGTTTTGATGTCAATCCACTGCTCGGGCTCAGCGTATATAGATATCACACAGTAGCAAAACTGTGGTACGAGTGCAGTAGCAAGCGCATACTTAGATGCCCAGCTTTTCAGTGTGTTACAATGGATGCAAATGTTTACTGTGTGAATCGCCAGTTCAGTCTGAAGTTTGATGCCGATGAGGTGTCTCCTAGTTTTGTAGACAAAGAGCTGAGTGTCCTCTCAGCTGCAAAGGGTATGCTATTCCCATTTGTTCTCTCACTGCATGATAAGAAGCCTCGCCAGACCAGTGTGTAATAAGGATTCACATTTTTAGCAATAATTGGTTTTGATATCTTTCTATATTTTGCTTACAATGTTTTAAAGTTCTAAATGATATTGGTCATCATACTAAATAATACAAGCACATTTCACTTTAATTTCTTAACACTTTACTGACATCTAAATGAAAAATGTCTAGCTTATTTTTTATGTCCCTTTAATAATCAACAGCCATTTGTAAATATTTGTAAAGATGTTTTTCTATTTACATGTTAGTGTCTCATCATTGGGAGGGGATTACTGGAATTCTTTAAGATATGATTCAAATATTTGAAATAAAAACATTGTTTTAAAAATACAATGGGAGGTAAACATGCAAATGTTTCTTTATTCATATTTGTTTTCCGCTCTCTGAAACTTCCTCTTTTCATTGCACAGGCCAGATTAGACTTGTCAAGCCCATTCTGTAATCACAAACTTAAAACATCAATATGTACTGGGTATAACCAACACTGGTATGAAGGCAATGCCATAGTTGCTCTTTCAATATGTGACATGTTCTTAAATGCATCTTGATTTAAATTGGCGAGTCCTGCATGCATCAAAGGACACAAGACACCGCAAACATTTTCCATTGTTGTCAGTTTTCTCATCCAAGGACTGATGTGTGTCTCTGTGTTAGAATTTTTACACACATTTTAATAATTCCACACACAATGGCATTGTCCAAGGATTTGGACAATAATGTTTCATTCTCCATAAATGACAATCAGCGTGTACAGTCGTAAGACAATGTGGTTGATACTAGTGTCATTATTTTTGTATGTCTTTGTTACTGATTAGGTTTTGAAGAACATTTTCAAAGTTATTTATAGCATTTACATAGTCCTAAAACATCAAGCTTTTTTATTTTATTTTTAACCATCAAGCTTTGGCAAGCTTCAGATGCGCACTGACAGTTTTGAGGGAGTGACATGCTGCTATAGCACCATCATGTGGATGGGAAGGCAAATGCAGCAGTGCTTCAGAGAAACTCCACTTGCTCAAACTAAGGGAGCGCCACGTGACACAGACAGGAGCACAGAGAAGTATCTAACAGTAGGTGAGACGGCTGTGGCAGCTGCACTAGGGAGCAGCCTGCAGACACAAGCTCCAGCGCACACAGATGGTTGACCATCAAACATAAGCATCTCTGATTCCTTCTAATGAAACACTGGGATTCCTGTAATTAAACACCTAATGGAACGGGAGGCAGGCAGCTCCCTCTAGACTCAGGCTTGGATCACTTGCGCTCCAAGATTTTCACAACACGCAGGTCACGTTTGGCTTCAACACTTTTTTTTTCTATTTATAAACTATCAAGGGTGACCAAGGCTCAGAGTGAGAGAGCGATCAGGGGTTGGACCAGCACATAATGAACTGTTGGACTGTCAGACATAATTTATTGCCCCCACCTCTGCTCTGACTCTCACACTCATCTACATAAACACATTAACAGCTCCACAACAACGCTATAACACCATTATGAGAGTTAGTCTGATATATTTAAATCACATTTATTTCCCTAATGCTCCATAAGATTTTGAAATCATCAACTAATTATGCATAAGCATCTGCAAAAGCTACCTAAATTACAAATAAATAAGGAGCTATAGTTTTAGGGGGATGTGTAAGTGCAATGTGGAAGGGTAGAAGGAATCTCAAAATAACATCTGCTATTAAAACTATCAACACTTTTTACCGCTACTGCCCGCAATTCACTACCATTACTTCTGATGTTATCTACTTCCAGTCTTGCCACTACTACAACAGCAGCATGGTGGCAGAGTGGTGAGAGCCATCACCTCAGAAGAAGGTCATGGTACTCTTTTTATAGCTAGACTATAGGGTCTTGTATGTTCTCTTGGGTCTCGATCGATTTATTACATGCATAATAGACTGATCCTCCATCTTTGTCCTGATGAAACCTTGCTTATAGTCGGATCTGGAGTTGGGTCCCTGGGCACTGCAGTGTGGCTGCCCACTGCTCTTGATAGATTGCTCCAGTTGCATTGAACGATGTGTTGAAGGACAATTCCCCTAAGTGGGAACTAGGGATGCACAATTTAAGTCAGAACTATTTAAAAAATGTAATATTTCATGTGTCTTAACTATTGCTAAAACTCAAAAAAAAAAAAAAAAAAAAAGATCTCGGACTAAATGTCTGTGTAGGAGAAGTCAAGAACCTTAATTGAAGATCTCAGACTATATCTATTTCTATATCGATTCCTTGCAATATGGATACTGTGTCACCTGATATGGCGATTACAATAACTGCGCGACACATTATGCAGCCTCAGAGGGGCTATTGTTTTTTAATTATGATTATTTATTAGTTTATTGACACTATAAAGTATACCTTAATGTTAGTCTAACCACTGCTATACACACAAACAAATCATCAGCTAAATTGTACTTTGTTCAAATATGGCTATCCAAAAATGTAATTGCCATGCTTGCCGGAGAGGGGTCGCCTCACACACTGATCCGGGACCTGCCTCAGTTTTTGCTGTCTCAGGTCCAGATCCTTGTTAAGGTGGTTGGCCCTGTGGAGGTGGCTGGACGTCCAGACTGAGGCCCTGGCAGCGCGGCTCTGGCAGAAAGCACTAAGGGGATGCCGCTGAAAGGCCGACCTGTACACACTCAGAGCGGGGACGTGTGGCTCCACTTTGTCAAAACAGTGCCTTTGTAGCTGCTGTGAGTAGTTTGGAAAAGCTGTAGATGAGAGTGGGCAGAGAAGAATTAATTAATTGGCGATCTTATAAAACTATGGTCTTCAATAGTGGCTGGTGTGTTTATAGAGTAGAAAGAACTTGTTTATTGCAAGTTATTAAACTTTCCCTTAATTACGCAGTCATTCCTAAAATATCCCTAATTAAAATTCTGAGCATAGTTTTCTCAGAGCCTTTCTGCCTATTGGTTTATGACAACCTATGTATTGCCCATGTTAAAAACATAACAGTTGGACCCATTTGAACTAGACAGTGTTACACAAAGAAGTTCAAAAACTCATCTAATCCTAAATACATTTTATGCAGCACTCTTACCATATATACGGAGAATTTCAGACTTTTACAGACAATTTTTTGTTGCTTGAAAACTGTGGTCATTGCATTATTGGTCATACATAATTACTAATAACTAGTTAGGATGCATTGCCAGTGTCACATTTTAAGATGTGGATTTCTTTTGTACAGTATATCCAGTGAATGATATCATTCCTGAGTGTCCTGTCTGTGGACACTGGAGGTGTTTCTATGGACTGTTACACGTAAAAGGTGTTGACATAGCTTGTTGTTGTGTATTTTTTAAATCTTTATTATTCAACATACAATTAATCACATAAGAAAAGTTTCAATATTGTGCCCGCTACTTTCAGTAAAATGTTTTACTTCTTGTTGGTCTTTTTTATCCTACCCTGCCTTTGTTGTTGTTTATCAGTTGCTTGGCTAAATAACACAACTTGAAACTGATTGTGTTGTTCTATGAAATATCGTTTTAGAATTAGATTGAATGAAGCTATAATAATTTAAGTGTAAGTAGTGTATTTAACTTTACACCATAATATTTGATCTTTGAACTAACTTTGCTTCACCTCCCCTGTGTGAACAGTGCCATAAACATTACCAGTATTTGGCCTCTGAGGCTGCCATGCCAAGCTCTTTTGATGACACGGCTGCAGCGTTGGCAGGGCATTAGTGCGTTTCCTTCCGTAGCTCTCATCATACAGTGTGACCAAGCCATGAGAGGATGGTGAACCCTGCTGGGCAAAAAGCAGCTTGGCCGGCAGCCCCTGAAGATAACACACAGTAGTAGTGACACAGTTACCCTGTATTCATTGCCCCCTACAGGATTATGACATAAAAGTCATATCAGCAAATTGCTACTATTTTTAAAGTGCTTGGTAGGAGTGTTTACTCTGAGACCAACCAGCATTCAGCTTGGTCACATCTTTGTTAAATATGCAGAACGTGAAGGTGGAGAAAGCCTTAGCCTGCGAGGTATGAGACTGCACTTTGATAAGTTTTAATTGCACAAATGAGCAGTTAAAGGGTTGACCTCTGTTCTCAGCAAGCTGGATCCTCTCTCAAAGCTGTCTGACTTGACATGCCAATGTGGTTGGTAGTCTGATCGGCTAGTGCTGCTGCGGCAAACTGTGTCTCCCGGTTGAACTGCAACAGACAAAATAAATAGGTAAAGAAAGAGGGCAACAAAGAGACGTTGAAGCTAAAGGCGCAGCTCAAAGTTCAGTAAAGCTCACACTTAGCAATCGATCCACTGTGGTGCGATATTTCTGAAATCACTCCTGAAGCGCTGGTCTGTGGCAAGGTGAACGTCAATGCAATTAGTCTGACTCCAGCCGCTCCCACCAGCACACAGCACTGGTGCTGCTGAACCAAGCCTAACAACTCTGTTATAGATTCACATACCAGCCGAGGTGCAAAAAACTATGGAGACTGCTACACATGTTCTGAATTATAGTGGTGGCTCCTCATTGACTGCAAGTGAAGCTGAATTTCTCCAAAATTTCACGAAAAAATGCCAAATGAAAATAAATTTTATTTTTGCAAGTGCATTAAATGTCATGATAAATCCACTTGAGTGTGATAAATTGTGTGAGGAAGTCAGTTGTTAATCAGGTGTTTCAGTGCGGTCTTCCCGTCCTTCGGAGCTGTCTGAAGTACTATGGAAAATCCCATAGAAGCTCTCTTTTTAGAAAGCAGCCTCTGATTGGCTAACTCTTGATTGTTGTGAAGCTCAACTTTCAGAGCAGGGGGTGATATTGTAACAACCACCACAGCTCCTGCTATACGTTTTTGAGAGCAGCATAGAATGTGCTCTCTGCTGTCACTGTGAAGCAGAGCTACAAGTGAAAATCTGAAGCTGTTGAGATCAACATGACAGGGATGGACTTTATTTCAGTCATGGACAACATGTTTTTTGAAAGCTTTCTAAAGAATGTCCTTTTTTTTGGAAAAGAAGGTTTCTGTGGCTTTGTTCTACTATTAGCCACATCATGACACAAGCACAACAGCTCAGAGTTAGCCCAAATGTTGACCTGACCTTGTTTTGTCTTTGTTTTGTCCTAGTTTGGTCCTGGTTTAGTTCTGGTTTAGTCCCAGGGTTTCTTTGTGCAACGGATGAAACCACAGGGTGTCACCCTCCTACTGGGCATATCCCCCCCCCCAAAAAATAAATAAAATACAAAATACAAAATAATATCTAAACAGTTACAAAGTGCTTCACAGAAAAAAACATCAAAAATACACAAAATACATAATAAATTTAGAAGAATCAGACAGTCTGCACCATTTTAATATTGTGAATGTTTGTATGTTGTGACTGGGTCTTATTGTTTTAATGAAAGTGATTGTGGCTTTGTGGTGAATGAATGACTGGGCGTGGGAGGCCGGCACCTCTGTATTTTCTGTTTAGTTTAGTTCACCGTTTTGTTAGTGAGTTAGTCTGCTCCCTCATCGCTGTTGGCTTCCAATATACTTTATGTACCAGCGGACTAACTCCTTTGTATTTTTTTTTGTGTCACTTCCCTATCAATGTCGCCTCTGAACATGAACATTACCAAACCCAATCCTGCACTATACACCATCTGAAGGTGTATAGTGGCTTGCAGTGTTTCTGTTCCTTGAGTTTGTTTGGGTTGAAGTGAACCAGTGTATGTAATTCTCAGCGGATTGGTCTGTCCTTTGCAGTTTCAGTGGCTTTGGGTATAGATTCAGATTGGAGGTTTAGCTTAAAGGCACCTAATTTTTTTTTCTATTAATTGAACTGTATGTGAATGTTTGTGGTAGGGTTTAATTCCACCAATTACTGTAGAATAGAAAAGTTCACTTCCCACGTCGTTCTTCCTCTGGTCGTGTGTACTTCTGGGTGCTGGACGATGCGATGATGTATGTTTGCCATGGTGTGCTCTGTCGCTCCGTGTAGAAGGTACAAATGGTAGTTAACAATATTTATTGTGTTAAATCTAAAATTGGCCCTGATGCAGAGGGGATTTTTTTAGTGCCGCTGTCAATTTGGGGGGCACCTTGTCGCGCACCTGCGTGGTTGCAATTACTGTAGACTGTGTGTGTGTGGTCCCCCGTGGTCCTTTCAAGTATCAAGATGGACTATGCCGAGCCCAGTGTAAAACTCCTTGGAGTGTGTACTTGCAGAAAGGGTATGTCATCAGCCCCTCATGTTATTAGCAGCATAGGAACTTTTAGCACCACTTTTTCAACGTGGGTCCAGCACAACCACCTCTGTCTTGTTCTGACTGCCATTGCTTTTCATTGTTGGAGGAAGGAGATCTTAAAGGGATACTTCGGGATTTTTGACATAGGGGCTCATTTCCTAGTTATCCAGAGTGTTGTTGATGTCTGGAGATATTTTTTCTTAAATTCATGCAGTTCTTATATTTGAAGAGTCTAGTTGCGCTAGCCTAGAGCAAGGCTAAAGCATTTCTATGGTAAACGCTAGCCCGCATTAAAAAACAGTCTGACTCACTCCACAGTGCACCTGAGGTAAATCACTATAACGCCAGACTAACCATATAAATGTCTGTGTTAATAGAATAATCTTTTAAATAAAACTGACCTTGTATCACATGAATTACCGCATTTTGAGGGACTATTTTCTCGCAGATCACTCCGCCGCTGCCTTAGCTTACAGCCACGAAGCTGATGCTGCTTAAATATAAGTTATTTTAAACGCAAAATGGTTAAAATTAACCTATCGACACAGACATTTATATCGTTAGTCTGGCGTTATAAGTGATTTACCTCAGGTGCACTGTGGAGTGCGCCAGACTGTTTTTTAATGCGGGCTAGACTTTACCATAGAAATGCTTTAGCCTTGCTCTAGGCTAGCGCAACTAGACTCTTCAAATATAAGAACTGCATGAATTTAAGAAAAAAATATCTCCAGACATCAACAACACTCTGGATAACTAGGAAATGAGGCCCTATGTCAAAAATCCCGAAGTATCCCTTTAAGGTGCCTACACACCAAACGCGGTTCACACTGCAGGGGCAGTTGATTCCTGTGGATTTTCAATGGGAAGTGCGCGCACATGTGCGGGTGATGAGTGTGCGTGGCGCAGGTGCGTCAGAGCGGTGTCAATCAGCAGCAACGCACGTCAGCTGTTCAGAGCGGCGTGAGGAGGCAGGAGGAGGCAAACACACATTCAGGAATCATTTATTGATTATCTGAATTTGGAGCAACATAACTACCTATTTATGACGTATTTATGACGATCGGATCAGCAGCTGTAGTTTGAAATGCCTTTCCCGAGCCCAGGAATTCGGATCAGAGGATCATACGCTTCAATAGACTTGTAAAAACACCAGCATGTTTATGTCTATGTCACAAGTCTATTGCACTGGATTACAAACATGTTTAAAAGGGAATTTTTATCACAACATAATTGCTGGACAGACAAGTACTACGCACTCTAACCCACACATATTGAAGTAATATCTGAGAGAGGTAGAGAGGAAAGAGACGAGATTTACCTCAAGTGTCAGAGAAATGTAGGCTGGTTAAACTATTCCACTGTCACCAAAGCACAAACAAAGAATCAGGAAACCGTTTTCATTCATATCTTCATGCTTAGCAGCAACTGCACAGTTTTCTTTTTTCTATAGAATCGCGCAGCAGTGGCTTCGCCTGAGGTGAACACATATGAGCATCTGACTGCAACCCTTTCAAGCGTCAAAATCGGCCAAAAATTGTGACGTCGTATTCGGCCCACAGGAGCGCGCCATTGTGGAGGTTGAGTGATTATTTACGTTAGCTAGCGCTAAACAGAAGAGTTAGCAGTATGAAAATGATGCAGTTGTTGCGTGAAAAGTTGCTGTAGCAAAAAATACACCAAAACATAGGTTTGTATAGGTTTCCTAGGTGGAAAAGATGCCCTGGAGGGCAGGTTGAGCAAATTAGCAGAGGACGCCAATTAGCCGTGGGGCTCAATGATTTCCTTCTCTCCGTGCTGCAAACAAATCAACACAAGGATTGATGGTGTCATATGACACGCAGCCAAAATGGCGACCTCCAGCGTACTCGTTGGTCACGTGTCTTCATTTGACCGATAGAAGCAGCAGCGCGGTCCATGCGGTTAGGTGTGTACGGACCTTAAGGCCTTTGCTCTGCCCAATCCGTCAGATCTCAGCAGCTAAGCAGGGTAGGGCCTGGTTGGTACTTGGATGGGAACACCAGGAAGCCTGGGTGAATGTAGTGTGTAAGTGAGTGGTTGGTGGTGGTCGGAAGGGGCCGATTGACAGCCTTGGTTCCGTCAGTCTACCCCAGGGCAGCTGTGGCTACAATAGTAGCTTACCACCACCAAGAATGGAGTGAATGAATAATGCGTCTTTGAGTGTCCAGAAAAGTGCTATATAAAACCGATGCATTATTCATTATTATTAAATATAACTTGTTCATTTGTTCCACCTGTCAACTATGCAACTGTGAGTGACTGAGACTGAAGTGAAAGATTACACTTTATGAAAGTAACTTTCTTTTTTTATTTGTCAAAACAAAATTTGTTTTGAGTACATTGTAAACTCAGACATTTGTGGGAAAAGCACGGTGCATCTAATAATAAAGCATTTGTATCAATTTTGTGAATTTGCGGGCTAATTTGTTGTGAAAGTCATCCATTTAGTTTTCTGGCAGTTCTATACTGTTTTATAGCTTCTCTGCGCTTCAGAACTTTTGATTCACCAGCGGGAGCTTATGTATTGATCAGAATCTTTGGCTCACCATTGCCTTGTTGAACGATAACATACCAGAAACACTACAAACATGTTCTGTTATTTGTAATTTATGCTTATAATGGTTTATTATTGCCCAAATGTGTCAAGCTTTACATAATAACTTTTTATGTTTGTTTTTTTGTTAGTATTGTTAGTAATAGCCTATAGTTAGTTGATTATTGATAGTCTGTTTAATCCGATTCCTCACAGTAAACAATGTTACTTTTCAGATTGGGAAACAACGGATGAGAATATCAAATCTTTCTGCTCATTTTAGCACATAATGTGTGTAAATAAAACATTCACCAAGAAGTGGAAATAATTAGTTTGTATTAATGGGGACATGAGTGTCCTCAATGCACCTGTGGTTAAATGTGTTGCGTCAAAGTTAGTGTGTGGAATGAGTTTGGAATAAGTAGTATCTCTAAAACTGCAGTTGTTTAGGTGAAATACAAATACTATTAATAATATCAACTTTGTTTTTATTTCATCATCTTAACTAAATAAGAATAACACAGTGCTTACCTGTAGCCGGTCCTCTGCCCAGTTCCCTAATAGGGCCTTGTTTGTGTACTTCTTCTCTATCCTCCACCCGGGCTGGGACCATTTGTCCTGTGGAGCTCTCGTGTGGTACATTCTGACTGCAGCTGGTGTTAAACAAGCCACGCAGAGGAATCCCTGGCCCGCCAAAACATACAGTGCTAACTCAGTGAGCATGTACCTGTGCATTCACCTGCTAATGACCGAACCAGGGAAATACTAGAGCTGGGTTACTATGGATACCTCAAACAGTGAAAGGAAAGACAAGTGGAGTAATTTAACCTTGAATTAAAGTTAGGCTGCATGAGAAAGGACTATTACTCTTTTTAGAATTGCAAATAGGTGGGGTTTTAAACCAGCATATTCTCTAAATACAGCACAGCATTTTGGTCGATTTCTGGAAATTATGTTTTGGAAAGGTTTTCTATGAGGCCATTGAAGGTTTAATAGACCATTTAATATGGGTAAACAATATGGCTGTGTTGATGAAGGATTTATTTTTTTATTTTTACTAAAATTATGATGGACATAACAAAGATGAGAAAGTGACAGAAATGTGCCTAATTTGTTACCCTGTTTGTTCATTGCATTTGTGTTGATTTTGGATTCATCACAGGGCCATATCTATTTGATTAAATAAATATAATAAATAATAAATATTTATGTCAGGAAAGGTGAGTGCATAAAAAGTTCTTTATCTGGAAGCGACGTTAACAAGAGAGTTTGTTTATTGACTCTGAAAAAAGGTAAGACAGTGTGCACTCATGTCACAGGTTTGATATCATTAGTATGATCAATTACAGGGTTTTTAGAAAATTAATAACATGTTCCAAAATATGTGCTGCTGCTGGAAAGCTAAGCCAGCCCTGATTATAAAAGTTAATCACACCATGAAAACCATTGCCCATGTGCTTCCAGGTCACCTTTTTGCCCATGTCCAAAAGCCTCTTCCTGAAAAGTATCCCATCATCCCTCGCTACATCATATTCACAGGTAAGGATGAATGTGGCTGGGGCTTTCTCAATGATATCATCATCAGCCAGTAGCGGCGAGACCTCATGTTCCAGGCCATTCTTGAGTTTGTGGTACAGTTCTCCATCATAGTGTGCCTGTGGTGGTTCAGCATACCCCCTGGATAGGCACTCTTTGGGTAAGTTGCTAGGAGACAGCCAGGTCATGTAGGGTGGCTTAAGCTCATTGGGGACATGGTGTCCATCCAGCACATCCTGGCACAATGAAGGGTCACCATTGAGATACTGCAGAAAGTAGAACGGCATCCGGGCACGGTACAAAATTGGCACAGAGTGATTTTGCTGGTATGACGGCAGGTTGAAATCTGCCATCTGTAACACTGGGTAGACCAAGACTTGGGCACAAGGGAAAACAACATGTCTATTGTCTTGTTTTGCCAAGCGCTGGCACAGTGCGGCCGCCAGGTTTGCTCCGGTGCTGTCCCCACCGACTGCCACTCTTCCTGGGTCAACGCCAAAATCTGTTGTGGCTACAGACAGGAAGTGGCATGTGGCAGCCTCACAGTCATCCAGCTGGGACGGAAACCTGTGTTCAGGGGCTAATCGGTACCTAGGAGAAGGTGAATGGGCAAACATGCTCAATATGGCACATTAAGGGTGATTAGCAAACAAAGGACACTTTGAGTTTTGTTAATGCAGGTTTAACAGAAAAAACATACCCAACAGAAACTACAGTGGTGTCGGATTTCAGAGCAATGTAGCGGCACACTTCATCAACAGAATCTGGGGAGGAAAAACAACCACATACAGGTGAAACTCGGAAAATTAGAATATCATTCAAAAGTTCATTTATTTCTGTAATTCAACTTAAAATGTGACACTAATATATGATATAGACTCATTACATGCAAAGTCTTTTTTGAATTTCGATGATTATGGCTAATGGCTTACGACTGTAATAATGATAAATATTATAATTTTATGATATTTTTATTTGGGTTTTTACAAGCTGAGCCATAATAATCAAAATTCTAACAAATAAAGGCTATACAATTGTAATGAGTCTTTTATATATTAGTTTAACAGTTTACGTTGAATAACAGAAATGAACGTAAATGTACTTAATGACGTTTAATATGAGTAGTGGGCATAAATGGTTGTGAATTTTACTCAATAGTGAGTTTTTATTACACAAACACTTGTTTTAATAGCATTTACAGTTTTGATATCTCATAATGCTAGTTTGAGCTGAAGATGTTCTCACATATTAGTTTTAGTTTGTGTCTTGATGGTGAAGCACCACTGCCCATACCGTAAATGATTTTTTATTTTATTTTAACTGTTGACACAAACATGCAGATAACAATTGACACTCACATTGACCAAAGGGGAATTTCTGTGTATCTGTTTGGATGGAATAACCACCTTGACAGAAACCTATAATTGGCATCAAATCCCACAACCTCATCCATAAATAGAAGCAGGTCAACAGCAATTTCAGCATGTCAATCAAAACATAAATTAACATTTTACATCTTGACTTTTGCAAACATGTGATTAATGGCTGCCGCTGAAGCTCGCCATGTGACACAAATCAATCGCACAGTGACTCGTGGATATAGCGGCACCAGTATGGCCCATTCGGACGCATGCAACCAGGATGTGACGCTAGTTGAATTTAACCGATTATCTATATTGGAATTCTCACCTATACTGCCCTGTACCCATCCTCCTCCATGGAAATACACTAGTCCTCTTCTTAAGCCATCACAAGCGGTTGTGGACTCGTAAATTCGAACAGGAACCCCAGAGAAAATTAGATTTTTTACCCTTAGACCGGGAGGAAGCGGATTTGTGTGGGTCAGAAAACATGAGACAAACCAGCGGATGAATATGACCTGATGACAGATGCCCAAGCGGTGCAAGATCCGACCCTGGAAAAAAGCAATAATAAGAAAAGGGCAATGTCAAGGGAAAAAAGGGACTAAAAGGTTTGAGTTAATGTTACTGGCTTATAATAAATTGAGTTTCTTTTGATGGTAGAGGACAACATTTCACCACACATATTATCATAATTATACTATGAAAAGCATTTTGCCCCACTATTATTTAGTATTTAGACAGCTATCGTAATCCATCTGTGCTGTGGAGAAGGCTGCATTCTCAATCTGTGCCCAGTCAAACTGTCTGAAGGAAAATGACTGCCATTATGCTCTCAGGAAACTGAACTCTCTCTTCATTATGCTTCCCCCTATTTTATACTTATGTTTGTTTCATATTACTCTGTATTTAGGCCCAAGCGCCAACAAGGCTGGTGAAGATTATTAACAATTGTCTTCTTTCACCAATGGTTTGAAGTAACGTAATATTCATTTATGGTCCGCTATACGTGTGACAAAATTGCCCCCAAAAAATAAATAGCTGAACTGCAATAACTAAATACAAATAACACATTCCCAGCATGCCTTAACATTAAGCTAACAGTATGCTTTCTTACTCTCCTAATGCTTGAGGCATCTGACTGCAAAGTAATTCTCTTTAGCCAAGTATATAGGAAAAATATATCAAAGTATAGGAACTTGTCCATAAAGGGCTTCAGATGTCAGCACCATGATGATTTGACATATTTAGCTCTGAGCCTACATGCTTTTGGAATCCATAATATCAGACTTGACCGAGACCAAGCTTCTCACTGTAGTATAAAAAAAAAGTCAAAGAAAGGTTATATTCATTCCCCAGAGGAAGTAAATTTACCATGACAACATAAAAAGGAACAACACTTGACCTTGCTTTGTTGAAACCTGATTTCTTATCTAAAATGGCTCTGATCTGAGCATTATCAGCAGCAAATACACACAGCGGACACTATTCAAAACACTGTAGCTTAACCTACAACAGCTATATGTGGATTGTGAATTGTCAGTGAATAAACATTAAGTTCAAGATTTGTTAAAATGTTTCATTTTATATGCCAGGCGTGGCTTCACAGTTCACTGAGGAACCATGGCGAAGAAACCTCACATGGTATACAGAAAAAAAAAATAATAATCCTTCTGCTTTATGATTAAAAGCAAATGACGCAAAAGATGTTGGATACTTACCACAATTGCTATGCCTACAAACAGGCCGTGAACCATGTGCAGTTTGCCTGTGTTCTCCACAGCGAGAGGAATGTGAGAATTCATCAGCTCCGAATACACCAGTCCAATTACCAGGAGGAGGAAGGCGGGTACAAGAGCTGCACAACCAATTATTAAAATAGCACCGCCGATGTCCATGGTGTGGCCTGCTGTTTGGCTAAAGGAGCAATTAGCAGTAAATGTGTTATCTACCTTCTTCCAGCTTTATGTACACCCTGCACCATTCCCACAATGCACTTGGGTGACCTTGAATTCACTTGTAAAGCCTCTTCATGTGTGAACATAGTAATTAGACCATTTTTGTAGAGAACAGGCAGATGTGAAAACAATGCAGCAGTGGTTTGAGACTGTTAACATTTTTGTGACCAAAGTGAAAGTTTGTCACAGCATTGAAAATACTGCAGAGTACTTTTACAGTTTATGTTCATAAGCCGTAATCAAGTAAGAGTTTTTTATGAAATGTACATAAAATACATGTTATGATCTTTTTTTTTTGCAACCGATCCGAAAATAAGAAAACAAAAATCGTGAGAAATGTATACTTAATAAAAATGCCTTTATTTACCTTCATTTTCTGTTTATTTCAAATGTTAGCTGTGTTACATTTACTTTGGATGAATGATTCGATTGCTGTTTGTACTTGTTGTGTTCCGCTCTGAAGGAAAACAAGGCAGTGCTCCTGATGTGGTTTTGTTTTTCTTTTCATAATAGTGCACAAATTAACATAAACAGGCCAAATAAAAAAACAGAAACCAATACAGATGGGTAGTACTCAGCTACATTTACTCAAGTACATGCACTTGGGCAACCCTTTGAAGAAACTGTGCTTCCAGAGTAGTCCCATCACATTTGCACTCCTTACTTCCACCTGAGCAAAACTACAATGAAGTATCTGTAACCATTTCCACTGTGCGTAGATCTTTAAGCGGCAAATACTTCATTTTGATCAATAAAATGGATGCAGTTCGTCCCGTGCACCATGTTCTTTAGAATGATTTAGCTTTTTCTGCCATTTTCTTAGAATTTCTTTGGGAATGTCACGACTTCCAAATGATTCTGTTTCACATAATTTATGGCGTTGTTGAAAATAAATCTGGCCTTTTCGGTCAAACAATTACTCAGTACTCACAGCACTCAAGTAACATTTTCTCCAAGCACTTTTTTTTAACTTTTCTAATTGTTTGGGTAGTGCTCCTGGTGTGAACGGTGTCTGACTGAACTTTCACAGTTGATCTGTAGATGGCAGTGATAGCATGACTTTGGTTTCCCTTGAAAATTGACTCCCATGTAGTCTCTTGGCCCAATTCACAAGCTTACAAATAAACTCCAGTACACTTTTGCAAAAATGCAGTCAAAGATTTCACATGAAGTTTTGTTACATATTTTCCCCATCCTTTATGTTAGCCTTGTTCAGTTTTCTAATGAATTGCAGATGATTTACATTTGACCACTTTAGATTTACATGAGCATCTAATCTATTAGAGGAAGTTTTGATGAAAGCTACCTTATCGTGGGACCTGGTTTGCAAATGAGGCGAGCAGTTGGCCATGAACATGGAATCGGTTACTGTGGTACTTTTTGTTCTGTCCTGTCCCTGCCAAAGAAACATGGCCCAGTCTAAAAAATATTATCTTTTTCAGTTGAAAGTCACTAAAGGAAATCACACTGAAGTTTCCTCTACAAGAGTCGATTGTTGAGTGAATTCTCCTAGTCTCCCATTCACAAAAATCCTGATTCTATTAAGTGACCAATAGTCGACAGATAAGCCATCTTGTTTGTTTGAATAATAATGAACTGCAGCTGGGGGTAGCTCTCATCAGCTTAATCACATTACACTTTTCTAAACAACCCTGTGTGCGCTCCAGCGACCACTGGGGGGCCCCAAGCCACAGCTTGAGCACCAGCGCTGGTGGGAGGGGAAGACGCGAGTACGCAGCCAGTGAGTGTGGGCAGACACGGGGCAATGGGGTAATAAAAAAAAAAGCAAATATTCATCCCTACTCAGCATGTCAATCAGGATTATTGCCCTTACAAAGCTGTCTCCAGGGCGCGCGAGGGCTTTCAGGGGTGATAGTTCTCGTGCACGGCCACAGCGCCCGCGTATAAAAAGCTAGAGGATCGCAACACAGCAAAGCAATAGCGGAGGAGCGCACACCACTGTTGCACTGCGACCGCTCGGCTGGACTTGTGACTTTACCCCATTGGTTGACAGGCGTAATGACCGATCTCTCACTCGTCTGTAGATCTTCCCGAGTAACCTGACCGACTCCTTCCAACTTTTCTCCCGTTCGGATTAACGCTACAGAGATCTCTTTATAGGTTGCCTTGAAGCGTGCGCCGACTTTTTTGACCGGTTACAATTTTGGCAGTCATCTGCGTAAAAAGAAGAAGACTCTGCACAAGATGGATTTGGTGAACGCGTGTCGCATGTTGTTCTTCCCGATTCAAATGCTCTACCACGTCGTGAGAGCCAGCGTGTCTGCGCTATTGCCCGGCAGAAGGAAGGACTTGAGCAGGGAGATTGTGTTGATCACCGGCGGAGGACGAGGCATCGGTCGTCACCTGGCCAAAGAGTTCGTGAAGCAGGGCGCAAAGAAGGTTTGTCAAACTAGCACTAATACCGTGCAAAAACGTGCACATGGGATTGCAATTTCGGCGTCCAGTGTATCCCATCCTGCCTGTAGCCTACTGACCTTAGCTGGTACAGTAAGTTATCAGGAACTAAAGTTGAGACATATGACTTCAAATTCATTGCCTTTCAAAAAATATCATAGTCACAGGTTCATATTGCTAGTCAGAGTAAGGCTCTCTAATTTAGCAAGATGCATGTTAATTTAATTCATGTAGCCTAATTCAGGATTGTTGATTTTGAACAAAGGTATTCCTTCTTTAAAATAGATTTTCTTTGCTCAGTTGGCAAATGCAATCCTACATCATGCAAAAGTCCATATCTGTCCGTTCAAAGTCTGACATTTACATATTGTGATGAACGTAACATGCACGAACATCACTCTGTAAAAAAAAAAAAAAAAAAAAAGTAAGTTTTATGTCAACCACTACACCTTTGATACAGTTGTGGTAAAAGTTGTATCCATGCAACTCCCCATTCCTTAAAAGGTGTGTACTACAAGTTAGACAAGGTGTATTGAAACAAGTCAGCACACAGACCTAGAATTTCAGCCTGCACCTCCCCCTTTCCTTGTTTCTCCAGGTACAACCTTTGCAGTATACGCCTCAAGTGTATTGTCACAGGGCTTGTATGAAAGCAAGAGATCGTGACCTCCAAGTAGCCCTTAGTCGCTCCAGTGGGACTGCGGACTATGGCCTCAATTTGAGCTGGGAGTATTGCACAACAGCAGGTCAAGAAGAGGGCAGCCTGCACAGCCTTTGGAGCTGATTGATGTGATTATAAGGGCAGTTCTCCTCAGACATTGTGCACTGGTTCGGGCTCATTTGAGGATGATTGGCATGGTTTAAGGTGTTGTTATGGTTAGATTTGGCATAAACTGTTTTTGGAAAAATTATGGAGTATGGCTTGCACAACTTGCTGCTTCTTTATTGGAATTGCAGGCTCAACATTTTTGAGTGGTTAAGTGGGGCCAAAACATCACATAACAACAACAATCTGTAATGCTTTTAATTAAAGCCAAAGCGGGTCTTGTTTTGAAGTGTAGAAAGCTATGGAGAGTGCTGAAAACAAAGGCTCAGAAGAAAATTATTCTTTTCTCCCTAATTCATGAACAGATGACCTTATGCTAAACTAGTATTTTATTTCAGATTGACGGGGAAAGCTGCTTAGGGACCGGCACTTTTATATGCCAGACGACTGATAGTAATAAATGGACATTGGAGAGGGTTTTGTCAAAAAGATTATTTACCATAAAATAACGGTAAAAAAATCACATCACAATTTGATGCCACTTTGGGCCACTAGGAAGTAGTGGAAGCAGACAATTTGCAGTAGAGACCCAGAAAGTCATAATAATTGATAATGCATATGTGATATTATTATGGCTGTTCGATATGGCAAACAAATGACTTTGTTTACAAACCTCCTTTTTAAAAGTGGACATATCAGGCATATTTGAGGCTTAATAACATTATTTTAATGTCTATGTAAGGATACTGACTAAGAAAAGGGCAAGGTCTGGTCAGGATTTTGCCTGCTGTAGTAGTCAGAATGACACCCTCTAAACAAGCTTTCAGTTTCTGCAAACTGCATGCAAGCATCTTCATGGTGCTGTGATGAACACATGTTGTGTATATAGAACTGCACTCAGAGCAAATCTGGTGATGGATTATTGGCTTTTAAAATGCAAATGACAGTTTTTGGTTTAATCTATTGCACAATATAATCCAGGACATACAGATTCAGCGCAAAGAAGAAATCAAACAGTATTGCCCTAAACTGCATGAATGGAGCAAAATACAACTCCAGGTCTTTGACAAGGAACACTATAACATGGTTAAAAAACATTGTATGGTATGTCTCCTTTAACCAAGAAATAAATGTTTTCACTGTGGTGTTTACCCAAATAGTTTACACTTTCGATTTAAACTCCATCAAATGCATGGCACTAATGTAATGAATGCAATCAGTTAGATCCAGCCGCCGTTTACACGGCAATAGTTTCCAGGAAAAGGCAGCTGTGTCGTCCTCTCTTGATCTGCTTTTATATGAAAACAATGAGGTGTCAACAAAACCAATGAAACTGCAGTGCGTGCCTTTGTCCAGCAAACGGTGCTGTGATCCTAACCCACGCTTTTATGTGCTGTGACTGCACAGAGGAAGACCGTTTATCACTTCCTACTTCCTTGGGTGTTGTTTGCTTTTTAAAGCAACTCTGGTGCTTTCTAAAGAAAAAGAAAGTAATTGCAATTGATTTACAGAATGTTATTTGACTAAATACAAATGTGAGGAGCAATATGATGAGATCATGAGTTTAGCCAATCAGTGTTCAGATAGGGCTGTGGCGTGCCAATTCTGTGTTCATACTCGTATTCTTCTGTTCACATGAGGCAGATAGGCCTGAGAACAGCCTCCCGCTGAAACATGGAACTACCTCCTCCAGAGTTTTCAGTGAAGCCAGGCATCAAGTGATACAATGTGCATCGTAGTGTAAAAGATCGGTCCGTACGATACCAACGTACCGCCGTTTTGTAGCTGTGTAAACTGCGCTTCAAAGAGGCCCACCCAGATACTGACTAAAGAGCCACCCCTCCCGTATAAACAGTGCTCCTACACCCCCCCACCCCAACCGCCTTCACTCTCTCTCATCCCTCACTCGCTAACAAGGACCTGTCTCTCAGATGTTTGTTTTTAGTGTTCTACTTGTTACATTGGTCACCTGTTTCCTTTTATCCATGTACCAATACAGTGGTTACATAACACAGCTCAAAGTCAAAACAGGCTGTAGTGTCCTTTTGATTGTGTTTATGTTGCATCTCTGTGTGTAATCCCCACAAGTAAAAGTTGTCATTACGAAGCAAAATGTTTGTCATTTGTCCATGCCATACTCATGATTTCAATTCAGCGTCTGACAAAGTGCTTCACACATTTCCCCTTGAAAATCATGATTTTAGAAACTTGAAAACATGGGTTAAAGCTGAATGAAACACTAGCTGGTTCTCTGGTTCTTTTCACTTGCACCTCCTCGAGGGAACTGAGCAAGGAGAAACCAGTAGCTTTTAAAAGCTCTACTTGCAGCTGCACAACAAAGGATGTCACCACGCTTTTCAGCATCTCCATTGTGAGCCATTATCAAGGTGTGAAAGCTTTGAAAACAACACCTGCGCTAATGTGTATGACAATTACTCCCCGCCTGCAGAGATGCTTGCAAGGAAATAGAACGGTTACTATGAATAGGGGATAACCCCTATGAACTTGTGCTAACCCCGGTTCGAGCCTCTTTTGTGATTGGCAGCTGGTATTTCCTCTTTCCTTTCTGCTCAGGGGCTTTTGAGATTTTACGGTGTGAGAAGGATGACAGATCTGAGGAAAGAATGGCACAGCGAGAGAATCCAGGTTCCTTTGAGGCGGAAATAGTCACAAGACAATAAACCGGATCAGGGCACTTTCACAAAAATGTAGTCCCAAAGGGTCACAAGCTAGTTCTGTCTTTGTCACTTTCCCAAGCTCAGTGAAATTCAATAAAATATGTAACCCAATTTAAAATACTTATTGCATTCTAGGTGATGGAGGATTGACTGTAGAGTAGAGTTTACTAAAAGCTAGTGAAAACTATGTTTTGTATTTTGCGCAAGTAAGTTAGGCCATTTGGTAACCACCCAATTAGGATCATACTCAATAATATATTTGGTGGTCAAGAATCCAAAGCAGTCTGTCGTAAATGTGATCAACTCTCACCCGTTATGGCTGCTGGCTGATGAGTTTTATTAGGTTAACCTAGTTAAAAAGCCACACAGTGATGAGCTCATTGTGTCCATGTGGATGTGTTGTGGTGGAGGCGGGAAGCACACTGTTCCCAGCTGGGTCTTACCCTGCAGCTGACCTTGCTGTCTCTGCAGTAATTAGACAGCAGCAGGCGACTGCCTCCTGAACTCCCACTGCCCTCAATCTATGTGTGTGTGTCTGCGCACATACAATGGGTGTGAAAGGAAGGACTTATACCCACCCATAGATTCATAGACACAGACTGAGTATAACAGCAATCAGTTTAGGGACACTTTGGCCCAGATAGGCATAAGAACTGCTAATTTCAAGCTAATATTTGAGTAATAAGGATAACATCACAAAGTTTGAGTTTGCATGGTCTTATTAACTGTGGGTTGAATACTCAGCTGTAGCTCTGTTTGAGGTGACATCAGGACATTCTACAGGCTCTAGTGTATTGAGATGTTAATCCAAGGGCTAATGTTGTAGTGTGATTGGATACAAATAGGAGGATTATGAGTCTTGTTGAATATATTAGTTTTTTGTTTTGTTTACATTACTTTAAAAAAAATACCATATATAGGGACAAAACACCTTGTGTGCTGTTACTCTTAGTTGTGTATTATGGGATAGTAGTGTTTTTAAAAGCTATGTCTGCTTTATCTTTCATGGTAAACATGGACCATAGTAAGTCAATCTCGTGTTTTCTTACCGTCTTTATTTAGATTGCAATTTGGCCAGTGCTTGTTTATTCTGAGGACCTTGTGTGCTATGGCCTAATGAATTAAATAACATTAGCAGGAGTGCATGGTTTGAGGGCTCACTTCAAAATGAGAGCTGTCAGCTTTGTTTGTAAGGCTCAAATCCCATTAAAGCTTTGAGTTATTTATCAGGACCTGTCTCCCCCTGGCTGATTACTCAAATGGCTTTGCAAATGAGGCAAACAGAAAAGCCAATCAAACGCAAATCAAACAAGAGGCCTTCACAGAGGGAGACCAGCACAGAGCTCCGGGTCCTAGATGATCGACATGACTTTATATCAAGTTGGAAGTGTATTGGCTTTGTAGCTAACAGACCACACTTTGCCTTACTTTTGCTTGCACACCCTTTGGTACTGGTAAAAGGGGATTTACCTCCATTTGCGGTTATTTTAGCAGAAATACAAGTAATAAGTTTAAAAGGCAACAACGTCAGTTGTAGCTGATGTAGGCCCAAGGATTATCTCTCTTCTGTAGAGGTGGGAGATATTTCAATTTAGACGATAATATCCAAATTGTTGTCTGGACAATATGCAAAATTGGGATATCGAATATTTCATAATTTGTACAATCTGACCCCCAAACGGGCGGCACGGTAGTACAGCGGTTAGAGCTTGTGCTTCACAGCTAGAAGGTCCCTGGTTCGATTCCCACCTGGACGGGGCCTTTCTGTGTGGAGTTTGCATGTTCTCCCCGTGTCTGCGTAGGTTTCCTCCGGGTACTTCGGTTTCCCCTACCACTAAAAACATGTACAATAGGCCAGGATGAATGAGAGTGTGTTTGAGAGTGCGCGTGGGGGACGACGGATGCAAATTAGCCCAAGGCTACAATCCGGTGTGGCTTGTTTACATGCATGAGACCCATGTATGTTCATTAACATGCACTGTCCCGACCAAATAAACCAATAAATAAATAAACATGTTTTTTTTCACCGTTTTTTTGGACTTTGTCGCCTTGTCCTTGTAGCGCGGTGTAAGCCATCCACCTCCTCCCCGCGTAACAGTCACAACAACAACATGGCAGCGTGGAGCTATTACAGAGAATAAGAATCTAATGATATGAAGTAGGGCTGAAAAACTAATCGATTATTGAATTAGTCGACAACTATTTTAGTAATCGATTAATCGATTTCTGGTTCACACAGACTCAAAAAGAGCAAAAATGACATGAAAATGTAGTATTTTTGATGAAAACCTACTTTGTTTTTTATAATTACTGTGTATGTAATGTTTTGCACATTGTAAATTTCATAAATATCTGTCTGTGTCTCCAATGAAAAAGCAGAATTAGAGCTAAGAGCTTCCAATAAACATTTACTTTAAGTTTACTCCAACACGTCCTCAAGCGGCACCACTTTAGCATATTGTGATACTTTTTTATTTTTTAATGCAATTTTCCTACACCATTCACAGCCAAGCGATTATTCGATTAATCGTAAAAATAATCGATAGATAATCGATTACAAAATAATCGTTAGTTGCAGCCCTAATATGAAGTATGTCACTTGAGTCGCTCATATTTGCGAGGAAAGGGCTCAGGACAAGTTGTAGCACTGCCTTGCTAGCTAGCTAACTTTCCTAACTTTTAGACTGGTGCTAACTAACAACACGGTGAAGAAAACCACAATGCAAACGTGGTTAAAGGCTAATAATATGTAATAGATATATCTTGATGTACTAGTAATTCTATACAATAATAGGTCAGATACAGCAAGTCAAAAGACCAACTGGACCTTCTTTGCCAGTTTGCACACATTTCTGTGAAGGATTGCAAAAATATCGTCTGAATATTGATATCGAGATATTCATTTTTGTCAATGTTTCCCACCCCAACTCTTCTGTGATGTCTAACCTGTGCCTAGAATAGCTGATTAATAACAACTTGGTTCAGCCAAATCATTATACTAGTAAGTAGTTTAAAAAATGTCATAATTCATGTTCTCATCTACACTGCAAACAATATAACATAAAAGCAGCATATTACAACCATAAACCCTAACCCACTGACACACTCTCCTTTTATGTGGAGCTGGTATCTGACTGTCACATACACAAGATTGCTTTCCAGCAGACTTTCCGCTCAAATATTAACCTTGGTCATGGGCTTGGGGCCAAATCCCATGGCATCTCCTCTGCTCTTCGCACACACTCTGTTTTCAACATAGACGACGGGGCTCATCTGCTCAACAGGCCGTGTAATCTGCAGGAGAATTTGTGTTGGAGAGATGAGGAGGGCTCGCTCTCCCCCGATTTCATTACCTTTCGCTGACCCCGACGACTGACAGATCTAATTGCCCAATCGCTAGTCCCCCACCTCTGCACCCCCATGTACCCTGCTCAAATGACAGGGTTTCATGTAGGCTATGGCTGGATCAAGAGACAATTCATTCACAACAACCCCCCCCCCCCAAGCCTTTAATCTTGCTCAAAAAACTATTTGCTTTGAGAATGTGCTCTCTGTTCTCTGAAATATTGCACATGTTTCTGATGTCAGTTGATGAATAAAGTGCAGACTGGGGCTTCACATCACAATATAAGATGAAAATATTAATGTAATTTATGCCTATCCATGGGTTTAAAGTGAAGTAAAATTAGGTTAGTAATGAATTGAATTAAGTCATTATAATTGACACCAGTTTTCACAAAATAATTCCATAATAGAAAAAAAGTAATGTGATTGAAATAGTTGACCACAGTGTCAGGATACTTTATGAGGAAAATGTTTGATAACATATAAAAGTAAAAGCTTAAGCGGTTTTGTAGCAGTACTAAACTTAAAAAAACAAAGGTCATCCGATGCTGCTCTTTCAGTCAAATGTTGTTATTTTTGTTCACCATTTCAAGTTTTGCCTTTTGTTTTTTCCCTCAAGGTGATTCTATGGGGTAGAACTGAGAAGTGCCTGAAAGAAACTGCAGAAGAAATCTCCCTCATGGGAACAGAGTGTCACTACCTCATCTGCGACGTGGCCAATCGAGAGGAGGTGTACAAGCAAGCTAAAGTGGTCAGAGAAAAGGTATGTTAATATGAATTTCATATTGAATTCCATGAAACAAAAATGTCATCTGCTCAGTGGAACATCATAAAATATGTCCCTCTGATGCGTTTATTTTTTTACTGATGCATATTTGCTGGGCTGTGCAGTCTTCCATCTGGTAAAAAGATTAGACTTTTGAAATATGGGAATGAAAGAAAGGGTGATTTCTTACAGCCCTGGTGAATGCGGGCAAGATGGAAAAGTCATGATCCATGCATGATTCATTATATTGATGTCTTATTTTTTTCTTTTCTCTTTTTCTTTCTGAATAATAGGTGGGAGATGTAACAATACTGGTGAACAATGCAGCAGTGGTTCATGGAAAATGTCTGATGGACTGTGACGACGACGCACTTCTGAAATCTCAACATATCAACACTTTGGCACAGTTCTGGGTAAGAAAGTGTCTTAGATGTTAAAATTCCAAACTCGATTTTGACACTGGAAAAAAAACTTCGATATCACACCACATAGACTTTTACCCAATAAATAAAATTGAAATTGAGGAATTTATTTTATGACAGATAATTTCATAATTGAAAAATACCTCATAAATGTACAAATACACCTGTGCCTTTGCTGTGAGCGGCTCACCTCTCCTAAGGCATGACTGTAACTTTACCGGGAGTTGCAAATCTTTACCAGCTCGTCTCCATGGAGATGTGACTAAAGTCAGCAGAATTTGAGATTTAAACAGGTTAGGTCCTCATCCAAATCCATTCTTTGATTACCCACTGCAGTAAAAGCATTTTATGTGTCAAGCTGTACTGACCCTAATGGCAACAGTATAGTCCAAAATGTTAGGCAGTGTGCCTTTCAAATATATACTATATGTGTAGTTTATTTGGTTTTACCATCTTCTTAAAAATATTATAATAAAAGTAATTTGTTCTCTCAGCTTCACTGTTCATAATCAAATGCTATTCAATCTCCATAATATAAATACTTACTGGACTGAATTTGGTCCATGTTAAAACTGTTTCTGCCTTAGTGAACAGTGAACGGTCACTGCTAATGCATTTAGGTGCATAACGGTGCATTCATTTGATATATTATATATAAATTAAAATATAATATATTACCTTTTGTATTATTGTTGTTGGTTTTATTGTGTCCCTCTGTCTCTTTGGACCTAGAGTCTGTAATGAAGTTGAATTTAATTGAATTAATTTCAAGCACCAAACAATGTTTTCACTGTACTTTTAAAATACCTTCAAATCATGAGTCCAGTACAAATGGTACATTTGGCATCCATACAGTATAATTGCATTTTGTTGAGAATTCTAGGTGGAAAAACTGCTTAATGTCCAGTGCTAACTGATAGGCTACATGTCAACGAAGGAAAGAGGCCAAGCTACGGGTGAATGGATTGTGAAGCTAACGACAGCAACACTTGCCAATTCTGTGAACCATTGCTTCAGGATGATATTAATGATCCATAACACAAACAATTAGAGGCTTGACACACAAGATGGTGTTGTATGGAATGAGGAAATGACAAAGTATCGATACCTGCTCAAATGAATATCTATACTATATAGATTCTAAAAGTAGCATTTAGATCGAGGAATCCTTTTTTTTAAATATATATATATATATATATATATATGAATCTCTGAATATTATCAATTCTTTGCTCCATCTTATCCAATGTTCATGTTTCCATTGCAGACCACAAAAGCCTTTTTACCCCGGATGTTGGAGCTGCAACATGGTCACGTAGTGTGCGTAAACTCCATTCTGTCCCAGTCCCCGATCCCTGGAGCCATAGACTACTGCACGTCGAAGGCGTCCTCCTTGGCCTTCATGGAGAGCCTGACTCTGGGCCTGCTGGACTGTCCCGGGGTTGGCTGTACCACAGTGCTCCCCTTCCACACCAACACGGAGATGTTCCAGGGAATGAGAGTTAGGTAAGAGGATGCAAGAACTGCAAAATAATAAACGTTTTGTAGCATTGATAATTATGGACTCTTAACATGGTATTTATAATAAATTAGATTAGTCTTTTATATTTTAAGTTTAGGCTAACCAACTAAATGATGCTTGAATTGCTAACGATATGGCAGCCCCCTTGCAAATGGCCTCTTTGGAGAACCTCGTCTATGGCTTACAGTGGTTGGGTTGGACACCAACCACCCAATGTCTAATTAGCCACATTATGCATAGTAAATTCATTATAATACAAAAAAAATATTCTTTGCAGGTTTCCGCAGCTTTTTCCACCTTTAAAGCCTGAAGTTGTGGCACAGAAGACCGTGGATGCAGTCAGAGCTGACAAGGCCTTCCTCTACCTGCCCTGGACAATGCACGCTCTTGTTGCACTTAAAAGGTAAGAATAACTCAAAATGCTTACCATGACCATGTAACAATTCCTGAAGAATACTTAAGCCAGGGGTTCCCAAAGTGCGGCCCAGGGGCCTCGGACCAATTTTTGGTGGCCCTCAGGTTTCTTGCCTCTAAAACTGACATTTTATTGTGAGACAGAGCTGGCATTGAGGTTCTAAGACTAAATAAAGGAGTGGGTTTTGAACCTCTCTTTAATGCCCCAGTTGAATGTTGCACTGCACTGACCGCCGATCTGCAGCCTTCCGTGCTATATACACTTCAATATGCGGCCCTTGATGAAAAAAGTTTGGACACCTCCGACTTAAGCTAATTTTGAGTAAACTAAGATGTGACATATTCATTCGGATACACAACTTCTATAGAAAATGTACTATATTAGAACTCCAGAAGCATCTAAAGTGTTTGTATGAGAATGGGATATATGTTTATGCATCATACTAATGATCTCTTTTTCCTGTTTGTTCTAGTTTCATGCCACAAATTGCTCTGGAAGAAATCCACAAGTTTACTGGCAGCTACACCTGCATGAACACATTCAAAGGGCGGACATGAAGCTTGATTTAAGAAAAAATATTTTCAAAGATGTAGTTTTTTTTATTTTTTTTATTAAAGGACATGGACCTTTTACATATGACGGCTTGGGCTCACAGATGGTGTCCGAGTGAAAGCCATCCTGTAAGTCCAGAGAGAGGAGAAAGCAGGAGCCATTATTTTGGCCATGACTGTGTGCAGCATGCGTTTTGTGCATGGTTCTACACAGATGTACGGCAGACAGAGTACTAAGCTTGTCTTACTTTTTGAGCAAGACTATCATAGATGTAGATTTTCACACTTCGATTAGTCTGTTTTTAAACATATTTTTGTATTTGTCTTTTAAAAGTTTGAATGTAAATAAAATAATATTTTACTCATGAGCACAATTTGTCCTTTTGTTAGCAGGAATCTAGTACACACTTTCTCCACATAAAAAAAATACAGTAAAAGCGTACAAATTTCACTATAAACCCAGTGGATCCCACTGAGAGTTGGGAATCTCTTTTAAAGGGGAGTCCTGGTCCTGGAGTGGGTTTCCATTGTCCTAGGGTAGTACGGAACCATAGCACCCAGAGGAAAACTTCACAGACATGGGGAGATGATGAAAGTTCCATACAGACAGGCCTGGTACTAGATTTAAACCCAGGAACCAAGAGTGTTGTCCACTGCGCATAGTTATGCATACATACAGCATATTTAATCCAGCACCAAATACAATGGCATGGCAAAGTTTGGGCACGCGGGCCTGGTACGTTTTTGAGACCAGGCAGTCACCATACTGTGATGTACCGGGCACCATACTGTGATGTTTCAAAACAAAAACTTGTAGAAATTCCACAAGCATCTTTCAACTCTAAACGGATTGCTCTTGGGAGGTAGCCATTGTTGCCTGGGACGCTTGTGGATCCAGTGACGCTGTGATAATGTCTGACGATTGATGCCGAATATGAGATCAGTGACTGAGACAGACTATGCTGTCAAAACATAAAACATATGTTGCCAGCACTAGAGGCTACATACAGTATGTGCTCTTGCTGTCTGTTGTTTGTAAACTGCAGGGCTCTACTCCAACAAATATTTATTCAAACTATTTTTAAGATTTGGTAGATGTGCCACAATTGTATTTGAATACAGTTTGAATGTCATTCAGTGCTTTATATCTTATTATATGCCCAGTGATCTGATAAAACAAAGAATGAATGAATGCTGATAACAGAGGCCACATAACGATACATAACGAACAACGATGTTTTACGTTTTCTCTGCTGCTTCATACATTTCTTTATGACACACTGACATAGTAAGTACTGTTGCACATCTGGAAGCAAATTAATTGGAGACTTTAAATGTTCACAACCAAATAAATAAGTTAAGGAATAAAATGTTTTGTGTTTCTACAAATGGTCCCTGCACTCCCAAGGCTTATATCATATAATTTGCACATAGCTAATGCTTCATTTTATAAAAGCACACAAGTATTGCTTAGTTTACTTTATGCACATACCTAAAGGCCTGTTTAAATTGCATGTGTGTGTGTGTGTGTGTGTGTGTGTGTGTGTGTGTGTGAGTGTGTGAAAGATGACCAGGACCTTTTTGAGACAGTAACTGCTATTTTTTACACTGCAGTGAGCGCAATGCTCAGGGAAAATGTGGAGTTGCAAAAGTTGAACAAATGAAGACCACATCCCCTGGCTGTAAGGTTAATAATTAAGCCAAACCTCCACTGAATGAACAGTGTTACATTAGCCAAAGATAACTCACATCATTAGTGCAAGGATGTCCAATGCATGCATCAATGTTTTGTCAAATACACTATTCTGACAGACCCATACCTTTGCAAATGTGTTGTTACCATCCCACTTTAAAATCACTTTAGTTTCTGAATAAGTTAAACAAGGTAAAATGTATTATGTTATAGGTTGTAGTTTGAGACTTGCTTTGATTATAGGGAAACCTGTAACATTCCCTATGAGTGACTGTAAAGGAACCTGCCCTTTAGCTACAGGACAAGGCCCATAAACATTCATTTGGCTCTCTGTAACCCTTGCGTGCCCTCACATTAGGGGTGCTATAGCGATCAGGAGGTGACCCATGCTGAGTGGGACAGGGAGGCTATGTCAGCCTCACACTTTACAAGGAACCTGTTTCACATTCTCACGCTGGGTGTTGCAAAACCAAAGGAAAGAAGAAGCAGCATTCTGGGGATTGAACAAGATCGAGGAGGCATGTAGTGCATGTATGCTAGGGGAGCTCAGCCCAAAATGCTTCAAAATCTCAAAGGGAAGGTTCAGACCAAGGTTAGCCAAATGCTGAATAAACCTTCAAGGGGACCTTTTAAAATATTTTTTTATGTTGAATACATTGCTGACCGAGTGCAGGTGGAGTTGCTCTGGTCGCATGGGGAAAAACCAGAGCACAGAGCTGAAACCACAAACCCAGGTGTCACTGCTGGAGGCTACACTGTTATTTGTTGAACTATGTGTTGAAGTGTTATTATGAGTCTGTGAATATTTTTTCCAAAGAAGTCACCTCTGTACTTTGACACTTTCTAAGATGTGCAAAGGGCAAGTTCCTGCTTCATATAGGATTTTTCTACCCACTCGGCTCTGCTTTACTAATGTTAGGAAATCCTGAAAGAGTAGTAAATTCACAGATGCTCTAACTCTATTGCCTAACCATCCAAAGTCAGTAAAATCCCAAGAAATGTTAATGTTAGAATATTAACTTAACAATCCCATTATGAAGCAATAAGCTCACTCATCATTGCCCCTGTCTGCCTTGTTATGGGTTATCTCTCTCCATTAAGGACCAAAACCGACTGGACTTGATTTTATCACTATTCAGTGTGGGCATTTGTAATCCCAACACAGCAACTTAGAAATTACTTTATTTATTTAGCATGTTATATACTTTGGTCTTAACAAGTTGTGTTGGTCTGGATCAGGAGTCCAGTGGCTTGTTGAGCCCTGAGCATGTAGAAGCTCTTCTTTAGCGGATCATGTTATTATTTCCATCACATGAATTCCCAGACACAGTGACTCCTGGCACTCAGCTGTGACTTTTGGGGTATTTTTTTTTTTTATACTTCAAAGTCAATTTGACGTGATAAGAAGAAAATAAACCCATTTTCAGCATAACTATTTGGAATATAATAATCTGATCTCACTTAAAGGCCTGAATGAATTGTATATTTTGTAATTCACAAACTTGTCGCTTGTAGCCCATTGTGTCCCTCACACATTACATTGTTGGTTTAGTGGAAGACGAGAATGCCTACTAAACTGTGTTTGCAGTAATATGTACAGAATATTCTACATCCATTTGTCTTAATTTTATTTGTTTATTGTTCAATTATATTGAAACTAAAAAGAAAAACAAATGTAATCAAACTAAAGGACCCTCCAACACCAGCACCTCTTTCCCCGCACAAAAAAAGAAACAAAACCACAACAGCAACAGAAAATACATGTCAGGTTAAAAATTATGTCCATGTCCATTCAAAGTCGCCCCATGTTCCATATTTGAATTTTGACTTACATGGTTACTTTTTTTTCTTACGATTCTTTTGTTTTTGTTGGGCTGTTTTGATAATATAACTTTTTTTTTTTAACATTTTGATAATATCACATTATAAATATAATATTTTCACTTCATATTTATCTTCCAATTCCCCTTTAGATCAAATACCTTTGTCTATGATAACAACAAACATACAGCGATCATAAACTGCATAAATGTCCTCTATTTGCTAACTTGAGAACACTGCCTGAGGGCTGGACGGTCCCTATAGCTGCTTAATGCCAGTGCTGGAGGCAATAATATCCCAGTGCAGTGCATCTGAGCAAGGTGTTATTTGTTACACTGCTCTCTCAGAACGGTGCTGTTAGCCTCTGCACCACTGGGTAGTCAGCTTCATCCATCACAGAGAAGGTAGTATGATAAAAAGGCCCAAGCCTCACCCACAGCCAGGAGCCAGCCGTGACGCCTCAGTTGACCCGTCACATCACGAGAGTTATTATCCACAGTGAGGTCATAGGGCAGAAGCAGCAGGCTTAAAGGGTGTCAGTCCTACAGCACATACACAAACACAGAAGACACCATGAGCTGGGTCTATGAATGAACGACAATGTTGTGTCACGTTACACAACACTGTGGCACAGTGGTTAGCGCTCGTCCCGGGTTTGATTGCCACCTGGACGGGGCCTTTCTGTGTGTGTTTCTATGTTCTCCCTGTGTCTGCGTAGGTGTCCTCCGGGTACTCTGGTTTACCCTACCACTAAAAATATATACAATAGGTTCCCCTCTGGGGCCAGGACTCCCCTGAAAAAGAGATTCTTAATCTCAGTGGGACTTTCCTTGTTTAAATAAAGGTCAAATAAAAATGAAAGTGTTTCTTTGCATGCAGCAAGCTTCAAGGGCATACAAAGTGACCTTTCCATGGAAACAAATTCAGGAGTCAGATGAAGAGTTGATGGATAAGAACGAGTTGGAAAATGAAATAGGGGAACAAAAGTTCTAAATTATGCACAGGACCCATAAACGATGAAAAATTATTAAGTGGTGTTACCTCTCTGATAAGGTTACTAAGTCCAGCTGTCTTTGTCAGGATTTGTTGATGCCGCTTGCAAATAACAAGGGCGTGGTGCCCTGACTGATATCGGTGTATAAAAATACAGAGTCATTCTGGACTGACCAGGCTAGTAAGTATACTATATACAATTAGTAATTTTTACAAGCTAATATTAATGTTCCATTTCTTTTAATACATACATTAAAGTCAAATTAAATTAACTGACAGAAAGTAACAGTAAAAGTGTTCCCTATGTGTTCTTGTGTAGAACTATCATTTAGTGATTCAACTCTTGTGTTTATTATATGTGCTAACCCTTATGCCACCATTAAATACTCAGTAATAATGATTCGCTCAACTTAATTTAGTCTTCACTCTTGTCAAATTTAGTCGAATGAATCTTAAAGGTCCTATATCATGCAAAATCGACTTTTTGGAGCTTTTAGCCAGAGCGGTTGTTGGCTTCATTCACGCAGTTCTAAGTAATCCTCCTGAATCCTGCTCTCTGAGCAGCTGCTCCGCCCTCTCCTGGTAAACCACTGAGCTGTTCAGTTGTGTCGTCACAAAGGAACGGAAGTGCTCTACTCTGTAATGTAATGCCTTACAGTACAGCCTGGTTTTAATTTATAAAACAGCTTTTTCATTTTTGTTGTTGTAAGAGAGAAATAAAGAAAAAAATAAAAAAATAAATAAGCAACTCTCCGACGCGTCTGTGCTGTCCCACGAGGCTAAACAAGCGCACCCACGGCCGGAGAATCCATGGATCCCAGCAGAAGTCTTGTTTTTGAAGACTGAGCTCTTTCTAACATACTCTGGACACCGCCTGTTCTTTTTTCTTACCGAACGATAATGCCACGGATGCGCGTTTGGCTACGAGAGGAACAGGACTATTCAACCTTCCTAAAGAAGACTGCACTCGCCAGAAGTTGGAATTTCTTTCCGGGATTCAGCTACTATATCAACAACCTGATGGATGCTTGGTGAACCTTGGCCAGAATCAAAGTGGATTAACTTTTATAACTTTTATAACCAACGCATGTCCTATGGATAGGCCAGCCAGACTGAGCGGTGAGTCAATCAAAACGGCATGTTAGCATGTGTGTTAGCGTGTGTGTTAGCCATTTATGAAACTGTGTTGCACATGTCAACTCCTTATAACTGCATTATGTGAAGTAACTTCACTTTTTGCAGCGATATTTATATTTATAATACTGCAAATGTGGAATGAGCGGAGAGGGGGCGGAGTTAACTGAATCGAAGCGTCTTGTCTTCCGGGTAGGGAAAATACCCCCCAAAAAATACTTATATTTCTCTCAAAAATGAGTACTCCATAGTGATAGAGGTACAATATATCATATAAATGCCTATACTTTACTTTGGAATGCCAAAATAGCATGATACAGATCCTTTAACATTCAACATCAAACATACTGTTGATGTGGACTTGTACACTAACCAACACTTATCTGGAAACTTGCAAGTTGCCTTTACCATTCATGGTTCTCTGAACTCCCATTTATATGTTCTAAACACAGTCTTAAGTGAGAAGCAGTGCTTGCATTGTGCAAATAAATATGTACAGAACATGGTCAAGCTCTCTCTATTTGAGACGTAACATATATTCTGCAGGTCTCTTGACAGTTCACACAGTATCTGGATGGAGATCTGAGTGAGAAGGAACAGAAGGTTTTACTCAGAGCATTGCACGGTGATATGAGATGAACATGCAATGTTGCATAAACAGACTATGAATATTGTATGTCCCAATATGTTTTGTTCCCGCATGTTTCAGAACACACGTTTCCATGGAGAAAGATATATTACACGTACATAGAGGTTTGTTTGTTTATTTTCTTTAATGTGAAGAAGGTTTCGTCAAGTTCATGGGTTGAGACTGAGTCCCATAATGTCCCAGTGGCAGCTGAATGAGACGTAGCAGCAACGTCTTGCCATCCAGTGGTTCTTTTTCCATTTTGTGACAGCGGGAAGCATAATCCTCCCTGTGTGTTCAAAGCTGATCAGCTAACAACATGTACACATTAGTATCAACATAATTTGGTGCAATCGATATTTTAATATTTGAAAGTGTTGCTGTATGAATACTATAACATCACAGGAGCGGGGGGAAAATACACCTATTCAGATTGAAATAATGTTGGCTCTGTTTGAGTCTGGCTTAGTTTTCATTTTTGAGCCTCCACAGCTTCCTTACAACATAAAACTGAGATTGTTGTTCACCTTTCTCTGCAGCTAAAGAGGGCTCTGTTTCACATGTGGTTTCCAGTGTTCTGCTTTTGAACGCTGACAGTTAACAGGGAGAGAGGGAGGAGAGGCGGAGGGACAAACAAAGCAACAGACTGCAAAGTCTTTTCAGAGCAGCAGAAGGCAAACACTGCAAAGGGAGAAGAGGGTGTGGAGGTCAGGCGCAGTTCACCGTGCACAAATCGGACTCAGGATATTTATAAAACCGCCAGGAATAATGTCACAAGAGCGGAAAGAGTTTGGTTCCCAGATGGAGTGTCTCAGCTAGATTTATTTACTGACTTCATCTTTGCTGATTACACAACACTGCCCCAGTCACAGCAGTGGACATTTTGCTCAAGGTGAATCCGGCTCGGGTCACGCGGAGGACACTGTACTCTGTGCAGCCTCATCTGTACTACACAAGAGATACATCAAAAGGTCATACACTCCTTTAACACAACACAGCTCTCAGCACTACAAAGAGAGATGACCGGGTCAGAGCCTCCCACCAAACCACACAAAACACCGATAAGGCACACTGGAAACACATGGAATATCAGGCATACCTTCACAGTGCAAGCAACAAAGTAGAGCCCGATGCTCGTGTGCATGGCTACAGACATAAGAAGTTATGGACAAGTGGTTCTTAAACATGAAGTACCACCTCATAAAGATCTAATCTAAAGATTAACCAGGTTCAAAAGTTCCTTGTTATACAGTACAAGTGTTTACTTCTTCCCATTCAGACATGTACTTTAATTTAATTTTTGTACATTGGCATAATGAATGTACAATGATGTGTTTAAGGTCAGAATTAAAAAAAAAAATCTTTCAATTAATTCAATATATTAAATCATCTATATTTAAATAGATGCCAAGAGAACTATCTGAAGAAGCCCAATTACCACCAGTACCCATGCCACAATTTGAGTAGAACCACTATACTCTGCTGTTTAATGTTCTATAAAAAAAAAATTTGTTTAATTGTGCATCCTTAAAATGTTGAGCCACAAGGAATGTTATGTGCGGCTCCAACTTTGTATAAATAAAGGACAGTGCACAACAGCAGAGAGGTACTGGATAGTGTCAGGCTTGACCTGACACCGTACCTGAACACAATTTCGTTGTACAGTTGTACAATGACAAATAAAGCACTTACTTACTTTCTTACTTACTTCTTCAAACACTGCCTTTATTATCATATAAGGTATCTGTATCTAGTTACGTTCACCCTTGCAAACAAAGGCCTATAGTACGCGTTTGCCTACAGGTCACATGAGCAGAGCTGCGGCCTCTGTGAACTACACCTGAACTCGGTTAAATGGAAACAGACCAAACGCGTAGAGTGTAGTGTGCTCATGTGCATCCCCCTGAGAGCTGTGAGAGAGAGAGAGGACTTTTTTAGCTGAGGATGTGGGATAACAAGAGGAGAAACAAAAAAACAACACTTGTCCCTGAACAATTGAGTCAGCATGAAGTTTACAACAAATTTATTTGCAACAAGTTACCTTTACCTTTACTGAATAATAGTGGTGAAATTGGGTGGACAGTTGAGTTGAATGAACGTTTTTATTTATTGAAAGCAACACGTTTCACAAAATTTAAACCGTTTGGCCTGAATAAATGTTAATTTTAACATGCTAAGTGATAGTCAGTCCAGAGTGAGACAACAAATAATTATTAGGAATTATGTCCTTCAAAGCTACAGCTTTTGTCTAAATTTCTAAACCATTAAAGACCTGTCATTGCTAATAACAAACCTGGGGTTTCACAGGCTAAATTTGTACTTAGTACCACAGGAGCTTTACACAAGGAATCTTGCTCACCTCTCTGGAAATAGGAAAAAGCAGTTTGTGTTTTTGCCTTTCACACAGAAGCCAAGAAGAGTAATTGCTGCACATCTCCTCGAAGGTCGAAGGTGGTCTCAATCTGGGAGGTGGTCAAGCAGCCTGCTGTTATTAGTCAGCCAGAGGACAAATTATTGTCCCCGGATCAAGTTGTGTTTGGAACCAGGAGGACTTTACATCGTCATTTGAGTGGCTTTATGTTCATCTTTGTCACACGGCACACTGCTTTTCCAATGAGGTCATTAAATGTGTGAGAGAGAAGGCCTGGTGTTTTATAGCCTGTATATCCACACACGTGTAGTACAGCTCTTTCAATGGCTCATTCCACAGCTAATGAAGATTGGGCATCTGGGATCATTCGGTTTGAAAGTAAAAACTTCAGCTGCTCTCGGGGGTCTAAGTAAAGACATTCCTAACTACAAACAACAAAGAGGTCTGTTTCTGAAACGGGGCTACAATCCGCCGCGCAAAGCAGCAATT
Source organism: Neogobius melanostomus (assembly GCA_007210695.1). Lineage (NCBI taxonomy): Eukaryota > Metazoa > Chordata > Actinopteri > Gobiiformes > Gobiidae > Neogobius > Neogobius melanostomus. The sequence continues at coordinate 2,133,941 of VHKM01000073.1, read as the reverse complement.
TTACCCAATTTTTCAATTAAGCTGTTCTACTGTATGTTGCATCTCCAAATAAGTTGGAAGGATTTAAGAGTGTATGCTTCTTCTTTAATCTCGGATTTGATGCCTATTTTTAACAGTAAAAAAAGACAAAAAACGGTGTAATAATTATAATTAGACAGCTAAATTGTGGTAAGTGTAAACATCATTTATAAACCGTGTGGCCGGAATGGAAGAAGGAATAGGTTACGTTCAAGACATTCAGTCATAATCTAAGATGGAGGGCAGAGTCCTGTATGACCATTTACTGTGTTGGGATCTGTGTGTGTGTATATGTGTGTGTACAAAAAAATGAGAGATGGGGCACACTAAATTGTTAATTTTGGTCCAAACTCAATTCCTACTTCCCTAACACTTTTGCAATATCTCAGTTCTTCATGACTTTATAAGCAATTTAAATAACAAGCGTGCTAGTTTATGGCTGATACAATATAGGGACAAAATACAATGGACAAAACCAATTATATTCCACTACAAGGAAAAAAAAATCAGGAATATGGACTTTAAAGTCACTTCATCAACAATGAGGGCTTTGTTTTATTATACATTATTATACACCATAATTATGTGTTAATTTGAGTGTCATTACAGAAAAGGTTTAAATAAGGTCATTTTTGGTAAATATACTCAGTGTCACCTCAGTTGATACTTAAAAGTTAACCCAAACATTTATCTGACCTTATTTCTTTTTTCTTTAAATTACAAATTCCCCAGTGAGAGTAGCCATTTTGACCAATTACTCTCTTGGCAGTTTTATGATATCCCGAGGTGCATCTTCATTTGGATAAAAGGATTTGAACAAAACCAACTCTTTTTCCACTGCCACTGTTGCTGCCAGGCATTTGGATGAGTCGAATGGACTGTGGTTGAACTGAAGCGAGGAATTCCAACATCTGGCTTATATCTGCAGCTTACGCTCATTTGGATGCAGTTTGATGGTTTCCAGTAGATCCACAAAGGCCTGAATTGTTCGGGGTTCTTGGGCCTCGTCTGCCTTGGACTCAGGCGTGGTGCTCTGGCGCCTGACTGCCACAGCTGGGCCTGTCTGTCAAACCCTTATGTGACACACATATCCATACAGTGCATACAAAAGGGGAACTATAGTTTCAGTGTGAGAACTGGGAGAGGTATCGGGCGGTCACTACAGGACCTGAGGCGTTGTGCTGAAACTTGAGAATGCACATCAGCTGAAATCATTGTTAATTACAGCGGATCTCTGACAGGAATCTCTATGGCAGCATTTACACTGCATTAGGGCAATGAAATCATTCTCTTTAGGGTCCAATGGTGATGACAAGCACTTCACATTTCAACCACTGACTGCCAGGTGTAAGAAGTGCTAACAATGCAGTCAGATGCACTGTAACTGTATTTAGTAGTATTACAAGCTGTACACTACATGAAGACTACTCATACTTCAATATAAGTAAGTATAAAGTGACATGTCACAGTCACTACAACCCCTGCTTCTATCTTTATGACAATGAGCAGTTACTAAGTTTGAGTAGTTTGTGCTTACGCCTCACAGTAAGACCGGGAGGGGCCTTTCTGTGTGGAGTTACACGTTCTCCCGTTGTTTATGTAGATTTCCTCTTGGTGTTCACCTTTCCCCTGTTTCTAAAAAGATGTACAATAGGTTACCATATGAGGCCTGGCTCCCCTAAAATAGAAATTCTTAAATCTAAAAAGTTACAGTGTGGGCCCGTGCTTAACTGCAAGAAGGTTTGGGGTTTGATCCCCAGGCCGGATGGGGCCTTTCTCAGAGGACACATTTCTCTACTGGGAACAATAAAGTACCTTAACAAACTTTGCGTTTTGTTACCACTGTTCAACACCAATCTATTGGCAATTATGTGGCTGTTTAACTATACCAGCAGTACTTGAAGAAAAACTGCCATTATCATTTTGGTGATAGGTTTTATTTCAAGCAACAAACAACTTCTATTTATCTAGTACATTTTCATAAGAGTACACTTTTCAAACATGTTCTTGGGTAAAAGTATCTTGGGTACTTGAGAAAAGTATCTCGTCACTCTTCCCTGGCTGAATCGCTCGTCCCCCTTCACCAAGGTCCCACACACAACACTGCAACTCTGACAATTGGGTTCAACACCAGGTCAAGCTCTGGGTTTGACAATGGGCCAACCAGTCTTCAATGGGAGTAAGGCAGACAGCATTCCCACAAAGCGCCCAGTCACACAGAGGGGATTCTGGCTTAGTGGCCTCTCCCATTGAAGCCACACACTGACTGGAATTAAAGAAAATCTCCCTTCACCATGACATAACCTCAAACTGGTGGTGCTCCTTGCTGTCAGTGGACCGTATCAGTTACTGTCTTATAACTTCAGTAAATCTCTTCACCCCTGGAGCCTTTTTCCGCTCTTTTCTTCTTCCTTTCAGGGTGTTTATTTTGCAAATGTCTCCCCTGGATAAACTTTGCATGCGCTCAAATGAAAACAGTGTGTACGCTGCAATATATGGGGATGTGTGAGAGAGCGCCCAACTGTTTACTTTTCTGTGCACTAGCAGTTCAGTCCAACTCAAAGGGACTGATTAGAGTTTAAACATTCTGGCAAATGGCTTCCAATGAATTTACAATAGGAAGTGATATTAGATTGAAATCCATTATTGTGTTTAAAATCCCTTGTAAGGACTGGCGGTGTGAAGTAACCTTGGCTTAAACACTGCAGTACCCGCGTCAGATTGCTCTAGATAAGTGGCTCTCAAACTTTACACAACAACCATTATACTTAGCACCAGGTGAAATCAAGATCAAGTCATGACCAAAGACCTAAACGAGGCTGAATCGATAAGGGCTGAAAACAGGACAAAATTGGACTGAATTATGTCTTGACTAGACCTAAACCAGAAGAAACTTTAACTTCAATGCAGTAGTAAAGCATGAATAAAATGTCTCTCATTTAAATGAATAAAGTCTCAAATCGCAGATGACCTGAGGACCCCTGAAGAAGCCCAAGTACCCACCGTTTGAGAACTACTCTTACGATGATCATTGTTTCTGTCTGTGACTAAATAACTGGCCGCCTAACAGACTGACTGACTGAATAAAAAACTGTTAACCTTCTTCAGCACTTTGTAGCTTTCTATTTTATTTAGGTTATCCATAGATGATCTTACATGCTTTCAATTTGCTTGGGACCGGCACAAAGACCACACTGTACCGAGAAGAATCAGCGTGCAGTATCTCCGACGTGCATATTATATTCACATCCTGTGTAACTTTGATATGACTGTTGTTTTGGGAAATGTTACAAGGTTTGAGTTTGGTCAAAAGTTCAGGGTTGTTTGTCTGGTATCCTGATTCTAGTTCTCCTCCTTCCTTTCCCCGCTCCGCTCTCCCTGTGCAGCCGAAGTCGAAGCGGGGCTGGCGAGCGCTGACGGAGGGACATGGATCTTCCACATTGAGTGTGTGAACTCTGGCTGAACCCCTGGGTGTACTGTTTCAGGCACGCTCTGACAACCTCGCCCCAATGACCCGGCTCGCGACTGCACAGTTCACAGGGAGGTCCTCTACTCACGCACACCCCCTTACCTCCTCCTCCTCCCCCGCCCACCCACCAGCCCCTCCTCTCATCGCTTGCCTACAGCTCACCCTTTTGCTTTCCAAGTCTAACACTCTGTTGTCAACAACTTAGGAAAAGAAAATGTTGACAAAGGTCATTTTTCTCCGGACTTTCAGATTAGGGTTTTGTATGAGTACAGTGCAAATTCCCCAAATATATCTTAGTCCCGTCTGGGTGTCTGCTGGCATGTTGGAGAGACATGACTCCTAAACTTCTCCAAGTGCACCTTATCGTGGACTTCCTTTAGACTGACAGCCAACTATAACACAGCTTTGTTTCTACTTCAAAACTGCACATTCACCTCCAAACTTTCACACAGAGAACTGAATATCTGCTGATTGTTTGTCATGCTTTTTCACACATTTTGTAGATTCACCTCAACCTTATAGATGTTGAGATATTTTGTGACAAAACCCAGAACGTACACAGCTCCTGAGCCTAGAATATTACACAGGATATCTGTTGTTGAATTTGAAGCTGAAAACCTTTCTTTGACTAAATTTCCAACTGCAGTAAAATAAAGCGAGGTTTCCTCCTGATGAAGACCCGGAGTGTTTTGGACTACATTACAGTTGCTCTGTCTGCGGTCAATGAGTCATGGGTAATTTCAACATAGCCCTCAGTGATTCTGGTCATGCAGCTTTATAAATATGTTTTGGAGGGATGATTCACATTTCAGCATCTTGTTACATATGGTGACCTGAGTTCACCGAGATAAGAGGAGAGGAATGCAGGTCAAGTTTCAATCTTTCAATCTCTGCATCTTTATCATAAGTATGCATATTTGGGCTTTAAATCATAAAGCATTTGGCACACACTGTCATTCATTTATTTCCTTTTCTTTTTGTGTGTGTCAAAATAGACTTTTGGAGTGAGCAACCAATGAGGGAACTGGAATGCAGTGAACATTAGGTTGCAATAAGTGTCTTTCTTGCTCCCTGTTTCCCAAAGCCCTCACCCGTCATCTCATTAACTCCCTGCCAACCTCTGCCTAACCCCTGGTACCGGCTTCACTCTTGACATTATGGGAGGGACCACTTATCCACTCAAAGGCACCATGCTGTGCTGCCTGTGCAAACTGCCTGATTAGTTGGCCACCCCTGACTAGCTGTTTGGGCGGTGAGTGCGTCATGATAGATGTCTCTCGTTTGTCTTCTGCAGACTTCTTACAGTGCAAACTCTCTCCACCTGGTCCTTTTACTTCATGAAGAATGAGAAGTAAATTGCCCTGTATCCTAGATTTATGGAGTTAAAAAGATCAACTGACAGATATTGAAAGTTTGATTTATAAAAGCAACACACACGATTTATTAAGAAATCCGGTAACAAAAATCTGATGAAAAAAATAAATAAAAAGGTAAAGTTCACCCAAGAAAGAATGTAATGTATAATAACATGAGATATGTTTCACACGTTATTTATTCATTTAGTTATTTTAAATGGCATTGGTCTGCTTTCTTTGTCTGTGATTTTTTTTTTTTTTGTCATAACCTGAACTTCCTCAAAGACACACAAGGATAAGAGCTCCACAAACAAACCTTCATATGCCTTGTCAAAGAAATATTTATTGATAAAAGGGGGGAAAAGAGGGTCACCTCCTGCCCCAGGCGTGACCTGCGTTTACCCAGGGCACGCCCAGGCTCCCCGCCCAGCTGAACGGTCAGCCCACGGGACTCCTGTGGGAGGAGGTTAGTGTTACCGGCCCCCCGGGGGAGCAGCAGGGGCTGGAGGCCGTCAAGAGCATGGGCCTGAGCCGGGACAGCTCCTCCGCTCTGCAGAGTCAGCCAGGGAAAGACCTGAACTTGGAATGACCCCAGCAGCAAAGTCCCCCATGGGTTCATCCACAGGCCACTGCTCCGGTTCCCCTCACCCCAAAATCTTCTGGCTTTTTCCTTTTTTTCTGGACCTGTTTTTCCTAATAGACCAATACATTTTCCAGAACTGAATCCACCCCCATGCTCCTGCTTCCCGTCTTCACGTCCCCCTCCCAAAAGAATCACCTAGTTAACTCTTGTAACTCCTTCCACAATGAGAAACAGGCCTTTCAAGTTTATAGCCCCTTCAGAGGCTTCCTTTTTACACCTGCCATGCGGAAGTGAAGTGTGGAACACAGTTTATTATGAGGCCATTACACAAGCATCAACAGTGCAGGACAGGAAAAGAGAAGAGAAAGGTGACAACTTTGCATCGTAAATAAAGCATTGCAATGATGACCTTTAAGCACTTTAATATGGAAATGTTCCTTCATAAAATATGCATTTGATTTTGGATTAGTGTTTCTCTCTCATTTTGGTGCTGCAAAAGATGTGTCTTAAAATCTCTACCCTATAACATTATTTTGTTTCATTCTGCAGATGCGCACTTTGCCTCCATTCTTTTAATTCCACAGCCAGAATTATTGAGAATAAAAGTTCAACATTTAATTTCGAGTGTAGACAGAAAACCATTTAACAGGCTAGCACCCTCTACTACAAATGATCCCTGCAAGTGTCAGGCACCTGCACTAGTTGGAGAAATCAGACTCTCCCATTTCCAGCTGCCTGTTCTCTGCTGGTGTTTCCCAAAGCATTAAAACCCAATGAGCCTGGGTCACAAAGTTTCATTTCCCCACATTATTTTGTATGGTCCTCATTTATTGCTGACTCTGATCCCTGCAGTGGCATTTGGCCACTAAAGCAGTCGACTTTTCCACTGCAGCTCAAGCCTGTGCTCACAGCAGAGGAACTGGCTAAACACCAGACACCAGCAAAAGCAACTGGAGCAACTGATGAACTCCATTCTTCAGAGTTTGTATAAGATCTGTGGATGGCACTTTCCATTTACCTTTCAGACATCATAATGCAGGATATACGGGTATAATCAATATCCCTCATGTCACTCTCTTGACATAATAGTCATTCCGACAATGATAATAACAAGAATCCAGATCCATGTAGGTTCATATTTCATCAATTAATAGATGCACACAGAATCATTCGCCAAGGCATTGATCCATCAGGATATAGTGCCCAGACCATGAACCTTGGATCTAACAGGATGGGATAATTTATTTGAGCAAATCCTTTGTCATACTGACCCCTCATGGTCGGTCTAGGTACATAATGTTCACCCTAAAAATAAAGAATTGCTCCCTTGGCCTATTACTGATTGACCTTTCATTGACAGCACATGTCCTCAACTAGATTTTGAGAGAGTTATGCTGTGGTTATATTGCTGACAGGCCAACCTGAAAACAAAGAATGACAACATCATGTACTACGTTTCTAATTATGAAAAACACAAGAAGAGCAAGAAACGAAGAACAAGATGCATTTAAAACAATGTCGTATCATCAGTTACAGACGTTGAAGCTTACTTTTGTTAAGTTAATGTTGACCTATACTACTAACCTTTACTACTAACAAGTACGACTACGACTATACCCCCCAAAAAAGAAAGAGTCCCAGTCATCAATATGAATCTCTGTCACGCAACGATGCAGAAATTCAAGTGAATGTGATGCATTTGCGCCCCCATGTGGTCTTATGGCAAAATTACATATTCCCTACTGACCTTTTTTTAATTTTCTGGTATTATTTATTTACTCAATGAAGCATGCAGTGTGTGTTTTATCAAACCATTCAGCCACATAATTTTATTTTGATAGATAATGATAGTTAAACATTATGCACATTAACAGCCATCGGGCCCCATTCTTCGAAACATGTAGTTCCATGTAGTTTAATGGCTGTCACACAGACATAATCTAAAATTTGACTCAGGTGTATTATGGGTTCGTAGCATAGTTCACATTTTATATCTGAATGGAATTGACTCTAATTGTGTGTAGGGCTGGGCACGCTAAAAAAATGATACTGGTACTTAACGATACTTGTTTTATACCGATACTACGAATTATCTAATTATTGTCATAAAACAGGTTAATAATGCTAATTTATTCCTTTTCCTTCATTTAATTTCTTTTGCATTTGTATCATTTGTTTGAGGTGAAACAACCAAGAACTTAACTACAAAAGAACAGAAAAAACAAGTTTTATCAAATTCTTTCCCTAAATTTCCCCCAATTTTTCCATTTTTTTGTGTTTTATTTCCCCCAATTCTTTTTCCCAATTTTGCCCCAAATGTTCAATTTTTTTTCAAAAACTGTACTGACAATTTTCACTAATTTTTTCCCAATTTTTTTATTTTTCCCAACTTGGTATTCACTTTTATTTTTTATTTTTATTTTGATGACAACAGCATAAAAATCTGAATATAAAGATTTTATTTTTTCTGGTACCAGTAGAACTAAAACCTTTTTTTCCGATTACCAAGACTGTATCATTTAACGGTACTCACACCAAACTGTGGTGCCACTGGCCAGGGAAAACAACGTGTCTAATAGGTGTCTTCGAGGTTTATTCACACAGATAACTCAGCCTTTACCAATTGTACTTGTCCTTTAATCGTCAAATCACATACTGTGCTTGCTGAGCAATCTGAAAGGTGATGTTATATGTCATTAGATTCAAGATTCAAGATTCAAGATTTTTATTTGTCAAACCATGTGAATGATTTGAAATGATATTTCTCTCATCCTTGATCGTGGAGCCGGGGGTGGGGGAGAGGGGTGGAAGGGAGGGCAGGGAGTTCAGCTTCCCGATGACCTTGTGTATAAAACAGTTTTTAGTGTCACGATTCGGCCTTTTGTTACCCTGTTTTGGTTTGTTTTGTGTTTGTATCTGTCCTTGGTGTTTTATTTTGACATGTTTTTTTGGTCTTTCCTCGTTACTTGCCTGCCAGATGTGGTTCACCTGTGCCCCGTTTCCTCATGTATTTTTACCCCTGTGTTTCCCTTGTCCTTGGTTGTGTCATTGTCTACGTCAGCCCCGGTTTGTTTGAGTTTTTGTCTTCTCTGGATTTTGTTATTTTGTTTTTCGTCATTTATTAAACATCACCAGTTTTGTTGCAGTCCTGCATTTTGGGTTTATTTTCCTCACTCCACCTCCACCATGACACATAGTTTTTGTTTTGCTTTTATTGCATTGTGGCAACAGTTACCTTGAAAAAGCAATCTGAATACTGATAACTTTTAAATTGCATAGACAACTATCTCAGCCAGCAGGAAGAATGATTTTAAATTAAAGGTTGAGATTTAAAATACATTATAAATATTTCAGCAAAAAATGCAATAACCCAAGACCTATTGAACTATAAAGCATACCCCTTAAGAATAAAATGTGACACATGAATTAAAATCTGGGGTAAAATCTAAATCTAACTGGAAAATATTTAATAGCACTGCTCCATCATCAAAAATATAAAACACACACGTTGAGTATCCTGTTTGCTGAGGCCATCTCCACTTTGGCAAAAGAAGGTCTACACTTGCGAACCTGAATCTTCGCTCCACATTTTTAAAGCCCATAATCCATAACCTGACCTGTTTTGAGGAGGTGTGTGTTCATGACAGTGCCATTGATTTGTTAGTGTGTTGTTGTGTGTGATAGCTGAAACTGAAAAATAGTTTTTACTGTTTTATAAAAAGTAATTTCTAATGCTACCTGCAGAGGACGCTCCAGGCCAGTACAAAATGTAGATCAACACTGTCCATACCAATTACTTTTGACCTGTATGTGCCTTCTCTTACGCACCTGTTCCAAACAAGAGGTGTGCGATGACACCCCGTCGTAAATTATAAAACACGAAATAAAAAATGCTCTACCCAATGTTTGATGATCAGGGTCAATCGCTCCTTGGAATTGAACTCAGACATGCATGGATGAAACAAACAAACAAACAAACACACACACACAGAGTTTTGCAGCTATAAGTGTGGTGTGCACACAGAGAAAAAACAGATGGAGTTATTAAAAAAAAGTTTTGACATCAGAAAAAGAAAGCTTCCTTCAAGGTGGCCCTGTGGTGATAAGGCTCAAAGTGGCTTGTGGTAAGGTAAGACTTTAAACAGGTAAGACTTTAATCTGAAATGGATCTCCCCGCAACTCAGGGGGCACATTGAAGGATTTTGTTTTTCCTTTATTTTTGGTGATGCTTTTATTTGATCAAATAAGATGGAAATTAGCTTGATTTATACCTATGTGTTCAATAAAAAAAAAAGGTGGTCTAATCTACTTTGTCCCCTGCACAGATGAAAAAAATATTTCATTCACCAAAGTACTTGTCTGACCTGCTGCAGCCGTACACGCCTGTACGCTCCCCTAGATCAGCAGATTTCTCTCTGCTTGTGGTCCAAAAGACAATTTGTGAAACGGAGACGAGGCAAAAAGGAAACAGAGATGAGGCCGCACTTTTTCTGCTGTGGGTCCAAAATCATGGAATGAGCTGCCCTTATTTTAGAATCCTTTGTCATTCTTCCTCTCAGCTACAAATGAGCAGGAAGTGACAGACATTGTGCGGATGTGTAAAAGTAAGTCCTCCACTGACTGTCATGATATCAACATGACATTGGTTAAAAAAGTTACTGTATACTGAATTTTGTAAAACCCCTAACTTATATTCAATTATTCAATTCCATTCAATAAGCTTTTCAATTCTCGACTTGAAAAGTTTCTTGAAAAACATCATAATTAATGAAGGTCAGTGTGGTTTCAGGTCCAAAAGAACTACCTCAATGGCTATAACTGAAGCTATTGAAGAAATTACTAATGCACTGGAGCAAAAAAAGTATGCAGTTGGTATCTTTATTGATCTAAAAAAAAGCCTTCGATACGATTAATCACTCAATCCTACTCAATAAGATGGAAAGATATGGAATTAGGGGGCTGGCTGGGGATTGGTTAAAAAGTTATTTAACAGGGAGAGTACAGTTTGTAAAAATGTGTCAGTATTTATCAGATACTCTTGACGTTCCTTGTGGTGTCCCCCAGGGGTCAGTGTTGGGGCCAAAACTGTTTAATGTGTATATAAATTATATCTTTAACACGTCCACAGTACTGAAACTCATACTATTTGCAGAGGACACAAATATATTCTACTGTAGTAATGATTATAATGACCTCGTAAATACGGTAAACAGGGAACTAAATATAATAAAAAAGTGGATGAACACAAATAAATTATCCTTGAATATAAATAAAACTAAGATAATGATGTTTGGTAATCGCAATACAATGTCTGAACAGTAAATAAGTATGGATGGTACCTAGGTTGAAATCGTAAGTGAGACAACATTTTTGGGCGTAATAATTGATAGTAAATTGTCATGGAAACCCCATGTCAGACACATTAAAACAAAAATCTCAAAAAGCCTTTCAATTATAAATAATGCAAAATTTGACCTTGATGAAAATGCACTCTGTACTCTATACTGCACCTTGGTACTCCCATACCTTATGTATTGTGTTGAAGTGTGGGGGAATACTTACAAGAATACAATTAATCCTCTGATCATAGTACAGAAAAGAGCAGTGCGGATCATTCACAAGGTTGTTTTTCTAGACCATACTCATCATCTGTTTACGCAGTCAAAGTTGTTAACATTTGATGATCTTGTAAAATATAGTACAGCAATAGTCTTATACAAAGCATTTAACAAATTAACAAATTATTACCGCCTAACCTACAACGTTTTTTTTATAACTCCAGTGCGAGCTTATGACTTGAGAGGTTTTGGATATTTTTCATTGCCGAGAGCTCAAAGCACTCGTAAACGTTTCTGTGTGTCTGTATGCGGAGTGAAACTCTGGAACAAACTGGACTTACAACACAAGCAATGCCAAACTGTCCATCGATTCAAACTGTTATATAAACATTGGGTCTGGTCAAAATATAGAGATGAGGGTCTTTAATTTAAATTGCTGTTGTCTCATAGTGTTAACAAGTGCTCAATGTTTCCTTACCATCGTTGGTATATTGTCCATTACCATTGTTGGTATTGTTCATTCTCCTTACATTGTTGGTATACATTTTTGTTACAATGTAATAATTATTGTTACCTGTGGTAATGCCACCATGATATAACATTTATATAATAATCCTTGAACAAAGTAACAGTGAAGCTGAATGTATTAATCTCTGAATGGGGAACTGGGGGTGGGGGAAGTTTTCTTCTTACTCCCTTTCAGGTTGAAATGGATCGTCATGTTTACATACTGTATATTCCTTTTTGTACAAATGACGTAACTATATTTTGTCTACCTTTTACTTTCTGTGCCATAGTCTGAAATAAATGAAAAAAGAAAAAGAAAGGTTGAATAGCCACCTTTTTAAAGTCAGCCCTCAAGATGCACTTTTTCTCCCTGGCTTTTGATTCTTATTGAATTTATGATGATGTTTACATTTTTCTATTAAAGTGCAATATAAATAAGCTTACATTTGGATTCGATTCAAGAAATGTGCACCCCAATGGACCTCCAGAGGTTGTTGGATGGATGTTGCTCTGGCAGTTCTCGGTCCTCGGTTTAATTTAGATGTACAATTATTTCATTATTCTATATATCCATGTATTAGTTCTCCTTTTAGAATGACTGAGTAGTCAGTGTTTTAGACCATGAGTAGTTCTAGTTTGCCAGGTGTAAACTAATCTTATTATAGATCTGGTTTCCTGGTCAGAAAGCCAAATAATCTATAATAAGACAGGTCTATGGTTGGATACAAAGCATTCCAACTCTATGCTGCCCTCAAGTGTCCAGCCTGCGAAGGTTGTCTAAAACACGTAACAGCCAACTCATTTCTATCCATAATAAAATGTGTTTGTTGTACATAATAGCCTAATGTTTACACGACAATTAGATATTTAATAAAGTCATGGTATAGTATAGCCTATCAAATAGCACAAAGGACTATAAGACAGACATGTAATGCAACAATCGTACCACAGTGGGGCAGCACTGAACTGAATGACTTCATTAGAACCAACCAACAAAACTAATGGTTAGTAATTAAATGAAATTAAGATGAGCTGAACCTGATGCACATGGTTTGCAAGGAGCCAGCTGATCCGGCCCAATCTTAATAGAGTTATTTATGAATGTAAAATATAGTACAAATATGGAAAACTCCACAAGAAAACAACTGTGATATGTTCAGAGGAGCTAATAATCATAACAATATTGATTAGCTTGTACTGTTTCTCTGCAGCTGGCTGACTTTTCTGTCTCTCCAATGTGGAAAAGATAAAGGTTTAATGGTCCAGTGACATATTGATGGCACATTCACATTTAAAAAAGGATCATAAAACAATAGAGCAGACGTGATCATGAGTCTCTGTGATCTGTGGAAGATACGCCACAATTAATGTAAATGTTTAATGAAGCTTTTATGGAGGATCATTAATTTAACAAGATAATTATTTCACCATTACAGGCTTACATTAACAACATCTCAGTGACGTCTGAAAGGTTATTCAGATGCGTAGTACTAAATTGCTTTTTAAAAATTCAGTTGTTCTCATATACTGTGGTTAGGGGGCCCTCTGCAGGTTTACTTTCATTTTGACTGACTTCATTATTTGTCTTTATCATGAATTATTTTAAATACCTGATACAATTCACTACAAAGGAAGCTCTATATTATCCAAAAAAAAAGATAACATTTTCAATAACCTAAAAGACCTATGTCAAGCTAAATGGTCTTTTTTTGAGGATTTAACCATGTGAAACATAATGTTAAACCCTTATGTTAAACCCTTATAAAAAAGATATATAGGCGTATACCTGGAGTTGTGTTTTGTTTCTACAGCCAATATTTCAATAACCCTACAACCAGCCCACACTCATGTATGCGTCACATAGAGATTATGTTTCTCTGTGTTTTATAGTCTAGAAGACAATTCCTTTGACTTAGTTTCTGCTATGACATTCACATAACAAAATGTGGGGAAAGTGTAGGGGTGTGAATACTTTCTGAATGCACTGTATAGCTATTTTAATTGCTACATACAGTAGTTACACACAGAAAGTGTTGTGTGCTCTAATTAGCTGTTAAAGCAGGATTACAGTCATGAGAGGGGTGCAGGGGTTATGCTGTGTATATATGCATAAGCACAAACATACAGAGCATGAATAAGTGATAGCGACAGCATGTAGCCCTTCATCTGGAGCTGGTAATGACATGTTGGAGAGGCAGACCGCAATATGTCTTTTATGTCAACACAGCTGCCCATATGCTCAAATCAACACAGACAAGAAGACGATCATGTTGGCCTTGGTTGGTTGAACAGAATCATGTCTCTGCCAAAATAGTAATAATAATAATATGAAAATGGGTAAAAAGAGGTGAACTCTTGCAGAATCATATACATTTGAGCATTTTACACATGTCCATAATTTATCAAGGGTTGGGACATGTTTCCCATTATTTTGAGCACTTCATGTATTATCCTCTCTATAACCTTTCCTAAAAGCATTTTGTTTTTGAGTTATCAGATGTTGTTTTAATTCTAGCTGGTCTACTCTACGGGGAACAAAGTCCATCTCCTCCTCCCTGATCAGGATAATCCGAACAGATGTAGACTTCCCCCTGTGGCCCCGCCCTGTGGTCCTCTGTCCTCCCTCACCCGTGCTCACATGTTAATCCAAGCAAAGGCTGTGGCAGAAGTGCCTCTGACTTGAGCACTGCATTTTGAGAGAAGTGGCCTTCGCATCTGGACTCCTGCCTGTCTCGCCTCCTGTCAATGCCTTTTATCTGTACTGTCACTGACACGGCTTTACCAAAGCCTGAAGCTTAATAATATAAACATCAGCGTTGCAATCAGTATTCGACACTTTAAAACTGACATAACAAAACAACTTTTTACACATTGAAGGCACCTTCTCTCTCATTGTTATTAAAACAGACGAGTTCTGACGTTCTCCGTAAAATAGAAAACTGGGAATAGGATCATGTCTTCGTCATATAATTATAATATCATGAAAAAGTTCATTTATTTCTGTTATTCAACTTAAAATGTGAAACGCATACAGTATATGATAGACTCATTGCATGCAAAGTGACATATGTCAAGCCTTTATTTGTTATAATTTTGATGATTATGGCTTACAGTCCATTTTCAAAATATTCTAATTTCATGAGATTTTTAATTTGGGTTTTTTATCCATAATCATCAAAATTATAAGAAATAAAGGCTTGACATATGTCACTTTGCATGTAATGAGTCTATCATATATTAGTTTCACAGTTTAAGTTGAATAACAGAAGTGAATGCACTTTCTCATGATATTCTAATTAAATGACGAGCACCTGTACTGTATGGTACATTTAAGTACAGTCAATTGATTATATTTTTGGTGGTCATTTATTCTAGAAAGTAATTGAGCAAATAAACAGGTTTTATAACCTACATTCAACTTCAGTTTGATTGTCAAACCTATGTATAGAGAGTGCAAGTATAGCAAAGAAAAAAGTTTCCTCTGAGATGTGTCAAAGTCAGCAGAAAAGTGTGTTTTTGTGTTGAAAACGTCAGCAGATTTATCCTCTGTTGTTAAAGAGATGCTTCATGTAGCTAACCATCAATGTGTTACGTTAGCAAACCGTACGCCTATTCAGCCTGTTGCTTTTTTCATTATGCAATGTTTTACTAGTGAGTTAGCAGTGAGTTAGTTTTGGCGATCAGACCCCGGCGGTAGACATCGATGTATAAGTCAGTGTAGGTAAACAGCTTGGAGTTAGGGATGTCTTCCCCCGGAGCCTGGACACTGGTGGTGGTATGGGAGACCCGCGAAGATGCGCAGGTAGAAGCCGTGACGGAAGAGGCGGAGATGGGGTGGAGGTGGGTCACAGCGCAGCTGGGAAGCGAACGGATCATGATTGCTGGGGCTTAAAAGCAGGACCGAGGGCGATGATTGGCTGCTACGAAGGTGCGGCTCTTGCGCTGATGGCTGAGGAGGAGGTGTGGCCCTCTCGGGAGTGATCATTGGCTGGAGGTTGGTGATGCTGAAATTAGTCTACCAGGTTGAATTAACGCCTAGGCTTCATTAGTCGTGAAACTTTGCATGTACAGGAGCCACGCCCATAAGGGGGGCTCTAAGGCAGCAACACAATGCATTTGCAGCAGCACCCTGTTTTGCTCAATCACTTCATCATTTAGAGTGGCAAATAGGGCCTCCTATTTTCGGAAAGAGTGTGTAAGCAAAATAACATGAAATATGAATCACTGTAAAGTAGCAATAATTTTTTCTGAATCAATCCCAGATTGAAAAAATAACTACTATTATTATTAGACCAATTAAATAACGTAAACCTAATCATCAATGTGTCACATTTATTCTTGGGTTTCCTAAAAATGTGTGCTCTAATAGGATAAAGTGGAGAACAGACCATGACCTTTAGAGATGTCAGCTCCTTTCAGATTTTCCTACATCCTAATGGTCTGCTCCTGTATGGAAAAAAAAGGAAAAAAGAAACACATGCATCTGTGTTTGAAGAGTATTACTGCAGTGAGACATGTGACTGTGCTGAGTGGAAGTGTAAACAGAGTGGGATGTTCCACTAAGTGACCAGGCGAGACCCAGCCTTGTGTCTAAGCTGCTTTACCTCCATTTACTTCCCAGCCCTTTGTAGGAGCCTCCACTCCATCCATCCTCAAAGTAGGGCACATAAAAGCCAATCCTTTTTATAGAGTACCTCCAATAACATATCCGGCTCACTGTGATTTATTTTTAGCCACTTTCTCTCCTCCTATCAGCCATCTACTTCAGAGGGAACTTCACACCAGTCTTTGGGGCAAACGTCATCCTCTGAACTTTGTTGTCAGAAGATTCAGCACTATCTACGCTTCTCTTTTCAGACCATTAGCAAATCTGGATTCAAAATGACTTGTCAAAACAAACTCAACGCTGACTCTCATTTGGGTTCTGTTGCTAAGCTGTTGCCGTGCTGGAAAGGCGCAAGCATATCCTCTATAGGTGTGTACATTTGGGGTGACAATTGGAAAGTGAGAATTGGAAAGATGACTAATGATCCACGGTTACTACTGTAGATGAGAGTAACACAGATCAATAAGTCATGTCAACAAACAAGAATTCCAAATACAATATACCAATGTTTCTTTCTCTCATAAACAAACCACTAACATAATTAAATCAGGGCCGAAACATACTGACCCGGCAGTAGCCAGATTGATATGTGTAGAACTGAGTTCTATTATCATATGTTGTGAGACTGAAAATTCAGATCTCGCGACAATCCAGCTTGCAGCGCAAGGTTAGAAACATACAACAATCTGAAGGAATGTAAAAGTAAATAAATTCTCTACTGGTAAATAGGGCAGTGTGAGATGCAAAAGGAAGATGTAAATAATACACAGTGTTATTGAGAAGATAGATAGCGTTAGGTAGGAAGATATTATCAGACCTTAATTAGGTTCTTATTATTATTGATTCCATGAAAGCTATTTCGACAGAACATTTGTGCACCTTTTGAAGAAGTTATATGAACGACTTAGCGCAGATAAATGTTCCCCCCGACAACTATTAGGCTAACCGTTCAATAAAAGTGCCACTCATTTGCACTTGTGACATGATTTATTGTGGGGTTTGTACAAATGTAATGTTTCGCTGACGGTGTGATGAGCACCATACATCATTACGACCTCATTACGCTCTGAGTGAGTTTTTATGACTGATTGGTCTCATCTTGTTGTGCTCTTTGCTCAGTCATTTTTATGCTGCTTGTACAGAAATAATTCCCTTGGATTGAAGCGTTTATAGTATTAATCACAGGGAGGAATTATTCCCCATCGGGTAATTACTGCTAATAAGTTTTCAGTGAAGTTCTCAAAGCAAAACAGACACCGTGTACAAAGCCTGTGTGACACTGGCAGTTAATATGCAATGCCATACAGTGGGGGCAGGGTATTAAGATAGCAGGGTCTTCTTGAACCTTTTCACGAGGGGAATTTACTCTGTTCTTTTAAAGAGGTATATTAGGGCAAAGTCAAGTGCATCAGACGTAAAACTTCAAATCAGGGGAAAAGAGGTGTATTGATGAAGTGTAACTAAGCGCATGACATTTGTTAGTTTGAACAAACAGGATGCAAATGATGGCGCTAAGTGAAGTCAAATGACTCACTGTAATACAGAATAAACTGTAATATAACAGCAGGGCTCCTCACACATCATTTCAAGTATGTTTGTACAATAGTGTCGGATTTAAATTGCCCTTAACGAACAAGAGCTCTTTCTCATTTGGTAACACTTCAAATGATTGTGTTTTTTCTGAACGTGAGGAATAGTATTTGAGGGTAATTGAGTGCGCCAGGCTGCCACAGTGTATTGCAGTCCAGTGGATGAGCAGTTTGCCAAAGGCAATTTAAAGGCCATGTCCCAAATTCACCTCTTACCGTCTCAGGATTGAATGATATTTCACTGCAGGTGTCAAGAAATGTTAATCTGCTACTACATGGCAAATGCCCTGCTGCACTGTAGGTAAAAGTAGCTGGCATTAAAGTGCAGGTGTGCTGTGATAGTTAGGCCCGAGCGCCATCAGGGCTGGCGAAGGGGCTCTTGTAATCGTATAGACTCCCTCAAAGTGCGCGGAGCGCACAAAACGAGCGCGAAGCGCTCGCCTCCTCTCAAGCATACGCTAACGCTAACTAACGTTCCGTGCACGTGCACATGTATCAGAAAACGAACATTGTAATTGGACAATTGGAGCGCGACGCGCTCCCTCCTCTCAAACACTCACTAACGCACTCTTCTTGTCGTCCGTGCACATATATAATGCAAAAATCAACATTGTAATTGTACAGAGCCCATAAAAGTCAATGGGCGACTGAGAGCCCTGATGGGCACGAAGTACTTGGATAACCTTTGTGGATTTTCTGCGGCGCAGCCGCAACCCTAAGTAAAAATTTATGTAAAAATATACTTCAGTTTGCAGATATAGTGTGATACAAATTCATACTAATTTCTCTCTGTATAATGTCAAAATTGAGCGCGCATTCCAAAAATCCTAAAACTAAGACCCTAGGAAAAAAGTTAAAAACAAACATAAAGGCAGTAGCAATACCGTAATTTTTAGATTGAAGGAGACAAAAGGGCGCGAAGCGCACCCTTGCTTTGGGCAGGGCGGTCGGCGAGGGCCGGTAATCGCCGCTTTGCGGCTATATTTCATACTGCTGTTGTGTACTCATGGCAAGACGACCCACCTTGACTGCACAAATGTATTAGTGTTAGTGTAGTGATTGATCTTGGTCAGAGAGGTAGTTGGAACAGAGAAACAGTCATAATTACATCATTCAAGGGCAGCTGTGGCTGGAGAAGTAGAATATAATTAAAGCCGCAAGCGGCAATAAAGGCCCTCGCCCAACCGCCAAGGCCCAACTCCCTCTCTCGCGATCACCCCCCTCACCCTGTTCGCCCAAGTTCCTGTCCGTCCCCAGCCTCAAAGATCATGCTGACCGTGCGGGCATTCATCTGTATAGTTCATCTGCCCAGGCCCACATCATTCAGAATATGTGTCTGGATGGTGTTGACCAAATGTTTACTCATTCAAAATCACCTAATTCTGCTAAACAAATGATTTTCATCCCATAATAATATTCACTTGTTTCAGTAGGGGGCGCTATAGCACGGATCAACATCACTGTTGTCCTGGAAATAGATTCAGTGGCATCCAGTGTATTAGTGATTAGATATTTATCTAAATCTGACAAGGGATGTGCAAATTGTAAAGGATAATATGCGATCGGAGAGACATTTACCCTGGCCACAACACATTGTACAAAATATGACAGGACTATAATACAATTTTTACTTAAGTGTTTTGAAATTACTTGTAAAGTTGCCTAAAATTATCCAAACTGCAGTTTTAAAGATATAGCTAGGGGGAGCTAGGAGTACGTGGTGGGTTCCATTAACTTCTTTGATTGGCAATAAATAAAGAGTAATTTTGGGAGGTTTCCATGGCACAATTGAATTTTTGAATATTGGATGAGTTCAATTTCATTGGGCGGCACAGTGGCGCAACAGTTACCTTCACAGCTAGAAGGTCCCGGATTTGATTCCCAGCTGGACAGGGCCTTTCTGTGTGGAGTTTGCATGTTCTCCCCGTGTCTGTGTTGGTTTCCTCCGGGTACTCCGGTTTCCCCTACTACTAAAAACATGTACAATAGGTTTCCCTCTGTACTCTGTAGGACTCCCCTGAAAAAGAGATTCTTAATCTCAGTGGGACTTTCCCGGTTAAATAAAGGTCAAATTAGAAAAATTAGAAAACAAGGAGTGTTGCGGTCACCGGATAAAATACAACATGGGTCTCACTGACCTTTTCAATTGGGATCCCATAAGCAATTTTTCTGACACATGGGGCGTTATAGCGTTCACTGTCACTGTTCCTCATTTGATATATCCAGGTTGGAAGGGACTGCAAGTGTTTAAGAGGCGGCTGAGTTTGTTTGTGCTAATAGGAGCCATTGGGTTCTGATTAATCGTTAAAATCTTCGTCAAGTTTGGGGTCCGCAGTACGGAAACTGTTAAAAGTATCAAAACAAATAACTTTTGACCTAATTACACCAAGTATGGCGCACAGGCCTAATGACTGAATCATGTACCCAAGCGAAGGATCCAAATGGTGGAATTTCAGCTGCCATTGACCCAATACACCCTTTAAAGGAAAATTTACCCTCAAATCCACTTTTGTTTTGCTGATAAACTGTATAAATGAGTGTCCAATAGTGTTGTTTACATATCCTGGTCATAATTTTGGCAATTCAGTGAAAATAAGTAAAACGATGTTCTGTCTAAAACCGTCAGTGAGGGGCCTCTACAGGCAAAATGTCTGTACTGCATTTTTGAATTTGGCGCCACTATTGGAGTAGGCGTGACATCTGATGTCAGTCGTGATATCTGACGTCAGTTACCCCTGCAGCACAAACACTCCAATGAAACACTCCCACACATGGCCCTGGCCCCGCCTCCAGCAGTGAGGAGGGAGCGGGGGAGGGCTATTTACCTGCAATGACTCAGGCCTGTCAATCACAGACCCATAGCCCCTCCACCCCTATTTTGCAATTAGCGGAGTGTCACCACACAATGAGCACCATAGGGCTCCGTGCCATGGAAACACAGTGGCCCGTGTACCTGCAGCCTTGGTTCACTCCAATGATAACCATGAGTCTGAAACGTAACCTTTGGAAGATTCAGGGTAGTGATTATTTTAGTCCAGAGAGAGGCATCCAACAAGAAGTGGACAAAATAAAGGAGGGGAGACATGCTGTGCAGTCCTACAAACAATACATTTGGAAATAATGTAATGAAGGCCTATACATGAAGCAAGTGAAGCAGGTGCTATATTAATTCAAGGCACTGATGCTAAAAAGACAGACGTGAGACCAGAAGTGATAGTGGCAGTGAGGAAGCACAGCACATCATTAGGTAGTTTGTGTTTAATCATCTCTCTCTGAGAAGATATAAGGTTAGCTCTGAGGTTGAACAAACAAGAACATTTTGAAGAGCGGATTATACAGCAATTAAAATATATACCGTGGTTATCTTCAGAGTATCCCTGTTGGCGAGGAATCTTAATTAGTTTTTAATACCAGTGCAGCATTTGATAACCGATTGCATAATGTATTTGCATACAACACACACCTCAGTTTGCATATCGTACAAGTTGAATATGTGCTGTGCATGTAATGTATCAGGTATGTTAAGGTCACATTGAACTTTAGAGCTCTTGTTGTATGCCATCGTACAATGTGTTGCTTATTGCCGGTTGAGTAGAACTGTACCTCAGCATTGTTTAGTGCTGGACCATTAGATGTAGCTGTGTGATGTTTTTTTAAAGTTTTTTTTTATAATGATCTTGTGCATTTTGAATCTTACTAATTTTCTTAGGGACAATAATACATTTTAACGTTTAATGTTTAATGCCCAGCCCAGTGATCCACCAAGGCATCTGTCTAGGCTATATTGCCCTATAACTTAAATGATTAAATATTGTTTTTAGGCCTACATTTGCACAGACTTACTTTCAGATGGTTGGGAAATATCTTGTTGTATTGTTGTTGTTGTTGTTGTTTTTAATCTGAGTGATTTGTATCAACTTTCTTTTGCTTTGCTTATGTACTTGGACATTTCCCACTTCGAATTGTTCATTCTGTTTAATCGCTGAATTGCCTGGCATTGGTTGCTGTTAGTTGTGGAAAGTCAATAGCATCAGGTGTGTGCTGCTTTGACCTATGTAACCCAAGCCCCCACAAACCCCCACCCCATCGTCATCTTCCTCTCCCACCTCCTCCCTAAAGCCTAATTCCACCATTGGGCCATTATTCATGCGCTTCCTCTCAGTGGGTTAGTTTACCTCTCCGAGTCCTGCTAGCTTCCTGTGTTTGTAGGTCAGAAACAGGGTGAAACCAGACACTCGCCGTAAATAAATTAGCTTTCTGTTCTTAAACATAATACCTTTTCTACAATCATATCATTGTTATTATCCATTCTCTAGTATGTTACGTAGTAAGTTAATGTATAAATACAATTTCCTAGAATTATTTGTATTGTCTAAACTTAATGATCAAAAGTATAACATTGTGTAAAATGCAAATAAAGCAAGAGCAGTCTGCATGCTTTTCACATGGTTAAATATGACCATATGTTATCCATTACATTGTAATAACTTGTAATATTATTGAATTTGAGGCCTATAGAACGTCTACCTACTTTATAGTAGACTATGTATGGGGTGAGATTTGTGTCATATTGATTAATTGATGCAAAAATATAAATTAATTCAAAATCCCAGATTTATTCACAATGTCTAATTTGCGTGCATAGATTTATTCACGTAAAATATTATTTGCACGTATATATTTGGGAATAAAAGGTATGTTTTTGTCTGTGAATCTCTGCTTCTGTGAATAAAACATATTTTTGTGTTTGTGAATCTGTGCTTTTGCATGTGCCAATTTGAATCTGCATTTGTGAATCACCTCAAGGATGAATTATTCTCCTTTGTGAATGTGGATATTTTTGAGACACATTTCATACGTTTTTTATGAAAAATCTATGCACAGTTTTGAATCCAGATTTATTTATTACCTTTTATTCCCAAATATATACGTGCAAATAATATTTTACGTGAATAAATCTAAGCACGCAAATTAGACATTGTGAATAAATCTGGGATTTTGAATTAATTTATATTTGTGCATCAATGAATCAATATGACACAAATCTCACCCTATATGGCTCCCACCCCCCAGGTGCAATGTTTCCCACTACTTTCTCCTCTCCTCGTCGCGTGCACTTTGGCGTGCAGAAAGGAAAGGGAAGAAAGAAAGGGAATAATCTATTTCTGCGATAAAGATCAACCAAATTCAAGAGACAGTAGAATAGTTCTGGATACATATCTTTTTTATTTTACATGGATTTTACACAGGGACGGCTGGTATTAATGGGCTAGGTGGGCCAAGCCCCTCCTGTCATTTTTTGGCAAGATTGTATTTTTAATTTTTTATAGTTCATTTGATATCATAACTAATTGCCAAATGTCATTACTGTGTATAACCATTGTAGTTTTATGCATTTGATCACGATTTTACTAGAAAACAAAACAAGGACTAGTTATGATTAGCCCCAAGAACACACACAAGTATGACAGTGATCACACGGTCCCACCTCCAGCACATGCACACATACACTTGGCTCTGGAGCTGAGTCCAGGCCTATCATAGAGCACGCACACCACGAGGACTCTTCATTGGCTACTTTCTATTGCGCGCGGTCTCTGTAAAAACTATGGGAAACTAACAAATAATAAAAGATAACAAATTATTCTGATTCTGAAATACCGGTGGATTTTACGGATATTCTTTGTTTATTTTCTGTAACGCTAGTGAGTATTTGCTGATATGTAGTTACATGCTTCTTTTTAGTCTGACAAGCAGCAGTATATGCATTTAGTAGATCTGATAGTAAAAAGAAAAGAAAAGAAAAAAACAAGAAGACAGTGTGCAACAGCCCCACCTAGAGTTTACATCACCAGCCGCCACTGGTTCCCAATGGCCAGGACAGTCCTGGTGGTTATGCCAAGTAATTTCACAGATATCATAAATCAAATGAAGACATTCAAATTTTCACCTCTTTCTAACAATAAAAATATTCCACCTCAATTTAAAACTAGAGCTGACCCTTTAGAATGTCATGACATCACATGGACACAACCTTTTATTATATAACTTACTATTTGGTTTGTTTTTTTCCATGCTGTCCTAGATATACTTACAGACAGAGCAGTCACGATTTGAGGGCCAGGATTTCCAGCAGTATCCCAGCGGCCGAGAGCCTTTCCCTCTGGCTGTGTCGCCATGACAACCACATGAGGTGAGTGGAAGCAGCAGAATGCCCATCACGACCACCATCCCTCCATCCTCACACGCCTTTTTCAGATCTGTGGATTAAAATCATGTCTAAGCCTGGCTCACACGCTATGCTGACAATGGTATGTGTTTGAGATGGCAAAATCCTTCAGAAATGCTTCTGTGCTCATTCCTCTTGACTCATGTGCGCAGCATTATTCCACTCTCATCCCAGCCAATGTTCAGTGCCCCCAGGGTTAGAGTTGTTCTCATTCTCAGATCCTTTGTCTTCAGCTTTCTTCATGAAAGCACCATTGCTAGCAAAATACTGTGTGGACATGCTGAGAGGTAGATACAAAATACTATTCAGACTGGTAGCCCAATACGGCACAGAAGCATCATGCTAATCGGATGGAGACATTGCATGCTACATAAAAGTGTAATAACATGGTAATAAAATAGAAACGGCACACACAGATTGATCATAACCCTAACCCAGTATTAAAAAACACCAATTCTTGGTAATGATAGTGAAACAGGACTGCAAAATGCATTATCCCTTGTCATGCATACCCTGCTATTACCATGTTATATATTGTGCAGTACATTGCATCCCTCATACTTTTACTATGGGGCATCGCCAATACTTAATTTGCCTTTGTTGTCCAATTTTAGATTAAGTGAAATGTGTCTGGTGTATGTTGGCTGTGCAAGCAAATGTCTCTAATTTCTTGAACACTGCTTCTCAAAATAGCGTCTGAATTTGCATACCTGGAGTGTGGTGACAGTAGTGTGAAACAACACACTGAGCACAGTTTATGTGTCACTGCTGAGACAGAAACACTCCATGAATAAGAGAGCCAAATCATGACTAAACAACAATCATTATTTGCATCTTTTTGTGCTGTGCCCACCATCTGTGACTTGGTACAGTGATGACAGATATTTTGGGTAATTAAGCAAAATCTGAAGTTTTATTTTTACCAAACAGATACAGTGTCACATATGGACTGGGATTGTCACTGCTGTCACGGCACAAGTACCATGCAATACCCAATGAATTGTCTTGAAAACTCAACTAAATAATTACTTAATAATTTCAGCATGCTGAATTGTCACAAGAGTGGTGAATTCACAATAATCACAAAAATCCACCCTTGCAATTGTTGTGTTTGTTGTTTATCCAGAAAGTATTCACATTCCTTCACTTTTTCAACAGTGTGTTCCAAAAGAAATGAAATTTTGTTTTTCCCCTCATCACTCTACACACCCCATTATGACAAAGTAAAAACAAAAATAGATTTAATTAATTTCCGCCAAACTATGTTTTTACTCCCCATATAAATGTTAATATCGCAGCTTGTCGCACCTTTCTTTTACATATCAGAGCAAATGGAAACATTGTTTTTCTGATTGCTTATTTCATAAAGTTTTAAAAATGTACAGTTTTGATACTCTCCACAAAAATCTGGCGAAATTACATAGTGAACTGGACTATATCCTGACTAGTCCCCCACTTCCCAAAAGCATGACGCTGCCACCGCCATGTTTCTCTGTAGGGATGGTATTTGCCAGGTGCTGAGCGGTGCCTGGTTTCATCCAGACGTGGCGCTTGGCATTCAGGCAAAATAGTTCTATCTTGGTTCCATCAAACCAGAGAACCTTGTTTATCGTGGTCTGGGAGTTGTTTAAGGGCCTTTTGGCAAAGACCAAGTGGTCTGTCATGGGCCTTTAACTGAGGACAGACTTCTGTCCGGCCACTCTACCATAAAGGCCTGAGTGAAGTGCTGCAGAGATGGTTTTCCCTCCGGAAGGTTCTCCATTTCCTCAGAATAACGCTAGAGCTCTGTCAGAGTGACCATCAGGTTCTTTGTCACCTCCCAGACCAAGGCCCTTCTCCTCCAATGGCTCAGTTTAGACGGCGGCCAGCTCTAGGAAGAGTCCTGGTGGCTTGAATATCTTCCAGTTACAAATATGAAGGCCACTGTGCTCTTCAGGACCTTCAATGCTGCAACCATTTTTCTGTACCCTTTCCCAGATCTGTGCCTCGATACAAACCTGGCTTCTAAAGACAATTCCTTTCACTTCAGGGCTTGGTTTCTGCTCTGACATGCACTGTCAGCTATGGGACCTTATATAGACAGGTTTGTCTTTCCAAATCAAGTCCAATGAATTTAATTTACCACATGGAGGACTCCCGCCAAGTTGTAGAAACATCTAAATGATAAGTACATTTGCAGAAATGTATAGATTGTTACTCACTCACTCACTCATTATGGGGTGTTGTGTGTAGACTGATGAGGAGATGTTTTTTTCTCCATTTTGGAACATAACAAAATGTGGAAAAAGTAAATACTTTCCAGATGCACTGTAATTTTCAAGACTTTTCTGTGATTGGATCATCTCTTCTCGCTATTGATATGACTGCACGTTATTGCACTGTACTATCAATCTGTTTTTAAGATAACTGAATAAGCAAATCACAACACCTGAAAATGTGTATTATGGATTTACAAGCTACACATGCATCCATCCATGCATGTATGCTCTCTTTTAGGATTTCTCATCAAAGAGCCAGCCGATGTCCCAATAATTCTATTGCTTTACAGTTTCCTCACTTAGTACTGGGATTCTATTAGTACTGACTTGAACAATGATTGATATTGTTTCAGGGGAATCTAATTTCTTTCATGACAATGACATTTCCATAACATGTACTTTATAAAGCATCTGAACTGAGTAAATCATTGCACTTTCTGGATATGAAGTCGTGTTCTCGAAATCATTCACACTGTACTGCAAAGTTTACACTGTGCATATACTGTACTGAGAGTCCTTTCTGTGTTATTGATGTTGACTCTATTGAGGAAAACTACATTGGCTTTCTACAGTATGGTATAGAATTTGGCTTTTCTTTTTATATCCTCATTGAGGGAAGAAGTTGCTTCTAGCTCTGTTTTTCTTTTCTTTTTTTCGTCCACCGCTTGTTTCCCATTTGCAGCCGTGACATTCTTTCTGCTCCATATCTTCTATTTGCTGAATTATTCATGCCTTACAAAGAAGTGAGAACCCACTCCCTTTGGAATGAAGGGAAAGAACACAAGGGGCTTAGGTTGTGTGCATTTCAAATCCTTTTCCTGAAAAAAGGACTTCTCACAGTGTGCTGTAATTACCGCATTGTTTTTCACTGTCTGTTCTGCATTACATCGACATTCCTGGAACATCTTTCGTGGAATGCATCTGTAAATTCAAACATTGGGTGTAAAAATGAAATTATAAGCTATATTAAAGTTGTATAACATAATCTTTACAATTAAGTTTATTTTATTGTACCATAATTCCCCTATAAAGCCCAAACTTACTAAGGCATCATGTCAAGAATCAGAGTCATTTATCAAAGTTGTCCCACCTTGATCAAAATCAAATTAGGTCCTAAAATGGTTTAAAATAGATTTATAGTACCGGTAAAGTTAAGGCGCTTTATTTGTCATTATACAACAACTGTTCAATAATTTGCAATCTGTCCTCCTCATTTGACCCTTCCTTCCACGCCGCAGGGGCCGTAAGGAGCCGTTGGCGGCGGCAGTACTGCGCCCGAGGACCCATCTCCAGATGTGGAGCCAGGCTCACATGGTCAAAAGTTTAGAGACACATTTTGTGTATTGGCATTTCTTTATTCCAAACGTTTGATGGTACTATTAATTGGACTGAATTGGGTATAAATTGTATGCTATTGTAAAAAAAAAAGAAAGAGAGAAAGTAAATACATTCTTAAAGCGTGAATTCAATAACCTCTAATTAAAATTAAAATATCTAACATGGGAGGATGAGCCCGAGAACAACTGAAGAAGCCCAAATATCGTGGCACACGAATCACAGAGATACATTTCATACAAAAGGCACCAGAGGCTTAATGTGAGTAGATTAGTATTTATTTCTTGGAGTTATCCAGTTTGGATAGCATAGACAAATGTACATATTGCCACCAGTGACCAACCCCCTTCACTGCATCTGTTGCTCTGTAAATATTCAGAAGCCACGCTGAATCAGCTACATTGATTTTGAAATAAAAAATAAATCTTTGGAGTTCAACTGAGAACAGTTTGAAGACCAGCGTTTGGCCATAATGCTGTCAAAGAGGATCCGTCACACAATCGTCCCAAATGCAGCCTCTTACCAAAAATAAACCTTTCTTTGGCAACCTGTTGACATGGAGGAGCAGAGTTTATAAGTGAACCTTTTTAAAGTGCATTACTTGACACAGTAGTTACATCAACTATATTTCCAACATTTTAAGATTATTATGCTAACAATATATGTTTTTCCTGACTGATTAGTAAAACAACAATCTGTAGTCTTTCTAAAATGTCTGTTGATTGAACTTTATTTTGTACATGATGAGTGATATATTAGTATAATACTGGAAAGTATAGCTGGCATAACTGTAGTTCACTGTCAACATGTTTTATGTAACAGAGAAAAGAGGAGGGTATGGGCACATTTCCATCAAGCTAGTTAGTCACAGGTTTGTTTGGTACAAGGATATTGCATTGCAAGGAGTTCAGAACCATCCCCACATAGACTCTTGGGCCTCGGCTCTGTGGCTGTCACTTTTATTGAGCATTGGTTGGTCCAATGCTTGCAACTTTGTTGGGGTTGTGTATCACCAGGAATCCACTCAGGGCCCACACTAACGGAAACACACATGCAGTCTCAAACCATCACGTACCAGCACTGTTGGAAATGTGCTTTTCTTTTTGGTAGTAGTTTACTTTACAGCCGTAACACACATGCCTAATTTGATAGTTTCATATCCATTTAGCTAATTCAGTATGAGGACTTTAAGTTTACATAAAACATCTATAGCATTTTCTTTAACAGTATGGATCAGGGCTGCAAAATTTTATCTATACCATCCTATTTCTGTCTTACAGTATTTCCATGCTGTTACTGTTCTGTGAAGTAAAGTGCAACCACTTTATTAGTGCTTGTTTACCACAAATGAGATGCAAAAGAGACATGGCAGGATATGCTTGCATATCATTGGCAGTAGAATTCTGAGGTCTTTTTTTTTAATATACAAAGCAGCAATACCTTTAAAATTCCTTCTGTGAACTAAGGCCTAATCTATTTCTCTGTCCCTATAACAGTTAACTGTGGCAATCCCGAAACATTTATCTAGAGCTATTTATTACACTGAGCCAAGACCCATGGCCATAAATGCAGTAGAGTGGAGTGTAGAATATGAGTATGCCAGTGGCGCTCCCTAACTTTTATAACAGCCTTAAATCATCCCAGGCTCAGGTCTTCTCTGACTTTGACCATATTTTAGACATCACGACTTGACCATTCCACTGTAAATCCTAGCAGGGAACCGATCTGTGGTGTCTTCCTGGTCTGAATGAAAAACAGGTTGTTTGTCAAAAGTCTCACTCCTCACTTTCCTCTTCATCACCCTTGGTTCCTTTACTCCAGCGCTGGAAGCAGTGAACAGTAGAAGCCAGGAAGAAGCTGGTCATGATGGCCACAACAGATACAGAGATGCCGGAGAAGATGATGATGAGCAGGTCTGTGAGAGTCAGTGTAGCCTGGCACTCTCGGAAACTGTCTTTAGAGAGCTGGGTGAGTGAGACCTGCCGCCCGTCCATGGGGAGGGAGCACTCCATACCTTCAACCCCTGCAAGAAAACAGTAGTGGTTAGATACACACTTATTGAAGAAATACTTCTATGAATACTGTAAAAACAAAATATATCTAATCTACTGTATATCTAATTGTTTTGGTATTACTGCAATCATTTTCTGTACTATTTTTAGTAAGTTCCATTAATAAATAAATAAAATTAAAATTAAAAAGTTTAAATATGTAAATCAGGCAAACAGGACTCCACTAGGAAGATCAACACTCAAATAATTCGGGTTGGCGCACATTTTTATTTTCTTTGAATACATTTCTCTCAATTTGTATAATTTCAGTTTTTTTTTTTTTTTTTACATATTCCCTAATAATGTCGTCTTTTTTATATTCTGTTTTAAAGTCAGTATAAAAAATGTTGTGGGACCACATGGGTAGTGAAGACAGGCCTATTATGTTTATGTTGCTTTTAACCACGGCAATGAGCTACTAAAGGAATTAAACTTAGAAATCTAATCCCAAAACATTTAAGATAACAAAGATCGGTATATCAAAATATATGAATTACATTTTATATTTCAAACTTATCATGTTTGCACAGACAGTGCATTCGAGTCACAGTATACAGCTACATTGCTGTTAAAATGACAAACCAGATCTAAATTCAACCAGGGTACTTGTTTTTTTTCTTGCTCTCTCTTTCGTACAGAGTGGAGGCTGATTTAATAACTGCAAGGTCGATCGTAAGTCTTATGAGTTGAAATTGCATTGTGTGTACACAACACCGCCCACAGACCGCTGCTGCTGCTCGCTGTGAGGAGGGTCACACCACCACTGTTTTGACAGAAAGACAAATTCCTACTAACTCAGCGAATAAAATGCATGTTAAAATTAAGCTGTCAGAAAAGTTGTGGTCATGTAAAAATGACTGTGTTTTCCCTCTAAAAGTGTGGAGATGTGTTTGCAGCTGTGACAGGGGCACCTTGACCAGACTCATCTCCAATTGAGAGCATCATAAATCTGCTCTGCCCACTTTGTCTTAGCCTCCTTCAGACACAGTTTATTGTCCAGGCACCGTTATGGAAAAGGACAGTGAAGAAGGCCTTATCCATTTCAAGAGTATGAGTCTTTAGTCACTCTTGATCAAATATATGATCAGCATTCAGATGTGCGGTACTACAAGTTTATTTCAAAAGGTTCTCAGGTTAAAAGTATGTTGAGGCAATCAATTAATTAATGTGAAATAGAACTATGTAAGGTTTCTTTCGCCAGAGATTGTGATTGAAGGAGGGCACGTTTATTTTTGCATTTCACAAGCTTTTCATTTAATCCATAGGCAATGACGTTAATCTATTATTGTAGCCATATGCAGCCCAGGGGTAGACTGACAGAAGTGAGGGTGCCAGCAGCATCCGTTTCACTCGCACTCCACAGTTTTGTAACACTTCCATTAATTAGCTCTATAATGTTTTTTTTTTTTTTATATAATTTACAGTATAAACTTTTTTTATTAGCTGATATCTATTATATTAACTGCACACGCACAATACTGGCTGGTAAATCTCCTTTAATTCACTAAAGTGTCAATCAGTAGGCACTGGGCCACAGATATAACTGTGTAATGTGGGTGGTATTTTACTCATGCAAATGCAAAGCATGTGCTGACAGTCTTTACTGTACATTTCTGCTGAGTAACTTTACCACGACTGATACCCTAATAGTGGTTAATATAGTGCTTAATGAGTAAACTATATCTTGCACTTTCACAAGCGTGTGTAAGAGGGCTTGAAACCATGCTAAGTGATAGTGGAAAAGAGCTGTAAATTAGTGATGGGATGGAAATAGTTTTCATTTGACTCTCTGGACTATTCATTAGCTCTGTAACTGAACTTGGTAATAGGAATCCCTAATACAAGATGCACAATCTCACATTCCTCTTAACATTCGATTAGACAGCAGCAGATACAGTATCACACAGAGGCACAGGGTCTCAACCTGAGCCTCGGTTACATAAGGCCAGCTACTTCACAGTTTTTCACTTGTATTCAAACCCAACAGATCCGTTCAAAAAGTCTGCATCCACAAGACTGGCAGCTTTGAAAGACATCGACCCCTGTGACCGCTCTCAAACTGGAAAACCTTTTTTTCCGATGCAATGAAATGCAAAAAAAAACGAACAACAATCTGGTAGAGCAGCAGTGAGTGTATAATATTGTTATTATGTATCTTCTAATGTTTAGCACAATGGAACTAGTATTTAGACTTTTGTCATGATACAATACAATACTTAGGGGAGGATATTATACAATATACTGCATTGCAATATATTACGTATTGTAACTCAGTGTTACTAAGTAGTGGCAATACTGTATTGCAATAAATTACCATGAAGGAATGCTTCTAAAAAAGTTGTGTTTCTAAAACACACATGAAGGCCAAATTGTAGGCCACCTTTAGCCGATAATTGACGTACAAGGCAAGGCAAGTTTATTTGTAGAGCACAATTCATACACAAGGCAATTCAAAGTGCTTCACAGTTGCAGAAAATTACAAGAAAACAGCTCAAATCAATCAATAAAACATCAACATAAAGTTAATCAATTACAGTAAAAGGCAAGAGTGCAGATAAAATACTTTCAGTTTTCATATGCACGGGTAAAAAGAGCTGTTTTCAGCCTGGATTTGAACATTGTCAGTAGCTACGTAGTAACTACTGCCTTGTTACTGCCTTACTCATTACTTGAGTCAAAGTATAGATACTACTGGTCAAACATTTTTCCAAAAAAAGTAAAAGTTGCTCTGTGTACTGGAGTATTTGCTTTGTTTTTTATTCAAAATAGAAAGTGCATATCAGTT
This sequence comes from Neogobius melanostomus, assembly GCA_007210695.1. Taxonomy (NCBI): domain Eukaryota; kingdom Metazoa; phylum Chordata; class Actinopteri; order Gobiiformes; family Gobiidae; genus Neogobius; species Neogobius melanostomus. The sequence continues at coordinate 2,101,598 of VHKM01000073.1, read as the reverse complement.
CAAATCAGTGTTAATTTCGTCAACTAAAATATTTAGTCTTAATTTTAGTCAAAGTGATATTTTTAACGACTAAAATTGGACTAAAACTAAATTAAAAGTTTTTCATGAGACTAAAACTATGACTAAAATGTCCAGATATTTTAGTCGACTATAATAAGACTAAATAAAAATTAAAAGGAGAGACTAAAATCAAACTTCTATTGACAGTCTGAAAGAGCCTCATATCATGTAAATTCACTGCCAAAGGAACAGCTCTGAGCTTTGTTCATGTGGGAGAAGCTCCATGAAGCAGAGGACCTTGATTATTATGATTATAATGAATATTATAAACTAAATTTGTCTTAAATTTAATCAACTAAATTTACTTGCAATTGTAGTCGACTAAAACTAGACTAAAATTGAAAATATGTTTTGACTAAATCTCGACTAAAATTGAATTACATTTTTTCGTCAAAAGACTAAGACTAAAACTAAATTAAAATATGTTGTCAACATTAACACTGGTTCAAATAAGTGCTATGAACATCAAAAACACAAAACTTGCACCTAAATTCATTACTCGTACGGAGACACAACAGGAATAACGCTTCTTCCTTGTTGTGAATCAATGGCATTGACAGTAAATCTACACATCACCACCTATTGCTTTGGAGATAGTGCATAGTTTTAGTAACAGGCAAGAGACAACCTCAAATTAAAGATAGTTTAGGAGTCCTATAGCCTCAGGAATAAAGGATTTCATATATCTCAAAAAGTCTAAAAACTACAGTATTTAAGTGAATTTACTCTGTTACTGACCATTTTTGGTAGCTGCATAGATTTGCTTGTGTAGACAATCAATATGACAAATGCCATACAGGCTAAGGGGAATATCAACTCAAGGTCAACCTTTAGTGTCTTTGCTAAACATCCTGAAAGAGTAGCAAACCGTAACTAAATTCAATCCTCTAGATTGGAGTTCCTGTCATGCTTGCTAAGATATATGGCCCATATTTATACAGTATTTAGAGAACACTTAGTGTAACCTGGAGGTTGTGGCTTAGAGACAGAGACTGCTCCTGTCTAAGGTTTGACAAATCAGCTTGTATAAGTGAGATAATCCAGATAAACCCATGGCTCTAATACGAGTTTATCTTGATCAAAGCAAGATCACTAAAATAATGCTTTGTGGACGGCCAAGATCTCAACCCAAGATGCAACTAATGGCTGAGCATAAAATAAGCACTGACCAAAAGCAATGTCATTTGATTTTAGTGATGTGACGTTTATGACCGACCAGCTCTTTTGAACGGCTCTTTAAGGTAAACGGTTTGAACCGGATCTCAGGCTACACAAGTGAAAGCTTTTTGCACTAAAGTCAAAGCCAAATGCATTTTATTAGTTGTGGCACAAGATATCAGTCCCATTGTAATTTTAGATTATTTAAATAAATAAAAAAACTTTTATTATCCGGCTGGCGTTATTAAAATGTTACATTAAAAACAGCCAGTCTTTTGAACTGCTCTTTGAAATGAACGGATTCCAAAGACTCGGCTCCCAGTAAATCCCATCACTATTTGATTTAATATTATTTATTGAAATAATTACAATTAAGAACACATACAGTTATTCTATCCTACTAAATATTGTATGCATCACAGAGCATGACCTAAAAATGTAACAAAGTGTGAACATATTATGTGCGGTATACATTTTGGGATATGGAGGTATTAGGGAAGGAATTTTTTTTATACAATGGGACACAATGGGCAATACAGAGAGTGCCTGATGCACTACAAAACAATTCCGCTCAGAAGAGAATTTCCCAAATTGTGTGACTTAAATCTCCATCAAAACATAGACAACTTAATTAATAATATACTTAAGCTTCTGAATATGATTGTTGTTTTTATTTATTTCTAAGCATCTGCGAGGAGCCTGGAGAGTTGACCTCCATTGGATTGGGTGGGTCAATACAAGTGCTCTGTAAATGTAGACTTAACATTCTCTAAAGGACTCCTGGATGATGTAATAATTGCTGATGTCTGTCTGGGAGAGTGCTGTAGTGTGGAGAGGGGCACAAATCATGTCTCTACACTATCAGGTGTGTCAGTACAGCTATGTTACACTGCCAGCGCGGACACTTGATGGATTACTTTTGGGATTACAGCCAGTCGAGGGGATTGGCTCTCTGCTGTCTGCTGCTGTGATTGATCGAGCTCATAGTGACAGACTGATATTGGAGGCTTGTATCATCCCCTCCTTCAACACTTTACTGTCTGTCCAGATTGATCTCTGCGCCACAAACGACAACAGTAAAATCTCCGAATGGTGGTCTCTGCGGATCAGAGAAGGTTATTATAATCAAATAATGGAGTTTGGAGAGAGGACTGAGATGATTACTTATCCGGAAAAAAAATGAATCCCCAATCTAATTCATTGGGGACAATGAAACATATCTTACCCTACATATATATATATATATATATATATATATATATATATACATACATACAGTGCCTTGCAAAAGTACTTATACACCTTGAACTTTTGCCACATTTTGTCATGTTTACAATCCTAAACATAAAGATTTTATTTAGAATTTTTTACTGAAAGTTCACACACAAGTAACAGACAACTCTGAAGTGAAAGCAAAATGATACATTATTCTGTTATTTTTCAAAAATTAGAAAAGTGAAAAGTGGGCCATGCATAAGTATTCATACACAATTTTCAGAGTGCATTAAATTGATTGATTGATTGATTGATTTGATTTATTTGAGCTATTATTTACAATAAGTTATTATTTGTAATATTTACATCATTACATTTACATGATCACAAAAAACAATAAAAATAAATAATAACTCAAAAGGAGTAGGCCGAAGCAAGAAAACTTATAAGTGCCTACCCCAATTTCAAAATACAATTATTGATTAGCAGCATTGATAATTCGAAGCTTTTACATGTAAAAAAAAAATCTGATGAGACTTACAGGTATGAAAACATAGAGCGAAAATAGAAAAGTTTGTGATTTCTGAGTGTATTTACTTAGTTTTATAGTTTTTTCTTATTTTTTTTATCATTGCTTATATTACCATTCTGGTCACCATTCTATTGATTTACTTATTCTTTAAGTAGTAGCAAAGTGATCTACGTGGTTGACAATACATTGGGTTATTCTTTCTTTTTGTTTGGTTTGGTTACAAAACAGTATCTCCTCTCCTCCTCACTGACACACACAAACAGCCCACAGGTGAGCTAATAAGGCTCCTTGATCAGGAGGAGGTCTAACGCCACAACAGAAATTAACATAATTCAAAACCTGCTCCAACACATGGTATACATATATATATATATATATATATATATATATATATATATATACATATATACATACACATACATTACTAGCGCACATATTTATTATACATATATTATCATCACCATAATAACAATGATCTATAGTGTCAAAAGCTTTCTGGAGGTCTATGAATATACCCAAACAACACAAATTATTGTCAATATTGTTGGTGACTTCTTCACTTAGATTGATTAGAGCATGTGCAGTTGACCTATTGTTTCTGAATCCATACTGACAGTCACTAAGTAAATTATGTTTATTCACAAAGCTGTCCAGGCGGGCAGCAAAAAGTTTTTCCAGAATCTTAGATAGTTGAGGAAGTATAGAGATTGGTCTATAATTTGTAAACTGATCCACACTTTTATAAATTGGAACGACCTTGGCAATCTTCATGAGGTCAGGGAATTCACCAGTTGAAAAGGAGAGATTGCATATATGTGTTAAAGGCATTGATATATTTTGTATTACTCTTTTAATCATGTTCATGTCAAAGTCATTCCAATCAGTACATTTTTTATTCTTGAAAGCTTTAACTATTTTATTCATTTTTTTTCATTCGTTGCCATAAGAAAAAGGAGTGTACATTCACATTTTTGTGTTGAGAGACATCACTGTTTGTTTTGGCTATGTTTGATGCCAGGTGAGGCCCAATGGTGACAAAGTAATCATTGAACACATTAACTACATTCTCCCTGTTTGTAATTTTCTCATCATTTTTAATCATGTAGTCTGGGTAACTTAAAGCCTTTGAGTCTTTAGACATTGCATGATTTAAGACTTTCCATAATCCTTTCATATTATTTTATTGACCTCAATCATATTTCGATAATAATTTCTTTAAAAAAAAATATTATACTTGTTAGTTTATTCTTATATTTTTATATTTAGTTTCAGTTTCTAATGTTCGTTTTCTTTATAAATATTTTATATAAGGAGTTTTCTTTTTACATGCATTCAGTAACCCCCTCGTCATCCATGGGCCACACGTATTTGTTTGTGTATATTTGCATGTTAGTACTGGACAATATTGATCATACAAATGTTGACAAAATGTGTATATGCAATATTAACATCTTGTTCTCCAAGGACATTATTCCAGTCATGATCAGACAAACTCTACTTGAATGCGTTTATCGAGCGCTCAGATGTTAATCTTACATTTTTACTATAATATTACCTTTGTTTTTCTTACTTTTTAGTTGCATTTCAAATAGTGAGAAGACTGGCAAGTGGTCGCTAATGTCATTAATCAGTATACCACTTGTCATATTGTTTAGGACGTTTGTGATAATATTATCAATTAATGTAGCACTGTGTGCAGTTATCCTAGTGGGGCGTGTAATTAAGGGGTAAAGTGAGAGACTGTACATAGTGTCCACACATTTTTCAGTGGGCTTATGCGATTTTGCTTTCATTAAATCAATATTAAAATCCCCACAGACAAAAAAGTATTTGTGGTTGCCGTTTGTAAATATTATTTTCAATATGTTCGTTAAAGACTTCAATGTCTGCACCCGGTGCTCGATAGATACAAGAAACTAATATATTTGTCCTTTTTCCAGAATTATCTACTGTCACACATTCAAACATGTGATTAATTGCCATGGTCATGTTGTTAACCAATTTTACGTTGAAATCCTTGCGCACATACAGAGCAACTCCACCACCTAATTTCTGTTTTCTGTTTTGGCTGAACATTTGATATATAAGAACTCCTTTGTGCCGAGAGCAGTAAAAGCTGCAAACTCTTTAAAGTTGTAGGAGAAGCTGTTCTTGCTGATAAAGCATTGTGCATCGCTTTGCCTTTTCCAGTGTTTTAGGACTTTTACTGCAAATTGTACAGGAAATGTGGTACCGCATGATGATGTTCTGGATGTGGATATAATTTTTATGTGTCTTAAAGGTGAAACCAAAGACAAATTTCCACCTTGGAAAACTCAAAATTCCCAACTTTATTTCCTTTATCCATGTTTCAGATGCGATAACAGACACATTTAAAGTAAGTTTATGCAGATATTCTTATATGTGCTCAACATTAGCATATAAGCTACGACAGTTTAAATGTACAATTGGCATATTTTCTGGCTTATCTAATAATGAGATTTGATTATCATAATACTTGCAGGTATGAGAAATGTTGTGGAAAAAGTGCATATCAGGATCCACATCGCTTAGCTGGTTTATTTTGTCTTTGAATGAAAATATATGATTTTTTTTATAGTCTGTGAGTGAAAATACTTGTAGTTCAGACTCTTGAGTGTAACTTGTGTCTTCATTGTCTGATGAGGAAAAGTCAGTAGATAGTGTGTCATGTTGAATGATTAGGAATGTTTACCTTGTTGTTTGGAGTTGGTGTACTGGTGCGCGGACGTACAATGAGTATATCATAGCGCAAGAAGGCAATCTCCCCCTTTCCCTTGCAGCTCTCAGCTACGGCATCAGATTCCGTGTCCTCGTTTATAAAGATTTTAGTTCCTTTGAGACGTTTAGCGTGCTGCAAAATTTCTTCTCAATCCTTCCAACGCCGTAGTTTGGCGATGATGGGTCTCGGCCAGTCTCTCCCGCCGTCGGGTTTCCCTACGCGGTGAGCCCTCTCCACCTCCACTGTGTGCTGCAGCTGGAAATTTTCCCTCAGTAGTTGTTTGACTTTTTCCTCGGCGTCGGCCCAGGTCTCCCCAGGCGATTCCAACACTCCCTCAAAGACCAGGTTGTTTCTGCGGCTCTGTCCCTCCAGATACTCCAGTTTATCCGTGATAATGTGCAAATTGTCACATACTTTATAAAAATCGTTTTGTAATGTGTTCGTGCGCTCAGTGAGTTTCAATTTCTCTTCCTTCAGTGTCCACCTCACCTTGCGTGAACTGCAGGCTTGTTTTAAGCTCTTGAATGTCCTTTGTCTGTAAATCCATTCGGGTGTTTGTCGATTCCATGATGATTTTTATGAATCCTTTGAAGTTCTCCTGTTGTTGTTGTATTAATTCCCTGAACATGTCCCTCTGCTGCTCCATGAGTTCCGTGACTCGACTGAGGCTTACGTAGTCCTCCTCAGTCGCCAGCTCTACCTGCGGCTTTTTCTGCATTTTTGCAAAACCAGTTGACAAAAAGTATTCACCTGTTCAGAGCTAACGCTAACACAGTTAAGGCTGACACAGCAGCACAATACAGCGCTCTCTTCCGCTCACCCTAAGCGTACAGTACGCTCCATTGCCTTTATAACATTCCTAATGACTGCAGAATGTTCACACCTTGCCCTAACCATTAAATAGAGGCCACATGTACGTAATCTACTCTCAGTATAATTCCAGCTGTTCTGTGAGGGCCTCAGAGCTATGGTCGGAGTGTATTGGTCACTAAACAACATCATGATGGCCAAGGAGCCCACCACAGAGGTCAGGGATAAAGCTGTGGAGAGGTTTAAAGCAGTGTTAAGGTATACAAAGATTTGAACATCTCACGGAGCACTGTCCAATCCATCATTCGCAAATGGAAAGAGTATAGCACCACTGTGAACTTACCAAGACACGTAAACCAACAGACCGAACAAGGAGAGCACGGGTAAGAAATGTAACCAAGTGCCCCAAGATAACTCTCGGGGAGCTGCAACGTACTGCTGCTGAGCTGGGGGAATCTGTACATGGGACAACTATAAGTCGTACTCTACACAAATCTGGCCTTCATGGACAAGTGGCAAGAAGAAAGCCATTATTGAAAGGAGGCCATAAGAAATGAAATTTGCTAGAAGTCATATGGAGGACACAGCTACCATGTGGAAGAAGGTGCTTTGGTCAGATGAGACAAAAATGTAACTTTTTGGCCCAAATGCAAAACGTTATGTATGGCGCAAACCGAACACTTCTCATCGTCCTGAGTGCACCATCCCCAGTGTCAAATATGGTGGGGGAGCATCATGCTATGGGGCTGCTTTTCCTTAACGGGCACTGGGAAGATTGTAAGAATAGCTGGGAAGATGGATGGAGCCATATACAGAGACATTTTGGAGGAAAACCTGCTGGAGTCAGCAAGAGAATTGAGGCTAGGGCGGAGCTTCACCTTTGAGCAGGACAATGACCCTAAACACAAAGCTAAATCTACAATGGAATGGTTTAAAAACAACAACATATTAATGTGTTAGAATGGCCCAGTCAAGGTCCTGACCTAAATCCTATTGAAAATATGTGGAAAGACCTGAAAACTGCTGTTCACAAACGCTCTCCTTCTAATTTGACAGAGCTTGAGTTGTTTTGTAAAGAGGATGGGCTAAAATGTCAGTCTCTAGATGTGCAAATCTTGTAGTCATACCCCAGAAGACTTGCTGCTGTTATTGCAGCAAAAGGGGGTTCCACAAAGTATTATTTCATGCTGTATGAATACTTTTGCACGCTCAACTTTTCGGTTTCCTATTTTTTGAAAAATAACAGCATCATGTATCATTTTGCTTTCACTTTACAGTTCTCTGTTACTTGTGTGTGAACTTTCAGTAAAAAATTCAACATAAAATCTTTATGTTTAGGGTTGTAAACATGACAAAATGTGCAAAAGTTCAAGGTGCATTAGTACGTTCGCAAGGCACTGTGTGTATATATATATATATATATATATATATATATATATTATATATATATATATATATATATATATATATATTCTTTGTTTCTCCAACTTCAAACTCTCAGAAAGACAAGAGCTTGGAGGGCGCATGAGCTCTGTTATGTAGGCCTGTGTTTGAGAGGGAGAGAGTGAGGAACGTGTGAAATGAATGCACTGGATGACGAGCGTTCATGTGACAGCGGGGCGGGGGTGACTCATCGACGGGGATTCCTCCTGCGCATGGATTCACTAACATCACACCACATACAGCGTGAAGAGAAAATGTCTTATGCGCTACATGCTAAGTACAATTTGATACCAATCCATCCATTTTCTTCTGCTTTATTCACAGTCAGGTAATGAAGGCAGCAGTCTGAGCAGAGATGCCCAGAGTTCTTTCTCCGCGTACATTTTCAGCTTTTCCTGTTCCCAAACTAACTGAAAGACATGGTCCTTCCAGTGTGTCCGAGGTCTTCCACAGGCTCTTTCCCCACCTAATGGGATGTGCCCGGAAGAGGGGTCTGTAACAGATGCCTATCCCACCTTAGTTGACTCCTCTTGATGTGAAGGAGCAGTGGTTCTACTCTAAGCTCCTCCCGGGTGATGGAACTGACTCCTCATCTTATCTCTGAGGATGCATCCAGCCACCCCATGGAGGAAACTTCTATTTTTGTGTGAACACAGATCAACAGGTAAATAAGAGCACTATATCAACACCCTGTTTATCTCATGCTCCATCCATCCCTCACTCATGAACAAGACTTGAACTCCTCCACTTGAGGCAAGGATTCTCCACCAACCTGGAGAGGGCAAGCCACCGTCTGAGTGGGCGGCACGGGGGTCCTCATGCTTTAGAACTAGAAGATCTCAGGTTCGATCCCTGGCTAGGGACTTTCTGTGTGTAGTTTGTGTCTGTGTAGGTTTCCTCCGGGTACTCTGGTTTCCCCTACCACTCAAAACATGTAAAATAGGCCAGAATGAATGTAGTGTGTGAGTGAATGGTTGGTGGTGGTCAGAGGGGCCGATGGCAGCTATGGCTACAATAGTAACTTACCACCACTGAGTACGGCATGAATGAATAATGACTATGTCACGGGCACGAGCGTACTGGTTTTAAGTTGGTTTTAGTGTGTTTTATCTGCGTGTTTTTAAGGTTTATTTTATGCATGTTTTAAATGTACCACAGCTCTGTTGCCCTGGCAGCCCCGCCCTTGATCACACGCACCTGCACAGTGATTGTGCAGGGAGTATAAAAGGCGGAAGCGGTTTGGCAAAGGACAGAGAGACAGAGAGAGGGCAGACGGCACACGGCACACGGCACACGGCACACGGCACCGAGGGCACGGGAGTGCAGGTGCCAGGCGGCACAGGCTGTGACGGGCCGTCGCAGCAACGACAGCAACGACAGCAATGACAACGGAGGAGAGCTGAGCGCGAGGCACGTGGATGCGGCACACAGGAGGAGGTGCGTGGAAGCGGCGCGCAGGAGGAGGCGACAGGGATGCAGGATGCCTGGGCGAGGGCACCGGACGAGGCAAGCAAGGGCACAACAGTACGATGATTACGCTTAATCTTTCATGAAATATTGAAGGTTTATAAAAGTGGGGATAATCATCAATTCACAAATTATAGACCTATAACCTATTATAGACCTATCTCTATACTTCCCCAACTATCCAAGATTCTGGAAAAACTCACCAACAATATTGACAATAAGCTGTACTCATTGGGTATATTCATAGACCTCCAGAAAGCCTTTGGCACTATAGATCATGAAATACTCTTAAATAAATAATAACGGGATCAGAGGGATTGCTAACAATTGCTTGAAGTCATACTTGACTGAAAGAAAGCAGTACGTACAAATTACTTTTTTGTTACTTTATTTATTTTCTGCACTGCTACAATGTTAATGTAAATAATGTAAATAATCACTCAAATAAATTCCAAACAAGGTTTCATACCTAGTTCACTTTTCATCAGCAGAGATCCTTTTTCTTTCCCATATTGGTTGAAAATGCTGGTCTGCTTAATAATGGTTAACACCCTTTTTTCAGTATTTTTTCCCTTAACTGGGCTTACAACTAATCATCCCAGGTGTCTGAGATTGATGTCATGCATTCAAAGAGTCCTGAGACACAATACCATCCATGAGTTTCATTGATTTTTTTTTTTTTACCTTTAAGTAACTGAAATACAATTTGCATAATAATTCTTAACGCAGTGTACTCAAGCCTAAATCAGGTGAAACCCAAGCTTAATACATCATAAGTGTATTATTTATTCACAGCTCAAACAACACACACATAGCAGTGGAGGCTTCACAAGAGCTACAGGAAACAAAAAAGGGACAAACAAGGAGGTATCCGGGCGAGACTCACAGCCAAGCCACACATGCCTTTTATTGTCCTGGCTAATGGACATTTACTGGAGAACAAAAAAGATTAACAGCTAAGCTCTTCCCAGAAGATGGTGAAAGACTGTTTTGGAGCGGAGGGAGCGAAGGGAGCTGCGCAGGAGGAAGTGGGAGATGGACACCACTCTAGGAAACCGGGACGGCTCAGTGGCAGCGGCTCAGGACTAACACCTGAACACTATTTCGTTGTACGCTTGTACAATGACAAATAAAGCACTTGCTTACTTATAAAATGAATATTTGCAAATCAAATTTGACAAATGATTAATTTCAATTCACATGTGACCTTGATTTGTAGATGCAAAAAAATCTGCACAAATGACTGCTTTGATGCAGAGAAGGGAAAGCTTCTTTGTGAGTTCTCTGAGTGGATATTGATTACTTTACCTTCTGAAACGGGCGCCAAACATTTTCTAAACTGGTTTTGTCTTACATGGACCAGCTGCGGTGGTGAAGCACGTTGGTAGGCTCAGGTATGGCACTAAGAGCCACTCCGTTCTATTCTTCAGAAGGCAGAAGACAAGGGACCATTAAGTTAGGCGCCTAGCTCCAGAGGTGGCAATTACTCCATTCAAAAAGGTGAGCTTGGTTGGTGGAGCTTATTTGTTGGAGAGTTCAGTTGCAACAAAAGGAATTTTTTTGTGTTGCTGTTTTGCTCAAAGTTCTTCCCGTTTTGGAAGAGGGAGAGGTATCCAAGCTTCCTCACAGTTTGGACAAAGGCGCAGGTGATCAACCAAAAGGGGGCCTTGGTGGTTCCGAACTTGAAGGAGCGTTCAGTGGCACTGATGAGTCGACTGAACTGGAGGTGTGACTTAAGCAACTTATATAGCCTTCTGGCTATAGAAGCCTGCAATGGGTTGTTCTCATCGGTTGAGGTTTGAAACTGATTGCTTGCAGGTCTTCTTGTGAGCACCCAATGAGTGAATTGGCTCTGAATATGAAATGTCTTTTGTTCTCTGAGATAGCAGTACAGTCTGTTTTCAAATGTTTAAAACCATTAACTGTTTAAACACAATTAAACATGAGAAAATTGTGGTTATGGTACAATAGTTCACATAAATACATAATGTGTTTGACATGGTGACAGGCAAGAGATGTAACGTATGCACATACGTAGATGTTGATACAGCTACAGTTACATAACATCATTAGTAATTTGTTTGAATAAAAATGTCCCGTGAATAAACTTGAGGATTTGTTTCAGTCCATTTATGTGGATTCCAAGGTTAAAAGTTAATAAGGAGAAGCAGCGTTTGTCTTCAGTGGAGTCAGCCAGGTTTCTTTTGATCTGGACAGAGGCCAAGCATTTGCTCACTTGCATAGAAAGCTCAATGCTCTTTGCTCTCGGCAAAGCAGGGGTTTTCTGGAGTTTGTTAACTTGAAGACAGTTGAGTTTTCACACGGCTTTGTTAGAGAGATAAATGGTAAATGCTCTTAACTTATATAGTGCTTTTCCACCATTAGGTCGATCTAAGCGCTTTACAGCACGGAACAATTCAAGCTGGGATTCAAACCCGCAACCTTCCAATCATGAGAGACCCGCTCTAGAATCTGCGCCACCGTCGCCCCATTACAGAGACAGATCACAGAGATGTCATGAAAATTAAAAGTGTCATTGAGCGAGATAGCAAGTCTTTCAGGGCAGACAGGCCAACTCTTGTTGGCATCAGGGAGGTTTTTATTGCACAGGTTGGTCTAATAATTATAATTACTACAAACATTATAATTGTGTTAACTTTGTCCTGGTCAAAAATGTGTTTATCTGTCATTTTTTCTTTCGTTCTCTGTACATTTATTGTGATTTCCTCTTCAAAAATACTTTTAATAAACACTTTTCAAAACATCAAGACTGCACTAATTCACAATGCATAGGTGAAAGAGTAGAATGGTGCTGCTGTACATACTGTATGTTGGAGTTCCAAATGATTGAGAGTGTTGTAGGAAACAGTTTGGGGCACTGTGCACTTTCATACCTCAGAAATATTGCCTCAGAGAACAGGTAGGATTAAAAAAAAGCATACATACATTAAGTCATATATTAAGTCAGCAAGCTTAATTTCTTTTACTGACACAACAGATTATTTAATGCTTCTGTGCAAAATTCTCCCCAGTGTGTGATACTCCTCATTTTTGCTCACTACGCTTCCTCCCAACAGCTCTATCCCAACTTTAAATAAACATTAAACTAGGCCAAGTAAAAGAAGCTGTTTGGCCTGTGTTAATGGGGAGGACATTTTCTCTTCATATGCTGGGGTAAGTAAAGATAGACCATAATGTCATGTCAGGCAGCGGGATCATGTGGGCTATGCAGCACATCAATGGCATAATATTTACTTACACTAACTGGTCTCTGAGGGACAAGAACTTGATAGGCAGCAAAAGGAAAACACTGACTTTGAACCTGTCACATGAACTTTGTAGTGAAACTGCTTGGGTCAGTGTTGATAGCACAGCCACACACACTGTGGTTTCTTCTGGAGGGCTGACCGCTGTGGCCTGTAGGCCACTGTGGCTCCAATTACCCACACCAATGTGCCACAGAACTGTGTCAGACTAAATTATACATAGCCTTTGTCCATCCTTAACCCAAGAGCACTGGAGACAGCGGTGGATCATGTTTACACTCATCCGCACAGTAAAACATGTATGAAGCTAATGGGTAGCTAAAAATGTGCACTGGGGCAGTCAAGTGCTTTTACATAGAGGTACTTTCCATTCAGAGATGGGCCATTTGTCTAGTTGCTTTGTTTTGTTTTATTTTGTTTGCCCTGCACACTTCCTGATGTATTTGTAGCCAGTAATATACATTCACCTAACCTTTTGGGATGTTGTTTGAGTACTTTGAGCATGAATATTCAGGATGGATCTAAAATTAAAGTAGTAAAATTGCATAAATAATGTATCTTCAAACGCACATATTTGGGTTATGAAGGATAACTTTGATTTGTGCTGCTGACCTCCAGGTATCAAAGTTATGCAAACAGACAAGTGCACTGTTTGGCAAACTTCAAATCACTAGGGAAATCAAGACGTGAAAAATGGAAAGGGAATTGGATTGGGAGTGAGCACCGCTGTTCGACTCACACAGAGCAACACAGACAGACATCAAAAGAGAATTACTTGGACATTTTGCAAACTTGAACTAGATGAAAAGGTGGGAATTTTATTTGATGCATTGGAGTTGTTTTTGTGTGGATTTTGAAGTACATTTCACTGGCTTAAACAACTTTCAGGCTGAAAGTCACACACCTCAACATATCTGAATATAACGGAATTGAATTGTGGAAGAAAATGTTGTTATGTCATAATGCATTGTTTTTTATTGCATTATTCATTCACTCCATACTTGGTGGTGGTAAGCTATTATAGCCACAGCTGCCCTGGAGTAGACTAGAGCATGAAGAATATTTTAATATCCATTTACTAAGAAAATTAGAGTAATCTTAACCCTTCAATTATTAGAATATAATTCTATTATAATTGAGTGATTATGTTACAGTAAATCCATTCATTCTGGGGGTACATTTTGTATCACATTGTGTGAGAAATTAAAGCTGTGGTAATCAAAAAAAACATTTTGTACTAGAGTAAACTTCATCTAGCACCTTAGAACTATATTGTAAATGTGACATTTGGGATACAAAAACAGACCATGTGAGCTCTTGTGCGTCAAAATATAGTGTGTTTTCTTCCGGTGCGAACCAGGACTAAATTGGCACAGCGTTAGCTTAGTGGGCCGTCTTATTCATGTCTCAACTCTGTCTCGCTATGAACTCCGGCTCAGACATCCTTCTAATTAATGCAAGTGAATAATTAGGATGTGCGGAGGGTCTGTGAGTGGTAGAAAGGCCTTTAGACAGCTGGGGGAATCTGTACATGGGACAACTAAACGTCGTACTCTACACAAATCTGGCCTTCATGGACGAGTGGCAAGAAGAAAGCCATTATTGAAAGGAGGCCATAAGAAATCCTGTTTGAAGTTTGCTAGAAGTCATATGGAGGACACAGCTACCATGTGGAAGAAGGTGCTTTGGTCAGATGAGACAAAAATTGAACTTTTTGACCCAAATGCAAAACATTATGTGTGGAGCAAACCTAACACTGCTCATCGTCCTGAGTGCACCATCCCCAGTGTCAAATATGGTGGGGGGAGCATCATGCTATGGGGCTGCTTTTCCTCAGCGGGGACTGGGAAGATTGTAAGAATAGTTGGGAAGATGGATGGAGCCAAATACAGAGACATTTTGGAGGAAAACCTGCTGGAGTCAGCAAGAGAATTGAAGCTGGGGCGGAGATTCACCTTCCAGCAGAACAATGACCCTAAACACAAAGCTAAATCTACAATGGAATGGTTTTAAAATAACTTAATGTGTTAGAATGGCCCCGTCAAAGTCCTGACCTAAATCCTATTGAAAATCTATGGAAAGACCTGAAAACTGCTGTTCACAAACGCTCTCCTTCTAATTTGACAGAGCTTGAATTTTTTTGTAAAGAGGAATAGGCTAAAATGTCAGTCTCTAGATGTGCAAATCTTGTAGTCATACCCCAAAAGACTTGCTGCTGTTATTGCACCAAAAGGGGGTTCCACAAAGTATTAATTCATGCTGTATGAATACTTGTGCACGCCCCACTTTTCACTTTTCTATTATTTGAAAAATAACCGAATCGTGTATCATTTTGCTTTCACTTCACAGTTGTCTGTTACTTGTGTGTGAACTTTCAGTAAAAAAAATCAAAATAAAATCTTTATGTTAATGGTTGTAAACATGACAAAATGTGCAAAAGTTCAAGGTGTATTAGTACTTTCGAGAGGCACTGTATCTACCCACGACTTTCATGATTTGATTGAGGTAGTGCAGCTTTAATGAAGCTATTAATGGCTGAATGTGTGGCACCCTAAATTCATTCAATCTCTGCTCTTGATCTCAAATGACAAGGAATGGCAAACCTACACCAGTAATGGAGATAAATACTGCAACACTTATATCAACCATTTCATCCACTAATGAGGGTCCATCTGTTACTGTGCAAGTGTCCAGTTGCAGCCATACACAGAATAGGTCAGTGCATGTTCTGTGTTCTGTCATTATGTTAATGAGGCCTGGCACTACAACACAGCCATGTGTGAGACCATGCTACTCTGTAATCACTACTGGAGCTCTGGGTTTGCATAATACTATTCACTGTTAAAAATATACGCTCATGTTTATTATGAGAACATGGAAGAGAGCTTTGCAGTGAGTGGGATGCCTTTGCAAAAGACAGTTCAAAAAGATCTCATACAGTAGACTTAGCACAAGAAAGGAAATGTGTATGCACATAATTCTTGTTCTAAACAGAAACTTATGATTAAATAATGCAATTTAAGCTATGCCCACTGCTTTAATTGGACTACTTTCAGTGACAAGTAATCTAATGCGTTACCATTACCGAACCAGTAATCAGATTAAAATTACTTATTCAAGTCACTGTGCATGACTATTTTGTAATTTTCTTTAGTGAAAATATATCTTTGCTTTATTTGTGTGTCTCGAGGAATGACGTAATGTACATGCAATAAGGCATGTACATTACGTCATTAATTACATTAATTGAGCATAAGGACCACTTATAGCTCAAACATAAACAACAATGGAGGGAGGAGAGAGCGTTTTATTGCTTTCATGATTATGGGTGAGAATAACCTCTTATTTATAGAAATTCTTATCCAAGAGGTCCAAGGTCTGGAGTTCCTTTGTAGAATTTTTTATTACATTGTAAACAAATTGTACAAATATTGCCTTGTCTTGACTAACCTAAATCTGACCATGAATACAATTGTCACAGTGACCTGAAATGCATTCAAATGTTTTCGTGGGTCCCCTAGCACTCTGTTTGGTGGTGTGAGGGACAGTTGGCAGCAACGGCAGAAGCTTGGCTCAGCCTTTACAGTAACTTCATCTTTGTTGTTGATGTGGGCCTGGCCAGCTCAGCTAATGCAATTCATTACGCCTTGTGCAGTTGACAACATTTAGAACACATGATTAATGCATTCAGGGCTTCTTGCTAGAAGGAAATGAGAAATTCTCGCCAGTTTATCAAGTTCGCCTCCTCAGGTCCAAGCTTGTCCTCATTTGGGGCCAGTGTGCGAGGAAAAAAGGTGTGAACAATATCAATAGCTTGGGACAGCATGGCCTGAAGGTATGTCTGTGGGTTGTCAGACTTTGCGTTTTAGAAGTATTTTGTCAACCACACCGCAAACTGGATAACAATATTTCCATTAGTTCCAAAATGGATATATGTTACAATAATGAAAGTAGTAAAACATTTATCTGAATAGCTTTGAAATATATGACACACTGAATCATGATTCATGAACACTGGTACCTCTTCAAAGTTGGCAACCTTGGGACACATGTGGCACATAGTACATGCTATGTGCCACATTATGGAATTTTGCAATAAAAGTCTTAGACCAATACTAGCTAACAAATCCTCCCTGATGTTACCTTGATAACAGCATGAGGCTCTCCTTTTGCGTGGCTTTATTGGCAAGTTTGTTTATTTTAGCCTCCGCCGCCCCACGTGCTGCTAGCTGTGCTCTGTGTCCTCTATGTGCCTAAGGACACTTGTAGAAATGCAGAGAAAACTGCACCTAGCTGACCTTCAGTGAAACATTTGGTTACTGCAAGAGAAAAGAACACCAAACAAATAGCCCTGAGATCTGGGCGGCCATGATATCGTCTTGAAGAGGCAAACTATGATTTCAAATCAAAATAGGTCCTCTATTTCACACTATACTATAGAAACAAACGAGAAGGAGAAGAACATGTAAAATGTGCACTCTAATGGATTACACATTTATTTTTATTATCATTTGTTATTACTTCAAAGTAGCAATCCCAGTTGGATACTATATAGATATGAAACATAGCCTCACAATAGCCACAAGCCACTTTACTCAACCATTTGAACAATTAACATCAACAATTAACTTCTAATGATTTTCTTACAACAGAAGAACTGGACTGTGTGGTTGACAGGAAATTAATAATGTTGCTCAATTACACAGTAGCCACTGTCTATGGCCAGGTATACAGATACTGTATAAATAGATGTACTCCTTATTAATAGACCAGACGACATTAACAACGTGAAGGTCAAGGTTTTGGTTGAGGGGCTGCTGTTATGTCCAACATAATGTTGTGAGCTGCAGAATACTCAACTTCATTATACACATATCCTTAATGACAAAGGCTGCAAGAACATTTTTAAAAGGAAATAGTTTTTAAACAAGTGCTATTGTCTCATGTTACTCTCTGTCTCACACATAATGTGTTAAGGGGGCGGAGGAAGAAGGGACAGAATTAGCACAGAGGATCGAGGGAGGGGGTTCCCTCAGCTACAGGGCAACATAAATAGAAGAGTACACTGTTGTGGTGATGGTATATGTTGTTGTCAGAGAGGAAATATTTCGGTGGAGAACACTGGAAGATGAAGTCAATACTCACCATTGGGAAGTTTATGGCTGTTTTCCAGGAGCCAGGTGAATAGGTTTGCAAAGTTACAGTTGCAAACCCAAGGGTTGCCCTCCAGTCTGACCATTCTGAGGGAGGGCAGTTGGCTCAGTGCCCCCACCTTTAGGGTAGATAATGCATTACGCTCCAGTTCTAGTTCTCTTAATGAGGTGAGGCCGAGGAAAGCGTCCTCACTGACCATGCTCAGGTAAGGGTTGTTACCTAGTCGTAGTTTAATCAAACTACGGGACTCCCCAAAGGTGCCTTTGGGGATCTCAGTCAAATTATTACTGCCTAAGTCCAGGAAGACCAGCCTGGAGGATGTGCTTAGGGTCCCAGGTTCGATTTGGGACAGGGAGTTGTTTCGGAGGTCTAGATAGACCAAGTCACTGTACAGAACCAGAAAATCCGAGGGTATTCGAGGGATCCAGTTGTCAGCCAATAAAAGACGGCGGACATCCAAAGGAATCTCATCAGGAAGACGAGTGAGTCCACGACCGCTGCAGTCCACAGTGTGAGGGTCTGGGCACAAGCAGTTGGAAGGGCAGTTCTCTGCCCGCGACCAGAACACAGAGGACAGAGAGAGGAGGATCAGCCGCAGCCAGCGGATGCATGGCAACATGGTCAGGGGTAAAAGACAGGGGAAGAGTGGGTTTAGGGTGAGGATCAACAGAATACTCGAAGTAAGTCGGGTGTCACAGGGGGATGGGTCAAAGGGTTAGGGAGAAGGGGGGTGAGGAGGGGTGAAAGCAATCAATCCTGAAGGAGCATGGTGATTCTTCAACAGACATGAGATTAGGAATGATGAGCTGGAGCGCAATGCTACACACTGTCTTTTAGGAGATCATGTAACAGGCTGACTCTTGAAACAGACAGGGAGACAGGAGGAAACAGAGACCCTCACAGAGAGGGGAGGGTCGATGAAGAGACGTAAACAGACCCAACAGACGGATGAGAGCCCAGGGCGCACACGAAGGACAGGGGAGAGGAGGGGTCTGTCAGCCACACGCTATGCCACAGTTGACCCGACAGCACAGATTGACAAAGACAACAAGGTTCTCTGACACAAAAGAATAAACAGGCATGTAGTTCAGATATGCCAAGGTGAGAATAACATGGCAGCATCCCTCCATAGAGTCCCAGCGTGTATATTGATAAGACACGCGTTGCAAAATGTCACACGGGCGAAGCCACGCTACATCACTCAAGTGTGTGGTAAGGTTATCCCCCCTTATTATTCCCTCGCCGTCTTCCAATGCTCCACGACATGCTGAGAACAAAAGCCCTGTCGTCCAGCCGTGTGTCAGAGCCGCGTTTCGGTGGAGAAAGGATCCAGTCGTGCACTGAGCGGAGCAGAGCTGCACACAGCCATGCTAATCTCTCCCTCTGCCTCCGAAGCTTCTACTGTGTAGCTCATGCCCTCTCCCCTCGCCTTATCTCTGGGAGGCGTGTCCGAAGCACGTTGTCAACATTTGATGTCACTTCCTATTGTGTGGGAACAAATCATAGAAATGAAAGAAAACAAAAATCAAAATGTACGTTTAGATTTTTGTTATTCTGATAGAACCTTTTTTGTAATCAAACATTGTATATCAATTTGGTAAACAAATGCATTTTTGTTGTAGTTAAGAGCCTTATAAACTGATATCTTTTTAAGGGTAGGATACTCCTTGAACAAATGGACAGCCTTGTTGAGAAACCTGGGTAGCCAATTTTGAGATTGCACTAAACAGTTTGCATCTAGGTCATTTTATCTGACATGTAATGCGATGTTCATATAGATACATGCATAGCTACATCTGCCATATTATTTCTGCTTAAATACACACATGTGAGCCCAGCAGTCTAAAAGTAAAGATAGGTTAATTGAAAACGTGCATTAAGAGTCCCAAATGGGATTTGCCCCATCAGCTAAATGCAATTAGGCAAAGACTGTTGCATGGAGTCCGCAACTCAGATGACGAGAGACAAGGTTATACTTTGTATAAAATCTTTAATGAAGACTGAATGAACAGTTTTGTGTTTGTGCCCTGTGTGGACAGGACACTGTAAATCACAGTGAAGATTATGACCATAGTAGTATTTTTAAAAGTTTCAAGTCACTTCCAGTCAAAATATTGTTCTGTCCATCCTAACACAAGAAGACCCTGATTTGTTAAACAAAGTGGAGCTGTGCCTAGATTGGTTATTCCTTTGTCACTTCACAGTTTATCAACTTCTCCCACAACCCATGGTTCTCCTCTCAAGGATCTTTCTTACCTTACTTTTATTTACACATTAATTAAAATTAAAATGGTTTTGCACAAATTCACGCGTGGTGACTGACGTTTAAATAAACCAGTATGAGCTTTATAGAGGGTGAACACCTGACAATGACCAATATGGTTGAATATTATACAAAAGATCAGCTTAGTCTAAAATGCAAACAGATGATTAGTTCATTTATGGCACCTAGTTAAATGGTCAGCAGAGGACTCTTCACAGCAGGCGATGCATATTAAATGAGATGTTACATTTCCACTGCCCTGCTTCTGTCAGCTTATTATTAGGTGAGGCGCTCAGATGAAATGGGCTTAAAGACACTCAGAATGGAAAGTGCTCACATTGAGATGTATCTAGAGCACCAGCAGAGGAAGATGTGATGGCCAGATGTCTCATCACTAATTATATTTGTGTTTTGTTCATGAGACATTGCACAATGGAGTTCTGCTCAGTATTGGAACCATGTCTCATGCTGTCCCTTTATGTTATAAAAAATGTTTTTTTTTTGCATAATTTTCACTCTCAATGTCTGACTGTCATTTTTAGGTCAATTAGAATTTTCAAAATTATTTCTATTTGCCAAATGCCAGAAGAATGAGAGACAGATTGTTTTATTTATTTATTTGTGTTACTTTTTACAAAGTCAGAAGTTTGCATACACTAAAATGACTATACCTTTGAACAATTTGGGAAAACCCAGATGACAATGTCATGTCCTTGGAAACACAAGTCTAGTTCATCCTTTCGTGCAATTTTAAGACACTTGAAAGTGCCATGTTCATTGGTTCAAACAGCAAGTATAAAAAAGATGGAAATGTCCAGCCATCATACAGATCAGAAAGAAGGCGGGTTCTGTGTCCCAGAGACGAACGTGCCGTGGTCTGAAATGTGAATATCAACCCAAGAACAAATACAAAAGACATGGTAAAGATGCTGGCTGAAACTGGTAAGAGTGTCATTATCCACAGTGAAACAAGTGTATCAACATGGGCTGAGAGGGTACTCTGCCAGGAAGAAGCCCTTACTCCAAAAGAAACACAAAAAAAGCCAGACTGGAGTTTGCAAATGCAGGATAAAGACTTTAATTTTTGGAGATATATCCTGTGGTCTGACAGAAAAATAAATTGAATTGCTTGGCCATAATGACCATCGTCACAACTGAGAACACCATCCCAACTGTGAAGTACAGGGGTGGCAGCATCATGCTGTGGGGTCGTTTTGCTGAGGGAGGGACTGGTGCACTTCACAAAATAAATGACATCATGAAGAAAAAACTCTATGTGGAAATATTGGAGCAAAATCTCAAGACATCAACCAGGAAGTTAAAGCTTGGGCGCAGATGGGTCTTCCAAATGGACAATTCTCAAAGCATATGGCCAATACTGATTACAAAGTGGCTTAAGGATAACAAAGTTAATGTTTTGAAGTGGTAATCTCAAAGTCCTGATTTGAATACAGTTGAAAACGTATGGGCAGAGCTGAAAAGGCATGTGCACACAAGGTGGCCTACAAATGTGTCTCAGTTCTGTTTAGAGGAATGAATCAAAACTCCTTCCAACTATTGTGAGAAGCTTGTGGAAGGAAATCCAAAACATTTGACCCAAGTTATACAGTTTAAAGGCAATACTACCCAATTTTAATTAAATGTATGTAAACTTTTCTTATTGACCTAAAAAAAAAGTTACAGTTACAGTTAATTCTCGTTTCATGTCAGACAGTGAGAAAAAAATGCAAATGTGTCTTTTTATAAAGTGTATGTAAACATCTGGTTCCCACTGTATTTGTTCAGCCATACTGCTATACCCATAACAACATTTATGGCTTCAGTGTGGACAGCAGAGTAAGAATTTCATTGTACTTTCATTGTACATTTTGTGAATATGACCATAAATGATTTAAAGTAGGCGCTATTTTTTATTTATTTTTAAAGTAATGTTCCCAACACTGGTCAATTACTTTATTCTTCAGCACTGACAGCTGAGCAATCCACTTTATAATAAATGCCACAAAACAATGGAGAGCTGGACTTTGTTGTCCTACTAGAGCAAATGTAGTCCTCATCTTTCAGGCAGCAGCAGCTTACGAGGCGTTAACGGTGTCAATGTAACAGGTGTAAAACTAGCTGGTGTCTGAGGTTTTAGTGACCTTGTCAGTACAAAGTACCATCCTGTCCAACTCAATGACCTGCAATGGGGTTTTGCTAAATGTGTAGCTGTGTAGTTAAAAAAAATAATAAACAAATTTAAAAAAAGGAACGAAAAGCTCGTCATAAAGCTTGAAGCACAATATATAACATGCATTTTTGTATTGCTGACTCTGGACCATTTAGTTTTAGAAGTTTATAATTCTTGATTATTTTTGGAATTTGCTCACCTGTACTATGGTCTGCCATAATCAGCCATGTTTGACAACTTTGAAAATCTATACCATTCCTTTGTTAAAACTGCATAAATAACTTATTCAAGCACCCATTACACAAATAGGTTAGTCTGCATTGTAACTAAATATAATGGAGCAATATTCAGGTCCTTAATCAGTGAATGCAAATGTTTGCATCTTTGGGCACCAAAGTGATAGTAATGTTTCAAGACTTCTGACCGGCCGTTTGACATCTGACCTCCTGCTGCTAAAATTAACCATCCACAGCTGTACAGAGGGAAAATAATCCCTCTGCAGATAAAGATTAGACAAGAGAAGGATATATTTCTGAGTAAGAGGCTAAATGAGAGAGAGAGTGAGTGTGTGGTCCACAGGGTTCACTTAAAAGGATTTGTGTAGCTTTGAAGGATTTCAACATGTTTCCATCAGTGAACAAATTATTCAGCTATTCTTGCACCATGATACATCTGCACATGCATTATGCATACACTTATTGACTGACAGCATATTAGTCAAACATTTTGTTGGCCATTATAGATGCACAATATCGCACGCTCTCTCTCTCCCCCACGGTCCAGTCTGAGCCTAATACTGTAGATCTATGGTCTTTGTGTGCAACTGACTGTGATGTAACTAGGACTTTATCTTTTCTCTGGACATTTTTCCCCCCAATAAAATACAGTGGTGTATGAGCACAGAAAGCAGGTTGATGAACGGCACCATTAATAAAAATCTCAAAGCGATGATCAGAGGATAAGGAAAGCGGCAATTTTTGAGAAAAGCCCTGTTCACGATGAGGACATATCTGCCTGAATTAATTTGTTAGTTAATTTATTTTTTTATATCAAACTGACTAAAACTAGACTGACTAAAACCTTTTGTAGTTCTTGACAACTAAAACGAAAACTTTTTTTTTTACTAAAACATTACTATCACATTTAGAAATGACTAAAATGTGACTACTACAACTAACAAAAAGACTAAAACTAAGAGGGTTGCCAAAAACAACTGTGGTCGCAACCATTATAAGTCAACAGTGGTGCTCCCAGTGCGCTGCGTAAACGTGCTCACAGTAGGACAGCCTTCTCCCATGGATCAACCCAGTGAGAAAGCAGGGAGGTGAAGTACTCTGCTGCTACAATTAAATACGTGCCATCAATAAGTGATGAATGCCACACACAGCGTGATGTTTGGACTGGTAAGCAGATTGTATCATGCACACTCACAACCATGGTGGGCAGGAAACAATATTTTGGATAGGGAGGAGACAGGAAGAAGATGGTAAATGTCACACGGTGATTTCGTGAGTTGAGAGGGATGCTCCGCAGCTGTCCTCTTTAAGCTCGCACTGACATTTGGACAGGGCACTGCCACCAGGAAGTGGATCAGGAGGTGTTTCCTTTCTGCCAAGGACATAAACCAGAGTGGCGCCCGGCAGTATGATCTCATAATTGAGTTATCACAGAGATTTTCACTTTGAGTTGGATGGTATGTTTGCCTGGACACTACATTTGCTTGGACATTACATTGTTGTTTCATTGTTTTAATGTTTGGTGCAGCCCTGCGAGTCAACTCAAGTTATCATATTGGGCTATACAAAACGATTGGTCTTTAAATGGTAAAAGGCGAAAGTTCCTGTAACCTCAGCTGACATGCACTCTACCTGCTGTCGGTTCCACCTGTGAACTGTTCATCCTCACATGGGACTGGTTTGTGTTTTGCAGTTTTCACAGCTGTGGGTGAGTGGGATGAGTCAGGCTGCACTGGAGTTAAGCCCACAATCATCCAAACACTCTGTGGAAATCTACACTTCAGCAGTGCTTCAATTTTAAACGACTCATCCACCAATTTTTAACAGGTCCTGACAATGCTGTTTCTGACATGCGACACTCTGCAATACATTGCAATATAACGAAGATTGTAATGTGCGGTACTTGCAGTTACATTAACATGGTTTGGTCCTGTTTTTAAACCTGTTTTTTTGCTCGTTTAGAGCAATCCAAGTTTGTCCTGAACTCAGGGTGCTACAGTACATATTTAGTTGGTGGTACTTGGAGTGAGTACCATATTTGAGAATAACTGGCTTAAATCACAGTTATTGGGAAAGGCAGGCCCCACAAGTACAGCATAGTCTCAGTTGTAGAAATAAATAGTATTTTAATATTGTACTGTCATTGAAAGTCTGTTTGCAAGAGATGCAGCTGATGACCGAGAGGTAAATAACAATGTGCCTTTCTCTGTCCATCATGCCCACTGACTTTTGGATGCCCAGTCATAAACATGTCAACATCCAGCATGTGTTAGAGACTTCTCCAAAGGCACTGCTGTTCGGGGAATGTGGATCCTCAGAGTTAATAGTAGTAACAGTTGATCTGATTAAATATTTACAAAGCACTACATATGGCCAGGAGAAACCACTGATCTATATTTTATGATATGCTTCAAAAAGCCAAACCGCAAAAGGTTTTCCCACTGAAGTAGATAAGTCTATGTTAATGCTATATAGGCCTTCAGATTTGGACTAAGAACTGACCTAGTACTGGCCCAGCACACATCATCTAATTCTCAGAGATGACGTGGAACAGACCCCATGCATTTTTGTCAGAATGCACAATGCACATGCAGGACATGCTCCTACACATGTTTAGTCTCTTTATTATTCATTATCTGTTCTTTATTACTTAATATTATCAGCCCAAAGCATAATACTAAAATAATATTATATATATATATAACTCCTCTATATTAAAACTGAGCATCCCATTAAACACAGCAAACAGCACTGCACCTCTGTCTTTACAATGTGAGGTTTTTATATTTGTGTCATTTCCCAGTATGAGATGAGCATGGTCTAGAGACATAAGGACATGCCAGTACTAAAATGACATCTTTCTACCAGAAAATAGCCTTTTGAATGTGACTCACTTGGGTTTTCGTCACGTTTTTTGCCACTTGATTCGGTGTGTGCCCCGTCAGCCCTGGACTCTACCCTGGACTTGTCAACCGCCAACACATACACACACACACACCTCCCCAACCGAGCCAACTGCAGGCCAAATGAGATGCTCCATTGATCTTGTGTGAGGTTAGTGTTACCCGCATGCAATAGAGAAGCCACGATGCACTTTCCCAGCTGCATGCGCCCATGGTGTTGATGTGGCACTCAGGGGTTTAACATTGTCCTCAGATGGCAGAATTTGTGCAACTCTCTGGCCATCTGTAGTATCAGGGCTCTGTGTGATCCATCATGTCAAATCATTGTTAGCAACGCACGGCTTAAATGTTGTAACAATAAAGCTTGTTTCTGTCACTGTTTTCTGATGTTTGCCTTGAGGTCAGGACTGTTACATGAAAGACACATGATGTGAGTTTACTTTGTGAGTACTTCTGTGTTTGGTTACAGCCAAACCTACACAAAACCTAAAATACATGTTTGTACGACTGACATTCTTCAGTGTTCATCACTTACCTTTATTTCAATTTTTTCCTTACAAGCAAAGGTTCAGGCAACATGAAAAAAAGCTCCCACACACTGTCTCACTCTTTTACTTGGCTTTTATTGCAGCAACGTTTCAGTCACTCTCTTCATCAGACTGAGGAAGGTCCGAGTGACCGAAACGTTGCTGCAATAAAAGCCAAGTAAAGAGTGAGACAGTGTGCGGGAGCTTTTTTTCAAGTTAAGTCATCTATTCTTTTACGCACCTGTTGCCTTCTTAGGTGTGCAGAGCTTCCACTTATCAGCACAGGTTTGATGACAAATTTTAGTTTTGGATTTGTATACAGTACGTGCAAAATCAAACCTATAAGACCACAATTTTCTTGCATCCCTTTGTGCACCATCTATAAGTATAAGTGCTTTATTTGTCATTGTACAATAGTACAACGAAAGTAGATCAGATGTTGGGTTAAAAGTAATGCATTCATGAAAACTACCTACAAACCGTTGCAAGAAGTGAAACAAGCAAGAGAGATTGAGATACTGTAGATACCAATGGGGATGTCTTTTTACTGAGCTGCTCTTACTTAAGCTTTAAGGCGCTTTACAGGTCATTGTAGTCTGCGCCTTTGCCATCAGCCAGGCTACAGTGATTATGCTAAAAAACGAAAGGAAAAAAAGTGGTGCTTACGGCAGCAAATAACACAAGAGGCACAGCTGGAGTCATTTGGATAAGATTAAGGCAACAGCTGTTTCACGCTGACTGGCCTATATGAAAACATAGGATTTATATTCCTAATCCAATAGGTTGATTTCATGTGACGTCATAGCAATCTAGAAACTTTGACATTAAGATGGAGGACTGGTCAGAATTCTGTGCTAAAGTTTGCATTTAATAATAATAATAATAATAATTAATGATAATGATAATGATAATGATAATAATAATAATAATACAAAATACAAAATAATAATAATTATTATTATTATATAAGAATAATGCATCAGTTTTATATAGCGCTTTTCTGGACACTCAAAGATGCTGTTCGTGCTTAATGTGTTCATGATATATGTAACGTCTATACACATAAAAAAAACTAAAGTTGTATATCCTCTGTGTCAGCAAAAGTACATAACAACTATGATGATACCTTTGTACTGTAATATAGGAAAAATTGTGCATTTTCAAACAATGATCAGTGAATCAACTACAGAGTTGTAAAGGCCTCTGTCCTCCTCCTGAAATGTCATGAATGCAACTTTTGAGGGACTTGATTTATTTGAATTCCACAATAATTCAAACTAATGTGTCAAATAAGTAACAGGTGGTACTCAGAGATGGTCATTTCTGTGAGCACGTATACTGTACATGATGAACACACTTAGTATCATCGTTCATCACCACAAAAAAGATACTGTATTACAATCGATTATGAATGAACTTTGCTTTGTGTCAAATGAACACCTAAATGAGCACCTATACTGTCAATAAGGCAGGTAGAGTGGTCAGTGCCATATGAGGGCATGTGTCTGGATAATGAATAATTGAATTTCACCTCACCCGTGCTCACAGAAAAGGGGAATTGTATGTTGGGGTGGGTTACTCCAACAAAAGCTCAGCAGGGAAAGTGGGTCTGAAGCCTCCAAGGGTTAGCCACAAAGGACTGAGATTATTGTGGAGATGTCACACATTCAGTGCTTTCACTGACGGCACAAATCCCAGGGGTCCA
The DNA here is from genome assembly GCA_007210695.1 of Neogobius melanostomus. NCBI lineage: Eukaryota > Metazoa > Chordata > Actinopteri > Gobiiformes > Gobiidae > Neogobius > Neogobius melanostomus. The sequence continues at coordinate 2,073,949 of VHKM01000073.1, read as the reverse complement.
GGAGCAGACAGAAATAGATGTGCCCTGATTGACAGGCCAAAATACTGTACATCCAAGGGTTTCCATTGCAAAGAGTATGGTTCACTGACCCTAACCATCTTTGTGTTTTGTTTGTTTTTCCTTTTAATATAAAGAATTCATTTTTAAAAGCCACACTGCATTACGCTGTTGGAAGTAGGACTTGTTCTTCTTATATTTCTTTATTTAAGGATCCCCATTAGACTTGACCGAAGCAATGCATTGTATTTCATGTAATTGCCCATATTTCTAGTCCTTGTCTCGCACTTAGATGACTATTATTGCAATACAATACATTTCTGGAATATACTGTTGATTTTCTACTGCAGAAATTGATTTTATTCCTTACATAAAAACATGCACCTTGTCTTATGGCTCTGGGATCTTAAGAGTCACATTTTTAATGGCACACATTGTGGCGCATCCCCCATGTAATTTAGCTTGTTTATGAGGACACAGACACATTGAAGGATGTGCTGATGCAGGAGCTGGACATCACATGGAGCTGATGACCTTGTCCCTCGCTGCAGGGACAGGTTATGCATGACAGCTGCCCCAGACCATCACAGCCAACAGAAAAAGAAGAGCTTCAATCCATTTCAACACACATTAATAATCACTCTTTAAAAAAACTCATATTTATGGAGTTTGCATGTTATCCCCGTGTCTGTGTAGGTTTCCTCCAGGTACTCTGGTTTAATCTACCACTAAGAACATGTACAATAGGTTAATCCTCCAGCCAGGTGATTCTGACCATTAGCCTGGCTCCACATCTGGCGATCAGTCGCAGGACGCTGCACCTAAAGGTTGCCCCAGCAGCATTGAAGGATGGATCAAATGTAGAGTACAAATTTATCTACATGGGATCAATAAAGTATACCTTAACCCAGACTTGAGCAAACCCCTGCCCGGGGTCCTGATATGGTCCGCCAAGCAAAAGAGGAGTTCACATTTTCATAGCTCGTTTACAATCTCACCTGCTCTGCATTCAAAACCACATTTGACTTGTACAGTATTTTGTGTTCATATGACTCATTCCTCCTGCTTTCTTGTGAGGGTGCTCAAAACAAATTATGTATTAAACACACACAATACTCTAAATGATAAAGTAAAAGCAATAAGTGCTCAAAAGCAGCTTGATGGGTCAAAATTCTGCACAAAACATCCACTTAACACACGGTTTAGTTAGGCTGTTTTTATACCATGACCAGTTGTTGCAAGCCTCGAACAAACCACTCAGAAATTTGTTTGGAAAATTTTTAACTGTTAATTTTTGTTCTTTACTGTAAGGTTTTGTGTGCCTTCATTACTAGTTACAGCTACTTCCTGTAGCATTCATCAGAGGTGTCACATAATGGTGAAGTCTCACATGGATTTGCCGGTGGTCAGCATGGAGACCACAATTTTTTTTTTATTGGTTTATTTGGTCGGGACAGTGCATGTTAATGAACATACATGGGTCTCATGCATGTAAACAAGCCACACCGGATTGTAGCCTTGGCTAATTTGCATCCGTTGTCCCCCATGCGCATTCTCAAACACACTCTCATTCATTCTGGCCTATTGTACATGTTTTTAGTGGTAGAGGAAACCTACACAGACACGGGGAGAACATGCAAACTCCACACAGAAAGTCCCCGTCCAGGTGGGAATCGAACCTGGACCTTCTAGCTGTGAAGCGAGAGCGCTAACCACTGTGCTACTGTGCTGCCCAATATGTATCACGTGCCACAAATGAAGAGAACCAAACTGTGCCATTTCAAGCTGCTAAAGCATCACTTCAAGATATCTGTAATGTTTGGCTACAGGCACGCTCAAACGTCTTGTCATGACCACAGTGTGTCATGCCCGCAGTCGCGCACTAAGCATCACCACTAATGCATTCCCACCACAATACTCAAGAGTACAGGGGTCCAGTTGAGAGATTGGCTTTAAATGACGGCATTAGCATCGTGCTAGTGGGCAGCGCCATGGCAGGCTGAGGGCATGTGGGGTGGCACTGCAGGGATGGAGGACAGAAATAACACAAGTGTAAATTTCTGCCAACAGTTTTGATCCAAGGGAAATAAGCCGGGACTAAACAGCTCTGGCACTGGTAGTAGATCACAGGACATAGGGAATGAAGACTCAGTGTTACTAAAAATCTGTATCTATTTTTTTTTTTTAACTTTAATTTTGATCTTCATTAGAGGTGTAAAAAGCCATCAGTGAAGATAAGGTGGCTATTAAAGGGACTAGATGGAAGTTGTCTTTTTATATTCGCTACTGCCACCTCAGGTCTTACGCATAACTGCAGTCAGGGACAAGCATCGACTGCAGCTGTTGTTCTATGTCAAATTGTTGCCGTCTTATCATATTCTACTTTTTACTTTTTTATTATTTATTTTAATATTCTTTATGCATGCCCTTTTTATAGCTTACTTTTACCTAAATTCTGTGTTAAATGTTCTATGTTGCACGATTGTACCGAGAAAATTCCTAGATCGTGAACCTGTTCTCAAACAATGGCAATAAAAACTATTTTGATTCTCATTCTGATTCTGTCACTTCAGCTAACGAACCTGCATAGCCTTTTGGTATATAGAACAAAATCTTTCTGGTTTAACCAGTGGCCTTGTAGTGGATCGAACAATGAGTTTTTAAAAATAAGAACCATCGCCCTCACTTGATCAGACAAGGTGGTCTAGACCTAAAGCTAAAAATTCCCTGGAGTACAATTAGTTTCAAGTCAGTCCTTGTTCTTCAGAGGGCCTGGGGCAGAAAGTGCAGGGTTGGCAGCAACCATACAACCAGAAGCCCATATTCTATTTAAAGCAGGTAGCCAGAGGGTTCCAAGTGCAGGCAGTACACTAAACGCCAACGGCAGGGTTCCCCCTTGAGCCATGGGGAGCTTCTCAATCCTGTGCAAAACGGGCAAACGTGTCTCCCTGGGACATTCCATATGCCTTCACCACAGCTGCTGTGTTGGCTCCTATTGCTCTTTCTCCACTACCAGCCGCTTGCCGGTCGTACCAGTCACCCCGCCACATGATGCTCATGGCTCCCATAGCTATAGAGCTTCCTTGTCCCGGTATCAGTCCAGTCTTCTGTCTGCCGGGCCTGTCCGCCAGCCTCAATGCCCCTATCTTCCATTCCAATGTCGACGTCATCAGTCGGCAGCACAACGGTTAGCGCTCGTGCTTCACAGCTTGAAGGTCCGGGTTCGATTTGTGTCTGCGTAGGTTTCCTCCAGGTACTCCGGTTTCCCCACCACTAAAAATATGTACAATAGGCCATGATGAATGATGTGTGTGTGTGAATGCAGAGGGACCGTTGGCGCAGATGTGTGCAGTCGCGACAAAAAACAACAAAGATCCTACCAGGTAGCAAACACACGAGCTCAAAGACATGGAAGTTGCATCCAAAGTTGCTGCCCTTAAGCCTACATCGCAGGCTTGACGCTCCCGACACGACGAAAAACGTAACAACTTCAGACTAGCCGCCAGCTAAACTGAGTCCCGCAGCACGTGTGACGTCAGAGAAGTTGATGCTTCTCAGGTGATGCAGAAAAGGCCCTTTTAATAGCGTGCCTACATTCCATTGGCTAAATGCAAGGACACCTACCCCACCTCACTACATTCTTCTCTCCCATTTGAATTGTCGTCCCGATGATTAAAACACAAACGACACAAAAACATGTTACACAGGTGGAAGGGCGTCTTTAAAGTCTCCACTCCCAAGGGGATAAAACTGAGGAAGCTCGACACCACTGATTTAATGGCCGCTGCAGCACCCCAACCTGGACAACAAGTTAAAAACAATAATACTGACCGACACTTCCAACCGAAGTGTTCGGCCAAAGTGGTCTCCTCTCATACACCACAAAGCCCCCCACCATACAGTACCTCCCCTTAACACTGTGCCACTATACTGTGTATTGTCAGTGTTCCAACCTGTTAAGATTTCTTTCAACTGGTTGTTTTTGCTTTAAATATTTTGAAAAACTAAATATTTTATACAGCAAACAACTTTATTACTTTAACTTGTAAAGAACAACAACAAAAAGCAGTTTAATATAAGCCCAAAATGTCTTACAAGTGGTTACTTCAAATTTTGCGGTACATTACTTATGCACAAAGATTTGTTTTTTCACTCTGTTTTGTGGCATCTAATAGGAGAAATGGAAGCCGCAAGATATTATTCCAGTTGAGTTGAGCTGCATGAGAGGTGAGACTTGCGTCACTAAATTTAGTAGTCCACATTGCTCAGCTCAAAGTCACTTTCCACCTTAGTATCTCTATACAGGTGGACAATGTCAGAGCCCAAATAATTTTATACACGATGGATACTAATCTTCAAACAGGAAAACAATAATAATAATGATTAATCACAGCCAAGCCATTATTTTAACTTTGCATGCCATTTCAACAACATTCCCAAATCGGCCACCAGAACCCTTTTTTTTTTTTTATATATATAATAGATGAACACCAGGATGAGTAGCAAAAGCTTGTTGACCCTCACAGTGGTCCTTTTTAAATATGCACTGTCTCTCCCGCGTCATGTGCCGTGGCGTTATGCAAGACTGGACCAGGACTGATGTGACCCTGTCTCCAGACACTGTCACTGTCAGAACGCTCTGTAGACTGTGAAGGAAGAGAATGGCTGGTGACTAGATCAGAGAGCAGGGAGAAAATGTAACTTCTTGAAAAATATATATTGCTTTTCTATTTTGGGGGTGTTAAAATCCACAATGTGAAGCTTATTTTGTATTGCATTCAAAACGACATGGGAGTAAAACAATATGCTCATTTTTGTGACTGTGTTGTACATGTGCTGCCATAAATTGGGTGGATTTCATCATCTGCATGGATATTTAAACATTTCTGCTATCTGTATATTCAATTTCCACATTAGTCAGGATTTACAACACTGTCGTAAATCTTCAGTAAACGCATAACTTACCATGTCTCTCGATGATTGACCTGTAGAGACGGGGTCAGTGTACTCTGTTCTTGGTCCTGTGAGGAATACGGAAAATACAGAGGACACAGTCTGGTCACTCATGTAGAAGTGCACCAGCTTTGCAGAGAAATGCTGCACCTGCCAAAGAATACAATACTGCTAGATCATTTTATTGCACATACATTTGCAACTGGGATTTGCATCTATTTTAAAAAACCATGCACATCTTACTGACTCTCCAAATGCGATCTTGGTTTGTAATTTTAGTGTTCTGTCACCTTGAGTAAAGGACTTTTCGTATCATTAAGTACAAAGGCACCTGTCCAACTTCTGTGACTTTGCTTTGACTGCTTTGAATTCTGACTGGCATTTTAATGTCTCACACTAAACACTTTGGTTTAACAAATCACAATTTCTTGATCTGTTTTTAAATGTTGACGGATGCTGTAAAATCGGTTGAATAACTATAGAAAAAGGGGACAGAAGTTGAAAAGTGTAGGGTTGAGGCAAACCGTAGCAAAACTGTTCATCACTCCCCCTGGACAGAGAGAATGAGTTCGTGACTGCTCAGAGCTTTCTGCGTTATCATTTAGAGCACCTTCCTGCTTCGGCAAAATGTCACCACATCATAGTCTCCGCACGCTTTCCCTGTATCACATGCTACGTACGTGCGTGGAGCGATGGATGGGAGTGGCAATGTGGAGGCAGCAGGAGAGAGAGGGTAGAGAGGACAGTGCCGGTGAGACACTTCATATTAGTCAAAGCAATCCAATCTGTCATACACTCCCCTTTATTTCAAGAGCCGACCACTCACTTGTCACTGTGGCCTCATCTGTGATGGATGGACTCTTCTGGGCTCTTCCTAACTGCTTGGAAGAAGCCACACTGGGAAGAAACACTTTGGGTTATAAAATTCCTAATTGTTGGTTTAGGAGACAGCGGGGGTTGAAATAGATCAAGATCTGTGTCTCTCAAAGGACGCCTGGCTGATTTTCAAGGAGCTCTGAGGTGACTTGTGAAACAAAAACAAAGGCAGACGTGCAGAGAGCCATTTATCAGCCCCTGTACTTATTTCCCTCAAGAGTTGGAGTTAATATTGGATTGTGAGAAACAGCACTACGCAATGAGGTCCAGATACGTTTTGTTTGCTATTCCACAGTTTGCAGTATGTCTTTTTTTTTTTAAAGTGGAGTATAATGTACATTAAATACATTTGAGAGGGAAACCATTTTTCTGTTCTGAACCAGGAGCAACGGCGTCACATTGGCCATAGCACATTACAACTGCTTTAATAGCAACATAACTAATATTACTTCAATAAATCCCCCCACAACTACTTGATATGCCTCACCAAACCATACATCTACCCCATTAATTTGATATTCCACCCATGTTTCTCTCCAGTCTCTTCTCTCCACCTCAGTGCTCAGCCAACACAAGCCATTAAAATACCCCAATATATTCATGTCACGTGTCTGATGTCACAAACAGAAATGATCCCGGGGTGTTGTAAATAAGAGTATTATGGGCTGATCTCACCGTAGTCAATAGTGAGCAGATGGGAACACTACAATGTGAGGACCATGTTAATATTGAAGCTCTATCAATCACATGAAGATGTACAATGCTCACTCTTATGTACCAACACGCATGGGAGATTAACAATAACCACTGACCTCTCCTAGATTACTTACCCATTAGTAATCACCATCTGCATTTTAAATTCACCTTTGTCATTGTTACAGCTGACAGTGTCTTTGCGTCTCCTTCAAAGCTCAATCGTTCACATTTTGTATGTTGACACATTTTATCGGTCCAGTGGAGAGGATGAGGTGGCTTTGAGTTGTTTATGGTAAAATTGGGAGTATTCACGTTGCTCACTCAAACACAAATAGATGGAAAATTGCAAGTTGTCTAGACACAACAAAGACCTTGGACAGGGATTTGTCCTCTAAAGATGATCATGTGAGACTGAGAAGTTGTTAAATACTGTCATCTGGTGGTGAAGTAGAGTAAATGCAAATGTGACCAAACTACCAAATAAAAGGCAAAATATTTACTACTAAACCTGAAAGCGTCTCTTTCCTTTTTTTTTTTTTTTTAGTTTTGAACATGAATGCATTACTTAATTGATTAAATAGATTCCAAATGCTTTTCTTCTAAGATCCCATGTTTGCCATCTTATTGAAAGGCAGGGTCTCAAACTGTATGTATATTGGTTACAAATAACAAAGAATTTTGAGTTCTCAGCCATTCTGGGTGTCCAGTCACATTTCAGGGTGGGAAGTGCCACCCCAGGCAACTCCTCTAATTCTGTCCCTGCCTCCGATAAAGTAGGCTATTAACATTCATGTGGATGTGTTTAGATTTTTTTGTCAGTGACTGTACATGAGTAACTAATCTTAAAATATACCCCAACTCTAAATTCTTTGTTTTGATAAGTATTTATTAAAAAGCAAGCAACAAACAAGCATCGCTGCTGGCTTTTTAATCAATCAATGGTTTTGTATAGCCCTCAACGGGAGTTACCTGTGCAAACTGCTCAACTGTAGGACTGTACAAACATTAATGCAATGAAACAAAACAATAACCATACAATGCAAATTTCAGGCAAAAGAAGTATCCAGGCAAACATAAAATCCAAATAAGCGTTGGCAGCAGGTGGTGATGAGCCTCATGGGTGTCCCCTGTCCTTAGACTCTCCAACACGGCGAGGAAAAACTCAAAAACCAAGTGGAAGAAAAAAGACTACAGAAGGAGAGATCCACTCCCATGAACGGACAGGCTATAGATAGACCCAGGGCTGATGGGAGTCCCTCAGCTGATGGGCCAAGATCGCAGAACATCAAGTCCTGGCTCGAGCTTCAATTCTTCTTGTCCAGTCCTGCAGGCGGAGTTCCTCCATGGACAGGCACTCCTAAGGCCAAGAGGGAGGTTTGACATAATACTTTTATGCCAGTTTAGTTGCTTTTGTAATGTAGAGACATGTAACCTGGAGTGTTCTGCAGCAGTTTTAATTTAATCATCATCATTTCATCATAATTCCATCAAAGTAATATTTTTGTGGACTAAAGTTAGACTGAAAGTATTTGAAAGCTGTTAATATATATTTTTTTTTTGTCAAAAACATTTGCAAGGAAATTGTAATAAGTGTACACACTCTAGTCTGAATGACATCCCAATGTCTGCACTGTAGATCTGGGTGATATGAACCCTTTAGAATTTCTCACATTTCTGCCTAAATAGGTCATAAAATGTGGTCTGATCTTCATCAAAATCATAAGAATGAGTAAACTGTGTCTGCTTAAACTAATACCAACCAACAATTACATGTTATTATATTTTAAAAGGCTATAACATTCACAGGACAGGGAGGAATAAGAAAGTGAACCCAGGAATTGGTTTGCAAAAGAACATTTGGATGCTCCACTGCACTACTGGCAGGACTGCCAGTAGTGTGGACTGATTAAGCCAAAGTTGAATTGTTTGGACGGACCACACAACGTGTGGCTGAAAAATGGAACAGCACACCAACATCAAAACCCTATCCCCACTAGGGTGCATCAAACCCCCCTTGATTTTCAAAATGTTTTTATATTCTTATATATCAAAATTTCATTAATTTTGATGAACATCTACCGAGTCCACATCGAGAAAATAATGATAAACGCAAGAAATTTTAAATTTTACAAATATATTCTATATTCACACATTCTTGTTGAAAAATGCATAATATGACATTCAAAAGTAATTAAAACACAACAACTTTAAGTTTTATTTATGATTTATTATATAACCATGAAAATCCAGAAAGTCATCTAATCGTGTATGCACTATTCAGCTGGTTTCCTCTTCCGGAGGTTTGGTCTCTTTTTCCTGTCTGTTTCCACTACTTGTAGGACATTCTGAGAATGCTCTTCTGACGTTGCAGCATCAGTAAAGTCGGCACTTAGCTTCACTCCTCTTTCTGCACATTCATTTCGTCATTAATGACGTTAATGGCATCGATCTTTGTTTTTGACGAAAGATAAGATGGCAACTTCACCCACTCACTAACTTCTTTGGTCAGGAAATCACTGTCCAGATGCAGTAGACTAAAGATGAACCAGAAGTCATTTGTAACAAAATCTGCTAGTTTCGTAGACAGGTTGATATCAGTTCGAAAATGTGGCTTCCCGAAACCTGTACCAAAGCGACCTCTAGGTGTGTTGTGGATGTCACCATGTTCAGATTTAACTGCCAAGAGCCTCTCAGCCAAATTGAGCCGCTCATCTGATGGAGTTGAGTCACTGAAGAGTGCAAGCGGTACCATTTCTGTTGTCACCCCCAGACTCCTCAATGATCGCCTGAGTATAAGCCGCCTGCTCGGCTGGTGATAACTTCATTCTTGTAGCTAATGAAACCAACTTTGGACTTTTCAGAATGTCATGTGGAATAAACGCCACTGTTCCAGGACGAGCTACTCGATGATGTGTTTTCCCCCGCAATGAACCAGGAAAGGCCAGATCTTCACTATTGGCATCCTTATCTGGACTGCTTTCACTGTCAGCCAGCTGAACAGTTTCACTAGCTATTTATCTGTCTTTCTCAGCCTTCTCTTGGAATTCCCTTTATTTAGTGTCAGTTTGCATTGACTGAAGAAATTATATCCTCTTGGTTTTTCATAACTTTATCTGCATCTCTAGTCCACAAAGGAAAAGTCCTCTGCAGATAATTTTCCACATCTTTCAGCTTAGCCAGTACACCTGGAGATGAGCTACTGGTATTTTTTGAATTTTAGCATTCGTTTTAACCAGTTATACAATTTTCTGACAACAGCTTTTCTCTGAAATCATAGGAATGTTACCTTTCAGATAAAATGGAATTAACTTGTCCAGAACTTTGCATTGTCCCTTTGTGTTCTGTTGGATGCTGTACCCTGCGCTGATCCTTCACATCGATGAAACATGTAACATTTTATGACTTGTCCCCACTGTGAAGTTTCGTGCAGGGAGCATCCTGGTGTGGGGGTGTTTTGCTGCCTCAGGGCCTGAACAACTTGCTATCATCAATGGAAAAATGAATTCACAAGTTTATCAAGATGTTTTGCAGAAAAACCTGAGACATTCATAACAGCGTGGAATACAGTAAGTAAGTGATCCCTTGTATTAAATAGCTAGCTGACCCTTCCTTTGTAGCATTAACTGCTTTCCTGCCCATAATATATATATATATATATATATATGAAAAAAAACTCTTCCTCACCCTTCGCGGGCGGTCTCTTTTTTCTTCCAAGCTCGGGTCCTCTACCAGAGACCTGGGAGCTTGAGGGTTCTGCGCAGTATCTTTGCAGTTCCTAGAACTGTACTTTTCTGGTCCGAGATGTCTGATGTATTTCCTGGGATCTGCTGTAGCCACTCCTCCAGTTTCGGAGTCACTGCCCCGAGTGTCCCAATGACCACGGGCACCACTGATGCCTTCACTCTCCAGGCCTTCTCTAGCTCTTCTCTGAGCCCCTGATATTTCTCTAGTTTCTCGTGTTAATTTTTCCTGATGTTGAAGTTGCTTGGTATTGCTATGTCAACCACCACAGCTTTCCTCTGCTCTTTGTCCACCACCACAATGTCCGGTTGGTTCGCCATTACCATTCTGTCCGTCTGTATCTGGAAGTCCCACAGGATCTTGGCTCGGTCATTCTCTACCACCTTTGGAGGTGTTTCCCACTTTGACCTTGGGGTTTCCAGTCCATACTCTGCACAGACGTTCCTGTACACTATGCAGACACTTGGTTATGGCGCTCCATGTAAGCTTTCCCTGCTAGCATCTTACACCCTGCAGTTATGTGCTGGATTGTCTCATTGGCCTCTTTGCACAGTCTACACCTGGGGTCTTGTCTGATGTGATAGTTCTCAAGGCCTGCTCCTGTACAGCCATGATGAGTGCCTCTGTGCTGTCCTTCAGGCCAGCTCTGTCTAGCCATTGGTAGGATTTCTTGATGTCCGCCACTTCAGTTATGTTTGGGTGGTACATCCCGTGTAGGGGCTTGTCCTCCCATGGCAGGACCTCCAGCACCTCATCTTCTGTTCCCCATTGTCTGAGACATTCACTGAGCACGTCATCTGTTGGAGCCTTGTCCTTGATGTACTTATGGACCTTGGATGTTTCATCCTGGATAGTGGCTCTCACGCTCACTAGTCCTCGGCCTCCTTCCTTACGGCTAGTGTACAGTCTCAGGGTGCTGGATTTTGGGTGGAACCCTCCATGCATGGTTAGGAGCTTTCGTGTCTTAACATCTGTGGTCTTTATCTCATCCTTTGGCCAGCTTATTATTCCTGCAGGGTATCTGATTACTGGCAGGGCGTAGCTGTTTATTGGGATTTGTTCTTGCCATTGAGCTGGCTTCTTAGGACCTGCCTTACTCGTTGGAGGTATTTGGCCGCAGCCGCTTTCCTTGTCACCTCTTCGAGGTTGCCATTTGCTTGTGGGATTCCGAGGTACTTGTAACGGTCCTCAATGTCTGCTATAGTTCCTTCTGGGAGTGAGACCCCTTCTGTGTGGACTACCTTCCCTCTCTTAGTCACCATCCGGCCACACTTCTCTAGTCCGAATGACATCCCAATGTCTGCATTGTATATCCGGGTGGTATGGATCAGTGAGTCGATGTCTCGCTCATTCTTAGCGTACAGCTTGATGTCATCCATGTAGAGGAGGTGACTGATGGTGGCCCTGTTCCTGAGTCGGTATCCATAGCCAGTCTTGTTGATTATTTGGCTGAGGGGGTTCAGACCTATGCAGAACAGCAGTGGGGACAGGGCGTCTCCTTGGTATATGCCACATTTGACGGAGACTTGTGCAAGTGGCTTGCCATTGGCTTCAAGGGTGGTTTTCCACAACCTCATCGAGTTTGGAATGAAGGCTCTTAGAGTCCTGTTGACGTTGTATAGTACCAAGCATTCAATGATCCAAGTATGTGGCATTGAGTCGTAGGCTTTCTTGTAATCAATCCAGGCAGCGCTCAGGTTAGTGTGTCGGGTTCTGCAGTCTCGAGTGACTGTTCTGTCTTCCAGGAGCTGGTGTTTGGCACCTCTGGTATCTTTACCGATTCCCTTCTGAGCTGTGCTCATGTATTGATTCATATGCCCGCTTATCTTAGCCGCTATGGTGCCGGACATGAGCTTCCACGTTGTGGAGAGGCAGGTTATTGGCCAATAGTTGGATGGGACTGTACCCTTTGAGGGATCCTTCAGGATCAGGAGTGTGCGCCCTTCGGTTAACCATTCAGGGTGATTCCCATCTCTCAGCATCTGGTTCATTTGTGCTGCCAAGCGCTCATGGAGTGCCGTGAGTTTCTTTAGCCAGTAGGCGTGTATCATGTCAGGGCCTGGTGCTGTCCAGTTTTTCATACCTGAGACTCTTTCTTGGATGTCTGTCACTGTGATGGTAACTGGATTCTGTTCAGGGAGGTTGCTGTGGTCCTCTCTCAGAGCCACCAGCCACTGTGCATCACTGTTGTGTGCTGCCTCCTTCTACTTGCCTTTCCAGTACTGTTCAGTGCCAAACAAAGGCTTGGAGCCCTTGTTTGGCAGTTTCCAAGGCTTCAGGTATGGGCATCTGGCTGTACCTTTTGGTTACTTGCTTTTTCATTGCACCTTTCAAGGCCTCTGTCAATTGACTCACTTCTCTCCGCGCTGCTTTAATGTTAGCCTCCAGCCTTCTTTTCCATGGTGGGTATTTCATCTCATGGTTGCTCTTACGATAGCCAAGCATCTGTAGGATCACTGCTGCTGTGCAGTATACCAGCTCATTGGTGTCAGTGATGGTTGATGTAGGAATTGCTCGCAGAGCTGCATTCACATCTTCTAGTAGACTTTCTGATGGTACTTCACTTAGCCTCTGTAGATGACTTCAGGGTTGCATGCTATATATCTTGTGGAGAGACAGGTTATTGAAATAAAATATATATATATACTGTATATATTCAATAACCTGTCTCTCCACAAGGTGGAAGCTCATGTCCGCCATAATAGCGGCCAAGATAAGTGGGCACATGGATCAATACATGAGCACAGCTCGGAAAAATACCAGAGGTGCCAAACACCAGCTCCTGGTCGACAAAATACAGTCTAAACACATAGTCGGGTTCTGCCAGTGGCGTGCTGGGACCTCATTTCGGCCCGGCAATTTAGAGAAGACCGGACCACTTTTCTGTGGCTCCGTGATAGCTCAGTGATAGCGCGTTACTCTCTGGTGCAGGAGGTCCTCGGTTCAAGTATGACTTCGACACTTTTCTGACGCTTTCTCTTTTTACATGGGCTGCTTCACACACAGTCTGAGCCTGATACAACTCCAGAATCAGCACCAAGTTATGAAGATACAAATATTTATTTGTCCACTTTTCTACCTTTCACTGTCTTTTTCGTGGACACTTGTCTCCGCTGCATTGGACTGCACCAACTTCAACTAAAGCGGAGGGGTGTTCCACTTAAACACCCCTCTGAGTTAGTTCAACGTCAAATGGTATCTCCCCGCCACAAGAATGAAAAGTTAGATGCGAAAAAATTTTCTGATTTTGACACATTTCCCCCTCGTGGGGGCAGCTCGGCCCTAAACTGTGCCGCGGCCCACCGGGAAACCTCCCGACTCTCCCTATGGCCAGCACGCCTCTGGGTTCTGCAGTCTCGCTCGAGACTGCAGAACCTGAGCACTGTGTTAAGGTTTGTTCTGTTCCCCCTGCAGGAATAATAAGCTGGCCGAAGGAATAGATACAGACCACAGGTGTTAAGACACGAAGGCTCCTAACCATGCATGGAGGGTTCCACCCCAAATCCAGCACCGAGACGGTACGCTAGCCGTAAGGAAGTAGGCCGAGGACTAGTGAGCATGAGAGCCACTATCCAGGATGAAACATCCAAGATCCATAAGTGCATCAAGTACAAGGTTACAACAGATGACGTGCTCAGTGAATGTCTCAGACAATGGGGCACAGAAGATGAGGCACTGGAGGTCCCGTCATGGGAGGAACATTTGTGCAGAGTATGGACTGGAAACCCCAAGGTCAAAGTGGGAAACACCTCCAAAGGTGGTAGAGAATGACCGAGCCAAGATCCTGTGGGTCCTCTGGTAGAGGACCCGAGCTTGGAGGTAAAAAGAGACCGCCCGCGGAGGAAGAGTTATTTATATATACAGTGCCTCTCGAAAGTACTAATACACCTTGAACTTTTGCACATTTGGTCATGTTTACAACCATAAACGTAAAGATTTTTTCTTTTTTTCTTTTTTACTGAAAGTTCACACACAAGTAACAGACAACTGTGAAGTGAAAGCAAAATGATACATGATTCTGTTATTTTTAGAAAACCGAAAAGTGGGACGTGTATGCAGTATTCATACAGCATGAATGAATACTTTGTGGAACCCCCTTTTGCTGCAATAACAGCAGCAAGTCTTTTGGGGTATGACTCTACAAGATTTGCACATCTAGAGACTGACATTTTAGCCCATTCCTCTTTACAAAAAAACTCAAGCTCTGTCAAATTAGAAGGAGAGCGTTTGTGAACAGCAGTTTTCAGGTCTTTCCACAGATTTTCAATAGGATTTAGGTCAGGACTTTGACTGCTATTCTAACACATTAATATGTTTGTTTTTAAACCATTCCATTGTAGAGTTAGCTTTGTGTTTAAGGTCATTGTCCTGCTGGAAGGTGAATCTCCACCCCAGCCTCAATTCTCTTGCTGACTCCAGCAGGTTTTCCTTCAAAATGTCTCTATATTTGGCTCCATCCATCTTCCCAACTATTCTTACAATCTTCCCAGTCCCCACTGAGGAAGAGCAGCCCCATAGCATGATGCTCCCCCACATATTTGACACTGGGGATGGTGCACTCAGGACGATGAGCAGTGTTAGGTTTGCTCCATACATAACGTTTTGCATTTGGGCCAAAAAGTTCAATTTTTGTCTCATCTGACCAAAGCACCTTCTTCCACATGGTAGCTGTGTCCTCCATATGACTTCTAGCAAACTTCAAACAGGATTTCTTATGGCCTCCTTTCAATAATGGCTTTCTTCTTGCCACTCGTCTATGAAGGCCAGATTTGTGTAGAGTACCACTTATAGTTGTCCCATGTACAGATTCCCCCAGCTCAGCGGCAGTACGTCGCAGCTCCTCCAGAGTTGGTTGCATTTCTTACCCGTGCTTTTCTTGTTCGGTCTGTTATTTTAGGTGGACGCCCGACGCCCGTGTCTTGGTAAGTTCGCAGTGGTGCTATACTCTTTCCATTTCCGAATGATGGATTGAACAGTGCTCCGTGAGATGTTCAAATCTTGGGAAATCTTTGTATAACTTAACGCTGCTTTAAACTTCTCCACAGCTTTATCCCTGACCTCTCAGGTGTGCTCCTTGGCCTTCATGATGTTGTTTAGTGACCAATACACTCCGACCATAGCTCTGAGGCCCTCACAGAACAGCTGTAATTACACTGAGAGTAGATTACGCATAGGTGGCCTCTATTTAATGGTTAGGGCAAGGTGTGAACATTCTGCAGTCATTAGGAATGTTATAAAGGCAATTTAATGCACTCCGAAAATGTTGTATGAATACTTATGCACGCCCCACTTTTCACTTTTCTATTTTTTGAAAAATAACAGAAGCATGTATCATTTTGCTTTCACTTCACAGTTGTCTGTTACTTGTGTGTGAACTTTCAGTAACAAATTCTAAATAAAATCTTTATGTTTAGGGTTGTAAACATGACAAAATGTGCACAACGTTCAAGGTGTATTAGTACTTTCGCAAGGCATTGTGTGTATATATATATATATATATATATAAAATATATATATAATATAAAATATAATATAAAATATTTAAAAAAAACTCTTCCTCACCCTCCGCGGGCCGTCTCTTTTTCCTCCCAGCTCAGGTCCTCTACCAGAGGCCTGGGAGCTTGAGGGTTCTGCACAGTATCTTTGCAGTTCCTAGAACTGCACTATTCTGGTCCGAGATGTCTGATGTATTTCCTGGGATCTGCTGGAGCCACTCCTCCAGTTTGGGGGTCACTGCCCCGAGTGCCCCAACAACCACGGGCACCACTGATGCCTTCACTCTCCAGGCCTTCTCTAGCTCTTCTCTGAGCCCCTGGTATTTCTCTAGTTTCTCGTGTTCCTTTTTCCTGATGTTGAAGTCACTAGGTATTGCTATGTCAACCATATATAACCATATATAACTATATTGTGAAGCGGACGTATGCCACTTTAAATCCTATTTTTCGTTCTGCAAATTGCTTCACGCAGGAAGTCAGAAAAAGAGTAATTACTCAGCTAGTTTTGCCCATCATTGATTATGCTGACACCATTTATCAAAATACATTTGATCTGTACCTTAAGCCACTTAATATTCTTTTAACACCCTGTGCAGATTTATTTTGAAATGTCCATACAGAACCCATCATTGCATTTTGTTTGAAAAACTCAACTGGCTGCAACCAAACAATAGATGCCATTATCACTGGATTATGTTTATTTTTAAATGTATTTACTTTAGCTGTCCACAGTATCTTGAGCATTTTCTTTTTCCATTTACATCCACATATTCACTTAGAAGCACTCACTCTCTTACTTTTACTGTCCCCCGTATTAATAAAGAAATAGGACGCAGAGCTTTTCAGTTTAAAGCCCCCTCTGATTGGAACAGTTTACCTTTATCCGTTCATTCTTTAACATTGTTTGGTTTATTTAGATCCTCCTTATTTTCACACCTTAAAACTCCTTGTTTATGTTTTTAAGTGGATCTGTAATTTGTACTTTTAGTTCATTTTTGGAATAGCTTTGTTTTGTTGTCTCAAAGTTTTCTGTTTCTTTTGACTATATATATATATATATATTTTGTAAATCTTGTCTGGGTATCTTGGGGGTGTTTGGGAGGACTCTGGAGCAAGTTTGTTTTGTTTGTGTGACTGTCTTAATGTGTATTTTGTCCTGTCTGTATCCTGTCTTGTACTGTGTCTTGTTAATTGTTATTTGTGTCTTGTGTTTATGGACCCCCTCGAAACGAGATGGCACATCTCAAGGGGCATTCCATCAATAAACTAAACTAAACTAAACCACCACGGCTTTCCTCTGCTCTTTGTCCACTACCACAATGTCCGGTTGGTTTGCCATTACCATTCTGTCCGTCTGTATCTGGAAGTCCCACAGGATCTTGGCATATATATTCTTTTTTTTATTTTGTCATCTAAATTTGCATGCAATTTTTGTTGACTAAAATTGAAGAGGATTGTCTGACTAAATTGTATCAACACTGTAAAATGCAGCGCGGCTCTAAAGGCTGTATGATACTGTATTGGACCAGTGTGATGTTATTTTTCTGGCACTAGGTGGCAGCCATGCTCCGTGTCAATTATAGAAGTCTGTGGCTGTAGCTCGGCTTTTAACAAATTATTTCATGTCTTGCAAATATTGAATCAAAGACATCACTGACACTCTCCAGACTGACGAGAGCACTGCACTCATTTTGGTTTAAGTGGTGTGTGGCTCTCAGAGGCTTTTAAGCAGAGTTCAGACCTGGGCCACAGTTCACTTTGGGCTCCATGAAATAAATATTAAAAACCTGTTTGGCGCTGTTTCTCATTGGAACTCGGTTGACAAAATAATTATAGATGTATGAAAATAAATGTGGTTTTCTGAGCAGTGTGTGGTAAATGTATTTGAGAGACGATATTGTTGAGATTTAAGCAGTTACTGTTACAATTATACAGTCATTTTCAGTTGACTTTCTAGCTATCGACATTGCTTGAATTACAGTCTTGTTGCTTTAGGTTAAGGCCTAAATCTGCCTTCGATTACCGTACCGCTTTATTTACTGTCCCTGAGTCACAGTAACACTGCAGAGCTTTGAGAGGTGAATGTAGTTCTTAAATCCAGATTTATTTCATAGCATTAATTCCTGTTCTGTGGAGGCCAATACAATCTGTGCTTCATTATCCACTGTCCATAACTCTGAGCTAGTCTGGCTCCTGGGGTCAAACCCCTGAGCTTTGGGCCTATTAGAAGTGTGCAAAGCAGATCCATTTGTGCGGGTCCTACAACCTCTCGGCCTTTTTCATTGTGTCACTTTGTCTTGGAGTGCAGGAGAGCCAGCTACGGCCTGGGACACTCAAGGAAGAGTTCCAGGTTATTATTCCGTGATTTCCAGACACCTGAATCTCAATAGTCCTGATCTCATATTGGCAGCATTCAAGAGTGATTTCATTGTCAGGCAACATAATAAAGTCACATATTATATACTTAACATCATTCAGGGGTAATGGATTTGTTTTCATTCATTCTTTTAGTGGACTTTTTTATCTTTTTTTTCATGATTTTGTCAAAGCCATTAGAGCCCTTGCATCTCAACAAAGAGTTTGTAAAGGTCTACGAGCAGTCCTACCCAAATCTGTGGCTGGAAATGTTAGCCCAAAAGCTGTTCTCACAAGGCTTTTAGTGAGCGATAACCTCGAGTGCATTTATCATCGCATTACTCGTGCTGGTCAGTTTGCTGCGGACTGACCCAGATGTGACTCAGATGTTAAAAAGGAGCAAATGTGTCGCTCACCTTTTAATTATTACAATAAAATGCTTGACTTCTGCATTTGACGCTTACCATAATAATGAAAAACAAAAACAAAACATTGTGGGTTTGTAAAGGCACTTTTCTGGAACTCGAATGTCCCAAACAATTTATTAAGAAACTCATTTGGAGTGTCCTAAAATTAAAGTATTAAGAATGTGGAAGCCTCCCATCGCATTAAAATTCACTCATATTACCAGCATACTAGTATTGTTTCCTAAAATTACCTTTTTATTAATGTAGTTATTTGTTTGTACGGGGGGGAGTTTAAATCAAAGTACTAGATGTGTCATATTGTATTAACTCAATTACACAAGCACAAATGATGGCACACACTATTTGCAACACTGCCTCCTTGTTGCTGCAAAAGAGCGTAACTCAGGGTAGCACTGTTCAGAGGAGTAATTGCAAACCTTTAATGAGCTCCATTGGCCACACAACACGTAATAAACCTTAACAGAACCAACCTAGTGACAACACATCTTTGTTCAATATTTCTTCACCTTTGCACTTACGTTTCTCACCTACTAGCCACTCACCACCACGCTGCTGGTGCACATAAGTCACCTCAGTCTCACACCGCGCTTTCAACCTTTGACTCCGAGCATGGTCTGGAATGGTTTTAAAAAGTGAGCCAATTAGTTACTTATGTGTGGTCCAGTGTCAATTCTGAGTCAACATCCAAATTGAATGTGTAGCTACAGATGACAGCTCAAGAACCTGCATCTAAGACCACTCCTGTACAACTTGGGAGTTTACACCATAACTCTGTGGTAGCCTCTGATCTCCACTACGCTGCCGTGTGCTGGGCCCCGGGCAGCACAGAGCGGGACAAGAACAGACTGGACAAGCTGGTCAGGAGGGCCAGCTCCGTCCTGGGCTGCCCCATGGTAAGGTAAGGGACAGGGGGTATTAGCCAAGCTCACCTCCATCAACACCTCCCATCCACTGCATGGGTCTGTAGAGGAGCTGAGCAGCTCTTTCAGTGGAAGACTGAGACACCCGCAGTGCAAGAAGGAGCACAACTGAAAGTCCTTCATCCTCACTGCTGTCAGACGGTACAACACTACTGTAAAGTTACATGTGCCTACTGCATATCTCTGTATCACTCTGTGTCACTTTATCTGCGTCACTTATCAACCACTTGCACTAAGACTGCAAACCTGCACTGCTAACACTGACATTTAAAAAATATATATATTTATTTTATTTTTTACTGTTTATACTTCTTGAAGTTCTTTGGCAATCATTGTATATAAGATACCTCTATTTACTATTTAGTAGTTTACACATTTCCTGTCTATTCTGCAACCTGAGTGTTTCTGAGAGCTCAATGTACCAAGTGTCTCCATTGTGAGATCAATAAAGATTATCTTATCTTATCTTCAAAAACAATGTTAATCTGCATGTCACACATAGTTTGACTTTTTTTTTTGTCAGATTCAAAGTTTGTGGGGAAAAAAGGCGCTACAAAAATATGAAGCTAACATTTACAAACACTGTGATGAAGAAATGAACACTGGTGGTCTGGACTAGCGCAGAGTAAGTGAAGTGTGCCATTGGTGAGGTGTGGGGCTTTTAACACTCACGTCCTTCAGAGCAGGGTCAGTCAGGTCTGCAGCGTCTCACACATATTGGCTGCTAATGAGATTTCAAACCGGCTCTGAGGAGAAGGGGTCAGACCGGCTCCCCACTGCAGACCCGATCACTCCTGACACAGGCACAGAACAAAGGAGCTGCACCACGGGGAACACAGATCCGGTCAGCGGTAGGTTAATCGGAATCATTTGGACAATAAAAATACGTTATTTCAACTTCATGATTGTGATAGAAAATCATTTACTGTACATATACTACAATAGCACTGTATACTGTATTTTGCATAGATTTTTAATTTGATATATCACTCGGTCCAAAAAATTGATTTATCGGCTATTTATTTATTTATTGACCAATTGTAAACATGTTACAGGCCTGTAAACGTCTAGTTGAGAAAACCATTGTTGAAGAAAATTTTGAGAAATATTTAAAACCTGGAGTCGAAATAAAAGCCACAGCACTCTTTTAAAACATCGCTCTTTTTTTTATTTTTATTGAGGAGAGTCAAGTTGGGTCTTCCATTTTTAGAAAATGATCCGATGACAAATATTACAAATAATGAAATTGTTACATCATTCACAGGGTTACAGTCAATATACATTTATACACAAATACAGCCCCCCCCCTCCCGAACATCGTCACAGTGCTCTGGACCAGCTCAACCGGCACTCAAACTCAAGAATGGAGAATTGAACCCCCAACGGCATTAACCCACGGCAGGACGGGGGGCTGCGGGACTGGGGGACACAGGTGGTTGGGGTTTTGAGGGTGTAGTGTTATGAATGTTTGTCCAACAGAGGGGGAGACCATAGGCTTAATCTGATCCACACACAGCGTCTGTCAGCGGCCTTCTTAACGACAGGTCCCTGTGGGAGGAGTGACAGTGACTTACCGCACCAGCAGAGGGTGCTGTGTCACTGTATGGGTCATACAGGCCCAAAAAACAGGAGCCATTTTCTGTACTTGAGGCACCAGACCTTGGCCCCTGACTGGAGCCGGATTTGAGCAGCTTTCAAAGCGAATACTGGCACACTATCATGTGACTGTAACACTGAATTTTCTCAATGAGCTGCATTGGCACAGATGAGTTTTTTTGTTTTGTTTTTTTACAGAGGGAGGCAAGGAAATTATTACCAAAGTTAAATTGGTCAGGGCATTTGTACAATAAACTATTTTAAGTTAAATTATCATATTCAAAGGAAGCAATGTTGAGCAAATTAACTATACATTGTGGGCAAATTATTTCAGATCCTGTACAAACTTTTCACATGGGTCATTCTACACGAGTAAAACATTGCGTGTAAGGAGCCCTAACAATGTTAAATAAATACTTAATGCAATTTCATAACAACACTCATTCTGATTAAGTACCATAATGGAAAGCTGAACTGATGAGGCTACCAGACGTGAGTCAAAGAAAAAAAAGTTCCAAACCATAAGAATGTATTTGGTTTGTAGAAAGAAATGATTGTTTTTGTAAGATTTTCGTACCATTACATTGTGTTTTTGTGTACATTTTAAACAACCTTCAGATTACAGGCTCTTTGCTTCAAAAGCACCGTGAACAACGTCTGTGTGTAAAAATCAAGTATGCTCCTTGAAAAATCACTCGAAAAACACTCAGTGGAAGTGGAGACCTATCCTCAAGTGATCACTGCTCTAATCTGTGCCACTCCGACAAAACCAGTTTCCTCATTGTGCATCAAAGAGAAGACACATAAATGACCTGTTGGCTTCTTCCAAACACTCCACAGGAGATGAGAGGATTTATCAGTTCACTCCTCCGTTAGCTGAGCATAGTATTTTATGTAGGACCGTCAGCAACTAAGGACAATGAACAAGGAGTTGCACAAGAGACTAATTGACAAACATTCATATCCGTTCACTTAGGCCATTTTAGGTTCACCAATGCATCAAACTCCTACCTTCTTTTTTTTTTTTTTGTTAAGTTGGATGGGGAGAAAAATGCTGCTGAGGTACTTTCTGTCTAAAGACTTATAGCCTCAGTCACTGTTAAGCGCAGACAAACGGGGAAAGGAATACAGTGCAAAGCTCGTCCTAAAAGCTTCTTGCAGCAGCATGGCATCGCTGGCATTTAGGTCACAGCAGCGGCGTCGCTCGTCTCTGCCTCCTCGACTAATGCTTCTCCTCCCACTGTCTCTGAGGCCGGGAAGAGTTCCAGAGAAATATTCAAAGTGATGTGCACCGTAGAAATAAGCAGCAGGATTTACCGAGAGGAGGGAGAGGACGCATGGTGAGGGCTCAAATTCTCTGGAAAGACGGTGATAATGAAAGGCAGAAGGATTCTCACTTTCAAAGCTGTACCATAGACTCTGGCCTTAACCTGCTCTGCTCTGTTAGAAGCTTTGTGTAATTCAAGTCAAGGCAAATTCATGAAAATACAGCTTTGCCTTGAAAAAAGAAGACTGAGAAGATGGATTTTTGTGGTCATGAAAAGAGTTCAGCAGTTTGTAAATGGAGTTCAATGAGGTATCAATCTCTGAAACCTATAGCAGTTAACCTAATAATCTTGGCAACACACCTACGTGTCCGGTTTTACATGGCCTGGAAATGTAGGTTTACTGCTTGTGTTTTTTGAAGTGAATTGAGAAGTGAGTTACTTGTTAGTTAAAATAAATAGTGTTACACATTAAATGTATTATGGAAAGCTGTGCCACAATCACTCAAAGCACCAAAATGTTGACCAAATTCTTCTCTACAAAAAATACTGAGAAAGTCTAATTCAAACTAGATGTTCTGCATTGTGTCCATGTTAAAACCTTGTTAGATTGGAGACAGAACGTGATGAAAGTGATTCTTTAATGAATGTTGTGATGTGCCTGCAAAATGTAAAATGTTGGTCACGTCTTCTGGAGGCACAGTAGAGTGATTGAGAATGATTTTGTTTCACAAATGGAGTTGAGTGATTGGCACACAGCATCACAGATAGCACAGCAGACAAAAGCCTGTGTGATGAGTGTCAATGTCCCGCTGTTCTTGATGTTGCAGAAGGGCAGATGAGAGCTGACAACTGCTGACGGCCTCTCTGAAAGGGCACATAGACAGGTGTCTGGCACTTATGTACACACATCAGCAAAGGCTGGTCCCACAGCCCGTTTGGGAGTGTGTGATGGGGGCTCAGCTCTGACCCACGCCTCTCAGCTGGAGGCCAGTGTCGACCAATGCTGGCCTGTATCTGCCAGTGTCAGCTTGTGTCAGCTTGTGAGCTTTTAGCCGAGCACAGTGGGAGCTCTGCACCGCTCACATTACTCTCTACATGCAGTGATTCCGAGTCCCCCTCTCCAGGGAGCGCTACATCGCTATGAATTGAGTTTTTACCCCTGTGACCTTTACACCAGGTAACAAACGACAACAAAAAACGACAGCTCAAAGACAACAACACACACACATTGACCAAATGCATATTGTCCAAAACCTGTCAGCACTTATCCACCGTAAAAAAAAAAAAAGCATCAATGGAAGATCCAGAGAGGGTTTTTTGAGCCAAAGTAATTACTGTACATAATGTGTCTGTAGTGTTGTATGGTGAACATGAAACATACTTTGCATGAGCTGAGGGTAACATGTGTGAAGGATTGTGTGTGTTGTTGCAAAAAGATAACATCCATTATAAAGTGGAAGATCAGTCATTTGAATGCTACCACGCTATGTCAAAGCCACACCAGTATCTAACAGATTCTAGTGTATGCACAAACTCAAAGCCCTGTGAAACGAACCACTCACTCACTGCTGTGTGCTGTGAGGGATAATGGAGGACATACTCAACGTGCTGAGTCAACACAGGAACACTTGCACTTTCATTTTATGTCAAAAATAAAGCTGTCTGAAATCCTGTGTAGTGCTGCGACGTGAGTTTGATATGTACAGTACAGGGTCATGGTCAGGTGCAAATAGGAAACAGCTCTGTTTGGCAGGTTGTGAAAATGTCATTGTGTCTTCAGTGAGAGGAAGCATGGTGACAGGGAGTCTTCATCACATTTCACACTATATAGAAAAGTCTGTCTCTTTGAATCACTTTGATGTGAGTTTGTGCCCACTGTTGTCCATTTCATGGATTTTCTTCATATTTTAACAGAAGCAGATGGGAGTGCAGCTCAGCTCTGTCCCGCTCCAAACGCCAGAGAACTGTCTTCTCAGAACCCGATTTGAGGGGACAGTCTTGTCCCTTAGCTTGTCCTTTCTTTCATCTTTTTTGCCCTTTTAAAGGGTAGCATTCTACGCAGTTCACTACCATACAACCTTATAGCCTCTATAAATTTAGTTCACTTTTTTCTTTAAAAAATTTACAAATATCTGAACAAACAAAGCACAAAATTTAAATGTTCAACTTGAAATGAAAAGTGGTGGAATATTGCAAAATGGAGTTGCTGGTCACGTCTAGTCCCCAAGTGTGGGCTCCAGGTGAGGGCTGGTGGCTGTTGGACGTCCTGATAAGAGTTCCACAACTGTCCAGCGCTGGTTTGAGGATGGGGGGGGGAACATCTGGAGGAGGAGAGGTGTAGGGTATGAACGGGCGTCCGGTGGGCTGAACAAACACTGCCACAAAATCTAGATCCACTCCATCCTGCCCAGCCCTTGTCCATTGGTCCTGTCCTCTGTCCCCTGTCCCTCTGAACGTCAGACCTCCACAGACTGGATCTGGTTCATCTGCGCCCGCATCATCTGGACACTGTTCAGGATCTTCTTCTGATGGCCCGCTAATGTGACTCCGATCCTCAAGATATCGCTGAAAACACAAACAGCACGGCCATTAAAGACGATGTAAATAAAGAAAAACAATAGTGTATCTGTGTAATTCAGAAGGATATGTTGTTTTAACTGTAAAAAAAAAAAGCACATAAAAGTATATATTTAAAGCAGATTTACTCAAATTGTTAAGCCGTACTGACCTGACATAAAAAACTTAGAATACTTGCAGCAGACACCTGTTTATGATAAAAACAGCTTAAATACGTTTTGCTGTGCAGTGTGTGACGCCACCTCCACTTAGTGTTTTTATGGAGGAGACAATGAAAAGTCTGGGATATGATATTACACATGACTGCAATTTATTCAAAGCTGGGTCGGCCTGGGTTAATCTCCAACTCCTGATACGGTTACACTGAGAAATGATTTTTATCACTGTCCTACAGGTGCCAGCCCTAATCTTCTGCACTCTCATGTTATCTGCTGCACTGTTCAGCGTTAACCCCATATTTTAATGTTTCCTCCACCGTCTGTCTGGCACATGGCTCAGACTAAAGGGCACTGCTTTGGCTTTGAGCGATTAGGCCCACGATAACAGTGCAATCTGGTTATCACACACAGGCACGTGGTCTGTACATAAGTTGCATTCTAAGATACGACTATGAGGGTCCAGCAAATAGAATCAAGAGTTGTAATGTAAATATAGACCTTTGTTAGTTGTATTTTTAAATTTGGTTCCCTTTTGTGTTGTTTAAGCTCAGGGAGGTGATTTTTTTTTCATTCATTCACATATAATTTAGATACATTTTCCATTTTTGCATTAAATATTTAGTTTGGTCCACTTACTCCATGGTCATCTGAGACACAACGTCAAAGGTGGAAAAGTCAGCATTGGCAAAGTTGTCTTTGTACTGTCCCATCTTGATGGCGTCCAGCCACTCGTCCACTGTGCTAAAGCTGGAGAAGTCTGGAATGCTCCGGTCCAGAAGGGGGAGGTGGACACTGAAGAGGACATAAAATGATGAGTATCTGCAAACAAGGCCACCTGAGAAGGATTTATGAACAATTTATAATTTCAAAAAGCAAGGTCGGCCTGTTCCGGAAAATGTTCCAAGAATCTCATTGAGCAAATTTTCCAAATGAAGTGATAGGCTTCAGGGAGTTCATACTTTTACTTAGTGTCAGTGGAAAATGTGGGCCCTGGTACTGCTCACCACAAATGAAACTAAAGCCTGCACTAATGGACATCAGTAAAGCCTGTCTCCGAGAGAGGGAAAAAGGACATCCAAAGCCAGAGACACTTAAAATGTTTTGTTCTGAAAATTACAGAAATATTTCAGTCCTGGATTCCCCTCAAGTGCTGGAAAGGAAGACCCCATTTATCAGACTAAATAGCATTAACATCACCACTTGACGCCGGCAGAGAGATAATGTTAGGCAACAGTCAACTGCTTCACAGCGGAGATTGTTTTAGATGTTATACACTGCCATTTACGAATCAATTACCAAAACAATAAAACAGGGGGAAAAGAGAGAATAACTTACTTACTTACACAATATTCAAATTATAAAAATTCACACAATTGAATGTTTAAAGTTAGTGAACACCCCACAATTCTGTATTATGTAAAAGTGCTATAGTATTACAAAACATGTTTAAATGCCAAAATGATCACAGTGTGAAATATATTATTACATACAGTATTTTAGCTATTTGGCTAAAACATTTTTCTCTGCACTTCTTTAGAAACATGTTTCTTCTAGAACTAGTATCACACAGTTTTAAAGTAATCTCCTGCTGCGAGCTGTATTGTGAAACTGATAAGGCCCTTATTTGTATCTACCAGACTGTGTTATGACTAGCTCAGCTCCTGTACAGCACACTCACCCTGATGAGAGCGGGGTCACGGCCTTCAGCGTGTTGGGGTTGCGGATCATCTTGTCCAGGTTGTTGACGATCTGGCTGTACTTGGGCCGGTTGTTGCGGTCTTTCTGCCAGCAGTCCAACATGAGCTGGTGGAGCGCGCTGGGGCAGTCCATGGGGGGAGGTAGCCGGTAGTCCTGTTCTATAGCATTAATGACCTGCAGGGGGAGACATTGAGTTAGCCAGAGCAGTGAGAGGTTGTCTGCATACAATCATTTTAATACAGCAGTGCACCAACGTCACAGTCAATTCGGAGAGCTCATTTGACACCTGATCCATACACCTATAGGCAGTAATGTGCGGTGAAAAAAAAAAATCTAACGCATTTTTATTGTTTCATACTTAATCTCACTCAGTGCCCTGTCACTAACTTGGAATTGTTCAGGGAGGCCCATAGCAGCTATAATATACTCCAGTCTCCAGTGGCTTGAGCTAAACATAATGAATGAATATTAAAAAATAGTTCAAATCAAGGTGATGTGAAAGGTTATTACAACATTGCTAGAATTGTTCATTCTCTGGCTGTGCGCTTACAGTGAACTACTATATGCATTAATATCTGTTAAGGCTCAATGGAACCATTATGTGTGACATAAATCATGCATTAGCTCTGCATATAGAGTCCGGCTAAGACTTTATTGGAATAAAAACATAAATCACATTTCAATAAGTTCTTGTTTCCACTTGTACTCCATCAGGACTCGTATCACTTCCAGTCCCTCTCTGAAGTTTCTGTAAACGTGTGCCATTTTCGGCCCAGCGATGGTCTGGGTCAAAGTAGCAGGTAAAAGGTGCTAAGAGTGAAAGTAGAGGATTAGCCCAGAGGACACTTGTGCTGAGGACCCACAATCCCGTCGTCATTCTGTGGGTCATTAAAGGGGATCCTTTCAGTTCCCGCTTAAGCCATTAGACTAGACCTCCAAGAGTGCACCCCAATAGATCAGAAACACTATCTGGAGCTGCTAATAAGATAACTGTGGAAGACCTCGGTTTCTCTTAGCACATTAGTGCTCTCACTTTCAATTTGAAACTATTTTCATTATCTCTTCGCCATAATTTGCTCTCCACTGCTGCCCACGGGGGGATGAGGAAATGGAAGCGCGAGTCAAGAGCCTGCAGAGCTCGGCTGTGCATTTTAAATGATCTGATTATACCACAGTGGTGTGTGGGAATTTTCATATAAAAAATAATGAGTGGAAGCCACAGTTTAGCCAATGGAAAGCAGATACAGTGACACAATATGTCTCTAAGCAAATGGGGCTCTAATGAAATCCAGATAGCAGCATAAGAAATAGATTATTTCATTGTGCAGTGCTGATATAAGATACAATAACAGAATAATTAAAGACAGAAGGTATTCTCTACTGGCCTAATTTTGGAATCCATTTTTACCTGGAAGAACATTAACGCATTGCATTGCAAAATTCTACTATCATATTGTTTTAGAGTAAAATATTTCAAGAATTTATTGTAATTGTGTTTATTGATTTTGTGCCATAGCCTAATATTTACAATGCTACTGATAAATGGCACAACACTTTTCAGTTTAAAAGCACCAGAATATGGAAGATACATACGTCTTGGTTGGTCATGTCCCAGTACGGTCTCTCTCCGTAGGACATGACTTCCCACATGACGATCCCATAGCTCCACACATCACTGGCCGAGGTGAACTTCCTGTACTGGATCGCTTCAGGAGCGGTCCATCGGATAGGAATCTTCCCTCCCTGAGAACACAAAGGCCACAACCTTAGAAAACGAAACCTAACCGTCACAGTGTCCTGGCTTTGGAGAGAGACACCGTTCACCAAGACAATGAAGAAGGTAATTCAAACTGGAGATGGATATAACCGAGCCTGTGGGAGTGGAGTGCAGAACATGAAATACAGGAGCTTCAGGAAGGTGAGGGGTGAGAAGGTGACGCTGGGTCTGATAGGAACACCCATGTCAGGAGGCACTATAGTGTACAGGTCAGACCCAGACTTAAATAACATCAGATAGCAGACAAGATGGACTGTGTGGGGTCTGGCACACTAGTTTCATCAAGTAATAATTATAGAGAATATTAACAACAACAACAATTATTAGAAATGTATAAATACTAAGCAAATATATGCAAATATGATCAACTTCATCCAATTTATGCATTATGAAATAATTGTTGTATTAGATAAAATTCTAAGCAAGCTCACAATCAACTCAAAGATGCAGAAACAAATCACTTTTATTTCCTAACACTGAAATATTTCTTGTTTTGTATCTAATAGCAATCACAAGTGATTAATGAAATTAGAAAGACTAGTACCCATGTTTATTTTTTTATTTTTTTTCTATGTCCTTGACCATGAAATGACTGTGCGTTCATTTGATTTGTGACTTTCCTGCAAGTACTGGTGTTAAAGAATTTCCCTGTATCCAAGAGGAAGGGTTTTCTGCAGGTGCAGCCTTTGCAGTTGACCTAACAACACTGAAACCAAAGGCTTTGAAAAGTCTAAGCTGTTTTTGTCCCCGAGCATTAGTCTAGCCTACTTTAGCACAATGCAATTTGTTCTTGAAAACGAACAAAAGTTTCTTACCAGAGCACTGGTGTAGGTAGGATCTGAAGTGTCATCCTCCAGAAAGCGCGAAAGACCAAAATCCGACACTTTGCACACCAGGTTACTGTTGACTAAGATGTTCCGTGCAGCCAGGTCTCTGTGCACGTAGTTCATGTCAGCGAGGTACTTCATCCCTGATGCAATTCCACGCAGCATCCCCACCAGCTGGATCACAGTGAACTGGCCATCGTTTTGCTGCGAAATACATTGTTCAGATCGATCACTTAACAAGTGACTTCGGCTAATGTTATTTCATTCTTGTTTGACTACATTGTTTGGCAATACAAAATTTTACTGGTAAAAAAATATCCATTGAAGGGAATCGTTTTTTTTAATATTGTTGATATTGACTATAATAATAATCCTACCATCTTCTCAGCGCACTAACATACAACAAACAAATAGCAATAAATTGATTTCTGAATAAAGGTACAAAAGATTTTTTAATCCAGTATTTGACTTCAACTTGGCAGAGCTGTCCCAGCCTGAGCAGGGGTCTGGCTAACTGTCTACAGCTGTTCCTCTCCACGCTTTTGGAGAGGGCTTTACCCCATGCACTGGGGAGTGTCTGGAACACCACAGCAGCTGTGCTTCCAAATGTGCACACCTGCACTCCTGCCACCACCCACCGCGACATCGTCCCAATACAGGGCAGGCCAGTGGGGTGAGGGGGGCAGCCGGGGAGAGAAAGCATTGACAGAGAGGCCAGAGTCAGGGTGCTGCAATATCACCAGTCTGCGTGACCGCCCCACTAGCCCCGTTCTCTTTCACACAGTTAGCTGTTCATTAGCTGACTGAAAGTGTCTCCTCACGTCAAGCTGCTCATAGTGTTCCAAAGCAATTAAGATGGATGCATAATTCATGAACTCTTTCTTCCTAATTCAAATTGCCACATAATCTGAAGGCTGTGTTTGTGTATATTTTAATTGGAAAGACTTTAGCAAAGTCTGCAGGGTGGGGATAGCTTGAAAAAATAGTGTTCACCATTTTCTACAATAGAATGGATGGATTTTATTTTCATTTGTTATAGAATATTAATAATCATGTCTGACTCGACTTAAACAACCACTAGTTAGTGTAAAAAAGTTAGTTATAGTTAGTGTTTGTTTTTTACATTGTCAACAAAGGCTTCATCTCAAGCTGAAGTCTATTCACACATGAGTTAATGTAATTAATATGTGCGCTGTTGTGCACATTTTGCACTTACAATAAACACTATGGAGGTCTTTTACTAAGCATTTGCTCATGTGCAAAGCAAGTACCACATGGCAAAAGTGGTTCAGCAGCAGAGGGATTTAGGCATTTTTTTACTCACGTAGCATTCCCTCATTTACTGTATATATCAGATTTTGGGCCCTAAAACTGTAATACGGGCACTTACCCTGATAAATGACCCCCTATGTCAATTCAAGAGGTGTTGCCAGATCTCACTATATTAAGAGTAACTTCATAGTGCAGCATATATACATATAAAGAAAAATGCTGACTTAAAAAATAAAATAAAAATAAGTTATATGAAACATGTTGTGATTACTGCTAAAATGCCCTGAGACAAAGAAGACACAAATGAGATATTGTAAATACTATAATACAATGTGTATATTAAATAATTAAAAGTTTAATTCAGCATATAATGTTAAAAATCATTTAATGTTAGTCCTTAATAAGGAAATATTTCCACATCAAAGCCAAGTGGATTGTACAATAAAAGGACTTTTTCGTGCAAAATAGCAAGGCAAAACATGTATTACCCTTGCAAAGTTATTCTATCTTTTATTTGGATGCAAAGGCAAATCTTTGTGCAACCATTCACAACTTTATTTAGCAAATGTTCTACTAAATATTTCAAATAATATTGTGTGTAATAATACATATCGAGCAACCAGCAGAGCTGTGTAAAAGAAATGATGTGAAACCTCCCACCCGGTAAAATACGGTCTTGAAAAGCACAGCAAATCTCTAAGCTGGCTCAATAATAATGCTGTCTGCGGTGAGGCATAAAAAGAGACTATTTCTGTGCTTTCTTTACAGTTGCTCCAGATCCCATTGCAATTCCATCGATCTACCCTGTGCCTCTCTCCCCTCTCCTCTCGCCGCAGCTTCAGAGCAGGAGCGGCAGGAGAGACAATCCTCCAGCAGACAGCTCAGCTCAGACTGCGGCAGACATTTTTAACCACCACCCACCACCATCACCTCTGAGAAGACACAGGATGAGTTTGAGGCTTTGACACGTCTGCAAGTGTTGGAGGGAACTGTCGGTGTGAGTCGCTCCAACTTCCTTGCTGTTTTGAATACAATGCACTAGGGCCCAACCGATAACATGAATACACAGCGGCCCCTGCTGTCACAGTTCAACACATTTAGAAGCTTCATACAAAGGATTATAGACAAGACATTTTTTTAAAATATGGCCAAAAATATCAGTGGTGCAGATCGACATCGGCTTTGGAAAAACCCATATTGGCCAACCACTAATAGATATATGTCTATATATTTCTATGATTGAAACCTTTTATATAATAATAAATGTTTACCAATCGGCTATATGAGAGCTAAAGAAAAAAATGATATTAAATTAAACGACTTAAAATATCGGCCAATATATCGGCTATTGGCCAGGCCACCCCTTTCATATCGGTATTGGTATTGAACCCCAAAAATCCATATCGGTTAGGCCCTACAATACACTATGTATGTAAGTTTGTCAACAAAACAACAACTACACTGTCATGTATATAGCAATGTGTGTAAGTTTTTGTACCAGTCATGATTAAATAATAAAAATAAACTGATTCCACAATATTCAAAATGACTGATTTTTAGAGTTGGCTTCAGTTAGAAATAGCAAAACATTCTCAAATTAATGTGCACCCTGTTCAATAATAATACATGTCTATAGTCTAGATTTTTGTGTCACTCCAGCCTAGATGAAATTTATGCCAAATTACTGTGAAAATTAGCGCACTCTGTGTGTATGGGGGAAGAAAAATCTTTACTTTTAGATGTAAATATAAGTCGACTGGATGTAGAATAAGCTCAACATATCTTTTACACCAGACGGACATATAGGGAAAGGCTGTGTGACAACTCAACGCTAACTACATTTTTAAACATCTGACATCTCTTTTGAAGCCGTGCAAAGTGTTTGAATTATGCATGTGGGTCAGAGACGAGGACGGACAGATCTGAGTAATATCTTTCTCTGGTTGGATTATGCATAACAAAAATGCTGTGAAGTTGTAAGAGTGGCGTATTTCCTGCCAGTGCAAATGAAGACAAACAAGTGTGATATCATTTAGTGAACAGACAATTTTTCACTGCTTGAAGATGTCACTGAATAAATTATGTGTAAAGAAAGATTCAGATTTCACTTAATGATCTATTTTTGAATATTCTCTTTCATAATAATGATAATGGATTGGTTTTATATAGCGCTTTTCTGGACACTCAAAGATGCTTTACATTGCATTATTCATTCACTTCATACTTAGTAAGCTACTGTTGTAGCCACAGCTGCCCTGGGGTAGACTGACGGAAGCGAGGCAACCAGTCTGTGCCATCGAGCCCTCCAACCACCACCAACCACTCACTTACTACATTCATCCAGGCCTCCCGGTGTTCCCAAACGGTCTCCCCTCCAAGTACCGACCAGGCACTTCCCTGCTTAGCTTCTGAGATCTGACAGGATTGGGCAGACCGAAGGCGGTATGGATTTCATAGCTACTAATATGGGTCTTAAAAAGTCACTGACTCAGTGACAATGAAAAACGACAACTTCACCATCATATGGTCAATTTAGAGCTATTTACAGTAGCACTTTCATATCACTGAACACTGATACATGTTTTCAGGGATAGGGGAAACTGGACCACACAGAGAAAACCTGCACATTATTATTATTATTAGGCCCGAGCGGCCTGCCGTCGCAAGGGCCTATTGTAATCGCAACGCAGTGCGCGGAGCGCACGAAAACAGCGCGAAGCGCTGTCCCCATGTCAACCGTAAACTCACCGTGTAAAACAGTGACTGCCTCTGGTGTGGGCCCTTTGTACTTATTATTGCATGAAAATGAATGGGGGTATATGGCCAACTGTCATACGGAGGTTGATCAACCTCCGAGCCCCACGGCTGTGTGGGGGTCGTTGAGAGCTTTCCAAAAATGTATAATATGTTGTCGTCGCGAAAGCGACGATATTGTTTTTGCAAAAAATATTACTATTCTTCTTTCTTCTTTTCTTTCTTTCTTTCTTCTTTCTTCTGCTCTTTGAGCAGCAATTTGACCCCCTGAACATAGTTGAAAACTCACCAAACTTTGCCCAAAATTCAGGTCTGGTGAAAAATTTATTTAAATGTGTGTTTCGTATTGGGGAAATAAAAATGGCGTGACAGCGCCACATACAAAAGTCAAAATACATTACGCCTATGGAGAAGGGTTCAACGTCAACTTTGCCGTAGAGTGACGGGATTCAGTACAGACATTCGTCAAGTGACGACAAACAAAAATATTATTGTGGCCACGCCCCCTGACAGACCGGAAGTCCGTCATTTTGACAGAAAGTCTGGAAAATGCTGAGTCAGCGTTTTCGCTGACGTCGCATTTTAACGAACTCCTCCTAGGGCGTTTCACCAAATG
Source organism: Neogobius melanostomus (assembly GCA_007210695.1). NCBI lineage: Eukaryota > Metazoa > Chordata > Actinopteri > Gobiiformes > Gobiidae > Neogobius > Neogobius melanostomus. The sequence continues at coordinate 2,039,945 of VHKM01000073.1, read as the reverse complement.
AGCTCCAAATCGCTCCAGCTCATCTCGAGATGTGGGGCATCAAAAGTATCCAAATTTTTTTGCTAAGTTTTACGGTTTGTTTGCGGCGAAGCCGCAATCTTTACGAAGAATTTTGCGACTTACCGTAAACAACAAAATGCTCCCATTCGCACAAACAATCTCCGATTAAAAATCGGAAATATACATTTTATTGAACTTTCACCCCCGGACACAACAAATGTGAAAAAGTGACGTTGGGCGCGATAGCGCCCCCTCTAGGCTGAGAACAAAAAATGCATTATGGGGAAAAAAATAGTTTCTCGGAAATGGATACAATTCAGCACAAAAATAGTTGATGGCATCCCGATCAAAAAAGCCAATGGGACCCATACCGTATTTTCTACGGTGTTGCCATGGTGACGCCAGGGGGCACCCATGTTATCCTAATGGGACGGACACATAATCTCATATTATACACAATTACAGCACGTTAGCGCCCTCTTTAAGGAGCTTGTGGACAGTGGTCATTGAAGTGCGGCCCGAAAGGGCCGTCCGATGCTGCTTGTGAAATAAAAAAAGATTTGGGGCGCGCTCGAGCCCTCTGCAGGTTGGAGCCATTATTCACATGGAGAGGCTAAAATGTAGTTTTGATGTTTACTGAGATTTATGGCACATCAGGGCAAGAAAATGTAGTTACAAAGGCGCTAAAGGAGGCACGGCCCGCGAGGGCCGTTCGATGCCGCTTGCGGCTTTAATTATTATTATTATTATTATTATTATTATTATTATTATTATTAATTGTGATTACACATTACATTATAGTATAACAGTATTACTTACTCTAAGGAAGGAGTCCAGAGAGCCGTTTTCCATGAACTCTGTGACAATCATGACCGGGCTGCTCTTGGTGACCACTCCCTCCAGGCGAATGACATTGGGATGGTCAAACTGCCCCATAATACTGGCCTCGCTCAGGAAGTCCCGCCTTTGTTTTTCTGTATATCCAGTCTTGAGCGTCTTTATGGCCACAAACATCTCCCTTTTACCAGGCAGCTTCAGATTGCCACTGCACACTTCACCAAACTCCCCTGTAAAAAAAAAAAAAAAACAGAAAACCTAGTCATTGATGTACTGTAACTAAAATCCTTGAGGCATCCATTTATATTTACAAATCAAATGACTGTTTGAAATGCAACCATGGTCCACTGCATTCCAGACACGTTTCATTTCACTTTTTTTTTTTTCCCATTACCTGCGCCGATGACCTGCTCAATCTTCACGCAGGATATATCAATCTCCTTGGCAAACTCCCTCACAGCCTCGTTGGGGTCCTCATATGTGAACGGATCAATATAAATCTTCATTCCTGGAGTCACTTGGAAAAAGCAAAAGACAGCTCTAATATTTGATTCTTGTGGCCCCACGTTCACAGCCCCACAGGCAACACAGTCAAATCTATTCATGCACATCTACGAATCAATTCACTCTGCATTGACGCGCGCTGGCCGATCATGTTATTTCTTGTATGACATGAAAGACGAGGGCTTAAGGTGTAGTTACAAATGGCGACTTGTGCCCTATGGCTATCATGAGGTGCCGTGCAGCATGGGAACCTTAGCCCTTAGTTGTGATAGGTTAGGCTCAAATATATCTATCAACTTGTGTGAGTCATAGCGCCATTACACTAGCGCAAGAAACCCTGAGTCTATATCAGCATGGCACAGCTCTCATCCAAGAAATAAATTGGCTCCTCTAAGCCCCGATGCCAGGTAAATTGGCTTACGGTGGCCTTTAAGTGTTCAGGGACTTAAGTGTCCTGAGTTTTAAATCCGATTATTCGCCTCTCACCTTCACATCAGACCTCAGGCTATTAAAAAGGATACTGTCCTCAAGCCCAGGCAGCACTTTTACAGGAGCACTGTCTGAGAGCTGGCGCATTACGGTGTGCTGCAGAGATGAGCAGATGGAAAGGATCTCGCTGGCAAAGGCCTCATTACAAAAAAAAAAAAACAACCAACTATTCCCAAACTGAAGTGCTGTTCACCAGACCGATGAACCCGATGGCAAAGACCACTGAAGGTAAGGGCAGACGCCTGAACTGTAACTGGCATGGTTGTGCAACTGGAGCACAGTGTGAGCTGATCATACTGAGAGAGCTACTGGCCTCAGGGAAAGAGCGCACAATGGAGGGAAGGAATGGAACGAGAAGTAATTATAAAATTATAAACAAATTAGAATGAAATCATAAATGTTTTCCTCACGTCGCGTTGGGCAGATTAACATAATATCTACGGCACAGCGAGGGAACAAATCACCCCACAGTGCTCCTCAGGCTTCGTTTGAATGATTGTAATTTAAACTGCACGCTACAGTGGTGTAAATCCATTCAAAGATTCCTTTCATGCACCACGCTTTTCAAGATATTCAACAATGGTAAGTGACTCACGTGGCATTAGCATGCTAATAGTGTTAATGTGAGCACAGAGTGACCCATTTCTCCAACAATGGGTTTAGTTAAGTATGAAACGTGATGATGGATTGAGCGCTCTTTTTACCACAGGTATTTGATGTGGTAAAATTGAGCTAAGTCAAACAACAGGCAGGATGATTTGAGATTGGGGGATGCTGGGCCGTAGCCAAGGACACCGGCATGAAAGGTGGTCACCATGGAGACAGGTGTGATTGCTATGGAGATGGCGGTATGAGGCGGTCGTCATGGTGACAGGTGTGCTTGGAGTTGAGGGAAGAGAGAGAGAGAGCAGCGGTGGCATAGGGGTTTACTCACTGTGGCCGCTGGTGTAGTGCTGCAGTTTGTCGGTGTATTCAGAATCGCCCCTGTCGAAGCCACGCCTCCTGGGGAAAGACAAAGGACTCTAGCTCTGGTTCATAAAGAGGCCTGGGACACTGGTCAAACACGCAGGGAATGTTGTTTGAGATGGCAAGACATGGCGTAAACCTTTACATTACATTTATTTCTACCAACTCTATAAAAGTGAAGTTCTTTTTTAATTGATTCCCTTCCATTACGGTACATTAGATTTCTATGTGGCATTAGTTGCAGTTTTAAAGCTGTGCAGCATTTACAGTACATATGACTCTCTATTATTAGGTTTTTAATTCAAAAGTTCCAAAAGCAGAGTCACACAAAGCAACATTTATGAGTAATTCTGACCTTCTATGTGTGTTGAAGCCTCTTACTTTACTCTCCTTAAATTGTCTGTCTCTTTGTGAAGTTTTAACATAATGATCAAATCATATTATTTGGGAATGGTTTAAAATTTGTTGAAGGTTGCTTCTAAAGACTATTAAATAATGTGTCTTTTATAATGAATAATGTGTTAACACCAAATAAGAAAAATACAACCTAGTTTAAATTGATACAACTTAGAATGAAATTATACAAACAGTGCTTAATTTGAGCCGCTGTTTCCTCATATTTAAATTTTTCGGGGTATAGAATCCGAGCGTTTGGAGGATCCAGCAAAGATGTGAGACATTATAATCGTGTTTAACGGAAGTGTTACAGCAACACTTTTTAAACTTTCGTGACTTGACTGACTCACCGATTGCAGACAATGATGATCACGACCAGAGCAATAAGGAAAACCAGTCCTGCAGCGGCCGATCCAATGATGAGGGGTAACTTCTCCTGAATGCTGCTATTGTATTCCTCTGCACAGAGACACAAACACATGTATGAGGACAAGGCCATCTGCATAGACACACACTGACAGTTCAAACATATGGGTGAGCATCTGAGCCTCTGCATATGGAGAGAGCAGTGGGCGACAGCCAGACATAAGGCCGCGTGAATCTATGAACACGCTGGCATCTTGACTGGCTGCACAAGGCAGTTTTCTTTATCTAGAGCTCAATGTGTTCAGATGCTGAGGATCTGGACAAATCATCTGGCAGAAAGTGCGCAAAGGGAGACCCAAGCTAATGCAGCAGGAGCCAAGCATCCAGCAACTGAGTGGCCCAAGCCAGACTCCACAAATTACACCAGACTTAATAGTTTCAGAGGGGCATTTATATGGACATATGAACAATGTATTGAAAAAAAGCAGTGTTATAGTAAAGTTATTTGATTATAATATGACCCAGAGTAAAGAGCTAATGAAATTTTGACGCTAGTTGCATTGGAGTGTTCTTCATTTTCAATATAAATTTACAGCACAGTCGGAGCGAAACCACACTGACGAACGCATTTCTTTTGCTCAGGTAATATTCAAAGCATATACCATATATAAACTTATTTTCCAGAGTCTAGAGGAGAGCTGGACATATCCAAGTGGTCCATGAAGCAACAGCATCAATTCTGATTGTTGACGTTTAATGATTGCTCTGGGCAGTGCAGTCTGAAGGAAATGAGATGATGAGAATATCCAGTCCTTGGCTCCAGCACTAGGCTACAGGAATAATGTTTACAGACTGATCACTGTTCATCAGAGCTGTGGTCCACTACAATAAAATGTCAAGTGATTAGGACCCATTTAGATTTTTGAGCCATGTTTAGTCAGGACTGGCGGTGAAAAGTTTGAGAACCGCTGCTTTGATTCAAGTATAGACTTTTTCCTCAGTGCTCATATGTGTGCAACTGTTTACTTCCTGGTCTGCAGCTGTCAGTGTCCGTGCAGCCGTGTGCCTGTGAGGTGACAACAGCAGTGCGTGCTCAGGGGCACATTGTCAGGATTCTCACCTTCAGTCATGGTCTGGAAGTAGAGCTTGCCACTGTAGCGTCCAAATCCAGCCACGGTGCGGGCTCGGACCTGGAAGACGTAGATACTGCCGGGCCTCAGACCACGGATGACCACCGTGTTGGTTGGGCTCCTGATGGCGGTAGCATTATACTCTGACTGGTCCTGCAGCAGGAAGAGAAAACACTGAGTTACATTGAGGATGATAGCGGAGGCACAAAGACTGACAATTATGGATACAATGGCTGTCCACAAGTTATGCTAAAATGTGCAGCATGCAAACAAATAATGCAGGGTGATCTTAGGAAATATCCACTATAGAAGTTTTCAGTATGCTCATGATGATGCATAATGAAGCCGAAAAAAGACATATATAAGTTGCTCCGGAGTATAAGTCACATCAGCCGTGCACCGTGCACTGTTGACAAGCCTCTCCTGGCAGCATGTTGTTCAAGCACCCATTTGCAAACTCGTTCCTCTCACTGTGGCCATCTAGATTTAGCCCGCGATTAGCTTTTTTTGTTTTCTTCATTGCAGTACGAGTAACCTCCGCTTTTCGTCAGTCCCTCACAAGTTTCTCGCTCACACCATACTTTTTATCTGCCGCTCGATTACCTTTTTTTTTTAAATTAATCTTCAGTGTTACAGGAGTAGCAGATACTGGATGGTACGCAAGCCTAGCGCCCTCTAGCGGCTGTCATATATTTTGATATATATATAAGTCACACCTGAGTATAAGTCACACCCCCAGCCAAACTATGAAAAAAAGTGCGATTTATAGTCCAGAAAATACAGTACTTATTCAGGTGAATTTATACAAATGATCTCTACAACTATTACATAGAATTACACATATTGTGATGGGATACATTTATAAAACCAATTCTAACTGTAATATTACAAAAATAGCCAATAATAAAAAAATATAAATTTTTCCATCTTTGACCATGAAGATTTTAGAGAATATTGCACGCATTTGCCCATGTTTTTATTAATAATAATGCTGCATTTATTATTGAGGTAAAGAGAAAGTATAGGTGCCTTATTTCTTAATCTAAAACTAAATGAGGTGCTGGTTAAGGGTTGAAACTGCAAAAAAAAAAAAAACTGATTTCAAAGATGCATCAATTTCAAATGTTAAACTTGATCTTTTCACAGTAGAGAAGAAACAATACAATTAATTAGTGTATGTATTAGAAAAATTAAAAGGCTTTGCACACTGATCAGAGGCTTTAAGTCACATAAAGTGTCTGCAAGACAAATACAACTTTTGCTCTTTTTTTGCTCAATACTGTCCATTCTTTGAACTAAAAATAAAAACTTCCACAATAGGCCTTATTTGAATATGCCACAAAACCAAAATAATTGATGAAACCAGCAATGTTTAAAAGGCTTGTGTGATGTCTGGATGTAATAGTGACAGTTCTGGGTCAGGAACTGTTTCTAAATCGTAGCGTTAGATGATGACAGCCGTATTTTTGTGCCTCTCTCCTCCTCCTCTTCCTCCTCATCTTCTTCATCTCCTCCGTGACAGGTTTAATAGCTCAGACAGAGACCCAGACGCTCAGCGCACACTTCAGAGACACAGCAGGCTCGGGACAACTGTTTTGACAGCTCACTCCAGCAGCGCCACAAAAAGGGGAAATTATGGGCAAGGTGGAATGGCTCAGCAGGAGAGAAAAGCCTGACTATCGATGTCGCAGTGTAGATACTGAAACTATACATTAAATACATTGTGTTTTCAGAGGGGGAAATGTAGGGGGAAAATAGATCTGGTGCTGTTTTCCATTTTAGGTTTACCCTTAATAATGTTTTAAAACTACGTAGACTCTGATATTAGATGGATGTTGTTAGTTGCCAAAACTATCTTGTTGATTGTTTGCAATAGCTGGCGCCAGATGAATCCTGCATTTGAAATGTACAGTGTACCGCTTTTAGCTTATGGCATGGGTCTTTCCAATGCAGTATTAGTTTACAAACTACACAGGGGTCTTTACATTACATGCCTGTAGGTCATCAGCCATCTGTGAATGTTCTTGTGAGAAAGTTTGCTGAACTAGGCTTTTGACTCCTATTTTTGTAGCAGTCAGCGCGCCATTGTTTCAACCACAAGTCTCGCTGCACCGGTCCCCAGTGGCCGCACTGCAGGACGGAGCGCGGTTTGCTTTCCCAGTGACTGATCGTGATTCTAATTGAAAAAGAGTGAACAGAAGTTTGAGCAGTGTTCAGAAGCCCAGCAACAAGCCTCTCTGGATCTGCTGTTATCAGGGTGTAGTCTGAATTAATATACCACCATAGGTTCAAGAATGATTTCCATATAACCTGAGTGTTCTTCTGTATTTACACTGAAATGTTAAACAATAAGAAAGAGAGATTTTGAATAATTCGATTTTCAGTAGCACCCCTTCTGTTACCTTCTCGTAATACTGCAGCTCATAGTCCAGGATGACTCCGTTGGGCTGGTCAGGCTGGGACCAGGAGAGGGTGATGCTGTCCACGGTACGGCTGACCTGATGCATTATGGAGACAGTGGAAGGAGCTGCAAACGGGGGGGGAAAAAATACAACATATTATAAGCTAACAAAAAACTTTCCCTGCAGCTTTTATCTTAAAATACTAGTTGGTAATCTGCAATGCCGGTAACATGACGTAAGGCAGTCTATCTTCAGAGAGACTGGGCAGAATGGCATGTTGGGGCAACAAAAAAAAAAAGGTAAGTGCCCTCGTGGGATTCCCCAGTATCAGCCTTCAGTTACATGTTATTGACTTAGAAATCTAATGATACCACCCTCTGTGAATCCCGTATCATTTAACCGCTGTGTCAGAGATGTAACATAAGTCAATGTTGTGTAGTCCATAAACTGTGTAAGTGAGAATCCTATTACTAGCAGCATTAATATCCTTCTTGTTAACATTTCACTTGTGTTTTGTTTGTGCATGAAAATGTAATCCATTTCAGCAAATGTTTAGGTAACAAAAGAGTTTGAGCATTGGAGCTGCCGTGTCCAAGATAAATATCTTTTTTTTTTGGTGAAGCAGACGCTTTGCTACTATTTAAAACCTCATGGGATAAAATGTTTCTTTCTGGGCTATTATCATAGTTTAAAAAAAATATAAGAAAATTATGTGAGTGATCGATGACAAACATTTAGACTGTAACCAATCCAAACAAAATGAATGTAGTCTAATGTAGTTTAAATTAAGAACTCCATACAAAAACAGAAAAACTCAAAATGCTCTAATATTATGTCCTTTAAAGAAATATTAGTATTGCAACAGCCTTACGAAAGTATTCACTTCCAGTATTTTTTCTACGAGTGATTTTAATCATTTTCAACAAATACTACTACAAACACTCCTTGACAACTGGATTTATTGCCTTATTAAAACTGTAAAGTTAAGAGCATATCTGATATATGCTCTTAACTTAAATAAACAAAATTGTAATATTTTTTTTTTCCTTTTTTTGCAAAGCCAAGGTCAGCCCCGTGTGAACAGTTAAGATTAGTTCAGGCTAAGTGTAAAGCTAACAAAGTCCGAGAGGGAAGGCAGAGTCTGGGCCTACAGAGCTCTGCGTCCGTCCCGCTAAGTGTCTGTGGAAGTGTGCGTTTGAAATGGGAGGGGGGTGCTGCTTTAAGATTTATGACAGGGGCCTCCACTCATCTCCACACACAAACCACACACACCACGCTTCGCCTGGTGGACCAATAAAGACATGTTCTCTATGGAAAGTCTACTGACTGGAAAAGCAGCCACGCCTCCCTTATTACGCTGACTATAAGGTAATCTGTAGTGTGCTGTACTGTGGCTTTTCAACAGTTCAATTTATGTCTGCCATAAATCTCCAGTGCGCGCAGATAATTGGACAATTTATGTTGTGCGAAAACAGCTGGTGCGGCACCTGTTCTAAAAATATAATTACAAACTTTTCTCAGTCTCTCAACACTAAATAACCTAAAACCAAACCGGGCGTGACAGTTTGAACAAGAAAAACATATTAAATCGCATCATAGTAATACTTTTGTAGGTAAGGACTTTACCAAATTGTGGAACACTGAACAAACTCAATAATAGACAGTCAATCAGAAACGTTATTAAGTACAAATATCGTGTGTGAACATCGGATGTGCACTTGTAATGCACATTAGGAATCTCAGGGACACACGCCTTTGAAGGATGCACATGTCTGGGCTGTATCTGTTTGTCCCCAATCCTATATTCCTTTGTTTTTACATTCTGCATCGGCCAATCAATCAAGCCCTGTTCGATCTCTCACCCACAGAGATATTTATCTAAGGCTACAACCACTCATGTCTGACATAAAAAAATGATCACAAGTCATGGTGAGATACAAAGCAAATGCGTCTGGAGATAATAAATTGCTGTTGTGCACTTCTGCGTAGTGCACTTAACACTGTGATGCTTTCCTGCCTCCGCTGCATGAATGCATAAGAACGGCCTTTTCCTGGAGCCGGAGGAACCATAATAAACACCGAAGTATCCAGCAGGGACATCGGGGGAATCTCCTCACACACACTCTGCAACACAGTTTGTTTGTGCTCACAGGACGACGGCCTAATAAGGCAAACAGTGAGTCTGAGGGGAGCTCACGAGTATCCCATTACGGATATACACATATTCAGGAGTGCCACATGGCCAGCTCCTGCATACTATTTCCATTAAACACACAGTACGGCCATGACGGGTAACATGAGCCAGAGGCAGAGCAACAAAGGCCGCTCATGTATTCATGCAGAGGGGATGGACACATGCCAACATGAAAGCACTTCAAGGGTGGACTGGGGAGGACTTTGTAAAAATCCACCTACAAACCTACACAGTCAATTAAAACTCCTCATCAGAAATAAAAGTGAAATACATAATTGAAAATATTTGGGGGGGGAGGCATTAAAATTAACTTTGAAGAAAAAAAAAAGGGAAAAAAAAACGACAAACAAACATTACCACTACCAAATACAACATTATAAATACATATTAGCACACGTATAGAAGTGTGAGTGTTAAAATGTTGTCACTTACAGAATCTATGCTCGAGATTTGAGTCTGTTCAAACACAAAACCATTCTCAAACAAAATGTAATGTTGTTTTTTGATTTTCATATCCAACATTTTTGAGAAGTATCGCTTATATCTGCAATAAAGTGATGAATATTATAAGCTATTGGAAAAACAGAAGAAGAAATCAACCTGGAACTTCACATAATCGATGCCCTATTTGAACACTGTTATTTTTCCAGTGTGACGAAATATTTAAGAAAATAGCCATGCAGCTGCGTTGTTCAGTCCATGCATCTCAAGCTAAAGCTGACGTTCCACCAATTGACTGAGGAATGTGGTCCATTGCCAGGTCCCCCCGTTTCACTTCAGTTGGGCCTACAGCACTGATGCACATATGAAAGCCATTTCAGCACGACTAATTTATGTACTCCCCAACTACAAGTCCTTATTGTGTTAGTGATCTTCAAGCCTTGCCATTTTCCCTTCTTCAACCTAATCTATAATTCAGACGTTGAGTAAACACTCGGTTTTCATTGTGTCAACATCAGTCTACGAGCTACGCCGCTAAATACATGTTTGAGTTGTTTCAAGGCATTTTCTCTGTTGTTACAGTCATTATTTTTAAACCCTGCGGATTGCTCCCTATTAAGGCAATTACATATTAAAACAATACCATAAAAGCTTGTTTTTTTGAAATGTACAGCAATGGGAACTACGTCTATCATTTCTCAGGTTTTCTCAATGAATGCTCCTCCTCTAACTCGCGGAGCAGTTACACCAACAAGCACGGGCATTGTAAGTTCACATGATTAAATAAGTCGATTATACCAAGAAGATGAATGGCATTTACTGAAACAGTGTTTTACGACTTTCCCATAAGACACACAGTAGAGTATTCACAACGAACCATAGTCAAAATGACAGATAACGCACAGTCACAACAACATTCCTCCCTCAAGAAAAATCAGATTGTAGCGAAAATCCCATCTGTAATCACATTAAACGGTAAATACGGCTGGCAAAGGCTTCAAGGGTCTATATTACATGGTCTAATTGTGAGGATGGGAGGCCCCAGCTGTTGTTAAAGAATACTGTTTCAGGGCGCACATTATTGCTCAGCCCGGGATCTGATATGAAGGACTTTGGAGTGCTGGGGAGTCTATTGTAGCAAGACAGTTTGGCCTCGTCCCAAAAGAGGGGAGATAAAACGGGCTCGTTTTTTGAAGAATGTCACTAATAGATGTTTTACTACAGTGTTTAGCAGCCAGTAACTTCCCCCCCAATCCTATAAACATGTTATTTGGACAGTTTGACTCATTCAAATTCAAAATTGTGTTTTTATAGGGCAAGATTCTGCGACACTTATCCAACGCATTCACATAGATGCACTGCATAAACCAAATTATTTTTTAGGCTATTTTAACAGAATTTTAAGAACAAAACATTTTTTCCAATATACCTTAGTTCCATGTTTTGTGGTTTAGTAGTGTGAATGTCATTCTTTTAAAGCACTATTGGCATATTAGGCTATATCCACATGAAGACAAAACGCTTATATTAAACTTTCTTTGTAAGCACGAAGCCAGCTTAGTAAATGTGTGCGTCCACATGGGTTGACTCAGGTCTGTGAAAACGGCGTGATTCATCTGCCAGGCCTGTATGTGGCGCTGTGACGTTAACACATATAATAGAACAAGATGTAAAGGGCGCATGCACAGCAAACTTTTGTGGAACAGTGAAAATTAAACGGATTCAAGGATTTACGATTTACAGAAGAGATGAGGAGGCGAGTTTATTCTTCAGACGTAACGGGACTAAGGCAGAAAAATCTGTCAGTGACCAGACTTTGACTGTCAGTCCAAAAACACAGACTGACTCGGCTGTGTTTTTCTACTTGTCACCTGTGGCTTGCGGACGGCAGTGGAGCAAAAAGGAGTGGAGTAAAACCATCATAGATCCATGAGTAAAACTCATTATAAGGTCAGTAGATTATGGATAACAGACACCACTTTGGTGCTGTGATGTCATCGTTTTAGTAAAAGTTCCAGAGACGTTGTAACAACGACGCCACGTAAACGCCGTTTTGAGATCTTTCCGCTCTGGGACCTAGTTTGGAAAATGTTCGTTTACAGACCCCCAAAACGCCGGGCTCGTATGGACGATACACTGGATTGATAAAATATCTTTGCATTTGGTCCTCAGCTTGACTTCATATGGACAGGGCTTTAGTGAAATCCAACTGTAATCCTCATTAATAATTCTACATGCGTCAATCACTAATGCTTTGAAAACCTGAGATGCACGGACCAGGAGCAGGCCAAACTTAATGAATCCCCTTCTTTTTTTTTCTCTGTGCTGTAAAAATCGTTTTCGCTCAGCTCCGTCTGACTCCGAGGGCACACAGCAGCTGGTTCTCTCCCCAACAGTCTCCTGATCGACCCGCCACTGCTCGCGCTCTCCAGCCTGTCCATTTATGAGTGCCGCTCTGAGCCGTCTTAGAGTGAGAGCCTCATATTTGCATGTACTGTTAGCGCACTGGCTCCCTGCCCTTTTCCCTCAGCTGCAAAGGATTGTGGGTTTTACATCTATAAAGATTTTCCAGCACAGTAAAGCTACAGAAGTAAGATTTGCGTTCATCAAGTTTAAAACCATCTGGTAAAAGACGGGGGGTTGTGACACAGGCTAATTCCAAAATAGGCAGCTCAGGAAGTTACATGTTAGCGGAGGTTTTGGTTTAGCGCTTATACCAATTTACAAGGCATATAAGTACCATGTAAGCAGAAGTGGAAACCTTGAGGTTAGTGTGACAGTATTGAAGAACGTGACTATATAGAAGGACTTCTCACATTATTTTCTGTACTTTTATCAGATTATGCACTACAAAAAAAATGTGGGGATTCAATTTACTTTCACAATTTCATTTTGAACAGTTTTGCATACCGTCTGAGTTTGAAGTGCAATCTCACTCTCACTTTATTGAACACACAATTCTCCTGACATATTGTACGAGGTGTATAAGATGTGTCTTACAATATGATGACGTAGATTCATTTTGAATATCTCAAAATCAAAAAGTAGGTTTGCATCTTAAAACATTTTTTTAAAAATTATTATTATTATTTAAAGGCACACAGCGTAACATTTTGGACTAAACTGTTGCCATCAACACAAAACATGCTCCCAATGAACAGCTCGACACAGAAAATGCTATTTCTTCAGTGGGTAATCAAAGATGGATTTGGATGAGAACCTAACCTGTTTAGATCTCAAATTCTGCTGACCTTAGTCGACATCTCCATGGAGACGAGCTGGAGACGTACCCACATCCGGTAACGCTACAGTCATCTCTTAGGAGAGCTGAGTCGCTCACAGCAAAGGCACATGTTTGTTTGTACATTTACGAGGTATTTTTTCAATGATGAAAATATTTGTCATAAAATAAATGCTTGGATTTTTATTTATTGGGTAAAATCCTACGTGGTGTGGCTTTAAATAATATTAATTTCACATATTATGTTTATTTTTGGTCATTCTTGGACCAGCACAACATGATTACATCTTCTGATTGGATAGGGCTGTATATTAAATGAATTACTAATATGACTAAATTCCACTATAATTACTGAAACTGAAAATGTCACTATAATGATATTTCATTGAAATGTGGAATGGCTGTTGTCATCTCTCTACTTGGTGACTTCTTGGGTTTGAACAAGGCCGTGTGTGTGTGTGTGTGTGTGTGTGTGTCTTGAAACAGCCTCCGGGAGGGCTGGACTCTGTTTAATCAGCAAGATGTTTGTCTGCATTTAAACAAGTTCAGCACAGACATCTGTAGGGAAACACTCCACAAACCCCAGACTGCATGTCAATATCCTACAAAGCTACAAAAAGCTACAAAGGCAAGAGTGAGAGGCAACATTCTTCTCTTTCTCCTTGGTCAGTGACATGAAAAATACTGTTAAACCCTACAGACCTCATTCACTGTGGGCGAAATGCTGGCATGAGCACAACAAAATGCTGGAGGCCGCTGAGTCATTTGTGACCTGTGTTGGGAAGACAACCCTTAGTCCATGTCAACGTTTTTGCAGCAGCACACTGAAGGGGGGACATTATCACGGGGTCGACGCCAAGACTTAGGAAATAAAACACAGGTAGAAAAATGACCTCTTTTCAGTTCACTGGTTTGCCAAGAATTTCACATTAAGAAGTGTCGAGAAGCCAAGAATATTCAAGAGGTCACATGGGCCAGAAACAACAGAGCCCCAGCAGCGTTCACAGTAAAACGTGTATTAAAAAAGAGCGGTCAGATCTGTTTTCAATCAAGTGTAGAATAACTTGACAATGTAGGAGTCCTCTTTATTTTTGCTTATCCTGAGAACGTTGTATGATGTTTGTCACCTCCTCTGGTGCATATTCAGACTGGCACTAATAAGAGATTGCCTTTTTTATGTATTTTTTATAGTTTTTTTGTATTGCTCCTTAGTGGTCAAGGGAATCCTCTGTTTCCCAACAATTTCTTTGGCACTGCCTAGCCTTGCATTGTTTGTGTAAAGCATGTGTTAAAATATTTTGGTTCAAATTTGTAACAAAATATGGACAATGTCAAAAATGGTTTATTATTGCCTTCTCTGAATAAAAAAAAAAAATCAATGGCAAGGAAGGATTCAGTTAAACAAAAATCCCCCCGCAAACCCAAACTCCCTGTTTCTCAACAAACACAAAAACAGAAACAACACTCCACAGCTGCCCCACTTCTTCTTCTTTTTTTTCGTTTTAAGTTATGTCTTTTTGGCTTCCGCAATCAGAATCACGTTTATCTACGAAGTATGAGGTTCCCGCAATGAGCGGCGCACAATGGGGAAGGATTACAAAAGATCATCTGTGCTTATGAAGTTCCTGACCTCAATTTACACATAAAACCTCGCAGGGGATGAGGCTTGATGGCATGTGAGTGAATCCAGGCTACATTCAAATGAGAGGTATTAGTGACATATGAGCGGGGCCAGGGAGGACAGCTTGTTGTGCTGCAAACTCGAGTTGCTGCAGACAATGACAACTCTGTTTTCCAAACCGCCTTAAAAGCAGTCCTTAATATGCATACCACCACTGGAATTTCAACCGAACATATTTTGAGGGAAGACAGACCTTGATGTAAACCATTCAAATCCATTTTCCTAATTGGATAAAGTACCTCATATATTTAATAATCAAGAGGCAGAAGTTGGTCGTGACCCCTTTTTGTTTTACCATCTTTCTTTTACTGTGTTGTTTTAATGATTTTGCACATAAAAAAAAGAAGAAGTGCATTTTGCCGTAGCGCTAATGCAAGCAACGATAATTAATTGTGTGCCCACATTACGATCCGTTTTACAGCCCACTGGTCCAAAAGATCATGGCCTTTTAACACAGATTTGTATGCAGGCGATGTGCATACTTTATTCTCCTCTGGTGAAAGCTCATAAGCCCCGCAAATCCCGAGCAGAAGGAGGAGATGCATTGATGTACACAGAAAAACACACACACACGGGTGCCGAAATGTTTACAAACTAGAGCAATTAGTTAACTAATGCTGACAGTCGATGTGTTAATTGTCTCGTGGGGAGTCATCATCATATTCATTTCGCATCCTTATTTATACTGTAGATTTGAAATAAAACATACTACTATAACTCATAGGTCTCATTTAGGGATGCTCTGTCCCTGCACGTCTTGTGAACTGACTCGCTTTAAGTCATCCGTGTGTATACTTTTACAGTCCTTCTAGACGAGAAGGTGCCCCAAACTGTTCACGTGATGACCCCAAAGTTACCATGCAATCAACCGTGGACCCTCACTGTCGAAATTAAGGGTGCCTGTGATAATATAAAGAAGCAAAACTTTGTTTATTTTTTAATAAATGTTTTTCTATCATTTATACTTGTAATTTGACCTCACTTCAGAAATATATTCCTACTCAATAAAATGTAAGTAATTTAGGACCCATAGCTTAGCGCCATGTGACCCGTTGGAGGGTTCCTGAGTGTCGGTGTGAGCGTGTGATGACCAAAAGTCTCAGGTTCTGTCAGCTCTGAGCTCCAGGTGCACCCAGACTGACCCACAGTGGCGTCCTCCACATGTGCTTCGTCTTAACACTGTCAGTCATTATCACGCCACATGCCATGCCACTGGGTCCTGCCATCTAATGATGTCTCCTGGCTATTAGTAAGCAGTGACTAATGAATAGTGTGAATTTCGGAGTTAGGAATACTGTGTTGAAAATCAAGATCTTAATCCCCCTTTGAGAGATGTATATTAAAAAAACAAATAAACTAATCATGTTTAGTGTAGGATGACGATGTGACTTAGGCCAGTCAACTTTTGTATAGACCAGGGTTTCTCAAACCGTGATACCGATGGCGCAGACTGGTAGCCTCGCTGTACACAAGCTCCCCCTGATGAATTGATATGGCTTTACATCCAATTTACTTTTAGGCCTGGTTTAGTCCAACTTTAGTCTTGGTGAAGCAGCCGGTGGCTCTTGGAAAGACAAATAAATTTAAGGTAGTGTGAAAAGATTGTGAACCACTGGCGAGGTCAATACTCGAGGCCGATTTTTGGGGAAACATGCCAAACTATCAATATTTTTAATTTTATTTTTTCTTTCATTTCAGATGTTTTCATAATCAAATAATAATAATCGTCATTGTTTGATGAAGTGAACAGTAACAATATTACACTCATTCAACAGAAGCACCAGCAGTAGTAGAAAACACTTGACCCTTTAAAGGGCAAGTGACTATTTTTGGTTATTTCCGCACAATTTACATATGGCCTTCCGGCTGCACATCAGTAAGATAAAGAAGCGTCTGACTCAGCCAATCAGAAGAGATCACCCTGCATAAAGTCCCACTACTCTGGCATTTGACCAATCAGCAGAGACCTGTTGCGCTCTCAACTTCCTATTTTCTCTGAAGCATGGACGTCGGACTGGGGGGTAAAGGGTACTGAGTACCCAGGGCCCAGAGCAGGGTAGGGGCCCTCAAAAGTGCTGCAAAACACGTTCTGTATTGTACTTTTAAATTTCATCATAATTGATATAGGAATTGAACAAAACAGGGCTCAAATACAATGGTTGCTAGAAAGAATTTTGCACAAACAATAATGATGGATGAATCTCAGGGCCCTGACACCCCTTTAAAAATGTGCCAAATGGTTCAGCCCACACACTGGCGTTCAGCACCGCGCGCTTCAACTCAACAGTGACTTTGATGAGGTGGGCTCTGCAATGCAATGACACTAAGCTAGGAAAGAGAAATATTAGTCTTGCCTCGCTCTTATGTGCTTTTATGTAACACTAGCCTATTCTAGCAGGCCTTAGATGCAACTTTCTTGTCATAAATGACAGTTAAACATGAGGTGAGGCGAGTCCCTGCCTCTGCCTGCTGAGAAGTGGAAGGTGCAGAGTCAGAGAAAGAGCCAGAGCCAGAGCTCCTTCTCTCCTCGTTTTGATCCCTAAAGTTTTTCTTTCCTTATATTTATTGTAATTGACTGCCATCAGGCCAATACAGTGACAAAGGCCACAGGTCGCTCACGCTATTTTCGCCGAATTAATTATGCTAATTAGCCGCGCGCATTTGGAGACTTGTATTATAAATGTGCAGCTTTGGAGACGAGTCAACGTGGTTCCAGTGAAAAGGTGGAGGGCTGGTGCCATTTAGCCTATTCCAGGGTAACTTTTTAGAACAAGAATTTACAAACAATACACTTGAAGGTAGGCTTCAAATATGGAGAGACTAAATCAGCCTGAAGCCCTTGAGTTTTTTGTTCATGCCTGTGGGCCACAGAGACAACATATAGTATCATAATTTTTTGTGAAATAGCATTTTAATACCTATTTTAAAGTCACAAATGTGTTATTCCTAGCAGTCCCTGGTGCAGTCCTCCTGTTTAATGTGCTATGCTAATAATCATTATGTTCTATCTAAAACAAGCAATTTCAATTGGCCCAATGAAAGTAGAATATTCCACCACCAATTTAAATATCTATATCAGTACAGGATTATAGGTTATTCAATTTCTGCAAGCAAACAAACAAACAAACAAACAAACCATGAACTAAGTATTCAAGACAAATCTGTATTGGATATGTGTTTGTATGTGAAATTTTCTTTAGGCCGAAGGCCAACCTATTTTTTCACCAGGTTAGGCTATATATAAAATAAAATTATAATAGAAAATAAATGAACTGCACTGTCAAACTAAACCACTGCTATGTGGTTAAAATATAAAATGTGTATTAATTGGGGAGGGGGGGGGGGGGGGTCCACCAAAATAGTTTGTACGCAGGGCCCAGAATTTGGTGCTACGTCCCTGCTCTGAAGTCTGAAAAAGACCCAAGTCTGGCCAAATTCATGGCTAAATTCTGATGTGCCGCTGAGTATGTGTGCGGCACATGTACCACTGATGTGCCTGTGATGGGCCATTGGATGATTCCATTCCAGAAAGCACGCGGCACGGGCTGCGCAGAAAATAAAACAATAAAATCTAGCGCACTGGCCCATTTTGGAACCGGCCCACCGGTCAAATGCCCGGTAAAATATAAGCCCAGTCCGGGCCTGGACGTAGTGAAATAAGTGAAATTACAGTGAAATTACAACATGAACAAGGGAGATACCATATTGATCACTTAAGTCTAAAGTTAATTAGTTTTGTCCATATTTAGACATGCCCGTTGCGCCTGTTAATCACACTTACAGTATTTTTTTGACAAAAGAACCAATAAACCCTAGGACTATGTTTTTATGTTGCCAAAGGTTATTTTTAGTAACATAGCAACAGCAACAGCAACATTTAGGCAAACAATATTGGAGGTGACTGACCCCTGAAAGCTCAATCACATTAAGTAAATACACTCAGAAATCACAAACTTTTCTATTTGTATTGTATTGTATTGTATTGTATTGTATTATGAAATTGGGGTAGGCACTTATAAGCTTTCTTGCTTCGGCCTGCTCCTTTTGAGTTATCATTTATTTTTATTTTTATTGGGGTTTTTTGTGATAATGTATATGAAATGATGTTAATATTGTAAATAATAACGCACTGTAAATAATAGCTCAAATAAATCAAATCAAATCAAATGAAAAAAATTACAAAAGCCTATGACAGGTGTGATCATTCAAGCATCAACATCACAAAACACAACTTGTCCAGCACCCCCTGAGACCTGCAAGAACCTTTTGTATATTTTACATATAAACCTTTTTTTTACCCCTTAAAGGGCAATGAACTAAATAACTTCACTCACATTGATTGTCTGCATGTTAATGAAAAATATTGAAACACGTTACAACAGAAATAAACTTGTGTTATGTGCCCCAATAACACTCTTAAGTTGAATTTATTGATTTCAAAGTATTTCAATGAGTGCCCGATAAAGGGTTAACACTATTACTGTTAAGAAAATGCTCAGTTTCCAAACAAAACGGCTATAACTGCTACTTTCCTTTCGCTGGTTTCATAAACGAGTTAATTAAAAGAGGGTACTGGAATGAAATCAGCTAATGATGCACTGCTTTATAAATAACAGAATCAATAAAACATTCCACTGGACCAGACTAATCCATGCTTACAATGATGATAATACTGTCCTCGAATGATGCCGCTCTGGCGTCAGGAACACCCTGGCAGTGCCCCATGGCCTTACACCAGAGCGGCTCACTGTGTGGCTCTGTGGATCTGCTAAACCCTGCTAACCTGCGCCGCTTGCATAGAATTGAAGAATTTGCAAAATAATGAAGTCATAAATCTTCACCAAACCTTATGAAAGGACCGGGACTGATTAAACCCCCTCCTCTCGGGTTATGTGGACCACCTCCACTACCGGTTCACCTGATAAGAAACCAATACACATCCCCCATGGTTTTTCAATAGGCTGAATAGTTCACCTTGAGTTAATAGAACGACTTAACAAATATGTCCTCTAAAATCCAATATGGTGAACCGACAAAATGCAATCACACATAGGCCATATGCCAATCTGTGTCTTGTGGGTAATGGTCAGTTTTTTTTTTATTGTGGATTATATTGAGGAAACATTTATTTCACCACCACAGCAATAAACAATCTGTTTTGGGCTCTCTAATAAGAAAGTAGCTGCAGCAGATGTCGACATTAAGGGAGCATGGTTTTGGAAAAACATCTAAATGCAATCATTATTTTTTAACATAAGCAGGGATATTAACATTTGAGAAAGGGCTGACTAGTAAACTGCTACACCAAAAAAGAATATTCATTGCAACACTACGCAGTCAGTAAGAATAGCTGATAATTGTTATTGAAACTCACAATAAATAAAGCATAAACAGGTAGGCAGACTAAAAAAGCACAGTTGTATTTTCTAGACATTATTCATTTGTGCATATCTTAAAAAAAACATCCAGGCAATTTTGTAGGCAATAAAAGGCTTTCAAAGGCTGTCTCTCCTCATATAAACAACATCCAACCATGACTACCATACATCCGCCCCAGTGGCTCTAATCAGAACCATGCTATTGAGATGTATTGGCAGTTTAAACATGGGTTTGGCAGTCCATAACCGAGACGGAGCACTTTACTGACATGTTTGACATATCGAGAAGCACAAAATATAGGCTGTGTGCGCGCTACCCATCTTTCCAGTTCTATTATTCCAAATGGGAACGTGGCAGGATGTTGCAGAAGAAGTCTATTAGGATGTATTCGATTCTCCGTTCTCCATGATGAGGAGTGACGGATTGAAGTTCATGGCACAAATGCGGTTGCAATTACAATTTTCATTTCAGACTGAGAGTAATAAATGTTTGCGGACCGTGGAGAAGAGGGCGTTTTGTAGTTAACATAAAAGGACTCTTAATCTGACATTGTTTTAAAGAGTATACAGCCTGCAGAGTATTGCATGACCTATAGAGCAGTCAGTGAATTTAAAGGTATGGTGCTAGGAGTTAATTGAGTATAGACTATAGCTTCTGCTCCAACTCTTTTCTAGCTTTAACAATAGCTCACACATCCCGATTGTTCATGTGAATTAATCACATATAAGTTTCAAGCATGTGCACGGCTCTATCAAACATCCAAGCAAAAAGGGCGGATCATGAGATTAAGATGAGAATTTCCCTGATTTACAGTAGACTGAGGGAGAACACTGAGTAGTATTGCATTACTCGGCTTGAGTTGACACGATTCTCAAAGGGCTAAAAATGCCCTACAAGGCATTAAAATAGCTTTCTTAAATAGCTGATAGCATACTTATCACAGTCATTGCTACTCTATTGCTGTCTTGTTTGGTTCAGCTTAACATCTACATCTGCAAGGGAAGATCATTTGTACATGTACTTGTGGTGTGATCCTGACGGCTTAAATCCAATTTTGAAATTACATTTACGACCGAGATCTGATTTATGTCTCATCTTCAACAGCACCAGTCACAGCGAATACCGTGTTTTCAAACCAGTCTCATGCTCTCACTCATCTGTGTGATCTTAGCAGGGTAACATGTCTGCAGACTTCAAAAATGTGATTGCTGAGCACAGGTTTTTAGATGTGTTTCATTGAAGCAGAGAAACCATGCAAACAGACAAAGAGCAGGGCTGTTAAATGATACTTTGTATCATGAAGGTTGCTATTATTATTACTATTTTAATAGCCTATTTCTTAACTTATACTCAAATGTCTACCCCTCATTATGGCTGTCCAAACACATGCATAAAGTAAATTGTCAAACCTCCTCAAAGTAAATATTGTTATTCTCTTATATCTGTCCTTGGCCACTCTCCCAACAGTAGTCCCCTACTAAACAGGCATAAAGATAAGATACAGTTTAGATGCTTAACTTAATTCACTAACCTTAGTTAATTTGAGGCCAAAAAGCAGCATGCATGTTTTAAACTTATTCAAGGAGGATTTCACACCTTCTGCATTTACTACACACAGCAAAATGCAATCTGGGTAATTGTCATGTGCTTATAAAACAGACCAAGATGCCATTCACTGTATCTTTTGTACGGTGTGTAATCAAGCACTGCTCTTTTGAGGGCAATCACGTCCTTTATCAACCGTCGCCAGCCACCTACTAAGGGGAGGAGCGGCCCGCTGGGTATTGTACTTGATTGAGGGACTGAGAAGTTTGAGGCGCTGCTTTCACCCCCGTCCACCGTTTACATCAACAGCCATAACTCAGGACTCGGGACGTCCCGTACAAGGCGCGCTTTCACACTACTCACTTTCCATTTACGTATGATGATTTTAATTCATTTGCTGCGTGGTTTGGATTTATTCATTGGGGAGTATAATTTGTCAATAATTTAGCGGAAGTGTTTTTTAATGAGCATTACATTATTATTAAAACGGGTGTCGGTTTCACTCTATCACTATTATACACGATAATATTAATCTGTCATCTGTACTTGGTTGTTTTGTGTTGAGGACGTTTTCCTTCTCACCTCAAAATTACAATAAATGAAAGAAATAACAATACATTCCTGGTGCCAATTCTAATATTATTGTACACCAAATGGCTAACCTATTCTTGCAGTAATGTCCTTTTTACCACATCAACCAGTTTGCTCAAAAGTTAGAGTTGAACACCGTTACTTTTTTGTATATTTGCTTAATATTTACGCTTAATATTTAGTAAAACTAGTAGAACAATTTACTCTGATTTTCATTTGACCTTTTCCAATCAGATTTAAAATGTGCACAGAGAACTCAATCTTAAATTGCAAGTCTATTAAAAGCATTATTTGCATAATTTCCTAATAGTGGAAGTTACAATAAATAACTTTCAATCGTTTTATTTAATTGAAATATGTGTTTTCACAGCACTCAGTCAGCTACAGCCTTTATGGCAATTAACAAACTTGTAGTGTACACCTTCATTCATTGCCTGTTATCTTTGTTTTCCTCAATCTCACGCTCTCATTCTCTGCGGAAGAGGGAGGCACGGGACTGCCCAAGGTAATTAGGGTTGACATGATGTTTATGTAACCTCCAAGCCTCACCAACCAGATGCAATTACGGGCTCCTGTTCCCTATGACCCATCCCGCCAGCTCTAGCACCACAAACACTGCCATCCCGTGTGCTAGGAACAGGTCTGGTGCTACAGGGCGACGGCGAAAGGTGGCAAGGCTAAACCAGGGCCAAGCAAGAGGTTAGTTATTTTCACAGCTCCAAGCTCTGGCCGCCTAATCCGAGTTGACGGGACACTTCGGAGCAGCCCACTCCTCCCGCCCCGTGAATTTCCGCCGCGCAGGACCCTGTCGGCCGGACCGAGGCAGAGAAGGCAAAGGGGTGGCGATGGCGGTGGCAGACTTTTTGTGGTGCAGCGAGAACGAGTGAGAGGAGGGGGCCCATTACAACGCTTAACTGCACTCACAGGGCCTCATTAACCCGCCGCACCAGTGACTCAAATCAAAACAGACAATAAAAAGGAGGTGGCCGTCCAAAGAAAGGCCCTCACTTATAATCCAAGCAGGAGAGCGGGCATTATTACTCGGGAGTCGGGACTATTTGAAGCTTTCAATACAAGCACTTCGGCAAGAATGGAAACGTAAGGGTGAGGCACAAGTATATGCTCAACTTTCTGATTGCTTCTGTTAGTTTCTAAGTAGGATTTTATCCAGCGCTGACAAGCACATTAAGTGAGAATAAGTGGATGGAAGTCTGTAAAGTTTTTTTTTTTTTTTTCATTTTTAAGTGACAATTTCAAATACTTTTACTTCCACTAACTATTTATATAATTGTAGTTCCTTTATTTGACTTCATAGTTGTAGTTCTTCTGATGCTTCTCCTTCTAGTGCACAGCTCATCAGTGCTCCGGGCAGCAGAGCTTGGCACACCAAGTGATGCATCACACAGAGACAATTAAAGAGCAAATCAATGCTGCCGTCTCAGTAAAATAATTAGAGACTGGCCTCGCATCCTCTGTAATAATAGAGTGCTGCAGTGCGGAAATGAATATGAATTTTGCAGTTCTGTTTGTTGTCTCCAAATCAATTGGTCTGAATATGATGTAACCATATAAAAAAGGGGGGGGGGGGTAAAGCTTTGGCTAAATAGATCATATAACAGTGCTATAGTTGTCAGGTATTAAAGAAACAGGCCACCGTTTTTGCATACATGAGATATGTTCTTACCTGAGCTTAGACGAGTTGATGCCCACCTGCCTGGTCTTTGTGCGTGCGCTCAGTTAGAAGCGATCAAGCTCTTCAACGTTTCCCCTATTTAAATACAGTTACTTGAGTAGTTACACAATCCAAGTACAGTAACACGAAATTAAACATGTCAATTTCCTAAGCGGATAAAAAGTGGTACTATATTGTAAGGCGTGATAACACCTTAGGAGCACTTCGACGTCCGTGGAGAGAGAGGCTAAATGCTTTGGTCTTTTTGCGTGACTGAGCGCACGCACAAAGGCCAGACAGGTACGCATCAACTCGTATAAGCTCAGGTAAGAACTTATCTCTTAATGGAAAACGGTGGCCTGTTCCTTTAAAAGTTTTATCATCTCATCACTATGAATTATTTTTTTATACCATTGTTGTTGGCTCAAGTCTCACTCTTGGCCAACTTGTCACATCTACTTTCATTGTGAGTCAAATCGGAGCGGACAAGGATAACATGCCATCTAACCGTGAATTTTGCCTTGTGTTGCATGATGGAGAGAAATACAACCTATTTTTTATAAAGAGAAGTGAACCATATAAAGTGTGAACAGACATTCACTGCCACAGAGAGCGCCCAGAGCAACACTTCTCCAAAGTCCTCCACTTGGAGCAGCATGATGATGAGGTCACACTGTTCAGACTCACAACCATCACGGCTCATCTGTCACATCATCGGCCTCTCACTACAGCCCATTCTCAGGCCCTTCATCTGCATACATCAACACATGAGAGGGTCTCTGCTCTTTATGAGTTGCTGGAGTGGCTGGCAGGGTTTTTGTGTTGCCGGCACTAAATTGAGTCTGCGACAGGGCTAACATTGGAAGAGACTAGCACTAAGACAGGAGAAATAAGGCGGTAGATCTATACGACAACTAATAGTAGTAGGAGTAGTAGTAGTAGTTACAAGAGGTGCTGGTATTACTGCTTATTACTGGGATTATAACACTAAATCATCACTAAACACGACCTAAAATTGCACAGGTCTAAGTATTACAATATATATGAGCTAATCGGTGTGCCAACTTTTATATTAATTCCATTTTTATCTTCATATCCTGCACAATTTAAGACTGTGGATACGTGTGTTTCTGTGTCCAAATATTACACTGAACTACAGCTAGGCTATTTTCACTCTAAACAGAACCCTCAACGTCCCGCACAGAGTGTCACAGCAAATAAGAAAAAATCTCGTAACTCATTGTTCACAAACATGTGGCTTCTGTTGCCATGCTGTTACCATGACACAATCTCTCGGTCTTAACTCTGCAGTATTAAATCAACACTAGACCAACTACAGACTTGAGGTTGCTTAAATTCAAAGTGATACAGAACAGGATCAAGCCAGGGCTAAGCCAGTTCTAAATCAAATCTACATAAGGTCTATACTAGGACACGGATGACATACTACATAAATACTGACCGTGATGTGCTGGAGTATTTGCCAAGGATATAGTAATAGAAAAAAAGAACAGCCTAAATTATAGTTTGGACAAAACAGAAAGACAAAAGAACAGAGTGCAGCACATGTGGAAACGTGAAGTGTGGTGAGAGCCAGATGGGCCCACTTACCGGCCTGGTTCGTGGTGATGTTGACGGAGGCGTACTGGGGGAGTATGGGCTCTGGTCTGACACACCGTTGACAGCCTGGACTTCAAAAGTGTACTGCGTGTGGGCCAACAGGTCGCTGATATAGACCCGCGCCTCAGTCAGGCCCAGCTGACGGGGCACAAACTGGACGTTGTCCCCACAGCGGGTGCACCCGCCACGGCCGCCGCCGCAGCTCTTACAGATGATGTTGAAGACCACATCCTCGCGCCCTCCTGAGTCCCTGGGAGGCATCCACTCCAGCATCACAGAGGTCTCATTCACGCTCGAAATGACGGTCTGGGGCGCGGAGGGCACGGCTGCAAAAAAACACAAACAAAATGACATATGACAAACCACAGTGATGTATGTGCTTATATGTTTCACACATTAGATAATACAATACTCGAATAAGGAATGTGAGGAGTCTAATTCCTTCCTATCAGCCTCCTTGCAATTAATCCGATTCCCTTAGTAACAAAGTAAATGATTTATCTAGGATTGGAACTGGAGTGCAATGGCTGGTGAACTTTGGGGATAGATTTCTTTCATACTTCTGTATATTACCAAATGAAACAGAATACTTATGGTCAATATTTCAGAGGAGTCTTGTGAAAATGTGCGGGTGCATTGGGCAAACAGATTAGGTGATCAAACCGTGATAAGACTGACAATATTGGCAGCAGAAGAAGAGAATAAAATAGAAGAAGACATTAAAGTGGCTTGAGAGAGAATGTAGCAGAGTTTAATACTTGGCAGCTGATTGTTACGATTTTAATTTCTGTTAGGTGAATGGGGCTTTACGGACACAGGGCAGACCAAACAAGCTTGTGACAATTAAAACTTCTTAAGCTCTTGGCTCGATACGCTCCTTCAGCGTCTTCCCTCGAGAGCCTTGTTTACACGCTCTCATTTTCTCCAACGCTGTCCACTTAGTCAAGTGTTTTCTTAACATTTTTCTTGATGACTTCCTCATGGGGCTTTGCACAGTTACCGCAGCACAGAAAAACCCATGTTTCGTGCTCCGTTCCCGGCAGCGAGGGCGGAAACTTTCCACCAGAAGCTGCGGAGTGACAGGCCAAACAAACAAACAGCCAAATGTGTTTATCTTTTACCGTCATGTGGGGCCAATTCTGGAGGACATATATCCTCTTCTAGTACTAATGGGATAAGTGGTTCCCCTCCACCCACAACATCCTAAAACCAAAATTGATCTTCTTATTTAACCCTCTTTTAATTGCCCGTCATTAACAGATCTTCAGTTCTGGGTAAAGGCCCATTGGAATTCCCTTCTTAGTGTCTCTTCTACATGCATACATAACTTGTCCTGGGCCTCTCTTTGGCGAAGAGGACCACTGCTCTCTTCTATTAGCTGTCCACTGTGATGAACCTATTGCCTTTGCTTTAATCAGGCTGGGCCCTGCTGCGTTTAATTCTGGAGACGTGACGCTGCCACTTTTTCATTCACAACAGCTGCTCTACTCCCAGAGCCAGGCTTATGCAAATTGCCTTTGTTGGAGACCATCAAATTTTTCCCCTCCTCTCCTCCTTTCAACAGGCTGCTGGAGGGTGAGGAAAAACACTACCAGTATGCTGAAAGAAGCATTTTTTTCACCACCCAACTCACACCTGCTTTGTTTTAGTCCGACCACACTGTCTAAACCAATTCTGCCGCATAAAGATGTGCGGCGTGCACTCAACCTTTTCTCGTCTCTCTTCCTCGCGGTATCCCTCTTCTGTCCTCACTCCAACCTCAGTGAAGCTTCAAATTCAAATTCAAATTTCAACACCTTCATTGGCATGACAAGAGAGAGTGTCGGCTGGGCCCATTCTGCGCGCTTGGCCCAGTACAATGCCCTGCGGCCTGGCCCAGTAACCTTTGCCCGGGCCTGGAGTAGACACAGTGTGATGCTGAGAAGGGATGTCCCGGGCTTGTGTGTCGGGTCAGATTGTTGGACAGCTACACTATGGGCATGCCATGATTCGCATCGGTGTGAAGGACAGCTCTGACAGGCTTTTTCTGTTTAGATTTACACAAGACGACCACTGTCCTCTGATCCCTGGGTGCTTCTGCTCGCGGGTGTGAAATGAGCACTGTCAGTGGATTCATATCTGACATGAAAGACTTGGCCTTTAGTGTCTGCCCGCTGGTTTTCGAGAGGTTTTCAAATGGGATACACTCACTAGTGCAGGGCATCTGGAGAGGGTCCGAGTCGGTGCGGTAATATCCGTTGCGGCAGACACAGTTGATGGCGCCTTCACTGGTGGTGCGGCTGTTGATGGGACAGTGCATGCAGGCCTCGTCTCCTTGGGTCGGTTTGAAAGAGCCAGACGGACAGGCTGAAAGAAGAAAAGAACACACAGCTTAGAATACAAAGGGTATTTTTCTTTTTCTACAGGTCTTCCAAAATCATGTTTTGTTTTGTTTTTATTCTGGGAACCCTTTAGCATTTGCACAAACACAAAAACACATGACAGTATAACAAATAAACATGTACCAACGAAAGCCAACGAACTTTCAGATGCAGATGTAATTGTTGAAAATCTAAATGGTTTGATTACAAAGATTAACTTTGCATGTAAACAAGAGAGATAAAATAAAACAGAAATGATGACCTCAGCGTCACAGCGAGGGTCTCCACAAACGGAGCAAGGCCTGATTTTTCATCCACATAAATAAAAATCAGAGCGTGACATATAAATAGATTCGAGGAAAGCTTTGCATGGGAAGCAACTCGCAGGCAAGATTGCAACACGGTGTAAGTTTGCTTTCAATTATTCACCAGGCTGCAGTTGCCGGGGAAATCTCTGAAGTGCCCTGCTCTCTGTTAAGAGCCACGCTAAAGGCATTCTGGAGGAAACCTGGGAGGAAAGCACACAGACACACACTGCTGCAATACCGCCATGTATCTGTGCATCTGCCCCTGGCTGAGTGCTGGTCTCTATAAACCCTGATAAACAAACCGACTTGGCTGCTTTCTAACTGCCAAGTGCCTTCTCCTCTCCTGAGTCACACTTCCCCAAACATTCACCGTTGAAAAATAACCTTTTTTCTTGCATTTACACTTTCGCTATGTTAATAGATTTTCCCTTCTTTCTATTTCGGGACTGTGCAGCCATGGTTTAGCTCTAGGTAACACAGCTTATACCTGCTAGACCGATAAGTAAGAAAAAGGCAACAATGTGTGAAAACAGAGATGATGGGTATAGGCGCATCAAAAACTCACACATGGGACCTAGTACATGCAGGAAAAAGCCCAAGGGTTGGGTTTATTTTGGTACATCGCCAAGGACAGTACTGTATGTGTGAATTGATTTGTTCGATGGTTATGAGTTTGTCAGTAAATCTATTGAATCTATGCACAAATCAGAGGGTTCCATATGCTAAATACTATATACTCGTGGACACGAATACTGTTGCAGCATTCAAAACTATTGTATTAAAGATTCAGCCAAAAGGGTCATTGGACTCACAGTCTGTTCTGACTTCAGATATTTTATTCTTTGAAGATGAGCTTAAATCATAGAGGTATTCACCCTTTTCTTCAACTGTGAGACAGAACCATTTCTATTTGTGGGTCAGTGCTATTTCAAAGCCTCCAGTTCCTGTTTCCCCATCCATTACTTTACATGACTTCCAATACGTTGGGGTATTATAACTTTACTCATTATTCAAAGTGATAAAACATCATTACTTCTTTGCCACTGCCATTGTAATTAAAACTCCAGCATCTGAAATATAAAAACAGCTGTGATTTCCATTAAACGAGGTCAAATCGCATACAGTCCCAGAGTAGAATTAGTCCTCGTCCAATCTTCAGGTTTATGCTAGACACGTCGGCGAACTCAGACAACCTCCAGCACATGGAGTAAGGCCTTTCGTTTGGTTCAATAGAATGTGCTTCTGTGTCTGGCGATGAGAAATCTATCGGCTAGCTGTCTTAAAAAAATAGTACGGGTTTAAATACATTTCCTTTACCTCACATTCAGGAATGTTACAGCGTGGTGGCAGGACTGATCACTTCTCTTTAGGATGTGCCTTTGCAATACAAGAAGCTGTTCCATTAAAACACAAGTTGAATTCACTACTGGACAAAGAAAATGATGGATGGCATTAACATGAATATGTCAGTACATAAAACAGCATGTCAGTCGTTAAGGTATGGGAATAAAAGAGAAGTTACTATCAGAAAGGATTTCCAATATGAATTCAAAATAATCTCACAGATCTCTTCAGTAAATATTAACTCTGACATGTTTTCCTTGGTCCATGATTGATGAAGTAAAGTTTTGGGGCACGGGGCGAAACATGAAGCTGGGACATTCACTCTGCCAGTCAACGGTGTGTGTGTGTGTGTGTGTAAAAGAGGCCCCGGCAACTGCTGTGTGAGGAATGGGGAGAGCAGCAGCACCAAAGGGAAATGAATAAAGAAGTGGCGGAAAAGAAAGAAAGAATGAGAGCGAGACAGAGAGAGTGAGAGACTGAATAAATTGTAAAGATGGACAACAAGGAGAGCAGAAGAGGGAGAGACAGAGCTGTTCTGTACAAGTGGACCTCAGGAATCTGCCGGTACTGTGTGTGCGCGGATGCAAAGCGAGGATTAGGAAAGCTCTATGTGGGATACATCACTGCTACTGTTTGTCAGGCAATGTCCTGATGATTTTGAGAATAACTGTAAATGCCTATTAATCTCTTAACTCCCGCCTTAACCGAGCACATTTTCTCCAGCTCACAGCCTATAAGTCAGTGTAACGCCTCATTTGAAATCTACAAAACTGATCGTGACTGGCCGCGTTTTTGTCATGTTTTCATATCTTTTTTTCTTGTCTTGTTTTTGTAGGGTTTTATGTGGTGTTTTTGTCATTTTTGTGTTGCTTTCTTCATCGCTTTCCCCCCCTGCTTTCTTGTTGTGTTCTCTTTGCTTTTTGATTTGTGTTATTGTTGCATTTGGGTCACTTTTTGGTCGCTCTTTTGCGGATTGAGTGGTTGCTTTTTCTTCACTTTTCTGTTGTTGTCGTTTCATCCTCATTTTCGTCGCTGTTTTGTCACATTGTTGAAGCGGCTGTTTGATTTGAGAAATACCAAACTAGAGAAAATGTGCTCGGTTTAGGTGGGGGTTAAGAAGTTAATGTCAAAATAGTGTAAATTCTTTACATCTTTATCAGCTTGATACAATCCTATTATTTGTATATAGAAATGCTTGAGTTTGGCTCACCTTACCCTCCCCTCCCCTACCTCCAATTCCACAACATAAAGTAGAAGTGTCAAGTGTGAATTTACTGGCTCATAATCAGCCTCGTAGCTCTTCAATTTATGCCCTGGAAGTTATTGTTTCTCCTGATGCCTTATAAACAGGTTTGTAAACTGTGTACATTTACAAAATGCTTCCTTTGTCCTCATGGCCGTGACTTGGGTAAATATTTGGGGAATTTCCACCTTGCAGCAGATGACGGCTTATAAGAGTCTAATGGTTGGGTGCTGTCAGATGTAGCAGACCAGAGCGGTGATTAAAAAACAGATCAGGGCTTTAATTCCCCACCTCCTGCCTGCCCAGACTCGGGATGTTTGAACACCGCCATCCCACACGTCTAGAAGATCAACGCGCAAAAGAACTGTTTTGTCTGAACCTCACACGTGCTCTTAGCGGCGCTGATCATGCCAGGAATATTCATTAACACTCCTGCTTCTTATTAATGTTATTTAAATGATCACACAAACACGGGGCGTCTCGAGGGAGAGCAAGCATGGGTTTTCTGTTCGACGAGGGGAATCCAATTTGGCAAAGAGTCAAAGAAAAAAAAAAAACAGCTCATGAAAAAGCTTTTTAGAGAATTTATAAACAGTTCATGTCCAATTTAGCGTTAGCCACGTCGAAAAGGTCCAGATCACCTGAAAGTGGTTCCAGACGTAAACCAGAATATTGACTTAAGAGTCGCTGCTTGGTAGGCTGCCGCACTGCTTGTAATCTGAAGTTTTACATAAAATTAATCCACGTCATAAAGTGAGCGCTTTAATAACACATTTCCCACACCGCTGCAGAACCCTCATCTGCTCGCCTGTCTCTGTTTACGACTTCCAATAAGATATAAGGCTTTAATTAGGGCTTTTTTGCTGCCTAAAAATAGCACTGCGAGACACATGAGCGCGGCTGCCAGGGCACGAGTCAGTCTTTATAGCAGGTAATTTGCTGGTTGTTTCAAAGGTTTCCTGAATATTACGGCTTTGGAAATTTATAGCGTCATGAAGAGGGGACCTGCAGCTAAAACCATATGAATGTTACGTGGCGGGCACTATGGGACTGAAAGGGGAACAGAGAGGGAAGAGGGAAAAGAAAGGGAAAGTTGTCCAAGTGCGCATTACAGCACCGGAAACTTGTGAATAGGTCTTTATTGGTCCGTTTATAGTCAGTTCCAATAGGTTTTTGAGTTAAACCTGTGTTAGAGCATTACCCAAATGCAATGTACAAGACACCTCTAAAGACATAACAACACAAGCGTAAGAATTTGAAGAAAACAATGCTTTACTTCTTCTATAAGCCAGCGAAAGGCAGAATTGTTTATGAATGATAACACAAACACTTTTTTTTCACTCATAGTTAATGTTTGTGTGAAGCCATTTATGATCAAACAACTGAGTTTACTCTTTTTAAATCATAATCATAAAACAAAATAAACTACCAAAATGGCCCTGATCAAAAGTTTACATACCCTGGTGATCTTGGCCTGATAATATGCTCACAAGTTGACACAAATGTGTTCGAACGGCTACTAAAAGTAAGCATGCTCACCTGTGACCTGTGTTTGTAAGTATTGTGTGTGTATCAAAGGTCAGTGAGTTTTTGGGCTCCTGACAGACCCTTGCATCTTTCATCCAGTGCTGCGTTTCAGCTTTCTGAGTCATGAGGAAAGTAAAAGAATTGTCAAAGGATTTGGAAGAAACGGTAGTTAAACTGTATAAAATGGGAAAGGGGAAAAAATAAAAAATCCAAGGTACTGAAAGTATCAGTAATACTGTCCGTACAACTTTACACAATATTAAAGAGGGGGTATTATGCTTTACACATAGCACCAGTCTATAGCATACTACAATGATGACGTAACCTTCTGTTGGTCTGTATATGCAGTAAATTAAAATAACTGCCTTGAATAAAATTGCTCTCTCAAAATGGCTGTACTGAACGTCTTGAAATAGGCCTCTGTCTCTTTAAGAAGCTTTCCGACACGCCCCCTTCAGCACACTGCTGTGGCATCTAAACAACACTACTGTGCGGGGAGGGGCCTCTGCTGAGCTGAGGAGCAGTGGTTGGTGGCTTTGGCTGGTGACAAAAGGTCCAGAGGCGTCTCCAGGAGGTGGGGGCGTTCCTAGGAGGACTGAGGCATAGCTACACCTAAAATGGCTGCCGTCTAAGTTTTTACTGATTACTCAAAAATATGTGAATGAGCCAAGGCAACACTCCAGGCATGTGTTTAATGAGGGAATGACATAATAACATGATATAAAGCTTGAAAAAGTCGATTTGACATAATACCCGCCCTTTAAGCATTTGTTACATATTATATTAAAATGTTGTAAAATTAGTAAAGATTTAATTTATCATAGAATTATAAAAAGTGTCTTAATATTTGCTCATCATCTATAAGCATCTAAACAGACCTGAAGAGATTTGCTGCTGTAACGCTGCGCAACATCTCTGAGTGTGATTGATGTATAAGGAATGGTTAAGTTTTAGGAAAAGGTTTGAACCATAGTAAATGAAAAAATCAGGGGTTGTTTTATGAACAGAATCCCCAAACAGTAAGCCTTACAAAAAATACAAACAAATAAAATATAGTTGAATAGCTCATAGCTTACAGAAATGTACAATCTGAAAATATATAAAAAAATAAAAAAATAAACCTGAAGACCTATTTAATTTTATTTATTGGTTTATTTGGTCGGGACGGTGCGGAAACATGCACGTAAGCACGAACACACCGGATTGAAGCCTTTTCATCCGTTGTCCCACTCTCACGGCATAAAACACACTCTCATTTATCCTGGCCTATTGTACATGTTTTTAGTGGTAGGGGAAACTGGAGTACCTGGAGGAAACCTACACAGACACGGGGAGAACATGCAAACTCTGCACAGAAAGGTCCCGTCCAGGAGGGAATTGAACCCAGGACCTGCTAGCTCTGAAGTACGAGTGCTAACCGCTGTGCCACCGTGCCGCCCAGTAAATAGGATTTAAGTATTTACCAAAGTATAGTGGTGCGTAGTAACTATAAAGTGTTCCGGATTTCTCCTGTTGTATTTATCTATCCGTATATTGGTGGTGGCCTGTCTGCGCCAGGAAAAACTGTGGCTACATACATAGCTTACCACCTGCAGCTATGGAGTGAATGGAAATCCAATTCCCTTGTGAAAAGTGCTATGATTCCCTTACCAATACAAACTCCATGTATGATACATTAAATAAAAAGTATTCTCTACAGATCTATACAGACAGCTATCATTACTCTGGAGCTTTACCAATCTACAACTCAAGGCCACAGTCCTGCCAGCTCCAAAAAGTGCTTTATTTACTGGATACAAAGGGAGCAGGCAGACAAAGATGGGCAGAGCATGTGCACGTGTTCGGATTGCAAAAGAGAATAGACTGGAGGGTTGAAAAAGAGAAAAAAATCAGAGGTGGGAGGTTTTGTGAACACAGCAGGAAAAAGTGCTGAAAGGAGAGAAAATGGCCAGCGTCAGAGGGATTGGGTGTGTGACGTTGGGTGTTTTCCTGTATCTATTGTGACCAATGAGGCCAGCATGGGGCGTTCTGGCGTCTGTTTGTTTTAGTCACTATAGGTACAGGGACAGCCTTTGGACAGCAGTGCTGAATAATAATGAATGCAGCATAGCGACAGACAGTCTGACAACAACAAGGCAGCACAAAACCACGTAGGTCATCCCGTTCCATAGTATGTTCAAATTGTAACAAACGTTTTTCAAAAATGAGGATCTGGGAAATATTGTGGTCGTTATTGCTATGAAAGATAATATTGTACCTCGCAACCTTGGGGCATTTTCAGTTCAAGTCAGGTTTGCTCTCAGACTGGAATACTCTCACTCTCTTACCAATGGAACTTCTGCAGTGGAATTAAACATTAGCCAAATCCTAGTCAGATCTGTAAATAAATAATACAGTGACTGAAATAATAAAACTCGCCTAGAACTGACCTATACACAAGTACGCAAGAAGCAGAAGCATAAACAAAAACCACCTGTTAGCTATTGCTGTTTTTTATAACCTCTACCATTGTGAAACCGCAACTAGCCTTTGAACCAATCGCATTGTAAGTGGAGTGCAACCTTGTGAAAAGAAATCTATGTCCAGACATTACCCACAGGACGGTTGTGTGTGTGTGTGTGTTACCAAACGCTTGTCCTCCGCCTGCTTCAGCACTTCCACGGGCAACACTAGACCGCACTGTTTGCAACACAAGGTCCCGGGCAATTCAATTAGGAACGCCGGCCCCCTCATCATTTAATTCAATCAAGGCTTGTCTGAACGCTATTAGAGACAACTGGCATTGGCTTCACACCACGCACACACACATAGGCTACAACACAAATGGGATATTCATTTCTCCCCCCAAGGTTTCCACGTCTGGTGCAATTAACAGGTTTGGGAGAAGCGGTGGAGCAGGGCGCACTGTAAGTCAGGACAGTGCCAGTGTGCGCGTGGGTGACCACCGGCGACCCGCTAGGTGTAAATCAGGCTCAAGGATATCAACAGGGTCGTTTAAATGGGTTACTGCGATCTGCCCAACATTTATAACCAGGACACTTCGAGCTGAGCGCATGTTGGGAGCATGTTGCCCAGTTACTATAATTATCTAGCTGCCAATAGGCCTGTATGCTAAAAAAACAATACTATATTCATGTGTTTGCTTGTTCATTCTTTTCAGCATTGTGGATTGAAGCCATAGAGCCTTTCCCTTACAATCCATGTATTTTCTTAAGGGAGGCTCTAAAACTACTGCAACTCCTCTAAACAGGCTAAATATTAGTATAATAACCACATGTGTTATCCATCATTTATAAAATATTTACAAAGCATTTACAATTATCTACAAGTCATTTAACCTCTTAGCCCCCACCTGAACCGAGCACATTTTCTCCAGTTTGGCTTTACCCAAATCTAAAACCTTATTGGAAAAAAAAGCATCAAAACAGCGACAAAGATGAGAATGAAAATACATGGAAAAAAGTGACCAAAAAACAACAAAAAAGAGCCACAAAAGAGTGACAAAAATGCAACAAAAAGTGACAAAGAAGCAACAAAAAACGTGCAGGAAAAGCAACAATAACACAATAAAAAAAGCGACAAAAACACAAATAAAAGTGACAAAAACGTGACGAAAACATAACAAAGAAGCGCCAAAAAGCGATGACGAAAGCAATAAAAAGTGACAAAAACCAGATAAAAATAAGAGATGTATTTGCTCATTCCATGAATATGAATATGATTACACTATAAGAGAACTAGCCCAAACCTAAACCTAAACTACATGCTTTCCCTCTTCTTTACAAAGTCATGTAAGCTGTATCTTCACAGGTTCTAACGGTTGGATTAAACAGGCAGAGATACAAACGGTCTGTTCAACATGGCGGCTTATCCGAGTGCAAAAACATGAAGGAAAAAAAAACACAAATAAAAATCACATTAAAGATTGAGAAACAGTGCCATTTTCTGCCAAATCAACAGGTGGAAGGAGTCATACAACTTGTTCTGAATGATGATTTTCAGACAGTCATTCAAGTTACAGAGTTGCATATGTGTGTACGGCTACACTGCATCAATTTAGGTGCTTATGAATAATTAGGAAAGCTCTGTTACTGCATGAATTAACTATTTACAAATGTAGTAAGAAATGCTTAATAGTAGGGCAGGGCGATATGGCCTAAAATCTATATCACGATATAAAAAAGAAATATCACGATAACGATATATTTAACGATATAATTGACAATGGACAAATTACTTACAAAATCCCAGCCTTACGCCTATTGGGAAGATTAATTCATTGATGGAAGGCGCATTGAGTTGCCTTATGTACAAAATGCGCGGTATAAATAAAGTTGCCTTGCCTTGATATTTTATTCTTTTTTTTTTTTTTTTTTTTACGCTAATACTAATTTCCTAGCAGTTTACATCCTTCATGTCATTTTACTTTGTAAGCGCCTGTCCCTGTGTTCTACAGTCAGGGTTTCTGCTGCTCTGATGGAGCTGAGCGTACCATCAATTATATCGTGTCCACAACGATATAAAAATTACAACGATATCCAAAAACTATATTTGCGATAACGATATGCGATACGATATGGCCCACCCCTACTTAATAGTGCTGTAAAGGAAAAAAAAAAATTCATTAATTTAACAGTCAAAACAAAACATTTATAAGTGAAGCGACTGGCCAAGCTCAGCAAAAGGGTGATGATATAGTGACCTAAAAATGTGGTCTACAGCATTCCAGCGGTACGTCTTCGTGTTTAAAGGATGCGTAAGAGGCCACCCATAATTGGGGCATGTATGTCATGGGATATTGGAGGAAATGTCAAGACAGCAAAACAGTTGGAAAACGTCTTGCGTATCCTATAGCATTTTGCTCTAAGCTCCCTCTCCTCTGCAGTTGTCACAGATCTCACCTCCCTCCAATCCCCTCCACGACTCAGGAGACAGATTAGGAGCCGGAGTGCGCCGCAGATTATAGCTGGAAATGTGGGACACCTGGGAAATGAGCTCCGAGGTGCGGTCTCATCAGGGCGAGTCAGGCTTTCGCGCAAACAAGATGCAAAACCAGCCACAAATTCTGCACGTTTAGTAATCGGCGTCAGCCACACTATCTAATTGCATCTTCTCCTCATTTATATTTGTGGAGGTATAAATAAACAGAGGACTAACGCAGGGAAGTGGCTGAAGGGAAATCTCAGCTCGGACCGGAGGGGCTTAGCCTTTCAATGTATGTGCCACCGGTTTGGTATTTACAAGGTCAAAAAAGTAGCTGGGGCAATGTATGTTCAAAATGTCACTGGCAGCTAAAAATACGACACAAGGGAGATATTAGTCACGTAACAGCCAGTGTAAATTGAGTTCCAAGTGGCCTGATTTCTCATTATCTCCCCGGCAGCGCACCAGGCCAGAAACTGATGCACTGCATGCTTAACCATACGTTAACCATAATATACCCACCAAGGAGGTTACACTTTCACCAATGAGACAGATGGCTGCTTTGTACTAAGTCTGTGAAGTAACCCAATTAGTTGATAACATTTTGGGGATACCAAGAAGAAAGCCATGATACTAAGTCAGTCACAACGTTATTAATATGACATTTGTATAGGACTATTCTGTTTCTATGACTTTTTCTGCTTATGCGTGCCATTTAGTACGTCTGACCATTCAAAGGATATTGCAGCAATGTTTTGTATACTGATGAAATGTTGTGTTCCTTATTTTGAATCTCTTGGAAAAGTATTGTATTGTGCCGTTTAGATGGGGCCATGTAAAATTAGGACTCTTGGCTGTAGTTAATAAGATTGGGGGTTTGATAGGGATATTGCTCATGAAAACATCATATAATCACAACGTAAATACTATATAGCTGTTGGCCCTCATCTTAGAGAATAACATCATCGTAATATCTGAAAACAACCAACAGGACGAATACCTTGGCGATGTTGGGTTTTCATGTATTTATTGTATATTTACCTAAGGGCACAACTCTTCAGCATGTTGAACAATATAAATTAGCAGAGTGCGTCATTCCCATGTGGCAAACGTTAGCGGAGTCTCACGCTGGCAGAGGGTCCCACTGTTCAAGACCACAATACCCTCAAAATAATCACCAGGTCATAAATAACCAAAGGAAAAAAAGAGTGATAAGTATCATGACCACACTATTTCCATTCTGTCTAATAACAGCCATCTGTCAGTGGAGGAAGAAACAAAGATGAAAGTGCTTATTCCCGGAGCTATGTACGGAGTGTAGTAATAATGTCTGGAATTTTCTTTTCTTTTGCTCTTTCTCTCAAAGCAAAGCGGGATGCCAGGCACCCTAGAAAAAAAAACGTGGACTGGTGAAACTACAGGCATCTGAGCCAGCGAATACGTACGGGGCAGAAGTATGGAGAAGGTTAGAGGGGTGGGTGGTTGTGGGGAATAAAGCGGAAAGGGTCATTTCATGCAGGCGGATCACTTGACAGCTTGCTCTCCAGAGGATGGAGGACACCAATCAGGTTTGCGGGCGGACCTCCTCGCTACACTGGGCCACAGATGGCTGGGGTGTGGCAAGAGGCAGGACCAGTGTCGGCATTAATCTCCATTTGGGAGGAATTGTCGACCTGTTCAATTCACATCACATTCAACGTGACTAAATTGAATTTCATGATCTGTAAAGGCAGGTCAGAGCTGCAAATACACGTCCTTTGATGGTAATGATAGTAGATACTTTTGAAATGACAAGTCTGGCCACCAAGACAGCTTTTTGGATTATTAAATGTTTGTAGATAGGAGTGAGAATTGGCTATTAGCAAAAATCTATATTATTGTTGTTCATTGTTTAGATGTCTGTCAAAGCTCTCAGTCGTACAGAGTTGTCCATTGTTCCATTCATCATCTGTGCTCTGTAGTTGTATACTTCAACTAGCGAGAGATGATGACTCAAGAACCTTCATCTACGATTTCCTTGTTTAGTGGCGCATTGAGTTGCCTTGTGTACGAAATGCGCGGTATAAATAAAGTTGCCTTGCCTTGGCTCTGGGTGCAAATCGCCACCACTTCTAGACACAGGCTGTATGTGTGTTTGTCCAGGGGAATGGATCTCTTTATTTATTTAATGTGGTTCACCTCCATTCCTCCCTTTTTGCCACTAAGTTTTCCCTTGCCGAAAAGGAGAGTCTAGGGAAATAGGGATGCTCTGAGACTTTTCTGAATGTGTTTGTTTCACTGTTGATTGTAGGACACTTACATATTGTTTTTTCCAGTGTTTAAGGGAAGGGAGGGCTCTGTCAAAGGACCAAAATGTTAGGGAGGATGGACCAACATTGGGAGGCAGACTGTATGAGGCTAATCTTTGAGGGTTATGACCGCAATAACGTCGTCGATCAGAACACAGGAGGTGAACAGGGATAGACACAAGTCCTTTTGTGAAGCGCA
Organism: Neogobius melanostomus; assembly: GCA_007210695.1. Lineage (NCBI taxonomy): Eukaryota > Metazoa > Chordata > Actinopteri > Gobiiformes > Gobiidae > Neogobius > Neogobius melanostomus. The sequence goes on along the minus strand of VHKM01000073.1, from coordinate 2,000,299 downwards.
AAAAAGATTTTAATGAAGGTTCTCAAATATTGCACAGTATTTAATCACTGCCCGAACCTCTGAGGCAAAATTGGTTGGAGCATTCACAAGGGGAGGAATTTACTTAGACAGGACAAAACTTTGACTTGACAAAACAGAAACTGACGTGAGTCGTGTTGCTGTGTCAACCGAGGTTGCACAAGAGTAGCAAGCAGCATCAGTCACATGAACGAATGGAAATTTGTGAAAACTTTATTCTTTCAGCTTTAAAACCTGTGCTGGGTAGCTGATCGAAACAGGAGAGGCTGTAATTGCGGTTTGTGCTTGTACATGTAGTTTTACAGCTGTTGTGTTCCTGGCTGTGGGGAAGACGTAAAAGCTATACACCTGTTCTTCTGTGTTGTGCCTGAATAGGAAAACTCTGAAACATTAGGACAGGTAGGAAACATGGAGAGCTGGGAGAGATCTGATACCCACTTTTTAACAAGCCATTGTGAAAGCAAACAAAAGACTGTGGCCCACCTAACCCGACCTGGATCTTGTGTGAAATGAGCACTTGTGGCTCTGGTTTTACTGAACAGAACACCCACACGAGCAGCGACTCGAGGCATGCAGCTCATAGATTTAAAAATGCTCTTTTTTAGAGGGACAATATTGTCCAGCTCAGTGCCCAATGCTCAGGTTTGTACGTTATTAAGTTGGTATGAAGGACAGTGTATGCAAATGTCAGTCACAGCTCTGCCTGAGTTTTGACTGTGGCTGTCAGTGCGGAGCCCTTCCAAAACAACAAACTCACCCGTTTCCCAAGGACAGTTTGTTGCCGGGGCAACTGAAGACATGGCCATGAAAGGTGCTGCTCTGCTCCATTCCTCACACTGTACCCAGACCTCCAAGTCCTGGCCACAGCAGATGACAGCAGTGGACAGGCACCTGGAGATACAGGGATGTGTGCAAGGGAGGCGGCAAAGGTGAAGGTTTGGGAATGGTAAAATGAAAAAATATCGAGCAACACATGACAAGATGATTATGCAGGATTAGTGTGCTCATTATAATATGTGCCTAAATAAATAAATAAAATGCGTGTGTGTGTGTGTGTGTGTGTGTGAGCAGAAAGTCTGACCAGAACAGGTGAGTAGCAGACAGTGGTGACATGCCCGTGTTGGAGATGGGAGCCTTTGTGCCTGAAGGCAGATGTAGGAAATAGCTGACAAAGGCAATCCAATGTTCGGTGTGTCTGTATTTATAAAGGACAGCAACGAGAGGGCTGGGAGCGGAGGGGGATTTTACCAGACATGAACAAAAGCAACGATCGTCCACTCAGTGACAGGGGCTCCCCGAGATACAGTGGAGCTGATGGACAGGTGGCATAAAGGGCCGGCATGTTGTCCAGTCTGTGGGGACAAGGGGGTGTCACAAGGGAGGGAGGTCTGAATCTGGGAGGAGGCATTTGAAGGAGCAGCTGGTGCCAAACCCAGTCACTGTCCCAGTGTGACCCTCCAATGCAGTCTGTGAATACACCTCAAACAAAGAAAAAGACGCTGCCTCGCGCCGGACTATCAAATTTACAGAGTTGGGTTGATAGGTCCAGCCAAGTCTCCCTCGGGTGCACTTATTAAAGATTATATAAATTCTTCTGACCACAGGCATTCAATGAGTCAGCGGGGAGTCTAGGCATGAGCTATTATCTTTTGGAGCTTCAAGAGAAAGAAAGAAACAACAGCTGTAATGTGACTGTTTTGTACGCACGCATGCATTTAGCAAGCCCACACAGTCTTGGAAGCAGCTACAATCAGAGCATTTTGAACAAGATTCCTTAAAAAAACTGAAGCAATGACTCACACAGATGAACATTTGTTAACTTTAACAGCCAAGTTGCATGTTTTTGTTGTTGCATAGCAAAAACAATACTGCCAGTCTTGTTCACCTAGACATGTAAGCAAATACCTTCAAAATTCTAAATAACAAAAAGTGTGACATGTCTAACAAGGCCCGTGTTTGTAATGGAACTCTCCTGACGTGTGTCTAATAAAAATCTACTCAGTAACAAAAGAACATTTGCAGACATACAATCTTGTTGTAATTTTGTGTTTTGGTGTTATGCACAAAACAGATATGTGGTTCAAGCAGAAAATGCCTTCATGTGTTTTCACTGGAGCTTCAAAGTGTAGGCTTGTTATTTGAAGGCTTTAATGGCTGGTGTTTGTGGAGGCGCTCATTCATTCATGCCAGTGAGGATCTGTGAGTGCCCCAGAAAATTATACTCTCTCAATAGATCAGCCAATTAGCCTTTATATTTGTCATTGATTTATTTAAAACAAGGGATCACTGATCTATTCATGCAAGGCCCTGTACCTCTCTCCTGCTATGACTACATCTTTAACCCTGATAAAGAATGGGGCTGGCTGCTTGCTCTTCCATCCATTTGTACTAATCAATGGAGGCTGTTCAGCGCAGACCCAGGGGGTCAGTGAAATTAAGTACCCCGCTCACACAGAGAGGGATCGGGCCAATGGATGAGCAGAGGGGTACAGGCAACCCCTCTGTTGCTTGGCAACTACTCCTGTTGGGTTCATCCTATATGCATGATTGCATCAGTTTAAGTCTTACCTACAAACAGGGCAAGTTATGAGAAAAAAGCACTAAACACCGTTAACTTAAGGAGAGACAACTTGTAAATGGATTTTGAAAGTTTCAAATTTAAATGAGACGCATTGTTGCGAGGAAGGTTTAAACAAAGGACGCAGGCTTACTCATAAACAAAAAATGTACTTTATATTTACAAAATATGACTTATTTTTGAAAAGCAGTTATTTTTATATATATACATGTGACAAAGCTCAATGATAGCTTTTCGGCCTCCAAACATGCATATTTTCCCTATAATTTATTTTTACTACATATTTTTCTTTCACTGAGGTGTAGTGTGTACAGTTTGCAGCTTGAACCATTTGGACAATAAGCTTTGCATATGCCTGTGTGACAGCTCAGTACATATTGACACGTGTAGGACTCATAGTGAAAGGTAAAGAATGTGTGGGTCAACTTAAGTTACTACATTAGTCTGTTTATTAGAGAGGCCCCATTTAAAACATTTTAACAATGAATGAACATTAATGGAAATTGTGCTCATTGTGAAGAGCATATTCCACAGAGCATCAGCAGAGGCCGCTTATATATCAAATAGCTTCTTATCAGTACTCTACAGGTTCTGGCTGGACAAGCACAATTAGCCAGCATTTAGTGCAGTGTATGAGGAGTGCACGCTCTGAGCATGAGGCCCATATCAACAGAACCAGGGATGACAGACAAGCTCTGCCGACAAAGACCTGATTGTGACAGCCACAGAAAAGTAGGTGAACAGGTAAAGAATCGGGTAGGACTGGTGTTCTCAGGGGCTTTGAGATGTTACTGATACTGAGAAGCCTGCAACATGACAATGCAGCAGCACAGTATGGGCAGAAGACACACTAGAAAGAGGAAAAACAGTTGCAATAAAAGTATTAAAAAGAAGTAAAAAAGTACAAGAAGACAAGTCTCTAAATTGGTTACTTTGCTTCTAGACTTTTACTAAGCCGTAAATCTAATGTTTGAACCTGGGACTTTGTAATGCAGCTGTGTGAACCAACTGTTTATATTTGCAGTCCGTCTATGCTGTGACTCACATGACTTATTCCAGAAGAGTGTTGGTTTCCCCTCATGTATTTTCACTATCAGTGCCATTCATTTTGGGGGGTATTTTTTTATAATTATTCATTCAGAATACAGTCTTAAAGTATATCTCAGATATGTCTTTGTTAAAGTGAATGGGAAAAAGTGAAGAAAGCCCTGTGTAATTGTAAGCTTGCTTTGAACAGGGCTAAAGATCTAGCTGTGTTTAGGCATGTCACCTGATTGCTTTTGTAAAATAGTATACCTTTACCTACTGACTTTTCTAGATCTCTGGCTGTTTCATGGCACGGCACTGATCCTGTTGATGTTCACGCTCCTCGCCAACACCACACTGACAGCTGACAGGGCACATAACAGCTATCGTTTCAATCACAGTCACTCATTCTGCGACGGGAAGCCTGCTGCAGGAGTGCTGTACACACAAGAGGGTTTCAAACCATCTCAGGCCAAGTTTTCATTGGCTCGTTTCCCTATTGCCATAATTCAATAGCAGTGGATCAGGTCTGTCCTGTGACTGAGCAGCTCAGAGATCTAGTTGATGCTGAACTTTCAACTCTACTTTTAACCCCAAGTGGCCTTGAGAGTGAAAACAAAATATGTACAAAATATGTATAGAATCCGTGTGTGAACTGCATAAAAAAACATGCTTATTTGCCAAGTGGCCATCAAAAATACAATAAGTGGAGAGCAAAAACGGCTACGCCTCTTTCTTCCTTCCAGCGGACTCAGTACAAAAAGCCGAAATTGACATGCAATCTTTTGAAATAGGTCATTACGAAAGAGACATGCTGAGAGGACGCCTAAGCCCCAAATCAATACATAAACGGTTATATTTAGTAAGAAGGTCATCAGAAGGAGTTATTAAGACTGAGTAGAGGCTGCTTTGATCGAGATAGATCCAAAATGTTCTCCCTGGTGAAAAATCCACCCCATAGAGAGTCTCACCCTCCTGGCTGCTCCAAATGTCATCATTCTGCCACAAGTCAAGGGCACAGTAATAACCTTTAAAGGGATACGTTGAGACTTTTTCAAGAGAGTAAAAAAAATGTCACAGAACTCAAGATTTTAGAAAGGAGACGTACCAAAGTTATCAAGTAAAACCAAAAATAGAGCTTGACTTTCTATTTAGGTCATGTAAGGCTTAAGTGGCCAATGTGGCAATGTGGAAAAAGTAACATTAGGATATTCAATTAGAATTGAATTTCGACACACAATAGGAGATAGAAATACATAGCAGATGTAGGCCTCGTTTTGTCAAGAATTCGAATAGACTTGATTTTTAACACTAGATATTTTGACAATTACCTTGCATTTCACCATATGGTCTGCTATTTCTTTGTGAGTCAAGCAAAAAGAAAAAAAAAAAAAAAAAACATAACCACATTAGTGAACCTGTCTAATGTATTCCAGGTGATGATGCTCCTCAGAGGGGGAGACTCTGGTGTATTTACACACAGTTATTTACCAGTGCTAAATAAAAACACACATGAAAACAATTTGGCCCTTTCTCTGCTCTGCCTGACGACGCGCACAATAAACCAGAACTGTGGTTTCAGCACGAAGTGAGCATTTCCCAGGCATTATTGCAGCATGGGCCAATCAACGCTCCGGAGTAAACACAGGGGGGTGGTTAATGTCTGCCTCAATAGTGTGGATGTGGGATTTCGCTTGTTGTTTCCATTGATTCTTCGTTTCTGTTTTCTCCACAGCAATAGTGTGTGCACTCAATTTATGTGTAAAGCAGGCTCATACTTTACAGTACGCCGTCCATTTGAAATATGTATTTTACTTTTCTTAAAACCTTTCAAAAATACTCACATTACACTCCCAGATAGGGAAATAATGCATTTCTATAATAAGTATAAGTATAATGAGTAAAATTCGATGAAGCTAATGTAATGCTTTGTCCACACCGCACGCTTTTCGGGCGTCAAAAACACGCCCAAAGCCCCTAGTTGGACGCTTGTGCCAACGCTTATCAAGACGCTCGGGCCTATATCCAGCCCATACACTTGAATAGAAGGACATTTGTGCTGGTGGCAAGTGGCTAGGCTAGGTTAGCCCGGTTAGCATTTACAATCGCCTACAGCTCATTATTGATGAAAAGTCTGCAATAAACCACAAATGCGCCAAGCCCGGCTCAGTGTGTGATCTTCACAAAGGCTGCTTTATTGCCGGCTTTATTGATGTTATTATGCATAATAGGCTACTTGTTTTTACTGGAGCTATCCGAGCTAGCTGTTAGCTGCAAATAGCGTATTAGCTCCGGAAAAAAAACGCTTGGCTCAGTGTGTGATCATTGTTCAACGGTTGCTTTGTGTAGATGGTGGTTTAATAAGCGAAGTCGTAATCTCGTAGTGCGTATGCGCAGCGCTTCCGGGCAAAGGTCAATTGGGATAAATGCGCTATCTCCCAGTAAACCCAATGTAAATATGCATGAATAAAGATTGTTTTACAGGCATAAAAAACTGTGGTACAGATCATCAAAAATATATTGAGGGTGAGTATCTGTGCTTCCACGAACATTTTGGACAAATATATTAGTTTTAATTTCCAATAGCAGGTGGCACAAGCTAAATTAAATATTGACTTATTGGGTGGGGAGATTCTTTCCTGAAAATTACACACTATATATGAATTGTACTATAGAAAAGTAGAAAGTAAGTCATCTTTACTTTTATACTGCACAATGCTTTGACCTACATGAACATGTTTTCTCTCAGCATTGTATGGGGGAGGAGGGATTACGAAGATTGTGTATGAAGGAAAGGCTAAATGGCATATGCCTAGAAGTTGAATAAATTCATGCAGCATAGGAAACAATAAACATACCCTGCAAAACATGTGCAATAGCACCTTATATGTGTCCTGTTCAATGATACTTTATATGTAATTTGTTGGATCTTTTCTGATAACGCACTCGGCCTTCAAGAAACTGTACTTCGTACTTGGCACTGAAGTAAAACATTTCCCTCACCATCCAAATGTATACAAACTGAAAGCTTTTCCTTGTTAATAATCCGACAGAATCAGAATCATAATTGGTTTTATTGACATTGAACAGGTTCACAAAGTAGGAATTTTCTTCAGAGCAATCGTGCAACATGAAACATAAAACGTAAATAATAAACTATAAACACTTTAAAACTTAAAAGGGCATACATAAAGTAGATCAAAAATAAAATGTGATAAACAACAACAAGCCATCTCCTTACGCCCCAGTCGCGGACTACAGTAGTGGCCCTACACTTCCAGACCCACGGTAAAGTCTGTCGCGGACATGATGCTATTTTCACTGATGTCACGGCACAAGCACATCGTAGATAGCCAGCAGCAAACTCCATCTATCTCGACGACCCGTTTCACTGAAGCAATTTTCGAGGGATCTGCCAGAGTTTCTCCGTCTTGTGTCTGCCCCCAACAAGTCCTCTAGCCACTTAGCGATAGCCCGCGTTTCCACACAAATAACTTCAAATTAGCAATTTGCAACATTGCGACTCATCTCTGTATCGTCCAACTGAGCCTCTCACACAGTTTAGTAAGTTTTGAATATCGTACAAACACATAACAAATAATTTAAACAACATTTATCTGCAGTCTCTCTTCTTCGTATATGCTTCTGCGCTGTCAAAACATCAAATGTATCCCGATTGATGTCTGAGCAATCCCATAATTCCTTGCGCCAATTGAGATTACGATTTCGCTTATTGACTTTATTTGTGCATAGTTTTTCATTTTCACATGATTGATCAGAGCTTTAGCTTGTAGCATTAGCTTTCTCCGGTGGGAATGCTACAGACATCATCAAGGCTCAAACACATTCCCAGTGCAGATCCACCGCCTGGGTGTTTAGGTAAAAGAAACACTGTTGTGTGTCTTTGTAAAAGTCCCAGAGCTGCTGTAGCTTCGGTTCACAACACGGTGAAGCTAAAATCCTCCATGACTCTGACTGGCCAGCATAGGATCTACACCGCCGGAGGCTCCACTCCACAAAACTGTTGGGGAAAGCTCCTGATTGGTCCACACTCGCACATTTCTCCAAAAAGCTGCAGAGGAGGCACGGGACGCACTCCAGGATCTCTCAAAGCTCCCTGAGGCGCATCCCCCATGTATTTTGAATGTATACCTGACACTTATGATGCGTTTGGTGTGAACACACCATAAGTGTAACGCTGCAGCTTCAAATGCTTGATAATAGTCCTACTAATGCACATACGATAAACGAACTGTGCAGATGCAAATGTATTTCTTTGAACTAAAGTAAAGATAAATATTAGGGAATTCATCTGACCAACTCTTCAATGCTGCTGGGACAACTGTCAGGATCCCCAATTCAAACAATGAATTTATTTTTTGCACTGTAATAATGTTAATGTAAATAATCACTCAAATAAATCCAATCAATCAATCAATCAATCAATCAATCAATCAATCAATCAATCAATCAATCAATCAATCAATCAATCAATAACATATCACCTAATTTGGTGTTCTGTTCGGAAATGTTTAAGTACAGTGTTATTGACAGTATTTCTCACATTTTGACAGCACTTAACCCCCACCTTATCCGAACACATTTTCTCCAGTTCGACCTTACCCAAATCTAAAAAATCTTCTTGAGAAAAAAGCATCAAAAGAGCGACAAAAACACAACAAGAAAAGCAACAAACACGCAGCAAAAAAAAAGATGAAAAAGTGACAAAAAACGCAACAAAACAGGCAACAAAAAAGTGATGCAAAAGAAACCACAAAGCGACAAAAACACAACATACAAGTGAAAACCACACAGCGGCAATGCGAGGAAAAATCGTAGCTCAGTTTTGTCGGTCTGAGCTTTCAAATGGGGCGTTACTCCTATAGGCTGTAAGCTCCAGTCTAGCTGCTTTTAGATTTGGGTAAAGCCGAACTGGAGAAAATGTGCTTGGTTAAGGCAGGGGGTTAAGAGATTAAATGAACTCTTAAACGGTTGAGGTACCTCTGATTTGTATAATAATATTTCTCAAAATCATCTTGAGGGCCAAAGGTTCTATGCTGGAAGGCCAGATTTGGCCCGCGGGCCTGACGTTATCTACCCCTGGTATAGAGAGATACTTCTCATCCACAATGATGGCAGTTACAAAGACGAGATAAGGATTTACCACGGATTGGGTTTTGGACTTTCATCTTCTGAAATGCGATTGCAATTGCAGCTATCCTTTGGTTGAACCCAGACCTTTACAATAGCTGGAAGAATGAGAAAGCATGTCAAGCCGCACCTCTCAAATGTGGAGGCTCGGTATTCCACAGAGAATGCTGAACGCCTCATTATAGTGAGTAATTTATTTGTCTAGCTGTTGCTCAAAGGCACAGGAGAAGAAAAAAAATATACCGTCCAGAATATTTGAGCCCATTTACAAAGCTGCTGAGCTGTCCCCTTGAGCAAAGGGAAAGAATGGATCCCACACAATTAATCCAGGCATAGGCTCCCACCCATATATATGCTCTTACTGACAACAAAGTGAGAGTAGTAGATGAAATAAACAGAAGAAATATAACGTTTTATTGCATTCAATCAAAACCTACCAATAGCTTAATAATGCCTCTTGATATTAGTAGCATACGATGCATGCGCTTTACCATAGTTATAAGCATTTGTGTTGGCTTTAAACATTTTGTTGTAATCTATTTTCATCAAGTGTTGACTTTATAGCTTATAACATTGAATTCTGTGCAACATCAGGTCAGCCTTAAACCAGCTGTGTCCAATTATCTAGCTCAGAAAATGTAATAAAATCAGAAATCTAAGCAGTCGAACAAAGTATTATTCACCTGTATTTAAGTTATGGATACACAGCAGGTCACTAAGCAAAGGAAACACAAAGCAGACCCGGAGTGCTGCCTCGCAACAGGAGATACCTTTGACTTGCTCCTTGGAAGTGTGAGCTCAATTTCAAAATAAATTCCTTTAAGAGACCTCCGATGGGAATAATAGCGGAAATATCTGCATAGCCAGCTAAACATCGTAGTTGACATTAGCGAGTGGATATCTAAACATTTTGGAATTAAAAACGCAAAGAAAAATAAATGATATACTTGGTTTGGTTGTTGACTTTGCTCTCAGCAGTGGGGGATTTGTTCTTATTTAGTGCACACTTGTCAAGATTAACAGTGAATTTGAGTACACTTTGCAGACTGTAGCACTGTGTACTTTTGGATTCTCAATCATGTTGATGAGTAGGTAATAAAGCGAGTGGGGATTTGTTTTAGAGACACCAAACAGACACAGAGATTTAAGCACGAGCAGTGACTCGCAGCGCCAGCCCAGCAGATCGCACAGATTTACTGCACCAGAGGAGACTCTGGATTTACAGCCTTCAAGCGTTTGGGCCCTCCAAATGTCCAAAAGGGCTATAAGAATGGGTTTGTTTGGCTGTCTATTTAAATCCCGAATTATGGATACTTGCAGTTTGTTTCATTCAAGTCCAAGAGCAATGGAACTTCCATAAAAGATCAAGTTGTAATTGAATTGAATTGAATTATTAATTCAACTAATAGGTACTATTTTCTTTGTGAAACTATATATACACTTGAATAAAAACACAATATTAGCTTGAACTGACAGGAATCCAAACGTTAACCTCGAAATCAGCTCTGGTTCTGGAAGTGGACGTTACAATCATTGTCCCCACAGACTTTTCAAAAAATTTAAATATCGAGAGTGTAAGAGGCTACACGGCAATGTGGTAACTGCTGACCACTGTGTGATAATTTCAATTGAAAGAAAATACCAGCTAATTTAATTACAATGAAAATGGTTTGTTATGCGAGTTATCACATGGATAATTTACTTCCATCGTTCTTTTAAATGTTTTCGCCTTCAAAAATCAATGGCAAAATGGAAGTAAAATGTACGTCCAAAACCAGAGCGAGTTTCAAGATGGGCTGGCTCAACTGGACTGTAAGCTCGAACACTTCTATCAGTGTCAAACCAAGTTGTGACAGCCCTATGAAGATCCTTTTGTATCTCTCCTATTCCAACTGGAGTGAAAGCATTCAGCACTGACAGGTGAATTCCAGAGCTCCACATGTCCTTGTTAGCATCACTCGTCCACGCCGCCCTTGTTTTCATCTTTCTCTACTCCCCATGTATCTCTCACCCGTGCAGCTGTTTAATACTAAATCATTTGAAATTCACCACAGAGGATCTCTCCAAAGTGCGATGTTTCTTATTTTAGAATCCATTATCATGCTCCAGCGTTGAGGAGAAATACCTATTCTGTGATTTACCGCACCGGCGCGGAGTCAGAGGGAGGCCAGTTGTGGAGTTGCGCAAGTGGAACCAACTGACGAATAATTTTAACAACCACGACGATATAGCAATGGAATTTGCACTATAAGCACAAAAGATCGCAGATGTACGCCACAGTGTAATCATACAGGATCTTCAGCTTGAAACTGCAAACAGACCACACCTGACTGTCAATTGTAAATCAACAAATGCTTGCAACCAGAAATTGCAAATGTAAGGAATGGCCAAGCAACTCGAGAGAATAGTGCCCATATAGGTCAACGGCACCCAACATAAGACACCAGAGTTTTCTTACAATGTTGACCGACTTCTAATACATCATCAGAGGAAACAAGGTCAGCGATACTCGAGAGGGATTCCTGCCTTTAGCACGAAGCGACCAATTGTTTCCCATTCTTTAACCAGACAGATGCTTGATCCATCAGGCTCCTTTAGCCACGGGACAGACGCGAATCCTCTAACGGGACCATGGAGAGAGAGCACAAGGGGATAATTTGACATCCCCTTGTGTCCCTGATGACGGGGAAGAGGCACATATGGAAGAGCTGCTTCCGTGCATGTGCCCTCTCCGTTATGTAAAGGCAGCCAGGCCTAGACAAGTTTCTCAGAAGCTTAATTTAGAGCAAAGACAGGTCTCACACCAGAACAACTTATGATTCTAGAATAACAGTCTATCATCAACTTTTACAGTGGAATTTCCGGTTCTCCGGATTCCCCTACTACTACAAACATGTACAATAGGCCAGGATGAATGAGAGTGTGTTTGAGAGTGTGAGTGTGGGACAAAGGACGGAAATTAACCCATGGCTACAATCTGGCATGGCGTGTTTACATGCATGAGTCCCATGTATGTTCATTAACATACACTGTCGCGACCAAATAAACATAATAAATAAATAAAATATTGTAACATCCAGGCTAGACAACACTGTGTTGTATTCTCTACAACAAAGTTGCCTCTATTCTAGATTACAGTAGGCTACTATAATTAAATGGACAAGGAAGTGGCCAAGCGTAATGATTATTGAGACCTTCCAAATGCTTTGTTTCAATAAGCCAAAATAACAAGTGTCTTGCTGATTTACTGAGCATATGTGGCATTGTTAGCACATTTGTGTTCATTTCAACATAAGAAGGTAAGGGAACTTTAGGAATATTTTTTCATAGCATAATATTCATTGTTTATGATTTTTACAACCAGTGTAAGGTGATCCAAATACTGTATCTAATCTAAAATTGATATAGAGTAATCAAAACAAACCATCATCTCCTAGGATATTAGTAAAAAGGCCACCATTGGAACTTGTCGTACCAGGCCGCATAACAGACCAACCAGGGTCTGTTTAGAAGATCTAAGTATAATACTAAGACTGACATTCAAAATATGTCAGAGAATGCTGATGGCGCCCATGTTGATTTACAAGTTCACAGGTCACGTTATCACATCTGCATATGACACATTTTCGTGAGGAATTACTCTATGTAGACATACAATAAATAACTAATGCTACTGGGTCTGGTATTTCAATTGCTGTCTTACAACCTTTATCTCTTGAGGATTGTCCAAAGCGTATTCAAACTGCCTCAACTGTAAAACCAAGAGGGGGAAAGAGATGGGAAAGAGGCACCTGGACACACTGAAAAGCCATCACAGCTGCGGCGCTCCCTGGAGCTTCCGTAAGCAAAACGACTTGTCTTATCCTTATCCTTGTGGTTTTGTCCTGGTTGGAGCATCCCTCTAAGGTGGCAACTATCAAACACACATCGACCCGGCTTTATTTTGTGCTAAAAAGATCAGTATGTAAATTAGCAAGCGCTGCCTTTTATGCTGAAATTGAGTCATGTTGTCGGCATGGCCATTTACCAGGCGAATGCTGCGGTAATGAACATCTGTTGGGAAAATAATGTTCAGCAAAACATTCATAGCTGCAGCCAGCAGCTAAAGCAGCCATTAATCTGAGGAAATAAGCAGAGCTTTTACTCTAGCATAACATTGTGAGGAGACCCATTATTTTTGACATTTCTCTCTTGCTTTCTCGCTCGCTCCTCCTTGCTTGTTATTACAGCTCAACGCAAAGCTGCCTTCATATCTGTTTGCTTACAGCGTATAAGCCTTGAGGGGTGCGTTTGTTTTGTTTTGCTTTGCGTCTCGTTCCGGCGCAGAGGACAGTCATTGGCGAGGCAGTTACCCCACGTGTGCGGTAAGTCAATTAGGCCCGCCATTATAAGACAGAAACACCAGGGGAAATAACGCCACAGATTTGACTGTGCTACACTGATTTCCAGCCCTCAAACCCTCTCCAGTTGTAACGCTGGTAATAATTGGAGATTCTGACGGAAGATTCGTTTCCTTCCGGTCCCTCCTCCCCTCTTCTCTCAATCCAATCTAGACTGCCTTGCTCACCTTCACACCCAGCCCCTCAACTCTCTTTATCTACAAGCACAGGGGTGAGAGACACTTTTCCTCCTTCCTACTCTAATTGCTCTGGGTGTAACGGTGCAAACCTGTATTGTGATTGTTTACTGCTGAGAATATACATGATTGGCTCTTACCGAGTGAATCGTAGATTACTGTATGTGCTGCACTGTGCTTTTCCCCTCCAGAAATGCAGACACAGCCCCTGGTATTCATACTGATTTGCTCCAAGTTTTCTAAAAATATTCTAGCATATCCGAATCCTCTCAAATCATGAAAATGTCAATGTATTTCATTCAACATAATAATGTTTGTCAATACAAACATTGACTTGGCCAATGTGGCTCAGTTCTTACATTTAAATCCTCTTGTGAGACTTTGCCATTTCTGTTGTCTCAAGTCAGTCAGTGAGCAAAAGTCAACACAAATATAAAAAATAAATAAAAACTCAATTATATGGTTCAGATAGTTTTTAATGAAGAAATGCTCTTTCCATTGAGCCACATGAACCTAACTCACATTGGTAAAGAAGCTATTTCTTGTGGCCCATAGCTCAAAATAGAGCGTCAATTCACACCAAAACTAACTTGACTTTTGGAGATGAGTAGAAATTAGCTAATTTTTCCAAGTCTGTCTCCACTGAAACACCATAGTGTGGTTGTCAAACCCCTTGAACTTCACTGAGAAGAAACTTCATCTTTCTTGTAAGACAATCACGCTGAAAAAGCTGCTGCAATTTGATGTAAGCACCGCTTCCACTATCAATATTTTGACATATTTCATGACAGCGTAATTATTTGCTGGGAGCCCCGCCAAGGCTTTAATTTCTACATGCCTAATTACACGTTTAGTTGAAGAGATCTTGGAACAAAGCAGTTGTTCCCATATTCATATTGCTTCACCGATACTCCCTTTCATCTAGCGTATCGTCTTAGCTCCATAATCCACCTATGAAAGAGGATATCTACCCAAAACCACAAACGGCATCTCTTACAAATCAATTCATTACAATATGGGCAAACCAAGATGCATCTCTCATGGACAAGCTAATTATCCAACTTCTGGCACTTGAAAGGAAGGCACTGACCACAGGTTTAACCAACCATATATATAGGCTTTCAGCGTTTAATAAGATGTCTACGGTACGCTGTCCATCAAAACAGGTCATTTTAGCAGATATAGGAAAACGTTTTGTAACGGGGGGCTGTATGTTTTCACACAAAACTCGTCAAACAGTTAATAGTGAGATTAATAGTTGTAATGTATTAGGGCTGAATAATTTAGTGACAATATCCAACTCCTAGCTACAGTATTAGCCACCTACAACTATACAAAAAAGAAAATGTATTATGCTTTTTTCAATCACATAGCACCAGTCTATAGCATACTACAATGATGACGTAACCTTCTGTTGGTCTGTATATGCAGTAAATTAAAATAACTGCCTTGAATAAAATCTCTCAAAATGGCTGTACTGAACGTCTTGAAATAGGCCTCTGTCTCTTTAAGAAGCTTTCCGACACGCCCCCTTCAGCACACTGCTGTGGCATTTAAACAACAACACTGTGTGGGGAGGGGGCTCTGCTGAGCTGAGGAGCAGTGGTTGGTGGCTTGGCTGGTGACAAAAGGTCCAGAGGCGTCTCCAGGAGGTGGGGGCGTTCCTAGGAGGACTGAGGCATAGCTACACCTAAAATGGCTGCCGTCTAAGTTTTTACTGATTACTCAAAAATACGTGAATGAGCCAAGGCAACACTCCAGGCATGTGTTTAATGAGGGAATGACATAATAACATGATATAAAGCTTGAAAAAGTCGATTTTACATAATACCCCCCTTTAAAATCATTTCTGTTTGATCCTCTACATTGCTTGAATGTACAGAAAATCTGAAAAACATACATTCAATATTATAAATCGAGATGCACACATAACAATCTCTCCCACATTCAGGTTTGCAGCGATGACTGCATTGTGGTATGTCCTCAATATGCAGTTAAAGGCAACGTAGGTTCAGACACAGCGCGTTTTGTTTAACCCGTAAGAGTGAATCCTACATACCCTTTCTCTAAATTATGTGCAGCCCTTGACTTGTAGCTATTGTGTGGAGCCATATAAAATCTCCATCTGTGGGTACCAATCCACAGCTGCAATCTCAGATAATGCAGTCTTCTCATAAAGCTTTAATGTGGACTCCAGGCGTCACATGATGGGTGGATACGGCGTGACGAAAAGGACAGTCCCAACCTCTCATACTGTACTGATTCTTTGAAATATGCTTATAAGATATGCTTTAATCCGTGTGCCTCAGCGATGGGCGCAGCATATGGCCAGTTACTCTAGATCTGGAGCATATAGCGTTGTGTTGCTGTATTTAGACGTAGAATGTAGACTCTTCTTCAAATATCTGTTTAGCTTTCGTGTTGAAAGGTAAGGCTGCTAAAGTGTGTGACATCAGCACTGGCAGACTCTCTACAGTATAGTCAAAAGTGATCCCATTTGGTATAATAAAAAGATTTGCAAATGCCAGCTAGAGTGGTTCCACTGCTCTCCTGTTAACGTGTGTATGTTTGCGAGTTCTATACCCTGTACTTCACATTACAAGCATGTATTTCTGTAGGAGGAACAGCGAGCCTCTATCCTCATTACCAGTCAGAGAATAGGCCTGGCTGTGTTTACAAAGCAGCACCCGGCATGTTCCTCCTCCCTGCTCACACACACACACACACACACACACACACACACACACACACACACAAGGGGGAAGTGTTGTAATTACAGCCTCACATACACCAGACAGCCATCAGAGGCACAGGTGGGAGGTTTGTTGTTCGGGGCTACAGCAGCGGGACTCCAGTCGGCAGGCTCTCGCTCGCTCACACTGCTACAAATGATGAGCATCCCAGCGCACGTTGACCAAATGCCACCTGCCACCGCACCGCTACAATTCACTATGGCACTATGTCTGCGGCACTGATGCTTCTGAAGCTCAAATCGATTTGCCTGCGAGAGGTGAAAATTGATATTGAAGATGGAGGCAATTTCGAAAAATGTCCTCTTTGTTCACCCGGATGAAGGAAGGCATTTCACCGACAGATTATAAGTGAAATTTTGTCGCTTTCAAAATGTCTGTGTTGGTTTCATATGAAAAAGGAGACAGCGGAACTGACAGAAATGCAATATTTGCCAACCTTTCTGTTGCATAAATATCCAGACAAAGTACTTTACAAAAATAGAATACAACAAAGGCATTCAAATTGTATGAAGAAGCATCTAAAATTAGAGACCTCAAAAAGACGATTCTTGTCGGTGAGCACTTTGATCAAACATACAAAACGCTCACTGTCAAGTTGTGATTTGTGACCGAACACCTGCAGTGACGCCCACATATCCCTTTTATCCGTCAGAATGAAAGAACTGTCCTGATTTCCAGCATGAATGCAGCTCTACATTCTCTGATCAACCCTTGACTAAAATTATCATCTGAATTGCTATATTCAGCAGTGTTTCTCAGTTGAGCACAAACTGGAAAAATGCTGACATTTAGATGGAAATAAAGTCTAATGTATATATATATTCACAGAAAGGATAAGCATAAGCATTTTCCTACATTGATATGTATGGAGCTATTTGTGGAATCACATGGGGGAGTTGAACCGATCGAGTTGAGATTGCTTAATGCCGTATGGAAGGGATTTAGTAGTGTTTGGATAGGCATTAAGCATGTCTGATTTCATTTTAAAACGTAAATACATACCTCGGCAAACCGTCCCGTTCTCAACAGCCTCATTCCCGGCTTTGCACATGCAGCGGCCAATCGGTACCATCCACTCTCCATCTCCGTTGCAGTAGAGCTTAATCGGCACGTCCACTTCCTCAGCATTAGGAATACAGACGCCTCTTGCAGCCACCAGGGAAGTACTCTCCGCCCCTGAGAGTGTTTCCTGGAACAATGCCCCGTTTGTGATGATCCTGGGGCACTTCCGGTAGAAGACGCGAACAGCTATCAGCGACATGCAGCCGCCATAGTCTTGGAAGGCCAGATAGAAGCCATTTTTGGAAACAGGGCCAAAACTTCTAACTTCTGTGTTTATCTTCATCACTCTGCCTCCTAAGTCGACCTGGGAGAAGCTCTCGTCGGCTGCGATGGTGTCAACTTTGATCCAGGGGTTCTCCATCCAGGGGGTGAGTGTCTGGTGGCCGTGTCCGAGTCGGATTCGTAGTAATACAGGTTGAACGTTTCTTTGCAGGAGCCCGGGACATTGGGGATACTACTGCAGTCCCGTACTGAGAACTTCATCTCCACATGGATGCGCTGGGCGCCCCGTCGGCGGATGTACTTGGTGCGCACCCAGTTGTTCTGGTTGGAGTCGAAAACATTACAGACCTGGTACGTCCTGATCGTGTTCATGTTCTCGTCGTAACCGCTCACCTCCTCCCACTGTAAAAGAGGAAGACGACAGAGGGAAATGAATTAGCAGGAGTACCGACAAAGCGAACTGACAGTAAACATTTACTTTAATACTTCAGAGAACTTGTAAAGCTGGCATTTAATCTCATACCCACTCTCTTTTATGTGATAGTGCTTGTGTTTTATTGGATTTTTATGAGGCACTTTCATTGCACCTTTATTAGTGTTTTTGTTGCCAAAGCTCTATCCATTGTATTATATTTTACCGCTGTTGTGAAGCCAGATTAGACTAACCAAGATTAATTCAGATGTACTACAAACCAAATATGTTTTTCTAGAGACCTAATAGCTTAACATTTTATAGAAACACATGTGTTGAATAACTTATGCTTAAAATCCAATCTCGTTTCTACCAACTTGGTCATATTGCTCAAATCTCCTCACACACATATTTCGAAAAATGCTTTTGAATTTGGAGCCAAGTCAAATGTCATGTGTTTTCTGACCACTCTTTTCTATTTAGCACCAGTTTGACTTTGTGCAAAACTAATGGGCGAAAACACACCGAGGTCAAAGCCACACGTTCAGATGAAAAATAATAACTTTTAGACACTGTTTACTTTACACCTATGTGATTATGCAGGTCCTTCCGAGTGTTACATCTGGTGTTTTTGCCTTTGGCCATAAACTACACAAGACGCTGTGTTCCCACTCAACTTGGAGGTCATAACCTTGACCCCGACGTCGCAGCCAAGAAAGAAAGTCTGTTCTTAACCCCCACGAGACACTTTGAATCAGCTGCAACCCCTGAGCGCCCCACCGCTATTCACTCTTCACTACACCGTTGATATAATTCCCCAAATTAGTGCCCGCTCATGAGGATTTTGACAGTTTTTGACGGGCTCGGGGAAGAAAATCACCCCCGCGTGTTACGGGGCGACCTCTATCAAACACCCTGGACTAATTACAACAGCTTTAGTTGGTAATTCCCATGTCTTAATTAATCACAGCTCAGCAAAGGCTTGACCCAGTGCCCGACCACTCTCAAAAGCCAACCCAAACAGAAAGGAAAGCATGCTTGGCTGAATCAAGTCAAGTAGGAAAATAAAAAAAAGTTATTTCAGACTGTTTTCACTGACATTAGATTAGAGCGAGTTTTGAGGCAGATCGACTGTGGTTCCCGTAAACTCTGTGTGAGAAATCAAAAGGCATTTAGTGGTCACGTGTGGCTGTCTCAATTCTTGGGAGCAGTTTAAAAATATCGGAAAGTGTAATCCATCTGCAATATCAAAAGCCGCTAAGCCACAGCAACACATTTCAGAAATGACAATTATTTTTATTTTTGGGCTTGCAAATCGTGTTTGATAGTTGATTTAAAAGGACAAAGCTGCTGTGTGGATTTAACATTCTGCGCGTGGATTAACCGACATGTCTCCAAAGCGCAGAGCTGCTGGGTCTTCTGGCCTGAGCTGGCAGACATCATCATCTCAGGTCATGCGCAGCCATTGACCTTCCCACTTGTTGAGAAGCAGTGGGGCGGCTGTGGGCCAATTAAAGCGGAGTGGACGGTCTGCCGCAGCCCGGGATAAAAACAGTTTAAAAACATGAATGCGGAGGCAGGTGGGGGTGGTCACTAATGAGAGACTCAGACAGGGGGGGAAAAACGCACAGGAAAGTGTTTGGTCCTGTATTTCGAAGGCGGGGGGGAAGGGGTGGCAGAAAGACCCCAAACAAAATGCGTTTTGATGGAGGGCCCCTTTTTGTCCTACCGTGGCTCTTAGCCCCGCTTTCATCACGGCCAGTGGAGGGAAGCAAATGGGGCATAATAAGAGCCTAACGATCAAGCTTCGAGTGTGAAATCAGAAGAAACGTCTTCATTTTCACAGCTTTGCACCCAGCGCCGGTGTGAAAAGGCTGGTCATGTGTTTTAAGTACGGAAAGTGGAGGTGGTGAGTGTCAGCAATGATTAGGGCCAGTCAGGACGAAGGCAAAGGAAGTAAAGTCTAGTTTTACTTTTTATATATAGAATAGCCTGTATGTTAACATTGGAGTTGCGATTTCACAGGTAGAAAAATCTGTGAAAGGAATCAGTCATTTTAACAGCAGTAAGTACAATGCAACACTCGTCATAGTAGAAATACAGTCATTTGCAGCCCTGAGAGAAAAAGTATATATTTTCTTTGCATTCAAACTTTCACTTCAGTGCTTGATCAACACAATATCCAGTACATCATCCATCACGTTTATGAGATACATTATATGAACTTGCAACTTTGAGTCGTCTAAAATGTCATCAAATCAAATACTCAGGGTAAGCAACAAGGAAAAACTTTTATTGTGGTGCACCAAATCTTCTTCTGTCCCCTGAAAGAACCCCATGCACACACAGCTTACTCTTGTGAGATTCAATGCATGACTACCTCCAAACAAAACCCCTCTCTTTTATGTTTTAATTACTCTTGTTGGGTCCCAGGCTTTAATAATCCTGTTTATACAACGTCAACACAGCCAAATGAGTTTTACTCTTTAGCATTCCTGGCAGGTGACGTGATTATGTTTCAGCACACAAACTTTCAAGGTAATGCCATAAATGTACCTGCTTTAACGCTTTTATCTCTATATGGTTACAAACTTTTACGCATTGGTGGAAGAGAAGGAGAAAATAAACATAAAGTAAAAATAGTCATATAAAATCCATAAACTGGCAAAAAAAAAATACAATGCTGTTAATAGTGTTCTTTTGTCGTACAGCTGACTTTTTGTTGTTGTAAAGTAAATTTGTTTTACCACCACAGAGTATGTTGTAAACACAGCAAAAAACAGACCTACTGTAGTTGCATGGTCTTCACCTATTTTTTAATTAAGCGATGAAAGTACAATGGCAAGGCAACTTTATTTATGCCGTGCATTTCGTACATAAGGCAACTCAATGGCCTAAAACACCAATCTAAATTAGTGCGGTTTACTTTTCAGCTGTACTTAGTGATTTTTTTTTTTTTTGACTAGGAGGATTGTGAGAGCTAGAAATGAGTTTGGGCAAATAAAAAAATGTCCCTGTTTGTGCAGGAAAAAGCAGCTTTAACTGACTGTAACATTATGTTGTGTCGCTTGTCAGTTGACGACCTGTCATTGTTGGAAATAGATTTATACCCCCACAGGTGCTTCTGTGTTATTACAGAATAAACGTATACTTTCATCTTCGTCAACAAAACCGCTCCAAACGGATGCTTCTCTCTATTGCCCTCTGGCATTTCCATAAAAACTGTAATTTATTTTAAGGAATGATGACGCTCCGGCAAACTGTAAACTACAAAAAGATGTATTTTTCTCTTGGAACAGACGATAATGTCAGACATGTAGGATCAGTTATCTCGTGAGATTGTGTTAAAGATGCAGGATATAGCATATACATTTTTTATCTATTGATAAGAATTAAAAACTGATTACCTTACAATAATATGTACAATTATTACAATAATTTGAGGAAATATTCTACTTTTTATTGTGACCCAAGTATTCAGATTCCATTGATTAAATGCTTAAACAAAAAGTTAAAGATAATAATAAACAAAAAGATGATATGCACATTTTTAGAATCAGGCGTCAACACAGAGGAATAAAAAGATGGATGTGAGTACTTCCTGAACACACATTAGTTTATTGCAATATGTACAATACATTCGCTGACACTCATTCACCTTATATTTCAGTATATTGTGGACAGCGGGGGTTATTGCCGTCCGGTTGACTTTCTCAGAGTTACATTCAAGCGGCACAGTTCAGCGACGCTCACTGACAATGAACTTCAGAATCAATATCTTCTAGTGCCTCTCCGGGGGAAGACGGGCCGAGTTCAGCTAACCTCCATAATACATCTCCGTGACAGCCGGTCCCCGCAAAGCCAACCGTAACACTGCGTCAAGGCCAAAGACAGCACTCCCCTTCACTCACGAAGTACTTGTGGAGATTCAACACTGGACTCCTCTATCACCACTAATTTCACCGTTGTCTGAAGAAAAGAGAGAGCGTTTACATGCATCGTCCAAATCCAAATTAATTTGCAGTAATGGCGGTAATGGATGGGCTGTCATGTTCAAGGGCATGCACTAAGGCAGGTATTTGAAAGGGGATTTTGAATGCAAACCTCAAAAGGGGTACAAGACAGAGGATAGAAGCGTAAAATAACCACAAAGTGTTCACTCTAAAAGCTTGGTTTTCTAAAGATGGGCACTTTCGAAGAGTCCTCTGCCAAACAAAGTGAAAAGTGACATCTGATGTAAATCTTGGAAGAGCTCATGTTTTTCTAATACTAAATCCAGGTTGTCTGAAGGTTTCTGTGTGGGCTGAGGCTAAGAGCCAATGGAAAGATATTCAGTCAGATTGCAAATTGGCCTCATTCTTTTAGGGCCAACGTTGTGAAGTGAAAACTAGTTTTATGAAAAATAACAATGCAGATGAGCTTTTACACCTCGCATTGACAGTTTCACATTGAACGCAAAAAAAAAAAGAAAACCCAGCAACACCAAAAATGACTAATATCAGTCAGAAGTGTCTGCGGGACAATTAAAGGGGGGGTATTATGCTTTTTTCAATCACATAGCACCAGTCTATAGCATACTACAATGATGACGTAACCTTCTGTTGGTCTGTATATGCAGTAAATTAAAATAACTGCCTTGAATAAAATTGCTCTCTCAAAATGGCTGTACTGAACGTCTTGAAATAGGCCTCTGTCTCTTTAAGAAGCTTTCCGACACGCCCCCTTCAGCACACTGCTGTGGCATCTAAACAACAACACTGTGCGGGGAGGGGGCTCTGCTGAGCTGAGGAGCAGTGGTTGGTGGCTTGGCTGGTGACAAAAGGTCCAGAGGCGTCTCCAGGAGGTGGGGGCGTTCCTAGGAGGACTGAGGCATTGCTACACCTAAAATGGCTGCCATCATAGTTTTTACTGATTACTCAAAAATAGGTGAATGAGCCAAGGCAACACTCCAGGCATGTGTTTAATGAGGGAATGACATAATAACATGATATAAAGCTTGAAAAAGTCAATTTTACATAATACCCCCCTTTAAACAAATCCTCAAAAAGCATTTACTTTCACCCGCAACTCCAAAGATCCCCTCTCGTTAGGTGCGTCACAATGAAATTAAATACAGGCTATTCTGAAGCGCCGCCGCATATCTTAAAGTCACAGTGCGAAACATTCCTGTCCCCGGATTGCTACGTGCATAACAAACATGGCAGCGATACCAGTGTGTGACCAAAATAAAGCATTTTGGAAAGCTAATGTTTGGCTGCCTGTAGTCAAAACAAAACTGCAGCATCTTCATGGAGAGGAGCAGATGATGTCCCGCTCCGAGGAAATGAGTCAGGTCTGAGGAGAGGCGGGCTTTTAGTTCGGGTGAAACGTTACACAGTGTGGTTTTAGTCATTATGAGACAAGGATCTGTGACTTCCCAAAGGTCTGTGTTTTTCACAGATGAAGAATGATTAATGTTCTGTGCAGAAAGACAACAAACCAAATGAAATAACACGCATTAGTGTTTATTAAGACGGCTTGTTTCTTTCAGGTGGGGAAATACATTGTGTTATTACTCTCTGTTTTGACAGCCTAGAGTAGTGTTGAAATGTTTTCCCACATCCGTCAAGGGCACTACCAAAGTCCCAATATAGCAGCACTCAAACACACCGTTCCCACACTTTCAACGCCGCACCAACCGTCTATTTATCACGGGTTTTTTTTTTTTGTCATTACATCGTATGAATTAACTTAGTCGTGCTTCACAACCCACAGCCTGCACTCCGCTCTCTATCACTGACAGAGCCAAATGAATTATTTACAGAAAAATCAAGCACCGAGAGAGAGGGGGAGAGAGACAGAGAGAGAGAGCGACCCAGTAGAAAACTCTGAGCAGCCGCACCGTCGCCCCATTTGCAGATGTGGGAAATGTGTCAGAGCAGGAGGAGTGCCTTCCCCCACAGGGACAGCATGGACAAATGACACCCACTCTCTGCATTCAATTACACCGGCACGGGCCTTGAGAGTGCAGGAGGCTCACTTTCAGAGGGGGACAGATACAAGCATAACCTTAACTGTCTGCTCAAGTCAGCTCCTATTACCACGGACCACTGCTAATGCACAACATGTGAAAGTACCGAAATGTTTCCATGCTTTAAAATATGATTATACTGTAATGGCATAATCGTGACATTTTAACAATTCCTTCAAAAGTCAGCAACACCGCAACTGGGAACTACTAGAGATGAGAATCAAACTGGATGTGTTCAATTTACATTACCATAGACTGCAAACCACAGTACCTTTTACTTTTAGTACAGATATTACCACTAGCCATTTATTGCTCTTTACCCTTTAACTGTACAGCACCACAGCAGTCTTCATCATAACGTTTTATACTTCTTTCAACAGATCAATATTTACAATTGATGGAGCCACCCGTGCTCGTTGTCTGCCCTCGATTCAGGCAGTGAGAGGGTCAGGAGCTTTGACCTGAGTTTTGCAGCTCCAGTTGAGATGAAAGACCTGACCACTTAACCCTGGTCCGCTCTGGTCCGCTGTTTGCTGTACAGTTATAGATAGATATTGAATATAACTATTCTACAAAACAAAGAGCGTTATGCTTAGATTCTCATCCTATAGTATAGATATCATCGGCACAAACAACAATCCTCACAATTCAGTCTTGTTTTTCTTTTCTTTTTTTTATGCAGAAATTGTCTTTTTATATTTAAATATCAATTATTTTATGTTATTATATAAATATATTATTATTTGTGTGTTACATTTGAACTTGATCTGAAATTAGCGGAAAGAACTTTACTGTACAGCGCCTTTCACAGACATGGTCACAAAGCACTTTACATGAGACAATTATTACTAGAAGAAGAAATTAAAGAATCATATAATAGGCCTATATGATCAAATATTGACAATATCCATATCATGACAAAACAAAAATGCATGACAATTTAAAACTTTGAAAGGTTCAGTTTTAGTTTTGATTTAGTCCTGTTTTCTTGATGCGTTTACATAAAAAAAAACAAATTGCTAACCGTTTTCGTCTAAGCATTATGGAATGAGATGGAGTAAAATATAGCAATAAAATTGTTATTGCAATATTCCAGACTATATCATCTACCCTCACAGCAGCCTTGGTAGACATACAGCAGTGGTTCACCAACTCATCCTTTCTATGAAATAAAAAGAAAACTGTCACTGAAAAAAAAAAAAAAAAAAAATATTAAACTGTCCAACGGTCCAATGTTCCTGAGACTGGCGAGGAGTTCAAGTATCTCGGGGTCACTCTGGATTCAACACTCTCCTTTAGAAAACACATTAAACTCACTGCGAATACAATAAAGTTTAATTTACAGAACTTCAAACAAATCAGGCCATTTATGACAATATATTCAGCAAAGATGTTTTTACATTCCATGATATTTTCACACATAGATTACTGTATTGCAACCCGGTCACTCAAATCCATAGAAACCCTCTTCAAAAAGTCCATAAAATCACTGCAAAATCCTGGAAAATTGCAGTGAAAATGTTGGATACATTTTTAAACTGTTGCCTTGTTTACAAAGCACTTCATGGTCTTGCCCCGCCCCCACTCTCTAACTACATTAAACCTAAAGTGGTGAGGGTTCTCCGCACCAGAGCTTCCTCTAGAGGAGAGGTGCAGATCCCTCACAGAAGAACAACATTTGGACAAACTGTGCTGTCCGTCAGAGGAGGTCAGTCTTGGTCATCTGAAAGTAAATCGGTCATGCACTCGTTTTAACTATAATGTAATTTGTATAGGTTTTTTTTTATATTGTGTTTTGTATGGATTATAGCAGTTTTGCTGTAATCTGGCACTTTTACAATTTGTGTACAACTTGTATATGATTGTTCATTAATGTGTGTTGTCCCGATCAAATAAATAAATATCAAATATCACTTTTTCTCTAAACATGCAGCCCTATCTTTTTCACATTTCAACTGGTTTACAACCAAACCCCCCTGAAGGTGCAGTTGAGTTAGTTGCTCGACTCTTTAGTGACGACATTTCGTGCTCAGTATTGTTACTCGTTGCTAAAGTATGTTTTATGTGGGCGGAGCAACGTTCACGAATCCATATGTTCACTGGAATCTCAGGTCAAAAGTTAGTCTATTTGGGAACCTGTGCATTACATCTTGGCTGTGTTTTTTAATAGGACAGATAAGTTATGTTATGAGTTTTTCTTCTTGACAAGAATAATAGAGTTTTCACTTGTCTGGCACAGTTACACCATTGCTTTACTTGTCATTTCACCTAATGAAAAAGAGGCACAGCTTGGCCATACATACAGCGAGATATTAAGATGATTTACAAAAGCTGAGATAGCGTTTAACATAAATCACCTTGTATCTGTTGTTTTATGGCGGTATTTGGACGACTGCCTTGCGCTTATAATGTGATAGCTGATGTTCATATATCTGGTTGTATAAAATGGATGATGTGACACATGCTTTCGTTTTGTTCGCGTTTCCATTATGAATATCATGTCACATTAGGATATATTTCACGACGCTACAGAGTGAGTGAAAGCCAAATGCTGGTGCGGCACTCTGCTGGATATCACTGATCCACTGGCTGAGTCCACATACAGCCACGCATGTGTGTAAGACAATAGCTTCTGTAGGGCACCTCTGGCTGTGAGGGTTATAGGCCAGTCTCAGAGTCTCCACACCTGTTGCCGTGGGCAGCAGGAGACAGACTTCGCCTACTGCCGCCGTGTGCTTTCCAATGTACCGCGCCAAACGCTCGTTAAAAAAAATGCGCAATGCCCACACAAACTGTAGGCCGAGTAATACCTGACTAAGTCCGGGGGCTCGGGAAGTGTGCGTTTCATTGTGCTCCAAGTCTGGGATAAAACCCGATTGTTAAGGGGATTTTCAGGAAGACGTGTGTAATATTTCATTGCATTAGCCAAGACACAGAAATGCTGTAGAATTTGGCGAGGATGTGTGAACATGAGATTATTGCAACTATTAGTATGTTTAATGGCACCCCAGTCCAATGGCTTTTGTCAGTGCAAATTTCACACGAGTTAAGCAAATTGTGCCAAAACAAGACTTTGATAAAATTACAAAATCAGAAATACAACATGGGTAAAATGGAGGGCGGGGAAAAAAATGTAACTTTCGCACACTTTCAGCAAAAAATGAGTAATGTCAGGTGGATGACCTCAATAAATGTGTGTTAAACTGTAGTTTCTCCGACTTACAATATGTGTACTATGTCTGCGATTGGTATCGCATAGTGTGATATTTTCAACTTGGCAATACATTTGCAGTACCATCCACTTGTCCTCCCTGCTAAGTTTTATTTTTATTTCAGCATTTTACAAAAATGACATGAGATCATGCTAAGATGAATAATAATATAAAATCATGATGATAAATATTGTAATATAAAATCGAAATGAATACAAAGTGGATTTCTCAATTTGTTAATTATTAAACTAAAACTTCAACACATGAGTGTATTGGATATTTTATCTTTCAAGTAATCCTTTTGGTAATGGTGGTGGAAATGAGCGCGTTCAAACTTCAGGTTGAACGAGAGAGTTGTCCTGAATATCCAAACATTTGGAAAGATGTTTCTTTTGGGCCATTTTTCCGAGGAGAATGATTAGTAATAATTGAAACCATATTAAAACAAAGCCATTAATTGAATAAAATTGGTAGCGTTTTCTTCTTTCTTTCTAAATGTGCCCACAAATAAGTGTACATAATTTTTCTCTTTCTTTTGGAATCTGTTTAAGAAGCCTAAATCCTGCGGTGAGAAAAAAGTGAAGGGGAGCGAGACTCTGGTTTTGGCTGGATTTGCGTAGGCCTGACTTCAATGTGGCTCAGAGGAACCCAAGCCTTGGCTAACCATGTGGAAACACAGTGCATCAAACAGCACCAAAGCACAGTGCAACACATACTGGAGCTATTTGTCTGGCTTAGGAATTCTGGGCTTAACAGTGTGGCTTTGGGACTGGTCGTTCCTTCTGTGAGAAGCAGTTCGGCCATGTTGCAACACAGACTCAGAGAATCTCGAAACATATTTTGGGTGCATATTGAAATGATAATAATAGGGTCATTTTGGTGACTGATTCATTGATTGCTCATTTTTTATGAAACAATTTTATCAATTGATATTTTTACCAACTTTCAACCACATGAAGCTAGGGAGCCGCTTGAGGCCTTATTACCCCCCAAAAAGATTTACACTACATGCTCTGTCTGAGTGATAAATCTTCTTCTCTCGGCACATAGCATGTTTTAGTGTCTCAGTTTATGAAAAAAAAAGATAACTAAAATAGTTGACAACTATTTATACTGTGGATTAGTTTCAGTTCTTCATGTGCCCCATAGTTGGTATTAGAATATTCAACCATTGCTAAGGCTTGAGTGTAGCTTTGACTCACTCTCACCAATAGACCAGATCGTTAATTGAGCTTTGACCTAAAGGTGAGATAGCAAAACCTGCACGGAGTAAATTGATCACAGGGGAGTGAGCCAATTTACTCATCTGCCTGCACTTTCTCAGAGACACTGATCAACTGTCCGCTGATGTCACTATGGTGATTTTTCTTCTGTTGAAATTATCGTTTTAGTACCTGTTGATTTTCAGAAAGTTGGCCAACATCCACCAAATCTATGGAAATATTTTAATGCAAGACATTTTGACTTATTTCCTCCAGCCCAAAGACATTGGAGAATATGCTTTTAAATGATTGCACAAAAAGTATTAATGCAGGCTTAACTGTGTTCCTGAAGAGGCTTGACAGTTGAAATAGGTGAATGAATGAAACACAAATAGCCTCTGGGGCAATAAAGGTTTTGATTCATTCAAAAAGCTAAATTCTTGAAATAGTTTGGACCAAAGTAGCTGTGACCCCACACTTCCTTTTATAGAAATGCCGTAGTCAAACACGGTGATAGGTTATAGATCTACCTGCTGTGCTCGGGAACACGTGGACGCGTCCGTCTGTCTCTCTGGCTGAGCACCACTCAGTCGCAGCTATACTGGCTTTGGTCAGAGCTCTGGTAAAGTCAGGCCAATTACATCCCAGAGGGACGGAGCTAAAATGCAGCAGCACTGATCTCTGAGGTAAAACTGAGGACAGTTCAGTGACACAAAACTGAAGTGCAATAAATTGCGTTATTCTATTTTTTTTTTTTAATCTTACGTCATTAATTAATTGAACAAGTCCCTACTTATCCCAGGTCACTGGCCAAGTACCACTGTTTCCTGATTTGTGGTGTCATCTGTTTAATATTGGATTAAATTGCGAGGCTTGGCTTGTGTCAGTGAAGGTTGTTTGACCATTCCTGAAGTCACTAATGTAAGCTTTGGATAGATAAAGCTGTGTTGAGGTGAAGTTTATGATAATAATAGTAATAATACTCACACTGTTGTCACTGGACCCTGACACTGGGTAGACCGTCCATCCCAGCTCCGCCGTCGCTGTGGTGGAGTCCATTAGTGTTTCTAAACAAAAAAGAAACAATAATTAGTTATTATAGTAGAGCAATGACATATAATAGCAACTCTAATGCACAATTTATTATTAGGTTTGGAAAACTATAGTAAAGAAATTAAAAGAATGTTTTATTTGAGTTTAGAGTTTAGAGTTTCATAACAAGACAAAAAAAGTCATCTTTGCCACTGTGACATCCACCAATCAACTGGAGAGAAACCCACAGCCTGTGCAGGCCTGTTCAGAAGAGGGGCAACCCTATAGCTATAGTGGATAATCCGTGGAAAGGAACACCTCTGGTAATTGGGGTCAAAAAGAATGTGCCTCTTGTCTGTCATGAGGTCCGCTGTAGACGACATTCCACCGATGTGACCCATTTGTCTATCAAAGGCTCAGCCAACCGTTCACGGCCAACTTCCTCGGCAACCAAAATAACCATGCACCGTAAACACTGCATCATGCCATCATTACCATAGAATACTAGAGAACACTGGCAACTAATAAGAACATGCATTATATAAGTACAAATTGGATCTTAAACGATACACTGCACATATGCCCATGCCGTCTCAAAATGTGCAGGATCAAAAAATGACATTGTGATGATCAAGTAGTGTCTCTTTTTAAAGTAATATTGCAGTAATCAGTGTGGACATTTTAGAGAGGAATTCTTAATATATTCTCAGGACTGCATAAAATCAAATAAAATCAACAGAGTTCAGAAAATACTTGGAACGCATTTTGTGAAAGTCTATTTACATTACACCGGGCTGACTCCTGAACCCCCCGTTAATGAATTTGTGCTGCTGTTTGGGGCCCTCTACATTAGTATAGGCAGAGTGAGCCGACAGCAGATGGAGAGGACATTCATCAGGTCGAAGGCGGCAGCTGCAGTTCTGAAATGCCACACAGGGATTTACAAAGTCCCCTGACGAACACAGTTTCTAAGCTCCCCCTAAGTCAGCCCCCAGTGTTGAAATATAACACTTTTGAGCAATTGTTCACTGCCGCCGCATTCATTTAGCCATATTAATTGTGCACTTTAGCCGAGGAGTGTCCCCAGGCTTAAAAATAGCTTTTCCCCATATATATACATTGTCCGGATTTCATTCAAGTCCATTGGAAAAAGCTGAATGGGTAATGTTGATAAAGTGTTGTTGATAAAGAGAGCGTCAATAAAAAAGGAGAAGAAAAAAAAGGTGACAAAAACGTGACGAACACGCAAAAAAGGAGAAGAAGAAAAAAAGCAACGAATAAAAGCGATGAAAGAGCAACAAAAACAACAAAAGAAACTACGAAAACACAACAAAAACACTGCAAAAGGAAAAGCAACAATAACACAATAAGAAATGGAACAAAAAAGTGAAAAAAAACATGACCAAAAAAACCCGACAAAAAAGCTTTAAAAATGTGAACAAAGTGGCGACACCGTGACAAAGAAGTTACAATCAGTTTTGTAGGTCTTAGCTTTCAAATGAGGTGCTACACTGACCTACAGGCTCTAAGCTTTTAGATTCAGGTAATGTCGATCTGGAGAAAATGCGCTTGGTTAAGGCAGGGATAAGAGGTTAATCAATCAAACCATTTTTGTTCCATGTCATTTCCATCACATAATGTTTAAGAACACAGCGATAAACAAACTGATCAATAATGAATTACAGATCATTTTCATCTTGCTAGAAATAAAAATGGTGCAACGGGCTGAGCAATTCGATGCTTTGCGCATTATCCGGATATTTTACCAACATTTCTCTGAGCATAACCATAAGCTCGGTTTCCCTGATTTATATCCCCCATCCAGCTCAGCTTCTTTTTAATTAACATCCTTTGCATGCTTGCGTTTATTCCTGGTCTCTCTGCTTACATTCCGCGTCTATCCACATGCGTAATCTAGATTTTCCCTCCTATTCACTTATCACAAAGCCCAAATCGTATAATTAGGCGGATGAAGCCGCAATTGAGCAGCTATTGATAACCTTTGTGCGTGTGAGACTCCAAGACGTGCGTGCTGTAGTCTGTATACGGTTGTTCGGCAGAGAAATGGTAATTATCCAGCGTAATGATAATGATAATTAGTGGAGGAGTAAAATGAGAATAATGAACCCCCTCTGCGGCGGCATGGGGAAAACTTGTGGGGGAACAGGAGAAAATTTCCCCCCGAAACAAAGAAAAGGAACGCCCCGGCCTTTGGCACGCACTTTCAGTTTCAGACCGTAGGTCACAAAAAGCATTCTGGGCTGCCTCATTGCTGATTGAACACATTTCTACTACGTACTAGGCTTGCCAAGCAGCTTTTACCACAATCCATGTTCTAACCATGAAAAGGAGAGATAGCTGAGCTGCAACCCCAACTCATAGCTCTCATAATATCTTCAGCACATCCATATTCTTCCAAACCAAGTCATAAAAGTGTATGCTCAAACATTCAGGTGAATAAATAATCAGACAGCAATAAAAATGCATTATTCTCTGTTAATTAACTATATATTCGTTTTTGCCAAATGTGCAGCTTTGGCAGACGGCAAAGTGACAGGGTGGGCTTCATAGAGATAAAGTGCTGATTTAGTCTCTTACTTCAAACAAATCCGGTCATTTATTAGCACACAAAAAGTCCATGCTCTATTTGTGTTATCTGTTGCCCCCTCACTGGACACGCAGAAAGACTGATCACTTTTCCTCCACGTGCTGTCGACAGCTCTGTTACAGCAGCCACAGACATCCATTTCCTCCCGCAGAGCAGAGCAGCACATAGCTCACAGCCTCTGCCTCTGCTCCACCCCCAGCCGAGCGGCCAAGCTCTCAGCTGGACCTGCGGGTTATTAATCTGAAGGAGGTCGGACCGCTCAGCTGACGGCAGCCCACTGCAGGAGACACTTATAGTGTTTGGAGCTGCACAGGACTGTTTGTATCATGGGCATTTGAGTTGTCCCACTACAGGGGCTGCCAAAGTTGCCCACTATTTCATCATGTTGAGGTCTTGGGGCTATCTAGAATCAGTATTTCCTTATATATTTTTTTGTTTATTTTATCCTATTTTATTTTATTTCTAAGTATCGTGTACTTTTTTTAAATACTATTTTTTATATTTAGACTGCAATACTTCCAGGGAAGGAAGTAATAAAAATGTAACTACCGGTACTCAAAATGTCAGGCCAAAGTGACTAAAAACCATGAAAATATGCATTTTCTTCTGTATATAAACTGTGAGCAGCCAGGGAGGCCATAAATATGCAAAGAGCTGTGCATCTGCGAAAGCTGCCTGGTGCAGAGTGCTTCCTCAGACACTTCCTGAGACTAAGGAGCGACTTCAGTGTGATGTGAGAGCTCTCTGCAGTGAGAGGCTGTCTGAAGTGACAGGAGAGAGAGAGAGGGGGTCAACACCATCTCCACACACTCTAAAGAAAGCAACAGCATTTTCAAAGAGCCATTCAAACAAGTGCAGATCACAGAGTGTAAGAATACAGCAAGGACGAAAATAAACATTTCACACAAACAAGCACATACAAAAGCTCCAGACAGGAAACTGGACTACTGTGCTCCAAAATCAAAGATATGTCCTTGTTCAAATCAATGTACTATATATAAGTAAATAAAGCAGAGCTTCTTTGTTTTGCAGAGTTTCAGAGTGTGCAGAGGTCTCCAGATGAAACATCTGACAAGCCTTGCTCTGTCCAAAGGCTCTGACAGACAGACGGCCAATTAGTTCAGAGGAGCAGACAGAACGCAGAGCGTGAGTGACGGATGGGGACATCTGACTGCCCCATGTGAACTCAGAGTTAAACCTACACTTCCAGGTCCTACCCCTCTCCTCTAGGGACAAACTGTGTGAATCTCCATGCTATTATCCCTGTCTGGATTCATAGCAGTGTTATTTTCAAGTTGTGTTCTTATTTAGATTATATAATTGTATCATCTTTAAATGTTATAAGAATTAATGCACATCCACAACTGGCAAAACAAATAAATCAATAGGCTACAGTTTAAGCATTTTGGGTATAATTCCTCTTTTATCATTGAATAATATTGAAATAGATGCTTTGGGACTTTTATGGCGTCATTACAGGAGAAAAAAACCACAGGATGCAGATGAGATTACTTTAGCAATGAATTTCAAATTTACCCCAGCTGTTTTAATGACTGTAACGACTAAATAAGAAAAAGTGCGATACAAATAAGCTTCCATTCCATAAGGTGAAGATAATTTTTAACCTAACCCTATTCTTTCAATCTACAAGGATTTGAAATGGTATTTCTCCACAGTGGACAACAGTTTGAGACTGCAGGTGGAAGCAGAGGGAGCAATGGGAGGAAGAGAGTTCAGCTTCCTGACAGCCTAATGTAAAAACTTGCCCTGACACATGATTTTTAGATAGTTGAAGTATGTACATTAAGAACACAACACTGTAAACTTAACAGCATAAGGGGAAGTGAGCGTGATTACAGGTCAGTCTCATCGCCACATCAGAGCTTGCGTGCAGTGTGTGTTCCTACAAAATGTATAGCATTGTATCACCACTGCCAGCCATTCTAAAGGTGCTTTGTGAAGCTCTATTCCATATTTCCATGTATTTCAACATTATAACTGAAAGCAATGTATGCAACAGCAAATGTGGGTCGACTGCAGGACACAGAGTAACATGAGTAAGCTGTTAATTGTTCTACAAACAGAAATCTATAATGTACCAGTGTGGATATCTGCTCAGATTAAGGGGTAAGGCAATGATACGGCCCACAGGGAGCCACGGACATGATTCATAACTTTAATGACGGACAGAGCTACTGTATGGCTCGCTGGAAAGAACAACATGCTGTGTCGTTTAGGGAAGAACTGGATCGAGGCAGCAGTCCGGAGAAACTCAACTCATCTGTCAACGCACGCTGGGGCCATTAAGGTAGAGCTCCCACCACTGTCACATTACAACACCATTCCTCCACCGTACAAATGAAGCCCTAATGCTTTTGTGGAGCGAGATCTCCAAGATGTTCTTTTTCCAGTCACTTGAAGAGTTAATGGCAGGTTGGCACGCAGACTGGGAGCGCCAAACAGTGTGTTAGACAGCATTGTGTCAGATGGGTTTATGCAGAGTGAAGGTTACAAAGTGCTGAGATGTCCCTGCAGTGATGATATTCCACAAGGTTAAGAGGAGAGACAGACCTGCCCCGATCTGATTAGATGATTGTCAGCATTTTGCATATCAAGATCAATTTAAAGTTGCTGCCTTTCAGTAATCCTTAAACTATTATGGGCGGACCTGCTTCAAGTAGTACTCAGGGTTTTGTACTTTTTCAGTTAGTTTTTGTTGTTGTTTTCAAACTACTTTAATCTATATTTTTGCCCAATTTTAGGCCTGATTTCGCCCATTATCGCTTGGTATAACCCAGTAATTCCTTGTTTAGGTCTGGTGGTATTCCTGGTGTGAAAAGTTTGAAAACCACTGGGCCAGCCAGAGAAATGATTAAAGCCAGAACTATCATCTGTGAATTTCTTTAATGCCATAAACTTGATAAAAAGCTGAAGATGTGTTGTCAGCAAAGTGGAGCTTCAACTCATCCAAGTAAAAACACTGTGATTTAACCTCTCAAAAACAACGCGCCATAACAAGTTAAATGCATACCATCACTATCTACCTCGCAGTCAGTTCATTTCCAAGGCAAAGAAAGACGAGAGAGGAAGTCGGATGGTTAGTTTTGGCAGCATTTGACGATGTGAGAACTATGTTACCACACACACACACACACACACACACACACACACACACACAAACCCTGATGCGCATGAAGCGGTGCACTCAGAAACTGTTGACAGAGAGATCCAACATGGCGCTCCCGGGGGCCCCACAGGCAGAATGTATGACAGTAATCTCTACAACCGCACTGTGCCGCGTTATCAGTCAGTGTACGTTAGCTTGTCAGCAGAGCCAAGAGGCAGTGGGCAAAAACAAATGGAAGTCCCGCAAAAAAACTGCTACTTGACATATACCCGCTAAATGTCAGATGCTTCAGCTCGTAATAGCCGCAATGCAGCGCTCCTGATAGCATTGTAATCACGGGCAATGCATCATAATCAGCCTCTCCTTCTCCCCGTCTCGTGATGTGTGCCGGCAATTAGCGGCACCTGTAAAAGTGTCGTTAGCTTAGTTCCGCCATTAAATTATAGCTAGTCCTGAATGACACCATATTTCAAGGCGCGGAGACATCAATCTGAGCTGTAAATTTGGAGAATGAGAAGCTGTCGCCGAGCCAATCAGGGGCGACGCTGGGCAAAAGCTGCCTAATAACTCCGGCGTAAAGGATTTTTACAAGTGCGCTTTTCCATATTTTTCCCAAATCTCGGACAACCCGCTGAGACCTGTTTAACACATCAGTGCGTTTCGGAAATTCTCCTGTGGAAAAAAATTCTGTAAAAATCGGGGGGCCCGAGTTTTTATTAGCGGCAGCTGAAGGGAACACGTGTATGATGTGAAGCAAGAGGCCGCACGCTACGAAGTGACGTTCATCTAGCGAAGCCATCACGTAAACTCCTCAAAATGAGCGTCGCAGTGTTCGGCGTGCCGTGCAAAAAAAAAAGAGGAAATACCTGCAGCAAAGTTAGAAACGGCAAAGTACAAATCGCTCTCCGTCAAAGTGGCAGCTTTTCAGATGTAACGACCAATTGACTTGATGGAAATAATGATAGCACGACTCACACGCCTTGCCCAGGAGCACAAAGGTAAGCATGGCTGATTAAACATCGGTATTTTTCTGTATTCTAATTGTTCTGTATGCTACAATTCTGCTATTGTATTTGATTATGCTGTAATGTTGCATAGTTTCTCGGGAATGTAGAAAAAAACAGCTCTGCGTAATACAAAATATGGGACTACGAGTTGCCAACAATATAAAATGCAATATTGTGGTGACTCTTTACAATTACATTTAGAGTATCCTGTGCCTGCACATCATTCTGGTATGTTTAAGCTACGTAATAGGGGTTTGTATTTGGTTCTAATTAGAGGTTGACCGATATGGGTTTTTCTCAGGCCGATGAAGATTTTTGGGGATTTTTATTAGCCGATGGCGATATGCGCGGCCGATATTTTTAATAAAACATAAAAAATGCATTTTATTACTTTAGGGGATTCAATCATAGTTTTTGTCCCAGCCTTGATTAGCTGTCGTTAGCATTAGCATACTGTTGCTAGCCGCAGCACTTTGCGCAGCGATCAAAATGCAATTGCAGAGGTTAAAACTAACTCAGCGATTGAATTCTCCAGGTACTGTGCTTCATGACATACAGCATGTCCATATTGACTGAGGTTTCGTGAAACATGTGTTTAACAGACTTGTAGCTAAACAGTTTCCATCGCGATGTTTCTCCGCTCCGACTTTAAAGCCTTGAGTCCAATATTACAGATGCAAAAGACGGGAAGTCTCTATCACTTTCGGTCCCGGAGGCTTTTCCCTGCACTAGATGTGCCCATAGCTGGTACAGTATTGTAAAATCCGATATGTTTGTTGACCTCTAGTTCTAATTGGTTGAAGTGGTATCTAAACTCCTCAGTCACAAATTGAGTCCCGCCCA
This sequence comes from Neogobius melanostomus, assembly GCA_007210695.1. Taxonomy (NCBI): domain Eukaryota; kingdom Metazoa; phylum Chordata; class Actinopteri; order Gobiiformes; family Gobiidae; genus Neogobius; species Neogobius melanostomus. The sequence continues at coordinate 1,963,460 of VHKM01000073.1, read as the reverse complement.
TGGATAAACACAAGGGTTGCTCCAGGAAAAAAAGGAGTCTCACAGTATATGATTGGCATGAATAAAACACATTGATACATTGACTCACGGTTGAAGAGGAGCTATTGGACAAAACCTGCTTTGTTGATTGCATACTGACATCGCTATTAATAACCCTGTGGCGTCCCACCTCACAGCTTAGTAGACACTTATCTCTGAGTGTGGTGCATAAGGACCATTTCCCCTTTTAATTTACCTTCATTAGATGATGCAGTCCCCCGGGAGGCTGGTAACCTCAGCTGTAATGACTGGCAGCACAGACTAATACTGGCTGGTGATAAACACAATGACAGTGAGATATGATGCTGAAAATTAATTAAGCGGAGTATCCAGAGTCCTCACTGCAGGGGAATAGTGTATAGGCCGTGCGCATGTAAAGTACTGTAAAAGACAAGCACCTAGTTTTACTGTGACGACCTGTCCTTGTTTGGCTGATAAAAGAGTTCTCCGGTAAGTTTGCGCTCAACTCTGGACTACATAATGCTGTCCAAGTCCAGTCATTAAAGTCTGACAAACAAATCTCGTTTATGGCCTATTCTACATCGTTTTAAAGAGCCTTTCATCCTCTAAGAGAGCCTTTTATAAGTCGGTAGTAAATTCCTGGGCCTGTGGTTCCTTGCGGTGGATCCTTATCATTTGAAGTTTAGCGATAGGCCTGAACTGTTGACCTGTCACAGCTGTGTGGTTCTGTTTCACTCTTAGAATGGTTCAATGGTGAACGTATATTTTAGAGAACATATGCATAGCTTTACTCACTGCCACTGGAAGAGGAAAATAATTTGAACGCCAAAAAAACTTTAAACGGTAAATATTTAGCACACATTTTGGTTTCCTAAGAACTGAACAGACAATTCTCACACATGTTTATTCTTTGGCAAAAATGTCCAAACATCTATTGGTGAGAACTTTGTGTGAATAATGGATTTTTACCACAACAAGAAACATCTGTGGGAAAAAAATCAGAAGATATAGACAAAATGTTGCAATATCATACAGTACATATTTCGAGATGCATCGATTGCAGTGAACCACTTCAACCTTTACCAGCCTGCATAGCACAGTCCTGGTTTGAGGTGCACAAGCTTCGAGACAGAAAGGGAAAGAGAACTATTGATGTGAGGGTCAAACTGGGAGACTTGATCTTACGCCAGTCGATGCTGTCTGTCTGCCAACACAGTCATCACATCAGAGACTCTGACAGCCCTGAGCTCTCCTTCACACTGCGCTAAAACAGCAGTCTAACCCAGCGCTTGACCCGTGCGAGTTGAAAATCTGTCAATAAACAGCTGAGCTATGCTATATGCAACCAAAAGATAAGAAGCCCAATATTAAAAATCTCTGCAGTATGTTGATAATGAGTTGTTAATCTGATTATAATGTATAGCCGTGTGGGTAAAAGTAGTCTGGTTTTAAGTACAAATAATACTAGCTCCCTGACTCTCCCCATGCAATCTATAAAGAGTAGTGCTTCACACAGACTGGATTTTTGTTCCGGATCAATCTGACTGGACAAATCACAGGTGGAAGGATGTACAAGCACCAAATTAAATACACATACACACAAATTAAAATCAACCAAATTCATTAACCAAATAATACAGTATAACAGTATATCTGTTGTTTCGACCTGTTTTGTCTGTGCCACTCTATATGTAAAATGATAGTTATACTGAGTTTAAGCATATTAAGCCCATTAATAGACAAATGAAAATATGGCAATGATTACTGAATGAGTAACATCTCACTACCAGTCCCAAGCCTTCATCTAATAGGGAAGATTACTTTAACAGGGGGGCGTCCAAACTTAAAACAAAGGTCAAATCAGTACTTTGGAGCAAACTGAAACTTATTTTGTGATCGACTTCAAATATCAAAACACGGTGCTGACAGTGACTCCCATTGGATTTTTAACATCTTTGATATCACTTGCTAGCCTGATCCCATCCTCCGTGGAGCAAGCTACCCCCTAATTCCACCCCACTTCTTTCAGAAGGACCACACATACAGAAAGGTTTTTCCCTCTTTTTCTGCAGGTTTGAAGAGTTATGATGAGGCTGTGACCTGAGGAGAGCTAAAAAAGTACAGGCAGTGCTTGGGCTTGCTCGCCTGGTGCACAACTGGGACCATTACTGCGTCCAATCAGGGCAACAAGAGGCCTTAGAATAACCCAAATATGGCTTACAGTACAACAGCCCTCGAGCCTTTGCAATCAACATGCTCTTAATCATTAACTGCACGGCACAGTGGAAGTGCTGTTGGCCGGCCATTAAGGCACTTTCAGAACTGTCTGTTTGTCAAACTAATATACACTGGGAGACATCGGACACCGCCACAGCACAAAACACCCTGCTAATGGTTTCATGGCGGTTAGCTGTGCCTGTGAGCAGGACAAGAACCAAGAAAAGATTGTGCTAATGGAAGAAAAACAATGTTACGCTGTGCCCAACTTTTAGGGAAGGAAATTAGGGGTGTAGTTTTTGTAACTAATTGTCAACAAATGTGGGCAATTTATCTCATACCAATGCCATGAAAAAAAAGCTCATTTTATTTCAGTATGCAATACTTATCACCTGATTTGCTTAATGAATTAGATGTGGATTTACAGCGCTGTTTAAGGATTTGGTTTATCGTAAAGGTGACTGTTGCGTTGTTCCAATAATCAATCCTTAAGTTCAACTTTTTAAACTCATTTTTATTAACACGCCATGTTCCTTTCTGGTCTATCATTCTGTCATTCTCGTAAGCTGTTCTCGCAATAGCTTGGTAACATCAGCTACAGTGACCAAGAAAAATACTGCACTTCTGTTGTCTTGAGGCATTTTTTGCAGATGTGCCTTTTCAACTTCTCTCAGTCAGCTCAGCAAACAAAAACATACTTTCTGTCAAAGTGATATGGCACATTGGCTTACACACTTTTCAAACACAGTCATGCTTTACGAGCCTGTCAGCTGAAACGTATTCAAAAAATGCACACCAAACATTATCTGTGATGCGTAATGTTAAAATGCCCTAAAGCCGAAGCCAAGAGTACGCCATGCTCGTGTAAAATGGTACAAATACAGCACTTTATTGTAATATTATATTATTTATATTTACTTCTACTCTTTTTTTTTTGTTACTTTATTTTTTTATTGTTTTTCGGTTTTAAACAACACAAACATGGACACTTGGGATATTAAAGTAAAACTTTACAAACAAATGATTTTAACAATGTGGCGCTGAAGTGAAATTGTCCATTTCTCCCATTTTTCTTGACACTGCTCTTCTTGAGTCCTCAGTCTATGGGTCAAAATCTCCATCTCCAAAATTCCATTCACAATTTGTAGCCAGTCTTTAGTTGTTGGTGTTTCTATTTTGTACCATTTTTTAGTAATAGCCTTTTTACAGGCTACTAACATATTTTCAGTAAATATTTATCATTTTTTTCCACATTACCCCCATGATGTATCCAAAATATATTTACTTCTACTCTTGCAATGTTTTGTTTATAGTTTCTTTTATTTCTTTCATTTTATATAATTTTACTTGGGCTGATATAGTGTACGCACAACCCAGTATGAGGATAGAATTATTATTATTATATAATATTACACTGCATTTAGTGTAATATTATAGTATAGTGCTTCTTGAGCTTCATACTGTCTGCCAAAATATTTAAAGCTTAATGTATAATGTGCCGTGGCATTCTAGTAATGTAAGAAAGTCTCAAAACTACACGAAATGTTACTATGCCTGTGATTTTGTCTGCTCACTGGCAAGATGTTGCTCTGAGTGTGAACAGGACCATCAGGCTGAGTGCACTGCACACAGCAGAGGAGTCTATCTAGACTTCACCTTTTGCCTATAACTCAAATGAATGTTTGCATAACAATCTGCAAGGCAAACATAGCATGTCTGGCTTATGTTAACTCAACACAGAGTCTTTGGTTTGTTCTGCTCTAAAGAATGCAAAGTCGTCGTCAGTCTGAAGCTGCCAGCAGTCCATCTGTTTGTTCGGTGGCTATTACGGCCACTTAGTGTGACAGTGCACTTTGTTTCTCTTATCTCCTGTGCAGCTAAAACGCACACAAGTGTTTGGGACGTCTGCTCAACCTTAGGTCTAGCTCTCCATGTTTACTCATGACACGCATCAAAGACAAACTGCTTTTGAGTGAACCATTGTAAAAAGGATACTTTAGGTTTTATGGTTTTATTCCCACAGGGGCAGAGACAAGGGGCATATTTCAACACCAAAGCCCAGGTCTGACTGGGAGCTCTGGAAGAACACATTTCTAAATGACCTGGTGTGGTTAAAGCCAGATAGCACCATCCATTAGCAGCAGTGAGAGATTAGATTGTCATGTTGGGACAATTCTCCTGGCACAAACTAGTTCCTCAATCCAGACGGGGTTTGGCGTTGCTATGGATACAGGCCAGTCAACGTTGACGTGAAATGAGCAGCAGTAGGGATCACTGGTCCTGAGTGACTGTCGGGACATTATAGTCATAAAGCATTGTAGTCGTACAGTGCGCGGAGAACTGTTTGAGGACTGGCGAGTGCTTCGGGTTTGTGTGGTACTCTGTGATGAAGGGTTAGGCTTTGCAAGTGATAAAGAGGCAAGTGTCAGAAGAAGTATTGGGGAAACAGAAGGGGCAGGGAGGAAGCTGACACTCTGTTGATAAAAAATTGGCCCGGAACAGCATTGCAACATGCTGTAGGTTTTGTTTGCAACAAAATCTCTTCACGGGGAAATTAACACAGCGGTCCAAAACATTAAGTTATGCCGACCAATTTGCGGAGAATGGTGTTTTGATAAGCACCTGCGTTTATGTGAATCAGGACAGAAAATTGACACAAACAACGAAACAAAGGAGGGAAAAATGACTGACGGAGAGGGCTGAGCAGAAACAGAGGAGGTGATTCACAGTTTTGGTGATGGGCTGGCATGCTAATCAGGGCTGAATGTGGTCCGAGGCAGGGTGAGAAGCGGGCTGGTGAGAGGGGCTATAGCGGGACAGTCATTTGCCACCATTCAACTCCCATCAATATCAGGGGCGATTAATGAGGGGCTAAAGGGGGTGTGGGCAGAGAGGGAGGGGGGCCGCGGCCAGGTGTCGGAGGAGCTCCAGAATGGGAATAAAGAGTTCAGAAGCAGTGATCCGCAAGGAATTCCAGTCGAGCGGCAACATGGGGTGGATGGAGGGGGGTGGGAGCGTCCCCCTTCTGCTCCATGCAAAGTCCAGCTATTTCTGAGTATTCCCAGAAATAGCTGGACTTTGGAGGCCTTGCTAGCTCCCTGACTCTCCCCATGCAATCTATAAAGACTAGTGCTTCATACAGACTGGATTTTTGTCCGGATCAATCTGACTGGACAAATCACAGGTGGAAGGATCAACAAGCACCGAATTAAATACACATTAAAATCAACCAAATTAATCTAGTCTATAGTCTTACACAAAGCATTCAAGAAATCTGTACAACCCTCTTGTCTTAATGTACTGCATGACTGATGATGATCAGAGGCTGTTGGTGCAGAATAAGAGTATGTATCTGAATGATGCATGGACTCCTGTAAAGCTTTGAAAAAGTTGTAAAAAAATGAGCCATTATTATAGTATTATTCATTTGAAACCCCCTGTTGGTCCTTCTTTTGTCCAAAAATCAATGTAGCGGTGTCCTAAACACCAGTGCGACCTTACACACAGACAGCACATCTCTCACAGAAGAAGAAGATCTTTATTCATATAGCGCCTTTCACAGACATGGTCACAGTGTTCAGACTGAGCCCTGATCTCCTCTCTGTTTCACACATGACTCTGGGCTCCACTCTTCTTGAACCGTCTCTGTCCCCAAAATATTTCAAAGTAGTATCATTGAGGCATTGACACAGGGCAATGGGTGCATGTCAAATTATTTCACTTTTACCATGTCAAACACACATTTCCCAGTCGTGTGTCGAGGGAAAGCTCCCCAAAGAAGGACCTCACCCCCAAACCAAAGGTTGACGCCACACCCACCTCAGACATCTTTAGTCGTCACAGATGTTAGGAAAACTGTAAAAGTTAAAGGGACTAGATGCAAGTTGGTCATTTTTATACTCACTACTGCCACCACAGGTCTTACGCATAACTGCAGCTTCTATATTAAGCTCGTGCATGACGGTACTTCGGACCCGAATCAACATCTTTTTGAGTGACTGCAGGATTTTAGAGGCAGTTGTGGTGAATAAGTCCAGGCTCATTCTACATACTGAACATGTAGGGACATAGCTGGAACATGTAAGGGGAAGAAAATACTTATTTTTTACATTTTTAAACTCTGTATAGTCCCTTTAAAAGGGCTTTTTATAACCAAGAAAAATACATTTGGACCTAATTCCAAGAGCCAAAAATTATTACACATTCATTGATTGAATTAGTCTCTTGGCTTATCTTTCCTGGGACAACACAACATGGCCCCAGCTTTTGTTGAGGTTTTGTCTAAATAGAAAAATTAAAAAAAACCTAATAACTGGTCAAATCAGAGTATGGGAGAAACACAACTATCGTATGGTGTTACCACTCATTAATGGCCTTTTTGCTCTGCGGTTGGGGGATAAAGAAGGGGAAGTTGGGCTTAATGTGCATCTGTGCTAAGTGTCTGCGTGAGAGTCTTTCTGACCGAAGGTTTAAAGGCTAAAATCATGTCTCTACTTTGAATAGTGCCCCTCCCAAAGAGAGGTCCTGGTATGGATCACAAAGGGTCATATTGTTTAGGCATGTGTGGGTCCTGGGCTGTGGTTTATTGTTGCCCGCTGTAGGAGCTGGGTGGTCAAGTGTGAATGGAGTGTATGGTGTTGAGTACACACAGAGGAAAGCATGAGTGAGTGTCTATGAGGGATAGACTTTGGGGAGTGAAGAAAAGATGATAGATGTGTCTGTGAGGGACTGACACTCGACAGTGTTGGCACAATTGTGGGGATTTTTGTAAGTGATTTAGCATCTGTTTGTTGAATATGCAATGGGAGACTACGGGCCAAAAGAAGCAACTTTGAGGGTCTATATTGTTGATTTTCAGAAAGTCTGAGGCACAACATAAAGTTTTAGAAAGTTTTAAATTAATGCTTTTCAATGCTTATACAACATTATTATTAAATGCTTTTACAACATTGTTATACTTTCTACAATCATAAAGGTTTATAAATGTTGTATTATAAACATTTGTTATTTCCCTATGTTTTTCTTTGAAACTATGGGCTTTAGGTGGGCTACACCCTGGACATTGGTCAGGTAGACAGACACAGGAATGTAAACCAAGATAAATATTGCAATATTTCATAAAATGTTGTTTAAACCAATTACTTTGAAAGATGCCGACATTCTTCAGCGTGTATTCATAAATAGTGCAATTCCAGATGGTGAACAATAGTGGTAAAAGTCTGTTATCAAGTTACCTGCAAAGTGGTTTAACATACGAGGCACAAGTGTCTATGGCTGTAGTACTGGGGGACCTGGGGGGTGGAGGTTTTGCAATACGCAGCAATGGAGGTGACCCTCCCTTGTTTGAAAGAGTCAGTGGCTCCTGTGACCGCGGGTTCTCATAGAGTCGAAGGGCAGCAGCAAACAACAGGGCAGCGTGTTAGGGCCGCATGCCTGTTTTAATTGTTTGCGAGGGGTGCCTCTGCTCTGAATGCAGACGAATCAATTCTGGGACATCAGCATCAAGCCACAAGCCCAATGTGAGGCGAGATGGAGCAGAACAGAGGGCGCACTGTACCCGCCCCGGTCTCTGGGAACTGAGTCAACAGCAGTAAAGTGTATTTCCTCCTCCATTTGTCTGTCTGTATGTCTCTTCTATCCCCACACCCCATTTGTCTTTCGCTGTTGTCTGTTTCTCATGACCCACACACAGGGAGAAGAAAGCCTCTTCCTCTGCAACTATTCACTATTTGCTCATGGCAGGATGTAATACCAGCTAACGGACAGCGCTGTGTAGAAAGTGGGAGAGTCTGTCTAAATGGCTTCTTCTGCCACTTCATTGTCTTGTTAAAACAGATGGAGAACAGGACGTTAGCTGGAAAAGCATGGCTACAAGCAAGAACTACATCACTGTTAAGTTGTTAACCATTACACACAAATGACAAACTATTCAACAAATAACTGGGAGTGAGCTGAAAGGGCTTCCTTGTGCTCTGTCACAGTGACCCACATCTTCAGTGGGACCGCTGTTTTAAAAGCAGTTAACCCGTAATGTTAAACAAACAGCCATAAAGTTAACATCTAGCCAGGGACACTGTGTTAGCCGTGAGCGCGTCGCGACTAAAGCGTGCACTCACCCAGAACAAAAGTAAATGGCACTGCCCGTTGTTAAGGTCTCGGGCTTAATCTAGCTTTGGCTATAAAAGAAGTTGTTAAAGATGTAGGCAGTCGCCGGACAATCTGTTGGCATGGCAACTCATTACAAAATTTGATTCAGTGCTGGATTTGTGTGACTTGATTTTTATGAGGTGTTTAGGCAATCGGAAAACTCTTGAGTCTTAAAAACAAAACAAGCTGTAACAGATGTGCATAACCAGAAAATGAAGTCAAAGACACAAGAGTTCCTGATTATTTTTGTCTTCTCAGTGCAACATTTGAGTGATATGGAAACTAGGCTACTGCTAACTGCTAACGTGACATAGTATGTTTTTGAGGGCAGGCAAACGTTACCAAAGCAAACATCAGAGGGAAAAGGGTGACGTGGGAGCACCCTGCCAGCAGCGCATCGTGTTGGAGGAAGTGTCTTTATGTACTGAGAGGCTGCCAGTCCACAGGAATCAGTGGATCAGTGCCTCGTGCTAAAGGCTAATGAGGTGAGAGCAGTTAAGATAAAGTCCCTCAGCCACTCTCGAAGCCGCAGTCTGCGTGGAAGATGGCCAAAGATATTCCAAAAGCACAGCCATATCTTAGATGGAATTGGCTTGCTGAAATGACGCACGTTTGCTGAGGTTTCCAGGACGTTTCAGAAGCCGCAGAATAATTTAAACCTTCACTCTGAGACGCGCTCGACCAGCCAAAACCAAGGACACCAGAGTCTTTCATACTTTCAAACCCGACATGCTATAGATAACACCGATCTGTCCAGTTTGTCTAGTAAATCCCTATCGTTGTTTGACAGCAGCTGAATTATGTTTGCTATACTTGGCTATGAAGACGTTTGTAAATGTGTGACCGTAGAAGCCTTTGTGTTCTTCTGTTGGTCACTTAGTCAAGCTTCAACAATCAACTACATTAAAACTAAACACAGGGGGCTCGGGGAACATTCATAATCTCTTTTAAAACCTTTATTTAGTATGGTAAAGTCTAATATTGGAGATGTTCTCATTTGTATTGTTAAAAAGTGTGTCATACATCTTACTGTAGAGATTATTCAGTATTGGCAAATTGACCATGGACCATTTTTATTAAGAGAAATGTAGAGGATCTGCATTAATTGTCTAAATACTTAGTTCACTTTGGAATTTTGTTTTTCCTTCATATTTTTCAAAACTTTCATTTATGCATTATTGTAGGTTGACGCACTTCTTTTTTTTTGTTTTTTAGAAAATAAGTTCATATAATTTTAGAATCAGACTGAAAAGAGGTGTTAACATTTCTGAACCCATTGGATATGTTTTGGTGGTAATCATGAGCTTCAACAAGTCAAAACTATAAATTGTGTGAATCGGGCTCAAGTGTGTTGGAGACAAAAGCAATGGTTGTTTTTAGGCAAACATCAGCTCACAAACGTGGCGTTGATTTGCAGACAGCGCAGTAATTCCAATGTGGGATTGGGCCCGTGCAAAAGGACTTAGGAGATCCCTGTTTCCCCGGTGACCCGGGGGAGTGTTAAAGGTGCCGCATTTCGACGGAGGCTAAAAGGTTAATTGAACCTCAGTGCAGCGCCGTCCTCTGTGTAATTTACAGTGATTAATGCTGGAAGGTTACACACGTTTACTGATTGTCCAAAGATTTACGTAATTAACCGCATCTGCGCAAAAGTGTAACTGTTGAAACGAAGGCCGCACAGAATTTCAAACTTCAGTTGTATTATTCTGGTGGTGTAGCCCTAATGAAAAACATGAAGCCTGGATGTGACCCACTATGTTACTGGATAGGAGTCTTTTATCAACAAAAGTATAAAGACTTGGCCAACAAACAGCTCACTCTCAAGGCCCAATGTTAATGCACGTTAATACATTGTGGCCAAGATCTTGGGGGGAAAAAGAGAAGTTACTCAGCATATAAAATGGTTTCTGTAGTTGTACAACGGCAGCTAATACTCCAAATATTTAAACCTCCTTGTTGACTGTGGCTTTCATATGTCATCTTTGGCAACTTTAAAGACAATTTCACTTTGAAGAGACATTTGCACCTCATCAAACATTCGATATAAATCTACCTCTGAGACTGGAGGGAGATGCACAACAGAAGAGAAGCAGACAAAAGATCATAGTGGCCTTTCTGCGTCTGGCAAACTCAGGCTCAACATACAAGTGTTTATTTTTTCCAGTTAAGTAGAATATGCAAATACAGATCATTGATGGACTGTTGTTGGTTATTGCTCTCTTAAAATGTGCTTTAGCAAATAAATGCGAGACATTAAGCTACGTTTGGCCGTGTTCAGAGGTCAGAGCTAAGTAAGTGCAAAGAGTGAGTTCCATATTGCAAGCTCCTTTCATGAGATGAGCCACAAAATGAAGCCATATACATTGATACTCTTTAAGCCTCAGTTGTTGAGTACTATACAATTTAATAGAGCCTTTATTTTCATGATATGGATGATCAAATTCCCAGAGCTACGTGTGGCCACAGCTTATCTTCACTGAAGTGTGTCACTGCATTAATTTGCTTGTGTGATCTGTGTTGAGTGTGGGGCTGCATACGTTGAGCACATTGTGCCAGCCATGTCCCGTGACCTTGTGTCTGTCTTTGTTTGACGCTGTGTATTCACAGCTCTGGACTGTTCTGGAGCTTTTTATTGATAATGAGGTTCATCTATTTCAATGGTGGAGTTCCTGATTTTGAGTCATGTCTTGTGTCATATTGCAGACAGCTATTCCAGCTAAGTATAAAATGAGTCTTTATGCTGTTAATGCAGGTGATGTCTATGGGTTGATATGAACATTCTGAGCTCTGAATCATTCTTAAATCATTCAGGTTACACAAATATATAACAACAAAGACCCAAATAACTCAGTTACAGAATATAATCTGCTCTATTGCACTATGAGGGATCTCCCCACTAGTATCTGCTGCTAACACTTACACTGTTGTTCCATGTCATATTGTTGATGTCTTTGTCATAGTTTAAATTAAATCCTCTTACGCATGCCCTTATAGTCGTATAGTCTTATAGTTTAAAGTTTTTATAGTTTATTATTTAACTAAGTTATGTGTTATATCTTTTATGTTTTATGTTTCTTGTTGCACAATAGGTAGCGTTCACGTGACATCACAACATTCTAAAGAGCCCATAGTTTAAAATTGAGGTGGAGGGCAACTGAAAATTCCATGGCCGTAACCATAGTAACGCTCAAAATGCAGATTTATGGTCTTAAATCATTGCTAATTTCTCTGTAATTACTGGGCCAATTCACATGAAACAAAAGCTGTCACAAAGTTCAAAGTCATATCCTCCAGCACATATGAACATATGTCTAATTATTTCCTCACAAAGGCGTCCAAAAGTGGAGACAATATTCAAAAACATGTGCTTGATGTTGGCCAGTAGAAAGGACTTTCAGCCATAAAATTCACATGTCAGGTTTGTGAATCCAATCACTGTCACATGAGGATCAGAGAAAACATTCGGACATTTTCTTTTTGGAAATTTCTTTCAAAAACTGTTTCTCTCCCATTGAGTTGTATTGGCACCTGCCCTCCAACTGAAATAGAATTCTATAACGTGAACGCAACCTATTGACCGAAAAAAAAAATACTAGTTGTGAACCTGTTCATAACCATGGCAATAAAACCAATTCTGATTCTGATTTATTGTGTAAATGAAAAAATGAATAAACTTGACATGGTGCAGTTGTCAAAACAAGACAACTGATTTCCACTGATTTCCACTGATTTCAACACATAAACTGACAGTGACTGTATTTCAGCCACCGTTTCCCCAGGAGAAAAACTCCAAAGTCACGTTTAAACAACCGCCCGTATAATTTCTGAGGGCATCATTTAGTACCAATTACAGCATAGTCGAGCTTGCCTTGCTTTAATTGTTATTTATGAGACTGTATTATTTTCTGAAAGTAACTTTGAAATATGCTCTGACCTTCACAACAGGACTTTGAGCTCACAGTAATGCATTCACACCTTTGGCTGATTTTATGCAAACGAGTCGCAAACTGAATATTTGATCAGACTTCTCTCGCCAAGGTTACGGCTGCAGATCCCTGCGTGACTCTTGTATTCATTTCTATTAGATTCTTCATGAGTGGTTCTCAATGTGTGGGTTTGGACTCAGGACCTAATTGACAGAGTTATGATCAACGCTTCAGTCAACTGAGCTGTAAGGAAACGTTTTGACACTTCTGTAGTTTGATGTATACTTTTGTTTGTTTGTAGTTTATTAACACTGGTAAAGTTATCAAGGTATGCAAAATATAAAGTTTCATCATAACATTACTGATTTACAAGAAGCAAAACTAAGATTTGCATAAAATTAGGAGGGAAATCTGTAAATGAACTGAATTGAAAACGTTTTTTGTTTCTTTCTTCTTCTTCTTTCTTTTTTCCAGATGAGTTCAAGTCCTCTCCATAATCTCATCTCTAAAAGCCACCGGAAAACTTCAAACCACCACTGCATTCTATCTATTCTTTTGGCATTTGTCTGTCTTTTGATTCACACTCGCACAAAAGTGTTTAAAATGCGGGAAATGCTTGACCATGCCACTGGCTTCTGCATAAACTCCTCTCTTGCTCCATTGTTCCGACTAATACCTTCATGTCTTTCAAAGTCCGCCCCTCCCCGCATCGCCATCGCAGACGAGAGACAAGGGACAACTCGGGCCTCATTATACACGGCTTCCACTCTAGTTCCCAAGATTAGGCAAATGAGCTTCCACGCACAGACTATAGACAGCGGACACGGACCCCGCTCCCCTTTTCGAGCTGCATTCTGACACTCACTAAGAACTGGCATTAGCCGGGGAACTCCTGCACACAAAGCACCAGGACCAGCCGTTACTTTTAACTGCGGGTAATTAGGCCTTCTTGTCTAAATTACATGTTTGCAATTGGACATGGTCGGGGAGGAAACACTTTAACAGCTTCTAACCAGGATAAATTTAGTTCAGTACTGTGCTGATGTGATTTCGATTAGATTGTCTGCTTTGAGGGAATGTTAAAGTGCAATCATGTGTAATTGGAAGGTGAGCATTTGTAAAACAGGGCTGGTCACATGTGGTTCTTTTTGTGGTGCCTACATTACGTTAAGTGCTCAGACACCTTTTAAAACGCAGTGTTCTCCATTTAGTTCGAACCCATTCAGATCTATTTGAGGAATAAAACTACAGGGGGAAAAAAAACACATTAAAAAGCCCATTCTGTTACAGTCCATTGGCCGTATAACATTGTGAACCCCCTCCACCTTAGACCTACGTGGCAGAGGGCTGTGGTTGAAAACTTTCCCTTACAGATGGTCCTGAGTTTAACTCCTAGACTAAGCAGGGTCTTTCTCTGTGGAGTTTATATGTCTGTGCTTTGGTTTCCTCTGTCGGCTTGTAATGAAAAATATAGCGCTCGAATTGAAAAGGCTGTTGCCGGTGCCAATATTGTCAAATGAAATGCCAAATGCCTGTTACTGCCTATTATTGCTAAACTAAATGCAGAGAAAAACAAATATGTATTTATGATGGTAGCGACATAAACGCAATTCTTGATATTATGGTATGGCACACAAACTACATCCAGCTCAGTGTAGGATTGTGGTCGTTTTTTTTTTTTTTTCCAATTGACTTGTGGTGCACAATAAATGCATTTCCAGGAGAAGCCCAGTTGTTTGCTATCAGATAATGAAATCTTCAATTTCCTACACAACCTAGTTACAGCCAGCCACAGAATGGTATTAAGCTTCAATGTGATGTGAAGTTGATTATGTTTCAAATCCACTAGACTCAAGGTCGTCAAACTTCAAACCTTGCCCGTTCCAACTCAGCTGAGAGACACTATTTATTTGAATGAGTAAAATCATATGTGTTATATTCCATTCAATGTAAAATATCTCTCTATTTGCAACTGAAAATTGCTATGCAAGGCTAAAGACTCACAGTGATATATGTGAACTCCAAGTCAAAATCATCAACCATACAGAGCAGCAATAACTTTCTTAAAACCATCTCCTCCATGCTGGGGTGCAGTGTTTGATCAGGAAATACAAGATGAAACACAAAATGAACTCCTTGACATTTGCTCCCAATTCGAAATGTTCCGCTGAAGAAAAAAAAAAAAAACTGTTCAATGTCTTTATCAAAAGTTGTGAGATTATAAGGTACAACTCCCAAGTCGCCTTAGCCTTGCATGCTGAATGGAAGCAGTGCTGCGAGGTCTCAAGACGCAATATTTCCCAAATCCTCACAGGGTTTTACCATCAGGCAAAAAGAAGGATACACAGTCTTTTCAGGATTGTATCCGGCTCGACGGACCAATGTTTTGGAATTGTAGGACTGAATAATGATTGTGGAATTCTTCATCCAATCAATACATCGATATCGGACAAAAAGCCAGGGCAGTTTAGGAAGGTTTACTGAAGTTCAATGTGTTACAAAGTCTGATAAGGTTACAAATATTGGTGATCTGAAAACACATTAGAACAACTGATTACTATGATATACACATAACTGAGCACCTAAATCATAACACTAAAAATTAGCTTAGCACAGATAACAAAAGAGAGAGTCAGAAACCAATAATTGTCTAAATATAATCTTAAACTATGCTAAAAATGTAATAACAGACATTTGCAACTGCCAACTGACTGTTAACTGACAGCTCAACTATCTTATATGGTGCTCCATTACCTAGCAACCATAAACTCCTCCCACCTGGTCAACTATTCAAGATTCAAGATTCAAGATTTCTCTCATCCTTAATTGTGGAGCGGGGGCGGGGGAAGAGGGGTGGGAGGGGAGGGGAGGGAGTTCAGCTTCCCGATAGCCTTGTGTATGATAGAGATCATTAATCATTAAAATATGTTTTAATGAAGAATTGAAGAATTGGCCAGAGAAATATTTCTGAAACATTAGTCAGCAGGTTCTTATGCTTTTCATATGACTTTTATTTAACCAGGGCTCAATGAGAACCAAGTCTCATTTACAACCTGGCCAAGAGGCAGCAACACAGCGACCAGAGCAATTAAAATTGTGCAAAAACATCTGCATTTATCCGCAGATCTCAGAAAGATCTTAAAGTAGAAAAAGGATCAAAGTTTCAATGACTTTTGCATAAAAATGTGTCAGCTATTACACACCTACTAAAGAAGGAGGACTCATGCTGTTTTCTTATTTACAAATGTGGAGCCCCATTTTTCGTTTTGCATGTTTTCACAGTCATGCAATCAACCAAGCCTTCAATCTGAATCCAGCATTTGGGTCCAGAGCCACCGGTGCAATAAAATCTCACAGAACAGAGAAACAGAAAGGATTAATAATATAGAGATAAATGGTTGCTCAGATTCACAAAGTGGACAAAGACAAATTGTCCCGAACCTGCGCTACTTAATGCACAGAGACATTGCAGCTCTTTCAAACTTGAACAAGACGTGTGACTCCTTAGCGACCAGCCAAGATAGTAACAATTTATCACAACTGGCCATTGGGGTGATGTACACTGGATTGCAGCCAAAACAGCACTTTGAAAAGAGAAAAGACACCTTTGGCTTTAAAAGGACCCATAAATCCTATTGATTGGAGTTAAATGTATTCATTTTGTGGGTACTGGCGATCACAGCAAGCAGCGTGTAAAGGGAAGGAAGAGATCAGTGCATACACAGCACAGCATGCAGTTTATTTTAGTTTGAGATTAAGTCAGAATATTGAGCTGTATAGTAAGCCATTAGGGTTTAGAAACGTACAAACTGGAAGCCGCAACGTGCACATCCTAAATACTAATTTTGCCAACCATTCATTTGAATCCCTCTAAAACAAAGCCAGAGACTGAACAACAGAGGACACCCAGTGGAGTGAACAGACACAGCTTGGCCACCACTTGGCTATTTTTAGATGATACTTATTGCATCGCCCCAACATTGCTTTATCATGAAAGATAGCTCAGTATGGAACTTCAACACGGCTCAGCGTGACCTTAATTATAACTACATACAGTAAATGTTGGGGAAATGCACTCGCTATGCAGTAAGTAACTTGTCACTGATTTGGAAGTCATGCAAAGTCAACTGCTGGGATAAATTATTTAATGACTGACTGACTTAGAAATAAATGAAATGAATTATATGTATCCACCAAGGGACTATGATAACGCACTAATCTGCCTCCATTTGCATGCTAGATCTCATTTTTGATGCATACTTGTACTTAGGATGGGACAAAGTGTTACACGTGTAGCTGTGCTGGCCAGTAATCCTTTCATTCTCTATTACTGCTTTATCAGCTGTGGTTCTGAATAGATAGTTGAACTCTCTACTTGACCATGGCCACTTTGGACAAACACGCCTTTTCGCTCAGAAATGAAAGCGCAACAAAAACAACTCCAAAATGACCCAGGTTGCCTTCTTAAATGTGCCACATCGAGTGGGTGCATCTACGCAAGCTAAAGAAGGCCAAATTCCCAGCAGCCCTGCTCGCAGATGATAAAAGTCCCAGTGTTAAACAAGGCCAGTGCTACTTGTGTTAACCCAATCCGACGCGCCACTAACTCGATTAAAAACAAGAAAGGAAGAGAAGAAAAACATGTCGAGGAGAAATTATAGGGCAACGTCTTCCCTTGTGGTTGGTGCACTATTGCCCAGGGAAATAACATTTAATGCTTCTGTATTTAGCTTTCGTATCTCTACAGGAGATGTGGAAGAAGTAGTCCAAATCCACGAGTATAAGAGCTTGAAATTGTGTCATCGCAGTACTCGAAATGCGCAACCTTTAAACCAATGTGGATTTTAAAATGTAAAATACCAGTCCACATTAAATTATTCTGACACGATCTAAGACGTAATTTTAGTGGCCCAGAAGCTAACGGAGTTGTTTCACGGTTCTTTTCTCTGTGTTTTTGTAAATATTGTTTTGGCCAATATTTCTCCACGGACGTTGTGTGCTAGCAACAAACAAAGCGGCTGATTCTGCCCACAACATTTTTACTCAAGTGGATGTAAGACGACTTCTTTAACCACCACACACTACACTACAAACTAAATTCAACCTCAAAGTAATCTTACATCATTTTAAATATGAAGGGTTGTTATTTTTCATTTTATTTTTTACTTCTTCACACGCTTGTTTCCTTATGACAGAGTAAATGTAAAGTGATGCTATTTTTACCCAGATTTATTAGATCTCTCACCGCTCTGGTAAATACCCCTAACGAAGGTGCTGAATATTTAAAAGCGCTCAGCTGTGGCAAGCATGTAGATTTTATAAGCTGCTTACCTATCTAAAGTAACGGTCGGAGGAGGCGATGGTGTGCTGATCATTGGAAAATTTGTTGAAGCAGGGATAAAATATTAAGTAAGGTAAGCTGGATATCATTCCTAAGGCGTGAAATGTTGAGGGGTGAGAGTGGAGCACTTTCTCTTTGGGACACTGAAGGGTTAAGATTGTGTAAATGCTACTTTTGGCCTTTTCGTCAGTACAAATAAGTATGTATAATGTTGAGACAGTATTGTACAAATGTAAACTAGCAGAGCTGAATGGAATACATTTCATGCCATTCATAAAATATTGTGTGTGGTGCTAGCACTCAACAGTGCAGGGAGACAAGGGCTGAACAATTTGTGGAATTTTACAGTTGCGTTAGTAAACTGTTGGTGTTAGTAATTACAGCATTTGCCAATAGCAAATTATATTCTGTTGCATCCGAAGCTAATCTTACCAATCCAAACATAGCTCCACACGAAACATAACAAAAAGAGACGCTTGACCCCATTTAGTTCTCTATTAAAAGCACATAAGATGGAAACACAAAGCCTCCCATCTGAGAGCAGGTAGGTTAACAATGAGGTCACATGACAACATGGCCCAGTGACCAAACTTTGCCCGAGGACAGCACATGCACATGCTTTGGTGCTTCAACTTCTCTGCACCGATCTCAACCAAGAACAAGAAGCCCGCACAGAGGGAGAAAATGACATGCTGACTGGTGCTTCCTCAACAAGGAGATTAGGTATGATTCTCCTCTCGTCTAATCATCATCTTCAGGGCTAGCTGTAATTTATTGCTATGGCTGTATTCTGCCAAGCACGTCCTGAGCAATCAGCACATTGCATACTGCTGCCGACAGCGAAAGGCCACTGCCGTCCCACTTCAAAATGAAAATAGTAGATTGTTGTATGTCCTTCCTTCGGCAAGTCCAGACCTTTTGAATATGCAAAAGGTCTGAGCATGTCTGAAAGTCCTTAAAGACTTGCATGGACCAATTTGCACTGTGTATCAAGGACGACAATCATTGTATAAACATTGTTTGTCTCTTTCTTTTGTTAGGTTGTACAACAGCTGTTTGAGATTAATAATGACTGTGAGAAATGCTGCAACAATATTATGACTAACCCTTGTGATAGTAGTTATTGGAAGTAACTTATCAGAGTTTAGAGACGGGTTCTAAACAAACAATGGTGTAATGACACAAATTCATGTCAGGAAAAGGTATTATGTGCCACAGGGTAATGGAGAATTCAACATTGCAAAACATTTTACTGAATAGCTCTACTCCAGCTAATGACACAGGGCAATGGGTGCATGTCAAGGTAGGTTAACTCACTCCGAGAATGGGTTACCAACCTACATACAGTGCATATGCTGTTTGCAGGAGCGAGAGATCCACAGTACAGATGGCTGTCGTTGAAATTCACACACGACTCCAACTGAGCCATGTAAAATCCAGTTGGCAGTCGCCGAGGGGCTTTAACGTCATGCAAGAAACGAGCAACATTATCACTGCTGCTACATAAAACAAATGAAAACATCAAAGGATTAACGGAACTAGGAACTACATCAAAGTCCAGGATGTTCCTCTATTTTTAATATGGATTACTCACTGGGGGAGGCTGGAGTGATGACACTTCCAATTCGCAACCTGATAGTTATTGCTTGTACTTTTTGTTTGTATTTTTGCCCAAATATTACATTTTCCAGAAAACGATGGCAGACACAAACTTGGAAAGAAATACAATGGAATATTTTGCTGCATTATGAATAACAGTCTTGTCCTTCTCAAAAGTCATCTTTGATTAATATTGTAAAATATTGCACACAACAATAACAAACTATAATCAAATCTTGCTTTCGTGGCATTATGAATGAATATTGGCTCACTATGCATTTGCAAAAGGCGTTTTGGCTCAATCATGTTCGCACCACACAAGTGTGCCAACATTTCAGCTCTCATTTCAGACTGATTACGAAAAGTGCAGGGGAAAGACTTGAAGAGTTCTTATGAAAAGTGGGTTGAATTCCTTTGCAGTGGCATTCAAAGCTGGACGTTATAAGAAAACACCGTTTTTTTTATTTGAGAACTGAAGCCAGTACAAATTGGTTCTCATGTTTGCAAAATATAACACAGACCAGAGGATTACCATTTATTAATAATACATTTTGACCCAGTTATCACTATACAGTATCTATCATACTGCTGAATGCCGATTATTATTATTATTGCATTTTACGAGTAGACAACTGCATTTTAATTAAATCCAATGCCTACATTCAGAAACAAGACACTTGGACAATAATCTTATTCACGCTTCTCGGAATCTACTTTCTATCTTAACTGCCTCCACTCCATATGTGTGTCAGCCTCCAGCCACAGCCTCTCCCTATTCACCCCTCCAACTACAACTAAATTCATGAAAAGGCTTCTACACTACTAGTAGATAAAACCATTAGGGAAGCATATCTTTCCAACATCTCAATGGCAAAGAAGAAAGCATCCATTGTTCTTTTACTGTAATCCAGATTTTGTTCACTGTGTTGCGACTCCACATTTTGTTAAACCCAGGGAGTTCAGGGGGAGGTAGCGTGAGGAGTGGCTGTAGCAGTGGGGATAGCATCGCTGACTTTGTGAATCGCTCCTGCGGGATGATCTCTGGAGAAGGTGCAAGGTTGTGTCAGAAGCGAAGCGTGGTTGGCTTTGAAACAAGACATTCATTACAGGGAGTCTCTGTAACTGCATCACGTAATTCCCACCAGCAGCGAAGGCAGTGCCGGTGGGGTCCGCAGGGGAGGTGGCAGTGCGCGCATCAGAACAGCATACTGGAGAGAAAAGGCGCTAAGAGATAGCCGTGGGGTAAGTGAGGGAAGCTAATTTCCAATTGAACAAAATGCAAAATGAACATAATGCAACCGTATGAAGAATAATAATTGACCTTGGTAAATGGTGATGTATCAACGTTTATTCCAGGAGTCACAAGTTAAAGTGCACTTGATTCAAATCTAAATAGTTAACATATATTCATTTAAAAAGACGTCCAAACCACAATTGGTTCTTGTGCAAATAGAGCTCGTGAAAAAACTGTGATATTTCTGTCACATTTCATTATAATAAACCAATTTTCTTTTTTTAATCTTTTTTTTATGTAAAATACTGACATTATTTTCAAATTAAAGCATTTGGACACTACACTGTATTACATGCATTCACCAGTAGTGACTCGACAGCTAACGTTATATATTGTTTTTAGCTCATCTTAGCCTATAGCCAGAAGCCGCAAAATGGCAGGTTTCCATGGTAATGTTAAATTTGTAACATTCCATTCTGAACGCTAAAGAAATGTTTGAAATCTTATGTTATGAACCACCGCCATCTTTGCTAATGACAGAAACAAAACATATATTAAACAAAACAGTGCACAGAATAGTCAAGATCAACTCATTAAACTGCTGTCATTAGTAGGGGTGTAACGGTTGAGCTCTCATGCCTCAGTACGGTTCGCGGTGCGACTCTCGATTCAGTGCATCACAGTGCAACTACAATATTTAAAAAACATATTAGCATAAAGAAGGATTGAGGCACTCTGTATTCCTTTGGTAGTTTTATTTTAAAAACCGCCAAAGCGTTTCGACTGTACTGAGTCTTCATCAGGGCACATACCCTCACAGGTGCACGGTGATTATTTATAACAGTGGGTCACGTGACGAACCTGGTCACATGACCAGACAAGGTGCTGTACATAACAAGAAAACAAAGATCCATATATGATGCATCATATAATGATTGATTCTTACTTATTCTTTCTTTACATAAAAAATGTTGTTGGTTTTGAAATAAAATTCTTAATGTTTATCATTAAGCAGTATTTATAGTCTCAGAATAAAATTGACAACGCTTTCTAATTTTTTAAAGCTGCTCTATAAAACAAAACAAAAAAGAAAACAAATTGTAGAGCTCTAAAAAAAAGACTAGCGTAGTGTTGGCCGTGTGCTCGTTACGTTTCAGTTTCGCTTTCCATATTCAGCAGCTAAAACACACACCTCAACACGTTTGATTTGAGGCTCCTGTTTTATCCAGATGAACGCAACTACTGTAAATATATATTTCTTTCTTTTCTTCCCTGCATTACTGACTTTCCACAATTTTCCATTCAATCAAGTCTTGGTCATTATCCAAATCTGTGAATAATTGTAGCTTCTGCTCTGTCTTGTCTTTGGCTTTCTTTGTCATTAGCCCAAGGACAACAGATGGAAACTAGCACCTTTGCTCTGGCATATACACCATAACTGTTGCAAATGTTCATTAAAATGGACTGCCTCCATTTAATTCAAATAAATAGACACACAGTGCGTACTACACTAATTCATCCAACGTCTGCCCTTTGTCTGAG
Organism: Neogobius melanostomus; assembly: GCA_007210695.1. Classification (NCBI taxonomy): domain Eukaryota; kingdom Metazoa; phylum Chordata; class Actinopteri; order Gobiiformes; family Gobiidae; genus Neogobius; species Neogobius melanostomus. The sequence goes on along the minus strand of VHKM01000073.1, from coordinate 1,941,454 downwards.
CAGAGTCAGTGAGGAGGCTCCTCTCTGTGCGCAGTGTCATACAGAACGATGGTTTCAGACACCCCATTAACTGCTTCAATTAGACCCGCTGCTTCTCACCTCCGTAAAATAGACTTAGCTCCTCCGAAGTGCCTGACATGTGCAAGTGTGAAAGGAAAAAAAAATATCACACACCATTGAGCGAACACATCTGGTACTGGCTGCCTGACACCTTCAAACAGAGCCACATATGGTTCTTTATGGCCACGGGCTCAATCATGTCCGCTCTGACAGCCCAGCAAAAGAACCCCAAATCATGTGGCAGCACTGAGGTCCTAATCCTGACATGGAGTGACAGGTAATGTATTTATATGAGCAGTGGCTTTTATATTCTAGTGGCTTCAGCTGTTAATATTTCACATTAGCGTGCAACTGACAGGTGCAGGTTGGTCCAACACATGGCGAAGCAGGTAAAGTTCGTTTTTTGTGGGATAAAGAGCCCGGAGCGAGACAAAGGAGGTAAACACAGCGGCAAACATTTACAAATGGGAGGATGAGGGCGAGCGTTTTACAAGGGCCCTTGAGCCACGCAGCACAAGAGCATGCTTCACAACACGCTTGAGTTCTACACACACTTCTTTTGTTGGTCAGAGGATTAGCTGTGGTTAATCGCTGATCACCTTGTTGAAAATGAATATATAAATGAATATAAAAAAGCCTCAAGAACAAGTGTTTGCATATAGTAAGTATATTCACAAGTTGCTGATCTTGTTCGTTTCTTCATTGTTGCACTACAGTGAACTGAAGTGTGGAAACAAAAAGGTGTGCTTTTGTCTTCTCTCATATTTGTCACAGCCTGTATGTGTTGATGAACCTAACGCGGTCACACCTGTCTGTCACATTTCCACCGGTATCACACGTGTTATTAACCACGATAACATTCTACCCATCTACCTCAGGGTGCCTATCTTTTTCTGTTCCAATAAGCAGGTTCTCTTACACCCAATCAAATTAGAGTTTGAGATATGTTTACATAAAAGTGTTATGAGCTATAACAAGAGTCTGTTTCATTAACTTTAAAATTACTGGGATATTACTGTAGCTTAAGCAAAGAACTGGGGCTAATGTGGTTATTATTATACAGGCGCTGCCCCAAAGCCCCAACCAGACTTCTTTCAAACCGCTTTAACACACATTCATAGATGTTTTATATCCGTATAGAAATGCTTGTCCAAGTGGTTCTTCCCAAACCAGCCATAGTTGGCTGATTCACATCCAGGGAGCTAAGAAATGTTATTCACCGCATTCCAAATTATTTTTAATTAGATTTTCTAAATTATCAACTCAAATGACTGTCAGCATAATTTTCAAGTCTTTAACTGTTAGAGGATATTGAATGTGATTGAAAATACCTCCCAGTTTTATTCAAAAATAAATATAGTAAAAAACTCAAAATCTACTGTTCCAAATTATTATGCAACTTGTAGTTTCAATACATTTTAAAGGTTGTAATTAACTAATAATGGTCATTTGTTGAATTTGCAGCATTAGGAGGTCATATTTACTGAAATCAAAAGCTATTTCAATCAAAAACATCTTAACAGGTCAAGTTATATTTTAACATAGGAGCCCTTCTTTGATAGCAGCTTCAAAATTCTTAAATCCATTAAACTTGTGAGTTTTTGAAGAGTTTCTGCTTGGATTTGTTAGCAAGATGTCAGAATAGCCTCCCAGAGCTGCTGTTTGGATGGAAACTGCCTCCCACCCTCATAGATGTTTGGCTTGAGGCTCCAAAGGTTCTCAATAGGGTCAGGGGAGTATGGGGTCCATATCATGAGTTTCTCTCCTTTGATGTCCATAGAAGCCAATGATGCAGAGATATTCTTTACAGCATGACATGGTGCGTTGTCTTGCATGAAGATGATTTTGTTTGGGAAAGCACGGTTCTTCTTTTTGTACCATGGAAGAAAGTGGTCAGTCAGAAACTCCACATATTTTTCAGAGGTCATTTTCACAACTTCAGGGAGCCTAAAGGGGCCGACCAGCTCTCTCCCCATGATTCTGGCTAAAAACATGACTCCGCCCCCTCCTTACTGACGTCACAGCCTTATTAGGACATGGTGGCCATTCACCAACCATCCACTACTCCATCCATCTGACCATCCAGGGTTACACGGCACTCATCAGTGAACAAGACAGTTTGAAAATGAGTCTTCATGTATTGCTGGACCCACTGCAGCCGTTTCTGCTCGTCAGCATTCAATTAACAGTTTGGGGGAGGCCTGATAGAAGGTTTATGCACAACTACAAGCCTCTGGAGTGTCCTATACCTTGATGTTCGAGAGACTCCAGAGGCACCAGCAGCTTCAAATACCTCTTTGCTGCTTTGTAGCAGCTGTTCTCTTAAGCTGATGTGTTTGTCTGGCAGAAACCGTCCTCATTGTGCCTTTATCTGCACAAATGTGTCTCTGAATCAGCCACAAATCTCTTAACAGTACAATGATTACGCTTAACGTGAAATATCAAAAGTTTTCATACCTAGTCCAAGGCATTCAACTATTTCACACTTTTCATCAGCAGAGAGATCCTTTTCCTTTCCCATATTGCTTGAACATGGTGATCTGCTTAATAATACGGAACATCCGTCTTCAGTAGTTTTTTCCTTAACTGGGCTTACCTGACAACTAATCATCCCAGGCGTCTGAGATTGATGTCAGTGATTCAAAGAGCCCTGAGACGCAATACCATCCATGAGTTTCATTGAAAATCTTTAGTTTTTAGTTTTTTACCTTTATGGCACTAAAATACAATTTGCATAATAATTTGGAACGCGGTGTAAAGGCTGAGGAGATGTTGAGTAGAGTTTGTAGTGGTTTTATATAAAACTGTTGCATTGATGATGGTGAGCCACAAGCAATTTGTGACCCTGACAAATAAAGTTTTGTCAAATTAAAATGCCAAATCATATTCAATCAATCACTACATTCTTTATCATTTCAAAACCATATTAAAATTGACATTGACTGAATACTATGAAAATTCAAAGAATGTAAAACACATTTACTCAACGTTAAGTGCTAATATTCATTTTCAAAACCAGCACTTTCAAAAGCAGGTTCATCAAAATGTAACCTCCTTCAATCTGTCACTGCCACCCATTAACATATAAAAGAGAAAGAGGAACAGTGAAAGAAAGCGTCAAAGCCAGTGACCAAACACAATCAGTTGGCTTCATGACCTATTTGTGTAAGTGCACTGATAAAACCTAAGAGATAAAGTATAACGGCGAGATAAAAGACCCTCATAAGGTTGACCTTGTGTTCACACGTTGAGTGAGTAATCCTGCTTCAAGCTTCTGCTTTTTATGTTAGTGCCGTAATTCTCCAAAAGCCTTCCAGCCCACGCTGCAGGTACAGTTAGTGTGTCTGAGTCAAAAAGAAAAAAAGGTCCAAGCATGCAGTGATTAGTGTAAGCTCAGGAGAAAATCTTTCTGCAGCATAATGGTTCTCAATTTCCATGTTTCCAAAAGGAGGACGAAGGTATTACAGGCAGAACCATGATCAAAGGGAAATAATACTGGTGAATGTGCTAGCGTGTTGAAAAAAATAAAGTTTGAAGAGAAAATAGGTTACACAATATAATCCTAGCTTTCCTTTCTGGGAAAAAATTAAGCTTGGAAACTACTTTTGCAATGTGAGTGGTATTTATATTTAGCTGATTGGACAGTATTGTGAAAGAGCCTGAAGAGCGAAGAGAGACTTTCGGCAAACTGCCTGAGTACGATATCGTATATACAGTAACTCTTTGGCCTTGGCTAAGCTAAATTACTATTGTTATTAAAGAGTGACAGTAAGTGACTATGTTTCCGATACATTTATAGATGGGAAAAATTCAGTGCACGTTACAATGTAATCCAAGTCTGCCCAGCTTTCTCCATGTGCGGTATTACTTTTAAATCACAGCAGGAAACAATGTAGCAAAGAACATTAGTACAATTATAAGTACATTTACTACGGAAAGGAGAAGTCTTCAATGTTTTGAAAACCTGGGGTCAAATTGTACCAGTGTATTCTATCACTCAGCAGCGTTATAAGCCCTGAGCGCAGTGCAACCTTAAGGTATGCCAAAACGTCACACAGCTGAAGATAGATAATCCCAAACATACTTTTCCAATCAGAGGAACAGGCAGGCCTCTTGACACTAACCCCATCAACTTCGTAAATGCGCTCTACTCCATACTGCTGCGGCTCCCCCAACCACTGCAAAGCGTCAAAGTGTTGCTAAAGCTAAAGTGGAGTGGAACAGCGCGCGGAGAGGGATCACAGTACTGGGTGGTACTCCGTCAGGCGCAGCGTGGGAGTAACAAGAACAGGCTTTTGAGCTACTCTCCTGCTGCTGGGGCCACCCATAACCACAACCATGTCGGCCACGCTATATGTACAACGCCTCACTAAAGTGCCATATATCATAAACTGTAATTTAGATTAGTCGAACATTTCTGAACATGCAGCAGATAAACAGTTGTGTCAGAACTCCAGCGTGAGAAAATGTTGCACGTAAGCTAAGGCATGGCTATAGTTATATTTGTAGAGCAGTATGTATGTTACACAACCAAAATTGCTATAAATGTACTACTATTTGTGCAGAATTTTAAATTATTTGTTCATTATAATAACATGGCTATTGGCTACTACTATAAATTAACAATGTTTTATTATTGTACAAAAGGCTTTAAATAAACGGTGGGTCAAGTGCTGAGCCACTGCTGAATAAAAACAATCAAGCCCTTTATTGACAAAATGCCTTCTTGTATTATGCGCAGATGAAAAACCTATTTGGACAGTATGAATGATAATATTGTATGTGTTTAACCCTATCATGTGACAATCATTCGCTGTTATTGGCCTCAGCTGGATCGGTAGATTGATTTCACACACACTGGAGGTCTCTGGGGCTCCTCTATGGATTTTGCAGCTGCCCTCCCGTATGATCTACTGTGATTTCACCACCAAAACGGTCCTGCCAGTGGACGCTGTGGAAAGCAGCCACACTACATCAGCTCCATCTATACCTGCTTCTGTTTTTGAACTCCTATTACACACAGTTTGTGTTGTGACCCCGTCCATACTTTATTTATCTCCAAGGACGTATTCTTGCCTTTACTCAACTTGGCCCATCTATCATGTGTATAACTGATAGTATGTCCACTTAAGGTTTACCATTAGCGTGGGACAATAAATTAAAGGTACAGGAGACATGTTCTTGTGGCATTAATAGAGTTCACCAAGTGTAGCATATGTCACTGATCGCCCCCAACACAAAGATTAACTTTCAGATAAGTGGATATAACTTAGGCTAATCTTACTCATCCAAATGGTACGTTAGCATTAGATTTTCTAAAGAGACCACAGATAGATGTGAAAACAAACGGTTCCCTTATTGGCTGTGCTTGGGGTATTGATTTGGAGTGGTCACCGGTTGTAGACTGTGCAAATGTAGACGTGATAACGATTGCAAATGCTTCTGTTGTTTATGAAAGGACACCATTTTTCCTATTCAAATTTAAAACCATCATGAATCAATACACTATCTCTGGCGTTGTAAATTGCTTAGTGCGGTTGAGAAGTCTGTAGTAATTGGACTACAGACGATTAAGCTGTAATACAAATGTTTATCCTGAGGCTGCATTAACCTCTTTCTCTGAAGATCAACCTCTGAACCCTCTGTTTGAGCAGTTCAACTGTAGCTAATATAGCTGTTTTACACTGCACTACTGCTATGCCTTTAAAGCCTATGTGTACACTGAGTGTTACAGGGAAAATGAGCTGTGGTTCTTTAAACCAACTGAGACCAATGCTTAATGCTAAATAATTCACATATTGGCAATAAAGGCAATATACAACTGCGTAACTTTTCCACTTGCTTCCGAATGATTTGATCAATTTAAAACATTTAGCATTTCATACAACTGATGCACAGCAAAAGGATAGAGAAACTTAAAGTATAGGCCACTCTTTTTTGTGTAAAACGTGCCTACATGTATTTTCCACCGGAGAAGATAATCTAGGGACCTGATCTATCTGTTATGGCTGCTAAAGCTTGCTGGGTCACTAACCAGAGCGACCCTCATCGGTTATAGAAGAGCAGAGCTTGTCTGCCCGCTGCACTAATCAGATAAAACATGTCGGCTTACAGGTCTGAGAGACCCACAGACCTGTTAAAGCCTGACTGCAGGCTGTGATACCCTCAAACTGAGAATACAAGGAGAAATAAAGATAATGAAAGGAACTGCTATATAATGTGCTCATTGTAAGAAGTCGTGCGGTGCAGTGACTAGTTTGCAAAGAAAAGAGGGGGAGGCGTGTTGGTGTGGCCTGTGGTGGACAGACGGCGTGGGTCAGAAAGAATCAGAAAACAAAAGGCTGGGTCACATGGCGCAGAGTCGCTGATAGATGTGAGCTACAGCGCGTGCATACGCAGCGGCTCAGGTAGAAAAGGCTTCTCTTTGTCATGCAGATGATAATCAGCCAAGCTTTGTCTCGGCCAATGGGCTGTGCTCCCAGCTAATACTGAGGGTTTGTGTTCTGCTCGCACAGGGAGAGTCACGTCACCTGAGCAGTGTGCACAGGCCTGACCACTCTCATCATACGCTCACCCCTTTATCTCTCTCTGTCTCCACATGAGGGGCTACTGTGAGGAGCTAACACTTTGTAAACGTTGATGAGTCAACGTTCACATGAAGGATGTGACAAGGCCCAGAGGGGGTCAAGCTGAGCAGGTCATCTGTTCTGATGGGCAAAGGCAGACACTTGTTTAACCACTTTCATAACACATAACCTTATATGCAAGTGACATTTGAAACTTAAAAAAAAACATTTTTTTGGACATATTAATGGAGTCAAGTTGCACTGAAATACTCTGAAATATGAATATAAGATTAAGGTTATGATGCTTTGTATTACACTATATATTCTCATATACAGCTGTACTGAAATGTGTCTTTTGCATTAGACCCAATCATAATAAGAAATATCTAAACTAGACACTATATAACATTTCAACATCATGCCTGATATTGCAAGGACAGATTGTTGTTACATTTACTTTGCAACAACTACATAGCACTCAGGACCTCTTTGAGTTAAGTGCAACTCAGTGTTGTCTCTCGGAACAAACACGTTTTTTTGTTTTGTTTTTCCAGAGGCAGCATATGAGACTTCCCGAACACACACATATAACAAAGAATTGATTTAGGAGCACCACATGAAGTGTGCGGAGTGAAATTTAGGCTAGTTGTTGCAGGGCAGATTGAAAGCTTGTTATGAACAAGGTCTGGAAATACACTTGACACTCCCCAAATGATTTCTATTCCCAGTGGGTCAGGATGAAACGGGCTCCTGCTAATAAATATGCCGTACCAAGAGAATAGGCATTACCAATTAACATGTGCTAATTAAGACAGCAGAATATGAGAACATCCTTGATCTAGATTCCTGTGTGAAACATCACAGAGGTTACAAAGAGGTAAAGAATTGATTTCCACAGCCCACAATATGACAGCTCTATTTCATATTTATTCAAATTTTGCTTTTACGGTTTTATTGGCTGTTAAAGCAAAAGACAGAAAAAACCTGGCTCTTGACATTGGCCTGCAACAGTCAGACACACACTACTTAAAATACGGAAAAGCCGGAAAAAAACGACCCGTCAGAAGTTGAATTAAGCTGTGCAATTAATCGAAATTAAATTATACACTGTTACTGTACACAATTCAATTACAAAAACAACAATCGCCCCAAAAGAGTAGAAGACAGCAACTTTAAAATGTACAAATCATCCACCGAAGCTTAAACCAGCTGATTCCAGTCGCACAGCGATCGATTAGCACATCTCTATTTGAACAACAGGCCAGGTCGCATAAATATTTTTCTGCCTAGATGTGGAAAATCCTGTGCAGTCATGGCAGAAACACCTATTATTGACCAACTCTTGGGTCACAGTCATAAAGTGGCCACAATCAGTCTCCCAAAGGACAAAATGAAACAAGAAATCAATGTGTTCACAAACACGCGTTCAGCTATTTTGATAGTTTACCTTCAAAGTAAAGGTAGATTTACACTGATATGTATGTAACACCCCCCTTCCAAGTAAAACAACGGGTACCAGCACTAATTGAATTTTGCATGCAGAGTGACAATGCCCAAGCCCTCGGCAGCGTGGATTAGGGTCTGAATAGAGACAGATTCTTTGTGAAAGCTTGCTGTGGCGGTTGGCGCGCTTGGCTCCCTGCATCTGCTCATGGGTGAATTGCAAAAACAGTGAATTGCATATGGTCACTTTTTTTTTTACCTTTATCTAATCCTATCGACTGTCTTTTGTTGGTCTTCAGTATAATGCTTCCATGTTACAGATTACACCATACAAAACCATTGCCAGCATATTTACATTTGAAAGGATTTTACCAAGCTTGGCCATATCTCGGAAACTGGCAATACAAAGATATGTAACTTGGTGCATTAATTCAAGTGACAAATCTGAATTGAAATAACATCATGTCGGGCTATGTTTGCCAACGTGATTTTCTACTGCGTGGGATACATTGCTTGAAGGAATGTGGCGCACATGCTGAAATGCAATCAAAATCGACAAGACTTTTTTTTTTAAAAGACGGCATGCTGTGAGCTCATTCTAACCCACTTCGCTGTTCTCTACAGTGGGCTGTGTCTCATTGTGTTCACTCAAATAAAAAGGAAAGAGTCTGGTATCAAAGTGATCCATCATCCGGCTGAAGCCACAACAACTCGCACACATGTCTGGGGGAGGCACTCGTCGCAACATAGCTACAACAAGCTGCCCATAAAATGTTTGCAATGCCACAACAAAAAGAGGGTAAATATTCAAACGAGCGCAAGTGAAGTTTGGAGAGCGAATGTATATTTCAATGTCAAGACAAGCCACTCTTAACACTCAGATTTCCTCCTTATTTAGGAGGTACAAGCACAAAATCTAATCAGTATCAAAAGATAATAATGAGAGAAATCTGACTTTTATTGTGACTTTTACTCATTTTTACAACAGAAAACAGTATTTTATTTTCCTGTATAGAAGGTCACCTCAGTTATTTTGGTTGTTAATAAGATAAAAAGGAAGTTACTACAGTAAATGTTTTTTCATGGACAATGACGTCTGACCTAATGCTACCTTCAGACAACTTTTGTTTTTCTGTGCACTAACTTAAAGAGACAACGTAGCAATAGTGTTCTGACTCAACAACACTCATCGACAATTTCAACTTGTCTCGCAATCACCAAGCCAGTATATACAAAAAAATTCCTAAATTATGATAAAAGATGTAAGATATAGTGTATAAAAACAAAGGTTTCCTCCAGCCACGTCAGAATGTCTTTTCAAATGTGGCCTTAAAATGACGTAGATGAATTATTAACAACTTTTCATTGTAAAGTGTATTCTTCAATGTAGTATCGCCTCTCAACAGTTTACAGAACGCTAGCGTGACATGGTGGCATGCATACACAATTTGATTTTTAATAATTCATATCTTGCGGGTGAACTTTGACATTAAGCACCGTCTGAATACTGAACCGTACCACTTTTGATCCTGTCATCAAACGACAGAGCCATACGAAGGAATGCCAGCTTGAATTAAATCGAAAAACAACGTCGCCAAATGTGTCAAAATGATTCAGCGATGAGCGTGGGACTGATGGTTACTGGATTATTTTTTCTCTTTTCCCCCGATTAAGATCTTGGTGACCTCTTTCTCACCCTTCACTTCTCACACGTAAGCCACCCTTACATCCCTATTGGATAGTCGACTAGCGTGAGTCACAGGGTAAAATGGAGCGAGGTCTCATCGGATTGGCTAATGGATAGGCGATTCCGCAACTTAAAGCATATTTCTTGATTTGAGCAAAAATATATACGCTAAAGCTACTAAGATACCGCCACAATTAATGAAGCACGAATTATGTGTGGTACAATATAAAACAACGACTTCAAGGCAATAAGAAACAAAAAGCCGCATCGAGGAGGATCGTCTTTTACATTTCATATAGAATTGGCCATTCTTATATTACAGAGACAGGAGAAACGCTACAACAACAGCCAACATGTTTACTGCTGGCTATACTGAGAGCAGGCTCAGACAGTTAACAATAGTTAAAAGTAAGAGTTGTGGTTTAAGATTTTTTTTTGTTTAATCTAACTTGAATTACTAATCTATCATTGGTCTCTGGTCTTTATATTTCTTTATATATCATGTTTACTTTTTACCTGCATTGTATATATATATATATATATATATATATATATATATATATATATATATATATATATATAGTTTTAAAAAATGTATTACCATTGAGTTGGCACACTATACAATTTTGAAATCTTTTTTACAAAATTTTGCAACATCAGGACAACCGATTACTGAAGTTGGTTACAGCAATTTATATATTTTTCTACTGTGGCTTAAACTAATTTCTTAGATGAATGTGCGTGGGCCGTAAAAAAAACTGTGTCTTCACAATCAAGCAAGTTAATGCCAGTTAAAGATACAAGTTAAAGTATCTTGACAACTTTGGAAAGAGAAAATCTTTAATGTCCAACTGAATTTAATTCTGATAAATAAAATTGTGGTTATTATACAATTGTAAGAACCTAGTTAAGTAGCTGTGTCAATTTGTCCAATTAAAAACCTAACTGAAGTGTAATTTAAGAGTACATAGGCTATGATCAGGTGGTGATCTGCACTAGTAAATGGGTCTCTGTAAGATAAAGTCAGATATCTTCCTCCAGTGTGCAGAGGCACAGGGGCCCAGTGTAAACACCTAGTTGAGATATTCAGCCAACCTGTTCCTTTGTGCGCAGAGCCACGCTGCCTGGCTGCCACACATCAGCTTGCCTGGCCATGCACCGCGTCCCAGAGTCTGTGAAGCCTATGCATGTGGTGAGATTTCTCACAGTGTGGTCATTTACTTCCAAAACCATACGCTGAACAGTTGAAAACATTATTCCACTATGGTTTGTGATGTATCCCTCGTTTTGTCACCGGTTGTTTGACAACTAACCCGGCGACACACCTCCATGCTCATACACGGGACATGTAGAATAATCTGTGAGGCGTTTTGAAGAATGGCTCAATAAACTAACCGTAAAACATGTTATTACGCGCGTAATTAACATTATAGTGACTGTAAACCTCCAGAGAAATATGAGCGTGTTTTGTGTCCCTGCATCATCACCGCTTGCCATTCATGAAGCGGCCAGATGCCGTATTCTAGTGCGTAAACGCGATGGTGTTTTATAGAGAAAAGAGAGGAAAGAGGGTAAATGTGAGTGTGTGTTCATATTACATTCAGAAAACGTCACCTCGTGCGCTTTGTTGTTTCAAACTCAAACCGGCGTGAGGATGCGGCGTTACGCTGTGATGGATGAAAACATAGCTTACCTTCAACTGCTATTACGGCCGGTATGGTCCATAATATCCATAGAATATCCATCATCGGTCACTTAAAAGGTCCAGACATTCAAATAAAATACGTCCTGGAAGCCATTGACAGTGAAAAAGCAGAGAAGGGACAGCCGCTCCGTCACCCCAATACAGCGATCCACGATAGCAGGGAAATCAACTCAAATCTGTACCAAGTTTGGGCGAAACCAAAATACGCAGACAGAGGGAGCTTCGCGCTACGCAGTTCTGCAGCAGCACATTGACGCACAACTCAACCCATTCAAACCACGGGCAACGAAATAAGTTATTTCAAATGTGTGATTAGCAAACCAAGGTTGACTGTGTTCGAATAATCTGAAGCAAACTGGGCAGAGAATCATTCGTCCCCTTGTGGCGCTACTTGAGGTCGCCCACCTGTCAATCACAGAAGGACAGTCCTCTCTGCCTCCGCCGTACCGATAATTAAATGTTGGGGACCTGTGGGGCATTTATGAAAGAAGGAATCTCAAGGCTGCACCGCTGCTTCTCAAACCACAGGGCTGTCCTGTTTACTGTCTGAAAAGATGTGTGCGCCATGACGCTAGAACAGGTCGTGGTGGTGGCGGGGACTATTCAAAGTAAGTGCACGCTTTTATCTTTCTGTGCGTACGAACTCACTTTTCCATGATCTATCTACATTGTTGAATTTCAAACAAAATAATTCTACTTTGAATAATTGGTGACAAAACGCTTATTGTAAGAATGTGTTTAGTAGTTGTTTACGCACACTTTTATGACAGGCCTGTTCTTGTGCAAAGAGCCTAATGAATCACAACCTGAAGACTCCACGTTGCTCTAGGTTAAAACACTTTACATGCTCATACTTTCTCAGCAAGTTGCAGCATTTTGGCATATTGAACTATGCTGCATTATTCTGACATATTCTTATACGTCTTGGTTAAATATCTGGAACCTATAATGTAAAACTAATGGATGAACAGTTCACCATCTTATTTAGAGATTTTGCTCAGACTTTGACATAGACTTGTTCCCTGGTAAATGCTTGATTTTTAAAATGATTCAACTTGTGACTCTATAAAAATATGATCAACTCAATTTGTAATTTCATTTGGCATTAAAACATTATAAATACATGAATACATGAATAAATAAAGACATACTTTGTGCAGTATAATCAATTGTAGTATTTAATGAATCTATTTATTTTACACACAGTAAGTAATGGCTACATCTTTGCTCATTGTAAAAACAGTACTTTCAGCTAATAAAATATACTAATTGGATGTTTTTATGTATTATTTCTATTTTTCCCCACTTAAAGCGGACAGCTCTTGGTGAAACTGGCATCACATGAGAGGTCCCGTGTGACATGAACGGTCCATTTTGTCAATCCCTCGTTCATTTCCAACAACATCAGCCAAAAACAGCCAAAGCCAAAGTGAAATGCGACTTCCTCCAGGTTCAAAACTTTCCTTCCTGTGCTTTCACATCACTATAAAACTATAATCAGTTGATGTAGCGCTGGCTCAAACAGCTGGGCCCCATAACTTCTACAGTTATTCTTATATGCTGTGTTTGCAATACAGTGATTTAAGTTGGCAGATATTCTGGGAAAGCACAGGCTTCTGACATTTAGACATTTAACAGCCAATTATTCTGAAAGTTTTAATCACATGAAGAAATATGTCATAAAGTCCATTATAATATTCATTTTTAAGCTGAAAACACTTTGCTTTGCATAGCTTCAAATGTTACTTTAGTGACAATTGCATTTATTTATTTATGCTTTATGCTTTATTAGAAATAGATCAATTCGATTCAGTCTTTAGCTTAAATGCATAAAAATATTGTGTATGGCTTTTTTATTTTCAATATTTGTAAAAACACCAATTCAATAAGCCTATTTTTTTTTTTTTTTTTTTTACTATAGGCTCTTCTCAAGCGCAAGTAAGCGTTCCTCCTAGTGCTTTTTTTTTTGTGATGCAATTTTTATTGATTTGTGCATCTTTTCAGTTTTTCTCCTAGTGCTTTAAATTTAAAAACACTTTCCAACAAAATTATCTGGTCAAGGTTTTTTTGTGTCCATTATTAAATTAAAAAAAATTATAATTCCTTCCTTAAACACCCAAATAAACATATTTTGATTCATTTCAATTATAATTAGTGATTATTGCTAAAACAAAATAAAAAAGTGTCAAGCAATTTCGTTTCGCTCAAGATTTTTATTTATGTTTTATTTTTTTGATTGACATTATAAAAAGTAATATACAGAAACGATATAAAATGCGTTTGTATCACGGTCTAAAACGCAAAAACAGTTCAGCGGATCTGAAAATTGCATGTGTCCATTTTTTATTCCAACTACGTTACATTAAAATCAAAAGCAAAGGCCAGAGACCCCAGAGCAAAGACTCTAAAAGTATTGGCTTCATGTTGCTTTTATAACACGACCAGGCCAGACTTAGAGAGAACAAACAGCTGTGTTCGTCTGGATTTATAGCTCACTGGGAGCAAGTAAAATGTATGTGCGCAGATGCCCTACGGTTATACAGCCTCTAAATCAGCCTAATAGAAGAATTGCCTATAAATTATTTGTCATCAAACATGCCTCGCTTGTTATGTAGCTCTGCGTCGGGCCCATGCGGCTAAGACTCTCGTGGGTTAAATGAGCCGGGCCTGATTTATCTGCCTCCACTGAGTTTGACTGTATTGATTCCAGGTCAGTTGTTGGGCTGACTTCAGGCCCAGGTGACTCCACAGATGGAGGGAAGGCACAAAACGGAGAGAGAGAGACAAGGCCCTGTAATAATGAGTTCCATACAAGACAAGTATCGATGGGAGATATGTAGAGGCAAATGGTAACACTCCCTGATATTGCTTACAGAATGATATAGTTGAAGCATGCTGTCATAATGGTGCTGTAATGTGTGCGTAATGGAAAGCAGAGAGCAGAATATGAAGAACCCTTCTCATATTTTGTTGGCAAAGAAAGATATTGCAGCAGAGCTGGAACAACGCAAATATATATATATTATATATATATATATATATCTATATATATATATATATATATATATATATATATATATATTTCTCTTTCAAATTTATAAGGCATTAAACGCACTGATGGATTCTTACAATCCCTCAGTACGTCTATGAAAACAGAAGGAAACATATTTCAGAATAGCATCACTGTATTTGTTTCATGCTGACGTACGTTTGCCTTACTTGTCATTTTTAGACTTGTTATAATATTTGGAAATTAAGTATGAATTACAACTAAATCGAATAAGAAAATAAATTAACTGTCCCGAAAATTAATGAAACTTAATGTCCTAAACATGTATGTCAGGTTGTCTGATGGACTAATACATAACATTACTTCATAAATGTACAGATTATGCAGAGGCACATTATTGTTATGTCAGTGTTCCTGAGCACCACACTACATTTACCTCACATTTAATAAACGCATTTATTTTCCTATTTATCCTGCATTTGTTGAAGCAACTGCTTCTTTCAACAACAGCTCCCCCCAGAGGTCAAAAGCTGCATATTCTCTGTAAAAACCATCGGCACAAATATTTCATTAGCCTATAGTAAACTCTGCCGGAAGGACTCTGTTGATTTAATTCAAAATCATTTAAGGAGCCTGATTCATTTTAGGCTGTTTTGAAAGCTGAACATTAAAAGTTTTCAACAAATTACTTTTGAGGTTTAATTGTAATAAATGCTTCAAATTGGTTTAGTGGAAATATATTTTACTGACATACGTCAAATAAATGATCAGTTTTCAGAAATATGTTTATTCTGACCTATGGTTCCTAGTGAGTGATCATATCTTTATCTTCCGAAATGTAATTTAATTTAATTTTATATACTTGGGGCATTACAGTGTGCGAATGCACAGCCTGGTTTCTTTAAAGTTTTACCATGATCTTTGACCCTTTGCTGAGAAAATGTGACGGACTTGTCTAAGCTCTTCAGCAAAGGCCCCAGCGATGGACGCACAAGCCACAACGTACCAAGAATTCATGTTTTTCTCCCTTTTTTTTACTGACACATGCACTGTTGTGTTTCTTTAATGGTTTGTTTGCTTTGTTTTTGTTATTTTTGTAACCTGCAAACAGAGAGAAAGATGGTAGAATGATTAGAATTAAAGTGCAGATGACAGATTTATTTTCTAATTATTACTTAGTTTGATGGGACAATGACAGTTTTACAACAGTGAAGTGGCAGTTTTATGAAAACGTATTGGTTGTTTATTTGGTCGGGACAGTGCATGTTAATGAACACACATGGGACTCATGTCTGAAAAATGAAAGATTGTAGCCGTGGGACAATTGGAGAACCCGGAAATAATCCAGAAATAATCAAATACATTAGTGTATTATGTAATTTAATAGTATAACAAAGTAAATTACACTTTAGTTACTTTTTAGCTGCTGCATATGACAACTGTAAGTGTGTTCATTATTATATTGATGTTTGATCGGTTGATTATATCTGCTTACTTACAATGTAATGTAACTGTGAAGCACTTTGAATTTTCTTTCAAAATAAACATGCCTTGTCTAAACAACTAAATAATTAGTGTTAATTTTAAATGTTAAGACCATTTGAAGCAAGTCCTGATTACATTTTACAGTGGGGGTCCCATTAGTTTGCATAAATATTTTAAAGGGTTGTGACCTAACAAGTTTGAGAACCCCTTGTCTATCATATGCTCTGAAAACCTTTTTTTGTTTGCACTTTGTAGTCGCGGACATTGACATTATTATTGACTATTAATACAGTTCTTTTTTACTTTAACAATGTTCGGCATAAAAGGAATTCATTATTGCCCCTGAGACACAAACCGTCAATTGTTACACATGGAAACTAATCATTCAGTACTGGGTGCTACTTTACAGGAAAAGTGCACCCCGCCCAGACACCGCCTTAGTCTTCCCAGCGTATTGGTTTACCCCTGCCAAAAATTTAATTCAATCCTGCTAAGTTGCTCTTGCTTTAATTAAATAGCCCTGGCAGAATTTAATTGACTTTCATGTGATGTGAACTTAACAGACACTGTAGTACTCTTACTATGGACCACAGGGACCTGAAAACGGATCCTCGCTCCCGACTCCTCGCCTTTCACTACTTTTAAATTAAATCACTTACGGCGTTTTTCTGTGACAAATGGGGTCAGAGTCGGTGTCTTCTTGTGGTTTATGGTGTCGCTGCCTTAAGAGAAACGCACGTGAAAGGAGTATGGCCGTGTAAGGGCGGGCGATAGGGCCTTATCATAATAAATTTATCAGCTAAACACCCTGCCTGTAAAAAGCCACTGAGATGACAGCCATGGCCAAATGAATGTCTGGAGAAGATGGCAGTCATCAATCACAGCTAATTGATCCGATCACTGATCTGAACATAAAGCTGGGGATGTTCGCAGCATAGGACTGTCGTCACCGTGCTTTCTATTACGCTGTTTCGATAACATGGATTCGCTTCTGGACAGTGTGTGTTTTTGCTTTGTTAATCTATTCCATTCTCAAAAAGTGATGCTGATTTTTTTTTTTTATATATATATATATTCTCATTTTCCTCTCACTCGCGAAAAACAAAAAATTACAAGATGATTTGTTGTTTTTATGCGAGGGTCTGTGCAGAATTAGATACATATTGACATAATTCAACATTTGTTATTAATGTCATAGGGATATTGCCACTAAATACACACAAATGAACATTTAAAATGGTTTGTGAGTAACAAAGAAAATCCTTATTGTGAATTATATATATTATATACTACGCTGTAAAAAGTGGATTAATTCACCAAAAGTCATGGAATAATGAACTGTACTGATACTGTTTAAATTTACTTTGAGTGTATATCATAGTCAACAACATAATTTTTAATTTAATATACAGGGGAAACTTGAAAAATTAGAATATCGTTAAAAAGTGCATTCAACGTAAACTGTGAAACTAATATATGATAGACTCACACATATGTATAGCCTTTATTTGTTATAATTTCGATTATTATGGCTCAGCTTGTAAAAACCCCAAATTAAAAATCTCATAAAATTAGAATATTTTGAAAATGGACTGTAAGCCATAATAATCAAAATTATAACATTTTGCATGTAATGAGTCTGTATCATATATTAGTTTCACATTTTAAATTGAATTACAGAAATAAATGCACTTTTGAACGATATTCTAATTTTCCGAGTTTCACCTGTATACATTTTTTGTCAATACCCTCATATCCTAAAAGGATTCATGTACCTGCCTGGGCCCGTATACACTTTTGGACCCTTTCATTTTGACCCCACCGTCAGGGCTTACTGCTGAGAGGACTTGGACTCGCCAGACTCCGGTTAAGCCTTTGGATAACCTCTGCTGACCGCGCTGGCCCGCTTGGCACCAATGCGTGCTCCACACATTGGGGATCGTGTAAAACTGTGCAGGGATTAGCCAGCGTTTGGGAGTGTGGGGAAGGCAGTTCTGACTGAGGGACGTAATGTGCCAGCTCTGTGAGAGTGAAAGGAGAGAGTCACTTGTCCTAATACTAACAAAAAGTATGTTCATACCCAGTCCAAAAGATCTCTGCTCTTGAGGTGTTTGTCAAATAATTGTTCTATGGTGAAGGTGTTCTTTGGTGTTTACAATAGCACAGAAAGCACTTTTCCTGCATCCAAAGTTACATTTGATCTAAATAGCCCTTATTTCAAGAGGTACTTTACACCACGTGCAACAGCCAACAAACAGAATCTCCAGGGAGTTTATACCCAAATGGCTGCTTTGAACAGTGTCATAATATGGGGGGTGTGGGTGAAAGTATGTATTTAAGACGTAAACAAAGGCAGATTATTATTATTTTCAATATTCAGCACTTCTGACTTTAATGTTAAACTTAAATTATGATTGAAAAGAAGCACCTTTTATTGTGGCTGCAACATTTATCTGTAAAATATTGAGCGGATGAAATAAAAAATATAAATATATATTCAGTAATGTAACCAGTCTTTTTTTGTGTACTCATTGATTTTTACGTTGAGACAAAATACTTGTTGTTTACTGTTTATCGATAATAAAAGTGTTACTGGCTGCATTTCATACAGAGTGTTAAAGAGATTATGGGAGGGAATTTACACATACGACATGAACAGTACTGTATAAATACAACCTAGACAAGATGGAGGTGGTTGAGCAAAAGAATAAAGAGAAACAAATGACTCTAGGCCAGCAGTTCCCAGCCTGAGTGACGGGCCTCTCCAAGGGGGGCGCCTGGGATTGCAAGGGGGACCCAGAGCTTTGTCTGGTCAGAGGATCAGGTCATGAAAATGATTAAATTAGATTTTAATGATTTTGATTCATGATTATATGATTGAAATAATTTAATCATTTAAAATGATTTTTATCATTTAATTTGAGCAAATTAAATGTTAAAAATCATCAAAGGAGAAAGGAGTACAGGTGCAGAAAACACTTACATTTCAGTTTATTTGTTTAAAAATAAATACATTTGGGGGCCACTGTTTTGAAGTGAGGGGATGCCTGTGCTTTAACATCAGACGAAGGAGATGGTGATCGACTTCAGGAGGAGGACACTACTGTACACACCAGTGAACATCCAGGGGGAGGACATTGAGTTTGTGGACAGTTTCAAGTTGGGTGTTCACATCAACAATAAACTGGACTGGTCCTACAACACCAACAAGAAGGAACAAAGTCACCTCCACCTTCTGAGGAGACTGAGGTCCTTCAGAGTGAGCAGGCCTCTGCTCAGGACTTTTTATGACTCTGTGGTAGCCTCCGCTCTCCACTACACTGCCAGGTGCTGGACCCCGGGCAGCACAGAGCGGGACAAGAACAGACTGAACAAGCTGGTCAGGAGGGCCAGCTCCGTCCTGGGCTGCTCCCTGGACTTTGTGGAGGGGGTGAGAGACAGGAGGGTAATAGCCAAGCTCACCTCCATCATGGACAACACCTCCCACCCACTGCACGGGACTGTAGAGAAGCTGAGCAGCTCCTCTACGGAGTTGAAAACTGAGACACCCTCAGTGCAAGAAAGACCGATGTTCTAATTTCGTATTAATTGTACATAAGATACCTTCATTTACTATTACTTGTTTGCATATTATCCAGTTCTCTTTGACTGCACTGACTGTTTGGACCCCCTGAGTTCTTGAGAGCTGCTGTAACAAGTGAATTTCTCCATTGTGAGATTAATAAAGTTCTATCTTATCTTACAGCGTTTGCAGGGGAAGCCTCAAGCAAAAAAAGTGGGCAATCTCTGCTTTAGGCAATACATCACACTTACTTCCATTCAAGTCTACAGTTTTACGTCACAGTGGAATTACTCTTTAGTTAAATACATTGTCAGGTCAAGGCTAAACATTTTTAATGGCCATTTTTGCAGTCTTCCCTCAAGCTGTATAAAAAAGCATGAAGGCGGTGACCCATAGCAGCTATATTTACTCACCGCCCCAGGCAGATCTGCTTCTCTTTGCACACAAGTAAAATGTTAACATTACAACATAACATGACCAATTGTTTTTGTGTGTGTAAATCCAGGAATAGTTTGTGGTTTATATTTTGAACCTCAAAACTATAGTCTTATCGGATTAACAAATAGTTTTTTCTGTTGAAAGTATTGGTTTGTTGTGTGTATTTTACCAGCAGATCCTCATCATGATGGTTTGCTTAAGAGTCGACTCTAGTTTGTGTCAAGTTCCTGCTTCAGTGACTTGATTTTTGTAAGACCATGCTTAGTTTGTGCTACATTTACCTTGCCCTTGGAAGTATTTCCTGTGTTTTATTGCAGTTTTTCTTAACAAGGTATAGAAGCACGGTGAAATAAATGCGCAATAAAACTGTGTAATGGCTTTGATTTCTTCGAACAAGAAAGAGAGAGAGAAAAAAACTGTCAATTTACCTGACTCTGAGTATATGAGCTTTTTATTGCGTTTCCGCTGTATTTAACCTTAACCCTGAGAGAGGAACTGAGAGTCCCTCGAGGGATCCAATTTCATTCTTTACAGTGTTCAGTGGAATATAATGACTTTGCTGCTGAGGAAATTATAACATTTAGATTTGGCTTTTTCCTCCTCAACTCCGTCCTTTTATCTGGGTCTGAAAGAGAACGCTGGCCTGGGACTCCTTAGGCATTTTCACTTTATTTTATAAGTGAAAATAAAATCTATTGAGGAATCTAAAATAACTTGATTACAATTCATCGTTTTATTACACCTCGAGCACAATCAGAAGCATGAACTTTAAACAAAACGTCCCGGAAACTTTGTGGGCGGGACGCATGTGGCCACAGTTGTTAGAGAAGCACAAACGTGTCCCTGTGCAGTGACCAGGAGGACTCAAGACGCTCCACTGATAATGAACAGTGTTGTTTCGCCAAAGGCTCTGCAGCATTGTCGCAACGTTTTTGGTTAAGTGTCCTGATGGAGAATCTAAGAACATGTTTAAGTTCTGGAGGCAGCATTCATGAAGGTTGAGCAAACGTCTGATTTAAAGTGATACGGAATTGGTTTTAGTTGTAAATAACTTCTTAACCCCCATCTGAACTGAGTGCACTTTCTCCAGTTTGGCTTTACCCAAATCTGAAAGCTTCTTGAAAAAAGTGTCATAATAGTGAGAAAAATGAGACGAAAACGAGAATGAAAACTCAACAAAAAGCAATGGGGAAAAAATAGATCCATTTAGATCAGTTTTGTAGGTCTTAGCTTTTAAATGAGGCGTAACACTGGCCTATAGGCTGTAAGCTTTAAGATGGGAAAAACTGAACTGAAGAAAATGCACTTGGGCAAGGCGGGGGTTAAGAGGTTAAACCACTCGAATATTTTTAATTATTTATTTATTGTTTTGTTTTGATGATGATTCTATTACTTTCTTTCCTGAAAAAAAAAAAAACCTTAGCCCAGTGCCAAACAAATATCTATTTAGTCCCAAACAGTAAAATGCTTCTTGTTAAGTAAATATTTATATGAGCCTCTTTTGGAAAGAGCAGTGAAGTAGTCGACGCTTGTTCCTCTGTGCACATAAATGTCAGTATACGCGTGTCTGTGGTGTCTGCAGTGGAAGGAGAGACAGTGAGGGTGCACTGGCGCGAGGAAGTGGAGCAGAACAAAGTCCGGTCTGGAGACGGCGAAATCCTAAAGATGAGCGAGAGCACAAGGGAGCATCCAGAGGTCATTCCCATGGTAACCCTGGGGCCGAGAGATCGGTGACCCCGCCCCGCTGTAGATTGTAGGTCACATATGGCACCAGAGATCCAATCAGGACTAATCTGGCTGCACTTGTAGGTCATAATTTATACTGGAAAGCTGCTCTATCTCATCTTGTTGGCCTGTATGTGTCTGTATGGTAATAACGGACATCGCACTGAGCGGATGAGCTGACCCACTAAATGCACGTGTCAATAAAGGTCCATGTTGTCTGTGAGTGAGGGGCAAACACTCGGATCAGGAACACATGATACCGTGGGAGCACAAATCTTCCTCAGCAGCACTTTGGAGCAAGAGTCATAACAAGCCGCAGTACACTTGATATTTCAGTGACAATTTCATTTGTTGTAAAGGGAAATAATCTCATAGATTCTCTGATTCATAACAGAGCTCATGTTGCTACTTTTTCTAAGGCAGGGGTTCCCAAACTTTTCAGGGCGCGACCCCCCAAAATCACTCAGCAAACAACTCGGGACCCCCTTCTGTAAAATGTGATTAGCATTTATAATCATTTAAGGTGCAAAACATTTAAAAGCAGTTGAATATTTGGCCTAATTTCACTCAAATATGCTGAGAAATTGAAAAAATATTGTCTCATTATCATCTTGTGACCCCCACTTGGGAACCACTGTCCTCGGGTCCCTAAATTATACATTTGTCCAGGGCTGGCCCTAAGCATAGGCAAACCATAGGTGTGATTAAAAAAATAAATAAAAAAAACAACAACTTGCTAAATGCTATTTAGGTCTAGAAATATATATATATATATATATATATATATATATATATATATATATACAGTATATAGTAAATAACATGTTTTTCATGTTTTTTTTTTAATTTGTGTGTGTGTGGGCTCAAAGTTCACTCTTGCTAGAGCACAAGCGCCCTGTATTTCTCCATTGTGAATCAACAAGGCTATCTATGTATCTATATATTTTTCTACTTAGATTGCTTGTTATTGTTTATTCTCTGTCTCTCTTTTTACAGCAAAGTTAAGAGTAATTCAGGCAACAAGGAAAAATGTTTACTGTGCTTGTCAGTCGTGTCAAAATAACTTTAAACTTATTTGAACTTAATTGTGACGCAATATGTTTCTTGAACAACACTGAAGATTGAGTTAAATGCAGAGGGGAAACTATTTCACATCAAATAAACCCAAATTTTTTTTTTTCATTTTTATTGAATTTAATTGCATTACGTAAGTTCAAGCTTATTCTTCACATTGCATTAGGCCTATTGTAAGTTGCTTCATTTCGTCTGTTGTGTAAAATACCAGCCACTGTTCAGCAGAAATTCGCAGATAGAAGATATATGTATATGTCATATTTTGACATTTTATATTTACTGATTTATGCATAAAATTATATGGAGAAGCAAATTCTAGAGTCTCCCCACCACCCCCAAGACACACAGTTTGATAAAATACGTCTCATATGGAGGTTGTTTTAAAAGGCCGTTGTTGTGCCCTCACCACTTGAACCTCGCGACACAGTGGAAAGCACCAGAAACACATATTTGCATATTTTATGATCCAGGTTTTTCCGTGTATAAAGATAGTGCATTAGCAAACCTCAGTCTTGGGGATTCGCAGTGATGTGGGGCTTTTTGAGGTTCACTAAACTGTTAAATCCCATTTCAGTCAAGCCTGAATCCTTTACTCTTGGTTATGCATTAATAAAAGCAGCCTGTGTGCGCAAACTTTCACTTTAGAGATAGACTCTTTTCACATGTCACACAAACACTCAAACACAGATAAACACTGAATCCGATGGGGATCAAAGGAACGGGAAGGGGAAGTCGCCCGCACCTTCTCTATGCATTAACATCAATGTTAGAGGAAAATGTGTTTTAATGTCATGTAATGTGGTGAAGTTGATTAATAAAATGAAAATGTATACACACATTTTTATATTGTTCAAAGCAATAAATGCAGCTCCTACTTGGATGTATTATTGAAAAAGTTTCTCTCAAGGTTATTATAGGTAAATATGAAATCTTGTGAACTACATAATTATTGAGAATTTTTTATTTCCAAAATGATGTAAAAAAAAAAAAAATCCCGAAAGAATGTTTTATTTATGTTCAAAGACTGTTTGATTGAATCTGGGCCGGACTCCGCTGCTCGGCGGCTGCCTGTGGTCAGACATTTCCTGAGTAAGCTGCGATAATCACGGGTGACTGGACTCTCACCTCTGGCTCAGGTCTATCAGTAATTCTCCTCCAGCGAGCCACGGGGGCCGCATGGGAACCGTCACAGGGTCAAGTACAGCCATCTTCACACATACGCTTCACCGGCCACACTTTTTTTCTTTTTGCTTCAATACTTTCAGAAGCGCATAACATTTTGATGCATAATTTGAACATGAAATACTGATATCAGAGCTACTTGACAGGAATCCAGAGTGAGACCAGTTTGAACGTTTTCATCATATAAGTAGTATACCAGAGCTAAGCGTATAGTTGTTCAAATAATACTCTTTTAATATCTATGGGATAATGGTATTTGCTTATATAAGATGCATTGTTACACAATATTTGATAGAGAGTGATTATTATATTGAAATATTGAACTGACTCCTGCACATCTAAACCTAAAGTTTAGGCAGATCAGTGCAATAAGCTTAACATTTTAGCACCAAGATTTGATAAATCCATCCTTTATTAAATATGGCTGTGTGTTGTTTTGCACTTTTGAATGATTGTCTGTTTTACTGTGTATTTGACACAGTGATATTGCGTAATTTATTATTTAAAAAAATGTCTTTAACCGTGGAGACACTTTTATTTGTCACATTAACAGTAGTGTGTTTTATTTGTGTCAAACTTTTTACCACATGAGAGGATTTTGAAACAAGGTTGACATTTGAACCCAGACAGACTCATCATTACACCGCTGGCATTGTGTGTTGTAACTGTTGTGTCTGTGTCCTAGTTTTCTGCAGACTGTGACATGCGCTTAGGTAAAAAACACACAGAGCCACATCGACTGAGTCACACGGTCAAAGGAGAGCAGCGCATTTCAACTTAAATCATCATAAACTCCTTTTGCTGGGACCTTGGTCAGGATTACACAGCTGGAGGATTTGCCTATACTGTGCATGTTTTATAATATGTCATTAAAGTAATCATAATAGGTACCATCTCTGTCTCAGCCTTTTTCTACTTCGTTTATACCATTTTATACGTACCTTTTACATGCCCTCCTCCACTTAATAAAATCAGCGGTGATCTGTCAGGTCAGGGCACTGTCTCGGTAAGAATGCATTTTGGATTGTCAGTTTTATACCTAAAGCTATACTCTTTTTTTTTTATATCAATCAAATCAATCTTTATTTTCAGACTCACAAAGGTCCATAAAAAATGGACAATGACAATGACACTATATATACAATAACAGAGCGTTATTATTTTACCACCTTTATTTAGTGAGAACTGTAAGTGAGATCAAATTTCCTGCATCTTAATATTGGACCACAGCATTTTGTTTTACATGTTTTAACATAAGAAGAATTAACTAATAATCAACTGAAATGATTTTGTTTATAAATGACACACACCGTAATATTTTATTCATTGTTTCTTTTGTTTGTTGCAGTGCATGGAAACGTTGGGATTTCCATTTCCTGAAGTGCAATAAGCGCAGAATGATGTCGCCGTCAGAACTCATGAACAGCAGCCACGGGGGCTCAGTCACAACATGTCACCCTGTGCCTCCCAACTCCTCCGTGGCCTTGTGAACTCTGCAACTATTCAACTCCGCCAAGTGCAACCGTGGAATTGCACTGCGGAAAGTACACGGATAATTGTACTCGAGTAGCTCAACTTTGACTCCCTTCCTGGCACCACGATGTGTCATACATTAAAGACAATGTGAGGTTTAGCCCATTACAGTACATTCATTTCTGCTTCAGGGATTGTTTGTTTGTTTTTACTTATTTAAGATGAGATAGAAAAGATAACACTGAATCAGTCTATTCACTATTATTTGAAATATTTATTCATTTAACCATCTCACGAAAATGGAGTAACAGACGGTGACAAAGAAATTAGCGCGTGACAGTAATGCAACGTGAAATGCCCTGTATCCTGTTGCCAAATTAGAAAAATTGACCTTCCCCAACAAAGTGATACAAGCCTGCACTCAGAGAGGTTTTAGGGGTAAGTGGCGTTTTGAGAGCAAGAAGCCTGGAGGCCAAGCAAATATTTCATGAGTAATTTAATATCTGGAACATGAGCACACGCTGCACTCAGGATGCTGTCCCGGATACAGACAGAGATCTCTGAAAGGGAACAGCGTAGAAGACCAAAGGCCGCTAGTTAATGTTTCTTTTCTTAAATCATTCTTGAAAGCAAAAAGAGAGCAG
This sequence comes from Neogobius melanostomus, assembly GCA_007210695.1. Lineage (NCBI taxonomy): Eukaryota > Metazoa > Chordata > Actinopteri > Gobiiformes > Gobiidae > Neogobius > Neogobius melanostomus. The sequence continues at coordinate 1,915,400 of VHKM01000073.1, read as the reverse complement.
TCAGCACAATGTAAGATGAACATGTATAAGGCAAGTGAGTTCAAAGGGTCAGGAGGAACAAGGATTAATGGTAGTGGCAAAAAAAAACATAGTCAATACATTTTAAAATTGGGGAAAAAAGCACAAGAAAATAAATATTATTTATAAAGCTACTGTAAAAATGCAGCTATGATTGTCACAAAATACTGTACTTTTTTATTTACTGATGTATCTTTTTTTCTTTTGTATTTCACAAAAGAACAAAAATACAAACAAAAGGTAAATAAAAGCTGACCCACAAGCCGCCGTCTCTTTACACTTAAAAAAATACAAGAGTAACGGCCCAGCAACATCAAAACAAATCTTTATACCGTGAGCAAATCCAGTCGAGTCAAAATGTCTTCCTTCTATATTGGCAAGCATATTGTGACGCTTGAATCGTTGGCTGTCGACACTTTTGCCATGCAGCGAGTCCCCTGGGTGTGGAGGAGATTGGACTGGGGTGCAGTGGCCAGCAGGTGTGAAGACGTGCACGCAGGACGAGCACATGTCAGAGGTAGGAAGAGAGCATGGATTTAGCTGTCACTTTAGTCACGTGGGACTCACTGGTGGCTCGGACTGCGACCTGCTGGGGTACTTTGAGGAGTAATTATAAGAGGTCTTTTTTTGTAGAGGGAGGGAGAAACATATAATTATGGCCACACACTTTGTTTCATGTAATTGCTGTTAAATCAATTGATATGGGCGTGGAGGGAAGAAGCATCAATTGTCCCACACTTTTCCTACTGAATGGCCTTCGAGCAGTTTTTTATTATTCTGATTTGACTTAAAGGAATTGGCCACCGTTTTTACATACTGAGATATGTTCTTACCTAGCTTAGACGAGTTCATTTGTACCTGTCAGGTCTTCACGTGTGCCTTCCATAACGTAAACACAGCACAGACGGCGTTAGCATTTAGCCTCTCTCTTCTCCTCTATACTGTAGCTCCAAACGAGGTGAAGATAGAAGCTACCAAACTCTTCCACGTGTTCCCTATTTAAATATGGTTACGTGAAGTGTTACACTACAAAGTATAATTACACAAAATTAAACAATGTGGATTTTCTAAGCGGATAAAAAGGGGAACTATATTGGAAGGCGTAATAATACCAGGAATACTTCGACAGCCGCGCAGTGATATCTTCACTTTACTGTGCGGATGCCGAAGTATTCTTGGTATTATTACTGTACGCCTTACAATATAGTTCCCCTTTTTATCTGCTTAGAAAATCTACATTGTTTAATTTTGTGTAATTATACTTTATAGTGTAACACTTCACGTAACCATATTTAAATAGGGAAAATGTGGAAGAGTTTGGTAGCTTCTATCTTCACCTCATTTTGAGCTATAGAGGAGAAGAGAGAGGCTAAATGCTAACGCCGTCTGTGCTGTGTTTACATTACAGAAGGCACACGTGATGACCTGACAGGTACAAATGAACTTGTCTAACATATCTCAGTATGGAAAAACGGTGGCCTATTCCTTTAAAGCAGAACTAAGTGACTCATGCCCCTAGAGGCCATAAGTGCCACTGCAGGTGTCGTAGCATGTTGCGTTTTTTTTTTTTTAACTCAATTACACAAATGGAGATCATTTTTTTCACTCAAACTTGGCTGTAAATACTGCTAAAGTGGTGCTAGCCCACAGTTAGCTTTGCCCGTTAGCCTGTTAGCTTCTTCTTCGTGATTCTATTAGAGTGTATTGCGCCTGGTTTTCTGGCCAGAGACACCAGGGGGAGATGAAAGACCCCCCAATCATCCCATTAACACTTGTATTACCTCCAGATGGACTGTGAAAAGGATTAAGTAAGGTAAACAAGTTACTTAGAAAAACTGGACTTGTGTATTGTATACTGTATATTCTCCTGTCTTATGTCTTATGTCTTTCTATACATAATTCTTTTGCCAGTAGAGTGCAACACAGATAATCCAAGCATTCTCTGTGCTGTGAAAGGTCCTGAAGGACGTAATGAGTCTGAATATGTGAGTGTGCAGTGTGACACGAGTTGCTCTCTTCCTTGATCTCCGAGCGCAGCATAAGCCTCTCCTGCTCAGAGAAGAAGTGTCACACAGAGGTGGTGCAGAGGACACATCGAGGCCATTTAGGGGACATACTGAAGTGTCCTGTTCCGACTGGAAGTGCATCTCAAATCTTCAGTTCGACTATACGCTCCAAATGAACAGTGAGCTCAGAGCAGTGCCCAGGCAGATCGATACACCAACTATTCTTATGAGGCTGTGTAATTGGAAATCAATGCTTATTGAGTGACCTCTATGCTCAGCCGTGTGACCTAAAAGCGATTTGTACATGAGCAGGATTATGTTTTAATGTAGTTCTAAACATTAGGTGGAGTCATTACTGCTAGTGTGTGTTTCGCTTGCGAATTAGACAAAAACTCAATCAGTCGATCAACAGAAGCATTAACCTTAATAAAAGTATTAGATCTGTAGATTCATTTAGGACATGTTTTTCATGTTTTTATTTTCTGTGAGCCCATTCCCTTAATCCATAAGAAAAAGTCTGTGAAAAAAAACTGAATAAGATTAGGTTTGTGTGTCCAGATCACACTGAAGTTCAAACAGTTTCTTCAATAAGTAGCAATCCCTAAACAAAAAGCATTATTAGCAAGAACATCGTGTCATGCACGTCCACAACAAGACCTAATTCAGACCATATGAGCAGCTAAAGTAGCATGAAGCATGACTAGTGTTGGCAACAGATGGAATGTTCTCTCCGGTGCTGCGACACCCCGTGAAATGCACATCAACTCTGCAATTAGTTTGTCGCATCCCCAGCCACACATGCACACACAGTACGTACATGTAGGCTGTACTCGTAAAGTGTGAGCGCGAGCAGAAATATACAACACACGCTTTCTCGATCTGTTTGTGTTTTTCGAGGGGCCAGGAGTGCCATGTGCTGACCTACATAGAGCGTGCACTGTTTGACCGGCTCTTATAATGGGAACTCTCGATGCAGATGCCCTCAAGTCTGCTGCTCCGACCTGAAAAGAGGTCACGGGTCACGAGAGGACTGGTGGAAAAAAAAGGAGGGCTTTGACACAATCAGCCGCTGCCTGTGTGGACCAGAACAAAGAGACAGGGGTCTGCGTGTTAACAACGTGTTTGGGGTAAGCTGAGAGAGACGCCGGATGCAGCGTAGCAGGGCCCCCAGAAGGAGATTCAGTGGGTGGTCAAAGCAAATGCATTTCAATGTGCTTTTTCCCCCCTCAAATATAGGGTCAATTCAGGTAATTTGGGAGAATTTCTGTTATTTTATTTGTGACTTTTGTTTGTGACGCTCAAGATGTGCCTCATAATTTTGTTGGGGTTGACAGAGAACACATTTTGGGGTTGTGTTTGGTCATTTGGGACAGTTCAATTCAGTTCCACTAAATTGCTGTTTTAGGGTCTCCGAATAGGAACCAGAACTGAACCAGATGTATATTTAGTCTCTTAACTTTACAATTAATCAAATATTGCCTTTTAATCAGAACGAAAATCAGTCTGAATGATATTTGGACAAAATGTGAGAGCACCATTTTGTTGAAGTCCCAGTAAGATTCCAGTAAATATGTTCAAATGTTTTGTGAAACATAATCAGCAGACAATTGTTAATTTTTATTTTGACTCTTTTAAAGGCAGTCCTTTATGGTTTAAGTTGTTAATATCACCACTATAATATCCTCCCTGCACAACTGATTCAAACAACTTTTTGCAAGTTCCACAGCACAAATACTGTTCAGATTGATATAAATGACTTTCTTCATTATGAGATTATTAAATTATATAAATACAAGGTGAAAAACATAATTCTATTGCTATTTCTCACTGTCCCAAATTACCTGAAATATGCTGTCCCAAATTACCAAACATCATTTTGTAATTTGGGACAGCATTAAAACTTTTTTTTAAATACACAGAATTTTGAAACAATTAACATATAATGTGCTCCATAGCACAATGCATAGTTGTATATCTTCTTTCTTTCTTTTAAGTCTCACATACATGCTGTTGCTAATAAAATTGCATATCGTTTGAAATTACTTTACCAGTCAATCAATTGCTTTAGTTTCTCAGTGAGAAAGAGGATTGTCACTCAATTGCTACTCCCTATTCTCGATTACTGTGATGTAGTCTATCAAATACCACTGCCACTAATCTTCAGCCACTTAATGTTATCTTAATAGTCTGTGTAGGTTCATTCTCCGTTGTCCCTTCAGAACTCACCATTGTCTGCTGTATCAGCAACTCTCTTGGCTCACTCCATCCTCCAGACGCCAATTTCATTGGTTATTATTTATATTCAAATGCATTAATCTTAGCTATCCTGATTATTTGAAGCAATATTTAATACCATTTAGCTCTTCTTATAATTTAAGACATGCAAATCAATTTTTTTTGTCGTACCTCAAACATAAAGAAATAGGAAATTTTCATTTAATTACAAAGCACCTTTTGATTGGAATAATCAACCTGCCTCTATCCGCTCTATAACCTACTATCAAACGTATAAAGATGTTCTTTTGCAATATTTACAAACCACTTGCAATTGCTTTTAGAATTGTAATTGATTGTTCAAAATTCAAAGTTCTAAGTAGTGAGCTCTGTGTGTGTGGTGGTTAGAGTGGATGTGTGTGCTGTAGGGTGCAAGGGATGTATGTGTTGGAAGATGTATGTTAATGATTTAGTGGTTGGTTGTTTTGTCTTCTATGTTTTGGTTCCATGCCTGTACTGCTGTATCTGTTTTGTGCTTTGATTTCTTTGGCGACTTTTGAGGACCCTCTTGAAAACGAGATGATGCATCTCAAGGGGTTATCCTCTTAAATGAATAAATAAATAAATACATATAGGTTAGATTTACAATGTTTTAATCAGTTAAATATCATCCCCTTGTGATTAAATCAGACAGAGGCAGATGTCATTTCTCAGACCCCATGTGTTTTGGGTAAACTTCCTTTTTGATGCCTCACTACATGTCAAGGTGATTTTTTTTATCCTTATAATAGACCCCAGAGCAAGAATTCAAGGCTATTGACTTACACTTTTTAGAACTTAGATAATAGGCCATTTGCTTATGCTGTCCCAAATTACCTAAATTCACTCTTCCTACCAGAATAGTCAATTTGGACATGAAAGTAAAATCAATACCATATTTTGTTGGCCAATCAATCAATTTATTGGTTAAAACGTTGCCAAACTACAAATTCTAAAGCTGAAGACATAGTACTCTTCTATCTCCTCTCTTTACTCGGACTGCATCACAAACGTTCTGGCAACTGGCTCTTGTAAATTTTCCACTTTTGCCTCTCCAAGTCCGTTGGCCTGATGCTCTGGCACACAACACGGCCCTGAATATTACAAAGTGGGCCCTCGCTTTCCGCTGGGCCCGGGGACTCTACTTGATTGCAATTTTTGTATCAGCCAATTGAAGGTCTTGTGGGTTTTGTGTTGGGGCAGCCGCTGGAAGGAAAACAGAGAGTTGGCACACGAATATCCAATGAAGAAAACAAGTTGGAGTTCAACCCAGACCACTATAGCACTCTTTAGTAGAAGTAATTTGACAGTCAACACTGCGCGACTGGAGCTTATTAGGCCTGTTTATAACATGACATTGCGGCTGATAATAAGTTGCGGACACATTCATTCACCTTCAGCTTTTCATGTGGTTTAAGACAAAATGAGAATAGACAGCAAACACACACACGTGTAGGGCTACTGCCATCTACAGGTGGATTTAATATAACACACATCTGATGCAAGCTATTATGCAAAATGATAAGGGAAATCAAAAAGCATACATGGACTGACCTCTCGATTATATAAAAAAATATATATATATATTCACGATCATTCCATCATAATTGAGGGCGTAGTTTTTATGGCCAGGATAGGTATGTTTACATGTGCCTTCAGAATGTGACTTCAAACAAGACCGTGCTGCTCCTCTCACAGATCTATTGGGACAGAGACGCTGCATTTTATAAGCTTTGATGTGATAGTAAATGTTATTTTTTGCAGTGCATCAAAGTAATCGCTGTGTTTCCACGGCATTACACTGTTTGAGCATTTCTCCTAAGGTAATATGACTGATTCTTAATGTGCCAGTCAATGATATATGATCTGAAGCTACTACTATACTATAATTCAGAGATCATGGATCTGTAGACAAAACATGCAGTGTGTCATTCGGTCCAGTAGAGGGCAGCAAAACACATTTAAAGCTTCACTTAAGGGTAGGATATGTTTAGGCTGTTGAGTGTTTGAGGCTTTTTTGAACACAGGCAATACAAAGTGCAAAGAAACAACATCCTACAAGAGTCATTCATACTTGACTTGAAGTAGGCTTCTTTTATTTTATTTTTTTTACATGTTATTTCAGTAAGAGTTATAGCGTAAAGATGAGGGAAATGGATTGTGACAATGTGCCCCTGTTTGAAGCAGGTTGTCCTACAGTAATGTGTGGGCTTGGTTGTCTCTGATGTTATTAATAGGGTTTTCACTGTCAACATGAAATGAAGGGGGAAAACATAGTATAGTTTTTTGTTTGTTTCTGGAGATATAAAGGCAAATAAGTTAAATACTCACTGATCAGTTTTTGATGTGTTTCACCCATTGTACTGACTTAAGTGCAATGTGTCATTTATGGCAATGATTGTAATGTATGTACCTGGTAAATCATGAGTTGTGAATTATAGGGATTCACCCCAATGTCCAAAACATGGTTTCTAAAAAAAAAAATTTTAAAGGTAAAAATTAATTAGCTAAATATGAGATTTAAGTAGGTTAGGTCCTTATCCAAATCCATTCTTTGATTACCCACTGCAAAAATAGCATTGTCTGTGTCGAGCTGTTTATTAGGAACATGTTTTGTATTGGCAACAGTAGATTCCAAAATGTTACACAGTGTGCCTTTAAACATTTTTGGAAAAAAAAAGTTAAAACAAAACATATTATTTAAAAAACAAAACAAAAAATTAAACAAATGGCAACTGACATTAAGTGTTATCAGTGAAAAAATGCATTACCTGTTGCACAATAAAAAAAAAATAGGTGTATTTATCATCATGTGTAACTGTTCCTATGCCCCCACCATCTTTTACAGGACAACTATCCCCATCTGAAAACCTGTCAAACACTGCTCTATATGGTTTAAGCATGCACACTCAAATATGGTTGTATTCATAGCTATCATCTTTGACTTTTTGCTGGAGTTTAGATTGTTAATCACCTAGTGAATGAAAACAGATTACAGCAGAAGAATCGGAACAGTGCCTCCAGTGTGGCTGTAAAAACTTTGAGACAACCAGAGGAGTACATTACATTGACCTTAAAAAAATAAATAAATAAATAAATAAGAATAAGAGAGCTTTATTTATATAGCGCCTTTCACAGACATGGTCATAAAGCGCTTTACATGAGACAATAGTTCAGTAACTTCTAAATGTGATGCATTGCAGTGCTGTACAAAAGTCTCTGCATTGATGAAAAATAAAGAAATGCTGAGTGTGGGGTATACAGTTGAATGAGTTGGCAAGACAACAGAGACGGAAGTTACTTTGAAAAAGAGCTTGCGAAGAGGGCAGCTTTAATAACTTTGCTTTGGCAGTGTGTGTGAGGTGTGTGTGATCTGATCTACAGTATAGGCAACGCCGAGTAAACACTTTGCTCAGAGAATATGGTGAGGAGAGCGTGCTCTGACTGAAAATAATGTTGCACTGTCAATTAGGTTTGGAACAGGGACATGAGGGTGCAAAATGAAGCTTGAATTTTGTAGTGAAGTGTATGTGTTTGATCAGTTGGGCACAGTTCAGGTAAGTTATGTGCATCGGAGCACAGCTTTGGTTCCTAAGGGCCCTGCAGTTAATATATTATTTTAATGTATGCTCATATTTAAGTCTGAACTGAAACTTGCCAAAATTGCTCAGACAATCCAGACCCTTTTTCTATTCCAACAATATTGTACCTCTCTGTTCTGTAAAATGTATCTTTGGTGGAGAGAGAACATGAAAAAGAACATGTTTTTGTCATCTTTTCCTCATCACATCAGTATATGAGCAACAGGATGAAGCAACAACAGACTTCATTGAAATTAATAAACAAACAAAGAAAAGCACAAAACACTGAAAACCCTAAAGGTGTTGAAAACTGAGGAATATCGTGCATTGAAGGTATTAGTCTGTTTTAAAGTCATTCACAAATACAGTGAAATATATTCTTTGGGTAATGTTAGCCCTGTTGTAGCACCTAAATGTAGATTCACTCTGTATGAGTCATCTGAACCGGACTGTACTTTCTGAGATGTTATCTAAGAGTTCCAACTGCTAAACTAAAGCGCTGCTCTTTACTGATAAATCAATCTCTGATGGCTGTGCATCATACTGTGAAAAGGAACATCACAGTATGATGTTTCTTTCCAGAGGAACATCATACTGTGGTATATTGATAAAAGCCAAGCCACTACATTGCTAAAAAGATTGTATAAAGATTGAAGAACTAAATTAATAAACCCTCATTTTGATTTGAGACTTCTTCACTTTCGTGTGGGCGTTTAAGTGTCAGGTTACGCATGTTCAGTTTTAACTATAGCAAGGATTTAATAAGATGATAATCAATAAACAATGATCTATTATAGCAGAAGGGGCTCAGGAGTGCAGCGTTTACCCACAAAAGTCTCCGTTTTGCTTTTCAAGCACCGTTCTGTCCCTGGTGTCCCTGGGCAAGACACTTCACCCTCATTACCTATAATGTTGGTGTGTGGCTCTGTGTGGTGATGGTTGGAGGGACTGCATTGTTAAAAAAAAAAACTGTCAGCCATGATTCCATCAGTATGTTCTGAGGACAAAATACTAAAATTTACTGAGATATCTCTGATCTCCATCTAAATATACCCAAATACAATTGATGAAGCATGACGTTTCTATGGTAACATGAAAATTAAGCACGACCAAAGTTAAATGATTTGAAATGTGCATTTGATACAGGTTAAGTACATCCTTGATGGGTTCACTGATGCTGCAGCACTCCATTAAAACGGCTAAATATTTAAAAATTATATTATGCAGAGGGATGAGTTATACTGACATAACTGAGGATGATTCATCTAATATTATGCAGTGGGCACAGAGAGAACACACAGGTAACCGTAAGAAAATCTGTTCTGTAATTCAGCGATCCTGTGGGAAGAGTGGAAAAATATTACTTTTGTAATATTATATTAGTCACTAAAGCAAGCAGCTTTCTGTACCTGCAGAGGCATGAGGGTGGGCAGTGTGAAAAGAAATACGTGCTCTTATCATCCATTGTCATTTGTCTTCTAAGATAAATATTTATTTATTTGTTTATTTGGTTGGGACAGTGCATGTCAATGAACACACATGGACTCATGCATGTAAACACACCACACCAGATTGTAGCCATGGCAAATATCCATCCATCGCCCCCACTCGCACTCTCAAACACACTCGCATTCATCTTGGCCTATTGTACATGTTTTTAGTGGTAGGGGAAACTGGAGGAAACCTATGCAGACGGGGAGAACATGCAAACTCCACAAAGAAACCTGGGGGACCTCTTTGCTGTTCAGTACGAGTGCTAACTGCTGCGCCTCCGTGCCATATTTTGCGTTCTGAGTGCTGCAATCATATGCACTGAAACAAACATTTGTATGTTCTAAATTGTGAAGGGGGCTCAGAAGGTAGAGTGGGTTGTCTCATGACCAGAAGGTCGGTGGTTCTAACCTGTAAGTGCAAACTGCTGTTTTGTCCTTTGGCGAGACAAGCTTTAGCCGAAGGCAGGAATTCCTGCCTACAGGGACTGGACAAGAAGAAGCTCCAACAAGGACTGGACGTTCTTCCGCAGTCTTGGCTCTGAGTCTGCTGAGGGACTCCCATCGGCCCTGTGTCTATCTATAGCCTGTACATCCATGGGAGTGGATCTCTCCTTTGTGGTTCTCCCCGAGGTTTCACCCACTGTTTTATTGAGTTTTTCCTCGCCGTGTTGGAGAGTCTAAGGACAGGGGACACCCACGCGGCTCGTCACCACCTGCTGCTGACGCTTATTTGGACATCATGTTTGCCTGCTGGATACTTCATTTGCCGGAACTTTACATTGTCTTGTTTATTGTTTTGTTTCATTGTTTTAATGTTTGTGCAGTCCTGTGAGGCAACTCCTGTTGTGATATTGAGCTATAGAAAACAATTGATTGATTGATTGATTGATTGATTGAATCATTTTGCAGATTGGCAGCATCACTTCTGTCAGTTTACTCTATTGCAGCTGTGGCTACAATAGCGGATTACCACCACCGAATATGAAATGAATAATGGCAAGTGTAGTACTTTGAGACACTTGTCAACTCAATTCATTTGTTAAAGCATCTACTACTACTACTAAATGTATTATTACTAGGGCCGGGACTTTTTTCGATTAATTGCGATTAATTAATTACATGAGGTTTAGTGCGATTAAAATATTAATCAAAATTAATCACACTTTGCTTTCCACACTCAGTTTCCTTTTTTCCTGCAGACGCACAATTAATGGCAATATTGCACTGGTCTGGTTGAACAAAAATAAACAATATTTTGTTGCTTCTCATCTTATCTCATCTTATCTAATCTAATCTATCTTATCTAGTGTAGTATAGTATTATTAATATTATCTTTACTATGTTTAATATACTTTGTTTGCATAGGCACAGATTGGAGAATTTTACCTATCCGTATGTCATTTCCTGTGCCCAATAATAAACACACAAAAACGTAACTGGGGAAAATTATGTACTGACAATTGTGACTTTTTCAATCTAAATGTGGGTCTTTGTCTTAAGAAAAGCTGTAATGACATGGCTTTAAAAAGCTTTCACTCTGTTTCCACAACTATTGACACTTTTTCCTTTTTTTTAATGGTAAAAAGTTATCAATTACACTTTGTCTGCTTTGTCTTTGGGGCAGTAGATTTCATATCATATTTATTCAGTTCAATTCAATTCAAGTTTATTTGTATAGCACATTTAAAACAACTGCAGTTGACCAAAATGCTTCATAATAATAACAGGTCACATAGAAATAAAATACAAGTAAAAGATAACATGCCAAGATACACTCAACTAGCTCGCATTGAAGGCCAGGGAGAAGAGGTTTGCTTTCAGTCTGGACGTGAACTGTTCCACAGACTGAGACATTTATAATATTTATGTCTCCAGTACAAAATTACAAGCATTGCATGTAGCACTCAACAAAGTAAAGTAAATCATAAACATATTTCATTATCTAGTCCACACAGCTCAAGAGACTGGATATTTAATTGAAATCTGCCGATTAGTCATGTCATTTATTGTAACAATAATTATTATATACCTTGCTATACATTGGATTGAAAATTTAATTAAACAGAGTAAAACGGCAGTATTGACATTATGCATTACATCCATAATATGAGAATGCCTATTTGAGCTGGAAACGGGTGATTTTTAACATTTTTAAAGAACATATCTCAGTATGTAAAAACGGTGGCCTGTTCCTTTTAACGGAATACCTATATGTTTGTTAAGTGTGACGTCACGACTTCCGCTTCCGGGTCCTGGCAGACCGGCAAATATGCGAGAAAAAAACATAAAAATCTCGTAAAAACAATCATCAATATTTCTGAAACTCAACAGAGAGCCAAAAATGCTGCACCTACTGCTAAAAAGTATTTACTAAAGTCGGTACTTCCGGGTTAGCGTAGCTGCTGCGCCGTTAGCATTTTCGCCGCTAACCCGGAAGTACAGATTTGGGTAAATATTACTTTTATAGCAGTAGGTACAGCATTTTTGGCTAATGGGCCTGATAAATAAGGATGTTCAGTAACTCTCTGTTGAGTTTCAGAAATATTGATTGTGGTATTAAAGAGTTTTTTGTAGTTTCTCGCACATATGCCGGACCCGGAAGTAGGGCTGTGACGTCACCACTTAATAAACGTATAGGTGTGCAAAGCTAATTTCTAGAAACCATTGCTCTAGTGTTCTAATGGTACATTATTCTCGATGATTAAAAAATCCTCATACAATTATGCATGTTGTGCTGATTAGATAAGCTATAGAACTGGCCTGGGTGACCCCAAACTTTTGACCGGTAGTGTATATTTGTATTTCCACCTATATTGTCCTTAAAAGACAGTGTAAAATGCTCTCATGGGGAGAACGTGTCCCCATACCATGTCAGAAGACAAGAACGGTGCAACTACAGCTCAAGTGCACTTACTGTTTTCCAAATAACCAATTCGTACCCAGTGGTTCTTCATCAATCATGCTCTGTGAAAGCAACACGATATGTTGCCAGGGACAACGGGTGCCAGCTGAGAGCTTATCCGTGTCCATGGGTTTAGATTAAAATGCATTGGACACAAAGACATGCTTCTATGTTTCTATTCAACACTGCGAGAACATTGTGGATATATACTGTAGGGCTGTTTTCAGGTCAATAACCAGATGGCGTCAGGGCCCCTGCCGACGGATGACTTCAAGAAACTGATAACAGTGATGGATACGATGAAATTAAACAGGACTAATAGCGAATAAAGGCAGTGTTAAGAACGGTCAGGTATTGCAGGATATGAAGTATTGCAGATGCATAAATGTATAGAGTTTTTGTTTTCTGTCTTTTAAAATTGACCAGTTCAGTTAAATCAATAACAGAGCAAAAGTGTTAAACGTAACAGGCCTAATACCTGACAGGGATTAAAAAGTATGACTCTAAAGTGGATACAAGCTTTTGTTCTTTCCAGTCTTGTTTGACCTCCTTAAATGTTGCAAAGCGGATATGATAATGGGCAACTAATGACTAAGAAAAATAATAATAATTCTGGCTTAAAATGTCGGATGCAACGATGATTTCCAGAACAGCATCATCCCGTTGACCCATAGCATTTGTATTTGTCACTGTATAATCTTTTCTACCTATTTTAAGCCTTCAAATACACACAATTAGACAAATGCAAGAACCAAATGCCTGAACATGCATTTAGCCGCAGTGAAAGGGCACCCATTTTGGTGGCATAGCAGCTGTGACCATTGGCCGTCTGCTTAATCCACCACAGTGGGTTTGAACGAGAAGGATTTAGTCTTCTACCACCATGCTACCAACATCTGTCTGTCTGTAGCCACGCGACTGCAGTTTACAAAGCAACGCTGAAGGATCAAAAGCCAAACAGCGATAAAAAGGTAAGCGATTCAACAACTAATGTTATATACGGACTTTTTCTGTTCAGTGTTCATGCCCGGAAGCTCTGTTTCAACCTCTGCTTCTTATGTAACATGTTATGCTACAAAAAAACCTGGTGTCCTTTTCTGCATCCTCATGTTTATGAAAATGCAAACTGTCATCAACTCATCATCGTGGACAAACCGACAGTTATCAAAATTTAAACGGTTCTAATTTGAATAATACATGCGCAGGTACGTCGGAATAAGTAGTATTAATGAGCAGATTATTCTCATTGATGCACTCTGTAATTATGTCTATGTGAGATCACTTGAGGTAAAGCGCTAATTAGCTGAAAAACTGAACGTATAATGTGGTAACAGTGTCACTTCAGATCAACCTGGATCAGTAAATCTGTGTCCATATTACAGTAATTATCTCAGTAGTGGGACAATTAGGACAAACTTCACTGGTGGCGGTGCTCGTTAACCTATTGACATATACAGTTTGTTAGACCTTAGCTAGACAATTTTGAAAAAGTACTTTGAGGTAAGCGGTGCGCTTGTTATGCACACTTTGAAATCTGTCTTGTTTATATAATGTGTGAAAATGAGTTAAAGAAAGAAAGGATAGGATAACACAGGCTGTGTACATTGGTTATTATTATTATGCATCATGTACCATGTTCATGTTCATGTACCATGTTCATGTCCACATAGGTGACAAAACTGAATCAGCATATATATATATTTTTCTACTTTTTTGCACTTACCTATTCGAAATCTTTCCAAAATTACCATACATTCAATAATTTTGGGGATTTTAACTCTTCAGCTGCTAGTTTTACAATTTAAACTTTGACTTTTGTCACTCACAAAAATGTTATATTTTCTCAATAATAAACATAAGAGGTCAGGGGATTTTACCTTATTGCGGCAGTGCCGTGGATAGGAGGGTGTTATATCACCGACAACATCGAGCACTTTTATCGATAAGAATTAACAAGACAGCGACTATGGGAAAACATGAGGTATGCTGCAACAGACCTACAAACATGAGCAAAAAAATAAATATTAAAACTTAATTTTTAATTGCTAAAGTGATTGTTGTTTAGTTGTGATTTGAGACTCAGCTGTGATTGGCTAATATATTGTTCGGTTGATCCAATCAGCAGCAAATTTCCTCCCAAAAGTCCGTCTTCTTCCCAAACGATTGTCCTCTATCAGTAAGCATTTTGCAAATGCTATTAGCAAATGCTAATGACATTTGCACAGTAATGTCAATCCGGTATGCATCCATGTATCCATCTTCCGCTTATCCATGGCTGGGTCGCGGGGCAGCAGCAGGATGACAATGCAGTCATTATAACTCCTCTTGCAAGCGGTGGGTCTACGATTCTCCTTCAGGCTCAGCACCAGTCATAATCAAAACATAATCGGCCTTGTTGGTCTCTCATCATTAGGGACTTTGAACTTTGAACATACGAGAACATCGCTCCTAGGATCTTCTGGGAGCGGAAACTCGTCCACCACGTTAAAGTGGCGGTTCGAGGAGGGGCACAAATCACTTGATTGATTAAAATATTTTCTTTTTTGCATAAATCATTTATTCTACTCCAAAAAATGTAAATCCAAGACCACATATTAAATTATCTTTAATGTTAGCATTTTACCCTCAATATAAAGTGTAACAACAAAAAATTACTTAACTTAAATATTTTTATAATAGTAGAGGGCACTGGTGCTTTTAGAGCCTTGGACATGTCAAAGAAAGCTCCATCCATCCATTCATTTTCTTCCACTTTTCCGTTGCTGGGTCGTGGCAGCCATTGGAGCTGCCCAAATCACATTGCACCAGCCCCTATGGCTCCTCCTGCAGGTGGGTCCATGGAAGGGCAGCCTCATGGTTCTAACCGGGCCTGTTGGTCTCTCATAAGGGACTTCTGAACCGCTCTTTGTCTGACCCGTCACCTAGGACCTGTTTGCTATGGGAGACCCTAGCAGGGGCACGAAGCCCCCGACAACAGAGCTTGCAAGATCATTCGGGTGCTCAAACCCCTCCACCACGTTATGGCTGCAATAGTATTAATAAAAATCTTAAGAGACATCACTGACCTACATTCATGGCCGTGGGACCCAGGGTGTTGAGGGTGTTGCAGCACCCCCTGGTGAAATGTTTGTGCATTACAAGCAAGCAAAAATAAGAAGACGTAAAGTCTCTTGTAACAACAGTTTTTTTTAATTTCACTGTAAAACAGATTCAAGTCACAATCTGTAATGTCACAATCTGTAAAATGTAAATATACCAGAATTACTCAATGGCTAATTTCCCTCTGTGGTCCATGGCAGATCAAGAAAGTACAAAAACAGTGTACAACAATCATGGCAAAAGATCATCACACATATCATCCACACCATTCAACACTTGACAACAAGAGTAACGATCATCAATGGTCACATGTCTGGTTCCTCGCCTATATTTAAAGGATCTGTATCATGCTATTTTAGCCATTCCAAAGTAAAGTATAGGCATATATATGATATATTGTACCTCTATCACTATGGAGTACTCATTTTGAGAGAAATATAAGTATTTTTGGGGGGTATTTTCCCTACCCGGAAGATAAGACGCTTCGATTCAGTTAACTCCGCCCCTCTCTCTGCTCATTCCACATTTGCAGTATTATAAATATAAATATCGCTGCAAAAAGTGAAGTTACTTCACATAATGCAGTTATAAGGAGTTGACATGTGCAAAGCAGTTTCATAAATGGCTAACACACATGCTAACACACACGCTAACATGCGTTTTGATTGACTCACCGCTCAGTTTGGACTCCCATGAGATCGCGTTGGTTATAAAAGTTATAAAAGTTAATCCACTTGATTCTGGCCAAGGTTCACCAAGCATCCATCAGGTTGGTTGATATAGTAGCTAGCTTAATCCCGGAAAGAAATTCCAACTTCTGGCGAGTGCACTCTTCTTTAGGAAGGTTGAATAGTCCTGTTCCTCTCGTAGCCAAACACGCATCCGTGGCATTATCGGTAAGAAAAAAGAGCAGGCGGTGTCCAGAGTAGGTTAGAAAGAGCTCAGTCTTCAAAAACAACACTTATGCTCGGATCCATGGCTCCTCCAGCCGTGGGTGCGCTTGATTAGCGTCGTGGGACAGCACAGACGCTTCGGAGGGTTGCTGTTTTTTTTTTTTTTTTTTTTTTTAAAAAAAAAAAAAAAAGCCGTTTTATAAATAAAAATCAGGCCGTAAGGCATTACATTACAGACGTAGAGCACTTCCGTTCCGCTGTGACGACACAACTGAACAGCTCAGTCGTTTACCAGGAGAGGGTGGAGCAGCTGCTCAGAGAGCAGGATTCAGGAGGATTACTTAGAACTGCGTGAATGAAGCCAAAAACCGCTCTGGGGGTGTTTTTGATAAGGAAATAGCATAACAACATGGCTAAAAGCTCCAAAAAGTCGATTTTGCATGATATAGGACCTTTAAGTGTTATTTTAAACACTTTGAATGTGGTACAGTTTCTAATATCAGCTGATGCTGTTCCAGATCTCAGTTCTTTTAACTGCAAGGTGAAATCAAAGAAAGCCGCGTGTGATGTAACGTGAGGACAAGCTCAAACGTATTTTCAAAAAGAGTGGGGTTACATATTGTGGATTCATTCAAATATCTTGGGGTTATCTTGGACTCAACAATTTGTTTTAATATATATATATATATATAATATATATATATATACAGTATATATATATATATATATATATATATATATAAATAAAAAACATTTGTCAGTTTGACAGTTAGTAATGCAATATATGGAAAAAAATCAAGCAACATTTTAGCTGCATTTAGTAATTTGTCTTAAATTACAAAGATTAAAATGTACAAATTAAAATAATAATAATAATATAATAATATATATATATATATATATATTAAAACAAAATGTTGAGTCCAAGATAACCCCAAGATATTTGAATGAATCTACAATATATAACCCCACTCTTTTTGAAAATACGTTTGAGCTTGTCCTCACGTTACATCACACGCGGCTTTCTTTGATTTCAATGAAAGGTATGACAACATTGCTGAGGAAATCTTACATTTTTATTGGACTTCTCCACTTTCCACTTTTTCCCCATTGTAGATAGATGCATGTATAAACAAAGTTTGGAGATCATTTATCAAGTGTTGGTTCATGTTGCAAAATGAGTAGCACATGCTGAAGTTTATCAACAATTTTTTAAATCACGTAGCATTCTCAATTATATATTATTACATATCTCTCATTACAGAAAAACTACAAATGCAGTAAAAAGTCCTCAACTTTGACCCATCCATGGTTTTAATCACCACCAGTGCTACAGCCCGCTAATGTTTTATTGAGAGGTTTTTGTTGTCGTGGCTTGGAACAGGTGCATGAGAGAAACCATAGGCTAAACAAGACATGGGGAAAAAATCTAAGCACACTGTCTGAGCTGCAACATCAGGGTGCTATGTTTCAGTGTGTTGCAAGTAAGATATTGTGTGAGATAGTTCAAATGATCAAACTGGCATTTAAAGGTCAAAATTATTAAATAGTGACTCTTGGCTTTTGAGATGTGTGCTATTTGTACACTGGGGGGGGGGGGGTCGAGTGTCGAATTTCCCTCGATTTAGCATTTTCTGTAGAAATTCAGACCTGAAATTGCAACAGTCAAAATGATTGTCAGATGAACATTTTAAGATGTCAAGCAAAATGCACATAAAAACACATGGAATGAAACACATGGGAATAAATTAGCTGTGTTTTTCTGTGTCTAAAAAAAACCTCCACCAGCCATTTTCTAGTTTTCTGCTGATGTCATGAGATGTTATGGTCCAATATTTAAATGGATGCTCCTCTTCATCATACCATTGCAGCAAAATCCCCCAAAAAGATGACCCACCTGATTTATTTAGCGCGTTAGGGTTATAGGGGTAGGTTTAAGGTCAGGGGTTAGGATTAGGGTCAGGGACGGCAAATAGGTAAGTTGTGTTTCACTCACACAGATCTTACACATAGTTTCAGAAACTCTGTGTCTCGACTTTCAAATGAGGTATCACACTGGCATACACGCTCAGAGATTTGGATATGCGTAATTGCTAACCCTAAACCTAACCCTTACCCTGAGCTGGCCAATAACAGGTCAACAACAGGAAATTAGAGATGCAGGCAAGCTAATCAAAAGCACTTATGCGGATTTGAATTGCAGAGTCATGTTCGAATTGTATTTATTAATTTTCTATACATAAGACAGTCTGCTATAGTTAGGGTTGCATTTGCAGAAGGTTATGACCTCATTTGTCCCACTGGAATTTGGAAAAAGCTTTCTCGGAGTCCAATTAATGATGGTCTTCAACATGTATCTCAGACAGTCTGTTTATCGTCAGCTTTGGCACAAGCAAAAGGCTAAGGCCAAAGCATTGCCACCCGCTCTGCGCTTCAAAGCAACAGCTAATTTGAGCTTATTACATGTGGCATTTGGAATAACAGCAACCAAAATGCCTTGTGAGGGTTTCCAGGGGTCGTCTAAAATTTGACTTATTCCATTGGTATGGGGTGGCGTAGGGCCAGACCAAATCTTTAAGGCTTTCGGCAAACTTTGATAAGACGAGATAAGCCTTTATTGGCTTCTCACAATGGAGAATTCACTTGTTAAATCAGCTCTCAATAAACACTCAGGGTGTGCAAAAAGACAGGAAATGTGTAATCAATTAAATCAAGTAAATAGTAATTTGAGGTAAAACTTTAACTGTTAAGCTTCAGACATCTGGTAAACTGGCATGTATGTGCTTATACATGTGCCCTCTGAGTGTGGTGGCAGATTTTAGGTGAAAACTGTCTGTGAATCTCTTTACATACATTACATATTAAAAAGTTTTGTCAGAAAAGACAATTGAATATGATTCGCATGCCAAAACAACATCACATGTGCATGCTGTAGTGCTGGCTTATACAGAATTAGCTGTCAGGAGAAAAAGGAATCTTTTGTGCAAACTTCAGTCAAATACAATTGTTTTATTTTTTTAGATAACCATAACTCAAGATCACTCAAACAGAACTTAAAATGGTGACAGAACTTGTAGCCCTAATGAACAAATTGAACTTGTCTTTTCTGGCTTGGCTTGGACTTAAAGCTGGGGTACCTGATTGTTCCTGTTCAAACAGTGACATTTTAGTTTTGGCCCAAACTTGCTTCTCGCTCTTACAATCCCTCCTGTGTATTCGAATTGTTCAAATAATTTGATTATTTGCACATTTCACACCCATTGACAGCATTGAGCAGTGGCAAAGTGAAGCAGGGGCGGCCAACCCCAAGATGAATTCCACTAATTTAGATTCAACTTCTATCATCCATTGCTCAATAAGACTTTAGGTGAAGACAATACAACACGGTCTGTGTTTTGCTGTGTTTACACTTACTTTGAGGTGGCAAAAATAAATGTATTCTACAACACCAAAAAATCAGGTACCCCAGCTTTAACATCTTTCTAATAGCTAAGCATTTACTGGAATTACATCAGCTACTTGCTTTTAAAAAAACTTTTATTTGACTAGAGAACTGTCGAATACAAAAAACTACAACAAAGCAAATATTGACTTAAATAGGTGGCGTTCACCATTTAGAATGTGATGATGTGATGATGTCATAATGTCACGTGGAGGGCAGGGGTTGTCAGTCTTTTCCTGGTCCGGGACTTAAAGCAAAATCCCCAGGAGAATGAATTCTTTTGAAGAAGCCTTTATTTGATCAATAGTTACATCATAACAACATCAGGAGTCTCCCGATCAAGTCTCGTGCTTGTCTATATACTGTTAGTCCCGCCTCTAGTCCAGACGCACAAACTGACCTCATCTCAGACATTACGTGCAAGTTTGAGAAAAACAGCTTTGTTTTGATCACCAACATTGTATCTCGGCCAAGATGGATCTGCCAGTACTTTTCAAGGTAGAACATTTATTGTAACAGCAAAATCATAAGACAAAGATCACATTGTACTTCTCCGAACGAGTATTAGATAAGGTTTAAGCAAGTAGCAATACATTTCAATATTTCACAGGGCCAACAGTTTTTGTAAGAAATCTCCAAAACGAAAAGTAACAATTGGTTTTCCTCATCAGTATTAGACAGTGATTACATTCACAAACCCACCACATTATTGTTATGTCTGAAAGTCCTTCCTATTGGCCAACACCACGCTCATGTTTTCGAATATTGTCACCACTTTTGGACGCCTTTCAGAGAAAATACTGGGCATTAGTTCATATGTGCGGACAGAGGAGAGAATTAACTTTTTGTTTCATGTGGATTCTTTCAGTAATGACTGACATAATTAACCAAAAACTAAGACAAAAAAAAAAAATCAGCAAGTCGCCAGTTACCATAGTTATCATAGTTACCATAGTTACCGCCATAGAATTTTCAGTTGCCCTCCACCGCAACCTATTGGGTAAATTCAATCCACACATGCTCAGATACCCTTGCGCTCAGTGTGCTGCAATAATACGGCAACGTATACAGGAACAAGCCACATCTGAAATGCTATTGGTCACTTTGAAACTTTTAAAAGAAACAAGAAAAATGCTCATGAACCTGAACAAACAGACCAGGCCCAATAAGAAAATTGCTGTTACTGATTATTTAGGTCTTTATGAACAGGTCTTTGATTGTACTCGTCAGTCAGTGGTGATGATGATTGGACGAAAGTGTGTCTCCTGATCCTGAGTGTGGGGATTATCATTCAGATTACCAATCTCAGGAGACGGTGCATGTCGAAGGCTTTTCTATAATTGAAATGGTGCATTTAGAGTGTACTGATGAAAAAGTGATCCATTAATCCACGGCTAATAGTTTCTCCATCCTCCGGGTATGAGTATGACAGCAGCTGATACAACATCATCATAACATATTTACAACACACAACTGGCTGATTGTGTTTGGATGTGGGACTGAGGAAATATTAAAGTATTACTTACTTACAGTACTAGTGATTCTGCCAGGTGTGTGCTGTGTAATTACTAAGTCCCTGTGTTGCAACACGTCAGGCAACATTTACTTGTAGAAAAATACATGCACACAAATATGTTGCTATTCATCTGACTATTACTGAAGCTCCACGCTGCGAGCCAGTTTGGTTTGTAGATATATTGCGCATTTTATTTGTTTGTGTTTGGTTTCTGCTGTAGGAATAACACGTGAAAATGTAACTTAAGTTTAATTGAGAAGAAAGGACCTTGGCAATCTACAGTATATTTGTATATAGTTAGTATATATGTATCTGCTATGGCCTGTAAACGGCTGTAAAATATACGTGGTAACTTACAATCCTCAAAGTTGTCTTGAAGGATTCAATTCTGATATGAATTGAGTAAAGCCTGTGCAGGGAATTAGCAGCAGGTATCAAACAATTGGCATCAGTGCCCTGAAATGGTAAATTCCAAACCATTCTGAAATCACACAGAGCAGTGACATAATAGTGTTTCTGATCTGGTCAGTTTTTTCATGAATGTGCAGGTTTGTAATTGTTTATTGGTTTAACTACTCGGTCTGACGCTCCATCCTAATCAGAAAAAATACAGTATTTATTTGCTTCCACTAAATGTGACGTTTCAGGCGTAACTCATCTGATGAAGGGTGATGTTGATAATGTTTTGTGCGGGTAATTTTTCTACTAAATCACAATACAGCACACACTTGTACCATCAGCAGAGCCCATACAAGAACATGAACATGGATATGTGTCGTACTGTTTACATTGAGGATCATATTATTTTATTGTACCACAGCTTCATAACTTCAACATAATATAATGAATTCTCATTGTTCATTAACAGGAAAAGAAAATAATAATCTGTGTGCTCTCTGTGTAGTTGCAGTCACTGCAGCATGGGAAAGAGTAGCAGCAAAGTTCTGATTGAGGCCTCAATGGATGGGGTTCAGATGCAGGTAAGTTATTTACTCGGCACAAGCCATTCCCACACACACACACACACATTACTGGCATAAACGTGTAAGGAAACAATTAATCATGTGTGCATTTTTATATATTTCATGCTCTCCTGAGTTAAAAACAACCCAACAACTGTTGTGTGGCCTCTACAGTATATCAAACAGATTATGCAACAAGGATGATCTGTAGCTTTCACACTTTTCTCATCACATCATATCTGTAATCGTCTGGTCACATCATAACGCTTTAAATGTCACATGATTAAGCGAACCATTAACATCAGGCCATAATCACTAGATGTACCAAAAGGGACATTGATTTAGCCAAAGAAATGCACGCTACTCTACTCTCTAAAGTTGATAGATTTTATTTCAAATGCCAACATCTCCTGTTCTCAGAATGTAGCTAGAGGTATGTCCTGCATGTATCAGGATGGCAGATTAGTCTAAAATGAAACCCTGATATTACATCATATCAGTAAACTGTTGTTGACATAAGCAGATGAGATCAAGGAAGCTTAGCGTAGCGAGAAGTCACCATTACTGACCCCTATTCAACAGCCAACGAGACCAAACTTTTAGGAATAGTTCAACTCTTAACACAAGAACATATGGGGGAAAGCTAATTATTTTGGAAATTTAGAAGTAATTGTCTTTTTGGCATTTTTTCAGTTTACCACTTATCTAAATCTATTAAACATTTACCTTTTCTAATTGTTTAAAACTAGTTTTAGTCAAAACTAAAATCTAAATCAACACTCCAAGAATTGTGTACCCTTATGGGCCTAATGTTTACCCTTCTAAGTGGGTATATGTGTGTTACTGCCTTGTCCTGATCCACTCTCCTGCTCTAAAGGATTGTAACGTGGCTAGCTTGGCACACAGGGTAACAGGAACTCCCTATCGCCCCATCTCAACATGTTGGGTGCCATCTTTGTCAGCTCCTGAGATTTAACCAAGGCTCTGAACAGAGCCGTGCTGGACTGAAGCAAATTCATTCACAGGGATTAGGGTTTAAGAGTTCCCTAGCTGCTTTGGTGGAGTAAATCTGGGGATTATGATGTCACCAGCTTGTGGCTGCAGAGGAGGAAATTGAATTGTGGGCAGTGAGTGCTGATGGCCTGGGATTACAGCACAGTCAGTCTGGAATCAGACATGGAAGTCTCTGCCAACGACTTTCTTTGGCTCTGCAAAACCTATATCGGACACAAAGGACCTTTAGGGAATGGGATCTGTTTACACACAAGAGCTATTGTGGAATAAATATTTACAGTTATACGTCATTGGCTGTTAATCCCATTAGTGCTTCGGACTGGAACGCATCAGGTGGTGAGTGTAGCATTAAACACAGAAGGGATAACCTTTGCCCTGATTCATTGTTTAAACTGTATGAATGTAAGCATGTGCAGGATGTACTGTGAACATAGTTGACCTTTCCACCTGGGTCACACTGATTGTCTGTGTGTTGTAGCCAACTCCTGCTGTGGCCGCACCTGCTGCTGCTGTTGTGACATTTGAAGGACTCACTAAAAGTAAGAAGATGAAGGTGAAATGGAGTCAAGTGTTAATGGTCTTCTTCCTGCTTGTGTCTATGGTCATGACGGGCTGCTTCTTCTGGCAATACCAGCTGCCCAAAATGCTGCCAGGTAATTGCAGTTTGTAACATACTATATCTACAGTACTGCAACACATCAGATATGAACAATGTATAAAAGATTTAGCAACACTGATTCCCTATCACTACATGAGTCCACCGACAGTAGGTGGTTCCTGGTTGTTTACTTAACTGCCACTGGCTCACGGCTATATGTCTATTAAACCGGCAGTATTGCTCTGATAATCAATAGATAAGGTTTTCTCATTATCTTATTTGATTAAAAGATTGAAATCATGTGTCTGCTCTCTGATAGAAATCTATGAATTACCAGATCAACAGATATGCCATTTGAGCGTTAGGCATCTGTTAATGTGATCGAGTTTACACATAGCATTTAAAAACACAAGCACAATAGAAAATCACAATGTATTTAATCATGATTATATGTATGACTTATATATATGACTTATTCTATTCTGCACAATGCTGGCAATCGGCCCCCGAAATTATTAATCGAAAATCATATTCGGAACCATTTATATTTTCTCGAACGTCTGCATAAATCTGTGTCATATTGGATTGGATGTCCCCAAAACACATGCATTTGTTGGTATTGGCGCTTATTGCTCAGAGAGAGAAAAAGACAATATTATCTGCTCTTTAAGTAATTTAACTTTGTTTCCATTGTGACTTATCAATCCTACTACTTCAACGAACTCGTGATAACAAAGTTTTCCAAGGAGCTTTTTCAAAACGTTTGCACTTAAAGAACATAGTTTGTATTTCTTTGTGATTCTGCATGTAAAAGGAAAATGTCAGGTCAAGCCATTATAAACCTGTATTAGATCCTTGAAACCTAATTTCAGACATATGCGTATTCCTTACAAAGGAATCTTATTGAAATAGATTCCTCATCTGACGCTCTCAGTGGGTCCACAATGCTCATTGGCCTGTACATGTTACATATCCAATGTCATCAATCTATTTATAAAGGCTGAATGGAACAACAGGGCACCCCGACCTGCAATCTTAAAGCTTTGAAACTCCTCCCTGCCGCCAGAGATGAATTATTTCATGAGATGCCTCCTTATTGTTTCTTTCCTTTAAATCAGATGAAAGCATGGGAAGAAATACTAAAGCTGAAATGATCTGCCCACGTTTCCCTGAGCCAATGCCGCTGGAGCACCCCATTCCCAGCCTGAAGGACGCCCTTGAGAAGGTGAGGACATTAGCAAATAAATTACGGTATGAGCTGTAAGCACACAAAAATAGTGATACAAATATTTGCTTTACCAATAATAAGTGAAACATCAGGCAGAACATTTGCCTTTCCCCCCCAAAACACAAGTAAAAAGCAATACATTCATGATGACCACAGCAAACAAAACAGGCATGAAAACAAATTCTCTAGCAACCTCAAAGGCTGTGGCTAAATTGAGATTTTCTTCTTGCATAAAACTCAAATAAAATGGTTGGTGAAGTCCCTGTTCATCCTATGCAAAGTAACATATCAGAAAAGAAAAACAATTAATTATTGTTGAATTGGAGATGTTAATAGTAACCCCAAAATGTTTTACTGCTTTATTGCCTTACATCTGTAGTGATTTTTTCCATTATGCACTCATTTCTAGGTAAAATTTACAATCTAGTCCCTGTAATCCTTCACACCAAATGCCATTTCACTCAACAGAAGGAGATTAAATTTGTGGTGGATAAACTATGTGAAAGAAATGTTAGAGAACTGTGTGAGGTGGTCCTGAGAATGCTAAGGCAAAATACCATGATTTACATTATACTTGAGAGAGGGCTATATCGATATGATTTGATTTGATTTATTTGAGAAATTATTTACATTATTGTATTTACATTGTCACGTGAAACCAAAAAAATAATATCTCAAAAGGAGTAGGCCGAAGCAAGAAAGCTTATAAGTGCCCACTGCCTACCCCATATTCAAGATACGTTCATGCGTTTCAGGATTATTTGTAAGAGAATACAACATAGTAGAAATCTAAGATGTACATTATTGAAGCGCATGTGTTTCACATTACATCATAATACCTGAGTTACCCAGGCACAGACACAGCCGGAACGTGCGTGTGCCTGTTTAAATAAGTAATTTGCAAATAACAAGTTCATATGCATCTTTTTTTTTTTTCATATATGGGCATACCCACACTACTCTGTGGGTGTACCCATCAGTGATTTACAGTTATGTTGCAGAACAGTACAATTGTTACAATTTATTTATTTGAGCTATTATTTACAATGAGGTATTATTTACAATTTTTACATTAGGGCTGCAACTAACGATTATTTTGGAATCGATTAATCTATCGATTATTTTTACGATTAATCGAGTAATCGCTTGGCTGTGAATTGTGTAGAAAATGTTACTTTTTTCTTATCACAAAAAGCTAAAGTGGCGCCGCTTGAGGATGTATTGATGGAGTAAACTTTAAGTAAATGTTTCTTGGAGGCTCTTGGTGCTAATTCTGCTTTCTGATTGGATGAGACACAGACAGATATTCATGAAATTTACAATGTACAAAACACTAC
Organism: Neogobius melanostomus; assembly: GCA_007210695.1. NCBI lineage: Eukaryota > Metazoa > Chordata > Actinopteri > Gobiiformes > Gobiidae > Neogobius > Neogobius melanostomus. The sequence goes on along the minus strand of VHKM01000073.1, from coordinate 1,889,058 downwards.
AGACCCTAACTATGAAAACAAAGTAGGTTTTCATCGAAAATACTACATTTTCATGTCATTTTTGCTCTATTTGAGGCTGTGTGAACCAGAAAACGATTAATCGATTGCTAAAATAGTTGTCAACTATTTCAATAATCGATTAGTCGTCGATTAATCGATTAGTTGTTTCAGCCCTAATTTACATCATTACATTTCCATTTTCACACAAAACCAATAAAAATAAAAATAAATAACTCAAAAGGAGTAGGCCGAAGCAAGAAAGCTTATGAGCGCCCACCCCATATTCAGAATACCATTATTGATTAGCAGCATTAATAATTCAAAGCTTTTGCATGTCATAGGTTGAAAATCTGATGAGACTTACAAGACAACTTACAAGTATGAAAGACATAGAGCAAAAATAGAAAGGTCTGTGATTTCTGAGTGTATTTACTTAGTTTTATAGTTTTCTCTTATTTTTTATCATTGCCTAATGCCTATAACACCATTCTGGTCACCATTCTATTGATTTACTTAATGTTTAAGTAGTCATAGTGTTTTAGATATACATATATATATATATATATATATATATATATATATATATATATATATATATATACACATACAGACATATGTACACATACATTACTAGCGCACATATTTATTATACATATATTATCATGTCATTTAATGACTTTCTTCAGAAATATATGCTATAGTCAACAACCTACTCATTTGTACAACCTTTTACATTATGTGAGAGATCTGCACAACTATCTAACCAGGCAAGCGGCTCAGGGTCATTTGACCCGCCCCAAACCCAGAACAGAAGCAGTGTATAGGTCGGTCATATTCAGAGCTGTGACATTATGGAACAAACTGCCACCAGCTGTTAAACAGGCTGAAACAAAGCTTTCTTTTAAAAGACTATTGAAAAGACATTTTCTGATGGAAGCCTAAGTCTGTTTGTGTGTGTGTATGTCTATATCTATACCGTATATTTAGATTTCTTTATATGTACAGTGGGGGAAAAAGTATTTGGTCAGTTCCCCATAGACTTTCTATTGGATTTCGGCCAAATACTTTTTTCCCCACTGTATGTGTGCATATGTGTATAATTGAGGAGAGGTTTGTATGTGAAGTGTTTTTTCAATTTAACTGCATGATGTGAATATTTTAATTGCTTGAACCGGATCCCAGGAAGAGTAGCTGTCCATTTGGAGACAGCTAATGGGGATCCACATAAATAAATAAATAAATAAATAAATACCATCACCATAATAACAATGACAATAATAGCAATTCTCAAAAATATCATCTTTAAATTGATCATGTTTCTCATTGCTATCATACCCACTTCTACTGTAATAATGTTGGTTAAGATTGTTCTGTCAGTGGTTTTTGATTGTTTTCCCTATTTGTGAGGTGCGTTAAAAAGCCAGGGTATTATGTGGCAAGCTGGTAGAGGGTGGAAGCCCCCACCAGCGAGCCCCCACCCTGCTGCCCTAACTAGTTGATATTGTGAACCGCTTTATAATCCTATGCTGAGTGGTGCTTTAAAAAGACAAGATTTATGAGCCTGTTGAGATGGGGACCCTACTACAGGTCCACATCTCGCCTGCCCCAATTCTATTTTATTTGTAATGACCAGCGGAAGCAGGCCATAACAGCATTTTTAATGCTTTTAATTTATCTCACGTTCCTTTAATACAGATGAAAATAGACTTGGTTGATAGAGTTGGCGACAATTGATTGTATCAACAATGATGTGGTATTTCACAAGTTCATAGTAATACAGATTACTTAAGGAGAGTGACTGAGAGACAAGGTCAAATGTCTTCAGCATACTTGTCAAACACAGTTCTTTTATACTGTCTTTTGAATTGCTGTAGACTAGCTGCACCTTTTAAGTCTTCATCTAAATTATTCCACAGATTTAATCCTCTCGTGTAATACAATGACTTTTTAGGGTTGAATGGATACATTGTACTTTCAGATTATGAGTTCCCCTTAGATCGTATCTTTCCTCTCTTTTACCAAACATTAATTGTATGTTACGAGGTAGCTGGTTATTTACAGCTCTATATATCTGTAGCAGGGAATTGAGTTTTATGATGTCATCAAGTTCATGGTGGTCCCTATACCCACTTTATGAACAATTCTGATGGCCTTCTTTTGAAGTCTATAGTCTTTTATTCTTATAATCTGTGCCGAAGCATCTGGCAAGCAAGTACTTTAATTCACAAATTAGGTTCATTTGTAAAACTGTCTCATGGCTGAATACACATGAACATCATCAAAGCATAATGACCTGCTTTTGACTACCGTTGAATGGCAGGAAGTGAACAAAAGACATTATAGCTGCAACATTTGAGAGAGTATGAGATTCTCTTAGTGAGAATGATTGACTGGAGCAGATGCACTGAAAGAAAGTCCGCACAACTGCATGATTAGCTCCAAATTTGTATTGTGTACTCACACCGAAAGACGTGACGTTTCGGGCTTTTTACTATTGTGCTATGATTGACTGGACGCCATTGTTTTTCTTGGCAGCAATATTGAAAGCAACAGCTGCACCTTGTCAAAGCTCAAAAGATGATATTCATGCACAGACTGTATTGGACAGAAACTGTTAAGCATAAAAGGTGTGAAGGAGGGAGCCATTAAAACCATGGGTGTCACACTCGCGACCAGTTAGGGTGTAATAGTGTTCTAGCCATAAACTGTTGATCAATGGACTAATTGTGGACTACTTCTTCCGGGAGCCCTAAGGAAGTTGGACCAGCACCAGAAGTTCCTTGCTGGACTTTCCATTAAAACTTTTTTGCTTTAAGTCAGGCTTGTCATTCTCACCTCCCGTGTTTGTCTCAACATGAGCTACAGTCGTAGTTTTTTATTCCTTTGGCTTTTTTTGAATTTTGACCATATTCTAAATACAAGAGTTTTCACCAAAACCCAAATCAGATAGCTGAACGAGATTCTGTTGTGCTGGTTGCTCCCTCTCTTCATAGGTTTACGGTCTATGGTTCTCCTGTCTTACAACAAAAAATTGTGTTACTGTCGTTTTTGCTGGCAGGTGGATGTGATGCTGCGGCAGAGTATAAATCCTGTCAGCCTCCCCTCACTGTCGGCAATTGTTGTTCTGAATGATACTGTGCTGTGGACTGGCAACTTTGGAAGGAAGAACATCAGTGACGCTCTGTCAGGTCCCCCAAATGAGTACACCATCTACAGGTAATTACGGTCTTCATCTGGCTCTATAGAAGAGGTCCATCACAAGAGGTCTTCATCTGGCTCTATAGAAGAGGTTCCATCACAAAAGAGCATCAAGAATATGTCTGAATAATGAATGAGTTTCTGGTTCTCTTTCTGATTTTCCAAACATGGATTGCATCAATAATTGAGACATACCCACAGCCAAGCTCAAGAAACTTCTCATTTACTCAGAATGTAAATTTACCCTGGTTGCTCCTGGAGTGCTGTTATTCAGTTTTGCGATATATTACAGCACTCCAACTTTCCCAAAACTCTTTATTAAAATTGGAAAACTGGAAATTTTAATATAGGCTATATTTGGCATATTTAAAAAAAAATGAAAAAATCACATTATTAAACATAACCTGTAACCTGTAATCTTATTGATACCTTGAACATTCTGCATCAAATCAGTTAAATGTGTGAGTGATTCCTCAATATTAATTTCTATTTTACTTTTATTTAACCAGGAAAGTCCCACTGAGATTAAGAATCTCTTTTTCAGGGGAGTCCTGGCCCCAGCGGGGAATCTATTGTACATGTTTTTAGTGATAGGGGAAACCGGAGGAAACCTACGCAGACACAGGGAGAACATGCAAACTCTTCACAGAAAGGCCCTGTCCAGGTTGGAATCGAACCCGGGACCTTCTAGGCACTACCTTGGCGCCAATATACTGTATGCCGAAAGACAGACAGACAGACAGCAATGTGTGGTTATCTCAATTAGTTTTTATCCTTAAACATGCATTATGTTATTAATAAAAAAGTTGACATTTGTGTGTCATTTAGTTTTTTGTGACCCAATGGCTGCATGGGTGGTTAGCAATTAAGGCAGCTTTACTTCTCATCACAGAGACCTCTACAACACAGCGAAAACTGACAATTGATTATAGAGCATCACAGAGGCCTCTGTGATGGAAATTAAAGGCGTCATGCTAACCACTCATACATCCACTGGGTCACTGAAAGGTTAAATACTAGTATAACATTTTTTTTTTTTTTTTCAAATAAAAAGTTCCATAATGCACCTTTAAGTTAAAGAAAATTATTAAAAAAAACAAGATGGTCCTTTAGACCCCAAACACACCGGCAACGTATCACACAATACTTTTCACACAACATTTTCCACGCACGTGTGGAAAATAGGATTGGTTCTATTTTGAGGAATGCATCCTGTGCGTGGCCCTGGCGCACGTTACACACAGCTCAGTGTGGCCGCTTCAATCGATCGTCAATGATTCTATGTCAAAACACGTCAAAAAGGCAATGGGTTTATGCAGAACAGGGTCATAAACGCTCTGAAAACGCGGCCGGTGTGTCTCCAGCGAAAATTACCAAATGGCTACTTCCACTCATGTCCTGTTCCGCTCATGACTCATCACACAAGATTAGGTTATGGCAGTGCTTTAAGTGGACAAAACTAAGTGCCGGTACTCTATTTTTTTGCCAAGACCCCCCCCCCCCCCGGCAAAAAAAGAAGACAAAAAATAGGTTATATTTTTCCTCTTCTTTTTTTTACATCGTTATTACAGTATAACTTAATAAATCACAATAATTACACACAGATCTCAGATCTGCTCAAATAAAACAACTCATGATGACACTCCAATGCAAAGAAATAAGCTTTGTGAACATCCATCTGCATAATAACAACAGTAATGAAAGCCCAGTCTTAACTTTAAAAGAAAGACTGTTTTAGCTGAACTCTTACAGATGGATGTCTCTGAAGCTCTGTTACAGATATGATTGTTCCAGGCTAATGTCTGTGCTTTCCAAAGTGTCTAACAAACACTTCCATGTTCTGGAGCTTGTGCTGTCATTGCAGCTTGTCAGGCTCCATTCTGTCTGCAGTCCGCCTCATCTCAGGGTGCAGAAGTTTGTTTACAGCCATATTTACCCCTTTGTTTTGTTTTTATCGCATCTACGAGGCCAAACGGGGCACATCACTCTCGTGCTCGTCGCCACTTGTGAGAACCTCAATGACCGTGGCACAGGTGGGTCAGCCAACACGTTCTCTGATTCTGACCTTGTTCTTTTACTACTCTGAAGCCAGGAGAGCATAGTCAGTGTAATGTAGTCTCTGCTCACGGTGGGACGAAATAGGAAGCGTGCATTGTGAAGGGCGCTCTGAAAAGCGGCGGAGCAGCTAAAGGATTAAAACAGATGTGCAGATGAGCGCACCGGTACGCTAAAAGCACGTTCTTGGTGCACGGAGCGGTGGCGGTAAGCTCAAGAGCTATTTTTGTGCAACGTCCTGGGACCTATCTTCAGATGTGAAGCCAGGCGGATGGTCAAAATCACCTGGCTGGAGGATTAATCTATTGTGCATGTTTTTGGTTGATGGAGGGAACTACCCGGAGGAAACCCATCTAGACATGGGGAGAGAAACATGCAATCTCCACAAAGAAAGGCCCGCACAGTCCGGAAATAGAACCCGGGACCTTCTTGCTGTGAGGCAAGAGCACTAACCGCTCAGCCACTGTGCTCCCTATCAGAGTACCCCTGATTAATCCCAAATACATGATCTTTTCAGGATTGCGAGCCTGTCCAAGATCTTTCCCACACTGATGATGTACAAGCTGTGGGAGGATGGCAAGATTGCCTCCCTAGATGACCCTTTGGAGAAATATGTGGATAACTTCACCATTAAAAACCCTTGGGGAGGTCCCGGGACTCTGAGCTCAAACACATCACAGATGGACTCATATTTTTGGACAGCGGAGAGGTACCAATCCGTTCCACATCAGTCACGCTAAGAAGAATGGCCAGTCAGCTCTCAGGTAAACACTACGTCAGCTTTCCTAAAAAGATAATGATTTGTTACAATTACCTGTTAAAATCTAGTAAATGAATCTAAATGTAGAAATGAATTAAATTTAGCTAATTTATCGATTACTTTTTCCAATTAATGATGATGATTAAGCATTATAAAAGAATTTGATTTTCCTTATGATATGCCTGGTTGCTCATAGTCAAGTAGCACTGCAAATAGCACATACGGTTATTGCCGATATGTAGTTTGTTTATTAATAGGTCGTTGTAACTGTGTGGAAGTGGAAGCACTGATCTTTATTTTGATTCAGAAAATCAAAATATGTTTTCATATATAATATGAAAATATGTTAAACAAGACCATTCACAGGGCCTGAGATAGGCAGCTTTGGGGTAATGTGCTTTTTTCCATGGAATTGACCTGACAGGTCAATCCCCCCCCCCCCCCCCCCCATAGTGTCCGATTTGCTTCAAATTGTGTCATTCATTTGTGCATTTGTGCACACAAAATTAGCGTTTGTGCATACTTCGTTTTTGAGTTATTGATCATTGATTGGTAATTGATCAGCCCTCCTATAGTGTCGGATTGACTCCAAACTAGTGTTACTTTTTAGCACTTTGTTTGTGCACACAAAATTAGCGTCTGTGCGCACTTTGTTTTTGAGTTATTGATCATTGATTGGTAATTGATCAGGGATTTAAAAAACAGTCCGAGTGGTCCGGACCAGGCCCTGAGATGGTTTATCGGTCTCTCAAATGGTCTTTGGGCTGAATTAATGGTCCTGTAGATTATGTGTGGCAGGAGTGGAGTCCTGAGTGGTCTCTATCATTATTTTTTGTCAATTTTCAGGAAAACCAACGATTTGCGCTGGGAAGATTTTTTGCTTCAAAATCAATCAACTGAAATACGCGAAACAACAGTGATTTTCTTTTCTTTTTTATTGTACTTATTGGGACTGTAGACAATGTATAGGATACTGACATTCTGCCACGCTTAAGAGAAGTTGTGTGGCGTAATTGGCGCCAACTGCTTCGCTTGTGGGGCTCCATAGGTAGACTCCCGGGCTCACAAGCACAAGGTTGTGAGATCGACCCTGACTCTGCCTTTTTTTACTGATCCAGTAATAAATGCATTTTTGAAATTCAATTTATTTAGGGAGATTTTAAAAACTGCACGGTTATAGTAAAATGCTACCATGTTTTCAAACCATAAATGCGTTACCACACTTTCGGCTACAACCCCCCTCGAGTAAATGCAAATGGTACATTGAATGTCAGATTTAAAGCAGTACTAAGTAACTTGTTTACCTTAATAAATCCTTTCCATAGTCCTTCTGGGGGTAATACAAGTGTTAATGGGATGATTGGGTGTCTTTCATCTCCCCCTGGTGTCTCTGGCCAGAAACCACAATTGCAACTTGACTGCCACCGGGTCGAAGCAGCAATACACACTAATGGAATCACGAAGAAGAAGTTAACAGGCTAACGGGCAAAGCTAACTGCAGGCTACAGCCACTTAAAGAGTATTTACAGCCAAGTTTGAGTGGGAAAAAAAGATCTCCATTGTGTAATTGGATGTACAATATCCCTCTCTCCCTTTGTCTTTTCTGTCAGCGTAGTATTTACTCTCACGGACAATTAATGAGAAAAAAACGCAACATGCTACGACACCTGCAGTGGCGATTATGGCCTCTAGGGTGCACAGGTTAATAATGCTTTAAAGCCTTTTATGTTCATAGAAGCATATTTTAGTTGTAAAAAAAAAAATAAGGAAAAAAAAAAAGCGAAACAGCCCTGTCCAGATGATGGTTAATTTGTAAAACATCTGCCACGATAAACTAAATTGTTTACTTAGGGGAAACATATTCTTTGAGAATAGCAAAAAATACAAATTGTGCGTGCACAAACTATGACACTATGAGTGAATCGGACACTATGGGGCGACGGTGGCGCAGGTGGTAGAGCGGTTCGTCTCGTGATCGCAAGGTCATGGGTTCGAATCCCGCAAATGCACACTGTCGTTGTGTCCTTGGGCAAGACACTTCACCCTACTTGCCTCCAGTGTCTGCGTACACTGGTGTATGAATGAGAGTGTGAGTGGATCCTTGCTGTAAAGCGCTTTGAGTGCCTAATGAAGGTGGAAAAGCGCTATATAAGTTGAGTCCATTTACCATTTTACCATTATGGGGGGGCTGATCAATTACCAATCAATGATCAATAACTCAAAAACGAAGTGTGCACAAACGATAATTTTGTGTGCACAAACAAATAAAAGCACAAACAAATGACACCATTTTAGGGCTGAAACAACTAATCGATTAATCGACGACTAATCGATTATTGAAATAGTCGACAACTATTTTGGTCATCGATTAATCGTTTTCTGGTTCACACAGACTCAAATAGAGCAAAATGACATGAAATGTAGTATTTTTGATGAAAACCTACTTTGTTTTTATAGTTAGGGTCTGTAGTGTTTTGTACATTGTAAATTTCATGAATATCTGTCTGTGTCTCATCCAATCAGAAAGCAGAATTAGCACCAAGAGCCTCCATCAAACATTTACTTTAAGTTTATGACATCAATACGTCCTCAAGTGGTGCCACTTTAGCTTTTTGTGATTAAAAAAAAACTGAAAAAATAACATTTTTCTACACAATTCACAGCTAAGCGATTACTCGATTAATCGTAAAAATAATCGATATATTAATCGATTACAAAATAATCGTTAGTTGCAGCCCTACACCATTTTGAAGCAAATCGGACCCTATGGGCTAACTTCACACAAGTATGGAATTGTCATCAGTTACAAATGTTTCCATGGCTACAAGGCAAAGTGACTTCACTTTGTTCTGCAGCTCAGGGTGCAAGAACAAGAAGTTCTTGATGATCCTAATCTTACAATTTTTTATCCAACCAGGTCTGCCCAGAAGACTTCGAGCCACCAGTTTGCTTTGGAAAGGGAGAACACAAACTGCTCTCAACCTGCTTCAAGATGATGTGCTGGTAGCAGACCCGGGCACCAAGTAAGACGATGATAACTATTGACATTATTCCGCCCCGCCCATTTTTTCAAAATTGGCAGGCTCTTTGCATTGTATGAAGTCTCTTTCCCTCTCCTTTCTTTCAGATGCCATTACAGTAACCTGGCCTTCTCACTTCTTGCTCATATCATGGCTGAAAGAATAGTTGGCATGGACTATCAGCGTTGGGTCACAGAGAACATTTTGGACCGTTTGGGAATGGAGGACACCGGCTTCGACGTCTCTCCTGGACTCCACGCTCAAATGGCAGTCGGAGTCTATGCCAACGGTAAACCTTCGCCCCTCTATGACCTGGGTTGGTACCGCCCCTCTGGTCAAATGTACTCCACTGCGGCAGACCTAGCCAAACTCACCATGATGCTTTTGGGAGCTTATCATCGTAAACTACTCGAGCCGGATTCCTTGAAGATCATGCTAACGCCTCTCTACCGGTGTGATAAGGATTACTTCGCCAACCGCACTGGGACGCCATGGGAGGTCAATGAGCTTTTGGGATATGAGGTGCTGCGCAAAGACGGTGATTTGGATGGATACTCTGCGACTTTTTCCTTGGTGCCAAGACTAAAGCTAGGTCTCATAGTTCTTATGGCAGGAAGTCGACCACAAAAACAGAATGTAGTTGTCAAAGCTTACAGCCACATCATCCCTGCAATAGAAAAAGCTTATAGGGAAGCCAAGAAGATCCTCAACGCACCAACCAATCCAGATCCATACATTGGCTTCTTCACTTACAGCAACATCACTTTTTACGAAATAAGAGCTGGCCCTGATGGAGTTTTGATTATGCAACAATTTGGACCTCAAATAGAGGAGCTAATACCTGAAAAATACAGGACAATAAAACTTAATTTTTTAGTTGATCGAGTTTTTAGAGTTGTTTTCGAAACAGAATATCCTTGCATCCTTCGGGTTGGCACAGCCTCTGTATCTCTAGAAGCGCAAGATGGTCAATTATTTAACTTCTACACCTTCAATAAACAGGGTGTGTCGCCCGGATTTGATGCCCCAGGACTGAACACTTATAACGTGGTGAGAATAGCTCGAAGACCGACTTTTTCAAGCTGAATTGTGGCGATGCAGCTTAAAGACTAATAGCGAGCCCTTGCCGCCACTGGCAGAAGGCAAAGAATATTAAAATGGAAAAAGTCTGAGTTGCTTTGAAACAAATAAACAGGACAATAATGCAGAAGTATGTTTGGCCTTGCACAAATGGGTATGTCTGTTTGCTGGATGAAGGATGCTGTGACCGTGACAAACCTCCTTATACAAGTCCATCAGTTCACCTGCGTGGACTGTGAGATCACTCCCTGCTTTCACGTTTTCAAAGGTTTCTTCAAGTTGTCCTTGAGTTTTATACAAAAAGGTGAAATCTTAACAAAGTAAAGTCATTAATTATTAAAGTTACAGCTGCACCGTTGCTGAATTCTTAACTTTACAATGGACGCGGTCTTCTATATAAATGTTGCTCTGCCGTGTGTGTGTGTGTGTGTGTGTGTGGTGTGTGTGTGTGTGTGTGTGTGTGTGTGTGTGTGTGTGTGTGTGTGTGTGTGTGTGTGTGTGTGTGTGTGTGTGTGTGTGTGTGTGTGTGTGTGTGGTGTGTGTTGTACTGTGACTTGTACAACGTTTGTACATAGAGAAATGACTGATGCGTTTTTACATGGCTCTTTAAAGATGTGACACTGTAAAGTTTGTAAACCATGATGTGTCTATCTTTTTCACTGTACAAAACATATGCCATTCTGACCCCTTAATGAATATGTTATTTAAGTGGTGAAAGTGTGTGTGGTTGAAGATTTTTTAGTGGTATTTATCATCAGAAACAGACATTGATAATAATAATAATAAAAAATAATGATAATATTATTTTATTGTTATTATTACATTGGGTAGTTGGATATTTGCTGGTATATTTTTAAATATAAAATCAATTCATAAATGAAAACATTAGAATACAAAAAAGTGTTTTACTGATCCCTTATTGCTTTGAAGGTGTATTCATACTATCTTTTCTTTCAATGGTTCTTTTTGCCCTTTGTGTTGGCATGAGGTAGAATGTCAAACACAGCTCCATTTGTTTTATACTTTGTTATTCATTTCTTTCATGTCATGCATGAATCTCTCTCTTTCAGGTCATATATTTTGTTTTCACATTACATGCCACTACTGTCCCTTTTTGTGCACTGCCTAAATGAGAGTCCAAATGAGAAAACACTTCAGCTGTCCCTGACTCACTGAAGTGAACATTAATATTCATGACAGAAAAGCAAGAACCCCAGCAGTGCATCATGGGAAATTGCCTATCGTAAAAAGAGCGCCGGAGATAGCATCTTGAAATTGATGGTTTCTTTGAATCCAAGGTGCGTGAAGATTGACAGATTTGAGTATAAATGCAATTGTTCACTTGATAAAACATTTAAGCCTGTTTCAACCCACACACAAATACACCACTAAGATGTAATTTACAAAAAGAAATTACACACCATGTCTCTCTTTGTTCTGCCTGCCATTTGTAGAGTTGTCACACAACAGTAATTTTCAGTCACAAGCTGCATTTATTGCACAATAGCCATGATCACAGCTCAACATTGCAATCACAGCTGACACGAGCAATCAGTCAAATAATGTCCACAGAAGCAAGTCAAGTATGACAGTGAGAAGAAAAATAATTATTTAAACTGCAATACAGCAAAAGGTTATTTTCTGCGTCTTCATAACAACAGCAATATCAACATTTAGGTTAAGGCGTAAAAGATCAGTCATTTGAGATTCCATTCATACAATGTTCTCTGTGTTACTTCCCTTTAAAGTTTACAATAGCATAAGACAACTGCGAGAAGTTGCAAGAGGCTGTAAGTTTATTTACAAGCTAAAATTATGATACAAAAAAAATTGCCCTATTTTAAGGTGGTTCTCAGGATAACTGTGTCACAACACAGCCATAAGGCATATTTTTGTCATGATACCGATTATTAACAGGAAAACTCTTTGCAAGTTTTCTTTTTTCTTTTTTAAGTTAATAGAGAGCTGTGCCAAATCGTCCAAAAATAGTTTACAGAGGGCCAAAACTGTCAAGAGCCAGCAGTCGATGCTGTGGAAAACTTGGTTATTACTTCATTTATTGAATAGTCAAATTAGTAAGCTTTCTGACTTGTCTGTTCTTTTGTTGAAAAATGCTAAAACATTTTTCATTTAATTCATTAAAACCTGTCAGCAATGCAAGATCACATTGCATTTCACTTCTTGTCCACTTTTGATTAAAATAAATATATATGTATTCATGATCATATATTTTTTGTACCAATCACTATACAATTACATCACCTTGATATGATCTTGTTAAGTTAAAACACAACTGGACAGATGCAAATGTTTCCCTCTCTAGAGAGCCTCCTCATGGCAGTTTTTGGTGACCGTCACCGTCCATCCCAGATGTATCCGGTCGGTTCTCATGTGACTCCAGTTGTCTTGTTTTAACTTCACTAGAAAGCATTAATCATTACCTGGATGTCTGAGAATTTACATTGTTCTATTAGCACTGCCTTGTGACCAGGAGGAACGATAAGAAAGCATTGGGAAAGATTGCTGATTTCAGAAACCAGCTGATAAGTGCTAATACCTGACTATGACCTCCTGCAAAAAGCCACAAAGCTGGGAAAATTTTGAAGCACTTTATTGAATGAACGCCTCAGAAAGACACTGTTAGGAATTGAATTACTTCAAACTGAAAAACTCAGGCTGTGGACACTTTTGGATGAGATGCTCCTGCTAGTGACATTTGTTTGAGTTCAGAAGTTCATGGAGCACGTGCGTCGTGCACTTTACACAATATACCAAAATTAAGGAAACATTCTTAAAGAAATTCACAAGCTGGCAGAAAATAACTCCTTGAACTTCTTTTACAAAACACAAACAACAAACGTGTCAAGAATCTTAGTAGCCATAACTTAGCAGAGGATGAACTGAGTGTGATCTCAAAAGGGCTTAATTTTGCAATACATTAGCACAAAAATACTGTATCTGGCCAACAGGTTTCTTGTGACAAATCAACTCAGCGGATCCCAACATCAAATTTGCACAAGCAGATATAAATAACATAAGACACACAGAGACCACTTCTTCTTTTCTCCACACACTTTTTCTCTAATTAGGGGTAGTTAATACTCTGTTATACAGAGCACATTCGCAACCTCAGATGCGGATCAAGTGGCAAGTCAGTGCAAGAAACCCAAAAGCAGAGCACTGACTAAGGTTGAGATCACCCTAACTTGTCAGAACAACGTGTAATCTCCAAACATGGTCCCAGTATTCCACTAAAGCCCTTTAACAGCTTATGTTTCTTGCTTGTACACCTTAAGGGGATGAGATCCAAAAGGGACCATCCACGCCCACATGGTCACTAAATACTGTTTTTATAGCACCTTTCACAGATAAAATCACAAAGTGCTTCACAGGGGCACAAAATAATAAAGGTTACAGGGAAATGTATTAAAACAAATTAAAATAATCACAGCCTTTTCAACTAAAAGCTCGTCCAAACAGCCATGTCTTCAGCTGTTTTTTAAAGGAATCAACAGTGTCGGTCACATGTAGCGACAGAGTAAGGTCATTCCACAGTTTAAGAGCAACAGCTTCAAAGGACAGTCACCTCTGGTTTTAAAGTAGGTCCTTGGGACAGTGAGGAGGTTCTGGCCCGAGGACCTAAGGGTGCGACCGGAGGAGTAAGGGCACAGCAGGTCAGACACGTATTTGGAGCCTGATGATGCAACGCTCTAAAAGTCCAAACTAACATTTTGAATTCAATTCCCATCAAGCTTCTTCTTGATGGGAAGAGACAAACGTTGGTGTCTGTAAGTCCAGTTGTCTTGTTTTACAGTAACTTCACAAGATTGAATTAACAAGCAGGATGACTGAGAAGTTACACGATTTTATCTGTATTTCTGTCGCTGGTCATATTGTTATGCCTTAAAACATGCTCATAACACTTTTAGTAATTACTGTGCATTTTCAATGCTGCCAATAGGGCTGCCTCAAGAGAGTAAGGCTCTGAATATTTACCAAGTTGCTGGCATTTGAGTGCATTTTCCTGGCAACAGTACATGAATTTTAATTCCAACTCTGAACAAGGTATATAGTATCTTTTGTCTTTTAAAAAGAATCTTTCCATATAACAGACATTTACAGAAAATAGTTTCTCTCGTTTCACTTTTCTTTTTATGAAGTTAATTAAAAACCAGAGGTCGTGAGGTCTGAGTCTTTCCTCGAACAGCTGAGAATGGTTGAGTCCATAGTTAGTGATAGGTTATGGGGCAGAAGAGGGTATGCGTTAGAGTCTTTGCTCCTCTCCTCCCTGGGCCCAGACACGTGGAGTGGAGCAGGATTTTGGGAAAGGGAGGAGAGCCTCTGACCGAGCTGCTCTCATCAACATGCGAACAGACGAGCTCCCTAAAACACTCCCTGAAGCGCGTGGACAGGAGGCTGTAGATGATGGGGTTGACTGCAGAGCTGAGGTAGAAGAGCACACCCGACAGAAGGTGCACGTACTGGTAAATGTTGTGCATGAGGTCAGTCCAATGGCTGATGGAACTCCACAGGAGCCGCTCTATGTGAAAGGGAGCCCAGCAAAGCCCAAACACTGCCACAACAATCGCTGAGGACAAGAACAAAAAGAAATGTGCTGTTACTTGAATTTGTTTATTTTAAACTTCAAAAGAAAATACAGAAAAAAGACACAGACCACTTATATGTTTTTTTTGTATCATGATCGCGCACGTTTATGCACTGTAGATTTCAAAAGTAGTAGTAATTCATATTAATGAAGAAAATCTGCCATCTTGGATTGTCTCGCATCTCCATGTTAATAACGTATATGGTGACAAGTGTCAAACAGATATGTTTAAGTAAATGCTTAGAACTGGTTGTTATAAAATGTGCACCACCTAAAGGTGCACTATACAACTTTTTATGACGAAAGCTGAAGCCATGATGAAGTGCGACAAAGAATAATCAATATAAACAATCAATAACACTGTCATTATTTTAGCTGTGTTTTGATTTTGTTGCACAATTTGGACATGTCATCAGAAGCACTGATTAGGAAATACATTATGCGAGTGTTTGCATGCAGAGACACTTACAGAGCATTTTGATGACCTGCCTCCTGCGTCCATTCTCTACACTGATTTTGATGCGTGTGTGGCTGCTGTAGCCATTGTCCAGCGTCTCCCTGCGTTGGCTTCGGTCCCTGCTCAAATGGAGCCCCATAACAAGGTAGAGAATGCTAATGACCACCATAGGTATGAAATAGAAGCAAACGGTGGTGATTTGCATGACCATGTTATAAATCCACAAAGGTTTGAGCACAGTGCATATTGCCGACTCCTCCATCTGTTCCGGCAGGTAGAAGATGCCATGTAACGAGGTGTTAGGAATGGCACAGATCATAGATGCGACCCATATAACCGTGATGACCCTTTTGGCGTGCTGGTTCGTGGATAGGTAGCGCGTCTTAAGCGGGTGCACGACAGCAATATACCTCTCCACACTCAATGCTGTCACATTGAGAATTGAAGCAAAGCAAACAGTCTCGAAAAGAAAGGTTTTGAAGTAGCAGCCCCCCTCGCCAAAGGGGAAAGGGTAGTTTTGCCAAAGATCATAAATTTCCAATGGCATCCCAAACATCAGGACAAGCAAGTCGGAAACAGCGAGGCTGACGAGGTAAAAGTTGGTGGGGTTACGCATTTTTTTGTGCTTTGCAATGACGGCACATGTAAGAAGATTTCCAGAGAGGCCAGTTAAGAAAATAAGCAGGTAGATGGTGGTGACTGGGAGGGAAATGGCGACCGCTTAGGCCCCAGGATGTCATATAGATCGAGATCCACAAATTGTTCACTTGTATTTCTTGCAGTGTTGTTCATGTGCAAGCTGGCATTGAGAAATATTCTGGACCAGTTGGCGGAGGCAGCCATCAAAGAGCCCTCCATTTCAGAGAGGAAATCGTACGAACCACTGACGGACGTCATCATGTCCTGCCTTACTTTCGGAGAGATCTACTTCAACAGGCCTCTATAAAAGGGAAGGAAAAATATATTATAAAACGCTTTGTTCATCTAATCTTGATTCACATCCGGCGACCGGGTTAGCATATAAAATGAAAATGAATTTTACTTTCAACTTTTTACACAAAGGCCACATTTCTAGGACGGGCGCGCGGTGACTCACAGACACATGCTCGAGCCAATTATCTTCCAGGAAGAACAACAAAGTCAGTGTTTGGCAGCAGTCAACAAATAGAGAGCGTACTCAAGTGAGGTTGGCTAGTATGGAAACCAAATAAATCACTTGTATCTTATAAACTATTTTGACCATTAAATGCAAAATAATGATTCATTTTGATTGCAGCAACACCCATTTATTTATTATTATTATTTACTATTTATTTATTTAGGTGCACTACGCAACTTTTTATGTATTTGACCTTTCAGTGATCCAGTATGGGTGGCCTTTACTCTCCATCTCGGTGGCTCGCTTCAGGGTCAATTTTATTTACGTAACCATGGATACGGTTCAATTAACGGTGAAAACAAAACAAACACATTTGATCCTGGAGCGTCCTGCAGGACATCGGGATGGTAAGTAAAGGCGCTATGCTAACCACCCAAGAAAATATGCACAAATATCAACTTTTTCTTGATTACATAAAGACTTGCATAGTGCACCTCTAAAGCAAGGCATACAGTAAAGTAATTATGTGAAAGACCCATACCAGCAATATCTATTCTATGCAGTGTTTTATCTCCGCTTTTAATGTAATTAATTCATGATTATATTGATATTTTTTGGTATGATTTTATCTGCCACCTTGTAATTTTATGTTTATGTATATACAGTGCCTTGCAAAAGTATGAATACACCTTGAACTTTTGCACATTTTGTCATGTTTACAACCATAAACATAAAGATTTTATTTTTACTTTTTTACTGAAAGTTCACATGCAAGTAACGGACAACTGTGAAGTGAAAGCAAAATGATACATGATTCTATTAAAAAATAGAAAAGTGAAATGCGGGACGTGCACAAGTATTCATACAGCATTTTCGGAGTGCATTAAATTGCCTTTATAACATTCCTAATGACTGCAGAATGTTCACACCTTGCCCTAACCATTAAATAGAGGCCACCTGTGTGTAATCTACTCTCAGTATAATTCCAGCTGTTTTGTTTAAAGCAGCGTTAAGTTATACAAAGATTTCCCAAGATTTGAACATTTCACGGAGCACTGTTCAATCCATCATTCGGAAATGGAAAGAGTATAGCACCACTGCGAACTTACCAAGACACGGCTGTTCACGTAAACCAACAGACCGAACAAGGAGAGCACTGGTCAGAAATGCAACCAAATGCCCCAAGATAACTCTGGAGGAGCTGTGACGTACTGCCGCTGAGCTGGGGGAATCTGTACATGGGACAACTATAAGTCGTACTCTACACAAATCTGGCCTTCATGGACGAGTGGCAAGAAGAAAGCCATTATTGAAAGGAGGCCATAAGAAATCCTGTTTAAAGTTTGCTAGAAGTCATATGGAGGACACAGCTACCATGTGGAAGAAGGTGCTTTGGTCAGATGAGACAAAATTGAACTTTTTGGCCCAAATGCAAAACGATATGTATGGCACAAACCTAACACTGCTCATCGTCCTGAGTGCATCATCCCCAGTGTCAAATATGGTGGGGGGAGCATCATGCTATGGGCTGCTTTTCCTCAGCGGGGACTGGGAAGATTGTAAGAATAGCTGGGAAGATGGATGGAGCCAAATATAGAGACATTTTGAAGGAAAACCTGCTGGAGTCAGCAAGAGAATTGAGGCTGATGCGGAGATTCACCTTCCAGCAGAACAATGACCCTAAACACAAAGCTAAATCTACAATGGAATGGTTTAAAAAAAAAACATATTAATGTGTTAGAATGGCCCAGTCAAAGTCCTGACCTAAATCCTATTGAAAATCTGTGGAAAGACCTGAAAACTGCTGTTCACAAACGCTCCACTTCTAATTTGACAGAGCTTGAGTTGTTTTGTAAAGAGGAATGGGCTAAAATGTCAGTCTCTAGATGTGCAAACCTTGTAGTCACACCCCAAAATATTTGCTGCCATTATTGCAGAAAAAGGGGTTCCACAAAGTATTATTTCATGCTGTATGAATACTTATGTAGGCCCGATTCTTCGGTTTTCTATTTTTTGAAAAATAACAGAATCATGTATCATTTTGCTTTCACTTCACAGTTGTCTGTTAGTTGTGTGTGAACTTTCAGTAAAAAAAAATCATAATAAATCTTTATGTTTAGGGTTGTAAACATGACAAAATTGCAAAAGTTCAATGCGTATTAGTACTTTCGCAAGGCACTGTATAACTTGTAACTGTGAAGCACTTGTGTACGAATTGATCTCTACAAATAAACTTGCCTTGCCAAGATGGAAGGTGAAATATACTGTCATTCATGTAGTAAAAATAAAGGCCACTTGAGCACTGCTTCCATTAAAGAACATGCCAGTCTGAAAGGCTATTTCGATACCTCTACATGTCACGACATAACATCATAATATACTTCCTCAAAAGGTGCAAAACTGACCTGGCCTTTCATGGCAATCACACATACCACCTACAAAAGGCACTGTTTACAGAATACACAATGCAGCAACAGAAATCTAAATATTGTGCCATTGTGTCCAGCCCTAAAAGTAAAGACTGGCCTCTACGTTACCCTGTTAAATGCTTACTGTCCGGTCCCACACAGAAACCTTAATGAGCTGTCGGAGGAAAATGGGGAATGTAATCGAGTGGAGCAGTAAACGCATCATTGTGTACAAACATTTCACTTTAAAATTCTAAACCACCAAGTGAAGGAATAATGTATGGGCAGAAGCCAAAAGCTAATTTGAAATAGTTGCCATCTCTCTGAGTTATATCATGTCTGTCCAAGCAGCAATAGCGCCAATCAAATTGCCCTCATGAGTGGGAGATTGCTCAGGTGATTGGATAGATATGCTTATTGCCTGCTTTTAATTTAATAGGCTATAAATGGCACAATATACATTTCATGCATAACTTGAAAGGTGCCATCCTGATTAAAATAAATTAAAGAACATTTAGACTTGTCTCTTCTTTGAGAAAAAATAAATAAAAATGGCACAAAACTCAAAAGGACTTACCTTGATGTTGTAATTCTTTGCTCCAGCATTCACTCTTCATTAAATAAAGGTGCCGCAAAATGAGAGGGCATATGACTAAGTTGCTGCACTTATTTCAGAGAGCACATCACTGGGTGCACCGGAGGGAAGAAGAAAACTGTGCTGCCGCCGCATCACGTCTGAGGGAGACAAAACTGGGATTCAAAGTGGAGGAGAGATAGAGGAGGAGGGGGTGGAGCGACCATGGCTTTGCATTTATGGAAGAGAGCCGTGGACAATCAGAGGGGAGAGTGGGGTAAACAGGTCATTACAGCGACAGTCTGCAATCCTAACTTAATTATAGTATATCTTTACTCATAAATGTTTTCAGTGGGAGGAAAAAGTGAGTACACCGTTTGGAATTTCTCACATTTCTGCCTAAATTGGTCATAAAATGTGGTCTGATCTTTATTAAAAAGATAAGAATGATTAAACAGTGTCTGCTTAAACTAATACCACCTAAACATTTACATTTTATCATAGTTTTTATTGGTCATAACATGTAAACATTCACAGGGCAGGGAGGAATAAGTAAGTACACCGCCTGAATCTCACTGAACTGCAGCAGTTTTGTAAAGAGGAATGGTCCAAGATTCATCCTGATTGTTGTGAGCGTCTAATCTGCAACTACAGAAAAGCAGTTATTGCTGCAAAAGAATGTGAATGTCTTAGGTCTTTTTTGCAAAATATCTTGATAAACTTGTGAATTAATTTTTCTTTTGATGATAGCACGTTGTCCAGGCCCTGAGGCAACAAAACAGCCCCACACCATGATTCTCCCTGCCCCATACTTCACAATGGGGATAGGGTTTTGATGTGTGTGTGCTGTTCCATTTTTCCTCCACACATGACGTTGTGTGTCCCTCCCAAACTATTCGACTTTGGGTCCATCAGTCCACAGTATATTTTTCCAGTAATGCTGTGGAGCATTCGCTCTTTCGCAAACCAAAGTTGAATTTTTTTGGGAGGAACACAAAGCATAGTGCTAGCGCCAAGCTTAAAACACAGTTCTGATCAAAATAAATAAATAACTGGGTCTTTTACATAAAAAGAAACACTGAAAAAATGACTTACTTTCACTGATGCGTAATGTAACAAGTACTTGACCTTGTCTTATGTTGAGTTATACACAGTGTTTGGAATAACGCCGTTTAAAATAACGGCGTTAGGTAACGACGTTATTTTTTCAGTAACGGAGTAATCTAATTCATTACTCTCCCCGTCGTTACAACGCCGTTCTACTTCAATGGTGTGCTTGCCCTTAGGCTGCGCTATTGCATATCTCTCAGAAGCGCTAGCTTCACGCCCTGAGAGGATCAAAGAACTGACCGCTCCAATCATCCTTGGGGGTCCACAACCCCTGTGCCCTATAAAAGGGGGACTCTCCCTTCAATCATCTCCTTTTTCTCTCAGCTTACCTGAGTTCTGGATCTCCTGAACAAGAATAGAAGAAAAGAAGAATGACTCACCGCACTCAAACGCTTGATACCCCATCGCCCTCCGGCGTCAAGCTACGGGTGTGCGGCTCCTACGCTGCGCCGCTCCTCGCACGGGATCTGTTCTGAAACCCGGGGAGAACTCAAGCGCAGAACAAAACCAAGGTTTAAGAATATTTATTTTAAACAGGACAGGGGAGAAGGTAGATATCAGGCCGGAGGTCCAGGGAGAAGCAGGTAGATATCAGGCCGGAGGTCCAGGGAGAAGCAGGTAGGCAAGGGTTGGGGCCGGTGGAGCAGAGATGTCTGACTGGGCTGGAGTCCTTGGCTGAATAACCTCTGGAAAATGAAGGAAACTATCAAAACTGGATAATGGAAGAGATGTTAAAAAAAACTGACTGAAAAAGTTCAGGAGCCGTAGTCTAGTTACCACAGTAGTAGTATGACGAACTGGCGAGGTGTGGAAGGAGAACCGGAGTATATGAAGACTGTTTGATTGTCGATGGCTTGCAGGTGAGTGATGATCAGCCAGCAGGACTCTGCCCAGGTGCCCGCGCGCACACACACACACACACACACACACACACACACACACACACACACGGTTGTCCCCCGCCGCAAGGTCCGACGTAGAATTCTGGTTGGACCCAGAGCGCCTCCATCAGGGGGTCCAAATGGGCTACGTGCTCCAGTACACAGAGGTGTTCACGGACGCATCCCTGACCGGCTGGGGCGGAGTACTGGGCCATCTCACGGTGAGCGGTGTTTGGCCCCCGTCTCCGAGACACATCAACCTCCTAGAGATGGAGGCCTCTGCGGGGTCACCACGTCTTGGTTCGGTCGGACAACACCTCAGTGGTGGCCTACCTGAACAGGCAGGGGGGGGACCAGGGTCCCCGCTCTACGCAGGCTGGCAGCGGAGGTGCTCAACTGGGCGAGCACTCACCTGACCTGGGAGCCCTACGGACGAATGGGGCCTGGCACCCGAGGTCGCGGCGGAGGTGTGGCCCCGGTTCGGCAGACCGGTGGCCGACCTTTTCGTTAATGCAGAGAACGCACAGTACCCACTCTGGGTTCGATTCCCACCAAGGCCGGGGCCTTTCTGTGTGGAGTTTGCATGTTCTCCCCGTGTCTGCGTAGGTTTCCTCCGGGTACTCCGGTTTCCCCTACCACTAAAAACATGTACAATAGGCCAGGATGAATGAGAGTGCGCATGGGGGATGACGGATGGAAATTAGCCCAAGGCTACAATCCGGTGTGGCTTGTTCATTAACTTGCACTGTTCCTACCAAATAAACCAATAAACATAAACAAACTTTCTGTGCATTCTCCCGAAGGTCATTACATCCGCCTTCGGGTCCAGGGCTCATCCCTCTCCGCATGTGCGGCGGGGATGAGCGACGACACCGCCTTTGCCCGATCAGGGCGGTGCGTCACTATCTGAGGAGGTCTGCATGGCAGCCTCTTGGTCGTCCTCTTCAACGTTTGCGCAGTCATATCTGCAGGGCGTTGCTACGGGTTCAGTTGCCTACGCAGTTTTGAGTGATGGACGGTCATGAATTCCCCCCAGGCGCTCTTGGAAGAGGCGGCCTGGCCGAACTGGCTGTACATTCTTATTCCTTCGGGTGGCTGGCGCTCTTGGGAGAGGCAGCTTTGGACACCCTCGTTATCAGGGGTGGAGTCTGCACTAGCGCTCTTGGGAGAGGCGGCTAGTGCAGACGTTCCCCAATTGCCTTTTTCTGGGTGAGACGCGCTGGCGTTGTTAACAGCTATTGATTGCTCCTCACCCTGCCCGTGGGCCCCTGCTACCTAGGGAGCGTTTGGCCGCTCCCTGGGACGCATAGAGTTGCCCCGGGCCCGCTCCAATCATGCGAGTCCATGCCTGCTGGGAGTACATTGGTCGGCCACGGCTGCGTGTTGCTTTATGCAATAGCGCAGCCTAAGGGCAAGCACACTATTGAAGTAGAAATCTAAGTTACCTATGTAACTATAGTTCTACGAAATGTGTGCGCCGCCCTTAGCTACGGGCCCAGCAGACACGACCTCTCTTCGATGGTTGAGTTCAAAGGAGACGATTGAAGGGAGAGTCCCCCTTTTATAGGGCACAGGGGTTGTGGACCCCCAAGGATGATTGGAGCGGTCAGTTCTTTGATCCTCTCAGGGCGGGAAGCTGGCGCTTTCGAGAGATATGCAATAGCGCAGCCTAAGGGCGGCGCACACATTTCGTAAAACTATAGTTACATAGGTAACAGATTTAGCGTTACTGGGTAAACAAAGTGGCACGTTACAATTAGACTGAATGAGAGCCGCGGTGTCGGCTCACGCAGCAGGAGCAGGGAAGAGGGTGGGTGGAGTCTCACTGAGTACTCACGCTGTCTGTGCAGACCCGCGGCTCGTCAGCCTCACAGCGCGGTGCGGATGCGGGGGAGAATCGATCAGTAGTGTTGATCGATTCTCCCCTGATCGATTCTCCCCCGATCGATTCTCCCCCTCTCTCTCACTCTCTCTCTCAGCGCCTTCTTCCTCTCTCCCCGCTCTCCACTCCAGAGCCAACTTTCTGTTAGGGCATTTAACCTTATATGTGCTGATGATTGTTTTCCGTTTTGCCTGATGAATGTATGGAGACTTGCACAATGCCTGTGCGTAAAGTCTGCCCTGATCGTTGGCCGCGTTGGCACATGTTTCTTTTACTCCTGTTCCTCCTCATTCTCTTTGAATACGGCCGTATTCCTACATTAATAAAACAGCGACGCAAATACTGGTCAATACCATTCAGTCACAGTGGCCTCCCCCACTCTACCCCCCATTCAGTTCATTCAGTTACTATGAACATCTTTTACATGATAGTACATGAATACAAACACCTCTGTCTGTTCTACTCATTTCAACGGACTTTTGAAAACTGCAAAAAAAAAAAAATAATAAAAAAAATCTTTGATATAAAGGACTTTTATTTTTAACAGTAACGCAAATAGTTACTTTCCCTGGTAACGAGTTACTTTCATTATAGGGTAATTCAGTTACTAAGAATCAAAGGCAATCATGACTAATAATCCACATTTGTATGCTGCAAGACCTGCAATACAGTATATTCTTAGTGTAAATCAAAGTAGTTTCTTGCCTGGCCTGTCAGACACTCCTCCTTTCTTTTTCAAAAGAAGAACCGTCTGGGCGGCTGCTCGCAGCCAATCATTTCACGAGTTTACCCACATCGGTCCAATCACGCACCAAGAGACGGAAGCCGTCACCTGTCACCACCACGCACTTTTCCAAAACATTAAAGATGGCCGATACACTGTTTTCTTTTGCTCTTTCGTCTGTTTTAAATCATTTGGAAAATATTAAATCCCTAAAACCGGAGCAAGAAACAGCGTTCGAAGCATTCCTCGTAAAAAGGACGTTTTTGGAAAGGCTTTCTGCCGCTTGTTACTGCAACGTATAGCGTTGCTCTAATTGGGAAATTGTTGAGATCATGCTTGCTCCCAGACTATACTGTATGTCTTTGAAATGTCTATGAAAAGGCATGTCGTTTGGCAGGCCAGGCAAAGTAGTTTCATGACAAGACCTTATCAAAACCATGGAAGTACTGTGACATTTTGTATGAATGGTGAGAGCGTTGCAGGGTCTTAAATGTCTTTTCACCAATATACACATAAGATGTATAGAAAAAAAAATCACACACTTTCATATGAAACTAAATGAACAGAATGTGACTGGTAAAGGTAGAAAGAAAGCTCTGCACTTTGCTGTGTTTGCTACAGAGTGTGTATTCTCTTGGCCATTAGTTCTCAAACCATTCACACAAAGTACCATATCATCAATATTTGACCTTCCAAGTACCACCAGACCTAGATCAAGCCCTATATTGAATCTCGTCTCGAGCATTGCTCTGTGCTGATATCCTGGTGAACTGTCTGGAAAGTCTTCAACGGTGCTGTATGTATAATTCCTCAGATGCCGTATCGCTCGGAAATAACATCTGAGCATCTGTAAAAGTGTTACAGAACACTTTTTGTCTGTCCAGTTTTACTTATAAACTGTATCATGGGCTCCAGTGTGCGAAATACCCATCAATATTCGGATATTCGAATTGTTACGGAATACAGATATCAATTTTAATCAGGGGGTCGGACCCCTTCCGCACACTGATGGGCTTTCACCTACAGCTCTGGACTCTAACTATCCAAAAACAAAAAGTACTGCCCTGTAATGTGCGCTGGCCAACCTATGCATTGCCAGCAGCTGGAGTGATGCAAAGGTCATGTCTCATTCTGGCTCCACGAGTACTTTACATCCTTGACAGTGACTCTGTCACCCAACATGGGACTGTGGGTGAATTTAAGGGGTATTTGGCAACATGGCTCGATGATGAACTGTTTGCAAACTTCCCTTTTAATTAGGGCTTGTTGTTTTGTCTATTTTTCTTTCCAACGGTCGGTCTTATAACCATGGATTTCAACTTATTGTGTATCCTGTTTCAAATGATGACTTCTTATCTACAATAAAGGTTATTTTGTTAAAAAAAAAAAAAAAAACTCAAATACAAATCAGGACAAAGCCATGGCCAGAATGCAAAACCTCCTATGTGCACAATGCTGCAAGAAACGTAGGGGATTGCAGAAATGGGGTCTAAGAACAGTAGAATGTGCTTGAATATCTTTAACAAAGACCATACTATAATAGAAATAACAACATTTTTTGTTTCCTTAAAAACGTGATTTTTTTCAGATAGGAGGTTTTGCATTCTGGCCATAGGATCTTTAAAATACATACTGTAAATTTGATTAAATTATGTCTAATCAGTTTACACTTTAAACCATGCCTAAACCAGAAAATAACTTATATGCATCACTTAAGTATAAATGGAAATGATCTCTAACTGAAACTAATAAAGTCTAATTTTGTAGTAAGTATCACAGTTTCAAAAATGGCTGCAAGGTTCAGAACAGATCTGTCTATTTACAGTACTACTTAGGCATATCATAATTAAATCTAATCAGAGGAGTCCTGGCCCGATTGTACATGTTTTAGTTGTAGAGGAAACCGGAGTACGCAGAGGAAACCTACAAATGAAAAACTCTACACAGAAAGGCCGTGTCACCCATAACATGTGTGTGGTTTTCCATACAAATAATTGTGTGTGCAACACACATTTATCAGCAGAATAAATAAGATACTGTATGTAGCAAAGTAAACATTTTGAGACTAATATTTATTTGCTAAACTGCAACTTTAATGCAAGTCTGTGATTTTTGGCATATAGAACATTAATGTTCCATTTAGAACTAAATATACAGTGCAGATATTATATTTCCCGCAATCCTTGAATGCCTCATACACTTCCCGGTGCATGCATTATATTTAGTATATTAAAAAAAAAGAACTGTCAGCTCCATGTAGATATTGGATTATTAAACAGACTGACATTTTATGAGGATTTCAGCTGCATCAGAACTGGTCGCTCAGATGTTTATCTGTTCATGATCTTTTGTAAACTTCTGTCATAATGCTAAACTCTGACTGTGTTAGCTGCTAACTCGTCTGATGCTGCAAACATTTACGATCCCTGCATGTGTTTGTGTTGTCATGGTGTGTGAAGGCAGGTGAGGGGTGTGTTGGGGGTGAGGTTGCTTCTGCAGGACAAAGTTAGCATGCTGTTGAAGGTGGCGCATCTAGTAATGCAATGTTGGGAATGCAACCATTCTGGGCCGGCAAAATGGAATAGCTGAGGGAAGCTTTAAAGACTAAGGGCCCGATCTTGTTTTCTACACGCAGGCTGTAGGCTAGACTTTTGTGCTCTGTGAAATTGTCAGCTTCATAACTGGTGCAGTAAGTGGGCTGAACAGGGGCTTGACTGATTCCCCAAGCTTTACCTCCGACAGACTGGAATATTTTCCGTTACTGCGAGTGGCGCTAGAGTGGGATCCATCTATATATTCTCTCTGAGGACATGGACAGTGTTTAACTCACAGTGGGAGAAATAGCTTGCAGTTTGTCCTGCAAAAGCTTAATAACATGCGTGAGGCCGCATGACGTTAATGTAAGAGGAGAGCGAAGGGAACGCAGTTAACGTTGTAGTTTGCGCTATTTGTAGTAGGGTAGGGCGATGTCCCCTTAATTGGCAGTTGACGATGTTTACAGTGAACCTTCATGATGGACAATGATCTCATTATAAGCATTTTTTTAAAGACATTTACATAGCCTATATATAGGCTGCATTTTATTTATGTTAGGAAAAATGTGAGATTGCAGGATAAATTTATCGAAACTAAACATGATCTGAACAGAGTCATGGAACATGAATTTTGCAATAGAAATGCGTTAAAACTCGTGCGTAAAAGTCTCAGAGAACTTATTCAGAGCGTCATCTGCTCCTCAATAACAAGGCTCTTATCACACTAATACAAATGTAAATTGGACCTTATTATTTGCATTTGCTCTATGTTAACGTAATGTTTAAGAAACAGTGGGTGAATGTTTGCATCGTAGCCTACATTTTTAAAGCAGCTACACGCGCCGCCCGGTCTGTGTGCTCGTAGCCTCGTACCTCCGCACCTCTTTCTCTCCTCTCTCGACCCTTTATGAGAACATCCAAACCCATGCGCTCTCCGCTCTGATGTGATATCCATCGCGGCATTTTAAAACGGTTTAGTTAATGTACAAAAGAAAAGCGAAACCATGCAGTGTTAAACGGTAGCTGCTTTTAGAGAGAACCCCGCGCGTCACAAATAGAGCAGCGCTGCGTCTTTATTTCAATAATTATGGCTAACACATCATGTCTTCGGGCTTCTGGTAGGCTACTTAAACTAGCGTGCATATTAGCTATATGCAAGATTTAATTTACAGTGCAATCCCTGCAAAGTTTGTAGGTTTACAAGGCCCACAGAAGATCAGCGCGTGGTGGCTCCATTGGAACAACCCTAGTTTGTAGTACATGCTTCAGCCTTTTATTTCCCTAAGCGATACCCTGAGGCTACTAGTGAAAGCACTGGCGCACCCTTGTTTGTGCGGAAGATACCAACTTCGCCTTTAGCAACACTGTTGTTGCGCCAAGCAGAAGATCGAGCCCGAGTGTTTAGTGATAGACTGTAGCACAGGTGGAAGAGCGTTTCCAAAATTTCTTTCATCAGCAGTCTGCTTCATCATGATCTCATGTAGGCAAGATTGTCTCCTGCTCTCATCTACAGGGTCTGTAGGAATCTTGAAACTTGAAACTTTTTAAGACCCCTTCAAGACTTTGCTCAGCATTATGCCCAGAAATGCACTTTTAACTCCTTGTTGTACTGTTTAAAGTGTCCAAATTAAGACATTTATTCATATGTACTAAGCCTGCAATATATTTTAGGGTAAAAAAAAAAAGAAGGAAAAAAAAAAGAAAGAAAGGCTTTGGTGTCACTTTTATTATATTACTGTACAGGTTCGGGTTAAAGTTGGTTTTAGGATTAGGGTCAGTGTACACCGACATCAGTGCCAGCTACAGCTCACACACCTCAAAGTAGAGGGGATCCCCAGTAATTGAGAGGAAATAATGCACATTAACTGCATTTAGCTGTTAAGAGATCCCACAGTGCTGTGCTCCTGCTTGTGTGCTTTAAATTGGTGAAGATTAGTCACTTGTGGATATGGTCATTAAATGGCTATCAGAGCGCAGGCAGGATCAATACGTTAGGATCCTGCCCGTTCGTCTCGTACTCGTTCTCCCGGACAGCGGACAAACCTAAACTTTGACAAAAAACTGCTGCTGTTTAATGACAGTAAGCATCAGGTGCGAGGAGCAAGAGGTAGACAAACAACGAGAGCGTTAAGACCAATTAATACACTCCTCAAGAGTAGCGCTCGTTTATAATTTGAAATAGCGCTGTGAATGATCTGCAGTCACACAGACTGTGACTGATCTGAAAAAGCCCATAAAAGTTAGAAAAACATTCCTGGCAGAGAGCCCATGCAGGGCAGAGAGAGGGATGTGTGCAATACAGAAGGTGCAGAGAGAGGGAGGGGCCAATGATCTCTGAAATAAACAGCATTGATATGCAGTCCACACTATTGGCTATAGACAACAGTCTCCTCTCTAGTTTGGTGCAAAGTTATTAATTCCTATGTAAAGTATGTCTAAGGAAATGACCCCAGCTTTTATGGTTTCACTCCTCTTTCAGTGGGACTGAGTGAACGGTATGTTGCCTTATACTTTGAATGAATTAACGTAACTATTATGGTGTACATATTAGAGAGGTGTCTCTCACCCAGCAGGTTTTGGGGTTTGGGGGCGTGGCTGAGCCCTTACTGTTATGTTCGTCCTGCATTTCTGCCATTACGTTTTGGCATTAGAAAAAATAAAGTTGACCCACTTGCAGCTAGCTTGTGTCTCCTTCTTTCTCGCCACACTATAAATGATGCCCTTAAATTAGCTATTGGATGATAGTCTATAATCTTGCCAGGCAGCAGATTGAAACTGTTCTTTTCAGACTTAAACCCTGTTTGGAAACAAAATGGCTTGATTTAAAATTAACATATTGTTCTTGTTCAGTCTCTTTAATTAAAGGTTATCACTCTCCAGATGCTAAAGTGATCCTCCACCCCCCAATGTTGAGACGAAAATTACGCCCTTGCAGTGGCGGCTGGTGATATAAAAACCAGGGGGGCGCTGTTGTCTATACCTACTTTCAATTATATTTTAAAAGACACTTATAAACATTGTTTTTAACCTAAAAAAGAAAGTTATCTTTGGAGCATATTATTTCATTATTTTATGGAGAATATTATGAATAGACACTTGTAAACAATAAGGAAGCATTAAATGAATTTGAACTTTTGATAAATCTTTTTTCTGACAATAAAAAGATAATCACTCACTATACATATTTTAGTTTTGCACCACTAAGTACGAGATGATTTGTGTTTTGTACCAACAGAACCAGAACAAAGGCAGGAGGTGCGTTATTTTTTTCAGATTCCCTCTTTGATTTCATGTACAGTATTAGAGCCAGACCTGTATAGTTTAAACCTGTATAATATATAATCAGACAAATGATCAGAATGAATGGTCAGAAATAACAGTCTCCGTACCTCTCCGTAGCACCTGAGCTCCTCCTCAATGAATGAATGAAAGCCGTTCCCCTCACACCGTCCTCACAGTCCTGAATCTTCTCTCCATCAAATGTGCACGTCCTGGGACATGACTGTCTGTCCAAGTCTGCGAGGGTTGTCCCAAAGTTTGAAATAAACAAGCAGTAGCTAAAGCAGACGAGCTAGTTAGCATCGTAATGCTACCACCAACAAAGTCCGTTTAAACGCGGCGTCCGACTGAAGAAAGTTGTCCAAAGTCTATTAGTTTGACAAAATCCTTACACCTCCTCTCAGGCAGCAACACGACGCTTCTCCCGTCTCTCAAATAAGAAGTTTTTCCTCCCCTGAGTTCGTACGTGAGCTCAGCGCTGCTAGTCCTATATTGTTTACAGTCGAGCACCTCCGCCATTGATCGACACCGGGTAGCTACGCATGCGGGTCACAAAAATGATTGACAGCGCCGTTGTCCAACTACATCAGACAAAAAACACAGTAGCAAATATTAATTGGCTGCTAATCTAAATGGGAGTGTCTGGGGCGCTATCCTTGCGCCCCAGGAGGAAAGTTAAGGCGGCCACTAAGAGAGAAGCCTGTAGTCACATGGTTTACAAAAGTTCAGGGACTTGTATTTACTTACAGCAGACCGGCGCCCCTCGGTTAGAGACAATGCATTCACACACAGTAATGAATGAATCCAGTGTAAAAAACCCTTTTAAAATAAATCTCCGAAAGGCTTTTCTGCAAAATATAATGCAATATTTTGTATTATTGATCTATGATAATGATGATATTTTTGGAAACATTTTTAGGGAGGGTGGCGCCTCAGCGCCCCCTATGGACCAGCCGCCACTGCGCCCTTGTAATGTGCTGCAGCTGAAATACCTTAAAATACCTTTTAATTCTTAATGAGATCATCTCCTCATATTAAGTGCCACTCCCTTCATACAAGTGATCCTGGCTTAAAAGAATAGGATAAAGACGTCTAGTGCCTCACGGTCCACTATCATACGTTCAGACCTTTCTCCTTTACAGCACCCATGCAAATTACTGTCTGGAATGACCTATGAAAGAAAGGGATCAGTTGAAAACTGACATTTCATTTTGAATAGAAAGTAATAAAAGGTTATTATGGATACAGGTTACACAGGCTATAGACGTTTGACCCTTTGTTTTTCATTGCATTCTATTGAAAATGGAAAAGGTCAAAACATGGGGTTGAGTTGTTAAAACGCTGTACTTAGAAGTGAAATATCAACTGAAATGTTGGGTTACACAGAGATTTGGATATACACTAAATGCAATTTATATACATATAATCAAATTTTTATAGCGTTCTGGCCAGGGACACAGAGGTTGGGCTGGGAAAAGTGTATCACTGTTATTCAAACAAGTTATTCAAACTCAGCATAAATAAAACTGTATTAATCATTCAGTTAAGAGGAGGAAATACCATCTTTCACTGAAACCTTTGCTGCTTGTAATGAACACACAAACCTGACCAGCCAAAGTGATTTGAAAATGTTGCTTGTACTAGACAGCCTGAACAGCAATACTAAAGCATTTCACATTAGTCTAAAAGTAATGAGTATTCGATAATACATTTCCTCAAACACAGTATCATTTTAACCCAGTGTGCAACTGTTACCCCTTTATTTCTGCGTTACACGTGCACACATCTTGCGAAGGTCCATATAATTTGCTTGCATGGTTTATAAAATACTCAATGGACGTGCACCAACGCCATTAAGGGAATTCATAAAACTGAAATCCTCTTCTGGCAGAGCCACTCGGTCTACAGACAGTGAAGTGCCCTTCAGACGGACGTTTGGCCAAACTGTTCTTTCAGTTTGGGGCTGTGACATCTGGAAAAGCATCCCTCCCACTATAGGAAAATGCCCACCGTTTAACACATTCAATCAATTAAAAAACTGGTTAAAATCAAATG
Source organism: Neogobius melanostomus (assembly GCA_007210695.1). Classification (NCBI taxonomy): domain Eukaryota; kingdom Metazoa; phylum Chordata; class Actinopteri; order Gobiiformes; family Gobiidae; genus Neogobius; species Neogobius melanostomus. Next base: position 1,857,336 of record VHKM01000073.1, on the reverse strand, counting down.
AACAATGTGATCATTACCATCAGAAAACATTGCTAAAATAAAAAACACAGTGTCTAAACCAGACTTGGAGAAATTAATTCATGCATTTGTCTCCAGTCGGTTAGACTATTGTAACGTACATTCAAAATGCTGCTGCTGCTTGAGTCCTCCCCAGAACTAGGAAAAACTACCATATTAGTCCAGTGCTCCGGTCTCTGCACTGGCTTCCTGATGCTCAGAGAATAGAATTTAAAGTAGTGCTGCTTGTGTTGGTCCCTTCATGGTCGGGCACCAAAGTACATCTCTGACATGTTAAAGCCGCATGAACCACCTAGGGACCTGAGATCCTCAGGGAGGGTTCTTGGTGTTGCTGTGAGGCACATTGAGTTGTCATGTACATGAAATGTGCCATACAAATAAACTTGCCTTGCCTTGACCCTACAGATCTCCCGGTGCATGACTGAGCCAAGTGTCCATTAAACCGTTAAACAGGTGTTGCTTTGTAAATAACTGTACATATTTATCCTAAAAATAATGTTTGAACTGTATGACCTGCTCTTGCACCAAAATCTATTTCTATTGTGCAAGTCACAGAACAAACATTCAGATGTTATCAATGTATGAATTGTATGAATAATTGCTATGTCATGTAAGTAGCCTCAACTTTTAAAATGTTCTATATGTTTTATAATTGTTGTTGGCATTATACACCTTGCCCAGGGACAACAGTTGAAAACTAGCTTTGCAGCTAATACTGACACATTTACAGAAATGTTATTAATGTGTACTGTACCTGTCAAATAAACTAATAAATAAATACAGCTACAGATGCTTTTAGAACACAGCAGTATACCAGATGAATTAAAAAATACAGGTTCAACAGGATGTACAGTGCCCCATACTGGTCAATCAAGCAAACTACAGACTCTTTATCTTTATTTATATTTGAGTCTGTCATTGCAACAGATAACCAAAGTGACCTGGTACGTGTAGATCCCTGAAGTACAATCAAATATTGACGCATAAACTTCTTCACATCTTGGTTACTACTGTATCATAAATCAATGCATCCAGATAAGGCTGGATGCATTGATTGATTTTTCCTATATATTGTTTTACTGACCAGGAGGTGATTTACAATGTAGTGCTAAAGCTGATGACATGTCTGTGAAATGGGAAGAGTTTGCTTTCCAAAGCTAAAAACACTGATAAGAGGAGGTGACATAAGGGAGATTATGGCCTGTCCATCATATCTGCTACCGCACTTTAGCATAAGAGAGTTCTCCAATATGTCATAGGACAGTGATTTACAAGCACATTGTTGACATTTAGTCCAGAGCTATGGGGCTTGTTAACCCTGACAGGACCAGGTGAGCGCAAACAGGAGGAAACTTAAAGGCCCATAAGCTTCCAATAAGGGATATATATGGTTTTGTTTCTTTTGTTGTCTTCTAATGATTTGTGCATTAACAGTTTGTTTATTCTTCTTTTTCAGAAATAACAAACAGATGTATATGATCGAAAATGAAAGGACCAACTTGTGTCATATATACTTCCTGTCTAGACATTTTTAGAGACTTTAATTTTCTTTCAGTTATTTTTTTTTTCTTCTTTTGCAGTATTTTGACAGCTATCTGGTATTGTAGAGAATTGGTTGTTCAAATCATCATCTGATAAGGACCAGTGTTGTTGGGACTACGCCAAAAAAGTAATTCTATTATTGATTATTGATTACTCCTTCTAAAAGTAATTTACTTCTTTGATTACATTATTTCAAGGGTAATATGATTACTGATTACTAATTATTTTAGTTTTAATATAGGATCAAAGTAATTATTAAAGTAATTGTGATTTAATGACCAGTTTTGCAGTGATAATTGTAATATATTACAGTTACTTAAAAATTACTCTAATTACAGTGGAGGATTACTAAGTAATCTCTTACTCACCAACAAGGACTGACAACCCTTCTTTACGATGGAAAACTGTACAACTGAAATCTTACACAAACAAACAGATTATTATAGCAAATTATACTATTCATATTTTACATGACAGCGATGATGATGACAAAATAAACTAAACAATAATCAAAATAAACCAAACAATAATCAATTCTACCATCTAAGGCAACTACCTCAGGAAACAGGAACCACTTTCAAACGGCAATACCAACAATAGGCAGAAACAGCAAAGAGTTCCTTATTTGCTGACATACTATAATCCTCCTGTTGAGAAGAGGCTGATTCACATCAGACAGCACAGTTCAGTCATATCTGCCATATGCTACGACAGGTTACAAATGAATGAGAAATTGAGCAGAAGTGTAGGATTTAAATTACACTCTCTGTGGTTAAAGGGTTATTTGTTAAACATATCATGTCTTAAAGGATCTGTATCATGCTATTTTAGCCATTCCAAAGTAAAGTATAGGCATATATATGATATATTGTACCTCTATCACTATGGAGTACTCATTTTGAGAGAAATATAAGTATTTTTGGGGGGTATTTTCCCTACCCGGAAGACAAGACGCTTCGATTCAGTTAACTCCGCCCCTCTCTCCGCTCATTCCACATTTGCAGTATTATAAATATAAATATCGCTGCAAAAAGTGAAGTTACTTCACATAATGCAGTTATAAGGAGTTGACATGTGCAACACAGTTTCATAAATGGCTAACACACATGCTAACACCACGCGTTTTGATTGACTCACCGCTCAGTCTGGACTCCCATGAGTCGTGTTGGTTATAAAAGTTAATCCACTTTGATTCTGGCCAAGGTTCACCAAGCATCCATCAGGTTGGTTGATATAGTGCTGAATCCCGGAAAGAAATTCCAACTTCTGGTGAGTGCACTCTTCTTTAGGAAGGTTGAATAGTCCTGTTCCTCTCGTAGCCAAACGCGCATCTGTGCATTATCGTTCGGTAAGAAAAAAGAGCAGGCGGTGTCCAGAGTAGGTTAGAAAGAGCTCAGTCTTCAAAAACAACACTTATGCTCAGATCCATGGTCCTCAGCCGTGGGTGCGCTTGATTAGCGTCGTGGGACAGCACAGACGCGTCGGAGAGTTGCTGTTTTTTTTTTTTTTGTTTTTTTTCAAAACAAAAAACAAACAAAAATAAAAAAGCTGTTTTATAAATAAAAATCAGGCCGTAAGGCATTACATTACAGACGTAGAGCACTTCCGTTCCTTTGTGACGACACAACTGAACAGCTCAGTCGTTTACCAGGAGAGGGCGGACAGCTGCTCAGAGAGCAGGATTCAGGAGGATTACTTAGAACTGCGTGAATGAAGCCAAAAACCGCTCTGTGGGTGTTTTTGATAAGGAAATAGCATAACAACATGGCTAAAAACTCAAAAAAGTCGATTTTGCATGATATAGGACCTTTAATGCAGTTACTCGAATATTAATTGCACTAGGGAGCGAAGTCGTTGTCACACAGAATTAACTGGAAAATAAAAACCTATTTCCAAAAAAAAAAAAAAACATAAGTACAAGATTATCAGATCCTCTCTGTCTTTTATTTTATTTTTATTGTTTTTTATATCTGTTTTTATTTTTTTTATGATCTCATGAGCAGCACTTTGGAAATGTTTGTTGTGTAAATGTGCTATACAAATAAAGTGCACTGGATTGGACTGCCTTCACCCATAATATTTAAAGGGAATGAACGTTCCATTAAACAGGGGCGGAATCCATTATTGGCTAACAGATGTACGCATAGACAGGTTCAGACAGCTAATGGAGTTTCTGCAATTTCTATGGAATGGTCAGTCTACACTGATATTGTGACATTTCTGATACTGGGTTTCAAACGCTGAGAGTTTTGTTTAGAATAAAAGTGATGTCTGTATGGCAAATGTCTTCTTCTCAAAACGTAGGCTATGGAACACAACTCTAAGGTCAAAACAACCACTTTACGTCTATCACAGGACTAAACCAGGCTTAATTTAGGACTAAACAAGGGCTAAAATGGATAAACAACAGCATTAGGGCGACAGTGGTGCAGATTGTAGAGTGGGTTGTCTCATGATTGGAAAGTGGGGGGTTAGAAGCCCGGCTCCTGAAGAAGCACACTATTGTTTTAAGGTTTGTCTAGTAGCTTATGGCCTACTTTCAAAACGTCACATTATGAAGTAAATCTATACAGATGATGCAGCGGTTAATGCTTAACAATGTGATTTGTCTTGTTTTATGACCCTCCCACCACAGGGCATAGAGCACAGTTAATGACGTGTACATTGAATGACACAGTGGTCCAGTCATTTCAGTCATTATAGATTTAACTATATGAGTCTAATTATCTTCCAGGGGAGTGAGTTTGGGGTACAAAAATGAAAGTTAAATTACGTTATTGGCTGGTTATTATATTATGTTCCTCTCAAGCAGCCAATAATGTAATGATATTCCTTGTAAACAGAAAGTGTTTGTTCTCAACTCTGCTAAACACTGTAACAAGCTGGACGAGCTGGTTAAAAGTGGTCAGGGGGATCACGGGACACTGTCGGGGCTGTGGTGGAGAGACCCATGGGGAGAAATACCCAAGCCATCCTCCGTGACACGAGGCACCCTCTGCATGGTTTACAGTTTATAACGCCCTGCTAAAACCAGTCTTACACAATCCCAAAAGAATGGTCAGTAAAATGACTTGAGTGGGTTGCAATTGACTTCAAACTTTTAATCAGAAATCGAATAAGATTACACGACCGGAGTAGAGAATTGTGTCTAATGACTAATGAGCTCATTATGACACTCATTAGGGAAATCTGGGCCATTTTGGCTGTGCATACTTGGTCCGAGCACCAAGTGAAACGAACTGATTTGCTGTGGTGGACCACTTTACTTTAGCACCAAGGCAATTAGGCAGTGGAGTCTTTGGTTAAAGGTCATAAATCTGATTCTTGATTGTCTTTAGGTTATCTCCGGGCCTCCTTCATAATGAACTCTTTAACATGTCTGACCTTTAGGTGCAGACAGGATGTGGACCTCCATAATAGACCTACATTACAAGAGACACATGGCAGTTTCACCGTATGACATGGTAGTCTGTGTCTGTCATGATGACTCATTTGGAGCTTTTATCCTGAGCTCTTTATAGTCCCTCTAAAGCTAATTTGCACTTCACACACACTGGGCAATGGCTGGGCTGAAGTAATAACTCAGATATCTCTAAAGTGCGCTGTAAATAAGCTTAACTCCAATGTTCATTTGCATTTGGATTGGTGGCACAGCTAGTTGGTGGCACATTGAAGGTCAGGTTTAATTTCCCACCCGAGTTGATCTGAGTCATAAATTCCCTGCGTATAACTTGTCACATTTTGCCGTCAATGATTCCCGCTACATTTATCTCGGGAGGCTATAAACCTGAACAAAACCATCAATCTTCTATGGATTGCTTTGTTTTTGTTTGGAGTCCAATATTTCTATGTAGCCTATGGTTTTATTTCTCGTGATTTATATTGTTCTTATTTGGATTTTATTGAGATAGTGGAGCTAAATAAGGACGTTAAAGTTTCATGCTTCACTGTAACATGGGGATCTTTAACCTTTTGCGATCCCTGTTAGATGTGATTTTTCTCAACGTAATGATTGTTTTCATCAACAGTTATTAGATTAGAACATTATAAAGCCTGATCTTAAAATTATCAGTAAATATTTTGGAGACCCATTAGTCAGGGGCCACCATAAACGCTAAAATGTATCATAATATGCATTTTACAGTAAGGGTTTATCAATGGTTGTGACTAGGCAGACACAAATTCGGTGTTTTGTTTTTTTTAAATGTAACAGGGCAATGAGCTGTCCCACCTTTGTAAATTCCAACTCCCCGGACGAGGTGCGATCAAGACAGGTAGGCCACGTCATAAAACCTCATTAGTCACAGGAGATTTGGCCAAAGAATATGTGATTTATCTTTACTACTGTGTAAATATCCGCTCCTAATCATTAACCCGTGAGAAAAAACTTTGCTCTTCTTTGAATCCCACCTCGTCACGTGCGCAGGTGTGTCGGGCAGAACACTTTAAAAGGACGCCGGTAGACAGAGGCAGAGCAGACACTTGGCTCAGAACCTACAGAGAATATCATAAACAAAGGAAAGAGAAAGAACTTCAGCAATCACCATGAAGACCACACTTGTCGCCGTTGCTCTCCTGGTACTGGCACTTGGCTGGACCTCTGAAGCTGTGGTAGTGGAGGTAAATCTGACATGTGCTAGTTTTTCTATTACGTTTCATTTCATTTACTGACTTGCTTTATATGACTTCACATTGAGATTTAGGTAAAAGTGTTGTTGTTGAATGGGGAAGCCAAGTAGTCATAATGAAACCTAAGTCCATGTCAGAACCAGGTAAGGCTCAGTAGGAACATAACTATGCATAAAAACACATATACTCAAGCAGAAGGGGGGGAAAATTCAAGCAAACTGAATTAAGGTACATTAATATATAGAAAGGCTGGTTATGCTGGTCTCACACGTCACAAAAACAAACTGTTTGATGCAAAGTGACTTGGCATTACAGATTCTGCACTTTCTTTACAAATGTATCTACAACCTGTTCTTACTGACTCCCTAACATGTGCTTCTTTATTTCCAGGAGGGTGGGCTGTCGTTCTCCCTGGAGGCTGTGAGGCGCCTGCAAGAGCTGACAGACAACAACTTGCTGGCCTTGAAGCAGAACCCGCGCCTCCGAGCCAGCGCTGTGTCTTTGTGTGCTGACCCCATGCTCCCTCAGGAGTTTCTGCCTCTTTGTAGGCAGAGAGGGGCATCTGCATCACTGGCCAGGCTGGGTAAGACCAACGCAGCTTTATTTGATAATAGTAGTGGTTTTAGTTAAGTAGTTTTAAATGTTGCAATAGTGTTATTTTGAGTGATGGCTGCACTTAATGGTTGCAGTTCTGATAATGGCACCGTTTCGTGATAAGATTACACATAGTTGCAATATTGCATTAATTAGCTACTTATAGAAGGGTGTTCTAAACTAGAAACTTGCACAACCTCCAAAGTTTGAAGAGTTGAGGTGGCAGCAGTAGTAATCGTACAAAGAGCAGTGTAGGAATAGTAGTCGATAGAATTGTGGCGGTAGTGAAAATAGTTCAGGTGTACTCACTGCAGTATTGTCCCTAACGTTTTGTGGTTTTCTCATCTTTAGCGATGGTTCCTATGGACGTGTGTCAGATTTGTGCCTTCGCTGCCTGCTCTGGCTGCTGAGGGGAGCCACAAGAAATTGGGATTTTATATTTTCTTAACTCCTGAACGACTTTCATCATGTATCGTTATCAATACATCATTGTATGCAGTGAGGTAAAGCAAATTTATCTTAAAAGTAAATTAGCCTGTCTTAAGCTGTTACTTTTGTTACATTTCTCTGTTGCCAATTTTTATACCGGCTATTTAAATTACTATGTTGTCTGCTGTTGTATCTTTATATGAATAAATGGCTTGCATTCTCATGGCTGCTGTACTTTTTTTCCAGTCTGCGTGAACAAAACGGAGCACATGTCTTATCAGACCTAGTTTGGTAAATTGTTAATAGGCCTTAGGTTAATGATGGCATGGTCAGGTTTGTTTGTTCAGCACATTTACATACAGCTAACAATAACACTATGGTTTTCTGAACTGCTGCACAATATACTGACAAAATACCATAATAAAACAAAATTTTTAAAATTGTTTTTAAGTCTAAAGCTAAATTCAATGTAACTCAAATACAAGTATTAATCTCAATATACAGGTACATCAATTTTTTTTTTTACAAAAGTTTTCCACAAAACTCGGTTCTCTTAACATTTTGTGATTTTTTTAAATTCTAACTGTTTTCATCAACATTTAAGCTTACAACATTACAAAGTCTGATCTTAAAATTATCAGTAAAAATAAAGAAGCCCTAACATGTGCTTCTTTATTGAATCACAGTTGATTCAATGGTTGAATCAACTGTCAACCATTTTCAACACAATAAACACATGTGTGGCTCACATCTATGAACACTGAGGAAATACTACAGTAATGGCTCATTTCTGACCTCTGTCACATGTTGTATCCAAGGTTTGGAGTGTGGTTCAGGGTTTTCTCTTGGAGAGGTCAACGCTGAGCTGTTGAAGCTACATGCAAACCGGTAGCATGCCAACATCTTAAAGGGGGGGTATTATGTAAAATCGACTTTTCAAGCTTTATATCATGTTATTATGTCATTCCCTCATTAAACACATGCCTGGAGTGTTGCCTTGGCTCATTCACATATTTTTGAGTAATCAGTAAAAACTTGATGGCAGCCATTTTAGGTGTAGCTATGCCTCAGTCCTCCTAGGAACCCCCCACCTCCTGGAGACGCCTCTGGACCTTTTGTCACCAGCCAAGCCACCAACCACTGCTCCTCAGCTCAGCAGAGCCCCCTCCCCACACAGTGTTGTTGTTTAAATGCCACAGCAGTGTGCTGAAGGGGGCGTGTCGGAAAGCTTCTTAAAGAGACAGAGGCCTATTTCAAGACGTTCAGTACAGCCATTTTGAGAGAGCAATTTTATTCAAGGCAGTTATTTTAATTTACTGCATATACAGACCAACAGAAGGTTACGTCATCATTGTAGTATGCTATAGACTGGTGCTATGTGATTGAAAAAAGCATAATACCCCCTCTTTAAACACTGACTCACTGGTTTCTTCACATCTCTGGGGCCGTGTTTTTACTGTTATCATCTTGAGCAATGATTACGCGTACACAAAATGCCACTGTCAATCAGTTGTATTTCTTTTATATCCTGAGTAGAGATATTGTTACATGTTGTAGTATTGCATAATTCTACTTATTCAAAATGGCTGCCATAACAACAAAAGTCACATGACTGAAAGGCATGTATGTATAAATGGGTGTTGTAAACTAGATTGTACAACCAGAGTTTGAATAGTTGAGGTGGCAGCAGTAGTAATGGTACCAAGAGCAGAGTAGGAATAGTAGTTGATAGAATTATGATCAGGGCCGTGCAGAGAGCTACAGAGGGGCAGGGGCTCAAAACCGCGACCGCTGACAAACCAACCGTTCCCGCTCCTCTTAAATTCTTATCACAATCACATTTATTTCAAATCCATTTTGTTTATTTATTTATTTACAAAAGTAAAATGAGCTGTATAGGAGCTAAAAATATAGATTTGTGGAAAGCCAACTGCTATTATTATTTCAGTTTATTAATACAATTGTTTGCTAGTATCTTTTGCTAGTGGGGTACTTTTCAGGGGGCATCTGCCCCAGGCCACAAGTGTCTTAGCAGCGCCCCTATAGAAACACAGACTTTCACGACTGTCTCCCTCATGTCACTCTCTTCTCTGGCTGTGGTTGAAAACAGGGGCTTAAGAAAAGGACATAAACTATGAGAATGTCTGGGCGTGAGTTTCACGTTGTTTTAAGAGAACATAGAGCTGAAATATTGTGACACAAATACGTTGCGAGGATGCGGCGCTGAGCCTCGATAAACGGCGCTGGTGTCTAACACAAGGTTTATTTTTAGATCACATACAAAACTGTCGACTTGTTGACCTCATTGGTCCAAGATTATGAGGCCGACTGATAAAAAATAAAGAGGGATCTTAAGCACAAGGTGTGGAGATCGTTGCTCTGTGCAAGAGAGGCCTCTGCTCTGACTTCCTCCTCTCTGCAGCGCAGCAGAGAGCGGCGCAGGACCGGTGGGTGGGGTATTGGAAACACACGATGAACTAACAAGGGGCATGTTCATTTCGGATTTAATTTATTAATATACGCTAATAAGGCTTATTGGGACAAAACCAATGATAAGGACTGTGGCAAAGCTTTGGATAAACAAACAATAATACAAATAAATAAAAGGTATGGAGGGAAAAGGGCATTTTAGGGGGCAGGGGCTCAAGGCCCCCCCCCCTTCCCCTCTGCACGGGCCTGATTGTGATGTACTAGAGTTCAGGTGTACTCACAGTAGCCATTGTAGTATTGTCCCTAAAGTTTTGTGGTTTTCTCCTCTTTAGCAATGTTCCTTTGGACGTCTGTGAGATTTGTTCCTTTGCTGCCTGCTATGGCTGCTCATGAGATCCATTAGAAACTGGGAAATTGTCTTTCATTTTATAATTCCTGAACAACTTTCATAATGTATCAGTTCAACATTGTATGCGGTGAGGTAGAGCAAATCTATCTTAAGCTGTTTTTGTTACATTACTCTGCCAATTTTTATAGACTAGCTATTCAAATTACTGTTATCTGCTGTATCTTTTTATATATAAATAAATGTCTTGCATTCTCATGGCTGCTGTACTTTTTCCAAAACGGAGCACATGTTTTATCAGACCTAGTTTTGTAAATTGTTAATATGCCTGGGGTTAATGATGGCAAGGTCAGGTTTGTCACAGTCACTACTGTCCTGTTCACCTAACAATAACACCATGGTTTTTTGAACTGCTACACAATATACTGACAAAATACTATCATAAAACCATAATAAAACACTGCATTCAGAAAATGTACACTTTTCTGTCTAAAGCTAAATTCAATGTAACTCAAATACAAGTTTTCGTCTTAATACACAGGTACATCTCAGAAAACTAAAATATTGTGTAAAGATAAAAAAAATAAATAGATTCAGCTAAACCCAGCATCCCAAGCAGGTTTTTCTCTTAATTCATCAAATTATACTGAGGAAAATCGCCAAAGTGATTAACAAAATTACACAATGCGTAAACTGAAAATTGTGAGCTCTTTGTATCCCAGGTGAACTCTAAATGAAGTGAGAATATTTGTAAAGGATTTCTAAAGTTTAATGTCTCCATGACCGGTTCAGTGTAACTTAGTGATGTGGGCTGCTTAGTCATTCATACAGGGTAAAGGATCCGGAAACAATTTAGGAGGATCCGACAAAGATTTTATTTGATATAATGGTTCGGTTCCGGTAACTGTTTTGGCTTGCTCCCCGAATCCATCACATCAGACCAAGTGTTCCTGAAACTAATTTACAAAATAAGCACTGCTCCTAGTCCAATGCAATTCATTCTGCAATCAAACTCGTATTACATGGTAGATATAATATACAGAGAGTTTATACTTTTTTGATGACGTGTCTAGTATTCAACAAAATGACAAATTATGAAAAATCATTTGAAATATAATATTGAACTGTAGAAACACTTTTATATACTGCTTCCAACATTTTTACCTGCATGATGCATATGATGCACTTATATATATATATATATACATAATATATATATTTTTACTTGCCACATACATTTACTTGCCGCATACATGACTTCAAGGTAAAGCAGGCCAATTTAGTGTCTGCTTTCAAATCTAAGCTGAAAACGCACTTTTACAGAAGAGCTTTTACTGTATATAGTGAAGGCAAATCTGACATTTGCCTTTTTTTGTCTAATTTTCATTATTTTATTGAATTGGCTTATATGACATTGAAGAAGAAGAAAAATATCTGTATTTATATAGCGCCTTTCACAGACATGGTCACAAAGTACTTTATATGAGACAATTGAGATTTTGGTGAAAGTGCTTAATGGTTGCAGGTGAAGCACAAGTCATTATGAAAACTAAGTCCATGTCAGAACCAAGTAAGGCTCAGGAGGAACATAACTATGCATAAAACACACATACTCAAACAGAAGGGAAAAATTAAAGCAAACTGAATTAATGTACATTAATATACAGAAAAGCTGGACACAAGTCATAAAACAGTTTACTGCAAAGCGTGACCTGCATTAGGGTTAGGGTTAGGCTCTTTCTTTACAACCTGTCCCTAACATGTGCTTCTTTATGTTTCCAGGAGGGCAGGCTGTCGTTCTCCCTGGATGCTGTGAGGCGCCTGCAAGAGCTGACGAACAACACACTGGCCGCAAAGCAGAACCTGTGCCTCTGGCCCAGGACTGTGTCCATGTGCGCCGAACCCTTGCTCCCTCAGGAGTTTCTGCCTCTTTGTAGGCAGAGAGGGGCATCTGCATCACTGACCAACGCAGCTTTATTTGATAATAGTAGTGGTTTTAGTTAAGTAGTTTTAAATGTTGCAATAGTGTTATTTTGAGTGATGGCTGCACTTAATGGTTGCAGTTCTGATAACGGCACCGTTTTGTGATAAGATTACACAGTGTAATCACAATAATAAGTTAGTTAACTAGCTACTTATAAATGGGTGTTGTAAACTAGATTGTACAACCAGAGTTTGAATAGTTGAGGTGGCAGCAGTAATAATGGTACTAAGAGCAGTGTAGGAATAGTAGTCAATAGAATTGTGGTGGTATGGTTCAGGTGTAGCCTGGTTTTACCATACCCTCGTACTCATTTCGTTTCGTACAGAGGGTCTGGAATTTCACAATTGCGCTCCGTTAACAGGTGAAAGGGGTGAACTCCTTTGAAACGATTGGATCTGATTTTCGATAGCATTTGGTCGTGACGTATGTAATCATAACGTATGCTATCATAACTCTTGGGAGCATTCCTTGCGCATTCGAAGGCTTCATTTATAATTTCTGGATATTTGGGAGCCGAGCCAGAACGGATTGAAGAGCTTCCTTTACGTTCATATCCGCCGCCATTGCCGAACTACAACCAGCAAATGCGACGCAAATGCTTGACGTCACCTAAACACCCGCCTCCCCCACTCGCTGAATGGTAGGTTGAAATTCAACCGATGAAACGCAGCCACAGAGATCAAGCCCAGACGTACATGTAGAGAAAATATAATTGACCGGAGTACTCACACAGGTGTACACACAGTAGTCATTGTAGTATTGTCCTATGTGTTGTTTTTTTCTCATCTGTAGTGATGGTTCCTTTGGACGTGTGTGAGATTTGTTCCTTTGCTGCCTGCTCTGGCTGCTGAGGGGATCCATAATATGGAGGATTGAAAGTGCCACAATTAAATAAATAAATAAACCATAAATCAATGTATTATTAAATGTTTCATTAATTAAATAAATTACCAATGATTCTGTGTAAAAATGTATATATAATTATTTATCTATTTAATTAATTATTTCATGGTCCTGTGTTGCAGTGTTTCATGAATTAATTTTATCTGTCAAACTCGCCCATCAAAGTTTGAGGGGTAGGTCCTAACACCTGATTGGTCACTCTGCTCATCGAGGTCAAGGCAAATCAATTCCAGAATAATGGCTTGACGCAGACAAGTGAACTAAACTAAACACAAGCCTCGGGCAAGTAGATCCAGTTCTGTTTGAGCAAAGCATCAGAACCGTACGTCTGCTTCATTATCGATGCTCCCGCTCTGAAAACACTCTTTTTGCGCCGCGGAGCTAGACGCACGTGTGTAATGACATAGCTCTCCGGTCTGTTGACGCTGCTTCAAAGTAAGCAGGGAAACATCGGCCCAATCTCAATTCTACCCCTTAGCTCTCCGCTTCGCCTTTCCCCTCCGTTTTACGCGTTTACGAAAGAGTGTCGTCAATTAAAACAGTCCATTGTTATAAACATGTCAGTTATACGTTTTCGCTTTGCTGCTGCGAACGCTCCATTTATTTGCGCTGTATTGCTGTGTCTTTCCAAACTTTCGATACGTCGCTATTGACATGACACAGTGCCTCGCTGTTTCCCCGCGCCGCTCTGCTCTGAGCCCGGGTCCGAGGCTGCCTGTCCCGGTCTGAGCGCAGCGCACCTCAGCAGACTCCGCTCAGGCCCGGGGCTCAGAGCGGAGGCTGCAGCTCTCTGTCCCCGCCCTGAGCGCACTGTGAGCGGGTATACCTCTGCCTGTCTCCGGCCTGAGCACACCAGCCCCCGCTCAGGCCCGGGGCTCAGAGCGGAGGCTGCGGGTGCCTGTCCCCGCCCTGAGAGGGAAGGAGAATGTGGCGCCGGATGAAGCAGAAATAGATGAAAATGTGTAAGGTTTGGGCTGAGACCGAGTCCTGTTGTTTAGGTGTTACAAAACAGCATCAGTCTGTTACAATTACAGACACTTAATGAAAAGTACAAATGTTACCATTATATTTTAGGCTGAGTGCCAGCAGGAGCCACAGTATATTTGGAAACTTACTTTATTTAATGAATATATTTTCTTGGGAAAACTAACAATGTGTCTTTTTTGATAGAGTTTATCTAAAGCACATTCATTCCCTGCTTTTCCCCAACACACAGACAAGTCAGGCATTGATATCAATAAAATCTTATCAATTCCCATCCCTCCTCATGAAGGTCCTCCATCAGCGTAGCCGCCATGTTTCCAAACACTTCAGGCCAAAGCAATGGATTAGACAAGATCTGAGTTAACCAGGCTTTAGCCCCGCCACAACTTTGATGGCGAGTTTGACTGATAAAATTAATTCATGAACCACTGCAACACAGGACCATGAAATAATTAATTAAATAGATAAATAATTATATATACATTTTTACACAGAATCATTGGTAATTTAATCAATTAATGAAACATTTAATAATACATTTATTTATGTAATTCCATATTTAATTAATTAATGAAACATTTAATTAATTAATGACACATTTATTTAATTATTGAATGGTGTATTTATTTATTTAATTGTGGCACTTTCAATCCTCCATAATAAGAAACTGGGAAATTGTCTTACATTATGAAAGTCCTTCAGGAATTATAATTATATCAATACATCATTGTATGCAGTGCGGTAAAGCAAATTTATCTTAAAAGTAAATTAGCCTGCCTTAAGCTGTTTTTTGTTACATTTCTCTGTTGCCAATTTTTATACACCGGCTATTTAAATTGCTCTATGTTATCTGCTGTTGTATCTTTTTATAAATAAATGTCTTGCATTATCATGGATGCAGTATTTTTTTCCAGTCTGTGTGAACAAAACAGAGCACATGTCTCATCAGGCCTAGTTTAGTAAATTGTTTATAGGCCTGGGGTTAATGATGGCAAGGTCAGGTTTGTTAAGCACATTTACGCTGTCCTGTTCAGCTAACAATAATAACAACAAAAACACTATAGTTTTCTGAACTGCTGCACTATATACTGACAAAATCTATATAATAAACTGAAGGCTGTAGACGCTCCACACCTGTACAGTTACATCCTCCAAAAACAAATTAAATCTGCATGTCTTTGTTTAGGTTTCTCCTGCAGATGACCATGGCTGTGGTTAATTATGGATCCAGTGCACTGGGTAATGTCAGAGGCGCAGACAAATGCGTAAGATCCAATCCTGGTCATATTCCATCTCAAAAGCTTTGTCTCCGGAAAAAGGTACAACCAGAATATTGTCCAAGAACAGCCCAAACACGAGCCTCAAATCAAACACTGCTCCGAGTGCTTTAGCCTCCGTGTGAGGAAAGCGAAAATTAAACTACCACTTAACAAGCGCATGGCCTGCACTGCGCTGCTTTTTTTTAAAGTTAAGTGTGCTACAATTTGTTTTCTGTTTTGCTTTGTATTGTGAGCCCAGAGGTACATTTTATGGTTTGAAAGCATTGCCAATTTTATTCTAAGATTATAAATCCTGTCTAATGATGAACATTTAAGCTATTATATATATATATATATATATATATATATCAAAACCAACATATTATTTTTATATTGTACTTGCACCGTGATGCACCAAGCCGCGGATCCTGCACCGTGAACCGAACCTGAGTTTATCTAACCTATTGTAGATGTAGTCGCTCATTCTGCTGGTGCTCTGGACAACGGGCTCACTCCTTCCTGCACACCGCAGCGAATAGGCAACTTTGCACTTGACTATATAGCCTGGGATTGCAGAGGCTCAGAGCTTTGTCTGGTCAAAGGGTCAGGTCATGAGTAAAAATCATCAAATATGACAGAAAGGAGTACGGGTGCATAAAACACTCCAATTGCAGTTTGTTTGTTTGTTTGACATTATTTTTAGGGGGGGCTTCAAGTAAAAATCTTGGGAACCACTGGTCTACTTAGTGCGGGTCTATAGCTATAGTGACTGACGGGTTATAGGGACTTGGGTGGACAATTTTTTGTAATAACTCATAATCTTACAACATCAAATGTGGAGACTAGCGTAGGCCCGGCCTAGGCCGGGTCACAGCTAGTACTATCATAATCCATAATAAAAAGACTACATTCTGAATGAAATTTACACATTTTTCTTTTAAGTCTAAAGCTAAATTCAATGTAACTCAAACACATTTTAATCTTAATATACAGGTACAGTGCCTTGCTAAAGTACTAATACACCTTGAACTTTTTTTGTCACATTTTGTCATGTTTACAACCCTAAACATAAAGATTTTATTTTGAATTTTTTACTGAAAGTTCACACACAAGTAACAGACAACTGTGAAGTGAAAGCAAAATGATACATGATTCTGTTATTTTTCAAAAAATAGAAAAGTGAAAAGTGGGGCGTGCACAAGTATTCATACAGCATTTTCGGAGTGCATTAAATTGCCTTTAACATTCCTAATGACTGCAGAATGTTCACACCTTGCCCCAAACATTAAATAGAGGCCACCTGTGCGTAATCTACTCTCAGTATAATTCCAGCTGTTCTGTGAGGGCCTCAGAGCTATGGTCGGAGTGTATTGGTCACTAAATGAAGGCCAAGGAGCACACCAGAGAGGTCAGGGATAAAGTTGTGGAGAAGTTTAAAGCAGCGTTAAGTTATGCAAAGATTTCCCAAGATCTGAACATCTCACGGAGCACTGTTCAATCCATCATTCAGAAATGGAAAGAGTATAGCACCACTGCGAACTTACCAAGACACTGCCGTCCACCTAAACTAATAGACCGAACAAGGAGAGCACTGGTCAGAAATGCAACCAAGTGCCCCAAGACAACTCTGGAGGAGCTGCAACGTACTGCCGCTGAGCTGGGGGAATCTGTACATGGGACAAGTGGGACGAGTGGCAAGAAGAAAGCCATTATTGAAAGGAGGCCATAAGAAATCCCGTTTGAAGTTTGCTAGAAGTCATATGGAGGACACAGCTACCATGTGGAAGAAGGTGCTTTGGTCAGATGAGACAAAAATTGAACTTTTTGGCCCAAATGCAAAGCGTTATGTATTGCACAAACCCAACACTGCTCATCATCCTGAGTGCACCATCCCAGTGTCAAATATGGTGGGGGAGCATCATGCTATGGGGCTGCTCTTCCTCAGTGGGGACTGGGAAGATTGTAAGAATAGTTGGGAAGATGGATGGAGCCAAATACAGGGACATTTTGGAGGAAAACCTGCTGGAGTCAGCAAGAGAATTGAGGCTGGGGCGGAGATTCACCTTCCAGCAGGACAATGACCCTAAACACAAAGCTAAATCTACAATGGAATGGTTTAAAAAACAAACATATTAATGTGTTAGAATAGCCCAGTCAAAGTCCTGACCTAAATCCTATTGAAAATCTGTGGAAAGACCTGAAAACTGCTGTTCACAAACGCTCTCCTTCTAATTTGACAGAGCTTGAGTTGTTTTGTAAAGAGGAATGGCTAAAATGTCAGTTTCTAGATGTGCAAATCTTGTAGAGTCATACCCCAAAAGACTTGCTGCTGTTATTGCAGCAAAAGGGGGTTCCAAAAAGTATGAAGTCATGCTGTATGAATACTTATGCACGCCCCACTTTTCACTTTTCTATTATTTGTAAAATAACAGAATCATGTATTATTTTGCTTTCACTTCACAGTTGTCTGTTACTTGTGTGTGAACTTTCAGTTAAAAATTCCAAATAAAATCTTTACGTTTAGGGTTGTAAACATGACAAAATGTGCAAAGGTTCAAGGTGTATTAGTATTTTCGCAAGGCACTGTACATATCAGAAAATTACAATATTGTGTAAAGTAAAAAAAGAGGGGGGAAAATCTATTCCGTTAAACACCGAATCCCAAGCAGTGTTTTCTCTTAATTGCTCAAATTATACTGAGGAAAAGCGCCAAAGTGAGTATTAACAAAATGGCAATGTGTAAATACAGTGAATATTGTGCGCTCTTTGTGTCCAGGTGAACTCTAAATGAAATGAAAACATTTGTAAAGTTTTTAATGTCTCTCTCCAACTGGTTCAATGCAATGTAATGATGTGGGCTGCTTAGTCATTAAAGTCACTTAATAATTGCTTGATTTTTTTTATAGCAAATCTATTTTACATAATTTTCTGAGATATTCCGGCAGTTTGTAAAGTTTTGAGTCTAGACTGTTTTGAAAATTCTAAAAAGGTTTAGCAAAATGCTTTTGATACAATAAATGTCATAAATGCCTGTGTGACCTCTACTCCAGTATGGGGGAGGTACATACCTGTAGTTGCTTTTGTGCTCCATTAAGGACAGAGGCACATCGTTCTACTCCAATTTGCTTAATTCTAAATAACACAACATGGAACTGTACTAGCGCACAACTCCTAGTCCTTCAAAGAAATTCATTCTACAATCATGAAACTAGTATTACTAGTTTTTACATAGATATAATATACAGAGAGTTTATACTTGTGTATGACGTGAATAGTATTCAACAAAATGACAAAAGTAATAATTGATTATGAAAAATAAATCATTTGATATATACTATTTAACTGTAGAGAAACTTTTATATTCTGCTTCCAACATTTTTACCTGTGTATGATGCACTTCTATATATATATTTTTTTTTACTTGCCACATATAGTACACAATGTGACTTCAAGGTGTTATAAAGAATGGAAAAAAACGCTCTGTAAAAATAAAAGCAGTCATAAAACTATTCACTGTTCAGCTAATCTTGTGCCATTATGCAACTCTATACCAGCCAGATGTGGTCAATGATTTACCTCGATAAGGAATGAAGAATTAAAAATAAACACACACAGACAACAGTAATTGCATTATCAAGACGGACTAAAGTCAAGACCAGTGGTTCTCAAATAGTTAAGCTTCGAGACCCACTTTCAAGCTTTCACACGCTGCTATTGCACTGCTAGTTTTACTTTCCACCCGTCATGACTCCTCATAAGACTGATGCATTGAAGTAGTAGAGATAGATTTTAGATGCTTTCATCTATGTTAAGGTAGTAATTTTCAAGACTGATTACATTCATGTAAAGTTTATGCATTGTTCATTTCGCATGTTGCATGCTACATGTATTGTGCCTTTGCATTACTTTTGCTTAGCTAATAATGGCTCCCACTACTTGAACTACAAGTACATCTTTCAGATTTGTTCAGACACCAAAAACATCAAAACATCAATCAAACCATGGCTCCAGCAGCTGCCCTCCTGCAATGTTTGTTTTGTTCTTATATCCTTTATTGACAAGGCGCAGCAGAGACTGACAGGAAATTACCAACATCAAAATAGCAGAAATAGAGAGGGCATGACACAGAGCAAATAGCCAGGCCCAGGAGGTAAATATATCAACACCATTTTGGTGCATGACTCAGTACTTCACAACTACCTGCTCAGAACTAAGCATTTCTGCTTTCAGAAAATCTTGAGCTGAAAGGACCTCATTTCCATCTATGGCATAATCATATATACGTATCTACTTTGGGACTTACTGCACCCATACAAGTAGCAACAGGAACATCGGTAGAACATATTATACCTGTTTGATGTAGATGGAATTTAAAAAGACTGACAAATGCTGTTTGTGAATGCAAAGGTTTCTTTCTTTATATGACGATATACTATGTAAATTACCAAATAATGGACATTTTAATAAAATTGGTCAATCTAGCCATTCAAACACAATATAGAGAGTATCTCATAGTGCAGGAGAGGGTCTTTGCACTATGAGGTAGTGCAAAGACCCGTCACTCCATAGTCTTGAGTCTATGAGGTGACGAATCCACATTCTATGGTTCTCTAAATAAAAAGTGGTTCTGCCCTGTTTTCTTTTTTTGCTATTTAAGTATTCACACAACAAAAGAGTTCAAATATGGTGTTAAGATGAACACTCACACTTGTTTGTTTTTACATTTCTGTGTTCTGTGGTGGCAATGTATTGTCCCTGCTCAGTGACACCAAGTGGAAACTAGCACTTCAGCTACAGCATGGGGTCCCCAGGTGACCCAAAAATGTCACAGAGCTTCTTATGCTTCAAAGATACTTGTGTACGACTTCAAGTTCTCCGTGGACAGTTACCCACAATTATTTTCCAACACAAAGAACATAACACAGTTCCTTTTTAAACTTGACTATATTTAGCTAAATGTGCACAATTTGTTGAAAAGAACATGTGTCTAAAATGTGCCTTATTAATGTAAAAATGAAAGCCTTTGGTGAACTACCGCTGTGGTCCGTGTACTTTTGCATTCATTGTATTTTCTATTTTAAAAGCAATATGCATAATCAAAAATGGAGTTTTTACATATTGTGCACTGTTGCAATATTTAAAAAAATACTGATTATTTTGTTTTTTCATTTGTCTATAGAAGACATTCACTTGATAACAGACAGTGCCAACATAGAAAATACAATGGTTCTATTTGGTTCTATTTTGAGGAATGCGTCCTGTGCGTGGCCCCTGGCGCACGTTACACACAGCTTATTGTGGCCGCTCCAATTCACCTTCAATGAAATCTATGTCAAAACGAGTCAAAAAGGCAAAGCGTTTATGCAGAGCAGGGTCATATAATAAACGCGCACAGCGCAAAAGTACACGGACCCACTATGACCAATACAAACCAATACTGAATATATATGGAGGATTGAAAGGGCCACAATTAAATAAATAAATACACCATTAAATAATTAAATAAATGTGTCATTAATTAATTAAATATGGAATAAATAAATCAATGTATTATTAAATATTTCATTAATTAATTAAATTACCACTGATTCTGTGTAAAAATGTATATATAATTATTTATCTATTTAATTAATTATTTCATGGTCCTGTGTTGCAGTGTTTCATGAATTAATGTTATCTGTCAAACTCGCCCATCAAAGTTTGAGGGGTAGGTCCTAACACCTGATTGGTCACCCTGCTCATCGAGTCAAGGCAAATCAATTCCAGAAAGACTCAGACAAGTGAACTAAACTAAACACAAGCCTCGGGCAAGTAGACCCGGTTCTGTTTGAGCAAAGCATCGGAACCGTACGTCTGCTTCATTATCGATGCTCCCGCTCTGAAAACACTCTTTTTGCTGCGGAGCTAGACGCACGTGTGTAATGAATGACATAGTTCTCCGGTCTGTTGACGCTGTTTCGAAGTAAGCAGGGAAACATCGGCCCAATCTCAATTCTACCCTTAGCCCTCCGCTTCGCCTTTCCCCTCCGTTTTGCACGTTTACGAAAGAGTGTCGTCAATTAAAACAGTCCATTGTTATAAACGTGTCAGTTATACGTTTTCGCTTTGCTGCTGCGAACGCTCCGTTTATTTGCGCTGTATTGCTGTGTCTTTCCAAACTTTCGATACGTCGCTATTGACATGATACACGGGGTTCAGTGCCTCGCTGTTTCCCCGCGCCGCTCTGCTCTGAGCCCGGGTCCGAGGCTGCCTGTCCCCGGTCTGAGCGCAGCGCACCTCAGCAGACTCCGCTCAGGCCCGGGGCTCAGAGCGGAGGCTGCGGGTGCCTGTCCCCGCCCTGAGAGGGAAGGAGAATGTGGCGCCGTGTAGAGTTATATTTTTATGTGAAGTTATGCCTTTTTAGCTATTTAGAAATGTTAACCATAAGTTTGTCCGAGGTGTTCTCTTTACAGGACTCTTTGTTACAGTGGGAAGTTACTGGCCCCGGGGGGTTGTGAGAGATAACAAAGAAATCCTCCCCCCAGGAAAAGGAAAACGTGGGGAAGAGAATGAACTCACAAAATGGCCGCGAGGGGCGGAGCCAAACGTCACATGACGGATCGGAAGCCAATGGAACAACGAGACGTAGCATAGGCTCAAATGATATGGTGTAAATGCTGTGAAAATGTGACGTAAGCTCTGACTCCTCCCAGAGAGAGAAAGTTTTTTCCTTTGGGGACGGGAAAACTAAGCAGTGTGTATTAGGGACTCTTTGGGAAGGAGTGGAGCGCTCTGCTTAGGTGATTTGTATTAGGGAATAAAGTTGTCGTGACTTTAATCTTCCGAATCCTGGTCATCTATCCTGGTATGTCATTATTAGCGGTTAGGGTAGTGTTGACGGCAAAAGCTAACCTTCTTCGCCAGTTTTGAACACGTGGTTGTCCGGAGTCAGGTAATTAGCATCAGGACAAAGAGACGCATTGGAACTAATATTGATTTGCTCTGTAAAGGTAATCGAGGACAACTTAAGAGAAATAACGATTTCTTCAGTGGTGACCCTGACATGCTGAAGGAGGAGGTGGTTTTAGTTCGTCAACTAACGGACTGGCGAAGGTCTAGTCTGGTGAAATCTTCGCGGTAGGACTGCCAGGATCTCCCGTCCACGACCACGCAACAGGAGACTTCATGGACGTCCAAATAGATTAAGGTAAGACGACTTTTGATCACTACTACTGTGAGTCTCAAAGTGCGTCTATTGGCTTTTTTCCAAATTTTAGATTACTTTTTAACGAAGTTAACTGTTGAATGGTGAAATCTGTGAATTGATGGTGGACGGGTGAGAGGGAAAAACGTTATTATTAATATCTAAATTACCGAACTAAAATAAAGTTAAATAAAGTTAAATTCTAAAAGTTAGATAAGTGTTCTAGGTTTGAGGCCTTAGGATTGGAAATCCTTAAATAGTAGTTGCAGGTTTGAGGCCTGGTAGAAGTTTGGTTTGTGTTGTAGGTTTGAGGCCTGGTATAGAGCTACGCGGTGTGTTTTCACTTTAAAAGCCGTAAAAGGTCCGTAGTAGTATCTCCCAGAGACGCGGACGCGCGTCTTAAAATCAAGCGGTCGAAAATAGGATCGTAAGCAGAGTTGGGGGCTGTTTGAAATACTTCGGTTGGAGGCCAAAGGATAAATAAGATCCTTAAATTCTATTAATTGGTGAAATATATAATTTGGTGAATTAATGTTCGGTTTTTTGTAACTATAAAAGTATACGAGGTAAGTTGTAGTCGCGGTAAGTATAATTTGTGTGCAGGGAACAGATA
The DNA here is from genome assembly GCA_007210695.1 of Neogobius melanostomus. NCBI lineage: Eukaryota > Metazoa > Chordata > Actinopteri > Gobiiformes > Gobiidae > Neogobius > Neogobius melanostomus. Next base: position 1,834,422 of record VHKM01000073.1, on the reverse strand, counting down.
AAAGAAGGTAAGAAAATGTTGGAATTACTTGATTGCGAAGGATGGGTGAAAATGGTAAGTGAAGCGTCACCTCTTTTGAAAAAGATGGCGGGAAAAGCCCTGAACAAAGCAGTCGAGGCCTGTGCACAAGGATTCAGAGAACAAAAGAGAGACCCAAAGGCTCCACAAACACTGGAGTTCTTTTGCGGGGTGTTGACTGCAACTGTGGAGGCCTGCACGATGGAACTGCGGGAGGAGGAAAAGTTAAAGAAGAACAGCGGACTTTCGAAAAGTGAGAAGAAATTGCTGGAACTCACAATCAGTAAGTATTACAAGCTGGGAAAACGAATCGAACCTATCCTGGAGCTGGCAACAGCGCACTGGATGAAATACGAAAAGATTTTTTCCCCCACTTCGGGGGCGGGACCCGAAAGCCCCTCCCAAGAGGAGGAGCTCCCGCCTTGGCCCCGACGGCCCCTCCTCCATACGAGAAGGGAAGAGAGTCAAGCTCCACCCTATACCCGCAGCTAACTGTCCATGGAGTGATGGATGTGGATGTGGCAGCCTCAAACTCGTTATCAGTGGAGGAGCATGATAAGGTAAGGACTTTAATAACCCGCTCTTACACTGATAACAAACCTGCACCAAGGGATGCAAGTGGACAATTGTGGGGGATTAAAGTGATCGAACAAACGGGAAAATACGCTCAAGACACAATGGAAGCCATTCATGCGCTGAGGAGAAACTCACAGGCGCAGACGCAGCAGGCAACAGAAGAATACCAAAAGGCCCAACAAGAACTACTGGATAAATTTGATGCAGAAAAAGAAGAAAGAAAGGCCGAGGTTCACGAACTAACCGAAAGAATACAGGAGCTCGCGCTTAAGGCAACCGAGGCCTACCAGGCTCCGGTGGTGAAACAAAAGAAGAAGTCATCTGAAAAGATTCCCTTTTTTCCTGTATCGGATGATAGCGAGGAAGAGGGCCGCTGTAAGGCCAAGGGGGAGTCATATCAAACATATGATGAATTAAGCGCGCTATACACTGAAAAAAGAGGCGCTTTGGATCGCCTAACTAAACTTAAGAAAAGAGACGATGAGAGAGAGGTGGACTGGAAGGAGAGGCTGCGACAGGCAAATAAGGACGTATTGGACCTACAGGTGGCAATCGAGAAAAAGACTAAGGAACTGGCTAACCTCTCCAAAGGAGCCACATATCTAGGTAATTATCCTCTTATTCCAACGGGACCCCCAGCAGTTCAAGGGGGCCCGGTCCCAGTGGCCTATAAGCCACTGAGTAGTATCGAATTACAACACCTTAGGGATACCTTACCCCCCTACAAGAAGGGGGTAAAAAATGGTTCCACACAATACAGCTACAATGCGCTAACGCGCAGCTGGCGGTTGGAGATATTAAGGGCCTGGTGTCCGCATGTGCAGCCCCTCACGCTGTAAGCCACCTACTGAGAACCGCAAACCTGCACAACGTGCAGGTACATGAACCCTTTGATCCCCTGGCAGAGAATTTCTTGACAGTGTTGGATCTTATGTATCCACCACCATCCCCACAACCTCCCACATTCCCATCATTTGTACCGGGCGCATGCCCTACTCAATTTCTGGATAAGTGTATCCAATTATACATTGCATCCATGCATGTACACCCGTACAGACACCCCCAGACATCCTGTCTGTTCCTCCAGAACGTGCTGGACGTTCTTCCAGAACCAATTAACACCAGTCTGACCAATGTCCCAGGACTGACCTCAGACGCAAACACATTTCTGACTCATTTTAAACACCACGCAGAAATTTTTAATAAAAAACACCGTGATAGACAAAGTAACATTGAAATCATGCAGGAAGAGCTGCTAAAGAGCCAGCTTAATCAAACACGGCAGCAAATTACGGCTGCAAGAAAAGAAAATAACAATAAAAAGACACAAATGGTGGCAACAACATCCACACCCCTGACACCTGTCCCTACACAAGCAAGCGTCTTATACGCCTCCCAAGACCAGCCCTTAAGGCCACTATCTCAAATGCACACGCATGTACACGGCCAAGGTAGGGGTAAAGGTAACACTAGGGGACGGTCTAGGGGCAGGGATTCGGAGGAACGGGCTATGGGGCTACTGGAGCTGGAAGGGGCCAAGACCAGGGCTGCTTTAACTGTGGGGGGCTGGATCATTGGTCAAGAGACTGCAACCAAGGTGGCCAACAGGAGGGCTGCTTTCACTGTGGGGGCTGGATCATTGGTCAAGAGACTGTACCCGAGGTGGCCAACAGGCGGCCTGCTTTAACTGTGGGGACCCCAGTCATTGGTCTAGGGATTGCCCCAACCCACCTGCTCGTGTGCCTATGGGGGGAGCACGCGGGGCACCGCGGCTCCGATATCCAACAGGGGACCTGGCCGTTCTGGACCAGCCCCGTGGAATCGTGGGGGCAGAGGTGGCAACTATCCAGTATACGACACCCATGGTTGCCTCCCCTACGGCCAAGATGACTTTTGCTAGGGGTGCCCAGTGAGTCCTGGACCCACCCCAGAACCATTTGTCCCAGTAGAGGTGGGTGGGGAAACGTTGCTGATGCTCGTGGATACAGGAGCCACTCATTCCACGACTAGAAAAGCAACACCAAATATGCTAAGTGACAAAAGCATCAATCTTTCAGGACTCACGGGAAAGGCAACCCCTCTACGCATGACCAAAGAACTGACTCTTAAACTGGCTGGACAGACTTTCAAATCGTCATTGATCTATTCACCACAGACTCCGGTGAATCTGCTGGGTCGAGACATTTTACAAGCTACAGGTGCTGTTATCAACTGTTCCCCTGACGCCATGTATCTCACATGGCCAAACGGATATTCCATCGCCTGTACACCGGCACGATCACATGGACTTTATGTTTTTCGAGAAGAACAAATGGCCGAAGGAGTGTCCATTTATTGGCTACTCCTCGAGCCAGGGACTCCTGAAATGACTGGACTCTACGCAAAAATGCTTGAATGGAAACCCTGGTTCACTATGCTCCACCCATATGCCCTCCAAAAGATCCACTGCACTGCACCCTCTTCTATGACAGAAATGCTGACGCCCAATATCAGTTGGCTTTTGATAGTGAGGTTAAAGGTAATACCTATAATATCACATCCACACATTTCTATGTACACAAATCAGGTGTTGTTGCCCCAGTTGTTCTACCAGACAATATCAAATGCTTCTACAAAAGAGACACTTTAACTGACCCACACGTGTCACTATTTTTAGGCACTGGCCATGAGGCCAGGGAGTTGGGTCCCCTAACACATAAACTTAACAATGTTCTGGACTGGGAGCAGACTGGAATGGATGGGGTAATGTACAGTTCTAGTACACAGGCATACTAGGTATAGCAAAAGATGAAACAGTGGCCGAGGAAGAGATCCTTTCTCGGTCTCATGGCCGGGAGTTGACCGACCATGAAGGGGCGGCGGACATGTTACAGCGCTTCTCAGAGGACTTGTGGGCGAGGAGCCCATCGGACATCGGTCGATGCACAAAGATGGACCCGGTAATTCTGGAAGTTGTTCCGGGTTCCCGTGTCTATGTCCCACAAAGATCCTTTCGAACAGACAAACAACGGGAGGGCATTGAAACCGCCCTAACAGATTTATGGGAAGCTGGGGTATTAGAACTTTCTGATTCCCATTGGAATACTCCTTTGAACCCAGTCCCAAAACCTGATGGCACCTTTAGACCTGCACATGACCTCCGAAAGGTGAACGAGGTCACCACTACACCACTTTTGCCTGTCCCAGACCCTCACAAATGTCTCTCAGTCTTGACACCTGAAATGAAGTACTTTACAGTCATTGACCTAAAACATGCATTCTTCACCATCCCTTTGGCTGAGGAATGTAGGTACCAATTTGCATTTACCTATGGGGGAGTAAAACTTCAGTACAAAGTCTTACCTCAAGGTCATAGGAACTCCCCTGGGATCTTCAATAAAGTTTTGAAGGACTGTTTGTCCCCGATCGAAGTCCTTTCTGGTGCAGTTATCGTCCAGTACATGGATGACGTTTTGATTGGAGCAAGAAGTGCTAAAGATTGTCTAGATGTGACGGCCGCAGTCCTGTCACGTCTCCTTGAATGTGGCTTTAAAGTCTCAAAGACGAAGCTACAATGTTGCCGATCACAAGTTGTCTTTCTGGGTAAAGTTATCTCGGCTGGTCATGTTACCCCAAGTGCCACTCAGAGGCAGTCCATTCTTGCGGCCGACCGTCCGGATACGGTACGGTCCCTTCTCTCCTTTTTGGGGTTGGCGAACTACTCCAGACACCATGTTATGGACTACACAGGTAAGACTGCCCCATTGCGGGATATTATCCGCGCAGCCGGGGTTCGGGATCTCCAAGCCTCTCTGTCTTGGACGGAGGAGGCTGATAAAGCCTTTACAGATCTGAAGGCAGCATTGGCTTCCTGTGCTGACCTAACTATCCCGGACTATAGTAAGTCTTTTTATCTTGACACCACCATTACTAACTGCTCTGGACATGCGGTCTTGTGGCAGAAAGGAGCAAGTGGTCAACGCAATATCATACTTTATGCATCCACCTTGTTGGATCCCATTGCTAAGAAAGCCACTGACTGTGCGTTGTTTGCTGATACATTGGCTTCCTTATTGAAGAAAGTGGCCCATGTAGTAATGGGTCATTCATTGGTGGTGTATACCTCTCACTCGGTGGTAGCTTATGTTCAATCTAAAACTTTTGCCCTAACTCCTCAGCGACAACTGAAACTTGCTAAGGAGCTGACGGCCCCGAACTTGACTTTTGCAGCCGATGATGCTCCAAACGCTTCGGCAGGGCTGACCCTTACTGGCTCTCCACATTGTTGTGAGTCCTTCTCTCAATCTCAAGCTCGGATTAGGCCTGACCTATCTGACCAACCTTTACCAGACTCTCGCTTACTTTTCACTGATGGCCATTGTCATAGGCTCCCGGACGGGTCCCTGTCAGCTGGGGCGGCAGTTGTTGAACTCTCGCCACCGGACCACACTCGCACTGTTACCAGCTGGGGCCCCTGTGGTGGCTCCTCCGCCCAGTTTGCGGAGTTGATGGCTTTGAAGTTGGCTTTGGAGGTTGCTTCGGGTCAGCGGGTCACGATCTACACCGATTCAGCTTATGTGTGTGGCCTAGTGTTGCGTGACTTGTCGTCCTGGAAAAGAAACGGCTTTTTGACCGCGAAGGGCACTCCTATAGCCCATAAAGAACTTTGCGAGGAAGTGGCTGACTGTCTGTTACTCCCTGATGCGGTGGCGGTGGTGAAGGTTTCGGGGCATTCAAAATCAGGACTATGACTGCCATTGGCAACAGGGCGGCGGATGTGGCGGCCAAAGTGGCTGGTAGTTACCATTTTGATTCTCCCATTGATGGAGACTGTGAAGCCTTAATGTTAGTTGAAACCGTTCAATCTTCAATTTTGGAATCTTTACAGTTGGACTCTGATGGGTGGGTCAAACTTACTAATATTGAAGGTCATGAGGTTGCACTGACGGACTCAGGTCATCTCTGGATGCCCTGGGAAGTGTGGGATAGCTTGGGAACCTTAGCGGAGATCTTGCCGACCGGAAGGGCACACCATCTTAAGTTTCATTTAAACACCTTTTGGAAGCCCTTCTTGGCTGCTCCCGTCTTTCAGGGACTCTTGAGTACCACTGACTGTCGTTCTCATCATAAAAATACGGCGAGGACTTTTGGTTACAACATCGCCTTGCTGACGCCTATGTTGATGGTGTGTATCGTGGGCCTAATGGCCTGCCTTTTTGACCCCATCCATGGAACAAAGCGTTCTGGAAGAATTGCATGGCGTTAATCACCTTGGCCCGAAGGCTATGTCCCGGATTATGGAACAATACTATTTCTATAAGACACCCTTGCTACTTTGCAAAGACTTTGTTCGTGCGTGCCAGGGGTGTGGCATGTTTAATCCACACCCCCATCATACACAAGGTGCGGGCGCCGTGAAAACGGGACGTTTCCCTGGTGATGTAATCCAGATTGACTTTACAGACATGCTCGTACCGCACCAGGGTAAGCGTTTTCTTCTGGGTATTGTAGACACGTTTTCTGGATGGCCGGCGTTTTTCCCCTGTAAAAGGGAAAGCTCAGCTGAAGTGATGGCTGTATTGTTGAAAGAATGGATCCCTATTTTGGGGTACCCTCGGAGTTACATAGTGATTCAGGTACTCACTTCACGGCACATGATGTTAAGACTCTTTGCTCACTCTTGGGAATTAACAAATCATTTTCCTGTGTCTACTATCCTAAAGGCAACGCTAAGGTAGAAAGAATGAACAGATCCCTAAAAAGTGTTCTTGCTAAAATGTTGCGAGACAACCCCAAGCTACTTGGTTGTCCTTACTTCCAGTTGCGTTGCTTCATCTTAGGTCTACTGTAAATAACACCACTAACTTCACTCCCTTTGAACTGATGTTTGGTAGGGCCATGCCCGGTTGCCTGCCTAAATCTAACTCAGCGCCCCTGCCTGAGGTCATTAATATTTTCCAGTTCAGACCGTATTTTGAGGCTCTCCAATCACTTTTGAAAGAACTAACACCTATTGTGACAACTGACACCAATGTTTCTGACTACACAGCTGGTTTACCATCGCAAGTCTACATTAAGAACCACAATAGGACCCGGTGGGACGCTCCAAGATACTTAGGACCTTTTGAAGTGACCCAAAGGACTGACACTGCCGTTAAGGTTGCGGGGCGTGATAACTGGTACCATTGGTCACACTTGAAGCCCTGTTCGGAGAAATCAGGCTTACACTGGACTGATACACATCCCAGACAGTTGACACAGCCTGACAGATATGGTAGTGGGTCTAAAGGCCCCACTGAAGGGGAGGGGGACACCAACCCCAACCCAGAAGGTCACAAAGACATCAAAAAGACTAAAAAATATGAACTTAAGGCCTGGGTCTTGAAACCAGGACCTTTAAGGTGTCCATATGGGGTGTGGGGCCTGACATTTGCTCTTTGCTTGCTCATAATACCAACAGTCATGATAATAGATGACCTATATAGTTGTGAGGGACGAGTCAGGGGACATCCAGTTAAAAGATTGAAATTGGCCCTTTATGAGGTATGCAAAAATGTAGGTAAAACACCTGGAGAAAATCTGGTTATCTACTGCAACGAGGCAGGTATAGTGTTGGTAAAAATGAGAGGTGCCGTGCCGGACCAACACACCCTAGACTGGATCACTCATTGTACAGAAATGCGATAAAAACGTGGGAAAAAGAGGAAGAAAAAATGATGTTGTTTTGAAATTTGAAATTTATGATGTAACTAACATGTTTGTTCCCACAGAAGGAGATGGGTCTAGGAAGCGACGGTCTCGTATCACAGGGGGTCATGAACCAGGAGAAAATAAATGGGTAAAATTAGCCAGACACACAGCCAAGGTAACTAACTCAACCACGCCCTGTTGGGTGTGCTCCTTCAGGCCCCACCATGCTGCGGACGTGCCATCTACTGTCCCAGTCCCTATTTCGGCATCAGCTCATGTATGCCTGTTATGGCACTATCAGTGGGGACGAGGTAACCGTACCGTCCTCCCTGGGTGTGAATCTTATACAAAGTATGCCAATCTTTCGAATTGGATACAGCCCGTGAATTGGACAGTAAAGACCAATGAAACCCTGAAAAAGGGCCTGCAATTTGCAGGGTCAACACATTTTAGAGAAGAGCTGGTGGCGCCCTTCTGTTTTAAGCGAGAATGCAGGAAGGGTGACTGGCTTCTGGGTAAAACACCCTGTTTGGACTACCTGGGTGATGGGTTTACTAACAGGGAGGAAACATGGGCCACTAGAGTGGCTAAACTTCATAGTGAGTTAGTGAATACAACTGAACTAAAGTGTAGCGACTGTATGGTCATAGGGCAACGGTGGCCTCTGAATCATACCACATGGACCAAGTTAGTACAAAAGACCCTAACTTACTCTCCATGGATTCCCGTCCCACCGAGGTGGGGATTCCCCACCCCGGTTGGACAGGTTTGGTTGTGTGGAAGTAATAGTTATTTGACCCTTCCCGTTAATTGGTGCGGGACTTGTACCCTAGCTCGACTTAAGCCCTCATCTATAGTAGTTGCAGACACTTTAATGCAAAAAGCCGTACAAAATATAGACATCATAACCTACATAAACATGGCATGGTAAGAAGAGCAATGCTGAAGGTGGGAGACCGCACCCTCGGTCAATCTTACGTCCCCTTTTCTGATAACGGTGGTCGTAAGCCCCTGTTCGGAGATGGGAGGGGATTGCTCGCCACTCTGGTCCCTATGATCGGTGTGGCGGCCTCCATGCAGCGTCTAAATGAGGTATGGTGGATCCTGGAGGACCTAACTGAGGTAATAGATGGTGTCTTGGACCAAATGGAACGGAGTCCAGAACTTAAGGCAGTGGCTGCTGTGGCTATGCAAAATAGAGTGGCGTTAGACGCCCTGTATGCTGAACAGGGTGGTATGTGCGCAGCAGTGGGCATTGACCACTGCTGTACATATATCCCTGATGACACTGGCAATTGGACAGCCATTAGGAATAGAGTAAAGGAACTCAAAGACTTTCTCGAGTCTCAAGAAGACCAGGGTCCGCAGTGGACCTGGCTAAATTGGTTAAATTCCGGTTCCTGGATCCATATCCTTCAAAAGGTGGGTATTTTTATAGGAATTGTACTTTTGTTTTGTTGTATTTTGTTTTGTTTTGTTGTGCCTCTCATTCGCAGGATGGTCTCCAGGGCTCTGGGTTCCACTGGGGGCATTTATATGGTGAGTTGTGCGCCCCCGGGGGACACGGAGCTCGGGCCAAGGGAAACGTCAGAAGGGGGTGTTCCTAATCTGTACTTGAGAAGAGTACAGGAGGCCTTGAAATATGAATGGAACAACCCCGAATAAGGCGGAGATGGACAAGTGGTGGTGGAGATTGTATCTAAACAACACTGTTTAGTGTTGCTGTGTTTGTTGTGCTTTGTGTTGCAGGAATGTTTATTTTTGTGTCAATCAGGGACAGTCCCAGAGGGAAAGAACAAATGAAATGTATTGTGGACATGGGATGCAAACATCTAAGTTTCGAATGGAGAGATTTGTAAACGGATATTATACCTGGGAAGAGAGAGAAAATTTTGAAACTACTCAGCAGCTGGTTGAGTATGCGCAATATAAAAGTGAACATGTTATTTTGGTATTATACTGTTGGAAATTGTACTGTGATTTTTGATACAGGCTGTACTTTGTGAACTAAAAATATAATGGGTTAATTGACCTCTTCTGAGGTCAGAAGGGGGCTGTAGAGTTATATTTTTATGTGAAGTTATGCCTTTTTAGCTATTTAGAAATGTTAACCATAAGTTTGTCCGAGGTGTTCTCTTTACAGGACTCTTTGTTACAGTGGGAAGTTACTGGCCCGGGGGTTGTGAGAGATAACAAAGAAATCCTCCCCCCAGGAAAGGAAACGTGGGAAGAGAATGAACTCACAAAATGGCCGCGAGGGGCGGAGCCAAACGTCACATGACGGATCGGAAGCCAATGGAACAACGAGACGTAGCATAGGCTCAAATGATATAGTGTAAATGCTGTGAAAATGTGACGTAAGCTCTGACTCCTCCCAGAGAGAGAAAGTTTTTCCTTTGGGGACGGGAAAACTAAGCAGTGTGTATTAGGGACTCTTTGGGAAGGAGTGGAGCGCTCTGCTTAGGTGATTTGTATTAGGGAATAAAGTTGTCGTGACTTTAATCTTCCGAATCCTGGTCATCTATCCTGGTATGTCATTATTAGCGGTTAGGGTAGTGTTGACGGCAAAAGCTAACCTTCTTCGCCAGTTTTGAACACGTGGTTGTCCGGAGTCAGGTAATTAGCATCAGGACAAAGAGACGCATTGGAACTAATATTGATTTGCTCTGTAAAGGTAATCGAGGACAACTTAAGAGAAATAACGATTTCTTCAGCCGGATGACGCAGAAATAGATGAAAATGTGTAAGGTTTGGGCTGAGACCGAGTCCTGTTGTTTAGGTGTTACAAAACAGCATCAGTCTGTTACAAGTTACAGACACTTGATGAAAAGTACAAATGTTACCATTATATTTTAGGCTGAGTGCCAGCAGGAGCCACAGTATATTTGGAAACTTACTTTATTTAATTAAAGGATCTGTATCATGCTATTTTAGCCATTCCAAAGTAAAGTATAGGCATATATATGATATATTGTACCTCTATCACTATGGAGTACTCATTTTGAGAGAAATATAAGTATTTTTGGGGGGTATTTTCCCTACCCGGAAGACAAGACGCTTCGATTCAGTTAACTCCGCCCCTCTCTCCGCTCATTCCACATTTGCAGTATTATAAATATAAATATTGCTGCAAAAAGTGAAGTTACTTCACATAATGCAGTTATAAGGAGTTGACATGTGCAACACAGTTTCATAAATGGCTAACACACACACTAACACGCGTTTTGATTGACTCACCGCTCAGCATGGCCTCCCCATCGTCGGGTGTTTACGTTATGGCCCTCGTGTTGGTTATAAAAGTTAATCCACTTTGATTCTGGCAGAGGTTCACCAAGCATCCATCAGGTTGGTTGATATAGTAGCTAGCTTAATCCCAGAAAGAAATTCCAACTTCTGGCGAGTGCACTCTTCTTTAGGAAGGTTGAATAGTCCTGTTCCTCTCGTAGCCAAACGCGCATCCGTGGCATTATCGGTAAGAAAAAGAGCAGGCGGTGTCCAGAGTAGGTTAGAAAGAGCTCAGTCTTCAAAACAACACTTATGCTCGGATCCATGGCTCCTCCAGCCGTGGGTGCGCTTGATTAGCGTCGTGGGACAGCACAGACGCGTCGGAGAGTTGCTGTTTTTTTGTTTTGTTTTTTTTTTTCAAAAAAAAAAAAAAAAAAAAGTTTTATAAATAAAAATCAGGCCGTAAGGCATTACATTACAGACGTAGAGCACTTCCGTTCCGCTGTGACGACACAACTGAACAGCTCAGTCGTTTACCAGGAGAGGGGGGAGCAGCTGCTCAGAGAGCAGGATTCAGGAGGATTACTTAGAACTGCGTGAATGAAGCCAAAAACCGCTCTGGGGGTGTTTTTGATAAGGAAAAAGCATAACAACATGGCTAAAACTCAAAAAAGTCGATTTTGCATGATATAGGACCTTTAATATTTTTCTTGGGCAAACTAACAATGTGTCTTTTTGATAGAGTTTATCTAAAGCACATTCATTCCCTGCTTTTCCCCAACACACAGACAAGTCAGGCATTGATAAGAGAATCGATAAGTAAAATTATTGATGGCATTGATATCAATAAAATCTTATCAATTCCCATCCCTCCTCATGAAGGTCCTCTATCAGCATAGCCGCCATGTTTCCAAACACTTCAGGCCAAAGCAATGGATTAGACAAGATTTGAGTTAACCAGGCTTTAGCCCGCCCACAACTGTTGATGGGCGAGTTTGACAGATAAAATTAATTCATGAAACACTGCAACACAGGACCATGAATAATTAATTAAATAGATAAATAATTATATATAAATGTTTACACAGAATCATTGCTAATTTAATTAATTAATGAAACATTTAATAATACATTGATTTATTTATTCCATGTTTAATTAATTAATGACACATTTATTTAATTATTTAATGGTGTATTTATTTATTTAATTGTGGCACTTTCAATCCTCCATAAATATAAGCTGGTCTGCTGTCTTCCTGAAATAATGACTTGAGAATAAGCACTTTAGGGCCATGGGGATTGTTTGAAGACAGGCGTTTTGATATAACGAATTAGCGATGAATCACACATTAGCACGAGTCTCACCAATTATAGGAACTTCAATGAACACAGCTTTCAGGCTGTTAGAGAAATTTGTAATGGTTTTTATGGTTCACTCCACAGTCAACAAAAGTTATGAAACGTACATCCAGGATCATACGGATTTAAGAGGATTACAATAGGATGCAACAGGTGCTGAAAATGTTTCTCTGTGTGGTAAGGTTTTGTGAGGCTAAAGGAATGGTCTCCAAAGGATTTGTTTCTCAAAAGGGGCAAAGCAGGGTACTGATAACAATAAATTCCAGGAGTATATAGCTGAGGTATAGCTTTTCCTAGGACACAAGACAATCCACAAAATTTCGAACAAGGTGTATAATTTAGTGCTGTTTTTTTTTTTACAGTAATTTTGGAGGATTTAACATGTACTCAATAAGTGTGCACTGAAAAACATAGTAATTACACATGAATCAAGCCAATAAATTAATTACAGTACAGTAATGTAAAGTAGGGATATAGGTTAAAAGTACTTTACAACACTAAACTCTACATTGATTTAACTGACATTTTCATCATGGCTGCCATTGTGTGTTGTTATCTATAACAAAGCAGTCCACAATACTATGTCTATACTAGAATATATTCTTTTACGTATACAGTTCAAAGTATGGCTCCACATATCACTCAGGGTGACATTTTAAACTGTGGGGACAAATAACCAAAGTCGCCAATGCATCCAAAACTCATCATAGTGCATCATAGCTGTTTAAACAAGCTACTCACAATCACCTGCTCTGCACGTAGCCCAGCTTGTCGTTATCTGTGTTTCCATGACATGTCTGCGAGAAGAGCAAAGACTTTAATTTATGAGTACATCAAGGCTCAATTTGTGTTACTGAAAAACCCTTGAGTTAGCAGTGAGGTATTGTGGCAACTGTGGAGGTTAATAATGGGCTGTAATAAACAAAATTAAGGCTTTGTGTACATTTTGAGGTTGTCTTTCCACCTCATCTTATCAGCCATTCACTTATAAATCTCTGCCAAGCCAGTCTCGGGACTTATAAAAAGGGCTGGACACAAGAGAACAGACCAAAGAAGAAAATCTTACCTGAAGCTAAATAAGTCAGATTGAACATGAACTCAAACCAGTAAGCAAAAATAAACTTTTCTCTGTGTTTTAGGAGTATGCCTCTGCAGCTGTGCCCTTGGTGTGTTTGTACAGGTAAATACAATGTTTCGTGTGTAAAGCTTTATTTGTATGTGCTAATCAGAAGCGCGGGTGAATTGCTTCTAACTTTAAGCAATTGGGTTGAGCTTATCATTTGAAACCTATGTTTGCACAATATGTTATGCTGAGAGTATTTTTTTCTAACACAAATCAAGCAGCAAAGACGATATTGAGTTTATTCATTGCACTGTGACTGAAATAACATCTCATGTTGTGAAATAATAACAAATCAATCTATGTATATTTGAACAGTCGCAATCAGCAATTCAAACTTTCACAGTGAGAAGCACTATTTGTACACACCAACTAACAAGGGCAGGATCAACAAAATAACAGCATGAGGGGCAGGGCTAAACCCCAAACAGATTGATCAATCAATGATCAATAAGTCTGAAGCTTCACCAAACTATGTGGAGACCAGAGGTTAGAGCCAGGGCTAAGATAGGCTTTAAGCAGCTTAACCTGAACAAAATCAGGTCCAAAACCAAATTAAATCTGAAATAAATTGTCACACTAAGCTACAGTTTGAGTTGTGTTGATTTTCTATTGATTGTGGAAACTTCACTTCAATGCAAACAAGTTTAAATGACAATGCCTTCTACCAAACTCTTTCAGTTATTACTCATAAGAAAATATTTCTGCAACATTTTAATGACTTCTACTAATACTAAAATCTAACATCTAACAACAATCCGTATTCATTCCTGTCCACATCAGGCTTATGTTGTGCTAACGTCCTACAGCAAAACATATAGATTTGTAATCCCACTCAATCTTGCCTGATTACTTGCAGGTGGAAGACAGCAGCTTCCCTTTGGAGGCTGTGAAGGCTCTGAAGGATCTGATGCACACTGAGGATTTCGATGTCAACCCACGTGTTGCAGAAACAAGTGTTGTATCTGTTTGCAAACACCCTCTTCTGCCACAAATCTTCATACCAGCGTGCCAAGGCAAAGGGGCAGCCATGACCCTATCCAGACTAGGTAAGACACAAACACAAACAATTATCACATGTCACGCAAAGTTGTAACATCAAACCACTTGACAACATACTTGTTTTGCATATAAATAGAAAGCCTCCTCTTAAAGAGCACTACAATAGCTGTCTGATGAATAAAGTTATGACTCTTGGACATGCAGTGTAATAAAGGAGATAGGGAGAGATACAAAAGGATTAAATGCTCAGAACATCTTAACATCTGGAAGAACATTATATTTTTTGTAACCAGGACAACAACAAAAAATATAATGTTCTTTCAGATAAGATGTTCTGAGCATTTAATCCTTTTTGTCTAATCTAAGGTCTCAACAACAAGTTATATAAATGGATGCAATTTAGTTTGTGTGTGATCCAGCACAAGTGACTTGGCATTTTATTTTGTTTTTATTGTGTGCTGTGGTTTAGTGTGTTTTTATATTTGTATCTTTGCAGTGCTTTTTAACTTTATTTATAGTTTTAAGGACTTGCCAAAGTCACATGCTTTTAACCACATGACTTCACCCCAATCCCTGTGCATGGCAATCAGCACACCTGTGCATGGCAATCAGCACACCTGTGCATGGCAATCAGCACACCTGTGTAGGGCTGGAACAAATAAAAGGGAGCACAGGAGCAATGACAGAGAAGCGAGGCAGGAGCAGGAGCAGGAGCAGGAGCAGGAGCAGGAGCAGGAGCAGGAGCAGGAGCAGGAGCAGGAGCAGGAGCAGGAGCAGGAGCCGGAGCCCGCAAGTGCTGCGAGGCGACGTACACGCAGAGGAGGACTCTGCCTTCCGTGTGAGTAGTTTTATCATCTTGTAGCCCACCTTGTTTTTAATGGACGTTTTTATTTGTGGGCATTTATACTGTTTTAATTCTCCTGCATTAGATTTTAATTAACCTGCCACTTACTTCCATTTTTGTCCTCCTTGGTAAACTGTGTGCTCTCACCCGGTCACTCAATCCCCCTTTTTCCAATAGTTTATATTTCTGGTCAAATTCATTTCATTCCACTTTCAAACACCTCCATAACTCCATCCCCCTTATTACATGTGCACTACCTGTTCCTCCTCTGCAACTGCTACACAGCTAGTCGTATGTCACTGCAAGTTAGGTTAAATTAATTTGATCATGTACCTTTTCAATGGAACCGCATGTGCAGCTCCCTTAAGTGACCTACAGTATAACGATAAGACCGATAAACATTAATCATGTGCAGTGCACTCCTAAAAGACCTTTACACATATTGGTAACAACTTGTGCTGATATGGATGTGTCTCCGATTACTAATAACTTATATGAGCTTGTTTTTATGAACACATTTACTGACAGTTTTCATTTCTCAGTCAAGCTAATCTCACCTGTGGATCCATGCGAGATCTGTGCCAACCCCTCCTGCTACGGCTGTCTTACATGAGACATCGTTCCCAGAGACAGCTTTGCTTCTCAACAAAGCTCACTCACCCATAAATGAAACTGGGGGATACCTGAAACAAAACACTGTTGAAATGCTGGTACTATTTGTCTGTACTCATTGTAATTTATAACGTTTTGATAATAAAAATTTTGTCGGTTGCCGGCCACATGTGTTCGATATGGGTGATCCCAAACTGGTTAGGGTTAGGACCAGGAGTTGAAAAACGCTTAAAGATATCTTGTGTAACTTTTTATGCTAAATAAAAAAAATGTGCGTATTTGACCCAGCAGCTATATGGGTGGTTAACATGGCAACTTTACTTTTCATCCCGGTGGCCGCTAGGATTCTTCAGGACAGGTTTCTTTTTTTTCTTCTTTTTTTTCTTTTACTGCTGATGGAACTGTCTCCATGGTTACGGACCTTTTGCCACTGACCGGCACTTCTGTTATGACATTTCCGGTAGAGCGTGAAGTCCGTCCACTAAGCGGAGAATGAGGGAAAATGTTTGCCACTAAAATATGACGCACAGTAGATTGATTTGTGTAATATGTCCGATGTTCATTTACACCAACAAGTCAACACTGCACTGTTTCTTTGTGCGGCCAAACAGCATTGTGTTCGTGTAGAACTGATTTTCTCTTGACGTCCGCGGTCCTATGTAAACTGCTATGAGTGAAGGGGCAGCACCCTTGGGAACTTCCGGAATAAGGTGAATACATTCCATCCAGAAAACTTATCAGAAACTCTAATAGAATATGATCCTGGAGTGTCATAGAGGCCACCCGGATGGCAAGCAAAGGTGCCATGCTATCCACCTGTACAGCCACTGGGTCACAGAAAGGTCAAATACACACAATAACATTAACCTTTTTCTGCATATAAAGTTGCATAATGCACCTTTTTAAGTTTAGGATTAGGGAAACACTTAGGTTAAGGTTGAAAATGGTTTGGGTTAGATTTAGCCTATGTAGTGACATTAGTTTAAAATCAGATTAGACAAAAATAATCATTTGTTTTATCTCACAAACCATTACCAAGTGCATAATATTAACCACAAACAACATGTTGATCAGATCAAACAAAGCAGTAAAGTAGGCGTGAACCTTTGGTTACTGGACGTCTCGTAACGCATTATCATACGGAGACAGTAATGTAGCAAAGAGAGTTTGTAGCCTTGGGACAGTTCTATAATCCCCGCAGCTTTTGTTAGGTCAGCCTATCAGAATGGCAAATGTATTTGGCTTCCTCGGGAAGTTCAAGTTCTCACAGGGTTAGCAATAGAAGTAGGCTAATAAACTTACCACAGGGAATGTTAATGGAGCAAACAATACCTTAAACGCGGAACTACGGTAATTATTTCATTCTTTTATTTTTAAAGTAAATCGCGGGTCTTCTGCTCTCGCCTTCTGTTTCATCCTGTGAAGCTGCAGAGCAGACCACAGGCGCATCCATAACACTCACAGCACCCTCTGCTGTTTGCAGCGGATTCACAACAGCGAATCTCGGACTGTCTTGGAAGCTGTACAAATGATTATATCTATGCTGTACAGTCGACATACGTGACTAAAGTCCGAAATTTAGGAGCCAAAATGTATAGGCTATAATAAGAACATAATTCAATCAATTGCATTATTCTCAATGCACAGTAATTATTGGATTTAATAAAGGCTTAAGGTACTCGAGACAAATCTCATCCACCCCCGGAGCCCCAGCCTCTTGAAAAAAGCGATGGAAATGTGACGAAAACGCAATAAAAAGTGACAAAATGTGACGAAAACAAAAAAAAAGCAAGAAAAGAGCGACAAAAAAGTGACAAGTGTAATAAAGTGATCATAAAGCGACGAAAAGTGACAAAAATGTGATGACAAAGAGGCAAAAATACAATGACACAAACGTAAAAAAGAGAGATAGCACAACAGCAACACGAGGAAAAAGATCCGTTTAGCTAGTTGAGTTTTGTAGGTCTTAGCTTTCAAATGAGGCGTTACATTGGCCTATAGGCTGTAAACTCTCAGCTCAAGAAGCTTTTAGATTTGAGACACTCTGAACTTAAAATACTCTCGGTTAAGGCGGGGGTTAAGAGGTTAACGCAATATTGTAGCTTATTAGGCCTACTGCCATTTACTGGAAGTAGTCAAAGCGCAAAGCATAAGCAGCTACGTTTGTCTGTCCATCACTTGTCAAAATGAAATAATAGATCAATACGCCTACTTTAATATAAGTTAAAGTTATGCTGACCGTGTAGACCCAGCTTATTTTCAAGATACATACATTTTATATAATGTGTCACGTGGCTCGTTGGTCTAGGGGTATGATTCTCGCTTAGGGTGCGAGAGGTCCCGGGTTCAAATCCCGGACGAGCCCACCTTTTCTTCCTCATTTAAACAAAATTTGAAGAAATTATACTCAAGACTTGTCTATCTGCAATGATAATCAAATGAGGTTGCACCATCTAGCTACATTTTCCAAGTAGGCCAATATATTATTTGCCCAGTTCTTTCCGGTTTTTGTCCGCCAGATGGCACTGTCCACCAAACTTTTTTCTACCCAGGTAACTCACGGATTTGAAACATGGTATTTTGCTTTTTGTCTTGTACACGCTGTGCATACAATACAATAGGTTGAATGTGAGTCCTGTTGTTCACTTGTATTTTTCTTCCGAATTGTTTGAATGACAAAAGAACACCAAATATCTCACTAGGAATACTTTGCAGGTCTACACTGAGATGAGATAGAGGCTATCGTTCATAAGCGTGTATCTTTTCCTCTTTATGTTTACGACACATGCTGTGACATTTGGATAAAGTGGCCTTGGGTCATTGGCTGCTACTGTAGGGAACAATGGCGGACATTGTTTTGAAAAGTATAACATGGGGTCCAGAGCTTCTCTGAGAAACTCAAGGTCAGCTTCCAAAGCCTAAATGTGTTTGTTAATAATGACTGTCATGCCGAGGGATCCTTTTGTACCATTCCATTTGTAAGCAAGTGCATTATGATAATGTTCTGTGCTAATTCGAGAGCAAAAAGTACAACATTTGTTGTGGAGGTTTTGATTGCCACAAAATAGGATGAGTAAAATGATGTTTAATAAGGAATTTATTGAGTTAGTCACTAAATGACACATTATTCTTTGTTCAACACTGTGGGCAGCTTTTTTGTTTTATCATGGGGACAGGCACCTAAGATTACATCAGAAAGTACATATCAGGATGTGCGCCGTGGGAACTCCGTTGGACAGCGACAATCAGAAACGGACAATGATCAATCATTGTGTGTGTATTTTAGGTCTCGACTACTGTATTTTTTAATTGAACCCACTAGATAATGAACAATCCTTGGCAAAGAAGAGTGGAAGTTCAACAGCGAACGATTTTCCTTTAAAGGTCCTATATCATGCAAAATCGACTTTTTGGAGCTTTTAGCCATGTTGTTATGCTATTTCCTTATCAAAAACACCCCCAGAGCGGTTTTTGGCTTCATTCACGCAGTTCTAAGTAATCCTCCTGAATCCTGCTCTCTGAGCAGCTGCTCCACCCTCTCCTGGTAAACGACTGAGCTGTTCAGTTGTGTCGTCACAGCGGAACGGAAGTGCTCTACGTCTGTAATGTAATGCCTTACGGCCTGATTTTTATTTATAAAACGGCTTTTTTTTTTTTTTTTTTTTTTTTTTTTTTTAAAACAGCAACCCTCCGAAGCGTCTGTGCTGTCCCACGACGCTAATCAAGCGCACCCACGGCTGGAGGAGCCATGGATCCGAGCATAAGTGTTGTTTTTGAAGACTGAGCTCTTTCTAACCTACTCTGGACACCGCCTGCTCTTTTTTCTTACCGATAATGCCACGGATGCGCGTTTGGCTACGAGAGGAACAGGGCTATTCAACCTTCCTAAAGAAGAGTGCACTCGCCAGAAGTTGGAATTTCTTTCCGGGATTAATCTAGCTACTATATCAACCAACCTGATGGATGCTTGGAGAACCTTGGCCAGAATCAAAGTGGATTAACTTTTATAACTTTTATAACCAACGCGATCTCATGGGAGTCCAAACTGAGCGGTGAGTCAATCAAAACGCATGTTAGCGTGTGTGTTAGCGTGTGTGTTAGCCATTTATGAAACTGCTTTGCACATGTCAACTCCTTATAACTGCATTATGTGAAGTAACTTCACTTTTTGCAGCGATATTTATATTTATAATACTGCAAATGTGGAATGAGCAGAGAGAGGGGCGGAGTTAACTGAATCGAAGCGTCTTATCTTCCGGGTAGGGAAAATACCCCCCAAAAATACTTATATTTCTCTCAAAAATGAGTACTCCATAGTGATAGAGGTACAATATATCATATATATGCCTATACTTTACTTTGGAATGGCTAAAATAGCATGATACAGATCCTTTAAGGTCAGATTTGCTATTAATACATAATTCAACAAAGCATAGTAATCAAGTGTGTTGGATAAATGTTTTTCTTTGTATAATTTTAGGGGATGTGGTCAACTGCAAAAACGGGTGTCGGGTACTGGATGTACACTGAGCAATAAAGGTAGGTCAAGGCATCAGAAATGTATGTTTTGTCATTTTTATCTTTCTGCAACCGGCCAGAAGAACCCAAATCGTCTCATGTGTGAATGCACAATAGCGCGTCAAAAGGGGACCAGTACTAAAGACATACATGAACCACAAGAGGGCTTTATGCTGCGAAAACCCATATGGTTAAGGTGCTTCATTTGTCACTGCTGTCACCCATGGCAACCCAGCTTCAGATGTGGAACCAGACTCATGGTCAGAATCACCTGGCTGTGGCATTCACCTATTGTTTATGTTTAGGGGTCATGGGAGGAAACAGGTGCACCCGTCCAGACTTGGGGAGAATATGCAAATTCCATACAGAAAGGCCAACACAGTCTGGGAATTGAACCTAAGACCTTCTTGCTAGCCACTTAGGTACTGTGCCACCATAGCAGCTCATTACTACAGGGCTATGCTTGGGGAACCCTTCAATACCTCATGACTGAGTAGGTCTATGAGCAAAACTGGATAAAAAAAAAAAAAAAATCGGTAAAGGCAGGACATGCCAAATCTACAGTGCAGACGAACCCTATGTGGTTCAAGTATTTGAAGTACAGTATTTGTAATTGAAACCAAGATCTTCTTATTTTGAGTTGAGAATGCTGAACACTGCCACTCAGCTGCCCAGCCATTACGATTTTGCGTAATTGCAGCTGTCATTACATCAATCAATCAAAACTTTATTGCACAGCCCAAAACATTTGCTAATTTGATTTGAAAAACAGAAATGAATAAGTTCTAAAGCAGTTAAAAAGACAAACAATCGTACACATGAACAGTCAGGAGAAACAGATGTCCTGGGCGTCACCTGTCCGTAGACCCTTCTTCTCAGCAATGAAAAATTCAAAAACAGTTAAACAAAAGATACCTCTTGTGGAGCACCACTCTGTAAAGCCAAAACAGCCCTGTCGCCTCCTGGCAGCTTTGATTTTAAGGTTTTCCCACACTATGTCTCTACAGTACAAATAATGTGTTAGAATTCTTTATAGGCCCCTAATGGCACAATTCCTTAGTTCCACTTTCAAATTCCACGATACCCAAAATGACACATTAACAGTTTATCTCCCAACGTAGCAGCACATGGGCCACAACCTGTCCTACAACCACATTGGCCACTCCCATGGACAGACAGGACATAGATGGCCCAGTGATGATGGAAGTCTGTGTGCATTGGCTTAAGACTATGAAGCTAACATCCAGTTCTTGCTGAAACTTCAGGACAGTGACAAGAAAAGCAAGGGACTCATCTGGCAGGTGGGTCCAGGGTCCAACTAACATGCAGACAAAAATAATTTGTAGTCATATAATTCACAAATTCACAATACTATATGCATATTTTTGGACAGTACCTCGAAAGAACTCAAACAGGCAGCTGCCTGCGGTGTCCTCTGTTGTATGATGACTGGTTAATTTTACCCACTATTAACCACAGGAGTTTGTTTGAGGATGAGATTATCCCCATAGTCTCTCATTAGAACGCATGAAAGACCTCTCTGTTTCAGCAGAATTTCAAGCAGCTATTCATATGCTGCCATCCAGAATTGGTAAATAGGCAGGCTTCAATCGAACAAAGACTAGCGGACTTTCTGTTTATTGTTCAGCAACAAGGCAGAGTTCGTTAACGGGGGCATTGATTATCCATGATGCCAGCCTGAGGACAGAAAGATTTCGGCTCACTATTTAGGTTAATTGTAGATTTACTGCACTTGGCAAAAGATGCATTTTTGTGAGGAGAATAGCGCAGCTTTTGGGACGCCTTCCAGCACCCTCCATGTCCTGCACTGTGTAAATAAATCACAAAATTGGTGATCCGGTGTTTGAGGTGAACAAATCATTCCAGAGAGAAAGTAAAAGGTTGACGGTTCACTGGATGATTGTTTTTCAGGCCCTGATGGGACATGTTTTTGTTGTTCGTTTGCAGGTAATAGAGACACACACAAAAATCAGTCTCAATATTAATGATCAAATCAGAATATAAAGACCACAGTTAGTTACGCAGTAATTGACTTTGCAAACAATAAAATATTCTGAAAAATGTCTCCTCAGCTTTAAGTCAGTCTTCTGTCATGTGTTTACTGAGTTGGAGCTGACAACGCGATTGTGGTTTCGTCTTGGTGTTGCTTTGGTTCAGCACTTTGTGTTGCTTTGGTTCAGCACTTTGTTACTGCGTTGATTTTTGCTTATATTTGGCATTGTCATACACCCCATGGAAAGCTAAATAGTTTAGTACTTAATGTCATATTGTGTGACCATCTGCTATGTAATAGTTGAAGAAAAATGCCTAAGCACCTGATTTTACTGTAGCCAATGGCACAAGAGCAAAAACTACCCTTGCTTCTTATGGACGTTGACATCACATCATAAAGGATTGATTTCAGAAAACCAGGGCAATGTCAGAAGGTCATTCCACCTTGCCCGGATAAATTTGCTAAGCCTGGACCTTTGATGTTTGATTGAGATTTAGTTTTGTAGCAGATGCGACATCTGTAGCAACACTGTGTATCATATCTTACAACGTCAATCTGTTCTGCTCCATCTGCCCTGCTTAGAAGCCTTGCACAGTACAGGACAAAGACTCCTAGCAACTCCCCTTAGATATCTCACGGTCTGACTTAATCTATTGCCTGGAATACTTTTTGGCTTTGGTAGCTCATTAAAGGTTCACTGGGCGTTGTGTTCACCCATCGGGTTTTTTAAAGTACAGCATGGCAGTGTTTTGTATGCAGCTGTGCGTGCTGGTCGATAGTCAGTGGGGGATGTGAGAGTGGGCTTTAAAGCAGGGGGCAGAGGGGATGTGTGGGAGCAATGAGACTACAAAAGAGGTTTGCTTTCATTTTAAATCACTCCACTCAGGCACAGACGATGCAACCAACATATAGTTACTATAGGAGGATGTGCATTTCAGATGAAAGCGAAGATTATGTGACGTTTAATAATAGTCTGTAGTTTTACTTCTCTATTGAATTCCAGAAAAAGCATTCTAGCATTGGTTTTACTTCCTCTAAATGATCTGGTGGTAATGTATGATGGTTTTCGACAATTATACTGATTATTCAGTTTCTTGCAACTTGTTGTAGTGCTTGTGTAGTGTATAGTAACTTTGTTTGTGTATGTTTGTGTTTTCCCCCCACAATCCTACATAAATTACCCTCTATTAAATTGTGTTCTTGCGAATAATTGCAAGGAAACATAATATAATCAAGTATATTTTTTTCTTTCATTTGTCTTAATATCAGAAAACATAAACCTACAGAACACAATATGGTGGTTATATAGGGCTTCACTGGCAGACCAAAGCTGTTGGATTATCTGTCATTCTTCTATTGCAGACGTTATTGGAGTTGCATATCCTGTGTATTATCATAAAGCTCAGTTTCTGTGGTTTCTGCTGGAAATGAAATCATGTGACCATTAACATTTCCCCACAGGAGTCTACAAAGTGAATGCATTTACTTGTTTCCAAACAGCCAAAACAAATCGACTGATGGTTTGTCCAGCCAGCAATAAATCAATTAGGTGTCGCAAATGGAGCCGCAAATTGACCCAAATGCAAGTGCTGTGAAAGAACCCATTTACATCTTCAGGTCAAATGCAGCACAGAAGAAGATGCACGCTAATCGTCATTTTTAATTCAAAATCCATCTTGCTCCAGACAAACTTGGACGCTGGTAGAAGTTGATTGGTTTCCTATGATTGCGTGAATGACTGTGACAGCAAGATAAGAGCGGACAAAAGAAACAATAGCAAAATGGCTTCCTTGGCGAGCAGTCAGAAAAGGAGTTTGGCGGACACACAAAGACAACAGGAGGAGGAATCCCACTAAGCAAATATTTTCTGTAAGGTTATACGTGTATATTTATGTTACAGTCAAAGGAAAGGTGGTTTTGGCTTCTCTAAACACTCTGTGAACCAACCGAAACACTTTGGATTAGGATCATTTCCTTTCTGCTTTTCCCATGATGAGGTGGGATTTTTTTTTACCAAGAGGAAAGGAAGAAAAACTGGTTACATATGATTCTAATTAGCTTTTTCACATGTGGGGCCTACCAATATGCCTATGAAATGAACTGCATTATTTTCGGTCAGGGTAAGATCACGGTCATTGGAGATCATACCGATAACTTGTGCAGAGGTGAAACGAGGACACAGAATACAAGATATCCACCATAGAAACCCACACAGTTTTGACCAGTGATGTACCTGAACTGGTTCCATCTCTAGCTCTCCCAAGGTTGGCAAAAAATGCATCTCAAAATGCATAAGATTGATGCTTTGAGATATGGAATTTTTAAAAATGTATATATTATAAATAGGGGGAAATCGACTTCTCACCTTTTTCACCCCTGACCCGTTTTATGCCTGAATAATAGCTCGCAGCAACACACACAAAAAAAGAACTATGAACTAGTTCATTTTTGGAACTATAAACAAACTTAACTATAAACAATTATGAACTATGAACAAACTAGTTAACTTTGAAATTTGTGAACTGAACTTTAAACTGTTCATGTAGAAAATGAACTTTCCCAACACTGGTTTTGACTACAGTTGTGACTTGCCTGCAGAGTCTGGCTGAGGGCGCTGCAAGAACATACAATAAGAATGACTTCACCTCAACTTAGTAAACGAGACGATGCTTTCAAAGTCTTGGGGGTGGCACCTAAACATGGCGGGATTTGATTGGATACTGTGATTGGATAAGTCTTTCGGCAAGACACTTTACTCACCTTTCTTACAGTGCCTTGCAAAAGTACTAATACACCTTGAATTTTTGCACATTTTGTCATGTTTACAACCCTAAACATAAAGATTTTATTTTGATATTTTTACTGAAAGTTCACACACAAGTAACAGACAACTGTGAAGTGAAAGCAAAATGATACATGAGGCTCATGTATCATGAGCCTCATGATAGAGCTTGTGCTTCACAGCTAGAAGGTCTGGGGTTCGATTCCCACCTGGACGGGGCCTTTCTGTGTGGAGTTTGCATGTTCTCCCTGTGTCTGTGTAGGTTTCCTCCAGGTACTCTGGTTTCCCCTACTACTAAAAACATGTAAAATAGGCCAGGATGAATGAGAGTGTGTTTGAGAGTGCGCAAGGGAGACAATGGATGCAAATTAGACAAAGGCTGGTGTGGCTTGTTTACATGCATGAGACCCATGTATGTTCATTAACAGACACTGTCCCGGCCAAATAAAAAATTCTGTTAGTTTTTTCAAAAAATAGAAAAGTGAAAAGTGGGGCGTGCATAAGTATTCATACAGCATTTTCGGAGTGCATTAAATTGCCTTTATAACATTCCTAATGACTGCAGAATGTTCACACCTTGCCCTAACCATTAAATAGAGTCTACCTGTGTGTAATCTACTCTCAGTATAATTACAGCTGTTCTGTGAGGGCCTCAGAGCTATGGTCAGAGTGTATTGGTCACTAAAACATCATGAGGCCGAGGAGCACATCAGAGAGGTCAGGGATAAAGCTGTGGAGAAGTTTAAAGCAGCGTTAAGTTATGCAAAGATTTCCCAAGATTTGAACATCTCACAGAGCACTGTTCAATCCATCATTCGGAAATGGAAAGAGTATAGCACCACTGCGAACTTACCAAGACACTGCCGTCCACCTGAACTAACAGAGCACTGGTCAGAAATGCAACCAAGTGCCCTGAGATAACTCTGGAGGAGCTGCGACGTACTGCCGCTGAGCTGGGGGAATCTGTACATGGGACAACTATAAGTCATACTCTACACAAATCTGGCCTTCATGGACGAGTGGCAAGAAGAAGCCATTATTGAAAGGAGGCCATAAGAAATCCTGTTTGAAGTTTGCTAGAAGTCATATGGAGGACACAGCTACCATGTGGAAGAAGGTGCTTTGGTCAGATGAGACAAAAATTTAACTTGCAAAATGTTATGTATGGAGCAAATCTAACACTGCTCATCGTCCTGAGTGCCCATCCCCAGTGTCAAATATGGTGGGGGGAGCATCATGCTATGGGGCTGCTTTTCCTCAGTGGGGACTGGAAGATTGTAAGAATAGTTGGAAGATGGATGGAGCCAAATACAGAGACATTTTGGTGGAAAACCTGCTGGAGTCAGCAAGAGAATTGAGGCTGGGGTGGAGATTCACCTTCCAGCAGGACAATGACCCTAAACACAAAGCTAAATCTACAATGGAATGGTTTAAAAAAAAACATATGAATGTGTTAGAATGGCCCAGTCAAAGTCCTGACCTAAATCCTATTGAAAATCTGTAGAAAGACCTGAAAACTGCTGTTCACAAACGCTCTCCTTCTAATTTGACAGTTTTTGTAAAGAGAAATGGGCTAAAATGTCAGTCTCTAGATGTGCAAATCTTGTAGAGTCATACCCCAAAAGACTTGCTGCTGTTATTGCAGCAAAAGTGGGTTCCACAAAGTATTCATTCATGCTGTATGAATACTTATGCACGCCCCACTTTTCACTTTTCTATTTTTTGAAAAATAACATATTCATAATAAAATCTTTATGTTTAGGGTTGTAAACATGACAAAATGTGCAAAAGTTCAAGGTGTATTAGTACTTTCGCAAGGCACTGTATATAGGCTTATCTCGAACATCAGGATCCACCACTGGTTTTGTCTTTATGTCTCTGTTTGTCTCCTCCACCTGGAGTGACCTGGGCACAAGCATTTGGATGGCACACCTTTATCTTTTCATATTACCTGCTGTAAAAAAAAATAAAAAAGTACCGCCTTTTTGCCAGTTTGATTAAAATAACAAGGAGTGTGGGTTGTAAGTTAGTACTGTGTGACCATGAAGCTGTCGGTCGTTTTGCCCTGCTTTCTCAGTTTGATCTGAATACCTTAATCCCAGCTGTTTATGTTATCGCAAGAAGAATCTAGCTGCTTGCTGACGTTCAAGACTTCAACTACTAAGTCAAGGCTATGAGGGCCTATCAAGGGCCTATCAAGACGCACATCCATCAGTCTTCAAGCGGGGGACATGATTGAAGTGCATGTTTTCACACAAGGTTTGCACATGAGTAGTTTTGAAGGTAAATATGATCTGTGCTTTGCTTTGTGGACTTTGCACCTTTCACACTCGAATGCAGTTTGCACATACACATTTGCACTTCGACACATAGCATTTTAGTTTTGGGATGTGGATCTAGTTGATATCCTTTTGTTTCTATTAACTTTTGGTTGGTTTGGTTACTAATTTGTTTGCTGTGACTTTGTCTTGTTTAGTATTATTGGTTGTACTATTCCACATTTGCTTAAGCTGAAGTGTGTGTTTTGAGTGCGTGAAAGTTGGGGGTTGTATGTACAAATATGTGACAGTCATAAACATAGATTATGGACAGAGAAAATGTGTGTTTTTGCCGCAGCCATTCAGTGTTAACAGTACATGAGCTCACAGGAGACATGAGTTACCTGAGTAAATTACCCGTCTGGAGAGGCCACCCTGGGCGTTTCAATACACTGGACTTTTCAGCTCCACTCTGACTGAAGACAGAGACAGCCGCTAGTTCTTCTTCATAAAAGCTTCTCACACACTACAATTTCATCATGACATTTAGCAAGAAGGAAGTGGAAAGACAAGATAATTTGATTACTAGGATTGATTTTGATTACTACTACATGATTATTATTTGATTATTACTACATGGAGATGAGAAACCAAACTGCCTGGGGCCCCTGGTGAATCTCAAGTACATGATGGTTTGAAGACTTCATATCTCTTTATGAAACCACGCCACCACAACACGAGACCTCAAGTTTTTGCAGGAACTTGATGCCAAAGAATGAGCAGATTCCATCCTTCACTTTCCAGAAGCTCCCACACAAAGCATGGAATCACAGGATAACAGCGTGCATTTTGGAATGTTTATATTTGCTGTTGTTGATAAATGCAGTGTTCTTGACATCCGACTGTGCGTGTGTGTTTGTGTGTGTGGTGGGGTAGAGACCCAGGGTACGGGGGGAGGGTTCTAAAACAAGCCTATAAGGATATACTGTTGGGGAGAGTGGGGTAAGATGAGCCACTTTTTGCTTTAGTGGTTGGTGGATATATATATATTTTATTACTATGTGGTAATATTTGGTTTAACGATGTACTTGGGGTAAATTGAACAACCACATTTAAAGGTGAAATTAACACTAAGTCTTATTTTTTACATTTTAGTGTTTCCTACAGTATTAGCAATGGTATTCAAAAAAAATATTATAATAAATATTTTTCTTTTCATTTCATTTGTAGATTATGCAATTTTGGCTCTAAAAACAAATAATTTTATATATTTAATTTCAATTTCTCTACTAGACCCAGAACCACCAATAACCAATGCAAAAACTATAGAATTGTACATTAAAATTTTCATTGTTTCTTATGGAGCAGAGGCTCAATTTGGCCCAACCTTCCTGGGTCAACTTACCCCATTCCTTTTTTATTGTCAATGACAATGCTCTGAAGAAGATCAGTTTAGTCGAAACGCGTTGGCATGTCCCTCTGTTCAATAAAGGACTTTTATCCTTATCAGAGTGCCTCGGATATATTTGCCACACGCACCCTACTACCTAAGGCAAGTTTATTCCTACTCCTGGTTTTGTTTTTCATCCTGAAAGAGCACCTGATTTTTAGCACCTCAAACATTTTTAAAGAACGTTTCTTGGACCCAGTGCAGCACTCCCGACCACCTTACTTTTCCAAGATAGTTGTGTTTATTTGAAAAGAAATCTGCCTTAGCTATTAATCTGCTTTTGTACCTAACAAAATGACCAAACATGACGGGAAAAAATGGACCAAGATGGATTTGTTTTGTGTGGCAATTGTTCAGGCCAAAAATTAACTTTGAGTTGTGTAAAAACCTTTTTTCACAAAAAGTGGGGTTATTTTACAGCCAATTTTTTTGGGTGGCAAGTTCAAATCATGTAAAGATCAAATCTATAATCTCACATAAACATGTTTTATTTTCAAAATATAAGGGTGGTTCATCTTACCCACTGATTCAAAGAGTACCAACAGGTGACTGACCTCTTTTTTTGTTTTACAAATGTAATCAGCATTTAAAATCACCTTAGAAGAGTATAAACTCAACACACAATACAATGAAGAACCTTGGAAAATATATTTCATGTTTTACTACTATTACAATACGCTCATCTTCATTGTTACTGTAAGTGCACAACACAAGTACAAAACTCATTTTTCTCAACATCTCCACAGGTTTCCACAGTTCAAAAATGACTACTTCACATTAGCATAGTTTATCCTTGACTAAATTCTCCTTGTGTCTGACTTTTGTGGACATCAGTGCAAAGAAAAGAAGAAAATACTTTTCTACACTTAACTTGCCTCCAGTTTTGGCATTAAAACTTTTATGAATAGATTGTTCCTTTTTGAGACCAAATGAGGTAGATTTTGTTAAGAATACTAGAAATTTCTAAACACATACAGTATGATCCTGACAGTATACAATTATCATCATGAAATTGACACCCATTAATTGAATCCATTGAAAGTAATACACATAATATTTTGTACTTATTTATATGCACAGTAACCAATCATTAATCTCAGCACAGTAACTACATTTGTTTTGTTTAATCATTAATTGAAATAGTTAGATACTGTAGATCCCATTGTATGACATAAAAAAACACAAAAAAAGATAATTTTTTTAAAAGTATGACTTGCTAAAAGTGAAAGGTAACGGTGACTTCGGCAGAATAGTGCGGGGTCAGTAAACCAGTCTGCTTATTGTAACAAGAGCTACAACACCGGCAAAAGTGGGGTGAAAATGGCCCGCCGCACTTTTTGACATGCAGTGGTCCCTGTTTTTCCCGATGCAGCCTGCGTACGCCATGACATGGGGTATGTAGTTCTGCTCGTTGACTCCATTGAGCAGGTGAGCCAGAGGACCCTTGGCAAACACTGCAACGTCCTCCCCTCCGTGGGTTTCCATACTCAGAGGAACAGCCGCCTGCGCCTGGTAGTTATTCTCCTCTGAAACGCATACAAATATTTCAGTCTACAATTAAATACTGTGCAGACCATGGAAGTCAATATTGGAACCTTTAAAGGTAGAGCTTTATACCGTGTTATAATCTTGTTCTCTCATTAAAAAACATACCAAACACGTACTGGGAGCTGTGTGTCGCAGCTTTGAGTAATCTTTGAATATTCTCCAGTGGCTTTTCATAGCAGTTTTTTTTCCTCTTTATTGAAACTGTGAGAGGCTTACAAAGAGATTGTGTGAAAACCAGAAGGTGAAACTTCTGGATATTTCGTGTCAGCTGTTTTAGATCAACACTGCATTTTCTAACCAACAAAGTGTTTGATGTTAAAGAGGTGTTTGATATCATTACCAAATACCTGCAAAAGCGTAATACCCCCTCTTTAAGTTTATTGTTTTTCTTATCATTTAGGTATTTATATTCTTACATTAAAAACATTTTACATCATGCACAGTACAGAAATACAGTAACTCCCATCTACAAGTATTAGACTTACGTAAGTCGATAGTGGACACATTTTCCCTCACACCATTCACAATTTTATAGCCCGGTCCATTCCCGTACAAGATGGAGGTGAAGGGCTTCTGATCAATATCGCTGACCATGGGAGCCAGACCTGGGATGGAGAAAGATTAGTGTGGATTCTGAACAATCCCAGCCACACAAAACTGTCGAGTGCATCCAGCGCAATAATTACATACCGAAGATTGTGTTTCCACGCGAAGTGTAGCCTCCAAAGCTGAAGACGTGAGAGTGGTCTGCAGTGACTACGGTCAATGTATCATGGGCGCTGGTCAGAAGATCAGCGCGGCCGATCGCACGGTCCATTTCCACGGCTTCGTGAAGTGCTTGCTTAGCCTTTCCCTCGTGATGCCCATGGTCGATACGTCCCCCTGATTGTGAATAAATCATTTAAAATACACAATTGCTTGGTCCAAGTCATCCATGCTGACAAAAAAATAATAAAATAATTATCTAGAGATATTAGATTTCTTAAGTATCTTTAAAATCAAGGGTCAGGAATTATAGATACTGTGTTGGTAGTATCTATAATTCTCAAATACAAATATCGTGGTCTTTCGCAACACACCTTCCACAAGAAGATAAAATCCATTTGGGTTTTTCCTAAGGATTTTGATTGCCACATCCACCATTTCGGTGAGTGAAGGATCGGTCTCTTTATTCCTCTCCAAGTCATATGTCAAATCCCCAGGTTCAAACAGGCCTGACGTACATGACATTTCAACAACAAAAAATGGCACGTTACAACATGTTGAATAAGCCTGAAGCTAATACAAAAAAATAAAGCAACACACTGTTCCTCATTTGCACTTCAATAATATTTCTAACATGAAGGTAGCAGTGTACTCACCCAATAAGTACTCCACATTGTTAGGGTTCAACGACAAGAGCTGATTCTTGTTCCACACATAATAACCTTTCTGCAGAATGACAAACCAGAAACCTCGTGGATGAATATTGCACTCTTTGAACTCCAAAAGGATGCAAATTAAACATGAAGAAAATTAAAAAGATAAAAGCACAGCATAAAATAGACACAAATTTGAGACCTTATTCTGCATTTTGTCAGTCCACTCCTGCACCAGGTTTCTGCCATCCTTGCGAGTGCCACTGTGCTTTGCAACATTGGGGTATTCAATATCTGACTCGTTTTTTGGGAACATGTATTTTCTCCCCCCACCCATGACAACCTGCAATATAAAGAAATGTTTGGATTAGTATAGTATTAGTTTGTATTAATAAAAAAACATTTAACCTCGTATTATATCCCAGCCTCAAACAGGAGCCATGATTAAGAAAATTGGTGCTATTCTTCACCTATTGTGTTGTTCAGCTCGAATGGTCCATGACAGCTTATTACACACTTACATCAATGTTGGGAATGTTTTCAAACAGTTGTCTGGCAATATCCTTGCAACCAGCCTGCAGGGCTTCAGGGGCATCTCGTTATCAGAGTACCAGTCTCTGTCCACACTGTGTGCATACGCAGCACTGGGGGTGGCGTGGTTGACACGAGTTGTTGTCACAATTCCCACTGACTTTCCTGAAATAGATAGAATAATTGATTGATAGACCTAAAGAGTACAGTAGCACATATCATTTAACAGTAACAAATCAATATTTATTGTACTCAGTGTACGTTAGCACACAGTGTACTATTCTGAGCGCCAGCCTCATCCTCTTTATGCAATTATTTATCCTAGAAGGACACAGAATATGGTCAAACTGACTTCACGTTTATGAACGTACATATCCCCATGTTCCTGGCCTCACTATCTTTATCTGAATGAGACTGACAATTGCATTAGTGCTGTTCATCATCTGACAAACAGTGACAAGTCAGTCAGGGGTTTCTAAACATGGAAATAAAACATATTTTCTTTGTGAAAGATCATTAAAGCAAAGTTCAAAAGACCACCAGCCACATCATAAAACTCTTCTATTTTTATTGTGCTTGTGTAGCAGGTCATGTTGTTCACTGAGGAATGATTGGATTTCAAATTTTCTGTGATCCCTGATCCCAACCACACACGTCACCTCTGCCCTCTTTCCAATCTAACCAAGGCAATACATATGTCTCACTCTTTTAGACCGGCTGTAAATGCTTATGAAGACTTGTAGTGCATATGACAGGTCTTAATCCGTAATTATGACTTAGCTATATGGCTAATATGTTGTACAGTAATACTAATTACAATTTATTTCAGTGAAGCAGCAATTTAATGAAGAAAAGTTTTATTCATTTGAATTTCTAAGCTAATGTCATAGAGGTAAAGTTCCAGAGAATCTGACTCACTCGTTTCTCATTGATATGACATGGTTGGCACAGCAACAGTTCAAAATTGTTTACCGCTATTTATGTCACTTTCAGGAAGTGAAACAATAAACATCACACAAAATGCCAAACTAAAGAAACCTGGGTGTAATTTTTAAATCTTAAAGCTGCACTATGTAACTTTTTATGTGGGGAAAAAAAGTTGCTATTTGTGCATAATTGACTGAAGTGACCAAGCGAGTGTAGTGAGGGGTCAGCATGGCACCTTTACTTTCCATCACAGTGGTCTGGAAGGTTTTCTCTGCTGACGGAGCCTCTCACCAGAAAACCTACAAAACTATTGATCCTGGAGCGTCCTAGAGACCACTGTGATGGAAAGTAAAGGCATCATACAAACCACTCACACAGCCGCTGGGTCACTACAAGGTCAAATATGCACAAATATCAACCCTTTTTATTTGCATAAAAGGTTGCATAATGCACTTTTTAATATAACTGTGTTAACTGTGTTCTAGCAAAATTTGTGTCGACTGCCTCACATGCATTCAGATTTTTATTTTAGAAAAATATTTCACTGTAAACATATCCTTTTGTCTACCAACTATACAATGTACTGAATCTACTTTCACGAAATCTTTCATCAAGCAAACATGAAATAAAACAAAGCCAAAAATGGGATCAAGAGCACTTCAAAGTCACTGCTCTGAGCAATCAAGTCACCCAAGTGTACACTATGTTCCTCCTCGGCCTTAGCGCAGCATAAATTCTAGCTCAAATGGGTTCTTTGCACATTTATAGGGATTCATATTAGATACTGCCGGCAAATTATAATTCATAACTCCCTTGTGGAACACATAAAAAGGTGAAATGGCTTGATGATATTGGGTGCTGTTCTACCTGCATCCTTGGCCCATTGGAGGATGGATGTGACTTCATTGCCCTGAGTTGTATTGCATTGGGAGCGGACCGCAGCTGCACTCACTCCGACAGTCCCCTCATTGGCTTTGACTCCACACAGATAGGCTGTGGCTGTCCCGGCGCTGTCAGGCACCTGCGCATTCGTGTTGTATGTCTGCAAAACACAGAGTACTTGTCGCAATGGTAGATCAGGGACACCAATTATGTGAGTAATAGTGTCTAGATAGTGTTTACAAACCTTAAACACTTATCTTAATTTCCTTATAAAAAATACAAACCTTAGATTGCTTAGTATTTGAGATTTAACCATGTCGTCATGTTGTTCCCTCCTGAAACAATCCTATATGTGTGATTTCATTCATACGTTTTGGATCCCTTGAAGCGTATGTCTGATGTCATAATGTTGTGCTCCATTTGGTCAAATGTCAAAGACTGCTCAATTTGACTTAGAGAGTTGGCCTGAGACCAGGTTTGTGGATAAGGTTTGAGGCTTTGCTGTTCTTTTAGTTAAGGTGGTATATTCAAAGGAAACCATTTTATCTTCATGTCACAGTATATTTTTAACAGCAATAGGATCATTACTCAGTGCGGTTCTAGTATTTATTGCCATGTGACTAACAAGATGAGTAATTCCCATAAGACTCTGTTCTAGTAACACTGTAATCACTTAGTCAACACACATATTACATGTACTGTATGTGTCCATGTTTTTTTTGGTTTTTTTTCAGTGTAAATATATATTTACTTTAAAGAGGGATAAAGTTGTTGTTTGACCAGTGAGTTGCAGTGGAACCACAAAGGCAGTGAACAAAGAAGGAGTCATTCTTATACAGTGACTCTCAACTGTTGGATCGAGACTCAAAGGTGGGTCACAAGACTATTTTTAGTGGGTCACCTTTGCAATAGGCTAAATGATTATTAAAGATTTGATAGAAGCTTTATGATCAGTGCTTGAATAGATAACACTGTTTGCAGAAGTACTGTATTTTGAGGGTCAAACTGCAAATTATCAGTATCATAAGTTGAAATTTAATTTATATTCATTTGAGTACCAACTGGTCACAGTACATTGAAGATGGGTGCACAGCTCCACCGGTTCAGAACCACTGTTCTAATGGATACATGATAGTGCAGGAAGAACTGAACCCAGGACCTACTTGCTGTGTGACGAGAGAGTCTTAACATGTTTCATAACCACTGCCAGTGTAGTCTCACAGTAAAGTAGGGCTGGGCGATATGGCCTTTTTACTCAGTTTGGACGATTATGATTTGAATCGATTTTATAGGAAATAAACTTTAAAATGTCTCCTGGTCTTTCAAATGAAGAAGCCTGCACAGAGTCCTACTCATTACTAATATTTAGATTCATAATATTGCCTACAATTAGGCCCATTAAAAAAATATATACTTCTGTTTTATATATTCCTTGTCTGCTCTCAAAAGTAAAACTTCTGAATAAGCCATGGAGTTTTCAAAAGTGTTTTCGTTTTATCATCCTCATGCCTCATCTCCATGGAGACTCAAGGGGAACGGGGCGGAGTTAAATGGTGCTCCACTCAGAGCAGAGTGAGAAAAAGCAGGAAACTCTGTTTTAGTGGAAGAAAACTCCATCTAGCACTCTTAAAACACAACACACGGCTTTTGTAAAGCAGCAGAGATCGTCAGAAAGTCGCTGGCTACTCTGCTCAGTGTTTCCCACAGGTGTGAAGGCAATGTGTGGCAATGTGTGTATGGGTCACGTTTTTACAGCGTGCAACGCAGCCCTTTGATCGCAGCGCGCTGCAGCGGGAGGCGGACACAGGAGAGATTGTGCGCGGAGGCCTCTCGTTTTCTCTCCCGTGTCCGCCTCCCGCTGCAGCAGTGGGATAAATACGGCTCTCCGTCCTGTGAAAGCATTAAGGTTGTGACGAAAACTTGTGAGGCTGCAACGCCATGAGCTTTTGGAAGCATTAGCGCCAGCTGAGAGGAAAGGGAGAGCGCAGACGCTCAGCGGCGCTGGTGACAGAAAGACGTTGGAGCTGCGCGTAACACATTCAGCTGCACGAGGCTGCGCTGACTGCAGTGTACGAATTACGGGGAGCTAAGGGGAGCTCGGCTCCCCTGAAAAGGACCTGGGCTCCCCTGAAAGCCTACTTTGAGACTTTTAGGGGGAGCTCTAAAACACTGTCCATTTTTTGTGTCGCATATAGATTTTGATTTTCTGTACATTAAGGTTCCTGAAATAAATGATGATATAAAAAATGTGTCAATGCTGTGTGTTTATTCGCTCATTACATTACTATTTCCGAACATCTGTTTTTTTTTCTATTTCCGAACATCTGTCTCCGCTAATAAATGCAATGCTGTGTCTCCTGCTGTGACCATCCATGCGTGGCGGCGCTGCACTGAAATTACTACGTTTACGTCAACACTTGAACTTCTCACACGCACCAAAAGCGTTATTAGTCAGGGAGGATCGGAAAATAGGGCTCCCCCGAAGGCCACTTTGTAATTCGAACCCTGGCTGACTGTAATAAAAACCAGATGAACTCGAGTTCAAAGGATTTGTAGGGAGACTTTCTATCAGTCAAAATGACCGCTGCGGCGGTGCTATACGATGCGTGTTTTAAATAGCGTTAAAAAAAAAAAAGAAAAAAAAAGAAACGAAAAAATAAATTAAAAAAATAAAAAAGAAACTCAATATGTGGCGCACGGTGTTGATATAGTCTATGTGTGGGAAACACTGCTGCTGGTGTCATTTCCGAAAACAGTCACCACGGCGAGTCTGAAACGCTGCTAAATTGGCAGCACGTGAGGCGGACATGGAGCAGCGGACGCGATTTTACGATTTAGCCATTTTCCACATCGTCTGTTTTTAAAAGCATGAATTAATTGAATTCATTAGATTTATCGCCCAGCCCTACAGTAAAGTCAAGGGACATTAGACTTCAGATTATTATAACCTGGACGGACCTTAGCCAAAGACACAAAGGGGAACTTGTCCATTTCCAGCACAGTCTCCTCTCCACTCTGTCCATTGAGCTGGCCCTTCAAAATCCGAGCCGCTGTCACAGTAGGAACACCCATCCCTGAACACCAAAACGGGCCATCAGTTAGAAAACCATAATAATACTGTTAATAAATAGAAGAGTGCATCTGTTATTGATGTACATAAAGCAAAACCAAAAACATAGAAAAGCTTTAAAGGTGCATTACGCAACTTTTTATGTATCAAAAAGTTGTTATTGTGTGTATTTGACCTTGTTGTGGCCCAGCATAACGCCTTTACTTTCCATCACAGTGGTCTCCAGGACGGTCCAGGATCAATTGTTTGGAAGGTTTTCACAGGTGACCCTCTCACCAGAAAACCTACAAAATAAGTGGTCCTGGATTTGTAGAGACCACCGTGATGAAAAGTAAAGGCATCACCACTCACACAGCCGCTGGGTCACTACAAGGTCAAATAAGCACAAATATAAACCTTTATCTCGTAAAAAGTTGCTGAATGCACCTTTAAGAAATCCTGCGTGCAATGTATTTCCTGCACTCCAGTTTGCAGTGAGCCAACCATCGCTGCAAACAAAGCAACTTATAAGTCTTTGTACTATTTTGCCCCAGGTTGCTGTCTAATAAAAATGCTAGACTTCCTCTATGTCTTGTTATTGCTCTGCATGCAAGAAGAAGAGAAGAATCTGAATTTGACCACTTTGGAAAGAGTAACTGTTATAGTATACAGCTAAATTAAAACAATTCAGCAGGTTACTTTTCCAACTATTGTCACTGCAGTAGTGAACAGTGCATTGCTCGGTGTCTAATCCAAACAGTGACAAGAGGCCCGATGGAGGATCACAGTTATTGTGTGACCAGTGAGCCGGCCCAACCCAAACATGACCTCATCGCTGCGGTGTTGAAAACTCAAAACTCACAAGCTGTGTTTCAAGAAAGAAAAAAAAAGTTTTCGTTTTCCATTTCGATCAGTAAAAATCATAACTAAATAGTTTGTTTATACGACAATTAAATAATAATAACACCCCGACAACCTTTATGAATGGTGATCTTTCAACCCTATCTGCCTCATAATAAGTAACTATAGATTTTAATGTGTAATCTCTCTTTCAAAAAGTATTTACACTTTTTTTTTTGTGAACTCTGAGTGAATCTGGCTGCTTTCTTTGTCTAGCAAGACATTGTACACATCATTAGCTTTTATGGCTCGTATTTTCCACTAACATAGCAGTTTTACTATGCAGAGCGCACCTTGGCCCCTTCAAAAGGCATCAAGCTTACCATCTCCGAGGAACAGGATGAGATTTTTCGCTCTGTTTCTGTTGAGGCTTTGCCGTGTCAGAGCGATCTTCAGTGTTCGTTGCGCCCACGCATTCCAAAACTGTGGATCTTTTTCTTGCTCTGTACATCAGAATACATATGAAGCACATTTAGGTATTAAACTAAACACCAGCCTATTCTTGTTTTGTAACTGAGCTATAACAATGTACGCATGTATGTTTCAAAAAGAACAAAATGGCCTCACTGTAAAAACGTTGGATGTAGTTTTGTGTGTGTAGGACAAACAGAATCCCTGTGGCTAAATACTGAGCCACAGGGAAATAAGCCACAGCTTTCTCAATAAATACTGAGAAAGCTGTGTTTCCCATGGAGCATGCCAGTTTGGTTTAACAGCAGCTAGCAATAGCTCAGTAATGGATGTTTGGCATACTGTAACATATGGTATGCCCAATCAGGAGCTCAGTCTGCCAAGCCTATTATTGCTGCCAATGAAGGCTTAATTTGCTCATTTACCTTGTGCTCAACACCCTCCCTTTATGAAGGATAAGGTCAATCCTTTGAGAGCTCAGTCAATAAAAGGAGGAAGCACTAATGTACCTTAAAGGAATAGGCCACCGTTTTTACATACTGAGATATGTTCTTACCTTAGCTTAGATGAGTTGATATGTAGCTGTCTGGTATTTACACGTGCCCTCAGTCACGTAAACAGAGCACAGACGGCGTTAGCATATAGCATATGATGCAAGTATAGTCACACAAAATTAAACATGTCGATTTTCTAAGTGGATAGAAAGGGGGAACTATATTGCAAGGCCTAGTAATATTACTATGCCTTGCAATACTATCCACCTAGAAAATCGACATGTTTAATTTTGTGTGACTATACTTGGATTATGTAAAGGCTCATGTAGCCATATTTAAATTTGGAAAACATGGAAGAGCTTGGTTGCTTCTAACTTCAGTCCCGTTTGGATCCATAGAGGAGAGGAGGAGAGGCTATATGCTAAAGCCGTCTGTGCTCTGTTTACGTGACTGAGGGCACGCGTGAAGACCAGACAGCTACATATCAACTCGTCTAAGCTAAGGTAAGAAAGAACATATCTCAGTATTTAAAAACGGTGACCTATTTCTTTAAACTTGCCTCCAGTGTCTGCGTACATTGGTGTATGAATGAGCGTGCAAATGGGTGAGTGTTTCCTTGCTGTAAAGCGCTTTGGGCCTGATGAAGGTAGAAAAGCGGTAGAAAAGCGCTATATATCCTTCCATCCATCCATCCATTGTCTTCCACTTGTCCGTTGCCGGGTCCGTTGCCAAATCACATTGCAAGAGCCCCTATGGCTCCTCCTGCAGGTGGTGGGTCCACAGAAGGACGGCCTCAAGGTTCTAACCGGGCATGTTGGTCTCTCATAAGGGGCTTCTGAACCGCTCTTTGTCTGACCCGTCACCTAGGACCTGTTTGCCATGGGAGACCCTACCAGGGGCACGAAGCCCCCGACAACAGAGCTCCAGGATCATTCAAGGACTCAAACCCCTCCACCACGTTAAGGTAGCGGTTCCAGGAGTGGAGCGCTATATAAGTTGAGTCCATTTACCATTTTAAAGCCATAACACTTAGTGAATGCCCAATCCTTGCTCTCACATGTTAATTGTAAACAAAAGACATCCTTCAAACATATCACACCACGGCTATTTCACTTTTGGATGCACAGAAACAAATAAAATACAATATAGTTACCAGTGGAGTGACCTTAATGCATTGAATTTGAATGTGCTATATGCAATTGTTCATGCAGACGCACTTCGAGAATTAACTGTGTATAG
This sequence comes from Neogobius melanostomus, assembly GCA_007210695.1. Classification (NCBI taxonomy): domain Eukaryota; kingdom Metazoa; phylum Chordata; class Actinopteri; order Gobiiformes; family Gobiidae; genus Neogobius; species Neogobius melanostomus. The sequence goes on along the minus strand of VHKM01000073.1, from coordinate 1,794,636 downwards.
AGATAGATAGAGACATCTAAATAACGGACTTACCAGGAAACAGTGGCTTCTCCAGACTCCCCAAGATTAACACAGAGCAGAATATGAGCAGGGCCGTCACCTTCATGCTGGAGTCTCTGTGTAGCTTTCCCCCAGAAGCTCATAACATGCCTTTGAGAAGCTGATGAAGCCCGCTGTCGAGAGGTAGCTAGAAGAAACAATGAATACAATAGTTAATTCAAGCTAATCCATCAAGACTCAGTATACTTGTCATTTAGAAACTAACCCTCAGTGAGTAAACGCTCAGTGAGTAAACAGAGCCTTGTGACAGTTGACATATGTACATGAAAAGAACAGAATTTCTAACAGAGGCCACCGATACTAATGTACAACAAAAAATTTAAATGAATAGGTAGCGTTCACGTGACATCACAACATTCTAAAGAGCCCATAGTTTAAAATTGAGGTGGAGGCATTGACAGTAAATTTAGAACTGAAAATTCCATTGCGGTAACCATGGTAACGCTCAAAATGCAGATTACTACTCTTATTTAATGCTAATAGACCCTTTAACTGCTGACATCATCAGTGACATCAGCTGGAGGCAGGAAGTGATCAAGAGAAATAAGATTAAACTAAAACTAGCGATTTTAAGTGTAAAACTACAACTGAAACATGTGGTCCTGTTGTGGCTTAAGGTGCAAGAACAAGAGGAATGACATTTGAGACGATAAAATAAGCTTTATCTGATATTTCCAAAAACAGTTAGACATTTGTTTATCGTTACTATGACAACAGCTACAATGGAAATAGATAGGAATCTAACTTCCTGCCTCCAGCTAAGCCCGGGATGTTTACAAACAATTAAAGGGTCTATTTCTCTGTAATTCTTGAGCCAAATCACATGAAAGAAAAACTGTCACAAAGTTCGATGTCCTCTCTTTCAGCTCATATGAACTATGGTCTAATTATTTCCTCATAAAGGCGTCCAAAAGTGGAGACAATATTCAAAAACATATTTGTGATTTTGGCTGGTAGACAGGACTTTAAGCCATAAAAAAATATATGGCGGGTTTGTGAATCAAATCACTATTAAGTGATGATCAGGGAAAACATTTGGACATTTTCATTTTGGAAATTTCTTTCAAAAACCGTTTTGCTCCCATAGAGTTGTAATGGGCCCTGCCCTCCAACTGAAATAGAATCCTAAAACGTGAACGCAACCTATTAAAAAAAATATAAAGACACAAGTGATCAAAACATGCCAAATCATGTTTTGAATTAGCAGCAAAGCATGGTGCCAAATCAAATCATCATCATCTTAATTTGGCATGTTTGACGCCAAAATCATTGTGTGTGAAGACTGAAAGTGAAAACAGATCTTACATTTGTGCTATAACTACTCTTTACAGTATGGCTGGTACTGTAAGTAATGTTGAAATAATGTTGAATATACATATACATATACATATATATATATATGTATATATATTGTGTAAGGTGCAAAAAAAAGTGAAAATATTAGTGATAACTATTAAGTAAAAAACAAAACAAAATTAGGGCTAAATTTTGCAGCATTAGTGGGATCCGTGGCAGCTGAAGGTTTGGCTCCAAGAGCAGTGGGCATAGAGAAAGATCAAAGGAGATTTACAGATGCAGTAAAAAAGGACATGAAGGCAGTTGTTTTGGAGAGGAAGATGCAGAGGAGAGTTCTAAACAGGGAGAGATGATTTCCTGTGGTGACCCCTGAAGGAAAGCAGCCAAAAAGGAACAGACGTAAAAGCACTGCCCAGTCCCCAGCCCTGGCTTTAGCAACCTTTGAAATGTGCGTCTTTCAGCTCATTGCCAGTCTTTGCAGCTAAAAAAACAAAAAAAAACACAAGCTTTCAAGTTTACTAAAGTTGAGCAGGAGGTCTTGCTGTGAATGTAAGTAGCCACAACAGGGGTCTGCATGGGTTCGGGCCAGTAAGGCTTTTAACAGTAATTATCCACACTCTGCTCCTTTCTTTCCTGCTTACACTCAAGGTCATTTTAATTGGATTGAGATCCATAGTTCTGAGAGGTTTAATAGCCATAACAAAGCCGATTAACAATGGATGATTGACTGGACTTGACAAGCTAACACAGATGCAAGAAAAACTTAATGAATTTGAAAAAAAAGTTTGTATAATAAGCCTGTCTGGTAACACTTTATTTTACGCTATCCTTGATACATTGTACCTGCCAAATTTAATACAATGTAATGTGCTATGCAACAATGTGTAATAACTTGTACCTATAGTACATACACAATGGAATAATGTGTATTAGTACTTTGGAGGTCCATAATGTAATAAGACATAAGACCCTTAGGGTTAGAGTTTGGGTCTTATGTCTAATTACATTATGTACCTCCAAAGTACTAAACTAATACACATTATTCCATTGAGTAGGTACTACAAAGGTACAAGTTATTACACTTTGTTACGAAGTACAATGTTTCAAGGCACTGCAAAATAAAATGTAACCGATTAAGGGTAACAAAAAAACCAATACAAAAAACAACTACAACAAAAAACAATATTAAAATACACTACTTTGTACCTGCATTAAGCAAGGTCAAGTTACCCTTTGTGTGCTCCTGAAGTCTTGCCTCAGAAGCGTCCTGGTCCACTCAAAGGCAGTGAGGTGGCCAGTCTGCAAGTGAAGAAGCACAGGAGCAACACCACAGCCACCAGCAGAAGACCAGTCAGAACTGTGGTCAGTAACACATTGGATACAACGTCTGCCATTGCAGCTACAGCCCAGTGGACTCTTATATGTCCAAATAAGCCATCTTAGACAAAACAGCTTTGCTTTTCTGCTGGTAGGCAGTCAGTGCCAATGATGATCTGAGCAAGTGTGGTGCTGTTGTGTCCAAAGGAAGGATTAGGATTGTGATAATATGGGTAGGCCAAAATGAAAGACTCCTTCAGCACACTGCAAATCTTCACAATGTCTCATGTGCACAGCAACTTTTCAAGCTGGTAACTCAGTTTAATTCAAAGTAGTTTGCTTAATCATAGCTGGATGGCTACGATTTGTATGCAAGAAGAATAAAGTCACATTTAAAACCAAGAACAGGGCCAGCCTTTTGCGTCACTTCACATGTCAAGAAAAAGACCATTATTCAGATGTACTAATGACCGAGCTGAGTGATTGATTTCATTGCACTCTGCACACACCACGTGGGAAAGCGAAAAGCATCAATAAAAGCGTGAATACAGCAATGCCTCTCAATTGATCAGAAAAGAAAGTGCTCGCGTACAACTGTGAAACAACAAGGTTACATCCAATGTCGAAAACAGAAAAAGATGAAACACTGACATAATTCGACTGTCTTGTGCAACAGTTGCCTTCTTGTATATGGACCCCCTCAAACGACTCCGAAAGAATATCAGGAAACACAACATGATCCAGCAAATTATGTAAAAAAGAAGAATAAGAAAAAAGTCCCAAACATGAACGTATGATGTAAGATGTCCATCGCATGCATGGAAACAGGGGTTACTGGTCTATAACAAAAGTTTATTGTTGTTTGAGTACCTCAAGCGACGATCCAATGCTCTCTCATCCAAAGTCCCCTTCAGCCACAGCTTCTCCTTGAGTGGTGTGTCCTTTTTCAGCTTTGGCTCCAGGCTCTCTGAGAATAGCGGTCTGAATCCCACGAGAAGAAAAAATTCCTTACAAATAATGGTGCTCTGGGAAATAGAAACAGCTCGGGGGCTCCCCCTGTCGGTAAACTAGCGCAACACGTATGCAGTAAACAAGAATAGTTGATTTATCTTAATTTCAGAAGTTAAATTAATTATAGCCTACCACACTAGACATAAGCCATTCACTTACAATATTTTAAAAGCCTAATTTTAATGTTATGTTAGACCTAGGCTACAAGATGAAACACTTTTTAATTGATTTTCTGCACTGAGTAATTGTATAATTGCAACTGCGATGACAGTGAAACATAATTTATGTCATCAACTGCTGTCATAATGTTATATATGTTGTCTGTTTGTAATGTAGGCTATATTTGTGCGTGTCCTGGTGCTTTCCATTCTTGTACTACTGTGAAGATGAATTTCCCCATGGGGACAATAAAATAAACTAACTAATAATAATGTACACATGCGAAGATACTTAAAATAATACTTTATTCTATTCCATCCGCTAGAGGTCACTGTTAGATCTGGAGATGGTTTTAACATGTCAAATTTTGCTATGTGCAAATGTGCAAATGTCTACATCATATTTAGAGAAGGTAGAGTGAGTTTAGTTCATGGATCTAACATAATAAAGTAAATAAGGTTTAGTTTCAAACCTTGTGAAGTAATCACTGCACAAATGCATGTATGCAGAGGCAGGCTACATCCTCTAGTACAGGGGTGCTCCAGGGTGCTCTAGCTGTGCTAAACCACCAGCCAACTTCCTGGCAGTGGAATAGCGCTATCTTGACGCAGAGGCGCAGGCTTTATCTTTGTCGAGCAGAGGCTGTCCCACTGTCCCATGAACTGTCCGTGGTCAGAAAATTCACGTTGGAGTCTCGGCGATGTCACTGCACCGCTGACAGTAAGGTAAGCAAGTGTCCTAAACTGTTCACTGTAAACGTAACTTAGCGAGGAGTTGTTTTCTTGTTCAGCGATACTACTACCGATTGATTAGTAATATATATATATATATAACCTATATTTTATTTTATTGTGTGCTAGCCCAGTTGAGTGTTAAACTAGTTTTTATAACTTGTGGACAGGTTATTATAAGCTCTGTTTAAATCATTGTACTTTTGAGTTTATTATCGTCCCACAGTTCCACTTCAAATCACTTTGGTTATTGTACACGAGGACCTTCTTCTGAACGTGACACCTTTCAGTTCCCTTTGCAGACAGTGTTGCATACTAAAACCCCTGCATCTCTGAACATAACAATCATTTTAAGTGGTCTGGGAAATCCTTTTTCTTTTTTTTTTAGGTACTCCTCTCCTGCTGCTGTAGCTGTAGTATACTGCCACACAGCACTGACAGTCACAATAAAGATAAAGCTGTAGACTTTAAGGACAAAAAAAGGGTTGGGCTATTTTAGGGGCATTTCGTGGAAAGAGTATGTTTGTTTTGGTTGGTATTAGACATTGTGTCTTCCACAGAATGTTTTTAAAAAGTAGTTTGTATGCCAGACATACGTCAGAGAATTATGTGTCATGTCTCTAGAGTTTCAGTGCATTGCAAACGATGATTCATATATTAGACTTTGTTGATCTACCCATACACTGACTTGTAACATTCACTCTGTAGCCTTGAATTCATGATGTATGGCAGGGGTAGGCAAGTTTGCATCGTGAAGGGCCGATTTTCATCATCGCCGAAACACCAAGGGCCAAACCTCACCATTGTAGTCTACAGTAAAGAACTTTTTTCTGCAAATGCCATCCGTGGTTCTCAGGTGGTCTAGCTCCAGGAGACAACATTACCTTAATGACAAGCCGCGACCCAAATAAAACTGTAATTTGTCATTTTTGTCTTTTTTGTTGAACGAGCTGTAGATTTGCCTTTAAGACTGAAATAATGATCAAAACAACCCAACAACATTATTTTTTATAGACTCTCTTAGTGTTTCCATGCAGTTTTGGATGGAAAATATTGAATAAAGGTTCCTATAGACTCGTGACCCACTTTTGAGCCCCTACCCACCAGTTGAGAATCACTGTTTTACAACGTCTGTGTAAGCTCTCTGTCGCACAAGAGTTGTCCATCTTCAATGAAGGTAGTCATCTTCTGTACTCAGTAGTTTTACTGTTTTACATTATATGACCAAGTGGGATGTTCTGCCAGGACATTTTTAAAATACTGATACTATTTATTGCCTTTTTAGTGTAGTTTAACAGGTATTTGATCTCTTATTTGCATATTAATAATATTTCTCAAAATCAAGTTAGGGGCCAGAGGTTCTGTGCTAGAGGGCCAGTGGTGTTGTTTTCTAACTTAACTTTGAGTTGACTCTTTCATTTATTCTCCAAGTACTCCAAGTGATTATTGAGAAAGTGAGGCATTTAACTCGGATTTATTGGCCTTTTTATTGTAGCCTATTCAAACATTTACTGCAAAACCGTGGTTAGGAAGCCGATATGCAGGCTCATATACCTAGCAGGTCGATTGATCATTGTTGGAGTAATTGAGTAATTGTCTAATGTCTTTGTTTACATTGTGGTTACTCATTACCCTGGTCACATGGCATTATTGTGAGTACATGAGCCTTCAGGGCACCATAATAACAGCAGGAAGAAGTAGGCCTAATCTCATGTTGTCTATCTCTGTCAGGATGTGGAAAATCCTTGATAACTAAAACACACCTGGGTTGTCCAATCTGCTATAAAGCTTCTTGCTTTAACATTCAACATAACGCATACAGTTGGTGCTTTTAGTCAAAACAGTATTATGCGGAGCTAGGGGTTTTGTGACTGGGTGCACGTATCGAAAATATGGACTGTCTAGATACAGTGCCAATTAATCAGAACGGGAAAGCTGGCTTCTCTCATGAGGCAATACTAAAAATAGACCCTACGTGTTAAAACCTCTCAAAGATTTACAATACCACCCAGAGGAAAGCCGATTGCTTGAGAAAGTACTTTTTTTCTTTTTCTTTTTGGGTTATGCTGTGTTATCAGGGTGTTTTCTCGTAAGGAAATGGCCCCTCTCTGTTAAAGCAGATGTTTCCAGTACTGCCTGTCAGAGGTCATGAGCTGTGGCCTGGGAGAGCTCAGCTTTTATCAGTGGCCTTCAGGGGAGCAAGTTTGGGACACAGATTTCCACACAATGTTTGGTCATCTTATTGTGTTCATTAATTCGCAGGATTACAACACATGGCGTTGATCTTTCACACTGGCATTACAAACATAGATTCAGTATCCTCAGTATAGGGATACCAGAGAAGACCAAAACTGAGACAAAACTCAGAAGTGTGCCTGTATTTGTGTAAGGTATTGTGGTATTTGAAGAATGTTTTAGCATAATCAGATAAGGGTTAACTGATCGCTTCAGGCTTTTACTCGTAGAGCTGTGGTTTCCTGTTGCTCATCTTTATTATATGACACAATTTTTATAGAACTGAGAGGTTGCATTACTTCCTGGTGATGCAATGCCAGCTTTAGCCTGGCTTAGATTGCTCTCTTATAGTCATTAGAGTGTGAAGTCTCTAATCACTGGTGTGAAGTGGTCTTTCAACGTCTGTCTAACTGCCTATTCAGATGTACTGCTGACTTTCGGTTACTCTTTACTCTTTGTCAATTTTGTTGTTTCAAAACTAATGCCATGTTGTCTTTTTTCCTTTGAGAAAAAGCAACTGCACTGCATGCCTCTCTGTGCAGTAGCCTATCCCAAACACAACATGCTCCAGTTGTTCTTGGAGGAACGCCTCTGTGCTACAAATAATCAACTGCTTTGGAGGATCAGTGACGAATTACTGACGCATGTTTGTGGTTTACAGTCTTTGGAAAAGCATGGCCTCACAACCTTTACAATACTGACCCTTTGTGCAGTTTGGTTTTGTTTGAATGTGGATGTATCTTGTTTTCATTGGGGACATGGACACTGGTACAAGTGTCCACAGCTGACACAAGTCACATGACCTGCTCTTCAAGCATTTAGTCACCAGTGTTGGGAGTAACTAAATATATGTATTTAGAATACTCATTTTGAGTAACTGTATTCTGGTAAAGTTAGCACTTTCATTTGAGGTTGTTTAGAATACAGTTACTTTTCAAATATCAAGGAAATACATCTCAGTACTCAATCATTACATTTTAGCTCCATATTGCACAACATTATAAGAAAGCACTTTTAATGTTTACCCTAAACGCCTTATGCCGCAGTTCATTCTCTGCACATGTATCACATGATGCTATATCTGGTGCTCCATTTGCCAAGAGAGTTTTTCAGTTCCTCATTAATGGTAAGTCAGTTTATAACAGGTGTTCCAACAATCTAGTCTTCATTTTTGTAATTATACGCCATATTTATACATAAATATAATGACAATCAATTTGAACGTTTTCTACTCTGATTAGACAAAGTAACGGAATACATTACAAAATACATTTTAAGGCAAGTATTCAGTAACTAAATACAATTTCAAAGTATTCTCCCCAACACTGTTCGTCACTGCATTCAGATGGTTGTACTGGGTCATAAACATCCACACACATCCTTCCTCATACACCACACACATCTGCTGATAATAACCTAGTTTTTTCTAACATTGGACAGTGAGTAGGATTATGAAGCAAAAAGCTATTACTAAAACATTTTGAAGTGCACACGTTTTTTCCCCTCTAAAATCAGGGTTTCCGCGGGGCATTAAAAGTCATTAAATGAATTATGCCAAAGTTAAGGCCTTAAAGAACTTAAAAGCATTAATAAAAAAAATCTGACCAACTCGATAACATTGCTCAACTATTTTTTTTACTGCATACATTCATCAAAAATACAAAAACAAAAACAAATTGAGCGGCAGTTTTGACTGACATTTTACACAATCTCTTGCTCAATAACCTTTTTGAAAAACAAAATTCCCTCTCATTCCTCTGTGTGATTGAGTAAATCACTGCCCCCTCCCTCGTGCCATCTCCCTCGTGTTATGTCCTGAGTGTCCTGGTTTAAGCTGATGAACTGCTAATGGATGATTTTTACATGCATGAAAGAAAATCTTTTTGTATATTGTTTGAAAATGCAGTATAGTCGTTGAGTGCTTTGTTCGTACCTGAGGTTTGAGTCACTCATTTTACAGGAATCCACACTTGAATTAACCAGATCTTTTGTGAAATGTGTGTTTATGCGACACAAATGAGTAGCAAATAAAGCATGGTGGTGTGGTTCAACTATTCCGGGATTTGTTTAGAAATGTCTGTCTTGGATTGTGTTCAGTGGATGTTAACACAGGATGATGCAAGCCAGAGCTGCAGTGTCTTCTATCAGAAAGATTAGACACATTTGCTGCACACTCACTGTAAAATGCTGTGTCTGAAACAGTGAGTAAAAGTATAGCAAGTCAAGACGGCAAAGGGCATTTCATGTCTTTCCCGCTCTTAACCCCCTTTCATGCTTTTAAAAATAAAAATGTATACCTGAGGGAATGTTTACATCACGTTACTAACATATCAAGGGGTTACAAGCATTTGCTCATGTGCAAAACGAGTAGCACATAGTGGATCAGCAGCATGAGTCATTTGGGCATGTTTTAGTCATACTAGCATTCTCTCATTTAGATAGATTGTCTGCACTAATGCTAATACAGGCCATTTCAAATACCCACAAAACAGTACTTTATTTTCAGCCTGCACTTGCACGTGCCTTGATAAATGACCCCCGAAGAGTATAAGGTTAGTTCCACCCTTTTTGAGATGGTTTTGCTAACTCTTTATTATACTCCTGAGTAATATGCTAAGCTTTCATACTCCCCTCATTAATATTCCAATCTGTATTGACTATTTTCAATGCACTTTGACTTTGTAGAGTAGTAAATGTGAGCTATCAAGCAAAAATGAAGCACAATTTTTTTTTTTTTAACAAATTATTTTCTAATGCTTTCTATTATCTCTGTAGATGGCAGTAGGGATCTGTGGCGAGGGTTAAACGTGACCAGAGTGGTCTGTCATGACTATCAGGTAACGGTTTCCAAGGGAAGCAACTACAAGCATTTTGTGGGAGGGGCAAAAGTTTTTTCCAAACCCCTCCTCCAAGTGTAATATGTCCTATAGAAGAGGCACTGGGTGTGCACTAAAACAGCAACGCTCCCTCCCCAAACCTAAGTGAAAACACATTGGGGAATGCGCACAGCTCCCCTTTCCACTCTCGGTTGTAGTCTGTGAGTCAGTCAGTGTGTCTTCCTGTTTTTCACTAGTTCCGCTTTCTCCAATTGTCATTTACATAGTACGGAGACTGATGAGGAAGTCTGAGAGAGAAAAATTTCCCAGAAACAGTAGAGTTTGAGTGTAAAAAGAAGATGTTGCCAACTTTGAGGAGACATGATTTAGCCCGGGTTGATCATGCCAGAGCATTTGCAGCTGAGAATTGTTTTTGGTGGAGTTGAAAAGACCATATAAGTGAACCCAAACAGACGCGTTACTTATTTTTATGCTGTTTGAAAAGCTTTTCAAAGCAAAGTACTTGGACAAGACTGAACCAACAGGAAAGACTGGATTCTTTACAATGGCTTTAGGAGTGAAACCTTATCCTGTATAGCCTTACTGGCTTCAGAAAGCTACACCTTGCACCCTTTCAGACGACAGTGTAGCACAACAGGGAGCATGGAATCAATCCGACAGTCATTCCTCCATTTAACCTTTCAGATGTCATCGTACAAGAGGGCTACGCTGGACGAGGAGGACCTGGTGGACTCCACAGCGGACGACATCTATCCCTCACAGCCCATGCAGGTACTCTACACGTACTACCAAATGTCCAAATAAATTGCCTGTGGCTTTGAAAGGTACAAATGACAGTTCTTCTAAAGTCTGTTGTTAGTCCTGGTTCAAGTTGTTCTAGTCTCTCTTTAGTCTTCGTTTGTTAAAGCCGGTCCATTTTCAAAACTAAGGTATAATTACCAAACGTTTAGCATTCATACATTATAAGTTTGCAAGGCTTGAAGTTTGTTAAACAGATTCCTCTAACAACATTGTGCAACGCTTATTATGGCCTCACAACCTGTAAGTTAACTATGTTGTCACAGAGTGTTTCACATGTTGCTGAGACATTTTTTGTTGCTTCCATGTTCTAGCCTTCACAATAGTAATTCATTTCACAGATTTTTCTACTAACCACACTCATCACTCATTAGACACATCCTGCAGATTTTGGTTGAATAAAAGGGAGAAAATGGAAACGGTACAACTTGGCGAGTAACTGATTTAAACAAAAGTCTACTTCAGATCCAAACCACAACTACAATATCCAAGCTTTAAAAGTATTTGGACAAAGGCATTCACTTCACCATTGCCCTCATTTTGACATTGTGTGTTTCAGAATTTGGGGCCATTTTTCTTCCGTTTCATTCCAGTGGAAAAGTATCCATGCCGGGTTTTGTTGAACTAGAAAAGACGCAACAATAGAAGAATTGGTTACCTTATCTGCAATGAAGATGTCATAAAGAGGCAGCGATAGTGCTTTGAAAATGTGTTATTAGATACTGGATGTCGTCATGTGAAATGTTCATCTAAAAGGAAGAACATTACGTTTAAATTGAAGCATAGTTCAGTTACCCTTTAAGTCATGGCCCTTGGGATGCTGGCCAATTGAACTTCAGTCATTTACTTATACAAATGTTGAAATTGACGTTCACATGAGAGTGCCAGGTTAGTTGAGTGGATAGTTCTGATTGTTTTGATCGACTATGGTTTACGTCAATATTAGTCGCATCAAACTAAACATATAATAGTATCACTGTAGTCTTCCATCTGACAGAAATATACACTTTTTACAGAGTCAAAAACCAAAACGGATTTATTTATTTTATTTATTTGGTCGGGACAGTGCATGTTAATGAACACATACATGGGTCTCATGCATGTAAACAAGCCACACCGGATTGTAGCCTTGGGCTAATTTCCATCCGTTGTCCCCCATGTGCACTCTCAAACACACTCACATTCATCCTGGCCTATTGTACATGTTTTTAGTGGTAGGGGAAACTGGAGTACCCGGAGGAAACCTACGCAGACACGGGGAGAACATGCAAACTCCACACAGAAAGGCCCGTCCAGGTGGGAATCGAACCCGGGACCTGCTAGCTGTGAAGCACGAGCTCTAACCGCTGTACTACCGTGCCGCCTGTTTGTTTTTAGTCTCGATCTTTCTAATCTAGTCCTTTTATTAATAGTGTCAGCGTTGCATTAGTAACATTATTATATTTTTAGTTTCGATCTTTTTATTTGAACAATTTCACAAGGAAACAAATAACTTTAGATTTGCTTTATTTCAATGCAACGAGGTGTGTCAAAATAGAAAAAAAAAATTGCAATGTCTTTGTTTGGCATTGTGTTGCCCTAGTACCATGCCTTTCTGTCTTGTTATTTACATGTAATTTTCTGTCTGTGCAGGTGACTTTTCTTCAGGGCAGGAGTCCTTTGTGTTGGTCCGATAAGACGCAGAGAGAGAGACGGCTCCTGTTTTTAGTCTGTCTTTTATCTTTGGGCTTGTTCATATCTCTCATCACAACCGGAGTCTTCTACAAGCAGAGTAAGTCGGAGTGATTTCTGTGGGATTGGGATTGGGATGGGATTCTGTGATTTTGTATGGGAACTATACAGCGCCTGCACAGTAGCATTTGCAAACACCTGAATATCTTGTCATACGGGGTCTGATTTAGTTTTTAAAGCTGCACTACCTGAATTACTGAATTACCGTGAAAGTCGTAGGTAGTTGAGTAAAATCTCTCAGGCATTGCCTCAATGTGTTTCTAGTTCTCACAGACCCTCCGCACATCCCGTTTGTTCACTTGAGTTAATTTGAAGCTCACAGCGAGACAGTTGAGACGCGAACGAGGCGGATCGCTAATGCTAAGACTACGCTAATTTAACCACTGACTTCCTGATTTGCGCTGGAGGAAAATATTTACACACACCACAGGGTCTTTTTCTTTCACAAATGTTGTGTTTACAATGTAGATCTATGATGCAATAACAAGTTTACTGAAAGAAAATTATTTGATTACCATAGCTTTAACCTGCTACCTAAATGAATATGATTCTTGTATTAGCTCCGTAACATTGATAAAACAGACTTGAAAACAAGGCTAATCTGATGTTTGAACAATTCATTTAAAGACAGATATTAGTATAAAGAGTGCAAAGGAAGGTATTTCAAACATCTTTGAAAACACTTCATAGGATAATTTACTTATTTTAGCCACTCCAGTTCCCATCCTTAAGGCTTTGTACACCAGAGGAAGTAATAAGCCGTTTCCTGCACATCCGGAGATCATCAGTTTTGAGAAAATGTGTAATCCGTCTGCCCTTGAGTAAATGAAAAGCAAAATGATCAACACTGGAAGGCAGGTCACTGTCTGGATAAATTAAGGATTTTATTTTTAATACTAATTTAAAAGGACAAGGAAAATAATAAATGATGGGTTCATATCCTTTAACTCAGATTAAGATGACTCATTCTTTTTATTCTGTTTGGTTTAAGTTCCTGCTGACAAATTGCGCACACACATACAGTCAAATGAACGTCTCTCTTGCGTGTCTTGATGATGGTAAATGCAGCAGTTTTACCATCATGCCAAGGTAATGTCTGTGCTGGTTTCCTCAGGTTTATCCAGGGAAACATATAACCACTTCCTCCTATTCAGGCTTGCCTGTCATATCACACTTGAAAAAACAAAACAAGAAGAACAATAGCGGATTTTCCAGCAGTGACACTGATTTTTCACACACACACATATAGCGGATACAATGGGATAAGTGATAAAGATTCTGTGTAGCACAACCTTCCTTTATCTCTCATTGACGTCCCTTTGGCAGAGCTTGGGAACAAATGGTTTCTATCTAAAACAGTCATAAATGGTCTGATCAGGACACAGAGCGCTGTGTGTCTCAGAGCGTCATCACCAGGGACCCTTTTCATTCAAATGATCTCAAACTCTTTTCACTGCCCTTAGGAACCGAAGCATTTGGTTCTGCTGGGCCACGAGGTTGTGGAACAGTGTTTTTTCCCCCCGCCTCTGTGGTGTTTGTTTTCATCCCAATGTTGTTTTAAGCAAACTCTTCTTATTCTCAGCTCATCCAGGCCAGTGTTTGTCAGAACCATGCATCACTGTGGCCAGCGCTGTCATAACCGCCCTGGACCGGTCTGTAGACCCCTGCCATGATTTCTACAACTTTGCCTGTGGAGGCTGGATGAAGAGCAACCCACTCCCTGAGGGCAAGTCACGCTGGAGTCCTTTCAGCAACCTCTGGGAGAAGAACATGCTCATAATGAAACATTTACTTGGTAAGCAGCTCTGACTCTGAAATCGGTGTGTCCTTACGTGCTTTCACCTCAGGCAAAGGCGGACCTGTTGTCCTATTTCTCTTTTACATACAAGCAGCTTGGTTTTTGTTCTTGTACCTTTTATGGGTTATCTTTATTTGGGTAGAGAATACAACAATGAAAGGTCTGAGTAACGCTGAGGAAAAAGCCCAGCGATATTATCAGGCCTGTATGAATGAAGCCAAGATCGAGGACTTGGGAGCTAAGCCGCTACAGGAGCTAATCAGCCAGGTTTGATTATTTTCTCAAATCACTGACATCAAACACTCAATATATATGTTTCTGTGTCCTTTATTTCAATATTTCTGTTTCAGTTAGGAGGATGGGCCTTGAATGAATCCTGGGACAAAGATAATTTTCAGGAAGTGTTACGAATGGTGTCGGCTAACTATCGCGCATCACCGTTCTTTACAGTTTTTGTCAGCACAGACTCCAAAAACTCCAACAGTAACATTATCCAAGTAAGTGGATTAGATATTTAAACTTGGTTACCGATGAAAAGTGTGGGCCTAACCGTGGCTGTAACCATGCAAACACAAAAACACCCACACCCGAACAATATCGATCTTGATTTTCAAATTGACTTTATCTTTTAATAATAACAGCCAATAAGTATGGCTTTGACTAATGCAGTTCACGATATTAAAGAACTACAGTAACATTTAACTAAAAATTAAAAAGAGCCATGCCAGTAATTGAGATTGTTTACAGATGTGTTTGAGCAAGCACATAAAAAGACAGAGAGCGAATTCAGTTGTTTGCACATTTATTTCAATAATTGACATTAACCATAAATTAAGTCACGATTCAATAGATCTTATTTGATTGCCCAGCTGTTTTCACCGATCCAAAATTAATTTGTCCACAGTAGGTTACACTCTACGCACATCTTGTCCATATTACTCCTATCATATCATTGTGGCCACTGTTGATTGGACAAGAGAGTTGATCCCTTGTACAAAGTCATGCGAGCAAAGCAGATGATAAAAATCTCTGGCAACCTCTAGTCTTGGCGCTGAGAACAGCAAGTAAGTGGTGTGACGGAGAGGTCTGTCTCAAAGGATGTTTTCAAAATTCCAGGTGGATCAGTCTAGTCTTGGACTACCTTCGCGAGATTACTACCTCAACAAAACAGCAAATGAAAAGGTGAGAGTGCGCTGTAGAAATTGCATGTGAACCAAAGGTTTTATTGCTAAGACACATGGTAAACAAGCAATCTCAACACTGCACAGAGTTAAGTTATGCTGTACATTATACAGATCCTTATCATGTGGCTTTCATGTATTCTTTTAAATTGCTCTTCTCTGCCTGACCTCAGTATCTGACAGCATACCTCGACTTCCTGGTGGAATTGGGTGTTCTTCTGGGTGGCTCAAAAGAAACCTCTCAGAAACTAATGGAGGAGATTGTGGACTTTGAAACAATCCTGGCCAATATCACTATCCCTCAGGATGAGAGGAGGGACGAGGAACTGATCTACCACAAAATGGAGGCCAAAAGCTTATCCGTGAGCACTGTTCATTTAATCACAAGCATAAACCGGTTTTGTTTTTAACAAGTGTGTTTTATTTATGCAGACATTGGCCCCTGCAGTGCATTGGATGCCATACCTTAAAGAAATGTTTGCTCCTGTGCCACTCAATGAGTCTGAGCCAGTGGTTGTTTATGCCAAAGAATATTTGGAGAAAGTATCTGAGCTCATCAACAGAACCGATAAAAGGTTAGATGTGTATGAATGTGGTTTGACTATGATTCCATAAAGACTTTGGATAAAGATGGTTGGAGTATCCTAGAATTCATACAGTTCATATTTAAGTAGATGAATTGAGTAATAACAACTAATCGTTCTTTTTCTCCTTTCAGTCTCCTTAACAATTATATGATAATGAAAGTGGTGAGAAAGATGGTGTCCATTTTAGACCAAAGGTTTCAGGATGCTGAGCAACGTTTTCTTGAAGTCATGTATGGAACAAAAAAGGTAAAAGCTTGAGGGGAAGTAGTCTTTCCTATAGGTCATATAATAGTAGACAGTTCTAAGCAAGGCAAGTTTACTTGTAGAGTACATCTCATACATTAGGCAATTCAGAGTGTTCATGGCTACATTAAATCACAAGAAGGCAGATACAATCAATCTATAAAAGATCCATGTAATCATTAATTCATGATATTAAAAGAAAAGCGAGCAGATACAACTTTTAGTTGTGATATCTAAAGCTAAAAATAGATGTGAACGTTAACAAATGCATGAAACTGAAATGCAGCCCAACTGTGTTTATTACTGTCTCTGGACACCAGCAGGAGACAACTCTTTGAGGTTCTCAGAGCATGAGATGGTTCATGTGGCTCTAACATGTTATATATGTACTATGGAGCTTGGCCATGGAGAGACTTGTACGCAAGTAGAGCTGTTTTTAAAGTCTAGTTTCTGAGCGACAGGAAGCCAGTGCAGAGACTGGAGTGCTGGATTAACATGGATTAGGGCAGGGCGATATGGCCAAAAATCTGTATCACGATATAAAAAGAAATATCTCGATAACGATATATTTGACGATATAACTGACAATGGACAAATTACTTCAAAATCCCAGCCTTACGTCTATTGGGAAGATTAATTCAGTGATATTTTATTCTTTCTTTTTTTTTAACGGCATACTAATTCTCACAAATATGATCTACTCAAGCAGTTTACATCCTTCATTTCATTTCACTGTTTAAGCACCTGCTCCGTGTTCTACAGTCAGTGTCTATGCTGCTCTGATGGAGCTGAGCGTAACATAAATTATATTGTGTCCACAACGATATCAAAATGACAACGATATCAAAAACATACATCACGATAACGATATGCGATACGATATGGCCCACCCTAACATGGATGTATATCCTGGTTTTACACAGGACTCGAGCAGCCGCAGCTCAAGTCCTAGTGTTGTATTGCTGTTGTAATCTTACAGTGCTTTTCATACCAATGATGTAACAGTATAGTTTATTAGAAGAGGAAACATGGTGTGCCATCACCAATAGTATACACTAACAAAGGATGTGGCCCAAGGCCAAGCAGATGTCTTTGGAGAGCCTTTCACTTCTGTTCCTGTGTGGGGCTTTAGGCAAAGAAATGATTTACATGTATTTGCAGCAGATCAAAAAGAGCCACACAAGACACATTTTGTATATTAAAAAAACGCACAAAAAAAAAACTTGTGTTAATGGACTTTTGTTAAAAGTTGTTAAAGGGGAAATCTGCTTAATGCACCTCAATTGCCCCAGTTCAAAGCTAATTTCCTTTTTCTTTGTGCAGATGTGATTGTGCTGCTCAGGTTTAAAGCCAGCCCATTTCTCTATGGTTTATGTGTGGTTTATTGTCTGAATAATTACTTTAACCATTTATTGTTTTGCAGAGTTGTACTCCTCGCTGGAAGCTGTGCGTTAGTGATACAGACAGTGCTCTTGGATTTGCACTTGGAGCCATGTTTGTCAAAGATACCTTTGCTGAAGACAGCAAAACCATCGTAAGTTTTGCTTCTAAACTGTGAGCTACTTGTCTGAAGTAAGTTTACAACCTCCTGACTTCACTGTGGTTTTAGGCTGAGAATATGGTTGGAGAAATCAAATGGGCATTTGAAGAGAGCCTCAAATACGTGTCCTGGATGGATGCAGAAACTAAAAAAGCAGCTAAAGAAAAGGTGGGAAACTATCTCTTAAATTGATATCCTATCGTATTCAGAGTTGGTCATCATGACATACTGGAGTGCCATCTACTGTCTCAATTCTTGCTCAACAGTTGCTTTAATGTTTAATCCCATAGGCAGATGCAATATACAATATGGTTGGGTACCCAGAGTTCATAATGAATTCTACAAAGCTGGACAAGGTGTTCAATGATGTAGGTAATAGACTGTAACAATGAGTAAAATGTTTATTTTATCTCTGTACTTATAATGACGTTATATATTTTAAGTTTGAAGTGGTTTCAGATCTTTACTTCCAAAACGTCATGCAATACTACAATTTCTCTGGCAGAGTGACTGCTGACCAGCTGAGAAAAGCACCCAACAGAAACCAGTAAGTTAGCCACAAAGTGAACAGTGCAAACTCAAATGTTATGTGCTCATGTATATATTATGTTTATTTCATGAGTATTTGGTACTTTGTATGTTTTTAACCAAAGGGGGGGGAAAAAAGTTTAATACTTGGCCCCAAAAAAGTAACTTCCTGAATTTAAGTACGGAAATGGGTAAAAGCCTCAATTTATTTAACCACAATCAATACGACGACCCCATCTAATTTCTTATACAGACATCAATACGTCAATAGACGCATACCGTGGTTGTTGAAAAAAATTTGGTTTGTTTGAGTCAAACTGAGTCAGAAACTACGAAATGTATTACAATTGGAAGAGTAGTGAGGAACCATTAGGAGGAAAAATTAACAGTGGACGGAAATAAATCTTGTGGCATTGTAGAAGCTTATAGAAACCATGCCACTGTGAGTATGTGCTCTAATCAGAGCTCAAAATAAATAAGTGCGGGACCTTTTTTTTTTTTTTTTGTGATGGACTAGTTTTCTCTGTCTAGTGTATTTAACTATACATATACTGACTTTGGCCTGACTGAACTCCATCCACAGATGGAGCATGACTCCTCCAACTGTCAATGCTTACTACAATCCAACTAAAAATGAGATGGTCTTACCTGCAGGGATTCTTCAAGCACCCTTCTACAGCCGAACATGGCCCAAGTATGTACATTAAAATCAGTTAATAAACACATTTTTAAAGAAACACATGTTTAAAACAGTAAAAATGTATCAAATGTATTTGCAAATTTTATTGAATTGTAACATAGCATTTCTTTTCAGAGCTCTAAACTTTGGAGGAATTGGAGTTGTGATGGGACATGAGCTGACTCATGCTTTGACGACCAAGGTGAGTTTTTATCAAATAATTTCTACCGAATGAGAAGTCTTTAATGTTCATAATAATAACACCTTTGTTGTCTTCAATTCTATCTATTAATGGTAAACCTTTAATACAAGAATATGATTAGAAAATGTCATGCTGTCAATACTTTCAAAGGGCGCGAATATGACAAAGACGGAAACCTGCGTTCTTGGTGGAAAAATTCATCTGTAGAGGCTTTTAAGAAGCAAGCCCAGTGCATGGTGGAGCAGTATGGAAACTACAGCATCAATAATGAACCTTTAAATGGGCGGCACACTTTGGGGGAGAACATTGCAGACAACGGAGGACTTAAATCTGCTTACAAAGTATGTATCATTGCACAAAATGATGAGAAGGCAAAGTCACCAGTGTTATCTTTGTCCTGTAAATGAATCACATAGTAAATGGGGGCTTTATTATAGTTGTCCCTAAACTGCACTCAGCATTTCACTTCCACTTTTTTTTTTTAAACATTTATTATTATGAGTTTCAGGCCCGTGTGGGTGTCAAGGAAAAAGAAAGTTGTCTGATTTACTGTGGAGTCTGATAATACTGTATAACAGGTGGCAATGAGTTCCCTCTGATGGCTTCTTCACATACATGCATACATACATACATAAATTTTTTCCATGTAATCAAAGGTCATGGAGTGAAAGAGAGATGAGTCGGTCTTCCGAAGTGAAAGCGGCCTAGACTAAAGAAGGAAATGACTTTTAAAAAGAAAAGGGAACTAAGAAAAGCGTACATACGACACACAGTTTTGTGCAGTCACTTCCCACTTGCCATTGACATTTTTGTTCCTTCAAGGCTTATGTAAAATGGATTGAAAAAAATGGTGAAGAGCCAACACTACCAGCCCTGGGAATGACTAACCATCAGCTGTTTTTTGTAGGCTTTGCTCAGGTGTGTATCGAATTAGCTATTAGTCACGATTTTCTTAATACTTCTACTCTTCTCATCAGACAATTGTGGTTTTAATTTGTTTAATGGACCGCATGTTTTCACTGTGTCCTCCATTATTCTACAGGTATGGTGTTCAGTCAGGACGCCAGAAAGTTCACATGAAGGAGTGATCACAGACCCCCACAGCCCATCAAGATTTAGGGTCATTGGTACTATTTCAAATTCACCTGAATTTTCAAAGCACTTTGGCTGTAAATCTGATGCACCAATGAACCCTAAGCACAAGTGTGAGCTTTGGTGATGCCAAATTATGTTTGGCAACTGGGAATAAGAAGGACAATAGGAAGAACATGCAAGACAAATCTATCCTCACAGAAAACTTACGCACCACTCAAAAGTCGTCTGCTTTAACCACGTTCTGTTCATTGTTGCTGCGCTTGCTCTTGGTAGGAGACTGCAATTTAACTTTTTCTTTGAGCAGTTTATTTGACTGTCAAGTTTAAATGTAGTCAGAAAAAATGCTTTTAACACTGGAACACTGTTTTTATTACAGCTCGGGTTAACCACTGATGGATGCCACTTCTTGTCTGTGACAAAGTGACATACAAATTCTACTGTATATATTTATTGCTTGTCACTTTGCTATATTTCTTCTCACTACACTTTATAGTTTATGTTTATATTATTTATACAGTCCCGATCAAGGTTCCAAGTAGAACTTCAAACTGCAACGAGAAGAAATGGGAGTGAGACAACAAAGAAATTTAGTAAGCGTTTTATTGAAAACGGTAAGTAAACTGAAATGATCTGTTTTCCAGCTGATCAAAAGTTTAAGACCACGTGCCTATTAAAGGCCAAACTGTGCAGAAATGTGGATTCAGTGTCATTTTCTGTCAGGTATTCACACTTTCATGACGTCCTAATGGCAAAGGCAAAAGAAAATTCTTGTTTTGATCGTTGTTGAGCTGCATAAGCAGTGCCTCTTGCAGCACGCCTTCGCTGCTGAGATGGGACACAGTAAGACAGTAATTTAGAATTTCTGAAAAGATCCTGAGCGATGGAACCAAAAAAGTCAAGTGGAAGATCCAAATAAATTTCACCAGAACTGAGCTGGAGGATCCGATTGGCTGTCCATCAAGACACTGGACAATTCTTGAGGCTGTCCCTGGAGCTGACTGCAGCCCAATAACCAGTGGTTCCCTCAGACAAGGGCCTCAGTCATGAGGGATGCTCTTAAACATCTGCACAGAGCCAGCAGCCGTATGGGGCCTCTGCACCACCTGAAGCTCCATTGTTCCACTGAAGGAAAAAGTAGCCCAGACCATTATGGCGTCCCCTCCACTGTGGCGAGTAGAAACATCTCAGGGGGTTCTGCTTGTCAGGCCAGTAACGTTGGAAACTATTAGGACCATCAAGGTTACATTTTTTTCTCATCAGACAATAACACTTTCTTTCACCTTTCATTGTCCCATGTTTGGTCTCTAACAAAGTCCAAACGGACAGTTCTGTGGCATTCAGGGAGACCAGGCCTTTGAAGATGTTTTTAGTTTTTGTTTTTGAAGCCCTTCAGTCGCAGATCCCGCCTGATGGTTATTGGGTTGCAGTGGGCTTCAGTAAAGGCCTTTATTTGGGTCGAGGATTGTCCAGTGTCTTGACGGATAGCCAAATGGATCCTCTGGCTCAGTGCTGGTGACATTTTTTTTGAGTCTTCCACTTGACATTTTTGTTCCATAACCCTCGGGACGCAGTAAGACTGACATTTTGAATTTCATAAACGATCCTATCTCAACAGCGATGACTCGCTGCGAGAGGCCCTGCTTCTGCAGCTCAACAACCCGACCACGTTCAAATCCAGAACGTTTTTTGCCTTTACCATCAGGACGTCATGACAGTGTGAATACAGAAAATGACACTGAATCCACATTTTTACACAGATTTGGCCTTTTAAAGACATCTGGTCCTACACTTTTTTATCAGCTGCAAAACAACCTTTTTCAGTTTAATAGATGTTTTCAATAAAATATTTACGCACAATTTTTTTTTTTGTCTTACTCCAGTTTCTTTGTTGGATGTTGAAGTTATGCTTTTTTTCTTTTTTTCCCCCTTTTTTAACCATTTTTCAACTGGTCATAAACTTTTGATTGGGACTGTATTGGCATATCTTATTTTAAATTGTGTGTCAGGGACCAAAATTGTATGGTTGAATGTAAAATAAGGGCACTTCAAGCACTGTTTGTTCAAAAATGTCTTAGATATTATCACATTAGAAAGCAAATTTGTTTGAGCCCGTTTCACTTGCAACAATGCAACTCCTTCCAGTTGTGAATTCATCAACCTACTCTATGCCTTTTTATGTGAATGTGTCATAAACATATTTTTGTGTAGTAAAACAAGTGTAAAATGCATGTGGGTCTTGTTTTGCTATGTATGTACTCTTGAAAAGAAGATCTCTATGGCATGGTGTTGCTTTCAAGCAGCCATTCTTTTGACTTTAGACAATCTCCAAGCTTCAATTTCATAAAAAAAAAAGTAGGCCTATGTATATTCAGAAATTTTATGAGCCAACAACATGTTTGAGAGATTTCAATCTGGATTTAGAGCACTGCACAGCACAGAAACAGGCCTCCTCAAACTGTCTAATGACCTTTTAACCACAAAGGGGAGACCACAATCTTAATTCTTTTAGACTTGAGTGCGACTTTTGACAGTTGATTTTGGTAGTCTTAAATCGTGGACAGGCATCTCTGGCAATGCACTCTTAATTTGTACTTCCTCCCCACCTCAAATGCCTGTGGTGTGCCGCAAGGTTCAATTTATAGTCCCATCTTATTGTCTTTATATATGCTCCCTTTAGGACATCATGTTATAGGCTGCTGTAACGTGTCCATCCTTTGCTATGCTAATGACACACAGATTTATCTTAGCTTCTGTGTTTATATGATGTGAACAGCTGGATGGCGCAAATCTTACTCATTCTTATCAATCCGCCACAGTCCATTGCTCATATTCAGAATCACCTCTGCCCTTGTCCACCACTCCCTCTGATACACTTTGGCATCATCTCTGATTCACAGCTTACTTTCCAAGATCAGGTTAAAAAAATCCAAATCCTGCTTCACGCACCTCCCAGTGTTGGGCAAATTACTTAAAAATTTTAATATATTCTGAATTAGTGATTACAGCTTTAAAAATGTAATATGGTTGTATTATCATTATCATTTTTTCCATTCATACATTTAAATGCACATGTAACTCAAGTTACTTGAAATGTAATGACTAATATATTCCCATATTTTGTTTAAGTAATATGTTATATTCCTTAGTTACTTTTAAAAGTAATATATTTTTGTAACTCGTTACTTTTGTACGTTACCCCAACACTGCTACCTCCGCACAATTACTAGAATAAAATAAAAGCATTCCCACTACCTCAGACCTTCAGGCAGGTCCCTCCCGGGGGTCGACTATTATTACAGACCCTTTTATATGGCCTATTCCGCTTTGTCCTGATATAATCTTGAGGCCTGGTAGCCCACTTGAAGGTCAATATTTCACAAATGTTTTATGTGGTGGTTCTTCATGTTAAAGTTAAAATCAGTGAAGAGAAAAAAAATCTAATGGTATTTTAATGTTAGGGCAGTAGATGGCAGTATGGCGTTGTACGTTATCTATCGTTGGAATACGGCCACAAAATCAATGTTTACACTTTAGTAATAGTATACGTATTTTTTGTGTATTTTACAAAATAAATCGACATTACATCATATTAGACACCTACTTTGATCAATGGTACTAGTTGCATAATATAATAATAATAATAATAATAGTGCATGATTATGCTATTTTTTGTTTTTATTGGCTACATATATTCTTCTTAATTGTGCCATATTAATCAATCCCCTTTCGTAACTCTCTTTGTTACGAATATTGCTAAAAGCTTGGAAAATGTGATTCATCTTTGTTACAGCGAATTCTTGAAGAAACGAGTGATCCGTAATTGGCCGAGAATTGCCGAATCATCTGTCCTGCCCGGACTGCTGGAAGCGGCCGCAACGCCATGTTGGCGAAGTCTCTCATCTCTGTTAGGAGAAATTATGGGAAAAAACACTTATTGAGAGGAAGAGTCAAATCGCCGAGGGACACTGAAGATTACGGCGATTATTTCTTGTAAAAGAAACGAACCCAGCCGGATCCGCTGAGGTTCCGGACGGGCGAGGGAGGCAAACCTCCCGCCGTCCCCATGAATTGCACCGCTGATCCGAGCAGCGACTTTCCATGAAAAAGAACGTTTGTGTTGCTATTTGAGCTTCGTTATCCCGGTTCGTTAAAGGGATTTGGGGCCTTCAAGAATTTGCTACGATTGCTCAATGCATGCAAGCTAAGCATTGTTTGTGACCGTCTTTATTTGTGGATATTATTTTATTTGTTAATTTGTTGCGATGAGTTTGCCACCCAAAGTAGTCCCTAAGTCCACCGCTGTCGCAGTTAGCGGACCTGGAAGTGGCCCTCTCCGTCGAGCCAGCTGCGGGCTACCCTGACCTCGGTATCTCTGCCGCCGGGAGCTCCAACAGCCCCTCAGCCCGGTGCTGTCCCGCCACCACAGTATCCTTTGACACGGGCAATGTAAGAGTGTGATCGCATGTGTTTGATTTCACCTCATGACATTTACTAACATGCGTTTTATTGATGAGGAACCAGAAGGCTGAATGCGGGTATCTTGGTTTGGCAGCAACGGTTCTCTGAGGGAGGGTACCATTAGCATCATGTTAGCATTTTAGCTCAGCACGGCTAATGTTACCGTGCTAACATTAGCCCATGGAGCCGGTGTCACTGCAGTCATGAATGTAGTTAAAAACTAACGGAAACTTCATTTCAGATTAGGGGTTTGTGCTCCATATTAATCACATGTTCGATTACTCGAAGGCAATACCTGACGCTTTACATTTTATTGAATAAAAACGATAACGTAACACTGTCATCTAGCAAGCAGTGCAGCTTTCATTACCGGTGACCGGCTTTGTTCATTTATTGTTGTTGGCCACGATCAAGAATTGGCCCAGAGTTACTGTAAAAGCGAAGCATCCTGATCTTGTACACGGCATCATTAGAGAATGCCGGTGCTCTCTCAGACCGACCGTCAGCCGCATGGGGGCCCATGGGACATGGAGATTTGTGTTCATATTCGTAAACAATCACAAACTGGCATAGAACCAATTCAAAGTATTCAAAATAAAATGATGAGGATCATTAAAATGTATTTATTTCTGATTCTCAGGGCATGTTCTAAACCTTAGTTGAGAAACAACTTAGTTTAGCTTAACTTTTAACACTAAAAACCTTGGTTGCATTACTGTGTTTTCTATAGATATTGATTGCCAATTAATTCACTGAAGCAACCTCTTTGGTGGCAGAAGTGCTGGAATTTGAGGCGAACTTCATTAAGCCTTTTACAAATGGTGCACACTGCTTTTTGTGCACTTTTACAAACATGCGCATTGACATTCTGACAGTCCGGGCGACTCATGGGAGAAGAGCTGCTTCACAAACCCACCCACTTTTCTTACCCAGAGGCAGGGTTTAGGTCTCAGCAGCTATATGACATGTGTGGACTTTCATATGTATTTTACTTGTTTACAGAGCCCATGTGCTACTCTGATAGAAATGCCCTTTTCTTACTCACATTAAAAAAGCAGCTCTGAGAGGCTCACATATGAGATCTTTATTTTACACAGAGAACAGTACTACCAAAACCTATGGACAGCTTTTTTTGACCTGTGGTAAGGCTTTAAAAGTCGCCCAATTCCGGCAACCCTGCCCAGAGGAGATACTTCCAAGCCCCTAGTGCTGAGTGCCGCTCATTCTTCTTTTTGCCCAGTGAAAGTGATGATCTGTGGCCAGCTAGGGACTCTCTCCATGTGAGGGGAATGTGTTCTAATGGCTGAGTAGATGGCGCTCTTGCTTCTCGGCAAGAAGGTCCTTGGTTCAATCTTCGTGCGGGCCTTTCTCTGTGGAGTTTGCATGTTATCCTCCTTGTGTCTGGATGGGTTTTCTCCAGAAGTCTCCCATCAACCTAAAACATGCACAATAGGTTAATCCTTTAGCCAGGTGATTCTGATTGTTAGCCTGGCTCAACATCTGGAGATGGGTCCCCTGGCGCTGCACTGCGGTCACCTACTGCTCCTTCCGGGTTGCCCCAGTGGCATCAAAGGATGGGTCATGGACGTGAAAAAATATCAACACTTATATCACACTGAAGACTTCTCTGGTTAGCTTTGAGTTATTAATAAATCTAAATTTATTGGAAAATTATTACGATGCTCAACAATTGTTTACTGTACCAGTTGATCGATTCCAAAATGGTCTGTTTAGTTGCAGTTTTGGCTAAAATTGACCAGAAGTTGCCCGTTTTATCAACTTCTCTTTCCTCTGTATGATCTGAAGATGATCTTAAATCTTAAGAAATTAAATATGTGCTGATCTATTTCTGCGTTTGTGGCATTTCATTATAGTATTTGGGCATTATAAATGGCATTACAAATCATTCAATGTGACTTGCTTCTGTCTGCCCATATAAACCCTGGTATTGGAAGTGGGATTATGAATATGTAAAACGACTTCAACAAGCATCTGAAACAATCCTGAATAAGTCTAATATATTGTAATTTATTGTATTATGGCATCTGCCATAATAGTTTGTTTTTGGTATTGTATTTACCTAATTTGTGTACTGATAGTAGATTTACTGTTCCTGGGTATGAGTAGGTGATTTTTACACTTTATGATGTACCTTACATAGCAGATAAGACTCACATGTGGTCAACATTTGATACTGAACTGTGGCTGCTGGGTTAAATTATGCAATTGCGGTGGCACTAAAACAGTGGCACATACTCTCAGTGCAATGTTCTTTATCTAACTTGATATAAATCCGCTGTAAGCATCACAAGTTTACATCAAAGTGCCAGAGCCTGGCCAGTGCCAGTGCCAGCTTTGTGTTAAAAAATCTTGTGCAGGGTTGTGTTACTATCATGTACAGGCATTACTTGAGACCAAATAGTGGGGCATGTGTGCAGTGCAGGGAGGGGGGAGCTTGTTTCCTGGTTGCTGGAGAAACACCTAGCGCATGCGTCTGCTGCTGCACTTGCCAGACAATGGCAGCACTGCTTAGCATTCAGAGTGAGAGGCCAAGGTGGTGCTTCCCACCATCTGCCAACAAAAGCCCAGGTCACTCAGGCTGGCTAGCACTGCCTCATTTCCTTCCAGCTCACCTCGGGCACAGTCGAAAAAGTGGGCTTTTCCATATTCTAACTTATTTTTGTTGCATTTAAGCATCCTTTCAATTCTTACTGTCTTCTAAAGGATCCTTATTCTCATTTACTTCAAAGCCTTTGCAGTTTCTGTGTTCATGTTTTGTTTTGTTTTGAGTTGTTATCGCAGTGTGACAAACATTCCCAGAGCTTTTATAGGTCCTTTCAGGGCTTGATGTGTGGATAACCGTTAAGACGTTATGATTTTCGTAATAGACATGAGGGGCCCGAGAAGTGGGATAGCATGCTGGGTTCTTCAGGGAGGTGATCACTTCCTTAGTTTGTAATCTATGGGCCAGTGATATGTGGGAGGTTTGGATGAAGCCTAAAATATGCTATGCATTTCAGTTATCATTCTCAATGACACACAATTATTTCTTATTTCTTGTGTGTGTCGAGAATATATCAATATATTTGAAACATAAATTATTTACTTATTATTATTATTATTATTATTTATATATATATATATATATATATATATATAGTGGAGAAGATTGTGTTGTTGCTCGGGATTTAGTTTGTAAGATTACTTGAATTTGCCATCTATTGTTTGAGCTGTAGTGAAAAAGCAGCCTCAGCACCAGCAGGCAGGCAGTGACAGCTTTGTTAGCTCTGCTTTTATCCAACTGTGTGTGAGCGTGAAAGAATGGCCACTAGTCAAGCGGGGAAAAGGAAGGTTTGTGTCTGCACCATCTGGGCTGTCTCTACTCACTTCCTGTGGATGAGATGGAAAACCTCTTCCATTAATACTCCCAGGTAGCCCATGCCAAAAAATCAGGATTAAAAATAAATTTCTGTGAAAACGATAACACAGGTAATTTTGTGTCAGATATGTACACAACGTACATTTTAATTGTGGGCTTTGTTTTACATTTTAGTCTTGGGATCTTGGATTGTGTCCATCTTATGTGCATTCTGTTATATATTGGCAAGAGCATGACAGTGCAAGTGTGCAATCCTCGAACATTCTGTTCACTGATTGGAAATACAGTGCAAGAACAGCATATTAAGAAGACAGTGTCATATTTATGAAAGTCGTTAAATGTTACATTTGGGTTGTTTTGTTTCTGAGTGGTTTTGAAATACTGTGTCACTGTACAAATACTGTGTTGGTGATATTTGCTGCGATGCAGACCTTAATATTGTTATTGTAATTAACATTAATATTCAGTATGAACAAAAACACAAGCTCCTGCAAGGTAAACAAGTCATGTTCAAATGGAAGCAAATAAAGAACTATAGAATATATGACTATCGATATGTCATCAGAATGTTACTAATTGTTTTTTAGACTGCAGAACTTATTTTTGAAAGAAAAGAGTGTTATAAATATTATGGCATTTCTATGAGAAGTTGAGGTACCGGTAATTGTATTTTAATGAGATCAAAGGTACCAATTGCAATAAGAAGCATGTACCTTTTGACCTTCTGCTCTTTGCTCGTTTACCCTTACTCATACACACAGCACTTAAGTGGCTTTACTGTAAGCTAAGCATGGGGTTGTGACAGCTTGTCTATTTTAAAGGCTTATAAGTGACATTGCAGTAAAGTAGGGAGGAATAATTGACCAAATTCCAGACTTGACTATCAGCAAGTAGCCTATGATGCATGTGGAATACACACAAACGTGTGTGTGTGTGTGTGTGTGTGTGTGTGTGTGTGTGTGTGTGTGTGTGTGGTGTGTGTGGTGTGGTGTGTGTGGTGTGTGGTGTGTGGTGTGTGTGTGTGTGTGTGTGTGTGTGTGTGTGTACACACACACAGGGCCTTGCGAAAGTATTCGGCCCCCTTGAACTTTTCGACCTTTTGCCACATTTCAGGCATCAAACATAAAGATATAAAACTGTAATTTTTTGTGAAGAATCAACAAGTGGGACACAATCATGAAGTGGAACGAAATGTATTAGATATTTCAAACTTTTTTAACAAATAAAAAATTATTCAGCCCCTTTACTTTCAGTGCAGCAAACGCTCTCCAGAAGTTCAGTGAGGATCTCTGAATGATCCAATGTTGACCTAAATGAGTAATGTTGATAAATAGAATCCACCTGTGTGTAAGCAAGTCTCCGTATAAATGCACCTGCTCTGTGATAGTCTCAGAGGTCAGTTTAAAGCGCAGAGAGCATCATGAAGAACAAGGAACACACCAGGCAGGTCCGAGATACTGTTGTGGAGATGTTTAAAGCCGGATTTGGATACAAAACGATTTCCCAAGCTTTAAACATCCCAAGGAGCACTGTGCAAGCGTAATATTGAAATGGAAGGAGTATCAGACCACTGCAAATCTACAAAGACCCGGCCGTCCCTCTAAACTTTCAGCTCATACAAGGAGAAAACTGATCAGAGATGCTGCCAAGAGGCCCATGATCACTCTGGATGAACTGCAGAAATGTACAGCTGAGGTGGGAGACTCTGTCCATAGGACAACAATCAGTCGTATACTGCACAACTCTGGCCTTTATGGAAGAGTGGCAAGAAGAAAGCCATTTCTTAAAGATATCCATAAAAAGTGTTGTTTAAAGTTTGCCACAAGCCACCTGGGAGACGCACCAAACATGTGGAAGAAGGTGCTCTGGTCAGATGAAACCAAAATCGAACTTTTTGGCAACAATGCAAACGTTATGTTTGGCGTAAAAGCAACACAGCTCATCACCCTGAACACACCATCCCCACTGTCAAACATGGTGGTGGCAGCATCATGGTTTGGGCCTGCTTTTCTTCAGCAGGGACAGGGAAGATGGTTAAAATTGATGGGAAGATGGATGGAGCCAAATACAGGACCATTCTGGAAGAAACCTGATGGAGTCTGCAAAAGACCTGAGACTGGGACGGAGATTTGTCTTCCAACAAGACAATGATCCAAAACATAAAGCAAAATCTACAATGGAGTGGTTCACAAATAAACATATCCAGGTGTTGAATGGCCAAGTCAAAGTCCAGACCTGAATCCAATCGAGAATCTGTGGAAAGAACTGAAACTGCTGTTCACAAACGCTGTCCATCCAACTTCACTGAGCTCGATTGCAATCTCTCAATGTGCAAAACTGATAGACATACCCCAAGCGACTTACAGCAGTAATCGCAGCAAAAGGTGGCGCTACAAAGTATTAACTTAAGGGGGCTGAATAATTTTGCACGCCCAGTTTTTTATTTGTTAAAAATGTTTGAACTATCCAATAAATTTCGTTTCACTTCATGATTGTGTCCCACTTGTTGTTGATTCTTCACCAAAAATACAGTTTTATATCTTTATGTTTGAAGCCTGAAATGTGGCAAAAGGTCAAAAATGTTCAAGGGGCCGAATACTTTCGCAAGGCAGTGTATATATATGTATAATATATATGTATATGTGTGTGTGTGTATGTGTGTATATAATATATATATATATATATACAGTGAGGAAAATAAGTATATGAACACCCTGCTATTTTGCAAGTTCTCCCACTTAGAAATCATGGAGGGGTCTGAAATTGTCATCGTAGGTGCATGTCCACTGTGAGAGACATAATCTAAAAAAAAAATCCAGAAATCACAATGTATGATTTTTTAACTATTTATTTGTATGATACAGCTGCAAATAAGTATTTGAACACCTGAGAAAATCAATGTTAATATTTGGTACAGTAGCCTTTGTTTGCAATTACAGAGGTCAAACGTTTCCTGTAGTTTTTCACCAGGTTTGCACACACTGCAGGAGGGATTTTGGCCCACTCCTCCACACAGATCTTCTCTAGATCAGTCAGGTTTCTGGGCTGTCGCTGAGAAACACGGAGTTTGAGCTCCCTCCAAAGATTCTCTATTGGGTTTAGGTCTGGAGACTGGCTAGGCCACGCCAGAACCTTGATATGCTTCTTACAGAGCCACTCCTTGGTTATCCTGGCTGTGTGCTTCGGGTCATTGTCATGTTGGAAGACCCAGCCTCGACCCATCTTCAATGCGCTAACTGAGGGAAGCAGGTTGTTCCCCAAAATCTCGCAATACATGGCCCCGGTCATCCTCTCCTTAATACAGTGCAGTCGCCCTGTCCCATGTGCATAAAACACCCCCAAAGCATGATGCTACCACCCCCATGCTTCACAGTAGGGATGGTGTTCTTGGGATGGTACTCATCATTCTTCTTCCTCCAAACACGTTTAGTGGAATTATGACCAAAACGTTCCATTTTGGTCTCATCTGACCACATGACTTTCTCCCATGACTCCTCTGGATCATCCAAATGGTCATTGGCAAACTTAAGACGGGCCTTGACATGTGCTGGTTTAAGCAGGGGAACCTTCCGTGCCATGCATGATTTCAAACCATGACGTCTTAGTGTATTACCAACAGTAACCTTGGAAACAGTGGTCCAGCTCTTTTCAGGTCATTGACCAGCTCCCCCGTGTAGTTCTGGGCTGATTTCTCACCTTTCTTAGGATCATTGAGACCCCACGAGGTGAGATCTTGCATGGAGCCCCAGTCCGAGGGAGATTGACAGTCATGTTTAGCTTCTTCCATTTTCTAATGATTGCACATCCAACCTTGTGGAGGTGTACAATTTTGTCTCTAGTGTCTTTGGACAGCTCTTTGGTCTTGGCCATGTTAGTAGTTGGATTCTTACTGGTTGTATGGGGTGGACAGGTGTCTTTATGCAGCTAAATACCTCAAACAGGTGCATCTAAATGTAGGATAATAAATGAAGTGGAGGTGGACATTTTAAAGGCAGACTCAGACAGGTCTTTGAGGGTCAGAATTCTAGCTGATAGACAGGTGTTCAAATACTTATTTGCAGCTGTATCATACAAATAAATAGTTAAAAATCATACATTGCGATTTCTGGATTTTTTTTTTTTAGATTATGTCTCTCACAGTGGACATGCACCTACGATGACAATTTCAGACCCCTCCATGATTTCTAAGTGGGAGAACTTGCAAAATAGCAGGGTGTTCAAATACTTATTTTCCTCACTGTATATATATATATATGTATAATATGTATATATAGATCATTTTTGAAGCCTTTCAGTTGACTGATAGTTATTGGGCTGCAGTCAGCACCAGTAACAGCCTTAATTTGGGTTG
The DNA here is from genome assembly GCA_007210695.1 of Neogobius melanostomus. NCBI lineage: Eukaryota > Metazoa > Chordata > Actinopteri > Gobiiformes > Gobiidae > Neogobius > Neogobius melanostomus. Next base: position 1,762,420 of record VHKM01000073.1, on the reverse strand, counting down.
AGGATCGTCGAGTGTCTTGACTGACAGCCAATCGGTTCCAACCATGCAAAATGTGAATTATTGCCATTTTTCAACTGGTCTTAAACTTTGATCTAGACTGAATATATCTACAGTGTATATATCTATAATTTTTATAACAAAATAACATCCAACATATATATTAGTAATACATAATTAGAACTCAGTTCTAAACGGTCATCAGCAGTCGCATTACAATATGTATTCACGAACGAAGATTTCTAATCAAAACCATACGTACTATTTTATCTTTTGTCTCTCTGAATATTGCAATGTTCATGAGTCACCAGTTTTTTCTATGTTGCCGTTTTATTGCCCTGAATTTTTTCTCCCCTGATATGGTAATTCTCTTGTAAGCTTTAGGTTGACATCTCTCCTCAAGCAGACAATTAATGAAGATTTCCAATGTCTAATTAGTGCACTCAGCCACTTGCAAGCCTGTGTTTTATACTGGTTCAATGAAGTGGACCACACTGGACATTGCAGAATGACGAAATTAGTTTTTTGAGAATAGGATGGTCCTCATGGTTAGGAATACCTAGCCTTTGTATTGTAAGTTTTGAGTTTGACAGGTGAAACCAGAGTCACAGGGAGAATATGCAAACGCCACTCAAAAAGGCTCAGATCATTTTGCTGGGAGGCAGGAATACTAACCTTTTAGTCGTCCTTAGTCCCTGATCTTTAAATTCCATACTGTATGAGCAATAATTAATTATCACACGCAGACATCACCCAAAGTCGGGGCTTGTCCACAACATTTCCGCGGGGCAATGAAAGCATTCCAAGTCATTAAATGAATTATGACAAATTAAGACAATGTAATTAAAAAGGCATTGAATCTATTTTTCTTAGGTACATACAGAAAATATTAAAACATTTATTTACATTTTCATTAATTAAAATATATACAATTGTTCCCCTTATGGGGCGGAGAGTCAAAAATCTCAGTCTTGGACTTTCATCGTTAAAGGTCAAATGAAACAAATACAATTTTGACCTTCTGCTTGCTGCTCAGTTTGTGTAAAGAACCCACTGACCTCCAGCAAGGTTTGTTTTGGTGAACCTTGCACCTTCTACTGTGTTGACAGTTCCCAACTTGTCTGTAGCCATGAGCAGATTGTGTATGTCCTGCAGACTGATCAAGTTCTCTCTGTACTGTCTAACTCCTGCTTTATTACTATCTTCTTGCCTCCGATCTGACCTGTTCAAGCCGTTGGCTATTTAATTACTTGTCATCACTGTTTGTCAATACTGAATTTGTATTGTTTTGTCCTCCGAAGTATGTATGTGCGGGTATTTTTATTTTCTTCCCTCACAATGAAGCCAGTAACCAGCCAGTTTGCTGCAGTGCCGTCTTCGAGCTAATCAATTTACTTTAAGATAGTCATTCTTTTTTATTACTCCTCTTTGTGATGTTTCTTTGTTATGGTTGATCTGCTGGAAGGGGTCCAGAGAAAATGACAGCTCCTACAGGCGCAGCAGAGCTATGGGAGTTTAGGGGAAAAGGAGGCGTGATTTGTGCTGAAGGAAGAAGGCCAGACTTCCACTTTCCCCTAAACCATGTGACCAACGGTACACAAGCTGCCTTTCCACTTTTAATGACTTGCAGGTGGCTTTTGACAGTTTGTGCTAGTTATTGTTACTGGAATGAAGTTCCTAAAATGTCTTAACTTAAATTCTGATTCAGATGTTTTTGAGGACCCTGTTATAGTGATAATCAGTGCATTTAAATGTTGTTTGCTTTAAGTAATTTTTGTTTATTTATTTTTTTGGCATTTTTAACTAGCCATGTTATATGTTAAATGATTATCCTGAAGTCCATTTTGGATTTTCCCTCCACCATTTTCAAGAGTTGAAGGTACATGGTGTACTTGCGGAGATTGGGTATTTTAAGCAGGGTGAGGATTGGGGGGCTTAAAACTGACTATTTTTAACAAATGTTAGATTGGAAGAGTTGGTTTCTTTGGTAAAGTGTGGATTTTCATGAATCTAGAAACTTTGTTAACACAAGTATGTAAAGAGTTTGCAGCTTTTTTGTGGTCTTCCTTAACAATTGTTTCCTAGAATCCCCCGTGTTCAGCCCCCTCTGGACGAGCGGATCTTTCCCACACAGCCAGCAGTGGCTGCAGTCTACAGCGTGAGTCACTACAAACTGTCCTTTCCACTAACACAAACCTGCTGGCCTACACGGAAACACTCCATACATTTTGTGTGTGTGAAAACGTCTGTTGCTTTAAGATGTCCCAGTCAGTGCATCAGAGATCCTCTTTCAAAGAGATGTCTAAATTAACTATTTACTGTCTGACGCTGCCCACTCCCCGTCTGCTAAAATAAAGTGGTTTATATGTTATGAAAAACAAGCACTGATCCAGTATTAGTAATTGCGGTTGACAGCAAACAGCGGTTAGAGTCCTTGAGCAAGACACTTCACACAAATTGCCTGTATGACTCTGTGTGTGAACGGGTGATTAGTGATGGTCAAAGGCACAGATTGGCAGCTTTGCTTTAGTCAGTCTAGTGCAGGGCAGCTGGGGATCCAGATGTAGCTTATCAACACTGAATGTGTAGCGTGCATTGATTAGTACAGTGCTATCAGTATTTTAATACTAATATTGTAATTAATATTACTATTTTCTTTTATTTAATGGTAATTATAACATCAAATATTTCATGCATCTTTTAAATGCAACTGCTACAGCAAGTTTATAACACACGTGTTTATTTCATACAGCTTTTTGCACTCTTACATTTATTTTAATGTATTTTCCCATAAATTATAAATTAAATATATTGTGTTGAGTAAAAAAAAATGATGATGATGATAATGTAGATTACAATTTGTTCCATATTTGAGAAGTCCTATATTCCAGCTCTAATTTGTGCCATATTCAAAATGTAATTCTTATTTAACAAGCCTTTACTACTGGTTTCGTGTTTCTTTGTTAGTGCTCCAGGTTGATTTAGGAAAGTTAAGTTTCAGTGCTGATGACATTAGTGGAAATAGCAGCTGCCCCAGCGTGAAACCTTTTTCCCATCGATAGTTTTGTGTGTTACTTTCTCTCCTCCCCCGTTGCCCTGAGCTCTCATGTACAACTTCTATACAGCGGGCTGCTCCCCTCCCCAGCCCATCACTGTGTACGTCCTCAGAATCACTCAGTCGCCTGAAGCGGTGCAGGCCCCTCCCTGGCAACAGCAGCCAGATTAGTTGCTTTATCCCAGGTCATATGAGGAAAGTGGGCCACACAGAGTCAGATACCGACCATATTGATAAAATCTCAAGACATTATCCTTAGAGGTTTTTTCCAATGTTATTTTTTCAGCATCCTAAAATGCAAAACCCCCAGAGCCCAATGTCAGCTCCTCATCCTCCTCATTCCTGTATTAACTGCTGCTCCAGTGCCGTTTTTTCTGCATCATTAATGTACTGAGCAACACCTGCAGTAGTGCCATCTCACAGCTGTGAGCACTTTCTGAAAACACACCAACAGAGTCTAATGTGACTCTTTAAACTGACTATGGGTGCATTCAAATGGCCTGTGGTAATGCTACAACATAAATGTTCAAACAACATGACTCAGCTGTATGTGTATGTGCAGGTGCTCTGGGGAGTAGGAGTGTAGTGTGATGACTTGACCTACTTTTGCCATATGAGCCATATAGAAGATTCTCACATGAAAGTGTAGCTCAGCTAATCGTATAAAAACTGAACTAGAGTTGAATGAAACTATTCCCTATGAATGATTTTTGGACTCAGTTTACCATGGATTCTGTCTTTTAGATTTTTCATGGATTTTAAACACGACTTTATCCTCTACACAGCTAACAAGCCTTGTTCTCATTTTCATTTTGTTGTTTGTTTTAAATCTATTTACTTTACAACATGTCATTATTTCTTATGTCTTTACTGAAATACAGGTAACCAGGCAAGTTGGCCCTTACACAGCGCACGACATTACAAAGGGACATCCCAGCTTGACGGGCACTCCGCCAGGTCATGCCCATTCACCACTCTCGCAGGTACGTATATCCACAGCTCTCACTTACTAAATATGCAAGGAATTTTCCTGTAAATCCTAGTTGTGATGCAAGATGCTGAGAATGTTTAAAATTGAAATGGTCATAAAACATGAATCTTTGACAGGTAATGTTATGAATGAAGTGATGTTGTCTTGTGACAACAGTCTTTGATCTTTTTATTTCATGTGTGCAGTCTCCATACAACCCTGGACAAAATGCTGGCTCCGCTACAATACTGTATTCTCCACAGACCCAGACAATGAGCGCACAACAGCAAAGTCGGCCGGTAAGCGACCTGACCTTTCTTCTCCTGTGCCCCCTTTTCGCTTCAACTTGTACTTTTAAAAGTCTCATGAAGTGCTTGACCGGAAGTCTGTTGAGATTAAATTAAGTTTTGGCTCCCTTTTAGCATTGAAAAGAAGGAATTTCCATGCCGTTGACATTGCGTGGCTCAATACGTGTGGCTCATTAGCTAATAAGAATTCATTGGAAATTGGGGGATTATTTATAAAAATAGCAGCAAGGGGATGTCACAAGAACCTAGGCTAATTGAGGTGGTAGGGCCAGTCAGAGCGGTGAGCGGTGTGCGATAAATGCAGTTACTGCAGCAGCCCTAGTTAAGGTATTGGTATCGTAAACAAAGTATTGGTATTTTAAAAAATGTAACGGTACCCAACCCTACTGCTGTGTTAGCGCTCCATCCACTGTAGTATGTCGTGTACCACCTGCTATAGTTTCTTATCTTATGTCTGTCTTTTATGCTCTTCCTTCTCCCTGCTTAACCATCACTGCTTCAATCTGCTTGCTGGACCTCTCCTTCCTCCCCCACCAGTTTGCTACGGGCCCACGACCAACCCACCATCAGGTAACTTTACCCCTGCTGTTTACCCCTCCTGCTCCTTCTCTCACATAGCCATTGTCATGAAGTCTTTTAATGCTGTCCAAGGACTGTTGCCTGTGTGTTGAAAGCCTTCCAGGAAGCGTTAAAGCTCCCACGTGTCTTGAACAAAGTTAAAGGAGTTTTTTGTGTGTGTGTGTGTGTGAAATGAACAGATGGGTGTCCCTCTGTTTTCAACTCTTCACGTTTTATTGTATTGTAATACGTATAAGTTCAACGACAGCTGTAATAAATGTTGAGATTGATGCTCCCCATGCTAAACAGTTGGACATTTGTTTTCTTCATGAAATTCTGTGCCCCTTCTTCTCCAAACTGACCCGACGACCAAAATGTTCTACACTGGGATGCAAAGGTTTAGGCATAACGTTTAGACAAGCCTTATGCATTTTAGAGACAACAAAACAGAGGTTAAAATATAACTTTTTGACTGAAATAAGCAAAGGTCTGTTTGGAGAAGGGACACAGAAACCAATGAAAAGAACATCAGGCCAACTGTTAAGCATAGGGGTGGATCCATCATCATTTGGGGTTCTATTGCAGCCAGTGGTACAGGAAACAATTTTAGGCAGAACGAAGAATGGATTCAATTAATTTACGTTACAAAGCAAATGGCTTCTACAAATGGGTAATGATCTCAAACACAGCTCAAATCTATGATGGATTACATCAAGAGGTGCAGTTTGAATGTTTTGTTGTGGTCTTCAACGTTTCTAGACCTAAAAATCATGGAAGATCTGTGGTTGGACCTCCAAAAAGCAGTGCGTGCAAGACAGCCCAGAACTCTCTCTGCTCTGCTCTGGAAGAGTTTTATAAGAAGGAAAGGGCCAAAGTCCCGCAAACAAGAACTGAAAGACTCCTGGCTCCCTAGAAAAGCTGGGAAATTTGCCATATTTGGAGGCTATGAGGCATTAATTCTTAGGGTGCCCAAAACTTTTGATTTACATCATTATTTTGAAAATGTAAATGATGGTATTAACCTTACAACACACTTCCCTCTGATGTAAAACTTGCTGCATTCTCATATTTCTATGTTCGAAAAGAACATCCGACTAAAAATATTATCTGGATTCTCGGTCATCCAGGAGGTCAAATCAAACCTCCAATGTCAAAACAAAACAACTGGACCTATGTAGGAGCTTTGAGCTGTTCAGATTAATGCAAATATTTCCAGAATGCTACAGAGTTGTGTCCTTAAAGATTACCTTTGCATCCCCACCTCATAGTTAGGAACGCCAGATTTGGTAGTTTTTATGGTAACTGGGCATAATAGTTGTGTGGGCCTTTTGTAGGTCGGTGGAAACACTCATACTCTAGCTGTCACTAACTGGCGCTGGACTTCCTTGTGCCACCACGGAAGTGGATGCAGAAACCAGACAATGGCTTAACAGTGGCCTTTTATTCGGTCAAAGAACAGCCATTGTTTTGATGAAATGCAGTTAATGCAGCTTAAGGCTGCAACTAACAATTATTTTGGTAAACGAAATCGATTCATCTACAGATTATTTTCACAATCGCTTAGCTGTGAAAGGTGTATGAAAATTTTATTTTTCAAAATATTTACCACTTAAAACTAAAATTATGCCAATTGAGGACATGTGGGAGTAAACCTAAAGTAAAAGATTGTAGGAGGCTTTTGGTGCTAATTCTGCTTTCTGATTGGATGAGACACAGACAGATATTTATTAAATGTACACACTACATATTCTATTTGAGTCTGTGTTTACCAGAAAACGATTAACCCTTAATCACCCCCAAGCACATTTTTGTGCTTTTGGACATTTCTTTTTTGCATAACTCCTAAATTTTTTTAAGCCAAATGAATGAAATTTTCCCAGGGGGTATATTTTTGGATGATCTAAAATAATTTTGTGTCATTTGGATTATTACTCCATTGTAAAGATTCATAACAAAAATACTCACGTTAACGTCCCTTCGACACAAAAATGTGCTTGAAACTTTAGAGCGCTATAAAAAACTGAAGGATTGATATTTTTCAAAACTTTTATTTTTATTTTGAAGGTCTATCTCTCCTCTTTCCATACATATAAAATATTATAACTTTTATAAATGTTTAACCCTTTAATTGCCAACTTTCTGACCGAAAGTCACTATAGTACATGTTCAAAAAACACAAACAATGAAATATCTTAAAATTTTCCAATGCAAAATTGAGAATTTCTGGTCTGGCTGATGTGGCCTGATGTCTGTGTAAGATGACCTGAAGGATTTTATTCTAAGTTTAAATTTGTTTATGTAGCAGTCATTTTAGTAAGCTCACGTTAACGTCCCTTCGACACAAAAATGTGCTTGTAACTTTAAGAGGCTATAAAAAACTGAAGGTTTAATATTTTTCAAAACTTATGAAGTAGGCATTTTCTTCCTCTTGCCACACTAGGTAAAAAGGACCTCATGGTGAAAAAATCATGTCAGGGTGCTAGTTTGAAGCCTCAAGGTTCAGAAAATATGCAGAAGTTTGAAATTACATTTTTAATTCCTTTTTATAGTTGTGGTTTGAAAAGTAGGGATTGCAATGCAAGTCTATGGGCTACTATGTAAATGAATGGGCCCACAATGGCAATTACGTGTGAGTGACTTTGCTACAGAAAGTTGGCCATATAGGTGTTCAAATAAAAGTTATATTATCATATGTATGGAAAGAGGAGAGTTAGACCTTCAATATAAAAGAAAAAGTTTTAAAAAATATTGTTCCTTTATTTTTTATAGCTTACAAAAACATTTTTGTGTCGAAGCACCCACAAAGGGAGTTTTTATTTAGTAACTTTGCGACAGAGAGTTTGCAATTAAATGGTTAAAAATATATAGAGTTATATTATTTTTTATATGTATGGAAAGAGGAGAGTCAGACCATCCATCCATCCATTTTCTTCAGCTTTATCTGGGCCGGGTCGCGGGGGCAGCAGTCTCAGCAGAGATGTCCAGACTTCCCGAACCCCGCACACCTCCTCCAGCTGTTCTGGGGGACCCCGAAGCGACACCAGGCCAGCTCGGAGACATAGTCCCACCAGCGTGTCCTGGGCCTTCCACGAGCCCTCTTCCCAATAGGACATGCCTGAGCGCCTCCCGAGGGAGGCGACCAGGAGGCATCCGAAGAAAGAAAGCTCATTTCGGCCGCTTGTATCCGCGATCTTGTCCTTTTGATCATTACCCAAATCTCATGACCATAGGTGAGGGTGGGAACGTAGATCGATCGGTAAATCGAGAGCTTTGCCCCCTGACTCAGCTCCCTCTTCACCACAACAGTCCGATACAGCGACCGCATCACTGCTGATGCTGCACCGATCCGTCTATTGATCTCAGGTTCCATCCGTCCCTCACTCGTGAACACGACCCCAAGATACTTAGTTGAACTCTTCCACTTGAGGCAAGGACTCCCCACCGACCTAAAGAGGGGAACCACCTTTTTCCGGTGGAGAACCATGGCCTTGGATTTGGAGGTGCTGATCCTCATCCCGGCCACTTCACACTCGGCTGCAAACCGCCCCAGAGTGTGCTGAAGGTCCTGATTTGATGAAGCCAACAGAACAACATCGTCTGCCAACAGCAGAGATGAGATCCTGAGGTTCCCAAACCGGACACCCTCCGGCCCCTGGCTGCGCCTAGAAATTCTGTCCATACTGGTAATGAACAGAACCGGTGACCTGCTGCGGTCATACAGGGAACGGACAGCCCTTAGCAGAGGGCCCCGGACCCCATACTCCCGGAGCACCCTCCCACAGGGCACCTCGAGGGTCACAGTCGAACGCTTTCTCCAGATCGACAAAACACAGGTGGACTAGTTGGGCGACCTCCCACAAACCCTCGAGCACCCGATGAAGGGTATAGAGCTGGTCCAGTGTTCCACGACCAGGACGAAAACCGCATTGTTCCTCCTGGAGCCAAGGTTCGACTATCGGCCGGATCCTCCTCTCAGGCACCCTGGAGTAGACCTTACCGGGGAGGCTGAGGAGTGTGATCTCTCTGTAACTGGAGCACACCCTCCGATCCCCCTTCTTAAAGAGAGGGACCACCACCCCGGTCTGCCAATCCAGGGGCACTGTCCCCGACCGCCACGCGATGTTGCAGAGACGTGTCAGCCAAGACAGTCCTACAACATCCAGAGACTTGAGGTACTCAGGACGAATCTCATCCACCCCCGGAGCCTTGCCACTGAGGACCTTTCTAACCACCTCGGTGACTTCAGCTTGGGTGATGGGCGAGCCCCCCTCCGAGTCCCCAGCCTCTACTTCCTCATCGGAAGACGTAATGGTGGGAATGAGGAGATCCTTGAAGTACTCCTTCCACCGCCCGACCACATCTGCAGTCGAGGTCAGCAGCTCCCCACCCGCACTGTAGCGCAGCGGTTAGCGCCTTCGCTTCACAGCTAGAAGGTCCCGGGGTCGATTCCCACCAGGACGAGGCCTTTCTGTGTGGAGTTTGCATGTTCTCCCCGTGCCTGCGTAGGTTTCCTCCGGGTACTCCGGTTTCCCCTACCACTAAAAACATGTGCAATAAGTGAATCCTCCAGCCAGGTGATTATGACCATCAGCCTGGCTCCACATCATAGAGATGGGTCCCCGGGCGCGGCACTGCCGTCGACCACTGCTCCTTACGGGTTGCCTCCGTGGCATCGAAGGATGGGTTAAATGCAGAGGACAAATTTCCCTACGGGGACAATAAAGTACACAAACTGTAAACAGTGTTGGTGAAGCACTGCTTCCCCCTCCTGAGGCGCTGGATGGTTTGCCAGAATCTCTTTGAGGCCGACTGATAGTCCTCCTCCATGGCTTCTCCAAACTCCTCCCAGACCCGAGTTTTTGCCTCTGTGACTGCACGAGCTGCAGCATGTTTGGCCTGCCGGTACCTCTCAGCTCCCACAAGCCAACAAGGCCAGGTAGGACTCCTTCTTCAGCTTGACGGCATACCTTACTTGCGGGCGCCATCACCGGGTTCGGGGATTGCCACCGCGACAGGCACCAGAGACCTTACGGCCACAACTACGAGCAGCTGCATCGACAATGGAGGAGGAGAACATGGTCCACTTGGACTCCATGTCCCCAACCTCCCTCGGAATCTGGGTGAAGCTCTTCCAGAGGTGGGAGTTGAAGACCCTACTGACAGAGGGATCCACCAGACCCTCACAACACGTTTGGGCCTGCCAGGTCTGACTGGCTTCCTCCCCTGCCAGCGGATCCAGCTCACCACCAGGTGGTGATCGGTTGAAAGCTCAGCCCCTCTCTTCACCCGAGTGTCCAAGACACGCGGCCGGAGATCAGATGGCACAACTACAAAGTCGATCATCGACCTCCAGCCTAGGGTGTCCTGGTGCCACGTGCACTTATGGACACCCTTGTGTTCGAACATGGTGTTCGTTATGGACAAACTGTAACTAGCACAGAAGTTCAATAACAGAACACCACTCGGGTTCCAATCGGGGAGGCCTTTCTTCCCAATCACCCCCGTCCAGGTCTCACTGTCGTTACCCACGTGGGCGTTAAAGTCCCCCAGTAAAAGAATGGAGTCCCCAGTCGGAGCACCATCTAGTACCCCTCCCAGGGACTCCAAGAAGGCCGGGTACTCTGCACCAATGTTGGGGCCGTAGGCCGAGACAATGGTGAGAGACCTGTCCCCGACCCGAAGGCGTAGGGACGCGACCCTCTCATTCACCGGGGTAAACTCCAACACGTGGCGGCTGAGCTGGGGGGCTATGAGGAAAATGGAGCGTCAGGCCTCTCTCCTGGAGTTGGGATCCGGAACACAAGCTGTGCGTGGAGGTGAGCCCGACTATATCTAGCCGGTATCTCTCAACCTCCCGCACAAGCTCAGGCTCCCCCCCCCCGCGAGAGGTGCCGTTCCATGTCCCAAATGCCAGAAGCTGCGCTCGCGGACCAGGTTGTCGAGGCACCTGCCTTTGACTCCCACCCAGTCCTCTCTGCACCCGACCCCTACGGATCCCTCTGCGGGTGGTGGGTCCACAGGAGGGCTAGCCCACTTCATCCTTTCGGGCTGTGCCACCAGGCGCTCGCATTCGAGCCCCAACCCCAGGCCTAGCTCCAGGATGGGCCCCGGTTGCGCCATACCGGGCGACGTCACGGTCCTTGATTTGAGAGTCAGACCTTCAAAATAAAAAACAAGTTTTGAAAAATATTAAACCTTCAGTTTTTTATAGCTCTCTAAAGTTACAAGCACATTTTTGTGTCGAAGGGACGTTAACGTGAGTTTTTTACTAAAATTGCTGCTACATAAACACATTTTAACTTAGATAAAAATCCTTCAGGTCATCTTACACAGACATCAGGCCACATCAGCCGGACCAGAAATTTCCAATTTTGCATTGGAAAATTGTAAGATATTTCATTTTTTGTGTTTTTTGAATATGCACTATAGTAACTTTGGGTCAGAAAGTTGGCAATTAAAGGGTTAAAATTTATAAAAGTAATATGTTTATATGTATGGAAAGAGGAGAGTTAGACCTTCAAAATAAAAAAAAGATTTTGAAAAATATCAATCAAGTTTTTTATAGCCCTCTAAAGTTTCAAGCACATTTTTGTGTCGAAGGGACGTTAAAGAGTACCTAAACGGGCGTGTCAAAGCCTTTCCCCACCCACAAACAAAAGTCAAAAATTGCTGTGAAAGAGGCGGTCTCTGAAGTTTGGGGGTGACATGCGGGGGGTGAGTGTGTGGGCCTTTGCATTGGCACAATCACAGCAGACAGATTACGTGGGAGGGACTTGGTTATATACCACAGGTGCATGGGGCAGGACAATTGGCAGCACCTGATGACGATGTGTGGAGCTGGTGGGGCTTATGACGTTTGTGGAGGCCGTGGACACTCTCCAGCCAATCAGGAAATTCTAATTTAGTAGCAGAGTTTACCCTGAAGGGGGCGCAACCCATTCGTTTTCAGGCCAAAGTTAGGATTTTACACATGTTTGCGCTATAATGTCAGGGACCAGTGGACAACACTATGAGACACCCATTGAGACAGTTTATCAGTAAAAAAAACTTGATTTGGTGTTTAGTTACTCTTTAACGTAACTTTTTTAAAGGTGTGATTAAGGGTTAATGGATTATTAAAATACTTGTCAACTATTTCAATACTTGATTAGTTGTTGATTACTCTATTTGTTGTTTCAGCTCTAATGCAGAGTATTATTATAAAGCAGAGATCAGTTTAACTACATGATTTTAAAGCGATATCATCATGTGTTCTTGACCCATGTCTCCTGGTTTGGCTTGTGTTCAGACAAACTTTGTCTCTGTTAAATTCAATCTAAAGTCGAGCCCAGTGGAAATGAATTACTGTCAGAACACATCACTTTTGTTTGTGGCAGTCTGCCTCCCAGTGGTGATTAACTTATTCCTAACAGAGCTGACTAGATTTTGTCTTGCAAGTGCACTAAGCTTCATAACCAGAATTTGGTGCATGTAACCATTTTCTAAATAAGAAAGTCATCCAAAAGCTACAGGTGATAGCTAGGTCAAAAGGGTGGAAACAGCCAGTTTAGCAAAGTATGCTGTGAATTACATTGCAGCGATTTGTGGACTCTTAAGGTTTAGGAAATCAAATGGCACAACGATGAATGTTTTATGCTTCTTTTTCTGGAACGCTCACTCACTGACAAACCAACCATTGTTGAGAGCTTTTTCTCTGTTGCGTTATTTTTGACTCTTTTATCAGCTAAACTGATATTAGAAATTAGTCAAATATTTAGAAATAGTAACTGGGTAGTGTGACTCCAGTTCTAATGTGTGTGGGTGAAGGCAGTCAGCTTGTTGTGCCTCAAGTTTGCTATTGGTTCTTTTCTCTCTTCTGCTTTCAAAACACAAGGGAGGATTCAGGCCCATCCAGGTAACATTCACCTCTATATCAAATCTTTACATAAGTGCATGGCATGGTGGGCAATGTCCTGAAATGATCCCTTTTCAAACAAAGCCCTCTCATTGTTAATACAGTGTATGCTTGTGTGTGTGTTTTTTTTACTATATTCTGTTATTGTCACATGTTTGCAATGGAATGAACGGCATGTACTATGCAAAGAGTAGTTCTCTATCGTATCGAGACCATCTTTTTACCGTTACATTCCATCTGTGGACTGATCCCACGTGGGTTAGGTGCCGTGGATAATCTTCATTTAAGACACTCCACCTGTGAGGTATAAAGGCACATGCCTGTCTTGCACACATTTTGATTCCACCATGAGCAGATTGACGTGAAATATGAAGAAAGAAAAAGATTGAGGTCTTTGCCACTTATCTGTTGTGAGAGGGGGGAAGATACCTCTTGGAGTGACTGTTTTCAGTGTTGGGAAGATGCTATAGCGTATTGCTCTGCCAAGGGGTTCATGCACCATAGATACAAGGACATGCTGAACCGCCCTGCGCCTTAGGAATAAGAGCAAAATGGTAAATGGTCTCAACTTATATAGCGCTTTTCTACCTTCATCAGGCCCTAAGCGCTTTACAGCAAGGAACCAGTCACCCATTCACACTCTCATTCATACACCAATGTACGCAGGCAAAAGGAAACAAGCCTTCGCCTCAGTTCTGATGCCAGGGTAGATCCAGTGTGGCCTTATGGGTCATTAACCTTTACCATGACTCGGGTATCCAGTTTTCCCATGGGCATCCAGTTTTCCCATGGGTTCTCACCTCAGTCAGGGTTGCCAGGTCTGGGGAGCCAAACCCGCCCAAAAATACCTGGAAAACCTGCGGACATACGGCGCGACTGGGGAATTTTCCATATTGTTTACCAGTAAACAGAGCCCATGTGCTTCTGCAATGATGAGAAACCGCCCCTTTCTCCCTCTCTTATTGAAAAAGCAGCTCACAGAGCCTTGGATTTGAGATTTTGTCATTTGAAATAGTGCTTTTTGATCAAAAAATAAAATAGAAATAGTCAATTTTACATTGAAAACCGCAAGGCAAAAAACCACGACAGGTATTTTACCCGCGGAATGGCTTAAAGAACCGCCCAATTCCGCGGTTTAACCGCGGACCTGGCAACCCTGACCTCAGTGTCCCCTATGGTGGTCTCTCAGGTGCATCCCGCACACAGGGCAGTTCTCCTGTCAGAGATTTTTACCCTGTAGAGAAAGAGGCCATCAGGGAGGTGCCGCCAGGCGGCAGACAGGCTGGGTTTTATTTCTGGTATTTTCTGATTCCCAAAAAGGATGTCAGACTCCGCCACATTCTTGACCTGAGAGGACTGAACAGATTCCTCCGTCCTCTGCGGTGCAACATATGTTGACTGTCATCAGGGTGTGGCAATTTCGCAGAGGGGATAGTTTTGCCACCATGAACTTGAAGGATGCCATTTCCAGATTTCAATCTGAGAAGGGCACTGGTGCTGTCTTAGTTTCGTCTGCAAGACGTACAAGTTTCAGGTCCTCCCCTTTGGGATATACCTAGCTCGCATATTCACAAGGTACATGGAGGCAGGGCTCCTCACCACTGAGGCAGAAAGGTGCTAGAATCCTTAACTAGTTGGACGATTGGCTTTTGTGTGCGCACATGGCAGTAGAGTCAGGCTCACATGTCTTTGGTGCTGGACCATTTACGTCAACCATGGGAAGACCAGGCTTGTGCCTTCTCAAGCCACACAGTTTCTGGGCCTGGTCTTGAATTCTCAGACTGATCCGTTCCATCAAATTTAATCAATGTGCGCATGCCATGCAGGTCCACGCCACCTGACTCACGTGGGATCAGGGCCCGTACATATGGATTATGTAACAGGGTGGAGAAATAGTCTCTTCACTCAGAGAACCATGGTTACTGTGACCGTAAGATTTTTCTAATTTTATGCACATATGTTTGTGTTGCCACTTCCAATAAAGTGTGATTTCTATTTACCACAGTAGTCAATATGTAACAGGGCTCTCCATACTGTATTCCACGAGTTGTTTTGGTAGATTAGTAGTAAACTTTTTAAGTAAAATCCTTTTTGCATTTCGTATCACTCCAAGCATTTAGTAAAGTGGTATTATCTTTTCTTAATGCTTCTTAAATCTAAAATATGCTCTTTTAAATATTATTTCCTGTCTCCCTCATAAAGTTTTTCCCGAGAGCTCAGATGCAGACTACAAGGCCAACAATACCTACAAATACTCCCTCAATACGACCAAGCTCACAAACCCCCACTGCAGCAGTCTATCCTACCAACCAACCCATCATGATGACCATGCCACCTATGCCTTTCCCCTCGCCACAAGCGGCACAGTACTACATCCCACAGGTACTAGCAGTTTCACTAAACATTAAGCAGATTTTTTTTTTTTTTTTTTTTTAAGAAAATAGACTTGAAATTTATGAACAATAACTTATGTTGAACAATGACAGCATTTGGACAGAAATTATATAGTTTAAATGTAAATGTTATTCCTACATATTGTGACTCGATTAGAACACTCCAGTCACCCATTTTGTGCTTACATCCACTTCGACTCTTGTATGAGGTACCTGAGTAGTGTGTGTTCTCTCGGTTAACTTTTTCTTTTTTTTTAACCTTTTCTTTCCTTTATTTTCTTGTTAGTATCGCCCCAGTACGCCTTATGTGGGACCCCAGCAGTATTCTGTACCGCCTCCAGGGTCTGGCACATTTTATCCTGGTCCTGGGCCAGGGGAGTACCCTGCCCCATACCGTAAGTAAAGCTTTGTTTAGGATTATGAAGCGTCTTATCCAGTCATAAAAGCTAACCTAAAGTGATCATTTACCTTTTTAATCAGATACCCTCAGGTATCATCCTCCTGTTTCACCCTCTGTCCCCACTCCGGTGCCCACCGCTGGTCCCACCTACTATCCCGCACAGACTGTATATCCCCTTCGCCCCCCATTATAGTGCCTACACCACAGCAACCTCCACCAGCCAAGCGTGAGAAGAAAACAGTGAGTATCTGTTTTGAGTTATTGAACAAAATCTTGCACTGCTACTACACTACCAAAGGAGGGGGAGACTGCTCTTAAGATCTTGGCGCTTTATTGAGGTTTGTTTTCTGCCCCATTGTCCTCCCAGATCCGTATCCGTGACCCCAATCAAGGCGGCAGGGACATCACAGAGGAGATAATGGCAGGAGGCTCGGGAAGCAGGAATTCAACGCCTCCCGTCGGTCCATCGTCCTCCACCCCGACGCCCCCACAGGTATGTCAGTTTTTAACATGCATACTGTTGGTACCTCCTTTAGACAAGTATGGGGCAAGCCTCATGCAATACATTTTGTCTATTGTCTGAGCAATAATAAGTTTTGTGCAATATAACACAACACCACATCCAAGTTTTGGTGTAGTTCTACACAGTTTGAAAAGGTTTATTCTTCACTTCTTTTAAGATATGCTTCCTTCCCTCCACTGTTTCTTTACTTGCTTCAGTGTATTGTAATTTGTATTCTATGTGGTAGTACTCACAACAGAATCCACTGACACCATTTCTTAAAAAGGAAGTCTCATTAAAGTACCGTTTAGGGCTGCACAATTTTGAAATAAAAAATAAACTAATTGCAATTTGTAGGTAGATAGATATAAGATATAAGAAGACCGATAAGGCTGGAACTTATTGGTCCAGGTGTTCCGGCACACGTGGCCCTGGGGCCGCTTTGATACCGGTTTTCGGTACCCATCCCTAGCTATAACAGTCTGGCGCTAGAGTCTAAGGCAGTTCCTGGGTCACTTCAGATATGGTCCTTGTTCAGCCCAGTCTCCATTGATTCTGAGTGTGTTTTGACTCTAAAGAATAGTTCAGAGCCTAGAGGGAGGTCAGTATTGTGAATGGTGTATCCTGTCAGGGAGAGGGGGCTCAGTTGTACCAGGATGCAGTGTTTCCCACACATAGACTATTCTGTGGCGCACCGCCACAGAATCAACACCTCCCGCCACATATTGCGTTTCGTATTAAAAAAAAAAGTTTTTTTTAAACGCAATTTAAAACACGCATCGCAGCGGTCAATTTGACTGCGGGGAGGGGGGGGGGAGTTAAAATGCGGCGGCTATTCCTCCGTCTCACTCACGCGTCTCTCTCCCTCTCCCATAGCCCACACACACAGCCCCTCCCCTTCGTGTACAGCGCGTGTCTCTATCAGCGATCATCGCTGGAAGCGTGGAAGCTGTGTCTATTTGGTGCAGAGAAGACGGCTGGTGAAATTCACTAAAGGCCGGCTGTGGCATGCATCTAAGCTATTTGGGCAAACTGCCAAACAATTGCCAAAAACGTGATTAAATTGTAAAGAGTCAACCCGAGTATAATTAAAGCTCTCTCTCTGTGGATTCTGACTGATCAGAAAATCAACAATACCTCTTAGTAGCTGATGCACCTTTTTGCCTTTAAAACAGTACATTGCTACTTGGTACAGACATTTTTATTTATTTATATAGATTTAAAGATGTTTAAATACTCAAGGCAACTATTCTTTGTACAGTATATTGGCTATCAATTAGTTGTGACACTGCTGGATCGAGAGTCTGCTGAGGGACTAGTAAACTCTCCTCTGCCTGTGTTTGTGATTGTTAACAGTGTGTTTCCTCTCTTTTCCTGTTCTTTACCCAACCTCTATTTTAATTTTCCATTTCTTTGTCTGTTTTTGGTTCCATTTTGGCATTGTTCGGAGTACTTTCCTCCATTTGTTGACGTTCATTTTAACCTCTACTTTATTGTCCCATCCCTCATTGGGCTCCTTTTTGTTTGCTGTTTTATGCATTGGGCTTGCTTGAACATGGTTTGTGCACTTGCCTACATTTTTGTGCCTATCGTGGTTTTCTGTGTTGCTAGTTTTTATGGCCGCATCCTCATTATCCTCACATTTTCTACCTCAAAACACAGCAGCAGCTGAGCAGCAGCCAGACTCCGGAGCAGCAATCCCAGCCTTCACAGCCGCAGCAGGCCCATTCTGGAGGCTTCACGCTGGAGTCACCGCACATACCAACTCCACAGCAGTCCCTGGCCTCTGGAGCTTCAGATGTCAAAACAACCCCAGGTCTGACTCTGCTCTACTCTCAAGAAATATGAAAACTTTTCTAGTTGTTTTTTCCCCCCCAAAACCAAGAGGACATAGGCTTTAGCTTTGTTTTAAGCAGTTAAACATTTAGTTTGAGCACCGGCATTCTCTATGAACATATCTTGAACTTATACTTTGTTATTTTGTGGACAATGGCAGGATACCTACAGGTACAAATAAAGTAACGTAACCTAAAGATCTCCAGCAGCAGAATGTCCTGAGGGTGGATGTGTGAATTTTGGCTTAAACAACAGTATTATCTAGAGCAGAATTGAGGGGAAAATCCAATCCACTTTATTTCTTATACTGTGTATATAAGTTAATAAAAAAAAATCAAGCAAAGGTTTCCTAAACAAGACAGTATGAGACAATAGATTGAATGTTATTTTTTCCATATCTTTAATGTGAGATTGCTTACTTTCTATCGATAATACCTTTTGTCTGAATTTCGGTTCAACATTGAGACAGTTTTCTTGCTTATTCCCAGATGGTACATCAAAGCTGGAGCCAGTTGTTCAGAAGTCTTCCTCACCAGTGCATGTCTCGCCTGCAGCTTCTGTTGAAAGATTAGAAGCTATTGCTCCTGCACCCGAGCACTCTTCTCCTGTGCAACTAGAGCGTTCCTTCCCTGCACCATTGCCTACTGTCCCACTGGCAGCCTCCAACAGCGGTGAGCGACCCTCGGCCTCTCCCTCACCCCAGGTCGCAGAACACAAACAAATCCCGAGCACGGACAAACCTGTTTCCGATCCTCCACGGACTCTCACGCCCTCGCCTGCGCCACTTCCTAAGACTTTAAATGGCCTTGCAGACCCTGTGGCTGAGCTGGACATGCCACCCCACGACTCTGCGCTTCTACCTTCAGCGGTCCTCTCACCTCAGCTCTCATCGCCCATCTACAGAGAGGCCCCATCTGAAACTCTGCCCCCCGACGTGAGGCCCGAGGTTCCCATCGCTGCTGCTGTGCTCTCGCCTGTGGCGCCTGTGTCTGTGGTGCCAGTCACGCTCACCTCAAGTTCCGCCCCTGTTGTGCCCATGATGCTACCCCCGGGCCTCCCGCCTCTAGTGCAGGCCACGACAGAGGTGGAGGAGCCCAGCGAGCCTTTGGACTCTAAAGGCGTGTGCTCCCGAGTGGGGGCAGAGGCTCGCAGCGCTGTTAAGGATGGCAAAACCGAGTCCCAACCACAAGCGAACACCAGGAGAAGTCCCACTACAGGTACAAGCCTCTCCAACATAATTTGTGTGTTCACTTACACATACAGTGATGAAAACTAATCAAGTGTGACTCCAAGAAGGGCTTAGTGGCATTAACAGTTCCTCCTGTTGTCTTTCCTCTTTAGCTTATTAGGCGGAATCACTCGGTATCTATAACCAAGGCTCATGAGCGACATTGAAACGCTAGCACATGTTGACTGCTGAAGGCTTACACAATGACACTATTCAACAACCGTTGCATGAGGCTCACTAGTCACTCACTGACCAATCGAATAAATGCATTACTTGTCTTTAGTCAACCAGACCGCTGCTACTATACCAAAGACCTGGAGGAAACCAAATGAAGGCATCACTACAGCAGGGGAGACACCTCAAAAGGAAGAGGAGGTAATAAAAAGCATTTTTTTAACCAGTACTCAAAGGACACGTGTTGCTTTGGATTGTGGAAGTAAAGTTTGGGCAGTATACTGATTCATGGCATAAAAGATCCCCTTGAGTGAATGAGTTGCTTAAGAACTGCTTATCGAGACAAAAAGCGGCATTTGTCGTGCAGATTACTAACAGTAAAATGTAGAAATAGTCCTTTTAACTAGTACAATGCACTGTACAGGACTATTATCGCATGGATAATGTTGCCAGAGAAATGGAGTTAAAGGCCTATTTCTTGTTTCCTAGCACTACATCCAATAGTCCCGCTGCATCTGACCTTTTTTAACAACGATATCCTTTGCTTTACATAATTATTTTTGCCAAGGCTGTTTTTAAAAGCCTAGGAAGTAATTGGATGTTTACTGCTCACAGGATGAAGCGTGTCCAGTAGATGAGTCTATTGGAGAGCAGGTCCTGCACTCAGACGCATTGTGCAGCAGCCCAGTGCACCTACCGTCAGTCTTGGCCCATACCACCGGCAGCCCAGACCCAGACGTTAAGCCCACTGGTCTGGAGGAGAACGGTGAGGCCGAAATGGAGCCAATGAGGAACGGAGCGGGACACATATCAGAGACGGAGAGCAGCGACAGTGGAATAGCGCCCGGGGACAAGGAGAGCTCAACAGGGGCGCCACCAGACATTGAAGGTTGGAGTCTCAAAACTGTTTAAATTACTCTTCCCCTTGATGTTTATTTTACTATCTCCATATTCAGACCTGGCTGAGCCCACTGGGAAACGACAGTATAACAGAGATTTTCTATTGGGCTTCCAGTTTATGCCAGCGTGCATACAGAAACCTGAGGGACTCCCACCGATCAGTGATGTGGTACTTGACAAGGTAAGTAAACTTGGTCATTGTATGCTGGAATATGGGCATGATGACTGGTCTAATTGTGAAAACTACTTTTATCACTGATGATTTTTGTGACTCTTTACTTTGAGCATTATGTCACCTTTGGCCCACTTTTGAAGTTTTAACCCATTTGGACTAAAGAACAACTAAATGGTTCACATCACTGAAAGTCTACTTCAGTCCTTTCATCTACACATACACTGGGGTGGAGCATATGGCCGGTCGAAATGCTGTTTTGATTAAAATCACATTGCTATTATGTCACACTTGGCAATGCTAAAGAGTTTGTGCCCCACCCCCGCCTCTGTAAGAGAACATCCAGACCCACAGTCTAGCATTGGAGCCAGAGTGCAGTTTTTCATTGCTCTATGGGGTGAAAACTCTGTGGACATGAACGCTTAGGAGGGCAAACGCAACTGAAAGGCATCAATTTCATTTGTCTTAATTTTGTAACCAATTAACCATGTCTTCATCTGTCTTCACCTTCCAAATGACCCACAGAAAATAACAATTTCCCTGAAAAATATGTGAAATTTATACACAGACACATACGCCTGTAGTTTTGAAATCCTTGCTCTTAAGGTCGTAGTTGCTCCCTCTGCTGTCCATGATAAAGACATTAATTGTGTCTGTTGCATGTTGCAGATGAACCAAAATAAATTGCCAACGCGAGCGGTGGATTCCAGGGTGATTTCCAGAGGACCGGATTTTACACCTGCCTTCGCAGATTTTGGCAGACAGATGAGTGGGGGCCGAGGCGCTGCAGTGAGTTACACAAATAACAAATACACACTCCAGCTGTCTCGTCACAACTTACAAAAACTGTTTTCACCTTCACTTTAATCATGCAATGAATCGCCTGCTGCTTTTGCGATTAAAAAGTTACTTACTTCTGTTTGTTTTTTTTATCATAATGTTCACGTTTAATTTTCATGTCAATTGCTTAGATCTGTTGGTGACATTGCCATTATTGGAGACTAATCGTTTGTGCAGTATTTTTACTTTACTGTCTCGTAAATGCTCAGAATAGTACTCCCACTGTATTGTTAAAATGTATTGCATCCTTTTCCAGCTTATGAACATCAGCTCACGGCGGCCTCCTCCCAGAAAGATCATCATGAACGTGTCGGTGATTGATGACGTACAGCTGAAAAAGGCTGAGAACGCCTGGAAACCTGGAATGAAGAGAGAGGATCTTCCAGAGGATCCGGAGGCAATTAAAACACTGGTAATATAAGAATAACTTTTTTATTTAGTTTGATACTTTTTCTATAAAACAATCAAAGAATAAACAGTCTTGGGATTAACTGTATTGAATCTGTAGATTATTGTGAATAATTATCAGAATAATTGTATTTCTGTACATTGCCACATAAAATGAAGAGTATCTTTTTCTTTTCCACATGTATTAATGGTTTATTGTATTAAACTTTTCACATTTTTCCAGCCAGTCGGACTGTAACAATGTTGTTCAGTCATTGGTCGTGTAGGACTGTGCTTTTGTACATGCTTCACCTTGCTCTTCATCTCTTTGATTTGTTGACCCAAACATAACACATGTAAATGTTCCCACAGGAGCTCTTTAGGAAGGTTCGCAGCATCCTGAACAAACTGACACCACAGAAGTTCAATCAGCTGATGAAGCAGGTGACGGACCTGACCATTGACAATGAGGAGAGGCTTAAGGGGGTCATCGACTTGGTGTTTGAGAAGGCTATTGACGAGCCCAGCTTCTCCGTCGCCTATGGAAACATGTGCCGCGGCCTCGCCACGGTGAGCTACACATTTATAAAACATAAGAAAGATATATGTATATTGTATATTTACAAAAAAAATGTATTGTGTTGTTTTCATCTTGGTGCGTATTGCCTGGGATGGGGGTCGGGCGGCAGGGGTTAGGGAAGAGAGTTCAGGGGCCTGTAGACGCTGCGGTCTCCTCCCTGAAGGCAGGAGTACACTGAAGAGGCTTATGAAACTACACTAGCCACTTGTGTCACAAGGTTCTTGGCAAAACAATTGTGGAGGAAATCCTCCCATAACCTGCTGACTAGGCCTGTCACGACCATTTTTTTAAATAATCGATAAATCATCAAATTATCCCGATAATATTGCGAAATTTCTTCTACATTATTCTGGTGAAATCTTACCTGACAAACCTGGTTAGAATTAAATGTGTATTAAATGTATGGATTCAGATGATATTGTACGTTAATGCAAAATTAGAGTACCCTATTTTTGTTTTGTTTTTTATTTAGTTTTTTAAAATAACCCCCTGCACACATGGCTGTTGGAGTGAAGCAGCTTTTTTGGGGAAACTCATTGCCTGTTCGTCAAACCGCTGGCTTTTGAACAGTGCAGAACAGTAACATGTCAGCCTAATGTCAGATTAGGCTGACATGTTAGCCTAATCAGGACTGTTAGTCCTGTTGTCAGGACTATCGCGCTTGTATTTGTATAGTTGGCTAAAGCGGTTGGGCTCCTCTCGCTCCTCTCTCACGTTGGACATACAGCATCTGCAGTGCGTATTAATGTTATTCTCTCCCACACAGAGGTGCCAAATGGGACATTTTATTAAGTCCCTCTTGCTCCGCCATTAAGTTCACAGAAAGTGTCAGCATCGGCCAAGCTCTGTAGCACAGCCGTTTTTGTTTACACCCCGCCTCTCTCCAAAAGCAGCGCTGATCTATAAATGATCTGGATACATGCGGGATACGGCCGATGTGTTCAATGCTGCCTTTACGC
This sequence comes from Neogobius melanostomus, assembly GCA_007210695.1. NCBI lineage: Eukaryota > Metazoa > Chordata > Actinopteri > Gobiiformes > Gobiidae > Neogobius > Neogobius melanostomus. The sequence goes on along the minus strand of VHKM01000073.1, from coordinate 1,739,267 downwards.
ACAGGGAGACAGAGGCAGATGGACGGTCTGCTCACTCAGCACTCTGACTGCGTTCATTCTTCTGTATTTAAGCACATGCAGCACATGCATTTATCGCGCTTTACAAAGACTAAAAATTTTATTGTCCTTCATTTTACTTACCGAGCGGTAAGTCGATATAGTAATTATCGTGACAGGCCTACTGCTGACACAATATTCGTGAAGGAACTCGTGTCTTTTGCAGCTATGTCCCACTAAATGCATTTGTACATGACAAACACATTAGCTCAAGTTGTTGAACTGTGTTCAATGCTCTTGTGGTTCAATGCTCTTGTGTTAATTCAATATATAAATCTATAAAACTGAAGGGTCATGTTCATTAAGTTTTGAAGACTATTTATTAGGGCTGGCCAATTAATCGAAATTTAATCGAAATCGCTATCTACTTTGGTCAATCTCAATAATCGTCATGGGACTTTATAATCGACAGGTTTAGAGCCAGTTCTTTGGCACAAACAGTACCTAGTTTGGGAGTTTGGACGAGAAAATGGAAGACTTTTGAGACTTGATGACAGCATGTGTTCTTGTTTGAGCTAAAGTTTGAATAAAAGATCTTCTTTTATGAATCAGCAATATGTATTGAATTTATTATGAAAATTAAATTGAATCAAAAATTGAGATCGATCAATATAGGGAAAATAATTAATTAAAAAAAATATTTGTTTTCCTAAATCCCCCAGCCCTACTATTTATTTATATAAACCAGTCACTTCGGGGTGCTCGTCATATATTTATAATATCATGAAAAAGTGCATTCACTTCTGTTGTTCAACTTAAACTGTGAAACTAATAATAAAAGATAGACTCATTACATGCAAGTGAGATATGTATAGCCCTTATTTGTTATAATTTTGATTATTAAGGCTCAGCTTGTAAAAACCCCAAATTGAAAATGGCCATAATCATCAAAATTATAACAAATAAAGGCTTGGTATTTGTCACTTTGCATGTAATGAGTCTATATCATATATCGCTATATCCGGGCGGCACGGTAGCGCAGCGGTTAGTGCTCTCGCTTCACAGCTAGAAGGTCCCGGGTTCGATTCCCACCTGGACGGGGCCTTTCTGTGTGGAGTTTGCATGTTCTTCCCGTGTCTGCGTAGGTTTCCTCCGGGTACTCCGGTTTCCCCTACCACTAAAACATGTACAAAGGCCAGGATGAATGTTGTGTGTGAATGCATGGAGGTGGTCAGAGGGACCGTTGGCGCAGATGTGTGCAGTCGCGACAGCGCTTCTGTCAGTCTCCCCGAGGGGAAACTGAAGCTACTAACGTAGCTTATCACCACCAAGTATGGAGTGAATGTAAAATGCTTTCATGTAAAGCGCTTTGTGACCATGTCTGTGAAAGGCGCTATATAAATAAAGATCTTCTTCTTCTTCTATTAGTTTCACATTTAAGTTGAATTACAGAAATAAATGAGCTTTTTCATGATATTCTAATTAATTAATTAATTAATTTCATGATATTCTAATTACATGACAAGCACCTGTATATGATCTATTTGTCCTGGGGTCTGCCAAGTAACTTTATCACCGTCTCTGATTTCACGTCAAAAATAATGCATTTGATACCTTTTTTATTGGTACCAAGAGCTTGATTGTCAACCAGTGCCAAAACTAATTAATCGATCCAATACTGTCTTACGAAGTACCCTCAGAGTGGAACCTCAGTGTATGTGGATAATGGGAAATCTTAACACCCAGAGCCATTTAAATACTGGCTTTCTTTTCGATTAACACAACCTTTGGTAGCTAACCTTTAAGAGCTACCAAACCAACCCTAGCCTTAAGTGTAAATATGGTTTATTGTGTTGGTTAAGTTCCCTGTGTGTCCCCCTTCATGTGTTAGACTGCTCATGCTTTCAGTTAACTTTCACGAGGAGACTCTGTTCATCGTTCATCACTAATAGTGCATGTGTGTGTGTCTAATGTGCATTTCCAGCTCAAAGTGCCCTCGGTGGACAAAATTACACAACAGCAAACTACAGTAAACTTCCGCAAACTTCTTCTGAACCGCTGCCAGAAAGAGTTTGAGAAGGACAAAGTTGACGACGTGGTGTTTGAAAGGAAGCAGAAAGAGCTGGACTCTGCTGCAACGGTATGGTGTTTCTAAGTGTCATGTGAATATCTTGAAGTGGTCTTATTTATGATGAAAACTCATTCTCGACTTGTCCTTTAGTCAACAGAACGTGAGAGGCTACGAGAAGAGCTGGAGGAAGCCAAGGACAAAGCTCGGCGGCGATCCATTGGCAATATCAAATTTATAGGGGAGCTTTTCAAACTTAGGATGTTGACTGAGGCCATTATGCACGACTGCGTGGTTAAGCTGCTCAAGAACCACGATGAGGAGTCCCTGGAGTGCTTATGCAGGTTACTCACCACCATCGGCAAGGACTTGGATTTTGAAAAGGCCAAGGTGTGTGCAACATGCTCAGGAAACACAGTCTAATGTAGATACTACTTCAAAATATATCTGAGAATGTTGGGTGCATTCAAGCTACACTAGTTGCTGTCGTATGTATATCCTAATTAGTGTTGGTTAATAGTAAAGAAGGATTACAATACACGTTGAATGGTATTTTAGCCGGAGATGTTTGCTCTCTAGGTTTAATGCGTTTGTGAATTGGTTATTTGAAAGGAGTTTTGCATCATAAACATACAAACACATTGTATGTGAAATAAATCAAATGTGAAATGTTCAGGACAATAACGTCAACCTTTGGGTTATTTCTTCCTGCAGCCGCGCATGGACCAGTATTTCAATCAGATGGAGAAAATAGTCAAGGAAAGGAAGACGTCTTCTCGAATACGCTTTATGCTTCAGGATATAATAGACCTGAGATTGGTGAGTTTGGTTTTGTTGTGTCTTTGCTTATTTTGTGAAAATAACTGATCAATCATCATTCACTTTATTTTTCACAAGCGTTTTTCTGCCAGGTAATTGGTGTAAGTGTAACCTTGTATATCGATTTTATTTACCGTAAATGGTATAAGCCTATGAGCCGCTACTTTTTTCCCACCCTTTGAACCTTACGGCTTATACAACGGTGCACCTAATTTATAGATTTTTATGGTATAACTGAATATTGCCATGTGTCAGTCTATGGCCGGCTTCTAGTGAAAAATATATGCAGTGTTGGGAACGTTACTTTAAAAAAGTAATTAGTTATAGTTACTCACTACTTGTTCCAAAAAGTAACTGAGTTAGTAACTGAATTACTCTATAATGAAAGTAACTCGTTACCAGGAAAGTAACTATTTGCGTTACTGTTTAAAAAAAAAGTTGCTAAATATCAAAGAATTTTTTTTTTTTTTTAGCAGTTTTCAAAAGTCAGTTGAAATGAGTAGAACAGACATGTGTTTGTATTTATGTCCTATCATGTCAAAGATGTTCATAGTGACTGAATGACCTGAATGGGGGGTGGAGTGGGTGAGGCCCCAGTGACTGAACGGTATTCAAAGAGAATGAGGAGGAACAGGAGTAAAAGAAACCTGTGCCAACGATCAGGGCAGACTTTACGCACAGGCATTGTGCAAGTCTCTCCGTTAATTCATCAGGTAAAACGTAAAACAATCATCAGCAAATATAAGGTTAAATGCCCCAATAGAAAGTTAGCGGCCTGCTGTGTCTCTGGAGCGGACAGAGGAAGAAGAAAAGGCGCTGAGAGAGAGGGGGGGGAAAGACGCGTCTCCACCGATTCTGCGTCTTTGGGTTAAAAATACGTTCCAACACTACAGATCAATGATCACCAACTCGATTCCCCCGCGCTGTGGGGATGACGAGCCGTGGGTCGGGGACACTCGTAGTTTTTGGAGCAGAGAGCACGAACACTCTGCACAGACAGTGTGAGTACTCCGTGAGACTCCGCCCACCCTCTCCGCTGCTCCTGCTGCGTGAGCTGACACCACTGCGCTCATTCAGTCGAATGGTAACGTGCCACTTTGTTTACCCAGTAACGATAACGGCTTTGTAACAACGGGGAGAGTAATGAATTAGATTACTCCGTTACTGAAAAAATAATGTTGTTACCTAACGCCGTTCTTTTAAACGGCGTTATTCCCAACACATATAGAGTAAATGAGCATATAGAGTAAATGATGTTGGTGCTTACATTCAGGTGCACTCAATAGTCCAGAATTTACGGTAGTTTGAATAACTTTTGTTTATTCCTAATTCTCTTGTATTATAGGCAGGAAAGTCTAAAGAAATTAAGAAAGACACGCAGGCTTTAATTTTATGTACTGGCTTTTTTCAATCTTTTTTTTCTTCTTCTTTTTTTGTACAACTAATGTATAATTTTCCTAGTAAGTCATTATCAACAAATCTGATTATCCTTTTACACTGTTTGCACTGTTAGCACAACTGGGTTTCCCGGAGAGCTGACCAAGGCCCCAAAACCATTGAGCAGATTCACAAAGAAGCCAAAATTGAAGAGCAAGAGGAGCAGAGGAAAGTACACCAGCAACTGCTTTCCAAGGACAGCAAGCGACGTACAGGTCAGTGTCGCACTCAAATCCTCTTTAGGGCTTAGTCACATCGGTGCATCTACAGTGCCTCAGGAAGTCAAATGAGCAAACAGCCCCACTTCCTGTCTGAAATGCCCACACAGCCTCAATTGTATACCACTGCAGCTAGGATACTCTCATCTGCTGTATATCTAGCTGCTCCAAAATACAGACATAAGAGCCTCTTCAACATAGTGAAAATACAGTATGTCATTAATGTGTGTATGCCTATTTATTTTGTGGTTGAACAGATCCCAGAGAACAGAGAGAACAGAGAGACCAGCGCATGCAGAGAGATGAGACCTGGAACACTGTGCCCATGACAAAGAACAGCAGGACTATCGACCCCACAAAGATCCCAAAGATCTCCAAGGTCAGACATACTTCATCTTTGTGAAAGCTGAAACAAAAATGTCAACTGTTCTGGTACTCATAAAGTACAAATGAACAGTCAAATGAACGGTTTTATGCAAACTGAGTTTTTTCTATAAAGATAAAACATATTTCTGCATACTGCACCACCACATTTGCACAACTTGTCCTAACACTGTTATGGTCGAATATGGCACATGAGCCCTCTACAGGATCCTTTAGGTACTGCTACACACTGTTGATGGCTACGCTGCTTTATTGCTTGTGTTTTTCTGTGTGCAGCCTCAGATGGATGAGAAGATCCAACTGGGTCCACGGGCTCAGGTCACGTGGGTAAAAGGCAGCAGTGGAGGGGCCAAGGCCAGTGACACGGGTAACTTGCTTAACGGAGCTATACCTGAACTTTTTTTCTTTTTGTAGGGTAAAATTATTTTTGCCCCATAAAAGTATGCCGTAAAAGTAGTAATTTGTGAAAAAATTAGCCTGATGCGTGACGTTTGCGCCGCATTATGATTTGTTGATGTTGTGTCAAATAGTCAATAGTGACGAAAAGGGGTTTAGGACGGCCGTGAAGGTAAAAATACCATTTTGTCATATTTTGACTTAAAAAGTATAGTCCTTTTAAGTTACACTAAAACAAAGTTACATCTCACCCTCCTCAAAAAGCTTCTATGTCTGAAAGTTGCATTTTCTCAATTTATGACAAAAAGTAATCTTGGTATTTGTAAATTTAATTCTAAATATTATAATGGTTCGGATTTAGTTATTATAATTTGAGTCAAATGAATCAGAAATCATTAGCTTAAAAAAAAGGATGCTTTCTGCTCAAGGAACTTTAACACACACAAAATATTCCATTGTGCTCTTCCAAATTCCCAACCCTGTGCGGTTACTGCCACAGTATTGTCTGTAGACCTGACAATTAAAATGCCCCACGACAGTAACTTTACCAAGTTGAGATTGTCTTAAACTTTTATTAATTGCACAGCAATAGCTAATGTTTGTAGCATTATATTCTATTATGATTAACTTTGTAACTTGTTAATCAGTTATAGCAAGGCAACTTTTATTTTGTTCACAAGGCAACTCAATGCACCTTATAGTGTGTTTAAGGGTAGGCAGGTGGTAGATCACTTTTCTTCCTAGTTTAAAGACTATTGGCTAAACCTGCCAATTGTGGCCCAAAGTAAAGCACTGCTTCCGACAAATGTCAATTATATGTACCAGAGGTTCCGCTAGACTTCTTTTTGTCGGCCACTTTGGCCGGCTGGGTCGTAAAATGTCGGCCATTCACAAGAGTCACTGGCCATTAAAAAATATATACTATATATATATTATCAATAACAATCAATGCTTGATTTGTAAATTAGTAGTTTCAGGAACACTTGGTGGTCTGATGTGATGGATTCGGGGAACAGGCCAAAACATTTGCCGGAACACTCTCATTAAACACCATTATATCAGATCAAATCTTTGCCGGATCCTCCTAAATATTTCCCGGATCCTTAACCCTGAAAAACTGAAAATTGGGGGAATGCGTTCTCCCAAATGGGGATCAAATTAAGCACTGATAACAATCTACATTTATACAGAGCGTTACACGGGTGCTTTAGTGGGTCCAAAAACATGGCTATTCCTAATGAAAGAATGATGTGAGCAAAATGCAACAACAGCTCAAATCCAGACATAAAGTTGTGGGGACGAAGGAGAGCGGCAGGTGTCACGCGGACGTATCCCACTCATCTGCTCTACTCAGACAGAAGATATCTACGACCCAACGCTGTCCAGATCTGACCACATCAGCTGCACAGCGAGGGTTGGGCTGTAGGATGCCCTTCCGCACTTTATCGAGGCTTCAGGTGTAAAATAATGATTAAGTCTCTCACCGCTGAAATATTACGGAGGGACAAATCGACAGCACCTAAAGTTTTTTAATATTTAGGGCTGTCTCAAAAACACTTTATGTTAGTAACTGACTTAGGTAAATGTTGTATTTAATATATTTTTCTATGTTCTCTCCATATTTTTTATTTGGCCAATGGAAATTATTTTTACCGGCCATTTGCTTTTAAACCGGCCAAACAGAAACCCTGATATGTACTAACGGGGTTTGGGAGAATGATAAAGAAATTGACTTTTAGTGTATTTAACTGATCTCTGATATGTGTAAGAATCTTTCTCAAATCATCTTGTCTAAGCTGGATGGCCAGGCCTGACGTTGCCTACAGCTGGTGTATTTTTATAAGTGCGTTGATCTTATTAGAACTCACTTTTCATGTTGTATTTTTTATTTTCACAGAGATATCTCGCCCATCTAGCTCAAGCCTCAATCGTTATTCCGCTCTGCAACCTGCACCCACAGCCCAACCCTCCACCACACCCCTCAGAACCAAGAGTTTGACTCCAGACGGTCTTTAGGAAGGTACCTGCTATTTGATTGGGTAATATGGTCAGTCATTATTTTAGTGAGTGACAAAACTTTGTTCTGCTGTCAGTCGAAGCACAGCAGGGAGAGAGCGTAATGAGAAACCACTCATACCTGCTCCATCATCGCGCTCCAGTCCGTTTGTCCGGAGAGGGAGCTCCAAAGAGCTTCTGGACACCCAGTCCCAGAGGAGCCTCGGAGAGACCGCGACAGAGAAGGAGCAGAGCTCAGGAGACTCAGCATGACTGAGGACAAACCAGAGCTTGAGCGCTGCCAAATCAGGGAACCTGGTGAGCCAATACTTTGAACAACAAGTACACTCAGATTTATTTCCACATTGACTGGATACTTATGGTATGTCCACAAATATTTTCTTTACAGTCAAGTCTGAACCTGTGATCCTTGCCCCAGACCGGACTGTTTTATCTGAGGAAGAAGTTGAAAGAAAATCCAAGTCCATCATTGATGAATTTCTGCACATAAATGACTACAAGGTAATATTATTTATGAACATATTCTAGTTGGTTGTTAATACAATATCAATGGTGGTTTTAACATTATGCTGGATGTTTTATTGCAGGAGGCTGTCCAGTGTGTGGATGAACTGGACTTGGCCTCTCAGCTGCACATATTTGTCCACGTTGGGGTGGAGTCAACGCTTGAGCGCAGCCAGATCACACGGGACCACATGGGCCTGCTATTCTTCCAGCTCCTGCATCAGGGAATCCTGCCCAAATCAGAATTCTATAAAGGGTCAGAACAAAGACCAATTGAGTCTCTTAATTTTATTCACTGTATGAAATTCTTTTTCCATGTTGTTTTAGTTACTGTAATGTATGATCTGCTCTTGTGTTGTGCGTTTAGATTTGCTGACACGCTGGAGCAGGCAGATGACATGGCCATTGACATTCCCCACATATGGCTGTACCTTGCCGAACTGCTCTGCCCAGTGCTAAAGGATGGCGTCTTCTCTATGAAAGAGCTCTTTTGGTAAGATGTTTGTTTTGCAGAGGAATTATAGATTATAGTTTGTGGACCAAACAAACATGTGTCTTTGCTGTAAACCGCTCACCTCTCTTAAGACTTTATTTTTACTTTACTGGGTGTGGTACGTCTCTGGCTCATCTCCATTCAGATAATGACAAAGGCAGCCAAATATTACATCTAAATGGGTCAGGTCCTCATCCAAATCTATTTATCGATCCCCCACTGCAAAAATAGGCTTTTTTGTGTCGAGGTGCTCATTAGGAACATGTTTTGTATTGGCAACAGTAGAATCCAAAATGTTACACAGTATGTCTTTAAATCAACAATACTAGCAAGTGTCTTAAATTCTTGCTCTGTTACTTTGTCGTTTGTTTTGTTGACAGTGAATTAAGCAAGCCTTTGGTTCCTGTGGGAAGAGCTGGGATCTTAATTTCTGAAATACTGCACTTACTATGCAAACAAATGGTAAACAACAAAATAATGATACAAATAATATCAAGAACTATGAAAATGAAGGACAGCTTTTTGGTTATTTTACTGTATAATAGTAATGCCTTGTATTAACAGAGCCATAGGTCGGTGGGGTCTTTATGGAGGGAATCTGGTCTCAGCTGGACAGACTTTCTACCAGATGGAGACGATGTCCAGTCATTCATCACACAGCACGTTAGTCATAATGAAACAAAAAACACGCAGTACATTTTCTTTTCATCTGTGGTGTTGTAACATGTTTTTATGTTGCCAACAGAAACTCCAGTTTGTTGTATCGGACACATCTCTATCTCAGACAGCCTTATCAAAAGGAGCTTGTCTCCTGAGGAGTTAAACCGACAGTTGGAGAAACTGCTGCTGGAGGAAATGGCCACTGATGAGCAGATCTTCGACTGGGTTGAGGTAGGAGTCAATTCATGACACTGTGGTGCATCAAACAAAACAATGACACTTGTCTCATTTTGTGTGCTGCCTGTCCTTCTTTGTAAAGGCTAACCTGGATGAATCTCAGATGAGCTCATCTCCGTTCCTGAGGGCTTTAATGACAGCTGTGTGCAAAGCAGCTGTGAAAGGTAACCATGGAACAAAGACGATTCTGTTTATAAACCTGCCGATTTCACTGACCTGTCTACTGCTGCCTATTGAACAGATGAGAACACTAACTGTCGTGTGGACACAGACACCATCCAGAAGAGACTCCCTGTTTTACTCAAGTACCTTAACTCAGACACTGAGCGACAGCTTCAAGCACTTTATGCACTTCAGGCTCTGATTGTCTCCCTTGATCAGCCGCCAAGTAAGTTTGAATGTGTGCACAGCTTGTTACAGACATTGCAAGTCTGTGTTTGAGTATTAATGTTTATATGTAATACATTGCAATATAGCAAACTGTTAATGGTGGCGACTGATGATGCAAACTCTATATTTCTGTGAAGCGTCTTTGAGTGTCTTGAAAAGCGCTATACAAATGTATTATTATTATTAACTCTAGGTGGGGCTATTGCATATCGTGTTGTGTGTACATGTGTTAACAATCAGATCTGCGTAAACACATTTACTGCTGCTTTTTGGACTAAAAATAAGCTACAGTATTGAGCCACATATCAGATAATGCCCACAAAACCAACAATGCATGCAATTCTCATTCCCAGAACTCAGAGCATCAGAACTGTGACGTGAACTACACATACAAGTAAAGAAAAATGTTTTCACAATGCATTGTAGTTAAACAGCGGAAAAGCATCTTTAAACTGCAGAGAACATTTCCTAACAATGCATTGACCTTAAGCACAATAACATGGGATCATATATGAGATGTTAATGTCTTATTATAAGCAGGGTTGAAAACAACAGCGCATGTAAAATGACATTCAGAGACAAAAAACGTTAACATTTACATATCAATTCTCCGCCTCTTTAAAAAGGAATATGACCGGAGGGGCTTGTCCACCTTGCCCAATAATACCAGCTGTTTTAATAACAATGCTATTGTACAAAGCAAGATGATTCAATTCTTTCTGCGCTTGTTCTTTCAGATCTCCTCCGGATGTTCTTTGACTGTCTGTATGATGAGGATGTCATCTCGGAGGATGCGTTTTACAAGTGGGAGTCAAGTAAAGACCCTGCAGAGCAACAGGGCAAAGGGGTAGCCCTCAAATCTGTGACGGCATTCTTCACCTGGTTACGAGAAGCTGAAGAAGAGTCGGAGGACAATTGACAAGAGGCCACCCAGGACTCGTAGTTGAACTAAATTGTTTCAGCTGAACAAACTAAATTCAAAATGGGTGTATGAGCAGGACAACACGTTTACAGCTGGAATTTTTTTTCTGCGGTACGGTTCTGAGACATGCCGCCATTTTGAGTTTGGATTCCAACGGTGGAAGCACTAAATACTTGTATTATACATAGAAAATATTTTTGTTTTAAATGTTAACTTTTGTTTTTACTTTTTAAGAAAGACTTAAATACATAGGTCCCGGACTCTTTAATTTATTATTTTTTTAAGGACTGCAAATATGAAAGTTATTTAACGTTTGCAGATGCTCAAAGGAGAACCTGAAAACAGAAATAATATGAATTATAATAACGAATAATAATTGTGATATCATGGCTTCCCTGGACTCCACACTGTTTGAATTCAAACAGGGCAGACCAAAGTTATTTGGGGATGAAGGGGAAGCGTCAGTGAAAGGATGAGAAATGTTAACATGTCTGTGTATGGCACTTGTGGTTGCCTCCAGAGTGCTCCCTCAGCCTTGACCCACTGGATGTGAGACGTACATGAACCTCACGCCAAAGTGTGCATTCAAGAAGTGGAGAAAATCATTCATCAGAACTGTCACCCTCCAGATGGACAAACTGGATACTCATGAAATAAGAAACAAGCAACCTTTCAAAAAGGAAATGTCCAGGGTCACTGAACATATGGAATGCTTGTAATCCTGCAGAGCAAATGAAAAGCTTGTAAATAAAGACTAAAAATCTATTTGCTAAGTCGTTTCAGATTTGTGCTCTTTACCACTTGCTTGCTGGGAGTCGCCAGCAAGCAAGACCCTTTAACAGCGCAAACATTTCACATAGAGCTGTGTCTTCTATTTGTGTAATTCTTTCAGAAATCTGTATGGTTTTGAAATGACATGTCCCATTGCTTCATGATCACCTTGCTGTCCTATCCAATAGAGCTCAACCGTCCCACACACTTCCAGTCATTTGGTGGGTGCCGGAAGTTTTGTTTATTTGTTTATTTGAGCAGTATACATTCTGCTCAAAAGGAGTGGGCTGAAGCAAAAGCTTGTGAGCGCCTAATCCCAAACTCAATGCAGTTAAATCCCCATTCAGTATTCATAATAAAAAAAAAAAAAAAACACTGCTATGTGCTAACTTATGGACATAAATATTCAATTGTGTGTTTTGTTTTATCTAAAACTTTATAAACTGAAAAGTTACAAAAGTATTTGGCCATATATTTTTTTAATGTTGGTAGTTAGCACATAGCTAGTTAGCCTGCGTCGGGCTTTTAAATTCTTAATATTAGAATTCTTTGAAACATCAATGCATAAAATGAATGGGATTTTTGATTCCTGCACCCAGTAAATGGCCAGTAGTGAGGCGCGCCCCCTCCCCCATAAACCTTACAACAACAAAAGTAAATACAATTATTAATAACAGATAAAGAAAAATACAGAGCACGTTAGTTTTCAGAAGATAATCCATAATATAAAAAAAACGAGTGCCTTTGATTTTAGAAGGCGCTTGTGGGAATCCCGCTGTGTGTGACGCAAGACGTAACGAGCAACCGCGGCAATGGGGCGGGGCACGTAAACTGAGAAATCTTGCCTAAATAAAGGATCGTGCAGTAATTTCTTCAAAGTATTTCGCGTTTTCCCAACACTAAACAGGTTAGTTTGCTTCCGTACAACAACGTTGTAGAGTAATTACTCGTTTGCATGCATGCATTCACAAAAAGACCGCGTACCGCGGCTGGAAATAATGTTTTTCATCTGGATTGAGCGACGCCATTACCGTGTGTATGCCAACCAACAAAATGGCGAAATTGCCGAAAATTTTTCGCTAATCGCTAATCCTGGAAACGCGTTGAGTTGTTCCTTAAGATGTGACAATAAAAAAAACGTCTTGCACACATTAAAAGCAGACACTTTGTGAAATACATGCTGAGATTATCTCGTGTCTTTAATCTAGTGTGAATTCAATGAATGAGTGACTGCTTGATGCTGCAGTACCCACGGTCTAAGTGGGTCCATGCGCAGGTTCTTTCATAAAAGTGAAAATGCATGCTCTTTTCTCCATACAGATAGTGGAGAGTGATGCCAATTCGTCGAGCAGCTGCGACTCCGCCACAGGAGAAACCCCCCTCCGCGGCGGTAGAGAAAGGTGAAGCCTCCCTTAGGCCCAGGACAATGATGGATTTAGGCTTTACTTCACTGCAGAGTGCACACGACACCGTCAGGGACCTCATGTTTAGTTAAAGGGATATTTCAGGATTTTTGACATAGGGTCTTATTTCCTAGTTATCCAGAGTGTTGTTGATGGCTGGAGATATTTTTTCTTAAATTCATGCAGTTCTTATATTGAAGAGTTTCGTGGCGCTAGGCTAACGCATTTCTATGGTATCAGCAACCCTGCATTAAAAACAGTCTGGCGCACTCCACAGTGCACCTGAGGCAAATTATTTATGACGCCAGACTAACGATATAAATGTCTGTCGATAGAATAATTATAACCATTTTGCATTTAAAATAACTTCTATTTGAGCAGCATCGCGTCCTGGTTGTAAGCGGCGGAGTGATCTGCGAGAAAATAGTCCCTCAAAATGCGGTAATTCATGTGATACAAGGTCCGTTATATTTCAAAAATTATTCTGTTAACACAGACAAACTTGTTTTGCTATTTTGCCCTCTTCTTATGACAGAGTTTAGCCTTAACCTTAAGGATAGTGGAGTTTACAAACTAACCCTAACCTTACCTTAGCCCTAACCTTAAGGATAGTGGACTTTACAAACTAACCTTACCTTAGCCCTAACCTTAAGGATAGTGGAGTTTACAAACTAACCCTAACCTTACCTTAGCCCTAACCTTAAGGATAGTGGACTTTACAAACTAACCTTACCTTAGCCCTAACCTTAAGGATAGTGGAGTTTACAAACTAACCCTAACCTTACCTTAGCCCTAACCTTAAGGATAGTGGACTTTACAAACTAACCTTACCTTAGCCCTAACCTTAAGGATAGTGGACTTTACAAACTAACCTTACCTTAGCCCTAACCTTAAGGATAGTGGTGTTTATAATCACGGGTATCAAATAGTGTCGGACGGGTTGACCCCACCTTTTCCTACTTTAATCCAAACCATTTTCCTAACCGTAACCTTAATTTTTTCCTGTTTCTAAACGTAAGCGTTTTCCAACTCCTGGCCCTAACCTTCGCGAGTTAAATACGTCCATATCAAACATATGTGACAGCAAAATAGCCGGGCAGTTGCGGGAACCGTCCGACGGCATCGTGGACACTTCGTAACACAGACATTTATATGGGTAGTCTGGCGTTATAAGTGATTTGCCTCAGGTGCACTGTGGAGTGGGTCAGATTGTTTTTAATGCAGGGTTGCTGATACCGTAGAAATGCGTTAGCCTAGCGCCACTAAGCTCTTCATATATATAAAAACTACATGAATTTAAGAAAAAAATATCTCCAGACATCAACAACACTCTGGATAACTAGGAAATGAGGCCCTATGTCAAAAATCCTGAAATATGCCTTTAAAAGCATGACAATATATTGGACTTAAGTGCTGTTTATAGTTTGTCTACGTATTCAAAAATTAAGATACCAATTTTAACATTTGTGTCACCGCGCATGCGCACCATAGTTTAGAGCTTTCCTGAGTTTCATTCATTGTATCCGCAATGCACAAACCAAATATTTCATGTTTATTGTTCACTTTGAAATACTAATATATATATATATACTAATTGTATATTCAACTTTCAGAAAATGAAGCAACACGAGAAGAAGAGTCTCCGCCGGCTAATGAGAGTCCAGTTAAATCCGCTCCAGAAGCAAAGGAGGGCCTGTCCGCTGATGAGTCTGAACCAACGGAGAATGGAGAGAAGGATCCTGAAGAGGGAACAGCAGAGGATGGAAAAAACAAGGAAGTGTGAGTTTTTTTTAAACCTTTCCAACTCTGAGCTCTGCGATATTTCACTTTGATAGCACTTTTATCCATGTTTATGATCCTTGCCTCGGCTTGGATAACAGCTCACAGCTCCTCTCATGATCTATAATGCAACATTTCTAAAGACATAGTGTTTCTGACAGATATCAGTCTTCAGTGGCCAGTTATGTCAGTATATGTTGATTTGCTGGGCGAATAAGAGATCTTAAAATATAATCTGAAAAACAATTCAAATTTTATGGAATAAAATAAAACCAAGAAAATGTTCCTTTTTGAAATTTGGCTGAGTTGTGTGAGGATAATTTTTGAATGAAGAAAACTAGTTCTAGAAACAACCTTTCCCTCACTAGTTTAGTTCAATTACTGTTGCTCAATAAGAGAGATGTTCTGAAATTTCATTTTGTCTCCCCCGGCGCCGACACATGGACAAAGTGACAAATGCAAGGACTGCTTGGCCGGACAGTGCACCACACACTGCTATGTTCTCCTTCTAAGGTGAGGATGTGATCAAGATAAGGGTGGTAACAATCACAGTGAAATATCGCTTTTAGCTAATCATGACGCATAACTCAAACATTTGCTTATTTTGGCGACAGGTTAAAGGATGGATACAAATATAAATCCAAAGTGAAGAAGGTGAAAAGGACCATTCCCGCATGGGCTAGTGTCTCCTCAAATAAAAAGGTTCCTGTTACAAACTATGCAGGGACTCAGCACAGATTGGATAACATTCTGGTTGAAGCTATAACGGTGTGTGTTTCATCTGAAAACCATTGAAACCACCTATTTTCAGACCCAAGCGTAACGTATGTGTTGTTGATTTGCAGTCTTTCAACTCACGGTCTGGGGTTTCTTACCAGTCAATCATGAAATACTTAATCAAAAAATACCCTTCAATGGAACTTGACAAGAAGAAGTTTCTTATCAAAAAAGCAATGAAGAAGCAGTTGGGGAATGGTGCTATTAAGCAGGTAGTACTTGTTTTATTTATTCAATTAGTTTTAGTTGAATAATAGTTGACAATTCAGTGGTCGTCATTATGTTTTTGTGTATTTGTGACACACAGTTGAAGGGTAAAGGCCTCTCTGGAACCTTTGCCATTGGAAAAGTGGCACCATCATCAAAGGTAGGTTTTAGGGGGGGCGCGGTGGCGCAGCGGTTAAGCACTGCATAGAGTTTGCATGTTCTCCCCGTGTCTGTATTGGTCTTCTCCAGTTACTCCGGTTTCCCCTATCACTAAAAACACATATTTATGAATGTGTGTGGTTGGTTGTGGTCTGAGGGGTCAATGGCGCAAATATGCAGCCTCCAGGGCAGCTGTGGCTGCTACTAAGTATGGCATGAATGTTAATTGCTCCATGTAAAGCGCTTCGTGACCATGTCGTTATACAAATAACATACTTCTCACTGTAGAACTCTAAATTTGCAGTCATTGTGTAATGTCCTGTATGTCCATTTCAGAAAACGTCACAGAACACAGAGTCTCTGGAGATGCACTGCCGCTCATCATCACACGACTATGTGAGCCCAAGGAAGCATCCTTTGGTCTTATCAAGAAATACTTGATGCAACACTTTCCGGCTCTCAATATAGAGAAAAGGTACTGCTTGAATACAGTTTATTAATATTAGGTAAATGGATACATTATTGGTGAAGATTTACCATTAATGTTTTGTTTTTTTAACCAGGCTCTGCCTCCAAATATCCCAATTGGAGATAAATAAGATCACCTGTGTTAACTATTCAGCGCAGTCCTTTTTTTAAATGAAATGTCTTTTGTGAAATTGTATGCTTTCAGACCTGATATTCTTAAGGCAGCTTTGGGGAGATCAATAGAAAAAGGCCAAGTGGAGCAGATTACTGGGAAAGGAGCTTGTGGAACATTTCAGGTATGCATTTTTTCAATAAAACTTTTTTTTTTTTTTTTCCGCTTTTGTATTAATATTTTAATGACTCCTCTCTACAGCTGAAGCGTTCTGGCAACCAAATCCAGTTGAAAGGTAGCACCTTGGATGACGCCATTGTTGCTGCGATAACTGCTATGAATGAACCGAAGACCTGCAGCACTACCATTCTACGCAGACACCTCTTAGACGTCAACAAGGACCGGAAGGAGCATATACTAGGTAGCAATAACTGTACTTTTCCCTTGCAACTGATTCACATTTAATTAATATGTGGCTGTTTGAGATTGAAATTAAATCGTTTGTTTTGTTTAGTGACTTCTCTGAGGAGGACTCTGACAAAGTGCAAAGTACTCGGCTGGATGGAGCAGATCACTGGTCACGGCTTCACAGGAACATACCGGCTTTCATTCCCCTACTACCCTGGGTACGTGTTGTGTTTTGTCTGTATGGCAAATCATTTGTAAAAACTAACCAATAGTATCCTATGCAGTCCTACAATTCTGTATCCAGACCGGTTTAAAGATCTTGAAAAACCTGCAGCACCAAAACGAAGGAAGGCAAGGTCGGATGACGAGTCAGAGGAATCGGAAGAGTCTGAGGAAGAGGAGTCAGAAGATGAAGCTCCAGTCCGCAGCCGGTGGGTACCATTTTTTTATTTTTTTTTATATCTGTATGTGAGACATGTATCAATATAGATGGCGTAAATGCGAATGGCTATTTAACTATTCTATTTAACTACCAGGGAACAGCTTTAACATAATTTTCAATGCCTCTGTAAAAAGAAAATACCATCTCCTTATTGTTATCAGAATAAAAGCTTTAGTTTTATGCTAAATATGATCACATTTTGTTGAGGAGGGGGGGCTGTTTAGTGATTGTCTTAGGCCGAGGGGAAAAGGAACAGCAGGTATACTAGTTAAGATTTTAGTTTTATGTAGGTTAAATCTATGTTACTCAAAATTAATCTATTTTTTTTATGTTGGTTGCTTTAGAAGTAAGAGACCTCCACCCAAGGCGCGGCGTCCACCACCAAGTAAATCTCGAAGTGCTGGTCGATCGAAATCTAGAGGCGGCAAGTCATCTCCAGTTAAGAAAGTGGCATCATCTAAGAAAGTGGCAAGCAAACCAGCATCCTCCAAAAAAGGATCTACGCCTGCAAAAAAAGCCACTCCTGTGAAGAAAGCCGCTCCTGCTAAAAAGCCCAAAACTCCAGCCGTAAAAAAGATGGCAAGCCGAGCAGCCAAACGACCACCACCCAAAGATTTGTCTTCAGATGAGGAAGAAGAGGAGGAAGAGGAGGAGGAGGAGGAGGAGGAAGAAGAGGAAGTTGTCCCAAAGAAGGCAGCAAAAGGCAGGTCCAGCCGGTCAAAACCAGAAGAATCTCCAGCGCCTCCAGCTAAAAAACAGGCCACCAAAAGTAATTCCCGAGCTACATCTAAACGGTCCAAGCTTGTGGCCAAAAAGGGGTCAAAGAGTAGCGCTCAGTCTGCTCGGAAGTCCAAACGTGGCAGACGCTAAACTTCCATAGCAGTTTGCATATGTTTTTTTATTGGTTACTGCCTTTTTTAAAGAGGCAGCAGTTTTTTATTTCTATTTTAGAGTAGTTTCATTTTTTAAGTTGGCTGTACATTGAGAGTTTCCAGTGTTTTTTAATCTCTGTGTGTAGAAAGCTCAGTTAGTTCTATTAAAAAGGTATGAACAGATGGAGAAAACTTAGCCAGATCGACATGTAACTAGAGACACGTAGTTACTTCTGTTTTTATACTTCCTCCTCATAACCCCATAGTTGTAAGCAGCGCCCCATAGGAATTAGTTTTCACTGGGAAATTTCCTTTCCATTTTCTCTTTAATTGTTCAAATATTTTAATTATATTTTATGGTTTAATGCATTTTGTAAAAGCATTGAATGATTTTGCCTTACGTGCTTATATTTAAAACAATTACCCTTTGAAAAGATTTGTGCCTGCAGGTGCCAGGTCATTGACTTCTGAAGTCAGTATTAACTTTAAAATGTGGCTTTGAGGAAATGTCTTTTTGATATGTGTGTGAACATAAAGATTTCATTTCATTGGATCACTAGAAATTTGAGAAATGTGTCTTGTAAGAAAAAAAGAGAAGGAAGTCAAGAGCTTAAGATGTACACTCTGCATGCATGTATTCCCTGTGTTGTTAAGCTTTTTTCTCTCAAGTCATTAATAAATGGCTATATTTGTAACTTTTGTCCATTATTCAGGGATGTTGCATGGCGCATTTTATTTACCTAATGACTTACGGGAGCCTTTGACTGCTAATAAATATTTCTGCTAGACTTACTCATAAGGAAAATTGTGGTATAAAAGTTGAAGCGCTCTGTTGCAGTGTTTTACAAAATTACTACTTTTACAACCTTGAAGTGTAGCCTCAGAAATCTAATTTATTCCAGGAAAGAAAACTGGATTCATAGGCATAGTGGTTGCCAAATTACGGGCCCCTAAACCATATTGTGTATTTATTTGGAGAGGGACAGTGTATATTAATATCAGCATTCTTTTTATTAATCATGATTAATGTTTTTAATTAATCATTATAATTGTGTTTTGTTTTATTGCTTGATGGAGTATAGTTTTAAGAGCGTGGGTCCCGGCCTGCATAGTTTAGTGCGGAGAGTCACTGGGCGGGACGCATTTCGCAATACCGAGGAATGTGTGGAGGAGCAATCTGGGATAGACCGGTTGGAGCTACAGTATATGTTGTATCTTTCTCGGAGTAGTGTAACCTGTAATCCTCACATTTCCTAATCATGTAAAACAACTAGTCGGTTAGCTACAGGTTTTCTAAGCCCGTGTTCAGTGCGTGAAGCCCCGCCTCCGGCCCACGGCAGAAGCGCACACCTGGTCCCGTATCAGTGGCAGGTTCAGGCGAGGACCGAGGGAGCGACTCTGGCTGGGGGAACGAAGTCGGAACTAGAGTAGAAGTAGAGAAAGCAGCTACTACCAGCCTTGGGGATTTTGTTTTGTTTTTTCCTTAAGTTGCTGAGCTCTGCAGGTTAGTGGACTTGTGTCAAAGTCTGAAAAGTTTTGGTTTCATATGAGTAACACTGGCTGCAGTTGTAGTCTATGCCAGAAACGGGCCGGCACGATTAAAATTGGATGCCTGCATATTGCCTTTACAGTTTGACGCTCGTTAACAGAGAGTGAGCATTTTGACAATTGTATGTGTTTATTATTGCTGAAACCGCTTTCAGTGTGGCATACGCACGTTGTAGGATTATTAACCTGTCTTTCTTACTCTTTTGGAATTACTTAGTTGTTGACTTTGCGGTCACTGTTTCTTCTCTTGGGATAAGCCACAGCAAAGAACAGCATGGAGGAGGCATCAGGCAGAGAAGATGGCACAGTCACACGCACAGCTGAGGTAGGAAAAAATACTCATCCGTCCTTTCATTCATATCCCAACCTTCCAGTCAATCATTCATTCAGTTGTAACATGTTCTTTATGTTAAGTATGTCGGGTCATTTCCTGTGGATGACCACTGTTTGGATGATCAAATTGAGCAACTGCACACACAGCTAAAATATTTTAAGGTGAGTCACGTAACTTATACGTTGTTGTGTACCTCACATTACACTGCATTTGTCTCCCAACAGACATGCAAACCAAAAAGGCTAGTGTCATTGAAATTCTCCATAAAAGGAGTGAAAATATATGACGAGGATGAAACTGTAAGTAGTGTTTTTTTTGTTTTTTTTTTAAGTTGACACTTTCATTGAGTGAATTGTGTTAAGTTTGTGGCACTGTCCCACCTGCAGACTCTCCTGATGGCACATGCACTTCGCAGAGTGTCTCTTTCCACCGCGCGGCCCACAGATTCCCAGTTTGCGTTTGTGTCCCACAACCCTGGAAGAATTGAGACACAACTCTACTGTCATGTCTTCAAAGCACGGCACGCCAGAGCTGTAAGACGATGTTTATTCTGCTACCATACAAATATTTTGAATGGCTGCATTTTAGCAACAATATACATAAGTGTACAGCATTTGGCAAAGTGATGTACTATGAAAGCCTTAATCTCTGCTTAATAGGCCCAGTTCCTGAACCTGCTCTTGTGCAGATGTTTCCAGCTGGTGTATTTGGAGAAACATCCAGAGGAGGCTCAGCAGGACTCTGCCGGCTCTGCCCCGCGCCGAAACCCGTCCCTCCTCAACCATGGCTTCCCCCTCAGTGTCAGTGCCCTGGTGTCCTTCAGAAGAGCACCCTTTAGAGGGTGGCTGCCAGGAGCACAGGTATTCTTACTTTCTCATATTTTAGATACAATTATACTGTTTTAACTATTTGCCATACATACAGCATTACACAAAACAAGATAATGGAGTGAATGAAAAATGGTCCCTAAAGAATCTTCTTGGGTGACTAATGTCTTGTGAAAAGAGCTATATATTTTTCATTATATTTCCCCACCCGTTATTTAAATACTTGTTTAATTGTGCATGGATAGAAGTGTGGGCATCTCTGCTGATTTTGTTTAGGTTTTTAATTTTTTGTGGATATGGACCAGCAATAGCACAAAAATGTTTCTGCAGTTGGTATCAAAATGAACACCGTAACATTTCTTTGCTGTTTAGAAGCATCATAAATCCTTTGATGACCAGCAGAGCAGCCAGGATGAAGTCTTCGCCTCGTCCCCTTCACTGGTGCGCAAGAAAGCTATCCGAACCAAAGTCCTGCACTCCGGGGCATACCGCTCCTTCACTTTCACCCCTCTCAAACAGCGCACGGTACAGGAGCAACTAAAACATCACCAGGTGGGCCAGCTGTTCAGAAGGCGCTCTCGAGGTTCAAGGAGTTGATTAGGTAACGCAAAGATAGATGATGATAGATGATGGGCTGCACTTTTGATTGGTGTGACCTCACTTTAGTCCACAAGAAGGGATTTTAAAAAAGATTTGGGATCCCTTATTCACTTGCTTAAATTTCAGTCATCATGATGGTGTGGTTTGTATAGAGGGAATTTGTTTTTTGTTTTTTGACACGGATTTAGAGGTACACAGTTAATATAAATTTATCACAACAATGATTAGTGTATTGGCTCTGCTTCATTTGTTTGTTTCTACTATAGCGCATCCATACATTTGTCTCTTCTATACATTTTTCAATATTCTTTCTCAATATTGTCTGCTCCAATGGAAACAGCAGAGGCACAAGAGGCCCCTGCTCGGAGGAGGTCTCGAGCCCCGAGCCTGGCCGAGACAGAAGAAGCACTGGCCCAGGCGGTGTGGTGTTGGGCTGGAATCGCAACGTGAGTACTACCACACATGTAAGGCTTTAACTCGGAGTACACCTGCGCAAGAATTTGGCAACACCTGTTTTTCAAGGCTTGGTCTTTAGGCTTTTTATCCGCTGCTATGGATTATCCTAATGCTTTAGTGGCAGGACATTTTCGATATGGCTCTACTTTTGACTCGGTGGGGTCACTGGTGCTAAAGACAGGGAAAGGGGCAGCCTCCATAAATGCATCACGCAATACAAAAAATATACCCTATACCCTTTTTCCATTCATATTTGTGGGAACTGTATTCCTTCTTTACTCCAAAAATATTTTGGGTGAGATTACACACACACAAAGCTCTTAAGACCACCGGAAATCTTGAACCACTGCTCTTAATGGTGTTACACTGAATTAATGGAAACTAATTCCCAACCATAAAATTCCAGTTTCCAGATGTTATTTTGTAAAAGCTGTTTAAAAAGAAAACCGGTCTGTTTGCAAAAGCAGTACTTAAGGTATATATATATTTTTTCCAGTTATGAGCTTTCTTTTCTGCAGTGATAGCAGCTACTCACTCCTGGCAGACGATGTATTGGGAGCATATCTTTTGTGTCCACATCCTAAAAAAAAAAAAGTGGCTCTCTGATTATTCGCTTTCCCTCTGGACTTGTCACTCACCTCATAGAAAATACACGGAAAGGAAAGTTCCTGCTTGAGGTAACACACTTTTGTTTTATGTTATTCATTTTTAAATGCATAAATGATTGACGTTGTGCTGCTTTAACAGAAATGTAAGCTGGAGTTTAGTTCATTGGCTGAACTAATTGAGCACTACACAGAGACTGTGGATGAGCTGCCTTGCCTGCTAAACTGTGCCCGAGTAAACCACTGTTATGAGTGGGAGGAAGATGCCAGCAAACCAAAACAAGCTGTTAAAACGCCAAACAATCTCAACAAAACAAGAATGAAAAGTACCCACTTAAGAGCTTGAGTTGGAAACTGAACTGCTACATAGTGCTTTGACTGAACATTGTGTTTGTTGTTATTTGCATGTCTCACTACTGGTATGGGGGATCTTGTTGGTGGTGTACCTGTGTGTCATTATTTTCACAAAATACCTTAAAAAGGGCACTTTTTTATCAAATGCTGCTTTTATTTCAGTATTTTAAGTCTGTTTTGTACGTTTTAGAGGCAGTACTTGTATGTTATGTCTTACCAATACTACTTACTGTGCTGCTTTAACCAGCATTTTTTTTATCTGCTGTGTGTGCAAATATAATATATGTTTCAATTGCTAACAGCTCGTCTGTTTTATGTACTGTACATCTTTGACATCCTTAAAGAGATAATGTAACAATCTCCCTTCTGCTGGCAGACAGACCTGAGAAATTTTAAATACTGACTATAGGGGAATGATTTAAACTCTAGAGGTCTTTTAGGATGTTTTTCAATTTGATCAGTAACAAAAGAAAGCATTTTATCTATTATTTGGTCGGGACAGTGCGTGTTAATGACCACACATGTATGTAAACACACCACACCAGATTTTAGTCATGGGCTAAATTCAATCTGTCCTACTACACTCATACTCTCATTCACACTCTCACTCATCCTGGCCTATTGTACAAGTTTTTACAGACAGGGGAGGAACATGCAACTCCAGACAGGCCCCTGCCGGGGTTTGGATCCACCTTCTTGCTGTGAAGCTCAAGCACTAACCGGTGCACCACTGTGCTATCAGCAATAGAAATCTATACTGTACAACCCAATAGCCTAAATAACCTCTGAAATTTAACCATAAAGAGCCAGGAATCCTGTGGCACCACTATCAAGACAACAGCTAATGATAATGTAATAAAATATGTTACAGACTACACATAGCCTACAAAAAGGAACATTACGCAAGGGCTAGATTGAAGGCTGGTTGGTAGGCCTATGCTATGTTGATGGAGCAGTCACCCTATTAACCTTAATGCTACACTGAACTGCAATATCAAAAGCACTGTAATATCAGTAAATCATATTCAACTGGTTGTTTTCAGGCTTTAGAATGTGATGTCACAGGATCCAGTGGGGGGCCAGTTTTTCCTATTAAATGCATTACACTTTCACAAGTCATATAACGAAAATGTATGAATTGCACAATTAACATCAGTCAATGGTCCATGATCTCTCTGTGCAAGACCAAACATTTCCTCAAAAACAAAATAATTTTACCTCTATAAAATATTATTGGCCTTTAGAACGCTGTGATGTCACCTGAAACCCAGCAATAGCCTAAGCCTAAATTACACAGTTGTGCCGATAGGGGTCGCCCCGCCCACACCTGTACTGCGGGCAGGTGCGAGTTTATGGTTGCTAAGCAATTTACCAACGCCATGGGAAAATAAGGAGAGTGACCGGTGTCTTGTAGCCAACTCGAACTTTGTCATTAACTTCACTGGTGGCTTCTGTAGGGGAATGTAAATATTTTTGCAGCATAGGACTGCTATGACCAGTAGAGAGATGGGGTCCGAGTCTGTCAAAGTGGTCGTGCGCTGTCGGCCGCTAAATGACCGCGAAAGGGCCTTTCAGTCCAAGGTGGTGTTGTCCATGGATCTGGAGCGCTGTCAGTGTTTTATAGTGAAACCCGGTGTCGTGGACGAGCCTCCTAAACAGTTCACATTTGATGGGACTTACTTTACCGACCACACCACTGAGCAAATGTACAACGAGATCGCGTATCCCTTGGTCGAGGTAAGCATGGCATACTTTGAAATTAGTTTTCAAAACAAAACCAAGCAGCTAACTTACCACAGGACATTAACGTAGACTATTTCTAATGACAGCGAAACCTCATAATTTACTTAACAGCTTTAACCATTTGTGACCAGGTCAATTTGTTTTTTGTTTTTCTTATAGGGGGTCACTGAAGGCTACAATGGCACAATCTTTGCCTATGGGCAGACTGGAAGTGGCAAATCCTTCACGATGCAGGGCACAGCAGAACCTGTGTGTCAAAAAGGGGTCATTCCACGGGCTTTTGAGCACGTGTTTGAAACTATTCAAGTAGGTCACAACCAGAGGCGGGCAGTACTCTGTTACATTTACTCAAGTGCATCTACTTGGGTAAAAATAAAATAGCTTGGGCCTACTCATTCCACAGTGGGTAAATCTGGCAAACGCGTCATGTTGACACATAAAAAATATTTTCTGGAAATAGCCTACTAGGATTTTTACATAATTTCATATTTAGTTTCTCAGAATTTATGTCACTAGTGGATCATAATTTAGACACTCAAACAGTTACTCAGTACTCACAAATAATTTCAAAGTAAAGTTACTCTTACTTGAGGGAATGTTATAGCTACTCTACCCACCTCTGGTCACAACTGGTATTTGTGGAAAAAGCCCAGAACCATTCAAAAGTGCAACTGTTTATGTTTTAACTAGTGTGCAGAAAACACCAAATTCCTGGTGAGGGCCTCATACTTGGAGATTTACAATGAAGAAATAAGGGATCTCTTGGGAAGTGAAACCAAAAGCAAATTAGAGGTAATTTCTTTTTATTATTATTATATTCCAGATCCACAAATGCTTGCCAGCTGTAATATGAACAAAATAATAACTGACAATCAACTTAACATTGATTTACATATAACTCGCAAAATACATGAATGTTTTTAATGCCAAATTGTGAAAGTTGTTGAAGCCATTTACAGTATCTCTCATGCATGTATATGACCAGAGCTGCCATCCACGGCCCATCACCATGCCCTGTTTTGTGTTTGTTGTTTGTTTAACATGGTTGAGCTCTGTTGTAGTTGAAGGAGCACCCGGAGCGTGGCGTGTACGCTCGGGACCTCTCCATGCACACAGTGCACAGTGTGGGGGAATGTGAGGCCGTCCTGGAGCAGGGCTGGAGGAACAGAGCTGTAGCATACACACTGATGAACAAAGACTCTTCCCGGTCACACTCCATCTTCACCATCCATCTGGAGATCTGCAGCACTGGTGAAGAGTACAGAGCTTTATGACATTTTTGTGGACAGTTGTGGCCTTTGAAATAGATAATAAAAATAATAATAATAATAAAAAGGTGTCTCTTAAAACAGTAGAACTCATACCTCACATCTCTTATATTAAGTTAGTTTTTTCCTTGTGATTTAAGATGTATTGACCATAACATTGAATAACATTTTTAATCCTTAGAATACAGCAAGGAACTGGTAATGCTCTTTATATCTAATGCATTAGTGTAAATGTCAGTTGTTAACAGAAGATTACTTCAGTAACAATTAAAAGCTTGTTTAAAAAACTGTATAACAATCTTTTTGCAAAAATAAATGATTTCTTCTCTTTTGTATTCGCTTCTCACCTTAGATGAAAATGGACATAGCCATCTGCGAGCCGGGAAACTAAACCTGGTGGATTTGGCAGGGAGTGAGCGTCAGTCCAAAACCGGTGCTACTGGCGAGCGCCTCCGTGAAGCCACCAAGATCAACCTGTCCTTATCTGCTCTGGGCAACGTAATCTCAGCACTAGTGGACGGGCGCTCCAAGTATATCCCCTACAGGGACTCCAAACTCACCCGACTGCTCCAGGACTCTCTCGGGGGCAACACTCGCACCCTTATGATTGCCTGTCTGTCTCCAGCCGACTACAACTATGAAGAGACTTTGAGCACACTGAGATATGCAAATCGGGCCAAGTGCATTCAGAACAAACCTAGGATTAATGAAGACCCCAAAGATGCCCTCCTCAGACAGTATCAAGAGGAGATCAAAAAGTTGAAGGCAATTGTCTCAGGCCAACTGGGAACAACTAACCTAACAGGTGACGGGTACATTATTATGTCCATAATAATAGTGGATAATACTGTAAGACTTTATTGAGCTCACAATGGACAAATTCACTTGTTCCAGCAGCTCTCAAGAAACACTCAGGGGGTGCAAAATAGACAGGAAATGTGCAATCAAGTAATAGTAACTAGAGGTATTATGTAAATACATATAATAATAAAAAAGGAAACAGTATTGGTATTTTTGGCTCAAGGACTAGAAATTGTAGTCGTAGTTTTTTACCAGAAATACTGTACCTGAATGTCCCTTGGAAACCTAACTACTTGCAAATAAGTAAACATATCCTAGCTGTTCCTGCCACATTATCAAGCTTTCTATAGAAATATAGTTATTTGGAAGTTTCGGGTTCATCTGTAGACTCTTGTTTAGAGAAACGGTTGTGCTTTTATACAGAGAGCTGAAGGTGTAATTTACTCTTTTATCTTTCAGGTCTGTTGACTGCTCAGTCTGTGGCGTCTTCAGTCTCTTCGAAGCCCCTGTCCACTGTAACAGAAGTCGATAAAGAGAAGATTAAAGAGGCACTTAAACTTTTCCTGTTAACACTCCACTCTACATGCTCTTAGTGGGAGCACAGTGATTTATGGTTCTCTGTGTGCTTTCTTTCTCAACAGGAGTATGAGGGAAGGCTTGCCAAGTTGCAGGCTGAATACAATGCAGAGCAGGAATCCAAGGCAAAGCTGCAGGAAGACATCACTGCTCTAAGATTTTCCCTCGAGTCAAAGCTGTCTGACCTAGAGAACGCTCAGGCCACTAGGGGGAGCTCTGAGGCAACAAATGGTACAAATTGTTCTTCTGCCATCCTAAAAATGAGCTGTGTGCACGCAGTATTTATTTAGCTGTATTTTTTTTAACAGTCTGTGGTACATGTCTTGTCTCTTGTCTCGAGAGTATGTGTATAGTAGCAGTAGTAGTAATAGCCACATTTGTCATAAAAAAGGGAAAAAAAAGAAGTTGCACAGATTTACCGCACTAATACTCTAAAAATACACTGTGCTATTGTATAATTTCTGGGCTGGACTGGCATCGTTACATTTTCACATCAGTATCATGCTAGAATGCTTTACACGCATAGATGTGTCATGAAAGACAAACGAAAGATTTGTTAAATTAATTCGTGTTTTCCATCTAGTGAGTTCCCGCAGCAATAAGTTGATTTCTGTGGAAGACAACAAGGAAGACAACAGGGTGGAGCCCAGCATTGTCACTATGGTACACCCCACATTTACACTTCTCAAGTTCTAAACTCAGCTGTAACTTTTTGTAATTTTTTTTATTGGTTATAGAAGGATGCTAAAAGCCAAAGTGCTGTAGTGGATGAGTCTGCTGCTGAGGATGGAATAATTTCAGATGGAGAGTCTCTAAAAATCTCAACAACACAAATTCAGGACCAGAAAGACATTATGGAGAGGTGTGCACAAACAAAACTTTAAGTAACAATTTACTTTATCTATCGTTATTGTGTGAATTCAATTGCTTATCTAAGGAAAAGACAAAGTTTGATTAAATGAAGATAATGTAAATTTTAGTTGATGACATCATTATAATTTCAATAATATTTTCTCTCACAATCACACAACACATTGTGTCTTCTGCACTGCTAGGCTGCAGCTGTTGGAGCAGGCAGTGGTTGGAGGAGAGCAGGTCCAAAATCAGGAGTTCAAGCGGAGGCACCAACTGCGGAAAAAATTTGCCGACCAAAGACAAGTCCAGCTGATTCAGGCTTTGTCTGAGAACAGTGAGGAGAGTGAAAATGTGCTGTTCAATGTCTACAACTCCATTCAGGAAGAGGTTCATGCTAAAAGCCAAATGTTGGTCCAAGTTCAGGGAAAGGTGAGTAAATCAATAATTGGATTCACGTATATTTGAATTGGTGAAAACGATTTATGTATATAAACTGACTTTTTTAGTGATTACCAAAAGTAACTATAGCTTTCTAAATGGCGATGAAGGACCAGCCAGAATCCTATGGTAGAATCGTACATAGATAGATAGATAGATAGTTTGGTGTTTTGTATTAAATAACAGTATTCTTATTATCTATTTATTATTCAGCTCAAAGCAGCTAAACTGGAGATTCGTGACCTCCAGGCAGAGTTTGAGGCGGAGAGGGATGACTATTTGGCCACCATCCGCCGTCTGGAGCGGGATGGGCAACTCATGCAGAGTCTGTTGGAGCGCATGGTGCAACTGGTGAGACGGGACTGTAACTACAGCAATCTGGACCGCATGAAGAAAGATGCCGTATGGGATGAAGAGAGCACCACCTGGAGGCTGCCAGATGTCACAGTGCAGAAAACAACACTGCCTTCAGGCAAGATAAATTAGGTAGTGGGAGGGTGAAGATATGATCTATTGATTGCAGTGAGGTACTTTTAATCAATTGAAGAATTAAGCACTTTTTGTTCATTGAAAAGGTTTTCAAAAAGTAGTCATCTGTTGTTTTTAGAACTGAATATATTTACAAGATCTGTAGCCATTACTCGATTTGAGTTTGCAAAATAGAGCTATAGAAACGTCTTGAATGAGAGGAGAAACACGTAAAATTCCAAAAACAACTCATGGCAACAATGGCTACTTTGAGTGAAACGTTTAATGCAGTGGGTGCAAAGTTTGTCATTTCAAAATAAATTTTTAGTCTCGTTTACAAGTTATTTAAAGGCTAATGTATAATGAGTGAATTATAGTGAGCAAAAATGAATTTAGTTTATTCCCCAACTTCAGTTTCATTGTATATTTTCCTCACTTTCTAATTAACAGCTATCCCTCAAAAATTGCCAACCCGTAGAGGCTCTTCTGCTGGTTTAGAAGAGGTGAGTTTACAAAATGTAAAAATAAAACTTTTTGACATTTGTATACTATTTTTAATCAAATGTGTTACCATTGTTCTGTGATTTAGCATGAAGAAGAGGACAGGTTTAAAGAAATGCTCAACCATAGTGACAGTGAGAACATCGCCAATAGTTACTTCAAATCCAAAAGAACAACTCAACTCCTAGGAGGGGAACCAAGTAAGGGGCACGGTAAGACCTACAGGAAGTGAGATCTCCTTTTGATGTAATAGTATATGTTGATTGATACACACAGCAGTTTAGGGAATACTCCTTTTGTTATCCCTAAATACATATGTTATCAGGTACTAAAATAAAAATAATCTTCACTAAGGTTTACATAGAGGCTGTATCTTTCTATTGGCCTAAACGTTATGATTTTCTTTCTTGTCACTCTGACCCCTCCATATTTTAAATATACAAATACATGTTTAATTATTATTGTGGGGTAATCAGTTCAAATAGAAAATATATGTTTTAATTATTAAAAGAGGTCTCCAAACTTTGTCAAGTCACCATATGTTGCCTGCTGTTTTAAACTAAAGAAGCTGTATGTTTTTTCTAGTCGTCCACTCCATGGCCCTCTATAATGGGATATCTCAGCTGAGTCTGAGCGGCTCTCCGGTGAACTCATCCGTAAGTCCGGACTCTGTGATGCCCCGGCCCTTTCGTCTGGAATCTCTGGATGTCTCTGTCTCCAATGGTAAAGCACGCCGGAAAAAGGGAAAATCACACATCTAAAGCTTTATCTGAAGGCTCAATTTGGTCACGTAATCTGCTGAATTTGTGGCATTTTAAATAAAGTTAAATCATGAACAAAGTTAAATCGTTTAAATTAATACAATGTGTTTCTTTTTAAACTGTGAAAAAGGATGTCTAAATGAGTGGCAAATATTTTGTTATTTTACATACTTTGAATTTGCACATCTGTTAATAAACTGGTACATTTCTTCTTGCATTTGACCATCTATATTCAAATTATTTATTTACAAATGGGTGGAGCCTATTGACATGCTGTGTGACAGACTTGACTCGACATATGACCCGTGTGGTCTAATTTACAGGTGTGTATGTTACATATGAGCTTAACAAACTATCTTTATCTCAGCTGTGAAATTTGATCATTGAAATTGGTTCGTGCTAAAGATTAAAGTATCGGCTACAGGTATGCTTTGTTTTGAACCTAAATCACTTCTTGAAACGTCAAATATTTTTTAATTCAAATAGCCACAAACAAGTGTTTTTCTTCCTACAGTCCCAAGACCTGATACAATTCAGAACGTTTTCAGACCTTTTATTTTCTTCTAGTTTATTATGTGTTCACTTGGTACTACAGTCATATACTGTAAATATGTGTTCCAATGATAAATATTATACACTGATTGCCATTCTACATATAAAGTAGAACTGTAAAATGTTTTGGGGATAAATATGAGCATAGAACAAAAATGTAATTGTGAAGAAAGCAGACTTTGTATTGCTCTCCATGATGTTTGTGAACATGCATAAAAATGTGGGTCTGTGGAAATTCTATTCATTGTCCATAATACAGAAAGGTACAGCCACTGTGTTTTTGTTTGTTTTTTGTTGTTTTTTTAAAACTAAAAATTAAAGGCATCAGACGAATAATAATTTAGTATTAAATGGTGGGTATGTACATTCCCTGAACCCACTGTCGAAGGAGAGGTCAACCAACAGAAACCACTAAATCATCAATCATCTGCTCTTTTATACAACTTGATTAACCACCAGTCCAATTTCACACAAGGGCAGAGGCCAAGTTGTGGCCTGATTTCTTTGTCCATTGTTTATTATGGCTTGACCAACCGAAGTTGTATCAATTTCCAAATTTGACACCATCATTGGCTGGATTGTGGACACAGTAGACACAGACTCTGCCTCTGCCACATGAGCCCCCTGCCAATCGGCTACACAAATCATCTGTGCTAAAGCGAATGATCCGCCAACGCAATCATTTGGTGCCAATAAGACTGTTGCATAAACTCATTCAATAGAAGGAATTAGAGGTATAAAAGGATATAAACATAAGAAAGTAAAGGTTAACTGTTGGGGTAACAGGCTCAAGATAATCAGATACTGAAATAAAAGCTGCGTGAGCTGCATCACCCGAGTGCACTGTAAGATGAGTAGTACTGTGACGGATCCCCTGACTGAATGCTTACACAAAGGGCAGCATTGTCATAGATGCCTTTGTTGAAGCAAGCATTTTTAAAACAACTTAAATAATAAGTTAGATTTAAAATGGTACTTAAAGAATTAAAAATGACACTGTAAAGTAAAAGTAAAATGCATATATGCCTTGTCAATGGAACACAAATCTAGCACTCATTCACAGAGGTATACCTCAAGCAAAAGCCAAATGTTAAATGTTACATCCAATGAATTCATTGAAGTAGTGCAAAGTGTTTTTAAGGACTGTACTTAAAATGTCAGGGTTACCAGTATCAGTGCAATTTGTCTAGCAGCAAATCTGAGGCGTTGCGTTCTGTATGGTAGGCACTTTGTGAGAGGGTGAAGCAGAGCAGCAAAAAATTCAACAGTAAATTTAAGAAAACGATCATGTAGAGATATACTTTACACAAGTAATTTTAACTCACTAAATGTAAAAGTATGTTAAAATGCCTGGCAGAAAAATCATTGCTTGTGTTTTGTGCCCACGTTACGACTGTCAGATATTTAGATTGTTGCTTATTAGTCATAGTATTTATAATACCAAAAGCTAATTCAAATTGAAACTCTAAACATTTTATTTCCTTTTTTGCTGTTTCAGAAATTATTTATTGTCATTTGTGCGGGTGTTTGCCCTTAGGGCTTTACCTATCCTCTTAGCTTTGTTATATACCTATGCCAAAGTGCCAAGTGCCAAATCCTTTAATCTGATGGACCTCCTCCTGAGCACAATCCATGTAAACAAACAGGCAACGTCTTTAATTAGTCTTTGAGCAGACCCAGTTTCCTCAGGGCCTCTCTTCTGTCAGCGCCCATCCCAGGGACCACCATCGCTGTATATCCCACTGCACTGGGCGGTTTGATGGCTGTGGGTGGGGCTGTGTTTGGTCCTTTGGAAGACTTGGATGGGGCTTGAGGGTGTGGTTCATTCTTGTGGATGTTTGGGGGACCAGTTATTCTATTGGCCTGAATGTTGTGCGTGGTAGAGCCTTGTTCAATGCGGGATGAGTGGTGGAAGCTGGCACTGCTGTAGAGACCTCTGCTCTTGGGCTCTGCAGGCAAACGGGTGACGCAGAAAGACGGGCTCCTCGTTGGGTTGTTGTTAGAGGAAGGTTTCATGAATCGACTTTGAGCTGGGCCCAGACCGTTCTGAACTTTAGATGTTGACGTTTCGTTTGCCTCTTTGATGAGGCCTAGTTTTTGAAGAGCTTGGTGTCGCACAGCTTCAGGATTTGGCGTACGTTTGACACTGAATGACTGGCTTGAACTTACTGTGGTTTGTGCCTTAGATGATGGACTATCAGATACTTTTTTAGGTTTAGGGAGCACCGCTGGGGGATGGTCCGTGATTGGGAAAACTCAGGGTGAAATCGGTCAAATCTTGATATTATATTATTTTGAATGGGACCATTATCTCTTGTAGAGGTTGGCCGGTGATCAGACTCCAAGGTATGGTCCACCGTAGGACATAGTGGTGTCTTCTTTTCCGATGCATTCTTTCTCAGATAAACAAGAGCATCATACGACAGAGGGCCTCTTTGTAGAGAATTGTCTGGTGCCTTATCCGACTGCTGTTGTGTTTTGGATGGGATCATAACATTGACTTCTAGTGGGACTGGGGATGCTCTGCACGGTGGGAGACTTTAGAGTTGACCTCTTTAGTTGAAATTTTGGATGTAGGTTCGAGACCATGGTTCCTTTTAGAAGTGACACTTGGTTTAACTGCAGCTGTCAATGGCTGGGTACAGTTCGCTATGACAAAGGGTGTTGGTACAAGGTAGCTTGGTTTGGCATGTTTGTCAGCATCTTTCTTGAGAGGATGCTTGATTGTTTCTTTCTGTTCACCTAAAAGACATAAAAGAGTTGTTAAACTGGCCTATCTTATCTCGTCAGGGATGCGTTCACACGTTTTCCTTTGGGGTAGCCAACGAGCACTTAATTAAGTGGCACCCGAGGATAACAACAAGCCCCTCCCAGGCTTTAAGGCTTTAAGTAATTTGAATATTGAACAATTTCTTCATAATTCTTACAGAATGTAGTTTTGTGCTTACTCACTTTTGGATGTGGTCCTGTTGAAGGAGGCGGCTAGTTCAGCCTGTTTGCTAGCCACAATCCCAGCTGCAGGTTTTTGTTCATTTTCATCATTTGAGAGTCCACTGTCATCCTCTGTGTCCAGGGAGTCAATGGTTTCTTCCAAAAACATCAGGCAAGCCTTCTCCTCAGCGGAAAGATGCTCCAGGCTGTCATCACTCTGAAACAAATAAAATATAAGTTGTTTAAGCAGCACTTTATCATGTTTACAACATATGGCACTTAATATAATTGGGCTTCAGACCAATATCAAGAGTTAGTTTTTGACTCTTTGACTATGTGATTGGATTAAATGCATAGAATAAGTGAACCTGCTTGAAAAGTGAAGTACACTATATATATATATATATGTATAACAGATTTTTTTTAAACACAATCATGCTATTGTAAAACTTTATTTTTCCATTTCAAGTACTTACAAATCCTGAATGGGTGCTTAGGACACTGTCACAACTGCCAGAGCTGTCAATGCCGGCAATTGGCTCCAAGCCAGTGCCCCTGGCCATGTGTCACTTTTTGGCATCTTGCGGCCTTTCCTCTGCAGCACAAATGATAAAGAATCTTTTATCTGTGAAAATATGGACAGAAGAATAAGCTACTGAGCCACTTAATTCGCTACAGTACTCAGTTACCATAGGATATTAGAATAGTATAACTGTCTGTTATACAAACAAGGCTAGGACATATCCAGCTCACAGTGAGTGAGACTACCTGAATGAGTGTCATTGTTGAAAGTGTTTCTGACAGATACCTTTCTCACTAGCCTTCCTTCTGCATGTGCCTCGGATTACAGCACACATGCCACTCCTAATCTTCCTGAATGGGATCAGTTTCAGAAGGTAGTGGAGGACGGGATAAATAATCTGTTGAAATATATGTGAGGATACATGATAGCACCTCTGACCATGCT
The DNA here is from genome assembly GCA_007210695.1 of Neogobius melanostomus. Classification (NCBI taxonomy): domain Eukaryota; kingdom Metazoa; phylum Chordata; class Actinopteri; order Gobiiformes; family Gobiidae; genus Neogobius; species Neogobius melanostomus. The sequence goes on along the minus strand of VHKM01000073.1, from coordinate 1,704,743 downwards.
ATTTCAAAATGGTAGCTCCCAGAGTTTTTATGCTAATTGTGGTACAGTATAAACTATTTTTGTGCATGCCTCTGCAACATGTAGCTAAATAAGGCAATTAAAATATAATGAAATAATATTTGGTTTATTGGACATTGGTCTAGAAACTAAAAACTAAAATATACATTGATAGCTATATATTTGAACAGTCTACTACAGCCTAAATATCTCCTGACCAAGACAATGTGAACTATTGGTAGCATTACACGTCATATCATTATCTGAATTCAAGTCACGTTTTGAGAATTGTTGTTGAAGCTAAAGTGTTGATCTTGTCCAAGTTACAAAAAGTATTTAACATGTTTTTAATTTAATGTAACCAATATTCATAATTCAATAATACTTATTGAATTATTCACCCTACTCTTTCACCTTGAGCCATAAGTCAGTTTCAGTTTTGTATGTTGCCCTTGTACTCCAGAGTTTTGATTATGATAATAAAAATTCCAGTAGGACTGATTACCAATCCAGCTCAGACATTATGCAATAATTTCCATGTCTGGGTGCTATGGGTTTGTTAATCTCAAACATTTATTTGATATTCAAATTAAAAACTACTTAAAGTACCAAGTTACAGGTTGCTTTTTAGCCAGATATAAACTTTTGCCATTCATTAAATTAGCTGCAAAAACTATCAATGGGCTATACTCCACTGAAAACTGCTATTTTAAACTATTTTAAATAGGCCCACATTTCAGGTACAATTAAAGAAACCAACGTACTGTACGTTACTAGCAGTAAACAATTATCTTTAACTGCGATTCAAACTTTAGCCTACATTTACAATGTAACAAAACAACAACAGCATGTACGCACCTGTGTCCCGTTAGAAGTTCTTCGCTGCCCCCAAACACAATTTACACACGGGAATATACCTGCGTAGATTTAGTGCGCTAAGCCTTCAGCCAATCAGAGAGCGTTAATCTGGTGAAGACACGCACGCGTCACACCGTAACGTACTGACTACCTAGAAGAGCAGTAAGCAGAGGTCGGTAGAGCGAAAATATTTTGAATTAAGTCTGTAAGTAAAATACCATATGGTAAAACTACTGGCAAACTACAGTAACTGAGTACTACTCACCTCTGGCAGTAAGGAACCTATTCTTTTTTTTTTAAACTTTTAATATCTGATGCCATCTTTAAATAGTGTTTGCTTATTGGGCTTACTGAAATGTTATGGACAAAAATCTCAAATTGTGGAGTTGACTGAAACACACTATTTTGTCTATAAGAAATCAAGTCAACTGTCTTAAATAAAATAGGCTTTTGAACTAAATTTGAATATTTTCTGAATATTGAAACACAGGTCAATTACCTTTTCTTAAACCATTGGGAATTGTATAGCCTACAGTAGTAGTCTATTGCTTTAGGGTGAAGCAATGTACCAGTATGATTTCACAAACATAATAAGCTATTGGTGGTTTTCTAGTTTAATTATAGCCAGGAATTTGAGGACCTTTATGGGTGTGGGTACAAAGCTTTTGATACTTGGCTCAGATTGGAACAGATTAATCTCAAATCAATATTATTTTTGAAGGAAAGCAATAGAAATATTTTCCAATGATTAACTCTTATCTTAACATTTATGAGGCAGGGCTGACTCAGAGAGTATAAAGACTCAATTGAGTCAAATAAAAAATAAAATAGGATCATCTCAACCACTGCAATGGTTAAAGTGCATATGACAGATTTTAATGCTCTTGAAAATATGACTTATTTAGATGGATTACATGAGTTGCAAGTTCATCAGTTGCATAGTTATCATTTTTTTCAGTGAAACGGCAATTTTAATGAAGAAATGTTGGGCAGAAAAGTTATTTTTATTTGAATTTTTAAGCTGCTGACAGGAAGTGACATAAAGGAAGGTAACATTCCAGAGCAGTTTGACTCATTCATTTCCCATTGACTTAACATGGTTGCACGGCAACAGTTTAAAATTGTTTACCTTCTTCGATGTCACTTCCTGTCCAAATAAGGAAGTGAAAACATAATCACAAAATGGTCAAACTAAAGAAAACTGGGTATAATCTTTAGCAAAATCTTAAATATAATCGTGTTAACTGTTTTTTTTAGCAAAAATTGTGTCTGTGTCATATGCACTGAAAAAAGCCTCATGACAGAGTGTCACCTGCTGTAGTTTTTAATTGCAACACACTTACAGAATCAAGTAACTCCAGTATTTTTTTAGTGCTCAGTGTTGAACATTCATTGTTATGGTCTGTATAAGAATCATGAGAAGTTGTTCAATACAAAATACATCAGGCATTGTTGTCATAACCTTGAGATGAAATCAAAATTATAGAGATAAAACAACCAGAGTAGCAAAAGTCACACTCAAAAAGTATTCCTATTTCATGTATTAATCCTACTCGTCACCACTCAAAAACCTTTACATTTTGGCCACACACACACTCGCACACATACACACATGGTGAGGCAACAGTGTACACGTTGAGAACCGAGCAATAATAAATAGTTAATAATCACATAAGTGCATGTTGTGAAGGCCTGTTGCATTGTGCACATGCTCCTTTTGAGGACCAAAGTCTGTACACTCTCTGAATAAGTGAATTAAGTAGTGCGGCTCAGTCCGTTAGCGCTCTTGCCTCACAGCAAGAGGTTCCCGGGAATCTGTACAGGCCTCTCTGTGTGGAGTTTGCATGTTTCTCTCCTGGTGTTTGAATGGGTTTCCCCCATCACCCCAAAACATGCACAATAGGTTAATCCCGCAGCCAGGTGATTCTGTCTGGTTTGACATCTGCCCCTGCTCTTTACGGGTTGCCCCAGCAGTATCAAAGGATGGGTCAAATACAGAGGACACATTGTGTTGTATAATGACAAATAAAGCACCTTAACTATTAAACAAATGTGAAAATTAATTAATAACCACAAAATAGTTAAAGTAATTTTTCACAACAATCTAATCAAAAGATATGTTTGTGAAGGCTCTCAGTCGTCCAGGTATTCATTGTACGGAAGCTTTAACTCATCAACTGGAGTCCAGTTGATGAGTTAAAGCTTCACTACAACTAAGATGTGTGCCAGTAGTTCAACAAAAAAGTCTGAATATATTGTAAAAAAAATATGTATGTAATGTATATTGTATAAAGCAACAATGTATAATATTATGCAAAAATGCAACAGCTAAAAAAAAAAAATACTGGCCATTGTTTGCAAATAAATACCCTCATAAACAAACACAGACAGGCATGTTAGTGTTCTGCATATTAATTTGTGGAGTAATTATAAAAGATGAAAATATGCCTTAATGGGGTAGAGAATGAGAGCTTAATCTCAATTAAAAGCCTTATACCTGATTCCTTTCCTAGAAGTGCAATAAAAAAAAAAGTGTGCTTTAATTTGGGATAAAAATTAATTGTATAAAGCCTTTTTTCCAATTGTGACTTGGCAGGCCAGTTGTTACATTGCCTTGACAGTATTGTTCTCTGAACGTTGATAAACATGTTTGTAAACTCACCCTATGAAGAATTTGGATGTTAGTTGTCAAATCAGGTATAGAACATAAATTACTGATTACTTTCCAATATGTGGGATTTTTAGAATAACTTCAGGGACTGCTGTTTGCTACATAACATCAATAACAGTCAAGTCATATAATTTTATGACTAGAAAAGTGTGTGAACTTGAATTTTGCTTTATATTTAGTTCATGTCTGTGCATGACAGTAACAGATGTAGCTGTAACATTACTCTCTGATCTTATACTCTTTGACACATGATCTCTGGCAATAGTTTTCATAATTAAAGTAAAATTAATACTGAACAGGCCCGAGACTGAACATCATCTGCTGATTCTCTGGAGGTCACTGGACAATGTGAGGTAGAGCAGTGGTTCCCAACCTGAAGGGCAGGCCCCATAGAGGGAGCTCCAGAGATTGCAGAGGGTGCCTGGCACTTGGTCTGGTTAAGAGTTCAGACCAGAAAGAAAAATAAATAAAAATCTGAGCACATGCGCGGAGCAGGACATTCTAATTTAGTTTTATTTGTCAGAAATATTGGCAATTTTATGTTTGGATGCATTGTTGGATGCATCAGGGGTTACGGACTGGAGGGACTCGGCCAAACCCTAGAACGATTTTCAAAGAAAAAAGGTTGGGAACCACTGAGGTAGAGGATCACACAAGCAAACAGACCAATAAAAACTGTCGCACATGGGATACAGAGTTAGTGGCAGTTGTATTTAAGACTGAAGCTGAAGAGCTTCACACCTCGCCAAAGTTGGTGTGGCCTGTTTCCTTGGCATGCTCTCGTGCTTCTTTCTGTCCCACCAGGCCTGTCTGACACACCATGCAGCGCAGTGTAAAGCGGTTAACGTCTGTGAACTGCCGTTTGCGGCGCGCCTCGTCTGCCAACTCAAGAGCTTGTGCAAGGATTATGTCATCTGTAGTAGAGAATATGGTCTGGGGTGGGGCGTCCGATCCGGGAGTTTCTTTCTGTAGAGGATCATAGTGAATGCCGTCATAGATGAGCAGCACGCGTTTGTTATAGCCAGCATCCTCTCCAAATCGATCCACCCGCACAGTCTGAGTGTCCACCACACAGATCTCACACTGGTAAAACTTGGACAGGATGGACACTTCAATGGCTCCTCCCCAAGTGTCATCACGTTTGATCCATGTGCAGTACTCCTCGTTGGTCTTACCCAGAACTGCTTCACAGTACACATCAGGGTCACTGGACACAATCTGCGAAATTAGGCGTCGCATTTCAGGGGCACAAGCAGGGTCATGCACACCCCCTTCCGCCACATAGTACACACTGGTGAAGAGGCAGGAGTTGTCAGCAGGTACCACTCTGCGAGCCAGCACAGGGGAGGCATTGAGGCGAGGCGCTTTGTTCACAGTAGAATTATCCTGAGGTTTTGGCTTGTTTTTGTCTTCTTCAACAATCAGCGTGTCTCCTGGGGAAAAAGACACATAACATATAGAATGACAAATTACAACATCGACTGTATTGTCGTACATGAATTGTGCACAGTATACATTGAATTACAGTGTCAAGCTTTAGGGCAGAATCCTCAGATCTAACATCAATTGCCTTTGTATTATAATTATCAGTGTATATAAAACAAACAGTGATCAAGTAGAATTACAACATAAATATTGCCATTTCGTGTACTGTTTACCCATGACTGAACCAGTGTTAATTTTAAGAGAGTTTGACATATAGAGGTAAACCAAGTGATTTCGTAGCATAGCAAAAGCATTTCAAGAGTGAATTGTTTACACTCTCATCTGGAATGTTAAGAATTTTGCTGAGAAAGATGATTATATCCTTTAATACTGCATTATACCATGGTCAGTGAGACACTCCTGGTCACGTTTAAACTGTAAAGCACGGCTCCTCGTTGTTTAATCCCTACTTACTCTTTTCTATAAAAACAAAGCTAGCCTCAGAATGCACAGTACACTAGAGGTCAATTTATTTTTCGATAATTGTCCACACATTTCGCACTTTATTCGCAAATACACCAGATTCTTCCTTGATCGACAAAGTATCCGGACTAGAAACGGGTCATAGGAGCAGTTGTTTTGAAATGTTCTCATGCAGTTCCCTGGGACAATTTACAATCAGCCTGGACAACCTCGCACAAATGTGTATGCTTGCAATTAACTCATGAACTAAGAGGATAAAATGTGTACTTGTTGACATCATTACAGACTTGCATGACATTTTGTCCCCTTTTTTTGTTACTGTTAGTTGTCTTAATACAACATAATATTTAAACCTCATCACACTAGAATCTCCGACACACACTGCATTTGTGTCATACCTGATTTGATTGGGTAGTCTTTAAGATGGGCATCTCCATTTCGAAGATCTAAGCTGGATGGAGGGTAACCAACCATGATCTTCTGGACATCACACGGTATGCCAGTGAGCTCCTCCACTTTGCTCTTTAATTCTTGAACACATGACTGGTGCGTCAAGCCTTGCATTATGTGGCTCCCATTTTTGGTCTTACAGCGTAGCTTCAGCATCCTGTGGCTTTACAAACAAGGTTCTCAATTTATCACAGTTGTAAAACCCAATAAAAACAAAACTCAATATACATTTGCAAGAGGTCCAAACCACAATCATTTAGCTGTTCAAACAACTAAACACAATGCTATCTTCAAATAGTAGTTGTTGGGCTGCCGATATTTCCATGATAGTGACTACATGTGTCATGTATAGGATATAGAAAAAACAATAATTAAACTGCTGATGAAATGCAGAAGAGTCTCGTGCTGAAATGTCTTTGTACTTGTCCTTTGTTCTCCAATGGGAGTTATGTGCTGGCAATTCACATTATATTTAACGTTACACGTCAGGACAAACCACAAGCTCTCATTAATGATCACATGTTACAAAATATGAAATAGCTAACTCCGAAACTTGTGCAAATACAAACGACAACGCTTTCCTCGCTGTTTGTGTCATGAATCATGCTAATGTTAGCGAGCTAACAGCAACCGTTAAATTACATGAAACCAATGACAAACAAGTATGGCGCTGTCGATTGAATTTGATCCAGAGTATTTTCCATCTACGTAAAGTAAAACTTAATTTGCACCAGTGCTTGCCAATCTTTGTTCTAGTTATTTTGTGTCCTACCTGGCCAATGCAACTGCTTCACACAAGAACAGCCAGTGAGTCCAGACGTCCACCTACGGGTACAGTACGTCATCACGTCGTGTTCAAAACCACGCCTTAACCGTAAGTCCTGTAGTTGAAAGACCAGAGGTTCTAGAATACTCAGTTTTCTTATTTCTGTACCTATAAATTAACAATATCAGTCTATAAAAGTTTAACATTTCGCCCAGTCGATTAACTACCCTGTCACATTCGGGGGTGTCCCATTCATTGGCTATGAATGGGACTTATAGGGTACCTGACCTTTTGTTGTAAAGTGAATTTATTTTTGCCATCACAGTGTGTTGGGAATACAGCAAAACACAGACCTTGTTGCATTGTCTTCACCCAATTTTTTTATTGAGCGATGGAAGATTCTAAATCTAAATTAGTGCAATTTTGGGGTTGGTTCCCCTGCTTCACTTTGCCACTGGTCAAAGCTGTACACGGGCATGAAACATGCATATAGTTATTAATTTGCTTGAACAAAGAGGGATTGTGACAGCTAGAAATTAGTTTGATTTTTTTTGACTGGAAAAATCAGCTTTAACATGGCCAAAGATCGGCGTCACGACAGGCAGCCGCTTCATTTGACCAATCAAATACAAGATTTTGTATTATTATTATTGTTGAAAAATACCACAAAAAATAACAAACGTGTGTCTTTGCTGTTTTTGATCAGGACAACGTTACTGCAGGTTATAAATTCACCAACTGTTTATCATAAAGAGAGGTGAAAATAAATGTGTTTAAACCACTTTTCAAAATGCTTGAATGGGAATCTGGTGAGTACAAATACAGGGCACTATTTCATCAATAAGAAAATGTTTAATTTAAACAATGAGTAAAACATTTTTTCTAGTGTTTAATGGGTTTGTTTATTGCACAGAATTAGCACTGTTGAATGATCAGATAATATTTACAGAAGACAGCAATTATTTGGCCTGTCAGACCTTTAAATTAATTGCACATATGCCTACAGACTAGTACTGTATTCAGACTTTCAAACTGAAGGCACATCTGGCAATCCATATAGTTTATAGGGCTCCAAGAAAGTGCACCCAATCAAACTGTTTAATAGAAACTGTTCAACAATCATATAGAAAGCAGTCAATTAAGAATTAGACCAGCTAAAAAAAATTGCATCAGAGCTGTAAAGCTGTAGCAGATTGCAAATATGGCATTACATAAATTACCATACATACGATGATATTCAAATTTAATTCAGATTTGCCTAAAAAGCAAATGGATATTGGTGTTTTTAAGTATTCATCAACATTATAAGACTAGATTTTATGCTATGATTACATCTTATTTATATAGTTCAGAGTAGACAATACATTTATTGTGTGTAAACTATCCCAGTGTGCGTGTACATGTAAGGACAGTTTAAATTCAAACTATCCACAGCATCAGATTGTCTTCATCACTCAGAAGCAGACGCCATCACTAGTTTCTTCTGGGCTGTCAGTATCGGTTCCTTCTGACAGGCATTCCTTAAAAATAAAACAATTTACAAGTTTATATCTGAACACGATAGGGCCCAGGAAATATAACCAATTCAATTATATAATTTTTAGTATTTGATAAAACACTTATTTAATTTCTTATCTACTGTATTTCAGGGGATTGTTTGTAGTTGATGCTACACTAGTCCATTGCAATAGAAAATAAAACCTTTTTTTTGTAGCCACTTTTGTAAAAGAGGGGAAAAACACACATAATTTTCAAGCACTAAATATCGTAGAAAAACAGACAGACAAGCATGAAGGCATACAATGAAATGAGTTGAAAGAAACAAAAATAAAACAACCTAATTCTACTAGAAAAAATACTCACAGACAATTGCTTCCCATCCAAGACTGTAACATAGATATAAAAAAAGAGAGACAGATAGAAATGTGGACAATATGGCATGAATCAAGACAGATCACAATATGAATATGCATTGCAAACTGATGAGGAGCCTTTTCTGCATCCAGGACATTGGGATTGATTTATTTAAATATGAATAATGAATTATGTTTCTTGAATCATTTTTTCCATGAGTGGCATGCTGCATGGTCACCAAGAGATAGTCATACATAGAAGGCCATTCATGCAAAAAACTTTAGAAACAGTCAAACCATTACATAATATGTAGAAGCAAACCACTTTGAAAAACCCGGAGACAAACGAGAGAGATGGTTTCCACAAGACAACGTTCCATAAAACCATCAAATCACACCATCGATTAGTTAAGGGAAAGCAATAACACGGACAGCGGAGGGACCTATAACACTGCCTAGATGACGATCACACTAACTCCCACTAACTTGGCTTGGCCGTCCCTCTGGCATCAGAGCTGCCGGAGTGGGAGCGAGGGGCAGCCACGGTTGGTTCCCTGCACTGTAGAGCCTGGGACGCTTGACCTGGTCGTAACTGGACAAAGGGGTGTAACTATTCCTTCGGTGAATGAGAGAAGGGTCCTTCGGCATGGAACCCTGGTAGGAAGTGAAATACCACTCGGGTTAAAGGGGGAAAAAAATATAAGGCGAAAAAAATTTGCATATACCAAACTATAGGATCCTGTAAAAGCTTAGTAAAGAGAAATGAAATCGGGAAATAACATCTGCAAAGTGAGTCAGAAAGAAGCCATGCTCAGCTTTAAGGAATTGATATAAAATTAAGGCAGTTGGTTACAGCCCAGGCCATGTTAATTTAAACTTGATGTGTACGTAAGGGAATGTGTTATCAGATATGGCAAACTGTCATTATTTTAGTAACTTGAGGTACAATATTGTAAAATTTATACTATGCTTTTATTTTTTTTTAGTTTACAAAAAACAAAGCTAAAAGCACATACTTAAGAAACGTACCACTTGACCTACAATTGGTCGGTCGCGGTGTGTGTTGACGGCCTCCACATTGAGGTAAAACATTTCCACTTTACAACCTGAAAGACACCACCAGAGTGCATTACTACAGTGTAACAGTGTTGTAAACAACTTGTTTGTTTTTTGATACCATAAGCAACAGGTGTGAGCTTTAGAATCGTGTGCAGTGGGCATTTCATATAAGGTAGATCTTCTGTTGAGCACATTGACAGTTGTTATTATTATTATTGACAAAATTAGCCATACACAGTGCCTCTCGAAAGTCCTAATACACCTTAAACTTTTGCACATTTTGTTTTGTTTAAAACCATAAACATAAAGATTTTATTTTGCATTTTTTACTGAAAGTTCACACACAAGTAACAGACAACTGTGAAGTGAAAGCAAAATGATACATGATTCTGTTATTTTTCAAAAATAGAAAAGTGAAAAGTGGGGCGTGCATAAGTATTCATACAGCATTTTTCGGAGTGCATTAAATTGCCTTTATAACATTCCTAATGACTGCAGAATGTTCACACCTTGCCCTAAGGATTAAATAGAGTCTACCTGTGCGTAATCTACTCTCAGTATAATTCCAGCTGTTCTGTGAGGGCCTCAGAGCTATGGTCAGAGTGTATTGGTCACTAAGCAACATCATGAAGGCCAAGGAGCACACCAGAGAGGTCAGGGATAAAGTTGTGGAGAAGTTTAAAGCAGCGTTAAGTTATACAAAGGTTTCCCAAGATTTGAACATCTCACGGAGCACTGTTCAATCCATCATTCGGAAATGGAAAGAGTATAGCACCACTGCGAATTTACCAAGACACAGCCGTCCACCTAAACTAACAGACCGAACAAGGAGAGCACTGGTAAGAAATGCAACCAAGTGCCCCAAGATAACTCTGGAGGAGCTGCAACGAACTGCCGCTGAGCTGGGGGAATCTGTACATGGGACAACTATAAGTCGTACTCTACACAAATCTGGCCTTCATGGACGAGTGGCAAGAAGAAAGCCATTATTGAAAGGAGGCCATAAGAAATCCCGTTTGAAGTTTGCTAGAAGTCATATGCACCATCCCCAGTGTCAAATATGTTGGGGGGAGCATCATGCTATGGGGCTGCTTTTCCTCAGCGGGGACTGGGAAGATTGTAAGAATAGTTGGGAAGATGGATGGAGCCATATACAGAGACATTTTGGAGGAAAACCTGCTGGAGTCAGCAAGAGAATTGAGGCTGGGGTGGAGATTCATCTTCCAGCAGGACAATGACCCTAAACACAAAGCTAAATCTACAATGAAATGGTTTAAAAAAGAAAAAACATATTAATGTGTTAGAATGGCCCAGTCAAAGTCCTGACCTAAATCCTATTGAAAATCTGTGGAAAGACCTGAAAACTGCTGTTCACAAACGCTCTCCTTCTAATTTGACAGAGCTTGAGTTGTTTTGTAAAGAGGAATGGGCTAAAATGTCAGTCTCTAGATGTGCAAATCTTGTAGAGTCATACCCCACAAGTATTATTTCATGCTGTATGAATACTTATGCAAGCCCCACTTTTCGGTATTCTATTTTTTGAAAAATAACAGAATCATGTATCATTTTGCTTTCACTTCACAGTTGTCTGTTACTTGTGTGTGAACTTTCAGTAAAAAATTCAAAATAAAATCTGTATGTTTATGGTTGTAAACATGACAAAATGTGCAACAGTTCAAGGTGTATTAGTACTTTCGAGAGGCACTGTATCCATTCATAGCAAGTGATTGTGTATTTGACCTGCACTTTTATCCAGGAAGTATGCAAGCAGACAGCGCATCACAGCCTGGTGGCAGATAACTAATACGTTGCCCTGCTGCTCCAGTTCCATAATAACAGGCTCCAGTCGCTGAACCAAATCTTGGTAGGACTAAAAAAAGTAAAAAGCAGAGAATACTATAATAAAGTTAGCAAGGTGGCATGTTTTTGGGGAGATAGTTCAGAGCACCTCTCCGCCAGGGTAACGATAGTGGTACTTGTCCTGGTCCCTCAAAGCAAACTCTTCTGGGAATGTTTGCAGGATCATTTCATAGGTCATCTCTTCACACACTCCCTAATAAGGTAAAATAGAGCAAAACAAATACTGAATCGATCAATAACTGTGCAACCATTAGAATGTATGGTTGATACAACAATACTACTTTTACTGTTTTCCTGTCCATTACTAGGGGCGTTATGGCAAATCGATCATCCGGTAAGTAATTTGAAAGTAACATTGACAACAAAAATACTAACAGCGTCAATTTCATTAAGTATCTTCCACTGTTCATAAGGGGCCCCCAGCTCCTCCGCTGTCTGTATGGTTCGCCTCAGCTGGCTCGTCCAAACCTTCAAATCAGACAACTTGTGCTCCTCAATGAAGTCTTGCAAAGCATGGGCGAACTGGGGAGGTAGAGACATGCTGTTATCATAAAATTTACTACTAAACCCAACTAGTACATACTCTGACCCAAACAAACTACAAGATTACCATTAGCCACAAAAGTGAGACATGCCTTTAAGTTAAATACATACATACTATTTATGCCTTTAGACTTCAGTTGATATAGCTGAAGAAAAAATAATATTACTTTATAATGTTTATGGTATATTGTATGTTTTGTCTTTGGAAATAATGAAAAATAATTCACAAGAATACATTTTGCTTAAGAATACTGTAGTGCTGTAATATCCACAAAATTCAGTAAAGAAAATATCATTATAGCTCTGAACCTGTTTTCCTCGTGGTGAGAGTTCAGAGTCTCCTCCGATGCGGCCCTCGACATTGTGGCTGCTCTCTCCATGACGGCACAGGTAGATGCAGTGGGAGTGCACACGGATGTTCATGAGGTAGTACACAATCTTACTCTGAATGTAATCCTGCACCCTGTTCACCAGGAACCGCTGCCCCACGTTCATCACCTTGATAAAGGACAAGTCCCTGCAGAGAAAAGGTGAGGGTCAGGGTCATACGAGCTGTGAAAGGAACCCGATGATAACAATAACGATAACAATAGAGTAATGAGAGAGTAATGACATTTTTCTATCCTTAAATGTTGATGTAGAAATGAAGCATTTCATCAATAAAAATGGCAAAAATGTACATATATAAGAGAGACAATAATTCTATTATTCAGATTAATTTGAAAAATGTATACAATTCTTGTAATTTTGATTATTAATTCTTGACTTGTATTTCTTGTTTTTTGACAAATCCTTCTGAAAATGCCAAAAGTTAAAAAATAAAGACTACTGTCTGTCGGTGCAACTTTAAGTGAAGATGGTAAAGAGCAAGAAAAAGGCTTTTTGTAAAAAAGAAAAAAAAAGAAAAGTATAGATTAACGCTATAACAAAGGATAATGTGTGCTGTGCAGGATATTTTTGTCGGTGCATGTGTTTGTTTGGATATTGTTACACACACTAAAAAACTCTTACTTGTCATAGTCATCAGGATCTAGCGGCTGGTATGTCACCTTGTAACATTCAATTCTTTTAAGAAAGTCATCCATCACTCGCTCTCGGTGTCGCTCAGGATAGTCTGGACTCGACACTTTTACTTCCTGGGACATGTATTTCACATATTTGAAAATATATGCATGTTTACACAAAACTTTAGCTCGACTAAAATAAGTAATGTATTTGACCTTAACAAAAAGTCACAGTCAAAAGAACCGTACATGACGTGAGACTGTATCCTACCAAAATGTTAGCAGCTATGACCTCTGGATCGTCACACACAGACTCCACAAAGAACACCTGTTACAAGGGGCATACCATTTAGACACCAGTAAGGCTAATTATAACCAAAGTACTATTTCCAATCTGTACCTTGAAAGCATTTTCTTTCACAAACGCTTGAATCAGGTCTCTCCGTTCCCTTGTAGTGTTTGTGGCATCGAAAACCTTCAATAATGTTACACATTGTAGCACATTTGTAAAAGATGAGATCAACACAAACCAAAAAACATTGGTACTCACTGCTATCTGACCTCCCTCTTGTGTGAGGTAAGATTTGACATCCTGCAAAGCCACCAGTGCACAATGTCTGCAAAGAGATGGTAAAGCAGTATATACTAACCAATTGTCCAAATTAAGTATGTTGTATAGTTCTGATAACATTCCTCATAATCTCCCAAAATCTCAATTCCGAGATTTGTCTCCTATATAAAGTAGCTTCCCAAATTTGTTTGATCTTGGTTTAGTTCCACTGCAGTTTGAGTCAGGATTCAGAGCCCTGCAGCTTTAAAGTGACAGCTGTGACATGCTCAAATCTGGGTCACGGTCCAATAGCGGGGAGCTGTAAGAGTCTCTTGCCAATATTTCACTTGTGCACACTGACTGCTGACAATAGATTGCTTTCACAATGTTCTAATGTTTTATGTCATAATATCAGGGCAGGGGCCTCCATCTGATTTTATCGAGTCCCCGGTCAATAATATCCTGTGGAATCACCTTATATAACAATAGAAGATAACTTTTAAAGAAAGAAGCAAACTGATCCAAACATCTTAGTTACTGTATTTTTTGCTGACAGAGAAAACGTGAACTTAATGCCAGTTTTTGGATAGGCCAAGGAATTACACAGATATTAACTGTAAATCAGATCAAAAGTGTGGCCTGACTATTGATTCTTTCCCAAAAAAGAGCTTAGTCATCGATGCAGCAGCTGCAGCAGAAAACAGCAGCATCATTTCTCCACGAGGCAGGATGATACATAATGTGGCTCATCTGCAAGTCTGCTGAGCTGATAAAACTCACTTCCGTATCCTCATGGCCTCCTCGTTGTCATGGCGAAAGAAATCGTAGGATTTATACGCTCGAACAGCCTCTCTACGGTACACACCCAAGTTAAACACTGCAGAGTTGACACAACATATAAGGGATTAAGTCAGCAGGATTATAAAACAATGCTGGAAACAAACCGCATTCATCCACCATGTAAATTGTCATGTATTACAGTAGTTTTAAATAGATTTAAAAAAAAGATTATTGACAACAGCAAACAGACACATTTATATGAATTCATAATTTTAAAATGACCTGTGAAACTTCCCTGAGTCTCGAGTTGTGTTTTTTATGTTAGTTTACACTGATGACATAAATATTGATGTATTTCACATGGCATGTTTTACCACATGGCGCATTGAGTTGCCTTGTGTATGAAATGCGCGGTATAAATAAAATTGCCTTGCCTTGCCTTGCCTTGCCTTACCTTTAGTCGGGACGCCAATCCAGTTCAGGTAGCGTGTCAGTTTCTTAGACATGTAAGTTTTGCCTCTGGCTGGGAGACCAATCATCACAATGACGGTTGGAGAATTGGTCATGTAGGACGCCCAGGCTGTGCAACAAGCATGAACAGTCACTGGTTATCAAGGTTTGCAACTAAATCAATACCTTTGTATATAGGAAAATAGCCAGGCATGGGCAGGATATCTCATGCATTTTTTGTGGTCAAGGTGTCTGTGTCAATTATTAAAAGTATGATCATTATTATCAATATTCTAAATGATTGTATAGAAGATTTCAAGAAAACCATGAAGCTTCATTAAAGTTTATTTACAAAATAATAATAATAAATTGGACTACCAGTAATGTACACTTTACTCTTTACATTTCAGTTCTCCAGCTGTGTGATTCTGACCATGAGCCAAGAGCTCGAGGTCAAATTAACCTACAGGGACAATAAAGTAGCCTCTACCTTAACCACTAACACAATCACTCACTCATCAATGTCATACTTTGGTGGGGAAAGTGTCTTGCACAAGGACATTATGACAGCTGTACTAGTTGAGCAGCCTTTCTGCTATAACACCGATATACCACCTGAGCAACAGTCACAGACAGGCTTACACTCCCTATAAATGCCATTCGTATGAGTAATTTCTGTTGCATTTGTTTGCAGGCATTGGATTGATCATGCTCAAGGAACACATTTCAAAATATTCACTTAAGCGCATGACTCCTGATCTAATCTTACCAACACCCGCTCTTGTCTAACCTAATAAAGGATCCAATCACTTACAGCATTTTTTCTCATTCACCCTCATGTCTGCCTTCTTCTCTTTCTCTGCTGAGTTTACAGGAGAGGACTCAGACTGATTATTGGACATCTTTTGGCGGTTCAAGGGCTCATTCTGGTCTGAAAAAGAGGAAAAACATTAACACCATTTCCAAAAAGATGTAGGTACTTGATGCAACATTATGAAGTGTGGTTTAGTGTCCCTTAACAACACTAGTCTCCAGCAAACGTGGATCAGACGATAATCTCACACACTGTCTATTCTCATTATGCACCTTGATAGTAGTGAAATGGCCATTAAAATACAATTATAGACATTAACGCTAGGCTAGCATAATCATCGTTCTCCACGGACACTGCGCAAGTAGCTTATGGAAAGGCATGCATGTTATTACCTGACTGCAGTTTGCTGTTGCACAGACAGAGACACGGATGATGCAGGGATTTCGCCGCAGCGTGCGTAGGGTGAACTGTCACACCGTCACACCCCGGTCTGTACTTGTAGAGACCATAGACTGTAGATACCGAGTTGGAGGTGTGCATTTACCGTAATGCTTGTATTAAAACCACCGTAAATCACACGGAAAAACTGTAAGTGATTGGTAATGTATGATACTAATAAATCAGTGATCAGACACCATGTGTAATTTAAACGTGGTAGCTTTCTTAAATGGGTTTTGGATTGGTGGAAAAATGTGGTATAGTCTAACCTCCCTTTTTATTTTATTTTATTATTTGATCACCTTGCATTATGCATTCATGGAAAACCCCAAACATTGCTCAAAGTGTCCAAAGTACCCTCTTTCCAAGGAGTTAGACTCCAAATAAATATAGTTGACTCTTCAATTTGCTCAAGCTATATATCATTGCACAAGAGACACATCAGTCTGTAAAATTCACCACGTATTTTGGTAAAAATCTCTATACATTTAAATGCAGATTTTATAACCAGGAACACCAGTTAATCATATACAGATGGCATGTCCTGAGACACAGCATACATACACTTGTACTACATTGACATAAAAACAGTTTTACTGATACATGGAAAATAAAGTTATATTTAGCCACATACTGGGGACATAACATTTATGGTCGTCAGGCATTGGGTTAGTGGTCGAGGCAATGGAAAGTGCACCAACTGAGCAGCCAGTAGTGGGGCATGAGTGATTGTCGGAGCATCCCAAGGCTTGTCCGAACGTTTGGACGGTACAGACAGTTCTCAGTGTCAGTTAGTTTGGGCACACATTGTAGATAGATGAGAAGCAAAGCAGTCGCCCTCTATTCCAGTGTTTAGAGTAGTGGTTTGCCCTCAATTAAGGCTGATTTTCCAAAGCTGAGATACAATACATTATACAAACTAAAACGCCAAACACACAACACAGTTTGGTCTGGAAAAATCTTTTATTTTTAAATCTTACATTTGGGCTTATAAAAAAGGGCTGTACTGTTTTTTACCAAGGGCAATGAATGCGAATTTTCCACACACAACCACAACTAAGAAATTTCAATGACATAATTAACAGATCAATGGATTGGGCTGTTGTTTAGGGTTCTAATGCATTGTGCCACAATTACATTGTTTGTTTAGAGTTGGTTTTTAATTTCCATTAAAAACGTTTTAATGACTATATTAAACGATAGATTGTTCAAACAGGTAATAACTATAGGAAAAAAGGATACCTACTCTGATGTTGAAGCCCAGCAGGTCACTGACCACAGCGGAAACAGCCGACAGGATGACCACTTTGGTAATATTGTAGATCATAGGGTTCACAGTCAAACCCAGCAGTCTGAAAGGAGTATCAAGCTCCTAGAAGAGACGCACAGTAGTCATATGCACACTCCGGTCACTTGCCCTTTTATACAGACGTTAGGATACTCTACAGGTGTAGTCAAATTTTACTTGCCTTCATTAGTTTTGTTGCCAGTTTCAAAACATTATTAACAATACTTAGTTCCTCTTTCTTGTTGGGTTTTTTCTCCATCTTTAGATATAAGTTTATCTGGAAACCAAAATAAATGAATACATAACATTGCTTAAATTAAGAAAGTAGTAGTAGTAGTAGTAGTAGTAGTAGTAGTACTTAACTAAAGCAAACGGAACAGTTAATACGTTCACATTCTATAATTTGATGTCATTATCTCCTTGCGGGAATTAATAAAGTCCATTTTCTTCCACTTTTCCGTTGCCGGATTGTGAGGGCAGCTGTTGGAGCTGCCAAAATCACATTGCACCAGCCCCTATGGCTCCTCCTGCAGGTGGTGGGTCCACAGAAGGACGGCCTCATGATTCTAACCGGGCCTGGTGGTCTCTCATAAGGGGCTTCTGAACCGCTCTTTGTCTGACCCGTCACCTAGGACCTGTTTGCCATGGGAGACCCTACCAGGGGCACGAGGCCCCCGACAACAGAGCTCCCAGGATCATTCGGACACTCAAACCCCTCCACCACGTTAAGATGGCGGTTCCAGGAGGGAGATTAATAAAGTATATGACTTAATTGAACTCAGATGGGGGGTAGGAACCAATACAACTCTATGGTGGAATAAAGGTTTTTGAAAGATATCTCCAAAAAGAAAATTGACAAAATGTTGTTTGTTATTATTTGGAAGTGATTGGATTCACAAACCTGCCACATTCAGCTTGTAGCTGAACATCTTTTCATCTGACCAAATAATTTTTAATATTGTCTTGACTTTTGGAAAACATTTATGGATAAATAATTGCACCTTAGTTTATTTGTGCTGACAGAGAAAACATTAAACTTTGTTTAGCCAGCAATGGCAGAGATATTATCCAGAAAGACAAATAATCTAAATTTTAAGAATGTCCCACTGAGATCAAGAATTGCATATTGAAAATTTTAATCCACTGTTACCTGCTCAGTGAGTAGTACTGAGGAGTTGCTGTATTTGCTGTTGGTCTCTGAGCCCAAAGTGGCAAGTCGTAACAGAAAGAGGAGGAGAGATGGTGCCCACACCACCAGCTCCCAATTCGTTAGAGACTGCAGAAATGTCTTGTGACTGTGCAAAAGCTAAAGAAGAACACTTTTTTTATTCTCTTAATCTCTAGCAACTTTATAGATTGTGGGTTACTATGACTGACCTGAGCACAAACAATGAATGAAATGGAAAGTGCTAAAAGGAAGATGGTGGAAACAATGACATCAACGGAGCGCTGAGGCCCCCTCCTCTGCAATAAAGAAAATGTGTTACCTTTTTAGACAATCATAAAAAAAAAATTCACATTATAACAATTTGGGGGGGGGGGGGGAGCGCTGCGTGTGTACTAGCGTAGTACATGTAAAATTACACAGGACAGGTGTTCTTTGAAATAAGGTTCATTGCAGATTCAGAAAATACGTAATTGTCAAAGGCAAGTGTAAAAGTACCTAAAGTAACAAAGCACTCTGACCGTTTTGAAAAAAGGAAAAAAAAGGTTATAATTCTCTATTTAAAGCTTTCAAATTTGATCATCAATCAATCTGTGTATTTCTAGAGCACTATACAACCCTTGGCAGACCAAAGTGCTTTCCATAAAAACAAAAAAAGAGAAAAACATCACCATTAACTGACATAACAGACAGAGTGCCGTGGTTATTTTTGATATTTTAACCTGACAATTACATATTTTCTGAAAAAAAAAACATAAACATGTTGAGTTGTTGAACATACTCTGAGAAAAGAGCGCAGAGACAACCACATCTTTATGTTTTGCACTTTCTTCAATCTGAAATGAGGAACCTCAGACTTCTTGGCCTTTCGAGCGGAGGTTAGATGGCTGAAGAATTTAGCAAATAAGAGTCTCTGTAAAAGTAAGAGAAATGGCATAAAAAATATGGTGTAGGAAGACGACAATACATTTTAAGAATGTAGCATCAATCTTAAAATACAGTATGTTCTAATGTTATCCCCCCCCCAAAGTATATTGGAGATATAACTTCAATGAAGGTACTTGAGCCATCTTCTGTACTCGGTAGTTGAAGTCTCCAAACGTTTCGCCTCTCATCCAAAAGGCTTCGTCAGTGGAAAAAGTCCCACTCAGCACGCAGCGTAGATAGCGGGACTTTGTACACTGACGAAGCCTTTTGTATGAGAGGCGAAACGTTTGGAGACTTCAACTACCGAGTACAGAAGATGGCTCAAGTACCTTCATTGAAGATAGACAACTCCTGTATGACTGAAAACTTACACAGATATTGGAGATATAAGACAAAATTGTGATTTTATCTGAAACTATTATGCTGAAGAGGCAGACACAGGCTACAGGCCACGTACTTGTTTATATGTTCTCTCAGCCACACACACCATAAAGAAGAATAGTGCAGTGAGGCAGACTCTTTGAACTGAAGTGATCAAGTAAAATATGTAGGTCTTGGCATCAGGTGCCACTGCCATCTTCAGTATCTCTGACAGGGACAGAGCGCTGATATTGGACATGTCCAGTTCTTGAGCAAGACGAAAGACAAATGGAATCAGAGCCAATGTGGCTGTAACCACTCCACCAAACACCAGGTAACCCACGCCTTGCTCCACTGTCTTCACCTGTTATTAGATAAACAAAATTGTTATGCGAGTGACTTAAAAATGGACACATAACATTTTAATGTAAACAAATATGTAGGCTGAAAAGTGTACCCGTGTTAAGATGATTCCACTAATGTCCAATACCGACATGTCTACTTTCTTACACTCGCCCTGTTCCCAAATAAAGGCGCTGACTTTGTCCTTGGATGGATGACAAGCTTGAAGCCAAGTGAGCTGGCTCTGTAGTGAAGGAAAAATGAGAAGATATCAAAACTAGATTATTAGAGAATAACAAAGTCATATCAATCAATCAATCAAACTTTATTTATAAAGCGCTTTTCATACCGAAAGGTATCACAAAGTGCTTTACAGATTACAACATTTAAAACAATACACCCCGCATCTCATTTTTATATATACATATATATATATAAAATTACGACTATTTATTTAGTCCTAATTATATGTTGTGTATTGTGTATGTATGTGTGTTAATAATAGTGTATATATATATATATTATATATATATATATATATATATATATATAACACACACATACACAATACACAACATATAATTAGGACTAAATAAATAGATGTCAGTTAAAAGCTAAGCTAAAAAGGTGGGTCTTGAGCCTGCTCTTAAATGCATGAACGTTCTCTGCGGTCCTGAGCTCCTCCGGCAGGCCGTTCCAAAGGCGAGGGCCATAATATTGGAAAGACGCCTTGCCGTGAGTCTTTCTGTTGACTTTAGGAATAACTAGGAGACCCCTGCCGGAGGAGCGAAGGGGCCATGAAGGTTCATAAGGTAAAAGCAGTTCTGAAAGATAAGAAGGATCAAGACCATCAAGACATTTAAAAACCATTAAAATAACTTTAAAATCGATCCTGAAACACACAGGGAGCCAATGCAGCGACTCTAAAACCGGTGTAATGTGGTCCCGCCTCCTGGTCTTGTCAGGACACGAGCGGCTGAATTTTGTAAAAGTTGTAAACCTGAGATACTCTTTTTGGGAAGACCAGAAAGCAGGGCATTACAGTAGTCGATATACGACTGGAGATAAAAGCATGCATTTAGCGTCTCCGTGTTGGCCCGAGAGAGAATGGGGCGGACTCTGGCTATGTTCTTTAGATGGTAAAAACCTATCTTTGTGATATTCTTAATGTGTGGAATAAAAGTCAGCTCAGAGTAAAAAAAAAACTCACGCCCAAGTTCTTCACCTGTGAGGAGGATTAAAAGACAGTGACTGTAGTTTGGGTAAAAGTTTCTCTCTCTGGGCCTCAGGACCGATGATTAAAACTTCAGTTTTGTCCTTGTTAAGCTGGAGAACGTTTTCTGCCATCCAGGATTTGATATCCAAAATGAGGTTAAAAAGTGCATCCATTGGCCTGGTGTCATCGGGAGACATGGAGATGTACAACTGTGTATCATCCGCATAACTATGAAAGTTGACGTCATGTCTCCTGATGACATCACCAAGAGGAAGCATATACAGGTTAAAAAGCACTGGCCCTAAAATCGAACCCTGGGGCACACCGCATGTAATTTCATGGACCTTAGAGGAGCAGGTATCCACACCTACCATGAATGTCCTGTCTGTGAGGTAGGACGTAAACTATTTGTGGACAACACCAGAGAGCCCGATGTGTTTTAAACGAGTTAAAAAATAGTGTGGTCGACTGTATCGAAGGCGTCGCTCAGATCCAGTAGAACCCTTTGACCTTCTGTGAGTCATAATTTAATCTAAAATCATTTAAAATCTTTAAAAGGGCCGTCTCGGTGCTGTGGTTTACCCTAAAGCCAGACTGAAATTTCTCAAGGACGTTATGTGCAGTAATAAAATCATTAAGTTGGATAACGACAAGTTTTTCTAAACATTTTCTTAAAATGGTAAGTTGGATACCGGTCTAAAATGGTTAAAATCATTACTGTCCAAATTGCTCTTCTTCAGTAGGGGCCTCACCACCACCTCCTTAAAAGGCAGCAGGAAAGACCCCGTCTGAAGAGAGCAATTCATCATGTGCAATAGTTCGTCTTTCAAGGATCCATAGAATATTTTAAAAAACGGGGTTGGGACCGGGTCTAAAAGACATGTGGTGGGCCTCACTGAGGAGAAAACTTTATCAAGCATCTCAGCATTAACCTGGACAAAACTGTGCAGTGTTTCTTTTGGAACAAGTAGACAATCAGATGTATTTAAAGCCGTGTTACTTAGGGTAGATAAAATATTACATCTGATAGTGTCTATCTTTCCCTTGAAGTGGCTGCAAACGCCTCACAGAGAGCATCTGTGGGGTTGTTATTTTGAATTTCCTCCATCTCCTCTGGGCCTTCCTGCAATTTCTCTTGAGTTGCTTTAGCTCCTTGTTTCTCCAGGGGGTAAAGGGTTTGGCATTAATCTTTTTAAGTTTGAATGGTGCAACTGCATCGAAGGCGATGAGTAGTTTACTGTTAAGATTTTCAACAATAAAATCACAGTTAGCAGGCAAAATCACAGGAGGAATGTGTTGTAAAGCATCAACACATTTTGCAGCCACTTCTGGGGTAAAATTACGTTTCCTCACAGTTTTTGCAGAGGAATCTTGCTTGATAAAACTGGTATATACTCAAATAGAACAGTTGGGGGCGCCATTGTATAATAAAAAAAGCAAAGTGGGAGCTCAAGAATTGCTTTGTTTGAACTATCCAAAACTATCTGTGTTAACAAACAGAAACAAGTATTCATACAGTACTTGTTGGTCTTTCTTACTCCAGTGACGCTGTGGTGCAGGCTCTCATCATTGCTGCTCTGAGAGGCTGTAGAGCTTGACTGTAGAGCCAAGCCCCCTCCACTGTACCCCTGTTGCCTTCACTGTCACTGCTCCCTGTGGACGCGGTGTCTGGGTCCTGTAAAAGCTCCTCCCACATTGTGTCATCTGTGTCGGAGGCAGGATGAGGGCCAACATTTGGCTTAAGACGCTCCAGTTCTCGAGGTTTCATTCTAACAGCAGATACATGTCCATCCTGAGATTTATGATAATAAACACACAGTAAGAAATGTGCCTGTTGTACAGTTATGATGTGTCATTTGTACAAACCTGAGACTTTATGTTTCTTTTTCTGACAGAAAACATTGCATGTGTCGATTTAGAGTCTTCTCTTTGAGGTAGTAAATGAGTGACATCAAGTGATTGTAAACCATACTCTTCGTCACTGGACAACTCATCAGAGGCTCCAAAGCCGCATTTTTTGTTGTTCTGCTGCAAAAGATTATATAGCCATGGAGTACTTATGACATTCTCTGATTATGCTCATTTATATAAAAATACAAGCAGCATTAAACACCTCTGTTTTCTTGTCTGTGTCATGTGCCCCCTCATCTACTGGAGTGACCCCTCTGTTCTTTTCTTCAGTTTTTTTGGGACCTCTGCTCTTCCTTGGCCTAGGAGATTAAAAACAACAAGAAAAAAAATTAACGTTAAAGTCTAAAGGTGTAAAAACATGACAGCATGAAGTGGTGCATTGCAAACACTGTATGCCTGGGTTAGAGAGAGGCTTTTGGGGTAGAATGTTTTTGTGTTGTCAGTGGATTTATGCCTGAGCCAAGTGCAAATGTGTGCACAGTGCTAACAATGGTACCCCCACCTCCTTCTGCGAGCTGGGCTAGTTGTGATGCTGGCATCTGGACTGCCTGAAGGCCACCGGCTGGATTCAGTCGACACAATTTGGCAGTGCACAGTCCCGAGCAGCAGCATGAGACACATGGGCCCCAACACCTCACTGGCATTCGCCCCGGGGATGTCCAAGTACAGAACCACTGTAGCAACTGTAAAAGGTAGCAAAAAGGTGGCTCATTATCCCTTTAATACAACTTGTGTTATTGGGAGAAATGAGGCTATCACACTTACAGTGTTCATAATGTGATTAAAAATAAAACACTAGTGAAGTATTAAAATGTAGATTCTACAGTTTTACAGGTATTCCTTTTATAAAATGTGGGTGGTGGACAAACCTTGCATGAAATACAATGCGAGGATGCATATCGAGACAGACTTGGAGGTCACCTGGATCCACCAGTGGAAGAAAAACGGGAAGAGCAGCACCCGCACCAGACCCTTCCTTGTCAAGGCAGTCCAGGGACTGTCTGGCTTAGCCTTGCTAAATGTTGACCCTAACACAAAGAGAGGAAAATAAAACTAATGTTAAGTCAGTAAACAAATAGGACATGACATAATTGCGTCACCAAGTATTTAATAACTATAGGTCCACATTGACAATTCGTCACCTCTTACTAAATCTACATCTATAAGATCTGGTTTGATGTGGCAGGTCTTCTTCGATTTGCTGTCCAATCCCTGCCGGGATTACAAGACGTACTTATTATCGTAAAATGTGTGTGCACATGGAATTAAACTTGATAAATTAAGTGTGTTTTACTTTAAAATCCGTTTGTTGCTCCAAAGATTTCTCCCAGACTTGCTGGTCATAAGCACCAATCTGTAACAATAGCACTGTAACTGTAACAGTTTGTAAAGTTATTAATGTAGCTTTAAATCAGCCCTCAATAATGGCCAAGGGATCAAAGATCACTACAAAGGCCATATCAAGAGATTAATTGTGCCAACAATGGGCTTAGGATAATAATTTTAATCGCCAAACTAAATCAGGAAACCTAAACGATGCCGCTATAGGCCTTACCTTTTCCTGATACCAGGCTATTCGGGCCATAGTGTCATCTTTCACGGTAAGATCTTAAACTCGTGCCACTTCTATTTACAAAACAAAAAACAGGTTCATTCAGAGGGACAAAACCTCAAGCCCTCAAGGTTATGAAACAAGACGACAATCACCATCTAGCTTCTAAACTGTAGATGATATATCACAAAAAGCAAACAATACTTAAATAACAAGTTACAATGAATAAGCACCTACCTGATAATGAGGAGGAGTAGGTAGGTAACTAACTTGTCAAAACTTGAACGCGGTGTTAGGTAATCATCACAAAACTCTTCCTTTGCGCTTTGTGGCGTCTCAAAACGATTACATTAAAATATCAGCCCTTCATTTTCCAATAATATACACGGTTTGAGCATTTTACGCACATTTCACAAAATGTTTTAAAACTTTCCTTTCAGTCTTCAACTTCCCATTTCCGGGGTTTGTTTTGCTTACTATCTGCGGCTTTTCCCTCAGTTTTGTACGCCAGGCTACAACGCACTGAACAATGACACGCTGTCCAAGGTATAGGCGCTTTTAGGAACTCAGAATATATGTATATACATTATTATGCCAAAATAAATCACATATAGTATATTTTGAGTTTAACCTCTCTGTTGTTATTTTTTTATCTAACACGTACAGACCACAGATTACCCGGGTCCTCTACTGTAGGGCAAAAAAGTGAAAAACTAAGCCAGCAGCTTCACCAATCAGATGTGGATACATTGAAGTAAATATGACCATAGATATGACACACACGTTGATGTATTATGGTATTAAATGAGAGCTTTTAATGCTGACACTTTGCATATATGATGATTATTAATAGTATTATGACAAGCTGAAAACCAACAATGTATAGACAGCAAAATAAACATTTTGTAGACTAAACTAGACTTAATGGCTGCATAACAATAGGAGAATATTACTAAACACGTAAGCTCGAAGATAAAACAAATTTCTGTAAGGAAATATAATGTTTGTAAACTTCTAAATTACGGTGAAATAGGTCATGCTACTTACAACAATTTGCCACTTCAGCAGTAGATTCCTTTGTGTTGCCTGATGGTTGCTCCTGTTCTACTGCACATACAATTTTGGCCTTAACTTTCTTGTTTGAGGAAATAATAAAGTATGGGCTCAGAGAGGCATAACATGAGGAAAAAAACACTCTCATATCAGCCACAACTGGTGACACCTTTGCCACGGTCAGCATATAGATCCATATAACATTATCTATCCCAAAGAAAACCACATAAAGAACAACCAAAGTCACCACTATTTTTGCCGCTTTGGTCTCACCACCCTGAGTGCGCCGGATGCCCCTCACCTGGCGACTGTGAGTGTGCAATAGAAATAGGATGTACCCACTTGACCCAAGCATGAGCGCAACAAATGCAAAATCCCTCAAAGACACTGCTACCCCATTTATAACATAGGACAGGTTGTCTCTGAAGTCAACATGGCAGAAGCCCAGATTGAGAGTGAAGGCTGGGACAGTACCGTTGCGTGGTGCCATGGAGAAAAATGGGGCAGCAATGCAAATGGCCATATTTAGTAACCATAAGCCAGCAAAAGTGGGCAGGACAAGGGATGGAAGAGCAGGTTTTAACCTGGAAAGACAAGGGCCAGCCGGAGCAAGGGTTACAGCCTGGAACACACTCAACATACAGGTGATGCAGACAGATAAGGCGCGGCCAATTCGATAGGCGTAGATCACCACCTTGCAGCCCCATCATTAAGGAGGTCCTGAAGGCCAAACACTGTCATTGTTTGAGGGACACAGCGGGTTAAGAGTAGTAAGAGGTTGGCAAAGGCGAGATGACAGAGGATCATGTTCACAGGGAGTAACTTAGACTCAGAGTAGATGATGCTGGCATAGGCCAGAAGAACAGCCATGTTTCCCAAAATTCCCATTCCAGTCTGTAAGAGGAAGGAGACACCTTTGATGGTCACACACAGATCCATGCGATAAAATCTGCAAGAAAAATAAATTATCACTTTTGTTATAAAGACAAATCAACTTGATGGTGACTGTCCGTACAGGGTCGTCTCAAACACCACCAATCACTCAGACACTCAAGCATGAATGAAGTGTCTTGCCAAAAGACAACTGTTTGCAAAGAGGCAGTCGAAGTGTAAACCTTTGGGTTATAAACACATTGTAAAACCAAGAAGATTAGGCACATTTTTAGATTGCTGTTTTATTTTGAACATTGAATTTGCAATTTAATTTAACTGAAATTTATAGAGTTAAAGAAACCTTTTGTTTCAAAATGAAAAAAAAAGTTACAACATTTGTTGAAATAACAAGTATCTGTTTTCATTTTGTAAATAGATACTAATCATGAAAAACAGTTAAAACCAAAAACACTAAAAGTAATCTCACCTGAAGTGGTCAATGAAGCATGAAGCATTTTGTGCTCAGGGAGATTAATGGGCCGTGTAATTGCCATTTATAGTCTTACACTTCCCATGAGATCGGCTGGAAATATTAAAATGTTCAGCCCAAGAATTACACCAAAATGGTCTCAGAAGACAGGCACCCTATTGGGAATCCTGTTAAATTCATGCTTATTGGCGACTGCATATTGTGAACGAGTTACCCTTTTGCTCAGTGAGTTTTTAATAACAACAATATAACTATTTTTTTCTGTGAAAACATTCAATATATTTTTACAGGTTACAGCAGTGCGCGTGTTGTAGTTGGGCCGCCCCCCCCAATTCCAAAACAGTGGCCCCCACAAATGTATCAAAACAAACACAAATGAAAAAAGTATTTATTTCAAACAAATCAACTGAGTGTTTAATGCACCTGTAGTCCTTACTCAGTCATATTTTATGATTTTAGACCATTTACTTTGCTGAAATAATATAATTGATATAATAATGACCTGACCCTCTGACCAGGCAAAGCTCTGGGCCCCCCCCTGCAATCCCAGGTGCCCCCCAGGTTGGGAACAACTGGGTTACAGGAATGATTTGTAAACTTATATAAACTGTGGTTATACCACACTTGTTTTAATCCAGCCATTTCATCCAGAAACTCACCAGCCCCATTGTATTTTGACCTATAAAGCCATGTACTATTAAATGAAGAGGAAAGTAGATATTCCAAAATTAAGAATTTTACAAAATGCTGTTCCTTTTCTTATGTTCATTATATGTACATAGATGTTATCAATTATCAAGCCTACACAGCCATGTACCTGTCTAAGAATCATGACAGCAGCACTGACTGGCCACTGAGATAAAGTATCTTGACTGATATGTCCTTGTTCATAAACTGTACTCCATATGAGAGCCTGCCAATCTTCATACAAAGTGCCGGCCTGTAGAAAAATAACGCAAAGTTCACTAACCCCTGTGGAGACAACAGTGTGCAGTGATTGTTGATGCCAAAGCAGCCTGATGATTCCTTGAATAAGCCATCAGGAGGCTTTTAGATGCTCAGCTGGTGCTCTGGCTTATTCCTTCATGTCCCGGGAGTTTGTTAAAGACACAGAGGAGCGAGACAATTAGGCCATAACAATGAGAGCCTTTTCTAATTGGGGGCATAGGGACAGCCGTTCTTCCTTTTTGTACTGTATGCTCCCTATGTTCATCACTAACATACGTTACTCCAAACATTCCCAGTATGTATCATGTTTTTTGTTGTTGTCTTGTTTTAAAAATCTTGATAACCCAGTGCCTCACTAACCTCCTCATATTTAATCATTTAGAATTTTGAAGCAAAGAACAGTGAAAGAGATGTTGGCTTCCTCCTGGGACCTTTCCCTATAATAAGGCAAGGGATAATTTGTTATTTTCAATGTGTTTCTTACATGTTTACACGCTCAGAGAGCTAATTAAAATGGCATGTTCAAGCATGTCGGTCTCGGGGGAGGCGTCTTATATGCAGAAAAATCCAGGCCATTTTCCCAATGGCTTGAGAATGTAAATATGTTTTTCTTCCATTAAGATGAGAATTGTATATCACAGCATCTACTGTAATTAATTCAAAATAGTATAATAGTTGGAAGTTTAAAATAAATGTTTAATGAATACAAGCCTATGTTTGGAACATAAGGGAAAAATGCAAATCCATTTACAGTATAAGCAAAAAGCCATGTTACCAGCTTCCAGGGCCAACAGGTAACTTTAATGTATTTTATAGATAAAGTGAACAAGTGCAATTTGTTTTCTACATTTGGGTAGCTCTGTCCGCAGCAGAAATTATTACAGCTCATCTCCAGATCTAGGACCATGGCCTTGCAGATTTGTAAGTGATAGCAGCCTATGTGCAAGAAGTTCAATGATGTACACTGCTGTATAAATGATTGCTTGTTTGTTCACACGAATGTGGAACAAAGGATGAAATTAGCCTGTGGTTACAAACGCTTCAGTATGTTTATATCCATTTTCTCATGTATATTCATTAACATATACAGTTCAGAGCAAAAAAAAGAAGAAGTAATTTTTCACTGAACCAGAACACAAAATGTAATGCATAAATGTGTATGGTTTTACATTTGTGTGTTACTCTGGACACATTGATATTAGCACAATCATAACAGTGGGGTTGATGTGTGACAAAAGAAAACACGGGACACAAGACTCTCTAATGAAATATGGCCTTTTGAATCAATTTCATGGGTAAAAATAATACCCTGTAGATTTAAAACTTCAATCACTGAGAAGAGATTTGATGCATGGTTGAGATCAGCATTGGGAGGAAATGGCTTATTCGTTTACATTGTTGCCTTTGCAGTGCACTTGGTAGTCAATCCCCTTTGGGGACAATCTTGTCTGTTTATCACACAGCAAAGTGACAGACGACTGCAGTCTTCTGGATTGATCTCAAGTAATTGGAAGCTCAGGGAAGAGAATCAATGGACCATACCAAACGATGCTACCTGTTTTGTTAGATAAAACTCAAGTTAGCCCACACTACATAGTAGGTCTGTCAGATGGTTTGCTTGGAAGATTCATGCAATGTGAAGAGCTATTTTCGAGATAAGGGATCTTGCTTCTGCTGCACTGATGACTTCTGAATTGTTGGTCCGCGCCATGCTTTACCTGTCCCTCACTGTGGTTGGCGTTCCCGGGAATATTGCAGTTATCGCGGCTTTCCTTCTACTTTTGTACCAGGAGAATCGTTTGCTCCCAGCCGATGCCATCGTCCTACATTTGGCTTGTGCTAACCTTATTATTGTGGGTGTTCGCTGTTTTTTGGAAACCCTCGAATCCTTCTATCTCACCGAAGTCTTTACCGATGTGGGGTGCAAGGCTGTGATCTTTGTCTACCGAACATCCCGCTCCCTGTCTATCTGGTTGACCTTCGTGCTTAGTACATACCAGTGCTTGAGCATTGCACCTCCTGGCTCTCGCTGGGCCTCACTACGAGCTCTATTTGCAAAGTACCTCTGTCTTGTTTTCTTTTGCGTATGGCTTATCAATACTTGCATGAGCTCAGCGGCCATTTTGTTTTCCTTCGGCAGCCAGAACACCTCCTCTTCAGCCCAGCATGGTATCAACGTACAGTTTTGCTATGTCTTCTTCCCCTCCAAACTCTCAAAAGAAGCCAATGGTGCAAGTCAGGTGGGACGGGATGTGGTACCCTTGGCGCTTATGACTGTAGCCAGTTTAATCATTCTGGTTTTCTTGTACAAGCACAGCCTTCATGTGAAGGGGCTTCGTGGAGGCAGTAGAGGTGGAGGTGGCACAGAGCAACGTGCTGCCAAGGCTGTGGTTGCATTAGTGACTCTCTATGTGGTTTTGTACGGAGTGGATAGTGGGATCTGGGTGTACACTTTAACAGTAAAAAAAACAATGGCGTCTGCTCTCATGTCTGATCTGCGAATATTTTTCTCTTCGCTCTATGCAGCCCTCAGCCCCCTGGTCATTATTGCGTCGAACAGAAAGGTGCACGGGCAACTCAGGTGTCTAAGAGCTCAGAACCCACTTGTGGAGAAGGCAACCACTCTCTCCACAATGTGAGAGAAGCAGATACTATACTAAAAGAAAAGGTATTGGACCAGTGAGGAAAAAATCTTGAGAAATTAAAATACAATCTCTTCACCTTGTACAGAATTCTTTTTACCATCTGAAAAACAGTGCTAAGATCAGAGGAATAGTGTCAAAACCAGACTTAGAGAGACATCCATGCATTTGTCTCCAGTAGGTTAGACTACTGTAACGGCCTGCTCACTGTTAGACAGCTGCAGTAAATCCAGAACGCTGCAGCTTGAGTCCTGACAAGAACCTGGAAATACGACCACATTAGTCCAGTGCTCCGGTCTCTGCACTGGCTTCCTGTCACTCAGAGAATAGCATTTAAAACAGCTCTGCTTGTGTACAAGTCTTTTCATGGTTTAGCACCAAAGTACATCTCTGACATGTTAGAGCCGTATGAACCATCTCGGGTCCTGAGAACTTCAGGGAGGGGTCTCCTGGTGGTTCCCAGAGTCAATAATAAACATAGTGAGGCTGCTCAAATCTGGAACAGTCTTCATGAGGATGTGAGACGAATGGCCGCTGGACTGCTCTGCTTTGCGACGACGACAATGGAGGCCGCCATTGCTCCACCATTGCTGTAGTACCGCCATATAGCCGCTAGTCCCCCATTGGAATGCATTGCACTTTAGACATGTTAAAAACAACTTTAATGCCTGGTGCCTAATTTTTGGAACTGTCTACAGCTAGATATTCCTCCTGTGATTACGCTGGGTTAGACACAATCAGAGGCACCGGGCTGGTTATCGTAGGATAAATTTTAGAAATCTCGTACTTAATGAGGGTCGGACTGCTAGCATTGGAGCTGCACGAGCTACACGTCACGCAAGGGCCGAGTCTACAGTGAAGATCCCGCACTTATGCCCTTATTAGGAACATGCTTCGTCAGAGCTGGGGAGGAGGAGTCTGTAAATACGCCATGATTTCCCCCTCGAATGTGGTCATTATGGTAAACGGGGAGGAGTGAGGAGGAGTTGTATTTGTACTGTCTATGTGTGCGAGAGGCCTCAACTCTGGCAATGTTCAAATCCAGGCTGAAAACGTGTGTACGTGTGCATGCTGTGTTCCTATGCTCTTGTACTTTGCACTTTGTAATATGTTCTTTTGTACTATTGTGATATAAATTCTTATTGTAATGATTTCAGGGGTGGGCGCTCATAAGGTTTTGCTTCAGCCCACTCCTTTTGAGCAGAATTTCAACTGCTCAAATAAATAAATAAATAAATAAAAAGTTATTTTTGCCTGTGCACAACTTTTTACTGTAATTAATTATTTTTCATTTTAATGTTTTATGGATTTATTTAATCTTCTTGTCATTTTATGCAACAGTGAAGCACTTTGAATTGCCTTGTGTATGAATTGTGCTCTACAAATAAACTTGCCTTGCGTAGTAATGGATTTTCAGCCATACCGTTGCGCAGAAGCTGTATTTGTCCTTGTCCTTGTCTTTAAGTGTGGTAACGTAATCTTCTGCCTATTACGATACACAGTGATTATGTCGTAACGTCTATCAGAGCTGCATTTTTTTGCCCTTTCCTGCTATTTTTCTGTTATTGTATTTCTTACAGTTGTATAAGCTAAAAGTTTAGGCTCTGCATTTTTTTTACTGTACAGTATGTGGCTATATTTGTCCAAAGGATGCACTTAGCGAGTAAAGTATGGTTTGGTTTGTGCAATCGGTTTCTGTGGAAAATTGTATGTCAGTTCAAGATCATTGGTGGGAAACAATTATCCAATTGGAGTTTTTTTTTCTTTCTTTCAAAAATAATACGACGGTCCTTAAGAGTCACTGAGATAGATTTCAGATACCAGCGGCATAGGTATACATAGAAATTTCATTATTAGCAGAAATGATTAATTAATTATTTTTTGTTCCCAATTAGCTGCCAATGCTATGTGAAACTTGCATTCATCTGATAATTATTTATATTTTCTATAAAAACATCAATATTTCTATTTTGGTTAAAGTTTGTCTTTATAGGTTGAAGGTCGGACAGTTCAGCCTCTGAAATATTCTAAAACTATGCGACACTACAAATACTGTGATTACTAATCTAATTTGGGTTGCATCATGTCTTTGGTTGAAAATGGATCTCAAAGCTATACAGGTTAAGAACCATATGCAAGAAATACATACATACATGCATGAACTAAAGTTAGTGAGTACTTTTATTTCAGGAAATCTACTGAAGGAATGGGACCTTTCCTTGTGATATGTCAGATGACTTCCAACTCAGTGGCTGTAATTAATATTGTGAATGTAATATAATAGATAAATAGATGTTCAAGCTTGGTTTATTGTTCATAGAGATTTGCTTTATGCCTTTGAGATGTATTGAGATGTTGACAACAGCATGAGCCAAGCAGGTAGAAGATGCTTTGTAGATGATGCACGGTTTTCAGTGTAATTTTGTAATCGAGATGTCTTTGAAAGGCAAGGACACACAACTGCGGACAAAACAACCTGCGTGAGTGGCAGTCTCAAAGACATAACAACATGGCTGCCAATCGCTGTGATGCCACAATAAGTCCCAAGTGCTGCCCGAGTGCTGTCGCTGAGCCGGCAGAGGTGACTTTTTCAATGCTTTTGCGAAACGGACAACAAAAAAATTGAGGAATGATTGCAATCCTTTATTTATTGGTGAATTTTCATCTAAGTTTGCAGCAGTAGCATCAGTTGTGACAGCAGTAGCATAAGGAAGGTGGCATTAGCTATAGAAGCAGTGTTGTAACTTTAAAAATACCCTTTTTATTATTTGAATAGAGTTGGCTCCATCAAAACACTTGTTTTAGTCGTTAACTCCATGTGCCTCAACCTTCAATCCACTGAAATCTGATTGGCTCAAACACACAGACTCCGGTGGAATGAAGGATGAAATACATAGATCAAAATGTTCATTAAAAGTGGTAGCGTAGACAAAGCTCGGTTGCTGCTATGGCAGGTCGTTCTGTTGAGAAAAAGAAAATGAGGGAGATTAGTCCATGAAAAACCGGTCACATTTGGACTTTCTTTGAGTGAGAAGGGTGTGCCAGGCAGGTCTATACCTGCATGAGAGCTGTCCTTCACTCAGTTAAGCACCAGTGACTGCACAAGACATTTTACACCACCAAAGAGAGATCACCCAACAAATCTTATGCTCCACGTATGTTAGCATACATTGTCTGTTACTAAGATCTAACAGATCTAAAGCATCTGTTTCGAAGCATTCCACATTCAGCCTGACATTATGCAGCCATTAAATCCCTAGTTGTAACTCACCATAATAAAAAGGAGCCAAAGATAAAGAAGAAAATTATAAAATGTCACAACATTTTTCTCAAAGTGTGTCCATCTGCATCAGTAAAACTCCAACCACTTCTTCTTTCTCCATCCGTCCTCCTGTCAGTCTGTTTACCTGGGCCAGTTACCTGCATTTTTGTCCCCATCTCCACCAATAGAAACACATCAGCCATCTCTAACCCTGCCCACATCTGCACCTCTAAACCCTAATATAGCCTTTTTTTCCACTGAGGAACCAGAGTAGGCCCCTCCCCTTGTCCCCCTCAACAAAGAATCTCCAATTACAGCAACATCTGAATGGCTACAATAACGTGCAAAGCCTGGAATGATGGCATGATTAAACAAATTCCCTGTTCCCAACAATATGGTAATAAATATTGTGGAGACACGCATAGCAATTAATCTGATCTTTCCTCCCCCTATAAGCTCAGTTTTCTGATGCAATTTTTTACTTGGGGCGTCTTTCGATTTGAAATTATATCTTATTAGCTTTATTTCACAGTCGCTGCATTTTCCCTTCCTTCAGTGGGATGTAACTCAAGGTTGTTTTTGATCATTTATTTCTAGTTGGACTGAGGCAGCTGTGATGAATGATACAAAAACATGGCGCTTGCAAATTAACCAAGGGGGAAAAAGCCTATAGGATAAAACAGTCCATATGTGATCAAACTGTAACTGTCTCAACATTTTAAAAATTCAAGATTAGCATTGGCCTGAGTCCTGATCAGCCACGTGACCAGTACTTAACTGATATTATCATGTTTTACATATTTTTCTCCACTCAACTTACTACTGTTATTACACAGTTTCAAGGGCCTATTTGAACACTTTGTGTCAGAGAACCAATGCTCGGTCGAGTCTCAACTTGCTGTGGAATGCTGCTGTGCATCTCTGAAAGGAGTGCTCTAGTTTTACACCCAACCCCGTAAACAGGATGGCAATACTTTTAAATGACTAGTAATTGCTTGCTGATTTTCAGAAAAGTACAGAAAAGCCACGGATTGGCACAACTCATGCAGACA
Source organism: Neogobius melanostomus (assembly GCA_007210695.1). Taxonomy (NCBI): domain Eukaryota; kingdom Metazoa; phylum Chordata; class Actinopteri; order Gobiiformes; family Gobiidae; genus Neogobius; species Neogobius melanostomus. The sequence goes on along the minus strand of VHKM01000073.1, from coordinate 1,669,661 downwards.
GTTTTTCAACATTAGTATGCAGGGAATTTGTTATGGTTACTTGTGGAGTGGGTCTGTACCAAAAACAAAATGTTAAAATAAATTTGCATTTATTTTTGTCTTATTATAAGTGAGTAAATTAAAAAACAACAACAACGCTTTGCTCATGTAGTTCTGTTCAACTGCGTGGACAGAGAATTGAATGCCAATGCACTCTATCCACATGGACAGCTGATACTGTGTGACTGCCCTTTGCATTGTGTTTGAACAACTTTAATGCTTTTAATCTAGTCTGTGTATTCTGTCCATAAATCTGATCACTTCCTGCTCTCTCTTAACTGTGGGGACAAAGTGGGAGGGAGTGGAGGCAGGACATCACTCGAGGCCTCGCTGCAGTGGCACCATCTCAGGTAAGATATGTGCCGCTCTGCAGGGACAAGAAAATACCCGCCTCATGATGGCTGACGTCATCAAGAGAGTTTTACAAAAGTTACACAAAGATTAATGCACAAATTTAGAATTGATCATTTTAGGCTCAAAGTCTGTTTTAACCTCATTCATACAGTATATATATTCAGATAAATGCATATCAGTGTATTTATTGGCATTAGGGGGGAGACTTTTCAGCTTTTAATAATTTTGATGGAGTTAACTTAATTTATTTTCATGGTTCTTCCTCACATTTTATCGCTGTTTTCTTCCCTCCGAAATGCCACAAAGTTGGAATTTTCCACACAGCTCTTCCCTAAGAGCGCTGTGGAATGCAGACAAGATGCAGCAGGCCTGAGCAGGACGGCACCTCTGCACTTGTGCTGCATTCAGGTGCTAGTCAGTTCAATCGTGCAACATGAAATATAAAAAAACAAATAACTTAGAAAAACAATCAACTATAAAACGTAAAACTATAAGACTATATGGGGATGCATGAGAAGATTACATTTAAAATATGATAAAACAACAACATTTGACATAGATCAACAGTGTGAGTGTAATTACAGATGTACAGTTGCATTAAGTGTTAGCAGCAAATACGAGTGTGGACATACCACATAGTGCAATAGAGCAGTGCAAATGGCTGGAACAGGTTTTTACATTCATGAGTCTGATGCAGAGTTATGATGGCAGAGGGGAAAAACTGTTTATGTGGCTGGACGTATGGATCTCGATGGACCGTGGCCTCCTGCCTGAGCAGTGCCAGGACACTTCCTCCATCAACCACGGTAGTACAGCGGTTAGAGCTCGTGCTTCACAGCTAGAAGGTCCGGGGTTCGATTCCCACCTGGACGGGGCCTTTCTGTGTGGAGTTTGCATGTTCTACCCGTGTCTGCGTAGGTTTCCTCCGGGTACTCTGGTTTCCCCTACCACTAAAAACATGTACAATAGGCCAGGATGAATGAGAGTGTGCATGGTGGTCAACGGATGCAAATTACAATCCGGTGTGGCTTGTTTACATGCATGAGACCCATGTATGTCCATTAAAATGCACTGTCCCGACCAAATAAACCAGTAAATAAATATACCACACGGTGATGGAGAAGGTGAGGGTGGACTCGATGATGGCCGTGTAGAACTGCACCAGCATCTTGTTAGGCAGCTTAAGTTTCCTCAGCTGCCGCAGGAAGAACGTCCTCTGCTGGGCCTTCTTGATGAGGGAGCTGTCGGTTAGTCCTACCAATAATAGACATGCCCCTAAACATTGAACAGTAGTTCATAGCAGTGATAATGTAACATTAAAATGCACTTAAGAACTTTCAGTTTTATTATGCTTCTTTAAAAAAAGTCATAATGTGACACAAGACAAAACACTACATTCAGTTTAGTATTGAACAGTTCAAACGTTTTGGGAGGATGATGAAACCTGCAAAAGAACCCTTTCCACAATATTGTAATGCATTTTGATAGGTAGCTTTTGAATATATACTGTACATCGATATGTACCTGGCTTCAGGAATACTTTGGTAAAACACTCCAAATTACAAGTGGAGATTGTTTTTTTAATTGACATCTATGCCTCATAGCAATGAGCTGATAAAATGTTTCAAAGTGTCCAAATGCAACAGACAGCGATAGGACTTGATTGACTAAGTCAGGTGCTAAATTGCACTTCAAATTAGCACTTGCTCATTAAAAGCATATTATTCTTCACATTAGTCATTAGAAACACGAGGGACTCCCATCGGCCCTGGCTCTCTGTAGCCTGTCCGTCCATGAGAGTGGATCTCTCCTTTCTGAGGTTCTCCCCAAGGTTTCTCTTTTCTCCCCCTGGGTTTTTGAGTTTTTCCTTGCCGTGCTGGAGAGTCTAAGGACAGGGGACACCCGCGCCGCTCGTCGCCACCCACTGCTGTCGCTTATTTGGACATTATGTTTGTCTGGATACTTGATTCGCCTGAACTTTACATTGTCTTATTTACTGCTCTGTTTTATTGCCTTAATATTCGGTGCAGCCCTATGAGACAACTCCTGTTGTGATATTGAGCTATACAAAACCATTGATTGATTGATTGATTGTATAATATTAGTGGCACAGATCTGATATAAAAATGAGCTGTGGCCCTATAGAGACAGAAATTTCACCAGCTTTTCTCACCACTTTAGCACACACCATCCATTTTGCACGTGCTCAAACGCTTGGCAAATGAGGATAACACTTATGTTCACGTAGAGGCTACCTTTGAAATAAGGGCCCATTGCCGCGTCTTCTAAGCACTTAAGTGGGCCATACCGCTCCAAACCAATTAAGAGGCCTGCATATAGATAACACATTACATACTACGGGGACATGTTTGCTGCGATGTAAAGATTCCACCATGGTTCAACAGAAAATATTGAGTGCTGGGATGTTTCCGAACAAGAAGCCACATAGTTTCTCCCTCTTAAACTTGAATTATTCATAAGAAAGTCCTTAGAGTAACATACAGCTGCTGTCACAATACCGAGACAGGAGTGTGATGAGAGTGAATCATGTCAAAGCCACGGACAGTAGGTTGTGTTCATGTGAGACCCAAATATTGGAGGATAGGGCAGAATTCCATTGTAGAATTTGCATGTTTTTTTGTGTGTTAGTTCACCTTTTTTTTCTTGGTTTGTAGTGATTATCTCTGTAATTAGATTAGTTTAGTTTAGTATATAGTATAGTTTAGTGAGGACATTTTGGGTGGTCCTCACTTATTTGAAGGACTGTTTGAATGTCAAGATGTGGTTTTAGGGTTAGGGTTAGAATTAGAATTAGGTTTAGATTAGGGTTAGGGTTAGGTTTAGGGGCTTAGGGTTCAGGGTTAGGGCTTGGGTAATACATTAGGTATATGAGTGTTCTCACTAAGATAGAATTACAAACGTGTGTGTGTGCGGGCCACTTGAAGAGGGCAGTAGCTCCCCATCAACTAACCCCCACCCAGCTGCCCTAACAGTTGATTTTGTAGATGGAGTTCCTATGCGGTGTGGTGCATTAAAAGACGAGGGCTGCTCGCCTACCCTAGTTCTCTATTTGTAATTTTGAGCAATAGAAATGACAACCTTCGAAGCAACAACACTCTTAATAAAATGTAGATTGATCCTATTGCTCTAGTGGCAACTTAATTCTTCTTCTCAGTACTTTTCAACGGTCTTTTGTTTGTATTAATATTTGAACAGGTTGATGTTTAAACATCGTTTCATCTCCATCTCCAATTTATTCCACAATTGTATACTATTAACTGGCTAAAACTTTTCAAAGTTGTGCTATCTTCCCGAGTCCTAAAGTTAAATGGTAACACTTTATAATAAGGGTACATGAATTCGTGCATTAATTCATCATGTCTTCATGTTCATTGTAAATTCATGTGAGGTCACGATGCTTCATGATGAATTACTCATGAATTCACACCATTAATTCAGGCAATGAACTCATTAATAATAATGATTAATTCATCACAATCATGATGAATTCTTTGTTTTCATGACTTCATTATGAATGTGCCCCTTAAAATGAAGCGTTGCAGCTTTGATAACTTATTAGATAAAGAACCTGTTTTAGGAGTAGTCTGGCTAACGCCAGACTAAAATCACAAGTGATCTTTAGTCTGGGGACCACCAATTCATTTTGTCGAAGGAGAGGTGTGGTTTACGATTGTCCATAGCCGTTTATTGGGCGCTATAAATGTCTATCATCTGCACGTAGCCATAGCCAATCGTATCATCGTATCAGATGACGTGTGACGTACCCGCTGTAAACTTTTGAGCGAAACTATTTAGAACACGGTCTAAAGCTTGATCAAAAGATGGCGTCACGTCTGCTGCTGTCATGTTGGATCCGTAAATATATATATATGTATATATATATATATATATATATATATATATATTTGTTTTATCCCTAAACAACTACAAGCTTCGGTATGTCATATAATGAGTCATCGTCTTACCGTCCCTCCTCATTCTGTGATTGATGCCCAAATCCATGCGAAGATTTCAGCCATGGTCCCCAGGCTGTTGTGAAGTTCGAAAAGATTCGAGCGCACACAGCAGTCTGGCGTTAGCCAGGCTATTTTAGGAGAGCAATACACACAGAAGAGCTTAAATCAACATTCAAGACTATTTTATTCATTTATTTTATAGAAATCAAACGTTTTTAGATACTTTTAAACATGAGTATAAGCTTACAACTGCGTGCTCAATCAACATAATAATAATAATAATAATAATAATAATAATAATTCATCTGATTTAAATAGCGCTTTTGGGACACTCAAAGACGTTTTATATTATATTATTAATTCACTCCATACTCAGTGGTAGTAAACAGCTGCCCTGGGGTAGACTGACACAAGTGGCCCTTAGGGACACAACGACAGTGTGCACATTTGGGAGCCTTGATTCAAACCCCCAACCTATTTACTAAGTTATCAAAGCTGCAACGCTTCAGTTTAAGGAGAAGAAGAGAAGAAGATCTTTATTTATATAGCGCCTTTCACAGACATGGTCACAAAGCGCTTTACATGAGACAATTGTACATTCACTCCATACTCGGTGGTGGTAAGCTACCTTGATTAATTGATTGATTGATATTTTTATTTCGAGCTATACAACACAGGTACAAAAGCCAGAAAAAAAATAAAATAAAAGATAAATAAAAATAAATAACATTCTAGCTCGAAAAGGAGTGGGAAGCAGACAGGCTTATTGACTCCCACCCCCGTTCATATAACTTACCACCGTTATGAATTCATAATCATGAATTCATGATGAGCCAATCATGTGATCCTTTTTAGTTGCAAGTTTATATAAAGTTTAGTCCATTTTTTTTCTTCCAGAATTCATCATGATCATGATTAATTATTATTAATGGATTCATTGCCTGAATTAACCATGTTAATTCATGAGTATTTCATCATGAACTTACATGAATTCATAATGAATTAATTCATGAAGTCATGATGAATTCATGCATGAATTGGTGTACCCTCATTATAAAGCGTTACCAGTTAAATTAATCTCGTAATTCATAACAACCAGTATGTTCTTGGAATCTTCTTTGTAACAGTTTGTACCTTGCTTTGTATAACATCTGAACTGTTTGGAACTCAACGTCACAAAACTTCATGATCTTTGATTTTAAAATGAATGAGTTTAATTACATTAATAATGAATTATAGGGTTTACCGACATTAAACAAAACTAGTATAAAGTTCAATGTCTCTATCCGCACAATTTCTTGAAAGATTAAATCTTGTTTTCTCTGTAGCTGGAACATGTGGTATTGAATCAAAGTGTGGTTGTTATCAGTTGAAAGGATTGTTTTCCCCTCAAGCTTTGATCACTAATACAAACAGTGATATGTTCAACATTTGTGGATTTTCTGTTTCTGTCTTTCAAATAAAATAAAAACAAATAAGTGCGTAGAGTTGTATTGGCCAGTGCGCTCCATGTGAAAACAAATGCAAAAAAACTATTCACCACCACTAACTGCTTGGGAATAGACCACCACCTGTTGGTCATATGCCATACTACTGTTCTAGGCAAAATTACACCACACATTAGTTTCTTTCTTTCGAGGCTAATCAAAGTGTTATGATATTATTGTTTATAAAGATAAAGATTTTCCTAATCAATTCCTGGTGACGCATATTATTTCAGTTAAAGATTGTTCTGTTTAGTTGCACATCATCGCTGTCAAGTTGGATAATTGTAAACTGACAGTACAAATGGTAACACGTAGGCTGCTGAAGTAACAAGCTCAGAGTGAAAACAGCATAAAGGCTGGTATTCGATGAATGAATCAATTCTCTCGGACACACATGGATGTCTTGTCTCACATGTGTAGATCTCTGGGTACATATTGACCCATGTGTCTGGAGAAGCACAGCAGACAATCAATGCTGCAGCCAGTGGAACAGAAATCAAAACATGTACAAGTGACACACAGCAAATGCTTATGTCCGCAGATGAAATTTTTTTATGACCGATTATTTCCATAGTGATGAATGATGAGTAACATGTGAATTGAATGGAATGAAGAAAGTCAGTGTAGGATGGCATTTAAAGTGAGAACGTGGCGGTGAAGGCCATAAGACAGATGTGTGTAGCTGAGCTCAGCAAAAGGAACAGAAGTGCATTCTAAGCACATTATGGATTTATCAAGGCTAAAAGTGCCTTGACGGAGGATGCAGGGGTGAACAGAGTGGCTGAAAAATCTACTTTTGAATGAAAGTAATCGTGGCCAAGACAGTTCATTGTAAATCCTGCTGGTTAATGGGTGACAAAATGTTTAAGCTCAGGGTTTCTGATATGGCTGAAAGTCATGTTGGGTTATAGGTTTGGGAGGAAAAAAAGTATCCCCATCAAATGCAATATCTCATATTCTCATATACACCATTATAGACCATGTGCTGATAGTTTTATCAACTGATTGCCTCCATTATGACTCTAAAGGTTAGTGTCATATTGCTAATTGCCATGCTGCTAACTAGCCATTGCAAGTTGCTTCAATATCTTCTGTCTTCAGCAGAGAGTGACATGTGGCTCTTTGACAGGACACGCACCCCAAGTGATTATCTATACAGAATGGTATTCCAAATGTCCCTTTGAGACATTTGGACTACCCCCCCCAGATCTCTTTCTCACCTGTTAAAACAGGGCGCACACAAGAGATGCAGAAAGAAATATCTCACAAATAAAGCTGAAGGAGTCCATCGACCAGTCTTTGAAAGATCACTGCTGCTCATTGATTGAGCAGCAGAAAGGAAGAACGTAGACCCACCGCTGTTGCTTTAGCCTATACAGTAGCTCAAGGCTCAAAGCGTGTAATTCATTTTACATAATATGTTAAGTGTGCAAGATAAAAGAAAAATAGCAAACTAAATGAACAGGCAAAATTTTAAGTATAATTAAAAAGTGATAATAAACTAACACCATTTTCATGTTTTCAAAGTATGATGATTCCTAATCTGTAATATTTCTTAGTATTCATGCCCCGTATTATTGGTATTCATACAAACCTCTGTCCACAGACGGTTACCTCAGCTGAAACACTTTCTGGATCTGTTGTCATCGTTGCTAGCTACCTCCAACCTAGGTTATTTATGTTTGAAAGGTTTGAAAAGAAAGTCTCCGGGGAACAGCCAAAATTGGGGTAATTTTGTCATTTTCTTCCTGGTGTGAGATCAAAGTAAACATTAGCGGAGGAAGAACACTTTGTGAGCTATAATTCAAAAAGTTTCATCACGACATTTCACCTTCCATAAAAGAGGCTCAATCAATTAGAATAAATCAGGAGAGGTGTTTTGGTCTGTAACTTTTATTATTTTGGCAAACTAGACTCTAGTCACCCTGCCTGACCAGTAACATGTCTGTGTTTGATGAATGCCACATAAAAGTGCCATTAGTGATTTTTCTTTTCTGAGACTTGTATCTTTAGTTTAATTTAGTCTGTTTATTTGAGCACTTTATAAAACATAAATTGCATGATTACATCATTGCAGTAAAATAAAACTCAAAAGGAGTAGGCCGAAGCAAAAAAGCTTATAAATGCCTACCCCCATTCAAATTTGATTTTAATCTTACTTTATTAAAATACTAGCATGTCATTGTGAAGGTCAGATTGTGCTTACAATACATAATAGATGACAGCTACTTTAGCACAAAAGTGACACATGCCAAATCTGAACATATAGTTTGTGTTTTGTATGTCACATTTGCAATGCTCTACATAGCTCAGCGTCGGCTTTTCTGGTGAAAAACATGCTTTTCCCTGCTACAGTGCATTATGAAAGGTTGCAAATAGGCTAATTTGCAGCTTTGACAGCGCCAGCCCTGGCAAAGGCGGGTAGTAATAGGTTTTGAGGTGCCGCTTCAGCGACTGCTGTGATGGGAACACTGTGGCTGTGGAGTAGGCATAGGTCAGGCTTCTCTGAAAAGCCTGACAAATTAAAAACAGAAAACCTTTGACATTTATCATGCTCAGAGTCTGCAAAGGTCAGTGCATGTACTTCTGCTTTCATTTTGCCTGGCCCGCTCCCTGTGGACATGTTTCACTGTGATTGCTTATGGCCTGCTACAACCGTGCCTGGGGAAATCTGACTTTAAGATCGCAAATGTTCACAAGTAGACACCATCTGACATCACTGTGCTGTTAATCTTTCTTCATCCGTGTTAATGCAGGCTCTCAGTGGCTCAGGAGTTTTCCATTGTTCAAACAGTCATCTGTGCCGTGTTGTTTAGAGTAGTGGACGTTTGCCTTTCACCCCGAAAGCTTTAGAACAACAACAACATAGACACTATCATGCTAATGAAGCTGATTCAGGTCAATGGGCAGATAATGAGACATAACCTTGTCATTGTGTACAGAGAGGTGGCAGGTATCGACAAAACAATGGAAGTTGAGAGCAGATTTTTGAGAATAACACCCTCCCTAGTCTGTGTAAATGAGACAGCCTGCTCCTTGTAACTTCTGTGTTTGTCAAAGCTTTCGTGGTGAAAAGCGAAACTTGCATTACTCGAAACTTCCCATGACAGCTTGAACAACCTTTCTTCATCCATGTTGTTCATTCATGACCAGCCAATAACTAAATACCATTGGGAGAAATATCATGTCAAAATATAACAGAACACATTATTAATCTGGATGCCACAAAAAACAACATGTTAATAAATAGATAAATACCATTGAGACTGGCAAAGAAGAGAGATGACTGGTATAGGGCTCTACGGTGTTACGTCACAAATGAAGGGGAGGTGAATACAGCGCTCTCGCTTCATTGAAAACAATGAGAGATCGCTGATATTTGGTGGTTGTTTGAGAGGATTTATTAAAGTGAATAATTGTTGGATTGTGATGAAATGTGACTTGATTACCATGATAACCTGCCTATTGAGGCAAAAGTCTGATATAAACAGAAATTGGACTTAATTGATCTCGATTAATGTTTGTACAAACAGAGGAGCCTAGTACGCGTCGCTAATCCATCGTAACTTTGTGTTGAATTTCACGCATTTATGTTTCGCCTTACGGGAAATAATCATGATCTAAGTTAAACGTAACACTGACGAGAAAATGTTTTAGAAGCTTTTAGGTGACGTTCTGTCTAGTTTATTCAGCTTTATCTAAAGCATGACTTAGCTAACACATGTCATGACATTAAACATTTGATTAACAATTTATTTTATGTTTAAAGCAAAGTAAATGGTAGAATTTAGAGCCTGATGTGTCCGGCACAGTTACGTTAAACTTTAAAACATAATCCACACAATGTGTTTAGATCTGCAGACGTCGATTCTAATCATAAAACTTACTCAGTTTACAAGATTGAAGCTGTAGTTCCGACAAAATGGAGCATCCAACCACACAACAGCTTTTATGCAGGATTTACTGAGAAAAACGAAATTTATCGAACACAATCTGTCACTCACAGGCAAAAACGCTGTTTAATACAGACATTGTTTTCACCTCTACGTCTGCGGCGCACTGAAAGTACCCGGATGGTAGAAGAGCCCTATACTGGTCGTCTTGATATGGCACTGCAAGAGAGAAATGTATGTTAAGAAAATATCACTTTTGATTGATTGATTTGTTTATTTGGTCGAGATAGTGCATATAGGAAGTGGATGTTGCTTTACAGAATGTACCAGATAACGTGGGTATAAAAACCAAGGTAGTGACAAAATTGTTTTCCACACAACAATGTGGAGAAAAAAGAGGCCAACCTTTTCTCTGTTTTTGAGCATTTGGAGTGGATGCCTAATGGCCCTCTCAAAATGATTAGTTATACCATCATTTCCATCTAAATGCTCTTCGGAGGAAAACTGCTGTTGTCTAAAGCACCCTCCGAAAACTAATTTCTGGTTTCCTCGTGATACATCATTCCACACCATAAACACAGAAAACTTGTAACTCCACTGGACCATGACTGTCCCATTTAAATGTTAATATAATTCGCATCATTCATAATTTAATGTGCTCCTTGGCATTTTCCGTTCATCTTGGTAACGCTATCTTAACTGACAAGCCAATTTACTGCGGCAATCGGCCAAATTGCTTCAGCATTGTGACGCTAACACCCTAATAAATCCTCGACCTACAGTTTCTCCTCAGGTAATAAAAAATAATAGGAAGTTGCTCATGTTCAATCTAGTTGCATTGATTTACACAGTGCCGGGTTTTGCCTCAGTGTAGAAAAACATTAGATATGGGGAGCAAGACACGGATCGTCCCGTTTGCCCTTTCGCTTGTCAGGAGTGGCGTCAGTGCAGGTGAGAGTGATGTGAGAGATGACACAGGTGGTGCGGGGAAACGGGATCAGACAGATTCTTGCGCAAAAGAAGGAGAGGGACGAGAAAGCTGCCACTCGTGACCTTTGGGAGAATTACTGTGTATAACAGAGCTTGTCAACTTATCACAGGTACTGTACATTCTCATGACACTTTTACATTACCTTCTGTTTCAAAGACACCAAATGATTAGCCATACTAAGTAACATTGGTCTCACAAAATAGAATAAACACAAGCACAAATTTCATGCCAGGTGGTTTTCTGGGTAAAAATTACTCAAAAAGCTGTAACCGGGCGCCCCCTTACTCAGACCTGACTTGCAACTTAGCTGGGAGTGGGACATTAGCTCCTTGTCTTCATGCGTTACTTTAACTATTAGTAGCCAAACTTTGAATACATTGGGTCCACTTGTGCTTTATAGTGAGAACCTACTACAAAAGTAGCATGGTCTGTTTCTAGCAAAGCATTTGTATTGTTAGCATGTTTCTTTTGAGTTTTACATCAGATTAGATCATCTTGAAATGTTGAGCTATAACCTGGAAAATTCTGCACTGGGACTTTAAATGCACTGGATCGTCAGTTGCTCAGTTGAGTTCTAAGCAGAAATGTAATATCTTGAGATATTTTTGGATATTTTTTATTAAATTTTTTTTACTTTATCTTTATTTTAAATACAGGGAAGGCCCAATGAGAATTCAAGACTCTTTTTCATAAGCGCCCTGCATTATCGCCATTCCACCCCATTCATGGTAATGGTCCTGTGTTTCTGTGTAAATAAGATGACGTACATTGCTCCTCCTACAGAGAATGTTCGAAAAAGGGCAAAAAGGCGAGAAAGTGTCAACTGTCAATCAAACCCTGAGCTAAAACTTTTTAATTCCATTTAACAAAAACAGCGTTGTCACATGGGTCACAGCGATCTTTAGAAAAAAGAAAACACTTAAGAGCAAGGCTTTCAAGTTGTTTTGGGAGGAGTAAAGTTTAATAAAAGTTTCTTTTGGAGTCGCCCCTCACATATGCAAATGCACACTGTTGTTGTGTCCTTAAGCAAGACACTTTACCCTACTTGCCTCCAGTGTCTGCGTAGATTGGTGTATGAATGAGAGTGTCATGGTTCTGTCTGTGTGTGTTCAGTTCCCCTTGGTTGTGTTTAGTGTTGTCGTTCTCGTTCATGTGTGTTTGTGTGTTTTGTGCTTAATGCATCTCCTGTCCTGGTTTCGTGCCTGCTTGTAAGTTTCTCTTGCCTTGTTATTGCTATTTTGCCCGTTCTTGGGTCACATTTCCGCCTCGAACCGTAACAGAATGAACCAACCTAATCCTGACCTAGCAAAAGGCCAGCCCCAAGCCTTGCCTGCACCCTTCCCAGAGCCACTGCTGGACAACGGTCTCCGTCCGGGGTGGGCTCCTTCCGTCCTTGAGCCACTGCCAGACTCTGGCCTCTGTTGGAGGTGGGCCCCTTCTGTTCCGGAGCTGCCGCATTTGGGTCACATTTCTGCCTCGAACCGTAACAGAGAGAGAGTATGGGTGACTGGTTCTTTGCTGTAAAGCACTTTGGGCCTGATAAAGGTAGAAAAGTGCTATATAAGTTGAGTCCATTTACCATATTCCAGCTACTCATTTTTGACATAAATGGAACCCACCAGGGGTGGTATTGCAATAATCTCAGCTCCCCGCCATGATGACCAAAGAAATGCTTTCCTCGTCCATTGGTTATAAACTGTCAAAGTGAATAAGCAAAGGACATTGCAAATCAGTTGTTTTTCATGGAGGTCCTGTAGGATAAGAGATGTATGGAAGTGCATCAGAAAGTCATGTCAAATGCCCAATAAAAAGAAGATATAATTCAATAAAACAGAGCATTTAACATCTGTTTTGAATAACAGCATTTGTTTCGTGCAGCCTGACGTTGCTTAATGTTGACTGGATGACACACAATGTGAATTTGTTTTTGTATCTTTTGGCAAAGCACGGCAGAGAGTTTACATTGCACATCTTATGTGCCTTTAAAAATGTGCTTCTGTTCCCTGATTCACTGATCCACCAAAACATGATCAGACTGTTTGGAGAAAAACATCTCAGAATCGTTTTCTGTGGACCCCTTGTGTTTAGAGGTAGCGGCTTAAACTTTGCTAATTTATTCCTCCTGCACTTCTTAGCTAAGAGATTTTGGGATTAGCAAACTCAGAAGATATTGCGGGGGAATATGAGAGTAGTTTTATTGAGAAATGTGTATACATGTGGATTTGCAAAAGTACAAGCAGCTCCATGTGAAAATCCTCTCATTAAGATGTGTAATCCTCTGTTAATTGCTGTTTATATTAATGAATAATCAGATAGAGTCCGGCTTTACATGTGGATCATATTTTTGCTTAAATTTTTTATCAGTTGCATTGTAAAATGCTGAATATAATCAATGATAGTGAAATTATAATGTGTGATAAGGAATAATCTAAAGAATAAATGTGTTAAGTTTTGCATACTAATTGGATGCTTAATAATAATTAGGCTAATGCTACTAATAAACAGGGGAGTGTTGGACTGGAGGGACTCGTCTTTATTATCTCTATATTTGACCTATTTCTTGATAAAAATCACCATTTCAAATGACCTAATCAGAATCTAAATTCTAAGGCAATCAGAGCTGTCTTTTTAGTGAGAGATGGGGAAAGGGGCATCCGCATCATCAGAGATGCACAGTGGCTCTAAAATTAATTGTACATTTCTGCCGCGCTGTATGTCCGCGAGTCTTGGGTGGTTTTACAAATTTTTTGGCCTGGTTTGGGTATCCCGGCAACCCAACTGTCATCTGACCTCCACAGCAGCAAAACCTTCTATCACCTTGGCCTTCCCATGTCAGTTACTTCTCCAAAACAAGATTCACACCTCATTTATTGAGTATCTGAGTTCTGTACATTTTTCTAGATTGAAAAATACATATTGTGCAGATATGATTTCCCCAGCTGCCATGTCCTTTTATTCATTATGTTGTTTGAAATCCTGCTCCATCGATTGAACATCTCTGAAGGTGTCGAATACAAATGCTGTGTTTTCTCTTCCTCTGCAAGTTTATCCCTGAGGTAAACTTTGCAATATCCCCGACAGCATTGTACAGTCTCCCATCTCCTTCTATATTTCTCATCCTCCAGAAACCCGCCTGAGCACAGGGGATTTCATATGAGAGGAAATGATTCATTCATCAGACAGGGCTCCCGGTCGACCCTCCACTGATCACATGTAAGATGGAGGTGGACCAGCTTATTAGGGCTCTCAGTGAAGCACGGTGCGCAGGTCATCGTGTCTCCAGAAGTGACTGCGTATGACAGGCAACACAAGCCCGGCCTCACCTTGGCAAAACGCGCACATCACAGCAGCTACTTGCCACGTCAAAACCAATATAAGCTGATAAGGAAGTGTGGGATGACAGTCCGGTATGAAAACCCGTCAAAGTGGTGATTATTTCTGCACAAACTGGAATATGGATCGGGCCGCAGGTGCATGCCTCTTGTTGGATACACTGAATGCATTTCATCAAAACTTCAGCAGACTCAATACAATTCTCATCCCAACTTTCCTGATTGCCTCTGACATACAATATTATTTCATCGATCACAGAAGGTATGTAGACTGCCTGAGAAAAACGACTTACTATTTCTGTGTTTCAAGCACAGCAATGCCAATATATAAAGATTTTTTTATTCAAGGGAGCATGTATTTGATAGAACCTTACATATTCTGTTTGAAGAGCGACATTTTGAATAGGGCAGTGTTTTTCAACCACTGTGCCGTGAGCTATTGTCTGGTGTGCCGTTGGAAATTATCCAATTTCACCTAGTGGGTCTGAAAAAATATATTTTTTAAAACAAATTAATTATTATACACAAATAATGTGCTGTTTTCGAGTCTCTGTGCCGTTTAGTGATCGACAGAGTCACCATGTAAAACTCTTCCATATCAGTAAGAGGCTGCAGGTAGCTCATTTCTTTGAGACAAGAGAATTAGTGATGCATGAATGCGACTGAATGCGGTTACAGTGGCATTGTGGCTAGCGAGACTATATGGTGTTCCTATTCAAGACACGTTGTCTGCTGTTGGTGTGCCTCATGATTTTTTCAACGAAAAAAAATGTGCCTTGGCTCAATAAAGGTTGAAAAACACTGGAATAGGGCACTTAAAGGAATAGGCCACAGTTTTTGCATACTTTATGTTCTTACCTTAGACGAGTTGATACGTAGCTGGCTGGTCTTTACGCGTGCCCTCAGTCACGTAAACAGAGCACAGACGGTGTTAGCATTTAGCCTCTCCTCCTCTCCTCTATGGGGCCAAACAGAGGTGAAGTTAGAAGCGACCTAGCGTAAACTCCGGTCAATTATCTTTTCCCTACATGTATGTCTGGGATTGATCTCAGTGGCTGCGTTTCATCGGTTGAATTTCAACCTACCACTCGGCGAGAGGCGGGTGTTATAGGTGACGTCAATTGCGCCGCATTTGCTGGTTGTAGTTCGGCAATGGTGGTGGATACGAACGTAAAGGAAGCTCTTCAATCCGTTCTGGCTCGGCTCCAAAATATCCAGAAATTATAACTGAAGCCGTAGAATGCGCAAGGAATGCTCCCAAGAGTTATGATCGCTGCTTCACTCAACACGGGCGCATTACATACGTCACGACCAAACGCTAGCAAAAATCAGAACCAATCGTTTCAAAAGAGTTCACCCCTCCCACCTGTTAACGGAGCTCAATTGTGAAATTCCAGACCCTCTGTACGAAACGAAATGAGTACGAGGGGATGGTAAAACCAGGCTAGAAGCGACCAAGCTCGTCAACGTTTCCCCTATTTAAAATACGGTTACATGAGCCTTTACACGATCCAAGTATAGTCACACAAAATTAAACATGGCGATTTTCTAAGCGGATAAAAAGGGGAACTATATTGCAAGGTGTAGTAATATATAAGGAGCACTTCGATGTCCGCACAGTAATGTCGCGCTCTAGAACAGCATATGGTCAACAATCATTCTCTTATAAAGTAGCAAGCCTTTGGAACTGTGACAGGACGAGTGGTATATTAAATAAAAATAAAGAGCCAGACAACGCCATCCAGTATAACTCGAAAATAAGCTGCTTTAAGGCACACAGGTTCGACCCATAAGGACATAGGCAGTATGTTCCTTTTACATATCATTGTATTTCTATGTTTTACTTTTATGTTTTTGGATTCTTGTGTCACACTTTTGTTTACAGTAGACATTTCATTTCACAGCCTTCGCATTTGTTGGATTTTACAAATGTCCAGAGTACATTAACAAAACGAAAAGAAACGTGGAAACAAGGGGGAAGTAAGACAGCAGCACCACTTAAATGTAAACAAAAAGGGTTAGTTTGATAGGCTTGGGCTACTTTATGGAGGCTAGCCACGAGGCAAGGCAAATCTTACTGTCGCACGCCCACATCTAGCTCTAGTCGGCCCGGTGCTTCGATAGAACCCCGGTTGCGCGAGGGCCCCAGCAGACCCCGGACAACGCATCGAGAGCAATGGACGCCATGGGGTGGTGCGCGTTGAGGCTCTCAACCACTCGCGACGCTACAATAAAACCTATATTAGTCTCTATACCAAAATCTAAGGCGGGAATAAATGAACGATAGCTACCTGGACCCGTAGAACACACCGCACGACCTCTGGACCAGTGAAGAGACAAAGTACGAGTGAATGAGGGTGGGCTTTTATAGCATTTAAGCGCTAGCACCATCTGCTGTCCGTTAATTATATTTGAAACACAGAGTTTTATAGTAAAATACATATACATAAATCTGATAATGCCACAGAACACTCTTCTAAACAAAATTATTTCATGCACAAACTATAGTACATTTACAAGCCTGACCAAACAGTAGTTATTATCAAAGCAAACCTGTACGCACTGAATGACTGTGATATGAACGGTGTAAAGTGTGAGTGAGTGTGTGAGTGATAGATTCCTGTAGTAGAAAGTGCTTTTATGATGTGAGTGACGTAATGCTTCTATGTATTATTCTGTATATATTTTATGAACTTTTGTAAGTATAACATCAACCTGTCCAGGGACTGCGGGTGGAAATTTGCATTTTTGCTGGAACCTGGCACACTTCATCTCTTCTTTTTTAGACTAATGTTTTTGTGCATTGTCCCTGATCAAATAAAATTAAAATTCAGTCAGGAGGAGGAAGGGAGCGAGCACAGTTCTACCCACAGCAGAATCTGATAGCCTCTATTTACATTATATGGCATTTTCCAACCTACATTAGGCACTTAAAGCACTTTAAATCAAGGGTCTTGCCAAGGACACAACAACAGTCTGCACCTGCATGAGTCAGAGACCCGCTCTACTATCTGAGCCACTGTCACAGCCAATTTGGTCACTTTACCAGGTCATATCTCTGTGATTACTGGGTGCATTCAAATGAAATACTCATTAAGGTCTAATTTACACCTGACTGTCAAGTTGACTCGCTTTGATTAGCGACCAAGATTGCAATATGTTTCTTTCAGCTTACACATATCATGTTTACGTATACAGTTTTGGAAACCAACCGAGACCCAGGTTTTCTGACAGACCAGGTTCTTTTAGCCTGGTGGGACCAGAATGATTCCCCTCTGTATTTTTGTATACAGCGGGGTATCAGTCTGGCTGTATCCGTAAAAGCGAGCAACGTCACTCACAGGACACGGAAGTCCCCTTAATAACAATCTACGAACAACGCACGAAAGAGAGAAAGCGTGTCTCCAATCGGCGGTAAATGACCAAAAACACATATACAGTAGGTGAGTTTCGTGATTCATAATCTTGCGCAAATATTAACGCAAAACCGCTAATAACACCGCATCAACGGCAGACGCCCGCCATTTGCTGATTGGTTTACTCCGCTTCCTGTTTGCTTGCGTATCTACCGCTGTGGGAAATGGATTTGACGCAGCGGTGACCAGACTCAATCGCTGGTATAGCGGTGAGTCTGGATTTTTCTAGGCTAAGGTTCTTTGGCCCTGATCATTCAATTGCACATAGACGACACCTCAGACAAGCCGTACTATTCGAGCAAATGAGCCACGATTCGAATCAAGAGAGTGTTGTGAATGCGCCATAAAACGAGTGGCTGCTAACAAAAACATTTCCCTCTACAGAATCAATTTTAGATTTTTTTCTCTCCCTCTCTCTTTATGCCACTCGTACAATGCTGTCCATGGGCACCCAAGTTGCCCAATTAAACCACAGAGAAAATATCCTTTTATTGCTTTAACCACATTTAAACTGAGAAAATTGTCACAGCTATTAATGACGCTTTCCCCATTCCACCTGTAACCGGTGCAAGTTCTGTGCGTAAAATTATTGTAATGAGTGTTTGCTAAAAGCCTGTCACAGAGATGGATCCTGGAGTGCGCTGTTTCTGTCATTTTATTTCAAGACATGTTTGCACCAGTAGCGTGCAGTCACAGTGCACTACATTTTTGACTTTTCTGATCCAGGCCTTTATCCTCCCAGTGTGTGCACTTTTAAAGAATCATATAATGCATGCACAGGGAGAAGCTGTACCACAATCAAAGTAAGTCAAACCAGCTCCGCACAACAACGGAGTCCGTGTCCAAAGAAGTGAAGGCTCGAAGCAGCCATTTTCTGCTTTAAATGATCTTAAAACACTCAAGATCAAGGTACATTTCAAATCAGAAAAATTAAACCTATGACGTCATTGGGAGCGCAGACAGTTTTTTAGAAGACTCTTTTGTTATACAAATATGACTTTAATATCTTGTCTGACATAAATTGTGGAGATTTGTGTTAGTTTGTGTAAGAAGAGAGCATAACACTTTATATTAAGGGGTTCTTAAGTATTAATAAGGTATTAATAAGATATAATTGGCTAATAAGTCAATTTTGAAATAAAATAGCCTAAATGTTCATTATTAGGCAGTTTTTGTAATTTCAGAAATACATTGAAAATGCTTTCTTCAAAGCTGCTTTACAGTAAAACAGTGTTAATTTCGTTAAATATTTAGTCTTAATTTTAGTCAAAGTGATATTTTTACTGACTAAAGTTGGACTAAAACTAAATTAAAAGTTTTTCATGAGACTAAAACTATGACTAAAATGTCCAGATATTTTAGTCGACTAAAATAAGACTAAATAAAAATGAAGGAGAGACTAAAATCATCCAAACTTCTATTGACAGTCTGAAAGAGCCTCATATCATGTAAATTCACTGCCAAAGGAACAGCTCTGAGCTTTGTTCATGTGGGAGCAGCTCCATGAAGCAGAGGACCTTGATTAAATATGATTATAATGAATATTATAAATGCAAAGTCGACTAAATTTGATTTTTAATCAACTAAAACTAGACTAAAATTGAAGATTTTTTTTGACTAAATCTCGACTAAAATTTAATTACATTTTCGTCAAAGGACTAAGACTAAAACTAAATACAAAAATATAACACTGCAGTAAAATGTGCCCCTGGGATCACAATACAAAACAAAATAAAAACACAGTGCTGTAAAGTTAAAGAAAAGAAAAAAGCAGCGCAGTTTTCCATGTGCTCGTTAAGTAGCTAATAAGTTTCAGTTTCACTTAGCTAAAACAACAGCGCATTTGATTTGAGGCTAGTGTTTGGGCTGTTCCTGGACGATATTCTGCTTGTACTTTTTTGGAAACAAAGCTTTTGATGCGGATTATGACCAAGATTGGATCTTACGCATTTGTCTGCGCCAGTGCTTAATTTGTAAATGAGTAGTTTCAGGAACACTTTTGGTCTGATGTGATGGATTCGGGGAACAGGCCAAACATTTGCCGGAACACTCTGATTAAACACCATTATATCAGATCAAATCTTTGCCGGATCCTCCTAAATATTTCCCGGATTCTTTACCCTGAAAAACAGAAAATTGGGGGAATGCGTTCCCCCAAACGGGGGATCAAAATAGTTTATTTATTTGTTTGAGCAGTTGACCGTAGCAGGAGCTTGGTTTGCATTGCCGGCAGTAAGTCAGACCTGTTCCCGGTGCGTGTTGGTCTCCCCAGGGCTGCCCTTTGTCACCGGTTCTGTTCATTACCTTTATGGACAGAATTTCTAGGCGCAGCCAGGGGCCGGAGGGTGTCCGGTTTGGGAACCTCAGGATCTAATTTCTGCTGTTTGCAGACGATGTTGTTCTGTTGGCTTCATCAAATCAGGACCTCCAGCGCGCTCTGGGGGGTTTGCTGCCGAGTGTGGAGCGGCCGGGATGGAGATCACCACCTCCAAATCCGAGGCCATGGTTCTCCACCGGAAAAAGGTGGCTTCCCCTCTTTAGGTCGGTGGAGAGTACTTGCCTCAAGTGGAGGAGTTCAAGTATCTCGGGGTCTTGTTCACGAGTGAGGGACGGATGGAGCGTGAGATTGATAGACGGATCGGTGCAGCGTCAGCAGTGATGCGGTCGCTGTATCGGACTGTTGTGGTGAAGAGGGAGCTGAGTCGGGGGCAAAGCTCTCGATTTACCGATCGATCTACGTTCCCACCCTCACCTATGGTCATAAGATTTGGGTAATGACCGAAAGGACAAGATCGCGGATACAAGCAGCTGAAATGAGTTTCCTTCGCAGGGTGGCTGGGCGCACCCTTCGAGATTGGGTGAGGAGCTCAGTTACCTGGGAGGAACTCGGAGTAGAGTCGCTGCTCCTTCACATCGAAAGGAGCCAGCTGAGGTGGCTAGGGCATCTGTTCCGGATGCCTCCTGGCCACCTCCCTCGGGAGGTGCTCCAGGCATGTCCTATTGGGAGGAGGCCTCGTGGAAGGCCCAGGATACGCTGGTGGGACTATGTCTCCGAGCTGGCCTGGTGTCGCCTCGGGGTCCCCCAGAACAGCTGGAGGAGGTGTGCGTGGATCAGGAAGTCTGGGCATCTCTGCTGAGACTGCTGCCTCCGCGACCCGGCCCCGGATAAAGCGGACGAAAATGGATGGATGGATGGCATAATAATAAAGCTTCTTATTGTACTATTACCCATTAACATACTAGTAGGCCATGAATAATATGCTTGTAAACAACACTGGCAAGAGCTGCATTTTGACCTTCATCAGGCATGCTCTAATACACATGCCTAATTCCCCTGATACAATACTGTTTTAGGGGACTTGCATGCTCTACATCCTCGTAGGGAAATGTGTTCTCTGCTCTGCATCTCACCCATCCTTCACTCAGTATTGGGAAACATATCAGCTATGGATGGCTTAGCTTGAAGCTAAGTTTCCCAGAGGAAACTCACCTTGATACACGAAAAAACATGCAACTCCACACAGAAAGGCCCCGTGCGATAAGGGAATCAAACCTGGAACCTTCTTTCAGAGACGAGCCATTCAGTCACAGTGCAATTATTGTGGTATACAATTTGCATAATGTTTCCCAGACAACATTTATTTTCCAATTTGTTTCTGAAAAAGTGGGAAAACACTACCAGAACCTATTCAAATAACTTGTGATTAGTTATGTTGACAATCTTTCAACAATTCTTGTGGGAAAACACTATTTTGCATTACCACATATTTAGCAGATTCAAACTGCACAGCACTTTGTAGGTTGAAATACATATTGTTATTAGGGTTGCTGCTTGTCGTGATAAGGTGGTGGGTCCCGATGTCACACTTGAGGACAACTGCTCTATACCGTTGAACTCTGTTTAACATACATGGCGTATATGGATATAGAGATGAGGCCCAGTTTCTTGAATGCACACCGTATGGGCCTTTTACTCGGTTGTTAGCTGCAAAAAGGAATCTTCCATTGTTGCTGTACACTTCAGATTACCCAAGTAGCATCTATCTAGACATTCATCAGATGCACTCATTCATGCTCAGGCCGTGCAGCGGGCATCTCGACAGAATCATTTGGCTTAAAAGTGCTTCCTGCCCAGCGCACTTTTGTGAAGCGCTGACTGGGCAGACTGACTGTGTCCACCTGTTCACGGAGGTAATGACCCACAGCAAAGGTACTGAGAGATTTGCATCCAGCACAGACAGCACTTATCTCCTCTTCCTTGTAGCGGTTTCAAGCACATGGTCTGCCTCCTTTGCATCTTTTTCTTTCCATTTCATCACATCACATCCAATTTCCCCTTACATTTGCAAACAATCACAGGCCAACACAGTAAAATATTGTGAGATGATGATGATTTACTGCACCACTTTTGGACTAGTGTATGGGATTGGAGGCACTGGCCAAAGCAGTTACCGGAAAACTCCCCTTAAACATCACTATCATCTTTAATCTTTGTGTTCGAATGCTTAATGCCATACTCATAACTGTACAGCAAAGATAACATTGTGACTAAATATCATAAACAACTTTAAGACTTTGGAATAACTTTTCCCTGTATGAACCCAAATCCGACTCAGCTTGTTGCCAAATTTACAATATTGATTTGCTGGATTATGACAAACACATTGACCCAGAAGCCCATTAAATTTCAGCTCATGTAAATTCATGAGTGAAGTTGGCTCTGTGTGGTCACATTACAAATAGAAGCACAGGCTTCTGTTAACGCCAACTATCCCAATGAGCAAAAACAGCTTTTGTATAAAATAATTCCAACAACAATGCTTACAAATTGACAATGGGTGCACCACTGTTGTCAAGAAATGAGGAAATTGTAAGTGGGCAAAGGGTGGCTCCAATCATCAGAGAAAGTGGATGTTTATAAAAATGAGCTTTTTATTAATCTGTGGAGGCTTGCAGGAGCAAACTTATCAAATTAAATTAATAGCCAATGTGCAGGACGTGTCACCTTTTCGGCACAATCTGCTCACTTCCAGATAGCTCCGTACATTTAATTAAACTGGAAATGACTGAAACGGTAATATCCTTTCCCAGAACTAAATTAAAGTTCACTTTGACATTTTGGCGCATTGCTAAAAAAGTAATATAAAAACAATAGCAATTCAAGAACTCCCAATGTAGATATTTTCATGAATATTTCCCGTGAAAATGTGTATTTTCTTGTCCCATTTGTTTCACATTTGTTTCACAATGATATTTATCAATTGGGAACACATCTGGTTAGGTCAAAGGGGGGGAAAAATTGAGACTGGGATTATTCCTATTTCGTTACAGGAGCACAGTTACAATCAAAATCGTGTTGATCCTTCTTAAACTGATTTTTGGATTAGGAGTGTTGCACAACTGCAGCTCCATCTTACTTCTCCCAAGTTATTTAGTTTGACAAGCGATACTTGAGATCAGCAGCTGCAAGATTACATTATTTTTCTAGATGGCTCTTAAGGAGTTGCCAGCACTAAATAAAACCTTACCCCAAACACTATGCTGCGATCATGATATAGGCACACCTGCTTACTGTTGTGTAAGCTTGATTATGTGAACGTGTTTATCGGAAAGCAGAGACAAGCGACAGGGGATCAGATCATTGTTTTTGAGCACACGACTAACCCCGATGAATATCTCATTATGACAGAAGATGATGGATGTCGGTGGAATAATAAAGCCAGCTGTAGGAGTCACTATCCGGGCAAAATGAGGCAGATGAGGGCCTCTCCAGTCTATTCTTTGCACAGTGAGGTGTAACGGTTCGGAGTGAGAGGTTTTAATGGCTTTCACTTGTTATTATTCGGTGTGTTGTGACAGCTTGATTGGGCCTGCAGCCGTCTTTTCATGGTTCTTGTATTTGCATGAGCCTGCCTTCGCTGAGTCTCCCCACCGCAGCCTCTTGTCGTTATGGTAATTTTTACGAAGTAGATTGCGTTTAGCTGGCTGCTCCACTCGGGTCCTGTCTTTTTTGGGGGGGGGGGAGTAAAAAGCCCACAGCAGCGAGATAATAATGAACACATCAGAACAATGCCAGAAGGAAACTCCACAAGCACCAGATGCACTCGGACCATTTAGCTGACGACCGTGGATACCTGAGGAAGTATGGTCAAGAGATAATGAACCCCTACAAACTTCGCTGTTGTTTCCCTTTTGTTTTGCAGTCTGCTTTAAATGTTCTTGTCTAAATGTTTCTGGTTAGTGTCTCCAGGGTTCACCCAGCAACCAGAGAGCGCTCTGTCTATGATGTATTGTACTTTGTGTGATTTGTGTGTTTGTGTTTTCTTTACATCTTGACATGACCTTACACAGTGGAATTAAGGTCTAACTTTGCAGTACTTTCAGTTTTATTTTTTTGTATTATACATTTTAAACTGAAAGTTGTTTACCTTTGACATCCGCATCTGCACTGTAAATGTATCACAGCATATTTTCTAATAGCATAACCACAACATTTGTACTGCCAGAGTTTGAATAGATCCATATCACATTGTGACAAGTCTTTGATCCCATTTACAGGAATTCATCAAAATCTAGAGATCACGACCCAAGAAGGAGGATCTTTCCAATGCAGACAACAAATTCACCACAAAGTTGATCTTAAATGCCTCTGTCTTCCATCTCAAGTATGATATTTTGTAAAAACAAGACAGAAGACAAACTCAAATAGTGTTGTGGTTTGAAAACGCGCTGCTCTGCTTTATCTGTAATTTCGTTGAGTGGCTGAGTTGTGACTAAACTCAAGAACGCAAGTAGCACTCTGCAGAAATTATAGCATTCAAGCTAAAAGCCAATTTCTCTTACCCTGCAGCCCCTGACCTTGAATAAGTGTGGTGGATGATAAGCTGCGACCCAAATGCAACTTAGACTTGTAAAATAGAATGCAAACTGTTGTCTGCTCCTCAAATATTGTTGTTGAATAAGCATTAAATAAGCCAAAAAAGCTGAAATTATGATCGATAACAGTAATTTTAACAAACTTAAGAAGTGATTCTATAGTTTTTTTGTTCATAAATATTAATGGAAATGTTTTCTGGGAAAGACCCCACTCCGCGACCCACTTTTTGGTCCTGACTCACCAGATGAGAGCCACTGCTCTATTGGACAAGACAAACAACGGGGAAAATAATTTCTTACCCCGTCAACACAGATACCAATTTTTCTGCCGCACACTAGTCCCTCATCCCATTTTATATTTCCCCATGGTTTGTCTGTGTGTCTGTGGGCTATGTGTTTATGAGTGTGTGTGCGTATCTATCCTCACACACCTGATGTTGATCCAGCTGCCATCTGTTCAGCCCTGGGGGAGTCCACTGGCCTTCTGAGCTGTGGTGTCCTAACAGGTAACCCTGCTGACAAGTCCAACTCATCTCCAACCCACCACACAGCACATAATGAAGGGCAGACAGCTGTGCCCGCCATAGCACCCACTCCGCCTGAACCCCGCCAACTCCACAACGCCGTCAGAAGCGTTTTACCCATCGAAGCACTGCTGCTGTCAAAGAGAGTTTTCAACTTTTCTATTGGCTTTGAGTGTGTTTTCCTTTAAAGACATAAAATCTATAACAGCATCTTTTATTCTCACAAACCGTCCGTTTTTGGTCTATTGGGCTTGTAGGTGCATCAGTTGGCCTACAGAGGGCAGTATTTCAATGGTAACTCCTACGGGGACGTACAGTGTAGCGGCGCGCTTAATCTCTCGCAAGGTGCACCCAGTTAAAACAACAAAAACATAATATTTTACACTACCAAAATAACGACGATAATGACGATTTTTTTTATAATTTGTCAACTGCGTTATTTTATGATTAAAAGGCTTTTTATATGTAACAATGTGATGCATTTTTATGAGTAAAACACTGGCAATTTTATAATCATGGATTGTGAGCCAAATAGTTTCACCGCAGAAGCCTTTGCCCAGAGTTTGAGGAAAAAAAAAAATCTTAGTCTAATGCAGTGCGAGTGCGCGAAAGTTATGCCCCAGGATGACGCGTCAGAGAGGTTTGGTCTGTAGTAGCTACGTGAGGTGCAAGTGAACTGACGGGTGACTTCATGTATAGCACCGGCATCTCCACACAGGGCAAGCGAAAGAGAGAGAGAGAGAGAGAGAGAGAGAGAGAGAGAGAGAGAGAGAGAGAGAGAGAGAGAGAGAGAGAGAGTTATTTGGCAGCCTGTTACAGAACATGATCAATCCCTTATCAAGGCCAGTGACTTGATCAGGTCTCTGTCGCGAACATGCACCACGCTTCGATCCACATGACTTTACGCGCAATGCAACCGCGTGCGATTTGAGCGGATCCCTCTGCTGCTTCTTCTGTGTCTGTGACTTGAGTGACCGTATTCCCGCGGAACCAGCGGATATATATGTGCTCCGATCGTGACCGGTCTGCTCGTGTTTCAAGGTGAGTAGAGTGTTGTTTATTGTTTGGAAACGGACCGGCATTTACAGATGAGTTCACGCAATGCAAAGTTGGGCTTGACTTTTGCTCGCGTCGGTCCAGTTGGAGGCAGTGACATTGAGCGTTTCTGAATGGGAAGGTAACGTGAGAGTGGTGCCGCTTTGGGGCAACCTGTAACACAGAATCAGCCCATTGTAACAGTAGCGGCTGATGCTGAGCCTGGGAGGACAGAACATGCCCTGTATTAATCACATTTGGAGTCTGGATTAAAAAGGCTGTCCTGGGTTTAGTCCTGATTCAGTTTGGTGTCCGAGAGCAGCGGCACATTTCAGGTAATTAAAAGAGACCTCTTAGGTCCTTTAGAGTCTATTTTGACCACTGACAGCCATATGAGCATTAGGTGCAGAGATAAAGATAAGGTAAGATAATAAGATAATAAGAACAAGCGCGCACACAGCTGGACGCACTGCCAACCGGCACAATGCCGCGTCTCTGTTGGCAAAAGAGGGGCTTTGCATGGACGGGTCCGCAAGCCCCCGGCACCCAGTGCGTACGTGCACTCTTTCTGACCGGGCTTATCTGCACGGCCAGTTGGACTAGCCTTTATTCTCGTGGCCCCACCAGAGCCGCTAAAACCTTAGATGAAGAGAGCCCGAGATTGGCTTTCCCCCCTGTGCTCACCCATGCCAGTCATCCACCAAAGCAGTTTATCAGTGTCCTGCTCATTTTAGAATTTAAATGATTTTCCACATTAGCTGCGTGTTTTCTGGGTTTGACAGAGGTCTGAGTTGGCTCATTAAGTCGATTATAATTGAACTAAAGCAAAGTAGATATATAGGGTTAGGGTTAGGGTTACCACTACTCTATAATGTCTCAGTTTTGGAAACCAAAGCTTTCAAATATGTTTAACCAAGTTTGATTTCTATATATATATATAGAAAAAAAAAGATTATTTACAGATCTGTTTTTCACATCTTCTCATTGTAGTATAGATTAGTATAGACTAAACAATATAGATTCCCCCCCCACCTTTGCCAACTTGATCAACACTCAAACATTGGTAGTAAATATTAACAGCATTACGTCATGTGAGACCAGTGACAGTGAAATGGATTTGCATAAAGGTGCAGAAAAAGTGCAACAATATGTATAAAATTCACCTTCAAATTACTACTTTTTGGTGATCTGGTGATATAGGGCCACACATGATGACAAACTGTTTTGGACTTTGACTTTAGAGGGTATAACAGCACAGGAGCCCCTGCAAAAGTTCTGTAATAAAAGAATAAGCTGTCTGCCTGTGTGACATTGATTTTGCTGTGATTTGAATATCAGTGTGGCTGATGTGGGTCAGGGGCAAAGGCGAGCGCTGGAATACTACATTGAACAAATTAGTGAATGTAACACAATTACACGGTGTGTGAGTGCACAGCAGCAGCAGCAGCAGCAGCACAAAGCTACGTACTGAAGACCCCCCTCATCTCCAGTCGCACCCCCCTCCTTCACCCCTCCCTCTTGCACACGGTTGCCCACGGAGACGCTGATTAAACACGACTGTTCAGATGCTATACAGCCCGAGGAGGGAGACGGCGGAGAGCCCCCAGTCTGTGGGTATTGAGTATGGAAGTGTTTGCATGTATGGAGCAAACTGTGTCTGTGGAATAATGATGCACCAAAGTGCAGTAGGTTGTTGAATTAATTTCACACAAGTGCCAGGAAAGAATAGGTTTGTGAAATTTTGCGGGTTGTGGTACCAGGACAATAGTTTATAGTGTTTATAGGGCCATGCAAAGTAAACGTATGACACAATGACCACAATCTAAGTGGTGATGGCAGACAGGTAAGGTGAATACACAGGTAACTGATTCAGTCAGCGTCTTCTTGGATACGTAATAGTCCATGTCAGAATACATTTGTCAATATTTGTTGCCTGTTACAAGGACACTAGAGTAAATTAGTCTAATTGGATGAAGATGTTACACTTTGAAAACCTGGTCCCCACATTGGTCTGTATCCATTGTGGTATTATCACTGTGAAATTACACCAAATAGACCTGATGAGTGAAGGCAGTCATGTGTCGTGCGACATATACGGGTATACGCGAATGATATGAGTATAAAGATAAAAAGGAGTGTATTCCAGGTGATTGATTTGGATGTTATTAGCTGATCTCATTGGCTGGAGCACCTATCGCAACCCCAACAAAAGGTCCCTAAAGAAAATATATAGATTTTCATCAATATTTGCTTTTCGACTTTGCGATTCTTGTCAGTCTTCATGCTGATTTCGGTGTGAGCCTGGAGAAAAGGATATACAGCCCGATAAAGGTGACGAAGAAAGAGGACTTGAGGGCAAATAGATCCCAGGAAAATAAACAGAAATCCTGGGGTGAAATAAGGGCTGCACAAAGTCACAATTTTACTGTTCACAATTTGCAAGTATTCAAGTTATATCTTCTGCAAACAACAAAATACCAAGGGGTCTTATACCTACTCTCCAACATGCATGTGATGGTTGTAGCTTTCCAGGCCATAATATTTCAGGTTTTTCCCCCACACGTTAATGTCTCTTGACCTGTTGAAAATGTGCTCTGCTGATATTGCTTCTCCAACATAGGTCTCAAATCTAATCACAATTGCAGTACTCATCAGAAACATCGCAGTTAGATATTTTTTCAGAAATCGTGCAGCCCTAAGTGACGGAGTGATGTGGCGACAGGGGAGTGAAGAGAGGGAGGTACCAAAGTGGAGTGAGGCTCACCTGGCAGATGGTAGGATTGGCAGTGCTCAGCGTGCACTGGAGCCGTTCCTACAATATGGCATATCGGATCCAGATTGTCACACTGTTGTTGAGACAAACAGAGCAGGAAGTTGCTGATGTGTGTGTTTTGTGACAGTTCTGTTGGTGTGTGTCGAAGTGTGGACACACAGCATATGGCCATTAGAAAAATCAAAGACACAAGATCTGATCTGGATCTTTTTAAGTTTGAGGACTTTGAAATAACGTGACTTTTTGACAAATATAAAGCTTTGATGATGACATTTCTCTATATAAATTTGATAAATTCTCTGTATCGTGTAAGTAGCCTGACCAGCCAGTCGCTCCTCCTTTCGGTTGAAAATCAGAAGCGTCTGAGACTTTGCCCGTAGCCAATGCCAAACCAACAAGTGTTTTATCACTTCAATCATACATGTGTTACTCAAATGCGGAAGGCTCTCAAATCATTGTGTATCATTCAGAAAAAACATTATCACTTCTCTCACAAGTCATTCAAATAGTTTAGTAGTTTGCTAGTTGATTTGACAGAAGATAGCAATTTTCAGTGCAAATTACTTATATTTAATGCTGTCATACTCTTGTAAGCTGCCATGTTGGATAGACCATATGTTTGTCCGATTTGTTGATCTACCTGTCAATCACGGCCATCAGACCTCGCAGACATAATGTCAAGTTCCAGTCTTTGTAAAGTATTGGAAATAAGAGATAGTAACATGTACATTATATCTTTTGTGTTAAATTAACCTTTATTTTAAGTACACAAAGAAATATGTTGCTGTCTACAAACATTCTGACTTTTACTACCCCACTAAATTAGAGGCACCAGACGTCTGCCCAATTTCAGTAAAGAAATCTATTGGAATGTTGTTTGGAGTACAAACATGTGATGAAATTGAGGCATCAGTTCCCTCCTCAGTACTCTCTGCAGCCCCATGAGGTTACGCTAAACCATGACCCAGAATCTCCAGACGTCATCTGATCCGTCCAGCTCCAAAAGCCTCTGTGAAATTCACAATTAGTAGCACTAAACATACGAAACAGGTGTCCATTTAGTTCTCGCTTACCTGTGTTCACTGTTTGTGAATTTGTGCCATGAACTAAACAGTATAGCTTTATGTTTATGATTTTGTGTTTTATGACAGTATTGTTGCTCTGACATAGCAACATATATTACAGTATATCCTGGAATGGTCTGCTTTTATCTTTACCATGTACCCTATGAAGATCTACAAAAACATGTTCTGTCCATTCTGACACGTCCAACTGTCTCCTTACCCATAGGTTTTATAGGCTTTTGCTTGCGCTACATTATTTTTTTGCAAACCGTACTATTCCTGAACACTAGGCATTGCATACTGTAGTTGTGGGCACAATTAGGTGCCCGGGATAATCTGGGCAGATGCTTGTATTTGTACAGCTTTTTTGGGTGAATGGCCGTCCCAAAGCTTTATTTGCTCTGTGGATTAGATGTTAAATGGGTTTTGGAGCGGGAGACACTTAGAAAAAGTTGCATGAAAAATATCCCCTCCTCTTCCCTGTAAATCTGTGTGTCTTCGCGCCCGCAGTGATTTGTCAGCACTGAAGGCAGCATCTGTTCTTTTTACATTGTAATATCTTTGATCGTAATTATTTGTGCCAGCTACCTCAGACCTTGGCATCACCCCGCTCCATGAAGCCATATGGGCAAAGAGCGAGGGGAAAAGCAAGAAGAAGATGTCTATCAAATATCCTCTTTGATATTGATGTGCACTGGTGTGGGAATCATGGACATATGCACCGTTTTTTCACAGCTGCACTGCATCAATAAATGTCATTATTTTCTCAATTTCTACAGACGGAGTCCTGGAATTGCATATAATTCAAGAACCATAAATGAATAAATATGTTCTGTGATGGTATTGATGGCGGTTGTGCTATGTAAATTTTACATCTAAGTTGGGCTTATGGGCTCTGGAGAAACGTTTCAGATGTTCCGTCATTCAAAAGCTACTATATAGTCATTACTCATTCACTTCATTCATTCTTTCACTCAGGCAAGGAGGGTGAAATGTCTTGCCCAACGACGCAATGACAGTATGCACTGCAGGAGCCAGGCTTCGAACCTTATGATCATAAGACATCCTGCTCTATGAGACAAATCTATTTTAACATCAATGTGAGCCTTAGATGGGTTTAAGGAAGCTGTCGCAGAGAGCCCATTCCCACTACTCACCGGGGATGGGTGGCAATTTGGCTCCAGTCAGAGGGCAATTCACAACTATTTCGGAGAAATTTGGACCAAATTTGATTCAAGTATATTACTGTCCAGGAGTTTTATATTTCAAAATAGAAGAATTTCTCACTTTTTGGTGTGCTTATTTGCTTTAGCTACTGTACATTGAAGTCCTTTCTGAGTGTCAAGAGTTGCAAAAGGGAAGGTGAGCCACTATTAAAGCAGATAAAACAGAATGGAGATGAAATTTCATCCATTCCGTGAACCGACTCCCGCGCTCAGAGTTATTGGGGCAAATAAAAATGTTGAATCCTCTTAAAGTAGAGAAACAGGACCAGCGTCTGTGCTCTGAAGCAAAAAGCGTGCCTCTCAGATTTCACTATACTCATTTTTCATTCCTTACAGCTGTACGAATCCACAGACCAGGCCCCTAGTCGCCGTCCATCTCCTCCTGTTTATCCCTTGTTCTTTCTTTGTGCACTTAGGAAAATCCCAGCCTGGTCTATATACTACTCGCCCCTGCAGCCCTTAGTCTATCTTATTCTGTGGTTGCTGAATAATAGAAGAAGCAGCCTATTGCACTTGAGCTGCGTGGGTTTACATCACGGCGCTGGAGGTCACTTTGACTTTTCCCCCCTCTTTCTCTCATCGTACATGCAATGCAGCGGCTTCGGCAGAAAGCTTTGGCCTGCTCGCGGTCACCATTACCTGGAGAAGAACAACAGCGAGATTTATGGTGGCGGTGGAGCAGGGATGGGAGGAGTAGCGGTCCATGCTCTTGACTTGCAATTTCCAATATGGGGCCGTATATCTACATGTATTATGCATATGCTGAGATAATGGAACGTGGCGCAGCAGTGGTGGGATGCTGACGGTGTTGGGGCTGGTGATATGTTGGAATGGCTCCCCTATGTCGCATTTTGTCATACCCAGCATCCTGCTCTTATTAAGGGCGCAGTGCGTTGCAGTGACATGCTGCTGTTTTACTGGTCCCACGAGACGGCCTCCACTACTCCACCGGAAAGATTTGTATCCAAGCGGGGAGTCGTAAAAGCCCCAATATCTGCAATGAACAATAAACCAAACAACAAATATGGAAAAAAGGCAATTATGCTTCTTGTTATTAATGTAACATGATGCAGGAGTTGTGGCAGGAAGACTGCCAGTGGAATGAATTTACAGCGAGTGGGCCCGCTTCAGACTTGGATCATCAATCTAAATGCTGCTTGTAAGAATTCCCCGCCTCAAGAAAATGTTGCTGTTCCAATTTATTGTAAACGTAATTATATAGGATGAGGGAAATCTCTTTGTGCTGCATCAAAATTAACATAAGCGGTAAAGCTGAGGAACCATTGAGCAAATTCATTGGAGGTTACTCACCAATCATTCAATCAAGAGTTTGCATACTGGAAAATACCCGTCCTATGGCTTTGGACTGGCCCATTTGTTGAATTAGTTCCCCTTAGTGAGTTGTGCAAATTGCATCGAACACAGATGACCATTGCTGACCTCACAACTGTAGGTGCGGTAGATACAAAATATATTTTACTTAAACCTCCATATGACGTAAAAGTTATAGAGATAATATTGTCCAGCATTATCCTCTCCCTTACCTCTTCTGACCTTACGGCGAGTGTTCCTTTCAAGGCATTACCGGAGCTTATGCCTTCCTCCCGATCCAGACAACCTTTTCCCCTGCATTAAACGCGATGGCCAGACTCTTGTTTTTAATAAACCATAACATCCCCTCATGACTTGCACTGACATTCACATAAAAGTCCCTGCTAATGAAGACGGCATTTGCACGTTCTAATTCTCCGCCCGGTCACTGGTCTCTGCGCGAGTCTGCCGCATGAGCCCTCAGCCCCATCCTCTCCACTTCGGACCCGTTTGACCCATTTCTGTCCCCACAACATTGTACACAGACCTACTAATTGCCTTCATTTATTCATTTGGAAGTCAAGCTCTGTTGCGACTGACGCTCAGCAGTTCATTCATGTGTAATCGGTACAATGGTGGCCCTCCCCCAGTGAAGCGCTTGTGTGGTTCTTACAGCAGAGTCCACAGTGGTTCAGGACTTTTACTCGGCGCAAGAGTTTTGCTGAAATACTTCGGATAATGGGGTCTTATTATTTGTTAATTTTTCCCAACCAACAAAGTTTTATACCACATTCATAACACTTAAAAATGTATTTTCCTTGCACCAAACGTCTTAGTTCCTCAGTTGCCATAACGATATATCACGCCAGTCTTTCTGTTTGTAAATGTCCAGATGCCTAATAATGCGTAATAAGAAAAAGTAGTGTTTAAGTTTATTCAGTCTGATATGTTTTCATGAAATCTCTCAATCCTTAGAGTCTGCTCCTTTTCCTGTGTGAGCTTTATAGTTCTGGGCATCAGAAAACAACAGCTATTTTTCCCCCCCCATTTCTGATGCGATTGCCAATGACTTCACCGTTGACGAAGTGCTGTATCTAGTGACCTTTACTGTGATTATGACCAAGTCTGTCAGTACGGTCCCCAATTTCACAAATCCAACATTCATATGGGGAATTTACGAATATGGAACAGTTTTTTTGTGTGTCTTTTTGTTGTGTTTTTTTTTTTTTGTGCAGCAGTTGTTGCTCATAGCAGTGTTCACACAGGGTGGAGGTAAGCTTTTGTATTATTAAAAAGGGATCCCCTGTAGTTGGTACCTTGAGCCCTACAGTAATTGGAAAAAATAGCTGTTGGGCAATCAATAAAGACAATAACAGATCGTTAGAGCACAGAGAAATGGACTGTTGTCAATTCACAACAAAAAGACCTTTATAGCTTAAAACTGCCCAGGCAAGAATACAGATTGTTATCAGCAAATTGCAACTCATTATTTGAACATAGCAATGCTGATTTGAGTCAACTAAAGTAGAGAAAAATCCATTATTATTTAGCCTGCACAACATATAAGGGTTATGGCAAAAACATTTTTTATGAGAAAATGAATAGTATTAAATAGAAAATCTATTGAATTAGATCAATAACAATTAATCATTTCTAATTACTCAATTCAACAGCAAAAAATGATTTAGGCTGGAAAACAATGTTGTACCTCCTGATTGAAGCTCAATTATAGAGTAGCTTTGGTTCCACTGGTCTCCATAGGTCAGGGCTCATGTTTGTGAAGCCTTCTTCTTCTGTCTCTGCTCGATCGGTGCCCGCTGAGAGCGAGCATCCCCAGGGCCTGTGAGCCCTGCGCCGGTGTGCTTCTGTGTGCTATGAGTGTGGGTGAGTCACATCTCGGCTGGAGCGTGTCTGAGTGGCGAGGCGGAGAATTCAGCGGGGCCAAGAGCAGCCTCTGTAATCCCGGGTAAACACAGAGCAGCATGACTGCACGCCTTAGACGTGACCAAAACCGGCGCTTCCCAAATGGATGAAACAATGAAACTCAACTGCCTCCTGCATGTCTGCCGGTCTCCTGTGCCACCAGCGCAACCTGTTCTCTCAACTTTTTTTCCTTCTTGCTATGTAAGTCACAGGAGTTAGCAACACTGACTTAACCTCAGGCTGGCACAATGCTGGTGCCACTTTCTTAAGGTCACAGCCTATTATCTGTATCCATTGTTGACTGCGTTATTTGCAGTACAATGCCTATGTCTTAGCAACAACGGTAAGGTAAGGACCAAGTGAAGTACATGCATCACTTGTAGGAAAGAATCAATTGTTTCTTAAAATGAAATTAGACTAAGCAATTCTACAGCACTCGCGCTTCACAGCTAGAAGGTCCCGGGTTTGATTCCTGGACAGGGCCTTTCTGTGTGGAGTTTGCATGTTCTCCCTGTGTCTGTATAGGTTTCCTCCGGGTATTCCGGTTTCCCTACCACTAAAACATGTACAATAGGTTAATCCTCCAGCCAGGTGTTTCTGACTATTAGCCTAGCTCCACATCTGGGTCAAATGTAGAGAACGAATTCCCCTACGAGGCTTAATAAAGTATACCTCAACCTTATATCAAACCAAATAGGGTTTAGGCTATGATAGTGGAAACATACTCATGTCATTGAAAAATGATTTCATACTCGTGGCGCCTACTTTTAGCAGAATATGTGTTAGTTAAAAAATAATCCTTTACTAAATATGATTGCCACTCTCCTCTCACTATTATCCCCACAAATTTGAAAATGTTTTCTGTGATTCACATTTTGGCAGATAAATAGAACTAACAGGAAATCCAATCAGACATTAATATGAACTACCTTTAACAAGTCGTCCTCTGAAAATACTCAATTTGTCTGCGTTCTGTTCCTCTTATTGTGAGACCTTCACATAAAAAGCAAAAACAAGCCTCAACAGGCAACACTTGAAGGATTCTGGATACTGACAGAGGATTCAAGGACATTTTTATTGTACCTCTTATTTCTTAAAATAATTTAAAATAGCAGCACACAACGCTGTCCGCTGCCAATATCTCACCATTAATAATGTGTCCAGACAGAAAACCTTTAGCAACAAAAGCCCAGAGAAACTTTCTGATCTAAATGCCATGTGGTGAATAAACAAAAGCCTAATTGTGTTTCTCTGGAGGCAGACAAACTCTGTCTGTCTTCATATAAAAGTGATTTTGTTTCGTCATTGTAACTGTTCACATAATATTGTGCTTTCATATCAAAACATTTTGTGCACAGTGGCTTTTATGAGATAATTTATTTTTAATTGAATTTAATATCTGCAGTGCAATACAACTTTGTTTTGTTTACTTGCTTTGCGTTGATAAGGAGTTGCTGTTGTGAACATAAATTAATTATTTTATTGCCATTTAAAACTCCCATAATGTCAAAGAACAATTTAAACTTTTTAATGCATAATTAGCAAATGAAAAAAATAAAAACCACACACTAGATCATTAGGCACCATGCAAATCTGGGTAACGTCAGACAGTGTTGATCGTGTCATAACCAGAGGGTTTGCGGTTCAATCCCATCTCCAACCAGTGCATACTATTGCTGTGTCCATGAGCAAAGCACTCTGCCCATTCATAGTGTGTGAGTGATTGGTGATGGATGGTGCAGACTTGCTGGCACGTCTCTCTCTGTCAGCTCAACGGCTGGATGCGATTAGTAAATAAATAATACAATGGGTCAAAGAAATGCTGTATAAACCCAGAGCATTTTATTATTATTAACATTGGACTCATCAAAGGTTTGACAGAAATGCAACCAGTTTTATGACCAGACCATAGTAGTGATCCTTTGTGCATGCACATTTGGACAAAGACACAAAGAAGGCCGCTTTGAGGGTTTGTAAGAGCAACAGTCCAAGTTGTTTCTAGTTTAAATATATAATTAGCGGTGCGGAGTCACCCTCAGATCCAGCCAGACTGAGTTGAATATGCCGGGACGCTCCCATGCCTAGTGTCCCTGTGCAGTGTGGTGAGGCCAGATGGACAGGAGACGCTGGAGTGGAGCTGGAGTCCGACCAGGCCTCTCAGTGTCCATCCGCTCTCGTCCTTGGCCCGCGCTCAAACCCACAGCCGGACATCCTGTTGGTCAGCCACTAGAGCCCCTCTTTGCCTCCCTCTCCACCGCACCCCCATAGTGCCCTGACCCCTGCATTAGCGCCTGACACGCCTGTCTGCAATTAACCTTTACTTATACCAATGAGACTGTGTCGCCCTGTTTACTGGGGGCTCTGCCAAAAAATAACCGTTGCCTTGGAGCTAATGCCGTGTCTATGTATTGGCACGTAATCTATGGAGGAAAGGAAGTCTGTGTGTTTTTTTTTTTTGCATGGTTAGTGACATTTTTAGTGAATGAGTAACACAATGCAAATTAACAGTGACTTTGTAAGACATTGTGGAGTCTCCCGGATGTAGGTGCCTTGTTTTATCCTCTGTATGACAGTGTCACAACTCCATTAATGGCCTTTGACAAAGTGACTGCGTTCGAAAGTCCCGCTGTGCTCCTGCAGCCTTCTGTATATCTGATTTTATTGCCAGATTGAAATGCATTTTATGATTCTTATTCTGCAACATGCATGAGGAATATAAACACGCTTGTCACAGAGACGGGAAACAATGGATGTCAAACATCTGTCTTCAGGCGCCCGCTGTATCTCATCCTTTCTCCCTTCTGTAGTGTGTTCGAGGGTCATTGTTTGTCCCCTTGGAAAAATAGCAACATAAAATATGCTAATGAAATTAAAGAGGGTCGCGTGAGGGTTGATGCAGCCTGCCTCTGAATTCTTAATGACTTCCAATCTCATGCTAGAAAAAAAAAGATTACTTTCGGAATACCGGCTATAACGCTGAGTGAGTGATTAATTCCCCCTGGATTGAACCATTTAAATGAACAAGACAGTGGGGAGGGAGGAAATACAGAGACTCAAATATGGGCGCATAATTAATACATTTGGATCATTTAATTAGCAACCCAAACAGAGAGTAGGCTGAGCTACACTGTGTCTGCGCTTTGTTCAAGTAATAGGCTACAGACGGTCTTTTTTACACAGGCAAACATAATGAACCCCCCCCTGCACTGATAAAGAGAACACTGGAGCATTGCTGTAAATATGTGAAGAGAGCTTGAACAACCATTCCTTGTTCCTTTGAAGCCTTTTGTGCTGCAGTTTAGTACATGAAAAGTTTAATGACACCCCAATAACAACTTTCGCTTTCTTTTCTCTTTCAGAACGATGTGAAGATCACCGGAGGACGACCTGCCAGCAGTCCAAACTCACATTTTTTTCAGAGCTCTGTCTCTATCTGAGTTACACATAGCCACCTGTTTGAGTTCTATTATTTTGGACCCGCTGGGATGAAAATGTGCTCTGACAAAGGCTGGATTTATTGCGGCCTCACAAAAGGTTATAGTCCACTAAAAGTCATGTCATGGCCCCTGCTGTTGTTGTTATTGACTTTAATGTGTATGAATCTAAAAACTAGTGCTGAACAGACTCTGAACACGTTCCAGTCGGAGAGAAGGGACTGGGCCTTGAACCACCTGACAGTGCACTCGTCCACAGGAGCTCTGTATGTGGGAGCTGTCAATCGCATTTACAAATTGTCTTCAAACCTCACCCTACTGGTCTCACACGACACTGGACCAGAGTATGACAACAAAGCATGTTACCCCCCTCTCATTGTCCAGCCCTGCTCTGAGCCACTGGCCTCCACAGATAATGTCAACAAATTGTTGCTCATTGACTACTCTCACAACCGGCTGTTGGCCTGTGGCAGCCTTTACCAGGGGTCTGCAAACTCATGCGACTGGATGACCTGTTCATCCTGGTAGAGCCCACACACAAGAAAGAGCACTATCTGTCCAGTGACAACCAGACAGGCACCATGTTTGGAGTGGTGGTGCCTTCGCAAGGCCAAGATGCCACTCTGTACATCGGTACTGCTGTTGGCGGCAAACAGGATTATTTCCCGACCATCTCCAGCCGAAGCTGCCGCGCGACCCTGAATCCTCCGCTATGTTGGACTATGAGCTTCACACTGACTTTGTCTCATCTCTCATTAAAATCCCGTCGGACACTCTCGCTCTTGTACCACACTTTGATATCTACTACATCTACGGATTTGCTAGTGGCACTTTTGTCTACTTCATGACTGTGCAGCCAGAGACCCCAGAGAATGGGATGCCCGCTGGCAGCTCCCCCAGTGACCTCTTCTACACCTCACGAATTATTCGCCTGTGTAAAGGTGACAAAAAGTTTCACTCATATGTGTCTCTCCCAGTGGGCTGTGTGTACAGAGGCGAGGAGTACCGGCTGCTGCAGGCGGCATACCTGTCAAAAGCAGGTCGGGTCCTGGCCCGAGCGCTGAACATCAGTGCTCAGGAGGACGTGCTGTATGCTGTCTTCTCTAAAGGGCAGAAGCAGCACCATGACCCCCGGACCACTCTGCCCTGTGTGTCTTCACCATACAAGACATTAACACTCGCATCAAGGAGCGGCTGCAGTCCTGCTACCAGGGCGAGGGTCACCTCGAGTTGCACTGGCTGCTGGGGAAGGACGTACAGTGCACCAAGGCTGTGAGTAGATGTACAACATAACAATAATTATGTGTTTGTGTAAAGTCACAGGGTACGGTATTTGACCTACAGTATACTCTTTACCCACTTGAATACTTATATGTGATCGCGGGTTAGTTAAAACTTAAAGTCTTTCAAGTACTTTGTCTTCAGCCTCCTATTTGCTGTATGGAATTACTCTGTGGCATTTCCTTGATCTTAACCACTATTATGCTATGCTGTCTAAATAGCTGATAGGCAAAGCTG
The DNA here is from genome assembly GCA_007210695.1 of Neogobius melanostomus. Taxonomy (NCBI): domain Eukaryota; kingdom Metazoa; phylum Chordata; class Actinopteri; order Gobiiformes; family Gobiidae; genus Neogobius; species Neogobius melanostomus. The sequence goes on along the minus strand of VHKM01000073.1, from coordinate 1,630,488 downwards.
AGCTGGAGACATCATTCATGATTTCAGGGTCCGCAAGAAAAGGGGAGCTGGAGAAGATTAATTCTCAGCACTAATCACAGAGTTTGTATGGAGCTTTGAGTCCATTCAGGGCTTTAGGCTGCAATTCCTCCCTCTTCTCCTCCCCTTTCTCCTCTTTCCTTCTCTTCAATCGCAGTCCGCTGAATTTGGGCCTTCTGAGACCTGCTCTTGATCTTCAGAAAGGACTTTTTTTTTCCTTGTAAAGGTCCAAGTCTGTGCCACTTCTGAAAGCTGTAATTCTGTAGAATGAACAGCTTTGATTAAGAAAGGCCTGAAAACAACAATATTCATCCCTGGTCCACTATTTCTGCACTTTCCAACATGCAGTTAAATCCATTCAAATGTTTGTCATAGTGCATTTGAATCATTTGAGTTCAATTAGGTCTTAATGTGCTGTTAAGTATAGCTTTTTCAGTAGAGTATAATGAGGAACTAATGGTGGACAGTTGGCCTTTTCATTGACATTTTTTTTCTTTTTCCTTTTTTGTGCAATTGAGATTGGAATAAATTTGCCAAATGGATTTCTCCGAACATGGCTTAATATAATGGCCTAATATATTTTACTAAAGCCTAATAAAACATATTTTCAAATTTTACATTTATTGCTATTAGTTTTTCCAAACCTGAGACTTGGATTAGAATAAGAAACACCCAAATGTGCCTAGAAACGAGTGCGTGTAGCATGAAGAATTATCTGAGAGAGTTAAATAGTGAATGAAGAGCAATTAGCAGAGGTCTGATGTGCATGTAACGTGATGTAACTGGACCGCTAAGCTCGTCGCTCTCTTTGATGCCTAATCACAACCTGACATCTCTGCGTTCGGTGTTTGTGTGATGTCAGATCAAGTAACCTCAAAATCATGGAAAATGGGCGCAAAACACATACCATTTCGTGTGTTTGCCATAAGCAATTAGCCACCCCACCACTTCTTCGCTTCGAGGCTTGTTGATAAATACAAGCTCTTTTGAAGAAGCCATTTTTCACCCAGAAACTTGTGCTTAATGCATGTCGGTTTTTTAGCTCAAGTCAGTTTGAGTGCTCATCTTGTATGGTTAAGTGTCTGAAGCCATCTCAGTCATTTTCTGTCTTGCAGTTGCACTTTTTTTCCTTCCCTCTCATCAGCTCCAACCACTTTCTCAAATCTGTCATTCCTACTAGGTCATCATCTTTGCTCTCTGCTCCTCCCCAAACTCTGCAACCCACTTGCAAGTAGTTTTATGAAAACTCAAGATGGAGACTTGGGTACTACTGGTAAATCAGTAACAAATAGGTGATTAATTTAGTATATATATTTTTTTGATCATTTGATCAGATTATGGATCTTCATTGACAGATGTTATGTTTGATCCAGTGTCATGAATGTTGATCGACCAAGTTGTTACTAACAATTAACCAAGGATTTGCAATCTGTTCATTACCACAAAGAAAGTAATGTTAAAGTGCAACAAAACACTTTCACTTCTCAGCAAGAAGTTCCAGCTTTGGCTCCTAGGCCAAGTAGTGCCAAAGCCTTTCTGTGTCGTGTTTCTCCCTGTGCCTTCACAAACCAAAAGAAAAATAGGCCTGATACTCCACACCAAAGCGAGCTCAAGATCAGCAGGTGGGTCTCAGGGGCACAAATCTCCCCACTGGGACAATACATATACATTAACAGCATTTTACAACTGCCAATAATAACTCTCTTCAGGATTCTATCTGCAGAACACTTTGAAATTTCCTTTTTAATATTTGAGCACACAAATGTCAAATGTCATCAGCTTTCAGAATGTTGTGCCATCATAATACCACCTTTAACCCACTCCTTCTGTCCACAGCCTGTTCCCATCGATGACCATTTCTGTGGCTTGGATATTAACCAGCCCTTAGGGGGTTCCCAGCTGGTGACAGGCCACACAGTGTTCACCGAGGCCCGAGAAAGGCTTTCGTCTGTCACCTCCTACATCTACAACGGACATAGTGTGGTCTTCCTGGGAACAAAGAGCGGACGCCTCAAAAAGGTAAAAACACACTGACGGGGGCATGGCTGTGAGATCAATAGAGAGGAGATTATATTCCAATAAACTGAACCATGAACCCTGGTATTTTCTTGTTATGGTGAACTGCTGCTTTGTCCATTCAGATACATATTCATATCTTGCAGTGGCAATTATATAAAGGATTTATGAAAAGACAATCAATAGAGTTGGGACAATATATTGTGTTGCAATACGCAATACGTCTTTTGCAGCTATACATGTATAGGAAAAACCCATATGCATGTGCTAATGACATCAAGCAGCGTTTACAGTCAATAGTGAACATGAACTCTGCCTGAACACACTGTACATGTACGGTGGGTTGCATAAGTATCCATCCACCCATCCATCCATCCATTTTCTTCTTTATCCGGGGCCGGGTCGCGGGGGCAGTAGTCTCAGCAGAGATGCCCAGACTTCCTGATCCACACACACCTCCTCCAGCTGTTCTGGGGGGACCCCGAGGCGACACCAGGCCAGCTCGGAGACATAGTCCCACCGGCGTGTCCTGGGCCTTCCACGAGGCCTCCTCCCAATAGGACATGCCTGGAGTACCTCCCAAGGGAGGTGGCCAGCAGGCATCCGGAACAGATGCCCTAGCCACCTCAGCTGGCTCCTTTCGACGTGAAGGAGCAGCGACTCTACTCCAAGCTCCTCCCGGGTAACTGAGCTCCTCACCCGATCTCGGAGGGTGCGCCCAGCCACCCTGTGAAGGAAACTCATTTCAGCCGCTTGTTTCCGCGATCTTGTCCTTTCGGTCATTACCCAGATCTCATGACCATAGGTGAGGGTGGGAACGTAGATCGATTGGTAAATCGAGAGCTTTGCCCCCTGACTCCGCTCCCTCTTCACCACAACAGTCCGATACAGCGACCGCATCACTGCTGACACCGCACCAATCCGTCTATCGATCTCACGCTCCATCCGTCCCTCACTCGTGAACAAGACCCCGAGATACTTGAACTCCTCCACTTGAGGCAAGGACTCCCACCACCTGAAGAGGGGAAGCCACCTTTTTCCGTTGGAGAACCATGGCCTTGGATTTGGAGGTGCTGATCCTCATCCCGGCCGCTTCACACTCGGCTGCAAACCGCCCCAGAGCGCGCTGAAGGTCCTGATTTGATGAAGCCAACAGAACAACATCGTCTGCAAACAGCAGAGATGAGATCCTGAGGTTCCCAAACCGGACACCCTCCAGCCCCTGGCTGCGCCTAGAAATTCTGTCCATAAAGGTAATGAACAGAGCACCCGAGCACCCGATGAAGGGTATAGAGCTGGTCCAGTGTGCCACGACAAGGACGGAAACCGCATTGTTCCTCCTGGATCCAAGGTTCCGTACCCCTTTAACTTTTCGACATTTTACCACGCTATGGTCAACAAACACACGATCGTGAAGTGAAATGAAATGTATACTTGATTTAGAACTTTTTTTAATAAATAAAAAACTGAAAAGTGGGGTGTGCAAAAGTATCCATACCTCTCGAGTTAATACTTTGTGGAAACGCCTGTTGGTGCAAGTCTGTTGGGGTATGTCTCCACCAGTCCTGCACATCTTGAGACTGGAATTTTTACCCATTCTTCTTTGCCAAACAGCTCAAACTCAATTAGATTAGATGGAGAGCGCTTTTTAACTGCAGTTTTCAGATCTTTCCACAGATTCTCGATTGGATTTAGGTCTGGACTTTGACTTAGCCTGTCGAACACATGGATATTTGTTGTTCTGTATCATGGCAAACGTGTATCATCCCAGCCCTAAGAACATGTCTCCTCTGCAAATAACCAAACACACAACCAGTACCTCTACCGCTACTTCTACGATCACTACTTCTTCTACTACTATGGCTTCAAATGCAGTAACTGGAAATACGCTCAAACGCTGATTACAAGTCTAAATTACATTCCCAAGTATATTTTTTTACAGATCAAAAAGGCTTTTCTTGTTATGTCAAATTTGTCGCACAGTAAGAGAAACACACATTGCAGTAATAGAATGAAGAGTAATGGAATAAAGTTGTTGCAATCCATCATTCAAAGCATGTTCACCATTTGCTCTGGTGTCCATGCATTGATCAGGACTAGTTCATTTAAATCTCCATCATCTTGAGATAAAAAAAAAAGCTAAACATTTATTTCTCTTGGTGCTTGTTACGGGGCAGCATCCTGCCTCTCCAATGCTTCTTGTGAAAGAATGTGGATTTGGGATTTAACAAAGCGTTTCAAGAGCCTCTTCACTGATGATTATGTCTCCATCCACTTCACATTGGTTCTTATGTTGATTAGACTCTCCTAGATCTTAGGTACACGCTGGAACAAAACTGCCTTCTTGTAGTTCAGCGAATAAGATACATGTACATATCATTGTAATCCTAATAATAGTCATAGTAATATTTGCACCATTGCAGTAAGAAACTATTATGAACACCACTGCGCTATTTCTCATAAAAGATAAATTATGTTTTTCCTTGTTAGTTAATAGTTATGAGTGATATCAATTATTTTCCGCATATCTGGGCCTGGTTTTGTTTTCATAACCTTTCCCCCAGAGATTAATAAAGCCGATTCAGCCCATTGTCCGTCATATTTCATTGCAGTGTCTTTTTTAATGATGCTCTCTTGCTAAGCTCCTGTAGGGCTCATTGTTTGATGGAGCTGGATCGACTGGGTAGCTCCGCGGGCTGTATTTTCCGCCTAGTCTTAAAGCACGCGGTGCAGTGAGGAGGAGCTGTGTTGGAGGACTGTGGTGACATTAGCCCGGGGCCCCTCAGTCTTATGAGGAGCAATCTGTCTGACATGCAACACTCACACACTCAAGGCCCGGTCCACACTGGGAGCACGGATAACATCAGCGCAGCTCTTTTATTGGAGATGCCGGCGGGGCAGAAGAGACTAGATAGCGTGGAAGAGACAGTGACACTGGGTTATAGTAGAGGAGGGAACAGTAAGAGGCGGAGAATATGTGCAGACAATGGCACACTGGAGACAGACCCATCTCCCGTGTTTTGATGATGGAAGCAAAAATCTAAGTTATTTAACCTTGGTAGAGAATTTGTTAGAGCTCGCATAGTTAATATGTATGTTCATTTGCAATGGGTTCAGGACGTTTTCATGCCCTACTATTAATTGCAATGTAACTATGTTGAAATATGACACTGCAAATGTTCAGTTAATGAAATCTATCACACAAACTTTTATGAATGCTCAAAAACTGCACAAACGGATTGAGCGTAAGGAAATCAAAATGTAATGTCATTATGATGGTAAAGGTAGTATCCTCTGTACACTGTAGTTGTGGATTAGAAATGGTATTCGATTTACTAAACTTATTTTGCCACCAGATATGTAAATGCAGCTTTTTCTGAATAAATACAGACCATTAACTCTACAGTGACAGTTAACTCTAACTCGCATGGCTTGAAAACAAGAGGGACATGGGTAGTGCAGCTTTAAGGTTACATATTAAAAGAGCCGCTCCGAATTAAACCATCGTGCATAAGCGGTTCACATTATTTATTGAAATACCTACGAAGGTTGTTACATTTACTTGCCTTGCCCACACTATGATCCACATTCAAATCTGACACAATGGCTATACAATTTCAGAACCACTTCTAGTCTATTGCCATTTTTATCTGTACTTTATTTTAGTATCGTATGACTCACTTTTTTGTGGGCATTGTTTTGTACTTGTTGGTAGTGACCTTTCAGCGTGACGTCTCCCGGCACTTTAGCTTCCTCCCACTGCCCAAGGACATGCATGAAAAGGTACATTTCTAACTCTAAATGGCCCAAAGACAATGACTGTGGGAGTGAATAGTCTGTTAGTGTTGTATATCCCTCAATCAACGGGTATTTGTTCAGTGTGTTCTCTTCCCTAAGCTGCTATAAATGAGAGCAGTCCTATGTGATCCATAACCATAAGAAGGAATTTGGATTAATCATTACGGCTTTAGCAGAAGCTGGCTGTCTACGTTCGGCACAATAGGTGTCGTCTTGGAAAACACTCCCAGGAGACCCCAGAGGTGTGCCGAGGTCAGCCCTCCAATTCTATTCCATCAGCCCCAAATGGACAGGCAGTGGAAATGGGGCATGACAGCAAGTACAAGTCGATCAATCAGGCAGCGGGGCCACTGCAAAGGTCACCACTGCAGGGGTAAACCGGGGTTAAAAAGGCCAGTGGGATAACCAAATCCACCACTAAAGCGCCACGCAGCATACACATGTGTCCATCAACCACTCCGGATTAACATATATACCCGTTTGTATTGATCCTAACCTGCCCATCATGCTAGACCACCCCAAATTCAAATGTATAGAGGAGATGTGTAAATAGATGATGAGAATTAATACGTCGGATGGAAAGCAGATGCCAGATGGTATTTATTAGATAATGTCAGAGGGACTAGATTGAGATATTTTGGACATTTGGTGTTCAGGAGGAGGAATACTTTCTTTCATATTTACGTACATAACCTTGTCTTTCATTAGACTTATTGACGATCATATGACTAAGTACTGAGATCCACTTAACAGTAGATAAGTAAAACCAATTGTTTAAGAATTCATTGTCAATATTTCTTTTGATTGTATAAATCATTATACAATATGTTTTTAATTCAAAGGGAATTTCATGCCATTGCTGAAAGATTGGGACCTGAAGTGGGGTTAAAAAAAAATACATATCCTACTTAAACCAGATTACAGTTTTTATTTCCAGTTTTCCCTGTTTTCAAATGCCAAGAATTTATATTCATGATTTACATCTTTCAGAGAGTTTGTTGGAGTTTACCATCCAACAAACACAGATGCATTTTTTCATTCAAATAAACAGTGCAATGAGATTCATTGAGGAAGAGTTGGTGTTTTAGGGAGGATGATGCAGAGGAAAGGGTTAGATGGAGGTAGACCTTTGGCTGTAAGGGCCCCTGAAGGAAAGAGCCTAATGACGAAGAGTGAATTGATAAATTGTGTGCTCCTATTGTCTGTATATAGCAGTGCACAAAGAATATGAGTCTTGGATTGTTTTTCTTTAAAGTTTTTAACCCTTTTTCTTTTGAACATGTAACACAATTCTGCCAAAGAACAACCTTTGACCAGGATACTAACAGGATTAGTCTAAGATACAAAGTGCCCTGTCTAATGGGCCTGGGACGACAGCAGCATTTATTTAGAAGCTCTCAATCACACTGTCTCTTTAAATGGGAGCAGTATAGATTTTTTTTAGCCACATCAGGGCATTTCTGTGTAAAGCGACTCATTCATTAGGGCCCTAACAATGTCTAAATTTAGCATGTGTGACATTACTCTCTGCCTCCATTACTTTCCTGAGCTGTAGGTGATGCATTGACCATGACAAGAGTGCCTTATGTAACCTTCTTCCGGACACTTTAATATGATGTGCACTAACGATGAGGAACCTATTATATTATTGCACATCCTTATTTGAATCTATCTCTATCTGAGGACAGTGGGGAGAGACAGAGGCGACGGTCACTGAGGGAAGAACAGAGTCGTTCAATTAAAAGTATAGTTGGCAGCCGAGGGAAAAAGGTTTGACAAATGCACCTAAAAGTGTTGTTACGTTTTAGTTGTCCTTGAAAAGCTTTCTCCCTTCCAAATTTTTCATCATAAAATGGAAATCTGATGTCTTTTCTGCCCCGAGTTTAAAGCACACGCAGCCAGACAGCAAACCTTTAGGAGACATTTGCTAATATTGACGGGAAGTGCTTTGGATTAGAATCTAGAAGCGTGTCAACATGAACTTTTGTCAATAGTTGTGCAAAGTTGGATCGCGCTTTCCTGAAAATGTTTACTTTCCCCAAGAACTTCATCCAAACTATTGCTAAACAGTCCATTATGGCAGTGTGTAGGCGGCAGATTGGATCTCCAGCGTGCGCTATAGGAGCTTAGTATGCAAGTAAGATACAGCACGCTGCCGAATGACATTATACCTCGGCTTGCCCTGTAGCAGCCCCAAGCACATAACAGGTGTTGAGTGGAATTGATTTTGTGAGGAAATGTTTCTTCAAAGTGCTGTAACACAATGGCATATAGAGTGGAGCTCGATGCACCTCGGACAGAGGCAGTCTATTACAATATGGTTGTCGATACTACGCTCCGAAGTGTAACATTAAAGCCCAAAGTATTCTCTTTTTGTCCTTTCTAAAGGCAAAATGCATAATGTTAGAAAGTTTGGTTGATAAAGATTATCTAAGCTGAACTTGCCCCCAGGTTTTAGAATTGTAAAATAACACTAAATTTAACACTAAGGATTAAAATATTTGGTAAAGCTTTATAATAATTCATAATTCATTATGAATTCATGTGAGGTTATGATGCTTCATGATGAAATACATGACAATGACAATACCTTTAATTAAAGCAATGAACTCATTAATCATCATTTCATTTATTTATTTATTCATCCATGTTCATATTTTTCTCTGCAGTACATGGTGAAAAGGAGCATGATGAAGACATTGTTTATTGTCCATGCCCCTTTGTAATATTTACAGTAAAATCGATGACCAAAACGGCGGGTGATCCGTTCAACAAATTGTGACACTCTTTTTGGTGTTACAAAAATCAACCATTTGAACAAGAAAACAAAAACAACAACCCCCCCCATTTCAACATACAACTTATGTTTTTTTATATTTCTCCATCTGCATCTCCTTGAACATATTTTTAAATGTATCTATTGTTTGAGAACATTTTAATGTGTCCTTTAATGAATTCCATAATCTTACCCCAGCAACCAAGAAACCCCTCTGTCTTAGTGAGATTCGGGAGAAAGGTACACAAACGTTTCCTTTTCGCCTTGTGTCGTCTGTGATCAAGGTCAATTTCTTGAAAATATGTTCTGGCACCAACTTGTGCTTAATTTTCCACATGGTCTGTAAAAATTTTAAATTAGCAAGATCTTTAAATTTTAATAGTTTCAGCTTCACAAAAAGGTCGTTAGTATGTTCTCTAGAGCCTTTATGACTTATAATTCTTACAGCCTTTTTTTGTAGCAAAGACATTCGATCTATTACACTTTTGCTGCGTTTCCCCAGACCTCGATACAATATGTAAAGTAAGGGACAATTAATGAAGAATATAAAAGAAATAAGGAAGCCTTATAAAGAACATATTTTACTTTATGCAAAATACCTATACATTTACTCACTTTGTAATCTTCTCCCATGTTTCAGGACTTCAGCATGTACTGTATAAATGACCTCATTTTAATTGGAGCTATTTTCTTTACGCATGTTATTTATGCATCTATGAGAATTTGTAGAATTTTGTCTTGCTGAAAAGTATTTCCCTTCCCTCATGTTGAACTGAAAGAACGTGTCCTTTAAGTGAAGCATCACAAATCTGACCCCCTTAACACTGCTCTTAGGCAAAACACCGCTGCCCTAACTGCTCAACCACTGTGAGGAAATTAGCTCAGAGCTGGCAAACACAACTTTAAGGTTACCCACACTTTAATATGAGCCACATTTCTCAGCTTCCCTCCACTACTTTTCGAGGAATGTTTGGAAATGTTAAGCTCAAAGCAAATAGTGCTTTACTCAAATACACTCATGAGCAAATAGCGGATTCATTATGTCGTTTTGAGAGTTGTCGGTGTGAGTTGGAATTCTTCCATGCACAAATAAGTGAGCTGGACTTTTCAAAGTCATGGTTTTGATCAGAGGAAGCCAGGAAGTGGGTGGTTTTCTGATTGAAATCATTAAAGCCGCTGTGCCTGGGCGGTGTTTCTGGGAGAATAGGTGCATTTGAGGTTAGATTGATACATTTTTCATATCAGCTTGAAGTGAAGTGGACTAAAGTTTTGAAAGGTCTGCATAGCGTACCTGCAGAAACAGTAATCGCATTAAGAAAAGCAATTTTATGATAACGTCCTTCTTTTAGTCCTCTAGGCAGCTCCACTGGTCTTCCCGACTGCCTGTGTCCTCGGACCACTCAGTCTCATAAATGGAAAAGCAACCCGATTGTGACTACACTGCGGTTAGGAGCAAACCAAGACCATATGAGTGCCATGAATTGTTCCACTGTCTTCCTCCCACCAACTCTGCTGTTCAGGCCATGGGAATCTGAAATACAATGGGAACGATTGGAGAGATGAGGGGGCAGCACAGAGGAGTACAGGAAACCGTGTCCTAAAGAATTGGGGATGACATGTGGAGACTGAGAGGAGACTGTGGTAATGTCCTGGATAAATGGGATCATGTTGTTAGATGTGTGCCGCACAGCTAAAGGGTAGGGGGAACTGAGATGTTGGATGGTGCACTGATAAGATGAACACTTTCTAGTGTAGCATTTGGAGCATGTTTAGAATAGAACATCAGTCCAGAAGGATTTTCATGTCACATCTTCAAAACAAATGTATTTTGCTTATTTATTTCCATCCGTCGGATAGAGTGAAGTTTTGGATGCAGTATGGTATAGAACATACCATAAAGTCTGTAGTTCTGCACTGTGAATCTATAGTGTGTCCTGTGTTGTGTCCATCACAGCAACAGAACTAAACCAGATTCTGATTGGCTTGTTTTTTTTGTTATTTTTTTAGGTACACATTTCTGAAAAATGATTTATAGCAACAATCAGTGATATTATTAAAGCGTCAACATATTCTGCAAAGCTCAAGTATATGGCATAATGTTATCATTACAGATGTAGCACCATCTCTCCCTCTAAAGTTGGACAGCTCATTTTGGTCTATGGGCTCTAATCACTACATTTCTCTTTGCATCTGTAGTGGGGCTGACTGATTGGCCCTGTCCTTTATACACAAGGCGTTTTGCTTTCATTAGCCTTTGGGAGCATGTCCTGACTTGCATCTGTTTAGCATGCACAGAGCTGTGATGGATACTCAGGCTAATCAATGTCTGCTGTCCTCTGCTGTCATCCACCGAAGCGCCATATGCACAGCCACTCAGCCTTAAAGGTTGCCAGTTGTCCGGTCCGTATGCTACTGCTTTTCCCGTCTCACAATATGGAGACAAGCCCAGAAGCATCCCCTTTGCCTCTCTGTGCCACAATCTGTCTTTGTGTGTCAACTGTGTGTATTTACAATTTTTATTCTGACGTTTCCCAAAGCAGTAGGAAATTACCAATGATTAGATTTACACTAAAATGAGATATTTGATATAGAAAATGTCACATACTTTATGTTTGTGCATAATCTGGAGAAATTGTAGGTGCAGGTGCACACTGACACTTTACCCTCCTTGCCTCCAGTGTCTGCGTACATTGGTGTATGAATGAGAGTGTGAATGGGTGAGTGGTTCCTTGATGTAAAGCGCATATATATATATATATATATATATTATATATATATATATATATATATATAATTAGGGCCGGGACTCGATTAAAAAAAATAATCTAATTAATTAGAGGCTTTGTAATTAATTAATCGAAATTAATCGCATATAAATATTTGACCTGAGAACAGTGAGAAGTAAGTTTTTTCATTTGGATTTTTAGTATACCATTGAATAATGACTGAATAAGCTTAAGCAACAAAATATTGTTTATTTTTGTTCAACCAAGTCCAACAGACCAGTGCAATATTGCCATTAATTGTGCGTCTGCAGGAAAAAGGAAACTGAAGTGTGGAAGGCAAAGTGTGATTAATTTCGATCAATATTTTTAATCGCACTAAACCTCATGTAATTAATTAATCGCAATTAATCGAAAAAAGTCCCAGCCCTAATATATATATATATATATATATATATATATATATATATATATATATATGAAAATTAAACTTTGATTTGCGAAAGAGCACTTGGATGTTCCACAGCACTACTGGAAAAATACACTGTGGCCTGATCATCATGGTGTGGTCATCGACAGATGATCATTGCTATCATCAAAATAGAAAAATGTATTCATAAGTTTATCAAGATATTTTGCAGAAAAACCTGAGACATTCACAACAGCATGTGAATAAGTGAGTACACCCTTGTATTAAATAGCTGGCTGACCCTTCTTTCGCAGTAATAACTGGTTTTCTGTAGTTGCAGATTAGACGCTCACAACGATCAGGATGAATCTTGGACCATTCCTCTTTACAAAACTGCTGCAGTTCAGTGAGATTCAGGCGGTGTACTCACTTATTCCTCCCTGCCCTGTGAATGTTTACATGTTATGGCCAATACAAAATATGATCAAACGTAAATGTTTGGGTGGTATTAGTTCAAGCAGACACTGTTCTTGTGATTTTAATGAAGATCAGACCACATTTTATGACCAATTTAGGTAGAAATGCGAGAAATTCCAAACGGTGTACTCACTTTTTCCTCCCACTGCATATGGCAGGAAAAGCTTACATGAAGTGTCATAACCAAATGGCTGGCATAGTATGCAGAGTATGGGCTGAAAACCCCAAGGTCAAAGTGGGAAACACCTCGTAAGGTGGTAGAGAATGACCGAGCCAAGATCCTGTAGGACTTCCAGATACAGACAGACAGAATGGTAATGGCGAACCAACCGGACATTGTGGTGGTGGACAAAGAGCAAAGGAAAGCCATTGTGATTGACATAGCAATACTAAGGGATCAGGGAAAAGGAGCATGAGAAACTAAAATATACCAGAGGCTCAGGGAAGAGCTAGAGATGGCCTCGATTAGAAAGAATAAGGTATAGTGTGACTTTTCATCAAACATGACCAAGACTATATGCTCGACTCCTGATGAGGGCGTGTAGTTGACCTAACCTCTTTTCAGGGTACGTGGCAGTCTGGTCATCAAAGACATCTGCTAAAGTGGCAGATTGGGAGTGATTCCTGGGTGTGCATCCATATGTTTGGGTTAGCTTTTCAATTTTAGAGGGCACTGATTGGCCATACATACGGACTCGATTTTGAGGAGTAGGTTGCCGTTACCACATAAACACGTAGATCATGTGCCTTACAAGGTTTCCCAATTTGCAATGGAAAAAGATACTTCCTCTAAAATCCTTGGCATGGGACTTTTTCTGTGGCTCGCCTTTTACCTATTTTTGTTTTGCTTGGCTCTTCTTTGAGTATGCGAATGTAGCACAGGATGCAAACTGAAACCAGAGAAAGGTTTGTTTTCGCTGAGAACTGGTGAGCTTGCGCTGCATATCTGTTTCCAGGAAATCCATGTTAAGCTGGCTTGTTTATTTCCACTGCAGGTTATGGCAAATGATTGCGCCATGCTGGAAAGAGGATGCTGCTGTCATTGGCTTAAATATTATTCATGGTTAAATATATATCCTTGTTAGCTGAGACATGCTGGGAAAAAGGAGATGAAAGACTTTTTCGGGTCAGAGTGACAAACAGAATTAATGACAAGTCGGTTCGGTTTGTTTTAAGCCAGGGACCACACAGAAAATGTGTTTGTGGTTGTCCATTGCAGCCATCAATGACTTCCACTTTTTCCTTTTACCAATTAATTGTCTGATGGCTGTATAATCCTATTCTGGATCCACATATTTTGTGTAGCTTTGTTGTCTCTTAGCTGTTCTTTCTCCTCTCAGAGTCTGGATTCCATCTTGATTACATACCATGTATTTCGATCAGAGGCCATACCCTCCAAATCCTCAGACTATTTTTCTTTTACACCTCATATGGGCTGCTTTCACTCTACATGTTCAAATGCTCAAACTTGTCACATGCGGTCAACTTGTCAGCACATGGAAGCCTGTATTTGTCTTTGCTTTGGGAGACTGTTACTCTAAAGCCCATTCACTCCCATATTCACTTCAGGTGAGCGATACAAAACCATCAGTTGCCAAATGGGGCAACAACATACCAACTTTTTAGAGCAATGCATCTACCCGTGGAATATGTTATTTAGCCACAGAATGCTTTAAAGGATCTGTATCATGCTATTTTAGCCATTCCAAAGTAAAGTATAGGCATATATATGATATATTGTACCTCTATCACTATGGAGTACTCAGTTTTGAGAGAAATATAAGTATTTTTGGGTATTTTCCCTACCCGGAAGACAAGACGCTTCGATTCAGTTAACTCCGCCCCTCTCTCCGCTCATTCCACATTTGCAGTATTATAAATATAAATATCGCTGCAAAAAGTGAAGTTACTTCACATAATGCAGTTATAAGGAGTTGACATGTGCAACACAGTTTCATAAATGGCTAACACACACACTAACACGCGTTTTGATTGACTCACCGCTCAGCATGGCCTCCCCATCGTCGGGTGTTTACGTTATGGCCCTCGTGTTGGTTATAAAAGTTAATCCACTTTGATTCTGGCCAAGGTTCACCAAGCATCCATCAGGTTGGTTGATATAGTAGCTAGCTTAATCCCAGAAAGAAATTCCAACTTCTGGCGAGTGCAGTCTTCTTTAGGAAGGTTGAATAGCCCTGTTCCTCTCGTAGCCAAACGCGCATCCGTGGCATTATCGGTAAGAAAAAAGAGCAGGCGGTGTCCAGAGTAGGTTAGAAAGAGCTCAGTCTTCAAAAACAACACTTATGCTCGGATCCATGGCTCCTCCAGCCGTGGGTGCGCTTGATTAGCGTCGTGGGACAGCACAGACGCGTCGGAGAGTTGCTGTTTTTTTTTTTTTTTTTTTTTTTCAAAAAAAAAAAAAAAAAAAAAAATTATAAATAAAAATCAGGCCGTAAGACATTACATTACAGACGTAGAGCACTTCCGTTCCGCTGTGACGACACAACTGAACAGCTCAGTCGTTTACCAGGAGAGGGCGGAGCAGCTGCTCAGAGAGCAGGATTCAGGAGGATTACTTAGAACTGCGGGAATGAAGCCAAAAACCGCTCTGGGGGTGTTTTTGATAAGGAAATAGCATAACAACATGGCTAAAAACTCAAAAAAGTCGATTTTGCATGATATAGGACCTTTAATAACGGGAAAGAGTACAGCTCAAAATGATCATTTGGCAAACACAAGATGATGAGTGAAGCAATTTCCCATTATGTGCCGCAATTCTACCTCTGAGCCACACAATGGCGCAAAAGATGGCCAGATTTCACATCAAGCTTTTATTTTTTATTTTTTTGGGACAATTGCCCTCTTTTGGGCTCCCGAAAAAGTTGCATGTAATCCAACTTTGAAGTGCCTTTGCTTGTGCATGCGCAGGTTGAGTTGAGCTGCCTCATTATAAAACCAATTAAACCCGACTTACTCTCATTACTGGGCCGTGAGGCTTAAGATGAGATTGAAAACCTGTTGAGGTCCCAGTGGGATTTCTTTCTGGTCAGCCTTGTTTTATATGATAAAAAGCAGGCCAAATCCCACAGTAAGCATCGGCCGTCCCGGGGCAGTAAGGCTCCAACAACCTCTGGCCCCTGCTCGATCCCGTGGTACCCTATGACAATCACACGCTCATTTATCGCTCTCTCTCTCTAGATGATTGTTTTGTGGCTTTCGGTCCACGGTTTTCACACAGAGAAAGGCTTACTCGCTCTGGTTTATATTAGTGCTATTTATGAAAAGTAGAGTGTGGGAAAATGTACAGTAAATGGCTTTGCTTTTGCAAGGGACCGTGGAATGAGATCAGACATGGAGGAGGCAGGAACACAGACAGTGAATGGGAGGATTTGGTAATCTGTCTCGAGTGAGGACAAAATAACTGCTGTACGCTCTGAAATCAACAGTCAATTGGCATGGTTCTCAAACGGCAGAGCAGGTGCCGCTGATTCTAGATATTTACAATCAAGAAAAAACGGCTCTTGATCTGGATATGGTTCATACTTTGTTAAGACCAGGGAAAAGTTTGGGGAAAAGACACATTTTAGACCTCTGCACTTTGGTCAACAGTAAATAATTCATTTGCATAAGCAGATATCTCCGTTTTGATTTTTCCCCCAGAATATTTTTGGATATTTGTTACTGTACTCTACAGATGACACTCGTACAGCTAAAGTTGTGAAAGAACTAGTGACTTTAAACTTTTATAGCACTGAAGCAGACCTGGTAATGAAAAATACTGCTATGTAAAAGAAATTGTCAAGCATATGTTGAGGTTTTTCAATACGTGTATCTGTTTAAATGTGCTTTATCATTTGAATTGATTAATGTTTTAAAATCAAGAATCAGTGCACTTTTTAACAAGTTCCAATGACTAAAATATATACTGCTAAATACAACACATAATACAAGAATCCCAAGCATTTCAGGACAGGATTGTTCTTAACCAGTGGTTCTCAACTTGTCACCATCAGCCATAACCCAAGCAAAAAATATTTGTTAGAACCTGCAATATTTATTTATTTTGGGCAGTTTGATCCTCTACAGCAGTGTTTCCTTACCAGGGGAACTGGGACCCCTGGTGCTCAAGCACTTGGCAGGGGGTACTTGGAATTGCCTCAGATTAAAACAATGTGAATCTGAGTAGAATTTCAATATTTTCAAAGAAACGTTACTTTTAATTATGTTTTTCAGTGAAAGCTTTGACTTTGAGAGTATTTTCGCTAAATTATGAATAATGAATAATCTATGTTAAGTTTCTCACTTTCAAATGTTGTCAGGATCCTCAAGATGGGGGTACTTGGAGTATAAATGAATGCCTCAAGGGGTACAGTATATTGTGTCAAAAAACAATATTTCCTCACGTTCTCCTGTTTTGTTGATTCGTCTTGCATCTATTGGTGACATATTAAAGGGCAATAGGCTTACTATCCAAAACTAGATTAATTGTTGAGTGTTAGATTCAAGTTTAGTACTCCACATGTATTTACTTTGACCTGGTTGATGCAGGTTTTTTTTTACTCGTATTTTAACCACACTTAAGCTGCATTCAAATCCAAAGTTTGATGTTGTCTTTGGTGTATATACGTTTTGTGAATCCCTCCACTATCCTTCACATCTTGTCTGCTCATTTACAAGCTGTGAGGCTTTATCTCTATACCAGGACATTTTCCCTTGAACACACACATACTCACCCGCGTATTTACCCTCCCTCTTGGCTGGCAGAGTTGGTGGTTGGAGAGGCGCAGCTGCCTGGAAGATGGAGGCGTGATTGATTGATGAAGTTTTGGCGCCCAGGGGATCCAATCATGTAATCAGTTTGTATTGATTCACTGTCCCCATTGAGGGAGTGCCGAGGACCTGCCACCGTGGGCGCACACTGGCCTGGCATGCTTTCAAAAACTACTGGAGTCCCTTTTGATTTTGTTGGCAAGGTTGGCTAAGTACACACCGACAGCATATTCATAGTCTTATTATTCTGCTTGGGTTTGACTAATTACGACCAAGATTATTATACAGCTTGAATTGCTCCAGACTGCTAATAAACTGGTTTCCCACAATTTAAGAAAACAACCCAGCACAACATAGTAATAAGCATTCTTTCAGCATGTTTTAGTTAAGTAATAGAATAGAAGTTAGATTTGGTAGGTTTGGTAGTATAAAACCAGTAAACTCATACACATACTTATACCCAGGGTATACTTTTTTCAATTGATCTCCATTGGGAACTTTCTTCTGCATTTATTTATTGGTTTATTTGGTCGGGACAGTGCATGTTAATGAACATACATGGGTCTCATGCCACACCGGATTGTAGCCTTGAGCTAATTTGCGTCCGTTGTCCCCCATGTGCATTCTCAAACACACTCCCATTCATCCTGGCCTATTTTACATGTTTTTAGTGGGAGAACGGGGAGAACATGCAAACTCCACACAGAAAGGCCCCGTCCAGGTGGGAATCGAACCCGGAGCTTCTAGCTGTGAAGCACGAGCGCTAACCGCTGTACTACCGTGCCGCCCATTCTTTGCTGGGGGAAAGCCGTAATGAGCTGTGGGGAACAACAGTGCAGCACCCAGGGATCCATCTCTTCAGATAGGCCGGGATAATGGTCACAATCACTCGGAGAATTGACTCCACATAGAATAGTATAGTCCATGGATTAACCCGTGACAAGAGCTCTAGAGCGCAAGAGCGTGAGGAAGGAGAACTGCCCACCTTTATTATTCTGCACTGGTTTTTCCTAATTATGTCTAAGATTATTCAGCTTTAATTGCATCACGACTTTAATGATCCAGTCTCCTCAAATTAAGAACCACCAGTCTTCCTCAAATTAAGATTCAACCTGGTTCTGCATAGCAAATAAGACTTTTCTCCATCATGCTTTATTTAGGTTTTCTGCTCATTTCACTTTAATAACAGACATTTCATGTGTCAAGATACTGTGCTGTCTTTGTGTGATGCAATCCACATCAATCCAGCACCAATCGCAGGGCAATACATCTCCATGCCGTCAGTTTGTGGAAATAGTTGTAAAACAAACAGAGCTTCACCAATAACCCAGGCCAGGCAGCAGTGACGTTTCGGGGTCTTAGCCCTTCATCAGACATGAGCATACAGTTGTGCGGATCTCTCTTCCATTTTGAAAGATTGCTGCCGTAAATGTCTGCTTAGTCAAATCACTGCTGAAATCACCAGACAATGTAAGAAATATCAAACATGCCATGGCTGAAGGGAAGATCTGGGTCACAGCTAAAACTGTCAACTGGACAGAAAAATGACTAACACCAGATTGTGTGCCGGACTTTATGTAATATTGGGAATCAACAACAAACTAAGAACTCAAATTTATCTTCCTGACAATTATTTTATCCGTGTGTTGTTAATTCTATGCAGTTTGTAGATTTAGTTCACAAAGCATAAAACATCGACTCCAGAATTTCTTTAAAATCAAATACACTAGAGGTTTACAGATAAAATGTGTGATTGTTTTACTGTTACATTTGTTTAGTGCATTGCTTCCATTTATGTGCAGATCCGCGTGGATGGACTCCAGAAGCAGGGCGTCCTGTATGAGACAGTGACTGTGATGAAGGAGAGCAGCCCCATCCTGCGGGACATGGCGTTCTCATTGGACAGG
Source organism: Neogobius melanostomus (assembly GCA_007210695.1). Taxonomy (NCBI): domain Eukaryota; kingdom Metazoa; phylum Chordata; class Actinopteri; order Gobiiformes; family Gobiidae; genus Neogobius; species Neogobius melanostomus. The sequence goes on along the minus strand of VHKM01000073.1, from coordinate 1,611,594 downwards.
AGCTCTCTGTATGTCATGTCCAACAATCAGGTGAGGACACAGTGTGTAATCTGTCAGGAGACACTCTTTCTTATCCAACATCAAAACTGCATCGCTGTCTTATTCGGGACTACACACAACGGGTCAGCCAGATATCAAGGGTATGCATATTCGTAAAATCATTCTGAAGCTAATTCAAGATCTATTCAACTTAAATCTATGGGGAAAATAAAGTCTGAGAAGAATTAATACACCTTGAACATTTTTTTTAAAACCTGATGATAATTGGAAGATGTATTCTGAATTTAAATCCACAGCTGCTGCTCAAAAATTCGTATAATATGGGAACTACTGGGTCACAGTCACTGGGCCATTTAAATATTAAGCAGGATGTTTCCCATCGGGACATTACCTTATCTAACCTTTGCATTCCTTTTGCATTATGCAACATTAGTATGTAGTAATTATCACATTTATCCACTAGTCTTAAAATAGTCTGTGTTTTTCCCTTCAATTTATTGATTATTTAGAGAACCATCCCTAATTTGATTAGAATACATTTGGATTCATTTGTCTGAAATGGTAACCTGGCAAGAGCCAGATTGATAATTTAGTGCGAATAACATAAGCACTGTTGTCAATCTGGGATTGCTCCGGTTTAAATGTCTGGGGAGGGGACGGACCTTTGGCACAGTTTTACTGCTTGATTTTAATTACAGTCTAAAAACAACAAACCACAAATCCATTAAATCATTATTTTTTAAAGATGTTATGTGGATTTGTAAGTAAGTAGTTACGTCGTCGCCATGCTGTTAACTAGTATTGATAAAACTGTTGTTGTTGACAAATGTTACACCGCGGCCCGCCCACTCACGACAATACTGTCATGCAATTGGCTCATATCACTGGAGGAATTCGAGAAGATCAGCGTGAGCAGCACAAGATGGATTCTTGTGTTTTTGTAAAATTACACATGCTGCTCAGCTTGCAGGACAGATGCTGCTACAGCATAAGGTCAACTAAACTGTTAGAATAAAGTCAGCATAAACATTTAGAAGAAGGTCTCATGTTTTTAAACCTATAATGAGTGGTTGTTGTCAAAGTAATGCAAGTAACGTTTCCAAGGAGACAAGATGTTGATGTCCTGCTCCCAGGAAAGTAAGGATTCAGGTCTGAGGGGAGGCAAGTCGGCCCACTGTAAAGATGATTGTTTTTATAGCTATTTTTCTCATAAACAAATGTATACTTATATTTGCCACAGCCATAGTGACTGAATGAATAGCAAATCTTGAACATTGCAAACCACATCCAGTATGGTGATTGTAAAATATTCAGGCCACGTACACGAGGATGGACCACTGTTCCAATTACTTAACCATGCGAACCGACTCACACTCTATGCATCTTTTGTACATGACACACTCACTTTGCCTTTGAGGGGAAGCATTAGCGGCTTTTCCAGTTTGTCTCTGACCCCCCTCTCCCTGTAGCCCTCTTACACCCAGGCTGGGCTCCTGTCTTGGCCTGGCATCACACAGGGGCAAAGCTGCTACTGCTGCTGTTGTTTTTGTTGGAGCATATTCTCTGCAACTATTGGAGATAAGAGTGAACACTGGTAATCACTTTCAACTCCCATCAAGTGATTATTTTGGCATGGCTTCAGCGCTCTGTGTGAAATGGGATTAGGTTTTATTGGAGCCAAAAAATGGGCCCTATGGCTGCTCTCACTTGTCTCTTTGACTGCTGGAATGCACTGAGACACAGGCGCAGGACACAAAAGGCCACTATAAAACAATCGCAGTGCAATGCCTTCTTTCTGAGCAGTTTTCTTAAAATTTGGAATCATAGTGAAAACTAAACTGTTGTGAATATAGAGAATATCAAAAATGTTGAAAAAAAATCCATCTATTGTCCACAATCCAAGCTTTATAATTAAACAGTAATAGGTTTCGCTGTGCTGTATTCAACAGAAAAGATAAATACACATGAACCACATGAGCTCTTGAATGATTCTTTGGGGGTTAATGTATCCCCAACAGTCTGTGCTCATCACTAAGTTTGTCAATCCAGTCCATTGAATAGTGTAAAAGTCAATCATTGCAGCACTTCTTTATTTGTGAGATAGACTAGAAGAGGCAGGGCATCACTTATTGATGAGGGTTCAAAAAGCGCCATTCACCTCGTTTAAGGAAACCACACTTACGTGACAACAAAAATAAGGCACAATCCGTACTAGTTTAGCCCTGGGTTTTTCTCTCAATATTAAAGACGCTTTGTAGCCTGGAGCAGCTTTCCCATCCTGTCTCTCTCACTTTCTCCATCTTCACTGTTTCCGTGTGCCGCTGAATTCCCCAGGGAGGAGGGCTTCACTTGCAGATTTCCCACCTTTCCAGTGGATCCTGTAGATGAGAGATTTTCGGATTCCTGGGAGCCAGACAATACAGGAATGATGTGGAATGAGGAACGGGACGCAGACAGATTTGGCGGAGATCGGCCGACCCTCGTGGAATAACAATGAGCCTGTGTGTCTCTTGCCGACAGAAACACACGTTGGGTTAGCATGATGATGAAGCATGCAGAATAAGGGGATCTGTCTGTATTCGTCATAGGCTGCACAAATCAAGAAAAATAATAATAATACAGTATTGTCAGCTTAGTCCTGTTCTTTTCCTAGTCCATCTTGGTTCAGCCTGAGATGTTTTAAGTGCATTTTTCTTTCACCTCTGCATATTTGTTTTGTTTTTTGCCCATATGCACAGTTGCACACTATCAGAAGGGAAATACTTGAAGAACCCATTGAAAGACATTTGATACATTTCTAAAGAGAGAACTGAAAGCCAAAATGCCATGTCAAGCGAGCTACTTTGACACATCCGTCCAATCATATGCCATCTTTGTTGAAAGCAAAAGGCAAATTCACAACCATTTTTCCTTTTTGGCTTACAATCTATGTAAACAACATTCTGGAGCATCGAAAAGACAAATAACTGGCAATTGTTAGTCTGCTTTTTGAAGGCAAGGGCTTTAAACTTAAAACAGGCTGTGGGGGGACTGCTTCAGGGTATTTCCAGGGCAATCTCTCTGAGTGGCACTCTGCAGAATGCAAAATCATCACTCCAAATCCCAGCCATCCTCTTCTTTGTTCCTCTCCACCTCTGTCTGTCTGCCCTCCCCGCTCTCTGTAGGTGGGCACAGCATACAGCGTGTGTGTACAGGAGGGGAGAGGCTGCCAGACAATGCAATAAAAGAATATGGCCTGGTTTGCAGTATGGTCGGTTTTGTGCTGGTCTGCATTCATTGACTTTACGTAAGTAATGTAGTTACGAGTATAGATGAAGGAGAGAATCTGACCTGAAATAAGAAATTACAAAACTAGGCGACTTCTCTTTTTGACTGACCTAAAAGGATCGCCATCTGTTTTATTTGTCAGGGTCGCCTGAGGATGCCTGAGCAAACAGACAACACAGGAATGAATAGTAGTTGCAGTATAGTAGTAGTAGTAGTAGTAGTAGCGTGCGTATCTTGCACGCACATACTGTATCTGCTAAGTCAGTGGTTGTGGCCACTGGCCTGAAAAAAAGAGCTTGCATGGGAGACTGTTTGGGAACACCAGGAAGCCTGGGGTAAATGTAGTGAGTAAGTGGTTGGTGGGGTCGGAGGGGCCGATGGCACAGACTGGTTCCCTCGCTTCCGTCAGTCTACCCCAGGGCAGCTGTGGCTACAACAGTAGCTTACTACCACCAAGTATGGAGTGAATGAATAATGACGACAGTGTAGCGCTTTGAGAAACTTGGTAATACAGGCTTGTAAAGTGCAATACAGTGTAAGGCATTATTGTGGGTAAGGGCGTAAAATCGCTGCTCCCATTTGCGTTGTGTAACCTACTTCATTCAGCATTTAGGCTTTGAAGCTCTTACAAGACAAACTGCAACAACTACTGTGAGTTAAACACTGTTCGCCCCACTGGTGCTAGTAGAGTGCAGGGCCGTGCATGGCGCAGAAACGTGATCAAAACACCAGCAGCACGTCCGCTAATCCCCACCCCATGACCCCCGGTATTCAGAAATATTCATATCTGTATGAAAATATTCATACAGATATGAAATATCACAGTGGTTGTTACAACCACATAACCAGGGTCTATGCAGGTTGCAGGAAGACAAATGTTATGCTTTTTAATGCAGTTTTAATGCTCAAAATGAAAAAAAAAATCTACACACAAATCTATACACATTCTATCAAACAGAGGACTGAGGGGAACTTGTGTTATACAGAAGCAAATTGGACACAACCAGAAACTTTGAGGAAGAAAAAGAGTATAATTTCAGCCAAAACTGCAGCTGAATGTTTTTTTCGACCAAATGTTTTGAATTTTTGACAAATGAATACAGGAACAGTTGATTCTAAGTTATTATTTTTTTAAGATGTTTAGATTTAAGGCCAGTTTGAATACATATTTATGCTTTTAATCATTAAGGCCTTCATTTGGCCCAATTTATTTAATGTCTTCTAATGCCGACGGAAACCCTGATAAAATTGCCAAGTGTCTGTCCAGCCCATCCACTTACCGCGTCAAGTCTGAAGCTAAAGATTTCACAGAGCGCCCCCGTCAGCGCCAAAGTCTAGTCTACAGCCTGTATTTAGAAACACAAGATCGGGCCGATAGTGTTATATGATGAAACTGTTAATGGTTCAAAATTAATAGAACTATTGTACAGCATTTTCTGTTTTATCCTAAAAGTACAAACTAGTGAGAAAACACTGAACATTTTATGCAAGGAGTAAGGATAACACGTAATTTTTAGGTTAGTCAAACTTTTTAATACAATAAAAACTGAAAAGTGGGACATTACCTAAATTGGTGCACAGCGGGACAATAAATGGTTGAGCAGTACACCCAAAAGAACAACAGGTGGTCACCAAGTAGAAGAAGTGTTCATCTTAGTATAGTAGAGGTGGCCCAGGTTCAGCACTAAAAATAGTTATTGTGAATTGATGACAGCACTGCAGACATGTCCACCCGGATTTTCACAATCACTGATATTATAACATGCTCTGGGTGATGGATTTTGGGTACAGTTGAGCCTCAGACATTATTTAATTTTATTTTTTTTAATTATTATTTCAACTTAAAACATACATGAAAGGACAGGACAATAGACATCGACAAGGCATAAAAACAAAACAAACAAACACATACAAACACACACATGCACACACACCACATTCTATGAAATGTACTTGTTCTTTAAACTTAAATCAAGGGGTATATAGACAAACTAAAATATGAATAAATACATATTACAGAAAAAAAATACAGAAACCATTCAGACTACATTTTGACAGGGAAAGGGGGGGGGGGGCAGAGAATCTAAATAAATAGTAATAACAAAAAACTAACAAAACAAACATCGTCAGGAATACTGGAATACTTTGCATTTTATATAGAAAAAAGAAATGACAATATTACATTATCTCTCCTATATCCACTCTATCAATCTGGACCACCGTTTTTCATGAAGGTTTTTTTCTTTTTCAGATTTTAATGTACATCCCTCAACTTTGTAATAATATTCAATATACCGTAAAAAACGTAATATGTTTAAGGAAGCCGTACTTTTTGGTTTTAAAAATAAATGTCTTACCTAAAAGAATAATTAGGTTAACTAATTGCTTCCATTTTGATTCTCCAAGAAACCCTAACACCACCGAAGACAGACCTAATTGACATCTTATGTTCATGTCTTTGAGTATTTGCTGTACTGCTTCCCAAAAAGCCGCCCACATGGCAGTATCAAATAAATGATCAATAGATTCTGGTTCACTTAAACAAAAATGGGATTTGTCTGATTCGGCGAGACCCCAGATTTTAAGCATTCTGTTTGTAGGTAAAAAATTATATATAATTTTAATCTGCGGACATTTGCAAAACTGTGGCATAATTCTCAGACAAACACGTTTCTTTATATAGATGCCGATCCATTTGTCAGTTTGCCACTGTGTCTCTTTGCAAACCTCCTTCAAATGGAACATTCAGCACAAGTCACAGAGTGAGCTCTGCATTGACTGATTTAATCATCGTGATTTACAATGCAATCCAGTCTTTAATTAAAATGGAAATAGCCAGTACAGACAAGTGCAATAAAAATCCTTTTCTTGCTCGCTCATAAAACTAAGCTGCTGTATATGACCCGAAGAACTGCAGACATGGTGCAAATAGACCAAATACGATTTATTATGAGTGAGAAATAAAAAGGTCTAAAAGCCTGCGTATCTGTCAGACAGTATGAGCAAATCCCAGATGAAACAGCAGTTGATGAGGCGCATTTGAATAGGGCCATTCCAGATGTTGTGAAATTATTTTAATTCCCAAAGCTGGTAAAATTGGATGCAATCTTCCTTTACTGCTCTGGTGCAGAAAAACAAAACTAAAACACAACACTGCCAGGCTGAGATTTGGGCTCCCGGGAGCAAAGGATTTCCATTGGCTGTCTGTGTTTGTTTTAAATAATCGCCTTCTTCTGTAGAAAGTATCTCGGAGGAAAAGACAAAACAAAAGCTTGATTAGAAATACTAAAAAGTGTGGCTGGACCTGAATGATTTATGAGGGAGGCCATGCTACATTGAACTTAAAGATGAAAGCCTAATGCAGCGACTAACAAGCTGGGCAAGTGGACACCAACACAATAACGGTGTGGAAGAAACAGACATGGATCACATTGAAAAGCCCTCTTAATGGCTTAGGTCAGTGGTACTCTTCACACCACCACCCGAGAAGATATTTGGCATTCTGAGTACCGCCAGATCTAAACCCAGTCTGTAAAATAGGGCTTAACCATGACGTAGTTCTGAACAACAACTAACCCAATAGAGAAAACAAAACATCACATTGTCTCTACACTAAACGTATAGAACAGCACATGAGCCTGAATTCCACCTGAAGCAGCACCAGTGGTAACCTGTACCACAGTTTGAGAAACAGTGGTTCAGTTGTCATTGATCATACTGTACTTTATACAGTGCAAGTTCAGAAATGAATATTATTGGTGCATAAAGCTTATATTGCTTTTAATACTGACCTGGTGCTAGTCCCATCTCTATTAAGTTAATAGTGTGTAAGATTGCAAAATGAGGATTGAGAGGCAGAGTTGTCTAAAGTCAACAATCAAGCCTCAAGCGTCCTATCCCCATACAAATGAATAGGGAAGCCAGGCACAATACTAAGTATGGTGATGTATGTTTTTTTCCAGTTACATGGCATTTACATAATTTACATCTTTATCATAAATATTTAATAAGATGATATTTAGTGAAACTTGACTGAATTTGATTTCAAATTGAGCTCAGAGGCCACTTGTATACACCAATTTGTGTCTAAAGTGAAATCTCAAAAGGTCATATTCATTAATCATTTCTAGCTAGGCTTTGACCTCACCTAGATATGAGTGAGTTGACAGCAGCTGAAAACATCTGGATCGTTCATAATTAGTTTTAAGGCTAATTGAGCAGGCTAATCGACTCTTAAACGTTTCCTAGACTTATTTATTATTTATTCATTTATTTATCAGGGATGACACATTCAACATAGTTACAATTCAGGTTTGCAGCTGATGCATCACATAAAGAGCCTCTAGTTAGCGCTAATTCGCTGCTCATGTCCCTGGTTGGGCTTTTCAACACAATGCAGAATAGTAAAATACAGTAGTAGAGAATACACAGTATATAAAAGTTTGACAATCACACTCAACACATTCTTCATTCTCACAGACTCTATTTAGAAATGGGTACAGCTTTGCTTTGCTTTCAGTATGAAATGGCAGACTGACCAAGTGAAGTCTTGCAGAGTGGAATCGTACAGTTGTGATTGATGGACCCTCTGGTGACTCTGTTGACTCTCACGTTAGGATCAAACACTGTGTCTCCGTTTTATTTCTATAAGTCCGATCATTTGCTAAAATAAGCAAAGGGAGGGACTTAATATTAATATATAATATAATTATTCAATGTTGCTTAGCATTACGTCAATCTGCAGGCCCAGGATGGCGGTCCAGTTCCCGAATGTGACGCCACATTTTTTTAACCGATAGCTAAGATGTTTTAAAGGTAATGGATGATCTATTAGTGCTTTTAAAAAGGCATCACAACTACAACTGAACTTGGATGGTCTTAAACTAAAAGGAAATAAAAAATGTGAACATTATTTTGAAAATCTCCATAATTACACTGAGCTTTAATTTGCCAGGACTGGCACTAATTATGGCCTGATTGGGGACAGGAGCTGGGATTGTGGATGGGTGAGAGAGAGAGTCTGTACATTTTCTAACTGATTTTAGCCATTGATCTGGCAACCCTAAGCTTTCTGGATAATCTCGATAACTCAAACAAAAAGTGCACACATGAGCAACTTTACATCAAATTATTGTTTTGTGATTGTGAATAAATCAATTTCAGTTATTATCAGTTCAATTTGAGCATGTTTACCTCTTATCTGAGTTTACTTTTTTCTTGGTAACATTAAAAAGTAGCCTGGTTGCCGGTATTTTAGGCCCATGTAAAGTTAAGCTCTACCGACATGCGTCTTGTTTCTATTCTGAATTCAACCGGGGCTCCTTCTGCTCTACTCTTCTCTGCAAAGCAAATCAACTGTGATGTCCAAGCAGCGGCAAATCTGAAGATCTATAGCTCTCTCCGTGTAAAGGTCACTCTGTCTAACGGGCGCGCACAACCAGCTCTGTTAGTCGAGACGAGCTCTGGTCCACTACAAGCCAACGGATTACTCCAACTCTGTCAGATATTGAGTGCTCCCCCTCCTCCTCCCTGCTCCACAAAATCATTTAACTAATGGAAAGCACCGAACGCTCTAAAAATGCTGGGAACCAGGCGAGAAAGTTATTTTCCAGGGAGCAGCTGATAATCCATTTTTCCCCACACAGACCTGAAAGAGAACCCACTTATGCTATCAAGAGCACCGGTCGACACTCCAATCCATAATCCCCTCTTCATTTGTGATTGCTTACATCAGTAAATTACTTGCATCATACGTCCAGCAGCCTGCGTAATAAGCACATATAGAATAGCCCAGACTTGGAGGCAGAGGGTTCAGCCTTTTGGTTTTGTATGCAAGGGATGGTGCTGCCTGCTTGACAGCGCCGCAGCTCCCCCAACGCTGATGGAGGGCTTTATGAACCTCCAGACTTGTAGATAATACTAGTGAATTTGCCTCACTTCATCACTTCAGGAGCTGTGGTAATATGGGTGTTTTTTTGTAGTTTAGGAGTGATTTACATAGCATTTACACATAATTCAGTCCTATTTAGGTCAATTTTAGACTCTTTTCAGATCTTTGTAGATCCGTTTTGATTTGAACCTGGAATGTCAAATATTGCTGTGATCTTTTGAGAACCACTGATTAGGTCTGCACAACGATATTCTCTAACTATGTTCTAAATGCAGACCCTATTCGAAAAGGCAAAGATTGTTTGAAAAACCAGCCTTATGTTTAAGTCAGAAGAATATACTACTTTATTTCTCAGTTTGTCAGTTCAGATGCTCGTGTGCAAAAGTAAAGTTAGTTGTACCCTTTTTCCTCTCTGCCTCATGTGCATTATTATGTCTTAAAGTGTAAAAAAAAAAGGTTGAGCTTTGCAAAATACTTAAGATGATGAAATAGCCAGGCTCATTATTCCATCAGAACGTTTTGGTCGCTTTTGTTCACCTTGTTTGAACCCTTTTTTGACACTCATTTGTCAGCGTTCTCATCCAAACATCGACAATTACACAGAAGTGGTCTTAAAGCCTTCTACAGCATTAGCATGATAAGTGATGTGCAATTAAGTCCGTGTAAAGTGCTCCTTATACCAACACCTGTATGCATGCATAATCAAGTGCACAATGGAAAAGTTCTGTCGACTTATCATTTTCAAATACTTCACCTCTGACTTTTATTGAGACGGCGACTTTGTTTATTGTTACATTTAATGACTAAGAATCTAAAGCAGGTAAAAGAAGCAAGTCAGTACAGTACATTTTAGTATGCATTAATTTGCGTTAGCCAACAAATCCACACAATGATCTCACCAATGGACAACCGGCTGACTTCATGTGGGTGACCATAGAACGGTTCTCAAAATGTGGTCCACGGACTGCCCCCGGGTTATAATCTCAGTTTAGGCTCGGTTTAGTCTCTGGTTTCTGTACAGGCCTGAATTCGATCTGGTTATAACTTGAGGAGTGATAATACTGTGTGACCCTTTTTTCCCCAGACACTTGTTTCAGAAGCTGTTTCCTCAATGTTGGTATTACCTCTGATCATTATTATTCATGACTCTTTGTTGTTTTAGGTGGTGCAGGTTCCCGTGGAGGCGTGTGAACAGTACGGCACATGCTCTGAGTGCCTGAGCTCCGGGGACCCACACTGCGGCTGGTGTGTCCTCTACAACATGTAAGTACGCTCGGATTACAACGCAACTTTAGCACTGCATTTTCCCAACATCTGGCTCATCGTGCTTAAAATAGACATGGGAAAGTGGTCATCTGATTTGCGTTGGTTAAGGCTTATCGTGCACCTTCCATTACAAACAGCTGGTGGGACACTGAGAAAACCAGGAAGTGGTTGTTGGACATTGAGTTATCGAGTGGTATTTTGGAAGACCCAATTTATGATACAGTTTCAGACCACTTATATTTTTTTTATAAAAATATAGCAAAATTATAGAAATGTCTTTTCATATGGTAAAAAAATACAGTTGTTTCACAATAATAAAGTTAAAATGTCTGAAGAAAATAATAGTTTAGAGAAGTGGTTCTCGACTCTTGGGTCAGGACCCAGATTGGGTCACTGGACCATTTTCAGTGGGTTGCGAATCTTTACCCAAAATGACTGTTTATACATTTTGGCCTAGTTTTGCTTAAAATAGAAAATACAGAATGTATAAACAGCATATTGTTTTCAATATGAGTTGAAATTCATATTTCATATTTGAGTCGTTGTCTTGATAGGAAATGGGTCCTGAAAATTCTATTGAGAACCACTGACCTCGGCCATTGTTCATTGACCCAGTTCATTGCTCTCCATCATATTGTGTTTGGGTCTGTGGTGAATTCAAGCAGTATCAATATGCACATCACCAAGTGCAAGGCTACGACAGTGCACAGTGAAAAGTCTGCACACTTACTCCAATAAAACTGCATTTATTCAGACAACGTTTCGATCCAAGTGGATCTTCCTCAGGTCATGTCTGTGGTCAATACCAATTATTGCCCCTTATAAAGACTGAGTGTAGAATCTTTAAAATGAAATAATAATAATAATAATAATAATAATAATAATAATAATAATAATATCAGCATTTTCTGATCAAACATATTTACATAAATAAACAGAGGGGTATGAAGGAGTGTGAATACTTGCTAAAACCCTTCGTACATGATTGTGCTAGATTGTGCTAAAGGCTCAGTTAATAGAGAGGCCGGGATTAAGTCAGTGGTCTCTGTGGGACAACTGGACCCCAATATACCAGGGGACATTTGGCCACGATGTGGTGCGAGCTTATCTCCTCTATCTTAATTATGTGACCCAAGGTTAGCTTGCATAAAACCCTCGGAATGGAGTAAAGGGGGATATTGGAGATTAAACGCCTGTGTTTTTGAGCGTGCCGCTGGGTTTGTAGTTGACCTGAACAGGGGGGATTTAGCAGTGTGACATCTCAAAATGTAGCTAGTGTTGTGTCCACCACGGTTACCGATATTTAAATTGCTGCTCTCCTCCTTCCCCACAGAGGCATAATGAGTTTTTGTCTGGGATTGTGTGCACCTATTACAAACATACAACATTATTCAACATTCTAATACATTTGAGGCAATATTTCCTTTAGGTTGCCTATAAGAACTTGAAAATAGAATCGAGTCAATAATTTCCAGTCGCCTTGAATGTAAAACATGAAGAAAACTATGATGATGAATAAAGCACACACTGCCCTGTCTCTGACAAAACACAGACATGAGGAGGGTTTTCTAGCGATCCTGTTGTTTATGAGACATGTCACTTTAGTGTCACAGCCAGGCTTAGCTATTTATGTTATGAGAGGTGGTTACTGGAGCTTCTCATCTCAATGCACATTGCATTACCAAATGTAACCACTTCACTGTTGTTCACTCATCATTGCAGGTTGGGGCAGCAGCAGCATCTTATATCTTATATCAAACTGTATATTTTTCCGCTGTCCAATAAGTCCTTGTTTACAAAGCATTTGTCGGTAAAATGCCGTGCACAAATAAGAGCATTTTGGTCCAAAGGATGGTCCCCACAGACAAAGTCTTATCTCGCCTTGTGCCAAGGCTTGGAAACTTGAAAATGGCGCTTCTCCTTAACATCCAAAGAAACATTTTCCTTGTGGAGACATTGTAATAATCCAGAAATGAAAAGTAACTGGTAAACATTTGCACAACTGTAGCAAAGCAAAAAAATTATGTATTCCAACAGCTCTGATGACAAAATTTAGGTGGGAACCGCTCTATGCTTTACATAGGTAAGCAGGGCGAGGGGCGTGGGCGTAGATGGGTGCAAACTGAGATTTCCAGAGCACAGAACACACAAAGGCAAGGCAGAGCAGTAACTACACTGGAAAACAACCGTAACAAGCTTAAAAGCTCACAAAAGTCAATTTTGAAGTAGCAAAGGAGAAAAGTAATGTGGTGTTCAAATCTAAATCACCCAGTTTAACAGTTGTTGTTCCTCTGTTATTGAGTGCCAGGCTGTTTATATTCATTAACAGTATAATAGCTACGGTTGCCTCAAGTAACCCAAGGTGAATCATGATACTGATACATGATACACTTTAACCAGAAGTGCCTCCTCTATTTCCTGTCTCTTTCCTTTCTTGTACTTTGTCTTCCACAAGATGAAATGGTGTCGTGCCTGCTGTGGAGGCAGGAGAGTGGCATTAGTTGTCCTAGCACAAACTGTAAAACCACTTTGCTGAAAATGCCACTGTCTCTGCACTTGAACGCTTTGCCCATGTCCACAATACTCTTCTGCCTGTCCATGTCAGCTATGATTGTTGAGTTTGTGGCAGTTCACTACAAACCAGAGTCCTGCTCCTCTCTTTGGTATGCTTAAAATTATACTACTAATCTGACTGATATTAAAACTTCTTGGACAGGAAAACAAACAGATAAGAAAACCATAACCATTTACAAGGTTGTATTATAGAAATCAGATTCTGTAAAGTTGGATTCTTCCAACTTGAAGTTGAAAACTTCAGTAAGTTGAAGTTGTCAAAGGTCTTCTGAAATATGACACAGAATTATGACAATGTTTTATGACCAATAATTATGTACATTTTGAATCCACTAATTATAGGATTATCTAAAGATAGCAATTTAGGAGTCTGACAATTTTGCAAAACGGTAGTTCAGTCATTGAAATGAATGAGTAAACCGATCTTGTGTTTCTAAAGCAGACTATAACATTTGGCGCTTATTAGGAGCGCACTTTGAGATCTTACCACTCCAGTCTTAGCGCATTTAAGTGGGAAGTACGTGGGGTGGAGAAACACTCATGGCAAATAGCAGAGTTATGTACAAGAGCCTTTTTCCTCCAACCAGACTCCGCGGCCAGGATGGGGCGAGGGAGAGGGGATGTGGGGGAGTGGGGGGGTGTTTTTGTTTTGTTCGTGTTTATGGCCAAGCGAGTGCCGATCCGCGTCACAGCGGGACCGGCACAGGCTACATCTCTTTCTCTCGAGACACAAACATTGTTTAGTTCACGATGGGGTTAATAACGTTTTTAGTTTGATCTGTGAGAGCCTATAATGCTTAAGGAAGAACAAAAGGCAGTGCGATGTTAACGAGGAAATGAATGAGAGGCTGAGAAACAGCTCCGCCGTCTGAAAATATGATATCGCTAGAAGCCGAGATCTGGCCCTGAGAGTGTTATCATCAGTGAGGCGACTGAACGCATCGACTGTTTGATTTGGTAGTGATGATCAGATTCTTACCTGGCATGATATCAGCAAAATCTAATTTTGTAATTGAAATCATGGTTAAAAGGTTCAACACAGAGAAACTAACCTGTAAGGATAATCATAATAATTTTTGATTTGAATATTTTATTTCGAGCTAAAGAAGAAAAGAAAAAAACAGAAATATATATATACATAATAAAAGAAAAATAAAAAATAATTTACATTACAGCTCGAAAAGGAGTGGGAAGAAGACAAGCTCGATAATGACTAGTATTTGACACAGAATGCATATTTCATACAGTTTTGGTTAACATAGTTTTCTGTGTTGGGCTTGTGCTCCAAATTTGCCAGCACCATTCTAAGTATTCTTTTCTGGACAGCAGGTTGGATGAAAACGTTTTACTGACTATGTAAATAGGAAGGGGAACTGAGACGTCATCAGACAAAACACAACCAATAAAAGAGGCCAAATAAAAGGCGCTGAAAGAGCGGCTGGGATGAAAGACGTACTTAAGCTGATGCACGGTCAGAAGGTGACTGTCTGTTCTCCGGTGGCTCTGAGCAGGCAACAGCTGTCAGCGCTTCCCCATTTTACTTCTATATTGTGTTGTAATTACAGTAGAGGCTCTGCTGCTCTTTCAGTCCTCTCTGGAGGTGCCACCCCTCAGTGCTCTTCACCAGTGTATTAGCTCCGAGCCGCACACATTTGGTACAGACAATAGCAGCTAGAATAACATTTTTCAGTAGTAATACTACTTTGGGACCTGTGTTCATTTTAGAGGCAACGGTAAAATCTGCTGTTATCAACGTGTCCACTGCATTTGAGCTTCAAAAGAAAGCAGCACCCGGGGACACAGATCCTAAGCTAGGGGTTTGGTCTACATTGTTGTTGGAATGGCCTACAATGAGGCTGTGCTATTAATCACCATCAAAATTCTCTCAAATTGGAAAAATCTGCTTGTGGTTGTTATAAAACCTGTTAACCCAGACAGAACAAACATGCTCTGATGGATCTTGTATCAGTTTTGTATTTAATACTTCTGTCTTTTCTCAAATGTAAATGCTTCTGGATGTGTTCATCTTGATTTTGACCTATTGAATGCAATTGGATACTTACCAGAAGGCAAGGCAAGGCAAGTTTATTTGTATGGCACATTTCATGTACATGTACAACTCAATGTGCCTCACAGCAACACCAGACACCCAAACACAATAAAAATGCAATAAAAACACAATAAAATTACATTAAAAACAATTACATTAAAAATTACATTAACAATATGTATATTAAAATTCATTAAATTACAATGTAATTAATTATAAATTATAAATTATAATTCATAGGCAGCAGTAAAAAGGTGTCCTTTCAACCTGGACTTAAACATTGTCAAAGTTGAGGCCTGTCTCACATCTTCACGGAGGCTGTTCCAGACTTTTGCTGCGTGGAACTGAAATGCAGCCTCACCATGTTTGGTGGTGACTCTGGGAACCACCAGGAGACCCCTCCCTGAGGATCTCAGGGCCCGAGGTGGTTCATACGGCTGTAATTATGTCCGAGATGTACTTTGGTGCCTGACCATGAAGAGACTTATACACAAGCAGAGCTATTTTAAAGTCTATTCTCTGAGTGACAGGAAGCCAGTGCAGAGATCGGAGCACTGGACTAATATGATCGTATTTCCTGGTTTTGGTCAGGACTCGAGCAGCAGCATTTTGGATGTACTACAGTTGTTTGACAGCTCGTTTGGAAAGGCCAGTGAACAGGCCGTTACAATAGTCTAACCGACAGGAGACAAATGCATGAATTAATCTCTCCAAGTCTTGTTTAGACACTATGTTTTTTATTTTAGCAATGTTTTTTAGATGGTAATAGGCCGCTGATGTAATGGACTTAATATGACTGTTAAAATTCAGGTCTGAGTCCATGATTACTCCGAGATTTCTAACTTGATTTCTCGGTCCCAATGAGAGCGTTTCAAGATGACCAATGACAACCTCTCTGTGTTTTTGTGGGCCAAAGACAATTATCTCAGTTTTATCTGTATTTAGCTGAAGGAAGTTGTTTTGCATCCACACACTGATCTGTTCGATACAGTGACACAGTGAAACAAACTAACTAAAAAAAAAGAATCATATTAAATAGATATTTGATCAAAATCGTGACTCCTTAGCACCCAAAGTAATACCTGTCTATGTGCATAGAAAGATAAGTTTCTCTCCATATCCCTCAAAGTACCTGTATTTGCTCGTCTCCTAGACAAGATGATTGTAAGGTCACAGTAAAAAGCCAACTCATTCACCAATCTTCTAGTAATTTCCTTTTGGGGCTGTAGCGGTGAAGACGACCTCTCTGTGGCACTCAGTGTAACTGGCTCAGCAGAAAAGAAGAGTGAAATGTTAAATGAATAATCAGGCCAGGCATCAAAGACTGAGAGAGGGGACATGAGGGAAGCATGAGCTGGGCAATAAGACCACATTAAAGGATCTGTATCATGCTATTTGAACTATTCCAAAGTAAAGTATAGGCATTTATATGATATATTGTACCACTACCACTATGGAGCACTAATTTTTGTGATAAATATAAGTATTTTCTGGCGGTATTTTTCCAACCCAGAAGACAGAACGCTTGGATTCAGTTAACTCCGCCCCCTCTCTCCACTCATACAACTTTAGCAGTAGTAGAAAAGTGAAGTTACTTCATGATGCAGTTATAAGGAGTTGTACAACACAGCTTCATAAATGACTAATACACACGCTAACACGCATTTTGACTGACTCACCACTCTGGTCCATCAGGTGTTTTTATTATGGGACTCGGGTTGGTTATAAAAGTTAATCCACTTTGATTCTGCCTAAGGTTCACCAAGCATCCATCAGTGACGGTCACAGACAAACACTATTTTGGCTGATAGTCGCTGAATCCCGGAGAGAAATTCCAACTTCGGGCGAGTGGCCTCTTCTTTAGGAAGGTTGAATAAAGTCCTGTACCTCTCGCAGCCAAACGCGCTTTTCTCTGTGACATTATCGTTGGGTAAGAAAAATAGAACAGGTGTCCAGAGTAGGTTAGAAAGAGTTCCTTCTTCACAACCTTCGGCACAAACATGACATCTGTTCATTATATTAGATCCATGGTTCAGACGCTCAGGGGGTGCGTTTGTTTTCTCTGCAGGGGCAGCGCGGACGCGTCAGGCACTTCCTTCTTTTTTTTTTCTTCTTTTTTTTTTCTTTCTTGCAACAGAAATAGTGAAAACGTTGTTTTACAAATTAAAATCAGGCCGCAATGCATTACATTACAGACGTCGAGCACTTCCGTTCCGCTCTGACGACACAACGGAACAAGTCAGTCATTTTCCAGGAGAGGGCGGAGCAGCTGCTCAGAGAGCAGGATTCAGGAGGATTGCTTAGAACTACGTGAATGAAGTCAAAAACCACTCCGGGGGTGCTTGTGATAAGGAAATAGCATAACAACATGGTTAAAAGTGCCAAAAAGTCAATTTTGCGTGATATAGGACCTTTAAGTTATCATAGCTGTAAGGAAATACACTGTTGGAGTTTATGGATCCTTTTAATCGTCATCTGAATTAGCAGATGACCATTTTGGCGCATTGAGTTGCCTTGTGTATGAAATGCGCGGTATAAATAAAATTGCCTTGCCTTGCCTTGCCTTTATACCTTGAGGTTTATACTTAGATTAAGTGATATATTCTTTATAAGTTGTGTGAACCAAAGACTGCTTGTGCTATGTTGTTAAATCTTCTTGCAGAATCAAAGTTCTTGCAGGGCCACTCTCCAGTGTCATTTTTCATCTCAATGAGCATGTGCAACTTTTTTATTCTCCACCCTCCCTCCCCCCACAGGTGCTCAAGAAAGGATCGCTGTCCAAGGTCCGATGAGATGTACCGCTTCGCCACTGACATTGACCGCTGTGTGAAGGTCATCTCTCATCCCGACAGCATCGCGGTATCTGCACACAGCGTGCCAGTGAGTCCACTTTTATGAACGCACCAATCACTGACACAACACAACGCAGCGGAAAGTTATGAGCAATTACAGCCAGTGGCACACAACAGACTCATGTGGAGAATGTACAAGTGTGAGAGGAGCTGCAAGAAGCATTGTGTAGCGGTGTGAGAGAAGAGAAAGCAACAAAAAAAAATAGAAATGAATGGACGAACATTATTTGCATCTCAAACGGAGCAGTGAGGGGCAGCAGCTAACAATATATCCACTAACTCCTCCCTTCAGGGTTTGAAAAGAGGAAGAATCAGTTTTGACAACTCCAAAACCAATGTTAGGAATCTATTAGGCTCTATGTGTGTTACAAACTGCGAACAATATAGATGGATATTAATTTAAATACAATAAAACACTCCCTCTGATGTCTATAATAACAATGTCTTTAATGTTCTAGCTCCTATTGGAGGTGAACAATGTGCCTGACCTGTCGGCTGGGATCACCTGCTCTTTTGGGCAGCAAGCGCAGGTGGAGGGGCATGTGAATGGGAACAGGGTCATGTGTCTTTCTCCTGCAGGCAAGGAGGCCCCCTACATACCTGAGGGACAAGGTTAGTGTCGGGGCAAGCGAACCCCATGTGTACATTTATTTATACAGCATGTGGGGTACCTTTTTCATATAGATTTGTCGGAGCTGCAGGTTAACTTGTGCTCATCGTACAGTACAATAAGCTTTTTACTATTTGTTCTTTGTTTGGGATTATTTTCTGATATGATCATCAAAATAGCGTTAATCCTTTGTCTTTCATTGCGGAATCAGCCTTGACTTTCACATGGCCCCTTCAGTCAGAAGATATTTCAAAACTTAACTATTGAAAAAGAAACAATTATTGTTTATTTTTATTCACCTTTAAAGACAGCCCAAGGTCGGGATAAAGGCTTTGATTTGCAAAACACGATAGAGAAACATAAAAAAATAAAAAAAATGCAACTGTAGTCCTTGTGCAGCTTTAGGCAGTGTTAGTGAAAATCATCCATATTTTAACAAACAAACAAATGCAGCCTTCATTTGGGATTGACCGCACTGCATTTCTGTTGGCTCCCAATAGGTACTGAGAGGCTGTTTAATTTTCTCTGCACATTTACAGTAATCCCTCATTTGAAGTTCTGACTGAAGGTTTTTCACTCCGACTGCAGTATGCCCTTGCTGAAGCACAGACGCCAGGTGGCTCTTTAGAGGAGCCAGATAAAAGTATTAAACTGTTTTGCATATTGACCTCCTCCCACCACTTATTGTAGTCTTTCTCTCACTACTCTACACCCCCTCTTTCTCTTTCCCTCTCTCCCTCTCTGTCCTTCTCCATCTTCTTTTCGTTTTCTCAGACTGGGCCGGTGTCGAACTGCGACTGAACTCAAAGGAGACGGGACAAATGGTGGGCAGCACCGAGGTGAAGTTTTACAACTGCAGCACCCACAGAACGTGAGTCCGTGTTGGGCCAAAACGTGTCATATTCGTTGCATTGTAAACATAAAATCCTAAATTGATTCTGCCCTATTCAAACTGAACTCGAGCTCCATTGAAACAAAGCTCATTATGATTTATCGCTCTTTTTTAAGTTATAAAAAGAGGAAGATTTAGGTCTGCCAGAATGACTGTGATTGTTATATAGCAAAGTAAAACGCACACAAGCCCATGAATTCCATAAAAAAGTGATACAAATCCAGCCCTAAAGCCAAACCACTGCACAACATAGGGGCCCCCATGATTTAAATGTCTCTTTTTGTTCCTAAACACAATGCACTGTAGCTGTAGTTCATTGCTCTGCACCAACTGTCACAGCCATCTAGCCCCTCCCTCCCTCTTCCATTTGAGGTGCACAACCTAGTTTAGGACAATGATTTACTGCTGTTCAGGAGCCCACTTAAGGGGAGGCCGTTAGATAACCTCCAACTTCAATTTACCTTGTTTTTGGGGGATTTATTTTAAGTGGCTCTTTACGAGTTTGTCTTAGAAATTTAAATGTACTTTAAGTGTGATGTTTTCATCAATTGTACAACCTTGGCTCCACAAAGTTTCTTTTTATTTTACACTGTGAAAAACGCATATAATACAGTATGTTAAAACAAACCAAATTCAGCATATTATGTAGCTTTTTGTATCAGTTGTTCTGCACACGCTATGTTGCTTATTTCCGTGAATAATGTACACTGCTGTTGATTCCCCAACAATTGCAGGAGGAGCTCTATTGTATTTGTCTGTTGTTGTTTATGACGGGATACATTTTGTGCACATGACAATTAGAGTCACTCTCCACTTGTGATTTCTCTCCCTAAGGGGCCCCTCTAAGAGATGATCTGACATTTCAGATGTTGGCTCCGCTCACCCTTTTCCCAATAAATGAATTGTACCTCATTGAAATGCTCATCTGCTGCAGTAATTTAAGCCTCTGTCTGGGTAGGAAAGCTCTGACTTTGGACCATTATGCTCACGTCAATTGTATTTACCATAGTGGTAAACAATGGCATGAGCGTCCCCCATCTGAATAACAAGTACTACAGCACTGCTTCTGAGGCTGATCCTAGTGGGATGAATGCCAATTAGAAGCACTTGCCCAGAGTGAACAAATCAGCTCTTTTGCACTGACTGTAAAGCTAGTGTTAACTGTTCTTAATCATCAACATCTAATAATAAAAAGGTTCATTCTGCAGTGTACAGTTATTGTAGCATTTATTTGCTTGTGAGTGTCTCTCTCCTCAGTGATTCAGATGTGAACTTGTGTGAATAGGTTTTGTGACATTTAGTGGCACAGTAAGCAAGCCCACTAAAACTAACAACCATGTTTAAAACCACATGCACTAGTCATACATGGCTGCAGAGTGGTGACGGCTCTGGAGACTTGAACACCACATAACTCATGGCTCCTAAGAATCTTCAATTTATCAGCTGCAGCAGATAAAAATCCAAATCAATTTTATTTATGTAACCCATTTCATAAACAGTTTTCAAAGCGCTGAACATTAAAAATGTAAATGCAAGAAACAGTTTCCCCCCATTAAAAAAGTGAAGTCGTTATATCAATAATATAATCAAATAAGACATTAAGCAACATGAATATAAATATATAAAACTGTAGCATCAAAAGAGGTAAAAGACACTAAGCGTCACCTGACAAAGCCAGAGCCAATAAAAGAAATGTAAAAATGTAAAATGAAAAGAAACAGTATTACAAAGGCATTATCTCACACTTACAGCTCTCTCTTACAATAGATATCAGCATCCAATGCCCTTTGCCCGCTGAGATTCACTCAACACTTAACTAACCTTTAATTGTGTTAACGGTCATGCCGCAGGTTCACTGTGGGAGGAGGCGCATGATTAATGGTGCATGCAAAAGCCGGATTCAGCAAATTAGCCCACATGTCATCCACTGAAACACGCTCTTGGTGAATGCCCAGATGTAACCATATTAGGCAAAGCTCTTCTCATCAGCCCAAGACTGAAACATGCTTCCATTAGTTGCCAGGTGACCCTGTGATCTCCTGTGAATATTTCAGACCAAAATCCAAATCCGCCCCTACCCCAACCCCACCTCAGCGCAACATCAACCCCATAATTAATTATCCAGCAAATGAAGTTCCCTGCCAATCCACTTCTATTAATACGCACCTCTGAATTTCCCCTGTTTAACACATGCGTTCACACAAGCACACACGATACGTCCACACTAGCCCTGGGCAGCTAATTAATATCAAAATTTAATGGCGCTGTGCTACATTCATTGGCATTTGTAGCTTGCGATGAGCTGCAGTGTTCTGTTCTACCATTTCCTCATCACTTCATTTTCATGCATGGTCTGTACAAATTCTGGGATCGTTACGTTGATTTGTTAGATAAAAGAGTTAGTTACAGAAAGTATATAAATATCTGTTACGTTCCAATAAACTAGTATGTAGGTGAAACTCAGAAAATTGGAATATCGTTAAAAAGTGCATTCATTTTTCTTATTCAACTTAAGCTGTGAAACTATATTATAGACTCATTACATGCAAAGTAACATATGTATAGCCTTTATTTGTCATCATTTTGATTTTTATGGCTCAGCTTGTGGAAAATGGACTGTAAGCCATAATCATCAACAATACTTACAAATAAAGGCTTGACAAATGTCACTTTGCATGTAATGAGTCTATATCATATATTAGTTTCACATTTTAAGTTGAATAACAGAAATAAATGAACTTTTGAACACTATTCTGATTTTCCGAGTTTCACCTGTAATGCTGCAAAACCTAAAGCTTACTGTGCTCCTGCTAATAACATTTTAAAAGTCTCACAATGAGCTTCCATGAACCCGTAAACCCTCGGATTTTGTCTGTGCATATGCCCAGGTCCAGGACCAGCACAAAGACACTGTTATGTGACTCTTGGGGGCTGAGTTCTTGATGATTTGAAAATCCTATGTGGCTTGTAACTTCTGAACAATACGCGCTGCAACAGAAAAAAGCTAGAGAACAATTCACACTGACATCTTTCTCACGGTCATTTATTGTCACATTTGTCATAAAAACGTTCAATCCAGCCAGCATTGAAAAAGTTTGCATTCTCTTTTTGAAAGAAAAATAATAACTTCAGCACAAAGCCATAATCCCTTATCTGTCTTTGTGTTTGAATAGCCCTTCTGGAAAGATGTCGATAATGTGCTCAAAGTGAATACAAATGACAGGAGTGGGGAGTTTTACAAAGAAACGTACTGTAATTACTTTTTCTTCCTTGCAGATGTCTGTCGTGTGTAAACAGCACTTTCCGATGCCACTGGTGCAAATATCGCAACCTGTGCACCCACGACCCCAGCAGCTGTTCCTTTCAGGAGGGCCGGGTGAACGCTACAGAGGTACACACCACTTGAAAACAGAAATAAAGGCAAAGCTAGAGCTGCGGTCTGGTATGGAGACAAAACAGCCTTTATGTTTGCACATGGATTCATACAGAGCACTTCGTAACTTTGTATTGAAAAGTGCTATACAAGTGCTATCTATACATTTCCACAAGTGAACAGCATATCTGACAATGCCATGTTTATATCACCCCTTAGGATTATACTGCAGCACAAACACACTTTTGTCACAGTTGTTAATATGGCTTTAATCCTTTCTAATGGACTGATGGCATCCAAAGTAAACCCCAAATTAAGAAGGGGCAAATGTTAATTAAAAAAATACAAGTTTGATTATAATTACCTTATGACAAAAGTGTTTGTGTTTTCCCCCTCAGGATTGCCCCCAGCTTTTAAACTCCGAACAGATCCTGATTCCAGCTGGTGAAGTGCGCCCCATCACCCTGAAGGCGCGTAACCTGCCCCAGCCGCAGTCAGGTCAGCGGGGGTACGAGTGCGTGGTGCATGTGCAGGGGACCAGCCACAGAGTCACTGCCCTACGCTTCAACAGCACCAGCGTACAGTGCCAGAACAGCTCGGTATGACCCCAGCACTCCCGAGAGGCACACACCTGACAGATACACTGGTACATCACTGTCATGCAAGTGTGGAGCTGAGCATCAATAGAAAAAGGGAATATAGGGAAATTGAGACAGAAGTGATGGCTTTTTTTTTTTTTTGCCTTCATTTTATTCATAACTGATAAGTATGCCACACAGACTTTCAAATTGAATAGATTTGAAAATGAGTGATGAAATGAGTGCACATTATGTGAAGTTTAATTAGCCTGATCGGAATAAGAAACACTTTACAAAAGTGAACTGAAGTGCAAGAACTTTACTGTATGGGGCATTTCTGTGACAAAGAATGAAAAGGCCATTTTCTTGAGATGTGGATGATTGGGTCCAGGTTTGCGGTTCAGAGAGGAGTGGGGCCGACAGGAGCAGGTTAGACAGGCATGGCAGAGATGACAGATGCTTAAAAGCCTTGTCTCGTCATGGCTTTTTTCATCCTCTCATTCCACTCTGCTTTGTTCCTTTACGTTACTGCAGCCTGTGCCTCTTTTTTTTTTAGCCTGCACCCTGAAACGATCCACTTTCGGTTCACTGTGTTGCTCTGTGATTTTCAGTACATGTACGACGGCGTGAAGATCAGTGACCTGGCCGTGGACCTCTCAATCGTATGGAACGGCAATTTCATCATCGACAATCCCAAGAAGATTAAAGGTGCTTCTGCTTTCCATCACTGTCAGCCTAGAGAAGTATAAAGCTCTCAATCCAAGGAGGATAGATGGGTCATCGAGAGGGCTTCGAGACACCCGAAGGACCTTGAGAGAAAGTTCACAACAGTGGCCAGTGTGATCAAAAAGCACCCAATCACTCTGCAGCTCAGTTGAAGGCCGAATCTTTATAGTTGCTCACTTTAGATTTTCAGGTCTCTGTGTCAGCTTCCCCTCGGTTGTCAGTGTGAGTTCCCATGTGAAATACACCCACTGTGTCAAGGATGGCTATGAATTTGAGCTAGTCATGTCAGCCCTTTCTACAAGCATAAATACTGGGCACTTTAGGAAGAAGGCTTTAAAGATGGATCGCCTGCCTGCCGTTTAAAGCTCTGGTGTAATGGTATAAGTTCTGCTAAGTATTAACATCTAATACTAGTATCAGTTTAGTAGTTCTGAAGACGTGTATTGTAAACCTATTAATATCACTGTCATTGCATTGTGAAAAGTAAATTACCTCACATTTACGCGCCTTTTTTAAATGTATTTCCTGCTTCCTTATAGTCCACCTGTACAAATGCAGTGCCCAGAGGGACAGCTGTGGGATGTGTCTACGAGCTGACAGGAAGTTTCAGTGCGGCTGGTGCAGCGGAGAGGGCAAGTGCACCCTGAAGCAACACTGCGCCCCAATCTCTCCCTACGCGAGTCGCTGGCTGGACCTGTCTGCCCGGAATGTCAAGTGCACCAACCCACGCATCACCGAGGTCTGGCTTGGACACTTGCCCAGTCACTTTCTCATTTCCCATTGACACTGAGTTACGGCACAATGTTTACATGCAGACTGACCATAAACCACACAACTGACAAGATTTGCAGAAGGCTAGGGCAAATATATGTCTAAAAAAAAATGCCACCTGCAAGAAATATACGACGCACGGGTTATAACTTCTACTGTGTCGGGTTTGCTTTTGGTAAAATATTGTAGATTTGAGAAGTAAAGAGAAAAGAATGGGTTCAATGACATTTAGAGAACAAAGTATATTTGTGATCAGAAATTCCTACCTGAGTTTTTACAGCCTACTGTGCATGCATTGGGTTGATGGTGGAATAAGCACGTGAAAACCTACGCACATTGGCAAGCTCCTCATCTTCTAGGGAGCTTGCGTACATATGGGATTGGCACGTTTTACTCCAGGTTTGTGTCAACCAACCACATACAGGGCGATATGGGTGAAATGTCAACATGGTACCACTGACTCTAAACACAAAATAATAGTTGAGCAGTGTGACCAAACTTTTCCTTTGTTCAGTTTCAGTTTAGTTTGAGCTTTATTTACTCCCAAACAGAGCCCCAGGAAACTCATCCACTTCCCATCACTCCCACTCAAACTCAGAACACAGCATGCCAACCTGTTCAGTTTATAAACAGCTGCTTTGGGTCTGTGGGTTCTCTCCAATTTCCCCTCTGAGTGTGTGTTTACCTTTGTCTATCTCCCCTCTCTTGCGCACTGTCTGAACCCCCCTAAATGAGCGACGCATAAACGCATTCAGACTGTTTAGAGAGAGTGGAGATGGATCTTTTATGCCACTAACTCCTGTTCATTCTTGTACAATGAGGCACACTGGGTCAGGCACTGAGATGCAAGGCTCCTCTACTTCAAAGTGTGCAGACTCTTTGAAGTCCCTGTCACGTTATTAGTGTTTCTGAAGGAGCCGGGCCCGATGAATCGACAGTGTAGAGCAGTCAGTGACACGCTGCTGAAGCCCCTGCTCAGCTCTGCAGGTCCAGAGGTGTCCTGCTGAGAAGCTTCACTTTATACAGGAAGGGATGACTAATGCCACTCAAGGTGTCTTTGCCAATGTTTTATGCATTCATGTTTGGCTGATATGCATTTCAATGGGTTTGAAAAGCAAAGGCGAATGTATGTTTTATGAATCTACAAAAATGTGACTGGGTGTGGTGTTTTCATATAAATGCACTATAAAGAGTTGGTTCAGGAGGAATTCAGGATCTGTAACCAATGCGTTACGTGCTGTGTGTGCCAGTACCATTCCTTTCTTCCCCTTTTTCCTGGAGGGGTTGTGGAGGCAGAATTCTGAGCTGAGATGTCCAGATTTCCTTATCCAACCACACTTCCTCCAGAACTCTCGATATGAATGAGCAGCAGCTCTACTCCAAGCTTTTCATGGGTCACTGAGAAGCTTTCCTCATCTCTACTACTATACTCTGCAGAAGAAACTAATTTTTCCACACTCGTGTCCTTTCAGTCATGACTCAATCACATGACCTTCGGTGAGAGTATGAAATAGATTGACCAGTAAATCAAAAGCTTTGTCTTTTCAACTTCACTTCTTCGCCACAACAGTCCGATACAGCGACCACATTACTGCAGACGCTGCACCAATCCGTCTGTCAATCTCGCGCTCCATTTGAACCTCGCTCATTAACAAGACCCCGAGTTACTTAAACTCCTCCACTTGAGGAGGAGACCCTCCACCGACCCAGCAAGCCACCTTTTTCCTGAACCATGGCACCTCCAAATGCAAGGTGTTCCAGTTGAATTTGTTAAGAAAAAAAGAATTTGGTTGCACCAGGGCATTCATTAAAAAAAAAAGATTGGTTTATTGAGCAAGTGTTTTCAGTAACACTGGTTCCCACTCACAATTATAATATGTTTAATTTACTGTTTAATTTACTCAAATGATATCTTCCTGACCTGAACCTCTAACCAGACCAGGCTTCCTCTGTTATCCCTGGTGTCCCCAGATATAGAAACATTGCGCTGATCCTGAATCTCCATAATATTCTCATAATAAATAAATAGATAAACAGACTGATGTAGAGGCTATACTTACATAATTATATCGGACGCCATACATTTTATCAACACACACACCAAAATAAGAGTGTAAGTATAAGTGAATAAGCATTGAGGTTTTTGTCTGTTCTTTTTGCAGGTGAGCCCTATTGCAGGACCTCTTGAGGGGGGGACTTTGGTGACCATCCAGGGCCTGAATCTCGGACTGTCGTTCTCTGAGCTTCAGGGCAATGTGGAGGTGGCAGGAGTCCAGTGCACACCTCGAGAAGAAGGCTATATCACCGCAGAACAGTAAGAGACTTTGAAGTGTAGACGTAAACTACTACTACTACTACTACTACTATTAAATTTGGACCATCAACACGTTTCGGGAGAATGATGTATTGCATAGTGTTGCTTTTAATTAAAACTTAGTTAAAATTGTTAACCATTAATCATTTCCAATATTTGGTGGCTTTAGTCAATTATAGTTTTTTCATTTAACATTTGACTGTACTTTATGTAAAGGGACTAGATGCAAGTTGGTCATTTTTATACTCACTACTGCCACCTCAGGTCATACGCGTAACTGCAGTCTCTATATTTAGCTTGTGCATGACGGCAATTCCGACCCGATTAACATCTTTTTGAGTGACAGTGCAGGATTTTAGAGGCAATTGTGGTGAATAGGTCTGGGCTCATTCTACACATTAGGACATTGCTGGAACATGTAGGGGGAGGAAAATACTTCATTTGAACATTTTTAAACTCCGTCTAGTCCCTTTAACTTCCAACCCACATATTTATGTTGGTCATACTTTGCCTCTGATTTCTAAATCTAAGGTTAGATCAATCACCAGGTTGTGGTTTGGTGTTTTGCACTGATGTAGTCATGGAAGGGAAGAGACCGTCTTTGTTTCATTGTTGAAATTAGACTTTGTTTCCAACTGCAATAGAAATGCGCTGCATGTCACTGACTGGAGGGACAATCTGTTAGCCATGTGTTTCTCTCACAGCCATGTAATACAATGGGGCTCAAGCTACAGGGACTTTATTTATATCCATGCGGGAAAGAAAAGAACATCCAGCAGAAAATTGGAAAACTCCAGTGATGTATGATTGGAATGGCTCACTGGGGACAATTCATTGGTTATTTTTTCTGTATCAGGAAATGCAGAGTTTGAGAGGTGAGGTGCGACGCTTAGAGCCTTAAAACATGGCATTACAGCTGTTCCAATCATTAATTCCAGCATGGGGTCAGTTGCTATAATGACTTATTCATGGTGCACTTTGTCTTATTGACCTGACAGGCAATACTGATTTATCGGAGACACCCCTGTGTTGTCATGGTAACGCGAGGTAATGGTGGGTGGCGATCTTGCGGCGCACGAGGGAGGGGTGTACTTTATCACGTGAGTTATATTGCTGTTATAGCTTTCCCATTAGGAAGAAATATGGCCCGTCGTATTGACCCACAACTTCCATGAAAGTCTGCCTCAATCACTGTGGCTGCTGGGGCCATCACGTCCCTCCCCCCTGTACAATACATA
The DNA here is from genome assembly GCA_007210695.1 of Neogobius melanostomus. NCBI lineage: Eukaryota > Metazoa > Chordata > Actinopteri > Gobiiformes > Gobiidae > Neogobius > Neogobius melanostomus. Next base: position 1,583,193 of record VHKM01000073.1, on the reverse strand, counting down.
AAAGATGTGCTACACTGCAGCCAGTCTTCTGTTTATCTCGTGCATGCATAATGTCAGAATGTGAATGAATAAATGCATTTGTTGTTGTTTCGATAGGATTGTGTGTGAGATGGCAGCTGCCCCCGGAGGTAGTACTCCAGGCCCAGTGATGCTGTGTGTTGGCCAGTGCAGACCCGAGCTACGTGCCCAGTCCTCCCAGATCTACTCCTTTGTGGTGAGCCTGACAAAGATGAAAACTTTTCTTTGTGAATCTGTAAAGAGAAAAGACTTCAGGCTAAAAATGTAAATATCCCCATCATTGTTTTAAGTAAAATTCCTCCTGTTCAAAACTCAATCTAAAAACCGACAGACTAAAGCCCAGTTTTGATAAACACAAGGTAATTCTTCACTTTTACATGAACACGTTTTCATATTCTTGTCTTCTTAAATCAGGGATGATTGCATCAAAAGATGAGAATCTGGCATAATACATAGTGGTGGGTCGAGATACAAATCCCACGAGACGAGACGAGACACGAGATTTTTACATAATTTGCAATAATAAATAATATTTTGCAATTATGTTTCCTTTGTATGGCGCCATTGTATTGTATTGTTTGCAACAAAATGAACAAACTAATAAGGATGGGAATTGATAAGATCAGGGTCTATTTGTGTGCATACAGTTTAATATTAGAACAAGGCTAATACATTTGGCTCTTTTGACAGGTGTATTCTGATTACATTTCAAAATAATAAATAATAATTAGATATATTTTGAAGCTTAAAAGTTGATTTCAGGTGGAGGAGGAGGAGACAGGTTTAGATTTAGTATCTAAACAGTTTGTGCCAGACACTGACGCACAGGAGGTTTTAAACATTAATGATTCTACTGTAGTTAGACTAACCTCTTTCTTCCTTAAATGGCCCGCTGTAATCATCCCTTCATATTCTGCGCGCTGGCCTGGCCTCTCCCTCGTCGTCCGCCCGCGTATGTCACATCCGCGTTGTTTTGCTTTTCCGTGCGCGTTAGATGCGCGTGTACAATCACAAAATAGACGGCGGTAATACGTAGCTTCCAAAAGCAGAGCCTTTAGTTCGTAAATGAAAGAGAAAGTAACGAGGTGCGAGTGTGGATCTGCAGGAGTGAATCTGCAGTGGCTCCAGTCTGCAGGTTTGAACACCGGTGGTGATTCCAATCGACTGACCTTAAAAACGTCAACGTTTTCTTTCTTTTTTAAGTGCCAATCAATATATAGTACACATTATTAGAGAGCTATTGCCTAAATATTCCCATGAGTCCTATAAGCAGTCTACAGGAAGAAGGTCTATATCTAAATTCAGCCTATAAAAAATTTTAAAAATTACGAGATTACACATTTTACACTGTGACGAGAAATCTTGTGGCAATGTGATCTCGCGAGATCTCGGTCCATCCTTAATAATACGTCCTGTGAGTCAAATCTATGTAAATGATTGCAATACACTTTTCTGTTTTATGACCATTTGCGAATTTCAAATAACTTTGATTTGGTAGGTTTTCGATTTTTTATAATGTCTTGTATTGTATTAAAATATGAGTCTCCTCATAGTCATGTTTTGGATTTTGACAGAGTCCTTTGATGCTGGCACTGACCCCAGGAAGAGGCCCTGAGTCTGGGGGCACCAAAGTCACCATTGTGGGGGAGAACCTGGGTGCTGGAAGCACCGTAAACGTGTACTTTGGCAACCAGACCTGTGAACTGTACAGGTAGGAACAGCAGACGAATGTGGCTTTGCTTCAGTCAGCATGCAATCATGCAAGTGATTAGGCATTGTGCAGTATAACAAATACATCAAATAATGAGTACATAATAACAGGTACTCCAGTGCCTTTTAGAAGGTCTTTATTAGCATTTACCTTTGCACCAGTGCAACATAGAATACCAACAGAATAAGTTCTTCTTCTTCAACAAATTGTAGGATGTTGACTTCCATATCAATGCAATTTTAGTTGTTTATGACATTTATTTCACAATGGATATTTCTCTTTATTTAACTTTTTGTTTTAAACAGAATCATGATAAAGAGATTCATTTCAACCCCAATGCGTTAAAAATGAAATGTTTTACTTTTATTAATGCATCACTTGACAGGTCTGAAACCCTTACCCATCACTGCAAGAGTATTTTTAGCTCTATTGAAGTTTAAAATACCCCCCACTCACACAGTCAGGGGATGAAACGATGGAGCCATTTGCCTGAGCTGCCTCTAATTACACTGTTCCATCGTTAATGCGAATGTAAGGAGGAGGGGAAGGGCCAGACATGATGAATCCCTTCCCCTAATGTTAATGTGGGGCTCATAACTGCGTGAAGCCTTGGGTTAACCACTTCAGCTGTAACTGTGGTGATCACTATCAAAGAGAACAATAAATTGTCCTGTCTTCGGCAGGAGGGCCATGTCGGAGATCGTGTGTTTCTCTGCTCCATCGCTGACGGGGGCGGGGCCAGTCCAGGTCTCTTTGACTGTGGACAAAGCTAAAGTACCTGGGAGTCTATCATTCGAGTACATAGAGGATCCAACGGTCCAGCGCATTGAACCACTTTGGAGTATTACCAGGTAACATCAGCACAATAAAAATGTTTTATAGAGGCTATACTTGTACAGCAGCAACTACTGACATGTCTATGTTACTCCTATTATTACCTATTCTGGTTATGGAATAGGTTATAGGTTAGGTTAGGTTATTAATAAAATACCACCAAAAATATTATCCTCCTACAATTAGTGAAACAGTTGGAAAATGCAACAGATATCGAGATTTTTAGTTCCTCAATTTAAAGGGCCTATCTCACCGGCCTGGAGACTAGTTGGAGACTTGTGTTGTCGCTGGTCACGGAGATGTCTCCGAGAAATCAAACATGTTTGTTTTCTCCGAGACTACCTGGAGACTCGCCTTACCTCCAGGAGACGTCTCAGAGACATCTCCGTGACCAGCAGCAAATCCAGGCCGGTGAGCTAATCCTTTGTATGCGCGGAATCAATCCGAGTTGCAGAGACGTTGCTCCTCCAGTGAGATAGGCCCCACCACATCTTCCAGACCTGAGATACACCCGATAGTAGTCTATACATAATACATATTTACAAAATACTCAAACAGAATCCATGTATATTCTTCCAGTTTGACTGTATCAGTACAAATGCATCCTTTCACGAGCATATTTCTCTAAGGAGCTAAGATGGACTTTTCATCACTTCATAAAACATGCATCAACGGTTTTGCATATACACCTTCCAATGTTTTTTTTTTTAACTATTAATATGAAAAGGCCGTCTGCCTAAATGTAGCATTGTGCAGATTATCATTTTGACAGCCAATCTGTGAGGCAGCAATCAGGGACAATGTGAGACTGATGCAAATGTTATTATCTCAGTGATCACAGACAAGTGGCCAATTATAACAATATGTGTCTCACTCAGACCGGTTTAAGTAATCTTCAATTAAAGGATGGTGTGTATCTCTCTTTGATATTAAATGTAACCTGAAGAGAAACATGGTAGTGATAAGGTGCACAGGGGTCGGGAGTGATGTATCAACACCTGACGATGAACAAATACAAATGTTCCATCTATATATTCCTTCCTATCCTGCACACGTTTCCTTAGCTTCCCCCTTAAATTGGCTCTTGGTGGGATTAGCAGCAGTGTGTCTATGCTGGTTAAACTTCAGAGAAATACTGCTGGCCTTCAACCGGGAAACAGGAGAAGCTTTGTGGAGTACCAATCAAGAGCCCTCATCTTGAGTGTGTAGTTGCGTGAGTAGGTGGTCTTTGATGTGGGAGAAGAGAAGCATCATACCTCCGACGACTTGACTAGTTTGACCAGTTGTTCACTCTTTCTCCCTCAGTCTCACTTCTCCTGCCTAACATTTCAGACTGCATTTTCAAACACCAATCTTTCACAGGGTGCCACAGGTTATATGAAGATTAGAGAGTGGTGTTTATTTTAATCAGATCTAGCAGATATGTAAACAAGCAGCACCTGTATTTGTGCCTCGCCAGCCTCACAGTCAAGGATGAATGTGAAGTAGCAGCCAGCTGGTTTGCTGTTTGATCAGGCTCTCCCTGTTCTATAACAAAGAATGAGCAAGCGCTCCTGCCAGCTACGTCTCTTCAAACACGAAAACTAGAAAATGTTGAGTCTGCAAAATAAAGATGGATTTCTCTCCAGCTGTCTGTTATACGTGCAGTCATGTCCTGCAGGTCTTCAGTTTTTAATGATCTATCCATTTTTCATACTACTGTTGTTGTGTTTGATTTTCTTCCAGTGGACACACCACGTTGACTGTGACAGGAACAAACCTAGATGTAGTCCAGGAGCCACGTGTGCGAGTCAAGTATGCCGGCCACGAATCTGTGAATGTGAGTCATGATCCAAGTTGTCTTTTGATACATGAGAAACCAATGGCTGCTGGCTTCTCCGCTTTGTGACGATGACACTAGGGGCTGCCATTGCTGTAGTATCTCCATATAGCCGCTAGTCCCCCATTGGAATGCATTGCACTTTAGACACGTTAAAAACAACTTTAAAGCCTGGTTTCTAATTTTTGGGAACTTTCTACAGCTAGATATTCCTCCCGTGATAACGCTGGGTTAGTTAGAATTAAAGAAACCAGGCAGGTTTTCGTAAGAAAAAATGTAGAAATCTCGTACTAATGAGGGCCGGACTGCACAAACTACACGTCACGCAAGGGCCGAGTCTACAGTGAAGATCCCGCCCTTATGCCCTTTTTAGGAACATGCTTCGTCAGAGCTGTAGAGGAGGAGTCTGTAAATCTGCCATGATTTCCCCCTCGAACGTGGTCATTATGGTAAATGGGGAGTGAGGAATGACGGTCTTTTAAAAATATGTCTATGTAAGAAACATATATTTATATACAAACAATAAGCCATATATACTGTATATCCTACTCACAAAAAGTATAAACAACATACATCCTATAGTTATATAAACTTTGATCTGAATGATTTCTGTGTATTGCAAAACCAGGCATTTGTGCACTAATTATAAAACCTTTTTAATGAATTGTGAATTAGCAGGCTGGCTTGACCCTATTGCTCCATGAAAGTTGCAAAACGTAGTGCACGTTTTGCAGACCTCATTCCTGTGAAAAACCACAACAACAAAAAAGAAAAAAAAAAGAACGTTTTTTTGCTATTATAACATTAAGGGCAGGCTCCCTCTCTCTCCTTCCCTCTCTCTCTCTCCCTCTCTCTATCTCTCTCCCTCCCTCTCTCTCTCTCCCTCTCTTTTCTCCCCTCTCTCTCTCCCTCTCTCTCTCTCTCCCTCTCTCTCTTTCTCTCTCCCTCTCCCTCTCTCTCTCCTCCCCCTCTCTCTCCCTCTCTCTCTCCCTCTCTCTCCTCTCTCTCTCCTCTCTCTCTCTCTCCCTCTCTCTCTCCCTCTCACTCCCTCTCTCTCTTTCTCTCTCTCTCTCTCCCTCTCTCTCTCTCCCTCTCACTCCCTCTCTCTCTCTCTCTCTCCCTCTCTCTCTCCTCTCTCTCTCTCTCCCTCTCTCTTTCGCTCTCTCGCTCCATTAAAGTCACCATTTACAAGATTTATTTGCAACAAGATACACACACATGCTGCAGCTATAAAGTTGCATATTAAGTTTCAAAAGTTCTGCCAAGTAGCTTTACTTGCATTTTTTGTGTCAGCAGAATTGGGCAAAAAAGATGAACACATTGAACATGATAACTCAGATATTGTGTCAAGCCAATTAATTTTTGGAGCAGATCTATAGAAACAGATGGAAGCTGGATTTTGTTTCACACGCCAAATCAATGCTTAAGTAACCTGAGTTTTTCCCCATGCCTAATTAGAATATTTTTTATTCCACTAGGCAACGTGTTCTTGTTCATTTCATCTATGCCTGGCAGAAATTATAGCCGTATGAGACATTACCAGAGATAAAACTGTTTCTGTAGGGCTTCGCCTATAGAAGGAAATCCAGCACAGAAGGACTAATTGTAACCTTTGCAGCTTTTACAGCTCTTATATAAGCAGCTTAAATGTACTGAATTAATATAACTGTTGCTTTCATTGATGTTTTAGGACAAGCGCTAAGTTAACAAAATGTGACAAGCTGCTCTTCACAAATTACGTCTAATATCACTGTTACAGCTAGGTATTATTAAAACAATTAAAGGTTATTACAATAATAACCCGTCTTTCTGTATGATGCTGATGTTCCATTGAAACATGATGAGGCCACTGCTTACAAACTACGATACACCGAGTACAACTTGGTTTTGGAAGGAGATTTATGTTGCAGTGTCTGCTGGCAGTGCTCTGCGGCAGGTGGCTTCAAAGAGATTGATGGTTCCATAGCGCAGAGCCCTGATGGCAAAAGTCAACTCACCTTTAGCCCTACCTTTTCCAATTTGGACCAGTCAGAGAGTAGCCCGAGGGTCCACTGCAGGAGCACACAAGCCTCCATTTTGGGGATAGAAGTTTCAGCCAGAAAATATCCCTTTGGTGCAAAAAATATGATGTATTACACAACTTTTTTGTACTTAATAGTTAACAGCACCAGCCTACAGGGCTTAGGAGAATAAAGTTTAGCTTAAGAGACTAAAGATTAACCCATAATGAGCCCCATCTTTACAACATTAAAATATCTCCATAGCGTCTTATTATTTCCCTGTAGTCCTCTGCTGTAATGTGGTTCATATTCATTCATATTTCTGTTATCCCTCAATGTTTGGGCTTGATAATATTCACAGTGTATTGTATCTTGACTTTAAAACAGACGTTTCAAATCACGCACTAAACTAGAAAAATGACTATTAGCACTTTTCATGTTGCCCTACTACACCTATCAATACTTCATTACTGCATTGTAGAGATGGGCATCCGAAGAATGCACTGAGGCAATTAGGTTCAGTGTTAATGATGCCAGCTCAGAATGTGAGACAGTCAATTAAACCAGCATGGATTTCAGAATCACCGACAGCGCTTACATCTCCAGGGATTCAATCTGAACTCTCAGACAAATCAGCAGATTAAAGAGGGTCATAGTCAATTTAATGAGGGTAAGCTCGTTATCAAACATGTCTTTAAAACTTCGCATAATATTGTTGAGCATCTCCAAAACTAGAACAAGAGGTGAGAAAGTTGTCTGGTGTATTTTAAGTAATCAGGTTAATTCAGCAGACAACACCGGCTTACCGCTTCAAGGACACTTCAAGCAAGTATTAAAAGGATTTGCAGACGAGAGGTCATTTGAGGCTAAATTCACAACCCAAGCACAACATCATGACTGTTCACAATAACTTGAGCAATTGTTATTATGTACCGACATATCATTCAAAGAACATACATTGGATACACTGGATTGCAGGCAGGCACATTATTACCCATCATCATTATTTATTCCTTCTCACACCTATTGAGCGCAGACACCAAAGATGGGTGCAGTGTCTTGCCCAAGAACTTTATAGGAGTATTCATTGTGTATTACCCGTGAGCGAACCTTGGTGGCCAGTGGGGCTATTGGCACAGATTGACAGCCTCTCATGCGTCAGTGTACCCCGGGCAGTGGTGGATACAATGATAACCACAGCATGCAGAGAGAATACATAATTTCTACAATGTTGTGCTTTGAGAGTCTTGCCAAGCTTGTATTACTGTATTATTACATTGTTGTCCAGTTTAATGCCTTTTTAACCATGTTTGATCATTTGTTTTATTATATTGCACTGTCCCCTTTCTAATCTAATATTGTTGTCCAGCTATTAATTATATAATGTTTTTTCTTAATTCACACATCAAAGTTTGAGGTCTTACTGTTTGAGCACTCCAACTGCTGCCATTTTTCAGACAACAAAGCTATTCACCTCACCTCAGTGTATTTACATGGAGAGTCTAGTGTTTATAGGGGTTTAGTAGTGTCCTCTGTACTGTACTGAAGGACCAACACATTAAAAACGGGCAAAGTGGGATTAAGGACTATACATTTGAGGTGTTCTTGCTTTGTGAAAATCCAAGATACAAGCAAGCTATCTGCACTTTTACAACAAATAACACAAGGATCCCTAAGGTCATTGGAAAGAAATATAAGAATATGTAACTTACGTGTCAATAATTGCATTGGCAATGAATTACATGTCACATTAAAATGTACAAATAAAGAGATGTTGGCATTTAGACAAACATGTCTATTATTTAAAGTATCTCTGTGTTTAAGTTAGTTAGCACAAAAAGCATCTGTAATCTTGGTTCCTTCTTGAAGGGGGTTCTCCCCCTGTATCGATGTGGTGCATATTATTTTATAACATGTTTGTGTGCCATACCATGTATATGGTGTAAGATAAACCATTTATCATGTTATTATTCTAAAAGAATAATAACATTTATCATAAATGTTATTATTCTTTTAGGTATGCAAGGTGCTGAATCGGACCACCATCAGCTGCTTTGCCCCTTCCCTGAAGGCAGAATACACCACTGATCAGGAGACCATCAAACACGTGGACGAGTTTGGCTTTGTCTTTAACAACGTCCAGGCTCTGCTTACCTACAACAACACCAGCTTTGTGTACTACCCAACCCTTACCTCGAGCCCCTGAGCCTGACCGGAGTCCTGGAGCAGAAACCTGGAGCTCCCATCATTCTCAAAGTAAGTCATCTTCTGCAATTATATTTCAACACATGCCAGCCAGAAATTAGATTAAGTTCATAAATAAAATAAACATTACTGTTCCAGCTATTCCCAATTGTAGGAAATGGCAAGTTTACTATTAATACTAATTCTTAGTTGTTAGTCTAAACAAATAGGTGGTTGGGGGAAGCTCCTGGACGGCAGCTGTTGAGGAGGTAGATATTCAGGGGAGAGAAGTAAGTGATGTGAGAACTGCCTCCACCAAGCAATTCAAGCAATCAAAAACGTCTCAGAATAGACAAAGAAGCCTGATATAAGCTCGTGGCTTGAGTGACGGGACGATCTGGCACTGGCATTTTACTTCAGAGTTCATTGCTGGATGAGAGGCAGGTGTGGAGCTCAGCAGGTGGAAGACGAAAGAGCAGGGAGAAGGAAAAGGGAAGAGAAGGTGAATTGGACTGGACTTTGCAGAACCATAACGCATTAGGTCTTTGGGAATATGACACTTAACGACCAAACATTAAACCAATAAAAGAATAATCAAAATTAATAGAGGAAACTGTTGTAATATTGTTCTAATATTATAAGCGTTTACAACTTAATAGGCTTTGCATTAAAGTATTTTATTCTATTTATTTAATTTAACCTTTATTTTTCCAGAGATAATAATTAAATTTGGAGGGAGACCTGGCCATTTTAAACAATTTCATTCTACAGTAGAGCATCACATTCATTACAATGTGGTGTTTTGGTTGTGCCGGCCAACGGTCTTTAACCTCAAACTTCAAACGCCCTGCGCACATTGAACAGTACAATGAACAGTTGTTATGCCACGTAATTCTCACTAATTAGTCCATGTATTCTTTTTGTTGCACAGGGACGTAACCTTGTGCCGTCTGCGTCGGGAGGGGCCAGACTGAACTACACAGTGCTCATTGGAGACGCACCATGTTCCCTGACAGTCTCTGACACACAGCTGCTCTGTGAGCCTCCAAATCTCACCGGACAGCATAAAATCCTGGTCAGTCCAGCACCCTCACACCATCCCAGGCTGTGATGGTCTGTCTCCTTCTATGTGGGTCACTGCCCCCCTGCACATCACTGTGTTTGTGGGTCAACGTCAGGCTTGGGTTAACCGCTGTCCCATTGTCAGTGTTCGTTGCTTATGGTCCACTAGCTTCTCAATCGCCCCTACAGAACTATTGATAGGCTGCACACAATGACAAAAGGCTTTAGAGAACAAATAGGACCAGATAGTGTCGTCATTGTGGTCATTAAATATGCTATGGCTGTGTTAGAAGATGAACAATTTAGCAGTATTAATTTGCAAAACAATATTATGAAAAGTACAACCACTCATATATCTATACTTGTGCATACTGTACTATGTGCGTGCAACAAAGTTAATAGCGGTGAGTGAAATTAACCAGGCCACAGCCAGATTGACATTAGAGTGCAAATTCCTTAGCACTAAATGATTCAGGAAGAGACCAGACATTTGGTGGAGATATTAGCTGCTGATAGCATACTTGCATAGTGTTTTTCCATCATCGAGATCACACAGTTTTGCGATTGATTGAATCTGTCTGGCACTGTGGGTAAAAGTAGACTCCATGTGTCTGGTGCTTTCAACTTTAAAGCAATAAATGAAAATATAACTGTAAAGATTCCAAAACGAATCGCAAAGTTTTACTGTGACTAGTTTGAATGAATTCTCTCTCACACATGTAGGTCCAAGTGGGAGGCCTCCACATTTCCCCGGTGAGGTGCACATCCGCTCGGACAGCCTCCTCACCCTGCCTGCCATCTTCAGCATCGCGGCCGGGGGCGGGCTGCTCCTGGTCATTGTTGTCCTGGTGCTGCTGGCCTACAGGCGCAAGTCACACGAGAACGACCTCACGCTGAAGAGGCTGCAGATGCAAATGGACAACCTGGAGTCACGCGTCGCCCTCGAGTGCAAGGAAGGTCAGGGGAAAACTAACCATGAGCATGTCTGATGAAACAAAGAAGTGACATCTGCAGATTTTGTGTAGCCCCATAACAGCAGTTACAATTGACAATGAAATAGTCAAGCAGATGATCTAATAGAGAGAAAAGTAAAGTCGTTTTTTTGTACTTGTCTTATTTGCGCAGCCTTTGCAGAGCTTCAGACAGATATCAATGAGTTGACCAGTGACCTAGACCGTGCCGGCATCCCGTACCTGGACTATCGCACTTACGCCATGAGAGTCCTCTTCCCCGGCATCGATGATCACCCGGTGCTTCGAGAGCTGGAGGTGAGTCAAGCGCTGTTGCTTCTCTCTCTCTCTGATATACAATCTACCGTGTCTTTTGAAGTTTCTGACCTTATGTCTGGAGTGCGCCTCAAACTTGCTGATTTATTTCATGGCAAGAGCTGTCAAAGTGTCGAGGAGGGAGGGGTGGTGTGAGTAAATGCCAGTCTCATCGCAGCGGCTGAGGAACACTGTGTGCAGACTTACGGAACATGTCCTGGACTTGAATGATTGAAAGTCATTGTGTATTTTCAGTGATATTTCCCCCCAGAAATAACACTCACAGTGTGCCAGCTATTATTGAAAGGCCCTGCATCTAGTTATTTACTTTTTTCAAACCCTAAATAAAGAAGCTTGTTAGCTGTGGTCTACACTTATTCCTAACTTTCCCAACGCATTCCGAACATCCCTCTTCTTCACGGGTGTGAGCTTTTAAGCACATTTCACAGCTGTCAGGAAGCAGAGCGATGTGGTAATGTTTATAATATTAGCCTCAAGTGCTACATCCGGGTTTACGATCGCTCATGATATGCTGCAGATGCTATAAGCAACAGTTTCTTTGGGAACACGCAATACTGCAAGGAGACAAACGAAAATTTCAACATAATCACTCTATAGGTTGTATAATTAAAAGTACGGACTCCTTGTACAATTGTTACATCAAGCTTGTACTAGTTCACAACGATCTCTTCTCTGATTTGTGAGTAATATTCAATTTTGAGCTAGACCCCAGATAACCTCATTACTGTTACATGCGTCATGAATTGGATCTGGTAAAGTGTCAGTATACATCCCAAAAAACATAATATATTTCAATCATGCTGTCTTAAATTGTTTCCTTTCCGAAACCCTTTCCTTTTGCAAGCATGTGCTTTCCAAATGACTCCCTTGACATTATATTAGTAACTGTGGAGCAATTTGTAAACTTCACAGGAAAAAAAAATTAGGTTAGATGAAGCCTGCTGTGTCATTTATCTTTGATTACATGACGCCTGAGGAGGTGATTGTATTCCCCCTTCATATTTCAAAGATTCAAGTGAGTGTAATTCTCAAAAGTAATAGCAGCAATTTATTTGTTTTGAGTGGTTATTTTAAAGTAGACAATGTGGATCTTTCATTGTTCCAATGATTTGTTGATGTCGAAAAGGCTATCTCTAAAAACTATCCAGGAAGCAAAACGTATATACGTTTGAAGATTGCAAATGCTGCGATATACTGTAGCTGTTATATTTCACATTCAATAAATACATGTTTGGGCTAAGTCAGAGTACATGTTCTCCCTATGTCTGAATTGGTGTCCTACAAGTGCTCCGGTGTCCCAGCATGAACCTAAAACATGCACAACTAAGTAGTCCTCATCAAACCATCAGAGGAGTCAGAATCTGGAGATAATTGCTACATTGCGTCTCCCTCTTCTCCTCACTAGTTGCCCTAGCAGCATGGAAGGATGGTTCAAATCTCGAGGAGAGGTTTACAGACGGGGTATACTGTATATAGTATCCATTGCTTCAACTTTTAAACTTTAGAATGGGACCAACCATTTAAACATTTAAACAATTTGAAATGACTCTGTGTGAATTTCTCATCCTCAAATGATCTGATGTGCCCATGGTGTGTGCAGGTACCGGGCAGTGGACAGGTGGGCGTGGAGAAGGCTCTTAAGCAGTTTGCGCAGCTGGTGAATAACAAAGTGTTCCTGCTAACGTTCATTCGCACTCTGGAGCTGCAGCGCTCCTTCTCCATGCGTGACCGAGGCTACGTGGCCTCTCTCATCATGACCGCTCTGCAGGCTCGCCTCGAGTACGCCACCGACATCCTCAAACATCTGCTGTCCGACCTCATCGAGCGCAATTTGGAGAGCAAGAACCACCCCAAACTGCTCCTGCGCAGGTAACTGTGGTGGCTTTTGGAGGGAGCAAGTGGAATTAAGGTTTAGTTATTGAGGTAATGCAAGTAGCGTAGCAACAGCTTTGGAACTGAAGCCAAATGAGTGTCATTCTATATTGTTATATTTTCGTTTTGACACTCAGTTGAGGGTTTTGTTTGAAAATGATACATATGCAAACTGCATACCCTCTATGGGCGGGACAACGAATGGATCAGTAATAATTTGAAGTGAAAATGAAATGTATTGGCAGTTTTTGGCTGTTATGAGCACAGAAGAAATAATGGCACACAATTATCATAGCTTTGAAAGTAAAATGAGTTTGACAAAAATGTAATCAAGATTTAATTATAGCGATCACACAGGCTTAATAGACAATTTGATGACATTTTGTTGGTAATCATAAATGTAAACTCAATTGCAAGGTCGGGTTTATTTAATATTTAAATAAGCACATTTAAAAATAGACAACAAAGTGCTTTGTACACTGTGGGGCAATGGTAAAAATGGGAATATACCCTATATTTTTCAATTCAACTTGTGAATACTGTCAGATTGTGAGGTATAGAATGAATGATGTGTGAAAAAAAAGGTGTTCTGTAGGAGGCCGATGATTTGTTGAAGAAAACAGCTGACACCGTTTGGTTATCAAACATGTATTTATTGTGTGTTTCATACAAAAAAAGATGCACTGAGTAAATCCCTGCACATGCCCTACAGTTCTGCGACTTTAACAGCCTCATTTCCCCTTTAAATACCACTCAGCGGACAAATTAGAGCACCCAGTGTCCCAAAGCTGACAGTTTTTGATCAGTGCATGCTTATGTTTTGGGCAAATATAATTCTCGTGTGCGCTGTTCTTTCCAGTCCAGTTAACACCCCTTTCTGATGGTTGAGTAAGTAGGCCAGTGGAGGGAAGCCTGGCCCACCTCTGCTTTTCAGCTTTGTTTTGTGCAGCGGCGTGAAACAAGCGCCATGAGCCGAACAACCAGGCAGACAGGTGAAAGACAGCGGTGATAGAGAGTGGGAGTGACCGGAAAGAGAAGTTAATATGGAAGAGTGAGTGCAGTGCAGTCGTTGTCAGTCGGGCTCCCGTTCACTGTGCCACTCATGAAAAATTCAGCCATCGCTCAGGTTTCTTGCTTCACCATCACCTCTCGCCTTTCTTCGTCTTCCTACCGCTACCTCTACTTGACTACCAATTGTTTTCCCAATGCTGAGGCTGCCTTACTGAATCTTTCATGAGTGTTTTTTTTCCCTTTCTGTGGAAGAAAGGCTTATTCAATTCCAGTAGGCAATAGTCATTATTAGTGGTCTAGTCCTGGTTTAGATATGGTGTATAGTTTGATAGCTGGATTAGTCAGCATTTCGCCCTAGTCTTGTCCAATTTCCCTTGGTTTTACTGTCGTCTTTATTTCGTTGAGTGACTTTTGAAGGTAGCGAGCACTTCTGTTCTTAATTTAACTGTGGTTAAGTGTAATTCAAATGTAATTCCAGCCTTACCTCAGCCTTATCCCAGCCTTATGTTCATTGCGTCCATTGTTTTACCTTGAGTGTGTGTGTGGTGTGCTTGTGTGGTGTGTCTCTGGGAAGGTGGGTGGGGAGAGTGTGAATACGACAATATGTGGGAGGATGTGGGTGTGAGAGAATGTTTTTAAATCTGTAAAGCACTTTGTGTTACATGAAATGTATGAAAAGCGCTATATAAATAAAGATTGATTGATTGATTGACTGAAATATTGCCATATAAGAGAAAGGCAGCATTTTATGAATACAGAGGCACAAACTGATTATAATTATCAATTTTGCCATAGATGTGTTATTTCCTTGCAGTTATATGACAATTTTGGTATTTGGCCTAATATCAAGTAGTTAAGTGAAGCAGAAGTAAGTGAAAGAGCTTGAAGTGGCCATGTATGATCCATGGTTAATTATGCCATGACCTAAATGTGCTCAAAGTGCACATCCTCTGAGGCTGTGCCACTGAGCAAGAATTTTGCCTTTAAGGCTGAAATACATTGACGATTTATTGTAAACGCAATATGAACAAAGACTTTATTCATTGTGATGGGACGATCCAAGTCTAACATGTTTGAATGGACTTAATTTGTGAAAAGAGACTGTTCTTTTCTCTCTCTTTTGCAGTTTACAGTACCACACTTTTTTTTTAAAGAAACTCAACAAAAATAAGAAAGAGCGTAACAGAAAAGCAAGCATCACTAGTGACTGCTTTTGGCAAAATAATTTGGTGTAGCAGAATGAGCCTGTTTCTACAATTGTGCCGCAAAGGTTTATATACTCACATGCATTTCAATAGATAAAATGCCTTCTCGCTCTCAGCTTGGATGGTTTTAATAAAAAGTAAGCCTCTCAGTGATTAGTCCTCAGATAATACATATGAGGAATCAGACTGGCTTCTCAAAAATCAAATCAATCAAATCAAGAACAATATTGAAATTGGCCTTTTGAAAGGCTCTTTGAATTAAAGGCTCTAGGATTCTGATCCTTTTATAAAGCCATAAATCTACATATCACAACTCAAATGGTGGCAATTTCCGTACAATTCACAAGACAGTCCGATCAATAAGTGTTTGTTTTTGCTTATTCCAGTATTAGTCCAGTGTTAGCGCTTGTTTAGTAGCTAAGTTTAAGATAAGTTTTTATCTTAATTTTTTACATATAGTTCAGAATAAGCTTATAATAAGTACATAGGGGCGTAATAATACCTGATGCACGGCGGAGATGAATTTTGACGATAGGGATCGTACTGAAGTGACGATACATGTTTTCGTCTATGTTTTTAAATTTATAAGCTCTGTGGCGCGTGTCATGCGTGTATGCGGCATCCAAACAGAGCGCATGTGTGTCATCATCACTTACCGCTAGACTTAAGGCTGCAGATACTCAAGACCTGGAAAGATACATCCTCCAAAAATGCATGAAATCTGCATGGCCTTGTAAGGGCTCTCCTGCAGATGGCCAGGCTGCCAATGATAGATCCAGTGCACCGCGCAATATCAGAGGTGCAGACAAATGCATAAGATCCAATCTTGGTCATAAGCCTCAAAAGCTTTGTTTCAAAAACGTACAAATCAAATGCGCTGGTCTGCTTGTGTTTTAGCTGCCTTCTATGGAAAAGCGAAACCAAAAACTTTAATCATAACAATCAAATGGTCTACATGTGATTATACATTTAATATATATATATTTAGAACTATTTTGTTTTCTATTTTGTTTTGCATTGTGAGACCAGGGGCACATTTTATTATAAAGCAGCTTTAAAAAAAAAAAGAAACCATTGGCAATTTTATTCTGAGATTATGAATACTGCCTAATAATGAACATTTTGGCTATTTTTTTTCAAAACCAACATATTATTTATATCGCACTTGCACCGTGATGCACCAAAGCCTGGGTCCTGCACCGTGAATCGAACCAAACCGTGAAATACCTACACCCCAGTACATTGGCAGTGAAATACCACCAAATATCCATTGTTTTGTGATGGTTTAGCAGAACTACTAAATTAATCATCACTGACTTTAAATACGATGTATGGGGGGAAAAAAATCACAATATCATATTTTTTTTAATTCTTTTAGCTCTTTATAGTTCAGTTCTAGTTAGCCCCCTGTAAAGCTGCATGTCGTGTTTTCAGTCTCCAGTTCTGTCGCGCTCTTGTGGGTCTTAAATTATACAAGAATAATCAGTGCATTCAGCCTCTCGGCGGGACGTTGTCTCTTGCTAACAAATGAGTGTTTCTTTCTTGTCTGGCAGAACCGAGTCGGTGGCAGAGAAGATGCTGACAAATTGGTTCGCCTTCTTGCTCCACAAGTTTCTCAAGGTAAAATCAAATCTCTGTCGGGCTGTATCTCTACAGGTGTCAGCCAGATAGACGAGAGTAATGCTTTAAATTACCGCCCCTGATTTACAAATAACCTGCTTTACACGCATACTGTTGTAGATTATTGCAGCCTGTCTTGATAAATAAACAACAAGAAATTGATTGGCAGCCATTTTCAAGACGCCTGGTCTAAATGAACCAAAGGTCTGATTTATTTTTCAAACATGAAGCACTACTTGATGGCTAATAGTGCACAATGTTTTAACTTACCCTTGGAACATAGAGTTTCAAAACCAGACAGGACTGGATTGTTTATACATGAATTCATGAATTTAATCTCTTGAAGTATTTTGTTACCATAATGGAAAGAGTATTGTGGTCAAGTCTTGGTTTGTCTTTGATTCCTCATACCTTAGGCTTTTTCCAAACTAGAGATTAACCATTAGCCCTTGGTGATTTGCGCTCTGTGCTATTAACCAGCAGCCCATCCACAACAACTTAACTTTAATTGTCTTCTCCATTTTTCTCTTGTTTATTACTCAGGAATGTGCCGGAGAGCCGCTCTTCATGTTGTTCTGTGCCATCAAGCAACAAATGGAGAAGGGACCCATCGACTCCATCACAGGAGAGGCGCGCTACTCCCTGAGCGAAGACAAACTCATTCGACAACAAATCGAATACAAGACACTGGTGAGTCATCCAGACGCACAAAGCAACACAGCAAGTGAATATGCTCCCTTTGTAATAGCTGAAGATAATAACCAGGATTAATGAGGTTCTTTGAGGAGATTAAGTTGTTGTGCTCAGTGTGCGAAGAGTTTCACACTGTGTTAGTGAGGATTCTTGCAGAGCTCTGCTGAAGTCTCTGGCAAGTTTTTAAGAGTGCAAAGTATCAAGCAAACTGCAAAAATACTTGAAAGGAAGTTTTGTCCAGACACTTATTTTTGTTTAATAGATAAAGTTGCAAGACCTGGTTCAGGGGTGATCTTACAATTATGATTTACTAGAGGGGCTAATGTTTCAAGGCAGTTATATATATGTGCCCTCATCAGGTCAATGTCAGGATAATGTCTGGAGATTTTCCAAACCTTTTTTTTTTTTTGCAGCTTTTTATTTATTTATTTATTTTGTATTTCCAAAATAATAATAATAATAATTTTAAAAAAAGGTAAATACAAACAATTTTATTTACCTGTTACCCGTTTTCCTTAATTCTGTTATGTTACTGGATGTTATGATTAAGTAAGTAAAGTAATTAAGTAAGTGCTTTATTTGTCATTGTACAACCGTACAACAAAATAGTGTTCAGGTATTAGTCCTGAGCCGCTGCGACTGAGCCGCGCTGCCATTGTGGGTCAACCTGACCAGCATGTTTTTGGAGGTAGAGGAAACCTGGCTGGCTGCCTTCAGTCTCCTCTGATCCTCTGAAACGGTGCACTGCCTCCTGGGTTTGTCCCTGTTTCAGAGCGTGGTGTCATGGACTAGTCAGCTCCACCTTCCCCTTCCTCCTGCGCAGCTCCCTCCGCTCCACAACAGTCTTTCAGCTGGTAGCACAGGAAACTTATCAAACACTCGGTTTGTGTTTAGCCTGTGTGATGTAATCAGTTTCTGTGTTTAGTTTTTTTTGGCAAATCATCATAATATTAATTGTACTGTTGATAAATTGTAAAGACTTTTTCCAAAAATGATTTATGCATTTAATTAAAAATGTACTTTAACAAGGCTTAACTGTTCTTTGTCCAGTGCAACTTCTGTTCATAACATACAATAAAACACAATTGTGTAGTGTATATTTGGAAACCTTCACACCAGCTACAAACCTTTGGACAGTTTGGTTACTTTTACACATACATTTTAGCCGGCTGGGTCTCTCAGAATAAGTTTCCCTCCGGCTTTAGCTCTAGAGCAGAGGCAGGGACGACAGGATGACACCTGTCTGATCGCGTGTCACTGCGCCGCAGAGCCAGTGTGTCTCATTACTTGTTTAATACCCGCCAGAGCCACACAGCCACATCCTGGAGGTGTGAAATTACATTTGAGGGCAAGATCCGCTCCACCAGGACAGTTTGGTGAAGAGCAGGTAATGAAAGGACCTTCCTAGTAAGCAACACCTCTGTGCTGTCTCCTCTTCTTCCTCCTCCGCTGCTCTATCCCGCTCCCCCAGACGCTGAGCTGTGTGAATCCAGACAATGAGAACAGCCCTGAGATCCCTGTCAAGGTGCTCAACTGTGACACCATCACGCAGGTGAAGGAGAAGATCCTGGATGCAGTCTATAAGAACATGCCGTATTCACAGAGGCCAAGGGCTGCAGACATGGATCTGGGTAAGAATGCACCAAGTAAAATGCAAATAAAGTATTTTATATTTTCTCACAAAATAAAATGTCTGCACCTGTATGGGTAGCAATGTATTCTTCAACACAGTAATATGATGGTAATAGTTTGGAAGTAATATGGAACCTAAAAGAACATGGTAAGTAAAGTAATTACATGAAAACATGGCACACTCCATTTGTTTCATAGTAAGAATTTTAATTATAATCCTTGACAGTCTTTATATTGGGTCAGGACCCAATATAAAGACTGTAAATTACTATGAAAGTTTCTTGGTATTATCTAAACAGGACTGCAAATACAAGCAAAGCAAAGAGTGATCTTGTATCAACTCAATTCCACAAACATGTCACACAGAAAAAATCTAAACAACATTATTATTGAAAAGTATTTTGTGTATTCTTTATTTTTTTTAGATGAGTCATTCCACAATTTTATGCAAATATTTTAGCTCTACAGCATAATAAACAGCGATAACTATTTTTCAAAGTTACATTGATAATATGCAAATGCAATGGAATATTTCATGAATGTCTTTACTGTATGACATCAACAAAGGGCTTAGTGTCTACAGTTTGGAGCTCATCCCTCTCTCGTACCTGTTTACACTGTTAATCAGGGCACTACTCTCTAATGGTGACGTTAAACCTGGGTGACAGTACACCTACACGCACTCCTACCACGTGTCAACCCTGTGCCAAACCAGTCGGGCTGACGCGACATGAAAAGGAAGTAAATAAGATACCTCGTGGGCACCGCTGGATATCGCTGCAGGCCTGTGGTTGTTGTGTGTAATGGCTGTTCACAAGATGGGGATTTGGAGACAAGCCGTATAGCTGTGAGCGGCTTGAATCTCTACAATAACACCGTGTCAGGAAACGGTTGTTTACAGAATTCTAATCAGCGCTGTTGTCAGGGTCGAACCATGAAAGACGTCGTGACATTTATATTGGCAACTTCTATACAAAAAGGGCTGGGTGGTTTGGTTTCAGACGAGGAGTCCAACTACAACAGCCAGAGATAACATTAAGAAGACAGCTTAAGTGAAAACGTGCAGATTATCCCCTCATTATTCAAATTAGTGGCATTTTGTTACAGATGTAGAGTTTGTGAAATATGTGGTGTCGCCCTACTCTCCAGTTTAGTTCCAGTTTAACTCTCTGGTTTAGTTTGAGTTTATTATTAGTCTGATATCCATTGTACTCATTGTTTAAACACAATCTACTGAAAGCAGGTTGGAAAGTACATTGGTAAAATGGTTCAGTAAAATTTCACAATAATATCGCAATATTTTTCTTATTATTATGCACCCTTATGGCAGTTCTAACAGTCCGATTTTTCACCACTTGAAACCCGTGGATAAGAAAAGTGGATTGGATTGGATTGCATTCCAGTGCCATCCAAAATAACCTCAAATGTAAGGAGAATTGAAGATTTTTTTTTTTCCAAAAAGCTTGTCACATTGATCTTCCAGAGTGGCGTCAGGGTAGGACAGCGCGAGTGGTCCTTCAAGACGAGGACATCACAACAAAGATCGAGAGTGACTGGAAGAGACTGAACACGCTCATGCATTATCAGGTAAAGAAACACAGACAGACACAGCTGCACTGGGAAGATTTGATTTCAGCCAATGTTATTTTAGGGTTTATTGATTCCCGGTAAAAAGGACTTTTGTGTTTAGTCTTCTATCTGTGTAATGGAGAAGATTTGTTCAAGCCAAAAAGGGCGGGGGGCTGAATGTTTGAAAGAAGAATTGCATACACTCATTTCCTTGTATTTGAGAGGATCTGTTAAATATAGCATGTTGATGCTGTGTGTCCTTGCAGTTCTAGTATTTGTTTAATTTAGAGGCTAACTTTGTTAACTTTCTAAATCATGTTCTTTACAGGAGTCTACAACCTTTAAAATCCAGTCAAACAAATAATGTTCCAGAAAATACAATTTTCTCATCTGTAATGTTCCTAAATAGGTTTACCAAGACTAAACCTGGACTTTTTTGACTAGGTAGCCAAAGAACTTAAAAAGCACTGAGCTTAAAAGCTGAATGTAGACTCGATTTAGCCCTAGTGCAAACCTAATTCAGCCCAGGTTTTGTCCACATACCAGATAATAAGTACCATAGATAGTAGACACTTTTTTTTGGTGGTATTTTGTGTGAAATGTGTATAATCTGTGAAAGAGCAAAACCTTGCAATGTGAAATTGGCTCAACACTATTTTATCCAATCCTTTTTCAACCTCAGCTATCCATGCACCAGTGAAGGACAAAGCATCACTAATTCATATTCATATCACTCGCGGATAACATTTTAAGCTTCATGGTCTCTGGCACATTTAGTCAAGCAATTCTCTTTCTCTTTTTATTGTTTTGCTCATGAACTTAAAAGGTCATAACCCCCGATGAATCTTTCAGTTTTAACATTTGTCTCGCACTTTGCTGTCAGCAGAGCTGTTGACTATAATTTCTATTCATTTTGTCAGTTATGGAAATTGTGTTATGATTTATTGTTGTATGCGGTGAATTTTAAAGCAGCAAAGAAAATTACTTTTTTTTTAAGCAAGTAAAGTAAAAAAAACAACAACTATTGCACAGACATTGTTGTTATTTAAAGAAGGTGCTTAGTCATCTGTCATTTGAGCTCTTGCATTAAAGTTTACGGATGCCACTGCTTTGGAGGAATTCCTCTTAAAAGTAGGTTTTATTTTCCATGAAACATTTATCTCAAGAGTAATGTTTCCTGATTGAAGCTCTGTGCTGACGCCATCTGTGTTGTGCAAAATCTGTGATTACCAAACCCTTTGTAAATACAAACTTTCTCTGATTACTTCTGACCCAACATCTGCTGTCTCATTATCAAAAACGTAGATACATCACATTTTTCCTTTTCTTTTGCAGGTGTCCGATCGCTGCGTCGTGGCCCTGGTGCCCAAACAGATGTCTTCGTTCAATATCCCCTCATCAGCCAGCTTCCCTCGCAGCATCAGCAGATATGGTCAGTGCGGAGGCTTTTGTGGGGAACTGTGCACCATCTGTTGCCGTCGGTGATCGAGACAGTCACCCTGCTTATTAACACATACAGATTTAGCACATTCAAGAAAGTGCTATTAAAAGATTCAATTAGGATGTGAACAGGCTGGGAGTTCACTTGAGGCTGCTCACTGTAGGCTTTATAAAACATTATTGTTATTGCTGCCCAACTTTCAGTATGGTAATTAACTATAAGTGTATTGTGGCCAAACATAAACTGATATATGCCATACAGACTGTGTACTTTTTAACCTTACTGCTTGCTTACACTAAAGATTAGTTGAATCTAAATGGCACCCTAGTACTGATTGAATGCGTGAGGAGATGCTTGTCTTTCTCTTGTTGAGAGTGTGCTGCACTTTATGCTTATAGTTGTTCTAGTTTGGGGGTTTCTGACTTTTTGTTCATTGTCAATCGATGATGAATCTCATTTTACAGTTACAGGCCCTGAAGGAGGTGGTCCTATAAAGCAGATAAATACAAGAAGAAGAAGATCTTTATTTATATAGCGCCTTTCACAAAGCGCTTTTACATGAGAGCATTTTTTACATTCACTCCACACTCGGTGGTGGTAAGCTACATTAGTAGCTTCAGTTTCCCCCGGGGGAGACTGACAGAAGCGCTGTCGCGACTGCACACATCTGCACCAACAGTCCCTCTGACCACCATCATTCATTCACACACACATCATTCATCCTGGCCTATTGTACATGTTTTTGGTGGTAGGGGAAACTGGAGTACCCAGAGGAAACCTATGCAGACACGGGGAGAACATGCAAACTCCACACAGAAAGGCCCCGTCCAGGTGGGAATCGAACCTGGGACCTTCTTGATGTGAAGCGAGAGCACTGCGCTACCGTGCCGCAATACAAACAATAGTATATAGTAATATTTGCATATGTTCCCATTGCTATTCTAAACATGCCGCATAGAATTTCGTATTCTGTGCATTGCTAATATGTATGACAAAAGAAGTAATTAGTGTGAAAGGTATTACGTCTAACTGACTTTAACGTGCTACTTATCTGATTTTCCCACCTCCTAGTCAAAGATTATGGTTTTCACTGTGTAGGTGTGGATGTGCCATTCCGGTCCACACCCACCAGTCCGGACAGTCCACACTCGCGGGTGCCCATGCTGACCCCTGACCTGGAGAGTGGAGTCAAAGTCTGGCATTTGGTGAAGAACCATGAACACGGAGACCAGAAAGAAGGAGAGCGAGGCAGCAAAATGGTGTCGGAAATCTACCTGACCAGGCTGCTGGCCACAAAGGTAATGCATTGTAATTGTGTAAATTAAATGAAAGATTGTGGTAATGTTTTGATTTTTGATTATTATTATTTTTTTAAATACACAATTAGAAATGCTGATACCAAAAGATGCAAAGTTAGAAGCTTTGCAGGTAGATAAAAAAAAAATCCACCTGCCTGTGACTTTTAGAAAGCCAGTCATGCTTTATAACTTCGCGACTTGATTATTGTAACTCTGTGTACATTGGTCTTGATCAGAGTTCAATTCGTCGCCTCCAGGGGGTACAAAGCTCTGCTGCCCGTGTCCTTACAGGCACCAAAAAAGACAGCATATCACCCCTGTGTTGGCTGCTCTACATTGGCTTCCAGTGTATTACAGGATGCTGTTAAGCTGTTACTTATTGTTTTTAAATGTCTCCATGGCACTGGTCCTCTGTATTTGTCAGAGCTTCTTGTACGTCATGCCCCTGCTAGGGCCTTGAGATCTGCTGATCGATGCTGTTCAAGGTTCCTCGCGCTAAGCGTGTGACCAAAGGTGACAGGGCTTTCTCTGATGCAGCACCAAAACTGTGGAATGACTTTCCTCTCCACATAAGAGCTGCACAGTCATTTTAAAACCCTGCTTAAGACACATGTCTGCTCCAAAGCTTTTAACACTGTTTAGCACATGTCATGGCCAAAATCTGACCTGTTAGTGCTTTGCTGCTTGTATATTGTGTATTGTCTTCTCTTTTTTTTTGTACTGTAGACCTTTTTGTGAAGCACTTTGGTCAACAAGAGTTGTTTTTAAATGTGCTATGAATAAATTTAATTTGACTTGATTAGATTTGATAAGCCTTACGTTGACTGTTGGAGCCTACAATGACTTTGGACATATTCATTCAACCTGAGGTGCCACCCCTTTGGAAATAAGTTCCGATTTTGCATTGAAACAAATTTACCGTCAATAATGTATGTTAATTATTAGATAAGTTTCTGACAAACTTCTTCATGTTATTTCATATTCTCCATTACAAATTGCTCTCCTTCCCATACTTTTTGATACTTTAAGCTGTTTAAGTAGCCATCAGTCTTACACACGTTTCTCTCTTCAGGGCACACTTCAGAAGTTTGTGGACGATCTGTTTGAGACTCTCTTCAGCACAGTGTGTCGAGGCACTGCTCTGCCTCTGGCCATTAAATACATGTTCGACTTCCTGGACGAGCAGGCTGACAGACATGGCATTCATGACATGGACGTGCGCCACACCTGGAAGAGTAACTGGTAAGAGCATCCCGCACACATGAGCTTAAAAAAACCCTAGGTCTGCCTCTCTGGTTTCACATCAGCGACTTTAGGTACAAGGAGATGGCTGCTTTTCAAAGAGATTACTGTGGTAGAAGAGAAAGTCAAGCATGATGGAGAGATCCTTACAGGCTATTAAACTGTTATCCTTACACCCTTTACGGTCAACATATTTTATTGGAAAACTGAGAGTGACACCAAGACTGAGTTTCAGATGCCCTTGAGAGTGCATTAATACAGCAACAGCACTCGTGTCAATCAAACTGAAAGCCACTCTTTGTGTGTCAAAACAGAACACTGGGGAGACAGCAGTGTTACTCATTTGTGTATATAAATGACACTTTTTTTTCTCTTGGTCTCTGTGTTTTGCTTTCTCAACAGCCTGCCTCTGCGATTCTGGGTTAATGTCATAAAGAATCCACAGTTTGTATTTGACATCCACAAAAGCAGTATCACAGACGCCTGTTTATCTGTAGTGGCCCAAACCTTCATGGACTCCTGTTCCACTTCTGAGCACCGACTCGGCAAAGATTCGCCTTCCACCAAACTACTGTATGCTAAGGACATCCCACATTACAAGAGCTGGGTAGAAAGGTAAGCGAGTCTAGATTTGCAATAGAAAATGGGTGAGGAAAAGCAGATGCAAAATTCCCTCACATTCAGTTTTGATAAAAGAATAATAAAAAAAAAAAAGCTTGACAATTTACCATTAACTTTGTTAAGTATAGCTCTGTAGTACATCAAAAAGTACACTGGAGGTACACTCTTATTTCATAGTATACTCATACTTTCATAGTACACTACTCTTGACTACTCTTTGGTAAAGAATATTTGATAGATTAAAAACTACAACTTTGGAGCTTTGTGAATAGGTCAATCTTTGCCAAAAGCAAAACAAGGACAAAAGAGATTAAAACTGCTTTTTAATATTTTGTATCAAGCTCTGTGAAAAAAAAAAAAAACTGGATAAATCTCAGTCAGATCAGGAAGATATCCATTTACTTTTATTTTAATTTAATATCACAATATCAATAATACAGTTCTTTAAGGCAGGTAATAAAACAATGGCTGCTATGTATCTTTTTTCTGGCTGCATACCTAATATATTTCTCTGTTAAAACAATAAGATAGCGCTAGCATTATACAACATATTCCTGTTACGTGTGACTCACTGGCTTATTTCTCTACCATGGGTGAGATTGTCCTCATAGTAAGGTGTGCAGTGATGGCAGGAGAGGTGTGGTATGCATGACTGTCCCTGTGATCTGTACGCGTCTGCTCTCAGGTACTACGCTGACATCAGCCGGCTGCCTGCCATCAGCGATCAGGATATGAATGCCTATCTGGCTGAACAGGCGCGCCTCCACTCCAGCGAGTTCAACGTCCTCAGTGCGCTCCACGAGATCTTTAGCTACGTCAGCAAGTACAGCCCAGAGGTGAGGTCCTGTGAGTGCACTCCTAAGTGCAAAAACACCCAACAAGGTCACCAGCTTTGAACCTGTGCTCACGCTGCCACCAGTACATTGTATGCGGTCAGTAGCCAAAGTGGGACAAGAACAGTCCACCCATTGCGTTGTTATTAGTTGTGAAATTGTGTTGATTGTGTTATTTAGCAGTATTTTTCAATACACTATTTTGTAATTGGCCAAAAGAAGATAATGCAATAGTCTGAACCAGGTTATTGACTAGGTCTACTGGTATAGTGTCTGTGAAACTTTGGAATGGACACATCTTAAACTAAAAATAGCCTTGTTAGTACGTTTTGAAAACCTGGACAACTGAGAGTTCACACAGACACAATGTGGTCTGCCGTTTATAGGAATCATTCCACTGTGAAATGAAATAAAAAGGTATTTTTAGCCACTTCAATATGAATAGTAATACAAACTGTAATTATATCACTGACATTTAAAACATGCTGATTTGGGGGAATAGACATAAACTTTCCTTCAATAATGTAATCAGTTGCAATCAGTGAATGAGCTTGCACATTTGCACAGTGTTGGTATTTAGGATCCGTTATGGCTGCTTAATGGATAATGTGCATATTTGTCACTTGGAATGCGTAGCTGACTAATCACATGCCTCGTGCCATTCTTCACTGGCGCACATTTAACATATTAATGTAATCGTGCATGTGTGTGTGATAGATCACCGAGGCATTGGAGCACGACGAGCAGGCCCAGAAGCAGAAGCTGGCATACAAAGTGGAGCAGATCATCGCCGCCATGTCTGCAGAGAGCTGAGCCGCACACTGCTGTACACCACACCAGGAGTTAAATACACACATACACTTATACACTAATACTGATATGCACTGGTGAAACCCATTGTTGCGGTTGTTTGACTTTTCTCAAATTTAAGTTATGGCACGCTGGAGCGGTGAGCTGGACAAAAACAATGTCATGCAAAAACTTTCGAAAAAGTGGAACCAGTTGAACAATTTGGTTTGACATAGATCGATTTACTTGAGAAGTAAAGCTTTTAATAACAAAATCTTAAATATCTTACGTTTAATCAATAACAGAAATGACAAAAGTTGCAAGTTGCAGAGCAGGTAGCCTGTCATTGTCATCCGATAAACAAATTGGTGACTCCGAAGACCTTGAGAAATGACATGATTAGGATATTGCAAAGTCACGGCATTCCCAAATGGTGCCATCTATGCTCTGGGATGAAGATACTGTCAATCACTGAGGTTTGTAGAAAGGATTTATCACTGTAAAGAAATGAAAAAAAAGGGGATAACATTTCACTCAGAAAACATTATTCATTTTGAAATGATTACTGAGTGTGTGGAAATATAAGTGCACACCTTGCATTTGTACAATCACTCATAAATAACTGTGTGCATAGCCTTGGGCGTAATGTATAAATGGACAATGCATACTTCACAAAACTGTTCACAGACCACAGCACACTTAAAACGTAAAGAAGTCCCAAAGCTCCACGTTCCAGTCCAGTGTCATCCTTTTTTTTTTTCCGAAAATCCAACCAGCAAATATTCAACTCCTGAAATGCTCCTATAGAGATGGAGAGAAAAAGAGGATTTGGGCCATCGCGGCTGCTGCGTTTGGCGCTGTGTCTTCTCCACTGGGTAATGGCTCGTCTTTGTAGTTTTTACTTAATGTGTGCGAGCGTGGCATGGCTGAATCTCTGAAGACCACAGCACTTAATAAAGAATGGCTAAACTTGAAAAGTCACTGAGCAGACTGAGGCGGCCAGGGGCTTATTAAATGGTGGGCACATGTGGACAGTGTATTTTATGTGTCAAAAGTGAAAGACTTTTTTTCTACATATCTCAAGTTGGTGTGACGTCACCATTTGGGAATCATTCAAAACTGAAATGTGTGTGTTGTTGAGCCTTTATCTTGTTGCCTCCAAGAGATATTTATTTATTTCGAATCATGAAGTGTCAACTAGCCAGAAGAGTTAAGAAAACGCACTACCAGTGAACATTACTTAAACTTTTTTATTTCATTTTATTGATTTATTTATTTTCAGATTATTTATTGGTGCCAATATCCAGGAATTGGTGTAAAAACAAAAAGGCCATTTAACATGCAATCTGTGTGAATTTGCAAATTCACAGGAAGACTTTAAAGAAAATTAGCTCAAATCTCAGTATTGAGAATAGTATGATGTTCATGACTGAAGTGTCGCGCCTTAACTTAGTCTTGTAATTTTCATAACGCAAGACTTGGCAATGCATTACTTTCCATTAAGATATATATAAATAAATAAATATATTAGGGCTCAATCCTTGGCATTGGCTGCCAAATGTAATGTCACATATTTCACTTATGTTAAATGCTCTCAGAAAAAGCTATTAATAAAAGATGCCATTGTACAGAAACAGACAGATCTCATTTGCGATAGGTCATTTTTTACAGTCATGATCTATTTGAGCAGCTATTCAAAGATAAGTGTGGGACAAATTACACTGTGGCAGAAAGCGTGATTAATGAACCCAATGAGCACTGATCCTGGGTCAGATAAACCCAAACGGGGCAACACTGATCCCCCCCACATATCCCCCTTACCCACCCCCACCTCAACCAACCTCATCCCTTATACTCATCAGTCATTGTTTACACTGAGTGTGATACTTGAATTAAACTTGCTGTGGGACATTAGGAACACCTACTTGCATTGGTAAACTGAATCACCGGCACGAGACTAGGGTTGTAACCAACATCATAGCATCTTCTTTGTTGTTTTCATCTGCCTACTCCTAATGTGCAGTGATTTAGATATGGGAAACTAATTTACTTTTGCCTAAATAATTTCACTGATACAACCTACTACCCATTATAATTATTTGGGCGTGGGACAGGCATAAACAATACACTGGTTACTATTTTAGTTTAGATTATAGAAAACAATAAGCCTTGTTGACATTAATTAATTGTTATGGCAATATCAGTGATCAATAATATTATTTTATCATTATGATTATTATAACGGGCTAATTTTCAAAAAAACGTTAAGTGGGTGCTCCTAATAGTCTTGACTGAAGTAGCAGTATTGAAGTTTACTTTGTATTGTAAGTCGGATTGCATTTTGGACCAATTCACATGTCACTGTTTTTTTACTTATATGTCCATGTACATTCTCAGACTGCTTTGTGTCCACTGGCTGCTGTATTTATTGCCATATCTCAAGATAAATTAATTTTGTTTCATTCACGGTTTTGATTCTTTTCATCAATGATGGATTTTTATGTGTCACCAAATGGTACGCCGAAGTTCAGAACCGATTCTGTGTCAATGGGGACAATGCGCTCCCAAATGGACCTGGATTCATTAGATTAAATGAATAAAAGAGAAATTACCTTGTGTCCTGCTAAGTATTGACCTGTGGAAGAACACATTTGTGTCTTGTGTGTTTTGAAGATGTTAATTTATAAATGTGCTGTGCAATATACTGTCGAACATGAACTGTAATTATTTTTTTTACTTGCTATATATTACTGTACAAATCTTGTAAATACAAAACACTCCTATTTTGCAAGGGAAAGATTCACTTTGTACTGTTGTTATACATAAATGAGCAACTGATGAAAATAGTAATTGTCTAGTGTTTTGTTGTTGCTGTTGTTGTTTATACGTAGCCTAAGTAATACAGTACATTAATTTAAGTAGTGCCTTTTCATTTACAAGGGCTTTAGACAGATTACCGTAGCCTACTACTCAGAGGTGGGAGACTTACTCGGGTCTCCAGTCACAATTTTCGGGACTCTTACTTGACCAAAGCTCCAAAAAGACTTGACTTGACTTAGACTTGCCTGTTTGTGACTTGACATTTAACTTGGACTTGAGGCCAATGACTCTCAATGACTTGCTGTGACGTCATATTTATTATTGATATGAGTGTAACTGTTGAACGACAACAGGATTCATTGCGTAAAACCAGTGAGTGCATCTATATTTACATATGGTAATTAACCACATGCTTTTTCAGCACAGCGCAAAGAGGCAGGAGAAAATGTGTGTTTCTTTGGATGCATTAAAACTTTTCTACAGTGAGTGAAGAGATTAAGATTCATAATAGACTTCATAGACGTTTATTAGCTGCGGCGCACACAGGCAGCCTCCAGAAGAACGAGACGGTAGCTGGATTAATTGTACAAAAATCTTGGGGCGGTTTGGTGTTTCAAGGCGTTCACACAAAAGTTACAGCATTTAGCTATTTTCCGCAGCCACACAGAGCCCAGTGGCAGCGGGACTGAAGGCTGCGCGGAATCTACTTTGGACAGGGGCGAATCTGAGTATACAGGGGCTGGGGCATTACAGGGGAACCACTGACAGAAAAATGTTTTATGTTTATTGTTCAAACTGCAGGGAAATGCTGTCGATTGGATTAATTAGACTTTAAATCCAAATCCACAACATTTTGAAAAGTTTGATATTAGCCTATATTTTCTAAATCAAGTCTTGAGAAAGCACTTGTTGCATATTTTCAAGTAGATTAAACACATTTTCAAAAGAAGAATTAATAACAGTGAAAATTAGACTTAGCGCTGACATTTGCATCTTGAGGTGACTTTCCGGCTAAAGCAAGACTTGACTTGACCCCGTGACCAACTGACTTGGACTGGCTTGGGACTTGGACCTTCACGACTTGGACTTAACTCGAGACTTGCATTTAGTGACTAACTATTATCGCCCAGTGCATGTGATACTGAGGAATGATGCCACTCTCAGGTGTGAGATGTCCCACACGGCTCAATCGATTTTTATGATGCAAGTGCACCATTGGCACACTTATGTCATATAAACAATAATGATTCTACTTTACAAGAAAAACGCTGATGTGTGTAAAATCAACAGTACAAAACTAATTATCAGCACATTTATTGCTTGAATTCTAACATGTTACAGTTAGCTGTAAGTCGTGATGTGCTTCATTTTCCAAAACAAAACGTTTCTAATGTAAATTATAATCAATTTATCAGATAGAGCACAGTATCGTTGATCCCTTCATTCAAGATTTAGTGTTTTGTTCAATAAAACCAAATCTATCAGGCTTCATTGCACAAGCGATTTACTCATTGCACTTAGCGATTTACTTTATCAATATTCTGATTAATCTGACGATATGATTTTTCCTGACGGCTGAATCCTTTGGCGGCAGCTGGTTTAGTGTAAGAAATTCACTGGTAAATTGCTACACACACTGACATCCAACCACTGTAGATGAATGCCTTTTGGATTGAGGCTGAAGCTGTAGCGTCTAGAGGCAACCCGTTATGCAAAGAAGATACAGTACATCAAAAGATCACTGACTTGCCCTGGGATTTCACAGTTAAACTATACTGTACATGTATCACCTGGAAGGCTTCTTATTTCACAGTATGACTAGAAGAGGAGATTGCATGCAAGCACCCCACTGTTTATCAAATTATAATTACTGCAATTCAAATAGCACAGCGGGAGTATAAACACTAACATCGGATATAATGTGCTATAACAACTGCTGCATCAAGCAAGGTTACTACAGAATTAAAATATTCAAAACCACCTAAAAGCAAATAGGTGACACTCTCCTAACCTCACCTCAGTGAATATCCAAGTGCATTACCGAGTCCCTTTGAGCTGCAGCAAATAAAATACAACCTCACCTCCTCAGAGTCTGACATATAGAGTTGTGACAGTATTTAGTGTGGCATATAGAAAGGGGCTGCTCAGCATTTGCCATAAGGCGGCATGGATTCATTATTCATGTTTAACCCTCGGGGCAGTGGGCAAGGCGAACGGAGAGAAGAGGAATGTGGGGGAGGGGCCCTGTGCACGAAGTCAATCCAGGCCCCCTATACCTGTCAGGGAGCTGGAGGTGTCCCCCGCCTTCACCCACTACTGCTGCCAAACACCACTCATCTCTCCTCCGCTCCTGCCTCTGCGCCTGTCAAAGTGCCTGCTGCAATCTAACCTTACCTTACACGCATGGGGTCTATGCAGGAGAACATCATTAGGACTCAAAAAAAAGGAAGGGGGGTGGGGGGGAAATCTGACAGAAGTGAAAGCTGCAGGACGCCCCAGCTGATAGGTCTGAGAGCAGAAGTAAACAGATTTATGAAGCTGCTGCAGCCATTTGAAGTCCATTAAAACTCTATCAAGGCTTGGCAGTTGACTTTGTACTTTGGAGAGAGGCGTGCCACGTGGTACATCTTAGCCATTGTAACAGCTGCATTCGATCAACAAAGACGGTCATTTATAGATTCATCCACATTGGTCACACGGATGCCATTTGTTCCTATGCCTTCATTTGCTTCAATAAGGGGTCATTTATACAGAGCCCTCAAGCAACCAGGCACCCCTGGTAAAGATGAGAAGAGTTGCTACAATAGCAGTCCTGCTCAGATTACTTTGGGTAAAAGCTCCTGGTCTCAACCAAACACAAGCGAGTTTTCCTTAAATTTTCATATTTCAAATAGGATTTTGTGCTTTGATCAGATGAGAGAAAGTAGAATTATCTGGCAACAAGGATAAAGGATAAACACAGAGATGGTGATAAACCCCATAACCTGGTCAAAAAAGAAGGTAGGACTTGTTTTTGTCTTAAAATCAAGGTCTTCTCCTGGCCGTCTCACTTCCATGACCTCAATCCAACTGAAAGGTTGGGGTTTCCATTTTGTCTGAATGGATACAATATGATGGATTTAGAAATACTCTGTGTGAGTGACAGGAGTAGAGTCTGAGCCGTTATCTTGACTGAAGGAGGCAACACCAAAGGGGGTGCCAATTATTGTGGCACAGTAAATGTTCCTCCTTTTTAATATTTGTGTTTGGAAATATTTTGTTTATGTAGTATGTGGTGTCTTCTTACACTAATTCTAACGTTTATCAGAATAGAAATATATATTTTTTTGCCATTATCAGTGACAGGATTCACAAATTAGAATGTTCTTTTATGCATTGATGCAACATGAAACATAATTGAGTAATGATAAGTCATAGTGCTTTAAGACTACGAGGGCATGCATGCAATGGAAAAACAACTTTTTTTTAAATGATTGTTTCTTGAGAGGAATAGACATATACCATGTAACGATGGGCCTTTAGTGTTGATGACCAGTTGATGGCCAGTCATCAACAAAACCCAAATCATGTGTTGTTGTTTTTTTTTACATTAATTGATTATGCATGCATAGTATGCAGCCTATTCAAGTGAGACTGAAATTTTGAGTGACCTCCAAAGAGTAATAGCCTGGATGAAACCACTGTCACACTTTTGGAGCCATCTAGTGCCATTGTGCAAAGTTACATACTACAGACTAGACAAAGTCTTTCGAAACACACATATTAAAAAGGAGAAACATTTACTATCACAATTAGGCTATTGGTACCCACTCTGTTAGTACTTGGTGTTGCCTCCTTCGGCCAAGATAACGGCTTAGACTCTGCTGATAAGGTAAAAGAATCCAGAATCTTTATAAATCCACCATATTATATCAATTCACATGAACTGGTCTCTGCAGGAAACGGAAACCCCAACTTTTCAGTCGGATAGAGGTCAGGGAAGTGAGATGGCCAAGACCTTGATTTTAAGACAAAAACTAGAGCCCTAAGACCCACCTTCATTTTTGACCAGGTTATGGGGTTTATCCCCATCTCTGTTTATCTCTTTGTTGCCGGAAAATTCTACTTTCTCTCATCACAGCACAAAATTTGGTTAAGACTAGGAGCTTTCGCCCCAAATAATATGAGCAGGATTACTATTGCAACGACCTGCAAATAGTAATAGCCTAGATAAAACCACTGTCACACATTTGGAGTTTTAAACTGGGCAATATCAGAAGATACGTGGTAGATACTGCCATCTAGTGCTCTTTGTGCAAAATTACATTATTGGCTGCTATATTTGGGCTATGTTTTTATTTATCTATTATAAGTTTTTAATCTAATATTAGTTAAAAGTTACCAAAAAAAATACAACTCTATGTTTTACAGTGGACCGTTAACTTTTTATTTTGTTCTTCCAGAAAGCTACATCTGCGCAGTGCCTTTTTCGGCTTTGCGTTTTTCAGAAACCTTCACACACTGTGCAGTGAAAACAGCAGTAGGAGCGAAACTTCCCCTGACTAGTGTGCCTTGTCTATAGGCTTCTGTGTTGTTGTTGTTGTTGTTGTTGTTGTAAGATTGAAATAATACAAACTATTGAATGTAAATAAAAGAAAACATCCCTTTTAACGCCCAGAATATAATAAAAGGCCTATCAGTAGCTGTCCATGTCCCTTCTGATTTTACATTGACATTAATAAGGCCCACCTCAAGCAGAAAATGATGTCACCAAACGTAACTCTTAATCATTTTAGTGATACCCTCTTCTGGACACATTTATAACATTCATAGTTTTGCCTTAAAGAAATTCACTTCTCAGATAAGGTCGAGAACACGTGACCGTCTTGATTGAATGAGGAGTCATATAGGTTAAGCAGCATGTGCCTGTGACAAAAGGTGTCTGTCCACCCCCGCGGCCTCCAGGCATTAGGAACATCAGTCGAGTTGTGTGGTAATTCTCAACAGACATTATTTCATTCATTGTAAAATAGATTTTCTTTTTCCCTTATGGAATTTGTATTCCTAAAATACATTTCCTTCCCTCTTTCTGTACATACAGGATAATATAAAATGGCATATATTCATTGTCACAAAAGATACTCAGTTTAGAATAAACTGTCTCAGACTGAAGCCATTTAAAATGGTCAGCACAGCGATGAATTTGTTCAAATATAGCCGAGTTCTGCTGATGCTTCTAAACTGATACATACACAGTAAATGATACAAATTAAAACAAAAATGTTATTGTGGACCCACCACCTGCAGGAGGAGCCATAGGGGCTGGTGCAATGTGATTTGGGCAGCTCCAACAGCTGCCCCCACAACCCGTCAACGGACAAGTGGAAGAAAATGGATGGATGGATGGATGTTATTGACCCTGCTGCCAGTCATTCAGTAGTAAGAAAAGTACAGAATTGTGTTGTGACATTGGTGCCATGAAAACACAGTACTTTTTTCTTTTTTTTTCCATTTAAAGCTTTGAAAACAATAGACTTTATCTAAACTGTTTACTCTAGTCCTCAAAACAAGTTAGACTACTCTATGATGTGACCAATCAACAAAAGAGTGTATGCAGTGCATTACATTCAATGGGCTGTACCTTTGTCTGATAGAAAGTGTTGCCAGGCTAACCTATTTTGCATCTCTGTGTGTTGCCCTATTTGCCCACTTCATGTAGGTCTTCAAAAACAGCTCCTGCTCTAATAAAGTTTTTGTTGGATAGTTTTCAATGCCCCAATCATTAAGAAAATACATAAATAAATAAGTATGACAACGCGCCCCGATCTCTCTGCTTTTCCTGACTTCTGTGTTAGAACTCTGGAGCATGTTTATTTCATATGGAATCCACATGTGCTTTAGACTAGAGCAACTGTTTATTAAGGAGGAGCTCTCATGCGTGTTGAAATACTGGCACGTTCACTAAATACTTGGCGACATCCCTGAGATTTTGTGGTCTTAAAAGTATAGAGTGAGATGCAAGGGAACTCCTGGTTAGAAAAACACGACGCCTTTGGTTTGATACTAAATCCGGTCGTCTGTGTTCTCATGGGACACTCAGTCATAAATGCCAGAGACCATTTAACACACACACATGAAAATCCTGCCCATATTCAGAACAGAAGTGTAGTACTGCTACACTGTGTATTGAAAATAAAATACCATAAAATAGC
This sequence comes from Neogobius melanostomus, assembly GCA_007210695.1. NCBI lineage: Eukaryota > Metazoa > Chordata > Actinopteri > Gobiiformes > Gobiidae > Neogobius > Neogobius melanostomus. The sequence goes on along the minus strand of VHKM01000073.1, from coordinate 1,547,442 downwards.
TTTACGACAGATCATGATTGTTTTTTTTGTTTTTTTTTCGATTGTTGTTTTTTATAGTTTGATGTTTTGATCAATGCATTTCAGGTCAAGAATTCTGCATATATAACATTTCAGTCATTTATTTATTTATTTATTTGTTTCAGGCCATGGCACAGATAAATACAAGGTAGACCATTAATCCACATGGTTATGTCATGCATGACCAACAACATACAGATATGAAGTTCCAATTATGCATGAAATAGAGTGGGAAGTAGAGAAGTTCATTGTAGCAACGCTTAAAACAAAAGTTAGAAAAGGGCAACAAAGGGTCAGAAAGGGAAAAAAGCTTTTTCTATTCTTTTATATAACATGAAGCAAACTCAGTACCCTTTTTTATTAAATAATTGCATGTCAGATGGTTGAACGAGTGGTTGGGGTGAAGCAAAACATGTATTAATTTGTTTATTGATAGACCAATGAAGTTACACTGAGTCTTACTATACAACCCTGTCCAGTTGCCTACCTTAATTTTGTTTTTGTTATCTTTAGGGAAAATGAAACAAAGACAGCAAAGAAACAGCAGCACTGATTTAGCCTGATATTGTTTTAAGACTCCCACCATATAAATCCATATCATGAGCAGACATAGTGTATACTTGCAATGTTACTGAAGAAACGGTCCAGAGAGTTCAGTGGAAGGAGGAGGGCATGTTTGCATGTTCATAAACCTCAACAGAACAGTCAATACACTATAAACAAATAAAGTTGTATGCAGCTGGGCATATAGACCTTAAATCATAGCACACTGGAGATGAAATGTGCTACAGCGGGCTCATAATACGGACACACTAAAGAAACATGGGACACTTTACAGCATACAGGAGATTATGAGATAAACATGTCATACCTTTCATCCTGTTCTATGTTTTGTCAGTCCTATTACATTATTACTATAAATCTGACATTTATGCTCTCTTATTGTACTATTATTTGGATCACTACTTTTTCACTTCAACATGAGTGAAATATTTAAAAGAAAACATACAATACAATATTTTGGCTTCTCAACTACCAATAGATACAGTATCGAGAGATGAGGTGAAATATAAACTACCATTTAAAACATCAGCCTGCACTGTAAAAATAATATTGAAATTTAAAAAAATGAAGTAAAATATACAGTAAATAACTGGTGTCAAAAAAAGTATTTACAGTAAGGGTAGTGTAATTTCAGATGAAACATTAATTCAATCCAAAGTATTTATACATTTTAAGATGACCCAATACTCATGTAATATAATGTATTTGCTGGGTCAGAGACTTGACCCTTGTACTGTGTAACATCATTCTTTTTAGCAATACACATACTTTATTGCATAATTGTTGTTAAGTGATCTAAAACATTTTGGGTGAAAAACATGATATGAGGCATTAAAACAACTTTTTTTCTACATGGCTTTGGCATTATACAAATCGCGTTTGTAACAGCATTTCAAGAGAGAGATCCATTCACCTGCACATTTCAGTTGGACGATACTACACCAACTGCTATATTACGCCTTACTTCACCAACACTGCATGTTATAAGGATGACAGTAAACTATTGCACAGCTGTGGCGGCCGCAGTTACTCCATTGATTCTGGATTCACAGCCAGGCTCCAATAGGCCACCCTAACACCCTGCTGAGGTGAATGCAACAGAGGTCTGCAGGGTGAGGGTGGGGGTGTAGCGGGGGAGGAAGTTGGGGCCAATAAAGGGACATGGCAGGAGTATTAAATTACAAGTGAAGCATTTAGCAGTGATACTTTTTTGTCTCTAAGAAATGCTTTTTACTAGTCATTGAACATACCTTCTCCTAGTGTTTCCAGATGCTCAAAAGCAAACTAAAGTTGAGGCAAACGTCTTCGAGCTGCATGTATTGGGGGGTTGGTCTTTCTGGCCAAGTGTGAAAGGTTGAAGCAAGGTCTGTGGAGTCTTTGCCAACACAGATGTTGATTGATGGCTATGCTGAGCAATGGAGGAAACTTACAACTCCATGAAATGGATTAATAGCATTAGCATAACAGTGGAGGGCACCTATTGTTTTGGAGCTAAAAACTCTGGGCCTATTCTAAGCCCATTAGAAGCGGCTGGACCAGAGTCTATTGTCAGCTATCACCTTTCATTGTGTGATGCATTTAAAATGAAGTTCACCAAACTAAGCATTTCTGTTTACAGGTCTGAAATGCAAATTATACGATTTCTGACTATTGATATGCCATTTATCTGTGAACACACATGATACCTTATGTGATGCTACATGTTTAAAGATCAGCATCCAAGTGGTCTTTGAAAGTTGAAATTGCGTTTTTACTCGTATCCCCAATATGCTCTTGCACTTATGTATGTCCAGACTTGGATTCAGTTTTGAAGCTCTTTATCAGTTATAACGTTAAAAATAGGAAGCAATGTATTCAAGAGATTTTCATTCGGTATCGCAAATCTTAGACCTTCATAAAACTTAACACTGAAATGTGAAAAGAGTCTGAAATGTGAACATTACAAAAATAAATAAGAATGCTACACATTTTACCAGCACCCCCGAAATTCCTGTTGCTCCTTCCAGCAAGGTGGGGGCACATGTGGAGGGGTACATCCAGGGCTGGGCCTCCATGCTGGGGGGAGGAGTAGCCACATGAGGGAGGAGTGGTCCTATATAAAGTGTGACAGAGCACAAGTGCTGCTTTTATCCAGGCAGTGGCTTACACGAAACCCTATACTCCACTGCCCCACTCCATCTTCTGCCATTTCTTTCCCTCCATTTTTCTGCTCTTGTTCTACGAAACCCGCCCTCTTCATCCCACACGAGTCGAACTCATACAGGACGATGGCAGCATCTGCACAGAGACTGGCCTTTTTCTGCAAAATGACCACTATTGCCCTGCTCCTAATTGCTTCACTTTTAAATGGTAAGACATTTGTTTAAGATATTAAGATTTAGAGGGGGGAGAGGGTGGTTCATGAAGGGTGGGGTACAGCACGCTGGAGGAGTGTTTGTTTGCATGGACTGAAGTTGGAGCCTGGTTTTAACCCTACAACCTTGTCCCAGCCTGGAATGTGTGATGCTATAAACAGTAGATAAAAAGATTGGGCTGGATATGACCTTCTAGTGTGAGGTTTTGTTAAGGACAATGAAAGAGAAACTTTTGCTGGCACTATGCTGAGGCACACAAAGGAGGTTAGGGAAAGATGATATGCTTTTATGTAGAAAGAACTGAACTGTGTATTTTTGTGCTTGAAAATACTTTCACACTGTTGAGATATTATTTTCCATCCATAATTATTTACAGGACTGTGCAGCAATCCAATGTACTGAGAACAGAATGGCAGATTCATTTTTTTCTTAGTAAAAAAAAAGCAAAAGCAGAACATTTCTGACAATTGACTATACGATTTATTGTGAGTGATTTAGAGTGAGCTGTGATGGTTCAGAAAATGTACCTTCAACTTGATCAGTGCCTTGGTAGAGCTCGACATGCATTTCTACCTTGGAATTTATTTTTGAAATGGTGTGTGGATTTCTGGATTGATACAATTTCATTTCAAAACATCCAAACATATGGTATGCATTTTTGCCTCATGTGCAGTCTGGAGTTTGGTTCCATTCATTCATGCATGCATTACTCTGAAATGAGCACACAAACCCGGTCCAGAAATGGCAATGAAAACCTTATGTTTTTCTAAATGATTAAAATCCTGCATGAGGCAGGTCAGCCAGAGTCGCTGTCCATAAATTCTCTGAAGTGGCCCCACTGAAAACCAATGGATGAAGCTAAGAATAACATATCAGTGACAAACTGGAGAAAGATGAGTTCTTTCAGTGCTCCATCATGTTTACATTTAAATAAACACTAAGTCGGGGTCACAATGTGGATCCAAGGAAATCCCGCCTTATGCGTTTTGAGCCTGGACTCAGTGCTGTGGCTTGATATAAATCACACAGTGGATTGCTTAATTTGAACCATGTGTCCTGTTCATGGGATGTAGCTTATGGGAATGAGATCATGATCGGCGAGGGGCAGCTGGATCAGATTCAGCAAATAAAAGTGGCTTGACATGAGTTCTACCTACAGATTCAGTCCGACTTAAAGCTTTCTTTTTGTCTGGTAAACGGCGCAATGTAATGTAATTTCAGCCCATGAAAAATGCACAGCTAAGAAAACTGCAAACATGTGACACTGTAAATTTGTGTCAAATAGGCCTATACGTGTCATGGAAAAAACGGCATGAACGATATGCAAAATCTCAGAAAGCATTGAAAGTTCTGTTAAAAATGGTCAAGTAAATGTTACTTTCTGTGTAAAATTTGAAAAAGATCTCACCACTGTAAAGCAATAGCAGAACATTCACCTCACATAAATGCTGCTTTACCAGAAAAATAGTAGGTAAATAGTCAGTAGTAGAGTTCTATTGATTTTGAAATCAAAGTGAAGAAGGAAACCGATTTGGAGTACCTATATATCTTCTATTACACACATTTTTTCATATCCACTGGGGAGATATGAAGTTATGCAAGCATGGCTAACTATGCTACGTGTGGCTAACTGTACATCTCTGGTGTGGTGAGGTCAGATTCACAGATGTTAGAGAGCGTAACCTTATCCTGGGCAGAGTGCGTGACAAGGCAGCAGGAGTGGCATCAAAGGACATGATCACAAGAAGCACTGAGATCAGTTTGGAAGTAGTTATGAGAAAAAGGATTTGTTTGAGCAGTGAAAGATACAACTCAGTGACTGTAATGTGTGCTCTAATGTAAAAGTCTGTGAGCCATACTTGTAAACAATCCACATAATACAGCCCTAGTCCCTGAAGTGGTTTCTATAGTCTCTGAAGTTGTGCCCCAGCCAACCTCAGTGCCAGCCCTGCAGCATGCAATCATGGAAATCATTGTTTGTCCAGTAACAACATAATGACAGCAAGATTTTAAGAAGGTAGCCCAAGGAACACAACAAAACAAAGACAGTTGCAGAGGTAGGGGGAAAAATGATGCAAATGCAAAGGATCTGTCTGTGTGTGGTCTGTGAAAAACATAATCTTGAAAAAATAAGTTGTCTGGACATTGTTTGTTTTAAATTCCTCAGCATAGATTTACAATGGATGACATACCCTTGCATCCATTCTCTGTTATTTGCCCAGGCTTGGGACTGTTTACAACATGGTTGTGCTCCTTATAGGTCACCGCTACTTTTGTTTACTGTGGCTGCAGCTGCCAGTTTTAGGCCTACATTTACTCCAACCGATACATTGTAACTTATCGCAGTGAATGTCAGATGTTTCACGTAATGAACCACCTTACAGAATATGTGACATTCCAAACTCCACCAGGCCTAGATTAAGGTCAATAAGGACAAAAGTGGGTCTAAAAAGTGTCAAAAATTGATGTAAATCGGACTAAATGTTGTCTAAACACTGCAAGTGTAAACCATGTCTACCAAAACAAACACCTAACTTAGATACATTACTTACGCATATATAAGCATCTCTAATTAAAACTAACCTCTTAACCCCCACATGAACCGAGCACATTTTCTCCAGTTTGGCTTTTTTTTTTGGCTTAAAAAAAAAAACATTTAAAAAACACAGCAAAAAAAAGCAATGAAAAGCGACAAAAACGTGAGAAAAATACGGTGACAATGTGACAAAAAACGTTTTCTAGGTCTTAGCTTTCAAATGAGACATTACACTGTTGCTCTCCAGTTGAGAAGCTTTAGATTTGGGTAAAGCCAAACTGGAGAAAATGCGCTCGGTTAAGGTGGGGGTTCAGAGGTTTAGACATTTGGGTACAGTGGTTCAGATGGTAGAGCGGGTCGTCCCATAACCAGAAAGTTGGCACTTCGAATCTCAGCTCCAGGTGTAGAGTGTCATTGTGTCCTTGGGCAAGACACTTCATCCAACGTTGCCTCCAGTGTCTGCGTACATTGGTGAATGAATAAGAGTGTGAATGGGTGAGTGGTTCTTTGCTGTAAAGCGCTGTGGGCCTGATGTAGGTGGGGAATAAGTTGAGGCCATTTACCATGACAATTTGGTCAATAATGTGATGAGAGACTGAATGCAGGTGGGTGGGCCGATAGCAAACTTGGCTGCGTTGCTTCCATCAGTCTACCTCATGTCTACCTGCCATGTTAAGTGTCTTTGAGTGTCCAGGTAAGCGCTTTATACAACTGTTATACAATTGTTATTATAAAGTCTAAAATTGTAGATGACCCTGAGCCTGAGTACTGTCAGTGTCCCACGTACCACAGTTTAAGAATCACTGCCTATGGTTGACATTAAGTTCCTGGACCTACAATATGTCCTGATACTGTGCAGAAAAACAAACGAGAAAAAATAAATAAATAAACCATGCGGCAGGCGCCAGTTTGGAGCTTTGATCCATGAGCTAAGTCCAACAGCAGAGAAGGGAGAACCAGGGGAGTTCAACGGTATCCAGCAGTGTGTAAACTTACTGTAGGTGAAAGCTGATTCAACACATCTTGAACATAAGTGCACTTTAACTCAGTGGTCATAATGGCTGTTTGCAGATCTAACCCCTCACTGGTCTGGGTTGTAAATGGCAAAGTCTAGAGTTCTTCAGGAAAAAAAAAAAATCAATGTTAAGCCTCTGAGGTATTGACGTCCAGATTTGGCTCACAGCGCAACCGGATCTGCTAAGGTCTACCTGCTTACACTCACAAAGCAAGACAGGCACTCTCAAAGTAATGGAAGTGAAACCATAACTGCAGATTGTGAGTTGGGGGCTGGGTTGAGAAAGGGTTGGGTCCTGGGGGGGAGATATAATGTTCACAATTGAATGCAGATGGCCTGCTTCCTGATTGTGGTCTCCAGAAAATGGCAGATAAGCACTGAGGAGCACGCTGGAGATTTGGTTAAGAGAGCTAAGAAAGACCAGGTCAAGTAAAATAGATGGGAAAGTTTGGTTAGATTAGAAGCTGTAGACAGGATTGCACATTTCATCAGCAGAATTGATCAGTTTTAATAGATTATATTTAATTTAATTTCTCGGTTGATGTTTGTGATCTTTTTTAGATGAGTACTATCATCGGTATGACATGACATCTACATCTTCATGCTATTGCTTTAATTGCTATGACAAGACCGAGGGAGGAGAGGGGGGGGGGGGGGGGGGGGATGTAGTATGGGGTGGGGTGGGGTCAAGATAGTGGGGTCAAGGCTGTGTTGTTTCTCAGCAGTTTGAGCTGCATGGCATGTTTAACCCGAAGGGACCGGTCTCCGATGTCACATTCCTCTGCATACTCTTAACTCATGCACCAAGAGGATACTAAATCACAGGATATTATTGGAGAAAAGAACATTAAGAAGAGCTGTGTTTTGATCATACAGTTTATCTGCTGGAAAAGTAAGTCAAGAGTCATATGCAAATAACATTATAATTCAGTATAAAGCATTTTTTTGTTAAGGAATACCCAAACATGAATGATAGTCAAGACATGGTGTGGTTGCAGCAAATCATCCACATAGTGTCCAGTTATTTTCTTATTGATATGACTTAGGCTTCATGTCAGAGGCCTTTCATGGCGCAATTCCTACTGTGTTTTGTGACAGAGCTTCCTTGAACTTGAATAGAGATTTGGCTATTACCTTTTTGTCTGTGCTTTTGTTGCAAATCCATATACTTCATATAGGACATGAAATGTTTGACTTTGGTTGGGATGTTAACATCACTTCACCTTTTAATGTCAGCGTTCCCAGACATGCCTTACTTTCACACTTGCCCTCTCTCATAACCTTCACCCAACATCCACCATGTTAAGCAGTCAAACCCCTCTAGAAGATGGAAACACGCAGACTATTTTGAGAATGCGTCCACAAACACGAATGTCATGTCGGCGGTGTAGATGTAGATCTGGACTAACTGGACTCACGTACCGTCGACCTGCCAAAGACAGAATTAGGACATCTACACTCGGGCTCATGAATACCAGAAATATCTGCAAGAGCCAGAGCGACAGACCCAATTACCCGCACTTCTTGAACTTCACACTTCAAATATCACCCGTGGGAGCAATAAAATGTTGATTCTATAAGGATTACATACACTAAACTGGACCTAAACCAGGGGCTTGTGGGCTTTGAAGGAGGGGTCGAAAGCAGAAAATATGGTCCATCATATATTGTATAGCAGGCATTTGTTGAAAAAAACCAACAAAAAAACACCATCTTTGTGAACATTTAACTATAAACCCTTTTTATCTATCATGGACAAGCAGGCTAATTGTGGTTGTTTACATTAACATGAAGCATGCTCAGAAACTCATCCCCTTAATGTTGGGTCAGCAACGTTTTGAGTTAGTTTTGGCCACAACTAATAGAAAATGCACACAATTCTCTTGCACTGTAACCTTAAGAACCACCGTTAAAGAACCACACACTCTTGTAGACCTAAGATATGTGTGCATGTCCACAGTTCAGTGTCGTATGGTAACAATTGGTGCAGTGATTGTAACAGGAAGGGTGCTAGTTAAACCTCAGACATTTAAACGTTTACACAAAGTGGTCCACAAATGTGTGCTGGCCATTAGCACCTTCCCATGGCCCATTAAACTACACAGGGTTCTCACTACTGGTACTGTATGGTATGGGACATATGCTGGTATATTTGGAGCCAGATTCTTTTGTGAAGCAGTGGTGGAATTTGAGGTCAATGGAGGGTCTACCAATTTTAAAACACCCACCAGTTGGTTCATGTTTCACACAGCAGAAGGAGACACTTAGGGAACTATAGGGAAGTCAGGGATGTATTCAGTAGCATTTGTATAGATAGATGGACAATGCAGTACATCAGGGTTATTTTTATTTGGAAATTGGTGGAATGACTGAAACCTTACAATTGATCAGATTACTACTACTACTACTACCATGACCATCTAACATTACTGATTAATTACTGTCAACCTTTTCTAACTCTGAATAAACCTTTTTGTTTTTCATTCTCTATCTTTTTGGGGTGAAAGGGGTGTAAAGGGATTTAGTCAGAGAATATCCAGACCACAGCCGTCACTCGTACAATCTGGTGGGAAAATCTTGGGGCGCGCCAAAGAGTCATGGCTGCTGTTGAATCACGGAGTCAGGCTTGGTTAGTTAGATTGGGCTTGAATTCATTGTGTTTGTGCAGTGATAGCAAGCCACGCGACTGATATCTGCTCTATCAGCTGCACAGAGCTTTACACAAAGCAGTTGCACACAAACAAAAAGAGGGGAAGAGAGCGTTGCTGATTCGGATGTATCCAACAGTCCATGTAACGAGTATTTAAAGGAAGTCATAGTGGAATGGCAGTCAAGGCCTGCTTGAAATAAAGGTGGAAGGTCAGAAGTCATTCTGTTGAGAAAGTGTGCTGATTTTAAACAGTCATATCTACAGCTAAATGTGCCTATTGGGTGCAGTTTTATATTTGCTGCCTTTACACTAACCCAAGATTGATAGTGATTATTATTTTTAATGTTAGAATAGAAGTATATATGAATGCAGTACACTTTGCATTTGTACTAAAAATTATATTTGCTAGTAAAGTTTAGAGCAGTGATTGCCAACCACAGAGAATTACTTTTTTTAATTATTATTTAAAAAAATCCTGAAATTGCTCATTATAAGGGTTACTAAGAAAAAAGGTTGGAAAACTGGAAACAATTGAACTTGTACAGTACTATGCTATAGCTAAATCTAGAGTATTCTATTGGTGGGGGGAAAAAACCCAATGTAAACAGAAAACCACTTATCAAGACAAATATTTCCTGTCAGTACTAGATATGTCTTACATGCCAGTTACTCACTCTTTCCCACTTCATACAAAAGGCAACAGATCACCCAATGATAAAAAAGTGATCGCTGGCCAGAGACAAAGTCAACTCCTGAACAACAAGATTTATGATCGGCCATATAGCGTATGTTGAACCTCATCCTGTCAAGTAACATAAACACTCAGACCACCCATATGGCACTATGGAGCCAGCATGTTGCCAAAAGGTTAACAAAGGTCTAGACTTTCAGTGTTATGGTGCCAGTGACCAGTCAATGTTTCACACCCAGGCTATAGCTGCTATTTGTGAACTCACAAGATTTATTTGACATCTTTTTAGTTGCTATGCTGAATTGTAACATTGCATGCACGCATATCACGCTAGAGCGAAACATTAAATAAATGTGGAAGAAGTTGGAATAGTTGGTCCAGGTGGGGGTCTGCCTAGCTTTAGTATTATTGTTTTATTGTCCTTTAAAGTCTTTAAGCAGAAAACCTGACAACAGATTTAAAACATTATTGTTTCAAGGAGAAGTCATACTCGAGTAAGCCAGTGGTTCTCACGTGGTATGGGTTCGGGACCCACCATTACCCTATAGGACAGATATGAGCAAACTTTTTTCTTTGAACTTGCCAAAAGGGCCAGACCAGGGCTAGCATTGTTTCAAAAAGTGCAATTTGCAAATGGACTGTAATTGCCAAAACACATTTTTAAAAACAACAAAGTAGCTGCAGTTATGTGTCATCTTTTTTCATGTCAATGAAAACATAGGTGTCTTTCCCCCATTTTAGGCCATGCATATTGGGTTTTATCATCTTTTGCGGGCCAGATTGAATTAAATAGTTAATAATAATAATAAAAATGTAATTTCTTATATATTGTATCAAATATTGTATTTTTGTCCTGAACAAGCATTAGATAAGATATGCCTTTAAGACTGAAATTATGATCAAACACCCGATAACAATAATTGAACAGACTCCGGTAGTGTTTCTATGCAGTTTCAGAAAAGTTCTCTGGAATAGACTCACGACCCACTGAAAATGATTCTGCTTTTGGGTCCTGACCCACCAGTTGAGAATTACTGGTGTAGACTACTCATAGTTCATTTAAAAAGTTAATATAGTATATGTACTGGAATAAATGACCACTGTAAACCAGTAGGGGACAGCTGCTGAGGACAGATGCTGAGTATAGCAATAACATGTCCAGTGGACTCCCTGGAGGTTACAGCCCCACCTGTTGGTACAACAGACAGTTTGTTCTGGACTGTGGCACCTGCCTGTCACTGCGATTTACATGAGGATGTGTGTCAATGGTACCTCTGTGTGAACATACAGTATCTGCAGCAAGAAAAACAAATGCACAAGCTAAAGTCAGAGCAGACGTGGATATAGTACTCATGTCAAAGTCGACTGCTACTACTGCGCTTGCTGTTGTCAATGTGAGATGCTCATTGAACCAGCACCAACGGTAAAAGGTTGTCAGCAAAAAAATGTATCTTGATTTAAAAAAGGCCATGTCTGTTTGATGTGGCTGTACTTTTAAAATTATTTTCCAAACCTAACAAGTTGTACAAAACTATGTGTCAATATCATGATGAAGTTGCAGGTGCAAACTGCATGAGTTTGTTAATAGGCAAGGCAAGGCAAGTTTATTTGTAGAGCACAATTCATACACAAGGAAATTCAAAGTGCTTCACAGTTGCATAAAATTAGTGTAAAACATGGACAAACAGTAATTACAGACACATTTAGTTCAAACTGCGCATGGTTAACATAATCCAGGAGCCAGGCAACTGTAATGAGATCTGCAGGCTAAGTACGGGATGTTTTCAAAGTTAGGTCATGCCGCTGTTGTTTTCAGACACACAGAGAAAGAGGGGTATCTGGGCACGAGGAATGCATCATGGTTATTCAGGTTCAACCTCTGGATTCTGTGCTTTCAGCTCAGTGCAGGAATGGCAGGCAACTCATTAAGGTATACAGTAGCTGCAGAAAGACGTGTTATTGTTTTAATACAAAATAAGGAAACATGCCCTTAAAGGCTGTCACATTTTTACCATTTACTAGTTAAACTATACATATCCACCATAAGAAAGTCTGTAATTGTGGTTGTAACATGCAGATCAAATATTCATGTGTTTGATGATTGTGTGCTTTTTGACACAATGGCTGATCCAACATTAGATGATGCAGGAAGAAGAAAACACATTTTGCATTCTATAGCTTACACCTGTTTCATTTAGTGCTTACAGGCAAAATCTTTCTGAAAACCCACTGTTCATACTCAAATGTGTTGTGTAGTACCGGTGAACATGCAATAAAGAAAGTAAACAGCTGATAAAGGCATGCACGTACTTGTGCAAAAATGTCCTCGATTGAAGTTTGAATCTGTGATCTAATCTGACTTGATGCAGTTGACTTACATGTTTTTAATTTACTCATCATTTTGATATCTCTTGCAGGAGCCATGGCAGAGGAGGAAGATGACGTTGTGACTGGGGCAGTGCCCACTGTTGGTGTTGCAGAGTCTTATGTACGAGGAGATATGATTCCTAAAGCCAGTGAAGCTCCTGGTAAGACCTCACACATAAGTAATATCTACATTCAGGCAGTGCTTAATTTTATTCAACATAACAGAAATGTTTCTGTAACTGATATACAAAGGAAACAATAGTTCAGTGTTAATGCTTGGTGCTTCCTTCAGATGCTGGACAGCAACAGGCCATAATCTTCCCTTCTATTGGACCTATAGGGGGTGCTGAAACCACGGCTGCCCCAGATGTTGCGCCAGTGACACCAGAGAAAACAGGAGAAGGGACCACTGTTCAGACAGAAGGGCCTAAAGCAGAAACCCCTGCCCCAGCCAGAGGAGATGGGTCAGCTAATAAACCAAAGGTAAAGGTTTAAGTTAAACAATAGATGTTATGATGTAAAACTGTGTTTAGGGGAGGGTGGGATGGGTTGGGTCTCGCAGTGTTTTAGCGCTAATAAGAGAGACCTGAGAGGTCATGGTCACAGAGTGTGATGTCACCTGCTGTTTTGGCGCAACATTTGCTTCTGATTGGTTCAAACATTAGCCAATCACAACCAAGTCTCGAACCAAATAACTGCTACAATATAGAATTGATTAAACATTTATTTTTTGAAAAATGTGTTTATAAGTATGTACCAGCAAACTGTGTATTTGTCCGTTTAAGGTGTATTGTTAGTATCGATTGAACTATTGTTTTTGTCGGCAAATGTAAACTGCAATATTGCCACCTGATTGGCTAAAAACTATCAGTGGTTATGATTAAAAAATAAATAAATCAGCATCGAGCAACACTGGATGGATTCTCATCTATTTGTGATCTCACAAATGCCAAAAGAAGGCAGGGTTAGTCCATGTGCACTCTGACAGCAACAGATGTAATGTGTGCACATTTAAAGGAAGGAAGAGAAAGAGTCTTTTTTTCAGGGGAGTCCAGGCCAAAAACTGAAATCATTTTTTCCGCTTGTGTTTGCAGCCAGCTCCACAAGATGATGTTGTCTGCGTGACCAAGGAAGCTGTTCAGGACAAAAATGCTGTCAGGTTGAAGCTGAAGTCCAACTCCAACTGTGTAAGTTTACCGCATACATTTTATGACGCTTTCAAATGCTCTTTGACAGACGGCAATAAATCTGCACATTCCTGTACAGTAGTAGGTAAACTATACATCTAGTATTTGTTATCAGGTGGAGAGAGATATCTGCTAATGCATTCAGAGGGAGAGGTTCTCAATGGGTGGGCCGGCTGCTGCATAGAGCATGGAGATGCCCAGGGCAGCAGTGTGGGAGTGGAGCGTGGGTGTGTTAGTGTTATTTCTTTACAATAGCAGCTTTGAGGTCTCCGGAATCACAGCGTCGGCAAGGTGGTCCAAAACCACTAGCTATGATTTCAGCTGGGCTCTACCTCTGTTTGCAGCAAAGCCAAGAACTCACTACAACATGTACCATCGCATCTGAGCTTTGATCTATTATGTTTAGCATAATAGATCAGCACAAGTCCTGTGTTTTGGAGTGATGTGAAAATGCAAAGAAAGAATTCAAACATAGATTTGTTTTGTTTCATTTGTCGTAAAAGATACGTTGATTTTTGTAAGAGATTATCAATGAGCAAAATAGTTGGTTTTAAGGCAAAGCTCTAACAGCAGATCAATAGTTAACCTAGTTCGTTCCAGCAGGTGGATCTAAAGATCACTGATCATATTTATAACAAACCATCACAAGATTTGTGGCTGATGTGTGCATTATCTCCTTTTCTGTGTGTGTACAGAAAACATCCAATTTTTTATTAGTTAATATTGAGATCCCATCTACAACATTCCTAATCACCACATTCATGTTTCTTGCCCCTTCAGGAAGACACCAAGACAAAGATTCAGAGTGTGCTTGAGGAGCTGTGTGGTGAGGACTGTAAACTCCAGCTGTACCAAGAGGACAACTCAGACCAGATCCTTGTGGCAGGTGACTATGTGGAAGGTGAGTGCATCGCTTTCGTATTTGTGTGACACGCGCAAAGCGGCTCTCAAACTGTGGGATGGACAAAACTCTCAATTTTACGCAATGGTTAGTTTTGATCTGGTTTGGGTTTTGTTTTGAATCAGAGTTTTATCATTTATTTTGATTCTTTATTCTTCATGTATTTTAAATATCATGTTTATCATTCATGTCTCCATTTCAGCTGATGTTGGTGGTATGGCCAACAAGTTCAACAATGACAACATCAAAGATAAGGTAAGTTGAAAAAAAACAATCAATTGGTGCATTTAGTTACAGTCACTTGTCGAATGATAAACCGTATTATTCCTTTATGAAGATGAGTGCTGTCGGCGTGTTCTTTATTATATGGAACAGAAGACAGAGGCTCGATCGATTAAAATCAATCATCGTTTTATTCCCTCATAATACAATCTTAAAAACACAAGTTATCTGAGCTCTGCCCTAGCAGCATGTTGGTCGGCCAGCGGGAGAGAGAGAGCACTTCCTGTGTTCGAGCCATTTAAAGGAACAGGAAGGAGTAGGCGTGTCCTTGTCGTTGAACCAATCAGAGTTCTTGGAATGTTGTCGTCACTTCCTCTGCACAATCTGACTCCACCTATTATATTGTATGCATTATCCTCCAGACCCAGTACTTTTCCACAGAGAACAATAAGACCATAAAAAGGAATGTCACACCCGGTTGTAGTCAGGCTTCAAACCCCAGTTTCAAATGAACCTTAAAGCACAGGTCACATCAACACAGTTTTATATATAATCACTAAAGCCTAGTATGATAAAAAAAAAATATGTATAGAAATATTTCCACAGTGCTCATACAACAAAGCAAGAAATAAAATAAAAAATGTTGTGAGGAACATCTCAGCTGCACCTTGGCCACAGTCCTGGTTTGTGGGTGTTGCCTGCTCCACCCTGGACTCCTTTCATCTGTGTTACACAACCTCCACACGCACCTACTCTCATCAGCAGTTTACAGATGTTTTCTATTTTGTTGAGCCCATTTAATTATAAAGCAGCTTTGGAAAATTAGAAAGTATTGCCAATTTTATTCTGAGATTATAAATACTGCCTAATGATGCACATTTAGGATATTTTATTTCAAAACCAACATATTATTTTTATATTGCACTTGCACCGTGATGCACCAAACCGTTACACTCCTAATAAAGACAAATTATTTAGGAACATGATTGGTTAAGTCTTAAGTTTCTAATAGTAAAACACTTTTCTTTTTGTCTTGTTTTGCATTAGACAGATGTGGAGGAGGCGGCTCCTCGCTGGGGAAAGAGCTCGAAGTTAGTCCTTGTGTCGGTACTGCTGGCTGGTCTGCTGTTGGCTGCTCTGTTGGTGGCCGGATACTACCTCAAAACACACCGCAAAAACTCCAAAGGCGTACGACTGGTGAGTCCACAATGTTTAGATTTACGGAAAATGACAGTAATTTTTCAAGCGCACACTGTTGCTCTTTTAATTCGTCAATCCCAGGTGAACACATATTATATATAAATTACAGTTCGGCCAAACACAGCCCATTTTAAACAAAAAAGGATGTAAACACAATAGTCCTTCCTTACAGAGAACAATTTGTTTGCTTAACACAAGCCCATATGAATTTGAGGTCAAACGGTGATCTTCAGTCAGTTTCTGACTGAAACAGAGGCTGTGCCCTCGGAGCACATTTAGACAGGCCTCTGCGGTTTCAGTGGGCCGCAGATGGCTCTGTTTTCATCGTGACATCATTTCCATAAGAGTTAGCATGTGTGGCGCCACCCATGTTTGTGCAACATGTTTGGTGATTATTGACAAAGTGCTCTGACACAGGCCTCAACTATTTGTGATAATGGCTCACAATCAGAAAGTGCGTTTTTGATACTGTATGAAGGCCGGCCTGTGTTTCATTTACTTCACTGCAGTTAAAGTTTCAGCACCGCCCTTCTGAGCATGCACAGCTGAAGCCAATAAAAGTCATTCACCAAAAATGTGTTTGTTTTCAAACAAGAGCCACAAAACAAACCCACCTTCTTGTGTTTGACTGTTACATTTGAACAGTCATTTGCAGTCATTAACCCCTGTCTGTATCATATGACTCTTTTATTGTTTGCACTGTTTTGTATTTGTATTTAACCTGTATAGTGTAGTGACTGTGTCCTACTTTGTATTTTATTGCACTGACCATAATGTTTTATTGTCTTAGGGAGACTATTTACATCTGTCCAGGGACTACGGATGAAAAATAGCCTTTTGGCTAATTCCGGTGCATTTACAGAAATGTTGATTAATGTACACTGTCCCTGTCAAATAAATAAATAAATAAATAAATAACAGATGACCTGTCGCCCATGGCTCCACATAAACGCCTGGGCCGATTTTAAAAAGAGATTACATTGTTTCACAATGCCATAAATCCGCATAAACATAAATAACACATCTGGTATGAAGAGATTATAAAGCTTTGGGCTAAATTAGCTGTAAAAAGAATTGAGGGTAGTAGTTCATCTTACAATAATGGATAGGAAAAATGAATGTGCACTGTAAATAACTTTACAGGCATAACCGGATCAGGAACACATGCAGAAGTCATTTTCGGTGAACACATACACAGTTGTCAGACACGCGTCGTCTTCCCAATTAAATTCAAAATGATAGTTACATTTTTTAAACTGACAGACTCATGAACTATTGTTATTGTATCAATTTAGGCTGAGTCCTTCCAGGTGGATGAGGAGAACCAGGCCAACACGCTTGTCTCTGTGGCCCTCTGCCTCAGGAGCACCTGGACAAGCCCACGGTGAACGGAGAGTCCCCCCTCCAGAGAACGGCACAAGTCCCGCCCCCACCACCAACGGACACTCTGCCAATCAGACCCCAGATGCCGATACGGAGATGTGAAAATCGACAAGATGTACTTCCCGATACACCCGAAACCCTGTCTACTGTCACCCCTGTGACCACATCCCTCTTCTGCCTCATTGACTGTCCGCACACTGAGAAGACATCACTATACCCAAACTTGACTCCTCAAGCAACCAACCGGGAACAACAGAATATATGACATTGCCGTTAATGTGAAAAGCATGGGAACACTGACTTTTGGGGCACCAAAACCTCGTATGAGACTGAAAAATGACTGCCCTCAATTCTGTGTAAGTGTAGTCGCATTGTTTTAATGTAAAAAAAGGAAAGGAAAGAAAGGAAAAAACAGGAAAAGCGGCGGTAAATGAAATGCTCCATAAAATACAGTTATGGTGATTGTATTGTTGTAAAAGGGACTGACACTCACTACTTGTTTTTGTATTTTTGTATAATTAATTGCTTAGATATCTGTTTTTTGTCAAGTTTCCTACGTATGTCGCAAACAATAAAGGTGTGTCTGTATAACTGTATGTGAAGGGACCTACACAGCCTTTTTTTTTTTTTTACATTTTCATTTATTTTTTCTCACTGTTTTTGGATTTAATTTGAATGTAGGAACTTCAAGTCAAACCAAAACTTTGCATCACTAAGTTGATTGGGTAAGAACTTTTTTTAAAGTCTGTTGTTTGGCAATGGAAGAAATTTAGAAACATAATTGGAGTATGAACTCAAAATAAAGACATGCGGTCCAAGGGCAGATTATTTTGTATCTCATGTTAATTATGAACATAATTCTGGCCTCTTATTCTGACCTGATTTATAGTTCATTCTGACATTTGAATCATCTACACTGTGTAAAGTGCTTTAGGCGGCTTATGTCATGTGAAAAGCGCTTTACAAATAAGCTTCCCTTCCATTAATGATCTTAGCGTTACATTGGTATGGCTAAATAAATGTCTTCTCCATTTGACCAGTCCTTCATTAGATTCAAAGTCAGATCGCAAGCTTGAATTTGATGGGAAATAAGCACATAGCCACATTGTTTAGAAGTTAATAACGTCTTGCCACAAGATGTTACTAACATGCTGCTTATAATTAGGTATAGATGCTGACATCAAAATAAGGCATTTGGAAGAAAACCTTTGACAACTGCAGTAAAAGAAAATCTGCATCTTCATGGAGTAGTCTGGAGAGGCTAGCCCGCTCACATTAAAATGTTTTTCTTGTGTGGTATTTGCAACCAATAAACTCACCCTTATGAAATTAATGTTTGTATTTTATTATATTTAAAATGTGGCTTCAAAAAGGACATTATAAAACAAACAAAGACATATAGGTTTTTCTATGTTGCACATTTAAATATACAAAATATATATCTATATACTTCCACTGACAATTGCTGAATTAATAATTGTATAGGATATAGCTTTAAAGAGAATAATCTATCAATATTTCTTTGTATGATGCACAAATATAATCGTCAAATGTGTAAAGTGTAGGTGCAAGCTTATAGTGGTACATTCAGCCTAACCTTCTAAGCCCTGCTGTTATCCCACAGACACTACAGCTCAGTGTACAGAGTGAGAGTTAGTGAGCGGCGGACAGACGCTGCAGAGGTCAGCAGCACACAGTCCAGATAACAACTCAACAATAACTCTGACCACAGCCATATCAGGGGATTACATCTCCAACAACAAACACCATGCCACTGCCCTTCAAATGATGACAAATCCATTTGATAGGCCAGATTTTGAAGTATTGTATATCTAGGCTGTGTATTTGTTGTGCTGACTTGAGCAGTTTTAATAACAAATGTGATTCCCTTGCACCAAAAGAACTTCTGTGTTCATTTATTGAGCCTACAGCTATTCAGTTTCTCGAAATGATGACAAATGTCTTGGAGATGGTAAGAGTCATCGGTGTACTGTAACCTATCTCCCTCTACTGGTGGTAAATTGTAAGGTCAACGAAGATCAAGTTATGACTTCATCTGGAGTTGGAGCAGAAGATGACTTAACCTCAGGCTCAGTGATTGTGTTTTGGTCTCCAGTAGTTGGAACAGTTTGTCTTTACACATTTTTTTTCGTCTTCGTCCCACGCCCCCACTATGGAGGAGGCACTTACAGGAAACACTGAGGAGGTGTGGCTCTCCGAGTGAGTGCAGGAGCACTGTGGAGCACCATCATCAGCATAGTGTTCAGGATTGTGGTTGTTCTAAATACATCTTAACGTCAATGAAGAGGGGGAGAAAGGGGACTTCAGTTAAGAAAGCCTTAATGTTAAATCCGCTTTGGTCCACACAGATGAGCCAATTCCAAAGATCCTTCAAAACAAAAAACGGCATATAGTGCTTTAAGTCTGATTTCCAAACTAATACATTAACGCCACTGTGATTTAGACTTCATATTTCAAAAGGGCCTTGTTTTGTTGCAACGTGAATATATCACCCTCTGCTGAGACAAAATGGCACTGCAGGTTTTGCTTTGTCATCCCACAAATAAAGTTACAAAACAAGGAGCTGGCTGCCTTGTTTCCGTAATTACATCTTTTAATCGATATCAAAGCCTAAATGCATGCAAACAAAAAAGTGTTTAAATAACTGGCACACTCAAATAAAACAACAGGCCAAAGGATAGGCAGACGTTTTATATGGGGCATTTAAAGTATTTGTTATGTTGTCAGAGGCAGGTAGTGCTCAATGCTACCTGCAATACTCGAGTACATTTTGAAGTAACTGGACTTCTAAGAGTAGTTTTATCATACAATACATTTTACATCTACTTATTATTATTGTTATTATTGTTATTATTATTATTGTTATTATTATTATTATTATTATTATTATTATTATTATATATTAATATAATTATTATTATCATAATGAAGTCTATCTGTACTTCTACTTGGGTAAAAGAAAATCATAAAATAGGACTACTTGCTCCACTGTGAGTAAATCTTTTAAGTGGCAAAAGCCTTATGTTAAAAAACGAATTATAAAACTATGTAGTTTGTGCTTTGTGTAATTTAATCTTCAGAATTATTTCTTTTGTACAACTTTATAGCATTTTCCTTGAAAATATTGATTGATTGATTGATTGATTGATTGATTGATTGATTAATTGATTAATTGATTGATTGATTATCACATAATTTTATGTTTTGTTTCTCATTACTAATGTTATGTATTCATTTATTTATTTGATAGGGACAAGTATGAACAAACAACATGTACCACACTACAACATTTATAGCTAAGGCTAAATAATAAGAAAAAGAATGAAGAAAAAGAAGAAGAAGAAGAAGAAGAAGAAGAAGAAGAAGAAGAAGAAGAAGAAGAAGAAGAAGAAGAAGAAGAAGAACAATCACAGTGTGTCAGTCGATGAAAAGATTAAATTAATTGGTTTGTAGAAATTGTATTTTTGATGACAACTGTAACATAAATGTCCTCCACGCCATTAATAATGTTATATTACATTATTTTATTTTATTTTTCAGCCAATTTCACCAGCCCCTTGGTGCGTCAGTATGACTCAGTTTACGGTAAAGGGTCATAACCATGTGATTTCACCGATGTTTGTAAACATGCGTCAGCCACATGTGATTCGGGAGATGAGGAAACGCTCTTCCAGGCTCTGGCCAACCATCATCCGGGGGAGTGTCAGGGGCGGAGCGTCGGCGTTGCGCTATGGAAAATCATTAGGGATATACACTGTGACAAACGTGGCTCTGAGATTGACAACAGCAAGAAAAACACCTTGCCTGCTGGAGGGACGAGAACATGGACTTGACCACTTTGGCACCACTGACGAAACCCTGGGGCAAACGCGTAAGTTGCTTCTGTTTAATACGCCATATGGGATACAAAACTGCGTATGTTGCGTATGAGAATACCACTATGTAATTCACAGGAAGACTGGGTGAAAAGGTAAGAATAAAGCCAGAGGTTAAAAGTGTACACATAATCAACTATGGGTATAAAAGTTATGTAAGCGACTGCCAACATGGACTGAGGCGTTGTAGATAAAGGGACAGGGACTGTGTTATCCAGGGTTGTTTCATCATCGGCGTGACAACAGGTAAATTCAACTGCGTCAGCGAGAAGGACCGTGAAGCCACTTGAATCCAGAGGGAATTTCCGCTGCGAGTAAGAAACGCACGGCTCTGCCATGGCAATGTTGTTTGAACAAGGTGTGTATCTTGGCATTTGAGTGATTTTAACGTGGAAAATTAGGATGTAAACAAACATGGGGCTGTCGCTGGGCTGGCGTGTGAAGGGAGATCTCGGAATAGGATGCTGCGCAAGAGATGGATAGTGCGTAATCCTGTTGTAGGAAAGGACCATGTTACGCAGTTTGATTTCGGCGCAAATTCTAACATACCAGGCCACTTTTGTTTCACTTACAAAACGTACTTCAATCAAATTGTGCGACCTGTTTAGTTTACAAAACAAAATTAGTTTCTGTCCCTTTACTTAGAGAGAGAACACTTTGGTCTACAGTGAGTAATACGGTGGTGACGCAGCTTGTGTGGCCTAATGTTTCAAGTATAAAACATTTGCTGCGTCACTGAGACCCAGGAGCGCCTTTATAGTAATATAGTTTTGCAGTACGCACTTGATTTGGATGAAAACAACCTTGCCTTGCAGACAGGGGGAGCTGTTGAGCTATACAAAAAGGATAGTTGCTTTTCCAAACCATAATCAACTTACCCTCTAGTTTTTTTCTTTCTTTCTGATAACTATAGCTACATTGACTACAGCTATGAAAAAAAGAAAGAAAAAAAACATTTTCATGAGACTCTTAAAACAATCTTCCTATTCAAGGATCAGATTGAAATGTTAAAGTTAAAGGGGTTTTAGCATGCATCCAAAACTTTTAATGTAAAAGCAGATACTATTAGTAGGCTATTCACGAAGGCTATTTTCTCAGCTTTTGTCACACGAACACATCTACGCATTCTTAAATAACAAGTGGAGCCATCTGTACTTTTATGACTTTGTCTAAACATGATGTTACATGATGTTTTATGCCAATGTATTGTACTGTTTTGAAAATCAATTTCTTTCAGCAGGCACCAAATGGTGTGGTGTCATACCTGATGAGGTGTCTGTTGAACACAGACAAGGAACAGACTGGGGGTGGCGCTGCTGATCCCACCTGAGGAGAGAGGGATGCTCCATCTCCTGGAGCTCTGGAGGTAAGAACTGGAGTCACTGCCAGATTTGTCCAGTCACCAGGTGAATCAGCAACAGATGTCACAAATCAATCAAGCACTGGACTGAAATTTAAAGAGAGAGAGAGGCCACAATCAGTTGATGCAGTAGCCAACAATTATATTATATATATATAAGTGAAAATAAAGAATTTGTAAGTGAACATTTAGCCAGCAGCTATAACGGGATTTATATAATAACAATAACAATGTAACAATCAATCAAATAGAAACAGTAAAATTATTGGTAAATCCTGTTAATTTCTGTACAATTAACTATTTTTGTCAATGATTGATGGTATATGGACAGAGTGCAATTATTTTGCGAAAACATGCCATGTGACTCATTAAAAGAGCTGCACCTAAGCAAGGTAACTTATCCTTTATTTATTTATCAATTCATTCATTTATTCCTTAATTGATTGATTGATTCAAATAATTAATTTAAAGCAATTGTAATTGTGTATTGAGCATGTAGCTCATTACTCACATCAACAGCACAAGCTCTTCACTGAAAGCATTTCAATGTTGGCTATAACTATAACCATCTCTCAAGTTTCACATCACAGTTTTTTTTTAAAGTGACTTTTAGGAATGCTAAAGTGCTTACAGACTAACACGTCCTCTTCTGCGGAAAGTATTTATTGTGTTGTCTGTGGATGAAGAGAACAAGTGACCTACTTACAAAACAAGGAAACATGACCTCAATAGTTACTGTATTTTGCCACTTTTCAGGGAGAGGTCCTGTCTCTCAAGTCAAACAAACAGAACATACTTTTAACCAATTGCCCTATTTCACAATTATATATATATATATATATATATATATATATATATATATAATCAATCTTTCAAAACATATATAACAATATAGGTGAAGCTGCTCTCAGTGCCTTTTCCTAACCTCCTACACAGAGATTATGAGGCAGGAGGTGGCAGCAAGCTAAGAGTTGATGCTGCTAAAATTAACCGCGAGCTCTGCCGGCCTTTAGGATGGTGATGTATTAATAGACAAGTGTGAACCAGCATTCATTTGCAGGTACAGTATCATTAGCAGGCACATTCTTAACAGGCCGCAAAGAAGATACACTTGTAGTATTGGATTGTTTGTCTACACAGAGATACTGAATAGTATTACATAACATTACAGCTGACAAAAGGCTTACTGTTAAGACGTGGCATCAATTACTGCGGATTTTAATTTAAAAAAACAGATAGACAGACAGACAGACAGACAGACACTTTATTAATCCCCACACGGGGAAATTCAGTTTTCTTTCAGTAGCAAACAATGGATAAAAAGACAATAGCTATATAAATATTTAAATACAGCCACATCTCCTTTTGTTCTCAAAACCTTTGTTCTCATTTTAATATTTAAGAAAGATTGTACAAATATTTTATAAATCATAGTTTGTGTAAAGTAAATGTTTTCACACTTACAGTTACTTACAAATATTATAGGAGGTGTATTTACTGTCACATTTTGATTAATTAGGAGCTCTAAACTTTAAGGATTAAGCACTGCCCCTTAAACTTGTGCACACAAGCTCAGAGGCCCCTCCTGTTCTACATATTGTTTGAATGTGATACAAACACTAGAGGTCACTGTACATCACAGAACTTGAACTGAACCAGCACATTGTCTCACTGTCTTGTCAAGTGTGAGGCAGCTATAACAGACTGAGAACTGAACTGGCAAATTGCAAACTAAGTAGTCCAAATCTTTTGCAAAATAAATGTACTTACCTTCAGCCAAGTGATTAATAAGGATGAATGACAGGATTTATGTCAAAATGAAAGTACATGTGTTTGTGACCCGGTAGCACCCATCATACAGTAGTCTCTTTCCATCCACATGAGATGCAGATTAAGAAGTGACATTTAAAATTGTGCTCAAAAGACTGTTGACTCACAGTGCAATGGATTAGACCTATGTCACCTTTGCCCATCAGCAGCGCAGCAGTGAGTGAGATAGTGACAGGGCAGGTTAGAGCCAGTCTTAATGCCAGCTCCACAAATAGCACAGCAGCTTTCCTCAGCAGTTGTTTCACCTCTAGTAGATATAAACAAAAGTGGATTTTTTGTTGACAAAGCAGATTCAATACAGAGTGAATAGCCAAACAAAGGATTAATAGTGATGACTGTGTAATATCACACGTTTCTCAACCAGCAGTAAAGGGACTAGAAGTACACAAAAACAAAGATGACAACTATTTGAATATTGATGTTTATTTGCCGTTAGTTTTATAATTTTTATTATTTACTTATTTTATGTATTTATTATTTAGAGTCAGGAGGAAGGGCATCTGCCATAAAGGATATACCAAAACAATATGCGAATCTTTGCACATGAGGCTTGATAGCGGCGTGATGAAATAACTGTGACCAGGAATTTGGATTAACTAAATCTGTGTGTCGCTAATTATATTTTTGGTTACTTGCAGATGGAGATATATCCACTGATTTTTGCAGGATCACTCCTCATCCTCCCCAGGGAACCGGTTTCAGACGGTGTTTTAGAGTACACAATCCATCTAGCACCATTTGAAATCGGTGTTCTTGAGTGGGATCAGTCTTCTGGGCAGCACGCGGACAGGCGGGTAATACTGTGCCAAAAGATGCTCCAAATGTATCCCAACAGTATGCTCTTGGCAAAATATTTCACCAAGTCAACATTTCGGAGCAGTCCAGACCAGTGGCTCACCCTCTAGCCAAGGCTGACCGTTTTCCTCTGGTGTTCAGAGTTGCCATCATGTCTAGCACCATTTGAAATCGGTTACAATGTGGGGGGAATATCAACAGCACAATACAGCTGCACTTACTGAACAACATCACTAGATGGCGCCTATGAACTGCCAGCTACAAAGGAGAACCCTAATCAGAAATGTGAACGTCGTCACTTACCTCTACACTTTATTCTTTGAAGAATAGATGATGTCTTACTTTTTGTAATTTATAGTAACAGCACATTCTTTTACTGTCTGGGTCTTGAAAGGAAAGTCAGTAAACGCAGCAGTCAATTAAGCCACATGAACTCATTCTAATTGCTGCCTGTCACCTTTTGCACCTCTTCTGACAAGAGTCTTAGAGTATGTAATAGTTTAATATGCACCTGGCTGTTGGAGTCACACTTAATTACACTGAACGCTGACTGAAAAAAGGACCACGAATTAGCATTAGGAAAGGCCAAACTGTCATGACTGTTATGGCTTCGCAATGCACCTGGCTGAACCGCATTAATATATTGTGACTTATTATAAATCATCATCAAGTCTTAATGAAGATGAATGAATGTTTAAATGGGGTGAACACTCTGGAACTCCCATAGTTCAAGAACCAGGAAATGCTTTCTTTAAGTCTTACTAATGTCATCATAGCCGGAAAATCTATATAGCCAGAAATGACAGAATATGGTGGGATATAATACAGTCGGGATGAAGATTATAAAGTGGCAGGCTTGACAGATAGACATGCTTTAGACAAGTAAATTATTCAGTCTCATGTTCCTTTGCCATGGGGAATTAAAGAGTCAGTAGTGTCTCATCATCTCAACATCTATACTCTTCTCTAAGGATGACATTGAGACATGTCAAACACCGATTCAATGATCTTAAGGGCAGGCGAGCATGTTATTTGCTGCCTATGTGCTGTGATTTGAATTGGCTTTATTCCAGATGCCCAGAATGTATTTATTAAACTTAAGATACGGCAGAGTCACAGTCAAATCAACACATACAATTTTTCACAACAGGTGCATTAGAATTTCCGGTCCAGGCAGTATTCTGTTAGGCGCTGCTCAGAACTACATGAGATGTCTGTTTTTGGTGCTGAACACAGAATACTTGTGTGTAGACCGCCTGTACAAATGCCAAAATATCTGCTTTACAAAGTGATTTATAAAAGCTTTAAACATGGGGTATATGGCTTTAAATATTGCCCGAGGAGTCTTTAAAAAAATATACCAAGACAATAATTTTGTTCTTTATAATAGTTTTTAGATTATTTCCGATTATGTCAGTAAACGTAATTATACATGAGCCTCTTGGCATGTACAGTTGTGCTCAAAAGTTGACATACCCTGGACAATGTTTTGACTATTGTTCAGAGAATATAACTCATAGTTAGTGGTTGTGTGAAGCCATGTTGGGCCCCTGACAGACCCTTGCATCTTTCATCCAGTGCTGTACTGATGTTTCTGATTTCTGAGTCATGAGGATCTGCAAGAAAAGGTAGTTGAACTGAATAAAATGGGAAAGGGTTATAAAAAAGATATCTAAGGTACCGAGAGCATCAGTCAGCAGTGTTTAAACTCTTAGTGGAAACGGCAGGATTCTGTTGGAACCAAACCACAGTCAGGTCGACCAAAAAAAATTCAGCAACAACTGCCAGGAAAATTGTGGATGAAAAGAAAACCCAAGAGATAACTTCAGCTGACATACAGGAACGTTTTGTAGCTGTTTCAAGATGCACAATAAGGAGGCACTTTGTTGAAAAATGGGCTGCATGGCCAAGTTGGCAAAAAAATGCCACAAAGTATCTGCTTACAATATGCCAAACAGAGAGAAGCCTCAACATGTCTGAAACAATGTCATTTGGAATGATGAACCCAAAATAGAACCTTTTGGCCATAACCATAAAGGTTACATTTGGAGGAGTCAACCAGGTCTATGATGAAAGTGCACCATTCTTACAGTGAAACACAGAGGTGGATCACTGATGTTTTTGGGATGTGTGAGCTACAGGAAACTTGGTGAAATTGATTTAGGAGTAGTAGTTTATTTTCTTCGGTCATTATAAACATTATAAACACATGTCACACGTTTTTGTGACATGTGTTATCTTGTACATAATACAATAATATTTGTATTATCTTGTACATAATACAATAAGAAAACATGTACTTTAAGTATGTTAAGTGCTAAATGATGCCTGACCGAAAGGGTTTAGGGCAGGGGTCAATGTGGTGCCTGCTGGCCCCCAGGTGCCCTTTGGGGCATGTCCAGTAGCCCTTGAGACTTTTTCTTAGGTGTAAAACACTGCATTTTCTTGAATCTGATTCTTAAAAATACAGTTATTTCTGTTCTTGTGTCTCTGTACAAGTTTAAAATAAAGCTATTTTGATATAATATGGGGTCAATATCATATAAGTAAACAGTGTACTTTTAAGTCTTTAGGATTTGTTTTTAACTAGCTCTCGAACAACTTAATGCTATTGAAGTAGCCCTCGGCTGAAAGAAGGTTGGTGACCCCTGGTTAAGGCTGAAGTTGAGACCTATAATGCCTAACCAGGATTCAGGATGAATGCATTAAAGAATACTGGAGGAAAAGTGTCACTATCAGCCTGGAGGCTGCGCATGGGACGCACTTGGACGTTCCAACATGACAACGATCCAAAGCTCAAGGCTGCAGCAGAATAAAGTGAAGGTTCTGGAGTGGCCATCTCAGTCTCCTGACCTCAATATCTTTGGGCCACTCTGAGGAGATCTCAAACGTGCAGTTCATGCAAGACAGCCCAGGAATTTACAGGAACTAAAGGCTTATTGCAAAAAAGAATGGCCAGTTTTACCATCTGAAGAAATAAAGAGGCACATCCACAATTACAAAAGAATCCAAGCTGTCATTGATGTCAAATGGGGAAATACGCAGTATTAAGAACTGTGGTGTGTAAACTTTTGATCAGGGTCATTTTGGCAGTTTCTTTTGCCATTATGATATAAAAAGAATAAATTCAGTTGTTTGACCATAACTTCACACAACCACTAACTATGAGTGAAACTTTTGGTTTTGTCATTCATATTCTCTGAAAAATGCCCCAAAAAATAAAAAATTCTGCCAGGGTATGTAAACTTATGAGCACAACTGTATATTTTGTATGGTCATATTTTAATAGGTGCCCCTTTCTCCAAACACAAAACAAAATATAAAGTATAAAAGATGGTCTGATCCCTCCTGGAACCGCACCTTAACGTGGTGGAAGAGTTTGAGCACTCGAATGATCCTAGCAGCTAAGTTGACGGGGGCTTCGTGCCCCTGGTAGGGTCTCCCATGGCAAACAGGTCCTAGGTGACGGGTCAGACAAAGAGCGGTTCAGAAGCCCCTTATGAGAGACCAACAGGCCCAGTTAGAACATGAGGCCGTCCTTCTGTGGACCCACCACCTGCAGGAGGAGCCATAGGGGGTGGTGCAATGTGATTTGGGCAGCTCCAACAGCTGGAAGAAAATGGATGGATGGATAAAAGATGGTCTGATGTGCAATTTACAATTTAACTTCAAGCCACACAGGCAGGTCATGTTTTAACAGAAAAATCAAAGTTACATTTATTACATATATTACATACATTACATTTCTTTGGAGGATCCCTCGTTGCCATATTGTTGTCATATTTTACGTTTTTCAGGAGAATTGAAAATAAAAATGTGGGGATCGCCATAGAGGTAACTTTGTGAGATTTTTGAAAGTGTTTCTGTTGATTGAAGACATTGCCAATAATAATTAAGGATTAAATCCGTGTTTTAAAGAAAAATCTTAAACCTGGCTACAAGGTGACTTGAGCAATAACATACTTGGTGGCTGTCAATAAGCATGCACCATTTCAAGCGGGTGATATACAAATATGTAACTACTTATAGCTACACCAATATATTATGTATTTATTTCTAACATACGTAAAGTATAGAAAGTTCCATAACCTGTCAGATGAATATGTGATGAAACATACTGTGCGATGTCTTTGAAAGGAAAACCTCAGCAGACGTATCCTCTATAAGCAGGCTCTAAAAGTGGAAGTATGCCTGATTCATGAACATCACTGTAGGCTTTAACTCTGTGACTAGAAATGCATTTATAAACAGAAACGTTTCCATATGAACGAAAACAAGCATCACTCAGAACCATCCTCTTTCCTCAGAAGAAGTGACTCATTGGGAGTGCCCAGAGGCTGTTGCAATCTCCACAAAACGTCATCGATTTTCTCTTCCCTGCAGCTCTTGTGGTAACCGTGACTGGCACATTCATGCAACTTTCCTTTGCCCTCAGCACATGTGGGAGTGCCGTCCTTGTTTGGTTTGGTGAATGGTACTAAGTAGTTTCCACATAATCTGATTCATATCTGTGACTCAATAGTAGTAAGAGCAGAAGCTTTGGTTTTGAGAACATCTCTAATTAAAAACAAAACAAACTCTATGTTTATTGTCCTTCTAACCATCTAAAGAAAGCCATGGTATCAGTGGTACACATACCAGAGTTTGAGAACCACTATATACAGTAAGAGGCATTTAACGCAGTCAGATGTTAAACATTAACTTTACTAGCACTCTGTTGTAGGTGCCATACACACTAAACATCTGTTGCTCACTGCATTCAAGTCCCTGTGGGAAGCATTTACACTGCGTCAGTCAAACCAAGTCTTGAGTTTCTCGGTCCACTACTCTCAAGACAATGTAAGAATCAGGGACAACTTTGATCATGACTATTTGGATGTCTATATTGTCACTCACACTGTTAAGAATTCTCCGTCTTGTAATTATAATTTCAAAGAACTTCCTTTACAGAGAGGCAAAAGACTGGAGTTGTTGACAGTAGGATGTCTTCAAAAAAGAGCATGACAAAGAAGGGTTAGAGAAATGGACAGACAGTGACTGACTCCAATGGAGGAAAAGAAAGACCTATGTTAACAATTGCTGCTAATGATATAGAACCAGGACTGTACACTTGTTTTATTGCACGGGTCAAAGAGGAAAGAAAATAACTGTGATAATAATACCCACATTTTTTCTTTCTTTCTTACTTCTTCATTCTTGTTTGAGTATTTTTAGAATACTCTTTAACTTAGTTGGCCTACACAAACAGAGCACACCCTGGTTTATTGGAGACCAATGGTTACTGGCATGCAATGCTCTAGCACCTGTGTTGTTTTATCACACCCATATAGTCATTAATCATGTCAATCCAAAGTACAACACAGACAACGGTGCAGGAGACCGGCAATGATAGAAATAGTTATAGTTTTAAATGTAAGGGTTGTTATAAATTTGACTGTGTGTTTGGTATCTGGGAAGTATGAGCTGACTTTGTATGTTTTTAAAAAGATTAAGATCACAATGTGGGACCTTCTGTGGTGCTGGTATTATTCCAGGAACATCTTTTCTGTCTTCCATCTTAGCTGTGAGTGTGTGGGTTCATACGACTTTTAGAGCACTTTCAAATTGCCAGCAAATGAGATTTATTCTGAAAATGTGAACTGTATTAGGGTAAGTTATTCCATAAATGGTGGCACCGTAGCGCAGTGTTTAGTGCTCGTGCTTCAAAATCATGTACAATAGGCCAGGATGAATGAGAGTGTGTTTGAGAGTGCGCATGGGGGACGACGGATGGAAATTGGCCCAAAGCTACAATCCGGTGTTGTGTGTTTACATGCATGAGACCCATGTGTGTTCATTAACATGCACTGTCCCGACCAAATAAACCAATAAATAAATATACTGGGTTAAGGATAGCGGCTCAAGAAAAATGTATACAGTATATACCACAATGCATAAACATAGAAGGTCTTTATTGCCTAAACCCAGAGGTGGGTAAGGAACCACTTACATTTACAAGTAATGGAAAAACGTTTTGAAGAAACTTAAAGGAACAGGCCACCGTTTTTACATACTAAGATATGTTCTTACCTAAGCTTAGACGAGTTGATGCGTACCTGTCTGGTCTTTGTGCGTGCGCTCAGTCACGCAAAACGACCAAAGATGTTGTTAATATTTGGCCTCTCCCATGCAGCATATTCCCATAGCTCCAAACGGGGTGAAGTTAGAAGCGACCAAGCCCTTCCACGGGTACGCACAAAGACAGGTGCGTATCAACTCGTCTAAGTTCAGGTAAGTACATATCTCAGTATGGAAAAATGGCCTGTTCCTTTAACTTTTCAGAATAGTTTGAAGCACTTTTTACTTCTACTTGGGCAAAATACTTTTGAATTAAGAGTATTTGAGTAAAACATGTGGTACTCTTTCCAATGCGAGTACCTTTATTAGAGGCAAAAGCTTCATGTTGACATAAGAAAAGGCAATTAAAATATGATTTCATTGAAGTTCTATAAGGCTTTCTCTTATGTATGTTAGAAGTCACATCCACATGCACACACCCAGACACCGACCCTCACCTTTTAACCATTGATAAGGATGGAAGTGCTGCATAAGCATGAAACAGTCTCTCGTGTTTCATAAAGGCATCAACACTTCCACCGCCATCTTCCTCCTAAACAGCACAGGCAATGGAAAACATGTGCGTGATCAGGAAAAATCTGTCTCCAGTTCCCCATAAATCTATTTACTGTTGTTCACACTGTCACGCCATGCTTTGCACATGGTAAGGAAAATCAAGCCTTGTATTTATTTCAGAGAGCACACTTTGTCGAAATCTATTTTATCAGTTCATTTCCTACAGTGAGGTCATATCCTGAGAGGGGACTAGTCATATCCAGAGAGGGGACTTGTAATACTTTTGAGATATTCCGGTGTCAAACTGTTCCGTCTATAAGCATCATTATCATGGTATGATTTCTAGTTGTTATCTCTGGTGTGTGTAAAAAGCCATGGGAATGAGCATCTGAAGTGAACTGAGGAGAAGGCTCTTTGTTAGGAGGGGTCAACAGCAGTGGGCAGTTCACATAGCAGCCGTGTTGTCTGGGCTGTGAGAAAGGCCCTCCCTGTACCAGGCCTAATGTTCTGTGTGTCCAGGAAATTAAGACAAGTGACTTTAAGTGATGATCAAAGCTCTTTGTGGATACTCCCTGCTGCCTAATTCATAGCTTGGTATTTGGTTTACTATTTGATAGTTCTAAGATAAAAAAAAAACTTGCTATTATCACTAGTGTCAATATGTTTTATATATTACTACTAGGCCTACTACTGCTGCTGTTGTTTATATAACATTACATGCAGGAAACTTTACTATTGCTATAGTCATATATATTAACTATAAAACTACCAGTAATGATTAACCATAAGATGTTTGTAGTGGGAAGTCAGTGTGTGTTCCTTTGATTATGCTGCAGGCACTGTACAGTGCGCCCACTTTAATAAGAGCCTTTGTACTTCATCCTATTACTCTCTGCCAGGAGGATGACCTGTCTGCCTGCTGCCATCACCAACAAAGACTTCTCTACAGCGAAGCACAGACAGGCTTCAAAGTACCGTCTGAACAAAATTGGAGGCTTAGACCTCTGCCAAGGCAGTGACATGTGTATCTAACAATTGCCATTCTCAAATCCAATATATAGTGTGTATCTTCTTTTTTTGGTTTATTAGGATACACAATTTACAGTACGATAGCTATAATGAAACATTTGTTCATCTTGTTATTGGGGAGTCTGTATCTTATGACCTTAACATAATAATGATAATATAATACAATAAACTATACTTATCTCATGATCTAGTATTAGTATTTTCTGACAAAAAAGGTAATTCTATATCTTTTGTCGTATTTTTGTCATCAAGTATTTTGCCAACTTTTCCACATGATCAAAAACAAAACAAAAGACGTCCCTAATGTCTTCCTATTGTTGACGCCTGGCATGTTTTTTCCACATGAAAAATGCTTCCTATTAGATGTAGTCACAGTGTAGACCCACACAATACAGCAAAGCCAGAGAGAATGTGAAGAATGTGGCAGATAGTATCTTTATGTCTTGCTGTGCGCCAAGTCAATTCACCACATTGTGTGCTTTCTGAATTGGGCTTTTCATGTTGGCAGCCATTAAATGGGCACACATCGCCCGGGTCTCTAAAGCTAAACAGTTTTTAAGTCAAACTACTTGTGGTTTGTTCATGCGCGCTACAACAGGAAAATATATTTCGAAATTAAAGATGTCTTAGCATGTAATAATGGCTCATCTACTGTCTGGGGGAAAATTGTCAGTACGTGAACAAATCTGCAAATTTCCCAACTCACATTTATCCTCATTTGCTTTATTGATACTGAATAGAAATCAGCTTAATTGTTTACTTCAATGGAGTTAATATTGTTGACTAAGTTCAGGAGCAGGACCACGCCTCAATCAATCATCCTCTGCTTACCAACCAATCCTGCATTCACCTCAACACGCCTCTAATTAACCACGAGCTATATATACTCACCAGGCCAAGCCTTCATTCCTGTCTGTTCGAAACTGTCGACCCCACCCTCCCTCCCTCTAAATCTGTTTTATTTCAGCACTGATTCTCCTGCTTCGAGGGGGGGTCTGAAGAGCTGGGCTTATCGAGACGGAGTCCCCCACCCACAGTCTCGCCCAGTTCACTCTACAATCCTTAACTCATTAAATTCTTTAATCGCACTTTGTTGTGGCGTGGTCCTTGCTAGTGA
Source organism: Neogobius melanostomus (assembly GCA_007210695.1). Taxonomy (NCBI): domain Eukaryota; kingdom Metazoa; phylum Chordata; class Actinopteri; order Gobiiformes; family Gobiidae; genus Neogobius; species Neogobius melanostomus. The sequence goes on along the minus strand of VHKM01000073.1, from coordinate 1,513,715 downwards.
AATATTATACAATTTATATAATGTACTGTATTATATAAAAAAGAATATCTGGAATTATACCACCAAATATGTAAATAATAAAAAAATAATGGAATGGAAACTCTCATATACATTACATACATTTTATCTAATTCATAAAATGTCAATTTTGCAAGCAATATTCTAATATGGCATATTGTGGAATTATTTGTTTTTTATGTTTAAGTACGCTATGGTTAATTTGACCCAGACACCTTAAACTCTGTAGACATAGATATGAGCAAGGACAGCATATGCTTTGTCTACATAGCAAGGGCTGTAACAATTATATAATACTCTGTGAATCACTTGATCTAAAAGAGAGAGATGGGAAACATACAGTACATGAGTGAGAGAGCTATGGGACAGAGCTATGGAACTCTATGTTGCCTCTCTGAATTTGTGAACTTCTGGTTGTTGCTGTATAGTCAATAAATCTGGCTCTGGACACAATCCGACACTCCAAATCCAAACTTCCACAGTATCTAAGTACTAATGAAATTGATTGAACTTTTCATCAATGTTTGAGATTGTTTGGACATAAGAATGTTTTGTAGAACATAAGACAGAGCCGCCACACTTAATTTAAAAATGTTGAGGTTCCAGTTTTATTATAAATAGGTACAAACAACTATTTACAGGCGTGTTAATAAAAATAGATACAGGTGCTTTTGGTCAGTACACTTCCATACATGTCCAGAGCAGACTGCAGACCCGCTCATCATAGTGCAATAGTCAGTGTTTGAGGGGGTTAGCCTCCACCCAAAGCCTCTGCTACAGTCAGTGGGCACAGATGCTCCTCAACAGATAAGCGCCGTTCCATTGGGTGAGCTACAACAGATAACAAGAAGTAACCGTCAGGTCAAGAGAAAACAAGAGTCTTGTTCTGGAGCAGGTTGGCGTCAATAAATACGAACAGTGTCTGTGGGTTACTTGTAAGACAATATAGATAATAGGAATTTGCTTCAATATTTCATTAATGGTTTCAAATACATTACTGCTAGTATGCGAGTATCTCCGCATCTTGTAAATAACAATACCAGATTTCTTATTGACGATATTCTAATTCATTGACGTGAACTTGCTTTTGCTACATTTGAACAAAACAGAGATTACACCAATATAGCATAACATTATGACTACTTTGTCTTTTATGCAGTATAGCAACCTTATTGTAACACCATACTTGACTTGATGTTTTCCTCAGTTTCCAAGTTTTAGTTGAGTTTTAAATCGCTAAAATAAAAGTACATTTAGTCAACTACGTCTCAACTTTAGTCAACTTGACATTACTATTCAGAGGTGGGTAGAGTAGCCCTTTTTTATTCAAGTAAGAGTAACTTTACTTTGAAATCCTTTGAATCAAGTAGGAGTCAACAGTGAAGTAAAGACTCAGGAGTAAAAAAGTACAAGGAGAAAATGCTACTACTAGTAAATGCTAAAGGGTGAAAGTCTGACCATTTCAGTAGTGACGAATTATAAGAAACAAAACCTAAAATAAAGTGAAAGTTTTTTATGTCAATTTCCCACTTTTACTCAAGAGTACAGGTAATTCTGTATAATATTTCTCAAGTAGAAGTAAATGTACTGCATGTTGGAGCTTCTCTCACATGTTTAGCATCAGTCTCTATTAAGTTGACTTGTCTACTTGTAGATTTTAGTTTTAGTCCATCAGTAACTACTTTATATTTAGTCTAAATTTTAGTCTTTGGTTCAAAACAACGGAGGAATATTTGAACAAAGTTAGACCGGTTGTGGTCATGATGTTTTGCTTGATTGGTGTTTGAACAGTAAGTATAATTTGACGTAAATTCAAAGCAACAGGCAGTAAAAGACAGATACCTGGAGGGAGCGGCCAAACTATAGATTTTGGAACGGTAATAACTCCGGCTTCAGGTCTTCTCCAGTGTCATAAGAGCTACAGTGTCATCACATAAGGAATACGTTTTACAAATGTGCGGCTGAAATTAGTAAAATGTTGCTGTTTGAATGATTTGCATAGGTCATTTTTGACAGATTTCTAAGTGCTTCTGGGGAACGATTCTGTTTCTCAGCACCAGCCAGGAAACAAAGATGTAACATGTCCAATAATGGAGTAAAAGAATATTGAAACATAGCCAGAAGTGAAAGAAAAAACTCTATTTGAGCAGTTGTCTAGTCTATTGCATTATCGATCTGTTTTGTTAGCTTGTTTAAAAGAAGGAAAAAAAATAAATATGCATACATCAGTTCGGCTTCGTACTTACCCCTTTTTCTTGAGAAGCAGCATGTGAATACACACTAGTACTGTACACACAACTGTAAACGCACAATCATTCATATATTACACTTTTGATGTTTTTGATCAAGTTAACATGTATAGATAAATTTACCTAGGAAACACACACCACGCTGATTATAACAGCCGTGTATCTGAAAAACATGAACATCTGTTATGCACCACGCTCAATACATTTGATCGTTTACGGCGACGTGGAGACTCACCGACATCTTTTTTTGTATCAACAATGTTGTCATTTTGATCTCCTGTAAGACAACACGTTAAACTGTGTGTAAAATATCACATAGGTGCACGGAATTGCGCGTGGGGCCAAGAACAGCACTGACCCCACAACAAAGGGTAAATCAAAGCCATGGAGTATATTAGTTAAACTAGAGGGAAGGGGATTTTCTACTGGTTACAAGCATTATTTTGTTTATAAAGCCTCTAGTTTATGTAATTTAACATCGAAACGTGACATGGTGTGATTATTTGCAAGTGTTCTGCAGATTCAGTCATCAGCATACTGTACATGTTTAAACAAGTTGTGACTTGCGCTTTAGATGCAAATTTTCTTTGGACCTACACCAAAGCACGTTTTGCAAAACTGTGTATTGGACAACTTTCTGACAGTTTTCTACAAGCAGTGAAAAAGAGACACATCTGGGAATTTCTTTGGAACCAGGGTAAACTCTACTCAGGGACATGTCTAGACTAGAGGATGGCCTTGACAAGCAACAACCAACTAAAACAACAAACTCTTAATGCAAGTTCACCGGAATTCTGACATTTAAGAGTTCAATTTTCAATAAAAATGTTGCTTAGAGCCTTGAAGTCATAGGCCACCCAAGTATTAATAAGTGCCACCATGTGCCACCCCAGTGAAAATGTGTTTTTAATAATAGCTATTTGTTTGCAATAATATTATATGTATTTGTATTTAAACAGATACCTTGAGAATAATACGTAGTTGGTGATAAAGTAGTTGTGGTTTTTTCTTTCCTTGTCAAAATATTGCCACCTTTGAACAGAACAAAAATGATCATTACATGTTTGTTTTAAGTGTGTTGTACTTGTCCAGCCCAGGGTGTCTTCAGATGCATGCAGTGAGCCCATAACCCAGCCTTTGAGTCCATGCGGGTGCACAGTGGTACCTCGTGCTGACAGAGAGACAGTTGGAGTGGCACTGGCTGGGACAGTGCTGTCTCTGTGACCTGAGCTTGTGTTGGTTGCGGAAACAGTAGAGGTGGCTGAGGTTTCTAGGAACATTTGGACATAACCAGCCTTTTCAGTGTCTTAGGATTACTTTGTGGGGAATAGGGACATGCTGCTGTGGTCATTTTTATCATTCAACTCTAAAGCTGCACAATATGTATAGGTTTAAAAATGGTTTAAACACATGTCACAACTACTGCTGAATATGTACTAAATATTAAAGACTACTTTTATTAAAGTGTGTCGTGCAATCAAAAGTTAACATTTGATTTATAACATACAATACTGATCTCTATAATCATGTTTGTAATGTTAAAGGGTAATGTTTAAACATGTTAAAAGGATGTATTTTCGCCCCCTACAATGTAGCATGTATTGCCTACATGCTACAGCAATGTAGAATGAGCCCAGACCACACCTGCCGCTAAAAGCCTGCTCTGTCACTCAAAAAGTTGGTATTTCGGGTCGAAATACCAACTATCTCCATCGTCATGCACAAGCTTAACATAGAGACTGCAGTTACGCATAAGACCTGATGTGGCAGTAAAGAAATGACAACTTCCATCTAGTCCCTTTAACTTTTGATTTGAATGGTACTTATCAAGTGAAGGTGTTGCTATAATGTGGAGTCAATACACTAAACATAGCTTTATCAAATCTTAAATAATCTTAGATTATTTGCCAATATTGCAATCAGCTAACACGTCATTAAGACTACATTGAGCAGTACTTTCAAATCTATAAAACATTTTGTATGCTGAAAACATATACCTTGTGTTAGAGGTGTAGTGGTTGAAGTTGGTGTAGTCGCCAGTTTAGTAGTAAATGCATCCTCTTTAGTGACACCTACAAATGAAAACATTGGGTTTGCCTCTACACGTTTTATATTTGAATGACCTAGACCTTTAAATGTGTACATGCATCCAATGTAACATGCAAAATTACATGACCAGTGAGAGTGATGGGTGACCATTAATCTGATAATGTAGAGGAAATGCAGACAGCGATGGACAATGAAGTTTATCAGTGTTAAATGGTACATGAATAGCAGACACGCAGCTGGCAAGTGATATTTTTTTAAGCACCCTCAGTTAAGAAAGATACAGTATGTGTTCGATTAGGGAAAGGAGAGTCATGCAGAGAAGCACATTCCTGCAAATTAACCACAGGCCATGTAAAAGAATATATGACCAGATGTGCTTTTGGAAATACGTATATAGAGTTTCACATTTGACCAACCCATGTTTTAAGTATAATCCAATTAGAGTAAAACAAATACATTTGATTAAAGGTTTGTTATGTAACCCTCAACATAAACTATTTGGGAATGTGAAACATTTGAGTTAAAACATAATCACAGTGATAAAACCATAAAGAATTAAAGTCCACTTTCCATTTCGTCAACACTTTGGAACGCAAAAGTACCAAGTGAAATGATTGGAATGTGGGCTAATGTAAGCATTTTTGGGAGATAAAGCATTGCGAGTGTGAATTATGTAATGATAAAAGAATGATCAAATATTTTACTCCTGAAGATACAAAGGGTATGGTTTATAAAATCCAATGGAATAGTTTTTTTTTTCTGCTTTTCTTTTGCAAAATAAAAAAATAAAAAAAACAATTAAGTAAATTGAAACTAAGGTGCAGTGTGGACACACTTACCTAGACACTGAGGAGCTGTGAAGTCATATTCACCATCGTCTGAACACATGATGCTGTCTTCCCAGTCAGGGTGTGTCCTTCATTACATAAATATGTTACACTTTCCCCATATTTTGGAGGGTCGTCTGAATCCCATGAATTTATGCCGTTGGGTATTTTCTCTGGCATATCACACGTTAAAACTTAATGAACAGACAAAAAAAGGGAATGTTAATCAGTGTTTTGCGCAGTCAGTATGTGTGCATTTTGTTGCAGTTTCAGAAAAAATGATATAGCACAATTACTTAGGCATTTAGTAGATTTCCCAGTCCAGCCGTTATTGTAGCAGTTTTTATAGCTTGATCCCCTGACAAAGTAGCTGAAAGGCAAATAAGGTACTTTCATATACATATTTAGAACAGTGCAACAATGGCATACTTTCATTCCCACAGAGTTTAGTCTAAACTGCTGCATTATCAACAGTCTCTCAGAAGAGTGCTTTTTTTAAATGTGCTTTTAGCAAATCCTCCTTGTATGGGCCTAAGGTGTGCGTATAAGGAGCTAGATGCCAAACAGCTGCAGTAAAGTCCATATAAAACAAGGAATGACTTCTCTGATAACAAGGAAATCATGAGCATAACAAATGACACTCACCCTTTATCGCAACTGACCATCGCCACAGCGCCAAACAGAGTGCCCTGGCTGAGGTTAAAAGCCATATGCGTCTGTGGCGGAGGTATTCCACAATCCTTTTCTATCAAACAAAATAATAGATTATAACATTTTACAGTATGAGGTTTTGTGTGGTAAAAACATTGACAAAGTAAAATAATAAAATAAACAATAAAGATGGAAAATAAATAAATATACTAGAGTTCTGTATTGTTTTTGGGGACGTTTCACCTAATAAAACAATGCTGTGGGGTAACAACAGTAGACAACTTTAAAACATGCACTGCTCCTCACAGGTTTGCGCTAGTGGCATTGAAGGATGGGTCAAATGCAAAGGACAATTACAAATGCAAACATACACACTACCACTTTGAAAATATGTTATGTGGAGTAACTTGAAGTGGTTTGTAGCCTAACCCAGTGGTTCTCAATTGTTTTAGCCGCAAACCCCCAATGTTTGTCCATAGTTGATTGCGACCTCCATAGGACACATTTTTCATTCAAACTACATAAAAATAAAAAAAGCCAATACTCCGAAATCATCTTGCAACCCCTGACCCTCAGGTAGAGACCACTGGCCTAACAAACAGGAGTTAGTAGGCTATTCGCATATATAAAAAATAAAGTAAGTGCTATTTTAGTTTTATTTATTACTAAAGTGATGGGAAAAGAATGTAACTATTGCTTAATGTTCATGCCCTGATTTGAGTGAGACAAATGTTATGGCTGTAACTTTGTTTTGTTTTTTTTGGTGCTAAAATGATTAGATTTAGTTAAAAAGTACTGTTTGTTACTGAGCCACTTTGTCCAATCAGAGAACATCATTGTGTGACCTTTACTCTCCTTGATAAAGAGACTAAAAGCTGCTGAAATTATCGTGACAGCAGCACAGCGTAGTCAGAACTTGGTTGTGTCTGTAGAGTATTTGTAATATTATAACTACTAAAATGGAGATCTGTTTCTGTTGTTAAATGTTAGGAACTAAAAATGATCCTAACGTAAAGCAGCCCTAAGTTGACTGTCTTTGGGCGTGTGAAAGAGCAAATTTATATCATAGAAGTTCCCCAGTTCTAGAGAAGCACTTACTTTTGCAAGTCAGATCCAGGTCACCCCACACCCCATCAGTACATCTCATCATCCCAGAGCCACTGTCTTTAACAAATCCATTGGCGCAGGTCAAAGGAATCTCAATGTTGTTTGGGAATTCATTCATGAGAAGGGCCTCATTGGTGAGGACGATGTTGTTTGGCAACTCAGGTTTGGAACAGCCGCCTGGAAAAAGAGGATGCGGTCATGGTCAATGAATAGAATAAAATAGAGACGGCTCAATGATAGATTCATGAGTAACCCTTTTTACGCAACATACAATGAGAATTAGCCTGGTTTTACCATACCCTCGTACTCATTTCATTTCGTACATGTAGGGAAAAGATAATTGACTGGAGTTTACGGATGGCTAAGGCCAGGCTAAATGAGAATATTAGTGGTTGGTGGTGGTCGGAGGGACCGTTGGCGCAGATGTGTGCAGCCTCGCTTCTGTCAGTCTACCCCAGGGGAAACTGTGGCTATAAATGTAGCTTACCACTATCAGCATGGAGTGAATGAACCCCCCTCCCTTTCATGTGTGAAGCGCTTTGGGTGTGACTTGTGTCATATGAAAAGCGCTATACAAATAAGATTCTCTTACCCCCCTTCCCTATTAAAAACTAAGAACATATTCACATTAAGATTATTCAATGAGTGGATGCAGCAGCCCACCCTGTATGGAACATTGTCCTTCAGAGTGGGGTAAAAAGAATGATGGTTGTCTAGGAACATCAGACCATTATTGGAAGAAGTTGTTCCACTATTTTGGCAGTAACATTACAAAGAATTGGCCAAAAAGAACTGACAATAATATATCTATAACAGATGCTACTGAATTCACCTGAACCCATTGCTCCCACAAAGTCCATGAACTGCCTCTAAAATAAGTCTAGAATAAAATATACATAGGCCTATAGTCAATGTAGTCAAACAGTCATTTTACGCATTGTGCCAATTGCATCACAATACCACAATAAAATGTGCGTGTACGGCGTCTTGGAACGGCTGAAGCAACAGTGTTGGTAAAGTTACTCACAAAGCGTCCTGGCAACAAAAAGATTTACAAGCAAAGAAAAGACTTGATCCGGTGTTGCCCACGTTTGCCCGATAAATTGTCCATTGTCAAGTGCGGTCTGGTTAAGTCCAACTGATCCACTGAGTCGAGGAACTGTGTTGCTGCCAGACGGGACCTGCGAGGCGGGACCTCCCTTCTTCTGCCAGAGACGCGTACATCGATTGATCTCTGTGAAGTTCACAAAGATGCAAAGGCCAAACAGGATGTGCATTTGATTGAACAATAAAATCACCAGAAAGCAAACAATCAGTAAATGCATAAAACTGGACAATTTCCTACAGATAAAAAAGGCGTGTGCGCTTTAAGCTTTCTTAAACAGAAATAGTCATTGAAGTAATGTTGGAGGCAACAAGTCGTGGGGCGTGACTTGGTTCGTTAGATGGATGTGACCTGATGTGACCACAGCCATTTACACTTATTTGAAAAGCAAAACAGGAAACGGATAGCGGATTTGCTCTATCAACTTTGTGACGCACGCCAGGATCGTGGCAACCAGAATGAAAATAAGAGCGGTACAAACAATAGTGAACACAATGATTCATTACGTTAAATTGACGCTGCTCTATGCGGACGTCATTGTCAACAAGATTAGACAGCGGGGACTGGTTTATCAGCTAGAGGTTTTTTCTGGTTTTGTCGTAACAGCTCAGCAGCAGTCATATCCCAGAATAGATTTTACTGCTAGTGTTGTTGAAAAAGATATTATGGGCGTGTCCTCTTGGAAGAAGACGGGGGTTCCCTCTGAAGGGAAGCCTCTTTTGTGTTGTCATGGGCATTCCTTTTGTTTGGGCTGAATTCACTGACGCAATAAAGGATAGTGGCCAAACTAGTGGTATAATGGAACCACCCATATAATAGCTTCCACTGGTGAAGAAAGACCTTTATGTTTTCCATTGGATGTTAAAGAGTCATTTTGTGGGACCTGGGGTTTTGTAGTCATGGATACTGAAGCTCCGCTTGTTGTACGCATGCGAATTCCAAAGCTTGCTCCAAAGCTCCTCCACCCATTATTAGTTAGACTGTTGACAAGGATTGTCTCTGCCCTGTGTTGCCTGAGATACAAGAAGACAAAGTTCAGGGAGCATTGCATTGGTGAACGCTATTATTAAACTGTAAACATGGCTTTAAAACTATATATAAGTCTGGCATATCTTAAGACTTATTTCATGTTCAACATTTTAGACATGCTCTGCTTTTCTTATCTTCACTAACGCTATGGCGAAAGACTGATACTATTCGGTCAGCCCACCAAAAACACATCTGGGACTCTTCAAGGCCTATAATACTCCCTTAAATAACTCACCTGATTCTTACAGCGGAATGATTATAAACTTATAAGGATGTCGAAAGTTGTAAATTATATTGTGACACTTCAGGTTCATGGTTTATTTGGCCAATGTGGACAGTAAATTTCATGAAAGGATCAAGAGGAATAATCAGCTTCAATAGAGAATGTCCAACTATATACAACATTTAGGAGCACTTTTTTTTACCCTTTCTGGCCATGTGATTCAATAAAGGCTTTTTAATATTTCTAGATGAGTGCCTTGGCCATTTGTTTCCCTTTGTTGCCTAAGGACTTAGCCCTTTACCAAAGAGCACCATCGATTAACAAGAAATAAGATAAGTAAAACAGTTCCAAGCAGCACTCCTACCTTCTGTTTTTTCACATATATACAACATGTAATGAAAATAAACCCTGGAAGGATACAATGTAAGCATGTGATGTTCAATAGTAGCCATGGTATCACTAAATGCTGACGCCTAGTGGTGAATAGGTATAATGACAATATTAGAATATACCTATATTCTAATAGGTGTATATAAAGGCTTTAGATGATCAACAAATGTTTACTTATTTATCAAAATCTACATTATTAAAATAGCATAGACTTTGTTAAATATTGTGATCAAAACTTAGCTGACAAAATGAATACAATCAATGAATCAGTAACTTACACACTGGCTTATCTGATTGTGAATGGAGTTGAAATCAAAGGTATCATAGACATAATATTGTGTATAAGGTTGTGTGCGTTCTATCAGACCCAGTGCTTATACGTGCTGTTCTCTTGTATAGAAAAGAAAAGAAAAGAAAAAACAGCTACTTGAAGCATAAAGCACTCTCCTCGTTTTGTGGTGAGAAGCACTTGGCTGCCATGACAACTGGAAATCTGCCACAGAAACAGTGGCTTACGCTGGCTTTTGTCATGGCTGCTTTGAGACTGAGAGAGCGTTGTCTTCAGAATACCATTCTTGAGATGCTAATCCATTATTAAACAATTTAGCGCCGTCACTTTATTGTAAAGCAGTGCATTTACAATAAATGCACTGCTTTTAGTGCATTTATTGTCAAATGTATCAACCATGCAATTTAAGAGCATGGTTGATGCTCTTAAAATGCATCAACCATAGAAATACTGTTTATATGGATATAAACACAAATACAACAAATACAGGAGATGTTTTCAGTAAAACTTTATTTTCAGTGCATGAACAGAACACCATGTTAAGGTTGTAGCCAATCTTTTTTCTATCCATGATAAATACTCTTTTTTTTTTACATAAAAAAATAATGGAGCATTTTATTATACGTCTATTTTTCTCCCTCTGCACTAAGTGACTATTTATACAGGTGCTGTACAATGTACAAAGATTTACATCTACCAGCCCTAAATAATGTTACAATAAGGATTTTTTGTTTCTGCTGACGTGATGCAAGGCCACATAATGATGACAAAAGAACAAAACAAAAGGGCCAGAAATAAAAAATAAAAAACAGAAGTACAGAGTAAGTATTAAGTACAGAAGGGCAGGGGGCAGGATACTGTATATAAACTATACCTGATGAGTAAAGTTCAATTTATCAAGTCAACCGTCCAGACTATTGCACAATGCTGACCACATCCTTGCCTGACATGACATTACCTGAACTCCATTATACAATCAAACCAAGCCTGGCTCTCCCCCAACCTGCCTCTGCTCACTGACCTGATCACATGTTGCTACTTTGCTGTGTTCCCTGAGCACTAAAGACACTCAAACTCATCTCAAACATGTCCTCTTAATACTTTACCATCAGCAAGGATGCATTATTAAAAAAATAAAAATAAAAAAAATACTTGATTTACCCTTTTGTCTTAACATGGACCCTGACATATTTCATATAGGAGACAAATACTAAAATCTCAAGAAAATACACAAACAGAAATAGGTTACAAAAGGTAAACGTGAAACAGCAGATAAGATTAAAAAAATAAAAAATAAAAATAGCAATGCATTAGTAGCAAGTCACAAATTAAATACAACTTATTTTCACATGTCATTGCCATTCTTTTAGCTACAAGGGCAGATGCAGTGCAATGGATTTCAGTAGATAGTTTTAAAGTCTGTAAAACATGACACATTCAAATATATATATATATATATATATGTAATTATGTATATATTAAATTTCACAATGAGACACGTTTTGAGCGACTGCCAGCAATTTGGTAAAGCAGTTACCTATGCAGGCCATGAACTACAAAGATCCAAGGTAATTCCTACCACTTTACATTGGGAGGATGGTGCAATTGTACGGATTGTAAGACAAATCTTTGCAGTCTATATAAAAATGTGGAATGGCTTGGTACAGCTACATGTATATATATATATTAATCTATATATAATCTCAATAAATTACACACAGATTGACTATTATACACAAGGTAAACAAGATCTCTAGCCACAAGTGTCTGGTCTTTAATATGATGCTGTTACATTAGAACAGTCTAGTGTCCAATGCTTGCTGGGTTGTTGGGTGGATTTGCCTTGGGTTGTGGCCATGAAAATGACAAGTTAAGAGTAAAACAAACAATAATCATTTGCATGCATTTGAGCAAACATTTAGGGCAAAAGCGTCCCCCAAAGAAAGGTCAAAAGAACTACGTGAGACTCTTTTCAAAGGGCCCTTCAGTTGCATATGGGTCATTGCATTGTGATGGGTGAAGCGCAGTTGGCACATATTCACATTTCGTAAGGTCTTCTCTGGTATAGCCCCAACACGCCCAACACCCTGGGGTCCCATGGGTGAGGCAGCAGGCATGGCAGAGGGGAGCTGCTACAAAGCCACGGCAAGTCAAAAGTCTCACATTGTAGCATAAAATCGACCATTGAACGAGGCCACCATCACAGGCTCTGTTTTATGGAAGAACTCTGAAAGAAAAATGAGTAAATATTGTTCCATGGCACAACTCCAGTTGCAGTCCGGGATTCAATATTCTATCACAAAGGGTCACGGAGGACCTCGGCTTCTGAGAGAATTTTGGCTGAGCTTGGCACTTTCCAAGGGCCGGGGCTAATAGGTCCCTTTGGGCTGTGTGGAGTCCCTTGAACAGAGGCGACAGAAAGCTCCTGACTGTCCTCTTTGGAATGGGAGGTGTCTCTCCCTTTGGCCTCTCTGGGAGAATCCACTAGCCTTTTCCCTATTAATATACCCTTAAAAGATGTTGGTGATTCTCTTTGATTTCTTTCTTGGTCTTGCTGTCCTCAGATGATTTGAGCTTAGCATTTTTGTGCCCAGAGTCCGTTCTATCTCTGTCTCTCTGCTTATTTGTGTTTTGAGCAGTCCTGTGGTGATGCGTCACTCCCCCGACCCTTCTTTTGAAACTCTCTTGTTTGTGGTCTGCCATTGTCCTTTCTCCTCCTCGTTTCCCGTCTATCTCTCGGGCTAATCCTCTGATCTCTAGGTTGCCATTTTTCTTTGCAAGATCTAAGCTCTCTTTGCTGGAAAACTCCTTTGATCCCCATGCTTGTTGAGGCCCCCGTCGCTGTGCGGGTAGCACCTCCTGCTGGTTGGCTGGAGGTGATGCCCTCTTGGTGTTTGCAGTTTTAGTTCTTGTTGGGGATGTCTTCTTCCTGATCGGTGCCACCTCTTGAACATTTTTAGAAGTGGGATGTTGCTCTTTGGCTTTAGGCGTCTCCACAGTTTTCTTTGGGCTGGATAGATTACTAGCATTCGTTCCTGGCCTGGTCCTAGTATAAAACGCAGTGTCTTTGGAGCTCTGGGGGACAGAGATTCTGTCTCATTGTCTGCCCACTCGCCTGCCTCGTCCACAGAGGTCAGAGGCCTAGAGGTGCTGATGCGGGAGCTGCTGAGGCCGGGTACATAAACGTTGGTACTCCAGTTCTGCGAGTGTTTCAGTTTGCCAGACAGATGAGAGGAAGCAAAGACGGAAGCGCCGGAACTGCAATATCGAGGAGACAACGGCGAGGAGTCGGAGAAAAACACCTCCCCAGAGTGGCTGGACGCAGGTGAAATGACTCTTGGATCATGTGGACCTAGAAGACAAGTACACACAGTGATTTTTACCACCAAATTAGCACATGTTTAAATGGTGACAAAACATCCATCTGGGCAAAACGCTACGCGAGTCATTTATCAAGGCAGGTGTTAAACAGCGGGTGAGTTGATATTATTTGACTTTTCAGTGACCCAGCGGCTGTATGGGTGGTTAGCAAGTCTCGTTTCCTTCTCATCAAGGTGGCCTCTAGGACAAATTGTTCTTTAGGGTTTCTGGTAGGCAATTTATGACAATTTGGTCTAACCACTTGGTGTGTTTACAAGCACATGTTATAATAATTGCTCCATAAAACTACAGTTTTTCTCCATCGCGGTTTTCTTGGATCAGAACGTAAATTTTCAAATGCATTTATTCAACCTACAAATGATTCAGTTGCTTCTGCAAATCGTCCAGTGTATAGTAACATTTGAACAAGTATAGCCACAGTGGCCAATGAGCAAATAATGTAATATCAATCCCTGATCACTAATGTTACGTTTGATTATATGCAGAGTGAGTATGAAAAAGAAACACAGGATTACCAGGTTAAAGAGAAGAGGCCAGTGAAAGTAGTGAGGAGGTTAGTGTTGGTGCTCAGTGTAGTAGCACACAGTAGAAGAAGAGCTACCTGCATTTGATAAAAACAAACAAGAAAAGGCAAAAACACTCTGTTAGAAATTTGCCACACAGATACAGGTACTCGTCATATAATTAGAATATCATGAACAAGTTCATTTATTTCTGTAATTAAATTTAAAATATATGATAGAGTCATTACATGCAAAGTGACATATGTCAAGCCTTTGTTTGTTATAATTTTGATGATTATGGCATTACAGTCCATTTTCAAAATATTCTAATTTTATGAGCCATAATAACCAAAATTATAACAAATAAAGGCTATACATACGTATCTCACTTTGCATGTAATGAGACTATATCATATATTAGTTTCACAGTTTAAGTTGAATAACAGAAGTGAATGAACTTTTTTATGATATTCTATTTATATGACGAGCACCTGTAAAAGAACACACTACACCGAGAGGTAAATGTGATGTTAAAGCAAGGTAATTGTTGTTTGTAGGAAATTATAAGCAAAATAGTAATAATAATAATAATGCCTTACACTTGTATTGCGCTTTACAAGCCTGTATTACCAAGTTTCTCAAAGCGCTACACTGTCGTCATTATTCATTCACTCCATACTTGGTGGTGGTAAGCTACTGTTGTAGCCACAGCTGCCCTGGGGTAGACTGACGGAAGCGAGGCAACCAGTCTGTGCCATCGGCCCTCCGACCACCACCTACCACTCACTCACTCACTACATTCGCTAGGCTTCCTGGTGTTACCAAACGGTCTCCCATCCAAGTACTAACCAGGCCCTTCCCTGCTTAGCTTCCAAGATCTGACGGGATTGGGCATAGCAAAGGCGGTATGGCCACAAGGCGGTATAGTCATTTGATTTGAATAGCATGGTGTGTTAAAATGCGTATAAATGACCAGTAATATGCATTAGTGGTAAGGTTAGGATACACTCTATTGGAAATGTGTCCGTATAGCGATAGAAAAGGGAAAGAACTGAAAACACTGTTCTCTCTCAAAATAAGAAATACAAAAGTTAATTTGCACAATGAACACCACAATTTTATTTTTAAAACACTGAAAAATCATGCATGTAGACAGACAAACCTGATAGTACAGAAACCTATTTGATTTGAGGTTTCATCAGTATCCCACTGTTTGCAACAGTAGGACACCCTGTTTGCTGTACTCACTGCTGTCTTGAGCCAGGCCTGCCCGGGGTCTCAGCAGCAGAACCACTTTGCTCCCCCCAGACTGGATCAGCTCTATCGCCCGAGTGTGAGAAATGCCCCTCGCCGGCTCTCCGTTGATCTCCACAATCTCATCCCCAACCTGTCGGCCGTGTACAAAAGACAATCATGGAAAGGGAAGCGACAATTTCGACAGTACAGTCACACCAGATACTCAAGGTGACAAAAATACCAAATGCCTGCAGTGAAGCTTAAGTACTGTTTCTCGTAGGGCTGAATGACGTTGGAAAATAACCCAATTTAAATTTGAGTACTGTAGCTGCTACTTTTAACTGCTAAATCTGAGATAAGAATCACCTGGAGAACACGTTTAAAGAGGTCTAACCAACAGGTTAATATATAATAAGACCCCATGGATAGTTAAAAGGATTCTGTACTCTAAATTGCAGTCTTTGCAATTAGCTGAGTATATAAAACACAAGACTAATCAGCATCAAGTCAGATCACATCACATGGCAGTACATTTCCACCTGCCTGAAGTCATTCAATTCCTCGTTGGGACACACAGCAGCCATAGCAGATGCAGTATTATAACCCTCGCAGTGACAGACACATGATATTTTAGTCCTATTCGCGCCTAAAGGCCTTCCCAGTTTTATTGTTTTACTTTGAAGGGCTGAATCGCACCCGAACCACATGGCTACTCTTGATTACAGCAGTTGGCCTCAATTCTACCAGGGGTTCTGACAACATGGAAGCACAGCAAAGGCAATTCTTTCTCTCCTTACAATAATGATGTTTTTAGCAGGAGCAGAGCCTCCTCAGTGAGTGTATTTAGCTGCTGCGCAAAAGCAGTGTTAGTATTAGGGAGTGTATTGCGATTCACCTGTTTATTTATAAAAAACAAGGTTATGGTTGAACTACAGAGATGATATGGTCGTACAGGTTTTTTTTTATTTTACTTGACAGTGCTGTTAGACTGTGATTCCTGTCCCGCATTTAAACTGCTGTTGGACTGATGTTTATCCCAACCTCGGACTCTCTCTCATGTTTGCACATGCACGACTCGCCTCAGCAGTCACCTAGCACGTATTTCGGACGTGAGGAAAAAGCAGTATTTCTTGCTTAAAAATTGTAACCTTCATAGAGCTAGCTCACTATTAGTTTACAAATGGGCGGAAATTCCCGATAAATTGCCGGAAATTCTCTGGAATCTTTCAATGTGAATTTGAGCTCAGAAATTGTGGGAATTTTCAAACTGTTAAAAACTGTCAAAATGAAGAAATAAACATTCTTTTTTGGTATTTTCGTTGAATAAACAATCAGTGAAATATTAATTACCAATTAATTATGCTTTTGAACCATAACACATTTGCATTTGAGCAATGTCACACCTCTGACCCATGCGAGTGTGAGACTCCTTAAAGTCATGTCAAAACATAACACAACTTTCATAAACCTACATTTTCTTTCTAACATCGGGGCAATAAGGCAGCTACAATGTGGGGTGCGTTACAGAGGGGCAGCAATTCAGGTGCTACCGTTCGCTTCAATTTTCATTACAGATCTGTTATATCCACAACAAATTGTAGATAATAAGCCTCTGCTTATAACTTTATTTAAACTGGTTCTTCTTTCTATAGCAGAGAATGAGTCCTGGTGTTTTGTGTTCAAAAATGAAGTGTGAATTGTTTAGTTGAAAAATTACCCCTTGGCATTTTCAAGCATGTGTGACTTCTTTCATTGTACATTTGTAGTTCTAATAAGCACAAAATAAGTATATTGTAATTTTCTACTTTCACCAATATTATCTTGAGGAGACTCAGTATTATTGAAAATGACAAAACATTTAATGAGTGTAACCTTGTCATTCAACTGAGCTTTAATTAATGTTGACATCCTTTGCTCCGTGGATTGGCAAAGTCATGCACGGATATCACAGTCTGCCAAATCTAAAACTGATTTATGCCGGAGGCGACTTCCCTGCTGTTGCTCTGCATCATCTTCCTTTCCATGCTAATAATAATAGCATGATACGTTCAGCTCCTAATGTGGTGCTAGGAATTTCCTCAATCATTATGGTTGCTTCTCTAAAAGGCTGATTACTGTAAAAGCAAACATAGAAAGATCTATGGAGACAGTAGAGGCAGAAAAGTGTATCTGTAGTAAAATTGGTGTTAAAGAAAATATTGAAAATATACATTGATTTCTGATCAAAAACATGTATACTCAATATGTTTGAGTTATAATGACTTACTAAAATAAACATAATAAATTAATAAGAAACAAACAACTAAACAACTAATTATCTCATAATCAGCGGACATATTAAAGTGCATGGCAGGTTATCCTTCCCATTTCACAAGAAATAAATAGAACAACACAAAAACCTGTCACTTGGACTAGAAGATATACTGCATTTTCAGAGTTAGTCACTTACTGTGAGAATAAATAAATAAATGAACGTATTTTTCCGCAGCCTTTGGTATTGTTAGCAAGCGTTGTTTGTTTGAACACAGTCCATTAGCTCAGCCTTTTATGACTCTCTGAACAAGTTAGCACCAGATACCATTTATATTTTTATTATGTTTTTATAGTGGCCAAGGGACTGCCATTTGTTACAATACCGGCTGTTCTCCAATACAAATCGGTCTAAGCCAAGTACATTCAATATTTCATAAGATAACATGTTTTGGTTGATTTCTGACCTCAACAGAACATAGTTTAAACATGCTATATATTATATAGATTGTTTATTGGTAATCCCTCAAGGAGCCGGGGCTCTGACTGTAATGATTTCTTTCTGTTCCGTGGCCTGTGGAGGGTAAACATTATGCTCCACAGTAGATCCTCTGTGGTACTCTAAAAGACTTTAATCTCCTGCTTCTCCCATCAACACGGCAAGGTGAGAATATTGCACTGTAGGAATCAAAACACTCGGACACACTAGCCTATTAATCAAGCACATATGTAAATCTAAAGCTACGCTGATAATAGATAGACGGACAGACAGACAGATCGATATGTAGATGGAAAGGGAGAGAGAGAGAGAAATACAGTAGAAATCAAAACTGAATATTTCCATAACAGACTAGGTAAAAGTCAGGTAAACGTTACTTAATAATATTAATATAATAAAATTGTTGCTACAAAACTAAGCAAACATTCCTATTTCCATTTTCTTTGCTTGGTTTTGTCAATAATAAAGGTCTACATTTATGGCAACCATGGTGACAAACAAATCTGAGCCCTATATGTCTGCTTGCTTACACACAAAACACATGTAACACCACATAGCGATAATAATAATACAAGAGACTTAACTTGTCACTTACATGGATTCTTCCATCCAGCTGAGCGGGTCCGTCCTCTGCCAGCCTCAGGATGTACAGGCCCATGTTGTACTCTGTCCCTCCCTGAGACTAAAGCCGAAACCCCGGGGGCCCCGCTCCAACTCTATGGTCAGACAGCCCTGCACACAGCAAGAGAAAGATACAGTGATATAGAGTGAACTAAAGAATTACAGCAGTATTTTGTGTGTGTGTGTGTGTGTGTGTGTGTGTGTGTGTGTGTGTGTGTGTGTGTGTGTGTGTGTGTGTGTGTGTGTGTGTGTGTGTGTGTGTGTGTGTGTACATGGAAGAATATGGCTCATAATCAACACTGTACAAATATACAAGAAAGTGTGACTGAACATACAGCCGGTTGGTTGGTTAGTTGGATTGTAAGAGAAACTAAGCAAAGGCTTGATTTTGAAGCTGCTGTTGGGGTTGACAGAGATGTGGCTACCATTGTCAACGAAGTGTCTTGCCTAGGGACACAAAGACAGTATGGACTGGAAAGAGCTGGGACCAAACCTTTTTATACCTGTATACATAATTTGAAAAAAAGAAGAAAATTATTAGGCTGATCGATCTATTGTAGCAGTATCGATAAAAGATAGTTCGTAATAGGGAGGATAATTTTGTAATAATTAGTCTGAAGGGAACCAACATGTTAGCCTTGTAATAGGCCTATTTATGCTTTAACAAAGTCATCTTTACGCATTAATTCTTTAACATTGACCTGTACACTTAAACAGTCTTTTATTTTGCATTGAGTCAGCTACATTCACCTTGAGGATCTGACTTTGTAACTCTCACAATGGTTGGATGATGACGCAGGTTACTGCACAGCGTGGTGCTTGGATACAGTATACCATTCATAAAGATGTTTGACTTTCACTTGGTTGTCATGGCAACACATACAATGAATAAATGCTGTCACCTGGTTTGGCCCAGTAACGCACAGGGCCCCTTGCTCGCCTACTTTCAGGTCCGACCAGGAGAGGCCGTCAATTTTGTCTTCCAAGTCGAGGGTTGAACTGGAAACAAGTAAAAACAAATGGCCTCATGTTCCGACTAGGTTTCTTTTTAATAACACAGAAGATGCTGCAGGCCTTGAAACAAAAAACAATAAATGTAATGTGAGGAATGCACGGGGAAGATGGGATTTTTATTGCCAGAAGAATTATCATTAGAACATTAGATTTTCGGTTTTATTATTTGCTCAATTATTGCATTCCCACGCCTTCCCCGCGTAAACATTAGGAGCATTAAGTCAAAGCATTAACAAGGGACAAAAAACGAAGAAAACAATCCACGAATAGGAGATACAACTCTTGTAGAGACACACGAGCCAGTAAAACTTCAACACTTCATCATTTCAAATGCTGTTTTAAAAAAAATCTTTTTAATTTCTAATGCATTTCTAACAATCAAAATCTTAAGAGGGATGAGCGGTCAAACATGTTTCACAACTTTCAGGCAGCAATGTGATCACAATAAAGTAAACAACAACTAATCTGCCCATTCCCATTAGATAAAAATGCTTTACAATTAGATGCCAATCTTTTTTGTAAATATCTGCCTCTATGCTGATGGACAAAACTAATTTGAGTTCACTATAAAAAGAAACACTTCAGCTATAGAGCCTTTAACTTCTCCACATTTCTCACTCTCATGTGCCTGTTCTTTTGCTCTTCACACATTTTAGTTCTTAACCTGGATTTAGCTCGAACACCTCTAGTCACAGGACCAAACTTGTTGTTAGCAGTGTAGCTTTCAGAGAAAACTCAAACTTCTCAAGGATTTTATGAGCAACACAGAACTGCAATTCAATGTTTTTTTGTGGATGTCTAGCAAATAGAAGGACATTTGTAAGGGCTAGAAAACACATTAACTTTATATTGTTCTGTAATACTAACCTTTGCAGCATGTTTCTGTGTTGAAGCGCAGGACTCTGTTTGGCTGAACTGACTCCTGATGGAGGACCTTTGTATTCTGAAAATCACGTTAACACATACAATCGTTGCATTAGGATCAAAAGTTTATTAACATTTGAATTCCATTTTCACCCTGGTTCAGTGTCTCTCCTAAAATGATGATAATAATGAATGATAAATAATTCAGAGATGAAACACCAATAAGTAATTTAACACAATAAACCAAATGCTTGGACATCTTTGTGGGAAATCCCGATGTGTAGAACTGGCAAAAATAATACTCTATGAATGTACGTCTACCATCTTGCAGTAAATCATTGCACACATTATGTTTTCTCCTGCGACAAAGAGCATCTCACCGTCCTCTGGTATTACGGTGAGGGTGACCACGTGCCCCGCCTCCTTGATGAGCTGCACGATGTCGCTGTGTGAAAGCTCGATGATGGAGCGCCCGTTCACCGCAGAGATCCGGTCGCCCACGTGGAGCAGGCCACACCGGTCAGTGGGGCTGCCCTCGATGATGCGTCCGATCTTGTGGGGTATGACTGAAAACAGGTCACCTACTGGAGTCAGTGTGAGGCATCGGACAGAAAATAAATGAACATAAATTCTTGTAGTCCTACTAAAGGGTGCTTGAGATCAGGTCTTGCACTAATAATGCATGGCTTTGTAGTGAAAAGTGCTGGTTGCTTAACTTGTGTGGCAGCATGACATGAAAACAGGTACAAAGCACCACCAAGAGACACATTTGTGGAAAGAAATTCTTCAAAATGTTACAATTTTACACATGCAGTTACTCTTTCACAAATCAAAACAAAATGTGAGAAAGGTTCAGAATATTAGACCTATTACAGCTTATACTTGTGCTATTGACATTCATTAACATTAATTAACTCCCACTCAAAGCCTGTGTACAGCAACAGCAAAGTGATTGAGAGCCTCTATTCTAAGAGTCTGCTACTTTTTGGTTGTTAACCTCTTAACCCTCACCTAAACCGAGCACATTTTCTCCAGTTTGGCTTTACCCAAATCTAAAAGCTTCTTGAAAAAAGTGTCAAAAATGAGACAAAAACAAGAAAAGTGACAATAAAGCAATGAAAAAGTGACGAAAATGTGACGAAAACACATTTATCAGCTAAACTTTCATATTATTACATTTTATTTTGACTGTTTACATCTGTGTTTCACCTCCATGTGGCGGCTTGCTCTTGGACGTGAGGATGACAAAGCCAAATCCCTCGCTGTCCCTTCGGTGCAGCGTGATGTCGAAGGACTCGTGGTCAATGGCGTTGGGCATGGGCAGGTGAGGTAGTTTGGGAGAGCCATTCACCAGAACCGGAGTCATCTCCTTCACCTCCTCCTCAGTAGCATCTGAAGAGACAAAGGAGCTTTTATTACACTGATATCTCGTGTGAGTGGGTGTGTGTGCACATTGTTACAGTGCCTCAGTATGGTCTCAAATCTGTGTGTTTATCCAAAGCGATGGCACAAACAGACGCTCATCCAAATCTGATGCAATGTCTGAGGCTTCAATAAATGTGCACACGTTATTTTTCATAATAATATGAAACATGCAGATTATTTGTAATGCATATTACAAATATATATATTTGTATATATTTGTAATATATACAAATATATTATTTGTATATATCAGTGCCTTTCAATAGACCCAAAACACTCAACAAAACTGTGGTTGTCTTTGTGTAGTTCAACAACTTCTTATCCACTAATTTTAAGCAAAAATGTGGTTGGTTTGATATTTTCGCAAATAAAAAAATACAAAAAACAAGAAACTGTTAATAATAATAATTCACAGTAGCACAAAACACATCTACGAGGTGGGACAATTGATAACTGTTACACAAAAATGTTAATAAAAGCAACCACAAAATTGTCGATGGTACTAACACTTTATTTAAACTACCCTTGATACAATGTACCTGCCAAATTTAGTACAAAGTAATGTGCTATGCAACAGTGTGTAATAACTTGTACCTATGGGTTACATACACAATGGAATAATAGGTGTTTGTAGTTTGGAGCTACATAATGTAATTAGACCCTAACCCTAAGGGTCTTATTTCGGTACATTATTTACCTCCAAACTACAAATACGTATTATTCCAATGTGTCTGTACTAAATAGGTACAAGTTATTTAATATAGGTAAAAGATTACGGGGAAAGCGTATATAAGCTTTCTTGCTTCAGCCTACTCCTTTTTTTGAGCTTCTATAACTGGATAATGGGAATGTGAATGTTGTAAAAAGTAAAAAATGTAAACTGCTCAAAAAATAAACTAAACTTAATGTATCAAGGTGGTGTAAAATAAAGTGCGACCGTACTTTCTTTTGGAAAAGTTGGGATCTTATCATCAAATAAAAAATGTAAATATGTGACCTTGATGTAATGTGATAACTATTTATTACCTCATCATTGTCACTGTACTTGGAGTGTCCCTGTGTTTGCTCACATACCTCTGAAGATGATTTTCCTGCGCACGGTGAGCAGCACATGTCCATTGCGAGCTGCATTGGTCATCAGATCCAGGACCTGTTTGTGAGATCGGCCCTTCACCATGACGCCATCGATGCCTATGAGCTCATCACCCGCTCTCAGGCGCCCGTCCTTCTCTGCTGCACCATTTGGGACAATGGCTCCAATGTAAACTTGGGGGAAAACGTTCTACACAGCGCAAATGGAGAGGGTGGGAAATGTTTTTAAATGTTGCCATATAGTACAGTTAGGTTGGTAACAGAACAAAAACAACAGACTGAGGAAGGCATTAGAGTGCGGCCAAAACATGTAAACAACTCTTACTTTGTGTCAAATAAAATAATAAATAAAATAAATCAACATTATCAGTAAAACGAATATTTAAATATGCTTACCCTATAAACAGATAGTTCTTTTTAAAACAATATTTAGAAAAATAAAAGTTTGGATCTGGTTGAATTACTCCACTTACAGCCTATTTTTATATATGTAAAAACAAAAGGGAAACAAAGCTGATATTAGTGCCTCTCAGTGACCCAGCGGCTGTATGGGTGGTTAGCTTGGCGCCTTTACTTTCTATCCCAGTGGACCCTAAGACGCTCCAGGATCGATTGTTTTTAGGGTTTCTTGTAGGTTTTCTGGATGGAATGTATGTGTAACCATGGGTATGGTTCAATCAGCGGTGAAAATCTACCAGAAACCCTGAAAACAATTGATTCTGGAGCATTATAGAGGCCGCCGGGACATATAGTTTTCAGAGGTAACTCACAGGTTGCTGAGGTCCCTCTCCTCCCAGGACTCGAAACCCAAAACCAGTATCAATATCTCTTTTTAGAAAAACATCTATATCTTGGGTGTGAGGCTCTGTGAAAAAAGTAATAGCAAATTATTATTGTTCGTTGAAAGTTATATTGCTCTGAAATAATGTATGGACTTACGCCTGCTGTCCAACAGGGCTTTGGACTTGAGGTACGTCTCCTGGTTGTCCCGTTTGGGGGAGTCTATAGAGCGCAGGGTGCTAGTGTTGGAGTGATATGGTAAGGCCTGAGGGGTGGAGTCTCCTAGACTGTCCAGAGTCTCTGTGCTGGCCGTCATCTCTTGTCTCTGTTCCAAGGGGGGAAACACAAAGAAATACAAATTAGGATTGTGTTCAATATGAACGATGAATTGAAAAAAGTAAAGCCACACTGCGTAACATTTCACCCAGTAAATAGAAGAAAACACACGACTGTTCGCAGTGTGGCTTTAATCAAATGTATGATAAAATATGTTACTAAAGAGGTTAATGTGAAAAGTTACCGATTTTAAGTGAGCTAAACTATTGCCCTACGAGAGCAACAGCTTTTTCTACTACAACTGCTTGATGCTATTACTGATGCCACTGTTGCTATGACTATTGCTACCACACTCTTGCTCTCACAGTCACTTCACGACATTTACTCTCACCATCATTTATCCATTTAGAGACCTCCCTTTACTTCACCAATCTCATTTTTCTCTTGAATAAGACAATTTAGTTATTTAGTCTAATCCACTTCTGCCTATTATGCCAAGCAAGCAGATAAAAAGAAGACAGACGCATGGAACAATAAAGGTCACGTTTGCTGTAGACTGCGTCCATTTGGCACACTTCAAACTGTCGAGAGACCTAAGTGATGGGATTTAGCCCTGCAATTTCAAATCCATGGGAAAAACAAAATTAAATTCCCTGTGGCAGTCGCAGGCCTATTCAGAATGAAAGGGCAACTTCTTTATCTAAAACTGTTGCATTAATAATAGCAGCATATCTAAAGAGGCTCATCCATGCTTCATTACCATGGCAATCCCATGACAATAGCTCCAAGTATACTGATACTGAATGGAAGCAATTAAGACATTTTTTCCAGCGCAAACAATGGGGAGGAACCCAGAAATAAAATCAATATTCAAATGCACTGCTATCATTTAATTTGTAACAAAGGAGCTGAAGGACACGAAGCTCTGCAATTATTATTAAGGCTTAAGTCCCACTAGAGCAAGCATATTAAGGAAGAGGTGGGTTCGCACTTACGGGCTTTAGACTCTTCACAGGCGAGGTCTGACCTACAGAGGGGGGGAAAAAAACAAAACACTGAAGGCAATATGGTCACGAATGAAGATAATGCATTGCAATAACGTGTTAAGGTATCATTCCATCAATGTCCAGCAGGTGGCAGCAGTGCTTCTCTGGCAACCACAAAATATAGATGCAAGAGGAGTCTAAAAGAAAACCTTCATCCAAGTGCAATTAAAGTTACATAACAAATATAAAGGTATTTCACTTAGTGGGGCTGGTATGCTATGAAAGGCCCTCGACATTAAAGTGCATTAGAAAGTCATGCATATAATTCAATGAGCGATAATTCCCTTGCTGCTGAATGTTCACAGTATAATACACCCACACGTTCCATCTTTCCAGTGCTCAGATTGTTCCCCGCGGATCATCTTTCAACCCCTTTCACTCTCATATTGCCTCAACCCCCCCTGCATTAACTAGATTAACAAACAGTCATCTGGCGTCCTGTGGGACTATGGACCAACACTTGGCTGGATGAGGGGTTAATGGGCCTTGATGTATAAGGAGAAATTCTGTCCACATCACTGCGACAGATTCGAAGCTTGACAGTAGAAGTTTTCAAAGGCGTGGGCCGTGGGGTATAAAACACAGGACACATGCACCTGGGTATAAAGCACACAGAGGTGACA
Source organism: Neogobius melanostomus (assembly GCA_007210695.1). NCBI lineage: Eukaryota > Metazoa > Chordata > Actinopteri > Gobiiformes > Gobiidae > Neogobius > Neogobius melanostomus. Next base: position 1,488,168 of record VHKM01000073.1, on the reverse strand, counting down.
CTATTTTTGATGACTTTACTCGTAAATTATTTCTGTCCAGTGCTGTCCACTCATACAGCAAATTCACATAAATCTGCTTTCCAAGTCAGTGGGTTTGATCTAATGAGGGTTAAAACTGGCATGATCTCTTCAGGACGAGGGAGCTGTGAGGTCATGCATTACATCAGATGTTGATGCTGCAGAGGACATGAGCTTCCAGTGTGTGTAAGGGAAGACACAAAGGAGTCACATATTATTTGCCCTGGCTATAAAAATGCATGGAAGGTTGTTAGTTTTGGAAGGATGAAAAAAGGATGGAATAAGAAAGACTAAGAGAAACAGAAGATTATGCAGAAACCTTTAATTGTACAAAAGCAGTGAAGTCAAAGGTGGAAAACTGGAGCTAAGCCTTAAAGAACTAAATGTATTTGATGTTTTGTGTGCGGAAACCTGAACGGATCTCTTATGAGACTTGTTACGTGACTCTAACAGATTTGGACTTGTGAACCATATCTCTGACTTTGATATGTGCAAGTCACAACTCTGTTATGTATTTACTCACGTTCGTGCTGTTTTATGTGCTAAAAAGATGAAAATAAAAATAAGCATCATTTAGTGTTTTGTTTCTTCCTTAATAAGCTTCAATACATTTAGAATTGACACATTTTTGGGGATGATCTAAACTCAGACCCCTGCATCAAGTGCTAATGACTGGACTGAATCTATAATGACTTTTAATCTTGGTGGTTATGTGTAACTTTTATTCAAAGCAGATGACATTATTCATTTTGTTTTGAAAGCCAAGTAACAGCACAGCTTATATGCTGAGAAATAGATAAAGGGAAGGTTGAAGGAGTAGCTGAGAGGCACCCAGAGGAGCTGGCCACTATAGCTTTTTAGCCGTGGTGTTACAGGTCCATGGATATACAGATCCCCTGTGCTGTGCTGATGATCAAAGCTTAACCAGAGTTCACTGACTTGATCAGCCTGTCCCTGAGGCTGCAGGAGATGTATGTGGGAGACATTTAAAGGGTGCTTACTCTCCTCCCTCTCTGTAGGAATCACACAGGCCCACACTTATGTAATTTCCTCTGTAAGTCTAGTCACAGACTGCAGTATTCCTCAAGCAGGAGCTGTCATAAAGCAGGCGGGGAGAGTGGAAGTGCACAGCGGAAGAATGTGAGAGATGCATTCATATTCTGGATGTGCATGTCCCAAAGCTGCTTATGTTCTTTTAAAATGCTACAAAATAGCCTGGTATATAGAAGTGCAGGTGAATCAACTTAGTATTTACTGCAGTGACAAACCACACAGCAAGTGGCGGAAACCAGGCTTGAATAACAACACGCGTTCGTGGTCACTCAATGTCCCTCGAGCATACCTCCTGTCAGGATCAGAACGCTGACCCCACCTCCCATGAGCACTTCTGAAGTCATAGTGACAACAAATTACACACATACAAAAGGATATTCAAACACAACATCAAATAGATGAAAAAGAGACACAAGAAGGCCTGCCACAATATTTACATTCATGCTGAGAACTCTTTCTGGGCTGCTGTGGTCAGTCTAAATAAAGACAGTACAAGATGCACAATTATCAAATGGCGGCATCCATGTCACCCAGATCATTAAGATGATATATTCAGATATGACTATCATGGGAAAAAACCTTCACATCCCCTTTTAAACAATTTAAATTATAAAAATGTAATCTTGAAAAATTAGAACTGTATCTACAGCCTCCAGGTACCCCACATAACTATCTCAGCCAATCATTGATGGGTATTTAATATCTACGGTAAATCTGCGTCTCTACCACAGCAATGGAACTTGTCTTTAAAGATATTATACAAGGTTTTGTTAAAAATGTATTACTACTATACAGAGGGAATACATCTCCCCATCTCTCAACTAGTCTATAGAATACGGCAAAGATTTAAGATGAAATAGGCTAATAGTGTGACAGATTTGAAGATTAAGCACTGGCCAACATGTTCTGTATATTGCTTTTTCATAGTTACACATTATTATTATTTTTCATATCATTAGATAAAAAAAGCTCATCCTTACAAATATAAAGCATCTATTTTACACTGCTAATAATTGAATTGATTGAATTGATTTGAATGTGACAGGCCTATATACACATGTACAGACACATAGACAGCACACATAGGGACGGACGTATTGACAGAAGATACAGACAGATCAATCACAGTTCCTCACCTCCTCGCAGCACTAGCACATTGACCTCACTGCCCACGGGTAGATCTTTGAGAATGTCCACCACTTGTGCGTGGCTCAGAGTCTGAACATTTTGCCTGTTGATCTCCTTAATCACATCTCCTTTCTGCAGTCCACGGCACCACTGAGCATCTAAAATCATCTTCACCTTCTGACCCAGCGGGCAGTCTGCAATAGCAAACCCAAACCCGCCGGGACCTTTCACCAACGGGAGACTGACCAGCTCTGGTTGAAGCATCCCGACATTGTCACCTTGTCTCCCGTTGGACAGGGCAGCAACTACGGGACGACCGCTGGCATCTGTAGTGACGTAGTGGAGGTCTTGGGCGGAGCCGTGCAGGACGTCCCCTTGACCAGCAGTGGTTGCCCGTTTATAAGGGGGACTGCGGTGACCACTTCCCCACCGTGGAGGGTAGGTTGTGGCTGGGATGAGGGCGGGGGAGGGGGCGGCGGCAGAGGGTCGTCGCTGGTTAGGTCCACATCCGGAGGCAAAGGGTAGCCCCGACACAAAACCATGTCCACATACTGGTTTATGAGGATGGACTGGAACATCTGCACCACTTCTGGGTGGGTTTTCCCCAGTACACAGAGTCCATTTATCTCCACAATAACATCGCCTGAAATGAAATGGAGAATGAAATGTACAGGTCATGTTTAAAAGAGCAGTAAGTAAATGAGTAAATGAGTGAGGGAGTGAGGGAGTGAGTAAAGGAGCTGGAAAGTAAGTATGTCTTATTTGTTATCAGCTCTAAAGCACAAGTCGCTCCACTATTTCATACAAAATTGGTTTTATGGTGGGTTACTCAAAGTGCAGCCTTCTTTTGGCTAACTCTAGTCCTAATCCTCTCCCAAAAGACCTGCTGTTTAGTTCAGCACCTCTTTCTATGAAAGATGCCGCTGTCAGCTGCCTCACTGCATTTCTATCTTTTTGGTAGTGTAACTATAGCCAAGAAACAGCCCAGGAGCACTGCAGTTCTTTGGACGCTTTATCAAATGATTCATTCAATAATGCCTCTCGTCATACATTCTTAACTTCTTTTTTTCTCTTTGTTGCCTGTCCCTTATTTTCTACCATGAACAAAGAGCTGTGGTGCTATTACTACTAAGGCAATAGATGTGTATAAAACACTATAGCAGTAAAGGACATGTGAACTGGACACCATCACTCTGAGATATGCTGTCTACGCGTAGATTCAGTTTGGAAATGCATCTTTATGTTTCTGGCCTCAAATTTTAGTATGACCTTTTTAAGGATTTGCCATAAGAAAACGTAGTTAACAACCAGACAACAAGGGATTAGAAAAGAAACAAGCCTACTTTAAAGTAAATTACATTATACATATGCTACTTAAGGCCTCATTTCTTCTAATCTAAGGAGGGACCTCTTAATTATAAAGTACAAACTAAAAAAGATAAATGTCCCCAAAACCAATTTGCTCTATAGCTATATATCTTATGGTGTCATTCGGGTGTTCTCTAGCATTCGAGCAGAACCAAGAAAAGACTCACATCACGTGGTCAGCAATGCTCAGACTTGTCTTTTTCAGCACGGAGTTGGCAGGGGAGGACAAGACATTTTCTACAACCAGCAACACAGTGGTTAAAGTGGATTTTGGGAGGTGGTGGAACTCTAATCTTGAAGACTCGGAACGCTACATTAGGTCGATATATGAAAGGCTGTGTGTATATTACATCTTGTTTGAGATACGCTACTCCCAGAAAGTTAGAGCAAGAGCCAGTCCTACCTTACACCCTACATTTTTTATTAATCAGATACAATTTAGTGCAATCTGGTGTAGTTTAGGCAAAAATATGCTGCTTAAATTAGCCTTATACAGTGATGAAAATCAGAACTGTCTACTTTATGATTACTTTCCTAAAAAAATTAAAAAAGCAACACTAATTTTTATAGCTGCAATTAGACTGCTTGTATTATTTAATCTATGTATTTACTGTTTTTATGTACTGTCTAAATCCCGTGTAAGTGTTTCCCTGTGGGGCCCCTCTGCTGTGGGGCCCCAGTCCTTCTGCTGCCCGTGTCAGCTCCGCCCCTGTTCCTCCTCGTCTGTAGCTGCTCATTGCGCTGAGCAGTGAGGAGGAGACACAGTCTCCAGACGAGTCTAAAGACTCAACATTAGCCAGGATTCATGACTCTATTGTTACTTGCAAACCGTGGACAGATTCAGAGGATCAGATCAGAGGAAAAACTTTGTGAAAAAGGTCGACATCGCGCCGTAACCACACTGTTTTATGGCCTTTTCCTTTCATTATGCATCCTAAATTGACCTCTAAAACCGAAAATATGAGGCTGATTGATATGAAATAAAGTGAGCTAAAGCTGGGGAAGAATAGACTCCATTTAGGATTACTTTATGTCCATAAAGTTCATGATTTCGTGATAAATACTGTTATATTGAGGCGCATATTAACCCGCACGCATGAGGAGCGGAATGACCTGCTGCTGATCTTATGATTATTTCTCCAGTTTCTCTCTGAAGAGTGGACTTCTGTCCAGCGCAGCTTCAGCAAATTAACAATAAAACTACTCGTTCCTACTCCTGGCCCGACCTAGAATTTTTATTGCATTGATATATCTCACAGGCAGACTTTTGTATGTGTGCGAAAATAACAAAGTCACAATCATTAACTTTTTTTTTTTTATTATTATTATTTTTTGCCACGCGAAGGTGCGGGAACGCCATTCCCGACCGTTCCCGCCCACTTTAATCCCTGCAGCAACAAACTATTCATCATCACAGTCTTCAATATTAATCAAGATCAGGCTCAAGGTCGAAAATAAAATGTTATAGGCTATGTTTGTAGCAAGCAGGTAGTATCACCAATAGCCAAAACAATGTTTACAAAAAAGTAAACAAAACAGCTGTTGAACAACCCTTCATGAGTGTGAACACGGTCTAGTACATTATGCTCCCTTAGCTAAAAATGGCATGAATTGACAATAAGAAAAGTATAATGGCACAATCCGGATCTCTACTCTATTCATTTAGCCGCTTCCCGGTTTACCTCACAACTACTCACCAGAGATCATCTTGCCATCATGTGCAGCCGGCCCATCGCTGAGCACATTTTTCACCTGAAGGAACTCGTCGGTGCGGTCTCCTCCAATGATGGTGAAGCCAAAGCCCTGGGAGCTCTTCTTCAGTGCTGTGTGGTACATCTCTCCTTTCAGCTCACTGGGGTCTGCTGTGAAGCCTGCCGACCCGCCTTTACCTGGTCACAAACAGCAGGCCTTTACACAGAGCCAATAACACAGTGAATAATGGCGACATGTCAGTAAATAAAATACTATACAACACATTTTTTTTTATTTGGTATGCAAATTCTCATCCCTACATTCTTAATGAAAAATGAATAAATAATTGATCACAAAAAAAATAACATTTTGATTTAAATAAGCATACACAAAATACTGCAGAAACAACACAGGCAGTTTTGTTTGAAAGGATAATTTATTATGTTCTAAATACAAAGCACAAAATAAAGGAAAATAATCCATAATTTTGCCCTTATTTTAAACAAGCAGAAGGATGGCTGTGTCCACTACAGACCTTCGCAAAATGTGCATGTATAATTATATGTAATCAGGTTTGGGGTTCTTATTGAGCCCTCTTGACCTACTTTTGAGTGAAGTGCCATTTTTGGAATCTGTTACTTCCTTCTGTTCATTTCTTTTTTATTTGTTTAAGGTTAAGTTACATCCTAAAATCACAAAAAAAAACAGTATTAATTGTTTTAGGTGAAGTGAAGCCCCAGATCTTGCTGTCAGATGTGGGGATTTGAACACACCTGTCCTAAACATAATGCATGTCAATGGTGGGAGGAAACCTGAAACAAAACCTTTGGTAAAATAGTAATACTTAAAACATCTATCGTCCCTGTTTGTCTGAGTGGTGATGTATTGCATACAGGCCAACACAATGTCCTCAGTTTTTTATAACTTGAGGAGGGAACAGCGTAAGGTCAGTGGCAGCGTCAATATGGAGCAGCAGTGGCATTACAGCAGATAACTGGTGCTCAGGGTCACAGAGCATTAAACTTAGCCGCCACGCTATCAGCAAGTCCTGTGGTATCAGCACTTTGGATCATGGACACATCATTTTTCTTGCTGCATTATAGTCTCGAACCTAGACACTGCAATAGCTTTGGCTTAAAAAAAGAGAGGTCTGACAGTAACAAATTGAGCACAGCCAGTCTATAAGCCGTTATTCGAGACGTGGCTCTCTGTCCCCTTGGAAATGCATGCAGTGATGATGTTTATTTAAATCGTATCAATAAGTAGTTTGATATAGACCAGTAGTATGAAATGTTCCTGCTCCTTAATGCAGTTGGCATTTTCAATACAGTGTTACATGACGAGTACAAAAGGCTTTCACTTACTTGTCGTCTTGAAATCAAAGTAAAAAAAAGAAGAATAGTAGCTTCTCAAAGCATTACAGTGGACGTTTAGTCAATATTGCCCACATTTTGGTGGTGTAAGTGTAGTTACAGCTGTCCTGCACTGGGCCGGCTGAAGAATATATCGCTGCCAATCTCTGCAAACGGCATCTATCACCATTCACACACCACATTCATACATATGCAAGGGTCCAAGTGGAAGAAACACAGATAAATACTTCTAGGGGGTCATTTAACAAGACAAGGGCTAAACAGAGAGTGCAAACTGGAAAAAAAAGCATAAAGGTATTTGTGGGCGTGTTGCTCCGAATTCACCATCGCATGTGTCACTTTATCCGGGCCCCAAATGAGAGAATTCTGTGTGAGGTAAAATCGTGCAAATGACTAAAGTACGGTACTAATCTGCAAGGCATGAGTCTTGTTTTCTTTCTGACCTCTCGCTAAACAATAAAATATATCTCATTATTTTGTAACCACTAAAAAGAGTCGAGCACAAGCAGAGTATGTCAAAGGTCATGAATCACACGTTGCGCCTGCAGTGAATTTTGTACTTTGATGTTACGCTTGAAATGTGTTGGAGGGATTGAAAAACACATCAACAGTGATACGCACTACAAATCAAAAGCCTCATATACTCCACTGGGTTTTCTCTTTGATGCCCCCATTTCATCATAACAAAAAAACAACAACCTTAAGTTTGGCCAGGAAACCAGACTAGACTTACTTATATTTAATTGTGTCAATAACTTTAAAAAACAAAACACCAGGATTGTAGTTGCATTTAAATTAATAAATCTGGTTTATGGTTAATACCTTGGTAATGCTCAGTGAGACAAAAGGTGACACAAAGTTAAAACAAATGTCTCCTCTATAAACTCAACCTTGGAAGTTTCAGCCATAAAATCAAGATGGTAGGTTTGGGGCTCTATTAATCCCTAAAAATCCATCTGAGATTAAAACAACGAGAACAATCCGAGAGTGTGAACCAATGGCCGCTGGCTGCTCTGCTTTATGACCGCAACACTGGAGGCCGCCATTGCTCCGCCATTGCTGTAGTACCTCCATATAGCCGCTAGGCCCCATTGAAAAGCATTGGACTTTAGACACGTTAAAAACAACTTTAACGCCTGGTTTCTATTTTTTAAACACTTTCTACGGCTACATATTCCTCCTGAGATAACGCTGGGTTAGTCACAATTAAAGAAACCAGGCTGGTTTTCGAAAGATTTTTTTTTTAAATCTCCTACTTAACGGAGGTTGGACTGTTAGCATTGGAGCTGCGCGAGCTACACGTCACGCAAGGGCCGAGTCTACAGTGAAAATCCCGCCCTTATGCCCTTATTAGGAACATGCTTCGTCAGAGCTGGGGAGGAGGAGCCTGTAAATCCGCCATGAATTCCCCCTCGAACGTGGTCATTGTGGTAAACGGGGAGGAGTGAGTATTGACGGTCTATTAATAATATGTCTATGGTGTGAACCCAACCTTTTGTTTATAGAGAAGCGTTCTGACAAACCTTTTTGCCAGAGGAATGTTACAACTGTGGACTTCAGATGTTCACAGGACGGATCAGGAATTTCCATAATTATATTAAAATTGGACAACAAAAAAACTCAAAATGGACTATTCCCATTGCTCATTGGCAGACTAAAGTAAGCTAAAATAGCACCGAGCAGACAGGGGCGATGGCGGGAGAATGACTGGTACAGAACTGAGAGGAGGAAGTGATTGTGCCGCACAGGTCTGGGCATGTGAACATGTGTGGGAGAGTCCAGAGGGGAGCCGTGTGCCAGTGTCTGTAGGCTGTAAGCATTTGAGGAAAGAGACAGCCAAGACCGTCCAATTCTGTTTGAATCCTCACTGACTAACTTTGTACCATGTATTACAAAACTAGGCCTTTTGCTGCTCAGTGTGGTATAGCAATCAACCGAACAAGAAAAACAGCTTATGGAAGAAAGCAAGATCCTGACAATAATAATAGCTTTAGCTTAGGTTTTTTGGACTTCACAGTTTTGAGTAGCAGAGTTTAACAAAGCACCACACTGTCGTCATTGTTCATTCACTCAGTACTCGATGGCGGTAAGTGGTAAGCGGTGGTGTTACAACAGATGTCCTGGACTAGACAGACAGAAGCAAAGCTGCCAATTTGCGCCACAAGGGCAGGGTGGGAGAAGTGTTAAGGAGCACATCAATATGCCGCAGTCTGCGCTGGAACTCAAACCACCCACCTTTGGATCCGTGGACAAACGCTCAAACTGAGCCATGTGTCGTCCATTTAAAAAAAATCCAATCCTCAACCCATTCAAGGACTACAGGCTGAAAATGCATGTACTGTTATTAGCAGTCCTTATTGATTAACCCCCTTAACCCCACCTGAACCAACCATTAGAGCTTAAAAAAAAAACAACAAGCGACGAAAACGAGGCTGAAAACATAACAAAAATGTGAAAAGAGGAAACAAAAAAACGTGCCGAAAAAGCAACAAAAAGCGATGAAAAAAAGCAATGAAAACGAGATTAAAAAAAGTGACAAAAATGTGACGAAAACGCAGCAAAAACATGGCAAAAGCACAGCAACAAAGGAACAAAAAGCAATACAAACACAACAAAAAAGTGACAAAAAGAGACGGAAACACAACAAAAACGCTTAAGAAATTTAAAAAACCACAGCGACCATTTGACAAAAAGATAAGATCACCGGTCTTAGCTTTCAAATGAGGCATTGCATACTTGAATATGAGAAATATGAATAACCATAATAACAATAATAATAATAATAATAAATAACAATAATAATAACAATACAATAATAAAATGTTTCTTTTGAGGCAATGTACGTTATTGTCACACTCACACATAATAATACTGTAAAATCAGGAATTTGTGAAAAAATTAAATAAAAATGATACCGCCGCACGCTGTCTCCATCTTACTATAAAGTTTATAAAATTTCATTCAATTAAGATCCGGAGAATTAAACAGTCCATGTGATGATATGATCTATGACTAACCCTTCTCATCAGTATCCTACAGAAACTGGTACCATTTGTGTCTTGCTGGGATTTGTTGCTGTAAAAATACATATAAATGTATGCATCTGACAAATCAGAAAGGTGACGGAGCTAGATTAGAGTTGGAGACAGTGCCAATGAAATTTAACTTCCTTGGTCTGTCGCTTTTGAGAACAGGAGAAATCAGGTATAAAACTTGAAATCTTCCTGGAAACCTCACACTTTAGAAAGTGGCAGGCTATATAACAGCTGTAGCCTGGGGTGTAACGGCGGACTTGTGATGCTTGATTTCCTCATAGCAGCTCTCAGACAGAGAAGGAGGTTGTGTAATCTGTAATCAGGGCAGTCCCACCTGAGCAGAGATATCTGATTATACCTCTGCCTCTCTGAAGGCCTGTTCTACCAACTGTCACCAGACCCACCGCTAAAAGGTGCCCACGTCTGATGCATTCAACATCACTATCCCCAATGCTTTAACAGAAAACCTTGCCAGCATCATGACTCTTTCAATTACCCATTTAGTGTGAGGATAGACAGCTTTATTCACCACTTTCCTCAAGCGAGGAGTGACAGTTACAAAGATCATGTATCAACTACTATCAAGAATGACAACTTAAAGTCTGTCAAAGAGTCGCCTTGGAAAACTTACAGTACTGTATTCCATCTCAATGCATTTATGCTATGGAGTAAAACTGTTACATTGCCATGTTCAGTGCAGTGACAAGCCCAAGTGGTGCAAAGAAGGAAGAACAGCTTAGTGGATTAGATGCATGAAAGGTGTCAGCATGAATCCTGCCTTATTGGGCTGGTGATTTCCATTATAGGTGAATTTTTATCAGACCTAATTTGTGTGTATCTCTCGCTGAGGCAACCCAACATTTATTGTGGTGTTGTTTTGTGCAGTTGAAAAGCCGGTGTGAGCAGTTCCAGTCAGAACGTGTCGTTTCAAGTCACAAAACCCAGGGACACACAGTATGTTGTGATATTTTAGAAGATGGCTGCATTAAAATAGCCATGCTGAGTTGCATTTTCCATTCTCAGCTTCGAAAAATGTGTCCTTTATCTCAACTTGAGTGTCCCTATATTATCCACACGGGCATGGGGCATGATGTTACCTTGGGATGACGTGGCTTTGGCTTTTTGGAGCGCGGTGGTCTCCTGGCTCAACTTCTTCTTTGCCTCCAGGACTGGGTTCTCAAACTGGGTCTTCTGGTTAATGTGACTGCAGCACAAACGAGATTTATATTCAAGAAACAGCAAACACTGCCAATCCTAAGGCGCACAGCCTTTATAGAAAAAACATGCTACTCACGTTTACTCACTGCAGCAGTATGAATGTATCAATTATGCATGCTGCTTCCTGTAAGCTAAGCATGATTGGCCTATAGAGGGCATACATGCGCCTTAAAATCTGGAATAGTCTCTCTGAAGATCTGAGACAAGCTTCTACTCTATTCAAATCCAGGCTGAAAATGTTTCATTTATGCATCTTATCTGGACTCTTCACTTTTAATGTGACTTGTTTGACAAATCACATCAACGAGATAATGTAGCTGATAATAATATGAGCATTAAAGTTACTCTTAGTGTTCAAGCCAGTTCATTTGTTTTTTCATGAATATTTCAGTTTGAGAGAATCTCCCTGCATCTTCCGCTGCTATAATGGCTACATTTCACAAATATTCTGCCAGGGTGTTGGGCGTGAAAGCATCTTTTGTACAGACAGAAATGTGTGCAGATGTATACACAGTTTGTAAAGCTTATTCTGTCTGCTATTCATATACAGGCCCAAGAGACCTTATCCACAGAGAATCATTTGCCACCCGCTGTTGTACAATGGGAAAATCCTAATCGGTACCTGCAGGTAAATGCTTCGTTCACATGTCTTACATAATTTAGAGCTTCTACAGCAGAACAAAAGGAGCCCTACACTAGATCCATTTGTTTATTTTTAGACAGTATTGATCTATGCTGCTCTGCTTCTAATGCACACTAACGCTCTAATATGCAAGCATGGCCCGATCTAACGCGGTCTAAAAGCACTTGAGTGTCGTGATAATACGTGCACTGTTTCTGATCACAAGTAAATGAATAAATCAATACAACTTACTCAACGTAATATGTGCCGTACTGCGGGTCATCAATTTCCTCCCATCCATAAGGTAACTCTGAGAAGACAAACAACTGTGCTAAGTGGATGAAGAGGAAGAACGAAAGTGTAAAGAATTCAGAAGACAATGTTGGTAATGACGTGGATGATGTGATGTTCATTGCAGTTTTTCATCTCAATCGTACATTCACAGAACTTTGTAGAACATATTTTAACCAAGATTCTGCTCGTCGTTTCAACATGCAGGGTTGAAGTACAACATGAGGCAGTGGAAGCGGGAAACAAAAAAGAGCTCTTCACGCACGAGAGAGCTTTGGAGCTGCTTTCAGAGGGACATACCAACTAGCTTTCTGACTGCCTGTAAAAATCCATTAAAAACAAGCTAGAAGCAGCGGTTCTCTAGATGTGCCAGCACTTATGCCACATTAGAATCCAGGGGATAAAAAAGCATGTCTGGAAGTTCTCACGAAAGAAGTAAGCAGGAAGGTTCAGGAGAATTAGGCCACGTGAAAGGGATGCACAGAGGTGGTCTGAAATCATGATGTAATGCATTCTGGTTAGTGATATGTGAAAAGGTGTAAAGTGATGGATTAGGTAATGTGCCGCACACACTGCAGGTTTGCCCTTGTGTAAATGGCTGCAGTCGTGCAGTGGCTAATGGAATGACTGTATGCTTGAGTAGAACATCAGAGCATACCTCCGTCCTCACACTTCTCAGGCGGCTTTGCCTTCTTGGCCAAGCGAGGGTCGAGCCATGTGGTGGTCTTTGTATTGTGACTGTGGAGAAATACAACATTCATTAAACAGAATCATCACTGGCCAGTGTCACTAGTTAGTATAAGACACATTTCATTCTGAAACAAAATGTGCCCGCAAGCACTGGGCTACGTTAGATCAAGAAACGTCTATCGACTGGGGCACACGTTTTAAGTTAGGTGGCCTTTTGCAGGAAAGAATGGTGCTCTCTGAATGTGAAATATGACAAACTCATTTAGCCTCAAATTACTTAAATAACTGGAGTGTGTAATCAGCAGGAAAATCACAACGGTCCTCTTATATCGTCAGAGACAAGTGGCTCAGAGCCAAACATGAATAAAAAGGCATGTAGCCATGATTACTCAACATTCTCATACACTTTAGGTATCTAGAATTTTCGACACATTGTCTACCACTACAACATGCGATATTTCAGACCAATTAAAACACTTTGCCATCTACCTCAACAGTGACACTTACTCAATAAAGTAGACCATGCCAGTCTCGGTGTAAGCCATTTCCCAGTTATAAGGCAGGGGCTCCAGACTGTCATCGCGGGGCAGAGAGCTCCATGTCCTGAAGTCCATGTTCCCACTGGACTGGTTATAACTGGGCACCGTTTTCCTCCAGTCGGCGCCCTCTTTGTGCTCTGAAAGCAACCGGGAAAGAGCAAAGAGTTAGCTCCCAAATAAACCCGTGTCTTTATGGATTTCTGGACTCTGCAGAGAAACTGCACAATTTGTATATTATCAACAGACAGCATCAAAAAGCAAATAGTGACAGCTACATGACCAGAAGTTTCATTTTCAATACATTACACACACAACAACAAATTTAAAATATAAAATAGGATTATACCTTAGTCCATGATCATTTTATGCTGATTCATTACATTTTTTTGTATTGTTTTAAACAGCCCTCTATAAGCGAGCCAACTACTGTATCTCTATAATTTGAGTATAAGCAGGCAATTTCCTAAACATTTGTGTAAGTTTCAGGACATAGATTTGCTAAAAAAAACATATTTATGTAGAACTCTGTTTCAAACTGCTAGTTTGCTGCAGGGAGTCCAGGTGCCATTTGCATGTGTGAGATTGTGTGAGCTAAATCTGCCAGCTTCTAGAGTTAATAGTCTTCATACGCTTAAGCACATGTTCTATGTGGCCTGCAGCGCTTCCAGGGATGGATTCCTATTAAAGCAGCCTGAAGCCTTGAGGCACTTTCTATGTGGTGCTACAACACTGTGAAGCCACTTCCAGCATACGCACATGTTCCAGTATTGACAGGCCTGGCTAATGAGCTCCACTATGAACATGAAATACAAAACAAAGGCCTTGGTAATTCACTTAGCACTTCATGGCTTTGCGTCAGAAGATGTTAATGAAAGGGTGAAGCATGTCCGCTTTCATCCGTCTTTTTTAATGTGGAGTGAACCTACTCACAGAGGAGCTTGATGCTTACTTACTTTTCCTTCATACTCAACATCACTCTGCATTCTCTTTATAATTCATTCACTACTCTATGTAAAAACAAACTACGAGTGTCTGTGACTGGGCTGGTCACTTCACAAACCAGACTCATGACTTCTAAAAAAACCTACAGCAAAAATAACATTAGTGGCATGTTTGTTATTTTTGTTTTGCTCTTGTGAAGTAGCAACATACAGTATAACTTACGATGCTCCGCAGCACGGTTTTAAACACCAAAATGTTATTATAACCAAAGTCCATTGAATCAATGCACTTTTCAATTTCTTGAGTTAGACGGCAAACAGTTTCATAATTAGTCAACTCACTTCTTCCAGGGTAAAGCTTGGTAACTGATCAGTTCCCACAAAGGGAAAGTGGGGGGTGGCCCAGGAGAGAAGTAATTTGGTTAATCACAAACCAGTCAGTCTAAATCAAGAAATGTCAAGTGGCAATGATTCATTGTCATTATCAAATGTTATAGTATAGTTCAAGTTTATACTGTTCATTATATTGCTCATTTGAAAAAATAAATAAACCAGTTGATTGCATGATGAGCCAAAGTATTAGTGTCAAAACAGGTTTTTCCACATGACGAATGAAGAAATATTGTGCTTAATTTTGTTGGAAAAAGTAAGAAGTGAGAAAGCTCAGTGCATGTAAACACATTTGCAGGAGCCTCTGAAGTGTGGCTAAGGTCAAAGATCAGGTTCACAGCAGGGTGAAGGAACACTTGATGAAACCGGTCGGACAGACATGAGGGGACGGCGCAGGGCAGAGGCGGCGATAAGCACACTGTATTCAGTCAACAGCCAAATACTCACAGCTCACATTTTCCATTAACCTCCCTTTTCATTGGACCAACGAATTGGCCATCTATGGGTGTTCTGGGCGAGCCTCTGCCACAGCTGCTGCCTACAGTCCACCCATCATTTGTGTCCATAAAAAGAGCTCCTAGATGTCTAGCCAATGTTTTGCGTCTGATTTCAATATGACAGGGCAGTTGGGTAAACAGACGTTGGATTTTTGTGAAGCCCTGTACAGCTGAGCAAGCAGCATTGAGCCATGACTGTCAAAAACAATGTTTTATCCTCGAAAAAAAGACCATATTCAGCTTGGCCTATTTGTGAGAGACTTTTTTCTTGAAAATATGTATAATACAAGCTGACAGGTAAAGCTTTAAAATTCAGATTATGGTCAGAGTGACATACAGATAATTTGACAGTGACAGATTCATTAGAGAAGTGGTTTTCCTCCATAGATTTTATATGCACATCTTTGCATTGCCAGGTAATTGTGAGAGCAAAGATGAGAGCAAAAAGAGAATGTAGTTTGGAAATCAATTAGTTGAATTTTATCTACAACAAAGTGACAATTAGAGACAATTTGTGTTCAAAAATTGACTCAACCAAAATAGCCAAAAGTGAGTTCTTCACTACTGTGTAGATAATAGAAGCCCTTAGTGAGGTGAACTGTCTTTTACATGGCCTTAAATATTAAAATAGAAAAGCAAAGCAAAATAAAAGTTATAAATACAGTAGACACGAGAATATCATATTCAATTAGTGCAAGAAGCAAATGAACTTCTTCTTCCATTAATGTGGACTTATGTTCATAAATATAACTTAAATTAAAATGTTCTTGTTGCTTTGTTATAGAATTATGCATATCGATATGATCCTATTGATCTGAAATCTTATTTACAACAAAGTGTGCATTAAATTATAAGTCTAACACTATATGTCAAAAGGAACACATTATTTAAATGATATTACTGACCAGGCAGCCCGTTGAGCAGTGGTGGCCTGTCATCATCATCGTCCTCCTCTGGGACAGCGCTGTCTTTGCGGTCCATCTTACTGACCGATGTAGTGCGTTTCCTGGGGACGTCGCTGACAAAGTCCTCATCAAACAGCACCTGGTCCACCAGGTCCGGTTGTACCAGGTTGGGCTCAGCAGGGGCTTTGGGGTCCCATAGTAGTTACCTTACAGAGTGAGAGAGAACATACACTTCATGTCAATATGCCTATATGTCATTGTACCTTATTAACTGTGAAGATTATATGTACAATACAGTTAAAAACTACTAAAGAAAACATGTGTTGTGATATGAAATGCCTCGTCTGTTATCAGTGAAAAGGAAAGAATATAAAGACATCTAAAACAACTGTGTAGCTTCACAATGTACAGTATGTGTAGTACAATTTTGGAAATACTTGTTACAGAGCAGATAATTCATGAAAAACAACTGTTTAAAATGACAGTAAAAAGACCAGTCGTAAAGTAAATAACAGAGGTACTCTAAAATAACTATTGCTGTTAAATACTTTAGGTGATTACATTCACGTTCTAATTGGCTTCCAATGAAACTGTGTATTTCTACTTAAACTGCTTATTTCAAATGCACAAAAAGGGGGTAGTTTCAGTGTGACTAATTATGTTCATCAAACCTTGTTACAGACTATATACTAAAAGTTAATTTCCTAAATGTCACACCCAAGCTTTCTAAGGATAAACTATTTACCAGTTCTCACAGCTTTCTTCCACTGTGAGTCTGTTATTTCCACTTCACTCTCCCTTGATAACCTCATTGCTGCTTTGATCTGTAACATTAAGATCACTTTACTTGATATTTGCGACCATCTAATTACACTGATCACTGAATAGCACAATCTGTCTATAACTGAGCCTATGATTTTTCAGCGAAGAGAAACTTTCTCATACATAGTGTTTAATATTCACAAGTGCTTTTTGGGGCGGGGTAGACTGAGACAAGCTAAATTATTTTTCTAAAGGGGTGATCCATCTGCATATGACAAAGTATGTGGAACTCAACACACCTAATCATTCAACCCCCATTAGGATAATAAATAATGCTCATTTACTATGCTATAATTTATTGCTTTTTCTTGGCAATTCATTTGTTAATTTAAATATTTACATGCCAGTTACAGCAAAGTCATTCTAACATGATCTGATAAACGATGATTTATAACGAGAGAAGAATGGAGAGAGGCACCTCAGGAAGATGGGGTTTTGGAAATACAATTAGCCTCTGTAAACTCGATCCTATTTCCATTTGGACTTCAGCTGTTTATGGGACCCCAGTATTACAAGGAATCTTTGATCTACTTAAAAGTAACATGCTCACATCACAAAGGTTAGTAGTGTAAGAGCAGCGCTTATCTTTTTATAGCAGGCTACAAAGAAGAAAAGCTGACAATGCCACCAGAAAGAAGAGAGGGACAGAAAAATTATAGAGGACAAATATGAGCTGGATTAGACGCTAAACGAGAGTATTCAGTACAAGAAAATGTATGTAATGCTGCATACGTCTTAGACCAGTTTACTTCTGATAAAATATGCAGGCGCGGCGGACACGTAATATTAAGATTTCTCCTACAAGCTCAAGAATCAAAGCCCCAAGGAATTATGGGCTGGAATGTATCAACAGAGATTCTGTGTGGGCTCAGATCTTGTGCCATGTACTCAACAAGATTAGGAGAACAATCGAAGCTATCTTTTTGGCACTATGGACCACACCAACAGAAAGAATTGATTCTTTTAAAACATATCCAGAAAATAAGTGACACTGCGCATGACACACACACACGCAGTTTGCATTCTACGTTTTAAGTTGATTGCAAAATCACGGCACTGTCATATGGACCATGGTAATGACAATGTAACAAAGTTTAATTGATTTGATTTAGGGGAGGTACCGTATTTTCTGGACTATAAGTCGCTCCGTAGTATACAGTAAGTCGCACCAGATAAAAATGGCAAAATTAAGAAGAAAAAACATATATACGTCGGTCCAGAGTATAAGTCGCACCAGCCTTGGTTTCAGTTCAGTGTATTTATTTATTTGACAGGGACATGTACAGGAGCATTAATCAGCATGTGAAAAGATGCTTTGTACCAGACTTTAGTTCTTGGAGCTAATTTCCATCTGCAGTCCCCGAGACATACAATTACAAAACCCTACAAAAAGCATAAAACAATACAGTTCATAATATTTACAGACAGTATTTACATTTTATAAAAAATAATTTAAAAAAAGCACATTTTATCAAAGGGAAAACTTGTTCCTCTATAGTCTATACCCACCCACTACCCTTCTCAGATGTAAACTGTAGTAGTAGTTGTTGTTGTTTGCTTTAATGCTGACATGTTTGAGTTCCCAGAAAATGTTGTTTCACACCCAGGCAAAATTGTTTTAAGTCTTTGCATAGTTTTAGTGCAGTTGGAAGTTTGTTCCATTCTGAGATCGTTTTAAAAGAAAATGCCGATTGTCCTAATGCTGTGTTTCATTTTGGTATGGTACATCGGCCATTGACTGTTGACCTTGTTGTTCTGACCATCTGATCAGATGTTAATTGAAGAAACCTTTTAGTGGTGGAGGTGCCACATTATTAACAATCTTGAATAGTAACTTTAGATTGGCTTAACTATATATTCAAAATTGAGCATTTTATATTTGGTTAATATTTGACAGTGATGATACTGTCGTGATTTCCTATCTAGAATCCTAAGTGCTTGCTTATAAAGAGATTCTAAAGGTTTTTTGTGGATTTCTTGGCTTGTGACCAGCATGTTACACCATAGAGTAAGTGAGGTAATATCATTGCGTTGAAGTAGGTTTTAGCTCCTTGTATTGTCAATGAATTTCTTATAGATTTAAATGTAAACAGATTCTATTTTATTGTATGGCATACCTTTTTGATGTGTTTCTTAAAGCTTAGTCTCGAGTCTAAAATGATGCCAAGGTATCTAAACTCATTGACATTTTCAATTTTTTCTCCTTTTACTGTAATTAAAGGATATGTTTTTTTGTTTGGTTTTGTTGATAAAAACATTGTCGCAGTTTTACTCACATTCAGTACTCAATGCTCACATTGGCAACTACCTGGGCAGCATGGAGCCGTAACTGCACCGTTGACAAGCCTCTCCTGGCAGCACGTTATTCAAGCACCCATTTGCGAACCCGTTCCTCTAGCTGTTGCCATCTAGCTTTTAGCCCGCGATTAGCTTTTTTTGTTTTCTTCATTGCAGTAAGAGTAACCTCCGCTTTTCGCCAGTCCCTGGCATTCCCTCAAGTTTCTCGCTCACTCCAAACTTTCTTTCTGCTGTTCGATTACCGTTAATGCATATTTCACTACTTGCAGCTTGTAATCTGCAGAACATGATTTCCTTTTTTGTGGGTATTTGAGTTCAGAGTAGCAGATACTGGTACACAAGCCTAGAGCGCCCTCTAGCGGCTGACAGTGTGAAAATAACAAACATATGAAATTATATATTTTGATATAAGTTGCACCTGAGTATAAGTCGCAATCCAGCCAAACTATGAAAAAAGTGCGACTTATAGTCCGGAAAATACGGCAGTAGATTTATAAGAAATACTAACTCTTCTCTCTCCTGGCTGTTTTTCGTTTTGTTCCATATGCCCCACAGCGCGTATTATGGGCAGCACTGTTCATTTTCCTCGAGCAGCAGCCATAAGGTTAGGGAGGAGCAGGAGGCAGGGATGGAGCCTGCCCCTGCGCTCCCCTATCCACTCCATGTTTACCAAGTGACACTCCGCCACATTTGTCAACGACGGCTTCATTAGCAGGGGTGGCATCACCAGACCGGTGCAAGATTGGATACGCCGGCTAATCCCTCCGCCTGTCTACTGCCATACCCTGACATTCATCAAGCACACGGCACCTTTGTGATTAATTACTTACAAACATGTCTCTTGGCCTTTGAAAAATGAGTTTGGAATAGACAGCTACAGTATATGTGATGGTATAGATTTGCTACAGCATTATAAAGTAAAGGAGGACTCAAGAGCTGATGAGCTCGAGATCTGTCCGGCGAGTGATCCTATGTCAGGAGGTTGATGAGCCAGAAAGTCTACCCCTTTCAAAATGCACACAAGCAATTTCTTCCGCGAGTAATGAAAAAAGCTGCTGTTGTCAAGGCCATGTGCGTAATGGTCCCATGGTCAAGAACGGACTATCATCTCCCTGGCACCAATCATGAATACACTCACAGCAAATGATCAAATACTCTCCATCTTACTTTATATGTGAGAAAGCTGTGCACCTCTATTACATTGACATTCACAGCAGCTGACACACTTGCTAGTGGAACATCGAAAAAAGGTGAACCCATGCCACACTCAAATATCAACAATATATTTACAGTTTTTTGTCAAATTTTCTTCAAAGACAGCATTAATGTGTTTCATGTGATTCTAGGTTAGGCATCAAATAACGTGGTTGCAGATAAGTGTTTCACGCTGGGACTGGACTGACAATGTTTCCAGTATTTTAGAAGTACTGGTATGCCGATGAAGTTATCCGGACTTCAATCTCACATTTGTTGATTTGCTTCAATTTACTATTGTCACCCTATGCATCAGTAGAGGTGAACACACTGAAACAAACATCCATGCTGAGAGGAAGGAGAGGTGGTCACACCGCACCTCAGGATGATTATAGGATTGTCCAAACAGGTCTGCAGTGTCTCTTGGTGTACTCAGGTAACAGACTAAGTCCACTTGTTAAACTAATAGCAAATGATATTGCCCCAGTCGTGTGTCACATCATAAATAAAAGTTTTGAAACAGGGTCAGTGCCGCAAAAGCGGAAAATAGCGAAAATAATGCTATTGCCAAAAAATAACAAACAACCATTCTCAGAACTAGTCGCCCAATTAGTATACTGCCGGTTTTGTGCAAAATTATGGAAAAAGCTGTGTTTGAACAACTAAAACTATATTTTGATATAAATAATCTGACCATTGAATACCAACATGCATACAGAGAGGGACACGCCACAGCTACAGCCCTGGTTCAAATGACAGACGACTGGTTGAAGGAAAAGAGAATGGTAAGGGCTGTAATGTTGGATTTACTGCTGCATTTGATATTCTTGATCATGAACTTTTGTTAAGCAAACTGAAATGTTATGGGTTTGGAATGTCAGCTCTGCAATGGTTCAGGAGTTATCTAACAAACAGGATGCAGAAAGTGTTTTTTAATGTATCATATTCTGTCTCAGGTCTGTGAGCTGCGGAGTGCCTCAGGACAGCTGTCTTGGACCATTGCTGTATACCATTTACACAAATGAGTTACCGACTGTACTCAATGCTGCAAGAATATCCATGTATGCAGATGACTCTACAGTGTACATGTCAGCTACAACAGCTGATGAACTAGGTGCAAATTTAGACAAGGAGTTCATGGCAGTTGTCCAGTGGATAATTTCAAACAATTTAGTTCTAAACGTAAAGAAAACAAAAACTATGATATTTGGCTCAAAATCCCTAATAAAAACAAATCCAATGTTGAACCTGACTGTAGGTGCTACTATGGTGGAGCAGGTCGAAGAGGCAAAACTTTAGGCATCACTTTAGATAACACATTATCCTGGAAGAAACATGTGGACAACATAATTAATAAAATGGGAAATGGTCTCTCCGTTATAAGAAGATGCACAGGACTACTGAACATGACAAACACAAAAAGTAATTGTTAAACATGGAAAGCAACTAAACAAATAAGCCAAGCTCTGGTTCTGTCATATCTTGACTATTGCCCAATAGTGTGGTCAAATGCTGCAGCTGGGGTGTTAAAAAGGCTACAGACCGTACAAAACCGAGCAGCTCGACTGGTGTTACACTGCGATTATACAACCAACACCAAAGCCATGCAGAATCGACTCAAGTGGTTATCAGTAAAAGACAGATTATTGTATTCATTATTGTCTTCCTTCAAAAATATAATAGCATCAAAGCGGCCTAAAGTTCTTTACTAGAGATCCTTATTTAGCAATGATAAACACGGCTATCCAACTAGACACGCCATAGCGGGGACATTTGTTTTACCAAAAGTACATTCAAACAGTGCTCAGAAAACGTTTATGTACAGAGCAATGCATGCATGGAATATGCAACCAGAAAATGTAACTTTGGTAGTAAACATCAAAACATTTAAATCGGTATTGAAACAATTTCTATTATGTAAAACTGAACTGAAGATATATTAACTATGGCTAGAGGTTTGATACATAATTGGTGAAATATGCCAAGAAAGTATTGATTACGAATTGTGATACAGTGATTATTGTATACTTTGTTGCATGGCTTTTGTATCTTAATGTACAGTATTTGTAATGTATTTATTTTTGTTTTTATACGTGGACCCCAGGAAGAAGAGCGACAGCCTTGCTGTGCTAATGGGGATCCCATCAATAAATAAACTAAACTTCATGAGCTTCATGTTGTTTTGTTGGCAGTGGTCCCATAGTCCTAACTTCACTGCACCAATACAGGCTGCACTCTCCTGTTTGAGAGACCGACACAAACTGAACCCCAGACAAAACATCCAGAGAGCAGAAATCATGGAGGGTCTCACTTGGGGAGTTAACACACACAAGACTGATATGTGCATTCACACAGACACAGAGGGAATGCAAGCAGAAATGGAAGAGATTTTGAAATTATACGTAACGTAGACTCATGAATTGTGAACAGTAAGTGAGCAGAATCCTTCACACTTAATTTACTTACTGGGAATCATTTGATGCAGGTGTTTTTAATATGCAATTGATACAGAAGCATTTGAGGGGAATGATGAGGCTCTACAAAACAACACCATAATCCATTTCATATCAAGTGACAATTACTCCGCTGCATGTAAGACAGAGCTGGTTAGAAATCACTGGCAACTGTCTTTCAGCCTTTTTAATGTCATATATTTTGGTTTGCAGTGTTAAAATAAATAAGAAATATGCAACTGACATCCCTAGAATTTGTTTTTGTGGCAACACTGGCAAGAGGTTGTGTAAAATGTGCAGCTTTGAGGAAGGTCATAACCAGCTAATAAAAGTAACGACTGAAAAGTGCCCTTTAAAAGGTAAAATTACACACATAATGCATGGACCTGGCCAAGAGGTAAAAAGGGGTGAGACACAAACCATTACAATAATGAACATTCAGGCCAGTCATTTGGGACAATTAGGGAGCCTATTATTATTAGCTAGGAATCCTATTAGCTTCACACTTTGATCACAGCTTACTAATTGCATGCTCATGAATAGGATCGTTAGTGTTTTATTGAAAAAATAAATCTAAGAAGTGATTGTGACCTATAAGCTGCACTGACCTTGTTTATTGCCCTCTCTCTAAAGGAGAAGGAAGCAGGCTGCACTGCAAACACAAGTGAACCAAATCTGGCACCTTTATCAGATTAGATTTGGTCTTTGAGTGCCACTGGGAGACCACCGCGTGGTAGGTTTAACATGCAGAGAGCTTTAGCGGTGAGAAGCTATGGGGAAATGGTAGAAGAGGTATGGTAATTGTTGTGTGTGCGTATGTCCAATAGCTAGACCACACAATAGGAAAAAAACAAACGCTTTGCTGTTGCTCAAATACGCTTAGTCTTATTGCATACATTTCAAAATTATGATGCTGACTTACAGCAGGCTCCTCCTTAAAGCAGATCCCCTCCTGTAGGTCCTTGGTTCAGAACCTGTTCATGGTCACTTAAACTTATTTCAGGACACTTCTGGAGGTTGATCCTTCCAGGTTGCACTCAGAATCTGGAATGAACCTCCACTCTCCCTACATTCACTTGACTCTGTTACTTACTTATTGACTTCTGATACTTTTAAGACCCAACATAAAGTCACCACGTGACACCTGTGAGGAAGGCCACAGTTGTAGCCGAAACTGTCAGGTAGGAAATAATACATAAAGCAACTGTGTTTTTACAGATGCAGATCTCTCATATTGTCTGTTGATAACCGTGTGTATTTGTTTTGTATTTTAGTGTGTTTATTGTTAACTTCACACTAGTCTGTGAAAAGTCCTCTACAAAACGGTGCTTGATTGCTTATTGAAATGTAAGACGAGATGATTAGTAGGTCTATCTGTTCTGGGTTACACTTTATTTTACAGTACCTTGATACATTGGACCTAAATACTAAATTCAGTACAATGTAATCTGCTTTATAAAAATCAGTAATAACTTGTACCTAGTACATAAACAATGGAATATTGTGTTTTAGTACATAGAAGCACATACTGTAATAAGGCATAAGACCCTTAGGGTTAGGGTTTTCTGTTTTGTTTTGTCTTTGTATTTTTGTCTTTGTGTTTATATTTATGTATCTCCAAACTACAAATAAAGTATGTATTCCATCGTGTACATAACCCATAGGTGCAAGTTAATACATATTGTTACATAGCACATTACATTGTACTAAATTTGGCAGGTACAATGTATCAAAGATAGTGTAAATAAAGTGTTACCATGTTTGGTTTACAATCACATGTGTTTATTACTTATGACTTATATAATACATTTTGGACTGGATTTTTTTTTAATCTTCCAAAAGTTAGAATACAGTAGATTGTATGTGCATGGATAATGTGTGTATTTTGGGGCCTTGAACAACATATCAGGAGTGGAGAAGGGTCTGAACGCTTTCCATGGTCAGTAGAGCTCCACTTCTCCACAGGAAATGATGTCACCGCCACAGGACAACAATAGCTTAAACTACTCCAAACGGACCCTAAAACTAACCATAACCCTCATTTTAAGCGTAGTGGCGTTGTCTAAAGGCGTCTTATTGAGATTAATTTAAGTAAATGTCACAGGGAAAAAAAGAGGTGACATCATTTCTTCTGGAGAAATGGAGCTGCACTACTCACGTGAATCTCTATTGGCTGCATTGTGTTTTAATTACCTCAAAATGATACTTTGAAAACAAGAAAAAGTCTATACCTCCTGTGTATTTTAACTTTTACAGGTCTTGAAATAAATGACTAAATGTCCATGCAGTTACGGGTTTCAGATGAGGGGAAACAGGGTTGCTCTGGGTACGCCTGAGGGACAAAGCCACTATTAGACTCCCTCCCAGGACATAACTACCGAAAGCGTCCAACTTTATGAGCATCTGAGC
This sequence comes from Neogobius melanostomus, assembly GCA_007210695.1. Taxonomy (NCBI): domain Eukaryota; kingdom Metazoa; phylum Chordata; class Actinopteri; order Gobiiformes; family Gobiidae; genus Neogobius; species Neogobius melanostomus. The sequence continues at coordinate 1,463,232 of VHKM01000073.1, read as the reverse complement.
CCGAGCCAAATTCTGCAGCAAAAGAGACTTCCGCTGGGATCTGAGTAGAGGTTAGATTTTAGGCCCGAGCCCGACATTCGGGCCAGGCTGGGCCGAGATTTCACGCATGACAGTCGGGTTTGTGTCGGGTCGGGCTTCGAGTTTTTTATTTTTTTATTTTTAAATTAATGTCATTATAATTTCTAATAAAAAGCTATGCTATAGGCTTAGTCTATTGGATACATAATGTGGTTATACTCAGGGAGGTGGTGCAGGTTGGGGGCGGATACACGTGCTGTTGTTGTCACGTTTAAGCAGCATGGTCAGGCTTTGATACCGGCGCCATGCAGTGAACATCGCTATTCACTGTATCTCTCAGGACAGCGTTTCATTTACAGTGGATAAATAAGCAGTTTGGTTCCTGTTGCTGCGTAAAAATTAGCTTTTGTAAATGCAGCGCGTTGTTTATGAACAACGAGGAGGAGGAGGAGGAGAGAGAGACGGAAAAGAGGAGACGGAAAAGAGGAGACAGAGACATTGAGCTGCGGCTCGGGCACATAACCTGCCCCCACGCCGCACACATCTCTCGGCCCAGGTATGTGCGCTACTGCTGCGTGCACGAGTGCCGTGCGCGTAGCCGCGTACCTCTCACACATGATGGTGCTGCTGCTGAATGCACTGCACAGATGCTCCTATCCGAGCCTTAAATACATAATTTACGTCGGGTTTGTTTTGGGCTCGGTCCGACAATTCAAGTTAATTGCTCGGCCGGGTCGGGCTTTAGGCACGCAGGCTCCTGTGGTCGGGCTTGATTTTTTGGGCCCGATCTAACCTCTAGCTCTGAGTGGCTCTATACCATGCCTCTGCGCTTATCGCTACTCCACTCATTCATTTGTCCCTTTCTAGCTATAGTCGACCGTGCTGTTAGAGGCAAAAATCCCCATTGATGTCAGCTCTCAGATGAAGGGCGACTTGCGGACAACTTGACAGCTTGTAGAAACCTAATCTTTACTTTTCTAACTTCCCTATAGAAGAGAAACTATGTGTCAACTTAGTTTGTATTCAGATAGAGTAAAACCTCATGGACTTCAAAGCAGTGGTACAGTCTACGTGATATACAGGTTTACAGTGTATAACCACTAGAAAGCCTGCAGGATAACCCTATGCACTACAAATTGAGCAAAGATGTGCATCAACCAGTGTTATTTTATTATATTTCCTTTCTGTTTAGAGACTTTGATTCATGTTGATTAGTGGTTTCTCTATAGACATAGGCTCATAGGCTGAATCTGAGTGCTGCAGGGGTGAAGATGTGAAAGGAATCAAGGGACAGGGCCCCCTGGTCATATGGAAAAGATAAAATTCAATAAATTACTCCTACTGTTGTACTTCATTTTATTCGCTCATACAGGATAATATTATCCCTAATGTCCCCTCCCATCTGCTTTCTGATAGCCATAAAAATGCCATACACACACAAACAAACACACACGTGAATAAATCGCTAAAAGCAATAAAAAAATGAAATTAAAAAAAGAGAAATCAGCTTATGAATTCTTTCCTTCATTTAACTTTTTTTTTCATTCACATCACCAAGTGCACACGGAATGTCTATGTTTAGGTAGTAAATCAGTGTATGTTATTGCTAATGCTGAATGTTACCTTTATATTTGAAAACATTCCTATATTGAGACATATTAAACAGAGAAAGCATTTGCTCACTGGCCTACTTTCTCATCCACTGATGATGAAGCCCTTGGGCATCTTTGTTGATGTAACTTGTTAGCAACAGACCCCAGTGCAAGCCCCTCTTTTAACTGCCTGCAGATTTTCAAGCCCCAAAAACAGGACGATGAATAAAATGAACATGACATAAGTTTCACACAAAATGCTTATCTCATCTTAACCAATTTGTTTGGGCTTGGGGCAAGCACAAACTTGATATTGGTTGGATTCACTCTCTATATGATGAGGTTAACATTTCATAAGCAGGGCAGGGACCAATCAATGTTTTGAAAGAAATCTCCAAACAGATAATCCACAAATATTGAACCTGACGTCAAACTGGATAGGCTCATTTGATTACAAAACAACGGTAACATAACAATTAAAAGGCAATATATTATTATTAATATTAATCTATGAGCTCCTTATGATATAATACGAACGCAACATTGTGATATTGTCATCATATTGTAACAGATATGCAAATTCAGTCACAATGAAGACACAGCTCCATCCATAACTAAAACATATCCCACTATTACTTATACATGTAGGTGCACTTGCTGAACATTTGAAAACAATGCTCTGGATAACGAGGGAGAGAGTGTAGTTTATCCTTGAATAAAAGATGGTGTGAGGGTAGAAACACAGGCGGGACGTCCTAAAGTGTGACTGCGCACTTCTCCACTGGGATCAAGCAGTGGGCAGGTTTACATAAGGTCACCAGCGAGAAGCAGACATGTACTGTATAATGTAAACTTTCCTGCCTGCTGAAACGGATGATATGCTGACGAATGATAATTCACAAAAATGAAAACTTCAGAATGCTGGATCCCATCTGATCCCAGCAGCTAAGCGAGATCAACCTTGTTAGGACGGGTGATAGTGTAGTAGGAAAAAAAAAGTTTTTAAAAGTAGATTTGATTGTAAAAAGAAAAGGTATATTCTATTTAAATGTGAGTAAAATTACAAAAAGTATTCAAATAAACATTAATAATCCAGATTACAAAACAAAACAATAACAAGTGGGGTATGTTAGGGCTGGTGAAAACGAGCCATTAGAGAACAGTATTGGGGTTATTTTGATCCGCGTAAGCTCTTGACAACTGACAAAAACATGTATAATTTAACTTTTAATATTGATTTGATGTTGTACACACTTTTGGGTTATGTATATATACTGTTTACTTCCTAACTTGTGACACATTTTTTAGATATACAATAGTTGTTTTAGTTTTTGGATAGTGATTTGTCTATTGTTCACAAGAAAGTAAAATGGAGCATATTATAAATTCCTTTGTAGTGCACTTTTCTCCATCGATTATTTGGCATTCCCTGACATTCCCTGAGATAAATGTTCTCAAAGCATCAGAGGATTGCATTATTTACTGTGTTCAGAAGGACGAAAGTATTGCACAGTGAGGCTTGTAGTTACCGTCATAAGTGCCGCTCTCCAGCAGAAGTCCACTCTCCTCCAGGATCCTGAAGTCGCCCACACTGATGAAGTTATAGTCTACGCCCGGTACCTCTCCATCCCGAGGAAGTCGAGTAGTACCTGGACAAAAATGGGACACAAAAAATTGAATCAATAACTGTTTTGTCGAGCAGCCTCTATTCTCCCAACATCCTAGCCCCTCCTCTCCACACTCCAGGAGCATGCCAGGTGGAGACACTCACATGCTCATTGCACTCACCTGGAGTAGCACTCTTATGTAAAATGTATGTATGTTAAATGTTTGGTATTCACTTAACTTAATGTACGTATGTGTTGTACTGCCATGAGTGACTTGAACTGCTAAATAAAAACAAGTATGCTCAGAGTCTTGTCATTGGAGTGAAGTCTTGTTCACACTTCGGGAGGAGAGTGTGTCACTGTTTAAGTGGGGCCTGCACACCTTAACATCATGGCACCTGTCTGAGGAATTTCACCTCAGCAGGGATTAAACTTGACAACAACATAGTTAATAGTTACAACTAGGGCCCGACTGATATGGTGTTTTGGGATCCGATACCGATACTGATATGAAGGGGGTTGGCATGGCCGATAGCTGATGTATAGGCCGATATTTTAAGTAATTTAATGTAATTTTTTGTTACAATCTCTCAATTAGCCTATAGCTAAACATTTATTAACATAGTAAAGCTTTCAATCATAGAAATATATGTAATAGAGGTTAACCAATATGTTTTTTTTCAAAGGCCGATGCCGATTATTGAGGATTTTGATGATACCGATATGCACCGCTGGTATTTTCTTTTAAATGTCTCTTCTATAATCTTGTGTATGATGCTTCTAGATGTGTCAGTGTTGAACTCTGACAGCAGGGGGAGCTGTACATTCATGTTTAGTAGGTAGAGGAAGCTTGTTTGAAAGACAAAAATCAGTAGATTCCAAAACAAAAAATGGTAAGTCTCTGGGCCCGATCTTGCGTTTCAAAATGCAGACTATAGCCTAACAGACTAAAGCACTGAGTAGGAGCGCACTTTGAGATCTTGAAGCTCCTAGATTTAGTGCATTTAAGTGTGAAGTACGTGGGGTGGAGAAACACTCATGGCCAATAGGTGTGTTATGCACAAGAGCCTTTTTCCTCCAACCAGACTCCGCGGCAGGGAAGGGGTGAGGGAGAGGGGCTGTGCATTTGCTTTGTTCGTGTTTACGGCCAAGCGAGTGCCGATCCGCGCCACAGCGAGACCGGCACAGGCTACATCACTTTCTCTCAGGACACGGAAATTGTTTAGTTCACAATGGGGTTAATAAAGTTTTTAGTGTGACCTGTGAGAGCCTATAATGCGTAAGGAAGAACACAAGACAGCGCGATGTTAACGAGGAAATAAGTGAGGACTCCCTCAGCGCACTGCTCTCAGTGCTGCTTATAAACCACGTCTCAGTCAACCTATAAGCGACGCCCTCTCGCCAGTGGCGCAGGCACATAATGCAACAACAGCACCACTCACAAGATATGGTGCGTTACATTTGTTAGAGTTTGCCTTGCACCAGGTACAAGTCCTTGCACCAGGTACAAGATCTGGCTCTCTACTGCTTCTGGTTCCGAAATGATACACAAATGTCTACAACATAAAATGTATAAAATAGGTGTACAAACTGACCCATTTTCACCGCTATGTTTCTCCGCTCCCCTGAGGCCTGGGAAGTTGTGGGAGGGTTCATTCGAAAGCTCTGACTCTTTCCAGAGCAAAAAAAGTTTTTTTATCACTTTCGGTTCAGGAAATATTTGCCGATAGCTGATATAGTAAAATACTTCTCATCAGCCCGATATATCTGTTGGCATAGTGGCGCAGCGGTTAGTGCTCGTGCTTCACAGCTAGAAGGTCCCGGCCAGACAGGGCCTTCCTGTGTGGAGTTTGCATGTTCTCCCCATGTCAGTTTCCCTCACCACTAAAAACATGTACTAGGCCAGGGTGAATGAGAGTGTGTTTGACAGGGCGAGTGTGGAACAACAGATGGAAATTAGCCCAAGGCTACAATCCGGTGAGGCGTGTTTACATGCATGAGTCGCATGTACTGTATGTTCATTGCCCTCTCTTGACCAAATAACCAAATAAATAAAATAAGTATGTAATGTTAACTAGCCACTTTAAAATGTATTTATACTTTTTTTTTTTATCCATGAAGACCACCTTTTTACTCAAACTGTACACCTTGTATGTGTTTTATTGTGAAGGTCCAAAGCTTTGTGAAAGCTTGTGAAAAAGTCAAATAAGCACATCTTTGATTATAATATTGCTATGGTTCAGAGTGACTGAAGTAATGCAAATGACACAGCCAATCGAAGTTGCTCTCTGGTTATGTGATGGAACAACACTCTTTTATTCTGATGGCAGGCCTGATACATCTATGATGAATCTCCAGGAGGAACAAATGGACACCAAATGATTACATTTGCATGATCATTATGTAAACTCAATTCTATGAATAAATAAGCAGGGCTGTGGCACTTTGGCACTGAAGGCTAATTAGATAGTGTGTCACCAAAGTTGTAAACTCCATATACCAAGGAGCGGCGATGAATGACAGTCTGGAATTATTTATGGCATGGAGCAGGACAAAGCATATAGCATATGAAGCTATACATCACCACTGCATCCACATGTAATCTCTGTGACAGAAATGTACTGTCAGCCATGATATAGGGAAAATTCATTCATTCACTAGGAAGCAGAATGGAGTCCAAGGTCAGTGAAGGGAGGGCATGGGCAGCTAATCTAGCCCAGCTCGCCCCGGGAGGAACAATCAAGTCATGGAACCAGAGTATCACACATGCAACCATAAATATTCATTTGCATTCAGAATAACAATTTACATGTTGAATTTAGCTCAGCCCCAGCAAATCAAAGCCTACAGCATAAACACACACCGAGACAATGCGCAGTCCACAGTGATGAGATTATGAGCCGAAGCCAGTGATGTCCTGCTGGAAGATGAGTCACGGAATCCACAATGATATAGCTTTTGTAATGTGAAAACTGGACTAGTGACAAACCTCAATTATTATATTTACAGAGGGACCATATCAATAAACCATAGAAAAAAAATATATCTTACTATTTGTACTGATTTATTCTAGCCACCAGAGGAAAGGGATTCAGCAGACATACTGTAGGTTTAGGCGACTATTAGCCTTAGATTGGGCAAACACGTCAATGCTTTAAGTACAGACAGCCTTTTCATATAAAACCATTAAGCAATGGAATCAACTTCCAGATAGTCTGAACTTGACTAGATTTTCTCTCGAAATTTAAAGAAATATGTATTGATGACTATCTGTGTCAGCATCAGCCCAGTAAAACTGTTCATACAGTACGTTTTATTTAAACAGTACGTTTATTTTAATATTTTTAATACATTTTAGGCTTTGTTTCAGGAAAACATCTTATGCATTTAAATGGTTAGTGTTAAGCTAATGTTAATAATGTACATATATAATGTTACTATAGTGCTACTAATGTGTGTTTCAATGTTGTTTTCCTGCCCGGTGACTGCAGATGGAAATTAGCATTAAATCTGGTATAAAGCTCTTTGAAGTCCAAGAATAATTACTCTTGCCTGTATTTTTTTCCCACTTTAATGTTATTAAAACACCATATGTCAATGCACCCTCACTTGTTATACCTTGTTTATGTTTTTTTTTCTTCAAGATACCATGGACTTTTATAATCTGCATGCAGGTTTAGGTTAATGAACATTGTAATAACAATTATAGTATCAAATGTACAAAGGAAAATGTTAGCCGGAAATGATTTCAGACAATTAAAAAAAAAAAGAATGAATAGAGGAATACATTTTAGAAATTTTTTGTATGTGGACATGTTGGTCAAAATGCAAGAGTACCACTAACCAATCCCTACACAGAGAGCTACATCACATTTAGTGCACTTTAAATGACTAAAGACATCAGGTTTTCATCTGTAGGCCGACGACATACAGATCTACATGCTTGTGTTTCCGAGTGCTGCATCCACACTGGACGCTCTCAACAGCTGCCTCCTAGATGTTAAAAAGTGGCTTGCCTTCTCCATCTCAATGAGGGAGAGTACATTTGCTTCTGTCCTGATCCACCCCATGGCACGCCTAGCCTTGGACTATCTAAACTAGTTGTTCCCAACCTTTTTTCCTTGAAGCCCCCTCTGCGCGTGCTGTAGTCGGGCCACGTCCCCCCAGCCTAAAACTGTGGCCCCCACAAATGTATCAAAACATGACAATTATTGCTAATAAGTATCTATTTCAAATAAATAAACTGAAAGTGGAGTGTTTAATTCACCTATAGTCCATACTCAGTAATATTTGATGATTTTAGACCATTTATTTTGCTCAAATAATATCATTTATGACTTGACCCTCTGACCAAGCAAAGCTCTGGGCCCCCCCTGCATTCCCAGGCGCCCCCCGGGGGGCCCGCCCCCCAGGTTGGGAATCACTGATCTAAACCACAGTTTTCTCCTTCGGTGAAAAACCTTGGAGTTCTTTTGCACTGCCACCTCTAGCTTGATAAGCAGGTTAGTGCAGTGGTGAGAACAAGCTTTTTGCAGCTAAGGCTCCGGGCGAAAGTGCAGCCCTTTTGAACCAGATAGAAGGCTATTCCTGCTTTCATCAGCTCCAGATTGGACTATTGTAATGCCCTACGTGAACTAAATAAATTCTTCCTCCATAGGCTACAGCTGGTACAGAATGCGGCGGCTCGCCTTCTCTGAAACACTCCTAGGTAGGTTCACACTCCAAGCTCTCCACTGGCTCCCTGTTGAGTTCAGGATAGAGTTCAAAGTCCTCATGTTCGTGTTCAGGGCCATACATGGTTTTGCTCCTGCTTACCTCTCTGACCTACAGTACTGACTGTGCACTATCCTGTCAGGGCGCTGCATTCTCCCGGTCAAACATCTTTGGTGGTGGGTGAAGTGGGTTGTCGATCATTTGCTGTGTATGGACCCAGGCTCTGGAACGCACTTCCTCCTAAGCTGTGGACCATCACTGAACTATCAGTCTTCAAATCTTGGCTGAAGAGACAATTATTTTGACTGACCTTTTAATACATTTTTTTACTGTATGTTTTTATCCTTGCTCTGTTTTTAAATGTACTGTTCCTGTATACTTTGAAGCACTGTGCGCCGTTTGTCTGTTGAAAGGTTCTATACAAATATAGCCTGGAAAAATCCAGACTCACCGCTGTACCAGCGAGTGAGTCTGGTCACCGTTGCGTCAAATCCATTTCCTACAGCGGTACATACGCAAGCAAACAGGAAGCGGAGTAAACCAATCAGCGAAGGGCGGGCGTCTGCCATTGATGTGGTGTTATTAGCGGTTTTGCGTTAATATTTGCGCAGGATTATGAATCACGAAACTCACCTACTGTCGATGTGTTTTTGGTCATTTACCGCCGATTGGAGACACGCTTTCTCTCTTTCGTGCGTTGTTCGTAGATTGTTATTGAGGGGACTTCCGCGTCCCGTGAGTGACGCTGCTCTCTAACAACACGTCACGGCAAATAAACAAATCTGATTGCACGTGAACGGATTGATTTTGCGGAAGCCGCGAACGAGGGCAGGGTGACCAGACTGATCCCCCGCTGGATAAAAAAATACAGAGGGGAATCATTCTGGTCTCACCAGGCTAATACAAATATAATACATTATTTTCACTCAGCCTGCAGTAGTCCTCGCTAAGTAAGTACTTGTTTTCCATTCATGGGTTTGTATGTTGCAAAGTTATAAAATATAATGCGCTCTCCAGGGCGAGTGTATCCTCCTTGCGTCTAGCTCAAAGACAACACACCTGTACGTGCCTCCTCACGTATGATCATTTTACAGGTTTGCGACGTATTATTACAGTCAAAAAAATATTGGCAAACATCTCCAAATGCACTGTCTTCATGCGCTCTCTACATGTGTGCATAAAAGGCATGGTCAAAGTCTTATTATGCACAAGGCTCTCTTTCGACGCCACCTCTAGGACTGTTTAAACCTTCTTCTGTGGAAGCATGGTTGTTGCGAGTTCATATTCTGGGTCCCGTACTGATGGTAAATAAACTTCTCCTGTGTTAGACATCCAGTGTCTCCTGGCTCTCTCTGCAACTCTACGTTTGGACTTCTTTGGAGAACATCAAATATCTCCAACAAACACCACTTTCTATATTGTATATTTCCAAACAAATGATACTGTCTCTGTCACTTGTTATTGAATTTTGCCTTGTCTATTTTCATAATTTGCATTCCCACTAATTTGGCCAACTTTTATCTGAAACTGAGCTGAGCTGAACTCCCTTCCTTCCCAGCCCTCCCTGTGCCTCCACCTCTCACCCCCCACCCCACATCAAGGACTTGAGAGAAACGATCTGAGGACATGATGCAACAAACCATTTTAAGAGCTTCATATTGAACTTATACAGTATATAATTTAATATACAGTAGCTTGCAAAATTATCCGCCCCCCTTTAACTTTTAAAATTTTGCCACGCTTTGGACCATAAACATAAATATATCCATCCATCCATCCATCCATCCATCTTCTTCCACTTTTCCGTTGCCGGGTCGTGGGGGCTGCTGTCTGAGCTGCCCAAATCACGCTGCACCAGTTCCCTATGGCTCCTCCTGCAGGTGGTGGGTCCACAGAAGGACGGCCTCATGGTTCTAACCGGGCCTGTTGGTCTCTCATAAGGGGCTTCTGAACCGCTCTTTGTCTGACCCGTCACCTAGGACCTGTTTGCCATGGGAGACCCTACCAGGGGCACGAAGCCCCCGACAACAGAGCTCTCAGGATCATTCGGACGCTCAAACCCCTCCACCACATTAAGGTGGCGGTTCCAGGAGGGGTAAACATAAATATATTTAATTGAAATTTTGTGTGAAAGACACACACTCTTTCCATTTCTGGATGGTCTATTTAACTGTACATTGAGAGATGTTCAAAGCTTTGGAAATCTTTTTATAACCCAACCAAGCTTTATACTTTTCAATAACTTTATCCCAGACCTGTCTGGTGTGTTTTTGGACTTCATGATGCTGTCTGCTCCCCAATAGTCTCTTTACAGACCTCTGAGACCATCACAGATCAGCTGTATTTGAAGTGAGATTAGATTACACACAGGTAGACTCTATTTAGTCATTAGATCAACATGTGATCATTCAGAAATCATCAAGCAACTTCTGAAGGCAATTGGATGCACTAAAAGGAAAGGGAGGTAGATGCTTTTGCACACCCCATTTTTCAGTTTTTTATTTATAAAAAAAATTCAAATCATGTATACATTTAATTTCACACATGATTGTGTGTCTTTTACATAAAATTTCAATAACATATATTTACAGTGCCTTGCAAAAGTATTCGGCCCCCTTGAACTTTTCGACCTTTTGCCACATTTCAGGCATCAAACATAAAGATATAAACTGTAATTTTTTTTGTGAAGAATCAACAAGTGGGACACAATCATGAAGTGGAACGAAATTTATTGGATATTTCAAACTTTTTTAACAAATAAAAAACTGAAAAATTGGGCGTGCAAAATTATTCAGCCCTTTACTTTCAGTGCAGCAAACTCTCTGCAGAAGTTCAGTGAGGATCTCTGAATGATCCAATGTTGACCCAAATGAGTAATGATGATAAATAGAATCCACCTGTGTGTAAGCAAGTCTCCGTATAAATGCACCTGCTCTGTGATAGTTTCAGAGGTCAGTTTAAAGCGCAGAGAGCATCATGAAGAACAAGGAACACACCAGGCAGGTCCGAGATACTGTTGTGGAGAAGTTTAAAGCCGGATTTGGATACAAAAAGATTTCCCAAGCTTTAAACATCCCAAGGAGCACTGTGCAAGCGATAATATTGAAATGGAAGGAGTATCAGACCACTGCAAATCTACAAAGACCCGGCCGCCCCTCTAAACTTTCAGCTCATACAAGGAGAAAACTGATCAGAGATGCTGCCAAGAGGCCCATGATCACTCTGGATGAACTGCAGAAATGTACAGCTGAGGTGGGAGACTCTGTCCATAGGACAACAATCAGTCGTATACTGCACAACTCTGGCCTTTATGGAAGAGTGGCAAGAAGAAAGCCATTTCTTAAAGATATCCATAAAAAGTGTTGTTTAAAGTTTGCCACAAGCCACCTGGGAGACACACCAACATGTGGAAGAAGGTGCTCTGGTCAGATGAAACCAAAATCGAACTTTTTGGCAACAGTGCAAAACGTTATGTTTGGCGTAAAAGCAACACAGCTCATCACCCTGAACACACCATCCCCACTGTCAAACATGGTGGTGGCGGCATCATGGTTTGGGCCTGCTTTTCTTCAGCAGGGACAAGGAAGATGGTTAAAATTGATGGGAAGATGGATGGAGCCAAATACAGGACCATTCTGGAAGAAAACCTGATGGAGTCTGCAAAAGACCTGAGACTGGGACGGAGATTTGTCTTCCAACAAGACAATGATCCAAAACATAAAGCAAAATCTACAATGGAGTGGTTCACAAATAAACATATCCAGGTGTTAGAATGGCCAAGTCAAAGTCCAGACCTGAATCCAATCGAGAATCTGTGGAAAGAACTGAACACTGCTGTTCACAAACGCTCATCCAACTTCACTGAGCTCGAGCTGTTTTGCAAGGAGGAATGGACAAATATTTCAGTCTCTCAATGTGCAAAACTGATAGACATACCCCAAGCGACTTACAGCAGTAATCGCAGCAAAAGGTGGCGCTACAAAGTATTAACTTAAGGGGGCTGAATAATTTTGCACGCCCAGTTTTTCAGTTTTTTATTTGTTAAAAATGTTTGAAATATCCAATAAATTTCGTTTCACTTCATGATTGTGTCCCACTTGTTGTTGATTCTTCACAAAAAATTACAGTTTTATATCTTTATGTTTGAAGCCTGAAATGTGGCAAAAGGTCGAAAGAGTTCAAGGGGGCTGAATACTTTCGCAAGGCACTGTATGTTTATGGTGCATCGCATAGCACTTTTGCAAGCCACTGTACATGCAGTATATCAGGGGTCACGAATTAAATTTCACCAAGGTCCGAAATGAAAAAAAATAAAATTGTCCAGCAAAGGTCCGGCGTTAATTCACGGTTATATGAGGGTTTTTAAGCCTTTATTAAATCTATTACGTGATTTGAAAATAATGTAATCAATTGAATCCTGTTATTGTTTTTTTGCTCTAAAAATAAGTTTTGGCTCCTAAATAGCAGAATGCATATCGCCTCTGTTATACACAATGTGCACATAATATCTGACAGTGATGTGTTTCTTGGCTCAGTTCAACACACTGAGCCCTGCTTAGTCCAGGCTTAGTCCAGGTTTAGTCCAGGTTTAGTCCTGGTTCAGACCAGGTTTAGTCCTGGTTCAGACCTGCTCACTGCCGATCGGGAAACAGCCGTGCTATTTGCGCATTACGATCTCGCGTGCATATTTAATTAGGGCGTCCTCTGTTTTTTTTTTTTTTTTTAGCGAGTCGTATTTCAGTCATTCCAAACCATTTGAAAAAATTAATAGTATCATAGAGCTAAGATGTAGGACTTTCTCTTTCTGTTCATCTGGGCTGTAGTTTACCGCTCTGGTGCAGTCGGAGGGAGGAGAGAGAGAGAGAGAGGGAGAGCAACACGCAGCGGCTGTCTGAGGGGATTCGGGTCGGGTCCAAAGTTCGGATTCAAGGTTCGGGTCCGGATGGGCTGGCGCATGAGTCCGGATCCAGAACTAGGTCCGCTGTTTAGTGACCTCTGCAGTATATATTATAATATATACTTCCTTGCCTTCCAAGACAACCTGTCCTCTAAACCCAATTACTCTAGCTACTACAACTCGTTTTGTGTGCGGTCAGTCCCAGAGCTATCATTTGAGCTGTCAGAGCCAAACAGTGTGGACTGGTGTATCATATGGTGAATCTGTCCCCTAGCTGATAATAAGGCCTTCCTTTGCTTTGAGGTAAAGCCATGGGAAACTGTACATTCTCAAAAACCAGGTGCTATTTTTCTTGAAAAGGAAATGACAAGATGTTTTCAAAGATGTACTTAAGAGGCATCTTCAAATACAATGTTAGATGGTGGCCTTTCGAAATATAATGCCAGATGCCAGATGAAAACAGCACTGAGGACTGAAGTAAAGTGTGCTATATAAAAACAAAGTTACAGACTTCAGCCAGGAACAAGGAAAACATAAACAAACACAAAGTCCAATTGGATGGCCACCACGGCAACCAAAAGATACACAGTGGAAGCAGAAAAAAATAGCAACAAATGTCTATAATCCATAACAATACGTTGTGGAATAATAAATGATGCTGATGCTAATACCAATAATAAAGCACTAAAGCTAAAATGGTGACAATGGTTGTTGGAGATCTCAGCACTATCAGACCAGAGAAGAACATGAGAGAGCTCCCAGGCCATCACAATGCCCAAGATGTACAGACATATCGCCCTCATGGGAACTGTTAACATCCTATGAAAAGTCTTTGGGTTGAACCCCTATGTATCTGTTAGAGAAACGGACAATTCCAAAGCCGTCAGAAGAAGTGATATGAAGAAAAACAATAAAATAACAAATAGAAATATACCATTATATACAACGCGGCAATCAATCTACGGTATTATTACGCCTGCCTTTATGTATGTTTCTTTTTCAAGGGTTTTCATTTTTGGGATTTTGGAATGCAAAATTATTATATGACAATTAAATCGAGTTCTTTTTTTAGTAGGGGGCGCTAACAGGGGTTTTTGACAACACTTCCGCTCAGCATTACCTCATACAAAGAAATGCATGTATGATTTGTGTTTTGGTAACTGTTCAAGCTTTTGGCTATGCACATAATGCAGATACAGAAAGATGATGATTCTTTTGCTGTGTGACATTCAATAATGCGCTGAGTTGCAGATATGTGGCACATGCTAAGTGCAATTGAGACAAAAGCCCACGGTAATCCACTCACAGCAATATGCTTTAGGCACATAGCTTGTAGCGAGTGTAATTTACAATAAATGTTAATTATTTGATCCAAAATCTAATGCTGTGGCCAAGCAATTCTCATTTTTCTTACAGGCTTCCCACTCACATATTGATTTTAGTGCAATAAGAAAATTACTTCTCCTTGTAGAGTGAAATAACAGCAGTAAAATGCAGCACACAGATGACAAAAAACCAGCAGACAAGGCCATTACTCAACCAGCATGGATATATTGCACTGCGGCTCACTTCTAATGTCAGCTGAGGCCACCAGGTAAATAATGCTTAATGATTTTGTATTTGTACTGCTCTGAAGTTCGCTCATAGAAGAGGTGTTGGTAAACAGGATTGTAACTGATGGCATTAATCAAATGGGGCTCATGTGTGGAGTTTATAGCGGAGGTGGGCAGGGGCTCTGTGTAACAGGTTTGTCAGGGTGAGAACTGGGAATATAAATTCTGTGGTGCTTTAAACAACAATATTTTAATTGACACAACTGAGGAATAAATAATCAAAAACTGCTTTTGTTTGTGTGGCTCTCAGGCCAACAAACAAATGATAAAAATAAATATAGATTGTCCAACCATTTGCTTGGTATAATGTGTTATCATTTACACACCCTCACCACACTACTGAATACACTTATAAATTAGGTAGTCCTACAGGCTTTAGGATGACTACAGAGTACAGACGATGACTCAAGAACCTTCATCTCGGATTACAGTACAGCGCAAATGCAACGTGGCAAATGTTGCTGGACAGAAAAAAAAGTTTGGACTAATTGTAACAGGGATTTTCAAAATGGAAATGATAGTGTGGCTGAGGGGGGTGAATGATGGGGGTGTAGTTAGTGCACTCACTCATTAGGACAGTAATTCAACCAGAGCACGGTATCACAGAGGGAGACCTGAGACGAGGGCCGGTATAAAACCTTTGCTACACAATCACAATAAAACAGTTTCTTTGTGGCTTGGACAGAGGAGAATTACAGGTTGTAGCGTTGGTGCAAGTGTAATCAGTAGTGCTGAGACGTGAAAATAGTAATACTCTACACTTAGCCATTGGGCACAACCCAATACTCCATAGCATGGGACATGAAACCAGCTGAGCAACTCACAGAAGACTGATGAAATGGTGACACCACAAGGATCTTAGATAATTAATCCTCTGATGTATAATGTCATTGATGAAAGAAAAAAAAAAAAACCTCAAGCATAGCGATAACAAGTATAGACTAGAGGCAAATTTGAAAAGCTCTTCCAAAATGTAAAATTACAGGACTAAGGATATATTCAGAAACTTCAGAAATCTAACTGGTTAACCTAAAGCCTGATGTACAGCCAACCACAGTTTGTAAAACCACCGCTCCATAGACTATATAGACCCCCTCACACAAGCACTTCATCACTGATTAGTCTTCTGGAAACATAATAGCTGATGCTGCCTAGAAAGTGGGAGTGTGAAAAAGGTATGGCTATTTATGGGAGTAAAATAACATTGTGATCATCCCGCTGATAAGGCTTAAGAGTAAATAAGAACGACAAAGGTTAGGCAGATGTCCTTGGCCTGGTTGCTATAGCAACTTCAACGCGAAGAAGGATGCAAGAACCTAAGTGTAAAGGCGGAGCATGCATCACTGACAATAGGGCTCTGTTTGATAGATGCTAGGACATAATGCATGAGAAACATCTATTATTCTTATCCATAAGCCAGATAATAATGTAAGGGCCTGGTGACGGCTGCAGATTACATTAACGCTTGGCTTTTTCGCTTGCAGAGGAGTGTCTGTATTGACAGAAGAGGAGTGAAGGTTGATTTGTGTCTTATATATTTGGTTATGTAGAGTTTAGAGTTTGACAATTAAATGTGTGAGAATTAAAAAGCTAAGTTGCGCTCATTAAAGAAGTAAATAAATGAATGACTGTCTAGGAGAAATAATATTTGTCAAAGCACTTTCGGACAAAGTTGAGGAGGAAGAATATTGATTTTGTTGTTCAAGTATTAATATTTTTTCTTTCTCTAAATAAAAGACGATGAAGGGCTGAAGCCTGAAACGTTACTGCCGGTAAGAGCAATATATAAAAAAATAGTGGGCATCACAAGTACAGTATATATCCGCCCAGATCTATTCTTTTGTTTTCTCACTGCACTGTTTTTGCCCCAGCACACTGGTGGATGTGTGTGTCTTTTCCCCAATGCTACAGTTGAAATAGATAAATACATAATTTCAATAAAAATACACAATACTTTAAAAAGTGCCAGTAACGCTTACGGAAAGTATAAACCCACCCCTGTGAAGAATTAAGAGCTTAGAAATGCATTAGGAAGTTATTACCGCAACTAACAATTACGGGTAACGGTTTATATAAGGGGTTCTCGTTACGTATTAATAAGGTAATAATAAGCATATGTAATTAATAGGCCATGAATAATATGCTTGTGAAGATAATAAAAAGCTGCTCATTATACTATTAGACACTTCCAGGCTAATAGGTCATGAATAACATGCTTATTCATGGTCTACCCTAAATCCTAACCGTAACCCATAACCCTAAACAGATTGCTTATTAATATCCTAACAAGCATCCCTTAATGTAAAGCGATACCCAGTCATGATGTGCAGTATGTGCTCTATCATCCTTTGTTTGTAAACTATAAATCAGTCAGGCATAAAACTTTTAAGTGATGGCTTTTACACTAAAGTAATTTGAGGATCTTTGGATAACGCAATGTATGTTAACTCCCTATGGGGGTGTTGAGAATAGATAAATCCAGTTTAACATCTACAAAAACATTACAGTCAATTACAATTGTTCAAGTCCCGTCTCTTAAAGGTCCTATATCATGAAAAATCGACTTTTTGGAGCTTTTAACCATGTTGTTATGCTATTTTCTCAAAAAGTGTTTTTTGGCTTCATTCACGCAGTTCTAAGCAATCCTCCTGAATCCTGCTTTCTGAGCAGCTGCTCTGCCCTCTCCTGGAAAACGACTGAGTTGTGACACTCTAATGTATTTTACGTCATAGTGTCAAACAGGAAGGGCCAGACCTCTGTAATGTAATGCCTTACGGCCTGATTTTAATTTATAAAACAGCTTTTTCATTATTTCTGTTGTAAGAAAGAAGAAGAAGAAAAAAAAAAAGTCTCTGACGCGTCTGTGCTGTCCCGGGAGAGTAAACAAATGCACCCCGGAGGATCCGAACAGAAGTCTTGTTTGTGAAGACTGAGCTCTTTCTAACCTACTCTGGACACCGCATGTTCTTTTTCTTACCCACGATAATGTCACGGATGTGCGTTTGGTTACGAGAGGAACGGACTATTCAACCTTCCTAAAGAAGAGTGCACTCGCCAGAAGTTGGAATTTCTTTCTGGGATTCAGCTACTATATCAGCCAACCTGATGGATGCTTGGTGAACCTTGGCCAGAATCAAGTGGATTAACTTTTATAACCAACGCGAGTGCCATAACATAAACACCCGATGATGGGAGCCAGGCTGAGCGGTAAGTCAATCAAAACGCGTGTTAGCGTGTGTGTTAGCCATTTATGAAACTGTGTTGCACATGGCAACTCCTTATAACTGCATTATGTGAAGTAACTTCACTTTTTGCAGCGATATTTATATTTATAATACTGTAAATGTGGAATGAGCGGAGAGAGGGCGGAGTTAACTGAATTGAAGCGCCTTGTCTTCCGGGTTTGAAAAATACCCCCAGAAAATACTTATATTTCTCTCAAAAATGAGTACTCCATAGTGATAGAGGTACAATATATCATATAAATGCCTATACTTTACTTTGGAATGGCTAAAATAGCATGATACAGATCCTTTAATTGTTACAAAGTGGAGCATATTAACATTTTTCTCCTCACGTTGTTACATAACCTTCTCAAAATCACAACACAACGACTGTGCCAGTCAGTCTGTGGGTGAATTTCCTCGGGTGCTTTGGTTTACCCCATCAACCAAAAAAAAAAGTGTGACAGACCAACTATGTCATTGTGACCAAACCAGGCTCTAGATTTGGAGATGGGTCCCTGGGCCACTGCACCTGACAGCTTGCCTAGGCAACTTTGAAGAATGGGTGAAATGTAGAAAACTAATTTCCCTATGGGACAATGTAAAATCTAAAAGTCCGATAAAATGCTTTATTCAGGCTCTTACAACTACTTTGCACACCTTATGTATTTTTATAACATACCTTGGCGTGAGGTGTCTATGATTTACATGAAAAAATGCTGACCCTGCAGCATTTTTCTTTCTCCTCTCTCTCTCTGTTCTCTATCAGTGTGGCGTTTTGTTTTTAATTAGATAATTACATGCCTCATGTTCGGCATGTGAGCAGGACATGGGGGGGGGGGGGGGGGGGGGCACTCACAGGGGATGGTGCGTAGGTAGAGGTTGTCCCGGATGATCTGCTGGAGTTTGTGGTCCAGGGAGCCCTTCTGGAACTGCAAGCTGAGGTAGTGGCGCAGGTCCGAGTTCAAAACTTTCCCTGCAATAAGAAACAGACACAGACATCCCCGGTCAATAAACATAAAACAGGCTGTGTTCTCTCTGAAGTTTTATGACAAAAAGGAAATCCATCCAAGTGACCAACAACCCCAAACTTGAGGCACTAAGCGGCTACTCTTGATTTTTATGAACACAATCTCTCTACCACACATTGCCATGCAAATAGTTCAGGTGCTGAGATTCAAAGGACATGAATCCTGAAAGTAAATAAGAATGTAATAGACACAAGACATTGCAAAAGTTATTGTAATGTATTTATAGATGGGTAAATAGGTGTGTTTGTGCATGGCAGCACATTTATATTCTTTGTTCTTGATGCTTGTATAGTGTATGTGCCACTCATTCTACTCGGATCCTTATTTTTGGACTGTGGATTTTAACTGGAAAGCTGGAGTAACACTTGCGTAATGCATCGCCAACAGCAGCTTGTATGCAGTAAGTATAAACAAGATAAATCTTTGGGAGAGAGAGCTCAATTTGGAAAAACAACGAAGCTTGACCCTAGAAAAGCTATTATCCTTCTATGCATAAGTAGTTGTGTGACATTGCACACAACCTCTTAACCCCCGCCTTTAACCAATGCATTTTCTCCTGCTCGGCTTTACCCAAATCCAACAGCTTCTCGACCAGAGCCAGTGTAGCGTCTTATTTGAAAGCTAAGATCTACAAAACATGTCGATTTTTGTTGCTTTTTCATCACACGCATTTTGTCGTGTTTTTATCACCTGTTTAGTGTGTGATTGTTGCTTTCCCAGCACGTTTTGTCGCTCTTTTGTTGCTTTTTTGTCACTTCTTTGTTGCATTTCCATCCTCGTTTCCGTTGCTATTTTTTACACTTTTTTCAAGAAGCTTTAAGATTTGGGTAAAGCCAAACTGGACAAAATAAGCAGAAATGAGACGAAAACTAGGATGAAAAAGCCACAAAAACGCAAAAATGTGACGAAAAAGTGATTAAAACAAATGTCAAAAAAGTGGCGACAACGCGGCAACAACGCTAGATCAAAAAAGATATGTTTAGATCAGTTTTGTCTTAGCTTTCAAACGAGGGCCTACAGGCTTTTCGATTTGGGTAAAGCTGAACTGGTTATGGCGGGGGTTAAGAGGTTAATGCACCTCTATGGACACTGGCCAAGTTCAGGCGTATGGGTATGCACTTTTAAGAAACAGTTACCTCTCACAGGGGCAAATTAGTTTCACCAACCGTATGAAAGGTATTTTAGGCTACCAAAAGTGCTGTTGTGTGCAAACAGTCTTTATCCAACACAGAAAAGCCTTCAACACTCAAAAAGCGGTGCAGCATATTTTCCCACATACAATCTTTAAAAAAAAATCTCAAAAAGCAACTCCCTGGAAGCTTTGGATAAACAGAAAGTTCATGAAATGTTTGAAACCAAGACACTCGACACTCGTCATCTACAAGTCGCGACAAATAAGCCTCACGCTGCGAAACGGAAAGTTTTCAATGTGGATTCCATTTCAGAACAAGCTTTGTATTTGGCTGAGGAGAGTTAAACATTTGGCAGATCAAAAGTAAACCCATTTTAACCTTGTTCCTCTGTTTTTTAAGGCTTCTATGTCTGTATTGTGCGCTCAAACCAACAGAATATAAATCAGCAGAATAGCAGATCCTACTGTCGAGTTGGAGCTACAAACAAGAATTTGATTCTTTCTTATCCATGCTATAAATCACAAATACTCACTCAATTTATGTCCGAGGCAGAGTTTTTCGATTTTTTAAGAAACCTCTAAATCAAATTGAATGTACATAGACTGAATTGTTAAGTCTGCAGCCTTCAACATCCAATGTACTATTCACTAAAACACTAAAGTTATGTGTTTTTACCAAAAAGTTACTGTCTGTCTCCCAGCCAAAGTGTCAGAGCTACTGTATGATAATTACAACTACAACTAATATTATGTAGCTATATACAAAATATTAAGCTTGGTTATAATTGCAGTGTGTATACACTGAACAAAAAATATATCAATGGAACACTTCTGTGAAAAGCTTTTTATAAATACATTTTACTTCTCTATGCAAAGGAGATGTGTTGCACTGTGTGAGGCCAACTCACACCTGATACTAACTGTTTTTTCTGACCCCCCCAGACCAAGGTTACCAGGTCTCAAAGAAGAAAAAAACACAAACAATTTCAACATTCAACACGGCTGGGATTTTCACTGTGTTTACTATTTTACAGAGCCCATGTGTTTCTGCGATGATGAGAAAGCGTCACTTTCTCCCTCTCTTACTGAAAAAGCAGCTCTGAGAGCCTTGGATTTGAGATCTTGTCATTTGAAA
This sequence comes from Neogobius melanostomus, assembly GCA_007210695.1. Classification (NCBI taxonomy): domain Eukaryota; kingdom Metazoa; phylum Chordata; class Actinopteri; order Gobiiformes; family Gobiidae; genus Neogobius; species Neogobius melanostomus. Next base: position 1,442,270 of record VHKM01000073.1, on the reverse strand, counting down.
TGGTGATCTTTATCAAGAAATAAGCTTTAAATAGCATATTTTCCTTTGAAAACAGCACGGCCAAAAAACTTGGACAGTTTTTTTCACCCGCGGCAGATACAGTTCCAGTTGCCGCTTAGAGAGCCGCCCAATTCCGCAGTTTAACCGTGAACCTGGCAACCCTGCTCCAGACCCTTCCAAAACAGAAAAGGTGAACATTTCAGAGTGGACTTTTGTTGTAGACAGCCTAAGGCACACCTGTGTAATATTCATGATGTCTAATCTTGATATGCCACACCTGTGAGGAGGGATGAATTCTGAGAAAGAGTGCTTTATCCTGTCAAAGGGCTGGGCTTGTCTTAACATCAGTGAGCATCTGTTAAAATATAGATTATAATTCACAAACTCTGGAGCATAGAGAGATGAGCTCTGAGAGGTTACATTTTTTCTTGACGTGTATATTCAGCTTTTGACAGACTAACTCTCGGCTGTAGAGAGACACTACTTTGACACTTTTGGAGGACAGCACTGCTTCACATCAGAATGCCCCTCATGTCCAGGGGCCCGTGCCATCTGCGCCGTTTTAGAGGCCGTCATCCCAGTGGGCTTGTCTCTTGGAATAAAGGTTGTTCTCAATCCACCTCTCCAAAAAACAGGGCACATCACAGCTGGTCTAACTCACAAACAGGCACAGACCAGGACACTAAGGACCAATCTGGCAACTTCCCCTGCAAACGGTCCCAAAATCTCCTTTTTGTTCAATTTCAACAGCGTCACGGGAAAATAAGCCTGTTTCAGCAAACCATGTACCCCATATGCTTTCCAGTTTGAGAAGCGAACAACTCTGAACCTAGTGGCTTGTCCAGTGGCTTGGGAGCTACAAAAAAAGCTCTCCAGCCCCTTCCAGTTAGCTCCACCTTACATCTAACCTTTTCTCTTCCAAAGCTTAATTTATAGCACACTCATTGGCTTTCCATTAAACAACTATAAACAGCCATTTTAGTCACATTCCATACACCTGTATTATGCATGCAACACTTACAGTCCACGCAGCAGTGTGACAGACTACAGGGGTACAGTGGGTCTTTGTGCCGCTCTGCTCCTGCCAGGCCTGGTTAGTGCTGCTGTCACATCACACCAGATAACACTGCCATTGTAGTGAGCCCCATTTTTCTACTACTCAATGGGCTCTTTTGTGCCACTTGCTTGCACACTTTGGCTCGACACCAGCTGGGAAGATAAATTGCCGCTTTAACTTCTATTTCACTCCATGTTTGGCGCCCGTATTGTGCCGTACATCCATGAAGGAAGCTATGGATTATTCCTGGATGACTGAGAGCCTTCACAAACGTGTTGCCTTGCTCAGTGCCCATATTAGTCAAAGGCGTGCATATAAATCCAGGCCCTTCTCTATTCAGCAAGCAACACCCAAAAAATAGCACAGAAGCTTGTCACAGCTCTGTAACTGCATGGTAATAGGATGGAAATAGCATAGTACCTGATAACCTAGTATCAACACATGGAAACAACACATCTGCTGCTACACTTTTGCAAAAAATTGTGATTTCTGAGTGCACACTTCTTGTAAATCCAAAATTTCACATGTGTACTATTTTGAAAAAGTTATATCATAAACACTCCTAGCCCCAATTTCTGCAAAAGGGTCATATTTCTACTTAAAAAAAAAAACGAACATGCTAACTGCTTATTCAGTAGCCCCTCCTGTCATCAAAAATCACGCAATTTCTTAGTAACCACACAATGCTATTTTCTGTTTGTCTACCTAATTATGCTTTAAAATCCCCCAGTTTCATATATACACTAAAACAAATGAGGTAGTGTTTGGCACCCGCGTGGAAGTGACAGACTGGTAACATCAGCACAGTATATAAACATTGCATTAGCACTACCCCCCGCTCCCAGCATCAGTGTCACTCACACATGAGCACGAGGCATCTGTCTGCAGAAAACACATTTGCAAACATGACTTGCTTGTTTCTCATCCCCAAATCAGTGCTATGTTGTTCTGTTGCACACTATCAGACAGCTGACTCAAGATGGGAGCCAAAAGGAAGGAAAATATCGAAATGATAATAAAACAGTATGGCTGACGACTGCAAGGTAATGAAAATGTCATTCCTCCATTAGAGTTGCAAATAAGCCAGTGATTTATTTACAATTAGGGGAACACAAGCAACCAAAAACATTACCTATCATTTTCTAAGGGTCATAACTTGTTCTGGAAAGTCATTTGGAAATAATTTTGATACCCCTGGTCGGATGGATACATTTAGTTTGCATTACTTTTGGCAGAAACTGATCATATACAGGTACTTACAATTAAATTGTGTCTCACTTTTCTCTGTTCTTCTTGTTTTGGTTCAGTGGTTATCAACTGGTGGGTCTGGACTCAGAAGTGAACGATTTTCAGTGGAATGCATATATTTCTTATTTATATCCTGAAAAACGGTAGCGCAGCAGTTAGAGCTCGTGCTTCACAGCTAGAAGGTCCCGGGTTCGATTGTGTGGGGAGTTTGCATGTTCTCCCAAGCGTGTCTGCATAGGTTTCCACCTGGTACACCGCTTTTCCCTACCACTAAAAACATGTACAATAGGTTAATCACTCCAGCCAGGTGTTTCGGACTATTACCGTGGCTCCACATATGGAGATGGGTCGCCCAAGGCATCTCACTGCTCCTACAGGGCGCCCCGGCCTAATTTGTGGGAAAATAAAGAATTTGACATTATAACAAAATCAATTCTTATTTGGGTTCCAAATTGTCATTTTAGATTGATGGTTGGTCCTGATGCCAGTTGAGTTAGTCTGTGTAGTGCAACAGAATAGAGTGGGGGAAACCCGACCGGAACCGTCGGGTCGGACAAATATTTAGAACTTATGCTCGGGCTCGGACACATCGCGCGATAAGAGGGACCGCCAAGCAGTAGCATGGGGGGTATTTTGCGTCCTCTGCTCTCTCCTCTCCGAGTGCAGCTGCCTGCTTTACCCTCATTACGCACATGTTTTGGCCATCAAACGCTTCGAGATCAAGGGCAGACTTTACGCATGGCATCGTGCATGAAGTCTGTTCATTCATCAGGCAAAACATAGAACAATCATCAAGAAAGTTAGCGGGCTGTAATGTGAGAGAAAGAAGGTAGAACGGCGCAGAGAGAGAGAGGGAGAGAGAGAGAGATAAGGGGAAAGACGCGTATCGGCGATAAATCTGCGTCTTTGGGCAAAATAAGTTTCAACACTATTGATCAATGATCAAGGTATGGACACAGTTTGGGAGCTATTTTACCCACTTTTCAAGTGTATACAGAACTTGCAGTATTTGTAGATTTGACTGTAGATTTTACAGTCCATTACCATTAAAAATGGTACCGCGACTGCCTTAAACTTTAGAACCGGTACAGTACCACCACCACTAGAAGGGCTATACCGAGATTTTCGTTTTACCAGTAATATAGGTCTAATTTTGCTGTATTGATCCCATAGCAAAACCAATCAATTTGATGTTATAATACATTGAAACTATGGAAATGAACAAAGCCATGTCTCTAATGCGTGATCTGAGTAAAATAAATAGTAAAGAGAAGTAGTTCCTATATACTAAACAGTGAAATATACGATCAAACACAATCTTATTATCCTCATTTAAACAAGTGAATAGATGTTCATTATCACTAGTTGGTGCTTGCTTTTTAATTGCTCTTCTTTTTCCGAACACAATGAAATGTGAGTGATCGTCTGGTGTGAGTTTCATTGGTGGTGTTCCCAGAGGCAGGACATCCGCAGGGAGGTCATTATCTCTGCCGTCTGACTGTCACTTAATTAACGGAGCTTTGAAACAGGAATATGTCACAGCTCTGAGCACCGCACCTTTCACTGTATGCTGGGTCATCACATGTGGAGGACTGAACATGCGGAGACAGTCTATTCACAACACCACAGGGAACTTTATTAATGCTCACAATGTGCAAAGGCAGGGAAATGGAAATTGTAGCCTGACAACTGGATTTTCCCAGCCTTAGTTTAACGGTCATTCACTGCACTTACATACATTATTCTAGACAACATTTGACAGACATAATCAAAATGTCAAAGTAGAGTCATGATTTGAAGCCACAATGCAGAAACAAGCAGTGAAATGAAAATACATTTCCTTTTACAGGTTTGTCTCTATGTCACAAAGTCAGTGAACCTACACCAAAAACGAAATAGTTCCACTGAACCTATATTAAAAACTGTACAAATAGGGCACAAAATATAAGATTTAATAGTTGATGAATTATGAGTAAGATAGAATCTCATTGTTACCCCATCTAAACCATAAAGGCTGCACAACACCTCATTGGGATATGTGTAAGCAGATACTACATGAAAGCTACACTATAGGCACACTTTAAACCCTCGACTATATTATTGTAAAGCAGTGTTGTGTTCTAAAATGACTCATGATAAAGGATCCACCTCCCAGACCTAACTTAAAAGTGTAGAAGCAGCTGATTCAGAGCCTGTAAGTGATGCTGTCAGCAGAAAAAAGATATTATAGACCTGAGGGAAACACGGGTGAAAAGTGCATGCTATTAGATAATTAGAACTTTCCCTTTGCAACCAACAGCCAGAGGAGGCGGACGCACTGGAAACATGCAGTCGAGTAATGATGGCACATATGCTGATGCTAAGGCTTTACGCGCTGCCAAAACCTGGAGGAGTGTCACTTCCCTGTGAATCTATTGCTCTTACAACGCTGCTTTAAAGACAATGCAGTGCAACTCCAAAACCGAAGTACTCTAAACTCATACATACTTAAGAACTAGTACATCAAAGTTTGATTATGCGCCTGAATGCATGAATATCTGTGCGATTTTTTGGTGGTCTGGAGGGACGTTAGGCGCAAAATGGCGGACACGGTTTTACCAATGACTAGAGAGATAATGAATAATGCATGCAATTGTGAAACAACTTGGGAGTGTCTTGAAAAGCGCTGGGAAACTTTGAAACAGCTACAGGCGTCTACTGCTGATCTTGTACAACACGGATAGGCATTGTCAGGCCCCCCCACCTCCCTCTCCTCTAATGCTTATCCTTTTTGACCGACAAAAATCGCCCCGCAGCCAAGCAAACTCTCGCCTACCCATATTGTAAAATGTGCTTCTACTTTACGACTACACAACAATTTTTTTTATAGTGTACTTTTTGCTTTACGTCTACCAAACACGTATTTAGAAAATGTATTGAACAAATTGCAACAGTAACTCACACTTGTTATAAAAGTATCACACTGCTGCAATCCTGTCCATTACAGAAACCAGGACATGCCTATTCTTTCTGGCGTGTTCTTCCCTCCTCAATATTTCCGGTTTTATGCATCCGCTACATTTGGACATTTTAGCCCGAGGTGCTTCCTTACAGTGCGTGCTTTTAGATCCGCTCGCCTAATGCCGTGCTTGGCCCTGACTGGCAGCGAGACACACATCACAGTTAGCTGCTCGGCTTCAGCCTGGCTCCATCCATCACAGGGATATGACAGGTCAACAGCGTCCCTCTTCATCTGGCTCTGTGCTTCCCTGTGGCACTCAGTCAACAGGGGACACACTGACATATGCAGGACTAAGGTGGGCGATCTTGACAAAACTGAACTCCTCAGTATTTCGGGAACTTTCTCAATGCTGATAATTGTGCTACTTTTTCTTTCTTTCTTTTTTTAAACCCACATAAATGCCCCAAAATAAAAAAGCGTGTCTGTAAACATCTTAAGGTTCATGTGTTATTGTAAGTGCAGAAATATCACTGTACAGTATACTCTTTTTGGAAAATCCCTCCAGACAAGATAACAAGTTTGAATCTCAAATATCCCTAATTATCTACGTGAACAATTTGCCAGACCCCAACATTAAAACAAAACACTATAACAACCAAAAAGCTCAACAGTAACCTACTGCTATCCTTATTTGACCACACATTACAACACGCACGTTACAAAAACATTGGCACACACCATCTCTTCATCATGGAGCCTGGCATTAAGTGAAATATTCTGGGCAGAAATTGTTTCATTTGAAGCAGTAAGCATTAACAAGGCTATGATTTGAGTAACAAAGGCTGCCAAAATCAATCTAGTAAACAATGGCACAAAGAATCAACAATATGAGACACAAATAGGCTAAGCAGACCATTTGGGTTATTCCCTTGTACCTCAAATTGCTTTTATTTGCTACCAACTCAGGGCTAGTAAACATTCAACAAAACAATCAATATGCAGGTGGTCAAAATTGTAAGCGTGATTCAATAAATAATAAATAAATCATCACGATTGCAATACACACAATTTGATGGGGAAAAAAAAGGTGGGTTTTGCTTGAATGTTAATAGAAGCATCCGCGGTTGAAATGATTTAGTAAATACCGTAATGTAATAGTTGTCAAAACAGTGACTGAATAACTCAATCTATTCTCATACTGTGCAGTCCTTGCTTGATCAGTGTACAAACTAGGGGTGGGAACCTCTGGGTACCTCACGATTCAATATGATACGCAATACATGGCTTACGATAACGATAATCTCACAATACGCCGATACTGTGATAATCAATATATTGCACAAAAATATTCTACGATTCATCACGATTTTTTTTAAACATGCGACTTTGAACCTTTATTTTAACATTATTCATCATTTACATTTCTTTCCATGTGCTTTTTTTTTTTTTTACCTCTTTCTGTGTGAGTAAATTATCCCTGACTTACACACTGAAGATGGGTTTATAGATCTTTCAGAGGCATCACTTCATTTACATTAAGACAAAATGGAAACCATAGTCCTTTTTCAAAAGGAATAAATCAACCCCAAATTAATCTTATTTATAATTATAAAAAAAAACTATAATTATAATTAATATATTTGTGTGTGTTTGGTCGAAGTGCTTAAAATTGTAGTGCTGCCCTCTATTGGCAGCACTCGTGAATACTTGATCATTATTGGCTTCTATTGACTGTGAAAACAGTGGAGCACTGCTGCTTCATTAATATTCATGAAGTCGCTCATTGATATGCATGACGCCATCAAAAGTATCGATATCAGAATAAAAAATAAAAATATTCGGTATTGTATTGTCCTGCAAAATATCGCGATATATCGGAAAATCGATATATTGTCACACTCCTAGTACAAACATTCAGCATACACAAGATTCCCCACTCACTGCCCACGCACACACCTGTTGTGGCATCTCGGGTTGTGTCTGAGCGGAGGAGACCTGGCATCCACTAAGCCCATAGCAGTCTATAGCCTATAGCGCCATGAGCCTGGTCTGGACCTTTACACCTCTGCTGCACAGGCGTCAGACAGATTCTCTTCGCTTATATAACCGCAGCGTGGACCCCCTCAGTGTGTGTTAGCGGAACATTACATACGCTCGACTTCCTGCCTGGATGTTACAGGGCTATGCAAAGTTAAACAGGCAGTAGTCCCAATAGGTCCGAATGCTCGTGCCGCACACTTCATTTCACCTCAATCTAGCAGCAGGCGCACAGACGCAGAGGTCAGACCCAAGCGGCTTATATGGAGAAAAGTTGAAAACGAAACACATCCTTTATGGAGGTAACGGATCAGCTATAGGTCGAGGAATATTTTACTGAGTGGGGAAACAACTTGCAGAAAAGATTACAAAGAGGAAATAAGTAGGTAAAATGTTTTGATGAAGAATGAAGATGTTGCTTATTCACCATGGATACAGGGAAAGTTACAAGGGTGGTTTTCTAGCCAGAGACACCAGGGAAAAATGAAAGACCCCCCAATCATCCCATTGGTCCCCAGAGGGACTACGAAAAGGATTTATTAAGGTAAACAAGTTACTTAGTTCTTCTTTAAGGGGAGCATTGTATGGGTATCAAGACATGAACTGTATATGTTGTCATGGTCACTGTTTTATCGTCATATTCTGAAAAATGCACCCCCTTCGAAATTAGCACTCGTCACAGATATGACACTAAAATCAGGGAAGGTCCAAACAAGAGCAGAGAAAATGGAGTAAGAGAAAGTAAGATGGAGGTGAAAATTTCCCTTGTTATGATAAATTATCTGTTTTACTAACTTAATACAAACCCCCTAAAAATAGGAATAAAAATGTCCACTTGCAGTCATGTGGTTTACTGGATTTTGCCTTACTGCAGAGACCTCAAATATAAATACAGAAATGAGCACATCATTTTACAAATATACAGATAGTCAAAAATTATATCGTTAGTGTCAGAGGAAAGCTCCAAATTAATCAATGAACCAATGTCATAGCTGGAAAGGTCCAGCTATGACAAACAACTTTTCAATTAGATTTTTAGACCAAACTCCGATGTCAAAAGTTGACCAATTCAAATATCTGGGCCTTCATTTTAACTCTGGGATGACCTTTAAACCACACATTGATTCAATCATAAAGAATATATCATATCGCTTGAGAATTCTCTATTCATCCATTAACTGCTTTACTCTTTCCATCAGGAAGAGAATTGCCACACAACTACTTCTGCCAATACTCGATTATGCAGAAGTCATCTATCAAAACACCTCAGATGCTTGCTTGCATTCATTGGATGTAATATATCATAGCGTCTGTAGATTTGTCCTCCGGTGTCACTGTCCATACAGAAAACATCACTGTGAAATGTACACTTCTTTAAACTGGCTGTCACTCACAGCTAGAAGAAATTTCACTGGATACAAATTATATTCAAGTGTGTTCATCTAAATTATCCATCCTACTTAAAATCATTTTAATTCCACTTAGGTCTGTCTATAGTCTCAGGCAGAGTGAACAATTGGTTTTCAAGGTACCCGCTATAAAAAAAAGAAGTTAAATTCAAAGCTCCTGCTGACTGGAATAATTTACCCAGCTCAATCCGCTCTATCTCGACTATCCATGTTTTTAAGGTTTGTGTTTAAAATCACTTTAAATCAACTTGTTCCTGTTTTAGCTAATTTGGTTTGTGTTACTCACCTATTTTATATTTTTGTCTCGTATCGTCTGTATTGTGTTTAATCTACTTATTATACTTCAGTGTCTGCTACCTTGAAATGCTGATCTGATATTATGAATTGCTTGATGGTTGGATCCAAAAGGAGAACTGTGGTGTGAGTGTAGGTATGAATGAATTTACTGTGATTGTTATTGTTTATTGTTGAACCTTTTAAGTTTAGGACCCCCTTGTAAACGAGATGCTGCATCTCAAGGGGCTTTTTCCAACAAATAAATAAATACAAATTAAAGAATAATTCCTGACGACAAAACGAAATTAATGTCCTGCTAGTCTAAAAATCTTAAGAAAATGTAACCTTTATTTATTTGCTTTTTGTGCTGCAACTTGTACACTGCGCTTCCTAAATCCTTCAGAATGATGTTTGAGTTCAATCTAACACTTGTGGTTGAATCGGTAAGCAGCCCTCCACTTGGGCTTATGCTCAGGCATATCTAATCCCAGGATTGTTGTCAAATCATGTTCCCATAAAAGAGAAGTGGTGTTTTTGCGAAGCAGGAAACTTGGTCGGGCACACTGAATTATTAAGAGACACAAAGAAAGTGTGGAAGAAATGAGAGTATTAGACGCTGTAATGAGGTGAAAGCCAAAGCAAAGTGCAAAACAAAAGGTCTGCTGTTAAATCGTAATACTGTATATACTACTCAGACAAACAGCACTGCAGAGAGTTACTTTGAAACAAAGATCTCACAGAGTGCAGTAGAGCCGGGCAATGTGGGCTAAAGCTTTTATCATACAAAATGTGAGTATTTATCTCAATAACAATAAATTATTTTAAGTTATAACACTAATCAGTATGACATCCTCCTCAGATGATTAAACAGTGTTCACATTCTTTTTAAAGTTTTCATTTGCATATTTGGACTCCATCTCGTTGAATTCGTCAATAACCTTTACAAAACACACAGCATTGAAGTTGGAATTTGAACAAGTATGGTCACCTAATACACTTTAGCCTCCCTTTAATATACAGTGCCTCTCGAAAGTACTAATACACCTTGAACTTTTGCACATTTTGTCATGTTTGCAACCATAAACATAAAGATTTTATTTTGATTTTTTTTACTGAAAGTTCACAGACAAGTAACAGACAACTGTGAAGTGAAAGCAAAATGATACACGATTCGGTTATTTTTCAAAAAATAGAAAACTGAAAAGTGGGGCATGCATACTGTAATATTCATACAGCATGAATTAATACTTTTTGGAACCCCCTTTTGCTGCAATAACAACAGCAAGTCTTTTGGGGTATGACTCTACAAGATTTGCACATCTAGAGACTGACATTTTGATCCATTCCTCTTTACAAAACAATTCAAGCTCTGTCAAATTAGAAGGAGAGCGTTTGTGAACAGCAGTTTTCAGGTCTTTCCACAGATTTTCAATAGGATTTAGGTCAGGACTTTGACTGGGCCATTCTAACACATTAATATGTTTGTTTTTAAACCATTCCCTTGTAGATTTAGCTTTGTGTTTAGGGTCATTGTTCTGCTGGAAGGTGAATCTCCGCCCCAGCCTCAATTCTCTTGCTGACTCCAGCAGGTTTTCCTCCAAAATGTCCCTGTATTTGGCTCCATCCATCTTCCCAGCTATTCTTACAATCTTCCCAGTCCCCGCTGAGGAAAAGCAGCCCCATAGCATGATGCTCCCCCACCATATTTGACACTGGGGATGGTGCACTCAGGACGATGAGCAGTGTTAGGTTTGCTCCATACATAATGTTTTCATTTGGGCCAAAAAGTTCAATTTTTGTCTCATCTGACCAAAGCACCTTCTTCCACATGGTAGCTGTGTCCTCCATATGACTTCTAGCAAACTTTAAACAGGATTTCTTATGGCCTCCTTTCAATAATGGCTTTCTTCTTGCCACTCGTCCATGAAGGCCAGATTTGTGTAGAGTACGACTTATAGTTGTCCCATGTACAGATTCCCCCAGCTCAGCGGCAGTACGTCGCAGCTCCTCCAGAGTTATCTTGGGGCACTTGGTTGCATTTCTGACCAGTGCTCTCCTTGTTCGGTCTGTTAGTTTAGGTGGACGGCCGTGTCTTGGTAAGTTCGTAGTGGTGCTATACTCTTTCCATTTCTGAATGATGGATTGAACAGTGCTCCGTGAGATGTTCAAATCTTGGGAAATCTTTGTATAACTTAACGCTGCTTTAAACTTCTCCACAGCTTTATCCCTGACCTCTCTGGTGTGCTCCTTGGCCTTCATGATGTAGCTTAGTGACCAATACACTCTGACCATAGCTCTGAGGCCCTCACAGAACAGCTGTAATTATACTGAGAGTAGATTACGCACAGGTAGACTCTATTTAATCCTTAGGGCAAGGTGTGAATATTCTGCAGTCATTAGGAATGTTATAAAGGCAATTTAATGCACTCAGACAAATGCTGTATGAATACTTATGCACGCCCCAGTTTTCACTTTTTTATTTTTTGAAAAATAACAGAATCATGTATCATTTTGCTTTCACTTCACAGTTGTCTGTTACTTGTGTGTGAACTTTCAGTATGAAATATGCATGTTTATGGTTGTAAACATGACAAAATGTGCAAAAGTTCAAGGTGTATTAGTACTTTCGCAGGGCACTGTAAATGCTATCTGCACTGAAAACATACAGACTATTGTTTATTGTTATGGAGACTTGAAGATGATACATTTTCAAACACAAAGCTACAGTAGGCCTAAGCAGTGATGTTACTACATTTCATTCAAACATATTCCCTTGATCTTGTTTCCTATTCATTTAAAGTGAGCAGTATGGTTTAATCGTTGCAATATCTGCCTGCACTGTTGCTCCACACATAGTTGTAAATTACTGTTTTCATTTGACTTCACAATGAAGCTCTCTCCTCTCTCTAAAACAGGGCCAAAAGAAAACAAGACGCTCACGCAGTTTGGATGAGTTCCTTTGAGGCGTGGAGCTGTGCATCGTCCCCTCACTTGCGCATGAAGTTGCTGGTTGCTCCAGGGAAACTCTGCCAAGACGCCATGGTGACTTAAGTAAAGGGTCGCGCTACATTTGTTGCAAGCCCCATTTTGAAATATAGTCACATGAAGTTTACAAAGTGTCTAAATCTGTGTCTAAGTTGACAACAGTCGCCACATCGCTGCTTTTGTTCTCTGCCTGTGTCCACAAGTTTGTTTGTTTGTCCTTCGGCAATACTGTACATGTTTTAGTGGTAGGTGAAAAACACTTGCACCCGGGAGAAAATATCTCAGCTCCACACAAAAAGGCCCCATCCTTTAGGACCTGCTTGTTGAGAGACGAGAGCGCTACCACTGCGCCACCCACGTTCTACGTACTCTCACCTGCATGTGTGGGTTAGCTAAAACGAGAGGCCAAAATTAAAATTAAGGTACAATTAAGTGAGAAGATGCGCATGTTGGCAAAGCAGTCAAAAACACGGCAGATAAATTATAGATGACGAGACTCTTAAAAAATGTGTTTGCCCAACAACACATCAGTTATTCTCTGTGCATTACTGCAACCTCGGCTTTCACCGATCGCTTTCTCTCAACTTTAATGAGACTGAGAGGGTAAAAAGGTGCTGACTCACTCCAAACCTCACATCAAGATGACTGTCAGCCGTGCTTTTCCACAGCATCACTATTATGTGTGTCGTCAGGAGAAAGACGAGAGGCATATAGGCTTACTCACCTCCAGTGGCAGGCAATGTGGGTCAAAGTGAGCGAATTGGGGCTAGGCATTTCAGTGAAGACAGGTTTACTATCTGCGGAGTATCATGTCATTAAATTAGCCACACACAAGGGCCCAGATCAGCTTTAAATAGAGGCGTAATTGTTTCTCTTGCGATAATATGCGCAAGGCTGTTTGCAGCAGATCAAGGGAATGAAGTAAGAGATACATTACCTTATTTAAGCAGAATGTAGTAACATAGAGAATGACTGAAGCAAGTTGCACTTTGAGTGTAAAAGTCTGGTCTATTTATAATGAGAAAAATAACATGAATATTCTAATATTTCCAATTTATACACAGCAAATCCAGAACATGTGTAGAGGTCAAGAAAGATTGTTTAGTTCTGAGTCTTAAATGTAAAAATAAAAAGCAGTCACACACAAGCCAACACTGATGGCGTCCATTGACCGATTTTGAAGACAGACTATTTACAGCAGCAAAACCAAAAATAAGTTTTAAAAGTATAACACAATAATACATTAAAAAAAAAAGTGTATGTTTTTTTTTTCTCTAATAAAAAGTAAATGATGAATAATAAAGAAACTTATCACAGGGGTCTCTGTAAGGATAACTCCACTGACTGTTACTGAATATCCTTGAACTAACCTGGGCAAAACTTTATTGATCCACACAGGAAACTGCGTGATCTCAGTAGCTCGATAAAGCAATTAAAACCTTACAGACCCACTAAAAGCAACAGAATAACTGAACACCAACGGTCAGTCGGGGCTATCGCAAAATGGAGCCATTCACTGATAGTTGTGTGACACAGGTATGTAAACTGAATTGAAGCCACTGTCAGTGAAATTAGTTTTGGTTGTGGGCTGAGGACATGTCTGTCAGGGTGTTTGTCGTCACGCCCCGAACCAAAGCTTGAGCTCGAAGACTAATTGCCCTCTCCAGGCAAACACTCTCTTCTTTTTACAATAGATTACTGAGGAAAGCCCATAAGCCACAGCCAGTTATTTCCGTGCCACTCTTGCCCCCCGCCCCACAGCAGTAACATAATAGCCCTTGCATTTTATTGCTGAGTGAGCAAAGAGCATCCTTGGGGCAAAAGGGCCATCTTGTGAGAGTGCATGAAGTGCTAAGGGAGCATGACACACGAGTGTAGTGCAACTAGGAGACACTGGTACACAATAAGCTAACAGCCCTCAGCAGCTATTAACTGTGGGTCAGGTGTTTGCACTGTATCACCGGAGCATTAGTGAAAAGAAAAATCCACTCACTGATCAAAAGGTAAACTCCAGAGTAAGTGGAAGCTTATGACAGTGAGCCCTTCTCACATTAGAAAGGCTTTGCATAGAAAAACTCGAACGATATGACTGTACGGCAAAAATAAAATGACAATGCGGATGACTACAGCATTTATTTCACTTTGATTTAATTTTGACCGATATTTCCAGGTAGAGTAACCAGTTGTAAGCACTCTTGCTTCTTCTATGTTGATCGTAGCATGTGTGCACTAAACACAGAGAGGTTGGCGTACCACAGAGGTGAAGAGGTGGTGATGAGATAATAACACCAATAACTGGGTCTGCTCACTGCACATCATCTTAATCCTGCTATCCTGTTGACAGAATGGCATAATAACAATAATATAAACTATCAATATATCCCAGTGATGTCGTAGATTACATCAGTTTATTGCACTAAAGTGCAATAAAGCTATTAGATTATAAAGTACGCTGAAGCGATAAACTCATAATTCTGAATCTAGATATGCACATGAATTGTATAGTACAAATTACACAGCTTTGCTAATAATACTTAAACATGCATTAGACTATTGGTATCTGTAAGTGTATCTAATAGATTGGGGCATATACAATGGACATATACTATCTATAACATGACTGTAAACATGGCAGAGTGTAGGGTCACACAAGGATTACAGCAATAAATCACAACATTAAATACATTTCACAATGCCCACAATGTGTTGGAGGCTCATTATGACATTCAGGCAAAGTGTCATGAGAGACACAAGAGCTGAGCACACAAAATGTTGGCGAAAAGACTGATTGTTTGGAGTGTTGGTGGAAGTGGGGAAAGAATTAAACTGTATGTGTCATAAATGAAGAAATTAGTTTTGTATTGTGTATCGCAGCATATGTAATTACTGTAAAACAATGTTATAAATAATGGTGAAACCTAAACCACAGTGAAGTCTGAGCCAGCACTAAAATAACACTACATCATGACAGAAGGAGGTCAAAAACACATAATTTATGGGATAAGTTAGTACAAGTTTTGAAGGTGTAAGGTGAGACATAAATTAGTACTTTCAGACTCAAATTAAAAGTGTGTATAAACAACAGTGAATTTGGGTAAAGCACATTGATTGGACAGTGGTGTTGTTGTGTTTGTGCTTTGGCAGATGTGGATTAGCAGTTCAACTCCATTACCTCAGCCATATTGGCTGAGACAATCCTTTACAGCTGCACACACTGCAGGGGGACTGTGTACTGAGCTCCTAATTGGCAAAAGGCAGAGAGAGTTTGAGGGATTGAAGGATTTGGATGAGAGGGAGTAGATGCTCTGCAGGAGGTTTGCTGAAACATATTTTTGGTGAAAAATAGATGTACTGTTTTGGAGCAAAGACACAGTGAATGTTTTTTGGATTATAATGCCAGACTTCCATATAATCTATGTAATTATGTATATGCTTAACAGTCACATGCCGCAACGGTGTTGTGATGCAAAATACATCAATCACACATGTATCAATCACAAAGCATAACATCGAGGGATAAAATGCACCACGGCAAGAAGATTTGACATTTGTTTTTTTGGGGGGGATTTTAACAGTATCAACACTGAATTTTCCAAATGGAGAAGCAGTAGTAGGAGAAATTATTCAGTGCATTTCCTTTTTTTTTTTTTGCACCATTACAGTGATGCAAACATGTCCCCACAGAACAGAGAAACACCAAATTATGTTTCTTGTTGGTATCTGGCTGATGCGGAGGATTGCGCTGTGATGACAAATTAGTGACTGATTTTTACTGTGGGTGACATAAATTAGTCAATTACAATAATGACCCTTTGGTGATAAATCTAATTGGACAAAGCATCTCTGCTGAAAGTACAAGACACCATTGGAACCACCTATGCAATATCGAGTAAACATAGCGGTAACCCGTAGTAAACTTGATGGACTTTTAAAATCAGTCGAAAATCCTTGAAAATAAGGACTGATCTAATCTGTTGGAGGAGCATGAGGGATAGTGAAAAGCAGATGTATCCAGAAAGTAGACACTGTGCAGCAGCGGATTGCTGCTGCTGCCAGTTGTGTGGACACCTCATTGGACAAGAAGTCAATGGAGACTTACATTTGACAAGTGCATGGCTTAAGGGAAAGTTAACTCTGGGTAGCACACATGCAGAAGCGGGCTCTGTACCAGGGCATGGGGGAGAGTGAGTCAGCAAACAGGGGGTGGGGGGTGTAGCATGTGACAGGACGGGAGCTTTAAGAAGCAGCCTGGGACTGGCCCTGCCCCATGATAGAGCTCAGGTGTGTGCTCTGACCTGAATTTAATCACATATGGTCGTGAGCAAAAGAGGGGAGAGAAAGGCCATACAGTGACGGAAGGAACAAGAATAAAACAGTAATTACTGCTCATGTTTTTACAGTGGACTTGTCAGATAGAAAGTGGTTAATGTTTAATCACCAACCTTATTCTGTCGACTGCTGCACCGCTTTGTGGGTGTTCGATTTTTGTTCAGAATTATTGTTGCAAAGAACAGGCATAAGCACTAAAGGAGGCAGGAATAAAATGAAAAAGTGTAATATTGTGCACAGAATGCAGATACAGCACCTATATATTGTATTATTTAGAAACTAATAAACAGAAATACAACTAATTGTTTTTTTTCCTCATACCAGCACAGCTTTGTTCACTTTGATTACATGAAATCATCTAATATTGCAGAAATGAAAACATCCTTTTGTGACAAGTCAGCCACAACGGGTCACAGCATTTTCCAGTCATAAGCCTAGTCAGAGTAGTCCTACTTGTGGGAGGCAACAGATAAAAAATAACAGAGCGATGTGGCCATACATAGGCCTATCTTCACTTTCCATGGGAATCAACTGATGCTAATGCACCACCACTTAGGGCAGGGCGATATGGCCTAAAATCTATATCACGATATAAAAAGAAATATCACGATAACGATATATTTAACGATATAATTGACAATGGACAAATTACTTACAAAATCCCAGCCTCACGCCTATTGGGAAGATTAATTCATTGATGGAAGGCGCATTGAGTTGCCTTATGTACAAAATATAAATAAAGTTGCCTTGCCTTGCCTTGATATTTTATTCTTTTTTTTTTTTTACGCCAATACTAATTTCCTAGCAAATATGATCTACTCAAGCAGTTTACATCCTTCGTGTCATTTTACTTTGTAAGCGCCTGTCCCTGTGTTCTACAGTCAGGGTTTCTGCTGCTCTGATGGAGCTGAGCATAACATAAATTATTAAATCGTGTCCACAACAATATAAAAATTACAACGATATCCAAAAACTATATTGCGATAACGATATGCGATACGATATGGCCCACCCCTACCACCACTGTTCCTTTTTTAATGACTTCAGACAGAGATGGACTGAGATCACATCACTGAAGCGGCAGTTTTGCAAATGCTCCAACCTTCTTTCTATTTGAAAAGAGGCAGGGGTCCAACAGAATCCTTTACAGTAAAATTCAATGAGTTTTCATGAAACAGGCAGGACACAAGATGCCCTTCTTTTCTCTCTGTTTCCACATGGTTCAGTTCTACGATGCATACAAATCTGCTGTACACTCAACACTAACTAATACAATGATTTCTGCAGACAGACAGCCCCAGGTACTGCATATACACTTGTGTGTGAGAGGGGAACGGGCGCATTTCCCAGAGACACATTATGCAATAGCCAGACAAGAGTTTCTCAAGCTGTGGAGAGAGACCTGTCGACAGACATTTGAAGAGTGTCGGCTGAGCGGAGTAATTGCGATGGATCTTAGGGATGCAGAACAAAGTGAAGAGCAATAATGTTTTAAGCACAACAAAAACACACCACTACAGCAATGATGTTACATAGTACAACATTTTAGCCAAAGCTAATTCTCAATGTCCATCCATGATTGGGCCTTTGCACAAAAATAAAAAATTACATAATTAAAACATACATCAGATTACACCATAGATACAGACGGCATCGCGTCATAGAAGGGGGCATGGCCTCGCCAAGGGGGAAAACAGAATATTTTGGGAAACACAATTTTTAGCCATTTTCTGGTGAAATATAAGATTATTTTTCACATACAAATGAAGTCAAGTCTAAATCAGGTCCATATGGATGTTTATTCACAACAGATTGTTCAGTAGAAGCGAAAAAACGGCTGTCGTACCTAGCGCTAGCTAGCGTTAGGATTAGCACGATGTTAGCATTCTCCGTTATTTATGTATTTATGGGCTGTTGAACCACTTTGCTCCTCACCATGTCTTTGTATCTTTATTAAAACTATATTCATAATTCGGCATTTGTTAAAGCAGGTTTTGAATAATTAGAGAAAGTTTAGATTTTTCTCCAAATTGTTTCCCCCTTAAAGGGATATTTCAGGATTTTTGACATTGGCCTCATTTCCTAGTTATCCAGAGTGTTGTTGATGTCTGGAGATATGTTTTACTTAAATTCATGCAGTTTTTAATGCAGGCTAGCTGATACCATAGAACTGCTTTAGCCTTGCCCTAGCCTAGCGCCACTAGACTCTTCAAATAAGAAATGCATGAATTTAAAAAAATATCTCCAGACATCAACAACACTCTGGATAACTATAGGAAATGAGGCCCAATGTCAAAAATCCTGAAATATCCCTTTAACTGTTTTCAAACATGACCATAATATGGTCATATATGGGCGATTCCAGAGATGCCATCTGTAACTGGCATGCAATATTTTGGTATAACCGCAGTTAGTCCGGCAAACGGTAAATCACGTTCTATATCACTCCACTGCAGCTGTTTCCATAGTAACGACAACCAATTGAGCTGGAACCAGTGTTAATTTCGTCGACAAAAATATTTAGTCTTAATTTTAGTCAAAGTGATATTTTTAACGACTAAAATTGGACTAAAACTAAATTCAAAGTTTTTCATGAGACTAAAACTATGACTAAAATGTCCAGATATTTTAGTCGACTAAAATAAGACAAATAAAAACGAAAAGGAGAGACTAAATCATCCAAACTTCTATTGACAGTCTGAAAGAGCCTCATATCATGTAAATTCACTGCCAAAGGAACAGCTCTGAGCTTTGTTCATGTGGGAGCAGCTCCATGAAGCAGAGGCCCTGATTAAATATGATTATAATGAATATTATAAATGCAAAGTCGACTAAATTTGTCTTAAATTTAGTCGACTAAATTTACTTGCAATTTTAGTCGACTAAAACTAGACTAAAATTGAAGATATTTTTTGACTAAATCTTGACTAAAATTGAATTACATTTTCGTCAAAAGACAAAGACTAAAACTAAATTAAAATATGTTGTCAAAATTAACACTGGCTGGAACTAGTTTCAGGTTAAACGGCTTAAAAAGTGAAATAACTCCTGCCGAGGACTTAAAAAAATCAAGAACACCACGACGCGTCCTTACATAATACAGTGCAACACAATATAAACACAGCAAACGGTCAGTGATGGTCACATTTCTGACTTCTGATTAAGTCTTTAAGTTTGTGTTTGAAACTGACCCAGTTTGACACTCCCTTCAGTTTAGTGGGTAAACAGTTCCAGGCTTTCGTGCCTTGTACAGAGAAAGCTGAAGTGTTACGCCTCGAGACCCGACAGTTCCCGCTCTGAGCTCCTCTAGTCCTTGAGCCCACAGCTTGGAGAGGAACTATGCACTCACTCAGGACCTGTGGGAATAAACATTTGGGTTCGAGTCCTTGTTCTACAGCAACAGCATAGCAGCAGAACCAAATGAGTAGCAAATCATTAATAATCTACCTCCCTTTCTGAGGCTGACAGATTAATAAAAGAATGAAACAAAAAAACATGAACCAATCAGGTTTTAGCCTTTGTTAAACAAAACACATGCACCCCACTCTAAAAAAAAGCAGCGATAAATCAAGCTGTCCAGGATTTTGGCACCAACCAAATTAAGCCAGTGAGCCAATGGCCTGTCTACTGCTGGGTCTTCCCACATCATCCACCCATTCCACCCCAAGACACAGCGCCCTACCCCGAATCAATCACAACTCAATGGGGCCATTTAAGAATACGATTTATCTCCACCAATATCCCCAGGCCAAGACCATACGGCGTTATGCGGGACAATGATTAATTTAATCAAGTGTGAGTGAACTTTCTCCAAAAATCGTGGTGCTCTGACAGATAATCCGCTTTCCCCTGAAACGTTTCCAACAGGATTAGGGCCCAAGGGAAGCCTGGATGCATTTCACAAGGGAGAAGAAACAGGGAGGCAAAGACAGGGAACAGGAACCAATTGGATGATACACAGAATGACTGGTCAATTGGACAGATAAAATGATGGTAGTGCAGACCAGAAGTTCAAGGAGAAAACACTTCAAAGAACATACAGTGCCATAAAAAAATGTATTGATAAATTGTATCTGTGTATAAATTCCACACAAAAGGATGAGTTAAGCAGACTGAGGCATCTGTACTAGCCTGGCTAGTCCAGAATGATAACCTTCTGTATTTTTTATACACATGGATAATATCAGTGTGGTCACCATGCCCTTGTTTAAGCCAAACTCAAATGGACCCGTGCAATCAGATCAGTTTATCTGCAGTCACATGTTGTCAGCATCACTCGTGGGACGTGGAAGTACCCTCAATAACAATTCATGGAAAAGGGGAATTGGACTTGCGGGTCAGAGACTTAAGTATGAGCATCTCTGGCATATGTACTTGGAACACTGGCTACTGTAGGTTTACTGTACATGGTCAGAAAATCAGAAAACTGGAGTAATCAGGGAACCCAATAATCAGATCTGATGTGTTTCACCAATCTGATAGTCCAAAATTCCTGGTTCGACTTGTGGATATGAATTCTTAGAACAACTGAAATATCTCCCCACCCCCATCAATCAGACCCACCTGCAGCACCAGGACGAGAATGATGGCACCTCCATATTTGGACTTGGAGTCAAAGTGCTCCATGTGGCATCAGACTCTTGTGCTTGGTAGCCCAGTGGATACTCAAAGTTTATAGGGTTCAAACCCGGTTAACTGTTTATTATTTTCTTTAGTAATTGTGGTGATCTCAGCAAATAAAAACACAAATAGCACAAACTGACAATTGAATTAATAATCAGAGCTGGGACTCGAACAGTGAGGATCTAGCAATGTTATGCCATATGCGCAGCAGCCTAAACCACTCGACTATCGGGGGCACGCTGTACTTTCTCTACAAACAAATTTGTAATGTATTTCATGGATAAGGTTTGTAGTTTTGTTGTTTTTATTTTCATTTTTAAAATCAATTTTTCAGTCTATTCATATCTTTTGATCTTTGTCACATTAGTGACATTAGTTAAGGCTCAACTGTGCTGTATTTTCATTGTTAGTTTATGCACACGTGTGGAAAAATCAGAAAGAAATCAGATTATAATACAGTATACAATAATACAGTACATATCATACTGTATATGCAGTTTACATGCCACTTCAACAATCTGAAGTCCAGAAATCAGAACATGATCAGATTTGTAGTCTGCATGTAAATGTAGCGAGTGTTTCAGCCTCAGCATCGTGGGTTTGAGTCTCAGCTCTGACATTGTCCGGATAGTCTTTACCCGCTCTTCTCACCGTTTCACCCTGTACCTAAATCTGTAAAAAAAGATAATCACTCCAGAATTCTTGGTGGTTTTGATGACACAATCCTAAGCACATTTGTGATGCAGCCACATAACCCCTTTCTTTATCAGAGCCGCCATAAAGTGTAATTTAGTTTGTGAAAACGGCTAATGAGTAACTAATTCAAAGTGTTGATTAAAGTCTTTCTCACAGCATACCACATTCACTTTTCGCATTCCTTCGCTGTGATGATATTCTTAAGACTAAGCTGTTGCAGATGAATAACTGAATAGATTTGACGGCATACGTTGACAACAACTACAGTACTTTCAAAAGCAAATCTCTTGAATACACTTTGATATGCTGGCTTTTGATCGATGGATTGTCCGTGTAGTTTGAGAGCCATTAAAATATGTTGGTGATTCATATTCTGTGAAGTGCATCTTTGTGAAACTTGTATGATCACCCTGGCATCTGTGGAATATATAATGCAAATTCACAAAGCAACTCTGACGACTTTCTTCAGAAATTCCCAGGGAAATTGCTTATGATAAGAATAAAAAACAAAGCATGAAAGAGAATAGTGGATTACAGAATAAAAGAGGATTCAGATGCAGCATGCATGATACATGGTGCCTTCTCGAATTACAGGGGAAACTTGTGGAATTTAAGATTTGTGAATTGCATAAAACTCTCTAGCCTGTCAAAGGTACAGTATGTACCAGTCTCCCAAGGCTGCCTCTGGCCTGATAATTTAACTTCCTATTTAAAATCTTCACCGTGCCAAGCTTGAGGTTACAACTGCCAATGAGTTTGCACTGAAAGATGTAGTCTTTGATTAAGCTCCCCGATTCTAAAGCCCAATGCCCCTGTCTTGAATTATTCACTGAGCTGCTGAGGAGAGGGCTTGAGCATGCTGCAAGCGTGCTAAGTGTGTTAGCCTAAAAAACATAATGCAATAGAGCTGGACTCTGCATAATGGATGGGATTCTGTTGGCTGGTTGCGTAGTGTCCTGGGACGGGGGTATTAGAGGGGGGATCAGAGGGGGACAGCTCAACGGACAGTGTGGAGCCAAATAATGTCCCGCCACGCCAGGGCAGTCAAGCTCATGCTCCTGTTCAGCACCGCTCAACAGTTTCTTTCAGTTTGACTGGAATAACAAGCGAAGGACGTCAGTATTTAAAAAGCCAATAGGGGTCACTGCTAAGTCAAGTCCATTTTATTTATAGTCGACAAGTTACACACCACAGGGCCTTCCCCGTGAAATATAGCCTTTCTGGGCCCCTGAGCAAAATTCAGCTTATGGGTTCTACTATACGCATCCCAAGACAAATCGATGGAGGAGGGTGCACCCATGTACTGTCACAAACAGGCCAGTTACATAAATAAATAGCAAGGGCAGAAGTGTAAAATAATATGACCTCAATTTTTGCCCTGCCCCACTGTTTGAGAAACCAGTCTGCTATTTAGGATCATACTACCTTTTCACATTTTAAAGGCCAGCCAATTTGGTAGGCCTAACAACAGGTCCACTTTCTGGACCCTGTCCCAAAGTTAGAGGAATACTGAACTGAAACCTGCACCTGACTGGCTATTTTTGACCACTGAGATTTAGCCTGAGTAAACCATGTGCATTCAGAGAATTGAGGTGCAGTTGTGTTTGTGAAGAGTAACACCCAGGCTGCTCACATCTCAGAGAGCCACAGGAATCAACTTCCCATTGACAAATACAGCCGCTTCGTTCTTTTCTGAAGACAGACAGTGAGTGGTGAGTTTAAATCAGTCCCTGGTGGATGTAACCCCATGTCCGCGCTTAGCTTAACCCACCGCAGAGAAAACATGAGGCGAGCAGTGTGCAGGAGACGGCCGAGCGGTGAGAAGGCCAAGTATGAAAGAGAATGGAGGTGCACTCTCGCCTCACAGGGCGCTAGACTCGGGCCAGTCAATGTAATGATGCACTGATTGATAGGCGCAACGGCGGGATTTCACTGAGACGCGGGGTCCTTGCAGCTGCAGGGGCCCTATGAAACATACGTAGTAGCGCACACAGGAACTTCCGGCTCTGACGCTGTACAAAGGGACTGAAGTTTATGTGTGTTTTATTGAGGTTACAAGACAAATTTAAAAGGTGTGGGGCCTAATGAATTTCTCCTGTTTTAATTAATTCTAATAGGGAAGATAATAATCTGTGCTACATGATTGCGTGCAGTCGGGATGTAATCAACACCACTCTGCTTTTAGCATGCCAGCACAGCTCTCCCTCGCCGCAATTAAGATTCTGATTCTCCAGAGGGTGCAGCGTGTCATACCGGCTCGTTTATCACTTTCCGGTGTAGCGTCACTTTAAAAGTCCAATTCACACCTTCAAATCAATCACGCTCACTGCACACACTATACAGGCTAAAAACCCCATGCAACAGTCAGAGAAAACCTTAGCATTACACTTCCCAAATCTATAGGGGATAATAATCAATACAGTAGATGTGGAAATGTCAGGTATCCACATTCAATACAATAGTTACTTTACTCCAATATTAGTTAATTAGTTAAGTTAATAGTCCACCACTGATTTCTTAAAAATACAGTTGTGTCTGTCGTTATAACTCACTATTTGTGTTACAGCATGAATACCATGATACCCTTCTATTAAATAGCGTGACTTTAAGACTTTTTTTTACATTTTGATTTTGTTTACTTACTTATGTAGATTCATGTATTTAAATATACAGTAAGTGGCAGCACTCGAACAGCTTAAAGTGATAGTCTGTAGGATTGAAAAATGAGGCAAGCGAGTGAAATTTCAAAAGCAAACGATCAAGCTCCCTCCCCCTCCCCTCCTGATTGGACCTGACAGGTCAGTTCACAGGAAAGCTTGTCTCATTCGTCAGAATGAAACCGGGGATTCTGATGGGTTACTGAGACCAGCAAATTTGTAACACGTTCAAACTTACAGAGTATCACTTTAATGCTCTTTAAGTCAGCCCATGGTACCATAGGGAATTAACTACTGATGTCCTAAACTTTGAACTTTAGCAGCTGCTCTGCCATGGTGCACCTCCAGTTCAGCACTCTTAAATAATATAAGAATTATAAGAAACAAGGCAGTTCTGTAGGCACACAAAATGTTTTATGAAAACGTCAGTGTTTTGTGATTCCGTAATAAGAGAGGCCCATCAATAGACTGCAGCTCATGAAGAAGCGGAGCATATTTGATTCCTACTTTGTACAAAGATTGCCTTCTCAAAATTTGGGAGAGCAGAAAACATTACACTAATTCAACTTCAAGCAGCTGTAACAACAATGTGTCTGTGTCCTGATAAATTCTGGCTTGCATTTTGAAGGTCGGCCATTTTGTGCCCGAAGACAGAGTGTAAATAATGTGCTAAAACCAAGCAGAGTGCTGTTAAGCATGCATAAGCCCTTTGAATTAGTCTTCCTGATCTGCTGTTGGATGACAGCCTTTTTGCACAGGCAGAATACGATATGAGAGAGCATATCACCACTACACAGGCTGCTCCCTTATGTCAAGCCTTCGTATACTCGTATAAAAGTGTATTATTAAATCATCATTTCATAGCACAATGCACATTCATATGCGATTGAAAGTGCAGTTATTTACGGTTATGGAGACAGAAGACACCTCTTTGGAGTGTCTGCAGCCCATAAAAACTGTTTTTTTTCCCTGAGGGGCCTTGGACTTGATGTGTTTAAAGCAGCATGTAAATGATGACAGAAAGCATTGGACCATGACTCATAATCTAAAGATATTTCAAACATGACCATCACGCAGTGTCTTCAGTCTACAGCCATCAGGGAGGAGACAGGGGAATCTCCAGGCCAGGTCCAGTCACTGAAGGACAATTTTTCCCTGTTCTCCCTCGCTCTTATACCTTCATTCACAAACTATGGTTCAACCCAGCCCCTAAGGGCACAACTCTGACCCACATATTGTTCTTACCATGTATTATAAATAATGCTCTTTATAGTCCAAACTTGTTTTTTGCATCAAGGGTTTCAGAGCACAGTTTCAGTGTCTGTATTTTATATCTGATAGAAATGACAGTATAGTTGGCTTTGAACTTAAAATTATTGCCGTGAATGTAAAGCAAAAAACAAAAGCATGCCTATGTGGCACTGTTAACTTTGCTGGTACCAAACCTGGTTTGATACAAACAAAATGACAAAATGTGAACTATCTGCTTAGGGGGCTGTTGAAATTTCCAAAACACATTTGCAACCAGAGAATTGTTTTTTCATAGTCAGTTACTTCATCTCAGTTCGACAAGCGCTCCAACATGTTTTTGTTGTTTTGACTACCTGACATGATGATGAAGCATTTTTGCAATGAGCAGAAGGCTCTTTTTGAATAAAATGCTTTGCTACCAAGTAGCAGCAACTAAGTAACAAAGCAACTAAATAATTCAGTTCTAACCTCAAAATGACGTCAATTGGTCAAGCATCAAAAATAACCACTGCATCACCAAATTTAAAAAGGAGAACTGGAATATGTAAAGTAGCTGGGCTCAAAATGCTTGCTGAAAAGAGCTTGTTTTAAAGCCCAGACTTGGCAGGTCCAAAGTACTAAGTTTAGGGTCAGTCTCCCATTGTGTTCACATGTATTTTTATTGTGTCTGTTTATGCAAATGTGTGTGAACGGCAGCCAGCTACAGAGACATGACACAGCTTGTCATCCTGTCACAGCCGAGCACAGAGGAAATAGCTGTTGAAGGAGAAACAAGATGTCACGGCTAAGCTAATATTTACGGTGCACTGTTGGTCAGATGAAGATTAAAAAAAAGGAAAACATCAAGGACTCAAAGCAATTGGAGATGACAGATTTACCGTAGGGACCCTATTTCGCAATTAAACATAGCTCTGCATTCCTCTGCTGGTGTCAATGCAACATAATCAAACAACGTCAACAGACCCATTCATTTAGATGGAAGTAAAAACAGGTCTGAATTTATCATTGTATTTTACAGTCATCCATTAACGTGTCTTGAACGAACATCCCGACTCCACAGGGAAATCTTGTTACACACATATGCATATAAAACCTGCTGACTATAGTTTGCACTTGTGTTCATTCATGTGCTTGTATGTATTGTAGCTAGTCCTGTTTGTTTGTCCTGTAATAGTAAATGTGTGCACTTGTTCTTTTCATTTTTTTTCTTCTTCAAAACAGGTGAATACAAATCTGGTGGAGTTTTACCAATTCCAATAGCATGGCAAAACTGTGTAGTTGGCGTACAATACATACAACACAAATGCAGCAAAGCCCTGTAAGGGACAGGCAAAGAAGTCACCTCTTTTCAACTTAGTGACATTTGGTGTCTGTTAACGACTCATGAAATTTAAGTGCATATAGTGGCAATCCATTAAAATGATAGCAGGCAATCTCGTCAGCGGCAGAGTCTCCAGTCAAAGCAATTGACCTAAGATTACTAAGGTGTGCTGCAGCCCAGTGAGGAGAAGAAAAGGTCACCCACAAAGACACTACTCCACTTAATGTTTACGGTCTTCATTAGCAAAGGTCTCTCTTCACGGGCTGCTGATGATAAAGCAACATCAGTGACAAGAGCTTTGTGAACGTGTGTGTCGAGAGGCAGGACAGGACGAGAGAAGTGTCTGAAAGACCGCCCAAAGAAGACTTGTTTATCCTTACACTGTGTCATCATCTGTGAACATGAGGAGAGTGCGAGAGCGCCACGCAAACTGAAAAGTGACTCTTGTTGAGTAAATAGATTTTTTTTTTTTTTTTTTTTAGAAATCTGATTGAGTAAAAGGTTGAGAATCTGCGGGGTGAAAGAGGCCTCATCTCTCACATGTGTCCTGTCAATGGGACACATTGATTCCCTCGACATTCACACCTTGTGCTACTACTGGAGTCACATCAGCTCTGGGGCAGACTTACAAAAATGTAGCAGCCACATTCTGCACCAGCAGCCTCCTAGTCCGACATTCATATTGCGTCTGGCCAAATGGCAACAACCCCACCGTGAATAAGTGCTATACCTGCCCATGTAACAAAGTTCAGTTTAAGACAGCCATTTTTTTCAGCCATTACAAATGTACAGTCTCATGTGGTATATTGAACTATTCTGCTTTAAATACAATGAGTTACTTGGCAAGCTCAATTTGCTGACTAATGAGATGTGGCCATACGATGTAATTAGACATGCAGTGTCTCGGACGTTCTCTCCGCGGTATGTTGAGTGGATAAAAAGACGGTGTTAAAATACGTCTTGGAGATTAGCTCTGAAACAGTTCTGTCGAGATACCCGATCAATAAAAATGCAGCACTAGTCTCCCAGTCTTAAGTGTGTCGTAAATACAGTTCCACAGAGAGTACAGTAGCCTTCATCAGTATTATTAGCACTTATGCCGAGTTTATGTTAAATTTGTCATTTTTGATGCTTGATTCATTTATTTCGATTTATTTAAAGAATAATTGACATTTATGCCAGTTCTGTTCATTCCATGAAAACAAAATCAATAATACAAGAAATGGTGACAGCTCATGGACATCTGACTCATGCGGTTCTATAGTATATGCAGCATTGAAATCGAACATTAAATAAAGTAGACTGAATAGCAAATCCCTTTTGATAACATATCCCGAGTTTTAGAAGTCTGTTATTTCAAATATTTGTTACTAACAAAGTAAAAACATATTATGAACCTGCGAATAATGATAATGTGTTCTTGAAAATTGCTCATTTGTAAAGAGACGCTCAATGTCTCTCACATCATCTCCTGCTTTCCATTCCATGACTTGCTGACGCCACTCAAATGCTCTAAACCCCCCAAAGTCGGAGTAATAATAATATCTATGTTCAGAACCTTGCACTAAATCATGTGTATTCAAATATACTACAGAAGTGGCAGTTCTGTCGTACTGAGGGCTCATGTGCTGGAGGCTGCTGAGCTTGACATGACGGTGTGTGGCAGTGCTTCACTCTGACAGACAAGAACCCACTAGTCAGATACACAAGAACTAAACACGCACATTACACAAAGATATACATACAGCACAGAGATGCAGAAAAGCCTGAAGCAGCTGTAAGATTCATGGATGAAGACAGGACAATGTTCGGCATTGGAGAACTGCTCTTTAGCATAAACCAAAACCATAAAGCTCCCGTTTTCAAACCTAGACAGAAGTAGGTAAACAAAACCCTCAAAGTTCAAATTAAACAATAGCCATGCAAACTGGCCACTCACTTAGCTTCTGTTGCCATGGTGTTGCTATGCTATTACATCATTGGCTCTTTCGACAGGCCACATGGCTCACACCGCCTTGGACGTCATTAAGATTCAGGTGGCCTCTCTGCAGTGACCTTGATGTGGACTGATGCAGAGATCAGGTTTTTCTGGATGAGTGAGAGGGGCATCTGTGTGTGACCAGTGCGGAGCAGGCCTGTTATTGACCATTGGACCTTTTGCCTTTAACTTTTAAGTGTTTTAATGGAATTCATGGCATGCTACAGTACACTGGCAGAGTCCGTAATGCATTATCGTAAATCATGTTCATTGTTGTAAACAGAGTCATATGAAAGAAAATGTGAGACTTTGAGGGGGAAAAAAAAGGTTTAAAGGGAGGAGTTTTATGGAGAGTGGAATACATAATACAAACGCTTAAAGGATTAGCTTTGACAGTGATTCTCAACTTGTGGGTCAGGTGAAAACAATGAATGAATATAGCACTGTTGTTAAATAGGTAGGTTTCACATGTCTTTCCTCTGACGAAATACAGTTTTGTTCTTTTTTAACATTCCTTTCATGTGATATATTAAAATAAATGTGATAAATTTTGACATACAGTAAATCAATCTTATAGAGAATCTTAACGTTATTGCACTTTCACATGATACAAGTCACCAACTAGTTGTAATTTACACTAAGGTTTAACAAAATGGCCTATAGCTGGGTTTCAGATGCCATCACAAAATTAGGCGTATCTACAGTACCTTATTCCTAGGGGCACTGATGTAGAAACGATTCTGGGTACAATTTACATTCGGAAGTCACGCTGAGCCATTGATTTCCAGCGGTTTCCAGGGTGAGTTTTCACTTCACACAGCGGTTTATTTCTACATTTCATTTTGATTTTTTGATTTGATTTGATTTGAATATTTTATTTCGAGCTAAAGAAGAAAGAAAAACAGAAATATATATACATAATAAAAGAAAAAAAGAAAAAAATAATTTACATTACAGCTCGAAAAGGAGTGGGAAGAAGACAAGCTTATTGACTCCCACCCCTGTTCATAAACTTCCATAACAATAACTATAACAATGACTGACAACAGTGCATATTTCTTACCATTTTACAAACAACTATCAACCGAGTTGGTTACATATTAACAAATGCGACACTGCATTATACCAGGTCAACATTCACAGTATCTCACACGCTCAACATTCACAGTATTTCACACGCTACAACCAGTGTATTATTTCTGTCTCCCATACAGAATTCATTACCATGTTGGCATTATCGTTGTTCACCATCACCATTACAACCCATATAGCATTACTCTGTATCAAAGTGTTTGAATGGTACATAAAATACTCCACATTTATTCATGAAAGGTACAGTAATCGCAGACTGATTGATGTTCATGATAACAAGAATGGTCTTACTGATATGTGTTAAAAGGGATTCGGGGCTTTTCTTTCTTTTTCTTCTTTTCTGTGACTGGACCAGCTGCCAGAGGGGAGCAGCCCCCGAGCAACCGGACCATCATTTGTTAAGTGTCCTATACTATGCATTAAAAGAGACAATTTTTAGGAGTCTGCTGCCAGAAGAGAGTTTCCTCGAGCTGCCGGCCCCCACATGTCTACCCTATACTATGGGTTATGTTGAATGCGGAGTACCTAGATATGTGCATGTTTTACTTCTAAGAGTTTATTTCCTTTATATTACCATCAGCATCAATAGCAGTACCGCTGTCTGAATCGATTGAGTTGGATTCTAAGAATAATCCACAGATTGTTAGGTATTAATCCTAGACTGTTACATTTAAAGTTTAAATAGTGATGATAACAACACAACAGCAATAGCAATAACAATGGCAATAACAACTGCAATAGTGTAATAGTAACAACCACAATATACTTCATTATTAGTTAGATCTGACCTTTAAAGTATACAGCACTTTGTGACACCCATTAGCAATCAAGTACCCATTTCCTCCTTCTGGTACTTTGACCATACCATTTTTTTATATCTTGATTTGAAATGATGAATATTTGGACATTGTTTATATTCTGCCCCCAATTTGTTCCAGAGTTTAACTCCACATACAGACACAAACATACTTTTCCTAGTGGAAGACACTGCTTGAGTCTTAAAGTTATCACACCCCCTCAGGTTATATCCCCCTTCTGTGCGTGCAAAAAGCATTTGTATCCTTGCAGGTAGCACATTTTTGTTGGCTTTAAACAGAAGTTGGGCAGTAGAGAAATCAACTAAATCATGCATTTTAACAGTTTAGACTGCAGAAATAATATATTAGTGTGATCATAATATCCTACTTTATGTATAATTCTTACAGCCCGTTTTTGGAGTATAACAAGGGGGTGTAATGAGCTTTTATAGTTATTGCCCCAGACTTCTACACAGTAGTTTAGATATGGCAAGACTAATGAACTATATAACAAAAATAATGCATTGTAATTTAAGAAAAACTTTGCTTTGTTAATGATTGAGATACTTTTGGAGACTTTACCTTGTATGTGTCTTATGTGTGGTTTCCAGCTTAATTTACTGTCAATGATGACTCCTAAGAATTTAATTTCTGATACTGTATCTAAGACTACACCTTCTATGTTTACTGAGTCTGGTTTTCCATTATAATTACCGAAAAACATTACTTTTGTTTTATTTAGGTTGAGGGACAATTTATTAATGTCCATCCATGTTTTTAATTTACTTAGTTCACAGTTTATGTTAGTTACTAAATTACTATAATTGTCATTGGAATAGAAGACGTTTGTGTCATCTGCGAAAATCACTAATTTTAATAATTTAGACACATTAAAATGTCATTAATATATAAATTAAACAACTTTTCTAAACGATAAGCCCCCAGAATTTTTAAAAGATGTCCTTGCGCAGGTCAATATGTTGGATGTTTGCGGTTGTGCTAAAAAGCAGACAAAGTTACATGTGTGGCTCTGGAACATGCAATGCTTGGAACATGCTCCTGGACAAAAGCCTGGCTTACATTGTGCAATTTTGGGGGTGATGCCAAAAATGGCTGACTCTCTTACGATGAGAGCCCGTACTGACGTGCTTAAAGAGCGATAACACACACGACTGACCTACTCACACTGCACGCATGACGTGACCAAGCAGCGTAAATGCAATAATGGGTCATTTTTTGGTGGGGTATGGAATTGTGTGTTTCATATTTTCCTTTAAAGAGACAACAATGAAAACAATAGGTTAAACTGCCTTCCATGACATCTGACTCCTTGAAAGCTCCTTGTACATTGAATTGGGGGTTTCTGTAGCGTTTAAGACATTACCTTGTCTGCACTTTTTATCAAAGCTTTATTCCGTAAGAAAAGCACTTTTTATTTTACTTTTGTCACTATAATGTTGGCAGCATATTACCAGAGTACCTGCCACAGTGGCATTCCACTTTGAAAACTACTTATTGCCGTGCCTCTACTGTAATCTTGTGAAATGTAGACAATATACTCCAGAAGCCATTGTTCCAGACTCCCTTAACACTGACCCAATAGTTTTTCTGAACGTATTTCCCACACACCCCAGTGGAACAACCTGTTCCTTTATTTTATCCACTCAGCGCATTAAATATAAACCAGGCCTTTCTGACTTAAGCCCCTCTGGAGCAGTGGCTGTCACTGGCAGAGCCCCCTGCTGGTGACCTATCTGCAAATTTAAATCATCTCTCAGAAACTCCTGAAGAGAGCCATCAACTGGCAGCTGTAAGCCTAAAGCCACCACTTCCCTCAGCAAACTTTATCCAGGGATAGAGATGACAAATGACACTCATGACAATAACTTGAACTTAGCACTAGTGTGTCACACTTCTTTATTGTTGGCTTTAACTCAGTGCAACAGCAAACCTAATGTTCTTCTGAAATTTCCTTCTACAAATTGTCAGAGTGGGACTGATTTTGCATTCACGTATGTCACATATTTGATAAATACTCAAAGGAAAATAATAGAATAACTATAAAGAATAAGTATACATCATCCCATCTAAAAATATCTTAATTAACTAACACTAATCACTGTTAAATGTGGCCAAAATCTGCTGATAACCTCCTGGTCGTGTCCAAACTGATTGTGCATTCAACAGTACTGTGTTCCAACACACCGATAAATCAGCCATGCATGGAGAACACCATGAATCTGCAATGCAGCTTTTCACTGCCCTTACAGCTTTCAGTGATCCGAGATTATTCTCCAAACATTCTGCTACATTCTTTTGCCACAACATATTGTCAAATTAATTAACAGTGGCCCCATGCATATTTATTGTATTGCCAGAATTAAATCAAGTAGATTGAAGATTGATAGAAAAATAATGACAACTACAGAAAATAGCTTGCCACTAAAATAGTAGTGAAATCGTCAGTTGAAAAGTGCGCGAAGTGAGAGATTTGCAAAAGGTTTTGTTTTGAAAGCAACACAAACTTTACTGTTAATGGCAGAGAGACTTAGATCCTCTTCATCTCACCAAAGTCTTCGGTGCGCACCTGCAACGGCCTTTGGCTCCCTCCATTAACGTAATAAGTCTAATCACCCCGCGGGCCGCAGAACGTGTCAGTGGGGGAGATCAATGGGAACATCAAAGGGACGGCAGCAGCACAAACCAGGCCCAAGCAGATAAGGCACAGGCAGCTCTACATTTTTCATGAGATCATCCTGCAATGTTCTCATATTGGGCTCAGAGTGTAGGGTGAGTATGGGGTATACAAAATGACAATATGAAAACAAAGACGCTATATTCATGGGAAGTTCATATACCTTAAAATACAATGTAATAGTTAGTCAAATCTGTTCTGCAGCTTGATAAAACCACTTTCTCATCTGTCTCACTATATGGACACAAATCTCTAGAGAGAAACATAAGTTAGTTCTCATCACATTCACATTTTAATGATTTAGCCTGGCACAAGATGCACTGTCTTTGTGGCTGAATACTTCTTCTTTCATATTTTACTGCTTGCGTCCGTCTCTGGAGTAACACATTGTTCCTTCAGCCTTATGTCTCATCTGCAGAGTCCAGACTGAGCAGGATGACTATTATACTGTTCCATTCCCTCTTCCTTTTGTCCTTCATCAGTCCTGGCCTTTGCCTTCAAAAACAAATCAGTCAGCTTTTTTCGTTTGCCCGATCACAAAAGGCCATTTTAAATCAGGTATGCTTTAACTTGGTCAAAATCTGCCGATCAGAGTACTGATTTGGCATATAGAGTTTACAACAATAGAACAGAACCATCACAAATGCCAGGAGTGACAAAAAACAAGAGAGTGGAAAATAAAGTTGAACAAGTGATATGGGAGAGATTTGCTGGTGGGAGCATCCTGCCTGAGACATTTCTAAAGCACAATTCTCTCAGTTAAATGGAAAATAAAAGAAATACTTAAACTCTGATACCACAGTGATCAGAATGAATATGTATGAGGGGCGGATTGTACCAGGAGTGACCTTTAAGAGCCACTGAGGTGAGGACGGGAAGAAACCAGATCAAACCTGCGTCCCCGACATGACATTTTCACAGCCGTTTGACAGAGTGGACTTTGACTTTTGAAAAGGTGCTTTGTCAAAAGATTTTGTGTTTTGGTTACAAAGCAAACATTTGTGAAAGATGTAAAAACGGGAGGGGGGACAAAATGTAACTTCAGGCCAATGTTGTAAACAAGTTTTGAAGAAGTATTCCGAGCATTTAGAAGTAATGATATGTAGAAGTGCTGTAGTGTATCTTATGTAAAGGGAAGTCCTAAAGGCAAGTCAAAGTAAAGCACCTAAAGAAAATAACAGACATGGACATGCAATTCACACAGAAGCGTACGGCCCAAGAATCAAACCTGGGACCTGGTATCAAGTGTGCTAAACACTCAGGCACTGTGCCCTGAAACAGTTTTAGATCTTCACCCAGTTCTTCCAAGCTGTGGCTGATCTTTGTCTTGTTACAATAAAGTCAAATTTTACAGTGGTTCAGTTTTGCGTCAAGCACAGCTGGCTCTCAATCCATTACACACCTAAAAAGAGAGAAGACAGTATAAACTTATGTTCTCCTCAGGTGAAGAATGAGCACTAAAGTACATTTCCATAACCCTGTGACACATCACCTCCAAACAGAGGGATAACAACCAATCAAATGTTGTTCTTACACGTAAATAGACAATGCAATAAAAGTATGTACATTATGTAAGACCAGATGAAACACAATCCCCAAATTTCCATATGGGGACAATACACAGTGTGGTATTCAAATACAGGAACAATAGTATGAATGAATGAATATTTTATTTAAATGTCATGCACGTATGTGCCCAGCCCACATGGGCTTATAAGACACTATAAACATAATTTAGAAGACGACCGTTTAAACAATATGTTCAATATACAATATACATTTCACAGAAAAATCAAGAATCCGGATACAAAGCTTTCAATCTCATTGTCCATGCTTTCTCCACATATTTTGCCAAGCAAAAAATTGTATTTATAAATAACCAACTCAACATATCACCTTCTGCCAACCAAAATAGATCAGGATTATTGCATTTGACTCTTTCAAACAAAGCTGTTCTTAAATCATTATACAATGAACAATAGAACATAAAGTGGAATTCATCCTCCACCAAACATAGATCACAAACATTACAAAGTCTATTCTCTTCGGTGGACCCCTCTGTAACGAGCCACCTCCACCTCTAGAGGCAGCACTCCTGCTCTGAGCTGAGCACACAGAGACCTCTGTCCTCTTTTCAAATTACATTTCACATAACTCTCTGTTGAAAAACATTCTTTAATCTGAATGTAAGTTCTCAATTTGCTTAGCAGTTCAATTTTCCACTGCTCTTTGTAATGAGTATTCGCCTATTGTTTGTTATTTTACACTGTAAATTATTTCAAAACAATGATTGTGAATTTATTTCTGTAAATATTTGAAGGACCTCCTGAGACCAAGGACATTTATGAGTTTTGTCCCAATTAAAGACTTTCCTAGTGAGTCTATCCTCCGGTAATTGAACAAGACGGATCCAAAGTCTTAACATTTCAGCCCACTGTTTCACCACTCCTGCAGCATAGAGCAAAACAGGAGTCATATAGCTGAAAATAGAGTGAAAATAGTGAAACTCAAATCAGGACATAATTTCATCTTACTGATAACTGCATAGTAAGTGTGCTGTGGAAAAAGTGTCTCATATAAAAAAAAATTAAAAAGCTGAAAATTCCAGGGGTGAGGACATCTGGAACTTATCCCAACTTCTGGCCTCAGGTAGATGGTGAAAAAAGGTTTGCAAATTAATTAGCTCGAAAGTGATGTTTCAGTTTTCATTGTAAAAAAAAAAAAAGAAGCTTATTTTTTGTGTCATTTCCATTTCTTTGCATGTTGACTCCCAGAACTTTGTCTTAATCATTTAATAATTCAAAAGGAAATTATTGGATATTAGAAATGGAGTTCAATTTAATTTTCTTGAATTGGCCATTTACTACAGCAAAGTTATTGCAGTTTCTCCAAATACTGGCACTTGTTATTTAAGAGAAGTGAACACAATTTATTCAGCAGAGCCTCAAGCCATCTTCAACATTATTACATCGTATTTGACAAAGACAAACTGCATTGTTACTGTGGGGATAAAAGGAAAATCCAAGTGGAGGGTTAATGCTTGCACTAGGCTGTCCACCTCACGTCTCTACAAGATAAGCTAACAGATTTTGATTTTTGTCTGGCATTGGTCATACATTGAACAAAGCTTGCAAATAGCTGCCTCTCTGCATCCCAGCGACTAACTGGGTAGGGTATAGAATATATGGAGATTTACAGTGAAAGTTTTACAAAACAACCGTGTGATGAACTTATATTGTGAAATTAATAAATGTTAATGAAAGAGCAGTAATTGAATATCACACTAAAGTGGAGCTTAAAACTTACTGTAGAAGAATAGTTTTGTGTGAAAGAAAATCTTATAAACAACCTGTCACAGTGGCTCTTTCTTTACACACAAAAGAGAGTTTTTGAAAGTATTTTTTTATATTAAGCAATATCTTGACATATTCAAACTCCAGTCACTTGTCCAATTGGAAACAAACACACACTCACATTATTTTGCTTCTTTTTTGTGGGGCTTTAAAAACTTTTTTTAATTCCCACCATTTGAGATGACAACCTTTAATAACAAAAACTTTACGACAATGGAAACCTCATGGACGACAGCCTATATCTCTATTTCTCTGATTACTAAAAACTGCAAGCCAAACACAGCTCAAAATGCTCATTGTACATATCTCGGTTTCTCGCTTTTAGATGCATGACCTACTTATTCACGCACTTCCAACCGCCACTGTCTTGAGTGTTGTTGTTGCACCTGTAGAGCAGCGTTCTTCCCATCTTGAGAGAACAAGTGGTTGCATGCCTCCCTCGTTTTTCTTCCCCATGTATTCCCTTGGAGCAACTGGGGACTCCTGGGACTAATAAACAAGCGCAGATACACCGACCATACACCCACACCGCACACGAGCAAAAGAGTTTCACAAGCAGCGCCGAACCTTGTCATCAAAGCGTTCCCCCATGCTTGCCTGTCACCCATATTTTTCGTCTTTCTCTAACAGCCCTTATGTGGATCCAGGGCTTCCATCTGAATGACAAAAATAGAGAACAGTGATGAGAAGTGCAGTATATAGAGCTAAATGAGCACCAGCGACTAATATCCGAGAGGAGAGACTTTTATGTTTGAGTTTAGATTTTTTTCTTAAGTTTTGTATATAATGCAGAGACAAGAATACTGGCTGTAAAAACTTAACTGTGGTTGAGGGAAAAAAGCAACCACCTTTATTTTTCATTTTATCAAATAGGAAATAAATTAATCCTTTACAATATTTAATTAATTTAATAATTCAACAAGTATTAACCAGAAAATGATTCTAAATCAATGTAAATGTCACAGGGTGAGTTTTATGGGAGGGTTTTGTGTATGGCCAAATCAGGAGAGAATACTGTACGATGGATGGATTGAGAACTGTACTGTAGTTGTGTGGCCAATGAGTACAACGGTTTAAAGGATTACATACAATTTAATATAATAAAGAGTCAACATGGTCAAACATGGTGCTTATCTGTCATGTGGGCATACAGGAAGGGGGTCTGGCTGAGGAGACATCGGAGGTGTCCAGGGGTCCTTCCTTGGGACACGCGTCTCCAATGTATGAACCGGCCTGTTCGCGGGCATATTCCTGCTGGCTCTTTCGAGGAATCTATGATTAACACCTCATGTGGCCATGCCGCCTTTGCAATGCCCGATCCCGTCAGACCTTGGAAGCTAAGCAGGGAAAGGTGTGGTCGGTAATTGGATGGGAGACCGTTTGGGAACACCATGAAGCCTGGCGAATGTATTGAGTGAGTGAGTGATTAGTGGTGGTCGGAGGGGCCGATGGCGCAGACTGGTTGCCTCGCTTCCGTCACAGGGCAGCTGTGGCTACAATAGTAGCTTACCATCACCAAGTATGGAGTGAATGAATAATGCAATGTAGCGTCTTTGAGTGTGCATCATCATCATTATTATTATAATCTTTGGACAAACATTCCTGCTAGTTGTCCATCCCAGATGTTGCCGTGGGCAGTGACTCTGTACGCACATATACTCCTGAACCAGCGTGTGGATAACTGCTGGATGAGCGCACGGAGGGCATGGAGGTTTGTTTTATTATCTCTGTGTACACGATTAAATATTTCACACAGATACTATAGGCTATCATGGATGGGTCAATTTTTTTTTTTATGTATGACAAATTAAAGCAATAATAATAAATAAATAACAATAATTATTATTATTATACATTTTTTAATTAAAGTGATATTTAAAGGAATGCGGAGGAAATTAGTTTCCTTCTCAGGGTGGCTGGGCACACTCTTCGAGATCGGGTGAGGAGCTCAGTTACCCGAGAGGAAATCAAAGTAGAGTCGCTGCTCCTTCATGTCGAAAGGAGCCAGCTGAGATGGCTAGGGCATCTGTTCTGGATGCTCCCTCGGCAGGTACTCCAGGCATGTCCTATTGGGAGGAGGCCTCGTGGAAGACCCAGGACACACTGGAGGGACTATGTCTCCGAGCTGGCCTGGTGTCGCCTCGGGGGGTCCACCCAGAACAGCTGGAGGAGGTGTGCGTGGATCGGGAAGTCTGGGTATCTCTGCTGAGACTGCTGCCTCCGCGACCCGGCCCCGGATAAAGCAGAAGAAAATGGATGGATGGATTATAGATTGTGGACATCTGTCATTTATCTATCATAACTTTATACATATCCCCTACTCACGCACTAAAGTCATGCACATATCAGGGTTGTGGCACTAAAAATACACACAGCTTCTAATAGTAAAAAAAAACAAAAGGTGCAATATGCCAACAATTAAGTACTCGCCGCAATTTAGCACCTGGCTTAGTAAATCAGGCCTATAGGCTTTGAAGATCCTCAGACTGGATATTTTCAGTTGTGGATCGCACATTGTTATACTTGCTCTACTGTACATTACATAACCCATTCACTTCTCATTTATGAATCTAATCTTAAACACTGTTTTCTCCTTGTCTTTATACTTATTTTATTGTTACAGCTTTTTTATAGTTTTGACTTTTACCTTTGATTTAATTGTCTGTCATGTATTTACTGTTGTAAATTATTTGCCCAAAATGCTGTTTTAAATGCATTAAAGGTGCCTTGTGTATGAAATGCTCAATATAAATAAACATGCCATGCCTTGCAAATAAACTGGACTTTAAGCACAGTAAAGCAGTTGAGACAATGATAACTCATGCACACACCTCACTGAGTTCTGCTGATTCATTCAACCCACGATCATGAGACTGGGGTTCCAACCCCCCTGTTGAGAACCACTGCAATACCCCACTGTGGCATAATTTTAGCATAACCTTATCTTCCTAAAGATTTTTGCAAACAGCATGACATAGTGAAAAACACAAATCTGTCAAACACACTGGTCCCGAGTTGTTCAGGATATATATTTTTTGCACAATGAGCACTTTGGGAGAGTCAGACAGCATGCGACCGTGACAGAAGCTGTTAATTTAATACTTGCCGTCTTCCTGCTGTAGGGGATTTGTCAGGTTAAAGGTGGTAGTGTGTCTGTGAACGTACAGCACACTTGTCTTCTTTGTGATTACTACCAGCAGTCCCTCATCATGTTCATCGCCCCCTCCCTCTCTTCCTGCGCAGCGGTCCGTGACATTATCCTTCCAGTACAACTCTCCCAATAGTAGAACCATATCACTGGTTCACAGTCTCCACAGGGACTCAATCACATTTACTTATTATTTTTGTTGAAACGTCATCTACAAATGGAGAAATGACGAGAGCAAAACGTTGGTGCTATTGGTACGAAGCTACGACACAGAGTTCTGACATGCTGGACTGGAAGACCTCTCACCTCGTAACTAACAAGCAATGGAGCCTGAAAATTCACCAAGCCAATGGCGAACACTCAAGGGTACAGGTGTAGTTTTATTGTTTTGACACCCTCGCTAAAGGGAATGACAGAGGTGGAGATTAAAAAGGTCAGCAGACATTTGGCCCAGGGTTGTCTTCCTTCACTGCAAATTCAAGCGCCAGACGTCACATTACGGGAACAATGTCTCTCCTGTGGGTTGACGCAAATATATGTGTGCAGCTTTGAAGAGGAAACAGTTCAAGAGTGGAGTCATATCTTTCACATACAATTTCAATCAAATATATTTATGATTGTGGACCATAGCGTGGTAAAATGTCGAATAGTTAAAGGGGAGGCGGGTACTTATGCAATAATGTATGTATCAATATATGCATGTATCATATCAACAAATGAAGGGAATCTCCGTAGTCATTTCTTATAGTCGAATTAAATTACACAACATTTTCTTAGGCATTGATGAATCAGAAGTTGGTCAGGTCAGAGACAACAGGCTGTAACCCTGGTTTAGTTAATGGCCACCGCAGGGACAGTGAGCCATCCATCCACTTTACATATGGCCCAGAGAGAGTGAGCAGACACAGACACAGCGGGCACAAGGCTGCTGTAATGAGAGCAAGGCTTACACTCTGCCCTATTTGCAGGTGTGGGAATCCTGTGATGGTGCAGCTGTAAATATTTATGCTCTTTTTCTTACAAACCACTGGTGCAACGTTTGTTTGTTTTTTGTACAATAATGGCACATTTCTCTTATAAAACATGGTATTGATTGAATTTGTGGCAGTAGCTCTATGTAAAAATGATATAGTAGTTCTATAATTGTGTGGGTAGAGCGAAATATGTGTTGCACTTTAACAGTTTTGTTGTATTGTAAATTTAGAAACATTGTTTTTGAATGTAGTGCTGTGTTTTGCTAAATTCAGTTATGTATTTCCGTACAGTACTCATTAGTTACTGTATCACCCTCCCTTATCAATAAGCCCTAACTGCACCTTCCGATACATTTGTGTGAAAACCCTCGGTGAGTGGTCAGTGACACACAATCGTGAAGTGAAATGTATACATGATTTTGAACTTTTTTTT
The DNA here is from genome assembly GCA_007210695.1 of Neogobius melanostomus. Taxonomy (NCBI): domain Eukaryota; kingdom Metazoa; phylum Chordata; class Actinopteri; order Gobiiformes; family Gobiidae; genus Neogobius; species Neogobius melanostomus. The sequence goes on along the minus strand of VHKM01000073.1, from coordinate 1,400,970 downwards.
TTATATAAATAAAAAAGTGGGATTTGCATAAGTATCCATCCCCTTTCCTTTTAGTGCAACTAATTGCCTTGAGAAGTTGCCTGAAGATTTCTGAATGATCACATGTTGACCCAATGACTAAATAGAGCCTACCTGTGTGTAATCTAATCTCAGTTCAAATTCAGCTGATCTGTGATGGTCTCAGAGGTCTGTTAAGAGACTATTGGGGAGCAGACAGCATCATGAAGTCCAAGAACACACCAGACAGGTCAGAGATAAAGGTTATAAAAAGATTTCCAAAGCTTTGAACATCTCTCAAAGTAGAGTTAAATACACCATGCAGGAATGGAAAGAGTATGACATCACTGCAAACCTACCAAGACACGGCCGCCCTCCTCAACTTACTGACCGAACAAGAAGAGCACTGGCCAGAGCTGTTACCAAGAAGCCTATGATGACCCTGGATGAACTGCAGAGAGCTACAGCTCAGGTGGGGAAACCTGTCTACAGAACAACTATTAGTCATATACTGCACAAATCTGGCCTTAATGAAAGAGTTGCTAGAAGACATTGTTAAAAGAAAACCATACGAAAGTCCCATTTGCTGTTTGCCAGAAGCCACATGGGGGATACAGCAAACATGTGGGAGAAGGTGCTTTGGTCAGATGGCCTAAATGCAAAACGCTATGTTTGGTGTAAAAGTAATGTGCACATCATCCTGAAAACACCATCCTCACCGTCAAACATGGTGGTGGGAGCATCATGCTCTGGGGTGCTTTTCTTCAGCTGGGACAGGGAAGATGGTTCGAGTTGATGGGAAGATGAATGGGGCCAAATACAGGGCAATCTTGGCCGAAAACATGTTGTAGTCTGCAAAAGACTTGAAACTGGGGCGGAGGCTCAGACAACAACTCTAAACATAAAGCCAGGGCAACAATGGAATGGTTGAAAACAAAAAATATCCCATGTGTTAGAATGGCCAAGTCAAAGTCCAGACTTAAATCCAATCGAGAATCTGTGAAAAGATCTGAAAACTGCGATTCACAAGCGCTCTCCATCTAACTGAGCTTGAGGTGTTTTGCAAAGAACAATGGGTAAAAAAATCCAGTCTCAAAATGTGCAGGACTGGTAGAGACAGACCTCAGCAGACTTTCAGCTGTAATTGCAGTAAAGGGCAGTTCCACAAAGTATTAACTCAGGGGGTTATAGATATTTTTGCACACCCCACTTTTTAGTTTTTTATTTATTAAAAAAAAAGTTCAAAATTATGTATACATTTCATTTCACTTCACGATTGTGTGTCACTTAGTGTGTGTCTTTTACTTAAAATTCCAATTAAATATAATTATGTTTGTGGTGGCAAAATGTCAAAAGTTAAAGGGGATACTAATGCAACCCACTATAAAAGTATATTGTCAATTTATTGCATAACATAAACCATTTAGTTTTGCACATATAGTGTGTCCAAGAACTACCTGAAGTCTACCAAGCAATAGGAATTGTCAAATTGAGCATAATATCGTTTCAGGTTCTTGGTGGCATTATGAGGAACATTGTTAACATTGGACACTGAAACTGACATTGGGGCAACAATGGCTCAGATGTGTGGATAGGTCAAAACCTGGTTCCCGCAGGTGCAAATTGTTGTTGTGTCCTTGAGCAAGACACTTAACCCATGACCTGTGTGAATGAAATGTGTGAGTTGATGGTAGTGGTCAAAGGGGCTGTTAGCACAGATTGGCAGCCTTGTTTCCGTCAGTCTACCGTAGGGCGGTTTATGACCACAGAGTTTGGAGTGAATTAACAATCGCTACAGTCAGCGTAGCGCTTTGAGAAACTTGTGACACAGACTTGTAAAGCGCAATTCGTGTAAGCCATTATCATTACCATCATTAAGTTATACTTTATTAATCCCCAGGGGAATTTGTTCTCTCTCTCGGGCACCCATATCCGGAAATGGAGTGAAGCTAATGGTCAAAACTATTGTACATGTTTTTAGTGGTAGGGGAAACCGGACTCCCCGGAGGAATACAGACATGGGGGAACATGCAAACACCACACAGAGAGGCCGCATCTGGCCTGGGAATTGAACCCGGGACCTTCTATATGTGAAGCACAAGCACTAACCGTGCTGCCACCGTGCATTCCCCTTCTATTAAGAGAGAGAGCAGCACTTGTTGCAATAAAAGATCTAAAGATATTTCAAGAAGCGATAGACGTACACCAATACTTTTCTAGTATTTTGAAATTAATGAATGAACATTTAGATTAAAATCCTTTTTTTTTATTAATTAAAGATCTACTGGAATTAATTCAATTCAACAAAAGCTGTTTTAGTCAATGCTTCTTTCACATAAAAGGAAATAAGAGTACGTATTGCCTTTTATGATAAAAGAGAAAAAGCAACTTTTGATAAAATTTCAATTTGTGCTACATTGGATTCGTTTCCAGATTTTTTTTTTAGTTTTAGTTTTAGTTTATTAGTTTATTTGAGCAGTTAATATTCTGCTCAAAAGGAGTGGGCTGAAGGAAAGCTTATAAGCGCCCACCCCGACATCATTGAAATAAAAACAATTGATCAAAAATATATATAAAACATTTCTCTAAAAAAACGGTGCAAAATACAATAATGAAAATGATGTTTAGCTTAATCTCACTCAGCACTGCTGTAACCAACTTCCCGATTTCATATACTTTTCAGCATCCTCAAAGGAAGCTTGCTGTTTAGTTGCTCCGTTGAGGCTTGGAACAGTATAATTTGGCAAGTGGTTACTCACATCATGCTGAAGTTCTTTTAATCTTTTAATAAACTATTAAAAAATGTTTGACTTTTCCAACTAAAAAGTTAATAACATATTTTTTTAGACTAATCCTAACGATAAACTACAAATGTGACCAACTTTGACAGAACCTGCGTTCTTGAGCAATAATAATTGAATAGCACTTTCTTTTAAACACTGCCAAGTTTGCAACTGTGTACAAAGCGCACGAGAGATGTACTTGCAGTTGCCAACCCCCGCATTCCCTCACAAACTGAAGAAAGTTTAAGTAGGTCGTTTTTTTCTGGAGAACCATGCTGTGATATGGTTTTGGAGGGAGATTAGGACTACACAGATATATTGATCTTCCCTTTATGTCACTTTGAATGTAATGTACAGAAATGTACATAGAAATTGTGTCCGCAGACACTAGACACAGGAATGATTGAAATGGTGGAGTTTTCAATGCGGCTTTAAAAGTGATCAACACAGAAAACCCCTCCAGGCTTAGAAAGAGGTTCCACAGAGCACCCAAGGGATCGGATCATTATTGAATGACATGTAATCCCCAATAGGATTCTGCCTGTACTGCAGCTTTGATTGATCTCAGTAATCAAAGTCATATGAAATGTTTAATCATTGCACATTGGCCAGATCTAAACAGCGCCAGGATGCAGCTGACGTACAGTGACTTATCCGTCTGGACAACTCACACATCAGGGCCACAAAGGTCAGAGTATGTGCAGAAGCATGGTGTGCACAAGGGGCCCACAGCAATAATCGGAACTGAGATGAAGAAAAAAACAACAACACATACTCCTCAGTGCTCACCTTGCTAGAATTTAAGATGCTTCAAAAATGACTCATTTCAACTAGCAGCTATAGTGTACCACAATGTAAGTGCCAATAACCTGTCATTAGTCTTTGTTACATTGAAAGAGTAGTCTATTCATCAAAATGTGATGTTTTCATGTGTCATTTTTGGAGGTCAAACCACAAGCAGGTGCCATGGTAATGCTAGTAACAAAGCACAAAGACCCTTTTATAGACCACAGTTCTCACAAAATAGTGTTTATTCTATATTGTATTTTTTATGAAATTGAAGTGTCTAAAAAATAACAGTCCATTAGCCAATGTATTTTTCCGAAAGCTGTTAGCATTCGAATAATCAAACATCGCAACCCAGATGTTTTCAGCTGTTGTTAACCCATCGACCATATTTAGGTGAGCCAGTAATACATCCTTAATGATTATATAGACCTGAGATTTTACGATGGTGCCCAGATAACACTTTTGCTGAAACCTAAGTACAAGGCATTTTCTTCAAACATGTTTAGTTTATAGACTGACTTTTAAATGAAAGAGTGGATAGTTTTAAGTTACTTTACTAATTTACATTTACTTAAGTAAAGTGCACTTATAAGTTATATCTGAATTTTACTCATGGTATTTTATTGTGTTTATTTTCCCTTCAATATCATTTTAGATTTATCTTGAATATCATTTCATCACCAGTGTTTTCCATGGCTTAATGTTGTGATTTGTTTTATGTTCTCTCACCCTTGTTGTTTATATTGTACACTAGCATGTGTCAGAGTGACCATGAAAACAGAATCATCTTAAAATGACTCAGTTATTGTAAGTCTACTTCACAAAAATGAAAATCAGCAAATGGTGTGATGAGTCATATCTTCTCTTAAACGTTGGAAAAACAAAGGATATGATCATCAACTTCAGGAAGAGCGCTCTCCCACATGACGTAACATATATCTGCCTGTCTGCCTTCAGAGGAAACACTGGACAGTTTTGTCCAGGTTAACGCTGAGATGCTTGATAAAGTTTTCTCCTCAGTGAGGCCCACCACATGTCTTTTAGACCCGGTCCCAACCCCGTTTTTTAAAACATTTTATGGATCTTTTAGAGATGAACTTTTAACCATCATGAATTGCTCTCTTCAGACGGGGGTCTTCCCTGCTGCCTTTAAAGGGGCGGTGGTGAGGCCCTACTGAAGAAGAGCAATTTGGATTTTAATGATCTGAACAGTTTCAGACAGGTATCCAACTTACCATTTTTAAGCAAAATTTTAGAAAAACATGTTTTTACCTAACTTAGTGATTTTTTAATGCACATAATGTCCATGAAAAATTTCAGTCTGGCTTTAGGGTAAACCACAGCACCGAGACGGCCCTTTTAAAGATTTTAAATGATCTTAGATTAAATTATGACTCACAGAAGGTCACAGTGTTGGTTCTACTGGATCTGAGCGCCGCCTTCGATACAGTAGACCACACTATTCTTTTAACTAGTTTAAAACAAATCTGTGGCTGTGTGGGCACTGTCCTCTGGGTGCCCCGATGGAGGTGTGGTGTTTCTGCTGCGCCTCTGCTGGGCGTCCTGTGGCGGTGCCCTGTGGCTGCGGCTGATGTGCCGCTCCCGGTGCAGACGGCTCCTCTGATGGTGTTTCCTTACCTGGTTCATCTGTACCCAGGCTCAGCCCTATGTCCATTATCTCATCATGTGGGTCTGTGTAGGAGTGTGTCTGTGTGTGTGTGGCTATGGGAGGGGGGTGGGGTGAGCAGTATTATTGTCTGTTATTATTTGGAAGAGTGGGTGGTTTCGTGGACGGGAATCTGTAAAGCACTTTGCGTTACAACCTTGTATGAAAAGCGCTTTATAAATAAAGTTTTGATTGATTGATTGATTGATTGATTGATTGATTGATTGATTGATTGATTGATATAAAGGGACAACCAGTGGAGTGTGTGGAGTCCTACCAGTATCTTGGAACAATTATAGATTGTAAACTGAATTTTAATGAAAACTGTGCTGTTGTTGTTGCACTAACAAGTTTTATATTTAAACATGTATGTGGTGTTTTATCTTTGTATAATGTGTTTTAATGTTGACTAGTTCTCAGAATTGCAAGACAAATTTACCTACGGGTACAATAAAGTAACCTAACCTAACCTTTGTTTTTGGGGCTCACTTTGTAAATGTATAAAGACAGAAATTCTAGGAAGTGGTAACATCCACACTGTGCACTGTACAAAATAGACATAACAGCATATCCAAAAGTTTACTTATTTATTTATCAATCAATCAATGGTTTTGTATAGCCCAATATCACAACAGGAGTTGCCTCACTTTCTTACGACTACACTGAGCTCCTCTCTTGCGCATCCGCTTGACTCAATGAGTCCGTGAAGGAAATCTATTCTCATTGTACACACGCAGTTAATCACCGAATCAATGTGGTTTTCATTTCCACACGTGCTTTTTTATTCCACTATTGCTGCAGCCGCTTTTATTTATTTATTTTTTACTATTTTTTGTTACTATAAAAAAATCGTGATAAAATCAAAATGGGGAGTTTATATTCAAAAATCGTGATATTCTATTGTTGTCATATCGCCCACCCCTACTCTGATGGCAGAACTGAGCACAAAGTGTAAAATGTACAAAATCAAGAATTACTCTTAAAATACAATTCTTTTTTATAATTGTTGCTCACATCTTGGTCCGCTGACACCGCGCCTGCTCTATCAGGGGTTGCTGAATGTCAGACAGGCGGCTGGCTCGATCCCTGCCGCCTCTCTTGAATACTCATTCAGTCTGATTAATAGATCTTAATTCTGTGGGTGTTGTGTGTCTTGATAACGTCTCCCTTTCTTACGACTCCACTGAGCTCCTCGCGTGCGCATCCGCTTGATTCAATGAGTCCGTGAAGGAAATCTATTCTCATTGTACACACGCAGTTAATCACTGAATCAATGTGCTTTTCATTTCCACACATGCTTTTTTAATCCACTATTGCTGCAGCCACTTTTATTTATTGTTTTACCTCAAAGGACATAAAAAGTTTCACAAAGCATCCAGCAGTCACATAAAACTTACTTTGTATTCAGCGCCGTATTATTTTGGCTAGAGCAATGTTTGTGTTGAATGGAATATGCAAAAGGTAATGGCCAACCGGGATGCAGTTTGGAGAATTCTAGACAACAATTACCTAAATGAAAATAAAATGATTATCCAACTGAGCCAACAGCTTTCATAAACACTTAATTCTGCTCAGTGCGCGAATGTTGCAAAAGCACCGTCTCCCCATCACAGTACCTGAGCATGAGACAGGCTTTGAAAAAATGACAACCAACAAACTTCATACTATCTACTTTGAGCACCATAAAATACTCCAAGCACAGTGACTTTTCGCTAGAATAACAAAACTAAACTAAAACTAAAACTCAAAAGAGTGTGCTTAACCTCACCTGTGACCCTGAGACTTATCTTCAGCAGAGTTATAGGAGCATGGACTTGCGCACACTCCAACAGTAATGAAAACAAAGCTTTCTTGGCAGAGATAACAATAATGTCTGCTTACTCTTCAGGCGCAGACTCAAGCATCTGTGGCACCCCAGCAGACTTTAAATGCAGCTGCTACACCAAGTATGTAACATTTATTTATATCTATGATAGAGCTGCACCAAATTGACATTGCATTGCACCCACTATAGCAGAATACAATCAATGAAGTATGCCTTTGTTGGGTTGATTTCTGAACAAGAAACTGTCTGTATTACTAATTTTGTATAAAGGTGCTAATGCAATTTCTTAAAAAATCATGTGTGAACACTGTAGGATATGTGTTCAGGGTTTGGACATAGTGAAAATTCCCCACAACCCCATTCTTAAGTGTAAAAGTGTGTTGTGCAAGTCGCCCTATGCCATTAACGAAGCCTCTTCTGGGCAAAGAACCAAGTAAATAACAGCAGTGTGTCATGTACACACAGGTCTGTTCATGTTCAGTGAAGTTGTGCCAACACTCAGTGTAACATAAGTCTGTCACAGATGAGGCAGCTACACCTTGGAACATCGCCTGGGAACCATAGTGTTCATAATGGTGTGTGAAACATCCACAACCTGTAACATTTGGCAGCCTATGTCCCAATACGCTGTCACTCATCGGAGTGAAACATGAAACAGAAACGTCAGCTTAGCTCCCTTTAACTTCATAACAAGGTGAGGATATAAAATCATCATGGCGTAGCAAAGTTTGACGTGGTACCATGGCATGTTTGGACAGCACGGTGGCGCAGCGGTTAGCGCTCGTAGTTCACAGCAAGAAGGTCCCGGGTTAGATCCCCAGACAGGGCCTTTCTGTGGAGTCCAGCTCATGTTTCCTAGTAGTGCGTGAACAATATAACATTTGGTGAATTCTGCTTCACAATGATAGGAAGAGCCGACATCAAAAGATCAAAAAGGGATGAATGCTTGGCCACCACAAGCCAGTTACCCCTATGGTAACTTTTCTGACACCTCCTGCTTAAAACCCCGAAAGTCAGAAGGATCGTGAGGCCCCGCTTTCACGGTCTGTATTCATACTGAAAAGCAACATCAAGTGAGCTTTTGCCTTTCTTCCCCGTGTCTGTGTAGGTTTCCTCTGGTTTCCCACTAAAAACATATAGGTCAGGATGAATGATGTGTGTGCGTGAATGAATAATCATTGGCGCAGATGTGTGCAATCCGCTAAACTGTGTGAAGCGCTTTGGGTGACTTCAATCATGTGAAATACAAATACATACAAATAAGTTTCATTCCATTACATATTTACGTTTTAAAGAAATGTTTTGTCCTGGGCTCTGTTAGATGTTCTACTGCATTGTTGCATTAGATTTTGCATTTATCTATCAAATAATTCTCAACCTGCCAACCAGTGTAGATGGTGTTCAAAATAGCTGCCACATGTCATGGTCACCCTAATGGTCATTTTGTAGTGCATTTCCATCTCCACTGCAGGTGCTCAATGCGCATCAAGAAATCATACATGCACTGGTAAAGACAAAAGAGGAAGGGCGGGTGAAGTGTCCAGTGCAAGAGCTGGGACCTTTGGATCAGGGGGCGAACGCTCGACCAGCTGAGTTACTGCTCAGAAACCATGATTGTGCAACGGAGGATTGGATGAATAATTTACTACAGAGCTTTGAGAAGCTTAGGGAATAAGGAACATTCTTTATTAGTTGTCACTTTGGGGAAAATGTATTAATATATATCACACCTGTGACCACAACCTAGCCTCCACACTCATGTTTCAAACTGGAGGCAAGGCCAGTGGTTTGTGCAAAGACACAAAGGCAGTAACAGAAGAAGAGAAGAAAATTTGCCTTAACTTATAAACTTTACCTGGAAATAAGTCCACTTCCTTTGCTTTGTTTTTTTACTTTACACACAAAACAAAGCAGTGCATACAACTGACAGGTGAACAAAAACCTGTTTACAACTCCAGAGGTGCCATGCCAAGAACAAGTGCTCTTCTGTATTAAAACAAGTAGCGTTTCCAGTTGAGAAGGTAAATAACTGTCACGCTTCAGCGGGGAGTGTCCGTGAAGAACTCGCAGACTGATAGGAAGTGGAAGTCAGACGAGTGAGATTGAAAAGGCACAATAGGAGCGAGGGCATGGGGAAAGGAGGAGAGGGTGTCACCAAAGGACACACAGGCTGAGTGACAAAACCTTATTGGATTTATTTGTCTTGCTCGGCTTCTTCGATGAATCTCATTTATTGCGGCTGACAGCGAGGGAGGTGCACATCAAAGCAGAGCGTGCCACCAACAAATGTCTCTTTTTTTATAATGAACGGAAAAGGCAAGTCTGGAGTGGAGGCGCTGCAGACAAACGCAGGGTAGAATCGGCATACTTTCAAAGAAAGATGAAAAAATCAATCCTTATTACGTAAAAGATGCGTTTCACAGCATTTTTTGGCATTTCTGCAAAAGCGAAGAGGACACATTCTACGCTTTTTGTCTGCCGCATTGCATTCGAGATTCCCAGACAGTGAGCCAAATTGTTTGAAGTAAACTATGTTGAAGTGTAGATCCAGTTTCTGCCTCACAACTTAAAGCGAGACATGATTGATAAACATTCTCCGATTACAGTTATAACCTTAACTGACGAACTGGGATTCGTCTATCTGCTGCAAACTCTCACGCAGCAAAGGCACAGATACTTCTGGGAAAATTGGTGCAACTCTAGTTTTGTGAAATATTTTCAAATAGCAGAACATGAAATCTTATATCAAGGTCCAGGATTTTATATAAAATCTAATTATAGCTGCTTCTTTGTATAAGCTCTCAGTCATCCAGGAGTTTTCTACCGTAAAAATAAAAATATAGTAGTCAATTGGACTGAGTTCTCTGAGTTGAGAACTCTCATCTCTTATCCATAATACTTACGTAAGCTCATCTGTTCATCTTCTGGTCAGCTGTAACTATTTGTATAAGCAAACACAGTTCTATTAGAGGAAACTAAGGGGTCATTTAGCAGGTGCAAAATAGGATCAGCAGCAGACTAATTTACATATTTTTAGCACACACAGCAATCTCTTGTTTACATATCATATTTGGGCCCCTAAAACAGTAATACACACAATTCCACAAGTGAATTAGGTGTAACATGCCCACAAATAGCTATATGCTATTTTCCAGCGTCCACCAGTCTTGATTTAATGACTTGTCATGATAAATGATCCCCTAACTGCATTGCAATAATTGTTTTACTTTAAGCATGTATTATTATTATTATTAAAGATTGTTTAGATTGTTGTTTTAGTAAGACAGAAGGTTTGTTTACCTGCTTTACTAGTTACTAGTTACTAGTCACAGGAAGTGATCGGAACTAGTAAAGCAGGTAAACAAACCTTCTGTCTTACTAAAAGAACAATCTTTAATAGTTTAAACTAAGAAGACCGTATGAATCTTAAGCATGTATTGTTTGTAAGTGTTGTTATTTAGAGTTTGAGGAAGTTTTAATTTCAACAGCTCTAGCTGTAGAAGAACTAGCGGGCTTGCACTTATAGTGATAACATAACAATAGGTTGGGAGGAATAGCATGTTAACTGGGGTTAATAAGGGATACTGTACTTTGTAGTCCTATTACCATATTAATACCAAGAAAATTATATAATAAATAATTTAATTACCATCATAATCATGTTACTACACTTTTAGGTTATCTACATCTTATTATGTGCTGTAGCGAGCTATCAGTACTAGCTATCAATCAATCAATCAATCAATCTTTTTTTATAGAGCGCTTTTCATACACAAGTGCTTGACATTTAAAAAGACATTAAAACATTCTCGCCCGACAAACCCTCCCACCCTCCCAATATACAGTATACAGTTATCACAATACACACGTACACCTACACCCCTACCCTTTACTCTACACTCACACTCACACACAGAATACATAAGGTACAAGTACATAAGGCTATAACACAAGTATCTTACCGCCACTGAATCTAATAGTTTAATTAGATAAGTCAAGGCTAAACCTGCAGAAGCTTTTTCTCGTCCTATTCTTTAAAATAACACACAGTCAAGCAGTCGTTTTTTGATGAGAGGAATCTAGCAAGAACACATGATGAACATGATGACTCCAAAAAGAGAGAGAGTGTATTGACCTGTCAAGTAGCACACTCATTGCTTCACCCTCTGCACCTTTGGTAAGTTAATCCAGTTAATCATCTTGAAATGGGGATGAAGGCATCCATATTGAGTTAGATTTTTGCAGCTATGATCTCCAAACAGCTGGCACTGAACTAGAATTTGCTTTGTGCCCCTATTGCTGTGGCAGAAGACGCAGATTGTCCTTGAGGACTCCACATAAATCAACAATCAGCAGCAGCACAAGCAGGCAGCCAGCCCCAAGCTCTGCCAGGAAAAGCATAAACTTAATTAAGTCCCATCTTACAAGGTGTGCGTGCGCTGGGAGAGCTGTAATGAAAGCCTAATACTGGCCACAAATTGGTCCAACAAGCAGCGAAAACGCATGCCTGACAAGACTCTGATACAGCCACAGAGGAACACTGGATTGGGAGCATATTGCTAAAACTTGAAACATTAAAAAAAATGTCATTATACTTTGTCCAGAACAGCAACCAGATAAAAGGGTCTCAAGGAACCGTACAATGATGGACAACAACGTTGTGAATATTGTAAAAACCAAGACAACACTGTGTTATTTATGTTTTTGGAAGGAGGGCTAAACCTGGTAATTGGGCGAACTCCTTCAGATGCAGCATAATGAGGAGTATTGAGCACTCGAAAACAAGGATGAAGGCACAGAACTGTCTAACTTAGTCTTTCCTGGACAAATCAAGACGTGGTCTGTTTTGGAACATTCTGTGGATGAAATAGATTTGTCTGAATAACAGGCCAACTATACAGCCATTTATTTCTCACTGTTTATTCTCATTGAGTTGGTGACTAAGCTCATTCCAACAGAGATAATTCAATTTTACATGCATTTACAATAAAAAATAAGGGAGACAAAGTCAACTGGCTGATGTATGACATTCCACCTAAAACTGAAGCATGTAGAATTGCTGCAACTTAATAATGAATAATAATGATTCAAATCATTAATCTAATCTTTTTCTTGCTATATTTAACTTGATCTGTACAGATCAACGTCATTGTTGGCCTGTCTTACTGATAAAAGTGAATAGAAGTAACACACATAATTATGTGTTTGTGGGCTCTGTTTTGTTTGTTTGTGGGCTGAGGATGTCAAGCTACAGTTTGGTGTTGACAATTATCACAACACAAAAAGATGTGTGAATACAAACTGCAATCAGTGATATAAAAGCCCTCTCATTTGGCCTGTGCCACTACATTGATGGTATAAATGTAACTGTGTACAGGATTGAGGGGGAAAAAATGTACTTTTACAGTAGGTTCACAACTGGAGTAGGTGAGAATAGGTTCCAGCAAGGAACAAAAGATTGATGCACAAGTCTGAAAATGTATTGGTTCACAGACAAAGGCACTGAGAGAAAGACGGCAGATGTGTTGGCTCTGTGAAAAGGAACAGCCAAACCAAGAATTACAAAAACCACTAACTCACTGGCTTTTCTTGAATCTGAGTAACTTATTATCCCTTACTGTTCATACAAACTTAAAAACAAAGTCAATTTAAGTACATGTACAGTACACGTACAAAAAAAGCTTTTTTTTCCCATATTTTTCAAAACTTTTTACATGTCGATTTAGATTTTAACCATCAGAAATCAAAGGCATATGTTTTTAGTATTGACAGCAACAGTAACAAAATACAGACACAGCAATGACAATGACATTATGACAGCCATTCCCAATGTCCGGGACATCGCAGCTCCTTTATCAATCCAAAAATCCTTCTGAAAATGTTGGAAACCACTGACATATGAGATACCATGTAAAACTTAATGATAAATAATGCATTGGGGAAACAGCACGGGCCTTGAACATGAGGAGATCAGAACACAAAAAGCAGTGCTGAAAAGAAAAAGGCAGGTCAGGAATTGACCAGGTCAGAAACAAGAGAATCTTAAATCAGCCATATCAGACCAATGCAAATGAGAAAACCAACCCATCATAACTATGAACCGAGACTCTTATTAAATAATTAGGGAGCTTTAATACTCGCGTACACATGGGATGCACTTCTCCTGAGACCACCAGGGTGATAAGTCTACGTTCTGTCGGGGTCTATGGCCAAGCCTGAGGACAACGGCTGACATGAGACATGTCAAACATCCAGTGAGGCTCCTAAAGGAAGTAGCCCGACCATCCACCTTGGACCTTACGTTGCTTAAAAGCAATTACTGAACACTATTCTTTCTAAAGTAATACAATTCTTTCAAAACTTCAAAGTGACTTTATGGATACATGTGCATGGGGTTATTCCCAAATCTGTATAAACTCAAAATCAAAATGCAGCCAGGCACTAATTCCATCCCATTACAATCAACAAGTTGTGCACACAAAACAATTAACTCGACAAGCAGCAATTAACAAACGATAAAGACAGGCGTCTGAACAAGTTTGCTTCGGAGTTGCACTTGTAAACCCTGGAAATTTCCATAAACACTGCAAGCTTAAACATCTTCTTCGCCCTGTGTTCAAGTGATAGGGGGTGTAGTTGCCATGGTAACCGCACAGTTCTGAGCTGAGGAGGAGAGGGAGCGAGAGTTTCCCTGAGTCCCCTATCCTGACTATAGAAGGTCAATCACCCTGGCATTGTAATTAATACACAGAAGATGGCTAATAAGGGACGCAACAGGGGACGGATCAATACTGCAGAGCGTTATGTAAATGTACTCAGAGGGGCCCATTAATCAAATCTGTCGCTATCATGGCACTGGCCCAGTTCTGGGATAGATTTTAAATGTATGTTTCAAGTTTGCGTCATCCTTTCAAAACTTTTTTCCCAACCACAAGTAAACGTTTGGAGCCTGTCTCAAGCCCAGGCAAATCTCATCATGAGTCGAAGAATAAGCCTGAGAGATCATTGCTGATGAGGTGGCAGCTTGTAAACATACATCCATGTTATCTTGGTCATCTGACATGCAGTAAGGGAGTAGACAAATACTGAGTGGCCGTACAAGCTCTACATTATTCCGGTGGAAACAGTGCTATAAGGAACACAAACATCATCTTTATTGAATTGTTTCATTCGAATGATTGATTCTATGTGCAGCGCTTTGGAAATAAACATTAATACAATCAACATCGCAATGCCCTTGTAAACAAAATACCCAAAGGTTATCTTCCATTATGTTATATATAGATTTTTACGTGTAGTTTTGGTCAATGTTATCAGCTCATCTCTAATTCAACTGTTTATTTTATTCTTAATCAGGCATTCTAAAATATATCGGACAACTTTGCCTTGGTATTTGTGTCACCTATGTGTGAATAATGTGCGTGTGGATAATACCTTCAGTCCTTAGTCGAGAAATGAAAATCCACCTTTTTCATCTTGCATAGTAAAACCTTTTATTGGTATGCAGGCTTAAACGTGCATGAGCATTTTTATGACTGTATATTGTTGCTGTTATTGCTGTTAGCTGTGGTTGTGTGAAATGCCTCGTGCTCCTTATTCCCTCCACAAACAGACAGCCGCAGCCCAGCACTCAGCTTTTGTTTGAACGATTGTCGGCCAAAAGTGTTTACCCTGCATCCATCCATGACTAGCTCACGCAGTACAGGTGGGTGGATAAGTCAAGAGGCCGCCGTTGTTTTGGGGCTATAATGTACAGAAGAGGAAAACAAAAGGAAAAGAACAGTTCAAATAAACTCGGAAACAGTCTGTTTGCTTTGATGGCCGGATAGGGTCTTGGCGATCTGCGCTTGGCCAGTGCTTATGCTTTTTGAGGCTACGGTTTGAGCGATGAGTAAAAAAAATCTGTCTGTGAGGAAGAGCGGTGGGGCTCAGCTGATGGTAAATGGACTGTAATGATAGTGGAGATTGATAAGGAGCGTTAAGGTGCCATCACTTTGGCAGCAGCTGCGGGAGATGGATGGCCATGAAAAAGTGACTGCAACAATGCGCTGAAGTACATTTTGTGGGAGTTGAGGGGAGTAAATATCAAAAAATATCAAGGAATGGTAAAATTCATTAAAAATGTGTAAGCAACAATGTAATACAATATAAGAATAAGTATGGGTGGCTGTACCCATCATGTAGGAGAATTCGATTTACCTGCACATTTTGGTGTACTAAATAAAGACAACCTTATCAACATAGTATCCTAATGCACCCCGCTCAAAGATGGACTCACAGCAGTCCTTTTCTGTGGAGGTGAGTAGTACTCCTCCTGTACACATTCTCCAGGCTCCCATCAGGCCTGATTAGGGTGGAAGCCAAAGACACCTCACTGCGCAAATAGCAGTTGACAAGTGCCTTAATAGCCTGAGCCCAGTGCTTAGTCAGACCTGTTGGCTGCGGACGAGCGGCTGATCAATGATTATGATGATGATTTGCTTTTTCCTGACAGCGCAATAGCTTCGGATGCGAGGGAGGCTGATAAGCATTATGAGAAATAAGAATGGGAGGATATCACTGGGTGATTGGTGGCGACAGCGCTCCTGCATGAAAACACAAGCAGTTTACAAAACACATTTAGTATTAATAGGCTGTGCTCGACGGATTTGGGAAAAGATAAATTACAGAGAGATGAGTGAAAAAGCACATTTGTATCCCTGGCTCAACACAATTCTTCCCTTATCTTAAGCCTTCCACAACCTCTTCTGTTTGTAGGAATAGCAGTTTTCTTCAGACAAACTTAAACATACTTTTGCCTGAATACAGACACGATGAATAATTTACTGAACAGTTCAACTCTAGTGTTTTGACCCTGGCAGTAAATGTCAGCAATGGTGCAAAGAAAAATGGTGCACTTTCCCTTCATCATATTATGATGAAGGGAAAGTGCACCACTTTATAGGGAAAATATATCTCCTTCCTGCTTGTAGACACTAGCAGTGGTGAAGAGGAGCGGCTGAGGTGGCTACTGCTGTGCTAGTGAAGAGCAGAGATTAAGGAATCATAAGATAGCTGACGTTTGGAATAAAGGTTTCCTGCAGAAATTTGGACTTCGACCTCATTTGGAGTGAAACACAGCATTATAAGAGTTATTGTTACATATTATATTACAATATAGTCTTGTATTATAGTATAGTATTATAGCGTTTTATATATATTTCAATTAATCTTAGAGTTCTAGATTGCACACAGATAGTGAGGAGAATACATCAGACATAGCCTGGTCTTACCATACCCTTGTACTCATTTCGTACAGAGGGTCTGGAACTTCACAATTGAGCTCCGTTTTCAGGTGGGAAGGATGAACTCCTTTGAAACGATTAGATCTGTTTTCAAACTACAACTAGCAAATCCGGTGCAAATGCGTAACGTCACCTACAACACCTGCCTCCCCTGCTCGCAGAATGATAGGTTGGAATTCAACCGATGAAACGCAGCCACTGAGATCAGACCCAGACGTACATGTAGGGAAAAGATAATTGACCGGAGTTTACGGATGGCTAAGGCCAGGCTACATCAGACAGAGATTGTTTTAAAAAAGTGCCTGTAGATCTTTGGACTGTGCCGGTGAAGTGTCAGCAGTGAGATCGTCAGGCTGAGAGCTGCTGTCTGACTACTGTCTCTGTGCTGAAGGTATTTGCCATTCAAGATGATCCTTTCAAGCCTCTTCTTCTGTCATGCAGAGGAAACAAAGGAAGCGGTGCAGGGCCGAGCACAGCTCGCAGTAATTTGTCAGGACATAAGTCAGATCTTTGCTTTGGGAGAACATACATAAGAGATGAATGGAGCCATCTTTAGCTGTCGCTGCTGAGCTGCTATTGTCTGCTCCAGCTCTGACCTCTGTTGTGACACTGTTTCTAAAGTGTTTTACGTCATAATACAGAGCAAAGCAACGCGTTTCTGTCTAAAACAAAGTATTTTATTTCATTTGTCTCACATGCTCACAGGTTGCTATGATATTCATATATATAATTTGGTTGAGTTTCCTTTCTGTTTTCTTTTTTCTTCTCATCAAGCATTTATATAACGTACCTCATCAAATCATGTACAGAAAAAAGATGGATACCCTTAACTATGAAAATGTACTTAAATTATTCATATAAAACTAATAGAAAAAAAGCCTATTTATAATATTATTATTATTTGGTTTATTTGATAGGGACAGTGCAAGTTAATGAACAAGCCACACCGGATTGTAGCCTTTGGCTAATTTCCATCCGTCGTCCCCCATGCGCACTCTCAAACACACTCTCATTCATCCTGGTCTATTGTACATGTTTTTAGTGGTAGGGGAAACCGGAGTACCCGGAGGAAACCTACGCAGACACGGGGAGAACATGCAAACTCCACACAGAAAGGCCCCGTCCCTGATGGGAATCGGACCCGGACCTTCTAGCTGTGAAGCACAAGCGCTAACCGCTGTGCTACCGTGCCGCCCAATACAACAAATGCTTTTCAGATCTAGCGCTGCGTTCACTTAGGGCGCTTATAAGCCTTTGGCTTCAGCCCACTCCCTTTCAGCAGGTTAACTGCTCAAACAAATAAATAAACTAAACTAAACTAAACTAAGGTTTATGTCAACGTACTTAACACTAGTGCTAATAATTTGTTGGCATTTCAGGCAAAATATTGCTAAAAAATGTCACTGTATTTTGTGTGGTATAACTGCAATTTTAGACATTTAAGTCAGTGAGGCATTTAGGTCAGGTGCTTTTCCCAGTTGAGACATAATTTTATTCAATTTAAGTCTATGAGACCCTTTTTAGTCGTGATCTGACTTTGATCTCAGCCTGATTATACTTGGAAGAAGAAATATTTGGTGTGAAAAGTTTGAGAATCACTGCATTCGGAAAGACATAACTATGACAACAGTTTTGGTCACGTGACTGGCAAAAACACAACTGAAGCTCACACTAACATACAAAAAAATAAGTAAAAAATAAATAATAGAATAGGAGAATAGTAATTATGTGGGAACAATAACTTGTGAATGGGTGAGACCAAACTGTAAAAATAACATGCAGTGTGCGCTGTATGCCAGTTTCCGGTTTTAGTGACATGTCCAAAAACCAGACCTTCTTGGCATTGATGGGCTCGTATACCTTGTCATTTAATGCACCACACAGTATAGGAACATCATCTACCAAATCAGCTAGTTAGGGCAGCTGGGTGGGGTTTTTTTGATGAGGAGTTACCATTGACAGTAAATTTAGAATGGACTGCGTGTAGAATCCATGTAACCGTATAGGAAGTGGGAGGCGGCTCCTATGGTCTTACGTCCTATGGACGTTCCATTGAAACTTTTTCGACATCAATATTGAACAATGGCTTGTCATTTTTCCCCCACGTGTTTGTTTTAAAATGCGCTACATCGTCCACATTTTTTTGTTTCGCTATGTTCGCCCTAAATCAAGATTTTAACAAAATAACTGGCCAATCAGGTGCCTTCTTTCATCGAGGTCTGCCACGGCCAAGTTTGATGACCACCGCGTTGCCATAGCGACCCCACCCCTCCCCTCTGTGCTGCTCCAGATCCACGCTGCTAATGGCGGAGAAGAGCGGCTGAAGGCAAAAGCAACTTTTAAGAAGAACCTGGACACGTAACATGCATACTTTCTCAAAGTTAGGGATGTTATGACTCGTGACAGTTATGAAGTTTGTAATTATGTCACGTCCGTCGTATTTGACCGCAAAAAAGTACTTTTAGCGGTTTTGCTCAATGGGATTTTCAGCCTTTCCCTGGATCTAACACCACGACCAAAAAGTGACTCTGCGTTCTTCCTACTTGTAAGAAACTATGAGTTAGGTGTGTAAAATAACAATCTTGGCTATTACTTTAGTGGGATATATTCCTTAAAACTTTTGCTTTGTGTTTATTATTATTTTACTATAAATTTTTGTACTGTAGACCTTTTTGTGAAGCACTTTGGTCAACAACAGTTGTTTTAAATGTGCTATATAAATAAATTTGATTTGATTTGATTTGATTTTAAAACGTAACCATACGTGTTAATTACTTCGAAAAGCTAAGCATGTGAAATGAACGTGTATTGTCCTACAGAGGAAGTGTCACTGCAGGAACTACAGGCCAAAAGTGTCCTTTGGTATTTGTTTTTGACACTCAGTCAGTGCAGAGTTCTGTTTCAAATTAAAGTTGCTAAGCATCATTAAACAGTGTGTAGGGAAGTACATTGTTTAACACTTATGTAACACATGGTCCATCCATCCATCCATTTTCTTCCACTTGTCCGTTGCCGGGTCGTGGGGGCAGTTGGAGCTGCCCAGGTCACATAGCACCGGCCCCCATGGCTCCTTCTGCAGGTGGTGGGTCCACGGAAGGACGGCCTCACGGTTCAAACGGGGCCTGTGGTCTCTCCTAGGGGCTACCAGTGTACGCAGGCACTGGAGGCAATGTGGGTGAAGTGTCTTGCCCAAGGACACAACGACAATGTGCACCTTCAGGAGCGGGATTCAAACCCCTGACCTTCCGATCATGAGACGACCCGCTCTACCATCTGCGCCACTGTCGCAGATGGTAACACATGGTAAACTTAGTAAAATGTCCACACCACCTTTGCAATGTTTATTTATTGATTTAGAAACTTGTACATGGATTACATTAAAACACTTGACTTTACTCCTTCAGGAGGAAGTGTCTGGGGAGAGCAAGAGACCTGGAGACGAATGTGTTCTGAGGACGATACAATATGATGTGAGTTTACCACATGAACCTTTGTGCATAGATTACATAAGTTAACCTCTTAACCCCACCTTAACTGAGGGCATTTTCTCCAGTTCAGCTTCACCCAAATCTAAAAGCTTGTCGACTGGAGAGCAACAGTATAATGCCCAATTTGAAAGCTCAGATCTACAACAGTGATCGTAACTTTTTCGTCAAATTTTTTAAGCTTTTTTGTCGTGTTTTTGTCTCGTTTTAGAGGCTTTTTTCATAGATTTTTTTCGGTCATGTTTTCATCATGTTTTTGTCACTTTTAGGCGTATGTTTTGTTGCTTTTCCGGCATGTTTTTGACGCCTTTTAGTTGCATTTTTAGCCCGGTTTTGTCGCTTTTTTTGGTCACATTTTTGTTGCTTTTTCATCCTCATTTTTGTCGCTATTTTTAAGCTTTTAGATGTGGGTAATGCAAAACTGGATAAAATGTGCTTGGTTAAAGCGGGAGTTAAAATAAACCACATTTGCATGTTACCAATAAACTGCATCCTGTGGGTTAAGGATTTTTTTTTTAATCTTCGAAGGGGGATTTGTCCTGCTTTGTATTTCTCACTTCATATTGAGATTATTAATTTACTTTACACATGTGCCTGTGCTGTCATTCATATTGGTTCTCCGTGTTTGGGGCCTTATTTAGTTTTATGTTTTAAAGCACATCATGGCTGCATATCACTTTAAGTGTTTTGTTTTTAAATCTTTCTACAGGTCATGATTATCATACAGCTCTGATCACCTTCGGACTCCTCTCCTGCAGAAAGTAGGGTTCCTCTTAGGGCTGGGCGATATGACGATATTAGACCGTCTTACGATCTGGAGAGCTGACGATCTGTCATTTTTGTGGGATCGTTTTATCACGGTTCCAAGCACTTCTGCACAGTTGACTCTTTTCACCGTCAATGAAGTAAACCCAAGCCGCGCAGTACGCACCTTCTGCTACGCAATGTCGGACGCTAATGCGAGCGTTTGGCAGCTAGCCGCTCCTCTACAGTCGCATACACGACCAGGCTCCTCAATCTGGAGCTTTTAAACCCAGCGTTCTGTCTCTATTTCAGCTGTATTCATGTCAGTGTCTTTCCCCCGTAACGCTGCTACTCTGCGTAAATCGCAGCGTGTGTTTATTTATTTACCTGGCGGCACATGTGCGAAGAAGCGAGTGTGTCCTTCGTCCTTACAGTTCTGTCAGGCGCCGCATCCTTCTCATTTGTTTAATTTAAATCCTGGACCGTGTTCACAAATGCGCTGTTTATCCATGTCTTTGAAAATATAAAAGTTCCCCAAAAACACCGTCAGTCTGAGTTAATTATTATAAATTCGCCTAACAGTGACAAACTTCTTCCTGTTTGAGTTTTACACAATAAAAGTCACTTATCGCTTTTGTAAGACTCTTATTGTGAAAGGGTCGACAGCGACAGAGCGTTACATTTACAGCAGCTCGACGTCATGAGAGAGACGTCTCAGAAAAAATGCCAAAAAGCAACAGACACTAACAACAAGCATTTACTAAACTTACTCTTTAACTTACCTCTACTTAATTTTATTATCTGGAGTTTTATTTTGTTTTTCATTTATAAAGTGAGTTTGCTTTAGGTCCAAGTCTATTATTGCTGTGTTGATTGTCACAAAGTTGAATAAATTAGTGTAGTATTTTTCTTCTTCAGTGTGTAATTTAAGTAATTTTGTCATTATAAAAATCATGATAAAATCGAAATCGGAAGTTTATAATTCAAAAATCGTGATATTCTATTTTTGCCATATCGCCCACCCCTAGTTCCCCTCTCTCCTCTTCAGCGGGCAGCGTGATCCTGAGCCGCTGACACACCATCTCCTTCATCCTCCTGCTTGGCCTGATATCACAACATTCAGTCTTTATAATAAAGTTTTACAAACCATGTTTGTGCTATTTCTTTCTGCTGTTAGTGATTATGTGTACTGAAGATTAATTAATTTGATAAGATACTAAAGGGGTAGTATAACCTAAACTTTGTCAAACAGTTTAACTCGTCTCAATAGTGTGCTCTTGGTTTAATAAGTATCTGCTGAAGCTTTGTTTCTTGGATGGGCATGTTCATCTCTTCCACAGGCCATCCTGACAGCAGCTGTGGACACAGACAACAGTAAAAGTAAACATGCCAAAGATTACACATGTAATTGTCCTTTCTAAGACTAATATTAGGGCGGCACGGTAGTACAGTGGTTAGCGCTCGTGCTTCACAGCTAGAAGGTCCCGGGTTCGATTCCCACCTGGACGGGGCCTTTCTGTGTGGAGTTTGCATGTTCTCCCCGTGTCTGCGTAGGTTTCCTCCGGTACTCCGGTTTCCCCTACCACTAAAAACATGTACAATAGGCCAGGATGAATGAGAGTGTGTTTGAGAGTGCGCATGGGGGACGACGGACGCAAATTAGCCCAAGGCTACAATCCGGTGTGGCTTGTTTACATGCATGAGACCCATGTATGTTCATTAACATGCACTGTCCCGACCAAATAAACCAATAAATAAATAAATAAATTCATGGAGTAGTGTTTGGATACAGCGAGGTTATGAAGGCCTGAGGTAGACGTTAAGATAACAAAACTATATTAATATTGATAAACCCATAGACTGCAACCAAAAGGAGTTTATGTACATAGCTCACTTTATTGTAATGTGTATAAGTATTATGTTTGTATTTATTTTCACTACATGACCTGAGCATTAGGCTATTACAATTTGAATGTACTAAAGTCCGTGTTCATTGTTGATTTGGCTAAACCTTTGCACTTGCTGAAAGACGTTTTAACACTTAAACACTGATAATGACATACATTAAAAATAAAATAAAATGTGTGTTTATCATTGTTTAACTATTACAGAACATCCACAGAAGTAACTTTTGGCGATAGCGTTAGCCACGTTATGCTAACATTATTTACTGCTTTTATCAGTTTACAAAAGTATTTAAAAAAGACATGGACAATGAAAACATAACCAACATTGTAAACTGAAAAACAGTGTAGCTCTCACCTGCAGCAAAGCTCCGTTTGCCCGGAATGAGGAGCAGGCAGCCTCCGTCCGTCTGACACCGAGGCAACAAGCCCGTGCGGGAGGGGGAGGGGGCGCATCCGCTCAACAACCTCGTCACTGATTGGCTCTGCGGTGTCCTTGGAAACGTGACTCGGAAATTCCAAATATGGAAGCTGGCTCCAACAATACAACAGCGCGGCACCCATAACGGCTATACGGCTAGCCTCGAAGAGCTACATTCTACTCGTGCTGAATGCTATGGGGCGGCCATTGCTCCCACAGTCAATTCTAAATATATTGTCAATGTGAGCTACTGCCCTCTTCAATGGACCCGCTCTACACCTTGGCTTTTTAACACACTACACTATGCAGGGCTTACATATTACATAATTCATTGTACATAAAGATATATGTGTATGCATGCATGTATGTATGTATATATATATATATAATATATATATATATATATATATATATATATATATGTACAGTATATATATATATATATATATATATATATATATATATATATATATATATATATATATATGTGTGTGTGTGTGTCTATATATATATATATATATATATATATATATATATATATATATGTGTGTGTGTGTGTGTGTCTATATATATATATATATATATAAGGAGGAAAGCAACCAAGCAAAATTGTACACAAATGAATACCATATCGAGGATGGAAATGACAACTGGGAAGTAGCAAGATCACGGATAATATGTATATTAATGTTCTTTTTAACACAAAACTAGTGACTTTCGGGAATGTTTACTATGTTTGGCATTGATAACCATCTGTAAGTAAGTAATGATCGCCTTTTGTTACTTACTTTGTACCAGACATAGTACATGAAATGAGACCGTTCTTGTAGCTATGCTTCGCTTCTGTTTCTGTTAATTTTTGTTAATTATATGAACATCTCAAACAGTGCTTTGTAAGTGTGGTCCGTGTTGAAACAGCCGCTTTGAAGTGTAACAGGTTCTCTTTTGCTGACGAGGCAAATCAAAATCAAAATATGATGTGCTAAATGTATGATTGATAATGTGTAAAGTTAAATCCCAAACGGGTACGTTGTGTGTACGTGTGCATGCTGTGTTCCTTTACTCTTGTACATTGCACTTTGTAATATGTTCTTTTGTACTATTGTGATATAAATTCTTATTATAATGATTTCGGGGGTGGGCGCTCATAAGTGTTTGCTTCGGCCCACTCCTTTTGAGCAGAATTTCAACTGCTCAAATAAATCAATAAATAAATAAATAAAAATAAATGGTTGAATTGAGCTTGTTATCACCAACTTCAGAATGTGTCCACTTCTATCCTCCGTGCGGTTGGACAATGTTTGGAGAGTTATACAAACAGACACAGATGTATGCATGCTCCCCTCTGCCAGCATGACACTCCTCACTAGCACCAATCCACTGGCCTTGGGCTCTCTGTGGAGGCATTTTCACTTCTGTCCACAACAACACGATTGTGGAGACTTCCTGCCGTCCCAACACAGCCGGCAGCCCGCACCCATCTCAGTCTAACGAGATTACAGCTAGTCCCGTGAACAGCGGCTCAAGTAGAGATGGGACCAATTAGTGTGAGACACAATGACCACAGCGGTGATGTAGTTACTGCAGAGTCACAGGCCACAGCGAAACAACAAACATGTCTGAAAAGGCAACCGGCTTATTTACAACATGATTGGTCAATGTACTCAAGGTTGCACTGAGACACTCGAGAGGAGCTTTCAGGAGACTTTGCTTTTGAGGGCTGTGAAGAGGAGCATGTAACCACTGAGGAGCTGCAGCTGGGCGTGGAGCATCATTTGTGTGTGCTGTCATGTGGCTCAGTGATGACAGTGCAGTGCCTTAGGGCTGCACAGTTCTTACAATATACCCATCTGCATATGTAATTGTGACTATATGAACAATTTATGTTTTAAAAATCAAGATTCTGTTTACTATACACATTTTAAACAAGTTTGGAAGCATCAATAGATGAGAGAAGACTGACATGTATATTGATTAAATTAGACTGAAATATGAAATTCTATGTATGGGTTTGCCTTTAAATCGACAAAATGCAGATGTTTTGACCTGATTTATGGTTGATATCTCTGTAATTACTGAGCCTATTTGAATTGAACAAAAACAATGTCTTCTCTGTCAGCAACATTGGGTTTTGTTTTTGTTTTTCACTATATTATTGAAATACTGTGATATCATTGGCCTGATAGCTGACTTTAAGTCAGAAGAGTAATCAAGAAAATTTGTGAAACCAGTACTTATTATAATTGTTTTTTATTTAATGAAATACCAAAATAGTTATGCAGGCCCCTGCCCACCAACTGTAAATACGACGTTAAATCTTAGCTCATCATGAAGTCAACCTTCTATAGGCAACACTTAAAGAAGCAGACACAGTCGCTACATTTAAGACTAGGCTCAAAACGTACCTCTTCGAATTAGCTTATGATCAGGTCAGTTAGGTAAAGCTCTAACCCACAGCCTGAAGTAAAGCTGCCTTATAGGAGAAACATTGCTGTGGAAAGTACGGTACACTGAGCGCTATCCTCTTCCTCTTCTTCCTGCAAACTTTGTCTTATTATGATACAATATTTATTTTATCTGTAGTCAGAAGTTAAAAGTCTTTTATTTTACAACGGGACTTCAACTGGTCTTCTTCAGAGCAGAGAGAATACGCTTAAATCAAGACTACACCATATAGATTCGTTCTCGTAAAATAATACTTCTATTTTTACCAGTGCACTTTCCTTAGAGTCCAAATTACACTGCCTCAAGTCGAGTGTCCACTCCAGATGAGAAAATGTGTGTCAAAGTGGAGCTCTGGCTGCTTTGAAAGGCATTTTGGATTTGAGAGATGGACATGGGCCATATCCACGAGCACCTGTGCAAAAACAAACCATTTTTAACCGACAGAGCTGCTCATCCTGATGCTGGCATCGCTCTACCCAAGGGCCAGAGACCAGCTCTCTGCAGGTGTGCCAGGTGCAGAGCTAAAGCCCAAAGCACAGGACAGAGACCATTTACAGTCTATATGACACCAAAGCGTTCATGCAATAAAAAAAGTATGGAGCAAAAGTTGTCATCACGCCCAGCTGTTCAAAGACTCAAGCACACAAACACAATTCACACAAAAAAAAACAGAAAACAAACATTATTGGCTCTTTTTTTGGTTATACAAATACATAATATATATTTATATATATAAAAAGCTACCATTACAACATCTGTTTCCAAAGACCAGACAAACAAGTTTCGGAGCAATTATGTGAATCACTGAGCACCCATCCAGACAGCTGCAGCAATCAACTCCACAATTAAAAGGGAATATGATTAGTCTTCTAACATAAAGAGCTGCTGTTTAACTATGAGTAAATGGTAGGAAATGATTCACAGTTAGACAGAACTGTTTACCACAGAGAAATTAAAAAATAATATACGTATCCATTTATGATCCAACCAAGTTTGACACAGCATCTAAACAGTGGCATGTCTATAGTGAGTGGCCAGGGAGAGCACAGCCACAGGTTACGCAATCTGTATCCTAATATACAACCCCTGTCTCCAAAGCCACTGCTGTTGAGGGGTGTTGCCATCTGGTCCAGTCCAGGAGGAGGAATAGCCTACTATTGTTAAAAATATTATACAATTAAATGTGGTTTCTGAAATACATGCTATTTGTGAGTATAAAGCGAGATAGTTGAAGGATATACAGTATATAACAGGGGTCAGCAAGTTTGCTTTGGTGGAGGGCCGATTTTCTTCATCGTCAAAAGACCGAGGCTGAACCTAATTGTCGCTTGAAGTAAAGCATCACTTTTAACAAATGCCAGTTGTACATCATATATGACTTAAGTGGGTGTTCTGCTAAAAAAACTTAAAGGAATTGACTGTATGTTTCACATTTTTTGAGTACTTTATCCTCTTGCCCCCACCTTAACCGTGCGCATTTTCTCCTGTTCGGCTTTACCCGAATCTAAAAGCTTCTGGACTGGAGTTTACACTCTATAGGCCAGGCCAGCCTTATTTGAAAGCTCAAAACTGATTTAAACTTTTTTGTCGTGTTGTCGCCGCGTTTTTTCAAATTTTTGTTGTGTTTTCTTTGCTTTTTCGTTGCTTTTTTTTGTGTCTTTTGTTGCGTTTTCGTTGCTATATAGACACTTTTTTCAAACTTTTAGATTTGGGTAAGGCCACACTGGAGAAAAACTCTTAACCCCCACCTGAACTAAGTGCATTAACAGGCCTTTGATCTCTGATTTGTGTAAAGTTATTTCTCAAAAGCATCTTGAGGGCCAGAGCTTCTGTGCTGGAGGGCCGGATTTGGGCCCGGGGCCTGAGGTTGCCGACCTCTGGTATATAACATAACAACATCAACCATTAATAGCAGCAGATGAGTTTGAGAAACCATTAAAGAAGAATTCAAATAGTTTCAATTCACCATCACCAATTCACCATCATCTCATCCACATCTAGCCATTTTCAGAACTTAAATGACCCCCTCTGATCGATAGTCGCAGTTCTTCAGTGTGATATTTTGGCTAAAGTGCGGCCTTTAAGAGATTTGTGGAACAGAAGGTTGAGGCCCTCCACATAATGGCCTGTGATGTGATTGCATGTGGAGAATCGATGGCCGAGTGAGCGGCCTCGGCGGGGGTCTGCGGGTTATTTAGTGTCCTAATTGATCGATCGGAGCCTGGTTGTCACACACCTGTGGCCCTGACTGCTGCTGTGCTTAAGCATGCTCTCACTCTCTGTCGCCACCATTATTTTTGATGGAACACTGCGACTTGGTCCACCTCCACGGTTCTATCAGACAATGAAGTAAAGGAGAGGCGTGTCACTACATACAAAGCGCACAATATGACTATCAACAGAGCATAGACCTACAATTAACAACAATGCATAAAGCCAAGGATCTTGAGTAGAGAACTGCAATCATGCTTGACATTAGGTTAATGCTTTAATCCACAGTGTTCAAAATGATTGTGTTTCGATGACATCAAAAGCTGGGAACGCACTGCACTGCACCTCATCACATTGTGACACTTTGTTACTGTAGTCTCTGTGTGGGTATTCACACATGCAGTTATGTTGAGGCACGTCTTGCTTGTAAACGAAAAGAATACATATTTAAATACGGGACACCAAATCCCATTGTGTAGGCTTGGTTTAGCAAACTCCAAAATCATGTATTCCACTGTGTCTTTTTTGGGAGAAAAAAATCAGTAGATGAGAGTGAAGAATCTGCATGTATTGTCAAGCCAAACTGTAAATACAACCAGCAGATAATGCACAACTAGAGACACAAAATGACTTGAAGGACACGTTTAACATAAGCCTATATGCATGCGAGTATTTGGAGAGACGACGAAGATGCCATTATTCACTTTAGAATTGTTTCCATCTTTGTGCACCTTCCTCTGTGGATTTCTGTTTTTATCATTGCAGCGCTGGAGAGAGGCACGCACAGGGATCCTCCAGACACCCGTCATGTTCCAGTTTACCTGTCGCCTGCTGCCTCTCGATCACCCTCTTATTTTTCTCTTATTTTCCCCCTCTACACTGCGCAGAACGCCTGATACCGACTCACTGCATGACTGTGTCTGGATCATTGACAATGGACTGGATGCTCTTATAAGCCGCACATACTGTATCTCATAGCCTGCTCTTCCTTTGACCGGTTTGCTCGCTCACTCCCAGGCCCGGGCGTAAAGAGGCAGAGGGCTGCTCTATTCTGAGTTGCATGCATGACTCCCCCTGTCTGGAGGAGACAGATAGCCCGACATAACCATGCCACCCGCGCTGCAGTAACGTGCATGAGAACAAATTATGAATAAAGCTGTCGGCAGGCTTCAACACGAGACTCCAGGAGGCTTTTGTGGAGAGTACAACAGAGGTTTAAGTAAGAGCTATTTCACAATTGGATTATATGTGCCGCCTTTCTTTAGGGTGCTTGTTTAAGGTGCACAGATTATAATTTCTAAATGATTTAAAGAAAGATGAATATTACACAAGAGAAAACCAAACCATTTGAGTTTCTAAAGATTATTAATATAACAAAAGTATTCTCTTAACGACTTTAACATAGAGCTAGGCCATTAATCAAATTTTAATCAGATGGCAAATTTAATAAAGGTCGATCTCGATAACCGCGTGGTACATTTTAATCGACATGAGAATTGGCCAGTCCTGTCGCATTCTGGATACAAAAATGCGGGCGCATCACAGCGCCTGTCAGATCAAGCCCAGGGAATCACTCGGCCAAACAAACAGGAAGCACATGCGGCAGCAAGAGAGAAAAGGATTTGGTGAATTGTGTAAAATCAGCGACAAACTCGCGCTAACTCATCAATGGGAAAAACAGAAAACTATCAATCGCTGTATTTAGACCATGCAGATTATTTTTGAGGCTGCAGCTGTCGATTAGCTGGACTTCTAACAGTGAATTGTAAGTTTGATTATTTTATACTTATAAATGCACTGTTTACTAGTATTTCTTTATGTACATATTAAGTTGTTGTTAGCACTAAACTCCGTGAAGTCTTGGCCTTGTGAGGCTCTGAAGACAAACCATGCTCTAACTCTCGCTGTCTGCTTCTGACATTCTTTAAACATTCCACTTTTTGCGTCTCCTTTGCAGATGTTTGTGTGTTGTGTGGTGCAGGCAGGTGAAGGGGTGGGGATGTTGTTCTGTGAGGCTAGAAGTGTGGAGCCAGCCAGGTTTCTTCCGAGTGTTACAGTTTCCCCGACCTCCAAGGTCATGCGGGTCAGGTTGACACACAGTGGCAGCGCGGCTCAGCCGCAGCAGCTCAGGACTAACACCTGAACACTATTTCGTTGTACAGTTGTACAATGACAATAAAGCACTTACTTACTTACTTACTTACTTGTTTTTGCTGCTGCCCGATAGAGTTAGCCGCAGCATCTGTTTACCTGCTAGTCCAGGAAAGGCCACATTTATTGTTTTTATCATTAAAACAAAACAAAAAATCAAATTGAAAAATATGGGGAAAATAATCATCATTATCGTGGGGGCAGCTCCAACGGCTGCCCCCACGACCCGGCAACGGACAAGTGGAAGAAGATGAATGATGAATAATCATCATTATTTCTACTCAAAAGCTTTTAACACTGTGCACATATCATGGCAAAAATCTGAGCTGTTAGTGATTTGCTGCTTGTATATTGTGTATTTTTGTACTGTAGAACTGTAGAACAGTTGTTTTTCAATGTGCTATATAGATACATTTGATTTTCTTGTACCATTATCATGCATCACAGGGAAAGTACATCAACAGATGCAAGAAAAATTAAGTCCATGTCAAAGTATAGCCATTTACATATGTGTTTATTTGGACAATGCAAACATACTTGCATTCATCCTGGCGTCTTGCGCATATTTTTAGTGGCAGGGGGCAGCAAAACCTCAGAAGAATATGCAAACTCCACACAGAAAGGACCTTCTTGCTGTAAGGAAAGAGGGCTGACCATTGCCCATTTATGAACAATTACTGTATCAAATATTAAATATTTTCTGCTACATGCCACAGCAATATATCAATGCGTCAGACATACATATACTTTCAACCTTTCCTCTCTTTCTGCCTTTTCAGAGACAGATTGAGAATAAAAATCATAATTTCCTCAGCGTCACTGCCATAATGACAATAAGAAACTTTAATATCTGTGTCCTTTACTGTTGCTAGGTTACCAACAAGTGAAGCAATTTTAAACGGCAAGCGTCATTTACACTCAAATATCAATGTCAAGGTTAAAGAAAACTTGAAATGTAACTTTTACACATATATCTCTGACCAGTGACGTTTGTTGCTGGTGAGGCACATGTTGTATTGACTCCAATATAGAGTAAACAAAACTGCAGTAAAATGCAACTTGCTGTCTCTGGTATTTGTGTAAATGTTACTTACTTGGCTTTTTTTGCAAATAAAAATTAAAAGACAACATGGCGTACATGGGTCAGGACTCGTATCAAATCATAAGTTATTGACAATCGTGATGCCCACAAGGACAGTGCATGGTAGCGCCGACATTTGCACTATAAACACTCGTCTACAGCATTTCATTTATAAAAAGTCAGTCTAATCAGTTTTCACTTTTACCTAGCCTACTCCTTTACGTTCAAATTGCCTCTTCTAAACTACTCTGAATAATAATAAAACAGACTGGTTTTCACTTGTAGTCCACATGTTTCGTACAAATGTGTAGCGCTGACACAGCGCCCCCCTCGTATCATCAGGGCAGTGCATTGGAGGCAAGCCTTACCTCAGGCCTTTCAAAACGCGGTTTAAAGTCAAATGAAGAACATAAGAACGACATGTTTAACATGTCGTTCTTATGCCTGATTCTTTATCTTGATAATAGAAAACCAACGTGCCCAACAAAAACTCATTTACAAATGTATTTCACTTTTGGGGGGCAAAAAAGCCCCGAATGGGACCGAGCGCTGAGTGAATGAGTCAAGTGTGTGCGGGATGCTGGAGGCTCCATCCTCTTTACACGATATCAACAACTGATAAATTGGGCATTTTTTAACCACGAGATTGATTAAAATCATTTTTTATAAAGTTTATTTTTTTCCATGATGACTGGTGAGGGACGGCCTCACTTGCCTTTCCTGCCCGCACGTCACTGTCTCTGCCACAGAATCCACCAAGACTAATTTTTGCTTCAAACAATTCAATTCTTGATCCAAAGGAACACCCCCCCCATTATGATTCTAAATTCAATATATACGATATAAACACAAACAAATCTTGAAAACAGAAGGTCTACTTAACAGAACTACAAATTAAATAACAAATGAATTCATTTACAGCCTGATTTTTGGGTTTGTCATTAATTGTGCCTTATTGTAAACACCAACGTGTGAACACATGGTCAAGATCAATGTAAAGCGATTTCATCCAGGGAGCCACTCCATTTACCTGCTGTGAAAAGCTCTTACTGTGTTGTGTTCTGGGTGCAGCTGTTAATGTGCACTCACGACACATTTAGAAACTATCTTCTGTATCCACAGCAACCACAGAGAAAGAAGCGTGTTGTGTTATTACATTTCAGTGTGTGAGTAAAGATCTGTGCATAAGAAGTGTGTTTTACCCGGAGTACAACAAATCGGTCACTTTTGGGGCATCAATGGTCTTCTAACAGGAAGTCGGAAGTGCCATTCAGTCTAGGTCAGCAGTGAATGCGGATGTAGCTTACCACCACAGTGGAGAGTAAATGCTTCTTAATATTATTCAAGGAGAATGCAAGACAAACAACAAATCCATGACATAAATCCTATTAAACCCAAACTAATTAAACTGAGTATATGCAAAAAAGTATGTTGTGAGAAACCTTTTGGAATTCATAATGTTTTCGAATGTAACTACGCACCTTTATTTTTTACAATAATGCCAACGTTCTTTGTTGTGTGTAAACAAGCTCCTGCTGTGGAACATTCCTAATTTCTCCTTGTGTTTCCAAGCTCCCAGCTCTGTCCTTTTGGATCTATCTAAAGCACAGGGCTTGCCTCGGAGCTCTGGTCTAATGCAGCAATATTTAGCACAGAAATAAATGCTGCGCTCGCGCTTAAGAAGCTGCAGCACAAGTGGTTTTCCAGCAAAACGCGGGACACTGTAACCGAGCAAATCTCCTCTTATGGTATTAAGACGTAAACTTCATAGGCAGCTACTGCGGGATGCTATCATGGCCTAAGGAGATTAGAGTAACTAATATCCTTATGTGCATTAAAGGAAAGCACCGTAAAAGGTGTTTTCATGATGAAAGGGTTCAGTACAAACAACCATCCAGCCCCCCTGTCTGCTCTGTGAGGACGGAAAGGTTTCAGTCACTACTGCTGCCAATAATATCTGTGTACAGTCATTTGAAATTTCACTCAAATTGCACCGAGGGTTTTCTCTGTGAATTGGCAATACACTATCTTTCTTTCTTTCTTTTTTTAATCTAATACATTGATATTATATGAACTGCAAAAAGACATCAGCTTCAGGTGAGAGTTTACAACAGCAACTATCACACTGACTATGATTATATTCTCTTTACAAACTTTCATTGTCAATAGCTTGTTGTATCTCAAGGTGAGAGACATGCACATCAGATGTCCTTCACTTTTCAGTGCAAGTACCAAATCTATTGTAAAAAGTAAACACACACAAAATACAACTGGAAATACTGAATGAACATAAATTATCTAAATGCCCATCGTTTGTGTTGAAAAATGTATGGATGGGAAAGTTGAATGTCTTACCTTGATTCAAATCTGTAAAATCCCCATTGACAAAGCGTGACAAGTGATGCTACAGCTGCTAAAATAACTAATTGACAATCAGGACAATGTTATTTATGGGATGAATCCTTTATCTACGGTGCACAATTAAATTACCACACTTATACTGCACCCATTTTGCCCGATGAAATACTTTTTCTAGAACAGTATAATTCAAAGAAGCACAAAGTATTTCAAAAACTAATAAATGCAAGGGTGCAAACTGACCTCGCTCACTGTATGGAAATGTTTCACTGTTCTTGGCCTAAAGTGAGTTCAATGTCCATAAAGAGTCAAGGGATTTTCTTTTATATGTGAGTTGCTAGTTGGCCAAGATCCTTCAATAGTGTTATATATTTCAAGAACGCATTTTGGAGCTGACCAATTGTAAACAAACAAACAAACAAAAAATACCAAAGTGAACCAAACATAACAACAACAACCAGATGAAGGGAAACACTGGGTCTTCCGGTTGTCAAGCTCAAACGCCGTTATGTGTTCATCAGCTGGGACAGAACCTCATTAAGTCCATGCACTCTGCTTCAGACAAGCGGGGGAAAGGGAACGCCAGGTCAAAGTGACAAGTGTTTAGAACCATCCTAACATCGGACAGGCCGTGCCGGACAGAACACCGCTTCGCAAAAGGACCAAGTCTGCTGAGATAATGAGTGGAAGGGCTGCAGGGAGGAGTATGTTAAAAATAAATAAATAAATAAAAACAAAGAGGGCTCACGAAAGAAGGTCAGGGGAAAAGCGGCAGGAAATGATTGTGTTTGCCGTGGGACTGGAGATAACAGGACGGCTCGTATCGATTCAGAGGGAGGTTAGGACGTTCCCTCAAGGTTTTCGCACCAAAGCATGTTTGTACTGAATTTAAGGGGTCCTGAATCTGCACAGCTCAATAGTCTTTTATGCTTACAACGCGCCTCACAATTTTATTTTTTATCATCGGTTTTGGCAAGTTGTTTGCACCTTACACTTTAAGTTAGCTGTATTATGATTTAAAATAATACATATATAAAGAAAACATAAAATGCCACTGTTGTCAACATAGTGTGGAATGGACTGAGGTAAATCCTTTAACATAAGGCTAGAAACAATAGCTGTTCGATATTAGCCAGACAAGACTTTAAGTAAAAGCAACTGGAGTGCTGAAATGATCATGTCAGGGTACAGTATATGCCTTTTTATAAGACACAACTCCAAAAAGTACTCCACGCAACTCCAAAGATATGTTTTTATGGGGAAACAACAAGGCTAATTGTTTAAAAAAGCTGACTAATTAATATACCAAATATAGTATATACCCGAATGTGCATAATTTAGTAGTACATTTGTAATTCAACATTGCGTTGTTATGATGGCGCATCACATACATTTTGAATATTTAGAGCCTTTTTATTTCCTATATCTTGTGCATTCCCTGTCATTTTGTAATTGTATTATTGCTAATCTATGTTTCATGTTGCACCAAAGAAAACACTTTTCCTGACAATGACAATAAAAGTTAATCTGATTCTACCAAATCTGCTATTAAGTATTAAAACATCAAAACAGTGTCACATTTAACAGTTACTCCCTGTGCATCTTAAAAAGGCAAATCTTATAAATGTGGGGAGGAGGATGTGTAGCTATTAAAACCATTTTTAAGGCCAAAATGCCAAAGAGAAAACAAGTAGTATAGTAAACAACCATACTGAATGATACTCACTACTTCATTATTGATGTGTAATATGCCTTCACCCACTGCGATAAAACACACTGAATTAATACACAACACGGCATCCGGATGTCGCAAAAAGGATTCAAACAACTATCGGTGAAAGACAATAGCTACATCAAAGGTGCGCTCACCGAGGCTACTGTAAGAGAGAAAGTCCCATGCCACACCGCAAACCCGATTTGGACATCCGCTGCCATGGCAACAGGGACAGTAACTACATAACACTGAAGAAAAAAGGGGCGGGGGGGGGGGGATTTCTACAAGATGCAACCAACATTTGGAAGTTGTCAGGGCAGGTGACAGTAACCTGGGAAAACAGATCATAGGAGGAATGAGAATGAACGAAGAATGGATGGATGGCATAAAAGTAAAAGGGCCCATTTTATGAAGTGAATATCACCATTAAGTTAACCAATATTTTCACAAACAAGAAGGCACCATCGCCATTCATTTTCCTTTTGCTCAATAAACGAAAAGAGGGAAAAAAGCAGATACGCCACATTCTTCATTTTCTCTCTTCATATTACGCCTGATAATGAAGCAGCAGTGGGCCTATGGATGTCGGCGCGGCCACTCTTATCTGTGCTATAGCTTAATGAGTGCCCCGCTGCCGGTGTTATCATGCTTTCATCTGCCCCTCAGTCACATTTAAGACATTTAGTTCAGCCGTTTTACTCCCAGGACCTACATTTAAACACACACACACACACACACACACACACACACACACACATTGGTTCTCCTATTCTTCTATCCATTCTATTGTAATCATTCCTCGTCATGGATCTGCCAGCTCCGTGCCCACAGGCCTATAATACGGCATCTTTATAATCTCCTCCTCCATCACTCTGAAGCTCGACTGTGTGCAAAAGGCTGATTGATTGGAATTACTTGGCAGTTTGGTGTTTAAAAATAGCCGTGCTGATAAAGACAAACGTGCTGTATAGCCGTCTAGTGGGGTCTCCAAATTATAATAAACATAACCATCATAATAAAGCGCTTGGTACACAGCAGTGTATTTCTACAGGGAAGTGTAGGGTGGGATGTGATTTGGTTTGAATGGGGCAATAACATACAGCAGTTTACTGTAATAGTGTATGAAGTAAGGGGCTATTTTTGTATCCATTCAGTTGGCACAACTCACTACAGAACAGGGCTACGTGGATTACTCACATTGATGATGTTCATATACTGCTAAGGTTGTAGTCAAAACTCTACAAACAGGGTTTTAAAACAAGGACATGACAAAAATGTGTACTGTGAACCAAACTATTCCCAAGCACACATGGTATTTGTGTACACGTACGCAGACTCAGAAAACAGGCACTAAACGAAGCTACTCTGTAAAATACATATTATTCTTATTATTGTAGATCGCTGGTGGTAGAAATGACATGGTTGTAAAATTGAATGGAATAACAAAAAGGATTTATGACGCTGTAAAGAGCCCCAGCTTTTACAATGCAGTGTCATTGTGTGAATAAAGAGCAGTTTAATTAGCCATACAGATTACCTCAATGTCACAAATGA
The DNA here is from genome assembly GCA_007210695.1 of Neogobius melanostomus. Taxonomy (NCBI): domain Eukaryota; kingdom Metazoa; phylum Chordata; class Actinopteri; order Gobiiformes; family Gobiidae; genus Neogobius; species Neogobius melanostomus. The sequence goes on along the minus strand of VHKM01000073.1, from coordinate 1,364,558 downwards.
GCCAGACACAGACAATTAAACAAACTCTGCATTAATTGGCCTGTAAAAAGAAAATAATAATAAAACAATAAAATAACACCAAAAGCACGTCCAGTCTTTTGCAATCAACCAACAAGGCAACAATCCAATATGCTGTTTTGTCAATGGAGAGCTGGGTAATTGGGGGAGTCGGGACGTTTCCTGGTGGCCTGATATTATATCTGTAACGCACACGTCACTTTATGTGAGTTAATGTAACCTAATAGCCTGTCATATCTCCAAGGATAATTAGTAGAAGTCCAGTGATCCTTGTGTGATGTTATTCCATTAGTTTATTAATAGATATAATTGATCATTAAAATGTAACATCTCAAGAAAAGATAAGACTTTATTGATCTGACACTGGAGAAAAGAGGACCATTCACTTTTCACTTTGAGAAAGCCACTTTTAAGAAAGCCTCTTGGTATCAGTTAATATCAGATATGAGCAGATACTCAAAACCCCAACGTCAGTATCGGTAGCAAAAAGCTGGATTGGTGCATCTCTCTAGGTCAGAAAAATGGTCAGGCAAGTTTGAGATGATAAAAGTAACTCAGGCTTAAATGGATTTGCTTTGAAAAATCTGCATTAACTTGATTTCTGATTGTACGGACTCGTTTGAGTTTGGCAGCAGTGGCAAAAGTGAACGCCCTGCCCAGACTGATATCCCGTGTATAACATATACATATCATCATATACAACATATACATACGTATCATTCTGGACGCCAGGCTATAAATGGATAGTTTGGATTAATGGTCAAAATGATATGAGTGCGCATTGTCTTGCAGTACTTTATAAATACAATGACTTAATGTGAATGGGTGACTAAAGGCAACAGGCCCCAAAAATAAGGACAATTGTATAAATTCTACATGTATGATTGTATACATGGTATAGACTCCCAAAGTGCCTCAAAAGGCTTTCTACCTTCCTAGAGGGAAATGACGTGAAACGTAATAAAGACTTCCTAATATTATAACTGGTGATGATACGCATAATAAGCAGTATTTCAAAGTGCACGTGTGTTGTAGGAATTGGCTACGAAGACAGAGCAGTATATTTTTCTTCTTGTAAAAATACACAATATTCTGACAGATTTCCGTTAAAATAAGTTGCACATGAGCCCCAGGTGCCATGCGGGGACCCTCCAGAGTAAAGTCAGTCCCCACAGACAGGGGACCCAGGTGAGTGGCGTGTGTGTGTGCGATTTGGCAGGTTGTCTCGGTTCGTCCCTATAGTGAAGGTGGTCCCTTTCTGGGTGAGCAACAAGCAGCACAGGTGAGCCACATGGAGGGACGGGAGTGAGAGAGGGGGGGGGGGGGTGGTGAAGGATTTGGCAGCTGGGGTCCTCTCGGTCTTTTGAGGCATTCATTATTTAGCCCATCTAAAAATACATCAGAGGCGGCCTCCCTTCCAGCACATGGTGTATCTGAATTTCACAGCCCCCGCACTGTGCCGCCGCTCGGTGTGATGTGAAGAGCTGCTTGATCTACTGTACATCAAGGTAACGCACGAGCGCTCGAGCACACGCAGCCGAAGATGCACCAAAACAGGACGCCTTTCATCAGGGAACAAATGAGGGTGAAACAGTAGGGAATTGTATGAACTCCTAATATACTAGATGTATAAAACCATTTAAGCCAGTGTTACCCTTTCACACTTCACTGATTTACTGGCAATAACAGTTACATGTTTTAATACCATTTTAAAGCATGTTAAAAAGTATCGCTATAGCAGCAATGGTCATTCATACGAAGGGCTGCCACTAATGATCATCTTGCTTGTAGATTAAACAATTAATAGACAGTAAAAGGAACATGAATAATGTTTTTTTTTTTTTTACAAACTGTTAACAGCATGAAGCTATAGTTATGGCACTTGAGGACGTTTTTGACAAAATTCCTGCTCCGTCTATGAGATAAAAATCATTTGATGGTCACTTACAATAATTGATTTGTGGCTTTTAATCCAATTAGTTGTTGCAGCTCAAGACAAGTCATACGTAATTACAAAATCTTGAGCTATTGGTTCATGTTACATTTAAACTAAGAACAAAACATGTTCTTAGTTGGACAGCACTTAATTTAAATAATGAAAATAGTGAAAAGTTAGTTTGAAAAGGCCAAATAAGTTTATTATCATGGTGGACTGTGGTCTAGTGCACTGCAACTCTGTGTGCAAACTGTATGAAAAGGCTGAATAGAAAATGGATATTGATAAAATTAATGGTGTGAAGATCTTTGCGTCCTGAGCCTGGGAATGAAGTACAAGCTGACATGAAGAGAGAAAAAAAAAAACATAAAACAACACAATACAATGTTCAAGAAAAATATTTGTGAAGCTTTAGCAGAACATGTTTAAAAGGAATTGATCAGTCCAGCCTTTTAATTTACAATCTCGTACAGTAGTAGCCCTGTTCATCATGATATGTGGCTGTGCACCTCAACAGCAGCCGCTAAACGAACCCGACGTTTCTAACAGACTGTGTCCTCCTGCAGCATGGGGCTCTGAGCAAGACCACTGAAAATGTAAGACGCCGTGCATGAAATCAAACATCTCACAGGTCACCACTCATTGTTAATTGCATTAGCGAGAGAAAGTCAACTTCATTATTTCGGCTGGAGCTGGAAATGATTCCTCGCTAATCTATTAGACACGAGTGCTATGCAAGTCATGTCGGGAGTCTCACAAGTCAATATTTCCAGGCCTGAAGTGCAGAGTTCCTGCAGGACTTGAGAGTGCAGATTAGAGTGATAAAACATTTCATCCAGGCTGATTTACGCAGTTCCTCCGGTCCGCTCTGAACATGGTCATTTAGGTCAGAGTCTTGCTGCTGAACTGATCAATACACCAACATCTACATGATTAAAGCTACTCTATCAAACTATTGTGTGAAATACAAATTCACAACAGATGCTTTATTTGCATGTAAGGGTTAGATGTGATTCTTGATTAACTCCTCAATTGTCTTGAATTAGGTTTCAACTTCAACTGGACTAAACCAGAATTCAAGAAGTTGCTAAATTAAAGACAAGAACCGAACAGCAGTTTGTCTGAAGCCTAATCCATACACCATAGGTTGAGAAACGTTGCTATAGCTACTGAAATTAATAAAAATGACTTTCCTTTGAATAAAATGGTTTGACATGGAAGAGAATATCTGGCTGTTACAAGGGTTTCTGAGAACGACTCCTATATTATTAGTAGAAACGTATTTAAACATGCTGTTTCAGAGGGGAGGAAAAAAACACATTAGGCATGAAGTCAGTTCTCATCAGAACTACTTTTTACAACCAAGTTAATTCAAAAGGAGAAAGCAAAATAAACCCTACTTAAATCCACAGATTCCTTACTCTGCTGCAGGGGGAGTTCCAGAGGAAAATAAAACTAACTGTTACATAAAATAAAAATGAAAGTAGAAAAGTAGCGATACTGTTCATAGCGGGTGCTATTATGGGCTTTCTTTTAACAGCGGCTGAGATTGCAGTATTAAATTCAGGTTGTTAAGATGACAACCAAATTGAATTTCCAATGTCCAATTCTCAGAAAGATGGAACTGTTCGGTTACTGACAATGCGCGCCGAACGAATAAGGAATATTCTCAACAGCAAGCTCCCATAAAGCAGATGTCTTACATAGAGCCTTGTTGACTGAATTCCCCCCATTACAAATAGAGACATGAACGGCGGTGAGTGATTTTAAGTTTGGGCAAATACTCTCGGAGCATGTCTCTCTCCTTGGTCTGGCTGCAGCAGCGGGAGCATGCCGGAGACTCAGGTAAACAGATCAATTTTGCATTAAAGCACTTCACTGGAAAAACCCTTCTCAGGAACCAAACACAAGACGCTTTTGCCTCGCTGAACAGCAACACCAATACTATCAGGGGCGACCCGCTGTTATGCAAATGCTCATGTGCTGGTTATTTCTAGATTATTCTTGCTCTTGGCCTCAGACTTCAGGGCAAGTCAGAAAAAAACATGCATTCATTTTGAAAATCCGCACTACAGACATTTTGCAACAATGTATGGACTTTGAGGGGCTTCAAGGACATTTTAGCATGAAGGAAATAGTAGAAGTTGTGGAAAAAGTCGTTATGCTAATGGCCCGGGATATGCTGGCCCAGTTGTGAACATGGTGATTGTAGGGGTGGTGTCAGTGCCAAGTATTCGCTGGTCAATTTTGCAACAATGGCCTTTGAGAGCCATTGGGCTTCGAGGGAGGTACTATAATGGTGAGAGGAAGAGATGAGCACTTCAATGGGCCAGTGTGAGGGATGGCTGAAGCAAGCTGACGTACGTGATGTCAGATCTGCAACAGGATCCGTTCAGCAGAGTGATGAGATTCTCATTATGCTACAAGAATGTATATCAGCTAACTGGCCAGGGCTGGAAAATCAATCTACAAATCAAAGCGGGCTCTCGTTATCAGAGAGATGCTGTTTTGAAGTGGGTCACGCAATCTAAATTTGTCTAAATGTATTCCTTCCTCTTGCATATTTGGTGTTAAGCTTATACTTTTAACAGTTATAGCTCAGATGATTGCAAGGGCTATGTTGAAATCGTATACAAAATCAGTCCTAATATGAAGACAGAAATGAAACCGTATCTCTAAACATAATTTGAAGGGACAATGAGGCAAGATATAATACCTGGCTGCCTTACAGTGCAATACATTAGATGTGTAAATACACGTAGGATAGAGTACTGTAGGTCACATCAGGCATTGTCTTCTTCATTATTAATAGATTTATGATGCAACAACATGCACATGTGCAACACCTCATGAAGCCAGATATATTTCATTGCTTCATGTCTGTGCCCTGGGAGTGCCTCTTCAAAAAAACTGCAGTTGACCTAAATGTGAGTCATCATCCCTGTCATCTCTCAAGACCAGGCATGCCGTCTGCGAAGCTCTCCTTTCGTCAGGAGCACTCTTACATACGTTAGCATTATGTAATTCTTCATTTGATTCTAAGTCTGACCTCGAGCCAGTGGGTAATTATTAACTCAACCAGAAGTACACAAAGACATGGATCTATCAGCTGGACGTATATTAAAATGATGTGCTCTATAGAAAATAGCCAGACATCAATCATCTCTATATTAATTAATGCCACACCGCGTAGAATGAATAAGATTGAAATACAAGTATTTATTTTATGACAGATATTTTCATCATTGAAAATACCTCCCGCCTCCTGAAGGTGCACATTGTCGTTGTGTCCTTGGGCAAGACACTTCACCCACATTGCCTCCAGTGTCTGCGTACACTGGTAGCCTCCTAGGAGAGACCAACAGGCCCGGTTTGAACCGTGAGGCCGTCCTTCCGTGGACCCACCACCTGCAGAAGGAGCCATGGGGGCCGGTGCTATGTGACCTGGGCAGCTCCAACGGCTGCCCCACGACCCGGCAACGGACAAGTGGAAGAAAATGGATGGATGGATGGATGGAAAAATACCTCGTCAATGTACAAATAAACATGTGCCTTTGCTGTGAGCGGCTCACCTCTCCTAAGACATGACTGCAACTTTACCGGGAGTGGGTACGTCTCCAGCTCGTCTCCATGGAGATGTGACTAAAGTCAGCAGAATTTGAGATTTAAAGAGGTTAGGTCCTCATCCAAATCCATCTTTGATTACTCACTGCAGTAATAGAATTTTCTGTGTCGAGCTGGTCATTAGCTGCATGTTTTGTACGGATAGCAACAGTAGAGTCCAAAATGGTAAATGGTCTCAACTTATATAGCGCTTTTCCACCTTCATTAGGCACCGTCGCCCCCCAATGTTATGCAGTGTGTCTTTAATGGGCTTTTTCGATTTTCATATTACATATTTTACAGTTTACAAAGCCTCAGCATCGGCTACAATACTGTTCATTCACAACAGTAAATTCAGTAATAGATTAAAAAAATATATAGATATTTTTTTAATAATCAAAACTATATAATGATGTTTTTTGTTTTCTTTCCAAGCAGTCAATGGGCCACTTGAATAATGTATAGTGCTATTTCCCACCTCCAGCGAAGCCCTGACTACTTGAGCTGCTACCGTAGTGAGTGAGAAGGCAGGGCTTCACCTCTTACGTTTGCAGTGAGTGAGCTTAAACATCTGAGCGCTTCCTCCACAACTGTGTACACAAGCAGTCAGTCACATATGGAGCTCTCACAAGCGTTACGTAGATGACACACCTCGGATCTGGAAATACTGGCTCGGAGGGGAGTAGAAACTTGCCAGAGGTGGCTCACAGCCTCCCTCTAAATCAACAATGAAGCAGGCACATGCACTCATCTATGGAGGCTGATAATTGGGAACAAGATACAAAGCACTGCATATGAGCTACAATACTCCCCATATAATTAGCCAATTTCAGTATTATCATCTTGCAGACCAACACACTAAAAAAAAAACAAGAGACTGTTCACAGCATCTTGACTGATATCAATCCTTTGGCTTATACGAATTCTTTTGCCCACCTACACTTGTAAAAGCACGCACGCGACCATGTAAACATGCTGTAAGAGCCGTGAGTAAAGATGTGTCAAAGATATGTCATCACTTTGCTGACAACACTTAAGTGATGTGCTCTTTTGGATACAACACAAATGCCTGGTAAACGAGCCATTCTTTTAGTGTGTTCGCCCCTTGGCAACGTGCTAGATTGGCTACAATGCCTGTATAGACTGGGTGCATGCTGTATAGCTCCGAGAGGCTAATAGAAACGCAGGGAAAGGGAAGATGGAAGAGTACTTGAAGATGTAATGGTCCAGTGCCTCTGTGCCCTGCCGGCTTGTATCAGAGCATCCGCTGGAAGATGAAGTAAAGAAAGCCTGATAATAGATACTACATGCGGAGGAATGAATGCAAAAGAAAGAAGAAAGAAAGGCAGTTTTAGAACAAGCAACGAAGCATTAAGATGGTAGGGTATAAAGAGGTCAGCTGTCTCGACCAGCTAAATCAGGACACCGAGCGAGGAGACCAGCAGGAGAAGTTCAAAAAGGGCCAGATTGAAAATGCAAGATAACTAGGTCAGAGAATTGCCAAACCAACATAAGTGGTTTATGGCCATCCTGTTGTAGTACTATCATTTTGATAGTAGGAATAGGACTGCACAATTAAAAATGATATATATCTAATAGGATTTCTCTGATGAAGTGTTACGATTACAATTGTACAGTATTTGCAATTTAAGATTCGGTTCACAGGCACACATCAAACTTGTAAAGCGCATTTTTGGACACTCGAAGATGTTTTACCGTATTTTCCGGACTATAAGTCTCACTTTTTTTCGTAGTTTTTCGTAGTCTTATACTCCGGAGCGACTAATGTGTTTTTTCCCCCCTTTTTTTTAATCCAAATATATAATTTCACAAGCCACTGCATGTGACCACTGCAGGCTAATCGAGCAGCAGAAAGAAGTTTGGAGTGAGTGAGAAGCGGAGGTTACTGCAATGATGTAAACAAAAAAGCTAATCACGGGCTAAAAGCTAGAGCCACAGCTAGAGGAACAAGTTTACAAATGGGTGCTTAAACAACGTGCTGTTGGGAGAGGCTCGTCAACGGTGCAGTTACGCCTCCGTGTCAAGGCGATTGTTCAGAAGTGACACAGAGGATGAAGATTTCAGTGGATTTAGTGATTTGGAGTGAGATAGAGCGTTTGGTATGTTCTTTATGCTATAGCTATCTGATCTGTTTATGTGACGTTAACATACCAGACACCTATTTGGTTAGTTGTTTATGCTTCATGTAGCTAACCATGTGTTACGTTAGCATATTTAGCCTGTGTCTCATACTCCGGAGCGACTTATCTATGTTTTTTTCTTCTTCATTACGCATTTTTTGTCTGGTGCGTCTTATACTCCGGAGTGACTTATAGTACGGGAAAAATACGGTACATGGGAAATAAAATTAAAAAAAGAAATAATAGAAGAAACCGGGACGGTTTTGATCAGGAACTCAGACTCACTAAAAAAATATTTGAATTTTTTTTAGTGAGCTTGGTAAGGTAGAAGGGAGGGACTTGAGGGGCTTATTGGATGTGGTATTGAACGGGGAGCCAGAGGAGCTGTTGCAGGATGGGGGTGTTGGAATGGGAAGTCATAGAGAAGGATCTATCTCATAATTGATGTAACAATATTAACTTTCTATAGGTTGAAAATGCACCAGTCAATCAGTAGCAGGAAGATTTGTCTCTGTCTGCTCTTTGGGTATTTCTGCACAGATCTCAGTAACCCAAACCATCTGTCCGACTTCAGCATTGCAATTAGGATTGAAATTAGGCATCAACAGGTGTTCATTTCAGCAACGTGGGCTTACGCTTGTTAGTTTGCCAGCTTATCTTTTATTTCAGTTCTATTCAAACTGTCAGTGCAGAAAAACAGAAAAAGACATCTGAGCTTACATCTTCTTGTTTTGATTTTGTGCGTGTGCGTTGTGTCATATTGCCTTTAACCAGGATACATACACCAAGCTCGCATAAATGGTATGTAGGCGTGGAGGTGAGGAAAGAGGATCATACTATAATTTGAACTTACACCAATTGATTATTAAATTGACACACAACAAGGTCACACATTCTATTCTTACAAAAACTGTCAAAGAACAACCATGGGTCCATCTCGTGGATAGTAGATATTTTCAAATACAGTATTTTTGACGGGACAGGTTGATTGAATGGAGGACGTTTCGCTTCCATCTCCAACAACGTCTTCTTGAACTTGTTGTCAAAATGTCATAGTAAACACAAGCTGTGGTTTACAGTTGCACTTATTAGAACAGTCCTCAACGCACCCAAGCAAGTCCAGTCGACAATGTCTAATGTCTAATGTTTTGAAGCTGGTTAAATACTGCAAATACTGGGGCTATGCACAAGCAAAGACCAGCATCATATTTCACTGTCTTCTGTCTCTCTGTAAATATGAACAAAGATGATTCTCAGTGGTTGCAGAACTCAAAAGTTGTTTGCAAATGTGTTGACCCAGTCCTTAACAGCACATGATAAAACTCATCATATCTGGATTTTTGTATTTGGTTATTTTTCACACAAGTAGTGAATTAGAGTTTTATAAGCCTCTGCCCTCCAGCCAAAACTATTATGAAAGTCAATAACATTGTGAACGTAACCTACAAGCACCAAAGTGAGGAGGAAAGGTGCATATCTGCAGTTGAAAAATGAAAACGCAAGGACCATCAGGGCTACAATTGCTTTTCAAAACACTTGAGGCTTCACAGTGTGACTCCCATTGGCACAAAATAGGTGTAAAATTTGCCTCACAAAATTCACTCTGCACTAAAAGTCTCTTCAAAATATCTAAATGATGCTTGCTTACTTTTACTGTTTACGCCTGTGGAACGAATGTTGTTCTCCCAGCTGCGCAAACATTGTGATGGCAAGAGTGAATGTCCTTGTCTGTACAGTACAGAAATTAAATGACAAATTACCAAGGGCTATCTCTGTCCTGAGTTGTTCAAATGGGTCAAGTTGAAGTTCAGGCCAGCATAATGCACTGTTCATTTGTTCATTTTTAGTATGTACAGACATCAGCAATGAAAGGAAACAAAAACTTTACCTTCCGATGTTAATGTTAATTCTTTATGCACACATTAACAGTAAAAAACAAAGTAGAACTATCTGGAAAAATACAGAGGATTGATGAATAATAGCAACACAGATAAGGTACATGGAAATCAGAATGTATTTCATTACCTGCAAAATAGCAGATGAGACGCAAGCCGAATAAGGGACTCACATAAGCTACCTTAAAATGTTGAAATAATGTTAAACCAAGCAAAGACAGAGACGAACAATTGTCTTTTTATGTAAATCAGCTCAGCTTGCCAGTTGAACCATATAATACATTTATTAATTCTGTTTTCCTTTCTTTTCAAAGGTCAGGGAGGCACTTACACATGCCTGTACGGATCCTCACTCCTCCAGGGTGAGAAAGATAAACAAAGAAATTGTGGTGCGGTGGTGTCCAGGGCTTTACTGGTCAGACTGGTTTTCATTAAAAGTTTGTTTCTCTGTAGATTCCTCACATGCCTCAGAGGTGTGTGTGTGTTTGTGTGTGCACGTGCGTGCGTGTGTGTGGGAACAGTCTACCTGGGGCCTTTAGTCCCATAATTCTTTGCTGCTCTCAAGTCCATCAATAAACTACCGTGAAGCACTCAGTAAACTAGAGTGAAGCAAGGAACAGATTGACAGGTGAATGGATAAAGAGATGTTTGTCCGGATCCAGCAACAAAGGGCGACACGCTATATTTTCACTGGTTTGATCATCATATGTTCCAACAGATGATGTCTTTAAAGGATCTGTATCATGCTATTTTAGCCATTCCAAAGTAAACTATAGGCATTTATATGATATATTGTACCACTACCACTATGGAGCACTATTTTATGATTAATATGTTTTCTGGCGGTATTTTTCAAACCCGGAAGACAAAACGCTTGGATTCAGTTAACTCCGCCCCTCTCTCCGCTCATACAACTTTAGTAGTGGTAAAATATAAATATCACAGCAAAAAGTGAAGTTACTTCACAATGCAGTTATAAGGAGATGACACGTGCAACACAGCTTCATAAATGGCTAACACACACGCTAACACGCATTTTGATTGACTCACCACTCTGGTCCATCGGGTGTTTTTATTGTGGGACTCGCATTGGTTATAAACGTTAATTCACTTTGGTTCTGGCCAAGGTTCACTAAGCATCCATCAGTGACAGTCACAGACAAACACTATTTTGGCTGACAGTCGCTGAATCCCGGAGAGAAATTCCAACTTCTGGCGAGTGGCCTCTTCTTTAGGAAGGTTGAATAAAGTCCTTGTCCTCGTAGCCAAACACACTGTTCTCCGTGACATTATCGTTAGGTAAGAAAAAAGAACATGTGTCCAGACTCAGAGTAGGTTAGAAAGAGCTCTTTCTTCACAACTTTCGGTGCAATCACGACATCTGTTCAGACGCTCAGGGGGTGCGTTTGTTTTCTCTGCAGGGGCAGCACGGACGCGTCAGGCACTTCCTTTATTTTTTCTTTTTTTTTTTTTTCTTTCTTTCTTACGACAGAAATAATGAAAAAGCTGTAATTAAAATCAGGCCGTAATGTATTACATTACAGACGTCGAGCACTTCGGTTCCGCTCTGACGACACAACGGAACAATTCAGTGGTTTACCAGAAGAGGGCGGAGCAGCTGCTCAGAGAGCAGGATTCAGGAGGATTCAGGAGGATTGCAGAGAACTGCGTGAATTAAGTCAAAAACAACTCTGGGGGTGTGTTTGATAAGGAAATAGCATAACGACATTGTTAAAAGCTCCAAAAAGTCGATTTTGCATGATATAGGACCTTTAAACCCTTTGTCTCAAACAGAAAAACAAACATCAAGGTCAATGTTAAAGTGGTTGATTGAGACAGAAACATAGGATTTACGCAATTAAATCATAAGCCTTAAGTTTAGCATTTGAACTTGAGCAACTTGTCTGAAACAAGTGACCACAGCTGTCCAAAGACCCTTCACAAGGCCTTGAGTTGTGGTGCTGGACGCCTATCAGCAAGATTATCCTATTGTGCATGTTGTGGTTATGTTGATAAAGGTGAGACTGCAACAGACTCCTAACTCTGAACTGATGCTAAAACAGGAGGCACACATGACTACGCCAGTCTATGTTGTAAAAAGTATGGGAGAAATGCTTCAGTGAAAACACAGATTTAAACTTCTGCAGTAGAACACCAAAGGCAGAAGTGCTCATTGAGGTGAAAAGAGCGCACTGACAGACAGGCCTGAGGTCTCCGTGGTCAAAACATAAACTAGATAATGAATCACAGGAGAGATCATGATGCTGCGCTACGTGTCAGTCTCCCAAAGCAAGGAGGCAATAACCAAAATCATGCCATCTAGTTAAGTCAAAAATCTGTAAGTGTGGTTTAGTTTGCTCCATAACCTGAACAGCTGGAGCTTACCAAAACCGATTTAAATTGTATCTCCCAGGAGAGCGATAAAATGTGTACTCGTATTTGCTGGAGAAATGGATACTTTCTGGCAGTATATATGAAGAGGGTGGTTAGTGTTGCAGATATTAAGTCTTATTTCTTTTCTGTTTCTTAGTTCATCAAGGAGAGTGTCCGTTTGTGCCCACCACATGGTCAGATGTTGAAAATAACTCGAGGAAAGGTCAACGATGGCTCGAGAGATAAATCACTGCTTTGTTGTAAATGTATTTGACAAATAAGGAACGAGATGGCTGTAATTTTGGCAAGGATTCATTCTTCATTCTAGTAGTTTTTGTATGTATATTATGATGTTTAACCTTGACTAGTGGGCTTCATAAAACCTCTGCTACTTTTAATCATTGGCCTTTATTCATAAAAATCCAATAAAGAATGGATGCTTAATGAGACATGAAATACTGTTTAACACCTTATTCTGACCTCTATAAAATAAAAAAATGAAGGAACAAGACTGAAGAAAGAAACTAGTTACATCTGAGAAATGATTTAGTAAGATTTTACCACTAGAAAAAGGTTCTCAAGTCCTCTTTCATACTATATTGTTATTGAATTTAAGATGTGTTGCCTCAACACGGATGATGACTTGACTTTGCAACATTACAAGGACGCAGAGAATAAAGCCCCCATGAACAGACAACAAAGCAAAACCCAATAAAGCATGAACACCTGTATGCCATTATACAAGTCTATTCCCCTTTCTCCTATTCAGAACAAGCCCAGACAAATAGTGTTTTAAAACTCTCCGGATGGCAAAAATAAAGAGGCAACGCTTTTGCCTGGCATTAGTGTTTGGAGCGAAACGGCTCTGTTTGCTCACAAGCTGTCGTGAACACATGACTGGAGAGTGAGTGAGACAGAGTCCCATTGCGCTTCTACTGCAGCGTAGACTGCAAATAAGCACCGAATGCATCATTGTTGTCTGAGTGTCATGGCACATCACCACCATTCTGCCTCAATTAGCTCAGCTCTGCACGGCAACAATCACACCGACGCCTGGAAACTGCAGACACAAACTCAAATTCCATTAAAAGTCTGCCACAAACTTGAGTATCACAAGTATATAATGATAATGAAAAGCATTTGTTCTGCTTTCTGCCGTGAATGGGAATAGTCGAAATCCCTGTATTGTTCTCATAAAGCTGCTGAAATCAATGTGCCAACAAGACAAAAAACAACTATGAACTTATATAATTTGGCATTTCATCAGTAGTAAATTCTGACACTTTGTGTAAATTATTTTGTGAAATAATTAATTTTATGTTGGTGCCATTTTAAATAAATGCAACATTTACTTTGTCTTGCCAAGTCAATAAATAAATGAGGAATTGGTAAAACAGACAAGCAATATAACAAATACGGCTAAAGATTGTTGAGATAGAGATCTCTGCAAACATGTTCTAAAATGCAGGTTGTCGCTTGTAAGTCTTCTCGCAAATGCTTTCATAGATCTGTCATCAGGTCTCTGAAAACAGCCACATGGAGCGAAAACACTGATTAAAATGCCAAAGATGAAAGAAAAATCCATGAGGTATACTAAAGCGTAATTCAGGTAAAATAAAGTGGTTTTGGTGATCATGAAAAGGTGTAGAAGGCTGAACTCTCCATGTTCCAATCCTATTCAGAAAAAGGTGCAAAGTCTTACATTTCTTTGAACCTTGATATGGACTAAAGGCTTGGAGCTGCCATTTAAATGAGCAGAAATAAAAGAGATTAGAACTTTTGCACTAAATTACTCTTATGGCCTATAAAAGGTCTAAGGTACTTAGCACAGCAGGAAAGTCTTCATAAAGATTCAAATGAAAGTCAGCTCTTCGCTAAGAGCTTTGATGCTGTGATTATGAGCCTATGTTTCATTCATTCATTTTTCAGCTTGTTTTTATGGAGCATCTTCTGTATAATCTAAGGATCCCCTTAGTGACAACTGTGTTACAAATGGACAGTCACTGACAGACAAGCTGTGAAAATCATTCACAACACATTCTAGACAGATTACGGTTATACTTCAGTGTTACAATAATGGAAGTTTGTCTTTGGCATTTTAGACCCATCCCTCATGCCGCCAGGACAGCCTGATCTCGAACTAGGTTTGGTCAGGAGAACTACTTTGTTGAAGGTTTTGTGTATGTTTAAGGTTGATGGAAAACCTGTTAAAAAGACAAACATAATAATAATGAGTATTAAACAAACAAAATACTGATTCTAACGGCCTACTTCATAGCTTTATAAGTAGATACTAAACCAGAGGGAACGCCATGCCTCAAATGGTTGCTATGGCGACAGCGCGGCCAATCAAAAGTGGATCTTCCCGTGCTCTGAAATGCTTGTGGTCCCTGTGAGCCCTGCGCTGCATACAGTAGATTACACAACAGAGTTAGCGGCAGATGCTAACCAGTGCGGCGCTTCCATCTGTCCCCTCCTCCTGTCTGACTGTGCAGAGCGTCTGTAATCAGATTAGGCAGTGACTGGGTGACTAGGACTCATACACGCAGCCACGGTCCACACTGCGGTCGACCACATCTGCGTCATGTGGAGAACCATGTGCATGCTGCGAGATGGATTAAAGAGGATCGCTGAGTTTGTACCGCCATTAACACCAAGCTCATGCATGATTTACCCTGGTGAAAGGGATGGGCTTTTCTTAACTTTAAAAGATTATTATGATCAGGGAGTGACAAGAAAATGTATGTTTGGTAAAAGTGAACACAAACTGGTGAAAGGGGTGAGTCTTTCTGCCACTTGTTTGCCATAAGATGATTTTGTGATTTTATTATTACTTGTTTTAATCTGTGCCGTTTTACACAAATGACATAGCATATTTAGAGTTGGAGGAAATAGTTAAAAGTAGAAATATGTACAGACAAAAAGAGTTCCATGTCCAAGGACATAATTTTTTTAGTAAAGTAAAAACCTTTAATATTATTGTGTCCTGGTAAATTTGGTAGTCTAAACTGTCATATGTACTTTCATAAATATTCATTTTAATGAATCAGATGATATAGAACATTGACTCTTTTATTCGGATTTTGTATTCACAAGTTATCGCGGCAATTGTGTGGATATTAAGCCCTGCAGGGATCCTCTGCAGAGCTTACACTGGCATATTCTCAATCATAAAATAAATGAACACAGGAGAAAATTAGCAGGATCAGTAATTACTTTTTCACTGCAGTCAGACTGTGAGGTGTTACAGAAGCCAAGTGCTATATACCTTAAGGCAGTGTATTTAAACTAGAAAATATAAATAATTGAATAGATGAATGTTTGGACTTAAACTTATTGAAGTCCAAACACATCAGTGCATATACAGTTGTATTTGGCTGTGTTTTAAACCACAATGTACAGATAAAGCTGCGCAATAATAATTACATCTGGATTAAAACTCAAGATGCATCACACGATTGTAATTCCCACTGACAAATATTATCACAAACTGTTTGGCTCAGAGAATGGAGCAGATGACAAGCTGATGTGGAGCTCTGGTTGCATTTATCAAGCTATCATGATCACATCACAATCTAACAAATGTAATTTAATGAGTTGGAGGAGGGCACGTTACAAAAGAAAACAAAGCATAGTTATTTTAGTTTATCTGTCCAATATAAGCCACATGGACTTGCAGACTCCACTTAGAAATCCCCTTGCTGAAAAATGAAACCTCCTTGCCAACCACTCAACCATCATTCATTGAGGTTGCCATAGTTCCACCTTATGTATGCCCGACCTCATCAGAACTCGGGAGCATAGCAGAGCTAGTTAGTAGTACCAGGACGGGAGTGTGGAAACACCAGGTAGCTTGGGTGCGTATGTGAGAGTGTGAGTGACTGGTGCGTGGGTGGCTTAAGTGTCTGATAAAAGGGGAACTTATAAACTTCACAAAGAGAGGCACCGCACGGTCTGGGAATCAAACCTGGGATCTTCTTGCTGTAAGGCATGAGGCACAGTGCTGATCCCTGAAAACCTGCCATCGCTATGATCATTAATGAAACGTCATACCGTTTTCGAAGAGCATGATATGGTGAGAAAGGCGAATTGGCCAATCATTGAAGGTGAAGAGCCCATGGAAGGTTGGAAGTACGTGGATAACCTAAAAGCTCACCCGCTGTGCCACCCCCGTGACTGTCTTGAGCACATCTCACCTGGTAACAGGCCCTACAGCCTCAGTCCGGTTCACGCAGCATCAAGCAAAACGTTTCATTGGCATTCAGTCACATACCCGTAGCAGAGAGAGAAGAGAATGGAGAAGGATTGATGGTGCAGCCGTTTTGCTATTAAGATTCTACAAAGCCAGTCGTTCCCCTGCTGCCGTGAGCACACAACGAATCACAGGCTGGGAATAATAATAAAGAGCAGGCAGAGGAACAGGGAACAGCTGGGCCACACCAGTGCTTAGCCAAGACACACAATGAGCAAACGATGCCTGGTACTATTGGGAAGTGATTCTAATCATTAAGTGAGAGGGGGCTTGTTTTGCTGCTGTTAAATGTGTAAATAAAAACAGCGCAAAAGCACCTTCGATTAGACTGTAATACATGGCGATTCATTTTCTCAAGGCATTCAATCTCAATTTCTTTGCCAGATCTAGGAACTGTCTATTATTGGCAGCCATTTACTCAATCTTGCCAATCGATGGAGCAAACTGCAGACGGCTCTCAATGCTGGTATTTGACTAACTCGGTTTCATTTTTCATAATAAGATTGAACAAAGTACTAAAGTAAATCCACAATGAAGTGTTGTGAAAACACGTTTTACTTGAGTCATAACACCAAAGGCCTAGCAATAAACCAGTCACCCAAAGCACATAATCCTCAAGGCCACAGTGACACCACAACTTTAGCATGCTACTCACAGATCAATCATTGAGCCACTTCAACCTAGCCCTGCCTGCATCAATGTAGCTGATCAACATCCCCTCCACGATGTCAATCTGGCTGCTAATCACCCTTTGAAACACTGGACTAATTCAGATGTCAAGCTCCATTACCTGTGAGCTGTCTGGGGATGACCACAGCCCCAATCATACCGCCATGAAAAGCTATTGTAGTATAAGGCACATCTGGATAATAGGGTAGTCAAACGGGAGACAAGGGACAGGCGCAGTGGTGTGTAGCAATCTTGGTTAGCATTTAGATAACGTCCTTCATGACAGAGAGGGGTCAGCAGCAGCCGTATTGGCCTGAGCCCTGTGGCAAAATAAACAGGAGTTTGACGATGAGGGACATCTCATAATGTGCAACCACACACTACACTGATGGAGGGGAAAATGCTTCATCGTAATGGAGGTACATTATCGCTGATACAAAATGTTCAAAATCTTTAATGGAGGGTTGGGGACAATACAACTCTATGGGATACAAGTAATCTTTATGTCTCCAAACCAGCTATATTAATTTGTCGGCTGTAAGTCCTTTCAACAGACCAGCATCTCACACCCGACTTTTAAAATATTGACCTTAGCTCATCTGAACAGAGCAGAGGATTAACTTTGTGCCAATTCTTGTTTCATATGGATAGGCCCAGTAATTACAGAGATATTAAAATGTACCCCTGTTCAAAATAAAAGAACCTACTTTGACGGTTTCCATAATTGACACCATGAAACTCTTAGCTAGCCACGAACATAGGGTGATTTCTCACTCCTCCCTATTTACATGAATTACTCCAGTCGAAAGAGAATCCATGATGGCAGCCCAGTCTCCTCCTACAGCGCATGTTCCTAAAAAGGACAAAAAGGTGGGAAACTCCACCTACATGAGGCAGGCTGAGCAGCAACAAGCCTCCACAGTGCTCCAGGGTCTGTCAATCAAAGCCCAAAGCTAAGACTTAACATAAAACCATCGTAATAATCTCAAAGATGTTTTTGAGATTATTACGAAATACCTGTAAAAAGCATAACCCCCTCTCTTTGACCAATCACAGTGACGTGTTAACTCTTGTTTTAGTATTCACTGTGGTTCTATAAAGAAAAAATGATCTGAAGAAGGCTCTGCCGAAACATTATCGATTTAATACATATATCTTGGACATCGGCTGCCTGAGTGTGCGATGCTGCTTTTTGGGAATTTTGAAGATTTTCCTCAACATCTGCACCTCTGATATAACTTTTACAACTTTTGGTGTGCGTTGCTTCTCTTTGCTCAACTCTTGTTTTAGTAACATGCATGAATCCTCAATTCTCAAATCAATGGAGGCGTCACAAGAGGAGCTACAGGAAACAAGTAAGGGACAAACGAGGAGATGGTGAAAGACTGTTGTGAAGTGGAGGGAGCGGAGGGAGGAAGAGGAGGAGCTCACCAGTGCAGGACACCACGCTCTGAAACAGGGGCAAACCCAGGAGGCAGTGCAACGTTTCAGAGGATCAGAGGAGACAGCGAGAGAGGGCATCCAGCCAGGTTTCTTCCGAGTGCTACAGTTCCCCCGACCTCCAAGGTCATGCGGGTCAGGTTGACACACAGTGGCAGCGCGGCTCAGCCGCAGCAGCTCAGGACTAACACCTGAACACTATTTCGTTGTACACTTGTACAATGACAATAAAGCACTTACTTACTTACTTATATTGTAGTCTAGACTCAGAGAATATCATGATATAATTTAATAATAGGTAACAAGACGGTCACTGACACAAAACAGACAAAGAGAATAATAAGGCTAACAGCATGGACAGATGATCAGTAAAGGCTTTCCCTTTAGCAGAGAGTAGCAGCAGCATAATGAGGACACAGCATTACACAGGTCAGGACAAAAAAATAACAATATCCAAAGCTTGTTATGCCTACTCGCTCAGTCACCTCCGTTTTACTGCAGCTCTGTGTGCATTTATATCCAACTATAAACCAAACAAATGATTTTACAGCCGACTGGCATATTCACAAAACGAGATTGGTATTTGTCATCATACAGCGCAGTGAGATCATTTACAAGAAAACAACAGTCTTTAATTGGAACGAGGAGAGAAGCACCAAGAAACTCAAATCCTCTCCATCCTCCCACTGATGCAAAAAATACCCAGAGGGAAATTGTATGTATTGTAAATGTCTTTGTGCTTTATGTTAAATGCTACTGTAAAGCTACTCAATGCAATTAAAAGGCATCATTCATTCAAGCATGGGCTGTATTTTTTCAACTTGGCTCTTTTCATCTAGCATATGTTTAAGTTGTCACAGGTGTAGTAATCTTGTACAACTCCCATGTTTTTTGGGCATTTGACATCATCATGCATTCCCCAAGATTACCTATAAGAGAAAAATTGTAATAGCCAGACCCAGAGGGAACGATCAATACTATTTCTATTGGTTTTGCTTGTTAACAAACAATAAATGTGCTAACAAGAGACAGTTACAGTATAAAGAGAGATGGGTACCATGATGGCTAGGGCTGGGTGCCATTAAACAATACCGTTATCGGAAAAAGGTTGTCAAAAACAAGTACCAAAAAAATACATACTTTTCTTAGATACCAAATTTTGATGCCTGTTGAGTCCAGGGAGAGCACTAAAGAAAGTTACTTGGTTATTTGAGCTTTATAAGAAATGTGTTTTTATGGAATAAATCAACATTATTGTTCTGTTTGATCATGGTTCTAGGGTTGTCACGGTAAACGGTGTAGCGGTAAACCCCGGTAAAAATTTTGACGGTAAAAATTACCGTCTTGTTTTTGAAAAACTATATTATCTCGGTGGATTACCGCGCCCGCGGTGTAGGCACGGTGAGCCTCACCAGCCACCGTCTCATCTGCTGAAGTTGCCGCGCATGCGCACTGTTTGTTTGCAACCAAAACAAAACTTTCTCGAAGCTGAAATCATGTCCAAGACGACAGCGCTCAGGATGTCTATCAGCCTTCAAACAGGACCAAGTCTGAAGTCTGGGCATATTTTGGGTATTTGAAGAAAGTCTGATGGCATTTTCCCAAATCTGCAGAGCAAAAGCAAAGTGGAAGGACACAAACTGAGAACAATATTCCTGAGGGTTTATCTAGTTGAAAATATTCTAACACGGTTTTGGCGCTATAAATAGTACATGTAATACCCTCCAAACGATCAACAATACATAGTTATAGTTCATTTACTTTGATGTGAAAAGTTGAACTTTTGATATGGCTTTGTCTGTATTTTTTAAATATAACAAACACTGTTACACTTTTTTGAAACTATTTCAGTTTGTGTAGGACTATCAATGCTTTCTGAACTTATTAACACACATTAAAAAAAATACCGCGATAATACCGAAAACCGTGATAATTTTGGTCACAATAACCGTGAGGTCAAATTTTCATACCGTGACATCCCTACATGGTTCCAAATGACAAATATTTTAGTATAGGTATCGTTTGGGTATCAGCATCGTAAACCAAGTATTGTGGAAAGTACTATCCAAGCCATAATGATAGGTTCAAGCAATGCCTTGTCCCTTTCAAGGGTCCCTTATCATAGTTCTCATCAAGTCTGTCTCCTTTCCTCCAAATTCTTCACATTTGTTGGATGTTCTGTGTGAGGTACTGTACACTGTGATTACCAGTAATGCCCTTTCCGCAGAGGCTGCAGTTTCCAGTGTGTTTCTTTCTATACATTAGGCTCTTTGTAGTGCTGCTGTCGAAGCTGTCTATGGCAATTAGTGCATTGACGTTGTTGCTTTATGCAATGAAAAATCAATCATTTTAATAATAATTCGGCCATGACTTCCCCTTCTCAGCAGCTCATTGTGGAGTGCAGTGAAGATTCAATCTTGTGTAAACACTCGTAAAACCGAAGTCACGCAAAAGAAAATGTAGAAAACCACTGTACGATTTATTTACCATCTGCCAATGGCTTTATATATCGTTTAGACTAACTACATGGACATTGGTCCCTGCTTGATCGGAACAAGCAAAGCAGATTTGTGACGTTCAATCTCGATTACAAGTAATTACCAAACTCACTCTGGCCAACATCCACAATCTCAGTGGAGAAATTACAGCAGGCAGCCATGATTAGACACACTCACAGCTCAGTCTCCAAATGTATGTTTCCTTCCTCACTCGGTCTCATCGAGTATGCCGCTGCCGTTGCAGGTGCTGCTGGAGTGTGCAACAAGAGCAGCGCCAATTTGATTAAAGTGGGAATAATGAGAAAATGCAGGGGACCGAAATCCGTGTTATGACTGCATTATCAACATGCACCAACACGCACACGAAGTGTACCCGCAGGTAAGTACCCATGTGGCCTGCGGGTACATTATTGAAGATGTAAAGAGCTGGAACCAGCTCAGTATTTCCTGAACATCTTGTTTCCAACGAAACAAGATGTTTAAAATGACTGAACTAGTGTAGTTGGCTTTTCCCTGGTCCCTTTCCAGAAATGGAGCGAGACAATCACTTTTAATGGAGTTTTAGGATTTTGCATAAAGAGAAAGAAATACAATTTTGATTACCTTTAATTACCTTTAAGAGAGGGCGGCAAAAAACGTTTATTGATTAAATTAATTGAAAAATTATTTACAAATCCATTGTCTTGACTCCAACACAGTGTAATGACCTAAGCACAATGGACTTTTTGTGATTTTTATGACAAATATTTAGTTCTAACTATTATTAGTAGGTTTATTTTTCACCTTAACTTGGTTAAAAGTGATCTAAAAACAAAGGAGCAATAAACTAGTAAAAAAAATAATCACTGACAAGTCATCGTCTAAATAAATCATTAATTGCAGCCCAATTTTACTGATATCTGTGCAACATTATTTTACAAAATACAAGGTGCAACCAACAGTGGCTGCATTATTATGACTTCTATAAAGACATTTCTACCTGTGTGGCTTGAGCGACTTGCATCTCTGGTGATGTTGGCAGTTTTATATTATTGCGAGAAGACATTTTCTAAACAGCCATATATCTCAATATCTCCTCAGCAGGTAGAACATTTATTAACACAGCTTCACATTTCTCCCAAATTCACACATTTCTTTGGATCAAAGATGCCTCTGGGTCACGTTCTCATTTTAATAATAGACAGTTTTACTCCCTGGTTTGATTCATTTCTTTGTGTGCATGTGAGGAGCAGGACAGCAGCACTCCAGCACAGACCTGACAGACGCCTGCGGCACACCGAGTGCAAGGTTGATGAGAGTCACACAGGACAAACAGGCTGTAGATCAACAAAATGCTTGAGACACGGAGAGTATATAGAGTAGGCACAGATGGAAAGAGAAGAGCGTGAAGTGGACACAGCGATGGAAGGAACCCAGTGACCCCTGATTGAATATATGTGTATAAATAAATGGGCAGTAAAACAACACAGTGTTAGTATTATATTCTGATATATTATGAATTTATTGGCAGTGCTGTATCAAAATTGCAGCCTGTTGTATTGCTCAATATAGTGATCAAATTTACTACATTTACAAACTGTTGATATTGTAATTGTAGTGGTGTACATGATTCCAAGCTGATCACTTTGCCATTGCATCTCGATAAAATATAAAGTATTTCAGTTATTGTATCAGCAAAATTATGCCTATATTAACCTCAAACCAGGATGAACAGAAAGAAGCTGACAAAGGGATTTTGACATGAAACATATACGTCAGAATCACTCCAAACCACTGCATGACAAGAAGGTGAATATTTGCTGGGGCTAATATGGAAGGAGAGCTCTATCAATATTAAAATTGCACCAACTGGAGAACACACAACGGTACGATGTACAGTGCAGTTACAAGACAGGTGTAAGCAGAATAAAGACGCGCAACTCAATGTATCAAAGCTGCAGTCGATAATCCAATAGTGAAGCTTTGGCAGGCCTAAGCTGATTTGGGAAATGAAAACAAAGCTTGCTTTCATAATGAATGTGCTTTAGAACCCCACGAGCACTCGAAACCCTCCGTCACTCGGCTACAGCTTCATCCCACTGACAGCCAGAACATCTCCAAGGCAAGAACAGATGTCTAGTTATCTGACTGGACTGCATGTATTCCCACTCTTACTACATTTTTTTTTTTTGTTCCCTACAAATCTCCGTGGTGACAAAGCATCGCCTGTCAAGAGGATGATTCCATTGAGAGGCACTTCCTGGTATGAGAGGTGCATTAATGTGATTAGCCCACACTCACTATTGGAGTCTGATACAGTGCTTAGGGGCTCGTGTCAGCTGCAATTCCACTCTATTGGCGTGATCAGTTGGTTAAATGGGAAAGGGGCCAAACGGAACAGCGAAGGCAACATGTGAACTTTAAAGAACATTATACACCTGTAATTTTAGAGATAGAAAAACATCAATTTCCTATAATTATTCGAGTCAGAAGAAGCCACAGTGCCCTTACCGAGCCAAGCAGATTCCTTAGGCTACTTAAATAAATAAAAGGTGCTCACTGTTTTAGATAAAATTACATTAAGGTTGAAAGCAATGGCATGTAATGGTTATCCATGTGGTAACTGAAGGCTATGACAAACACGCTATTACCTACACAAGTATGGTTAAAAAAAACAGAAATTGATCGCTATTTTAAAGAGGGGATATTAATCAAAATGGACTTAATAGAGCTATTTATATTATATTATATATATATATATATATATATATATATATATATATATATATATATTGCAATGTTGTTCCCTTGACAAAAACATATGTGGGAGTTGTGTTTTTGTGGTATTTATGCCTATTTAAAAAAATATTGTAATCTTCCACAGCAACTATTTGAAGAGTCATTGGTCATGTGTTCCCCTCATTTCCCCCACCTCCTTCCTCAGGACAAACACCTTCTGATACTGGTGTGAATATCTGACAGCAGCTGCGGAGCCAGAGAGGCAACAGAGTTTGTTGTAATGGGGAGCGAGGGAGGAGAGTCTTAATTAAAGACAGAGTCGACTTGCAGCGCCTTTTGAAATGGAAACCAGGGGAAACTTCGAATTTGATGTTGTTTTACATCAATATCGCATTTTCTCACCAACAAAATTTAAGATAGTGATCAAAACATCTTTCAAATTATTACCAAAAAACTGTTTTTCACATCAGCAGGAGGAAGTTTGCTGAACACACGTGGCAGGGTGTAAACTGGATTTACTGTATTTTAAACAAATGGTTTGACTGCATAATATTTGAAGTTGTGAACATGCACATGTCTTGGCACAGAAAAATGTATGCAGCGGGAGAAATTCTGCTATGGCATTCACAACGCTTTTGATCACACTTCTCCTCTGATCGTTAGTTGGAGTTTCAGCAAAAATAGATCCGCGAAGCAGCAGGCAGTGAGCTTTTAATAGAGGCACCTTCCAGCTTAATCAAAGATGGTGGGGGAAATGAGAGTGCCATGGTGTAACATGGCTTTGATGGAAACACAGAAAGTACTGATGGAAGCAGTAGGTGATGGGAAATGAAGCCATCTTTCTAATATCAATCCATATGTGATCCATGTTTTACCAGAGAGAAGAGTCTAATCTGGACAATTCTTAGCTAGCGATCAGAAGAGAGTAGACATGACACTGTAAATGGACAAAGTTGAGTCTGAAGGGATGTAAATCTTGTGTTAAGCTGACACAACAATCAAGGTGAGTAGAGCTGCATTTCGTAATAACAGTTCAAAATGTAATCAAATAGTTTCTTCTTTGTGTAATCAAACTGCATTTTGCAATAATCTGCTGCATTGTGTAGCAATTTTCAAATTTTGCAGTAACCTATTATATTAATAAAATGCATGGCAACACTTTGACAGCACACACTATTAACGCATTTGTAATCACTTTACAAATCAATGTAATCATTTCTAAAACATTTACAAAGCTCATTGTTTGTTACTCATTAAAGGAATAGGCCACCATTTTTACATAGAAACCCCAGTTTGGCACTACATCTTTGCTGGGAGAGGCTAAATGCTAACAACATTTGTGTGACTGAGCGCACGCACAAAGACCAGACAGGTACGCATCAACTCACCTAAGCTAAGGTAAGAACATATCTTAGTAGGTAAAAACTGTGGCCTATTCCTTTAATAAGCAGCTAAATATGGATTATCTTTATTGTTCAGTCAATTAATAAGTTTAGACTCTAATATACAACATGCCAAAACCGTTTTCCTAAACTTAACCATTTCTGACTAGTCCTGTTAGAGAATAAACAATGGTGTCCAAGAGGACAACTAGATGAAAAATAGGAAGGAGAAGGAGAAGTTTATTTACCATCGGTCCGGGACCCGGAGACATGAACTCGAGACATTGCGCTAGTCCAACCAAGTCTGCCTATGCTTCTACAAAAGAGGGATAAATACCCTTTGTCAAGCGTCATACTGATATGCAAAACATTCAGTGCCTCAGGATAGGCGCCTGAGCACCACAGTCAAGGCTACGACAGGGATAGTACGACTGTACAGCATGACACAATATGATAAATAGTTGGTCCCTTTCGGCAGTTTGCCTGTTGTCTGTTTATCATCGTGTAACTTTATAGTTCAAGACTTATCCTCTAAGGCCTCCATCAGAGAGTGCAGAAAATCCACTCAATCCTCAATTATGTAAGAAGTGTGAATTAAACATAAGGTTACCACCTGGGAATCTGTGCACAAAGAGTGGACATGCACATAATAATCATACAATGTAACAAGCCCATCTGCAGGTGTACACTGGAGGGGCTTCGCACGCTGCACAACTGCTCCATTACTTTATTCTACATTGCAGGGCAGGTTTTAAAAAGGGGGCTCATCCTAAAAACTGTTATTCCAATTCTTACAGGATCTAACCCACAACAAATGCAACATCTTTGGAAATGTACATCTCCAGAAGAGTATAGCTGCAGGTGAAGAATGAGCTGAGAAATGCTGCCAAGTTGGTGACCCATGACTTTCCTATGAGCTTTATAGAGCATGGGGAGGCACTGATGTGGGAGTACAGCCTAAAACCAAAGACGGAGACAATTCTCTCCCTCCACTCCTTTCTCTTCTGCTGCTTCTGCTTTCTTGCTGCTGCGCGGCCTTTGTTAATCATCCTTGGTTAGTGGGGCATAGAGCGTGGTGTTAGGAGCTCTGGGGAGTATAGCGCCATGAAATACAAGTGCACACACAGGCATGCTGTCTTCATGTGCAGCTGCTGCGGCTTCAATCATCAAAACAAACATTTTATTTCATTTTCGTCACAACTTTTTTTTTAAGGATATCTATCAAATATTAATAGGACATGAAATGGGGACAAAATTTACAGATGATGTCAGCTACAGAGATGTGTGAAGAGATCCTGGCTGTAAACCATAGGACTCAGCTGTTCTTTGCTTGGATGCGTCTACTGATGTAACCTTTAGAACAGTCGTTGTTCCCAGATTAAAAACTTGGGACCAAACACAATCAGGACAGTCGTTACATGTGATTATCCCAGTGTCTGGTTATTGCAAATGAAGAGCAATGGGACCCCAACTTGTGGCCAGTGGGCAGCAGCAGCCGCAGCATTAGAGCCTGAATAATGGAGGATGTAATTAGCTCTATTCCTGCACGCAAAGTGCACTTAGTTTGAATGGCTCCAACAGGGCTATGGGCCATTATTGCCATCATTGTTGTTTCTACTGTCCCGAGAAAGTGGTGAAAGAATGGCCCAATATAGATGGTAAGACAGTGACAGTAAGTCGTAATAAATCTGTTCTAAGGTTTACAATAAAGTATATCAAAGATTATTGTTGAAAGTATTGCCAAAAGAAATTATTCCTGAGCCGCCTGATACCAAATCCTCACCAGGTTTAAACGGTCTAACAGTGATAATTAGTTGAATACATGTTAGGATAAATATCATGTTTAATTAATTTAAATAATTAAGAAAGTAGAGAAAAACATTCAACCAATCCGTTTTAGAATAACAGACTTCAACACACAGACAAAAACAGCACACAGTGGTTATCTGGAAATCAGGAGCGCTCTGTGTCCCAGGTGAAAGTAAACGTACCTGGTTTGACGGTCTTGATGCGGATGGGCTCTCTGAAGTGGCGGATGACTGCCAGCGTGTCCCGGTTTGTAAGTCCACTCACCGGGGTCCCGTTCACCTCCAGCAGCACGTCCCCGTAGTAGGGCAGCTTCCCGACGTGGCACACCAACACGTCCAGCTTCATCTGGCCCAGGTAAGGGAACTGTCCCACCTCTGCTCCCCCGAGAACCTCCACCACGGAGCCGAAGTCCCCCAGATTCCCCCATGACACCGCGCACTCCACTACTTTACTGGACCAGTGTTTCTTCTTCTTTAGTGTTCTAGACATGCTTACCTAATTCTGTGTTGATATTTATACCGCTTGAAATAGTCCACTGCTCACCCCTTTTCTGGTGTTAAACGCGAGGCAGTCCAATCAGCCCTCTTCTCTTCTCCTGCAAACCCGCAAAGGCGTTCATATCTTTGACGTTTGGGAGGCTGGTTTATGCCGTTAAGGTGTGCCAGCCCCTGGGGTTTACGCGCGCACCTTGGAGGATGCAATATTTCCAAACGATCCTTGCGCGTAATACGTTAGACGCATTTAAAGGCAGCTCTCCATGGCCACTGTAGAGGCACCGTCCCGCTGCCTATACCGTCTGTGCTCGACTGTTCCGATGTCAAGTTGTCAAAGCATGGTTCTGTTTTCTGTCTCATTCAGCGGCACGGTGCTGCATCTGGAGCCGTAGCAGCGCGTCAACGGCGGTAAATATCCTTTCTCACACAGAGGGAGTGCGGCCAGAGCAAGCGCGCGTGTCAGGAGTCCTGTCAGATCGGAGGCATCTGTGGAGCGAGTCTGACTCTGCCACAGGTCTGAACACACCTGGCAGCGCCAAAACAGAAGCGCCAATAGCTGAAACGCCCCTTATAATCTCGCAATTTCCCAGATACTCGTGTTAGCTCCATCCTCTGGACCGCAGCGGTATTAAATCAACAAGCAAGTAAAAAAAATCAAATTAAACATTACAAATGTACAATTTTAGAAGTCAAGAAACTTCAGAAAACTCTACGATACACTTAATTCCACATCATTACTGTTGTCTTACTAAGCCTAAACGAGTTATAGATAATCTACATAATTGCAACAGCTTTTATTTGTGACGAGATGGGAAAAATGTCACAGTGGAAAAATAGATGCAGGCTCACGGTTCAACACCGCCATCTACTGGTACATGCTAAAAATGGCACGAGAATATAATGACGTAAATATATGTTAAATGCTAACTACGCGTATTATTAATATAAAGTAATAAACACCTTTGAAAAAATTAGCAAAGTTTGCCGAAATACCAAGTGTAGGCTCACTTAAGTGAATTACTTCTTGGTAGTAGCCTATAGGCTACACAAGTGATATTATTCATAAAATAAAATAAAAACTAATGCTCTGACACCTTTGAAAAAGGGGAGACACAACAGGCAAACTCCGTGTTTTCAGATTTTGGGCCAAATTGGTCTCTGAACATATAAACTTTCACCTGGAAATAAAAGTTATACCTAATCTTCACAATAACATGTTTAAATATTGCACTGATTCAATGTTTCTCCATAGATTTGTATGGGAAATCTTAATTTCAAGGGCCATTTTCTCAAAAGGCATTTTTCTCTCATTGGGGCAACAACATCTCCACGTCAGTAGCTCCTACAGACTTCAAATTTTCCAGCCTTGGATTAAACAATATTGCGACGATTTTTTCAGAGGGATTTTTTTTAAATATTTAATTCCTAGCCTGATTAATTGAGTTTTTAATGTTAAAAAACAAGGCGATATTTTTATGTTTACAGATTTTTATTTTAAAACTGAACAAGATATCCAAAACCCTCAGAAAAAGTCTTTGTAACTAATATGTCAACAAAATAAAACCATCAATTTGAATCTGGCTCAATCCATTATTCAGATTTCGTCGCCGGAAAAATGCTAAATTTGGGGCATTTTTAGGCATAAAACACCTTATTTTTATATGAAAACATAAAATGACAAAAAACGTGCAATACATTTTTCTTCATATTTATGCCAGTAATCTACAGGAGAAGTTTCAAATGGATATCTTTTTTTAAATTCCCTTTTCACCTGCAGTGTCTCGCCTAGGTCTGTTGTTACTTTTGTTATAAGGTAAGATTGCAAGAGCACATAAGCCTCTGGCCAAAACACACAGAAACCTTGGTGCTTTGATTTGCAGCCGAATGTTACCACAACCAGGGTGATGCAAAACTGACATTTGGAAGTCACATAGTTCAAGTGATATAGGGTGCTATGACTGCTGCAGTGGGCGACAACTGTGTTTGACAATTCAGATGTGTTGACTTGAGTAAGAAGGTGGAGGCAGTTGATGTTTGTGTACATAGAGCTCCTGTAGATTCATATAGGAAACGTTTTGTTCTCAGAAATGTGGAGCATTACAATTGTGTGCTCAAATGCAAAGCACTAGACACTGTGCTGAATACTGAATATTTCATCATGTTCTGGAAGATGACTAACAATACTGGGTGTTTTTGACGGGTAGCAAGGAAAGGAGATGAGAAGTGGGCCACATTGAGGCGGTGCAAAACATACTTTACCTTGTAGTTGTGCATTTGAAGCATTTTGAAAGATTAAACCAAGACAATGGTTTTGAGGTCCAAAGGAACAGTGCTGCCTCTAAGAGATTTTCCTCGAGGTGGTTATCACTCTCACCTTACAAGCACTCACAAGCCATAAGGATCTTTTAGGAAACAGAGGCAGCCAAAAATAACCCCAACACAGCACCTACTTAAGCCAGTTTCGTATGCATCTTGTATTAGAAACAATTTATTGTCATATTGAGAGGAGCCTGTATAGGTACATAAAGGATTGATTTCATGTCTCAGTAGAAATCAGTGCGTCATTGGCCCACATCTTCCACAAAAGGCACACACACACACGTATAATTTAGGATTTAGGTTTATTGTTGGAGTAATGCTTATATAACAAAAAGGCTCTTGCCATGCTGTACACAGAATGTACACGTAAAAAAAGTAAACTACATGGTAAAAAGCAGCATTGGGAATTGTCATAAAGCTACTTTGGTAAGGCAGGACACAGGGCTCTCTGTGGCAATGCATACGAATAATGTACAGTCTATGCAAAAAGAAGAAAAAAAACATCAGAGATTTCATGTCTGAGTAGGGGACCAAAAAAGCGCTTTAAATGTTTGAGATTTCAACTAAAATTGACTTAGTACCACAGATCTGTACCATTAGTCATATTGACACTAGAAAATGACTATATACCTGTTTGAATTTCACTATAACAATTAACAGTAAATGTGTTTTTGCAAAATGGTGATCAAAAAACAAATTACTATCCAATCAAAATTGGAAGACCTTATTGCCTGATGCAACAGAATTCTCAATAGGTCTCAAGTGCAACTATAACAGGAATTCTAGTATCTAAAACAAACATAGACGGACTTCTGTTTGAAGCATTTCATTTAAGGCGGTGCAGAACTGTACTCATTCAATTACAGGTTCTTAGCCATAATTCATGATTCAGGTCAATATTTTGTTGCTTTACAGCAAAGGCTTGCATTAAGGACACTCTTTTACTGCAGCTTAATCGGTTGAGCTCAGTAAAATGGCCCGCTAAACTAGTTTTACTACTGTACTTCTATGTACATACAGTATAATAATGCAATACATTCTCATTTTCACAGTGCAAAGTGAAAACCTTGATATTACAATAAAGGATAACATCTGATAACAAAAAATGTTGGCATAAAAAAGGCACATGCACTGCTAACTCCCAAATTAAGTGCTTCCTATCAGTGCGCAGAGCAGAAAAAATGGAATGACCGCTGATAAATCTGATAAAGAATGCTTGTTGAAAAGGTGTCATTGAAAACCATTACAGTACAGGCAGCAAATGATTGTCTTATGTGCAAATAAATGTATGATCTGAAACACTTAAAAATTTACTTTACAGACAAATTATCAACACATATACACTATATAGAGGGTTTTATATATGATTTTCTATATACACCACAGTTTAGTGTGACTGTCTCTTGCATAATATCCGTTTTAGTTCCAAAGGGCAGCAGAGGAAGTGTGGGTCAAAAGGTTGAAAGTCATTCATTAGAAACTGCTGGTCATGGACATACCCGATGCTGCCCAGAAGAGGAGGCTGTGTTTCATTTCAAAAATCCTGTTCAAGTCATGAAGAGAGCTCCAATTAAGTACCTGTGATATCTAGGAAGGCTTCTCCACTGAAGTGGGGAAAGAATGAAGAGCATTTGAACATATTCATGTCTTGTTTTAAACCAAGGCAGAATCCATGGCTGAAGAACATACATTCACATGTTCTCCAAAGAGAACAGGAGTGTTTGAGGTTTGAGAAAAGAGTCAAGTAGAAGTGGAGTGCCACAGAGACTGTCCAGCTCAACGCAGGAGTCCGTTCAGCGTGAGGTGCTGTTTCAGTCATAGAGGAATGTAAACATTCAAGAGTATCTTTGGCAGAATGTAAAAGTCTTTGGAGGTAGTGTATAAAGAACAGGCACGGGACCTATGTAGGAGTGAGGTGCTCTGAGAGGTTAGTCCTATTAGAGGCACTTCTGTGCTCCTGTGCACTTTCACCGTGTTCCACAGTCCCATCCATAGAGGAAGACAGAGGTTCCCCGTGTATGGTCACTGGGATGTGGGACAGAACTGTCTGGGGTTTTAATGGTAGGTCTTCCCCCTCATTCCACATAGATCCTTTCAGGAAATCTGTACATACAACAAATTAATTGTCACTTCAAGCCGTATTTTCTTTAAAAAACAAACAAAAAAAACCCACTTTATTTTTCCCCAAAAGGGGCAAATTAAAAGGAATATAATCACACACATAAAGCACATGCTTAAAAAGTAATAAAGTTATCCATCTTGTGCAATACACGATTTTATACTTCTATATCAAATGAAAATAGCGAGTCTTACCATTAGTGCTGTGAACTGGAGCAGTGTGGTTATTCAAGCTTTTATTATTTGAGGAGAGAAAGCCTGAGCTGTACTGGTTACTAATGAAGTTTTCCAGCACAGAGTCATTGTGTTGAGCACGCCCAGTGAAACCAGTTTTGTGGCTTTTGTCCACAGCGTCGTCCTCCCCCAAATAGGCGTACTGGCAATACTCTCGAGTGCGGGA
The DNA here is from genome assembly GCA_007210695.1 of Neogobius melanostomus. Classification (NCBI taxonomy): domain Eukaryota; kingdom Metazoa; phylum Chordata; class Actinopteri; order Gobiiformes; family Gobiidae; genus Neogobius; species Neogobius melanostomus. The sequence continues at coordinate 1,332,493 of VHKM01000073.1, read as the reverse complement.
ATAAATGTTAGCGTTATCATAGCAGTCCGAACAGATGACCAGCGGACCTGTCCCTGCTGTAGAAAAACATCAAAAGTGTAATATAGGAGCCACTTTATTTCAGTTCAGTTGGATGATTATATTAACACAGAGGGTCATGACAAAGCAGTTGTAATGAAAAAACATTGACCTGTCTGAACTCCGGTTAGCCCCTCGTGGGCTTCTCCTGGATGAAAGCTGCTCCGTCCATTGAACAAAGAGCCAATTCTGCAGTGCAAGATATTGTTGCCCTCCACTTCCACTTCACTGCCTGTGTCTCCATAACATACACCTAGGATGTGCACCATTATTAAGGAGGGGATTAAAAATTATGTAAAAATAATGGGTACACATATTTTTTCCATTTTCAGAGAGGAGCGTACCCACCGTCAGTTCCCTTGTGGACATATCCATTGGAGAGAGGAGGCATGAGCTGCTGATGGCTGCCTGCTTCAGAGTTGCTGTATCCCTCCGGGGGCTCAGACAGAGTGCCCTGAGAGGACAGATAGCTGGGGATGTCCGCAGGCAAATTTATCTCGTCTAAAAGTAAAGCACATTTCATTTCAGTTATGCGCGAAATTAATATCTTTGCACAATACATCTTAAGAGACGAGCATAAAGGCTAAATTCTTCAATGAAGATTCTTTATGGAAAATTTAGATAATTGGAACATGACGGTTTAATTCTAGTATAGGTGATAGTTTCCCAATGACTACAGAAGGTCAATCTTTTGTCTCACATAGTAACTGGTGGCAATGGTCAACAGCTAGGTCTAGTTCAAGTTTTTGTTTTGTGTTTTTTAATAATTGTCTTTGTAAATAGTTATAGCCGCATACTATATAGCAATAGTAGTTTTGTAAATCAAAAAGTCTTCTCATACTGTAGGACATCATGTACCTGTGTTAGTGATGCTGTAGTCCTCATTCTTGCGGCGCATGTGATAAATGACAATGACCCAGACCAGCGATGTCCCCACCACACAGCACACCACAACTATGACCACGATGCCCACAGTGGTCCACCCATCCTGGTCGTACGCCACTCCAGTCTCACAGTTTGGTGATGGAGAAACACTCAAGAAAATGTGGCCTCGCTCGGTGCCTAAAGTATTAGACATAATGCATGTGTACTTTCCAGCATCAGTAGGGCCGGCATCCACGATAATGAGGAGTTGGTTTGGCAGCAGCAAAGAAGTGGCGTTCTGTCAACACCAGTGGTCCGTCATCTTTGGTCCAGTTAAGGCGCGGGGCGGGGCTTCCTCCTGCTATACACTGAAGAACAGCAGTTTCTCCTCGAGCTACTGTTCGGTCTTCAAGCGGTCGCATGAAAGAGGGAGTTTCTGCAAACAAAGAAGTCAATTTCAGACACTATCAGTAGCATTCATTTAAGATTGAATGTGCTAATTTTCAAAGTTTAAATAAGTAATACGTGCAAAAAGTAAAGACTTGACAATATTGTGTGTACAGATTAGTGACTTACCTAGAACAGTAAGTGTGGCATTAGCCGACAAGCTTCCTGCTGCATTCTGAGCAGTGCAACTATAAACGCCCATGTCCTCAGTCTTAACGTTTGCAATGAAGAAGATGTCGTCATCGGGCATCACATGCATCCTGCGCTCTCGAGCGGCTGGGAAGTCTGTGCCCCCATCTTTGCGCCAAGCAATCTGTGGTGATGGATGGCCTTCTGCAGCACACTCCAGCCTGGCCATTGTCCCCGTCCTGATTGTCAGGTCCATGGGAGTTTTAAGGAAAGATGGCATTTCTGCAGGGCAAGAGAGAGAGACAGAGAGAGAGAGAGAGAGAGAGTCAGTTGAAGGCCTCCCTACAAATATCCATGCTGCTCATGAATAATGATTTTCTACGTGAACTGAAAGTGTTTCAACTACTTTGGAATTTCCCAGTTTCTTAACCTGCATAGAATAAAATGTCTATATTGAAGTAAAGAGCATCTGTTCATTTGTCAAACTCCAAAGTATATTTAAACAAAACAAACTGATATTTCTGCAAGAACACTTGCCATTGACGGTGAGCTTGGCCCGGTTGGAGTAGTTGGATCCAAAGTGATTAGAGACCACACACTGGTACCGGCCTTCGTCTGTGAAGTTGACGTTGAGCAGGTGGAGCACTGTGGTGTAGATAAGCTCAGTGTCCTGGTAGCGGGCGTAGTTTTGCACTTCGGCGTCATACAGAACCTCACCATCCTTCCTCCAGGCTGTGGTCATCGGAGAATCACTACTGCTGGAGGCAACGCAGCTCAGAGTAACATTGTTCCCTCGTAATGCCACAGATGTCTCTGGATGCACCGTGATGTGAGGCTTTGGGAAATCATCTACAGATGTGACAATTCAAGAGTTATAATCCATACAGAGGAGCAAATATTTATCCAAATCATCTTTATAGAAGAACTAACCACAAACAAAATGATCTGGACTTATGTCGAGGACGCTTTGACCCAGTAAAGTGGCAGGATGCGCGCATACGGCAGACACAGATTGTTGGAAAGGTTTGTCCGTCAGCCAGGAGGCGAGCCATTGCATGTGACAGTCACATAACAAACTGCTAGTGTTCAGAATGCTAAAAAAACATGTCAAGCATGTCAAGGATTAGAGAGATGTGTTTGTATTTGCACAAATTAACAGATAACAGTGCTAACTGTATATAGATAAGAGTTTTTAACTTACAACATTTTGAGCTTGACGTGGGAAAGAGCTTCAGGGTGTATTGACATTATTTCATTCTTGCTCAAATCCCTGATGAGGGAAAGGGTGGTGGTTTTTAATAGAACACTTAAATGTCATGTCAAGTTTAAACTGGTTGGTGACTCACAGGTACTCAAGTTCCTCGGGCCCTCAAAAGCCTTTTTGGTGATAGATTTGATTTTGTTCCTCTGGAGTATTCTGAAAATCAAAATATGACATAACATTTTCATATTCTTTGAGGATTAGTATACAGATAAAAACAAGTCATAACAATGTACTACACAGCGGGGTTATCTACTAATCAAACTTGCTTACAGGGTATTGAGTTTCTTCATTCCCTCAAATACACCGATTGAGTCTTCTATGGCCCAGGAAATTTCATTATTGCGGATATCTCTGAAAAGGACAAAGCAGCAAAAGACTTTTACCAACACAAAGCACTAAAATCCCATACAGTTGTCAATACTTTTAACACTCAGTAACAAGAGTGTTACTGAGTAACACTCTTACTGATCCTGTATTTAAGATTGACGGCCAAGTTCGCTCAGTTGTAAGGTCTAGCTTCTTCCATCTGAGGCAGTTGGCCAAGGTGAAGCATTTTCTGTCACGTGAGCACTTTGAAACTGTCATCCATGCCTTCATCACTACCTGGCTGGATTACTGTAATGCACTTTATTTTGGGGCGAGTCAGTCCTGTATTTCCCGTCTGCAGCTTGTTCAAAATGCAGCTGCACGTCTTTTAACTGGCACACGGAAATTTGAACACATCACTCCAATTTGTCTTCTCTTCACTGGCTGCCTGTGCACTTTAGGATGCATATTAAATTGCTTTTGTTTGTTTTTAAATGCTTAAATGGTGCTGCCCCTTTGTACCTCTCTGAGCTCCTCAAACCCTACTCTCCTTCTCGGTCTCTTCGGTCGGCTGACCAGCTCCTCCTAAGCCTCCCAAGGACAAATTGGAAGCTCAGAGGGGACCGGGCTTTTGCAGTGGCAGCACCAAAGTTATGGAATGAGTTGCCTTTATGTATAAGACAGGCACCTTCTGTACCTGTTTTTAAATCTCTTCTTAAAACGTGGCTTTTTAAGTTCGCGTTTGGTACATCCTAAGAAGTTGACATTTTAAAATTAGCTTTTAGTGTAATTTTAACTGTTTTATATACGTTTTATATATTTTAATGTATTTGCATTTTGTAGCACTTTGGTCAACCTGGTTGTTTTTAAAGTGCGTTATAAATAAAGTTGCAGTTGCAGTTGCAGTTGCAAGACTAACAACGTGAGATGCCCCTGATGCACAGCGTGATTCAGTTCACTGCCCTTTTTGGTTGGCTACGGCACCTTAATTGGTCCTGTGCAGCACTGGGACAGTGAATGGCTCCACCGGAAACCCAAAAAGGGCCTTGTGTTTACAGGCTGGGTCATGGGATCTTTTGTTTCCCCTTCTCTCATGCCTGACCACCCCTCAAAGAACTTGGCACTGTTTAATTTCTTTCTCTCATGAGGCCATCCAGATTAATGTGCCAATCTCCCCAGTACCATCCCCTTCTGTAGTAATAAAAGTGTCATTAAATGGTGAGACTTCCACATAATGAGTTGCAATACTCGTTGCACTTTTCGTAGATAAGATAAGGTAGGAAAAAGTAGACGGCCATTTATGCCAACTAAATGGGCATAAATGGGCGTCAACAAAGGACTGAGGCAGAACTGGCAGTCAATAAAAAGAAACATCCAGTACCAACTGCAGAAAACAAGCCTTGGGAAAAAAAAGAAAGTGCCGACCTCAAAACAAGTCATAACTTGATTATATTAGAAAACCTTGTTGGACCTAACACAAGAGCAGCCAATACTTAACCACCATAGGCATTAGCAGGGGCGGAGGACTCACAGAGTTCGCACACTTCTGAGGCTTGCAAAGACGCCTTCTCCCAAGTGACTGATGGAATTATCCCCAAGGTTAAGGCTCTCCAGCAGACCCAGTCCGATGAAGACGGTCTCCTCCAGTCTGGTTATGTAGTTGAAAGAGAGATCTCTGTACAGGACACATTTAGAATTCATATCAGGTTTCATTTGCCACAAATGTATCACACTAAATGCAGCGGTGACAAGTAGCTGTTAAAAATGCTTAGTAGTTAAAATGCACAAAAAAACAAAACGTACAGTTCTTCCAGATTTTGGCAAAACTCCCAAGCATCTGACCGAATGATGTTTATGGCATTCTGGCTGATCCCCAGGACACGCAGCATACGCAACCCATACAGCCAACCTTTATTGACCTCTGTTAAATTATTGTGCTCCAGTTCTCTGCAACAGGGAAAATATACATAAAAATAGAAAAATGGCTTTAGACAGAGTGGTTATACCTTCACTCTCTAAAGAGAGCCTCCCAAAGAAATAGGCCACACACACTCTGATTTATTGTTAAACTACATTATTACACAATTTTACAAGATTTCGTTTTGTTTCAATAAGCTTCTGTAATTTCACAAGGTTTCTTTCCAACTAGTGTTGCATTAGCTTTTTCACGAAGATCTACCACAGATGGGACAACTGTGCCAAGCCTTGTCCACCACATCCTAAAGCTAATGTCTACGCTGAGTTTGTGGTGGTCAATCTATGAGTGAAAATGACATCTAATGCTCCCTGATTCACTCTTTAGTAATTTGAGCCAGATGAGTCCTGGCATTACCATCTTGGAGTATGCTCGTACCACACAATGATGGTAAACCTAGGTTTGACCAACTGCAGAAAGCCCAGATCAAAACAAATCTAAGCAGCGGCTTGGCTGTCTATTCGCCATGTTTATTTTCTGTTATTCACTTACAGTTCCTCGATGTTGTTAAGACCAAAAAAGGCTCCATCCATCAATTTAGTGATGCCATTTCTTTGCAGTTTCAGAGACTTCAACGAGTCCATGCCTTTAAATGTCAAGCTGTCAACAACCTTGATTTTGTTGCGCTTCATTTCACTAAAGAGAGACATAAATCAAGTTAAAGCACTATCAGCTGCTCACACATTTTTGGTGTGTTCAGCTTTGCACTAAAATTATGCACAGCTTACAGAAACTGAAGTTGTGGAAGCTTGAAGACTTTGGAAGGCAGTGTCACTAATCTGTTCCTGTTAAGCTTCAATACCAGCAGAGAACTGGAGATGTTTTCAAAGCAGCCAGCCTCCAGAATACTGATCCTGTTATTACTCAAGTTCCTATAAGACAGAACAAACATCAGGCAAAAAAATTGAAAGCAACGTTGATGAACGTTTATCAAAGAAAATGTTTTCTTTTATATTAGAAAAAAAGCTTCTGATGTCTGATGACATAATGACATAATGAACCAAAACTTTAAAAAAAAATACTCACAAATATTTGAGTTGCATGGAGGGGAAAGATCCGACTTTGAGTTCAGATATGGAGTTCGACGTGAGGTCCAGAGACTCCAAGGAGACATAGGGCTGCAGTTGATGCATCGACACCTCTGAGATGCGATTATGGATTCTGAAACAAAACAATATAAAAGCAGCATAATAATAACTCATGTTCGTAAAAGGTAATTATGCATATAATTAGACACACTTATACTTACAGTGATAATGATGTAATGTTAGGAGAAATGTCACCAAGAGAAGGCAACAATGTGAGTTCATTGTGATTCAAGGAGCTGTATGAAAAACAAAAACAAACATGAATTTAGTAAAACACATAAGATGCATGATTAACATTACTAATAAACTATATAGGCAAAATGCTTCAGGGCATGGTTTAAGCTCAAAGTATTTTGGACGTTTAGAAAAAAAAGGAGTCCAAGCGTAAGTGAAATGTACTCACACTTGGGTCACCTCGGCTGGCACATCAAGAGGAGCCGACGACAGCCTTTTCCGGTTGCATTCCATGACACGCATGTCGTCTAGTCCAGTTAAACATGTGCATGGACTGGGACAAGGTTCTGCTGAACTGTCGCTAAAACTTAAAACCACCAATAATAGGTTCAAAAGAATAGGCCAATCTTCCGCCATTTTAAACAACAAAAAAACCTACGGGGAGAGCTACGTGGCTAGCTCGCTAACAATTACAAATGCTCCAGAAGGAAGGTTTTGTCGTCATCTCGGCCACACGCGAAAATGCTTTAGGAGTAGAGCCCTATCATATCCTACAGTAATAATGGACTTGTTTCAAACTTGACATGCCAGCACGATCTCTGTTGTTCTTCGCTGAGCTCCAATTCCTTCCGCTCCAATCTGGAAACACTCCCAGCTTCCAGGGCTGCTAGTCCAGCTAGCTCACCGTGGAAGTGATTTTACACATTTTCTGTCCAAATCGGGGTAATTTACCTCCCCATGTCGGAAAATACAGATTCTCCGTATCCAAACGATAAGTCACCGTTGTTGTATCCCGGTTCTAACCACAGAATAGTTCATAATTCTTCATGTTTCAGATCGGAGAACAACAAAGCCCAGGTTAGTGACACTGGATATGCTAAGTCCCGCCCACACTGCATTTCATTGGTCCGTCATATAGTCAAACAGTGCACGGTTCTCATTGGCTCCGTACTTCTTTGATTTATGGAAAACTTTCAGCGGTCACGTCGATCCATCTCATGATCCATCTGTAACATCTGTGGGTTGTTAATGTAAAATCATCACGGATGTACCTGCCAATTGCTGTTTTGGTCTAGGAAAAAGATGTAGGCAAAGTTTTGTTTTTGTTTTTTCTCTCTCTTTCTCTATAGATTTGTTGTTTTGTTTGTTGTATGTTTGTTTTGTTAACTGGACCTCGTGTCTGCAATAAAGGTTTGATGATGATGAAATGTAGCTTTTTTTTAGTTAGCTTACTTAACATTTTATTTCAATCTTATCCAGAACTGCTTTGCAGCCACTCACAACCATTGACAGTATACTGTCAACGCTCACAACACGAGCCAAATATGGCCAATAAAGGCGTGTCCAAGTCAGAATCTCTGCTCCCATAGGACAGAATGCATACATAAGATGAAAGGCTCTTCTTTCACCTCTCTGGAATCATGATAATAGGCAGTCTATCAACATTTCACCAGTCACCACTCCCTTTCCAGACGCCGTGGCAGCATTATGTTACAGCCGGTTGTTAACACGGCCTTGCCGCCTAAGCTTTTGAGGCTGAAGGAGGATTTCTTCTCACAATATTATCGGACATGTCGTCTGGACGTCGGGAAACCTCAAAGTGTCCTGCATATACTTCGCACTACTTTAAAGGCAGATCTAAACAGGTACGTCAAATATCTTATTCCAAGAAAAGGAAAGGTAGCCTAAATCAAAAGTTGGTCCAGATTAAATGCAATTAATCATGCAAAAGAAGCTGCCGCGTCTGCAGTTTGTAGGTTAAAAAGCAAATTGACAGTCTTACCTTTCTGTACTGACCAAGAGGCGCTGACCAATCACTGCGCAGAAAACGACACCTGAGGCTGGTCCAGTCTTCTCAGGGCGAAGTGGGTGGGGGCTGCTGTCTATTCCGATTCCTACGGGTATTTATTACGGAGTCGTTGCGCCGTTGAGTCAGAAGATTACAGCATTATGTCCCTAAAACGCACACTGAGAGTAAACTTTGGAAGAACTACAAACATCTTATATGTGGTCGGCACCGAGTTAGTGGCGAACCTGAACAGGTAGGCTTTAATGACCCTCACGGTGGGGGATCCTCCCTTTACTCGCCTAGGCAGCCGTCAAACGTGCAGTAGCTATGGTCTGCAACCAAAAACAGCCTGGGTCCATGTAATGTTATTGGAGCTTTTAATCTTACAAGCAACAAGGAGACGTACAGCAAGTGAAAGCTTCAACAAAGCGACCTTTCTATTGTTTGACCAGCATGTGGGTTTGATGCCATTTGCTGATGGCAGTCGCAGCTTCTTGTTCTTGTACACTTGAACAAAGGGAATGTGTTTTCACAGTAGCGTGATGGGCCATTATTCTGCCAAATGCTCTTGCAAGTGACCAACTGTATTGTTCATTTTGTAACCTTTAGTTTAGGCTGCATCAGCAAGGCTGGAAAAGTCAATTACAAAGCTACTGCTCTTAGAACTACTGTTTGCAGATGCACCCATTGTGTTTACTCTACAATTATTGAGATACTTAAATACACAGGTGTGTTTATCCAGCTCTTTGTATTATCAACTTGTGATCTGCCTGCAGGAGTGCACCTCCCACAACCAAATACTTCTCCGTGAAATGCACAGACAAAGTTCGGTACATCATCAGTCCTCAGGCCAAGGCGACCTCTCATCTTACCCCGTGCTCTTACGGACGACTCTGTCATACTCATCACTCTGAAGGAAGCCAGTGATCATGAGAATGACAATAAGGTATATTAAATCATGTACGCTTGTCCTGTTATTACACATTATCTAATCTTTTATTTTGTTTAGCTTTCAGTCTGGTATTATGGTAGCGACAAAAAGTCTTGGACAAAGCAGTCTTGCACCTGACAGCAGTCGGTACGATCACAAAAACATGGATATTAAGTATTGGCTTGATTTATAAACAACTAATACTGTTATGCAGAAATCTCTCTGGATGTGGATGCTGACAGAGATGGGGTAGTTGAGGTGAACAACCCTAATAAGGTGCGTTATGAACTAATGCATTATGTTTTATTTATTATATATAAATGAATCTATGTATACCTAAATACACAACAGGGTACCTGGAAATGGGGTCCTAAAGGTCACGGAGCCATTTTACTGGTTAACTGTGATTCTGAGTCTCTTATGAGGAAGAAGGTAGACGGTGAAAGAGAACATGTCTATATGAAATCAGGTACATCTATAGATTTCACATTTGCAGACAGTACAAGTTCAGATCACCTAAATGCATTAGCCAGTTATATCCGAATAGCCAATTTTGTTACACTTCAAGTATGCTTCATAATTCTCATACAAAATTGTTGCATGTAAATGAAGTCACACACAAGTTTCTTTGCAGATATTAAGGATATGTCTCTAATGGTGCTACGGACTAAAGGTCCAGCAGAGCTCCCAGAGGGCTACAAACTTGTCCTGCACATCAGCCAAAGTGATGCAGAGAGAATCAGAGTTTTCATATGGAGTGGTCAGGGACTACATGTTAAATCAGTATATTCTTCACTGTTTACCGTCTGTGTAATTATTATGTTTTACTGTTAGGAGCGAGCTTTCCTCAAGTGCTCTCCAGTGCATCCCTTAGTAAGGAAATCCCTTACATGGGCAATGATGCAGAGATAAAGTTTTATGTGGAGGGTGTAGAATTTCCTGACAAAGATTTCAATGGATTGATCCACATCCACCTCAGTTTGTTGGAACCGATTCGTGAAGTAAGGCACTTAATCTCATGCAACATGTTTTCTCTGTGAATACTGAACATGTCTGAACAGGCAAATGCGGGTTTACAGGGCATTCCTGAGACACCAATCTTTACTGACACAGTGGTGTTCAGAATGGCACCATGGATCATGACACCCAACACCCTCAGGCCATTAGAGGTGTTTGTGTGCAGGTGAGTGCTGAATTAGTTATGGCAAATAATACCAATGTCACAATACGAAGAAGCTACACCTTCAACTTGACTGTTTCAACAAATTTGGGCCAAAGGTTTTTAGTATCCTTTGTATTCCTTCCGTCAGCACAGGTGACAATGACCAATTCCTCAAAGACATGAGGAGTCTCGTGGAGCGCAGTGGATATAAGCTGAAAATTTGCTCTGAGGATTTAAACCGTGGAGATCGCTGGATTCAGGTACAAAACATGTTGCTAGTTATTACTTGAAAAAGGCGAAAAAGCTGTGAACACTTTATTTTGTAGGATGAGGTGGAGTTTGGCTACATCGATTCTCCACATCACTCATTTCCAGTTGTTTTAGACTCTCCCCGAAATGGAGAGCTACGTGACTTTCCGTTTGACGAGCTTCTGGTGAGGGAAATATGAATAAACGTTAATTACTAATACATATTTGTGGCTGTCTAATAAATGTATTCATGCCCCAGGGCCCAGATTTTGGTTATGTGACAAGAGAGCCACACCGAAAAGATGTAAGTACCATGGACTCTTTTGGTAATCTGGAGGTCAGTCCTCCTGTTACTGTGAATGGAAAGGACTACCCCCTGGGACGAATCATCATAGGAGTGGCTTTCCCCACGTAAGCAATACTTTAAACAGGCTGTATTTGTTACACATCCCTAGATGCAGAGTGCTCCATATCTTTATTACTTGTTGTTATAAATGTTTTACCTGCTGTGGTGGTAAATGTGACTATATTCTTTTTGATTTTTGTCAATATGAAGAACCGCTTCTGGAAGAAATATGACAAAAGTTGTTCAGGACTTCCTGTGGGCACAGACCGTTCAAGAACCTATTGCTTTATATTCTGACTGGCTGGAAGTGGGCCACGTGGATGAGTTCATGACATTTGTTCCTGCTGAGGACAGAAAGGTGAACATTCATTGCATTGCTATTGGATATATATTAAAGTTAATTAAAGTAAAGGACGAAGAAGGAAAAATTAATCTTGAATTTATGACAGGGTTTCAGATTGCTCCTTGCTAGTCCAGATGCAGGCTACGCATTATTTAAAAAACTGCAGAATGATGGATATGGAGAAGCTAAACTGTTTGAGGGTATGTCTGTTCATGTATTGTCCTATTTTGATTATTTCAGCATACTGTATATTAGTATTTGTAATAACATGTAATGATATGTAAAAGATATTAAAGTCAAAGAGCCAATAACAGTGAACGAGATACTTGCTGATGAAAACCTGCAGGATGAAAATAACTATGTTCAGGTAAGAGCTGCATTATAAATCGGTTTTGATTAAGTTCAGTGTTTATATGCCATGGGACAAGTCCTGACCCTGGCTCTGCCCTAGAACTGCATCGACTGGAACAGAGATGTTCTGAAGAAGGAGCTGGGTCTGGATGATGAAGACATCATTGATCTGCCCATTCTGTTTAAGTTGGTGAAGGATGGTTGTACGTACAGAGCCCTGGCCTATTACCCAGACATGGTATGTTTTAATACACCTTTAACAAATTGCCTCTTTTTTTTAACCAAATATGTACTTTTTCCTCTGCTTAAGAAAAAACCTAATTTTCCATAACTGGATGTCTTTCCAGGTGAACATGATTGTCCTGGGGAAAAATCTGGGCATCCCAAAGCCTTTTGGCCCAAGGTGAATGGGCGCTGCGCTCTGGAGCAGGAGATGGTCTCTCTGATGGGGAAGCTGGGCCTAACCTGCACTTTCATCGATGATTTCGCCTCATACCACTTAAAACTGGGAGAGCTCCACTGTGGCTCCAATGTCCGCCGGGCGCCATCTGAGTTCAAATGGTGGAACATGGAGATGTGAGCTGAGCTCTTCAGTTACTGTTCAATTTATCGAATAACCATTGTCATTGGGTGTTTGTGGGCTTGAGTTATTTAAAAAAAATACTGTATGCTATCTTCATGAATGAAAATACTACCTTTCACTCTTGTAAGGTTAATATTGGACAATAAACAGACTACTATTTGAGTGTAATATTTATCTTTGGAGTCTTGCCATAACAACTGTCTAGTGTGCAGGTACAGCAAGAAATATACATTTTGGATGAACTCCCATAATTGGGAGAGATGCAAAGTTCAATATTACTATTTTAGTTCAAATGGTGTGGGGGAAAAGCTTTCTGTAGCTTAATTTATAGAAAATAAGAATACTGAAGCAATAGTAGGCTATTGCAACAACACATTTGCATGATGTGGCTATGCTAGTTCCTCTCACCTGAAGCTGTGAGCGCCAGTACTTCTGGTCTATATTCATTTCCTATGGAGATTAGACAGACTGGTTGCCTCGCTTATCATCACCGAGTACGGAGTGAATGAATAATGCACCAAATTGTAAAAACGACTTTGAGCGTCTGGAAAAGCGCTATATAAGACTAATGCATTATTATTATTATTATTATTATTATTATTATTAAATATGATTATTTGATTAGGTCTAGACTAATCTTAATGGAAATTAATACGGACAGTACTGGTGCCCACAACTTCAGCTCAGAGCGTGTACACACTGAGCCGAAACCAAAGTTCTAATTCAACATTATATTATGATTAGAACTCTGTTTATTCAACTTGCGTTTTTAGTACCACAAGTTATAGGACTAATCTCATGTTTTTTATTAAATCTTTGAGCTTGCTTTATTTACAAACATTACATCTTTTGAACAAGGAGTTAAGCGAACTGTTTACAAGAAAAGAGATACAATCATTGAAACCAAGCACATAGAAGATTCTCTCCCAGTTTGGTCTAGTTAGGCGCCGGCAATACAATGCAAGCATGGTATTTTGCACCACAAGAGAGCGTAGTGAGTCCACTTAACGACCAGTTTGCGTCAGAGAAAATGTGATCCTTCAATGCAGTTAGAGATGAAACAGTACTGTTAAGTTTGAATTTTATGGCAAAGTATGTCCTATTATTGTTATTAACCACACATTAAAATAACGTTTAAATAAAAACTCTTGATATAATTTTACAAAAGGCAGGACATTTCACAAAATACAGAAATAATGACCAGAAAAGATTTGTACAAGTATTCCCATGTCCGCTTACTTTTTACATTCAAAACAAGCTCCTGAAAATGGTGTCACACGTGGCCCTCTTTGAACAGCAGCTCACGATCAGAAGAAAGGCCTCCTCAAGTCACAGTGTAATTCATATTTCCATTTCCACAGGTCAGAATTTTAAAATCATCAGAGAACGGTAGTGCTTATGTCACATATATACATTACACATAAAATACAAATAAAATAAAAGTTACAGTTGGCTATCAGCAATGTGCACTGAATCTGAGGAGCGAAGCTGGTTTTCATGTCGCACAGAAAAGCATGGCACCAGTGCACACAAGGTTTTTGGCAAGCAAGTTTTTCTTCTTTTTTTAACCATGCACCTGCACAGTACTGTTGTTCACACAGTACCTAGACTTTAAATTAACAAGCAGCGTGTGCAAGGATACTAAAAACAAGGAGCCTTATTCAGTTTTGACAATTAGCATAATCCAGTCTTTGTCTATGCTTTCCTCCTGTTTTATTATCAGTCCCCTCATGCAGTATTTTATATTTTTTCAGATTAAGACAAGATTCTACTTATTTACAGCTGTTTATTTACCTGAACAGAGGGAATTATCAACAGCATGTCTGTTAGAGTTTGCATAATGTTCAGAGGCAGGTAAGTACTTGGTTGCATTTATAAGTAACTTTTTGAAGTAGTTTTTTCATACAGTACAGTTTACTTCTAGAGTAATATTAAAATGAAGTATTTGTACTCTTGAGTAAAACCCTAAATCTTTAAGGCTAAAATCTTCATTTTGATGTGATAAAATATGTATTTTGTTTACTTAATTCTTCATGATAATGTTTTTTTTTCATATATTTTTATGTTATTTTCATTGGAAATATAACAATTTTCTCAAACTATTACTTCCAAACAGTTAGTACTCAAGTAACATTTTCTCCAAGTACTTTTTTACCCTCACTTGAGTAATTATTTGGGCCACTACTTACTTCTACCTGAGTAAAATTATTTCTGTTATTTTGTTCGTTATTATTTGTTATTCTTACTCTTGGCAACTTTACCCACCTCATATTTTGCTAAATTAATCAGATTTGGGTGGCATGGTGGCACAGGGGTTAGCTCTCTCTTGCCTCACAGGAAAACAAAGTTTTACATTTGTTTTCCTGGTGGAATATGTTCTTCTCCATATGTCTGTGTAGGTTTTCTCCAGCTGCACCGGTTTCTCATACCACTAAAACATGTATAATAGGGTCCCACAAAAAGAGATTCTGAAATCTCATTGGGAGATCCCGGGTTAAAAAGCTTGAGTAATTAAACAATTTAGTGTTAATAATTTAAAAACCCTTTCGACATGCAGTCCTGTTTTGGTGAATGAGGCCCTTGTTTGTGGCAACTTGAAACTCCACAAGGCACACAGCACATAGACATACGTAACAATAAACAATTTTCACTTATAGTTTGACTGAGACAGATGTTCGTTGTAGGAACACTAACACAAGTTTGCAGTAACTCTACAACTTAAAAAGCCACGGCAGAACACACTGACTAGATTTACATAAAAGAGTCAAGGTGCAACTACACCACATGTTTGAACAACTGGTTGTGAAATCAGAGGGATTTTTAACCTGACACAACAGTAGTAAGACTGTTCTCTCTTCTCACCCAATGACTGGACGGTACTGAAAAAGACTCACACATATTTGAGTTGCATGGAGGGGAAAGATCCGACTTTGAGTTCAGATATGGAGTTCGACGTGAGGTCCAGAGACTCCAAGGAGACATAGGGCTGCAGTTGATGCACCGACACCTCTGAGATGCAATTATGGATTCTGAAACAAAACAATATAAAAGCAGCATAATAATAACTCATGTTCGTAAAAGGTAATTATGCATATAATTAGACACACTTATACTTACAGTGATAATGATGTAATGTTAGGAGAAATGTCACCAAGAGAAGGCAACAATGTGAGTTCATTGTGATTCAAGGAGCTGTATGAAAAACAAAAAACAAACATGAATTTAGTAAAACACATAAGATGCATGATTAACATTACTAATAAACTATATAGGCAAAATGCTTCAGGGCATGGTTTAAGCTCAAAGTACGTTGGACGTTTAGAAAAAAAGGAGTCCAAGCGTAAGTGAAATGTACTCACACTTGGGTCACCTCGGCTGGCACATCAAGAGGAGCCGACGACAGCCTTTTCCGGTTGCATTCCATGACACGCATGTCGTCTAGTCCAGTTAAACATGTGCATGGACTGGGACAAGGCTCTGCTGAACTGTCGCTAAAACTTAAAACCACCAATAATAGGTTCAAAAGAATAGGCCAATCTTCCGCCATTTTAAACAACAACAAAAACCTACGGGGAGAGCTCATGGATCTAATATGGTCCCGAGGTCCATATATTACACACGCATATACTAACTAAAATAAACAGAAATGCAGAAATATGGCTACACCATGACTTTTTCCCCCCTTTCATCAAATGTTGCAGCTATTGTATGGAACATTATAGCAATAAACATGTAACATGGTAACAGTAACATTGCAGAATTGTTTCATTTTAATACAGTAAGGTCAGATGTCACATTTAAGTGTGGCTTATCACTGGCTCTTGGTAAGAAGGCTCCACCTTGGACTAAATGGCTTTTTCTGTGGCTTTTCACTGGCTCTTGGCAAGAAGGCTCCACCTTGGACTAATTCTGGCTTTTTCTGTGGCTTTTCACTGGCTGTTGGTAAGAAGGCTCCACCTTGGACTAAATGGCTTTTTCTGTGGCTTTTCACTGGCTCTTGGTAAGAAGGCTCCACCTTGGACTAAATGGCTTTTTCTGTGGCTTTTCACTGGCTCTTGGTAAGAAGGCTCCACCTTGGACTAATTGTGGCTTTTTCTGTGGCTTTTCACTGGCTCTTGGCAAGAAAGCTCCTTTACTGGACTAACTGGTTGTGTTTCAACTGGCCAACACTTGCATGCTCTACTTTGCATGCTCTACATTCAAACAGACAATGTGAGTGAAGTGTCTTGCCCAAGGTCTGCACCTGTGGGAACCGCAAGTTAAAGCACCAACCGGTCATTAGATGACCGGCTCTATCATCTGAACCACTGTCACCCAATAGTGAACATTAACCACCATTTAAAAAGGTCCTCTTTTCTGTTGTACTTAACTGACGTTATAATCTGGCACGTTTACATTTTTATCAAAACAGGCCACTCAAATTTGCATTGTAATAAATACAGTAATGCACCACAAACCTCGCGATCATTGCCGCCCAGGCTGTTGCAAGTGGCAGTTCTCGCGAGGCTATGTTCAGGCCGGAGAGAGCGTTTTGTATTTTTATTTGGTTAAATTACGGGATAATACTAAAATACGAGAAGACGGCGGGGGATAGGGGTGTGTGTGTGTCTGTATATGTGTGTGTGTAGCTCTACATATACTGTACATATACACACACACACACACACACATATATATATATATATATATATATATATAGTTTTAGTTTAGTTTTAGTTTATTTTCTTATTTGGTGTCTTGCACCTAAAAGGTGCCCAGCCCGCATGGGCTTATAAGACACAAAAATGCAGGCAGACAACAGAAAAACATTAACATTAAACAAAGAGTGTCCTCTTACGTTGAAGCCAAGCGCTCAACAAAAACGTAGACAAATAAAATGGCTTATACTTGAACAAATACTTAAGCCTCCATATAGCTACCATCATAATACTTAATTTCCGTTATTAATTGATAACATATCGTTGTTGATGCAGGCCCTTCAAAGCGCAACCATACTGTAAACTCAACCATAAGCCTGTAGTGTCGCTTGGCAGCGAAAGGGGGAGCTCTCGGACTGGCCTTCCACGAAAAACCCAGTTGAAGCCAATGACAGGCCATTTCAGGAGCCAAAAGCCTATTTTCGGGCTCGCCCTCTCTCAGCCGCGGACCTGTGTCTTCTCTCTCCTCTCTCTCTCCGCTGTAAACACACACCACGCTGTTTTTGCATGGTTCGAGCATGGGCTTCTGTTCTGAACACTGATTGGCTGCTCTTCCTGCCTGTCAGCGTCACTCTTTTCGGCTGCTGTTTAGCAAGTCCCGCCTTACTCGCACGGCCATTGGTTATTTTTAGCAGGCGGGACTAAATGCGAGCAGCGCCACATTCCGCTTTGGCTTGTGCCCGGGGCCGTTCGGCCTCGTAGAAGCGATAAAAACAAAGGGGTAAATATGGATTCAAACAAACTTCTGTGCCCTGAGATGAGGCGGACTTCAGACAGAATGGTGCCTGACAAACTACAATGACAGCACAAGTTCCAGAACATGCATTTACGGACATTAGCCTGTATAAGAATCACCTCTGTAACAAAGCTGCAGAAAAATCCATCTGTAAGAGTTCAGCTAAAACAGTCTGTCTGCTACAGGTAAGACTGAGCTTTCATTATTATGAAGATGGATGTTCACAAAGCTTATTATCTCTGCATTGGTCTGTCTTCATGAGTTGTTTATTTGAGCAGATCTGAGTGTTATTATTGAGGATAAATGATACAGTCCAGTGTTACAGTATATATTTCTGTTTCTATGTTTGCGTGTGTGTGTGTGTGTGTGTGTGTGTGTGTGTGTGTGTGTGTGTGTGTGTGTGTGTGTGTGTGTGTGTGCGTGCGTGCGTGCGTGCGTGCGTGCGTGTTGGGGGATCCTGTCCCAAATTTCAGGTCAACTCATCTGGTCACCCTAGTGACACTGGATATGCTAAGTCCCGCCCACACTGCATTTCATTGGTCCGTCATATAGTCAAACAGTGCACGGTTCTCATTGGCTCCTTACTTATATGATTTATGGAAAACTTTTAGCGGTCACGTCGATCCATCTGTAACATCTGTGGGTTGTTAATGTAAAATCATCACGGATGTACCCGCCAGTTGCTGTTTTGGTCTAGGAAAAAGATGTAGGCAAAGTTTTGTTTTTGTTTTTTTCTCTCTCTTTCTCTCTTATAGATTTGTTGTTTTGTTTGTTGTATATATATGTTTGTTTTGTTAACTGGACCTCGTGTCTGCAATAAAGGTTTGATGATAATGATGATGATGATGATGAAATGTAGCTTTTTTTTAGTTAGCTTACTTAACATTTTATTTCAATCTTATCCAGAACTGCTTTGCAGCCACTCACAACCATTGACAGTATACTGTCAACGCTCACAACACGAGCCAAATATGGCCAATAAAGGCGTGTCCCAGTCAGAACCTCTGCTCCCATAGGACAGAATGCATAAATAAGATGAAAGGCTCTTCTTTCACCTCTCTGGAATCATGATAATAGGCAGTCTATCAAAATTTCACCAGTCACCACTCCCTTTCCAGACGCCGTGGCAGCATTATGTTACAGCCGGTTGTAAACACGGCCTTGCCGCCTAAGCTTTTGAGGCTGAAGGAGGATTTCTCCTCACAATATTATCGGACATGTCGTCTTGACGTCGGGAAACCTCAAAGTGTCCTGCATATACTTCGCACTACTTTAAAGGCAGATCTAAACAGGTACGTCAAATATCTTATTCCAAGAAAAGGAAAAGTAGCCTAAATCAAAAGTTGGTCCAGATTAAATGCAACTATGCAAAAGAAGCTGCCGCGTCTGCAGTTTGTAGGTTAAAAAGCAAATTGACAGTGTCTTACCTTTCTGTACTGACCAAGAGGCGCCGACCAATCACTGCGCAGAAAACTACACCTGGGGCTGTCAGTCTTCTCAGGGCGAAGTGGGTGGGGGCTGCTGTCTATTCCGATTCCTACGGGTATTTATTACGGAGTCGTTGCGCCGTTGAGTCAGAAGATTACAGCATTATGTCCCTAAAACGCACACTGAGAGTAAACTTTGGAAGAACTACAAACATCTTATATGTGGTCGGCACCGAGTTAGTGGCGAACCTGAACAGGTAGGCTTTAATGACCCTCACGGTGGGGATCCTTCCTTTACTCGCCTAGGCAGCCGTCAAACGTGCAGTAGCTATGGTCTGAAACCAAAAAACAGCCTGGGTCCATGTAATGTTATTGGAGCTTTTAATCTTACAAGCAACAAGGAGACGTACAGCAAGTGAAAGCTTCAACAAAGCGACCTTTCTATTGTTTGACCAGCATGTGGGTTTGATGCCATTTGCTGATGGCAGTCGCAGCTTCTTGTTCTTGTACACTTGAACAAAGGGAATGTGTTTTCACAGTAGCGTGATGGGCCATTATTCTGCCAAATGCTCTTGCAAGTGACCAACTGTATTGTTCATTTTGTAACCTTTAGTTTAGGCTGCATCAGCAAGGCTGGAAAAGACAATTAAAAAGCTACTGGTCTTAGAACTACTGTTTGCAGATGCACCCATTGTGTTTACTCTACAATTATTGAGATACTTAAATACACAGGTGTGTTTATCCAGCTCTTTGTATTATCAACTTGTGATCTGCCTGCAGGAGTGCACCTCCCACAACCAAATACTTCTCCGTGAAATGCACAGACAAAGTTCGGTACATCATCAGTCCTCAGCCCGAGGCGACCTCTCATCTTTCCCCCGTGGCTCTTACGGATGACTCTGTCATACTCATCACTCTGAAGGAAGCCAGTGATCATGAGAATGACAATAAGGTATATTAAATCATGTACGCTTGTCCTGTTATTACACATTATCTAATCTTTTATTTTGTTTAGCTTTCAGTCTGGTATTATGGTAGCGACAAAAATGTCTTGGACAAAGCAGTCTTGCACCTGACAGCAGTCGGTACGATCACAAAAACATGGATATTAAGTATTGGCTTGATTTATAAACAACTAATACTGTTATGCAGAAATCTCTCTGGATGTGGATGCTGACAGAGATGGGGTAGTTGAGGTGAACAACCCTAATAAGGTGCGTTATGAACTAATGCATTATGTTTTATTTATTATATATAAATGAATCTATGTATACCTAAATACACAACAGGGTACCTGGAAATGGGGTCCTAAAGGTCATGGAGCCATTTTACTGGTTAACTGTGATTCTGAGTCTCTTATGAGGAAGAAGGTAGACAGTGAAAGAGAACATGTCTATATGAAATCAGGTACATCTATAGATTTCACATTTGCAGACAGTACAAGTTCAGATCACCTAAATGCATTAGCCAGTTATATCCGAATAGCCAATTTTGTTACACTTCAAGTATGCTTCATAATTCTCATACACAATTGTTGCATGTAAATGAAGTCACACACAAGTTTCTTTTGCAGATATTAAGGATATGTCTCCAATGGTGCTACGGACTAAAGGTCCAGCAGAGCTCCCAGAGGGCTACAAACTTGTCCTGCACATCAGCCAAAGTGATGCAGAGAGAATCAGAGTTTTCATATGGAGTGGTCAGGGACTACATGTTAAATCAGTATATTCTTCACTGTTTACCGTCTGTGTAATTATTATGTTTTACTGTTAGGAGCGAGCTTTCCTCAAGTGCTCTCCAGTGCATCCCTTAGTAATGAAATCCCTTACATGGGCAATGATGCAGAGATAACGTTTTATGTGGAGGGTGTAGAATTTCCTGACAAAGATTTCAATGGATTGATCCACATCCACCTCAGTTTGTTAGAACCGATTTGTGAAGTAAGGCACTTAATCTCATGCAACATGTTTTCTCTGTGAATACTGAACATGTCTGAACAGGCAAATGCGGGTTTACAGGGTATTCCTGAGACACCAATCTTTACTGACACAGTGGTGTTCAGAATGGCACCATGGATCATGACACCCAACACCCTCAGGCCATTAGAGGTGTTTGTGTGCAGGTGAGTGCTGAATTAGTTATGGCAAATAATACCAATGTCACAATACGAAGAAGCTACACCTTCAACTTGACTGTTTCAACAAATTTGGGCCAAAGGTTTTTAGTATCCTTTGTATTCCTTCCGTCAGCACAGGTGACAATGACCAATTCCTCAAAGACATGAGGAGTCTTGTGGAGTGCAGTGGATATAAGCTGAAAATTTGCTCTGAGGATTTAAACCGTGGAGATCGCTGGATACAGGTACAAAACATGTTGCTAGTTATTACTTGAAAAAGGCGAAAAAGCTGTGAACACTTTATTTTGTAGGATGAGGTGGAGTTTGGCTACATCGATTCTCCACATCACTCATTTCCAGTTGTTTTAGACTCTCCCCGAAATGGAGAGCTATGTGACTTTCCGTTTTACGAGCTTCTGGTGAGGGAAATATAAATAAACGTTAATTACTAATACATATTTGTGGCTGTCTAATAAATGTATTCATGCCCCAGGGCCCAGATTTTGGTTATGTGACAAGAGAGCCACACCGAAAAGATGTAAGTACCATGGACTCTTTTGGTAATCTGGAGGTCAGTCCTCCTGTTACTGTGAATGGAAAGGACTACCCCCTGGGACGAATCATCATAGGAGTGGCTTTCCCCACGTAAGCAATACTTTAAACAGGCTGTATTTGTTACACATCCCTAGATGCAGAGTGCTCCATATCTTTATTACTTGTTGTTATAAATGTTTTACCTGCTGTGGTGGTAAATGTGACTATATTCTTTTTGATTTTTGTCAATATGAAGAACCGCTTCTGGAAGAAATATGACAAAAGTTGTTCAGGACTTCCTGTGGGCACAGACCGTTCAAGAACCTATTGCTTTATATTCTGACTGGCTGGAAGTGGGCCACGTGGATGAGTTCATGACATTTGTTCCTGCTGAGGACAGAAAGGTGAACATTCATTTTATTCATTGCATTACTATTGGATATATATTAAAGTAAAGGACGAAGAAGGAAAAATTAATCTTGAATTTATGACAGGGTTTCAGATTGCTCCTTGCTAGTCCAGATGCAGGCTACAAATTATTTAAAAAACTGCAGAATGATGGATATGGAGAAGCCAAACTGTTTGAGGGTATGTCTGTTCATGTATTGTCCTATTTTGATTATTTCAGCATATGTATATTAGTATTTGTAATAACATGTAATGATATGTAAAAGATATTAAAGTCAAAGAGCCAATAACAGTGAACGAGATACTTGCTGATGAAAACCTGCAGAATGATGGATATGGAGAAGCCGAACTGTTTGAGGGTATGTCTGTTCATGTATTGTCCTATTTTGATTATTTCAGCATACTGTATATTAGTATTTGTAATAACATGTAATGATATGTAAAAGATATTAAAGTCCAAGAGCCAATAACAGTGAACGAGATACTTGCTGATGAAAACCTGCAGGATGAAAATAACTATGTTCAGGTAAGAGCTGCATTATAAATCGGTTTTGATTAAGTTCAGTGTTTATATGCCATGGGACAAGTCCTGACCCTGGCTCTGCCCTAGAACTGCATCGACTGGAACAGAGATGTTCTGAAGAAGGAGCTGGGTCTGGATGATGAAGACATCATTGATCTGCCCATTCTGTTTAAGTTGGTGAAGGATGGTTGTACGTACAGAGCCCTGGCCTATTACCCAGACATGGTATGTTTTAATACACCTTTAACAAATTGCCTCTTTTTTTTAACCAAATATGTACTTTTTCCTCTGCTTAAGAAAAAACCTAATTTTCCATAACTGGATGTCTTTCCAGGTGAACATGATTGTCCTGGGAAAAAATCTGGGCATCCCAAAGCCTTTTGGCCCCAAGGTGAATGGGCACTGCGCTCTGGAGCAGGAGATGGTCTCTCTGATGGGGAAGCTGGGCCTAACCTGCACTTTCATCGATGATTTCACCTCATACCACTTATATATGGGAGAGGTCCACTGTGGCTCCAATGTCCGCCGGGCGCCATCTGAGTTCAAATGGTGGAACATGGAGATGTGAGCTCTTCAGTTACTGTTCAATTTATCGAATAACCATTGTCATTGGGTGTTTGTGGGCTTGAGTTATTTAAAAAAAATACTGTATGCTATCTTCATGAATGAAAATACTACCTTTCACTCTTGTAAGGTTAATATTGGACATCAAACAGACTACTATTTGAGTGTAATATTTATCTTTGGAGTCTTGCCATAACAACTGTCTAGTGTGCAGGTACAGCAAGAAATGTACATTTTGGATGAACTCCCATAATTGGGAGAGATGCAAAGTTCAATATTACTATTTTAGTTCAAATGGTGTGGGGGAAAAGCTTTCTGTAGCTTAATTTATAGAAAATAAGAATACTGAAGCAATAGTAGGCTATTGCAACAACACATTTGCACGATGTGGCTATGCTAGTTCCTCTCACCTGAAGCTGTGAGCGCCAGTACTTCCGGTCTATATTCATTTCCTATGGAGATTAGCTCAGACCCGCTGGAATAATAATTATATTTTCTAAAGATTTCGTAGTGGACAATGAGTTCATAGTAGATGATACTGTGTGTTCAAAACTTGATAGGATGTAATGTTTGTCTTGAAGTTAAAGGCTAACATGCTATTAAAAAAATCAATACCTATACATAAAGATAATTGTTTTTATGCAGATTAGTTCATATTTGTGGCACTATTTCCAATTGTATAATGCATACAATCAATGTTAGCCTTTAGCTTCAAGACAAACTCATCGACCTATACACACAGAGATGTTTCCTCCACTGAAATATTTACATCCTACAGCAACTGAGGAACTCACGGTCCACCACGGAATCTTATGGAAATATGATTGATTAGGTCTAGGCTAATCTTAATGGAAATTAATACGGACAGTACTGGTGCCCACAACTTCAGCGTGTGTACACACTGAGCCGAAAGCAAAGTTCTAATTCAACATTATATTATGATTAGAACTCTGTTTATTCAACTTGCGTTTTTAGTACCACAAGTTATAGGACTAATCTCATGTTTTTTATTAAATCTTTGAGCTTGCTTTATTTACAAACATTACATCTTTTGAACAAGGAGTTAAGCGAACTGTTTACAAGAAAAGAGATACAATCATTGAAACCAAGCACATAGAAGATTCTCTCCCAGTTTGGTCTAGTTAGGCGCCGGCAATACAATGCAAGCATGGTATTTTGCACCACAAGAGGGCGTAGTGAGTCCACTTAACGACCAGTTTGCGTCAGAGAAAATGTGATCCTTCAATGCAGTTAGAGATGAAACAGTACTGTTAAGTTTGAATTTTATGGCAAAGTATGTCCTATTATTGTTATTAACCACACATTAAAATAACGTTTAAATAAAAACTCTTGATATAATTTTACAAAAGGCAGGACATTTCACAAAAATACAGAAATAATGACCAGAAAAGATTTGTACAAGTATTCCCATGTCCGCTTACTTTTTACATTCAAAACAAGCTCCTGAAAATGCTGTCACACGTGGCCCTCTTTGAACAGCAGCTCACGATCAGAAGAAAGGCCTCCTCAAGTCACAGTGTAATTCATATTTCCATTTCCACAGGTCAGAATTTTAAAATCATCAGAGAACGGTAGTGCTTATGTCACATATATACATTACACATAAAATACAAATAAAATAAAAGTTACAGTTGGCTATCAGCAATGTGCACTGAATCTGAGGAGCGAAGCTGGTTTTCATGTCGCACAGAAAAGCATGGCACCAGTGCACACAAGGTTTTTGGCAAGCAAGTTTTTCTTCTTTTTTTTAACCATGCACCTGCACAGTACTGTTGTTCACACAGTACCTAGACTTTAAATTAACAAGCAGCGTGTGCAAGGATACTAAAAACAAGGAGCCTTATTCAGTTTTGACAATTAGCATAATCCAGTCTTTGTCTATGCTTTCCTCCTGTTTTATTATCAGTCCCCTCGTGCAGTATTTTATATTTTTTCAGATTAAGACAAGATTCTACTTATTTACAGCTGTTTATTTACCTGAACAGAGGGAATTATCAACAGCATGTCTGTTAGAGTTTGCATAATGTTCAGAGGCAGGTAAGTACTCGGTTGCATTTATAAGTAACTTTTTGAAGTAGTTTTTTCATACAGTACAGTTTACTTCTAGAGTATATTAAAATGAAGTATTTGTACTCTTGAGTAAAACCCTAAATCTTTAAGGCTAAAATCTTCATTTTGATGTGATAAAATATGTATTTTGTTTACTTAATTCTTCATGATAATTTTTTTTCATATATTTTTATGGTATTTTCATTGGAAATATAACAATTTCTCAAACTATTACTTCCAAACAGTTACTCAGTACTCAAGTAACATTTTCTCCAAGTACTTTTTTACTCTCACTTGAGTAACTATTTGGGCCACTACTTACTTCTACCTGAGTAAAATTATTTCTGTTATTTTGTTCGTTATTATTTGTTATTCTTACTCTTGGCAACTTTACCCACCTCATATTTTGCTAAATTAATCAGATTTCGGTGGCATGGTGGCACAGGGGTTAGCTCTCTCTTGCCTCACAGGCAAGAGAGAGCTAACATGTTCTTCTCCATGTCTGTGTAGGTTTTCTCCAGCTGCACCGGTTTCTCATACCACTAAAACATGTATAATAGGGTCCCATGAAAAGAGATTCTGAAATCTCATTGGGAGATCCCGGGTTAAAAAGCTTGAGTAATTAAACAATTTAGTGTTAATAATTTAAAAACCCTTTCGACATGCAGTCCTGTTTTGGTGAATGAGGCCCCTTGTTTGTGGCAACTTGAAACTCCACAAGGCACACAGCACATAGACATACGTAACAATAAACAATTTTCACTTATAGTTTGACTGAGACAGATGTTCGTTGTAGGAACACTAACACAAGTTTGCAGTAACTCTACAACTTAAAAAGCCACGGCAGAACAGACTGACTAGATTTACATAAAAGAGTCAAGGTGCAACTACACCACATGTTTGAACAACTGGGTGTGAAATCACAGAGGGATTTTTAACCTGACACAACAGTAGTAAGACTGTTCTCTCTTCTCACCCAATGACTGTGGACGGTACTGAAACAAAAACATGTAAAGACAATGTTTTCCTCTCGGCCCGGCAGACACGGTCAGCAGACAGACGGTTCAGTAGTGTTATACGTGGAGTAGCCATTCTGTTTCAAGTCTCTAAAGGGGATCCACGTGGAGTGATGGGGAGCGAGCCATGACACAGTGCACACATGAATGTCCGTCTCTCAGGCCTGGTGTCTGACAGTCTGACTCTGTTTATGCATCGGTGGCGGCGAACGCTTGCCCTTGGCTTGTACTGAGAGCAAACGACAGAGACTGGTGGGTTTACATGAGAACAGATCAAATTATGTATTGCTTCATAAGATTCACTAACCTGAAATGGCATTGTAAGGGGAAGATGTTAACAATTCTGCAAAAACACATAAGGCAATTTGTCAGTAATACAAAGGTTAAGCCGTTCAAATAAGTCCTTGAAGGTGCACAATGTGGGCACTAGATGGCAGTAAAGTCTTGACAAATCACACACCACTCAACTCAGATAATAGATAACTAGAAGGTTAAGGAAACACACAAGTTCATTTTAAATCAACACATATATATTGTTTCACATCTAGTCCCACGCCATAAAATGATTAAGCTTTTGAGTACAACCATGTCTAGATCAAGATCAAATCAGGACTAAACTGGGTACAAAACAAAACAACAAAAAAACACAACATTTCTGCTAACATTACTATTTCAAGAAGATTAAAATGGGGCTGTCTCACCGATGAGGACCTGTGCTGCAGCAGGGTCGCTCTGTCTTGGCCCAGCCATCTGTCCCTTTAGGCTCGGATCCTTTCATGGCGTCCTGGTGATGCTGTGGTCGAGTGGCTGCAACAGATGTGTGACTGTCAGGAAGAATAAACTCAAGCACACAATGCTTCCAGCAGCACCGAACAAAACAGGCAACTACAAACCAAAATGATGTTCAAGAGTGAATCATTGGCGGTAGAGACGTTGAAAGTGGTTCAAAGGAAAAAAGAAGTTTGAGTGCAGTCACTTTAACCTTTGAAAATAGGGTTTTTAATTAACTAGAAAGAGTTGATGTGTAACGCAGGAGTCATAACGGAAAAGGCTCCCAAGAAATTTCAGAAAGTTTAAGAGACAATACTTCCTGGACAAATGGGAGCCTTCATAAACATACAAACACTAACGGTATACCATAGTGCCGGGATCTAATGCAAAATCATTCAGCATAAACCCTAAAACATATCACATAGCTAATGTCACAAAACAGGCATGTTACAAAACAACCTATTGAGGTAGAGTACAGCACTTTTGGGAGCTATCGGATTAATTGCTCTGACAAAGCAGACTTGTCCCATATAGATTGCTCCTAGATAGCCTGAATTTGAGAAACCCTTTTGCCGCGTTAGTCCTGCGGACAATTGGAGACCTGGAAACATAAGCACACTAAACTCACCTGTAGAATTCCCCTGGTTTAAACTGCTCACGCTGTCCTCAAACCCAGAGCTGCAGCCCAACGGGTCCCTCTTCAGGGGCGTTACAGAAGAGACACTTTCCTGAAAGAAGCACAAAGGCCGCCTGGATTTTGTTGCCCTTTCCTTGAGAAATGTATACCTACAACAGGTAATTTACTGCCTGACAGACAGAATGATCACAGATGCCGCTCTGCTCTGAACATGCATTAGCATTTTCATTCATACATTTCTTTGCCTCCTTTTTAAGAGTTGGTAAATGTTGAAACTGGAAATATTAATATATTCATTACACAGAAACAGATGTGACATGTTCCAGCTAGCATCTAATCCATCAAACTGTATTGCACGGTTGTTCTAAATGCATAGGTCAAACTGAAATACGAGCATCAGTGTGCTAAATATTTAAATTGGAAAAGCCAACTGTAACTTAAATTTTTCCTCTCTTCCTTTTCTCAGGGAAAATCATTCCCATCAAAATCTGAATCTTAGCTAATAACAAAAGACTGAATTTAGTTTGGACTTCTGTAGCTTTTAGGAACAAACAAACAAAATCTGTCTCCATAACATCTGCTACAAACATGATCTGAAATGCAAGGGATTCTTCTTTTAAATCTGCTGCTCTGGGAAGTGAACCCTACAGCTAAAAATAAAACCGTGAATTTCAAGTTTAAGATTTACTTTCCACTGCGCACCAAACGTACCATGCCAGTGTCGTATTCCTCGTCGGCCTCGTTCTCTTCCACCACACTGGCGAAGCTGCTGGCGTTGGAGGACGATCGGGATAGGTCCTGGTGCTCGGGGATGGACGGAGCCCTGCAGCACATGTTCAGACTACATGCCTGGGTCACTCATGTTCCACAAAAAAGCTGATATACAGTCATTTATATAGGATTCATCAAGAAAGTAAACAAACTATTATATTGGCTTTACTGTTGGTGATTTTATAATGCTATTGAACTCCAATGGTTGTGGTTAATATCTATCTAATGTGGAAAGTAACATAGGGTAAGACATGGGTTATTCAGTAGTTTTCAGTGAAACAAGTAAAGTAAAGTAAAAAATATAGGAAATAGGACCATCTGGAGGAAAAAAATAAATTGGTTGGGCAGTAAGGATTAGATAGTAATAATAACAATATAGTCTACATATTAAAACATACTAGTATCCAAACAGTATTTCCAAATTAAATGAGGGGGTCTGTCAAGTGGTTGACGTTAAATGTAACATCATCCGCACAACACAGTCTCACCCTTCACAGTAACCTTTCCTGCTCACCTGTTCTTGGTGGCAGGAAACTCTGGAGAGCTGTGATTGGACGAGTTGTCCGATCTGTTTTCTTGTGACAAATGGCTGCTGTCTAGTGTCCTTTGGGTGCAGGGTGACACCTCGCGGCTGGAACAGGGAGAAACAAAGGGTGAGCAGGGGATGTAAACAAAGACGGCTATTTTAGGTTGGAGGTGAACGGATTACTGTGTGATTACTGTTTTTATTACTTGCTGCAGCATGTGAGATGAAGTACTTCCATAATGCAAAGTGTTTTTTATTCAGGCTTCATATTGTATGCTGTGCCTCACGACCTCTTACCTTCTCTCCTGGACCTCCTGAATGTTTTCGATGCCAATGGCACTGCTGCGCCGCGAGCTGAAGGGACCCGACTTCTTCCTGG
The DNA here is from genome assembly GCA_007210695.1 of Neogobius melanostomus. Taxonomy (NCBI): domain Eukaryota; kingdom Metazoa; phylum Chordata; class Actinopteri; order Gobiiformes; family Gobiidae; genus Neogobius; species Neogobius melanostomus. Next base: position 1,303,260 of record VHKM01000073.1, on the reverse strand, counting down.
TTGGGCTCTTTCCAGGAATGATGAGTGACTATAGTGTTGAGAGAGGGAAATCAGTTCCGACAGTGACTGGAAATTGTTGACAAAGTAAGCAACATCGAGTGTATAGTAAAATACAAAATAAAAAGTGTTATTGTACAGATACAATTGTTAAATTGAGCTTCAAATAGAAAGATGATTCATTTAAATGTGCTGCCTTTTGGTCAGGTCACCATTGTACATTGAAATTGGTCCTAACAATGGTTTATCTGGATAAGGGTTAAATAAAGTTTGAATAAGTAAACATATTTTAGCAAAGAAATGCCCCAAACCTTTGATTTGTTTAGTTATAGAAGACAATGATGTGATGCTGTATAAATGATTGATTACATAATATTCTGAAGCAGAAGGGTTTTTAATATGTAGACCTACAGTACGTACTAAAGAAATACACATAGAAAGATGGGCTGATGCTTAAGTCTACAGTGGAAACAAATGGACCATGAGAGGTGATATTAATGTTATATATGAAAGTGAGGGCTTTGGCAGACTTGACTTTTACAGCCTATTGCAGAAGATCTTGTCTTAGCAACTCGTCACTATTGAGAATCACAGCAGGTTATAATCAACTTCAGTCAGAATTAGTCTGAATTTTGCTTTTTGCTTGCAAGTTGTGTGTCAGTGCTGAACAAATGAATGAAATGAAGTTCAATGACACATGACCACAGGAAATAAAACAGATGAAAAATAAAGAAAGGTAGAAATATACATCAACCTCTTCTATTGTTCCTATCCCTATGGCACTGCCTCGGCGTCCGTATTTACTGGGACTTTTGCCTGGGACAAGCAATGACTGAGCCACACAAGACACGGTGGAAGAAGCAGAAAGAAAGAAAAGAAAGAAAGAAAGAAAGAAAGAAAGAGAAGAGGCAGGAGATGACAGATTGAGTAAAAGCCAGGGGAAGAGGGGAGAAAAAGAACATCATAAGATCTCATGCGCACGACTCAATGAAAGTAAACAGCAAGGTGCAAACGGCGGGAGGTTCTGGACGTGACTTTTGAGGGGCCAGCAAGGAGCTTTCACCGGGGGGTGTGAGAGCAGGCTGCAGGCAAACAGGAGGCTATGGAAGAGAACAGAGAGGGAACAGTGTCCTGCTGCAAGTGGCAAGCATGTCAGCCTCAGGGATAGAAGTCTGTCTAGTGATGCATCACGAAGAGAGCAAGGCCAAAAAGAGAGGACCAGGACAAAACACAAGATAAGAACTTTGAAAATGGGGTTAAAGTCACTCAAATATCATTACTAAAACATCTGCATTGTCAATGTACAGACATATCAAACTCAATTTTAATGCTAAGAAAAACGTTAACCCAGAAAAGTCTGGGGTGGTTTGATTAGCGATTTTTCTTTGGCAATTACACGCAGACATTACACAACTGCTCTTGTAATTAAACATTTACTCAAATTGTTACCAATTAGCTGTACTTTGACACACAATTGTCCACTCACAATTACTTTATAAGGGAGAGATTTCTTGCTGCAATAAACTTTTAAAAGGTGTTATTATTATTACTTTTTTATACATTTTTAATTGTCTTTCCCATGTCTAAGTTATAAATGGTATGTTGCAAATTAACCCCATGAGTTGCAAACTGGGCAGGGTGGCTACTTACGTCACATCTTGTGTCATGCAATATCCTCAGCCATACAAGCACAAGGAAGCATATGAAGGTTATAGCACACAGGCAGAGCAGAAGAGTGGGAGTCTGGGTAGTCAAACAGCTATCCTACTGGAACTACATATTGTCACTCACAAACTTGCAAACAGAAAATATCTTCGTACTCAAACTGATGACATTGTTTACTACTCAATCATAAAAGGCTCGACTGAGTCATCTTTATCAGCGCAGCGACAGTCATGAATTCAAAATAATTCAAAGAGGTGAGAATGGATGGAAACGGTGGAGTGAATGACAATGTTAACTTGTCAGACAAAAAGGGTTTACCCTTCCCTAATTGCAAACTGAACACAAAAGTCAGTACAGAGTTTGAACATTTGACTCAGATCCAGCTTGGACATGATTAACAGACGTCACACAGAGCAGGAGTATTTTGAGATTTGTGATAAACGTTTTATGAACTGGGCTGCACATCGACCAAAACAGAGCTACTTACAATGCCTGGGGTTTTGGGGCTGTCTGCGGGATTATGGGTAAAGCTGCCACTGTGACTAGTGGAGACTGTGTTGGACTTCTTGTTACTGAGGCCCATGGCATCCATAGACTGGCTTCTGCTGCGGATGACCCGCTGCACAGAGAGATGAGGAGACACCATCAGTCCACTGTCTCTGTCAAACTATAATGTAGCTCAAATCTGGGCTGGACATCACCTTTTCAGTCACTTCTTCTGGTCTTTTTCAGAAGCTCTTTAGTGTTTTAACTATCCACAAATTGAATTCATTGAGGAAATGCTGATTGCTGGGGATATAAAGTGGGAACTCCAACCTTCAACAACTTGAAATGCTCACATCTATGTTTGTATGAAACTTTATTCGGCAATGACTTGCCTAGAAAAATGTCAGTATTTTCTTTTCTTTGCAGTAAGATGAGTATGCAGACTTTACACACGACTACAATGTCACAACACATATACTAGCTCTAGAGTTTGCCGTGAGTGAACAAAATGCCCACATGGTGCAAGTAGTAAGTTACCTTTTTAACTTGTTTTATTTAAGTCTGGCTAGATACTAGTTTACTGAAAAGGCAAATAAAAAAGAGCCAACTAACAAGAGCTCTGCGATGACAGTGACATAAACATGCAGGAACACAAAGTGCAAACTATACCCAGTAAAAACTAAGGCGCAGTGATGGAAAATGGGTGCACAACAGCGTACAATATAAAAAGGACAAGAGAGAAACCACCACAAAAGCAGCACAAAATGCCACAGATAGTTGTTATGTTGCTGTTTTGAGAGCAATGGGATTTGGAAGATGAGTGAGTGAGTCAGAGGAGGAGCTGAACTACAGGGAGACGCAGCCCGCAGGGAGAAGGCAAAGCGCATCTCCAGCTCCATAATGAGGAGTCATTAAAGCGGTCATCAGGCACATACAGTCACAGCTCCGCCTGCCGCTGCCTCTCCGCTGCGGGGCCATGCTCCACCACACTCAGACGGCCACTGATGGAGCACACAGCACACAACAGGACAGCCTCACGTGACGACAACCACACTGAGTTTGTCATTCAGAGCCTGGTAGAAAACTCAAGGACTGCTGCCGTGAGATACAGATAATTGGACATGCTTTCCTTTCTCATGTGTGAGTACCCAGAATCCCAGCAGACAGAGAGGACAGGAAAATGTGTTTTGTCCCCCGGTCCTTACCATGCAGAGCAGAAATAAACATTTAGAATAGAGACAGATGAGGATTAAGGGACAGTACCTTAAAGGATTCAAAGAAGCCTCCGCCTCCTCCTCCTGCTCCACTGCCGTTCTCCAGTTTGTCCTCGTCACCTCCCAGTCCCATCATAGACTGGCTGTTAATGTGCAACTCCTCATACAGTGTCTCCAAGAGGGCTGATCGCGTGCGCTCCTGCGAGATAAAATGAGCATATTGCAAAAATTAGATGATATTACTTAACCGGCTTAGCAAGTGCTTCATATAACAGACCAACTAATATGAAAAGGGATGAACTGTGGGGGAACTATCTGCTCTGGAGAACTAATGCTGAGACCAAGTAAAAGCTAATTAATTATAAATTTATGAACTATTACTGGAATAATTTTCGTCCTCCTGAAAGAGGAGGTTTGAAAAAGCTGGACCTTATCTCTCCTATGCCGTCAACACTTTCCTTTCAAGGCCAAGCCAGGGAGCTAAACCAGATATGGACTGACCTCTCTGCACACACATATCCCTCCCTTACCACGTCCCCGCTGTTCTGCGTCTGCCTCAACATGTTTCCTCAGCCAAGAAAAAATTCTGCACATGACCTCATGTACTGTGTATTTCTCATGTCTTGATGTTTTTATGTATGTGCTTTGCCTTAACTTAACCTGATTGTAATTTCGCATTTCTTCTTTTGTAAGATATGCGTCGCCTTTTGTACAAAATGCGTGGTATAAATAAAGTTGCCTTGCCTATGTAAATACATAAACATGAACCAACTGCGAAGAGATTCAGTAATTTCATTTTCTTTCATATTGTTCCAGATGCATTCAATTTGCAACTAGAGAAAGTACTTTAAAAATTCCATACTCGACAGAACGCCATATACCATCACCATAGCACTGCACACACGAGCACACAGCCTCATCTTTCCTCCATCACTCCTCTCACCTCCAGCTTGGCGAACTTCTCAGCCTTGTAGCAGGCATACTCCGCATTAATGAGCTTAGTGAACAGAAATTCACGAAATTCTGGGCCCTGAGGAAGAAAAGCACACACACACACACACACACACAAAAAGCAGGGAAGAGACAGATTTAATGGAGGCCTGTCAAGAGAGGAGTGCTTGTGTATTTATCTAGCTCCTAACCTTTTTAAAAATGGCAGGGTCAGGTAGAGCAGGGCCAAAGAAAGGTACGTCGTCTCTTGCTGTTACAGACACCTTGAGGGGACAACAAAGCTTATTTGTAAATTAAAAGGCCGGGTATGGGTGGTTTACAACTAACTATTTTCAAAGATCTTATAGATACTGAATGTAAGGATAACAACATTTACACCCATTGCCAGATTGTGTTTTCATTCTGAATCCATGGGTGGGGAAGAGTATCTTTTTTTTTTTTTTTTTACTACTGATGTTTTAGTTTCCAATTACTTAAGGAAATAGTAAATAAACTATTAAATTATGTCAAGTAATAACTGTACAAATGACCTGCAATAGTAAGTGGATGAAAAAAATCCTTCAATGGAACTCAAATACTTCAAATACAACAGAATATCCCACAACAAAATTGAAGAAAATCTTGCATACTTTGGATACTGACCTTGTAAAGGACTTTGTCTGTGCACGCGTTCACCACCTGCACCACCACGTAGGCATGAAGAAAGTTGGATTGGATCATGTCTGGGACGAAGGGCGTGTTCTCCTCCTGGAACACAATGGCCACAATGTCGTTGCCTATGTGTCTCTTCCTCTGCAGCTGAAAGGCACAGATCAAGAGAGAACAGCACTTCAAATTCAGCCACCGGATCAAAAACACAAACCAATCTCAATCAGCCCGAGGCCCCACGCCGAGCTATTGACTGCAAAATCAAATAGTCCCTGTGGAGATGTGGACACTGCTCCAGCAGGACATGTTCCCTTTCAGTTTGAGCCCAAAATCATGTTTGCTTTTGTGTCAACAGCATTTGGAGACCAGACACAAACACAATTGTACAGAAGTAATATGAACAATTCAGTGGTTTGAAAATCTCAAGCGTAAAACTCAAAACAGATATTAAAAGACAAAGCTGCTCTGATCAGATTTTCAAAATGAAATATTACTGCTTAATCTAATAAACTCTAACATGCCATATTCATACATGTTTCATACTGTTGGCCAACATTCACCACAGTAACTTTCTTTCAAATTGTTGTTACCATCATATTACCAAATACTTTTCACATATGTTTTCAGATGAATGGGCTTTATGCACAGAAGCAACTGGTGACTTCTTCCTCCACTTTCCAATGGCTGCTCTTCCGCTCGTGTTATATTCTGATGAAGGATTTGCCGTGACTCTCACAAAAACATTTCAAGATTTGGTGGTGAATAGTAAGTGACTGATGGGCAGTCACTAGCAGACTGCTAAAAACATTACTTTGGATGTAAAGATTGTACTGGAGGAAAAGTACGAGTTTGTTTTTTTTGTGGCGAATTTCCCTATAAAATATACCTTACCTTACCTAATGTTAAATAATCACACAAAATAAACAACAAAATTAAATTCTAATAAATACACTCATTATTTTTTAAGCAATCTTGGCACCATTTTTAATTTGTACACCTTAGCTTCAAAACAAAAAGACTGTTATGAATACAGAAGTAACCTCCAGTGATATCTTTAAATCAAGCCTAATTTATTTTTTTTGTACATGCTGCCAATGACTTTCTATCAGTCTGCCACGTAATCATTAAACAAATAATGGATTTGTGCAAAACACTGCTGATCCCTCAATGGAAAATAACAGCAGAGGAAAACTGACAGACATGGGAAATATGGGCATTATATGGGCATTATGTGCACAGAGCCCTTACCGTAGTTTCTGTAAAAATGTAATATGAATGTGAATAACACTGGAAAGAATTTGAGAATGATTGCTCCTTTATTTTTGACAATTAATTGTTCAATGTATTTAGGCCTATTAAGGTGCTAACATTAAACAAGCAGCAGACAAGCTTCACAGAGGAGAACATTGTATCAAAACAATGTTCTTCACTATATGGTCTACTGCCACCCAATGGATCGTCAAAGGGATGATAAATTCACACACGCCACTGTTATTAGGCTCCTAAACCTCACTGGACATCTGCCATATTTATAGCCTTTTTAAACCATCACGCTCCTGTAACAGTAAACCAACGTGACAGTGGAATAACAGTGTACAAAGTCAAATGTTTGCTCAGGGATTGCACTTCGCAATTACTTTACAGCCAGTGTTCAGTGTGTGTCTTCACATCTATATTAGCCATCTGTTTCAAGACTTTGTGAATTTATCAAGTACAGTGTGTGGAAAGAACTTGCCAATTAAGGATAATGCTTGAAAGTGATGGTATACCAGGTATAGCATGTGGTCTATTGAACCTGGTTGGAATAGTATGATTACAGAGAGCGATATTATCTTTGAGATTAAGAGTGACTTCCTCATCATGCATATTGCCTCTTCTTGGAAGTGAATACATAGGTTGCCATAGTGTCAACCTTGAATTTATTGCAGTAGTGAACTATTTACAGAGCTCTATTCCTGCTCAGACCTTCAGTTACATACTGTATAGACAAGTGTATCTCTGAAACCATTAGACACACTAAACAGACTTGAGTACAGTGCTGGAGCTAGACACTTGACATCTGATAATGAGCTAATGCTTCAGCCCCGCTCTCTCCTTTGTTATTATGGCGACGGCAGATTCCTTGAGTTGCAATGTGAGTCATCTTTGTGGGCGGTGTTTACTGTATGTCCTGCATTTCTCCTCATGTTCAGCAATATGTGCTCTCTACACGGGTTACTGTGGTTACGAAGTTCAAAGACTCAATTTTGGAGAAAAGAAGAAATTGAAAAAGAGAGATTTCTCCTTGTCTGTCCTCAGCATCCCCTGCATAAAATGTGTATGGCAGTATTTGAAATTCATATGCTATGAATAATATTTTCACAGAAGAATTGCATTAAACTCACATATGACTCATCTTGTAAATAGCATATTGCAGCAAGTATCAGGAGCTGTTAGAGAAATAAACTGAACAGTAACAACTGCTACTATTATTATTAAAGTTCTAAGTAGTAGTCAAATTTTTACTGAAATAAAAGTAGATTTTGTTAAATACATGTTGTGTTTTGAACGTTTATTTGTTGAATCTTAACTTTGAACTAAATACAACAAGAGAGCCCAGCACAGTGTATCCAGCGCCCAAGTTGGTCACTTCAATCTGCACAAAATAAACGGTAACCCCCTTTGCAAATTGATAAAATAAAAAATAAGTCCCAAGCGAGGTGGGCCAGAAGGGGCTCGAATAGCTCGAATTACTCTTGATAGGAACAGTGAGTTCCATTGAAAACTGTTTTTAATGCTTCTCTGTACTACTGCCTAAAGCAGCGGTATGCGGGTTAATCTAGTGAACAATGTTCTCATTTCAAGTTATTTTGCCATAATTACACTATAAATAATAACTAAAAACATGACACTTCAACTTCAAATTTACAAATGAATAACCCTCTTATAGTATCTGCATATAGCACCAGTGAGGCTAATGCAATCCAAATGACCTTGTGTATTGACAAGTGTTTTGCCAGCATGACAACCACCCATTGAAATGTCACTGTACCTGCTGGGAATCTCCTTCTGTGTAAGGCAGCTTGGTGGACACATGAAACATAATCTCTTTATTGTGGAAATTTGTGTAGACCGACTCTATCCCTGTCTGTCCGTGAGTGACGTCCAGCCCTCCTCGAAACCTGGAGGCCAAGAGCAGAGAAGGAAGACAGCTTTAAAAACATGCATTATTTATTTACTTGTTTATTTATGTATGTTTGCATGTTTATCATATAGCATTGATAATAATATAGTTCCGCTTTGTATCTGCTTAGAAAATCATTTTAATTCTGTGTAACTATACTTGGATCGTGGACCTCACGTAACCGTATTTAAAGAGGGGAAACGTCAAAGAGCTTGGTTGCTTCTAACTTCATCTCCGTTTGGCCACATAGGAGGGGAGGAGAGGCTAAATGCTAATGCCGTCTGTGCTCTATTTACGCATCAACTCATCTAAGCTAAGGTAAGAACTTATCTCAGTATACAAAAACGGTGGCCTATTCCTTTAAGTGTATTTCAATAAGCCTTTATATTCTAGCCAAGCTTTAAAGAACAAAGACAAAATCAACGTCTTCTTTAGGCAATTTTAAAGTCCCTAATTCAATGAACACAAGTCTTTAAAACTAAATCCATGATCTTCTAGCTGTACTATATCATGCAAAGAGATAGTGACTGGCATTTGACAGAGTTCAAGACAACAACAAAACATACTCGCAGCGAGCATCAAAAATAAGATTGGTAGTGGGGAAAACATGCACTCCATCAAACTATAGAGGCCAAGTGGCACATCACTATGTCAGCTGCTCTACAAACGACATGCCACTTCAAAGAGTTGTGGAGGAGTCTGTGTAAAGGGCAGCTCTGATCAATACAGTGACTGATGACCAGTGGTGGACAGGAGGACAAAACATTTCAATAGTCCACACCCTTTAAAGTCGTGAAGCTCAATCTTGTGTCCCAGAAACTCCAGGAATTCTACAAAGGCAGGGCTCTCCTCCATGTTTCCGAAGAGCTCTTCCTCTGTCGTCTGGGGATAGAAACATATACAAGGCCAAGCTCAGTTTTCTTTGTATAGCACATTAACAACCACTGCTGACCAAAATGCTTCACAGGCACAGAATAAAAAAGGCATCACAATGCACTAAAACGCAGTAAGAACATGACACAGTTTAAAAATCAAACCTTTGCAGCTCAGCTTAGTTACTGAAGGCCACTGCAAAAAGATGTATCTTCAGTAATGATTCATTTTTAGCATCTCGAAAAGCCTAACCAGAGACGAGGGCTGCAAATTAGCCTGTGACTGGAAGCCTTATGTACATAACATCGGCCACCTACAGTAGTCAGCGGCAATGTTTTCTTGTACAGTCCCTGCCAAATAAACAACATCATTAACTCAAGGATTTACACGGCCAAAGGATTAAAATAGGTTAATGGATGTCAAATTGTAGAGATGAGTTCAATTCATATTCTTATTTGTTGTTTTTATTGCATAGATTTTGGACACATGAAAAATATTTCAGGCCTCTGGTTGGTACTGTTTTGATTTATACTTGTTATGGTAAGTTTTATAAACACTTACAAAGAGTCCACCATATAGACTTCTAATTTTTGTTTATTTATAAAGCCATACTGCGGAACATTTGAGGTTATCTGGCAAAAGTAAATAAAGTAAGTTACTAGAAACTAGTAAGGCTATAGTTGGATAAAGCAGTAAGATCTCCTGTGTCTAGAAGACGACACATGTTTTTGTGTTATTTTCCATCAATAAAAACCTAATGAATTTAATGCTTGTATTCTATCCACTGGATGAAATGTTACACATTATGGCTTTACACCAAGGGTCTGCAACCTTTTTTTTTTCACTACCCATGAGCAACCTCTTCAAAACAATTATATCAGAGAGCTTCTTATGCTGCGGAGACTCTTGTGTCTTAGGTGGATTTACATGCAAGCTGTATTTTTGCAGACTGTGTTTAACATAATCAGAACAAAAAGAAAATGCTTCTACAATGTGACTCGTCAAGCGTAATTAGAAATGTAGAAAGTCTTTGGTGAGCTACTTGGAAAGTGTTGGAGAGCTGCAAGTAGTTCCCGAGACACTGGCTGGAGATACAGTACCTGCTTTAAACATTGTTCAGAAAGGCCCCACCGTGTCCTCGGTAACATAACCAGAAACCTTCTTGCGGTGCAGCAGGAGTGCTAAGTACTACATTATCACATTGCCAGATTAATAGCTCAGCTCAAAAGTAAAACTCATAAATCATACTGTCTTAGAAGATGGCGATATCTGGTGCATCACTCACCTGTCCAAACCTTTGAAAAATCACCCCGAATTTGAAGTTGTTACTGATCACATGCTCATCGAACGTAACAATAAGCCGTGAAGCCTGCAAAACAAAAGTGAATTAAAGCCTCATTGAGACAACAGACAAAGCAAGAAGAGAGTCAATAGAGAGTACCTTTGGATAGAGGACTGGGTAAAATCGGTCAACGTTAACCTCTTCACAAACAAGCTGTGAGTGAAAATAGCATGCTCAGTCTTCATGGTCTAATTACAGAATGCACAGAGAAGTGTTTCTGTGATAATTGCAGCCTACCTTGGCCATCTGAACCACATTGGGGAACTCGGTAAGGCAGGAGATGGGGATGACGTCTTGATACGTTTTTTCCTTTGTGCTGAAAAAGAAACACACATACGACGTGTGATAAACTGTCACAAAAATAGTAGAAGAGGGAATGTGAAAAAGCTACACCGTCTGCAAAATGTTGTTTATCTGTATGCAGGATCACTGTGGTTTGCAATCACTGAGTAATAGTCATCCTCTGTAGATTTGATTACATGAGACAATAAACAGAGGGAGCCTTTTATAGATAAACAAACAAACAAATTCTATGGTCTTATGAAATGAAAAATGCACACACACAAAAAACTGTTAAAACTGGCTTCCCCTGTAACGCACAACCTGTAGCAGACCCCATCATGGACTTCAACTCAATTGTGGGTCAGTTTACAGTCATAAATGAACTGATAAAATTGTAAAGGATGGTGACCCCCTCTTGCTGTCCAGACAAGGTGAAGGGGAAAATCAAAAGGAGCACAGTAGATGCTGCAGTAAGAAAACTCATCATGATGCATTCACATGCATGTGCTGTGCCACAACGTAATGCTCATAGTGGTAAAATATCTGCAATAATAATAATATAGACATGAACCAGGGCTGCTCTTGATTTACAGTATGGTAACTCTGCCATGAATACTGAATTCATGGCAGAGTTGAATTAAACATTTGTGAAAACTCAAAAAGTGTGACTGTGTGTGAGTGTTGAATAAATCTGCCCACATCAGAATCTGACTTCATCCACAGGTTTTAAATAGAGCTGGAGAATCAGTGACTGAGAACAAGAGCCAAGGTGACTGTGGGCGGTGCCCGAGTAGCGGAAAACATTTCTCTGTGAATAGTGTGGTGGGCACACACAAAGAGTGTAATACTCATCCGCATCAGTGCAGCTTAGATAAAGAGAGTTTGCAGCTTTAAAGAGTGAAGAGGAGACTGGTGAGGCTCAAATTATTCATGGTATGGTGGTGGATTGGTAAGTAAACAGGTGTGAAATGAACGAGAGATCTTTTTTGGGCGATAGTGGTGGGAGGTTGTGAAACGCAAATGAGTAGCACTTCTACTGGTAAGAGCACTGCCATATTTTAGGTCAATATTTGTTCAGAGCGTGAAAAAGTACTTTTATAAAAGCATCCCAAGAGCTGTTATACAACCAGTATAACCACACTCAATAAAAAGGGTTATATATTTTGAGGTCTTACTCAGACCTACAATAGTGTTTTATATTTTTCTTGCTCCTAAAATAAAGTTTCTGACTTTTACTTTTATGACAAGGTTCACACATATATCAATTATAATCAAGAGACAGTAATGATGAGGCAGAGGAACCACAAAATAAATGCCCCCATGTACTGTACACTTAACATCAATCAGACTATAAAATTACAAAGCCAATCTGTAGGCTCAAACGATCAAGCGCAAAAGGTTTATCTTTCTGCTTCTAAAAACAAATCATAGAAATGTATATTCTATTGCTGGGTGATTTGTCCCACCAAATACAGTATGTAGCAGCCAAAATGCCCCTTTGGCCTGCTGCTGTCGCTTGTGAATATCTGTTCCTTGTGCTACCTGCCCTGCAGCTATGTAAGCCGTGTACTTAATGGCGCCAGGTGTTGCAAAGGGAGGAGGAAAAGTCTTTGAACTGTGTTGTGGACATTTGAGCATTATTGGGCTCACGCGCCTGGAACACCTCAATGTTAGCATCCCAGTGGCTATGTGTTGCAAAGGGCCTCAGAAATAATCTATTCTCTTCACTTACATTATGCCTGAAGTGTCGTTTACACACACAAAGTCGAGTCACATAGGGAAACATGCTGACTCAGACCATGACTAAGCATTTTCTGTTGGAAATACATCCATGCCCAATCTCATCCTATAATTTACTGTAATCTGCAGCTCAGATTCTATCAACTGCAGACCTTTAATTGAAGATAACGCTCATGAGAAAGGGTATCAGTGGCATGTGAGATGTACCAGAGCCTGTTGTCACAAATTGAACTGGCCAGATAACGACAAACAGGAAGCAAAAAGGTTCAAGATAAAGGAAATAGAAAGTTGTGTACCGAAGCATGAGGCGCAGATGCTCCTGATCCCCAATGACATCATACTTCATGGAAAAGACCAAGTGGCCCAGAGCGGTGTCCAGGGTGTAGTAATTAAAGTGCTCCTGCAGGCAGATGAGCAGATCATAAAAAGATTACATCTGCTGCAACAGTGTGCAAGACGAGAACAAAAACTTGTGCTTCCATCAAAAGGAAACTGTTCAAAATGTGATTGATGTGTTAAAGGTAAGAAATGTGTAAATTTACAAAATACACAACAGTCAACACAACAGCCTTTCAGTGTGTGGTTACATGGACAAAAGGAAAGTCGGATCTCTCGCCTAGTCTGACTAGAGCAGGATTTCCCAAACCCATGTCTAAGAAGTACAATTTCTTCTAAAAGTTAGTACATGTACTTGAGTAAATGTAAATGAGTACTACCTGCCTCTGGAATTGAATATGTTGTTTTGAACTCTTATCTTGGATACAGACCGGATTGTGCTGTATCACCGGGAAATGTAAATGTTTATTACATTGATTATGGTGTAGGCGTATATAAGCTTAAGCTTTAGCCTACTATTTTTTGAGCGTCTATAACTGGATAATGTTAATGTGAATGTTGTAAAAGTTTAAACAAAACACGGGACTTGGACTTGACTCGGACAGGTTCAGGGACTTATGTGCATCTCTAAACGGTTATTACACACTTCTCATCAACAAAGAGCGGTAGCACATTGCAGCATAATATCATAGTACTGTATGATATAACAATAGCCTTTAGCTGCTAGCGCTACTTAGGCGCTGTTCAGCAATTTTATAAGGATTTTAGCTCAAATGCGGGGGGAGGCCCTGGTGTAGACCATGGGTGTATAGTTAAAGATCTATAGGACATCGCAGTTAACTACAAAACAGTAGATTGGTTTTAAAGCTCCTTAGGCTTAATTATGTTAACTGGGCTAACTGTTGCTAACAACAACATAGCAGCCAAAGGATTTACTGGAAAAACCTTAGGCTGTGTGTTTATAAGCCAAATGCACTGACTTTAGCTCAGGGTGTAAAGTGCTTCCAAAATGAGTACTGACTCGCCCTGGTCTAACACGTGACGCTAGCACCAAGTTAACAATAAAAGGGTAGATGCGTACCATGCCATGTGCGGTGACAGTGGAAATGATGTATTAACTAGTGGGTGACACTGGGTGGAAGCAAGAAAAGCCTTTGTCCTGATTAAGCATTTTTAAGATTTTTCAAAAGATTTTCAAAAGTGCAGTTCTTGTGGTGTTCCCAGTCTGCAGGGGTGAATCTACTAATGGTCTCTTTTAATGTTGTCATGTGTTAGTGGCAGACCTTTCCCAGGAAGTTCTTCCTATAGATTTTTGCCAGGCTGTTGGTCTCCAGTTTGATGTGAGAAGTGGGACAGGGGGCTGCTCTGCGTCTGGGGGTCTTTAGGCTCATGATTGGTGCCCTCAATCCAGTAACCTCCAAACTGGGGCAGCAGTATGAGCGGGAAGGGACTTCTGCGCCCGAGCACCTGACACACATAACACAGAATATTAGATATGTGCAGCACAATTTAAAAACAGATGGGGGAAGCTTGGACATTCAGCATGTACCTCGTGAACGCTGGGGTAGGGGATGTAGTCCTCTTCTGTCTGCAGGAAGATGAAATATGAAATATGAATTTGCACCCTCTGTTACTGTTTTAAATAGATTATGTCAATATCATTAACAAAAAGGAAAAAAATATATACATACATACACACATGTATATATATATATATATATATATATATATCAGACACCTCGGTCCAGAAAAGTGCAGTTCTAGGAACTGCAAAGATACTGCGCAGAACCCTCAAGCTCCCAGGCCTCTGGTAGAGGACCCGAGCTTGGAGGAAAAAGATATATATATATATATATATATATATATATACAGTATATGTATGTATGTATGTATGTATGTACAGTATGTATGTCTTGAGCGTAATCTGAGTTTTGGTGGTTACCACTTGGTGGTGGTAAGCTACCTCTGTAGCTTCAGTTTCCCCTGGGGGAGACTCCCTGACTTCTGTCACAGATGTACGCAGTCGCGACAGTCCCTCTGACCACCATCATTCATTCACACACACACATCATTTATCCTGGCCTATTGTACATGTTTTTAGGGGTAAGGGAAACCGGAGTACCCGGAGGAAACCTAACCAAACTCCACACAGAAAGGCCCCGTCCAGGTGGGAATCGAAACCCAGGACCTTCTTGCTGTGAGTGCAAGAGTGCTAACCACTGCGCAACCGTGCCACCCACAAAAAACAGTGATATCAGATATTCTGCTTATTAGAGTCAGATATTTTGAAGCCACAGCAGACAGGTACCCACATTCACTTACATTTAAGTATTTACATTTATTTATGTTTTATTTAAAATATGTATCTCCATTCAGATTGATGGGATGCAATGTGTGAGTTTGACTCTCTCTAAAAGAACAGTAGCAGAAGTCACTACCGGCAGGAGCAAATCCTACCAACTACGTATGTGCCTTAGGTGGAATAAGCCTGAACTTTATGGCTGCCATACAGAAAGATAAACAGTTACTGTCATTTTCATTATTGGAATTCTAGAGTCACTATTTTACCAAACAAATGTATGTTGCTGCACAGGTCAAAGCTATCCTCAGCATACTTGCTCAAAGGTAGGGGAGCCCACCGCTCTGCTTGCCACTGAGCATTCCTCAGTATTGACAGGCAGATGATTACAACTCTCAAACTAACTTTGTGACTGGATTTATGCAACATTTGAACAATCTAAACACCCAAAAAATGTACATCTTTGTTCTTGTATCACCTGTGTTTTTCAGTATTTCACCTGACAGCTTCAAGCCTGTCCCACGACCATCCTAAAGTCTGTCCAGCCACAGATAAGGGCAGGCTTTAGAACGCAGTATGTGAGATGTGAGGGTTTGCGACTTACTTTGAGGGGAGGAGGGAGCGGACATCTTTGCTCATCCATTCTGAAACCCTGTGGAGAGGCAAAAAGAAGACGGTTACACAGATGTCGAGGTGCAGTGAATACATCCTCACATGTGCAAAGACAGATAGAGACTGAATCATTTCATTGGCTTAGGTTTCTTGTGCGCTGTGACGGTACAGCAATTCTCTGGGACAATATCTCAGTTTGCATAACATAGAAGAGGAGGTAACAGACAAGACACTGCAGAGTCAAAAAGATAAGCAGATTGAAATAGGATATTTATCTTCCAGCTGTGTTTCAAAGCAAATATTGGTAATCATCTTGAAGTAAGCCTGCCAATAAAATACAAAAATGACTTAATAAATTACTAATAGGTGCCTGACTGTTTCGCACACCTCAGTAACATACTACTGTAACTGACGGTAATGTTTTTCAGGAGAAGGTATGACGTAGTAGGCAAGATCCTGGAGATGCTTACTTTAATTGAGGGCTAATCGTGCCTTTCTGACTAATTTTGCAACACTGTATGTGCATGCTATTTATGTTTACAAATCAATGTTCAGTTTGCAATGGACATTTCAAACATGTTAGGTTCATACAGTCAGAAAGGTTTTGTTTTCGTGCTTCACTAGCATCAACTACTTTCTGGAGTCTTCCTCAAAAGCGTCACGCAACAGATCCATGCCAGATTCATCCGTGCCGAAAGTAGAAAGAACCACCATTGGATCGGAGAAACCATCGAGATCAGGAAACGTGCATCTGCATCGATGAACCGGGACGATGGAGGGTACACCTTATCCCACACCTGGGTCGCTGTCCTAGAGAAGGCGTCAGTCAGTAGGGGGCACAACCTCTCCTTGCTGACTGGCAAATGTTTAGTAATGTTGACTGTGTCTACTTGTGACTAAATGTTGCAAGGTTACTTTAGTCAGACACAAGGATTAGAGATGTTAAAGTCTGGGACAGTCAAATGAACCTAGTAGTAAAGTAGATAAACAAAACCTTTCAGTCTTACAAAAAGAAAAAAAAACGTAAATATGTCCAGAAACATTAACATTTGAGGAGACAATTATTGACGGCTAATTAAAATAGGAATCATGTGTTTCGGAACTAGCCTGGCATGAACCAGACTGATCCTCCATGTTAAGAGATACATGGGGATACAGTCTGGAACTGTGTGATTTGAATCTCGCTGACTCTGGCAAAATCAAGACGAGCCAATCATAGCACGAGAGGTGGGAGTTAATGGTGCGTCATCTTCCGCACTAGGATTTCTCATCAAACACCAGTGCTCCTCCCGTAATGACAACAGTGAAGATGGCAGCCACGACACAACGATCTTTTACCAGTGCCCTTTCCTC
The DNA here is from genome assembly GCA_007210695.1 of Neogobius melanostomus. NCBI lineage: Eukaryota > Metazoa > Chordata > Actinopteri > Gobiiformes > Gobiidae > Neogobius > Neogobius melanostomus. Next base: position 1,286,299 of record VHKM01000073.1, on the reverse strand, counting down.
TGTTTAAAATGAGCTGAACTTGTCCTTAAAGCCACAGCAAGAAGTTGCTCCGAGGGCTTTCACCAGAACATTTACTTGACTGCACGTGTGGACTACAAACAATCATGGCGGAGGACGTAAACGCAAAGTGTAGGTCGCTTTGTGTTTGATTGGTTTGCTCTTGTTCAAACTGCGATCGTTAGCCCCGCCTCGAGTCTCAATTTGGAAATTGCGTCCTATTACCACAATTACAGACTGTCTTTATATGCCAGGCTATTTGGGAACATATGTGTATAGATCTTAGCAGGTTTTACACAATAAGAGTAACAACATAATGTGTTCCAAAAGTGTTGTGTTTCTGAAATATGTGCAGCCTCTGCAATTTAATAATTGCAACCATTGCAATTTCAATGCAGCCCTACTTTTGTACATGTTTTCCTGGGAAGTTATACCATAATAAATCAATATATAGTAAATCATGAATTGCAGAGGAATATGCTTTAGCAATGCTAAAAATTGATTTGTCAATACAGGGTTAGGGTTAGGAAAGAGTTTTTCCACCTACGATGGACAATCAAAGTGCTTCTTACACCAAGGAAGCACAGACCCATTCATACGCTGGTGTACAGAACCAGAGAGCGGCTAAGTGCCTTTCCCGAGGATAGAACAACAGAAGACACTGGTTTGGAGCTGGGATTGAACCGTCACCCTTTGGGTGCATAGATTAATACTCTGTGTCGCCAAAGTATGCCATATATCAACAGAAAATAACAGTATCCAAGGCTACATATTTTAAAACAATAACTGCTGTACAAATGCCTTATCTGGACAACATGACTGATTACAACATCTCAGTCCCATGAATAACTGAAAAAAAGGGAAACCTTTCACACGTCTGATGATTGGGGCGACTTCCCAGAGGTGAAGACCAAAGGCACTGGTGTGTTTGAGCACACTAAGAGGTCCTGACTCGTCTGAGCTGCCCCGAGGCAACCACAATCACAGCATCCATACACATCAGCACACAAACAGCAGAGAGAGAGGCAGGCGGGAGCACACATGGGGGAGCTGGAGCGCTGCAGACAGCTGGAGTAGTAAAGCCGGAATATTATTGGATTTATTGACATTAAAGACCGAGAATTGTGAAAGAAAGTTTTATGGTAGTGGATCTCAAACTTTTTGTGCATTTTTCTCATCCAAAGCAAAAATAACATGGTACTTTCGATATTCATAATCAAACAGTTAAGTCATTGCCCTATGAATGGTACTGGCACCACAGTTTGAGAACCACTCCAGAGGAAACATTTGAGAGACATCTTACAATACCTGCATCCTCTCGATCATGGCAAACAGGTCCGAGCTCTGTGGGATCCAAAAATGAACACTTACAGAATGTTTTCTCAATTACATGCATTAAATATCGACCAAAACCATGATAAGTCAGTTGGTTTTGACAACATTCAGCCGCCTCTGATTCCAGTTGCACTGAGGCTGCACTGAGCACCAAGAGAATCACTTCACCCACTGAACAGGACAAACATACTGAAAACATGACGCCCTCATGGGGTTCTGCCACAGCTCCATGGTGCCTGTTGCCACAGCCCATTTCTCATCGAGGACATACAGTGAGCAACGATCAGTTTAGCCATAAGATATACATTTGTGACTTGTTTCTATTTCATGCGAAATAGATCATGAGCAATGCTAATTCAATACAACTGCAAGATTTTCATGCATGCCCTTATAGTCTTAAAGTTTTATAGTTTACTATTTATCTCTACCAAGTTTTATGTTTCATGTTGGACGATTGCACCGAAGAGAATTCCTAGTTCGTGAACCTGTTCACTGACAATGGCAATAAAACCTATTCTGATTCTGAAGATGAAATGACAAAAATGACCTGTTTGTTTAAAGTCAAGCGTAATTACATTTTAAGCAGCCTAAAACCTAAGATGAAAGAGGAGTGGGAGACGATAGTGTAATCAGCCTCTGTGACCATGTAACACAAGAGGACTGAGCTGCCAACATGATGTTTCCACCTTCCCCTTAACAGGAGCGTGGCACAGGTCGCATATGGGGATTTGCAATTGCAACCCAATCATTTCCTAAAGACAAAATGAAAATAACACATTTTTATGATTTAGAGGCAGTTCTATTGTACCATTGTTAATTGTGTTTCTATTTATTTATTTCAAAGGGACAATCTAAAAAAAGACAGCAATAGGCAGGACTGTAGCCAAGACTATTTCCCAGGCAAGCCACGGCATCACTGACAATTCATACAATGAATATTGCTTGTTTGTATGGCTGCTTACTTAGTTTCTACAATGAAATAAAAAATATATGTTTTAGTTAAAATCTTTGCTCAATTTCCAGCATAAAACATTTTTTAAATAGAAAATTGTTTTTGATAACTTGAAATGAGATTCCAAACTCGAGATTCTTATTGTGTATTTAAGTTATAACATTTTTGTTTAAAAAAAAACTCCATACAGTACAACTTCAATAAAGCAATGATTGACACAGAGTTCCTGTAGAGGAACTAGGTTTATGAGCTATAAAATCATAAATGCTGACTGCACATATGCTGATGTGTGTGCAATAAAACTAACAATAGCAGGTGCAAAAACCCTGTAAAGGAGCACACCTATTGTTTTCAGAGGGATTAGAGGGATCGATATTGAGATTAAAAGATGGTATTAATATAAACAAGTGAGTGGTTCATATGGAGACTTCTAAAACAAGGATTCAACAAAGTTTGCATTGTGCTGCACACTTCACATTGCACTGGAATAACTGCATTTACTGTGGGGATTTACTTCTTTAGTTTAATTTGGTAAGCAGCAAGCAATTGAAGTACTCACGTCACTGTGGCATCGCCTCTTGAGAAAAGGCTTAATGGAGAAAGGACCATCCAGCGAAGCATTCCTAACCATCCTGAATTCAGTCATCATTCAACTATAAGTGCACACACAGACGCGACTGAAGATTGTCGAGGCTCTTCACTTGGTCACAGATAACACAATATAAAACTGAAGACAGATCGTCTGAATTTACACCTCAATGTAAGAGAATGTACTGTAATATGAGAATATTATTTCATTTCCTTCTGCTTTTGATGGGCTGGCTACACACGCCCTCCTCCCCTGCACAGACAGCTGTTCAGTGGGAACAGGAGGAAGGGAGGGACCCTATTACCACCGCCTGCTCTCGACAATAGACACACTCTGCTGCATGTGGACTGCACAGTTCTCACAATATGAGGCAATTCTCTTCCTCTTTTCTTATTCTTCCTCATACTGTATGTCTTATTTCTCAAGTGTCCATACGAGAATCCCTTCTGTTCCTCGCAAAAATAAGCACTGTATTGTGAAGTGCAGGGCTTTTATTGGTTGCTTTAGAAGCACATTTCCGGCGCATTGTGAGACGGGATGCAATTAAACATTGTCAAACAGTTACATTGCAGAAGAAAACTGAATATATATATATAACACATTACAGCAGTGAAACCAAATGGTGGATCTCTACTAAAAATAAGTCTGACTACCTTGGACATTTATCAATCCAATAGCAAATAATTACAAAAAAAACTTTACAAAATTGCTGTATAAACAGTGTGTACAATCAGGAAACAGGTAAAAAATCCTGTTTGAACCCTTTGAACTCGGCCATTATGCCTTTGGGCATGACATTTCACTCATTGCCTATGTGTGAATGTGGGTGTGAGTGAGAGCGTGATCGAGTGAGTGATAGCTGGTGGTCAGAGCAGAATGGTTGTGATGTTTCCAAAAGTTTACCCCAGGCTGAATATGTTGAAAGTGTGCGGACTGGGCGAATAGTGGTTCACTTTCAGTAGCTTGACCATATTTTAATGTAAGTGCAATCATGGCATTGTTATTATTGTAAAGTAGAATTCACTGAGTAAACTAACTGCACTTTCTGTCACAGTATTCAGCACAGAACATGAAGACAAGACAGGACACGTCCAACATGATTTTGCAGCATGTTATCACAATAGGACACATGGGCAGATATGAGGGAGGCTCCATGATGCTGTGATACAGGACGTCTGCAGTCTCAGCACCTCACCCCCCCACCCCCGTGCATTCAACAAGCCATAATCTGGGAGGACAGGGAGAAACACAAGACTCTGAAATAAAGAGGAAAACCCAGTGGGAAGAAAGAAGAGAACTCTCTCCATCAGATATCCACAAACACTGACCTACTTCCACACTCTGAGCTAATGCAAATGCTCAGTCTGTTCATTTACAACTCTGTAACAGATATAATATTTGAGTTTATTCTAGTGTTTAGATAAACTTCATCAGTAAAAAATATTTGGCACAGTCCAGTGAGAAACCCTGTTGAGTTAGAAAAGAAACTGTATGCAGAGACAAAGCCTTTAATTGCATAATTGGACTTTCACCAGGCAGCTCAACAACAATGACATCTGACAGATGCAAATACATGATCAGTTCCTTCATTAAACCACTTTTTCGACAGTTTCTCCAACGAGGCTGAAGGTTTTAGCCTATGGTGAATTATTATGAACAAAGCTGCAATTCTTACTCTTGCCCAACTTTCCTTTACCAGGAAAACAGCCAATTTGGTTAATATTGCATGAATTAGCAAAACCATGCCTGGATCAACAGTGTTTGTACTAATTGCTAAACAAAATCAGTGTAAAAGCTCAGACTGAGTTAATCAGTCAGTGCTTTCACATGAACCCCATTCAGTTTATTCTGTTTCCTTATCCAAGCTTTAACTGGACATCGTGAGTGATGATGAATAGTAATCACACACTTGCTCACAAGGACAATGTCCAATCTGTACAAAATACCATTTGTCTTTTATAAAGCATCCTGATTTCCAAGGTGTGTCTTGACATTTAAGCTTCAGCTGTTGGAAAATGTACTGTCCTGCAGTGAACAATAACCACTAGATGATGATGGTTAAGCAGGAATCAATAAAGATTGTGATTTCAGTAGATCTGTGATTGCTATAGAAGAGAAAATTCATTGCTGCTTTTCTTTATGGTGACAGCGTGACCAACAAAAAGGTAAAGAGAAGAAAGGACACTGGATTGATCCAGCAAGTCTCAAACTGTGCATATAAGAGCACAACGCCTGGAACAGTGACTCTCAGCTCTTTCTTACCAAGCACAAACTTTGAAACTATTTTGCTTTCAAAATACCACAAGCAATTGGTTTGATGACCAACAGCCACTTTGGCCGTTCAACTGATTACTAATCCTTCAAGCAGTTATTGTGAAGGTCCATTGACAAACACCAGGGCAATAGTAATGACGCTGGTTCTATGTCCTATCCATGAAAGGCAATAGAGCACAATTCAAAACTGAAATCCAAAGACAGTAAATCAATGGGCAGAGCAGTCTACCAGAAGAAGGCAGGCACACTATCTATTGAGGAACACTCACTGGTTCACTGCGATTGACCATCCTTTGACGACAGGTGTCTGCGCAGGACAAAAGACAGTTCGAAGACATGGTTCCTTTTGTACCATCAAAACCCTCAATAGAAGAGACTCAAGGTTATAAAGGAAAATGGCCTGTCAGTTACATATACAAGATTCTCATTTTGATGAATATATTACAATAAATGCGTTGCTTGATATACAAACCCTTTTAAAACGTTGGTACACATATGACATTACGGTTTTCAGCAGTTCACTTCAAGCTCTCGAAACTGGCGGACAAAACTACTGTAATGTTTTTGTACACATTTTATAGGTTGAGACGGGATGCGTAAAATATTCTAAATATATAGTGGTCATTCAAATAAAGTGTGCATTAAAGGCAAATGTAAGGCTGGACACAATACACTTTAATACAAAAGTGTCACAGTAGCAGCAAAAGTCAATTCCGAACATTATTCCATCACCATGTATTAAGAACATGCATTTCTAAAACCTGTGTGAAGCGTTACTCATGGCTCAGCTGGGTGTCTATTATTACTCAAACACTTTTACTTTCACTGGCCTGTATTATCCCGCTGTCTGCTATCACATAAATGAATTAAGATATGTGTGGCTTATGAAAGTCCTTCTTCTATTGCAGTGCTTTCTTGTAAACATATTCAAATCCATTAAGTTAATTAAAAAGAAAGCTAGAGCCCACACTTAAGTCAGGTTAGAAATCTAGGAGTAATCATGGACTCAGACCTGAACTTAAACAGCCACATCAAAGCAATAACATCATCAGCTTTTTACCATCTGAAGAACATTGCTAAGATCAGAGGAATAGTGTCAAAACCAGACTTAGAGAGACTCATCCATGCATTTGTCTCCAGCAGGTTAGACTACTGTAACGGCCTGCTCACTGGCCTTTCTAAACGAGCTGTTAGAGCTGCAGTACATCCAGAACGCTGCTGCTCGAGTCCTGACAAGAACCAGGAAATACGACCACATTAGTCCAGTGCTCCGGTCTCTGCACTGGCTTCCTGTCACTCAGAGAATAGAATTTAAAACAGCTCTGCTTGTGTACAAGTCTTTGGTTTAGCACCAAAGTACATCTCTGACATGTTAGAGCCGTATGAACCATCTCGGGCCCTGAGAACTTCAGGGAGGGGTCTCCTGGTGGTTCCCAGAGTCAATAATAAACACGGTGAGGCTGCGTTTCAGTTTCATGCGGCTAAAATCAGGAACAGTCTTCATGAGGATGTGAGACAGGCCTCAAATCCAGGCTGAAAACAGCTCTTTTTACCTGTGCATATGAAAACTGAAAGTATTTTATCTGCACTCTTTCCTTTTGCTGTAACTGATTAACTTTATGTTGATGTTTTATTGATTGATTTTTATCTGTTTTCTTGTAATTTTCTGCAACTGTGAAGCACTTTGAATTGCCTTGTGTATGAATTGTGCTCTACAAATAAACTTGCCTTGCCTTGCCTAAGTCAGTGTGCAGAAATCTGTGGTTGTTCTATTGCCAAAAGCTGCAATGCACTTGAGCAAGGATTGACAAAAGCACGAGCCAACCCTGAGCACTTCTATATAACAGACAACTTCATCATTACACGGAGAGTACCTTCTTGTTATTACTGTGTTGCCCATATTATACAGTACATACTGTACCATGCCATTCATTAGCCTCCTCCAAATCCTTTATTTTGATATCCCAATATACACCACTAATGTTGTGGCTGTCCTCATCTTAACACCAAAAATATCCATTTCTCACATTGAGAAAAAAGACATCTGGGTCATTTTACCTCTGACAAAAATCCTCTTTACATTTGACATGCAATGACTGTAATGAGGCAGAATTGAATAAAACATGCACAGTCATCTCCATATAAATTGGATCAAATCTCACATAGAAAAATAGAACGTGGACATCACGAATACTTAAAAAAACAAAACTCTCCTATCCCTGGATTTAGCAGCACATTATTACTCATGTAACTATTGGAGATGTGAGTCATGCAGAGTGTATTCAGTGGCATGTAGCAGACAGAAACAACTGCTCCACCTCTATATTTGTCCTCAGGCTCATAACATCCACATGAACTCAGTAATGGAGCCCTGGTTTGTTCCCCTTTCCCTGATGATGTCTGCAAATTACAGTGCCAAGCAAATATTTTACATCTGTATCGTGGCTCGTCACTCAATACCATTAATGGGCATAACACGACAGGTCCACTACCACGAACAATGTGAACATTATATCTGACATCTCTAGTGTTCGTTTGTATCTCTGAGTCTGCAGGTCCCATACTCTAGAGCAGGGGGAGGCATTGTCAGGCCAAGAGATGGTCTTGACAAAAATGAAGGCAAAAACATGTTTTAATTAAAGGAATAGGCCACCGTTTTTAAAATCTGAGATATGTTCTTACCTTAGCTTAGACAAATTGATGCGTAGCTGTCTGGTCTTTACGCGTGCCCTCAGTCACGCAATCAGAGCACAGACGCTGTTAGCATAGAGCCTCTCCTCCTCTCCTCTATGGACCCAAATGGGAGTGAAGTTAGAAGCGACCAAGCTCTTCCACGTTTCCCCTATTTAAATATGTGTAGTGAGACGGGTGTTGCGCGCCACCCGTCCCCTATAAAAAGCGCTCCTCTCCTGCTCGGCCTATCTGACCCTTAGCTGTTTGTAGCTTCCATGGACCCCGGTGCGGTGCGTGTGACCGGCAGATACAGAAACCTACGTTAAGTGCCAGAAATGGAGTGCTCTGGTTACGCCTGTCTTGTCCGTGTTTTTAAGTAGCCCAAATGTTTTAATTTAGTTCTATACTGCAGGATCCTGTCGGGCCAGCCTCTCCTCTCCATGACCCGTCTCTGTTGTGCTCCCAAGAATTGTTCCTCATGACAGTTGGACTGTGAATACCACAAGCATTACAGTACTCGGTCCTGGGGGGGGGGACTTTTCATGGAGCTCGGGGAGACCTGCAAATATGGACACTTGTAGGCATACTGTATGTGAAATCTGATTTAAATGTGCAATTAATGGACCTCTATGTGGAACTCAACTTTTACTTAAAGACAAAAACAAGAAGATACTAAAGTGATACATTTAATAAATAAGAACTGTGTATTGGTCTCTGTCCTCCTGGCCTTAGAATCTGTGTGGGGAAAATGTAACTTGGTTCCCTTGGACCGTAAATCAAGGGTGGCGTTGTCAATTAAGTCAATAATAATCTCCCTTAGTTAGCACCTATCTTGCTACATATGGTTACGTGAAGAGTTACACGATCCAAGTATAGTTACACAAAATTAAAACATGTCAATTTTCTAAGCAGATAAAAGGGGAACTATATTGTAGGGCGTAATAACACCTGGAGCACTTCAACGTCCGCGCAGAAAGTCGAAGTGCTCCTAAGGTATTAGATTGGTCGCTTCTAACTTGACTCCAATTTGGGTCCATAGAGGAGAGGAGGAGAGGCTAAATGCTAACACCGTCTGTGCTCTGTTTACGTGACTGGGGGCACGCGTAAAGACCAGACAGCTACGCATCAGCTCGTCTAGAGTAAGAACATATCTCAGTATGCAAAAACGGTGGCCTATTCCTTTAAGTACATTAAACTGAAACTTTATGTGCTGAATGTCACTAGCATAGTATTTGTAGAAAATGGCATAGAGTTTTTATTTATTTGGCATAGAGTTTTATTTGTTTGTTTCATGTTTGCTATTAACAGTTTTAGTGTTCTCATTGGCGTGTGTTTGTCATGATTCATCTTTTGTTCCCCTGTTTTTGTATGTTGTCTTTTGTCTAGTCCTGTGTTTTATTTTGACATGTGTGTTCTGTCCTTGTGATTTTGCTTTGCTTCCCTTGTGTTAATTGCCTGCCCCGCCCTGATGTGTTTCACCTGTGCCCGTTTCCTTGTGTATTTATACCCCTGTGTTTCTCTTGTACTTTGTTGTGTCATTGTCTATGTCAGCCCTGGTTTGTTTGAGTTTGTGTCATCTCTGCATTTTGTTATTTTGGTTTTCATCATTCATTAAACATCACCAGTTTTGTTGCAGTCCTGCATTTTGGGTCTATGTTTTTCTTCACTCCACCATCCAACCATGACAGTGTTCTTACATTTTCTCAATATAATGTAAAACCTCTCAACTGAAAGCCAGTTGTTCATAGGCAACAGTATTTCTACAAACATGGTGACATGTCACCATTGCAACATTCATTCATGTGTTACCTAAATGTTGGTGGGAAAATTCTGAATGAAATAGTACTGCAAGACACTTCTGCAAAACCTTGGTTGTACATTCACTTGAAAAACAGACTAGTGAAAGCACAGTGCAAAATTACCCTTATGAGTGAAGGAGGAGGAAATGGAGAGTGAGATTGCTCCAGTGACGGCTCTACTTCATCAAAGATCCGTGGAATATGTCCATCTTGTTTCCTAAGGAGAGACACACAGATGACAGAGAGTGAGGCGGTGTTCAGCCTATGGGAGAGTTTTTTTTTTTTTTTCATTTGGCCAACCACAGCCCCGGAAAATATCTGAAACACAATTAAGTCCAGCTATTAGTCTAGACTACAGTAAGAAGACAGCTCCAGTTTCAGTATTATAAAGGTTGCTGAAAGGGATAGCATTATGAGCCATAACATTATGATCAGCCTGTTGCATTGACTGTAAAGAGTGTGTACATAGCAGAAGGACTTTTTTTCTCTTCAAAATAAGTTAAAATTTTAAAAGTGTAAATATTTGACATAGTCTGTAATGGGCCACATTGTGTGTGACAAGTGGGGAAGATCGTCTAGAAAGCAATGACGTCTTGTTTTGTTCTCCCTACCTGATTTTCAGTATTAAAAAAGTAGTAATAATCAAATTCTGAGCTGTTTTTTGCTTGCATTTGGATGTCCTTAAATTCTGAGTAAACATAGCTTTTATAACAAGAGACTGCTGACCTATAGCTGTGGTTAGCAAACCTTTTGTACCATGTAAGCCACATTTCTCTGATCTCTGCAGAGAAAAGATTGATGTCACGTTCATGTGGCAACATCTTCAGGCTCGCAGAACTGGCATTTCTATACAGCTTTGTGCCTGAGTAGAAGAAAGGTAGTGTCTCGCTTTGAACTCAGAATTCAATAGCTTAACCAGAAAAAAGCTGTGTGCACACGAATGAACCAGGCTTATGTTTAGAATGAGTTTCAAAAATGGGATTGCACTGTTCGTAATGTAAAACAGCCAAGCTACATTAAGCTCCTTCAATTCTGCTTTGTAATTGATGGTAATGTACAGAATTATGCAATGACAGTGATTTTGATATGTATTTTGATCTGAAAAATAAATAAATAATTGTTACTAATTGTAGTATTTGATCACTTAAATCACAGACAGTGAGCGGGCCTCCCATATGAACAGTATCTTGAATAAAGTGCAAATCCAGGTTGATTAAGAACTGTACAGCCTGATGGGTCACACGGCAGCCGAGACTTCCACCACCGCCTGGTCTTAGCATTTCACACTTTCTTCTATCTTTGTATGTTTTTGTGCATTTACACTGTCAGGGATTTCTGCTTAATCTGACAAAGAGAAAACAGGAGTGGCTGACACTTTATCAAATACAACCATCCATGAAGAGGAACTGATGACGCAGCATGGATGGGATTTGTTACGGCAGGGATCACAGAGGAAATTCACTGTAAAGTGGCGGATGTAGATTAATTAAAATATACACACAGACCATGAAAAGTCTTATCGATTTCATATCCGCTTAAATAATTGTCGAATGACTATTGGTTAATGCTACAAAACCAACACATTAAAGGCCTTGGTCAAGTAGCCGACTGCTGCATTAGATGTGCAAAAGGTATGAAATATCTGAATCATTTTCCATATTCTGCAATTTGCTGCTATCCATTTCAAAAGATTAATGAAAAATGTCTATTCAAATGTCAATAAATATTATACCAATAAATTATGTTTGAAAACAATTCACAAGGGGTTTACACTGCGCACACCACCCTAGATTTTCTCTGAGGGAGTTTGCAGTTGCCGTATAGTCTATGTTAAAAAGAGTGTGGTCTTTAATTAACATCAGTTAAAAATAACAGTGACCAGAGTAGCAAGAAGAAACAAAACTCACAGTTTGAAAGTCTAATCTTTTCACTAAAGATTTAAACGGATTGATATTACAGTGATAATGTTACTTGCACTGTGACATCAGTCTGGCTTTTGCAGGTTAGGGAATCTGGGCGGCTATATTTATTTAAAGTTCTTTCCCCGACTTGTGTTCTTTTTTTTCAAAGGGACTATACATAAGTTGAAGCACAAATAAATGTATACAAATTTAAAAAGTCTTCCTCATACATGCTCCAGCAATGCCCCGGTGAGTAGAATGAGCCCTGGCCTTTTCACCGTGATTGCCTCTATATGCCAGTAAATTCACTTGAATAGTCTATGTTTGGGCGAACAAGCAAACAGCGTAATGCATAATAACGTCTATCGCAAGCCATGTGTGCCAAAATTCAACACTTATTTACGCGTCATTCAATAAAAATACGCCGTTAAAAAGGCCGCTTTTCAAAATAAAATGCCGCTTTCGAAATTAAACTCTGTTTCTTTTTCTAAATAAACGGCGCTTGATACGCCGTCCAGAGTGTATGATAATGTGATTTATTTTAACCAATACTATTAAATCTTGTGCAGCCAACCAGTAAATACAAGGAAAAGACCTCACTAAAAGATCACGAGGCAGATCACTTTCAGAATGTCTTTATTTTATTTTCGAATTAGCATTTAATTCTATCTAGACAATATATAATTACATTAAATATATACGTTAATGCAATTTAAGTATAAAGATTATTATTAACATTTGTACAAAATATTTATATAGCCCCTATGTTGCAGATGGTAGTTTCAAATATAAGTTTAGGACCAAGTCTTTCATATGAGAGGATAGTGTGGTGGGTAGAGCACGACATCGGAAAATGTTGAGAGAATCTCTCAAAAGACCCGCAGCTTATTTTTGCTTGAAAGGTAAGAAATAATTTCAACCTGGATAGACTCAAACAGACGAAAGCAGTGATTAGAAAGATTTATTGATATGTATATTGGTTTTGGCGATCAGACCCCGGCGGTAGACATCGATGTACAAGTCAGTGTAGGTAAACATCTTATAGTTAGGGATGTCTTCCCCCGGAGCCTGGACACTGGTGGTGGTATGGGTGGAGACCGCGAGATGCGCGGGTAGAAGCCGTGACGGAAGAGGCGGAGATGGGGTGGAGGTGGGTCGCAGCGCAGCTGGGAGCGTGCCGATCATGCGGACCATGATTGCTGGGGCTTAAAAGTGGGCGATGATTGGCTGCTACGCAGGTGTGGCTCTTGCGCTGATGGCTGAGGAGGAGGTGTGGCCCTCTCGGGAGTGATCATTGGCTGGAGGTTGGTGATGCTGAAATTAGTCTACCAGGTTGAATTAACGCCTAGGCTTCATTACTAAATACGTGGGGGAAAAGTGTTGTTGATTCTTTCAAAACAACGGTGTCCGACTGTCCGTGCATGTTGTACAAACTTCACTGAAACAAGCTATAAAATAATCATATTTGGAAGTGACCAAAATAGTTGATCTAATAGTTTTATACCTACAGAGAAGTTATGTAATATTAGTAGCAGACTAGTAGTGTCAGTAATAACAGTAATTGTGCTGTACCTACAAAACATTTGAGTAGTAACAGTGGTAATGGTGCTGTATTTACAATGGTAAAATAATGCTGCTAATGTTAGCTTTTCTTGGCCGCAAAATAAGCATGACTGTTCATGGATTTACTGTATAAGTAGTGAAACGACATATGCTGTTTACAATATAGTTTACGAGTTAGCTACACTAACTGATTGAAGAGACGATTTTGACTTTACCTAGTAGCATTTCTACCAGTGTAAATATTTTATTATTTCAATTAGGCCTACGTTTATGCATACAAAGTATACAAGTATTTTTTGTTCTCCTTCAAACGTCATTCATTCGTTTATCTATATTATTTGGCTTCTTCCCTCGATTCACTTTGCTATGCATTTGCTCAAGTATCTCATTTTGGAAAATATTCACTCAAATTGATTTGGTCTAAATATCTTACAAAACAGTAACGTTTCTTACCTCAACCAGGACGGGACTGTTATTTCTGGTGCTCGTAAAGCCTGAGCGCCTCATGCACGAGCTTATCATCGAGGCTGCAGTTACGCGTTTGGCCTGAGGGGGCAATTGCGAGTACAAAACTGCCAAACTCCACATAGCCCCTTTCAACAGAAAACAAAAACAAAGTTTCCCCTGGGGACCACATGAACGCGGCAATCATTATACTGCATTTTATTTGTTCTCTGAAAAGCAGCTCTTTCAGACTTACTGTGTTCCAGTTGTTAAGTCAGAAAGTTTAATAACTGTGAGACATAAACAAATAATTGAAGCTATGAAGCTGGTGAAATCAGTCAAAACACGGCTCTAACGATTTTATTCTGTAACTCGAACAGTGTGGTCTATATTTATGCCCAAAGAAATGTAATATATAATAATAATAATAATAATGTTAGCTCGTGGTGAACGTTATTGACATTACTGTAGCATCACAGAGCATTGCATTTTATTACTGTAGAGGAGCAGGGTTAGTGGAGCACTGAATGTAGAAGCACTGTCAGTCAGGTGTTTTTGTAGCCTAACTAACTAATGCGGGGAACAGTCATGTAGTGTTTTTTTACAATCTTTCTAACTCAGAGGTCAGAGATGTTACCTGAGTATTCAATGTCGGAAAGGTGTTCAATTTAAAATGTACAGGATGGAGCTTGGAAAGTCCGACATCCGAGGACAACTGGAATGCAGCGTCCTTTCAATCAGTACAACAAACGGACAGATTTCTGCATGTTACCAAGGTTACAGCTTGAATCATGCAAAATGAAGCTAAAACTGTTTTGTAAAAATGTAACATGCATTAAATAAAGATTATCGAGAGATAGTTGAAAATATTGAAACTGTAAACAGCCCATGAATGCAACAGACTGAGGAGCAGGTGATGGGCAGCAGCTGAGATGGCGCAGAGGCAGGTGGCAGGTCAATGTGTCACTCTGAAGCTGCCATGACTGTTAACACCATGACAGTTCGTGGCACGGCGGACACAGAGCAGTGCCAGGATGCCATCACACATGCGCCAACACTACTAGGCTCAAATGTGTTTCAGAAGATAATCGCTATAATAACATCACCATCCACCTGCAAATGTAGTGAGATTTACAGACTTATTTAACAAACTCTATGGAATCTAACATTTATTCAAACTGAGACGAGGCTTATCTACAGGAGGGCAAACACCTAAGCCCTCCTTTTTAACATGATTTTTTAATATATTTAAAGGATACACAAGGGGAAAAAAACAGTATTTACTGGTATGCTTTTAATGAAAAATATATATTTTTTATATCTGTCACGAGACAAAATACCACTCTTAGAGGCTATGCGTGTGATGTCATAACATAGCAACAGCATGGAAGATAGCATTCCATCACGACAACAGCAGCAAATTGAGGTCGCAAGTCTACAGTGTTATCCATTTGTCAGCCAAGTTGAAGCTTCTATTTCCATTTAGATTTAGCAACATTATTTTCATGCCACTGGTCATACTAGTGGCAAACTAGTTAAACTGAAAAAAGGATTTTAAAAGAACTTTAATTTTTTGCTAAATGCACTTCAACCCAGATTATAATTGCAAGAAGGGGAAGTCTCTGTAGACTGTGAGGTCGTAGGGGGTGCAGTTTTGTGCAGTCTGATCATAGCTAGAGGCAGCACCGGGAAATATAAATGAGCAGGCAGTACAGCATCCTCTGCAATCCCAATCTATCATTCACCAAGAGATGTGCAGTAGTTCTCCACAAACAGTAAATGAAGGGTCAAGGCTAGCCATGCACTCCTCCTCATTAAATTATAACGCAGTCTTCAAGGATTCATTCTTCAACCCAAGGTGATTTTACGGCCCAAAACTAGCAGCAAACACACATGTCAATAATATTTTCAGTTGTGTCTTTTTTAAATGAACATAAGGCTAGTTTAGCCTAGTAAACATAAAACCTTTGCAGGGATTGCACTGTAAGTTAAATCACGAATATAACTGATAACTGATAACTGATAGTTTAAGTAGCCTGCCAGAGACATGACGTGTTAGTCGGTGAAAATACAATTTTTACATTTTACACTTACATTTACGGAATATTTTAGCTTTGATGGAAAATTCTGACAGATTGAAAATCAAGCCGTAATTAAAATAAAGACGCAGCGCTGCTCTTTTTCTGACTGCTCTCTCTCTAAAAGCAGCTTCACTGTGTCACACTGCGTGTTTTCGATTTGCTTTTCGCACGGAAACTAAACAGCTTTTAGTGCCGCAATGGAGCTCACATCAGAGCTAACTGAGAGCGCGTGGATTTGGATAAACACACGAAGGACCGAGAGAGGAGAGAGAGAGAAGAGGCGTGGTGCGTGGAGGAGCATGCAGGCAGAGCCGACGTGTGATTCAGCAGCTTCAAAAACATAGGCTACGATGCAGACTGCTAAATATTGTGCCGTTCACCCACTGTTTCTTAAACATTACGTTAAAATAGAGAAAATGCAAATAATAAGCTCTGATTTACATTTTTATTAGTGTAATAAGAGCCCTGATATCGTGGAGGAGATGACGCTCTGAACAAGTTGTCCTGCTCTGAGACTTTTATGCACAAGTTTATGTGCTAACACCAATCATAATTATCAGCACGCATGATGATTCACTGTAGACATCGTCAACTGCCAATTAAGGGGACATCGCCCAACCCTAGTCCCGGGTTCGATCCTTAGCCGGACAGGGCCTTTCTGTGTGGAGTTTGCATGTTCTTCCCGTGTCTGCATTGGTTTGGATCCACGTACTCGGTCCTCCTTGGATTAAAAAAACAACAACATATATTGTTGATTCTTCTTCATGGCCTTTGTTTTTAAAGATTCCTTCAAATCTTGCTGTAACCAGTTAGAAGCCATCAAACCAGTAAGGCTCTTGTCTTCTTGAGTATAACAATTGACAAATATAACATTTGCCCAAGGCTAAATTGTGAGCAAACAAGACCACTGCATGTCTGCTCCGATGAATGCATTGGACAAGTCTCACACAATGTCAAGAATAATCTGTCTCAGTGCTTCTACGCTAGAGTTAGCTTTGTCTATTAATGGAAACAGTGTCCATAATAGCATTTTTGAAGAACGTGGGTCTTGAAAAATTATAATAGCCTCAGCATTAACTTATAACAAATAACAATATATTATATTGTGATCCAAATGAATAAGATAAAAATGATCTGACGAAGGCTAAGGCCGAAACGTTAATAAATACTAGATCTTTTGGACATCTATTCGAGTGTGCTGTGTATTTTCCAATATATTTGATCACTGCTAATTACCTGCCTATTGTTCTTTTGTTAGCTGAGGTATCGTCTCCTTGGACTGGCTGTGCCCTATCGGTTTTCCCCGAAGGAGATTGGAGTAAAGTGACGGAAGATTAAATCTGAGCCCACCATTCCGGTTCATGGAGGGATTTTCTTTCTTGACAAAAATAGCTTATTTTACTCCTCTTTCAAACCAACATTCTTCTTTAGCTAAAATTTTGACCTCCCCGTCCTCAAAGGAGAGGTGCACGGCCGACTGGGGGCCGCTTGTGCTTTCTCTTCGGTATTAAAGTCTTTTCTGTAGAACTTGTTTCGTTTCTCCAATATAATATTCTTTGCATTCTTCTTCTTTGCATCGAATAGAATAAACCACATTGCTTTGTTTGTGGCTCGGAGTTTTGTCTTTGGGATGGACTAATTTTTGTCTCAGTGTGTTCACCGGTTTGTGGTACACTGGAATCCTCTGTGCTGCCGAAAGATTCTCTGAAGTTTCTCTGAGACCCCGGCTACATACGGCACTGCAACTCCCTTTCTTCTGGGCTCTGTAGTCTCTGTAGCCTTCCTATAAACCTCTGTCGTAAGTTGTCCGTTTCCCCTATGATAACTTTACAATCTAAAAAGTTGTTTCTCCTTTGCGTCCTCCCGAGTAAATTTAATGCTGGGGTCCATGGCATTGATGTGATCTGTAAAAGGTGCCACTTCCTTCTTTTTAATTTTGATCCACGTGTCATCTACATATCTGAGCCAGTGACTGGGTTTGTTTCCTGGGTATGAGGCCAAGGCATTCCTCTCCATTTCCTCCATGTAGAGGTTAGCCACTATGGGTGAAACTGGAGAGCCCATCGCACAGCCATGGATCTGTCTGTAGAAGTTACCCCTGAACTGGAAATACAGTATGTGGTGCTAAGACTGTTCTCCAGTAGTTGGCAAATGTGGTCAGGAGTGAGCTGCGTCCTTTAAGCTAGAGTGCTGTCCTCAGTCAGTCTCTTCCTCCCCGCTGTGACTGCTGCTGAGGTTGGGACAGATGTAAACAGTGCTGTCACATCATAAGACACCATGGTTTCATCTGTTTCCAGCTGCAGGTGTTTGATCTTCTCCACAAAATATCATCTAGCGATGATATTTTGCTTCCAGAAGAGTAGCTTTTCCTCCATTGTGTTGTGTCACCTATTTCATTTCACTGCTGCTACTTCCCTTCAGACAGATTCTAGCCTGACCAGCCAACTCTTTATCTAGATGCAAACAGCCCAAGATGCTGGCAGGGAAAGCTTACATGGAGCGCCATAACCAAGTGGCTGGCATAGTGTACAGGAACATCTGTGCAGAGTATGGGCTGGAAACCCCAAGGTCAAAGTGGGAAACACCTCCAAAGGTGGTAGAGAATGACCGAGCCAAGATCCTGTGGGACTTCCAGATACAGACAGACAGAATGGTAATGGGAAACTAACCAGACATTGTGGTGGTGGACAAAGAGCAGAGGAAAGCCGTGGTGGTTGACATAGCAATTCCTCACCGACTTCAACATCAGGAAAAAGGAACACGAGAAACTAGAGAAATACCAGGGGCTCAGAGAAGAGCTGGAAAAGGTCTGGAGGGTGAAGGCATCAGTAGTGCCCGTGGTCATTGGGGCACTCGGGGCAGTGACCCCCAAACTGGAGGAGTGGCTCCAGCAGATCCCAGGAAATACATCAGACATCTCTGTCCATAAAAGTGCAGTTCTAGGAACTGCAAAGATACTGCGCAGAACCCTCAAGCTCCCAGGTCTCTGGTAGAGGACCTGAGCTTGGAGGAAAAAGAGACCGCCCACGGAGAGTGAGGAAGAGTTTTTGATAGATATATACATATATGCATACCTATATATGATGTTTTCTATTTTATTTTATTTATTTGGTCAGGACAGTGCATGTTAATGAACATACATGGGTCTCATGCATGTAAACAAGCCACACCGGATTGTAGCCTTGGGCTAATTTGCATCCGTTGTCCCCCATACGCACTCTCAAACACACTCTCATTCATCCTGGCCTATTGTACATGTTTTTAGTGGTAGGGGAAACCGGAGTACCCATAGGACACCTACACAGACACGGGGAGAACATGCAAACTCCACACAGAAAGGCCCGTCCTGGTGGGAATCGAACCCGGACCTTCTAGCTGTGAAGCGAGAGCGCTAACCGCTGTGCTACCGTGCTGCCCGTTTGGTGTTGCATTATTAGCACTTTGTTCATGAGCTGGTAATCTCTGTCAATATCAGAGCAATACGAGTTGTTGAAATGGCTCAAAGATATACTTGCCATTTTAGCTCAATAATATTTGACACTATGCAATGTATGACATTATATCAATTGTGTTTCTTAGGAGGAGTCTTTAGGATTGTCTTTTGCTAACAAAATGCATTATATCTGTGCTTTTATTAATTAATATTACAGAAGGCCCTCAAAGTCAAATTTTTTTGCCTTTGGGATTTTAACTGGATGTTTCCTTTGTCCAGATCAAGAGATGGAGACAGACACATAAAGCCCCTAAGCTGTACAGGTCCACTTAGTAGACAGCAGCTAATCTAATCAAGTGCAGCAGCTAATGCACAATGAAAGCAAAGACATTTACTCAAGATGCCAGTCAGCGGCATCCTGTGCGCACACATGGTCAGAGCAATGGAAAGTTTGTTGTGAAGAGTGGGTACTGACCTTTACAGAGCATCAAATCTTCATAATCTCAATCTCAATTCAAAATAATCGTTTTTAACTTACTATCTTTTAGCTCCAATCTGTGCAACTCCAAAATGCAGTGCTTCGCCTCAGATCCAGCTTCTGTGTGCTACACCTGCTGCTGCCTCCGCTCAGCTGATCCTCAGAGTATTGCCCTCCCTTTCTTTATCCGATTCCCTGCTCACATGTTTCTGCTCTGGAGGCAGGCACAAAACGCAGTCCTCTTTCTCTTCTGTTGCGTGTGCTGTCTCCTCTTTCTTTCTCATCTCTACCTCCCTCCTCTGTCTATCCATCTATTGCTGTTGGTTTGCTCACTCACTCTGGGCTGCCTTTGCTAATAACACATTCTGATCATTCAAAAATACTCAATGTCACAACCAAATGGGCTTGAAAGCAATATTTTTGGAAAAGCAAGAGCAATTGTAATTCCACAATGTGCTGTTATCAGCCAAGCGCTGACAGCTTTTCGGAATACTGTAAAAAACTCTTGATAATAATTATGGTAACAAGGCCATTGTCCAGTTGCTATGCACATTTTCAAACATTTATACAGAAAGCAGGAAATATCAGGGGACTCTGCAGAGGAGTAATCATTGTTGGATGAAAGTGTGCAATAGAAAAACACCCAAGTAGTCAAATCCTTCACATGATATGGATAACCTGCTGCAATTGATTGTTTATGCATAACATTGTGTTGGTACTAGTTGCTTCATGCCATCTTGTGGCTGTACAAAGTAACTACGAAAATAAGTGAACATCAATTATCAATTCAAATATTTTTTGAAAAAAGCTGGATACTAGTTTATCCACAAACTTCACACCAGCCAGATATACAGCACAAAACATTAAATCTAGTGCGATAACCGGAGTATCACTGATGGGGCCTCAAGTCGAGTTTTGTTATTGTTGATAGTATTTTTTGCAATAAATCCATATTCCTGATTTCACAACAAAAACATCCCTTCAACAACACTTGATAAAAAGTACCATTGAAGAATATGGTGATATACATAACTTAAAGCTGAAGACAAAGTTTGGACAAGACAAATTAACAAGAAACTGGTGAAGCCAGTAAGTCAAAGTCATTAAGCATAGACACTGAGACTGTGTGCATATAAGCAGGGGGATTTCTTTACCAAATGTGTTCCACCTTGAGCAGAAGTGTATCAGAGAAGCTTCTCCGGCGCTGGCCTGAACCTCCGCCTGCTGCATCCTTCCTCTGAGGCATTACCTTCACACAGGCTCAGCTGCTGCTCGGGAGGGTTAGCTCTGGCGGGACTACGGTAACGGTAGCACCAACAACAAAAAAATCAATATGCAGAGTCTGGTAAAGCCAAACTGAGACGGGATACAAGTCCAGCCTGCAGTCAACTCCCCCACACACCCTGAATATAACATTACCATCCGCCCAGAGCACAAGCATAATATACCACAAAGGGAAACATCAACACACCCTATTTTGGAGCCTAAGTTACAAAACCGTCTGCCTAGTTTATGATATGTGCCAGGTGAGTTTCTTTAGTGCTTTTCCAACTGTACTATGTGTATCATGGTGCGTATCATGGTTTTTCCCCCGTGTTTAAAGACTAATTTATTGATCTTTTTGTCTTCTGTTGAAATTGAAGATGTCCTATTTTCAACCTAGTTTTATCCCGTGTCATAGACTCTACTCTTCTAGATTTGTTGGTACTAAAACCAAAAACGTCTGAGTGTTGCTCGCTGTGAAAAGTTTCAGAAGCACTGCCCTGGGGGAACACCTGAAGTAAGCCGAGACTGAACAGACCGTGAAGGCAGACTGTGGAATAAAAGTCGAACCAACATGGATGCCCCAGCGTGAAGTAATCTGACAGGGAGGAGGAGCAGGAGATTAAAGGGGAACTTTGCCAGCACGAGATAGAACAAACGAGAGTCAAACCCGGTCGCCGGGTGGTTGACTAAACAAATTATCAGTCTCGGTCCATGCGGGACTACAGTGCTGTCAGCCAAATCAGATGGTGAGTAATTACAAGAGCAGTGGTGTATATGGGTCATGTTGAGATTCCTTGCTTTTCATTAGTAGCACCCCCTGTGATTTCTATGGAGATGTGTGTGCCTGACTGTCAGCACTTTTCCAAGGGTGACAAACTAAATTTAACATTTGCAAAAGGGAAGTAAACAACAAATTGCTGATTTTGGTAAAGTGTGATGAGTAAGAAAATATGATAACAATGTAAAAGTAAGATGTACAGCTATAGTTTTAAAGTAATTAACGTAATATTATAAGTTTAAGTTCTGGGTTCAAAACTCAGAGTAATTGGGAGTGGGGCCACAGCACTCTGATTAAACCAACCATTGTGGCAGTACTGAACTCAAAGCTGGGTAAGAGAAGAGGGAATCTGACCAGAAGTATGGCAGTCTGAGTGGTTATCATTCAAGCCCCAAAGCAAGAAAGTTCAAATTCTATATCGGGCAGAACATGCAACTGTGTGGAGTTTGCATGTTCTCCTCATGTCTGGGTATAGGTTTCTACTACCTACTAGCTCTCTATCATTTTTGCAGTGCCTTTTGTATGACACAAATCACTCAAAGCACTTTACAAGGGATGGCTTTTTATTTACTCCACCCTCAGTGGTGATAAATGTATGTAGCCACAGCTGCCCTTGTGTAGACTGACAGCTACAAACATCTGCGCCAATGCACTATCTACAGATCAGTCCACGAGATTGGGCATTCACAAGGTGGTATGGCCAAGGAAGATGGGTCTGTTTAGTACCAGGAAGTGAGACTGTGTGGAATACATATTCATCTGTAAGTGTTTGACGGTGGTTAGAATGCTCGATGGCGTAGATTAGCAGCTTTGCTTTTATCAGACTACCACAGGGTAGCTGTGGCTATATAATTCATCTTACCATCACGTAATGGTATGGGGAATGGATTAATAATGCGGAAACCTGTCAGCTCTCGTAATTACCCCATCTTTGTGCGGTTCGCTGCACTGGCTTTGGCAGAAACACCCAGGCCTAAACTAAGAATGAGAGTGCAGAAGTCGCAGATGAGCCACACGCAGGAGCCTATTCACAAAATAGCCACATGATTCGTTTTTTGAAATGTGCCTGTTAAATATACAGTACATTTGTATTCAATGCATTCACCCGCTCTGCACAAAAAACTAGTCCAGATTGGACCAGTTCAAGGTCTCTAATCACAGCCGGAGGGAAAGCTTTAGGTCAGCTACCTGTCCTGCATGTTAACATCAAAAAAAGCTACAAAGAGTCACGTTTCCAACAAAGCCTTTTCAGGGGCCAAGATCAATACGCATTTACAATCTAAGGATCAGTTTTATCCAGCAGAGAAACACCATGTTGTAAACACTGATGATTATTCATTCATTCCCAGCACAATTTCACTCACAAGGACAATTTCGTGACGCTTCAAAATAGAACCCAAGAGCAGAAGACAACAGGTAATAAGTAAATAAGTAAATAAGTAAGTAAGTAAGTGTTTTATTTGCACAATTTTACGAACAAAACTGCGTTCAGATGTTGGGTTAGTCCTGAGCCGCTGCGACTGACCAGCATGTTTTTGGGGGTAGGGGAAACCGGAGTACCCGGAGGAAACCTGGCTGCCTGCCTTCATTGCTCCTCTGAAACGGTGCCCTTCCTATAGGGGGGCTTCTTCTTCTTTTTATTGCTTAATGGCAGACGCCACTCAACACTAGGTTGCATTACTGCCACCTATATGCTGGAGTGTGGGCCAGAATATCTATCTGTGAAATATACCTTTTATGTTTTGTCTTGTTAACTGACGATGCACTCAGAAGTTTGTGAGGCCCCATTGGTTATATGATTAATTAGTCTTTATGTAGACATGCAGTGTGTCCAGCTGTTGACCAGGTGGTTGTATTATCTGCTCACACAAGATCAAAGTCTTCTTTCCTCAAAACATGCAGTATGTATTCCTTAACAGTGACCCTTGTGTGTTCAGAAACATCAAGGTAATACAGACTGCACCAATTTGCAATGTAGTGCATCATCAATCTTTTATTTTTTAGTGCCCCTTTTAAGAATTCCCAAACTCCGATGTAATAGAGCTTCATTACACCAATGCAACCTCCCAATGGTGGTTAAATGGCGACAACTCCTCATAACATTACCCACGCAATAAGCCTGAGATTTCCAATTAATTTGTAGATACATCTATATTTAGTGGCGGGCCTAATGAAGCGTTGCAGGGAGAAATGCACAATAAGCACTCGTGTCTATGAGGGTTAATGGTCGTCTTTTGGACTCAGCATAATATCACTGACCACTGACACAGACCAGTAAGACTAAAGAGTCAAGGAGGCATTAGCTGGGTAAGCCTCTTCTGTGCTGAAAATGTGGTGCGAGAAATAAACTAATACAAATGGAAATAACAAGCATACTGTAGCTCACAATCTATGTAAAATGTGTAGTTGTGCATTTAGGGGAACCAAAACATTATCAGTACAGTTTACTGTGTCGGATCTAAAAGCCCCATACTGGTTAAATCTCAAGTATATGTTTACAAAATAGAAACAAAAGGCAAGTCTCTCACCAAAGTAAATAAATATTTTCTGTTTTTATATACAGTACATACACTTTTCAAATAAAAACAAGTCTCTCATGGGCACACTTCATCTTGCTGTTAAAAATTCTCCTGATTTGTACACTATTCAAACTTTATTTATGTATTTAATTTTTAGCCAAAACCCATTTTCTCTAATGACAAATCATTTTCAGCATTTGGCAGACTCTAGTCAGCAGCAGACACCAGACAACATGTTTCTACCTTGATTTCCATCCAGATACTGTCCTCTTTTTTTCCCTGTTAGCGTTCTCCTCACATCACTGGCCCATTAGGGACACTGAACAGCCATTAACAGTGATGAAGAACAGAGATCACCAATTAGGAACCTCTTCAGCTTACTTTGCTCCACCACTCGACAGAAGACCACTTCATTTCCACTTAGATCCCTGCATCACTCAGACAGTTGTCTCAGAGCAGTCCCGACTGCACAGCAGCACATGCAAACCATGCATTACGTTCCTGGTCTCAAACTCAACCATTCTATTAAAATTCACTGTGATATCCCAGTGCTTATCTTGATGAAATTGCTCTTAGTAATCTTTTTTTCTAATCACTACTGATTAGGGGTCAATTGCCACAGAAATGTTCCAACAGCTTTTGTATAAAAACTATATTTGTTCACTTTCTCACTCTAGCGCAGTGTGAGCATGTTACTGATAGAGATAAGCAGCGTCATTATCAAGGGCAATCAACATAATGAGGGCCTAATTGGGAACGCAGCGCGGTGAGCAGTTTAGTGCTGTCAAAGCAGCTCTTAGAGGAAATAGCCTTGTTTTAAGACTTTTAGATAATCCTTTCCTGAAAGAATTTATTTATTTAGCTCGATCAGACAAAACAATGGCAGACTGTCATAGCTGTACCAGCAGCAGGATGATAGTGACGAATGAGACACAAAAGCACCCAAAAATATATCCTCATGACCAGTGGCTGACAGATTCAACTGCAAAGCCTCCCAACAGTCACAGGCAACAACAGGACAAGCATAAAGAAGGAACTACATAGACCCAAATAAAAACCACAGCAATTATAATAATGTAATCAAATCCTCTCTCTGCTTTCTGCTCTACTCTTGGCTTCTGAGTACGACTTTGCCCCATTCCATTTCTTGATGTCATCGGTCCATCTCTGCCTTCCTCTGGCTCAGGTCCCCTCTATGCATCCTTCCAGTATTGCATTTGGCAGTTCTCCTCCGCTTCCTTAGAATATGACAAGCATACCTCATCTTGTTCTGCATCTAAACTGACACAAGCCTTCATCTGAGGCCAGTTCTAGCACTTCCAGTCTTGTTTATACGAGAGGAACAAGTTGTTGTGACTTTAACATGACAGTGAAATGAATGCCTTCATGTCATGAACCTGCAACTACTGTATGGCTATGAATGACAGCTTCAGAATCGCAGAAGAGATCGAGCCTGGGAATAGCAATGCTGTTGTGTGCGCTCGAATCATTTCGAACTTCACAGCAATAAATATCACAGCACTTGTGATATATAATGCTAAATATCACATATTTAGTGCTTATATTTAGTCTGGCGATAGCCAGGCTAGAAGAGACCACAACATGTGATGTAATAATAACATTTATGAAGTTACTGATGATAAGGTTGTCTTTGAGAGTGATACAGATGACATGTGCACTCTAGGTATGAGACCTCAAAGAAGATATTTTTAAATGCTCCTCAAAATGCAAAGTTAGTGGTTATTGGTGTGAGATGATGCAAAATTAGGGCATAACAAGCAAACAGATCATGGTTGAATGAGGTGGCCCCTGCAATAGAAGGATAACATGATAAGAACTCTTGGTTGTTGTGTAATCCAGAATGATTGTCGAAAATGTAATGTTTTTTTCTTTGTTGAGTGCTTTTGGTGAGCAATAAGGAGAATTTACATTTTCCGATTATGTCTCTCTCAGACTCCCTATAGCCCATTCTCAAATGTTCTTTTTTTCTCCTTACTTAGCATAGCGTCTGTCTGGCAGCGTTGTAAACAAAAGGACAAAATGCTGATAAACAGATGAGGAATACATTCACGCTGTTGGCAGGAAAACCAAACTCAGGCTCATCAGTCATGACACAACCGGAACTCTGCATAATGAATATTCACTTTTATCAGTTCTCAGAGGACAGCTGGCAGGTAGAGCAACCACAAAACATCTGGGTGCTGCAATTTGCATAATACTTACAAATGTCTTCATTCAACTACAGGTAAGGAGACAGCAATACAAGCTTTACATTCAATTTGAAATTCATTTTCGTCTTAAGTCATGACAAAGAGAAGTCTTTGGTTATTTTAGTCAGAAACAGAGAAGCAGCAAAGACTTTAGCCACTCTTCACCATTTTTTTTCTATTGACGGATTAAAGATGAAAAGCCTTTTATAGCTGAATCCGTCCCATATAGGCTGCTGACTGTACGAAATGCTGATGGACAAATCAAAGTCTAGTGCTATACTCCTTTGCAGCACGCTGAGTCAACATGCTTGAAAATACTGTAGCAATGGAAGGAGCATTTTCAGTTTAGAGCTCACAAAAACTCCAGGGATATACAATGGATATGAAGAGAAGAAGATATTGACGCTAATCCCCTTTGGTAGATATCTGAATATGCTATAATGCTGTATGCTATAATGATTTTTGTAATAATACATTTTAGAAAATACGTGGAAATCATCCAATATCTATGATAGTAAAAAAAATGACAGAAGACATACTTTATCTTATATATATCAAATATTTATGAACAAACGTGTATGGATGAAGACTCACCATAAGACTCTGGTCCTGGAGAAACTCTTGTCCGCTCTGAAACAAGGAGAGAGAAATAAAAATGTCATCATAAACACAAAATGAAGGGAACAGGACATAAACGTGCAGAATGACTCATGATCTCATTCTCAGTCTGGGAGATTTATTTCAACAATTACAACTGTCACATAATAAAAAGGTACCAGATAGGACAAGGATATTGAATTCCACTTGGACGTCATGACAGTACATAAATGAATTGTGATCTGACCCTTTAACGATTTCTCGATTTTTGAAGGGATTGTTTTATTGTTATGTTTCATTTTGCAGCAGTGCATACACATAATGACATGTGGTGCTTACTTTTCTCCACTCACTGAGTATTTTGAGTATTTAACAAAGTGTCTTCATTCCAGGTTAGCTGTCCTCTCAAATAGTTGTATTTGTTGGTTGAGTAAATTGTGGAGGTCAGTTGACTATTTTTTTTTAAACAGGCTGTAGTGCATTAATTGGTAAAAAGAAAATGCTGAAGTTTATATTCAGGGACTAGATGGAAGTTGTATTCAAATCAAAGGTATTTCAGCCCAAAATACCATCTTTTTGAGTGACAGTGCAGGCTTTTAGCGGCATTTGTGGTGAATAGTTCTGGGCTCATTCTACACATTAGGACATTGCTGGAGCAAGTAGGGGGTGGATAATACATACATTTAACATTTTTAAATTCCATCTAGTCCCTTTAAATGATGAGGAAATCATAGTATATTATCAGACCCAGTGCTTTGGTATTTTAGAGACCCCATAATGTGCTGTTACTGAACAAATCTCTCATCCTCTGATGAGCTTTAGCAATCTTATCTCATTCCTACAGATTTAATTAAAGATGTAATTTGCCAACACAGCCAATAAAAATGCACAGCATTTCCTCTTGAGTTGCACCGTTTTTCAGGCTGAAAGGATGAAAATGCAATAATGCCAAGGTGTCTTCCTCCACTGCCCACGCCTCATTTATCCACAGCTCTGCCGCGAAACACCTGCGTACAGTCCACCCCACACCGTGTCCACTCAAGGCAGGCATGGACAAAGGTGCGATTCAGGCACAGCAAATTGAGCAGGAGGCTGAAGGGAACAATGACTCGAACAGTAAGCAGTCTTTCATGAAACTAGACGATGCCGCTATAAGGAATTAGGTTATGACTGACTTCAGTGGGAAAAGTGCCAAAAAGATGCCACAAAGTACAGTGATAGAAGTACACTGTTAACTGTTTATATTTCATTTTCTTGCAGTCCAAATGAACTGCATGGAAGTCCAAGCTACAATACATTAATGGATTTATGAATGAAGCATTGACATTTTAAAGAAGCTATATCATGCAAAATCGACTTTTTGGAGCTTTTAGCCATGTTGTTATGCTATTTCCTTATCAAAAACACCCCAGAGCAGTTTTTGGCTTCATTCACGCAGTTCTAAGTAATCCTCCTGAATCCTGCTCTCTGAGCAGCTGTTCTGCCCTCTCCTGGTAAACGACTGAGTTGTTCTGTTGTGTCGTCACAAAGGAACGGAAGTGCTCTACGTCTGTAATGTAATGCCTTACAGTACAGCCTGGTTTTAATTTAT
Organism: Neogobius melanostomus; assembly: GCA_007210695.1. Lineage (NCBI taxonomy): Eukaryota > Metazoa > Chordata > Actinopteri > Gobiiformes > Gobiidae > Neogobius > Neogobius melanostomus. The sequence continues at coordinate 1,257,819 of VHKM01000073.1, read as the reverse complement.
AAACTGCCTTTTCATTATTTTTGTTGTAAGAGAGAAATATTTTTTTTTTAAAAAGAACTCTCCGATGCATCTGTGCTGTCCCAGGAGGGTAAACAAACGCACCCCCGGCCGGAGGATCCATGGATCCGAGCAGAAGTCTTGTTTTTGAAGACTGAGCTCTTTCTAACATACTCTGGACACCGCCTGTTCTTTTTTCTTACCCAACGATAATGTCACGGATGCGCGTTTGGCTACGAGAGGAACAGGACTATTCAACCTTCCTAAAGAACAGCGCACTCGCCAGAAGTTGGAATTTCTTTCCTGGATTCAGCTACTATATCAACCAACCTGATGGATGCTTGGTGAACCTTGGCCAGAATCAAAGTGGATTAACTTTTATAACCAACGCATTTCCCATAACCCGATGGGGAGGCCAGACTGAGCGGTGAGTCAATCAAAACGTGTGTTAGCGTGTGTGTTAGCCATTTATGAAACTGTGTTGCACATGTCAACTCTTTATAACTGCATTATGTGAAGTAACTTCACTTTTTGCAGCGATATTTATATTTATAATACTGCAAATGTGGAATGAGCGGAGAGAGGGGCGGAGTTAACTGAATCGAAGCGTCTTGTCTTCCGGGTAGGGAAAATACCCCCCAAAAATACTTATATTTCTCTCAAAAATGAGTACTCCATAGTGATAGAGGTACAATATATCATATAAATGCCTATACTTTACTTTGGAATGGCTAAAATGGCATGATACAGAACCTTTAAGTGAGATATTTTAACACAGCTTAGGTAACAATACAGTTGTTTAAAATCACTGTTTTCAAAAGGTAGAGCCATCAAAAGGTAGAACTTCATCAGTATGCGAGACTGTTTTTATTGTCTCTTCACTTTGGTCTCTTTATGATCTAATGCAGTGGTTCTCAACCGGTGGGCCGAGACCAAAGTGTGGGTCCCGAAACCGTTTTCAGTGGGTCACAAGCCTTTCCCAGAAAACATTTCTTTCAATATTTATCTACTGAAAAAAAAAAAAGACACTTCCTAAGTCTGTTGCATGTTTTCTAGTTGCTTTTAATATGATTTCAGCTTTTTAGGCTTTTCTAATGCTCATTCAACAATCATTTGTGAGAAAAATATAGTCATTTACATTATATATCACAAATTCAAGTCTGATTTGGGTCGCTTTTTGTGATTCTTGGGCCATGGTGTTTACCAATGTTTTGTTCTGGTTTTTGATTTACAGTTTAACGTCTCAGAATGTGGCCATACCACCTTTGCTATGCCCAATCCCGTCAGACCTCGCAAGCTGAGCAGGGAAGGGCCTGGTCGGTACTTGGATGGGAGACCGTTTGGGAACACCAGGAAGCCTGGCGAATGCAGTGAGTGAGTGAGTGAGTGGTTGGTGGTGGTCGGAGGGGCCGATGACGCAGACTGGTTGTCAGTCTACCCCAGGGCAGCTGTGGCTACAATAGTAGCGTACCACCACCAAGTATGGAGTGAATGAATAATGCAATGTAAGCGTCTTTCAGTGTCCAGAAAAGCGCTATATAAAACCGCTGCATTATTATTATTATAATAATATATAATAATATTTGATATTTGTGATACTGACCGAACATTACAACATGGTTAAAAGGTTTTAAAAAAAGTTGATTTTGTCATGTCCCTTCGAAGACTTTTACCTTAAATCCGTTCACAAAGTACCCCGTAGTCCACACACTAGTTAAGGAGAATCTGTCCTAATAATGACCACTTATTCCTCCTCCCCAAGGCAGAGCAGATCCAATTGTGACCACTCTTTGTACTGGCTGCACACTCCAGAGGACACAAGAGAATAGAAATACTATGCAGGTAATAGCGGAGGTTTGTCAGACAGTCACGTCCACATTAATCTCAATTCTTGTTTAAAAAGTTACAAAATGTCAATGTGACTCAACTTCAACTCCGTGTGCGGTCGCTGCAGGGTCACAAAAGAATTATGACTACAAATCAGATCTTCCCTTCTCTCGTTCCAGCGTGACATGTGTGCGCCCGGGCTCTGAGCATATCAATGAATGTGTATGCCTGCCGTTAATCCCGATGTTATTACTATCATCTGCCGACACCCACAGAACACTCCATATTGATTATTTCTCTTCCGGAGCTGATGAAAAACTCACAAAGATAAATGAAATGGTCCACAGTGACACATCTTGAATGGGGTTGCATTCAAAGGCAAACAGTGTGTATGATTTAGCATTTGCTTAAACATTCATTGGAGGGACTGTTATGTGATATAAATTAGATTAGCAGTAAGGACGCTTGGATGTACAGTAAGGGGTTAAAAAGATAACTTTTCCAACACCAAGAGCCAAATAACCTCAGTATATAATAAATCGGACTCAAATATAATGTAATAAAATGAGTTAAAATGAACAGATAAACTATCATACACTGATGGTAGCGATGGTAGCACTTTGTCAGGTGCATAAAATGATTTGTTTTTAGTCTAACAATAGGCCATCCATTTCATAGCTTGTGATATTAGCACTCATAGCTTTTAAATCTCCTGCTGAGAGATACGCTCATGCTTTACAGTCCACTTCAAAATAATTGTTGCGGATAATAATGGTTGATGCTTGCACTGCTCTGGAAATGCCTAGTCCCTTTACTATCCTTTTTATTTCCCCATAGTGAAGATATTACATCTGGATCTCAGTAAACCTGTTACTTATTAAAGGCCAAAATATTGCATGAAAAAGTAAATCACTGTGCCCACTGTCATCAGTGGGCACAGTAACATTCATTCACGCATACAGTATGGTGCAGTCAAAACACAGAGGCAGTACATGACATTGGAAATGATTTGGCGGCTTTTTATTTTGGGAGATCCAAAACCAGAGCTGCTGTGACCCAAACTAACAGCCCTGAACAATTTTGGTCTAGATCAGGGGTCTCCAACAGGCGGCGCGGACCACTTATGATGATTCAATCCGGCCCTTGTAGAGCACAGGTTCCTGAGTATGTCACAAAATAAGAAAAAAAGAAAAAGATCAAGTCTCTAGCCCATTCCTGTTATATTTTGGCCCCCAGGGAAATGTACTTGGAGACCACTGGTCTAGATCCTCCACAAGTAAAGTTGCGTAAAATGTCAGTATGGAATTAGGGCTATAATTAACATGGACTGAAATCAATGAAGGGCTTTTGAAACATGACATGAAGTGGAAAAGCGTGTTTGGACTGAACTCCTATATCTCACACATCTGACCAGCCCAAAAGTACTTTGATTATGAAGTGTTTTCAATTCCAGCCTTTTGTAAAGCAGAGACAATAACTCAAGAGAGCGGCAGATATCGGTATACAGGTGTGTATGGCACAAGAAGAAGCTTAGTTTTTGATTCAGGGTTCATCTCTGTGTACTTTTACTGTGTACTTCAGGGCCTGTGTTGCTGTGAGAGAATGTATGATGTAAGGAGCAGAAACAGAACCCTTTCATGTTTGGCTTAAAAAAATATAGGCTATATAAGTTATGGGACCTTTTTGGAACAGGGAAGCTCTTCACACGGGTCTGTCATCAAACATATGGCCATACCGCCTTTGCTCTGCCCGATCCCGTCAGACATTGGAAGCTAAGCAGGGAAGGGCCTGGTCGGTACTTGGATGGGAGACTGTTTGGTAACACCAGGAAGCCTAGCGAATGTAGTGAGTGAGTGAGTGGTTGATGGTGGTCGGATGGGCTGATGGCGCAGACTGGTTGCCTCGCTTCCGTCAGTCGGGCAGCTGTGGCTACAATAGTAGCTTACCACCATCAAGTATGGAGTGAATGAATAATGTGATGTAAAGTGTCTTTGAGTGTCCAGAAAAGCGCTAACTGATGCATTATTATTATTATATAACTCAACCTTTGAGCAAGTACAATGTGTTTGACGTGTAAATACTGACACTGCACTTGTAGCTGGTGGGTCTCGTGGTGCGTTTGTTGCAAATGGAAACATTAGCCTGGCAGCTGGGGCGACCGTCAAAGCACATCCAATGCCACAGCTCCAAGTGAGGAGCATAACATAAACAAAGCACCTCCATCTGAAGGTTAGACATGCAGCTGCTGAACAACAAACAACAGAGTGAACGATAGAGTTATGGTAGAGCGGGGTGGGTTGGGTCTAGGGCCAACCCACCCTAAACCGTTAAATGATACCAGTATAGTATCGGGAAATAAAGGTTTGATACTACTGGCATAAAAAAAAAAAGTAAAAAAAAAAATCAAAAGCAGGTACCGAAAAATATAATATCTTTAGAGACCAAGGTTTGATGCTGTTTGGGGGTCAGCGTTAAAGGAAACTACTTGGTTGTTTCACCTCAAATGAATGATACAAATTTAAAAGAAGCCCCTACTAGCTATTCAAATACATGCATTTTGAAGTTGATTATCCTGCAGCTTCTAGTTTCCAGATTGGGGATTATAAAATTCACTGATCTCCCATTGCCGAAGTGGGTCGTCCATTTGTCAAGGATTAGAGATTCAGAAAAATCTATCTATCAATTCTCATGGAAAGTACTGTATTATTGTTTTGTTTAATGGATTGTTGTTGTGATATGTTATGTTGTATTACCATGAAAAAAAGAACAAATAAATGAAATGAAATTAAACGTCCCGTCATCTGTTGCCCCACATAGAGTTTTGTCATTTAAACTATGTTAAGTCACACACACCTATAAATGTTCAGTTTGAAATATAAATGACAAATGCCCGCAGGTGTAACAGGTGTGCAGTCATTTTCCTGAATCGTGTACCAAATTGTGCCTTTTTAGTCCACTGAGCAGCACCATTCGTCTCCAGCTTCAGACAAATGTGACTTTTCTAAGTTCCACTGAACAGACAAGAAATCTGCACTTCATCAACTCAGCCCCTGACCTCATCAGCTCTCAGTAGTTGTGTACACATCAGCATTTCTAACAAGTGACATATAAAATAGTGAACATTTATCCAGAGCTGGAACTGGCACAGAGCGACTGGTGTTTTGGCAAAGAAAAGATAATGAAAACAATAACATGACATGTTTTCCTCAGATTGATCAATTGTTTTTTTTTTCATTAGATTTTCTTTATTAATGTTGAAAACAAACAAAAAGGGCTTTTACTAATATGGTTCATGACACTGACATAGCACAGCTTCACACAGTAAAGCTTAGTTTAAACAACAAATAAATGCTAACCACTCCAAGTCCAAACCCCATTCAGTGCATTGTAAACCAAAGCACCATGTCAATAATTAACATTAAACATAGATGTAATCAAGATTCAGTTTAAGTAGGATTCATTGCACCGTCCTACTCCACACATTTTTACATCAGTTTGCTTTAGTCTATCCTTTGCTGCAATTATACTTAAAAAGTAGTCTAGGCTTATCTTATAAAACACACCATTTCCTCTTGCTTCCATCTACAGGTGTTAATAGGGAAGAGAATTGTACCAAACAAACTTTAGTTTAAACTGTATGCGGAAATTACTAAAGAAAAACGTTATTCAAGGCCAGACAACAAAGCAAATAACGCAGCAGTAATTGCCAATCTAAACGAGGACTTCGTCCAATTAGTGTCTGCATCTTCGTTATTCACAAAGCATTTATTTCCCCAGAAAGACTGATTTTTGTCATGATAAATTGCATACAACAATTGCATACAAAGCGGTACTTTCTGAAAACAAACAAGATAATTCTTCACCAGGGATTGAGCGCTTTCTAAGAGCACAAGTCACAGAAGTCACCCACTGTTCAGGGATTAACGGAGCCAGACATTACAAATGACATGTGGGCCAATGAATGCAAATGCAGTCTTATGGAATAAAAAGGACATTTAATTAGAGCTGGTTCTGCATTTGTATGTGGAGTAAAAAGGGCTAGGCCATCTTAAACTGCTTGTGCATGCATTATAAAACGCATGTTAATTATTCCCTGTACCAAGTACAGCAGTCTCAATTCATTATCAGGATGTATGGTGTTGTAAACATAATATTATTTTGTCCACTTAATGTAAATTCCTCGTTTTTTTCTAAACAATGTGATTCAGATGAATGGACATTTTAATAATACAACAAGCTAAATATGATTAACACTACAGCAGCCTTTGTTTAAAATGCTAATATATCTATATTCTGGCACACAGCAAACAGAGAAATGACAGCTTGGAAGGACCTTGTAAGACGCATCGTAAATAGACACTTATGTCTTATGAGATTATCATATTATAATATTTGTGTTTGGGGATTTGGGGGATCAATCAATCAATCAATCAATCAATCAATCAATCAATCAATCAGTCTATCTATCTATCTATATCTAACTCACATGGGACTCATGCATTTAACACACCATGCTGGATTATTGTCATGGACTAATTTCCCTCTGTTGTCGCACTAAAAACACACTCACAGTCATCTGCTTTTATTGTACATGTTGTTAGGGGAAAACAGAGTCCTCGGATGCAGGCATGGGGAGAGTAGGAATATTCCCCATGGTACGGCCCGCCCAGTATGGAAAGCCACGACCTTCTTGCTAAGAAGAAAGAACCCGATAACCACAGCGCTATGTGCTCTGCATTTCCATTGCATTCAGGTGCATTAGAACAGTCTAGTTTATACTTTATTTACTTTATAAGCAGCATACTTTTCATATTTTTTGCTTGTGGCACACTGTGTTAGTCTGGCCATGCAGGGAATGTGATAAAATGTGTTTGTATAGCAAGAATAGTGGTGAAAAATTGTCCCATATATTCCAATTTAAAAATAGTGGCAAATCATTGGTCACAATGAACCAAGTGTATCAACAAACTAGAGTATATTCCAACATTAGCCCCATGGAACACTATTACGTTGAACAAACACTGTCCAGTCTCTTTCTCCACACTTGTAAGTTATGGCTTTGGGGACTCTCAAAAAAACAATCAAATAAAAAGGAAGAACATTCCCAGAAGCAGAGCTATCTCACAGACACAAGCGTGAAATCGATACAGATTCACAGACAGAGCTAACGAGGCCAAAGAGGTGCCAGAGCTGGGAGGTTTTCAATTAAGAAGTGTTACAACCTTTATACATAACAGCAGTCCAAATAAACAGCAGTTTGGCTAATAGACAAAATGCACAAATATAATTCTCTCTGACTAAGTACTACAAACACAACTAGTTTGCATCTATGCCAACCAATATACAACAGGCTCTATGTCCTGTCTCCGTTATTTCCCTATGAGGTCTTGTTTAAAAAAATAAATAGTTCATTGACATCACTGACAGTGAGATACTGATCCGAAGTGACTCGTAATGTTAAAAACATTACGTTGGATGTAAATTCTTGACTGTAGGAAACCTCTGTGTTTTTTGAGGTACGACTTTTTCTCTCAGAGCTAACGGCTAGTATCAGAAAACAACGCCACAATAATAAAACGTCTAAAAGTATTTATACTAAAGACAGGCTGATTGTTTTTTGAGCAGCTCGTTCAAAATCATGTAGCTATTTTCACTTTTAATTAGTGTTAGCTGTTAACTTCAATACAAAAACACTTACCGTGAAGAGCACAGAAGTTTCCTACGGTAAATTCTTTGCTCCTGACGCAATGTTTTTAACATGATGCTGTGACTGTCCACCAGTAACTCACTGCCATGTCATTTTAAGCTATTTTAGACAAGACTTCATTGGGAAATAACGGAGACAGGATATGCAAATGCCAATTTAGGATCCACTCGGAGGTCACGTGACGCTCGTGTGCATATAGCCTATTGGCCTCAAGAGGTGTGGTGAAAGAATGGGATATCCCAAATATTCTGCAAGTGGGCTCCAGTAGTCCATTTAAATTTGACAAATAACCTTTCGCAAAAGCCCTGCCCTCCTTAGGAAATGTTAGCTAGGTCCGGAGAACATGCAAACTCCACACAGAAAAGCCAGATGGGAATCGAACCCGGAGCTTCTAGCTGTGAGACACGAGCACTAACCACTGCCCGCACCACCATATGTACCCATTAAATTGCACTGTTTTCGACGAGAGACGCATTATAAATGGCTGCCCCGGCCGGCCCCTGGCTGTAGAAGAGAGAGAAGCTGCAGCCGCTTTGTCCCCCCACGCGGCTGTGGCTTAGAGAGAGAGTCATGATTCTCTAGCCGCGATGTCCCGCGTGCAAATGTTATCAGTGCAGTGGCAATAACAAAACCACTCGCCCTGACATATATCAAGACTTTGCTAAGAGCAACTTAACACATCCTGTAGCATTTAAAAAGTAAACGTGCCAGATATTCCAGGAACAGAAATGGCTTATTAGTGACGATGTCCGGCAACGACAACTCTTGGCAAACGGCAAGATTGATGGTAAACAAGTCTTACCTTGGCTTAAAAGTTAGCTGGTGCTGCTTTTTTAAGCTCTGAAAAGGTAGGAAACACAGAGGACAATGACCATTTTGGGGTGGGAGTTTGTGAAAGGTCAATTACATAAACCAACTAAATCTCCTTACTAAAAGACATGCGTAAGCGCTGCCCATATGAAAATTCGGACAATTTGGGGGATCATATTGCACTTCCTAGCTGGAGCAGCTTATTGTAGCTTGAGGAGAAATGCTTGACTGGTGTGCTAAGTCCTGCTTTGTATTTATTGTCAATACTTTCCTCTGCACTCAAGCTATTAACGGACTCTTTGAAATGTCAGACTGAGAGTGTTCCAAACAAACTAGGCACAGTCCATGAGCAGCAAAACAATGATAAGCATTTATTTGCCAAAGGAATCATGGTACATTGTACAATTCACTGATCATCACTTCAACAATTTCTCCAAGACTCACATCATCTGTTTATTTGAAAATATGTTACTATAAACATCTATTTGAAAAGTGAATAGTCAAAAGAAACTATCTGTATGCCTATCATTAAAGTTAGCAAAAAATGTATTTTTGTTGATAATAATGACAATGTGTTCTGATGTTTGCTTTTTTCCTCAAACCAGCACTTGCTGCTCAGCACTGATGATTTAAAAAGATGTGCATAAAGATGTTCTGTTATAAGTATTTTTGATGAATATCCAAATTGTTTGTTTCTTGTGCACTATTTATAAAAACAAATATTTGAGAGCTCAATAGATTTAATGCAAAAGTGCCTCAAAGTTTAACCATTTCTCTATGGGTTTCCTGAGTTAGTAATTTGATCTGTGTCCTCTTGTTTCTGTAAACTAAATGAGGGTTGTCAAGTGGACAGACTTCACTTGTTTAGACTTATCCCCACTAATCACACACATTCGTAATGAGTGAATTTCTCCATTGTGAGATCAATAAAGACTTATCTTATCTTATTACGCAAAACAAACAAAGCATCCTGCTCTAATTAAAATACAGTTGTTCTTAAATTATGAGTGCATTGTGTTCAAGTGCTAAAGTGGTTGTAGAAAAGTCAAACATTCAAAATACACACAATAATACACAGCAAACAAGTAAATCCATGTGAGAAAGTTACAAACTGCTGACCTACTCTACATCCTCTGCTTGATATCAAGTTTGGCTTTTTATTTTTTCACATAACGCTATAGTAACTGAGATGACATCAAAATTGTGTTGCTAAATAAATAGTGTAGGGCTTTTAACATCAGATAAAAGGCATTAAAACGTATTATCGCTGCTCTCTGTCATGTTGAAAGGCCAAAGGTTATCTCATCTTGGAAACTCAAGTGGAAAATACGAGTGCAATTTTCTACTTCACAAGTGGTATTTACCATGACTGTCTGACCACATGAAAGCAGCATAAATATGGACCTAGCCAGACAACATGTTCAGATTTCTATGAATGAAAATGTCTTGATATATTTTCAATATTTTAAAAAGAGGCAACAAAGTTTAAAACAAGCTGAAAAAATCTCACGGTTCTAAAATGCCATACATATTATCAGTTCTGCACTTTGCATGACCTCCATTTCTTACGAAAAACACACTTTGACTCCCGTCCTTGACTGTGGCGATCAGTCGCCTGTAGTCCTCCTGTCCAGCTCCCTGTAGTGGATGTGTCTACGCACCATTCTCATTATTAAGCCATATGAGCAGCTGTTCTTTAACAGCACTTAATGCACTACGTTTGCCCGATAGTGACCTTGCCTTCTTCCCTCTCTTTCTTGTTGGGCAGGTGCATCTCAATTCCCCAAAGCCTACCACATCCACTTTCCTCTCTCTTTCCCGAGCAAGCAACAGGTCCAGTGCCCTGCCACCTTACTACTACTCCCTCTGAAACAGAAGATAATCCCGCCATTATCTTACCCTCCGTATGCTCCAAGGGTGAAGCTTCTTTTCCTCTGAGACATGCTGAGAAGAGCTCCCCGTGGCGTTGTGAAATAGCAGCAGTTGTACAGACCACGCTGTCTCTCTGCTTTGTCTCTTCCACACCTCTATCTCTCTGTCTTCCTTGTCTCAGCCCTCATCAAGTGTATGTGAGGGTGCTTATGTGAGTGAGTGCGCTTGCTCCTGGCCCTCCCTCATTGTGCCTCTACTCTCCATCGCAGCTGGATTAAGAGAAAAGGTGCATCCGAACGCACAGTTGTCCTGGTAACAAAAAACATCCCATGGTTTTCCAAAGGCTCCATGTCTGACTGATTTGCAGAAAGATTAATCCCACAATGTTTGATTTTCCAAAACGTCCTGCCCTTTAGTAAAATAAAAGGTACTTAAGAAGAGTGCTCAAAAGTATGGATGTAAACATACTACATCTGGAAGACAATTCTTTTTTTGGATCTAGGAAACATTTTCAGTAGTTGTTCATCTGTGAAATACACTGACCAGGGACTGCTTGAATAGATGTGATTCATGTTTTAAAATTGAAATTCATTCGACTGATTCAGCGCACATTTAAAACACATCAAGGCGTATTAACATTTGTTCAAAAATATAGAGGTATACAATAAAATCTTGGAACCCCATGATGTTTTGTTGTTTGCAGTATATCAGGGCCATGAAGAGAGCCACAGAGGGCAAGGGCTCAAAAATAAAAAGCCCCCTCCTCCCCCCTTTGTGATTGCTAACTGCAACCATTTCGATTAAATTGCAATAACACATTTTCTCATTTGATATGAAATTATTTCTTAAATATAGCACACATCCCCACTAAACACTGTCCAATCAATGTATTTTTACGGCAACGTATTGCATTCATTTGAAAAATGTAATTTCTGTTTTCACGAGAATAGATTCTGTTTTTACGAGAAAAGTTCTGTTTTGATGTGCAAAATTAAATCAGCTTTTTATGAGAAAACATATTTTCATGGACAAAATGAATCCTGTTTTTACGAGTAAAGTTTTTGTGACCTAAATTACTAAGCCCGGGAGGTGACAAAAGTGAGAAGGGGTCATTATGTCGGGTGTGCGGTGAAGTAAGATAGACATTCAGATATTCGACATTAGCTTGACTGAACCTGAGAAAGAAACACTCACGGCTTGAATTGGCCAAAAACTATCATTTGAACAGCTATTAGCACGAGTAATGCTCTAGTGAGCCGGTGGGGAGAGATGCTTGCACTCAGAGTATGTGCTGGCTCTTTCCGCTCTGGTTAGGAACCGTACCAGATTACAATACTAAACTTCAATAGCTATAGGACATTTGACCCAGTGACCCCAAACCACTTGTTAAAAGATTTTATAGTATTTCATAAGCAATTTTACAACTTTTTTTCCTCAATACCTTTTAGGGCATTTGACCCAATGCACTTTAGAATATTGGGACTCCTTATGAGTCACTTAGCAAAGAGCTACTAATATTGTAAAGTGATTTGGGGGGTTACTTTGCTCATAAAAACAGAACTTTTCTCATAAAAACAGAAACTTTTCTGATAAAAACAGAATCTTTAAAAGAGAAACTGTTCAAGTGAAAACATGAAACTTAAATTTAAAAATAAATAACTGTATTGAGAGTAGGGCTGCACGATTAACCTTTATCGCATCGATATTGAGGTTTTAACTCCTGCGATAACCTAACCTCAGGAGGCTGAGGTTTTTTCCCCCGCCCCGGACATTTGATTGACAAACCTATTAGCCAATCAAAATGGTCGAATCTCGCGTTCCTGGCTTGGTGGCCAATCAGAAATGGCCATGGAAACAAGCTTGTATGCAGTGCACCGGCTTTCTCTGTCAGCAGCAAAGCAGCTAACACACACGACATGGATGCGCACGGAGGGCACTTCTCAGAACCGAGCGTAATCTTTCTTCATCCCGTTTGTCAATATGTAGCTATTGTAAAACGCGCAGGATTTCACACATGGCTGGGGGCATTAGCGCACCTGATGCGCGGGTTGCGGGTTCCCCCGCGGTCTCCGCAGCCATGCTCGCGGATCGGGTCATAAATTCTCCTTTGATGGCGGGTCTGGTTGTGGCGGGTCGAACAATCTCGGCCTGCTGCTGCGCGCCGCCGCTCACCGCCGCCGTACACGCGTCCACTGTATTCAGCCACGACTCATTCTACCATCTTTACAGCAGGTGTTTGACGTCAATATGCGGCGGATTTTCATAGAATAAGCAGCGTTTTGTTGCTTGTGATCCAGAGAACGCTTTTGTGGAACCAAATGTCTCGTATTTTCAACGGCATGTGCGTCTGTGCACGAGTTTGCGTTACCTAACATCCAAAGCTTACAGAGTCTGCCCTCAAAGTGCTCATGCCCTTCCCAATACCTGTTAAGTTAGGTTTTCCAATGTGAGACTGAAATTCTCCTCTTTAGAGCCAGACATTCAGAAACCGATGTGTGATAAGCAGCACCACTCGTCTCAACATTCACGTTGAGTTTTTGATGGAAATCTCAAAATGTAAAATCCACAGATTAGTTTTGTAATGTATAGTTTTTGTTTCATGTGTAAAATCCCAGTAGTTTCAGTAATTTTGGACATTAAGGGGAATATTTAATAATCACGAAGCATCGAATAATCTCGAACAATCTCATTACCTTAATCACTATGTATGTAGTTTATTTAACCCTTTGTTTCATAAAAGTAACAAAATATTTTATTCATAATTTTAGTTTTACGCACTTAAAAGTATTGAAAAGAAAAATTGAAAATCGCATCGCAATCGCAATATTTGTCAGAAAAACCGCAATTAGGTTTTTTCTCAAATCGTGCAGCCCTAATTGAGAGAGAGAGAAAAAAGAGAGAAAACGGCAAATTTCTCAGTGACTGTCATTGATATGAAATAATTATCCCTTTGGTAGGAAATATAATTTATGTTTCTATAGTACAATAGTCAGTAATATTCAGTAATTTCCAAAAGTACCATCACTTGAGATTTAGAATGAGCGTTGTAAGGATTATACAGTTTTATTCATTTGTGCACATAATGTATGTCGAGAATTCATAAAAAACATTCAGTATCATAAAAATACATGTTTATTGATGTATTTATTATTTATTCTTTTTTATCACTTGTTTCTATTTATTTGACCAATTTTAAGATTTGCATTTTGAGATCTGGCTTTATCTCATGTTAAATCTTTTGTTAATGTGTTGTGTGTTAGTTGTGACAATTGTGTTGGAGGAGTGTCCTAATTCAGCACTGTAGTGTTCACATTTTAGATCATGCATGTTACCTGAGCCGGTGCTGGCCTGTCTGGGGCCCTAAGCAAAAGTTCACTAAAAGGCCCTACAGTGCACATCCCAAGGCTAGTCGTCGAAGAACGAACCCATTTACTGTCACAAACAGTTACACACAGTAGTGCAGGGAAAAAGTGGAACATAATGACCTCAATTAGGGCCTTGCTCCACTGTGTGAGAACCGCTAACCATTTGCCACAGTCAAAATGGTGTTTAATTCTATCTTACACTGACTCAGAATTAGCCTAATGGTAATTCATTTTAGACCATGCACATTCAGAGAATTGCAGTTACTGAAAGTAACTTGCCATGCCCATGAGAGCTGTGTGGATTCATCTCCCCTTTGAGACATGAGTTTTGCTGACTTCTATTCGCCAAACCACCAACAATAACTCAAACGTATTCTCTTTCAGTGTTGTTGTCTGTAAATATTTATCCATAAACCATATCAGATCTAAACTAAGACTAAACCACATGTAAATCAAAAAAATCTACTGCAGAACTAAACAAGACAAAGGCTAAGGAGGAATGGTCTTCACCAAGACCCCAGTGCTGCTGGCTCCAGCTGTGCAGACAGAGGTTGATCAGGCACCTGTCTTTGGAGCCGATGTGCTCCAACACGACTTTTTGAAAAAACTTAGAGGTAAGTAACTCTCCGCAGGGACGCGCTCGTGTGTGCGTCATTATTTATTCAGCTTCAGCCTTATCCACGTGAACTTTTCCCAGTGCACAGAATGCTTATCAGTGCACTTGAAATGAATTTCTCCCGCTTTGCAAACACATCAACAACAGAAGGTCCTTTACCTTGAAGTTGCTGCTTTAAAGCAGAGTAACGTGCACTGTCCACCACAGTGGCCCGAGAAGAGCTGCCTCCGCGAGAGCAAATCCTCCACCAAACACAAGGCACATGGTCCTTATGCCTCTGTGTTGTGACATCCATCATTCCGTCCAACGATGCGCCTCCTGTTTTCTTAGTTTAGCCTCATCCTCCGTTTGACAGAGGCAGACCGTGTTTTCATTTAAGCAGGTGATGATCACAGCACAAACACACTGCTACTCAAAGCAGTGCAGAAGCGACGCAGTTGCGTATTGAAAGCGTCATTTGACTGGGATACGGGGCCCTTCCAGCTGCGAGGAAGAACCAGCTACAGGCTGACTGCATGCTACAACGAAAAGTGTGTTAAAATGGGAAAATGTGTCCAGTCTTCTACCAAAAGACACAGTTCCCAAACCTGTGTGCACACTATTGATTTTGACTCACATTAATCAAGGAAAAATTCATTGCAATGACTCAGAACCCAACATTACAATGAATAGAGATAATATTTTTCAAATTCAGAGCCTATTTTTGGGGAATCCAATTCCAATCCATTTTTGATAAGTTAGCTTACTTACTACATAACAAGTCAACCATTATGCAGCCCATAACACAACCTACTACATACACAGAAGAGGAATAAAGAAGAGAATAAAGACTTGAATCCTGCTTGAAATACTCGATAAGTAAACAGATTCAAGCCTCTCGTCCTCTGCCTTCTCTTTAATCCCACTCTGTAGGTTGTCTCTATGTGATCTGATTTGTCTTTGTCCCATTATGTTCAAGAACAAACACCTGTCCCCCATAATATTCTGTGTATCACCGATAGCTTTAGGCTGCGCCTCTGGCCGTCCTCTTCAACCTTTTGTGATATTGCTAGTTCTGATTGACTGTAGCTTGACATGGGCTATAAATCAAATCAACAGCATAGAGGACGAAGAGGTGTGCAACCATAGGTTGATTCCAATTGTCCTGCACTAGTGCCTGAAAAGTGATGCATATTTTTTTGCCATGAAAGATAGAACAAAATGGAACTAAAAGCAAGACTTAAAATGGAAAATATTGTCGTATGTGATATATTTGGGTCATAACCTCGGGGCTAGCATCAAATATATGCAGCATGAACGCAAGATCCCACAGTCAAAAAGGATTTGCTAGCACGGAAGCTAATTTAGTTAGACTTGGTCCTAATTTATCTGACTTTTTTTTCTTTTGACAAATATTAATTTAAAGAACATGCTGTGAGGTATAGTAGGCAGGGTATGTTTTCAGCAAGATCTTTCTGCTCTATAGTATGGTGTGAGATATGTTTGAAACTACTATTGTAGCCTCAGCCGCCCTGGGTTAGACTGTTTTAAATCAAATTATATAATATGGCCTTCCAGACAAAGTGCTCTTACAGTTATGCAAGATGTGTCCTAAGCCCACATAAATGTTCTGCAAGAGAAAAATAAAATGACCCTCTGACTAAATGTCTGGCATTTTCCTTTTGTTTTTGAAAAATATTTTTACTTTTTCTAATATTTTTAAAGGCACAGTGTGTAACATTTTGGAATACAATGTTGCCGGCAAGACTGTACAGCAATGAACAGCTAGGCACAGAAAATGCATTTTTTGCAATGCGTAATTAAATAATGTATTTGGATGAGGACCCCCGCCTTAACCGAGCACATTTTCTCCAAGTTCAGCTTTACCCATATCTAAAAGCATCTCGACTAGAGAGTTCACAGCCATTTGTTATATTTTTGTCACGTTTTTGTTGCATTTTTGTCACTTTTTTGTCACGTGTTTGTATCATTTTTGTTGTTTTTTTGCGTTTTCATTCTTGTTTACTTTTCGTTATCAATGCTATTTTTCGCTTATTTTCAAGAAGCTTTTAGAAGAAGCCAAAGTGGAGAAAATGTGGTCAGTTCAGGTGGGAGTTAAAAGGTTTAATCTCATAAATGGCTCTCTTTGGACAACATCTCCATGGAGACAAGCTGAAGACGTTCCACTCTCAGTAAAGTTACAGCCAGGTCTCGGAACAGGTGAGCTACTGTACTCACAGCAAACACACATATGTGTTTGTTAAGTATTTAGGTATTTTTCAACCATAAAAATGTCTGTAATGAAGTAAATGCTTGTTTTTTATTGGTTGAAATGTTACATGGTGTGTCCTGAAGTAGCTACTTGAGATACTTGCTCATCTCTGGTCGGACTGCTCTCTTCCCCCAGATGATAATGACCCAAATGTCACGTCTCTCTCACACAGTAATTCTCTAAGTGGAGCTGCTATTTCTGAAGCAGAGACGGCATTTAAATAAGTGGCTTTTTCCCCTCTGGGTCACTTAAAACACAAGAGAATATGGGCAAAAGAGGTTATTTTACGTGAGCGAGGGAGGTGAAATAAGAAAAATGGCAGCGTGGTACAGCAGGTGTTGTATTTTTATTGAGAACTATGCGGCGGTGTACTCATGAGCACTTCCTAACCATTTCGACCTTGCTGTTTGAAGCCAGTGATGGGGAGGATGGGGATTCAGAGGTGTCGGATTATGGCTGACCTCTGACAGATTGAAGTTCACTACACCCACGGCCGCTGGTGCTCGAAAAGTCACCATTCACTGCACTGAGGAACGAAAAATGAGGCTCTGTGCCAACCAAATGATAATTTAGTCACAAAGAAAAAGAATATGCATCCAGGCATGAGCGGCAAGGGAAAGTACTTCAAAGGCCCTTACTTCAATGGCCAACTCAACTTGTGTCATTCAAGAGTATAAGGGCTTCAGTGAAGACCGCATTTCTGGGGTATAATGTATCAAAAGCACGCAAGCCAACTTACTATTTGAAATTGCATGTACTGCAGTGTTAAGGCCCTCAATCTGATATGTAAATGAGAGAATGCTGCATGAGTCAAAAATGCACAAATGACCCTGCTGCCGATCCAATTTGCATATGCTACTTGTTTTGCACGTGAGCTCATGTTTTTGCGCCACTTCTTTTCACTGTCATTAATTTGATTCCTCGTGTTCTGTCAGCCCGACCCATATGGCCATCGCAGACACAAATACAGGTGTGCCCCACAAGCTGACTTTCAATCGGACAGTTGTAGACTATAAAATGAATCTCTCGTTTGCTTCATTGATATTTTAGGCCGGCGTAGTAGATACTGTATGTGGCTATTACCCAAGAACATTATGGAATACTTTACCGGAGCACATCTCTTTTTCTTTTTTAAACTGTTTGTTCCTGTTATATATGTATATGTTATATATGTTATTGCTTAACTAATGTTGTCATATTGTGTGTGTGTTTGTTGGTGGGTTTATTTTCTACCTACCAATTGCAATTTAGCTTTTGTGCTAATTGCAGCATATTTATGTGGAAGCTGCTGGCCGACACATTGATTAATATGGTAAATGGACTCAACTTATATAGCGCTTTTCTACCTTTATCAGGCTTTACAGTAAGGAACCAGTCACCCATTCACACTCTCATTCATACATCAATGTACGCAGGCACTGGAGGCAAGTAGGATGAAGTAGGATGCCCGAGGACACAACGACAGTGTGCATTTGCGGGAGCTGGGATTCGAACCCTTGACCTTCCGATCACAAGACGACCTGCTGTACCAACTGCGCCACCATCACCCCATATATGTACTGTCAATTATTTAATTCAAATAAATTAAATTAAATGAAATGAAGGTCTCACAATCGATTCCTGGAGTGGTGAGGCCTACGAAATGAAAACGAGATGCATATTTTGCAGATACTAAAATACACATTGGTTCCTGAAGCATATACTTGGACACCTGCTTCCCCCACATGTCAGGTGACTTAATCTTTGAGGCCATAAGTGCTCTGTTAATGTGCTTCTCCGGGACTAAAGACCTTACAGTGCTGCTGCTCCCGGTGGGTACAGCAAAGCAAGGCACCGATGTATTAAATATTTACCACGGGTGCGCACAGCTACATCCCTGCCATCAAGTGACCTGAAATGCCCAACTACGTTTTTCCCTTCCCATTTTTAGCTGCGGACGAGGAGTGCACTCTGGGCTCAGCGCCGTTCATTATTTGATGTGGATATAGCGCCAGGAGGTAAGACTGAAATTAAAAATTGAAGGGTAATGACTTTGATCAATTGTGTTTTTGAAGTAAGTGCAGCCTTCACATTTCCCATGCATAAAGTGTGCTTGGTTCAAAGCTCTCTGTGGAGTTGAAAAACCAACACGCTCCACTGAAGCTGAGGCTTTTACAACAGTGACAAACCGGAGCCGTCAAAAAGACTAATGAAGTTGTCTCGGAGCAACAGTACCCCTTGCTGTATGCCAGGGAAATTACTTTATATCATCCCCACAGACAGAGTGTGGGCTAATTCCAAAAAACTGTATATGTTCAGGTAAAGTAGAGCAATTTTTGTTGTGCCATTTGAATTGTATGAATTGGAAAGCGAACAACAGACACAACAATAACACAGAAATCTATAAATGCACACTAACGCTGCTTACAATAGTCAACAAAGTGCCGACATTTTGAAGTCGAAGCAACTATTAAAAAATAAATAAATGCACGTCACTGGATATACTGTCTCGTATACCTCATGCCATCGGTTTGATGAGAGCGCTGAAAAAGACATTAAACCTAGAGTGAGAAGAGAGTGGGGTGAATATCTATGGCCACGTTAGCCAAGAGGTTTCAGATTTATATCAAACATTTTCCTTCCCCAGGTGGCTACGGTGATAAATAACATTTAACTACCAGTCCATATAAGGCAGAGAGAAACTTGCATTCATTTCCGTGTCTCCACTCTTTCAGAATTGAGGCTATAAACCCTACAGAGGCAGGCTCAGTTTTAATTTGCACACTCATTTTCCCCATTGAAGAGAGATAGACACAGACGCTGGCTCAAGAACAAAGCCCTGAAGATTTGATATCCTTTTATCTCCGCGATTCTTCATTATTCCACTTCAGGACAAGCCCATGTTACTGCGTTGGTCACTATGGCGATGGGAGCTACTGGGCCGGAACCAAATGCAACAAATGAGATTCTGCCCCTTCTCCATCTTTCTTTCTGTCTCCTCTGTCTCTCTCTCTCTCTCTCTTTTTAGTGGTGCATTTCAGTAGCGAGATTATCTGCGGTGATGACATTGTGTAACTCCCTCATCAAAGACAGAAGATTCTCGTGCGAAAACTCAGGGGACTATTCTTGTCCTAGCCAGCCCCTCACTCCCTGCATCGGAGTGTTGCAGCGGTTCACAACGCTGCTGCTGCAGGCCACAAAAGCGGTGTAGTACTGAGATGTGAGGCGGGGATTAATGGAAAAACGTAGCACATATATAGCGTGTTGGGATTAACATTTTAAGCAAGTCATGTGATAAGGGCTGCAACACGGTTTTACTTGTACCGAGGCCTGTATCATGCAAAAAAACAATCCCTGAGTTTTTAAGCATGTCATAATGTTATATCATCAAAAGACTACCAGGAGTGATGTTTTGCTTCATCTGTTTCAGTAATCCTGCCAGAGCCGGTTTTTCCTATACGCAAACTACGCAAGGGGCCCGCATCTCAGTCAAACTACGGTGTTGTTTCACTGATTAATCAACGCGTTGTTACGGGGACAGGCTCTCTGACAGCGCTCACTCCTACTTTGCCACATATAACACTAAGGCAGCAGTCTGCTTAAGGATGAGGAGCTAGCTTCTCCCGTCACTCCGCGGTGCTTCTCCCTTCTCTCGGTGCTCGCTTCGCCTCCTGTGCGCCTGCATGTCATTCGTGTCCCGTGTGCTGCTTTCATGTTTTCTCTGCTCGGACTCGGGGCTGCATCACCACACACTCATTTAAACTCTCTTCTTATTGTCTCTAGCGGAGGATCAGGACAGTAGTTTAGCGAATAGATGAGAGTAAAAAGCCGTTGTCTGTGGCCTTTTTGTCTTAAAGAGGAGTTGAATCCACACAGTTCTCAAGAGCACAGTTACAGTAACTCTGGTTCTCTGAATGTGCACTGTCTAAAATGAATTGGGCTACTCACAGGCTAATTCTCAGCGGTAAGACAGAAATAAACGTCAGGTGCAGGTTTCAGTTTTAAATCAGTTCCCAAACTGTGGGTCAGGAACCAGAGGTGAGAGAATGTGACCATTTGCCATTTACCATTTAAAAAAAAAAAAAAGTGGGGAAGTAGACTAGTAGTAGTCCTGAATCCCAGTCTCACAATGGCTTAGTGGTTCAAACACAAAGGAGCAGGGCCTGTGTTGAGGTCATTATGTTCCACTTCTGCCCTGCTCTACTGCTTGACCGTTAATGGGTTCGCTCTTCGTCAAATAGCCATGGCATGCGTACTGTAGGGCCCCCGTGTGGATTTTTGCATAGGGCACCAGAAGGGTCAGTACCGGCTCTGTATCCTGCATACTGTATATAGTCTGTCTACCTCCTCTGCCATCAGTAATGAAACATTACCATGAAGTTTTACTGAGTTCAAAAGTCTAAACACCTTCACTAAACTTGGTGGCCCTGTCAGTGATCAAACGTACTTCCTTGTTTGTTCCCAACCAATTGAATGTTGTTGTTTTTTTCATGAAACACTAGAACAGATTGCATAGTTCAATAGATACAGAGACACAAAATGTTTTCCAACCTCTGGTAAAATTTAATGAAACTGCTGATTTGTGAAAGTCCTACATTTTCTGTTTGTGTAAGTTGACAATCTTCTTAAATACGGGTTACATTTATTAAATTTGACTAGATCAGACCGAAGTAAACTAGAGAGCACATTTAAGAATGTTGCTTTGCACTCTTAAAGCAATTTGAAAAAAAGTCACAGCGTAGCAGTCTACAACCCGCTTCACACAAAATCTAGCAGAAAAAGGCCGCAGTTGGACAAATAAGTCGTCCTTTGGGGCCAAAAACCAGGGGCTGCAGCCCATTAAAACAAATAACAGCGAGATGTGCAGAGTGGAGGGAGGCCAGCACAGAGAAAACAAGCTTATTTCATGTAACAACCACTGAGTGAAGCAGGAGAGATGCCTGTGGGCCATATCCCTGGATTAATGACTTTGCTGACAGTGGTGCAAAATAGACTTGGTTAGGGGCCACTTTGATTTATCCACAAGAGACAGAACGGACCAAGACCTGGACCACAGTGCCAAAGGATTACAACCACCCCATCTCACCCAAGTCAACAGGACTGAGCTTCAAATGTTTCAACAGTCCATGCTGACAATCCAAACTGGGCCACGAAAGAAAGTAACCGAATTAAGAATTATAGTATATTATATCATTATATATTATGTATAAGTGACGCACAAAGAAAGGTCAATACAATTAATTCAAATGTATATTGATTATATTTTTGATTAGTTAATCTCTAAAAGCACACTCCATAGTGGGCACACATTAATCTCTTAAAGGGATACTTTATATATCGTTAGTCTGGCGTTATAAGTGATTTACCTCAGGTGCACTGTGGAGTGCGCCAGACTGTTTTTTAATGCGGGCTAGCGTTTACCATAGAAATGCTTTAGCCTAGCACTAGCCTAGCGCAATTAGACTCTTCAAATATAAGAACTGCATGAATTTAAGAAAAAAATATCTCCAGACATCAACAACACTCTGGATAACTAGGAAATGAGGCCCTATGTCAAAAATCACGAAGTATCCCTTTAACTCCCACCTGAACCAAGCACATTTTTCTCCAGTTTGGCTTTACCTAAATCTGAAAGAAAAAGTATCAAAATAGCGACAAAAACAAGGATGAAAACGCGACAAAAGACCGACAAAAAAAGAGACAAAAAAGAGACGAAAACACAACAAACGCTTCAAAATGTGACAAAAACGCGGCAACAACGTGATATAGATTCAATCACTCAACATGTTTGGAATGGCAGATTTCAGTTCCCGGAAGCTTTGCAGAGTTAGATCTGGTTAGTACCCATGGAAGACCGTGTGGGAATACAGGTGAGTGAGTGAGTGAGTGAGTGAGTGAGTGAGTGAGTGAGTGAGTGAGTGAGTGAGTGAGTGAGTGAGTGAGTGGTTGTTGAAGAGTCTTATGGCAGAGATTGACAGACATGCTTTCCTCAGTCTACCTCAGGGCAGTTGTGACTACATACTGTACAGAGATATAAATATATTGTGCAAAGCACTTTTGGTGATTTGTGTTCATCTTTTTTTATGTTTAAGGGATCCATATTAAAACAGCCAAGCAGAGGCGATTCCTGTGATAATGGGTGTCTGTGAAAAACACTATGGACATAAGATTCCCATCCCTTCTTTCCCATTACGGGAACGAAGAATGTCCGCGAGTACTGCTTTAGTTAAACAGAGGATGAGGGCAAGGGCAAGCTTTGTTGTGATCTCGCAGCCTTTAAGCAATAGCCCTGATGCATGAAAGGCCAGTTAAAGAGCTCGTTTGTCTGTATTTTCTGGCATTTCAGTGAGTGAAGTGTGGCGGCTCGGTCTACTTCCTGCAGCGCCCCTGACCCAGTGAGAAGAACTGCAGACCCTTGTTAGCACCAGGACGCTGTGTAGTGATCAAGGCTGACTACACTCTGTGTTCAATCAGCCCTCTGCAAATGTACTCAGGAAACACTACTATAAAACAAACAAGTTTAAAATGGTAAGAATTATGAGATACTGTATCTCTGTATGTTAGAGGCTCTAACATACCCAAATGATTGAGCACCCCATCCGGTATACATAACAGCCGATAGAAGAGATAGGAGCGAGACCTTCCAGTAAAAAGTCAGTTCTAGCTGAATTTTGAATAAAAAGACTTCAGTCTTTTGGACTTATTTAAATGTGCAAAAACAGAGTTGCAATAATAAAGTTGTGTCTTTATAAAAGACACAACTTTTCTTTGATAACATAAAGTGATAAAGTAATTTCAACCAATCAAATTATAGTTTAGTTTCAATTACAATTCAACTTAAAACCCTGGGACAAACTGTATTTTTCTTGATACAATTAAGATGTTTGAAGGGCTACATTTAAATCCACCTTGATCTAATTATTTGTGTGAGCACAGTAGTCCTTATTTTAGAGCATGTCTGACCCACTTCTCCCTCAAACAGAACAGGAGTCAATGTTACTTACGCCATGCCTGTTTTTCACCACGTACGACTCGATCACAGACACACAGAGCTTTAATAAATTAATCAGTGCTTTGTCTTGTCACATATCAGAGCCTCAGTGCTCGTAATGCTATGACCTTTTGGTCTGTTAAACAATTACATCAATGTTGCATGTTTTGATGGGGAAGTCTGTACAGACTGCTTTTCTAGACGTGTAAGAAAACATGGAAACTGTTGCAATAATTAAATAATAGAAGGGAGCCTCCTTTATTATTATCCAGAGACCACCAACAATAGCATCATCTGCAATCGCTCCATATTTTTTACCAAACTGGTTTGTTCACTTCTTTCATGTTTAAGAGTCATTCAAAGCGAACGTCACATCATGCCATAGTAGGACACGGTCACGGAGCGAGGTTAAACATTATGGGTGGGGGCGCCTTCAGTTCTTCAGATAAGATCCTGTCTGGGCTCTGGGATGATGGATTGTTGGTACCACAAGGTCGGGCGAAAGGCGAATGGTGCAGGAAGAATACAAGATTGAGCTTGATTGAAATTCAAAAGCAGGGGTTTGTCCATGTTTAGTAGTAACATGCAATATATCCAGAGACTATACACTCAAGAGAAACAGCATGTAACATACTGAACAGTATAATACTTTATATTATATGATTATGAAACATTTTAATGTGATGTGTTCCAATGGCACTTTAAACTACTAAGTGGGTCCCTTCTGCCCTTCACTAAAGGGATCCGGTCTCTCTGCCTCACATGGCGTTTGTAACCTCGCTCAATGTTTAGTTTCACTTCACCTTGGGACTGGAACACCCCTGGAATCCAATAAGGAGGAGGATATAAAGGAAAGTCAATTGATACCAGTGAATATCCTTTCTTCTTTCAATAAATGTCTTTGTGTTACTACTCAACAGTTTTTTGCAGATGATGTCAGATGATGCAACTAGGAGCTCTCAACATAGAGAACCTTGTATTTTTACTACAATCATTTGAGTCATTTTTAAAACATGCCATTTAATGCTTAATGCTCTGCTTAAGTGAGAATTGGATAAAACCTTGGTGAAGTTTGTTTGCAGTCTGGCTCTGTTGCCTTTGTTTTTCTTGTTGTTTAATCAGCCGTTTGTGAACAATATGGGGCCTTGTGTGAATATTCAAAACAAAGGAGCCTGTTGGTGGTTAATTACACTACATAATATTCAAGGTCACCGCAGCTGGAGCACAGCTCATTTATTATAACTAGAAGGAAAGTCATTTATCTTCTCCAGCTTGCCACGCCTCACATTCCAAATAATATTAAATCATTGCCATCAAATGCTTTGCGGCCTCGGTGAGTGAATTATGTTGAATTAAAGTCTCTCTACATTGCGCTATCACTTCTATTTACCTCTGATTTGAATGCAGACGCCCTGTGAGACGCCTGGTGATGCAAGGCCAGGCAACCTGCTTATCAGCTGAGTGATGGTTGTTGCCAATCTCCAACAGATAATGGGTTATTTCTGTGTAGGCAGTATTCCTCTCAGTCCTAACAGTGCCGACTGTAATGGCTTTATCTAAGAGATGCCCAGGCAGCACTGGCTTCCGGGTAATACTGAAGAATTAGCATATCGCTCTCTCCATAATTACATGGCTTTATTAAACAATGTGTGGATGAAGTGTGCTTTTATTGCTATTGGCACGTTGGCCGGGTGTCAGTTGGACTAAGATAAGCCAAGAGCAGGATAATGAAAATAATTTGGCCTGTTTCATATCTCTGCAGAAAAGTGATGAAATTGTACTGTCCCACTGCCAAGCAAAGAAAGGAAACAAAGTCCCTCTAATGCTGTATCATTGGGGAGGTAAAGTACAGAGATGTCACTTTCTCAAAGAAGAATGTATGTTACATTTTCGACTATGTAGCTATCTTAAAACTTGACATGAAACCACTCCAGTACACACAGTCAGCTGTCCTTCTTATGATTATAATTTTTTCAACATAAGGCAAGGCAAGGCAAGTTTATTTGTAGAGCACAATTCATACACAAGGCAATTCAAAGTGCTTCACAGTTGCAGAAAAAATTACAAGAAAACAGATAAAAATCAACATAAAGTTAATCAATTACAGTAAAAGGCAAGAGTGCAGATAAAATACTTTCAGTTTTCATATTCTCGGGTAAAAAGAGCTGTTTTCAGCCTGGATTTGAACATTGTCAGAGTTGAGGCCTGTCTCACATCCTCATGAAGACTGTTCCAGATTTTAGCTGCATGAAACTGAAACGCAGCCTCACCGTGTTTATTAATGAAACCATTTCTCAAAAAAACTTGAGAAAACAAATTTATTTTAAATTTATTAGGTTGAATGTTTTATGTTGAATTAATATAGAGGTTCCATTGTAAGAGCTCAACTCAGAAACCTACCAGAACTTTTACCTCTGGTAGGTATCACTTTAAATAATTTCTACAACAGGAAACACTGTTGACTGAAATGTACTAATTTCTTTATGATATTCTCTGATAATCAACTAAGCTAGTGATGAATATTAAATGCATAACACTGTGGAAGACTATGTTTCTGAATATATTTGAAATGAAGCTCAAAACTGTCACTGTGCCAATCACAGCCACTGCTGCTGACACACGGTGACAAACTGCTGTCAATGTGCCAATCCAAGTCAAAGGACATAAAACAGAAAATAAGATGTGCAAGTCAAGGACTGCTTCCAACCATTACCATCACAATTCAGCACTGCAGTTTGAGTGAAAATGACAGGGCACAAACAAGTCCATAAATTGTATTTGCATGCAGGAATGGAGGGTCCAGGTACAGGCAAAATGTGAATCCGTAATGTGGGGGTTAACTGCAATTCAAAATGTCCAAAACAAAGAGGAAGCTTTTACACAGAAAAAAGGATTGGACAGAATAAAATTGCATTTATCCTTGTAATAGAAATTACAGTAGCTGCCTCTATAGGTGATTTAAGTAAAATGTCATGCACACTTTCTCTGAGAAATGGAGCTTGAATGCGAAACAGGCGCTTTTGGACTTGCTCATCAATCTTCACACAACCTGAGCTGCATCGGGCCATGTCACTCCCTGCTCAGTGCATCTTTACAGTAACTACAGTTCAGGAAACATGACCCTCTTTAGATATGGTCAAAGCATAAAGAAAGTGAGTGGGCACAAATAAATAATATTATACTAATTACAAAGCCTTCCCAGAAGTCAGTTCTATACAAAGAAACTGGAACCATAGAAAGGCACATATTCATCCTCACCAAAACCACCATGACACTTTCGCACTTATGGGAAAAAAAGGCGGATGTTAAAAAAAAACACAAGGTTTGGATTTTCTGCACTCAGCAGGTGAGGCAGACACTGTTAAAATTAAAGGAGGAATAGAGGTCACTAGTAACTAAACTAAACAGCAGGACGGGCAAATCGACCGCAATGAAAGCCTAACCTCCAGAGAAACCCTAATGAGAAATACATGGCTCGCCTGTGCTTTCACACTGTGTTTGACGAGTGCAATTACAGAGGTATTAATTTTACTGTAATAAAAATGGGACGGGCAACTTTGACCTCAGCTGCAATAAGTGCTTCTTATAAGATATACGTATATTCATCCAGCAGAACTCCAACACACAGACAGGGCCATGTTTCGCACGCTGAAATCCAAGCAGACAGCAGCCAAAATCATGAATTATTTAACTTGAAAGTCACTGACAGCCGGTTCAGATACTGTAGCTTTTCCTTAAGTGGCTTGCATTGCCCTGCTTGTCAATAACTTACAAATAAAGTGAGAGAATAGGCATCAACGAAACATTGGAGACGCGAAAGAGGCAAAAGTAAAAAAAACAGAGATCTAAATGCGCCACGGTTTAAATTGTTTGGTTTCTATCTAAAAATGTGTCAGAGATTTGCGGGTGCCGGGCCATCGGAGCTTTCTTGACAGCTATTTCTGGGCGTTCATCTTTGAGTAAAAAGTAGTGAGGATTGACCACAAAAAAAAAAGAAGGAAACTGGGGCAGAGAGTCACGCAGCATATGGTGGGATCTCAGCGGGGATTTGGGTACGGAGCGCTATCTTGGACCCGTCCCCATCACCTCCTGGTCACATGTATGATTGATATCTTCATGCATGTCTGCAGGCACGGAGAAGACTTTTCGGGTAACACAGCTTTGTCAAGGTGGTTTCTGAGACGGCGAGGCTTAAGGGCGACACGCTGCTTGTGTGGCTGGCGTCCCAGCGAGGTAATAATCCAGTCAGATCTGTAAGGTCTTGTCATAGTCACACCTGATCTGTGCGTCACAAGGAGGGGAGAAGACCAATGTGGGTTTACTACAATTCTTGATTATTAGATAAGTGCAGTAATAATGATGGGTGCAGGTTCACCCTTGTCCGAAAGGATACTGGCATATTCAGATTTGCACAAAAGCTATAACTTGTGAGATCTTGAGAGTTGTTTATTTTAATCTAACCATGGGCATTCTACTCATGAAGTAAATGTAAGCACAGTTGTGTAGTGCAGGAGAAGAGGGACCCGCTTACACCTAAAAATGAAAGTAAAATAAAACTCAGACCTCCTCTCCCAATCATGAATTTGTTTATTTGGTCGAGACAGTGCATGTTAATGAACGCCGTTTAAGTGAAGGTGAATGGATCCTTCTTTATTTTTTATTGCCATCAGACAAATGAAGCTTAAGGTGAGACACTGCAGGTGAATAGGGGAAAAAAAAAATGTGGAGATATCAACTTGAAACATTACTGATATAAATATGAGGGGAAAAAAATGTATTACGATTTTTCTGTCATTTTATGTTTTCATATAAAAAATAAGGCATTTTATGCATGAAAATGGCCAAAATTATCTATATTTTGGGCAACGAAATCTAAATAATGGATTGAGCCAGATTAAAATGTATGGTTTTATTTTATTGACATAATTAGTAACTAAGATTTTTTCCAAGGGGATTTTGGCCATATTGTTTAGTTTTTGAATAAACTAATAAGAGAAAATATCTGTAAAAAATCGAATTCCGTTTTTTTTTGGGTTCAAAGCTGAATAAATCAGGCTAGGAATTAGATATTAAAAATCCCGACTGAAAAAAAAAAATGAAAAAATCATCAAAACATCATAAAATAAACATCATGCGTTTCATCATTTTTATACTCTGGCATGAAAACTAAGATGTAAAGGGAGGAAAATAGATACAAATCTCCACTTCAACCACTGCATGAAAAATCAATACTTTCACCTGCTGTGTCTCGTCTTAAGCGCAAATTCCCTCCTCCGCCTGGCCTCTCCTCGGCTCTGCACGTCGTCAACTGGCCGCCCCGGGTCTCATCCTCTACCACCACCAGTGTCCAGGCTCCGGGGGAAGATTCTGTCCAACATTCATTATTGCCATGTATTTCATATCATTAATGCAATCTTCCGCCGGGGTCCGAGCCCTAATTACGATTTATGTCCAATAAAACTTTCTAACGCCACTCTATTTCTGTGAGTCTTTTCAGGTTAAAATAAGATTCCATTCCAGTTTCCATCAAAACGATTCATGTAAATAAACAAAATTTACAACACATATATTTTCCTTTTTTTGTGTGTAGACTAAAAATGCATAGCCCAGGGAACCCAAGGGATTCCCGGATCCCGTTTAGCGCATTTTTGTAACGTTTGTAATGTAATGTGTGGCATATGTAGAAAGTAACCTTTGCTAAATATGAAAAAAAAACAAAAACAACAACAACAAACAGACACGCACGATTTGAGGCAATTTTAAGACTTCACTAATCTCAATGCTCCTGATTGGCACAAGTGGCGTGCTGATTGCCCTTACAATCATACGGGACATACATGATTTTTACCGAGAAAGTCAATCAATTTATTTATTGTCATGTAATTTCCCTAAATTCTTTCTCCTCCAATATGTCAGTGAACGTAAAGCGGATGGCACAGGAGGAGTATACAGTGAGAGGCTGGCAGCTGCGAGAACACACATCTTGAATATCAATTATTGCCAAAGTGGAGCAGTGAGAATTAGCAAGGCGGCTCCATTGTGTACGTTAATGGAAGCTCATATGAGCGTTTAACTGTAGAGTTGAAGGTGGCAGAAAGCTGCCATGACAACTCTCTCCTTGGGCTGGAATAATAAATTGAAACTGCGTGTGGGCTCATGTGATTGGTTGGAAAACAGGCGTGAAATATTGGATTTATTGAACAAAATAAATAAGCGGCTGGTTACAAGAAAACATTCCTTGTTGAGAATACGATAACGAGTGCTTTATGGATTAGTCTCAAATCACTGCACACAGGCTTATTTTGTGCTAACTTCACTTAACATTTCAATGTAGAACTCAAGTGGCTTCACAGTCCGCCTCTATATTTCAGATTTGGTGGAAACAAGTGCCCTGAGTGATGCTGATTGTTGAAAAATTTACCAAAATACAGTCATTAGAGACTGTGGGCAGCACTAGTCAAACAATGACGGGCATTTGTTCCAATTTCACTTATGATTCACCAATCCTCCACATATGCATTGATTACGTTGAGTGGTCAACACTCAGATAATCGAGCTGGGGAATTTGAGAAAAAGCTGTCTCACACAATATGCTAACTAAGTAATAATGTTGCCTTGGCCCAGTTGTCTTACTGTAATATCACTATGATGGTGTTGTGAACTTACAATAAAACTCATTACTGCCACAATCATGCAAGGGTCCCTTAATGGTGACAAACTAATTTCCCAAACAAATCTGCTCTTATGGGGCATCAAGTGTGTATGGTATAGTGGTGAAGGATACACAAGCATTAGTGACAGGAGGAAGTGGACTCCTACCGACTCATCCAGGTAAAAGGACGCAGTAGATCATATAGCAGCACAACCTCACCGCAGCGAGTGAAAAGAGGGGGAAAAAAGCACAGCCTGCGGTTGTATGAAATGCTTTGCGGACCCAGGCATTCAGAGGAATTATACGCTTCAATAAACTTATGAAAACAAAATACACTGACAGAATAAAGAATGCACTGGGTTACAAACATGTTTTAAACTGGATTTTATCATGACATGATCATTGGACAGACAGGGACTGGACACTCCAAACTACACATGTATTGGCCAAAGCTGATGGAATACTGTTGAGGCTATCTGTGCTTGAGTAAACTGCGCAGGAGTCGTGTATATGCTCACTGCGCAGGGGAGGGGGTATCGTGGAAGCCGCCACTACCTGCGCACTCCGAGTCTCCGGGAGAGGCAAGAGGTTGAAAACTGAGCGAGGTTTATGTAAAGTATCGGAGGAGGATACAGTAGTAAAACTATTCCACGAACACACACACACACTCGAGTGACTGATAGCAACTGTTTCAAGTAACCAAGTAGAAGCGTGTATCGCGATTTGACACGTTTGGTGAGAAAATTGCATAAGACAAAAAAGGGACATTATTGTATAAAGGTTTACTTTTATATTTGATAGAAATGTACACTTTGACATCGACAAAAAAAACTAAATAATCCAGGAAACATTATGTGATGAATGCAGATGTAACCTGTGAATACTGGACCATTTAATGTAATTATTTAATCAGTCCATTTCCATGATAGACCCAGGTCTGCATTAAGTGCACATTATGAGGCGGTACATGTGTCCACTGGTAACCATCCCTGACAGTGGGGCTGTATTAAGTCAGCAGAGCTTTATCTGTGCCATCGGTGATTATGACTGCACTAACTCTAATTAACAGCAAGAAGGCGGAGCTAATCCCGTCCACTTATCTTCATCTTACCTGTGCGGCGAAGGGGAAAGAAGCCAATGTAATAAGATGAGTGCAAGCACCTAATTAAAAGAGGAAAACAAATTACTCACAACCAATTAAGTCGCAGTTTTAGTCAAGAAAAAAAAATCTTTTAATTGGCTCCATAGCAACTTGTGTTTTTGCATTGAATTTCTCAGTGCCAGTTCAACAATTGAGCTGTTTTCTAAAGTCAAACATAGCTCTTGCTGGGCCACACAGCTGCAGGGGATTGATCAATAGCAACAGAAATATTCAGCCTCCATGCCTCCACCTTTGTGTGATCTGTTATGAATAGCTGCTTAGCTCGATGGGGTGCTACGATAGCCTGAGAGGACAGGATGACGACCTCCACACAAAATGAGCACAGATCAATTCACATTTCACCACATGGAGGGGGGAAGTTGAGACGATTTTGCCCCATAACTACATTCTTTTAGTATTTGATTGAGCCAGGACAAAGCATTCGAACACATTCTTATGTTGCATATTTTGGAAAACAATAGCCAACAATGAGCAATAAATAACCAGATATTTAAAACTGACTTCTTCCCAATCCAACAAAAACAGATACAAATCTGGACCCACAGACCCCTCTATTACATCCATATGATGTAACAGACGAACAGTTTTGCAAAGATACACTACAACAATGCTATTCTTGCTGAATTCAGGGGCACGGCGCAAAAGAAAACAATTTCCCTTTGTTTCTTTTATTTTCAATTGTACTTTTTAAAAAGATATGCTGACCACTGCGCCCACGAAAAAGGTCATCAAGCAGAGTTGTTCATGAACCTGTGTCACAAGATACAAAGAAGAACCACTTACCCAACCAATCCAGAGGGAGCTACCATTGTCAATCAAATAGGTTAAATCTAACAAACAAACAAACAAACAAGAAAGCAGAACAGACAGCAGTGTACACCTTAAAGCAAAGGTTATACATGTTGTTCATAGGCTGGTAAAGATCAATAAGAGAATAACAGCAAAGAAATGCAATAATGTCACAGAGGAAATGGAGGGAAAGGGCAGATGTCCCTAAGAGCTGCAGGCAAGGAAACATTTGTTGAACGAGCGAAAACAAAGCATCGCCAGAAGCTACAATATGAAAACTCTGAGCTTGTTATAGTAAATTATTATCTCCTCAGCTGAACGCTCAAAATATAAACACTGCATGCTTGTGATGTTTTGGGAAGTGTTAGGGGACAGAGGGATGGAAAACATCCAGTGTGTCCCTTTGTGTTGTCTTTCATGAAAGCTCAGGGTGTGTTTATTGTTATTTTTCTTGTTGCACACGGCTGACTGTGGATTTAAAGGGCTTGACAGGAGCAGGTGGTGATGCATTTTGTTGCAGTGGTTCTCTGTCTTGACATTTCTCCGAGGGAGCTGAGGCACAGGCTGCTGGCCTCCTGCTCTAGGCCGCGGGCACTGACAGCTCAGTAAACTGAAATCAACTCATCTTCATCATCCCCCATTGTTGGCCTGTGAGGACCAACTGCCATCCCCGATACAGACCTCATAGTTTCTGTTGCTTGCATTGAGACAATATTAGAACAAAAATATGGGTGGGTGAGATTATCTTATAAAATGGAAAATCTGCCCCTTAAAACAATCTGTCCATTTTGAGAGACTGTTGTATAATGATTCAGCATTTCTTCTTTCTTTTTCCGTTTAATGCAGTTCTGTGCTCAAATGTGTCTACTTTATTTGACCCACTCCTGGTGGTCAACCTCCATCATCGAGTGAGTAATATAAAGCGCAATGAAGTGTAAACTCTCAAATAGCTTTAGTCTCTTAGGAAAAATAAAGTAAGGGCTGCACAATATATCACCACAGAGAATAAAACTGAATTTTCAGCATTTTATGATTTCTGAAGTCAGCTTCATTCTAACCTCATTTTGTTCATGATTTAGTTGCAAATCTCAATCTCATCGAGAGCAGACTCGTGGCCTGTGTCAGACACAGGTGGGAGTGGAAGAGTTCACTTTGGTCTGTAAAACTGCTCACTATCAACTGACTGAAAAACTGTCCTGATCAGAGTGGGCTGTACCAGCGAAGGGTGAACAACGCAGACAGCACAGACTCCTTATTACTGTAATTGTGTTTGCTCCGTCTGCGCCTCTCAGGGGAGTGTGTGCAGACCAGCTCCTTATCTCTCTGACATTTCACAACAGGGTCTGACAGGGGAGCGAGCAGTTAATTCACTAACAGTGCCATGTAGATGTGCATATAAGATTGGAACGCATTTAGTATCATGTCCCAGTCTTGAACCCTACTATGATCACCACTAGCAGAACAGCTTTGGGTGACTAAAGCCCTTTACAAATATGTAGTGGGTTGTGTGCAAATACCCATGGATATTTTTGACCTGGAGGTGCAACACATGAGAAGGAGAAAACCCGTGTTAACCCTGGGAATGACATTATGTAAGTGTACCTCAACACTACACACCACCCAAATTCAGATGAGTACTGCAGCGAAGCAAAAGGAAGAGAGTTGACCACAAACAAAGAACACAAAGGCGCTTCATGGGATGTACTCACAAAATCATCACAAGGTCACACTTAACTCAATCTGTACCCCCACCCCACCAAATCTTTATCAAGTAAAGGGAACCATATTTACTCATTAAATCTTGCGTGAAAATGAACAGGCTGATCTTGAGAGTGCACAGTTGGGGGTAATAGATCAAAGCTTCAACCATTAAAGACTTGACACTGCCAATCAAAATCTGTACCCACTCACTTCTTTCACACAGCATTACAGAGTCACTGTGTTTGAAAACCCAAAGTGAAGTTTTCCATGGCGCTTATTCTCATGGTCTGTTGCCCGTCATGAAAGTGACTCAGTGTATCCCCTCTAGGCTTGAGACGCAGCACTGGGGGCCCTGACTGAGTGCGTCAGCGTCACTGCATCGCTTCACAGTCACTTTATTACGGGCTAAAATCAAGAGTATTTCTACACCGCTGGTTTCTCCGTTCTGACTGAAATGACTAGGTTTATCGGCAAAGCCTGAACAGCTGATGCATCTAATTGTCACTTACGAAAGCAGTCTGTGGCTTTCTATGAGCTTCGACATGTCTCAAGAATGTTTCAAGCATAGGACATACAGTAGTGTAGTGCACCTTTAAGGGAAACATTTCAAACATTAGGCATCATTTCAATTAACTCTCTTCACGCATCAGCAAATATAGCAACGCAGTCATCTTGAAATGATCGATCTCCAAACATAACAGCACTTAGTTTGGTGGGAATGCAATTGAGTGAAAAAAAGCTGTGAATCTGGTGTGATATTGTGTGACATTTTGTGGTGTGATTATGGTTTTATGACTGTTCTTGGGAGCCAGGGCTAACAAAGCAACTAATTACAGCCGTTATAGAAAAAAAGACAAAAGCCGCATTGTCCTCGCACAGACATCTCGAGGTCGCCTAAAGAAGACATGAATTCCCATCTTTTATTGTAGAACTATTGTCTGCTGTGTGTCTCCCAATTACCTTTTTGTTCTCATAAATCACAGTGGGCAGATGTTTCCCACTGGCGCTTCGGCATTAGCATTTAATACAATTTGTTGTTGGGCCCGAGGATGATGGGACATTGTCTTTGGGACGCCCCATCATCATGGCCTGTCATTACACAGGTGATGGGGCCAAGGTTTTCTGCGGGCGCCAAAGACGGTAAACAGTCAGCTCTATACAACAAACCCTCTCTGCTTTTTTTACCCATTGGCTTTAATTGATAGAACAGATCCCATGATGCCGTAACCATTATCGGCTGCACTGATAATGCTCATCTAAAACTCATGCAGTGCACTTTCACACTTCAGAAATCCACCATTAACCTCTCTCTCCCACTCCCATCTTTTTGCATGACCATCCTGAAAGGAGCTGCGAGGGATTGTCTGTGAGAGCTTTGGCTAAATCAATGAACAGCGAGCAGCTTTTAAGCCCTTCGAAAAGATCGATAGCAAATAAATCAAGTGCGTTTGCGTTGCGGTACATCAATGTAATGTTTACCAGAGACGCAAGCGCCAGATGCACGAAAAATGATGAAATACTCATAAAAGACTCATTACCTCCTAGTCCACAGCTACAAACCTGTCTTGATACGCTCCAGGCATTTATCTACTAAAAACAAACATGCCGTTAAACTGTTGGTGTTGAGTCTTGGTTATTTTTCTTCCCATGTTACGAGCAGAAGACGTGACATTGAGGATGAATTGTGTCACGTGTACGTAAATCCCTGAGATGAAGCCGCTGCCAGATGAGTGATGGCGATAAAGTGCAGTGAACCTTCCTGTATAGGTCAGCCATAAATATACAGTCCAGGACACGCTCCAGAGAGGGATGAAATCAAATCGCATCAGATGGTCCGG
This sequence comes from Neogobius melanostomus, assembly GCA_007210695.1. Classification (NCBI taxonomy): domain Eukaryota; kingdom Metazoa; phylum Chordata; class Actinopteri; order Gobiiformes; family Gobiidae; genus Neogobius; species Neogobius melanostomus. Next base: position 1,222,262 of record VHKM01000073.1, on the reverse strand, counting down.
CCCACTCAGGTTGTCTGAAAGAATCAAGTTCACTCATCTACAAGGTCATCTAAAGCCCATTCTTACCATAAGCTTTGACATACAGTGAGGAAAATAAGTATTTGAACACCCTGCTATTTTGCAAGTTCTCCCACTTACAGTAGAAATCATGGAGGGGTCTGAAATTGTCATCGTAGGTGCATGTCCACTGTGAGAGACATAATCTAAAAAAAAAATCCAGAAATCACAATGTATGATTTTTTAACTATTTATTTGTATGATACAGCTGCAAATAAGTATTTGAACACCTGAGAAAATCAATGTTAATATTTGGTACAGTAGCCTTTGTTTGCAATTACAGAGGTCAAACGTTTCCTGTAGTTGTTCACCAGGTTTGCACACACTGCAGGAGGGATTTTGGCCCACTCCTCCACACAGATCTTCTCTAGATCAGTCAGGTTTCTGGGCTGTCGCTGAGAAACACGGAGTTTGAGCTCCCTCCAAAGATTCTCTATTGGGTTTAGGTCTGGAGACTGGCTAGGCCACGCCAGAACCTTGATATGCTTCTTACAGAGCCACTGCTTGGTTATCCTGGCTGTGTCTTCGGGTCATTGTCATGTTGGAAGACCCAGCCTCGACCCATCTTCAATGCTCTAACTGAGGGAAGGAGGTTGTTCCCCAAAATCTCGCAATACATGGCCCCGGTCATCCTCTCCTTAATACAGTGCACTCGCCCTGTCCCATGTGCAGAAAAACACCCCCAAAGCATGATGCTACCACCCCCATGCTTCACAGTAGGGATGGTGTTCTTGGGATGGTACTCATCATTCTTCTTCCTCCAAACACGTTTAGTGGAATTATGACCAAAACGTTCCATTTTGGTCTCATCTGACCACATGACTTTCTCCCATGACTCCTCTGGATCATCCAAATGGTCATTGGCAAACTTAAGACGGGCCTTGACATGTGCTGGTTTAAGCAGGGGAACCTTCCGTGCCATGCATGATTTCAAACCATGACGTCTTAGTGTATTACCAACAGTAACCTTGGAAACGGTGGTCCCAGCTCTTTTCAGGTCATTGACCAGCTCCCCCCGTGTAGTTCTGGGCTGATTTCTCACCTTTCTTAGGATCATTGAGACCCCACAAGGTGAGATCTTGCATGGAGCCCCAGTCCGAGGGAGATTGACAGTCATGTTTAGCTTCTTCCATTTTCTAATGATTGCTCCAACAGTGGACCTTTTTTCACCAAGCTGCTTGGCAATTTCCCCGTAGCCCTTTCCAACCTTGTGGAGGTGTACAATTTTGTCTCTAGTGTCTTTGGACAGCTCTTTGGTCTTGGCCATGTTAGTAGTTGGATTCTTACTGATTGTATGGGGTGGACAGGTGTCTTTATGCAGCTAGCGACCTCAAACAGGTGCATCTAAATTTAGGATAATAAATGGAGTGGAGGTGGACATTTTAAAGGGAGACTAACAGGTCTTTGAGGGTCAGAATTCTAGCTGATAGACAGGTGTTCAAATACTTATTTGCAGCTGTATCATACAAATAAATAGTTAAAAATCATACATTGCGATTTCTGGATTTTTTTTTTTAGATTATGTCTCTCACAGTGGACATGCACCTACGATGACAATTTCAGACCCCTCCATGATTTCTAAGTGGGAGAACTTGCAAAATAGCAGGGTGTTCAAATACTTATTTTCCTCACTGTACATACGCCAAGATTTAAAAAATACGAGAATTAGAAGAAGTTGGCCTGGGAATACCAAGCAGACACAAACCCTTCCTCGGCGTTGTTTGAGTCCCTCCCAGTACTAGTTTGCTGAATGTTTCTTACAATCTATACAAGTGTGTCCTAAATAGAACTGTCCTGATATAGAAATGTGGGGTTATTCATGGTTTTGAACAACTGTAAGAAACCTTAGTCCTGAAAGATTTTTATCATGTTAAAAAATGTGATTATACTAAACGCCAACAAACATGCTAATCTGCACAGTGAAGGCAATTTGACCACAAACAGGATCGGAACAAGTTTGGTGAAGGTGTCTAGACTTGAAAAATCGTTTAAAAAGATTCATGGATTCCTCTGTGTGGCGTATGGTGGAGTGTGTGCTGGGGTGTGAGAGCGGAACAGTGAGACAAACTTAACATGAATGAATGAAAGAAAACACCAGTCCAGCTTTGTATGTGATAAGGATATAACAACGTGGTTAAAAGCTTTAAGCAGGTCACACAAACTGATTTACAATAGGGGTGTAACAATGCACTTTGCCATGACGCTTTAATTGCCGTCTATGAAAAGCGAAGCCAACATGTAACAAGCACATGACCGAAACATGATTTGTGTTCTATCTTTTGTTGCCATGTGAGCCCAGGGCTAAAGCTTTGAGAAAAAAAAATGTAAAGAAAATTACCAAGTTTATTCTATTATATAATATATCGCCTTGCACCTTGATGCGCTGAACCGCGGGTCCCGCACCGTGAATCGAGCCAAACTGTGCGATAGCTGAAGCGTTACACCCCTAGATTACAAAGCAGATTTCTAACAGTACTAAACTCAGACTCAGGGATATGTATGAGGGATAAATGAGAAGTTATTATAAATTCAAACATTAATACTATTCCAACAGCCAGTCGCTTAGAGATATGTCGCTTAGGGGGGTTTCTCTTTCATGTCTGCCGATAACAGCCTGAGGTTCAAATGGGTCTGCTTAACATGAAGATGAGAAAACGATTTTTGCATCACAATTTTGCAGCTTGATGAGGGGCCATTGTCGAACGTTTGCATCATATGTCGTCTGACTGCAAATAGACTCCAATTATTTAGGTATATGTTATTCTTGTATAGGTTTGGCAGTATGCTATTCGGATTGCTAGAATTATACATGCTTTATTGCAGATCAGTCTATTCAATAAAGGCATCTTAATCCCAATCTAAGGAGGTTTGCAGTGGCTGTAGATAAGGTTAAAGGGACCTTACACTGTGTCATACTCATGATTAGTAATGTACATGTTGCATATTCTGATATGCGCCCTATGGCACAATTAGATTCCAAATCTCTCTTTATAGATGCATATCATTTGCTCCAAGATAGCACAAATTGATACATTGCTTTTACCCACAGGTGCAGCAAATGTCCTCTGGACCATTCAGCACTCCTCATACTGTAAGTACTCATTTTCTTCCTTCTAGCTGTGACAGAATCTGTTAAACTCTGAAAAAAAGATGTGAAGGCCACACTATAACACTATGACCTCGCAAATAAGCAGTAATGAAAAAGAAGGATTTTTGTTAACGCGCTTAGCCGTGCAGGGCAGCAGATACATGAACGATAATGACAACATGCTGCTGAAGTGGGCAAAAGCAATCAAAGAACAATGCAGTGGCACAAGGCAAAGCAAAAAAGTAATGCTGGGGTAAGCGGGTGTGTGAGAGGGAGCGTCGGATGTGTTCATTATCCAGAAGAGAACAGCACTTACTGGAAGAGGGGTGTTATTGCAGTGCTCTCCTCGCTCTTTTGGCAATAAGCTGCTGTTTGGCCGTCACTGGCACCACCAAAGACACAAGATTTCAAACACTTGAAAAGTAATAATGTCCTTATAAAATAAGATATTTGCATGTTTCGGCAGTGTATGAGATTTTTCCTGATCAATAACCACCAGAAAAGTGAAAAGAAGCCTTTAATCTGAACATGAAAAGGCATTTTTAAATGTGTGTTTTTTGCTAAGAATGTCCTCAGAGAATATCCTATTGGCCACACCACAGCAGTAACTGGCACATTGACGGAGTAGGTTCTAACAACAGATAATGGGGTGGTCTGATGTTTGGGGAAAAAGATATCTAATCTCAATTCCTGACAAAGTATTTAACTAAATTACCTAAATAACTACACCCTTTGCAAATTACCTATTGTGTACATTTCAATAGCAATTTCCATTCAGTTGCAATTCATTGTGTTGCCCTAACAGATGCACTAGCTAATGAGATGCTTTTTTACCCACACAGAGGAGCCAAGACACCATATATCACTTGACTGTTGTCTAATTGAATAGAGCCTTATGGGAGCAAAGCCTCTTAGGTACCTCATCTATCGTACACCTGTCAGTAAAATCTATGTTTGATTCAATTACATTATTTTGGCTGCACAGGCAACATACTTGTTTAAGGGGAGAGAATGATCCACTGTTTAACTATGAATGGACTCTAGAGCCTGTAGACTGCAGCGTTGTGTATATAGTATTACGAGTCATTTTATAGATATGTAAAAATGAAGACCCTACCACAGCAGGAGGAATTTTACCAGGGTCTATCTTGATGAAACAAAACTGGCATAAACAGAGTTCTGGCATAAAGTTGTGCCTTCGCTGTAAACACAAAGGGTGTTTTTTTTCTTTTCTGGACCCACAGAGTGATATTGGCCCCTCTCTTCCACCTGACAAATTCTACAGTATCTACAGTGTCGTGGGCACTGTAGATACTGTGACACTGACCCTGCACAGTACGCATCCCTCGCCTGCTACAGGTCCTTATCATTAGTGAAGGAGTTGCTAAATATTATGTGTTAGTGATGCAAGCCTTTCACATTGTGCTGCCGTCATTAGTATTCTGCTTGTGATGTTATATTCACTGTTAGCGGAGACAAAAGAGCTGCAGCTGAATAATAATTGGCAGTTAATTATGAGCTTTCATCTACAAACAAAAAGCATATAATTTCCTCAAAAAACAAGATGGTTTACGGCTTAATGGAAACCACTGTAGAAGACTATACGCATTTTACTTGTGTTTATGAAAGAAGAAATAACTGAATTACTGTAATTACCATGTTTACATTTTGTTGGTTATCTAGGGTTATTTTTAGTTAAAATATCGAAAGAGGCACGTCACCGGGAAAAAGTTGAGGTTAACCTTTTAAGATAAGCAGCACTTTAATTGTCTAAAGCTTCTGCAGATTCTAAGCCATTTCACAAATACTCTCTTCTGCTGCTATAGAAAAAAAAATGCATTTGAGCTTTACACTGGATGTTCAATGTTCCTGGTGCTTCCCTCTAAATTGCTTGCAAACTTGAAGCTGAGGTGAATGTAGTGCTATTACAGCAATTGAACTTAAAGGTTCCGTCCACCGCAAAACTTGTTCAGGTTCCTGCAGTAAAGATCCCATTCATTCAAATATTAGGAGTTAAAAGGTATGACAGAGGCTCGGCCGCGGAGGTAACAACTGACCGATTGTTGAGCTCTGAGTTTAATAGTCTACATACTTATCTTAAACTTCTTTCTAATCTAATTTGTATTAATTGATTTTCCATCATCCATCCATTCCGCTTTATCGAGGGCCGGGTTGTGGAGGCAGCAGTCTAAGCAGAGATGCCCAGACTTCCCGATCCACGCACACCTCCTCCAGCTGTTCTGGGGGGACCCCGAGGCGACACCAGGCCAGCTGTGGAAGACCCAGTGTCCTGGGTCTTCCACGAGGCCTCCTCCCAATAGGACATGCCTGGAGCACCTCCCGAGGGAGGCGGCCAGGAGGCATCCGGAACAGATGCCCTAGCGACCTCAGTGGCTCCTGTCAACGTGAAGGAGCAGTAACTCTACTCCGAGCTCCTTCCGGGTGACTGAGCTCCTCACTCTGTCTCTAAGGGTGCCCTGCGAAGAAAACTAATTTCGACCGCCTGTATCCGCGATCTTGTCCATTCGGTCATTACCCAGATCTTATGACCATAGGTGAGGGTGGAAACGTAGATCGATCGGTAAATCGAGAGCTTTGCCCCCGACTCAGCTCCCTCTTCACCACAACAGTCCGATACAGCGACCGCATCACTGTTGACGCGCACCGATCCGTCTATCGATCTCACGCTCCATCCGTCCCTCACTCGTGAACAAGACCCTGAGATACTTGAACTCCTCCACTTGAGGCAAGGACTCCCCACCAACCTGAAGAGGGTGGAGAACCATGGCCTTATTTATTGATACTATTATTATCATTAATTGAATTGTGTGGGGGGAAATTGAATGGGAGTCAGGTTGGAGGGACTGTTGAGCTTTACTGCAGAAGACTGAAGAAAGAAGTGAATTCTGTGCACAGACAGAATAAATGCAAATCTGTGGTGGGCTTTATTTCTTCTAATTCTTCACGCTCACTTGCTACTATCTTAGAGCAACTGCACGGGTGTGTTAAACAGACTGCTTTGTGTCAGAAAGATTGTGTCTCCTGAACACAATGTTTCACTGTCAGCCAATAGATTCTGAGGGTACCACAATTGATAGCCCCTTAAGTATAGGTGCAACTAATTCTGCTTCTTATCCCCACTAGAATGAGTCAGGACTGTGTATTAGTGAAATGCAAACAGATTTGTCAGAGCCTGTAAAGACCTGCCTGGGTAGTTTTCTTATGCCTGACCAACATGAACATAATACCGCAGGTTCACGACAGGCGCAGCGCAAATCTCTCTTTCATCTGGGGCTTATAGGTTAGGCATACTAATAATTGTGTCTAATTTGTACATCCTTCTTGGCAAATCAATGTCAACATAAAGAAGCCGTATACAGCAATGGGATCTAAACGAAAGCATCCACAAAGGCAATCCTCCTGGCATACTACGCTAACTTTATATTTTATTCAACCACCATTAGAAATTCTCTGTGTTAACATGTGGTGATTTGCTTGCAGAGCCTTTGGCAGTATAAACATACTCACTACAGGAGAAAACGAACGGCAGCAGCAAAGTAACAAAGCTAAAATCAATGCCATTGCTTAGTAAAATACAAATGTATGCACATTTCCAGGCACTGCGGCTCAGGAACAACCTTTGTCCCCAACTCCTCCGTACACCACAGCACACTCTTCCCTCAGTCTAGGTAGAACTAATTAAGTGCTATTGTTTACTGGGGTGAATGCCAACACAGAAAGGAAAATCTCAAAAAATGACTGTATCGAAGCTTCAAAATCTCCATAGGGGAAAAAACACATCACTGGAGAACAAAAAGAAAAGAAAAAGGCCCATGACTTGCAGACAGATTGTAAGCAAAAGCATTTGTAATGACTGTGGTTAAATGCATGTGGGAGATCTTGGACTGTAACGCTAATGGTCATTGGTCGAACTGGTAAGGCTAATTAATTAACAACATGGCTGAGAAATTACAGATGCTTGTTCAGTTTAAACTATAACTGGCACTTGTGATCCAATGTAATTATGCTTAATTAATAATAATCTCTGCAAAAGTGTAGTGCCTACAGTTAACCTCCATGTAATGAAGTCTACGTGTTGTCCAGCTGTGATACACAGTACATGCTTATGTATATTGTAGTATGCCTCTGAAATGCAATAAGACTAATAAGAATTTATATTCGGTGAATCTGATCTGTTACAAACACATAAAACTCGAGTAAGAGATAATATAAAATACATTTCCATGATTCTGTATGTGTTAGTCAAAACCTATGGCTACAGGTACATGTTGCTGTCGCTGTCCATGGTGCTGATTTCCTACAGTCCAACATGTAGTGACTATGGGAAGGATTATCATTCAACTACCAATGAAGAAGAAAGAAGAAGAAACTTCATTTATATAGCACCTTTTACAGATAAAATCACAAAGTGCTTCACAGGGGCACAAAAATAACAAAGGTTACAGAGAAATGTATTAAAACAAATTAATTGAAACAATCACAGCCTTTTCAACTAAAAGCTCGTCCAAACAGCCATGTCTTCAGCTGTTTTTTAAAGGAATCAACAGTGTTGGTCACAGGTAGCGACGGAGGAAGGTCATTCCACAGTTTAGGAGCAACAGCTTCAAAGGACAAGTCACCTCTGGTTTTAAAGTGGGTCCTTGGGACAGTGAGGAGGTTCTGGCCCGAGGACCCAAGGGTGCGACCGGAGGAGTAAGGGCACAGCAGGTCAGACACGTATTTGAGAGCCTGACCATGCAGCGCTCTAAAAGTCAAAACTAAAATTTTGAATTCAATTCGAAATTTGATGGGAAGCCAGTGCAGAAAGGATAAAATGGGAGTAATGTGTGACCGTCTGCTAGAGCCTGTTAAAAGCCGCACTGCAGCATTTTGAACCATTTGATGACGATTCAAAGCAGATTTGTTAAAACAAGTAAAAAGAGAGTTACAATAATCTAAACGAGACGAGATAAAAGCATGACTCACCGGCTACCCTCATGAGAGGGTAGCTAGAAGTTTGCCCGGGAGAAAGCATACTGCCGCTGTGCTCCTGGATGAGGTACTTCTCCCACCTATGTGAATTTGTATGATTTTGTTTGAGAAATTGGAGATTTCACATAAAAGCTGCAGAGCAATCTAACTGTCGAGAGAGAACCAAACCCCAACAAAAATTTGCAAGTGGGTTGAAAAAAAGAGACAAGGTTAAAAGCCTGATCTGTCATAAAACACTTTTCTAGTAAGATTTCCTTTTGAAAATATTCAGTCAGATCAATCTATTCAAAAGCTCAAACACACAGGAAGAGGGTACAGAGAGAAGTGAAGCAGACACTATGATAGGCTTTTAAGCAATTAGCCCCAAATGAACGTAATAGAATCAACACTGCTCATGCAACTAATTAAAAGGATAGAATAGACTCGTTTCTGCTATAGACGCTTAGCCAAGGAACAACGGCAACTACACACGAAATTCCACTTTACAAAGAAATAAGCGAGGATGTTTACAGTAGCCGACGAATCTTTTGCGCAGTGTGCTTTTACTCATTTCAGCTGGCACTCTCCTCTCCATGCGTAAACTATCATATCCTCAAAAATGTAACAGAATCGAGTGTGAACAGTGCTGGCAGAACACAGTGACACAAAGCTAATGAAATTATACCCGTGCCAAAGTTATAGATTCTTACCTTTCTAGGAAGTGAAGGTGTCTCTTCCAGGAATCGCTCTCGATATAAGAGGAAAACTATCACAACAAAGGAGAGGCGTAGTAGTAGTGGGACACTGTGGTGAAATGGGAAGAGTGCGCTCGCTTTTCCAGAAATTGTCCCTAAAACCGTGTGGACGGTGGAGGAGAGATTTTAGGCGTTCCTCCGCCCGTAGCGTTGTCTGATGCTCATGTGTCTCTTTAGCGCGGATCTGAAACGCACATGCTATCCGCTGTCACGTGACTGTTCCCTCCCATTGACCAATGCGCGCTTTACTACAGCTCTGTATGCACTCACTGACCGCACAAACACGGCAAGTATTTTACTGTAGTAATGGCTCTGTTAGATGAGCAGGGAATTAATATTTATTTATGAACTTGCCCTAATTTATGGTACACGTGGAGGATTAATAGACTCATAACTTAGTTAAAAGCAGTCAGACCTGCATTGTCTGCTTCGTGGACTGCCTATATTAGACATTGATTAGCCCGCCAAATATTGGCCTATTTCTTTTTCTTGGCTGTACTTAATTTGAAATAAAAACAACCTTTAAGCTTTATCATTATTGTTTACGCTAAGGCAGTTTTGGTAGAATTTAATACATCAATGTTTTGAAATATACTCAAACAAGTAGCCTATTATAATAATCAGCTATTGAGAAATATATCAGGATATCCAATTTGATTGACCAGTCCACTCATTCATTCTTTTTGTGACACAGCCCTATTATCAATTGTATCTTCTCTTTTCAGTAACTTGACTTCACTCAACCATACTACTTATTTTTACACTTATTTTTGGTGTATTTTTGTATTATTCATACAAGTAGGCTACTGTCCATATCCATATTTGAAGGGTGAAGTTGGGGAATTGGCTGTTGACTGCTCTATAACGGATTGCAAACAGCCCAAAGCAGAGAAACATCTCTGGTGTACCAGATTATTTCGATGCATTTTAATGAGCAGTGCAGCACTTCAGCCTTGGACATGTGCTTCATATTCTCACCTCCACAAAGACCTGTTGGACATGGTTGTGTCTAATGTGTGGTTTTGCCTGCTTCAGGCTGTATGAGGACTGCACATTAGTGTTACCACATTAATCACTAAACCCATAATAATAATTATTAAACCATATCCAGCAGTATACTAATGGACAATTTGGATAGTGGATAATACTAATGGATAATGTATATAACCTGCAAGTAGTACAAGTACGAGGGCACAAAGGCATGCAAAATTGGGAGTATAGTAACTTGCCAATATGTCACTGAATAATAAGCTTTCTTGCTGCTGGCTTCAATAGAAACAACTATAGGAACATTTATTTATTTACTACAGAACCATGAGGCCGTCCTTCTGTGGACCCACCACCTGCAGGAGGAGCCATAGGGGCTGGTGCAATGTGATTTGGGCAGCTCCAACTTCCCCACGACCCGGCAACGGACAAGTGGAAGAAAATGGATGGATGGATGGATAAGTCTTACATCTCACTATTATAAAAACTCCATTCATGTTTCAAGGTAACAACTTGCTCCATTTACAAAAGCACTGAAGTACTGGCAGCATATTGGAAAATACAGCACTTTCACAACGTTTTTAAGTGCAAAAACACTCACAAGTACTCATCTTTGTATGCAGAAAAAAGAAGAGATAACTTAAGTGTCTTGCTCAAGGTCACATAGGCTGGAGGAACTGAAGTTATGACTGAGCCGTGTGTAATGCTAATGATAATGGTACTACTTTTCTCCTCCTCATAAAGATAGGGTATGTAGGTTGGCCACTGGACACAACACAACCTGGCGAGTCATCGGATTTGACAATCCAAAGCATGTAGCCTTTGGTGGACTGAAGAATCAAATCTAAAAAGTTCTCAAAGACCTCTTTTACATGATGAGATGCTTATTGTGAAAGAATAAACATTACAGTTCTTATCTGTAAAGTCAATGCACGTCTATTTTTAAAACGAGGACACAGATCTGTGAAATTATAAAGTGGCACAGGTGGGACCTTTCTAGGTAGTGTCTGCATGTTCGCTCCGTGCCGGCGTAAGTTTTCACCGGGCGCACAGATTTCCCCTATTACTAACCCATGCACAACAACTGTGGGACTATGAATGCAAATAAACTCATGCTTACATGCGTCCCACATGTTTTGAGTAACAGGCAATGTCCCCAAATAAATAAATAAATAAACAATAAACATATGCCTTTAAACAGTAACAGGTATAGGACGTCCCAAGTGATTTCTAGCTCTTTAACACGTCCCAAATCTTCATACATGGACATACACATATTACAACTTTCACTGTTAGGGTTTCCTACATTTGTCATAAATTGTAGTGTACCTTTCAGCACCTTTCAGTCAAGATAGTTGAATTTAATGATCTTTAGCAAATATGTACAAATGTCAATAGAAGCACAGGGCACCTGAGCCCATTAGGAGTCTCTCAGTCTCTCCTTCCTTCCTTTTGGACATTTTTAGACTCCTATAGCACTTCTTAACGGTTTCTTTCAGATAATTTTGAACTCCTTGGCATTGACATAAAAATAATGTTTTAATTAGAACAAGTTACATCAGCCCTATTTCTGAGCACACATAACTCCTCATCCTCCGCTGGCACACAGGAGAGTAAAGCAGCTTAAATAAATCTATGAGCAATAGCTTCAACATGTTAGTAAATCACAATTTTTAGTGGAGGCTGTTTAAGCATTGAAATGATCCAAATGAAGTTTGGACCTTTAAATCAGATTGAAGCACCACCTCATGACATCAGCAGGTGAGACTACTTTTAAGCTTGAGTGGTCATAATGAATATGCTGGATTAAACAAACATGCATAACAATAAAAATGCTATTCCAAGAATGTTTTAAATCACAACGAAAAGTAAATAAAAATACTGACTCTGTTCCATTACACCAGCCAATGTGAGTGTGGCTTTGAAAGCATTTAGCCTTCTGTCTCCTCTATCTACATGCAAATGTAGACAGATAAATGTGTGAGTGCTTGTTAGTGAAAGGGGAAATGGCATTTCATGCCGTAAAAAGCTTTGTGTGTGCACTAATGTCCCTCATTCTAGTATCTAGCAAATAATAGACCAGTCAAAAAAGCCTGTCAATTTGCTGCTTTTACAAAATGGTCAAAAAAGTACATGCGGGTGTGTTGGGGTGGAGTTCAAAAGTGACCATTCCCAAAGTCCAGATCCCACGGGGGGGCTCCAACATTAATTCTTCACTCCATTCACAACAGTAATGCTTTTGTATCTAGATTTAGATGTAGACTAACATTTCAACCTGGATAGACTCAAACAGACAAAAGCAGCGATTAGGGAGATGTATTGACATGTATATTAGTTTTGGCGATCAGACCCCGGCAGTAGACATCTATGTATAAGTCAGTGTAGATGAACAGCTTGGAGTTAGGGATGTCTTCCCCCGGAGCCTGGATACTGGTGGGGGTATGGAGGACCCATGAAGATGCGCAGGTAGAAGCCGTGACGGAAGAGGCGGAGATGGGGTGGAGGTGGGTCGCAGCGCAGCTGGGAAGCGAACGGAGCATGATTGCTGGGGCTTAAAAGCGGGACCGATGGCGATGATTGGCTGCTACGGAGGTGTGGCTCTTACGCTGATGGCTGAGGAGGAGGTGTGGCCCTCTCGGAAGTGATCATTGGCTGGAGGTCGGTGATGCTGAAATTAGTCTATCAGGTTGAATTAACGCCTAGGCTTCATAAGTAGTATATTTACACAAATACACATAAAGTCAAAATCTTTTTAATATGGTAGAAGAGAGGTAGAGAGTGCTGCACTGGATCATAAAAGTCAAGGTAGTGTAGGTTAAAGTAGAAATCTTCTTGTGAAAAACTTATCCTAGCAGATGTACTACTATGAAACATTCACACTGCACCCCTTTAGCAGAAACTCTGAAGCTTTAAATATCTTTAATAATGCATGCACTGAGAGTGTGACAGCAAAGAACTGTTCTACAAGATATTGCTCATAACATTTTATGATCTCCACATCAGTCCTCCAAGAGGGCGGTTCTCCTCCCACTCTTCACATGATGACTCCTGAAGTGCCAAAGAAGAATCAGATGAATAATCTTTTTTTTTATTGTTCACCCACTACATGGTTTATATAAATAAGACAACCATCAAATGTATTTCCCTGCTTTCAAAACTGAAAAGTGACTGAAGTTTTTTATTTTATTTTGACGTGTGCCATCCTCCCGGGTCACGCTGCGTGACTCACATGAAGTGCACATTTCTGGTGCGCACAGAGTGGATTGGGACAGAATGTTCTCTGGCTAACATCACATATACGGTCTGAAGAGCAGAAAGTACTGGCACCCCTCTTTCCGCTTTCGAAGTCAGGGAAAAACTGTAGATAAATAACAACTAAATGTTAGAGAACAACACAAGTTACTGCAGTTGCAATAGCATTCTGAAAATGATGTATGGATATTGGTTGAGCAGTTGTGTCCTTTATTCATTGATAATGCCTACAAGGTTAAGGTGCTTTGTTTATCATACAACTTCTACACAATGAAATTTGTCCTTTGCATTTGACCCATCCTTCGACGCCGCTGAGACTCATAAGGAGCAGAGGGCTGCGGCAGGGCTGCGCCAGGGACCCATCTCCAGATGTGGAGCCAGGCTAGTGGTCAGAATCACCTGGCTGGAGGATTCACCTATTGTACATGTTTTTAGTGGTGGAAACCCAGGCAGACACAGGGAGAACATGCAAACGCCACACGGAAAGGTCCCGTCCAGGTGGGAATCGAACCCGGGACCTTCTAGCTGTAAAGCACAAGCGCTAAGCTTGCGAACTCTTGTTTCGTCCATCAACCCAACTCACATTTCGCTACAAAACCTCCAGCTAGGTAATTCTTCCAGACCAAGATCTTGAACAAGATCTGGAGATGGTTCTACAGATGGTTTCCCACTGATCCTCACAGGTTGCACTGAGACACAGGCTGAAGGTTGGGTCAAATACATATAGGGCAATTTCCTCATACAGGCGCAATAAAGTCTGCAAATGCCACCGGTGAATTGTGGCAGCATTGTTCAATTCCATATCAGCATGCAAATAAAACACATTGCTATAAAAACTCATGATATTTAATGGCCACAATAGAACCACAAGGTGCTATTATTCTCTTGTGAAACTGCATTTGTTTTATTATAAAGGCCTGTGTTCAAGATTACTTACAGTAGTTTAAGTTCATTTCATGGCTGGCTGGTGATCAAATCTTAGCATTAAAGCTTGGCACTGCACTTGAGTGAGACTTGCACAATGCCTCCATGTGGCTCTATAAAAGGATAATTTTTATGTGGAAGTAAATGAAAAGAGCATCCTTTTTCAGCAGCTTAACCTCTAAAATCAGACAGCAGTGTGTCCACAGCATCAGCCAAGGACTGAATCACACATAGCCTTGATGGCCACTCCCCACTGGCCCTCTGTGTCCTTGTCTCAAAACACACCGAAACATCCATTTGGGGACATTAGTTTCCCACCATCGTCCATTTACATGTGCTAATGTTCATGTACCGGACTGTTATTTGAAGGTAAACAAAACATTCAGATGAGGCGTTTTTATACAATGTACAACACTTTGGCATTTACAGTGGGGTGCAAAGGTTTAGACACCCTGGATCAACATTTCTATTAATGTGTATAATGAAGCAAAGAGAAGATGAAATGATCCAAAGGCCTGAGGTTGTAGGTGAGACATTCCTCTAACATCCAACTATTTTTGATTCCATCATTTACATTTTCAAAATAATATTAAAGTAAAAAGCACTGCAGGCACCCTGCAGAATGAATGCCTTCTTAGCCCTCAGTATCACAGATTGAAACGCTTGGCAGCCAAGAGTCTTTCAATTCTAGTGTTTTTCTAAAAAGGATTTTAGCCCTTTTGTCCTGACAAAAGTCTTCCAGAACTGAAAGATTTCTGAACTGTGTCACACACTGCTTGATGTTTAGGTCAGGAGACTGAAGACAACAGCAAAACCTTCAGACTGCCGCTCTATGTAATCCATCCTAGATTTTGAGGTGTGTTTTCGATCATTTCGTCCCCTTACAATTTTTGAGGTTCTATCTGCGTTCTGAGTATTCTGAAATATTTAGATTTAAAGTTTTGACCAGCATAGAATGAAATGGAAATAGGTAATATGAAATATGAAATATAAAAACCTAAAAAATGCACCAAAATCTACAATATTTTTATTGAGAGTACAGAATAGTTCCAGTAATAATACTATGTGAATAACTCAATTTTGATTCTAAGGGGACGATTTGTAGAAGCCATTTTCTTTGTAACTTCAGCTTTTTCACGGATGGAGTTACGTTTTCCTTCATCATTATTTAATCCATTCTTTGTTCCGTCCATGAAATGTTCCCTGTGCCACTGGCTGCAATACAACCCCATAGGATGATCGATCCACTCCCAGGCTTAACAGTTGGACAGATGTTCTCTTCATGAAATTCTGCGCTCCTTCTCTCAGTTCTGGAAGAGTTTTGTTGCTTCCCAACAAAACAGGGTTAAAATCCTTCAAAATAAGAATTGAAAGACTTTTGGGTGCCAAGAAAAAGGTGTTTAAATCTGCAGGGTGCCCAAACCTTTGCTCTGGCCTTTTTTACATTAATATTATTCAAATTAAAACCTGACTTTTTTTTTTATATATGTTATGAGAATGTCTCGCCTACAATCTCATGCCTTTTGGAGATGATTTCATCTTCCCCTTGCTTTAGGCGCATTGAGTTACCTTGCGTATGAAATGTGCAGTGTAAATAAACATGCCTTGCCTTGCTTTATTATTCACATTATTAGAATTTTTTATTCGGGGCGTTTAAACTTTCACGCGCCACTGAATATAACGAATCAGATAAGCTTCTAAATTTATCATAAAGTGTAATACAAAATTTGTTGTAACTTCTTTTCTTTTTTTCTAACTTTTTGGTTGATTCACAAAAAGGCATACAGTAATCTCATTTGTTTTACTCTAATGACCAGAAAGTACAATAACTAGACAGAAAGTGCAATAAGGGCTAGAATACAAAATACAAAAACACTGACTAAAAAGTCAACATTCAAAAGGGCCTTTACCTTCAACTAGAGAGTAATCAGGAAGCTCTTTTTTTTCTTTAAATCTTTCAATACTATCCATTATCCATAAATTAGGAATTCTCTCTGAATGCCACTTTATACTTCTGAAATGTACGCATTATTGGAACTTCGGTACTGCAGTTCATGTTAGTTCATCAGCGGTACTTGTCATAAATGTCCTGGACTATTGTTCAGGTTTATTTTGAAATACAAGCAACAATTTCTATCCATTGATTTGCTGAAGGGGGAAGCCAGAAACCATCTCACATCACAACCCAAAGTGTCAATAACCTGCCATTTCCCGCTGTGACGGCTTAACCACATTCATTTGGGCTGTGGTGCAACCAAACACATTCTTACACTATACTTCAGATTAACACTTCTCTATAGCGTCACTGCTTATCTGTGTCCCAGGGGAAACGCAGCAGGATGATCGGCGTGAGGGGGCTGTGCTGCAAGCTCCAGTGAATCTGGAATATACGGAATTTAATCTCAAAGCTGGTGCCATTAGACAGGCTGCTGGTGCCTATGCGAATCCCCCATCTGCGATCAAAATGCATATGCATGAGGGAAGCACAGTATGGAGGAGCTGTAGGATTGAAAAGAAAAAGAGACTGCTGTGTATAAGCAGAGAACACGCAAATGCATTGTCTGTTGAGATAATAAATCAGGTGTTACTGCTGAGCTGGAGCTGGTAAAGACATCAGGCTGAACTCGGCAACTCGCCATAGTTCAAGCTGATCCTCCAACCGCACTACAGTTATTTGCAAACGGGAGCTTTCACTCAATTGTAGACCCAATAGTTCTTCTCCACGGGCTCCAATAACTGACCCAGAGGCACCTTCCAGTCCTGTACAAGAGAAAGTGGGACACATTTTCTGCTACAACAAACAAAATCTTGCAATGTGCATTTTTGTCATATACTACTGTATGTATGACGTATGCCCTTAATTAAGAAAGGGTATTACATCACACATGTATATTGTTCCAAGTCTTTTCAAAAGGATAGGTGTTGAATGCCAGCAAATTTCTGGTGTTAATCTATCGAAATTGTGGGCTTAAAGCACATCTCTCAAACAACCTCATAAAATATTTGAGCTTCCAAGTACCACCAGGCCTTGATCAAGACTATCAGGGCTTAACAAGTTCTAGGAAGGGTCGGCAAAAAGACCGAAATTGGACTCAAGAAGCCAGAAGAAGAAGCCCAACTACCAGGGGTGGACTGGCCATAATATGTCCATTCTGGAAGAGCACAGAGGGGCCACTGGCTCTAGGGCCACTCAGTTTCCTCCTTAACCTCTTCCCCCGCCTTAACAGATCTTTACCCAAATCTAAAAGTTAAAAGAAAAGCATCAAAATAGCGACGAAAACGAGGATGAAAAAGCAACAAAAATGTGACAAAAAGCAGGGAATCATGTCAAAAAAGAGACGAAACGCAGCAACAAAGCAACGAATAAAGCAACAAAAAAGATTCAGGGTCAAGTCAACAGCGAGAGCTTCAGGGCAGCTTTTATGTGTGATCAAGCCAATCAGAGCACTCGCCCTTCTGCTAAATTGCCCTATAAGCATTAAAGCGTTAATAAATATAAAGCATATTTTTATGTTTAAAAAAATCAAGGCAGAAATCAATTATAGGGATTTGATCATTTTAACCAAAAGTGACCTCTTATAAAAATGTATTTTAGCCTGTACAAATGTTGTGACTTATAGGCTATACGAAAGCTTAAAGTGCATCACTTTTTGGCTCTCCCTATGGTGCTGTACTCTGATATAAAATACCAGTCTATATGAGAGCACAGTAACTAGTAAATAGATGGGTCCCCGTCTCCAGATGTGGAGGATCATTACATACATGATCATCAGTGCTAGCTATCAAAACAATACATTTACATGACTAAAATAAAAATCACTCACACTTTGATAAGCTAGGGGTGTTCTTGACCCCTATCCCACACTCACGCCCTTACAACTAGGTTTTTTGATCCACTGGTTGTACAATCTCTGAATCTTCTCAGGTGACTTTTCTTAGTATCACAACAGAAACGTATACAATGCACCTGCAACTTACCAAGGGCTTCTCCTGCAATCCTAAACTCCCAACAGACAGACAGGCAAAAACATCCGCCAAAGCTTCCCTACTACAAAACAAGGAAATGTGATCAGGATAGTGATGTGTTTATTACCAGTTACTCAAAACATACCCCCGCTCTAAACAAATTTGTAGAACTTTTTCTGCATTCTTTCCATGTCATTCATCCGATTCTCTTGTTATACATTAATAGTCTGTGTTGGGCCAGTTGTGCCGCGGGCCACAGGCAGTAAAGTTTGGGGCACCCCTGCTGTGTGTAGCAGCTCTGTGCATTATCAATGCTGTAGGAGTTGTAGTACAGGCGTGTGGTGCGGGTCCTCTGGGATGGAGGAGGCTGCTGCTGCTGAGGTGGAGGAGGGGATCACTGTGGAAAAGGGCTGCTGAATTATTCATCATGCCCTACCCTCTGCCCGCCTGCCTCCGCTCTGCTTTGCATCAAGTGAGACCTTCCCAGCAGCGAGAGATAAATGATCTGCTGGTTTCTTCCTCAGTGAATCCTCAATCATCGGATCAGTGTTTGGCAGAAATAGAGACAGAGATAGGCATGTTAGGCGTGTTTCAGCGTCAGATACTCTTCAAGATGGAGCAGCAGTTTGCACAACAGACATTTATAAGCTACTGTTTATGCCAAAACATGACTCTGATACTTTTTTTATGAGTTGTCACACAGCTGATTATCTCACATCACCCCTTTTAACTCTAAATATGAGCAGCCCAAATTGTTCCGTGATCGGAATAAGAATGTGAAGATTTTTTAAATTATGCAAGTGACTGATCAAAACTTATATGGGGCCATTTCCTTTTAGCATCACATCACCCCCAGCCTAAAAGAATTGAGCTCACTGGACACCCAGACAATTTCTATTTTTAAGATGCACGCACACACATAGACCAAATAGCACCCATAACACCAAATAAAACATTTAAGACGGGAAAAAAACGTTGGATGATGAAAGCATATGCTGTAATCTTTTTTTTTAAATTTATTTTTTGTTGATGAAATGCACCAAGGCATGTTCTTTGTGAGGCTGGGGGCAGATGTGAGCCTGGGCTTTGGCAGCGCTGGGTGAGGTTGTGGTGGTTGTGGCCAGGGACTTGTGTGCCAGGACCTGGTGCCTTTATCACAGGGGCAGCTTTAATTATTACTAATTATCAATGATATTTAAAAGTCTGAAGAGAAACAAATTAAAAAATGTATGCTGGAACAAAGAGCAGGTTTCAAAGTTGATGCTGAGCTCCATTGCTCCAGGGGTCATTGCCGGGCCTGGTTAGTATTTTGATGGGAGACCATTTTGGAGACTGGAAGCCTCGCTTCCGTCAGTCTACCCCAGGGCAGCTGTGGCTACAATAGTAGCTTACCATCACAGACTATAGAGTGAATGAATAATGCAATGTAAAGCGTCTTTGAGTGTCCAGAAAAGCTCTATTATTAATATAATGATAATGATAATGATAATGATAATAATGATAATTATAATTATAATTATTGCACCAGCCTCAAGTTCAACAACACGCCACCCTAACCCGTGGTTTTTGAAAGAGTAGCTCCATAAAATGATGACTCAGTCAGAAGTAAACTTGGAGATTTTTTTTTTATTTGAAAACTAGAGGGCATTTGCATGCAGAGTTGCCTGTTTGAAGCTGTCAAGATGCACGGCACTTGCTCCAATGATTTAGATAAGAGATAGTTAGAGAACGTGAGTGGATTTTTAATGAGTGTGATTCTGAGTGGACAGTGAGGAGGATGGCGAAAAATAAAAGTATTAACTCAGGTAAAGATTTTAGCTGGAGAGCCGCTGCCGCCACTACTTTCTAGCCTAAATGAGTTTGTCAAATCTAAGAAAACCTGATATCAATTATATGGAAAGATATGGAATTCAGACCATAGTTGCTGTCCAGTTTGCCCGGGTGACAGTGAAACTTTACAAAAACATATTGCATCTTTTGGTGGTAGTGGCAGTAAAAAAAAACAGAGGAAGATCTGGAGACTATACATGTTATACATATGCAATTAGGGCTGTTCTATCTTTTGAAAAGTCTTCAAAATGGTATACTTAACAAGAAAAAGTCATGTGACTGAAACTCATTAATATAATGATGGTCGTGGAACTTCTAAAACATCTTATCGGATTAATGTAAAGTATTTGTACAATTTAAATAACAATCAGAATCAGCAAAAACTTTGATTGGAGCTGTAGGGTATTAAAAGTTCATACTGGAGCCACAAACCACCCGGAGTCGGTATCATAGTTTAAGTTGATTTATTCCTCCAAGTTAAGTTTATCTGCTGTGGTTCTGCAAGAATATCAGTTTCAACATAAGTTCCAACATAAGTTCACAAATGTATATACAAACATAACTTTGCAAAACATCAAAGAAAGTATTACTCACATTTGAGGAAAACAAAGGACGCATGGGCAACAAACAAAAGGAGGAGAATAGAACATAGGCCAGAGGCTCAGAAAGGCCTGGTGTGCAGTTCAAGCCACACTGTGGACTGGGTGTGGCAAGGTGGTCGCAGGTGCCACCATCTTGTGGGGATAATGATAGTGTACTACTGTACAGTTCACTGAATTGTTCCTTGTGTAGTTTCTGACAGGAGCTGTCCATAGTGTGTAAACTTGGGATATACTGTTCATATAATAAGATGACCAATCAATACAATAGGATATCACACATCTATCAGAGGCCACTTCACAACAGCTCCGAGCAGCATCACTGAGCTATTCTTGTCCAGAGAGAAGGCTCTAAATTTGTCTGACCCAAGCGTTGGGGAGACACACAGGCGCTGAGGGGAACGATTGTACTTATGTCTTCCCATCAGCCGCTATCAAAATGTCATATTTGGATTTTACCTTTGGGAAGCAGCACAACAACTGGCTAATACTAGCTAATACGTCGCTTAGCTCAGAGATGGACGAGTGCTGGAAGTGTTTCAAAATGTTTGTAATGTTCTGAGCTAGAATTGAACAACAGCATAACGATGATGGTGCTTCAAGGCGAGTAAAAGAATCAGAATTGTGATTATTTTCACTGCAAATGCTGAAAAAGTTACACATTATTAAGACATTTTCTTTGAAAACTTGTTGCAAATAAAAGTATTTTGAAGCCTTCAAGACAAAAAAGAAACACGTTTTGTTTTCTCAAAACACGCCTTTATTGCATAACAAAAAGAGCAGAGATAAGAGCCAAAAGAAATTCCCTGGAGACAATAAAGTCTCACAACACTAGACTAACAAATGTTACACTGAGCACCACCCGCCTTTGTTCAGTTGCATTTACTCAAGTACATTACTCATTACTTGAGTAACTTTAAGAACTGTACTTCTTAGAGTATATCTTACAATACTTTTTACCTCTCCTTAACTGATTTTATAATGAAGTGTCGATACTCTTACTTCAGTCATTTTGTGTTTTATTCAGTTATTTTTCATAATAATTTATTTTTTTCGCATTAAGTTATGTTTTTTTTCCCTCATAATTTATTACTACTGACACATAAATCAGACTTATGCGCTTACAAAGTCACTCAGCGCTCACAGTACTCTTTTTTACTCTTGCTTGAGTAGTTGGAGTCACTACTTTTTACTTCTACTTGAGTAAAATGATTTAAAAGTAACAAAACTCTTAGTTTAATAAATATTTTGGCTACTTTACCCACCTCTGCTCCTTATTAACCCAGTAGCCTGCCTTGTGCTGCTGCTTCTGAACTGCTTATTCTGTTGTATATGTATAGCGATTAACTTATCAATTGGGCAGTCGAGTTTTGTTGTACCTTAATAACCATCATCATCTTTTATTGTCCTTCAACAGGCATATGAGTGGTTGGAAAGCAGGAACAGGATTCACTGAAGTTGCCCGAGCTAACTGTGGCTGGTCAAAGCCTCCTGCTGTGTTTTCAAAGCCTTATAATTTCAACTGACTCTTCCGTCACAAGAGGCTTTCTCTCCACAACATCCACTCCACCTCCAAGTTTAGCCCCGGTCTGCCCCCTCCTGCGAACATCTGTGTGTCTGTGTCTTCAGGTTCGTTTTGTCTTTCGTTTATTTTCATCCAGTCCCCCTCCATGTCTTGGGGCTGTCACAGTCGCCGAACGCTGATCCGCATTGTCAGAAGTAATTGCTTAAGATGAAGAATGATTTGCAGTCGGCTCCAAGGCTATTGTACTTTTCATGTGGACTTGCTATGCAAAGTGGATTGATATGAAGATGCATGCCTTTTGAAGGAATTGTGTTATGTAATTTGATTGTGTAATATTTGATAACCCAACCAGGGACAGGAGTCTCTCTTTATCTTCACTAAATAAATACATACAATAAAATATTACGGGAAAAGGTCAAATTTAAGTCAGCTTTCTCTACATATTTTTTTCACACAAGGCCATCCCTTTTCAAAGAAATAGCTAATACACAGTCATTTTCTTTCATTTCAACATCAATAAATGTTAACCGGCACATTAGAAAGAATGCACGGTATTCCACTAAAGCCAGTGGAGCATTGCCATTCTGCCTGAGGGGACATCTTCTCATTCTCCTTTATTGTTAGCCGATGTTTTTTGCTTTGTAAATACTGGCTACATATGAAAGAAACTGACGTAAAAGCAGGATCCATCCCGCTGACTGTGGCCCAAACAAATGCTACAGCCAAGGCCAACGAGAGTCCAGCAACTTGCCACGCCAGCCGGCACCTAGAGAGTAGTCCGCTAAAATGATGACTCAGAAGAGAACTTGCTGATTTTTTTAATTAGAAAACTGCAAGACATCAACTTCAGTGGACTTGCACCCATAGATGTCTGTTTGAAGCGAAGTCACGATGCATGGCTCTCAATCCAGTGATTTATATAACAGATAGATGGTGAGTGGGATTTTAAGGAGTGATCACAGCAGTGGACCTAGCTGGCCTGACGCTGGACTATATATTATGCACAAAAACATTTTTATTTTCATTTTATTGACTTTTAACATATGTAGGAACCAATAACGTAATAACAGCCGATAATGTAATAACGACCCATAACATAATAAATCTGACCAATTTCAAAATGTAATAAGCAGATAACGTAATAACGGGCAGATAACGTAGTAACAGTGGTGAGCCGATAATGTAATAACGATTGACCGATAACTTAATAAGTTATTACGTTATTGGCTGGTTATTACGTTATCGGCCTTGCAACGAGACAATTCATCGATAATGTAATAACTGCAGCCAATAATATAATAACAACATTTATCAAGTGATTTGATTTTGCAAAGGGTGGGTTATTGCACATGTTACTTTACAGTCTTGTTGTACAGTCTAACAGCAGTGGGGATGAAGGCCTTGCGGTAGCGCTCCTTCTTGCACTGAGGGTGTCTCAGTCTGCCACTGAAAGAGCTGCTCAGCTCCTCTACAGTCCCATGCAGTGGGTGGGAGGTGTTGTCCATGATGGAGGTGTGCTTGGCTATTACCCTCTTGTCCCTCACCTCCTCCACAGAGTCCAGAGGGCAGCCCAGGACGGAGCTGGCCCTCCTGACCAGCCTGTTCAGTCTGTTCTTGTCCCGCTCTGTGCTGCCCGGGGCCCAGCACACGGCACTGTACTGGATAGCAGAGGCTACCACAGAGTTATAAAAAGTCCTGAGCAGAGGCCTGCTCACTCCGAAGGACCTCAGTCTCCTCAGAAGGTGGAGGCGACTTTGGTCCTTCTTGTACAGGGCGTTGGTGTTGTGGGACCAGTCCAGTTTATTGTTGAGGTGAACACCTAGGTACTTGAAGCTGTCCACCTCCTCAATGTCCTCCCCCTGGATGTTCAGCGGTTTGTGCGGTAGTGACTTCCTCCTGAAGTCGATCACCATCTCCTTCGTCTTACTGATGTTCAAGTACAGGTGGTTGCGCTCACACCAGTCCACAAAGTCTATGATAACCGACCGGTACTCCAGTTCATTCCCCTCAGACACACCGATGGCGGAGTCGTCAGAGAACTTCTGCAGCTGACAGCTGTTCATGTTGTATGTGAAGTCTGATGTGTAGACGGTGAAGAGAAACAGTGAGATGACGGTACCCTGAGGGGCCCCGGTGCTGCAGACGACCACCTCAGACTCATAGTTAAATCAGAAAAAAGAACACGAGAAACTAAAGAAATACCAGGGGCTCAGAGAAGAGCTGGAGAAGGCCTGGAGGGTGAAGGCATCAGTGGTGCCTGTGGTCGTTGGGGCACTCGGGGCAGTGACCCCCAAACTGGAAGCATGGCTACAGCAGATCCCAGGAAATACATCAGACATCTCAGTCCAGAAAAGTGCAGTTCTAGGAATTGCAAAGATGCTGCGCAGAACTCTCAAGCTCCCAGGCTTTTTAAAAAATGTCTATAATATAAACCGCAATCGCGGGGTGGGCGGGGCTTAAGGCTTAAGGTCCATAGGTCGCCGCCATTTTTATTTCCCAGAACTCTGCGGGCGGCCCCCACGTGACCGTCCCACCAGCCACGGGCATTGGCCCGGGTCAATATAGACCACAGCATGTGCAGGTTGGGCTTCAAGTCAAAGGGTTGGGAACCACTGGTCTACTTAGTGCGGGTCTATAGCTATAAAGAGTGACGGGTTATATAGGGACATTTTATTGTAATAACTCATAATCTCAGAACATCAAATGAGGAGACTAGCGGAGGCCCGGCTGTAGCTGTTTATTTAAAGAGTATTAGAATAATGATTAGATTAGATTAATGGTGTAGTATAAACAAACTTAATATGAAATGGCAGTTTATTTAAAGAGTATTAGAATTTAAAATGAAATGTAATGCAGACATCTTTCAAATAGGTTTTAAATACTCTATGAATGATAGAAGACTGCTGTATATGTACATTATTAATACACTTTAAATGCAATGGAAGTGCAATTAAAATGTGTTACTCAATGGGAAGACATACAGAAATCATAATATGCTTAAAGTATAAAAGGTACACTTAAAATTGTTACTAAAAAGTACACTTAAAATCCAATTTTATTTCAATTTAAGTTGACCTTAAATATAATAAATACAAAAAAGTTGTTCCAAAATAGCACACTTAAAATGTACTTTATTATATACTGAATTTAAATATATGCAGCTTTATTTTTACCAGGGGAAGTTCTTGCTTGTGTCTCTGCATAGAAGTGAAAGGCAGCTCTGTACTTCATTAACTCTCTGGTGAGCACTTCCATGATGCCACAGCACAAAACTGAGGCTATTCACAGTCATGACGAGGGAGCCTTGTGGTGTAAATATTGAACGATTGGTGATATCAGCACATTTTCTTCATAAGTCATGTGGCCTTGTCACTGTAAAAGTCAGTATAGCACATGCTGTCTGCGTTTACCATATTTTGCTGTTGATGCTTCATGATACAATAGCTGCCACAACTGAGGTGGCCGCTGTAGCCCTGTGTTGTACTTGCCTGGAAACATTCAGACCACTGTACCAGTGATTGAGTCTGGTGACCGTGGCATCAACCACATTTCTAGAGCGGAACATACGCGAGCAGACAGGAGTAAACCAATTGGCGATAAAAGGTGGGCGTGTGTTGTTGCTGCAGGGTTATTTTTGGTTCTGCATTATATTCGAACAGGCTTATGAATCACAGAAGTCACCTACTGTCGAGTTTTGTGATTCAAAACTCACAAAACCAATATATGGATTGTTATTGAGGGGACTTCCGCATACAATAAGTGACGCTGCTGATTGCAAGGATCTGTTTTACTTTGGCAGGAACGGCAAACGAGGGCATGGGGCCCAGCTCGATACCTCCCTGTATTAGCCTGGTTAACACCAGACTGATGTGTGCGCTCGAATCATTTCGAACTTCACAACAGCCTGGGGACCATGGCCGAAATCGTCGCATGGATTTGGGGACCAATCACAGAACTAGGAGGGACGGCAAGACGATGACGCGCTATTCGACAAGCTATTCGACAAAAGCTTGTAGTTAGTTTAGGGCTAAAAAAACCCAAACGTTTATTTTGACAGCAGCAGACGCGACGCCATCTTTCGATCAAGCTTTAGACCATGTTCTAAATAGTTTAGCTCAAAGGTTTACAGCGGGTACCGTATTTTCCGGACTATAAGTCGCACTTTTTTTCATAGTTTGGCTGGGGTGCGACTTATACTCAGGTGCGACTTCTATATAAAAATGTATAATTTCGCATGTTTGTTATTTTCATACTGACAGCCGCTAGAGGGCGCTCTAGGCTTGTGCACCAGTATCTGCTACTCCTGTACCACCAAAATTTAAAAAACGGTAATCGAGCAGCAAAAACAAAGTGTGGAGTGGGCGAGAAACTTGTGAGGGACTGGCAAAAAGCGGAGGTTACTCTTACTGCAATGAAGAAAACCAAAAAATTGATAATTGCAGGCAAAAAGCTAGATGGCCACAGCTAGAGGAAAGAGTTTGCAAATGGGTGCTTGAACAACGTGCTGCCGGGAGAGGCTTGTCAATGGAGCAGTTACGCCTCCATGCCCAGGTAGTTGCGAAGGCTGGTGCGACTTATACTCCAGAGCGACTTGTAGTCCGAAAAATACGGTACGTGATTGGCTATGGCTACGTGCAGACGCATATGATAGACATTTGTAGCGCCCAATAAACGACTATGGACAATCGGAAACCACACCTACGAGAAAATTAATTGGTGGTCCCCAGACTAAATATAACTTGTGATTTTAGTCTGGCGTTAGCCAGACTATCCCTGTATAGGGGGTTTTCACGAAAGCCATAAATCTGGTCTACATCCCATCGACATCTGGTCTAAACCCTCGACAGAAACCTCCCTCTCTCCTGATACAACTTAATGTTAACCTTTTTCTGCGACCTGTATTTGTGGTTTCTGTGTTCCACATTGTTTTTCTAGATACTTGTATACATCTTTGCCGAGTTTTTGTGGAGGTTTGGTGGATTTGTTTACTTTGAGAGTCCAAAATGGTCCTGAAGAAAGCAGCTTTTTAAAGGTAAACAAAATGCTAGCTTTTCAGCTAAACCCATTTGAGACCTACAAATGTCTTCTTCTGAGACACTGAAGAGGCACCAAGAGCCCCCACAGCTGCAGCACAGTGGAGGCGTCACAAGAGGATCTATAGGAAACAAGTAAGGGACAAACGAGGAGATGGTGAAAGACTGTTGCGGAGGAAGCTGCAGGAGGAAGAGGAAGGAGGAGGTGGAGCTGACGAGTACACCACGCTCTGAAACAGGGACAAACCCAGGAGGTGGTGCACCGTTTCAGAGGATCAGAGGAGACAGAGGGCAGCCAGCCAGGTTTCTTCCAAGTGCTAAAGTTCCCCCGACCTCCAAGGTCATGCAGGTCAGGTTGACACACAGTGGCAGCGCGGCTCGGCCGCAGCATCTCAGGACTAACACCTGACCACTATTTCGTTGTACGCTTGTACAATGACAATAAAGCACTTACTTACTTACTTACATCAGACTCTAAAACATCTCACTCAGTTAACCAGCTGTACAGAGAAAGACTGGATGCCAAAGAAAAAATAATGAACAGTAACATGAATTGTTACATCAAGTTAAATGGGGATGAAGATCCATATGAAATGGATCCCGGTTTGTTCAGTGGCGATCTAGCAATCTTATTAATCAATTTTCTGCTCCTACACAAAATTTACATTAGTAGTTATGGAGTGCGTTTACATGCATTTGAGTATCCAGGTTATTAACGGGGGTTTTAAGTTTCCTGGTTTTGTCTGGTTCATGTAAACATAGAATCCTGGTTTCAGTTTCCTGGATAAGCCAATATCCAGGTTATTGGAAACCAGGATATTCTCATTGGGATATTCACACAGTTTCCAGGATACTGTACCTTGTAAACACAGTATCCTGGTTTTTCACCTTTGCTGACGTACTCAGCATGTGCGAACTATAGAAACAAATATGGCAGGAGCAAAAACTTTCTTACTGCCATTTTATCTGGTACCTGGGCTTATAAATCTTTGAATCTTCTAATAATTAACAAAACATTTAAGTAACCTTAAAAAACAAGTACTTTTTTGCTCCGTGGTATCTCTGGTGGAAGTCAGCGCAGCTCTAAGACCCAATTTTATGTTTTCAATTCTCACGTCTGTCGCTGAAGCTGGGAAAGAATTCTACTGTTTTTTTTTGTTTTTTTACCACATTCGTCCAGAGGGCTATATCATAAAACTCGCTCAGTAAAGCTAGGCTCAGGCTCCAAATCCTGGCTTACGTGAGGCACAACAATTCAAGCTGCAATTACTGGGTTTTACCAAAGGGATACCGAGCTTGGCTAATCTCACTAATTCAAGACAGGTTCAAGTAATTAGCACTTGCCGCGTTCATAAGCAGACCACACTAACGATCACAGAGTTCACGGAGAAATCATGGCCAAGCGTGAACACGCACCATACTTCACAGGCCGCCAGCTTTGCTCTGCTACGTTAGCTCCATAGGTAGAGCACAGGGCTCCCATCCACGAGGCTGCGAGATTGATCTCAGCCTTGACTTATTTTTTCTTTGGACTGGGCACCCAGTCATAAATTGGCGCTTATGAATTTACACTTTTCTTTTTTCCCCAGGAATTTAAACACATGATAGAAAAAAGAAGAGAGTGGGTCCTGTGGGCTAAGGTTCCTTTTATTGGACAAGCTTTTTGATGATACATAAAGCTGGCTTACTCTGTAAACTAGGCTTATTTGGCCAAATCTGGCTTATTGTGTTGTCTCAGGTTACTCAAGCACTTTTCTACCTTCATTAGACCCAAAGCACTTTACAGCAAGGAACCAGTCACCTGTTCACACTCGCATTCATACACCAACGTACGCAGCCACTGGAGGCAAGGTGGGTGAAGTATCTTGCCCAAGGACACAATGACAGTGGGCACCTTCAGGAACTGGGATTCAAAGCCATGACCTTCCAATCATGAGACGACCTGCTCTACCAACTGCGCCACTATCACGATGGTCAACACTGTGGTTAAAGTTAGGGCCACGAGTTGGAAAACGGTTACGTTTAGTAACAGGGATCAATTTTGGTTAAGATTAGAAACATCATTTAGGTTAGGTTTATTTAGTGTTATATAGTCTTATCCATATTTTTCCCAACCAAAATCTGATCTTTCAATCCATAATCATCTCTTTTCTTTAAATAATTCTATCTACTCTCCCTGATTTTGCACAACTTTGGGTAAATGGTTTTACTGCAAATGAGGGAGGGGTGACATCACGGAAAACCACCCCATAAAGAAATACAGAGGGGTATCATTCTCGACTTGCAAGCTTGTTTTTACCGCGTAACTTGTTTGAGGGATTAGTCACAAGGACAATTATTTTTAACTAAATTTTAATTATACGTTTGCTTAATTCTTTTCCAATTTTCTTCTTTATATTCTAACTCTTTGAGATTTTCACCTTTACTGACCATTAACTTTAGCCATAGGCATAATATTTAAGGTCCTATAGCATAAAGACGATGTCAAGTTAAAACATGGTGAAAGCGAGTTTACTGTTGATTTTGCTTCACTGAATGTCTGGAAAAGAGAAAGTGAACACTTCTTATTAAACCGTTTATTCTTCAGTTTAGTTATAGATACTTGCAATACTTTTTCACTGCCTTTGGGGACAATTTTCATGCATTTTTTGGAAATCTAATTTAGGGAGAATACAGTCATGAAATACAGACTTACTCTGTGTTTCACCTTTTTGTCATTGGACAGTTCATCTCTTCCCCAGTCTGCAAGGAGGAATAGGGAGGGAACTTCAGGAGTTACATTTTGCACTTCCTCTTGTAATATTCTGTACTAATTGCAATTTTATAAATAGGAGTTTATAAATATTTGATTCATGTTTTGAGGATTTATAATAGTTTTTAATATTGTTTCTTTTTTGCTGCTACTCCTGTGAAATGAATTTCCTTTGGGATTAATAAAGTTGGATCTTATTTGATTTGATTTGTGTTTTGTAGTTTAATCCCTCTTCACCTCTTCATGGTGAAGAGGGAGCTGAGTTGGGGGCAAAGCTCTCGATTTACCGATCGATCTACGTTCCCACCCTCACCTATGGTCATGAGATCTGGGTAATGACCGAAAGGACAAGATCGCAGCTACAAGCGGCCGGGAGGAGCTCTGAGTAGAGTTGCTGCTCCTTCACATCGAAAGGAGCCAGCTGAGATGGCTAGGGCATCTGTTTCGGATGCCTCCTGGTTGCCTCCCTCTAGAGGTATTCCAGGCATGTCCTATTGGGAGGAGGCCTCGTGGAAGACCCAGGACACACTGGAGGGACTATGTCTCTGAACTGGCCTGGTGTCGCCTTGCGTGGATCAAGTCTGGACCCCTCTGTTGAGACTGCTGCCTCCATGAAGAAAATGGATGGATGGAGTTTAATCCCCAATTTCTTCAGGGATCTGTATTGTAGAGTAGAATAGAACATTAGGACTTGGCACAAAGGGCTTTCTCCATATGTTTATCCTTCAAGCTAAAAAATAAATAAATAATAATAATAATAAAATAAACCAATAGCTCTGCAAGGCATCTAGGAAATGTCCAAACAATTTCAGAAACAAAATTCATCACATTTGATTATCACAAGGCAAAGTGACACATGCGATCGGGCAGGGTTTGTGTTAAAGGTCAGAGGCAATAGGAGGACATGCAGCCGTCTAAAGGAAGGCGTGACATGGAAGGGCTGGAATACGATAAGCTACTGTGAGGCAGATTCAATTATATTTCAGATTTGCTCCTCTTCAAAGACAGCTTTGAAGCCTGGGACCACATCTGGTCCCTCTGAGGGGGATAAGGGATCAGACACCAATATTTATTATCCATTTAGCCCAACGTGTCAATAAAATCACCATTAAAGCAATAGGTTTGCCAGCAGAACTTGCATAACAAAATTAAAATGGGCGCATGATTTTGTAGAATCACACAACGGTGCTAATGCAACATGGGTTTTATAATGACTGACTGTAGCGTGTGGCTCTTGTGTCACGTTTATTTTCCTTATAGCACATGAGATACAGAGTGTAACGCTATGTCAAACTGAGAGTTTAGAAGTAAAGTTGCCGCTGCAGAAGCCTACCTGTAAGTCTGGTTTGGAGCCAAACGCGGGAAATGTGTCGGCGTTGTCTATGTCAACCCAACGTCTCAGCTTGCGATTAAAAGGGATACACTGTCTACTACTGCCCTCTTTTGGATGTTTACTGTACTTTATAGTTACTCTAACTCACCAACAGAGAGCGCAATATTCAACTACCGCTCCATCGGTCATCTCTCTCACACAGCTTGTTCTGTTCAGTTTAAAACAGTATGCAATTATAATCTGCAAGAATTCAAATGTAGGCTTCATCCAATAATATCCCCAACTAAAATGAGCAAAGCTAAACAACACACGCACATGCAGGTTGAATTGTAAAAAGATAGACGTTCCTGCTGCGACCTCCCTTCATTAAAAGATTTCTGCTGCCCTCTTCAGTCTAGCAAATGGCGTGTGTTGTTGTTGACACTGACTCACCAGTAGAGAGCACTGTTCCATTATCACAGCCAGTAGTTTCCTCTCAAATATGTTTAAAACTTATCAAACTAAATTGAACTTTTAATCAGAATCTTTTATACTTATCAAAAACGCACTCTGAGCTGTGTTTCTTTCATTCATGAATGTTTGGCCCAGTGGCCTGAACCTGAATCATATCAGTATGCCCACGGTGACCTCTGGCCACTGTGGCGTAGCGGTTAACGCTGGTGCTCCACAGCTAGACGGTCCCAGGTTCGATTCCCACCTGGGGCTTTCCTGTGTAGAGTCTGCATGTTCGCCTCGTGTCTGTGTAGGTTTCCTCCTCTACTGTTAAAACATGTACAATATGCCAGGATGACTGAGAGTGTGCGACAACAGATGCAAACTAGTCCATTCAGGGGGCAACTACCCACTTTCTAGGGGGTATGCCGGTATGATCTTGTGTTCCCTGTGAGCATGGTCTGCACTCTTATCCTTGACATACGTATGCTGTTGCTCCTTTTCCATCTGCCCCCTGCAGTCTCTTTCCCTTAGATTAATGTCACAACATGAAACACTAACACACAATGAAATTTGAGGACCTTATTGAATTTAAGATGGCTCAAATCATGTTCAAAGCCTCACAAAAGTTGCTTCCTGAGAGTATACAAAATATGATGTTCTGCAAACGAGAAGTTAAATACAACTTGAGAGATAAAATGAGTTTCAATAAACAATACTCCAGAACATCTTTGAAAAGCATGTGTCCCACGAGATGTGGTGTAGAAATATGGACAAATTTAGATGAAAGCATTAAAATATGTAAAAACCTAGTACATTTTAAAAAGTTTTACAAAGAATTATTATTTATTAAATACGAACAATTATTGTGAGTATTGTAGTATATTTTTTTGTTGTTGTTTCTTTATTTTGCTTTATTTTTATTGTTCCTTATTATTTGTTGTTGCCTTGCCTTATGTTCTCTTGTTTATGATTTGTTTATGATTTGTTATCTTGCATTACGTTCCTTGGTTTGATTGTTAATGTAAATATTATTGTTTTTAATTTTGGGTTGGGCGCTTATAAGCTTTTCGTTTCAGCCCACTCCCTTTGAGCAGACTTACTGCTCAAATAAATAAATAAATAAATAACCACATGACTTTCACTATTATTTTCACAATATTGGGTCCAGCATTTATTTGTGCGCTTTATACTAGGAGAGACTTAATTAGAAACAGAAAATATCACTGACCACTGGTGGTTCGTATCTGCCTTAAACCCTGCCAGGTACATTTAGATGTAATGGAGAAAGTATGGTTTGTACAACTGCCTCAGAGCATGGGAAAACCTTTCTGATGCCAGGACTTACTACTAGAGCCGAACTGGATTTGGTTTGGGTCACTTCAAACAAGTACGATTCTCAAACAGATTATTGACTAAAAACACAAAGGCCGAGTCACTCACTCTTAAAAAGCACCTTTTTTCTTTGGCTTTTAATTTGCATTCATTGTCTTCTGTTATATTTCCTTGTTATATTGATTTTATTTTGCTATCTTTTTCTACCCTTTGGCTGTGTTGCTTGTTTTTTTCATGATGTGTATTGTGTACTGCACTTGGTCAACTGTGTTGCTGTTAAAAACTGTGTTGTTCTTAAAGTGCATTATAAATAAAGCTGGGCTGCATTGGACTGGAAATCATAACAGGTTTTGTGGTCCGGATTGAATGCCTTAGTTTGCAGTGAAGAGAAGGAGCTGGAAAGTGCTCTGTGGTTTCAGTGGCGATGGGATGGTGGAAGATGGTGGAAGAAGTAGATGGAAGGATGGATGATGAAATTAGTTTATCAATCACTTCTGGAAGGTTAATATAACAAAAGGAAACCCTTGGAGAAAGGTAAAAATGGGCAAAAATCTGAGGCACTCCGAAGGTAAATTAAAAGTCCTTTATTAAAAAGGGACGCCTACAGGTTTCGATCCCACAGGATCTTCGTCAGGGCATAGAGCAAGCTTCTGGGAGGTTATTGATTCATCTGTATTATAAGAGGTGGTTTTTAGAAAAACTAAACTATAATGGACTGTAAGGGCTTTCATGTTAGTGCTTATAGGAGACATTTGCTAGAAACTCAATGATTGGTTTCCTGGAGTGTAGGCTAATTTTTCTCTCTTTAGTTGATAGTTACTCCCATCTCGAGGGTGCTGCTGATTATTTTGAAAGTGTTCAACTAATTGTACTATTTCTAGTAAATAAATTGTGTTGTGTTGAAAAAAATCTTCTGTTTTCACATTTTTACTGTAAAATATAACTTAGCTTTCCTTTGAAAATAGAATTAAAATACTAGGTGCTTGTGTACCCAAGGGCTCCCCTGGGTAGGAAATAGCACACCCTCCAGCCCAATTTTTACTCCACCCACTCCGAAACTTCCAGAGATACAGTGAAAGTCTAGATCCAGACTAGACAACCCTGGGTGGTGACAGACTGACAGCTGTCAGTGCAATGTCAAATGAATATCTGCCACACAGGGACACAAGAGGACTGTGGATGTGATTGGTTCACAAAAATCATTGACACTTCAGCTTACACTTCCTTGCTGCTTAGGCCCTATATACAATTACATTTGCATTTGCCTCCCTATACTTTTGACTCCATGTTCTTGGGCCGCAACCTTTTCAGGTTAGAGCCCGTCGCTGTTTAAAGGTTAAAATGTCTAGTCTATTTTTATATCCATTGGAAATAATAACCAAGTATTGAATCAGGTTTCTCTGTCATTTAATTACATAGGCTACTGACATGGCATTGCTTGTATCACATTCCTGCATGAGTCTAAATATGGCAGTGCGTGAGTGCATTAAAAGGGAGCTGATCTGTGACACTCGCGGAGCAGAGGTATGCCGACGCTGCCTTCCTGATGCTCTATTTCTGTCGCTGTGTCTTCATCAGCTTCACCACACCAAGAATACAGCTCTAATTGGGTTGGCTTCTAATCACATGCACTCAAAAAACATTCCTATAGTCTCTCCCTGCCCACCCACCCATGCTCACCCAGTTATGTCATTAAATATTCACTCCCCACATTCCTATGTTATACCGTATCAAAGCCTGATACACAAACCGTACAAAATATTGCTTTATTTATTCTTAAAACCATCAGTGCTTAGCTTTAAGAGGTTGTCCATCATGGACACGGAAGAGACCAAGACTAGTTCATAAATGTTAAAAAACATCACAATGATGACAGCAATGGAATGCGTCTATAGTCATTTTATAGAGGCTGAATTCCTGCGCTATATAAACTTGTAATGGGGGATCGACGCAACAGGAAAAGTCATGGTTGCTCTACTGTTCCTCCACTGATTGAGATATATAGCCGCGCAGGCGAGCTGTGCTTAAGCAGTGTACCAGTTTTCTTAAGGGACCGTCCTGTTACCGGCTACGCCCTGTTGCTCTGGCAGCAGTGCATGAGTTTGTTTATCCACCAGCTGATATAGAAAGAACTGACTGATAGCAACAACTGCACAGCCCGTGGGGAGCACACTGAAACACATTTTATTTTAGAACACCATTGAGTTTTATGTCACGGGGCTGTCTGAAATGAGCAAGAATAAAAGATAATGGCTGCTTTTGTGAAGTCAATCTCTAGGACATTTCAAGTGTGACTCAAAAGCAAGTAACAACATAATAAAGGCAAAGACGTGTCTTGATGAAAGACATGCAAGTTCTATAATAACAACAACAACTACTACTACTACTACTACTATTTACTACTTCTACTATTACCACCACTGCCACATCGACCAGGATAACAAGTAATTATACTAACATTATTTTATGAAATGACTGACTGACAGAATAAAAAAAATCACAGATTCAAGTCTCTTAATCACTCCATAAACACCATAGATCGGGGAAAGTGCTACATTGCCAAGAAAAGGATTCTGTTGATGCTGCACAAACATGCCCTGACACAACCTTTGCAACCAAGTTTATCAATGAAAATAAACCCCCCATTGCACAAAGCCACAGACCTTCATTTTATCTTGTGGTAACTTGAGAGCTCGATTAGAACAATTCATTTACAAAATGTTTATAAATGGCATTGGCTGTGTAAATGTTTTCCGTGTGAGGTTGAATGGCAACATAGCGCCGAGCTTCTAATAGCTTCACAGCTTCAGACCAAGCCCCCCCCCACCCCCACCCCCTCCAAAAAAAAAAAAAATGGTTGGGAAGTATTGCTACGCTTTCATGTATTCAAGCAAGCACCCAAACCTTGGGAGCACAATGACTCAGTATTTTTGACATGAACAGTGCTTCTTTGGAAATTATTGCAAAAATAGAGGGTGTGAGTATTTCAAAGTATATATATATTTTTTAAATAAAATAAAAAATATATACTTAAGGTATAAGGTATTGGAAGGAGATTGAATGTACCCACAAAATATGGTTCATATTATTTTACTGTGCAGTTATGCAGTATAGATCCTGTGCATAAATAATAAAAGAGTAGGCGTCAGGTTTTAGAAGTTCTTCATTTTCAGTCTAAGGGTTCATAAGGCCATGGATAGTTTGGCATCCTTTCTGAAGATCTGGAGGTGGCTAAGAGCCCAAACACATGTTAGCAAGTTTAAAAGTAATGATTTCTTGCGTAGCATTTAGGAAAGTTAGCCACAGTGTGGCGTGGTGTTCTGTGAGGTGGAAGTTCTAGTGCTTGTGTAAACCCGGCCCAGACAGCTCCATGTGAAATGTGACACAAGGCTGGTTCTTCTTTAAGGCATGCCGTCTCTGCTCCTGGCGTGTGTAGATTTGTCAAGTGGGTATGCTAACTTACAGTGTGTGTGTGTGTGTGTGTGTGTGTGTGTGTGTGTGTGTGTGTGTGTAGGTGGGCGTTGGGCCTTCCCCTGTCCAGCCCGGGCCGTCCTGCTGCAGCTGTCCTTTGGCATGACACTTGGAGCGTTCAATAAGCTTGTACAGTGGGCCACAGTGGAGCGAAGAGCTGTTCCGTTCTGTCAACTTCAACTGTCCTAGGAGCCTCCAAAACGCCCCGGGAACCACCACCCCACCATGGCAGACCAGTACCAGTTCAACGCCAACGAGGAGAAGATACACAAGGACAGACACACCAAGGAGATCGATTTGATAAACAGAGACCCAAAGCAAATCAATGAGGACGTGGTGAAGGTATGCGTCTTGACTGAGGCAATTTGAGCACTGAAATGATCAGAATGAGTCGAGGAGAACGTGCATGGACTTTAAAACAACAGAATAAGACTATATAAGACTACCTTATGACATCAGCAGGGGGTGTTTTGAGCCCTTGGGAAGGAGATTGAATGAATGTACTTAAACATGCATGAATGAAACAAAACAAAAAACACTCTTTTTTTCATGAGGGATCTACATTATAACACGATTACAACCTCAGAGTAAACCAGGATACCGGTGTGCTTGCGTGTCCCTTAACTAAACTGGGACAGCAGACTTTAAGCAATGTTCCCAAAATAGACTGCTGGCTATTTGTGAGCAGAACATTGGGTTGTATTCCCGTGGCTAGAACGGGCCGGGCTCACTATAATGTCTAATTTAGAATTGTTTAGAACAGTTTTTAGTGCTTGTTGCCATGCTGAAATACCCCCAAGTGCATGTACATTAGTTTGAGAGAGTCATTCATCAAAACAAATACAGTAAGATAACGACTGTGCCTGTCTTGTTATGCAGAGCAGAGCTTTACACAAATTGAATACCCAGGTGGCCTGTATGTGCGTGAATTCATTTGTCCTGATATCGCAATCAATACGATTAGTTAGCGCTAATCGGATCTACACAAAGTAGAAGTGAGTGAGCTGCAAATCTTTTACTAAACTGGTTACATATCATTTACATTTTATCGGGCTGCAAATGGTGATGTCGCAGGAGGGCTCGCTAAAGCAAATAAGCAGAGCATGACCATTCATTCATTCCAAGGATCAGCCATATTTGGGAAATCAGAGCTTGGCCGGTACCTCCCGAATGAATTCAGTACACCAGAGTGTGACAAAAACAATGTATTTTGTGATTGGTGAGGCATGAAGCTAATTAAGAATCCTCAGCAGCAGGAGGAGAGAGGCTGGACTGCACTAAGGTGACTGATATAAAGTAAAAATATGCCATGCATTTTTCATGAGGGAGAGCTGGATGCTAAAATGTAACCTTTTAGGGATACAGGAAGCGAAGTGGCAAGCTTTCAAACTTCACACTTTGCCTTTAATTTTGAATTCCATTATTTCACTGATTGTGAGTTTTGCATAAATTTAGGGCCAGTCCCTCACGCCCTGAGCACATCATGTCACACACCTAATTGAAGAGGTTGTCTATAAACATGTCCCTTGTGCAGGGGACATAAAGCAACAGTGTCCCTTTAGGGGTGAATAGTAATAACCTTGGCTGTTAAAAATTCCTCTCAGGTGGAGTTCGAGGATGTCATCGCCGAGCCAGATGGCACACACAGCTTGGACGGCGTGTGGAAACTCAGCTACACCACCTTCACCGTGTCAAAGTACTGGTGCTACCGCATCCTGTCCGCCATCTTCGGGATCCCGGTCGCACTTCTTTGGGGCTTCCTGTTCGCGTGCATCTCTTTCTGCCACATCTGGGCCGTGGTTCCCTGCATCAAGAGCTGCCTGATCGAGTCCCAGTGCATCAGCCGAATCTACTCGCTCTGCATCCAAACCTTCTGCGACCCCTTCTTTGAGGCACTGGGGAAGGTTTTCAGCAGTGTCCGTGTGGCGTTGAGGAAAGAAGTGTAGCCTTGAAGTATCTTTTTATACACAGTGACAGAAGAAGTTATCCGTGTTTTGCTTTTACCCATACCTCTTGCACCCCCTGGTATGCCCCCACCTTCTTGTTGGTCTAAGTTTGTTGACAGCTGCAGCACAGGCGTGGGGCACTGACAGCTCTGGCCTGCTCAGGGACGAGAGGCCCATCCACCGCCTCAATGCCTCTGACTGAAGCAGACTCTTATGGCCATAGTTCCCAGTAAATGACATGGACATCCCTCTGGACAAGAAAGCCTGTAAAACCTTTGGTCTTTCTAAACCATGCCATGTGTTGAGTTCAGTTCCTATTTTACATTTCCAATATAAGATGAAGAATGAAGAAGCTTCACTTGATCAGCTTCGTGCGTGTCTTGAGTCAACGGTCATTAATAATTTGTGATTTTTGTGTGAAATCTTACCAAGATGTTGACATTACTTGAAAGGAACTTTTAAATGATGACCATTGCCTTTAGGTCAGAGCTGAAGGGCAAGAAGATGCATAGGGCTGTCAGTGACAACTAAGATGTTCTATGACATTGGACTAAAAGTTATTAAAACTTTCTGTTATTCATAGATCAACACCCCTGACACTTTGTGCTTGTTGTCAGTGCGTCGCCCTTTCAGCTGCTATAAGAAAAGAGCCTGGAAGTAACTCTGGAAATGTACATCTGTTTCCCAGCAACACATACTATGGTTAGTGTGCCTAAACAGTAATCCAAATCACAAGCTTGGATAAATTACATATTTTCATGTTTAATAGTAGCCTAGAGGCCGCTGTTCTGTTTACTTTATCCAGTAAATATACAGATAATTAATGAAGCTTTAAGAACTGTCAAAAGCATTTTGCTGCAGAGCAGTGCATTAGACCTTATGTATTATGTACCTGGTCAAACTTTGGGTACTTTAGTTTAATTTTTGCTGTCACACTGCATCCCAGTCCAGTCTTGAGAAGCATTGACTTCAAATTGCTCCTCAAATTGTTTATTGGCATGCACATACTTCATATTGATCTGTCATGGTTCATCTGCAAAGGCAAGATAAAAGTAAGGACATGGTGAAAGAGTACGACTCCCGGAGAAGGTGCACTGAATATGTATGCAGAACAAATGATTCATGCAATATCTGAGGTGCGCATGAATAAAACATGCACTCATATCTACTGTTTCAAATGTGATTTATTAAGTACAGAGTGACTGAACGTATAGCTTTGTCCATGGGTTCACACAGACAGGAGATAGATCCTCTACATTATTCACTATTTCCTGTGGCCAGCACAAAGAACCGCCTCTTCTTATTAAAAGAATGAAAAGTTGAAGGGAAAAGAACACTTGAGGCATTTGAATATTGGATATGGTGCCACAGTTGGAAAAGAGGTTTTGAATAAAGTAAAAATGCAAATTGAAAAAACGGCTTTGACATTTTAGATAACAATCGAATGGGTTAATGGAGTAAGTTATTAACCTGTTTAACCTTTTAAATTTATGAATACATTTGAATTAATTACTCAATACTCATTTACTTATACCATAAAATGGCTCAATACACAACACAAAGAATTGAGTAAACAAAGATGATGAAGTCTTTTTTTTTAATGCTTTGAATTGTTTGTCATAAATGCATTGGGTGCCAATATTTGTACATTTTCAAAATAAAGGTTGTCTTTGTTTGCAAGTGTTTCCATTATTAACAGAGTAACTTTGAAATTACTTTAATATTAAATACAAAACAATGCAACACATGACACACATCATTATTTTCTCATATATTTACAATTATAATGTATTTCATTCATTCATGTAGGTTAGGTTAGAAATACTTTTCAATCATCATGTTCAAGTCGTCATTACAGATGACCAGTGTACATCAAGCATATCTAAATATAATGTTCATTAAGCCTGTTTTGAACATTGGTCATGATAAAAAGCTGTACATTCTAAAAATAGCCTGGTGCTTTGACTTGAAAACCCTCAGTGGAAGTCCAGCCGTAAGTGCAGAGGAGGAATCTGCAACCGAACCTGACAGGAACTCACTTGTGTGTTATGTCACAGACGCCTGTCTCTTCCTCTTTGCAAAAGCCTGGTTAATGAAACAACTGTTTCTCTTTTTTTTCGTCTCCTTTTTTAAATTGTTTCACAAATTTCACATTTACATCAAGTAACACTTTGCATGAATTTACAGAACAATGTGCGTCATCTCAACTATATGAGCGCAGGAGCTGAAAAGATCGGAGCCATAAGTGATTCCTTATCACTCAGTTCCTTCCTCTATTGGCGAAATCTGTCATTACGTCTGCCTGAAAGGGTTCATTACAACCAATTTCTGCCCTCATTTAATCATTCATTTATTTATTTTTTTCCCCCTCAACAATTTCGAGTGGGAGCTATTCCTACAACTCTGGGCCTGGACTATTTTGAGGTATATACAGTAGTTCCCAGCCTGACACTAATTGCAGGGTCATTCAAAATGCACTTGTTCCCCAACAACAGTAGCAGAACATCTACTTACGAACACACTTATAACTTACATCTTCCCCCAGTACACCCTATTTTCTCTCTCTCTTTTGTCTTTCAGCTTCATTTACCTGCCAATTGCAATACCGCTGCCCCCTTTACCACTATCGACCTCTTGAAATGATAGAAACATGTCACGTTGATGCAGGACTGATATTAAGTCACACAGAGTATTTTGGCATTGACAGGTCCCCAGAATAATCTTTTGTCCATCAATCATAAAAACTAATTGAGCTTAAGTTATGAAATCAAAAAATACATAAATAAGACTAGCTAACTAACCTGCATTTAAAATATAGCACCAGGAAATTGAGAACGCAAACAAAACACAACAGGACCAACACAGATGAGCACGTATCTTTGAGAGCAAATAAAGATCGTCGATTATCCACAATGTCTTGTCAAAAAGTCCAGTGATTGATAAGTTACAGGAGTCTATGTGCTGGAGGTCCGAGTGAAGCTGCGCTGGCTGCTGCTGCTCTTGATGACGAAGGTTGAGGAGTTGCTCTTGTGGCTGGAGTTAAAGTCGCGGTCACACTGGGATGATTTGAAGTAGCGCTGGGAGCAGCAGGGAAAGCTCTGCCGCAGGTCCTGGAACAAGTGTCCCGCGAAACACATGTAGATCCAGGGGTTACAGCAGCTGTTCAGACTGGCCAGCAGCATGGAGATGATAAACGGCATCGCTGTGTGGGACAGAAAGGACAGAGGTGTTATCGCAGTATAGAGGATTCAAGAAAAAAACTACTCTGTCAGGCTCTTGAATAAAACGTTGGCCCATAATGGCAGCAGGAGGAGTCGCAGCTGCTCAGGACTGACTTATTGGGGGATTTGAAAAAAGAAAGAAAAAAAACGTTTTTTTTCCCCCTTGTAGTCAGGAGGATATACATGTGACCATTTACTATTTAAATGCTTTCTTACACAACAACACACAGGAGAAAGAATGAGAGGCCGTTCTGGAAAGTAGTAGATTGATATGGACAAATAATTAGCATATATCATGAATAGCTTTAAGGCAGCCATTCATTCATTCATTCATTGTATTTGTTAGGCAGGAAATATTTAAAACAAAATCGGGCCTGGCTCAGCACAAACTGATTTTCAGCAGCATCAACATCAGCTCAACACTCGACACAAAAACATACGTCACAGACAAAAGAAGGAACACACGGTGTGAGGCTATAGTGTCGCAAAGATGTTTCACCACAGTCTTTTAAAAAAGTCCAGGTGACTGTATGGTTCTTTTGTTGAAATGTCCCCCCATAGGACATTGTGACCCCCTTTTGGATCCGAAAATCTCTCGGAGCCCCCCAATAATTTACTCTATTCAGAGGAGTTTGTTATTATTTTACAGTTAAATTACATTAAAAAAGCAACATTTAGTAATGACTGTAGGTTAAATACTAGTTTATAGTTGTAACAAGGTTAGTTCTCAAGGTACTTGTTTTGGACCCACTTTTGGAACCACTGGCTTAAGGGTTCCAAATCTGGGGCCCATAAACCCAAACTTATTTGGCTTGTGCATACATGTCATGTTACACATGCAAACACATGTTTGTGTTCAGCTCTTGATCCACTAATAAACATAAACAAACT
The DNA here is from genome assembly GCA_007210695.1 of Neogobius melanostomus. Classification (NCBI taxonomy): domain Eukaryota; kingdom Metazoa; phylum Chordata; class Actinopteri; order Gobiiformes; family Gobiidae; genus Neogobius; species Neogobius melanostomus. The sequence goes on along the minus strand of VHKM01000073.1, from coordinate 1,179,894 downwards.
AAAACATAACACTAAACATAAAATGCAATATAAATAGCACCAGGTATTGTGCATTTAGCCGAGTATTACAATAAACATAAATTAGGCCCTTCTCAAACAGCTGAAACATAGCACCTCACAGTAGACCAGATTGGGAATTTCTTCTCCTTGCATGCTTATAATTACTGCAACGCTGTCAATCTAATGGTGATCAATTGTGACAGGGAGCCCACACCAGCATCCTGGGTGACATTTGCACAATGCCATCTGCATGGTCCTACTGACATTTGTAAATGCATCCCGTAATCGCTGTGTGCATGTTTAACGCCTTTCATGCTTTGGGCCTGTTCTCGAGACAGCACATGTGCGTTTGTGAGAGCACAAGCTGTTCAAACATAATGACAGTGAAAAGAATTAATCAGCTAATCGCACATCGCGTTCATCACATAATGAGAAGACGTTGAGAAGAGTTTGAATGAGTAGAGACTACTCTGTTACATTTACGCAAGTATGTCCTTCTTAAAGTAGCTTTTTTGCCACACAGTCATTTTAACCTTGACTTAAATTATATTATTTTGATATAACTTTTACATAAGTCAAACATTTCACTATTCTATCCTCAGTCAGTAAATCTGCATGTGACAGAAGCTTCATGTTGGCAAATGAAAACTCATTTTCATCAAATTATTTTAAATCTCAATACATTTTATTGTTTTGCATCTTAAAAACAATTTATTTTATCTAATGTTTATTGTCCAATCTTTGGATATACCCGAATACTGTAACATTTTATGTGTTGTCTGGTTTAAGGGTTTAAGTATTAAGAGGGTCATTAAGCAAACATTTCCTCAAATGCAAAACGAGTAGTAGTTGCAAAGGTGGATCAGCAGCAGAGCAATGTGTGAGTGTTTTACTCATTTTGGCTTATTTACATTTCAGTTTTGGGGCTTAATACTGTAAACAGGCAATATCAAATGGTAACATGCTAACAATATCGTATGTTTTATTTTTCAGCTTGCACCCACTACTAAGCGCTTTGATAAACGACCTCCCAAGTGTTTTAATTTTACTCGAGTAAAATTATTCTGCAGTAAGAACTCCTTTACTTACGTAAACATTTTTGAAAGTCAGATCAATTAATTTACATTGAGTAGTTGCAGCTGGACACCTTTTTTTCCATCAACTATGAGCCTTAGGTGGATACAAATATAGTGGCTTTCTGGATGACACAGGTTCAGCTACTGATTTTCTAATCATCAGTTGACTAAGAAATGTTTCTGAGCAAAAGAAAAACAAATACTAACATTAAATATGGGTAAATAACAAATTATAGATGTTAACTTCAATGTTGTTGAGTTATTTTTTTCTTCTTCACATCTTTCCAACAAACTAGGCATTGGTTTTATTGTTACATTTAATTATTTTCAAGCACTAGATACATTCAGTCAGAGTATATGTATGTGATTCGTCAAAGCCTGGTAAATGGCTCACATGTGTCCCTTGAGCTGTGTAAAAAGAAAAACGGGGGAAGAATAATACAGTGATGCCTTTTATCAGTGGGAATTTGCGACTTGGCAATGTTTGTCTGGCTTGTAAATCAAGTACATAGGTGCACTGAATACACTTTGAAACATACAGTTTACAAGGCCATTATAACAAATGCAAAGTCAGGGACAAGGACAAACCACAGGAGGCAGCTTGTTTACTCCTATTCACAAAAAGTGAACTTCCATCCATCCATCCATCCATCCATTTTCTTCCGCTTTATCCGGGGCCGGGTCGCGGAGGCAGCAGTCTCAGCAGAGATGCCCAGACTTCCCGATCCACGCACACCTCCTCCAGCTGTTCTGGGGGGACCCCGAGGCGACACCAGGCCAGCTCGGAGACATAGTCCCACCAGCGTGTCCTGGGCCTTCCACGAGGCCTCCTCCCAATAGGACATGCCTGGAACACCTCCCGAGGGAGGCGACCAGGAGGCATCCGGAACAGATGCCCTAGCCACCTCAGCTGGCTCCTTTCGACGTGAAGGAGTAGCGACTCCACCCCGAGCTCCTCCCGGGTAACTGAGCTCCTCACCCGATCTCGGAGGGTGCGCCCAGCCACCCTGCGAAGGAAACTCATTTCGGCCGCTTGTATTCGCGATCTTGTCCTTTCGGTCATTACCCAGATCTCATGACCATAGGTGAGGGTGGGAATGTAGATCGATCGGTAAATCGAGAGCTTTGCCCCCTGACTCAGCTCTCTCTTCACCACAACAGTCCGATACAGCGACCGCATCACTGCTGACGCTGCACCGATCCGTCTATCGATCTCACGCTCCATCCGTCCCTCACTCGTGAACAAGACCCCGAGATACTTGAACTCCTCCACTTGAGGTAAGGACTCCCACCGACCTGAAGCGGGGAAGCCACCTTTTTCCGGTGGAGAACCATGGCCTCAGATTTGGAGGTGCTGATCCTCATCCCGGCCGCTTCACACTCGGCTGCAAACCGCCCCAGTGCGCGCTGGAGGTCCTGATTTGATGAAGCCAACAGAACAACATCATCTGCAAACAGCAGAGATGAGATCCTGAGGTTCCCAAACCGGACTCCCTCCGGCCCCTGGCTGCGCCTAGAAATTCTGTCCATAAAGGTAATGAACAGAACCGGTGACATAGGGCAGCCCTGGCGGAGACCAACACGCACCGGAAACAAGTCTGACTTACTGCCGGCAATGCGAACCAAGCTCCTGCTGCGGTCATACAGGGAACGGACAGCCCTTAGCAGAGGGCCCCGCACCCCATACTCCCGGAGCACCCCCCACAGGGCACCACGAGGGACACGGTCGAACGCTTTCTCCAAATCCACAAAACACATGTGGACTGGTTGGGCGAACTCCCACGAACCCTCGAACACCCGATGTAGGGTATAGAGCTGGTCCAGTGTTCCACGACCGGGACGAAAACCGCATTGTTCCTCCTGAATCCGAGGTTCGACTATCGGCCGGATCCTCCTCTCCAGCACCCTGGAATAGACCTTACCGGGGAGGCTGAGAAGTGTGATCCCTCTGTAATTGGAGCACACCCTCCGATCCCCTTCTTAAAGAGAGGGACCACCACCCCGGTCTGCCAATCCAGAGGCACTGTCCCCAACTGCCACGCGATGTTGCAGAGACGTGTCAACCAAGACAGCCCTACAACATCCAGAGACTTAAGGTACTCGGGACGAATCTCATCCACCCCCGGGGCCTTGCCACCGAGGAGCTTTCTAACCACCTCGGTGACTTCAGCCTGGGTGATGGACGAACCCCCCTCCGAGTCCCCAGCCTCTGCCTCCTCATCGGAAGACGTGACAGTGGGATTGAGGAGATCCTCGAAGTACTCCTTCCACCGCCCGACCACATCCCCAGTCGAGGTCAACAGCTCCCCGCCCGCACTGTAAACAGTGTTGGTGAAGCACTGCTTCCCCCTCCTGAGGCGCCGGATGGTTTGCCAGAATCTCTTCGAGGCCGACCGATAGTCCTCCTCCATGGCTTCTCCGAACTCCTCCCAGACCCGAGTTTTTGCCTCTGTGACAGCACGAGCTGCAGCACGCTTGGCCTGCCGGTACCTCTCAGCTGCCTCCGGAGTCCCACAAGCCAACAAGGCCAGGTAGGACTCTTTCTTCAGCTTGACGGCATCTCTTACTTCCGGGCGCCACCACCGGGTTCGGGGATTGCCGCCGCGACAGGCACCAGAGACCTTACGGCCACAACTGCGAGCAGCCGCATCAACAATGGAGGAGGAGAACATGGTCCACTCGGACTCCATGTCTCCAACCTCCCTCGGAATCTGGGTGAAGCTCTTCCGGAGGTGGGAGTTGAAGACCCTACTGACAGTAGGGTCAAAAAGTGAACTTTGCAAACCAAACACAACTTATAACAATAGTGCAAAACAATAAAAACAACGTTTCAAGTTTGTTGTTGGTAAAGTGGTTTATGGCAAGAGCATTCAGTGGAAGTCTTGACTTTGTTGGCTCGGAAAGTGGAAGTGAAATCTATAACATTCATCTGGATTTCTCTGCATAAACAGAAAAAAAGAACACATTATCACTGATGCTGGGCCAATATGTGGAAATGGGCATCTGGTAAAAGGCAAAGGTGCTTTATTTGTCAATACATCAACTGTACAACAAAATGTTTAACCCATCCCTCAATGCCACTGGATGACCCGTAGGGAGCAGTGGGCAGTGGCAGTGCTGCGCCCGGGGACCCATCTCCAGATGTGGAGCCAGGCTGATGGTCAGAAACACCTGGCTGGAGGATACACCTATTGCACATGTTTTTAGTGGTAGAGGAAACCTACGCAGACATGAGGAGAACATGCAAACTCCACACAGAAAGGCCCCGTCCAAGTGGTAATCGAACCCAGACCTTCTAGCTGTGAAGCACGAGCGCTAACCGCTGCGCTACCGAGCCACTAAGCAAGCCACATAATCAAAATGAATACACAAGGGTGCCACATAAATTGAAATGTCTCACTCTCTTCTCTTGAAAATCCTGTTCTTTGAATAAAAAGTTTGGGCGGTTTCATTTTTTTTTTTTAGTTTCATTATGTCTTTTCTCTGTCTAATAACTGAACAAATGTGGAAAAAAGCACAGGAAATTGAAAAATACAGCTATTTTTTTCTTCAGGAGATAGTCCTACAAAGTTTCTGTTTCTAAATGTGCAGAAAGGTGCATATTAATTAAAGTTTAATGTGTTTTTATTTGGTCTTGGACCATTTCCAACATACGATTTTAGACCCCTTTGGCTGGAATGGATTGAGGTATCTCGACATTTGATTAAATTGGTAAATTAAAGCAGTAATATATATTTTAGAAGAAGTTTGGAAAATATGTAAATTATTGTGATTTATAGGCATTTCCATAATCTGAATTAGAGTCCATCCATCCATCCATCCATCCATCCATCCATCCATTTTCTTCCACTTTTCCGTTGCCGGGTCGTGGCACATTGCACCAGCCCCTATGGCTCCTCCTGCAGGTGGTGGGTCCACAGAAGGACGGCCTCATGGTTCTAACCGGGCCTGTTGGTCTCTCATAAGGGGCTTCTGAACCGCTCTTTGACTGACCCGTCACCTAGGACCTGTTTGCCATGGGAGACCCTACCAGGGGCACGAAGCCCCCGACAACAGAGCTCCCAAGATCATTCGGGCGCTCAAACCCCTCCACCACATTAAGGTGACGGTTCAAGGAGGGGCTGAATTAGAGTCCTCCTAGCTAATTATTTGTTCTGTGCTTGTACATGGAGATAATTGCCTTTTCTGGGTGGGCTAATATCCCATTAAATGTGAAGCTACATGGAAACTCTTCCACATCAACAGGTAGTAGTTAATTGCCCTTACTGACACTCAGCCTGTTCAGCACACATGTGCCATAAGTGCAATATGCCTCTGTCTTCTGCAGCTCGGCTCCTCTCAAGTAATTCTAATGGACACTGTCTCCCAGTCAGACGCAGTTGATGCGTCCCTCACTTTAGTACACAAACACTGTGCTCACCGAGAAGACGCAGACCCCCCTGCCCACATACACTCAGAGCCACAGAAAGCACCTCTGCCATAATCCCTATGCTTCATGATATATATACATATATACAGTATATACAGTAGCCTATACACACACACGCACACACACACGCGCGCACACAATGTTTTTTTTCTTTTATTTCAAGACCATTTACACTGTAGATTCTCACTGAAGGCATTAATTTATGAATGAACACATATGGAATTATATTTTAAACCAATAAAAAGTTGAAATAAATTCTTCAAAATAGCCGCCTTTTGCTTTGATTACTGCTATGCATTGTAGACATTTTCTCAATGAGCTTCACGATGTCGTCACAGAAAGATTTTTCACTTCACAGATTGTTAAACTATTTCAGGTGACGACCTTATTATATGAAGCTCATAGAGAAAATGCCAAGAATAAATGGTGGTATCTTTGAAGAATTTAAAATACAAAACATATTTTGAATTATCTCACCCTTTTTCGTTTCCTATATAATCCCATGTGTTTAATGTTTAAATTTAATGTCGTCAATGAGAATCACACAAAGTAAATAGTGTTGGAAATAAAGAAAAGCCGATACATAAAAAGCGTACTAAGGGGAACCATGTCAGTAAAATCACTGTATGAACAAATCATCCAAGACTCAAGAGCAAACACCTTTGACGTCACGTGAGGTGGCTCTTGCTGCCCGTGGGCGTGGCCCCATGGCGTGGCCACAGATCGATGAGAGCGCACACAGTACAATAGCACTCAGTGGCTAATTGTGGTTAGATGTCACCGAGGATACGACGTGCCTTGAAGCAACAAATGAGCTGCTGCATGGCGCACGCAGTAATTAAATAAATGATCAAATGTGAATTTTGCTCAGAATCTTCTTTCCCAGGCACTGCAGGGCTCAAAATCATCTCAAGTAGCCTACTACACCTATCCCACAATATGGCACACTAATAAACTGAACACTATTTTTGTGTGTGTTTATTTGTTTTTTCACTTTTATATATAGATATTGGGTGATTGGAAAATAAACATGACCCAATTAAACATTAGCCTGTAAGTGAAATTCCTCGGCAGGAGGTTATTGAGGCTGTGCGTAAAACTGCTCCGTGGCTCCAGCGCACAACAGACGCAGGGAACAAGAAGAGAGGCAATTCCGTTTAGAATTCCATTTAAAATCCACCAAAACATTATAGATTTAGCTTATTGAAGTACTACATGGTTTAGCCTGTCCGGTCAAATAGGCTACAACAATATGTAAGTGAAGCACAGAAAGGTACCTTCTCTGGGCGCAGCGGGGTCCCATGCAGACCACATCTGGACGGAGAAGAACGGAGTCCAACACATGATGTATGCCAAAACGATAACGAAAGTCATTTTGACAGTGGTAATTTTGGCTTTGGAGATGAGACGAACACTGCTCACACGCGCCAGCGTGTTGCTTTTGGAGGTCTTGGGTGTGAGACTGATGCATTGCTCGCGCCTTGTTTTAAGCTTAAAATTTTGCCAAATTTTGAAACTAATGAGCCCGTAGCACAGGCTTAGGATTGCCACAGGGATTATGTAGATGGTTAGACTGATCCATGTGATATAGGCTTTGGCACCCCATGGCTTCACAAAGTCTCCCCAACAGTCGTAGACCCCGGAGCCAGAGGCGCCTACCTCCCGGAGGGAGAATATGAACATTTGAGGTACGCTGAAGACAAGGCTCATTGCCCACGAGCAGATTACATAGATGCGGTCTTTACCACGGTTTAAGGACCGCAGTGGTTGACATATAGCCAGGCAGCGGTCAATAGACATAAGCACGAGCATATACGTAGAGGCGAACATCCCGACCACTTGTAGGTACTTAACCAGTCGGCACAGGAGGTCCGGTCCATAGAAGCGGAAAGTGATGTCCCAAATAAGCTGTGGCAGAACCTGAAACACGGCTACCACCAGGTCTGCAATGCTCAGGTGCTTCATGAAGTAGTACATGCGGGACTGGCTGTGCTTGGCACAATGGATAGCCACCAGGACGCACAGGTTCCCCGCGAGGGCAAGGACAAGTACCAGCGCGAGCACAGTCACCTCCACTTTGGCCACCTCCTCATTCCTCTTCAGAGGATTGGTCTGGTTAATGGAAGCGGTACCGTTAGACACAGGGGAGATTTTCCATGTTTCATTCAGCTGCCACAAGTCACTGTCGTTGAACAGACTTTCCATTGTTCCGGAGATGTCGCGCGCCACGGATGGGAGCTCAGTCACCAAAGCCAAAAGACTAAAAGCATACTTTCAAAACTTCCATTGAAGACATCATTCATGGATTGCAAGCGCACTGTGTGAAAATGAAAAGTTCTATTTTAATAGCGCGCATCCACTATTGGAATAGTGATTAAGAATATAAATCACTACAGCGACAGAACGGAAAAAAAGGAAGAATGCTCCAAAAGTGCAATAATCACGATTAATGGTCATGCAGTCAACTGCGTATTTACAACTTCAAAAATACATGTATATTCAATAGTCAAGACACCTAAGATCCTCTCCTCTGTTGCTTCTTGTGTCCTCCGAGTCGAAATGGCCAGCAGGAGCCGAAGTAGGTTGTTTTACGGCAAAAGTCCCTGATGCTTCCGCGCCACAAGGTGGCCACGCAGCACCAATGTGCACCTCTCTCCCCTCTCAGCTGCCCTCGATTCACACCTGGACATGAAAATCCACGCGTAAGAAGTCATTTTATTTTTGAGTTCCTGAATAAGTGAAATTTAAATTTCAAGTCCAGCCCCCTGGGGTGCACTTAAACAGGACTGATGGCACAAAAGTGCTGTGTAGCTCCTCTTCAAACCTGATTTGATTCCTGTGCCATTTGTCCCATCTACAGGGGCCCCCTGTCGTTGTGACATCTGCAGCTATATTGAAATGTGTAAATATTATGTATACTGGTCTTTTGTTAAAGTGTCATCCAAATCACCCAAACGTACACTTTGTTTTGCCAACTGCATCAGCGCCGACACAACATTCAACAGAACAAGAGATTATGACAAGAATAAAGTAAAGATGTTACAGTCCTACTTTTTATTTGATGTGAACATTATTAGACATACGTGTACATCTGTTGCAGGAAAAAGTGGGAAAGAAATTTAAGAGATTTTGTAGTGGTTAAGGGACAGTCAGGTGGAATGTGTTTCTAACTTTCCAAAAGTAAGTCCAGTAAAGCGGGAAACCTCAGAGTTAATCTCTTGTCTAATTTTGTGGTTTTTGGCATTTGGAAAGAACGATCAATGCTCTGGGACTTCAAAACCTTTTGATGGAGGAAAGAAAAACTTTCCAAGAAAAGATAGGGTTGTCGTCCAAAAATATTAACTATTTTTATGTTAACTAAATAGCAAGAACATAAATAAATGGCAAGAACATACAGTAAATCCCCTCCAATCCCAGATCTGACCTCTGCACTGTGTGCAGGATTACTGCTCATATTTGTACATGTTTTTGTAAGCCATTTTAAGGATTCTGGTGTTAATATATTTTCATATCTTGAAACCATGACTTCATGCTCTAAACCTTCACATCGTGAGGCTCAAGGCTCCAAGTGCATATTCTCTTACACCACTATGGCTCGGCTTCCTGCAGTGTCCTCAAGGCTGCAATCCTAAACTGAGCATAATCACAAGTTGTCACGCTTTCAGACTGCTGTATTTAACACGTTTCACCTGATGTAAGACATACAATAAATAGTCATTATATTTAGCTTGCCCACTTTCAAAATGTTTTAATTTAATGTAAAATGCCAAAATAAGAACCACCTGACAATTTATATAAATTTTTCTTCTAATATTTTTCAAATGGTTTGAGGCGTCACTTGATTAATGTCTAAATATAAAATTAGTATTTTAATCATACTGTCTCACAGTTGGACACTAAAAAACACTCCAGAAGAAAGGAAATAAATGAAGTTTCACGAAGTGCAAGACCTGCTGACCCGGCTCGCTGTTTGTATAGAGATGATATAGAAAGCATTAAACTGGTAGTTTATGGTTTTACAGTTCCTCATGGTGCAACATTCAGGTCCCCTTTGTCAATGATATTCATCACTCTCCCTGTGGTTTGTGGTCAGTTCCCTGATAATAAACTTTAGAGCTGGCTTAAGCAGGAGCTGTTTTTTCATTTGTGGGGTAGTATTTGGAATCCGTGTATCATCGTTGATAGAGATTAGCACATTGAAAATTCATGATGTCCACTGAAAGCGCTTAGGACCTGTGCGTATGGATCAAAGAATGGAAAAACACCACATCGGGGCTTAAAGGAATTAGGATAGAGGGGAAAGAAAGCCAACTTTCCCTTTTGCCATGTAGAAAGCCAAACAAGACGACAACTCAGAGAGAAGTGCCCGTGGTGAAGTGTTTGTGTCATGGAAATTAAGTGGAAATGCAAGCAATTAGCAGTGGAAAAGTGGTGCCCCTGTGTTTATTTATGTGTATTTTATTTGTTTGTTCCTCTCATATAAATGTTGTTGAAGGTTTTGTACAGGAAATTTGTTGGAGGATTCAAACCTTGTCATTTCCCGTTCAAATGATGAATAGGCCACAGTTACTTTATGTATCAACTCATCTACGGAACTGCCCTGACGTCTCCAGTCCAACTCAATGTGGGCACTATCTATCACATCTCCTGCTGCTCTGTGTTGGTTCACCGCTTAATAAAATAAAAAAAGACACCATGCCAGAGGACTGTATTTCAACCTGGATAGACTCAAACAGACGAAAGCAGTGATTAGAAAGATTTATTGATATGTATATTAGTTTTGGCGATCAGACCCCGGCGGTAGACATCGATGTATAAGTCAGTGTAGGTAAACAGCTTGGAGTTAGGGATGTCTTCCCCCGGAGCCTGGACACTGGTGGTGGTATGGGAGACCCGCGAAGATGCGCAGGTAGAAGCCGTGACGGAAGAGGTGGAGATGGGGTGGAGGTGGGTCGCAGCGCAGCTGGGAAGCGAATGGATCATGATTGCTGGGGCTTAAAAGCAGGACCGAGGGCGATGATTGGCTGTTACGAAGGTGCGGCTCTTGCGCTGATGGCTGAGGAGGAGGTGTGGCCCTCTCGGGAGTGGTCATTGGCTGGAGGTTGGTGATGCTGAAATTAGTCTACCAGGTTGAATTAACGCCTAGGCGTAATAATATTCAGTGGTTGGTAAATATTGGAAATAACATTAAATTAACAAAGACATCATTCTTGATAATATTTTTTCATTATTCCTCTTCAACGTCAGCATTTCTTCTCAGACCTTCAAAACAATAACAGGATAGGCCTCCTCCTCTGGGAAGTTACACATGTGATTGAGCAAAGGAAGTTCGTTTCTCTCAGAGACATAAAACAAACAAATTGAACAATGCACAGATTTGATCTCACACACACACACTACACACACTCTTCTTTCAAAGTTTTCTCGTTCACTAAATGCCCTCTTAGTCTTTAGTCATCGTCAGTGCAACCTCAGCATCCCTTAAAGCCACAAAAAATTATTTTAGATTGTTGTTTTATTGTTGTAACTTGTCCTTGACATGTCTAGATTGTTTGTTTTGTTCTGTTTGCCTTGTTCACATTGTCCTTTGTCTTGTAGATTTATATTATTTAAGAAATGTGTGTTTAAAATGAATTGGAATGTGTGTTGTTGTCTTTGTATCCCTCACTGTAATGGGGGGACACTGTCTTGGTCCTGGTCAGTACTTGGATAGATTGAAGACCAACGGGAAAGACCAGCTTCGCTTTTCCTTCGTAGAAAAAGAACATTTCTGCGCCTAGCAGGTCATCAGGAGCATGCTTTGTATTGCTGGCAACAGCATGATGCAAAATGTTGCGCAGTTGCCTTTAATGTATATTTTCACACTATACATCAATCAGCTAACAACAACTAAACTAAAGGCCCAGCACCTGATTTTTACCTTTTTTAAGGTTACAAAGAAAACGGGTTCGACAGGTCCAAACTCATTCCTAAGTAACACATTTCTAACATCTACAGTAACATCTAACATTTTTAACATGAAAGAGTTTATAACCACAGCAAAGGGGAAGTATTTGGCCCGAGTTCCCCAGTTGTGCATTTTTCAATTGGGGAAAACTGGGAAAAGACAGTTGACAAGTGAATAAGAAATGAAGATAACATTTTACGCTAATGCATCCATCACTATCAGAGAAGGAGAAAAGGACTTGCTTCAAAGAATGATGGCACATGCCATTTTCTGTTAGTTTGATTTGTCTGATATTGGATGAAAAGGATATGTCAAAACGAGTTCTGTTGAAGCTCCTTTGCTCGGGCACAGGTTCTGCTCTCATCCCTGACTTACAAAAACCTCCACAGAAAAGTAGACTCACAAGTTCAGAAAGTTTAAAAACAACCACTTTTGATAATATGGTTACCAGTGATGCCAGTAACTAATTACTTTTTCAGTAACTAGTAATCTAACACGTTACTATTTCCAAACAACGTTAAGTTACATTTCCAATCATTGTGAGTTATTATTTTGTCATTTTCCTTTGGAAAAAAAAATACATTTATTTATGCATCTTGGCGAGTGACGTAACATAATGTCATGTTTTCAGCCTAAAAACACTAACATTGGTCGGGGAGAGAGATGGAAATGCGTCACTTTCTGAGTCTGTATCAGCTTTGTTGATGTTACTGTTAAAATGCACTTCCAATAAAGTGAGTGTTGGTAAAAGGGTTTGTCATTAGTGTGTTGTGACAGTGGAGATGTTTTCGGCCGCAGCTGAATGTAACTAATAAAGTCACTTGTAATCTAACTTAGTTACTTTTAAAATTAAGTAATCAGTAAAGTATCTAAGTTACTTTTCAGAGGAGTAATCAGTAATCAGTAATCAATTACTTTTTCAAGTAATCTGTGGCAACACTGATGGTTACACATGAAGACAAAAATATGACATAGGTGAGTAATAATGCCATTACTGCGTCGAGGGCATGTCCTCTTTGCATGGCCTATTACCACATTTGATAATATCAAACATGGATATGATATCGTTGTTTGACACACACTGTTAAACTACAAAAATATCAAGCCAAGGGGTCTTACCTATCCAGACAGTGACCGATAAAGGACCGGTTGATCTTTATGTCCCAATTTTTACGGAGTCAGACCACCCCAACATGATGTGCTTGATCTGAAATAATTCAACTGTGGACCATGACTTCTGAAAAATGACATAGAGAGAATGGCTGTTATTATACTGCTGTCTTTCCCATAGCACGCCTCTGGCATTCACTCTAAATAATTCATGTCAGATTAATTCTGCCACTATGTCACATGTCAAAAATCCACAGCAGACGTCAGGGAAAGCATACACTTTCGTTCTATATGGACTTTTGGGTTTGGGATACCCTTTTTGTTATTGCGCCACATTAGTAATAGAAGCAGCAGTTGTAAAATAATGTTGTTGTTTTTTTTTTAAAGCTGTCCATAAAAGTTGAAAAGGGAACATGTTTTCAGACGTATACTGTACATTATGCAGTTAAATCTAGATTATTTCTTTAGTACAGTGAAGTAAACTAAAACCAAACCAGTTCTTTTCCAGCACTTGTCATATGAGAATACTAAATGTATTTTAATAAGTAATTATAGAAAAGAATCCCTTAAGAAGACTCAAAAGGCTCAATAAATCTGGTGAGGAATGCCTCGATGGGTACTCTGCCCGAGTAAATGGAGATTATAATAATACTGATACTGATGCAGACTGAGCGTAATCCTTGGCTTTGCTCTGAATGGGGCAGATAATGACCAAGTTTCATTTGCTAAGAGGACCATTTGTGTTTCAGTTAATTGGATTATTAATGATTTTCTCTCTTTGGTGTTCAGTAAAAATGAGCTGAGTGAGCTGTTCGCAATAACATAACAATAATGTGACTGAAGTAAAGAGAGAGAGAGCTGAAGACAGAAGTTTAGCAGAAAAACTGGTTATGGCTTAAGTCACTTTGTGTAGAACTGTTACACAATCATGACTCATAGCCTCAAAACTACAACTACAAAAGAAAAGTTTGACGAATATGAAAAAATGGAAATTGTTTGAAAATAGTTGTTAATTTATTTAATTTTGGTTTATGTGTTTGTTGTGTTTTACTTTCTCGCACGCGGACTCTGTAAAGCAAAACTGAGTCTTTGTACTGAAGGAATTAATCATGATTAATCAAGTTTCAGAAGTGTGTGAATAATTAATGAATTAATGAATAATAATAATCGATTGACAGCACAAGATTCGATACAGTTTGGTACAGTTATCATGGGAATTGGAATATCTATCTCTCTATTGTAAAATGTGGTCGATATATCCCATACCCAGAGTAAGTCCATATTTATAATAAAATCAACATTGTCATAGTTCATTGTTTTGAGGTGGAAATCATGTTGTGAGGGGACCTTGATTGGCGCCACATGTTGCTTTTCCAAGGGCACCATAAATTGAGTTTATGGTGTTGTGAAGGTTAGCATGTGCAGATTTACTTTAGTTTAGAGAATAAACGCAGGTAACCTTCACCTCAAACAGCCATGTGGAACCAATGTCAAACCAGATTTTAAAGTGAATTAGTTCATTGACATTGGTAATATCTGGATGTTTATGTGAAAGAAGAACTTATCTTTGGACTGGTAGTTATAAAAGATGACAAAGTATGCAACATAACTTATTCATCATTAAAAAGTCAGAAATAGGTGTGCAGTGCATAATTTACAAAGCATATAATACTCTGAGGCAATAGGGGTCAATAGATGTACCCTTTAGATATTCAAGATTCTTCTTGACCTTGGTGGGCATGGGGCCCAGACTGAGAGCATTAGAAATAGTGTTGAATTTTATAGTAGTGGGTCAAAGCAGTTTTACTGCAATTTTACTAATAATAACTTTGCGAGAGTAAGTTCTTCAGAATCAGAATCAGAATCAGAATGGGTTTTATTGCCATGGTTTGAGAACAGGTTCACAAACTAGGAATTTTTCTCGGTGCAAACGTGCGACATAGAACATATAAGTAAGTTCTTCAATAAATACGGTGAAGGCAAAGCTGGATTGATTTTCAGATCTAAGTTTGAGGTTCTGGATTAACTTCTGCATACAGTAAGAAAGAGAGGTAAGTTCATAATAAATACATTCATCTAACTAATTGAGAAGAATGTCTGGCCTGGATATGACTCGGACTCCCTCAAAATTCTACTTTCCCTAACCTACAGTATGTGCACCTATGTTACCGATAAGAAATGTCCAGTACACCTCATTATCTCATTACCACTCACATGGGCTTAATCATGAATCAGTACACGCATACAGTTCCCCAATTTAGACGGAAAAGAAAAGACTCTTACCTCAAATAATTCTTTTTATGGGTTTTTATTTTTTGACAGATCTTGCAGACAGAAAGGAAAACCTCGAGTGTTCACCAACTTATAATCAAGCATTGAGACGGATATTCATTTCGCATAGCCTAACGAAACACTAACGAAATGCTAAAGTATAAGCTTAGCTGCTTATTTTGGCTGCTGTCATCTCGAGTCATAATGGCTGTATAATCCTGTTCATTTAAATATAAGACACAATAGGGTTTAAGTGACATATTGACATGTACAGTACTTCATTCCATAGGCCTAAGCTTTAAGCAAGAAGTGTCACATTTTATTATAAGGCCGTGTATGTAATCCACCACCTTCTGTTGTGAATTAAAGCTGTTTTAAATTCAACAAACAGCGAAAAAAGCAGACTACTCACACTGTGTGTATCGAGATGTTTTTTAAACAGTCTGCAGCAGCACCTATTTGACATGCAGCCCTCCTTCGCAATATGTGCATTTAATCAATACACTTGAATGAGAGGAGGTTTTGTGTGAGCTAGAAAAGATATGGGGCAGCCACAGTTTAAACTCAACATACTGCCTCCTCTTTTCATAGACAAATGTGGTGCCTCAGCTTGACGCATTTGCCTCATTTAAATTCAACAGTACATCAAATAATGTCAAATTTTTACCTTCTGAACATATTAACTTGCGCCCAACTTTTGACAGTTCAATAGCGACCGATTAGATTTGAAGCCGACTATACCAGTGTGACCTGACCATCGAGTTTAAACAGAACAGAACTTTCTAGACAAGGATGGCGTTATGGTCCCGTAGTTAAAAAGCCAGCAGTATGTTTGGTTTTATGACCCATGATAGATGGTCGAGGTTAAGCATAAGCAAGGAAACGTAAAACATAGATTTTAATTATACAGACATTAATTATATTTAGTACAGTTGTTAATTATGTCTTTTCATTTTCAGCAATGTTATGCAAACCAGCAAGGTTTTATGTGTTCATAGTTTGTAGCCAAATGACTTTTTCAGCTACACAGTCAGAACGCACTGGGCAACGTAAGTCTGTCAATGAGATGATATCCTTTCTCTTTCTGAAATAAGGATATAATTTAATTTCAAATCATGTTTGGTATGAGACGAAGCCAAAACGAAAAACACTGATGCAATGATAATAGTAGAACGCTAACAGAGCCATCATTGCAAACCCACAGTCGACAGAATACACTGTTTTTGTCCGATTTTGTCTTACACTACTTTAGTAGACCTTTAATGGGGAAGTACTAAACTATTACAGATTTTTGCTTGAACACTATAGACATATGCTTAGACTGAAGTAACACAACTTGAAGCTTTTGTTACCATACCTCAAACACATGTACCCATACCTTAAACTAAAGCGCTGCTTTGCACTCTAGTTGAAATTCTGTAACACACTTACTCCTTTATGCAACACACTTGGTCCTGCATACTACACTCTATTTCATACAAGACACTTCATTCAAAAGTGAAATCTCAGGGTGCCATTTGGAAAACACATGTATCCAAAATACAAAACACATCGGGTAATTACAACCACTCAAGTACACACCTGAAGGCACTGACTTGCAAAATTGAACACCAATCAGCCAGCTACAAAAATCCCTCAGTTTAGCCATTTCAACTACTTTGCAAGCATGGATGGAGAGGGAGCGAGAGGCTACGGAGCCCTGGAAGTGACATCGGACAAAAACATTTGAGGGGTGAAAAAAAAAATGTTTTGCATGAAATATACAGATATATATATATTTTCTTTTTTTTACCCCACAAATTATCTCATTACCTGGAGATAAAAATAATAAATACATTTAATAAATACATTTAAAAAATACGTAAACGTAGACTCGTCCCGGTCGTGGCACACTGGACCAGCTCTATACCCTTCATCGGGTGCTCGAGGGTTCGTGGGAGTTCGCCCAACCAGTCCACATGTGTTTTGTGGATCTGGAGAAAGCGTTCGACCGTGTCTCTCGTGGTGCCCTGTGGGGGGTGCTCCGGGAGTATGGGGTCCGGGGCCCTCTGCTAAGGGCTGTCCGTTCCCTGTATGACCGCAGCAGGAGCTTGGTTCGCATTGCCGGCAGTAAGTCAGGCCTGTTCCCGGTGCGTGTTGGTCTCCGCCAGTGCTGCCCTATGTCACCGGTTCTGTTCATTACCTTTATGGACAGAATTTCTAGGCGCAGCCAGGGGCCGGAGGGTGTCCGGTTTGGGAACCTTAGGATCTCATCTCTGCTGTTTGCAGACAATGTTGTTCTGTTGGCTTCATCAAATCAGGACCTTCAGCACACTCTGGGGCGGTTTGCAGCCGAGTGTGAAGCGGCCGGGATGAGGATCAGCACCTCCAAATCTGAGGCCATGGTTCTCCACCGGAAAAAGGTGGCTTCCCCGCTTCAGGTCGGTGGGGAGTCCTTACCTCAAGTGGAGGAGTTCAAGTATCTCGGGGTCTTGTTCACGAGTGAGGGACGGATGGAGCGTGAGATTGATAGACGGATCGGTGCAGCGTCAGCAGTGATGCGGTCGCTGTATCGGACTGTTGTGGTGAAGAGGGAGCTGAGTCAGGGGGCAAAGCTCTCGATTTACCGATCGATCTACGTTCCCACCCTCACCTATGGTCATGAGATTTGGGTAATGACCGAAAGGACAAGATCGCGAATACAAGCGGCCGAAATGAGTTTCCTTCGCAGGGTGGCTGGGCACACCCTCCGAGATCGGGTGAGGAGCTCAGTTACCCGGGAGGAGCTCGGGGTAGAGTCGCTGCTCCTTCACGTCGAAAGGAGCCAGCTGAGGTGGCTAGGGCATCTGTTTCGGATGCCTCCTGGTCGCCTCCCTTGGGAGGTGTTCCAGGCATGTCCTATTGGGAGGAGGCCTCGTGGAAGGCCCAGGACACGCTGGTGGGACTATGTCTCCGAGCTGGCCTGGTGTCGCCTCGGGGTCCCCCAGAACAGCTGGAGGAGGTGTGCGTGGATCGGGAAGTCTGGGCATCTCTGCTGAGACTGTTGCCTCCGCGACCCGGCCCCGGATAAAGCGGAAGAAAATGGATGGATGGATGGGTAAACAAAATATATTTTTTATATTTCATCCAAAGCTTTTTTTTTTTCACCCCTCAAATTTTTTTGTCTGATGTCACTTCCAGGGCTCCGTAAGAAGCATAGGTAGAGGAAGAGGTAGAGGAAGACAAACAGGAGGACAAGGTCAAGGTCGAAGAGGTCCATGCACGGACCCTTATTCCTGATGATATAAGAGCTACTTGGGTGGACCATGTCATCAACCATGGCCTGACTATGAGGGAAGCTGGGCTGTGCCTCCTGAAAATATGCCTTCTGAATAAACAGTGAAAGTCAAAGACTGCAGTGTTTTATATAAAGTAGACTAGAGTGTTCCCCCTGATCTGAAAGTGTATGCATATGATGCAAGTATGTGTCATTTTGTCATCAGAGTTACTTTTTGACAAAGGAATGTTAGGTTTTGATAGTAGAGTTTAGGTTTTGATAGTAGAGTTTAGGTTTTGATAGTAGAGTTTAGGTTTTGATAGTAGACTTTCAATTTGACACAGATGTGACTGTTATATTTCTCAGTGTTGTGTCATGTTTACTTGTGTGTAGAGTTTTGGCACAATGAGTGAAGTTTTGCAAAATGTGCTCAAGCATCGGGCAAAAACTGTAATAGATTCCTCTAATAATTTCATTTGTGGCTCACTATAGATCCAATGCCGCATTATACTGTATTATATGAGGATAAGTAACAGGCCTGATTCAGTTTCATTTCAATAAAATGAAGTGCTTGTTTATTTTTTTGCTGTTTGTTTTATTAGCATCCCCATTAGTTTCCCATTTAACGGCTGCTAGTCTTCCTGGGGTCCTTTTAAAAGATTACAATTAGGCTACATAGATTATAATATAAAATACAATTTCACAACACGATTTAAAATAGTCAAAACTACAGCAATATTGTGAAACAGAGAGAGTAGGATATACATTACAGTAAAAATGGGGCGGGGATGTCTAGTTTTCACATGGTCAATTGCAGTAATTCTTGTGCAGATATCTTTTTAAATGTGCTTATATTGTGTCCTTATTTCTTTGAATGTTGCCATATTAATCTTATAGCTTAACGGCTTTTCAACTGAATAAACTAACAGATAAATGTCACCCACTGACAGAATTGTCTCTGTGAGCTCTCAGATTTCTAGACACGTTCCTTTGCAGTAAAGGTTTTCAGAAATTGTTGATCTGGACTGAAGTCTTTTTATTTTTTATTTTTTTTCAGTTGAAGACTTTTGACTCTCATCCAAGAAGTTTTGTCAATTGTGATGCAGCGCCCGTAAATAATTGGATGTATAACTAACGCTCCAATTACGAAGTTTGAGCTTGTTAGTCGCCCATTGTCCTGTGTGGAGTCACAGGGTCGTCGCGTCACCTGAGGCTCATTAGTATCACCTGATAAGCTTGACCTGCACAGCCATTTTTATTGTTGTCGTCTGAGGAAGCTATTGTTCCTCAAACCATCTTTAAACATTCATTAAGTCCAGACAACTATGTTTTAAATACGTTGTTGCTGATTGCTATGGAAGAGATTTGTGAATCTCAATTTCTCAGTTGGTACTTTGCTGCTTAAATCATATAAAATGAAAAAATTAACCATCAGCTTTTTATTTATTTATTATGTTGTTCCACGGATAGTATGCCTGCGGTAAGAATTCTTACCTGCAATCCACTTCCAACTGAAGGCGAGACTAGAGGCTTTTTTTTTTTTGCACGGCATTCCTTCAATACTGTAGCTAAATCCACATGGAACTTACATGTCAGTCACCACGTAATCCATAAACATTAATAATGTCTCTTTTTTTCCCTCCGGCTCCTTGGTTTCCTTCTGGGGTCTCCACAGCGCAATATCAATCTCCATCTATGTCCACTGATTTGCCATGGAAGTCATGACGAATGGCAAAATAACGTGGACTGTTCAGTATTCTTTATCTGGCAGGCCTTTTTTTCCCGAACGCCTTCACAAATACAAAATATTAATGTTTAAATCCCGGTTCTTTGTCAAAATTGTATTTAATTACCCCAACATTAATTTGCAAGAAATACAGTAATTTGACTTATTTACATTCTATTTAAAAACTAAAGTAAACATTATTATGTAAATGTTTACAATAGATGAAAATAATATTTAATTCATACTTAAAATACTTACTAATTGATAACAGACTGTTCTGACCTGCAGTATCATCCACGACAAGGAAACTCTCCTCAGCTTTATCCTTCGTCACTACCCGGCTCAATTTGAAATCAACTTGGAACATTTTGCAACTAGTTTTATTAGTATAATAATATAATTACAATCTTTACTTGATGTTCAGAATATATTGTTTATATCAAAACCCCTTATGTGATCTTTCATTTCAGCCCATTCTATTCACTTTAGATTGTTAGTACATTTGTTAGTACATTTAATCAAAATGTAATGCAAAATGTAATGTAATCTGACCCATAAATGGTTGAAGGGAAAGTGAGGTCAGGGTGCCCTGATGTGAGGGCTCGTTATAAAACTCTTCCATTACGGCTCTGTCCCATTGAATTATATAGATGGAAGAGGCATGCTGTCCCAGCTCCTATCTCTTTACATAGTGGTGCTCAGTGGCGCATGAAACCAGTTTCGTCCGCCATAACGGCCCATAGTACCCGTATGACGCGTCACCTGTATCTATGCTCCGTACGGCCCAAGTGGGTAAAAGCAGCGGGAGCGCGCACAGCTGCCGACGAAGCCTCAGAGCGGAGCGGACGCCATTACGCTGTAAGTTAAATCTCTTGATATAATCGTACTTTAAATACAAAATGAATTTTTAAGGCCATTTGAGGCGATTAAGTTACTATGTTAAGTCGATCTGTGGGGTCAGTTTGTCAGTGCAGGGCTTAATAAGCTAGATAGCCCCGCTCTTTTACAACAACCGTAACTTACAGCGGCCCTTCGAACGTACGTCGCCGCGCTAATGTACTCTCGCTCGGCCACTTTTCTGAGAAGTTTCGTAAGTGCTGGCCGTCTTCATATTGCAATAGAAATGATAAAAATCGACTTTTTACTTCACTGTATTTGCTAGTATAACCTCACCACTAGAATTGTTTGGCTGAAATACAAAGGAGCACTACAAAAGTGTTCTATATTGCATTATCATTAGTATAATTTGAAGTAAATGCTGTACCAGTACAGCATTTATCTGTACTGGATCCAGGGCAGATGCAGAAATCATGTTTTGTTGTTTCAATATAGGTTTTATTGGTACTGTACCTACGTTATCTGAAAAGAAAGGTATAAACATCACCACTGAAGTAACTTAAATGATTTACCATTTTTTTATTATCGAACCAAAAAGCTATTTTCAAAGCCGTGCAGCCTAATCAGAAAAACGATCACGTCTTCATTAGTTTAAACTGTTGTTGTTCATGTTAGCTAATAGGCCTACTTTTTAACATTTAAACACGCTTGCCATGTGTAGGTTCGCAATACATTTTAGTACTGAGTAAAGAAAAAACTTACTTTAGGTGCCTGTTAGCGTTTATCCTAGTCCAGTCCCGTTCATTACCGTATTGTTGTCTGTTTGGCTCTCAGACCGCTTAACGGGGAAGACCTCTGCTCGTTCATGAGTCTTCACGCACACGCTCGCGCACGTCCACAGCACTGGTGACGTCACGTCATTGGAATACTTTTTAAAAATTGTTTTGATGCTTTACCATTTTTTTACGAAGAAAAAAAGTCCATGTCCTAAAAATAGTAATTTTAAAGAAATATATTTGCCTTAGTCTGAAACTCCAGATGCCCCGTGGACCATTTTACAGGCTGCTCCTTTTACATTGTTGTCTATGGCGAAAAAGGCTGTTGAGCCGTAGGGTGCAATATCACGGCCTGCCACTATCACAACTCATTTCAGAGCAAAGGGGGCGGACCCCCCCACTGCTCTGTCCCTGTGGAACTGGCAGAAAGGAGCGGTACCATACATGTACATTCATACATGCATACAATGACTTCAGCATATGTGCTCTTTTGTACACTGTACATTCCTATAGAAGCACTAGCCCATAGCGCAGATCCTTCACACGTACTACACGATTGTAAAATGTTGTGTGAGAATAATGGTGTGTCAGTGTGCATTCTGAATGTGGAGCGAGCAGACTGCCAGTGGAATGACTTACTGGCGTTAGTGAGTCTAAATGAGATCCACAGAGGTTAAGAGGCTGCATTTGCCTTGTTTATTTTTTCTCATTTCACACAACTGAGAGCCCATTTTGCCCCAAGCGAATGACAGTATTTGTCTTCAACTGGGTTTTAATAAAGGGTTGAGCTCAAAGTGTTTGGTTGGAAAGGAAAATGGTGGGTTCAGAAAGGCAGGATATTAATTTACTAAGCACTATAGTTTTCCAAACTTTTGACATGAAGACAAAACATATTTTGAAAAGGCTTTTAGCATTCTTGAAAATGGAAATACAAGCCTAAATGTTCCAATCTTTGTGAGGTTAATAGATAATAATTAGAGATTAGAAATAGTTGTCACTGGAAAATGACCAACGACCCACGACTTGTAGGGCATACATTTATGAGTATGTCAACAACAACTGGCACTGACATGATAGATCAGGATACACTCCAAGAAATAATTCACTGGCTCAACTTAATAAAATTACCGCAACCTTTTGCGATACCTTTTATACTTGGACCAACACTATCAAATTGTGTTGATTCATTGTAAATTTAGTATTGTTTATCAACTCAATTATATAAAACAAGAAAATGTTCTTATTTTAAGTTCAGCCAGCTTGAATTTAATGATTTCTTTTTTGTTAAATTTGAGTTGTAAAAATATAGAATTTCAGCCATTTCCCCCCAACATAATTGATTCAGCTCAGCTCAAATATCCCATAAACTGACACTCATTTTATTTAAGTTTGAGCAACGTATACATTACAATTTTATTAAGCTGTCAATCGTTCTACAAACAGGCCTATATGCAAACAATTACAAAAAAACTTTTTTAAATTGAAGAATGTAATGTGGTGTTCCAACACAATATTACGTTTTAAACCAACAGGGCTCGAAATTGCGACCATCTTGGTCGCATATGCTCCCAAAATTATGCCTTTGCGATCTCAAAATAGAATCACTCGCATGTTTGCGACTGCAAATAAATGCTCCGGTCCACCTTAAAAGAAAACCTTCTCGTGCTACCTTAAAAACGCTTGTGTCATTGTTTTCACAAACGCTGCCTGTCAGCAACAGCAAACTTTCTGTTCCAAAATGGTTCAAGAGCTTATAGTACAGTACGATCTGTTCTCTCTTTTAGCTCAGCGCCGCTGTCATTCCTCCCGGTCACACGCGCTGCCTGGGACAACCTGTACCAGCCCAGCCCGTGTTCTCTGGGTGTGCCTGTGCAACACTCTCATTCCTCTGCCCGCTTTCATTTAATGAGCCGATGTATTTACGCAACTGTAGTCTCTTTATGAGAAAACGAGGAATATATATCATTCATAAACTCATTGGGACTGGGAACTATCTCTCAAATGACGCGCGAATCGATGTCGGGCGGAGAAGCAGCGCAAACTTCAATCCAACCCGCCTGTCACCTCGTGCAGCGCTGAAAGCGAATCATCGCCGCTCTCGCTAAATACAAAACGTAAAGTCACAAACGCAATGTTTAACACATCTTCAAAGATTCTGGCAAAGGCACAAAATCTGGTGTCCCATTTATAATGTTAACATTTAGCCTAATGCATCTAAAATGCAAAAGAAGGCTGGAAGTGGCATGTGATATGTTTAAATTCCCTTCATCCCTGTTAAAAGCTTCTGTTTTTTTTTGGTTGTGCTCCTAAGTTTTTGACTGTGCTCCTAAATTTCAGAATTAGGAGCAAGAAAAAAGTTAATTTCGAGCCCTGAACCAAGAACAAGTCCAACTTTTGCATTTGACATTGATTTTAGAAAAGTGGTTCCAAAACTATGGTTATACCCCACGATCAATGATTCAGGGGTATGTGAAGAAACTAAGACAAAGATCTTCACTTGTTTGGGGCAGCAGAGGTTGACTACATGAGTAAAGTGCAGGACCAAACATCAGAGGCTTCCAGGACTGCAGTCGCTTCAGTGACGAGTGGAGCTTTAGTAGTTGGTTCTCTCTGCAGTTTTCATGGGTCTTCATGGTTTTCTGCGTTGCACTTTCTGTGGCACCGTTCCTGCCGTCGTCCTGTGTATTCAAATTGTTGTTTTAGTTCATTGAATAAACTTTCTAAATTCAAAAACATAACCTTCAGCATTATGTACAGAGTGTGAAGTCACCGAAAACAATTCAGACTTGACACTCATTTGGTATTTGGCTCTGTTGCAGTGATGGACGCTATCTACCATGCTGTTGCTACATAATGGACATCACATGCATAACCTCTATTACACTGTAAATTCCTAAATAAATTGCTTATATAACATTATTTTGAATATTGTAAACACCTTCAGACCCTTTCATAAGACAGTAATTGAACCAGTTCACTTGTGCTGAACAATAAACCGTGTGACCATTTTTGTTTCATGTGTATCGGTCCAGCCATTACAGAGATAATCGAAGTCCAGGATTCAGCATTTGATGGTTACCATAGTAACACAATAGAATTCTTACCTGTTCACAAACTCAGTTTTACACCGTTTTATTGTTGTGATGTCATTTGAACCTATAGGCCTACCCCAAAAAACTGTCACAAAGTTGAACAATAATCAAAATGATGTGCTTGGTCTTGGTTTGCTAAAGCACTTCCTGTCAAAAGGTGAATATTAGGTTTGTGGATCCAGTCACTAATAAATAATCATCAGGGTCATTTGGAGATTTTCAATAAGTGTCTCTCCCATAGAATTATATAGGCTCCTACCCTCCATCTGAAATAATGACATCACATTATAGAATGTCATGAACATAACACGGTGGTTCTCAACCTTTTTAGTTTAAATTGTGACCCCAAGCTTCTCTGCAGCATTATTGGTATGTGACACTCAGTACAGAATGTTGAAGGTTCTATTTAGAATGAAAATAACGACTTTTCATAATATAGTGCCAATACAGGTATTGGAACAATCTAATAAGAGCCATGAAATTGGCTCTTTCATACTGGTGTAAACAGTGTAGGGATAGAAACTTACCAACTGCTCCAAGATGATCCTCCTCCTCTGAGCTGGATCATGACGGCCTGAATGGCAAACTCCCACCGTCCCCTGATGGACTTATTCTAATCTGCATGGAGAATATAAAGTTAATTACAAAATAATAATAATGATAATAATAATTGTAGCAAAAAATGTGTACATTATTTTAACAAACCCAAACAATGAAATGACTAAATCTAACTTAAATCTTACCTGATGTATCTTGTCTGTCTTGTCCACCTTTGGCCAACATCATCGTCAGGATTGTTGGAGAACATTTGTCAAGTTTTTCCATAAACATCGTCTTGAAATTAACGTTGTAATTCTCTAAATAAAACACAGAAATTAGTCATAATGAAGGAAATACAAACTAAAATCAATAATAATACCTGGCATGGAAGAAACAGTGCAGGTCATCTTTCTGTGAGGTCAACGATCGGTGTCTTGAGTTACTTCTTGCCTTCGTAGAGAGAATGTTCTCTGCGTCTGGGTGTTGTTTCTTTTATTCTTTTTTTTTTACTTCCTCTAGAAGCTCCACACTTAGAACACAAAGAGGAAGAAATTTGCTGTAAGAATTAAATTAAGTCTGGTAACCTTGGAGAAAAATAAAAATACTTGGCTAAATGACTACTTTAAAATGAATGTTAAATGTGTATTTTAACCAACAGTGTATTGTACACACATAAATGGACATATATAAAACTCATGCAGACAATTTAGTAAAGCCAAACTGTCTCCAAAATCAAGAATCAAAGACAAAAACAAACAAAAAACGGATAATGTGTGCTATTGCACACCAAATTCAAAACTCTGTACAGGTAATGTACTAAATATCAAAGTAAACAAAAAAGTACTCACCCATTAATCCAAAAATAAGGGTCTGCTGGTGAAAAACATAAGTTCAGCTATCGTTCATTTGAATCTTTCATGGCCCCTCCCCTTCCTTCTTCTGCTGCCCCTGTAGGCACTGGCCGTTTCTCAATCTGTGTACTTGTGCGGACTTGTGTGCTCGTGGACTCGTGAAACGTCATCACGCGCGGCCCAAGTCCTGTTCCAAAGTTCGCTTCTCAGCAAGTCCGCTGGAAATCCCGGATGAGAACTTGCTCCGCCCGTTTTACCGAGGATGCATCAGAGGAGACTTGTGCGTTCTCCGCCAGCTATATTTCCCACAATCCGTTTCACTTTGAGCACGTGGATCACCGCGAGCCTCCGCCTGCGGCGGCCTCTCGTCTGCGCGCACCGAGCCGCGCTCCAGCTGAACAACAGCTGATCGTGCGCATGTAAATAAATGCGGAGATGTGACCGGTTTAAGAGTCTTTAGAAGTGTCTCCAGCTCAAGATGGTTTTCTGAGCAGAAGTGTTAAAACAACTTGGTCATGCTTTCATTTTCTCATAATGATCATCAATATTAAGTCGTATCGTCATGAACAGGTTATTGAGGACAAATGCATTTTATGTTTACATTGTATTATTAAGGGGCACTGTAGACAAATCTTTATGTGGGAACTTCCCATACAGTTTCATATTTTAAAGTTTAAATTGTTTGTTCGGTTTTTTTCAGAATAATTTGCAACCCCCAAACAAATTAATAAATAATATGTGACCTATTTTTTTTAATTATTGTTTCAGTTTGCACATCAGATATGTTTAATTACTTTACACATAATGCCTTATCTATGTAGGCTATAATTGTATAAATAATGTGAAATTGACTAAAATGTAAAATGTTATTTTTGTTTACAGCAAAAGTTTGTAATTGATGTCTTTAAAACATCTTTCCACTTCCTGCAGTGTCTCACCCTTTTAATTTCATATGAGGCTGTTTAATGTTATAAAAGCTCACAGCCCCAGGTTCATGAGCTACTTCCTGAGGACGGTCCAATTCGACCTTGAGGACGGTCGAATTGGGCGTAGCAGCTCGGAAAAGATGGCTGCCACGAGCGTTTGGCGTGCGTGCTGAAACCACCATGTGCAGAACCCTAGCTAAATAGCCAGTTAATTTCTTTTTAACCCACAAGGATGACACGCGACAACACTCTTTATGAACTTTTCGAGAACTTTGAATTGGAACAGGACTTGGGCCGCGCGTGATGACGTTTCACGAGTCCACGAGCACACAAGTCCGCACAAGTACACAGATTGAGAAACAGCCGGGATTGAGAATCGGCCACTGATTCAGCTGATGGTTCGTAGTGCTGCCCCCTGCTGCATATTTCTGAACTCAATTTTTTGAAAACACTTGTAAGCGAATTGTTCTGATAAACGACACATATTTAAGATGAGACACGTTTGAATAATATGAGCCAGTGCAACTTAGTTTGTTTATTCTTCAATTTGATATAGTTAAGAGCACAAAGGATTTGTATATTTTTAAGTTCAAAAAGCATTTAATTTTAAGCTTCATCAGCTGGCCCCATGAATCTTTTCTTTCAGTGTATAAACAACACATTGGCTACAGTCCTGTCAGGCTCATTATTGTTCATTTATTGAATTTATCCTCAATAGTATTTTCCCAATCAAAACATATTATTATTTTGGAGCTTTTGTTTATGGACTCCGGCAATACACTCCCTCTTGGCCCCTAGGGAAATTTATTTGGAGAACCCTGCTAATGGTAGAAGTTAACGAGTATAACAAGTTGAATAACCTAAATAACGATGCACACACATGCACGTCATTGACTTGATATGGCTAAATATTTACAGAAAATAATAGTCCTACTAAATACCAGTATCAAAATGCACAATTTAGTGTAATGTACAATAGGATAAAGTTGCAGAATAAGTTCGACTTATTGTTGGTGCGGCCCTCTGACTCAATTCAGGCTTCTTATGTGGCCCCTTATGAAAATTAATTGCCCACCCTTGGTCTTGGGCTTAACTATCCTGAACAAAAGGAAGGTTTTATATTCATCCATTGCCTGAGGACTTGAATGGCTGGAGCTATAATCCTAGTCAATACTGAAAAGGACATTGTTTTTAAGGATTTTCAGTTCACAATCCAAAACAAATAGGTCTGAAGAAAATTACAGTCTACATCAGATCATTTTCATTCACAATCAATCAAACAGTGGAGGCTCGCTTGACCAGAAGCGAGGCAGCTGAATTTGTTTGGTAAATGGTCACCCATTGTAATAATATTTGTAAATATGTGAATAAAGTTATAATAAAATCATAATTATGTGAATGATGCAACAGCCAAGTATTTGAATTTATCTTCAAGGTTAGCATATGTCTCACAATGTTCCAGTAGTATCTAAGAAGATACTGTTTGGTATCAAAAGTACGTGAGAAAGCAGCCTGGTATCAGGTTGACCATGTGTAGTAAGACAACGGAGTGAACTGGACGAACGTAAATCGAGGTTGGCCCCGGACTGTCTAGGTCAGACTGGGTATTATTGACGTCAGGTGTCCTTGTACAGGCCGGGCCTTCCTTGATTTGATAAGTATAGTGTGATTCATGTTTTAAGATATGATGTGATACATGTGTTTGAGAGGTGACGAGCAAATATCTGTAAACTCCACCTCCCTATGTGTGATATGCTGTGGAAAAACCAAATAAAAGGCTGTACCAAAAAACAACTCGTTGAGAATGGGTGCAGGAGAACCACTCTGCGTAGCTGTGGTGAACTGCTATTCTTCTCCCTTGCAAGCCAACCAAAGTATTGATCTCTGTGTCGTTTTCTTCTAGTTGAAGCGTTCTCCAGAATTGGAAAACAAAGGTATTAACCCTAATTTTCTGACATACAGATGGTCCTTCGAGCCGCTTGACAGCTGATCTTCGTGGAGGGTGAACTGCGATTGGCGAAGTCTGTACAGCAACGAGAGAAAGCCCACTTTCCCGTGGCCGTCCATCACACCTCATTCTCCGCGGAGACGGTTCGTCATCCGAGCCAGAGGGGAACGAGCGACAACAAACAGAGGTCAGATAACTTTGTGTGACAGAGTGAGACATATAGCGCTTATATGCATTTTTGGTTTAGTACGAGCGTTCAGGCTCAAGACAGAGTAGTCAAGACAGACGAACTGAACGAAACGTACGACCAGGCTCAAGACAGAGCAGTCAAGACAGACAAACAGAATGAAAGGTATGATTGAAATGAATGTGAATTAACGACGTGCTGTTTTTAAAAGTGTGTGAGCACCGTTAATTCTATTAGGGTCAAAAGGCGTTAATCTGAGGAATCTAAAATCTGTCAACGGGTGTGAACCTTGAACACCGAGCCAATGTCCGGTGGTAACCAACAGGGGGACCACTAGAAGCTTGACATTGGGTCCGTTGGCAGAGCACTTAGCATTTTCCCAGACGACCAGACCACATAATGGCTAACCATGAGGTTAGCCATTAATCAGTAAAACCAGGTGATAACAGAGGAGAAGAGGCAGATAGGCGAGCAGCAGAAGAGGAGAGATAGCGCAGGGAAAGGGAACAAAGGGAAGAGCAACAAAAAGAACAGAGGGAGAGAGAGAGAAAAGAGAACTAAAAAACAGGAGGAGAGACAGAGAGAGAAGGAAGATAGGCAGAGAAGGTGGAGAAAGATAAAGAAAAGAACAAGGCAGCAGCAGAAACATATGTCATAGTTTCCTCAGAAGCCCTGTCTCAGAGAAGTTACGACAAAAAAGGGAAGCACAAAGGGAAAGGGAAAAAGGACAAAAAAGGAAGAGGAAGGAAAGGAAGTGACGAGGAAGATCCACAGAAAGTTGAGGACTGGAAAGAGGGAAAGTGTTTTGTTTGCCACAAGAAGGGACATCTAGCCAGGAACTGCTATAAGCGCAAGGCTAAAGTAGACAGCGAAGATGAAGAAGACAGTGAGGGACAGGCATGACTAGAAGGAAAATGTGAAGAAAATTGCTGTAAGAACTGCAAAAGCAAAAAGGGACAGTGTGCATCAGCAGTAGATGTTATCACAGATGAAAAAGAAGAAGCAGACACAGGGAAAGAAATGTTTTTGAATCTAGAGTTAGTTAATAACAAACAAAGGCCAGAGGTAACCCTTCTAGTAAATAGCGTCCCACTCATATTCCTAGTAGACTCAGGAGCAGAAAGAACAGTTTTACGAGATGTCACAGTGACATCAAAAGCTCAAATCTTATCAGAATGATTCAAGATTTGCGTGCAGTAAACGAGGCTGTCCAACAGAGGTCACCAAATGTCCCAAATCCACATACGTTGCTCAACAGTATCAGACCAACAGCGAAATACTTCACTGTGATAGATTTCGTCAATGCCTTCTATTCAATTCCATTGTCAAAAGAGGCACAAACATGGTTCGGATTCACATTTGAAGGAGAAAAACTCTCTTTTTCGCGCTTAACGCAAGGTTTTTGCAAATCCCCAACGATATTCGCACAACAAATGTCAAATTGTCTTGCGCAACACCAACCGTCTGTACATTCACAGATCCTGTCCTGTGTCGATGATTTATTGGTGGCCAGTGATACAAAAGAAGCATGTATTGCGGACACATTGGCTCTACTGAATCATCTGCACAAAACAGGGAACAAAGTAAGCAAAGACAAGCTCCAACTTTGGAAACCCCAAGTGAAATATCTAGGCCACACCCTTAGTGCAGATGGCCGGACGGTTGATGATGCTCGAAAAGAAGCAATCAAAGCGGCTCCAAAGCCCACAACTAAAAAGCAAATGATGTCCTTTCTGGGCTTGAGCAATTATTGTCGCATGTGGATTCTGGGATATGCAGAGATCGTAAAACCCCTCCAGGACATGATGTTCAAACAAAAGTTAGCCATGACCGATAAGTTAACAATGGAGTTTAAGAGGTTTCAAAACTACTACAGGGAAGCCCGTAACCCATAGGGGATTACTTAAGAAGCTATTAGAGAATGTACATTTACCGTCAAAATTAGCCATTTGTAAATGTGAAGCACACAAGAAAGGAATAGATCCCATAACAACGGGAAACAATTTAGCTGACGACATAGCTAAAAAAGCAGCAACTGGAATAATTGTCGTGTACATAGAAAACAAGAAGACATTGACCCATTAGACATTTTGAAACAACACCAAATGACGCACCACGATCAGAAAAACAGTGTGGATCACAAAAGGCGCACTTTTAAAAGACAATGTATATAGAGCCCCCGATGGTAAACCCTGGTTACCAAAATCACTTTTCAAATGGGCTGCTGAATTGAGCCATGGGGCATGCCATGTCTCAACAGGAGGGATGGTGGCACTAGTAGAACAACATTACCACACCTATGGCTTCAATACGTATACAACTCAGCAGGGACGATAAAGAACAAGCTAGCAAAGCTGTAAAAGAAACAGGAAGACCGTGGCCAGAATGCATAGACTTAGTGAAGTTAAATATGCACATGATGCCTGCAGAAGGACAGACACTTTCACCATTTGAGATCATCCATGGCAGACCACTCAGACTCCCTGGACTAGCTGACATACAAGAAAAAGACGACAAAATACCAAAGGACTTATCATGGCATATGAAACAGACAATGTTAACAAGAGAACTGTACAAAACACATGAACTGCCGAAAGATTCTACTGTATCCACACAGCCGGTGCATGTCGGAGACCTGGTGTTCATCAAAGCTGTGAAGAGGCCCAAGTGGAACAGTCCGAGGTGGGAGGGGCCATATCGAGTACTGCTGGCCACACCAACAGCTGTAAAAGTGGAGGGACGAACCACGTGGGTGCACCTATCTCATTGCAAGCTGCGGGAACTGCCAGACCTGAACCTCACCGAACCCTCTACACCGAGTGAGTAGACCCGCAGAGACTCAGGACTTCCAGACCTCCCAGACGCAGGACTTCTCTTGTAAGCAGAGACAACAACAGAGTACAACGGTGCGCAAAGTACCAGTACTCTGCGACAACAGAGTACAACGGTGCACAAAGTACCATTACTCTGCGACAACAGAGTACAACGGTGCGCAAAGTACCATTACTCTGCGACACTGAGTGGCAACTCCAGACCGATCATCATGACTACCAACATGATTGCCATCTACCTGGTGATCATCGTGGCATGGACACAAGGAGCAGACGGCACGAGCGAGAAGGAACAGGTCGTATGGTCAGATCCATGTTCTAGACAATGTAAATGTATATCACTGCTTCGATTTTGCATACCAGTGAACAAGACTTACACCTTCCAGGTGCCCTACAACAGTTAGTGCGTAAGGAGTCAAGATATCAGATCAAGCAGATGTTAAAAACGATATAGTGTATGTTATGCCGGGGCAAATAGATAACTCATGGGGAATGAGGTGGTAAACTCAGGAGAGCAGTGGGTACCCAAGGCTACGACAGAGCAGGCCAAGAAGTGGCGGCAGGTTAATCCTCATACAGACACCAACACACTTATCAGTGACAGTAAACATGAAAAACCAGCCGAACCTTACAGAGTGCAGCCTATTTAGACTCTATTGGTACACCACCGGTAAAGACCCATATTGTGACATAATCCTCTGCTCTGTGGCAGTAACACACGAACAAACAGTTGTCAGCGCATTAGGAGCAAGAGCTAAACAACAAGGCCTGACTGTAATAGACACGGACAAAATGGACCCATCTGACTTTATGCATATAGCAACAGGAGTGAATGCGACTACCAATGCATGGGTACGACAGGCAGTGGGAGTAGCTGCAACATTAAAGCGTGACTGTGTGGTATGTATGACAGCAAGGCCACAACTATTATTGGTAAATGCATTACCTGTAAATGAGTCTTGTGCACACATCTTAGCGAATAAAACAGGTAACAGGAGATTGTGCACTGCGTACCAAGCCGCTTTTCCAAAATTGCCCACC
Source organism: Neogobius melanostomus (assembly GCA_007210695.1). Taxonomy (NCBI): domain Eukaryota; kingdom Metazoa; phylum Chordata; class Actinopteri; order Gobiiformes; family Gobiidae; genus Neogobius; species Neogobius melanostomus. The sequence goes on along the minus strand of VHKM01000073.1, from coordinate 1,147,071 downwards.
AAAACACAGCCACCTGTCTTCACAGTGCCAACAGACACCATCTTTACCTGCTACCACATCACCACGTGCCAACCTAATACTAAATGCACAGACGTTGGAAGGGTGCTAGTACCCTGTGTAACAAAACTATAGAATTAAAAGGGAATGGCATGCTGACTACACAACGACAAGATGTATGGTGGTGGTGTGGAGGTAACATATTACGAGGTCACATGGAAGCCAGCGGTACGGGGAGCTGTGCCTATGTTTCCCTAATATGGCCTGCCACGGTTGTTACGGCCCCGCCGAGGCGGGGCGCCAGGGGGAGGCGTGAAATAGCGTCTCCACCTGTGGTCCTGTTGCCGGTGGCGCCTGACACCACATACCTGGATGCTATTGGCGTCCCAAGGGGGGTCCCTGATGAGTATAAATTGGTAGATCAATATCCACAGTGTTCGAGAACCTCCCACTGATATCAGCAGTATTCCCTGTAACTCCAAACAAAAATATTGATAGAATAAATTATCTGCATTTCCAGATGCAGCGTCTGACCAATCTTACCCATAACTTAGGACAAAGTTTAGGGAGTCAACTACACCACACGTCCTTAATGGCGTGGCAAACTAGAATGGCAGTGGACATGTTGTTGGCGGAAAGAGGGGGTGTCTGTTCAATGTTTGGGGACCAGTGTTGCACGTTCATCCCCAACAACACAGCAGCAGATGGGCCATAACGCACACATTGACACAACTGAAGACAATGGCAAACACACTGAAGGAACACTCAGGGGTACACAGCATGATACAAGACTGGTTCAACCGTCTCTTTGGAAGATGGAGTAGCTTGGTAGTACCTTTCTAACCACTCTGATAGTAGTGATAGCCTGTTTTGTATTCTGTGGTTGTTGTTGTATACCACTGTGTAGAACTACCATTGAACGTACGGTTGAGAGAGCAGTCTCGAGTAGTTTACCACCACATACGCCTAATACCAGCAGAAATGAGGACACTGAAACTGGCAATTACTATAGCGCCTAAATATTACCACTCTGGGTGTAAAAGCATTAGTTTAAAAATATGACGGGTATGCTGAAATCTGTGAGGAATGGTATATCTGGATGTGAGAAAATTTGCTAATGTTTCGATAAACAGGAGAGAAATGTAATAATATTTGTAAATATGTGAATAAAGTTATAATAAAATCATAATTATGTGAATGATGCAACAGCCAAGTATTTGAATTTATCTTCAAGGTTAGCATATGTCTCACAATGTTCCAGTAGTATCTAAGAAGATACTGTTTGGTATCAAAAGTACGTGAGAAAGCAGCCTGGTATCAGGTTGACCATGTGTAGTAAGACAACGGAGTGAACTGGACGAACGTAAATCGAGGTTGGCCCCGGACTGTCTAGGTCAGACTGGGTATTATTGACGTCAGGTGTCCTTGTACAGGCCGGGCCTTCCTTGATTTGATAAGTATAGTGTGATTCATGTTTTAAGATATGATGTGATACATGTGTTTGAGAGGTGACGAGCAAATATCTGTAAACTCCACCTCCCTATGTGTGATATGCTGTGGAAAAACCAAATAAAAGGCTGTACCAAAAAACAACTCGTTGAGAATGGGTGCAGGAGAACCACTCTGCGTAGCTGTGGTGAACTGCTATTCTTCTCCCTTGCAAGCCAACCAAAGTATTGATCTCTGTGTCGTTTTCTTCTAGTTGAAGCGTTCTCCAGAATTGGAAAACAAAGGTATTAACCCTAATTTTCTGACACCCATTCACACTGTCATTCATACACCAATGTACACAGACACTGGAGGCAAAGAGGGTGAAGTATTTGCCCAAGGATAAAACGACAGTGTGCATCATCAGGAGCTGGGATTCAAACTCCCGACCCTCCGATCACGAGACGACCCGCTCTACCACCTGCGCCGCCGTATCTGCTTCATACCTTTGAAAATATGGGACATTTTCTGGTGCCCACTGCGAGCCGACCCACCAGCCCAACCAAGCTCCAAGACAGGTGAAAATACGGTAGTTTCCCAGCCAACACGGGAGACTTGACAGCTATGCAACCTGGCGACAACTGCCACTCAGGCTTCTGCAGGTGGCAGTTCCCGCGAGGCTAGAGACAGAGTTTAGTTCGGAGGGGCAGAGGAGTGTTTTTTTGTTGTTGTAAATATTTTTAATAATACAGGAAATTTACGGGATAAAACTAATACAGGAGTAAAATACGGTAGTTTGCCGGCTAAAACAGGACACTTGACAGCTATGGTAAACAAAGTGTTTATTTATAATTACATGTAAGCTAAATTATCAATATAGCCTAGTCGGGTGCTCATGGTGAAAGTGCGCAGCCGGTGTATCCAAGACTGAGTGCCCACAGGGTGTTATTTTATGTGGGGGGGAGGAACTTGATGGTTTCCTTTAAAAAAAGGAAGTAAAAAAGTAAAAAAATTACTCACATTCTGTCCTCACTTTGCAATTTTACAGACTATCACTTTAAATCAGTAGATTTTCTTTCAAAGGTAATTGGTTCAGATTGAACCTGGAGACAGTTGCAGCACGTCAACGTTTGAAAACATAGGATCAGATTAATGGATCAACTTGAATTAAATTACTATTTTTGATATTAGGACAATTTCTGTTGAAGCCTGTTTGTATGCAGAAAGAGAAACATAGCAGGTCTAAAAAGTTTCCCCTTGGTGAAATATTTGCAGTTAATAGATTTGCCTGCATACACGGTGTGCCATCGCCTCCAAGGAGCTGTTCAATCTCTATGCCTCTGCAGGCCTGTGGAGACCAATAATAGAACTCCAGATATGGCTGTATATTTCCGTGAGTGAGTTTAAGATAAATGGAAGTTGTTATTGGAAGAAATCATTTCATCTCCCTTGTTGCATACAGCGGTGCAGATGTGTATTGGTGCTTTAAAGTTGGCAGTCATAAAAGTAACCCACAATGTTGCGAGTACCAAAAAATGGATGAAGCAGAAGGGAGTGGAACAATCCGCACGCTGGGTTTGCTCGCTACAAACTTTGTGCAGCTTTTTTCGTTAAAAAAAATATGTTTTTGGCCTTTGGCTTTATGGGGTGGAACTGCTGAGGAGTGACCGGAAATCATATAGGAACGAGCAGAGAGGGACAATTGGTAGTCTGGACCCAATCTCACACTGCTAAGAAAAGTGGCTCCAGTATGTGCTGCATGCGCTACTGAATTAAACTACATGCAACACGGTTTTAATTGTTTTGTTTTTTTACACGAGAATATGCAATCGCTTTAACTTTTCTTAAAGGTTATCCTTGGGTACAGACCGTTCTTGATACTTTTTGTTTTCCTTGTCTTTTTTGACACATTGAGAAAGTTCTCTCCTGCCCTCACTAAAAGGAGAGAGGACATTTAATTTCAAGAGCTCTAATGTGTATTTCTCTTTGTCCTGCTGAGATAAGGATTGACCGAGTGACTTCTCCCATCTATGGCTTGGTGCGCAGTGTTCCACATTATCTGGGCTTGAACTTAAACAATCCGCTCCAATATCAGCACTTCGGTCTCAGTCCAAATATGTAGATGAAACAGATCTATCTCATCACGTTGACAAGGCCTCATTTTACAAGTTCAAGTCAAGTCCAAGTTCTAAAATTGAAGTCTTTATCTAAAACAAATGCAATCAGATATTTTTTGAATCATTTTTTTCAACATTTTCATTGTGTTGTTGACACTTTTTTTTTTCATGTTTTGTTAATGAAATATTTATTTCAGAGGAGAATCATCAAGTCTTCCCAAATCGCAGGGTGCAACCTCAAGTCATTGGTGCTAAGTTCATAAAGTTCAGGTGGAGTCCCTTAGTTTATTTTTTAGTCAAGTCTCCAAGTTATCAAACAGTGGCTTAAGTCTGACTTCAATCCAACTCCCATCTCCACACCTCATGGGTTTTAGTAATGAGGATAATTTCATTTTGATAAACTGCCATGTGGTTAAAAACTGAGATCATGAATCTTCCTCCAATATTATGGAGCAGGTTCCACTGTGAGTTTGCCTTTTAGGGAGCTGTCGCAGCAGTAGTTCCCAAACTGTGGTACTGATGTTACCTGAGCTACTCTAGGCCCATACAAAGCCCAAAGTGGGGCCCCCAGAGAGTGACCTACTTATGCGCCTGTATGATTAATACTAACTCGCTCCCATTCATTCTCAATGGTAAATATGGATGCAGTACACTTTTTGGCCACCAGTGTCAAATTGGGGGCGCTGTTTCACTCCTTTCGCAAAGTTAAGGAAACACTGTTGTGGTGTCTTGGTGTTTATCACTGAGTTTTGTAGCATCAACTTTCACAGTTTTCCATCTTTTATTGCAAAGGTTGTTGACATCAGCAAAGATGTGTATTAAAAATTGACTGAAGACTTTATGCTGAACTGACACTTTAAAGGGCTGTGTGGAGTTTAGCAGTTTTGTACTCGCAATTGCCCCCTCAGGCCAAACGCGTAACTGCAGCCTCGATGATAAGCTCGTGCATGAGGCGCTCAGGCTTTACGAGCACCAGAAATAACAGTCCCGTCCTGGTCTGCAGGCGTGACTTCAACTTAGGTAAGAAACGTTACTGTTTTGTAAGATATTTAGATCAAATCAGTTTGAGTGAATATTTCCAAGATAAAATACTTGAGCAAATGCATAGCAAAGTGAATCGAGTGAAGAAGCCAAGTAATACATATAAGAGGAGATAGAATTGTAAAATTGGCTGCTGGCCAATTGATTTAATTTTCCATGAGAGCGGCTTTGGTACGCACGGGGTCTATACTTTTTTTTTCTTTTTTGCTTATGAATGCCTGAAAGCTGACGCGCTCCCGGGATGGCACAGGCCCGGGGAACTACAGTATATTGTGAGAGTGGACCTTTTAAGTGTAGCCTGTAAGGCTACTGCATTTGTCATTTCTGATGAATGAATATGCACAGGGAACTATGTTATGTATCCTGATTGACTTTATGATCAGTTAAATCTATTTTGCACACGTACAGAAATGAGCTTGAAATTAACAGGACTGGCGTGTCTCCCCTCGCGCTCTTTCTCCCTCTGTGCAGAGAAAATAGGAGACTTTGAGCTCCACAAAAGCGTTATCTGGATCACAAGCAGCAAAAAGCTGCTTATTTTACGTCAAAAAACCCACTGTAAAGATGATAGAATGAATCGTGGCTGAACTATGCGCGCATGGCGGTAATGAGTGGCGGCAACCGCCCCAACCCGGTCTGCAATCAAAGGAGAATTTTATGACCGGACCCCGATCCGCGGGCACCTGCGGGGACCGCGGAGGATCCTGTAACCCGCGCAAACCGTGCGTTAGTGCCCCCAGCCATGTGTGACACCCTGCACGTTTTACAACTGTTTACGACAGTTTGACAAACAGGATGAGGAACCTTTACCACAGTTCTGATTCGGTTCTGAGAAGTGCCAGCAGTGCGCATACATGTGCATGCTGTAACAATTCCAGCTCTGGCCCTCAAAAAGAATGACACCTGTCGCCCTGGTCCCACTACGCTGGAGTTAAAGTTTGATCATCAAGAGTTTTCCAAAACGGCCCAACTCCCTGAGCAACACGCGCTATAGGGTCGCCTCCCTACTTAAGTCATCTGCACAGGCCATTTGAAGTCTCATCTCCTGTCTCCCTCACTGAATATAATCCAAAACTATACAGAGGAACACGTAACATAGGCCTATGCGTCTCATATATAAATATCTGCCTCGGAGTAGGCTATAGGCTGGATCATTACGCATTGAATTGGGCTGTGCGCGCTTATATTCAGCCCAAAAACACACAGGCACGGACGCCCTGCACACAGCGGCATCAACTTCACCCTCCGCTCACACACACTGAGCTACTACTAGACAGAACACATCTTACAACACTGGGTTTCAAGTTCAACGACATGAAATGTATGTGCTTTTTATGCAATAAAGTGATTGAGTAACTATGCCCCCTTCTGTTTTTTTGAAAATCGCACCCATGTAGAGGATGTAGAGGCATACGCGGTGAAAAGGCCAGGGCTCATTCTACTCACCAGGGCATTGCTGGAGCATGCCCTGGTTTTAAACTCCCTTTAAAAATGATCGAATATGGCATTTTCTTTGAGTTAACAAATGCATGAGGTAAAGTCACTGTAGGTACTGTAGATGTAGGTGTTGTTGTTTACATTTTGCACTATATTGCTGCAATTGTTGATTTTGTTCTACTAAAACTAGGCTTTTGCCATAGTTAACGTTTCTTTTAATGTAGTATGTTATTTGCATATAGAATCAAATGCAAATGTATAGGCTACTAAAAAATAATGTAAGTAACTAGTATTATTTGCAGTTATATGTGTTTCACGCTTGAAATCGCCGTGTTTGGCCCGTGACCCACAGGCACTTTTTCATTTTGGCCCTCTGAGACAAAAAGTTTGGGCACCCCTGACTTAGACCCTACTGTATATTGAACAGCCTGAAACAAAGCACATTTACCTCCATTTACGCCCATTACGACATGTAATGTATCAGATGTTTACACTTGACTACGCTGATATTTAACCCAAATAATCTAATGTAATTACACGTGTGTTCCAAAGTCCACAACCAGCAGATGTTTCATCTGTAATTAACTTCCTCTGTCTCTCGTTAACTGGTGTCTGAAATTGTTTGTTCACTTGACTCCTGTTGGCCTATCACAGTGACACAGACACAGTGCATGATGGGAAATGCCCTGGACAAGCAGATACAGAGGAGGACTAATGTAAGCGGAATGAGGTTGGTGCTTCAGTGGCGGTTTGAAACAACAGTAGAAATAACAGTAGACAAGCAGCAGGAACTTATACACCTAGTATGGATGGATGCGGAAAGAGGAAACAGTATGAGTGCTCATAGTCAAAGCAGCTATTGAGTAAGTAGATTCAGTCAGAGTACTGCATATGACTGATCGACTCGCCCTATGGACAGAGGCACAGGGCACTGAGGTGCAGGAGGGCTCACTGCAGAAAAGGTCTGATGCTTTCAGTCATGTTCTTCAAGAACAGAGCACACAAGAACAAACTTAATGCTATACCCATGAAGCAATTTCATAAAGTACCTCTCAGGCTTTTAGGCTGTTTTGAGTGTCTAAGGTCACAATCTCTGAAGAAGAAAATGTCAGTAATGGACTTTAACAAGATTTATCTCTTCCCAAGAGTTACAGTCCAGAGACACATGCCACTCAAATTATTCATATAGCATGGAGTCAAGTTACTTGTTAGCGTTGAACTGATATGCAGGCCAGAAGTTTGTCTAATTTCTAATTTGTTGCACATAATTATGCTTTGTTTGGCATGGATGTATAGGGCAATACCCATTTCAAGAAAACAAACTGCTGAATGCTTTTACGTAAATAGTGAAACAGTGAATGGTAATTTGATTAATGGCCAAATGCAGAGCTGCCAGTTCATATTTTCTTTCCTCAAATGTCTATATTTCCTTTGCTATAGTGGTCCAGGAAAAGGACAACAATTCTGATATTTATCCAAGTATAATGTTAAACATTTTTAAAAAGCATCCAAGGAACAAAAACATATCTCATTCCTTAATCAGCAATGTGCACACATGGATACATTTGAAGTAATTTGTTAATTTTCCATTAGCCAGATAATAAATATAACCATATGCTACTGTGCAACGCTACCTGCTAATTGTGTACAGCATCCGTGCACAGCAGAATAAATATGTTTCGCAGATGGCCAGGGTGCACAAAGAGAAGTATGCGTTTGGCAGAACTCGTAATTGCGCAACAAGCCAAATTGCTTTGGCCTGACTTTCCAATTAAAAACATAACAATCATTTCTGCAAAACATTTAATAATGATTAGTCTGATACTGCTAACTGCAGCAAAGTTTCCACGACTTAATGAACAATAGAGACATGAGACAGAGAAAACGGACAAAGATATAAGAACTTCTAAATGTCTATTGATTTGTTATGTCACCCCTGGCTGTCAGAAGTCTCCATGGAATCTTTTACTCTTAAATGAAATGGGGCTTGACTGACACATCATAAAGCCTTTCAAGGAGAATGTCAAATAAACTTGCTGCTAATGGCAGGTAATATCTATTTTGCCAATTAATCTTAATGTTGACAAGAGCCCTTTAAACCTATTACAGCCTTGGAGGTTATTTGATTTTGGGGAGAACATTGCAGTGTTATGACAACTTGCTATGTGAAAAAGTAACACTCAAGGTTTTGTTGAACAGTTTCTGACACTTTCTGTATAATTAAAGCAATATACTGGCTCACATTTTAACCAATAAATAAAAGAAAACAACAAGTTTTGTGTTTTTTTTTCATAAATGAAGCATATTTAAAGACCTAAAAAAGCATCATCCCTGAATAGTATTTGTATACAGTGCCTTGTGAAAGTACTAATACACCTTGAACTTTTGCACATTTTGTCATGTTTACAACCCTAAACGTAAAGATTTATTTTGAATTTTTTACACAAGTAACAGACAACTGTGAAGTGAAAGCAAAATGATACATGATTCTGTTATCTTTATAACATTCCTAATGACTGCAGAATGTTCACACCTTGCCCTAACCATTAAATAGAGGCCACTATGCGTAATCTACTCTCAGTATAATTACAGCTGTTCTGTGAGGGCCTCAGAGCTATGGTCGGAGTGTATTGGTCACTAAACAACATCATGAAGGTCAAGGAGCACAACAGAGAGGTCAGGGATAAAGTTGTGGAGAAGTTTAAAGCAGCGTTAAATTATACAAAGATTTCCCAAGATTTGAACATCTCACTGTTCAATCCATCATTCGGAAATGGAAAGAGTATAGCACCACTGCGAACTTACCAAGACACGGGCGTCCATCTAAAATAACAGACTGAACAAGGAGAGCACTGGTAAGAAATGCAACCAAGTGCCCAAGATAACTCTGGAGGAGCTGCGACGTACTGCCGCTGAGCTGGGGGAATCTGTACATGGGACAACTATAAGTCGTACTCTACACAAATCTGGCCTTCATGGACGAGTGGCAAGAAGAAAGCCATTATTGAAAGGAGGCCATAAGAAATCCGTTTGAAGTTTGCTAGAAGTCATATGGAGGACACAGCTACCATGTGGAAGAGGTGCTTGGTCAGATGAGACAAAATTGAACTTTTGGCCCATGCAAACTTATGTATGGAGCAAACTAACATGCTCATCGTCCTGAGTGCACATCCCCAGTGTCAAATATGGTGGGGGAGCATCATGCACAGTATGGGGCTGCTTTACCTCAGCGCAGACTGGGAAGATTGTAAGAATAGTTGGGAAGATGGATGGAGCCAAATACAGGGACATTTTGAAGGAAAACCTGCTGGAGTCAGCAAGAGAATTGAGACGGGGCGGAGATTCACCTTCCAGCAGGACAATGACCCTAAACACAAAGCTAAATCTACAATGGAATGGTTTAAAAACAAACATATTAATGTGTTAGAATGGCCCAGTCAAGTTCTGACCTAAATCCTATTGAATATATGTGGAAAGACCTGAAAACTGCTGTTCACAAACGCTCTCCTTCTAATTTGACAGAGCTTGAGTTGTTTTGTAAAGAGGAATGGGCTAAAATGTCAGTCTCTAGATGTGCAAACCTTGTAGTCATACCCCAGAAGACTTGCTGCTGTTATTGTAGCAAAAGGGGTTCCAAAAGTATTAATTCATGCTGTATGAATACTTATGCACACCCCACTTTTCACTTTTCTATTTTTGAAAAATAACAGAATCATGTATCATTTTGCTTTCACTTCACAGTTGTCTGTTACTTGTGTGTGAACTTTCAGTAAAAAATTCAAAATAAAATCTTTACATTTAGGGTTGTAAACATGACAAAATGTGCAAAAGTTGTATAGTTGTGTAGTGCAAGGTGTATTAGTACTTTTGCATGGCACTGTAAAAGATGAATAATGTTTGAGTTGTAGAGACCAATATCAGCTCCCAGTAAGTCTCTAAGGTCACTGAGGTGTCCCAAGAAAGGCAACTATGAATGTGACATGAATACAGATAAGGGACTGTATTTGTTCCAATCATCTGTTGTCATCAGGGATGCTACAAACCCCGTCTCCTTCATCCTCTTTTACAGTATCCATGAATTTCCTCTTTGCTTTCCCTCTAGGCCTCTAGTTGCCATTTTCTAACATCAACCACATCTACAACTCATGGTCCCTCCTCTGCACAGGTTCATAACAAGGCAATCTGGCCTCTCTGCCTGTATCTGCAAAAAACTTAAACATGAATGTTCCCCTAACACATTTGTAGGAGCCTAAATCCTATTTTAGTTTTGTTAAATAGTTTATTATTTTTGCTATAATTTCTTTCTATTTGGTCCTGATTTGTTAATATTAATTAATATGTTTTTGATAAATGGTTATTTTTGGCCAAATCTGGTTAAGTAATGTTAATCATAATTTGGGTATTTTATATTTAGTTTGGTAATGGCTTACTATTATGACGCTGCACACTGTGGTGTATCATGGGGACCGCAGCTCACAGATTGGAGCGAAACAGTTTTTTTAAACTTCTGCTACAGTATGAAATCCCCTGTATTTTTGCCATGTCTTTTTTACTCACTAAAGAGTTTTTAACTGCACTTTTGGTCTCCTTGGATTTTATTATTGACATGGTTTGGATTACTACTTCGGGCATGCTAAGGGCGCAGCGAGTCATGCTGGCTTCATCTAACTTTAGAACCTACAGAATTCATTTTGAACAAAACATACCATTATGAACACTGGAGGTCCATCATCAAGCCGTTTAGGGGGTGGATCTTCCTTTAAACTGTAAAAGGAAACATTTCGAGAGGATTGCTAAAAGGGCTTTTATAAAACATTAAACGTCTGAACATCTACAAATCTGCAGTTCTTGTAGTGTGAATAGGGGAGCAACAGCTGCTCAGGAGGTAAACTAATCATCCTTTAACTGGAAGGTTACCAGTTTTAATACCAAGGAAGGATCACCAATAGGCGGCTCAAGGGCCAAATCAAGGCCATCAACAGGTGTGGTTATGGGCAAAGAGTAACAAGAAGAAGAAGAAGAAGAAGAAACTTTATTTATATAGCACCTTTCACAGATAAAATCACAAAGTGCTTCACAGGGGCACAACAATAACAAAGGTTACAGAGAAATGTATTAAAACAAATTAATTAAAACAATCACAAGGGCCCAAACCAGGGTGGACCCTTAGTCAGGCTGTCACAAATACGCAGCTTTGAAAGAAACTGGTTTCAATAGATTTGAGTTCAAACAAAGTCATATTTTCAATGTAGTTTTTCATGTATGTATTTATTTAGTATCAAATCCAGGGTTGGTTGTAAGGGAAAGGTATGAGACCATTGGTCATAAATAATGACCATGCTCCCAGATTATGTACATCAATTCTATTCAAATGGACATGCAAACTATTGATCTATAAACTAGCATTCCATTATGTCATATGACAAATGTTGGGGGTCAGATGAAAAATATAAATATTTGGAGGTAGCCACCACATCAACCTGTTGGCTCAGACTGGAGCATCATCGGCGATGTAAATAAAGATGATGTAGGTTGGAAAGTACCATACAAAGCTGGAAACTATTGGCATTGTTCAGATGGGAGGGAAGAGCCATTCCCTTAATTAAACGGATCATTTAAACTGGTGACTCACTACGACAGAAAAGATCACAGGAAATTCACCTGCCGCATTTTTATGAAATAAACATGGAACACCAAGTATTAAGAAGCCCAGATGTATCTCAAATGGTGATAAAGTTATGCTAGAAGCCTAGAATGGCTTGATTTTCAGTATATTTCTCTGACTGCACTGTGCAGGTCAAACTCTTGTTAAGCAGCTCCTTGGTTTGGGCCTGAGGCTGCGAGATGGAGAACATGATGCCCAACTTTCCAACCTCAGGGTTTATATATTCCCCACATGTTGCAGCCTCGCATTCTTCAAGCAATCCATCTTACACATCACCATAACATCACCACTGGACACGCTTTCCAAGGGAAGACTTACATATAGCGCTCACGGGTAAAAGCACTTAAGCAGAGATGGCGTTCAATTAAGAGATTTATGGGGGTCGTAATCCATTTCCCATGTGTGTGACCAGCTGACAGATCAGGCAGGAGAGACAAATCAGGTGAATATTAAGCTTATGCAAACAGGAGCCAATGGCCAATATATTTATTCAAGTAAGAGTAACATGACCTTACATTAATTTTACTTGAATAAAAGTAAAAAGACTGAGTAGACAGAAGTGGTTTGATGACAATTTGATCCAAGTATTGAGAAACGTTTGTTTTCATATAGTGATGTAAAAGCAGACCAAAAGAACACAAGATAAAGTGAAAATCCTAATATTCAGATAGAGGATAATTCTTTAGATAAGGGCACACATAAACACAAGTGACGGGCTAAATGAGCCTAGGCAACCAAGACGCACATATTAAGCAGAGAAAGCAACGCCGGAGTAATTAAAGCAGTGCCATTGTGTTATTTTGGTGTCACATTGAGTGAAGCACCAGTTGGGTGGGAGCATCATCATACTCATTTTTTCATTTGGATTGGTCACAATACGCTCTCTTACTGTCACAAGCTCTTTGTATTTCATTAATAGCCAGTATTGTGTTCACATTTAGAGACAAGCTGCTGTAATGCGTTTTTTATACCACCAGAAGCTGCTGTTTATTATAATGCATCACTGTGCCAAGCTGTACAGGCAAAATCAGGGAAAAGTGTCACACACACCTCAAGGTATCATCTGCTAACACAAACTTTACAACATGAGGGCTTTTTCATTTAATTTACTCACATACACGTATAACTTAAATAAAAGTATCTTTCAGAATCAGGTAGATGTATATGGTGAAACTACTCTTGAAATAACTTCTAGAATGATTTTCTCGATACTTGGTCAAATGTTAGTGAAAACCAGGGGTCTCATTTATAAAAGACTGTGTAGTATTTTTGCTCAGAAAGAGCGCACGCTTAATGGCCATGTTTGGCGTACGCCACAGAAAATACGGATTTATAAAACCGTCCGTGCGCAGCTCTCCGTACGGAGCCATTTGTGTTTTAACGATCTCACCTGCGGAGGGAATCTGCACACGCGAACCCAACTCCCGCCAGCAAAATTGTATTTCCCCAAGATGAGAAAGGCCCGTCTCCGACATTAGCGGACAATGAAAGTGAAGCTCCAACTATGACGTCACCTCCACACGACAACAGGGGTCGGCCCATTAGTCCGACGTCTCATTATTCTGAAAATGTCCCATTGAGTAGGGGTTGAAAATAAATTAGGTTCAGGCAAGAGTCCACTGACCTTAAGGTTAGGGCCAATGGTTGGATATGACTCTCTAATCCACAACACAACTGGGTAAATGTCGGACTATTGGCACCTCTGCTCATTGGTACATTTTCGGAATAATGAGCAGTCGGACTAATGGGTTGTCAAACAAATGGCATGGCACCACGACAACGCTACATCTAATCCAAAGTAGAGGGGGAGCTTAAGTTTTGGAAAATGAGAGGACGATAAAAGACATACATGTAGGACGTTTCCCTGTCTTTGTGATGAAGTGTGAGAGTCGGGTGGTTATGCGGGGCGAGGTGAACGCCAGTGGACTGTGTTGTGACATATTAGTCAGAGTTACTATTGTCTAAAGCCAGCCACAGTATGAACAATACACAAGGCCAGGCTCCTCTCGTCTGAAGACAGTCTGAGTTTCTACTAAAGTGCCGGCGTCCTGCATCCCTGACGGGATCTTCTTTTCACACTTAAGACAATAGGCCAAAGACCTGTTCTTGAAACAAAGGGCTTTCTGTCTTGCTCTAAAACCATCTCTCGATTGTATTAGCACTCCAGACGTCTGCCACTAATCTGCATAAACACACCAAACTGTCATGCTGTGACATCTTATACTGTATCACCATTCCTGTGCCCTGATATGTTGTCTTTGCCTATATAGCTTGGTCAGAAAGTTTGTTCCCCAGAACTTACCATGGATTGACTCTGCGTGTATAGCTCTCCGCATGCGTAATAAATCTCACACTTGATCAGACAATACTTCTTCAGTTTTTCCTTTAGATTGGTAAGAAAATCCACAATAACTGCTATCTCCATTAGATAGCATTTCACTTTACACATGTTTTAAGCAACTGTACAAGCCTGGTTTCTATTTTTTTAACTTTCTACAGCTAGATATTGCTCCTGTGATAATGCTGGGTTATTACAATTAAAGACACCAGGCTGGTTTTGTAAGGTACATTTTAGAAATCTCGTATACTAATGAGGGCCGGACTTTGACAGGCCGTTAGCATTACGCGGGTGTGGTTACGATCGAACTAGCTCCCCGCAAGGGCCGAGTCTACAGTGAAGATCCCGCCCTTATGCCCTTTTTAGGAACATGCTCGGTCAGAGCAGGGTAGGAGTCTGTAAATCCGCCATGGATTCCCTTTTGAATGTGGTCATTATGGTAAACGGGGAGTGAGGAGACGGAGTCTATTATTTATTATGTCTATGATCCAGACACACATTCATCAGGGATCGTCTCGACTTTAATTCACAGCATGTGCATGAGTCAGCTGCTGTGTTGCACTCCGATAATGTGCACAAGAGCATTGCTTTAAACACCATGAAATGCCAATAAAAATAATAAATATCTAGCATACTTCATTGTGTCCTGTCCACTCCCTGCTCACATAAGGAAGTGTGAATGTCATTATTGTTATTGTGTTTTCAGAATTAAAAAAAAGAAAGCGCAAACATTTCCTGTCTGTCTCCACTTGACTTGACCTTGACTCCTGTCTTTGCGTAGACGAGCATAAGTCAGGGTCAGAGCTGGAGTGCAGATAAAAGTTCCAAGCCAAGAAGAAGTTTTATAAAAGCCATGTTATGCCATGCGTAGGGCATAAGCAAGCTTTATAAATGAGGACATTGGTCATGGTTGAACTGCAACAGATAACAGTGCAGTGCTCAATGGAAAATCTTCGTTAATCATTGCTGATCCCAAACGTGTGCACCCAGCCTGTGTTCTAAAAGCAATAAACATTGATCAGGGATCTCCATCGTTTACACTCGCCACTGCAGCAGACGTGAACTTTGCACAAGCAGTGTAAATTGGATTAAGGAGAGTTTCAATGATTTGAGATTATCAATAGGAACTACGGACATTGCAAGATGTTTGAAAAAGTAGAAGACCAAATCAGATGAAAATGTTACAATTTCCCCACACATTTCAGAGATACAAAGAATTTATCTGAGTCCATTGCCCAGGGTGCTCCCGCCTCAGGCCCAAATCAGCTGAGATAGACATCAGACACAAAGAAAACAAATATTTATTGAAACTGAAAACCTTTGAACTCAGCATGAACATAAAACAATATATGCAAAAATACTATTTACAATTAAGTTCAGACAAACAGGCGGATGTCATTAAATTAACACAAAGGAAAACGGTATTGCAGTATTTCCTAAAAAAAAAAAAACATACATAAAATAAATACCTTCATTAACTTGGCTCAGAAGCAGTACAAAGGGAAATGTTTCAAATAAGATTTGAATGATCTATTTCCTTTGACATAAAGATTTGAATCTTGTGGAATGCAAAAGAGCATCATCATTGCATCGTACTTAAAATAAAACACTGAAATAACATCTGTGTAGTAAGTGTTTTGTTTGATTTGTGTTATGTAGAGACATATTACACTTACACAATTAGGAAGAATACTGATAGACATAAACATACGCAGCAGCTTATAACATTTTGAACAAAACTATGAAAATTGGCCAACTTTACTAATACAAGACTTAACCAGAAACTGCTGAAATGGGAGTGGTATTTGCAAATGCAGTATTTGCCCATGTCAATGTTCAGTTTTCCTTTGTTTTTGGAGAATTGACCATGTCTCCAAAGTCTGTGTCCGTCAGTCAGCTTTGAGGGTGCCGTTTTCCTGTACAGACGATGTGGGCTCACCAAGTCTATAGAAAGCAGCAGAGGTGACATGTAAACTTGTGTTGCCAAAACCTAAACTACAACATAGTTAAAAGAATCTCTCTTGTATTAGAAGCTCAAAATAAACTCATATTGTAGTTTATTATTCACCATCAATAATACAACTTACTCAGAGTGATGTTTATGAATGCTGACATGAGTCTTATTATGCAAAAAACTGATGTAGGTTTTTAATTAACTTTTTTTTTTTATTCAGAAAGAAAGAAAAAATCAGACTTGTCCATCACAACTCAGATGCGAGAGAAGAGAAGGCAGGCCCAGCATGACAGCATCCATACTTACTGTTCGCTGCAGAAAAGAAAGTGTCCGCGCAGCTATCTCAAACAACAGGCTGTCTCACGGTGCACAAATAAATGCCTTAAATTAGGCCCAAGGCATTCACATACTTTCCCTGCCTTTGCCGAGAATAATTTATTTCCGTGCAAACAAGAACTTGACTTTCCTCAATAATAAAAGAATATTTATGTACAATACTGTGTTGGGACAAAGCTGCACAAGAATCTTGCATATTGTTACAAAATATCACAATATATGGCCAAAGTAATATATTGTCGCACCCCAATACTACACATTGTTGGCATAGACTTGAGGTTATAGTCCTGGTTATTAAACCAGGACTGAACCTAGTATAATCTAATATACGGTATATTCAACTGTGCATCTTTCCATTATTGCAGTGTATTACTTACACCATAATTTCCGGTCTATATGCCGCTACTTTTTCCCCACGCCTTGAACCCTGCGGCCGATATGACGGTGCGGCCAATATAGAGCCGCCAACAGGCACTAGAGGCGTCTCTAGTAGTAAACGCAAAAGTGAGACGGGACTTCTAATCAACGCTGCTCTTGGCTGAGGAACGGTAGATGAGTAACTTTTAAAATGATGACGGCTCACTTTAGCCTAAATGTCAAAGGGCTTTGCTCGCCCCAACGCACATCGAAACGCCTCGACATGCGGCAAAAGAGCCGCCTCCTTTATTTTCTATGAGAGAACGCACACCGAGGTTGCAGTGATGAGCGGCGACGCTGGACCCCGTGCCACGGTTCTGCTGAATCCAGACGTGGCGCCGCGGAGGAAAACACAGGCTTTTAACCATCCAGCAGCAGCACAGAGGTGGGTCTGGCCATGACAGACAGGGATACCGCCGTGAACTTTGCATCAGGGGAAGCATGTTAAACTCGTGTCTGTCGCCAACTCGCTATTAACCTACAAAAAAGAGCCACGTTTGCTCTCTCTCTCTTACAACACGGACATACGTGTCTTCTTTTATTTATGATAAATGTATAAAGCACGTGTTTAAAGCCCTGCACGGTTTGAGAAAAGCCTCTGAAGTGCCGTGACACGGTGCGCTGCGTTCTGGTGTGCGTTGGCCTCTACACTTCCACATTGAGGTAGGCTACACTGGTCATTTCTGCATGCCTTTTTTCCGTGTTTATCACTGCTGTCCCTGCCGCCCTCCCTCTGCCCGCAACTCCACCTTTCTCCGGGATGAGGTGTTTCTTCCTCCTCATCTGCGCCATGGGCCACTCTGAGCGGATGCACGGCACTATGAAAACCAGCAGCTTGTATTCGAGTGCGGCCTGTATATGTACAAGGCCGCAAATTTGGCGGCTTTTAGTAAGGTGCGCTTAATTGGCCAAAATTTACGGTACTTTTAAAAACACAACTGCACTTGGCTGCTTTTCAATATTAGTCTCGTAGCAACCAAAGACACATCAAGTTGCAAAGCCATTCCAATGTCACCCTTAACTTAAAATGGTGCACACTCAGTGAAAGATCTATAAAGGACAAACCAAAGTGGAGCTCTTAAACCACAGAGCGCACATGTGGAGGCAGTTCCACAGAGATCAAGTGCTCTCCAGATAATGACAGTACATTAACCTCTAGCTGGTGACAAGGCCCAGCATCCAGCATTTAAACACACCGGAGGGATACTATCAGAGTAAGGCTGCATGGCATATCGTCAAATTATCGTTACTGCAAGTATGGGCCACAATGTATTGCAGAATTACTGAGCTCAAGTCTACCATCACAGAGCTACACAGTACACATATTTTGCCAACAAGCCTAAAAACGCATTGTGATTTAATATTTTTTATCTTTAACCTTGATTTGGTTCTGATTTACTATTTTAAGCAAGTCCGTTCACAATTATTTTCTCATATCCTGCAGCCTCAAGGCCGAGGAATATACAGTGAGGTCCATAAATATTGGGACATTAACTCATTTCTTATGTTTTTGGCCCTATAAACCACCATCGATTTTAAATAAAACAAACTTTCAGCTTTAATTTGAGGCTATTTACATCTAAATTGGATGAACGGTTGAGGAATTACAAGCGTTTTTATGTGAGCCTCCCACTTTTCAAGGGACCAAAAGTAATGGAACAAAGCAACAATTATCACATATAATCAAACTTTTTTATTTTTTATATTTGGTTGCAAATCCTTTGCAGTAAATTACAGCCTGAAGTCTAGAAGGCATAGACGTCACCAAACGCTGTGTCTCATCCCTGCTGATGCTCTGCCAGGCCTCTACTGCAAATGTCTTCAGTACCTGCTTGTTCTTGGGACATTTTCCCTTCAGTTTGGTCTTCAGCAAGTGAAAT
The DNA here is from genome assembly GCA_007210695.1 of Neogobius melanostomus. NCBI lineage: Eukaryota > Metazoa > Chordata > Actinopteri > Gobiiformes > Gobiidae > Neogobius > Neogobius melanostomus. The sequence continues at coordinate 1,128,461 of VHKM01000073.1, read as the reverse complement.
GTAGCTCATTGGATTCATGTCAAGCGACTTGGCCACTGAATAACATTCCACTTCTTTGCCTTAAAAAGTTATTTGGTGGCTTTGGCAGTAGCTTTGGGTCATTGTCCATCTGCACTGTGAAGCAGCCTCCAAGCATTTGGCTGAATAGGCAAGGCAAGGCAAGTTTATTTGTATGGCACATTTCATGTACATGTACAACTCAATGCGCCTCACAGCAACACCAGACACCCAAACACAATAAAATGCAATTGAAAGCATTGAAAACACAATAAATTTACATTTAAAAATAAATAAATAAATAATGCGCCGAAACACTTAAAGCAGTACTAAGTAACTTGTACTAAGTAAATCCTTTTTAGTCCCTCTGGGGGTAATACAAGTGGGATGATTGTTTTTTTTTTTATCTCCCCCGGTGTCAATGGCCAGAAAACCACAATTGCAACTTCCCTGCCACCGGGTAGGAGCCACCAATACACACTAATGGAATCACGAAGAAGACGCTTACAGGCTAATGGGCAAAGCTAACTGCGGGCCAGCGCCATTTTAACAGTGTTTACAGCCAAGTTTAAGTGAATAAATGATCTCCATTGTGTAATTGGGTGTACAATATCCCTCTTTCCCTTTGTCTTTTCTGTCAGTGTAGTATTTACTCTCACGGACAATTAATGAGTAGAAAAACGCAACATGCTACGACACCTGCAGTGGCGCTTATGGCCTCTAGAGGCATGAGTTCGAAATGTAAGCAGAGCCGTCCGCTCGTATGAAGCGTAGCAAATACAAGCGGATGAGGATAAACGCGCGTCAAAGCCAGGGAGAACAGCACGAGCAGGGATGCTGCACCCACAGCTTCATGCACTCAAGTAATCACAATCTACACGTGCGTTCATTTATGCCTTGTTAACCAATCAGGACTGGGCTCAAATAGTGAGCACAAGCGTCACCTGTTACCTGCAGCAGTGGCGCAAAAAGGGCATACGCAATATATGCCTTGCATGGGGCGCCTAAAGGACGGGGCGCCAATTAGTGATGTGTCGTCGCGAACGATCCGGCTCTTTTGAACTTGTCTTTACAGTGAACGATATGAACGGGTTCGCGCAGGGTCCGTGAGTGACGAGGCTGCTACAGGAGCCCCGTCACATCTTCCACCTGTTCACTCAGCTCCACAGCGACATCACCGCACACTGTCTGCTCCTCAGTCCGCCCTGGTCATCTCCACCGCTGCTCCTGCAGCCCCACGAGGAGCTCAAAGTGAGCATAAGGCAACACATTGAGAAATGAAGTCCTAATGAAATATAAACACGGTTACAGAGGAGATCGCGCTGAAGCAAAACACCTCTTTGCGTTTTTTCTCCCTCTTGCGCGAGGGAGAGAGGGGGGGGCAGAGGAAAAGTTACGTGAATGAGAGCAACAGAAGCTTAATCGGGCCGTGTGATTGTTTTTTGTGATAACAAATTCCATAGAGGGAAATATCGATGTTATATTGTGTGAAATAGTGACATTTCGTTAAATAAAGTCAATTCAGAGGGTATTACTTTATAAAAATAAAAAAATACGCATCAAAGAGCCATAAGTTCCATCACTAGCGACAATATGATAGAGAGAATTTTTTTTTTAAATATAGTCGGCGCGCAAGGGACAGCGCCCCATACCATCTAGAACCCTAACCCTCGGCCTGAGTTGTATGACACGCCTCCTAATTATGATGCTTGCGAAACTTAATGCGCCAGCAAAGAGGCGTTTCTCGCGAGTGTGAAGCGTCCAACTAGAGGCGGATGGGGCATGGACGCACGTTTGGTCTAAACGCACCTTAAGAAGTCATCCTTCTGCTTTTGTCAACATTCACATGATCAATAAATACAAGGGAACAAGTCCAATTGGCAGCCATACAAGCCCATGCCATGATGCTGCACCACCATGTTTCACTGATGAGGTGGTATGTTTTGAATCATGGGGAGATCCTTTATTTCTCCATATTTTTCTCTTCAAATCACTCTGGTACAAGTTGATCTTTGTCTCATCTGTCCTAGGATGTTGTTTCAGAACTGTAAAGGCTTTTTTAGGTGTTTTTTTTGGCAAACTCTAATCAGCCTCCTGTTTTTGAGGCTCATCAGTGGTTTACACCTTGTGGTTAATCGTCTGTATTCTCTCTGGTGAAGTCTTCTCTTGATTGTTGACTTTGGCACACATACACCCACCTCCTGGAGTGTCTTTGATCTGACCTATTGTTGTGAAGGGGTTTCTTTTCCAGGAAAAGAATTCTTCGGTCATCCACCACATTTGTCATCCGTGGTCTTCCAGGTCTTTTGGTGTTTTTCAGCTCACCGGTCTGTTCTTTCTTTTTAATAATGTTCCAAACTGTTGATTTAGCCATGCCTAATATTTTTGCTATCTCTCTGATGGGTTTGTTTTGATTTTTCTGCCTAATAATGGCTTGCTTCACTGATAGTGATAGCTCTTTCACAGCAGACACAAGGCCATGGAACAGCTGAGCAGACAATTGTCCCATTGGCGCTCGTGCTTCACAGCTAGAAGGTCCGGGTTCGATTCCCACCAAGGCCGGGGCCTTTCTGTGTGGAGTTTGCATGTTCTCCCTGTGTCTGCGTAGGTTTCCTCCGCGTACTCCGGTTTCCCCTACCACTAAAAACATGTACAATAGGCCAGGATGAATGAGAGTGTGGACGGATGGAAATTAGCCCAAGGATACAATCCGGTGTGGCTTGTTCATTAACTTGCACTGTCCCTACCAAATAAACCAAAACCAAAACCAAAAAACCAAACCATTATTTATCCCTTGAAAGTGGGAGGCTCACATAAAAAACACTTGTAATTCCTACACCGTTCATCCGATTTGGACATAAATACTCTCAAATGAAAGCTGAAAGCCTGCAGTTTATGTACATCTTTGGGGTTTCATTTGAAATCTATTGTGGTAGTTTATAGACTCAAAAACATAAGAATTGAGTCGATGTCCCAATATTTATGGATCTGACTGTAGCTTAGACTTTCGCAGTGAATAGTCCAAACAGGCCAGGCAATTTAAATAGTAGTGTGAAGCAGTGTCACGAACAGAGCTAAACAGAGGAAGTTGAAGTTATCCTTGATTGAGTTTCGTACCGGTTAAAAGCACATTCACTTCCTCCCATCCAGTTAAGAGTCATCCATCCCAAGGACCAATGTGACTGTGGTACAAACTAAGCATTAAAAAAAAAAGCTGCCAAAAATAGTTGGCGGCCAAATGTCCATCCTGGAAGGAGGAGATACAGGAGGAGATACAGTTAGCCCACTACTCGGGATGCTGTCTTCCCTATCTAGAGTACCTTTCAAAAGCAAAGAAAATGTTTTTCAGTGTGAAATGCATTCATATAAGTATAGCAGCTTGATAACGTTTTCAACTTTTCATCTGCACTTTTTCACCTTGTGTGGGTGCTTCATCATTCAGGGAAAAGGTTTTTGCAGACTGTGAGTGATAAGTTGAGGAGGAAGACATGCCGTGTGCAGGCTTGTTTGTGATTCACAGACTATTGAATGGGGCCATCGGTTTCTAATAGCAGACAAAACACTACGCAAAAATGCAGCTTGATCACCAAAATGAACAGACAGTCATTAGATGTACTAAGACAATAAAAAAAATACAAAATGAATAAACAAAATACTTTGTCACAAAATCGTGTTTTATAAATTAAGAGATACAAGGCTCTCTAGAGTGACAACTACTACTGACTTAAAATAAATTAGCACTAGGAGGTAACGGAAGCAGGACAGCACAGCTCCTCCGTGACTAAACATGGTATTGATAAACATATCTATAGAGAACTGTAAGTGTCAGAAGGTGGCAAAGCAAATATATTACTCATCAAAGCAGCAGAATAACTTACTCAGGCCCTTGGCCAGGGTCGGGACCAAAGATATCAGAGATGGAACTGTGAAGGAGGCAAAACAGAAACACATTTAAAATTCATAGACATTTTGATCATGGGAGCTGTTGACCAGGACTGTGCAAACCATAAAAATAAACATGGTAATAAGAAATGAGATTATGGCCCCCTGCCAATATTGTTAGATATCGGAAGCTAAACAGGGACGGGCCTGGTTAGAACTTGGCCCCTGTGTGAGTGGTGTGTGAGTGAATGGTGAGTGGTGGTCGAAAGGGTCGATGGCACGAAATTGGTGCAGTAAGGCAAGGCATGTTTATTTATACCCCACGTATTTCGTACACAAGGCAACTCAACGTGCCTAAGAGGTACAACTCTCTCAGTCTGGATTACCAACTGAGCATGGACTGAATGAGGGATTCCTCTGCCTCCATTGGTATCGGATGGAGGTTTGGTGTCCCCTGGGCGCCCCGTGTTGTCACTCTGGAGGTTACGCTGCTCCTGATGCAGACGGTTCCTTGTTTCCTTATCTGGTTCATCTGTACTCAGCCTGTTATATTATTGTGTGGCTGGGTATGTGTGTGTGTGTGTGTGTGTGTGTGTGTGTGTGTGTGTGTGTGTGTGTGTGTGTGTGTGTGTGTGTGTGTGTTTGCGTGAGATGTGTTTGCTATATGGGAGGGTGTTGGTGGCATGGGTGTGAGGGATTTTTAAATCTGTAAAGCACTTTGTGTTAGATGAAATGAATGAAAAGCGCTTTATAAATAATGTTTGATTGATTGAACACATTTCTAATCAACTACCAGTCAGCACAGCCTTCTGCCATAGTCTGTACATTTTAATACCTAGGGTCATTACAACAAAATCCCAGATTAGTTCAGACTTGGAGGTAAAGATAACCTATTATTTCCAGGGATGATTTCATATGTTAAGGCTGTTGTGTGAGGCTCACAGAAGCAAACACTTCAACTGTGTCTTTTACACAGGTGGTAGGTATGATTTATAGATAGGTATTATAACCCTTCATGTACCTGATCCACCAACGCACTTCACACTTCCCATGTGGAATGCACCTAAGACAGCTTTATGTTCCAAACAACATTCAACTCTATCTTGCTGAAGTGTCTTGTTGTGTAATTGTCCATAAACATGCACGGAGGACACAGTTTTAGAAACGGCAGGAAAAATTATTATATATTCATTCACGATGGCAGCAGCCAAACCACTTGCAAACATGCTGTGTGTTCAAGTTGGTGTATATGGTAATTCACAAAAGTTCACAAAATGTGACATACAAAATTTCCATAACTGTTGCCATGCAACCATTGTACGTAAGGGCCATGAGCAACTCCCTGACAACATATGAAATATTCCTCTTATGTTTGAGAACCTAATTGCAACTTGTTCAAACTTTTATACTCAACTCAACATGCAGGTTTCACTTACCTAATATATAAACCAATAATCACAAATTTTGACATTTCAACAAGATAAAAGACTTAAGATACAGGAGGTGGAACATGTTCTCTAGAAGTTTATGTGACTGTGTCTGTCATTTCTAATAAAGGCATCTCAATCATAAAAACATATTGTCCTGTTCTTAGTGAAGGCATGACATGTTTCCTCGAGTGAACAACAGGAAAACCACATCATCCAGTCTGTCCCATTCCCCTGGTGGGATGGGAGCGACAATTACTCTTAACTCCAGCTTTTCCCGCGACCCCCATGCAGATACCTGAGAGTGCCTAGGTGCTCTACTTTCTTAATTACGAGATGAGAAGGCCACAGGAAATGGACTTAAATTGAATTTCCAGCAGACCAAAACACAAGGAGGTAAAGTCTCACAAACATTACATCAGTATACATCCTGTGTATACCTGCCTGCATTATGTATTAGAGCAAATTGCTCTTATTTATAATTTTGGGAGGTTCTACAGGTGTGCCTGTTAAAATGCTGTAATAAATGTAATACAGTGCCGATCAAAAGTTTAACACCAGTTGAAAGATGGCAAAAACATTTTGGAATGGTTGGATCTTAAAGCAGTACCAAGTAATTCATGCCCCTAGAGGCCATAAGTGCAACTGCAGGTGTCGTAGCATGTTGCGTTTTTTTACTTATTAATTGTCCATGAGAGTAAATACTACACTGACAGAAAAGACAACGGGAGAGAAGGATATTGTTCATCCAATTACACAATGGAAATAATTTTTTTCACTCAAACTTGGCTGTAAATACTGTTTAAGTGGCGCTAACCCGCAGTTAGCTTTGCCCATTAGCCTGTTAGCTTCTTCTTTGTAATTCCATTAGTGTGTATTGCTGCTCCGACCCGGTGGCAGGCAAGGGACCCCCCTAGTCATCCCATTAACACTTGTATTACCCCCAGAGGGACTACAAAAAGGATTTATTAAGGTAAAGAAGTTACTTGGTACTGCTTTAACAAGGTTCCAAGGAGAACTTCATGCAAGAAGAAGAAATAGGAGTAAGACAGAAAAAAAATTAGTAAAGCTCTTATTAAAAACAATAAATAATTAGAAAAATGTCAAATCTGTGCAAAAATGAGGATTCAATGTTATTTTATGTCAGGTATTCACACACCGCAGGACGAAGGAAAATAACATCACTCTTTTGGACCATCCTGCGTGTTTCTAAATCAAACTGAGAACCTTTGGTGATGGATGGCAAGAGAAATTTACAAAAATTCATGAGGCTGTCTTCACCACTTGGAAAAATGTTTCCACTCACCTCCTGGAAACGCTGGCATCAAGTGCCGCAACCAATGTTTGAAGTGATAAAGAATAATGGAGGAGCTACTCATGAGTTTATGTTTGGAGCTTTGATTTCGGTTTTGAGGTTGATATTTGGCATTATACCATGGTCTGTGTGAATACTCGATTCTGATTGGTTGGAAGGTGTCCATTAAGTAAGGGATAATGCACGACGAGGTGTCCATTAATCAGAATAACTGGACGACGCGGAGGACGGTTCACGCCTCCGTGTCGGACGGTTCACTCCTCCGCGTCGTCCAGTTATTCTGATAATGGACACCTCGGAGTGCATTATCCCGCTTATATTTGCCATCTTTCAACTGGTCTTAAACTTTTGACTATATTTACCTTTTAACTGCATTTACCTTTCTACTTTTTTTTTCCTAATAGATCTTGGACATACACAACCTGCTTATTAACTATGATAATTCAATTATTGAAATGATCACCAATTCATTTGAAAACTTCTAGGTAAACTTACTGTCCTGATATGTTTTATCCTGACTAACAGGTCAAGTGCTGTCTGAATATATGGTGGTTTTGTTTTAAGTGGTTCAAATCTTGCAAAATACCATATTTAAGTCAAAATTACATAATTGTTGTGTAATAAATTATATGATATGAATCTCCAGAACTGGGATATACAACATTAAGTGAAAGACCTTGTTTTTATGTATGCCCTATGATGTGCATGTTCAAGATAAATAGATAGATAATTAAGTAATCAAGTAACAGTAAAACTGTTGCAAGCATAAACAAAAAACAGTGTTGTCTTTTTAACAGGAAACAAATCCAGGTTTTTTGTGCTAGAAAACAAATGAGTAAACATTTAGCCGGTGAAACCTTCCTCACCTGCTAATGGACACCTCGCTACAGGTGGAACTTGACGACAGGAGATCCCTGCGACTCGACTCCTCGTCTGAAGCACTATCTTCGATCACAATGATGCCTTTGGGGTCTGTTAAGTGTCAATAGGAGACAGAAAATAATTGTGTCATCAAAAGAGTTATTTTCTTACAATCACAGGGACAAGACAGCAGAAAACCAGTACAACCAAATAGGGGCTGCACAATTCACAAAGACTGCAATGATGCAGTCATATAAGTTATGTTGAAAAATTAAAGAACATTAGTGTCATTATACAACAAAATTGCGTAGATCAGATGTTGGGTTAGTCCCGACTCTGTTGGCCAACCTGACCAGCGTCTTTTTGGAGGTGGGGGTCTTGCGAGGTTCTTCCTCATTTGCCCCTTTTTGTTTCCTGTACCGCCTCCACTGTGCTGTGTGGGGTCATTGTGTACAAAACCTGCTTTTCCCTTGTTTAGACTTGTACAAACAAGTTCATTTTTTTATTGGTTTAGCGGTTCATATTTCAGTCTCCTCTCAAAGTGAATGCACTATGGCATGTTTAAATTGCGCACTTTTAAAGAAGTAATAATAATCATAATCATAATAATACATTTGATTTGTAATGCACTTTACATTTGACACCAAAGCATTAGCTGATTAAATAAGCTTGTGTAAAAAGGTGGGTTTTAAGTCCTTTTTTAAATGCGTCCACCGTCTGCGGGGCCCTGAGGTGGTCTGGGAGGGCGTTCCACAGGCGGGGAGCAGCGCATTCAAAGGCCCTGTCATAACTCATGGCACTAGAGGCCATAAGTGCCACTGTAGGTGTTGTAGCAGGTTGCGTTTTTACTCCTTAATTGTCCGTGAGAGTAAATACTACACTAACAAAAAGACAAAGGGAGAGAGGGATATTGTACATCCAATTACACAATGGAGGTAATTTGTTTTACTCAAACTTGGCTGTAAATACTGTTTAAGTGGCGGTAGCCCGCAGTCAGCTTTGCCCGTTAGCCTGTTAGCTTCTTCGTGATTCCATTAGTGTGTATTGGTGCACCGACCCATAGGCAGCGAAGTTGCAATTGTGGTTTTCTGGACAGACACCAGGGGGAGATGAAAAAAACCCAAATCATCCCATTAACACTTGTATTCCCCCAGAGGGACTACGAAAAGGATTTATTAAGGTAAACAAGTTACACAGTACTGCTTTAACCAAATGCTGCTAAAACATTAATTGCAAATTTTGTCAAAATACATGTCAAAAAAATTACAGCCAGAATTGAATTACACAGCAGATTATCCTGTCATTGTGGAATTTGTTGGTGGATGGAATTAACTGGGTCACTTCAATAAACATTTTTGGTTGTCTAGTTCTGTGCACTGAACTGATGGATGTGGTTCAATTCAACCATCCATCCATTTTCTTCCACTTTATCTGGGCAGGGTCGCGGAGGCAGCAGTCTAAGCAGAGATGCCCAGACTTCCCGAACCACGCACACCTCCTCTAGCTGTTCTGGGGGGACCCCGAGGCGACACCAGGCCAGCTCGGAGACATAGTCACACCAGCGTGTCCTGGGCCTTCCACGAGGCCTCCTCCCAATAGGACATGCCTGGAGCACCTCCCGAGGGAGGCGACCAGAAGGCATCCGAAACAGATGCCCTAGCCACCTCAGCTGGCTCCTTTCGACGTGAAGGAGCAGCGACTCTACTCCGAGCTCCTCCCAGGTAACTGAGCTCCTCACCCGATCTCGAAGGGTGCGCCCAGCCACCCTGCGAAGGGAACTACTTTCAGCCGCTTGTATTCGCGATCTTCTCCTTTCGCTCATTACCCAAATCTCCTATGACCATGACCTTGGAACATAGATCGATTTACTGATCGATCTACGTTCCCACCCTCAATTCAACCAACAACCAATAATACATGTCATTGCAGACGAATTTCACTTTGGTTTCAGAGTGTCATGAGACGTTGTCATTAGAAAGGTTTTCGGAAATCATGCGACCACACATTACAATAATGTCTGCTCACCCCTGTATACAGTATGAAACAACTTCCTGCTTGGTAGATGGTAGCGGTGTTGTGTTTGCCACTAAGAGAGAGTATTGAATTCCTTGTTGCTTTACGACATTGAAAGTACTACATTAAGCTCAGTAACAAAGCAGTGTTACTTCAGATGGTGCTGCTTATAGGGATTTTATATATTTTTACCACAACTCAAGGTGAACTTGGCACAGCATGTTTGACAGCAGTATAATCTGCGTGAAAAGTCATGTTTGTGTACCTGCAGCGGCCGTGTGGACATCTGCCTCTCCAGCACTGATCCCCGCTGACCTCGAGGTTTGAAAGCGTCCTCGGACCTGGGCAATCAGACGTGTGAAATCACCGGTGTGCTGCTTCCCTGTGACACAGAGCACACATCAGCACTGTCAATATGCCTGGATGTAAAGGCAAGGGATAAAACACATCATTCATGGATATAAAGCGAACCAAATAGCTATTATATGTAAATACAGTACACCAAAGAAACATATCAGTTACTAAGTTATATCCCAACATGATACAAGTCAAAAAGAATCACATTCAAGTAGGGATGGGTATCGTTAAGGATTTATCGATACTACTACTCTTATCGATACTCCTTATCGATCCGGTACTTTAACGGTACTCTTATCGGTACTTTAACAGAAAAATATACTGTATATAGGTAGATTGAGACTACCGTATACGTAAGCATTAATCCTTGGTCTATATTATTTATTTATTACTCTACATTTCATTTCCACTTTGCGCATACACTTAATATATGGGAGTTAAAATACTTCACTTACGTCGCTTTTTTATTTTTAATCATTATATTGTCTAGTAGTAAATCAAGGCTGTTAGATTTGGCTGTAGCTCCAAATGAGTCCAAATGTGCAGTAAAATAATGAATTGTTTTCTGCCTCTCAGCTTGCGGCTCGCGCTGACGTGCACGTGCGAGCGCGCACGCATGTGCACGTACATGCCACTGTGTACGCCGTTTGTGGAAAAATAGACTCCACCCGAAACTCTTTAGTTTGGGTATTTGTGAAAGAAGAAAAGTGCGAGTTGCTCGTCTGTCTGTTCAATACGAAGTCGTTACGTTTCGCTTTTTTACCGCGGGTTAACGGTAGCAGCTCGTAACACCGCGTGTCTTTCCCGCGCGCACCTGTCTCGCTGCACACGGCTGCAGAGGGAGACAGGGCAGTGGCAGAGCGCAGAGGGGACACCCTGCACTTTCGTGTGGGGTAGCGGGGATGAACAGATCCGATGCATCGAACGCATCCATGAGGGCGGAGTGATTATTTGAGCGCAGCAGCCCCGTTAAGAAGACCGTTAAGGCTGGAGCTTATCGGTCTGGGTGGACCGGCACACGTGGCCCCGGGGCCGTTATGATACCGGGGTTCGGTACCCATCCCTACATTCAAGTCAATTAATAAGACAAATACTTGTTAAATCATAGCATTATAAACTACAGTAGTGTATTTTGAATTTTGGTAGTGGTGGCTGCATATTATTTCCCTTTGTTGCCGTCCATTGTGCATAATTATGTTTTTGACATTGCTCTATAAACTGCACCAAGGTATATTTAGGGTAGTATGTTAAAGCTATGAAGGGTCTCACTGGTGATTGAGGCTAGGGTATTCAGATGAAAATACTGAGATCTTTAGGACCAATAGCATAAAGACTCCTGTCTTTGCTGCCTTTCACACTTCTATTCTCTCCGTTGTGTCACGGAGTGAGTCATCCACATCGCCACCAGATAAATCAAGAGGTTATCAGCTTGGAGAACCGCTATTTATAGAGCTCACCTTCACTGTGTCACATCTGTTTGTCAACGTAAAGTTAGTGCCACAGAGGTATTTTCAACAAGCTCTTAATTTTGTTCCACCATATAACACACGGTCAAATAATGTTCTCAAATGTCATTGCCAGAGGGAGGCTGCCTACTGCTGTTAAATCTTATTGAGTTATAGCCAAATGCAATTACTGAAACTACTGCACTGATATAATTTAAATACTCTATGTCTGAAGTTGGTATTACTATGCTTACAATTTTAAGTAAAGTGATTGTAAATGTACATTTATTTAAATTATATGTTTAGCTACTGCAAAAATATTACATGACCAAAGCACTTTTGAATTGTTATGCATTACTTCTGTACTACTACTGCTCCCTTTTTTTTTTTTTAGCCAATTGGCCAAGGACTTCACAGTTATAATGTCCTTTTTTAATTGTGTTTTTTGGTCAAAGTAATTAAAAGCATTACAGAGGTGACTCCAAGTCCTCAGCAGCTATAAGAAAAAGCAAACCCTTCTCCTGGTGTTAAGTTGGCAGCTCCATGCATGACTGCTGCCGGGACAATGGTCAGTGGGCTGTGACCGGGAGCAGTAACCCTTTCAAACCGGAACATCAGCTCTGTCCTATGACTCTGCTTGTGTTTATGGTACATCTGAAATGTTATGCAAAACAGATGTGCAGTTATTTGATCCTTGTTATATCCTTGTTATTTGACATTAAAAATGTAATTATGCAAAGAATTGGGCCAAGAGAGTACAGTAACAAGGCAAAGTGGCGTACATCATACAAGCAAGTTACAGCTGATTAAATAACAGATCCCTAATGCATCATAAGAGGAATAAAGTCACAGCTGTGAGGCTTTTGTTTACCAAAGGGATGAGTCACATTGTTAAAAAGGATATATGAATTGAATTTACATATTTTAAGCATTAAATATGTATATATTTAAGCAAGACAGGAAGTGTTATGGTTTTGTTTGGGATTGCCTAATATTTTGTCATTTGTCCACGGGTTATAATTCTATGTCGGATAGTGGTTGAAATACACAAATGTAACATTTCACGACGGGGATGCAGTCACGTCACCAGGAAAGGCTTACTTTCCTTAAAAGTAAGCCTGTAGATTATTTGTTATCCATAAGGCACCGGTTGCATTGTGTGAAATAGAAGCTACATCAAGGGGTTGGTACAAGGTTGGCAGTTTCAACCAGGAAGGTATTAAATTGACGCCAAATAATTATACAATGATGATATGAGGTAGGGTGACTGACCATACGTCCCGAAAGAATTCAGGACTAAGCTTTGCCCCGAATCCTGAATCGAGCCCAGACTGTCAAGAATATTATCCCAGTGCTGTATCAGCAGCAGTTACTGCCTAATTAAAGACCAACATGCTGGTGTTGAGGCTGGTAATTATTGTCTGAGAGCGTTAGAGCAAATGTGTGCACGGTGATGCTCCACGCTACACCCCGGTATGCAAATCTATCATGGCAACAAACGCAGCAGCATGGGTCAATTATGCAGATAATAAATCGGACTGGGACTGACACAGGATTGCTGTAAACTTAAAAGGTGCATTATGCAACTTTTTATGTTAAAAAGTTTATATTAGTGCGTATTTGTGGCTTCATGGGTATTTAGCATAGCGCCTTTACTTACCATCCCGGTGGCCCCTAAAATGCTCCAGAATCAACTGTTTCAAGGTTTCTGGTTGTTTTTTTAATACTGATTGAACAGTCTCCATGGTTACGCATACATTCCTAAGTACAAAACTAACTCACTCAAAACAGGTATTAGCTCAGTGTCGGATAATTGTAACTGATACCAGATCATTGGTGCCAGTTTTTCCTGAATAAACACCAATATCCGATACCAGTATCAGTATCGGTGCATCCCTAATCACAAATGCCATTGCAGTCACAGTGTTATGACAGAACAACAGAGAACAGAAAACCTTAATCACTTATTGTTAATGGTCCTTGAACATTCTGTTCTGCCCTTTTTAGCATGAGTCATGGCAGCTTTTGTCGAAGTGCAAAGACTATAATGAATCATCTTTTGTGCACAGCATCTTAGATACATCACATGAAACTTCCTGTGCCAATACAAATGTCACTTTACATGGATTGACTCTTAATGGAGCATTAACCTTCAGCGCTAACAAACTTGGTATTCAGGCTAGATTCACTAGTTCAGTCATTTCTCACAGAGGAATGCCTGGGGATGTTTGAGGATGCATTGCTAGTTTTTGACTTCTCAGGAGTATGTTTTCAGTCCTGGCAGGCTTTATTCAAAGTGCATCCTAAGTGGATACCCCTGCAGGAGGGCAGATATGGCATAGAATATCTTTAGAATATTATTACAATTTCAAATCCCACCACATACAACAGCAACATAGAAATAATTCTAATCTCCATGTGTGTGCAACAAAGTCTTCATTAATTGGCTGCTTTTAATTCTAAATGTGATGTTCAGCTTGTGTCATGAGAAGGATACACATTTCAATATTTTGATTTAAGCCCAAATTAACAGCATACAATAAAAAAAGTGCATGCTTCCAAAATAGAGCTGTGACAATATACATTATTTTACTGTATCTGTGCAGTGTCAGTGCCAACGACCCTTAGACCAGGAATAAACTAGAGATCACCGTCACAATAAAAAATAAAAAATCAGAACTGAGATGATTATAGAGAGTTATTATAAGAATAAACCAGATGTTAATTACAGTGTCCCCTGGGAGAAAAAAACTCAAGTTTTTTATTTTATGGTAAACACTGTTAGAAATGTACAGAAAGAGAAGGTACTGTACATTATTAACCTGGCTGCTCGACTAAATGCCTGCCATTTCACTGAAACTCTTCTCTCAGAAGACATTCATCAGTGAAGTGAGCACATAATTATCATAAAGAGGGAAATTGCCCATGAGTAGTACTATATGCCACAATAACAGGACAAGACTGTTCCATCAAAGGCATATTTCTAAATCCTCAAAGATATAGAGATACTGTTTGGTCTTTTCTGAGGCAAAAGTCAATGTCCAAAGAAAATCTCAATACTTACTGTAATTTGAGTGCATGTCATCAATTTCATTCTCAGACATGTTCTTGGAGAAAACCATTACCTGCAGAACACAAAGATGTTATTTATAAATGCCCTTTTAAATCTTAAATCTGTTCAGTTCATTTGTACATTCACATAAAGATGAATTTGACAACAAAAATGTATATTGATAAGGGCAGGAAAATATAAACGGTAGGTAATGTTGATGTTTTAATTCAAGAATTTGAAGTAATTGACCTGCAAAACCCCGGCCGAAAATGGACATTGTCAAATCAGACCTCATAGCAACCGTTGCTACCAAACATTCCCCAGATATCCTCACATTGAAACTAATGTCGATAATATCGCGCTGGTGTTGCACCAAAAAGTCACTTACAAGCACTTCTCGCCCATTATGATACGTGATTAAAATCACTTCTTGACAGAGCTAGCATACTCAGGGTTTTGTGTGGGATGGATTTACTTCAATACTACACATTATATGAGAAACTTTAGCATCCGTTTAAAATATCAAAACTTTCTACAACCTCTCTAAAACTGAAAAATACATATTAATTTAAGAAGAATCATTAAACAAGATAGTGGTACTGACAGGCTTTGCTTTCTCCTGCAGCTTCGTCCTCATCTTCTCATTGGCCTCCACTTCTTTGGCAATGTCTTCAGCTGATGAAACAAGAAGATGGATGGTTATGGCACATTGCTCACCATCTGTGATGCTTACGCCACTGTGGCATTAATAACTGAAACAACCTCAGTAGCTGCATTCAAGTGAAGCAAATTCATATTAACGTATGTAACTAATGCAAAAAAGATTTTGGTATATTTTATGTGGTAGTGCTTAGTGTAAAATGTTTGTGCAACACTGCCGTAGAGGACAGCTTTTTAAAAGACAGTTTTTATCACCATGCACATCACTTGTCACTGGTTCCCCAATATTACATCCTTTTGATCAGAAACATCATTCTCGTCCATTTCATGTTCACTGTCTCTGGGATTCGTACAAATGGCAAATTAAATCAAATATATTTTATTATCATCTTCTAAAAATCTGGGAGCCTTTAATGTATGTAATCCAGGTCGGTGTACACATTATTAATAGTTAGGCACATAAAAAACAAGAAATAGAAGGAGGCCAACTTTCATTTTGATCTTTTTTTTTACCGGATTTGGGATTGAGTGAGTCACACTGTGCGTTGTAGACATGGATGAACTCCTGGTGTCTCTTGATGAGCTGATCTCTTGTCCCTTGCACCGAGAGATGACAGTCCTTGAGCCGCCTCTTCAGCTCCTGCAGAGAGAGCAGGTTGTACACCAACTTTGCCATTGGACGCCTCGATTTTCCAAGAGCACTGCAAACACAGGGCCATGGAGACAACCAATATCACCATGACATCAGGGATAACACATACATGGGTGAACTCATTGCACACGTTATAGGTTTGTAAATCCATTAAGGAAGCTGCCTACTGCCTTCAACAGCAGTCTTATCATTAAGACAATTAGAATAGAATGATTTTTTTGTCTTGACCATCATCCTTATTGTTACATTTAATTGATTACATTCTGCATCCCCACACCGTACCGGACTAGACCAGACAAAAATAAATAAAAGCTAAAACCTGGTTAGGAATCTAGGGTAAATATAGCGTCAGACTAAACACGCACAGCCACATTTAATAAACAATATCAGCAGTTTTTACCAACAAGAATCATTTCCAGAATCAAAGTGTAGTGTCTAGACCAGACAGCGGGAGCCATCTGTAGCAACATTGTTTGTTCAAGTCTACATTTATAAGTGCTTACCTGCTGTCCTTCAGGATTAATATTTAGCCAGCAGATGCACAGCAATTTGTCCAATCAACAAACTATCAGCTTCACCTGGGAAGTCAGTTCCCTTGCTGGAAGGGAGGGAAGAGGAGAGGGCTGCCCTGGCTGCCTCTGACAACTGGAAGTATTTGCACTCTTTATCTTTAACTTTATTTACATTATTGTTATGTTTTATTTATTTGAGTAAATGTAATTGATGTACTTTAATGTACCCTCCTTCTTTGTTCTGTAAAGCATTTTCTTAGTGTACAAATTGTTCGCAACAAATTATCTTGTCATGCCTCATCTAGAGGTATTAAGCGTATAACCATTATAGTGCAGCAATAATGTGCACAAAATATGCACATAATTACAACAATAATAAAACTACGTTATTACTGAAATTATTTTTCCAGTAACACGGCCCACTTTCACTTGCATAAAGCCTCACACAAAGAACACCCGACCATATACTGCACCAAGTCTGTTACATTGCTTTCATGTGTGGAAAATATCCATGCCTGTACTGCATGTTCCTACGCGTCTTCATGGGCAGAACAAACAACACTTAAAAGTCTCAATTTGAGTGAAAGTACATGGCCATTTTACCTTCTCAAGCTCTCCTTCTTCTCTCCACTGGAAAGGCACATGTCCAGATGCTTGTTGATGAATTCTGTGCCACGCTTAAAGAGCACGCAGGGCAGTCCACTGGGAAAACAAAAACAGAGGTTTGCAGAAAAGGCAAATTATAATGCAATAACTACATTTGAAAATGTAACTCTATATATTTCAGCAGTTTATTCATTTATGTGACAGCTGCTTACCACGGTCTAGTAGTATGCAGGGTGTTGTGTTAACATTAACCTTCACGACATAATGCCTTATGGAAGCACTACTTAATACAGATGTGGTCATGCTGCTTGTACAATAGCTATATAACTCAAACAATATACAGTAATCTTTATAAGCTTGTGACAATATACGTTTGATGTTGCATGTAGCTACAAACTCTTCCCAAGTCAAATGCTGCAAATTGTAAGATCTATATAACTGACTGTATTCTTGAAAATGTAACTCATAATCACGCTTGTGGTTGTGTGTGCCTGCGTATGAAAAAGGTATACTTGAACTTTGCATATTCTTATGGTAACTTTATCAATGGAATTGGAATTGTTAGATACAATTGTTATTAGTTGAGTTCCCAATGGGAATACGAATGTCAAATGCACGAGAACTGAGAGTATTGAATATAGGGGTGGACGCTAGGGCAGGGCGATATGGCCTAAAATCTATATCACGATCTAAAAAAGAAATATCACGATAACGATATATTTGACGATATAATTGACAATGGATAAATTACTTCAAAATCCTAGCCTTATGCCTATTGGAAGATTAAATAAATGAGTGATATTTTATTCTTTCTTTTTAACGGCATACTAATTCCACGCAAATATTATCTACTCAGGCGGTTTACATCCTTTATTTCATTTTAAGCACCTGTCCCCAGTCTACAGTCAGTGTTTATGCTGCTCTGATGGAGCTGAGTGTAACATAAATGATATCGCATCCACAGCGGTATAAAAAATTACAACGATATAAAAAAAAATTATATCGTGATAGTGATTTGCGATACAATATGGACCATCCCTAGTGGGCACACATAAGCTTCACCCTACTCCTTTTGAGCTTCCATTACTGTGTATATGATGTCTGTAACTGAATTATTGTAAAACAGCTCAAATAAACTAAATAGCTGCACCCTTTGGGTTTTGTTATTCTTGATAATTGCAATTTATCAAGTTGATAACAATTACCATTTCAAGCCTTATATCAAATCTAAATAAACTATTGTCACAAATTCATTTCATTCAAGTCAACACTGAGAAACTACCTTTGATAACAGGCTTCACATCTTTAGTCATTGATGAGGAGTGTGCCGATTCACCTCCCTCGTAAAAAGACGCTATCTTTTCTTGCTTGACTGGAAGTAAAACCTTAACAGACGATAGTTCCACCTCCATTGGCTCTTCCTTCATCAAAGGAGTGGTGGGAACATCTTGCTTGGTTTCTTTTGAAGGCTTCTTTTGAAAATACTGACTCAGAAGGGCACTGCTGCTCTTCGGGGTTCTGGCTGTTTTGCATCTGACAGACACAGCAGGAGTAACAGGCGTCTTCGGAGGAGACTCAAACATTGCTTTTGACAACTGTTGCCTGGTGGAGAAACAAAGTGGTTTGTGAATGGTAATGTGCAGGAGAAAACCATTTACAGATTTTTCTTCTTCACAGATCCTGTTGTATGCAGCAGTCTATCTTTTTTTCTTTTCTTTTTCAGATGGCAATAATAACTGCCCAAAACTCAGACAGGATGAATACATAGTGCATATGCAAGGATGATACAAGACTCTCTCCTGAAACGTTCCCTACCAGCAAGGGTACTTTCCTGGTTTAAAAGTTACATAAATATAAAATAAATGGGAGCAGCTGGAGTACATGAGCAATAAGGTTATCACTGAATAGCAATGCTTCATTGATTTCATAATTTCACAATAAAACTGGGTGCAGGGGCCCATTATTCACCGCAATCCGCTCAACAAAATCATCAGTGAAATCAACAGATCAGGAATCACAAATGGAAATATATCGACAGTCAGAAACAATGGAATGCAAATAGTCCATAATCAGTCAAAATCACATGCCACATGTTGTTATTTACCATGGATTTTCTGCTGTTTTTTTCTTCACTAAATGTGGGGTGCACTCAGGATGGATGGAAAAATAAAGGTGAATACCAGACAAAAAGGGTAGGAACCACTGTCCAAAAATATTAAAGTGAAAGGAGACGCACTTAATATTAATTTCAGAGACTTCTATGAACGTCTTTATTCTTCTGAACATGATGTGCAACCGGATTTTGACAAATTATTTTCTAACTTAAATATGGTAAATGGTCTCAACTTGTATAGCGCTTTTCCACCTACGTTAGGCACTCAAAGCGCTTTACAGCAAGGATCCACTCACCCATTCACACTCTCATTCATACACCAATGTACGCAAACACTGGAGGCAAGGTGGGTGAAGTGTCTTGCCCAAGGACACAACGACACTGTGCACAATCAGGAGGCGGGATTCGAACCCCCGACCTTCCGATCATGAGACGACCCGCTCTACGATCTGCGCCACCGTCGCCCTTCTATAAGTGAAGATTTTCAAAGCAGACTTGATGCGCCTCTTACCGCAACGGAGCTTGAAGCGGCCATCAAGTCTCTACAGACTGGTAAGTGCCCTGGACCAGATGGGTTTACCTGTTTTATGCTACGTTCAATTTTGGAGAACAGTTCATAAGCTGGATAAGATTACTTTACACAGATCCGTCAGCATCGGTTTGTACAAATGGGCTATATTCAAAAGTATTCCCCATTTCTCGCAGAACTACGCAGGGCTGTCCCTTGTCACCTTTGCTCTTCGCCTTGGTGCTGGAAGCTATAGCAATTAGACAGGATTCAGCTAAAACTGGTATATTTAGAGAAGGTCTCGAACAGAAAATATCCTTATACGCAGATGACATGATTCTGAATGTTTCCGATCTCGATTATTCCCTCCCTGCTGTTCTGTCTACTCTCGATGTCTTTAGTAGTATCTCAGGATACAAAATAAATCTTCAGAAAAGTGAAATTTTCCTATCCACCTCTTGGCACAAACCTATCCTCTGCACAAATTTCCCTTTAAGGTCACAGTGGACAAGTTCACCTATTTGGGCGTTTGCATAACGAAAGATGCAGGTAAACTCTTTAAAATGACAGTCAATATGGCTTTCGCAAAAGCAGATCTCGCGCTCTTGCATTAATGGAACTCATAGAGGAAATTACAAATAATATCGACAAGAAAAAGTATTCAATAGGTATTTTCATCAATCTTAAAAAGGCTTTCGACACTATGGATCACAATATGCTCCTGACCAAACTACAAAAATATGGGATAAGAGGTACTGCTTTCAACTGGATTGAATCCTAACAAACCGTAAACAGTATGTTCAAATGGGGCAGTGCAGATCCATGTGTGATACCCTAGTGTGTGGTGGACCTAAACTATTTTTATTATTATTTGTACTTGGTTTCCAAGAAGCTTAAACTGGTCCTTTTGCAGATGATACAACAATCATACTCTCAGGTGCAGACTTACAGCAAATGGTGATCGAGATTACAGAAGAAATGGATAAATTGAAAGATTGGTTCAGCGTAAACAAATTGTCTCTAAACATTACGAAAACCAAAACAATGTTCTTTGGAAATCGTGTAATGAATGTACAATTAACAGTTAAAATTGGCAACGAAACTATTGAAAGAGTCTATGAACATACATTTCTTGGTGTAATACTCGATCATAAAATCAGCTGGAAACCTCACATCATAAAAATTAAAACTAAAGTTGCAAAGATTTTAGCCCTAATGAATAAATCCAAATATATCATTGATAACAAAGCTCTATATATTATATACTGTTCACTTATCCTTCCTCATTTAACATATTGTGTAGAGATCTGGGGAAATGTGTATAAAAGTAATTTTGACCCATTGTTTAAAGTTCAGAAAAAGGCAATAAGAATAATCCATTTAGCTGGATACCGTGATCACACAAATCCATTTCTTTAAATCAAAAACAATGAAATGTGAGGACCTTATTGAATTTAAGATGGCACAAATCATGTTCAAAGCCTCAAAAAAGTGACTTCCTGAGAGCATACAAAATATGTTCTGCAAACGAGAAGTTAAATACAACTTGAGAGATCAAGTGAGTTTCAATAAACAATACTCTAGAACATCTTTGAAAAGCATGTGTCCCACGAGACGTGGTGTAGAAATATGGACAAATTTAGATGAAAGCATTAAAATATGTAAAAACCTGGTACATTTTTAAAAGGTTTACAAAGAATTATCATTTGTTAAATATGAACAATTATTGTGAGTGTTGTAGTATATTCCTTTGTTGTTTCTTTATATTGCTGTTGTTTTTTATTATTGTTCCTTATTTGTTGTTACCTTGCCTTATGTTCCCTTGTTTATGATTTGTTATGATTTGTTATCGCGCATTATGTTCCTTGCTTTGATTGTTAATGTAAATATTATTGTTTTTAATTTTGGGATGGGCGCTTATAAGCTTTTGGCTTCGGCCCACTCCCTTTGAGCAAACTCACTGCTCAAACAAATAAATAAATAATAAATAAATAAAATTTCACCCCTTTGGTTAATGACTTGGAACAGAATATAAAACGATGGTCCTCTCTAAAATTATCGATTGCCGGCAAAGTAAACACCATTAAAATGAACGTACTAAATTTAGTTATCTTTTTCAGTGCATTCCAATTTTCATCACAAACACTTTTTTTTTTTTTTATTAGATGCTATTAGATGCTCTGGCTTCATCTGGGATAATAAACCACCACGTCTACGTAAAGCTTATTTACAACGTCCAAAAAAACCTGGTGGCATGGCCCTTCCAAATTTTCAATTGTATTGCTGGGCAGCAAATATTCGACCCATTGTACATTGGCTATATGAAGATCCAGGTGCTGATGCCCCCTCATGGTGCTTATTAGAAGCGCGGTCTTGTAAGCCTTCATCACTGTCTGGATTAGTGTATTCCTTATTAGCTGCGGTTTCCGCTCCTTTTACAAAGAATCCATTAGTGTTGGCAACCTTGAAAATTTGGAAACAGATTCGAAGACGACGCAAATCATACGTTCCTCCTTCTCTGGAGGTAATGCTTTCTTACATTGGCAACCTAAGGGGATTAAGACTTTTTAAGATCTCTTTGTGAATGGATAGTTTGTATCACTTCAACAACTTTGTACAGACTACGGCATTGTGCGGTCTAATTTCTTTCGATATTACAGGCTTGTGATTTTATTAGAAAGCAGTTTACCCAATTCTCAACTCTACCCCCACAATCAGACTTTGATTTGCTGTTAACCTCTTCTAAGTCATTTAAAGGGATTATCTCAATTGTTTATAACGTATTATTATCACTGAATAATCTCTCTTTAGATGTAATAAAAACAAATGGGAACAGGACTTGGAGAAAATTTGTCAGAGGAGAAATGGGCCAAATTTTAAAAAGGGTACACACTTCTTCAGTTTGTGCCAGGTATGGTTTATTGCAATGTAAAATATTACATCGTGTTCACTGGTCAAAAGACAGACTGTCAAAGAGATTTCCCAGCACTGATCCCAATTGTGATCGCTGTATAATAACACCTGGTACATATTTTCGTACATTTTGGAGTTGTCCGAAAATTATTGTCATTTTGGACTTGTATTTTCAAGACATTTTCTGATATATTCAGACTGCTTTTAGACCCATGCCCAGTTGTGGCTCTTTTGGTGTAATCCCGGACTCATATCATCTAAACAAATACCAGCGGGACTTTTTGGCCTACTGTACACTTCTTGCTCTTTCTAAACGAGCTGTTAGACAGCTGCAGTACATCCAGAACGCTGCTGCTCGAGTCCTGACAAGAACCAGGAAATACGACCACATTAGTCCAGTGCTCCGGTCTCTGCACTGGCTTCCTGTCACTCAGAGAATAGAATTTAAAACAGCTCTGCTTGTGTACAAGTCTTTTCATGGTTTAGCACCAAAGTACATCTCTGACATGTTAGAGCCGTATGAACCATCTCGGGCCCTGAGAACTTCAGGGAGGGGTCTCCTGGTGGTTCCCAGAGTCAATAATAAACACGGTGAGGCTGCGTTTCAGTTTCATGCAGCTAAAATCAGGAACAGTCTTCATGAGGATGTGAGACAGACCATTGTCAGAACTCTGACAATGTTCAAATCCAGGCTGAAAACAGCTCTTTTACCCGTGCAAATGAAAACTGAAAGTATTTTATCTGCACTCTGCCTTTTACTGTAATTGATTAATTTTATGTTGATGTTTTATTGATTGTATCGGTTTTCTTGTAATTTTCTGCAACTGTGAAGCACTTTGAATTGCCTTGTGTATGAATTGTCCTCTACAAATAAACTTGCCTTGCCTTGCCTTGCCCGCAGGCTGATTTACTTAATTGGAAAAACTCATTACCTCCCTCTCATTCGCAGTGGATCAAAGATATTCTATATTTCTTAAAAATTGAGAAGATCAGCTATACCCTTAAATGCATCTTCTCGGAAATCTGGCAACCCTTTCTGAAATATGCTGAAGAAAAACTTGATTTGGTTTTGTGAATCGTACTCGTGGCATTGTGTGATTATTGTTGTTTATTTATTTGTATATACATTATATTATTTTTTTTTTTCATTTCTTTTTTTTTTTTCTGCTTGTTCAATTGTTCGGCTTAGTTCGTTTTAAAGGGAGGGCTTGATTTAGTGTTTGTTTGGTTTACTTTGTATTGTTAAACAAAATGTATAAATAAAGTCACACAAAAAAAGGAAAGGAGACGCACAGCAATAAATACTGCAAAGTGAGCCCTTTGGCGTTGATCTGCATTTGCTCAATTACAGTGTCTCCTCTCTTCTGAAAAGCAGACACTTTGGATGGCAGCTGGGCCATTACTTGGCAATAAAATGGAACCAATGAGGTGTGTGAAGCGGGACTTTCCAGATTTAAAACTTTAATTTGTGCTCGCTGTCCCCATTAGAGCGGCCCTGCCTTTGTGTGCCATTGGCTTCCAGTGACAAAAGTTAATAATTGTAGGTCTGTGCTAAAACATATCGCTCATTGCTCTCTTACAACATTTTCATACAAAATCTGAGTGTTCAGTTATCAAAGTCTAAAAAGAAAACAAAGCTTGAGCAATTTTTTCCTTCTTGGCCAAGGTAAAAAAAAAAAAAAAAACAGAAATGGAAGAAGTCCTTGCTTGAGAGTTGCAGGCCTATGTAACTTCTCAACCTGGGGTCGCGAGACAAATTGGGGGGGGGGGGGGGGAATAGAATAGAGCCATTATATGTTCTTAATTCGATTCATTTTATTTTAGCCATTTTATTTTTTCTTTGTTTTTTAAGAATTATATAGACTAATGTCCATATTTCTCACAGTGTGACCCGAGTAGTGGCCTTTAACTGTTATAATGGAGGTCGCAACTCCAAAAGGTTGAGAACCACTGCAATATAGCGTGACATTATTGAACATGAATGTGAAATAAGCTAGTAGCCAACCACTAAATACTTTGCAACACCTGCTCCCAAGTGCCCGCCCAGGCAAATACTTCTGTTGGTGCATTATTATCTTGGAGGAGAGCAACCAAACACAACTATTACAGTAACATTGTTGTGTGCAACAAATCTTTGACGAGATTGCGGCGACACTTTTGAAACGTTTTCAATCATAGCATCCTATTTTTCAGACGCTCATGACTAGACGGCAGGAAATTAAAGAAGAGAGTACTAGCTGCTGCGTAAGCTCCTCATTCACGACAGCGATGACTATCACCGTGTCCACAGTTTCAAGGCAGGCCTTCTGGACTAGCAATAATATTGAGTCAATTGATACATAGAGGAAGCCGTATTGACAGCAGTATGTCAATATGAATGAAACAACCTGAGCGTTTTGGCACAGTGTGGAACTAAAATGTATTATTCAAGTAGTAGTAAAAGTAAAAAGACAACTGAAACTAGTATTTTAGTGCAAAGGTTAAAAAGTAAAAATGGCAGGATGGAGATGGGAATGGCAGCAAAAACTAAAGTAGGGATGACTAATCAAACATAAAAAGCCAGCCACAACATATAATAAACACAAAACTTACTTATAATCAGAAACATTTACTAGTTTGGTTGTTTTCCGACCTTTGCCTTACAATATAATAGGATCAGTCAGGACACAGAGTTGGCTGTGGGGTAACTGAAACCCAAACAATCAGAGGCCTCCCTTTGGTGCTCCATCAGACCTCCGTAATTCACATTGCCACGGCAACACTCTTTTGTAATAACTGCCAGGGCATCTGGGAGCTCGTCTGGCCTCATCCATTTATTTTTCTCCAATACAGAGACAGACGCAGGAACACTTTCAGTCGACAAGGAAAGATGGCAGTAGTATTAAAGTATTTAAAATGGCTTATTTCAGCTTAGACCTTTCAGGACTTCATACTTTCTTTTCATTCTAAACAGAGCGCTCATCATTCCACATCGAGTGTCAACATAAAATAATTGCTATGCTGTTGACATGATTTAATCCAGTGGTTCTTAACTGGTGAGTCGCGGAACAATTTTCAGTGGGTCGCGAGTCTATTCCAGGGGACATTGTTTTCAATATTTCTATCTGAAACTGCACGCAAGCACTACCGGAGTCAGTAATAAAATGATGCTTGTGTGGAAAATACAATTTACAGTTTTTTTGGGTTATGGCTCGCCATCCTTATGGTAATAATGAATCCTGAAGCCATACCACTTGAGAACCACTGATTTAATGCTATCTGCATACCCTACAGTCAGATCCTGAGGGCTCATGACCCTTTATGATGCACCACATATCTATTAGTATTTGGAAAACCAAGCTTTAGCCTGTGGGGATACTACACAATTATCATTCTCTCAACAACTTAATAAGGCTATAGTGTCTGACATCGACCTTTAAAAAGGGATTCTCCTTGAAGATTGCGAGTGACATAGAATGCAAATATGGAAAAATTCACATGAACAGGAAATTTCCAAAGCACCGCACATAGGTCTATAAACAGAACATAGCCAATTGTAAAGCCAGAAAATCGAGGTTTTGCAGAGATCAGACATCCTTTCTCTTCCTCAGATTATGAATAATAAATGATTATAAATGTTAACATACCTTGCGACTTGAAAGTTTGCGACCAAATCATCCAGTAAACGATATTTCTCAAATCTTGTTCTGTTGTTCCTAAAATGCAGTATACATGAGAACTAATTGTGTACAAATCCTGTGGCAAACTTTGAAATGTAGGTTAAGGACCCCGCTATACTCACCATGTTGCAAACTGGACACTGCAACTTGTAAGAAAGGAATTTCTGATGCACAGAGAGCAAACTGAAAAGTATGCACATTTTAAGACATAAGAATATTAAGAGCAAAATGTGGTCTAATCAAGAGTCAAATGTTCCTCACAATACTTACAGTTGTGCGAGCATTTTGTCATCACGGTAATATTTAAAAAATCAAAGCAAATAGGACATCTCAGGAGAGTGTCAACACACTGGGGAAAAGACACACATTAAATTGTAGCATGCTGTTGTTGTGTTGCTTGCATCAATATGAAATCCTACAGCAAGGGAAAATGCGAGCGTTTAACATGTCAAGGCTTTGGACTGCGAGCATGTTAGTTAGCCATGGAGAGTATGTTTCAGGACATTATTCACATATTTACCGGGAAGTATGAGATTTTCTCCTTATCGTGCTTGCCGTGCCTTGACATCACAGTTAGCATAATCGCACAACAACTTGGAAACTTACTTTGAGGGCGCCAAGCTAGGAGGAAAGTCTGTTTCTATATCAAGCGACATTATCTTCCTGTATTCCGATGCATCTAATAATTTGCGGTGTTTGATCAAGAAATAAAGTAAACAGTCATTTGTCCCGCTAAAAGAAAACAGGACGCGCAGACGTCCGCGATGACATCACTTCCGCTAAGTGGTTACTCTTTTCACTTGCTATGTTTATTTTTATCATAATCAGAGGGAGGAATTGACGTTTACCCAAGTACTCATACTTGTATAACTTTTTGAAATAACTTTAACTTAGCTGCTATTACTGCAGAAAATGCAGTAATAACATTGTCTGTGTTGAGCTGGTCATTAGGAGCAAGTTTGTACTGATGCAACAGTGTAGTTCAAAATGTTACGCAGTGTGCATTTAAGTAAAAGTATAAAAGTATGCATTGTAAAAGGTACTTTAGAAGTAAAACGTTTATATTATTTAAATCAAACCAGGTCTAAACGAGTAAACCACTAACTCAGGTAAAAAAACAGGAACTAAACCAGGTCTAAACCCGGAATAAACTAGGTCTAAACCAGGTCTAAACAAGGTCTAAAGGCGTAAACCACTAAACCAAGTCTAACATGGGACTAAACCAGTTCATATAGAGAAGTCACTTTGAAAATAAAATGCTTTTGCTTTGAAGAGTTATATTTTTAGTGATGTTTTGATGTTATGGCTATTTAGGAATGTTAATCAAAGTTGTACGAAGTGTTTTTGCAGTTCTTCATTACAGAGGAAAATTACAGATCTGAGGGGGGAGGTGTGAGAAAAGAACAAAAGGAAAGACCCCCTCCCAGGAAAAGAGGAAAACATGTGGGAGAGAATGAACTCATAAAATGGCCGCGGAGGCGGAGCCAAACATCACATGACGGATCGGAAGCCAATGGAACAACGACACGTAGCTTAGGCTCAAATAATTGTGTGATGTGAAAATGTGACGTAAGCTCTAACTCCTCCCAGAGAGAGACAGTGTTTCCTGTGTGAACGGGAAACGCTCAGAGAGGTTAGGGAGACTCGGGGAGAAACACAGAGCGCTCTGCTTAGGTGACTTGTATTAGGGAAAATAAAGCTTTCGTGACTTTAATCTTTCCGAATCCTGGTCATCTCTACTCTGATGCGTGTTATTAGGTTTGTTAGTGTAGTGTTGACGAACATTTAAAAGACTTCCCTTCCAGCGTTTGAACACGCGGTGCTGTCCGGAGTCAGGTAATTTGCATGAAAACAAAGAGACGGCTATGGAAGACTATTGGCACCTTAATTCAATTGTCTATTCATTTGTCAAATGGCTATGCATTATGTTATTTTAGTATTTATTTTGGAATTGTGTTTGGCAAAGTGTAATGTTATATCCAATTTTGACATTTAATGTTCTATTCCAAAAGTTCTAATGGCAATTCAATATGTAAAGTGTCAATACAATGTCTTTATATATTGCAAATTACAAGATTTTGAAATGAATAGCATATTGACATGGAAATTTGGCCTCTTTATTCTTTGTTCTATTCATTCTTAAAATGGCATTTAGTTTCGAGTTGTATTTGACAAAGTTGCATGTTATATCCTATTTTGACATGTAATGTTCTATTCCAAAAGTTCTAATGGCAATTCAATATGTAAAGTGTCGATTCAATGTCTTTATATATTTCAAATTACAAGATTTTGAAATGAATAACATATTGACATGGAAATTTGGCCTCTTTATTCATTGTTCTATTCATTCTTAAAATGGCATTTAGTTCGAGTTGTTTTGGCAAAGTTGAATGTCATATCTTATTTTGACTTGGAATATTCTATTCTACTTTGAGTAAGTTTCATTTAATGTGTTGTGAAACAGCACCTCCCTCTGGATTGCATTGCATATTGCATATTGCATTGCCACAAGGTTTGAGTGCAACTATTTTCAATATGCTATGCAGTTCTTGACCCCTGGAAGGCGGGCCCTGGTCCGCTCTCGGCCAATCAGAGACGAGTCTATA
Organism: Neogobius melanostomus; assembly: GCA_007210695.1. Taxonomy (NCBI): domain Eukaryota; kingdom Metazoa; phylum Chordata; class Actinopteri; order Gobiiformes; family Gobiidae; genus Neogobius; species Neogobius melanostomus. Next base: position 1,099,883 of record VHKM01000073.1, on the reverse strand, counting down.
TCCTCCTAGCTAGATGCTCTGTGTTGTTGTTTTTTGCTGGAAGTAAATGCTGTTATGACGGATTGGAAGTAACAGATCACCCTTCATGAAGATTCCAAGTTACTCTAAGGAGGTTCTATGTAAGTATAGAAGCGTGTTTGTTAAAATACCAGTACTGTTTAGTGTTTTTTCTCTCTTTTGTTTATTAAACACTTGCTACCTAGTTCAGTCATGCTCAGCAGTCCCACAGAAAGTCAAACTCCACAGTGTTTCAGCTTCTTACATTTATTTTGGCCCACAAAATATTTGTCTGTAAGTATTCAAATGATAGTGATCTTAGCTTCCATTAGATACCAAATTTAGTCATTTTTAGCATGTTTCCTATTCGTAATTAGGAAGAAAATATTCGGCGCTAATACCGTTAGCATCCCTATGGCTTTTCCCATGTAAATTAGCCTCATGCTAATAGCTCGCTAATACAATCGTTTTTTGAAGGTTTTAGTTAACTCTAAGCTACTTATTTTCTATTTGCATTGTATATTTACCCAATTGAGATTGTAATATGCATTCTTTGTGTAACTGTATGTTACAGTTTTAAAGTACTTCAGTAAATCACACAAATACAGCAAGACGCTTCTTGGTTTTCATTAGAGACTGTTCTATCTGCAAAGCTGGTTCTCACACACTAGTAAAGACAGAATACTTACACTAAACCAAACGTGGTGGCACGTGTTTTTGTTTAATGATTAAGCACTTTATAGGCCTACTTTATTGTACGCCCATGTTAATTTCTATTCTCACAATCTTCAGCGCAGTTATCCTCTTACTCAATTATATCTTTATGCGTGGTGAAACCTCATTCCTGTCAATTTGGTTCACATTTCAGAACAAGAAAAACTAATTAAGCCAGGGTGATACATTTTTCAAACCACCAGGTGCCGCCGTTTAGTAGGGCTGCGAATTACAGTATGATACATTTGATTTTGAATATGTCTATTTCCGTCTCCATCTTCATCACGGACTTCTTCCTCACTTTCCTTGTCTAAAACACGCTGTGGGCAACTGAAAACTGGTATCTTCGGTACTGGGTGGTGCAACCATTTGACATCACTACCCAGAATGCATTGCGGTGTAAATAACAATGGCGACCTACGTGCAAAAAATGTTTCTAAAAATATAAAACTAGCGAATGTTTTAGTTTGTTTTTTGAATTATCTTATAGATATGTTACTGACAGTGAAATTATTAAATTATGATCTATTTCATATAGATCAAACATGTTTGATCTGCTATTTCAGTTTGTTGTAAGATAAGAAAGGCTGTATTTATCCCATACAAGGGAAATGGTATGTTTGAAATAGCTAAGTACAAAAGAGCAACTGAATAAGGAAGCAAAAGTCAAAAAGACCTTGTGTTAAATATTAACTAAATAACAAAAACTATTCAAACATAAATTGTGTACTTCACTATATAAGGTACCAAATTAAATGAAACTAGAACAAAGCGATGACTATGTAGCAAGAGGTCAGGGGACTGTATGTACATGAATGTGAACAGCGTGTGAATATTTGTTAACATTTCGCATAGTGATAAGATAATGCAGATCTAATTCTGTTCTATCCTTAGCATCCAACAGTAATCAATATCCTTTTTTGTTGTGGTCAGTCACTCTAGTTTCTTCCTTTGTTCATTAGGCCCAGAGAAACCTGTAAAGACAGACCACCTGTGCGGACAACAGCCTGCTGCCATCTTCATCCAGTCACCTCAGCGCTGTTGACATGATCACATTCATAATTTTTCCACAAATTCTAACAAATTAGTTATTAATTAAATGCAGACTATCTTTGCATCTCTCAGTTTAATATTTATTTACAAGAAGCTCCTGACAACACAAACGGGTTCAACCCAGCTCCTCTGCGACATTCTCCTAGCCTTCGTTCTTCTGAACCGCTCCTGTACCACACAGCTGCTTCTTGGGGTTGCAGAGAAGAATGATTCCACCATACAAGAAGAATCTTATTGGCCCGTCTAAAAATGTTCTACCGTCTCTTGATATTCAGATGTTGTACGGTCTCTTCATAGCGGCATCTGGAATGTAGATGGTTATAAATGATTAAATAAATAAATAAAACAATGTGTTGTGATGTGTGTGCTTATTAGCACAAACATGCTCCGGCTGTCCAGGTGCCTGGGTAAGACAGAGTTTGTGCCTGAATAACTTAGGTATTACTGATGTACTGTGAAATCTCATGATGCTTTCTAGATGCTGTTAGTACCACTATTATAATCACCCCTGCCTGTATCCGGAATGTAAACTAATTTTGAATATGGGGGTAGGCACTTATAAGCTTTCTTGCTTCGGCCTACTCCTTTTGAATTTATGTTACTTTATTTATTTTCTGCACTGCAACAATGTTAATGTAAATAATTACTCAAATAAATCCAATCAATCAACATTGGTAGTAACAGATTAGATTTGTTACACAACTCTGATCTAAAATACAGAATAGTACTTAGCCTCATGTTTTTACAAATGTAGGAGTATTTTGTCGTCACGTTATTTAATCTGATCATCAGGATCACTGCACTGAAGAGTGTGAGAATAGAAATTAACATGAGCATACAATAAAGTATAGTTTAATCATTAAAACAAAAACACGTGCCACCACGTTTGGTTTAGTGTAAGTATTCTGCCTTTACTAGTGTGTGAGAACCAGCTTTGCAGATAGAACAGTCTCTAATGAAAACCAAGAAGCGTCTTGCTGTATTTGTGTGATTTACTGAAGTACTTTAAAACTGTAACATACAGTTACACAAAGAATGCATATTACAATCTCAATTGGGTAAATATACAATGCAAATAGAAAATAAGTAGCTTAGAGTTAACTAAAACCTTCAAAAAACGATTGTATTAGCGAGCTATTAGCACGAGGCTAATTTACATGGGAAAAGCCATAGGGATGCTAACGGTATTAGCGCCGAATATTTTCTTCCTAATTACGAATAGGAAACATGCTAAAAATGACTAAATTTGGTATCTAATGGAAGCTAAGATCACTATCATTTGAATACTTACAGACAAATATTTTTGTGGGCCAAAATAAAATGTAAGAAGCTGAAACACTGTGGAGTTTGACTTTCTGTGGGACTGCTGAGCATGACTGAACTAGGTAGCAAGTGTTTAATAAACAAAAGAGAGAAAAAACACTAAACAGTACTGGTATTTTAACAAACACGCTTCTATACTTACATAGAACCTCCTTAGAGTAACTTGGAATCTTCATGAAGGGTGATCTGTTACTTCCAATCCGTCATAACAGCATTTACTTCCAGCAAAAAACAACAACACAGAGCATCTAGCTAGGAGGATATAGACTCGTCTCTGATTGGCCGAGAGCGGACCAGGGCCCGCCTTCCCAGGGGTCAAGAACTGCATAGCATATTGAAAATAGTTGCACTCAAACCTTGTGGCAATGCAATATGCAATATGCAATGCAATCCAGAGGGAGGTGCTGTTTCACAACACATTAAATGAAACTTACTCAAAAGTAGAATAGAATATTCCAAGTCAAAATAAGATATGACATTCAACTTTGCCAAAAACAACTCGAAACTAAATGCCATTTTAAGAATGAATAGAACAATGAATAAAGAGGCCAAATTTCCATGTCAATATGTTATTCATTTCAAAATCTTGTAATTTGAAATATATAAAGACATTGAATCGACACTTTACATATTGAATTGCCATTAGAACTTTTGGAATAGAACATTACATGTCAAAATAGGATATAACATGCAACTTTGTCAAATACAACTCGAAACTAAATGCCATTTTACAAATGAATAGAAGAATGAATAAAGAGGCCAAATTTCCATGTCAATATGCTATTCATTTCAAAATCTTGTAATTTGCAATATATAAAGACATTGTATCGACACTTTACATATTGAATTGCCATTAGAACTTTGGAATAGAACATTAAATGTCAAAATTGGATATAACATTACACTTTGCCAAACACAATTCCAAATAAATACTAAAATAACATAATGCATAGCCATTTGACAAATGAATAGACAATTGAATTAAGGTGCCAATAGTCTTCCATAGACGGCGAGTCTTGAGTTTGCTTTGCTCTTTTTAAGGTATCCGTGGACAGCACCAAGAAGAGTAAAATCTTCACATGGTGACCGCCGACAGTGTTGAAGGGGGAATTTGGTTCGTCAGCAAACGAGCGCGGCGGAGGTCTGGCTCGGTGAAACGTTTGCGGTAGACGCATCAGAACTTTCTTCCGCAATCACTCGGCAGAGGCTTCGACGGACGTCCAACTAGATTAAGGTAAGACGACTTTTGAACCCTCATATTGTGTGAGTCTCAAAGTACGTCTATTGGCATCTTTTTCCAAATTTTAGATTAATTTTTAATGAAGCTGACTGTTGAGTGGTGAAATCTGTGAATTGATGGCGGAAGAAGGGAGGGACACACGTTATTATTAATATACAATACCGAACTAAATAAAGTTAAATAAAGTTAAATTCTAAAAGTTAAATAAGTGTCAATAAGGACGATTTTTAAGATTGGGTTTAAGTCCCATATAACAGAACCACGCGTTGGGTGTACTCCCTTTAAAAGCCGAGAAAGGTTCGTAGGTGGTATCTCCCAAAGGCACGGACGCGCGTCTTGAAATAAAGCGGTCGAAGATGAGACTGTAGGCAGATTTGGGGGCTGTCTGAAAAATTAAATATTGGCGAAATATATAGAGATCATTTGGTGAATTAATGTTCGGTTTTTTGTAACTATAAAAGTATACGAGGTAAGAAAATGTTGGAATTACTAAGGAGAAGGATGGGGGAGGATGGTCAGTAAGGCGTCGCCTCTTTTGAAAAAGATGGCGGGAAAAGGCAGGAACAAAACAGTCGAGGCCTGTGCACAACTGAGAAAACGAATAGAACCAGCCCCTGAACTGGCCACAGCACGATGGCTGAAAAAATAAGCCCCCACTGCGGGGGCGGGACTCAAAGCCCCTCCTAAGAGGAGTAGCTCCCGCCTTGGCCCCAACGGCCCCTCCTTCATACGAACTGGGTCTTTGCTAGTATTATTTTAATCTAGAGTAAGTTCGATTTTAAAATAGAGTAGCAAAGTAAAGTAAAATAAGAGAAAATGCCTTACACAGGAAAGTCTGTGTATGTTAAGGAGTGCCTTGCTCAAGAGTACAAGAAAAAACAGTGCTCAAGCATGATACAGTGTTGGAAAAATCCAAAGTTAAGTATGTTAATCATACAAATTAAGAGAGAATTTCACAGTGCAAGTAAATGTACATTGAGACTGTAAAAGACTTTAGGTCTAGATGTCTCACAGTAAATGCAAATGTTACTTAAACTTAGAGAAAACAATTGGAATTGGTCATATTAAAATAGTTGAAGACTTGAAAATATATAACTAAACATTAGGTTAATTCTTGTCAACATGTAATGCATGTGAAAAGTAGAGCAGAGTAGAAACATTACTAAAGAGTAATAAAAAGATAAGAGGGGAGTATTGTAAATGGATCTCCTGACCATGAGGGCGGAGAATAAGCCATTTTAAAAGACGGAAATGTGACTTTCGATCAGGCTTGATCACCCTAATCGAAACTTACGTTTTATTGTCTAATCTATTTAGATAAGGGTTATTTATTGGCGGGGGCCAGTTATGAAAAAGCATATTGTTCAAACCCCAGTAAGTGCAGGGGACCCGGTCCCAGTGGCCTATAAACCACTGAGTAGTTTATCATGTTATGATATCTGTGAATATTCTATTGGCCAAAATGCAAATTAGCTTTTGTATCGCCAGGTTAGATATTTGTGGTGATGGGATTATTGTGAAATTCTAGTGTCTTGTCTTGTCTCGTTGTCATATGTGTTTATTGTGGAGTGACGAGTGTGTGATGAGTGTGGAGTTTGTGGGTACAAATGAGGTTGAATGAAAATGTTGTGTAACAGAAAGCCAATGTTTCAAATTCACAGACATTGCTTAAACGCTATGAAAGTATTTTTGTGTCATAGGCTTCAGCAATGCAAGTCAACATTGGTTTCCACTTACATTTAGAAATGTAAGAAAAAATGTAGCATCATTTTGAACATAGTTGCCTGGTGCCAAACCCAGGGAAAAGTGCTGAAAAATGTGTGTGCACAGGAAACTCATTTAGTGTGTAAAACGATACACTATTTATGAGTGGAGGAGTATTTTTGCAAAACGAAAATTGTGTAGCTTATGCAGTTATGAGGAAAAGTTATAAAATAAGGGAGTTCCTTGCTCAGAAGAAATCTGTGCATGTTAAAGTTTAGAGATGTTACACGGGTATAAAAAGAACATAAAAATAAAAAAGAGAGGCTGTATTTGCTCTGTATGAATGATTGTGTGGATGAAGCAAAGAAAGAAAATTGAGAAATTGTAAAACAGGAGGTCTTGATACATTGAGGAATGGCCATTCACCTGTATTAAGATATCATGTAAAGGAGGTGGGAAGAAAAGAGCTTCCCATAGTGAATAAGGGAAAAACATCCTGAATGTATAATAACGAAGTTATTATTATTTTTTAGACATTTCTGCTGAAGGCAGTCTTAATAGCATAAAATTGCTATTTTGAAATATCCAAATTTAACTAAAGTGTGATAGAGGCTATTTTTATTTTTTGTGTGTCTGTGGTGAATAGAACATTTTAGGCCCCTGAAAGAGAGGTTACTAAAAGATTAGAATCTCTCTCTCCACTGTGGTGACATGGAATGAGAACAAAAGTGTTTATAGGTAATAACTTTGGATGCATTGATTTGGAGTACAGACCGTTATCCATTTAAAGTTATGAAGAAGCAATATGCAAAATTTTGAATTATTATTATTTTTAGGAGACCAAATAAACAGATTTAATAAATTAATGAATACATTTATGGTACATAATATGGTGTACGCCATTGACCAGAAGTGAGAGCAAGCTGAATTAAAAATAAAGAAAATTAAGTGCAACTTTTAAAGATGCAGCTTAAATAAGTAAGCAACAAAATTTAATAAAGAAAAAATCTAAAAAGTTTACCTAAATGTGGAGCGATTTATGGTTGTGGTGGTTTTGATGATAATTGTGGTTAAGGTGTTTTCAGACGGCGATCCAGAACCAAAATTGGACCAGCAACGTTCGAGAACGAGGCGGTTGCAACAATGCTCCTGGTGGGTGTACAGGTAGAACTGTTACCAGTGAACAGACATCTCTCTTGGCATGTTGGTGCAGACAGGTGAAAAACATCTGAACTATAAGATTGTTACCTGACACCACATTAGTGGGCTTATTGGAAGAACCACAGAGTCTGTGAGCTGACACCTAACCAGTGCCTATGATCTCGCAGGACGGACTCTAGCATACAGATGCAATAGAGCCCTTCAGATTCCTGTTCCTGTCCTGAGATATGATGGACATGGCTGTCTTAAGTCATCCGTAAGACAGTGGTTGCTGACGCTTGAACTGGACCCACCACAAATCTTCTCTGCATACCGCCTAATCACCCGTAAACTGCTACAAACAATTTATTATGACAAATTAAGATTTGGTATATAGAGAAGCTTTTAAGGCTAACTTTAAGGGCGTAAATGTTCCCTTAAACCAAAAAAATTGCAAAAGGTAAACACGTGTGACTGAAAATTGTTTACACCTGTATTGGCACAAGAATATGAAATGTCTTATTTGATTCACCTTTGCTCTCTCTCCTGGACACCAGGCTAAAATTGAGCCCGATGATCAAAGCGCTGAGTGAAACAGAAGTTTGTAACATTTTTGAATTTTTCAGATCTCCTGTACTCTAATCTGTGTCTTATTTTTGTAGATGTTAATGCTAGACTTGTATCAATTGTTTCAACATTCCAATTCATTCCACGACAAAATGGTGGAGAATAATTTTCACTTAACTGAACTTTTTTTAAATGCATCAAATATAGAGTGGTCCTTAAGACCTGATGATGCTGGCTTATTTACTACTACTTAATCAATTATCTTTAAAATTACAACTAAATTAAAAAGATTAGAATACCTAAATACAAAATTTAAATGTGAAGCCTTAGAGGGCATTGTTATGTTGGAGTTATGGACTGATCCCATACGATGTTGCCAAGGTCCCCCAGAAAACCAGCCGAGTGTCAAACTATCACTCGCCTGTTGAACCAAAGTGACTGAGTAAAACCAAATCGAATCTGCAGGGACTTGCCCTAACATTAATTAGTTTGTGTTGATTTTTTTCTTTGTGTTGATATGTGTATTGTGTTAGTTTTTGCAGATGCTGGAAGCATTAATCTCCAGTGAACTTTGGGGATGGTTTGCTGTGTTTCCTGATAAAGGATAGAGGTCTAATCTATGGAAGGTTGTTTTTACACGTTTACATGACAATTGTTGGACTGAGTTTTTCTCAGTCCAAGAAGGGGGTGTTAATTATGGGACGATATAATTTGGCTTATGTTGGACATGGGAAAGAACAAACGCAAATATGGTAGATATATCTAAAATATCTAAAATACAAACAAAAGTGACAAATTGATAAATTTATGGCAAACGACGATATAAGACATACGTTTCGGATATAGATACATTCTCCACAAATTTAGGATTAATGAAACCTATGTGCTTATATCCCTGAATTTTCCAGATAAAATTGACAACATTCCAATAGATAAATCAAGTTAAATAGTTAAAATTTGAGTACAGCCATATTTTAAAATTAGATGACATGGTCGTCCACTGGCTCACAATGAGCGATCTTGATGAGAATTTTTTGTGTATTTTTAATGTCTGTTCTTTGTGTATCTGTTACAGAATTCTGTTTTGGTTCCTTGCCTCTGTGGGTGCGGTAAGTGGTTGTAATTATGAGAATAGTTGACCCAAATGATTAAATATGATTAAAGGTGCAAAACAAAACACACCAAATAAAAACACCCCAGTGATGAGTATATGATTCGATAGCCCAGACGCTGAACCTGCACAGACGGAGGCAACGATAACCAACGATTAGTTCAAGAGCATTTCATCTGTAACTGTAATTTCATGATAATATTCAGTTTGATTGCGATATATTAAGAGACGGTGAAAGGAGGATTGTTGGCTATTTTTATATATGTTTTTGTTATAATAGGCCTTAAGGGTAATATGAAACTGTGTTGATTGTAATCTGCTGTTGGGTGCTGTATGGATGTCCTGACTCTTGAGTTCCACTAGGGGCATCTATAAGTTGGGTGGCCCAGGGGGACACTGAGTGCGGAACAAGCGAAACGCCAGAAGGGGGCGGTCCCAGCCTGTACTTGAAAGGAGTACAGCAAGCTTGAACTCTGAATGGAAAGATTTGTAAGCGGAAGTTATACCTGGGAAGAGAGAGAAGATTTTGAAACCACCGAGCGGCTGGTTGAGCTGTACTTTTGTGAACTAAAAATATAATGGTTTTTTAAATGATCTCTTAAAAGATCAGAAGGGGGTTATGAAGAGTTATATTTTTAGTGATGTTTTGATGTTATGGCTATTTAGGAATGTTAATCAAAGTTGTACGAAGTGTTTTTGCAGTTCTTCATTACAGAGGAAAATTACAGATCTGAGGGGGGAGGTGTGAGAAAAGAACAAAAGGAAAGACCCCCTCCCAGGAAAAGAGGAAAACATGTGGGAGAGAATGAACTCATAAAATGGCCGCGGAGGGCGGAGCCAAACATCACATGACGGATCGGAAGCCAATGGAACAACGACACGTAGCTTAGGCTCAAATAATTGTGTGATGTGAAAATGTGACGTAAGCTCTAACTCCTCCCAGAGAGAGACAGTGTTTCCTGTGTGAACGGGAAACGCTCAGAGAGGTTAGGGAGACTCGGGGAGAAACACAGAGCGCTCTGCTTAGGTGACTTGTATTAGGGAAAATAAAGCTTTCGTGACTTTAATCTTTCCGAATCCTGGTCATCTCTACTCTGATGCGTGTTATTAGGTTTTGTTAGTGTAGTGTTGACGAACATTTAAAAGACTTCCCTTCCAGCGTTTGAACACGCGGTGCTGTCCGGAGTCAGGTAATTTGCATGAAAACAAAGAGACGGCGAGTCTTGAGTTTGCTTTGCTCTTTTTAAGGTATCCGTGGACAGCACCAAGAAGAGTAAAATCTTCAGCTTTTAGATTTTACTTTAGTTTAATTTAGTTTAGTTTAGTTTATTTGAGCAATTTTCAACCAAATTTAAAATGTAGTGAAGTAGAAAGTACAGATAGAGGCTCTAAAATTTAGTGAAGTAAAAGTAAAAAGTATTTATCATGAAATGTACTTAAAGTAAAGTAAAAAGTACCTATAATTTGTACTTTTTACTTTGTTACTTTCCACCACTGATATTAAGTCTATCGTCTGTACTCTAACTTGATTTTTTTTTTCAGTACTAAAGTAGTAAATCAAAAGCTTCATGTTGACATATTAAATAGATGTTTGCAGAACAACAAACTAGAACAGATGTTCTCACAACACGTTTGGGTGGGTGGTGATCGGTTGACAGCTCAGCCCCTCTCTTTACCCGAGTGTCCGAGACACGCAGCCAGAGATCAGATGACACAACTACAAAGTCGATCATCGACCTCCGGCCTAGGGTGTCCTGGTGCCACGTGCACTTATGGACACCCTTGTGTTTGAACATGGTGTTTCGTTATGGACAAACTGTAACTAGCACTGAAGTCCAATAACAGAACACCACTGCACAAAGATTAATTTTAGATTTGAAACTACATAATATCACAATTAGAATGCTTCTAAATTTTCAGCACGCCTACTGTGTTTCCTTTTCAGCTGAATTCCTGACTTTCATGTTTATTATTGGCCATTTACTGTTGTCATTTAGCAATATCAAAGTAATTAGTGCCACCACGTTCCTTCACTCTGCATCTGCATTTGTCATGTTCCCGAGCCTTGTTTTGCTCATTCTCGTTCATATTTGGACCATATGTGAACATGTGATTACACACAGACATTTGCATGCCCGCTCAATGACACACTAATGGATTCTGTAATTATACCATCAAGCAATATCCAGCATGCATTCCCAAATTCCAGCCGGGTGAACAGAAATTAGAGGCACTTTTGGTAGTTGTGTTTACAAGCAGTAGACAGTGCATTAAAAATTCTTAACCAAAATAAAATCTCTATGTAACTTAAATAGGAAATATGTCAATCAAAGTGAGAATAGGCTTTAAACAGTTGCATAAAGAAACATCAGTGTCACGCTATACATCAGTGTTACTGTGGGTTATTCTAATAAACTTAAAAAAGAAACATTTTATGATGTTCCGTCTTGAACCTGGACTTAGGGCTGGGCAATTAATATAAAATGAATCACAATGTCTTCTTTGGTCAATCTCAATAATCGTCATAGGTCTTTATAATCATCAGGTTTACAGCCATTTCTTTGACAGAAACAGAACCCAGTTTCAGAGTTTGTGTGAGACAATGGGAGATTTTTGTATGTTGAATGACACTGGAGGAAAGCATTTGTTGTTGTTTCGGCCGAGGTTTCAATAAAAGATATGTCCAAGAAGTTCATGAATCAGCTACATCTGTTTATTCTTATTATGAAATCAAATAGAAAAAAATCTAAATTGTGAAATACCAATGCTTGGACCTTTGAAATTAAAGTAGCTTGCTCTTTAAACCCTATTGATTGTATAGTGGAGCAGAAAAAAGGAACACTCTTTTGCAAAGGTGTGTTACAATTTAGGTCCTCTTCATGCCAAAACGTTGTGCCTCGGAACATTATATTCTGTATTACACAGGGATATGCACTGAAGTGTAGCTCAATCATTGTTTTGCGCCAGTAATGGTCACTCCAATGTTTATTTTGATAACAAGCCACTATGTGCCAGCGAGATAATACATGGCACATGATAATGTCAAGGTCAAAGTCAACCAGCTCAGTGAGATGCAAATGTCCTGTCGCCTATCTTATTTTGTCCTTCAGGGTGTGCAGATGGTTTAGAAGCAGGGAAAATATTTGAACTAATAAAGTTGAACTAATCCAAGATTGTGTTGGGTTAATAACTGCACATGGTGCTACATTGATTGATAATATCTTTACGAATGTTTTTGACAATATGACAAGTGGAATACTGATTAATGATATCAGTGACCACTTGCCAGTCTTCACTCTATTTGAAATACAACAAAAAAGTAAGAATAACAAAAGTACTATTATTGTAAAGAATGTAAGATTAACATCTGAGCGTTTGATAAATGCTTTCAAGCTGAGTTTGTCAGATCAGGACTGGAATAATGTCCTTGGAGAACAAGATGTTAATATTGCATACACACATTTTGTTAACACAATCAAACAGCTATATGATCAACATTGTCCAGTAGTAACGCGCAAATATACGCAAACCCATAAATGTGTCCCATGGATGACGAGGGTTATTGAACACATGTAAAAAGAAAAAACTCCTTATAAAAAACATTTATATAAAAAAAGAGAACATTGGAAATGGAAACTAAATATAAAAAATATAAGAACAAACTAACAAGTATAATCAAAAAAAATGTAAAAGAAGCTACTATAGAAACATGATTGAGGTCAATAAAAACAATATGAAAGGACTATGGAAAGTCTTAAATCATGCAATGTCTAAAGACTCGAAAGCTGCAAGTTACTCAGACTACATGATTAATAATGATGAGAAAATTACAGAAGGGAAGGGTGTAGTTAATCCGTTCAATGACTATTTTGTCAATATTGGGCCTCACCTGGCATCAAAAATAGCCAAAACAAACAGTGACGATTCTCAACATAAGAATATGAATGTACACTCCTTCTTTCTTACGGCAACGAATGAAAATGGAATAATTAAAATAGTTCAAGCTTTCAAGAACAAAAAATCTAATGATTTGAACGACTTTGACATGAACATGATCAAAAAAGTAATACAAAAATATCTATGCCTTTAACACATGTATGCAACCTCTCCTTTTTAACTGGTGAATTTCCTGACCTCATGAAGATTGCCAAGGTCGTTCCAATTTATAAAAGTGGGGATAATCATCAATTTACAAATTATAGACCGATCGCTATACTTCCTCAACTATCCAAGATTCTGGAACAACTTTTTGGTTCCCGCCTGGACAGCTTTGTGAAGAAACATAACTTACTCAGTGACTGTCAGTATGGGTTCAGAAACAATAGGTCAACTGCACATGCTCTAATCAATCTGAAGAAGTGAAGAATCAAAGTGAAGAAGTCACCAACAATATTGATAATAATCTGTATTGTTTGGGTATATTCATAGACCTCCAGAAAGCTTTTGACACTACGGGCGACGGTGGCGCAGATGGTAGAGCGGGTTGTCTCATGATAGGAAGGTTGGGGGTTCGAATCCTGCCTCCTGAAGGTGCACACTGTCGTTGTGTCCTTGGGCAAGACACTTCACCCAGCTTGCCTCCAGTGTCTGCGTACACTGGTGTATGAATGAGAGTGTAAGTGGGTGAGTGGATCCTTGCTGTAAAGCGCTTTGAGTGCCTAACGTAGGTGGAAAGTTGAGATCATTTACCATAGATCATGAAATACTCTTAAAAAATAATAATAATGGGATTAGAGGATTGCTAACAATTGGTTGCAGTCATATTTGACTGAAAGACAACAGTATGTACAAATTGATGAACATGTATCAGGATGGAGGAATATAACATGTGGGGACCACAGGGGTCGATTAGACCTAAATTGTTTCTGCTCTACATCAATGATTTGTGTGAAGTTTCAACAAAGCTAAAATGTATATTATTTGTTGATGACACAACTATACTAGGCTCTAGCAAAGACCTACAATTGCTCATATCAGAGGTCACAACAGAATTATACAAACTCAAAGAATGGTTTAATAGAAATAAACTATCGCTGAACTTATTGAACACAAAAATTATTTTATTTGGCAAACGGAATAGTGACATTCAGATTCAAATCAATATTGATAATGTTCAAATAGAACAGAAGGAATATAAATTTCTGGGTGTGATCTTCAATCATAAGGTTAGTTGGAGACCAGAAATAAACAATATTTGTGGTAAAGTGGCAAAAAATATGGCCATAATGGGCAAGTGTAGATATTTCCTGGATCAAAAGGCTCTCTTCACCCTGTACTGTTCCTTAATCCAACCGTACATAAACTACTGCTCAGAGGTCTGGGGAAATACCTACAATAGTCATTTGCTGGTTTTATATAGACTTCAAAAGAAGGCCATCAGAATTGTTCATAAAGTGGGGTATAGGGACCATACAAATATACTGTTCTTAAAATCCAACACCATGAAACTTGATGACATCATAAAACTCAATTCCCTGTTACAGATATATAGAGCTGTAAATAACCAGCTCCCTAGCAACATACAACTTATGTTTGGTAAAAGAGAGGGAAGATACGATCTACAGTAAGGGGAACTCATAATCTGAAAGTACAAAATATCCATTCCACCCTAAAAAGTCATTATATTACACGGAGAGGAGTTAATCTGTGAAATAATTTAGATGAAGACTTAAAAGGTGCAGCTAGTCTACAGCAATTCAAAAGACAGTATAGGAGAACTGTGTTTGAGAAGTATGCTGAAGACATGTGTCCTTGTCTCTCAGTCACTCTCCTTAAGTATCTGTATTACTATGAACTTGTGAAATACCACACCATTGCTGATATAATCAATTGTTACCAACTCTATCTACCATGCTTATTTGATCTGTATTAAAGGAACTTGAGATAAATTACAAGCATTAAAAATGCTGTTATGGCCTTCTTCCGCTGGTCATTACAAAATAAACTAGAATTAGGGAAGCCATACCGCCTTTGCTATGCCCGATCCCGTCAGATCTTGGAAGCTAAGCAGGGAAGGGCCTTGTTGGTACTTGGATGGGAGACCGTTTGGTAACACCAGGAAGCCTGGGGTGAATGTAGTGAGTGAGTGAGTGGTTGGTGGAGGTCGGAGCGGCCGATGGCACAGACTGGTTGCCTCGCTTCCGTCAGTCTACCCCAGGGTAGCTGTGGCTACAACAGTGGCTTACCACCACCGAGTCTGGAGTGAATGAATAATGACGACAGTGTAGCGCTTTGAAAAACTTGGTAATACAGGCTTGTAAAGCGCAATACAAGTGTAAGGAATTATTATTATTATTATTATTAGGGCAGGCGAGATGTGGACCTGTTGTAGGGCCCTCCTCTCAACAAGCTCATAAATCTTGTCTTTTTAAAGCACCACTCAGCATAGGTTTATAAAGCAGTTCACAATATCAGCTAGTTAGGGCAGCAGGGTGGGGGCTCGTTGGTTGGGGGCTACCGCCCTCTACCAGCTTGCCACATAATACCCTGGCTTTTTAACGCACCTCACAAATAGGGAAAACAATCAAAAACCACTGACAGAACAATCATGACCAACATTATTACAGTAGAAGCGGGTATGATAGCAATGAGAAACATGATCATTTTGAGTAAAACAATAGAATGGTGGAAACACTATATATATATGTATATACAGTATATATATATATATATATATATATATATATATATATATACACAAAATAAATAAACAATAATAATAATAACAACCATAATAATAATTATAATAAATACATTATCAGTGACTACATACTTTCATATTTGGTTCTACGTCTTTAATCCTTGTAGGTTGTCCTGTAACTCTCATTAGAGTATCTTCTGCAAAATGTAATTGCTTTTCATTACACAAGCTGCTAGCTCTACGTCTTACATACTTGTAAATTGTCTTTCAAGTCTCATCAGATTTCCATCTTGCGAAATGTAAAAGCTTCTAATTATCAATGCTGTCAATCTTACGGTTAATGCTGAAACTTGCACTGTTGAATTTTGCAACAACATTACTGTAATGTAGCCGGAATGTTAATTAATTTTGAATATGGGGGTAGGCAATTATAAGCTTTCTTGCTTCGGCCTACTCCTTTTGAGTTTTTGTTAATTTATTTATTGTCTACTCTGCAACTATGTTAATGTAAATAATGTAAATAATCACAATGTAAATAATGTAAATATTCACTCAAATAAATCCAACCAATCAATAAATGGGTCAACGCAAGACCAAAATTAGACTCTAATTGGGTCTTCTGATCTGCGAGTGGTTAGCGCTCAAGCTTCACAGCTAGAAGGTCTTTTTGTGGAGAAAGACCTTCAGCGCCTTTTCTTCTTCCTCTCTCCCCTCTCTCCGCTCCAGAGACACTGCAGGCCGCTAACTTTCTATTAGGGTATTTAACCTTATATTTGCTGATGATTGTTTTCCGTTTTACCTGATGAATGAACAGAGAGACTTGCACAATGCCTGTGCGTAAAGTCTGCCCTGATCGTTGGCTGCGTTGGCACGTTTCTTTTACTCCTGTTTCTCCACATTCTCTTTGAATACGGCCGTATTTCTACATTACAGTTTTTGCCTGTTGATTGAACACTATAGACCCATGCTTAGACTAAAGTAACACAACTTGAAGCTTTTGTTACCATACCTCAAACACATGTACCCATACCTTAAACAAAAGCGCTGCTTTGCACTCTAGTTTCAATTCTGTAACACACTTACTCCTTTATGCAACACACTTGGTCCTGCATACTACACTCTATTTCATACATAAGACACTTCGTTCAAAAATGAAATCTCAGGGTGCCATGTGGAAAACACATGTATCCAAAATACAAAACACATTGGGGAATTGCAACCACTCAAGTACACACCTGAAGGCACTGACTTGCAAAATTGAACACCAATTAGCCAGCTACAAAAAGCCCTCAGTTTAGCCATTTCAACTACTTTGCAAGCATGGATGGAGAGGGAGCGAGAGGCTACAGAGCCCTGGAAGTGACACAAAAAAAAATATATAAATATTTTTGGATGAAATATATTTAAAAAAATCTTTTCTGTTTTCTTTTTATTTATTTTTTATTTTTTATTTTTTTTACCACATATTATCTCCGGGGAATGAGATATTACAGTATGTCAGGGGAATTTAAATAAATATAAAATTTACAGTAAAACTTTTTTTTTTTACACCACAAATTATCTAACTTCCCCGAGATACGTAATATGTGGTAAAAAAAAAAAAAAAAAAAGTAAAAAAGAAAGAAAGAAAACAAAACAAACAAAAAGTTTTTTTTATATATTTCATCCAAAATTATTACAGTACAGTATTACTGTATTATTTTTTTTCACCCCCAAAATGTGTTTGTCTAATGTCACTTCCAGAATCAAAGACTGCAGTGTTTTATATAAAGTAGACCAGTGTGTTCCCCTGATCTGAAAGTGTATGCATATGATGCAAGTATGTGTCATTTTGTCATTAGCGTTACATTTTGTCAAAGGAATGTTGGGTTTTGATAGTGGAGTTTAGGTTTTGATAGTAGAGTTTCAATTTGACACAGATGTGAATGTTATATTTCCCAGTGTTGTGTCATGTTTACTTGTGTGTAGAGTTCTGGCAAAATGAGCCAAGTTTTGCAAATGTGCTCAAGCAACGGGCAAAAACTGTAATAAAACAGCGGCGCAAATGGTCAATGCCATTCAGTCACAGCCAAGACAATCTCCTATAGATGTAGACATATGCTAGTTCTTATAAAGGTGTGAGAATATGCGCACTGAACTGTGTGTTGTATATGGCTGCATATGACTGATTTGTGTACTGGCATGCATGATAAAAAGCACACAACATGTATGACAGAAACACAGAAGATCTGTGCTTATTTAAAGCGGGGTCTGATGACTTTCCAAACTATAAATTCAATTTCTGGATGTTCAGTCTACTTACTATTATATGGCCATTAGCAAAGTGACATGACACATTGACTGCCAGCCAAAGGATCCATTACTGCCATCCCTGAATCCTGTTAGACAATTAATCTCATTTTGTTCATGTCTGACTTTTTCAAACGTGTCTTTCAGTGAATTTATTATGTGAGAGATTATCTTTAGAGCCATAACATTGTTCTGTTCTGTTGTTTCTGTTCTTGTGACTCGCTGTTTAAAAGCGTGGATTTGTGACCTAATACCTACAATTCGATAGTGTAACTTTAAGCCTTTTGGATTTTTTTCCTGTTGCTCTAAAATGGTTGGTGACCTTTTTACTAGATCCTCAATAGAATTATTTGTATCATTAGATACTCTATTATTCCTTTGAAAATACTTGGGGCTTGGGGATTTTCTGTGTAGAGTTTGCATGTTCTCCCTGTGTCTGCGTGGGTTTCCTCTGGGTTTCCTCTGGGTTCACGCTACCACATGTACAATAAGCCAGGATGAATGAGAGTGTGTTTGTGAGTGCGAGTGGAGGACGACGGGTGGAAATTATTCCATGGCTACAATCCAGCATGTGTTCATTAACATGCACTGTATCGACCAAATACACCCTGAAAGCAGTCTCAAACACCCAAAATGATTTACTTTATGTGACAGGGTGGTGTAGAGCTAGGTAGCTTTAGCCATGTAAAACTAAAACTGCGCATTACCAAGGTGACTGCGACAACGCCACCGGTGGTCAGCCCGGAAAATGACCATGAAACACAAAACTACCAGTAAGGTCACACAGGTTTGTTTTAAAATGACAGAGACACTTGTTCCATTGTAAATAGAAAAGTTAATTTATGTTTACATCCGTTTGGTTTAGAGTCTTGGTTGTTACTTTAAGTCGCTTTTCTTATATGCTGCATAGTTTCAGTTTGTTCAGTTCAATACAGCATATGGTTGTATATAAAACACAACATTCCTTGGAAGTAAACCAGAACATAAATAAAGTATAATTCAGAAAATCAATCTGATAATCAGTCCTTCAGATAGACATTCAGAGCGTCATTCAGATAATCAGTCCTTCAGAGAGACATTCAGAGCGTCATTCATACAACAGTTGGTACACAGGGTCCCTGGGCTCCGTGTCACGAGTACCATGTCTGAGTTGGCCGGCCAGAGCGAGACGCCTTTAGGTTGGCCGGAGGCCTTGACGGCGAGTCCGACCGAAAGAAACTGGACAACACAAGTTACGGCAGCTACGGCGGCCAATCACACCACAAGCTTCACATACGGCCGTGAAGGCATGCACACAGAGGGGAGCCAGCATTAACAGGGCGCTTTACAGGGACACTAATGCTGCATCCGAAACTGTTAAATTGTAGCCTCTAAGTACTAACACTAGCAACTAATCCTTAACCTTTCATGGGGTCAACTGTTAGATCTCTATGCAGTTAGTGAACTAGAGCTTCAGCAGCATTTGCCCAATTCGACCGTCCTTACCCAGGGGAAGGGGAAGTGACTTCTCACCAACAGCTGTGTTTCTTCTTCTTTAAAGTTCAGTGCAGGCCAAACAAAAGCGCATACCGCCACCTACTGTATATTGTCCAACAACATAGTGTCCAAATAAAGATATTTAAGGCGGGGAAAAAGAAACAACCAAATGATCCTTCACATTTCCCTTTATTTTATCTCAACAGCTGTGTCTTAAAGCTACAGTATGCAAATTAGCCATGCGGCTTAAGTTTTCTACTAAATGAAAACAAAAGCACAAACTGCCTTCATTTAGGCCGTTTACTGAGGAGGCTCTTTAAAACCATGTGACTGTGCTGTGGTGACGACAACATGTATTTTGTCACTTTTATAAAGTTTGGCTTGTGCAGAATCTTATTTTTTATTTTTTTTAGTATTAAATGTGCACCTGTCAATCAACACTGGTTGCGCATGAATCACTCGAGGGTGGAGAGATTGGCGCAGTGGCTTATGGGATGGCACATAGCTCCTAATCGCCAGTGAGTTAGCATCAGAGGTCCCTATGCTAAAGTGGCTATGATAGTTAGCATACAGGCCACTTTCCCTAACTCCTTCCTAACCGACAACCCAATTCGGACGCTTCTTGTCATGGCGGATGCTGACGCACATCCGGTTTGGCGTAAGACCTCTTACCAATTTACTGGTTTCGGATGGAGCATGAGTTCGGAGGAGGGATACGTGTATCCGGCATAGGATTTGTGCTTTGTAACCGTATTATGTCATGCCCTCTCCGCTTCCGCATTCCTATGCAGCCGGTGTTTGTATTTAAGCGCCGTGTACGCCGGTAGACGCTACTCTCTCCCTCGCCATACTGCCGCCCGCTATCACTGCCCTTTCGTAGCGATTGTGCTGTAACCTCGGTAGGTCTGCGTGTTGTAGTGCTTGCGGTGAGTTTATATACAGTGTTATGTGGTGCCAATCCCGTGTCTGTATTCTAGATGCTGCCTAAAAGCTTTGGATAGAGTGAACATCGACGAAAAGTCACCGATTTTGGCCCAAAATTCAAACCCGATCCGACGCAACTTTTGACTATTCCCAAATTTTTAATTTCAAAATAGAACATCCTCCGTTTGTTTTTAACATTGCGAGATAGGACTTGGCCAAAAATGAAGTTTGTCGTAGAATCATAAAAATCGGTACAGACGTGCATCATGACAAGTTGAGCAAAAAATATTATTACGGCAACGCCGTCCGCCATATTGGATGTCGGCCATTTTGGATGACAGCCCGCGAAGCGGGAATCCGCCTTTATTTTTCACTTCATACAAAATCTCCTCCTAGAGCGTTTATCGGAACGACCTAATTTTGGGTGGAAAATAATCTTGAGAAGTAGAACTTTAAAAGTTATCCAAATTACTTGTCTAAGTTTTACGGTTTTTATGCGGCGAAGCCGCAAACTGTACGAAGTATTTTGAGATTTTTCGCAAACAAAAAATGGCTCCCATTCGCACATATGAAGCCCGATTTCGCTCATTTTGTTATCAATTGTTAAAGTAGCAGTCCTAAACACTTTCATTTGGCAAAATTCAAATTGGGCGCGATAGCGCCCCCTATAGGAATTATATGGAGAGTAAAAATTTTAGTTTTACGAAAATTAAAATCATTTTGGGCGGCACGGTAGCACAGCGGTTAGAGCTCGTGCTTCACAGCTAGAAGGTCCCGGGTTCGATTCCCACCTGGACGGGGCCTTTCTGTGTGGAGTTTGCATATTCTCCCCGTGTCTGCGTAGGTTTCCTCAGGGTACTCCGGTTTCCCCTACCACTAAAAACATGTACAATAGGCCAGGATGAATGAGAGTGTGTTTGAGAGTGTGCATGGGGGACAACGGATGTAAATTAGCTCAAGGCTACAATCCGGTGTGGCTTGTTTACATGCATGAGACCCATGTATGTTCATTAACATGCACTGTCCCGACCAAATAAACCAATAAATAAATAAATTTGGCACAAAATTCTATTTGGTCGTTCCGATCAGAAAAGTCAATTACACCCATGCCATATTTTTCACGGTGTTGCCGTAGCGATGACCAGAACGTCCCATTTTATTCTGAACCAAAGTACTTGGATAACCTTTGTGGATGTTCTGCGGCGCAGCCGCAGCCCTAAGTATAATGTAAAAATATGCTTCAGTTTGCAGATATAGTGTGATACAAATTCATACTAATTTTTCTCTGTATAATGTCAAAATTGAGTGCGGTGTGCGCGTTAGCGCATTCCAAAAATCCTAAAACTAAGACCCTTGGGAAAAAGTTAAAACAAACATAAAGGCAGTAGCAATACCATAATTTTAGATTGAGGGAGACAAAAGGGCACGAAGCGCCCCCTTGCTTTAGGCAGGGCGGTTGGCGAGGGCCGATAATCGCCGCTTGCGGCTATATTTTTATGTTTTGTTTCCGTTTTACATAATTATCATTTCCTATTTTTGATACGATTTGATTTTGGGTTTTGTTTCTGTCTCGTAAGCCCTGTAACTTACATCGTTTTGTTTTCTGCTCCAGGATCTGGTCCGGGCGTGGTTGTCCCTCACTCCTGCTCCATCACTGTGTGTGTTGTGGTATTTTTGCACGTCCCTCACATATCTGCACGTTTAGTTTGCCCTAGTTTTGATCAGCCAGTCCTGGGCATTTTTAAGCTAATTAACTAACTAGTCGTGTGTTGCTAGCCATCTTTTTAAAACTTTACCTTTGCCTAAATAAACAATGAATTAGTAATTATAAAAATAAATGTAATACTTTTAAAACTCCTAAATCGACTGTGTCTCTTTTTGACCATCTACTGCATCCTTCGTATCTGTTTTTATTGTCAATCCTTACCTTTCGGTTACATATGCACAACCAGGAAGTGTTTGAGGTCAGGGCACGGGAAGCTAATCTGACCGGCCATTTATACACAGGGCGCCGCCAACAGGCAGGAGGAAGCACAACAGGCGCCATATCACATTTACTAACCTCTTGTGGTTGTAGTTTGTATTACTTGTTAGGCTTTCCCTATGCTGCAATGATAAAGAACCTGACACTACTGTCAGACCCAATGTTTTTTTTATCAAAAATTATGCATTACTTAGTGATGGATTTCCATGAATGTTATCACATTCACATAGGAGGAGTAGAAAGATTTGGCATAAATACATTGCTGTAACGTTGTTAAATGGGGTAACATTGGCACGCAAAGAAGCCTTCCTTCACTCTTCCAGAATTTCACAGGATGCAGCGTTGCAAAGCTATGGCTGTGGTCAGTGCTGAATTTTAAGTGGCTCTCATGATCCCTTAAGCACCAGTTCGACAGATACTGTGGACTTCTTTTGATGATATCTGGTATGTTGTCTGAGTTTTTCTTACGAATATAATGAGGCCCTGAGCAAGTCAACCATTGTTTGCGTCTCAGTTGGACCTGTCTCACTTCATCACATTCACCACAACAATAAGATGATTTCTGCCAATGTTGAGACTATCATTAAAGTCAATAAACTTCATCATGATCATAACAATGATTCTGAGTTACCTCGGACAATAGTGCTTGATTAATTATTTATGTATTGCATTTTCTTACAATGTTGGTCAAAGCGAGAGAAGCCATCTACTCTTGTGTTATACCGGATCTCACAATTAAAAAAAAAACAGCTTCACCAACAATGTAGTAATTTGTTTGTGGAGCATTCACTGTCTTGATAAGAAACAAGGTTGTATCACACACAAGGATGTGGCAATAGATTTATCACATATTTTTTTCTGTTAATATGATAGATGCTTCAATTAATCTACTTGCATAAACCAAGTTTTCTCCTAAATTTAAACCACTTTTAGAAATGGTGAAGTTAGGAAATAAGAACATTGACATTCTGTTTGGTTTCATTGAGCAGCAGGTCTATGAGTATGTAAGTAAGTAGTAAGCCGTGGGGGAGCAGCATTGAAAGGGTATCACCCCGGGACAGCTGAGACAGGTGCTTGGTCACTCTGCTGTGAATCCAAATATATAATACAAATTTGCTTAGCATTCAAGATGTATGATGGTTTCTGTTCTTCAGACACACATCAGGACAAAGAGGGATTATTGTTATAATAATAATAATAATAATAATAATAATGCATCGGTTTTATATAGGGCTTTTCTGGACACTCAAAGACGCTTTACATTGCACTATTTATTCACTCCATACTTCCCCAGAAAGTAATATTTTTCAGAAATGCTACTTCACGGCACCCCAATCAAGTCATTATTATAGCAGAACTGAATTTAAAAGATTCTTGCGGCAGGTGCCTTTTCAGTCTTATAGAAACACAGTGAAGAAAGAGTTGGTGATTTTCTTTATTGTTCTGCTCTGCAACATGACATTTCAAAGCCTGACAGTAGAAAATGTTGGGCAGCGTATAAAAAGTAATAAGAGTATAGTTTGAAAAGGTAGTTTTTTTGCACAAACACATCTTATATTTTGTCGTATCAATCTATAACTCTTCCCACAGGGAGATTGCAGGGTTGCAAAATTACTGTTGTTTTCAGAGTTAAATTCTAATTCTAGCGCACATGATCCCAAAGGCACCAGCCTGTCCGATACTTTCCTATCGGAAACCTTCATACAAAGACTCCCTAAGAAAGTCATTCACTCCAGTAATTAGATCTCGCCTCCTAACATTGGCCACAACAATAATAGTTTCAAAGTTCAGCTTGACTAATATAATAACACAACAGTTGATATTTGATTACTTGACTATGACCATGATGCTGATCTGAGTTGCTTTGCATTCATGATAGTATCTGTTCTTTATACGCATGAAAGAGTCAGGAGAGGGCAGCTCCAGCCAGGTCAATAAGCAGAAAAAGCAAATGAGCACCTCATTTCTTTATTGCAAATCATGTTTGAAAGTTTTAGCTTTGAGAATTTTAATACAAGGGGGGATTACAAAGTTATGTCGGAAATGCTACTTCAAGGCTTCACAGGCCATAACACATAACTAGAATTTAAAAAGTGTCTGGTTATAAATCTGGCTTTGTATCGATTTTTTTTCTTTCTTCAAGGTTTGCTCACTTATAGTAATGGGATGTTATGATAGACTTGACTACTATTATCTTCATGGCACACAATGTAATGTGCTTAAGAATTTAGCTTGAATCTAAAAATATATAAAATCCAACAAATACTAAATCTATTAGTCAATTTGAGCAACGTAAAGAGGTTGAGACCAAATCCCAATTCAAGTCTGGAGTCTGAATGCAGAGTGTTCGCCCTATAGCTGCATCTGCTGCTATTGTTTATTTGACTGTAGCTGAATAGAGCTGCATCAAGTAAAAGTTAACTGAAGTTATTTTAACAATCCAGATATTCATTTATGCATTTTATACTTTGCTTCAACTGCTCTTCTGAATTGATGTTGAAATCTAAATGTACAGAGAGTTTTTGTCTATAATAAATAACTGTAAAGCTACTGAAATTGCAAAATGTTACACCTGAACTATCTGAGGAATAATTATTTACGGTGCATTATGAGAAGTTATGTGTGCTGAGGCTTTGTTGGATCTGCCACGTATCTTGTATGTCTTCTAATGCGGCTCCTATGTGCTGGTCCATGCACAAGGAGAATAAGCTTGCGGCGTCTGAAGCATATTATACATTCTTTATGTTCCTCAGCCTGGGTGTCCCTCCTCATCAAATACACATGTACAAATGTCACTGCCCAGAATGTGAAATTCCCCGTGTTTAAAGACCATACGTGTATTATAAAACTGTGCATCTCTGGATCCAATAAAGAAGGACAAATAGTGTTATTGATTGCCCAGAAGCATTCATTATTCAGTATTAGCAGGGTATCTCTGTTCTAACATAAGAAGGCAAGCAAAATAAGCAATATATCAAAGAGATTCATGTTTTCATCTTTTCTGATGCTGTTTTGAACCGGACAGACTGTGAATGACTCCAGGGTTAAGGGCCCAATATTATAGCATAGAGAACAAAATGTATGTGAGACATACTGGGCACTAACAAATGGGGGAAAGTTAATATTCAGAAATTGACACTCACAATTTTACCTGTAAACGTATTGCAGTGAGCTGATATTGCAGGGTTATAATGCATTATCGTCATTATCCCGTCTGTAAATCTATCAGTGATATGGAAATCCTTGGTGCTAAGGTAGAAAGTGGTTTCAAGTTCATGACTAAATGGAATCTCTCAGGAAGCACATGTTAAATATAATTAAATAATTATAGAACGTTTCAAAAAAGAATGGATGTATGAACGTAATTAAAGTGTATCAAACATAATTGCTGTTTACACGTCTCTGTCCTGCCAATGCCAATGAGGGGTTTTAGTGTTAACTCTGGCCCTTGGGGGGTTTCACTGTTGAGCCACAGCCTCCTGTTCAACTGAATTCGATCCAGTTAATGGCACACAAGATGACCGTAACAACAGCAAGTTATGATTTTGTTTTGCTGCAAATTATACAAAGACCCATGTAATAATGAAGAGTTTATCCTCATTTGCCTAATTGTAATGGACGTCATCAAGCAAATTAGGCCTCCGCAGGTTTATGCAACACACCTTCCACATAAATTATGATGACTCTTCAGTCAGTGCAGAGAATGATGATGATGGTTCCAAAAGAAGCAAAAGCTGCTGCATGTGTATTAGAAACAGGGTGGGAAAAAAACATAACCCGAATAAATTGCTTTAATCAAAAAAGCCAAAGCGCTTGTTCTGATTGCTCCTTATTACTCAAGTAGAAGCTCTTAAGCAAAAGGACTAAATGGAACTTGTGCGAACACTTACTTGACTATGACTTGAATTTATCTTTTACGAATGGAATATTAAAGATCTTTCCTTTTAATATCTTTTTTACTGATTTAAAAAATAATTATTATTAATAGTATGTTGTTATCAATTGCAGTTGTATTTGTATGTAACGATGTTGTGGCGCGGAGGGAGCTGCGAAGGAGGAAGAGGAAGTAGGAGGAGAAGGAGCTGACCAAATAAAGCACTTATTTCTTAGTTACTTATTTCTCTTAATGACATCAGGGAAAATGTAACAAAGTCAAATTAGACCCTAATGACCTTAGGAACATCTGCGTAATGGTGTAAGAGGCCGTTTCAGGCTTTATGACATGGGGTCTTATAATAAATGTTGTCATCCACATAAAGTGATTCACTTCATAAACACAAATAATACTGTTACTCTCAAGGAAAAAAAAAGTGCAGTAGTTGACAATGCACTTATTACCAGTTGTCAATAAATGAATGATTCAACAAGAAAATCTCGAGTTAAAGTGAGTCTGTATGTTTGAATATTTAGTAATCTTAAGAGATCGTGTATAAATGACTGCCTGGGCCTGCAATTTCATGTAACATAGCAGTATTAAATGTTATATTTTTACTAAAGTCCCTCCCTTTGCTGGTCTCAGCAACTAATCAGAAGCATTCTGCGGCCGGCCGATATATTGGTCGGTCCCTAATCCTAACGAATCTAACCTAATCCTAATGACCCGAACTCTAACGACGCTAACAACACTAACCCTAACGACCCTAACAACACTAACCCTAACGACCCTAACCCTAACAAGCCTTACGACCCGAACCTAACCCTAATTACCCTAACATAACCCTAATGACCCTAACCTAACCCTAATCTAACCCTAACAACCCGAACGCTAATGAGCCTAACCCAGGCCTATGACTTAATCCTAATTAACCTAACCCCAACCCTAACATAAAATACGTTAACGAATCGGAATTACACAAAATAAGCCTAACAATAAAATTGTTAAACATAATGTTAACAAATAATACAGTCGTGGATCTGCTGTACCAGCAGAGGAAGCACTATCATGACGAATCCTTTCTATTATTGGGGGTGCTCAGGTTTCACCTGGCTCCACATCTGGAAATCCGTCCTCGGGCACTGCACTGTGGTTGTCCACTGCTCCTTACGGGTTGCCCCAGTGGCATTGAAGGATGATGGTTCAAATGCAGAGGCCAAAATTCCCGACAGGATCAATAAAGTAGATACACCTTAACCTTAACCTTAACCACTTTAAAGTCACACTGCAGAACTTTCTGCCACAAGGGCAACTAAACTGATGCAAAACAAATGTGTCAACAATACAAAAGTGCTCCATCTGCTCAACAATAGTACAAATTGTCAAGATAAAGTATTGGAAAAGAACTTGATATATTAACCATAATATTTGACCAACTATAGTCAAAACAAAACTTCAAAATCCCCATAGGAATTAATTGGAGATGCCCCATTCTCAGCAGTTCAGAGAGGTGGGCCCTCTCTTTGTTAAGAAGGATTGTTTTTATTTGTTTTTTCCACCATTAAACCATTTGTACATAATTTGTAACTTATATTTTATTCTTTTTATGGCTTTAAACTGCAATGCAGTGAATCGCTATTGTGGTTGTGTGGCCCTGTCCATCTCCTTCCTTAATCAGCTTGTGCAAATCATAGGCTGTTCTCTGGTGGAGCAGACAGAATTGTGTGTTTATCTCAAGGAGGCTGCATGTGTCTGACATTCGCAAAAGCACGAAGTCCTTTGAAAGACTAATGCAATCACACAATTTATGCAAAGCCCACTTTTTGTGATAAACAGTGATGAACAGAATGTAAAAGACCCACTGCTCAATTCCACAGTATTAATGTTGTATTGTATTCTCAGTTACAGTATCACATCGCCATCATGTGGCCAGAGTCAGAATGTTTCCTTCATTAGTGTATGCATGCAAAAAAGGTGCATTGTTTTCCATAATACCATATTGATATCAATCCTGTGTGAGTGTTGGTAGTTAGAAGTTCTAATATTCACAGCTGAGCCCATGCATTTGAACTAAAAATGAATAAAACACCCATATTAAGAAACTCAACCTCTTATAATCCCTCAAAATGAAATTAAGAAAAAATATACGTCTATGTTATGTAATAAAAAAGAAGAAGAAAAAAGAGTACATTTCATATTGCTGGGTTGCAGGTTCTAGAATGTGATGATGTCACAGGACCAAGTGGGGGGCAGGAGCCAGTTTTTCCTACAGTATTAACAGCATTACACTTTCACAAGTCATATCTAAAAAGAAAATGTATGAATTACACAAATGATCATTAATATCAGTCACTGGGTCCATGATCTCTCTGTACAAGACCAAACATTTCCTCAAAAAACTTTCTTTTTTTTTATCTCTATATAACATTAGGCCTTTAGAATGCTGTGATGTCACCTGAAACCCAGCAATTTCCTTTTATAAAATTATTTATTTATTTCTAATAAAGTGAGACACCCCATCAGAGAGCAGTAATATTTTATTCAGACGTAGGGTTTTTGGACATCCAATCCATTCCAGGGTTTATTGTACATTACATCACATGGTTTCAACCAACCAAACACTCATCAACAAACAGAACAGCAAGACTAGACACACAATGTGTGCGCATGTGTGTGTGTGTATGTGTGTGTGTGCGTGTGTGTGAGAGAGAGAGAGAGCGTGTGAGAGAGATGACAAAGAGAGATAAAGGGAGAGCGAGACAGACAGAGCATGAGACATATTGTCAGTGACTCATATCCTTATCTATACACCTGCCATCACATTTCTGCCAATATCAGCTCAAACACACCAGACCAAATGGTCTGAAGTAACCTCTTCTAAACACAGGAAAAGGCCAATGATATACCACAATTATACTTTTTATCTTTATAAAGCAACAACAATGAGGCTCAACCACAGCACAGGCAGATCACAGAAAGAAAAAAAAACGAGATGAGTCCACTGAGTTTAACCAGCAGTACAGTAGTAACCCCCATTCAACTGGAGCTATCATTTCTACATATTTGTACATTATCTGAGGCATAGTTAAAATAATACAGTCTTAAACAAAATTCATATTGCAGTAAAGTAATCCTAAAAACTAATTCTGTGCACAAAAGGCACTCAAATGCTTTCTGCTTTATAAATTAGAAACATGAAGACACATTTGCTATAAAGAAACCTGTTTAACTGTCCTATTGATATTACCTGCAAGAATATGTATATTTAACAAAACATACAAAAATCTCCAAGTTTTTAAAAAGTGACAATACCAGCAGTGGCCAGTAGGGCGAGGCAGAGCACCGTAAGATTGCTGCTGTTTCTTGACGATTTTCCTGACTTTTTGAGGTACGGCTTGAATGAATGGTTGACTTAATGTGGTGGACCCAAAGCCTGTTTTGACATGCTATTTTTTAGAATCAAATCAAGCAATTTCACTTCATTCTAATGCAGTTTGCTTTTTAATTCTCCATAAATGTTAAAGGCCAAAACTATCAAATATATTTAGCCTACAGTATATTACCAAGGCAAGGCACCACATACAACCATTAGTCCATCTGATTATAGTATAAGCTGGACCTGTTACAGCGCTAAGCATGCAGAAGATAGCAAACTCTTTGGGATGCTGAGCAGAATGTGACATGATAGACCACTGAGAAAAAATAAATAATAAAAGACACTTGTGGGTTTAAAATGACAACTGCTGCATGACTGTAAAATAAACACAATCTTCTATGTAAACATTTCAAGTTTTTACTGTTGATTGTAACAAAAATAACAAATTGCAGCGCTTTCCACGGCTTCTTTGCTGAAATTATTTACAATTTATTTATTTAAACGCGTTTGAGCTCACAGTATGGATGTGTGACGTACTATGTGTCTGAAACAAATAAAAAACATTATACATGATTTATGTACAACATGAACATTTATAAAAGTAGTACTACTTATAGCCTACTATTTACACTTTTACCACAGGAAACCTAAAGGGAGTTCATACACAAGACAAAGAACTATTGTTTATTTTAAGTTCACATTATCTTTTCTTTTTGTTTACCTGTATCAACAAATTCAGAACTTTTATGTTTTCATGTAAGCAAATGCTCACATCTCAAGTGTCCCTTGTTGTCTCCCAAACCTACATGCAGGAAAGTTTTACAATTCTATATACTTCATATTGTTTTAGTGCCTCATTAGAATCAATGGTCCATATTGGAATTTTAAACTTGATGATAACGTTGGAAAGCTTCTTGGACAACTATTGTTTTACTTGCATGAGTTGAGCCCTTCAACATGGCCACCAATTGTAAATTGAGGTAAAACATAAATGGTTCCCACACATTTAAAGAAAGTGTTTCTATTTCAGTTTTTTTTTCTACCACCTATCTCCATGGTAACGCACAGTATCCTGACTTGACCAAGTCAGTCAGTAAACACAGATTCAAATGCTATCACAAAATCACTTGTGCTACATAGAGCCAGGCTTATCCAACACATCGTCACTAATGTTAGAGCTAGCTGAGGGACTGTTAGTGGGGTACATTTTTTCAGTGGGGGTGATGGCGGGACTCCCCAAGCCGGACGAACTGGAGCTGCTGGAGCGGTGCGAGGCGGAGGGGGCGGGGCGAATGGGTCTCATGGGCGGGGGGCGGAGCTGTGAGCCTGCCAGACGAGCAGACAGGGCTGGTTTAAAAGTGGTCATCATCTCGGAGGTGGAGGAGCTGCTGCGTCTCATGGCAGCGTCGGGGTCCCGGATCATGATAGTGTGGAGGGGGCTGCCCGGCTCTGAGCTCACCGCGGGGTTCTTCAGGGGCTCTAGTGTGTCCAAGACTACATCCGGAGCCTGTTTCACTGTATTCTGACGCTCTAGTTCACGCAATTCATGTAAGGCAGTGGTCATGGTCTTCTCTATGTCCTGCAAGAAGACACACACAAATTAATCACGAACAAAGCCCTGATGAAGCGGTCAGACGTCAAACATCTACTTCATGTAAGTTCTGTCGTTCCATGTTAAAGAGGGGGTATTATGTTGTTTCCAGGCGTTTGGTCATAAACACATCATCACTATTGTACGCTATGTTGTCCTGATTGTCCAGTCTTCCGATAAGCCCCTCCCACTCCCCTTGCTCCCCTTCACTGCGCAGCTGTTTCAATATGCACTGAGTATGAACCCAAAACAGCATTTAAGCCTCTAACCTCAGCTAGTGCCTCTGTCTCCAATGATTTGTGGTCTCCGAGGCTGCTGTGGCGCGTTGCCCCAGGGACCGGCCTGAGCGGATGTCCCTCTGGGTAGCCCTTTCTCTCGGGGTAGTTGACGTTGCCTGAACTGCCGAACGTGCCCAAGCGCCTTTTCTCTGGACTCTCCATTCGACTCTTACTGATGGACATCTTGTGTGGACTACTGGGACAGGCCGCTGCTCGAGGCGGTGTGTCTATCCCTCTGGTGGGGCTCTGAGTATCTGCCCCACTGCGATGACGGGGGACCGCTGCCCCATCCGACCGTAACCGGACCCTGAGAATGAGAGTCAAATTTGATTAGAAAGTGACAATATTATAGAAGAAACTTGTAGTAATTAATTTGATACATATTCTGATATACCAATTTTTACATACGTTACATTGGCGGGCCTTTTCTTTTATCAAGTTGGTTGAAATCCTCAAACATTTAAATGTTTGACATCTCACCATTAAAGCATAGCTTAATGTTTCCATAGAAGTTACATGGGAATTTGGTTGGAAGTTAGATTTGATCAGGCTCACCTAGCCAGCTGTCAGATTAGCCTATTGTACATGTTTTAGGTTGATGGAGGTAACCATAGCACCAGGGGAACATAAACACAGGCACAATTCACCATCCCATGTTATACTCATGATTATTTCAGTACAAAAAAAGTAGGCATTTTGTGCTTGCCAAACAGTTCTCTCCCTGATGATTGCAACTAATCAGAATCCCCGGTGCCATAACTTTGACCAATGAGACAAGCTTTCCTCTGAGCCAGCCTGTCAGGTCCAATCAGGAGGGAAGGGGGTGGGAGCTTGATGTTTACTTTGGAATTTTCTCTCTCTCTCCTCAATCCTACAGACTATGGGGTAGGTTACTCTACCTACCGTCCCATGTATCCACCGCTATAGTTGTAGTCGTGTGCTTGTTCACTTGGAGACGGCTCATCATTTTTGCAGGATCCTTTATCGTCTAACAACGGTCCACTGCTTGCTTCACTGTCCGCCTTCTGGCTCAGGTTATCAGAGAAGGCATCATCTCTATAAGGACAATAGAATATTAGTGTTGATTTGAGTAGGTCTGACTTAGGTTTGCAGTATTCACTCATCAACATACCTATAATAATTGAACTATTTTAAGGTCAATCTAACTGATTTCAACTTGGTGGATCAATAATATGTATAGTATAGAAACTCACAGGTCCTGCACCACGATGTACTGGTGTGGGATGAGTCCGTCCACCCCGTTGTGACGCCCCTCCCACCAGTCCTCAGAGGCGCGGTGGTACAGCAGCAGTGACGCTCCCTTTTTGAAGGACAGCTCCCTTGGACTGCGGCCCACATAGTCAAACTTAGCAATGGCCTCAATCTGCTCCACTTCTAAAAACAGGCAGACACAGAAAACATGAGAAACAATGAACGAGACTTCCGAAGCACATAGAGAAACGAATAAGAATATTAGTTTAGATGATGTGAACAACTTTATTTTGTTTGGAAGACAGCCCTTGTGGCACATTAAATAAAATGTCAACAGATGTACACAATAGAGGGAAGGAGGGCAGGGAAGGGTGAGGGTTCATCTTCCTGACAGCTCAGTGGATGAAGCCGTTTTAAGTCGTCTGGACCTGGCTCACGGAATAAAATATACAATAAGCAGCATTTTTCAAGACCACGTAGTAGCTGATGTTCTCTCTTAAAAGAATAGGATGAACAATAAAAAATAATTTGAGCCAATTTGTTTGGGCTTAGAGAACATACAGTATGAAAGGCATACTGTCCATCTGGTTATTCAGAGGTGCAACAAAATGTGACAAAGATCATAATGTGGGAACACACTTTTGCTGAATTCCAATGTGAAATTTACTTGTTTGGATAATTTTCTAACTATGTATTTTCAGATTGTCCTACACAAGGAGCAAGTTTGAGCTAAATTGTTCAGTTTGTCAGCAGGGGGCAGTGCAGTCCACAGCAGGAAATTCAACACAACAAAAAATCATGTATTTTTACTGCTGTGCATTGAAGTGCCAGGGGAGATATTTGTCATGTAAAATCCAATTGTAAATAACAACTCAATGGCGATTCTTTGATAAATCTTTCACCACAACAGGTCAGCACATGAAACCTTGTTGACAGACTCCCTTTGTTCCCGCAGTAATCAAAGACAAAGGACTGCATTAATCAAAGAAATCACTTAAGGTGGTTGTTTAACAATTTCATGGCAAACAACAGATCTGTCAAGTCACTAACAGCCCCCTGCGACATTTGATTATGTGTATCCACTATCATCCATGTTTTTGGCCTTTGAGGTTATCTCAGTGGCGTGTTCAAAGCTCAAAGGAAAATTGTGGAAATGCTGCACAAAAGGAGAAAGTCCCAGGAGTATTGCTGACTAACGCTGAACAAAGCACAAGAGGGGAGTGAGCGGGGAGGGGGATCTGGGGAGGCGCGCGCACGCATACACACGACACACATGTACAGCCAGACAGATCAAAGAACAAGCTCCACATGCCAACACTGTTTACAGGGATCGTCTTTAGATAGAAAGAGCACAACCTCTGCAAGAGGTAAGAGGTTAACTATGAAACTACCTGTATTTCCCACATTTTAATTCACTTCTATATATATTGGCTACATTATTTTATACACACTACTGCCTCTAACCTTCATCACTGGTGTGGGGCTCAGTTCCATTGTCAGCTTCATCAATGGTCCCAGGTTCACTGTGAGGGCTGTCACTGTGCGATAGAATATAACTTCCTTATTTATTGAACTGTGTATCAAATATTGAAAAAATATATCATAATTTGGCAATAAAACTCACCAGTATTCCTCGCCCCCAGTCATGCACTTCTCGTAGAGGGGCCCGTCCAGCTCGCGGTGACTGGGGAAGATGAGCTCGTGGTGGGCGATGATAGTCTTGATGACTTCATTGACGTGAGCTTGGCAAGTCACAGGGTCCTGGCCGTCTGGGATGGGCATCAATGTGGGGCCGAAGCAGATCGCCAAATTATACGGATCCATCATGTTCTCATCACTGTACTGGGACAGACTAGGTGGGACAAAACAACACGCTCTTGGTTTATTATGGCAGAAGAATGATAATATTCAGAATAAAAGAATGGCAATAATTTAAAATGAATGGGCCTTATTCTTCACCACTGGTAGATTAAGCAGTTGACGAATCTTTCTGTCTTTCCCACTGCTATTTCAGTCATATTAACAAAGTATAGTAAGGCAGAAAGTTTAAATGTAATAAGGATTCCTACCATTCTTCCATCTATCCATACAATCTTTTATATTTACATCATAAATCCACCATGCAACTATACAGTGCAGTATTGAGTGTAATTCCCTGGTGAGTGAGAACTTACTGGTTGAGGAAGGCAAACAGGTATCTCATGACAATAATAATGGTGTGAGGAAGAGTCACAATAATCTGCTGAATGTGATGGGCTCTTTCCACGCCAGATTCCAGTTCTGAAAGGAAAACATACAGACAGTGCAGTCAAGAGGATCAGAGGATTGATAGTAGCAAAAATGGTAAACTCAGATGAGATCAAGTTGCTTCAAAAGGCTCATATTTGCTGGACAACCAGAACAGACATCATTTCAAAAGCAGCACAAATGTCCAGTAAAACAACACATGAGACGTCTTTAAACTTTGACATATAAATGGAAGCCACATTTTGCAGTCCAGTTCTCTCCTCAGTGATAGTAGGTGCGCAAACCATCACAAACTACAGGGAGGCTTTCTGTGGTTGACTTACACACTCCTCCTCCAGGCAGCCTGCTAAATCTCAAGCAGAGTCCTGTGCTGTTAAGATTGCTTCCACGTGCTGCTGCTCTGCTCGCCTTTCTCTTCGCTGGTGAGGACTGTAGTGCTTATAGTCGAGGATCACGATACAGTTTTTTGTGGCAGGCTACTTACTGATGGTGGATATGAAGTCCAAAAAGTGCTCTTTAGGAAACAGGGGATTCTCCAAGCCTCGGAAATATAGCTTCAACACTCCTGCCACTGAGTTTATGTCGTGCTCATTTTGGTCATCAATCAGAGGATCTTCCCCTAAGAAAACCCACAGAAATACTGTATGAATGAACTGTAAGTGAGGGCTATGGTTGCATTCATGTGACGTCATTTGTATTTCTATTTTTTAATGCTTCTAAATTGAGGTGGAGGAGATTTGGTACGCTATGATATGCTTTAACACAGATGTTTTGATCTGGTTGGTACACATTTGTACTAATCTATTGAAACAAAAACTGGCACGTTAAAAGCAAGAAAAAAGCAATGCATTGAAGATTTGCATATACTGTAACAATAGTGCACAACCACATGGGCGTGATTATAATCTGTTGGGCTTTTAGCTGTAATACAGTTTAGTGACTGTGAAGTCTAAATGCATTGCACATTTTATAGAGTGCATATCATTGACCTCCTGGACCTGCATTTTGTAGTAAAGTAATAAAGACATATTTTTTCTAAATTTTCCATTTGCTGACATATCAGAGTCTTACAAAATTATGCGGGGAAATTTGTCTCTCCCTCCCCTCATTTTGCAATCTTATGGTCTTCCCTTTTAATGTGGCAGGTTTATGACCCTAATCTGAATAAATAATGATCAGGGTCCGTGGTTGTGGATTTTGTTTTAGGGTATTCTTTCTTCCTTTCTTTCTTCCTTCCATTTTTAAGTAAATTGCTGTTATATTATTATTGACAGAGTTGTTGTTGGACAATGTTTGCAGGTTCCACACAAATGGTGGGTTTCTATGGCAATGTTCGATGTACAGCATAAGATTCTATCCCAAACTATACAGCAACAGCACATGCTACATCAGGTTTACTACTTACTAGGTGTACCCTTCAGTCAATAAGCTAAACGTAATTCAAATGTGTTTTTGAACAGCTTTAACAAACATTTCACTCATGTTCAGATTCTGCAAAGTATGAAGTTGCCCTCTACCAGTAGAGGTGCATTATCATACCAATACCAAATGCATCGAGTTGTAACTCACCTCTCTCAAAAGAGTTTTTAATGTCATTGACCTCAACCTGCGACCCTGGCACGCGGAATATGCCTTGCTGCTGCAAACCTAAAAACAGCAAATAACAAGAAATATGTATCAAATGATAATACAATAGTGACAATTATCTGAGCACACAGGAGTCAGGTCTATGGAAACACATAAGACGGTGCAGGAAATGTAATCTCGTCATAAGTAGGGATGCGTATTTTTCCAGGAGGGGCCCCTCGGTGAGGCTGCAACATATGGTTTCAGTTAGACTGGCCCTAATCAGTTTTCTGGAGTTTCATTTGCAGCAGATCCAAAAGGAAAAAGGCCCAGAGGCTACAGCAACAGCACAGATGGAGAGGTAAACCAGGAGGGGGCGGCACTCCGTCTGTACTGCCCAAACAACCAAGGAGTTTTACGTAATCGTGCACAGAGCCGTACAAAAAAGCTTAAAAATATTTTGCAAAACTTTTTAAGCTTATGACATGGTATTTCTTGTTCCTACTCGAACATGCAAAAATGTACCTTTTAATAGTACTGTATCAAGATACTTGAACACACTGCTAACCAAAGTGATCAGAGAAAAAATAAAGTTACCGTCAAGCCCTTTATAATCTATTGTTATGAGCTTGTCAAAGTCCCTGGCAGCTGAGCAACCAAGGGTCAGACTCAAACAAGCTGGAGGCTGCTATTTGTGGAAATAAATGGGCCTTTTCAATTGCTCCCTGTCACTTCTTATGAGGCAGAGCTGCAGCCACTTCTTGCCCTTTTCATTCAGTAGGAAGACAGAGAAGGGGGGGGGGGGCTTACCGTAAAGATTGATGTAGCGGATACAGCTCTCGACAACAAGTGGTATGGGTTGGCCTGAATCCTGCAAAGGAAATCATAAGAATGAAATATATTAGCGTGGAAAGACAACGAGACAATGACAGATTACAACGTGCATAACAATTGTATGGTATATGTGTAAAAAGATGCAGAAATGAGCAAAGGTAAGGCTATCCATGGGTTTCAGTCACATGGCAAGATTTTGAGAACTTTTCTCCATTGGAATGATATAATATTTTGTTTTGAATTGTGAATAGCTATGCAAGCAATGATAGTGATTTTTCATCACATGAAACCCACGGGTAGAAGGTCTAGAGCGAGGTAAATGTTAGACAAATCGGAGTTGGATAGAAATACAGTCAGTCTGAAAACAAAGGGCTCACAATAAAATGCTAAATTTAACAGTTGCCATTTGGGAAACTTTGCCATTGTAGGCAGTTCATAAATCCAGGTAACGTTATTATTATCATTGGTCTAAAATTATTTTTGGTAAACCCATTTCATTAACAAAGTGAATTTGTCAAAGGCAGCAGTGTTGCCTACCAATACAAGTGGTACCTGGAAGCGAGCACGAGTATTCCTCCTTCCTCTGGGATAGAGGGAACAGCAAAGCACAGAGAAGCAGAGGAAGAGAGGCAAACAAGCACACAGTTAGCACAGATTGGGTGACACAGTGACCCCTGGAGGTTAGAGGGCAATGAGCAGGGATTGGCCAAAGGGAAGCTAGAAAAGGAAGTAAGGTTTAGGTGCATTTGAAGCCCTCTGTCGTTTTGATGACAGAGACTGGTGGATTCTGGGAGGGATAAAGACACAGCAGATCTGCAGAAATAGTGGGAGGTTAAACACAGGCGTTATGTCTGGGCAAAGGAGCAGACAGAAGGCCCAAGTGTGAGAGAGAGAGAGGGCACACCACCATCGCGGGATACCTGGATGAAGGCCTCCATATCACCGTTAAACATCCTATGGTTATATAAGGAGCGAGGTCTAGGCTTCCGCATTTTCTGTGGCTTTGGGGGAAGACTCGGGGGTCTGGAGAGTGATGGACAAAGGAAACATAAAGCAACATAGTGTGTAAAATGGATACATATGCGTGCAAGTCTTGCAGAAATATTCTTTCATAGTTTAAGATTTTCAGGAATATACAAAAAGGTGCTAAAAAATGTCTGGCTGCAATGAGGCCAGAGACATAATCGCTAATTTGGGGACAGAAAACTCAACCTACACTTACTATTGGGTAGGTAATTCTAGTCCAGTATTTTGTTACAGTAAAAAATGAGATATGATTGCCCGGATATAGAATCGCACATCAATGATCCTTACCTTGTAGTTCCACATTCTGCCCTTTCCCCTGCAGAGACAAGAACAGAGGGGGGTGTTAGCATTAGCATTAGCCTGATCTTTATGGCACACATTACACAGGCTCCAGTGTGCAGCCCGACTGAGGGCTTTGATGAGACACAACATGAGTATTGAACACAGGATGAATCGAGCTAACACCATTTATAGCACCGCGCTATGGAGCCACTGGGGAGACGGAGGGTTTTATTTATTTTTTTTATTTATTGGTTTATTTGGTCGGGACAGTGCATGTTAATGAACATACATGGGTCTCATGCATGTAAACAAGCCACACCGGATTGCAGCCTTGGGCTAATTTGCATCCGTTGTACCCCATGCGCATTCTCAAACACACTCTCATTCATCCTGGCCTATTGTACATGTTTTTAGTGGTAGGGGAAACCGGAGTACCCGGAGGAAACCTACGCAGACACGGGGAGAACATGCAAACTCCACACAGAAAGGCCCCGTCCAGGTGGGAATCGAACCCGGGACCTTCTAGCTGTGAAGCATGAGCGCTAACCGCTGCGCTACCGTGCCGTTTTGAGCAAGTCCTGAGCAACGGAGCAAATCGGATGGTGTGTGAGTGGTGGAGGGTGGCTATGTGACTGTCAGAGAAGGCTGCCTAATATAGATGCTCTATTTGTCTTCAGAGGTGGACGAACTAATAAGAATCCAGATGAAATGTACAATTAAGGGTGTTATTTTGTTTTTATTGCATAGCAACATCTGTTACACTAATCCTTTTGCTACTGCGACAACAAGCACTATAAAAAAGCAGATGTGGTCTTGCATAGATGTACTAACATTCCTGAACCCAATACTGAATGGTATATACTTTTCTCCCCCACAGTGACCTTAAACATGTTATAGGTAACAAGCATTTAATTCCAATGCATTTTAGTAAAGTGCATAAAAGCAACTATATGGAGATTTATTCACAGTCTATTTTGTTATTGTGTGACACTGAGTGGATTGCAGAATGGACTGGGGTCAGGGCAGTAGAAAGGCCACAATGGCGGCACATCATCTTGGCAGGTTTTTCTTTTGTTCGTCTGACAATGAACACGAAGAGCAAAGGCTAGGCTATTCTCAACACATCATTGTGGCAGATGGGACAGGGTCTCGGGATCATTCAGCTGAAGAAATAACACTACATTTCCCTGACATCATTGCACTGAGTGATGGCCTGTCTCCCCTTGACCACCCAACCTTTAAATTAGTCAGACTTTCATGTCACATCAGCAAAATATATATCATATCATAGTGACAGTTAATAAACAAATACTAGTCTCTGTATAAATTATTTGTAATTGTTGTTTTATTGTGTTTTGGGCACTGTTTAGTTATAAAATATGCCACCTAAATACAGTGGATTTGGATGCATTTGCAACAAAAGACTATAGTGTGGATGCTTTCTTACACTCCCCATGGTCTGCAGATCTGTCTAATTACAGGGTAATTCCCTCTGGCACTTCCCCGTCTGTTTGCTGAGGCATAATGTTTGTATTTTATTAATACATGCAGCTCTTTGCCAGCTCCATGTGGCCCTCACCAGTCAGTGTTGTGCTCCTCTGTCACGCTCCCCTAAGCGTGAACGTTCATAAACATGGCTGTTAAAGTTCTGAGCTAACGAGCAGCTCTGATTGATCAGCTGAATAATTCAACACGGGTGGTACCTGGCGTGCCATATGCCCTGGGCAGCTGCATTCAAACAGTCTAGAGTGAAAAATGCTTCTGGAGAAGGGATTGTTTTAAATACCATTATAAACCAGATTTCTGTTCTAGGTTCTTTGTGTGCGGGACTTTTTTATTTTACCATTTTACTATAGAGGTTATCAATGCATGATGGAATAGCTACATTTTGTACTACAGTTGCTACACCTAGGAATATTACTGCCAACTTCCCCGCCAAAGCTAGAAATACAGATGTTTGGAATGCAAAAAGGCATCTCTTTCATTTTTTTCTCAGTGTATTCAATGTTGCAAATGTGTAGAGCATGAGTAGAACCAGAATGCTGTGTGCCACAAAGACAATGTCAGACCATATTAATAATTAAATCCATTGTTAATATTGTGCCTCAGCTGTCTTTGTCTGGTGCCTTTTCTATTAAAGTGCAGTGCTGACGGAGCAGCAGCTGGAGACACGCAGGTCTCTCTGATTGATTTGGCGTAAACTGTTCGCGGCTGAGGTGATGGAGGGGCCCAAGGGAAGAAGGACAAGAAGGGGGAAAAAAACTGGATTTATTTCCTCAACCTGGAAATAGTAATCTTCCCCCATGGCATTAATATATATGGTCCCTAACTAGATAGAGCTCTAACTAAAGAGGAGATAAGCAGATTGGCATGTTATGGCATGGATAGATAACAGCTATGATGACATTAATGCCTTTAAATATGATAGTAATGTTTCTTAAAGCTCAATAGTAAAAATAAAGTAAATATTATAAATGTTATGCCCTTATCTCACAGGTTTGCATTAAGAATATATACCTGATCTTGTTTGAATTGGACTGTTTACATTTGTCCATAACCCTTAAATATACGACCCTGTTAATGTAATTTATGCAAATGTAGTGTCTTGTCTGGGAGGGACGTCACCAAGTCAATCTGATCTGCATTTCATCAGTCTGCAGCACTACAACCAGACACACAGTCCTTTGTTGAGAAGCTGGCTCTTGACCAACATAAACATGAAACTTAAGAGTGCATAATGCTGTATAAGCTGTTAAGCTTCAGTTAATTGTGTGACTAAAAATGATTTAGTAGCACAATTGTGCATGTTTAGGGTATAGTATACCACACTAAAAAATGCCCCTTTGTACCAGGAATTTCCACATCAGCTGTTTAAGTTTGTTTAAAGGTTTCCGTCTTGGAAAAAGAACAAACTTCAACAGTTTAACAAAGAAAACAAAATGTTGTTATAAATCAAGCAGGAGTGTGTTTTGCTCCACAATCATAACTTCATCAGTTTAGTGTGAGACAAACCTAACAAACGCTTCAAAGCCTAAATATAGGTAAGGTGCATCGTCAAAACATTACAACTCCATAACTCAGCCTTTCCAGTGAGGTACTAGAGAGGGTTCGTAAATACAAGATTGTATCAGAAGCACACACATTCTTAAAAGGCACCAAATCATGTCTGACAATGAGGAGATAAAAAAGTGTCCTTTACCTTCACCCAGGGCTTGTTTTAATAAGTCGTGCTTGGCTTGCAGCTTAATGATGAGGTTACTGCCATTTAGGAACTCTTTGAATTTCTACAGAAAAGAAGAAAGTACAAGATAATACAGAACAAGGTGAGGTAGTTAAGACAAACATTTAGAATTTAGGTGAGGGCGGTCCCATTCCTTCCTGTTTATTTGAAACCGTTGCAATACTTCAAGTCATTCTGATGTTGCCTTTATTGTATGCAGTGGCTTCAGAACGTTTTCAGACCTCTAATTTATCATGTGATAGTGTTAACATATATTTAATTTTGTTTATTGATAAAAAAAATGAAATACTGATAATTTAACAAAAAGTAAAGAAAATATGGAAAAACAAAGATTTCATAGCAACACAAGTATTCAGACCTTACAACACCTAACCCTAGTCCATTGCTCTAAAGCATAGTCGTATAAATACTTCCTGAAACAAGCCACATAGCGTATTCATACATAATTGTTAAGTCATGCTTTGCTGTTGTCGTTAAATGTTTGAGGATTATGCAGATTGTGGCAAAATATGTATAGTATCAGTGAAAGTATCAGGAAAAGCCACTCACAGAGAGGTAGAACATTTCCGTTTCCTGCTGGTTGGCCCTCCTCTTTGCCACGTTGTTCTTGCTCATGTAGGACTCAGAGGCGACAGACTTGATGGACTCGGTGGAGCGGCTGTGCTGGAAAGCATCTGACACATCAAAGTCTTCCACGGTCAGCATATCCTGCAACGTCTGCATGGTGGCATCCAAGGTCTTCCTCACCTGCGCGCAAACAAACGAGCTGTCAAATGAGGCCGCGAGACCGAGGCCGAAAAAAGATGTTTCCCTTATGGTGGAACAGGATTTTCAAGGACAAAAAGGGAGCAAGAAAAGGCCAATTTATTTAAAAGACGAATTGACCCCTGGAATACGCAACCTTGGGAATAACACGTATTTGTTGTTTTCATTTGTTTTCAGTATACTATATTTTTTTGTATATCAACACCCAATGGACGTTCACTGGTGAGGAGTTAGATTGACCATACTTTCTTTTACATATTTCCTCCTGTACCTTGAAACCCCTTTAGCATAAGAAAAAACGAATACAAATGTCTAGTATTCATTTATCCTAAAATGTCTCTCCAATTCATGTTCAAACTCTGTATAATTGCTATACCCCAAAACATACAGCTAAATAAATTAAATAATGTTTTAATTCATGATGGTATGAGCAATTCCTGAAAGCTTTTATTTGAGGAGGTTGATATAGTTAATATCAGTAATGACATGATGCTTGTCCACATATGACCAGGAAAGTGGGGGCTGGGTTATACATTTTTACCAAGGCTTTAGAGATTGAACTTTGATTGAATAGTGTATTGCCAAAAATCACTCAGAGAATTCTAGAGAGAAATTGTACCTAGGGCTCAGACTGTTGTACAATAGACAAACTGGTGTGTTGCACAACATCGGGCAAAACATAATAGAAAACGGGGAGAACAAATCAAACACATAACCAATGTTATTCATGTTCCATTTTGGTTCTTACTGTGTGAATCTGAAACCTTGATAACTTTACGGACCGACATCATCCGAAAGACAATGTTCCCAGGTCAGCCAAGAGTAATAGCACAGATGTGGCCCTCGTACATGGCCCAGGGGTGAATCATGTGGGCAGGGAGGGAGGACGTGCACTAGCGGGATAGGGCCAGAGGTAACATGTAAAAATGGGAGACGGAGCTATGAAGGGACTCACCTCCTCGTTCTCAATCTTTAAAGTGGCCAGACGGGACTGGAGCTGGTGGTATCGCATCAGGAGCTCGGTCTGAACGGGCTGCTGAGCACTCACCTGGCACACCTGCATAGAGGTAAAAGAGGACAGAATAAAGAGATTTTAAAAAACAAACAAATGTTGGAGAAAGTATTTTCTACAAGTCATTTTACTTTCAACTCCTCCCTTTCTATTTTGGGTATCCACCAAGCGGAGCAGGTTGATTGTTTCGCTGTTTCCACTGTGAGCTGAGTAGTGTATTTTCAGTTACATGCTTCAATGTCTACTTGAAGTTCAAGAGATAAATTGATTTGACCGTGTCATGCTGTCTCTTGCTACAGGGTTAAGTGCAAACAATTTGAAAATAGCCACTGTACTCAAAAGCCCCCTTAAAAATGTAAAACATTAA
Organism: Neogobius melanostomus; assembly: GCA_007210695.1. Taxonomy (NCBI): domain Eukaryota; kingdom Metazoa; phylum Chordata; class Actinopteri; order Gobiiformes; family Gobiidae; genus Neogobius; species Neogobius melanostomus. The sequence continues at coordinate 1,056,050 of VHKM01000073.1, read as the reverse complement.
AGCAGTACTAAGTAACTCTTGCCTTTAGAGGCCATAAGCGCAACTGCAGGTGTCATAGCATGTTGGGTTTTTTACTTATTAATTGCCCGTGAGAGTAAATACTATGCTGACAGAAAAGACGAAGGGAGAGAGGGATATTGTACATCCAATTACACAATGTAAATAATTTTTTTCACTCAAACTTGGCTGTAATTACTGTTTAAGTGGCGCTAACCCGCAGTTAGCTTTGCCCGTTAGCCTGTTAGCTTCTTCTTCGTGATTCTATTAGTGTGTATTGGTTGCTCCGGTCCGGTGGCAGTCAAGTTGCAATTGGGGTTTTCAGGCCAGAGACACCAGGGGGAGATGAAAGACCCCCAATCATCCCATTAACACTTGTATTACCCCCAGAGGGACTACAAAAAGGATATATTAAGGTAAACAAGTTACTTAGTACTGCATTAATAGAAGGTATAGTCTACCGTAGGCCTGGGAGATAAATTCAATCGCTGTTACCAGTTGATCAACATCCCAAATCAATTAGCCCGACTTTAAAGAGCCAGTCAGTCTCCTCACCTCGTCCCCCATGTGTGGCAGGTACTCGAAGCGCATGGGGGGGCAGAACACCTGGTTGTGCATGTCCATGATCTTGTGCTTGTCGCTGCGAGAGTCCAGGTTGTCCACCGCGTTTTCGATGACGTCCAGCCCCTCGTGGCGGGACGTCTCCAGGTTGTACTCGGCAGACAGGTAAGTCCTGAAGGCCCGGGCCAAACTGGCATGGTACCCAAGGTCACAGCACTACAACAGATGTGGATACAACTGGTCAAAAATATGATTAATGAATGTACTCAAAAAACTAATTTGAAGTGTGGCAAAGAAGTGCAGATGTCCCACCTAATGAGAGGTGGATACCTTCTGTGAACTCTCTAATTGAGTAAGTTCCAAATTAGGGTCACCAAAATAGCAGCTTAGTTCGGAGAATTACAGCCCGGCTAAGACACTGGGGATAATTACAGTGCGTTATCACAGAGAGCTGTATAAAGTAACCTCATTAAGCGACGATGGAGAAGAGAGAGAAAGAGAGAGACTGCTCAGGGCACTGACAGTTAAGTGAATCACTGCGTAAACACTCTTTAAGGCCTTTTAGAAGCTGTAGAGAAGGAACTGCCTGGGAGAAAGCAACTTGACATGTAATTTATTGACAAAACGATTATATTTCACAATAATGTACTTCATGAAAACGATAACACATAGCAACTTATTTCTCAATTGTTTTGCTATAAGTGTTTGGATAAAAGATACATGATTAGCTGTTAGCAGTGTCCTCGAGTGTCCTCCTGTCTGTACAAGCCTGAACTCACGGCCCACAAATCCTCTTCCTCAGGCTCAGGCGGATTCCGGATGACACGCTTCTCTCAGACACTCAGTCCATCAAAGCGCAGCGGAGGTGCTGCCGCAGCGACTTCACACTCATGAACCACTGGCCACGGTCACCACTTCTCTTCATAAATAATCCTCTGTTAGCCTTTCAAATCTGAGGTTTCACCAAGTCATTGCACAGACTTGAAAAGGGGCGAGAAAAGGGCCCTTGTGCACAATGGTCAGGGTGGAGTGATAACCACAACAAAGGTTAGACGTTTGCATGACTGCATTGGCCTACCCTGGTTTTACTATACCCTCGTACTCATTTTGTTTCATACAAGGGTCTGGATCTTCACAATTGAGCTCCGTTATCAGGTGGGAGGGGTGAACTCCTTTGAAACGATTGGATCTGATTTTCGCGAGTGTTTGGTCGTGACGTATGTAATGTGCCCAAGAGAGTGAAGCAGCTATCATAACTCTTGGAAGCTTTCCTTGCGCATTTCAAGGCTACAATTTTAATTTCTGGATATTTGGGAGCCGAGCCAGAATGGAATGAAGAGCTTTCATTACTTTCGTATCCGCCGCCATTGCCAAACTACAACCAGCAAATGCGGCGCAAATGCTTGACGTCACCTACAACCAGTGTTGGGAACGTTACTTTAAAAAAGTAATTAGTTATAGTGACTCACTACTTGTTCCAATAAGTAACTGAGTTAGTAACTGAATTACTCTATAATAAAAGTAACTTGTTACCAGGGAAAGTAACTATAGCCTAAGAACATCGTTGGACTTTTTGCGTGACTGAGCGCACACACAGAGACCAGACAGGTACGCATCAACTCGTCTAAGCTCAGGTAAGAACATATCTCAGTATGCAAAAATGGTGGCCTATTCCTTTAAGTATAAGCCCTAGTGAATGTAGTATTGGACTCTGAGCATCTACTGAAGTCAGCCAGACAACCCTGACAACAGTACTAAAAATGAGAAGTGCATCACATTACAATAAGAACAAAAGCTTTCAATGCCATCTCTAACATCTGAAATGCTTTGTTACACATACTGTACATTAAGGGGAAGAAAAAGGAGGAAGTGTTTATATCAACACTGGGCACAACACTTGGGCTTTGACAAAGGCCAAACTGGGGTGGCTAGAAACTGCAGCTTTAGTGGGAGCCTCAAACATTGATCATAGGCTAATATCATTCAGCTAGGTAGTCCTGACCAGTTAATCACACACATCCTCTGCCTAAGTCAGTCCTGGAGTCTGTTTCTTCAGTTCTGACTCACAGGGCGTCAGACTGCTTTCGCCCCACCGCCAACTGTCCCGCACCATCCCCGTGACAACAACAAAGCAAGGACAATGAGTAGAAAGCGCTGTCCCGTGAAAGATGATAACATTTGCCTGTGTCACGGTTTGTCGCCTTGATGTGTTAATTAATGCAGGAAAATTAGCCGCAAATTCTTTTTCGGTGCAGCCAGTGGAACAGCTTGGTAATAACAAGCTGTGATCCAAACAGATGGCACAAGAGCGACAGAGATGCAGAGTTTAAACCAACATGGTGTCCCCGGCGGAGGGACGAAAAACAAACAAAGCTCGCACTTACATCGATCATGTCTGAGACGTCGTGGATGTAGTATTTTGCCACGACCGCGTTTGTTGCTGCCAGGTTGAGCAGGTAGTCATTGCGGGCTTTGGTGCACTTGAGCTTGTTCTCCGAGTATTTGGCTTGTCTCTGGAGAGGAGAGAGGAATGGGTCTCGGTTGAGGGATTACACAAAGATGCATTTATAACAATAATTAACAAATGTGTGATTCCGAAGTTGCTTATTTCTCATTAAAAAAAGACCCCTCAAGCTATTTTTATTCACATGCTGCTGCTATAAGGCTGCACTTTCAAACATGCCACGCATACACCTTCATTCACAACACAACACTTACATTAATGCTTAGTTAAAGTTTATTCATTTCAGGACTCGTCTGGCATCTCCTCTGCTGCCTCAGACCCATGAGGCAGCTTTGTATCACACCTCATTAATTTGCCAGTGTTTATGTCTCCCCAGTTGAAATGATGTTGGAAATTTGAACTCACTGAGGATTGTTTAACTTTTCAGTAGAGATACACAAATTAAATGTCTATTCTCAAATTACAATTGCAATAAAGCCAGTCAAGGCAGACCCATTGCATACTTTCACTGCTGTTCCCTGATTTTGGTCTGCAGTTGCACCGTGACAAATGCCTGGAACACAAAGTTATAAATCTTGCCTCATCTCACTTTGAAAGCAATCTGCTGAATAGGATCGATCCTCCCAGCATCTAAATACCTCAGTTCGGAAGATCCAGGTTCTTTAATTTGTGTCAAGAAATTCCCAAGAATAAAAAATGCATGAGCACCCCTATAGCATTCTGCGTGCTCTAGAGACTGCTGACTCAGAGGAGCTGAGCCACTGCAGTGAGCCCAGATACTGGAGCTCCACTATTTTAAAACATGGTGCCAAATTTCCCGTACCTTCTCCTTCATCTTCTCGATCTTGCGGACCGTGCGCCGGGGCTGTCTGTCCTCATGCCGGAGCAGATTCACGTTGAGGTCACCGGATTTACTGAACTGTTTTTCCTCCTGTTTCTCTGCGTCTTTCAGTTTGCTCTCCGCGCTGATGCTCTCAGTGTGGTACATGTGGTAGGTCTTCATCACCTGCAGGACAGAGGAAGAGGAGTTAGCGACTTCTTCTCTTACCTTTAGATTGCAATTGGTTGAATGTAGATAGACAGTGTGTATGTACGGATACGAGTATTATGAACAAGATTTCTCCATTGTCTATGGTGCCTCTTGCCCCATTGCTATCATGGTTGTGTGAAAAAAAACGTATCCTGTATGCAAAGCCATTTGTATATTTTCTTAATAAAAGGCTGTAACCATCACTCCACTGTATATCCTTTATGACACCCACTATGTGCAGAGTGTGGTCTGGCATCTGTCAAACCCTCATCGCTCTCCAGTTTGCCTCTCTTTACTGTGGCCCTCGTGCCCTGCACAGATCCTCCATCACTACATCTGTTTATTTTTGCTCTTTGAGTCACTTTTACTTCAGGGACTTGAACTCTTCACCAGTGCGTTCCCTCGGTGTGATGACAAGTCGGCGCTGACACAACTTCTAAAGCCTTAACTCCTTCCAGATCCCACTGACTCTCCCTCCCCCCCCGCTTGTTAAGAAACCTCCAGATGGTATAGTATGTGGTAAAACGTCTCACATTTTCGGAGCGTATTTATGGGCAGGCTTCAGGATGTGCCAGAGTCAACATAAACACTCATTTATTTGTTTCTTCCTTTAGGTTTCCTGTGATCAAATAGAAAACTCTGCTCTAAAGCCATAGGGTTCCTCTTAACGCCACAAGGAGCTCTCTGAACTGCGTTTGTGTACGCCATTAGACTCCTCACAGCTGCAGTCTTCCACTGACCTTCCACCTTTCCATTGTAAAACGACCCATAGAGCCACTGGAAACTACCTGATGCAACAAAGTTTTGGCGCTACAGTATATCTAACAAATAACTGTGACTTCATTTTTTTTACATTTCCAACAAAATCATGCATACATTTAATCCAATGGGAACATGTGGCCACAGGATGCACAGATAAAGACACAGCTAATTTTCAGCAAGAGTTTGTGTGCCCTCACTGAGTGCAGCCCAGGGATATTGCGGGATCCACCAAGACATTTAATTGCAAGACATCAGTGATTGTTGTATCTGAATTTCAAAACACTAATACATTGTAATAAGTGAAGTAGTTCTATTAAGAGACCGGGCCAGGGTCACTCCAGGGCCCGTTAGATTGCGTTTCTTGCACCTTTGCTCACAAACTTTCCTTAAAAACTCATAATGTTTCTCCGTACAGTGTATGAGACAGAGGAGGAGACATCAAACAAGATATTGATCCCAGAAGGATATTGGGTCGCCCGAGCAGGAAATTAACACAGGAGCTTTGTTTTGCCAATTTAAAGCTTCCCTTTTATTTTATTTCTGCTTCTTGGACTACAGCTTCAGACATGTTGTGCATGGCGCGTCTCACTGAGCAAAGCAAACAAAACCATTTTTCATCTGCACTGAAGACTGCAGCCCGCTAAGGTAATCCCACGATGAGGCTGTGATATTGATTGAGGTATCTCATGGCGGTCAAACTCGGAGCGCGCTGCAATCAAAGTGATCTCTGCCAACAGTGAGTGCTGGGTCAGCAGAAGGTTAGTGTCTACAATCAAGAGGCAATGGGTTATAGCATTAGTGGTGTTGTAGCTGTTCCTTAATCCTGTTATTGCAGTAAATGGAAGTGGCCTTATGTGAACAGAATTCAGATCTCCCTCACATGGGGCATCCATAAACAGCGGAAACCAAACATTTCTTCATGATGCCTCCTTTTAAAATGTAGTTCTGCGCATTGAAATCTAGGTTTAAATTACCTGCAATTTAAAAAAAAAAGTGAAACAAACAGAAAATGTGCAGCAATTTAAATGTAAGGTTTGTAGTACTGTATGTTTACAAGACTCATTGGTTTAAAAGGCCTTGCAAATCCTGAACTTGGGTTACACAGTCACACTGCCACAGCTTGTAATGTTTGTTCTGTATGTCTTTTTACTGTTGATGCGTACAACAATGGGTCAGTCCACGGGGACCAACCTTTGATCTGTGAGTCTACTGGGGGTGTATACCCTCTGGTATTTCTCTTAATTCACAGAGCACAAAACAATAAGTCCAAGCTGATTTTAGCCATAGGACCTGGCAACCCTAAGCGTGGGGCTCAGAGTTCTGATTGGATAACCGTCTTGAGAACCCAAACAAATTGTAATCATGAACAAATTTTAAATCATGCAAAATGTGTCTGAGAATAAATAAACAAATGTTGACCTCGGATCAGGGGACAAAGATAGGTCATGTTTATAAAAAAGAAACACCACTGATTGGTCGATACGAAGCTGAACAAAAAACAAATACACTCTCAGCATATGGAAGGAGCTTAAACAAACCCATTATCCTTATATCTCTCCCACACTCCCTGTAGGATCCTGAGGTTGCTGCATCCAAACGTGCAGATGGCACAGGCCGAGCCCAGTGCCAGCTCTGCCCTTTGGTCGCCCCTCTCTCATCAGGCCGCACTGATGAATAAATCACAGACATCTCGCCCATCGCACTTCTCTTCGAGGGGGGGGACGCAGAACTGCTGATGTCGCCTGGAGCCGGGCCAGACGAGCCTCTTTGTCCTGATTTAACACCGACCAGGGATAGGACCAGGATACAGCAGCAGCACAGGACTCTCCACGCATATGTTCAGATTTATATTCTATTTTGTATCCCACAGCACACGTCATCTGCAAGCTTGGATTAACTACCCTAAAATAAATAGTACAGCCAGCATCACGCAAATACGAGTGGTAATTGGAAGCATAAACCTGTAAGCAGAAGCAACAGCAGCTTACAGGCCACAGCAAAGGCACTGTCAATTATACTGCATTTGTAAAGTATACCATAATGCATATTTACACAGGCGTTGTTTAAATGCACTCTCACCAGACAATTTGGAGTACAGGGTCACTAACTCTCATGATAAAACTGATAACTTACATCTAGCTCTCATGCTTGTCTTGTCACAGCTATAAAATAACAACACAAAACATTCCTGGGCCTGTTCTATACATGGTTCAAATATGCTCAAGGGCTTTGTCAGATGTTCTGAGGCTAAGCCAAATAAAAATGCAAATCTGTAAAATACTGTACTGTACTTTAACTTGACTTGCTCAGTTATATACAGTGAACACCCTGCTATTTGCAAGTTCTCCCACTTAGAAATCATGGAGGGGTCTGAAATTGTCATCGTAGGTGCATGTCCACTGTGAGAGACATAATCTAAAAAAAAAATCCAGAAATCACAATGTATCACAATGATTTTTTAACTATTTATTTGTATGATACAGCTGCAAATAAGTATTTGAACACCTGAGAAAATCAATGTTAATATTTGGTACAGTAGCCTTTGTTTGCAATTACAGAGGTCAAACGTTTCCTGTAGTTTTTCACCAGGTTTGCACACACTGCAGGAGGATTTTGGCCCACTCCTCCACACAGATCTTCTCTAGATCAGTCAGGTTTCTGGGCTGTCGCTGAGAAACACGGAGTTTGAGCTCCCTCCAAAGATTCTCTATTGGGTTTAGGTCTGGAGACTGGCTAGGCCACGCCAGAACCTTGATATGCTTCTTACAGAGCCACTCCTTGGTTATCCTGGCTGTGTGCTTCGGGTCATTGTCATGTTGGAAGACCCAGCCTCGACCCATCTTCAATGCTCTAACTGAGGGAAGCAGGTTGTTCCCCAAAATCTCGCAATACATGGCCCCGGTCATCCTCTCCTTAATACAGTGCAGTCGCCCTGTCCCATGTGCATAAAAACACCCCAAAGCATGATGCTACCACCCCATGCTTCACAGTAGGGATGGTGTTCTTGGGATGGTACTCATCATTCTTCTTCCTCCAAACACGTTTAGTGGAATTATGACCAAAACGTTCCATTTTGGTCTCATCTGACCACATGACTTTCTCCCATGACTCCTCTGGATCATCCAAATGGTCATTGGCAACTTAAGACGGGCCTTGACATGTGCTGGTTTAAGCAGGGGAACCTTCCGTGCCATGCATGATTTCAAACCATGACGTCTTAGTGTATTACCAACAGTAACCTTGGAAACGGTGGTCCCAGCTCTTTTCAGGTCATTGACCAGCTCCCCCCGTGTAGTTCTGGCCTGATTTCTCACCTTTCTTAGGATCATTGAGACCCCACGAGGTGAGATCTTGCATGGAGCCCCAGTCCGAGGGAGATTGACAGTCATGTTTAGCTTCTTCCATTTTCTAATGATTGCTCCAACAGTGGACCTTTTTTCACCAAGCTGCTTGGCAATTTCCCCGTAGCCCTTTCCAACCTTGTGGAGGTGTACAATTTTGTCTCTAGTGTCTTTGGACAGCTCTTTGGTCTTGGCCATGTTAGTAGTTGGATTCTTACTGATTGTATGGGTGGACAGGTGTCTTTATGCAGCTAAAGACCTCAAACAGGTGCATCTAAATTTAGGATAATAAATGGAGTGGAGGTGGACATTTAAAGGCAGACCAACAGGTCTTTGAGGGTCAGAATTCTAGCTGATAGACAGGTGTTCAAATACTTATTTGCAGCTGTATCATACAAATAAATAGTTAAAAAATCATACATTGTGATTTCTGGATTTTTTTTTTTTAGATTATGTCTCTCACAGTGGACATGCACCTACGATGACAATTTCAGACCCCTCCATGATTTCTAAGTGGGAGAACTTGCAAAATAGCAGGGTGTTCAAATACTTATTTTCCTCACTGTATATATGTTTGCTCTCCGTAACAAACAGGAAGGCAAAGGTATCAGGCTGGACTTTTGAAATCGCTTGAATCACGGAAAATGTGTTTGTGTTTGTCCAAAATTTGCTTGAGCGCAGCTTTTGGAAGCCCACTCCCACACTCTCTTTTCATATTGTAATATATGGAAAGTAGGTGCAAGAAGCTTTTTACAGCAGGAGGATAAAACACCGCCTTTTAGGGCTTCTTCTGAGGCTTTTTGTTAACAAATGAATGCAGCCGCAGCACCGGGGAGACATTTTTTCACAACAGCAGCAGGGATCAAGCACATTGTGTACCTTTATTGTACAGGATTTTCATGAGTGAGGGCACACTAAACTACATAAGCGCAAACATGGTATGGAAATGGCATGAAATTGCATTGTATACAAACACATTTTTAATGATTATTTTTGTGTCAAAAAACATTAATTGTTATTGATAAACTAAATATTTCAATGCAACAAGGTTAATCATTTCTACTCACATATTCAAATTGTAAATAGGTGAATGAAAAGGGAGGGATACTTACAGTGTAAAGTTCATTGGTCACTTTCACAAGCTCTTCATGCATCTGGATCCCAATTTCTTTGCTCTGAAAAAACAAAACAAAAACAAAGGATAAAATAGTTTGTAGCAACGTCATGGGTACATTAAATACATATGAAGTTGTTGTTATTGTACTTTGTGCAGTACATCCAGTGGTTGTAATCTCTGTCTTGACATTTGTTTACATTAGTATCAAGGTCGGCGTGCTTGACCAAGAGTTTTGCTTGGTGATGTTCGTCAAGTAATGCAACAGCAGCTTGATTGATATCCCAATAACTTGATTTTGATCAGCTTGTCATTAGTTTGTGTGAAATTAATAGTGCTAATCTATATAACATAGTCAAAAACAACACTCAAAGGAATAATCTGAATAATTGCCTGCTCGACAATATGGTGCACAGTGTGAGATGGGAGACGGACTGTAATAACTTCATCATGTGAGCGAGGCACGAGGCGGAAACAGATGGTGAGGAGCGTAATGAAGCCACACTTTATTAGACTGACAGGAGCTGCTGAGTTCGACAGAGGTTACATGATAACAATAGGAGCTTGTTTGATGAATCAGGGAGAGATCGACTTCCCCGTGTGAGTACTCTGAAGGCCAGCGGAAAATTAATGAACACAGGATTTTGGATTCAGAAACACCGCAGCTTCACCCTTTTATAAGTGTTTTTGTCCGTATAGTGTCCACCCATTATCAAATCTAACCCAAACTAATCAATGGACGATGGAAGACGTATCATCGTTCTTAGAAAAGCATTACACCCCGTCATACTGCTGCGTTGCCTTGACACGATGCGTTAAGTGGTTTCAAGAATGACTAATCAATTTTTATCTCCGTATCATTTCAGTCACATCAATAACACAGGGCGCGGCTAAACACAACTGAAGACAAAGGTTAAACGAACAGTTCAGACATGCAGCCACCCAGCCCTCCAAGGGTTTATGTGCCGATGAAAGTCCAACATGCCCACACCCTGCTCCTGCTGTCCACGCTGACACGCGCCGACGGTGACTCACAGACGAGTAATCAAAACTAAAGACTCTGGGTTCAGACTAAAGAGGCTGCTTGTCGACTGTAAATGCTTTTCAGGAGTGCAAACAGCCACTTATTAATTAACTGAGATTAATGCGGACGGTGGGAGCAGAGACTTCTCCATTCTCTCTGTGTATGTGAATAAGTATCAGTATGCAAGAGTGGGAGACAGGCCAACTGCAGTGCCTGGTGCAGAGGCTCTGGGGGAACTCTCAGTGATGCAACACACTGTAACCATCACCACCGCCTCGTATTCAAAAAGTCTTTATCACACTTAGGGATTTCATTGTTTTGGTGTAATGTACAAATAGGAAAAGCACATCCACTGACATGTGCGGGATTATTGTTCTTGGCTCATTCTGTCTTTATGAATTATTCAAAGCCTTTTCTCACAAATGCTCAATTATCAATTTATAAAGGCAGTCTACAAAGGCAGTCTCTGTGTCTGTGTGCAGCATGGTTTTGGAAAAGCATTTGATTGGGCTTTTTCTGCATTACAAATGCTGTTGCTGAAAAACTGAAATATGAACGGCTGAACTAATTCAAGATACACATATATTTCATAACATTTTGTAGTGATCTAAACTACAGGATTTTATACATATGAGGAGCCCACGGGTAATGGATTTGTATTGTACTTCCTAAATAATTGACATTTTTGTGATCGCTTATTGCAAGTATACAAATTGTGATTTTGATTTGTTAAATGGGTAGTAATTGTAATTGTAATATGTCATATTCCCTAAAAGCAGGCAGATGTAAGAATTATTTGCAAAATTTGACTGGGAGTTCTTTAGGAGGAAGTTAATTTGAAGTTACATGTTGGCAGGTTCACAATAAAATTTGGAAATCCAATGTGAACTAATGTGGCTAATTTATAGCCCTATAATAAAATAATCCCATCATTAAATCTAGTAGCAGCAGGGGCACTAATTGATTTCTTTTTCTGGCTCGTGTTCTCAGTCTCACTGGCAAGAGCACAGGTTTAGTGCGTTATGAACCTGTGTTCAGGTTATGAATGAAGTCTGCCTACAACAAACCGTGAAGGTAAAAATTGTGATGTGATGTTTGGGTAGCCCTCAGTCCTCTCTGTCAGCGAGCCAAGCATACTTCCTACATAAGAACCTAGTGTTTGTGTAAAGGAGTCTGTTTCACACCATTTCTGTCTCCAGGCCAGACTAAATTAAATGTACCTCCTACCATGTGCAGGAGTGCCAAGACAAAGCTCCAACAGTCAGGCTGGCGTTGTTGTTCTCGCTTCTAAGGAAGTCAAATGCTTTTTCAATTGGATTTTTATCATATGAAGAGTGAATGTTATGAAAGAAACCAGACCAGTTAGATAATACTTCAGTAAGGCATAACATTTTCAACACTCTCTACTATAAGGCCATATTCTATTTCTTTATTACTTTAGATCAAAGGTGTCTTTTGTTATGATGTGGAGGGTCACATACTGATGACAGCATGAATCAGAGGTCACCAAATCACTCCAATGAAAGGTTTACAGAAATAACAGTTTTAGCAGGAGTCCTCATGGGTCATTAAAAATGGGCACATGCTGCATTTGATACCTGGGCTATAGTTTGGACACGCCTGTTATATATGTTATAGGTGTATTTTTAGTTCAGTTGTACCAGATCTAGTTTCATTTATTTTATTGATAGTGTATATTATCATAACGGCTCAACTGTAAAATACACGGAGTACAATTTTCTATTTAACAAATATTGTGAAGGGTGTGTCCCTTGCCTTTTTAAAGAGCCTGATGACGTCCTCACAGATCTGAGCGAGTCGTACGATGACGTTGTTGGTGTAGATGTCACTGAGAGTGGCGTGGTCCCGGCTCTCTCTTCTGGTCTGGTTCAGAACCAGGTACCAGCAGTTCACAGATGACAGAAGGTGCTGATCCTTCCTAAAACAACAAGGGACATGTATTATACACTGATCCTACAACACCATTTCACACAGGAAAATGACAAAGTAACACAACCACACTTTATAACAATCCAATAACATTTAATGTTATTGGATGTGGGGAACATTTTATTCTCAAAATAAGAAAACAGAAGAATGAGTGCAATTTTAAGATCAAATTGTGTTAGCTATACATGTAATATACAAAACGGCAGCTCCTCGTGGGAGCTGTTTGTGCAGTAGTCAAACCAAAAATTGTATTAACAGTACTAACACAGTAAAAAAAAAAAAAAAAGCACCAGTTGATATGGTCCATATGAGCCAATGTAGCTCAGATTTTACCAGAAAACATTCACAATACTCAGCAGTTTTGTCCGTGGCTAAAAAGCACTGTGACTTCAGAAAAGAAAACAGCTACATAAACAGTACTCCAGAACAACCTTGAAAAGCATGTGCCCACGAGACGCGGTGTAGAAATATGGAAAAATCTAGATGAAAGCATCAAACTATGTAAAACCTGGCACACTTTAAAAAGGTTTACAAAGAGTCTATATTTCTCAAATACGAACAAAACGACTGTGTTAAACATGGACCAAGAGTCTAAATGCTTGCTAGAATGCTTGATAAAGTTTGCATTTTGCATTCCCTTTTCTATTCTTATCATCTGCTCGATCATAAACGACAAAATAGGTGGTATTGTAGACCTGTCAACGGACTGAGAAAATGCTTGGTAAATGTGTCTGTATTTCCTTTCTCCTTTTTCCATTTGTAAGATCATAAACGATAAACAGGTGGTATTATGGACCTATCAGTGGACTAAGAAAATGCTTGGAAAATGTTTTTGTATTCTTTTCAACTTTTCAAATATAAAATGTGTGCATTTATACACGAGTACAAATAGATGCCACCATTTATTTGTACCCGGTGTCTATCAAGAGTTTACCAGTGCCCATCAAGAGTTAACTGTAAACAACTTTTGTAAATGATATTCTTTTCCTGTGAAAACATCTGTTGTCTGTACCTTGTTTGCTGCTCAAATAAACTAATAACTAACTAACTAACATTTTTCTAAATGGATATTAGATTAAAGTCATCCTTTTATCTTCCTCCATGCTGACATTAATAAATGTTTTCCCAGGCCTGCCGATAGTCCCAGTCCAGACCTGACCAGCCTGATCAGGTTAGGCTTCAGTCACTCGTGACCATAATGATCCTGAGAATCCCAGGCCCTGATTGCGGTTCTAATCTGGTTAAAATGGTCTAAGCCTGGGGTGCTTTTCGAATAGGAAGCAGATACACAATCACCTCCAACTGCCCACATCATTAATCAATCAACAAACAGACAAAGGCACACACAGGGAAATGGGCGCGGAGGATACGGTTTCACTGTGACAAAAAGGATGAGCAGACGCCAAAGTCCACCCTTCAGAGGCATCTTAAGAATACAGTGTGTAATGAGGCTAATATTGGGCTGCTCTGGTCTACACTACAATATACAGTAACCTTGCACAACTATACATCTAAAAATGAATCCAATTTAAGCTTTTCTGTTTGATAGTGTTTAGGGAAAGGGTCGACATTTTCCTTTATGCTAATTCCTCAAAGCTAGTTAACAAAGGAAGGTGGAGGTTATTGACTGGCAAAATAATCGGTTGAATTGCTAAGGGAGTGCTACATACTGCGCCACTGAATATGCAGGAGTTCATCATTTAATCGTAAATTTACAAATCTTAGTTCGATATATCTTAGGAAGGGCCATCTGACAGAGCAGTGGACTGACTCAGGTTAACTGCAGCAGGTCTTTATATAGAGCATCTTGTCCCTGTCTCCTCAGGGATGGCCCATTTCACAGAGCCCTCATCCCTCACTCTGCACCACCTTTGCTGCAGTCGCCTGAGTGAGTGTTTGTGTGTGCGAGAGGAGCAATAGAACTGCAGTCCAAAATAAAAAGAGGTTTACCTGCTGTAGAAGCGTGTGGCTTGTTAAGATCATACACACAATTGCAGGTGATGATTCTATTATGCTTTATTTATTAGAATTTATATATATAATTATCCCAATATTTAAGACTGACATGTGAGGTATTTCAGCACTGAGCTCCATTGTTCAACCTGAAAAGATGTGTGAATGAACACACAGTCAATCATGAAAGAAATTCCATAATAGTACTATAGGGGGTGAAATCTATATGAAACTGGGGCATGAGTGTATGGGGTTGTTTACAAACATTGACCTAGAAAACATGTTAATGAGTCCTTCACATCTATTTCACTAGGGACAAATCCATAAGTTGTGACCTAAAATGGTTGGGCACGTTATATGTGATTTACACTGCAGTCCACAGCAATCAATGACGTGTTTAGAATCTGATGAAATATTGTGAGAAAAGAAAAATAAGTGAACAAACACACACACACAAAAAACATTCTGCAAAGGGACATTGGACACACATTTGAAATCGTTTTTTGTGAGACGGGGTGAAAGATAAAGCAGATTTTTTTCAATAAATTAGCTCTATCAGTGAAATGGGAGCATGAGGCCAGTCATTAGACCTACTTCAGCTGCCTCTGCCTGTCTCATCTCTCAGATATAAGCTGACTGTAGTGGCCAAATAAGCCGTTATTAGTAAAATAGCACCCTGCATTGACATGTAGACTCATTCTTCACCTCCCTTTATTTTAAAAGTCTACTCTGTGTCTAGTACCAACACAGGATATGATTACCATGCAGCGTGAATACAGAGGAAGTCCATTGCTGTGAGATCTTATTACATGTGTTTCATTCTGTTTCAGACAATCATACAGCATGTTTACATCCATTTACATTTTTTTGTGACATTATAATAGTCCTGAATTCTTACAGGGTACAAATGGTTTGAATTTCAATTCATTTTTCAAACCAAATTTGTGAATCTACTAGTCAACTTCATTTTCTGCCTTTCTTACAAAAAAAAAAAATCACTTAAAAAGGGACTAGATGCAAGTTGGTCATTTGTATACTCACTATTGCCACCTCAGTTCTTACACGTACTGTAGCTGCAGCTTCTATAGTAAGCTCGTGCATGATGGCAATTCGGACCGAATTAACACCTTTTGAGTGACAGTGCAGGATTTTAGAGGCAATTGTGGTGAATAGGTCTGGGCTCATTCTACACATTAGGACATTACTGGAACATGTAGGAAAATACTTAATTTTAACATTTTTAATTACCGTATAGTCCCCTGGTTGCCTTACTTCCGTCAGTCTACCCCAGGGCAGCTGTGGCTACAGTAGTAGCTTACCATCACCAAGTATGGATTGAATGAATAATGCAATGTAAAGTGTCTTTGAGTGTCCAGAAAATCGCTATATAAAACCGATGCATTATTATTATTATTATTATTATTATTATTATTATTTAAGAAGTGGATTTATTATTTAAGTACAAAATAATCTCCCTTATTTCTATAAATTATCTGGTCCATGTTGAATGAAGGAGAATTTTCAGAGAAGAAAGAAGACATTTATTATGTTAGATTTATTTGAATGCATTAAGATAAATAAAAAAAAAGTAGCACTTACAATGGTAATGGTCAGTAGCTTCAATGAAAAGTGCTAACACTGTAGTTAAGAACTTTACAAACAACTTCTGAAGTGTTAAGCAGTTCGTATTTTATTGTTCACTCGCATATCATTGTTTCTGACTTGTTTAAAGGTCCTATATCATGCAAAATCGACTTTTTGGAGCTTTTAGCCATGTTGTTATGCTATTTCCTTATCAAAAACACCCCCAGAGCGGTTTTTGGCTTCATTCACGCAGTTCTAAGTAATCCTCCTGAATCCTGCTCTCTGAGCAGCTGCTCCACCCTCTCCTGGTAAACGACTGAGCTGTTCAGTTGTGTCGTCACAGCGGAACGGAAGTGCTCTACGTCTGTAATGTAATGCCTTACGGCCTGATTTTTATTTATAAAACGGCTTTTTTTTTTTTTTTTTTTTTTTTTAAAAAAAAAAAAAAAAAAAAAAAAAAACAGCAACCCTCCGAAGCGTCTGTGCTGTCCCACGACGCTAATCAAGCGCACCCACGGCTGGAGGAGCCATGGATCCGAGCATAAGTGTTGTTTTTGAAGACTGAGCTCTTTCTAACCTACTCTGGACACCGCCTGCTCTTTTTTTCTTACCGATAATGCCACGGATGCGCGTTTGGCTACGAGAGGAACAGGGCTATTCAACCTTCCTAAAGAAGAGTGCACTCGCCAGAAGTTGGAATTTCTTTCCGGGATTAAGCTAGCTACTATATCAACCAACCTGATGGATGCTTGGTGAACCTTGGCCAGAATCAAAGTGGATTAACTTTTATAACTTTTATAACCAACGCGATCTCATGGGAGTCCAAACTGAGCGGTGAGTCAATCAAAACGCATGTTAGCGTGTGTGTTAGCATGTGTGTTAGCCATTTATGAAACTGCTTTGCACATGTCAACTCCTTATAACTGCATTATGTGAAGTAACTTCACTTTTTGCAGCGATATTTATATTTATAATACTGCAAATGTGGAATGAGCAGAGAGAGGGGCGGAGTTAACTGAATCGAAGCGTCTTATCTTCCGGGTAGGGAAAATACCCCCCAAAAATACTTATATTTCTCTCAAAAATGAGTACTCCATAGTGATAGAGGTACAATATATCATATATATGCCTATACTTTACTTTGGAATGGCTAAAATAGCATGATACAGATCCTTTAAAGCAGTACTAAGTAACTCTTGCCCCTAGAGGCCATAAGCGCAACTGCAGGTGTTGTAGCAAGTTGCGTTTTCTTTTTTACTTATTAATTGTCTGTGAGAATAAATACTACGCTGACAGAAAAGGCGAAGGGAGAGAGGGATATTGTACATCCAATTACACAGTGGAAATATTTGTTTTCACTCAAACTTGGCTGTAAATACTGTTTAAAGTGGCGCTAGCCTGCAGTTAGCTTTGCCTCGTTAGCCTGTTAGCTTCTTCTTCGTGTATTGGTTGCTCCGGTCCGGTGGCAGTCAAGTTGCAATTGGGGTTTTCCGGCCAGAGACACCGGGGGAGATGAAAGACCCTCCAATCATCCCATTAACACTTGTATTACCCCAGAGGGACTACAAAAAGGATTTATTAAAGTAAACAAGTTACTTAGTACTGCTTTGAAATGTTGAATCTTGAATTATAATACTAATCTAATCTGATCACACATTGTGATACTTGTCACTGTCAAGACAAATCATAAAGTGCTAATTGTAAGTTTTATCTATGCGAGTATGAAAACTGGAATGAGCGGTGACTTAAATCCGTTCTGCACCAACTGAATCACTGAATCACTGAGATATCCAAGACAGCGGAACGGTCAGAATGTTTTCCGAGGCCACACGCAGCTCCTTTCTTCTCCATTCAAATTTATTGCTTCCACATCATTTCATCTCTCCCTGCCAGGATTTGATAGTGCCCAGCTCCATGGTCCCAGCCCAGAACAAAGGCAGTGAATGGGAGACGAGATCAGAGCTGAAAACACTGTCTCAGCGAGGATAGTCAAACTGCTGTTGGACATTAAGGGCCATCTTTAGCTGTGAGATATGGCGCGACCTAGGATCCTTGACCCTTGTCACCACCAAATGAAACGACTTCAAAGTCAGGCGTGGTCGATATATAATTTTCAAAGAGCTTTGATAATGATAATGATAATGATTTAAATGTTGTGAATGGGGAAAGCATAGAGTTAATAACCAGTGAATCGCAATAAGATAATGCATTTGGCCAGCTAGTAACTTATATGTTAACCGGTCTAATGAATGTGTATTTAGCAACACTTCCACATACAGTAAACAAAAGGAAAGAGTGTTCCGTCACAATTCACGATCTTGTAAAATAACAAGAAACGACAAAACACATCAAGGTTAGCAAATTCGTATTGAACGGCTGTGGAATATAACGTAGTATAATCATAATCTTTCTACCATTCCTTGTATGATAGTTGATAGTGACAGCTCTGCTCAGTTGTCTTCTCTCTTTTGCCAAGTCCAAAAAAGTCAATTTGGTCTTCTTGTGTTAACGTTTTGTTTGTTTTTTTCTTTTAAATCAGACAGTGTGGCTTCTTCAGTACAGAGTCCAAGGTGTGTGAAAAGCAAAAAAGCTAACATCATCGGGACAGAGGACAACAAACACCGGCGCTGGATTGTGGAGTCGATTGAAATCAGGAAACGTGCCCCCGGAACAGTAAACCGGGATGAGGGGGCTTTTTTGCTTTCACACACCTGGGAGACGCAGGTGGCGCTGTGGTCCTACCTCCATTGGTAGGAAAACAGCGCCGAAATCTGTGTAAGTCAGGTGACAAGATACGTTACAGCAACATCATGTGACCAACTCTGAGAAGGATTGCAGAAAGAGTGCAGTCAAAACTGTATGAAAAAAAAACACACTGGTCTGATTGAAAAGAAAAACGTAATTTTTTACTGTGCTTCGACTGGGAACAGTTAGCCACAATTCTCAATCAATACTTTATGAGCTGCCTGCTAATGCTGCTGTTACATCTGCATATTATAGCCGTGCACTAGACTAATTCAATCAACCACATTATGAATCCCAATGATACGCTCTTCAAAACGTCTACTCCACAATTCAAATTAAGTTAGCGCTGCTCTCTTAGGACCAGGTAAGAGAAAGTAAGTGGCGCCTGCTTTTAATGTGTCCAGTAAGTGCAGTTAGGAGCTCTCTTGTGATTCGTTACAATGTGTCCAATAGGAGTGCGAGAGAGGGCGGTGTACAGTGGGGTCGCCGTAGCTGCCAGTAGTTGTAAATCACACAGAGGCAGGGAGTGTGCTCACTAATGAATCTGCACTGCTCCAGTCGGGCCAGAAGATTGTAGGCGGACGTCCAGCCCATATGGAAGTGTGTCCTGAACAGAGGTTGTTCAGGGCTTTTATCTCTCTCATAATAATGTCAGAGTATATTGGCTTAGAAAGCACCACAATAGATCTGCAGCAATAAAAGTGTAAAAGAAGTTTCACAGGAAATAACGTCATACTGTGGTTTTTCAGTTTTATTGGGCAAGGATTGAATAAATGTTTTTCTCTGTGGCTTATTTCATATGCACTCCATGGATATTCAGGTGCTATGCAATTTGCAATGTGCTCCATCTTGTGAGCATTGAGTTGCCTTGTGTACGAAATGCGCCGGTATAAATAAACTTGCCTTGCCTTGCCTTGAGCATTTCACAGAAACATTGTTTGATGCAGTGTAGCTTAAGGATACTGTCAGATCCCAAATGCACTGGCCTTCTAATTATATCGATACACTGCTTACATACTTATATACCATATAGTTAATACGATATAAACCTTTTAATCTGGAATCTTCTAGCTCACAAAAATGCACCCTTTTTAGCCCATAACATTTAAGTGTGTCCATTTTAAATTACTAATATCTGAGAATGTCTTTTGTGCTTTAGTTAACTTTTAATTTAGCTCTTCTCTATTTATAAACAACATCAACACAAGTCAGTCTGTCTTGGAATAATGATCATTTATTAGCACTTCCTTGCACCTTCATTTCCTCCCAGGGCCGTCTGCCCAGCTCATATGTCAAATAAGTTGTAGTTTTATTACATTACAGACAAATGCACACGGTAAGTAGTAATATATACGTGTCTAAATGCGCTCACATTCCACGTACCAGACTCTCTTGAGGTTTAGGTAAAGTCAGATGATGGGAAAGCTTACCTGACTATGAATTTTTTGCACTCATGTGTGGCTGCGTGAATAAGATCAACTTCACGAGCCAAAAGTTAAGCAAAAACAGCCAAAAAAATTTACTGGCAGCCAAGTTTCAAGCCATACAGCTGCTCCCAATTAGCAAGTCCAAGGCAAACACACCTGAGTTTGTGACAACTTTAGTTCCTACTTGGGTCAGTTTAAGGGGAACTAGGGATGAATCTGAGCAAATTGGTAGGATGTCTAAGCCCAAACCGTATGTGCATCAGAAGATAAAGACAAGAAGTGTCCGATAGTGCTGTCAGTTAGTTCAACGCAGCTGAAGCTTTAGTTCCTAACTGCATAGGCACCCAACTGTTGACCTTATCACGTGACGAGGGGATCAGGACATAGGTGCTATTATCGTAGCAATTCGGATTCAGCCCAAGCCCTCACAACACTACATGCATGCAGTGGGGATTGCTTTCGTTTCCAGGTCGAACGCAGCTTTGCCCATTTGCCTTGAGCACAGCAGCTTTAGGAGCATGCGGAGCTGGATTTCATGCTCTGCATGAGGGGAGTACTAATGTGAAATGTTAGCACTGATTTCTGCAGAAAATTTTAAAGAGCGAAGAGGAGAAGTGGGTTACTGTTGATTAAAATCTGACCACCTTCACTGATTTTAATGATAATTTAAAATCCATCATCAGCTGTATAGTCTCTGTCACTGTAGCAAAAAAAAAACTTTCACTCTAATTCAGTACTTGTTCTTAAGTCATCATTTGGGGAAATTGAACACTTGAACTTGAACTAAAACATCTGGGTGTAAAAAAAACAAATACTTATTGACCAATGTATGCTCTACTGAAGGCCACATGGAATAATCAATGTTGCCATTATAGGCTTATTCTGAAGCTCTTATCAGTATAATTTACTAATCATCAAACCATAGATACTGAGCACATCATCTTCATATTGACAGCAAGCGTCCTCATACATAACCCCAGCGGGAAGACACTCACTTGAACTGCTGGTGTTCTCTGGAGCTGCGGATCTTGGAGGAGAACCTCTCGGCCAGTTTCTCCAGACTGCGGGAATACTCCAGGTCAATCTCTGATTTGCGCCGGAAGAACTCCTGCAGGTCCTGGAGGAGCTGGATCCGCGAGTCCGACTGCTGCTCCAGACATTTGAACTGCTCCACCAACTGGTTACGGATCTCTGCAAGACAAGAAATACACATTGTTTATTCTTACTAAAGTAGTGGAGCGATTTGTGAGGGATGCATTTTATTTACATAAATCAATACTTTGTAATAAGTTTACAAAATGACCAGCAAAATAAGGCTCTTTGGACAGGATTGGCCAAAACTGATCAAATTCGATTTTTTGATGTGTTGAGTATACACAACCTCAATAACATGAAGAGAAAGGTTGTAATCTGAACATACCCTATACCCTATACATATGCTGCTGCTGCTGTATCTCTGCCTCTCACCTTGTGGTCTTACTGTAAGTTCATTATCACAATATGAAATACCACATTAAAGGCGACAGATGGTGTAACTGCAACCTCAGCGCATGATTAATAATTAATCAGGCTTCCATAATGCGATCAAGACATATTATCCTCGGAAACAACAATTGGCACGGATAATTAGAATAAAGAGTTAATATTGCAAACAGGCCTCTGCTATAGTTGGTAGTGTGTGGTGTTTCAATACATGACACATTTAATGAGCTGATCTAACTTTAAGCTTGTCAGAGTTAATCAGTCACTGTGTTGCTGTCATTTCTTAGAATTAAGACATACACCTTTTTAGTATGAAAAGTTTCCATGATTATGCTGCATCTGGAGACAATGTTTTATTGCATGGTTTTATGTGCAAAGCTAAGACTGAATAGAGCTTAAAAAGAAATAAAAAAGGATCTCCAGCCATGTTTAGAATTGATTTGTAAACATAATCTCAAGGTCAGTGAACTTAGCAGGAATTGTAATATAGGAAAGAAGCCCAGTGAAAATAAAGTCCCAAAAATCACAACTTTATTTTCATACCACACAGTAAAATGACTTGTTCATTAAATTATCTCTCCTGCTAATTCCTGTGAGGCATGCTGGGTTGTTGAGCCTAACCAGTAGCTTTGGGCCGTATCCAATAGTAACCAGTCATGGAGACCAACAGACACACAAACACACATTCATTCACCAACTGCACCCAACAGTTTAATAAAAGATCATAATGCAACCTTGCAGCCAGTCCAAACACAAGTCAATGAGAAGCAGAAAAGAAACCTGACCCTTTGTAGCTCTGCCAGGACCACGCTCAACACGGGACCTTCTGTGTTCAGCAAAATCACAATCACACAGAACCGGGATGGCACTGACAAGCATCTTTCATCGAAAAACACAATATAATGATTGGGAAAAGAAACCTTGCAAGAATTCCAGAGAGAACAATGAATTAACTTCCCTATTAGTGTCTGTTGAAACATCTTTTACCGTATCAGTGACACACGGAACCAAATGTCTCAAATACCGACAGTGTTTCCACCAGCTTGAGTCACAGTCGAACTCATTGCATTTTGACATATTTTCTTCTCAGTTTAAAGTCATATTGATATTACTGCTGATTAAGAAGCTCCATGTTGATAACTGAGAAGGACCGGTTTGAAATTCAATTAATAGTAGAGCCCCCCTAGTCAAAAAACAACTCAGTACAACAAAGTGTAAATGGTAATACACGATGAAGCAGAACCAAATGGCAAATCTACACGGGATGCAATGGGTTCAATGTTATGTACCACCAACATAGTTTTTGTGATACACTAGCGAATACAACTAACCAGAAAATAAACTGCCCATGTTTTTTTTTGTTTTTTTATTGGGGGGCTCAAGCTGCTCTCAATATGTGGCTCAATGTGTGGTTAACCACTGTCCCAGCCCTCTGTTTTATGGACCTCCTTCTGCCTCCTATCTCTGATCTCGCTCTTTCTTTTTTACCATCCCACTTATATTGCGTGAAGAATAGTATCATGTTGCTATTTTTCCTCACCAACACAGCTCAGGAACAGGCGAAGCACGATAAAAAGGAAACTATCTCGAGAATACGCCAGGGTAAACACTTTTAAAACCACTTGTTTACAAAACTGGAGTGTCAAACAACCCGCCGAAGCACTGGGTTTGACAGACGCCGTTGGAAAAATAGGTCAGACGCAGCTGAAGTGTGCGCCCATATTCCCAACACAGGACCATGAATAATCGGAGAATGATTCCTTAAGTAAATCCCAGGTCTGTAGCGTACATTTGTGGATGGAAGGATGTAACTCGAGAAAATGACTGTTAATTGTTGCTTACATGCCCGGCTCGCTATTGATTTTAATTTTTTTGTACAAAATACTACAGAGATTTGCAAGTAGGTTTGCCATAATTCATAGCCTGGTAAATATTATGTCAAAAGGGTTTACAGCTAAAAGAGAGTTAACCCTTACAAACCACGAATTTACTTTGTCAATTCGACTATATTGACACGCGACAACACGCGACAACCAAATAAACAGCAGCATACTCTACTTTTTCAATACATCTGTGCTTTGTAAGAAGCTAGAGAGGACACAAATGTTCACTAAATAAAGGATTAAAAGCTTTGTACATGCATCTCGCATTAAAGTGTCACATTCTCACAGAGAGATTGGAGTCATTCTAATGTTTTAAAGGGGGGGTATTATGTTTTTTTCAATCACATAGCACCAGTCTATAGCATACTACAATAATGACGTAACCTTCTGTTGGTCTGTATATGCAGTAAATTAAAATAACTGCCTTGAATAAAATTGCTCTCTCAAAATGGCTGTACAGAACGTCTTGAAATGGGCCTCTGTCTCTTTAAGAAGCTTTCCGACACGCCCCCTTCAGCACACTGCTGTGGCATCTAAACAACACTACTGTGCGGGGAGGGGCTTTGCTGAGCTGAGGAGCAGTGGTTGGTGGCTTGGCTGGTGACAAAAGGTCCAGAGGCGTTTCCAGGAGGTGGGGGCGTTCCTAGGAGGACTGAGGCATAGCTACACCTAAAATGGCTGCAGTCTAAGTTTTTACTGATTACTCAAAATATGTGAATGAGCCAAGGCAACACTCCAGGCATGTGTTTAATGAGGGAATGACATAATAACATGATATAAAGCTTGAAAAAGTCGATTTACATAATACCCCCCTACATAACAAGCCATAAAATAGATGACCCCGGGAATGAAGAGTAGAGCTTTCATTTAATCTGAGTAGAGTTAGCAAAGAGTAACCACAAGACCACTCATTTGAGATTTTCAAAGCACAAATTGTTGTTTACAGCATATCACTTTCTCCATTCAGCCCATAAACCTATAGGTCAAAATCTGGACATGGGTCCCCACACCCACTGCTCCTGAGAGATTGCCCCGCAGGGTCAAGAGCAGAGGACATGTTTCCCTGACAATAAAGCATACCATAACCAGATATCAGTCACATTTGCCAACTTGCACCAAAATCCTCATGCTGTGGAGGATTTGTTTTTGTTTTTCATATACAAGAATTGTATTTATTTATTGAAAGGTACAGTTACAGGGCATATTAATGAACGTAAACATGTAAATAAATTACTTCAAAATTCCAGCCTTACGCCTATTGGGAACATAAATGCAAGATATTTCATTCTTATTTTTTAGCGCGATAATTGCCTCGCAAATATGATCTACACAAGCTATTTACATCCTTCATTTCATTTTACTTTTTAAGCACCTGCAACCTGTGTCCTACAGTGTCAGTGTTTATGCTGCTCTGATGGAGCTGAGTGTAACATGAATATATCGTGTCCACAGCGATATGAAAAATGACATAATATACAAAAATTATATCGCAATAACGACATGCGATACGATATGGCCCACCCCTAATGGCTACTTTCCATCTGTAATCTCATGGCAGATCAAGAAATTATATAAACCGTATTCAACAATAATGACAGGCAATCAAAACAAAACATTACCATACAGTCGCCTCAAGTAATGGCTCTGGTCACTTTATAACCTGTACTGGAATTGGGCTTGATAAATTCATGAATCATGCAATGAAGAAACATTTTAGCAGCATTTCTGGCAGAATAATCGAATACATCAAAAATGACAAAGATTAAAATGATCTCCTGACCATGATTTTTAAAAGATAATATCGAGTCCAATGTAACACCAAAATGTTTAAATTACTCTACAACCGCAGCTCCTCTCCTTTTAAAAACACATTTGATTGTCTGTGAACAGTGAGTGTCCCCTCCAAAGTGATCCCTTTAAAATGGCCAGTTAATGACTCTTTGACAGAAGTTGTCCTTTAATATTCAGCTTAGACAATCCCATTACAGCGACACTATACATCACCAAGGCTCTGTTATGACACTCTGTGAGAGGGGACAGCCACCAGTCATGACACTGACATTAACATGACTGACCCTCTGTCCATTTATCTTCATTATTACAAGGCCCAGGGTGGTTCTGCAGGGCCTCAGCACCTTTCAGGGACACTCAGTGACACAAGTTTCCTCACAGAACAGGAAACACTCATGAACAATAGTGAAGGATGTGAGACCCCTTGACTCTGCTCCATCTGTGGTCAAATGGCTATAACATTCTTACACACAGCATTTCTTAATGACAGGTCTGGACTTGGGCAGCTGCACAATATGAGGAGAAATTGCAATATTTGTATAGCGGTCTTTGATACTGCAAGAACAATAAAACATTCATTATGGACAACCAATGTAAACACCCCCACTCATCCAAGAATCTCCTGCCTCGTCTGCAGTCTTTTTTACTACACTGTATGCACGCTACTTGACTCTGTGAAAGAGATTAAATTTGAAATCATAATCTTTACCTCAGACAGAATTAAACACTTTGAAAATATGGTCCTTGGGCATGCAGCGAGGCACACACACACAGCAGACAAAAGCCGCTGGGAGCCACATTTACTAAATCTAATCCTTACCCAGACTCTGCTATCCCAGTAGCCAAAATCACATGAAAACGCCTTGCAGACCAACACTCCTCGCCCAGACCTCTGCCTGTCCTTTCAACAGTCTCAAAACCTGGTTCCAATCATTGAGCTATCCCCACACTTTCCCGTGCTGTGCTAATCCCCTAATGATGAATGCCGTTTCGGAGCTATATAGATGCTCGTGATGCTTGGGATCGAGGCGGCTGTTTCGGTCGTCGGCTCAGACCGGCGCAGCACGTGTCCTCCCGAGATAAGACAACAGAAGCCCGCGACTAATCAATGGCCACACAGCGGTCAGCCAGCAGTGCACTGGACCATGAGACATCTCCTGTCAATCAATGAGGTGTCCTTCACTCCTAATCTACATCATCAGCTGGTTAGTCTGTATACGCCCGAGGCTGGTAGTGTCAAAGTTCAATATCCCTGGTGTCACGTTATAAGAAATGTTAGGGTATTGTTACATTGATGACGATTTCCTGACCTTGTTTATTTCTGAGGACAATGAGCCCTGTCTCAAATAAATATGTTTAATTTAAACTATGTTATGTGGCGCTAAATATGCAGATGGTGGATGATCGTTGATGAACTGGCAGATCACACTTACTAAAAACTTAGCGTGCAATGTAAATACTAGACCAGAGAAGCCCTCTGTGTTAAATACATGTAAATGATTTAGTGTTGAAGCAAAAATTGCCATCAGACAGTTCAATACAACTCTCAAGGATATTTTGCCATCACGTGTGTTCGATATGGACACCACTGACAATACTGATCAATGATAGAGCCAGGAGTTAGGAACAGGGATACGATTAGGGTCGGTTCATTTAAAATTAATTTAAATCAATATGAAATTAAGTTTGTCAAACAACATATCATAGGGGAGTAAGTAGTGGTTCTAGACACTAAAGATGAATGTACTTGAGGCATTTTTTGTAACACTTAAATTTGACATTTATTTAAATTTTCTTTCATTTTATCAATCCTATTTTATTTTTTATTTACGCTTAACCTCTTAAACCCCACCTTAACCGAGTGCATTTTCTCCAGTTCAGCTTTACACAAATCTAAAAGTTCACAGCCTGTAGGCCAGAGTGTTGCCTCATTTAAAAGCTAAGACCTAAAAAACGAACTTAAACAGATCCTTTTCCTGGTGTTGTTCTTTCTTTTATTTATTTATTTATTTGCATTTTTGTCACTTTTCTGTTGCTCTTTTGTGGCATTTTTGTCGCATGTTTGTCACTTTTTCATCGGTTTTTGTCACTTTTCTGTTCCTCTTTGGTCACTTTTTGTCACATTTTCATCACTGTTTTGTCACGTTTTTGTTACTATCTTATTGCGTTTTCATCCTCGTTTTTGACGTTTTTTCCAAGAAACTTTTACATTTGGGTAACGCCAAACTGGAGAAAATGTGCGGGGGTTGGGAGGTCAAAAAATTGCCCTACAGGAAGTTAGGCACAGCATTCCTTGTACAGAGTCTATTTCCAAGATGCCTGATATCAAAAGTAACAGATGGGAATTGGTCAGTAAATAATCAGTTACGTGCTCTAACGCTTAATGTTGTTGCAGCAATGAGAAATATGCCTTTCGGTACCAAGACGCCGCTGACCATCGTAAATAACTCTGCTGGTGTGGCCTTCCATCACTACAAGGACAGCAGCGGTGCTTCAGGGGGAAACCCGTGCACCAGTCGCGAGAGAAACAGCTCTGGATGTGAGGAGAGGCGTCACCATGGCAACAAGGGCGTGCGCCGGTCCCACGGGAGCAGCCGATTGGACGAGGAGGTGGAGTTTGGGGAGGTAGTGGCAGCGACAAAGACATGGGGGCAAAAATAAAATAAAGAAACAGTGAAATGAGGCTAATGAGGTAACCATGGCAACAGCGGCTTCAGATCAAAACGGCAGCAAATTGGCTACACTGACTTCTGCCTTCACAATAGCCACATGGATCAAACAGGGATTAGAACTAATGCCAGACAAGATTTTAAATTATCCACTTGATGTTACCAGATCATTATTGAACTGACTGACACAGGAAAAGCTTTGATCCTGCAAAATGAGGCCTTAATGTTTGTTGATGTTATTATTTATTTATTTTTAAGTTACTTTTTATGGCCCACCTTGCACTGGCCCTTATATGAGATGACAAAGTAGAAATGTCTATCTTCAGAATGGTCTGAATTCTTCAAAATGGCACCCATAACAGAAAAATGTCAAGTGACTGGAATCCATAGTACTCCTGGAATAGGGTAGATTATCTGGAGCGCTACAGTCCCGCCCTTGTGAAAATGTACTTTTTATATTCGATTTTTTTGTTTTATTTGATTAGTTCAAGAGTTCAGGGCGCATGACAAATGGGATAACTTTAGACTATAAAACAATTTAAACGACAAGATTTATCTTAAAGTAATCTGCTATTTCGCTAAACTCTATGAAGATTCACCCCATGCTCTCCTCTGGCACCAGGAGGAGACTTTTGAGCTCTTTAATTGTTTGTAAACATTCCGGGCTTAGCTGGAGGCAGGAAGTTAGATTCCTATCTATTTCCATTGTAGCTGTTGTCATAGTAACGATAAACAAATGTCTAACTGTTTTTGGAAATATCAGATAAATCTTATTTTATCGTCTCAAATGTCATTCCTCTTGTTCTGGCACCTTAAGCCACAACAGGACCACATTTTTCAGTTGTAGTTTTACACTTAAAATGGCTAGTTTTAGTTTAATCTTATTTCTCTTGATCACTTCCTGCCTCCAGCTGATGTCACTGATGATGTCAGCAGTTAAAGGGTCTATAAGGGCTACATTATTCACAGAAACACATTGGTAAATGTTGATTAATTCATCTGTATGCATAGAAAGGTTTAAAAAATAAAAAGGATAAAACATATTCTTGCTTAAAACAAGTTGACAGACTAACCCTCAATGACTAACATTTAATAATTCAGACAGTAATTTGACTCTGCATCTTTTTTTTTGGACCTCTACCGTTTTGAGGGGCCAATTAACACAACAGCTCCCAACGACCCTGGTGTTGATGTAAAGCATCCTCCTCTGTCTTGTGACAGCTCACTCATGAAGCTCATTAGTTAGTGACCCTAATTTAGCACATATGTAATTATTTTCACAAGTTGTTTGAACATTTTCATTAAACATGCAGCATTGTACCATGGTAACACATGGGCCCAGCAGGATTCACTGTCACTGCTACAGAGGTAGTGATCACAGCAAGTAGGTACAGTATTTCCCCTACACGATAGATCTGTAATCGTGTGATTCTGTTGTGGTGGCCGTTGACTGTTCACCCATTCATATAAAGGTTCGCAGCTCGAACACAGTGCTTGTCCTGTATCCACAAGAATTGTGTAAATCGGTAAGTGAATTCTCAAAGCGCTTTGTGTACTCTCTGGAGGTAGAAAAGTGCTATGTAAATGTGACTATTTGCCCTTTATATTGATAAATAAAGAATACAACCTTTATTCAGAACACAGTAGAGCTGCAACAAACGATATTTTGGTAATCGATGAATCTACTGATTATTTTTACGATTAATCGATTAATCTCATGGCTGTGAAAGGCGTATGAAAATTGTATTTTTCATTTTCTTTTATCACATAAAGCTAAAGTGGCGCCGCTTGAGGACATGTTGATGGAGGCTCTTAGTGCTAATTCTGCTTTCTGATTGGATGGGACACAGACAAGATATTTATGAAATGTTCAATGTACAAAACACTGGAGGCCGTGGTTAGCCACCTCACTGCATGGACCATCGACTACCTCACAAACCGACCACAGTACGTGCGACTGTGCAGCTGTGAGTCTGAGGTGGTCGTCTGCAGCACTGGGGTCCCTTAGGGCACCGTCCTCTCACCACCATTTCTCTTCACCATCTACACGTCGGACTTCACATACAACACGGACAGCTGTCATCTGCAGAAGTTCTCCAACGACTCCGCCATTGTGGGCTGCGTGTCTGAGGGGAACGACCTGGAGTACAGGTCGATTATCATGGACTTTGTGGACTGGTGTGAGCGCAACCACCTGTGCTTGAACACCAGTAAGACGAAGGAGATGGTGATCAACTTCAGGAGGAAGTCACTACCGCACAAACCGCTGAACATCCAAGGGGAGGACATTCAGGAGGTGAACAGTTTGTTCAGAGTGTTCACCTCAACAATAAACTGGACTGGTCCTACAAAACCAACGCCCTGTACCAGAAGGAACAAAGTTGCCTCTACCATCTGAGGAGACTGAGGTCCTTCGGAGTGAGCAGGCCTCTGGACTTTTTATGACTCTGTGGTAGCTTATCCACTACACTGCCGGGTGCTGGGCCCCGGGCAGCACAGAGCGGGACAAGAACAGACTGAACAAGCTGGTCAGGGGGCCAGCTCCGTCCTGGGCTGCCCCCTGGACTCTGTGGAGGAGGTGAGAGACAGGAGGTATTAGCCAAGCTCACCTCCATCATGGACAACACCTCCCACCCACTGCACGGGACTGTAGAGGAGCTGTTTACTATTGTGTTCAAAACCTCTTCACTTGTTTTTACATTGAACTCTTATGTTGTTTATCCTCAATGAAACAGTATACACATGTTACAGCCACATTATGAGTCATCCAACTTTTTAAAGCCCTATAACAATGGATCGAATCCTTGACATTGCACTAATGGCCTGCTGTACGGAGCACTAGAGACACTACTCTTCATACATCAGTGGGAGACAAGTGAAATCATGCACAGACTGGCACTAAACACCCAAGAAAATGAAGCCATTCTCCCGATTGAATGAGGCCCTATCTCTCCCATCACTGGCAGCAGACACACTACTGTACTGCACTAATTGTGTCTGTGTTAAATGTCCCAATAAAAAGGAGCGCAGCCACACTATAAAGCCCGATTATCTGCACAACCCAGTAGAGCCACAACGAACAAACTTTGCATTCATAAAAGTCCCAACAGACGCCGCAAAGAATTTGTGATAAAACAGACAACCAAGCAGTATACGGAAGCAACATCATCAGAATGTGCAAAATAGCCACACAACTTTGGGGGAATGCTAATAAATGTAGACGATAAATAACGAGCCCAAAAAATGTATTGTTTATCTGTTATTTATTTAATGATAAGTCGATATAGTAATTATCATGACAGCCCTACCTTCAACTATCTGAAACATGTAATCAAAATGTTATGTCATTACTCCATTGTATCAGTGTATTAGGTACAGAAAAACAAATAAATCATCTCTTTCTGTTGATTTAGCACTCACATCAGGCCAAGTAGCTGCCCTTTTCATTGGACCATGGAAAGCTGTCCCGCTGAAGATTATTGTAACTAATAGCTTCTGGGTGAATTTGCTCTGCAAGTGTTCTCTCAGTCGACAGAACGTTGGCCAAACAAGCAGCTCCAGATAATATGCATGTCCTAAAACAATTAGTTTTCCTACAGCAACAGCGTACAAGAATTAGAAAGACACTGAATAATAAATAACGTGTTTGTTTTTTGCCAAGTTGGTTGTTTTCACCATCATTAATTGTTTTACAAATGAGGATTGAAAGCTTTGAAGAACATGAAAAAACATTTTTCATTACTATTACAAATGGATTAGGTCAACGTTGAGTTCAAGTTTACAATTGTGACACGGGTTGTTGGTATGTTGGCATTTACAAGAGTCTCATTATAGATCTGCTCAAACAGAAATTTCAGAGCTCCACAGTTATTTTTAGCAAAACCACCAGAGACTTTTATTGACATCAAGCGTCTCTAACGGTTGAACCCAATGACAGAGAGTGAAGGGTAGAGCATCACTTTGGGTGCCTGTAATTACATGGTGTTCTGCAATTTCACTTTTTGGGCCCGACCTTTGTATAAGATTATAGAAAACAAGTGTCCGACCACTCCTTCTGCAGAGGAGTGATGAAAGCCCTGTGTGGTTTGGGGTCTGGGTGTGTGATGTTCACTTGTACAGAAGGAGAATGCCAACACAACAATATGTAACACATACTGTAACAAGCCACACTTCCTTAGGTCGCCTCAAAGGTCACAGCAACCGGTGTAAAATGTATAAAGAAGGTCCACAGTGTAAATACATTTGGGCTTTTTATCTGTGCACAGTAGTGTTTTTTTGATTGATTGGATTTATTTGAGTGATTATTTACATTAACATTATTACAGTGCAAAAAATAAATAAAGTAACAAAAACTCAAAAGGAGTAGGCCGAAGCAAGAAAGCTTAGAAGTGCCTACCCCATATCCAAGATTAATTTACATTCTGGATACAGTAATACAACATCTCGTGTTTACATACAATATAACACTTTACATATATCAGCATTTCATGTTTTACAAGAAGAAAATCACAGGATGTTTACAAGACTTCCAAAGTAAAAAGACATAACACGAAGATAGAAATGTATGCAGTTTACCAATATATACTATAAACATTTTTATTTTTTATTTGTACTTTTTTTCTTTTTCTTATTCCTCTTTCCCATTCACATAATAACCATATCCAATCATTACTTATAAACACCAGTCACCATTCTAATTGACTATTGATTTAGTTATAATAAGTATTACATAGTCAACACGACCCATTATTGTTGTAATTCCCATTTCCACTGTAAATATTGGTTGTGATTGTTTATTATTTTTGTTGTTTGCCTTGTTTAGTGAGGTGCCTTAAAAAGCCAGGGGATAATATGGCCAGTTGGTAGAGGGCAGTAGCCCCCATCAGGAAGCCCTCACCCCACTCGCCTGCCCTCGTTCTATTACGTTTAATAGTGACCAGTGGAAACAGGCTGTTACAGCATTGTTGTTAGCTTTTGCTTATTCATTTCTCTCAGTTCCTATAATTCATAACGACTTAAATTTAGGGGTTGGTGACATTGGTTCTATCAGCAATGATGTGGTTAACAGGTTCACAGTAATACAAAATTACTTGTAAAAATACGAACAAGGTCTTTAGCATATTTCTCAAACACACTTCTCTTTTTGAATTGTTGTAGACTAACAGCACCGTTTAAGGGTTCCTCTAGATTATTCCACAGATTTACACCTCTCCGGGTGATAGAGTGACTTTTAGGGTAGAATGAATACATTGTACTTTCAGATTATGAGTGCCCCTTAAATCGTAACTTCCCTCTCTTTTACCAAACATTTGTTGTATATTACTAGGGAGCTGGTTGTTTACAGCTTTATAGATCTGTAACAAAGTATTATATATTATGAGGTCATCAAGTTTCATGGTGTTAGATTTTAAGAACATTATTGTATGGTCCCTATATCCGACATTGTGAACAATTCTAATAGCCTTCTTTTGTAGTCTATATAAAACCTGTAAATGACTATTGAAGGTATTTACCCAGACCTCTGAGCAATATTTTATGTATGGTAGGATTAAGGAACAGTACAGGGTGAAGAGAGCCTTGTGGTCCAGAAAAAATGTACACTTGCTCATTATGGCCACATTTTTCGCCATTTTCCCACGAATGTTATCTATTTGTGGTCTCCAGCTAACCTTATGACTGAGGATCACACCCAGAAATGTATATTCCTTTACTTGTTCAATTCGAGCATTGTCAATATCGATTTGAATCTGTACGCCACTATTCCGTTTGCCAAATAAAATCATTTTTGTTTTCAATATGTTAAGCGATAGTTTATTTCTATTAAATCATTCTTTGAATTTATATAATTCTGTTGTGACCTCTGAGACAAGCAGTTGTAGATCTTTGCCGGAACCCAGAATTGTTGTGTCGTCCGCAAATAATATACATTTTAACTTTGTTGAGACTTCACACAGGTCATTTATGTACAACAAAACAATTTAGGTCCTAATATTGACCCCTGGGGGACCGCATACTATGTTCCTTCGTCCTGATACATGTTCATCAATTTGTACGTCTGATTCCATTGTTATTTAGTTTATTTAAAAGTATTTCATGATCTATAGTGTCAAAGGCTTTCTGGAGGTCTATATATATATATATAGAATATACCCAATGAATACAGCTTATTGTCAATATTGTTGGTGACTTCTTCGCTTAGATTGATTAACGCATGTGCAGTTGACCTGTTGTTTCTGAACCCATACTGACAGTCACTGAGCAAGTTATGTTTATTCACAAAGTTGTCCAGGCGGACAGCAAAAAGTTTTTTCCAGAATCTTGGATAGTTGAGGAAGTATAGAGATCGGTCTATAATTAGTAAACTGGTGGTTATCCCCACTTTTATAAATTGGAACGACCTGGCAATCTTCATGAGGTCAGGGAATTCACCAGTTGAAAAGGATAGGTTGCATATATGTGTTAAAGGCATAGGCATAGGCATAGCCAGCGTGAGCAGTAAAAGTTAACAGCTCGCATTAGCTAGGCTAATCCAGCTAGTGCTAGGTTTGCTCGCTGGCTCCCGCGGTGAGTGATGGGCGCCAGCAATGTCCGTAATTGTCTTTGCGCTGCAAACGATTCAAAGGTCCAAGCAATTGAACCGGAAGTGTTTCCCAAGTTACATTTTTACACGTGCGGCATGTACTTATGGAACTCCAGCAGAGGCAGTTTAAAGGAATAGTCCACCGTTTTTCCACACTGAGATATGTTCTTACCTTAGCTTAGGTAAGGTTGATGCGTACCGGACTGGTCTTTATGCGTGCCCTCAGTCACGCAAACAGAGCACTGACGGTGTTAGCAAAAGTCTCTCCTCCTCTCCTCTATGGGGCCAAACGGGGGTGAAGTTAGAAGCAACCAAGCTCTTTTCCCTATTTAAATACGGTTAAGTGAGTAGTTACACAATCCAAGTATAATTACACAAAATTAAAACATGTCGATTTTCTAAGCGGATAAAAAGGGGAACTATACTGTAAGAAGTAATAATACGAGGAGCACTTCAACGTCCGCGCAGTAAAGCCTAAGTGCTCCTAAGGTATTACGCACTGCAATATAGTTCCCCTGTTTATTCGCTTAGAAAATCGACATGTTTTAATTTTGTGTAACTCTACTTGGATCATGTAACTCTTTACACAACCGTACTTAAATAGGGAAAACGTGGTAGAGTTTGGTTGCTTCTAACTTCAATCCCGTTTGGCCCCATAGAAGAGAGGAAGAGAAACTTATGGTTTGCATCAACTCATCTAAGCTAAGGTAAGAACATAATCTCAGTATGCAAAAATGGTGACCTATTCCTTTAAAGCAATACTGCATAAAATGTCACCCAATGAAGGAAATAAAAATACAATCCTTAATTTGTCACAAGTATTTTATTTTGTGAAAAACACACTCTGAAATTACTCTGAAAAACACATGTCTTTACTGTGAGTGGATTTGCCTCTCCTCAGACCTGTAACTTCGCTGGGAGCAGGACACCATCTCATCTCCATGGTGATGTTGCTGCTTTGCTTTGTATACAGATAGCCAAACCTAAATATATTAGGTCATTTATTAGGCTTTATTTACTACACATTATATTAGTACCTTTTATGCAACATACTGCATAT
Source organism: Neogobius melanostomus (assembly GCA_007210695.1). Taxonomy (NCBI): domain Eukaryota; kingdom Metazoa; phylum Chordata; class Actinopteri; order Gobiiformes; family Gobiidae; genus Neogobius; species Neogobius melanostomus. The sequence continues at coordinate 1,020,633 of VHKM01000073.1, read as the reverse complement.
CTTGGAATGTTCCAGACTAGGGCTTTAAGTTGTAGTTGTTAATTGTAAGAAGTAAATTCCAAAATCATAATCAGCTCGATGCTAGAGTATGATTTAAACAGTGGTTTAAACAAAATAAAAGTGCAAAAACAACTGTGGAGCCACATTAGGTCTACAAAGCACAATGGCCAGGTAAATCATTGCAGGACCAGGAGAAAAGGTGACATTCATTTTGACAAAAGGCCAACACTGAATTGAACAAATCATCAAACGGCAAAGTTTCTAAGAGTTTGTTTTGTTTACACTTTTGTTCCATGTTGAATTACCCTTGACGATCAAGTGTCCCACTGTGCGCCATTTCATTTTAGGTTGAATCTTTTTGACACTTTTTTCACCCTTATATCCTGCAGTCTTGATTCCTACAGTTTGCCAGCTTTGGGATCTCAAAAACCAAAGTTATGATTCATCAATTCCCTGTAACTTGTGTTACGATGACGCCACATCTACAGCCCAAAGACATAAACAGCTGCTAATGATTAAAGCATGAAAACAGTAACAGCAGAGCTACAGCCAGCAACCACATGGACACATTTAACTTCGAATCAGAAACGAGACTCCTCAGTCAGTGCTTCCCTCTGTTGAGGCTGGAAATCTGTGCCTATTGACATGCTAATACAGGTCTGCCAGCTGAACAGCTTGAATCAAGTGAACACCATCTCCCAGGGTCCTCGGCTTTGGCAGGCTGCCTTCAGGGTCGGCTTGGATTCATTAAAGGACGGAAGATCAGGATTTAGTGATGTGGTTTATCAAATAGGAGTGAATTGAGAAAAGTGGTCAAGATAAGGTGCTCCATAAAACTGCAACGACTCGGGCTGAACGATATGAGTAAAAATGGCAATCTTCAACGAAGGTACTTGAGTCATCTTCTGTACTTGGTAGTTGAGGTCTCCAAACGTTTCGCCTCTCATCCAAAAGGCTTCGTCAGTGAACAAGGTTTCCCTCAGCAAGCAGCGTAGATAAAGACCAGTTGGGAGGAGTTGGCTCCTCCCCTCTAATAACAGCTACTCTCACCTGTGGGTAAACACCTTTGAAGTAGAGCGTCTGTAACGACCTACTCCCCCAGTATCGGTCAGTCCTGTCCTATTCATGGCTGATCACTGCTAATTACCTGCCTATTGTTCTATTGTTAGCTGAGGTATCGTCTTCTTGGACTGGCCGTGCTCTGTCCGTTTTCCCCGAAGCAGATTGGAGTAAAAAGAAGAAAGATTAAATCTTAGCCCACCATTTCGGTTCATGGAGGGATTTTCTTTTCTGACAAAAATAGCTTCTTTTACTCCTCTTTCAAACCAACGTTCTTCTTTAGCTAGAATTTTGACCTCCCCGTCCTCAAAAGAGTGATTGGAGGCTTTAAGGTGAAGGTGCACAGCCGACTGAGGGCCGCTTGTGCTTTCTCTTCGGTGTTGATAAAGTCTCTTCTGTAAGACTTGTTTGGTTTCTCCAATATAATGTTCTTTGCATTCTTCTTCTTTGCATCGAATAGAATAAACCAAATTGCTTTGTTTGTGGCTCGGCGTTTTGTCTTTGGGATGAACTAATTTTTGTCTCAGTGTGTTCACAGGTTTGTGGTACACTGGAATCCTGTGCTGTTTAAAGATTCTCTGGAGTTTCTCTGATACCCCGGCTACATACGGCACTGCAACTCCCTTTCTTCTGGGTTCTGTAGTCTGTCTGTCCTGCTCTTTGGGTCTTCTTGCCCTTTGTGCTCTAGTGAAGGACCAGTTAGGATAGCCACAGTCTGAGAGGGCTCTCTGGACATGTTGCTCCTCTTTGGTCTTTCCTTCTGCACTGGTAGGCACCTCTTTAGCTCTATGTCTGAGTGTCCTAATGACCCCTATTTTGTGTTGGAGTGGATGGTTAGAGTCAAACATCAAATACTGGTCAGTATGAGTTGCCTTCCTGTAAACCTCTGTCTGAAGTTGTCCGTTTTCCCCTATGATAACTTTACAATCTAAAAAGGCAAGTTGTTTCTCCTTAGCGTCCTCCCGAGTAAATTTAATGTTAGGGTCCACAGCATTGATGTGATCTGTAAATGGTGTCACTTCCCTCTCTTTAATTTTGATCCACGTGTCATCTACATATCTGAGCCAGTGGCTGGGTTTGTTACCTGGGTATGAGGCCAAGGTATCCTTCTCCATTTCCTCCATGTAGAGGTTAGCCACTAAAAATGGCAATATTCCACAGCTGCTTTGAATATTACACGAAAGGTATTACTGTTACTTTACTTAACCACTTCAACACAGGACATTCAATACAAAAATCATAAGCTAGAAAAAATCTGGGCAAAAGCAAGGCTGAAATGGAGCTAGATCATGACCCAAAAAAACCTTTCAAAGTTACCATTCTTTTTGTGTTTTTAGCTGTGTTAGAGAAGAAAAATGTAAATCTCAGTCAGTGGAAAGGCTTCTGTAAAGTTGCAATAAATCATATTGCAACTTTATATTGCGTCACCTAATATTGCGATGATACAAGAACTGGTCAATTCATTGTGGAAGAGGGCATGAAATTAGAAGATACAGAGGATCTCTTGACTTGAGACATTGCAAACGTGGTCATAACATTTTTAAAATGGGACTCATCGCAAATGCAGATCTGAAATAAGCAGTCATTTGTTTTTATTCTGTGTCTTTGATTAACGAAGACACTATATATTTTTTTCCTAAACTTTGAATCACCTATGATCTTGCTCTGGCCCCAGGACCAATCAATGCTTCTTTGATGATGTATACCCTCACAGCCTTGTTCTACATTAACTATAAAGCAATAACTCACAGTAAGACAGGTGCTGGGCCACATATGAATTTCATTACATGTCCTCACTCTGTCTGGGTTGACTTATAATATTGTCATTATGGAGAGAGAGAGGCAGAGAGGCAGAGAGACAGAGAGAGAGCCAGAGTCAGGGACAGTGTCTGAAGGCTACACAAAGGCACCAGCTGGGGATGAGGAACTAGCCAGATTCTCCATAAATTAACATGCACCAAATCCAGTGCAGGAGAGCAGGGTCCGGATCTATCACACAAGCGCACATCTGATCCCAAAAATGAATAATTGATGACTGGGGGGGTGGGAACGTGGCCCGGAAACGCCAAAGGGGTCTCTGCATTGATATGGTAAACCAATGCTTGTATGTTACTGTCAATAATCAGGAAACCACACACAAATGATAGACTTAACCGTACTCTACTCAGCTAGTACCACTCACAAAGTAAATGACACATATTCATTCTCACACCCATTTCTCTCTCACACCCATTTCTCATTCACACGTTTGTTTGGTGGTTCACAAGAATGTGTGTTTGCTGGGGGCTGAAGTAACCTTTCCCCCTGGACACTAAACTATAGCCAATTAATTCACAAACCATAATACTATGTAGTTTGGTTTTTTTCTATACATTTCTCTGTCTGATCACAATGTAATGTGATGTAACGTGTCTTTGATGGATTCAGACAAAAGACCACTCCACACTAAACATTCTCGACACCCCATATGCTGTGATTTTTTTTTCTTTGACAGGTAAGTATTCCTAAATTACTTTTTATGCACTCAATTTTAATATAACCATCATCTGCTGCTGTGACCATGACTGACCAGGTGACCTCATAAAACGCAGCTGAGAACCTCGGGAATTCAGTCAAATAAATCATTCAGCAAGCTGGAAAATCACCCCAAAAGAAAAACGTAATGATGTGGGCCACGGGCAAGTGTTCTGGCGTTGTTAATGAATTGTGCATAATAAGGCTTTGATATTAGCAGAGCAGAATATTCCCTGGCAAAGACTTAACATCAAACAAAATGGTCCCTGCGTGTACTGTACAGTGTTGGATTTCGGAATACTATCCAGACTGACAGGGTGTAGTACTAAAGCAGCACTCATGTTTATAAACATAAGGAACAATAGGGACTGTCCAGTGAGTGTCCCTAACTTTCAGTGAAGAAGTGGGATCTTCAGTTCAAGCCATACAAATACAAGCCATGTGCTCTAATTTTCTCCTATAGCTATTTCTCCCCCATAGTCTAAAAACAACATAGTAAATTGCAGTAAGAAACCTATATCTACTAAATTTTTTTAAAAGACAGTAAGTTTCAACATAGGTGACATTTTACTCAAGCATGTGCATCAATAAGGATCACTGACATCACAGTAAGCAAAAGTAGTATGAAAACCCTATGTGTTTCCAAATGTTGTCAATGGAACTCAACTTACTGACCATTATTCAAGATAGGCCCCATCTAAGGCTTATATTCGCAGGGTCAGGCCTCAGTGGTGTATACGCAGAGGAGTAAGTTCAATGCATTAGTTTCAGCACAAAAAGGCTGTAGATTTTGAAAATTCAACTCTGCACCCATCCACCACACCGCATCATTTTACCCAGCAACAAGCCCTGTGCATAGACATCAGATAAAACAATTGCATTGCAGGGGGAAACCCCAAAATGACCGGTTCCCATGTCTCCATAATGTCTGTCATTGGGTTGACTGCTACGGTTTACCTGTCATATGACTACAGAGCGCCCAGTGATTCACTGTTATGGGCGTTCATCCAGACCAGAGTGCGTTCAAAAAGGGAAATTGATGCAGAGAGGTTTGTAGCAGTAACCTGGTCACAAGCAGAACATCGATTTTACACACGCCGTACCTTTTACTTGGGTCTCGTAGTCCGCGATGATCTCTTTATCTTTCTTAAATTTTGTGGATGACATTGTTCCTCTGATGTAGGGAGAGGGAGATCCTTTGAGTCCAGCGCTCTCTTTGATCCAAGATTGGTCCTTGACTCGTAACCGCGTCTCCCACTCGCCTTTTCTTCAGCCAATGTGCATTTAAAGAACAAAGTGGCGCTTTTGGTCACCTCTTATGAGACAACGCTACAAAAATCACATCTACGCTGCAGCGGCGATTCCCTCGCATTCCTCGCTTTTCTTCCTCGCTGCAAGAAGAGGATCCCGGTGGTACCAGGCACAGGTCAGGAAAACAAAGGAGAGCGAGCACCAAACTACAATAACGACAACATTATGAACGGAGAGAGACGTCGCTGTATCCAGACAGACGTGCGCACGGTGAGAGAGCCTCCGGAGCACTCTCTCTCTCTCTGTCTCTTTCTGACAAATTGCGCTGCAGGGAAACAGGAATTTAAAAGGCCGTCACGTGACTGTGCTGCCCCCTCCCTCCTCTCCTCCTTTTTGTCCCTAACGCTCAAACACAAATATTACAGGAGTACAATGCTCAACGTGTCGTGGGCCCATGACTTGGACACGTTATCACACATACGTTCATTCAGCAATTTCTTCCAATAAGTATAGGCTACTTAGGAACAATATAAATACAATACATTTTAATTGAATAATGTCGGCTACTGTTATGACTGCATTATTAAGTCATAGAAGTTGATTTAATTTGATATTTACTGTAGGACTAACTAATTAATTTCTTCTGAGATTTTAAAATGTCTTTTTCAAGGGTGTCTTGGTTCATTGTTCATATGTTAGTCGGGGAAATGGCCCGGGAATCAAACTGAGACTATTTTTGGTAGGAGAGACCGCTAACCGCTGTACCACCATGCCCCCAATATATTGTTTTTTTAACTACCCTAGTTGTTTGTTGTTTGTACAATGCTTTCTTTCCTTTTGTTTTTTCCCTTCGAAGAATGGCAAAAGCAGTCCTATAGCAGCCTTATTAATCAATACAGTTACATCGAAACCATTGTGCCAGTCCCAGGCCAGTATAACAATTGGAAAACCGGCAGCCTCTAGGATGCAGATAATTAGGACAAACAATTAAACCTCCTGCTGCTACTTAATAACAGCTTTATAACATTATGTGCTTGTTATTCGTATTACTGAGCGTTCATTGCTATGGAAACCTCAGTTTGATTTTGCCATGGCACTTTTGAAATGTGGCTCCTGTCGCCAGCAAATACAAAGATTCTCATGGCGCTCAGTCACACCAGCAGAGACAGAGAGCTGGAGGGAGAGAAAACCAGTTGTGGATGTGCCCTATTCAGTCTTGTGCTTTTAATAATCCTACATATAGACCTATATTCTCCGCACACCTTCTATTGTCTGAGCTCTAAAAGTAGAAACACTGCCCACCTGAGATCATGACATTCTTGCTTTAACAGTGGTTCTCAAACTGTGGTACACGTGGGACAATGGAGAAATGTGTTTGTTATAGCAGCTCTTAATACACAGGAGCACATATTTTTTCCTTAAAACAAAGATAAGAATAAAGCTGTTTTGTTGTTGGTTGTATTGATATAAAGGGCAATATTGTAATTATAAAATGATACTGAAACAATGAATCAGTGTGGAGAAATATACACATTTTTATTTATTTATTTCGTTATTTAGTTAGTTAAGTTTATTAGTTTATTTGAACAGGGACAATGCACATTAATCAACGCTTCTGTAAACTGCAAGCTCTGTTAGCTTTAAAGCTTTTCAACTATATAGTCCCAGGGAAAGATGTAGATGCCAACAGCGAATTTATTACAGTTGTGGTGGGACAGGATGATAAAAGTGCTATTAAGTTGAAAACTTTATACTCTGGCTTAAACAAAAATGTAACTTTCTGTGTCATGGGGCAATTAAATCAATCACATCTATTCAATTGTATTATTATTCTTGCAGTAAACTAAACCTCGGATTGATATTGAACAATGAATGGGTCCTTTATTTTCTCCAACACTGACCTAAATGCACATGCAAGAAAAAACATGGCACGTAAACTCCTTGTTTGCTGCATGATGCTCACAGAAATGTAGCTGAGAAATTCAATGAGCTACGCATCTGAGAGCTTGGAAAGCCCTGAAGAAAGTGTTTAGTGTCTTTGTAGTTTCAAGTTGCGTTGTTGCGTGAAAAAGTTTTGAAGAGAGGACATAATCTACCATTTGTGACGCATCTGTTGGAGCTGTAGTAAGTGCCTGCCGTGCCAGAGGCCAAAGTGACAGCAGCCTCCTTTTGTTTATTTCTGTCCCATGAGACTTTTAGACAAGTCTCTGTGTCAACATGTTGAACATGTTGCCATGTTTGGCATCTCACAGAAGGAATACTGGTGGGAGACAAAATAGATGATGATGATGATGATGATGATTATGATTATTATGATTATTATGATTATTATTTTAATTTTGTTTTACTGTTTGGTATGTGTTAGAATTGTGTACACTGCTAAGCCTAATAAAACTGTTAAGAAATACAGTAAAAAACAAAATATTAAATGCAGTGTACAAATGCTTAAACCTACCAAAATATGTTTTACTGATGGTTAGACCATAAATACAGTATATTGGGCCTATCTATGAAACAAAAGTCAGAGATCTTGTTATGGGTGCATTGTTGATTCGATCCTCTATTTATTACAAATTTGGCTCCCTCTCCTGGACAACTAATACAATTACAGAGTCATGTATGAATTGAATAATGAGCATGCGCTGTACTGAAAACATAGGATTTCAAAATGAGTTTTGTTAATCACAATATTGTGGTTTCAAAAGTATGAAGATAAGACACATCTTTTGTTGCTAAAAAAAGGGGTTTGCAAACGCTTTGCTGAAGTTTGCACAAGAGCAAGACAAATGAAACAATTACAAATTATTTCCCTTCGTATATAACAGGGTGTCTGCCCATGTTCTGTGTGTTTCAGGGACCTCTAAACTACAGGTATGTAGTTGGTTTGTAGAACAGTAGAGGATCCCTGGAAGATATGAGCATGCATAATTTTCTGTGGCTCTGTGCAAACACAAAAAGGTGGCTTGTGCGGCACAGTAGCCCACTGTTACTCACACCAGCAGCGATCAGCTGCAGCCCGGCACTTTGAGGCAATACCTCACGCGGCCGTCCCGAGGAGAGCGTCTGGAATCTGGATACAGGAGACCAGAGAAGACACAGGGACTTTGGCCTCGACCAACGTTGAACTGAAGAAACAACTTACAAGACAAAGCGATGCTACTGAGAAAACATCAGCCCTAGGACAAGGTACACTACAGTAGCGTCATGAAGCCCCGCCGCCCCCAGTTTCCTTCACACATCTATAGGGAACATGAGCTCAGGAAAGCGAATCTGTTGCCAGAGAAGTTGTCACCGTTTGTTTGTTTGTTTATTGGGTAGGGACAGTCAGGACAGGGCATTACAGTCAGAGCTAAATGGGACACTGCGTGACGTGTCAGGGCATTACAGTCAGAGCTAAATGGGACACAGTGTGACATGACAGGGTGTTACAGTCAGAGCTAAATGGGACACAGTGTGACATGACAGGGTGTTACAGTCAGAGCTAAATGGGACACAGTGTGACATGACAGGGTGTTACAGTCAGAGCTAAATGGGACACAGTGTGACATGACAGGGTGTTACAGTCAGAGCTAAATGGGACACAGTGTGACATGACAGGGTGTTACAGTCAGAGCTATATGGGACACAGTGTGACATGACAGGGCGTTACAGTCAGATCTAAATGGGACACTGCGTGGCGTGTCAGGGCATTACAGTCAGAGCTAAATGGGACACTGCGTGACATGACAGGGTGTTACAGTCAGAGCTAAATGGGACACGGTGTGACATGACAGGGCATTACAGTCAGAGCTAAATGGGACACAGTGTGACATGACAGGGTGTTACAGTCAGAGCTAAATGGGACACAGTGTGACATGACAGGGTGTTACAGTCAGAGCTAAATGGACACAGTGTGACATGACAGGGTGTTACTCAAGTAATGAAATTAATTCCTTTTCAGTTCGATTCTTTATTTTGAACATGTGAGCAACACAACACACCTTTACAAAATTTAATCATGAAGGCTGTTACAAATCAAAAAGTTATCTTGAAAAGCCAAGTATACAAATGCACATGTCCAAAAAGGCAAGGCAAGGCAAGGCAATTTTATTTATACCGCGCATTTCATACACAAGGCAACTCAATGCGCCTTGTGCAAAAAGGAGTGAGAAGTTTAACTTATTTAACCACACACCCATTCCAAACACAATTAATAACATCAATTCCCTGTTCCTATATAGAGTTTCTCAAAACTCAAAAGAAAACAAATAAATAGTGATAACAAGGTAAACTCATTTTTGAAAAATGAAAAGGAAGACACAAACATAAGAATCACTTAGAATCACTTTGAAAAGCTCTGCAAATAACACTCAGATTATGTATCAATTAAAAAATGTAACGTGCTTTAAAATAATTAAAACGTTACACATTGATATTTTACAGTCCTGGTAGGTAGTCTTTTATTGTGAAATACTTCCCGGCGGAAGTCGCTATGTTTTGACACCATGATTTTTCCTCATGTTGTGGTCTTTGCTAGGAGCACAAACAAATAAGCTTGGCAAGTACCAACTCTTGTCATATTTCAAGTTCAGGGTTAGCAGGAAATTAGATGCGTGTATATGTATATCAGGATTTTTTGTGTTGTTGAATAATTTCTGTGTTCAACGTCTAGCGTTTTAATGCTAGTGTTAGCTAGCTGACTATGGGTTTCTCTGCACACGTGTTTAAAAAAATGTAAGGTGTATGTACCGGTCTAAACTTTTCCACAGTTCTCATAGTCCTTGTCTTTTACAGGTGTGGAGCTGTCTGTCCTCTTCTTTGTCTCCACTGTGGCCCGAGCATGTCGGAGCTGAGCGCTGACAGGGAGCCCACGGCTGATTCTGCCTGTATCACCGTCACTATCGGAGCCACTGTACCGACGGGCTTTGAGCACACTGCTGCGGAGGAGGTCAAGGAGAAGATTTGTGTGGATGCTAAAATAAGCAAAGAGCGAGGCAGAATATATTTTCCAATAACCACTGACAAACTTTTTCAGGTACGCCAAATTGTTTTATTAGTTAGCAAATTAATTGTGTAATAATTAATTCCACTGGGGTTAGGTTAGGAAAACGTTGGCCATGTTAGTGACAAGCCTATAGACCCTTTAACTGCTGACATCATCAGTGACATCATCTGGAGGCAGGAAGTGATCAAGAGAAATAAGATTAAACTAAAACCAGTGATTTTAAGTGTAAAACTACAACTGAAAAATGTGGTCCTGATGTGGCTTAAGGTGCCAGAACAAGAGGAATGACATTTGAGACGATAGAATAAGATCTATCTGATATTTCCAAAAACAGTTAGACATTTGTTTATCGTTACTATGGCAACAGCTACAATGGAAATAGATAGGAATCGAGCTTCCCGCCTCCAGCTAAGCCCGGAATGTTTACAAACAATTAAAGGGTCTATACAACAGGGGTTATTCTTTGAAGCAATTGCAGGGTAATAAACTTGTCTTACATGCTGGACCAGAGATGGTGCACACTAGCTTCCAGACAGCAGTATAAACCACTTTTCTTAAGAGACTACGCAAATCTTTTATGATACACAAATTAATTTTAGGTTCATCGCCTGAGATCTGTGGACAACTTGTTTGTCGTGGTTGAAGAATATGACCATTACCAGTTCAAAGATTCCAAGGTAAATACTGAGCACTTTTCATGTGTTTAAGTCATCAATGTTTTACAGTTTGAAAGACACTGGCTGTGTTTATCAGGAAGAGACCTTGGCAGAGCTACAGCAACTTGCCTCTAAACTTCCTTGGAAAAATGCTTTGGATGTCTGGAAGTTAAATTGCACTCTTAAGAAAAAGAAAAGTCACCGTAGAGGAGCCAACAAATCTAAAGCTAAACCTGATGTTGATGGCCAAGATGCAGCAGAAGTAGAGAATGAGCAGGAGGGGGTTCCTGAGGCACTGTCTGCAGACACCTCCAATTGTGACGGTATTGATCAGGCCAAAACGTCTACTCCAGACCAAGAGGATCAACCACCTGAGGGCAAAGTCACAAAGTTTAGAGTGACTTGCAGCCGAGCGGGGGATAAGCACAGTTTTTCATCCAACGAAGCGGCCAGAGACTTTGGTGGAGCTGTGCAAGAACATTTCCAGTGGAAAGCAGACATGACAAAGTTTGACATAGAGGTAGGCATGATATGCTATGTTTGTAAAATATGTTTTCCATATAAAATTAAAAATATTTGTTTACAATTGGTAATGAAATTACATTTTGTTTGTCTTATAGGTTTTACTCAACATACACAATGAAGAAGTAGTAATTGGAATTGCCCTCACAGAAGAAAGTTTACACAGGAGAAATATCAGTCACTTTGGACCCACCACTCTGCGCTCCACTCTGTGCTATGGGATGTTGAGGTAAATTTTGTACCAAACCAGAAAAAATTGTATTAATTTTATGTTGCATTTATGAAGCGTTGACTGTAAAATATGTTAAGCACTTGCAAAAGGTCATGACAAATCTCTTCTCTTAGACTTTGTAAGCCCCAACCATCCGACATTATACTTGATCCAATGTGTGGGACAGGAACTATACCTCTAGAGGTAAGCAGTGCTTCATAAATTGGAATATACATGATGTTTAGTTTTATTTAAGATACTTTTTACAAATGTTAAATATTTTCTCTCCACCAGGGGGCCATTGAATTTAGGAATGCTTTTTACATCGCTGGTGACAATAATGACATGGCAGTTAACCGTACTGCCAATAATGTGTTTCACTTCCAGAAACAACAGGCTGATAAGGGCAGGTGAGAGAAAATGCTGCTAAAATTAAAACAATGTGCTTTCTTTGTTTGTTGCTGATTTTTCTTTTTTATCCTTTACTAGTTCATTTGGGTTACCTATTGACACAGTTAGATGGGATCTCTGCAGTTTACCCATGAGAACAAGCTCTGTGGATATTATTATTACAGATATGCCTTTTGGAAAAAGGTATTTAACACCCTTAATTTACAACTATCCTTTTAAAGAATCTGCTTACAAAACCCTTTCACCTCTGTTTTGCACGAAAGAATGGGCTCTAGGAAGAAAAACTGGGACCTTTATCCATCCTGCCTCAGGGAAATGGCTCGTGTGGCCAGACCAGGCTCAGGAAAAGCTGTGCTCTTGACCCAGGACAAGAAATGCTTTACCAAGGTAATATTCCTGTTATGGAAGATAATTCTTGTTTATTGATTATCTGGCAAAAGGAACAGATGTAAAATAGTTATTCGTCATGCCAGAAAATGCGTTTCCTGGCACAAAACTAAACTTTACAAGAATTTGACGATGATGACTAGGGTTGCAAAGGGGCAAAAAATTCTAGATCAATTTCCGGAAATCTTCAGGAAACTTTCAATGGGAACTTTAGCTCGGAAATGTAGGAAATTATCACAAATCAAAAACTGTCAAAATGCTTAAATAAATATGATATTTTTGTTGAATAAACGATTGGTGAACTGTTAGTTACTCACATCGACGTGCGGTCAGGGGAGGCAGGTGAGGCCAGGCCTCACCAGTCATCATGGAAAAAACAAAAATTAAGAAATACAATAAACTTTATAAAAACAAGTCCCTTCTCTTAAGATGATAGGGATTTTCTACGATTTTAATCAATCTCGTGGTTAAAAAATGCCCAAATGTTTCATCAGTTGTCGATATCGTGTAAAGAGGGCAGAGCTGCGGCGAGCCTCCGGCGTCCTGCACACTTGAGCTCGGCTCATTCCCTCAGCGCTCTGTCCCATTCGGGGCTTTTTTCGCCCCCTAAAAGTAAAATACATTTGTAAATGGGTTTTTGATGGGCGCGTTGGTTTTCTATCACCTGGATAAAGAATCAGGCAAAAGAACGACTTGCTTAACCTGTTCATTTGACTTTAAACCGTGTTTTGATGGTCCCGAAGTGAGGCTCGCCTCCAATGCACTGCCCTGACGATACGAGGGGGGCGCTGTGTCAGCGCTACACATTTCTACAAAACATGTTGACTACACGTGAAAAAACAGTCTGTTTGATTATTCTGCACGGTTTAGGAGAGGCAATTTAAACGTAAAGGAATACGTAAAAGAAAAACTAATTAGACTGACATTTTATGGATGAAATCCTGTAGACGAGTCTTTATACTGAACATGTCGACGCTATCACGCACAGCCCGCGTGGCGCATCAGGTTTGTCAATAACTCAAAATTTGGACGGGCGGGGTACGAGTCCCGGTCACGTTCATAATGTTGTCTTTTAATTTTTATTTGCAATATCGTGAGAATGTATTTTATGTTTAAATGTGTTGCTATTGAATGCTATTTCAAAGTAAGACAATTACCAGAGACAGCAAGTTGCATTTTTTTCCTGCAGTTTTGTTTACTTTATATTGGAGTCAATAAGCATGTGCCTCACCAGCAACAAACCTCACCGCACGTCACTGGTTACTCATGAATTATGTTATTGAACCATGAAACATCCGTTTGAGTGATTTTACACCCCTGAATAAAACAAGAGTATGACTCTATATCGTCATGTCAAAACATAACACAACCTTACCTACATTGCCACTTGTGATGATGATGATGATGTCACCTGTCTAACTCGGATCATGATGAACAGTGACCAATACTGTATGAGGAGTGGGTGGGGCCTGGAACAGACCTAAATTATAGACTTTTAAAAGAATATAATATTGTAAAACTGGACACACTTGATGAATATATGCAAGATGGATACAAACAGGGAATGAGTCTATTCTATTTCCAAATGCTCTTCTTTCTAATGACCCTGTATTGACACTGTCCTCCTCAAACGCTCAGACACGGTGAAGATGATTTCTATGAGACTTTTCATCTCTGCTGGGATAGATATTTCAGTGTTTTTATGCTTCAGTTTATATCTGTCCGTAAAGAAGAAACCTTCTGGTATGTTAATTCCATGTTTATTCCCATTAATACATATATTGCCGTTAATTCTCATAAATTCCTAGCCTGGCTAATGCCAGACTAACGTGTGCGCTCGACGGGTACGTAAAAGGTCATCTGATAAGATGATACGATTGGCTATGGCTACGTGCAGACGCATATGATAGACATTTGTAGCGCCCAATAAACGGCTATGGACAATCGTAAACCACACCTCTCCTACGAGAAAATGAATTGGTGGTTCCCAGACTAAATATCACTTGTGATTTTAGTCTGGTGTTAGGCCAAGCTAATAAATTTCAGTTTCGGAAATTCACAGAATTTTGCAACCTTAATTATGACAGTGTAATAGAAGACAACACAGATAAAAGGGATATGATGATGAAATAAGAGCATGATGAGTCTGAGACCGTGTCTGGCTTGTTACTGAAACTGTGAATCAGATGACGTATTCACATCACACACAATTACTTTAATAAAGCTGTTTCTAACTGACAGAAGGTAATAAAAACAGAGAAAACTCCCACGTTTCTTTCAATACTGTATTACATTTCCAGTTAAATGGGCGGTGAACTCCTCCTCCAGTTACTTCACATGACATATCCTTTTAGACCACCATCCTCAAACTGGGGTTCAGGGCTCTGACCTTGTTTAAGCTGTCTCAGATTGTTTTTAATTACAAACAAGTATTAAAAAATCTCTCAAAACAATTAATCCTCATTTGAATTTGGTTTTACACCTAATTAGAACAGAATTTATAGTCATGAGAGCATTTAGGGGTCCTTGAATTTTGTTTTTTCTATTGGGTAAGGAGTTCCTGTTCTCAAAGTCTGAACCACTGCTTTAAGAGAGAAAATTAACTTTATTTATTTATTTAACTTTCCACCACTTCTTCATTTGGTGAAGAATTTGTCCCACAATTCCCAAGCAAAGTGCCACAATATGGAGTTCTTTTGTATTTGCCCTTTTGTTTAGGTCTGAAGCGTTTCATACTGAATGAGAAATCGTTTTTGAGATATAGATGCAGTATTCACTGTATCATGGAAACGTCATCGGTGTTGTAGACTAAGCTAACCTCTGATTTGTTTATGAGTGTCTTCAGTTTGCGCTGGTGTTTAGTTTGATCAGACTGCTGTTGCGTGCAGGCTCTCTCGCGGATGGGCGGCCTGTGGACGAAGATGCACACCGTGTGGGTGAATGTTGGAGGGTTACACGCAGGAGTCTTCCTCCTCAAACGCACTGCAGCCATGTTTGGACAAACTCCCGAGGACCTCTATGTGTCACAGGCAGACCGCTCCTCTCACAAGAGGGAGAAGGCCAGAGATGAGATGTCTTAATCTGTATCCAAGGTTTACAGCATTTATCACATGGTTCCTTGCTGTTTTGGTTGCAATGTTCATTTAAGTTTACCAGGAATTCTCACACATCCAGGTAGATAAAGAGACCGCGGGACATTTTCCATGGCTAATCACAAACGTCTGCTGTCTCTATCAAGAAATGTCCTGTCTCGATTTATCAGACTTTGTTTAATGTTAATAAAAACTGAATGAAACCGCAAACATAGAAGGGTGGGACTGTTAATTTGTATTGTATTTTCAACTTCTGATGTCGAATAAGCAGGTTCTGCACATTGTCATTTGTTCTGATTAATAAAATAATTCAGAAAGTATGTGTTTATTCCATTAATTTAGTATTCTCACATCATACAACTTAAAATGTGCTTGTTTTGTCTAATGTTCTATTTACACCTAAATACAGCTGGACTGTTCTCAATAAGATGCTTTCATAAAATCAGTTGAGTGGGTTTGACAGATTCTGAACTCTACAGGCTTGAACATGTAGATAAAAGTGACACATTCTTTTTATATTTTCTTGACGTTGTACTGAAGTACTTTGTAAAGTATTACTTTTGTAGAAGTATCACACTTTAATCTTGAATTGTTAGTAATTATTAATGTGCCCCTGATAACATATACCTTTAATTAATAGTGTGTGTTATCAGGGGCACATTATTCATGTATTTAAAACAAAAAAGAAACACTTAAATATATATATTTTTTATCTTTAAAATTAAATGTGTTTACAACGATAACTGACCAGAAATAGCTACAAGCTTATTTCCATCTATAGTCCCTGGGCAGAGTGACAGCAGGTTTATACAGTGCCTAATGACCATTACGATCCATAACACATTATATAAATTCAGATATAACACCCCACAGGCAACAAGAAGCACAGTATTCTCAATTTGACAATGGATTCTAGTACACCTTTACCTTTTGTTTCCCTAAGCGGTGACGCAACAGCGCAGAGGGATAAAAGCTGCGCGCTGAGCGAGGGGACGCACTGACGGCGCAAGACGCGACATGATTTGGACAATCATCTTACTTGTTCAAGCGGGCCTCCTTTATTTTGTTTTAACGCACAGGAAAAGGTACGTTTTGACCTACTAATATCAAACTATTTAGAAACGTAACATTTATCTTATTGGTGATTGTTAGGCTATTACATATGGCGAGTTGTAACTTTTTTTTACAGCCTAAGAACGGTTTGCTGCTGCTCCCTCTAATAAGACCCTGAGCTGCGTATCCTCCTCAATTAGCTGTTATTACTAATATTTCACTTAATATTTCACCATGCTTTCTAGCCTACTTATCTCAAAGGTGTATTGGATTTCCTCTCCCTACTTAGGAATGTGGCTTACCTACTGTACTACAGAGTTATAATTAGATAGGCTTTTATTTTATTTTTTACGCATTTACAGTGACGTGTGGTAATAAATACTGTCTTTATTCCACTCCTTAAACCAACTGTTCATATAATCTCGTGTATTGTGTCGTCATACGCAAGTGCACGCTGTTTCCTAAAATAACACTTATTGACAACAAAGAAATGTCATTGTGTTGTCCAATGCCATGTGAACTTCAACAGATGATTTTGTTCACAGACACAAGACTGATCCTCCTTTGGACAAGGGCGTTATTCCATGGCTCGGGCATGCCCTTGAATTTGGAAAAGATGCTTTCAAGTTTCTCAGTCGGATGAAGATGAAACATGGAGATATTTTACAGTAAGACACAAAGTGATATTAATATAGGCCTAATTTACAACTAGCCTGTATCAGAATATTTTGAGTTAAATCCTCAAGCCAGCAATATAAAGTCTGAGGGTCTCTTTGTCTTCGATCCATGCAATCACCTGCTGCAAAATACAATGTAACCCTTGTTATCATGCGTCTCCTTCCAACCGGCATGTTATTACTGTGCTGTTAAGTAAATTATGACAAATTAACTCTCTTGAAAAGGATTTGATGATACCCCTGTAAAACACCTGCCACCGTCCAGGATGTACCTGCCAAATAACCAGAATAACTTTCCTTCCACAACCCTTTATGAGGATATGAAGAACTATTTAAAAATACAGCTAAGATGGGACAAATATAAATCAGTTATTGTGTTGCCAGGGTCTTCAAATACCCATTTACACTAAAGATAGTTATGCTGATTGTTGTAAAAGTGGTTTTGGTTATATTGTTACAGGTGCGTGTGGCGGGGCGTTATGTGACCGTTGTCCTGGACCCTTTCTCTTACAACACTATCGTGAATGACAAAGACTGCCTGGACTTCTCACGGTTCGCTGTAGTGCTGATGGACAGGATCTTCCAACTGCAGCTCCCACACGACCTGCTGACAAAAGGCAAAACGATAATGAAACAGTAAGAGCTCTATAGTTAATGTGAAAGCACATTGTCTTTTTCTGTTAAACTGCTGTCAATATTTGGAAATAAAAAATATACATAGTTCAAGTAAAAGTAATGATGGAACCAGTAGGTTTTACAACAACACTTTTGCTTCTTCAAGTTGTAGCTTAAGTTTTCAAAAATATATAGTAATCTGAAATGGGTTGTTATTTTTGAATATAAAAATAAACTTGACAAAGTGCTCAGGAAGTCAATAAGAAAATTCGTTTTTTGGGGGAAGGTGCTCTTGGGGTGTTTGGGGAACTAAGACTCAAAAGAAAAACAAAAGCCAAGGCACTGATTCTCCCACATCATGAATCTCTATTTACATTTAAAAAGCCTTTATTGTGCTGAGCTGATGAACTTTAAAATCTTTAAAACATATTGCTGGTTTCTTCCACGCGTATCGACTCCAACAAGCCTTTGTCAAGAAGTGAAAAAATAATTTTATTTATTTACCCACTCTAATTTCAGGCACTTTCTTGGCCTGAATTTGGCTGGCTTGAACACCTCCGTGGGCCGCCACCTGCAGAACCTGCTGAAAGCTGAGCTCTCCGTGAACCAGAAAGACTGGAAAGAGGAGGGATTGTTCAGCCTCTGCTACAGCTTACTCTTTAAGTATGTAACAACTTCTTCCTACCTCTTCAAGCTTACAAATATTCTGTTCTGTCATCTCATCTCTTACCTAAACAATTTACCCAGCAGGCACGTGGGCTGTCCCCTGTTAGTAAACAGTCTGTGAAAAAATGTTGAGCAGCTTATTCGAGGTCATGTTTCCGGACCTATTTACAACATTAATATTTTAATGTTTTCGTGACATTAAAATTACAAAACTCCCATTATGTGAATGCTTTTCTGTCACTTAAACATTAGCCGAAACGGGACTGTCAACAGAAAATGCGTGGGCTGCTTATCTCAACATCAATTCACAAGACCATTCATTTACTTGGACTCATTCCCACACTTGTTTCGTGACACATTTTCTTGGCAGGGCTGGGTATCTGACACTTTTCGAAGGCGAGCCGAACAACAATAGTGCCGACCCGTCAAAAATCTACAAGGAGTACAGGAAGTTCGATAATCTTCTGACGAAATTAGCGAGAGGCACGCTCAAGCCAGGTAACGTCAGATTTGAGGGACTATAATTGTTTTCGTTGCAATGGCAAACCGGTCCTCAACCCTTTCTTTGTCTCGAGTTACGCCCTAAGCTTTGTGTCACAGTCAAATGTATTTTCTGCACCTCATTTAATCTGCCATAATTTCCCCTCCTAAATGCTCTTGTATCCCCAGTAGTCCCTGTACCTCTGGTTACGAAACACAGCAATAGAAGGTTGATGTGTTTTTGTTTAAAATTTCATAATAATTCATATGAGATCAAAAAAAGCTTTTTAATGGGTTACACCTAGGTATTGTGTAATCCTAGCCCTAGCCCCGTAAATCTGTATCTTCTATCTGTTACTCTGTGACTCTTCTATTCAGTGTTTATCTTGCGCCTTTGACTCACTCTGCAGTGTTTATCTGCGCTTGACAGAGGAGAAGAAGCTGGCCCAGTGTGCTCGTCAGAGGCTCTGTGAACTCCTGGCTCTGGTGGGACAAGGGCGCGGCCCAGCGGCTGGGTCCTGGGTTCACGCCTACAGACGAATGCTCCAGGATGAGGGCGCAGACCGGGACATGCAGAACAAAGCCATACTCATGCAGCTGTGGGCCTCTCAGGTGAGTCCCAGTGTCACAGCTCAGTGTTAAGGCTGGAAAGTGAATTAATATATTATTATTAATTTATATATACATTAAACAACTAAATAAATGCTCTTGGATCTGTTTAAAATGTTCACTGTGAAGTGAAACTTTAATGTAAAATACAAATCAGCGACCACAAGGGGTCAGTGTGGATCCATATTTGTACTGGATAGTTGAGTGTGGCTTCAGAAAAATCATGCAGTCCTCGGGTCACTCTGAGTCTAGTGCTGGGTTTTCAGACGATCACAACATTCTACTGGTTTGTAGGGTTTAATTGAGATAAGGCAAATTAATTGCACTCATTTTGTGCTGTGGTTGGAAGAAGATATGGAGGACAAAAAGATGAGAGTTACTTTTGTAGTTCTTGTCTTTGACAGTCAATATAAAGTTGAATGTGGGTTCTTCTGTCCCAGCCATACAGTTTGTCCTATATTCATGTTCTATATTCAGGCTGCAAGTCTATTTATAGGTGCACTGCACAGGTTAAAAGGTTTTGTTGTGACCTTGTCTGACTTTTCTTTATTCAGGATTTTCTGGAAACAAAAGTAGATTCTAAGTTGCTCAAAAGGTATGCAATGCTTTTTGTGTTTAATCTAAATCAGTGTTTCTCAAACTTTGTCATTTCAAATTTTTTTAAGGACCGCCCAGCCTGGGGGAGGTTCTTTGTTAACATCAGAAGATCAACTTCTGTCAATGTCCTACAACAACAACCTGAACTCACTCCCTCCCACCTGTCTCTCCTCTTGCTCCATCAACATAAACCTCCTAACTGCTCCTGCAATCAGACATTATACAGCTTTTGTGCCTCTTCTGTGTCAATAATGTGTTCTTTCAATCAAAGACTGAATAAGCAGCGGACCTCTGACAGTAGAAAATGCAGAGCTTTGCGATGGAGCCGCATCTCGGATTCTTGACTGAACACCGCTTTATTCAGTCTTGGACAAAAGAAAACTATATTTATTGTTTTTATTTATTGGTTTATTTGGTCAGGACAGTGCATGTTAATGAACATACATGGGTCTCATGCATGTAAACAAGCCACATCGGATTGTAGCCCTGGGCTAATTTGCATCCGTTGTCCCCCCATGCGCACTCTCAAACACACTCCCATTCATCCTGGCCTATTGTACATGTTTTTAGTATATCTATAGTACATTTGGGGTGAAATTGACTAATTTAGCGTGAAAGCCTGTGGCCCGCGAACCACAGTTTGAGAATTACTGATCTAGGTAAACATTAGGTCACATTATGTCAAAAGCTGAAAGCCACCCTGCGGACCATTCCAGGTTATTGGTCGGTATCTCACAAGAGCAACTCAGTGGTTGTAAAAGTCAAGACATCCAACAGTGCATTGCCAATAAAACCAAAGAGGCTTCTAATAATCACCTGCTATTTTTGCATTAAACATCGAAAATAGCATTTTGGAAAAGGATCTATATAAACCACAAGTTTGGTTTACATGTAGTGACAGCAAAGTCAGTAAACATGTCCACTCCCAAGCAAATCAATTATTGTATTTTATTCTATTTGTCGTTTTTATTTGATCCTGCATGGCTTTAAATGTGCAACTAGGTGCAGTGCTCCGTTTGTCAATTGTAGTTGGAAATGTAGGGACAGTAAGCTTTCAATATCTCTTTCTATTCCAAAGCATGACTGGCTCTCTTTGTTACAAGACTGAATACAATTAGATGCTGACGCCGAAATATCTAATTCACTTCTGAGTCATTTGGTCCTGCTCTTGTCCTGCAGTAGGCCTATTCAAATATGCTAATTTAACATTTGCCTGAAACCACACAGAGATTAGTCATTTGTTTTTCTGTTGCTTATATTTCCATGTCATTAAAAGTGTTAATTAAAAACTTCAGCGTTAGATTTCACCAGGCTCTTCATAAAAGGTGTGCATTCTTTTATACATTATTTCAGGATAGTTTTAAAGCCTCCAAAGTATTAATGTGTTATTTGTGTCTACTGGGTACTTTTTTAAAGAGCCCCTTCATTGTGCTCTGTATAATGGCAATAGCTTTGTGGCTTCACTTGTAAAAAGAAAGAAGGTCGGTCCATCAACATTTGATTTTGTAAAGTAAGCATTAATGGGCACTTCAAGTAGTTTTAGGGCCCATTAAATTTAATGTATTCATTCTAAGTGTTTAATATTTAGTTTGCACTCTCCAAAAGAGCGGGCCGACTCAGGTTTTGCTGAAAAAGGAAATATCTTGTCCTCATTGTTGAAGAACATATCCATGACCACTAATGAACACTAGTGATTCAAAACCCATGCTGACAATATGGTGTAAATTAGGATGATTTCCTCATCATTAGTGAGCAGCCATAGTTGCGGTCATTAAACAGCTCTCGAGTGTAGGGAAGCACTACGTAAATGTGCTCAGGTGAGTGATTGTGTGTGTGTTCAGGGAAATGCCGGTCCAGCTGCGTTTTGGCTCTTGGGATTTCTGCTGACCAATCCTGATGCCATGACAGCTGTGAAGAAGGAGCTCTGTGGGATTGCACAAACAGATGCGCCAGAGACATGTTTACTCAATGTGAAAACTCCTATATTCGGTAAGGATAAGCTCAAATAATATTACATTATCTCAAGCTCTTTTCGTGCATTTGCTTCCAAGTGTGTTTCTCCTGCATCCTCCTCTCTCACAGTAATCAACATTTTTTTCTGATTGGCCCTCAGCAAGCTTTTACCAATGCCTTCTCTATCCCACCTCTGTACATGTCAAAACCATCCCACTCTGGCCTCCCTGACTTTACTTCCAAAACACCTACCACAAGCAGTCCTTTTGATGTTCTTCCTCTCATACTCCTCGTCACTCCCATCTCAGCATCTTTAGATCTTGCCGTTTTATGTGTGAGTGTGTGTTTTTCTGTTGTTGTTGAAATTCTTTCATCACAAACTGAACTGACATTTTTCTCCACCCATTACAACCTGCTGCACTCTTTACCTCGTCGCCGGAACTGTTGACTTTTCTCTGCAAGAAATGACTGCTTTTTGTTGAAATGTGTCAAATTTGAGCTGTTTGGATTATCTTTATAGAATCATTTACTCGATTAACCTCAGTTATTTGACTTGTTTTAGTGCATGATTTTTGCATGATCCAGAAAGCAACCAACAAATACTTTGCTTAATTACTTGGGCCATGCATGGATCAATCTATTTTACTCCTAAAATTAATTTGTATGTGTGAATATTTTATGGTTCCTCTCAGACAGTGCTCTTGAAGAGACTCTCCGCCTCACTGCTGCCCCCTATATCACCAGAGAGGTAGTGCGTGAGAAAACCATCCACATGGCAGGCGGCCAGGAGTACCTGCTCAGGAAAGGGGACAGAGTTTGCCTGTTCCCCTTACTCAGTCCTCAGATGGACCCTGAAATCCACAGTGAGCCGCAGGTTGGTTTGCATGTGTTATTACAGGTTCAGTAATAGGTAGGCTACTTTTGAACATCAGTATTTTCACATAGTTTGAAGTTATGTATATGTAGGAGAAAGTGCCGTTCAGACCTAATTTCTTAATACACAAAAAGCCCACACTCTTATGTTACTGGCACATGAGGGAATAAAGGAACTCAAATAAAGCTGCCAGCCATCAGCAGGACATTATTTGTAACAGAGGCAATTTGCACAATGAAATGATCCGAACAAGCTGCTTGAAACAACAGAGGAGCACCATCTCATGACATCAGCTCTATGATGCTGCCAAAAGCGACAGGAGTAATTGTCTTGGCGAGGAGCCGGAGTCTTAAGTGTATTTCAGTGGTTTATATCAGGTGACCCCGCATTACCCAACGAGAGGTCAAAGCAGAGACGCTGTGGACAATTGAGGGATTAGCCGCAACAAAAAGAGAAACTCAAGCTAATGGGCGTGGGAAGGATTCACTGCAGGGCGTCTTTAAGAGCCTGTCATCAAACTGTGCATTTCATCATTTGTTTTTAATAGCATCTCTTTCCTCGCGTAAATATGTTTTCGTTTACAGAAATTCAAATATGATCGTTTCCTGAATGAAGACGGATCACCAAAGACAGATTTTTATAAAAGAGGTTCAAGGTTGAAATATTACACCATGCCGTGGGGTGCGGGGGCCAATGGCTGTGTGGGGAAGCAGTTGGCTATCAGTACTATCAGACAGTGAGTATCCAAGGACTAATACAGTGAGACATAACTTTAAATTAACAAGGATACAGAAACAGCAGCCTCTAAATTTGTGTTTGTTCCTCTGCAGGTTTGTTTACACCGTACTGACAAAGTGTGAACTGGAGCTGTGTGACCCAAACGCTCAGATGCCAGAAGTGAAAACAAGCGGTTATGGATTTGGGGTTTTGCAGCCGGAGGGAGAGTTGTATATCCGATATAAGTTAAACAATCGCAGTAGGGCACGCAGTGGACGACATGTTTGTACATTTCAACAAACTGTTTATGCTTTTATAATA
This sequence comes from Neogobius melanostomus, assembly GCA_007210695.1. Taxonomy (NCBI): domain Eukaryota; kingdom Metazoa; phylum Chordata; class Actinopteri; order Gobiiformes; family Gobiidae; genus Neogobius; species Neogobius melanostomus. Next base: position 996,984 of record VHKM01000073.1, on the reverse strand, counting down.
CCTTAATTTGTATGTCTGTATTTATATTGTATTTATAATGAATAAATATATTATTTTTGAATAAACGCTTTGGTTGTGCAATTCTGATAGGATAATCGTTATTCATCCCAGCCAGCCGTAAACGAAGCGATGAGCCAATGGAAATTTTAACTTGCTCTTAAACTTAAGGAGCACAAGACATTTCCTGTGGTAGATGCCAGTGTGTAATATTGAAAGCACTTTGTTATGGCAAAGTTGGCAACTGCGTAAACAAATCCAGCAGTGCGCACTTCCTCTTGAGTCCCTCTGCTCTGAACAGTTTATACTGGAGACTACACAGTGTCTACTGCAACTAAGTGGCCCCTGGGAAACGGCTCGTCCACTAACATCGCGTACATTGTGCATTAGTATTCGTTCTATTTAATCAAATAGATCTATTGTACTCGAGCTGTAGGCTGCGCTCAGTGTCCAGTGGTGTTCACGCTCAGTGTAACTCGAGGATGGCGCTGTAGGGGTTAAACGGAGGCTGCGCTTCTGGAGGAGCGGTGAGCGGCAGCAGCCCCTGCAGAACACTGTCCACACACTCGGAGACGCGGCGCAGGTGGAGCGACCCACTATCCCTCGCTCTCCTTACCCACGCTACTTGTTGATAGTGTTAATAACCTCCAGGCAGGAAGGCTTTGATCGAAGCGCACTGGACTGCTGCCGCTGTAAAGGAGCACTGTGTTTCAACATGTCGGTGCGCGGCTCATAATGTCTTCAGGTCCGAGCCGTCTGTCGAAGACCTCCACGCAAAGCTCAACTTTGTACGCGATGTTAGTGGACGAGCCGCTTCGCCATAAACGGGGCACATGTATGTATCTAAGACGATTATGCTCTATGTTATGCTGTGTTAGGCTATGCTGCGTTTTGGTAAAAAGACTCGTTGTGTAGCCTAGCCCACAACTTTTTGTTTGACTATTATTATTTTTAACATCCACTTATTTAAGCGCAGAAAAGACTGATTTCTTGAAATGCTTTGCTTGTGTTGCATGGTATGGCCGACACATGCGCAGATTTCCACAGCTGACTTGACATTGCACGCTGGTCGAAATGTTCAGTATTCTTAATCAAAGTTGTTAATCGGGTCGAGAATTAGTCTTGACTCTGTGTGTAATCCCTCCCGAGAACACTCCACTCTGGAGTTGTCATTCACAACTATTCGACAGCTTGCTTTCTTGAATCAGAATAGAGTGAGGCAATTCAGCACCATAGACAGTGCTCAGTGGACGGATAGACGGATAGACATGCGTTTCAGCACCGGACAGCGCTCCAAGTCTTGGGACAGAAGTTTCACAGTTCGTCTGGACTTAAGCAACAACTCAAAGCAAAGCTTTGACACGAGAAAAAACTTAGGAATATTGTTTCGCTATCTATAATACTATGTGAGAGAGGCAGGTGTAAAACAGAGCATTGATTCTTATTGGCTGGCCTCTCAGCCCCCACCTCCTCACCAGTCAGCACAAAAAGCGGCTGTACCTCTTAAAGCTGATTAAAATATCTATTTGCTTCTCTGATGAGTGGATAAACCACCTTACAGACAGCTGTAGGACACATGCTGTGTGGGACCTATTACAGTGTCTAACACTATGTAACCTTTTTATTTTATTTTTGTAGTTTTTGCCACAGAAGGAGAACCCTGATGTGTCCCTCTACAGGATGTTGTCTTAGTCCACCAGCCGGCTGCATGTCCCAGTCCTTTCACCTGGAGTGACAAACAAGACAATGAAAGGTGGAGCTCGGGTCACCACCACTCAGCCCCCCGACACCATGGACATTATCCAGAGCAAGTCTCACTCCCGCCGGGTGAGGCTGAATGTGGGGGGGCTGCTTCATGAGGTTCTGTGGAGGACACTGGACCGGCTGCCCCGCACCAGACTGGGCAAGCTGCAGGACTGCAACACCCACGAGTCCATTATAGAGATCTGTGATGACTACAGCCTGGACAACAATGAGTACTTTTTTGACCGGCATCCCGGGGCGTTCACCTCTATTCTCAACTTCTACAGGACAGGGAAGCTCCACATGATGGAGGAGATGTGCGCCCTCTCCTTTAGTCAGGAGCTGGACTTCTGGGGCATTGATGAGATCTACCTGGAGTCGTGCTGCCAGGCAAGGTACCACCAGAAGAAAGAGCAGATGAACGAGGAGCTGAAAAGAGAGGCAGAGAACCAGCGGGAGAGAGAGGGTGACGAGTTCAGCGCCACCTGCTGCTCCGACAAGAGACGCAAACTGTGGGACCTGCTGGAGAAGCCCAGCTCATCCTTTGCCGCTAAGGTACAGTCTGATGCAGCTCCCTGTAATTATCCCAGTGCTCAAGCAGATCAAGTGAACACAGGCAACCTGAGAGAGGCAGAGAGCAAGAGCAGCCAAGAGCCCACTGTTCAGGATGTGAAACGTAGGTTATCCTTATTTAAAACTTAAGTTTTAAATGCAATTTCCCGAAGCTAGCACTAAGTCTCTGAAGAAAAAAAAGCCTTTTACTGACCTCACTGTGTGTGTTTGTTTGGTCAGTCAGGTTCCAAAGAGGAAAAGAAATTGTAGCCAATTGTTTAAAGGTGAGGGTGTTATTTGTTTTACAGCACTTTTAAAAAGCTATTTCAAAACTAGATGCATTTCTTTCCCTGATGAAAACATGTTTTCTAAAGTTCGTCAATGTTTGACTGTATCTTTTCAATACAACACTCAATCATTGTTTCCCTTTGTTGGCATTACAATTTCCGCAGCGCTCTCCTGTGACAATAATTTAGTTTTTTCTTTTGAAATTCAGGGAGAATAAAAAGAGCAGCTTTTTTGTGAGAATAGATGTTTTGGTCGAACAAACATTACATTTAAAGTGATATTTTTAGACAGTGGCACAGCAGCCCCCTCCCTCAGACATGCCCCCCTCAGCTTCATTAGTCCTGCCTCATACAGTTCTGTATTCAATCAAGCCACTCATTAACAGCCTGAGTGCTCACTTCTGCAATAAGACCACTTCACCGTTTTGCATCCAAGGAGGCACTTTACAGGGTTTGAGAACCTACAGGTACTACATTGTGCTTCCTTCAGGCATTTTAAGTGTGTTTGTGCACATTGATGCTTCACGTTAACTTAAAATATATTTTTTTGGAAAGCGACAAAACTCCTGGACTCAGCTCCAGAGAAGGAGACAGACTGAACATGCAGAATCACTCAAACAGGCATGAATGAAACTCATTGAAGCAGTTGTGTTCCAAGTTATCAAATTGTTGTCTGGGATGCACCATATTTTATGAAGGCATTAAGGAAGGTTCTAAATGAAATTGTGCAGAGGGCACATAGTGAATGTTGCACAAATAGGCCCATTATCCCATGCATTTCTTTGCCATACGAGAAAAGCGACAATAAAAATGTCAACTAGAGGTTAAATAGTCGCCATTAAAGAGTGAGTTTTTTCTTCTTCCTGTGAGCTAATTTAGGATCTGCATCAGTGAAAATGGGTTGTTCCCAAACACATATTCCAGCTCATTTATTTTTTAGAACAGATGAAATTTTAATTGCACATTAATAACACCAGACTAAATGCCAGAGAGAGAAGGTGTGATCTTGGATATCTATGGTCTACATGTCACATCATCTGGACTATTTAAAGTCATCACCTCTTTAAAAATACACTTACACACTGCGCTCAGCCCGACAGCCCATTTGTCATGTCAGAGTGAAGGGCGTGGGACGTGCCACTGTGGACTTCTGGGTATCCTGGAGTCATTTTAGGTCAGTTTAAGTCCAGTGAACTTTTTGACACCATAGCTAGAAATATAGGAAAGGTATTGCCGAGGTACTGGTTCTATCTTGTAATGGGCAAATTCTCATACTATTAACCCTTTCAGGGACAGTGGTCACTACAATGGACAGCTTTTCAATTGCTGTTTTCTCCTACATGAATGAGTCTTAATGTCACAGTTGCGCATCAGTCACTACAGTGGATGCTAGTGTGTTGTACCATACACTGCCTCTCTCTGGTCAGCTTTTGCAATTGCATTCCCCCCCCCCTCAAAAACAAGATGGCCGACAGAAAACCAGGTGTGCCTCACAGGGGAGGAATTTCTGTTAAGCCCTTCTATTCTAGCAGACCCTTGCAGGTAAAAGAAACAATATGGGGACATCAAGCAACACCTAAGGAGTAATATAATTGTTAAAATACCCTAGTATTGATTCTGTGATTTGAGGAAATTGTGATTAATCATGTGTCCTCAAAATTGGACATCATGCATCACAAGCTATATTTTGACTGCCATTTATAATTATTGCTGCAACGTTTTTGTTTTTGAAAATACGTCATCTGCAGTAATGTTTTGGCTCCAAATGCTCCTGACACTGGTCACAGCTCACTGACAAAAGAAATGTAAACAGATGCTCTGTTTACATATAACTCTGCCTGCAAAGTCATCTACACCAGTGGTTCATAACATAGGGGTTTGGCCCCCCGAGTGGGTAGAGCTTTGTCAGGTGGGCAATTTTTTTATGATTTGATACATTGTGGCGGCCCTTTCATGCACGAATTATAATTCGTGCATGAAAGGGTTAAAAAAAATATATATTTTTTTTGCATGAGACCCATGTATGTTCATTAACATGCACTGTCCCAACCAAATAAACCAATAAATTAAGTAACTTACTCTGATACAAATTTATAAAAGTAATACCTTGCTTGTTTCTGACACACACAAACGTTGAGTGTAAAAGTGTATGTATAGCCTTTACAGCACATCTCTGTTTTCCAATATCTTGCACTATAAACTGGTATGAATCAGTCTCCAAGGAATTGGCCTATCAATCATTTTCATCAAAATCATTTTGTAGACCTTGAACAGTTTCACTGGAACCTTAGACATCATAAATCTGCAAGTGGAGAGCAATCATGAGAAAAGGATAAAGATGAGCTCCAGTTCAAGTCAGAGCCTGACAGTACACAAACACAATAGATAGATGATTTTATCTTGTTTTACAAAGATACAAAGACTGAAGAACCATTAGTCTGTCTAATTTGTATAAAACAAAAACAAATCAGTAACGCTTTATAATAAGGTTACATGAAGTCATGCATGAATAACATGAAATTATGCATGAATTTATGCATGATTTCATGATGTATTCATGCATGAGGATATCAGGACTCATCATGAGTTAACATGACTTCATGTTCTTTCATAGATGACTTCATTCATGAATTAATTAAGTAACTACTGTAATGAATTCATGAGAAAATCTTGTTAATATATCATGATCTTAGAATCATGATGAATTCACAAAAACATTTACAGGTTTTTTTTACAAAAAACATTAACTAATCGTTATTATGAAGTTTATGCATGAATATCATGATTCATCATGATTTTTAAGAAAATCTGTTTGCAAGATATACCATAATACAACATTTACAGCTGTAATTAACTCATCATTAGCTAATCCTTAGTTCATTCATAAATTCATGATGATTGCGTCCCCTATACTAAAGTGATGCACTTTTATGCTTTGGACAAATTTGTGCAAGAGTAAAAAAAAAAGTGCTATATTTTTTACTTATTTACATCATGAATAATTCTTAATATAAGTTAAGCATAAATGTAAGCAATAGGCAGTGTTTATGTTGATGTAAGTGAAATTTAATGAACCACAAAGCATTAACTTGATTTAAACTCATAATGCATTGTGGACAGTTCTAAATTATTATGTCTGTGAAGTTTGTGTTTGTTTTGTCCTCGATTATTGTCCAAAGCATAAAAGTGCATCACTTTTATGCTCATGAATTTATGAATGTACTAAGGATTAGCTAATGATGATTTAATTACAGCTATAAATGTTGTATTATGGTATAGCTTGCAAACTATTTTTTTTTAAATCATGATGAATCATGATATTCATGCATACACTTTATAATTACGATTAGTTAATGTTTTGTTAAAAAATGTAAATGTTATAGTGAATTCATCATGATTCTAAGATCATGATATATTAACAAGATTTTCTCATGAATTCATTACAGTAGTTACTTAATTAATTCATGCATGAAGTCATCAATGAAAGAACATGAAGTCATGTTAACTCATGATGAGTCATGATATCCTCATGCATGAATACATCATGAAATCATGCATAAATTCATGCATAATTTCATGTTATTCATGCATGACTTCATGTAACCTTATTATAAAGTGTTACCAACAAATCTTTGTAACGAAGAAAAGTTTTATACCCCCTTGAATTGAGTCTGTCTCCTCCTCTCTGCAGCAGTACAGTATATCAAACAATAAAAACTGACACTGAGGCCTGCCGCTGGCAGAGGCTCTTTGAACTAATTGCATGGAAAGTTCTCTGGTTGGGCAGAGACGGCTCTGACTGCAGGCGCTGAGCTGCACATCTTCATCCGCATCAGATTTGCCCGGATGACTTCACCCTAAGTGTTGGTCTTGTTGCTGAAGTCTGAGCCCTCTGCTCCGGTCACTGTGTGTTCTGTTACCTGCTGTAGAGTCAAACCCCCGATCAGATCAGTTGTTGTAATAATGTAGGAAATCAATGGGACATTTAGAAGTGAGTGAGTGTGGGTTGAGTGAGGACACGCCCTGTGAGCCATTAGAGACGTCTGTGTGTGTGACTTCCCACGGCCCATTGCCTGCTGAGATGTGCATGAGAGAGCACAGTCTCCTGAGACCAGCGGATCACAGTCCCGCTGCTGGAGATACTCACTCTGATCAGCAGCTCTCATGTGGAGCCTGGTTTTGTCCAAATCCATCACTTTACAACTCGCACTTTTCAGGTTTTTATGGCTTTGGTATTGCCAGGTGACTGCAGCTTTTCCACTGAGACAAATGAATCCATGGCATAAAGTCTGTGTCTGATGAACTACACTGAACAAAACACACACAGTGTCTGGTGTGACCACCATTTGCCTCACACAGTGCAGCCCATCTCCTCATAGAGTGGGTCACGTTGCTGACAGGGACAATGAACACAGGTGCATTTTATTGATGGCATTTTGAATGACATGTCATTGGGATGCTCTCGATTAGCGCATACAGTACGGCAGTGTGTTCCAGTTCGTGCCGATATCCAGTAACTTCGCACAGCCATTGAAGAGCCACAATCGACAACCTGATCAACTCTATGTGATAGAAATGTGCTGCACTGCATGAGGCAAATGGAGGTCTCACCAGATCCTTAATGGTCTCCTGACCCACAGAACCCCCCACCCAACCCAGTATGGCGTGTTTACATTAACATGCACTGTCCCAACCAAATAAATAAAACAAGTGCTCACTAACACAAACTTTGACAGATTTGTGAACAATATTTGAAAGAAATACCTCTTATAGTTCACCCTATGAAACATTATAGTAAAATGTATTACATTTACATTTTTGTTTAGTGCTTGGATTTTTAAATCACTGGCCTAGCTTATAACAGATTGATATTGGATAAAAATGATTTTGTTCACCCAAACAATGAGCAGAGTTTGAAACTTTAGTTGAATATCACTGAGTCCTCCTCTGGACCCTCTTACTTCATTAATAATCTGACTAATACATCTGACTCACCAAGCACAAAACCACTGTTTCTTGTGCAAAGACTCTTTAATGCCCAGAGCCTACTGTAAATATCACTGTACAAATTACCTCAATGCACTATATTACTGTACAAATCAGCACAATACTCAGCGGTGTCCTGAGAGGATGCTTGATACCGTATTTAGCTTGTTGTAGTTGAAATTCCAAGCAGCTCCACAGTGTGGCATCCGTTTGAGATGACATGGGCAGGAAAATGCAGAACATTGCATTGTCTCAGGAGTTTCTCCGGACTTTGTATATAAAGGTTCAGGCTCTCACTTTGTCATGTTTGTGTGATATTTTAGGAATTTAATTTATATTAGGGGATTTCACTTAAAGACAAACCAGAGTCTCCAAAGAAGCTGCACACTGGCAGAGACATTAGCATTATTGATCTGAAACAGCCCTTTTAAAGCAGCGTTAAGTTATACAAAGATTTCCCAAGATTTGAACATCTCACGGAGCAATGATGTTCAATCCATCATTCGGAAATGGAAAGAGTATAGCACCTTCCAACAGGACAATGACCCTAAACACAAAGCTAAATCTACAATGGGAATGGTTAAAAAACATATTAATGTGTTAGAATGGCCCAGTCAAAGTCCTGACCTAAATCCTATTGAAAATCTGTGGAAAGACCTGAAAACTGCTGTTCACAAACGCTCTTCTGCTAATTTGACAGAGCTTGAGTTGTTTTGTAAAGAGGAATGGACTAAAATGTCAGTCTCTAGATGTACAAACCTTGTAGTCATACCCCAGAAGACTTGCTGCTGTTATTGCAGCAAAAGGGGGTTCCACAAAGTATTAATTCATGAATACTTTGTATGAATACTGTACTTGTGCACGCTCCACTTTTCACTTTTCTATTTTTTGAAAAATAACAGAATCATGTATCATTTTGCTTTCACTTCACAGTTGTCTGTTACTTGTGTGTGAACTTTCAGCAAAAAATTAAAAATAAAATCTTTACGTTTAGGGTTGTAAACATGACAAAATGTGCAAAAGTTCAAGGTGTGTTAGTTCTTTCACAAGGCACTGTAAATCGAAATTCAGCTCAGAAAGCAACATGTCTCTCAGTACAGTTGATCAATAAAGGAGCCGTGAGCTGCACAGTTTGAGCCCTGAGTGTCGAGGGTAAAGTAGTTTCCACATTCAGCTTCATTGTCACTTCAGGTGAGATGGACTCAAACTTCATTCTCAAACTGCTGGCTCAGTTCTCAGTTAAAAACACAAGTATAAATATGATGAACCAGTACAAATATGGGAGATTTTCAAAATATTATTTCAAAAATCATTATATTTTCGCACACCTAAAACTAAAACTATAATCTGTCTTAATCTTTTTGGAGTGAGTTTTTTTCTATGCTCATTTTTACATAAAATTCTGCATATCTAATCAGCCCATTGACAATTGTCTAGACAATTGTCTAAACGTAGGCAGATAATGCAACTATAGTGAAAGACTTGACACATTCCCACCATGTTGACCCTTCAAAAAAGATGAAAAAAAACAAATGCCTGCGTAACGCAAAGAAAATTCAACAAATTAAACTTGCATAATTTTATTTAGTTTATTGCAATTTTTCTATAAAGACATTTTGTCTTATGCAAAGCCAACTGTTGCCATGGGAGACCAGCAGACCATTTCAAAAGAGCGAAAATACAGTCTTACATTAGCTTATCACTCACACCATGTGGCTAACACTGTGCCTATACCTAAACAGGTGCACTGTATACTAACCAGGGCAGTTTGCATAGCGCTGCTTATCTGATCCTGTCTGTATTGCTCACACATTAGCCTTTTATCGACACTGACCATTTACATTGACATGGGGTCAATAGAAGGGGACACAGACGGGGCTACTTTACTGCAGAACTTCATTCATTATTTAGCACAGTCTGTCATGCAGGAGAACATCACTCAAGGAGAAGCATCGCAGAGTGGTGTGGGGCCCAGTGGTCAGCGGCACAAACAAAACACAAGTTTCCATCCAGAGTGATGGACATCTGAGCTGTTGCTCACTAAAGCCAATTCTTAAGCCACAACTGTACACTACTCCCTGAGATTTCTCACTACTTACTCGACTGGCCGCAACTGGAAAGGTCAGTTTGCACAGAATAGGGGAGTTGAATAATGCAGTGAAATCCATCCACTGCTTTTGGAGACTGTCTATACATTTGATTGTGCCTCTTGTTTAGCTTCTCCAAACAAATACAGCATTCACTTTATATATTCAGGTTCACCAGTGCTTCCCTAACATGTAGGTAAAGTTTTACCCTTAAACGACATGTAGGGGAGATGTTTTTTTTTCCATCTTGGTGCTACACTTTACCTCATCTCTATAGTAACGTCGTGTGGTGGCATGATACACCCTCAAACTTTATGTCAGAAAAGAAACCATTTCTTTTCTGACTAAATCGTCTCAATTAATCCAGCATTCCTGCCAGGCACTTCCTCACTAAATGCCTCAATAAAGCACTTGAAGTGGTTTGTTTTTACTGTACTGTGTACATGTGTCTCCATGTGTGAGAGGTCATTTACTCGAACTCGATACAGAACCCAACACCTCGGCGCTCTGTGGACGGACAGTCAACAACACACTTCAATTAACACACCATCATCTCTACCTCTGTGTGCTGTGGCATCTCAATGCTGTGTCTGCTGCACCCTGAATTAAGTTTCCCCTTACACCTGGAATCACAGGGACATATGCCCAGACATCAAACATGATAAATGACTTTCAATAGAAAATTAACAGTGGCATACGCATACTCATAGTGTGTGTTAAGTGGTAACAGCACAGTAGTATTTGTAATTATGTGTCACAAAGTTTCCTCTCAAATCAGTTAAGTTTTGTTTATTTTGTTTGTTTCTTTTTGTGTGCTTTTTGCATTTGAGTGATTTTACTTTTCTTCTTACACTTGCAGTTGTGTAGATTTCTCAACAATGTGCTACCAGTTAAACTTCCTTTCATTTACCTGTGATTATGAATGATTAGACAAAATCTCAGATACAAGCAACAATATTTAGTTTTCTCTGCAAGGTGGCTGGGTTTGGAAAAGAATGAGAAGCTCGCAGTAGAGCTGCTGCTCCTCCACTACTATAGTATCCAGCAGATAGTACTAACTCAAACCTCAAGCATGTAGGCCACCTTAATGAGTTTGTTGTGTGTCCTCTGGCAGTGTTAGGAAGAGGTCAAGGGAAAACTATAGATAGCCAATATTTAAGCAGTACGTACATGTCTCACTTGATAGTAAAACAGTGCACATACAAATTTAACAAAGCCATGAGAGTAAATAGTTTCACCTGTGCATGTCACCGCATAAGAAGATTGCTGTTACAGGGATGAAAGACCAACGGATGGAGGAGACTGGGGTGAATTGGTTTGTCAGGCCCCCCACACAGAGCGCCGCGGTGCACAGTCAAATCTCCATCTGGATCTGAGAGATAATGCAGCTCATAGGGTCAAGTTATCTGTGGGCGGGAGGCGACATGTCCCCATAAATACCCAACACCTCTATTTATTGATTGCACTGTGTTTGGCTATTGTGTTCCCACCAGTTTACTGATGGTTACTTACAATGGAGGATTGTTGGTGTGTATGTAAGAAAATACAATGCCTGACTGAGAAGTTGAGGTCGATTTGCAGATCAATGTGTCCACCCACTCACTCAGTGAGTCGTTCAAACCGTGATAATTGATAGTGGCATAGGGATAACGCAGGCTAAAATGTGTAGGAAGTAGCCATTGATTTGAACACCAGGAAATGATCTGTTACTTTAGGTCATATTAAAACTGCCTTGTGTAGAGCCACTATACATCATATAAGAAATAAGGGCCATTGGGTCGCCTCAGTTCATATTTATGTTCAGAGAAAGATTTAGTTTCTTTACAAAGTCAGTCCGCTTCACTCATTCCTCAAACCATTTTTTTCTCCCCTTGGTCTCTGTCTCCACTGACATTATACTACACTTGTGGTTTGTGTTTTATTTCTTTAATGCACTGCTCGGAGCACACCACCTTAATTGCTTGTGATTGGCAAACTTAATAAATTAATGAATGAAGAAATTGTGTAGATCAGAGTTAGTTGGGTCAGTCCAGAACATAAATAATGTGTTACTGTAACATGTATTACAATAATGTGTTACAGTAAAAACACAATTATGTTCTGTGTTTTTATAACACAGAAAATAGTTAAAAGTTGTCTTTGGGTGAGCCAGTGTCCGTTTGAGAAAACAACTAAATCAATTAATTTCTATTTCAGAACCTTATATATTTATACAATGTTGTTTATTATATTTAGTTATTATTTATTTCTTACTTGTATGTGACAGCTGCATGAGTGCTTCACCAACTACAGTTGTGCTCAAAAATGTACATACCCTGGCAGAATTTTTTGACTATTTTTCAAAGAATATGAAACATAACACACAAAGTTTTTTTTTTCACTCATAGTTAGTGGTTGTGTGAAACCATTTGTGGTGGAAAAAAAAGTTTGCTCTTTTTAAATTATAATGAAAAATAAAGTGCCAAAGATGATCCTGATCAAAAGTTTATGATCAAGAGGAATGCACCGCTTTACCATTAGATTTTATTCAGAACCTTCTCCACAACGACCACAAAAGACTCCGAGCTGTCATTGATGCTAAAGGTGGCAATACACAGGGGGGTATGTAAACTTCGGATCAGGCTCATTTTGGTACTTTCTTTTTTTCATTATTATTTAAAAAGAGCAAACTCAGTTTTTTCACCACAAACTATGAGTTAAAAAAAAAGTTTTGTCTTTCATATTCTTTGAAAATTGTCAACAAATTGTCAAAAACTGTATTTCTTTTGGTCTTCTCTGTGAAAGCATGGCCAATAGCTCAGTGTGCATTTTCACACACTTTAAACCTGCATTAGGTTTAAGGTTATGTATGAGGGGCTACAAATTATGAACTCACTTAAAGTACGGTTGCAAAGAGACTTTCTGAAGTATGCTGAGAAGTTCATCAGACATGTTAGTTAAGATGTGGTCGCTCTTGTGGCATTCTGTGCTGGCCTCACCACATTGTCTACCTCCAGCGCTAATGGCACTCTTCTCCCAAGGGCCTTCCATAAATAAACACCGTCACCCACTTGTACGCACAAAACACACTCCCTCGTTACCTCTTTTCATGTCCAGTACAGTGCCCCTGTTATTCTCTCCACTAACACATGCACAAATAGACTCACCCACCCATTTTGTCTATGTTGGAGTTGATCAAAACATCTGTAGTCCATCCTGGTTTCCCCTCTTTATTTTTCCTCCATTCGACGGGCTGTCAAATTTACAAGTCAGGATGCAGTGGAGGTGTTGTTCCATGCGAGAGAAGAGACAGGAGCGAGAGTGAGTGAAGTGTTAGTGCCTTAATGGAGGACAGACTGGCACTTGTGTGATTGGTGTGAGCGGGGTCGCAGGTGATAGATGTGGCCTCTCAAAAGACTGGCAAGATAATAAAAATTGCTCTTTATCTTGGGATTTTTTTTTTGTATCGAAAAGTACTCGAGCCTGTCGGTGCTTGTGTTCCAATGTGGACGGTCACAGGGACCAAATGGGTGTTTAATTTGCACTTCGTGGCATTGAGCAAATGGCCCCAGAAACAGTTTGCAGCGTTACAACATGCTGAATTAGAGCGGAGCGTGCAAGTTGGGATAATTATAGGCAGGCATTGATTTTAATTACATGTAAAAGAGGAGCTGAGGTTTGCAAATCTGCAGGGTGCTGTCAGATCCAGAAATAATTGATGTATTAAAATGCGTGCTTTGTTGTAGAAGGAGGCTAAAAAAAAAAAAACTTTGAACCTGCAATCCTTGGTGCAAAAACAATACTACATGATATGAATAGAGAAGGTAGAATATAAAACATGTATGACCATAATGTACAGAGTTCAGCATGCAGACAGCCTGGATGAAGCTGTTCTTCAGTCTCTTGGATCTGACACGGGTCAAGAAGACTCTACAGTTTTCTGATGGCAGGGCTGAGGAGGTTGTGATGGTTGCAGGGGATCTCTCTCTGAAATAACCCTGATGAAAAATGTGGAAAGCACACAGTAGAACACTAAGCTAATTGGACACAGTAAATCACATGCACAATTTTCCCACTCCTTCTGGACACAAGTTGAAAAATGCATCACTAACCCCAACAGTAGCGTAATATATGACCAAAAAAAAAACCTGAATAGAATTTTTATTGTTTAGCTAGATTACATTCCTTTTTTGATGCAAACCAATCTATCTATCTGGACTGGGGACGATAACAAAAGTGCAAAGATTTACATAGAAATGCTACAGCAACATGATAGTAGTATCCGCCAGGCTGATGTCTATTTGAAGCATGAAAGTGCATCTCAAGTTGGTTGAAAGATTCAGTCGTTTTTCAAATGAACCATTAATAACAATGTCAGTATGTTTACAGGGCTTGTCTAAACTGCATATGTAATGTATGAGCAGCCTTTAAGGAGGGACATCATTTGAATCATTATGCTTTTTGGGTTATCCCCTGCATACAACTGCAGCTCATTTGGTTCTATTTAAAAACTCTGTTCTATTTTGTATTCAATTTATGGCGTACATGTGTTAGCATAACATTCAGAAGTGCAAGATGGTAACTAGAAACTGGAGGTTATCCTGCTGATAGATTCCATTGCCAGATCTATTATAAAAGTGCATATGACACATTAGACACACTTTTTGCTCAAACATAGTTAACACGGTACGGTACGCGGCACGGTAGTACAGCGGTTAGCGCTCGTGCTTCACAGCTAGAAGGTCCCTGGTTCGATTCCTACCTGGACGGGGCCTTTCTGTGTGGAGTTTGCATGTTCTCCCCGTGTCTGCGTAGGTTTCCTCCGGGTACTCCGGTTTCCCCTACCACTAAAAACATGTACAATAGGCCAGGATGAATGAGAGTGTGTTTGAGAGTGTGAATGGGGGACGACGGATGGAAATTAGCCCAAGGCTACAATCCGGTGTGGCGTGTTTACATGCATGAGACCCATGAGACCCATGTATGTTCATTAACATGCACTGTCCAGACCAAATAAACCAATAAATAAAAAACACAATTATATTTAAGATTTTGCCCAGCTTTCTTTAGTTTGGCCATTTTTGTGATGTTTATAGTTTCACTTCCTTATTGGACACCGACAGGAAGTGACATAGATCGAGGCAAACCATTTTCAACTGTTGCCGTGCAACCATGTAATACCAGTGGGAAATGAGTCAAACTGCTATGGAACTTTACCTTTATGTCACTTCCTGTCAGCAGCTTAACAATTCAAATAAAAATAACTTGTCTGCCCAACATTTCTTCATTAAAATTGCTGCTTCACTGAAATGTAGTTATGTTTATTTTGTTTGTTTGAAGGACAATGTGCAGTTGCATTAAAAAGATGGCTGCACCGGATTTAGTACTATGCTAATTTCCATCTGTAGTCCTATACAATTAAGAATTACATGACAAATTTAAAATTACAAAATAAAATGATTATGCAACTGATGAACTTGCAACTGATATTATCTTCTAAATAAGTCATATTTTCAAAAGCATTAAAACCTGTCATATGCACTTTAAAGAAGCAGTAAGTAACTCTTGCCCCTAGAGGCCATAAGCGCCACTGCAGGTGTCGTAGCATGTTGCGTTTTCTTACTCCTTTATTGTCCGTGAGAGTAAATACTTCGCTGACAGAAAAGACGAAGGGAGAGAGGGATATTGTACATCCAATTACACAATGGAGATAATTTTTTTCACTCAAACTTGGCTGTAAATACTGTTTACTTTACTTTACTTTATTTGTTTATTTGAGCAGCAACACTCTGCTCAAAAGGAGTGGGCTGAAGCAAGAGCTTATAAGCCCCACCCCCAAAATCAATACAATTAAAATCATAATTTCACAAGAACACAGTGGAAGAACAAAGGAACAAAACAGCAACAAGGAAACAACAGCAAAAACAAAATAGACCCTACACACCCGCAGCATCCGACCATACCCCAAAACAGAACAATACTGATTACAAAACAACTATGATAATGCCACATACTTACAAACTAACAAAGAACTATAACTTACAAAACACTGATGAAAGTGTCCGTACATTAACAAAAGGTACAGAAAAAAGCACAATTACAACAACGGTCTAGTTTCAAGTACGAAGTCTAGTACAAAGCAAGTAACAAAAGGCGATCATTGCATTTCTTTCAGATGGTTACCATGCCTAACATTGTTAGCATTACCAAAAGTCACTAGTTTTATGTTAAAAAGACAGATTAATATACATATTATATTCCGTGAATATTATGTACATTTATTATGTAAACCCTACACAGTGTAGTGCGTTAAAAAGCCAGGTGTAGAGCGGGCCAGTTGTAGAGGGCAGTAGCTCCTCATCAACAAATCTCTACGCAGCTGCCCTAACTAGCTGATTTTGTAGATAATGTTCCTATGCTGTGTGGTGCGTTTAAAAGACGAAGATTACGAGCCCGTTGGGAGGATCCCTCTTAACAGATCTATAGCTCGTCTACCCTAATTCTCTATTTGCAATTTTGAGCAATAGAATGACACCCGTTGAGAGCAACATCATTCTTCCTTAAAAAAAAGCCATTTGATCCTATTGCGCCCCCTAGTGGCAACTCATTTCTTATTCTCTATACTTTGTTTAAGTGCGCTAGCCCGCAGTTCGCTTTGCCCGTTAGCCTGTTAGTGTGTTCTTTGTGATTCCATTAGTGTGTATTGGTGCTCCGACACGGCGGCAGCGAAGTTGCAATTGTGGTTTTCTGGCCAGAGACAACGGGGGAGATGAAAGACCCCCCAATAATCCCATTAGCACTTGTATTACCCCCAGAGGGACCACAAAAAGGATGTATCAAGGTAAACAAGTTACTTGTACTGCTTTAAGCAAAAATGACTGTACATCATCCACTTTTTAAATTTCAATAGTCGTCAGTATTACAGTTCCCTTGCATAGCACATCACTTCTCAGAGGAATTCCCCAGGTAGCTGCTCACCTGAAACCTGTGGCCTTGCTCATTAACAAGAGGTCCATGAGGCTATCTGTTTCCTCGGTACAGCTGTATTCCTGACCCGTGCAGAGCGGATGGACTTGGGGTGAATGTGAATCACAATATTACTAATCTGAGTGAAGCCGTCCCATAGGCTCCAGTCTCAGCCTACTCACTGAGCATGTCACATCACCTCTGTGTGAGTCCACATGTAGGACACACATCTAAAAACCGGTTAAGTGGCCAAGGAGGCAAGGTTATAATCAAGGGCACTTTCCCCCAAGATACAGGGAGAAGACTTGCTGTGAATCTATGAACTGCTCAATGTGTAGGGAGAGAGAATCATCAGTGTCTATTTGGCATTTCCGTGTGGCTGATGATTTTCAGTTTTCATTGAATGCCATGCACTGCTCGTCCTAAAGCTGTGCCTTTTCCTTAACCAAGCTTGGATAGGAAGATTGGTCATTTTCCTATAGTCACTATAATAATTGAAGGACTTTAGGGTTAGAGAAATCTTTGATGACTTTTCCTATTGATGTATGATTGTCAAAAGTTTGTATCGAAGACAACGCAGCCAATTGAGAGAGCAAAAGTTTCCTTGTGCTTCATTGGTTTTCTGCCACTGCCCACATATTGGACTGAGCCGGGTCCCGGGTTGGTGTTTCCTGTAAACTGAGCAGCTTGGTGTAAATTGAAAGGGTTAGTGATCTGTGGGAAACCTGAAGCTCTTTGTTACTTTAACACGTTTGTGCACAGAAGCCGCTCTCAGAGACACAGAAACACTCAACTGGGCCAGAGCCGAGTGCACCTGTTGAGAAGATAAGGACCGGCGTGTGGGCACTGGACATAGAGCAGTGCTAACAAAGACTTTGCTGTTATTCTCTGAAATGTTCAGGCAGTGCATTTCTATAACAATGCCGTGCCTACTGTATGTCACCAATGACAAACGTGAATCCCTTTTTCAGTGAATATTTTTAGATAGGCTACTGTATTTCATGCTTTTGGTTTGTAATTAGGCTGTTTTTTCCCCACAACGTTCTAGTCCAGACTTATCTTGTGACCGTTGTAACATTGAGATGGAGAGCCCTGTTCATTGGAACCTCTTCCTCAGCTGAGGCAGATCAAAACCAGCATTAAGAGGAAATCCCTGGGGCTAACCCCCAGAAACCTTGGCTGTCAGATAATACCGACAACAGGCTCGCCAAATCTCCACGGATTTACCGTCTAATCTGCGAAGATCTCACATTCCCTGTCCCTGTCCAAAAAGTGATTAAAAAGACGCCACTAATCTTGTCGTGAAACATCAGCCATATGAGCAAATACTCCCATACAGTCTGCATCGTGTTCTCCCAGAGCAAAGGAAATATCAGATTTAATTGATGAAGAATATAAGATAATCAATGACAATCTTTTAGGACTCTTTTAGATCTTTTATTATTTTGTCTAAAAACATGAAGCAGTGCAGTCTTTGGAGTTCATGGAAAACGTATTATTAGCTGAATTTTCCACATTACAAATTGTGGTTATGGAACAGGCAGTAAAAATTACCACCCCTGTTTTTTAAATATTGATATAACGGTGCTCTGTGACCCCTAAAGATCTTTGAGAACATACATGTAAGCAAGTGAGTGTCGCATCATCCGCTCCTCAGACTTGTGCCAGTATCAGTCGTGGTCAAAGACATGTTTGACCTCTCAGCTGAACTCTGTCTGGCTGTGACTCGAGCCAGTCCAGAGTGTGTTGCAGGCGGCAGCTGCGGCACAGAGACAAATTAACAGTGACGGGACACAAGCCGCAAATTAAAATAGAGCTCTGACTGATGCCTTTTAAAAATAAGCTATTCGCCCATTACAGAAACAATGGCGCTGTTTACTCAACCAATGCCACTCTGCATGTGCGTTACGTCAGGTGAAGTAACTTTCAAGGAGCCACAGTGTCTTTATAGAAATCACATCGCTATAAAACATTCGGAAATGTATGTTTTAAGTGGTGTTTCAGACCTCTTTTATTTATTTCTTATTTAATGTAGCCCGACCTTAAGCTCTTTCAGAAGAAACCCTTTTTAGAGTGACATATCAATGATTTTTGTGTGTGAAGAGTTAACTGTGTTGTTACACATTGTGTTGCATTTGAAATGTGTCCCATAAATAAATGTCCTTCCTCTATTTTATATAGCATTCTGATGTTCATAAAACTTATTCTGACCACCACAATAATACACTAAGAAATTAAAGTTTTTGATCCTAGATGTGCTGTTTAAGAAAAAAAGAGCTTAGGTCTGTGGTAAATGTCATTCTTTGCCGATGATACAGAAAGCTACAGTTTATATATACCTGAAAATATTTTAACGTTTTTCAGTAACATACTTGTAATTACATAGTAATATATAGAGGGGTTTATGATTACTTCCTGAACCCAGTGTATACTGTTTTTGATGTGGGGTCAGTGTCCATGTATGGCAGTGAGAGTGGTTCATGCCTGGCTGTCAGCAGTTTACAGCACTGGATTGATGCTGAGGCGTGCACAGCATCAGCCTCAGTCTGTGTTTGTCTGTTGGACTTCACGGTTCACACTGAACTTTTCCACCAACCTCTATCAATCATGCAGCTGAGGTGTGCTTTACTGTTTCAATACCTAATCCTTCATTGCTGAACATGGATCTGTTCTTATAGTGTCGCTCTGCTCAACGTATTGTCACTGTCATCCATGCAATGCCGGTTATGGGTCCTGTTGTAATAGACTATTGGTTCCCAAACGTCTCACAATTCCACCAATACTACTTCATAATATCTGACCCTCCTTGTACAACCAGGCCTAGATCAAGATCAAATCATGACTCAACCGGGTCCAAAATTGAAATTCAACGGACCCCGAGTGGTTGGGGAGACGCTGTTCCAAGAAAACAGATGTGGCCTCTGTGTATCTGAACAAAAATTACATTTATTGATGATGTGCCCTGTATTTTTTAGAGAGACAACATTCAGCACTTCACGCTGTACATCAGTGTGAATATGTAGCTTCTGTCACAGAAATAAAAGGAATAATTACTACTCTATTACTATTATCCTATTAAAGTAATGAAATAAAATTACACTAAAATACTAGGTACTAAATAATACTAAGTAGGAAACATTTAGGTTTTGGGGGTCCTGTATAGCTCGCTTATGCCAGGAAATGGATCAGCGGATCAACAAAACGACATTAACCTGTGAGTAGATGAAGTACAAAGTGGTAAGTTAAATTTGTCTGCTGAGTGGAGGCTCAGCTGACTTGGAAACTGTGGTTGTGTAAGCCTGTGGGAGACTGTGGCGCTTCTGAGGAAATCTAATTGCTTGGTCAGTGGTGCCGTTGTGTAATTCCAAACGTGTTTAGCTCGGAGTTGCACAGAGTCCCTGTGAGAATACAAATTGTTCTTTTTGGAAGAATGGCTCTGATTTTGATTTCACTCCGAATCCCAGTGCACCACTTGGTTTGTTTTTGTGACGAGAATGAAGTGACCTTTAAGTGATGCAGAGAGGAACCGCAGCTGTCCCCTGTCAGGAAAATATGAAACTTTGCTGGATCTGTTTTGGCAAAATGACAAAAGCTTCATGTCACTATGGAAACTCTCCATTCGTGAACAGGCACAGAGTGTGTTTTGTTTCGTGAGCTTGCATGTCTCTGTAATGTAAACATATGAGGCTGCGCTTGTTCATAATCCCCTGGTTCTGTATTTCCCATGCGTACATCAGGTTTGTTTACATCCATATGGTTTTAGAGACAGCTGTACACGCTTTGCTGTGTGTGTTATATTAGGATTCTGCTAAATTGCCCATTCTCAAATGTTATTATCGCAAACATAAAATATTATGTGCCATATAAAGATTATTCATTATTATGACATCAGACAGACCTCTTTTATTTATTTATTTTAATTTATTTGAACATGCCTTTACTAAATAGCCTACAAATAATGCCATATCAGTAATGAAAAATATGTAATGTAATGAAAATCTCCTAGTGTCATAAGTATTCAGACCCTGTTCAACAAATGCATATACCCATGCTCTCAATCCTAGTTGTGCTGTTTTGCAACTATAATTATAGTTGCAATAGTTATTATAATAAACATGTAGGTATGAGGTAAAATCAATTAACTGCTCTATATAAGCATGAGTATCGATTTGTGAAAGACAGAACAAAACCTTTGAACATTATCAGTGTCAGACTTCAACAATGACAATGATAAGAATAAGGGTATGAGCCTGGGGTGTATGTTATGGCAGACTTCAGCAGTACAACTCTGTCAGTGCTAATGGTTGTTTTTGTATGTCAGGCCTTAGAGTTCACAGCGTATTCAGCCGGTAAAGGTTACATCCCTCTAAACTGCTTCCGTGCAAATGTCACACACTTTCTTCTCCTTGTTGGTATTTCACTTTCTTAAAATAAAAATAACAACACAGTTTCTTTCATGTTTATTTGAGTTCTCACATTTTGGATACAAAAGCGCTCAAGCAATGAATCTTGACAGTAGATAAAGTTTGGGATAGTTCTCAGTTGAGGTAGGATATGTAAATATTCTGTCAGTGATGAGTTAAGTACTTGCTTTACATTGCTCGCACGCACACACTCACACATACTCTGTGACCTCAATGGGTTAAGTCCATCTATCTTCTTCCGCTTATCCGTTGCTGGGTCGCAGGGCTAGCAGTCTAAGCTGCTCAGATCACTCTGCACTAGCGCAGGTGGTAGAGCGGGTCGGGTCGTCTCGTGATCGGAAGGTTGTGGGTTCGAATCCCAGCTCCCACAAATGCACACTGTCGTTGTGTCCTTGGGCAAGATACTTCACCCTACTTGCCTCCAGTGCCTGCGCACATGTGTATGAATGAGAGTGTGAATGGGTGACTGGCTCCTTACTGTAAAGCGCTTTGGGCCTGATAAAGATAGAAAAGCGCTATATACAGTAAGTTGAGTCCATTTACCATTTACAGCTACTGCAAGTACAGTAGTGGGTCCATGGACGGACTGGCTCCACAAGTACAGACCCACTGGCCAGGCCTGGGTGGAAGCCTGGCCACCAGACACAGCCAATCCGGGCCATGCTATCAGTCTCTTTGGTTACAACGCCCACTTTTGACCTCCTCATCATCTGACCTGTCAGCTTGGACATGTTGCCATTATACAACATAGGATCATTCGGGCGCTCAAACCCCTCCTCCATGTTAAGGTGGAAGTTCAAGGAGGGGTTAAGGGTTAAGATGAGACGATAAAAGATTGAGAATTGTTACTGTTTTTTGTAGAGCCACAAAGTTGTAGAGATTGGCTGAAGCAGCTTAAACAGTTAAGTTAGATACTGTATGTTATATATCCTGCTCCAAGCCATAGTGTCTGAGAGCCATACATGCACAGAAAAATACTTTGAGAAGCATGTGTCCAGTGAGTCTCTCTTCAGACAGACAACTTTGCTGGAGCAGGACATCAACATCTCACCATTAATCATGCTCCGCACTACACTTGATCATTTGGAGCATGTTTAGTTCTTCTGGCATGTTTGTTTATATGTCACGGTTTTATGACTCTCGTGTGATGTACAGTGGGGGGGGAAAGTATTTAGTCAGCCAACAATTGTGCAAGTTCTCCCACTTAAAAAGATGAGAGAGGCCTGTAATCATAGGTATACCTCAACTATGAGAGACAAAATGAGAAAAAAATCCAGTAAATCACATTGTCTGATTTTTTATGAATTTATTTGCAAATTATGGTAGTGTCGGCGTATTCGTTAATGGATAGAAAAGAAAACGGAGGCTCGATCGATTAAAATCAATCATAGTTTTATTCCCTCAACAATACAATTCTAACACAAGTTATCTGAGCACTAAATCTGTCCCTAGTAAGAACATGGTGGCCCCGGCTGAGAAGCACCAGAAATCGTCCTCCCGAGCAATATATAGGAACAGGAAGTGCACAATCAGTGCTCCGGAAATCAGAGTCGGTGCTGGCCCTCTTGGGGCCCTAAGCAAAATTCCACATGGTGGCCCTACAGTTCGCATCCCATGGCTATTCAACGAAGAGCGAACCCGTTTATGGTCAAAAACAGTTCCACTGTGCAGTAGTGCAGGGTAGAAGTGGAATATAATGACCTCAATTCAGACCCTGCCCCTCTGTGTGGAAACCACTAACCACTTAGCCACTGTCAGACTGGGGTTTAGGACTACTATTAGTCTATTTTCCCCACTTTTAAAATGTTAAATGGCGAATGGTCACATGCTCTCACCTTGGTTCCCGGCCCACAGTTTGGGAACCGCTGATTTAAAACTAACTAAACCTGCACCTGACGGTTATTTCTGTCTCACCACTGAGAAATTAGCCCGTGAGTAGCCCAATTCGTTTTAGACAGTGCACATTCAGAGAACCAGAGTTACTGTAGTAACTGTGCTCATGACAACTGTGTGGAGTCAACCCCTCTTTGAGACAAAAAGGCCAAAAAGGCTTTACTCTCGTCTATTCGCCAAACTACTGTCCTGATACTCCGCTAGAAACAATAAGAAGAGAGTTCAAATGAGTGTTTGACGATGTAGCCCCGAGTCCGAGCAGAGAAAACATGAGCAGCGCCCGGGACACGAGCATATGCAGCCGTGGCCCGTGCAGGAGGGGAGGCGAGCACCGGGAGTCAGACAGACAAGCGGGGACACGAAGGGGAGAAGCACTCGCGCCTTGGAGGTGACGGGGAGAAGGTGGTAGGTCTCTCCCGCTCATCCACTTCAGCAGACTGCCACATGTAACACTAAAACGCAGCAAAGTAGGAGGAGTGTGAGTGAGCGCTGTCAAGAGAGCCTGTCCCCGTAACAACGCATTGATTAATCAGTGAAACACCATAGTTTGACTGAGATGCGGGGCCCTACACAACTTGCGTAGTTTGCGTATAGGAAAAACCGGCTCTGCCGGAAATGTTCTTGTTGTCACTCCCTCTTCGCAATCTGACTCCATGGCATTGTTCCTGGAGGGCCGCTCAGACCCAGTTCAGCTCCCTGCCCCCAGTAAATAGCCAGTAACTTTCCGGTAGTAAAACAAAGGAACAATGGGGCAAGAAAGTCGCACCCACTTGTGAAGTAGTCTTCAAACTCCAGTTTCATTCGAAACTTAAGGCACATGATTACATCAACCCAGTTATATATAAAATCACTAAAACCTAGTATGATAAAAATATGTATAGAAATACTTCCACATTGTATAATAATATTTCCACAGTAGTGGTCAATAACAAAAGTTCAACTCAATACTTTTTCTGTAAGTCTTCACAAGGTTTTCACACACTGTTGCTGGTATTTTGGCCCATTCCTCCATGCAGATCTCCTCTAGAGCAGTGATGTTGTGGGGCAGGCGCTGGGCAACACGGCCTTTCAACTCCCTCCAAAGAATTTCTATGGGGTTGAGACTGGCTAGGCCACTCCAGGGCCTTGAAATGCTTCTTACGAAGCCACTCCTTCGTTGTCCGGGCGGTGTGTTTGGGATCATTGTCATGCTGAAAGACCCAGCCGCGTTTAATTTTCAATGCCCTTGCTGATGGAAGGAGGTTTTCACTCAAAATCTCACGATACATGACCCAATTCATTCTTTCCTTTACACGGATCAGTTGTCCTGGTCCCTTTGCAGAAAAACAGCCCAAAAGCCTGATGTTTCCACCCCCATGCTTCACAGTAGGATGCAACTCAGCATTCTTTCTCCTCCAAACACGTCGAGTTGAGTTTTTACCAAAAAGTTCAATTTTGGTTTGATCTGACCATATGACATTCTCCCAGTCCTCTTCTGGATCATCCAGATGCTCTCTAGCAAACTTCAGACGGTCCCGGACATGTACTGGCTTAAGCAGGGGGACACGTCTGGCACTGCAGGAATTGAGTCCCTGGTGGCGTAGTGTGTTACTGACGGTAGCCATTGTTACTTTGGTCCCAACTCTCTGCAGGTCATTCACTAGGTCCCCCCGTGTGGTTCTGGGATTTTTGCTCACCGTTCTTGTGATCATTTTCACCCCACGGGGTGAGATCTTGCGTGGAGCCCCAGATTGAGGGAGATTATCAGTGGTCTTGTATGTCTTCCATTTTCTAATAATTGAGTTGATTTCTTCACACCGAGCTGCTTACCAATTGCAGATTCAGTCCTCCCAGCCTGGTGCAGGTCTACAGTTTTGTTTCTGGTGTCTTTGGACAACTCTTTGGTCTTGACCATAGTGGAGTTTGGAGTGTGACTGTTTGAGGTTGTGGACAGGTGTCTTTTATACTGATAACAAGTTCAAACAGGGGCCATTAATACAGGTAACGAGTGGAGGACAGAGGAGCCTCTTAAAGAAGAAGTTACAGGTCTGTGAGAGCCAGAAATCTTGCTTGTTTGTAGGTGACCAAATACTTATGTTCCACCCTAATTTGAAAATGAATTCATTAAAAATCAGACCGTGATTTTCAGGATTTTTTTTTCTCATTTAGTCTCTCATAGTTGAGGTTTACCTATGATGAAAATTACAGGCCTCTCTCATCTTTTTAAGTGGGAGAACTTGCACAATTGTTGGCTGACTAAATACTTTTTTTCCCCACAGTAGCACCATATAACCTATGTTCCGCATTGTGGCTTTAATGTTTTGAATGTTGATTCTCTAGGCTGGTACCTTCAAATAATGAAGGGGGATTTTGTGACAGAGTCAGTCAGGCTATGTTTGATGAGATCAAAATGCAGAAGCGTCCTAAAAGGCAAGTTGATTTGTTTAGCACAATATGTGTTTTACAGAGTACGGAGGGAGCAGTGGTTCTCAAATTGTATATTGTAGTACTGTGTTTCTCTTTGGATTGTTGTTGATGTAAGCATTGAATAAACCTACAGAACTGAAATAATTATCAAAGCAACTTCACACCAATCATTTTAATAGACCCAGATAGTGATTTCATACTTTTTCAGAAGATAAATATTTGAAGAAAAATTCCCTGGAAAAGATGTTTGCAACCCAGTGAAAATGGTTCCACGATCCCCTTTGGTGATGAAATGATTTCAGATTAAGGTGTACTTTATATTGTCCCGTAGGTGTAGGGAAATTCATCCTCTGCAATTGGCCCATCCTTCGATGCCGCTGGGGCAACCCTAAGGAGCAGTGGGCGACCGCAGTGCAGGCCCCATGGACCCATCTCCATAAGTAAAGCCAGGCTGATTAACCAATTGTGCATATTTTGGGGTTTTAGCTGTGCTTTCAATTCATGATGTGCCATAACAACAGAATCATTCATGTTAAAGACAGGAGTGCATGTGAGTTTGTACTGTAAGGAGACTCTGTCAGTGAGAAGTACACCATGATTCACCCACTTCAAACACCTCCTTGTCTTATCTTCCCTTCATACAGTAATCTAATATATCACTGACCTTCCTTGACCAATGGGGATGAGCAGCTGTTGAAACAGTGAGACGAATTAAATTGTCTTATTTATAGTTGACTGATAATAAAAATATATAAAGGAAATAACAAGAACCACAATCTTCACATGCAAGATGTTGTCACCCAAAGATTTACTTCAAATGTATTACCCACATTTTTATTTAGAATACGATCACTCTCAAGTAAAAAAAGTACTGTGATAAAACTAGTGTAAACAAGTGCAATTTCTCTAAAAAAGTGACTGACGCACATGTACTTGAGTAAATGTAACTGAGTACTACCCACTTCTGATTAAGTACTATGACACGACACAGAGTGGAGTTGTGGTTGTTTAGTGGCCGAGCAGGAAGTGTCTTGGTTTGGCCTCCTGCTCCTGCTGAATCTTTTATCCAGAGAGCAGGTGTTTTACTTCAGCGGCATTAAAAAAACATTATCCAGTGTTTACTGCGATACAGGCCAGTCGTAGATTTGATTTAGCGTATGTAACATCCAACCTGGATTCTGAAAAGATTGGTGTAAAGTTAATAGAAAAGAAAAAAAACACCTTGTACGCACTGCATCCAGAAACATGTTGTGACTTGAACACAACAAAAGAATTGAGGTGACCATTTGTTTAGTTTGTTAATCCAGTGTCCCTTTGCTATTGAAATAAGGGTTGGATGACCGTGGGTCTAAGTTGGGATGTGCCAGGTTGTTGTGTGTGGAGTTTTATTTAGTGCAATGTCAGCTGAAAGTCTCCTTGGGATATTGAGAACTATTCAAAACAATGCTTCACAGATTTCATGGAGTCAAATTGAGCATACGTGCCAGCTGGCATTACAACCTCATTTGTAAATCTCTGATGAACAGAACTGGAAAACAGAAATGTGAAAGAAAGAGGGAAAGTGTGCAGAAAAAAATAACTTGAGTCAGGTGGTGGAGCAGCACTTGGGGTAATTACGACTTGTTGTCATGGCAACCCTGAGTGAGTCGTGGGACTGGCGCAATGGGACCAGTTAGGATCATTATAGTCTCGATACCAGCAGAGTTGAGCAGGACCAACAGAAATGAGCAGATGACTTAGATGTCAGAGCAGGAAAAGGTCACCGTGTTCCGCAGACAGAGCAGCAGCAAATGACAGATAACCTCACCCAGGACTTTGATGTGATTACAGCAGCCGCTCTTGAATGTCATGGCGTCTGCCCGAAACACAAGTGTTGAGGCGATATGGCATTATATGGGATTATACTTAGAGACAGCCTCTCTCTTCAGCCTGACACCTAATCGTGTCACAGGAACCTGCTCCTTATGGTTAACACAATGGGGTCGCCAAGCCACTGGGACAGGCCACCGGAGACACAGAATTAGTGAACGTTAATTATCTGTCAGTCGACACCAGATCAGTAAAGGCATCTTATCCGCTCCCTGGCACAGCAGTATCAGGCTACAGCCCATGTGACGAGGGACCACGTCACGATGACAATAAAACATAGTATTATTTAGGACTGATGACGTAGCAACAGGGCTCTCTCAGAACCCTGTTCCTTTCAGGAGGGTGTCATTTTATGTAATCTTCACACACAGCAAAACTGCCTTGATGAGTATGAGGATGATAATCAATAATCATAATTACATAGGAGGGGTAAGTAGCTGTGCTGGGATTAGATCTCTGGCCAGACGCCACACAACTTCCTACTTCTACAAAAGACTTGTTTTAGATTATTGCTAACTCTCATTGCCCACAGTGAAAATGTGGTGTATCAGACTGTAGGACTACTGCACATATTTTCCAGAAGTGTGGTAATAATGTCTCTAGTGTCTCTCAAAGCATTGCGGGTTTTTCCCCTCGGTTCATTTCCACATTTTATCTTTTTACTCCATGAAATATTTATTTTTCTTGGAATCCACAGAAACCTCAGAACCAACAAAAGGCAGCAGGGGTCCAAAAGTCGTGTGCACTGGCCTTGTTGTGATTGATGCGTTTTCTTAGACTCTGACTGGGACAGCGGAGAGCTGGAGGCTACAGGGAGTTCCACTCTTTCATAGCAGAACAATGTCCAGCTGTACATCCGTGCTGTACATATCACAGCTGCTTCACTTATTCCATTAGCAGGGTCCACTCATGCAGTGTCTTTTTGTATGAGGCGCCCGGAGGAGGGATAACAGGCACATGCAGGGACTCGCTGAGAGGAAGACCCGTCTGTCAGAGTTGGTGGAGGGGGGAACAAAAGGTTTCATTAAGATCTTATTTATTTACTCATCAGAATGACAAAGATAATCATCTGATTGTAAATATTTACAAGGGAACTGTCACTTTTATTTACTTGTGTGATCTATTTGCCCTCTCAATGCTGGCCTTTTTTCAAATTCAATGTGGGTTCTCACTTTTCACAACTGTTTTACGCAAACAGAACAAAACACATGTTTGACTGGTGGTTCACGCAAGAGCAGGACACTGCTGTAGATAAACCCTCAAGTCCATAATGTTAAGATAGATTCTTGGTATCAGCTTCTTTTACACTGGGATTGGAACTAGCACAAACAACTACTTCAGTGCATTGCCATTTCATTTATTCATATATATATAATCAGAAATGATTTGAAGGACAATAGATTTACAAAAAGTATAGCCCACAGTTGTGCTCAAAAGTTTACATAACCTGGCAGAATATTTCATTTTTTGACTATTTTTCAGAGAATATGAACGATAACACAAAAAGTTATTTCACTCATAGTTAGTGGTTGTGTGAAGCCATTTATGGTCAAACTGAGTTTACTCTTCAATTATAAATGACAAAAGAAACTATCAAAATGACCCTGATAAAAAGTTTACATACCCTGGTGATCTGGGCCTGATAATATGCTCACAAGTTGACAAACGGGTTTGATTGACTGGATTGATTTGATTGAATGGCTACTGAAGATACGCATCCTCACCTGTGATCAGTTTGTAATTATTGTAGTTAAAGGGGCTGTGTGGAGTTTAGCAGTTTTGTACTCGCAATTGCCCCCTCAGGCCAAACGCATAACTGCAGCCTCAATGATAAGCTCGTGCATGAGGCGCTCAGGCTTTACGAGCACCAGAAATAACAGTCCCGTCCTGGTCAATTTACAGATTTGCAGACATGACTTAAACTGAGGTAAGAAACGTTACTGTTTTGTAAGATATTTAGACCAAATCAGTTTGAGTGAATATTTTCCAAGATAAAATACTTGAGCAAATGCATAGCAAAGTGAATCGAGTGAAGAAGCCAAGTAATACATATAAATGAATAATTGACATTTGAAGGAGGAAAAAAAATACTCGTATACTTTGTATGCATAAACGCAGGCCTAATTGAAATAAAATATTTCCACTGGTAGAAATGCTACTAGGAAAAGCCAAAATCGTCTCTTCAGTTCCCTGGGCCCAAAGTTAGTGTAGCTAACTCGTAAACTATATTGTTAACGGCACATGTCCGCTTTTTGTAGTCGTTTCACTACTTATAAATCCGTGAACAGTCATGCTTATTTTGCGGCCAAGAAAAGCTAACATTAGCACATTATTTTTACCATTGTAAATACAGCACCATTACACTGTTACTACTCAAATGTTTTGTAGGTACGGCACAATTACTGTTATTACTGACACTACTAGTCTGCTACTAATACTACACAACTTCTCTGTAGGTATAAAACTATTAGATCAACTATTTTGGTCACTTCCAAATATGATTATTTTATGGCTTGTTTCAGTGAAGCTTGTACAACATGCACGGACAGTCGGACACCGTTGTTTTGAAAACACAACACTTTCCCCCCACGTATTTAGTAATCATTTCTTACCTTTCAAGCAAAAATAAGCTGCGGGTCTTTTGAGAGATTCCTCAACATTTTCAATGTTTACTCTGGTTCTTTGCCTACGCGATCAGACTCGACTTTCCTTTTTGTCACACTCGAATAAACTCTTGTTTCTTTTTGTTATTTGGGGTCTGGGCTGGAGTTTCGATGGTGCTTGAAGCCGGTCTCCTCTAATTCTCCGCTAAATCCATCCTTCTGAAGTTACCACTCGCTCTGCAGCGTCAGTATAGAGGAGATACAGCTAACGCTACAGCTGAGCGTGAACGCGCATTACGCTGTTTGCTTGTTCGACCCGAGCATAAACTATTTAAGTGACTTTACAGGCTTATAGAGGCAATTGCGGTGAAAAGGCCAGGGCTCATTCTACTCACCAGGGCATTGCTGGAGCATGTATGAGAAATAATTTTAAATTTGTATACATTTATTTGTGGTTAAACTTATGTATAGTCCCTTTAAGTTATTAGTGTATAAAAGGTCAGTGAGTTTTTGGGCTCCTGACAGACCCTTGCATATTTCATCCAGTGCGTCACTGATGTTTCTTGTTTCTGAGTCATGGAAAAGCAAAAGAATTGTCAGAGGATCTGTAAGAAAAGGTAGTTGAACTGTATAAAATGGGAAAGATAGTAATAATCAGCAGTGTTCAACACTAATCAAGAAGTGGAAAATGTGGGGTTCTGTTAAAACCAAACCACAGTCATTCAGGAAAAACTGGCAGGAAAATTGTGGATGCAAAGAAAAACCAAGAACAAACAGCTGAAATACAGGACTCTTAAAAATAAAAAAAAGTGGTGTGGCCGTTTCAAGATGCACATTAAGGAGGCACTTGATGAAAAATGGGCTGCATGGCCAAATCACCAGAAGAAAGTCATTACTTCACAAATGCCACGAAGTATCTGCCTACAATAGTCCATTGTAACTGAGCAGACCTTTTATAAGAGTTCCAAAGCCTTATATAACTTATTTTTTTTACACTAAATAACCAATAATATTTAAAGCTCACAGGTAAGGATGTGGATTAAAAACAGTGGTCAAATGAGAGGCAGAGAGCGGGCTAAAAAGTTAAGTTTTATTTACAAAATAGACTAACCACAAAATACTAATGTGACCAAAACACTTGAATAACTAAAACAGGCTGAAATGTAACACTGTCTTTAGAACTCAAACAAAACAGTTGCCAAACAAATCTACAAAAAAAAAAAAAATAATTAAGTCTGTTAACGTTAAAAATAGCATAACTGTACAAGTAATGCACTCACACGCAGCAGAAGATCCACACCGCGACAATTTCAGTGGACCTCTCACCTCTTATTGAAAGGGGGGCAGCTAGTGTCAGTGCAGGCTGTGGCATGGAGCAGTACCTCTGTGCCACTCCTGATTTTTATAGGAAACACCTGATGGTGAGGTCCACACCCCGCCCCCTTTCACTATGGTGGCCCAACGATTCAATTAACCTGTCACACCAAGCAATCCCCAGGCTGATTCCGAAACCCTTAAATTGTAGCCTCTACAGTAATACTAACACTAGCCACTAATCCTTAACCTTTCAACTGTTAGATCTCTATGCAGTTAGTGAACTTCTGCTTCAGCAGCATTTGCCCAATTCGACCGTCCTTACCCAGGGGAAGGGAAGTGACATCACCAACAGCTATTCATCTTCTTCTTTAACGATATTGGCAGGCAAACAAAAGCGCATGCCGCCACCTACTGTAGTGCATATGTAACAACATACAGTAGTGTCCAAATAAAGACATTTAAGGAGAAAAAAAATAAATCCAAATGATCCTTCACATTTTCATTTAGCCTTATTTTATCTCAACAGCTGTTTCATAAAGCTACAGTATGCAAATTAGCCATGTGGCTTAAGTTTCTACTAAATAAAAGCAAAAGCACAAACTGCCTCCATTTAAGCCATTTACTGAGGCTGTGACTGTGCTGTGGTGACTCTAACATGTATTTCGTCACTTTCATAAAGTTTGGCTTGTGCAGAATCTCTTATATATATTTCTTTAATGAATTGTGCACCTGTCAATCAAGGAGGAGGAGGGGCCACCGCAGGCGGAGGCTCGCGGTGATGCACGTGCTCAAAGCGAAACGGATTGTGGGAAATATAGCTGGCGGAGAACGCACAAGTCTCCTCTGATGCATCCTCGGTAAAACGGGCGGAGCAAGTTCTCATCCGGGGATTTCCAGCGGACTTGCTGAGAAGCGAACTTTGAATTGGAACAGGACTTGGGCCGCGCGTGATGACGTTTCACGAGCACACAAGTCCGCACAAGTACACAGATTGAGAAACGGCCAGAGACAAGCCTCAACATTTCTGTGGCATGTGTGGCACTCATCAGCCTGTTTGCCTTAACTTAACCTGATTGTAATTTCGCATATCTTCTTTTGTAAGGTGCATTGAGATCCCTTGTGTACGAAATGCGCAGTATAAATAAACATGCCTTGCCTTCGAAGCTGCGCATGGGACGCACTTGGACGTTGTCAACGATCCAAAGTACAAGGCCATGTCGACCTTTCATTGGCTACAGCAGAATAAAGTGAAGGTTCTGGAGTGGCCTCTCACTCTCCTGACCTCAATATCATTGAGCCACTGGGAAGATCTCAAACGTGCAGTTTATGCAAGACAGCCCATGAATTTACAGGAATTAGAGGCTTTTTGCCAAAAAGACTGGTCAGTTTTACCATCCGAGGAAACAAAGAGGCCCATCCACAACTACCACAAAAGAATCCAAGCTGTCATTGATGTTAAAGGGGGCAAAAGGGAAGCCCCCGTGCAAACAAGATGTGTCATCTCACAGGGTTTTCCAAACATAAATTGAAATTCAATACACAGTATGAAGAACTTGGGTATGCAAACTTTTGATCAGGGTAATTTTGGTCGTTTTGTTTCATCAGTTGTTTGACCATAACTGGCTTCGCACAACCACTATGAGTGGGGGGGGGAAGAAAGTTTTTCTGTTATCAGTCATATTCTCTAAAAAATGGCCAAAATTCTCTCAGGGTATGTCAACTTTTGAGCACAACTGTACATCATAAAATCCAGGATAATGGCCTTGGTTATTTTCCATCTCTCCCAAACCTGGTTTGATCCATTACAGGTCACTTCTGCAGCAAAACAACAATTATTCAAGGTTAATTGAAACAAATACAAAAGAACATGCCCCGTACATGTGCATGCACTCCCCCACACATGTCTGCTGACTTATGTGCAGACAATGGGCCTAATGTGAATAACTGTTTTGATATTGTACATCGTGAGTACAGTACTTCTGGATGTGAACAATATCTCAGTCCCTGTGTCAGACTGTGGTTTTGTTCTCATTTTTCAATGACATCTCTGCCCTGTTTCTCATGATTTCTCGTTCTCTCGAAAACCCTTAAAATGCATGACACGTCTCAGAAGTTGACACCAAACATAACTTCTATTGTGGAAAGGAAAAAACACATCTGATAAGTCTTAAAAGCTAGACACATAAATCTAGCTTTCGGGGACAAAACTTACATTTGTCTAATTCAGGGGTTATGCAGACATCAGCAAGTCAAAGTTCAATGGTATTTAATATTTTTATGGAACAAACATTTATATGACCTTCTTAAACTTGAGATGATACTTGAGTACAATAAGCAACTTAATTTTAAGCAGGGGTATAGCACAAAATTCTAGGCACAAACCCTCCTGGAGAGTACCACACTTCGTCTATATACTGTAACTTAAAGCACTGAACCGACTATCTGAGGGCCTCTCCCTGAACCTTGCCCAGGGTAAACCCCCTCCCCAATGTCCTGTTTGTAATGTATTTTAGACCACATTTTGTTGTCTTTCTAGATGACTTCATACGTGGTTTTGATGCTTTGGGGTTGTAGTAAAAATATATACTGTATACCAAATAAAAAGTGAACCTTGGCAAGCCACAACACAGGGTGTGATAAGATAATTTAGTAACCGTGAGTAGTTGCTGGGTTGAGACTGTGGGTGGGGGCTCTGTCTCGGGCATAGCAGTAGCCCAACTCTTCAGGACCCCCCCTCGGAGAAGTAAAACCAGTGCTGAAGTTAAGACCTGAATGGAGGGAGGGTGGGGTTGAGAGTTCAAACGAACAGTGTTGAATGGCTTTGTTGCTGCTATAGGGCATCCGGGTAATCCGGGTGGTTAGGTTGGCTGGTAAAAAAGTGTTGGTTGAGGCGTGGTCCTGTTCCTAAACCTAACTCCATATATAGATATTTTTAGATTTAATGACTGTTGGAATAAAATGTTAACCTTATAATGCTATTGAAGCCTTACTTTTAGTATGATCAATTTAATATCCCACCAAAAGCCTGCAATTGATAATTTAGTAAGTTTTGAAGTTGGATCCAAACCCTATATATAGGCACATGTCGGAACTGCGGAGCTCCCCTGGTGTTATCAACACCCTCACACTTGTGGAAGGACACATGGTGCAAAGCCGCTAGCTCTCTCATCCATCTGGCTGTCTGCTGCTTGGTGCAGGGGAGCAGCACAGCTTTGGTACGGCACGGCATTCTGCTATAGGCTCAAAGGTGGGATGCTATGGTTGCCAGGCAAGGTGAGGTGGCACACAGGGGGCCTGTCAATGTGACTAATCCTTAATGTCATTCCAGCACAGGACAGAGATGTTCCAGCAATGTTAGACACTGATTCAAACGAGAAATTGTACTTTTTCTGGTAAATATTCATGGGCCTAATACAGATGTATTATTGTAAGGCTTCTGTGGCAGTATAGCCCTTAGCCAGCAGGTGGCAGTACCACATAGTATAAAAGTGCCCCTCCCTCTCCCTGTTTGCCCTCTCTCCCACACTTTCGCTTCCTGTTTGCAGGGCGTGGCCACAGGTTGTCTTCTACTGGGCCAGGTATATTGTTTTCATTGTGCCTCTCAAAATGTATCAAGTTTAGTCGACACTGATGTAATTTTCTTTGTAGTGCTGTAGAAAGGCACAGAGCCCGTGATGCACCCTGTCAGGCTGATCCTTGGGCACTGCTAGTCCTGGGAAGCCGGGGTCCTTTGGTGTAGCTGGTTGCGTGACGTCAAGTCACAACTGGGGTCCTCCGTTGTAGCTGGCCTACAGGCTGGTCGTGCAAGCTTTCTGGCTTGTTGTGGGCTGACATCGTGTGTGTGACGCGGTATGTTAAATTGGTAATCCCAACCCCAGTAGTGAACTTTTGTAAGCTAACTATAATTTCTAACTTTTAGGCACCATCATTTTACAGCACTGGCCCAGTTTTCCTGCTGTCTTGCCTCCATGTTCAATGTTTTTAATGAGAACTCAAAACTGAAACAGTAAATTAATATATACATATATACTTTTAAACCAAATAAATGTCATATTTTCATACTGGAATGTCTCTGCCTCGTACCAATGTATGAACCTGTGTGCCTTAAGCACTTTTTTTCCTTTCCCAGCTGGTCTGGGTGGCGTTGTCTGGTTTCCTTTTCATTTGTTTGTAACAAGAAAGTGCGTCTATTACCACTCACCTTGCCACATTTGGCGTTGTCGGCAGGATCATTGAAATATAGAGGCATATGTTCCAGTTTATTTTTGTAAAATTAATATACACCTATGTTTACATTTGTGGACTGATACAGCTAAGTTTAAGTTGTGCAAAAAGTAACCGGAGTCTCTGCAGCAGCCTGTTAAGACCAGCTTTGTGTATTTTATTTTTAAGTGTATTCATTAGCATGTTTTTGTGTGATTTAGTCTTTCAATTTTGTATGCATATAATTTCTTTGTAAATTGCACTGTAGGCTTGGTCATTTGACATGGTTTATGTAGTTATACAGGTTATATCGCTAATGCTACTGCTGAATGATGCTGTCTAATTTGATTGGAAAATATGTTTGCAAAAGTATGACCTGTTTTCTGTTGTGTTAAAGGCAAGACAGCAGTGGTGAGGTGGTGGTGTGGGAGATGCAGCAACTTGGTCCCCTTGCAGTAAAGGCTGTATCTGGTGGCTTATACCCCAGCAGCAGGAGGTCGGGTTGAGATGTAGGTTTCCTCAACCGCCTAATGGCGTCAATGCAACTGTTGTAGTTTGATGGGAAGCTATGTACAGTTTTTAAGGGCCACGTTTTATCTTAAAAGTTCCAAATGTCCTACTTGCCGCTTTCAGGGCCCCTCGCTCTAGTTGACCGGCATGTCGAGTGAGGTAGAGTAGGTTTTGGTGTTTTAAATGTAGTTGTGGAGAGCCTCACAGCACCCTTCTACCTGTGTATTGTGTTTGTAGCCTTCACGGCTCCTCACTCCTACCAATAGGTTAGGTGAGGTTAATGTCAAGCTTTTTGTCTTGTATTGCATCGTCCGGCAAGTTGTTAACTGCGACCTGCGTCAATGCTCATCTCGTAACTTTGGGGACTTCTGGGATGGGCTACTGTTACTTTCAGGGGGGTAGCTTCACTATGCCCAGATAATGTCCAGGTACTAAGTGTCACGTTCTTATGCAAGCAGCCATTGCAATGTAAGATGCAGGCTGGGTTATGTTGCCGTCCAGGCCCCTCATCATAGTGAGCGTGTAGATGAGGCCAAAGCAGCTGTAGCAGCTGACTTTTTAAAATGCGTTTTGTCCATTGTGCTTTGATCAGTCCTTTCAAAATTTCTGGCTGCGTCACAAGTTTGGTCACTGGTCCCATGGTGTCCGGTTTTTTTTAACTTAGGGGGGAAAAAGCCTCGCAGCCCCTCCCTGTTACCTGTGATGTATGTATGTAGCGCGCTACTGTGTAAATGGGCTGTGTGTCAATCGTCGGGAC
The DNA here is from genome assembly GCA_007210695.1 of Neogobius melanostomus. Classification (NCBI taxonomy): domain Eukaryota; kingdom Metazoa; phylum Chordata; class Actinopteri; order Gobiiformes; family Gobiidae; genus Neogobius; species Neogobius melanostomus. Next base: position 960,405 of record VHKM01000073.1, on the reverse strand, counting down.
GTCGATTCAGTTTGGGGGGGAATAATGTGGCAGTATAGCCCTTAGCCAGCAGGTGGCAGTACCACATAGTATAAAAGTGCCCTCCCTCTCCCTGTTTGCCCTCTCTCCCTGTTTGGCAGGGCGTGGCCACAGGTTGTCTTCTACTGGGCCAGGTATATTGTTTTCATTGTGCCTCTCAAAATGTATCAAGTTTAGTCGACACTGATGTAATTTTCTTTGTAGTGCTGTAGAAAGGCACAGAGCCCGTGATGCACCCTGTCAGGCTGATCCTTGGGCACTGCTAGTCCTGGGAAGCCGGGGTCCTTTGGTGTAGCTGGTTGCGTGACGTCAAGTCACAACTGGGGTCCTCCGCTGTAGCTGGCCTACAGGCTGGTCGTGCAAGCTTTCTGGCTTGTTGTGGGCTGACATCGTGTGTGTGACGCGGTATGTTAAATTGGTAATCCCAACCCCAGTAGTGAACTTTTGTAAGCTAACTATAATTTCTAACTTTTAGGCACCATCATTTTACAGCACTGGCCCAGTTTTCCTGCTGTCTTGCCTCCATGTTCAATGTTTTTAATGAGAACTCAAAACTGAAACAGTAAATTAATATATACATATATACTTTTAAACCAAATAAATGTCATATTTTCATACTGGAATGTCTCTGCCTCGTACCAATGTATGAACCTGTGTGCCTTAAGCATTTTTTCCTTTCCCAGCTGGTCTGGGTGGCGTTGTCTGGTTTCCTTTTCATTTGTTTGTAACAAGAAAGTGCGTCTATTACCACTCACCTTGCCACACTTCCTTGGCTGGATTATTTGAGTGACTTTGTGCAGTACTTTCATTAGAAATATGTTTGAGCCGATAGGTTTTCAAGGCAGTTTAGAATGAAAGGGGATGAAGAGTGGGGAGTAACATTCAGCAAAATTGTCAGTCTGGTGTTTAACTAACGACACTTAAACCAGTTAAGTATACAGGTGCTCGTCATATAATTAGAATATCATAAAAAGTGCATTCACTGAAACTAATATATGATATTGTTCTTCACAGCTAGAAGGTCCCGGGTTTGATCCCCAACCGGAGCGGAGTCTTTCTGTGTGGAGTTTGTATGTTCGCCCCATGTCTGCGTAGGTTCCCTCTGGGTACTCTAGTTTCCCCTACCACTAAAAACATGTACAACAGACAAGAATGAATGAAACTGTGAGTGGTTGGTGGTTGTCGGAGGGAGATTGGCACCCTTGCTTCTGCCAGTGTACCCCAAATGGGCGACTGCGGCTACAATATTAAGTTACCACCACAGAGTATGGTGTGAATGAATAACGACTACAGCGTGGTGCTTTATTATTATTATTAAACCACACCTGAGTGTAATCCTGAGATGATCCTGTACATATGTTTCTACACAAGTCCAAGACAAATTTCCCCATGGGAACAACATCTTCTCAATGTACCAAAACTAAGCATAGAAAGCAATAAATACATGAACACTCATCTTATTACATGTACAAATATGTTCAGATGGACATGAGCATGTAGGCACTGTGGTGGCAAGGTGGCCGAGTGGTTAGCACTTCCTGGCCTTCCTGCCTCACAGAAAGGTCCCGTGTTTGATCCCTTGATTCTCACGATGAGCCAAGCTCAAGATCTGGAGGGACTCTTGTTCCTACAGTTAATGTTGCCCCAGAGACATAGAAGGATAGATCAAATGTCAATGGACAAATGTTCCTACATGGATACAAAGTGTACCTTAGCCTTACACTCAAAGGAAGATTAAGTATGCTATCGTAGTATGTTTTCACTGCATTATATGTGCAAAAAAATAAAACAAATTTATAAAACCAGCATTTAGGGCCTGATGTATATAACCGTCCATCCCTGTTGAAGCCGCTTCAAACAGGCTCAATCAGAGTGGCTGAACAACATGCTTATATTAGTTTAATTATTTCATATGGAAACTTTAACATGTCTTGCCCTGAGGTGGAAGTGCCCTGTTGTATACTTTGTTTACCGCTACCACAGATTTAGAGCACCATCTGTCCACTACAAAACAACAAATGCAATGTGTCTTACTCTAACAAAGGTGGATTAAGTCTGCCACTTGTCATCGTCACAGCAAATAAAGCTGTGGCTCAGTGCCACATAAAAGGTTTGTTTAAAAATAAACAGGTTTTTTTTTTTTAGAAGAGCAACACAAAAGGTGAATCAATGGAAAGCCCCGCGAGCAGCCCTTATGACGCATATTTTATTTTTACTATAAAGGTATGCTCATGAGGTGATGGCTTGTTACCTGTAGTTATCGAAAACAAACAACCCAGTAAACATTTTTACTTTGGATAAAGGTGCTATAACAATGTAAAGTTTTGAAATTGTGTTCAAATGTTCGTCCTGAGCCGCTGTGACTGAGCGCACCACCACTGTGGGTCAACCTGACCCGCATGTTTTTGGAGGTTGGGGAAACCGGAGTACTGCCTTCAGTGCTCCTCTGAAACAGTGCACCGCCTCCCAGGTTTGTACCTGTTTCAGAGCGTGGTGTCCTGCACTGGTCAGCTCCCTCCAATCCACAACAGTCTTTCACCATCTTCTGTTATATTCTCCAATGAACGTCCATTAGTCAGAACAATAGTAGGGATAGAAGGCTTTCAAGGAGGTATCCGGGCGAGACTCACTGATTAGCTGTGAGTCTCGCCCAGATACCTCCTCGTTTGTCCGTTCCATGTTTGCTGTGGGGGGCTCTTGGTGCCTCTTCAGTGCCTCAGAAGACATTTGCAGGTCTCAAATGTCTTTAGCTCATAAGATAGCTGTCTGTTTACTTTTAAAAAGCTGCTTTCTTCAGGACCATTATGGACTCATTGCAGTAAAAAAAAAAAAAAAAAAAAAATCCACCAAACCCCACAAAAACATGGTAAAGACGTACAAAAGCATCCAAAAGCAAGAGAGAGGGAGGTTGCTTCTTGTTTACGCATCGCCATGACACCCATAAGAATAATTATTTATTATATAATCCAAAATATTACTCAAAGAAAAAACAGAAAGGACAGGATGCAAGTTTGTAAAGGGCACTATGCTGTTTCCGGGGAGCAGAACACTGTCTCTTTAGCCAGTAATGGCTGTGGGCTGTGTTCGGTGCACAGGTCTCAGGAGCCTTGTACTACAGCAGCTCTCCTTCAGAGCCCATTCTTTCTTCGATCATGCATGAAGCAGGCCTAACCTTGTGGTGAAAGCACTGGGAAAAGTAGGCTAGCTCTCTGGCTACTACCTCAGCAGTCAGCCATGGCACACATACACACACCCTTTCCAGGACGGCATAGCTTGCACTTGAGGAGGGTATTAAATATTCAGCTTGCTTTGCCTGTTGGCCTGTGGGGAATTCAGGTTTTGGACATAATTACAGAACGCGAGAGGATATTGTTATGGACAGCTGGGTGGGTATTTACTGAACATGAGCTGCTGCTGCTGCTGTGAAATCACATTTGCGGCCATGTTTTATGCAAATGGGAAATGGGTTGGACGCCCCCATGACCCCAGCGCTCATCATTAGAAGCTAATGAAGGAGCATAATATAAGGGAGGGTCCTTTTTAGCAAAAAAGTACTGAAGCTAATGGTCTTTCTGCATAATTATTAAAATTTACCCCAAATCACCTTGTACTACCTTTGGTTACACACAGCTTGGTTAGAAGTTGTTGTTTTTTACTCTAGAAGAGAGTTGTGTTCAATATGGAAGACAGCTGGCTCATTTTAAAATTGTAGTTTACATGATGGACACGTCTTCATATTTACTCAGACAAGCAAACACCTCAAATAGAGAACACACAAGCTTTGTATGTTCTCTAATTGAGTCAAAAACATGCAGTTTTGACTGGAGTTTAAACTGCATGTTGAATGACATTGTGAATGTCACAAACAGATCTGGATAATGTGCGTCAAAGTTGTTCATGAGGTAAACAACCTTAGTGAGGCAAAGTCCAGAATTAGCAACAAGCTACTCATCAACAAAGTTTTGGTCAGTCAGTGATGTCCACAGGCAAAAGAAAAAGCTTGAATAGGCATACTGCACAATTGTGAAAAGCATTTTCTGTGTCAAATTGAGTCCTATTGTGACACAAGTTCTGCTCAGTTGCATGTTCATTATAAGTTCGTCGTTAGATCTCTAATAAAAAACCCAAAGGCTCAAGAGAACATTGTACCATAGTAAAGTGAATATAAACTTGGCCAAACTAAGAAAGTACACTCAACATGCATGGCTGATTCCACATAGTCCGAGTACAAAGTGACAAATGACGAAGTTGCCCGTACAACACTGCAGGACCTCAGTAACGTCTCTGACCATATACAAGACTATATAAGAGTTTATTCTTTACACTGAGAGCTCACATCCTCATACCCTGAACTGGGCCTGACCCTGCTTGGCGTGCAGCGCTACTGCGAAGGGAAGAGAGGTGTTAGTGGAGTGAAATAGAAGTGTGGCGGGGATATACATCACATCACGCCTTGCTAGTTTTCACACGCGCTCACACGAGAGACAATGCACATCCAAGATTTCACTTTTCACACTGTCTTTTGTCTCCAGCATGATTCATTAGCAACGCACACAAGCGGCTAGTCTGTCAAGCAAGATTAGCCCTGATCTATTGCATTTCTACCAGTCAGGCCATTTTAGATCACAGTGTCCAGCGCATCTCCAAGCTGCGCACGCTTATCAAAATGCTAACACTTTATACAACTTTTTTCAAACCTGTCTAGACAATAGCAATTATCTCACACGCGCAACACTTTTTTATCCCGGAGACGACAGCTGTTTGATTCTCTGGAGTGTGATTAGGAAGTTCCTTAACATCAGGTCATTTTTGAAAGTTTCCATCCATCACTTGTGTCTCCCGGGTGTCCAAACATAGAAATATGCTATTTTAGAGCTAAACATTATTGCATGCTCTATAAATTCACTCGCACAGGTTGAACTTGTAACCTCCTGAAGGTGAAATGCCCCAAATACCAACATTGTAACAGCATTAGCCTCCTCAAAGGTCAAGGTAGATGCACAAGCAAGTCACCTGTCTGTTTTAATTAGAGCTTATGGCTGCTGATTGGTGCGAATGGGTAATCCTGTTGTGCGATTGGCCCGGGCACTCCCTCCATGCACTGACCTTGTGTTGGATTTCACACCGACTGGGACAGGAATAATAGGTGTGTTACGGATCCCCTGCCTCCTTAATCTGCAGTGCAATGGCCCAGACTCCATTGTGCTCATGAGATTATATCATTAGTGGCTGGATCAAGTGGTCTCAGTGGGGCTTACCTGTGTGCCGTGTATTGTACAAGATGTCATACATTGTAGTTTCCTCTCAGTGCGGGATATAGGGGGATTTGTTGGTGATGACAGGGGCACGCGTAAGTGGCTGGAGGGTTGCATCAAAACAGCACTGACTAGTAACGTGGTTCTCAAAGGTTTCACACTAAGTACCTCCTCGTAAAATCTTTGACCTTCCGAGTAATACCAGGGCTAGATGAAGATCAAATCAGGACTATAGCGGGTTTGGAAAAAGGGTCTAAAATTAACCAAACTTGGACTAAATTATGTTTAAACCAGAAAATCACCTTTAACTCAATTGCATTACTAAAGCATCAGTTCAATTCTTTCTGATTAGAAATAATGTCTAAAATTGTAGATGACCCAGTACTGCCTGAAGAAGCCCAAGTCCCATCAGTGGTGCACGTACTGCAGTTTGGAACAACCGGATTTCATGCCCTAACTTCAGGAGTTGAAAATAATATAATAAGCCAAACACTTCAGTGTTAGATTCATTATTTTGGCTGGTAACACTTTTACTATGTTTTTCAGGCCAAAGCCCCACATACTAACCATGAGTTGGACTGAGGACCCCCAAGTTTCATTTAGTTTATTCAGATGTTTCTCCAGTTGTGTTTTTGTTTCATAGTAGGAAAAAAAGAGAAATTAGAAATACAAGACAATATTGCGGTTTCAAAGAGCTGGGCTACTGTATATATTGTGTCACAGCGCTGAGCCTTGGCTATAGAAGGATTTGTGGGGGATGACACAGTGGAGAGCAGGGGTGGCAGGGGAGCGTTAAAAATGTATCAATACGATGTACCACTCTCCCAGTCTCTGCTCCGCTGTCTCACTGAAGTGCATCACACACAAGCCCCTGAGATCATGTTAGCTCTGCAGCTTTTCAGAATCTGACGTGCCATTTCATAAATATCTTTGGTACAATGTAGTTATGAAGGTAAAATGGGCCACTGAGGAAATTATCAGAAAATGTTATCAGTGTTATTTGAGTCCTTTGAGGAGCGTAATTGAAAGTTCAAAAAAGTGCTTGCCCCACAGTGACATTCTGTTTCCAAAAGGGAACCACTCTCTACAAGCACTCTTTCACTTTTTAGTTGCGAACTTTAGCCGTCTATGGCTAAAATGTATTCCACCACACTTAGGTTAATGTAGCAATAGGCACATAGCTGATGTAGCGGTATAATAATGTCAACGGTCCTTTCACCTACAAATGAGCAGGAAGTGACAAACATTGTGCGGATGTGTAAAAGTAAGTTCGCCACTGACTGTCATGATATCAACATGACATTGGTTAAAAAAGTTATACTGAATATTGTAAAACCCCTAACTTTTATCTGTAACTTGTCATTCCAGAGTGACTGCTTTCCAAGTAAAATGAAAATCGCTAAAGTAATTCCGCTCTTCAAAAATGAAAACAAACACGCTTTTACAAACTACAGACCAATCTCTCTTTAGGTTTTGGATATTTTTCATTGCCGAGAGCTCAAAACACTCGTAAACGTTTCTGTGTGTCTGTATGCGGAGTGAAGCTCTGGAACAAACTGGACTTACAACACAAGCAATGCCAAACTGTCCATCGATTCAAACTGTTATAAAAACATTGGGTCTGGTCAAAATATAGAGATGAGGGTCTTTAATTTAAATTGCTGTTGTCTCATAGTGTTAACAAGTGCTCAATGTTTCCTTACCATCCTTGGTATAATTTGTCTTTTACCATTATTGGTATATTGTCCATTACCATTGTTGGTATTGTTCATTCTCCTTACATTGTTGGTATACATTTTGGTATATTGTGATCCAAATGAATAAGATAAAAATGATCTGACGAAGGCTAAGGCCGAAACGTTAAATAAATACTAGATCTTTTGGACATCTATTCGAGTGTGCTGTGTATTTTCCAATACATTTAATTTCTGCTCCAGCACATGCACCTCATGAGAAGAACTTGGTGTGCGTTTTTGTTTTTCTAGTTTCATAATTTGTCTTTTACCATTATTGGTATATTGTCCATTACCATTGTTGGTATTGTTCATTCTCCTTACATTGTTGGTATACATTTTGTTACAATGTAATAATAATTGTTACCTGTGGTAATGCCACTATGATGTAACATTTGTATAATAATCCGTGAACAAAGTAACAGTGAAGCTTGAATGTATTAAGCTCTGAATGGGGAACTGGGGGTGGGATTACATAAGTTATCTTCTTCCCACTCCCTTTCAGGTAGAAATGGATCATCTTGTTTACATACTGTATATTCTTTCTTTTTTTGCCCATTGCCTGAAATAAATAAATGAAATTAATGAATGAAATGAACGGTCTGTCTGTTGATGCAAAATGTTAACTTATTGCTCAGAAATACTATATTATTGTAACTTCTCCCTAGGAATTTTTTTTTTAATTTTTGCTATTTTGGCCAACAAGCCTTTAGTCAAGCAAGGTCAGTAAGTGTACATTCTCGCCTGCATTGGAGCCTTTTCATCTCATGTCTTTCAGTCAAGGACACCATCATTAAAACTGGAGCTCCCATTATCAGACGTTTTGATCTTGGTTCCAAAAGGCTGGTGCAATTAGGAGGAATATAGATAGTTTGTCATTTTTATCATACGTTAAATTGTAAAATAGATAGTTCCACACTAAAACTTGTAACGCCTTGTGTTTTTCAGATCCTGGCTATTATCTCCATCCTCTTCATCGTGCTGTCCACCATTGCCTTGTCTCTGAACACCCTCCCAGACCTCCAGGATACAGACGAGTTTGGCCAGCCCACAGACAACCCCCAGCTGGCCCATGTGGAGGCTGTGTGCATCGCCTGGTTCACCATGGAGTACCTCCTTCGCTTCCTCTCCTCCCCCAGTAAATGGAAGTTCTTCAAGGGGCCACTAAACATCATTGACCTCTTAGCCATCCTTCCATATTATGTCACTATATTTTTAACGGAGTCCAACAAGAGCGTGCTGCAGTTTCAAAATGTGCGGCGCGTCGTGCAGATTTTCAGGATCATGCGGATCTTGCGAATCCTCAAGTTAGCCCGTCACTCAACTGGCCTACAATCTTTAGGTTTTACACTCAGAAGGAGCTACAATGAACTTGGGCTGCTCATCCTTTTCCTCGCCATGGGCATTATGATCTTCTCTAGTCTGGTGTTTTTTGCCGAAAAAGATGAAGAGGACACCAAATTTAAAAGCATACCAGCTTCATTCTGGTGGGCCACTATAACAATGACGACAGTAGGCTATGGGGATATCTACCCAAAAACTTTACTTGGGAAGATTGTTGGAGGGTTGTGCTGTATTGCTGGAGTTTTGGTGATTGCCTTACCAATCCCCATCATAGTGAATAACTTCTCTGAGTTTTACAAGGAACAGAAGCGGCAAGAGAAAGCCATTAAGAGAAGAGAGGCCTTGGAGAGGGCAAAGCGAAATGGTAGCATCGTCTCAATGAACATCAAAGATTCGTTTGGTCGTGGTGTGGAGCTCTTGGACGTAATGGTAGACGATGTGACAGAAAATACAAAGGGACCGCCACTTGACAACCACATATTTCCCAGTACTCAAGTTAAAGATCAATCCAATTTGCAATCCAACAACAGCAGCCCCACCAAGAACCTGGACTCGACGTACCAATTGGAAGTTAAGAGGCTCAGCAGTCCGCAACATTTGAGCGCGCAAAAACTGGAGGATATTTACAACAAGATGTCCCAGTCAGATGTGCAGGAAAACACTAGTAAAGACAAGGGCACTGGGTCAAAATCGGTGCGGCAAAAGGCGGTTCTGGAGATGGGAGTGATACCAACAGCAACTATGTGCAGTACCATTGACCCAGTAACCGATATGAAAAGCATTTCCAGCATTGACAGTTTCATGAGCTGCGCCACAGACTTCCCTGAGAGCTCACGGTTTTCCCAAAGTCCCATCGGCAGTATCCACCAGGGCCGAGTGAGCACCAATCCCAGCCTGGAGACCACTTTGGAGGCGGATCCGGAGGGGTCCCAGGGCTCCCTAACCCCTCGGTCCACACAAAGCGCCAAGCAAAGTCCCTATCAAGACCAATGCATCAACCACCCACACAAAACCCACAGGATAAGAGTGAACTATAGATGCGGAGAGGAGTCGGGGGCAGACGGTTCTTCGGTGCAAAGCCCGGAAGTGTCTCTCTACACCACCGCAAGCAGCAGGACACCCAACAAAAGCCCAGAATACATCCGCCCGAACATCTTCACATTCCACGATTCGTCAATCAGCAAATTCATTGACGCAGATACGGATGAGGAGGAGCACCTTCACGACGCAAGTGCTAACCCCTCGCAAAGACTCCTAGACAACGGCAGCCCAAAGTTCGGACGACGTTCCAATCACACTCAGAGAAGGTTAGGACACAGCACACCTGGAAGAGACAGCCAGGAGAACCACGTGGCTCAGGAATTACAGCCGCATCAGGGAGACAGCTCCAATGCATAAAGACACCATGTACAAGAATGGCAAAGCATAGTGAGATATGCCACAAACGAACTCAAAAACAATGGATAAGACGATAGTACATAAAATACCCTTTATACCGCTTCTTTGTCGGTCAGTAGACTCAAAGCAAGACCTATTTTTGGGATTTTCTTTACTGTTAGTAGCAACGTTTCAGGTAGCAAAACTCAATGGGCATTTTTAAATATTGCAATCTAGGATGTGAAAAATTACTTTGTTTTGGGACTGCTTATTTTGAAAGTGAGATATTATTTTTGCTTCCATACAACTGGCCTTAGTTCATTTGTCAATATGTGTTGTGTGATTGTAAGAGGAAAAATTAACATTGACAGTTTTTTTTATGTCAAACTATAAAATGTTGGTCTGTTGTCTTAATTTTTTTTTTTTCATCCAATGGCAGTGTTTGAGGTTGATTCTGTGACTGTACGTTGTAGTCCCATACACATCTTAACCTCATCATTATTTTACCATACAAGGACTGAATTCATTTACTGTTGTCTCCGCTTGTTTTCTGGGGTCACTCCAAGTTAAAATCACACTGCGTTATTTATATTGTAGCAATGGGTATCAATATCTCAAATTCACTGCATAAGAATGAAAATATATATTTTTAAGACTTTTCGTAAAGGATGGACAAGAAACATTGTGCAAAGATGTCATAGTTTTGCACTCTTCAGATGTACAGCATTTTATGGTGAAAGTTGACATTGTAACGACTTGGTTTGTAGTCTTTGCTATTGTCCATCACAAATGTCTCTTGGTCCTTTGTGTGACATGAAGAACCAAAGAACTGTTCAGTCTTATGCGTTTTACTGTAATCATAGATGTGCAGCTGTATACGCAACAATTGTTAGCATTCCTTCTCTTTTTGCAAGAGGCTCGGACATTCGATGGAGCAAACTTGTATAACGGCTTTGAAAACTGCACACTTCAGTCCAAAGTCAGGTCTGTGCTGCAAGCTGGTTTGTGACGTCAAAATGAGCAGAAGAGGAAACACAGCACTTTATTTTATTTTCTCTCCCACTCAAACCAAATACAATTCTCACATCCAAATCCATCTGCCGCTGCCTGCCATTCCATTCTTTGCCACTTTGATGGATAGTAGTTATGATCATGTAAAAGCATGTTTTTTTCCCCACATATTGAATGCATGCTCCACTGCTTGTTTTTACATGTTATTTGCTCAAAATGCTTTTATTGTTGTGTTATAGTAGATAATCACTAAACAATGACAAATTAAAGGGGATGAACAAGAAATACGAGAAATATCCAAAAAGAAAATTCAATTGCTTTATTCTGCAAAGTTGGGTTTTTACCAATTGGTAAAATTATTTTTAGGAGTACTATTTCTTTGGTCGAGACCATGATTATTATTCAACTCATGCAGGTAAACAAGTCACACTGGACTGTAGCCACTGATTCATTTGCATCTGTTGTCTTGCATTTGTACACACACACACTCTCATTTATATACAGTACATATGAGATTGGAGGCAAGATGGGTGGAAGTGTCTTTGGCCAAGAACACAACAGCATCAACTGATCGGATCCTAGCTCCGGTCCGTCGGTGAAAACAATGCCACTGAGCCACTCCCATCCTGGAACTAAAATAACTAAATAGAAGTCATACGACAAGAGCACATCCTGTTTCTTTCCTTTAGTTTGTCACTTTCTGTGCCTTTGCTTTGATTATGTCACTATTAAATTCCCTAAACTGTATGACGGAACAAACCGCATTTATGTAGATTTGCAGGACACGCCTAAATGTTTATCAACCACTTATCTTCTGGATGTAAAAAAAGAGGACATACTGTAGTTGAAATTGTGATTACAAGTGAAGGTTGCCATTAAGGTAACATTAACTCCTCTGCAGAAAGAAGAATATACTGCCCCTATGGTGTCTTAAAACAGCTCATCCTGTGGTTTAGACCCCTTTTTTTTTTTCAAATCTAAAATGTCATGTTCCTGGGTATGTTTTAATGTGCACTAGGAACTGAATCTATATTCAGAAAACTCAGTTAGGTGATCTTTTATTTTAGATAATTGTGCAAAACAAACAGGTGAGAGCCCTGTTAGCTGATGATCCCATAGTGATGGTTCAACACTGGATCATTTATATTTGATAAAAGTTATAAGCCCAGGACTAAAATTACTTTATTGTTTAGGTGTATGTGAGAGGCCCAGAGAAACTGCAAACCTCCATCAAGGCTTTGCACGTTTCTTACAGTGCCCAGACTTTGACTTGAACTGAATTGATGGCTGGAAGTTTTAAATAGCCATTTCTGAATTTTATTTGGATTATGCGAGTTTGTCTCTTTTCGAACACATCTCGTGCAACAAAACAGTTCAGACATTATGAAAAGTGCTCAGTTACTTGAAGTGCAATCTTGCTAAAATACAATCTACTCATTGTGGAAAAATAACACATTACAGATGAACAGCTGAAACACTACTAGAACTGTATTTCCATCCACCTGAAAGGTGCGGTTTCTGTGTGACACTAGCCATATAGCAACAAAGCTGGGAGACTGAAATGTGAATTGAATAGCAACGAGACAAGCAAAGCCCAGCCATTTGAACACACCTAATAGAGCCGATGGCTGTAATGCTTGGCTGTATTTCAGGAATGCCTCCATTTACTTTGAAGCAAGCAGATGCCGTACATGTCAGTAAAAATGCATCTTTTTAACTTGCCATTATTAAAGCTGAAGTTGCTGTATGTATGACTGAGTTTGAGCCAGTAAGAAAGGAGTTGTTTCCCCACAGATTTATGCCCATATTGAACATGTCACAACTGTATTATTGCCATTCTGTGGAACATTCCAGGTTAAGTCAAACAAATATGCACTAAATGCTCAGATAACAACGCAATGTCCGCCTCCCAACAAAGTAGGGAGTACTTTTAGAGGGAGGCAGGGCTGCTCGCAGTAAAAATGCATGCTTTGTAGGTAGCCTATATTTACCAATAAAAAACATCAGTGGCTAAATAAACACTTCTATTTATTGGCTGAAATGTTTGACTTTGAGTGTAGCCTATTCCACTGCACTTTATGAACACACATCTGTCCTGACATTTCCAAAAGCACAACTGCAATGTTCAACTGCCCACCATGGTTTTAAGCCAAAACAATAATCAAGTCCTGTTGGTCTGTGTACTGCCCTCAAGCCTGGGATGTGCGTTTTGTACAGTTTCATACTTGACTTTGTAGCAGATGAGCTTGTGATTTTCTGTTGTATAACATATGTAGCAGTAAAACAACTGAACTTGTACATAATCTCTGGAAATAATCTTTAGATATGTAATTTTGAAGAACTTTTCTCCCTTTATCGAGCAATGCTTAATAAAATTGGTTGGTGACCCGAGCCCCTATTCATTATGACACTGTCTTACACATGTACTGCATGGCTGTATAAATATAGGCTACTTAAGACCCAAAAGCAAGAAAAACTTTGTGTGCTCTTGAGACAGGAATCATTAAGAGCCGACCGTAGGGAGCCTGTTTTATTGACCGTAATATGGAACAGATAAAGCCAACAATGTTTATAATGGAGGAAAATTTCAATAATTCAGGCAGGTTTAATACTGAGCCAAATATCAGTCAAAAACATGTTACTGTATAGCCTATATTCTTATTAGACTGATCACTTGCATTTTACATGTTGCAAAGAGCCAGTTAAATACATTTGTGGTTTCTACTTGCCCTGCAACAAGATTTGTTGTCCTATGGTGACTGTTAGTTTAACAGCGCCCTCGTGTGTTCAATGATAAAACTCCATGTGATGTAACCCCGGTCTGGACATTTACGTCAGAAAGGTTACTTTAGGAATGTTTCTGTTTGAAAATGAGAAAATAATGAACATGATGTAGGGCAGGCAGTTTGAGCTTGTGCGCAAGCAGTTTATCTCTAAGGCACTTCAATGTTTACCGGGACCCCCGACCTAAATGACCAACCAAGCAACAGTAACCAGTCACGGGTGCACAGTAACTATTTGGGGGGGGGGAGGGACAAAAAAAAATCCCACTAAAAACGTAAACGTGGCAGAAAAAATATATTTGGCACTTTCTGTGACACGAACAACACCGAAAAGTAAATCCAAAAGAAAGGACTTGCCTTGGCCAAGTACTAGCCTATGCTTAAGTCTTCATCCTCAATGCACGTGTAAAATATAAGACTGTCAGCTCTTGAGTTAGCCTATGTATTTATTAATCGCTCACGGTGTCACTCAGTTGTAAAGGAGTACATGTGCTGTGTATTAGCGTGTCTCCTCAGTCATCACACAAAAACCCCCTTTGTCCGCAGCCGCAGTCATAATCCTTCACTCTCGGATTATATAAAATGTCCATCTAGTCTGATTTCTCGCTGGGACAATCCGCGCGCTGTTGCTCTCTGTGGTCACAGCATGCAGGGCATTGAGGGAGCAGGATGTTTTTCATAGCGGACCTGCTGCTGATGCTGATCCAACTGACGGGCTCCATCCTCTCGGCGGTGCTCAACACAGTGTTTCGGCCCAGGCTCAAGTGCATAGACGGTGAGCTGTGCCTTATCACCGGGGCTGGCGGCGCACTGGGCCGGCTCTTCGCTCTGGAGTTTGCCAAAGAAGGGGCGCGCCTCGTACTGTGGGACTGCAACACCGGTGCCAATGAGGACACGGGTGCACTGGCCCGCGAGCTGGGCGCACAGGTCCACACATACACCGTGGACCTGGCTCAACGCCCGAGCATCTACGACACTGCGGACAGAGTGAGGCGAGAGGTGGGGCACGTATCTATCCTGGTGAACAACGCGGGTGTGGTGGCCGGGCGGAGGCTGCTGGACTGTCCAGACGAACTTTTAGAGCGGACACTGTTGGTGAACTGCCATGCACTCTTCTGGGTAAGCATCCGTCTGCCTGATACACATCTATTATGCAACATGTGTTGTGATTGTGCGCTCATGTGCGAGGGCTCAGAGGCTTGTGACTTTTGACTTTGGTTATGTGAGGTGGATCAGAGGTGGTCTGGAGCTCAACAACACGTGCCTGGTTTTAATCCTCTTAACTGTGAATCATATACAGTGGGGATACATCACATGAGTATTTAAACTTCATTTTTCTTTTAATTTCCAGATGACAAAGGCCTTTCTGCCTCAGATGAAGTCCATGAACCATGGGCACATTGTAACTGTGGCCAGTGCTCTGGGCTTGTTCAGCACAGCCTGTGTAGAGGTAAAGGCTTTTGGATACATATTAAATCGTATTTGCCACTGACTGTTCATGCATGTTTTCAGGATTACTGTGCCAGTAAGTTTGGAGCTGTGGGCTTTCACGAGTCCCTGACTCACGAGCTGCAAGCTGAAAAGATGGATGGGATTAAAACAACTTTAGTTTGTCCATATATTGTGGACACTGGGATGTTTGCCGGCTGTGAAATTAGGTGAGCAAATTGTAAACAATAGGATATAATAGATGTTTACAATCTAATTTTCTCATTTCATCATTTTTCAGGCAGGAGTTACGGAGTCTAATCCCCCCTCTAGAGCCTCTCTACACAGTCCAACAGTCAATGCAAGCCATCCTGTCAGAGCAGCAAATGATCTGCATCCCCCGCATTATGTATATCCCCTTCCTCACAAGAGCGTGAGTAACAACATACTATAATTTAATGCTGCGCTCTACTTTAGTGAAAATAATATTTTCTTTGTGTTGTAGGTTACTGCCTTGGGAGGCCAATGTTGCCACTTATCGTTTTATGGGAGGAGACAAATGTATGCTGCCTTTCATCAAAAACACTGAACAGAAGATGTCCAATGGTCTTATCACCCACAAATGATTGTTCCATAAATGGACACCAAAGGAACACCCCTGGAATATGTCTTGTAATTTGCTTTTCTAAAATATAGAAATGGGCACGTTTTGTTTATTGTAAAATTATCCTTAAATACCAAACCAATTTTGTAAAGGTAATAAAAGAACTTGCAGAGGTACTACATCTAAACAAGTGCCTCTTTATTCACAGGAAACGGTGACTACAGGTAACATGCACAAGAAAATATGAAGCATTATGTTTGAGCCACAGACCAGTCCTAAACCGTAAAAAATAATTCAAACATAGAAAAAGCGCTATTTTAATCACTCCATTGTTTTCAGATGTTAAATGCTCAATACTGTTCACTATAAGAGCAAATTGAAACCCTTGATAAAGCAGTCTTTTAGTCAGTATGTACCACACCAAAACGGGACCATCTCACAGGGTATTTGAGACAACTACAGGTCTGGTCTTCCCTTACTCTTTTTTCCAGAGACATGTGAAATGATCTGGAGAATAAACCACTGATATCAAAGCAAACCTGTAAAAACCTGGCCTCTCTGAATTGTCCTGCAGTTGCATTTGTCCTTCTAAGTTGACGCCCTTTCATCTTCAAACCAACTGTACAGTGGCTGCCTGCAAGTATCCCTGTAAGTACTGGAGGGCCTCCGCATTCAGGCTGGTACTGATCATCGATGGCACCTGCACAATATAAAAAAAAAAAACATTGTTATCCTTTTCATGCATAATACTCTTTCAGGTAGATTTCACAAAGATTTCAATTTTTGTGATAAATATTATATGAATTATAAAAACTATCCCAAACAGTGAACTCTAGACCAATTTCATTTTCAATCTCGTACATCTTTCAACTCAAATTAATTTTAGTTATTGGCGTAAATGTATAAACTTACCCTCCCTGGACACGCAGTTGACAGTTTGTGCAGCGACTGGGCCAAATGGATTTTGGGATTGCAAACAGCGTCTCCAATCGGGTCGTGCTCCTTCTTCCCAGCGAAGGCCAGTTGTGAGAACGCCGTCTGATATCCGGGCGTGTCCTCTATGTCAATGAAGTGCTCGTCGTCAGGGATACTGTCGTCCTCTGGCAACTCAAATAAACCAATGAGAGCCTGGAGCAAAGGAGTCCTACACACATGGAGAACGTAACATTCATTCTGTGAACAAAAGGAACGGGGTATCCATAGTGGAATACTTCTTCGTTTTTACATCAAAGCTATCCCTATCATTAGCCTTTCTACGAAGAGGCCGACCGATAAGGGTTGTTCTAAGGCCGATGCCGATATTTTGGGATGTTAACTGGCCGATGCCGATATGCTCGGCCGATATTTTTGGCTATTTTTCCAAATGTCTGGTCTATAATTCTGTAAAAAAATAAAATAATAAAAACTACTTGGCCGCTCCAGCACTGGCTGATTTATTGTATTACTTTAGTAGATCCAATCATAGTTTCTGTTCCAGCTTTGATAAAAGTTGTAGTTAGAATTAGCATATCGTTACAAGCCCCGGCATTTTGCGCGGCGATCAAAAATACAATAGTGGAGTTTAAACCAACACCATGATTCTGCACTTCAAAATGACATGCAGCATGTCCATATGGGTCAGCACGGTAGCACAGCGGTTAGCCGATATTGTAAAATCCCCAAATATCGGCAGGCCGATAAATCAGTCGTGCCTCTACTTTGTACACTTATAGTTACCCTTTTAGCTGTTTTTGTGACTCCACAGACACAATGTTTATTTACAGTCTAATACATTCCACTAAACAACATGTGCAAAAATCAAAAATACAACAAACTTGTGTGTTACCAAAGTTTGGTGTAATCCGTGTCCATCATTGCAGGGCACTCAGTCAGGACTTTAGTAATGCCCACTGCACAGATTTTCTTTTCCACTGGTCCCGAAACTTTCTGCACCTCCGGGATCACGATTTTCTCCAACACCATCCCAAACATTCTGAAATAGAGCAGTTTGTTTATTGACAACAAGATTATTCAGTTATTCATTTAAATCATGCATTCATAACTACTTACTTAGGCTGTATGCTATCAAAAATCTCCTGAAGCGCAATGGCTCCATATTTGACACCATACAAGTTGACAAAGACCAAGAAACCTAAAAATATATACGTCTTATTGTATTTGCACTCGTTTTACCTGAAGTGTCACTAAACCGTGTACTGACTTTTGATGAATTTGGTGGTTTTGGAGCTTTGGAGCCTCTGGAACAGCAAAATGAAGATCTGTTTTCTGTATTGTATAAGAGCCTCCCTGGAAAAAAATAGAACAGCAGTCATTTCAGTGTACATTCAGTAATCCAGTTGTAGCAGTACCACTCCCGCTAGACTTACGTAGGCATGTGCTCTATGATGCTGTTAAGAAGGTAAAAGCCTTGGTGGTCATTGGCCTTAGAGGCGATTAGCTTTTGAAAAACTCCCAATAATCCAGGCTGAGGAAGAATAAAGAACAGTAAAAAAAAAAAAGAAAGACAACGACATGTTTCTGCAATAAATTTAACAATTTCAACAAACTTCCTAGAAGTTACTCACGATTTTGTCAGCCGCAGTGGTGGCGATAGTGGTTCCTCCTTTCTCCATATAGGCCTGAAGCAGTCGCACGAGCGGAGGGATATTCCCAGACCGCTCCCACAGCACGGGCTGCAGCAAGTGCGGGAACAGTGCCATGTATGCGTTTGGAATCGAGTTGGAGTGGATCTCGAGGAGCAGAGACATCACTTGGAACACATAGGGAAGAAACTCTGGAAAAAAAATACAAATGAAGGAAGGTTAACTTGAGTAGATGAGAACGGGAAATTAACCTTTTCCATTAGATTCATATTTTTCAATGGAAGTAAAGCATTTTATGGCCAAAAAACCCCAAGGCGGCCTACATTTTTTACAACATCGGAGTAGAACAAGGGTTATTTTGTTGACAACAAACAAGAACAAAGGCATTTCATAGGTGCCTTGGTCATCGGTTTGTTATTACTGAAAAGTACTTAAAGTAGGGCTGGGTAATATTGGAAAAAAAATAAATCGTGATTATTTTCCCCATATTGAACGATCTCGATTAGATTTTTTTCATAATAAATTAAATACATCTTGCCGATTCAAAAAACTAGATACATCTTTTATTCAACTCTTAGCTCAAACAAAAATCATCAAGTCTCATTTAACGCACAAATGTCTTCCATTGTCTCGTCCAAACTCCCAAACTAGGTACGGTTTGTGCAAAAGAAACGGCTGTAAACCTGTCGATTATACAGTGGGGGAAAAAGTATTTAGTCAGCCAACAATTGTGCAAGTTCTCCCACTTAAAAAGATGAGTCCTGTAATTTTCATCATAGGTTAACCTCAACTATGAGAAACAAAATGAGAAAAAAATCACATTGTCCGATTTTTAATAAATTAATTTGCAAATTATGGTGGAAAATAAGTATTTGGTCACCTACAAACAAGATTCATGGCTCTCACAGACCTGTAACTTCTTCTTTAAGAGGCTCCTCTGTCCTCCACTCGTTACCTGTATTAATGGCCCCTGTTTGAACTTATCAGTATAAAAGACATCTGTCCACAACCTCAAACAGTCACACTCCAAACTCCACTATGGTCAAGACCAAAGAGCTGTCCAAAGACACCAGAAACAAAATTGTAGACCTGCACCAGGCTGGGAGGACTGAATCTGCAATTGGTAAGCAGCTTGGTGTGAAGAAATCAACTGTGGAAGCAATTATTAGAAAATGAAAGACATACAAGACCACTGATCATCTCCCTCGATCTGGGGCTCCACACAAGATCTCACCCCGTGGGGTGAAAATGATCACAAGAAGGTGAGCAAAAATCCCAGAACCACACGGGGGGACCTAGTGAATGACCTGCAGAGAGCTGGGACCAAAGTAACAAAGGCTACCGTCAGTAACACACTACGCTGCCAGTGACTCAATTCCTGCAGTGCCAGACGTGTCCCCCTGCTTAAGCCAGTACATGTCCGGGCCCGTCTGAAGTTTGCTAGAGAGCATCTGGATGATCCAGAAGAGGACTGGGAGAATGTCATATGGTCAGATCAAACCAAAATGGAACGTTTTGGTAAAAACTCAACTCGTGTTTGGAGGAGAAAGAATGCAGAGTTGCATCCAAAGAACACCATACCTACTGTGAAGCATGGGGGTGGAAACATCAGGCTTTGGGGCTGTTTTTCTGCAAAGGGACCAGGACGACTGATCCGTGTACAGGAAAGAATGAATGGGGCCATGTATCGTGAGATTTTGAGTGAAAACCTCCTTCCATCAGCAAGGGCATTGTAAAAGAAACGTGTCTGGGTCTTTCAGCATGACAATGATCCCAAACACATCGCCCGGGCAACGAAGGAGTGGCTTCGTAAGAAGCATTTCAAGGTCCTGGAGTGGCCTAGCCAGTCTCCAGATCTCAACCCATAGAATATATTTCAAGGGAGTTGAAAGTCCGTGTTGCCCAGCGCCTGCCCCAAAACATCACTGCTCTAGAGGAGATCTGCATGGAGGAATGGGCCAAAATACCAGCAACAGTGTGTGAAAACCTTGTGAAGACTTACAGAAAACGTTTGACCTCTGTCATTGCCAACAAAACGTATATAACAAAGTATTGAGATGAACTTTTGTTATTGACTAAATACTTATTTTCCACCATAATTTGCAAATAAATTCATTAAAAATCAGACAGTGATTTTCCGGATTTTTTCCCCTCATTTTGTCTCTCATAGTTGAGGTATACCTATGATTAGGGTTGGGACGATGGACGATATCATCGTCCATCGTGATGGATAAGCAACATCACGATGGAGAGCCACCATCGTGATGCCACGCCCCCTTCTGTCAGAAACACGCGCTGATCTTCTGTGGGCCTTGTAAACCTACAAACTTTGCTGGGATTGCACTGTAAATTAAATTTTGAATATAGCTTGGATGTTCTCACGAAGGACGGAGAGAGAGGAGAGAAAGAGGCGCGGAAGTACGAGGCTACGAGCACATGAACCGGGCGGCGCGTGGGGCAGCTTCGTTTTTGAAGCTCCGACGCAAACTTCTAAATATTGTCCCGTTCACCAGCTGTTTCTTAAACATTACGTTAAAATTGAGCAAATGCAAATAATAAGCTCCGAATTACAGCTGTATTAGTGTGATAAGAGCCTTGTTATTGAGGAGCAGATGACGCTCTGAATAAGTCGTTCTCCTCTGAGACTTTTACGCACGGAGTTTTAATGCATTTCTGTTGCAAAATTCATGTTCCATGACTCTGTTCAGATCACGTTTAGTTTAGATACATTTATCCTGCAATCTCACATTTTTCCTAACATAAATAAAATGCAAAATGTAAATGTCTTTAAAAATGATTATAATGAGAGATGGACAATATCATCGTCCATCACGATGGTTCACTGTAAACATAGTCAACTGCCAATTAAGGGGACATCGCCCAACCCTACCTATGATTACAGGCCTCTCATCTTTTTATGTGGGAGAACTTGCACAATTGTTGGCTGACTAAATACTTTTTTCCCCACTGTAAAGTCCCATGACGATTATTGAGATTGACCAAAGTAGAGATTGCGATTTTAATTGCCCAGCCTTTAACATGGGCAATGAACAAAGTGTCAAATTTTGCATTATTTGGGAGAGGGAGGAGCTAAAGTAAAAACTACTGGGGCAAAACAAAATTCCAAATATTGTTAAAGGAACAAGACACCGTTTTTGCATACTGAGATATGTTCTTACCTGAGCTTAGACCAGATGATGCGCACCTGTCTGGTCTTTACGCGTGCGCTCAGTCACGCAAAAATATCAAAGATGTTGTTAGCGTTTAGCCTCATTTAGCCTCTCCTCCTCTCCTCTATGGGGCCAAACGGGGGTGAAGTTAGAAGCAACCAAGCTCTTCCACGTTTTCCCTATTTAAATACGGTTACATGATCCAAGTATAGTTACACAAAAAACAAACATGTCGATTTTCTAAGCGGATAAAAAGGGCTACTATATATGTAAGGCGCAATAGCACCTTAGGAGCACTTTGATGTCTGCGCAGTAAAGTGAGCTATAACTCCGCGGACTAGTTTTGGATCGTGTATCTTTTCACGTTACTGTATTGAAATTGGGAAAAGGTGGAACAGCTTGGTAGCTTCTAACTTCACCCCAGTTTGGAGCTATACCTTTACTGGGAGAAGCTAAACGATAACATTTGCATGACTGAGCGCACGCACAAAGACCAGGTACGCATCAACTCGTCTACGGTAAGAACATATCTCAGTATGTAAAAACGGTGGCCTATTCCTTTAACAGTACAAAGTTGATGCAACAGCAGTGCCATACCCTGGACATCATTCTGGAGGATCTCCGTAAAAACAGGGAAAAGTGCTTCTTCAAAGCTTCCAACAGTTGTGGGGTTGGCCTTGCAGGTGATACGGACAGAGAGACAAAGAGACTCGAAGAGATAGTGGTTGAAGTGAGGCTTGCTGGGATTCTGAAAGACGGAACAAAATTCATTAAAAAATAAAATAAAATAATCAATCTTCTGTAATTATAGAGCTTTGGGACAGCTTGACAATGTGAACCTTACCTTGCTGACTAAGAGAAGCTTATGAGTGAGCTGACCAATCAACGTGGGAATATAGGGAACAATGGCCTCTTGCAGCAGGGAGAAACTGCGCATGATGGCTTTGAAGAAGAAAAAGCATGAAGACAAAAGCAGTTTTTTTCTAATATGCACCAATAGACGTGATGTACTTACCTTTCATGATGTATTCATTTTCTGAAGACCCCGGTAAAGAAAGCGCCTTGAACAAGTTGTTGAGTAACTGTTCAGTAAAAGGTGCCATCTCAGCAGCAGATATACTAAAGACAAATACGACACGTTAAGATATCAAAAACAGAAAACATCTGTATTCATTTGTGGGGTATTTACAGCGTAGTGTTGTTGGGGCCCCTCATGGTAAACAGCCTCTCCAGGGCGTGGGCAGCATAGGTGTGTTGCACTGTGCTCTCTGCCTGGAGGTGAGCAATGAGCAGGGGAATGGCCTGGATCAGCTGCTCTTTGGGGAGCTGAGGGCATTGGCAGTAAGTAGTGAGTTGAGTTGACTTTATACTGCGCAGAGAGTTTAGAAAGTGTTCAACTCTTTCAATTATTTCCATTTACTGTATTTTCCCAGACTATGAGTTGCACTTTTTTTTTTCATAGTTTGGCTGGGGGTGCAACTTGTACTCAGGTGTGACTTATATAATCAAAATACATCATTTCCCGTGTTTGTTATTGTTACACTGACAGCCGCTAGAGGGCGCTCTGTGGTTGTGTACCAGTATCTGCTACTCCTGAATGTTTGGAGTGAGCGAGACACTTGTGAAACTTGTAATCTTACTGCAATGAAGAAAACAAAAAAAGCTAATCGCCGGCAAAAAGCTAGATGGCCACAGCTAGAGGAACGAATTTGCAAATAAGAGCTTGAACAATGTGCTGCCGGGAGAGGCTTGTCGACGGTGCAATTACGCCTCCATGCTCAGGTAGTTGCCACGGCTGGTGCGACTTATACTCTGGAGCGACTTCTAGTCTGGAAAATATGGTAAATGTGTAGAAGTCTTGACACTAAAATCCATAAGTATCACATCTGTTGGTAAAAATTCAACTCCAATTACGCCACAATACACCTGTACATCTGTAAATACACTCACGCTATTGTCCTACGTCAAATTGTTGTGGTCTTCATCACAGTTCAAATGTAATCTTCTTCGTATGCCCTTATACTTTCAAGTTTTTATAGATTATTATTTATCTGAAGTTATATGTTACACGATCGACTGAAACAAATTCCTAGTTGTGAACCTGTTCATAACCATGGCAATAAAACCCAATTCTGATTCTGATATTAAAAACAGAAATATTTGAATAAAAAATAAAATGTCATTGTGACCATGTTCCACAACTGCAAACACATCTCATAGTTTAGCTGTTTTTGATCATTCATAAGTATTGGAGGTTTGTGGTTGATTACATTCATTCCATCATAGAGAAAGAACACCTCTTTGAAAGCTTGAGTGTAGCTTCTCTTACAACAACATGAGAACATGTAGGAGGGATATGGATATTTCCTGAACCTACTGTTTGTGCATACACTGAAAGCAAGCATCATTACCTGGCTTCTGAAGATCATGACATATTTGATGGCATCTGCTTTTAACACTGGGAACTCGTTAACTACAGAAGAAAAAAACACAATTTGGTGAATACAGGTTTGGCATTTGAACTTGTCGCTCGTGTCAGTGTAAACCCTTTTTCTTACCATTAGGCGATTTTAAATCCGTGAGTATATGATTCACAAAGAACTCCGTTAGATTCACCAATTCATTAGCCTGTGTGATCCCATGCTGGTGAAAGAGGAGATTTACATTAACAGTACTTTCTGCTTGGGAAGACCCCTGAATTTCCTTTGAGATCAATAATGTACTGAATTATTTCCTCACTTCTACCTCTGAATTGGCACAAATCACAGGTAATGCCTTCTGCACCAGGCATATAGGTCAGTTCATACCTTTTGCGTTTGAGCTTTTGATGCCAGTGAAGTGACCAAGTAGATGGCAGCATCTTTGTGTTTCCAGTTTCCTCCAGGATTTTTGGCATACTCTCCGAGCATCGAGCTGACATAACCGGAGAAGATTGCTGTGACAGGTACCTCAAAAAATTTACACAATCCCCTCACCAGGTCACACGCCGCCCTTCGTCGAGTGTCAATGTCTGGATGTAATTAAAAAGATGCATCAAGAACTTCATATCATAAGACTCCATTCATTAGTTAGAAACAAATACACAACAATACCAGATCCTTCTAGGTCCCTGCGAATGTATTCTTCTGAATTATCTTCAAATGCCTCTTCATCAGCACCTGATTGAACAGTGCAAACAACTCGGCATCATCTCGTGGGGTTCAAATAAACAAATGAAGAGCAGCAAAACAATAACAAAAATAAACATACTTCTGAACTCCATGTTGGGCACTATGACCTTCTCACAGATGCTGGTGAGAGTATTCTGGTCCTCAAATAGATGTTTATAGTGTGGCCTTTCACACACCGAGGCCAAGAACTGGATGGCATTGCTCACAAGCTGCAACAAAAATAACACCTTCTAAAAACATGACCCAAAAAAACAAGTTTAATGAAAACAGCAGAAATTGAAATCTCACCAGGTCATATTTGACTTCTTGACCCGTAGAGACTAAAAGGTTCCAGATGGCAGTGACGAAGCGTGGCAGATAAGGCTGAAACTCCTCATCATATTTTTGAGCATAAAGAGCAGCATTGTCACATATTTGAGACTTGAGCAGCTCCAAAAGACCTGCCTCTTCTTCATCCTGACGGTATAACAGGCAGGAGTTAATACCACAACAATTTTAAGGAAACGGTCCTAGATAAGTTGAAATAACTTGCATCAGTTTGAAGAAGTTTATTGTCTATAGTCAGTAAAGCATGAAAATTCGTCATCCATGTCTCCATATTGTCTTCAAAAAACTCGGGAAGGTCCTGTATGTGACAAATAACAAATAAGGGTAGGCATTAAAGGAAATGAATAATGGATAACATTGTACTGTTTGTAATGCTGATCACAATGACGGAAAGACCTAGCCTTCATACAAGAACCAGTACTGACCTGGAAGTTGAGGCTGTAGAAGAGCTTACAGATCAGTGTGAGGGACGAGAAAAGGACCTTTAAGGCATTTATATCTGTAGCATGAGTCTGACACAATTCAATTGTGGCCTGGAAAGCAAGAAAGCAGCAGTGTTTAAATCAGAATATTTTGCATGCATCACTGATATGCGACATGTTGTAAACTACAAACCTTAAACAGGTTAGTCAGTGGCAGAGCAAATGTGTCCAGAACTAATTTAATCTCTGACCAAAGCTCATTAGACTTGAACTCATGACGATACCTTTAATGAAAATTAATTTAAAAAATAAAAAAAATGAAAAACAGCAATGATCTTCCAATTTGTTAAAGCCAATTCACAGGTTACTTTTACCTCTTGAAAAGGGAATGTGCAGTTCTAAGTACTCCATTTATGATGTGAAAATCTCCACTTCCAAAGCGGTTTACCATCTCTGTTAGAAGGTCAGGCCATTTTTGTGGAAAATCTTCCCGTCCAATGATGCTGATGGCATCACTTAGCTGTTACAATAAAAGCAAACCAGTTTAAAACATCACATAAATAACATGTATTATAGGATGGTTATGTTATAGATGAAAACACACCTGTTTTTGAATTTGCTCAGGGCTACTAAGCATGAGATTAACAATATTGGCCTTGATTGCGGTTCTGTCTGAATGTGAGATTTTGTTGGGCTCATCCTCGATCTATGAAAATAGGTCACAATATTTTTCACACATGTGCAACAACACTTTGTCAGACACTGAAATACAACTACATTTGAAATCTAAATGCCAATGGACAAACTGTACTGCATTACAAATACTTACAATGCGCCAATTTCTTTTGATATAATTCTTAAAAGTCACTGCAGCACAGACACGGATTACATTGTCTTGAGACTTTTCCAGTAATGTGAGCAATAACAATGGGTAGTTCTGGTTTCCCTCAACCGACTCTAGAAATTTTTCAGCTGAGAGACAAACGCAAAAGTTAGGCCTAGTTATAAAACAGATAGAAGAGGCAAGTAATTGTAATAACTTTACCAGGGCGTCTGATAGAGGGATCTGGGTCAAGAGTTTTCCTGAGAAACTCAGTTAGGGTTTGTAGATTAGCATCATTCAGTTCCATGTTTTTTGCTGAGGAAAGAGGTTGATTATGAAGTACAGTATGTGCATCAGAAGAAAACGTAAAAGATATTCTAATGCAACGTGTGGCACATGTAAACACATTTACATAAAGGACTCGGTAAGTAATGGATTTTGATAAGGCCCATGATACAGCAAACACTTCAAATCAGACCAGTGTGTATGACGTTAGCATAACAGTGGCTAATGTGGGTACAGGCTACTCTGAATGACAGTACCCGCTAGCACGCCGACTCAAACACTTCATGCCGTCTGTGTAAGCTAGCCGTTTGGTCCTGGTTGTGCTAAACTTCAGCGATCTCACATGTTTGCGCAATGTGCCTGGCTAGTGTATAGAATTATTTAAGCGCACTCTATCTTAGCAACTAACTGTTGGTTATATTTATTACGAAACTATGCCAGAAAAAGTAGATGATGCATTTTCCATTTCCAATGAGTGAGCACTGTTGAGCAGCCGGTTAGCGTTAGCCTGCTAGACTGTGCTACATACAAACCCAGCGGAGTTGAAACGTGTGCATTAAAACAAGGATACTTCTCTCTGTCATTGTAAGGCCACTGTACTGATTATGACATTTAAATGCACATGTCAAAGCAGTGGAAATTCTTACCTTTACAGATTTACAAGTTGTGGGACAGTGCCCAGCTCAGAGACGCTTTCAAATGCAAGAGGAACTGTGCGCGGTCAATGAAAGGCGCATGCGCACAAGTCATTCTAGACAACTGAATACGCCCACGTGTTCAGAGTAAGTTGTTTTTATGGCAGCTGACCATGGATATATTTAATGTTTTTATAATAAACCTACATACAAGAAGATATGATTCCAACAATCAAGTTTATTTTCTCACAATTTAATTGTAAATGTAATGAAGGCGTTGACTCAAAATGACTTTCATAACAATAATGCACTTGATGAACAGTGAAATGAAAACAATTTTAACACAGAAAACACCTTCTTTTAATACAAACATATTTAAGACAACACAAAGTTAACATTTTAACGAGCATTACGTTCTTCCTGTCTCACAGGTGAAAACCAGAGGCTCAGATAAAGGCATGCTACAGGTTGTGCATCCGGCGAATATTTAGGGTGTCCCGCAGCATAAGGTCCCGCAGCCGCCAAAGAGCATCGGTCATTGTCTTGTGGGCCCCTTTACTCTTCAGCCAATGAGATGGAAGTCTGCTTTCTTGTTCTTTTGTCAGTCGGACATCTTGTTTCTTAACTGAAATGGTGAATTAGAAAGTTTTTTCACAAGCACAATGATAAAATGTGAAAACCAAACTATTACTATTAACCTGAGAGAGTTTGGTCCCACTTGCTGACCGCTGAAGACTCAGCGGTTAGTCCCTCAATGTACTTCAGATATGCCTCAGAGTGAAGCAGCCGCTGGGACTTGGCAGGAGCAGCCACAAACAGGGGAGTGGAGGGCTGGAGCGCTGCCTGTCCTGTCTGCCCTGGGAATGAGGATGATGCCTGCTGTCCTGTTCCAATCAAACCCACCTATATAAAATCATTTGTTGTTAGGTTCCTTTGTCATGTACAGAGAAATTTTGAGCGGAGTAATTTTGTGGGATAAGATAAGATAAACTTTATTGTCCCACGAGTGGGAAATTTGTCTTGGGCTATTCACCCTGCAGCCAAAAATATATACACATTGACAACATAAATAAAATATAAACATACAATAAAATATAAACATAAGAGTTCAAATTAGTCATGGTGCTTTACCTGAGATCCATGAACGTTTCCTACACCACTACCACCACCAACACCATTGAGTCCTGGGAAAATGTGCAACAAAATTATTGTTATTAAATTATAAGTGATATGAAAAGTTTAAGGAATTCCAAATCATGATTGCGTTACTTTTTGTGCAATGTTTTCAACTGTGGTACAGGTATCCCCTCCAGCTAGTCAGAGTGGTGGACAGAAAGCAACTGCGTGGCAAGTGAGGTGGCAATGACAGGACTCTTACCCAGATATGGCATTCCAGGAAACCCAGGCAATACTGGCTGAGGATGTGGGGGAACACAGGCATCCCCATGTGATGTGGAGGTATGCCAGTCAACCTAACCATGCCTTCCGCATGGGCCTGCCAGGGCATCATAGCTGCTCTATATACACCCAGCACACCTTCTTATGATGGGATAAGTACAAAACACAACAGCAACATGCATCAGTTACACATGCATTCAGTTCTACATTAACAAGCACATGGCCAGGACATCAAGCAACTAAAGGAAGCGTAAAACAAAGTAAGTAGCTACATGCATTTATCTACACACAATAACAACTCTCAACCTAATGTTGTGTACAATAATGTATAAATGATCCTTTATTTTCCATGTCCAATAGTTTTGAAGTTTGTTTAGTTCAATAAACATAAATGTACACACTTTAGGGTTTGAGCTCGGGGATTAAAAGTAGTCACAAGCACTTAGAACTACTCTAGAAACGGATACTACATGTTATTAGAATATTATAGTTTCTGAAGGTGTTATTTCTAGCAGTTCAGCTTCTTATTCCAGCCTTCTAACGCACACTGGACATCTATGAGGGGTTACCTGACATAGAAGTCATGCTGGGATTTAGCATGCCCATGGGGGTTGGAGGCGGCACCACCCCATCAGTGCCCCTAACGGGGTACCTGCTCTTGGGGAAGTCAGATGAGTGGATCTCTCACGCTCCTGTTGCTCAGCTACCTTTGCTGCCCTCTCTGCAAAAGAGTAACACACTATAAAGGGAAGAAGAACACTGTACATATCAGGCATTCTATTACGGCCAGTGAAAGTAACGCAAGTGACTTCTTCAGCAAAACACATAATATTGTGGTATTTACAAAGCAACAACAGCCATCAAAATTGTACCTTCATACTCAGCTTTTCTAGAACTCTCCAAGTTTCTCCATTCAGTCCCAACGAGTCGGCTCAGATCCCCAAAAGAAAAGTCAGGGTGCTGGGCTTTGATCACGGCCCGCATCTCACTGCTGAACAGGATGTAGCCGCTCATGTTAATTTTCCGTTTGGACCCCTCTTTCTTTGAAAGACCCTTCAGGGATTTAGGTGTTGACTGTCCCTAAATGAAAAGGCAGTATTCAGTATTAGGTCCTTGCTCAAGGTTTCTGGTGGCAAAATATTTTTTATATTTGTATGGAATACCGTTGGGGGTGTATATGTCAACAAGTCCATGTCACTGGACAATGAAGACTGTATGTGTGAATGATCTAAATCTGGATCTTCGTCTCCAAGCTCCTCGAGCTCCTCGTCCGTCATGTCTGCAAACTTGGCCTCTAGTTCTTCAATCTTCTGGTCCAGAAGTGGAGATGGCTCTTTCTGAGGCACTATTAGCTTCCTGTAGAACATAAAAAGAATGACAATGTAGCTTGTTATTGACACAATTAACGTGTACATTATTTCAAATCGTGGAAATGACAAACCTAAAATAGTAGATTTCATCTTCTATCACTTTACCAGAAAGTGAAAATCGTTTGAGACCCTTAAACTTCTTCATTTGTTTCTCATTCTCAATGTAGCGGCTTTCACACAGCAACACATTCTCCTCAGGCACCTCAGTCGGCCGGCATGAAAGGTAGTCTTTGAACGATAACACTACACACTTCCCTGAAATAACAAATCAACATAACTAATTTCGCATTAATCAATAGAAAAGAGTAAGTAGTTGTTACCTATAATGCAGGTTATAGGACAGGTTTCCTCCAAGTTGCTGAAAAACACTTCTCTTTTGTAAAACATCTTGGTGGGTTCATGTTCGGTTTCCTCAGGATGGATGAAGATTGGGCCAAAAAAGTAACCAGCGCCATCACGCATCCACATTTTCTCAATCCTAATTAAACAAGAATTATCATAACATTATTGCATTATCGTATGTCATTTTCAGTGTCTCTTGAGTGCACTACTCTACCTGCCCACTCGGTGGCGCACTAATCCATGGGAACCAATGTAAACAAAGTCTCCAACTTTGAGCCACAAATTGTTATAACAAAGTTGTTCATAGTACCGACATCCAGGCTCGCCATTACTCATTTCAATGGGCACGTCTTCTCTCTCCTGTTGAAAATAATAGACAATTTTATTTGGATTCTGTTCAAATTAACAAGAGAATAATCCTTTAAAGGTTTTACTTTGTCTACTATGGAATCTTGTAATTTATTGTCGGTTTCAATATGAGATGTGTCCAATGTTTTTTCTTCTTGTTTCGGGGCAAACATTGACGCAACGCGGACCACAGGGAGCGGGACCTCTCGGGGTAACATTCGGACAGAGTTCAGGGGCATGGCCCACAGCTTGATCTTCTTGAAGGACTTGGACTTAGCCGAGTAGCGAGATTCACAAACGTACACATCATCTAGCTCAAACCCTTCAGGCTGGAGTTTGAAATACTCCTAAAGAGAAACCAAGCATGGGAAAAGTTAAGACAAAGAAAATGTGTCGCTAAACGAGTGTAGCAAACTGACATTTCTTAAATTATTATTAAATACCTTAACAAACATAACTGCACATTTGCCAAGTATCTTGCTGATAGGTGCTTTGTTGTAGTAGTCGCTCTTAAAAACCTCCTTTTCTAAGAACTTTCTTGTGGCGAGATGAAACGTTTCATTTGGTCGGTAGAACCAGCATCCATACAACCATTTTTCTCCTGTATGCAGAACAGATATACAGTGCATACAAAGGTTTCATACATCGTAACTCATGTACTTTAGTAATAGCAAACTCACCAGTGTCGTCCTCCCAAAGGCGCTCGATATAGATGATGTGTGGCTGAAGGTTGGGCTCTGCAGGCTCTACATAAACACAATCTCCCACATGATATTTACTATCCTTAAAGCTACAGTCTTGACTGTATGTCCGTTGTGTGCTGGAAGACCACACTCCTCCCACTGAGTCCTCTCGCTTCTCTGCCTCTAAAAGGTGAAATGTAGAGAAAAAAAACAGTGTTTTTCTAATAACCGTCCTCCACAGAGTTTTTACAAAATAGGTTTTACTATATTTAGGACTCATGTTTCACACCCTAAGTTTTATATGTGGCTGACATTGGCGTTGGCCCTACAAATCAACTAAAAACAGTATTTTAGCCTGAACCCGATTCAAAGTATAACTAAATTACAATGATTATTAAAGTGACCTCTAAACTAAACCCAAAACAAGCCTTCACCTTAAATTTGGGGAGCATGAGTGAGATAAAAATATATATAATTAAAAACTTGCAAAGACCTACATACTAATCGTTATTGTCATACTACAATGCATGTATAAATAGAATACCCTGTTTCTCCTCTTCTCTCTTCACTTTGTCCTCCTCAAACTCCTTAGGAAGCTTCACCTTCTTTTCCTTTTCTACGTCAGTGTGAAGGTGTTTAGATGTGTAGCTCAGAGCAGGAGACATCAGGATCTCTCCGTTCTTACACAGCTCATCTCGGATTCGAATGAAAAACTGCTGCAGCTCCACAGAATCCTCAAAGATCTCAGAGTCAGTCCTGCAACAATGAAAAATTTATAATAATAATAATAATAATAATAATAATACATAAATTAACAAACTAATAATAATACTTTTACTTTTCAATTTGAGTTCAATTAACAGGTAAATGTAGGTAGCATAATATTTAGCATACAATGTTAGCATATATTGAGCAATTGAAGTATGTATCTATATTATGCGGCGATGATTATTATATATGATCATAATTATATTATCATAATATAATATATTAGTATGATTATAAAACTGACTGATAAAAATGTATTTTTCATTGTCAAACACAGACATCGTACTTAAAATGTAAATGAATGCAGGAAACATTTTACTATTAATGTATGAAATTCAAAAGTTTCACTTTTAGCCCATCATGTGCGTAGTTTCCATTACCTGTTGAGTCTCCTCGCTTTCTCCAGCACTTCAAACATGTGGTCCTGAAACACGTCCAGCCTCTTGTACTGCCCTTTATCCACATTAGATCTAATAATCTCAAAGTTTAGTGAGGGCTTGTCAGGGTTGACAGGATCAGTAGCGGGGATCTCGGCCAATGAATCACTGTAACAGCGTCCTTCGTCGTCTTGATGTCCCAGGACAGACAGGAACAGGCTGCGAATGAGCTCCTGGATCAGTCGCGACACATCAGGAACATGGCTATCCTCTCCCCCCTCCAACTCTCGTCTGGTCTCCAACAGGACCCTGTGCAGCACCAAAGCATCCCGGTATATCAGGGACTCAGGCTCGTTGTAAGTGCAGGCATTGTTGAACATAAGCACCAAGTCTTCCACCAGAGCGTCCACATCCTGGTACTTGTTGGCAAGCATGTGACTCCTGATTTTCTCCATATCCACCGGTTTCTTTATAGCGATATAATAGTCAGGCAGCTCAGCGCGGGACGGGAGGCGTAGGAAGATGGTGCTGAGGCGACGGCCGCGTTTGTCTGTGAAGTTTTTTACTGCTTCGTAGAGTTCATGAAGTTTCTGTTGGAGAGGGGTCAAGTACTTGGACTTTTTGAGAGCAATGCTGTTCTTTCCTGACAAAAAGTTAAGAGTTAGAATACTTCCACATATTCTAACACATACAGTTTTAGCTTATATTCATATGATTGCGTACTCATTTTTAGCTTTGGAGACATCAAATCCTCGTCATCAGGCGGAGGTCCAAGTTCTCTGCGTCTGTCTTTCATAATTTTTTCCAAGACGTCAGCATCATTGTAAACCTAAACAATATGGAAATAGTAGTAAAATAAAATATATTTTTATATTAAATATTTAACAATATCTTATTTATCAGCTGCACCAATCAGCTATAACATTTACATGTGAAAAAGTATCAGAAGCTTAAAAAATGAGGGATGAGCAAAACACACATCCAACCCACATTGTGAAACAAGTGAAAGCTGATTCTGAGTGTCACTGGCTACGTTTACATGGAGACCAAAAATCTGATTCATAAGATTTATGAAGTTCTCAGATTATTGATGTGGCATGTAAATAGCATTATCTGATATACATTATCTGATATTCATATAATCTGATTTCTTTCTGATCTTTCACACGTGTGCATAAACTAACCAGGAAAATACAGCAAAGAGACTAAACTAAAACAAAGATACTATGAAAAGGTTGAAAGTGATATAAAAAATGTAATAAAAACACAAAAGTTATACATGAAATAAACCTCAAATTTGTTTGTATAGAAAGTGCAATGTGTTTCCAACAGTCGAGTGGTTAAAGCGTTGCACGTATGGCAGTATGTTACACCATTCTCAGCGTGAGTTCAAGTCCAAAGTCATTATTTATTGTTTAAATCATAGTTCCCCTTTCTTCATCCTTATATTTATCTAGGGATTGTACAGTACAGTTTGTGCTATTTGTATTTTACTTTACTACTAGAGACTAAAGAAAATAAAACATAGCTGACTGAGTTTGAACCTTAGACCATTGGATTCCTAAACCTGTGCTGTATCCACTCGGCAACCAAGCACAAGACACTAATGCCACATGGACAGCAATTTGACTCCAAGTCCAAATATGGCGGCGCAATCACTCTCCACCTGGTTCTGCAGGTGTGTCTGATTGTTAGGAGGGGCAGGGAGATATTTCAGTTGCTCTAAAAATCCAAATCTGCACTGGCACATGTAGAACCTAGAGTTTTTGTATTCTCTGATTTCTGAAAAGAACGTAAACGTATCAGATCTGATTATTCGGTTATCTGATTATATTCTGACCATGTAAACATAGCCGGTGTATTAAGTGAATCATTTGTTTTGTCGGATGTAATGTATTAACAAGGCAGTCATTAACCATTGATGCAGATGTTATGCCTGATCTGTATCTACTTTCATTGTGCATCCCTAGATAAAAAATTGCAAACATTATTTATAAACAGAAAGAAACAGTGTCGCGTCCTACCTGAGATCCTTCTTCATTGTAGTGTCTGGCATTGCGGAACATTAGCTTCATATCCTCCACCATTGAATCCTCTGTCATGTATTTCTCTGAGCGGATGTTGCACTCAATGGTCCGCAGGTCCATTGGCTCAAGGATGACTTTATAGTAATCGGGATAATCTTTTTTGAAGGCTTGACCATGAACAGGTCGCACAGTCTCCGACCAGTGCCGGCCTCCCGCGCTTCTGTCACAGCGGCTAAAAGAGCTTTCATCCGGTTTTTCTTTGAGTTCTTTTTGTAACTGTTCAAAAAAATTTAACTAATAAATATCTTTATGCAAACAGACATTTTTCAAAAAAGTAAATGCTGCACCCTTTTCTTTTGGTGCTGCCCGTTTCAGATGTAGCCGAAGAGAGCATGCTATCACCATCATCGTCCTCTCTTTGTAGAAGCTCCTTTCTCTTTATCTGTAAAATGACAAAGCAAAAGAGTAAACAAGGCAGTGCCAATAACAAGGTTAAAACCCTCCCGGCTAAATTTGTATAAATGAGACAGCCTGCTACTTGTAATACGAGTGTTGATAAAGCCTTCATGGTGAAAAGCAAAATGTCCGCCATTGTGAACGACCAGTACAGATTACAACTACAACAACCCTTGTACATGCCAAAAAATACTGCATTCAAATTGTTGGTGAAATATTTTCGAGACTCACCAGTTGAATCTGTTGTAGTTTAAGTGCACGTTTGTAGATGGAGGAGTGAGGAACATTGTAGCGTTTGGCATTTTCGAACATCATCGTCAAGTCTGTGTCAATGCTCTCAACACTTTCAAACTCATTATTCTTCATCTTGTTCCTATGAAAAAGCATGGTTGTTAAGTGCCTTTTTGACCATGACAATGAAAAGAAAACCTAAATACAGACAGCAGTTTTTTCAGACGAGACAGTGCTGGCCAATGGGGGAAAAAAATACAGATTAGAGATGACAACATGTATCATTGAACATAAGATAGAATATGAGACATTGTATGTGTAAAAATGACCAAAATCGCCTAAACTATAATTTCACATTAAACTCTGATCAATATATATATAACCTGGTTTATTTTTCTTAACATTTCAAATGCAAAAAACATTTTCAGAGGCGATTTGATGTGTCTTAATTAATGCTGAAAAAAATCTGTATCAGTTAACAGCTCAACACAACAGACAAGGTATGAGATATCAGCCAATCTTTTGCTGCTGTATGTGTCAATATTAGTTTTGTCTGCAGTGTCTCGTCTTAAAGAGGGGGTATTATGCTTTTTTCAATCACATAGCACCAGTCTATAGCATACTACAATGATGACGTAACCTTCTGTTGGTCTGTATATGCAGTAAATTAAATAACTGCCTTGAATAAAATCGCTCTCTCAAAATGGCTGTACTGAACGTCTTGAAATAGGCCTCTGTCTCTTTAAGAAGCTTTCCGACACGCCCCCTTCAGCACACTGCTGTGGCATTTAAACAACAACACTGTGCGGGGAGGGGGCTCTGCTGAGCTGAGGAGCAGTGGTTGGTGGCTTGGCTGGTGACAAAAGGTCCAGAGGCGTCTCCAGGAGGTGGGGGCGTTCCTAGGAGGACTGAGGCATAGCTACACCTAAAATGGCTGCCGTCTAAGTTTTTACCGATTACTCAAAAATATGTGAATGAGCCAAGGCAACACTCCAGGCATGTGTTTAATGAGGGAATGACATCATAACATGATATAAAGCTTGAAAAAGTCGATTTTACATAATACCCCCCTTTAAACAATACATAACTGTAATAAGATATCTGCATACTTGATGTGCTGGAGACAGATGGGCTGGCTAATGTGTTGGTAGTAGTCGGGATAGTCTTTTCTCGATGGGAGCTGCAGAAAAGGTTCAGAGATGAGCTGTCCCTGGTTGTTCCTGGCCCCCCTCACAGCCTCGTACAGCTGGAAGATGGGGTTGCTCAGGTTCATCTGAGAAGTCAAGCTCTCTGCCTCCGATTCGCCCTCATCATAGTGAATAGAGCCTGCAAAATGATACAATACATTCATTGGAAATACGAAAGAATATGGTCATTTATTTTACTATGTGACGTGAGAGTACCAGAAAGTATGCCCTCGTCATCGCTCTCACACTGAATAGCCATGGTGATCGCAGAAAGACGGTCTCCCTGAAAAGACTTTCGATTTCTGTCAGAAACAAGCACACGTTACCGCTCTTGTTCTCAAACTAATAACTCTACTTTGGGTTTGGTGCCTACCTAATACGCATGCTGGACTTTAGTGGCTCTCCGTGTTCAATTTCTGACCTTTTTTGTGCAAATATCTTTTTGATAGAATTAGCATCCTGTCATTGTTAAAAGGATATGTGACTATCCGAGTTCTCACTACACACCCAAAATACCACAGGATGATTCTCATTGACTCACCTTAAACACCTGAGACCCCGGCTCATTGTAGGTCTTTGCGTTCTTCACCAGTAAATCGATGTCTTTAGACATGCCATGAACACTCCTGTACTGGCACATCTACGGACAAACCCAGGACAACGTGGAATAATTAAAAATATACATTATAGCAGGGGGATGTAGTTTTAACTGTTGTGCCGTGTCCCCAACTCGTTTATAGCTCTGACGAGTCCTCCCGCACATTACGATCGCTCAGTTGAATTTATTAAGTACAACATTTTGGGCGAGTTTTCAGTTTTCTCAGACGGCAAACCGATAAAAATGTGCAATATTTAGATTTAACAAGTGAATTTCTCCATTGTGAGATCAATAAAGGCTTATCTTATCTTACTGTATTGTGCGTTGGTGAGACAAACCTGAATCTTCTGTGCAATTGTCTTCAAGTCAATTGGGTCCTTAATGATGGCATAATAATCAGGGTATTGCTAAAAAGCAAAACATTAAGCTTCAGATATGTTTTAACAAATCAAAAATAAATATACTTAAGTTTCTACCACTCTGGAAGGAAGCTGTTGGAAAAGTTTGCTGATGACTCGTCCGGATGGTTCAGAGTATGACACCACGGCCTCCAGAAGCTGCTCCAAAACTTCCTTCAGTGTCAAAGCTGGACTCTGTTACACACCATTTCTTATTTCAGTCTGTGCGAGTGTTTGTTGGCAATTGAATGGAAATTGGAAATTGAATAACATATCGCAAAGACTACAGTTATTTAGGCAGTACAATATCCTCTGTAAACCACAATGAACCGTTGTCAACCCTGTTTTTTGGACTTCTACGAACATGTTCTGAAAATCTTTGTTTTACTCATATTTGTCTTCTCTCAAACCAGACATGGGGAAAATGCACACAGAAAACCCAATCTTGATTTTAAGTCATAAATCTTACATAAATCTTAATTAGAGCAAAGTCGCAACGCTTTGCTCTAATTGCAATGGAACTGGACTGATATATGTTAAGAATGATACAGCCAAAGACCTGACCTCTTCTTCAGGATTGTCTTGTTCATCGTCATCGTCTTCCTCATACTCGCCGCGCTGAACAAACTCATTCTTGGTTCTCAGATAAAGGTCCCACAGCTTGCAAGCTGCTCTGTACTCTGCGCTGTCCGACTACACGCAAGACAATCCTTATACTTTAACAAGACATTTTTCATATTCTCATTCTCTGGTTTACCTTATAATAACTCTTAGCATTCTTGAAAAGAAGATGGAAGTCACTAGTCAGTTGTTCGACATCGTCATACTCCTCCATCTTCAGTTTCTGCTGTATTTTCATCATGTCAATTGGCTGGGACACCACGTGGTAGTAGTCGGGCTGGTTCCTTTGACAAATAAATATCGAGGTCTAAATCATTTGAGACATTCAGTATAAGTGGCTTCTCCCTGTACCTTCGTTTAGGAGCTCTGATGAAAAGCTCACACAACATCCTTCCCTGGTCATCCTTGTAGTCTCTAATAGTGTTGTAGAGCTCATGGCACACAGCAATCTGTTAGACACACATCGATTACTAAATTGTCTCTGGCAGGTGCTACACTTGAGTGAAATGTGTAAAATTACAGGATCTACAGTTGGAAGGTTTGAGGTGCGTCTCCTCTTTCTCCCAAATGAAGACAGCGAAGATGACGTCTGGCTGTCTTCAAAGTCCCCGCCACTCACACTGCTGGTGGGAGAGGTTGCCCGCCTTCTTTTCAGGGCCATGGCAAGCCCTCTGTGGGACCAATACATACACAATTTTACTGCAGTTGTATTACACCAGTCATACCCTGTTACAATACTTAGATAATGTAAAGGTCGAGATAATTATCATGGAACCACTGTGGGGTATAATTGCAACGTCTCAGAAGCTGGAGAAGTGTGGATTCATTGGATTGAAATTCATCTTCATAAAAAAAAAAAAAAAAAAAAAAAAAAATGCTGTTGAAGTGGCCAGAAAATAATAACTAATGAAAAAAAACAAGTAAATATTTATAGGCATTCATTTCAATGTCCATAGGAATGGACGACCTTGTTTGAATTTTGAAT
Organism: Neogobius melanostomus; assembly: GCA_007210695.1. NCBI lineage: Eukaryota > Metazoa > Chordata > Actinopteri > Gobiiformes > Gobiidae > Neogobius > Neogobius melanostomus. Next base: position 921,649 of record VHKM01000073.1, on the reverse strand, counting down.
TAAGGAAGACAGACATTTGCTTGTGTTTATTTAATAATCTTTCAAAAACATGATCAAATCAATATCGAGCAAATACTTATTCAAGCAAATATGTATACAGAAAACGCAAGGGAAAGGGAGCTATGTGACCCTGTATTAACCAAGACCTCTAAATCAGGATTTTAGGAGATTCTGATTAATGGATATCGATAGCATAATAAATTGACCAATGTGTTGTATGACCAGGTGTGTTTGTCACTTCGGCCTGATCTTGGGAGCGGGTTTACTTAAAGGAGGACCAGAGAGGCTGCACGTCTGCACAGTCTGATGGCACAACTTACCGCAGTGTTACACCCCTTTTTTTGCACAGTCCTTTAGCTGTGCGCGGCTAGCATGTACAGTAGAGCAGCTGTCAGCGTAGCTTACTGTCAGCCAGGCTCAGGTGGAGAAAAATCGAGGCGATAAACCTGACGCTAAACTCGCTAGCTTCAACGTAATAAACGACAGACACAAAAGGCATCACTGTCAAGCAATTATCGACTATTGTATCGCAAAAACATTGATGACATCTGATGGGGACGTTTAGACCATCGGACTTAGTAAAATGCTTACCTTCTGTCCCACCGCAACACTATAAAAATGTTTAGTATCAAAAAGGCAATCACTTATCAATTTTAGTCAGACTCAAATTTGTCAAGTAAAAAAATCGTTCTCTCAGGCGTCCGTTTATAGGCCTTCAAATTAAAAGCATGGAGGGGCGAAGAAAGTGGCGTAATAAAGGGGATTTTCAGAGTAAATTATTTTTTCTTTTTTTTTACTTTGTGAGAAGTTTACTGTTTACGCCAAATGTGCCTGACAAGCTCAATGGATTGAATCACAAACAAAACTGTGTATCTTTTATTCTTATTTTTATTTTCTGTTGTCCTATCTGTTATTTGTTACCTTGAACTTGTAATTATTTGGTTCAGGTTGTATACATTTAGTTTTTAACTGTGCTATAGCATATCAATCAAACCGTTGGTGGCCTTTTACTTTTATAATCAAGTACAAAACACGTACAAAAAAATTTACGTGTATATTTTCATTAATTCATGTGCAAAAACTACAATCGTCTGCCACGAGATGGCAGTAAACACTCTCTGGAAGCGGCACCGCCACAGAGGAAGACCCAACTAGGAAGCGTCGTGGCCGCATGTGTTTCCATTCACCTTAAACAGTAAATATTTGTTTGAAGGTCTTCTTTTCTTGTTCTTGAGCATATGCAAAGCTGTTACGCGTGTTATTTTTCGTGGATAAGTTCGTGGAGTAAACCGTGACAGCCCTCACATAGTTTCCTCTGGATGAAAGGCGCCGTAAGCAGCAACATGGTGAAGGAGAACAAATGGGATATACCTCCAAACGCGCCCGCATGCATGGAGAAACACCTGTGCGCGGTCCAGTATAGAGCAGGTGAAACAGCAATGTTCATTCAGTGTTTGAATATGTAATGCAGCCTGTGCTCTTGTAAAGCATGCATAACTCCTGATACCATTAGGTCTGTGCCACTGTGCTTCATTGGTGAGTGTGTTATGTGCCAACAGATGGGACGTTGCTTCTTGGTGCCTCCAGTCTCACTGGCAGAACCTGGCAAGGCTCTGTGTGGGTCTACAGTAATTCAGAGCAGGCCCCCAATGAGGGCTTCTGCAAAGCGGGCGTACAGACCGAGGCTGGTGTCACTGACGTTAAGTGGCTGTCAGAGAAAAGCATTATTCTTGCATCTGACTCTGGTGAGTACTTTTAGTCATCGGATCTAAATAAGCACTTGTATTGTAGCTCAACTGGTTTCTCTGTACAGGTGCCTTGGAGCTTTGGGAACTGACAGAGGATGAGCGACTGCTGGTCAACAAATGGACCAAATATGAGCATGACAACATTCTAACCAGTGTAAGTCCCATGTGTGGAGCGACTGGTGCTGTTACTGGCAGCATGGATTTCAGGTGAGCTACTGGGGTGTGCACACAACTGAAAAAATATTAGTTACAATAACAAGTAATGTTTCTTCTGTAGAGTCAAAGTCTGGGACCTCAGTCAGGAGACTGTAGTCAGTGCCTATCACGGTAAGTCTTTTTAATGAGCATATGCTTAAATTATCTTTCTAAAAATTGCATGATTTTCATTTAATTGTAATTCTCATTTGATTATACTCTTTACGACTCTCAGGGATTCTTTGCCATCAATCCATTTTTTGCATCGATGACACAAGTTGTGATTTAATCTTACACTAAGTTACTTCCTAAAATAAAGTAAAATATCTTTTTTCTTCCAGCTCACACAGATTCAGTGACTTGTGTTATCTGCAGTCCTACTGATGATTCTCTATTTGTTTCTTGTGGAGAAGTAAGACATTTTCTACCTAATAACATTAAAAGAGTAGGCTCTTTGCACGCGAGTGACACGTGACCTCTGAGTGCGATCTCCCGAGGTTGTGGTCCTTGCACTTTAGCTATTTTCAATAGGATTAGCGATGTCTTGCACAAATCAATGAAAAGTTCAAGAATAGATCACGAACAGTGAGGTACTGATGATTGACTGAATCCACTCGGAGTCATGTGACACTCGTGTGCATATAGCCCATAAATGTATCTCCTAAAATAATATTGTCCTTGTCATAGGACGGTCGTGTGTTGCTGTGGGACAGTAGAAAGCCAAGTAAACCAGCCTCACGAATAGGTGAGTATGGTTAGAGTGAACAGTTTCGCACATCACCTAATGTTGGACTTGTACTTTGTTAATTCTTTGTATCCCTTCTTCAGATATGCCTACTTCCCTCTTCTCTCCTTCCACTGTAGCTTGGCACTCACACCAAAAAGCACTATCGCAGTTGGTGTGTATTAAAAGCAAATCTTAAATACAAAGCACCGTTCAAACGCACTCCTTTATTTTTTTATCTTCTTTTCAGGCGATGGATTGGGCCAAGTGGCTCTAAAAGATTTCCAGAGTGCAGAGCCTGCTCAGGTCCAGAATGTCCACAGCCGCAGAGTGAATGTACTTGCCTTCTCCACACATAGGTAAAACTACTGTCACTGTGCATCAAGATTTGTTTTTTTCACAATTACTTAATCATTTTCTCTCATTTCAGTGCTGCTTTGCTGGCTTCAGTTAGCAATGATTGTTCCATAGCTGTGCTGAACTCTGAACTGAAAGAAGTGTAAGTTTGTACAAAACATTTTCAGAGATCATCAAATGGTACACACTAAATAGTTTATCGTCTTAAAGTAACTCGGGTGTCCTGCATTACTGTATGTCAGTTTCCAACCAGAGTAGGATTATGTGGCTTTAGTTATACTTTTTGAATTGTAATTATATTGCCTGTGATTTTGTCGCGATCTAGATATCGAGACCTTCGGCACCAGGACTTTGTCAAAGGCGTGAGCTGGCTCCATGGAGGCTCGAACTCTCTTACTACTGTTGGCTGGGACCATGCAGTTCTCCACCACACTGTTGACTCAGCTCCTAATTCAACCTCAAGCTCTTAGATTTAAAACATTATCTTAGACCTGGACATGGTGATGAAAGCTGTTATAATATTTACCTGAGAGGTTTTGCAGCTTTATGAGATTGGGCATATTTAACTGAAGAATCTCCAAAGCACTGTCAGTCATTGAGTACTGTAATATCTTTTATGCTATTGAAAGCTCTTTGTATTGTCACATCATTCATGTTTTCATTTTGTTCATGTTATTTGTAATGTTTAAATTTACATTAAAAGTATTGTAATCATCTTTTGTTGAGCTAATTGGTACAGGCTCAAATAATCGGTCTCTGGGCTAAAAGAGTTTATCTGTATGGCCCAGAAGTAAACAGGATTACAGGTACATGTGTCAAGGGCAAATAAGGTAACGTACACGCCATCGACCCTACTTGTAATAATGTAAAGCGGAAGTGCTGTGCCTAATAATAGCTTTACTCAAGCTTAGGGCTAAACAACTAATCAATTAATCGATTATTGAAATAGTCGACATCTATTTTAGTAATCGATTAATCGTTTTCTTGTTCACACAGACTCAAATGGAGCGAAAATGACATGAAAATGTATTTTTGATGAAAACCTACTTTGTATAGTTGGTGTATATAGTGTTTTGTACATTGTAAATTCATGAATATCTGTGTCTCCTCTTACAGGAATCAGAATTTGCACTTAGATCCTCAAACAAACATTTACTTTAAGTTTCCTCCATCAACATGTCCTCAAGCATCACCACTTTAGCTTTATATGATTTTTTCTTTTGAAAAAATACAATTTTCATACACCATTTACAGCCAAGCGATTAATCGTAAAAAATAATTGATAGATTAATCGATTACCAAAATAATCGTTAGTTGCAGCCCTACTCAAGCTGCTTATTATACTTCTGCCATTGACCTTCTGAGTAGCCCATCATATACACCTTCTAATGCAATTTACCCCAGTGCTTAATAGATTTTTCTCAGAGAGTAGTGGTTGAGTCCATTGGGCTACCTGCCCTGGTATACAAGTGTCTTACACATGAAATGGGTGTATGAAGAACACATTATCAACATAACTACAACTTTTCCAATTTGTTCTTAGAAAATGCTTTGCTGTACAAACAAGTTCTCACTGAGATACATAAAACAAAATACTTCCCTTATAAATATATAATAAACTATCAAATCAAGACACTCTTAATAACTGTCATTCATAGAATAAATACTGTGAAAATGGAACATATACATTTAATTATATAATATGATTGTATCTTATAAAGAAAGGCTTATAAACATCTCTCTTATGAGCTACTTTCACCACCTAAAGACTTATATCAATATAATTTAATTCCACCACAATGTGACAGGTGCAAATTATAATACAAAAAACCACAGCAGCTAAAACTGACTTCACTGTAGATGTGCTTCACACAGACAACACTTTATGGCTATGACTGAAAAACTCCCAAAAAGAATACATGACTATTACTATTAGCTTCTGTTCAAAGTGCTTCATGATTTGACATTCAATGGGGTCAAAAGATTTACCAGGGATCACCAACCTTAGTTTATCAAGCTTAGTTATCAGTATCTCACTCCTTTCGAGCAACTCCCCAAAGGCTCTCAATGTTTCTACTTACGCTGGATGAGCCACGCATGACTTGTGTGGTTAAATAAGAAAGTTTAAGAGGAAAATATATATTATATATATATATATATATATATATATATATTTCCTTGTTTTGTAGACAGAAGATTCTTAAGCCTTCATCTATAAATATTCAGCGTATTAAAAACAACCCAGTGGAGATGACAGCTTAAGAAGTTTTGTCTTAAATGGAAAACTCCCGCATGACTGAGAGCTTTTTTTCTTGTATTGAAATATCTTCTTGGCAACTTGGCTGTACTCGGGCCCCAGCAGCATTGAAGGATGGGTCAAATGCGGACACATTACCCCATGGGGACAATAAAGTATAGTGCAATAAGAATCCTCAAAGTATAAGTAACTCACTGCAGGTTGGAGATCCCGGGTTTACACAAATCTACATAATATTTATTTTAGTACATTATTAAGCCTCCCCTTTTCGAACAAGTGTAATGGGCTGTTTGGTTCCAGGTCGAACTGTGAAGGTCATTCCATACTGATGTTTTGAGGGTCCATTGCTAAAAATAAAATGAATTCAGTTAGAAATGTAAATGTAAAACACTTAAATATCTAATTTTTACATTTAAATATTGAGAAAGGGTAGGGTACGTAGGATTTTTGTTTAAATATATCATTAATACTTTATCAATCTGCTATCACTGCTATGTTTTGGGCCGCCAGCAGGGACTGGTATAAGTATATTATTCTCTGTGGCTTGTTTTACTCAAATTTTACTAGCCACATTTGAATTAGTTATGGCGTGTTTTTCTTAATTTAATAGCATAAGGAGTATGCTTAACAAACTCCTCAACTTTTGAGTGTCAAAACAAATAATTATCTGCATATTCTCTATAGAAATAATTATATATTGTATTTTTGTAGCGTCATTTTAAAACAGCAAGACGCACAAGATACGTACCCTACCGTAATGCACTTATGATATGCAGCTCTAGACATATACATGTACATAAACTGACAGAAAATTCTTACCTAGTAGGAATAGGAATTCTATTTGGAGATAGCTCATTATTTTTCTGGGCCACTTTACTCTGGAGCTCATTCATATCTAGAGTCTGCGACTTCTTGACCACAGTGTTTTTGGGTGAATTCACTTTCGGCATTACAGGCACTGGACTGTCCTCTGGCACACCCCAGTCGTCCGAATGTGACTCTTGTTCACTCACATCATTGCCCATTTTCTGATCCATCTCCATCATCTTCTTCTTGAGGATGTTCAGAAGAGTGGCTTGGCTCGCTGTGGCCGGAGTGGGCAAAGGGGCCTGGGCAGGTTTGGGTTTGGCCTGGACTGGTGGTGGTTTGGCTTTGATAGTTGTGCCTGAAACAGGTGGAAGTTGTGGCACGGGCGGGGGTGCAGGTGTGGACTTGGGTGGTGTTGGTATGACAGGGGCAGTGGTTGGTTTATGTGCTGGTGTTTTAGGAGGCGTAAGTAGGACAGGGATCAAAGTTGGGGCAGCCATTTTGGGAGGGTCTGGTACTAGCATAGTAGGAGGTGGCCCAATATCTTCAAAATCATTAAACTCAAGCGGAGGAGGGAGGAAAGGCATATCAAAATCTGGTTCACTATCATCAACTTGTTGTTGAGGATTTGGTTTGCTTGGACCTGCCACTTGTACAGTCTGGCTTGGAAATGTACTACCAGTGGATGCCACTGTGGAATTCACTGGCGATTTATTTATGGTTGCATAGATGGGCTGTGGCTGTGTACTTTCTGGTTGCCCCTCATGTAAATTTAGAGACAAGCTTGAACCAGAATTGGCTGACGCTAAAGAACTTTGGCTCAGGACACTATTTTCATGTGCAGTCGTTGTGGGCCTGTCTCTTTGTTTAGCAGCCATTAACAGTGCAAGAGGCGACTTGTCCTTTGGAGCACTGGGACCATTGATATTACGCAGTTTGCGATCTACCAGCGGACTGTATTTCCCACTGAGGATTGAAGATGCATCTGGTCCGTTTAACCTTTCTGGTTTTGCGATTTGAGGACTGTTGTTGACTGAGGACTTTTTGGAAGCTTTGGAAAATTCTTTCAATGTCGCTGCTGTGATTGGCTTGCGCTCATGGATTGGCTTGGGTGGAGTGGATGGAGGAGGTGGGACACTTATCTTTGGTACTGTCTCTGTTTCCCCGACCTCCTGTGCATGCTTGGGAACATCTGGCTTGACGTCGATAACTCCCTGAGTATCTACAGATTTCATTATTGGTTTGGTTGCAACTTTAGCATCTTTTCGCGCATTTGGGCCTGTTCCTGAATCTTCTAGGAGCAATTTAGGTTTGGTCTGTGGACCTTGTTCTTCGTAACCGTTTAGAAATGTTGATTTAGGTGCATTGTACAGCTTTGCAGGGGATTGAGGATTAAATGTGGACAGTGTAGGAGTGTGCACTGGGGGAGGAGGGGCAGGGCTGTCCGGGGGCAAGTCCATGTTTGGGACAGAAGATATCCGAATAGGCTTTGGAGGTGGACTCTTAAAGGCCTTCTGTTTTTCTGTAGGTGGTTGTGGTGGGGCATATTTGGGATGCTCAGGAACCTTTTTTGCTAATGGGCTAGAAATAGGCACTGATGACGAACCACTTGATCCTGTAGACGGGGGTTTGGGTGGAGATATTGGTGGAGGGGCCAAAAAGGTGAAATCATCTTCTTGCATGTAGACAAACTGAGAGGGTGGTTTTGGTGCAGGTTTCGGAGGAGGCTGGAGAGTGCGCAGGTCACCCATGAACTCTGGAGGAGGCAGCAGGAAAACCTCAGGGGGAGGAGGTGGAGCAATCGAAGGAGGAGGTGGGACAAAGATCTCTCCCTCGACCGGGTCATTCACAGAGATGGTCGACCCGTTAGACGACTGGTCGTCACTCACTGGACGAGAGAAAGAAAGCACAGTGAGAGAAGAACAAAAATGTATTCCTAAACTGTCCCACTAGGAGCAAAATATTCACCTGATACATCACCCCAAACTTCTAAATAAACATAATAGATTTGCATATGCACAGTGTCCTATATGGTCAATCATCATAGAGGTAAAATTTGACAGCAAAGATCCTATTTGACCATCCTTTCTTTAGAGACCCACTGATTGGCCAAAGCTTGTCATCAAACAAAATGTGGTTTTATTTTCTATTTAGCTATGACAACACAAAGTCAAATCTGAATTGCAATTTGAACTTTATACCTTCATCATAACAGCATAATTTCATGTGTGATCTAATCTTGGTATTTTTAGATCATTTCTGCATCCCACAAATATGTTTTTTTCCAGCATACATAAAGCACTTAAATAAAACTGATAACATATTTATTTATTTATTTATTTATTTGAGCAGTAAGTCTGCTCAAGTAAATCTTATATATCAATATATCTTTCTGATTTTTAAAAATCTCAAAAACACTCCCCATTCTAATCTAATGCAAACCATCTGCTTAGACCAGTTGAGGTTATTGAGCAATTTCCTGGTCAAACATTGACCTGACCTAAATTTTCAACCCTTGCAGATATATTGAAATTGCAGTTATCCATCAAATCTAAGCTGCTTTAAGTAATCAGAGTGTAAATAATGCCATACAACAACACCAATCCATATGACAGTTCAAAGTACTTGTGGCAATTAAGGGCTTACCTGACCCATTGAACTTTGTACCATTAACCACTGGGGCAAAATGGGGCACTGTGGGTGTTGGGACGGCAAACCCTTGGAAACTGTCAGTCGACGACTATAAAGAAAAAGAAACAATTCTTGGTATTGAGCTTAAGACTGAACAAACCAGTTCTGAGGTATTGTACAGCTTGAAAACAGATTAGTGTGCTCTTACATTTGGATGCTAGGCGGAAATTATAATTTTTACACCTACTTTCTGAAAATCTGAATGCCGTCTATATAGTTTTTGTGATTAAGTCAATTTGGCTCCACTAACGGTTTTGTAGCATTTGCTTATTTTCACATTTAAACTATTGAATTTACTAATATTACATTAATTAAAAGTGTTGAAATAAAGAACATTCTAATAAATAAATAACAAATAATAACAAATAAAATGCTCTGATGATAACAATAGAATGCCCTCTTCTAGTACTTTTTAACAGCTTCTTTAATTGCTATTCCCTTCACTATTATTACTTATCACTATAACCACAACTAACACATACTTTGCCCAGGTTTTAAGATTTAAGAATCGTATTTATTTATTAATCTTATTTTTATTTTTTCTGTAAAATGATCTATATATGTTTGATGTTTATACTGGAAAGACTAATTTGAATGACTAGACAATGCCTTGCTGAAACTGTCTATGTTTCAACAATAATGATCTGTAATTACAAGGGCATGTCCTTCGAAAGGGCTTTTACTGTATTAATTCTGTTGACATATGTAATACATTTCCTACTTGTATTTATCTTTGCTATATACTCAGTATGTTGGTGTCATTATGTCTCCCTGCATAAGTCTCCTAACAACATAACATTTAGGGTTAAATCATTTGGCAGAGGGCCCAATATTGCACCCTGTTATGACTTTTCTCTTTGTGTTCATAGGAATCTAAGTTGATTCTTATGAACGCCCAGCAAGGCGAGGGTGCGCCGCTTAATATTTTAGTTCATATTTTGGTCTTGATCATGAGTCACTTTCATTTATGGCAAGAATACCAGCTGACCTGCCTTTGCTCCTCTGGGTGGGGCCGTCCCACACATGCCTCAGACACACTCAAAAACCTCCCAGACAGAGAGGTGTGTGAACTACTGCTGGATAAACCTTATTTATGTCTGTAGCATAGCAATGTTATATGAGCCGCAACTTGGTTTGATGACTGAGGCTAATCTAGAGCGGTGTTGTCAGCACGCGACTGAGAACAATATACTCTATAATTGGAAAACAGAAACAGATAAAACTCTCCTTCACCTTTCTGTCTTCTAGCATGCAGAGATTTTAATATTACTTGATTAGACATTTTATTTTCTGTATTCATCCAGGCTTAAAACCAGGACAAGTTGCTTTGTTGATTCGTTCGCTGTTGCTAGAACTGACAAGGTTGCTTGAATGAGCGCCTGCCTATGGAAAAGGGGCTTTATTACCTTGTTGTTATTTACTTGAAGACTCTGTCTTGTGTTTTACTACATTTACATGTTCCCAGTAAGAGCACAACAATTAGCGCCAAGTCTGGTTAAAGGCAAGGCAAGGCAAGGCAAGTTTATTTGTAGAGCACAATTCATACACAAGGCAATTCAAAGTGCTTCACAGTTGCATAAAATTACAAGAAAACAGATCAAATCAATCAATAAAACATCAACATAAAATTAATCAATTACAGTAAAAGGCAAGAGTGCAGATAAAATGCTTTCAGTTTTCATATGCACGGGTAAAAAGAGCTGTTTTCAACCTGGATTTGAACATTGTCAGAGTTGAGGCCTGTCTCACATCCTCATGAAGACTGTTCCAGATTTAATAATTATTTATTTATTATTATTTTTTTATGCTATTAGTTCCTTTTTTCATAGAGTTAACTACATACCCAGATGGACCCAGTTGTTTATCTGTCTTTGATCAGGTTAGCTAATGACTGACACAACTGTGTTTTGAGGCTGTACTCACAGAAAAATGTTTGACTGTGGGCCTGGCTCTCACACTGGCTGTCCCAGACTCAAGTACGGTCCCAGAGTCCAAAACCAACTCGACATCATCTGAAAAAACAATCCAAGAAAAGATTAGCAACACGGCTGTGGAGTTCATCTAAATCACAATGTGACTTTGTGCCATTACATCCTTGAATTACTGTGTAGGTAGGTGGTAATGTTGTAGATAGTTCTGTTATTGTTAAGATGCTTTTTAGGGACCGCAGTCGCCTAGTCTATTGATCTCACTCCTGAGAACCACAGGAAATTTGAGACTTAGGTCCTAAAATGTTTCTTGATGTGCATTCAAGACACTCTGTTCCCAATCACAGAGATGTGTCAACAAGGAAATGAAATTTCTTCTCATTATGTCACTGATGACTGGTGACTGCAGCATGTAGACAAACTTAGACAAACTTTGGGAAGGGCAGATCATCAAATTACTTTCGTAGTTTTGTTTCTCGTGAGTCAGACTTGATTGATTGATCTGACGTAAGATGGAGCCAAAAGGTGCAGTCACACATTTAGTGATTTACAAATTGATCAGAAGTTGGGTGTAAAAGTACAAAATGTCACAGAGGTCTGAGCAGAAGTGCTACTTGCTGAAAGAGGACACTGTGTGAGTGAGTGATAAGAGCCTGTCACTGAGAAACATTTAGTCTGACTCTTCTGTCATCTAAGACTTTCACCGAACACAAAACCAAAGGGCGAGAAATGTACACAAACTATGTTCATAAAATTACTGTATGGAAATAAACCAATTGAATCTTTTACCTTCATCTTTGTCAACTTATAAACTTGAACTGATACCTTTTAGGAAGCATTGTGATTAGATTTGCAACTTTTTAAAATAAAATTGTAATTTCAGGGAGCACTGAAATATCAACTTCTAAACAAAAACTTTCAGTGGTCGTATGTAGCCACAGCTGGACTGGGGTAGACTCAGATTAACCGAAGCACAGCTGCCAATCTCTGCCATCGGACTCTCTGACCACTACCAATCACCCACACACAGTGATGCCAGAAACGAATTACTTAGTAACGGATTACTGTAATCTGATTACTTTTTTTCAGTAACTAGTAATCTAATGCATTACTATTTCCAAACAAGTAATCAGATTTAAGTTACTTTTCCAAATCATTGTGAGTTACTATTTTGTAATTTTCCTTTGGAAAAAAAATACATTTATTTATTCATCTTGGCGAGTGACGCAACATAATGTGACAAGTCACGTTTTCAGCCTAAAAACACTCACATTGGTTGAGGAGAGAGATGGAAATGCGTCACTTTTCTGAGTCTGTATCAGCTTTGTTGATGTTACTGTTAAAATGCACTTCCAATAAAGTGAGTGTTGGTAAAAGGGTTTGTCATTAGTGTGTTGTGACAGTGGAGATGTTGTCGGCCACAGCTGAATGTAACTAATAAAGCAACTTGTAATCTAACTTAGTTACTTTTAAAATTAAGTAATCAGTAAAGTAACTAAGTTACTTTTCAGAGGAGTAATCAGTAATCAGTAATCAATTACTTTTTCAAGTAATCTGTGGCAACACTGCTCACACACCACACTCAAACCTAAGTAAGTGTGTGGATGAACGCTCAACCGATTAGCCACTGTTGCCCCTTTGTGCAAATATTATTTTTAACCAGATGGCTGAGCTCACAGATTTGAGCTAGTGGTTTCTCTCATTTGTTTCCCTTTTGTGGTTTGCATGCACCATAGTTTCCTTTTCCTGTTGAATGCAACCAAATACATGGCTGCTCCATATATTTGGTTGCATTACATTTGGTTATTTTCATATTACATCTCTGAAACTCGAAGCTGATTCAAGACCTCTAAAGCAGGGGTCACCAACTATTTTAGAGCTGAGGGCTACTTCAAGGGCATGGAATAAAGTATCTGAAATTAGTTCAAGTAATATCAAGGTATTTTATCAAAGCTTCACACAGTATTTCCCTACACCAGTGGTTCCCAACCTTTTTTGCCTCACGTACCCCTTGAGTCGTTAATTTATACTCTGAGTACCCCTACCTTGAGGATCGTGCCAATATTATTACAAAGTGACCAACTAAACTAAGATTATACAGTGTTTAACAGTGATTTGTGTTCAACATGAAGCATACTCTCAAAATCAAACCCTGTACTAATAAACATAATTAAAACTAACTTTCCTTTGACATTCTACACAGTTTCACCTTTTTTCATCTTAAATAATTCCAAGTACCCCTGCTAAATGCTCAACTACCCCCAGAGGTCCCCATACCCCTGGTTGGGAAACACTGCCCTACACTACGACTGTATTAAAAATTGTGGTTACTTTTCAGCAGCAAATCACAGTGACATGAAAAGTTCTCTGTCACTCTCTTACTTTGACTGAGCTCTGTAAGTGAATAGTTTAAACTTTAATGCTAACTCCTCAGGCTTGCCACCTGTTGTTGATACATCCATTGTAAAGACCAATAACAGAAACAGGCCAGTGCCCTTGGTACAAAGGTTGTGTTGTCAGCATTCATATGAGGCTCCGCTGACAGCTGGCACTTACCCATGTCTTTCATTTTCACGTTGGTGTCGAAAAGTGACTGGTTCTTTCGACCCAAAAAATGGAGCGGGCTCTTCTTCATTGTGGCTCGATTGACGATTAAATATAAATGAAAAAATATTGGCACATTCTGAAACACGGAAAGTCCAACAAAACTGCGCGTCTCTCTCTAAGAGCAGGAGCAGCGCTCTCGCCTTGATCTTGACTCGATCCACAGGTTTGTTCAACTCCTGGAGAGAGAGAGAGAGAGATTACGCTCGTGACGTCAGTGCGTCCTCGGTCACGCCCATAGGTGAGGCCTCAACGCACGCCTGCATTCCTCTAGCTCTGCTCCAGCCCCTGCGAACAGCTGTGACTGATCCACTTTTAGGTCAAAGACAGACACATCCTTAGAAGGAAGGAGGTATCCCCCGTCACCTGTCAATACATCAATAAGCATAAGATGTAAGATAACAAAGATGGACAACACCTTTTGTGTTAGGCTATTGTAAATTAGACTTGTCTAATGTGTCACATTTTTATGTTATTACATTATTTAGTAGCACTTCGGTTAAAAAGAGTCTTAATAATTCAATGTATTAATGTATTTCTTTGATTCTGAGGTGATAGCAATTTTGGGGAGACGAGAGCAGCTCACAATGTTTCCATCCTCACGTTTGTAATGTGAATCTAAAAATCATATATGACAAAACAAAATCACACAGTGACACCAGGCATAAGGAGAACCCGTGAACTAGTGACAATTAGTGCATAAAGTGTGTGGTGAGGGGTTTACAGCCTTAAAACATATATAATATTTGTAAAAAAAATAATAAAGCGGTCTACTTCGCGGATTTCGTTTATTGCGGGCTATTTTTAGAACGTAACCCCCGCCATAAACGAGGGACCACTGTAATCGGAAAGGTCTCACGTCCAGTAATCCACCCGTGGGGTTCATTATCATACCTCTTCTTTGTCAATATTTCCCAATGCATTTTTTCCCCCGTATTTTTGTGCGAGCAGAAACAAATGTGCCGCTTTCGCGGCAAATACCTATATTATCGGATAGGCCTAGATGCCCTGAGTCACTCCATCAGTGTTTTGAGTGCTGGTGAGTGGCCATGGCAGTGGCGCCACGTGGCCACCCCATTGGCCACCCCCACTGGCCAGTGTTAACTGCAAAATAAAACTGAATTATTGAGAAACTCAAAATGTTAACTGTACTGTTATTGGATCATTAGTAACATTAAAAATATATTTTTTTAAAGTATAGCAGTAGACGTTTCCTTAAGTCTTTCTGATACTTTTCTACAGGCCAGTTTACTACAACAGTAAATACAATTGTGAAATTATGGCTGATAGTTTTGGTTTGCCACCCCAAGATTTTAAGTGGCCCCATCTGGCCACCCCTATGAACAATTTCTGGAGGCGCCACTGGGCCATGGTCGATGACGAGCGCAACGCGCTTTCTTGTCTATGTTGCGCCTTGCCTGTGGTTTTCACCTGTTTTCAAGCGAGCAGCAACAAATCGCTTATATCACCGGACAGGTCAGGGTGCCGAGAGACCCCCTATGACTGTCTAATGCATGGGGAGCGCTCCGTGCTCTGTTTCTTGAGCGCTCCGCGCTCTTTTAGCGCACGTCTTTGTTATTGTACTGTCTGTACAATAACAACAGGCCCGGACCCTGTCAGGTTCTCGGGCCTAATGATAAGTAATTATACTAATTTATCCTTCATTCACTGAGAGAAGTTTAAATCCACCATTTTATACACACAGATATTATTAACATGTGAAGACAATACTAGAATATTTATTTATTTATTTATTTGATCGGGGCAACACACATTAATGAACAATCATATACAAGTTGTACACAAATTGTAAATGTGCCAGATTATAGCAAAACTGCTAATTTACATCTGTAGTCCCGAGGCAGGTCACACAAGTAAAACAATGTATGAACAAAACACAATATAAAAACTTTACAAATTACATTTTAGTTAAAATTAGTGCATGACTGACTATAGCCGCAAAGCGGCGATTATCGGCCCTCGCCAACCGCCCTGCCCAAAGCAAGGGTATTGCTACTGCCTTTATGTTTGTTTAGAACTTTTTTGCCTAGGGTCTTAGTTTTAGGATTGTTGGAATGCGCTAATGCGCCCTCTCGGTATCTGACAAAGTTTTTCTCAGAAAAAAAAAAGAGGTTTTTGTGTTTTTTGACAATGCTGAGCACTCCGCGCTCAATTTTGACAGCTCCGCGTTTACGTGCTGGACCAATCAGGGAGTTCGCGACAGCTGCATCTGCCGCTGACGTGCACCTGCCGGACAAGGTGACTCCGCGGCAAGTGCTGCAGAACGCAAGTGCCGTGATTGGTTGATCCTTTCGCAAAACAAGGAAACACACAACAAACTCCTTCAGTCTCCCTCTTTGAAGTTATTTTTCATTAATATATTGTTCCTATGATTTTGTGCTTTTGTGTTTTCACTTTTTATGCTATTAAAAAAAATATTTAAAATAGACATAACCTGAACGCAGAGGAGCTACGCGGAAGCTCGAACGCTTCTGGCTTGCGTGAAGCAGACGGGGCTGCGGTGGGCGGGACCGGACGCTCGACTATAAAACAGCCTTTTGGCCCAATCTCAATTCTCCCCCCTAGCCCTGCGCTTAGCCCTTCCCCTTCGTTTTGCGCGTTCACGAGAGATGAAGGGGTGTCCCAATTCTATTTTGCGGGGTGAGGGAGAGGGCCACATAGCCTTTCAAGCGAGGGTTTTTCAGATGCACACTTCAGACTGAAGGTGCGTACACACCAAACGCCACCACACCTCCAACTTCCATGTTAACCCTATGTAGATGTGCTTCGACGCGCTTCGAAATGTAAGCAAAGCCGTCCGCACATATGAAGCGTAGCAAATGCGAGCGGACGAGGAAACACGCGCGTCAAAGCCAGGGAGAACAGCGCGGTACATGAGCAGGGATGCCGTGCCCACTGCTTCATGCACTCAAGTAATCACAATCTACACGTGCGTTCATTTATGCCTTGTTAACCAATCAGGGACTGGGCTCAAATAGTGAGCACAAGCGTCACCTGTTACCTGCAGCATGGAGGACAAGTTGATCATCGCGGTTTGCGCCCGGCCTGAGTTGTATGACACGCCTCCTAATTATGACGCCAGCAAACAGGCGTTTCTCGCGAGTGTGAGGCCGGACTCAGACCAAGCGGGAAAAAAACGCTTTCCGTCGCTCAGCTTGCTCGACTTCCTTCGCCTGCCCCCCTTGTGCAGGAGCACGTGGAGGTGAGGTTGGAGACGCAGCTGAAGTGCATGAGCCAATTACGCACAGGCGTCTGTCAGATCATGTTCTGTGGTTGGTGGTCGCCGCCGGAAATGGCTCATAGCGTTGAAATTTTTTCAACGCTATGCAAATACAGAGCCGCTGCAGCCGCCCTTCTCGTGCCGCTCTCCTGTGTATTTCCGGAGGCTTCTTTCCGGTCGCCACGCAGCATAGGGAATGAATGGAAGCTTGCCGCTCTCCTCTCTTTCGCGCTCTTGGTGTGAGGGCGCCGTGAAGCGGCAATGTTTGGCACCCACCTAGAGGCGGATGGGGCGTGGACGCATGTTTGCGCTGTACGCACCTGAAGGGGTAGGAGGAGTTTGACAGAACACGGAAATAAGCTGCGAAATTAATTAGTCATTTTGTAAACACGTTTCATTCTCTGTTCATCAAAACATCTGACAAATAATTAAGCAGCAGCATAACTTTTGAGAACAGCAAACCTAGCCTAGCTTGTGGCCTAATAATAGTAAAATAATTATGGTCATTATAAAGAAGTGAAGTTGACATTGTTTTGTATTCAATGTAGGCCTATTTATTTTAATGCAAAACAATCTTAAGCATTTTTCATTTTTAGAAACGGTGAATGTTTACAAGTTTAGTATTAAAAAGCTTTTTAAAGACAAAAACTATAAATATCAGTTCTTTCCTTTAATTCGGTCGATAATCGTGAATAATCGTAAAATCTCAATATTTTCTTTCACAATAATCGTGACTCAAAAAATTTAAATCGTGACACCCCTAGGCGGGACAACAGGGAAACAAGCTTGGACAATTAACATAAAATCAACCTTAAAAACATGCTAAAACCAGTTTAAAACATGCATAATAGGCTCACATAAAACAAATTTAAAAACATCCCGCTTGTGTCCGTGTCAGAAACATAATGTAAATAATGTTTGGTCAGATCTTGTCCTCTTAGACGTACTGTATGTCACTGTGTTGTGTGGAGCTGCAGGCTAGAGATGATTTGTCAACCATAAAGAGGATTAGGGTTGACCTGCCCCTTTGATCCAGCTTCCAGCGCTGCTCGCCTCAGGTCGGACCACCAGAGTTCCAGTGTCATGTAGTCAAATAAACATGAATGCATGCACATGTTTAATACTTGTCCATCGAGGTTTGGTGCAAAGACATTCATTCAATTCAATTCAATTCAATTCAACTTTATTCCGGACTCGTAGTCCATAAAAATAAAAATAAAGGACAAGACATACAATTAAGATGGCATTTTAAAAAGACAATCATGTCTCCACAAGTCAGATTGATAACGTGTCGCACTCCATTTTATATTCGTGAGGGACACTATTATTTCATTTTCAGACATGTTCAATCGACACATAAAGCTGTACATCAAAGTTCGATGCACGGTCTGTAAAGTGTTTACTCTGGCACTGACAAACATTTCTGTGGCACTTGACCATCTCGGCTTCTTCAAAAGCACACGCAAAGCATCATTATAGGCCACCTGGAGCCTACGCATGCTGGCTTTCTTATAATGAGACCAGAGATGAGCCGTGTACAAGGGAGTACAGTATGCTTTAAATAAAGTCAAGACATTCAAATTAATTCATATAGTTTAGGGTTTACCATACAGTGGTGTTTTTGTAAACTGATGAAAACCTGGTTGGTACAAGGCTTGGTGCTGTTTGGAGACATTTCTCAAAGTGTTTTTTGTTGTGGAACAATACCATTCATGCACTACCAAATGATGTCGTGTAGAAAAAATACCACACCACGTTACTAATTTTTGTGCTCACTTGACAGTCCCTCATGGCATATTGGTTGAAAATCTATCCTATAGACCAGGAGTCACAAATTAAATTTCACCAGGGTCCGAATTGGAAAAAAATAGTCAAGCAAAGGTCCGGAACATACAGGGTTAATTCACGGTTATATGAGGATTTTTAAGCCTTTATTAAATCTATTAATGTGGTTTGAAAATAATGCAATTAATTGAAATATTGTTTGGCTCCTAAATAGCAGAATGCATAGCCTCTATTATACACAATGTGCATATAATATGTATCAGTGATGTGTTTCTCCTCTTTGATCAGTTCAACACTGAGCCCTGCTTAGTCCTGGTTTAGTTCTGGCTTAGTCCATGCCAGTTTAGTCTAGGTTCAGACCTGCCCGCTGCCGATCGGGAAACGGCCGTGCTATTTGCGCATTACAATCATGGGTGCATATTTAATTACTGTAGGGCATCCTCAAATTTTTTGTTAAACGAGCCATATTTCAGTCATTTTCAAACCATTTCTTAAAATGTAAAAAGTATCATGGAGCTAAGATGTAGGACTTTTTCTTTACCGCTCTGCTGCAGTCAGAGAGGGAGAGGGGGAAGAGAGTGAGAGCGCACACGCAGCCGCTTGTCTGAGGGGATTCAGGGTCGGGTCCAAAGTTCGGATCCAAGGTTCGGGTGCAGATGGGGCTAACGCATGGGTCCGGATCCGGACCGAGGTCCGCCGTTTAGTGACCTCTGCTATAGACTCTTTAGCAGAGTTTCTCAGCCGTGGTCCGTGTACCACTGTTGGTACTTGCACCTCTTCAGGTGGTACTCATGGTCATTTGCTATTTTATACATTATTAATTTTAATGAATACCATAGCCCCTCCTGGAACCATCACCTTAACGTGGTGGAGGGGTTTGAGCGCCCGAATGATCCTGTGGGCTCTGTTGTCGGGGGCTTCGTGCCCCTGGTAGGGTCTCCCATGGCAAACAGGTCCTAGGTGACGGGTCAGGCAAAGAGCGGTTCAGAAGCCCCTTATGAGAGACCAACAGGCCCGGTTAGAACCATGAGGCCGTCCTTCTGTGGACCCACCACCTGCAGGAGGAGCCATAGGGGCTGGTGCAATGTGATTTGGGCAGCTCCAACAGCTGCCCCCACGACCCGGCAACGGAAAAGTGGAAGCTAAGAACATGGTATAAATGTACCCGGTGGGTGTATCAAATTGAATTATTTTAAAAGCCGACAACGCCACCTATAGTTGAGGGACTAGGACCCGATTACAAGGCCACAGGTTCGTACCACAGGGGTGAGCAGTGAAACCAAGAGATAAAAAGTTTACTTGAATTTATTACAAAAATGATTAAAACAATAACACTTGGAATAGCTAAAAACTAGGCCCAGTACTAAAAAGTCTAAAATAGGGGCTAAGACTAAAGGGGATGGGTTGAAGGATGATCCTGGGTAGGCGAGGGGAAGAGACACCAGGGACACCGCCACCCGTTCGACCACCGTCTGTCCGACCGCCGAGTTGCTCGGTGTTCTAGCCTCCGACGCCGGGCTCAGTTCCCTCTTGGCTCCCGTTCCGCCTTCGCGTAGACCTAGCGACACAACCACAGCTGCCAGTGGGGGAGAGAATGGATGGCTCTGCGCGCCTTCCCCAGGTGTGATACTCACCGCGTCTGGGCAGCGCTCGACTCCTGGCCACCCAGTAAACGGGAAACAGGCCTTGTATCACACCGTGGTCCGCGTCTCCGTGGTCTGCCCCAAACTGTCGATTGCCCCTCACGTGCTGCCGCCGCACGCTTGTACCGTCCTACCCTTCGTCCTCTGCTGTCTGCTGCACACTCCCTTTGTTCACTTTTTATGACCCATTTTCGTCGCTGCGTTAGTGTACTGATTGTCACCAGGTGTGAATAGCCAATGGTGGTGGTGTGGGCGGGCCCGCACCAATCAACTCAAAATATTTACAAAATGAAACATGCAACATAACTGAAAGTCATTGCAAACAATATCAAACATGTACATAAAGATTTATGTACACTTTGATGGTGCCAGTCCCTGGACAGATAACGCAGTTTCTATAACGAGCGGGGCATTGTCCTTTGGTGGTACGAGTGGATCGACGGGGTGATTGTTCAAGTTCAACATTGGTTCAGGGTGGTACAACATTAAGAGGCATAAGGGCAGTTGAGGTGTTTCATTCTCAGTTTGTGGCGATACAATGGGTAGACCGTTGGTCGGAGCAATGCAAGGTTTAAGTGCATTTCTATGCAAGGTTCGTCTTTACCTCCTTTTTCTGGTCTAACGCGGTAGACTAGGCCCGAGTCGCCAACAAGGTCAACGACCACGTGGGGCTCGGACTCCCACCACTTGTGAAGTTTGCCATGGTCTCGTCTGTTCCTATCGCGTACCCACACAAGTTCACCGGAAAGAAGGGCATTAGCTTTGGCTTTTTGTGTTGTGAGCAAGAACTGGCAGACCCAAAATGCAGGAACAATACGTCCTTTATTTACAAGACAGGTAAGCGGAGAGCGGGGGGAATGGGTGATCGTGGACAGCAAGGTAGGTAAGTGGAAGGGAGGATCCTGGACGGCACGGCAGGTAAGTGGAGATAGGTACTTGGTGGATAATCCAGACGGAGACACAGTCAGAGGACAGATGGCAGTGGTGCGGGAACTGACTCCAAAACTGAACAGGACACGGAAAACAGCAGGTTAGTATTTAGAATCAAAAAGTTCAAAAAGAGCCTGATAGATGATCACCAGATAGATGACGGAACAATCTGGCACTGGAGTGGAGGTCTGGTGGCATTTTCTACAGAGTTGATTGCATGATGAATTACAGGTGTGGAGCACAGCAGGTAAGTAACGAGGGAACCGCCCAGGAACTGACAAACAAGGTAAACACACAAGGGGAGGGGGAGATGGAAAGAGAAAGGAGGAGTGGCTGGACAGGACCACAACATTTTGGTCATAGTATTGCTTTTCATGTCTAGCCGCATCGGTCATTTTCTTACGGGGCAAATCGTAAGCGTGGAAAAGCTTTTTGTAGTGTTCCGAAACCCATCCCTGCAAGTCATGACGCGGATGGTTGTCTACTCTGTTTCTCAACCTCGAGAGTACGGAGCATATTTAGCAGAGTTCGGTTCATTCTTTCAACACGGCCATTACCCGCAAGGTGGTACGGAGTAGTGCGACTTTTGGAAATGCCATATATACACTACATAACTGTTTCATGAGCTCGGATTCACGTAAAATTTGGTCCCTGGTCAGAATGAAACGTGATGGGCAGCCGAATGGCTGAATTATGTTAGACCAAATTGGTATAAATGGTATAAAAAACTGGTATAAATCATTGGGGCGACGCAACGAGAGGAAATCTAAGGCAACAACTTCAAGCGGATACGATACCTCTATCGGCTTCAGTGGGGCTCTCGGCTCAGCTCTGTCTTTTTGAAGGTTACAAACTATGCACCCCATTTGGAAACTTTGTACCTCCTTTTCCATACTTGGCCAAAATAAATTGCGCCCAATGTGAGCGAGAGTCTGTTCTGTGCCCGCATGAGCTGCAGCTTCGTGGCATTTCTTCCATACGCCCTGGTGGCTTGGATCTGGACAGACAATTTGGAAATATGGCTCACATGCATGGCAATCAAACACTTTTCTACAGAGGATTCCCCGGTACAGGTGTCACAGGTTAAAATGGCAATGGGAGCCTACGTGGTGGTGCAATCAATGAAAACAAGGCGGTTAAAAGGATAAAATACAATTTATTAAAAAGGCCTGTTAAAAGTCAATATAAAACATTAAAAAGGACTAAAAAGGAGAGTAAAAGGCTAAAAGGAAGGGTGCGCTTTAAGGGGCTATATCGTTCCGGTGTTCCAGGAAGGGGGTCCGGCCGGCTCCGGGAGCTGTACCCCAGGTCCAGGGGTCCGCGAGCTGGGGGAGCCTGCCGCCGCTGCTCGACCCCGCCGCGCCTGTCCGGGGGACATCCCTTACCCGAACGCTCCCTCGCCGCCTTCACGCATCCCGTCCTGTTGCATCGTCGAGTCTCGTCCTGTCGGGCGCCCTCCTCCGCCAGCCAGCCCTGGCTCACTTGCACTGAGCCCCGGCCTCTCCTCAGCGTCCTCAGCGTCTCCGCCCGTAGCGGGCCGTGTGCGTCCGTCCATCCGTGCGTGCGTCCTTCTTCTCCGCCGCCGCCGCCCGGCGGCCCATGGTGGCCCGTGGCCCTCCACACCACTTCTGCTTCTGTCCTTTCTTTCTGTCCTGTGCCTCAGTCTCTCTCTTTAAAAACCCCTTGTCCCAGGTGTGCCCAGTTAAGTCAATCACCCCTGGGCGGGGCTACCAGGGGCACGAGCTTGAGTAGGTTAAAAAGTTAAAACGTGCATAAAAGCAGCCTTAAAAACATGCACAATAAAACACACTAAAAACAACTTAAAACCAGTCCGCCCATGCCCGTGACACAGGCAAAGTCTCTTTGTGTTGTAGCAGCCGCTTGGCAGTAGCTGGTAGTGCTTCCCCCTCAAGCTTGCTGGGAATTATTCCTCTTTCCACATACCTTCGTACAAGCTGAATGTTTGGGTCTACCTCCTGCAGGGCTTTCCAGTCTTCTCCAAGCGCTGGTGCAGATGTACCTTGCTGGTCAGAGGATGTTGTAGCAGCGACAACAGTTGCAGTGCCACTTTTCTTCTGTGCAGGACCTGTGAGAAATCTGGACAGAGCATCTGCATTCACATTTTCACGCCCTGCCCGGTACTTCACTTCGAAATCAAACGATGCCATCTGGGCAACCCATCTCTGCTCTACAGCCCCAAGTTTAGCAGTCCGTATGTGGACTACAGGATTATTATCATTGAATACCGTGAATTTGGCTCCAGGGAGATAGTCCTTACATTTTTCAGTGATTGCCCATTTTAGCGCGAGTGCTTAGTGCTAGCACAGCAACAAGCCCACTGTGGCTTGTGTCCGTGTACAAACTGAAGGGCTTTGTGTAGTCAGCATAAGCTAGAATTGGAGCCTTAGTCAGAGTCTCTTTCAGTTGGTCAAATGCAGCTTGACACTCCAGCGTCCAATCAATTACTCTTACAGAAGATCTTTTATCACTTTTTGGGATGCCAACTAGCAAGGTGTTCAATGGGCGAGCCATTTTTGCAAATCCTTGAATGAACCGTCTATAGTAGCCGGCCAGGCCTAAAAGTGCCCTCACCTCTCGCATAGATGTTGGGACGGGCCACTCGGTTACTGCAGTTACCTTTCTTGAGTCAGGCATTACACCAGCCTGGTTGACGACGTGGCCCAAAAACTGTACTTCCCGCTGGAGAAGTTTACATTTGTCTGGCTTCAGCGGCCCAGGGGCTAGAGCTCTCCGTTATTACACCTCGGTCCAACATGTTTGCTAGTAGTGACCTCATTTCTTTATACATGAGGGATTGCAATGGTCTGAATCGCTCCCTTATGGGGACTGCATCAACCGTTGGAATGGTGTGCGTGACGGCGTCCGTCCTACCAAAGTCCTCCTCATGTCTAGAAAACACTTTCTCCCACTTATGCAAGAGTGTAGTTGGCTCACCAGCTTGCTCTGGTGTCAAGTGTGTTCCATCTACCAGGTTCTGCACATCAAAAAGGTGTTCGTCCTCGCGTCCATCTGTTGCTTCTACCAACCCAACCTCCACTTCTCCGTCACTGTTGGGGGTCAGGTCAACGTCGCAGGCACCATGGACGTCAGCGTCATCAACTTGGTACAGGCGGCCGATCTTCCGGTGTTCTAGCCTTCGACGCCGGGCTCAGTTCCCTCTTGGCTCCCGTTCCGCCTTCGCATAGACCCGGCCCTAGCAACACAACCACAGCTGCCAGTGGGGGGAGAGAATGGATGGCTCTGCGCGCCTTCCCCAGGTGTGATACTCACCGCGTCTGGGCGGCGCTCGACTCCTGGCCACCCAGTAAACAGGAAACAGGCCTTGTATCACACCGTGGTCCGCGTCTCCGTGGTCCGCGTCTCCGTGGTCCGCGTCTCCGTGGTCCGTAGCCAACGCCCCCAAGGTCCGCGTCTCCGTGGTCCGCGTCTCCGTGGTCTGTAGCCAACCCCCCCGTGGTTCGCACCCCTGTGGTCCGCGCCCGTTTGCCCAAACTGTCGATTGCCCCTCACGTGCTGCCACCGCACGCTTGTACCGTCCTACCCTTCGTCCTCTGCCGTTTGCTGCACACTCCCTTTGTTCACTTTTTATGACCCATTTTCGTCGCTGCGTTAGTGTACTGATGGTCACCAGGTGTGAATAGCCAATGGTGGTGGTGTGGGCGGGCCCGCACCAATCAACTCAAAATATTTACAAAGTGAAACATGCAACATAACTGAAAATCCCTGCAAACAATATCAAACAAACATGTACATAAAGATTTAAGACAAATAATGATAATGGACATGGGCCCACATAAAGCCAGTTTGGACATAATTATTCCAGTTTAGGTTTACCGAAGACCCTTTTTAGACCTGGTTCCTGATTCAATGTTAATTTGGTCAGAAGGAAAAGTTTAAAAAACACTGCTCTATAGCATTATCTGGAGCCACGGTTCACAACCCAAATAAAAATAGACATTTTGACTTACATTAAAACATTCAAAACAGTATTTTCTTCCACAGATTTGTTGATTCCAGAATTGATCAGTCGGTCAAATTAAACCATGTGATTAATGAAAGTCACCATTGCGGCTGCCAGTCATGTGACTCCGATCTACCCACACGTTTGATACAGTGTGGCGTGGTTGTGTCTGTTGCGAGCAGCTGGAATGGCAGTCTCTGAATGTGATGCCAGAATTTTGTAACCAGTGGGAAGCAAATTAAATTTCACTGTCTTTATGGTGCACATAATGAATTAAACTCACATGTGTTAATTTCTCAAATGCAAGGAACATAACATAATATGATTGAACTATTACTGTTTTTTAAACATTTAGGTTCCAACAGAAAAACCTGTAATAGTACTCTACCACAACCACAATGTTTTCACTGAAGTTTTACACTCAACAAAAATATAAACGCAACACCTTTGTTTCTGCTCCCATTTTTCATGAGATGGACTTAAAGATCTAAAATTCATTCCAGATACACAATATTACCATTTCTCTCAAACATTGTTCACAAATCAGTCCAAATGTGTGATAGTGAGCACTTCTGCTTTGCTGAGATAATCCATCCCACCTCACAGGTGTGCCACATCAAGATGCTGATCTGACATCATGATTAGTGCACAGGTGTACCTTATACTGCCCACAATAAAAGGCCACCCTGAAATGTGCAGTTTTTTGCTTTATTGGGGGTCTGGGGACTCAGAACCAGTCAGTATCTGGTTTGACCACCATTTGCCTCATGCAGTGCAACACATCTTCTTCGCATAGAGTTTATCAGATTGTCAATTGTGGCCTGTGGAATGTTGGTCCACTCCTCTTCAATGGCTGTGCGAAGTTGCTGGATATTAGTGGGAACTGGTACACGCTGTCGTATTCGCCGGTCAAGCACATCCCAAACATGCTCAATGGGTGACATGTCCGGTGAGTATGCTGGCCATGCAAGAACTGGGACATCTTCAGCTTCCAAGAATTGTGTACAGATCCTTGCAACATGGGGCCGTGCATTATCTTGATGAAACATGAGGTGATGTTCATGGATGTATGGCACAACAATGGGCCTCAGGATCTCATCACGGTATCTCTGTGCATTCAAAATGCCATCAATAAAATGCACCTGTGTTCTTCGTCCATAACAGATGCCTGCCCATACCATAACCCCACCACCACCATGGGCCACTCGATCCACAACATTGACATCAGCAAAGCGCTCACCCACACGACGCCACACACGCTGTCTGCCATCTGCCCTGAACAATGTAAACCGAGATTCATCCGTGAAGAGAACACCTCTCCAACGTGCCAGACGCCATCGAATGTGAGCATTTGCCCACTCAAGTCTGTTACGGCGACGAGCTGGAGTCAGGTCAAGACCCCGATGAGGACGACGAGCATGCAGTTGAGCTTCCCTGAGACGGTTTCTGACAGTTTGTGCAGAAATTGTTTGGTTATGCAAACCAATTGTTTCAGCAGCTGTCTGAGTGGCTGGTCTCAGACGATCTTGTAGGTGAACCTGCTGGATGTGGAAGTCCTGGGCTGGTGTGGTTACACGTGGTCTGCGGTTGTGAGGCCGGTTGGATGTACTGCCATATTCTCTGAAACGCCTTTGGAGACGGCTTATGGTGGAGAAATGAACATTCAATGCACGAGCAACAGATCTGGTTGACATTCCTGCTGTCAGCATGCCAAGTGCACGCTCCCTCAATGCTTGTGGCATCTGTGGCATTTTGCTGTGAGACAAAACTGCACATTTCAGGGTGGCCTTTTATTGTGGGCAGTATAAGGTACACCTGTGCACAAATCATGATGTCAGATCAGCATCTTGATGTGGCACACCTGTGAGGTGGGATGGATTATCTCAGCAAAGCAGAAGTGCTCACTATCACACATTTAGACTGATTTGTGAACAATGTTTGAGAGAAATGGTAGTATTGTGTATCTGGAATGAATTTTAGATCTTTAAGTCCATCTCATGAAAAATGGGAGCAGAAACAAAGGTGTTGCGTTTATATTTTGTTGAGTGTATATATTATAAAATCAGATTTCCTCTTTTATCACTTGCAGTACCAGCACGCTGCCTCAGTAATGACATAACAACACATTGTATGAACACATAATGTCCTCGAAGGCTGTCCTTGCATTTCGCTGAATCAGCCTGTTGTCGTGGATACACAGAGGACTGGTCTGGCCTGTTCTCTCAGGTGCCACTGACGCTGGCTCTAATGAGAAGAATGTGCTGGCAGCCGATCTTTATTCTTTCTTCACCTACTGAATTGAGTACAATCTATTGCATTACTCAACAATGGAGACCACAAATCATAGCTCGTGTCACAGAGATATGCATGAACTTGTCATAGAAGAACGTTCGAAACATCCAGGAACATTCAGTGAATATCTATCTATTCACTGAAATGAAAACAGACCATTGCTTAATACTGTTGCGAAGAATGTAAATTCCTTCAAAGGGTTAGAAGGAAAATCTCCTTTAGGTTCAGGAAAAATCACACCTGACCTGCTGTGAGCATCTTCATCAAGATGTATTGATTGATTTGACCTTTATGTAACTAGGTTGAAAACGCATTGTGATTTAGGATCTCTTTCAAGAGTGACCTGGCCTATTTTAAAAAGTGACTATCTTCTTGTATCAAATCTATTGCACAGCAAGAAGATTCGATTCCTGGGCCAGTGTGGAGTTTGTATGTTCTTCTCGTCTGCGTAAGGTTCCACCAGGAGCCCCGGTTTCCCCTGCAACTAAAACGCATGTATCTTTCCTCACCAGGAACTTTGGTTACCTGCTGCAAATGTCAGGATCTGTCAGATGGAGGAGGAGCTTTAAGAGGGTCTAACCAACTGACTGCTGTCTGTAAACGGGGGTAAGCTGCGACGTAACATACGCAAAGGTGACTTAACTAAACAGGATTTATGAATATGGAACAATACTTCTAAATTCATTAGGAGGAAGACAAAAAAAAAACACACACTTTGGAAGAATTTGCTCCAAAATGATTTAACCTTATTTACTTATTTTGTGCATAATATAAACGTGTATTTTAATATTTACAGTAAAAGGGTAACTTAATCACTTACCATTAAGCATTTCACAATTGTCACTTAGTTTGAATTAAAATACGTATATTATAATGGCCCTACACATTTTCACGCCTGGTCTATACAGAGCTCTGTGCAGTAGTATGTATTTCAAGGGTCTAAGGTCTCTTTAATTAGTTAAGTCTTGCTGCCAACAAAGTGGATTACATTTTCAGATCCTTTCACACAGATGAGACTATTAGCTCACATGGGGAGGTCCCGCTGCCGCAAGGGGTTTTCCTTCTGCTCACCTGTGATGAGTGGATATGTGCGGGACTTTGAAAAGCACTTCCTATGCTTTTTAAAGGATTTATTTTTACTTTTTGTCGATTTCAGTTATATTATGGGCAACGCTATCGGAGCAAACGTGGAGGAGCTGCAAGCCTGTGAAAGCCATCAGTGGTATAGGAAATTCATGACAGCGTGCCCATCAGGACTTCTTACGTACTACGAATTTAAGCAGTTTTTCGGCCTGAAGAATCTGTCGGAGTCTTCGGATGCTTACGTCCAGACAATGTTCGCGTCTTTTGATATGAACGATGTAAGTGACTTCACTGCGGGGTGGTGCATGTCAAGAATACAGTTGGATCAGAAAGTATTCATTCATACCCCTCCTGTGTTGTTATGTTAATGTTATGTTTAATTAGATCCTTCAAAATTCTACTCTCAGACTTATACTATATGTTAATAGAAATAATTAAAGGAGGTCTGAGGTCTGTTCTGAACCCATTGTAACTTTTTGTGTTGTCCTTACGTTGCTGTGTATACCACATTGTTAGGGTATGTTGGTACTGCAGGAGAGTTAAGCTTTTTTTCTGGGCGAGGGTCAATGGCCTATTACAGGAGGGAAGCTCCTCCCAGTGACAACACTTACCAGCTGACCCAGATCTGCATTCATTTTTAGAAAACAGATTAAGAAGGAAAACATGTAGATAATGAACATCTAAATATATCAATAGAAATATCATTATCAATCCAACCCCCCAAGTTATTGCATTTTTGTAGATTGTGTAATTGTGTTTAATGTTAAGACACAAAAATACTGTCACTTTATTTGTTAAAACAGCAGGTCATCTGTTTTTTGTAGGTTCTCATTTACCTAGGCTTGGTTTAAGCGTGAGGCTACATTCTTAGTTCTGACATTTGTTTTCCTCAACTTCAGCAACCAGGCTATAAATGAAATTTACTTATTTATAGAACCATGTTTTGTTTCTGCCTAATTACTTTTGTGTAAAGCAGGTCCATGTACATAGAAGGAGGTGTTCATTGTAGTCTTTATACATTCACAAGGGCTGATGGCTTTGAGGGTTCATTTCGAGGATAACCTTAGTTAAGTGAATCTTTTTTTTAATAATCTGTAATATAATCAAAATTGCAAGTCTTGTCAGAAAAACAGGAATTCGTTGTTTTTTCTCAAAATTGTGCATCACTAGTGAGAATATTCTAATGAACTGTCAGATGCTCTCTTTTTTGTAGCAGACGTAACAATAGCTTTACTAAGGTTTGACTCTGGTGTGCAGGACGGCTACATTGACTTTATGGAGTATGTAGCAGCTCTGAGCCTGGTGTTGAAGGCTGGCATCCAGCAGAAGTGGTACTTCAAACTCTATGACATAGATGGAAGCGGGTGCATCGATCGGGACGAGCTTCTCCTCATTTTTAAGGTGAGACATTTACTCAAGCAATTGTGTGCTTAAAAAGTGCCAAGTGAAATCTAATAAAGTAAAATAAGTTTAATTCTGGATCATCTTGGATATAAACCAATATACAGTATAACTTAAGGATTATGAATTACTAAAAATGTCATTACAAAATCAGATTAGTGGATTTAAGCACTTAATATATACAATGGTTTTCTTCAATGACATGTATCTGTTTATTTGTTGTTGTTTTTTGCAAATCTGTTCTGACACAAGCACTGCAACAAGACCAAATGCACTGCAACAAGACCAATTTCTGGTATAAATCAATGACTAAAGCTAATCAACGAATTAGTTCGAGAGAGCAGTGCACCTCCAGTGGCACTCATGACAAGAGAACCACTCACGTATTAGTGCCAGAGCCAATAAAATTCACTCACTGTCCTGGGATAACCTGTTTAGACCCATGAGGACCGTGAAGACCTGAAAAGTGTCTATCCCACCAGGTCAC
Organism: Neogobius melanostomus; assembly: GCA_007210695.1. Lineage (NCBI taxonomy): Eukaryota > Metazoa > Chordata > Actinopteri > Gobiiformes > Gobiidae > Neogobius > Neogobius melanostomus. Next base: position 891,494 of record VHKM01000073.1, on the reverse strand, counting down.
GGGGTAATTTCAGAGGAGTGTAGAATGTTCTTTGTGAATTTGCTGACCCCTGGTGGGCAAGGTTAGAAGTGGAGATGACTTTGTGTTGTGTTTATTCTCTTAATCCAAGTCCACTGTAGTTATGCAGCATGGAAGCAGCTTCAGAATTGCTGTATGTTGTCTATATTAGATTAGTCAGAGACAGAATTGATAGAGCTGGACATTTGACAAAAAGGGCTGATGTGTATGATTTTATCATAAAGATCAGCGTAAGCTCTGTGGAACTCGTCATCTATGATATGTATAGTTAATAAATGTCTCTCTTTTGTGTTGCAGTCCATTCGAGCGATTAATGGGTTGCCTAATGAAATATCTTCTGAGGATTTTGCCAACATGGTGTTTGACAAGATTGATATAGACGGCGATGGTGAGTAGCACTGGCTAAAGGAAGTTTTTAAGCTTTTTAGTAAACATGAAAATACACAATAACTGTGAAAGCCAAACTAGTTCAAAGTGATAGCATATGTTGTGTAGATTCAATCAGTACATACAATGAATGGTATTGTAATCAGTTATTGTTTTAATTAGCGCCAGATTATTTTCCCCATGTTGGTCAGTCTCAATTTTCAATACATTTTCTTTTCTCATTGGAAAAATAAATAAATAAATACATATGATTTTGTTCCTTCGAAGTCCAAGCCATGTGCTGAGTTAGACCTATGTCGATTATTGAGATTGAAAAGAGTTTTTTTTTAATCATGGATGGTGTTTGTTTCCAGGGGAGCTGTCCTATGAGGAGTTCATGGAGGGGGTTCAGAACGATGAGGGGCTGCTGAAGATACTCACAGAGAGTCTGGATCTGACGCACATCCTACACAACATCCAGGGGGAGCTCCTGAACACAGAGGACAGCTGAGTCCAAATAAACTTCACTGTTCACAGAAAAGACATTACGCATCGCAAAAGACAGCTCTGCCTCAGCTGTGTGGGAGTCCATTACCTCTTTCAGATGAAATGAGGATTATGATGATTTAATGCTTGACAACAGACAAAATCCTTCATTTTCTACCGCCCATCTCTAAGTACCATGAATGTTTTGAGCCATGATTTCATTTATGTTTAAGTTTGGAGACAATTTCAACTGTTGTATCCGATTTAATATTGACAATATGTTATTTTGTACAAATTCAGCATTGCAGATATTCTGTGAAGTGTGTGTCTGGGGGTATAGACGAAGCATGCGGTACATTTGTAAACAGCTTTGTAATTTACTAATTATTATAAACTCAAAAACAACAGCAGTTTACAGGATTTTCTTCAAAATGGGCCAAGACATATTTGAACAGTTTTTTTGTTTTGTTTTTTAAGCTGGGGTACCTGACTTTTTGTTGTTGCAGAGTACATTTATTTTTGCCACCAAAGAGTATGTTGTAAACACAGCTCTTTATAAAAACAGATATTGCTGCATTGTCTGCATTATTTTTTAGTGACAAAAGTAGAATCTACTGTAAATAAGTGCAAGTGCACACCAGGCGTGAGACATGCATATCAAATTTTGCTTGAACAATTCGGACGTGCAGGAGGGATTGTGAGAGCTAAAACGAAGAAAAAACAAAACTGATAATAATTATGTTAAAGAGGGGACTTTGGTTATGCAGCATTGTCTTTACCCAGGTGGCACTGTTTGTAAATGCATAGTCATAGATCAAGTATAGGGTGACACTTGCACATTTCTCTTGATTTGCAATAGGGAACCAGGGACTGCTTTCATCCTGAACAGAAAAATCCATTGAAAGCCTATGCCACAAACCACATTCAAATGAAATGCAAAAAATAACATTGTTCAAGCACCTTCCATCGAGATGGGTATGCATTCTGGAAAATATGCACTTTACAGACAGTGGTGGTTTCAGGGAGTGGCTGTCACTATTTCATTATTGTTTATTTATTCTAGTGTAACGTGAAATCTAAAACATCTAATCCTCTCGTTACAGTATGACTCAATGTATCAAATGTTACCTTTATTTGTGTTCCCTTCGTGCCACCATATGAATTGAGCCAGTGTTCGTTTCGCGTGTGCGTGCGCGTGGCCGTGTCCCAGAAAGGTGTGTCGCTGGGTGACGTCACGCGTACCTGAGTTTCGATGATGAGGAGGGGCTAGTCGTCCGGAGTTGGTGAAGAAGTATCCCGTCGTCGCCACAGCGCTTCCACCTCAGATAAACGGTTGCGTTGTTGTTGTTGTGAGGCAGGGAGGCGCGCCCAACACGGCGGGCTTTGGTTTGCTGGGAATCTGAAGTGTAGTAGGACAAGCTTGACCACCAATCTGAGGAGTTGTACAGTTGTTTACGCACTAGCCAAGCAGCCAAACGCGCTGGGACTTCCTGGTTCGCCTCTACAGGTAAGCAACATTCTTTACAAGACCCACAGTTCATGCAAGTATAAGGCATATTGCTGTTTCTGTTATTGTTTAAAGATTTGTGAATCTCATATGTCGTGGTTTGCAGAGGTGTACGCTCCGCCGACATGTCAGCTATTGATCTACCATATGACCTCTAGTCTTGGCATGTGAAACGTTCTGTTTGTGCGTAATTGTTGCCAACAGTGTAGAGAGATGCCTGTCTGGTTTAACTGTCACTAACACAAGGCTGTGACGCGCTCTCCTCGCAGGCAGGATGTCAGTGACCCCCGCCGTGTGCGCCTCAAGCCGTGGTTGGTGGCGCAGGTGGACAGCGGCCGCTACCCAGGGCTGGTGTGGATGGACCGTGATGCATTGCGCTTCAAAATCCCATGGAAACACGCGACACGCCACACACCGCAGCACGAGGACGAGGACACCATATTTAAGGTAATCTCCAGGCTTGGATATTTTTTTTTTAAAGTCAAGCCTGGGCTCGAGTTGGTTAAAAATGTAGGCCTATATAGAAATATAAACTAAGTGAATCATGTTGCAGCTAAAGTTTACCAAGTGCTCAGAAAGCAACTCCTGATGCATATTTGTAAGGGAATCTTTAAAAAAAAAAAAAAAAACAAGAAACAATGGTACATACTGTGTCATCATTAGTCAGACTTGTACTCACACAATGGCATTTTCCACTTGGATATTTCATGTCCCTATCGGCCTGCAGGCGTGGGCTGTGGAGACGGGGAAGTTCCAGGAGGGAGTCGATGAACCAGATCCAGCTAAATGGAAAGCACAGCTGCGATGTGCCCTCAATAAGAGCCGAGAGTTCAACCTGATTTACGACGGAACCAAAGAGGTCCCCATGAACCCCCTCAAGATCTATGACGTTTGTGACATCCCACAGCCAATGAGTAACCAAGGTAACGCACAGTGGCATGCAACGATAAGATGTCACACAAATGTGAAAGAAGTTCAAAAAAAGTGTACTGTACATAGCTCGTGTCACAGAGATATGCATGAACTTGTCATAGAAGAACGTTCGAAACATCCAGGAACATTCAGTGAATATCTATCTATTCACTCAAATGAAGACTAACCCTAACCCTAACCCCTAACCTAACCCTCTGTGTTATCAGAGCTAAAACACTGTTCTGTGATGTACTTGTCATTTGCAAAGTGTCACCCTGTTTTGTGCATTGATTTGGATATCATGAGTTTTAGTTGGAGCCTGACTTTTCCTGATGCACCCCACTATGAATAATTTTTGCATGCATTGTATGTGTTGCATTAATATAAATCTACATTTATAGCCTCCTCTGATGCCGGCTCATGGACCCCAGGTGATGATGATGGTGGTGAAGAAGATGTTCCCAACACACCAGAGTCCCTTCCTCCTTATCCGTCAAACGGTAGAAGCCCTTGCATTGTTTAAAAACATACACCGGCTGTGTTCATTTACCTATTACAAGTCCAATTAAGCTATTTGTTACACTGTTGAGTTGGCAAAATACAGTATAGATTTTGTCAAGTAAATTTGCTGGACATTTTGGCATTAAACTAGACTAAAATGAGAAACTATTGATTCAGTCTCTATTAAAACAAAGGAAAAGGATAGTTTTCAAATTCTAGGTGGAATGGTTATCCAATATTTCATGACACTGGTTTTGCTAAAAATAATTTGAACATGCGTTTTGTTTTTTGAGGCGCATATCTAATATCCAATCAGAAAACGGAATGAGATTTAGGTTGCCAGATCCTGCAATAAATGTTAAAGGACTCTATCACTACCTGCACCTGTCCCCAATCAAGTCCAAATTAGTGCAGGCTTCCAGTGGTTAAAGCTCAGAGACTGAAAACTGGAGAGTCTGAGCTTGAGGTATGGCATGTCCACACATTTGTACTTGGTTCCATGCAGCTTAAGGACTCCCAGGTGAGTTGTGATTGTAGTACTCCAGTCATTAGTGCACGCTACATGCCGTAGTTTTAACACTGGAAACCAGGTTTTTTGATGTTGACAAAATCTGTTTTCTCTTCTTTTTTTTTTTGTATTAACATTTTATTGATTTAGACATAGAAACAAGCACGAAAGACTAGACATCAGACCGGACATACATCAAGGACAAAAAGACATGGGAGACATACAAAACACCATACACAATAAAACAGAGACAAAAAAACAAAACAAAACAAGGGATTCACAAGACATCACCATAAGGGGGGGGGGGTTACAGCAGTAACTTTCACCAATCACAGAACTCCAAAACTGAAAACAAGTACAAAAGATACAGCTTACAGCTATACAACGCATATAAAAGACCTTCCAGACATTGGATTATTTACCCTTTTGCAGTCCCTACTATATGCTGTTACAAAGTTGCGCAAAATACAAATTTAAATCGCCATTGTAGTCAATAATTTGTTCCATAGCCAGTAGATCCATAAATTCTTGTAACCATTTTTCTATAGCAAAACAGTTTAATTTACGTTTTTTCCAGGTAATAATTATCATTCATTTTGCGGCTTTTTTACTTTATAGTTTTGTTTGTTTGTCAATTAAGCATCTCTGTCCCCCACTAAACAGGTAGCTGGGCAAAGGGGCAAGTTGACGTTCAAGAACTTAGATATTGCACTAACTATTTGCGTCCAAAAATTATTAATCTCAGGACAATACCATAACATGTGGATTAATGTTCCCCTTTGACCGCAACCTCCCCAGCATAAATCAGTAACATGTGGGTCTATTAGTTTGAGTTTGGCTGGTGTTACATAAGCTCTATGCAGTGTTTAAATTGTATCATCTTAAGTTTCACTGATTTGGATATTTTCGTTATATTCCGCCAGATTAGTTTCCATTCTGACATGGATATTATTTGGCCTACATCCTGTTCCAATTGAGCAATTTATATAGCCCAGAAACAGTCCCTTTATTAACAGTCAACTCTTTAAATTTATCATCCATTTCACTATCATAATTAAAAAATTCTTTCGGTTTTTTTGTTTGTTTTTCTTTTATAGGCACCAGCCCATCACCTCTGATCATGTGGTCTCCCTGCTCCGACACATCCATGCAGCCCCCAGCTGTCCCCCTCCTCCAAATGAGGTCTGGCCCAAAGAGGAACCCAATAAAGTGTGGCCAAAGGAGGAGCCAGTGGACATCGAAATGCAGCCCACGCCGATGGCTGGCCTAACTCCCACTGTGATGCCCGACCCAATCATGCAACATCCGCCTTTAGATGCACTGTTTGCCACTCCAGAAACATGGATCAGCTCTCTCCCAAGTAAGGAGTCACATTTATTATTTTAACATGTATATGTACATCCATATTATCAAAAAGTACAGTGAGAGCAACTCTCCTCGCACATGTTACTTTTGCATCTAATAAAACCTATGAACCACAAATTTCTTATGTGAAACCGTAAAGTAGTTCTATTCGGCAGCAGGCTTGTGACTGCAAGGTTGACCAGAGTTACAAAGGGATCTGCAGCCAAACCTGACTGACAGTATCTGGGGAGAAAAATGTGAACATACAGCACAGCTCTACTGTAATTTTCGGTGTCTTATACTATGGAGTTTATGGAGCGTCTGTGTCCCTCCAATGATGCATACCCCCACCCACTTTTCTGTCTCTTACTGATAAAGCAGCACGGATGGTTTTGTAATTTAAAAAGAGGGATTTAAAAAAAAAAAATGTCTATTTTACATGGAAAACTTCAAACGCCACCCTATTCTGTGGAAATTCTGCCGACCAGAAAAGGTAATTGAATCCATCTCCTCTTCCTCACAGTGACTGACCTGGAGGTGCAGTTCTTGTACAGGGGTAAAGAGATGTGCCCCACAATGACAGTCAGTAACCCGCAGGGCTGCAGGCTCTTTTACGGAGACCTGGGTCCCATGGTGAACCAAGAGGAACTGTTTGGCCCCGTGAGCCTGGAGCAGCTACGCTTTCCCACGACCGAGCACATCACCAACGATAAGCAGCGCATCTTCACCAACCGCCTACTGGACGTGATGGACCGCGGCCTCATCCTGGAGGTCTATGGCCACGACATCTATGCCGTGCGCCTCTGTCAGTGCAAAGTCTATTGGTCCGGCCCTGCGCCCCTAACCCAGGCACCCCCAATCTCATTGAGCGGCAGAGGAAGGTCAAACTATTCTGTCTGGAGTCTTTCCTCAGTGGTAAGATTCTCTGACATTCATGGATAAAGTATAAGCTTAAGCAGGAATAAAGACGCCTCTTGTGGTTGTAGGTGTGATTACCCATCAGCGTGGTCAGACTCCCACCCCTCCTCATTTTGAAATCAGCCTGTGCTTCGGCGAGGAGTGGCCTGACGGACGCCCCAGAGAGAGGAAATTGATCATGGTCCAGGTGAGGCTTGTCAGTGAAACATGACATGAAACTGATCAGGGGCCTCTTTTCTAAAGCTCGCTAAAAAATAAGGCCGACGCAAAGATGGAGAGCAGATCGGAAGGGTGGGGTTGGAATTCCAGCTTCTGAAGATGTACGCAGTCATTGTGTCCTTGGGCAAGACACCTCACCCTCCTTGGCTCCAGTGTCTGCGTGCATTGATGTAGGAATGACTGTGTGAATGGGTGACTGGTTCGTTGCTGTAAAATGCTTTGGACGCAACTATATACCTGCCATACGAAGTAGGCACTCTTCAGAAACGCAGCACAGAGGAGAGGGTTGCCAGTATGACAAATTCATTTTAGTGCATTTTTTAAATTGTTCATTTCAACTTTATTTTATTCAGAAATGACAAAGATTAGAATGAACTGTTCTTGAGTTTGAGTAAGCATTAATGGACTGTCCAGACTTACGGTATAGCATTAAAGGTTTGTTTAATATTGTCCAGGTTCCACAATTAGACAGGAAGTAGCAATGCCACTAATGAGTATGATCCACAGTGTAACACTCAAACTACTTCCAGGACCCAAGGGCTCCCCACTTGTCTATAAGTAGAACTACCGAAGTTCAGCAGCCACCTGGCCTCACCCAAAAACAGAGGCGTGCTGGCCATAGGGAGAGTCGGGAGGTTTCCCGGTGGGCCACGGCACTGTTTAGGGCCAGGCTAGGCCGCCCCCACGAGGGGGAAATGTGTCAAAATCAGAAAAGATTTTCGCATCTAACTTTTCATCCTTGTGGCGGGGAGATACCATTTGACGTTGAACTAACTCAGAGGGGTGTTTGAGTGGAACACCCCTCCGCTTTAGTTGAAGTTGGTGCAGTCCAATCCAGCGGAGACAAGTGTCTGCGTGAGTAAAGAGAGAAAAAGGTAGAAAACTGGACAAATAATAATTTTTATCTTCATAACTTAGTGCTGATTGTGGAGATGTATCAGGCTCAGACTGTGTGTGTAGTGGCCCATGTAAAAAGAGAAACTATTAGAAAAGTGTCCAAGCCATACTTGAACCGGGGACTTCCTGCACCAGAGACTAGCGCGCTATCACTGAGCTATAAACCCACAGAAAAGTGGGCCGGTCTTCTCTAAATTTCAAGGCCGAAATGAGGTCCCAGCACGCCACTGCCCAAAAACGACACAAAATGACTGTTAATGAATTTGATGCCAATACATTTTGGTGTTTTAAACAAATGTTTTGTTTTTTTTAACATAAACAGTGCAATTTTAGAAAAAAACAGCCTTTACAGTTGCTGTCGTCTTTTGTGCAGATAGACGTGGACATCGTGCACGCTCATACCCATGTACCTGTGCACACTGGCTCAGACTGAAGCCTTTTAGACATGAAGCAGGAATGGTCCTGCAGAACCAACTCTGCTTGTATAGATTAATCTCAGGAGGACATAACTGACCAACTTCTGCAGGTGGCCTATACCGGGATTGGGTCCAAGTATGGGTCTAAATTGTATTAAGAGACAATGCCGTCTTTACGCACTACGGCTCCACTGCCCCATATTTTATGTATGGTATAGTGCACAATGCCAATACTTGAGAAGCAGAGTTAACTTTTCTGTAAAGATTCAGACGCTTGTGTCCTGCTGCTGCTGCTGCATCTGCCCCTCCGTGTCCCCTGCACTCAGTAAAAACCTCATTATCGTCTATCTTTAGGTAAATCTCATTCATCCGTCACTTAAATTGTTCATTTATGGGGAATTGGCGGCATGCAGATAGGTTCATATGTGCTCATTTCTTCTCCAGCTGGGAGCAGTGAAGGGGAGCTTGTTCTTACCGGTGTGTATGGGGGGTTTATGAATCAGATGTTTTTTTGTGTTGCGTTCTTCTAAAGTCGGTCTCAGTTTTATACATGGTCTCTTGCAGCCTTTTATGCACACACTGGCCATCTCTCAATCTGTGTGCAGACTTGTATGCTCGTGGACTTGTGAAAAGTCTAATTTGTCCGTTGGCCTGATTTATTGTACCAGTTGAAAATTAAATTTTGACATATTTGTACTTTTTTTTTCTTTATTTTAGTGTACACATAAGATTTGTTTTTTGACAATTACTTTTATTATGCCGCCTTAATATATACATTTCTAAATTTTGAGAATGAAAACATATACAGTATATCAAGTAATCTACATTAAATGTTTCTTCTTTTCTTTTTAAAACAAATTTCCACTCCACCTGCAGTGTCTTGCTGTTATAATTTCATATTTATCTTATAAAAGCTCAAAGCCACATATTCATAAGCTACTTCCTGTGATGTCAACGAGTTCACTCGTTCCAAACGCTGAAGAGCCAAGTCCACACTCTTAACTCCTCTAACGAGTCTGTTCCCAAGATCACAAGTACAGAATATGCATACTGGGACCTGGGAAACGGCCCCTGTGTTTCACGAGTTTGCACTTGAGATGGTGCATTGTTCGTGTTATGTTTGTCTACCTGAACTTTTTCATTGTTCCAGATCATTCCTGTGGTGGCTCGTATGATCAGTGAGATGTTTTCTGGAGACAACACTCGCTCCTTTGACAGTGGAAGCGTCCGTTTGCAGATTTCGATTCCTGATATAAAAGACAACATTGTGACCCACCTGAAGCAGCTGTACTGCCTGCTTCAGAACCACCAGGGACAGGACGGGTGGGCCATGCCCCCTGGTCCCGGGCTGAACATTGTTCAAGCTTTGCAATCGCAGCAGTGAAACGGCACATACTGTGGACTATGTTTGACTCTTGAGTCGTACTCGTGTGTATTATCATATATCATTAGTGTTGAAGCTTGTCTCATTTATTCATATTCCTCTATGAGGCTGAAGTTTGCATGGAAAATGTACAGGAGGCGTTTTTTGCAGACTGCACAGTTCAAAGTCTTGATCTCTGCGAGGGAACGTTTTATAAAGTTAATGAGTTACAGAACTGGTCAGAGCATTATTTACCTTCAGCCCCCTAATTACCAAGTTGCTTCTGCCCAGCCCCCAGTGTCCTGTCCATCTTGCTTTTTTCACTGCTTATGTTGTACAAAATATGCATGTTCCTCTTCATTTGTATCAATGTTAAACTTCTTTAAAATGTTAACTTCATTGAGGACATGATAGGTCATTGCACCACATGTTGGGTATTCTCTTCTGTATTACATTGGTCCATTGTGAATGATTGTAACATTCAGTTTTTAGGCTTTGTTGTAACATGGATGCCAACAGGAGTACTGAAGTAAATTTTATCGTTGCTGCTTGTATACTTTTGATCTCGTCTATTTTAGAAGTCTCAATGATTACAAAACTGGTAGTACTTTTGAATGATTAAATCCTGTCTTCTATAAACACTATTGTTGCTTTTTATTATTATTATTATTATTATTATTACCACCACAGTTGTTTGTATACAACACAAGCCTGTAAACAAGTCTAGCAACAACTGTGACCTCTAGTGGCTCCGTTTAGTTGCTCTTTAAAAAGTTGAAGGAGTTTTTAAACACCAAATCAAGTAATTTTTTATTTATTTTTTTATGATAAACTGTCTCAATGGGTGTCTCATAGTGTTGTCTACTGGTCCCTGACATTATTCTGACATTATAGCGCAAACATGTGTCAAATCCTACCTTTGGCCTGAAAACGAATGGGTTGCGCCCCCTTCAGGGTAAACTCTGCTACTAAATTAGAATTTCCTGATTGACTGGAGACGTGTCCACGGCGAGTAGGGGAAAGCTGCAGACCCGGAGCCGAGACAAATTTACCGTGAAGCAAATCCACTGTGATAGTGCGCCCTCTGCTGGTAAAGACGGATATACGACGGTTTGGCTTTTGGGAAGATTGATTTTGATCAACTCAACGAACGTGAGTAGCCTTTAATCGAGTTAGTTCATTTTTTGATTTCTTATGAACAAATTTTGAAATCGTAGATGCTTCTGTTGTTTGCTAAAGCTAACACTTTAAAGTTTAACTGCATACGAATTACTTCGTAATGACACGTAATTTTCTACTTAAACTAGTTGTAAATTAGTAAAAATACATAATCCCAATTACATAGGCTACCCAAAAAATGCAGGCTGTAAAGTAAATATATAATTTATTCATAATGTATTAAGGATACCTTTACTTTCTCTGGCAAATTATTGCATATTTTAATTATAAAGAATCTTGGCCAGGACACTCTTGAAAAAGAAATGTTTAATCTCAACGAGCTTTATCCTGGATAAATAAAGGACAAATGTAAAAAAAAAATCTGGCACCATTAATGGCACATTGTTGCATGTATATGTCATTCCAGACTAGTTTTGACCGTATTATTATCATTTTTAGCCCGGAATTATTCATATGTTAAATGAAAATTTAACTTCAGACTCAGACAGCGGTACTGCTATTGATGCTGATGGTAATATAAAGGAATTAAATTCTTAGAAGTAAAACATGCACAAATCTATGTACTCCACATTCAACATAACCCGTAGTATAGGGCAGACAGGTGGGGGTCGGCAGCTTGAGGAAACCCTCTTCTGGCAGCAGACTCCTAAAATGTGTCTCTTTTAATGCATAGTATAGGACACTTGACAAAGGATGGTCCTGTTGCTCGGGGGCTGCTCCCCTCTGGCAGCAGGTCCAGTCACAGAAAAAAAAAAACCCGAATCCCTTGTAACACACATCATTAAGATTATTCTTGTTATCATGAGCATCAATCGGTCTGCGATTACTGTACCTTTCATGAATAAATGTGGAGTATGTTATGTATCATCAAACACTTTGATACAGAGTAATGTTATATGGGTTGTAATGGTGATGATGAATAACGATAATGCCAACACGGTAATGAATTCGGTATGGGAAACAGAAATAATACACTGGTTGTAGCGTGTGAGATACTGTGAATGTTGACCTGGTATAATGCAGTATGGCATCTGTTGAAATGTAACCAACTCGGTTGATAGTTGTATTGTAAGATGGTAAGAAATATGCAGTGTTGTTAGTTATTGTTATTAAAGTCTATGAACAGGGGTGGGAGTCAATAAGCTTGTCTTCTTCCCACTCCTGTTCGAGTTAGAATGTATATTATTTTTCTTTTTTCTTTTATTGTGTATATATATTTTTCTGTTTTTTCTTGGATTTTGTGCCTTAGCTCGAAATAAAAACTCAAACAAAATAAAATAAAAATAAAATGTATATTATTCCTCCCCTCAGATGGATATTACAATGCAAAAAAAAACAATTCCCTGCCTGAGATTAAGCGGTGCACAGATTGCTGCAGTGATTTCCACTGTCCATTCTGTGGTCCTAACCATTTCAAGCCGACAGAGCTGGGAAGAGTGAAGCGTCACCTTAAAATGCACTTCACTAGATCTGTCAATTATGATGTAACTTTCCAAAATGTTGTAACAATTTACATATGTGTAAGACATTCATTAATATCCTGCTATTTGATTTCATTTTCAGGATTTACCAATCACAGATGTGACCACTCTAGAACACATTATTGACAACAGTGTTGTTTTAGTGAAGTTGAGGAATTCAACAGAACGATTGCTGCTGAAATTAGGAAACCGGGAAGAACCTGAAGGTACACATTTTATGTTTTACTTTGTTATGGCATCTGCAAGCTAACATTATTAACCCAAAGATTTCTCTCCTTTTCTGTACTGATTACAGCAATGGCTTGTTACCACAATAAAAATGTTATTTTGTTGCAAAATATTGTCTCTCCCTTGTTCCTTATTATTATGAACAAATGAAGGCACTGTCCTACACAATACAATGAACATATTGGAGCTAAACACACAATTTTAATTTAATAAAATAACCCAAATAATAGTACATGTAAACTAAATTATAACACATTCTAAATTACACAAAATAATCCCAACAATACAACTGTAAAACATGAAATAAATATCATCGTATATCCGTCTTTACCAGCAGAGGGCGCACTATCACGGTGGATTCGCTTCACGGTAGATCTGTCTCGGCTCTGGCTCTGCAGCTTTCTATTATTAGTCCACGGCCTCCACAGAACGTCATGAGCCGCACCAGCTCCACACATCGTCACTCACCCCCGCATGTCACTCCCAAACCTCAGAGACCGCCTCTTTTGCGGCAATTTTTGACTTTTGTTTGTGGGTGGGGAAAGGCTTTGGCACGCCCGTTTAGGTACTCTTTAAAGAGTCCCTGACTCTTTAAAGGTACTCTTTAAAGAGTACCTAAACGGGCGTGCCAAAGCCTTTCCCCACCCACAAACAAAAGTCAAAAAGTGCTGTGAAAGAGGCGGTCTCTGAAGTTTGGGGGTGACATGCGGGGGGTGAGTGTGTGGCCTTTGCATTGGCACAATCACAGCAGACAGATTACGTGGGAGGGACTTGGTTATATACCACAGGTGCATGGGGCAGGACAATTGGCAGCACCTGATGACGATGTGTGGAGCTGGTGCGGCTTATGACGTTTTGTGGAGGCCGTGGACACTCTCCAGCCAATCAGGAAATTTTAATTTAGTAGCAGAGTTAACCCTGAAGGGGGCGCAACCCATTCGTTTTCAGGCCAAAGTTAGGATTTAACACATGTTTGCGCTATAATGTCAGAATAATGTCAGGGACCAGTGGACAACACTATGAGACACCCATTGAGACAGTTTATCAGTAAAAAAAAACTTGATTTGGTGTTTAGTTACTCTTTAAGGTGCTTCTGGTCCTTTGGTTCAGTTTACTGAGCTGCCAAATTTATTTTACATTTTACCTATAACATAAAGTTAGCAAATAAAATATTCTTATCTTTCTACAAACAAGTATTCCCTATTCCTTATCTTTGCTCGTCTGAGCCGCCCTCTGGATCACACCCTGAAAGTCAGTCTCTCAGGAGCACCTGCCCAAACGGACTTTGTTCTTCACTTTATGAGGAAGTCATGGGTGGATCATGCAACTGACTGGGAACAGATATACAATTAAATTAAACATCGCCTTGTGCTGACCACATTCTTCCCAACAGGTGAGACATTAAACTTTAGTAGATTAAGTTTTTGTTTTGTTTTCAATTGCCTGGTACTATTTGGATACAGATGCTTGTTGCTGTAAATCTCTTCTCATTGTTGATGTCACGCTCGACTTCTCGTATATCAAATAAGACAGATATAATTAAGAGTAACAGTAAATGGTTTGTCTGTCTTCTCTTAAACTAATATTTCTTCGCAACAATCAAGTTACCTCTTTAAATGAATGATTAACCGGAGTCTCCTATGTGTGGTTATAGCTGCGTCAGTGCGGGGAAATCATGATGCGGGGAAACAGTCCCTTTGCCAACGACACCATCAGTCTCACAGAATCCTTCCAGTCAAAGTAAACCATATTTAAAGCCTCCTGGTTTTTTCACAGTTACTAATTTATATAATATATATCTTGTATATTCCATTACAGTGACTTCTCAATGATGGATGAAGTGTCATCTCAGACGTCCAATCTGTCCAGGCCGAGTGCAAAGGCAGTATATAGTACGTGAAATGTTTTAAATATCGTTTACAGCTGCCAAACTGATGATTCCTTCATGTTTAACACAGTGCAAAGGAAAGAGTATGCCGCTTCAATAAACAAGATTTTGGACAAATTTCAGTACAGAGTGGAGGTAATGTCATTCTTGCAATATCTATTATATCACTGCTACTCAAATCAATAAGTGACCCTGACTATTTGTTCCACAGACCAGTGTGTATTATACGGCAAACCTTTGTTTTTGTTTTTGTTTGTTTTTTGAAAGTTTGACGGCTGAATTAATACACATCAATCAATCAAACTTTATTTATAAAGTGCTTTTCATACCGAAAGGTATCACAAAGTGTTTTACAGATTACAACATTTAAAACAATACGCCCGGCATCATTATATATAAATAAATAATGTCAGTTAAAAGCTAAGCTAAAAAGGTGGGTCTTGAGCCTGCTCTTAAAAACATGAATGTTCTCTGTGGTCCTGAGCTCCTCCGGCAGGTTGTTCCAGAGGCGAGGGCCTTAATATTGGAAAGACGCCTCGCCATGAGTCTTTCTGTTGACTTTAGGAATAACTAGGAGACCCCTGCCAGAGGAGCGAAGGGGCCATGAAAGTTCATAAGGTAAACCAGTTCTGAAAGATAAGAAGGACCAAGACCATTAAGACATTTAAAAACCATTAAAAGATCTTTGAAATTGATCCTGAAACACACGGGGAGCCAATGCAGCGACTCTAAAACTGGTGTAATGTGGTCCCGCATCCTGGTCTTCGTCAGGACACAAGCTGCTGAATTTTGTAAAAGTTGTAAACCTGAGATACTCTTTTTGGGAAGAAGACATGAATCAGTCTTTGTGCCAGTTCCAAGACCGAAAGACTGTTTGTTTGGAAAGGAATCTGTCATTCACACACACACACACATACACATACACATACACATACACATACACATACTTCTTGGATCATATATATATATATATATATATATATATATATATATATGATCCAAGAAGTGTAAAGGAATGAGAAGAACATTCATGGGTAGAACTTTAGTACATAAACAAGTTAATTACAGTTTCAACATGGCAATGGGTGTAACAGCACTGTACCTAAAGTGTAATGCGCGTAACTACTCTAATGAAGAACCATTGCATTAATTGCCACGTCTTGTTTCATTGCAGCATCTGTTTACCTGTGATCTGGATGGGAAGGAGCTAAGTGGCGTGCCGGACTGCGTGGAGCGGCTGATGCTGTTGGATGGGATGGGGCGTGTGTGGGGTCAGAACATGGTCTTGGCTATGAAGGGGGCAGAGCTGGTCCTTACCGACATCACGACCAAGGTACAGTGACAAGTTTTTCCATTTGTTGTTATTATGAAGGTATTAAGTCGAGCACACAATGTAAACATCAAAATAATACATTGTACAGAAAACAATATACATCTAAAACGGGTTATTGCTAAAAATCGAGTCAACAAAATCATTTAACAACTCAACGGACTTTACAGCTTTAGGATTGGTCAACATTCAGTATGGATGGTGTCCAGTTTCCCTCTAATATTGAATTTCTGAAAGGAGTATTTGAGGTTCACAAATAAGGAATTTCCTTTTCTGTGTGGCGTTAACGGTTTATGAGCGGGACAGTGATGTCATTTCCATGTGAAGCAGCTCAACCCATCCAAAGAGCAATCACAGGATGCATGGCAACACCTACCATAAAGACATTCAAATGTGTGTCTTACATAATATATTAATCTCAATGGTTACTTGATCACTCAATCAACAGTGTTTGCAAAACGATAATGATAGCCACACAGTGTTTGATTAAAGTCTTGTTGCTAATGTATCTTAGTCCTGCAAAAAACAGACGAGACTGTATTTTTCACGACCTCGACTAGTTCCACTTGTCGAGATCACAACAGACATGAGTTCATATGGCACAGCATTTTGCGACACTTCTGTTACTCCCACTTACCACTTTGGCCTGTTTATGCTCACCCAGATCGGAATATTTGAGGTTGGCATTTGTGCTGTTCTGTTTGAGTCTACAACGTATTTAGTGAGAAAGTAAAGAGGGGAAAACAATAAAGGTGAATCTATATAGGCCTAGGCATATCATAGCTTGTTGTAGCGTTTTTAATTGATTGATTTGCTGCTTTAAATCCTTAACTATTCTTCCTAGTGGGACCCCAGGAAGAATAGCGACAGCATGACTGCGCTAATGGGGATCCTTTTAATAAATGAACAATTAAACTGATTCATTCAAGCTCTAGCCACAACGACAAATGAGTTCAAGTCCAGATCTGATGTGGCTAAATGTAAACAGCGTGTTGTGTTATAGGAAGAGCTGGAGTCCATAGCCCTGAGTGATGTGGTGGAGATCCAGTCTGTTCTCGACGCTGGTGTCTTCAACTCCCTGCTCACTGTGACGGTGCAGAGCGGCAGGAGACCACAAAACAGCGTTTTCCTGTTCCAGTGTGACGACATCAGGGTATATTTACTTTTACTTTTAAATATGTGTAAGTGGCTTGGCCCCTCCTACCTCTCTGACCTGCTCTGCCCCTATGCCCGGTCTCATGCTCTAAGGTTAGCGGATCAGCTGCAGCTCGTGGTCCTACAAACTAAAAGGAAGCTTTGTGGGGATCGCGATTTTTCTGTTGCTGCTCCAAAGCTGTGGATCACGCTGCCTACAGAGATTAGACAGGCTCAGTCTCTGCCTGTGTTTAAATCCCTCTTGAAAATGCATCGTTTCTCGCAGACTTTCAATCACTGAGTGGATGTGTTTAGATTTTCTACAGTATGTTGTTTGCATTACTGGATTATCTTTGTCTTCTATTTTTACTGTAAATTTTAAAGTGTGTTATAAATAAAGATGGTTTGGTGTTGTATGGTATGGTGTGGTATGGTATGGTATGGTATGGTATGGTATGGTATGGTATGGTATGGTATGGTATGGTATGGTATGGTATGGTATGGTGTTAATCCTAATTCGCTCATAACCAAGCTGCAGTAATTTCTGGATATCCTCCTTCCCCTTCCAACTAAACTGTACCAATCAGGTATTACGGAAGAGGGAGGAATTCAGAGGGAAAGCCCAAGAGTTGTGCTGTTTTTCAGATGCTTTATGTGTTCTTTTTCAATGTGTGCAGGCCGACATGGTTGAGAAACATTTCTCTCAAGTACTTTCTCGTAGACATGAGATATCTAGTATCAGGTAATGCAGCCAATAATCTCCTTAAATTGATCTAATCATAAACATTATTTACGTTTATTAATTTAATTAATACATATTTTTTATATTTACAGCAGTGGCAGTGTAAGTTCTCTACCACCAAGAGAAAAGCCTTTGCTGCTGTGGACAGCCCCGACTACGGTGAGGCAAATTGAAATTCCCCGTTAACAAAACAATTCTACAATATTAAGATATGCTATGTCTGTGTAGAGGACGACACCACTGCATCGGAAGTGACTCTCCAGGAGGACGAAGAGGCGTACTCGTCCCGAGAGCAGACCCCTGTCCCACAGTTGAACACCACTGACGATACCTTCACTCCTACAGAGATCTACACAGAACTGGATAGAAATGTGGTCAGTAGTATGTCACACAAAAACCCACTGTCCAACTTACCACCGCCTGGCTGATCCCCGTCTTTTACAGGACATTCTGAACCATATTCTTGGAGATGTTGAAATCTTTATGGGCAAAATATCAGCGATTTTAGCAAAGAATGTAAAAAAGAAGAAGAAAAAGAAGAAAGGTACTGGTATCAATAACGTGCATTGTTTTGTCTTCTATTATAAGTTTCTGTAGGTTTTTATTTGGTTTACAAGTTATTAATCAATACATTTAAATGGCACAAATGAATGTAGCCGGTTAAGTTTGTGCGGGAGGAGATTGATACATGTGTTGTTCATTATAATTATGTATGATGAGTGGACCTGATTCACGATGGTATTTGGTTGCTCAGTGGACGGCATGCCCTCTGCAGAAGAATTTGCTGTGTGTCTACGCAAAATCAAGTCCGGTTTTAACTTACTGGTATGTGTTCTGTGTCTTGTATCCACGTTTTTATTTTCAATGTGTAATTGAACAATTCATTGCTTTTATACTTGACCAGGGAGAGCTGAATGGAAAGATCAATAACCCTAGTGCCCCAGACTTTGTTCACTCGTTATTCTCAGCATTGGGATATGTAAGTCTAAAGCAATTATATTTGTTTATTCATATTTATCTCCTCTTTCGCCCCGCCCCCCGCCTTAACCAAGCACATTTTCTCCAGTTCGGCTTTACCCAAATCTTTAAGCTTCTCAATTGGAGAGCAACAGTGGTATACTGCTGCCTTCATGTGCTCTGGTAAAGATGATCCTTTCCATTTGTGTAGTGGAAGTTACGAGGGCATTGTGTTCAAGTGCTTTTGTGTTGTGGTAAAGTGAAACAAACACCAATACACTCTAAATAAAGAAATGATCATGAAGTCATCTACAAACCACCGAACTACTGCTACTTGTATCTGCTTTTATATTTTAAAAAAAATACATAGACGGGCTTTTTTTGTACCGATTAGTGTGGAGAAAAAGAGGATATTAAAATTGAGAAGCTAAATGCATAGTGTCGGCTTCATAACAAGCAGCTAAAGACATAAAAACGTAAGGTTATTTCACCTCGGGAACCGGGCATCAAAATGATCTCCCAGTTACCAGTGAAAAATACGAGATGAGGTGGCGTTCATGTGCAATTTTCTACTTGGCAAGTGGTATTTACCATAATTACGAGACCACATGAAGACAGCATTAGACCTCATTTGAAAGCTAAGATCTACAAAAGTGATCGTAACTTTTTTGTCATGTTTCCATCTCGTTTTCGCCACTCTTTTGACATATTTTTGCTGTTTTTCCGGCATGTTTTAGTTGCTTTTTTGTTGCGTTTTCATCCCAGTTGTGTCACTTTTTTGTTGCCTTATTTCTCAAATTTTTGTTACATTTTTATCCTCATTTTCGTCGCTATTTTGATGCTTTTATTTAAAGATTTTAGATTTGGGTAAAGCCAAAAGGAAATGTACTCGGTTCAGGTGGGGGTTAAGATATTTCCCCTAAAAACGCCAAGTTGTTGATGGAGAAACACTGGCTCGTTCCCTGATCTCACACCGTACCACATTCTATCATTTTAAATCAGTTTGTTGTTTGCCCGCGTGCTCCAGGTGGTGGCTCACTGTCCAAAAGGCCTGCCCCCCTCCATATTAGCGCCCGTGCTAACCTCCGAAAGTGTGCATCTCATGGGGAGGAGGTCACTGAGGAGGAGCAAAACCTGTGGCTGAGTCTGGGAGAGGCCTGGAGCATCACCAGGTAAAAGCTTGCACAATGTCGGGGGATTGTGAACTTACAAGTGAACTGCATCTATAGGTTATTTCCAGCTTTGTTATTTGTTATTTTTCCTCAAAAACAGTGATTTGCCCATAGAATTATATCAGAATCAGAATACTTTATTAATCCACATGGGAAATTCATCAGATGCTGCTGCTCCAGTAAATATAAAAAACATAAAAACACATTACAAATCAACCATCGATAATAAAAGCCATAATAAAGTGCTGAATTAAGTAATACATTAAAATGAATGATCAATTTTAATGTATTATAGTCGACGTGTGAATAGTTGTGGGTGTCAGAGAGAGGAGTTGTACAGTTGGGAGGAAAGAGCTACTGTAATGCTCTTTGGAGCATTAGGATAGGAGCAGTCTGTCACTGAACGTGATCATCCAGCGTGCTGTGCAGAGGGTGAAGGGAGTTCCCCAGGATGGACCAGTTTTTAGAAAGTCCATCTCCTCCACCCACGGCTTCCCTAATACGTTTACTGAGCCTGTTATAGTCCGCTACTGTCAGCCCGCTCCCCCAGCATGTGACAGCTACAGGAGGGCGCTGGCAACGACTGACTCATAAAACATTCAGAGCATGGTCCTGCGGAAAGAACGCAGCCTCCTCAGGAGATACAGCCGGCTGTCGTCCTGCAGCATCTCCACATCCACCCCAGGATGGTCACAGGAGTCACTGAGACCTTCTCATAAATATGATGTAAAACCATTGCAGTCTCTATGTACTGTGCAACCTTGAGAAAAATGCTAGTAGATTAATGTATGAATAGGACTGTTTTCTGTTATGTAGCAGTGTTTTCCAACCAGGGTAATTAAAACTAACTTTTCAAAGAAATGTTAGTATTAATTATGTTTTTCAGTAAAAGCTTTGACTCTACTAAAAACTGAATAATCTACAGTATGTTCAGTTGTTCACTGGGACAATAAACGTTTGTAAGCACTGATGTACAGTGTATTGGCAGCACAATAGGCACCCATTCTAATAAGAGTGTGCTCACCGTATTGTGCCGCAATATAAAGAAATTCATGTTAATATCTATAGCACATCGTGGGCTGAAACCGAGGAGGACATCCCCACCTATAATCTGGAGTTTTTCGACGGTTGGCAGCCTGCTGAGGTGAACGCAGCCTTTGAACCACGTGGATCAATGGACAGGCAACCAAATTACACGCCCAGCCCTGAACAGCCTGTGCACACTACACAACAGTGGAGGCCACCGCGGAAACAAGTTACAAAACGGTAGGTCTGTGCCAAAACAACTTTGACACATCGATATGCAAAATCATATGTAATGTTATGTCTGTAGATCAGGTGAACCTCAATACATGCTGGTTATGTACGACTTCAACTCCAGAAATCACAGAGAGCTCACTATCACCAAGGGAGACACTGTCGAGGTGAATATATGCGCCGCTGGGAGAAGTTGGTTGAAGATTATGTGTACCAAGTGTATTTTGTCTGCGTACAGCTGCTGGACACGTCAAAACAATGGTGGAAAGTGAGAAATGCTGAGGGCGAGGAGGGATATGTGCCCAATAACGTCCTGCGGTCTGTGGACGAACAAACGGACGAGGTGATCCGTTCTTTAAAGATCAAGTGAAATGAAGGACAAAAGCTCAATGTTAAAACTATGCTTTTACGTGAATGTGTTTGTGGATGTGTTTTCTCAGGACATAGATGGCCCCCCTGTCCTCACCAAGAGATCAAAACCTGCCGAAGTGAAAGCCTGGCTGGAAGACAAGGATTTTACCAAAATGTGAGCGCAATCATTTTTTAATGATTGTCTAATGAAGGTTACCATTTAAACTTTATTAGACACATCCCTGAGATAAAGTCAGGCCAATTGCAAACTACCTTATATTACCAAGTGCAACCATTGACCTCTGATGGCTGACAGGCAAAACAATTAGCGGTTTTTACAACATGTTTGATAAATGATCTGTAACTTGCAATAATAGCCTATATATAAGCAATAAAGTTAATGTTATCGTATCTTTGCTTTACGGCTGTCATGTAATAGAATTCAGGAAAGCTGTAACTGAGTTGTACTTTTGGTTCTCAGCACTGTGCGTTGCCTGGGCGTCCTGAGTGGCTCGATGCTTTTGGGGATGACCAGAGAGGAGCTGAAGACCCTTTGTCCCGAGGAAGGAGGGCGGGTCTTCTACCAACTACAGGCCGTTAAGGCGGCTTTGGCTGTAAGTTCTTCAAATAAGTGCAAAAGCAGAAAATGATGGCCTTAATGATGTTTTAATTTTTCATTACTAGGCGGGTAATTAGGAGCTCTCGCCGAGGAAAAGAAACCCATCTACCTAAAATATCTGTGTTAAAGCACTGGATAAACCCTTCCTAATCATTATTTTTGCCCAATTTTATTTCAAAGCACATGGTTTTATTGCAGTCATTTATGTATTTAACTTTAATTGTGAGCTAAACATGTAACTTCTTTCTTCTTAACTTAAGTTATACAGTGAAACATTTCACCCAATAAACAGAACTACTTATTATGGGGCTCACTGCGAGTGCACTCGCTTTGCTTAAACTCGTAACTCTCCTGGGAGCGTTACGAGCGTTTGTTTATCAGGTTTTTATTACTTCAACCTGGAATCCATGTTGTACAGTTAATCTTAAGTTTATCTGAAGTCACGTGAGGAACTTCTCGGTTACATTTACTCAACTTGGATAAAAAAATAATAATGAAAGTTTATATTAATTCAGACTTCAGTTAATTCTTTTTGCTAATTTTCATGTTGTACTTTTTGGAAATAATTTAATTTTCACGTTAATTTTTGTTTGAAATATTCAATAACACAGACACTAAACCGTTTACACTCGAACAGTTACAGAGCATCCAACTTGTATTTTCTCCAAGTACTTTCTTTTACGTCTACTTGTGTAATATTATTTAAAGAAACTTTACTCATGAATTACTCTTGGCTTATTTTTGGCTACTCGACCGACCTCTGACAGAAATCCATCACTTTCTTTGGGTCCAACTGGTCCACACGTAAAGAATCAGTCGTTTGGGCTTCTGCCAATTAAAGTGTCCTTTAAGTCTCTTCAAATGAAAGCGGCTTGATAGTAACACAAGATTGAGAGGAACATGTATTGATTTCAATCGGTGCCATTGTACATGTTGTAAATAAATTAACTGCAACCAGAAGCTGTGTATTAACATGCTTTATTCATAATTTTTACATGTTTGTCCAATAAGCATCGGGTTTGAGGCAATACATTTCAGGTAAAACATGGCAGGCAATGTTAAAACTGCAAAGTAAACATAAAACTGTGGCCAAAACAACTGGGCTCAAATCAAAATGTGAAATAACATTTTGTGAGAAAACACAGCGCTGCACGGTTGGATGTACTGAACAGATGTGTCGTTCATTTAACTAGGGAAAATGTGTTCTCACTTCAATGTGCAAAAAATAATTTTAAATGGTAAATAAAATGCAGAAGATGCAACAAGGTTGTTACAGTTCCTTCAGATCTGTTCTAGTGAGGTAGGGTCTCTACTTAGACGGAGTTTAAGTGTTTACTGACAAATTTCTGGGCACAAAATGCTTTACCAAACATCAGCTTATTCACATAAATGAAAAAGTTACAAAATGTTTTGGCTTTTAGAAAGAGGTAAATATTTTAGCGCTACATTTCGGTAGGTGTGCGTGAGGAAAAGGCCGCTGCAGTATGGCTCAACATGTCCATTGACTGACAAATAATAATAAAGGCATGTCTAAAAGGCATATTACTAAGTTACTTTGCAAGACATATATTTAGAGAATATAAATCCCATCCGTCTCAAAAAATATAACTTTTAACATAGAACCACACGGGTTCAACCATGTTCAGCACACAATAATAAACCCATCCCTTTAACATTGAGAAGCTACTTCATAAAACTGTCTGCATTACAGTCACAGCATGTGTAAAATCATGGTTCTCACAGTTTGTTGGGTGGCTGGACTGGTCCAGTGGCAGGAGTCGTGTGACGTACACTTTGTGGATACATTAGAAACATATAAGCCTGTTTTGTTCCTCTGTGGGTAGAGATATGGTGCTGTGCCATTATTTCCTCCTTTATGCTGGTTTACATTCATAACAATATGAACTCAATCCTTTTATCCGTTCCTCATGCAGCATGCAACAATAACACTTCAAGGCAGAAGCTCAAGGTTTGGAATCAATCATTGTTTCTTGTCATTGACATAGGCAAAGGAGAAGCTCTACTCCACACATGCATATACTGTGTACAATCTCTGCAGCTACAGCACAATGCCATTGAACTGTGTCAAACACATGTATGACCACGAGTCCCTAAATTAGTTGTGCCCCAGAGTAAATATGAGCAGTTTGTGTGGTATGGAGTCTTGAAAGAGCTAAGTACTATATTGTTGCAGCATGCAAAGAAGGAACATCGATTATCGATTTAGTTGTAGTTAGTTATCAAGATGTAAAGAAGATCCACAGAGCATAAGTCATTGCACATATTACATATTACATTTTTTGAGAGAAAATAAAGATGCAATGTTTTACGGTAGCCCTGTGTAGACATGATGTAGGGCAGGTCCTTTAAAAAGTGTCAATCAAGTGCTCCTTTGATCTGTGCAGCTTCTCAGAAACAGGAGTCAATGCATCTAGTTTTTAATACTGTTTTTATATACCTTCTATATCTAATTTATTATTAAAATAGCTACATCTAAAAGCGGTTTATGACGAGGAGCGCAGTGTTGAATGTGTTCTATAAGTTCAACTGTTTAATGTGCTAAGCAAACTTTGAAACGACTTCAACTTTCTTCTTCAATCAAAGAAAACTACATCTGTGGAATGTTTGCACTGGCCAAAAGGCTGCTTTTTCATGTAAAGCCTCACTCAAACTAATGTCACTTAGTTCTAATAGACAGTTTTACTGTAGAGCAGCAAAACTCTTAGTTTATGATAAAAACGTGTTGATTACATAATAAATTTGCAATTTACAACTACAATTTACAAGTATTTTACTGTTATGGCTTTGGCAGGAGGTGAATCTACACAAATCTTTATTAAACACCACGCCATAATCATGAGCCTTTGTCTAACTTTGTGGAGTTTTGATGAATCACATTGTTCTACTACATGAGTGCAGCTGCTGGTTTGGGGCAGAGGAGCACAGTCCTCTTTGATTGTTGTGCTCATAAACACAAGGCGAGCAGTGACTAGTGTGTAACCCTTGTCTGCTGTGACGTGCTGGGAGTTCTCAGACAAAAAGATTCAGATTTATAGACAGTGGATCAGCGCTGTCCTGGGAGTGGACCCATGGTCAGAGTATCCTCCTCATCCATACCATTCAGCTCGTCTGTGCGAACAGCGTGAGTGATGAGCTGCAGCTCCTCAGACAGCGTCTCGTGACGGTAGGCTACTCGAATATCTGGAACGTTTGTGCGACGGATATCATTGCTCTCAGGACCCTCTCTCATGTAACTGGGGCCCAGCCAATAACTCTTCACCTAAAAAGCCCACAAATAAACAATTAAATAATGATACCTTTTATCACGTTGTATAACTACACAAAGCTATGTTACCCTGTTGGAAAATCCACTCATGAGGACACTGTTTCGGGACAGTTCACACATGTCGCAGGAGCTGAGCTTCCACACTTGGGCTGCAATGCTGTACTCCTCCATCAGTGGCTCCTGGACCAGACAGACACATGAGATACCTCTAAGGAGCAGAGCAAAGAGGCGGGGGGACTAATACACAGACGAGGGACTGACCTTAGTGAAGTGGAACTGGAGAGGGTCATCAGTTGACAGCGACACTATGAGGCCTCGGGACAGGTACTCCACCAGAGGGTTTCTATGGTAACTCAGGAACAAGCTATTGTTGCTCAGAGGCGACATGGCAATGCCCACTTGTGCAAGATAGTACAGATACTGCAAGACTGGAGCCTAAGGGACAAAGTCAGATCCATGAACAAAGCTGCAATGCTAAGTGCGATATAACCACTATTTATGCCTCCAAACTATACATGAGATCAAATGTTTAACTCTTTTTTGTTGGTGAGTGGGTCACGATATCAATTTGGGGGCTTAAAGTTGTTTCAACAATCATGCCTTCGGTATTCAATAATGCCACCGATGGGGTCAGTACTTGTACGATTACGGACATAACTATACACTTGGTCAAAAATCTGAATTTTGACGTTTAACTCTGGACTCCTTTGCCTGCGTCTTTGCGCTGTGAATTTGATTGTAATAGCAGTTAGCAAAGCTTGTTGCATTCCCATAACTGCAGTTGCAGCTTTGGCCTGTAGGGGTAGCATATAAAATGAGGTGAACAGTCTGCTTGAATGGCACAATCCTTTAAACACAGCTGCTAATAATGAGCTCTTGAGGTCCCGTCGAGATTATTAGCTTGTATCAAAATCATTGAATAAAGGAAGTATTATCATAAATATTAATTCAACACCCTTAACTGATCACAGAGCTGTAACTGTGTAATATACAATGTTTTACTGGTGTTGAAGACAGCCCCTCTTATTCGAAAATGAATTGCTCTCTTTGAAACATGGTGATGTAAAATAAGAAATCGGCATATTGTGCTTTTTTTTCATGTTAAAATGTACTCTGATGATTAAATTATTATATTTACAAATGCATTGTACATTATTTACTATTTAAATGTTTGCAGTTTTCGAACCTTTAACTTTTGAAGTTTGAGAACCCTTGATATAGAAGAAAGTGAAAGTGGTGTGAGTCTGACCTTTCTGAGCAGCAGCCCGTGGGAGATATTCTCTGACAACATGAATCCTGACACAAGGTGATGAATGGGCCCCGCCTCTCCACAGTGAGGCCGCAGCACAAACGTATGAAGACCTCGCCTCCTGTTATCGACAAATGTGCGTCAACATCCCAGGACTAGAAATGCTTTGTTTGCTTTGTTTTTCTGGTGTACCTCCGCAGGTGATTGAGCACTGCCATGTTGGCGTAGGTGTAGTACAGATAGTAGGAATACGGAGGGTTGTCCTCGTCAGTCCAGTTGATTGGCAGTGGACTCTCCAGGTTAAAAATGTGATGCTCAGGTTTGGACTCATCATCCACACTGTCAAAGCCCACCACCTGAGAAACAACAACACACATTACAACAAGCTGTTGGCCTGTTTAAAAGATGTAGCAGGTTAAGCAAGTGATATTTACATGCTCCAAGAAAAGATGCAGCTCGGGATGACTGCGTGGGTTTATGGTGACTTCAAAAAGAGGTAAGAAGAGATTCTCCAACAACTCCTGAAAGTTGGCCAGTGTCTTCCTCGTTTGGTACACATCACTGTCCAATAAAGGCAAATGTAAGTGGGTTCACAAAGTGTTCTTATACAGTACTATAGGGTGTTTACCTTTCTGTATCATGGACAATCAATGCAGCTTATCATAGCGCTTTTGTAATACTATAGTACAACAGTAACTGAGTGTTGAGCAGTTGTTAAAGGGTCTGAGTCACTTCTGTTGTTATTGTAGGGTAGTAAATCATTGTACATGATACTATTATCAGACTGCTACGTAATAAAAAAGTAATAATTAAAAGAGGTCTGATAAGTTTCTGAAGCCACTGTATATAATTTCATGAGCACTTTGCGTGAGGACTTACTAAAGTCGGGGCACCTGAATGAGCCAGCGCACATTGTCAGAGTACACTCTGTGGTTGACGGCCCACTGTGCCAGTTTGTCCCACTCATCTCTGGAGCGACCGTATATGGAGAGACGAAGCTCAGAGTTTTGGTATTTGCTTTCCTCCAAGTCAGCCATCACTTCCTTTTAAAACAAAAAGTATTTTGTCAGTATTTGAGCAAGTACATAATCTTCAAGCAGTGCAATCTAATTCTATCATTTCTATTTACCTTTATAATGTGCGCAAAGTATTTCCCCTCAATATGGTTGTCAGTTTTGATGAAGATCTCTCGAAGTATTGATTCCCCAATGGGATTGTACTTAGCATTGAACTTATCAAACCGGTGGAAGGTATTGCGATCCTGGAAGTAGAGGGGAAATAAAATGTTATGGGTTTTATTATCTGCAGTATTTAGGCTTTTTAAAACAGGGGAGACGGGGGGGAAGACATTGAACACTCCATCTCATGACAACAGGTGGTGAGTGTTTTTGCTATTAATATAAAGAGAAACTGAATATTAAGTAATACTCGAACAAGCATGGCTGAAACAATACACAACTGCAGATTTGTTTTTATGTTTAAATGCTCAAAAAGGCCAGTTTAGCATCATAAGCATCAAAAACACAGGACATCTATTATTTACACATATTGCAGACGCAGACAGAGAGCGAACCAAGTCTCATCCAATGTTTTTTCATCATGCATTTAAGTACGTGAGACACTCAATAAAAAAGTCCCAAATCTGGTGCATGAAAAGGTTGATGTTGACGTTCAGTAGAAAAAGAAGTTGCTGAAAGCTTTGGTAGCACAGGTGTCATATGTTATGGCACCATTATATTAAGCACGTTATATTCAGCTGAAGTCGGGCTCACCGCGTGCATGTCCAGAGTGTCAACGCTCAGGTCAAAGGCTGTCAGGTTCATGCTCTCAAACACGTCCTTCAGGGTCTGGCCGTGTCCGTGCTCGATGTGCACGATCTCCCCTGGATACTTCTTCATGGCCCGCTTTATAAACCTCAGCAGGTGCTTCTGGTTCATGCAGGAGGAGGCGTGTATGTGCGTATCCACCTACAACACAACACTTTCAGTAATGTTTATATTACATACTGTACATGATTTATTGATGGTTAAATAACACTAGTTGGTAATAAAGAACTTTCTAATAGTTGTAGGGTGGGCTCCTACCTTGCGTATGTTGTAAAAATCTCGATGAGGAACCTTCTTCTGTGCCGCCAACTCTTTCATCTCATTTAGAAGAATGTGCATTTGAAATTTAGAGCTTAAATACTGCAAGCGACGGTAGCAGAAAGACTTCCTGAAAATACAAAATATTAATATTAGTTTTACACCAGGGAAGAACATTTAAAAAAGTTGAAAAGGTTTATGTTGTGATTGTTTTAACTATGATTTGGAGAAATGAAGAGTCAAACCTCTCGTACTTACACTGGTCCATTGATAATCAAAGCCATCATGATATTCGTATCGGCAATGTACTCCTTCAAGTCCGGGTATGGCAGGTCCAACTCAGAACTCCTGATTGGAAGACAAGATGCATTATAGTCACAATTGGATCAATACCAAAATGTCAGCAACGTAAATTGAAAACAAACTTGTCCATGTTGGTCTTTTTGGTGTAGACGTGAACCACACCATCCACCATCGCACAGCCATATCCCGCATCCGGAAGCATGCTTTCAGGGTCGAGATTGTCGTATGGATGGATCAATGAGACAGGAGGGTGGACTGGTGCATCTGATAAAGAAGGGAAAGGAGAATGTTTGTATAGTTAGTAGTAGGGCTGAAAGATATATCGAGATACAAACATTTAAAATATTTAAAATCGAAAAAGCAAGATACAAACAATTTAGTTTTCACCCAATTTGGAAAGGATATGACAACATACTAACAAAAGGTTTCAAAAAGACTTTTCTTTTTTAGTTGAAGACGTTCGTAAACTGAAGTTCCACTGGTACAAAGCCAGATGTGCATTAAACTATAGTCTTCTGAGGCCAGGGGTTAAACAAGTCCTGGCACAAACTAAATGGAGCGCTGTTAACCGTCATGGGACATAGCCTAGTTGTTTGGGCTAAATGTTTTATCATTTCTTTGAGCATACCATCATCCACTGGTGTTTCTATGATCTCCTTAAAGACCCCAAGCTCCTGGTTTGTCATCCCAAGGTCCTGCAGAGAGTGGGCTGTGGTCTTACAAAATGACTGCATGGATCGACTCATGTACTTCTCCCGAATAAACAGCGCCTTCACAACACATTTAGCAGCATCTACCAGGTCTGTGAAGGGAACCTGCCAACAACAAACAACAGTGTTGTGAAATAGCTATTACAGGATTATTCCAGGAAGTACCTCAGAAGACTCATTTCCTATTTTTATTTAACGCCTTAATAAATTATGAATTAACACTTCATTCACACTAAATTCATCATGAACAAATTGTTCGTTAAAGAAGAACTAAGTAACTTGTTTACCTTGATAAATCCTTTTCGTAGTCCCTCTAGGGGTAATACAAGTGTTAATGGGATGATTGGGAGGTCTTTCATCTCTCCCTGGTGTCTCTGGCCAGAAAACCACCCTTGCAACTTTCCCTGCATCAGGTCGAAGGCGCAATACACACTAATGGAATCACGAAGAAGAAGCTAAAAGGCTAACGGGCAAAGCTAACTGCGGGCTAGCACCACTTAAACAGTATTTACAGCCAAGTTTGAGTGAAAAAAACAATCTGCATTGTGTAATGTGACAATTAATGAGTAAAAAAACACAACATGCTACAACACCTGCAGTGGCGCTTATGGCCTCTAGGGGCATGAGTTACTTAGTTCTGCTTTAAGTGTGACTAACACTTAACTACTTAAAGGCACACTGTGTGTTCCTAATGACCAGCTCAAAACAGAAAATGCTATTACCGCAGTGGGTAATCAAAGAATGGATCTGGATGAGGACCTAACCTCTTCAAATCTCAAATTCAACTAAAATCTCCATGGCAACGAGCTGGAGACGTACCCACTCCTGGTAAAGTTACAGTCACGTCTTAGGAGAGCTGAGCCGCTCACAGCAATAGCACATGTTGTTTGTACATTTATGAGGTATTTTTCAATGATAAAAAACATCTGTCATAAAATAAATGGTTGTATTTCTATTTTATTTACTGGATGAAATTCTACACGGTGTAGCTTTAACTACTTACAGATAATGCCTAACTCATAATGAATAGTTCTTCACAAACTTATTAATACTAATTCATTGTTAAGTAGTCATTAAGTGTTAGTCACACTTAACTAAAGTAATCTTGTTCACTGACGAAGCCTTTTGGATGAGAGGCGAAACGTTTGGAGACCTCAACTACCAAGTACAGAAGATGACTCAAGTACCTTCTTTGAAGATCACACTTAACTAATTACTTGCTCGTGATGAATTAAGTGTTAGCTCATCATTTATTAAGGCTACATAAGGTGTAGTTAGTTTAAATTAAAGTGTTACCAAAAACATTAATTGCCTTACAATAATGGAATAAAAATACAAATGTAAAAGGTTTTAAAAGAAAAAAAGGCATAAAAGCTTAGGTCTGTGGCTAAAGAGCAATGATGTATTTTGATGTATAACGTATTCACCATCTAAAATAATATATTTTCAGTATCAGACTTCAAAATGATTACATGCGAGTAAACAGAGGGGTAGGAAAACTTCCTGAACCCAGTGTAAGATGAGCTTACCCCACACTTCTCTTCTCCTGAAATTGACACACGCTGGTATTCTCTCTCGATGTGCATTTGTCGCTGGTTAAAGCCAGCATCTACATTGTCTGTGCACTGCTCCTTCATAAACCTTCATAATACAGAATTTTAAAGTTAAGTTTACAGCAAAAAATAATATGAAAGAATGGATGATATAAAAAAAAACAAATCGTACACTGCACCGCTAAAGGTATGACAAAAATAATGTCCTATAATTGCTTATAATAATTTTTATAACTATACAAAAATAATGAGAAGAATCACAAACAGAGAAACGTGAAAGAGAAAAACATTTATTAAATCGATTATACTATGAAATTCTAATAACTTTCAGTTTGAAAACTTTATAGGTTTCCATGATAAAAGCAGTTGAATAAGCCACAAAATGTTTTGTTGTTGTTGTTGTTGTTGTTGTACATGCAAACACCAGCAGGGGTCAGTTCAAACAACGTTCTTATAAGGCCACAGCCCCGAAATGACTGAGGGGAACTTTCATTCAATGTCTACTTCTGCTGAATATTGTGGTTAATAGTTACCTTTATTAAGAAAGAAATTTGAAATCTTGAAGTGAAAGGCGGCCTTCTTTTAGCCCATATTGAAGACCCCTACAATACTGTATTATGCATATGGCCCTTTTCAACTCCACAAATAGAATGTATGGACAACAGTGATAGGTAAGTGTAATTCTTTCAGGCACCTCACAATGAAACAACACATAATGTAATAAGCCAAAAAACGCAAATAGAGAAGCAGAGCTCACTCACTCTAAATCTGCTGTACTGTCGATTTTCATGAAGTCCTGTTTGGCACGCAGCAAGATCTCGGGTTCAAGCCTTGGGGCGCAATGCGGGGGCGCAGGTAGTGTGGGCAAGCCAGGGGGCAGAAGGGCACCAGAAAAGTGACAAGATTTTAAGCACATACTACATTCGGCTGGTCATCATCATCACCTCTCATGCAATCAGACACTGGAGAAGCATTTAGGCATTGAGTAATCACAGCAAACGTATATGATTAAATTAGTATTGGCATAAGGGTGTGCCAATAATTACCAGTGTTAATAATGTTATAAAATAAATACATGTATTACTTTTTAATCAAAAAGTCCAAAACTACACATCGTTTGAGAAATACATCTGGTATTTTGTACATTATCTAAAAGCCTTAGTCAACAACCAACTTAAATTTGTAGCCATTTTTATCTCAATTAACACTGATAACTGCCCAAGAAGCGACACCCCTCAATGGGACAGGTTCAAAACGTCTGTAGCCTCATTAGCTTTGTGTTAGTCAAAATTTAAAGCACTGAAGCAGTACAAACAGACTTATTATGTTTGCTCACTTGATGTCCTGGCTGATCTGCCTCTCCAGTCGATGGCGCCGTTCCTCCAGCTGCTCAATGGGACTGTCCTCCGGGAACTCGTACGGCGCGCTTCTCACCTCACTTTCCCCCATGCTGCGACTGAACAGCTCCTGGTGCAACAACAAGTCACTCATTTGATCATTACATAAAACAGACACACGGAAAGTTTTCTAGATACAATCATAACACTGGATCATTTTCAAGAACGATACTTTAAAGGTTCTACATTATGGATTTTTAAACTACTGTTAGACACATTAGATTTTACATTTTTGTATTATCATCTGATGTTATGAAATGCAATAATAACAGGTTAGGGGCCAGGAGAGGGTATTTTATGTATGTATATATATATATATATATATATATATATATATATATATATATATAGATATAGATGTGCAAATCTTGTTGTCATACCCCAGAAGACTTGCTGCTGTTATTGCAGCAAAAGGGGGTTCCACAAAGTATTAAGTCATGCTGTATGAATACTTATGCACGCCCCACTTTTCACTTTTCTATTTTTTGAAAAATAACAGAATCATGTATCATTTTGCTTTCACTTCACAGTTGTCTGTTACTTGTGTGTGAACTTTCAGTAAAAAATTCAAAATAAAATCTTTACGTTTAGGGTTGTAAACATGACAAAATGTGCAAAAGTACAAGGTGTTAGTACTTTCGCAAGGCACTGTATGTCAAACTTTTACCACAATCTAAACAAATAGTAAAAGCCTACCTCAGCAATCTCCTTGTACTTCTCCTCCATGGATGTACGTCTCTCTGATGGGAGCGAACGCTGGGCCTTGAGAGGCTTTGGCCTCCGAGCTGTAGACACACACATGCATGGTAAACACATTTTATCACCCTTTGTTCAACTAATGCATGATTATCTGCAAAAGCAATCCCAAAATCTCTGAATTGTTAACTTACATTTTTTGTCTTAACTGTAATAATGAAAGAAAACCTTCAAGCACAAATATAGAAAACTATAAATTCTCTTTTCTGGGTCAACTCATTTGTGAATTAAAAAAAAGTCCAACTAGGTCAAAATGGGACCCTCTCGGAGTGGTGCTCTGCATGCAAACTTGAGTTGTTTATTCAAATACATTCCATCCCATTGAGAACAAGTTGAACAGTAAGGCACAGCAAACGATTTAAGTGCAGGTATTGTTGTGACTGACAGCATTCATATGGTCTTATTGGCCATCTGTTGTTTACAAGAACAAGTCTATTTCTGTGACTATGAAAACTTTCTGCAATAACCATCCACTCTCTGCACTCGTTGAAAGCAGACATGATAATTGACTGCACAACAAACCAAAATAGAATGAAAATACATGTTTGGTTTACCAGAGTTTAAGAAGAAAACAACTTAAGTACTTTGACTGAAGCAAAGCATGGGGCGCATTCTGCTGCAGTGCATATACAACAGGGATCAAGCACAGCAGTACAGCCAATGACAGGTGAAGAGATCAACTTCATCACAGCAGCTCTTTGTGACTGTGACACAGACTGCAAGTAAAGACTGCAGTGGTCAATGTCAGAGCTGGGGCCTGGCCTGTTTGCTGTGTACCAAGAGACTCGTCTGAACTGCTGAAGAAATAATGATTGTAATATAATGGTGTAAGAAAACACAGTAATACTAGCCTGGCCTTAGCCATCTGTAAACTCCTATCTAACTATTATCATTTCCCTACATGTTACGTCTGAGTCTGATTTCAGTGGCCGTGTTACATCAGTTGAATTTCAACCTACCATTCAGCGAGTGGGGGAGGTGACGTGTTATAGGTGACGTCAAGCATTTGATAGCGCTTCACTCACTCGGGCGCATTACATGCTTCACGACCAAACACTAGCGATTGGGTAAAATCTGATCCAATCGTTTCAAACTATAAAAAAAGGATTTCACCCCTGCCACCTGAAAACGGAGCTCTATTGTGAAGATCCAGACCCTCTGTACGAAATGAGTATGAGGGTATGGTAGGACCAGGCTACAGTAATACATTTACATGAAGAGAATTGGTTGTGGTCATAAAACCATGACTGATCAATGTGAATACTGTTGGGCAGAGTGTAAGAAATAAAGGAAGCTTAAATTGTAACACATGGGTGGCTGGAAAGAAATGGATCATTAATTAGTTATAATTTCATGACGTTAAATAAATAAATATGAGCTCACACATTGGTGATACTCTCTATGAAACACTGAAACCAGGAAAAGAATGTCTAACTTGACTCAGAGCACCGTCAGGAGGATGGCTCCAGTGATATTTGTGCTCATTTGCACCTTCACAATCATTCATTTATTTGAAAAAACTCTGCAGAACAAAAGCTCCAGCGCTCACCCAAATACAACAGAAGAGTTAATTTTAAATATGGGATTTTGTTTCTGTCAGGAGATGAGTGAAAATAGAACTTCATGGCAGCAAACTCCAAAAAAACGGAGTTTGAAAAGTACCCCATAGTCCGAGTAAAAATGATTGTGATGAATTGTTTTGAAGTGTGACGGCCATTTATGACCTTATGTTGGCATATGATAATGCTGCACCACAAAGGGCACTGGTTGGGGACGGGTGTGTTGGGTGGAGCCTTGGGTGGAGCCTTGTACCTCATAGCCAGGTGGGCCAGGTAGTTGGCTAATTGTGTGTAGAAGCTGTTCAGGGCTAGAGGCCAAACAGATTTTTGACCGTGTGACACAAGCATAGACATATTATTAATAGTCCGTCATTACTCACTCCTCCCCGTTTACCACAATGTCCACATTCGAGGGGAATTCATGGCGGATTTATAGGCTTCTCCTTCCCAGCTCTGACAAAGCATGTTCCTAATAAGGGCATAAGGGCGGGATCATCACTGTAGACTCGGCCCTTGCGTGACGTGTAGCTCACGCAGCTCCAGTGCTAACAGTCCGACCCTCATTAAGTACGAGATTTCTAAAATGTATCCTACAATAACCAGCCCGGTGCCTCTGATTGTGTCTAACCCAGCGTAATCACAGGAGGAATATCTAGCTGTAGACAGTTCCAAAAAATTAGGCACCGGGCATTAAAGTTGTTTTTAAACGTGTCTAGAGTGCAATGGATTCCAATGGGGGACTAGCGGCTATGTGGCGGCACTACAGCAATGGCGGCTTCCAGTGTCGTCGTCGCAAAGCAGAGCAGCCAGCGGAATTTGGATTTGGAATCATCATCATCATTATTAAAACACCCATAACCTCATCCGTAGGTTTGAACATTGAGTTTACTCACTTTCATCCTGGACACATGAGTCAAGCTTAAGCCATACCCAGACAGCTATAGTGGCAAGCTGTGGATTTAAACTGCCACTACATGGAGTGTTTGGAATGTTTTTTCTTACTGAGGTCGTGAGCTTTCAAACTCTTCAAACTCAAGTCTTTGCCTGGCCATCCCAGCCCCCTGATCTGAATACTATTAGAAAACAGTTCTTCTGAATGAACACAACATGAAGAAACTAGATCTAGATATTACTTATTATATATATAAGATCTAAGTAATCTATGGCTATGATTTTTTTCCCTTGCCGTTAGATGAGCCTAAGGACAGGGGGCTCGTCACCACTGCTGCTGATGCTTACATTATGTTTGCTTGGATACTTCATTTGCCTGAATGGTGTGAGCAGAAAAAAAAGCTGAAAATTAAAGTCTGTTGAGATGGTTTGTGCACCTTAACTCATAAGGGCATGACTAGGGCAGTGTGGCATTCATTAGGCGCCATGCTGCGCGATTGTTTGGACGGCAATAATTAGCCCATGCCATCTGCTGTCTACCTCTAGGCTTGTGAACAGAGGCTCTTTCAACACAATGCAATTAAGTCAAATGCAAGGCGAGACTGATTGGGCAATGGGTTCAACTCTAGGCCTTTCAGAAACATACCATACCATCCCCAGATTTTTATTACAGTTTCTTTAACTCTTACTTTGTGTCAAGAACACTGAGAAGAACTGGATACAAAACACTTGCTGTAACCTGTCAGTGTCTGTAGAGCAGGAACGAATCAAAGTAACCAGGTCTGATGGTAGGTGGTTTAAAATAAATGTATGTAGGACCCTATAATTCTTGTCACTTTTTTTTATTTATTTTTTTTACATATTTTCAGTTTGTGTGTATGGTTTTGAAGTAGATCACAAAGGTAATTAGCCAAAACTGATAACTCAAAAATAACTATAGTTTCTTTATAAGTCTCTCATGATGGAAAATTAGTGCCATTGCCATTTTAATTGGACAAAAATATGTTATATCTTTTGAATGATCTCAAACAAATGTCGTTATAAGGAAAAAGTCATATGAATGAACCCCTGGAATGAGCTACAAAGCCGTTACTGTTACAAACATCGGCGCCCACTCTGAAACCAGTCACCTCTCTGTATAAACAGGCAATTAAGATATTTGACCAGAAACCTCTGAGATGGCATCATTGTGATATCATACAAAAGCACAAGCTTTTTACTTTTGGAAACTTTGTAAATTTTAGCATAATGAAATTGACTTTTA
Source organism: Neogobius melanostomus (assembly GCA_007210695.1). Taxonomy (NCBI): domain Eukaryota; kingdom Metazoa; phylum Chordata; class Actinopteri; order Gobiiformes; family Gobiidae; genus Neogobius; species Neogobius melanostomus. The sequence continues at coordinate 854,649 of VHKM01000073.1, read as the reverse complement.
AATGTCTGAACAACTGTGTGTCGCCACTGTTTTCTGGCCTCATGGTGAGGTGTCTCTCTCAGACCTTCCACCAGAGCCTCAGTTAGCGGGGATTGTGTGCTCCCAGAATTTAGAAAATCTTTTGGACTGTCGAGCTTCTCCTTCAGAGGGGCTACACTGTGGAACTCTCTCCCCACTGCACTGAAACTGCAGACTAATATCAACATCTTTACCAGAGAGCTCAAACAGTGGCTCAAATCGGGCCAAACTTGTTCCCATGTGTAAAATGTGCCATATCTTGTTTAATAATGTGTTTTATTGTAACCTTGTTTCATAATGTGTTTTATCTTTGTAACCTAAAAGCCCCCTATGGACTGGTGTTGAAAATTAGCACATGTGCAATGTATCTGGTTCATCCAATGTAATTGCTATGTCCATATTAAATAAATAAATAAATGAAAATCAAATGACTCTTGGAGTGCTGCTGGAGTTAGATTCATCATAACAACTTTTTTTCTTTTCTTTTTTTTAGGGCTCTAACAGGCAAACTTCACGCAGCAAAGCATATTTCCAGCAACTAAACCTGGTGTAGAATTTCGAGGAAAAAAGATGACCATAGCTCCACACACAAACACACTGTCACCCCCAGTTTAGCTCTGCTGTAATCCCATGGCCTTTCCACCATAAGCCCCAACTATTTACCAAGGAGATATCACATAAGAATGGGACACACACCCTCCACAGTACCAAAAACAAACAAGCAAAATTCATAAAACAACTTCAAATGAATCAGTATAGTTTTCTGCACTCGTCAACCTCAATACAAAAAGGATGTTACCACAAAGCAAAAACAACATCAAATCCAGCTATGTTCAACAGTGAGAGCATAAACAAAACAGAAATAGTTACTCTTCATTGTAGTGCTGCCCTTGAGCGAGTTGTGCTGCCCCACTCGGCTGTGAATGACACCAAGGCTTCTGCATAAGCGTGTTTTTACTATTTTTGTGCACTCTTCACACAAGAGCTGGTCTGTTTTTCAACATAATGTACTAGCACAAGGTCCTGTCTAAACCTACATATAAAAATAAAACTTACAATGTCACCTCGGACATGCCGTAACTGTGGTTTAAGTAAGACAAGCCCATATCCAATAGCCAAATGATCCAGTATTTTATCTTGTGTACTGTATATTTTGCTGCTCTGAAAAGATCAATGGATCCTGCTGCCAACTCGTCCCCTCTGAACTCTCAGAGGGGACGAGCAGTAGTAGACAGTTCACTCAAAGACACTATTGCAACAACTCATATTCAATAGCGTTTGCCAGGGTTAACCAATATAGGAAAAAATGTGATAATTCCTCAATCCTCAAGTATTTGTAAAGCTTCAGATCTGAATTCTCTCAAGGATACAATAAGACCATTACCGGTAAAGAACCTTGTTAGAGGTCCCACAAAAAATCTTTCTTTTAGACCATCTATTATCTTGACCGGCCAATAAAACTGTCTGATAAAGACATTGACAGAAATACTTTCCGGTCCGGCTCAAGGGCTTTCTTTAATTAAAACCGTCAAGTGATATTTACGGAGCATTGTAACAACCAATGTATTTTTTAAGTGCTAAACATTCATACCTTTACAGTGAAAGTCACATATAATAACAACACTCTACATTTGGTCATCCTTAAAGCATACTACACAGATGGACCATTTACATGTTGACCTATTTTACAATAATTTAACTACTGAGTACAGAAGATGACTCAAGTTCCTTCATTGAAGACTATTTTACAATAGGTTATTTTATTATGTGAGTAGTAATACGATTGTGTTGCTATTGCTGAGATAAAGAAAGCTTTCTGCTCCTGTCTGTTCAATTGCGACACTTAATGTCTCCCTAAGTGCAATCCAACATGCAAAAAGAGTTTTTAATTAAGGTTTTTGGATTATTCTGACAGTAACTTTATAACAATACTTTTAATGTCTTCTTCACGGTTGGTATACTTTTTCAAAACCTTTTTTTGCACTTCAATCTTGACCTTAGGTTGGTGTATTGTTTGATGGCATCACTTTAGTCCTAAGAGGGGAAGTGATGACCCTCTTGAGCTGTTTTTTTATTAGTCGTGATTTGACCTGGAGGAGCAAGAGGACCATCTGAACTGATGAAATTAGTCAGCAAACAGCAGACTACTTATAATGTTAGGTGCTTTTTCTAAGTGGCATGCACTGAATACACCAAGATAGCAAATCTCTGGGCTGATTGTTACACATTTCATTCATAGTTCTTTACGAGTGGCTCTGATGTCATCAGAACAATATCTAACTGGAAAAGTGTTCATTACTATGTAATAAACAAACAAATCTTTAACATTAGACTGGTGCAGTGGTCAACATTTGGCATCACACTCATTGCTCTGTTTAGTTCTTGTCAGCAAACTCACAAGACTTCAGTTAATTAATCCCTTGGGCAAGTCACTGCATCATTCTGAATTCTCTGGAGCAGAGAGCGGTTTGCCTACCCCCATAAAATGATCTAATACCATAACTAAATCAGCTTTAGAACACTGCACTATGGAATACTGTATGTTAAGTAAGTAGTGACCACATTTCTTATTTATTTAAGTTTTGTTGTCAATGCCAAATAGCGCTTTCAGACATATATAATTTTGTAAATAATAACTCAAGTGTTACAGAAAGCAAGTGGGGAAAAACTTGTAGCCCAGTATTCACATGCAATCTTTTTTTAATGACTCACTGCATGGTCTAGCAAATCATTAATCAACAAAGCGGTACATTACCTCTGCCTGTCTGTCTGCTTGTCCTGCTTTTATGGTCCCACTATAATCAGACTGGTCCCATACAAGCTCCCGTGAGATGCTGGGACATGTAAGTAGGCCTGGGAAAGTCGATTGCACCCTCCCCCGCTAGCAGAGAGGAACGGGGAGAATGAGCATAGAAAATAAGAATAAACAGAGTCCCAATAGGCTGCCCCAAAGGAGATCTTACTACTGTCTTGAAAAAGCTTTGCTATGTCCAATAATCTGGACAGCCAGTCACTTCTTTGCTTCTACACCTCTCTCTCTCTCTCTCTCTCTCTCTCTCTCTCTCTCTCTCTCTCTCTCTCTCTCTCTCTCTATCGCTTCTGCTTCCTGGATGTCACCGGTTTGCAGTGCATGAAGTAGGACACAGCCAGTCGTCAAGCTCCAGCATTTAAATACTGGGCTGGATGCTGTGTACCACGTGGCAGGAAGAAGGAGGGGCTGGTGGACAAACATTGCTCCCTCCTCCCTAACACTCGGTTTTCGCGTGACCGCGGAGTGGAGTTCTGTCCGAAATGTATGGCGTCAGTAACTATCTTTAATTTAAGTTGAGTGCGCAAATACAACATCAACGCGCGCGGTACACAGGGATCGAGGGCGCATGCACTAAAAGTGAGCGAGGAAAATGTTGAAGTGAGCGCAAAAACTATGACAGAGCGCTTACGTCCCTTCATACGCCCGGTGTTTGCATTTCAGCGCGCTGTTTTCGGCCAACAGTGCCCTCGCTCTTCCACAGTTTTACCACTCAGTTTTCTTTTTCAGTCAGCACGTTACTTCATCAGAATAAGGCTGACTAGTGGATCACAGATTCACAATGCAGAAGTATCCAGATCTGACAGTGAACACGTACAAGAAAAATATTACATTCCAACAATTACGTATATCCAATAATTAGTTAAGAATATTCTTTTTTTTTATCTTTAATGTGCTTGAGTAACTTTTTGAAGAACGTGTAGGCCTACTTCTTCGAGTGGTTTTATCATACAATACTTTTTATCTACTTGAGTCAAATTCTAATGAAGTATCCGTTTCTTACTTGAGTAAAAGTAATTGTTACTTTTTCTACTTTGAGTAAATACTTAAGCTCCTTGTTCTTAAGAATTATTTTGTTTTTCTGTATGTTCTACCATTTTCTTGGAATCTTTGTAAATATCACAATTTCCACAGGAGTTTATGTTTTGGTTCACACCATGTATGGCATCATAGTAAATAAATCGGACTTTTACACTCAAAGTTATTCACAGTATTCAATACTTTTTTTACTTGTACTTGAGTAATTGTTTGGGTCACTACTTTTTACTTGTACTTGAGTAAAATTATTTCAAAGTAATGTTACTCTTACTTGAGTAAATATGTTGGCTACTATACCACCTCTGACAGTGTTTGATCAAATCTGTCTTTGACATCAAATTGCCTCCGAAAAAACTATCCAATCACACTGATCAATCTGCTAGCAGTCTGGCCAATCAGATTGCAAATCATGAACATTCCTTCTTCTTCCTATTATTATTCTCATTCCTTTTTTCTATAGGTTTTACTGTATTTATTACTTTTTAGGCAATGTTCTTCTTGAACAATAATATACTAAATAATTTTATTTTTGGTATTGGGTCAAATACATTTATGTTTTTTTCAGTCCCTTTGTAAATTAGTAGTTTGATAACGGTTTTCAGTTTTAGTCATAGACATAAACCGTCAATACTCACTCCTCCCCGTTTACCACAATGACCACGTTCGAAGGGGAAATCATGGCGGATTTACAGACTCCTCCTTCCCAGCTCTGACAAAGCATGTTCCTAATAAGGGCATAAGGGCGGGATCTTCACTGTAGACTCGGCCCTTGTGTGACGTGTAGCTCGCGCAGCTCCAATGCTAACAGTCCGACCCCCGTTAAGTAGGAGATTTCTCAAATTTATCCTACCATAACCACCCCGGTGCCTCTGATTGTGTCTAACCCAGCGTAATCACAGGAGGAATATCTAGCTGTAGACAGTTCCAAAAAATTAGGCACCGGGCATTAAAGTTGTTTTTAAACGCGTCTAAAGTGCAATGGATTCCAATGGGGGCCTAGCGGCTATATGGCAGTACTACAGCAATGGCGGTTTTCAGTGGCGTCGTCGCAAAGCAGAGCAGCCAGCGGCCATTGGTTTTAGTATATCTGTGAGCCACTAGTCAGCCTTATTCTGATGAAGTAACGTGCTGAATGAAAAAGAAAACTGAGCGGTCAAACTATGGAAGAGTGAGGGCACTGTGGGCCGAAAACAACGCGCTGAAATGCAAACACTGGGCGTATAAAGGGACATAAGCGCTCTGTCATAGTTTTTGCGCTCACTTTTAGTGCATGCGCCCTCGATCCCTGTGTACTGCGCGCGTTGATGTTGTATTTGCGCCCTCAACTTAAAGATAGTTATCTGACGCCATAAAAATGGTGCACTCAGTGAGGGAAAGTGGGTGATCAGCTCCTTCACAGCAAGGGCCTTTCCGAAATCGCTCCCTCCTCCATCACCCTACCCCCTTACACTCAGTTTGCTGTTGTGAAGTTCGAAAAGATTCGAGCGCACACAGCAGTCTGGTGTTAGCCAGGCTAGAGGGAAAGTGGGTGAAAAGCTCCTTCTCAGTGAGTCAGCATCGATGCAGACTTAACAGGTGTGTGTTACACCAGAGAGCAGTCCCACGAGCAACACGCACCAAACAACATCAGTTCCGCGTTTACTTAGGAGCACCTATTTTTGCAACATTATGGGCTGTGCAGTCCGTGGGGGTGAGGGAGAGTGCGTCTGAAAGTCACAGCTCGAATTTCTCTGATGAGTGAACCTCTGAAGGTCCTTCACTGAGGACTGAGTGGAAGGGTGTAGGGGAAGGGAGGAGGGAACGGTTTCGGAAAGGCTCCGAGTCAGCATCGACGCAGGCTTAACAGGTGTGTGTTACACCAGAGAGCAGTCTCAAGTGCAACACGCACTAAACAACCTATGTTCCGCGTTTACTTAGGAGCACCTAAGTGTTCATTTGAACAACTATATCGTCATATAGACATTTATTAATGAAAAAGAAAGCGACAGTGAGACCTAATATGATTGTATTGGGAGAGGAAAAGTTCTCACTTGTGAGTTTGAAAAAGCTAAAATATCTAATGTAAATACGACATATGAATCTGAATTACTTTGTAAACTCATAAGAGAACTTTTTTTTTCATGATCAGTCGAACTTGTGATTTTTGCAACATTATGGGCTGTTCAGTCCGTGGGGGCGAGGGAGAGTGCGTCTGCAAGTCACAGCTCCAATTTCTGTGATGAGTGAACCTCTGAAGGTGCCCTCACTAAGGCTTGAGTGTAAGGTTGTAGGGGAAGGGAGGAGGGAACGGTTTGGAGCTTGATAACGGCGCGTTGAGGCCGCCTGTTACCGCTCATATGCCATGACGGCACACCATATGTGCCGGGTTCTATGGAGGTGCTTTTGTGTCAAGATTCTTGACAAGCTCCGCTCATCCACTGTTATGTCAGGTTCGAGCGTGGAGCAGGAGCTTGATAACGGCGCGTTGAGACCGCCCTATTACCACTCATGTGCCATGACAGCACGCCATATGTGCCGGATTCTATGGAAGTGCTTGTGTGTCAAGATTCTTGACAAGCTCCGCTCATCCACTGTTATGTCAGGTTCGAGCGTGGAGCAGCAGCAGACAGCAACGTGCTGGATTGGTCGCCTGTCAGAGTCCCTTATCTGTCATCTATTGATAACGGCGTGATGGGATGATAACAACGTTTTCAGTGCCTCGGCGGCTGTTGACAGCGGGGCACCAGTGGCCACACTTGTCGGAAAAGCTTGTCTCTCCGCTCGTACGATGACCTCGGCGGTGATTGGCCGACTGTTGGTGCAGTGCCTTCCGTGGCTCTGCCCCCCCTTGCCGGCGGCTGTTTTGGCATCCCCTCTCTGTCGCATCACCAAGTGGCGTCGGCTGGTGGGCTCCTCATTGGCTGCGTTGCGGATGCCCTTTCTGCGGGGGTCCACTACGTCACGACTCGTCCCCGGGAGGGGAGTTGGTGGGCGGGCCTGCCTCTCCTCTCTCCCGCGGACCTGTAGTTCAACCTCTGACAAAGTTTTATCAGATTTGGAAAGGTGCAGGGCTCCTGTCAGCGCCTTGACAGGACGCTGCGGAGAGGCTACGCACTGCAGTTCTCTTGAAGGCCCCCACCCTTCTGCAGTGTGTTCGAGACGAGACTGCGTGGCTCTCTGCTCTCTGCTACTTTAGCGCAGAGCTATAGTGGAAGTGGATAAGCTCTTGGCAGGGACAGGGTTTTATTCGCCCTACTTCCTCATCTCCAAGGAACACGCCGCTGTCCGGCCCATTTTGGACCTGCGCGTCCTCAATGGCTGTGTCGGCAAACGGCCATTCCGCATGCTCACAGTCAAGCAGCAGCTGCAGTGCGTCAGGCCAGGGGATTGGATGACGTCCGTGGACCTTATGGACGCGTATTTCCACATTCCCATTGTCCCGGAGCACAGAAAATTCCTCAGGGGAGTATTGCCGCCTTCCATTTGTCTACTCACTGGCCTCACGCAAATTTCCAAGTGCATGGAGGCGGCCCTGGACCCGCTCCACGGGAGGCAGAGGCTCATATGGCCAGGGTATAGAGCACATCTCCCTTCTAGGCTTTGTCGTCAGGACAAGAGCCTGCTGCACCCAACCCAACAGCTCCAATATCTGGGGCTAGTCCTGGACATGAGACATGAGAGCCTCACTCTCACTGGAGAGGCAGGCGGCGATACTGGACCTTGGTCGGGCCGCACTGGACGGGCCTCAGATCTGTCCTTAGCAGAGCCGCTCACTGCTGGGCATGATGGCTGTAGCTCACCCGGTGGTGAAGCTGGGCCTGCTACATATGAGGAACCTCCAGAGGCAGTTTTTCCGTTTCAGAGGGATGTCGAGGCCGGTGCGGGTTCGCCCGGCGGTGCAAAATGACATTGCCTTCTGGCTGGTCCACAGTCGGCTCCGAGAGGGAGTCCGAATGGGTCTGGTGGACTGTCATGTGGAAGTGTTCACAGATGCCTCCCTCACCGATTGGGGCGGTGTGCCGGGTCATCACTCTGCAGGCAGCATCTGGGCCTCGCCTTTGAGACACATCATCCTCCTGGAGTTGGAAGCAGTGCAGAATGTTCTCTTGTACTTCGTAGCCAGTCTGGGGGTCACCATGTGCTGGTCCGGACGGACAACACAACTGTGGCCGGGGGTAACAAGGGGGGGGGACGACCAAGTCCCCCGCTCTCCACAGTCTGGCGGTGTAAAATCCTACTGTGGGCGGACACCCACCTAGCTTCTCGGACGGCCCGCCACATCCCCGGCAAACGCATCGTGGGCGCCGACAGGATGTCCAGGCTTGGCGCATTGCGGCCTGGCTCGAGAGGGCGCGGCAGAGGTGTGGCTCCGGTTCGGCAGACCGATAGACGACCTTTACGCAAGTGCAGAGAACGCACAGTACCCACTCTGGTTCTCGCTCAGGTCAACAGACGGGCCTCCTCTCGGGGTGGACGCTTTGGCCCGTCAGCCATGGGCAATCGGCCTCCTATACGTCTCTGCTTCACAGGGTGAGAGCGAATGGGGTTCTCATTCTTGTGGTGGCCCCGGACAGCCCGAGTGCTAGGTGGTACCCTGACTTGGTGGAAAAGTCTCTTGCCCTGCCGTGGCCCCTTCCAGATCGGCCCGACACCCTAGTCCAGGCCAGGGGAGCGGGCCTCCGGTAACGTCCGATTCTGGGGTGCCGGCTCAGAGTTTGGAAGCTGAAAGGGGGAGGTTGTTACGTTTAAGCCTCCCCCTCGGTGGTGGCTACGATCCAAGGGGGTCGAGCCATGTCCACGACCAGGGCCTACGAGGTCCAATGGCAGCTTTTTGCCAATTGGTGCTCTGGCAGGGGTCTGGACCCCACATCTTGCTCCGTTGAGGATGTGTTGAGTTTCCTGCAGGACCTGCTAGAAAGGGGCAGGGCGGCCGCAACTCTGGGGGTTTTTGCGGTGGCCACCACCACTGGTCACATGGGGTTTGGTAGTTTTACAGCCCGTAGTCACCCCCTGGTGAAGCGATTTTTGCGGGGAGCGTGTCGGCTCATGCCGCCGTTGCATCGAACCACCCCGTCATGGGATCTTCAGGTGGTTTTTTGAAGGGCCTGTCTGGGCTACCTTTTGAACCCCTTGGCAGGGCAGACATTGCCTGTTTATCATACAAGACGGTTACTCTTGGCCCTGGCCTCGGCAAAGAGGTCTGGCGATCTGTGCGCACTTTCTGCGCATCTGCCCTGCTTTTCCCTCTATGCCGATGATGGTCTAATGGAGCTGTGGCCCAATCCGGCCTTCCAGCCCCTGACGTCCGATCCAAATACCAGCGCAAAGATGGTATTTGGATCGGACGTCAGGCTTCAGACGGTCGGATCAGTTATTTGTTGGGTTTGGAGCTAAGAATCGGGGTGCCCCCAGCGTCTAACCCTCTCGGTCTGCCTTGCTATTCGCATGGCTTACGAGGCACAGGGGCTGCCACCGTCAGCGGCGGTCAGGGCTCACTCCACATGTGGAGTGGCGGACTCCGTGGCGCTAATCCAAGGCACGTCTGTGGAGGAGATCTTCCGAGCAGCCTCTTGGTCTTCCTCAACGTTTGTGCAGTTTTACCTGCTGAATGTCACCTCCGACTCTGTCGCCCATTCTGTTTTGGGTGGAGGACGACCTTAGTTCCCCAGCGGCGCACTTGGGAGTGGCGGCCTGTCTGGGTGGTGTTGGGTGTGTCCGGCACTCTTGGGAGAGGCGGCTTGGGGCACACCAATTGTGTTTTCTACTTAGTCAGTGTGGTCAGCTCGGATCCTTCAGGCGCTCTTGCGAGAGGCTGCCTGTCTGGGCCTGACTGTACTTCCTTCCTTTGGGTGCTGGCGCTCTTGGGAGAGGCGGTCTTGCACCCTTGTATTTTTGACCGGGCGCCCAGTCCCCTTTGGTTGGCGGTTGGGGGGCGTTCCCGTCGTTTCTATTGGGGTGAGGGATTGGTGCCTTGGATGGTGGCTGTACTCGTCCTCACCCAGCCTTTGGGCCTCTGCCTTGTTGACGCTTTTGTGGTTGTCAGGGTGCATGTTGGCCCTGGGCTCGTTATTACGAGATATATTTTCCGTTTTCCCGAATAATAATAAAAATCTATCTCGTAATTATGAGATAATCCACTGAGGGGGAAACAATTCAGAAAACGGATTTAAAAAAATTGTTTTATTATTATTCGGGAAAACGGAAAATATATCTCATAATAACGAGATAGTATCTCGTAATTATGAGATAATCCATTTGGGGAAACAAAATTTCGGAAAAATGATTTTTTTTTTAATTCGAAAAATGGAAAATATATCTCATAATTACGAGATAGTATCTCGTAATTACGAGATACTATCTCGTAATTATGAGATAATCCATCTGTTAACTATCATGGCCTTCTTCAATTTTGTACAGCATGTTTCTGGCCTCACAGATAAAAAAGGTCACACGTTAGATTTGGTCTTCTCCTGTGGCCTAAACATTGATGAACTGAGTTGAGGAATTTCAAATTAGAGACCATTGTTGGATATCTTTTAAGTTGTCACTTATCATGATACCTACTGTCTGCAATGTTGTAACACAAAAATGCATCTTTAGTGAGACAACACTTAGTGATTTCTCTGCCTCCTTTACCCTCGCTCCTTTGTTTCAACAACCACTGTTTGTCTGTTTTGGATATGGTAGTGCCTGTATAAAGATTTCAGGGTCACACAAAAGGCTCTCCCATGAATAAGAACATTTGTAGTTTTAGGACAAAATGTCGGAAGACAGAGTGCCTGTGGAAAGCCACTAAATTGGGCTTTACACAAACTCCATTTAAAAGACAAGATGCTGGAACTGAATGAATTGATAAAGCAGGCTCGCTTGGTCGAACTCCAGACAGCCTACAGGATGTGAAGACCTTAATAGGAAACATTCCTATATATTCCTATATTCCGCTGACATTGTCCCAACACCTCTGTTGTTGAAAATGTTTGATATTGTCGGCCCCTGTGGAAAAAATTATTAACCTCTCGCTTGCATCTAGCTCAGTCCCAAGCTACTTTAAACACGCTGTGGTAAACCCGATCCTTAAAAAAAACAATCTTGACCCTTCAGAACCTTAAAACTATAGGCCGATATCAAAGCTTCCATTTATTTCCAAACTTTTGGAAAAAGTAGTGACATGCCAGCTGACCTCCTTTATGGAGCAGCACAACTTGTTTGATACATTCCTGTCTGGTTTTCAAAAATTACACTCCACTGAAACAGCTCTTATCAAAGTCTCTAGAGATGTGATGAAGGCCGCTACACAGTACTAGTACTTCTCAATTTGACTTCTGCTTTTGACATTGTGGATCACGGTATATATACAGTATATTGAATTGGTTTCATAATAAGATGTGACTATCTGGATCTGTCCCCCCGTGGTTCTCTTTCTATATTCATGACAGAACCTTTAACGTTGCTGTAAACAGTGTACAGTCATATGGGACCAATCTGTCCTGCGGAGTGGAACAAGGGTCAGTCTTGGGTCCTATTTTGTTTTTACTGTACATTTTGCCACTTGGTCAAATTATCGATTGTTTCAAGGATGTGTTTTATAATTTCTATACTGTCAATGTCCAGTTGTATTCTTCTTTTAATGATGCTGAGTTCCATCGTTTGTCATTATTCTTAGAGTGTGTGTCCTCCATCAAAGACTGGCTGGCCACTAACTACTTGCAGATAAATTCAAACAATAATGAAACACTGAACTTTGCTCCAGACCACAAGATCCCGCTGATCAAACAGCACATATCTCATATGTCTCCAGTCTTGTCGGCTGTCCATTGGCTTCCTGTAAAATTCAGGATTGATTTTAAGATTGTAGTGCTGACTATCAGAGCCTTAAATGGTCAGGCCCCACAGTACATCCAGGACCTTTTGAGCCCGTACTCTTCGGCCCGACTCTTCGGTCCTCTGGCCAGCACCTGCTTGTAGTCCCCAAGACTCATTATAGGAGACCTGTCATTTCAGTCAGTTGGCCCCAGACTGTGGAACGCCCTGCCCCTGTCTCTGTGTCTGGCAGACTCTGTTGACTCTTTTAAAAAGGATCTGAAGACATGTTTATTCAAGAAAGCTTTTGGTTGATGGGTTTTCACTGTCACTTTAATTTTATACATTTTATATTGTTTGTTTTTACCTATTCTCTTTACAGCACTTTCTGATTTATCTGTGAAAAGCGCTTTAGAAATAAACTTTACTTACCTTTTATTTGTTATAATTTTGATGATTATGGCTTACAGTCCATTTTCAAAATATTCTAATTTTATGAGATTTTTAATTTGGGGATTTTACAAGCTGAGCCATAATAATAAAAAATTACAACAAATAAAGGCTTGACATATCTCACTTTGCATGTAATGAGTTTCACAGTTTAAGTTGAATAACAGAAATTAATGCACTTTTTAACAATGTTCAAATTTCAGCTCATTGGTTTTAGTGATGGTTGATGTAGGAATCGCTCTCAGAGCTGCATTCACATCTTCTTCGAGACCTTGTGATGGTGCAATGAAAAGAAACCAAGTACCCAAGAGGTACAGCCAGATGCCCATACCTGAAGCATTGGAAACTGCCAAACAAAGGCTCCAGGCCTTGGCCAGCCGGCTAAAGAGTTACATGAGAGACAATGAGGATGTATAAACCTTCTGTTCTCAACTCAACCAGTGAAAGTGTACGCTCAATGGCAGGGTAACAATAGCAGAGCAGACCCACCAACGCTGGAAACTGAACAGTACTGGAAAGGCATATGGGAAACAGAGGCAGCAACAGTGATGCACAGTGTCTGTTGGCTCTGAGAGAGGACCACAGCAACCTCCCTGAACAGAATCCAGTTACCATCACAGTAGCAGACATCAAAGAAAGAGTCTCAGGTATGAAAAACTGGACAGCACCAGGCCTTGACATGATAAACGCCTACTGGCTAAAGAAACTCACGGCACTCCATGAGCGCTTGGCAGCAAAAATGAACCAGCTGCTGAGAGATGGGAATCACCCTGAATGGTTAACCGAAGGGCGAACAATCCTGATCCTGAAGGATCCCTCAAAGGGTACAGTCCCATCCAACTATCGGCCAATAATCTGCCTCTCAACAACGTGGAAGCTCATGGTCGGCATCATAGTGGCTAAGATAAGCGGGCATATGAATCAATACATGAGCACAGCTCAGAAGTGGATTGGTAAAAATACCAGAGGTGCCAACATCTGTAGGGGATAGCACTACATGGGATTGCACTCCATTACAGAACCTCCAGCACCTCATCTTCTGTTCCCCATTGTCTGAGACATTCACTGAGCACGTCATCTGTTGGAGCCTTGTCCTTGATGTACTTATGGACAACGACAACATTGTGGATGTTTCATCCTGGATAGTGCGTGCTAAATCCCAACCCATAAGGCACACTCCATCTACGTTCATGAGACAATTATTACCTGTGCAACAAGGAAAAGAGTAAAGGACAGGTCTTTTAATAATTAGTGATACTAACCATAACAAACATTTAGTTTTACAATTCGGAAATAAACTCAAATTGCACTCTTGTTTTGGTCTCTAAATACATCTGTTGTTGACATAGCTCTCGCTCACAATATTTGCTTCCCAGTGGAACATTCCCAAGACAATCAGTCGGGACAATAGCTCATCAACACTGAGGTATGTGAGTCCATAAAAACGTTCTCAAAACACGGCCTCAAAACAAACGGTGTGCCTGTGAGACAGCAGCAGGTTTACATGCACCCCCCTTCGTTCCCACCTGCCCCTTCAGACCGCGATAACATTTCTAGTATAGCTCTCATTATATCTGGCTAAAGCAAAGAGCAACATGGTGTTAACCGGTTGGAACATAATGGGAGCGCTCTGGCTCTTATGATCTTTGATCTTATGCCAGAGGTGAAGATGATTTACTATTTGCATTTGAGTTTAACATCCAAGGAAGTTGCCGGCAGCAAAAAAACAAACAATTAACGTTTCGGACAAGAATTCAGCTTACAGAAATGCATTTCATATAACTCCGGAAGCTTAACATTTGAAAAGGCTTCTAAACAAATCATCAGCATTGGAAAACATGTTTACAGAGCTCTAAAGTACAGACGTAACATGCTTTATGCATGATAAATACTTTTGACATGATCTAAATGATAGCACTCCTAGTGATCTCATAACTGCAACCATTAAAAAGAAAAGATTTCAAAGGGGGTGCTTGTAGGTTCTATGTTAGAATAAAGTGCCTTTTGTATTGTGTGTTTAGTGTTGTTTGAAAGAATATCTTCCAATAGCGGGGAGTTGTAGATGAACACAATCAGTCCTGTTGTGCCCAAACTCATGAAGAAGTAATGTAATAGGAGGGACTTAACCACAGAATCTTGAAATTAAGAGAATCAAATGTTTAATAGTAAGTGTGTCCATTGAAGGAATCAAACATAGATTGAATACATTTACTCAAAAGACCACCTCTGAATATTCTAGTCATAAATGTGTCATGAATGTGTGTTAAAGGAAAAGGGCGCACCTGCAGCGGAGATAACGTTTATGGCAGGGTGTAGAAGGGTGTTGAAGGGTGTGGTATGACGTAACAATGATAACAATGGCAAAAAATAACAAGATGTTGTAACTATGTACCAACAGCTGGACATTTGTCCCCATGAGAATTGGCTCTGGTGTACTTGCAGAATGTTCATAATCAAAGAGCACCAATAATCACAATCAAAACAATCTCGCAATTCGAAAGGTTGAAAATATTTAGTTAATATTTAAACAGTACAAAAATGTTATCAAAGCAGTACAATGCAAAGAACAAAATATCCTGTCTCTATGGGGTTCAGTTAAAACCTGTTAATGGCGTAGAGTGGTTTAAACCTCTAGGAACATGTTCGGACATGCATGTGTGTGCTTGTTTTAGTTTTGCAGTACATATTTCAGTCTTGTCTGAAATGTTTATGCTCGAGCCTCCTGGACATAAACTGAATTTAGATCTTAAAACATAATTTAAAAATGTAAATGCTAAAAAAAATCCCCATCTTTTATCTTCATCTTTTAAAATTGTGTCATTGTAGTTCGTATAGAGAAAGAAGGTAGTCATAAAAGAGTAAGAGGATATTTATTTTTATTTTTATTTGACCTTTATTTAACCAGGAAAGTCCCACTGAGATTAAGAATCTCTTTTGCAGGGAGTCCTGCGTATATTCATAAATATTACATTCAATGTCTCTATCTATGACTTTTTTATATTGTAATGTTGTGTAACTTTGCTATTTTTTTATTTATTTTTTTATTGGAAAAGGAGGGACAATACATATTAATGAACATTTTCACAAATGTAAATATGCCAGATTATAGCCTTAGGCTAATTTCCATCTGCAGACCCCCTGGCAGGTTGATGTTAAGCATAAGTTAGTAAAAACATACAGAGACACTATATACAGACTATGTACAGAGAGACAAGGACGAGTACAGTGATCACTTGTTAGAACAAACAATAAAAAGAGTGAACAGCAAAGGACAATATAGAAACAGTAACGGAAAAGCATCGACTGTATTGCACAAACCCCAATATTGCACATGCCCTGACAGACCTGATATTGCACTGACCCATATTGCACCATTCTATATTATGCATAATGTTTCTTACAGTTATCTAATGATTGTGCTGAGAGTCATAACTTGTTGACATATGAAACTCCAAAGCAAAGTACTAGGGTACAACATTGGAGCTGGAGAGGGGGGCAGTACTTCAGTGTTGGCTTGTCACAAGTGTCACGGCTCTGCAGGACATAGAGGAGGAGGGTGGAGAGGCATGCAGGGATTTGCTGGTTCTACAAAATAAAGTCCATAGGGCACAACTGTGCATGTTCACCTACACTGTGCATATGCACATAGAGGGAAGCAAGCCACTTGCAACGTTGCATAATGGCTGACTGAGGAAATCATAAAATATCAAAATATGGATGAAAATGCAAGAAACTTCAGTTCAGTCTGATTTCAACATTATGTACATACAAAGTTTTCTCAGAGGAAGCCTTGGGTCTATCTTGGGCATGTTCATGTCCCACATTATTAAAATACAAATGTATCTGTTTTGAAAATTAAAAGATAATGTTAAATTAAAAATACTGTATAAAGGCTGTGTTTGCAATTTCAAATGTACAACTGTGACCTATGCCTCAAGAACAAATTAACACCCCTTTCTGACAGGTATTTTATTAGCTTCCAGTTGCCACAGCCCAAGACATGGGGCTGGAAATGGCCATACATATTCTATAATCGAATGACTGTTGAAAACCAACACTGAACCTGACACTGAATTATTTCTGCAGATGTAAAAATGAGGGCTGCAACTAACGATTATTTTGTAATCGATTAATCTATCGATTGTTTTTACGATTATTATTACGATTTATTTTTTCAAAACATAAAGCTAAAGCGGCGCCACTTGAGGACGTGTTGATGGAGTAAACTTAAAGTAAATGTTTATTGGAAGCTCTTAGCGCTAATTCTGCTTCTGATTGGATGAGACACAGACAGATATTCATGAAATTTACAATGCAAAAAGCACGACAGACCCTCACTATAAAAACAAAGTTGGTTTTCATCAAAAACACTACATTTTCATGTCATTTTTGCTTTTTGTGTGAACCAGAAAACGATTAATCAATTACTAAAATAGTTGTGGACTATTTCAAAAATCGATTAGTCTTCGAATTAATCGATTAGTTGTGTCAGTCCTAGTAAAAATTGAAGGAGCAATCAATATAACACTCATCAAAGCAGGCCAGTCCGTCACCAAAGATACGGCTTTATCAGATAATCATTTGGATTCTTGGAGCTTTTGATAGCATTTACATAAGGCTCTCTGATACATCCATGTCAAAATGTCATTCGAAAGACTGGCTAATTTTTAGTAAGAAGCTAGTTACACACACAAAAGGTTAAACTGTTTCTTTTTACTTTTAATACTTGCAATACTTGGATGTAAAAAAAGAGTTTGCTATGCCAAATCATATCAGTACGAATTTGGTATTTTGGTGTTTGTTTCTTTTGTTCACATTAGATCAGTTCAAACAATCCCATGCGTTTGGTCAATAATTTGAGAATGGGGCAGAACGCAAAAAACATTTTGAGGCACCAAACTGGTTTGGTCAGGAAAAGTACTAAAAGTAGCCCACATGGGACTGGGAGTGCAGGGGGCTCAGTCAAGCGGCTAATTGAGAGGACTTAGATGACTGCATCGATGGAGAGGCTCTAACTTATTTATTACTGCAGCAGCACTCACAGGCTTCCTCAGCAAATAACAGTGGTCTGTCAGTGAGAATTACTGCCCAGCATCTTCTGCAGTGTCGCTATAGCGCCAGTTCTTAGCTGTATTTTCCAACCAGGGCTGTGGGACTCCTGGGAGTTGTAAACACTTAGCATAGGGTACTTGGAATTATTTCAGATTTAAGAAGAATGAAACTAGACTATATACTATTTTCAACATTAAGCTAATTAAAAAATATTTAGCTGTGGATAAAAAGTGCAAGTTTGTTATTATGTTAGTTTTAATTTAAACACAGCTTATTGTCTTCACAACTAAAAAGGTGTTTTAGTTTATCAGTTTCTAAATAATCAGAAGAAAACACACAGTAGTGGGTACTCGGAGTGTAAATGAAAGGTGCAAGAGATAATATTGGAACCGTTGTTTGGAACAGTACAGCGAGACAATGACAAAAAAGCAGCACAAACTACTGGTGAAATTAAAAAAAGATATGAAGTAAGTAAACAAGTGCAATCTTTAAAAAATAAAGAAGCACACTGTGTATTTATGGTTTGTAAAAATATATATACCTTGACTATTATTAGGGTGAACATTATTTTCTACCCTGTATCTCACAAATGCACAATAAATGTTTAATGTAACACTCAGAAGGAAAAAAACACTTAAACAGTCCAACCTTCCACAAGAGGATTGCTAGTTTCTGGAGTGACGTTTCAAAGTTAAGTCACTTTAGCAGGTTACCCCCCAACAGAGGGAGGTCATGTTGAAGATAACACACTATATCAGTCCTCTCTGTTGCCTAAATAGAAAGATAAGGAGTCACAGTGACAGCAGAAGACCATGGCATCAGGGCAAAGTTTCTCTACACACTCCTTTTATAAATATTTGCATGTATCTGTCAACCCTAAAATGGAAGTGAATTATAAACTTGGCTGACCAATGAACGACGACTGAGGAAGCTGCCCCCAACAGCGGAGAGAGCTTTGTATATAAAGAAAATAATTAATTACTTACATGCATTATTGTAATAATGAGAGCAGTACACCGCACATCAAAGCAGTATACTATCCGTATTATTTTCACATTTTCAGTAGTGCCTTTGTAGGAGTTCACACTGCACCCTAGGCTACTTACCAGAGTTTGTGGGGATCTGCAGGCTTGCCCTCTTGCGAAAAGGGGGGCTTGTTTTTGTCTTTCCTTGTCCATTCGTAGAGCTTGACATCTTGGTATCTGTCTCTTGGCTTTTGGAGCAGAACCAGCGAGCTCTTGGTAGTGTCCAGCTAAGGGACAGAGGAGCAGCTCTCACCCCAGAGTAGTGCTGGATGGCTGGATGGTGGGACAGCATGACCCATACGCACAGCTGGCCCCTCCTCCCATCCACCAGCGGTTCAGAGCGTGTGGAGTATGACGATAAGCTCACAGGAAACCCTAGGTCTCTCTCTCTGTGGGGGGGCAGCTTCCTCAGTCGTCGTAGCAACCAGGGTGCAGGTTTTGTGAAGTGAAAGTGAGGAAGAGCGGCTATACTGAGACGCATGGTAGAAGAGTGTGACCAGCATGACAGACCCACTACAGACCAGCTAAGCAGCAAGGTGAGTGAAGGACAAAAGTAGTTTCCACTGCACTAAAAATAGAGCATTAGACACACCAGATATCATAAGAATGTGTAATGAAGAATATGTAAACAGCCCGAGAGTCCAGATGGGCCACAAATGACAGAAAGGGCACCTAAACTTATGCTTTGGCTGAAGAAAATCTGCCAAATTGTTTTTACACCAAACATCAAGTGAGACTGACACTGCACAGAGCATAGCATAAACGGACCTAAACTTATACAGATGACCAGGCCTTAACTAGCCATCCAGAATTATGTGTCATTTTTCAGATAACTTAGACATGAAGTGAAGTTTCTTTTAAATTACAAAACAAAAAACATGAGTTGCAATGCATAAGGTTCTTTGTTTTGTTTTATACTTTCTTCTCTTTTTTTAGTATTTACAAATAAAAAAAAGATAACATTTACTAGCATACTGTAGTTGAATATTTCCAGTCAAAACCTTAAAATCTGGTTAGTATCTCCACCTAGTGGTATGATGACGATTGGCTGCTTTGCACCTTTTTTTATTATTTCTCTGGCTGTAATACTTATAGATTTTTATTTTATTTATTGGAAGGGGAGGGATTCACTCCCATATTATAATTTTGTTTTTCACTTTTTGAAACAATTATCGTAGTACCGTAACTGTTATTAGACTAGGTTCAGTAAAGTGAACTCACCCCGACATTTCAGCGTAGTCTGGATGAGCTTCAGCAAAACACGATGCAGACCTTGGGATAAGCAACTCACTAAAATCAAGGTAAATCTGCACTACTTGGTACACACCGTGGATGTATTATATTGGTACACACACTTGGCTCAGTAGACAAGAAATATAAATAAAAAAGGGGGGGAAAGTACCTTTTTTTTTTTTTTTGCAAACCCATGATAGCTGCTAGCTCGAACGTTACTGTTTATTAGCCAACTGGGCTTTAATGCAAGTCTAATCACCTCTGCATAAAATCATAATTCAAATAAAAGCTAACACGGGGACACATGGAACCTAGGATGCTGTGAATGCTGCAGTACCCTCTAGTGGATGTTTTTGCATTCCAGGCAATATAAAATAAATTGGAAATAAGCACAGAAAAAGGCTTTTAGGGTTTAATCTTGTCCCTCACCATCCTCTAAACAAAACATCTCCTTTGATTGTATGTAATGCTAATTAATATTAGGGTAAGGGTTAGGGTGTTTATGAGCAGTTTTTTTGGAATAATGAGACATCGGACTAATGGGTTGTCGGACCAATGGCATATGTCACCCTGTGAAGATTACCCTGTCAAGTGACCCTGCATGTTGTGCCTATCAATCTTTATTTCAATCAGTCTTTATTTATAGAGCGCTTTTCATACACAGGTGCATTGCAAAGTGCTTGACATTTATAAAGACATTAAAAACATTCTTGCCCGTCAAAACCTCCCACCCTCCCAATACAGTTATCACAATACGCACGCACACACCTACACCCCCTACCCTTTGCTCTACACTCACACTCACACACAGAATCAAAATCAAGTACATAAGGCTGGGTACAGATGACCAAGGCGAGGAAACCCCATCATAGGAGCCGTCTACCCCGGGAGCAGCAGCTGTGGCTGCCCGGGCACCGACAAAAGGGTCCCCATAGGAGGCCTGGCAGAGACACCGCACCTCAACATTGATTAAAAAGTTTGATTTGATTTGATTTGAATATTTTATTTCGAGCTAAAGAAGAAAGAAAAAACAGAAATATATATATACATAATAAAAGAAAAAAAAAAAATAATTTACATTACAGCTCGAAAAGGAGTGGGAAGAAGACAAGCTTATTGACTCCCACCCCTGTTCATAAACTTCAATAACAATAACTATAACAATGACTGACAACAGTGCATATTTCTTACCATTTTACAAACAACTATCAACCGAGTTGGTTACATATTAACAAATGCGACACTGCATTATACCAGGTCAACATTCACAGTATCTCACACGCTCAACATTCACAGTATTTCACACGCTACAACCAGTGTATTATTTCTGTCTCCCATACAGAATTCATTACCATGTTGGCATTATCGTTGTTCACCATCACCATTACAACCCATATAGCATTACTCTGTATCAAAGTGTTTGAATGGTACATAAAATACTCCACATTTATTCATGAAAGGTACAGTAATCGCAGACTGATTGATGTTCATGATAACAAGAATGGTCTTACTGATATGTGTTAAAAGGGATTCGGGGCTTTTCTTTCTTTTTCTTCTTTTCTGTGACTGGACCAGCTGCCAGAGGGGAGCAGCCCCCGAGCAACCGGACCATCATTTGTTAAGTGTCCTATACTATGCATTAAAAGAGACAATTTTTAGGAGTCTGCTGCCAGAAGAGAGTTTCCTCGAGCTGCCGGCCCCCACATGTCTGCCCTATACTATGGGTTATGTTGAATGCGGAGTACCTAGATATGTGCATGTTTTACTTCTAAGGGTTTATTTCCTTTATATTACCATCAGCATCAATAGCAGTACCGCTGTCTGAATCGATTGAGTTGGATTCTAAGAATAATCCACAGATTGTTAGGTATTAATCCTAGACTGTTACATTTAAAGTTTAAATAGTGATGATAACAACACAACAGCAATAGCAATAACAATGGCAATAACAACTGCAATAGTGTAATAGTAACAACCACAATATACTTCATTATTAGTTAGAGTTTAAAAACAAGTTTAAAAACAAACCAGTAAGAAACTAGAAATAAATATCAAAATATCAATAAATATCTAGTTATCAAGATTAATAAATAGATAAATAAATAAATGGGACTAAAATAAATAAATAGATATCAGCTAAACGCTAAGCTAAAAAGATGGGTCTTGAGCCTGCTCTTAAAAATCTGAACGTTCTCTGCGGTCCTGAGCTCCTCCTCAGGTGGTTCCAGAGGCGAGGGCCATAATATTGGAAAGAGTCTTTCTGTTGACTTTAGGAATAACCAGGAGACGCCTGCCAGAGGAGCGAAGGGGCCGTGAAGGTTCATAAGGTAAAAGCAGTTCTGAAAGATAAGAAGGACCAAGACCATTAAGACATTTAAAACCATTAAAAGAACTTTAAAATCGATCCTGAAACACACGGGGAGCCAATGCAGCGACTCTAAAACCGGTGTAATGTGGTCCCGCCTCCTGGTCTTCGTCAGGACACGAGCTGCTGAATTTTGTAAAAGTTGTAAACCTGAGATACTCTTTTTGGGAAGACCAGAAAGCAGAGCATTACAGTAGTCGATATACGACTGGAGATAAAAGCATGCATTAGCGTCTCCGTGTTGGCCCGAGAGAGAATGGGGTGGACTCTGGCTATGTGGCTATGTTCTTTAGATGGTAAAAACCTTTCTGATATCTTAATGTGTGGAATAAAAGCCAGCTTAGAGTCAAAAATCACGCACAGATTCTTCACCTGTGAAGAAGGATTAAAAGACAATGACTGTAGTTTGGTTAAAGTTTCTCTTTCTGGGCCTCAGGACCGATGACTAAAACTCCAGTTTTGTCCTGGTTAATCTGGAGAAAAGTTTTAGAGAAAGTTTTCTGCAATCCAGGATTTGATCTAAAATGCAGTTAAAAAGTGCATCCATTGGCCTGGTGTCATCAGGAGACATGGAGATGTACATCAGAGTATCATCAGCATAACTATGAAAGTTGACTCCATGTCTCCTGATGACATCACCAAGAGGGAGCATATACAGGTTAAAAAGCACTGGGCCTAAAATCGAACCCTGGGGTACACCGCATGTAATTTTATGGACCTTAGAGGAGCAGGTATCCACACCTAGCATTAATTTCCTGTCTATGAGGTAGGACGTAAACCATTTGTGGACAGCACCAGAGAGGCCGATGTGTTTTAAACGAGTTAAAAGAATAGTGTGGTCGACTGTATCAAAGGCAGCGCTCAGATCCAATTGAACCAACACTGTCAACTTTTGTGAATCATAAGTTAATCTAAAATCTTTAAAAGGGCCGTCTCGGTGCCAGACTGGAATTTCTCAAGGACATTATGTGCATTTATAAAATCACTAAGTTGGGTAAAAACAAGTTTTTCTAAAATTTTGCTTAAAAATGGTAAGTTGGACACCGGTCTAAAATTGTTAAAATCATTCAAATCTAAATTGCTCTTCTTCAGCAGGGGCCTCACCACCGCCCCTTTAAAGGCAGCAGGGAAGACCCCCGTCTGAAGAGAGCAATTAATCAGCTCGTCACTAAAAGGTCCATAAAATGTTAAATAAAAAATAAAATAAAACGGGGTTGGGACCGGTCCCCTTATGAGAGACCAACAGGCCCGGTTAGAACCATGAGGCCATCCTTCTGTGGACCCACCACCTGCAGGAGGAGCCATAAGAGCTGGTGCAATGTGATTTGGGCAGCTCCAACGACTGCCCCACGACCCGGCAACGGAAAGTGGAAGAAAATGGATGGATGGATGGATGGATGGATGGGTTGGGACCGGGTCTAAAAGACATGTGGTGGGCCTCGCTGAACAGAAAGCTTTATCAAGCATCTCAGCATTAACCAGGACAAAACTGTCCAGTGTTTCCTCTGGAACAGATGCACTGTAAGTTGTGATTAGTAAAGGTTGCTCAAAAAATTGCAGACACAAAGTGCCACAATTTAATTGAGTAACAGTTCCGTCATTAGAACAATTAAATCGTACTCTAAATGATCAATGAAACCTTACTCTTTACAAGGTAAAGTTTGCTTTGAAAAAAGTAAGGTTTCAATGACTTAGAGTAAAGTTTACTCTAAATCAGTAGCCCCTAAAATACCTGAGCCCTTATAGGAGCTGCTGTTATGGGCCGGGCTTTTTTCAGAGTTAGACTTCTGTCAGAAACCATGAGTGACAGTAACATGATGCTAAATACATTGAGGCCATTATATTAAGTAAGAAGGCCGTTTTTCAGTCTGTCACAGACCGACAGTTGAAGAAGGAAGTCATGGAGCTTCTGCTTTAGACAGAACTTTATGCATGTGCTGTAAATTCTGAAACTAAAGTAAGTAGTGAATAATTCAAAAGTAGAATGGGAATTATTATTATTATGGTGCAGCAGAAACTTATGAGGTTTATTTCTTTGATAGCACAGTAAAAGTAGATCTATCACAGTCCTGTCCACATCTGTCATGGTCCATCATGACCCACCATGACTCAGAGGAACTGGGACAAAAATACCCTACATCAGATAATACAGATTTTTTTTAAACTTTTATCTGCATCAACTTTGTGTTTTTTTGTTTTTTTTAAAGTGTTTAATAATTTCCATTTCATGTGTAATTTATTCACTACTTACATTAGGTTCAAAATTTACAGCACATGTGTAAAGTTCTGTCTAAAGCAGAAGCTCCATGACTTCCTTCTTCACCTGTTGCTCTGTGACAGACTGAAGAACAGTGAGGCCTCCACCTTTTTACTGAATATAATGGCCACAATGTATTAAGTGTCAAGTTACTATCACTCATGGTTTCACTCAAACGCCTCACAGAGAGCGTCTGTGGGGTTAAAAGGAGGTTTGTTAAAATCAGGATTTAAAACATTTTCTATTGTTGTGAAGAGGACTATTGGATTATTTTTATGGTTTCTGATTACCTTTAGTCCGCTCTCTGCTGATTAAAACTGGGATGTTCATTATAGTTCATTATGGTGGGTATAAATTCATCCTTGAAGAATCGGAATGCTATATAGGCTATAGCCTATGTTAGAAAGTTTAGGAAAGAGTTTGAACCACAACTAGCATATTAATTTAGTGGCTTCCTCTTTCACTGTCTGTTATAAAAATTAAAAAAAATCATCTTAGATTAATAACCTGTTCTTACTCTTTTTTCTGAAAAAGAACAGGACATGGATGCATATAGTAGCCTGTATATCATTTGGAGCATTTAACCATAAATGAGACTGTCTTTCCCATTCCATGTTACATTTTAGCATTTAACTATAATTTCACAAAGATGAGTCTAAAGTGTATTTTAAGAAAGAAGAGACGTGGTGTCTTGCTGTTTTGCAGGCTCTTCCTCTCTCCCACCATGACACAAAGAAATGTCACTAGGTAATAATTGCCATGGGGATGGCAGAGAAGTCAGTCAAGCTGGGGGCGTTTGATGGAGGTCCATCTCTAAAGTGTGATGCCTATGGTGCACTCTTCACTAAACAACCGTATGGTTTTGGCTGAGCAACGTCCTGTCATCAACAATTAACTATGCATCAGTGTGCGTACTTACAAAGAAACCTTTTTATTACAATGCAGCACTTACTCAGTTTAATCCATATCCTGAATCTGCACACATCCATGTCATCAAAGTACAATGAAAGCCATTCTGTCTTTAGGGCACAGCTTATAAATCAAATGAAAAACTTAACACAAGCATTAGTCACAGTTTATAATATTTAGACGAATGGTCAGAAATATCAACATCATTGTTGTTTTTGTATTCAAAATTCTCAGTTTGATAAAAATAGCTTTAAAACCCTGTTTCCATGGTAAAAAAAAAATCCTTTCTGTGGAACATGTCCATTGCACTTGAATGATGCCTATCAATTTTATAAATGATATGCTGGAATCATTGCAGACAATTGTGCCCCTGATTAAACACTCTCTGGAGAAGCACAGTAAACAATGAACAGTAAAGTATACAAAACCAACAGCTGTTACTGCTGACAACTTGTAGTGAACCATTATGTCATGACTCACAAAACAGAAATATATGTTCTTTAGAGGCACATAAAGTCAGAATTCACTAAAAAGCACAATGAAATGCATGATATGAATGGATTGTACTGAATAGAACACTGGTTTTAGTTCAACAGATCTTACAATACAGAATGGCTGGAAAGCGACTCATAAATTGACCTGAAGGTGTAAACCAGGTCCACTTTGAGTAAGTATTTCAAACTATTTACAATCTGTAAACAGTTTTACCTATTGTCAAATAGCATTTGGCAGAAGGGACCATGGGTGTCCTATTGAGTCCAGGCCAACTAAAGGTAGGTACAGTAGGTTATAATAGGTAAATGTTGATTTTAATTAATAATTATTGCATTTATGTTTTAATTTCATTGTGAAATGTCTACTCACTTTTACTACATCAAAAGCGTCCACTTTAATCCGAAATGTAAAATACAATAACTGTTTTACACATGGAATAACACAGGGAAATTGTTACACTACATATCTTCAATCACATTCATTTTTGTTTTGTATTAGAGCAAATGTTTGCAGTTTTAATGTAAACTTACTGACTTCTTGTTCCTGTCACAAAATCACATATCTGAAACATATTAAGATTCACTGAGTAGTAACTTCCTGTACAGAGCTGAGTGATGTATGAAAGGCCATCAGAAAAACAACACAAACATGGTAAATCCCTGTTTCACTGTTAAAATGCATACAAAAGCTCTATATGGTCTGCGCTTGATGTTTTAATATCCCTAGTAGCAAAGTGCATCTCAGAGTTATTTTAAACTACAGTCTACCTGCTCGGTAGTATTAACATAAATACATTATAAAGCAACACTTGAAACATTTTATCTGAAGACTTAAAAATACAGATTCTATTTTAAAAGCTCAGTTTTCTGTATATATATGATTGTTCTTTACTTGATCACTCTCAATAAACTCTGAGGTCTCTTCTGCAATTTGTCCAGGAATGCGGAAGTCGACAGGGAATGGCTGAGGAGGCTCTGGGAGCGGGGCCTGAGCCGCAGGACCACAACCCTCTCCTTTAGGACTCGAGGTGCTGTGAGAGTTTTGAGGATCCGTGTTGCATCCTGTGCCCTGAAGAAACTGCAGGAAGTTCTCCTCTATGGACCCGTCCCGACTGGGCAGTCTCTCCTCCATCTCTACCCCCGCACGCCGAAACAGACAGGGCAGGTGCTTGCCCAGCTCTTCTCTGATCTGCCGGTTGAGACAGCCATAGAAGAAGGGGTTGGATGTAAAACAGAAGTAGCCTATCCAGGTGACAATCTCCTCCAGAGAGGCAAGTGCAGCTGGGGGTCTGGAAGCCAGAGCCGAGTACAGATGGAAGGAGAAGTATGGCAGCCAGCAGCACAGAAATTGCCCCCCCACAGCTGCCAGGACTGCAGCTGCCTTCCCCCCTCCAAAAGGCCGCTGAGGGGTGGCTCTGCCGGTCCCTGTGCCTGTCCCAGAGCTGGTGACCATTGTGGAGCGACTGCTCAGGGACTCAGACCGTTGACGGCGAGGTGTATCCATCCAGGTCGGCAAAGGTCCATGATGCATTGCTGCGACTCGAGCCACTTTGAACATATTGCAGTACACAACAAGAATGACCAGAAGTGGACACAGGAAGTAAACAAGTGTAAATAGAACCATGAAGGCCAAGCGGTTGGATCCTCCACCAGTCCAGTGTAGAGAGCAGCGCCTGTGGCCCTGGGATTGGGCAGGTGGGACAGCACTGCTCCCTCCTGCCCCACTCCTCCACTCTCCAGCAGAGGAGCTCTTCCTCCCTGTAGGAACCAGGCAATGAGTGGCAGCGCAGACATAACAAGAGCCTTTACCCAGATGCCCACCAGCACTGAGGCCACTAGGCCGACCGTCATCTTCACTTCATAACGCATTGGGTGTATGATGTAGTAGTAACGCTCCACATTGATGACAGAAATAGACAGTATGGCAGCGCTGACCAGGCACACACTGAGGAAGAGGTAGCTCCGGCACAGAGCCTCCCCGAAGAAGGCCCGGCTTGAGAGCATGCCCAAAGGCATGAGCACCAGGGCTGCCAGCAGGTCCACCAAGCACAAGTGAAAGACGAAGGCAAACTTATGGAGCTGTGGGGCCTTGGCAATGACCGCCATGACGGCTACATTACCCACAACCGCCACCAAGTCCATCAGCAGCATGGCCCCCAAAGCAAAAGCCTGGGACACAGCCCAGCCTTCAGCCAGAGCGGAGGCAGACATGTTGGACCACGGAGGGGACTGAGAGGAGTTCCACAACAACTCCATTGAAGGGCGGGATGAGGCAAGCAGGCGGGACAGCTCACAGGCCCATCACCCATCCTTCCGCGTCAGGAAGAACAACAGAAAACAGCGGCATAAAACAAGGTCAGGAGGCAGTGTGATGTCCAAAGGTGAGTGACTGAGTGCTGTGATCCATATCCATCACTCTAAATAAAGGAAGCAGACACATCACACAAAACCTTAGTGTATTTCATATTATATGTTTATTACATTTACTTCATTTGGCAGCCACAACCACAAGATAAATGTTGGTCTATTGAGTTCTGTCATGCAAGTTCTTGTGTTTACATCTAGTGTGCTGTATATTGACCAAGTTGACCAAGAACCAGGTCCCGGCTCTGACAATTTGCTGACTGTCTTTCCCTGTTCTTCACCCCCTTTCACTCTGTGCTGTCCTATCACATACATTTTACGGGCCAAAAAAACAATCCTTTCTTGTAGTGCATTCAGATAGAGGTACTGATTATTAAATTTCTAGCAAACATCAGGAAAGGAGAATAAACTCTTGATCCTATTGCAGATAACATAACCCTTACAGTGACTTTGTCATTTTGATTAATGGCTCTTATGCTGTACATGCACTCTTTAAGTTTAAGTTGAATATGTATACAATGTGCGCTGTATTTCTAGGCCTTGTCATTATGTGCATGTATTGGATGGATTTGCCTGTGGGTAGGAAACATGTACAACAATTGCTGTAAGTTTAAGGAGAAATAGGATGTAGAAAAGACTAGTGATTTATGCTTGTCCTATATACAGTTTTAACCAAAGCTGTGTTGTCTGTGTCGCCTGCTTGCAGTAACCTCTCCCATCACCTGCTTTTTCTGAACATAGGCACTCCCAATTCCCTCTAACCCTCCTGCCTGGTTTAGTCATACCTACCTACCGCCTACTTATTTATATATCAGTAGTTATTATGTTACACCCACTGTCAAAAGCTGGGCCCATGCTTTCTGTCACACAGACTGAACTTAGGATTTTGACATCAAGACAACACATAAAAGGAAATGGAGAAAAACATGTACCTGATCCAAAAGTATTCCTTGATGCTGTTGTCTCCTGCTTTGGTCTCTGGAGATGTAAAATTGGTAGCTTTCACTGCTGAGGCACACAGTGGGCATCAATCAGTGTAACTTGAAAACATAGTGTTCCTGTAGGCACTCCTTGATGTCCCACTTGCATTCTCCCTCCAGATGGTGACAAAGGCAGCAGACATTTTCACTGAAGAGACGGTGCTGCTGATGCTAAAATGCTTGCAAAAACACACCAGCTCAGCCTCTGCTTTCCTCCACACTCTGTGACTGCAGAGGAGAAGCAGGAGGCTGCGAGGAGCAC
This sequence comes from Neogobius melanostomus, assembly GCA_007210695.1. NCBI lineage: Eukaryota > Metazoa > Chordata > Actinopteri > Gobiiformes > Gobiidae > Neogobius > Neogobius melanostomus. The sequence goes on along the minus strand of VHKM01000073.1, from coordinate 825,614 downwards.
CCGCCGCCACCTCCGCAGGGTCCTAGTTTCCCACCAGGTAACATGTTATTCTTTGCTACTGGGGCAGAGGCATATTTTCTATGTAGTTTGAATGGAAAAAGTAAAGGTTTTTAGTATGGGGTTGCGACTAAAAAAGCCTTGCAACTCTCCTCTTATTGTCCCTAGTGAATAATTGTACATCTATTAGTTATCAGTATGTCTTACTGAGGTGTTCCAGAGTCTAACCAGTTTAAGGATTTAGGAATTTGTTTTGGATAGGGCAGAGTGAAATTTAATTAAATGTCAGCTTGCCCAAATTATATTAAATTTAATTAACTGCTGAGTGTAAAATGCAAAATATGCATGTGATGTATGTTGGGACTTTGATAATATAGTATTGTTATACACCCCTTAAAAGTTCCGGACAAACAAAAGAGAAACTATTCACATGCTCGCTTTAATTGAAACAGACTTTAAAGTTTTAATGTATGAATTTACCACAAATTTATCTTGAAAGACAACCTGTTAAGTGTGGGTACAAGTATATGGGAAGGTCAATGGGCATGCATCAAGATACAGCAAGAAAAGTCCTCTGGGAAACAATATACAAGCAAAGATGTTGTTGGGCTAAATACTAGGTCTTCCTTAGGCCCTAGGAGTGACCCCTGACTTAGTTAATTGCTCCTTTTGCACTAACAGAAGTTGCATTAAACACATGTACTCATACATTACTCTATGAATGATTTTGTTAATCTTTCTGAGTCCTGATACAGATGCATTGACTGTCCTCTGTTGCGGCCTCCAAACTACGGTTGTTGTGCGGTTGCCACGGTGACGCTATACAGTCCACCTCTCTACCATGTCTGCAGAAGACAATATTACAGATAACACTACTCCAATGCAAGAGCAAGCGCTGGGGTGTTGGGTGGTTTTCATTTGCATTAGGGAGGTTACCTATTATGAGCCACTTTACATTTGCAGTTTATGTCAGTAATGGCTCACACCTCCTTGATGCTAACAGAGAGTGTATTCACTTTCCTGAATTGGTTATGGAAATGTGGCAACATCAATCTTGTGGCACAACGCCCCTTGCACCTTTGTGGTCGAATAATGTCAGTGTTTTATAATACCATGTACATTTTTGCTGGTGCAGAAGACACTGATTCATCTGAATAGGCTCAGTGGGTGAATGTAGTGTGTGTGTGTGTGTGTGTGTGTGTGTGTGTGTGTGTGTGTGTGTGTGTGTGTGTGTGTGTGTGTGTGTGTGTGTGTGTGTGGTTGGTGGTGGTCGGAGGGGCCGATGGCACAGACTGGTTGCCTCGCTTCTGTCAGTCTACCCCAGGGCAGCTGTGGCTACAACAGTAGCTTACCACCACCGAGTATGGCGTTGATGAATAATGACGACAGTGTAGCGCTTTGAGAAACTTGGTAATAGAGGCTTGTAAAGTGCTATACAAGTGTAAGGCATTATTATTAGTAGTTTGTACAGAGACATTCACAATAAAACAAGTCAGAACATCTGCAATCAGATACTGAAGAAATTGACCCTGACAGATCATCTGCCATAAAAGCTCTGGCAGATCAAAATGGAAAGATTTCTTGTGGTATGTACACTACTGCTGTGTACATACTAAACACAGCAGTAGTAGTGAATTTTCATGTATTGTATTCTCAATTACTGACTCATTTTCGATGCTTATTCAACCCTAACACATATCAGAAATCAAAATCTCAGGTTAGCTGTGTGGGATCTGATGCGTTGTTTTAGTCTAATCTCTGTATACACTCACTTATAGTTACACCTGTGTGTCTCTAATTGTGTATATCAGGTGTTGATTCATGCCAAAAATAGCTCTGTTGGCTGTACCAATCACTGCTCTCGCAAATACAATGGTTTCTATGGCAACTGTGAAAATAGACACTACATTCGCACTCTGAAATAGCAAAAAGGGATGGTGGATGCTGCGCTAACCCCAGAGAGCCTCCCTGCCAATAATAACTAGTGTAAATTTGGATTGCTGCAAATATCAAGGTGGATTAAACATGCCTCAGCAGCCTACACAAGCTCTATTGTACAAATGACATGTGCATTACCAGTAAATTACACACACAGATGCATCAGATCTCTGTGCTAATGTATAAAATAATTGTGTTTGAAACGCAGCGACGTACTGCGGGCAAAGAAGTGAATGAATGTTGCCTTGGAGACTCTGAGAAGAGGAAGGTTTACGTCGCTGTTACATAGCAGCAAATATAGTAAATCACTGCATGCATTATGGTTAGCTGAGTACATCTGTCAAGGTCTTTACTGTTAGCTAGACAGAATTGCAAAAAATGTTCTTGTTGTCATGAGATACAAAGTCTGTGTTGTCTGAGGTCATGTAGGCCATAAAAATAAGATAAAACTGCATTCAGATTAATAATTCATTATTTTTGTTTTGTTGATATAGCTCTATTTCTAACAAATTTTGTAAAGAAATTATTAGTTATTATTGATTTATTTATTGTATCAAGGTTGCGCTAGACTTTCTGACAAATGATAAGTCTGGTTTTGCCAGGCAACAACTTCCTGTTAGCATGTAGGTGGGCTACAGTATGATGGAAAGTTGATGGTGGTGCAATTAATTTTATATATGCCTATGACGTTAGAATTGTTTGGGAGTAATAATATACAACACGTATGGCAATTACTAGTATGTGAAAAATGAAAAGATTATATTAAAAAAAAAAAATGAATAATCATCGTAGACAAGGCCTTTCTTGTGACTAATAAGAATCTGAGTGATGTTTTATTACATTTTTGATGAGATGCTGAGATATGGCTGTCAGATGACAGTGGGTCACAGCATATGGTTGCAGGCTGTAACATTACTTCAACTGCTGAGTTAAAATAAACAGTGAGGTGTAGCCAGTTGGTGGCAGTACAGGCACTGTGTTCAAAGCCTTACAGACAGCTGCTGTTTTGATAGCCTACCCTTCTTACAATGCCTCAATGTGCTTTGCCTCTGATAGGTGAATGGTCTTTTGAAACTCCATGCTTTGTATTCTGTGACTTAATATAAGACAAAGAGAAACATGACAGGACAGCATTTTCGTCTGGAAAAAATAGCACATTTACTGTACCTGTAGAGGTCTCCAATCTTTTTTCACCGGGGTGAGCTTCAGTACTTTAAACGCAGCATACACATCAGAGAATCTACAGTATGCTTCTATGAATGTCATGTACGAATATGGCATTCACCTTGGAGTTAGAGCCAAGGTGATATTTTAACATACTTTAAGAAAATGTATTTGTCCTTATATTTTACTTTATTGACCCAAATGATTGGCGAGCTACCTAAGGGGCTGGAGAGCTACTACTGTAGTAGCTCCTACTGGTTGAAGATTGTTGATCTAACTAGTATTTCCATATACAAAAATTAACTCAGCAACACCTTGTTCAGACTTCCATGTGTTACAGATGCAATTTGAAACAGTCATTAATATTACATGAGCTGCCCTCACATTTCATAACAGCCATTTGCCTCGCATGTCACCACGACCTGTCAGGAACAATGTAGCTCATCATCACCAGCACTTACTAATGCTCAAACAAAACACTCAATAACCATCATTTGCTTATATTCAACAGCTAACAGGATAGTGTCTGTAGAGGCAGATCTCATTTAGCTGATGGGACATCCCGGGTCAGCAGTGCATCTCATTTATAATGCAAAAGAGAGCTGTAAATCTCCTGAGACAGAGGCCTGTCCATGCGCAGCCCAAATACACACACGGCCTGACACCTGACACTGTGGTTGTTCTGTACAGGACATGTAAACAGGCGGCGGTGACACGAGGTATGTCTGGATCTAATAGCATGCTATATAAAGCAGCGAATGCTACATGCAGATGTCCAGTAAAAAGGGAAAACATTTATTTTGTTAAGACTATATCCCTTCCAGTGTGTGTGGATTGAATACGAGCAATTGCAATTTCGTCACGTCCGGGAGCTGTGGTTGGCAATTTAATGTTGTAGTAAATTAATAATAGTTCTAATAGTGTTATAGAGGCCAGGATGCATCAGCTGTTGCCTACCATACACCAAAACATCCGGCGAAAATCGCGGAAGTAAACAACAACAGCAATCGCTTGTATGACGGACAAATCCCCTAGACTGTGTAAAGCACTTTGGGTGACTTGTGTCATGTGTAAAGCGCTATACAAATAAGCTTCCACACCAATATCAGAGCACAGTTAGCACCCTCACCTTACAGCAAGAAGATCCTGAGCTTGATTCTGTGAGGAGTTTGCATGTTCTCCCTTTGTCTGCATAGGTTTCCTTTAGGTACTGGTTAAATAAAAGTCAAATAACATACTGTGACTTTGTGGAAATAAGGCCCTATGATCATTTTTTAATTTCTTTTTTAGTAGCCTATAGCAAGCATACACTGTTTACTTCTAATTCACATGGTGGTGGTGGTTGTTGTTCTGGTTGTTGTTGTTGTTGTTGTTGTTGTTGTTGTCGTTATGTAATTGGTATGTAGCTTCTATGTAACCTTTCTATCCTGTATCCTTTGTCCCATTATTAGGCTTTAATTACAACCACAAGTGTTGCATGTTGGCCTCTCTGACCCCCCTCACTTGTCAACACTTCCGTACGGTTTTCACTTTCCTACTTTTGGGTCTTAATCAAGTTTGGTGGAGATTAAGGACTAGGCGATTTGTCCACTAGTTGCTCAAACAGAATCCACTTTTATAGCAACAAATGCCTATATCTGCCCCTGACAATTGGAAGAGACCTGGTGCATATTATGAGGTACCGCTACTTGTAAATCTTTAGTAACCTTGACACTTGGCTGTAGATCAGCCATTTAAACTTCATCTCATAATTCATTGGGTCATTTTGATTTGTTTGTGTCCTTGAAGTGGCCCTGTGACCTAATCATTAGGTCATTAGGTTAAATCTGATTTACTTCACATCATATCAGCATATGTTTAATCTTGCTCTGTCACTTAAAGGATCTGTATCATGCTATTTTAGCCATTCCAAAGTAAAGTATAGGCATATATATGATATATTGTACCTCTATCACTATGGAGTACTCATTTTTGAGAGAAATATAAGTATTTTTGGGGGGTATTTTCCCTACCCGGAAGACAAAGACGCTTCGATTCAATTAACTCCGCCCCTCTCTCCCATTCCACATATTATAAATATAAATATTGCCGCAAAAAGTGAAGTTACTTCACATAATGCAGTTATAAGGAGTTGACATGTGCAACAGTTTCATAAATGGCTAACACACATGCTAACACGCGTTTTGATTGACTCACCGCTCAGTCTGGACTCCCCATGAGATCGCGTTGGTTATAAATGTTATAAAAGTTTTAAAAGTTAATCCACTTTGATTCTGGCCAAGGTTCACCAAGCATCCATCAGGTTGGTTGATATAGTAGCTAGCTTAATCCCGGAAAGAAATTCCAACTTCTGGCGAGTGCACTCTTCTTTAGGAAGGTTGAACAGTCCTGTTCCTCTCGTAGCCAAACGCGCATCCGTGGCATTATCGGTAAGAAAAAAGAGCAGGCGGTGTCCAGAGTAGGTTAGAAAGAGCTCAGTCTTCAAAAACAACACTTATGCTCGGATCCATGGCTCCTCCAGCCGTGGGTGCGCTTGATTAGCGTCGTGGGACAGCACAGACGCGTCGGAGAGTTTTTTTTTTTTTTTTTTTTTTTTAAAAAAAAAAAAAAAGTTTTATAAATAAAAATCAGGCCGTAAGGCATTACATTACAGACGTAGAGCACTTCCGTTCCGCTGTGACGACACAACTGAACAGCTCAGTCGTTTACCAGGAGAGGGTGGAGCAGCTGCTCAGAGAGCAGGATTCAGGAGGATTACTTAGAACTGCGTGAATGAAGCCAAAACCGCTCTGGGGGTGTTTTTGATAAGGAAATAGCATAACAACATGGTTAAAAACTCCAAAAAGTCGATTTTGCATGATATAGGACCTTTAAGATTTACTTGGTCTGTTTTTATACTGCTATAAGACTAACTTATTTCTAACATCATACATTATGGTTGTGATTAAGCGCTAAGAAGGTTTTTAGTGTGGGCACTGTATTCATCTCGTTTCATTTATGGCCAGCTTTGAACCTTCTTTGGTTGGTCAAGATGTGTCCTTATTTTTGTTCGTTCTTCTTGGAAATCAACAATGAATGACCTAACAAGGGCTCCCATACATCACATTTACCATCCCATGACCCCGCTTCTTTTCTCAGCTTTCATTTTTGCGCTCTTCTTATTGATCGCTTTCAACGTACAGCCTCTGGACTTCATGCACATCACGTCTTGATGTGAAGCTTGTGTTTAGCTCGTCCTTCACCGCAGCGACATCATAATGACCATCTGGCACTGTGAAGCAAATGGGAAACTGCTTTGGCACCAGGTAATATGAATGTCAAATTAGGCCATTCATGTGTATTTTTATTTATTTATAAAAGGTCTGGTAAACTTAGACTGAAAGCTTACTTCTGTTTTGATATTAGGTACACGTGTTAGCTGGTAATGGAATATGAATAACACCATGTGTGCGGAGAGAGAGAGAGAAAGGGTGCCGCTGTTGCTGTCGGATCAGCTGTTAGAGGCGCGCGTTTCCTGAGCAGGGCAAACCGCAGACGGTCTCTTCCGGTCACTTATAGGCATTGGAGCGGACAGTAGAAGTGCCTCTCGCCTCGATGGGAGACCACACTGGTTGTTTGCCGCTCTTTGCGTGAGGAATTGGGGGTCCCGCGCTGACACTAAAGGTAAACCGCAGACAAGTGGCGAGCAATGGGACAGATGGATCTACGTAACTTCAGGCTTGGGTGAATATTAAGCTAGCCAATTCCCACCCCCACCCTTTTTTTTTTTTTTTTAGAGAGACGCGTGATGTGTTTTTTTTTTTTTTTTTTTGCATGGTGTTTCTTACCGTGGCTGCAAGCCCTCGGGAATGAGTCACTTGCGCATCGCATTGTGCTATGCTCATGGCTGAATGGGCTATACAAAGTGATAAGGCCTTATTTGCATTCGTCAATTGATTCTGGAAGCCTATCCTAATACTAAATTAAATGTTCAGACTATATGTATGTATAGCCTATGTGATAATATATATATATATATATATACAGTGGGGGAAAAAGTATTTAGTCAGCCACCAATTGTGCAAGTTCTCCCACTTAAAAAGATGAGAGAGGCCTGTAATTTTCATCATAGGTAAACCTCAACTATGAGACAAAATGAGAAAAAAAAATCCAGAAAATCACATTGTCTGATTTTTTTAATGAATTTATTTGCAAATTATGGTGGAAAATAAGTATTTAGTCAATAACAAAAGTTCATCTCAATACTTTGTTATATGCCATTTGTTGGCAATGACAGAGGTCAAACGTTTTCTGTAAGTCTTCACAAGGTTTTCACACACTGTTGCTGGTATTTTGGCCCATTCCTCCATGTAGATCTCCTCTAGAGCAGTGATGTTTTGGGGCAGGCGCTGGGCAACACGGACTTTCAACTCCCTCCAAAGATTTTCTATGGGCTGAGATCTGGAGACTGGCTAGGCCACTCCAGGACCTTGAAATGCTTCTTACAAAGCCACTCCTTCGTTGCCCGGGCGATGTGTTTGGGATCATTGTCATGATGAAAGACCCAGACACGTTTAATTTTCAATGCCCTTGCTGATGGAAGGAGGTTTTCACTCAAAATCTCACGATACATGGCCCCATTCATTCTTTCCTTTACACGGATCAGTCGTCCTGGTCCCTTTGCAGAAAAACAGCCACAAAGCATGATGTTTCCACCCCCATGCTTCACAGTAGGTATGGTGTTCTTTGGATGCAACTCAGCATTCTTTCTCCTCCAAACACGACGAGTTGAGTTTTTACCAAAACGTTCCATTTTGGTTTGATCTGACCATATGACATTCTCCCAGTCCTCTTCTGGATCATCCAGATGCTCTCTAGCAAACTTCAGACGGGCTTAAGCAGGGGGACACGTCTGGCACTGCAGGAATTGAGTCCCTGGCGGCGTAGTGTGTTACTGACGGTAGCCTTTGTTACTTTGGTCCCAGCTCTCTGCAGGTCATTCACTAGGTCATTCACTTTGACCCACGGGGTGAGATTTTGCGTGGAGCCCCAGATCGATGGAGATTATCAGTGGTCTTGTATGTCTTCCATTTTCTAATAATTGCTTCCACAGTTAATTTCTTCACACCAAGCTGCTTACCAATTGCAGATTCAGTCCTCCCAGCCTGGTGCAGGTCTACAGTTTTGTTTCTGGTGTCTTTGGACAGCTCTTTGGTCTTGACCATAGTGGAGTTTGGAGTGTGACTGTTTGAGGTTGTGGACAGGTGTCTTTTATACTGATAACAAGTTCAAACAGGGGCCATTAATACTTATGTTCCACCATAATTTGCAAATAAATTCATAAAAAAAATCAGACAATGTGATTTTCTGGATTTTTTTTTCTCATTTTGTCTCTCATAGTTGAGTTTTACCTATGATAATTGTGTTCTTTGGTACAAAATAGCCTATGTGAATTTCATGATCTGTGTCATCTTACAGCTCCATGCATCTGCAGCCCTTAAAGGAGGACTAGGTTGACTAACAAACTCCAGTGAAGATGGGGATGTCCTGCTGTATTGACCATGATGCCTCTAAAGTGCTTCTCATGAAGAAATACTCTGTTATTTTGGTCTCTCTGATAATACTGCTACCTTCAGTCGATACTCAGTTCTTTGCAACTCCTTTGGACTACAGAAAGACATGTGTTTGTGCCAGTAACATCATCAGCTGCCCCAAAATGAACTTGACCCAGATCCCCACGGGGCTCCCCACATTTACTGCTGTTTTGGACCTCAGTTTTAACTCCATCAGTCGCCTGAAGGCAGACTGGACATCCGACATACTGGAGCGTCTGCACACGCTGCAGCTCAGCCACAACGGGCTGCACTTCCTTTCTACAGAGGCCTTTGTGTATGTGACTCAGCTGCGCCTCCTGGACCTGTCCTCCAACAGGCTAAAGCAGCTAGATGAATTCATCTTTCAGCCTCTGGAGCACCTTGAGGTGCTGCTCCTTTACAACAACAGAATTGCTCAGATTGACCGCTCTGCCTTTGCCGGCCTCATGAGTCTGCAGAAACTGTACATGAGCAACAACCAGGTGTCCCGCTTCCCTCTGGAGCTGGTCAAAGGGCGCAGCCGACTAGAGACACTCAAACTGCTGGACATGTCTGGGAACAAGATCAAACTCTGCCTCTGAATGAGCTGCAGGAACTGCCTGCATGGATAAAAAATGGCCTCTACTTCCACAGCAATCCTATGCCCTGCAGCTGTGAGCTGTATGACCTGGTGGCCCGCTGGTACAACACGAAGCTCAGCTCAGTCACAGACTACAAGACAGAGCACATCTGCGTTCTCCCCGGCTCAGCTAAAGAGAAGATGGCTGTCATGGATTTGAATAAGGTCTACCTGAACTGCAGTGAGGTGTCAGTGATGAGCAGAGAGTCCTTCCTCGAGCAGTTTCTGGTTCTAGAATGTGACACTCGACAGAAGAATGTGATCAAGAGCTGGGCACTTCCCGTCCCATTGCCCCCAGCTCATGAAACGGCTGTAGTGCTTGATGGCGGGAGCCTGCAGATTGGCCCACTGACGGCAGACGACTCTGGTATTTACACCTGCTACGCCACTGGAGATGCCTTCAATGAGACCATAAATGTGACTGTAGCAGTGTTCAACGGCACTTTGAGCAGGGGGCTGGAAAACCTGAAGACTGCATACACCACACTGGTGGGCTGCCTGATCACTGTGGTCATGGTGCTGATTTACCTGTACCTCACACCCTGTCGCTGCCCCTGCTGTCCAGGACAGGACCTAGAGAAAACTGACCCAGGAGATAGCCTGCACTCATCCACCGTTAGCATCGCCAACAGGGCTCAGGACAATACGGGACAGGCACTGGGGGGCCACGCCTTCGCTTACAGACACATGGGCTTCATGGAGGAGCAGATGAAGCAGAACGGGAGGCTGAATCCGATCGGAGAGGAGGACGAGGAGTGGCAGGGTGAGGCTACGGAGAGGTGCAAGTCCGACATAGGCTCTGTCAGCTCTGGTCACCTGTACTCTCCCATGGTTGTGTAGTCTGGACTTCACTAGCGCTCTTCCAAATGAATGCCCTTAAATACTGTTGTATGTTTAGAAAACGCCTCAGTAAATTGGATAAGTTTAAACTAAAATTTGTTGTTACATATATAAAATTTGAATAATAATCCCAAGAACAAATGTAGAAGTAGACACTTATTTAGCATTTCTCATTGTGCATGTTGATATTTGAGATGGATTTTTAGGATCTGCTTTGAAGTCTTTATAAACACTGTGAACGTTGACAATTAGGTATTTGAAAGTAAACCTACGCAGGTGCCTGATGTTTTTATGCAGAGCTGCCACAACTCAGTTGCGACTTTATACTGTGTTTTACATTCCTGCCAGGTTAAGTTGCACCACACGGGTCAGAACCCTCTTATGCAGTGAATATTACATGTACATATTTTCCTTACTGATTTGAGATTTTTACTTCAAGAACAAAAATTATTCTTCCATTTAATTAGGAAATATTTGTAGCTATGCATTTTTTGTTTGATAAAAGCAGCAATACGGTTGTGTGAAAATAAGCAATAGAATTTGGGACGCCTAAACATCAGAAAAACATGCAGAAGGTCAACACGCAAATGTTGGACTATACTTTCAACAACAGCAAAATTGTTCCCACTTGAACCTTTGTTTATCTGATTTTTAGAGGTTTTAAGCAGATTGTCTTTCTTATGCAATCCTCTCCATTTGTCAAGGGTTGGGAATGGCACAAAAAAAATACTCTGCTAGTGCCCCCTGCTGACATCATGGGGTACCACTGCATGCTTTCAATATCATCCAATCCTCAGTTATTAGCATGCAAGTTTGAAAACTGTGATGACAGATTGCTATAGTGCATTAGATTGGTGAGCATTATACCAACTGATACTAAAAGCCTTTTTACAGAAATGTCCATGGCGCCATGTTGGAGAGCTCATCTCAGCCTAAGAGCAGGGCCCCGAGGACATTGTTGACAGGACCATGAAGGGTATTAGAGCTTGAGCTTGTACCATTCACCCAGTCTATAAACGCAGTCAGAAATAGCCTCACTGAAGAGAGCCGACAGTCAGGCAGAATCACTTTTACTTTGAGAACCTTTTATCACTGTGTCCATATGGTGCTTCCTAAATAGATTTATAACATATTTACTAAACAAAGTTGAAATGGTGTAGCCACACATATTTATCAAATTGCTCAGATCTTTTATGCAAATATACATATCAGACTGATAACAGCACTATGGCCACTGAATGGTGGGAGTTGGAGGGTCAAGCAGCTGGTGAACATTTTGTCCTCGAGTTTGACGGGCCAAATTGTATTGGATTAGTGAGTCGGCGAGACCACAGTTAAGTGGTCCAAAGAAGGAACAGTGGTTAAACAGTGACATCGATCACAAACATTAATGGCACAAAGGACAAAGCGCTATATAAGTTAATATGGGGTTTAGGTTGCGTTCACTTGACATAACTTTATAAAGAGCATATAATTTCATGGTTGATATGCATTTAAAGTGTTTTGGTGATTGGCGAGTGTTATCTACATGAGACCAGACCTGGGGGGGATTGTTTTCCTTGTCATTGAGATTAATTTGGCACGTTTCTGAACCCAATACATCCATATATCCGTTTTTTACCACTTAATCCAGGTCACGGAGGTAGTATAGTCTCAGCAGAATCTAGTCTAGACTTACTTCTCTCCACTTTCCCCAGCTCAACCAGGGATCCCAAGTCGTTACCAGGCTAGCTGAGAGCAAGTCCCTCTAGTCCGTAGGTCTTCTCTGGGCCTCAAGGGACATGCGTCCAGGAGACTTTCAAAACTGATGCAATCTCCTCGAGCCATGCAGGAACGGCAGCTCTACTCCGAGCTCGTCCCAGAGAATGAGCTCCTCACCCTATGTTTAAAGGAGCTATACCTGATTTTTTTTTATTCAAGTAATGGAATGAAATTTGTTTCGTCTTCCTTTGGTATATTGTAAACTCAGACATTTGTGGGGAAAACACTGTAGATCTAATCATAAAGCATTTGTATCAATTTCATGAACTTGCAGGATAGTTTTCTAGCATTTTTGTGAACGTGACCCTGAAAAGTGACGCAGCAAATTGTGAAATGTGCCTGTAAATATGTCCCTGTGAAGAATTGGGATGCTACAAACATGTTAGGAAGATTAAGGATGAGTTTGCAGCTCAACTAACATTTTATTTAGTTGTTTCTTCTTTCATTGTTTGAAATGAAAAAATCAGGTATAGGGCCTTTAAGGGAGAGTTCATTTTGACTGCTTGTATCTGGGAGCTTGTCTTGTCCCTAGCTCATTACCACAGGTGAGAACATTGAATGATTGGCTTTCCCTTTTGCCTCAGCTCCTCCTTCCATTATTTGTTATAGACCTAATGACTCACAAATATGGATCAGGTTCAGCAATTGTGAATTTCCTTAAAAAATTGTGACTCCCATGGAGTGTGGATAGAGCCAGGACCAAACTTTGTGAACCAAATAACCTTCATGCGTCAATAGGCTCTTTGGAGCGTTATGCCCCGTGAACGCCATCTACAACACTATTACAGTTTATATAAGCTCCCTGAGAAGTGTCATGTCGTTTTTGAGGGGGTCCACAGAGAACACTATGCAGTTTGTGACATGTTATGGTCTTGGCTTATCACTGTATCAGTATGACACTGAATGTTATTTATTACCAAAGAATAACCTGGCATTATCATGTTAATTATATGTATAATGTGTTTTGTATTTATAACTACTACACACTGTGGGTAACGTAAAAGATGTGTGCAATCACAAACTTAGCCTATACTGAAAGTGTAATCCTTAATGTTGCTGTATAATCCTGTTGTAAATATACTAAAATATAGTACGGACCTCATCTGCTTTGTTGTCCTTTGGTTGCGCTTCAGCCAGCACAGTGCATCCCTGGCTTATGTTTCAGTTACACTAATGGCATTGTGCACTTCACTTGAGGGTGAAACGGTAGAGTCCACAGGTCACTGGAGTGGAAAGAGTTTGGAAGGGGAATCCGATTATTAAGCCTCACCTGCTTGTTGGGCCGAACAAACATGAGCATCCTGCATTTGGGACAGGAAGCGTGCTGGGTTTCCTTACAGATGCAAAACTGACCAGATTTACAAGCCATAATGCTTAATGCAACATTTAAAAAATCCTGGTTAATTTTAGGAACATTTCTCATGCGAAGTGTCAAACTAAGCAATAAGATAGGACTTTATTGATCTCACAAGCGCTCAAGAACTCGAGGGGTGCAAACAGAAAGGAAAATGTGCAATCAGGTTAACTAGAAGACTAAACTTTAAAAGGGAAAAATATATATATATATATATATATATATATATATAAAACATTAGAACAGAATGTATATTAAAAACTCAACATTGGCAGTGCAGGTTTAGTCAGTGGTTGATAAAGTGACGCTACAGCTGTTATTCCACATGAGTTACTTTACAGTACTGTTGTACGGTCTGACAGCGGTGGGGATAAAGGACCTGGGGTAGATAGTTGGTAGAGCGGGTCATCTTATGATCGGAAAGGTCGGGATGACACTTCACCAGTGTCATCCAGTGTCTGCGTACATTGGTGTGTGAATGAGAGTGTGCATGGGTGACTGGTTCCTTGCTGTAAAGCGCTTTGGGCCTGATGAAGGCGCTATATAAATTGGTAGCGCTCCTGTACTGAGGGCGTCTAGTCTACCGCTGAAGGAGCTGCTCAGCTCCTCTACAGTCCTCCATGATGGAGGTGAGCTTAATTGGCTAAAACCTGTCACTTACCTCCCTCACAGAGTCCAGAGGGCAGCCCAGGACGGCCCGGCCCGGCAGCTTGTTCAGTCTGTTCTTGTCCCACTCTGTGCTGCCTGGGGCCCAGCACCCGGCAGCGTAGTGGAGAGCAAAGGCTACCACAGAGTAAAAAAAATCCAGAGGAGAGGCCTGCTCACTCCGAAGGACTTCAGTCTCTTTAGGTGGAGGCAACTTTGGCCCTTCTTGTACAGAGCGTTGTTGTGGGACCAGTCCAGTTCATTGTTGAGATGAACACCCAGGTACTTGAAACTGTCCACCAACTTAATGTCCCCTGGATGTTCACCTGTGTTGGAACATCTCAATAATAATACAAGAAGATGTCAACATACATACTAATGTCTAACCATTATGGTAGATTTAAAATGGACTAAACCAGCCATCATCAGTAACACAGGCTATTACAGTTTGTGAGTGAGTCATATTGATGTAAAATGTTTATGTGGAGCTTCAAAATGTCCAACAAGTTAAAAAGAAGGTATAGGATGACGCTGTTGTTTCAAACAGATGTCCGTTTCTGTGTAGCATTTTTATTTTGGAAATGTAAATACGCTATTTATGTGCTGCACAATCAAAAGTAGTCAGCAGACAATTATTATTTCTACTATCATCAACATTAACTATTATATTATTATTATTATGGGGGAGTTTTATCATTTCTAGACGGAAGTGTTTATTTGCAACGGGTTTAAGATGAGTCATGCTCAGGCCCCTCCCGACACATCGACCAACCTACGCCATCTAGTGGATAATCTTATCCATGTCTTGGTGTACTTCTACTCTAGCCTGGAAAAATCCAGACTCACCACTGTAGCAGCGGGTGAGGGAATCATTCTGGTCCCACCAGGCTACTTCTACTCTTCCTACTTGCTCAGACTTTTCCAGTCCAAAACAGTACTCAGAAACATACATTCTTATTACTAAAAATCTAAAATAAAACCGATTTAAGCTAGCCTGTAAAAATGAGAGAGAAAGTTAACTTTGAAATGGGTAAATATGGGCTGAGGCAGATTTCAATGCAAAGTTACTTAAAGAATCCACAGCACAGACAATACACGATGTTTGTGTCAGTTGCGTTTATTTAATCAAAATAGATTCATAATTAAGATAAAATATGCTAAAAAGGGAAAAGGTTGTACTCACCAGTGCACTGCATGGTCACCTCTGGAAAACCTGCAACTAGTTGGAACAATAAATAGAACAATATCATGAAACAACAATAGGCCTACTGTACATTTTACAAAGATATTCAGAACGCTTCAGTGAATTTTTTTGTAATATGGAGTGAATATTGAGTAACTGTTAACACCCACAAAGTAACAGGACATAGGTAAGTAAATCACCTCGCTGGCTCAAATTTTAGTCTACGGCTTCTAAACCCAGATTGGATAGATTATGTGAAACATTAACTTCTTTTACCTAAAATTTGACAATCATTGAAATGACTACTTTTAATTTCAATTGATTTGAAGAACATTTGAGTTACAAAAATAGTCAACACCAATCTTGTCTAGGGTTATTTTTTTGTTTAACAAATTTAGCACTGGCCAAATAGCATTACTGCAGTAGTAGAACTTTTTAATTTCAGTTCTCTATCCAGTTTTATGCCATTGCTCAGAATAAACAATCAATCCATTGTGATTCGTGCATGCATGTAGCCGATTCCATGTCAGTGTTTTATAGCGAGTGACTTGAACTAACATCTAGAGCCCATGCCCCCATTCAGGATGTAAAATAACCAGTGAACCTTGTGTTGGCTTACTGATACATACCAGTACAGTGCTTTACCACAGGCGCCAGTAGATTCAGCAGAATGGTCCATTTCAATAGCCATGTCCTGAAAACATCTTGTAACAGTTTTTGCTTCACTTTTTTTTCTGCACAGGGCATTTGAACAGTATCTTTAAAAATGTATATCTACCGTCACCTGCAAAGGTTTTAGTTTTTTTCCTTTGTTGTTCCAATTTATGGCAAAGAAAGCCGTCTCGAGATCAGGATGTGCTTCAACAAGGGATGCATCTCAAGTCTGCCTAGCTCCTTTCAAAAGCAACTACACAAATGTTAGCAATGATCCGCAGGTGAACCGTGTGGCAGCGCTCCAAAGATGACAGAAGGACCTGGCTTGTGAATAAAGAAACCAGGACGATGAATACTGAAGTTTCTTATCCGCCGTTCCAGACAAGCCACATCTGTGCAGTTAGCATATATTTAAAAGTATTCTAGAGTTAGGCCATTTTCAATAGTACTGGCCTAATGAACAGCTCAAGACAGAGGTGACTGAACAAACTGCAGCTGTCTCCACTTCCCTCTCGCTCTCCTTCAGTTGTAAAGGCTCTTCTAGAGTCTGACAGTTAACTCCAGAAACAAAAGGTCACAAATTGTCTTCCAAGGCACTTGTTTCCCACGAAAGAGCAAATTTATTGAGACAAAATCAAGTGCATGATGCACTTCTGTTTTTCTCTGACAGTTACGAACACTTGCTGAGCAAAGATGTTCTCCATTATTCTCTCCTGAGCATATCCTGAGTTTACAGCAATAATCATTCTCATTTAGACACAGAATTCAAACAAAAAATCCAAGAGTCCATTAGTGAACAATCAATTGCTGGGCATGGGACGTTTCACAAATGTCCATAGTTCTTGTCATCAATTTGACTGATTGTAAGAAATATATATTCATGATTTTTATAGTAAATTACAATTTAAACAATACATGCTATGTTGGGGCAGCTTTACATAAAAAAAACATATCTAATGTTGCTAGATCAATCTGTAAAATAAAAAATTCTTCCCTCTCTTTAGAATATGCTATGGTTAAAAAAAAAATTAAAAAAAAGACTGATTAGGCATTTGACAGGGATAAAATATTGAAAAACACTATTTTATGTAGCAAGAGCATAAATGGGTCTGCGATTTTAATTTTTTTGGCTTAATGCAGTTTAGCACATACAAATGAAGTATTAACATAATAAAATCATTTACAAAACAACTGGATGAAAATACCTTATTTTATAGTTATGTGTTGAACTGCATTACTGTGTAGGCACTTACTTAAGGAATTATAATACAGTAGTCAGCACCAAGTAAATAGTTTCTACTTGAACATGTTTTGAAGTTGGACCAAAAAAGGCAGTGTCATAAAAACACGTGCTTGCATCACATTTCTCTTACAAAAGTCGTTTCAAATATAAACATTTTCTACTGATGAGACTTGCAATCTGTTTTCTACAGCTTGGTGTTGCTGAAACTGACATCATGGGTGCAGAATAAACCACACTGCTTGTTTTAAATCAAATAAAAGGCAATAAAGAAATTTAGACACAAGCATTGAATTGCTTTGAATTTAGCAAGTACCATTAAAGTCATGTACATGTACTGATTACAAAGAGCATGTGTACGTATAACTGATCAATGATATGATCAAATCTGAAACCAAAATCAGCCTTATGCTACAGTGCAGTTAAAGACCCCTGAAAGATCCTCAGAGCAGTGTAAAATACTCAGGACGCTCCTTTGATGATGACCATAATCATACAGTCCTCCTCTGATTTGGAAAAGGCTTTGGCCGCAGCATCTATAAACTGCTGCGAAAACTCACAGGGAGGGAAAGCATGGAGCACTCCAGCGTTGTCCTTGTCTCGGGCGCCCCCCACGGGAAGGCTGATGATGCCGGCCGCTTCCTTCTGCTTCAGATAAGACACCAGGTTTTTCAGGGGCCTCTCTGTCGAGCTGCTGTCTGCTGCCTCCTCCGTTTTCCCTGGGACAGCCAGGAGGATGGCGTATCCACCGGAGCCTGCTGCTTTGATGCGACGAGAAACCTCATCCAGTTTGGGCTGGTCCAGACGCAGGCGCTGTGAGATCTTCAGCTGAGACACCGGCCCCCCAGTGGAGCCCTCCACGAGCAGGCCGCTGGCCACCTCCAGGTCTCCTTCCAACAAGTGCAGTGCAGTGGGGAAACTGCTATTTTTCAGCAGCAGGACGCCCTGCCACACCTGACGCAACCTCTGGCCCATCTGTTTGGATGTCTGTCCAGTCTTTGAAGTGGAGTTTGAGGAGGGAGGGTGATCTGCACGCTCATCCCGTTTGCTGGGGCTTTTTCCTGAGTCACTGGCCCTGCGATTGTGTTCTTTGTCAGAGCTGGGGCGGGTTGGGGTGGAAGTCCTTCTTCTCTTTACAAAGTCATGACAGTTTCTGTCTTTAACAGGGGAGGCTCGACCAGACCGTGGCAGGCGGTCAGAGTCACTGTAGCGGCCATCAGGGCTGCGCTCAAGTGAGTTACCATGGCGACGTGGAACAAAGTCACTGTGGTCAGGAGAGCGGTCGTGCCGCCAACCATCCTCTAAATGTCTCTTTTTGCGACTCAGGTCACGACTTTGTAACTCCCGCTCATGTTCTATGGTCCAAAGGTCTCTGGAATGCCGGTCTAAGCGGTCAGGATGGTCAAAAGGTGGTCCCCTCATGCGCTCATGAATGTTGAGGCCAGACCACTCAGGGAGGTATGGCTCTCTGTCCCTGAAGCGGACTGGAAGAGGAGACCGCTCTCTAAGTCTCACGGGGTCAGGAAGTCTGTGGGCAAAAGGCTCAGGAACAAGATGGTCATAGTGGGTCGTGGGCAATGGCAGCTGTATGTACGGCTGCTGGTAGCGCTGCTCTGTTTCTGCAAAGTCCACTCTGAGTCTGCGGTCGTGACCTCCCAGAGGAAAACCACGCATGTGAGTCCAAGCAGCCTGTGCTGCATCCAGACTCTCATATTGTATGTAGGCCCACGCCTCCCCTTTTCTGTAGTCTATAGTCCTGATAGTTCCAAAACGGTCAAACTCTTTGGCCAGAGCAGCAACATGGACCCAAGGGCCCAGCCCCCCAACCCATAGTCTGGTGGTGGGTGTGGGTTTGCCATAACCGATCTTTATGGGACTGTGACCCACTATCTTCCCAGACATGGCCAGTTTGGCTCGATGGGCCATGTCCAAATTTTCAAACTTGATAAATCCATAGGTGTTGTTCTGGCCTCGCACTCTTTTTATGTCCACCTCAGTGATGACTCCAAACCGGTCAAAGGCTCTGCGCAGGTCGCTTTCTGCTAAACTCCCGTCCAGGTTTCCCAAAACAGAGTCCGGGTTGGCCTTTGTCCGTCCTCAGAACTCAGAAGATCGTCATCACGAAAGCACTCGGGGATGAAAGGCGGCCTGCCGCGGCTGTCATAAAAGTCACCGTCTCTCTCAAGCTCTCTGACGTGCGGAGGAGCAGGCGGGGGCAGGCGGCCCAGAGCGAGCTGCTGAAGGCGGTAGTCTCTGTAGCCTACAGGGGGCGAGAGCGTTCTTTGAGAGTGCGGAGGTCTTTGGTTTTGTAGAAACCCGTCTTTGGAAACAGGAGAGCGGCTCCTCCTGCGGTTTATATAAACCGTCTCAATTTTTAAGGGGCGATCATAAAGCACGAGCCGTCCACGCGCGTGTTTTGCAGCGCGCGCGTCATCTGGTTTCCGGAAGTTGACAAACGCCACTCTTTCGTCGTTATCTCGGCTAATTTTAACACTGACGTCTCCAAACTTTTTAAACTCGTGAAACAGCCCGTCCTCTATCTCTTCATCATTGAGCTGATTGCCCAGTTCACTTATTTTTAAAGTCTTGTACTCACATTCCGGGTTTGGCAAAGGCCGTGGAGCGGCTCGCGAGGCTTCAGGAGAAATGTCAGCGCCACCCTGCGGTTTTCCTCCATAATCGTATCCGCCACTAGTCCTTCCTGGTGCATTGTGTTCTACATCCCTCATATCTCTTTTATCTGCGTGTATATTCCGCCTTGAAGAGCCACCGCTTTGAACAGAGCTGTTGCTACCAGTTGCCGATATGGATCCAGTTTTCTTGCCGCTGGAGTGGCTTGCTCCTCGGTCTCTTCCCTCATCCGGAACCCGGGTACGCTTTTTAAGAGGTGATCTTTCCTTCCCTTTCATTTCCAAAGGCCAAAGTATTTCGGAAACAAAGATGTAAAGAATCTATTAGACTCCAGTGTGGCCCAAAAACAACTTGATTATTTGTAGCTTCTCAACTCTCAGATGAGCGACACGTTCGCCATCTTAGATGTACTACCACAATTGTACCGGAAGTCCGGCCTCTTCAGCTGCAGCAGAACTATGATTGGTTAGCCAGCCCGTCACGTGATTTGAGCTGAGGGTGCGGCTTCTTTTTGGGTTCAAAGTACAGTAGTAAACTTTGATAACACTATCAAACCATAAATGATATCACTTTGCTCTAGAGTATTTAATATAGCCTAAGATGTCTAGAGTCTAGACATCTTAGGCTATATTGAATAATGTAAATGTTATCCTTAGTATTTCCATGTAGTATTATATTTGACAAACACTACAACAGTATAATCATCCTGTGGCACCCATAATTCGCATAACCAAAAGTATAACCATAACCAAAAGTAGGCTATTTTAAAAGTTAGCAAAGTTGGAAACCAAAAGAGGCTTAAGTATTATACCACAAGAGGGCAGTGTGGGTGTTGTAAAGTGGCCTGGAGGCATCACTGTGTCCATCAAGAGGTGCAGTCTGAATGTTTTGCCATGGATCATGGTCTTCCCAGTCTCCTGAAACCTAAACTTACCTTTGCAAGGAAGAAAGAGTCCAAATCCCCATACAGACAGACGAATGAGAGATGTCATTTTTTTAAATTATTTTTTATTTCTTTTGTTTCTTTTTACAAAGTCAGAAGTTTATTTACACTATAGATTACGATACCTTTAAACAGATGGACGTGCTATGGTCTGAAATGTGAATATCAACCAAAGAACAAATGCAAAAGACCTAGTGAAGATGCTGGCTGAAACTGGTAAGAGTTTATCCACAATGAAAAAGTGCTGTACCGACAAGGGCAGAGAAGGTACTCTGTCAGGAAGAAGCCCTTACTCCAAAAGAAACATAAAACAGCCAGATTGGAGTTTGCAAATGCACTCAAGGATAAAGACTTTTTTTTTAGACATATTCTGTGGCCTGACGGAAAAGAAAATTGAATTGTTTGGCCATAATGACCATCGTCACGTTTGGAGGAAAAGGGGAATCTTGCATGCCTGAGAAATACTGTGAAATA
Source organism: Neogobius melanostomus (assembly GCA_007210695.1). Classification (NCBI taxonomy): domain Eukaryota; kingdom Metazoa; phylum Chordata; class Actinopteri; order Gobiiformes; family Gobiidae; genus Neogobius; species Neogobius melanostomus. The sequence goes on along the minus strand of VHKM01000073.1, from coordinate 804,598 downwards.
TGGGGGTGGTAGCGTGGAGTTGTTTTGCTGCGGGAGGGACTGGTGCACTTCACAAAACAGATGACATCATGAAGAAAGAGCACTTATGTGGAAATATTGGAGCAACATCTCAAGACATCAGCCAGGAAGTTAAAGCTTAGGCGCAGATGGGTCTTCCAAATGGACAATGACCCAAAGCATACTGCCAAACTGGTTACAAAGTGGCTTAAGGATAACAAAGTCAATGTTTTGAAGTGGCCATCACAAAGTCCTGATCTACAGTAAGTCCTGTTGAAAATGTATGGGCAGAGCTGAAAAGGCATGTGCACACAAGATGTCCTGCAAATTTGTCTCAGTTACATCAGCTCTATATGAAGGAATGGACCAAAACTCCTGCCAACTATTGTGAGAAGCTTGTGGAAGGAAATCCAAAATGTTTGATCCTAGTTATACAGTTTAAAGGCAATGCTACCAATGTATGTAAACCTTTGGCTTTATGAACAGTAATATAAAACCGTGTAGAAAATTAACAAATAGAAATATTATATATATATATATATATATATATATATATATATATATATATATATATATATATATCTTCAAAGAAGGTACTTGAGTCATCTTCTGTACTTGGTAGTTGAGGTCTCCAAACGTTTCGCCTCTCATCCAAAAGGCTTCGTCAGTGAACAAGATTACACTCAGCACACAGCGTAGATAAACACCAGTCTGTCTACTTCTCCCTTGCTGCAAAGTTTTTTGCGCTAAATATCTTTACGCTGCATCTACGATTTAAATTAAGATAAATAAATCCACAGCTCTAACTATAGTGACCACCTCTTTTGGTTGTACTGCAGAGCCATGTCGTTCTCTGTCCCTCCTGGTGCTTAAAATGTCCAACTTTTTCATTTAAGCCTACCTCGTGATTTTATTTTATTTATTTTTTACGTCTAACTGCTTTATAATATATTGCGATCTGTTGCTAGCCCAGTGTTATATACGTTGTAATAGTGAAAAGGTGTGTGTCGTTCTTTAGTGGGATGAAAATGCCTGATCTCTAAAAAAAAAAATAATAATAATAATTCCTCTGTACTTCAAAGATCTGCCAAATTGTCCCACTGGTCTCTGTTTAAACCATTTGAGGTGGTCACACTATTTAAAAAGCAAAATAAACTCCAACACAGTCATACTATTTCACCTGTACTTAAAAGTTTCTCATATCCATCCTTTCATTGCTCACAACAAATACATTTATGAACCATGCAAACTGACACATTATCCCCTGTTAAATGGCAATACTATGACCAAAATAATTAAAATGTTTCCCTCTTTTAGGAAACCCCTCTGGTTGAGATCCTGGAAAAGAAATGAATCACCTGAGCTTCAGCAGAACATTTCAAGATTATGTCTCCAGTCAGGACCTACTTCACTTGAATAAGAGTAAAAGTACTGATATAAAAGACACTATGAAGGTGCTCTCTCTCCTCATCATGGACATAAGGACAGGTGTCTCTTTATGAGAGTGAAATGTTGCTGCTTTTTTTTGGACAAACTGATAAGAAATGAAGAATAAATGATGTTATTTCTAGCAGAAAAATCCTTTGTTTAAAACGATGTTTTTTCTCCTTTTATAATCTGCTCTAAAGTCGTGGAATTTAGGTTTTCAATATAAATAAATACTTATCAGATTAATCGATTAATCGATGTAAATAATCAATAGATTAATCGATTACTAAAATAATCGATAGTTGCAGCCCTATATATATATATATATATGCATATGTGTCTTTTATATAGTGTGTGTATGTAAACATCATGGTTCCCACTGTAGATTTAAAATGGGGTAAGGTTCTTGTTGTCCTCACCCCATTATTTATGTATGACCCTCTTTAAGTCATGTATTCACGTATGTTCCCACATGGTCACACCATCAGGTAAAATATCGGTGAATATAAATACTAATAAGTTATATTAGCAACAATTTTTCAATGATATGAAAGTATATGAACTAGTATATGAACTAAAACATCCCGACCCTAATCCTTGGCAATGTGTGACTAGAATTAGGTGATTTTTATTTAGAGTCTGTTTTTCAACATTTTACTTGAACAACAAGCTTCTTTTTATTGTCCGACAGTATAAAGTATCTTAAGATTTCAAGGTTCAAGTTTGCTGTCATGCATTAAGTGCAAAGTACCAAAAGCAATTGCCCTGGCACTCCCTCCGCTGAATGAAGAATTTACTGTTTGTAGAAGGTATTATTTGCAGTCACAGAATCATGAAATAATAATTGAAATACTGGGCCTATTCTAATTAACTAATGTTAGAACTGAGCATACCTTCTCAAAGACATGTTTTCTGCACATCTGTTGTTTTTATTTCACTCTGGTTTCGTGGGATGGAGTGTGGTTAAAAACTGCTGTGTGTCCCAACCTGACCTACTTTCAACTGGAACACCTGCACACATCTACTCCTGCCTATGATATATCCAGGGGAATTCTGCATTTAGCTATATATAAACTACTATTTTTATTTTTAAGAGAGCAAATATTTGAAGAGGAATAAAATGCAACCCTTTTTTAAAGTGTTACCTATGGACAGTGCAAAACGTCAGGGAGGACAAGGAGGGAGGGGCTGAGAGGAAGGAGCTGGCCTGGAGTAAAGGAAAAGTACTGGGGCATTGAACGGGTGTGTGCAGAGGTGCAGTGAGGGGGCACGTGAGAAGCAGTCAGAGGGGCATGAGAGAAATAGAAACAACCTTGAGAATGTCAATGTCATAGGAAAATGTCAATAAGAAAACAGTAGCCTGTGCAATACACTTTAGTAAATGTATGCACTGTTCATATGCTGTTCATAATAATATGGGGTCCCAAGAATAAATGTAATACTAATCTTAAGAACATATTTTGTAATGTAATAATTGTTGAAGGAATCAACGATTCAAATAATATTAATCAGAACAAAGAATGCAACTCTTAAATTTGGTTGCACTTTGATTGTTTTGTTTGCTCGTTCTGAATCATCACAGTGAATTTGATTGTCAACAAATTGTGCTCTACAAATAAACTTGCCTCGTGTTGCCTATTTAAATGTTTGTATGTTTGGTTTTATGTGAGTTTTGTGTACTATTTCCACTGTTCCTATAGTCTAGCTTGATGTAGCAAGTTACAATGTAATTTCCTCACTGTAGAGCATTTACATTTTTAAAGACAGTGCACTAGGTCTAAATAAGCCTAATATGGCTGCAACAATAGTGATTTTTCAAAACCAGGGGTAACAGTAGAACTTTGCAGATGGCTGTGTCCATATTTTTAATGAGACAGCCGATTAGGCTAATGATTCTATCAGGTAACATGGTGGCGCAGCAGTTCGGTTGTTCTCTTTGTTCCTGTGCATGTTTATTCCGGGGACTCTGTTTATGGAAGACAATATGTTAAGGCCTAATGGTGGCGGACCCAAAGAGTAAACGGAGAAAAGGTAGGTACAAGATTTATTTTAGTAATATTTTGAAAATGGCTGCAGATAGGTTGGGTGAGGCTGGGGTGGTTGTTGTTCAGAGCAGGAATGGAGGAGGCTGGAGTGGAGCAGGTAGGTAAGGGCTGGGGCTGGTGCTGGATGAGGCTGGTGGGCAGGTGAGTATTGGCAGGTTGGTGGCGAACAGGCACGAATATATGACGAGGAGCAGGGAAAAGACTGTTAGTTTCAAATTCGTAGTCAAAAAACAGCAAACATAAAAATAGTCCTGAGAAGTCTTCTCACGTAGGTAGACTGACGATCTGGCAGGGATGTGAAGAAGAGCCCGTGCTTACATACTGCATGTGATGAGTAGAGTAGATTCAGGTGTGCCCATTAGCCAGCCAGGGAGCAGGAGGCAGATTCCAATGCCACGCCCACAGCAGTAGCGGGCGGCACGGTAGCGCTTCACAACTAGAAGGTCCCGGGCAGAGCCGGTGCTGGCCTTCTGGGCCCTAAGCATAATCCACCCGGGGCCTTCAGTACCTACGCATCCTATGGCTATTTGACGAAGAGCGAACCCATTTACGGTCAAAAACAGTTCCACTGTGGAGTAGAGCAGGGCAGAAGTGGAACATAATTACCTCAATTCAGGCCCTGCCCCTCTGTGTGAGAACCACTAACCACTAAGCCACTGTCAGACTGGGATTCAGGACTATTACTAGTCTATTTCCCCACTTTTTAAAATGGTAAATAGCAAATGGTCATATTCTCTCACCTCTGGTTCCTGACCCACAGTTTGGGAACCACTGATTTAAAACTAACTGAAACCTGCACCTGACGGTTATTTCTGTCTCACCGCTGAGAATTAGCCTGTGAGTAGCCCAATTCATGAATTACTTTAAGTAACTGCGCTCATATGAACCGTGTGGATTCAACTCGTCTTTGAGACAAAAAGGCCACGTAGAACGGCTTTTTACTCTCGTCTATTCGCCAAACTACTGTCCTGATCCTCCGCTAGAGACAATAAGAAGAGAGTTTAAATGAGTGTGTGGCGATGCAGCCCGAGTCGAGCAGAGAAACATGAGAGCAGCGCCCGGACACGGTGACATGCAGGAAGGGAGGCGAGCACGGGAGACACACAGCTGAGCGGGGACGCGAAGGGAGAAGCATCGCGCCTGGGAGCGACAGGGAAAGGCGGTAGGTCTCTCCTGCTCATTCACTTCAGCAGACTGCTGCGTTTAGTGTTATATGACGCACGCGGCGGAGGTGAGTGAGCGCTGTCAGAGAGCTGTCCCGTACAACGCGTTGCTTAATCTGTGAAACAACACCGTAGTTTGACTGAGATGCGGGCCCTTGCGCTGCGGGGCCCTACGCATCTTGCGTAGTTTGCGTATAGAAAACCGGCTCTGGTCCCGGGTTCTATTACCACCTGGACGGGGCCTTTCTGTGTGCATGTTCTCCCCGTGTCTGCGTAGGTTTCCTCTGGGTACTCCGGTTTCCCCTACCACTAAAAAATATGTGCAATAGGTGAATCCTCCTGATTCTGACCATCAGCCTGGCTCCACATCATGGAGATGGGTCCCGGGGCGCGGCACTGCCGTCGACCACTGCTCCTTACGGGTTGCCTCAGCGGCATCGAAGGATGGGTTAAATGCAGAGGACAAATTTCCCTACGGGGACAATAAAGTATACAAACAAACAGCGACAGACAAAACGAAGGCTGCATCCGAAAACATTAAATTGTAGCCTCTAAGTACTAACACTAGCAACTAATCCTTAACCTTTCATGGGGTCAACTGTTAGATCTCTATGCAGTTATGCAGCATTTGCCCATTGGACCGTCCTTACCCAGGGGAAGGGGAAGTGACATCACCAACAGCTGTTTTTCTTCTTCTTCAGTGCAGGCCAAACAAAAGCGCATACCGTCACCTACTGTATATTGTCCAGCAACAACATAGTGTCCAAATAAAGACATTTAAGGCGGAAAAAAAAGAAAACTCCAAATGAGCCATCACATTTCCCTTTAGCCTTATTTTATCTCAACAGCTGTTTCTTAAAGCTACAGTATGCAAATTAGCCATTTCTACTAAATAAAAGCAAAAGCACAAACTCATTCATTCATTTAAGCCAATTACTAAGGCAGCTCTTTAAAACCTGACATGTGACTGTGCTGTGGTGACTTAACATGTATTTTGTCACCTTTATAAAGTTTGGCTTGTGCAGAATCGTATTTATTTTTATTTTTTTATTATTATTAAATGTGCACCTGTCAATCAACAGTGGTTGCGCATGAATCACTCGAGGGTGGGGAGATTGGCGCAGTGGCTTATGGGATGGCACATAGCTCCTAATCGCCAGTGAGTTAGCATCAGAGGTCCCTATGCTAAAGTGGCTATGATAGTTAGCATACAGGCCACTTTCCCTAACTCCTTCCTAACTGAAAGCCCAATTCGGACGCTTCTTGTCATGGCGGACGCTGACGCACATCCGGTTTGGCGTAAGACCTCTTACAAATTTACTGGTTTCGGATGGAGCAATACACTACAACACAATATGTGAACTTAAAGAGTACCTAAACGGCCGTGCCAAAGCCTTTCCACACCCACAAACAAAAATTGCTGTGAAAGAGGCGGTCTCTGAAGTTTGGGGGTGACATGCGGGGGGTGAGTGTGTGGGCAGTGTGTGGGCCTTGATTGACCTCGACATTTGCATTGGCACAATCACAGCAGACTGATTACGTGGGAGGGACTTGGTTATATACCACAGGTGCATGGGGCAGGACAATGGGCAGCACCTGATGACGATGTGTGGAGCTGGTGCGGCTTATGACGTTCTGTGGAGGCCGTGAACACGTCTCCAGTCAATCAGGAAATTCTAATTTAGTAGCAGAGTTTATCCTGAAGGGGGTGCAACCCATTCGTTTTCAGGCCAAAGTTAGGATTTGACACATGTTTGTGCTATAATGTCAGAATAATGTCAGGGACCAGGGCAAATAAACAAATCTGATTGCACGTGAACGGATTGATATTGCGGAAGCCACGAACGAGGGCAGGGTGACCAGACTGATCCCCCGCTGGATAAAAAATACAGAGGGGAATCATTCTGGTCTCACCCGGCTACTATGAGACACCCATTGAGACAGTTTATCAGTTAAAAAAAAACTTGATTTGGTGTTTAGTTGCTCTTTAAATGGTATAGACTGGAAAATATAGAATTTGGGGTTCCCCAGGGATCTACTCTGGGGCCTCTTTTGTTCATTGTTTACAATGTAACAAACTATCGCTAAACATTAGTAAAACCTTTTAGACAGTTTTTCAATCAAGCAGTCATAAGTGATTGTGACATTAGTTTAAACATAGATGGTAGAGCTATTCAAAGAGTGGACGTAATAAATTTTGTTGGAATCCATATAGATCAATTCATTAACAGGAACATATTAATAAGCTGGTTAAAAAATTATCTAAAATTGTAGGTTTGTTCTTTAAAGTGAGACATGTGCTCCCGTTAGATGAGCTCTTGTCACTGTACAGGACTCTGTTTGAGCCTCATTTAAGTTATTGTAATAGTATATGAAATAATACTTACCCTACTTTTACTGCGAAACTCTTCATATTACAAAAGAAATCCATAATAGCTATTTCATGGTCCACACGTAACTCTAATACAAATGCGCTCTTCCATAGACATGGCCTACTAAAGCTTCCTGAATGTAACTTTTATCACAATGCATGTACATTGTACAATGTACAATATTGTCAACAGCTTAAACATTAGATTGTGTGAACTCATTCCATTATACTTACCTTCTCACACACACCACACTAGACATAAGTTGCTCCTAAAAGGTAAGTATAAGAACCTAACAAGTGCTAGGTTTAGTGTATGTTACAGTGGTCCACAATTATGGAATGAGCTGGATATTAATTTAACACAATCTGCCTCATTATCTATATTTAAAAAGAAACTAAAGCAACAACTACTTGAGAGATACAAACCTGAGGGAGTTTGAGGTAACTGTGTTCTAAATACCGTCAAATTAAATAATGGTTGTCCTGGCATCTAAAGTTGGACTGCTCTCATAATCCTTGCCAGGTGGGTGGGGTGGTGCTGGTGGTGGGATGGACCCCTATACATAAGCTCTAAACAGTAGTAGTAGCTACAGCCTTAAAATGTAATGTGTTTTGTATTGCATACTGTTTTGAAAATCTAGCTGAGTGCACTATTTTCAGTTGGTTAACACCTTTGGCAAGATATGGACTGAAATTATAGTGATGTTTGTAACTCGAGTTACATGAATTGTAATGACTAATATATTACCATATTAATAACATATTATCATTAACATATTATATTCCTTAGCTACTGAAAAAAGTAATATATTTTGTAACTTGTTACTTTTGTAATATGTGACCCTCAACACTGCTTCTGATGTAGCAACAAATGTGATGTGTGAAATTGTGGAAATTAGCTAAACCAAATATATAAATCCTCTCAAACAATTCTTAAGAATTAAAGTGAAAGTGACTCAATTAAAATGTGTTAATAGGTGTGACCTTGAGAATGATGATTAGTGCATGTTGGTAAAAGAGTGGTTATGTCCTGCTGCTGTATGAACCGGAATTAAAAGCCTTATACAGTGCCTTGCGAAAGTATTCGGCCCCTTGAACTTTTTGACCTTTTGCCACATTTCAGGCATCAAACATAAAGATATAAAACTGTAATATTTTGTGAAGAATCAACAACAAGTGGGACACAATCATGCTGGACAACTATTAGTCGTACACTGCACAAATCTGGCCTTATGGCAGAGTGGCAAGATCAAGCGATTTTTGAAAGAAAACCATAAGAAGTCCCGTTTTCTGTTTGCTAGAAGCCACCACGTGGCCTCCATGTGGCTTCTAGCAAACAGAAAACGGGACTTCTTATGGTTTTCTTTTAAAAATGCCACTCTGCCATAAGGCCAGATTTGTGCAGTGTACGACTAATAGTTGTCCTGTGTACAGTTTCCCCCACCTGAGCTGTAGTTCTCTGCAGTTCATCCAGGGTCATCATAGGCTTCTTGGTAACAGCTCTGGTCAGTGCGGTCCTTGTTCGGTCAGTAAGTTTAGGAGGATGGCCGAGTCTTGGTAGGTTTGCAGTGATGCCACACTCTTTCTATTCCTGGATGATGTATTTAACTGTACTTTGAGAGATGTTCAAAGCTTTGGAAATGTTTTTATAACCTAACCCAGCTTTATACTTCTCAATAACTTTATCTCGGACCCGTCTGGTGTGTTATTGGACTTCATGATGCTCTCTGCTCTTTAAACTGACCTCTGAGACTATCACAGAGCAGGTGCATTTATACGGAGACTTGCTTACACACAGGTGGATTCTATTTATCATCATTAGTCATTTAGGTCAACATTGGATCATTCAGAGATCATCACTGAACTTCTGGAGAGAGTTTGCTGCACTGAAAGTAAAGGGGCTGAATAATTTTGCACGCCCAATTTTTCAGTTTTTTATTTGTTAAAAATGTTTGAAATATCCAATAAATTTCGTTTCACTTCATGATTGTGTCCCACTTGTTGTTGATTCTTCACAAAAAATTACAGTTTTATATCTTTACGTTTGATGCCTGAAATGTGGCAAAAGGTCGAAAAGTTCAAGGGGGCCGAATACTTTCGCAAGGCACTGTATATTGTAAAAGCAGACATTTGTGTAAAATGAACTTTGTGCGCTGTCCATCTAATCTAACAATTAAATTAAGCCTTTTTATTAATGGCTCATCATGACATCATCTATTCTACCTACTAGAACCCTAATCATTCCAAACTCGTGTGCAAAATCAGATAACTTCCATTAGTGCCACTTAAAATAAAATATAATTTGTGCCACTTGCTGCAGAATCGTATCACATCACTTGCATACCCTCTATAGAGATTATGCGTGTGATGTCTAAACATAACATCAGAATGTTTGGATTCCATCACGGCAACAGCAGCAAATTGAGTGGCAAGTCTACATTGTTTGATTTGACTCTGAATTTGCATTGTTGAAAGTTCTATTTCTTCTTAGATTTAAAATGTGCATTTCCACTAAAGGGGTTATGTGATGTCATAAAAGTTAGCAGATAGCATTGCATTCAGCATAACAGAACAAAATGAGTGGAAAGTCTGATCTGTTCTTTGATTTGACAGAATGGAATGTTGACGGTTCTATTTAGGATGAAAGAACACGTGTGCATACCCTCTACAACATGTCAAGTTGTTGTGAGCGGTTTATTTTAGTCGGGAAAACAAATAATGATGTAGCCTATACAGCATTTGTCACATGATCGTGATGATTTTCACAATGTAATAATAATACATTTTATTTGTAATGCACTTTACATTTGACACCAAATCTCAAAGTGCTACAGTGGACAACATAGTTAAAAACAATACAATATAACACAACATGTTAAAAGACAGGACTAAAAAAACAAAACAAGCATTAGCTATTAAAATAAGCTTCTGTAAAAAGGTGGGTTTTAAGTCCTTTTTTAAATGCGTCCACTGTTTGAGGTGAAAGAATGCAGTTTTGCAGATGGAGGTGACATGACTGTCAAAGGAAAGGTGGGGGTCAAATTTAACCCCTAGGTTAGTGACAGAGGGAGAGGGGGAATGGTGTGTCCAAAGAATGAAACAGAGGTGATTGGAGAGGAGCAGAGTTGATGAGAGGTTCCAGTTTGAATGGCTTCTGTTTTGGAGCCATTTAAGTGCAGGAAGTTTTGACTCATCCACGCCTCTATCTCCTCCAGGCAGGAGCTGAGGCGGGCAGAGGGGGAGCTAGAGGGAGTGACTCGGAGGTAGAGTTGTGTGTCGTCAGCATAGCAGTGGAAATTAATTCCATGCTGACGACACGACCTAGGGGGAGCATGTAAATGGTGAAGAGGGTTGGACTGAGTACGGAGCCCTGGGGGACACACAGGTGACAGTGTGGGATTTTGCATCCCCCAGAGCTACATACTCGGTTCTGTCAGTGAGGTAGGAGTGAAACCATTGAAGGGCAGTACCAGAGAGACCTGTGTAGTGCTGGAGTCGGTGCACAGGAGGATGTGGTGGTCTACAGTGTCAAACGCTTGAAGTGCTCTGATTTAGGGACCGTCAACAAATTACTATACTGGAAAAATTCTGCTCCAGAAAATGTGAGGAATTTTCACTCATTTACTTCATATCCATTTTAAATATTACTACCACCTCAGAACCTTGTGGCTCAGCCATTTATTTTTGCTAGAACACATGTACAGATGTATTTTTCTTTTCTTTTTCAGTAATAATACACCAAAAATAAGGGGTTTTCCTCAATAGCTTTTAAGGCTTTTCACCTAGTGACCCCAAACCACTTTAGAATAGTTGGACCAAGTCTAGGCTACTGGGCTCAGGCCTTTAAATTTCACTTAAAAGCTTTTAAAGAGATTTTACCCCTTAAAATTGTGTTTTTTCCTAAATAGCTTTTATGGCTTTTAACCTAGGCAAGGCAAATTTATTTATACAGCACATTTCATGCACAAGGGAACTCAATGTGCCTCACAGCAACACCAAATACACAATAAAAACACAATAAAACAATTCAATCAAAACACTCATAAAAATATACAAATAACAATGAAAAATATATATTAAAAGTGGTTAAAATACCATCACTGGCCATAGGCAACAGTAACTAGGAATGTTTTCAGCCTGGACTTAAACATAGTAAGAGTTGAGGCCGGTCTCACATCCTCGCTGAGGCTGTTCCGCACTTTTGCTGCTTGAAACTGAAACGCAGCCTCACAGTGTTTAGTGGTGACTCTAGGAACCACCACCTATTCTCTGTGCGACAGGAAGCCAGTGCGGAGACCGGAGCACTGGACTAATGTGGTCGTATTTCCTGGTTCTGGTCAGGACGCGAGCAGCAGCGTTCTGGATGTATTGCAGCTGTCTAACAGCTCGTTTAGAGAGGCCAGTGAACAGGCCGTTACAATAGTCTAATCGACTGGAGACAAATGCATGGATTAATCTCTCCAAATCTGGTTTAGACACTATGTGTTTTATTTTAGCAATGTTTTTTAGGTGGTAATAAGCCGCTGATGTAATGGACTTAATATGAATGTTAAAATTCAAGTCCATGATTACCCCTAGATTTCTAACTTGATTTTTAGGTTCTAGTGAAAGAGCTTCAAGATGACCAATGACAACTTCTCTGTTTTTGTGCCAAAGACAATGATCTCAGTTTTATCTATATTTAACTGGAGGAAGTTATTTTGAATCCACACACTGATCTGTTTGATACAATGAAACAGTGTAGCTACCGTAGCTACAGGCCCATGTTCACCTGCTGTTAGTGAAACATAAATCTGAGTGTCGTCTGCGTAATTGTGATAGGATACATTGTTACTGGATAATAATTGACCTAACAGACCTAACAAATTGAACAAGAGGGACCCCAGTGACCTAGTAACCCCAAACCACTGTAGGATAGTTGTACCAAGTCTGGGCTACTTGGCTCGGGCCTTTAAATTCCACTTAAAGAGGGGGTATTATGCTTTTTTCAATCACATAGCACCAGTCTATAGCATACTACAATGATTACGTAACCTTCTGTGGGTCTGTATATGCAGTAAATTAAAATAACTGCCTTGAATAAAATTGCTCTCTCAAAATGGCTGTACTGAACGTCTTGAAATAGGCCCCTGTCTCTGTGTAAGAAGCCCTGACCCTTTCCGACACGCCCCCTTCAGCACGCTGCTGTGGCATCTAAACAACACTACTGTTCTCGTCTTGTTTCCTCCACACATAGAAACTACGATCGATTTTCGGTGCATTTTAATTTTTACTTTTGGAAAGGAGCTACACTTTATCACTTTGTGAACAACGGCCACGCAGGATTATGATTTGATCCAGTGTCCGAACTTTCCACACCGCAGGCTTGGAATGGGCGCTTGCCTGAAAAATACGTGCTGTTTGGAGGCTATCTAGTCCCTATTTGCTACTGCCATGCCCGATGGATCTTTAACTATACCTCAATGGACTACACCAGGATCTCCCCAGTATTTAAGAGTCCGTATATCCAGCCCACACGCTTCAATAGAGGGACATTATCTGTGCAGGTGGACGAATGGTTATTCGAGGTTACCCCGTTAGCATATTATAATTGACTACAGCTCATTGTTGATGAAAAGTCTGCAATAAACCACAAATGTGTCAAGCCAGGCTCATTGTGTGAACATCGTAAAAGCTGACGGCTTTATTGACGTTTTTAGTGCAAAATATGCCGCTTTTTTTTAATGCATTTCCCGAGCTAGCTGTTAGCACCTCGCGGCTAATGGAGCGTTAGCTTCGGGAGAAAACCACTCGGCTACGACCCATTGTAGATGAAATGTGAGCAATAAACTTCAGCATCAACAAGAAGGCTCAGTGTGTGATCATTGCAAAGTCTGCTTCAAGTAGTTGCATGTTTTATTGACGTGATATAATAGGCTACTTGTTTTCAATAAATCGTTCCGAGCTAGCGGTTAGCGGCTAACTGGAATCATAGTCGGAACGTACCGCTGCCTCAACGTCCCCACTGCCTGAATGCTCCACCCGTTAATAATACATCCATGGCTCCACCCCTAGTCTGAATGTACCAATTCCTAGTCCGAATGTACCGCTCTCTGGCCTGAATGTACCAGTTCCTAGTCCGAATGTACCACCCGCGATTTTTAGCACGGGTCCGCGGCGAAGGTGCTGCAGATCCGTTGCCAACCTCGCGGTACCGCTCAGGACCCGCTTCGGATCCGCGTATGCGTCTGTTTTGTCATTATTTGCCTTCTAGTTTTTTTTGTTGATCCACTCATAACTTTGTGATTTGACTAACATCTACTACAAAAGTAACTTAGAATTTGAAAGGAAATTGTTAATAAACAAATTTGGCAATACTAAACCATATTGTAAAAAAAAAAATGGACAAAATAGACTTAACATGACAATAATTCTAATAAATAGACCTTAAATCATAGAAATATGCATCAGTGCTACAGCCTTCTAGGCTAATAAACCCCATTTATCATACAAACGAATGAGAAGAATTTAAACAAGATGGACAATTGTATTTAATTCATCAATTACAAATATTAATATTTACATTTTAACAAAATGATCAGCTATAGGCTTCTAAATTTGAAGACTATTTACGTCACAGTTGGCTTCTCAATGAAAATAAATACAATAAAGACGTAGTAAAACAAATGGCCAACAAAAGATTTATTCAGTGCAGCCTCATTTCAAACCAATATACAGTATCTGCATCTTCACTGTGTGCCACTCAAAAAAGTGTTGCTAAAGAAACGTTAAAACGCATAAAAACGCATAAAAGTGATTAATATATGGAGCCCAATCTTACGGTATCTTTGTACGTAATTAATGGGGCCCAATCATTGTACTTACCGCTTGCTAGTAAAAGTAAAATTGCCGGGGCATTCAGACCACTCGACGGGTACATTCAGACCACTCGATTGGTACATTCAGGCAGTGGTACATTCCGACCATTCCGACTAGCACCCGGCTAACTGCTAATACTTGTTAGCTTCGAGAGAAAACCACTCGGCTACGACCCATTGTAGATGAAATGTGAGCAATAAACTCAAAAATAGCAAGCCCGGTTCAGTGTGTGATCCTTGTTAAACTGTTCTTTATGTATGTGGCAATGCGAGGGTTAACTTAGCTGTTTAAAACATAAAATTGTTGCCAAACAACGCCAGCTGGAGATGGCCAGCACCAGAAAATAATTAAAGCACGTAGGTTCGTTGTTGAGTAGATGGATCACAGAGACCAGGCGCTGTATAGAAAAGCTTTACATTTATTTTCACATTCTTTAGTTGAGTCATTTGTTTCTTAGTTCATGTCAGTTGTTTCTGAGGTCTTTGTCCAGCCTCAAGTTACCACAGTGTATGAGAGGCGTTTACACACAGACGAAACTCTGCACAGTTTCCATCTTCCATAGGACAGGGAATACAAACACAAACAGGGCGAAATAAAAAGGTAGAAAGGGCGGAGACAAATGTGGTAAAAAGGCAGGCGGCAGTGACGACCACTCCTCGACCAGAGGCTACAAATGTAAAATAAGCATGTGTCACTACCACAAGTACAAACTACTAGAATAGATTACTAAATTGACCAAGCCACAAACCTGAGCGGAGGCATTAGCGTGGCTCGGGGCTTTGACAGCGGGTCCAAGTCAACACAGCCGATCAACTCAACTAGTATGGCCGGGAGAACGCGGGCCCATGGCGGCGCCGCGGCAACTACGATACGATATAATGTATTAATCCCGAAGGAAATTCAGTTTATCAGCTGCACAGACAAGTCATACATAAGAACATCACATTTAAAAAGCTAAATAAAACAGTGCAGAGAATAAATATAAAAGTACTATTAAAAACCATCATTCCTATTATTCCCTCCCCCCACGAATTTGTTATAAAGCCTGATCGCTCTGGGCAAGAAAGATTTCCTAAGCCTATCCTTTGAACAGGAGAGCGAGAGCAGCCTCTCACTGAAGGTGCTCTTCTGCCTCATCACCAGCTCATGCAGGGGTGGTCGCTGTTGTCTATCACAGAGAGCAGCTTCTCCAGGGTTCTCTTCTCCGAGATCGACACTACAGAGTCCTGATCGGCCCCAATCACAGAGGAGGCCTTTCTAATTAGTTTGTCCAGTCTCTGAGTGTCCCTCTGCCTGATGTTTTCCCCCCAACACACAACACCATAGAAAAGGGCACTAGCCACTACTGCCTGGTAGAACAGTTGAAGCACTTTTCTGCAGATCTTAAAAGAAGCAAGCCTCCTCAGAAAGTAAAGTCTGCACTGTATTTTCTTGTAAAGCTGGTCAGTGTTCACTGACCAGTCCAGCTTCTCATCCACCTGCAGCCCAAGATATTTATAGGAGGTCACCACCTCGATCTCCTCGCCATTGATGGTCACAGGCTGAGTAGATGGGCGGCACCTCCTAAAGTCCGGGACCATTTCCTTTGTCTTGGAGGTGTTTAGCTGCAGGTGATTCAGGTGACTCCAGGTGGTGAAGTCCTTTACAAGGGACCGGTACTCCTGCTCATCCCCCCCACGAATGCACCCGACGATGGCAGTGTCGTCCGAGAACTGCACATGACACAGATCAGTGCTGTGCCTGAAGTCTGCGGTGTACAACTGAACATTAACAGGAACTAGAGTTACTACCAACTTTTGTGATTTAATTTAGCGACAATATGGATACTACCTGGACTGGAGAGTGACGAGGGGCAACAACCACAACACCGGAGACTGGGCGTACAGGAAGTCAGAGGTCAAATAATAAACGGAAGTGCTATTTATCAGGTGACGGCCGGCGCGCACAGCCAATCACCATCAAAACCACAAGTGGCAGTGCCCGCCTGCAGGCATACTGCCACATGTAGATGGTGGTTTTATTGACTTTATTCGTGCATATTTCTCGTTTGATGACTGGAGCTTTAGCTTGTAATATTAGCTTTCTCCGGAGGGAATGTTATCAGGGCATCATCAAGGCCCAAACGCATTCCCAGCGCAGATCCCACCATGGAAATAAGTTTTCTTGTCACCGGTTTTAATCCTGGGTGTTGAGGTAACAGAAACACTGATGTGTGTTTTTGTAAAAGTCTCAGAGCTGCTGTAGCTCCAGTTTACAACACATGAAGCTAATCCTCCATGATGACTGACTGTTTACATCTGCACTCGACATGCGGGGCAGGGTTGCCAGGTCTGGAGAGCCAAACCCGCCCAAAAATATCTGAAAAACCGCGGAAAACCGCGGACATACGGCGCGGCTGGAATTTCCAATATTGTTTACCAGTAAGCAGAGCCCATGTGCTCCCGCGATGATGAGAAACCGCCCCTTTCTCCCTCTCTTATTGAAAAAGCAGCTCACAGAGCCTTGGATTTGAGATTTTGTCATTTGAAATAGTGATTTTGATCAAAAAATAAGATAGAAATAGCCAATTTTACATTGATAACAGCAAGGCAAAAAACCGCGGACAGTTTTTTTCACCCGCGGAATGGCTTAAAAAACCGCCCAATTCCGCGGTTTAACCGCGGACCTGGCAACCCTGATGCGGGGAGGGGGCTCTGCTGAGCTGAGGAGCAGTGGTTGGTGCTTTGGCCCTTTAAAAGCTTTTAAAGAGATATTGTCTTTAAAAGCTTTTAAGTGGAATTTAAAGGCCCAGACTTGGTCCAACTATCCTAAAATGATTTGGGGTCACTAGGTGAAAAGCCTTAAAAGCTATTGAGGAAAACCCCTTATTTTTTGTGTATTATTACTGAAAAAGAAAATACTGTGGTGTACATGTTGGGGAATGGTCTCTCACCCGGCGGGTTTTGTGGTTTGGGGGCGTGTCTGGGCCCTGGCTTTGGTGTTCGTCCTGTGCTCCAGCCATCGTTCTGGCTTGAAAGAAATAAAGTTGACTCACTTGCAGCTCGCTTGTGTCCTCCTCTTTCTCGCCACAATACATCTGTTCTAGCAAAAATAAATGGCTGAACCACAAGGTTCTGAGGTGGTACTCATATTTAAAATGGATATGAAGTAAATGAGTGATCAGAGCGGAAAATCCGAATATCTGAATATCTGTCTAACTTCTCGCCGGTGTTTTGTACCCCTTTCCTCCAGTGGCGACACACGGTGCGTCAAAGCAGATGACCTTGAAATCATCTGTCCCACGATCAGCCAATCAAAAATCCCGCATCAATGAAACTATCACAAGTATGAGCGCGGAGTTGATCATTTTGTCATTGAACGTAATGAGTGGCGCCTTTAGTGCGTCACGTTTGGACCAGTTTCGCCCCTCCCTCGTGCGGATGTTGCCGGAGAGGAGCGGGGCAGCAGCATGTGATGCTCTGTCCTCCAGTGTCCTGAGAGCGCTTCGGACTAAACCAGTCACTTTAACAGCGATGAGGTTTTTATCTCTGTCTGAATAGCAGCCTAATCTCCGCTTGACGCAGAGGAACTGCACAAGACGCACAACAGTTCAGGTAACCTACTACAAGTTTGGGTTATGCTTTTCATTTACAATTGATGGATGATATGGGAAACTTTGATGTAGTTGTTTACCTGTGGTGTTAGGTCAGTGTAGCCTTTGTGTGCGTAGCTTTGTAATTAGTACACTTTGACGAACTATTTTGGAATAAATCTAAAACAGTGTCACTCCCAATCTGTCATTTCTAATTGACACTTCTTATTTCTTTGGAGACATGTACAGAGCAGGTGACAAGGGTCACTTTAACAAAACCGCACAGTTGTCTCATGGAGCAGGTTTTGTTCAGAAGCCCGATGAAAAAGCAGTGTTTATAAACAGCTGAGACAAAACCTGTGGATGGTCAAAATAATCAATAACACTGTAACAAGGCTGTGTTGTGTTACCAAGTGAAGATAATTCATGATAATAGCCTATACTCCTGAGGATCCAATGTATTTTGCTCAAGTTCACTTCAATGTCAGGTTACAGTAAATGAGTATTTGATTGTCTTTTAATCTGACCTAATAACAGTCTTTTGACAATAATATCAAATTACGTGAAATACTCAGATAATATAACACTTAAATCATTATTATTATTATTATTTTTTTTTTTTTTGCAATGTATGGTTAAACAAGTTAAATCCTATAATGAATGATTGTTTGTTAAAATAACTGAAGTAATGAACCACCTTGAACCTTGGTGGATGAGTTTTGTCCACATGGCCCGAGCGTGTATACTCATCAGGATTATTACTGCTGGTGGTTAGGCTGTGTTTACTTTGCAGAGTGGATGATGCTGCAGTGATTGATATTACGTGTGTTGGCCGATTTGTGTGGGATTGAATACAGAGAGAGCAGTGAAGTTAATGCAGGATTATAGAGAAGAGAGGGGCTGCGTTGTGACTGGACAGGGATTATTGCATCACATCCACATGCGTGCGAGATGGAAAAGAGCAAAAGAAGTGCAAATATTTGGATTTTACTCACTTGCAATCACCAATTCATTACCAGAAACCTCATCATCTTTGAGAATGAATATGTGAGTGAAAGGCTGCTTCATGGTAAATGGTCTCACCTTATGCAGTTTTCACCTGCATTAGGCACTCAAAGCGCTTTACAGCAAGGAGCCACTCACCCATTCACACTCTCATCCATACACCAGTGTACGCAGACTGAAGGCAAGGAGGGTAAAGTGTCTTGCCTGACCTTCCGATCATGAGACGACCCGCTCTACCATCTGTGCCACTGTCGCCCCATGCAGAATAGGTTTTAAGAACATATATACGACCAGAAAAATAAATTAGCTAAAACACTTAAAGGCCCTATACCTGATTTTTTCATTTCAAACAATGAAAGAAGAAACCACTAAATAAAATGTTAGTTGAGGTACAAACTCATCCTTAATCTTCCCAACATGTTTGTAGCATCCCAATTCTTCACAGGGACATATTTACAGGCACATTTCACAATTTGCAAGGTCACTTTTCAGAGTCACGTTCACAAAAATGCTAGAAAACTATCCTGCAAGTTCATGAATTTGATACAAATGCTTTATAATTAGATCTACAGTGTTTTCCCCACAAATGTCTGAGTTTACAATAAACCAAAGGAAGACAAAACAAATTTCATTCCATAGCTTGGATTAAAAAAAATCAAGTATAGCTCCTTTAACACAGCCAATCTTATAGTGTCAATTCCATTTCCTTATAGGTATAAGATAGTACATTACTTTGAATGAATTTGTGTCGACCTGAGAGAAGATCAGGATGTGAGATAGCCCAAACAAACCTGTGTCTTCTTCTTCTTCTTCTTCTTCTACTCCTCCTCCTCCTCCTCCTCCTCCTCCTCCTCCTCCTCCTCCTCCTCTTCTTCTTCTCCTTCTTCGATTCCCACCTGGACAGGGGTTTTGTGTGGAGTTTGCATGTTCTGCACTTAAAACATGTATAATAGGCCAGGATGAATGATGTATGTGTATGAATGAATGGTGGTGGTTGGCGCAATCGTGACGGTGCTTCTAGCAAACTGAGTTGTTTCACCATAAATTGTGTTATTTTTCATATTCTTTGAAAAATAGTCAAAAAATAAAACATTCTGCCAGGATATGTAAACTTTTGAGCACAACTGTACATAACTTACCACCTCTGAGTGTGGAGTGAATGTAAAATTGTCTCATGTAAAGTGCTTTGTGACCATGTCTGTGAAAATGATTTACAGACTTATACAACAGCTGCAGATGATTCCTTTCCTCTCATTCATAGTCTTTTTGAACGTTCACAAAGTTTAGTGGTACATTTTATACAAGGTGCCGACAGCTACAGTCGCAAGGCCTGAGTCTAGATTTTTGTTTGTTTTTTGTTTGTTTTTTGCATTTCAGTGTCAGACTTCCAACATATTAACACAGGAGTTTTGAAGTCGAGAGGATGAATACTTTCTGACAACAGTGCATGTATGGTAGAGGATTAATTTGACTCAAGATGACCTCTTTTGTTTGATTCTGTCAACATTTCAACCAGGATAGCTTCACCTACTCAAAAAAGTTGCCTCATAGCCCTTTCTGATCTGGTCCAGTCCTGATGCCGAAGAACAGTAAAGGGACACAGCGGGCGCAAAGCCATGAACATGTGACTGAATCTGTGGCTGATCTGTTGGCCCACGAGGAGCTCAATGTCTCAGGGACAGGGGGCAAGAATGTCCCACAGATAGAGGTCCCAGACAATGAGGAGCGTCCCGCCTGGAACAGCAAACTGCAGTACATCCTGGCGCAGGTCGGCTTCTCTGTTGGACTTGGCAATGTGTGGCGCTTCCCCTACCTGTGTCAGAAAAATGGAGGAGGTAAGATGAGTCTGTCAGGTATTACTACTTTATTGTTGGTTTCCGTCAGTGACAATATACTGTACTTGCTATTATAATTTTGTAGCCTTTATCTTTCGTTCTTATCAAATATATTTTTGGAGTTTTTCTTGAGATATTATTCATATGACTTTAAACTAAAACCTATTATTTCCTCATAACAAGCGAGCTCAATGTAAAAGCTTGGCTAAATATAGCCGCTCTATTGATTTGCACTGTGGGTCAGATGCTGCTAAACACAAGTTGTGTGTAACTGAATACCATGGACCAGATAATATCCCTTTGAGATTCATCCTAATGACACACATCTATGGACCAACAGACAAAAGTGAGGCATTATTAGTTTGGCTATTGCACATAAAAATGTTTTTAAAACTGCAGATATGTATTTCAAGCCGAGGTTACGAGCCATTTGCCACTGTCTAATTTACAGTCTGTGTAACCCTATTACAACACATTAAAGCTGTGTGCTGTGGATATTTAGCGCTGTGTCAGCTCTTCCCTGCTGAACAGAGTCTTCTTTTCTATTAGATGGCCAATTTTTGGTAGTATAGTATAATAGTATAAAAATGTGCCCACTCACTTTGAGCGACACATGAATCTAAACTTCACATTTCTGATGGTTTGCAAAAATATGTCTGTCACCCAAAGACAAACTTTCTGCATTACAATGGTAAATATAAGGATCCCTTGATATTTTAGGTGCATACCTGGTGCCATATTTCATCCTGCTCCTTATCATCGGGGTCCCACTGTTCTTCCTGGAACTGGCTGTGGACAGATGATCCGCAGAGGAAGCATTGGAGTCTGGAACTATGTCTGTCCTCGTCTGGGCGGGATAGGGATGTCCAGCCTCATGGTTAGTGATTTTATTTTATTCTTTCATGACTGTTGTTGGGCATATCTCTGTAGAACATAACAGATTTGTATTGTGACTTGTGACTGACAATGACTTGAACTCATGTTCATGTCATTTTCAACACTTGTGTAACCCGACCCAGACTTGTGAGTTACTGATGGGGCAAGTCACTCGTGACTCGACTTAGACATGAATTTAGGTTCAAAGTTAGTTTACTGCTGTTTTAATTCACAAGAGGGTCAGTTGAGTGAACTCAAAGAGAGAAATATATAAATATGGAAACTCTTAATGAAAGGATTTGGATTGGTTGGACTTGGTTTTAGGTGACCTTGACTCGACCTGAACTTGGAATTGATTCAAAACTTGTTAACTTGACTACAGCTCTGGTTGAATGGTGTTAGCATCTTGCTGTTTAGTCGACTCTGAAACCCATAATCCAATGGACTCATCAACCAAGTTTCAATGACTTAACGATGTTTGTGTGTCACATGGCCCTTCTGTTTACAAGCATCGATGTCTATCTCCACATGTGAGTGGTAATGTAGCGTATGCAGAAAGTCAATTTCACCATGAAACTGATCCCAGTCCCAGAGTTACTGTATGTGGAGTCTGTGAGTCTCCGCCTCTCCTGAGCAAACGCACTATTGATATTACTGGGAATAAAACGTGTGCCTTCCTTTAGCAAAGACACTGCTGCAGAGCTGGCTATAAATATCCTGCACAGATCACAGCTGAAAGGAGAGCTCTTTCATTATTCATGCTTTTCTTAGCTTTATTTAGACTCTGAATGTCCTCATTGACAAGATACTCAAGAGTGACATCAGATTGACGCAAGCACACAAGGCACACGCCGTACCAGGGGCTACAATAATCCAGGATGCACTTTTCCGTTTTGGTCTATAAACTGAATTAACCGCAGTTGTTGTCTTGTCTTTCCACTTTCTTTCTAAATTTCTATTTTCATGTGAATATTTTTAATCCTTTATACAACTCTAGGAAGTGTCATGAATATATGGATTTTATTATTACAGACTCTTTTACCTTTATTTTTGCAGGTGTGTGGATTTGTGGGGCTGTACTATAATGTTATAATCGGGTGGAGCATCTTCTACTTCTTCCAGTCATTCCAGTATCCCCTGCCCTGGAGCGACTGTCCCATTAGGAGGAATGGCACACAGGCCAGTAAGTTATATTTACAAACCACATCACACATCATTAAATCTCATTCATCAACGTATAAAACACTTAACCAAGCCTGTAAACAAGAGAAGCATTTTCCACGTGTTTTTTTGCAGATTTGATCATGTCAGAGTGCGCATCCTTACTGTAAGAAAAGAAATAAAACTGTGCAGTCTTTTTTTCTGTGTACTCTGTGTATCATTCCCCCAAGAGAGATGTTAGAGTTAGCTGCCACTGCATGACCTTGTTTAGCTCAGCTCAAAGACAAACATAAGGCACGGTCATTATCTCTGTCAAGAAGATAATGACCGTGCCTTATGTTTTTGTTACAATGTAATCAATAATTATATAGTCTAGGAGAGTTTAGTCTCTAGAATACAGTGCTCGCTAATAGACTTGTGTTGCTTGATGAAAACTGAGGAAATATCGCAGTTGAGTTTGCATGGTAAGTAATGGTAATGCAATTTAAGAACCATGCTTTTTATATTGTTGCTGTATCCTGGGCAAGACACTTCACTGTCCTTGACCGTGTTTGTGTGTGTGATTGGTTGTGTTTGGAAGGCTTCAGCTGCAGAATGACAACCTGTTCTTTGACTGCCCAAAATGTGCTCTGTAGTAATGACAATACAATCTTAGTCATACTCAGAGGTGGGTAGTTCTCAGTTACATTTGAAGAAATTGTACTTGTTAGAGTAGTTTTATCATACGGTACTTTTACTTCTACTTGAGTAAAATTATGAGTATCTGTATTCTTACTTGAGTAAAATAATTGTTACTTTTTCCACTGTGAGTAAATACTTAAATACCTGATTTTTCCCACACAAACTTTGACATTTTTTTATTTGGCCCAAACTCGTTTCTAGCACTCACAATCCTCCTGCATGTCCGAATTGTTCAAGCAAATTGTTTATGTGCACATGTCACGCCCGTGTACAGCTTTGAGTACCACTCATTTAAAGTGGTATTTCTATCTTCTATCGCTCAATAAATAATTAGGCGAAGTCAGGTACCCCAGCTTTAAGTGGTAAATGCTTTATTATTATGTATAAAGTAGATGTAGTTCGTCTCGTGCACCTTGTTCTTTAGAATTATTTAGTTTTTCAGTATATTCTGCCATTTTCTTTGTAAATATCACGATTTACATATGATTTTATGTTTTGTTTCACACAATTTATGGCTTCGGTGAAACAGTTACTCGGTACTCACAGTAACCTTATCTCCAAGTACTTCTTTTACTTTTACTTGAGTAATTGTTTGTAAAATTGTAAAAATATTTCAAAGTAACATTACTCTTACTTGAGTGAATATTCCAAGTGAGTGAATATTTTGGCTACTCTACCCACTTCTGGTCATACTGCATAACATTTCACAAAAAAGTAGGATTCATCTCAAGCACTTGTATTTCATAATGGGTGTTTTTGTTGTCGGAAAATATGTCAAATAATATGCATCTGTAGTATGACCGGCTCCCTCTTCTTAGACATGACTCAAATACCAGCTGCTTTGTTCTATGTCATGCAAAACCATTCAACATTTAGGTTTGAATATGTTATTTTGATAACTCACTGCAAAAATAGCATTGCTGGTGTCGAGCCGAGCCTCAGGAGCTCGTTGTGTCGTTTTTCTAGTGACACAGCAACATTTGACCTGGAATGTTCCTCTGTAACGCATCATGCAATCTGTTTTGAGAAGGTACTTCAAAAACAAACGCAAGTGGAGGTCTGATGTTATTACAGCAAGATAGTGTCTTGAACTCTCCCACAGTACATTTGATCATACCTGCTCTACCGTCACCTGTCCTCCTGTCTCTGTGGTTTAGTCGTGGAGCCGGAGTGTGACAAAAGCTCAGCCACAACGTATTTCTGGTACCGTCAGACACTGAATACCACAAGCACAATCGCGGAGAGCGGGGGCCTCAACATGAAGATGACGCTGTCGCTGCTCGTGGCCTGGATCATCGTCTGTCTGGCTGTGATTAAAGGGATCGCCTCGTCCGGAAAGGTAGGGCAAATAACAGAGATTAGGCTACAAGCACAGCTAAAACATGACCTAGATATCAACTGCAGCCTAATTTTCAGAAGGGATTTGTTGTGCTTGGGCTTTTCTAAGTAGCCCCTGGCCTGAGACACAGCTGTCCAATAATTATATTGAATTTAGTTTCCAAGTATTTGTGTTTATGTGATTGTGACAGTGCATGTTAATGGACACACATGTTCTGTTATTCAAAACAACATTAACATACTACGATAGAAAACACTTGAGGGCATAATATGGAGCTGAATCGCATTTTACGCTGCTGTTGATTTTTGTGAAGAACCTTGAAACAGCTGACCAGCCATACGTAGGAATATAGATGCATAGACTACATGTACTTTCACTGATCAAGCCTGACCCTATTTTTCAACTCACTTTAATCTGACACATCGTAAAATAGATCTAAACTTGTTATTGGCCACACTATACTGGATCAGCACCTCTGAACAGTTGGAGGATCAGATTTCAAGGAATTGCCTTCCCTGGCCACATCCTCGACACAACCGATCTATATACAGTACAAACTTAAAACATTGCTTCAAACAATCCTGTTTTTCTTTGTTTCTTAGGTGATGTATTTCAGCTCACTTTTTCCTTACGTGGTCCTGTTCTGTTTCCTGGTCCGAGGTTTGATGCTCAAAGGATCCGTGGATGGCATCGCCCACATGTTCACACCAAAAGTAACTCTATTCATTGTCTGCCTAATTTTCAACCCATACCTTAAACCAATACTGATGTTCACCCTGCTTTGTAGCTGGAGAAGATGCTGGAGCCTCAGGTGTGGAGAGAAGCAGCCACTCAGGTCTTCTTTGCCCTGGGTCTGGGGTTTGGAGGAGTCATAGCCTTCTCCAGTTACAACAAGATCGACAATAACTGCCATTTTGACGCAGTGCTGGTCTCCTTCATTAACTTTTTCACCTCCATCCTGGCCACCCTGGTTGTGTTCGCAGTGCTGGGCTTCAAGGCAAATATCATGAACGAGAAATGTGTGGCAGAGTAAGTTTTCATCATTATTTTGTCTATTATTATTATTATTAGTTTATTTGATATGGACATAACAACTGCATTAGACAAACCAGATACACATTTCACAAAACACAATACAATACAGTACACATTACAATATTTAAAAAGGTAAACAATAAACAATTACACATCATCAGTATACATTTCATACAGTGTTACCATGTGAGCAGTTTTGACTTGACTTCAGCCATTGTTTCAGACCTCTGTAAAAACTGTTGATGTCAGTCTGCAGTTTCAAATCAGTGGGCAGAGAGTTCCACTGGATCCATTAAAAGAGAAACTGGACTGTCCAAAGGTTTTTGGTTCACATGCTGCCTAAATAAATAAATTCATAAAGAGATAATAATGCACACTGAGGACAGAAAAAAAAACATATTGTCTGCTAATGGCTCGCTTTGTAGAGCGTGCTATTTACAGCTTAGGAATCAAGGAATGAAGCTCAGCATGAAGCTACATTTGTTGGTTTAGCATGCAGTTATAACATTTAAATAACTACACTTAACTATGCTGTGGTCAGTAGTTAGGCTACCACGTAACTGATTAGCCTCTGTTGTGCCTTTTAATCTGTTAATATTTGCTTGGGGAAAAGAAGGGGATTTTTACTTCTAGAGCTTGTGTGGGTTTTGAGGTGGACAGGGCTGTTGAGCCTCAATGAGGCAGCAAGAGAAGAAACTGATCCAGATTTGAGTGGCGGTTTTGTTGATTAGTCAGCCAAACACAAACTACAAGTGTCAGAGGACAGCAACAGAAATTTCTACCCACATCAAGAACATTATGGGAGCAGATGGTGGAGCAGGTCATCTTATGATCAGAAGGTGCAGACTGTCATTGTGTCCTTGGGCAAGACACTTCACCCATCTTGCCTCCTGTGTACGTGTACATTGGTGCATGAATGCGAGTGGTTCCTTGCTGTAAAACGCATTGAGTGCCTAATGTTGGTGGAAAAGCGCTATATAACTTATATATTGAAAATAGTTTGTAATTGAGGGGGATTCTCTTAATTTGCAAAGAATATTCATGCCTTTGACAGACTGGATTGTATGAGGAGTATTTGTAATAGAAACAAAATTGTGTGAAATTCAAAAACAAAAACATTTTATTAATAAGGTTTATTTTATATAGTGTTTAATGTATTTAAATGAATAAACCATACTCTGCTTGTGGCTGCAGGAATGCGGAAAAGATCCTGGGACTCGTCAACTCAAACGTACTGAGTCATGACCTAATCCCTCCGCATGTGAACTTCTCACACCTGTCCAGCGCAGACTACATGGACATCTACAGCGTGGTCAAAACTGTGAAGGAGGACGGCTTTGGGGCACTCGGACTCGAGCCGTGTGTCCTGGAAGACGAGCTCAACAAGGTCCCACCACTGTTATTTGTATAATGCTTATGGGTTGTTATTATTATGGCATTTCCCAATTACTTCAGTGGTTGTATGACTTTGCTTAGAGAAGAAAAAATCTAGAATCCTACCTTCCCTACTTTAATATAATTTTTTTTTAAAGTTATTAATATTATTGATACATAAAACAAAGCTTACATACAGCACATACACAAAGGAAAGATACACAAGGGTAAGGTATTAGACTGATACACATTTGATTCTTAGGATCATTCTTGGGTTGTGCATGGCGTGGATGTGTGGTGAGTAGGTGTGAGATATAGATGAGAGAGAAAACAAAAGAAGATAAGTGAAAGCAATAGTAAATCGTGAGAAACAAATCATAAGACATGTAAAATGATCATAGTAACAAATGATAGTAAAGAAACAATAATAATAGAGGTAACGGTAAACTGAATGGGGTAGTGAACATGAGAAAGAATAAACCAAGATTCAAATTAACAGGCATTAGGATTAGGAAGAAGAAATAAACAAGAAACAACAATAACAAAACCAAAAAATAAATACAAAAATAAAAAACATAAGAAAACATAATATAGTCATAATAATAACATAGTCGTAATAGTATCATTCGCTTATAATATACTGTAGATCTAATATATATGGATGCAGATGCCAGATCCCTTTTTTTCCCCCTCTCTTTCTGTCTATTTGTTTGTTGTTTGTTATTATTCTTATTGACTGGCCTCCTTTCGTCCTCCTCTTATTAGCAAAAATTATGATTTAGCTAATGATACTACACGAACCTGACATGATTTACCAACATGGAGTATTGTAATAGAAGAAATAGTAGTAATAGTAATAATAATTGTAGTAAGTGTAATAATAATAATAATAATAATAATAATAATAACGCATTATCGTAATTAAATAATGACATGAATAAATGCAAACAAGGTTATACAGATAACTCAAGATGGACGACAGGAAAATTATAAACAAACAAGATATATTGTCAATTAAATAGAGGGATTTGAAGAAAAGGAAGAGATAAAATAAAATAAAATAAATAAATAAATGGAATGAATAATGTATATACATGGTATATATATATATACATGGTATACACAAAGGTTATTACAATTTACAATTTAGAAGTGTAGTGTAGTCATGTATTAATCGGTGACCAGAGGCAGAGGGGTTCTGTAGTGGGATGGTTTTAATAATTGATACTGATGTATGTTCACTTAGCATGTTTTTCCACATTGCAATGTTTATTTTTAACCTGGATTTCCAGTTCATGAGGATAGTTTAATTGGCGATCGTTAGCGCTACCAGAAGGATGTTTTTGTTTGGTTGTGTGGTACTTAGCTGAGTAAGATCACCAAGTAAGCAGAAGGAAGGGGGACATTGGGATATGGCAGTCTAGAAGTGAAGAAAGGGAAGCTATGACTGTATTCCAGAATTGTGAAATGGTGGGCAATACCAAAGGGCATGGATATAGGTGTCTGGTGTATTCGGGGTCTCTGATGAAAAAAAACATTCTGAACATTCTGTGGCCTGTGTAGTGCGTTCTATGTCAAATTTTGTATTGGATTAGCAGTAAGTTTGTGCTTTTTGTTGAGTAGATGTATTAATATGCATTTTAATTTCATTAGATAATCAACATACAGTATAAGCTACACATTCTGTATACTTTAAATATGTTTTAGTACCTTTGTCAATACATTTTGGATGCACGTCTAAAACATTGTCATAAGGAGACTAAAAATGCCTAAAAATGTGAAATAAAGACTGTATTTCTTACCCTTTTGCTTGTACGGGCCGCTACAGGCTGTACAGGGGACGGGTTTGGCATTCATTGCCTTCACTGAAGCCATGACGCACTTCCCGGCCTCTCCACTCTGGTCCGTCATGTTCTTCTTCATGCTCATAAACCTGGGACTGGGCAGTATGATTGGTACCATGACTGGCATAACCACACCTGTCCTGGACGCATACAAGGTGCAGAAGGAGCTCCTCACAGGTAAGGAAAAAATGTATGCAATGTAAAAAGTCTCATATAGACAAATTTGAATTTCATTTAAAATACAAGCACAGGAAATGAAAACAACCTCGAAACCAGTGATATCTTTTACAACAAATATAAATTCTTAAAGGGGGGTATTATGCTTTTTTCAATCACATAGCACCAGTCTATAGCATACTACAATGATGACGTAACCTTCTGTTGGTCTGTATATGCAGTAAATTAAAATAACTGCCTTGAATAAAATTGCTCTCTCAAAATGGCTGTACTGAACGTCTTGAAATAGGCCTCTGTCTCTTTAAGAAGCTTTCCGACACGCCCCCTTCAGCACACTGCTGTGGCATTTAAACAACAACACTGTGCGGGGAGGGGGCTCTGCTGAGTTGAGGAGCAGTGGTTGGTGGCTTGGCTGGTGACAAAAAGTCCAGAGGCGTCTCCAGGAGGTGGGGGCGTTCCTAGGAGGACTGAGGCATGCTACACCTAAAATGGCTGCCGTCTAAGTTTTTACTGATTACTCAAAAATATGTGAATGAGCCAAGGCAACACTCCAGGCATGTGTTTAATGAGGGAATGACATAATAACATGATATAAAGCTTGAAAAAGTCGATTTTACATAATACCCCCCCTTTAACTTTTTAGTTTTGAGACATTTGTTTAGTAAAAGAGTCTAAATTGCATAACTTAAGAGAACCTTTAGAAAATGTGTTGGGTTTGATTGACAAAGAAAGCACACTACAATAATTTCTCTGTTTATATTTCATTTCTTTCCTCAGTTGGCTGCTGCATTGTGGCTTTCCTCTGTGGCCTACTCTTTGTCCAGCGCTCGGGTAATTATTTTGTGGCAATGTTTGATGATTACTCCGCTGGCCTGCCGCTCACTGTTGTGGTCATCCTGGAAAACCTCTCAGTGGCGTGGATCTACGGTACTAAAAGGTATCATTATTTTCACAGCTGATATGTTTTGTAGCCATTTAATTTTTGCAACATTAGTAGTAACGTGGTAGCTTCTTAGCATTGTGTGCTGTACTCGACTAACTGGTGAGTGAGTGAACATTACTGATCCATCATATTGTAATTTGGTGATAACATTTTAGTTGAATAGCCAACATGTTGCTCACTTCACACTGACAATCTAGGTTTCCACGTTATTGTAACACTAATATGTCCACTCTAGGTTCATGCAGGACCTCGAGGACATGTTGGGATTTCGTCCGTATAAGATCTATTTTTACCTGTGGAAGTACGTGTCTCCTTTCTGCCTCATCGTGCTGATCTCAGCCTCGATCATTGAAATGGCCATCAATCCTCCGGGATACAACGCCTGGGTTCAGGAGCTGGTCAGTTTTAAAAGTAGTAAATTGCAGATTGCTAGAAAAGTGAGCATACTCTGCATAGACTTTGTTTTCTATTGATTTTTGTCTATCTTTAATATTTATAAGTCAGTGAAAGGTAATCTTCAGAACTGATAAAGGCAATATAAAGTAGAAGTGTATCAATTGTTAAAAAAAAATTGTGATCTCACTCTAAAACCCTATAGTACGACCAGTGATGCCAGTAACTAATTACTAAGTAACAGATTACTGTAATCGGATTTTCAGTAACTAGTAATCTAACGCGTTACTATTTCCAAACAAGTAATCAGATTTAAGTACTTTTCCAATCACTGTGAGTTACTATTCTGTCATTTTCCTTTTGAAAAAATAAAATTTTGGGCATCTCGGCGAGTGACATAACATAATGTGACAAGTCACGTTTTCAGCGTAAAAACACTAACATTGGTCGGGGAGAGAGATGGAAATGCATCACTTTTCTGAGTCTGCGTCAGCTCTGTTGATGTTCCTATTGAAATGCACGTGTCGGTAAAAGGGTTTGTCATTAGTGTGTTGTGACGGTGGAGATGTTGTTGGCTGCAGCTGAATGTAACTAATAAAGTAACTTGTAATCTAACATAGTTACCTTTTAAAATCAAGTAATCAGTAAAGTAACTAAGTTACTTTTCAAAGGAGTAATCAGTAATATATTACTTTTTCAAGTAATCTGTGGCAACACTGAGTACGACACACTGATGCCCATGTACCGTATATAAAGTATTATAAGGTATTTTGCTGTCCACAGGCACAGGAGCGTTTCCAGAGCTACCCTCCCTGGGCACTGACTATGTGTTTCGCCCTCATCATTTTGGCCATGCTGCCTCTCCCCATCGTCTTCATTGCCCGACACTTTAACCTCATGTCAGACGGCTCCAACAAGCTCTCCGTGTCCTACCGCAGGAACATTGTGAAGGACATGTCCAACCTGGAGGAGCAGGACGAGGCGCGCTCCATCCTCAGAACCAAACCCGGATTTACTGCCCCCAAAATTTATCTAACCCCCGCTGGAAACAACAGTGTGGAGCCCAACTCTCTGTCTCCAAGCAGCTGCTACGGGACAGGCTACCAAAACGCTGCCATCAGCCCCTCCACACCCCCTCACCCCTTACACCAGAGTCTGACTCATGATGTCTCACTTCTACGCTGCAGCATTTACCTTTAGTCTACTGTGGAGGGCGCTGCAATGCAGCATTCTCAGTCTTGTTCATAGCTCACTGTCCTGGTACAGTAGGTGTAGATTGTAGAAAATCATCAGTAATACAGTTGATCTGTCTGGTGTCCTGTATCTGCGGAGCACACACAGCGGTGGCACAAATCCTTTAACAGTGAGCTTTAGTTTTGCTAACATTCATTTTGTACAATTGCAAGGAAAATGTGGACATACTTCTTCAGTTTTTGAAATTACAAAAAAGTTTAGGAAAATAAATACAAAGCAGAGTAAAATGAATGAAATTATGTAGGTTGATGGTTAATGGAAATTGTATGGTCAAATCTGAAAGTCTGGTTATTTGTCCTTTATTGAACCAGGAAAGTCCCACTGAGATTCTTTATTTGTTAACTAATTGGGGAGTACTGGACCCTTCTGTACATGCTTTTGGATGTAGGGGAAAACACCGCTCGTACATGGAAAAGATGCAAACGCAGAAAGGCCACACTCATTAAGCAAATTGTGGTCTCTGGAATAAGATTTTTTTTTTTTATAGTTTCACCCCACTTCCCATAAAGCTTTTTTTTTAATGTAGTTTTATGCAGTGATAGTTGTAGTTCAAACATCTGCACACAACCCACTTCCTCCACCAAGACAAGTAGATGTAATACTTAATTATGCATATAACACAACAATGAGTGAAAATGCACATTTAGTCTTAATGCCATTTTAATAAATTGCTTCCTGCAAAAAATTAAAAATAAAATAAAATAGCAAAGTACAAAACACAGGATGTAAACAGACGCAAAAAGTATAAAAACATGTAAAAAGCACAGATCACCAGAAATTAGTTGAGGCTTACAGTATTTTTGCACGTTAAGTAAAATCAAAGAACAAAAATCAAGGAACAAAGCACATTTATGTACAAGACAGTTATGTCCTGAAAATGGCCTTTGTTACCTCTTTTGGCACATTGATAGTTAACTCTCCAAGTCAAGGGTAGTAATAAATGATAATGTTCTATTTTTTATGCCAACATTTAATACACTGGAACATTATTGTAAAAATGTAAACTATCACTTGCATAATGTATAGACACTAAATAGGACTTAGATGAAGATACTGTGTGTGTGTCTATAGGCGTGTGAGGGGGGTTTAGTGCCCATCCTGTTGGGAGATGTATCCTTTAACTGAACCCTGTGTGAAATATGACCTGCTTATTCCAATGTGGAAGCCACAGAGTTTGTTTAATTCAATATTATTTCAAGGGCAAGTGAAAAACTACTGATGTGGGTTCTTAAAGGCACTATACCGGATTTTATTTCTAGAAATGGAATTAAATTAATGTAGTCCTCCCTTGGTATATTTTATGGTAAACTCAAACATTTGTATCAATTTCATAAACTTCCAGGCTATTTTTCTAGTATTTTTGAAAGTGACCCTGAAAAGTGACTGTAAGTTGTGAAATGTGCCTTTAAACGTGTCCCTGTGACGAATTCGGATGCTACAAATGTATTAGGAAAGTTACGAATGAGTTTGGACCACAAATAACATTATAATTTAGTGGCTTCCTTTATAATTGTTTGCAATCCAAAAATCAGGTATAGGGCCTTTAAGAACTGCTATGTTATTTTAGTGCGTCTTTAAGTATACTTACTGTCTTGATTTTTGTGTTGTTGCTTTCATTTTATTGTGATGTCATTGTCATTTCTTGTTTCCAGTAAAAAGAAAAAAGTAAAAATAATAATTTTAGTGAGTAAATCGCATATAAACACAATTATGAACTGTCAGCCAATCTGTCCTCATGGTCAAGACACTTCACCCAGTGCCACATTGTGTGGCTGCACGGTTTTAACAGGAAGAAAACTGAACATAAAACCTGACATCCTTTTTGCACAATGTTTGCAGGGTGACATGTTATGACAACAATAACAGCAACCAGTGGAAAAAGACTACATAAAAATGTGTGTTGTTGAGATTATCCAAATGTTTTATGTTGCAGCTTAAAACAGAAATCTCAATATATTATTTTCACATAATTGTAAAATATCCATATTTTTAAACGTCTTTATTTTTTTATTTCAATTATGAACAAAACTGATTTGCAAACATTTTATTAGTATGCGGTGTGATTGTCACTTGGGGTTTCTCCTGGCACACTTGTACTTGAAAAAGACAACTTGAAACTAAAAGGTTTGCACATAAAAAGTTCCATAATGAACCTTTAAACTGCATTTTTCAATGTGTAGAAAAATACACACTTCGTGAGGAAAATAAAAAAAGGTATACATGTCCATTGCTATCAGTTGCTCGAGTCGCATGTGTTGCTTGTGTTCACTTCAGGAGAAGCTACTGCACGATTCTGAGTAAACCTCTGGGTTTTTCTCCATGCGCAGCTCCTGAGCACACGGTTACAAATGAAAAATTGATTGCAGATTCTTTGTTTGTGCCTTGATGACAGTAGAATAGCTTTACTACCTAACTCCGACAACACAAACCTCGCCCATCTGTCAACTCATGTGACTTGACTCGAGTCAGACTCCAGTCCTATGGCTTCCAGTCGCTATGTTCGAAACTTGGACTTGAGACCAGTGACTTGCAATGACATTATATTTATTATTGATTTAACTGATTAAGGACAGCAGGATTCAGTCAAACCAGTGCATTTAGGTAACTGGCTTGTTGCATGGTGTGGTTATGCAAGTTTCTGTGAGCATGAGTACTTCCTGTACTTCGCTCAGACCCTCTCGAATAAGATTTTTTTCTAAAGACTCTGGTGGAGAGCGAGTTCCTGGTAGAACTATGTCTCTACCAATCTTACAAGTGAAACTCGAAAAATGTATTTCTGTATTACAACTTAAAATGTGAAACTAATATATGATACTCATTGCATAAAAAGTGACATGCCAAGCCTTTGTTATAATTTTGATGATTTTTGCTCACAGCTTGTAAAAATGCCAAATTCAAAATCTCACAAAATTAGAATATTGTGAAAAGGGACTACTGTATATTGTTGGCTCAAAGTGTCACCCTTTCACCCGCTAATGAATCCAAAACACCTGCAAAGGGTCCCTGAGGCTTTAAATGGTCTCTCAGTGGTTCAGTAGAATTCTAGCCTGGCTAACGCCAGACTAAAATCACAAGTGATATTTAGTCTGGGGACCAATTCATTTTCTTGTAGGAGAGGTGTGGTTCACGATTGTCCATAGCCGTTTATTGGGCACTATGAATGTCTATCATATGCATCTGCACGTAGCCATAGCCAATCGTATCATCGTATCAGATGCCATATGACGTACCTGCTGTAAACTTTTGAGCTAAACTATTTAGAAGCTTGATCAAAAGATGGCATCGCGTCATGTTGGATCCGTAAATATATTTTTATTCCTAAACAAACTACAAGCTTCCGTATGTCAAATAGCGCGTCATCGTCTTGTCGTCCCTCCTCGTTCTGTGATTGGTCCCCAAATCCATGCAAAGATTTCGGCCATGGTCCCCAGACTGTTGTGAAGTTCGAAAAGATTCGAGCGCACACAGCAGTCTGGCGTTAGCCAGGCTAGTAGAATTCACCATCATGGGGAAAACTGCTGACCTGACAGTTGTGCAAAAAAACATAATTGAGACCCTGAATAAGGAGGGAAAGCCTCAAAAGGTAATAGCAAAAGAAGTTGGATGTTCTCAAAGTGCTGTATCAAAGCACATTAATATAAAGTTAAGTGGAAGCGAAAAGTGTGGAAGAAAAAGGTGCACAAGCCGCAGGAATGACCACAGTCTGGAGCGGATTGTCAGGAAAAGTCCATCCATCCCTCCATCCGCCATCCGGGGCCGGGTCGCGGAGGCAGCAGTCTAAGCAGAGATGCCCAGACTTCCCGATCCACACACACCACCTCCAGCTGTTCTGGAGGGACCCCGAGGCGACACCAAGCCAGCTCGGAGACATTGATTTGATTTATTGGTTTATTTGATAGGGACAGTGCAAGTTAATGAACAAGCCACACCGTATTGTAGCCTTGGGCTAATTTCTATCCGTCGTCCCCCATGCGCACTCTCAAACACACTCTCATTCATCCTGGCCTATTGTACATGTTTTTAGTGGTAGGGGAAACCGGAGTACCCGGAGGAAACCTACGCAGACACGGGGAGAACATGCAAACGCCACACAGAAAGCCCGTCCCTGGTGGGAATCGAACCCGGGACATAGTCCCTCCAGCGTGTCCTGGGCCTTCCACGAGGCCTCCCCCAATAGGACATGCCTGGAGCACCTCCCGAGGGAGGCGACCAGAAGGCATCCAGAACAGATGCCCTAGCCACCTCAGCTGGCTCCTTTCGACGTGAAGGAGCAGCGACTCTACTCCAAGCTCCTCCCGGGTAACTGAGCTCCTCACCCGATCTCGAAGGGTGCGCCCAGCCACCCTGCGAAAGGAAGCTCATTTCAGCCGCTTGTATCTGCGACCTTGTCCTTTCAGTCATTACCCAGATCTTATGACCATAGGTGAGGGTGGGAACGTAGATCGATCGGTAAATCGAGAGCTTTGCCCCCTGACTCAGCTCCCTCTTCACCACAACAGTCCGATACAGCGACCGCATCACTGCTGACGCTGCACCGATTCGTCTATCGATCTCACGCTCCATCCGTCCCTCACTCGTGAACAAGACCCCGAGATACTTGAACTCCTCCACTCCCTCTTCAGGTCTCCACCGACCTGAAGAGGGGAAGCCACCTCGTCAGGAAAAGGCCATTCAAAAGTGTGGGGGACGTTCACAATGTCTATGTCAATTTTATTTATAAAGCACATTTAAAAACAACCTCAGTCGATTAAAGTGCTATACAGGTACAGTAACATGTACAATATAAACAAAATAACAATATAAACACAGGTAATATGAAAGGCACAAACTATGTCTGGTCTACGAAGAACCGAAGGCCAAAGCAAAAAGGTGAGTTTTTACTTTGGTTTTGAACTCCTCCACAAGGAGTGGACTGAGGCTGGAGTCAGTGCAATAACAACCCCCACACACAGACACATCCTGGACATGGGCTTCAAATGTCATATTCCTCTCTTTAAGCCGCCCCTGAACTCCAAACAACGTCAGAAGCGTCTTACGTGGGCTAAGGAAAGAAAGAATTGGTTTGTTGCTCAGTGGTCCAAAGTTCTCTTTTCTGATGAGAGCAAATTTTGCATCTCATTTGGAAACCAAGGTGCCAAAGTCTGGAGGACGAAAGGAGAAGCACACAATCCAAGATGCTTGAAGGCCAGTGTGAAGTTTCCACAGTCTGTGATGTATGGGGAGCCATGTCTTCTGCTGGTGCTGGTCCACTCTGCTTTATTAAGTCCAGAGTCAGCGTAACCATCTACCAGGAGATTTTAGAGACTTCATGCTTCCTTCGACAGACAAGCTTTATTTAAATGACCATCGGATTACTGTGCTTGATTGGCCAGCAAATTCGTCTGACCTGAACCCCATGGGGAATCTATGGGGCATTGTCAAAAAAAAAAAAAAGATGAGCCATGTGAGACTGAACAAGGCAGACGAGCTGAAGGAGCTATTGAAGCATCCTGGTCTTCCATAACACCTCAGCGGTGCCACAGGCTGATAGCATCCATGCCACGCCGCATTAAGGCAGTAATTCAAGCAAAAGGGGCCCAAACTAAGTACTAAGTACATATGCATGATTTGTTTTCAGAGGACCGACATTTCTCTGTTTAACATATTTTTTATTGATTTCATGTAATATTCCAATCTGAGATTTTGAATTTGGGGTTTTTACAAGCTGTAAGCCATAATGATCAAAATTAGAACAAAAAAGGCTCGACATCTCATTTTACATGCAATGAGTCAATATAGATTCGTTTCACATTTTAAGTTGAATTACAGAAATAAATGAACTTTTTCCCGACATGTTTTGGACTGCTGGCCTCAACACTCGTTTGCGTAGTCATTACACTAATACACTTATTCACTTTAGTGTACTTTGATTTCATTGGTATAGGTTGCAACCTTCGTTTATTGGTTTTGTTTGCTCTTGTAAGTTTGTTTGAAGTTATCTTTTACACACCTTTTATTAAATTAGTTGGTTTGTGTTTTGTCACCATAGAGCAGGCTTATAACAATTATCCATTTATATTTTGAAATGTATCCTTCTAAGCCAAGATCAGCAGAAAATATTGTTTTAATGCTCAACTGCTTCAAATTTTATGTCTCTGCCTCAGCGACCTGATCAAAGGGAAGCTGCGCTGTCCCCGTGTTTTCCCCATTTGAGAAGGCAGTACGGTCCATCTCTGTAAGACGCAGGAGAACAGTATTTGATCATTTAGTGCGCATTCACATTGACAATACACACAAACCACCCACACCCAACGCTTTGGACGTATTTGGTCTGAGCATACTGTAGCTTTATACCTAGAAATTTGTAATTTGGGGTATTTTTTATTATGATCCACTGAGTGTGAGGATACATAGACAACAATAAGGAAGTGGTTTAAGAACAAAAACTTTGCTCATGTTTATTCATAATTATGCCGCCCCAAAACTAGCTTGAAGGTTTAAAGCAAAACCCCAAAGGAATATTTTTGGCTCAGCTCCTGCTCCATGGAGCAGGAGCTGAGCCACATATGTCAGATTAAAAATAATATGAAATTCGTGTTTAATCCGTTTTCTTATTGCCCGAGTAACTGTGAAATAGTTTTTAAAGTACAATAAACGGTGTTTGTAAAGCAAAATATGCGAAACTTGAACCTTCAGTGGATACACTTCCGCAGTTGTTAGTCACGTGCACGTGACGTACCTTTAGGGCTTTAGGACTTGGCCATTGGACTTGGCGCGTTACTTATTGAACAGCTTTGCTGATTTTGCTCTCGTTTGCCGCCCGCCAAAAACCAAAAGATTTTGTTGTCAAATTAATTTAGCCTCTTTTTTCCCCCACAATGGTGAATTACTGTGCATGTGGGGGCTGTTCTAACAGTAGTACGTCTGGTCAAAGAATGCATTTTTTTCCTCCCAAGAAAAAAAGTGCCGCTACTTTCCGTGCCTGGGTGCGCTTTGTTCAGGCGAAGAGGAAAGATTTTACTTCGGCGTCTGTGACCAGAAATACAATGATTTGTGGGGCACACTTCAAACAGGAGGATTATGTGAGCAGTGATCGGATGGCAATGGAGATGGGCTTCAAAACCTCCAGCCAAGTGAAGCTGGTTGATGGCGCAGTTCGCTCTCTTCATGCAGCCTGTCTGTCTGCTAACGGCGCTAATGTTGCTAGTCCTGCTAATCGGAGAAGTACATCTGCAGCTGATAAGCGTTGGCTCTCTACAGTAAGTACTGCTTTTACCTCTTGGCTCGATAAGTGATCAGTACAGTCACCATATCTTATGCTTTCTTCATTTTTATAGTGTTGTCGTAGTTGCTATAGGCCTATTAGCGGCTAGTAAGTGCGTTTTGATTAGCAAATTGTTTAGTCATGGTCGTCTTGTGAATATGAATCGGGTTTATGTCTTAAATTAAGTCTCTGTTTTTAAAACCCGCTACTCTAAAGAGTCATATTTATAATGCGCGAGCTTTATTTTTTGGCAAGACACCCTTTTGTGCGCAACAACCAGCTGTTTACAGAGCGACCAGCAGTGTTAGCCACGGTTATCTTTGTGTTATCACTATTTTAATTGGATCCTTTTTTTTGCTCTCTCAACTTTGCAAGGACACACTTGAGAGGTCGACTGACCAGTGCGCAATGGCATGATGGCACAACCGTTGAATTAGACATTCATGGTTACATGCATCTCGCAGCGCGCTAGCTCCCATAAGCTATTACAACATTGGTTGCTTGGTTCGTGTGTCTTCTACCCGTTCACACGATATTATCTCAGGTTCTGTGAGCAGGCAATACTATATCAGTTAACATGCTGCATTGAATTTCAAAGTACTCAGTTTTATATGCTGGGTGATGAAAAATGTGCTTTTGATGATACATGCTTTTTTGGTGGAAAACATGCGTGTTAGTTATTTTGAGGCAGCTATAAGAACCATAGCTCATATTACGTGGAGAATGAGCGAGTTACTTGGTCTACAATATTTATGTAGCACTCCGTGGCGTTTTGGTTGGTTGTAAAAAAGTGATCGGTCTACCTTGCCTTTGGTATTGTCACAGTTGCCAGCCAAAATGTGCATCCAGTATATAGTCAATGAGCCTATAGCTTGCTGGTCTGTCATCTTATAATGCAAATGTTTAGTAAAAAGTGTCACACAGCAAGAAAAAAATAGCCATTTAAATTTTGCTTAGGTTCACAAAAGTCCTTGTGTTTCAGATTCTGAGAGACAATAATCCGGCAGTAAGTGAAGCTGCATCTGGACCACACACTGCTCCTGACCAGGACCAAGAGGCCCATACTTCTTTTGATCCTCTGCCGCACACTGTAGATCGGATCTTGCAGTGTAACATTACACCATCACACCAATCATCAGGTAATACTCACCAATCACTAATTGTTATATATGACCATAGATTCAAGGTTACTAAAGCAACGTGGCACTCTTTTTAAGTGATCTCGTCCACGGGATGTTCTGTGCCTTTCTCTTGCTCAAATAAATTCCTCTGGGGAATACACATATCATTATTCAATTTCTCTGTCTCTTTATTTTAGCTGTTCAGGTTCAACCAAAAATGACAAGTGTGGGTACTCAAACAGAAGACCACAACCCTCTAACATCAACACCGCTGAAGCGGATTTTGGATGACACCGATGACCAATCGTCAGACTTCAACCAACAGTGTGATAGTTCTTGGTGCATAGAGGATGATGAAGACATTGAAAGTGAGATGTCTGAAATGGAGGACTCTCAAGAAGCACAACAAGAGGATGACCGAGACTCCAAGTAAGATAAAATTTGGTTCAGGCTCAGACAGTCGAAAATTAATATACATAGACAATGATCTTTCTCTTGGTAGGTCTGCTGACAAATTTATTGTCTGCAAAGACCAGTTGATGTCCCTATTCACCACCTGCCCAGCTTGTTTTGAAGAAGCTCCAGGTGTAATACAGCGGCAAGAGGGGACGTTCATAAAAATAAAGCAGGCAAGAGGATATTTGTAGGTTGTAAAGGCATAATATATGAAAGCTTTCATTACACTAAAGAATACTTTCATTCTTGTAACTTTTAGAGCACAATGTCACTGCATTCAGATGTGTTTAGTAAAAATACCATTTATTTTTCTTAGTGTTGCTCACTATGTGGCTTTGAGCAAAAATGGCAGAACCAACCGAAGATGCACAGAAACATGCCAGCCTGCAATTTGCTGCTTAGTGGGGCCATTCATTTCTCCGGCTGTATGCCTACGCAGACACTTAGAATGTTACATTTATTTGGGCTCCAGTGTATCAGCGCAAGGACATACTTCAGACACCAGCAACTCTATACAGTCCCCTGTATTGTAGATGCCTGGAGGTCTGAACAAGCTAGTATCCTCGAGCAGCTCAAGGAGATAAATGGTGGACTTATTCTGTCTGGTGACTGCAGGTACATATAAAAAGTTTAAATATTTTTTAATTTTTGTTTATTTTTTACTGTAAAAAGTTAGACTTGCACAGCGTTTTTATTTTTTAACATGATTTTTTTTTTTTACAGATCTGACTCTCCAGGACACTGTGCAAAATATGGCACCTACACTGTTATTGAAGAGAGGCTGAACAAAGTGTTAGATCTTCAACTTGTGCAAGTAGGTTTATTTGAGAGGAAGCTCATTAACCTGATTTTAGTCAAAAGTTGGTGTATGGGATAATAATTGTGTGTGTTTCTTTAAAATGCTATCAAAGAGCTCAGAGGTTCCGAATAGCAATTGGTGCGAGCTTGAGGGACTGAAACGTAGCGTCACCTTTCTTACAGAGCAGAAACTGCACATCTCTACACTTATAACAGATCGAAATCGTCAGGTATGGATGACTAATGGATGAGGCATAAGCATAGATTTTATTATGTTTAATTATATTGTGTGTACATTTTGTGTCACTTGTAGGTTGCCAAATGGGTGCGTGAGAAGCTATGTCCACGTGGGACTAAGCACTTTTTTGACATTTGGCACGTTAGTAAAGGCAAGATTTCTATCACTGACTCATTCCTATCCTCATACATTCTCTGTCAATCAATGTTTTTGTATAGCCCAATATCACAACAGGAGTTACCTCACAGAGCTGCACTAACCATTAAGGCAATAAAATAAAACCGTAAATAAGACTGTGTAAAGTTCAAGCAAATGAAGTATCCAGTATTTCAATTCTTTATGATATAGTTTTGTATTTGTGTAACTACAGGTCTGAAGAAGGC
Organism: Neogobius melanostomus; assembly: GCA_007210695.1. Lineage (NCBI taxonomy): Eukaryota > Metazoa > Chordata > Actinopteri > Gobiiformes > Gobiidae > Neogobius > Neogobius melanostomus. The sequence goes on along the minus strand of VHKM01000073.1, from coordinate 763,009 downwards.
TTTGGATTCAGCCACAAAGGAGCGGCATTGCGAGGAACTGAATCTTTGGAAATCTGCCATCATAAATCATCTATACTGGACTGCCGCATCGACACCTGATGGCAATCCAGATGTAATGGAAGCTAAATGGGCAAGCCTCGTCAACCATGTACAGGACATTCACAGCCATGAGAGCTTGTGGTTTCCTGTCTGTGCTCATCCTAACCTGGAAGGAGAGGCCAGAAACAACAGTGGCTGGAACCAGGTGAGAAAGCATAGAAGGAATATTATAACAAAAATTAAGATTACTTGCCCCAATCTTATTAACATGTTATGAAAAACATAGGGGCAGAAGACTGCTCTGATGATTGTAAATAGAGCAAAGAATATTATTATTTGCAGTCATCTGGTGGTAAAGAGAGGAATGGCCAGAGTGTTGAAAGGCAGACTACGGAAAAGGCCAATAAGATGCACCTGGGAGGTATTGGGCAGTGGGTGGGGGTGCCATGATCTTGGGACAGGAAAGCACAATTGACAGTAAAAAAAGAAAAGTAAAGATTGTAAATGTTACAGTCTTGCTTTGGTTATTCGATGTAGTGAAGGACAGCAGATTGGACTATTTACGAAATGAATTGTATGGAGAATGCTCTTCATTTGAATATGTAAAGCTGAATTAAATTCTTCATTCCAGGATCCATGGCAGCAATTAAGCTGGAGAGTCTGGCCACGAGGAATACATTTTTGAAGGACATCCGGCAACTATCCCCACAACATCAAACATTTTCGCTGGAGGCCTTTCACTCGCTGATTCTCCACTTTGCTCCCAAACACACAGGATTCTCCTATCTTGGCATGCATAGCAGGTACATGTTGTGTTTTGTCTTTTTTACAAAATACTTTTTTTAGTGCAGACCACAGTGTTGTTTTTGTCAACAAAGACAATAATGATATCAATTCGTTCACGCCTTTGTGACGATAACATAATGCTCAAAACACAATGAGATGTTTATGAGTTTACGAGCATGAGAACGCATTGCTACACGTGACACAGAGCGACCCCCGTCAGCTCACGTGGACTCACACTCTGCAGGCTGCTGCACCTCTTCCCTTCTCTCCCTCTCTCCTTGTGCTCCTCTACTATCCATGTATGTCCTGCATGGAGCGCGTCTGACAGCAATGTCACAGGGACTTTATCGTTAGGACAGTTTTAAATACTGTAGCGTGTACACGCAGAAAGCATGTTGATGAACAAATGTGCAGACAGAATATTGCTTTATTCATACTTTTTGTATAACACTGCATTTTGCTCTGCTACTCTCCTTTTTAGGCTTCTTTTGGCTGCCCTTCACTTCAATCATAACAGCAGTCGGAAGTTACATCGGACCATTGCTGGTGAGGTCAGTTTCGCTGTAAGGTACCCAGATTCCGCAAAGGCGATTGGGTAATCCGTCCGATCAAGGAGAGTCCCTCATACGGTTTGTGCCTTTTACTTAATAGAATAGTATTCATAAGGTTTTAAAGGTATAATATCAACATTTTCCTTCTAATACCTGTAGACTATGCTGTAGCTCTCATGGTGTCCCTCCAACAAACCTACAGTAGGTCTCCATCTGGGTTGAAGGGGAAGAGCGCAGCCCTCGCGTCATGTGCACCTCAACCTCTCACGGCATCCTTCCAAAAGGTTTCCAAGGATGAGGCGGTTCATCAGTACCTTGCACGGCATTCCAGGTTTAATGCCAGGTGACGAGAGCGACACAGGGTCGCGTTGGGTTTAGGGCAGGGACCTGTCTGCTCTGGCGGCCGCTCCTCTCTCTGACTCTGTGCTCTATTATTAATTATTATATAATTATTTTGGATGTTACTTTCTTTGTATCTTTGTAAATAAATAATACATGACACATTCATTATCATTCATTATTTAATATTTATTGATTGTCCTCCAAATTTGGCCACTGAAAGCCCTTGTACTCCCCTCCCTCTGGAAAATACTCTCTTATGATTGAGACCACACAGGACGGAATAGGCTTCCTAATGTGTCTGCCCAGAATGCCATATGCCCAGCGGACAACCTGGCGATAAGCGGTGTAACGGAATTGCCTGGAGACAGATATTTTACCATTATCAATTCAGTTTTAAAAGAATATACAGTACGATGCAACAAAGCTTACTCGTGTCTTATGGCTCTAAGAGGACCAAACTCCTGCCTGAAGGTAAGGTATGCTATCTGAAGCACATATGGGTTTAGGCAGCATCCCTCAAAACCAGGATGCAAGGTTAAGCAGGGAATGGTTGTTGGTGGATTGATGCCCTCCACCAGGGCCCAGAAGGCACCAACCTCCCTGCAACACATGCTCTCCTCAGCACTGGCCATTGGCTGGCATCTTCCACACAAACACCTGTCACAAATGGCAATAGTGAGGGGCAGTGTGTACTTTAACAACTTCATGCGTAATTGTGTCACCAAGTCATGCGCCAACTACACACTTGGAACTAAGAGTGGGCTAATCTTGTGTGAAAGCGTAAAGACAATCAAATCAAATGACCACCCAAACCAGTCAACAATTGATCTTAACAGTCATCAACTCATGGCTCAACTATTACTGTGCATAAAACAAAAGCCATTGCCAATGAAATTTAGACCAGTACAAAACTGAGTAAACGACATGGCCTATCTTATTTAAACTTAAACAAGCGTATTAATTTGAGGAAAGTAAAATAATTCAGTAAAATGAACGCCAATCTTACAAATTGTTGAGTAAACGGACTTAGAATCATACTGTCATAAGATAAATGTACTTATTGCCACTTACTTCCTATCCTTTTATGATGCTATGACAATAAATAACTACATGTAGAATAATTCATAACGGATTTATAATTTAAGTAAAAATAGTTGCATAATATAGTTACCAAATTTGTATTTAGCTTAGCTTACCAAGACACCTGCCCTGTTCTCCATTCATTCTCCTCACTCCAACGCTCAATTTCTCTCCTGTGCCCATCATTTCTTATTCTTGGTCTTTCTCTATCTCTTTCTCTTTCATTATTGTTTACTGGCTCAAAATTATATGGTTGGGGTCCATCAAAATTATTTTCGGGGACCATAAATTCTGCTGTATCGTGATCGTGATCCATCATGTCCAGTAGGCTATGATAAAGTACAGTGAACAGCGCGTCCCCTAGAGTTACGTCACCACCTTGTGGTGCGTTTAAGAATGCAGAAGTAGATTTTTCTCACAAAACGTCTCGTATCTTCCTAATTAGCGCCGATAAAATTATTTTTTACCTGGAATCACAATTACAGTACCGTTCTCTATGCTTACTGAAAAGAGTGGTCTAATCTGACATAAGAATCATTGTATTTGGTGTGAGGCATTTGTGCTGGTGGCTAATACAAAAATATGTATTATTTATGCAAAATGTCATTAATGTTAAAATATAATGCTATTGAGCTAAATTGACAAAGATGACGGAGAAAAAAACAAAACAAAAAATACAGTACTGTATTATAGAAACATTGAGAACAAAATATCAATGGCTCACTCTGCCATTTTTTACTAATTCTGTCACCATAGCTAGTTTCAGCTTAAACAGCTTTTTGCTCAGAGTCCAAATTCGAAGTTTTGAAATCTAAAATTACACCAATAAATATTCTTGTTTCTCAATTTTGTTTTAGATCAAATACATTTTACATATGATCCCTTTAAATGAACATGTTTGTTAAGTATTTAAACTATCCTGAGAAAGCTTAATTAATGTAAACTTACATTAGTAACACACCTGCTGTCTCGTCCAAAGTCTTTTCTTTGGGACGTTCTTTGACCAGCTGGTCCTGTATGGACTTTACAGACGGCACTGGATTTGACTAGTCAGGTCACAAATCCTGATGCGGCAGTTATTCCCGATCCAGAATCCTGGATACAGCGGTTCAGTAAAGTCATCCTCTATCATGTACAGAAACCTCATGGTGTTAGACACTTCATAGAAGGACACTGTCCCTGCTCTGAACTTCAGAAAGACCCCGATCCGGCTGTGCTCCGGGACAGAGGTGAGCTGTACGCTGTTCCCTCTGTGACTCACAGAGTAGTGTGCAGAGGTGCAGTCCAGGCTCCAGGAGTTGGCATTATCTCCAAATGCAGACGGTTTAATGCGGGACTTTCGATCGATGCCCTTATAGGCCAGAGCAATCTCCACTTGGCTACCAGTAACTTCAATTTCATAGTAACAGTTATCCTGCAGCCCCTCTTTGCACAACAGCTGCCGTCTGTAAAGGAAGCGCTCAGGGTGATTCACTGAGGAGCTCCGGACACTTTGAGGAGCCACCGTCACCTCTTTGAGATCAGGGGACAGGAGCAGGTCCTTGTGAGCTGTGTTGTGGTCCATCGTAAGCTCACGTGCATCTGAGAAGACACCAGAGGTTACCAAGCCCACTATTCCTTACAAGACTTACTTTGCAAACTTACAGAGTAGAAAGTCCTCCCTGGTTTGAGGGTCTGCAGGTTGGATCCAGCGCAGGCAACCTCATAAACATCTACACGCACAAAAAAAACAACCTCAGACTATAACCATAAAAGTAAGAATATAACTAATAAAGTTATTATTGCTGATCTGTACATTTAGAGAGAGAGCGCCTATGCAAGCTATTGTCTTATTGACCCTGGACAAGATTCAGATCTGAACAAACACTGAGAGGTACAAACCAAACGAGTCATCGTCCGGTGGCTGCACGTGATGATCCTCTGTCATTTCATCAGAGTCCACATAATCTAAGAGCAGGAACATCAAATGGGTTACGTTATAAAAAAAGAAATGGGAGAAAAGTTTAAGTAGAACAAATAAAAAGTAAAAGTACAAACCATCCGAGTAATTTTGCTGAACTTTGTCACTCTCTTTTACCAATTTCTGAGGATCTAACACAGTTTCTATACAGAAATGGTGAAATTATATATTTTAGACAACTTCTACTGAAAAGTATCAAGTGAAAATACATGGCTTACAGACTCCACACCATTCTGTGTTACTGAACAAAGCCACTGTTGCAGAACTCTTGCATCTGATTCCCAAGAGCTTTCACATCATCCTGCAGAGTCTTAAATGGCAGGAGTAAAGCATCTGTGAAGTCAGAGAGGTCTTCCTGACAGCGCTGACGCACAGAGGGCCATTCCTGTGAAAACAATGACTGCAGGCGTTTGTCAAAGTAGTAATACTAATTTATTCTTCAGTCATTCTGGACATTAGAATACATGTCATATTTTCAGTAATCTGGGACATTATACAATTATAATACATGTATTTTAAGTGCTTAATGATGCCTGATCGAATGGGTTTAAGCTGAAATGGTGATTTATTATGCCTAACTCCATATGTACAGAGATCACATAGGAACAGTTCATAAACGTACCAGGAGGAAGTGCATATCACTGTCAGTGTGAGTCAGGCGGTCGAGCTCTGAGCACCTTCTCTTCACTTCCTCAGTCCTTTGCTTCTCCACCGCGCTCACTGCCGACATATGCTTGGCGCGGATAAGCTTTCGCAGAGACATGTGTTGGGTCTGCAGCAAGTCAATGACCTTTGTCAGAACAGCCTCACAGAAATCCTCAGTCTCCGAGGCCTTTTCCTGGAGGAGTTCAGAATGAGATCAGCTAAAAGCCGCGTCAAGACAGAATTGCTCTCAATGCCAGAGGAACTCACATGGATTTGCTCCAACATCTGTGCCTTTTGTCTTCCTGAAGACTACCCTGGCATTTCTTCTTTAACTCCCTCACCTCATCCTTGAAAAAGGATTTATTATTGTGGCAGCACAAATAATAAAGCAATTTTTAGCACTTATTTATCAAGAATATTTCACATCACACAGTATGCACTAGATAGAAAATAAAAGCACCATTAGCTGCATTGGTGAACTCTAGCTCACATACTATTTGCATAGGTGCAGCCTCTCCAAACAAATATCAATGAAACACCAACAATGCATTGGTTTGCTCATGTTGGAAACACACTTACGGCTGCATAAACTGTTTGGACCCAAAGAGTATAACCTTTCAAATAAATCAAACTTCCTCCAGGGCTATGAGCAGGGGTCCCACTGTGTACATCATTTACAGCACTCAGTTTCTTTGTTTTGAAGTTGTGTCATGCCCCGTGGGCTTTCACATTCCTTGCATTATGGGTTCCCTTTTAAAAGAACTGTGATCCAATTGCATGTTGTACTTAAAAACTCCTCATCCCCTCTTTCCAAATACCATTTTTCTAAGTAAAATGTGAGCCTTAGGTTTTGCAGACCTGTTTCCTCTTGCGCTCCTCTCTCACCAGCCCGATGGTATGTCCTGTGTGCTCACTGGTCGCACAGGAAGCACAAATGACCTGCTCGTCAGTGCAGCAGTAAGCATCCAGAGGACTGTTGTGTCTAGAGCAGAGGTTGGACTTTATTCGTCCAAAGGAATTGCGCCGCTGCCTGTGTGTCCTGTCCATGTCTTTCATTCAAAGTGGGTCCTGTCACCAGCAGAAGTTCAAAATATAAAGGCGGGTTTGTTAGTTAGGTTTCACTTCTTCTATAACATCAGAGGAAGGGGTGTGGCTTGGAAGAACAAAAGAGGGAGTCTTCATACCACGTGACAGTCAAGCTCCAAGGCAATAGCAACCACTGCATGACTCAAGTCCTGACAAGGCCAACTGCTGTCTAGGAAAATAACCATCTCACACTCACATACCCACAGAACAGACATGTCAAAATTTGTTAGACTCACAGTATGTGCTTTTTGAAGGTTACTCCCAGCTGTCTTCACTCCGGTCCTGACGACTTCCGTCAAAACAATCAGGACAAAGGCCAACACCTGCCTCAGCTCTAATACAGACTACAATGATTAACGTAGCATAGCAAAGTGCAAGTACAAACACGATTCCAATATTGCATTTTTATTACAGTGTTTAAGGTAAAAACAAAGACAACCCCATGATAAATAAGTTGTGCAACTTGCAGATTAAATGTATGTTTTTGCAATACAGGAAATAAGCATAAATAGCAGAAACAATAGTGGAAATGTTCTCTTTCTCTTGATGGGAAGCCTCAAGTCTCTTATCAAAGTAGCTAAACTAAACTAAACATAAAAACATCAAGTTCATTAAAAGTTTAGTTCACGTCTATGTGTTGGTTGGTCAAGTTTTACTCCTATATGGTCCCAGAAAGAAGTATGTTGACAAAAACTCTACAACAGGGGTGCCCAGTTTTTTTTTTCCAGCTCACAGCTACTTTCAACGTCAGCGAGGATCAGAGATCTACCTATAGATAGTGATAATGTTAAATTGATTGTAATCCTGATTGAGGAAAAAAAAAACTCCCCCTCATACCCTTCAACATTTTTTTGGGATTGTAGGACAGCCCATAATTATCCCCAAAATAAATGACATTATTTGAGTCATTTTGGAGAGCGACAGGAGCTCTGCGGTTACGCTTGGGGGCGGGCCTTCAGACTTTGACAAAGTCAGGTCTTTAGCTCTTTTGGCTCATATGTAACAACAACAAACTACGTACAGTACTCTTTGTAGGACAGAAAAAGACTAAGAGGTTTTGAAGTGACAGGACTCTGATCTGGTGGGCTTTCATTGGCAATCTACTGGTAGCTCGAGACCGACTTGATGAACACCCCCTGTATATACATCCCTGATAAACCGTTACAGAAAAAGAGAAACAAATGTTATGTACAAGATACCGACCTTGGAGTTAATTCTTTTAGAAAACAATGATCTAAGATTCTGTAAAAAGTCTAAATAAAATAGCTGAATGTACCACAACAAACATCAAGGGCAGCATTTGAATCATTTGATTGTGGCAACGTTACTGACGCCAGAATTTGAACTCATTTTTTTTTTTTCTGGAAAAATACTAAAATAATTCTCACTGAAGCAGTTCTTCCCATGAAATGGGTTTAGAGAAAACCTCTCGCTCGAGCCAGAGGTCGTAGTTCATTTGAAAGTCCTCAGGTAGGTCCACGCGCTGTCCCAGGACACTCTGCAGACAGTTGTCCACAGGCAGAAAGTCCGGGTTACTGTGGCTCTTGTCATAGCGTCGACTGTTGAAGCGCTCAATGTTGGCCCTCAATGCACACTCTTCGGCCTGGAAGTCCCAAGGACGAGCATCCAGGTCTAAAACAAGGACAAATTAGTCAAAAGAGGAAAAGAGAAGTACTTCCTGGACCTCCATGGAGTATGATTATAAACCAGAAGGGAAAGGCATTAATAAATGGTGAAACCAAGGCACTCTCCGGTGAAGTTAAAATGCTTTTATTATTAAGGCATGTTGCCTTTATAATAAAGGCATTTTAACTTCACCAGAAAGTGCCTTGGTTTCTCCATTTTTAAAAGGACAAATTAGTGTTTGAAGTTTTAAATAACTCATTAAATAATGTCCTTTTCCCCCCCCTCACCATTTCCAAATGCCCAATCGTCGTTGAGGCGATGGCGAACTTTCTGGTAGATGGCAGACATCGTCTTCATGTTGCTCTTCCTCCACTGCCGTCCAAGATATTTGGTCTGCACTTTGAGTAGCTTCAGAACATAGAGTTGCATCATGGCCTGCTTAACCTTCAGCGCCCTCTTCAGGATGGGAGCAGACTTGAACACAACTAGCATCTATGTAACAAGTAAAAATGATGTCAATATTTAAAATTATACGGGTATCTCTTTATCCACAAATAAACCAGTTGACCATTGTTCTGGAGTGCTTCCATTTGGTCAGTTTATTCAAAATCCTTAACAAGTTAATGCAGGAAAAGAGGTTCCTCCAGCAAAACTGGTTGTTGTCTCCAGCTTCCTGTAAAGGGCAGAAATGCAAATATTATCAGAACTTTCTGTTATTGGAAAAACCATTGATGGTAAATGTGAATGAGTGGACCTTACCAGACTCTCTGCGGTTAACTCTGGCAGCTCATGTACCACACAGTATGGAAAGTCAAGAACTGAGATGCTAAAAATGAGCATAACAGTAATAAGGACAATGTTCTGTAAAACTTAAACCTTATAAGTGTATATTTCCACCTGTTCTTGGCCGTGATGTAGGACATGATGTTCTGGTTGAAAAACTTCAAAATAAGTGGATGCAGTTGGCAAATACCAGATGCTGAGCCATGTACTCAAACTGCAAAAATGCACAGACATTAGCAAGAAACAAATCAGGTGTAATACATAATTAGGACTTGTCTTGGTGCAGTACATGAAACGTAAATCATACCTGGTATATGTGGTTAAGTTTGAAGTGTTTGAGGAGTAGCAGCAGAATGGCAGAGATTGCCTTAACAATAATTTCTTTATGTCGGTTCACATCAACACCTAACTTCATACTCTGCAATACTGTGGTCCTGAGTGAGTCCGAGAAAAGAATTTCAATATAGACGATTTATACAAAAATTAACTAAATAAACCCACTAATTTCTGGTAAACTTTAGTTATCTAAACTTACGGCATCTCCTCTGGTAACACGTCAGCCAGAATATTTATGGAGTCGGTCTTTGCCTTTGACGTAGGAGCCGCAGCAAGTAAAATTTTCAGTAACGCAATCTTATGTTCAAAAAACAATGGTCACATATTAGACGGCAGCAACATGCTCATTTATGTACGTTATGAAAAACTTACCATGTACTGAGGTAAACTGGGCAGAATACCCTGATACAGCAGCTCTATTGCACACATTTCTACCTCCTCTTCACCCTAACAAAAGTATCATCATTGTAATAAAATAATAATATATGCACATTATTATGTGTGTACAACAATTATGTACACACATTGTTGCGCTATCTTGATACGTAATATTACATGTTCTACTCACCCCAGAAAGAGGAGTTTTCTGAAACTCTTCTTCCTTTGTTATTTGGATCTCAGCTATCGAGACATATTTATGCTGAAAATAAGACATAAAAACAATGTGAATAAGGAGATATTTTATTTATTATTTTAACGTTTGAGCAATAACATAATGTAATTATAAGACAGTGTATTACCTGCTTTAGCGTCCTAATGCTTTCATGAATTGGTCGGGGCAAGCCAACAACTGTGTCAGTGTCACTATAAAAACAAAAATCTACATGTTTTAATACATTAAAACATCACATCAAGTATAAACTGCTGAGACAATTCTAAAGCCATTCTTCATTTATTCAGTAATAACTTACTTTCCAAGAGTGTAACCAATGAATTTACTTCTACTTGATTCAAGGAAATTTTCAATGTCCTTTTCTCTGTAGAAGATAATGTCATGATAATGGTTTGTGGCAATAGCCTAGAAATGCACAAATGTCATAGTACAGTACCTAACTTTAGGCGCCCATGGCAGGCCTTTAGGGAAGGACACTCTGTCTGATGGAGGGTGTGGGATGGGCGGAGGCATCACTTCATCAATGGGAAATGTCTCCGTCTCTATAGAATTGTCATTGTCGTCATTGTCATCTTCATCCTCACGAGAGTCGTCAGCTTTGTAAGGGTCCTTTTCGTTGAACGCATCCAGATTGTCCTGTTTGATCAGTGCCTGAACAAGATGAACATCTATTTATTTACCTGGACATGTTTTTACCTTGAAACTAGGAAAATACACTCATTTCAACCCTTTGCTTCACTATACAGCTTTGAGGTGTATTGTTCCCCTAACCTAACAACATCTACCTAGAACAACAATATAGCATAGCCCTGTCATTAATGTAGTATCACAGCCCAATTACTAAACGTTATGCTTATTTTAAACTACATACAAGCATCCTTTTTATGATCTGCATAAAACTAAATCAGCTTCCTTAAATTACATTAACTTGTGATTTCTTAATAGGCTCTTACTTTGTGCTCCCGTCGCGCCCGCTTCTGCTGCTGTTCAATAAGGTCAGACGCAGAGGCCGGTGGGGACGCAGCCCTCATGCTGCGAACCACTCGAATACTGTCTTCAGGAAGCGGAGGGAGCCCCAACTCCTCTCGCTTCTGCACCTTAAAGCTTTGGAGTTGCTCAAAACCTCCAAGGGTAAACTGAAAAATAAGTTGATATTTATGATTAGTATTCGTCTCTAAATCAGACCATAATAAATGACAGAAATGTATAACTCACCAGTATGCTTTTCCACAACAGTAATAGCACCTTTTTCATTGGGAAGTGGGGTGCGTGACCACTGCAAAACTTGGTGACCATGCCAAAGAGCATCACTGAAATTGGCTCGTTGTTAAAAAGTGGAGATCCTACAAGACAATGGTGAAGACAGGCAGCAATCGTTAAAACAAAAATACTGTACATAAGTTAAAAAAAATATCTAGACTAATAGTATGTGTACCCAGTTCAGATCTGAAAGTTTCTTTAATAATTCTCCACTCGGGTTTGTCCGCTGGATCGTCTTGTTGAATCGTCTCCACCATCAAGTACATGATGTTCAAAAGCACCCTCAGATCAGTACTGTCTGCCAGAGAGATCGCAGGCTTTCTCACGGCACTAGAGCAGGCAGCATTGTTACTGCAATCACAGAGAAGACAATACAGTCAACGAAAATTCAAGAGAATATTAATTCAAGCTGCTGAGAACAATAAAAATGGCTACTCTATTTCCATGTTGAGCAGCTCCACCAGTGCAGAAAAGGTGCCCACATCCAGCAATAGAAAGGTGTTATATCTCATCCAGTGTTGTACTTCTGCTTCACAGGTACACTCTGCAAAGGTTCCTGAAAAAAGTATTTTCAAAAATGCAATTAAAGGGCAAGCCAAGCTTTGACAGACAATAATTGATGACATTGCAAATAAAACACACATTCATGTACCTTGCGCCATATAAAGGATAGCTCTGGCGACTTTGAGCCTTTTCTCTCGAGCAATCACCTCCAGACCGTCCAGTAATCGCATGGCATGAGCTCTGTGCTGGGCTGCATCCAGCTCTGTCCACTTCTTATCTGCAACTGAATTGAAGGAGTCACAAATACTTACTATGAATAATGAGGTCTGAGAGTAGGGGTGGGCGATATAGACAAAATGATAGAGTATCTCAATAATAATCATAAAAAAGGGTACTTTGTTTGTCCTTGACATTGTAATTTTGCGTATCTTCTGAACAACATTTTTAATATTATATTGTAGACCACAAATTGCCCAGCCCACCTCCATCTTGGAACACATATACTGGGAGATAATTACCATGTTCTTTGAATTCTTCTTCAAAACACTTTCTGTTCAGGGCAAACTCTGGGCCTTCTGTATAGCTGTATAGCTCTGCAAAAGATAATGAGGGATGTCATGCGAGATTAACAGCACGTTCATACTCGGTCCACTTGAAGAGAACCCTGGTGCACTTCAAGGCAAAATCCACTTCTTTTGCCCCACGTCGCATGAGTGTGGTTCACAACCTCACTTATGGACCAAATTAAGGACAAATGGTAGAAAACTAACAACTACTGCTTGAAATTTATATGAAAGAAAATTCAATTGGGCGAAAGTGGCTCAGATGGAAGAGCGGATGGTCAGAAACATAACTTGCTATTAGGCAATAAAACCCTTAATGTGCACAAAAAGGGTCATACTACCCGGTAGTGGTAAATCAGAGCTCTGACCATTTTTTTTATTATTTTCAAATTGACATTTGAGCCCTCTTGGGTATTTTTGAGTTTTGTGAACTGGATTGAGGATCGAAGGACTGTAAGGAATCAAGGGACTAAACTGGTTAGGGGTAAACAAAAGAAACATCGTGGAAATGGATAATAAATGCAGGCTTTGTTCATCTTTATTATAAACCGTTGTCTATTTTATCTCTCCTTCATTCCTCCTTTGGAACCTAGATTCCTGGGTACGTGTATTGATCTAAGTAGTTCACTTTATACATGCTACAATGGCAATAAAACCTATTCTGATTCTGATATTGTTTGCTGCTGGCAATCTACAGCTTGCCCAGGAACTACAGTTGAAATCTAGCTTTGGAGCTAAAACTGGCACATTTACAGTGATGTTAATTAATGTGCATTGTCCCTGTTCAAATAAACTAATAAAATAAATTTTAAATAGTTGATTCACAAATCTGAATCACTGATACTGAGGCAAGGCAAGGCATGTTTATTTATAGTATTACCACGCATTTCGTACACAAGGCAACTCTGTGCGCCTACTCTGGACCCTTTGAGGAATGACACAGTATAGAGTTCGGGAATGTGATGTCATATCGCTAAGCATTATGGGATTAGCAGCAATTGTAAACTAATGGAGATTTTAAAAGTTAAATTACTGGAGTTATTGTTCACATTAAAACACTTGGACACCACAGTGAGTTAGATGTATTTACCAGCAGTAACTCAGCAGCTAATGGAGTTGTTCTACGCTTTTTTTCTCCACTTTTTATACTGTTTTTAGCTAATGTAGTCAATGGAAATGTAATGCTAACAGCTGCAAAGATGGCGGATCTCCATGGTAACTGTGGAATTTCCCAAACTCTATTGATAGTATTAATTATACCACAGTCAGTGAGAAATTCAAGGCGAACTGGTGTGCATTATTTTCGTATAACCACACAAGTAGTCCAGTAGTTAAATCACTCCGCTGTGGGCGTCACCATAGCAACGCATAACACAGCTGAATCAGATAAAAGCTTAATTAGCGAACGTTAGGCGACAAGTCGGTTGACTCGAGAGTGACAGTAACGACGAATGAGATGGATTTTGTTGTTAATTTCAAAATTTTTGGCCCAAACAAAACTTTAGATGAATGGGAAGAAGAGGAGAGCAACCAAGAACTACAAAAGCAACAACACAAGGAGTTGACGTTGGAGGAGCTTAACGGGATGTTGCGTTTTGTTGCGCCTGACGGAGAAAGACCCACATAAAATAGTCCCTGTACTTTGGTATATTTGGAGAGTTTAGTAAATGAAATAAACATTTGTTATAAAATGTTGAGTTTGTGGGACTGTGGTATAAGCAGATTAAGCAACTCAAAGCCGTGCATTTAACAGTTTTAAGGCACTTAAAACTATCTAATGAACACCACTCCGCTGCACGTCTTGGTGTTCTTGACTCCGTGTCGTGCATTAAAACTGTATAATGCTTGGCTCCTTGTTGTTTAATCCTTACTTAAGCACCGATTTATGAAGGAATTGGTTCTTTTGTGTACTGTATCTAGCAGCCTCAATGAAATATAACATAGGGCCCCCAGTGAATTTTTTACTTTGGGCCCCAGGGCACCATTGCCACGCCCCTGCAGGTGGTCCTCCTATAACCGAGATGTTGGTGGTTTGTACCCCTACACGTGCAGGTAAAAGAAAAAGAAGCGGGTTTTACAAGGAAATGGACCAGCTTCCCCCCCCCCCACAGTTGGATCACATGTGAACTCATCCTAAGACCCGAGCATTTGCACACCTGACAACTCCGCAGCCCACTTGTCCGTGTCAGCGTATTCAAACTCCAGGTCCGGGGATTCAGAAAAGCCCTGTGTAAGCACACATTACTGTTACATAACACTGTTTATCACAGTGTAACTACAGTACAGTAAGAATAGGCTTCTATTGGTATTAAAATTACCATGTAGCCATATAGATACAGAGGCCTAGGTTAGCTTACTTGGAATCTAGCTAGCTAAGCTACCTGTTACATGAATTACTCTGCTTTTATTTTAGCTTTTAAACAACACAACTCAAAAATCAACACAAATATGACTTTTAATAACACATCTGATCTTAAACTACAAGTAAATGTCACTACACACCCTATCAACATGCTAAAAAGGATAACAAAGTTATGCTAGCAGCACTCGAGCAACACAAGCCAAAGCCCCCGGTAAAGCTAACATTGCTGGAGATCTAACGTTATGGATAAAATCACAGATGACGTGGGCTGGTTGTGTTCATTACCTCCGAGTCTTTACGTAGATTGCGCGTGAATTCTCCTCTGCTTTTATTGGGAATCATCGCTCTCTGTTTATTGTTTACAGCTGCTCCACCGTTTCCCCCATACACCTCCATCATTTTTGGCCTGCTGTCTTGTCGCGAGAGGTTGTGACGTCAAACTGTATTTTACGCTCTCTGGGTCAAGTATGTCTCTGTGTACAGCCCGTGGACATAAATAAGAGTGTCTTCCATAGCTTAATTTGCTCCTCCACCTCATTGGTTTAAAAACAAGCAAACTTTTGCTTCTTGAATCCGAAATCTACATATAAATAAACTATACTGTACACAAATAACTCCTTTGGCTGACACTTGTATAATAATTTAAATAGAAGCACATTTTCTCTCCAAAATCTATTATATATAAAACTACTCAAATAAAGATTGCATGTTCATCAAGTCTCAGTCAAATCTGTGGGAAACAGTTTATTTTATGTCTTTAAGAATCATATTATACATACTTGTGTCACATCGATATAATTTATCATAAATTAAATACAATTTATTGAAACCCAAAACACAACATGTAAATATTGTAATTTGTACTAGCCAACACATGTCCAAAGGTGGGTAGAGTAGCCAAAATAGAGTAAAGTTACTTTGAAATAATTTGACTCAAGTACAAGTAAAAAGTAATGACCCAAACAAATGAAAAAGTATGAAGAAAATGTTACTTCAGTATTATGAGTAACTGAGATTTATTTAGATTGATTTTCAATGACGCCATAAATTGTGTAAAACAAAACATAAAATCATGTGGAAATCGTGATATTTCCAAAGAAAATTCCAACAAAATGGCAGAAAATAAAGAAAAAACAAAATAAATCTAAAGAACAAGGAAGATCAAAATGAAGCATTTTCCGCTTAAACAATTATTTTTTACTCAAGAGTACAGATACTTCATTATATTTGTAGTAGTACAATTTCTTCAAAAAGTTACTCAAGTACTTGAGTAAATGTAACTGAGTACTACCCACCTCTGCATATGTCATACGTACATGACAGGGTATAAACACAATTTTATTGGATCGAACTTAAAATAAAGAGTATGAAATCAGTAACTTTCTCATCACAGTGGTGTTTTCAATATGGCATTGGTAATAGTACAGTAATAGTAATAGTACATGATATAGACAACCAAAAAAACATTCTGAAGCATGAACCAACTAAATTTAAACATTAGACTAATTGAAGTTTGTTTTTACAATACTTTTTTTTATACAGTTTATATTTAAAATAACATAAATGGTACAACATACAAGTGTAAATGCAAAAATCATAAAAGAAATCCCAACATGAGATTATGATGTTTTTAAAGGAGTAAAAATGAATTATTATCTCTGCATAGCTACAACTTTATATTGCAGTGTTTTATTGTATGCTTGAAGTGAAATGCATTATTTTCACTGAGAGAATCACAAGGCACTGTCTCCCGATCAGACACCATGATTACAGTGAGATTTAACTTTATGGCTGTGATTTACCTGTTGAGAAGTTTCAACAAAAAGAATATAGTTTAGTAATAATAATAAAACATATACAATTAAATTACAACACCAAAGAAAAATATGCTCAAGTTTAAGATATAATTTAGGAAAGACAATCAAATGTTGATTTTCATGGTGAGGCCCTTTGTATTTTGTATTACGGTAAAGCGTATAATAATTACTAAGGGTCTGCAAACCTGTGGACAGTGGCATTTAAATTTAATTAAATTAAACAATACATTCCATTTGAATTAAAACATGGACACTAAATTCATATAGTTTTAGAAACATATTCCATCTTTCTTTTCCATTTCTTTTTTTCCCTCAGATTAAAGCAATTAACAATGGAAATAATGTAAATGTTATCTTACGTATAAATCATCAAATGGAATGTAAAGAATGCATGTGAAAATTAATGACATTGCTATTTTAATAATCTAATATGAATTACAAAATGACCACAATCAATGTAAACAATAAAACAAAACCCCATTAGACAAGTTCAGAGTTTAACCCAGAACCTTGAACATTTTCAATCCTTACCTCAAATCAAGCAATATTTTAGAAACAAAATCCGATAAAATTTAAAACCAAGGCTTGAAGTTTATATGTTACGTTCTTATTTGGCACAATTCATTGACTTTTATATATTTATTGTATGTTTTTTTCTCAACACTGGCTACGTTACACGCAGACCAAAATCTGATCATAATCTGATTTGTGGAGTACTCAGAAAATCCAGAAAAAAGGCCAAACTATTGTCACAAAGACAAAGAGCAAAATATATTATGAAGAGACTGAAAGTATGTTTAAATTTAAAAAGAAAACATACAAAAAACACAAAAAGTTATCCATAAAATAGATCCCACATTTGTTTATAGAGAAAGTGTGAGAAAGTGACAATGTGCAGCAGACAGTCGAGTGGCTTAGGCTGCTGCACATATGCCAGAATATTGTTACATCGTGGCAGTTGTGAGTTCGAGTCCCAGCACTGATTATTTACTAAAATGTGTCTACCTTCTCCTAATCTTAGTAGAAGTTAAAGTACAGTTTGTGCTATTTGTGTTTTAATTAGCGGAGATCACTACAATTATTAAAGAATATAAACTAACTAGGTTTGAACCCAGACCACTGAGTTACTTAACCTGTGCTGTATCCACTCTGGGCTACCAAGCACAAGAAGCTAATGCCACATGGAACATTTTTAGTCCAATGGCCTTTCCAAAACCGTCTCCTTCTCCCTTCCCCTTTCCACTTAGTCCTCAACCTTTGGAGGTTCACTCATCAGACTTGTCATTCTCGGATGTAGGACCTTTCCCACCAACAAAATAGAGAGAACAAATATGCACGCTACCCTACCCTACCCACTCCTTTTGAGCAGAGTGTTTGCTGCTCAAATAAACAAATAAACTAAACTAAACCTTGCCTGGCCTGCCAGACACTCCTCCTTTCTGTTCAAAAGAAGAACCGTCTGGGTGGCTGCTCGCAGCCAATCATTTCACGATTTGACCCACATCGGTCCAATCACGCACCAAGAGACGGAAGCCGTCACCTGTCACCACCGCGCACTCTTCCAAAACATTAAAGATGGCGGCCGATACACTGTTTTCTTCTGCTCTTTCGTCTGTTTTAAATCATTTGGAAAATATGAAATCCCTAAAACCGGAGCAAGAAACAAAGGAAAAAAGGACGTTTTTGGAAAGGCTTTCTGCCGCTTGTTACTGCAACGTATCTAGCGTTGCTCTAATTGGTTGATGCCGTCTGTCAATCACGCCCACCGGGAAATTGTTGAGATCACGCTCGCTCCCAGACTATATGTCTTTGAAATATCTATGAAAAGGCATGTCGTTTGGCAGGCCAGGCAAAACTAAACCCTTTATCTGCTCCACACGTTGGAAGTCTGCTCGTCAGCATAAATATTGCCACTGTTTTGCCTGTTATCTGATTTTTCTGATCATTTAAACCTAGCCAATGTTGAGTGTAAAACATGAACAGGAAATTACATCCTGAAGGAAATCATTTACAGCAGGTTACAAATTACAATTTGGAACTGCACAAGTAAGTTAGGATTTATGACCTATTTTAATGTGCAGCCCTCCCTCCTCAGATCAGTATCTGAAAGCATAGTAAACAACAGGTTGATAGTAAGTCAACTTAATTAATTAATTATTAATAAGTAATAATTAAAATGTGTGTACCTGTAGTAGTTGGGTTTGAATGGGCCGTTTTTATTCAGGCCGAGGTATTTAGCCTGCTCATCTGACAGCTCCGTAAGATGAGCATCAAAGGTCGCAAGATGCAAACTAGCAACATATTCATCTACAACTCAAATAAAAAGAAGTTAAACGTCACACAACTCTACAGATATATTATATACAATAGGTGTATACAAAATTGAATGTCCCACCTAGTAGGTTATTTATAGACATATTAAATAATGTAACAATAACAGTGGATTTTCTCTTACCCATCTTCTTGGGAAGCAAGTACACGTCTTGCTTGTAGCGTCCCTCTGGAGCATTGTACAACTCTATAAGTGCCAAGGCCTGAAATAGACCACATGCACTATTAATATGAGTTACAAAGTTACACAGTTATAGTCAGCCAACCAATGTATGCTTTTTATGGATTTAAAATACAGTGCATCCGGAAAGTATTCACACCCCTACACGTTTCCTACATTTTGTTATGTTACCGCCTCATTCCAAAATGTATTAAAGTATCAAAGAAAAGGAAGCACCTGAGCTCAGTTTTGAGTGTCATAGTGTAACCCTACGGTGGTAATTCTGCTTGTAGGCAGGCTAATAATCTGTGGTAGGCGATGAGGTAGGTTCGATGAGGTTTGTGTTGTATTAATCGTAAGGTCAGAAGACCATAGATTCCACTCCAAATGAAGCACAGAACAACAGATTAAAGTTTTAAGTAATGTGGTTCTTATTCAAATTGGTTTTCTTATTTCCTTATTCAAAATTCAATATTTAGTTCAGTTAAAAAAAAAGTGACATTTAGTGTACAAATCGGCCACAAATTCTTTTGAGATCTCATGAAACAAAATACAAAATCTGTCAAAATATAGTTACCCTTGAGTACACTCAAATTTTAATTGTCCAACCACCCCTTCAATACTTAGCGTCCATATAAAACAACCCAATTGGACCATTGCAGCGCTGTTAGTTGAGGCAGTGGACCAGGGAACCAGGCACCAGGGAAAACAGAGAGGAATCCAGCTTCGGCGGAAGGAACACCAGGGATCCAGGACCAGAAGAAGCCTCTAAAAAAAAAAAAAAACAGTCTACACAAAAATGTGCAAATTAACTAATGTTCAAGTAAATGTCTTTGTTTTAATCTTTCACTACTTAATAGTCCATATTTTCAATAATACGACTTAAATGTTATAACCTATACACTGGAATTGGGTAACAAAAATTACAGTACATCACATTAAATCAAAATTCTTTTCACAAAACAAAATGATTTCCCTTCAAAATGCATTCATCAGTGTACAAAATACAACAAAATGTACCTGTGGGGTAACATCCACTGCTATTGTAGACAGAGCCGTCGGAATAGGGTAGGCAATGTAGGCAGCTGCCTAGGGCCCCTGCTGAAGGGGCCCCCGATGTCTGTAGCATTATGGGACGTGAAGTTCTTTCCTTCTGACACTTCCTGTCACGTCCACAATATGGCCCAGGTATTTCACGGGGGACTTGAAAAACTGTCACTTCTCTGGGGATAGCTTTAGGCCATAGCTTTTGAGACGATGAAGCACCTTCATGAGCCTTGCCTCGTGCTCTTCTAGAGTCTGGGAGAAGACAATGACATCATCTAAAAACACCAAAACCTCACTCAGATGTAGGTCACCAACACATTTTTCCATAAGGCTTTGAAAGGTGCTAGGTGCGTTGGTGACACCTTGCGGCATACAATTGAATTCGTAGAAGCCTAATGGACATGTGAACGCAGTTTTGTGTTCATCTTCTTCCACCATTTCCACCTGGTAATAACCAGACTTTAGATCCATCACCGAGAACCACCTTTCTCCACTCAGGGCAGAAAACGTCTCCTCAATGTTAGGAAGAGCGTAAGCATCCTTAATAGTGCGGGTGTTAATTTAGTTTTTAGTTTATTAGTTTATTTGAGCAGTAAACATTCTGCTCAAAAGGAGTGGGCAAGAGCTTATAAGCGCCCACCCCCAAAATCAATACAACATTTACAATATAGCATCTACATCAGGGGCAGGTAAGTTTGTGTCGTGGAAGGCCGATTTTCATCCTCGCCAAATCACCGAGATCCAAACCTCACCACTGATGCCCAAAGTAAAGAACCATTTTCTGCAAATGCCAATGTTGTGCATTATATATGACAGTATTTCCCACATTTTCACAGTAGGTTGGTAAGTGGAGGCAGTCGGTAAGTTGATCCACCCATTATATTTTGAAAATTAAAGCGAAGTCAATGGGCGAGACACTGTAGGTGAGAATAGGATTTTTTTTTTTTTTAATTTAAAAGATATCAATTTGAAACTTCTGCTGTAGATTACTGTCATAAATATGAAGAAAAAAATGTATTGCAAGTTTTCTGTCATTTTACGTTTTCATGATGTTTGCGAATCCACTTGTGCAGAGGAGGTCATGGGCATTACAGTTTGAACTGCAGAAACTTCACGAACAACACACTTTGGAGGTAAGGTGACTGTGTGATCTGTGGTGTTGCTGAGGACTACAGGGATCTTGTTTGAAGCTCTTGTGTTTATGTTAATCAGTGCACACTGAATGAACAGCCCACCTGGCAGGAAGGAAGTTTCAGGGGGTTCAACGACAAAGGTCATATTGGGATTGGCTTTTCCAACTCTAACATCTCCAAAAAGACACATTTTGTGTCTAGCCGGAATGGTAATGGTCTTTTCTCTGTGCAATTTTACAGGACAAGCTTTGGCTTCACTTTCGCGTACTCGGGCCACATGTTGGAGCAGTACTGCAAAACTGTCTGATCTTCTGAGAAACTTCGATTTGTCATAGCTTATTCCACGTTGGTATAAGTCGAGCAAGACATTTGTGCCAATTAAGACAGGAACCTTGCTATTGAACTGGTTTTCAGGGACAATGAGCGCTAAAACTAAGATTTGCTCGTCTGTTCCAGTAACATTTTCAGGGAAGGTTAAGTGGACTTCCATATACCCAAGGTAAGGTATGCTTGACCTCCAGCCCCTTCGACCTCGAGAAGATTGTGTACCGACTGGTAAGTTTGACAGGTATTTAGAATGAAAAGTCTTAAATTGTCGTTATTTGGGATCCAGTGTCGAGAATGGCATCACATTTCATGTTTCCGACAGAGAATGTTCGATGTTCGAAGTACAACGAGGTCCCACCAGTCCAGGCGGCAAATTGCAAGTATTACTGCTTCCAGAAGAGCACTCATTGTGAGTCATTGCTATGGGACTTCCTTTGTCCTCAGCTCCTGGTTGTCCCAAGGCAGGAGCCTCTAGAAGCTCAAAGATGTTTTGTTGGCTGCTTCCTTGGCCCAGAATTTGCTTCTTTTCTCTTTGAGCTCTGCATTCTTTTTCCGGACAAGGCCTGGGTTGGGCTCAAAAATGCACTTTGCAGCATTGTGGCCATCACCCCCACACTTAAAACAGAACCAGGGCTTAGGTGGTGTCCGAGATTGGGGGTTTGAGTCTCTATTGGAAGTTTGCGCAAGTAAACTTTAAGTCTCAGCAGGTGGTTCAGTTTGGGCTGGACGGCTCTGCACTTCCTCATGCCTTTCTCTTTTTCTTCCTTGCTGTATTAGCTTTGCAACCGGTTTCCTCAACTCTGCAACTGTCTCGTGTTTCTTTGTTGTATTGGGGGCAGCTTTAGGTTCGAATACTGGCATGCTCATAACTGAATGAACATGTGCAGCAGCTTTCGTGCTTCCAAGGTGCTTTTTCATGCGATCCATCTTTGCTGCTCTCCTGTCCTCCTCCGTTCTAAATAGCAACAACAATTCTGGGAAAGAGGGGGATTGGGTTTCCTATGTTCGAGCTGCAGGCCAATGATCAGACTCTGGTCCCAGCATCCCCTACAGAACTGCCGGAGTAAGTACTTGTCAGACTCTGCAGTTGCAACTCCCCCTCTGGTTATGGCTTTGGTGAGGAGAGTCTGGAGGCGGCCCAAATTGACAGAGGGTTTTTCACCTGAGTTTTGGTTAGAGCCCAGGAAGGTCGCAAATAGCTCCTCTCCATCTTCGACCACTCGAAATGCTGACTCGAGCTATATGAGGTAAGCTTGAGGAGTTGCATTTGTCCCTAGTGGCTTAACAATGTCCGCTGCTGGGCTGAGGAGGCTTTCCAATATTCTCCTTACTTTCTGTGAATCAGAGACAGATGCGTCATTAAGAAGTAGGTCTACCCGAGTACGCCAGGAATGATAATCAACTTCTCCATTTGGTTTTGGCAGCCGCCCAGAGAATGTGCGGATCCTACTTTGACTGTAGCTAGATGGTGTGGAGTCACTGCGAATGAAATGCTCAACAATGACTTTTTGGACATGAGGTGGGTTAACTGTACCTTCTTCAAGAAATGGATTCCTTGTAGCAGCAGTTGGGACGTCGCGGGTGACTGCATCAAATGGATTTGCAATATCGTTGTTGGTTTGCACATCACCATCTGCACTACTATCGGCAACAGAATTTTCAGGAGGGCTGTGGCTGAGTATCTGGGCTTTGTGGAGGGAGTTCACTTTGAAGTGTCTCCTAAAACCCAGCTTTACTGATTCCAGCAAGAGAGCTCAATTCAACTAAACATTTCTGAGTGAGTTCTCGTCCGAGTTCTTCTTGGCATAGTTCACGGACTGTTTTGACATACCAGGTAACTGCTGAATCATTAGGACTGGGCAGACTACCTATTTGCACTGGGTCGAGTCTGGATATTGTTCGCTCTGCTGTGTGAATTCAATGAGTGCACGGCCTTGGGGTTGTTCTGGGTCATTGGGAACTCTGTAATGTCATCATCAGAATAGGCTTCGTCTATTCCTGTGACATACAGACAACTAGGCCGATGCACATTAAACTGATTGCAAAGATCCATTTTGCAGTAAGCACAATCTTAGCATACTTCAACTTTGGGGTGGAGTCTATTTTACACACTGTACCAACCTCCTGGCTGGCTCGCCATGATTGTAACCCTACGGTGGTAATTCTGCTTGTAGGCAGGCTAATAATCTATGGTAGGCGTTATCAAAAATCTAGGTTCGATGAGGAGGTTGGTGTTGTATTAATCATAAGGTCAGAAGACCATAGATTCTACTCCAAATGAAGCACAGGACAACAGATTAAAGTTTAAAGTAATGTGGTTCTTATTCAAATTTGTTTTCTTATTTCCTTATTCAAATTTCAATATTTAGTTCAGTTCAAAAAAATGTGACATTTAGTGTACAAATCGGCCACAAATTCTCTTGAGCCTTCTTTTGATACTGAAAGAACTGTTCCACCTGGTTACAATGTCTTGGATAAGCTTATGTTGACGTAAATCAAGGACGGTTTGTTTTTCATGCAAGACATGACACGCATGGGGACTACGGTGGAAATAGCCCACTATTTTGCAAACCTTTCCAAGTCATCTTGATGCAGCATTCACACCCAAACCCTTCTGGGAGGCAAGGTTGAGTGTATGTGCAAAGCACAGCACTTGTGGAAAAAAAAGTCTGCTTTTTGGCCAGCAACTATCATGTTCCTTGCATTGTCTGTAACAAGTGCAGGATTTTTGTCTGGTATTTTCCATTCAGTGCAGGCATCACGCAATAAACTGCTTAATGCAGAATTCTTGTTTGCCAAACATAGTTTTTCATTACCCCACTGTGAATCAATAAAGTGCGACGTGATAGTGATGTAGCTTTGATTGGTGCATGATCTCCAACCGTCTGTGGTTACAGCCACCCTGTCAGCTTTAGAAAGGCATTCTTGAATGTCACTTTTTACGTTTTCATACAGGGCAGGGATGCATTTTTCTGAGAAATGTGGGCGACTGGGCATCTGGTAACGGGGCTCTATCTCTTCAATCAATTCACGAAAGCCAGCATTTTCAACAACTTGATAAGGTCTCAAATCTCTGCAGATTCAGATTCAGATTCAGTTTATTTGCCAATTGCAGTATAAAACCACATCGGTGCAAGTAGCTCAAAGTGCTTAAAGGTTACAATACAGCTTAAGAAGTAAAATTTGTGAAACACAATTAAAAAGGTAAAAAGTAATGGTAATGGTAATGAAGCCTGATCAAAGTGTACCATTCAAAGACATCACAGCTTGTGGAAAGAAGTTTTTACTGTGGCGGCATTTATCACATTTAATAGCACGATAGCGCCTCCCAGAAGGGAGAAGTTCAAACAGGTCCGTGGCAGGATGCAGCGGGTCCTTAATGATGGCTAATGCCCGAGACATAAGTCTTTGTTTGTAAATGTCTTCAAGGACAGAAACGCCGATGGTCCTACTGGCAGAGCGGACAACACGATTTAAAGCTTTCTTTTCTTTCACAGTAGCGTTTCCAAACCACACCGTGATCGTAGAAGTAAGAAGGCTTTCTATACCGCAGCGGTAGAAATGTAAAAGAATCTGCTTATTAAGAGTAAATTCTTTCAATTTACGCAGGAAGAAAAGCCGCTGGCGAGACTTTTTCACAACAGCACTGATATTTGAACTCCAACTTAGATCGTTTGACAAGGTCACACCAAGAAATTTACAATCTTCAACAATTTTGACCTCCGCACCATTTACAAAAACAGGTACAGGTACAGGTTTACTTTTACTAAAATCAAAGACCAACTTAAAGGTTTTTGAGGTGTTCCGAGTCAAATTGTTTTGCTCACTCCAGGACACTACGTTTTGCACCTCGGTTCTGTAAAAAGAGTCATCATTTGAGGAAATCAGGTCAACAATAGTTGTGTCATCTGCATACTTAATTATTAAATTAAGCAGATGTATTTGGCGATTTTAGCTGTAATTCTTTGAGCACGAGGAGATTTCTGATCAAGTTTCAGACAGGGACATCTTTATGGTCAGTCCTACTACCTTGCACAGTTGATTCTCCGGGGTTGTTTTGTTTGTCGCTGTTTACGATGCCATGGCGCAAAACGGTGTTGCATTGATGTGTGACCACTATCGATGTAAACTAAGTTTTTTATTTTTTTCAACCTCGAGGATATGTTTCGTTTTCTAAATCAATTTCAAATCTTAATATTTATTTCTGCTCTGGCTCATGTTTTTCAGGCTTTTGCTTATGTGCTCAAGTCAAGATCAAAGACTGTTAAAAAGAATAGACAACTCCTCCTCACTCCTCCCCATTTACCACAATGAACACGTTCGAGCGGCAGGGAGAACATTTCTATGGGCGGGATATTAGACCTTAGGAGCCCGCGCTGCTCTCCCCTAAGTACGAGATTTCTAAAATTTATCCTACGATAACCAGCCCGATGCCTCTGATTGTGTCTAACCCAGCGTAATCACAGGAGGAATATCTAGCTGTAGACAGTTCCAAAAAATTAGGCACCGGGCATTAAAGTTGTTTTTAAACATGTCTAAAGTGCAATGCATTCCAATGGGGGACTAGCGGCTATATGGCGGTACTACAGCAATGGTGGCCTCCAGTGTCGTCGTCACAAAGCAGAGCAGCCAGCGGCCATTGGTCAAGATGGATGCCAGTGAACAGCAGAAGAAGAATGGTTTATGGTGCACTGCCACCTAGTGGCGAACTAGATATTGCACTTTACTCTAGTTTTAAATGTTTGCATTACAGTTCGTTTTCAGGACTTTATTGTGGCAAAATTGACAGGGTTACAATAGCAAAGGGTGCGAATACTTGTGTACATGCAATATTTCAGAGTTTATTTTGCAAAACACTTTGTCACTATGGGGTATTGTGTGTAGATTGATGAGGGGGAAAAAAAAATATTTTGGAATGAGGCTGAAGGGGTGTGAACACTTTCCGGATGCACTGTAAAAAGTCTTTTAAAATTGAAGATCAGATAGTTTACTTATGGTTCCGTTTGTTTGTTAAGGAGGCAGTGGTAAAACAGACTGACCTGAGTTGTAGCTGTGATGGATAGAACAAAAGTCGGAACAGTCGAGCAGCTGAGGTTCAAAAGGCGACCCTATAGAAAGTATAGTTTTACAGAAAAATACATAAATAGCTTGATGCATTTGATTAAGCAAAGCAATAATCGGATTAACAGGTTAAGTCTAGCCAAATCCTGGTATATATCTACTTTAGATAGCACCCCTTCACTTCAACCCCTCACTAGCCACTTGACAATTGAGTTGTAGTACATCAAAACATCAATCAAGGAATGTACTCATATTTACACATTTCCTTACGTTTTCAAGTGCATGAACTGTTAGCTGCTGTCCCAGCTGTTTGTTGCTTGAAAAAGTCTAGTCTCGGTGACCAGTGACCAAAAAAAGATGTTAATGTTTATTGTTACCTCTGCCAGAAGGATAACCCTCTTTCCATCAGGCCAAATGACATGATCCACCTGAGAACGCACCCTCTCCCAAGTCAGCTCTGGGGTCCGAAGACTTGCCTGGACACAGTTCATACTTAATTTATCCTTTATAAACATTTAAACAATAACTCTTGTTTCATTGGTCAACTCATTTAGGTCAGCGATTTTGAGCATTATCTCTTACCACGTCAATTTCAGTATTGGAGTGGCCCATGTTACACACAATAGAGCCATTTTTCATTCTGTCCAGTTGGTCTCTAGTCACCACATTCTTATTACCTATAGGGAGAAATTCCATTGGTGACCATCAGTATACCAAACATGGCCCGTTTTGTTGACATGTAAAACATTTAATTTATTCATTTATAGAATTTGCCTTTAGAATTTACCAGTGCATGTAATTATCACATCCACGTGGCGAATGATTTCGCAGAGTTTCACCACTCTAAATCCATCCATGCTGCACGGGGAAAAAAAAGTTTAGTCTGTTCTCATTGCTAGTGTCTTGTCAATCTTGTATACATTAGATATTGACTGGTTTCTATACACATTCACTTACCAGGCCTGCAGTGCACAGATGGGATCAATCTCTGTTATATACACAATGGCTCCCAAAGCTTTCAGAGCAGCACAGCACCCTTTTCCGACCTGCCAACGTCAAATATTAAGGAACTGTGCCATGTGTATAGCTGTAAAATATATTAGCAAACACAAAATCTATCTCGTATAAGCAATTAAGCTCAATAGAACATTGAACACTGCTCTGGTTCTGGTGGTGAATTTTCCCATTTCCCCCATACATATTTACAGGTGCAACGGTTCGTTTTTTCTCCTACATTTGATGAGCATTCAGCACAATCGCTCTACAGTGCAATTGCTCCCCATATACATTTGTTAATATAGAGTCAATAAGAGTTGAAAAAGAAAAATGTGGGAGCTCAGAACCATAAAATACACAGTTTTAATTTGATCATCTGCTTATCTAAAACTTTCTTTCAAAAAAACAAAAAGTTATACCATTATATTGTATTTTCTTCCATTTAAAATAATCACAATATGGTCAGTACTTATCACATAGCTACAGCTGCACCTCTAAACTAAATATTTAAACAATTAAATATGAGATTTCTTTCAAAAGACTATGGGACAAAAAAATGTGGGCATTTTTTCTTTTGGAACCAGAGTGTTAAGGAGTGTGGGAATGTTTTACCTCTCCATATCCACAGACAACCACTTGCTTCCCTCCAAACATGACATCAGTGGTTCTCTTTAAGCTGGTAAAAGATAATAAACATCAAGGTTTTTTTAGATTAGTAATGAGTATGACCTTAATCTCAAACTTTGACACTTTGACAATTGATAATGGAGCTTTAAAATTGAACAAGTCCAACAGTATATAAAACAGTATAAAAACATTGTGTCTCACTGACAATGATTAACAGAGTAATATACTGTAGTAAACTATCAACTACGAATCATAATATTGTTAGCTGAATGCAATGTGGCCTTTGCGATGATTACAAGGCTACAGTCAACAGTATAATAAAAAAAATAGTAACAAAAAGTAACATGAATTAACATAAATTAACCCACCCGTCAAGAATCGACTCTCTGCAGCAGTAAAGGTTGTCAAATTTCTGTTTGGTCACCGAATCGTTTACATTCATTGCTGGCACACAAAGCTTACCAGCTTTAGACAACTGATACAGCCTGGTCACAAAGGTTCAAACTCATGAATAAAACAGTAAGAAAAGTTCTAATATTTAATGTCTGCTAATTCTGAAGAGCAAAGTACCTGTGAACCCCAGTGACACTTTCCTCAACAATGCCTCTGATCTTCTTGAACACATTTGGATATTTCTTGTACATCCAGTGTGTCAAGTCACCTCCATCATCGAGGATCTAATAAGTCGTACGCAAATGTCTAAATATGCCAGTGATGACGATCTAAAGTAAATGTATCTCTGAAAGGTAAGTACCATGTTAGGCTGCCATCCCTCAGTGTTGACACAGTGGTCGATACACCACCAAAAGTCATCCTCAGACTCCCCTTTCCAAGCAAAGACAGCCACTCCTGAAAACACAA
This sequence comes from Neogobius melanostomus, assembly GCA_007210695.1. Taxonomy (NCBI): domain Eukaryota; kingdom Metazoa; phylum Chordata; class Actinopteri; order Gobiiformes; family Gobiidae; genus Neogobius; species Neogobius melanostomus. Next base: position 734,113 of record VHKM01000073.1, on the reverse strand, counting down.
TAACAATGATGCAATCAAGCAGGTGCTGCAAGTCCCAAAGCCCAGAAGTATCAAACTGTCAGAGTTCCACACTAATTATTAGGGATGCAACGATTCACTTTAGCCAGGGTTCGATACGTAATTCGATATGGCAGTGGTTCCCAAACTTTTTGGAGCCGTGTACCCCCTGAAGCTTTGGGTGAAGAGTCGCGTACCCCCTACTTTGACGCGATTGAAAACACTGGGAATATTACATGTAATATTATGTTTATTTCCTCCATTATTACAGCGTGAGTTCGCAGGTTTTACACATTCAACATTTTTTACCTGTCTGGGTGATTAAGGCTATTAAGAATATGTAAATACAAAAACATTTATGAAAATGCCAGTTTTTGATTATGTTGGAAACGAGGCTGTTAATGAGAATGGGCAAAGCTGAGCGTTTTGCCAGGACTCTGCTGCTTTTGTCACTCATTCTGAACGTCAGACTCTGGTTTGGACTCCGCGCTCTGGCCCCGCCTCCTCTGCGTCTCCTTCAGTCGTACTGTCAAACCACCGGTACAGACTCAAATGTGCTGGTTTAAGCTTTTGTTAAAGCGAAGCAAAGATAATGTATACGCAGGACATAACCATCTTAGCACGTGCCACCACACATCAGCTCGTAAATGTAAACGTATGTGTCAGATACAAAGCCACAGGTTTAGCGGCAGAGGAGGGAACAGCCACAGACGCTTCCCTTCTCCCCTCGCTCCTCAGATCAGAAAGAGAGGAACACTTCTGTTCCAAGTCGAAGTCGCCATCAGTCTGACGGAACGTGCACAGGCTCCTCTCTCTTTATGACAGATACAGAAATTGCTGCTCGATCAAACTCATCAGCCGCGCTCCCGGCCTCCGCACGCGCGGAGTTTTACGCATTCCGGTCCAAAGCGGCTCTTGAGGTTCGGTTCTGGAGTCGACACATTTAGGTACAGGACAAGCTTATCCATGTCTGAATTATAAGACTATTTTGCCCATATAAGTGCGTTATTGATCTGATTGTGATAAACATTTATTTTTCTCCAAAATTTCTTTGCGTACCCCCGGGGTCGTTCTGCGTACCCCCGGGGGTACGCGTACCACAGTTTGGGAACCCCTGCGATATGGTCTTGCAAGTCCAAGAGAAATGTATTAAGCTGCATATTGATATGAAATAAACAAAAGCCAATATTCAATGGCTGTGTTCCAGATTGTATACAGTATGTGAATATGGTAAATGTGTGCATTTCTGGTAAGATTTAATTTAATTTAAGTAATTACTGAAATACTTCATAATCCGTAACAGGCTGAGCTTACCAGACTCTGCCAGTGCAGCAGCGACTTCGTTCTGAGTGGAGTAAATGTTACATGCAGTCCAGCGGCACTGAGCGCCCAGAGCCACGAGAGTCTCAATCAGCACCTAAGGCAGTGAATATAAGGTTTTTCACTTTTGAAAACTGAGAACATAGCACAGCTACTATATTATTAGAAAATACAGGATATGGATGTATGTGTGGGTTCGGGTTTATGATGCATGAACACTTTAAGTTCAGTTTATGTGTTGTGTTAAACATGAGAAAAATATCTTACAGCAGTTTGTGCAGTGATGTGAGTGCATCCCACAATTTTGGCTCCTGCCAATGGTTTCTCACTCTGTGCTCTCTTCCTGAGTGAGATCAGCGCTGACATATCTGTCGAGAAACAGTCATCGGGTGACAAAATCACATGAAAAATGCACAAAAAGCATACCCTTACCTTGTTCAGCAATCTCTATCTCTCGTCTGCCAAACTCAGCCTGCTTTATGTTCTTCACACAAAAGTCACTGCTGCCCTTTACATTGACTTGGGTTTTGTCTCGTGGAGAGGTCTCATCGTCAGAGCTATCTGTACCAGATGCAGCTACAATGAAGTGACAATGCAAGGACAGACAACACACACAGACATACGTACAATGAACAGGATTAGGGTTAAGAGCTTAGGAAATGAAATTATGAGTTGTGGTTCATTAGTAGCACACAACACGTAAAACAAAATGTACCTGAGCTGTAACTGTCTGTGGAGGATTGAGAGATAGAGCGGGACAGGGATCGACGGCCAGTTTTCGTCGGGAACCGGCTGAACTCTTGCTTGTCCTCCACAAACTGGATTTGCTGCGTATAAAAGTAAATGCATAAAACGTATGAAGCCATGCTGTGTTTACAAGCTTAGAAACACTTTGATAAAATGTGTAGATCAAAATAATACAACTACATCTTTGTAACAGTTATAGCTGATTGTCTTCACTTTAAACTATAAGCAACAAGGCTAAACGTTTTTTAAAACACTCAACAGAAGATACAGTTTCAATAAAAAAATTTAAAAAAATAACACAATCATGAGAAACTGACCACAATAACAATGCTGACAACAATTTTAGACATTTCAGCATTTAAAATAGTGGAAATGGACATTTAAAGAGTGAGTAGTCTGGCATAGTCTGGCAACTGAGTGATTTCTTGTCTTCACTTATTAAACTTCAGACTCTCTGTCTGATTTCAGCAGTGTCTGATGTCTCTTTTGCAAGTGCTTAAAGACTCCTCCTCACATACCAAAGACCATCACAGCAACAGAGAACAATAAAAAGCAGTTTTCCTGTCAGCAACATTATAAGTTTGGGATTTAAACATAGAATATACCTTTTTCAGTATGTTTAACTTGGCACTGAAAACTTGGGCATCACTGTATCGCAATTCTAATGTTTTTTGTGTGTGTGTGTTCCTGACCTTTACATGGAACTGAAATATAAATCAACTGGAGCGCCCAGAGCCACGACAGTCTCAATCAGCACCTAAGGCAGTGAATATAAGGTTTTTCACTTTTGAAAACTGAGAACATAGCACAGCTACTATATTATTAGAAAATACAGGATATGGATGTATGTGTGGGTTAGGGTTTATGATGTATGAACACTTTAAGTTCAGTTTATGTGTTGTGTTAAACATGAGAAAAATATCTTACAGCAGTTTGTGACACAGTATTCTTAAGCAGCACGCATGCTCAACGTAGTAAAAGAAGAAGTATTGGGAAATGTCCTCCATTCATTGCAAAATAGTTTCAGTCATTTGTGAACATTTTCCTTGTAGGCCTATTTACTGACAACTTCTTTCTTTTAGGCTTCTCTTTAAAACAAATCTGTTGTCACTTCAAAGGTTACCTGCCTGGTCTTAAGCTGAAGGGAGCGTAGTTGTTGTGGTGGGGCTCATGTTGGTTACACATTAATTAATGAACAATAAACAACCTATGAATGCAAGGATGAAACACCGTTTTACTGGTAGATACAGCACATGGAGCATCTTGACGTAAGTAGCTTTACCATCATTCAGTGGCTTTGCAACCTAATAATAAAAGCTCTGTTTCCCAAGTTTCCCTTGTTACCCTTTCCTACACAAAGGTCATGCCCTTGCTCTATAGACAGACAGTGTAAACATTACAATAATCACTGCTAATTGTTCAAAAATTAAGAAACAAACTTACCTTTTTAACAGGTTTGTGAGTGGGGACAGCGCTAAGGACAGTGGTCAGATCTCCCATGTTCATCTCGCTGTTTTTGCTTACTGTCATGGCAGAGTATTTCTCCGCCACATTTTCGCTTTCTTTGACTTCTTTGCTTGCTTGCTTCAATTCTGCTTTTGCCTCTCCGACCAATTCTGACATTTTAGTGGTGATCACTGGGTTGAGAAATCACTCTAGTCGGGAAAACGTCAAGCTAGCGTTAGCTGCAGTGAGCTCTCTCAACTGAGACCAGAAGAAAATGCGTCAGCATGCGAAAATTTAATATGCTGTGACGACTTTAGTGTTTAGTAAATAAAACCTAAAGCCACGTTAGCATATATCGCAGAAATATCCATTGCTCGATGCTGCGCAGGCGTTTGTGTCCTCAGCTGTCACCTGCGGACTGTGAGTAAGAAAGTTTGTGGGCGTGACCTGTCAGACACTTTCACTGCACATGGGATAAAAGAGTACTGATAAAACTGGAGTAGGCTTCGCCTACTTTTTTCTTTACGTCACAACTTCATCTAAATAATATATAGAAAAAGGCTTAGAGGGCCCATCGATAGATTTTATAATTTGCCACTTTTTGGGGTAAAACTGATCTAAAATACAATTGATAATGCATTTTTGCACTATATACTTTTTAATACACGTCCCACGAAGCTATGAAGAATTATTTTGAAGGCGGTCCTTTGCGTCAAGTCTTCTATCTAGGCAAGTCCCGCCCCCTAAACTCCAAAAGAAGAAGAAGAAGAAGTCCCGCCCCCTCGTCCTTGTGCGCAAGTCACCGCGTCGCCCTCTCTGCGCCATTTTCCATTCACTGTCGGGAGGAACAGACCAAGAGACAAACAGTTCTACTGTTAATCAGCAAAATAAGGTAGAGTGCAATTCATTTCCACCCACATGTTGTATAAACATAGCTGTATTGTGTATAGTTAATAATCCGAGAACTGTTAATTCGAGTTTTTGGCGTTTATTGTTGTACAGAGTCCATAGGCCTCTTACCTACACACACGGCCATTTTAGCTCCTCGTAAAAGCTAACGATACATGTAGCACGTCGCATCTCCTTCCAAACCCACAATCTGACGTAAACTGCCTAGCTTCAAATGAAACTCGTGGTTAAAGACCAAATGCGGTGTAGTTTTTTCTAAATCAAAATCGATTTAAGACTATTTCTCTAAGTTAATTCTCTTCCTACTGGGAATTGGCTCAAGCTAACGTTAGCAATGATATGTCTTTGTCCGGCTAAGTCATTTGATTACGTTGGTTCAATTGCTAAAATGATCAAATTATGAGCAAGTAACGTTTTGTTAAACACAAACGGTCCAAACAATGTTTTACTATTACTCGGTTCTCCATATTGACGCCTAGAAAGCTGGGGCGTATATGACTTACTTCTTGAAGGCCGCAACATGACCGTCAACAATAACCAACATACATTATGAGATGTATCAACGTTCATAATATCACAATATCCGGTGATAATCAAGCACTTACTGTTTTGCAGATTTAGAAATGCATCGAGACTGCCCTCTGGACTGCAAAGTGTATGTTGGAAATTTGGGAAATAATGGAAACAAGACCGAAATAGAGAGGGCATTTGGCTACTATGGCCCTCTCCGCAGTGTGTGGGTTGCCAGGAACCCCCCAGGTTTTGCCTTTGTTGAGTTTGAAGATCCTAGAGATGCAAGTGATGCAGTGCGTGAGCTTGATGGGAGGTAAGCAAATGTGTAAATAAGACAAACCCAAGAAAAATAATGTTCATTTTATCAACATCTATTCTTGTGATGCAGGACTATGTGTAACTGCCGTGTAAGGGTAGAGCTGTCCAATGGTGAGAAGCGCAGCCGTTCTCGTGGTGCCCCCCTCCATGGAGCAGGCGTCCCAGAGAAAGAGATGATTACAGGCGCAGAAGCCCAGCAGTCAGGAGAAGGTAACATAAACCACAGCAGCATCTGGTCAAATTAGTTGGCAAAGCATACGTTATCTCATTGTGACATACTGACCCATTTTCTTATCCACAGTCCTGACGAATTGTCTTTGCAGTCATGGACTTCTTATTGTCTCTTTTCAATCATATTTGGAATATTTTAATGCATAGATTGATGGTTGATGATAGCTTACTTAATTCTTAAAAGTATGCTACTATTTATAATTCATTTACACTCAGAAATTCGCTGACTATAAAAGCCAAAAAGATACTTTCCAAAAGTTGTATTTTGGAGTGTTACGTGCCAAATTTGATGCATTTTTCTATCCTTTTCATTTATATTAATAAGAATGAAACCCGTTGCAGAGCCACCACCATGCCTCTTCTCACCACCCTCTGAGTCAATCAACTAGTCCTCTTTCAGCATCATGTGACTGCTGACATCGCCCCACTCAGCTTGGCTGGTGCTGTTAACGACCCAGGCACGGCCAGTCGTCAGGCTGCACCAGCCCTCAGCATGCCGTTCTCAACCTCCTCCTCCTTCAACCTTAATCCAAAAGGCAGCGGCCCTCCTCACATTCCTGACCAATCAGCGTATTATGTTGTCAAATGTCTACAACCTACCAGCAGCAGCCATCGGCTAACCAATTAAAGCAGGAAAAAGCTTCGGCCATCCCCCATCTGCCTGCCACCTAGTCACCTTGCAGCGTCTGGCCAGTCCTATTCAGCCAATTCTACCCACCCGGCCAACAGTCTGCCTCCCTTTCGTCATATCTAGCTTGTTGAAATCCAATAATACTAGTAAGTTTTCCAGCCTCATTCAGTACACTGCTGATTACTTTTGAAGATAAAGCTGGTTGACAAAGGTTGTTCTTTTTTCTTATTTTAACAATTTCTTTTTAAAGGACAGTGATCCATCAACAATTTAGGATTGTCAATTATTTTTTCTATGGGTTCAAAAACAATACGCCTTCCCAGATGCAGAATGGCATTTTGATTTTTGTGCTTCAACAGTTACCTTTCTTGCTATCCAGAGTATTTTACAGTCAATTTCCTACTCTTGTTACGTTCATGTGCCATGGTCAGATTTCATAATTTATTAATGAGAGGATAACCCCTTGAGATGCAGCATCTCGTTTTCAAGAGGGTCCTCAATCGTCTCCAAAGCAAAGAATGACGAGTCATATTAAAATACTCAAAATAGGATAAATGCTGGAAAGTCAAATCAAATGTGCATGAAACTCTAAACGCATTCACTGACATGACCATCGTCATTAGTTTTACTTTATTTTTTTATATGTATGCTTTTCAATTCTACACAACAGGCTTAGGTATTTGATAACATTTTACACACCATCTTTAGATAAGTGGCAGGGGTTGTGAGAATCTATTAAGCCTCTGTCTTTGTTATACAGATCCCCTCGCAGGCGGAGTTTTAGTCGCAGTAGAAGCAGGTATATACAAATTTTTCCATTTAACAATAATATGTATTTTGTCTTATTGTCCCTTAAAGTGACTCTTTACATTCCAGATCCTTCTCTAGGGATAGAAGGAGGGAGAGATCCCTTTCTCGGGACAGGAACCACAAACCCTCTAGGTCGTTTTCGCGTTCTAGGAGGTGGGTTTTTGTGACCAAGAAAAGTGTTGTAATTGTAATGGTACTGTCTCATATTGACTTCTATGGTTTCTTTCTGCAGCCGCTCCAGGTCAAATGACAGAAAATGAACTTATGTCTGTCAGATTTAAAGGGAGCTGAAGAAAACGGTTAGCAACACTCTGCCGTTTCACATGGACATGACTATAGTCCTTTTTGAGTTGAGTTTTTAAACAATCAAGCATTTTAGTGTGTTCTGTAATTTTTTTTTTTCCCCCATGGTTGGGATTGTCCAGGTATATTTCTTCCTTCTGACTCTTTGTTGCATTCCAGTTTCTCAACATTTATCTGCAAGCTATGATTCTGTTATTGAATGTACTGTGTACTATTACATGTAGTGTTAGTTTGATCCACCTTTTTTCATTCATCACTTGGCCAAGGCTTTTTAAAAATAAAACATGCATGAGCCAATTCAACTTCACAGTGAAGGTTTACATCTGGTGTAAGCTCATTGGCTTTAAAGAGGTTCAGGTCTATGAACAAATAAGTAAACAGTTTTTGTTACAAAGTTGTCATTTATTTTTATTTTTTCTCTTTGATACGACAATAATGGTGTGATTAAAACACTGGTTGTATACAAAATGTGTGTGTGTTTTATTACTGCAGCCCAAGTGTGAGGGAAAGGGGCCTGTTTCATTTTTAATATAGCCTAAATACAACCACTAACCTTAAAGTATAGCTAAAGAAGTTAAAACCATACCGTCACAGTCAAAAGTACAGGAAGGCCAACTGCTGTGACTTAAATTGGTTGTATGTAGTGTTCTGTCATTGGTTTACAACCCTCAAACACTGAAAAGTAAGTGTGCCTATATGTTACTTGTTCACACTGACACAGCCGTTCTCAAAGTATAGGTTCCTAGGGCCTCCAGAGATTTGACCACACGTCAGTCACCTAAAATGGATGAGTTGGGGTGGGCATGTAATTGGAATCGCAATCTCCACTTTGGTCAAACTCAATCGTCATGGGACTTTATAATCGACAGGTTTACAGCCGTTCCTTTGGCACAAACAACCTAGTTTGGGAGTTTGGACGATACAATGGAAGACTTTTGTGTGTAAAATGAAACTGAAGCAAAGCATTTGTTTATATTTGAGCTAAGGTTTGAATAAAAGATGTATCTAATTTTATGAATCAGCAAGATGTATTTAATTTATTACCAGAGATCGATCAATATCGGGAAAATAATCGTGATTTTACTTTTTCCAAAATCGCCCATCCCTAATACAATGTATCCTGTTCGCTATAACAACATGAGTGGTTAGTTGCAAACCTCATTACACAAAATGTTTCTATCGTTCCGCGGAGACACGGCAGTCACCTTGTACACGTGCATAGGTCTACTCTCAAATCCCCGCGCGCTTTTCTGCCCCGCCTGCGAGTGACGTCAGTGGGACATGACCTCACGAGGCGCGTGGAGCTCAGAGGCTGTACATTTTTTTCTGTAAATCAAGTTACGTCAATGAAATCAAGCCGTCCCATTTCTGATTCCTGTAAACGACACACCCACCAAGCAGAGAAAAACCAATGGAACCACGTCAGTACTCTCTTCCGCTCTCGTTCCTCTCTCTGGGCGGGATTTAGTTGAAGAAAGGAGGAGTTGAGATTTTGAGGAGGCAAGTGAACCTTGAGCACGCCCTCGGTCTCCATGGTTACGGGTTACACGCGCTGACCAACACGCGGGACATCCACTACAATCCGCAATATTCTGCACCCACTGTTATGTATCTAGAAGCCGCTCTCCGCCCACTGAATTCTGAAAACTGACAGTGCTAGAACTAAATATAGTGTGGTTAATTTGTTGGGAGAATTTCTATTCAAACCACTTACAATTAAAGTTTGGTGGTAATTAGGCGTCCAATGGCCAGAATCTTGATTATTGGCACATTAGCGTCACCTTCCACGTTGTCCAGTGCTTTTTAACTCTTAATCATGTAGTTTTTCTTTATAAAACACATCTTTTTTTCTGCAATAGGCCTATGATGTCCTATGACGTGGAAAACATGGAACAGCTTGCTAACTTCTAACTTCACTCCAGTTTGGAGCTATGCCTTTGCTGGGAGAGGCGAAACGCTAACGACATTTGTGTGACTGAGCGCACGCACAAAGACCAGACAGGTGCACATCAACTCGTCTAAGCTAAGAACATATCTCAGTGTGTAAAAACGGTGGCCTATTCCTTTAACCAATGGGTCTTGGTGCATTTTGAAGACAAATTGAACAGTCTGCACCAAAGCTTATTGGCCTACCAGATACAGAAAGCCATGTTGCTCTATGATTATCACCGAGCAGCATGGCGAGTACAATGACTTCAAAAAGTTCAAGTATATATGTACTTGAGTAACTTTTTGAAGTAGTAATTGTACTTCTTAGAGTAGTTTTACATGTGCAATGTTTTCTATTTGAGTAAAAGCCACTACAATAAGTATCTGCACTCTTGAGTAAAAAAGAGTTGCATTCCACCGCGTTTTCCACACAGTGATCTTTTGGCAAAAGCTTCATGTGACACATAAAATAAATGTAGTTTGTGTTTCATGTACTTATTCTTCTAAAAAAAAAAAATCTTTGTCTTTTTCTGGCGTGCTCTTTGGAAATACTAGGATTTTTACATAATTGAATGTTTTGCAAACGCTCACTTACCCAATAGGCCTACTCATTGTACTCAAGTAGCATTTTCCCCCAGGTATCTTTCTTGAATAATTACTTTGTTCTCTCCTTTTTACTTCCTCTTGAGTACATTTATTTCAAAGTAAAGTTTTCCTACTTGAATAAATACTTTAGCTACTCTATCCACCTCTGATTATCAGATTGATGTATGGGTATAAACCATTTTGACATAACATAACCTACATAAGTGGTTTTCAAACTATGGGAGAGAGCGTTTTTGAAATTATTCTTACTTGTTCTATTCTCACCTCAGTCCGCCGTATCACAGCGGGGCATGAAAGCTGCACATGCGCAGTGGGGCGGAGTTTCGTTCCCCAGATTGGGATTCCTCAACCCCACGAGAGACCCAATTATCACGTGTGCTCGTGGGTTTACCGGTCTAACAAATACACGTGGAGAGGCGCAGACTCCGCCTGTCCACGGGAAAGAGGAGGTTGACACCCACTGTCTGATAGGGAACTTGGAGAAAATATCAAGACAGTGTGCTGCTTCGTTTACTCACCGTGATATTGGCTTGGTTGGATAGACCAACCCAGATAATCTGTGTCATTTTGTTTTGACTCGTGAATTAAGGAGTAAGAAACTGAATATATTTTGAAGACTTTTTTGTTATTTTCATCTTGAAAAGACTTGACATGTAAGTAGCCCAACATTTCATTTTACTATTCCCTTTCCACGTAGCAGCATCATTGTGCCATTGTAGATGATAGTTTGAATTGTATTGCATTATGTGGATTGAGGTTTTGAAAGTCGACTACTATCTCGAGAAGGTTTATTTAATCTACACAAGAGAATAGTGTTTTCTCTGGTAGTTCCTTGTGGTTTGGGTATTTTTCATGTAGGCCTATTTGACTCAATTCTTTTCTATTATATTTTGACCTGTTGCCACTATTCTAACATTTCTTTCAAAAAACAAAAACAAATAGCTAATTGACGCTTGGACATGTCATCTTGATGTGTCTTTGTCTGTAGTTATAATGTTTATGTCCTGATACGGTGGTGGAGTTTGCCAACCCCAGTGGACAGCCCAGTCTGGCTTGGGATACACGAGTTGGGCGCTCACGTGGATGGGTCGTAGTAAGGCAGGGTGCGAGTAGGACAAGGGTGGCTCAATGCAGACTCGTGCCGGTTCCTCAGCAGCAATTCGTGCTTGAGCGATCTCCCGCCACAGTGTTAAACACGCCTCTATTGGCACTGGCCCGCCCATTTCCATGTGACGTACACGAGTCGCGTGAGTGAGGGAAAGTGACTCAGTAGATTTTCCAGAGTGGGTCTTTCGCTCTGCTTTCCAGTCTCCACCCAGAACACCCAGAACACCCAGAATTAGAAGTATTTTTCGCAAATATTGCTGAGATAAACACCCAAATATTGCCCAAATAAGAAGATAATGATTAATAAGACTAATAAAAATGGAAACGTACTGACATTTGTGGTGTATTAATACAATTCGATAATCACATCACTCTGTGGACATATGTCACACTTACCATGTGAACTTTCAGGTGATATCTTTGATACGTCGAGATATTTGTAAGATATGTAGCCCAAAGTATCTGTGCGCTAAAGACCTGAGGGTAACTATTATGTACAGGGTGGGGAAGATCAGCCACTGGGACTACTCCTCATTAGTCATTGTCTAAAGGAATACAATTAAGTTACAACTTATTACATTTCATATTCACAGGGCTACAGAGAGTATAACATGTTTGAAATTAAATTAGAAATGTAAATCTATATAACTTCAATCCTAAGAAATTGTAATAGTTTAAACTGAATATGTTGTAGGCCTAAGTGATGTGATAACAATAACTGCACCTCTTATGAATGAAAATATATTTTGGAAAATATTACATGACTAAAGGCAAGTGAGCTGCCTTAGCATGTCAGGTGAACCAAAGGGTTTCTGAGATATTGCTTAGTTTTTAAATGTACTATTCTATTATTTAGAAAAAGAAAACATAGACTAGTTAATAGTCATGAAAATATTTTGACAGTCAAATGAAATAGTGATTGGACAGTTTTTTATAGGGTTTTTTGACCGCAGTATCCAATGACAAATGCTGATATTACTAATTAATTACCAGTTTACCTACCAATTATTTAAACGTCTTTCTAAAGATAAATTGATATACTGTAATACCAAACTTGACTTTGGAAGGTGGTTTGTAACTGGTGTGATACTGCCCCCTAGTGGTATTTTTACGGGTTTCAGGGGTGTTTTGCCCAGGCATGTACTCCTTGACACAGGAGGACTCATGAGTCACTGGCCAAGGGTATATAAACGCTTGGCCCTGGACTGATGTATCTGCTCCGTCGTTATTGAAGAGTAGTCACTGAGGGCACTTTAAAAACTCGAAGTGCAATGGTAAGAGTTGCACTTTTTGATTTCACAGCTAAATTGTGTCATGTACCGTATTTTACTTAACGTTTGCTTCTATTTATTATAGAGTCATGTTGAGTTATGTAGAAGCCTTGAAGAATAACCTTTTCGTCCTTTCTGCAGTGTAAAACCATGGCTGCTCACAAGCGAATCCTGGGCACGCTGAGAAATGGTCCAACGCGGAGGAACCTCTTTGGGCCTGTGGACCGGGACCAGCTGCAGGTGGAGTACCTGGCTGCCCTACGCAAAGACCTAGAGGAGGCCTCAGAGCGCTGGGGCTTTGATTTTGTTCAAGACAAGCCTCTGGGCAGCAGTAACTTCCAGTGGGAGGGCATCCCCGATGTCAAGGTACCTCTGCTGTACCGCTCCTGTGCACTGGGACAAGCAGAGGGGAAGAGCGCAGCAAAGGCAGTTTCCCACAAGAGAGGATGGGCGGCACCTCAAAGTGAGAAAGAAAACATCCCACGCACTCCAGAGAGATGTTCACTAGAATTGGAGAAGTTGGAAAAAACACCAGGGCAAAGAGAGTCCATAGGCAACAAGAGGAAACAATCAAACATTACAGGTACAATATTAATGTTTAAGCAACATTTCATTAGAATCTTAGTAATATTTGGTGAAACATTTTACATTTTGAGTGAAACTCAAATTACATACTTTAAGTAACTTGAAAATAGTACTTAAGTAAAAATTAAATGCAGCAATAATTACTCAAATAAGAATTCAAACAGTCCAGCAATCCTTTTGATTCTGGTTAAGAGGCTGTTGTCATGTGTCTTATATAATAGTGGTCTTGTAGATCTTTAGCACTTATAACTGCAAAGTAAATGTCAGTATGCTACTTACCAATTTTGACTTTTCTTTTCTCTAATAATTTGAATTTAGCCCCACTGCTATATACGTAATTTGAAATAACTAATCACTATCCACTTTCTCCTTGGGCTTTGATAACTATCTAAATCTTTTTTTTTTTGTTCCCCTATTATCTTTCAGATTTCTATCAAGCAAAAAGACGAGTTGTTGGAAAGCTGCGAAAATCTGGAGAGTGATGTTTTTGTGCGGTTGAATTTGACGCTACCAAAGTTGAAAAATCGCACTACACTCAGGACCAACATGAACTGTACAGACTTTGCACAGCGGGCCATACAGGAAGAAGGACGGAGGCTGCATGCTCACAGTAAATCATGTACAATGGAAAGGACCTCTGGCTACATTTAGCTGTCATTAGTATAAGGTTAATTAGGGTACTGTATTCTCTCTAAGCGGGGTCTTGTTTTCCCAGTGGTAAGAAGGGGACATTTGAGAGCACAGGATTAGCAGTAATCTCTCTGAATCAGTGGATTTATACTCGTCTGGATCAAGGGTAGGCGGTCGCGAGCTGGCCGACATTTCCTACTGTGCAGTAATAAGCATCGAAGATTGGATCATGGGCAACTTTACCACTAGAAAAAATATGAAACAGTATTACTGAACAAACTTACAAGCAAAGTTGGAATCATTATTGCTGATTTTTTATTTTTTTTTACGAACACTTGATTTTTTATATCTTTTATACAACAATGTTCAGTTTTATGTGCTCATAGGAAAGATTGAAATCTACTGTGCATTAATATGCTTTACTTTGATCTTGATCAACAGAGGTGCCACTGTGTAAAACATCTATTACACCCCATCAACACCCTCTAACCCAAACTGAAAAATATAATGTTGCCGTAGCTCAGCTTCTTTAAACACTAAAATATCTAAAGCGTAGGTTTAGATTGTTATACTGTTTCACAGATGTATAGATTTAAACAGCACAGTTAAGTAGCAGCATTGCACATATACGATCAATAGTTGGAGTACAAATGAAGTACCCCACAACATATACCAAGGGCCTTAATTAAAGCCATAACATTTGACAATCAAAAACCGTGTTATCAGAAAAACTGTTATTATCTAAGCTACAATAAAAGTGTTTTATTTATTGTTCAGTAAAGTGCAATTAAGAAAGAATATCATCTGCCTCAAAGTAAAAAGTATATATTTATCTATATTAGCATATTTGTGAGCGCAATCTTTTCTGGGTGTTAAACAAGGAAACTTTCATTTAATCCAGCTTTGTTTTGACTCATTTCCCAGTGAAGAGACAGAACAGTAGGAGTACCCCAACACAGACTTGCACTTCTGGTAATTGACATTATGCATTATGTTAGAAACAAATTAAAGTTTATTTATTACTAAATGTTTCTATAATGGTAGAAATTTGACAATTGTACCTCAATAAATTGTTACATGAAAAATTGCTTTGTTATTTTCTTTTAAAGCTCTAACATTAAGTTGGTTTAGGATCACTTAGCCCTCTTATGGGCTATCTTATGTCCAGGGGATCAACAATCGGCATATTTAGCTGCTGGATACAAGCGGATGTAGCCTAGAAATAAATTCCAAGCAAGGCTGTAGAAGGCTGTAGTATTACTGGAGCACTAAAGTGCTATGGGATGAAAGGCCCGTAGAGGCACTGCTCTCCTCTCCCTGACTCCCGGGGCACCTGTGCGCATGCGTCTGAGCTCTCCCATCCCCCGCCCGCTCTCCCCATCATCTGTCCCTCGGCTCCCGCATCCGTAACAGAGCAGGGCACATAGCGGCTGCACCGAGAGAGAGAGAAAGGGATGGGGGGAGGGACAGGGGAGCGAAGGTAAGGCAAAGATATAGATCCATTAGCAGAGGAAAGTGGGGCTGCAGTTATCAATGCCATTAACAATGGAGCTTTAGGACTCTGACAGTTGATACTTGGGAGCCAAAAACGACTCAGGCTGGAGAGAGTTGAGGAGGGGCACCTCAGTTTTCAGGGGAGGCGGGAGGAGGAGGATGGGCCTCGAGCACAGACTTGCAATGGCACTTCAAATGTTGGATTGAAAGCAGTATGGTAACGTTTCTAATTTGATTTATCGCTGTGCTGCTTGTGTCTCATCCTCGTGCGTCCTCGTCCATCGCATATGTCTCAGTCTGTCGTATGTGCTCCACGGGCAGACCCTTGTGCTTTCCATGCTTAGTTCAGACATCTGCCATCTCCATCTTCAAATTTGTCACACGCTTATCCCCCACTGACCACTGTCCACTGGTTCATAAACACACCCTTTATTGTCTCGTTTTAAATGCCGCTGTGCTGCCCTGTTGTGTTATGAAGCATATTCACTGGTACACTGTGCACCCGTGCCTCCTGAGTCTACAGATGGCACACGCGCATCATGTTCTGGAAATTCCTCATAACAGCGACTGCAGTCATTTGTTATTCCCCAAACCCGCATTTCTTTAACATCGCCTATCTGCCCCTTTGGCTCACGGTCACTGACCTACAGCATCACTAAGAGTAGCCTACATTATGTTAACCTATCGTGCAAAAAAAAAAAGAAAAAAAAGGAAATAAATGCGTGTCCTATCAAGAAAAGAAAAAAACGGAGTGCAATTCCAGCGGAAATACTGCGCGTGATGCCCTCGCGTTTTCAGGCTCCGATTTCCCTGTTTTGACGTCAATCGTTATCGCACCATCTGCCGACACCGTGAAGGGCCCCAGGTACGAGGGAATCCCTGCGTGGATCAATGATAGGCCCGGGTCAGAGGTTTCATTCTTTGAAAGGGATTACACGGTATCATGTTATCTTTGCAAGAGTTAGGTCAGTCAGACAGATCTAGGCTGGTGCCAGATTGATGGAGTACACTCTGTAATAGCCAGTGTCATCTTCTCTACAGCGCTCTGCACGCGCCGTGTTGACTATTTGCATGCGTTTCAGTAGCAGCTCACGCAGACTGGAGCTATTATCGCCATAATACTTATATTGTTTTCATAGAGTCAAAATAGGAGATCCTGGGCTCGTGACCTTGATTTGTGTATGTGTAAATAAACTCTCCTTTATGTAGGTTACTCTCAATCGAGTTAAAAAAAAGAGTAAAATATGTTGACAGGCTTAATTTCAACCCAATTGTCTCATCAGTGCTGTTTATTTTCTTCTGTGGTCATTCCATTATAGTCATGTGGTTCTAGTTTCAGGAAATGTGCATCTAAAATTACTTACTTATATTCATTACATGTGTATTATCACAATTTCATAAAACAGATTGATGTGTCTATATTGGCTGCTATGTTGCTGTTCTCACACATCGTCTTGTCTCGCCCTCTGCAGCTGGACAAGAGTGAGGTGTCCACCCTAGGCCTACCCTCCGCCCCGAGTCATGGAGGTTCTGACACCAACATCAGCACAGAAGGAGCAGCAGCCGCACCTGGAGCCAGTGGGGGTGAATCTTCAGGAGAACCCCATCGAACCCGGGCCGCTCTCGAACACCTCCAGCAAAAGATTCTCAAAGTCACAGAACAAATCAGAGTGGAGCAGGAGGCCCGAGATGACAATGTGGCGGAATATCTAAAACTAGCCCACAACGCAGACAAGCAACAGGCATCCCGGATCAAACAAGTGTTTGAGAAAAAGAATCAGAAATCTGCACAAACTATTGCACAACTGCATAAGAAACTAGAGCACTATCACAAGAAGCTCAAAGAAATCGAACAGGTACGTGACAAAGACTGGACTCACTCCATAATAACATAACAATCTTGAAAGCCTCTAGCATCATATTGAGGCCAGAATTCTATTATGGAATTTAGCATTTTGTTTGTCAAATGCCAATGTTTTGTCCTGGTTTATGGCTGATATATCTGTAATTACTAGGCAATCCACATGTATATATTATAGTGCATGGGTTATTTCAAAAACAGGGAATCA
Source organism: Neogobius melanostomus (assembly GCA_007210695.1). Taxonomy (NCBI): domain Eukaryota; kingdom Metazoa; phylum Chordata; class Actinopteri; order Gobiiformes; family Gobiidae; genus Neogobius; species Neogobius melanostomus. The sequence goes on along the minus strand of VHKM01000073.1, from coordinate 717,197 downwards.
CCCATAGAGTAACAGCAAATCCTACTAGAACACTGTGAACACAACCTAGAACTAAACTACTGCATGAAGGTCTGAAACAAGAAATAAAAGAGTCATTAGTATAAGAGGGTACAGGGGGTCCAAGCCTATAGCAGCTTTATATCATATTACAATATCAATTTTAACAATGAGAATGCTTTATACTGTACCTGTATAGCGGCTTTCAAGATACCCAACTCTCTTTACATTATTCATTCACTTCAATCACTTGGTGGTAAGCTTCTTTTGTAGCCTCTGTTGCCCTGGGATAGACCAGCAGAAATGTGCCTCTGCAAACATGACCATTCACTCACTCACTTTACAGACCACATTCATACATATGCAAGGTGGTTGAAGTGTCTTGCCCAAGGACAGAATGACAGAATGCACCGCTAACCTTTGGATATGTGGATAAATGTTCTACCAATGAGCCACTGTCGGCCCACATTTTTAGTACCTGGAATTCCTACATAATCTCCCATCGTGGTACTAACCAGCCCTGATATTGCTGACCTTGAGACTCCCTGATCTATGACACAAACAAGAATAATAAAGTTTGTTGTTGTTTTTTTTGTTTTTTTTATAATTTGTCCTTGTAACTGTGACCTATTCTCATTCATTTTGCTTTTTGAAGCTGACCACTGTCCTGCCATTAGTCCCTCACTATGACGTATGGGCCTCCTATCTCCACAGAATGGACCAGCCCGGCAGCCCAAAGATGTTCTTCGGGACATGCAACAGGGATTGAAAGACGTCAGGGCCAATGTTCGCGCTGGAATAAGTGGCTTTGGTGGTGGAGTCGTCGAAGGAGTCAAAGGAGGCGTCACCGCGCTCACTCACACAGCTGTCGTGTCCAAGCCAAGAGAGTTTGCCAGTCTGATCAGGAACAAATTTGGCAGTGCTGATAACATCGCTCACCTCAAAGACACACTCGAGGACGGAGTCGGGGGTCAGTCCGACGACACCCCCACACCTCGAGCCCTAAGTGGGAGTGCTACATTAGTGTCCAGTCCTAAATACGGCAGTGACGACGAGTGCTCTAGTGCCACTTCTGGGTCGGCTGCAGGTAGTAACTCTGGTGGGGCAGGAGGGGGTCTTTTAGGACCAGCCATGGGGAGCCCGAGACTGGACGGGCACCATCACCATCACCACCACATGCACAGTTCCTGGGAGTCACTGCTTGAGGGGCTGCAGGAAATCAAGGCAGGCCAGGCGCACATGGAGGACGCCATTGAAGACATGAAAGGACAACTGCAGAGCGACTACTCATACATGACACAGTGCTTGCAAGAAGAGAGATACAGGTAACTAACTACATGCACAGATAAACAGTATTATTCACTACTTTACAGTACTTACAGACCGATAATGATGTGTTTTCAGGTATGAAAGACTGGAAGAACAGCTCAATGACCTAACAGAGCTACACCAGAATGAGATGACGAATCTCAAACAGGAACTGGCCAGCATGGAGGAAAAAGTCGCCTACCAGTCATATGAGAGAGCCAGAGACATTCAGGTAAACTTGCAAAATGCAGAAGACATACCCCATGCCGCACAGGGACTATAGCTACTGGGACAGGGTCCAGTACCTGCAACTCCTAGAGCCTCTCAAAGTTTTTACATCAAGTGACACCTAAAAAAATGGATCTACTCAAATGTTGACAAATCAATATCCAATTAGGACAAAACAGGCCTAAAGATTAACATGCATTACTAAAGCATGAATTTGTGGGACAACATGACGATAAAAAACGAATCATGATATGACCCCAGTGACAATCTGCTGTTTTGGTCGTATTGTGATTCAGAAGTTTTTCTATATATTTTAGCTCTGTGCACAAATACAGGTCTCCATTAGCCAAATGTGGACTTTCAAATGCAGCTGATTGCTTTTGCCATGATATAGTCTTTATCTCTGATTAAAAAGAATAAAGTTTTGAATTGCAAATTACTCTAAGGAGAACATCCAGAAGCCCAGGTACCACCAATGGCACATGTTCCAAACTTTGAGAACCAGCGTTCTAGACTATTTAAATAACGAATATATGTTCTAATCTTCAAATCAACATGCAAAATACTACCATTTGAAGGCTTAGGCTTTGTCGTGTTCAGTAGTGGCAGCAGCAGCACTGTTCAGAGGTTTTTCTAAATGTCTAAATGTGTAAATGTGTATTTTTAATTGATATAATTGAGTTCACAAATACACTAATTACTGACATTGTATGTAGAAATAGATGGTATTTCTCTATGAGGTATTGCACTTATACAAAGACCACAAAACACCTGTGTTGTGTCCATGCAGGAGGCAGTGGAGTCCTGTCTGACCCGCATCACAAAACTGGAGCTGCAGCAACAGCAGCAGCAGGTGGTGCAGTTGGAGGGGGTAGAAAATGCCAACGCCCGAGCACTCCTCGGGAAACTCATCAATGTAATACTGGCTCTGATGGCCGTGCTCCTGGTCTTTGTATCCACTTTAGCCAACTTCATCACTCCCCTGATGAAGACGCGCACCCGCGTGGCTGCCACAGTGCTGCTCACACTGCTGCTCTTTGTCTTGTGGAAGCACTGGGACTTTGTGGAGCTCTGGTTGCTGCCGAGCTGAGTTCCCCCACGCCAGTTTATTACAGGACCCACTTCACTGTCTTTAGCTGAGTCCAAGGATACCAGTATCAGGGACGAACCAAGGCGCTTGTGGACCGAAACCTTCCCAATAACACTCACCTGCCATCACCTAATCATGTCTGATGCTGGCTTCACAGACTAGTACCACTTAAATAGACTGAGCGCTGACCATCTCTGCAGTTACCTCATGTCAAAGCTTCATAATGTATTTGAGGTAAAGGCTTTTCATGAATGTTATCTACTCATGCATGTCCAAATATGTGCATTTAAATGCATCTATAATGGCATGAGTTAATCATTTAATGGCTGACACTACTTTCAGACACTGCCATTTTTCAGAATTACAGTTCAGATGTGTTGAGTGTTATTACACTTTATCTAGTGTTTTAAGTTTAGATGCAGTACTTTGTCTTCTGTTTCGTCAAAAGAACCGTTTTTCCACAGCAGCTCATTGTTGTTTGTTCATCGGTACAGTTGAAAATCAGCTTCTATTCACTGTCAATTCAACTAGCATGTTGTATTCATATACAGTTTTCAAAAACTTTGCTGTTTTATTAATGAAAAAAATAAAATATTTCCTATATTAGATGCTAATGGACTACCATTCCTTATGGTTTAAATCAAAGTGTGACCCGGGGTCCAAATGGGACCCTCAGAACAATTTTTGGTGGGCCTCAGGCTGAATCGGCACACATCACCAGAGATGGCCCTTAATATTTAAATATATATATATATCCATCCATCCATCCATTTTCTTCCACTTATCCGTTGCCGGGTTGTGGGGGCAGCTGTTGGAGCTGCCCAAATCACATTGCACCAGCCCCTATGGCTCCTCCTGCAGGTGGTGGGTCCACGGAAGGACGGCCTCATGGTTCTAACCGGGCCTGTTGGTCTCTCATAAGGGGCTTCTGAACCGCTCTTTGTCTGACCCGTCACCTAGGACCTGTTTGCCATGGGAGACCCCACGAAGCCCCCGACAACAGAGCTCCAGGATCATTCGGGCGCTCAAACCCCTCCACCACATTAAGGTGGCGGTTCCAGGAGGGGAATGAAAATATATATATATATATATATCTATATCTATATATATAAAATTTACACAATTCTAAGATCAACAATTTACATTCTATTTTGCGGCAGGGGAAATACTCACGAAATAAATAGCACTCATTTAGATTCTAGTTCTACTTCTATCGTCCATCAATCAGTAAAGTATCAAAATGGCTATCATAACCCATACCACATGGGATTAGCAGTGTTATTTTAGAGGATGAACTAGATTAAAAGAAGAGCTAATGAAGGGAATTCAAGAAAAGTGATGATTGAAAATCTTGACTCAAGGCAGTGGCGTGCTCAGAAGAGTAACCATGAAATGGCATACTAATGGCCTACTCCTTTTGAGCCTTATTGTGATGAAATGTTTAACTACCGGTACTGTAAATCTATGAATGTAAACAGCTCAATCAATCAAGTACCATAGTAACAGATGCTTACTCTACAAGAGTTGTCACAGCATTTACTAAAAGAAATGTTTTTAAAGATGTGTTTTAATATTTTCCATGAACCAAAATCCATATGACTGTTACATTTATGACAGGTATTTTACATTACAAGACATAACTCGAGATCAGTGGCATGAAATTGGCCACTAATAAGCAAGACATTCATTGTCATGAGATTGTTCTAACTTCATTGATGTTCACAAATTTAGCCAACATTTGATTTGAATCAAATGCAAAAGCTGTTTTGATTAGCTAGTAATCCTAAAGACATTGTAAAACAGCAGAGTAAAAAAACATTGTATAACAACCAGAAGAATTCCTGATTTATTTCAATTACCTGTTAAGATGCAAGGTGTTTAAAATATTGCTTTTAGGTGCTCTAACTAAAATGGGTAAGTCTCCCCAAAACACATTCGCCTGTTTCTCAGTTGGCCCTCGACATGTCATAAACTTTCAATCAGGGCTCAGTCCAACCTTTGACCACAACAACAGCTGCCTCTACAGAGAACATAAGCTTCAGACACAACTGAAACTGCAGACCCTCTACTAAAATGCAGCCTTTTACCACATTAAAAAGTTTGAACCTAGAAAAAAAACAAAAAAACATTTGTGTTCACTGAGAAAAGGACAAAGGCCTAAGGCCAGAGACACAGTATTCAGTCACTGCAGTACAGTCGAGGAGAGGACACAAACAAATGGCAGGAATGTATGACATTTAACACCAATGAAAACAGCTGAACAAGAGGCAATGCAGAGAACAGCCTCAATTATCAATCATCTCCAACAAAATAAATGTGCATTTAAAAAAATACTGCTGTATAAAAATGCACATATGATTGCAATAAATGCCTTTAACTCTTGTGTCTATGTTGCCATTTAATGTAAAATGTTGAGGCGAGTGTTTTCAGTCATAAGCCTGGTCAGTTGGTTGTGAAAATGGACTGTAGATTCAGAAATGCATCCAGTCTTCAGGCCGTTTGATCATGTGCTGGTACCACAACATGAGAAACCCCTGACCTCATTTATATAAAATGCCTTTTAATTTGTTTTAGAAACACTCTTCCAAAATAATGTTGACTCACATTAACAATTTGAGAACAGTTATCTGACTTTTCACTGGTCAATAATGTCCTGTTGATCTTTTGTAGCAATTTCACTTTCCTTGGTAGAGGATTTGAGTCGTAATGAGGGAACACAGATAACATTAGTTCTAAATGCAGCCCTAAGTTTCTAAGTTGTGGTGGACATCACAACAAGAGGTACCTAAGAGGTTTCTAAGCCGACCTCTGAGTATAAAAAGAATATAGGCCTGAGTGTTGCACACTTCCTCCACGCTGCACACCTTCATGTCAGAGTCGTTACAGTGGACCCAGAAACCTGAAGAGTGAATAAAAATACAGATGAGAAAGAATTAAAAAAATACAGACATGGGCCGTGTCCAAATGTCCAACCCAACCCGCACTATACAGTAGACTATTGACCTTATTCCGCCCCGCCCACTTTTGCCTCTTTTGGCTTTGTCTCGGCACTTCCGTTGTCCTGACACTAACGGTTGAGTGCGAAGCCTGTTTGTTTAAACTGAGAACGAGGGAAAACGTTCTCCGCTCAAATCTGATGTTTAGTAGATTAATTTGTGTAAAATGTCCAATGTTCATTTGCACAAACAAGTCAACACTGCACCGTTTCTCTGCGCGGCCAAAATTGCCTTTTTTTTTCTTGTAGTAACTGATTTTATCTGGACTTCTCCAGTCCCATGTTAACTGATAGGAGAAAAGGGGCGGGCACAATTCATGGCGGCGCCCACGCGAACCTCCGGAATAAGGTGAATACAGGGCACTGATTCTGTTGGCGATTTGGGCATAATGCAGCCCACGACTTTCTCCTCGCTGAGTGCCGTCACGTGCGCTGCAGAAAGGAGTGAGCCCAGTGTCTGGAACGCCAGCAGAATGAGTGCACTACAGCTACTATAAGTCGCTAAACTCCGGGAATAATGTATTTCTGCGATAAAGACCGACCAAATTCAAAAGACTGTGGAATATTTATGGATGAATATTAGTCAGATCTGTTTTTATTGCACATGAATTTTACATGAATGAAGAAAAAGTCTTGAATTATTGCCTTTATGACAGAGGAAGCTATCAATAATTTAACGCTAACACTAACAACTTTTCACTGTAGAGATTTACATTCAAGTAGTTTATTCATGAAAAATATGGAACACGAGAATAAAACTGCTGCTTTCACTAATTTGTGTACAATTCAAAAACCTGTCGCTGTCGACCGTTCCCCTACCACTCTCGCAATGCATTGTGGTCTATATCGACCCGTCTAGTGACCAACGCAGCACACTACCTTTCAGAATGCATTGTGGCAAATGTTGAGTGCACTACTTTTTTCTTTCTGGACATTCAGACACCCCTACAAAATGCCTTAACCATGATATAGTGCACTACAGAGGGAATAGTGTGGACAGTTGGACACAGCCATGGACATCCCCTGCTTTACCTCCTTCCGTGTTGTAGCAGTATGCGGTGTAGTGCCCTGAGCCGAAGCCTTTGCCATGATGCATGACGACAGCAGAGAGATCGTACACGTATCCTCCTCTGTGAACCGAGAGGCCTGTGCAGCAGTATGGTTTGATGTTCAGGACCTGATCAAAGGCCACGTGGACACCGATCTTCTCCCGGTGGTTACGCCCCGACCATCTGCCATACAAACACTTTTTATAATTATGGCAGAGAATAACAGCAACACAGTGAGAGATGTGAAAAACAAACAAGGAGGGCTGAAGCCCCCCGTGAAAGGAACTGACAAACAAGAAAGCCACTTGGGGAAACTTGCCTGAAGCGTTTGAGGTGCAGCCGTAGAACCTGAGGTAAACGGTAGATCAGAAGCTGCTTTCTTGCCTCTGACAAATTAAGGGTTTATGGGAGGATTTCCTTCTTCTTTCTAATGAAACAGAAAATGTAAAAAATTTAATTCATTCACACATACTGTACTAATTTCTATGCAATAAGCAATAGTTTTTATGGACCCTCATGACTAAGACAGTAGATCAGATAAATGGGATTATGACAAGTTGTATGATATCAGTAAAAAATATGAGAGTAAAATGGACTCAACTTGTATAGCGCTTTTCTACCTTTATCAGGCCCAAAGCGCTTCACAGTAAGGAACCAGTCACCCATTCACACTCATTTATACACCAATGTACACAGACACTGGAGGTAAGTAGGGTGAAGTGTCGTGCCCAAGGACAGAATAACAGTGTGCATTTGCGGGAGCTGTGATTCAAACCCACGACCTTCCTATCACGAGACGACCCGCTCTACCAACTGCACCACTGTCGCGCAGTAAGTCAAGCCTAACAATAGGCCAGGTTGATATTACAGTTACATCGCACAAAATTACGAATCTGGAAAGGCTCTGGTTCAAAATGTTCAGGAAGAGGACAGACTTACAGTGGGTGGTGAAAGCTTAGGCACCCTGGATCAAAATTTCTATTAATGTGAGTAATGAAGTGTTACGACCCGGCTCTGCTAGGGTGAAAGGGAAGTAACAAAACCAAGATGTAAAATGGTAAAACTAAAGTTATAATTTATTTTAAAAGGAATGCAACGGTAAAGTGAACAAAGGTTGCACACAGGTTCAAAACAAAGCTCAACAGAATAAAACACAAACCCAACTAATAACTAAAAGTACAAAAAGCAAAACCAGTCTCGAACTAAGTCACAAGGACTATGAATGTCTCTACAATATTCCTTATAGGAACACACACAAAGAGACAGAGCAAAGTGGCATGCTGTTCACATCAAATCCCAGCAGCCCCGAATGACAGGGTGGCAGGTCCTTTAAAGGTGTGGCAACTCAGGTGGAATCCCACGGTTGGCCAGACTCTGGGGCGGTGCACCAATCACAAGCGAGGGAAGCAGGATGACCATTAACCAATCAGGAGCCAGGCTCAGAGACAGTCCACCAATGGCTGAAGAGGACTTCCACAGCCACATTTAAATACACAAAACAAGGGTTCAGCACACAAGATGACACCACACAGGGATATGGCCAAAATGGAGGAGCTGGAGGCCCGGGGCCGTAACATGAAGCAAGGGGAAGATAAAATGATCTCCAAAAGGCATGAGGTTTGACATTCCCACAACATTTACAAAAAAAACCTCTTCTCCTCGATCTCCTCTCTCTTATCCACAGATCTTCAATGATGTTTAGGTCATGAGACGGTGAAGGCCACAGCAAAACCTTCAGACTGCGCCTCTAGATGTAGATTCTTAATTCTACCTAAAATTGTTCCCTGTGCCACTGGCTGCAATACAAACCCAAAGGATGATGGATCCACCCCCAGGATTGACAGTTCATGAAATTATTATGGGAATGTCTTATCTACAACCTCTTGGAGGTCATTTCATCTTCCCCTTGCCATGTTTAAATTTTGATCCAGGGAGCCAAAACTTTCACACCCCACTGTATATTCAAATGTTTGCTGCTGACTGGGTGGAAGACTGAGATACCCTCGGTGCAAGGAGCGCTACCGCAGGTCCTTCATCCCCACTGCTGTCAGATTGTACAACACTAAGTAACTCACGTCACAATACCATCTATGCAAAACCACGTGCAATCACAACTTCTGTATCAGAGCCACTTTAGCAATCACCTGCACAAGGACTGTAAACTTTGCACTACGTTGACATTTTGATACTTTTAATATCTTATATTCGTATCAGTTCGGGCCTTTCAAGTTGAATTTTCTTCAGACTTGTATTGTCAGATCTTGTGACAATCCAGTTTGCAGCAAAGGGTTACAAGCCTGTAGCTTCATAGGTGAACAGGTTGAATAAAACTTACTGTTGCAGTGATTGCAGGCATAAATTCGGCCTTCAAGAGCCTCCATTTCAGTGAATTTTGACAGCATCTCTGTGAGCGTGCAGCTGCGCTGGTAAGCCGTGGAGCCTGTTCCTTTCTCTATGGAGTGATAACGCTCTGGAAACTCAAGTGACAAGTCCCAAAATGGCTCAATGGTGTTAGATTTGTGCTTACATGACAAACACGTCACCTAAAACACACAAGTGGACAGAACATAAACTGACTATTGCACTGTAAATTACAATACCAATATATAATGAAAACAAACTTGCACTTTACCTGGCTGAGTAGCTGCCCATGAAAGATGGTATTGAGAACCTTAAGCACTTTCTTAGAAAGTCTCCTCTTGGTGATGGGAATCACAATCCTGCACTTGGATCCTTCGGTGTCCAGCTCCTGCTGAACTTTGTCCAGCAGCTCACACAGAAACTCCTGGGCATCTTGCTGGTCGTATCCACGGAAAGCGGGAATGAGATTCCACACAGAATGGAGCATGGCAAAGGGGGACACCAGCGACCACCGCCCAGACCACATCACCCTGAAAAGTGTGTGTAACTCATGGCACAGAGACATCCGCTGGCGGGTGGAGCTGCGAGGCTCTTTGGGCTGGACCAACTCAGTGGTCTGAGATGGAGGTGAAGCTTCTTTTATTTCCTTGGGGAAACTTAAACTCTCCTCCATCCCAATGGGTCCAAGAGGACATCCAGACAGAGCCGTGTCAACAGAATTAACAACACCCTTGGTGACACCTTTCATCTGCTGAGAGTGATTAGTCTTAGCCAGCAGCTCCTCAGTTTCACACAGGTCCAATGTGAGAAAACACTCCCTGAATTTCTGCAAGTGGCTAAGCACTTGCAATATTGAGTTCATGTAACATGTGTTTCCCAAGTTTCGCAGACCAGTGACGCCTGGAGCCAGTCTACGTCGTGAAACAGCATGTGTGGAGTAATATTTCCGCAACTTAGCAGCTCTCCCAATCTGGGAGGGCTTGGGGGGCAGGGGTAGAAGATTAGGCCTTTTGGGGGGTGGAGGTAGTCGTTCTGGAGGGTCTCGAAACTTGCGAGGAATGAGCGTGATGGTAGACCGAGGCCCCTGAGTGAGGAGCCGAGCACTCTTTCTCGGAGGGACGCTAACCAGCTCTTCGATTAGTCTTTTCTTCACTTCTTTCTTTTGTCTTCTTGCTTCTTCAAGTTTCTCTTGACGCTGACCTTGCAGGTCTACATGTTTACTCATCCACATCCTAAACATTTTTCCTAAGAGTGCTTTCCTCCTAAAGCGTGAAGCAAATTGCATGCTTGTCTGGGATCCACCTTCTGCTAGCCAGGGGGCACTGTCCACTCCAACAGAGGAACGTAGAGAGCGTTTGCCAGGGCTGCGGACAGTAGAGAGTGCACCTCTGAGGAGTTTGAGGTCTCCCTCTGCATTGTCATTTAGAACATAGTCTCCACACACAAAGCAGAAAACATCCAACTCACGCACTTCTATGGCCAGAGGATGTTGTGACTCCTGAAAGTGTTTGAAAGCATGCTCCTCCACGAAGTGTCCACAGGCCACATGGGAACACTTGAGGCAGGCCCACACGGAGTCTGTGGTACTGCACTCCACACACTGCCATTTCTGTGGGTTGAGTATCGAATGGTCCTGGCCCAGACGAAGGCGACCCACGTGCTTACAGCGATCCATGGCTCTAGATTCACATGTGGCCTTAACAAAAGGACATATGTCCTGCTGTCCTGCAGCTGCTCCTCCGCAAAAGATCAAAAAGTATTAATCTCCAACATTTTAATTAGGTATTTGGTACAAATATAGTAAATAAACTTAATCACTCACTGTAAATGGTATTTGCATCAACAAATCACATCATCAGTGTTACCCTGCTTGATTCACTGTTCATCAGCAGCAGCACACATAAACAGAGATCTGGGGGTACATAAACAAATGAAAAACTGAAAATGTCACAATTTCTATAGAACTGCTAATAGCACTTAAGTCTAGTGTATGACACTGGGATGCGGAAATAAAACAACAGTACACAATAAACAGCATTTAGAAACCTGACAGGACCCCTGATTTCTTCTCATTATACAATAATCAATTCCATAGTTACTACTAATGTAAAGGCGCGCTTATTTTGGATTAGCAGTGTGATCCCGTTACACAAAAGATGATGTAAAGGGTTTCTTTGTAGAGAGCACGTTTTGCACACGCTTCCCTTGATTTTAATTAATGTGCAGCATTAACACTGTCTGGGTCTGTTCCTGTTGGAAAGCCTGGTGTCTGTATCTAGGAGGCTGGCCTTATCGCCATGTTAAACTACTCCTGCATCACTAAGAACAAAGACCACAGCCTGCCTCTCTCGATGAACATTCAAGAACTTTGCTGAGGCACCAGATATGGACATGATCGAAAGCTAGCTCTGCTGACCGCTAGCTACTGAATCACAATTCCCCCCACCCCCAATAAAAACCCACATTTTTCCGCAGTGCAAGAATCACACATTCTGTTACTCAGTGACAACACCACATACATAAAGTAGTAAAAGTTTGAGTTTTAGCTTTCCACGATCCTAAAGTTTGGCATTATCAAAGCAGTTTAGTGTTTCGCAGAGGACAATCGAAGTTACCGCTGATTGTTGTTGGCCGCAGGTTGCAGCCCGATTTGCTTCACTACCATATTTGAGGCAGAAAGTGATTTGCGCATGCGCCAAAAGCCTACCATGTTGAGTACGGCAACGAGGCTTGGACAAAATTATATTTTCTCATTGCAAGTTTACCTTAAAAAAAAAAGACGTATATAAGAAATGACCAGACAATTGATCTAAACCCTTGCACCTGATGGTCAGCATTTGAAGCGACCATACACAGAATACAGAACCTGTAGGAACTCAAATAATGTTGGATTGACAAGACATCAAAGAATTATAGCATAATAAATATTTGCTCTCGATGGCAACTTCACATTTCAAAACTGGGAACCCCTATTTTAAGTTGTTTATGCCGTTGAAGTGACGATAATGTTGACAATCAGCATGCAAATTGGGTAGCGACATTGCTAACCCTGATGCCGTTCGGACCTGGCTCCGAACAGTGTCTTTCCCGCTAATCTCCCCATTCCCACTGATTTCAAAAACTAGAAACCGAAGAGCTCATGACAGGTCTTTAAGTAAGTTATTTATAGACAAAAAGATTGATGAACATTACCATCGCAAACATGTATTCATCCGGCACTGTGAGCTGATTGTTGTTCTCTCCTCTCGATCTGAAGTGCTCTCATTGGACTGGCACCGAGAGGTAGCGAGGCGCTCATTGGCGGGACAGCGGAACAACAGGCAACAGGGCGGACTGTCCTTCTTTGGTTTGGTCCGTCCGTCCCACCATGTCCGTCCACCCACTGAGGGCGGCCACATGGAACAATGAGTAGGACTGCACTACCAAATCTCACCTCCGAGTTTTTACTGACCCTTATGTCCAGCTTGTCATCTGTGCACCTCCATAAGCTATTTATTTATATAGGCTCATTTGTGAATAGAGATTAGCTTTTTTTTAATCAAGACAAATTTTGTGTAATCCAGAGATTGATCTGCCATAGCTTTGAATCAAATTGATTTGCATCCCTATTAAAAAAAGGGAAATATATTTGGGTAAACAAATACATTTAATAGAGCTCTAATATGCATTGCTTAATGATAACTTACAGGAAAAACAAAAAAACAAACAATCACGACAAGCTATCATAGTACCCTGATTTACTTGTCATATTTAGAAATAATTCTATAAGAAAAAACAAAACAGTACATCACAAGATTGCATTACACATGTTTTCAAATTTAATAAGAAAAATATTTAAAAATGAAATTGCTTGCTGATCCAAAGAACCAGGACTTTTAAAAGGTCTTAATTTATACTCTGACATTACCTCCAGGCATTTGTAACTTCCGTAGTTTGTTGAACAACTCCAAATATTGAGTCATGGTGTCAATACAGTCTGCTTGAACAAAAAGACCTTCTGGTTTTGCAGCAAACACAGATGGCAGTTCAGGAACGCTGGGGCCCAGAAATGATTGCATAAACTCCTTAATGAGATTCCAGCAGTCCCCTGGGACCACACAGGGACAATATTCCACCTATAAAACAGCAATAACCTTTTATCTTGATAACGGCATACGCTTTACAGAATATTGAGTGTATTGAGTAATAATTCCACATACCTCTACTGATATCCCTCGAGCACTTGAACTCATTGTCACAGTCCCAACTCTGATGATAAAGTCACTGTAGCGATATTTCGACCCTCTACACTCCACTTTGTGTCCCTTGGCATTCTGGAAGTGGCTCTTCAGTTTTACCATCAGGACATCAAAATTTGCATCAGCCACGAGGCAAGGGCCTCCTTCAAACAAGGCCATGCAGCTCAGTGGAGTTTCAGAGTTGTGCATCACATACAGGAGCTTAGAGGGCTGACCTGGAGAAGAATAATGAAGCGTTAAAACAATGTAACAACATTTTACTTGTAATTAAATATGTTAACAGCATGTGAATGTATATATTATGCATTTATCATTAATTGCCCAAAGAATTGTTTTTCATAGGAGGCAACAAAGGAGGAAAAAGAGCTGCTTATTTGGTCCTACAGAAATACTGTACGCTCACAGAATCTTTATTTTACTGTGTATGAATAGTCAATCTGTATTCTGTACCTACATTGTGAATGAAGTAGAAAATCATCAAGAATTATTTTCTAGTATGAATTTCAACTAATCTTCCAGGAGTGGCAGCTGTTAGTATTATGAGATGTCTTCTTTTTCAGTCAAATTAACAAAAAGCATTATTCTCCTCCTCTCTTCCTCAGTTTCTAAGTTAGGCACTATTTGTTTATTCGATAAAGGTAAAATACAAAAGAAGCATTAAGACAATATGATAAAGAACGTTGCTACTGAACTAGCTTTTATCTTTTACTTTTGCTGTATACAGCTGTGTAGCTTTGGGGCCCTGTTAAGAACCACTGGTGTACAGTGCATCCTGAAAGTATTCACACTTACAGCTTTATTCCAAAATGGAAAACAAAACCCCTCATCAATCTACACACAATACAGCATAATGACACTGTGAAAGAAAAAGAAACAATGTTTTTGCACTTTTATTTTTGTGATCAAGTTTTTATAGCATAGTAGTTTACACATATGCAACCATGTGATATGTGCATTTTCCCCACTTTTACTCCCCTCCTTCTGTATTCTTACTCTTTGGTATGGCACTCAAAACTGAGCTCTGGGAAATCCTATTTCCACTGAATGTTGTTGAGAGGTTTCTACAACTTGACTGGAGTCCACCAGCAGAAACCAAGCCATGAAGTCAAAGGAATTTTTAGTTTGGTTATTTGTTTGTATACTTTATTGTCCCCGTAGGGAAATTTGTCCTCTGCATTTAAACCATCCTTTGATGCCGCTGAGGCAAACCCTAAGGAGCAGTGGTCGACGGCAGTGCCGCGCTCGGGGACCCATCTCCATGATGTGGAGCCAGGCTGATAGTCAGAATCACCTGGCTGAAGGATTCACCTATTGCACATGTTTTTAGTGGTAGAGGAAACCAGAGTGCCCGGAAGAAACCTACGCAGACACAGGGAGAACATGCAAACTCCACACAGAAAGGCCCCGTCCAGGTGGGAATCGAACCCGGGACCTTCTAGCTGTGAAGCAGAGGCTCTAACCGCTGCGCTACCGTGCCGCCTGTAGACCTCCGAGAAAGGTTTGTATCGAGGAAGGTCTGAGGAAGGGTACAGAAAAATTGTTGCAGCATTGAAGGTCACAGTGGCCTCCATCATTTGTAAATGGAAGAAGTTCAGAACCACCAGGACTCTACCTAGAGGTGGCCTTCTATCAAAACTAAGCAATCGGGGAGAAGGGCCTCAGTCATAGGGGTGACCAAAAACCCAGTGGTCACTCTGACAGAGCCCCAGCGTTATTCTAAGAAAATGGGAGAAAGTTCCAGAAGGACAACCATCTCTGTAGCATTCTACCAGGAATCAGGCCTTTATGGTAGAGTAAAGGCACATGACAGCCTGCCTGGAGTTTGCCAAAAGGCACCCAAACGACTCTCAGACCATGAGAAACAAGATTCTCTGGTCCATCATATCAGAAACTCAAACTTGGCAGCGCTCTTCGTTCTATAGGTCTGTATTCTAAAAAAAAAAAAAAAAAAAAAGAATTACTTTATTAACCGCTTTTTCCCCACTGCCATACGGACACGAAACAAATGCCTAACGTAACATATACCTAAATCTGTAGTCTTGTAATGTTACATTGTTTGACAATCTGTTTGTATGCCATGCTGTTGGTATGTTATGACAGATATCACATGCATAACGGTGGACAGCTAAGAATTCTATGATGGTAACTATGGTCATTGCCAAAATGCATTTGAGCTGGTTAATATCTCTGTCATTACTGACTATGCGCATGAACAAACCTGGCAGAAATCACTGTCTGGCACAGATGAAGTAAGATCAAAGTGTGACAATATCAAACATTGCTGGTACAAAACTTCAGCTAAAATAGTATGGAAGTATGGAGGAGACCGAAATATGATCAGGTTCAAATTTGAAATGTTCTATTAATCAGCGCCTCATCAAGAAGCCCAGAGGATGTTCTTGCGGCAGCGAGAACTTAACCTGCCAACCAAGATGCTGGTGCAGTTCTACACGGCCATCATCGAGTCCATCCTCACCTCTCCATCACCGTGTGTACCCTGCACCGACAAGCATCGACTGCAGCGCATTGTAAATGCTGCTGAGAGGCGATGACTGTAGCTCCATGTCTCCAGACCTGTTTAACTCCAGACCCAGATGCGTGTGGGTCGGATCACAGCTGACCCTTCTCAACCTGGACGCGGACTATTCACCCCTCAGGCAGGAGGCTACAGTTTATCAAGACTCATACCTCCACTTGAACTGTTTTTTCCCCTCCGCTATCAGACTCATGAACAAAACAAGACCCAAAATATAGCCGCAAAGCGATATTGGCCCTCGCCGACCGCCCTGCCCAAAGCAAGGGAGCGAATCGTGCCCTTTTGTCTCCCTCAACCTAAAATTACGGTATTGCTACTGCCTTTATGTTTGTTTTGAACTTTTTGCCTAGGGTCTTAGTTTTAGGATTTTTGGAATGCGCTAAGGCGCCCGCTCGGTATCTGACAAAGTTTTTCTCAGGAAAAAAGAGTTTTTTGTGTTTTTTTGACAATGCTAAGCATTCCGCGCTCAATTTTGACATCATACAGAGAAAAATTAGTATGAATTTGTATCACACTATATCTGCAAACTGAAGCATATTTTTACATTTTACTCAGGGTTGCGGCTGCGCCGCAGAAAATCCACAAAGGTTATCCAAGTACGTTGGATAACCTTTGGTTCCTCACTTCTGAATTATGGAGTTTAACATTTTTCCATCAGAATAAAATGGGACGTTCTGGTCATCGCTATGGCAACACCGTGAAAAATATGGCATGGGTGTAATTGACTTTTCTGATCGGCATGACCAAATAGAATTTTGTGCTAAATTATTTTTATTTTCGTAAAAGTAAAATTTGTACTCTCCATATAATTCCTGTAGGGGTGCTATTGCACCCAACTTGAATTTTGCCAGATGAAAGTGTTTAGGACTGTGACTTTAAAGGGGGGGTATTATGCTTTTTTCAATCACATAGCACCAGTCTATAGCATACTACAATGATGACGTAACCTTCTGTTGGTCTGTATATGCAGTAAATTAAAATAACTGCCTTGAATAAAATTGCTCTCTCAAAATGGCTGTACTGAACGTCTTGAAATAGGCCTCTGTCTCTTTAAGAAGCTTTCCGACACGCCCCCTTCAGCACACTGCTGTGGAATTTAAAGTGCAACTAAACCCCAAATCCACTTTTTTTTACTGATAAGCTGCCTAAATGGGTGTCAAGTAGAGTTGTCTACATGTCCCAGTCAATATTTTGACATTTTGTGCAAAATTAGTTCAAAACCCCTCTTTGGGTCCAAAACTGAGCGGTTACTGCCCTCTTCAGGTTAGAAACATTCAACCAAAGTGGAATTATGTGATTGGCCAATGACCTTACCCATGCAACGTCACGGTACCAGAGAACGTCATCACTGCAGCCGTATATAACCCCCACTCCCTCCCGCATACGCCTCCGTAGCGAGTTGGAGTTGGATTCATAGCGAGCGAGCGAGTTGTGCAGCTACAAGCGATCGCTTGCAAGCAGGCCGCTGTCACTGACAGCCCCGCCCCCCCCCCCCCCCCCGTTCCCCCAAGGCCTCCCGGCACGCCTCTTTCGCGGAGTTTTTTGTATTTTGGGAGTGGGTGGAGTTAAGCCTCTGTCTTGCCCTTTAGTTCCCCTTTAAACAACACTTCTGTGCGGGGAGGGGGCTCTGCTGAGCTGAGGAGCAGTGGTTGGTGGCTTGGCTGGTGACGAAAGGTCCAGAGGCGTCTCCAGGAGGTGGGGGCGTTCCTAGGAGGACTGAGGCATAGCTACACCTAAAATGGCTGCCGTCTAAGTTTTTACTGATTACTCAAAAATAGCCAAGGCAACACTCCAGGCATGTGTTTAATGAGGGAATGACATAATAACATGATATAAAGCTTGAAAAAGTCGATTTTACATAATACCCCCCCTTTAACAACTGATAAAAAATGATCGAAATCGGGCTTCATATGTGCAAATGGGAGCCATTTTTTGTTTGCGAAAAATCGCAAAATACTTCCGTTTTGCGATTCTAAGTTTTCCGTTTTTTATGTGGCGAAAAACGGAAAACTTAGGAAAGTAATTTGGATAACTTTTAAAGTTCTATTTCTCAAGATTATTTTCCACCCAAAATTAGCTCGTTCCAATAAATGCTCGAGGAGGAGATAGATTTTGTACGAAGTGAAAAATAAAGGCGGGCTGTCATCCAAAATGGTCGACAGCGTTGCCGTAATAATATGTTTTGCTCAACTTGTCATGATGCACGTCTGTATCGATTTTTATGATTCTACGACAAACTTCATTTTTGGCCAAGTCCTATCTCGCAATGTTAAAAAAAATATATAATTCAAAATTTGGAAATAGTCAAAAGTTGTGTCGGATTGGGTTTGAATTTCGGGCCAAAATCTGTGACTTTTCGTCGATGTTCGCTTAGCACACTCCTGTCCAATTACAATGTTCGTTTTCTGATACATGTGCACATGCACGGAACGTGCACGACGAGAGTAGTGTATGTTTGAGAGGAGGCGAGCGCTTTGTGCTTCTATATGATTTCAAGAGCCCCTTCGCCAGCCCTGATGGCGCTCGGGCCTAATAACTCAGTTACAGACTCGTGAATGTAATCTGCTCTATTGCACTATGTGGCATGTCCACACTCATAATGCACTTGTACATCTGTGAATACACTCATGCAGACACGTGTTGCACGTCTGCACCAGGAAAAAATCCTAGTTTGTGAACCTGTTCTCAAAGAATGGCAATAAAAACTATTCTGATTCTGATGGTGTTGCTCTATGTCAAATTGTTGTTGTCTTTACATAGTTTAAATGTAATCTTACACATGCCCTTATAGTTTTATAGCCTTATAGTTTATTTTCCTATAGTTATATGTTGAACGTTTTATGTTTCATGTTGCACGATCGACTGAAAAAAAAATCCTAGTTGTGAACCTGTTCATAACCATGGCAATAAAATCAATTCTGATTCTGAAAAACTGTCTCTACCCCGAGAGTATTGGCTCCTGTCCCTATCTGAGATAATGACTTCATCAAATTCTAGAACATGAATGCAACCTATTAGTGGTAATACAAATTAAAAATAAAACCCAAAACAAAGCCTAAAGGGCAACCAAATTGAGGGCCAACACTGCAGCGCCAGCTCCAGGACAAGCTGACAAAGGGTGTACTGCAAAGGAGTTTCGAAGGGGTGTGAATGGACAGCTGAGAGCGCAAACGTTATGAAATGAGGTCGCAGTGCACCAACTTGCACCCCAGGTTTAGTCAATAGTGTGACATCCCACACAAACCGAAAACAACTAATGTGTAACTAATGTAAAAAGATCATGTTACCACTGGCGGTGGCAGTGGCGTGGTATGTTTCACAGTCTACACTGAAACTGCCTTGTTGCTTCACAGCTCCAAGCTGCTCCAGCTTCTTGTGCAGGAGGTCCACAGTCTGCTGAACGCTCTTTCCCTCCACCACCGGCACCTGGCACACACTAAACACACAAATCATTAACGATGCTGGACATATGCAGATTAAACTACCAGAATATATTCACTATAACGTCTCTAAAACTGTCATACGTAGAAAATAAAAAAGCAAGACTATCTCACCAAGTTACCCCCATTGTGTTTTGTTTCGGAGAGTTTCATCAACTACTTCCGGATCATTCGTCTTTGGCTTTGTTTTGCCACTTTGCCTTTGCGATGGGAACTATTGAATTAGCAGCATCAAACTCTCTACACGTATAAAGACAGATTGCATATTGTATATAAAAACAATAGACTAATTGGGTAACATTTTACAAATATTTAAAGTTCATCATGACTGCGTCACTTCCGCTCGGTCCTTCCGTAACTGCACGTGTAAATAGCAAATGTTTATGGAGCGGGACAGCGCGTTTTAGTTCAGTTACAATCATTTACAGTTTAGTGTCGGAGTCCGAAGCTGTGCAGATATGCCTAAAGTCAAAAAGTCCCGAGGGGGAGATAACAGCGGAGCCACAGCTCTAGCAGACCAGATCTTAGAGGCCGACACAGTCCGAGCCAAAGGCCGAGTGAAGAGCAGAGACTCAAGGGAACAACATGAGGATACGTACGTGGATGAGCGTTTGTCCCGAAAGATCTTACAACAAGCTCGAATACAACAAGAGGAGCTCCAAAATGAGTATGGGCTGGCACCAGAGAAGAAGAAAGCACCTGTAACAGTCCTAGGTCAGTATGTGTGATGTAAAATAGGGTTCGTGGCCATACTCCCAACGTTATTTATTAATAGGCCATTTGAGATGAAAAACAACAACAGACTTGTTGTTTAGGGATCTTTAAGGATTAAGAATGCTTGGTTATCAAAAGAGATAAAGGCAAAAATGTGGACGCAAAGCTTTGCAAGAATACAGATTCAGATTGGCCCATCTAATTTTTATATCACTACCCCATTAGCAAAACATACATATTATTGCTAGGTTAATTTTCATCACCACGTTTTGTAAACTCGTAGGCCTACTGTTATATTGAGGTTAATGTATTCTTTGTTAATATGATTGGTTTTCCGCTTCATATTGGTCCTTGTCACAAATGAAATTGATTGTTTATTTGTGGGACAGTGGATCTTAATAAACACACATGGGACTCATGCATGTAAACACCATGAAATAATTTGAGGTGGTCCACTGACTGTTTCTCAAACCAAAACACCATCACCTAGTTGCAATGTTTTTGTTGTGTTCTTTAGGGCCTGACACGAATGAAGGAGACTCGGACGAAGAGTGGCCTGCGCTGGGAGAGCCTGGATCCAGTGACACTGGATGTGATACTGAAGTTGTTGTCAACCCTGATGATGAGAAGGCTATGGAGATGTTCATGAATAAGAATCCGCCTGTGAGGTGAGGCTTGTTACGAGGATTTCTACAGTATTATAACATTACATTAATTCTTGAAAAATGGTGATGGGGATGGGTTGACAGTAATAAGTTATCTTCCTAATTTTCTAAATTTTGGCTTGTGAAAAAGAATGACTTGTGCTCCTTCTCCCCTTTCTATGTGTATATTTTTTTATACAAGAGAAGCACATCTTGTTAACCTGTAATCTCCGCCTAACTATACTAGAGTCTCTGTTTGTTTTTAAGATGGGGTTAGTTAAATACAAAACAATAAACTGAACTGGTATAATCATGGTTTATAAATTATCACCCTTAGTTGTGACACCCCTCAGTCAGAATGGCTGGAATAGGCTTTAAAATCTGTGGACATTAAAACCACTAAATGATTCATGCAGGCGGACCTTGGCGGACATTATCATGGAAAAAATCACTGAGAAACAAACTGAGGTGGGAACTGTGATGTCGGAGGTATCAGGATGTCCAATGCCACAGCTGGACCCAAGGGTAACAGAAGTGTATAAAGGAGTAGGAAAGGTAAAACTCAGTTCAATTAAATTAAGATACATTAATGTTATATGTGAAAAGTTTTCCGTTTATACATATATATATATATATATATATTATTTTTTGCAGGTTTTGTCCAAATATCGCAGTGGAAAATT
Organism: Neogobius melanostomus; assembly: GCA_007210695.1. Lineage (NCBI taxonomy): Eukaryota > Metazoa > Chordata > Actinopteri > Gobiiformes > Gobiidae > Neogobius > Neogobius melanostomus. The sequence goes on along the minus strand of VHKM01000073.1, from coordinate 695,914 downwards.
ACCTAAAGCTTTTAAAATCATTCCAGCTTTAGCTAATTGGGAACAGGTCCTATACTTAACTGAGCCTGAGAGCTGGACAGCTGCTGCCATGTACCAAGCAACAAGGTTAGTGTCACAAAGTCATGGCACAATTAGGAGTTCTTCTTATTATGAATAATGGTGTATTTTTCTTGCAGAATCTTCTCTTCAAACTTAAAAGAACGAATGGCTCAGAGGTTTTTTAATTTAGTACTGTTACCTCGGATACGAGATGATATTGCAGAGTATAAAAAACTCAACTTCCATCTGTACAGTGCTTTAAAAAAAGCTTTGTTCAAACCTGGCGCATGGTTCAAAGGTAAGATTGTCCACTTAATAAGGTGTAAAAAAAGCTGTGTATTATCGGACAGATCTCTTACTGAAACTGATCAGTATAAATATTTCTTCTCGGAACATTGGCCATAAGAGGGCACTGTTGTTCAAGAATAAAGAACAACACAACGACAATTTGTATTATATGTATTATAATGGGGTGTCATGATCAGAAGGTTGAGGGTTCAAATCCCGCTTCCTGAAGGTCCTTTGGCAAGACGCTTCACCCACCTTGCCTCTACTGTCTGTGTACACTGGTGTATGAATGAGTGGGTGAGTGCTTCCTTGCTGTGAAGCGCTTTGAGTGCCTAATGTAGGTGGAAAAGCGCTATATAAGTTAAGACCATTTGCCATTTACCATAATAAGTGCTCCAGTCTGGGAAAGTGACATGAGCAAAAAAAAAACACATGCTTAGTTCTAAAATGTATGACCTTAAAGTTGTTAACATTTTACAGTCTATTATCCTTTAACTTCTCATTTCGTCTGTCTTGGACCTTCTAAACTGACTATCCAGTATCTTCTGAAAAACAATCCCGGTTGTGTTTCTTCACAGGTATACTAATCCCCCTCTGTGAGTCAGGAACGTGTACACTTAGGGAAGCCATCATTATTGGAAGCATTCTCACAAAATGCTCTATTCCTGTGCTCCACTCCAGGTAATGACTACTTTCTACTCTTAAACCCCGCCCAAACATTTTGAGTTAACTGCTCTTTGTACCCAGTTGTGCTCTTATCTGGGGACAATGGAGAATTCAACGTAACATAATAAGTGATGGATAATGTTGCTTGTCTTTCAGTGCTGCAATGCTTAAATTGGCAGAGATGGAGTACAACGGTGCCAACAGCATTTTCTTGCGACTGATGCTGGACAAGAAGTATGCCCTGCCTTTCCGTGTCCTCGACGCCCTAGTGGCTCACTTCCTGTCTTTCCGCAATGAAAAACGTGTTCTTCCTGTGCTGTGGCATCAGAGCTTGCTCACCTTGGCTCAGCGCTACAAGGCAGATTTAGCGTCTGAACAAAAAGCTGCATTACTCGAGCTGCTGAAGATACAAACACACCCACAGATTTCAGCAGAGATTCGCAGAGAACTACAAAACTCCGAGTCCAGGGACATTGAAATCGGTTTTCCTGCAACAGTAGAAATGGACTAAATGGTCACATGTATCACCAACATACAGCTACTGAGCCCTGATGGCTTCCTCTGTTCTGAAACAATAACTACATTGATCGACCATGTCTGTTCTGTGAAGGATTGGGAATGCAGAGTTGTCTGTGAATGTAATTACTGTTCTAGAATCAAGATATAAAATAAAATAAATAATTATTAGTGTAGTGACTGTGTCCTACTTTGTATTTTATTGCACTGACCGTAATGTTTCATTGTCTTAGGGAGACTATTTACATCTGTCCAGGGACTACGGATGAAAAATAGCCTTTTGGCTAATTCCGGTGCATTTACAGAAATGTTGATTAATGTACACTGTCCCTGTCAAATAAATAAATAAATAAAAATTATTATTTGGTGGTCAGAAGTTGCTATTTATAAAGCTAATTAAAAAAACAAAACACTGTTGGTCTATGGGTTAGACTCAGGGGTCTGAACGTTTACAAGTGTCATGGGCCACAAATCGGTGGTTAACGCAAAGAAACATTCAAGTGGGTGCATTTAAGAAAGATTTAACTATGTCTTACACCTTTATTTAGATTTGGAAGGTGAATGTAGCTCAGACTCAGATTTAGTTTTTTTAGTTTTTGAGGCTGTAATTGTGTAGAATTATTAATTTGCAGTAAAAAGGAAGCTTGAGGGCCAGTTAAGAGCATGTATTTGGTCCCCGGGCCGCCCTTTGGGTACTTTTGTAGCCACGCCCATCTAACTCTTGGGGGTGATGGGGTCACGCGCCCGCAGCACTCGGACATGTTTTAGAAATCCTGTAAATTTTTGTCTTAAATGTTGATGAGGGTAGGACAAACCATTTAAATGTTTTCACCAACCTATTAAATCATAAGTATATGTGTATGTGTACACAAACGTTTAGGCTTGCAAAAATGTTACAGATCTGTGGAGCTTTATGTTAGCACATTTGTCGCTAGCACATAATGCATCTAAAATAGTTTGAGCCATGAGATATTTTATTTGTGCAGCGCCTTTCCTTTTCACTTATGAAGTAGTTGTCGGATGGATCAGAGTAGAGCTGGAGCTGGAGGGTTTGTGCACAGCCCGAGGAGTGACCCCGACAGTGGGCAGGACAATGAGGCTGTGGTCCGGGCAGGATGGGACCCAGTTTTGACCGAAGACCAGAGGGCTCTCCAAAACCTGCGGTTCCTGGAACTAACCTGCCCCGTGCACCGCTACTTTAACAGCGTTCAGACTGATGTAGAGCCGTATATGAGGAGGATAGTGGCTGCGTGGATGTTCCAGGTATCATTTTGAGCCAATAAGGCATAGAGACGGAATGAATAATTGGTATGAATCTCATATTTACTTAATTCAGATTTCTCTAACAGGTGTGTGAAGAACAGAAATGTGAAGAAGAGGTGTTCCCCTTGGCAGTACATTACATGGACAGATACCTGAGTTGTTTCCCTATCAAAAGATCCTTCCTGCAGCTCCTGGGAACAGTGAGCATGTTTATTGCATCCAAAATCAGGGAGACCGTCCCACTAACAGCCAGCAAACTCTGCATCTACACTGAGAATTCTCTGTCCGTGTCAGACATCCTGGTATGTGTTTTCAGTGTGGCCAAGTATAACTCCCATTACGCTAGTATGAGCTAGATATAAGGGGATATCCTTACATCTTGCATGTCATTTGTCCAAACCGATCTTCATCCTGTTGTCTGGGTCTAATACAGTTCCAAAAGATGGCAAAAATTTACATTTTGCATGGTTGGATCTTAAAGGCCCTGTACTTGATATTTTTTCAAGTAGTGGAATGAAATAGTTAAAGAAAACATGAAACGGGCTTATAAACTTGTAACTGCTTTCCTGTAGTTGCAGATTAGATGCTCACAACGATCAGGATGAATCTTAGACCATTCCTCTTTACAAAACTGCTGCAATTCAGCAAGATTCAGGAGGTGTACTCCAATCCAATCCAGCTTTATTTATAATGCACTTTAAAAACAACAGTTTTTTTTAATTTAATTATTGAAAAAGACACACAAACAATAACATTTACAACAATGACAATACTTATGACAGACTGAGACCAAGACAAAACAAAACAGGTGACAGTACAACAAATGCAATAAACAGGCACTTCAGCACAATGCATTCCAAAAAAAGAAAGTAAAAATTAAAATTAAATAAAAAATAAAACAAATAGTATTTTTTGTGAATACTTGGTTGATGGGTATATCCTTTCAACCCTTACAGCTATAATCATTATCATAACAACGATAATTATGACAATAATCCCAACTATTATTGTTATTATTGTTGTTATTATTATTATTATTATTTTATTATTGTTATTGTTATTATTACTATACCGACATCATCAAATCAAGTAACTAATCACACTGAGGACTAGTATTAGAATCAGCTTCCAAATAGCTAAAGAAGGGGAGCCATATCTTATGATAAAATTGTGTTTTGTTATTTATGGATCCTGTCATTTTTTCCATGTTTGAATGATTTGTGTGTAAAGTCAGCCATAAATTGGCTGACAATTGTTGTTTATCTTTCAAATTTAATAGAATAGTTTTTTGAGCTAAAGTGAAAGCTGTAAGAAGAAATTGCTTGATATGGCGGGGTATACAGTGAGGAAAAGTCACAAAGGAGGGCTAAGGCTGGACAGATTGGTACCCACCATTTTGGACAACCTGTTTATTATGTCTAACCAAAAACTTTGAACTAGTGGATATTTCCAAAGTACATGATAATAATCATCTCTGTTATGTGGACAATTTGGACAGGTATCACAACTAGCAAAACCCATTCGAAATAGTTTATATGTAGTAATATGACCCAACAGGGTTGTCCAAAGTGCAGTAAAACATAAAAACAATAACACAAATAAGTGATACAAAAAGATTTAAAAGAAATCAGTACAATAAATGGAACCATATACAGCGCAAAACCAACAGAAGACAATGAATCAATGCAAAAAGTTAATCAGAAGTTAAACGCTGAAGTAAAAAGGTAGGTTTTCAGCTGGTACTTAAAATTGTGAGTGACTCGGCCTGTCTAAGGTACAAAGGCAGTGCATTCCACAATTTGGGTCCAGCGATAGAGAAATAGCGGTCGCCTTGCAGCTTCCTGTTTGTTTTGGGCACCACAAGCAAAAAATTATCTGCTGACCTGAGAGCGCACTTATTCCTCGGTGTCCTGTGAATGTTTACATGTTATGGCCAATAACATTTTTAAATTTGTGAGTAGTATTAGTTCAAGCAGATGCTGTTTACTCATTCTTATGATTTCAATGAAGATCAGACATTTAGTGACCAATTTAGGCAGAAATGTGAGAAATTCCAAATGGTGTACTCACTTTTTCTTCCCACTGTATAACTATACATTTTTCTTTTAATAAACCAGTTATTGAAAACAACTGAAATAGCCTGCAGCTGATCAAATGTTTAGGACCACACCTAAAAACACTCCCCGAAACCCCCTCAAAACAGAAATCAAAGTTCCAAACATGAACTCAGTAATGAGTACCTCCTCCGTTATGGTTGATCACTTCTAACATTCGCTGTGGTGCTTGATGCCAGTGTGTAGGAACATTTCTCCAAGTGGTGAAGACGGCCTCATGGAGGGCATCTACAGTCTGGAACTGTTATCCATTTTTGCCATGCATCCCCAAAGGTTCTCCTTTGGATTTAGATCAGGGGAACCTGCAGGATGGTCCAAAAGAGTGACATTGTTCTCCTTGAAGAAGTCCTTCGTCCTGCGGCCATTGTGTGAACTGTAGCGTTGTCCTGTTGAAAAACCCAGTGGTTTCCATAGACGAGGCCCTCAGTCATGAGGGATGCTCTCTGCAACATCTACACAGAGCCAGCAACCGTTTGATGCCCCTGCACCACCTGAATCAGAATTATTATTATTATTGCCATTGTTAGTGAACAGGTTCACAAACTAGGAATTTTCTTCAGTTCAATCAGCTCCATTGTCCCAAATCATGCTTGTCAGGCCAGTAATGTTGGAAACCATCAGGGCCATCAAGGTTACATTGTTTCGTGGCCATGCAATGCCCGATCACGTCAGACCTCGGAAGCTAAGCAGGGAAGGGCCTGGCAGGACTTGGATGGGAGACCGTTTGGGAACACCAGGAAACCTGGCAAATGTAGTGTGAGTGGTTGGTGGTGGTGGCTGATGTGCGCAGACTGGTTGCCTCGCTTATCATCACCGAGTATGGAGTGAATGAATAATGCACCAAATTGTAAAAGCGTCTTTGAGCGACTGGAAAAGTGCTATATAAGACTAATTCATTATTATTATTTCTTCAACCTTTCAATGTCCCATGTTGGGTGCTCTCTTGCAAAGTCTGTGCAGTTCTGTGGCTTCAAGCAGACAAGACCTTTGGAGATGTTTTTTTTGTTTTGAAGCCCTTCAGTCACAGATGCCTCTGATGGTTATTGGGCTTAAGTCGGCTCCAGTAACAGCCTTCATTTGAGTAATTCAAAATGTCTGTCTTACTGCGTCCCACCTCATCAGCGATGGCGCGCTGCGAGACGCTCTTCTTATACAGCGCAACAACTCAACTCCGTTTTTTATGACAGTCATGACAGTGTCAATACCTGACAGAAAAATGACACTGAATCCAAATTTTTTCTTCAAAGGAATGTGGTCCTAAACTTTTGATCAGCTGCAAAACAGCCTATTTTAGTTTGTTGTTGTTTTCAATAAAAGGTTTACTCAAATGTGTTTTTTCTCACTCCCATTTCTTCTTGTTGCATATTGAAGTTTTACTTGGAACCTTCGTAAGAACCACCCATGCAAAATGTGAATTTTTGCCTTAAACTTTTGATCGGAACAGTATTACTGTTAAATATTCAATGTTGTATTGAGTTGAGTGTTTGTTGCAGCACTGGGAGGCAGCAGTGGTGTCCAGTTTAGACTGGGCTCTGGCCTCGGTCGTGCCCTCAGATTTCCTGGAGCCAATTCTTCTCGTTCTTCCTTTTGTTCAGCCGCACCATCTCCCAAACATGCGCCGGCATGTCCACTCTTACATCGCTTTGGCAGTTATTGGTAAGTATTATGTAACTGAATTACAATGAAAGAGGAAAAGCCAGAAGGTACGTTATTTTGGGGTGGGCGCTTATAAGCATTTTGCTTCGGCCCACTCACTTTGAGCAGACTTACTGCTCAAATAAATAAATAAAAATCATTGGATTAATTATTTATTTAATACCTAACTGGATTAACTAAAACCCATGCCAGTAAAAGCATGGAGGTGACTGTCCATAGTGAGTCACAGGACCCGCAGGCCTAAGTTTGATCGCGATGTGTCAGCAGTTCATTTTGGAGCTGGGTTTGTGTAATCCTGTATTGTTTTCTCTGAATGAGTAGCGTCCATCCATTCACTGGATCATTTCCCACGAATCTCTGTGATAGAGCCTGGGGCCACAGGTCACTCACTGGCCATCCGTTTCAGCTGTTACAAATCATTTTGACCAATTTTCTCCCTGGAGCCATTGGACTCATATCACCCAATAGCTCAGATAACCACAATTTGTAAACCATGCCATTGTCCACATTATTGGGTGTGTCTAGGGTTGTGGCCTCAGTCTCATTTTTCCACTACTGTTGGGTCCTCTGTGACAATAGTAACATTGGTCACTAATGCAGGGTACCAATACCCCTGACAAACTGATCCAGTTTGTTTTTTATTCAGAAGCACAAGATGCATCGCTGTTGTACTGTGAATCCTGCTTCAACCCTGAACTTGCATCAACTTCTTTTATAACTCTGAAATTTATATATTAAATACATATTGGAATAAAAATTATATTCATTTTTTTCCATTTTCAATTTAGGACCCCTGGCCTTTCCTCATTTATTTCAAATCAGTTGTATAATTTAACCAATGGTGTTGTTTCTTGGTTCATATCAAAGTCTGAACTTAAAGTCTCTATAAATGTCTTTCAGACTGTATGTTTCTAGACTTTCTGCCGTCTTCAATAGCATGTGCCTGTGTGATGGTTTCCATGGAGCAGCTGTTTCCAGAGGAGAGTGGTGTCTCTTCTGAAGTTGTGATGAAATCCTTGGCCAACACTTTGAGCATTGACCGTGTAAGACTTATTCTGCGGGTATTGTGTATATTGACTGATATGTTTAAAATACGTAACAAATTATGCAAATGTATGAAAAAGCAATTAAATACCACTTGCTCTTTTTCTTAACAGGACTCACTCATTCACTGCTTTGATCGGCTCAGGGGTGTGTTAAACCACAGCCTGCCCTCTAAAGCACCCGCACACGTCCCAAAGATCACTTCTCCACCGCCTTCAATACAAGATGAAGAACTTGCAGCAGAAAAATAAGTTCTGAAAACATTTACACAAGACAATGATGCTAATGTCTTTTGAATCAGTTTGCACATTTGTTCTTACTAGCATTGTGACAGATTTGATTCTCCAAGCCATTTATTTACCCATCTGTAAATAAATGGTTAACTGGGCTGAATTCAATGTAGTCCTTCAAAAGTATGTAATTGTTTAATATTCTAACATCCTTATGCTATTAAGTTATATAAATATACAAAATATAAAATGATGCCAGTTAATTTTGTTTATTGCTCTTCACATCTCTATCCCAGCAGTACAGCAGACTACAGTAATGTGAAATACAAATAATTTTGACATTTGTTTTCAATTATCTTAAATGTACAACGATAGAGAAAAATATAACAATAAATCCAGTTAAATCAATGCATCAAAGTGAAGACGTTTCCAGTTATAATTTACACACTTGCAGGGCTGAAATGACCTTCATAGTGTATCTCAGATTATTTTGATGACTGTAATGTCAATATGGTTATTTAAAGCCATCTGGGAAACTCTGACTTTGGTCATAAAGCTTGTATGTAAAAAGGAGAAGGGACAGAAGGCACCAATATGGTACAATTTAATGGGATTTAAACCCACATAATGAATAATCAGCTGCTATTAATGAGTGTCATCAGCATCTATTCTGAACCAGTTTAATGGGCCTCTCCTTAAAGGCCCTATACCTGATTTTTTCATTTCAAAACAATGAAAGAGGAACCCACTAAATAAAAATGTTGGTTGAGGTACAAACTCATCCTTAATCTTCCTAACATATTTATAGCGTCCCAATTCTTCACAGGGACATGTTTATAGGCACATTTCACAACTTGCAGGGTCACTTTTCAGGGTCACTTTCACAAAAATGCTAGAAAACTATCCTGCAAGTTCATGAAATTGATACAAATGCTTTATAAATAGATCTACAGTGTTTTCCCCACAAATGTCTGAGTTTACAATATATCAAAGGAAGACAAAACAAATTTCATTCCATAACTTGAAAAAAATAAATAAAAAATCAGTTATAGCTCCTTTAAAGTTAGGTCAAGTCAACTCAGATAAACCTCCCTGAATTAACTGGGCCAAATTCAAGTAACAACAGACTCTTTTGACTTAGAAAAACATTCTTTGGAAGACAAGAAATGTACCTCTTGTCCTGCAACACAATTGCTATAAAATACAACAATCCAAAATCATTGTTTCCCTTTTCCCTCACTGCAGTTAAGTATTTAATTACGCCTATGACCACAACTTCGTAGCAGCTGTGAAACAACTATTAAAAAGGGACAACCTTTGAATTAAAAAAAATTTAAAAACAATCTTTTTGGCATAATTTGTTTTAGTCATACATTTGACGGAGACTGAAAAAGCTTTCACACAGCAGGGCATCTACAAATAGCCATTACAGAAAAATCATGTTCTGCATATTAGTATTCACCTCACTAAGCATCCCGCATTTTGGTTCTGGGCAGTGACTGAGTGCGTCATTTAGTGAAATGCAGACTGTCCACGTTAAAACCTCCACAGTTGACACTGTCATGGACTTGTGGCTGTGCTGCGCAGCACCATTGCGTGCTTGTATGCCTCAGTCACATTGTCGCAGTCTGTGATGGAGAAGGCGCTGCTGGCCACTCCAGCTTCGTAGCATGTCCAGGGCCTCTGTAGACTCTCACCCAGTGCCCTGCTCTCCTGGATGTCCAGCAGGTTATCCGCAGAAACACACCCTCTCATACTGGACTTGACTGGTTTGTCCAGTGGAACAGAGGGGCCCACGCGGTCAGGCAGGTCCAACTGATCAAAGGACTCAGAAGACAAAATACTGTCCTCACTGATTGCTGTGCTGGGTCGAAGGCGGGATACTGATCTGGGCAGAGAAGCTGCCAACTGGTCCAATGATCCAAACTCTGACAGTCCCTCAGAGGAGTACTTCCCATTGCGCTTCAGAATGCCTTTTCTGTGAGTGGGCACGGAGGGGCAGTCCTGAGGCGGGGGTGGCACCCAGCCAGAGTCACTGTTTTCAGGAGATGATGAATAGTATCCCGACTCCTGCTCAGTGGGCTTCTTTAGGATGCCTTTACGAGGAACGGTGGAGGGGGCATCATCTGGGGTTAAAGCCAATACTGTCTGAGGGTTTACTGGCACCACCACTGGAGCCTCAATCACACTTTTCTGCTTCACACTGTTCCTCCGCTTCAGGATACTCTTAAAGGGACGACTGTCTGCGCTGCCTTCATGAATATTTTGGGATACGTTGTTTTCTTTGCGCGATCTCCTTATAGAGCGCTGCCTTATCACTTCACCTCCTCCCTGTGAGCGCAACAGACACCTCACCTTTGATCCATTCTCTATCAGAGGTCGGGAGGTGCGCCTGAGCCAACTGGCGACGCTGTACAAACCGTTTGTGTGTGCCCCTGCGTGCGAGTCTGGAGTCTGCTCTACCGGAAAGGTCTTAGTTTCGGACAGTAGCGGCTGCTGGTAGCCCCAGTTCAGCCACCAGTGCCCCGCAATCTCCTCTATGGTAGCTCTGCGGTCAGGATTCACCATCAACATCCATCGAATCAGCCCACAGGCATCTGAAAGTCACAAAGACTTGGCTCAACATAACAAAACAAAAACAACAAAAAAATCATCTTCAATTATTAAAAGTTGACTCACCAGAAGGTTTCTTTGGTTTACGATAGTTTCCAGTGCTGATCTGCTGAACCAGTGCTTTATGATTGCATCCATCAAATGGCATCGAGCCATGGACTAGTGTGTATAAGAGCACCCCAAGAGACCAAGTATCGACCTCTGGGCCTCTGTACGGACGCCCATTCACAATCTCAGGAGAGGCGTAGAGCGGGCTTCCACAGAAGGTTTGAAGGAACTCGTCACCGTGAAACAGGTTTGACAGGCCAAAATCAGCAATCTGCAAAAAAATATAAAGGTTGTTTAATAAGTGATAAGTACACTTTTATATCAATCATAAACGTAAGGTTTTTTTTGCTCTGTGGGGAGAGTTCCTGAACGTACCTTGACATTGCCACTCTTGTCTAGTAAAATATTCTCCAGTTTCAGGTCACGGTGAACAATCCCATTCTAGAAATAGAAAAAAAAAAGTTTATAAAGAATACGTTTTATGTTGGGGATGTCACATAACATTAATAAGAGATTTATCTTGTGTATGAGGAGTTGTTTATTCTTGCTTCGATTACATAGTCTCTACATATAAGGATTTTTGTTTTGTTTTTTGAGGAATGCAAGCTATGCTTCATTGTCCTCTGCTCTGCAGGGGGGATACCTTGGACTTTGGCAGAGTTTGAATTAAGTTGGCCTCAAAAATGCAGGCCGACTACATGTTGTGTATTCTTGTGGTATTGGTTTATTAGGACACACTGAGAAGAAACTATTGCATGCACGGTGTGTAAACAGAAACTGATAATACAGGATTAGAAGGGCCATTGAAACTTTAAAACACAGGACCTAGTAAAGACAGCTGGTAGGTGCAGAATGCCAGGGTCATTAATTTAAGCTGACATCTCTAAACACGGCATATTGCTGACCAGTTTCACTAAAACACCACTCATGAACAGAGCCAATTCAAATGACTGCTGAATCTACCCATCATGCCTTCATTACAGACCACAAGTGTGCGCTGGTCTGCTGGCCTTTAGCCCTGACACTAACTCTTCACACACCAACTGCTCATTTACTGCACAGTTCTCATGGCGTCCCTTGAAACCAACCGGCTCAGTCTGAATAATACCCATTATGTAACATTGGGGGGTGCCAGCGCCCTGAAAAAAAACAATGCCGTTCTGAGAGATGTGCGTCATAGGGCTAGTCAAACAGCTATGGCTATATATGTGGCAATGGGAACAATATGGTTTCCAGTTTTAATGAGGGCGTTTAGATGAAGATTACTTTTTCGTTTGTTACATTTGTCTGCAGAATTAACAAAAAGCAGCCTTACCTGATGACAGTAGTGGACAGCGGACACTATTTGCCTGAAAAAGTGTCTGGCCTCTTGTTCTGTGAGGTTTCTTTTGTCACAGATGTAATCATACAGATCTCCTTGACTGGCGTACTCCATCACAATGACAATTTTGTCCTTGTTTTCAAAGACTGCAAGACAAGCACACACTCAATTAGTCAAGATACAGAGAAATTGTATTATGCAACCCTATAGTTCACACTAAAATAAATATGGCTGAGGATGAAAACACTTGGTAAAAGGCAATTTTCCCAGTTTGCAGAATACAGACACACACACCAAACCATCGTTGCTTATGTAACCTTGCCACCCAATTGACCACAAAAAGGCTTGCGTGACCAAACTCAGAGACCATTATCAAACAGAGACTGATTGAGAGGCATCTTTTAGCAGGTGTCACGTTTCTTGTTGCATTTGTCTTGGGTGTTGCATCACAATAAACATAGCAAAAGACTAAGCCAGGGGGGTCTGCAAAATTCTACATACAGTTTGCGGCTTGTTCTAAACAAAATGAAAGCGCTACAATAGTATTTTTTTAATCTGCAAACAACAATGCATAAATATTTGTATTGATAAGATAATGATGAATTGATGAATTAAAATAAAAACCTTAATGAAAATACCTTGAAATTATATTACTTTATTTAGAAGAAACTATAGGAATCAGAAAATTTGTATTTGTCATGACCTTCATTATGGCTCACATTAAGCCTTATATACAGTATACATGTTAGGATCACGGAAAAACATGATGAGCTTACATTTTCCATCAAGGAACTTTAATAACCACATATAGCAATTGAGATAGTGGTTGCCTACCTCTGTACTAAAGTAACAGGAAAAACATGCTTTCTTTGTGTACCTTCATAAATGGTGATGATATGGGGATGACACAGAGAGGACATGATCTCAATTTCTCTGCGAATGTGGACTAGGTCTTGCTCATCTTTGATCTTGTCTTTTCGGATGGACTTTATAGCCACCTGGAAGGAAAAAAAACATAATTTAGCTTTCACACAGTATCAACAAGACCAGTGACAGCGCTTGGGGAGTTTGCATGTTTTTCTTGTGTCTGTGTAGGCTTCTTCTGGGTGCTCAAAACCCTCAAAACCATTAGATTGACACAAAGTCTAAGAAATATCTATTTTGTTAAAACGCTACAATGACGTTAATAGGGCCTCTGTATTACTAGAGTTATTGCTGTTTTGGCACAGAGATAGTGGCTTGATTCCTTAAGAGGACACTGCATGTCCCTTATTGTCTGCAGTATATGATCCATTGTCTGCTATCAGGTTATTAGCAAGTCTTATCTATGGAGTGCTTAGTATAGAGGAGCAGTCACATGCAGCTAACAAGAAGCGTTAAAATTGCATTTGGGCATTTGAAGCTGGATGCCTCGGATTCCTGTGTCTGTGACTGCGTCACCAAGGTTAAAAGGTGTCCGGGGCAGCAGATCGTGAGGGGCGGTGGTGTGGTGTTCTCTTTAGACATGTCTCTACAGACAAAGCCTGAGCAGTGCAGCACCTTGTCATGTCAGTGGCAGCTCAGCCCATGACTCAAACCGGGGCTGAGCTGGCTTGAGTCCCACTTTGACCTTTTTACTTTTTTTGGAAAACTTAAACTTCCTGCGTTTGTTTGCATTTTTGTCAGACAGTGCAATGGGCTGGGGCCTGCTCATGATGCGTTCACAGCCAAGTGAGGGATTCTGCAGTCAGAGCACTCTTTGTCAAGTCTATGTAACCTACGCAATAGGCACTTCAGGAATGGATTTACTGCCGGTGAGAACATATCAGACGTATTTTACAGTATTACATGAAGTTCCCCGTTGACAGTAAATCTCCACTTATGATATTGTCCAATGGGACAGGTTAACGCATGTATGTAGGCCCTTTCAACTATTTAAATGTTTATTTAACATTAACTGTTTTTCAAAAGTCTTATTAGACAGTTATCCTAACAAATAACGCACAGGTAAAACCACAAAACAGCAAAGCCTGAATTGTCTTTTTTAGAATTAGAGAAGTTATTTATCAAAACTTGCACTGTTAATACCAAATTATGTTTTTGATCTCTGTTTGGAGCATTTCAGTAAGATTAGCCCTTTTTTTTATGATTTTTGGTTTGGGTTAGTTTTGTGCTACTGCAGAAGTTAAATTAGACATTTGCGGTAACATGACAATGAGAACAGCTGCTGTCATCAAGCTTTAACACGCAAGATGAAGCAATCTTTTGTGATGCGTCACTCCCTGTTTCAAATAACAGCCTACTATTGTTTAATATGTTTACAGTAATAAGGCCGACCGGGAACTCACCACAGTAAGCTCAACAACACCAACAACAACAACAAATAATTCTTCACTAGCTTCTATCACTTGTTATCCAGCAGACAAAAATGTTAACCTAATCAGTATTTGAACAGTGGAGCATTAGCAGGCAAAGGGGACAGGAAGACTTGATAACTCCCAGCCTTCTCAGCCATATCCTGTAAAAACATAGAAGCAAGTCGAGCCATGCCAGGGGTGTGTTCCAGACTGTATCCAAACAGCAGCAGGTACAAGGGAAATTCCTCTAAACGGCCTCTTTTACTTTCCCTCCTAACTTGGATGACACAAATGACGGCGGCTTCCGATAAGGCCAACACACCAGAGCCACATTTAGTCACCGTCTGTAGTGTTTTGATTTAATATGATCAACATTTCAGTGACTCATTTTCAGTTATATTCATAGTACTACGTTATTAATCGAAACTTGAAGATCCATTTAAAATACAAGGAAGTAGGCCATGATACAAATTGTTATGGCAACATTCAGCAACAGTGATAATGCATGTAGGAAACCAACATGGTTGACACAACGCTGATATGATAAAAGTAGAAAGGGCTGTTTTGGCACAGTCACACTAAAAATAGTAAAATCAATAAAAATAGCAAGATAATAGTTACGGTGCCAAAATCCCAGATGCAGTACAAGGAAGAAAAGTAACAAAACAAAACTGTATTTTTGTGTGTATGGAAATTACAAGATGGTGTGAGCTTAAACTCTGGGTCTATTCAATGGTTTTTCCATTTTATTAAGTGGCAGCCAGATACTCTTAAGTAAATTTATTATATAGGAAAAATAAAAAGAGTTTAGAAAAATACTGAAAACAAATAGGAAAATGTCTTTAATGAAAAATTCAGACCCTACAGCCGACCCATTTCAAAAGTGGCCTAAATATAATATGTATTATATAAAAACCCACAGTAGGATGGGTACAGAACATTCAGAAAAACAAACCTCACTAAAGTACTGAAGTGGTGTATATTTTGCCTCCACCTCTGTGTGGAATGTATATTATACTTGTGTTTAAGTCATTTGCAACTAATTACTGTGGTTCCACATAGTTCCTTTTAAGGCTTATCTCACCCCAGTTTATTTAAATCCCTCCCGTTTCCCCTGAGGTCACTGCAGTCGACTGGAATCCACCTGAAAGCCGGTTTCCTCTCACACCAGGAACTCTTCAAACTCTCTCACCATTTCCATTGAGACTCCTTTATTTAAGTGATACCAGGGTGGAGTGTGGTGACAAACTGGGGTAATTTCAATACCCTGCTGATGTTCTATGTCAAATTGTTGTTGTCTTTATCATAGTTTAAATTGTATCTTCTTACGCATGCCCTTGTGTCTTATAGTTTAAAGTCTTTATAGTACATTATTTATCTTAAGTTATACGTTTTATGTTCCATGATCGAACGAAAACAATTCCTAGTTGTGAACCTGTTCATAACCATGGCAATAAAACCAATTCTGATTCTGAAATGCCAGAAATTTTAATGAGAAAAACTGAGCACAGTATATGGTTGACAAATGTATAGTCAAATCCATATTACAAATTAAATTAAAAGCCTTTTTTTTTTTTTTGGGTCGACTACACCAGATTAAACTTTCTTCTGTTCACCAACATGATCATGCCAGCACAGTTTTAGATGAAGAATATTTAATCTATTTATCAGCTTTCAAAATTGGAGTAAAATACATTTATTGGCCAACTTCATCATTGAACTAAAACCAAAGTTTAACCAGCGTTTTTATTTATTTATCTATCTATTCGTTTTTGTTTTTTCATTTTGGAGTCAATGTGATCAAAATATTGGCAATAAATAAAAAATTAAGTTGAGTATCGGGACAGTTTGATTTCCCCAATGTTTTGATCAATAGGGAGGTGGACTTTGCTTAAACTGCAATGTTTGTCCCTCTCTCTGGGCGAACATTGCAAGCTGACGCACTTTGCCCTTCTGTAACTTAGAGACCTGCATGCACTTTAACAATGGTGTGGAAGTTTGCAAGATAAAATGTAAAGAGTCAATCAAATAAAAACAAAAACAATATCCAGTCTTACCAGCCTCCCAGTGCGCTCCCTCGCCTTCTTCACTTTTCCGTAGGTGCCTTTGCCAAGCGTCTCCAGGAACTCGTACCTGTGCTTGAGGTTGTGCTTGTGGTAGTGCCTCTTCACGGCTTGGCGCTTAACCTGGCACGCCGTTTTGGGATCGTTTTCCTCGGCAGGAAAACGACAACTATTTGCAGACAATCGCCGTAAACCTAACACATCCATCTCGTCTAGAAATTACACTCAAGTCTTTTTTTTTAAAGTTACAGATCAGAGCGCATCACAAGTCCTTTGCAAGTAGACACAGTAAAAAATAAAAAGAGCCAACATTTAAACTGGCTCAGCGGTGGAGAGGATGGCGTGTGTCTTTCTCTCTTTAGTGTGTTCCAGCTATGGCTCCAGCAGACTCGTGGAGGAGTGTGACTGCAGTGGACATGTCTACCACAGAGAGGCGTCACAGGTAGAACGAGGAGCGCTTGATTTATCAACTCAGAACAGGCCGACGCACCACAACTTTCATTAACTATACCTGCAGAGTCCATCTATAATAGAATGGCACAGTAGCATGTCCAGGCTATTATAGATTAAATATGTAAAAGCAAAGAGGTCTAAATTAGGGTTAACCTCTTAATCCCCGCCTTAACCGAGCGCATTTTCTCCAGTTCGGCTTTATCCAAATCTAAAAGCTTCTCGACTCGAGAGCAACAGCGGGGTAATGCCTCATTTGAAAGGGGGTCAGCCACCTATGTTCCCCCACTTCTATTGATTAAGATTAGGCACCAGCCCATAGTGGCTAGGGCAGGGTCAGGGTTAAGCGGATTGATATATGTATGACATTTCACTCTCATGACTTGTGATTGGTTGAAGTACCAACTCACCTACGGAAAAAAAATAACACCCGAGGAACATAGGTATTTGAAAGCTAAGGCCTGTTTCGTCACATTTTGGTCACTTTTCTGGTACATTTTTGTCGGTGTGTTTTGTTTTTTTTGTCACATTTTTGTTGCGTTTTCATCCTCGTTTTCGTTTTTATGTTGACGATTTTTTTCAAGAGGCTTATATTCTGGTAAAGCCAAACTGGAGAAAATGTGCTCGGTTTAGGATCTTATTTGCGTTCACAGCAGCTGATGAAAAGCACTTGTGTCTAGGATAAGGGTCTTTAGTAAAGTGTGGACACATCCACGAAAGTTTTCACCCGCATTGGCGTAACACTTTAATTTAATTTCCTGCCTGTCTGTGTGCTCATGTGTCTATCAATGTGCACCTGTCCGCCACAAGATGGCGCTACAGTCTCTCAAAGCAATGGATGTTTATTTAGCTTCTAATGCTCTGAAAGCTGACATTTCCCTCTCACATGCGTAGCGCTATTTATCATCGTTATTGGTTATGTTATTGAGCACTATCCTGTGGTGTTCTCTCTCTTTCTGCAAATGCTCATGTGTTAGGGTGACCAGATTTTCCAACTAAAAAACTGGGACAATATTCGGGAATAGGCCGATGAATGGTAAAACTGGTAAATGGTAAAACTGTCAACGACACACGCACCAATGGTTTTGGAGAAATCTATCGGGACAAAGGACTAACAACTGGGACTGTCCCGCGTAAACTGGCCATCTGGTCACCCAATAATGTGTGCAAACCATAGACATAAAACGTCTCGGATGTTGGACAAAATTCTGTTATTTTGCGAAATTAGTACCAGCGACGACATGCCAAACTCCTTCATTTCCCAACAAGCACTGCGGCATAACCCCGCCCGCTTTTTCTCAGGCTTTTCTGTGAAGTTTCATAGTTTCATTTTGCACTGATTTGATTGCTCGACGTTTTAACAGATTTGGTGCAAACAGTCTATGGTGCAAACGCATCGAGCTCAGCACCTCCGTAGCTCCTGTCACCGCAGTCTTCACTTAAAACAGCCACTGTCGCCTCGACGCTTCCCGAGGGGGAGAAGGAGGATGTCCGCTGGTTTCGTCTCCCCCGCGGTTCGTTAGGAAGAAATCCCCAGCAGGAACAGCAAACAAATAGGAGATTTTTATTCTGGCAAAAGCGAGCCACTTTGCGTTTGGAGATACATGGATTTTACACTGTATTCAAGATTTAAGTAACTCTTGTAGAGAGAGGCTATGTTTGCAATCCGAGGCCACGGCCAGGACGGGCAGGAGATGCCTTCAGGCTAGCTGCTAATGTGGATTGCGTTGGCACCCTTGGCACATCCCTAAAATACTTTGTCTGCCCGAGACTTGGCAGTCTCTTTGAATTGTTTATTTTTTGTGGAAGTGGATTGCCGGTCTGCTGCTAGGTTTGTTTATTTCAATGTCTCCAGCAAGTTACTGGCATGAACGAAGTTAGTTTGCTAGCGTATTAAGCTCAATAACAACAACTGCTTAACGTCTGCACACGGTCTTTACTTGTCAAGGTAACATTTCATTTGTCACAATGGATGGAAACCCACAACATCAGAAAAGTAACCCGTTGGCTCGGGAACTGACGAGAATAATAAACAGCTATAATAAACACTCAATTCAACTCAAGATGAACTTGAAGGAGACCAATGCTTTCTTCAGGGAAATAAGACAAAACTACAGCAATGCGTGTGCATCAACTATCGGCGCGGAATCAGCATCCTTTGAAGCAGGTAAGTCTGCACACACCTGATCAACACTGTTCTGCACACACCTGATCAACACTGTTCTGCACACACCTGATCAACACTGTTCTGCACACACCTGATCAACACTGTTCTGCACACACTGATCAACACTGTTCTGCACACACCTGATCAACACTGTATGCACACAGCTGATCAACACTGTTCTGCACACACCTGATCAACACTGTTATGCACACAGCTGATCAACACTGTTCTGCACACACCTGATCAACACTGTTCTGCACACACCTGATCAACACTGTTCTGCACACACTTGATCAACACTGTTCTGCACACACCTGATCAACACTGTTCTGCACACACTTGATCACACTGTTCTGCACACACCTGATCAACACTGTTCTGCACACACCTGATCAACACTGTTCTGCACACACCTGATCAACACTGTTCTGCACACACCTGATCAACACTGTTATGCACACAGCTGATCAACACTGTTCTGCACACACCTGATCAACACTGTTCTTAATACTAAGCATGCAGTAAAACCGTGTGCCCTTAACCATGGCCAGCTTGACAAAACATGACCACAACAGTGTGATTTAATGACATGACTTATAGCAGTTTCAATATTTATTTATTTATTTATTTATTTATTTGAGCAGTAAGTCTGCTCAAAGGGAGTTGACCGAAGCAAACAGCTTATAAGCGCCCACCCCCAATATGATGTCTTGTTTCGCTTACTTTCTGCATACTTGACTCAAGACATAACCCCACAAGTCAGCATCGTTCTTTAGCTGATATTGATCTGCGTGTGTTTCAGAGGTCTCGTTTCTGTGCTAGTCTTTGGTGCTACTTTTCCATGTGTAAACAGTCAGTGCTGTGTTATTAACAGTAAAAGTCTGTTCATAACAGAAAAATCTAGGTGATCGAAGTAGACCAGTGCTGTGCTCTCTTTGTTATATAAGTGCTTTAGACTGTGACTCAGCATCACTCAGGATTACGCCGAGTGCCCCACTAAAGAGGCTGAATTGGTTCCACTGTTTGTACTCCACATCGGAGGACCAAATCATGAACTGATCCCCAAAGGCAAGGCGTAAGATTTCAACTTGTCCTAGTGGTTTTCCTCGTATTCCTCATGGTGTTACATAAGCGTTGCTCTTTTGGTTTTGTTTCGTGGAAGGCACATTATCTAGATATAACCTGATGCTTGCGGGATGTTGATACAATAATATTGTAATTTCCTATATTCTCCTTCCCTCCAGGCCAGCTCAGCTGCATTTCTTTTCCCAGTCATGAAGAAGAGTTCCTACGAAACACAGTGGGCGCTGCTCCCTACGTGATCATTCTAGGACAGGACTGTGCTGCACGTTACCAGCTACTGAATGGCCTCCTGGGGGAGAGGCTGTTACCCCTGGGCCCTGAGGCAGGAGAGGCCTGTGAGGGCGTCCAGGGTACAGTTTGTAAAAGACGAAAACTATGTTTCAGTTATGGGCGACAAACGCGCCTCAGCCTGGCTCTGCCCGGCCAGTATGAGCTGGTGCATCAGCTTACAGCCAACTGTGGGCGCTGGGACACTGTGCCGCGAGAGGACCTTGAGATCCACGAGGAGTGTGAGGACCCTGCTCACAGACTGGCAGAGCTGGAGATCACCCTGCATCACCCGCTGCTGCAGGTAGGCTATCTGTCGCCAACTCAATAACCCCATTTAATGTCCAAACAATCATAACAGATAAAACTCGTGTTCATGCCGAATCTGAAATGCATATTTGGGGAAAAAAGATAAAGCAAGCATTACCAAAGTAATGGAGAATTTTTTTACTAGGTCATCTACTGATTCTAAATGGAATCTAAAGTTTTGATTGTGACCAATTTTCGGTCACGTTTGCAAATGGCTGAGCTCGCCAATTCAGCTCAAAGCAGATTATCAATATTTAATTTGGTGTTTCTGTCTTTTTATGTTCAGCTCTTTTTGAAAGGGCAATTGTCGCTTGGCCCAAAATATTCAGTCACTGCAACCCGAAAATTGCAATCTTGTTGGAGTGAATCGATTTTGCATGGTGTGAGGATTGTAGTCACTTCTTATCAGGGGCGACACGTGGAAATTTGCTCTTAATCCTTTAGAGCAGGGCCTTCTCGAGCATCACACTGCGCCACAAACTAGGTCTGGTTGTGTCCTGGAGCAGCCCACCCGCCCTGCCCCCTTACGTAATGCCGCTGGTCTGGTGTGATTCACATGACTAGGACTTGGGGGAAAAAAATCTGAAACCCTTTGCTGTGATGAAGTCGCCATGGTTACAACTGTGTCCAGGGACGTTTGCCTTTCTTATGCTTATTTATATTTATTTATTTGCAAATCCTTAACTGTTTTTTCTGCTGTTTCGGAGAAAAGTTGTACAATAAAAATTTTTTCCTAAGAGTTGAAAACAAATGCCGTAATATGAACTAACTGTACACAGTGTAATATAGGATTGTTATTGGTTTTGCTCATCGATGATTTGTTGCTTTAAATTCAAGGTTTAATGTTCCAATGTCTGTCTGTTGTATGAAACACATGTTCAGGAGTGACTAAAGCCTCAGAATCTCTCTGCACACTGCGACTGTCACACCTGACTGCCACAATGTTGGAGACCAGCAAATGTCAACCAAGGTGCTAATTGACCTATCCTGGAGTTTTACCAAGAATCCCAACCATACTCACCCTGTAACTCGGGGGACACAAAGTGGTGACCTATTCAAACATTTCTGAAATGCTTTCAGGTGACTTGGAAAGTGTGAATTCATAGTGCTGTAGAAATAACCACCGACTGCTCTGCTTGTTATCAGACTAGTGTAAATTTAGCAAGGGGCCTCAAAAGTGCTAATTGCTGGCACTGTTATTAGTCTTTACTTTGGATAAGTATTTCAGGAAACTGTCAGCCGTAACAAGGGTTTGCACATTAAAAGCCCAATATAGCCTATTGACATGTTTGTGTGTCTATGGTTTGTTCAATTTGCAAAGTATCAGTCAAGTTCAAACAGTGTACTGATTCCCACTGGCTGTGTCTAATGTTTTCAGTCTATCTTTGTCCCAGAGAACTGCTGAGAGGGGCTTGTTACTTGGAGACAGGACTGACTGTCGCCTTTGTGCCACTGGTTTCTGACCGTTGTGGGTCTGGGTTTTTTATAAAAGGTTAAACAAACCTGTAATGTGCCTCAGGACCTTTTCCAGGACCACCATAAATGGTTCGCCTTGTGTTTTTACAAAGCAACATGTGATGTTTGTTTGTGTAAAAGTCCTGCTGTTATTAATGGCAATGGCGCTGCATCCATTTAGATTCATAATGTTTTTTGTTTTTTTTACACTTTGTCATAAAACTATCTTTCTCTTTGTGCTTTTAGGAAGCAAAAGTAATGGTGGTACCATGCTCAAATGTCCAGCCCATTGAAGAGGCCCTAGAGGACTACATTCATGGTGTGATTCCCATCATCCTGTATGCCATTAACCAGGACATACTCAGCACAGAGCAGGTGTGTGAGCTCAGAAAAGTCAAAGAGATGCTTCCTTATCCCGTCTGCTTTGTCCGGATCCCCGAAACCACTACAGCAGTGTCCACTGACCTGGGTCACCGTCCTGAAAAGGACAGGGACAAAGAGAAGACCATCCTGCACAAACAGTTGCTATCCCTGGGCCTTCTACATGGCACCACTGGAAACTGCTCCTGTGGAGCTCCCAGCCAGACACCTGCTCCAGGAGCCAAGCCCCAGAGCATGCTGGGAGAAGGCTTTGAGCGACTGCACCGACTCCTTGTGCCATTTGCTCGACAGGTGCTTCAGAACCAACAGGTGGAGGCAGCCAACATGCTAACGGGCTACACTGCCGCTGCCTAGATCTCTTCATCAACCAGGTGCGACTGCTGTGTGCTAAATATGACGATCAGCCATATCATTATGAACTTAGCGGTACACAACTTAATATTTGTTGCGATTTATTTTGTGGTGAATATACAGTGGGAAGAACAGTTGATGTTTATGTCCTGTTCCATTTTTCCTTCACACATGACGTTGTGTGTTCCTCCCAAACTATTCAACTTTGGTTTGTGAAAGAGCTCTTGGATGCTCCACAGCACTACTAGCAAAATAAGTCCTTTTCTGTAGTTGCAGATTAGACGCTCACAATGATCAGGATGAATCTTGGACCATTCCTCTTTACAAAACTGCTGCAGTTCAGTGAGATTCAGGCAGTGTACTCTCTTATTCCACACTCCTGAATGTTTACATGTTATGGCTAATAAAAATATGATAAAATGTAAATGTTTGGGTGGTATTAGTTTAAGCAGACACGGTTTACTCTTATGATTTTGATGACAATCAGACTACATTTTATCAACAATTTAGGCAGAAATGTGAGAAATTCCAAACGGTGTACTTACTTTTTCTTCCCACTGTATGTATGGTGCTGCATTTGGCAGCTATAAAACTATTATTAGGTTGATGGTTAGTGATCATTGCATGATGTCTAGAATTTAGCAAGAGTGCTCATTGCTCAAAGGATGAAACTGATTGACCTATAGCTGTTACACCTCCAATTGCTCTAAGGTAGTACTGGTTCTGAAAGAAAGCGGTGAGGATTGTGTTTTAAAATATGTTTGCTGCATTCTGCGTCTCGGCTCCACAGGCCTTTGACATGCAGCGAGACCTGCAGATCACACCCCGCAGACTGGAGTACACCCGGGAGAAAGAGGGCGAGCTCTTCAACTCTCTCATGGCCATTGCAAACCGCAAACAGGAGGAGATGAAGGAGATGATTGTGGAAACTCTCAGCAGCATGAAGGAGCAACTTTTAGACGATGCTGCAAACCTTGAATTTAAAGGTACATTGTTTATGTTTCACGTAAAAAACTACATTTTGTATAGATTGTCTCTGGAAAATCGTACTTTAAAAAACGTTATGTTTTGCGATTGCTGATGGCTTGACCTGTACAGATGAGTTGATTTTGACTTGTACATTTGAACCAAAGGTGCAACTGCTGTCGCACCACTTGATACAGATTTGTCTTTTGCTTGACCTTGTTATACGTACAGTATACTATGGATCTTTAGTGATTTTCTGTCTCCATCTGTGTAACTGCTCCCCTAATGTAATGACCCACTATGCCTCTTGAACCACATCACACTCCTCAAAGACACAATTAGGAGTCAGTTTGTGGATTTCATATGACTCAAATTATAACAATGTCAGATAAGGTGAAATTGCCAGCTCCAGAGCGATTGTCTTAATGGAACAATAGTTGTTGTGAGATCGAGTCTTCTTCTATAAACTGTTGGGGACATAAAGCTGCTCTTTTGAATTAGGCCTTCCTTGATCCAATGGCTGTTCGTTTTACTAATTTCAGACATAACAATCATGTCTGCGGAAAAGATTGGAAGCATGCTCTTTAGTCTCATGTTTAAATTGGATCAGACACAAGTCAGAAAATCAGATTAACTTTGATGTTGTGATTTTATGTTTCGCTTTGCTGGTGCACATTCTTGTACAAGTTAAAAAGAAAAAGAAAAGCGTGCTTTTGTTTCAAGCTATAGTGGCATAGCAGAGATGGCATTATTGACATAGTTTAGTGAATACCGTTTGTTTTCCTAATGGTTGGCTGCACAACATTGGTCAAACAGTGCTCTCCTAGAGTATGAGGAGATCAACTCAACGTTGACACATTTGTTCAAAGGAGTCGAGACTTTTATGAGCTGAATTCTTCCGTTTTCATTTTTACTTTACGTTTTATTCATGCTGGGGTCACAACAGTCTTAAAGCAGAAGACGGGGTTTGAAATGTGGGAGTAGGTATGAAACGTTGAAATTTTGTCCCACGATTATCTTGTACAAAATAAATGCGATTAAAGCATTATAATTATTACACAACTTCGTATGGTAAATATGCCTATTTCTCTATGATGCATTAAACTAAATATCGGCAGATTAGGGTTCAATGTGTTCAGAATTCATAATTTACTCCTCTGTTGCACAATGTAAAAATACATAGGAATTTAACTTGCAAATTAGTTTCACCAAGATCAGCTTATATAGAAATATAGTCACTCACTGTTAGGGTTGGGCATCGTTTGCATTTGAACGATTCCGATTCCGATTCTCACTATCGATTCCTGTTCTAAACGATTCCCGATTCCGATTCTTTGAGGTGCAGGAGAGAGAAAAAAAAAGATAATTTTTTAATTTGAAAAAGCCTTTCACAGGCCATTTTTATTTGCCAGGTGACTTCAAATCAAAATCAAATCAAATTTTATTTCTTAAGTACTTTTCCTGCCATAAGGCAACAGAAAGTGCTTTACATAAAAACAAATGAAATTAAAAAACAAGGAACACACGCACGCGCGCGCACACACACACTGGACCTTTTCAATAGGCGGCCCGAGGGCAAACAGTAAAATATGACCCGCGCCTTATTTTGCATAAAAAACAATATTTGTTGGCATTATCTGCGCCAGTATCGCGTCGCTCCGTGGCGCATACGCTCCGCTTTGCGTAGCTGTGTTTATGCAGCTCCGCCTCCATCACCTCAGAGCGGCTGAAATGTAAACATGTAAACCGCTGAAAAACGGCTAAAGTGAGAATACCGGAGGCTTATCGTTGGACGGACTGACAGATTTGACCAAACCACAAGGACCAAGCACAAGGACACTCGTGCATCGTGTCTTGGGAGTTTTTCACGGATTATCACATGGAGGAGCAGGACTTTTCGCGGTCCTCAGCAGGTGGACAGCGTGTTTCCCTGTCTTCATCGGTACAAAGGGCCTGACAAGTAACTTTAAGGTAAGGAACATCAGTTTGGTTGTGTTTGTAAAGCGAGTGATGAAACTGATGTAGCGTGAGTTTGGGGAAACTGCACCGGGCTAGCACGAGTGTTCAACCGGTCAATACGCTTGTCCTCACTGTCTGGAGTCTAACTTAACGAAATAATATCTGAATTATTCATTTGACAGATGCATGTTTGCTTCCTTTACCCCTTGACTCAGTTTTATCTGCGTTTGTGGGAAATGTGAAGATACAAGCGTTGAGATGTTTGTTTGCGATGGCAGGAGTTAACGGGTATGGCTGAATCTGAATAAATGTGGATGCAAACACGAGCGCACCATCTCATAAGAACGCTTAATTCACTGAGTTTTTCACAAAGCGTCATAAAGACAGGGCTGGACAGGAGAACAGCGGCTCCACAGGTGTTGTGTTATCTGCCCTATATGTCCACCCAGCTGCGAGGAGGAGGGGAGCTGCTGAGCATTTTTGAAATGTGTCCCCCCCCACCTTCCAAACGCTTCCGACGCCGCTGTGCGGGCCGCATCGCCGGCATTTAGGAATCGAAAAAAGAATCAAAATACAAACGTCTTCTTAACGGTTCCGGAACCGGACTTTAGGAACTGGTTCCAAATAGGAACCGGTTCTCGGTGCCCAACCCTAATCACTGTTGAGCAATGGGGAAAAGGACTGAGGAGGGGCTGTCGCTCCTAAAGGTTGGGGAGCTCGAATATGCTGCGGTAACACACTCCTATTACCTAAGTAAGAGCTAACCTACACCGTAGTTTTCTTAAAGCGGCTTATTAGATGCGTGGACATATGTGTTTTTGTGGAGGCTAAAAGTGTGCGACAACACTGCAGACATTAGACTCTAAAAATCAGAGAAAAAGTACATATTTATGACCACTCTGATGCCATCATTTAGTCTGTAAAGTGAGTGGGGAAGGGAGGGTGTCTAGTTTTCACATGGTCATCTGCAAACTAGGATGACGACCAGATAGGTGGGTTCAGCATTAAACACAGCCCATTGTGTTTGGATTTGGATTCATAAAGAAAAAGAGAAATGAAAAAATATACTTTTGTTAACTGGTTGTTCAAGGTCTGTTTGATGTCTGTGTCGCACAGGATGTAGAAGCTGCATGATTTGTGGTGAGACGTTGGCTTTAAATCAAGAATACATATTTTATTTCTCTATCATTTGTCTAAATAATCTAGTTTCTTCATATTAAGCTGCCTCTTTTGCTTTTTGGAAACTTAGAGAGGTAATTGTTTTCATAGTCCAGTCACAGAAAAGAAGAAAAAGAAAGAAAAGCCCGAATCCCTTTTAACACATATCATTAAGACCATTCTTGTTATCATGAACATCAACAGTCTGCGATTACTGTACCTTTCATGAATAAATGTGGAGTATTTATGTATCATTCAAACACTTTGATACAGAGTAATGTTATATGGGTTGTAATGGTGATGGTGAATAACGGTAATGCCAACATGGTAATGAATTCTGTATGGGAGACAGAAATAATTCACTGGTTGTAGCGTGTGAGATACTGTGAATGTTGACCTGGTATAATGCAGTGTCGCATTTGTTAATATGTAACCAACTCGGTTGATAGTTGTTTGTAAAATGGTAAGAAATATGCACTGTTGTTAGTTATTGTTATTGAAGTTTATGAACAGGGTGGGAGTCAATAAGCTTGTCTTCTTCCCACTCCTTTTCGAGCTGTAATGTAAATTATTTTTCTTTTTTTCTTTTATTATGTATATATATATTTCTGTTTTTCTTTTCTTCTTTAGCTCGAAATAAAATATTCAAATCAATAGTATGCCCTATAACTAGGTGGTATTATTAAAATCCTGTCAAAGGAGAAAATACTTTATAAATGTTTTGCATTTCTTTCACCTTTTATAATTTGTACGATCATAAACAAGTATAACATAACTTATATATCATAACTTATGTAAAATGAACATGTATGTCTTCATGTTTCGATAAGTCAGGGGTAGGTAGGTTCTACATAAGTTCTGTGAACTTCAACCTACTCCTCTTGAGAGTGCAAATTCACTCCTTTTCCTGTCGAACATATTTGTTGTTGTTTCTTGTTTTTTTATGCTGCTCAAATAAACTAAAGTAAACTAAACCTCTGCCTCCAGACATTATAGACACCACAAACGGAGAGGCTATTACATCGAAGGAGATCAAGTCGTGTATTCATCAGATCCAGGAGCTGATTGTGCTGCGTTTAAACCAAGCCGTAGCCAACAAGCTCACCAGCTCCGTGGACTATCTGAGGGAGAGCTTCGTGGGCACATTAGAGCGCTGTCTCAACAGTTTAGAGAAGTCCACCTTTGACTCCTCAGTGCACAACGTCACCTCGAATCACCTCAAGCAGGTCAGTAATAACAAGAAATTATTTTATTCAATGCACTTTGAAGCAATATGCAATTTAGCTATATGACAATAATTGATATATTGCAGACCATAACCTACAATATATCACTATTTTAATTCTAGTACCTGAACCTTTCTTCAAATACGCAGCCAAATTAATAAGATGTTTTAAAATGTACACAAGCATACTCCAATATTGGTACGGAGTGTGTGATATTCACACAGCGTCAACAAATTTGTCTCGACATAAACCAATATCAATATGGTTTGTCTCACCCTCTGCTCCCATGTTTTTATTTTTCCTGGTTTCACAAATAAATTGCAGAAAAGCAAATGGAAGAGAGATACACGGCTACAGTTGCGTGTTACTATGTTGTTAACAAACCCTTCATTGAGGATTTACCTGTTAAGGCTTTGTCTGTTTCGTCACAGTTGCTAAACGCTGCCTATCATGTCGAGGTCACCTTTCACTCTGGCTCCTCGGTTACGCGCTTTGTATGGGAGCAAATCAAACAGGTTTGTGTCGCTCTTATCATGAATACACTTATTAGCAATTATTTTGTGGTTAAAATTGTTCCTCCTATATTGTCATGTTTTGTAGATAATTCACAGGATAACCTTTGTAAACCCCCCGGCCATCACTCCAGAGTGGAAACGTAAAGTAGCCCAGGACGCCATCGAGAGTCTGAGCGCCGCCAAACTCGCTCGAAGCATCTGCTCGCAGTTCAGGACGCGCCTCAACAGTTCACACGAGGCCTTTGCAGCATCACTGCGTCAGGTAAACAAATCCAGTTCTATTTTCTAAGCGCTCCCATTGCATATCTAAAGCAAATCCGACGGTGGCACAGATGGTAGAGCGGGTCATCTCATGATCGGAAGGTCGGGGGTTCGAATCCCGCCTCCTGAAGGTCCACATTGTTGTTGTGTCCTTGGGCAAGACACTTCACCCTCCTTGCCTCCAGTGTCTGTGTACACTGGTGTATGAATGAGAGTGTGAATGGGTGAGTGGATCCTGGCTGTAAAGCGCTTTGAGTGCCTAATGAAGGTGGAAAAGCGCTATATAAGTTGAGACCATTTACCAAATCCAATTACATTATTGGGTCAATATGCCACATACTTTGTGCTTTCCTAACTACAAAAACAACAAAAACAGTTAAGATGCTTTCTTTTTATAAGCTTAAAACACCACAATCTCTCTCAAAATCTCAACATCCTGTACCACAACAACTATTGGGTATTTGTATATGGCCGTCTAATGTACCACAATGACCGTTGAAGATGTGTTTTTTCTAGAGACAAACCGAGCTGCGGTGGCTGTTCCCATGAGCCTCATCCACTGGACAGCTCTCATCCTGTTGGGAGTTTCTGGAGTTATTTAAGCAGCAACAATTGCATTATTCAGGGAATATCCCTCTGTAAATTATAGTAACATTTTGAATTCAATTTTGAGACTTTTAGCTTTTTGTTCAGTTTGAACACACATTTCATTTATTAGCTTAGAATGGATGACAATAAATAGTGCCAGAAACTAATAACTAACAAAATATCATCTGAAACTATACTAAAATATTAATTAGCTGTGAAATATATCATTTTAACACACCTCTGTCTGAGACGCAGACATTTGCAACTGTCCAACTGACTGTTAACTGACTGCTACACTGTTTATGTCTGTTACCTAGCAACCATACACTCCTCCCACCTGGTCAACAATAGAGAATATAGACCCTTTAACTGCTGACATCACCAGTGACATCAGCTGGAGGCAGGAAGTGATCAAGAGAAATAAGATTAAACTAAAACTTGCGATTATAAGTGTAAAACTACAACTGAAAAATGTGGTCCTGTTGTGGCTTAAGGTGCAAGAACAAGAGGAATGACATTTGAGACGATAAAATAAGGTTTATCTGATATTTCCAAAAACAGTTAGACATTTGTTTATCGTTACTATGACAACAGCTACAATGGAAATAGATAGGAATCGAGCTTCCCGCCTCCAGCTAAGCCTGGAATGTTTACAAACAATTAAGGGGTCGATAACAACAGGTTTTACAAGTAGGTTAGATTATAAAGATATAGAAATTAGAAAATGTACACTAATACTAAAGCTTGTGAAGATTTATTTATTGATGACAAGCCAAGGTCCATTATCCAACCACTAAACCACTGCAGTCTCTTCTTTCCATCAGTCTCTTCTTTTTATTCTCTTCATGGTCCCCTCAGACTGTGTCATAGCCCATGTTTTGCTTTGTCTCCTCCCTTGTATAATTTATGCTCGTTCCAACACTTGAATCTGATCGTGGCATGTGTTGGCAGTTGGAGGAGGGCCACACCGGTCGTTTGGAGCGCACCGAGGACCTATGGCTGCGCGTGAGGAAGGACCACGCCCCTCGCCTCGCCCGCCTGTCCCTGGAGAGCCGCTCCCTCAGAGACGTCCTGCTGCACGGTGAGTCACTCGCTTGGAAACATAAACCCAGTTACCTTATACTGACAGTTATAGAATTATAGCCTCAACAACAATTAATCATGAAGTGGTAACAAAGATTTTTTCCCCCATTGCATTTGCATTAGTTCCAATTAAGCCGTACACTGTTCTTATCAGGGGCTTGAAGAAATGAAAGCCCAGATTAACGACAATGGGCATCGAGGATCAGTGCAAAAATACTTGTAACAATTATCAAAAATGTTTTCTTTGGTGCTTTCTTTTGACTTCAGTTGTTGTTTCTAGCTGGATAAGATTGCTCTACTTCTATTATTTATATAAATGGTTTTCCACCCAGGTAAGCCAAAGTTAGGGCGAGAGTTGGGTCGTGGCCAGTACGGAGTGGTGTACTTGTGTGACAGCTGGGGCGGACACTACCCCTGTGCGCTGAAGTCAGTGGTGCCCCCTGATGACAAGCACTGGAATGACCTGGCCTTGGAGTTTCACTACACGAGGT
Organism: Neogobius melanostomus; assembly: GCA_007210695.1. Taxonomy (NCBI): domain Eukaryota; kingdom Metazoa; phylum Chordata; class Actinopteri; order Gobiiformes; family Gobiidae; genus Neogobius; species Neogobius melanostomus. Next base: position 665,007 of record VHKM01000073.1, on the reverse strand, counting down.
ACGATCCAGCCCCTCTGAGAATTAGCGCTGTTTTGGACGTGCTCGGGGGAAATGCCATTCGATATTAAAGTAATTTGTCCAGCGTTGCTTATCTAACGTGACAGCTGCTTTGTAAATGGGAATGGCTCCACCCATTTAAGACAAACTCACTGTGACGGTTCAGGCCCAGAGGCTTTTCACACGCGAATATTGCATTCGGCCACAATAATCAGTGTTTCCTGTTATGTCACAAAACTATGCAGGCTCTATTCTAACAAGAATCTGATTGATATTACAGTGCCAATATCATTAGCACTGATATCAATCTGGGATTGCTCTGGCTCCACTCGTTAGGGGAGAGGATGCACTTTTTTTTGTTTTTATTCACCAATAAAACTCTCGTAAATGAATTAATTCTGCACTTGAATTTGATTCTAGTCATTGGGTGAAATTTTACAAAATATGGCTTTAAATATGGGCCACTAGTGTCACCATAGCCTCAACAGAAATGAGTGTCATATACAGTTGTGTGACTCAGAGCTGATAATAATAATCCTCGTTCCCAGGACTCTTCCCAAACACGAGCGTCTTGTGGACCTCCATGGTTCGGTGATAGATCATACATATGCTGGAGGCTCCAGCATCGCGGTGCTGCTCATCATGGAGAGGCTGCATAGAGATCTGTACACCGGACTCAAGGTAAGTCATAAAATCTATGACTATTGCAATGTAATATGTCTGCTATCTGTGTAACAATGCAATAATAATAGCTTAAACTTAATTTTAACATTTATCTTTACATTCACATTTAAAGCATCTGTTAACCCACCGATGTCATTGTGTTTGTGTATAATTGAAGTCCAATGTTAAATTTAGTTTTCCTTGTATTGCTAAATTGCTGGGTTTCAGGTGACATCACAGCGTTCTAAAGGCCTATAATATTATATAGAGGTAAAATTATTTTGTTTTTGAGGACATTTTTGGTCTTGTACAGAGAGATCATGGACCCAGTGACTGATATTAATAATATTTTTGTCATTCATAAATTAATGTCTTTTTAGATATGACTTGTGAAAGTGTAATGCAGTTAATAGGAAAGATTGGCTCCTGCCCCCACTGGGTCTGGTGACATCATCACATTCTAGAACCTGCAACCCAGCAATATCAACACATCAGTTCTCTCAATGGGCTTTCCAGGGAGAAATGATGAATGGATAAACAAGGGAAAGAATCAAGCTACAAGATAAATGTCTTCTAGTCGTATTCCCTCCTCAGTAATTAAGACTAAACAAAATCTATTTTAGAACACAAGTGACAAAGATTTGCTCTATGGCATTTAAAAAAATCTTTTTCAAAATGTTTATTTTGAAACATTGAGATACGGCGACGTGATACATGGTCACACAACCAGTATGTGACCAATGACAATATTTTCCATACTCAACATTTCGTTTTATTTTTTCCAAATACAAATAAACAAAACAAAATAACTGAAAAGAGGATGCGTTGTTACAAGAACAAATTTGACTGAGAGACTCAATCCTCATTTTTTTTACAATACCAAATTAGGGCTGAAACAACTAATCAATTAATCGACAACTAATTGATTATTGAAATAGTCGACAACTATTTTAGTAATCGATTAATCGTTTTCTGGTTCACACAGACTCAAATAGAGCAAAAATATGAAAATGTAGTAGTTTTGATGAAATCCTACTTTGTTTTTATAGTTAGTGTATGTAGTGTTTTGAACATTGTAAATTTCATGAATATCTGTCCACGTCTCATCGAATCAGACAGCAGAATTAGCGCTAAGAGTCTCCAACAAACATTTACTTTACGTTTACTCCATCAACACATCCTCAAGCGGCGCCACTTTAGCTTTATGTGATAAAAAAAGAAAAAATTTCCCTACACCAGTCACAGCTAAGCGATTAATCGTAAAAATTATCGATAGATTAATCGATTACAAAATAATCGTTAGTTGCAGCCCTATACCAAATACTTATTTTTCTCTCATAAACTAACCTACACATTCAGGGTTTCGACACATTGCATTTGGTAAGCATGCACATAATTTATCCATTTTGACCACAGCTTTGAAAGTGTGTTAATCTGTAGTCAAAACGAGAAAGTCAGTGTTTCAATCTGATACATTTCATTCACAATATCTAACCATTTTCCAAGACTCGGTGGATCCGGGAGAAGCCATTGTCTGGTCACAGCCTTTTTGCCAGCAGATATTAAAATTCTATACAAGTATATATTTTTTGATTGCATTTCAGTCTTGCCCATGATCAGAGCCGCAAATTCAAAAGGTAATGTAACCTTAAATATAGATTACATATTTTTGTGTATATCCTTCCAATATCGTCTAATTATTGGACAGTCCCAAAATATGTGCCAGTGATTAGCGTCTTGGCTTCCACACTGTCTCCAACACTTAGGCTCCTCCCCGTTATAATGCATCTTTTGCTTTGGGGTAATAAAAAATCTAATCAAGCATTACCAGTTGAATTTCCTCCATAAATGTGAATTTGTACTTTTCCATACAGATGAACACCAACCCTGCCATTCTTCGTCAGTCATTATGATGCTACCTTCTTTTTTTCCATTTCATTTTGTCATATTGTGTTGAACATGATTTTTTACTTTATATAATCTTGATATTTAGACCTTTTGGGGATTTTGCACTGTATGAATGTAGTATTTCCTTGACCACTGGTTCCTGCACATCTAGAGGGAAACTTTTTTTTCTTTATTAGTACAGTGGCGTAAATGCAAGTACCTATAGAAATCTTGTTATTCCAGATTATGACTGTTCATAAGAGCTTGAAAGTCCTTAATTACTCACTTATCTATTAAAAAATAATATGTTGTTACCTGTAGGTATCCAGCTGCAAAATCTAGTGTCTATTTGATTGGACTTAAAATCATGGTCCATATGCACACCATCTGATAATCTTCAATTTGTCCTGTAATTTATATTCATCTTTAACATATGACCAGGATTTTAAGGATGACACCAGCCACGGATTTTCAATCTTGTTAAAAATGTTTCCAAATTTTTGTTTCCCAATATTGCCCGTAAAGGGGGTTCATGCATAATAACCACATCTATGTCCCGCCATCGAGCTTGGTAATTGGGATTGCACAGGTTTATTAAGGGTTTGATTTGTGCTACATAAAAATAGTCTTTTAGATTAGGTACTGCCACTCCCCCATTTTCTTTGGAAAGTTGTAATAATTTTAAATCTCACTCGTGGCTCTATGGCATTGTTTAATAACTTTATTATTCAGATTTATGTTCAAGTTACTTGGCTATTTTTTATACTAATATGAGGACTGTTAAAACATGGAGCATAGAAATATTACAACTTTATTGTGTTTTTCTGTCAGGGGGGTTTGTCGCTGAAGGAGAGGCTGCTGATTGCTCTCGACGTTGTGGAGGGCATACGCTTCCTGCATGGCCAGGGTCTACTACACAGAGACATCAAGCTAAAAAATGTTCTGGTGAGTCCCTAGGTAATGGGGGATTTAGGGTTTGAACAATGTGCCTATTTGTGCTATCTACTGTCTACAGAAGAAGGGTGTATGTCATTTTTAATTTGTTTTAATTTGCAGTTGGACAAGCAAAATCGAGCGAAGATAACTGACCTGGGCTTTTGCAAACCTGAAGCCATGATGTCTGGCAGCATTGTTGGGACCCCCATCCACATGGCACCTGAACTATTCACAGGTGCTTAAAATGTCACCTATTCATTGTATATACCATTCTCTCACGGGTTAACACGGAGACACTAATGCATGCTTTTATCACCAGTCGTATATCGACTACTGTAATGCCCTGCTTTCTGGTGTTCCCAAAAAGAGTATCTCAGGTTTACAACTTTTACAAAATTCAGCAGCTCGTGTCCTGACAAAGACCAGGAGGCGGGACCACATTACACCAGTTTTAGAGTCGCTGCATTGGCTCCCCGTGTGTTTCAGGATCAATTTCAAAGATCTTTTAATGGTTTTTAAATGTCTTGATGGTCTTGGTCCTTCTTATCTTTCAGAACTGCTTTTACCTTATGAACCTTCAGGGCCCCTTCGCTCCTCCGGCAGGGGTCTCCTAGTTATTCCTAAAGTCAACAGAAAGACTCGCGGTGAGGCGTCTTTCCAATGTTATGGCCCTCGCCTCTGGAACGGCCTGCCGGAGGAGCTCAGGACCGCAGAGAACGTTCATGTATTTAAGAGCAGGCTCAAGACCCATCTATTTATTTAGTCCTAATTATATATTGTATATGTACAGTATGTATGTGTGTGTGTGTGTGTGTGTATATCTGTTTTATATATATATATATTAGGGATTGGCGAGATCGTCACAATGTAAAATTATCTCGTAATATTTTTTATAGGCTGAAATTTAGATGTATACCTTCTTCCTGTAGACTGCTTATAGGACTCATGGGAATATTTAGGCAATAGCTCTCTAATAATGTGTACTATATATTGATTGGCACTTAAAAAAGAAAGAAAACTTTGACGTTTTTAAGGTCAGTCGCTTGGAACCACCGCCTCGGTGTTCAAACCTGCAGACTGGAGCTGCTGCATATTCACGCCTGCAGATCCACACTTGCACCTCGTTACTTTGGAAGCTACATTTTACCGCTGCACGCCGCGGCGAGTCTGGGTCTGGGTCTATTTTGTGATTGTACACGCGCATCTACCGCGTACGGAAAAGCAAAACAACGCGGATGTGACATGCGCGGGCGGACAACAATGGCTGCTTTACGACCGCGACACTGTAGGCCGCCATTGCTCTGCCATTGCTGTAGTACCTCCATATAGCCGCTAATCTCCCATTGAAAGGTATTGGACTTTAGACACGTTAAAAACAACTTTAACGCCTGGTTTCTATTTTTTAAACACTTTCTATGGCTACATATTCCTCCTGAGATAACGCTGGGTTAGTCACAATTAAAGAAACCAGGCTGGTTTTCGAAAGAATTTTTTTTGAAATCTCGTACTAATGAGGGTCGGACTGTTAGCATTGGAGCTGCACGAGCTACAAGTCACGCAAGGGCCGAGTCTACAGTGAAAATCCCGCCCTTATGCCCTTTTTAGAAAAATGCTTCGTCAGAGCTGGGGAGGAGGAGTCTGTAAATCTACCATGATTTCCCCCTCGAACGTGGTCATTATTGTAAACGGGGAGGAGTGAGGAGTTGTCTATTCTTTTTAATGGTCTATGGCGGACGACGAGGGAGAGGCCAGGCCAGCGCGCAGAATATGAAGGGATGATTACAGCGGGCCATTTAAGGAAGAAAGAGGTCATTCTAACTACAGTAGAATCACTCTCTGTTTAATGTTTAAAACCTCCTGTATGTCAGTGTCTGGCACAAACTGTTTAGATACTAAATCTAAACCGGTCTCCTCCTCCTCCACCTGAAATCAACTTTTAAGTAAATTATATCTTATTATTTATAATTTGGAAATGTAATCAGAATACACCTGTCAAAAGAGCCAAATGTATTAGCCTTTTTCTAATATTAAATTGTATGCACACAAATAGAGCCTGATGATATTGGTAAAATCTTATCAATTCCCATCCTTATTAGTTTGTTCATTTTGTTACAAACAATACAATACAACGGCTCCATACAAAGGAAACATAATTGCATATTTATTATTGCAAATATGTAAAAATCTTGTCTCGTTCTCGTGGATTCAATATCGTGTCTCGTGGGATTTGTATCTCGGCCCACCACTAATTAATTAATAAATAAATATATATACACACAGACACAGTGCCTCTCGAAAGGTTCAAGGTGTACTAATACACCTTGAACTTTTGCACATTTTGTCATGTTTATTTAATTTAGAATTTTTTACTGAAAGTTCACACACGTAACAGACAACTGTGAAGTGAAAGCAAAATGATACATGATTCTGTTATTTTTCAAAAAGTAGAAAACCGAAAAGTGGGGCGTGCACAAGTATTCATACAGCATGAAATAATACTTTGTGGAACCCCCTTTTGTTGTAATAACAGCAGCAAGTCTTTTGGGGTATGACTGTACAAGATTTGCACATCTAGAGACTGACATTTTAGCCCATTCCTCTTTACAAAACAACTCAAGTTCTATCAAAGAAGGAGAGCGTTTGTGAACAGCAGATTTCAGGTCTTTCCATAGCTTTTCAATAGGATTTAGGTCAGGACTTTGACTGGGCCATTCTAACACATTAATATGTTTGTTTTTTACACCATTCCATTGTAGATTTAGCTTTGTGTTTAGGGTCATTGTCCTGCTGGAAGGTGAATCTCCGCCCCAGCCTCAATTCTCTTGCTGACTCCAGCAGGTTTTCTCCAAAATGTCCCTGTATTTGGCTCCATCCATCTTCCCAACTATTCTTACAATCTTCCCAGTCCCCACTGAGGAAAAGCAGCCCCATAGCATGATGCTCCCCCCACCATATTTGACACTGGGGATGGTGCACTCAGGACGATGAGCAGTGTTAGGTTTGTGCCATACATAATGTTTTGCGTTTGGGCCAAAAAGTTAAATTTTTGTCTCATCTGACCAAAGCACCTTCTTCCACATGGTAGCTGTGTCCTCCATATGACTTCTAGCAAACTTCAAACGGGATTTCTTAGGCCTCCTTTCAATAATGGCTTTCTTCTTGTCACTCGTCCATGAAGGCCAGATTTGTGTAGAGTATGACTTATAGTTGTCCCATGTACAGATTCCCCAGCTCAGGGGCAGTACGTCGCAGCTCCTCCAGAGTTATCTTGGGGCACTTGGCTGCATTTCTGACCAGTGATCTCCTTGTTCGGTCTGTTAGTTTAGGTGGACGCCCGTGTTCGCAGTGGTTTGCAGTGGTGCTATACTCTTTCCATTTCCGAATGATGGATTGAACAGTGCTTCGTGAGATGTTCAAATCTTGAGAAATATTTGTATAACTTAACGCTGCTTTAAACTTCTCCACAACTTTATCCCTGACCTCTCTGGTGTGCTCCTTGGCCTTCATGATGTTGCTTAGTGACCAATACACTCTGACCATAGCTCTGAGGCCCTCACAGAACAGCTGGAATTATACTGAGAGTAGATTACACACAGGTGGCCTCTATTTAATGGTTAGGGCAAGGTGTGAACATTCTGCAGTCATTAGGAATGTTATAAAGGCAATTTAATGCACTCAGAAATTGCTGTATGAATACTTATGCACGCCCCACTTTTCACTTTTCTATTTTTTGAAAAATAACAGAATCATGTATCATTTTGCTTTCACTTCACAGTTGTGAAGTGAAGTTACTTGTGTGTGAACTTAATAAAATCTTTGTTTATGGTTGTAAACATGACAAAATGTGCAAAAGTTCAAGGTGTATTAGTACTTTCGCATGTATGGTATGTATTACCGCCAGCAACCTGAAAGCTAAGATTTATTTTGCCCTTTTGTTTGACAGGAAAATATGATAACTCCGTTGACGTCTACGCTTTTGGGATCCTGTTTTGGTATTTGTGCACTGGTTCAGTAAAACTTCCAGAGGCTTTTGAGAAATGCTCCAGCAAAGACCAGCTGTGGACCAATGTAAAGAAAGGTAAATATTACCTCAGCCATGCCAGCTCAATATCACAAAATGTCTAGATCAGGGGTGTCCAAATTTTTTTCACCGAGGGCCACATACAGAAAAATATACAAACAACTGGGCCGCACTCAGTAGAGGTCAAATATATAATTTCACCTCTATTGTATTAAAGTTAGCACTTATCAATCTTTTGGATTTTTTTCTTTGATTGCTCTGATATCGCGTGCGCCACTGCCTTGTTTAAGACAGCAGCGCCAACGGGCGTTAAGACTGAAAAATACATGCCGCTGAGCTGGGGGAATCTGTACATGGGACAAGTATAAGTCGTACTATACACAAATCTGGCCTTCATGGATGAGTGGCAAGAAGAAAGCCATTATTGAAAGGAGGCCATAAGAATCCCGTTTGAAGTTTGGTAGAAGTCATATGGAGGACACGGCTACCATGTGGAAGAAGGTGCTTTGGTCAGATGAGACAAACATTTAACTTTTTGACCCAAATGCAAAACGTTATGTATGGCACAAACCTAACACTGCTCATCGTCCTGAGTGCACCATCCCCAGTGTCAAATATGGTGGGGAGCATCATGCTATGGGGTTGCTTTTCCTCAGCGGGGACTGGGAAGATTGTAAGAATAGTTGGGAAGATGGATGGAGCCAAATACAGGGACATTTTGGAGGAAACCTGCTGGAGTCAGCAAGAGAATTGAGGCTGGGGCGGAGATTCACCTTCCAGCAGGACAATGACCCTAAACACAAAGCTAAATCTACAATGGAATGGTTTAAAAACAAACATATTAATGTGTTAGAATGGCCCAGTCAAAGTCCTGACCTAAATCCTATTGAAAAGCTATGGAAAGACCTGAAATCTGCTGTTCACAAACGCTCTCCTTCTTTGATAGAACTTGAGTTGTTTTGTAAAGAGGAATGGGCTAAAATGTCAGTCTCTAGATGTGCAAATCTTGTACAGTCATACCCCAAAAGACTTGCTGCTGTTATTGCAGCAAAAGGGGTTGTTGGAGCCATTTTTGCACCATGTACACGTTTGATCCTCCTGCCACTGCGTGGCGCTCTGTGTGAACTCGTGTAATTACCTGCCCTATATAAGGGGGGAGGAGGGGGCACTTGGGTGTGGCAGTGTGGAGGCAAACTTCTTTTGACCGTGTCTAGTAACTTGTTGGAATCTGTGTATTGTGGAGGGCTGGCTGAAGGTAAGGCCAATAAACCTGTTGGAGCACAGTATTTCTCCGATTCTTATGTTGGAAGACACGCGTCCGAGACGCCTTAAACACTGCAGCCAGAGCGGAGGTTTGCACAGGGCAAATCCTGGCCGCTACATTGTCAAAAGAAAGCCTCAGGCACCGAGGCGTACAGAGCTTGCGCCGGCTGTGAGTGGCACAGCGCGGTTTCCTGGAGTGGACTGGGACCCACCAACTACCATAGCGGTGATCGTCGCGAGGTCTACGGCGAACCGGCGGACTGTTGGCAGGAGGAGGAAGAGGAAGGAAGGGGTCTGCATGCGCGTCCTCTACCAGCAGCGGTAGCGGCGACTGGCGCGGGACAGGCTCGGCGCGGGAGCTTCATTGATTGCAGCGTGAAGCACGAGGGAGCGGCCTGCAGTGGAAGCCTGCCGCCACGCGTTCCGAGACTACACGAAGGGCCCCACCTGGTACGCTACTTTGCGTGAGTTTAATCGTGGAAGCGCACAGTAATGATGGCGCCTGGAAAAAATATTGACTTTTGGGAACGGGGCAGGGAGTGCACTGTAAATCTGAACACTGAAAAAATGCACACCTCCTGTATGAACAATTTGAAGTGGATTGGGAGGGACCAGATATTTTTGTCCCGGAAATGACTGTCTGTGAAGACACAGGGGCCAGTGATGGATTCGATGAGGTGGATTGGGAAGGGCCGGAGAGATTTGTTCCAGTAGGTGTTACTTGTGGCAATACAGGGGCCGGTGACCCAACTCAACTGCAACCTTCGCCTCCTGATGTTGACCTGAAGGACACTCCGGTCAAACTGGACTTGGAAAATGGATCACTTCTGGACCAGCCTCTTGCTGAGGTAGTTGCTGCTGGCTCTCTTCAAGACAAGGAGCCTGAGAAGAACGCTGTAGCCAAGGAAGGCAGCAATATTCTTCTGGTCAAAAGGCCATTGTTGGAGCTAGTGAATTCTGGCCCATCAAAGGACTGCTTCGATGCAGAGAAACATTTGATGTCAGCCGTTCTACTGCTCTCACAAACTCCTGGAGAATCCACATTTGGGAATGACAGCTCAATGAGCACTGAAAACTGTACTGTTGCCATTGTGAATTGTTTTTTGTACCCGCTTGTCGAGCAAGCCCACAAAATGTCCCAACTTAAGCGATGTAAAGCCTTCAAAAGAAGGAGGTGGAAATTAATTTACTTAAACTAACTAGGATATAAACTACGCCAATGACAAAATGTATGAATACTCCCATGATTTTGGAATATGGATTATGATTTTGTTTGTATAAAGTAAACTGTCTCTTGGATTATAAAATGTAAAGTATGATATGGATTTGTTATGGCTCCATTTTAAAGTAATGTATTTGTAATTGTTTCCGCATCTGGCTTCATCAATTAAGGGGCCGGTGTGTTGGTGCCATTTTTGCACCATGTACACGTTTGATCCTCCTGCCACTGCGTGGCGCTCTGTGTGAACTCGTGTAATTACCTGCCCTATATAAGGGGGGAGGAGGGGGCACTTGGGTGTGGCAGTGTGGAGGCAAACTTCTTTTGACCGTGTCTAGTAACTTGTTGGACTCTGTGTATTGTTGGAGCACAGTATTTCTCCGATTCTTATGTTGGAAGACACGCGTCCGAGACGCCTTAAACACTGCAGCCAGAGCGGAGGTTTGCACAGGGCAAATCCTGGCCGCTACAGGGGTTCCACAAAGTATTAATTCATGCTGTATGAATACTTATGCACGTCCCACTTTTCTATTTTTAGAAAAATAACAGAATCATGTATCATTTTGCTTTCACTTCACAGTTGTCTGTTACTTGTGTGTGAACTTTCAGTAAAAATTCAAAATAAAATCTTTATGTTTAGGGTTGTAAACATGTGTTTGCAAGGCACTGTATATCGTTTTTGTCCCCCAGGCTCCCGACCTGAGCGCCTGCCCACTTTTGACGAGGAGTGCTGGCAGCTGATGGAGGCGTGCTGGAACGGCGACCCTTCCCAGAGGCCACTGCTGGGCATCGTAGAGCCCAGCCTGCAGAGCATCATGGTCCGCATGTGTGGGCCTGAGCGCAAGGGCAGCAGCCTCGAGGATTCAAACTGAACTCACTCCATACTGAGGTTTTTGTTGTATTTATGAAGCTGTGTTGAAACAACAGGTGATTTCATTGGATCCTTCACTTTCATCATTGTGCGATTTATTTATGAGGAGCAGAACCATTTTGTGTAGATTTGTGTTTTATCGGATTGTGGATATGTATACTGCCCCCTACATTTAACTTTCCTTTGTAGCTGCTGTGCTAATGGCTACTCTTTTGTTGTATGTTACTGTTACTAGATGCAATTAGTTTTAAAAGCAGCCCATTCCCAGTATTAAGAAAAAAAAAGTATATAAAAGATTGATTTTAGATTGTATTTAAGATGAACATTTCTGCATCTATTCAAACACATATTTTTAATAAATGCTCTGTTATACCATGTGGTCCTTTACTTACAAGCTGACGAGATGATATGCTGTGTGAAGGATACTATGTGGAACATATGAACTACTTTCTGTAAAACAAAAACGAGTCATATAAAGACAAAGCATGATGTAATCACTCTGTTTTAACTTGCCAGTGTCACTCCCTGGTGAACGTACATTTCAAGAAAAAGAAAAAAAAAAGTATTTTTCAATGGCCGTTCATGGTAAAAGACAACAAACCCAAACACTCAGCTTTCCTCTCCTCAGGCATGACTCGTAACTTTGGCGGGAGCCTTACATAACGGATTGCTGCTTTACTTTGACGGCCATTAGGTTTAAACACATTGGGTCCTCATCAGCAAAAAACAATTGCCGCTAATCATTAGGGCATATGTGGCATAGTAAGTAAACTTTATTTGTATAGCGTTTTTCACAAGGCACAAAGTCAAAAAAGTGCTTCACAGTAAAAACAGATGGAAAACATCTTAAACATTAGGGGCTGGTTTGCTTGTGTTTTTTACTACAGTGTAGTTATCTAGTACTATAGTAACATAACCTGCAAAGTTCCGCAGTGTGGCTTTTAGACCACTGGTTAAGATGGATCCTATGGTTGTAAACCACGTTTGAGCATCGGAGCCACCTACTGATTGTGCTGACAAACTACATGGCTTTGGTAGTGTGAAGCAAGTTGAACCATCCTTATTTTGAAAGTAATGCATTATTATTTATATACATACTTTTATACCTATGAGATTATATTTGATCTTTACATGATTTGAACTTGCCAGACTAAATACAAGTGCTAATGGGAAACACAAAAATTAAATAAATAATATTTGGTGTCAGTTTCACCTTTAAACCTGGAGGTGCAATTTACCCCAAGACCTGGTTCAACTTACCCCACTCCGAGGGGACAAGATCTTTAAAACATACTTTCCAGACGATTTTGGGGGATGCAAACAACTAGGAAAGATCCCAAAATCTATCTAAATAGTAACATTTTGTATCTCGCCTATTTAACACAACCACCAAAGCAAAAAGTGGCTCACTCTCCCGTTTTTATGTTTTCCCCACACATTATTTAGCGTGAATTGTTGAGTTTACTTTATGTGACGTGAAAAAACAAAACAAACAAAAAACAGTAGCCATTGTTTGAACGGCAACAAAGGCCAATGAATATTTGCCCCAGGTCAAACCATCTCAGTTTGGCAAAGCATGAGAAGAACTTGCTGAATTACTATGACCAAAAACACACGGAGATTGTGATCTTAATGGACAACATGTGAACACAAATACACTCACCTAAAGGATTATTAGGAACGTCTGTTCAATTTCACATTAATGCAATTATCTAAACAACCACTCTCATGGCAGTTGCTTCAATGCATTTAGGGGTGTGGTCCTGGTCAAGACAATCTCCTGAACTCCAAACTGAATGTCAGAATGGGAAAGAAAGGTGATTTAAGCAATTTTGAGCGTGGCATGGTTGTTGGTGCCAGACGGGCCGGTCTGAGTATTTCATAATCTGCTCAGTTACTGGGATTTTCACGCACAACCATTTCTAGGGTTTACAAAGAATGGTGTGAAAAGGGAAAAACATCCAGTATGCGGCAGTCCTGTGGGCGAAAATGCCTTGTTGATGCTAGAGGTCAGAGGAGAATGGGCCGACTGATTCAAGCTGATAGAAGAGCAACTTTGACTGAAAAGACCACTCGTTACAACCGAGGTATGGACAGTGGCGTAGCAAGGGTTCGAGGGGGCCCCTAGCTGGAATGTCAGTAGGGGGCCCTCTGGTGGCCGTTTTGAGTTCTGCAATGGGGCGAGGAGGGGGACAATGATATTTGCATGCCAAGCAATGAAGGCTAATAAAGAAGGCACTTCAGAGACATACAACTACAGTAACTTATTACACTCCTGTCTTGCTCTCCTTCTTCTTTCTCCTTTTCTTTCGTTCTTGCTGCCAGAGGCATCACTTCTCTTCATTTTGGAGGAGATGCTAGCTGCTCTGTTTACACCAACACGTGGGTTTGCGCCGTCTCTTCTCTCTCTCCTTCCCCTCTGAGAAGCAGGTGGGGAGGGGCGCTCATGGGCTCTTTCAGGGAGTATGCGACGGACAACTGTCGTTGCACCTAGTCAATGCTGCTGCAGTGACTTCATTCTCTTGGTCATTTCTGTCAAATCAGTTGGCCCTCTGGGCCCCAGGCAGCTGCCTGCCTTGCCTTATGGCAAACTACGCCTCTGGGTATGGAGCAAAGCATTTGTGAAGCCACAACACACACAACCTTGAGGCGGATGGGCTACAACAGCAGAAGACCCCACCGGGTACCACTCATCTCCACTACAAATAGGAAAAGAGGCTACAATTTGCACGAGCTCACAAAAATTGGACAGTTGAGACTGGAAAAATGTTGCCTGGTCTGATGAGTCTCGATTTCTGTTGAGACATTCAGATGGTGGAGTCAGAATTTGGCGTAAACAGAATGAGAACATGGATCCATCATGCCTTGTTACCACTGTGCAGGCTGGTGGTGGTGGGTAATGGTGTGGGGATGTTTTCTTGGCACACTTTAGGCCCCTTAGTGCCAATTGGGCATTGTTTAAATGCCACGGACTACCTGAGCATTGTTTCTGACCATGTCCATCCCTTTATGACCACCATGTACCCATCCTCTGATGGCTACTTCCAGCAGGATAATGCACCATGTCACAAAGCTCGAATCATTTTAAATTGGTTTCTTGAACATGACATGAGTTCACTGTACTACAATGGCCCCCACAGTCACCAGATCTCAACCCAATAGAGCATCTTTGGGATGTGGTGGAACGGGAGCTTCGTGCCCTGGATGTGCATCCCACAAATCTCCATCAACTGCAAGATGCTATCTATCAATATGGGCCAACATTTCTAAAGAATGCTTTCAGCACCTTGTTGAATCAATGCCACGTAGAATTAAGGCAGTTCTGAAGGCGAAAGGGGGTCAAACACAGTATTAGTATGGTGTTCCTAATAATCCTTTAGGTGAGTGTATGTCTCCACCAACAGGAGAACAAGAGGTTCTTGGTGTCCAACAATTTCCTTTAACTTTATCACAAAATTTTATAATTAGGCCCGAGCGGCCTGCCGTCAACGCGCACTGTACCTATAGGTGCGCGGAGCGCACGAAAACAGCGCGAAGCGCTGTCCCCCAGTCCAACGCACTCACCGTGTAAAACAGGTGAGTGCCTGTGTAAACAGGCCCTTTATACTTATTATTGCAGGAAAATGAATTGGGGTATATGGCCAACTGTCATACGGAGGTGGATGACGAGCTGCGTGGTGGTGCGTCGTTGAGAGCTTTTAAAATATATGTTTTGCAAGAAATATTTCTTTCTTTCTTGCTTTCTTCTTGTTTTCTTGCCTGCCCGCCTGCAGGAATTTGACCCCCTGAACATAGTCGAAAACACACCAAACTTTGCCCAAAATTCAGGTCCGGTGAAAAATTAATTTAAATGTGTGTTTTGTATTGAGAATGAGGAGTCACGTGCGAAATTAAAAAATGGCGCAACAGCGCCACCTACAAAAGTGAAAATTGCGTCTATGGAGGGGCCAACGTCACCTTTGTCGTAGAGCGACGGGATTCGGTTTATTATATTAGATCCATGGATCATTGAATTATATGCCATGGATTCGGTACAGACATTAGTCATGTGACGACAAACAAAAAATATTATTGTGGCCACACCCCTGACAAACCGGAAGTCCGCCATTTTGACAGGAAGTCAGGAAAATGCTGAGTAAGCGTTTTCGTTGACGTAGCATTTTAACGAACTCCTCCTAGGGCAATTCACCAAATGAGCTCCAAATTGCTCCAGCTCATCTCGAGATGTGGGGCATCAAAATGTATCCAAATTTTTTTGCTATGCTTCATGGTTTGTTTGCGGCGAAGCCGCAATCTGTACGAAGAATTTTGCCATTTATCGTAAACTACAAATTGCTCCCATTCGCACAAACAAACTCCGATTAAAAATCGGAAATATACATTTTATTGACCTTTCACCCCCGGACACAACAAATTTGAAAAGTGACATTGGGCGCGATAGCGCCCCCTAGGTCGAGAAGAAAAAAATGCATTATGGGGAAAAAATGTGTTCCTCGGAAATGGATTAAATTTGGCACAAAAATAGTTGATGGCATCCCGATCAAAAAACCCAATGAGACCCATACTGTATTTTGTACGGTGTTGCCATTGTGACGCCCGGCCCCCCCCCATGTTATTCTAATGGACAGATAAATCTCAAATTATACACAATTATAGCACGTTAGCACCCTCTATAAGGAGCTTGTAGACAGTAGTCATTGAAGTACGGCCTGTCAGGGCCGTCCGATGCTGCTTGTGAATAAAAAAATATTTTGGACGCGCTAGCGCCCTCTGCAGGTTGGAGCCATTATTCACATGGAGAGGCTAAAAATGTAGTTTTGATGTTTACTGACAAAGATTAATGGCACATCAGGGCAATAAAATGCAGTGTGGCCACGCTAGCACCCTCGGTAGGGTTATGGCGTGTCAATGGAGGCACTAAAGGAGGCACGGCCCGTGAGGGCCGTTCGATGCCACTTGCGGTTTTAATTTTCCTTGTTTAGCTATTGTATAATTTAACAGGTTGCTTTCATGTTGTATGTGCTGTAACATTTATTTATTATATTTATAGGACACAAGCAAATCATGATTAGTAGTTAGGGATGAGGTCCTTAAACTTGCAATATTAATGATGGCCAAATCTCACTCAATTAAATTATTATTCAGTTTGTGCTGATAGAGAAGACATTTACACACTTTGTTTTGAATAGCCAATAGCAGAACACTCATCTGTCTCAGTGTCAGGGTTTCAAGGCCTAGCTCCAATAATTTCAGTTGTCCTGACAAATAAAGCCTGTAGGCCAAAAAAAGATGAACTTTCTAGTTTTTCCCTATTTAAACAACATTTCAAATAGCCTTATTATCACAATAATAAAACAAATGCGGCACGCTGAAATTATATAAAACGGTTTAATCAGTAAAAAATGGTTGTAAAAGACAGACACCAGTGGAAACATGGCATTGTAAGGACATTGTAGTTCACTTTGAGTTTACAGTGGTCAAAATGGCATCCATATATACAATAAAAGCAATGGTACAAAGTGAGATTGGTCTTTAAACATGATCTGCATGACGTATAGAGATTTTTACTTAATAGATTCATTTAAAGATATGTCCTTTTTCCATTTACAGGCCGCTTTGTACAGTTAAACAATAGTCTTACAGCACATTTACATACAATTCATTATTTTTACAAAGACAAAAACTTCACAGCTAATCTATAAAACACAGCTGGTAGTTCTCTGAATGTGTCCATCGCTCGGGAACCGGCGATGTATATTAAATGCCTTTAGAAATGTAGGTTCAAAAAGGCATTAAAAGTCTCCATACAGACAGACAGTGGTTCTTCAGCTTTTGCCTTGGGAAGCGTCCTTCATTCGGAGAAATAGCTTATTCTCAAGAAGATCCTTTTTTCTTTTTTTCACTCAAAAGTCCATGAATCGACTTGTAACTAGTAAACGTCAGTCAACCCAAGAGCAACAATTGTTTGCCTTTTTTATTTGTAGACATCTTATGACCTCTTCTCTGACCTGGCACTGTAACACAAGGTAACACTTCAAGAAAATGAGGTTCCCTGAATGCTTTACTAATGGGCCCACTGGTATGACCTACATTTAGTCCTAAAAAAGAAAACAATGTAACAATAATTTTGAAAGAAAAAAATAATGAAATCACCTGCCTGCAAGTGTATACAGGCAGTTAATAACACAAAGTGCATTGCTTCAAGTATGTAACAATAAATCTTTTAAAGGGACCATGTGGGACAGTGCAGTGACTCCTGAGGTTTGGCACATCACTTTCTCTCCGTTCACAATGCGATGTACAGTAAACACACCGAGCCTCCTGTAGAAAAGATGTAGACGAGTGATTCCTTTTTGTCTTGTCCCATTGGGTTTTTGGGGGGGGAAGTTCGTCGTGTGGAGAGGGACGCGCTATGACCTGCAAAGACACACCCCATCCGTAAGCGCGGTCACATGGAGGTGTTGCGATGGCTGCTGGGAACACACGGAGGACGAAGGGTGAGGATGGCGGATGGAGATGATTTGGAGACAAACGGAAAAGACAACAGAAATTTGGACATGATGAGGCACGTTTAATCAAAGACAGTGAGTGATGAATGGCAGATGCTAAAATAATGTGGTCCTGATTTGTGTTAAACAGGAGTAAAAAGACTCAAGGGATAAAATTAAAGAATAAAAATCTATGGTTTTGGAAAGGGAGAAAAGGGCAGAGAGAGTTTACATTAGATCAGAGATAAATGGTATTTTTTATCGTCTATTCTTCCTGTTCTTAATAGTTCAATACTTCTATGAAAACCTTGTAACATATTGCATGTATTCAGTGGATTTAAAAAGTATTATTTAAAATTGGACCTACAACTGAACATTTTTGCTTGGATTTTCTGTTTTGAGGTCACTTAGGCAACTTAAAGCATGTGCCACTTTTAGTAACGTAATTAAGGTCTTGGGAGCAGCACATTAATTAATTTAGAATTCAATCTGTGAGTCACAAGTAAAGATAAATTGGAACCATTGTCTCAACAATTACAACAAATCAAGAAAGAAAATTCCAGAGCAAGAGCTAAAAACTGTTAAAATATGCGTGTGGTTCTTGGTTGCTGCTTCTATACTGTATGTCACACATTTAATACAATGAGCATGTATTAAATGCTCGGACTTAAAGACGGACTAAACAAGATGCCCACATTGACGACTGAACAGACAAATTGTGGCACACGGCGATGACACTGAACAGCTGAGGCACTCACTCTGATCCTGAGGAGTCCCCATCCACCGTCCCAGCCTTGATGCTCAGGACCACCCCGTTAAGCTGGTCCTGAAGGGTGGGTTTGGCCGGTCCGGGCTGCCCTTCACTGGACGATGAGCCGCGGGAGGACAGCATGGTCTCCACCAAATCGCTCTTTATGCGGTTTCCTCCATTTCTCTCCACGATGGGAGACAGCTGCTTCTTTTTGAGGATGCCTGGAGGAGCCAACAACAGTCAAAGCACGAGTTAGTGGACCAGCTTTCCCAGATTGAGTGTTATCTATAAAGAGTAAATATGGAATTATGGAATAACTACCCTCCATTTTGAGGATGAGCAGGAAGAAACACACATAAAGGAATCTTTCCAACAACAGTATCGGCTAACATTAACACAGAACGTGTGACACTACTAATTTGGGGAGTTTTCATGTTCATTGGTTTACTAATGTGCTATCCACCCAATTATATTATGACATCTCCTCATATTCATAGTGGATTCAGGTAGGATATAATTCTTTACCTTGTAGATAAATTAATCCTCTACTTCATAATTAATCCTCTACTTTCCCATCCCTTAGAGCAATTAGCAATAGCAATTGCAATAGCCAAATATAATCAAAAGATTACACTGTGTTGTCCATTACCTCTGTGTGGGTGCGCGCTGAGGTGGGACAGTCCCAGTATCTGCCCTGAAGTGGACTCAGGTGTTCGTGCCTCAGGTATCGTCCTCAGATTTGACTCTGAATTGGAGTCAGTCCTTATTCTGTCTTTGAGTTCGCTGTCGCTGCCTGAGCCAGGGTAGTCAGGCCAGTACGTTTTCATTACACCATTATCTGTAAATAAAATAATAAAATATTTAATGAATAAAAGGTGCATAAAAAAGATCAGTTTCAATTCAAGGAAATGCAAAAAGACTTTGGATTAATATCAAATCACAGCAGCATTAACACCTGAGAGAAGGCTGAAATATTTGTTTTGATCACATTTGTGCGGTGTAGAGTTTGCCCCATGCTCTTTAATAATGGCGATCGATCGGGACCATTGATATATTCCGGAGCTGGACACTCACAGTGGGAGAAATGTGTAGTTTGTAGTTTGTCCTGTCAGTTGTTAATACGACACACAAGGCTGTGCACGATGTTAATGTAAAGAGGAGAGCGAAGCGTTGTTTTTGGCACACCAAATCCCTTTTTTGTATCAGGCTACCGGCGAAAGCCTTGGTGCACCGTTATTTGTACGCAACCGAATGTCTCCACAAGTGGAGAAATGGTATAAAATTTTTTCACCACTTGCCTGGTCCTGGGGTCTCTTGGCCCCATTTGATGCCAGATTTTCCCAGCATTCTTCAGGAGGGAGCGGCCCCTCTTCGTCCTCGCTGTCAGAGGAGTGGGTTGAGGCGTAGGATTCACTGTGATCGTCCTCCAAAGACAAGTCGCTATCCGAATCGCTGTCATGGTCTAAACACAGACAAGAGAGTTATAGTTGACGAATTCTAATGAAGTATGATTTAATTTAAACAAATGTACCATCTGGGTCTTTATTCTCGGGGAAGTGTGCCATGTGGTCGTTCAAAGCGATTTGAGCTTGGCTGTTGCTCAAACCATCGTCCCTGAAAGTAATGGACACAGCAATTTATTTTACACAGATCTGTTTGGACTGTGAATATAGTTCACTATATTGACTGACTGTAATTTACCTGAGGACAAATGGTACATAGCTCTGTTGGCTCTTGCCGCTCTGCATGGTGCCGTTCAGGGAGATACTGGAGTCTGCAAAGGGGATGTGGTACAACTTGCCGTCCTTGTAGTTTGGGTTGCATTTGTAAATCTGTGAATAAAACAGAAAACATTAGGCAGATTCATGAGTTATTGTTGAGCAATAACTTTATGTTGCTGCAACAAAACACAATGTGACTTTATTTTTCTTTCTATTGTCCATCACATAATGATTTAAGAACTGCTTTGTTTTAAGACATGAAAAACGTAATAATCCTGATCTATTTTGGTAGGCAGAAGGTGATATGAGTTACAGTATTTACAAATGACATTTTTGCATGGTGAGATATGTGGAGAAAGCATTGACAATTAAACTGAAAGCTTTGTATCCTGATTCTTGATTCTGATCAAGTGCTTGTCTTACATTGAGCTGTATTTGTAGCTTTTTTTCCTATAGACAGACCTTAGTGTTAGTTTTGTACCTGATGGTTTCGGCTACAACTGTGGCCTTCCTCAGAGGTTGTCACGTGGTGTTGCTGTGACGTGTCTGGTCAGCTGATTTATACAGTATGTGACAACCTCTGAGGAAGGCCACAGTTGTAGCCGAAACCGTCAGGTACAAAACTAACACTAAGGTCTGTCTATAGGAAAAAAAGCTACATAATTTTTAGAAGACCTAATGAACCTAATCGGACTTACATTGAACTGTCTAATATTGTTATATTATGACTATCATCTTCCATATTATGTTCATAGTGTCATATAAGCCCATGAGGGCAGGGCACAAGTGTGCATGACACTTAAATAAAAAATATTAATTGACTGACGGAGTAAAGTGGATTGTCCAAAGTAAGAAATTCAGATTTGTTTGTTTGCAGACTTGTTTCCGCTGCATTTGATTCATCCTTCAACCAGTACCTCAGGGAAACCTGTCAGGAGCAATGGGTAAATACAGTGCAGCGCCCAGGGACCCATCTCCAGATCTTGACCCAGGTTCACCGTCTCTTGGAAGATGCAGTTGCGCACGTTTAGAGTTGATGGGTGGGGAGTGCTCTGAGGAAACCCACCCAGATATGCAGCAAACTCCACATAAAAAGGCTTTACTGCTACTGCTACTACTGGACCTTCTGCTAAAAGTGTTAACCACTGAGCTTGTTAATCATAGTTCTTGAGTTGATGTTTTATGTAAAGCAACCTAACTCCAAAGGAATTATGTGGTTTATTGTATAGTGAATAAGTATAACAGTGATCAAATGTGTCCGCAGCTCTGCAGATCATCGCAGAAGTGTGAATACTGTGTTTTAGATGACACTCACAGAGCCTTTAGATTTGATCATATGATCCGGACGCTTGCGGCTACAGCAGTACTTCATGGCTGTCCTCGCCTCTTTGTTGAACACAATGCGGAAGAAGAAGATAAATGGACCCTGTGTTAAAAAAGTAAAAAAGTGGTTACGGAAAGTGTCCATCCAAACAAACTGTTGGTTCAGAAAGTATGTGTATCCTTCATGTGCACTGATGAAATACATAGATATAGATTGTAGTAATAGTTTTTGGGTGGTCTGTTCGGTTGCCATCACCTGTAAACAGTTGAATCCCGCAAAAAGATAATGGAAGATGATGAAGTCACTGTTGACGGACAGCAGCGCCAGGAAACACGTGACCAAAACCAGGAAGAGCACTCCAACTGCCGTCTTCAGACCCGCTCTACAAGAGAGAAGGCATTTCAGAGAAATGTTCAGGATGCTATCTATGAAATTGATGATGCTAAAATCAGCAGCTTTAGCATTTACATCACTGTACAAATCCTCCACAAGTTGCATTTAAAATTAATTAAACTTAGGGATACTCTATGAAAGAATGTGTGACTGAATGAAGATGAGACTGAATACTTTTTAGGAAAACCAGCACCAGGAATAGACTATCTTAATAACTGCATTGTTAAATGCATTGTTAATTATATAATCAGTTCAAATATTGTTTTGTAAGTTTGTAAGTTGGTCTGTGCTAATGTAGCTGCTTGAAACGTATCAAATTCTCTTTGGATGATGTCGTGTTGATGTTTTGTTCTTTCTGTACCACTGTGAAATGTACTTTATTGCACTGAATTTGGGGGTAGGCGCTCATAAGCTTCTTGCTTCAGCCCACTCCTTTTGAGCAGAATGTATACTGCTCAAATAAACAAACTAAACTAGCTTTGCAGCTAATACTGACACATTTACAGAAATGTTCATTAATGTGTACCGTCCCTGTCAAATAAACTAATAAATCAATAATAAATAAGTAAATCTAAAAATAAAAAAACACTCACATTCGAGGCGCTTTCTTTTCCACGCTGTGGTGTTTGTGTGAGCAAGAAGCTTTCGAGGACAGAATGTAGAGAAATATGTTCATCTGAAACAAAAACAAAAAGATAAATGAATATCAAGAACACACTGTAAAGTAATGATATTGCTCTATCAGTTTCTAGAGACTGACCGACACGGCCATGGCGATTGGTCCAGCAAAGCTCCAGATCAGAGTATCATACATCGACAACCAGCAATAGTCTGGGTTCCCATAGCCTTCAGGGTCCAAACCAACAGCCAAGCCTGCAACACAATGTCCATTACAACCAGGACACACAGGACATAACTCTATTTTTGCTCCTTTTTTCAAATCTTACTATACATTTTCATTAATTAATTTTAATATTAGATGCCCTGGATAGTGATGGGTTAATGATACCTCAAAATTGTGTCACACTGTATCACACTGTGTTGGTAAACTTATAGTCGCCATCTAGTGGTGAAAAAGCATTGCAGCAGTGAGACTGAAAATAGCGAACTCAACACTGACTGAGATAATTTATTATTACTGTTCAGAAATGTGAACCAAATCATCAGGAGCTGTTTTACCAGCTGAGAGTGATCATTTAGAAAAAGGAAAACTGCTCTGGATTATGAGAATAGAAACAAATGAATGAGAATTAATGAGAGAAGTATCAGTGGTACAACCATCTGAAAATGAAGTCACTGACCAAGATTTAATAAAGGATAGTCCTTGTGACAAAAGGGCACCAAACATACTTTTGCTTTTGATTACCAGAGGATGTCAAGTTAAAAGACTAATTCATCATAGTCCATCATCTGATTCGAACTCACGACCTCCTGCTTGTTAATCGGACGCTCTCCTCACAGAGCTATGTGAACGGTTGATAACACTACTAATGTACCGGCCTATATGTTTTTGTGTTGCACTTCATTGCGGACATGAAAGAGAAGAAAACAGATGACTCTTGTGCTTTACACGTTATCTATTGAATCATCTTTGGTAGTGTGTAACTGGATGTATAAAGATGGGCTCTTCTCGACCTGGTCCTATAAGGTGTAGCTCAGGACACATAATCTAAAATGTTTCTAATTCATATAAATAGCACATAGTAGTACATACACTCCAGCAAGACAGAAGAAATGTGAGTCTTCAGATCTAGTAGGCATAAAGTCAACTGGCCAAAGAGGTTGAGTGAGTTTAGCTAGTTCGCAAGTGCTCATGTCGAATCCAGGTCACAATTCTGCAGCTTGTGTAGCTTGAATTTTTGAATTTATGAGTTCAAACCTGTGATGAAGGCCGGCACGCCCCATCCGATCAGATAGTAAAACCGCATTGGCCCATAATTTATGTCTCGGACTTCGCTGATCATGCGGTAGACGTGAAGACCCTCAAGGAAGAGCCAGGAGAAGGAGCAGAGGTAGAAGAAGTGCAACAGTATGGCAATGACCGTGCACAAAAACTACAAGAAAAGACAAATGAAAATAGATTAATACAATAACAACATGCGTTCTCTATATTGTGGCATGGTCTATGGAAATGGTTTAGTCATGCTTATTTGCAATTTTAAACCAGCTTGCAAAAGGAGCTGCCATTTAGATATTTTTTGTTGTCATTTAGGTATAGTTTACTTTACTTACTACATGGTATTTTTACCCTAATTTATTACTTGTTTGGCATCGTTTATTTGTGGTTAAGACGTAGCTAATACTTATTATTAATACTATTTATAGCTTTGTAGTACATTGCTCTTGTTTGGTTTTACTGGGGCTTTATTGTTCATTTAATTGAAACTTGCGGAGCTAAATGGAGAAATATTTCTTTCATTGCACAGTATTTAATTTGAACTTGTTTATTTGGTCGGAACAGTTAGTCAAACTGTTCCTCTCATTACCGGGTTGTCGGCCTGGTTGATGCCCAGAATGAAGACAAGCTCGGAGAGGAGGAGTGCAAAGGTGCCGTTGTTGATGATGCTGGTCTTGTTGCTCTGCATGGCCCTCAGACACAGCAGAAAGATGGAGGTGAGGAGCAGGAAACCCAGGGTCACCCCCACAGCGCTCCACGTCAGCACTTTGACGGGCAGGATCTCTCCATTCTGAAACAAACATAAAACAAAACATGAGATGGGGTAACGGCTGGATACCCCATAAGATAAATGTACAATTGTTTCTTCTATCATGTAATTTGTGGCTTTTGAATACTTTCTTTTTCGATTTGTTTTCTCCGAGAAGGCCTCCTTTTAGAGATACATAGGAAATATGAATCCAAGTAATAGGAAAAACAGTTAAATTGTTTTAGCAGTTCAATATTTGTGTACGCTCTCAGTCGTACAGAAGTTATCCAAGTTTTTTTTTAAGTATTCATTGAACTGGGTTGTTTTAGCTTTGCATCCAAGAGACTTCCTCAGTTCTTCCAGTTCCTCTGGTTTGCAAACGGAGACTTTATATCCATCCATTACAGACCTTTTTAAAAATGTTCTATGTGGTTCAATGCAAAAAGTAAAAGTTAATTTTCTATATAAGTCAGTAATCAATGGATGTACAGTGCCTCTCCAAAGTACTAATACACCTTGAACCTTTGCACATTTTGTCATGTTTACAACCATAAACATAAAGATTTTATTTTAATTTTTTTACTGAAAGTTCACACACAAGTAACAGACAACTGTGAAGTGAAAGATAATAGAAAACCGAAAAGTCGGGCGTGCACAAGTATTCATACAGCATGAATTAATACTTTGTGGAACCCCCTTTTGCTGCAATAACAGCAGCAAGTCTTCTGGGGTATGACTACAAGATTTGCACATCTAGAGACTGACATTTTAGCCCATTCCTCTTTACAAAACAACGCAAGCTCTGTCAAATTAGAAGGAGAGCGTTTGTGAACAGCAGATTTCAGGTCTTTCCACAGATTTTCAATAGGATTTAGGTCAGGACTTTGACTGGGCCATTCTAACACATTAATATGTTTGTTTTTAAACCATTCCATTGTAGATTTAGCTTTGTGTTTAGGGTCATTGTCCTGCTGGAAGGTGAATCTCCGCCCCAGCCTCAATTCTCTCCATCCATCTTCCCAACTATCTTACAATCTTCCCAGTCCCCGCTGAGGAAAAGCAGCCCCATAGCATGATGCTCCCCCACCATATTTGACACTGGGGATGGTGCACTCAGGACGATGAGCAGTGTTAGGTTTGCGCCATACATAACGTTTTGCATTTCTTATGGCCTCCTTTCAATAATGGCTTTCTTCTTGCCACTCGTCCATGAAGGCCAGATTTGTGTAGAGCACGACTTATAGTTGTCCCATGTACAGATTCCCACAGCTCAGGGGCAGTACGTCGCAGCTCCTCCAGAGTCATCTTAGGGCACTTGGTTGCATTTCTGACCAGTGCTCTCCTTGCTCGGTCTGTTAGTTTAGGTGGACGGCCGTGTCTTGGTAAGTTCGCAGTGGTGCTATATTCTTTCCATTTCTGAATGATGGATTGAACAGTGCTCCGTGAAATGTTCAAATCTTGGGAAATCTTTATATAACTTGACACTGCTTTAAACTTCTCCACAGCTTTATCCCTGACCTCTCTGGTGTGCTCCTTGGCCTTCATGATGTTGCTTAGTGACCAATACACTCCGACCATAGCTCTGAGGCCCTCACAGAACAGCTGTAATTATACTGAGAGTAGATTACACACAGGTGGCCTCTATTTAATGGTTAGGGCAAGGTGTGAACATTCTGCAGTCATTAGGAATGTTATAAAGGCAATTTAAATGCACTCAGAAAATGCTGTATGAATACTTGTGCACGCCCCACTTTTCACTTTTCTATTTTTTGAAAAATAACAGAATCATATAACATTTTGCTTTCACTTCACATTTATCTGTTACTTGTGTCTGAACTTTCAGTAAAAAATTAAAATTAAATCTTTATGTTTATGGTTGTAAACATGACAAAATGTGCAAAAGTTCAAGGTGTATTAGTACTTTCGAGAGGCACTGTACAGTATATGATGCATGTTAATGAACAGACATGAATGTAAACATGCCAGATTGTAGCCTTGTTTGCGGCATGTTTATGGTTTACCTCTCTCCGTGAGACATCCATGAGGACGGCAAAGCTCGTCATGTGGTAACACTGGCAGCTGATGTGAGTGCTGTTCCTGAAGACGACCTCACAGCCCTTCGCCGACCAGCCTCCGCTCCCACCACTGTCAAATACATAAAACAACTGTATAAAAAGAAATAAATACGACTGCACATTTGTTTTGTTAGATGTACAGTATGCTGTGGTTCCAGAAGACGCAGATGGGTTTAGAGCGCTCCTCGGTGGCCACCAGGCGGAACTGCACTGTGATGGGTTTGTCCAGTGGGTGCTGAAGGAGCTCGTCATTGTCGTGGACGGTGATGCTGACCACTGGTGTGTTGATCACCGGCCGCTTTGGCACTCTGGGGAGGGAAGGCCAAATGTTTTAGATATTATTTACAGTACAATCTATTCTAAAAGGATAAAATCTTAAAAACAAGTGTTGGGACAAAAATTATTCTGTGCTTAATGATTTTGAACATTTCAGTGGGTGACAACAATAAAAATAGAAATAAGAAATATGTCTAGAAGATTAATATTTAATCTTTAAGTTACAAGTCTAGTGACAATGTCAAGTAAATAATCAAAATAATCTTTTGAGTTGATTTTCATTTTTGGACAATAATATGATGCAGGGTTATGCTGGGTTACTTCATATTGTCATCAAATTGGGAAATTCTTACATATACAGTATATGAATGAGAATGAATCTACGCGAGGTATCTTATAGTCAGTGACCTTAGACTCCTCTTGTCGGGGTCGTAGTTTTCGGGCAGCAGTGGGGCCAGACTGTGGAAGATGATGACGCTGGCCACAGCATCGGGCTGGTCCTCATTAGGGTGTCTCCTCTGTCGGTTTATGGAGAAGTTTTTCGGCCTTGATTCGGGGAAAACGTCCAGGTGCCTGTGCCCTTTTGTGTCCACCGGAGGGGGCTGGAACACCGAGTCGGGAAGAGTCACAGCCGTCTCCAAATCCACAGGGCGGGGACCTCTCAGGGACTGGTACCGGGGAAGTTTGGCTCCAGCAAAGTTAGTCTTTTTGAGGCGGTCCACTGAGATGACTATGACACATGTAACAGATGAATAAGGGAACACAGGCATGTAACAGTTACTTATTTTGTTTTGTCTTTTGACTTTTTAATCTGAATTTCGTATTGAATGTAGGGCTAAAATCATAAAAAGTTCTAGCCTTATACTAATATTAAATTAGCACTCTGAGACTTCTGGGGACAAAGTCACAAAATCACTTTTCTTCATAACATTCACCTTTATAAATTAGTAACTTTTGTTCATAGTAGAAATCCAGACTGTACATAATATCGAAAAGCATATATACTGTACAAATTATATTCTAATACCCAAACAAATGCAATCTTTGCTATTTGCGACAATTCAAACTGACCTTTTGATTCGCTGGCGATTAATATCTTAGCCCATATGTGTTAATATCTTACCTATATGTGGTGTGATGATGGTGAAGGGGCTGAGGTAGGTCTTCCTCATGTTCTGTGCCAGAGTGTTGGCGTATTCCTCGAAATGTCTCAGGAGCGCGGCTGTTCCTCCGTCCGAGCGCTGGATCAGGTCCCAGTGTGGACGTGTCTCGGGGGACAGGATGGCACTGCCCACGCGCACCAAATTCTGCCAACACAGAGTTCAGCGCGCTTTAGTGAAAGGGACTGTTATGTATCGCAGGACATGGCTCTACTTACTGTGACTGAAAAGGCATTGTTCAAATTAGTTCAATGTTAACACTTATAGGAAGTTCAAATAACCATTTAACTTAACTCAGGTTAACTTGGCTAGGGTTGGAGTTACAGCAGTGATTAGCCTAATCTTAACCGTGAATAACTTTGCCTGGCCTGCCAAACTACATGCTTTTTCAAAGACATGTAGTCCAGGAGCGAGCGTGATCTCAGCGATTTCCCAGTGGGCATGATTGACAGACGGGATCAACAAATTAGAGAAATGCCGGATAAAACGCAGGCGCAAGCAGCAGGAAGCCTTTTCAGTAAACACGAATGTCTGCCAATACAACGCTGTTTGTTATTGCCAATACCGAGCATACTTTCTCCAGTTAGGCTTTACTTGAAAAAAGTGTCAAATTAGCAACAAAAATTAGATGCAAACGAGGATGAAAATGCAACAATAGAGCAGCAATAACGTGACAAAAAATATGAAAACGTGACAAAAAGCGATAAAGATTTGGCAAAAATGTGATGAAAACCCAACAAAATCGATTTAAAACATATGTAAAGACTATGCGAGGAAAAAGCTCTATTTAGATGAGTTTTGTTGGTCTTAGCTTTCAAATGAGGCATTACACTGGTCTATAGAGTGTGACCTTATGGATTTGGGTAAAGCTGAACTGGAAAAAATGCACTCGGTTAAGGCGGGGGTTAAGAAGTTAAAACAGACGAAAGAGCAGAAGAAAACAGTGTATCAGGCGCCACGCACGTTCCAGAGGACCTGAAAAGACGAACTAACATTCTGAACAGCACAATATTAAACAGAACTTTACTAGCCTGTGATTAATACTTTTTTTAAATCTGCAAATACTTCACAGACTCCTCAGTACTACGAGCCTGTTTACCACCAGTGATGCAGGGTGATACACAATGGTACCTCAGTGAAGTGGACATCCTGTGTGGCTGTGAGGTTGAATCCTTGCTGGTTGCTCTCATGCTGCAGTAGTCTCTTTGTGAGGTGGTAGGCGACCTTTACATCGCTGCCATAGTACTTCTCTGTGTGGAGGGTGGCATTGGCCAACATGGCTGCCGCCTGCTGGACACGGCTCGAGTCCAGCAGTGAAGCATTAAGGCTGAACTTCTCAATCTGTGAAAAGAGAAGGAAACAGTCAAACGTTTTGTGACCTCTTTTAATAAGGTAACAATCTGGTTTAGGTCCCCATAATACAGAAGTGTACCTTTCTGGATTATGGGGACTATACTCAGACTTCTAGTATAGATCTTTAAAGTATACAAAACTACTACTACTACTACTACTACTACTACTACTACTAATAATAATAATAATAACAATAATAATAATTATTATTATTATTATTTAAACAATTATGAACTGTGGTACATGAATCGTAATACACATAATTACACATAATTTAATGTATGCTTCAGTAACACATTTAAATTAGGTGATTTTCTGTTTTTTAACATGGTTCACAGCCAGTTGGGACATAATTTAGTCCAATTTAGGTTTATTTTAGACCCTTTTTAGTTCAATGTGTGTGTCTGCGTACACTGGTGTATGAATGAGAGTGTGAATGGGCGACTGGTTCCTTGCTGTAAAGCGCTTTGGGCCTGATGAAGGTAGAAAAGCACTATATAAGTTGAGACCATTTACCATTTACTTGGACGATCAGATATTTTATGATGTGGTACTTTGTGTGAAAGGTTTGAGAACCACGGACAAATAGAGGGACATTTCCTGAACCCACAATAAGACATCATTACATGTTGCAAATGATGGTGTAATAGTGAAAAATACCAGGGCTTCGAGCTTGCTGAAGGTTACACTGGTGCAGTTGAACAGATTGGAGGGAGCCACCCCTTGTGCTCGTCACAGTGGCGGATTGCGGTTCCTAAGATGAGAGAGAGAGTCGTCGCATGAGGGGTGAGGAACAGACTGCTGCTGAGAAAGCGCTCCGGGCGAGGGACAGCCGCTGTCATTATTATGTCATTATTATATGGTAATTGTGACATGCTACTGGGAAACTGTCCTACCCAGAGTTCCCTTGGGACAGGGCACCGCTGCTGGGAGACCAAACTTAGTCCTGGGCCACCAAATCCCTTCCTCAATGGCCTGGGGGCAGCTGTCGTAGATGACTGAGGGAGGAAACACAAACAAGAGATGGTGAAAAAGACCATTAACAACTGCAATTTGAGCTCTAAGTTATTTAAATTATCAACAATAAAAACTAGACCAGTACAATGTAAGAAACTATGTGACAACTCATAAGAATAAGATAACAATGTAGAGTAATGGACATATAAATGGCAAAGTATATAAGTTAATTCAAGCAGATTCTCTATTCATTCTTTAAAAAGGTACATCTTAATATGAAAGTAAAATCTATAGGAGTAAATAATATATTCTTGTCAAATTACTCTTGCACTTTTGATTAATAGTGTTGTGCAGCCACAGAGTATCAGCCTGACCTTCGCAGCCGTTGAGGGACACTTCGGCGAAGGGGTTGTCGCAGCGGTCACACTGGCGCCCGATCACACCCGGCTTGCAGTGGCACTGTCCCGTCTCCCGGTCACAGGTGCGCGAGAAGGAGCCGACGGGGTAACAGTCGCACAGCAGACACATGTCGCTGCCTTCGGGACGGTAGTGGTTGTCCTAGAAACAGGGACGGAGACAGGAAGTGGTGATCATTACACACACATATATACAGGGAATATATATTTATAAACCCACAAGCTGTCGGCCGTCACTTGGTATTCCTCCCGCCACATGAGCAGCTGAGGGCCCTGTCGCTCCCAGCTGCTTGTTAAAAACATCTGTTTGCTGCAGGGAGTGTTGGTAATGATGTGTTCCATACATATTTACACTCAAGGGGCTACAACTGTGCCCCGCTGAACTGCCTAACGAAACTACAATTAAACTACTATAAGATCAAATGAAAAGTCTTATAATTACATAATAAAAAGATAGTGTTTTGAGCACAATATCAATGTGTTTTTATGTGACCTTGTTTCATTGTGGCAAAAGATTTCAAAGTGGGTTGTCAAATCTCAAAACAATCCCGTCCAGTTGAAAACCTTAATTAGGATTAACAGCCTGCGTTGGGTTAGTGACATTTTCCCCCCTCATTCTAATGTGGTGCTTATGTACAGAAAAGATGCATAAAGTTAATATTATTTAACCCACCTTGCAGCGACACTCTCCGTTCGTTTTGTTGCAATCAGAGTCGAAGCCTTTACTCGTTTCGCAGTCGCACGGGCCGCATGTCTTGTGGCCCCACCAGCCTCTGGGGCAGGGCAGGTCGGTCCTGGACAGACACGTGTGATTAAGACCTGCTTCATTTCTACAGTAAAGACTAAGACATTATTAAAGAATGTATGAGGATGTACTTTTTCTCGCAGTAATTTCCGAAGTAATTGCTGGGACAGTCACAAGTGTAACCGCGAGGGGAGCTGGGTTTTCGTATACAAGTCGATTTGTGCTGGCAGGGATGCAGGCTGCAGGCGTCAGTGCAGTTGGAGCCAAAGTGTCCTGAAAATGGAAGTTCACAAAAAAATACCAAATGCATCAGTAATACAAAACTTCATTAGCAAATAGCCAATACATGCTTCCAATTAGGCAGCGCTTTGATACAGATCTCTATCATTTGAGTCTTGGGGCAGTTTTATTTGCACTCTACGTATAATAATGCTTGTTTGTTGTGGGACCAACCAGCGAGGCAGGTGCAGGAGTAGCTGTCCCAGTCGTTGCTGCAGTAGCTGTTGGCGGGGCAGGGGTTTGAGGAGCAGGGGTCGGGCACGTTACAGCCTAGCTGGACATTGACCCTCCTGGCCTGGGACAGACTCAGAGCGCCACCTACGCGCAAGCCCTGCAAAATCAGAAACATGGTTAATGATTCCCTGTATACATTAGAGTTGTTTAAATTCTACCTGGATTATAGAGAGTTAATCATTTAGTTCAACATTTTGCACTAAGGGGTCATTTAGCAAGACAGGTGCGAGTGCAAACCTGAAAAATAAATGATGCTATTTTGTGTGCACATAATTATATTGAAACAGACCTGTATACATCCACGGAAGCCTTGTTGAATTTTCCCATCAGGCATCGGGAAACCACCGACGCTCACTGCCTTCAGCTTGGAGTCCCGCAGCTTCCCATCCACCTCCATACTGGCCTGAAAAAAAACGCATACCTAGTCACTTCATGAAGCACTATAGGCAACGTCAGGCCAAAACCGGCCCTCCATCATAGAACCTCTGGCCCTCAAGATGATTTTGAGTCCTTAATTATAATGATTAAAACATACCTAGAGAAGTGTTTTGTTTCATGTTTGTGTATGATCCTGCATATTCAGGCTAACTCAAAACGCTTGCCCTCCACCTGCCTGAATAAATCACACAAATACATAAAGTTAGACACTCACAAGGTAGAGCCCCAGGTCCAAAGACAGGACAGCTTTGTGTAGGTTTGTTGCTCCTCCCAAACTGCTGATATCCAACTGTAGATGATGCCATTCTCCATCATTTGCCAGAATCTCCTCCACACGGGATAGGGTCGAATCCTCCCCTCTGTGCAAGGCCATCAATACGCTCCCAGCACGCAGCTAGAGAAGGCACGGCAGGAGGGAGATTGAGGCCACATTCAATAAGAAAAAGAGGCTAAAAGACCACCAACATTACATGATAAATGGCACCTTCACACTCTGCCCTGCTGTACACAAGACATGGAAACAAATAGTTTATTATATAAGAGAAGCATCACACTGTCAGTCCCGCCAAGAGCTTTATTGTTTCTTTAAGCTACTTTGCATTTCTGGTCTGTTTTTTATTATTCCGCAGGGTTTCTGAATAAAAAAATAAAATAATGAGCGTTTGGGGATGCATTCGATACCACAGATTACCTACAGGGGGAGCCTTCCCCACAAATTTAGAGCATTCCCAACTGAGCATCTGTCACTGCTAATTACACTTCAAGAACATGAAGACTTAACCTTTAATTGTATTTAATTTTTAATCAAAAACACAGCACATCTGTGCCAGGTCAACACTGAGGAGAAAAGAAATGCCATCTTAACATTTCAAGAACTATCAAGTGTTTCCCTATAATAAAAAGACTAAGGAGGTGCCCTGTCATTGTCAGTGTCTCTAAATCAAAATGACAAATGATACTTTTTGCTTCTTGTAACGTCATAAACAACAAAGATCTAGTGTTTCACTTTAATGCCCGTCTAGGGAAAATGCCACTGAGGCAAACTGCCAGGCGCAGTGGGCAGTCGTGGAGCAGAGCCAAGAGACCCCTTTAGATTTGGATTATGGTTTGTAGTCTCGAGTACCTAGCTGGAGGATCGCCTAGTGTGCATGTTTTGGTTAGAACTAGTTAGTACCTATACTAAAGAACAAAGGAGTTATATGTGAAATAGAGGCAATAAGTGACATATTTAATCCAAAACTAATGTGAAGTGAGTGAGTGAATGATACAAATGTGGATTGCCAGAACCACTAATGCAGTGGGTCCAAAGCTCAGTCTGATCAGAGGATCTGGTCATAAATTATGTTGTTGAAGCAAATGTAATGGTTAAAAATCATTGAATGATAATGTACTTTCACTGCTGTGCTTAGCACTTTGGTCAACTTTGTTTTTAAAGTGCTCTATAAATAAAGTTGAAATATGACTGATAAATGAGTACAGGTGGTACTCAGGTGGTGCAGGGGTAAAGAAGTACATAAAACTGTCCCATTTCAGTTTCTTTGTTTGTAATATATACTTATTGCCTATTATTTTTATGTTTTGTGGGGGCGCAGCCTGACTACATGTGCAGGGGCCGGGGGGGCTTCAAGGAAAAAGGTTTGGAACCACTAGATCAGTAGAAACGTCGCGCAATATCGTAAATACCTACGTACAACCAACCAGTGGTTAAAGTGGATTTTGGGAGGCGGTGGAACTCTAATCTCGAAGACTCAGAACGCTACATTAGGTCGATATATGAAAGGCTGGTTTATTACAAGTAACAGAAGGTGTTTTCTATTACTTTTAATTCATTTATTTTAATAAACCATTTAACAGAATAACTCTTCTATATATGTGCTCTTGTTTGAGATGCTACCACAAAGTTAGAGCAACAGCCAGTCCTATCCAGGAAATATTTAGAATAATCAGATACAATTTAGTGCAATCTGGTGTATTTTTATTTTTTCATTATTTTTTCCCGCAAAGGTGCGGGAATGCCGTTCCCGACTGTTCCCGCCCACTTTAACCCCTGCCTACAACGTTTAAGTGAGAGCATGACTAAAGACACGTCCTCACTCGTTTGCAAGATTATTTTTTGCATCTTAAAGGTAGATGAGTCTTACCTGTAGTGTGAGGTTGTGCTGTTGCCCTGATGAGATGTGCAGGAGTGTGGCGCTCGCCTGTCGAGTTCGAAACATCAACTCAACGTGCCACGACGTCGAAGAGGCCGCGATGTTGTTCCACTGTAACAAACTGTTCCCCAAAAACCTCTGAGGACTGGCCATCACTGCAGAGGAGCACACACACAGAAAAATATACAGACATCACGAGCTGGGCTGGACAAAAAATGATCGCAGTAGTGATACTAAAGCAAAATCTTAGAACATATTGACACGTAATATTCAATCAAATCTAAAGCAATTTCTTTATTTGTGAAATTGTGATGTTATGGTTTCATTGTGTGTTTCAAAAATAAAATAAATAATTAATTTACAGGCATTTTGTTTTTAGACACTGTAACAGATGAATGTCCTCAGGGACAACATGCTGATATTTATCATAAGCTTATCTGATCACGTACGAGCTGAACACCTAATCTGCGACTTAATTACAGGGGAATCATTTCTGTGCCGTTTGCAACCGGAAAATAGTGACGCTCCAATGCTTTTACCAGAAAACACCTGCAGTCCTCTATAAAGCATGTGTAAAGTGCAGGCAATTTACATGGAAACAAATATGTACAAAAACATTATTTAAATCCCATGTGACGAGACTGAGTGAATCGGTGAAATGGGTCGGTTTTGATAAGATGCTCGTGACGTGAGAGAGTGGTACGAGCTGCATGTTATAGATGGAGCCGCACCTCGCCACAATAAGAGTCAGAGCTATTTAAGCGCCGGGTCGAACAACATTGATTAGCCACGGCCAATTAACCTGATGCAGATGTCTAACTGTGAGGCAGAGAGACGGCGAGAGTGCACTGATTGTCAAATGAGGATAACAGGACGGGGATAACGCTGTGATGCAGTTTGTTTTGATAAATTAGCCATTTATTCACCTGCATGTCGGTTTCTTTGTTTGATTTTCAGATCAATTCTAAATTATAAGAGCCACTTTACTTTACAGCGCAGTAATAAATTGATCATAGGAAGGGAATCGCATGGTGACTAGGGACTTTCACTTTGCGGCCCTGTTTCTGGATTAGGACCATTACCATGACATAAGGGAAAATAGTCTTGATCAAAAAGCGTCTTAGGCTTTCTGTACTTTCTAGAGATTTTAACCAAACTTCTTCACGAAAACAACAAATGACAATACAATTCTTTCAACAAATCACTTTCAATCTCTGACTATAATTTACCATGTCGAAAAGCCCAAGACCATGAATCTAGTTACATTGTTGATGGCACTAACTCCATTTTCCCGTTGACACGACTCAAATGGCGGTAAACCATAAATCAGCAAACATAACAGCTGCGCAGTATCAGGTGGAACAAAGGCACAGACACTGGAGAACGCAGGGCCAGAAACATAAGCTACACACTTCCTATATGACTGAGGGCTGTTTGTTTTATAAGCACTTCTGATAAGAGTGCTTTTCAAGACTAAAAATGTGTGACTGCTGTAATTACTCATGACGGGAAGCAAAAAGGAGGAGCTATTTTTACTCCCAATATACTTCTGAAATGTTAATGCGCATGTTTTTATTTTTGCATTTGCATTTGGCACCGCGCACAGCTAACCTACTTAAATATCAACGCTTTAACGCCTCTGCGAGTGAAATGATGAGTTCAGTCTTCGGTCGGACTGACAGACAGCGGATCTAGCGCGTGCTTTACAGCCAACAGTGCCTCACCTCTCTCACAGTGCTGTCCCCCAAAGCCGAGCGGACAGTCACAGCTGAAGGACCCCCACAGGTTGACGCAGGTCCCGCCGTTCTGACACGGGCTGTTGTTGCAGAAGTGTCTTTTGGCAGAGCATCCTATTGGAGAAAAATAACAATAAAGAAAATCTGATAATTTTCTTTAGGTGACATCACAAAATTCATTACAAGCCGTCATCTGGTTTATTTCAGTTAGGGATGGTTCACCTCTCATCTCGGGATATATATCTTTTAAATGCCATATGATTGATGCACAAACACTCGTTTCTTCCATTCATCTGAGTGTGTGACATCACCACATTCTCGATTCCGTGAACAACCAATTTTCTGAATAGGACACAGAGGAAGGTGCTAAGCTATTCATGGCAGGTACAATCTTCATCCCTCTCTGTCTGAAGCTTCCTGCTGCGGCCATTATTGTCTCTCTTATTTTCTCTGCGCTGTCACTCGCTTTCATTCAGCTCGAATGGTAAACACAGAGTGACTGCAGAGTAGCCTATGTGCTCCGGAAAACTCACTGAAAGATCATCTCGAGGACAGGTGACAGAGATAGGATTTATAGCTCTTTACTTGGATACAAGTCTAAGGGAATGTGTTCACTTCAAAGAGTGAATGACCGTACACTTTTTTTAAGATAATTTAGGTTAAGTAAGTAGTTTTGTCAATATGAACATGACCAATCTGAGACCCCAGGTAGAAGGTGAACATTCAAGTAAGTATTTGTAATGCCTTTTTTAACCTCTTAACCCCGCCTTAACTGAGTGCATTTTCTCCAGCTTTACCCAAATCCATAAGGTCACAGCCTATAGGCCAGTGTAGCGCCTCATTTGAAAGCTAAGACCTACACAACTCATCTAAATTGATCTTTTTCCTCGCGTTGTCTCTATCACTTTTTTGTTGAGTCTTCATCACATATTTTCCACATTTTCGTAACTTTTTTGTCACATTTTTGGATGAATTTTCATCCTCCTTTTCATCTAATTTTTGTGGCTATTTTGACACTTTTTCAAGAAGCTTTTAAAGTTGAGTTTGTGCTCAGTTCAGGTGGGGGTTAAAGGGGGGGGTATTATGTAAAATCGACTTTTTCAAGCTTTATATCATGTTATTATGTCATTCCCTCATTAAAGACATGCCTGGAGTGTTGCCTTGGCTCATTCACATATTTTTGAGTAATCAGTAAAAACTTAGACGGCAGCCATTTTAGGTGTAGCTATGCCTCAGTCCTCCTGGAGACGCCTCTGGACCTTTTGTCACCAGCCAAGCCACCAACCACTGCTCCTCACTCAGCAGAGCCCCCTCCCCGACAGTAGTGTTGTTTAGATGCCACAGCAGTGTGCTGAAGGGGGCGTGTCGGAAAGCTTCTTAAAGAGACAGAGGCCTATTTCAAGACGTTCAGTACAGCCATTTTGAGAGAGCAATTTTATTCAAGGCAGTTATTTTAATTTACTGCATATACAGACCAACAGAAGGTTACGTCATCATTGTAGTATGCTATAGACTGGTGCTATGTGATTGAAAAAAGCATAATACCCCCTCTTTAAGAGATTAAACATTTATGCATCTTGTTCACATTGACTATAAAGAGGCCAGTCTGACAAATGTATAATGTATAAGACATTATTTTATCACATTTTATGACAGTGGGAAAAATGTCTGCCCTTGAAAAAAAAAGTCTAAAACTGAATATCTTCTAAAATATATTACTTGTGTTGTTGTTGCTTGTGCTCATTTGTATAAAATGACATAAACATCTTGCTCTTTCTACAAATCCAATCTGCATGTTCAAGAGCGGCTCAAACACACATGGCTGTACCTGGGAGAGTGCCGTTGTTGGCGATGAAGCTCGCCATATCGACGTGCTGGTTGTCAATGCGCAGGCTCTTCATGCAGCCCACAAACTGGCGGTTACGAACTGGGAAATCCTCCGGGAGCTTCGGGACGCCTCCGAGAAGCAGCGGGCCCGTTAGGTCTAAAGATCTAAGGAACATGAAACGGGTAAATATGAAAAACTTTGGCACCAAACACAACATCAACATTAATGTAGGAAAACACATGTTAAATTAATCACAGAGTTAGTTAGAGCTGCCTCTGGAGATGAAAACATACAAAGCATTAAAGCCTGAAATATGAGGCAGGAGGAGATACTTTGGAGATCTGCAAAACAAGTTTACGACAAATAAAAACATTGAGAAACACTTTATAATAAGTACACACTATAAAGCATTTGTAAGGCATTGGTAAACTCGATCGTTTGTTTCATTCATAAGGACAAAAATGGATTTCTTTTATTGATCAGACCATGTTTAGACCCATCATTACCAATCATTGACACATTAGAAATCAATCAAGTCGATATAAACAGAACATTTTACTATCATAAACGTATTTGTAACTTACTTCTTGGATCCTGATTGGCTGCCCTGAGCGGAGCACGTGTAGTTTCCAATCACATGACCAAATCTGAAGGCCAGGGTGGAGTCACAGTTATCCAGCGTCACCACAACGACCTTCTGGTCAGAGGGGCCCTGTGGGAGACCGGCCTGGTTCAGGACAGGCTGCGAGCGAGAGCAGAGGACATGGACTGTCTGTAATGGCTTCCACGAGGTCAAACAGCGTTCACTTTTGATCTGAAGGGCTCATTTTGAATAATGTTATAACGTTGTTCTCTGTTGCAGTTTTCTTTCCTTTTATTCAGCGAGGTTCGTGTAATCTTACATATTCAGCCTGCCTCAACACTTTTTCCTCCACTTTCCCTGCGCATGTCAAAAAGTGGTGCTTCTCTGTGCCTAAGTCCAGACAAATTTCTTTCAGCACAAACATTGCCTCCACTACACCATGTGATCTTTAGTTACCAAGACACATCTTCTTTCCTTTTGGGCTTTTTCTTTCAACACTGCAAATGATCTGACACTTATGTGGTGATTGTCTTTTTGCCATTTATATAATATCTATGACCGAGACTGATACCATGAATGTACATTGTCATCCGAAGTGGTTGGAAAGATTAAAACATTTTCTCATATCAAGACAATAATACAGACAATACTCAAAGGAACAAAAGGGGATTGAAGTGCTCTGCAACTTTCGGTGCGCTGCTATTTTTAAGATTAAAAACTTTTTGGGTGACTCAGTCTTTCAAAAACAATACTGAGGAATGGCATACTTGGAGAAGGATTTAGAACAGATTAATTTCCAAGCAATGCAGGTCGCTTTATGAGCCTAATCACAATGTGGGAAAACAACAGCTCGATAATCTTCTCCATCACACTCTGCTTGTGCTGTTTTATAATTCATACCCCAACAGTGGCTGCGAACGGCCAACTGTCTTTTCTCAACAGGACACCAACCCAGTGAACAATAGGATCTTCTTCATTGTTTGTGTGTTCACTGGGGGAGTGGGGCACTGAGGGGGCGGGGTTTGTGGGGGAGAGAATGATGATTTTGTCAATAAAAGGTCATGACCTGTTTTCAGACCTGGGCTGTTCCTCTGGGGTCAGCGCCGGCTCATGTTAACCCTTAAGTAGAAGTTCAAACTGGTGTCGTGAAGAGTGAGCGCTCGGGACGCCTACAGGAGGCTGAGGGGCAGCGAGCGAAGGGCGGACAGGATTTGGGAGGAATTAGCTCATCTCGTGTGGACAAGTGATGCAGAGAGAGAGGAGAGGCGCACAGTGGAGGGGTACGTGTGATCAGAAGCCAGCGCAGATTAGCCCTCCACTGTATTGTACTCATGATGTATACAAATATGAATGTCCAGCACAATACTGTTTCACTTTCATCTAACAAACAATACATTAGGCAGGCACATGGCATGATATAGATGCACTGGCGTTTGCAGGAACTAATGTTATTCTGCATCTCGGGCCACATGATCTGCTCAGGATATCATTCAATTTTGTAAATAAATCAGCAGATCTGTTTGCTTGTGTCATCAGTGTAGTCACAACATGCTCATTCACCGTATCATTCAAATTATTGTCGACAGCAAAAAAACGTAATGTCCAAGTACTTTTTCTCATTGCTGGAAACAAGTTTAAAACATGGTGGCCAACAATTACCATTTAATCTGCAGTGTCACAAAATTAAAACATTTATATTTTTTCTCAAGTGAAAACAGAGCACTAGTTGCATATCATAAATCAAGCAAATGACAAAGCCTTCAGAGATGTCCCGCCTACACATTTTTCTCTTTTCAGCCGGCAAAAGCTTTTACTTGTGTAACCCGCAAAGTTCTCAGCATTGCAGGTAATCCCACGCACCCGTCACACAGACGCTTCAGGAAGGAGAATGCAGAGTCTCGGGCCAGATCACCTGAAGGACAGCTCTCAGGAAGCCAAACACTCTCCCTACACACCTTCTCCTCTGCTGTGGTGCTCCCCAGCTCCTCAAGGACACCGGACACTTCTACCCACAATCGTTTATATATTGTATACATTCACTTTTAGTTTTTGCTATATTCTGTTAGCACCAAGGGTTGATAGTAACGTAATAGATTTTGTAAATTTTTCTTTGAGATCCTAAAATGTTTGTTTTCTTGACATTATTTACATGTTATTCTCCCCAGGGCCAATTTTGAAACAGATCACTGGATGATAAAACAAGCCAACATCCTCAGTGATCTCCGCAAAAGTGAAATGATCAGACATGCTGTTTTTTCCACGGCTTGTGAAAGTGTTGGGCTCTTTCTCTCTCTCTCTCTGACCTCCTCTTGTAATCAGTCATGGCTGTTGACTCTCCAATAATGCGCGTCTGTCAGGACATTTCTCTAGCGCACAAAGCCAATCCTGTCACTGCTGATTGGTGCGCACATATTTGCTTTGCTCCACATCAAACGCTACTTTTCCTGCAAGGCATTATGGGAGTATGAGTTCCCCGTCAATTGAGGGTGACGGGGGAGAACCAAGAGGCGGCAAACACAAATATTAGGGAAGATTGACTGGTGGTATCGTAGCAACAAGAGGGGCAGCCCAAAAGCACAGAGTCACCACTCAAAGCCGGAGTCAATACTTCTCTAGGGTTTTTGGCTTCCTTTCGCGCCTCTGCTTTTCTGTCCCGCTTGAGAGTGAGAGGGGCACCTTCCTCGGGGCCGCATCACTCACTGCCCGCGTCCCAAAGGAAGAAAGCCCGGGCACAAAGGCAGCGGTCATTGCCATTCTCCACAGCTTTCCACTTCTCACTGAAAGCCACATTTTAATCTAAAATACCCCACCCCCCGCGGACAGTGACGGGACAGAAGGAGCGCGGGGCCACTGCGGGACACCTCAGATGGGAGGGGCCCGAGGTTATGCCTCATCGATTTGGCACATGAGAACAGGAATGGTGTGAAATAGTTCTGCCTAAAGACTGAATGCTGATAGTGTGTTATTACATTGGGTGCAGACACAAAAACTCATTTGTAGCTGCCTCCAAAAATACTGTATAAGATTTACAGAAGGTTTCTGCCACTTTTAGCTGGATGGGACAATGCTGGTGGTGGTTTTACATCAGTGAACTCGAGGTATTGTTTTAAGCTCAAGCTAAGTTGATAAAAAGTTTAAATGTTTATATTCTAAAAATTTGTGAAGATTCACCATTCCAAGGGCAAAGGTGGGACTCGCTCATGGTCCCACCTTGGTACAGCATTGATTGCACAGTTATGGACAGTTATGAAATGTTTTACTTCTTATTTCCTATCCTCTGTCTATGTCCAATAAGGAAGTGAAATAATATATTAAAGAAAATGTCAAACTATGGAAATCTAGGGTTTGCAAAATCTTGGTAATACTTTACATCTTCAGTGGTACATCTATGGTAACTATCATGCTACTTCACAGTTAGTTACTGTAGTAATGCTAATTGTCCTAGATTACATATACGAATGTATACTGTACAGATGTATACATGTCATTTTTATTTTGAAAATGAAAAAATGAAAAATGTAGTATATCTATGGTAACTATTATTGTACCTAAAACTAACATTTTAGGTACCATAATACGTACCATAGATATACAGTGAGGAAAATAAGTATTTGAACACCCTGCTATTTTGCAAGTTCTCCCACTTAGAAATCATGGAGGGGTCTGAAATTGTCATCGTAGGTGCATGTCCACTGTGAGAGACATAATCTAAAAAAAATTTTTTTTTAACTATTTATTTGTATGATACTGTTGTGATCCGGTCCAGCCACTCCTCCCTTCTCCTCCCATCTCCCCCCTCCCCTTATGTGTTTACCTTGTTTGTCAGTTCCTGGGCGGTTCCCTCGTTACTTACCTGCTGTGCTCCACACCTGTACCTCATCATGCAATCAACTCTGTAGAAAATGCC
The DNA here is from genome assembly GCA_007210695.1 of Neogobius melanostomus. Taxonomy (NCBI): domain Eukaryota; kingdom Metazoa; phylum Chordata; class Actinopteri; order Gobiiformes; family Gobiidae; genus Neogobius; species Neogobius melanostomus. The sequence continues at coordinate 622,691 of VHKM01000073.1, read as the reverse complement.
ACCAGACCTCCACGCCAGTGCCAGATTGTTCCGTCACTCATGCGTTTTGGAGCCAGTTCCTGTTCCACTGCCATCTGTCCTATGTCTGTGTCTCTGTCTGGATTATCCACCAAGTACATATCTCCACTTACCTGCCGTGCCGCCCAGGATCACCCCTTCCCTCCCCATCCACGTACCTGTCTTGTAAATAAAGACTATTGTTTCTGCATTTTTGGGTCTGCCAGTTCTTGTTCCTAACAGATACAGCTGCAAATAAGTATTTGAATACCTGTCTATCAGCTAGAATTCTGACCCTCAAAGACCTGTTAGTCTGCCTTTAAAATGTCCACCTCCACTCCATTTATTATCCTACATTTAGATGCACCTGTTTGAGGTCATTAGCTGCATAAAGACACCTGTCCACCCCATACAATCAGTAAGAATCCAACTACTAACATGGCCAAGACCAAAGAGCTGTCCAAAGACACTAGAGACAAAATTGTACACCTCCACAAGGTTGGAAAGGGCTACGGGGACATTGCCAAGCAGCTTGGTGAAAAAGGTCCACTGTTGGAGCAATCATTAGAAAATGGAAGAAGCTAAACATGACTGTCAATCTCCCTCGGACTGGGGCTCCATGCAAGATCTCACCTCGTGGGGTCTCAATGATCCTAAGAAAGGTGAGAAATCAGCCCAGAACTACACGGGGGGAGCTGGTCAATGACCTGAAAAGAGCTGGGACCACCGTTTCCAAGGTTACTGTTGGTAATACACTAAGACGTCATGGTTTGAAATCATGCATGGCACGGAAGGTTCCCTGCTTAAACCAGCACATGTCAAGGCCCGTCTTAAGTTTGCCAATGACCATTTGGATGATCCAGAGGAGTCATGGGAGAAAGTCATGTGGTCAGATGAGACCAAAATGGAACGTTTTGGTCATAATTCCACTAAACGTGTTTGGAGGAAGAAGAATGATGAGTACCATCCCAAGAACACCATCCCTACTGTGAAGCATGGGGGTGGTAGCATCATGCTTTGGGGGTGTTTTTCTGCACATGGGACAGGGCGACTGCACTGTATTAAGGAGAGGATGACCGGGGCCATGTATTGCGAGATTTTGGGGAACAACCTCCTTCCCTCAGTTAGAGCATTGAAGATGGGTCGAGGCTGGGTCTTCCAACATGACAATGACCCGAAGCACACAGCCAGGATAACCAAGGAGTGGCTCTGTAAGAAGCATATCAAGGTTCTGGCGTGGCCTAGCCAGTCTCCAGACCTAAACCCAATAGAGAATCTTTGGAGGGAGCTCAAACTCCGTGTTTCTCAGCGACAGCCCAGAAACCTGACTGATCTAGAGAGGATCTGTGTGGAGGAGTGGGCCAAAATCCCTCCTGCAGTGCGTGCAAACCTGGTGAAAAACTACAGGAAACGTTTGACCTCTGTAATTGCAAACAAAGGCTACTGTACCAAATATTAACATTGATTTTCTCAGGTGTTCAAATACTTATTTGCAGCTGTATCATACAAATAAATAGTTAAAAAATCATACATTGTGATTTCTGGATTTTTTTTTTAGATTATGTCTCTCACAGTGGACATGCACCTACGATGACAATTTCAGACCCCTCCATGATTTCTAAGTGGGAGAACTTGCAAAATAGCAGGGTGTTCAAATACTTATTTTCCTCACTGTATCACTATAGTTGTCTAGGATATACTACAGTAATTACATAGACTTACCGGGCCGTATTGCAAAGTGTTAATATACTGGTATTGACTTTGTTCTTATGAAATGGGCAGTCTAACCTGTAGTACTTTAAAGGGGGGGTATTATGTAAAATCGACTTTTTCAAGCTTTATATCATGTTATTATGTCATTCCCTCATTAAACACATGCCTGGAGTGTTGCCTTGGCTCATTCACATATTTTTGAATAATCAGTAAAAACTCTGATGGCAGCCATTTTAGGTGTAGCTATGCCTCAGTCCTCCTAGGAACGCCCCACCTCCTGGAGACGCCTCTGGACCTTTCGTCACCAGCCAAGCCACCAACCACTGCTCCTCAGCTCAGCAGAGCCCCCTCCCCACACAGTGTTGTTGTTTAAATGCCACAGCAGTGTGCTGAAGGGGGCGTGTCGGAAAGCTTCTTAAAGAGACAGAGGCCTATTTCAAGACGTTCAGTACAGCCATTTTGAGAGAGCAATTTTATTCAAGGCAGTTATTTTAATTTACTGCATATACAGACCAACAGAAGGTTACGTCATCATTGTAGTATGCTAGAGACTGGTGCTATGTGATTGAAAAAAGCATAATACCCCTCTTTAAGTTAAAATGATTCAAAAGTTTTGCTATTTTCTTCACTGAGCTTAAATTTATTCTGGCTAAGGACAAACAACACACAGACTAGTCAGATCGAATCATAGACGGTATGTATGAATAAGATCTACTCATACAATGTAAATAGGCACATCTCTATATTATGCATATAGCAACTTGTAATAAGGATTTTTACTTTCTTTATCACAAATGCCTTTATGATATTTCTAGTGCACAAGCTAATATAAATTGTTAATCCTATAATTTCATTTTGGCAATTAACTGCTCATTTCCGTCCAAAAGTTGACAAGACGTTGACAAGCTGGCCACGTTTCATAGATACAGGGTAAAAATGTGCACTGTGGGGGTGTCGCCTTGGAAACATTATTATGATGCAAAGTGACTTATTCAATGGACTCAAAAGTTGGTCCTGGCCCAGACTGACTCTATCCATTCCTCCCTGATAGAAATGTCTCGAGCCAAAACATATTTAGCCCGTTGTGAAAAACGTCTCTCCTCCTCTATCGCTGTCTCTCTTAAAGCTTTATTTAAACCTCTCCCCTCTCCTGCGCGCTGGATGGCACACTGCCTCACCTCCCCGTCATCAACTGTCAGCAGCTTTTCTCTGGTCTTACACAGAGGCACAAGGAAAACCTCCATAGCTCAGGGATTTCTGTCAAATTCAACCTGCCACATTTAGTGCTCCTCAACTCCCAAGTATAGCCTCATACGTGCAACTCCTACCACTCCTCACTGCGGTGTGGAGCTGTTACCCACTAAGCAGTACTAAGTAACGTGTTTACCTAAATAAATCCTTTCCGTAGTCCTTCTGGGGGTAATACAAGTGTTAATGGGATGATTGGGGGGTCTTTCATCTCCCCCTGGTGTCTCTGGCCAGAAAACCATGCTTGCAACTTGACTGCCACCGGGGCGGAGCAACCAATACACACTAATAGAATCACGGAGAAGAAGCTAACAGGCTAACGGGCAAAGCTAACTGCGGGATAGCGCCACTTTAAACAGTAATTACAGCCAAGTTTGAGTGAAAAAAAATATTCCCATTGTATAACTGGATGTACAACACCCCTCTCTCCCTTCACCTTTTCTGTCAGCGTAGTATTTACTCTCCAAGACATTTAATAAGTAAAAAAATCTTAACTTGCTAAGACACCTGCAGTTGCGCTTATGGCCTCTAGGGGCAAGAGTTACTTAGTACTGCTTTAAAGCAATGGGAATATTTTTTTTTCACTCAAACTTGGCTGTAAATACTGTTAAAGTGGCGCTAGCCCGCAGTTAGCTTTGCCTGTTAGCCTGTTAGCTTCTTCTCCGTGATTCTATTACTGTGTAAGCAATACACCCCGGTGGCAGTCAAGTTGCAAGCATGGTTTTCTGGCCAGAGACACCAGGGGAGATGAAAGACCCCCCAATCATCCCATTAACACTTGTATTACCCCAGAGGAACTACGAAAAGGATTTATTAAGGTAAACACGTTACTTAGTACTGCTTTAAGACACACTTTACTTATTCATCGGGTTATTTGTGTGGGACAGTGCACGTTAATGAAGGCATGGGCTAATTTCCATCCGTTGTCCCTCACTTGCACTCACAAACACATTTTTGCCTATTGTACATTTCAGTACCCAGAGGAAACCTGCGCAGACATGGGGAGAACATGCAAACTCCACACAGAAAGGCCCCATTCAGTCGGAGGATCAAACCCGGGGCCGCTGCGCCACATGTGACCGATAATGCAATATTCTTAAAGTTGTAGCTTATCTTTACAGTAATGATTTAACAGAAACATTAAATCAGCCAGTCTTTGAGAGATAGACTGTGTGTTACCTTATTGTAGTAGTTGACTTCAGCCACATGCCACTGTCCATCGCTGACTCCTCCAGGGATATATGGGGAAACTGTGGTCTTTGTCTCACCTTTAGATCATGAATATATAAATGAGTATAACTGCAATAATATTTTCATCTTTTTTCCCCGTAACAATTTAACATACTACCAGCTGAGAAAGTGAGTTGAATCTGCTCATTGATGATTTCCATCGCAATGAAGTCATGTTTTTCATTGAAGCGTCCATTGTACAGTAGTAACCCGTTGGGCTCTCTCGTGGCAAATCTGAAAAGAAAAAAAGGTATGTTTTAAATGAGCAGAATTGGACAGTTAATGATCATTTGGGGTTAGCATTTTGAGAAGTGCTTTCAGTCATTATTTTCACATGGAGTATTGAATTCAAAGACATGAAAACTAGAAGAAAAAGGCTTCAAGAAACTGACTGTACGATTAAATGCAATTACACACTTGACATTGGCAGCTCTTTTTGCTTAAGATTTGCTTGATTTTTTTTACGGCATAGAGAGGCTTCTGTGCAAACTGACATCACATTGAATATTATAGGCACCAATCTAAGAAAAACAAGTTATAAAGAAAAATCACGTGTGACCGCTCTAAACGGGATAATGAGGTTAACCAGTGGCACGAGGGAAGAGTCTGCTGCTGCTGGACGGACAACACGGAGAAGGAAACTGAAAAAGTGTGCCATGAATAGACATATACAGAGGCACAATAGAGAGACGCAGAAGTAGGGCAATGTCAAAGCAGGCGAGTGGGGGCATTATGGTACGAGGGCTCGGGAAGACGCTGGGAGTGGAGACCAGTGTGACTTGTTTCTCTCTCATACATGACCGAAGAGTGACCATAACGTAAGATTGTGTCTAAGAGCTTGGGGCCACTACAGTACGTAAACCTACGTGCTTATTCAGTCTTGAGAAACACACTCACTGGATGTTTTTTTTTTTAACTGGTATGAATGTGATAATGACAATTTGTGTGAATAAATGTGTCTCCTTTTTGTAATATCGATAATGAACTCATTTATTGTACACAGTATATTTGGCACCTGAGAACAAATCCTTTATTTGGGGGATGCTTGGAAATAGAGGGTGTGCAGAAGCTAAATGAGAGCCAACGGTGAGTTATCAAATTGGTTATGGTCATTATTTCTTTTGATACTCCGGAGCGTTTGAGGGTTCTGTTAAGAATGAAAATGTACAGCAAGAGCTTAGTACAAACCCTAGTGGGATGATGTTTCATAATTAATTTGAACTGAAAAATCCAATAGAAGTCCAATAGTATCATATATGTTTCAATCTACAACAACAACAACAACAGCAAAAATCTTATTCATTCAATTCATTCAACAAACTTAAAAAATAAGCTTATGTATATTGGAAATACTGTACATAAAATACACAAAACTGTAAATATTTAGAAAATTGGACATGAACAAAACAATGTAATTGTAAATATTGTAAAAGCCAATAATAACAGAGATGAAGTAAGTGAATGTGAAGTCAGGGGCAGATCATAAGATTGTTCTTCTCTCTGCTCCTTTTCATTCTCTGTATATCTCTGTATATATTTTCATTCTCTGTATATATTGTATACATTTGCATTCATGTGTATATATTTTTTGTCACTTCTGAATGAAATAAATAAAATGAAACATGAAATTGAATGTATAATATCATCATATGGCCCCAATGGAGCTATGGCCCAGACACTGAATGATAAGTTATTCCATTGAGGCTCAAACTAAAAATACCTGTCATATGTAGTCCACTCTGATCAATCTGACCATACTGAAGTAGGTCAGTGGGATGATATGTGAAGGTAAAGAGCAAGAAACAACATTAACAACAGGATTATTTATGATTTGTCCCAAAGGGAGTCCCTGCTCACATCTGGCACCTCCAGCTCCTCATGTGCCACTGCGCCTTCTGCTCATTTATTCTATTAACAAGCACTGCTCTAAAGACATATTCATTTATATTTTCAAATCAGGTCAGTTTCATCAATAATAAACCCCAAGAGAGCAATGTACTAAACCCACAGCTGTCCTGAATGTGTTTCCATTTAAAAGCACACTATTTGGATCCTACAATAATAATTTGTTCATCGCTTTGTCAAAGTGTTCAAAATGCCTTGCATCTCTGGAAAGCAAGTAGTACAAAAGTAAAGTGCTACCAGAGCAGTTCATATAAACCAGAGAGAGAGAGAGAGAGCTGAAGTTAATTTATAATGCTTAAAAGTTGTCATAGTAGGGGACAGCGGCAGAGGCAAAATCTCGAGAATCTTGGGTTGCTTTTAGTCGGGACGAGCAGTAACGCACTCCCTTTCATTCCCGCTCTGACAGGGCTCCAGGGCTTTCTGTATATGATGCTGTTTGCCTGCTTTTCTTGAGCTACAGAGGACCCAGAGGGCAGGGTACCGCTGACCTGTTTACTTTGTAAAAAAAAAGCCTAATCTCAACCTCAAAGAAAAACAGAAAGAACAAAATTTGGAAAGATGATCTGATGAAAGGATATGAAAAAATAAAGCTTTGAGTTATAGAGCAACAAGCCTCTCATTGAAGCTCTCTAGTCTAGTACACTGTGTGCCCTCGTCTTGCTTTTTTGACATATCGATTTAAAAGGCTGTCCCGTTTGCCCCCTTGAGCCCTCTGAACTATGAAGGTAATCAACTGGAACTAAGGCATGGCTCGGCTGGCAACACTGCGCCACATTAGGCAGCCATCAGTAAAAATAACAACCAGTCTGGCCCTTATGTTGGGGGTCCGTGTCACGCTATGCTAACATGCTGTAGTACAGGGGAGGTGCAGCGATGCGAGAAAATATGCCTCTCATTCAGGACGCCTGAAAGTGTAAAAGCCTGGAGTTTTTACAGTGCGAGCTATGAATGGGAAGGGGACACTTTACTATTGATATTTGGCCCAGTTTAGTGGAGCTCTCTCTGAATGTATACAGCTATGATTAAACATTGATTTGATGCATAAGCAGGTTTTACTGTTTCAAAGATTTTTATTTTAAATATGGGGCAGGAAACCATTTTTGAGAATATCTTACCCAGATTCATTTTGTGTTTGATCAACAGCCTGAGAGAAATGATAAAGGAATAAAAAGCAACTATTGTAAAAGCACTGATGCAATACCCACAGGATTCATTTTTATGTTGATGTTTTATTGATTGATTTGATCTGTTTTCTTGTAATTTTATGCAACTGTGAAGCACTTTGAATTGCCTTGTGTATGAATTGTGCTCTACAAATAAACTTGCCTTGCCTTATAAGAATTCTACAAGGAAATAGGATACTCAACGATCAACTAGTATTGAATTCAGATATATTTTTAGATGGAATTAAATTTGATGAAAAAAATGCAATAATAAGTTTCTCAGGCAAATAATCAATAATAAAACAACACCCCGTTGTAAATTCTTTTGGAATAATATTTTCACAAACATTTACTGGGGAAAAAATCTAGGTTTATAATAATAGGTATATTGTTAATAATAAAGTTTCAGAGGTTTTTTATTGTTTTTATTAGGGAAACTATGATGAAGAATAGATGTTGTGCCTTTGGGAAGTCAATTTAAGTCGACATTTATGGCATTGTATTTCCAGAATTCAAAGATGGTGAACTACAATTTGTAACCCAATAAGTCATGTGGCAGATTATGTTTTAAGGATACGCCTAAAAGACAGACTTTGATGAAAAGAGAAAACCTACAACTTTCAGCGTGGGGTTTACTGAACAGTTCAAGATTTCCACACAGGTCGATATTTGAAATCTCAGCTACAAATTTTTGAACCAAATCCAAGGTTGAATGGGACCTAAAATTTTGCCGTTATCTGAGCGCACACCCTAAGCCGCTGATCATAGGGGCGGCTCTTTGGGCTGGTCACCAGATCTGGAGGCTCTCAGGTGACAGCGCGGCTCACTGACCTCACCTGTGTCTCACCTGCCCGGGGCCACTCCTTGTACCTACCCCGCCATCCATCCACCCCCCTCATCTTAACACTCCATCCCCCTTCCTGCTACCGTAACACAACAGCCCGCTTTCAAAAAACTGGTCAGAGCTGTTCCTCATCAAAAAAGCCTGTCATCTGAACCACCCTTGAAGAAGGCCTATGCTCACAAGGGACATATCATTCACACCGGCGGCCATTTTGGGTCTCCAGTGACACATGGGACAATACATGAAGCAAAACGACATTACGCCTCTGTTGTGATGAGATATTCATGGTGTTGTGACGTTATGACGTTCAAGAACCTTTTTACTCCTAGATTCTTTACATTACATGGTCATTAGCGAAACCATAATAAGTCTCAAAGTATAATTATACCTTTGTAGAATAGGGCCACACCAAAATTGCAAATCGTACTGAAATGTCTTCTTAAAATATAGTTGAGATTTTTTTAATACCAAATTCTTATCCAATTCCCCAATTTCCACTGCACAGGAACATTTGGGTACGGCCGCCTAATGTGTTCTCGATGACTGAGTCCCACTGTCTTTGCATGTGTTCAGTATTCACAGCTCATCTGCGCTCCTCCCCCTTCCACAATCACACACCTCAAATGATCACCCGCATGCTCGAAAAGGCACTGGGCACTACAATATGTACAAACGCTGAGTCCAAGAAAGCGTTAAAAATCACAGTCATTCTATAAATAAATGTTGGGATAATATGACTTAACACCTATTCCTGCAAGATGCTGTTTTTTTGTGTGTGAGAAACAGCACCCCCAGTCCTTGCGCTGTTTGAGTTTTTGAGGGTTTTCTGTGCTTGTGGATTAGGATTTTAAAATGAACAATATATGATTATAGCGCATACTGTAAGTCTCCATCTCTCATGGTTCGGAAATATTAGCAAAAGTCTGCAACATAAAATATACAAAACACAAGCAGAGCCTCAGATGTCTACAAAGGGTCTGACAGAGGCCTTGCAATGAAAACAAGGGGAAGTCTCACTTTTAAAGGCATTATCGGCCAAATCCAAGTGAAAAACTAAGGGCAAAGTCAGACTACAGTATTACCGAACAAATACTATATGAACAAAGCCTATTAGCATTGCTCTAAGGAGAATATGTTCACCAATCTTATCTTCCTGTCTTCAACTTTGACAATAAAAGGCTGAAATAATCCCGCCGCTGACTCAAAGAGACCAGTGACACTGACCGTTAGCATCAGGCATTAGCATTAGGCATTAGCATCAGGCATCCTCATGTTATGCAAGTCTCTGCCCCAAAAGCACAGCTGCTCCTTGGTGTTAGCTTTCACCTCACGACCTACTGTAGTCTCCAGCTCTAGTGCCCACTTCAGAGTAGCACTAACTGTGACACTTAAGGGTCTGAACAGGTACTGACAGGGTTTAATGATGCCATTATCGCTTTTAAACCCATTACTGTTACATAAATGTCAGGTGAGAGCGGCTTCAGTCGAGGTGGGAGTGAGTCTACATATACATGCAGTGCGTTACATAAGTTTTTAGGTCGATTTAAGTACTTCATATACATACACACACATACATTATGAAAGTGTAGATTACTAAATGTGTGAATACTCCCTGAACACGCGGAAAACTAGGGGGTGTGGGGGCAGTGGAGAGCTTACGTAAGAGAGAGGGTGAAGTGGAAGCGCTGCCGGAGTCCTTTGAAAGTCACGAAGGAGTGAGGAGGGAAGTTGCGCGTGGTCATCTCGCAGTAGGGCTTCTCGTACCCCCAGGAGGACACTCGCACTTGAAGCCCCCACCAGCAGGTTAACGCAGGTCCCGCCATTTTTACAGACGCCCGAAGCGCAGCGGCCAGAGCGGGCAGACAGCTCACATCGCTCTCCTGGAAAACAGAAAAACAGAATAGAATTTACCATTGTATAATAGAAGTCTCCAATCACTGCATTCTAACCCCACTATAGCCCCTTAATGTTTAGATCTGTAGATGTTGCTCTATACACAGTTGACTTCTTTTTTCACAGAGGGTTTGAGAGTCATGAAAACATATGGATCTAATTCCATATTAATTATTGTTCGTTGCCCCTTCATTGATTTTCTGATATTTTTCGGATCACGTGACAGTAGATACGCAACACATATCCTAAATGTATAACAGACGAAATATTACCTGACACATAACTGTGCAAACCGAAACTCCGCTGTGAAATAAAATAGCATTGTTGACATGGATTATCAAAAGAAATGTGATTTCTGATTTCTTCAGGGGGAACGAGGCAGACGACACCGAGCTGGAAACTCACTGAAGATATTCAGGGCACTGTCTGAGGCTCTCTGGGAGCTTGGCCTCTGCATGTTTATAATACAGACAGCATTTTGTATTAAAATTGTAGACCTGTAAAGACCGGCTATTTTAGAGACTCTGTATCAGCCCCATATCTTGTTCTTGGGACAGTTTGGGAAGCGAGAGCTACTGAGGCGAGATCACTGTCCCATGTAGGAGCAGGAATTTGTGTCAAGTCACTCAGACAGCAATTTGATCTCCACACTGTGAAACTGCAACTTTCTACTTAGGGCTAGTGTTGTTTATTTCTTTGCTTGTGACATAATTAATTAAATCCTGGTGTTGTTTGAAAAGAAATAATATTACATTCCAGAGGTTTCTGCAAATGTACAGTTTTGGAACTAGGTAAGAGTCATGATTCATCATATTACCATGAAATACATTAGGCATGTTATTACATTTGTCGATTGTTTCCATCCTGTTACTTAGCTGTAAAGTAAAATGCAACCAAAAGTAGTATAATACTTTCAACAATCTTAGACAAACAAGCCAACACAGTTGGAGTCTTGATCACACAGCTTGAGCTTTTGATAACTGCATGTAACAATGGATCACTCATTAACTCTGCACTTGTTTGACTTCCTCCACCTCAGCTTCACAAAGGAACCCCCTTCACTGAACTGTTGACCCTTCAGGAACCAAAGCTAAAACTTCTGTTTACAGGCACTTCATAATTTATTGGCTCATTGTTCGAGTGTTGTGGGACACGTGATAAACCATAGAAATGAATAGAAAGTCATTAATTTGCCGCAGGTTAAGGAACTGTAGATGTAAATGAGTCTTAACTGGACTCTGAATGTCAACACAGAGTGTGCAGCAAACAGGTAAAAACATTATAATCTCTACCAGCTGAAGTGCATGCGGCGCTGCACTGTTCATCGCAATCAAATAAAAAATAACTAGGGTTGCAATGAAAATGTCATAACGACTGCAATTATTTAGGAAAAAACTCGCCAACCCTGTAGATTAGACCTCAGTCTTCTGTCAAAATGTTAATGCTTCTCGACACGAGAAAAACATAAAACGCGAATCAAGTCGAAATCTCAACATTTGTCTAAAAAAGTACAATTGTTCCAGTGCATACCACGGATGATATCGGACATTTGAGGCTGCGAGTAAACGTGTATGTGTAGCCACATACTAGAGACCAACAGGTGAGCAACAGAAAGGGAAGCCCTCAATCACAATTTGACAGAAAATCCCAATCAATTAGTCAAACGAGCCTCCTACACTTTCCTTTGAGATTCCACCTCGAGGCCGGCATCCTGTTTCCTGCCACATTATATCATCACTGGGACGAAAATCACTAATTAGACCAACTATGGAGCGAACCCAAACATTTCTTGTGAGTACGTTTTGAGTAAATTGCCAAAGACGTCCCAGTAACTTTCCCTAAAGACTGGTTTGCTGCTTGTGTTTACGGGCTGCCAGGTGACGGCTTATAGCAACACAAAGGGTGGTTCTCCCCCGACGCCTCCGCACCGCTCTGGGAGAGTGAGAAATAGATCCACCTCCTTCAGCACAGACTGCAGTGTGTTCAAAGCAGGAGGTCAGGCCGAGTTTGCAGCACGGGCAATACAAGCCGCTTCTCAGGATTATGAAATGGAATAATGAGATAGAGTGATCAATAGCAACGCTGGGCAAATGACCTTCACATGCAGTTAACGCAGATAGAAACGTCTCACTGGAGTAAAACTATGGTCGGGCTTAATTCCTGTGTGGTACAACAAGCAGCATTCAAGTTAACTTTTTCTGTTGAGGTTATGTTTTTTCCTATACCGACGCTGAATGTCAGAGTAGCACACAGCAACATGGTTTATTCTGTGTGGTGTTGCAGATTCTCCCTTAGTCTAGGTTGGATTTCCTCCAGTTTCCCCTTTTCAACCCTAAACATGCACAATAGGTTAATCAACCAGTTAAGAAACTCCTGACCAAACCGTTGCTCAAGAGCAGGAGAAGCCCCAGCAGGATTAGTCAAATATAAAGGTCAAGTTTCTCTACAAAGACAATAAAAAATAAACGTATACACAAAGCATGGACATAAGAAATGACCGTCTACCAATCCAAATGGGAACAACCTGCATATAATCAATAGAAAGAAGCATTCACCAAAAGCCCACCTCAATTTAGATAAACTGGTTATTATAGGGTTGATAAAACGTATACTTAAAAGGTAAGGGGTCAGTGTGGAAAAGGAAGTGATGGCCTAAATACAACTACAGCACGATCTGTATGGAACAGTAAACGCTCTTTGTAAAAGTGTTTGTCGTCATAGTTCGCTTTAAAGGGGGGTATTATGCTTTTTCAATCACATAGCACCAGTCTATAGCATACTACAATGATGACGTAACCTTCTGTTGGTCTGTATATGCAGTAAATTAAAATAACTGCCTTGAATAAAATTGCTCTCTCAAAATGGCTGTACTGAACGTCTTGAAATAGGCCTCTGTCTCTTTAAGAAGCTTTCCGACACGCCCCCTTCAGCACATTGCTGTGGCATTTAAACAACACTACTGTGTGGGGAGGGGGCTCTGCTGAGCTGAGGAGCAGTGGTTGGTGGCTTGGCTGGTGGCAAAAGGTCCAGAGGCGTCTCCAGGAGGTGGGGGCGTTCCTATGAGGACTGAGGCATAGCTACACCTAAAATGGCTGCCGTCTAAGTTTTTACTGATTACTCAAAAATATGTGAATGAGCCAAGGCAACACTCCAGGCATGTGTTTAATGAGGGAATGACATAATAACATAAGGCAATAGAAGATCAGGGAAAAAAAGTCGGAGCTAAGAAACGAGGTCGCAGGCATTCTAAAAACCGCTAGACTACCACCCGGAAATATGACAAAGCAAGAAGTAAACGCAGCACAAGCGCTAGCTAAAGATAGTAGCATAACAATCCTACCAGCAGATAAGGGGAGAGCCACTGTAATCATGGACACAAAACAATATGAGCAACAGATGAGCACCATGTTAAATGATAACAACACATACGAAGTCTTGAAGAAAGATCCAACAGAGAGGAAAAAGAAGGCCCTTAAGTCACTACTCACCCCCCTTCTCAAAGAAGAGAAAATAAATAAGGAGACACATAATCATCTCATCCCCACAGCTAGCATCATCCCAAGAATATATGGTACCCCCAAAATACATAAACCAGGAACACCGCTGAGACCCATTGTGGATAGCATTGGGTCCGTGACATACAACCTGTCCAAAGCACTGGTTGACCTCATAAAACCTCTCCTTGGACTCACAGACCAACACTGTAGAAATGCCAGAGAACTGGCCCAGGAACTTAAGGACATAAGAATTCAAAAAGATGAAATATTTGTTTCACATGATGTGGTTTCTTTATTTACAAAAACACCCATAACCGTCACCATCCACATAGTACACAACCGCCTAGAACAGGACAAAGCGCTGCACAAGCGGACCGCGCTCACCGCTGAGGACATCACAAGGCTATTGGAGTTCGTCGCTACCTCCACCTATTTCCAGTACCGGGGGTACCATCTACAGGCAGAAGGAGGGATTCGCTATGGGGGACCCGTTGTCGGCCATTATGAGTGGTTTTTCATGGAAGATCTTGAAGCCCGGGCCCTCCAAACAGCACCAGCGCACTGCGGCCTCTCCCTATGGAAAAGGTATGTGGACGACGTTTTGGAAATAATAAAAACAGGACATACGCAAGAACTCACTGATCACCTCAACACATTGGACGAAACAAACAATATAAAATTCACTCACGAAGAAGAAAAGGACAGCACAATAAACTTTCTGGACCTGGACATAAAACATTTGGAGGACGGCAGCATAAAAATGCAAATATATCGAAAACCCACTCACACAGATCAATACCTCCTTTGGACATCAGAACATCCCATAAATCACAAACTCTCAGTGGTAAGAACATTGTTCGAACGCACCAATCTCATCACCCAAGACAAAGACAGAAAGGAGGAGGAACAGTACATTACAAAGGCACTTAGAACCTGCAACTACCCGAAGTGGGCCATAGAGAAAGGGCGGCAACAAGCCAAACAGAACACAATCAAGAAAAAACAAAAAACAAACAGAAGCAATGAAAAACAAAACAGGGCCATGGTCATACTTCCATATGTCAGGGGGGTCACAGAGAGGGTACAGAGGGCCATGTACAAGCACAACATCAACACTCCGGTCAAACCTCACAAAAAACTACGACAGTTGTTAGTTCACCCAAAGGACAAAATAGACCAACAACACAAATGTAATGTGATATATGAGATACCTTGTTTGTCGTGCAACAAATCATACGTGGGGGAAACTGGCAGAGCGTTCAACATCAGGAAGAAGGAACATCGAACAGAATGTGAAAAAGAAACATCAAAAGCGTGCACACGAGCCACCAGACGACAAGCAGAACAAGAACAGCTGAAGTCTGCCATATCAGACCACTGCAAGAGGGAGAGCCATCTGATGGATTGGGACAATGCCCATATCATCGGCACCGAGAGCAACAAACACCACCGTTGGATCAGAGAAGCCATCGAGATCCGGAAACGCGCCCCCCCAGACTGTGAACCGGGTCGAGGGGGCATACCAACTTTCCCACATCTGGGACACAGTTCTGAAGAAGTCGGACTGCAGATGGCGCTGTCAGCCTGCTACCACAAGCAGGAAGACAGTGCCAAAAACTGTATAAATCAGCTGACCAGACACGTCACAGCAACATCACGTGACAACCTCTGAGGAAGGCCACAGTTGTAGCCGAAACCGTCAGGTACGAAAAACTAACATTAAGGTCTGTCTATAGGAACAATAGCTACAACATGATATAAAGCTTGAAAAAGTCGATTTTACATAATACCCCCCCTTTAAAGGTCCTATATCATGCAAAATCGACTTTTTGGAGCTTTTAGCCATGTTGTTATGCTATTTCCTTATCAAAAACACCCCCAGAGCGGTTTTTGGCTTCATTCACGCAGTTCTAAGTAATCCTCCTGAATCCTGCTCTCTGAGCAGCTGCTCCACCCTCTCCTGGTAAACGACTGAGCTGTTCAGTTGTGTCGTCACAGCGGAACGGAAGTGCTCTACGTCTGTAATGTAATGCCTTGCGGCCTGATTTTATTTATAAAACGGCTTTTTTTTAAAAAAAAAAAAAAAAAAAAAAAAAAACAGCAACCCTCCGAAGCGTCTGTGCTGTCCCACGACGCTAATCAAGCGCACCCACGGCTGGAGGAGCCATGGATCCGAGCATAAGTGTTGTTTTTGAAGACTGAGCTCTTTCTAACCTACTCTGGACACCGCCTGCTCTTTTTTCTTACCGATAATGCCACGGATGCGCGTTTGGCTACGAGAGGAACAGGGCTATTCAACCTTCCTAAAGAAGAGTGCACTCGCCAGAAGTTGGAATTTCTTTCCGGGATTAAGCTAGCTACTATATCAACCAACCTGATGGATGCTTGGTGAACCTTGGCCAGAATCAAAGTGGATTAACTTTTATAACTTTTATAACCAACGCGATCTCATGGGAGTCCAAACTGAGCGGTGAGTCAATCAAAACGCATGTTAGCGTGTGTGTTAGCATGTGTGTTAGCCATTTATGAAACTGCTTTGCACATGTCAACTCCTTATAACTGCATTATGTGAAGTAACTTCACTTTTTGCAGCGATATTTATATTTATAATACTGCAAATGTGGAATGAGCAGAGAGAGGGGCGGAGTTAACCGAATCGAAGCGTCTTATCTTCCGGGTAGGGAAAATACCCCCCAAAAATACTTATATTTCTCTCAAAAATGAGTACTCCATAGTGATAGAGGTACAATATATCATATATATGCCTATACTTTACTTTGGAATGGCTAAAATAGCATGATACAGATCCTTTAATAGTAGGTGATGACTCTAACACAGACTGTTCGGTGCAAACTGAAGCGCTAAAACTTCCAACGCATCCTCGCACTGCCTTCAAAGCTCACAAAGGGAGAAATGACTAAAGAGACACCGATCCAGACGTTTTGTATTTAGTATGTCTGCTGCACATGCTGTGTTGTGATTCGGTCTGATTGCAAAAGCAGGGAAACATCTTGTCAGAGCAGAATGAGTCAGAGAAATGGCTCGCTCAAAGTCGATCTGACAGAAAATTCGGATGGCGGCTGCTGCTATGGATTTTGATTTTCTCTCCGGCGACCATCTGGTAACGCCCACGGAACAGCAGTTTGACACTATACATGGACAAAGCTGTTACATTTACACCATCGGATTAAATACATTACCATTCAGAATTATCAAAAGGCTTCTTCTTTTTGTCCTAACATATTGTAAAATCCACCGTATTTGGAATAACCTCGTACATACAGGATTAGGGCAGCACAATTGATCACAGATTTGCAATCAAACGGAAATAACCATTTTAAAAGTCGCGATTAGCAAACCACAAATACAGTTTAATTAGGCAGTACAATATCCACTGCATAACAAAATGTTCATCAGGTTTCCATGACGTCGTTTTGAGTTTGAACTGTAGCCTTGTAGTTTAGATCTCCAAAGTTCAGAATTATGGACATGTTAAAAATGTGCACAGTGAACCGAATCTGAAAAGTCTGCAAATTTGCAATTGAATCGTGCAGGCCTTTAGCCAGTAAGTTGTAGATTTCGCGAAACAATACTGTAACACACGTTTTAGGCTGTTATGAATAGACGTTATAATGGAAGCCCATTAGCCAGATGGCCTTAACTCATAACATGAACCACTAATAATAGGGAAGTGGGAACAATGTTATGCTTGATTAGTTTGATTGACATGAACACAGGGCCCGTCACTATTTAAACCGTTTGAACTCTGATCAATCCGAGGCGAGTTTAACATGTCTCCACGCCCTCACACACCTCATGAACAGCATGTGGGTCCGAGCCTCCTGCCAACACGGATTAATGTAGCTTTGGTCAAACTCGGGGGAAAAACGCCCAGTTCAACCCACGCTCACGTACCATCGGAGCGGACTCGGAACGCTAAAAGCACCTGCAGCGCCCGCACTCCCACATCTCCACACCGGGAAGCAGAGTGCCACTCAACAACGGCTCGAGCCCACACACTCCGAGGCTGACACTATTTCAAGCTCAGAAACACAAGGGCATAAATGAAAGAGGAAACCTTTTAATGTTTGATGGAATAATAGAAGACGCCATGGCTGACTGCGTATTGTTTTATTCCATTTGGAGTCAGGTGAGAGCTGGTCTCGAGCTGAAAATACAATGTAATGACTGTGCGTCGTTGGATAGTTGTAACGGATGATTTGCAAAAGGGCAAGGAATATTATGAGATAGGCAGAACTTTTAACACGTGGGGAAGAGGCTATGACCTTGAACTAGGGCAGAACAATTTTGGGAAAACATATTGATTCCTGCAATAGGAATTTGATTTGCCATTTCTGATTCAGTGCCAATTTTATGTGTAGAAGCTGCATGAAAAGAAAAAAAAGTCCTGAATATTATAATATATGAAAATATCATAATGATAATTTGCTAAGCATTTTCAACAGTATGTTCAAATGAAACAAAAGTCATCAGCAATATGGCTTTCGACAATTTGTATCAAAAGCAAACTTAAAAAAGCGAGACCGTGACCGGCTAAAATGACCTAATACAATCAAGCATTTCAGAACATGTTTCTGAGGGTTCTAACAATCCATGGAGACTGGATATGTTTTTTTTGCCGAGAACATTATTTTACCAAAATGCCTAATTTAACATTTACATTGTATTATTTTGGAGTCTTCATCTGAAAGCCCTTTACAACAACAGATGTTATAATAGACTTATCAGCCAATTCATTATGACCACCTGATGTGTTTCCTTTCTGTGCAAATCAGTTTATGCAAACACATGGCGCTCTGTGTATCATTCCATCTAGGGCTGAAACAACTAATTAATCGACAACTAATCGATTATTGAAATAGTCGACAACTATTTTAGTAATCGATTAATCGTTTTCTGGTTCACACAGACTCAAATAGAGCAAAAATGACATGAAAATGTAATATTTTTGATGAAAACCTACTTTGTTTTCATAGTTAGTGTATGTAATGTTTTGTACATTGTAAATTTCATGAATATCTGTCTTTGTCTCAACCAATCAGAAAGCAGAATTAGCACTAAGAGCCTCCAACAAACATTTACTTTACGTTTACTCCATCAACACATCCAGGCAACGCCCCTTTACTGTTGAGATTTTCAAATCTGATGCTCTGAGGCTGGGGCTCTGGAAGGGGGGTTAGTAACTCTTTAAGTTTACCCCATCAACATGTCTTCAAGCGGCGCCACTTTAGCTTTATGTGATAAAAAATGTAAAAAATACAATTTTACTACATCATTCACAGCCAAGCGATTAATCGATTAATTGTAAAATAATCGATAGATTAATCGATTCCAGAATAATCGTTAGTTGCAGCCCTAATTCCATCGGTTTTCTATTCAACTTTGCAGATGTTGTGCCCGATAGACAGACAACATATGAATTAGGACAATAACAAACGGGGCCAGTAACACCTGAACACTTCCCTTAATCAAAGCTTGGGTTAAATCAATATGGACGAACTGAACTGCACTAAACAAAGGCGACAGGACTAACCACAATACAAACACTAAACCAGGTCTAACACAGACCCAGAATTGGACAATTGGTGAATGTCTATGTCATTATAATATTAGCACTTCATATTTTTTGATGTGATGATTCAACAAGATATGTGTGGCCTTATTTGAACCCATTTTTCTCACAAAACTCTTCTTGTTTGAACCGCTACAAACTGTTTACCACACCAAAACAGCAGTAAACATGCTTTACACAAACGCATGATCATTGGCAACTTATGCAGTGCTTCAAAGGCGAGATAAGACTCTATTCCCCATTAAAAAGTCAGAAGTTGACCCACTTAACCTCTTTACAAAAAGAGGGCCAACCGCCCTAATATTCATACTGCATACATTAGCATATTTGCCCTGGTTCTTCTTTAAACCCCTCTCTAACTTCCCCCTTTCCTCTTATCTCATAAAGAAACTGAATAGACAGTCTTTGGCCCTTTGAGGATCATTTCTGGAGCAAAAGCGGAATAATAAAAAGATTATTCATCAATATTGGAGGAAAACAAGTGTCTATATTGTGCTTTCTTAGGTATTTCCAAGACAAGGCCAGCTCACAGCCAGGGGACACTTTCCATCTGTGGTCATCTATAATGTATCATCTCATACTATTATTCCTCACGGCCAAACTGAGACTGTTGTATCCTTTTCTGTGAGAGCAAACGTCTCCCTGATGATGCCGGCCTCAAAAATAGATAGAAACTGATACGGGTCGCAACATTACAGCTTTGAAATGATCCTGCAGAGCGGAGGTGGTAATAGCCACAGGTAACTCTTTGTTATTTAAAGCACATGCAACACAAATGTACACGCTGGAAGGACAGCATTATGTTTTAATGTTTTTCTCACATGTATTTCATATATAATGAGATATTAGTAATAGGGACAGATGAGACCAACTTGCAGACAGAGAAATTAAGATTTCTCAAGTTATTATAGTGAAACTTAGCCAGAGTCTTTTTCCACTGTTTCCATATTTTCAATTTGTTTTATTTATCATCTATTTGCAATTTATTCTTCAAAGTTGTGAGGTTGGGCTGTCTTTGTACAAAGCTTGTATAGTAATTAGTGACCAAATATTAAGTCCAGCAAAAGATGTTAGTACTGACTGACAAGGGAATGTTTTAGCAGTATATTTTAATAAGAGGAGAAATGGGGGAGTGTGTTAGTTATGGTCTACTTCTCGACAAAGCTTTTAAATCTATTACATTATTGTAATGCTAAACAAAATGCAAAGTTGTCTTTCTTATGAAGGGGATTAATATTTAAATACTGCCTTCCAGTATTTGGGGTGGTGCCAACTGAACTTTTGAAATCAAGTAAAAGCAAAGCCGCTGTCTTCGGGGCGCGTCTTTATGTTTGCATTTGAGACGTCGGATCAATAACTCATCACTCAGTCTTTGTTTGTGACGGTCATCTGGACACAGGGCATTAATAAAGAGACGAGCTGCTCTATTGAGTGCTGAGCGGGCACGAGCGAACGGGACAGATGTGGATATTATAGCTCCCCAAGGATCAGTCAAAATCACTTGTCTGAGTCACTGCTGTCACTGAGCCAGAAAGACTCGAAACACTGCAGGTGTTCCCAGTGAGGGATTGTGTGCTTTCAATAGACAGATATCCATGTATTATGGGAAAACAGATCAATAATGTGAGGGATATTAATATAGTGTAGATCTGCAGTGGAAAGAAAACAGTTCAATGTTGCTCAGATCCAAACATATGCTCATAATAAAGCAGGGACAGTACAATTCACTCGGTAGTGGATCGAGTTATTTCCTAGTCAAAAGCCAAGAGCCAAACCTCTCCAAATTCTTCTACAAATACTAGTGTTGTACAGAAGGTGCAAAACACTAGGATATGACAACATTTTCAGTGTATTTAAAGAGCTTAAACATATGTTCTGGTCCCTCGTTGGAGAATCTGACAAATATCTGAGAGGACTTAATGGCGTGTAATGAAAATAGATATTACATGCTTAAAAACAGGTGCAATAGAGGTTTCTGCCTCTCATGAAAGGCCACAGTGCAAACTCACATCAGATTTGTGTCACTAATATGTGCAATAGAAAAAGAGATTCTTAATCTCAGTGGGACTTTCCAGGTTAAATAAAGGTCAAATAAATAATAATATGCACAGTTTCTAATGATAAATCAGTTGCAACACACTATAAAATTGCATTTATTTAAAGGGACTAGATGCAAGGTCATTTTTACACTCACTACTGCCACCTCAGGTCTTACGCGTAACTGCGGTTTCAATATTAAAGGGATACTTCGGGATTTTTTACATAGGGCCTCATTTCCTAGTTATCCCGAGTGTTGTTGATGTCTGGAGATATTTTTTTTCTTAAATTCATGCAGTTCTTATATTTGAAGAGTCTAGTTGCGCTAGCCTAGAGCAAGGCTAAAGCAGTTCTATGGTAAACGCTAGCCCGCATTAAAAAACAGTCTGGCGCACTCCACAGTGCACCTGAGGTAAATCACTTATAACGCCAGACTAACGATATAAATGTCTGTGTCGATAGAATAATTTTAACCATTTTGCGTTTAAAATAACTTTATTTGAGCAGCATCAGCTTCGTGGCTGTAAGCTAAGGCAGCGGCGGAGTGATCTGCGAGAAAATAGTCCCTCAAAATGCGGTAATTCATGTGATACAAGGTCAGTTTTATTTAAAAAATTATTCTATTAACACAGACATTTATATGGTTAGTCTGGTGTTATATGTGATTTACCTCAGGTGCACTGTGGAGTGAGTCAGACTGTTTTTTAATGCGGGCTAGACTTTACCATAGAACTGCTTTAGCCTTGCTCTAGGCTAGCGTAACTAGACTCTTCAAATATAAGAACTGCATGAATTTAAGAAAAAAATATCTCCAGACATCAACAACGCTCTGGATAACTAGGAAATGAGGCCCTATGTCAAAAATCCCGAAGTATCCCTTTAAGCTCGTGCATGACGGCAATTTGGACCGAATTAACACCTTTTTGAGTGACAGTGCAGGATTTCAGCAGCAGTTGTAGCGAATAGGTTTGGGCTCATTCTACACATTAGGACATTGCTGAAACATGTAGGGGAGGAAAATACTTAATTTTAACATTTTTAAACTCCGTATAGTCCCTTTAAGTATAGCGCTTGTTATTAAGCACCTGGCCCAACGATCTGTTCCCTCGGTTTATCACACCAGTCCAAAACCTTTCCAATTACTGCAGGTGTGAGATGTGTTAAGTGCAGTGATATTTCAGGTATTGTTCTATTACCCCGTAGGTCGTTGGTATTGACTGCACAATGGACTAAAAGTAAAAGGCCATATCAACGTAAGCATCAAGAAATACGGGAGTACTTTTCTTTAGCACATTTTATAAACATAACTGATGGAAACACCTCAATTTTTCTGTTACCTTAACCAAAAAAAACGGTATAGACTAAGCAAAAGCCAAACATTCAAAGCAATAAAGAGTAAATAATAAAATAACTGATAAAAACAATTACATGGGCCCAGCCTTCAGAGAAAGTCTATTGTCCTACCTGTGTAGTTGTCATGGCACTCGCAGGTGAAGCCCCCCTCCCGGCTGCGGCACGCCCCGTGAGGTCCACAGGGTTTGGAGTAGCACAGGTCGATCTCTATCTCACAGTAGTCCCCAGTGAAGCCGGCGGGACAGCGGCAGCGCAGGCCGTTGATGGGGTGGATGGGCCTGAAGAGGATGGTGTCCGACGAAACGAAGGGGGCCAGGCTGTCGAACTTTAGCACCGACACGCACTTCATGTAGTTCTCACAGGGCTCGCGCAGGCAGATGTTGTCGTCAAACGGGAGCACTTCCTGAGAGGAGATCTGGGCCAAGAGACTGCGGTTCAGGTATAGTCTTTCGTGGAGCTCCTCGGATCCGAAGAACTCTGCTCCTCCAACTGTCAGCCCCCTGTCGCCCGCGTGCACCGTCCCGACAGAGCGCAGAGTCCCCTCCTCTGGGACAGGCACCGCCACAGACAGACTCACGTTGAGAATTCGAGCGCTGACGTCTGTGTCGTCCTGAATATTAAAGATGACCACGTCTTCGGGAGCCGCAGAAAGGACACGGGCCACGCCATCCAAGAACTGAGCGAGCAGCAGGGACAGGAAGTGCTCCTGAGAGGTGTTGGCCAGTCGGAGGGTGATGGAGTTGGACAGCATTTCGTCTGTGATGATGGTGACCTGGAGCAGGCACTGGGCGGACACCGAATGGACCCCATCTAGAGGACAGGGAAATGGTTATAAGGATTTAAAAGATAAATTATGACTTCAACTTATGAGGGGAGAAAAAAATAAAGTAAACAATAATGGTTAACCTCTTAACCCCCACCTCAACCAAGTCTCTCCAGTTTGGCTTTACGCAAATCTAAAAACATCTGGGGAAAAGCGTCAAAATAACAAGGATGAAAACCATAGACCGTTAAAAAGAATAGACAACTCCTCCTCACCCCTGCCCGTTTACCATAATGACCACGTTCGAGGGGGAAATCGTGGTGGATTTACAGACTCCTCCTCCCCAGCTCTGACGAAGCATGTTCCTAATAAGGGCATAAGGGCGGGATTTTCACTGTAGACTCGGCCCTTGCGTGACTTGTAGCTCGCGCAGCTCCAATGCTAACAGTCCGACCTCCGTTAAGTAGGAGATTTTTAAAAAAAATATTTCGAAAACCAGCCTGGTTTCTTTTTTTGTGAGTAACCCAGCGTTATGTCAGGAGGAATATGTAGCCATAGAAAGTGTTAAAAAAATTGAAACCAGGCGTTAAAGTTGTTTTTAACGTGTCTAAAGTCCAATGCTTTTCAATGGGGGCCTAGCCATGATATGGAGGTACTACAGCAATGGCGGCCTCCAGTGTTGCGGTCATAAAGCAGGGCAGCGGCCATTGATGAAAACACAACAAAAAAGCGACAAAAAAGTGACAAAAGCAACAAAGAAGCAAAATGGGGTCAATTTTATAGACCTTAGTTTTTCAAGAGAAAATACGCTCTGTTACGTAAATAATTTGTAATCTAATTTAATTTATAAAAACCCTTCACACTGTGTATGTAAACAGACAGACATTGCTAACAGTCTCACCATAGCAGTGTTGTATGTCGAGCACAATATATAATAAAGGACTGAAAGGCATGACACCCTGCACAGTGCAGAGATGACACTTTGATGGACACTAATTTCTGGCTCATTGGAGTGTTATAATCTCGAGCCAGTTCAGAACTCAGACTTATGCCAAGAACAAGTGTATGCTTCTTTCTGCTCGCTCCAAGTTTAAAATCCTCAATTTCACGCCTTTATTCAACGTGCTCTCTTTCTTTTCTTTGTCCGGAAGGAGAAACGCTGCTTCATTATACATGCCATCTTTAAAGCCGGGGGTCTCATTCAACAACAACACATTCCTGCGCTCAGCAAATCTCTGCCCTTTTATCTGCAGCTCAAACCGGATCCTGTCCATGTTTCTGGTTTTAGTTGTTTCATTATTTGGAGATGAATGTGAACACAAGGTGACGCTCGCACGAAACACTGTAGGTACCACCCAGATACTACAGTCCCACTGTCGGCTAATGGAAACGGCTGATGGAAACGGATAACACTTCTGCTTATCAAAAGATACAGCATCAGAAAGTAACATTTCAGAGACTACACAAAGCTACACTATCCAAAATTATCTCTGAGATTGTTGTGAAAATGGCAAGAGCTCAACTGCAAAAGGCGATAATGCCATTTCTATTAGTTTATTAACAGATATAATTGATCATTGATCTGTAACATAATGACAAGAAAAGGTAAGACTTAAGAAAATAGGACCATTCACTATTTCACTCAGAGAAAGCAACTTTTAAGAAAATCTATTGGTATCGCTTAATATCAGATATTGGCAAAATCCATTAATGCTTGACCAAGTATTGTTCATACATTATAACAGTGCAAAAGTACTTCCCACTCTCTTGTAACAGTGTAAATTTACTAAGCCCCACTTTGTCCAGTCCAAATCTTCACGGCCACTTAGTTAAAGTATCTTTCACTTGAGGTCACGGCTTGTTCGCTCACTAATCTCACCTCTGGATTACTGCAGGTTTCCTCTCCACTACTGCGAAAATAAAGTGCCCTCTATCAAATCAAAAGTGTCAAGAAAACAGGCCTGGCCCTCTCCCTCCTCAGCCCTCAATGGGACGCTTTGTTTGGGCAGCCTGGACGTCGGCCAGAGGGAGCGCAACCTATGAGCCCAACTCCCACTAACAAACAGCACTGCCCTAAAGTTACCAGATCCCTGTTTTGGCAGCGAGAAGCTTTGAACAGTATGTGCCAGAGCAGAGGAGCGGGACGCGGGAGTGGGAGGAGGAGGAAGAGGGACAGAGAAGCATGTTGGACACGGCTTTAGTCCTGCTGCCTTCACTCAAGAGCTCTCTGCGCTGTGATGATAGCAGCTGACCCCAGTGGAGAAACTAAAGGACACAGTTTAGGGCGCCTTAAGAACACCTGGACTAAATCTATAATTGCAGGAAATAAACAGATTAGGGCTGCTGATTATCCACAATCGAAAGAGTTGGAAGTAACAAATCAAGTCCTGAAACAGAGCATGCATTTTGTGTGTGTGTGTGTCAATCTTTATGCAAAAACCTCTTACTCACAAGAACCCAGCCTTCTATGCAACGCCAGTAGCATACAAACGCAGACAAACTACAGGAGAGAGAGAGTCAGGGATCCTTTAATTTGCACTGAGCTGCAAACCCTCAGACACCTGTGTACACAACACAGAGCAGATGTAACAGAGTGCAGAGGACAAGTTACAACTGTGTTACTGTCAACTAAATCATGCGGTGGTTCTGTGGTTGGCTTTACTTTGTGTGAATATTGACTCAGCGGGGCTGGCCACAGAAAGAAATCGTTGCTTCTCTCTCAACAGTATAAAACATGATATGTTTGTACATACCGGGCTTCCTTCCTGAACTTAAAGAATCCGGATATCACCGCTCAGTATAGCTTTCTAGTCAATAACGATTTGGCCAGTGAATAATGTAATGCAAACTTCTGCCAGTGTGTCATGACTTAGACTTTTCTTTAAGGTTGTTGGCCCTTCAACTTTATTGGAAAGGACAGTGTAGGGCGAAAGAGGGTAAAGACCAGGGAGAGACATTCAGCAAATTGCCAGAGTGAGAACTCGAACCCATAATTGCTGAGGCCAGAACAGTTCTGTGTACATGCTAAGCACCCACCAGGCGACATCACACATAACTTAGATAATTAAGAAAGACATCGTCATTGATGGATATTTTTCACTGTTGCACCACAGTACAGTCACCCTTTTTTAGCCCGAGTCATCTTTGCTGACAATATTTCCTTGTACCAACGGATGTCACGATTCCCAATTTTTAAGTCACGATTATTGTGAGGGAAAATATTGCGATTTTATGATTATTCATGATCACGGAATAAAATACTGAGAATTTCTCTCATTATTTACGGCACTGTCTAAATGTACATTTTCATATTCATGTAATGGTTGTTTTTATTGAAAGCCTATTGAACTTTTATCTTAATGCTTTTACCCTTATGTAAAAATAATAATAATAATAATAAATAATAATCGGCCTATTAACCTCTTAACCTTTAACCGAGTGCCTTTTCTCCAGTTCAACTTTACCCAAATCCATAAGGTCGCTGCCTATAGGTGTAACGCCTCATTTGAAAGCTCAAACATCTTCCTCACGTTGTCGTCACTTTTTTACATTATTTTCCATTGCTGGATTGTTGGGTTTTCATCATTTTCATCGCTTTTTGTCACGATTTTGTCGCTCTTTTGTTGCATTTTCATCCTTGTTTTTTGTCTCATTTTTGTAGCTATTTTTACCCTTTTTCCAGAAGCTTTTAGATTTGGGTAAAGCCAAACTGGAGAAAATGTGCTCGGTTCAGGTGGAGGTTAAAGATTTTAAAATAATGAATAGGGAATAGAATATTATTATTTGCGATATCTAAAGGAAGCAAATTGGTGTGAGTGTTTTCAAAAGATATTCTACGAGATGTTCTCTCTGTAAATAAATTATTTGATTTCCAGGCACTCACACAGTTTCCCTTTCGTTTTCACTGTGACAAACGCAGCTGCACATGGTTCTTTTGGGACTCTTCCCTTGGCAACGTTCCGGAATTACCATGCGAAAATGGATAAGATTTGTTCTCTGCACATTGGGTGATTGTTTTGGGATGGATTTCACACTGGACGGGGAGTTTCTTCAGTCTTTAGAGATGAGTGCGCATAAAGACACTGAGGCTCATGAGACGTGACGGCGGTTACCGTGGCTCTTCTCACGATTAACCTACCGTGAGCTTTCATAACCGCAATAACTGTAAAACCGGTTAATCTTGACATCCCTACTTGTGCCTACTATGATGATCATAACAATTGACTCCCATTGCGGCGGGGGGCAAGCATTAGATTAACCAGTCCAGAAATGTGGTCTTTTGTGTCATATTTTGTTAGGCTAGACACTGAAATCCAATTTAACCAACAGTTGCCTGTTTTTTCCTGTGGGACAATCACTTCCTCTGGCTCTATTCAGCTGATATAATACGTGATACTCTCGCTGCCACAACAGTAGCCCTCAGTGCACAGAGGCTCTTAAAGGTTAGGCCGCGTAGAAGGGCAGACATCGCCTTAATTATGTCCTTCGCCAATTCTACATTCTTGGATGGGAGCGTTGGCCGCGCTCCAGACAGAGACGCAGCGCTGGGAAACTGAGCGCGAGGAGAATCCAGACTCAAAGGGACCAGACCATCCTTTTAAAGAGGTCATTCTCCACGGGCTGATCCTGCCCAGGGGGACACAGGACGTTTCCAAGGCCAAAAACAGAGAGGGCGAAGAGGGATAGCTCGTTACAAGACTATAGAGCCAGATTTAGAGTAGGACACTGATTCTAATACAAACTCTCCTCTGGGCTTCAGCGTGCCAAGAAAACTCCCAGTCAGTGTTGCAACAAAAACAAAAATCAACAAATACTTCATTATTGCATTAAAATATTAAAATAGCAATAACAAACCAACAGGTCAAGTATAAGACAAATTTAAGCCACATATGTGCTGCTTTATATCATCACTAAACTGACACTGGAGTATACTGATTTATACTCCACAGCAGTATAAGCTTTAGCCGCACAGGAACGGCATTTGTTGATGATCATCTGTTTAATTAGACTATTATGGCTATGATTCTTTGTCGACAGTGAAATGACACCAGGAAGAAAAGGAACTGCTGTGTTGTGAGGTCCCGCCAGGGCTCTGTACATCACTGTGAGTGTTTGTGTACCAAGGGCTGAGCAAAAAGGTGTGGATGAACATGTACCAGGGCAGGTATTCATAACCTCAACATACAAACACTTAGCTGTAGCAGTAGTAGCCAGTCAGGCAGGCAAAGCTTCTTCAAAAGATGTTCTTGTAAAAGGTTGAAACTTGCTCTGTTTACCTTTAAAAGCAACTCAGGCAAGGACATGCTGGGAACAGGGCAGCAAGACTCAAAACATTTCAATGAAAATGGCAATCGCTGCACAGTAATGGGAGATGTTGCTATTATTTTGGTTTTAAAAAAATGTTACCCTATGTCTATGGGGTCTTATAGTGCAGTTTAGATGTCTACAAACAGTCAGTCGTCTCTCAAACGCTAATCCGTCTGAATGTTTTTAATAGCCGGGGATTTTATTGTTTGAAATAAATTACGAATTCAATTTTAAATCATTCATCTGCGATTGCGGAAAGTATAGATACAGTGTATTTGATTACATTACTAATTAGGGCTAGTTTTAACCAGAAGCAAATCAAATCAACGCACATGAACAAACAGCTTTCAGAGCAGAGTCTTAACAGTTTCACTTTTTTTCCGTAGAGCTGATAATAACAGAGTGCGAAAAAGACAAAGGCAGAGAAAACTAATCGGTGGGACTCGCCTAATTAGCCACAAAGATGCTGTCAAAGCTCACGGCTAAATCCCAGAAAATGTCAACAAAGTCAGTGTGGACAAAGATCAGAGGACGGAGGGCCAAGTGACTGTGGACAGAGACATCACAGCTCCACGGTGACCGCCCCTCTCCCTCTGAGCCGCCAAACATGGAGGAGGCAATTATCTCGGTAAGTATGAAGATGGTCAATCACCAAGTAGCAGACCGTGATATAGTGCTACAGTATAACAAAGTAATTAATTAGCTAGTAAACTTTACTCAATCAAATAAGAATCTGAACGCATGGTTAGTTTACAAAGCTTGTCGTTGCCAAATCAGTGGTTCATAAGGCCTCTACCTCTACTATTGTTGGCAAGATACAGCAGGACAAAACATGCTTTTTTTATTAGTTTTCCCACATTCCATACACAATTAACAGTTATCATTAATCACGTAATTCAATATGCAAAACACACATTCACAAAGACAGTCCACCATAACAGATAGCTAAAAGACGAAAAACAAAAAGCATGAATAACAATTAGTTTGAATAGCAGGTCCACCTCCCGATGAGCAGGTCAAATACTACCCCAATGAAAACCGCTCTGAGAGACTGCGGGAGAGCGGGAGACATCAGCGCTCTTCTAAATCTATCATTCATCACGGCGACACTGGAAAGCTGATAAATAATTGCGCTCAAAACCCTTTCCTCCAGCCGCCATTTATCACATGTCTAATCGTGAAGACTTAAAGAGCCACATAGGGACACTACGGCGTTAATACAGCGGTTTCTGTCAAGACAATCCGCTCTGTGGTTTTCGGAGGAGAACAGCGTCAGGCTCAGGGGAAACCTCCGAGTGAAGAGGTAATGAGGTGGAGCAGACACTGTCTTAGAGCTTAAGTGGACGGGCACATACTATACATCAAAGACTGTGACGCAGGGAAGATCGATGAAAGAGCATCATAAATTTAAAATCTCTTAAGGGAGACGTGTGTGTATCTGTCTTTTACTATTTAAAAGAGGAGCCACTTTGTAAACATTTGAGTTATTGACAAGTACCGTGATGAGTTACAGAATTTTATATTTAAGTATGTCAATATGTCAAAATTGTATTACTAATGTATCAATGCAGTGCTTCCTTAATACAGTAGTGCTCTGTGGAGGTGCCACAGGGGAGAGTAAAAAGTAAAGGCAGGGGAGTATGCAGGCTGCGGTTAGCGCTCGTGCTTCACAGCTACAAGGTCCCAGGTTCGATTCCCACCTGGACAGGGCCTTTCTGTGTGGAGTTTGCATGTTCTCCCCATGTCTGCGATACTATGGTTTCCCCTACCACTAAAAACAAGTACAAAAGATCAATCCTCCGGGATGCTACATGTCTTGTCTCCCATCCAGGCATATTTTAGGTACAAGCTAACACAACAGACTGCAGTGTGAAACAGTGTTAAGCCCATGCAAGGTCACAGAGACATGAGACATTGACACAGAGCTGTGACCTGATGGGAGTCCCCCAAGGGCCGCCGCTGGACCCCCTTCATTTAATTAAATCAGAGACCCGCCCTTGGACCGCCCTGTAATCATGCACAATCATTACATTTGGTCCAGACCCGTCAAATTTAGTCGCCTCCTTGACATTTTTATGGTAGGTCCGTGGCTAAAGCTCACACATGCCGGAAGCCGTCAGCAAACAGCCGCTGGCGAAGAGTAAATCAGCACTGACCTGGAGTCTCGTGCTGCAGAAGACAACTGTGAGGTGCTCATGTTTTAATGGTTTTACTTTTGATATGCATACCCCCTTGAGTCTTTAATTATACACCAAATACTAATACATCTGCGTTAGTTGACCACTTTCTAAAATCTGATTATTATTTTTTAGTAATGTGTTGTCTTCCAATCAAAGCTATAATCCTCTCAAATTCATTCATTCATTTGAGACTAATATTGAAATACTAATAACTTTCACCTTATTTATCAGAAATAATTCCATTGTCACTTGATTAATCAAATGACAAAATACATGTAGGGCCAAATTCTACTCATGCTTTGTTGATGTTTGGTCAAAAAAAAAAGAAAGAAAGAAATAATAATAATAATAATGCCCAGCGCTTTGAGAAACATGTCAACAAGAGCTAGTTAAGCGCAATACAAGTGTAAGCCATTATGATTAAAGCTTCTTATTGGGGCCCGACCGATATGGAGTCTTGGAGTCTGATACAGATATGAAAGGGGTTGGCATGGCCAAAAGCTGATATATAGGCCGATATTTCAAATAATTTAATTTGATGTTTGCTTTTTTATCCTTCAAATAGTCTATAGTTAAACATTTATTATTATAGTAAAGGTTTCAATCATAGAAATATATAGAATATCTAATAGAGGTCGACCGATGTGGGGTTTTCTGAGGACGATGCCGATTTTTGGGGGTTTTGATTGGCCGATGCCGGTATGCACCGTTGATATTTTTGGCTAAAAATAAGTCTGGTCTATAATCCTGTCTATGAAGCTTTTAAACGTGCCAGTGTTGAACTGTGCCAGCAGGGAGCGCTGTAAATTCATGTTTAGTAGGTACTTCTGATGGAGCTCGTTTAAAAGACAAAAATCAGTAGATTCCAAAACAAAAAACTATAACTCTCTATCTCTAATGGTTCTTAAATTATACACAATGGTCTACAACATAAAGTACGTAAAATAGGTGAACAAACTGGTGACCGATTTTCACTGAGATGTTTCTCCGCTCCCTTGAGGCCTAGGAAGTTGTAGGAGGGCTCATTTTAAAGCTGTCACTTTCGGTTCCGGAGGTATCGGCCGATAAAAGGCAGATATCTGCTATTGGACGTTATTGAAATTACCCAAATATCGGTCGGGCCCTACCCTATTATATCTTAAATGTTATTCAGGCAAAGGCTCCCAAACTGGCTATACCCCAACTTTGATTCAGGGAATCACCATTCAGTTTTAATCAAGCAGGAGACGGTTTCATAGTTGAATTAAGAAAAAATATGTTTAGGGTAAAAATGAAAGTATCAACAAATATTTCAAATAAAGCAAATGATTTTGGGACTCTCCTGTTATACCTCCACCTTAGCCCCTGTGGATCCTGTCCCTCACGTTTAAGACCCCTGCCTCATTATGTTAAACCTATTGATGCCTATAAACAATGAAGCATTTACATCAACAGCAACAAGCGCTATGATGGCTCGAGACATACTGCATGTAAATTGAATTTTCCTCCGCCCCGATGTGCATACAACAAAATGATCACCCGCCTTTATAGACGGTGGAACCAAGACAAACCTTTGCATACTGAAAACAAGGCTTTCCATTCAAAAGCTGTCACGTAACTATATGTTAAGTATAGGTTGGCTGACAAAATGCTTTTTCCCTCCGTGCATGAGACTCGTTGTGATTCATGAGAGGTCCACGTGGACATGCAGAGACACAGAGCCCCCAGCAGCGCGACAGGCCTAATCCTCACCTTCGTGCCAGTCGGCCAGCCTCGCTTCATTACCCAGGGACGAGGGAGAGGTGGGGACACGGGACCAACACTAATAAGGGCTAAAGAGAGGAGCAGCTTTTCTGTGATGTTTCAGCTGTGTGCAACTTATTAGATCAAGCTTATCGGATGTCTCGATCACTGAAATGTGGCCCGGTGTCCGCTCGGTGTAAATTTGATTTGGGGGTTAGAGTCTGGAGCGATCAAAGAGGGGAGTGGGTCTTTAGGAGGGGGCTTAAGTGAAGGTGAAACACTTGACGGCCTCAATGGGGAACTCCAGTCGCCTCTAATTAAGCAGCCTCTGTCGCACTACAACATTAATGCTATAAAGCGTTGACTGGGTTATTACAAGTCGTTAGAGAAGCATATGTAATGAACAGTAAAAATAATAAGAGAGCTGAAAAATGTAAATAAAATCCTAGTCCAAATGTCCAAACTTTGTTATTATGGAACTGGTTTGGAGCTGGCACAGACAATCTAGTTATAAGCATGAAAACCTATAGAAAAAGTGTGTAAGTGAAAATGAAACTTGAGGTTGGAATGCAGAACAATCAAAAGAAAAGGATTTAAAGGAGGCACCTTAAATAAAAGCTACACCACTTGACTATGGCTTCAATGGAGAGCAATGACTGGACGGGGGTGGAGGAGGTTATACGCATTGTAAAGCGAGGCCCAGGTTTTTCATCCCATTTACTCCTTTACAGCCAGCGGTCCTAAATGCAAGTCCTAACCCCACTGTCCCTCTTCCTGACCTCCTATCAGACAACAGCTCCACAGCCCCCACCTCGCTCCCCCTTCTACACACGCCTAACGTCCTGCCCGGCCACTGTGGAACACCTATTACAAATACAAATCAGCCTCCCAGCAGGTTACCCGCGTGGCTTCTTTTTCTTTTTTTAAGTAGTAGAAAATAACGCGAGTGTGTGTTCAATGCTGCCTGACCAGCCGTCCACTGCTGCTTTTTGTATCTGTTCAAAAGCAGACGTCTTTGTAAACAATGGGGAAAGCGTGTATAGTGGCTGGCCAGGCTCTGTTAAATGTGTGTAATGTTACATTAAACAGACCTTTACTTGGTAATTTTCCCCATTGAGTATTGTAACAGACTATTGTTTAGTGAAGGTAAACACTGTCATTTTACCATAGATGCTAAATAAAGCTGTGCTATTAATCAAATTTTGATTGAATCACGATTATACTGTATCTGTCTTTGAGGTTAATTATTGGCTTGGGCTTTTTATTCCAAACAATGTGGAAGTAACACCTCATTGTTCAAGAAAGAGTTCTAGCAATGGAGACATAAATATACACTTTTCTGTGTTAAATGGCACTGGAGCGGAAAGTGTTTGAGTTTAAGATTATAATAAATGGTCCACCATTTTTATGTTCATAAATAATGTCCATACAACTTGCATTTATCTGTTTGTAATACATTTTAATAAATACTAAAAATATGTTGATATTAAATTATAAAGCATTATAGCAAACAGTCCATATCACCCCATTTACAGACTCATTGTAAACTATTTGGAAACTGTACAACTGTCTATGTTAAAACAAGTATCTCTTTGGTACTTGCAAATCTGGGCTGAGTTCAACCTCCTACGCAGCAGACTTACTGTTATCTCCGCGTGAGCAACAGGAACTGCACAAGAGCAATGGCACATTATTATTGCTCGGAGGCCAATTGTGCAAACTCCTTTGTTTAGAGACTAATTAAACATTCATTCATCCCTGACCTGTTTTTAAGAGCTTCCCCCAAAACTAATTTCTTATTCAATAGCCAAACAACACAAACAACAACAAGATCTGTTTCCACAATATGAGAATGTGCTGATGAGTCTCAATGTCAAACCAAGGATTTTTAGGCAATTGAGATCGAGCTGACTGAAAATCCCTTTATATGAGTTCCCCCCGTGTGCCGGAGGAAAGCTGACTATTGGAAAAAAAAGCCCATCTATATATATTTGTGGAGTTGACCCTGTGCGGGCAAATCTCTCTTGACAATTACATGTAAAAAAAAAAAATAGCAGAAGAAGCACAGGCCATACCGCGGATTCTTATCCTTTAGTCGAGCCGCAGAAAGGATGTGAACTGGTTCAAAACGAGCATTTGCATATCAAAGAAGAAAAGTGCTGTAATAGGACATCGGCATGCAAAGAGACGTGACCAAACATGAGCTGCCTATTCACATGCGGCACTGGCCTGACTCGATACACACAGGACAATGGGAATCCCGCCACAAAAAGCACAATGATGTGAGGTCAAACGCTAAAGATTCATTATTTCTACAATTACTGTTAACAAAGTGCGTGATGGCAATTATCTGTAGTCAAAATGTGGCAAATACAACCAGCAGCAAGCAGAATAAATGTTCAAATTACAAGGTGAAAAATGTAAATGGGATCAAGGGGCTGAACATGGGCTGAACAAAAACTGAAACAGGTCCTTCACAGGGGTGTTAAGTGATGTAAAATTGAGACCGTTTCCGTAGCAAATAACAATTAGAAACAGCATATGAGAATTTTTAATGGTCAAATGTTCTGAAATTCATAATGACAGAAAAAGTTAGTTTGAATCCATAAGTAGGTAGAGCCTGAATAACTAGGACTAAACTTGAAATGCATGATGAATTAGTACTAGGGCACTGGTTAAGTTTTGCCCCTGAAGCTCCTTCTGCTCGTCCCGGAGATAACCAGGCTCACCCAGTCCAGAACCACGCCCGCACAAATGCGTCGAAAATACAAGAAAATGATCATTTCATTTTCTCAAATAATATATTTGACGATGACCAGACAAAACGTCAGGGTTTTCTCTGCCCACACAGTAAAAAGTGACAAGCAAAGTCTTACTTCTGCTGCAATTGCTCTGAGAAAGACCTTATATTCTGTAACCCCTCAGCTCCTTCTGTCAGCATCAATCAACACCAGACATTAATAAAAATAGCAAGAACTCCCTTCACAGGTTGGATCGTGCCCTCTCTGTGTACAGTGTTGATGGTTCAGGCACAAAACCAGGTCAGTCATTGTTAAGTCTTTAGACAAAACGAGTGCAATGTAGTGGAAATGTTAACAGTGTGTTAGATAAACAGAGTGGGTCGTGTAATACTGGGAGGACAGGGGTGTCAATGTTTTCTATGGGATTTGAGCCAAGTCATGGTCAAGAACAGAAAAAAAAGTCAAAATATTCGGCAGCAACTTTATTATTGTTAAAAAGGTAATAAGCACAAGGGGATTTTATTTTGTTAGCCATTTGCATAAACCTAGTGCATGGATAAATAGTATTCAAGGTTCAGGTTAAGGAGTATTTTGTTTATGATGCTGCTGGGGCAAACTGTCAGGGGCAGTGGGCAGCCACAGTGCAAACAGATATTAAGCAAAGGATGCATCATTGGTCAGGCCCACAGCTGTAGGATAAACTTATTGTGCATCTTTGGGGTTGATATCTAAAGAGGTATTTTTATTGCAGACACGATTGTTCATAAAACTAAAATTCTGATTTATTTATATCAAGAGAAAGTGCAGAAAGTGCAAGTCCTAAAACACTAGTCTTGTGCTGGAGAACCAACAAGGTCTTAAAAACAGTGGCTATGTGACAACAAGTGTCCTACAAAGCGGGACGATGGAGCCCCCTCCTATTGTCTGTTGAGAAATTGGGGACAATGCGGGACAAGACTTGGACGTATACACAAGCCCAGAAAGGTCTCACCCTGCCAGGCCTAATCCCAAATATAATTTCCTAACTCTCCAATGAGGTCATCCCACACCACTCTACACCCCTGTCGCACTGAGGATCCTCTGAAAGCTGCCAGCAGCAAGAAACCGGACACCTTTTGAGTGCGTCTCCGTCTCGAATCCCCGAGCTTTAACACAACACTATCGCATTGCCTTGCACTTTCAAATGTGGGTGTATTTATAAAACAAAGGAAGAGTGCCGAAGGCGGGAGACACGCAAGAGTAAACTTTGTTTAAATGTTTGAGGCTGCAGGCTCAGGTGTGGGCTAAACGTGGCACTGCACAATAAGATACAAGTTAATAGTGATAACAGCCTGAATGAAGGAACTTGAATTCAAAAGTAAAGGGACGCACAGGTCAGGTTAGGTCTAAATCTATCAAAATAAAACACAGCTATGCAGATGTAGATTAAATGACTAACATTAGTCAAGTGGTCAAAAGTTTGTAAAAATTAGGTAACTAAATTTAGAGCTGCAAGATCTTTAGTTAATAATGTATGTCCTCTGCAAGCAACAGAATATTATCTTTTAGTTTACACTTCTACAAATGTCTTCTAACTGTATTTGATTTATGTTTTAGTTTGGGTCTTAATGATTTTGGACTTCTCCTAAGTCTTAATGCTCCTGGACATGTTTTAAAATTGTGCAGTCTGACATTATTGCAATACAAAGTCTGCCACATCACGCAAATTGAGACACAGCTTTGGGCTAGGTCACGGGGCTGCATGATGCAAAGTGCCCCAGCGCAAAAATGTAGCAAAGGGACAGTTTCTCTTCCAAACTTCATGTGTCCGACCTCCCCCCTCCCGCTCCCGCCGCCCCATCCACAAAAGGGACCTTACCCCGTTGTCCCCACCCACCAGGAATTTCTCAGGCATTGCTGGCTTCTCCATGACAACTGGGCGCCTAACAAAGCATTTCTCTTAAGCATTCTTCCTTTTCACAGGGGGAGGGAGAGAGAGTTGGTCGCGGGCGGGGGGGGGCTAAGTGTGGTGGAGAGAGGGGTTCGAAATGATGGGGAGGTTGCAGAGGTTAGAGCCATGGAACAAGGAAGATAGGAGGGAAAATGGACAGCGGTGACAGGAGAGAGAAAAGAAGAGAGAAGAGAAACAGTATCAAGGTTGAAGGTGACATTAAAAACGCAGTGACGGACATTCCTGCAAGGCGGGGCGGGCGTTGTGCAGGGAAGCAAGGGGTAATGAAAGAAGCGCACAACAAGCTCCTCTGACTTTGAAACAAGAAATTCATCAAGCATAAAAACAACACAGAGGGAAGAGGGAAAAAAGCGTCAGAGGGAAAACGAACACGCTCCAGTGAGATAATTACATTGCAAAAAGTGAGCAATCAGACGACTACAGCTGTTGCGTGGAGGCACAAACGCAGCCGGGAGAAATGCGATGGGAAGAATTACATAAAAATCAGCTTTGAAACCCTGAGAAAGAGTTTTATTAGACTGTTAATTGAGTTATGCAAACTGTAAAAGTCTATGTACAATGTGTGATGGGGCCGAGGGACTGATCCACATTCAATAGAGGATGCAGTTGCCTAGGTGGCTGGCCCGGGTCAGGGAGGAGGCATCCAAAAAGGCAGCTCAAGCTCTAGCCTTTGTGATTGGCAAGAGTAAAAGTGCAAGTACTGTCCCATTGACTCATCTGATCTCATTGTGACTCCCTTAGTTCTGATGCATTTTGTACATTAAAGGGGGGTATTATGTAAAATCGACTTTTTCAAGCTCTATATCATGTTATTATGTCACTCCCTCATTAAACACATGCCTGGAGTGTTGCCTTGGCTCATTCACATATTTTTGAGTAATCAGTAAAAACTTAGACGGCAGCCATTTTAGGTGTAGCTATGCCTCAGTCCTCCTAGGAACGCCCCCACCTCCTGGAGACGCCTCTGGACCTTTTGTTACCAGCCAAGCCACCAACCACTGCTCCTCAGCTCAGCAGAGCCCCCTCCCCGCACAGTGTTGTTGTTTAGATGCCACAGCAGTGTGCTGAAGGGGTCGTGTCGGAAAGCTTCTTAAAGAGACAGAGGCCTATTTCAAGACGTTCAGTACAGCCATTTTGAGAGAGCAATTTTATTCAAGGCAGTTATTTTAATTTACTGCATATACAGACCAACAGAAGGTTACGTCATCGTTGTAGTATGCTATAGACTGGTGCTATGTGATTGAAAAAAGCATAATACCCCCCCTTTAAGAAAAGGCCCGATCTGGCAACAAGGAAGGGGGTAAAACTACAATCACAATCACAGACAATTGATTTACTTTTACTTTTTTATTATAAGTGGCTCAATCACTGTGACCTATGAGCTGCTACCCCTCAGCTCAAGTTATTTCTCAGCTTTCATTTCCGTCTCCTCTGCCTTTTCCCAATGTATTTGCTTTGCCGTGGAGGAGAGGGCAAACTAATCTTACCTTGGTGCATCGCGGGCCACTTCAAAAGCTCTCAGAAGGGCGTTTTGTGCTGACTGAAAACATACGCTGCCCGCCGATCCGTCTGCGCATCTCCGCGGCCTGCAGTGCGATGTGATCGGAATCTAACTGCCGTCATTACTCACACACGCACGCACTTTTTCATCTCTGCCCCTGACGTGTTTTCTTTTAAATAAGCATTTGCAAAGAGACAAGACAGGGCTGTGGTTTGGCTGTGATTTTTCCTCTCTGATCTCACCTGGGGATGTTGTTTGCATTTTAAAACAGACCAAAAAGGCAAGTGCAAATACGACATGTAGATAAGGAAGATGTTCCACTCCAGCCTTAAAACAAAACACCTGGACATTTGAAAGAGAATCCAACATTTTCACTCCGTATCTAGGGAGCCTCCTCATGGCTGGTTTTAGTGACCGTCATGGCCACCAGATATAGCTGTGTTAGAAGAAAAATTAACCCTTTTAGACTCTCTACCTTCCCCATACGTTGACCTATCCTTAAATACCAACATGTCACTCTCCAGATCTCGAGCGAATTTCATCATGATCTAACAGGTGGGTTACCCTATTGTGCATGTTTTGGTTGATGGAGGAAGCCCATCTAGACACAGGAAGAACATGCAAGAACACGCTGAAAGGCCCACAACAGGACTCTATCGGCTCTACAGAAAGAAATAAAATACCCTTAAAAAAAATTTAAACAGCGGCAGATTTTAGATTTGTGTCTTTGCAAATGAACTTTACAATTTTGTTTTTGTGTAAAATTATACAATGATAGAATTGGCTGCCTGACAACAAAAGCACCCATGCAACACTGACTGCCGTGTGAAGCAGGTAAAACTATGGTGGATAATGATGGATTAGCCATAGTTCCTATATGAAACCTACGGCAGCTTAGCGATGAAAGGCACGGAGAGAGAAGAATCTTTGCCCTTATGTGCAAACACCTATTAATGCAGGCTCACGCTTGTCTAAGAACAGTAGATCGGCTCTGCATATGTCAACACTGGCCTGACAGATCCCAGATACACGGAAGCAGCTAATCTAATCCTGCAGCCGCCAGCCACCACTCACTCCACACACATCTATTTATGAGAATCCGAGAAACTGTAGCACAGTAATTATGATCTCTCTCTCTTCACTACTGTATGTATCTTTCTTTTACTCACTGTATCAAAAACATTTACATAAGACAAAAACCAGAACAAAAAACAAAAAACATTTGTTTTTGTTCTGGAAACAAAAACCATGAAAAGAAAACCAAATGTTTTTGATCCCAGAACAATAATACTAGTTTTTTGTTTTGGGAACAAAAAACAGAAACCAAACCAAAAACCAAATAAAAACATTTGGTTTGGTGTTTGTTCTGGGAAAAAATCCCCCCCAAACATTGCAATATTAGTTGTTGCAATATTGCCCAGCTCTAACTCACGGTATCAATGATAAATCCAAAAGCCCCCCTCCCTTTCCCAATCCGTGCAATATAGTTAGATACGATCAGTAATTTATGCCGGTGCACGCACAAGATGGCATATAATATGCCACCGGAGCTATGCCGTCTACATATTTCAGTACGAAACTAATGCAGGGCTGATTACCAAGGCGCTCTCTGTCCAGTGCTGTGGTATTCGCTGTGATTGTCTATAATTATGTTCAAGCAAACATGCTTGGCTTACTGACTAGTCGCTCTGCAGAGACTTGATGACAAATGAAGGAATCAGAGATCTGTAAAACTTTAGCACTTCCCTAACAATGACATCATACACCACTCCCATCACAGGACTGATCTTGTCAGTTCTCGTCAAGGTCAAAGATAAAATGTCTTTATAGCTTCTTATAGTATGAAGTATAAAGAGCAATTAAATTGAACAAGTTAATGTTAGAAATGCCAGTTCATGGGATTTCATACTCCTATTTTATGTTAATTATAGTATCTTACCGTATGATGGACAATGACTGTTTAATATGCAAATAAGAATATTTACCGCGGCACTGAGCTACACAAATGCAAAGGGTCTGAATAGGCAAAGCATGTTCATTTATACCGCGCATTTCGCACACAAGGCAACTCAATGAATATTTGTCACCAGGGCCGTCGACAGACTTGCTAGGGCTTGTGGCAGGACGGTTTCACATGGGGCCCCCTTACCTACTGTTTGCCATATAATAAAGGACTCATCACACAAAATGGGCTCCGTTATGGGGCGCCCTGGTCCTGGGGCAACTTAAAAACGTAAAACCTTTAATACAAATTAAGTAAATACGTAATACCAATTTGAATTGTCTGACTGAACCCTAACAGCCCATCAACATATTCAATAGTGGAGTAAACTGCATAGAAGTAGAGGTTTCAAGGTTTCCACCTGGACTAGGTGGTTTTGGGGGAAAAAATACTTGGAGCCAGATCAAAGAGTGGGCACTGGCCAGTGCTAAGTCTCATTTCACTCATTGCACAGTGGAGGGGAACGCTCAGAAACGCTGTTAATCACAGTCAGGCAGTATACAATAGCCCTCGTCAAAAATGCTCCATATAAGGGCCTCTTAAACTGCAGCATAAAAACCAAGATAATGGGGAAGACTTGGGAGGTCCCCAGAGGTAGGAGCCTTTGGAAATTGGGGTCAGCAGCATCTAAAGAAGTCCAATGCCCTTCTCTTTAAGTCCAATATACTCCGCTGTATAATTGTAATTGTATCATGAAATTTCTTACACAGTTGAGGACTGGCAGCTCCAGAGACTTTTAATCTTTTTTTTTGGGGGGGGGGGGGGGGACAGAGGAATTATTATTATTTATTATTATTTATACCGCGCATTTCGTACACAAGGCAATGCGCCAACTCAAGGCAATTACTATGGAAAGACCCACATCGCGGTGTGTATTCAAGCAGCTGCTTGTGATCGCTTTCTTTACTTTTTACTCCACAAACGGCGCCTGATTTCCTCTGGATGTTAAACTGCAAATATTAGGATGATTGTTGGGAAGGATACAAAATTATTTTATCGATGAGCCGTGTTGAACCTGCTGCTTCCATCACTGTACACGGGCCGGATGCGAATTAAGCCTCTCCGCTGAATTAATGACAGGTTTGAGCTGTCTTTGTACACCAAGCTTAGCTGTATTTGTAGATCAAAGTTTGTGTCTATTTTGCCATCTGCCCGACGTCTTAAACGTGCTAAACACGATGAACATCTTCTCCCCTTTCTCAAACATATTCACTCACAGCGTTCATTCGCGCAGTAAAGAAAAAAAGATTGGAATTTTAGAAGGACTGATCTAAGTCTTTTTAAAGAATCTTGACGATAAGGAGAGAGAATGGAAGAGAGGGCCGTGCGTGCTCTCTCTTTATACCACGACCTTGGGAGAGGATGGGGAGGGGGGCACATGGGGGGGGGGGGGTCAGAGACAATTTCAGAAACTTTTTGGGACCTAAATATTTAATAGTATAGTAATAGTGATTAAATGCGAGAGAAAAAACAACACTAAATGTAGACAATGGTGTTTACAGATTGCAACAGGTAAATAATAAGCTCATCACATGGTTAGGTATCTCATTTCACATCATTGTAAACTTGTGAAGATGTGGTCGGATTACTTGGACTGAGGAGTAAAATAATGTAATTCTACATTATTTTATGAGTGCAGTCTTTAACTCTGACCCTCCCCCACTCCTTCTCCAACCTTCCTCCATCAGTGTGTCCTGAAGGGCTGCTGACACAGACCCCAGCAGGTGCAGGACGCGTGGGGAGACTCGGACTCTAATTGGTCTACAGAGGAGCCCCAGCTGTTGTCTCTAGCTCTGTCCGTCCCGGGATGAGCTCTCCCCTAATCGACTCCTCACTATTGTTCTTCTCCCAGGCTAAACCGCGACTCAATCGACCATAAGGACTGCCCACGCCAGCCTAATAGGAGCAGCTTTTCGACGTCAGCAAACAGCCATGCACTTAAAACTGTCAGTCATCTCTGCCGTGTAATTTAGGCAAATCAATGTAAGGTTTCTGCAATAGCCACTACTCATTTCCTAGCCTTTGTGCTCCTACTGACCTTGATTTCTGATTGAGATTCCCAATCCCCACTGCTGAGGTGGTGCCAAGGTCAAAGACAGAGCCAGAAATACAGCTGATCACAGAGCATAAAACAGCTCCAACAGAGAGTGACATACGCGCTCAGCAATTCAAGTTCAGTCGCATTTGAAAAGCAATAAAACTGTAATTTGTGCCGGCATGCCTAATTAAAGGTGCTGGGGAAGGGGACAACTTAAGACTTGCAGTGGGCTGGGAAAGACAGAATGTAAAGTGCTGCAGCAAATTGTTGTGCTCATAACAATGAAGTTGTTCAAACACGTTAAATAGCAGCGATTCTTCTGCTACTTTACACAGCAGCACTGTCACAAAATGTATGTGATATTCACTCTTCATACGCTACGTGTTACATGCTGCTGTAGGCTCAGATGTTCTGATGTCGACTGACGGTAACATGGCTGCGGACCTGTTCAGCCCACTCACTCAATCGCACGCCACATTCATACCCAGACAAGATTAGTTAACCTCTTAAAGGGGGGTATTATGCTTTTTTCAATCACATAGCACCAGTCTATAGCATACTACAATGATGATCTAACCTTCTGTTGGTCTGTATATGCAGTAAATTAAAATAACTGCCTTGAATAAAATTGCTCTCTCAAAATGGCTGTACTGAACGTCTTGAAATTAGGCCTCTGGTTCTCTTTAAGAAGCTTTCCGACACGCCCCTTCAGCACACTGCCTGTTGCATACTAAACAACAACACTGTGTGGGGAGGGGGCTCTGCTGAGCTGAGGAGCAATGGTGTGCTGGCTGGATGACAAAAGGGTCCAGAGGCGTCTCCAGGAGTGGGGGCGTTCCTAGGAGGATGAGGCCCCCCATAGAGCTACACCTAAAATGGCTGCGTCTAAGGCCCAATCTCAATTCTCCCCCTAGCCTCCGCTTAGCCCTTTCCTTCGTTGTGCGCGTTCACGAGAGACGAAGGGTGTCCCAATTCTATTTTGCCTGAGGTAGGTAGGGTTGAGGAGAGGGCCCATAAGCCCTTCAGCGAGGTTTTTCAGATGCACACTTCAGACAAGGGGTAGGAGGAAGTTTGAACAAAACACGGGAATAAGCTGCGAAATGAATTCACGAATATCATCATTTAAGCACTCTTACAAACATTTATAAAGTTGCAGAACGCTTCGTTCATGACTTTATTCGCTTTGTGCAACAATTAGAACAGTCCATTGCTATAAACGTGTCAGTTCTACGTTTTCGCTTTGCTGCTGCGAACGCTCCCAAACTTTCGATACGTCGCTATTGACATGACACAGGGGGTTCAGTGCCTCGCTGCTGCGCTCGATTTCTCCCCGCGCCGCTGTGCTCTGAACCCGGGTCCGAGGCGGTCTGTCCCCGGTCTGAGCGCACCTCGGCAGCCTCCGCTCAGGCCCGGGGCTCAGAGCGGAGGCTGCGGGTGCCTGTCCCCGCCCTGTGCGCAGTGCGAGCGGGTCTACCTCTGACTGTCCCCGCTGAGTGCGCTACATGAGCGGATGGGCTGATCTCTCGCAGCTCTGGCTGCAGACACAGCGACCCGCGGTAGAAGCTGCAACACACGGACAGGGGAAGGAGAATGTAGCAGAAATAGATGAAAATCTGTGGGGTTTGGGCTGAGACCGAGTCGTCAAGTTTGTACTGATTACTCAAAAATATGTGAATGAGCCAAGGCAACACTCCCAGGCATGTGTTTTAATGAGGGAATGACATAATAACATGACATAAAGCTTGAAAAAGTCGATTTTACATAATACCCCACCTTTAACCCCTGCCTTAACCAAGTACATTTTCTCCAGTTCAGCTTTACCCAAATCTAAAGGTTACATCCTATAAGCCAGTGTAACGCCTCACTTGAAAGCTAAGACCTACACAACTGATCTAGAAGGATCTTTTTCCTTGCATTGCATTGTTGCCATCACCTTTTGGACATTCTGTCACACTTTTCCCACATTTTTGTCATTTTTTCATCACTTTTTTGTCTGATATTTGTCACTTTTATATCACCTTATCGTAACTTTTTCCTCTCTTTTCTGTTGCTCTTTTGTGGCTTTTTCATCCTCGTTTTCGTTGCTATTTTTGACACTTTTTTCAAGAGGCTCTTAGATTTGGTTTAAGTTGAACTGGAGAAAATGGGCACGGTTTTGTCTTGTCCAAGGGC
The DNA here is from genome assembly GCA_007210695.1 of Neogobius melanostomus. Classification (NCBI taxonomy): domain Eukaryota; kingdom Metazoa; phylum Chordata; class Actinopteri; order Gobiiformes; family Gobiidae; genus Neogobius; species Neogobius melanostomus. The sequence goes on along the minus strand of VHKM01000073.1, from coordinate 577,841 downwards.
ACAACAGCAGTAGGCACACTTAGCTGCAAAAGGTGGGGAAAAACAAATATTATAGTATTGTGATTAGGTTTGCCCAGGAGCATTAACAACTGAGAGAATCACATGCAATTGCAATTCAGGACATGTATCTAGAAGAGTAAAGACATAATAAGTAAGACATAGTGAGACCACATGAGGCCGGATATTTTCTTGTTTGCGAATTTTGCATTGACTAAAGTAACTGCAGTTTATTCGCTCATTGCAACTATTCAAATTGAGATTGAAATCTGATTGGAACCATTCTTAAAACAACATAATATCATCACTAATCCTACTTGGAACAGAAACAGAATATATGTTTTCAGCATAAAAGTTAGAGAACACAAAACAGTACTCAGAATTCATAAGCAGTGGCACCTGGACCACAGCTTGTGACCCTGTGCCCGGTTCTGAATTTAACACCCGCACCCTCATCAGCAGCCACTACGTTGCAAGCTTTCGTCAGATTACACAACAACCAGTCAACAAGGCCTGCAACAATGCCGACTCATTTGTGACTGTAAAAACATACTGTAATTGAATTAGGCCCTTCATTGTGTATGGCACCGGCGGGGGGAGCGGGGCGACGGCCGGGATCTGCCTGCTCACTGGAGTGGGTGAAGGAAACAGGACACAGACATCCCGAGACAAGGAAAACCCTCATTTCAATCTCCACAATAGACAGGGGCAAAATCAGATTTGTCCAACTCACTTCATTAATTAGGGGAGTGACAACATTACAGACCGACAGTGCTGAACAAATTACCTTTTCGATTACCCAGACAGACACCATCATGAATAACTATTAGTCAGACATTACTTTCAGACGCTAAACATGTTGGAGATATAACTGCTCAATTATCCAAGGAAGCGATGTGGAAAGGTAATGGAAAGCAATAGATATGGAAGTAATAATATAGGAGGAGTGTCATCGATTCGGGCTCAACAACTTTGGAAAAATACCTTTTACAATAAGTGCACCTACTTTGACATCGTGAGAGGAGACTGGAATATTAAATGCTAAACTAGTAGAAGAATCATATGCATTTCAGAACATGTTTGTAAAGATAAGCAGGCTATGTACATAATAAGACCCCTAAGGAGAGGAAATTGTGTCTTTAGCAGGAAAATATTATACACTGATTTATCACTGAAAGAATGTCAATTGCAATCATTCTTCCAGCGCTTGTTTCAACCCTATTATTAGCTCATTAGTCAGTGCGCAGTAATAAGCAATGTAATGATAGACTCACCAGACACAGAGATCCCCATTGAAGCCTCCAGGGCCTGTTGTTGTCCAGGGCTTGGCTCAGCTGGATCTCGCCTGTCGTGTGGTTCAGCAGCACTAAATTCAACTCATTTCCAGTGTCAAACTTGTACAGGAGCTGGTCAGAGACATCCGGGTCGTGAGCGGGAATGCGGCCTATCACACCTGTGGGAAAGCTGCTTGACTTCTCAGTGACATAGTTGTTAAAGATGATTTGGAAGTTTTTCAGGACGGGGATGTTGTCGTTTTTGTCCACAAGTTTGACGTGGATAGTGGCGCGGCTGACTAGTGGGGCAGACGTGGCTTGAACTACAATGATGTACTCATTTCGAGCCTCATAATCCAGGTCTATCAGTGCAGTCAGTTCGCCAGAGAAAATGTCCAGTTGAAAAACCTCAGGGATGTTACCCTCCACAATTTGATACATGATCTGTGCGTTGCTCCCCTCATCTGGATCAGTGGCAGACACGTGTGCCACTACTACACCTATTGGGCTGTTCTCCTCCACAAAGATATCAAATTCGTCCTTCTCAAACACTGGTGGATTGTCATTCACGTCTAAGATTGTCACCTGGATGTTTATGTGTGTTTTTAATGCAGGATGCCCTTTATCCACAGCAAAAGCCTGCAGGTTATAAACAGGGACATTTTCTCTGTCCAGTCTGCGCAGAGTGCGGACAATACCGGAAGTGGATTCAATGATAAAGTCACCGTCACCGTCATCCCCTCCCTGAAAAGTGTAAAAGACTCGTCCATTGAGGCCCGAGTCCCGGTCAGTGGCAGATACCTGGACTACACTTGTGTACAGTGGCACATCTTCCATCACGGAACCCACATAGTGATCTCTGAGGAAACGAGGGGAGTTATCATTGACATCGTTGACCAGGATCTCCAGATATGTGTGTCAGACTTCTGTGGGATGCCATTGTCTCGGGCAGTGATGGCCAGTGTGTAAGAAACCTGGTCTTCATAGTCTAGCTCCATCTGAGTGGTGACAGCGCCTGTGTCTTGGTCAATGTCAAACTGTGGAATGCTGTCGTCCATGAAGTAAGTGATACGTGCGTTTTCCCCAGTGTCGTCGTCGGTGGCACTGATCACCACCACAGTAGTGGCCACGGGCCGGTCCTCGTTGATGTTGACAGTGTAGTGTGAGCTCTGAAACACTGGTCTGTGGGTGTTGGCGTCTGTGACGTTCACAAACACTTTGGCCGTGTCAAAACGTGTCCCGTCACTGGCAGTGACAGTGAGCATGTACTGTCGCTCCAGTTTGTAATCTAAAGGCAGGGCCAGAGTGATCAGCCCTCCCCCGCTCTGACTGGTGATAGAGAACCTGTTGCGGGTGTTTCCGCTGGATATCTGATACGTTACTACACTATTGATGTCCTGGTCCACAGCTGACACTGTCACTACACTGGTTCCCACGGCCGCATCCTCGTTCAGCCGCATGTAATAGACCTTCTGAGTGAACTCAGGGTTGTTGTCATTGACGTCCAGGATAGTCATGCTGATGCTGGCGGAGGAGGACATGACAGGATATCCATGATCCCGGGCCTCCACTCCAAAGTTATAAAAGTCCACACTCTCTCTGTCCAGTTCGGCTGCCACCACGATCCACCCACTGCTGTTGTTGATGCTGAACGGGAAATTTGGCGTAGTTTCAGTCAGAAGGTACTCCAGCCTGGAGTTGTCCCCGGAGTCGGCATCTACAGCCTGGATGTGGATAATGGAGTATCCCAGAGGTACATTCTCCAGAACAGTGGCCTGGAAGGGAGTACTGACAAAAATGGGGGCATTATCATTGACATCTAACACTTGTACAGTCACCAGCCCACTGATATTTGACAGCGGTGGGCGGCCTCCGTCTTGAGCCCTGATTCTCAGTGTGTATTCCTTGTTGATCTCATAGTCCAGGTGGCTGACCAGGTCCATTTTGCCGGTCTGAGCATCAATGTAGAACTGGCCTCTGGTGTTGCCGCTCATGATGCTGAAATGCACCATGGCGTTGCTGCCTCGGTCCTCATCGGTGGCGGTGACCTGAAGGATCTCAGTGTTGGGACTCATGTCCTCTGGCACCTGCACCACGTAACGCTTCTCACTGAACTGAGGGGCGTTGTCATTATCGTCCTCCACCACAATATGCACTGTGGCCGTGGAACTGCGTGGGCCGGGGTCACGACCCTGGTCATTGGCCACTACAACGAGCAAATATGAGTCCAACTCCTCTCTGTCCACTAGGCCTTTGGTGCGGATCACTCCTGACCGGGAGTCAATCTCAAACACATCATTAGTGCCATTACTGTTAATAATGTTATAAAGGATGTTACCGTTTACCGGGGCATCACCGTCCGTAGCTCTTACGGTTAAAACTTCATATCCTATCTCTAGATTCTCCCTAATGCTCTCTTTGTAATCCTGCTGCTCAAACACTGGGTCATGATCATTGGTGTCACTGACAGTAATGGTTAAAGTGGCCATAGCAGTGCGGCGCGGTGTGCCGTGGTCCACTGCAGTCACACGAAACACATGAGTGTCTTTTGTCTCTCTGTCCAACACGTTAACAGTGGACACAGCACCAGAGGCCTGGTCCACAGCAAACAGGTTATTGGAGCGACTATCAAACAGAGCCTCTATAAAATACTCCAGGCGCCCAGCCTCCCCCTCATCCACATCCACTGCTTTCAAAACCACCACAGGAGTCCTGGCTGGCTTGTTCTCGGACACAGACACTTGGTACATTGGGGGCTGGAACTGAGGGCTGCTGTTGATGCTTCTCCTCCTCCTCGCTGTGCGGCTTACTATCCCTGAATCAGACCGTGCGGCCCTCTCTAACAGCCTGGACAGATGGGCCTGTTTGAAGGGGCCTTGCCCCACGCGCCAGTGGATGGACAGGGGACTACCTTTCAGATCCTTCTCATTAATGTCACAGAGCAGATCCAGTTCAAATAGAGAGTCTTGGAGCCAGCACAGAGTCTCAGACACAAACAGGTTTCCCTCAGACAAATAAAAGTCCCTGCTGTTGGTCACTCTGCATCTGTGGAGGGGTCCCGGCACAAGACTCCCCACGGGGAACAGCCCAGAGTTTGCTTGGTGGCACTCGGTGTGGTGTTGGCTGTGCCCTGTGAACAAACTGAGCACCTCCATGTCCCATTGAGGTTTAGTGCGTTTGTTTGAACAGTTCCTACCGTGGATGAACACATCCCACTGACTGGTCACAAGGTGTCTGAAGCCGGAGGAGGGCTGCGCACAGTCCGCTACAGTGTACAGCGTAAACGGGTTGGAGCGCAGCCAGGAGCACTTTACAAAGTCTGATATAAACACGATACCATGTGATGAGTCCATGTCCAGAAAGCGCTTGGTAAATGTGGGAGCGAGCACCTGATCCAAAGTGCACCTCGCGTCCAGCGCCACACTGGCCACCACTGTCCTTGGTCCCGCATCCTCGCTGAGGTGAACGATAAAACAGCGAACCACTGGAAGTACTTTACAGTAAAGAAAAAACAACAACAAATCCCATTTAACGAAGTGCATCTCGCTCCGCACTTTGAGTCCACTTTGTAAAGCTCTCTCGGTGATCCTACAGGTTAAACTTTCCGCCAATAAGTTTCCTTTTGTTGTTGAGTATCCATGCTTTGGCACGGACGCACTGATCTCCGCTGTTCAGGACGTGCCTCTATGACTAACCTTCAGCGATAACCTCACACACTTCCACTGAGCACAGCTACAGCAGATAGACCTCCTCTCTACGTCCGCGCAACTCCGCTGAATGATAAAAAATGGCTCCCACTCGCGCTGCCCCCAAGCCTCGCGGCGCCTCATTAGCATAAACCTGTGAGAAGCGCAGAAGGTACAGGCCGAGAGGAGGATGGAGGAGGGAAAACGACTCTGTCAGGGGTCCGGCCGCTGTCAGACCGCGTCTGAGGAGATAAATGCAAACTTCCTGGGAGCTTCATTTATTATCAGCTCACAAAGGCGAAATAGATCCGCTCATTCATTAAACATTCACTGTTTTAGACTTATTATTTCATTATGAGCCATGGGAAATTACCATCTTCACTCCCTCACTAGTTCATTAATCAAAAAGAAAAATATGTTTTAATGAATTAATGAGCACAAAGGCTCAGTCAGTAAACTCAAAAAGGCAATGGCACGAGTATTCAATGTAGTGCGCTCTAAGAAGCCAAAAACAAAAAACAAAAAAAGAAGAAAAAAGCGCCAGTTGTCTAGGTCCTTTTTTCAACAAAGTGGCAGCCTTCAGCGCAAATGTTAGTTCTGTTGCACATCAACATAAAGTCATTAAGTAAGAACAGCAAAACATTCCTTTGACAATCCCAACACTGGATATAAATGCATTATTTGCTGCTGCGCTACTGCCCCCTTGTGGCCAAACGGCCACAACACACCTGACAGCTAACGTGATAAAAGTAAAAGTAGGAACTAAGAGGTTTAACATGAGCGCTTTATCCCCCAGGATAAATGCCCCGTGAACACTTTATTGTAGCTTCTTTTCATGCTTTTTTGACTGCCTAAAATGACAGAGGTGTGTTCCCTATCATTTCACTACATGTTATGAACTAAGTGTTTTAACATTGTGACAAATAAATGATATATTAGACGGTTTCAGAGGTTTCCAAAGGCCTGTAGTCAGATCATATAAATCAGATGCGATATTGGTCATGAGCAATTTTTCGATGTTGTATTGTAAAGGTAATCGCTTAATTTGTTTTATTTGGAATGTTCTTTATTTTCTCATAAATATATACAATCTAATGAAAAAACAAACAACTCTAGCCCTCCATCTGGCAGTTTAACATAATTTATATAATAAACGTATGATTCTTGACAAGTGGTCAAATGGTTAAAGCTTTCAGTTGTAGTCTTTTAATGAATCTCAACATTATGTATTTTGTTGAAAGGTTATGCATGAACACAGCTCATTTGGCACAAGTGCATAATACTCAAATACAGATCCGTAGAGAAGCTTTTTACTGTTTTTATTGTTGCTGGAGGCTCTAATACAATATCAATCATAAGCTTTACAAAATAAAAACAAACGAAAAAACAAAATTCAACAAAAGATTCCCCTCGGTCATGGAAACATAAGCTTCCACTGAGACATAAAGACAAACACTGAACCCCAATAAAGACCTAGGTGACGAGAAGAAGAGCAAAATGAGTCGAACTGAGAGGAGTGAAGTGACTGGTTTTTATTATACAGTGTGGGAGACAGTACAACAGCTGAGCCCATTTGAAATTAGCTGACAAGGCAGGCGTAGGCTAACATGACTACAGAGTAATAATTTCTGCACCGTTTTCCACATGAAAGAAAGATACACTGACAATTAGTTATTATACAAATATATTAGAAGGGGCTATAGGCAAAAAACGGTGCAAGAAATAGTTTGTATGTATGTGACAAAAACTAATCCGCTGCCAACAGAGCAGTTTTTGTCCAGATCCTCCGTGAGGGATTATACTTTCAGAGGCCCACACACTGCAAGTACATCATGAACCGTTGTAATACTATCTCTATACTCGGAGTAAAGAGGGGAGAGACAACACCGGTGAGTGAGTGAGTGAACGAGTGAGTGAGTGAATGGCTTCATGGCAACACATTTTTAAAGAAAACCTGAAACAAAAAACAAATAAAAAGCTAAGCGTTTTCTCCTTTTTTCTCCCACGAATAAATGAAGAGTGCAGCACTGAATGGGACACGGAGGGAGATGACGAACAGAAATATTGGCTGTACGAGAGGAACAGACAGGACAGAACAGAGGGGCTTCTACGGCTGCTGCCTTTGCCTGAGTGCCTCCATCAGGTCGTTCCTCAGAGACGCCTGCATTGGCTTGTCGGCCAGAGGTACCACGCTCCTGTGAGAGAGACAGAGAGAGAGACCGGTGAGGGGGGCAGCAGGTCATAGATCAACAAAAAGGTTCACATCATCGTATCATCTGAAAGAAAGTGTACACATTCGATGTTAGAAAATAACATAGTATTAGTAAAATGCAAGTTGCACACAAGAATAAAGTTGGACAATTACATCAAGAGAATCGTGTCGTGCATCAATCATGTGCATTAAGATATTACAATAAGACGTTGAAACATGCAATATACTTTAACTGCTGATTAGTGACAATGGTTTGGCTACAGCACAAGAACTTTATAGTAACAAAAAAAAAAAGTTGTGCCATAGAATATTGTAGTTTTGATACAGGACAAAGTCTGCAGGAAGAAAAAACCAAAATAGTGTAGTTTGTTTGTTGCAAACTATTAGAAGACAAACCTTTACCATTTCAAAATTGGTTTAAAGAACTAAAAATGAGTTAATTCTTAAGTGTTTGATATTTAGCCCATGCAAGTTCAAATTCTCACACACTTCTGAAGTCCTCAAATGTCAATTTTCAAATGACCAAACAAGACATACTATGAGTAGTATAGGTTAGATTTTTTCACTCTTCATCACCAGCTGTACCTCTGAACCTAGTCAATGAAGATCTGACGCTGAGTGAGGACCTGGGACAGCTCCTTCTGGAGCTGCCTGTACTTTTGGTTATCGGGCAAAGACTCAATAGATCTGAAGAGGCAGATATGAAGATCAGAGGAAAGAAATGAGGGGGACAAAGATAATATGCAGTAGTATGAAAGGCTCATGTGATGGGAAAAGGTCAAAATTTGGATAAGAAGAACTAGTTGAAGCTACAGTGAACTGGCCCAGTCACTGTATTGCTGAAAAATGCTAATCACAAGAACAAGCTACATTTTTCGAAAGCATAAAGTGTACCTCAGGCCATTGACGATGTCTTTGGTCTTCCCAAAGTAGATTTCATTCAGTGTTGAGCGGATTTTGTTCTCCATGTCCTGAAACCAAAACCAGACCGTTTAATCACGAGTGAGTATGAAGTGAACAATAAGCTCTTTGAAGATACTGACTTCAACAAGGCGGCCAATGTTAGCGATGTGAGGCGAGGACTCTCCAACTGTTTCGTCTTTTTCCATCTGTAATAAAAACAACGTTTAAAAAGATCATCACAAGACTTCACGTAGTCAAGCTGAATAAACCAACATCGAACCTGTCGTGTGAGGCTGCCACCCAGATTCATGGTACCAGAGGTGGCCTTGGTTGTCTGAAGCCAGAGCATGACGGTGGAGGTGAGTTTGTAATGAGCTGTACGACCGCTAGACTTCTCCTGAGACACAAAGATGTCGACAAGGGACAAAAATGTAAACGCTCCAAAATGTATTCACAGTTTCGCGTCGGATCAAACAACCATAACTCCAAGAATGTTCCAAGAAAATGAAAGTATTTTAATCGACTATGGCATAAAATCGCAGGAATGCAGGTGATTTTATGAGTTAATGTTTTTCACATTTATCCCAATATGATAATTAAGGGGAAGGAAACGCCACAAATAATAAATTTGAATCATTTTAATATTAGGCGACTACATAATAAAGTAGCAGTAATTAATCAATACTTGCTAGCCAGCTCCAGCTCCAGTCGATTGAAGAATACACAAGGCCATCGGGAAGCTGAACTCCCTGCCCTCCCTACCACCCCTCTTCCCCACCCCCACGTTCCATAATCAAGGATCAGAGAAATATAATTTCAAATCATTCACATGGTTTGACAGATAAAAAAATCTTGAATCTAAACTTGATGTATGATAGAAACACAACAAAAACAGATTTCTAAAAGCATCTGCTGCATATCCTACCTGCACCTCCACCACATGGATGGAGTCCCAGCATCCTTTGATCTTTTTGGATCCGTCTCCAGCCTTTTTGATGAGGATAACTCCAGCAAAACCATGATCCAAATCCCAGAGGTACACAGAGGACACGCCACCCTCAAAGTATCTGGAATAACACACATAATTATCTGATCAGCTCGCCAGGCCGGGAAATGGTAAATGCAGGACTCCGCAGGACTCACAGGTCTCTGTACTGGTCAAAGGCATTGTTGGCCTCTACCTCCAGTTTTCTCAGACGAGCGGACGGCATCGCACCATCCTCAATAGGAGGCTCGTATTTATTACTCCACGGGGATCTATTACAAAACAGACATTTGTTATTTATTTTAAGGCACACACACACATTTCAAGTGAATTTCTCCTTTGTGAGATCAATAAAGTCCGATAGCAGAGACCTTGTTTAAAAATGTTCTTGTGTTCGTAGTTTGTATCCCAAGAAGTCAGACGGGGCAGTGCAATTAATTGTATTTTAATTAGGGCTGCACAATATATCTGTGATGCAATATCCGTATCGCAACATCACTACAGTCTTTATCTGACTGCGATCGACATTATTTGGCAAACTCAGCCAAAAACAAACAATGCATTCAACTTATTAATGTGTGGAAGTTCAGTTTTAGTTAAACATTAGGAAACGTTACAGCCAGTGATCCAGAAAACTCTTTCTGCAGTCACTGATCCCGTCGCTCCGCCTCTGTGCTTGCTCATTTTTTGCCCGACATCTGCCCGTTTCATGTTACTTCTCAAACACGCAGTAGCGCAACGAGAGGTGTGAAAATGCCTCCGTGCTTCCAACTTCTGGAGTAGATCTTGCATTTATTTCGTCAGTTTATATTCTATAGCACTTGTCCAGACTGACTTCATTCACATCATACTAAGATGTAAAGTCAAGGTTCGATTGGTTGCAGACACATTCGGGCAGATTGAAAAATAGATCCATCTGGAGCAGGTCAGAATGAAATCATACACCAGAGGATTAATTGGCATTTAATCCTTAATTTAAATCTAATCCTTAAATCCAAAACTTGCATTTAACAAATTTAGACTAAATGAAATGTAATTATTATGTTATATTGAACATTATATAAATATTGATCAGGTGGTGTGAGAGCTAGAAAAGGTGGGGCAGCAGCGAACACGTCTTGAAAATGTAAGGAAACCCTACGGTAGCTTCAATTTGTGCAAGTGTTCCTTAATCTTGTGTACAAGTCTTTTCATGGTTTAGCACCAAAGTCCATCTCTGACATGTTAGAGCCGTATGAACCATCTCGGGCCCTGAGAACTTCAGGGAGGGGTCTCCTGGTGGTTCCCAGAGTCAATAATAAACACGGTGAGGCTGCGTTTCAGTTTCATGAAGCTAAAATCTGGAACAGTCTTCATGAGGATGTGAGACAGGCCTCAACTCTGACAATGTTCAAATCCAGGCTGAAAACAGCTCTTTTTACCCGTGTATATGAAAACTGTAAGTATTTTATCTGCACTCTTGCCTTTTGCTGTAACTGATTAACTTTATGTTTTATTGATTGATTTTTATCTGTTTTCTTGTAATTTTATGCAACTGTGAAGCACTTTGAATTGCCTTGTGTATGAATTGTGCTCTACAAATAAACTTGCCTTGCCTAATCTCTGACCACCTTAACCGTGCACTTTTTCTCCAGTTCGAATTTACCCAAACATTAAAAACAAAATTCAAAAGTGACAAAAACGAGACGTACATGAGGATGAAAATGCAGCCAAAAAAGACAAGACAGGCGACAAAAAAATTAAAATTTAAAATATTTTAAAAAAAAAAAAGAGATTAAAAAGCGTAAAAAAAGTGACAAAAAGCTGCAACAACGCGCAAAAAAAATCTTAGCCCTGTTTTGTAGGTCTTAGCTTTCAAATGAGGCATTCCACTGGCCTATAGGCTGCGAGCTCCAGGCGAGAAGCTTTTACATTCGGGTAAAGCTGAACTGGAGAAAATGTGCTCAGTTAAGGCGGGGGTTAAGAGGTTAAATTGCAGTTGTAATTCTCTACCTGTAAGAGTCACCATCTCGATTGTAGTCACAAAGAAGGTAGTCTTTTCCCACGTGTTTATCTCTGGCGATCTTCAGGGGCTGGTCGACGGAGGAGAGCAGGTCTTCACACAGGTCGGGCACCTTTAACAAAACAGTTTGATTTGTCACATGTTTGCAACTCCTCATAAAGACATGAAAAACCTGTTTTGTCATGTGAACACACTGCACGACATTTGGAAACGTTAAGAGGAAAAACAGTGTCTAAAACTTATTGAGGAGATGCAACAAGGCTGCATTGTATGACTCTGAGGTACGAGGTAGATCAAATGAATTGTAAAAACGTGCCTACTATGAAATCAAATTAAATAAATCAATACTCAGAATCAAATTGATTTCTCCAAGCATCTAAAGAAGCTACTCAGTCCTGTGACAGTAACAACTCCCGGTTTGGAGATGCCTCGAGTTACATCTTTCAAACTAGTTCTCACATACATTTTCTGAATAGGACCTAAAATTTATAGAAAAAATTCCAGGTAATGAACCATTATTTCAGACACGACATGATTACTAAAAGACATAAAGAACACGGTCACACGACAAACAGCTTTAGTCCAGTGCCTTCAGAGAGCGCAGAGCTGTACCTGACACAACGCTCTTTCAGGGTTAGTACAAAAAGTACAAACTTTCTACTGAGTGCGTGGACAGATAGTAGAGTGGACCGGAGGCTCGGCGATTCAAATCCCGCAACTGCACAATGTCGTTGTATCCCTGGGCAAGACACTTCACTCACCTTGCCTCCAGTGGAAACGCTGGTGTATTAATGACAGCGTGAATGGGTGAGTGGTTGCTTACACTAACGTAGGTAGAAAAGAGTTGTATAAATGCGACTATTTACCATTTACATTATTCTGTACAAACAGCAAACTGGCACATGTCCAGCAACGGACCTTCAATAACATTATTATACTATGATACCTGCAGCTGCTTGACCAGGACATTTACCTTTTCAGTGTAAAAAAAGTCAGTAAATTACATGAAGCGCAAACTCAGTGGGAAACAGGGAAGGCAAAAAGAAAGTGAAGTGGATGAGTGTGTCAGTAGAGTTTCTAATAAAAAAAAAACCTTTGAACCTTTGTGTTAAAATGTGGAAGTAACCGATTATGTGATAATGTTCTCTAATAAATGAACAGAAAACATGAGTCAGCCCCAGGACAGAGGAAGCTGAACAGGTCAGGGTCTTGGTGAATGTGGAAATGCTGCTATGTTCACAACAATGACTACGCACAGGTCTGGAATGTCTACCGTATTTTCTTTCTGACGTCATAATTATGTTTGAGTGGTATTTGTGACGGTCCCAAGCCCAGAGAGACAGAATCGAAGGCATAAAACACTGATGTTAAATCCATATCCAAACTTACTTTGTGAATCAGATTGTTCATTGCAGGGATCTCTGATGGAAATCAAACGCATACAAAAAACTAAATATAGTTTGTGTAGGCTCTCAGTCACCCAGGAAAAGTCCAGTTAGTCAAGATTTTCAAATATCAACAATGAAGTTCAGTTGAAATTTTACCCGATTGTTACTGCTCATATTTATAACAGGATAGTGATGTGCGAAGCCCTGAGGCACTGACGACACTAAGTGATGCCGTCAAGATGCAACTCTTACTGTTTGCTAAATGTCTCTCCCTGCTCTTGATTCTCTTAACAGCTTGTGCCGTCCTGTCTAGTAGAGTCTCACCCCCCAAACTCACCAGGTCGATGAGGTCACTGAGGTTCTTCTCAATCTGCTGAGGCGGCAGGCGCCTCATCAGGTCCAGGGCACAGTCAAGCTGTGATTCAGTCTGAAACACAACATAAAAACCATCAAACATTTCTCAAACAAAAGTCAGACAATATATGAACATTATATACAATGAAGTGAGTGATTTAACCAGACAGGCCATCAAAAGAAAGCTCTATGCTGGGCCTCTTAACTTCCAGCTTTGTCCACTCAATGCTCATGATTCAATTAAACACAGCACATAGGAGTCATGTGAGCACTTTGCTTAGGAGAAAGGCAAAGGCAATTAATTCACTATTCACATAATCATGTTTATTTGAAAGGGACAGAACAAAAAGCATTGTTACAATAATTAACGCCATGTTCACAGGCAGTTAACAGCTAAATGGCAGACCTGGTCCCTAGGACATTTAAACAAACCAAGAAAAGTACAGATAACACAGATTGTTTTGGCAGAATTCATTTTCAAGCTGTTTGATCAAGCTTCAACGTAAACCAATCTGACTTAAGTCAGACATGTATAATGTTTTCTCTGACGTTGAGCTAAGCAGCGAGACCGAAAATCAAGGACTGTAAATATTAGTGTTCCCTCGGGGCGGCTCTTCCTAACTATGCACTGAACTGCAGGATCAGTGAGGAGCTGTGGAGCTAGACCAGTCTCAACACGAAATCTGAGGAAAATACAGAGCAATAGGGTTCCCATAATGTTGTTTGTAACTGGGTCTAAAAAAAGAGAACTTCTGCAGATGAATCCAACTGAATATCTTGTCCCTAAAGGCACAAATGCAAAATGTTTAAGAAATCAATGAGAATATTACGGAGTTTATTCTACATTAATTCATAAAAAGTTAAAACGAGCATAAACTTGGAGATGAGGAAAATGTATTATTATACATCATGTTTTCTCCAAATAGATCAATAAAGTGTTGAGATTGATTTAGTTAAATAAGCAGTGTTGATATGTGCAGAAACACTATTAAAAGCAAATCACTAATGACGAAGATAGGAATCAGAAATAGAGATATGATTTGGTGAACTATCAAAAAGAAGAACCAAAGGGACAAGACGTAACCTCAAAATCACAGACGTTTCTTGGCAACATCTCTGGGTTTTCTGTTTTGTTAAAACATTTTTTGGCTGCCTGGAGGACATCTTGAACAGCTGATGAATCAATGTGCTACGCCAAACACCTGACAGGATTTAGTGGTGCTCCTGTCTCCATGTAAACACCGCCTTGGACGAACAAGTCCCGGGGTCAGCGGAGACCAGCGATGGATGAGGTGCGGATGAGGAGACAGGGCGACTGTGGACACAGACCATCTGGTCCACCAAAGGCAAATGGGAAATGCTTCAGTAGTTTATAAACACTGAGACAAGATGTCTCCACTGTACAGGAAGTCATCTCAGGGACCAGCCAATATACTGTATTACAAATTCACAATGTCACAACCAATACAATGAATATAGGCGGAACTCTAGTTTAGAAAATAACTTCGACACCCCAACAGTACGCATAAGAAACACCAGGAATGACAGCTCGGCGTGCATAGGAATGGGAGCAAGCAAGCGGTCTTTATTTAGATCTGGCACCCGAGGCAGTGCTATTTTAGCTCCGGGTCCGTGAAGATGCAGCGGGACCATAAATGAGTGAGAGCGCGTTATATAAGAACTCTTCTCCAATGCACTCCTCAAACTTGTGTCAAATTCAAACATCCTGTGCAAACTTTGTGCTGAAAGAGTAACTAGCTCGCTAACTGTTAGCGATCGGCTAACTAGCTTTGAGAATCAAGAAACTTCAACCACAAAGCGCATTGGCACGAGTGCAGGTTATACATCTTATGCACCGAGTGCGTGAGGAATACTTCAGGGTAATTTCACATACTTGGGTGCCCTGCTGCAGACTTTCGACCTCTCGGGTTACCACTCTGCCGCTTAGCCTAATTTAGCACTTAGCCTAGCTAGCATTAGCCAACAGCCCCACCAAACCTGACCAGTCTCTGTCGGCTGCGGCCCTTACCATGTCTGCGGCGGACTGAGGCTGTCTCTGCGGTCAGGGAAGCACAAATTCACCGATGACAGTAATCCCACACTCTACTGTGACTGCACGGGTTACTCCGTTTTGGGTTGTATTTGATGGCCCTGCGTGAATGTTTTATTCGCCTCTCCCTCACTGAGCCCAGCCCTGACAGCGGAATCCACTTCCTCAACCAGGCTACAGGAAGCAGGCTGTAGTCGCAAAACAGAACAGGTGTCCCGCCCAGATCTGCACCCCAGACAAATCTGTCACTCCTCGGCGACAGTTGTAAAAAAAAAAAAAACTCAAGAAATAGGCTCAGCCTATTTTGACGTTGGCAAAGCCTAAACGAATGGCAAGTTTTCCTGGAAATAAATGAGAAAAAATGTGTTGATATGTAGTTCAAACCAAAAGTGTACAGAGTGCGAGAGTGAGACGAAATTACGCTCAACGATGCCCCCTACAGTCACATAAATCAGTCGGTCGCAGATTTTGACACAACGCGGGGTTACATGTCCGGGTCAGACTGCGCTTTCTCTGTAGTAGCCAATCGAGACGAGGCAAGGAATGCATTGCCAAGTATGGAAAGGGGGGAGTGGTGCTGAAAGTGAGAGACAGGACAAACTTCCCCGCAGTCCTTCAGAAAGATGCTGAGATTCGTTTGCATAATGGGCTGTCAGTGACTCCCAATTTCCCTCGTAACTCATAATTACACAGCACGTACATTTACAATTGCAGTGTTTTCATGAATTGCGCACTGATCCCATGAAATAGCATTAACTGAGAATGGCATAAATCCAAACCATTTCTGTCTTCTTTTTTCTTTTCTCTCTTTTACACATTAAATACACTATCACTATCTAATTAAATTGCACGGCGTCTGCCATTAGTCATTGTATTTCCTGACCTAAAAATTAGCACTGCAATTGTCCACAAAAACATATATCTTGCGGTTGCCTGTAACTTTAGAAATATGCAATAATCATGGATCCATAACGGCAATAATGCGATTAAACAAAAACAAAACAAACAAACTGGATCAAATGACGAGATTTCTCGAAATGTGTCGCGATACTTCCTTGAAACATGGCAGAAGAGTACGGTAGAAAGTGGGATCGTTGCTTGGCGGACGCCGGTGTTAAAACAGGTTTTGTTTCCTAAAATTATTTTAAAAACAAGTCACATCTTATTCATTAACCATCATGCATCGCACTGTTGTGTGAGTAAGTCTCAAGTGAGGTCTGAAGCTTGAGTTGTCGGTGCTGAACCACTGTGTGCCTCTCAACTGAGGTCAACACTACTGTTGTTTCCATTGTAAACAAATAGCCTACTGTAAACTATCATGCATTTGGTTTATGTTGGCTATGACTGTGACGGCATGAGTATTAAAAACTATTAAAACTATTATCCTTAATTTGTCATTCTAATTATCCTCCTATAGTTCCAAAAGTCGGTTATTATATTTGTGCAACGCAATTCAATTCAATACGATTGATACGTACCTCACTTAATTCATGATTTATTCAGGTGACATATGCCCATGGGAGGGTGACTCATTGATAAACTGTGCTTCAGTGCTACCTACCTGCCTCATAGGCTACCCTTTTGAGACAAACTCTGATGCACTGAGTATTCTGATCACTCAAAACTTTATGCTTAAGTTCAGTTAGAGCAGAACATCTGTTCAATTCAGTTTATTTGATCACAACAAGAGTCACCTAACAGGTATTCTTTTTATCTTCACTACTGCAGTTCTTCTGAGGTTCTACAAACACTACTGTTGCACCAATGTCTGCAAAGTTATTTGTGTTTGATTCTGACATAGCGTGGCCAACAATATTATAGCCATTAATGCCCTGACAAAGGCACTAACATGTGTAAAAGACTATAATTCTTCACAAGACAAACAGACTGTTAATTGTGGCTCTGAAGTAATTTGGAATTACATATTTACTTCAAATTAGAATTACACTGTTTTTATAGCAATTTAGATGATGCAGCAAAATGTAATAATGCCTTTATGCCCAGTGTTTCTAAACTCTGGTTCGAGTACTGCTGGTGGTACTGAGGCTTGTTGAGGTGGTGGTTAAGGTGTGGAAAATTAATTTGCTTCAATAAATAATTCTGGCTTAAGAGGTGTGGTGGATGGAGGAGATTGAACTGTAAGAGGACTTTGTTATACTTTTCATGATATCGAGGATATATTTGAAATCCTCTATAACTTTGTTGGACATTTGTAATATCTGTAATGTAGAACAGTCGGCACGTTCTGGTCCAGAGAAATTGGTCATGCTGCATAGCTTTCTGAATCCAATTAAGAGTTGGAGGGGCCCAAACGGCTGTGTTTGTGTGTGTGTTTTGGTGAGCGGGCCAGTATGCCATTGGGTGTGGTGTGGCCTGCAGCGAGGTGAAGTTCCAGCACATAAACAACACATTCCTTCTCAAGATCCCACTCTGGACCGTGGGCTTCTGACAGACCGACCCGAACCAGGGCAGCTACCGCCCCTGACGAGCACCTACTGATCTCAAAATCTGGCACTGTCATGGGGCCTTGTCCTACACCTTAAACATGACATGTTTGAAAAGACTACAACTGTTTTCACAACGATCTGTAACTGTCCTGTTAAAAGACCTGTGTCTTTCTCATTCACAGTGATTGGCCTCGGTGTAGGATTCATGTTCTCTGTCCTCTTCTTCAAGCGTAAGTTCTCTAAAGTACCATTTATATACTGTACATACACACATAAAAGTGAAGGAGTGTGAATACTTTACAGATGCACTGTAGCTTATCACCACCGTGTGTGGAGTAAATTAAGAACTACATTATGTGAAGCGCTTTGGAAGACTTGTGTCATGTGAAAAGTGCTATACAAATAAGCTTTCATTCCATATCTGCTGGCAACACTAAATTATAACAGTCAGTTCTACTTGTGCACACAAAGGATACAAAAATAAAGAGAAAAGAACAATAATTTCAAATACAGCAAAACATTGGCAGTGCATCCGAGAAGGTTTTACAAGAGTCTGACACGGGATATTTCTAAACTCCAAGCTCAAGGCTCTGAGTGCCTTTTTCTTTGACATGGGAATCAAAACCAACAAAAATGGTCAAAAGCATGATACCTACTAATTATGTGGCAATTGTGGTAATTACGTAGTAATTACTTATGGAAACAAGACACTACTTTGTTTAATGGTAACATGGATGCATGAAGCGTCAAAAGTAAACAGATTGGCATGGCTATACATGAGTGATCAGATCTTTAACTCAGTAGTGAAAAGACTCTTCTAATGCACTTGAATACAGATGGACTCTGCACACAAGTATATCTCAAAGGGTGAAAACAGTCCCCACGGAAGTTTGGATGACTTTGTTTGGATGACATGTATTTATCAGAAATTAAAACTAGGGCCCGACCGATATGGATTTTTGGGGTCCGATACCGATATGAAGGGGGTTGGCATGGCTGATAGCCGATATTATAAGTAATTTAATTTGTTGTTTTTATCTTTCAAATAGCTAAACATGATGTATTATTATAGTAAAGGTTTCAATCATGGAAATATATAGAAACATATCTAATAGAGGTGTACAAACTTGTGACCGATTTTCACCACGATCTTTCTCCCCTGAGGTCTAGGGAGTTGTGAAAAAAGATATCGACCAATATTGTAAATACCCAAATATCGGCCGATATAAGAGCCAGCCGATATATCGGTCGGGCCCTAATGAAAACTAATATTATTTTTAAGATGTCAGACTTCTGTAATCTTAAACTTTATTATAGATCCCCATTAATTATTGCCACAGAAATAACACGTTTTCTTGGGGTATTTGATAAAAACAATATAAAGTGAAGTAACAAGTAACAAAGTAAGACACCTATTTAAGAGCCATTCATCCCGTTATTATTACACAGATGTATACCCAAAAACCTCAGACTGCAGAACTTTAGAGCCCGGTCACTTCAGTTCACACTTGAGGACAGCAGAAATAATAGTCTGGCTCTGTCCCACTGCAGGACGGACATGGCCCACTGTGCTGGGTTCAGGAATGGGGCTTGGCATGGGATACGCCAACTGCCAGCGTGACTTCAGGTCCCTCCACTTGATTCATGGCGCTGCGGTTAAGGTGAGCCTGCAGTGAAGTGCGTGTTGTTAGAGGTGGGTTATTCAGTAACTCATGATGTTTATTTTATGTGTTCCTTTTTAGGACCAGTAAATCACCACTTCCAGTCTTGTTTTGTCATTTTTATGCTCGCCATAACCTTAAATGTCCATGTAGTGCCAGAATTTGGACATTGTAAATATATTTAATTAAGCAAAACTGAGGGTACTTTTTCTCTTCTTTGCGTGTGCTTATTTGAGAAGAAAGAACGTGGCTTTGGGAAGTGGGAGGTAATTTGCAGTGTTAATGAGCTCCGAGAACCAAACTCCTGCTGTTTTAGAACGAGGGCCAGGTTTAGCATCTGCAGCCCTGTTATAAAGTGGGTGGATGAAAATGTTTAAGCGGAGATGGAACAAATAAAGTTGAGTCAGAGGAACAAGAGGTTAATGTTATTTACAAAAAGCGACGCTGCTTTTATGTTCACTCTCGCATTTGAGACGAGCAGCCTTTTTTTTTTTTTTACAGTCTTTTGTTGTAGCACTTGTAAACACGCCGTAACAGGAGGCAGTGCCAGGACCTGGGGACATGTTTTATTCAGGACAGCCTGTTTTAGTTTGAAGTCGCAAAGTGAAAGTCATCGCCTGTCGTTGCATCACACTCCACTTTCATCTCAAGAATTGGATTTTCTACATCCTCTGTTGCTTTATTTATTTTTTCATGTCGTTTGAAGTGAGCGATATTAAATGAGGAATTGCGAGAAGATGTCTTTGAGCAAACCCCGTGAAGATCTTGTAATACTAAGTCCCGTTTTCTGTTTTCAACAACAGCTATTTTAATGTCAGAACGCCACAATAGTAATGCTGCTTAATGCAATAACGGCCCTTGCAAAAAAAATATATATATATATAGTGAGTGAGTGGAGTTACCGGAGGTTTTCAGTGGTAGTCCCAAAACCTGTGTGGATTTGAAATGGCAATGTCCATGCAAAAGCATCAGTGAGAGTAAGTTGAAATCATATAGTGCATTTTAGAATATTTGGTCCAAGTTGAAAAATTATCTGTGAAAGCTTAAGACATATATAATACTAGGGCTGGGACGATAAGCTAATCCTTTATTGATCTCACAATGGAGAAATTCACTAGTTACATTTGGCTCTCAATAAGATCACTCAGGGTGTGCAATAGACAGGAAATGTGCAAATAGTTAAATAGTAAAAAGGCATCTTATGTAGAATGAGTAAAAGCAAAATCTTAAGGGGCAGAAATATAAACAATAAGAAAATAAAATAAAATAAAATAAAAAATAGAACAGAATATAAAAGTGCAAAGATTTACAGTCCTAGTGCAGGTTGTCAATAAGTGACGCTGATACACTTTTGTCATGATCCGATACGTACCACGATACTCAGGAGCCGATCCGATACTTATCACAATACAAGTAATTATGATAATATCTTTAATTTAAAATGTGTAAAAAGAAAACAGTCATGCGCCCAAAGTTTATAAACCAAAATGACATTTATTGAAGTGTTAAGTTTGAAAGTGCATTTAGACAAAATGAAGCAAGGTGCTGTGTAACTGTTACTGGAAAACAAAGAAGTGCAGGATATAAATGCCTCCAAACACAAGTATTGAAATATTGCAGCAAAAAGTATTGCGATCCTATCCAATATTTTCTCCCAGCCCTATCGTATATAGTGTCATTGTGCATTATGTGTCCGTTTTAAGCCTGTAAATAATAAATAAATGCAGACGGTAGTGCGAGCTGAGGAAGACTTGATCGGTGCTGTTGCATTTGCTGTGTATATATGTGGCACGGTGTTCATGTTGAGCCGGGGCGTATCAGACAGACTGGCTCGGGCCTCTGTGTTCATTGGCTGAGTGTCTACAGGTCTGTTAAGGGAGTGATTGATCGTGAACAGTGCGTGAATAAAGTGTGTTCTGGAGGAGAGGAGAGGGATTGTTTGTGTGAGCGTGTATCCAGCCCCCTGGTGAAACAGAATCCGAGGAATGCAGAAGGATACCATTTCTGGACTGGAGCTTGGTCTTATTACTAACAGGTGAGTCCTCCTGCACTTTGCACGTCTCAACATTACACACACCACTCGCTCATATTTTCCTTACCGTCAGTTTTCTCAGCAATGTAAGCACATACATTCCTGCAAACAATACAATCAAACCTTTACCTTGAGTCTAAGGGCCCGGCCTATTCGTCACGGTAACGCATCAAGCCTGTCAGAAAATTAATCCGCGTCTCTCGTCCCTGTCCATTAAAATATTTGTTTGTAAGTGAAGTGTGAAACAGATGGGGGCACTTTTGGACATGGGCCAGTCTGAACACCTGTGAACAAGAGAGGTCTGACGCTGCCAAGGTAGAACGCGGCCCGCCAATGCCCCATAGGCTACACCTGCCTAAGCCTGTCTGAGGCCGACTTCATAATGAGTCATAATTACCGAGCTAATAGTGCTGCAGTCAAATTAAAAGTGAATCAAATAAAACCAGACCTGGTGAGTGTTGCTCAGGGCATGTGCAAGTACTGCTGGTGTCAAAGACATGCATTTTCACACATGATTTAAAAAAATCCTCTAATTTTGTTAGTTTATTTACCGAGTATGGAGTGAATGTAAAATGCTCTCATGTAAAGCGCTTTGTGACCATGTCTGTGAAAGGCGCTATATAAATAAAGATCTTCTTCTTCTTCTTCTTACCTCCTTGATGCCATACATCTGCTCTATAGCTGCACAATTTAGTACAATCAAATAAAAATGTAATGCAGTTAAGTACTCATCTGTTAACGCTCGGGATTTTAAAACAAATTTCAAATCACAAATAACTGATCACACATCTTTTCATGTAGTTGAAAACTTCATGGTAACCCCATTTATTTAGGCTTGAAGCAAATGTAACACTGACAAGTAATGCATTGGGGTTACACTTTCAACCTTTAGTCTGGTTTAGTTTAATTGTAAGAAATAGCTGTTTTAATATATTTTTGGTTTGTTTGTTTGTTTAGCTAAAGAAAATCATTGCTTTCAATACAACTTCCCCATAGAGAAGATTCAACAAAACCTTTTGGCTTGAGTTGGCTACAATAATAATAAAAAAACAACAACAACAACTCTAGTGTTATTTCGTTATGTGTAAAGTTTAAAATTGTCAAAATATTCCCAGATGTTGTGCAAAATTGCTTTCCACGCACCCGACGTGTCCTGTTCTATGTTCGCGTTTGTCCTGCAAAAGTGCGCTTCAGTGGTTCCCTTCCAGCTGCTGCCTCCCTCCCTCTGAAGGCTTTTTTAACTTGAGTCCAACACCGACACAGCAGGAGTCCGGTCCGAGAGCTGCGGCCGCGCCTAGCCCAAACTGCACGAGAGCTTTTACAACAAAAGACAACAGCCTGGAAAGTGTTTTTGGTGGACTTACACGGGAATTTAACGCTGGAGAGAGAGTGGGAAAAGAGGAGAAAGGGGAGGGACGGACGGTGCGAGTTGATGCACTGTGACTGGGGAGAGCGCTCATAGTTTGGTGTCCTCTCATCCTTCCGGACGCACGGGACGGATCGGTTCTTCTCGCCTCTGGATGATGTAACTATGACACACCGGAATCGGGTCTGTGGTAAAACGTTTCCAAGTTTTTATTTAATTACAAGCAAGCGGAAATAGAAGACGGGCACTCGTCCAGGTTTCGCTCAGCGGGACATTACGCAGTAACTCGACTGGCTCTATCTCTGTGAGCGGAGGTAAGTGTCCCAACAAGGATCGCTTCGTTACGCATTTTGACATTGGCCTACACTGGTCACGCTTTAGCAATTGTTCAGAGGCTGGGCTAATGCAGCTGCTATTCATCAAAGTTGGTAATGAAGTTTTTATTGGCGCAAAAATACTTTGCTCTGTGAGGAAGCTGGCACTCGTTGGGCTTTTGAAATGTTTACTTGATTTAAAAGTCCCTGTTGTGTTCTAACCCAAACAAAACATCTTTATTAAGAAAAGAATGTCAAACTGCAGCTTTGAGGTCCCCAGACCACCTTTTGGGAATGGCTTTTCAAGTTGGGTAAGCCTATATAGTATCCAGTAGATTAAAGGAGAACAATTTTAACTTAACCATTTTGAGAAATCTGCTTTAATTGAGTCAAGGCCTAAGTAAGTAAAGTTCAGTGTGCGTAATCATACTTGTTATCCTAGGCTGCTATAGGTCAATAACATTCCCTGTAAATCAAATTTGCTTGGCCATATTATTTGCATTAACTACATAGATCAATAAAATAAGCTAGTTCCAAATAAGAGTTGCATTTGCCTACACTATGGAGCATGCATTTATATCAATAGGTTTTATTATTCACATATAATACTTTGCATGCTCCTGGACATTTGGGAGTGTGTTAAAAAGCGATGTGGGTGAGCGCTGCCATTTTTATAAGCAGCAAGAGAAAACTATTTTGTAGGCTGTAAATGACGTGACTGCTAAAGGTATTTTTAAAGATTATAAAAGGGTTTTAGGTGGTATGCGGAGCCATATGTTTGTGTCAGTCAGATGGGCCTTTGAGGAGGATGTCACTGTCAATATACTGAATTGTAAAATAATATTTTTTATTTATTTATTGCCATTGTCAGTGAAAAGGTTTACAAACTAGAAATGTTTCTTTGGTGGAATTGTGCAAAAAATGTAACACAATTTATATGTATCAATTAATGAGCTCATTCTCCCAATGCAGTCAAAGTGAAAAACAACAAAATAACTAAATAATATGTAAACTCATTGAGCACTTGATGAAAGACATATAAAGTGGTTTATTTTTCTTAGAATAACCGTCTATTTGTGTTATAATGTTATAAGTCTGACATTGAAAAAGTTCCAATATATATTTTCATAATTATTCTTTAAAAAAACAACCCTCATATATAACGGCTGTACTTGTACTTTTCCTTTACCTTTTAATAACATTCAATAATGAGCGATTGAGAGTAATGGTAATGTGTCTGCCACAGTGAAACCTAATTTATTTTTACACTTTTTTTCCTCAACGTTTTCTCTCACTATTTTAATGTGTTATTGTAGAGTTATCAGACTTTTTACCATTGGAATAGGACAACATGATTTTAGTATCACTCTGCTTATTACTAAAACTAGTCTCCCGCTTGTGTATAATTTGGGAATGCACTCTGTCTGGACCCACCTCTCTTGAGTGTGACTGACGTTGCTCTTGCACGGCTGTAGGTGCAGTCATGTGGCAGAGCGTTCAGATTTGCGGTGCACTGTTTGCCCTGCTTGCTCCGTCCTGCGCCGCGCCGCCCCCTGCACACATCAACCGTCTGGCCCTGTTCCCCGACAAGAGCGCCTGGTGCGAGGCCAAGGACATCACACAGATCGTGGGGCACACAGGCTGCCAGCCGCGCTCCATCCAAAACAGGTCAGCCTCAATGCCCCTTCTGTCTCTGTCTGACAATGTGTGAGGTACATGGAGACTGTTGTTCCGTGTCAGGGGCGTCCAAACTTGTTTTCATCGAGTGCCACATGGAAAAAAACATCTGAAGGTCTGGAAGGTCTTTCTCTGTAAATTATGCATTACAATCACAAGATGAAAAAGTCCAGGTTTGCTGGTCTGTTTGTTGTACTGTTCCACTGTACCGTGGCATGGGTGTCTGTTTTATAGTTTAAAACATGTTTTTCAAACAATGTCCTGCCCACGAAATGGGCCATATCATATGGGCCAATTCAGAAGGAAACATGACATGAAGTTTGGCTGACATGCATTTAGAGTGCTGAATTTGGTTGTATGTAGAGGGCTCTGCCGTGATACAAAGTCATAGACTAGAACATCTCATAGTTTATGTTCAGTTTGGTAAACCAGTATTTCCCAATCTGGGGGTCTGTGTCTCCCAGGAGGTCAGAAGCACTAATCTATAATTCTTAATCAAAACAGCATATATTTGTAATGTTTTAATTGATCTTATCTATATTATTAATTTGTCTTTTTACAGTAGGGGCTGAAAGTTTAGCAACTGCTGTAGTAAATAAATGAACCAGTTTTCTTCTTCACACACATAATCATACACCAGTGTGGAAGGTGTGTGGGAGACAATAATAGCACACGGGGTAGGAGTAGTGATGAACTGGATACCTTTGTGTTGGTGGATGAACTCAAACGTTTTAACATTTCATTTATGTAATCAGTCATTAATTAATTTAAAAATGAGTTAATCTTTTATCAAAATAATAAAAAAACGAATGACTATCCATTTCATAATTTTCTAGCGCTTCTGCCCACATTTACAAGTGAATTTTGTGTAATAACCTCATATTTTCCCTCGCAGCTTGTACTTATTCCAGCTATAAAATTAAATCAAGTGTTTCCCTGCATGGACAGAAGGAACTAATCGTATCTCTTTTTCTTTCTTTCTCTCTCTCTCCCTCTCTCTCTGCAGAGCGTGCCTGGGCCAGTGCTTTAGCTACAGCGTCCCCAACACGTTCCCACAGTCCACAGAGTCCCTGGTCCACTGTGATTCCTGCATGCCCGCCCAGACACAGTGGGAAGTGGTGAGAGAGACGGTCTACACGACACCAAAAACCCACTTGTTAACCTCGCACTAAACCACAACATGTTTGACAGATGTTGAGCATGCACCGAGCTCTGGCAAATTGAGTTAGAACGTACAGAGAACAGATCCGTGTGTCTGAAAGTTCAGTGAGGATTGAGCTTAGAAGGAATCCAGTCGATAACAAAGGCTTCATGGTGAGGAGAATGTAGTTTGGAGTGGTGCCAAGTCAGACCACAGGTGGAGTTACCTCATGTTTCACTCCAGATTGAAGTTATTCTTTTTTCTGTAGTGGTTTAACTTAGAAATACCCCCTTTTCTGCTGCAGCTGACCTGGATTGGGATTAATTATTGCAGGGAATTTACTGAGCTGTGGAAGATTTCTGTACCAATAGCATTAAACACCATCAAACACACAATCACTTATTTTAAAACAAATACCAGGAGGTGTGTCCAGACTTTCTTCTATTGGGGAACGGGGTAGCCCAATGGGATGCATTAGTGCAGACTGTGTTAGAGCTATTTTAATTGAGAATTGAACACTTAACATTGTGTAACTCTTAACTGCGTGGTGTTCCCTGTGCCTGCGTATTTCTCTGGGTCTGGGTGCTCCGGTTTCCCGTACCACTGAAACATGGAGTAGATTCTGAAATGAAGAGAGGGCCTTTCTTGATTAAATAAAGTTTAAATAAATATATAAGCATTCTGGTGAACCTGTATGTATATGTGTATGACCATGCTTATTTATGACAATTTCCCCAAATTTGTAAACATTACGACATATATTGTAAGTAACTGAACTTGGTGTGGGATATCCTGCCACCAGGGGCCTAATGGGTACAAAGACAACAGTACAGTGGCCTTGTCTGCAAGATAGTTTTAATAATTGATTTTCACTCTTTGTCTGTCCATTTCGTTTCACTTTCAGGAAAACAGGCAGAGATTGTTTTTGTCTGTGGTGTAATTGCTATTGGAAGAGTTCAAGTAAATTCAGCCAGAAACCTCTCAAAGCCAGAACTTCTTGAAAGATGATATGGCTTCATGCTGGTTTGGCTTTAGTGGCAGGTTTAATAAAGTTGCTGAGCTATCATTTTCGCTGGATGATGCCAAGAGAAAAGGAGTGTTGCAATATCCAAATCCTTTTATTGCTTTTCTTTTTTTCTTTTTTTTAACTGTTTTACAGAAATGGAACTCAACAAATATTAGAAGACGTATTATGGCTGTCTTTTTATACTCCCATTTTTATACTCCCATTTATTATCACAAGTGATAATAAATGGGAGTATCTTATGTACAATTAATAATAAAAACTCTTAAAAGGGGGAGGGGCAAAGAATATAAATACCGAAGTTAGTAATTAGAACAGAATATAAGTATGTCAACGTAGTGCAAAGTTTACAGTCATAGTGATTGATAAAGTGACGCTGATAAAGAGGTTATGGCACGGGGTTTTGGTTAGAAGTTATTACACATGAGGTACTTTTACAGTAAGGTTGTACAGTCTGACAGCAATGGGGATGAAGGACCTGCGGTAGCGCTCCTTCATGCACTGAGGGTTTCTCAGTGCAAGTAGAGGTAGGGTATACCAGAGCACCTAGAGCAAACTTATACAGACTAGGGGAGAACATGCAAACCACACATAGAAAGGCACCGCCATGAAATCCAACCAGGGAAGAAGATTTGAATCAAAATGTATTTATCAGGCTAGCTTCTTGATCAAAATTAACATAAAATGAGACAGTAAACACATCTCCAAAATGTGGCTCCCGAGCATAAATCCTGTCACTATGGACCACATCTTAAAATGCAAGACCTTTTAAACACTCCTGGGTACAAAAAGTAAACCCACACCAAAGTCAGTCATCTTCCCATTGATAGAAAGTCAAATTATACTTTTATTGACTCCCCATACCGGCCTGTGTTTCCCCAGGTGACTCTGGACTGCCCTGACAATGAAGACACCCCACACGTGGATAAGCTGGTGGAAAGAATCTTCCACTGCAGCTGCCAGTCCTGCAGTAAAGAGGTCGGCCAGGAGGGGACGCTGTTACAGCTCTATTCACCGGACAACGGCCTGGACTCTCCGTCCTTGCCCGATTCTCTCATAGGGCTCCACTCACACACGCTCCTTGACGCAGACGCTCATTCGCAGCACGTGCAAATACAGACAGAGCACCATACGCTGCCACACACTTCAGATGGAGGATAGGGTTTTATTCACTACATGTTGCCACTTTTCTCACTTCACCATTGATCAAGCTGTACTGTAGACGCCTTCTCAAAACAACTTGACACTCCTACTTCAGAGCACTCAACCACATTCAAGCTCCCACTACTACGCACTATATTTAAAGTGACGCTGTACAAACAACTGATCATTGTATGCATTTGCTTATTTCTGCATCAAGACACGACTATAAGCTGTAGTCTCATTCATTTGCTTATGAAATAAATTCTATTTGTGTTTTACTTTGCTCTTTATTACATATAGGTTGACTTAATTCTCGCTGTAGGGCAGTTTGTCCTTGGGAAGTGACCCATTCCTATTGCTGCAGGATGGGGCTAAATTGCCCTGAGCATTGAGCGACCACAGCGCAGTGCCTGGGGACCTTTCTCCAGATCTAGAGCCAAGATCTTCAGTAGCTGGAGGATTTTACTTTTTACTATTTTCAAGTCTCAAGGACCAAAGAGCAGCCGAGGGAAATCATTTGAAACACAGAGAGACCATGACAACTTCATGTTGAAAAACAGCTTGAGGTCCTGATAACTGTGTACAAGTAGTTTAGCTTTTAGTAGGTAAATGTGTGCAAAAAAGAAGAAGGTTGGAGACGGCTAATTTAATGCTCAATACATTTCAAGAGGTTGAAAATATATATGGATGCATATTGTGATAATGTAGTTTTTCTTCTATTTTTAAAAGCACAATTTGTACCACAGTTAATATGGTTTGTTTGGAGCAACGGGGAGGACACCCTTGAATCAGGCCACAGGTGTTACCGTCTCCATAAAAAACAAAACAAAACTCTATGCGTTACCATTGATTACTCTTCTCACCACAAATTCACACATAAAAGCCACACCGCAGGGATGTAATCTTCAAAAACAAAGCCCTGCCCCTGATCAGAAAGCGTGGCTGTTTCATTTCCACAGCAATGTGCAGTAGGCATTTCAGATCAGTCTGCAGGGACTTTCTGTTGGAGGCAGGCACTGATAAGACACTCTGCCCCAATGGGAGGACGTGGATTGTCTGGTCTGCTGCGGAAGCTAATATTGATATTCAGCTTTAAAGTGACAATTGTTGATGCGTGCGGAAACCAGCTGTTGGGTAAGAAATTTACCCTCTCCGCTCACCACTAGATGTCGCAAATGTTAAAATTGATCCCACTCCAGACCCGTGAAGATGTAACCACAATTCGTAATCAACGCGTACAACCGGGTTTCTTTCCCACTATCTCCCTGCCTTCAGGCAATATCATCTGTCCAGCCCTCGCCCCTATCTGCTCCCATCTTCTCGTCTTGTTCTGTAATTAAATTTGAGCAGTCGAAAGGTTGAGCGGCTGTCCCTACTCCCAAACAAATCGATCATTCCTCCTTATCTTGCCGGCGCACAGCTGTTCTAGTAAGTACGCGCTGCACACCGACAAGAAAAAACAAACTGTGCGACTTTCAAACACTTTTAATTTTTCGACACTAACTTTTAAGGCCAAAAATAAAAATAAAAAATAGCCGTGGCTCATGATATTCACCCTCGACTTTTGCGGTGCATTATTCATTTGGTTGGAAATCTGACCACGCCAGTGACCATATGGCCGGGCTAATCTATGTCTGATAAAGTCATCGTTGTGTTCCGGTCACACTCGTGTTCCCGGGAGCGCGCAGAGGTCTAGTGCGCGGTCGAGAGGGGAGTGTACGCTGCGCGCTCTCGGAGGCGCACAGTGGCTCCTCGCATCAGCACCAGTGGAGCAGCGCAGGGTCCCGCACACGGATGCTTTCTCTGTAGCGGTTTGGAAAATAATTTGATTTATTTCAACTTTTTATTTAGTCTAAATCTGTTTGCAGCTTAAAGGAGTTTTACCCCAGGACACGCAGCTTAAGGTATGGTAAAATAATATCATCAGTTTTGTTCAAATGATGACTCGGACACGCTTTGTTTTCCTGGGTAGATGTTCATTGTTCAAAATATAAGTTAAATGCGTGCACAAACAGTTGTATCTTGTGCAGGTGTTTCTCAAGGTGAAATGATTCCTAATCCATGCGCAAAAATGAAAATTGGCACACATTCTCCAGACTACAGTGACAAAGCTTTAATCGATGAGATCAATCGTGCCGTGATGGACAGACTTTTAATGCGTGTAGCGTTAAGACACGCTATAGCACCCCCATTACCATGAGCTAATGAATTATTGTCTGCTTGCTTCATGCTCCTTTTTAACGAGCGTGCAATGGAAACAATCAAACAGGAGTTAATTTCAGCGTAACATCTGAGTGCGTGGAGATGCATCAACTGCGCTCAGGCGGGATGAAGCAAAGTGTAATAAAGAGTATAAGGGAGGGAAATGTGATTATGATGGTGGAATGACTTGTGGCTTTCAAGTAAATGTAACACAGGTGAAGTGTTATAAAGGTCAAATGGATATTGTCAGTTAGTCCCATGAAGCATTGACTTTATTTTCATTTCACTTCCACACATTTATCTATGCAATAAGGGGTTAGGGTTTGATACGCTGCAGTTGCATCTTTAGAGACTTTGTAGTCTTCAACTCAAATGTAACAATCCAAGGCGTTTTTATTAGTGATTGTGTGATGGAAATTGCTGAATCTTATATAACTCCGGGGCTATAATAAAGGCTGCATTCACTTGTCGCTGTCTCTCAGGATGTGTGGCGTGGATGTAGACCTGGACGATGGCTCTGGAGAGGAGGAGAAGGAAGAAGAGATCTGGATCGGGGAGGGGGTGAAGATGCTGCCCCCGCCCGTGGCCCACAGCGAGGGGGCATGTGGGGCAGCCGCAGAGGCAGATGTGGGTGTCTGGCCTGGGGCATCCTACTGGTGGTGTTCAACTTGTGCATTATAGTGGTCTGTGCCCTGCTCCTGGCTCTGGTGTTCGCAGTGGTGCTCGTGCCCGCCATGCTCCTGCTGTACGCCGGTTTCCTCTGCCATTCAAGAGTGAGTAGGATATCTGTTTGTTTGTTGTAAAGTCTATAAATTACTTGACCTTTAGTGCTTGATAAGGCCAACCTGCCCAACCCACAATAAGCATATTAATAATAATTGTACCATCCTCTGTATGAATTTAACACCAGACCTGTAGGACGTGATGGTGTTTGTATAAGGTCTGTCATCTGACTTTTTCATTATGGTAAAAGTACATGGTAAATTGCACTTTTGTTCAGTAGTCCAGGATAATGACTTGAGAGACTCAAACCAGTGGAGAAAACTGAAGTGGGGTTCTGTGGGCCTCTGATACTGGGGTACTTATATTTTCATTCTCGAACTTCCAGAAAATCCAGAGAAAATGTCTGAAATCTGAAAGAGTAAGTAACAAGTCAGATACTCCTCATCAGTGAGTCAGTGTTGACATTGGTCAAACATTAAGACTTGAGAGAATTTTATATATATATATATATATATATATAAAAATGCTTTTCATACTGTTGTTTACAAGTTCACAATTCATCATTCATCATTGTGAACATTTCATAAAAAACGAAATGTTCCGAACAGATTATAATAAAATACAAATTCTTTTAAAAAACAACAACAAACCAACCCACAATGAGAGTGCCCAGTGTCTTGTATTTGTAGACTTTTTCAATCTTATCTCGATTGTTCCTGTTCCTGTTGTGGGAGTTCAGGCATTAATGCTCGTGCCTTTCGCAACCAATACCTGCATTATCTCTCATTAGGGGAGCAACAGGGAGCAAGTCTTTGTGAGGAAAAAGGCAATTAAAGCTTTCAAGAGACAGCTACATACCCATAATGCATATACCAATAACAGTTTCTTAGGATTATTTCACAATGGCGGAGTTTATTATTATCAACATCTTTCCTATAAGGCAAGGTAATGTGTTAAGTATATCTGGTAGAGCTGTCATAGATGTTTTATATAAGAATTAA
The DNA here is from genome assembly GCA_007210695.1 of Neogobius melanostomus. NCBI lineage: Eukaryota > Metazoa > Chordata > Actinopteri > Gobiiformes > Gobiidae > Neogobius > Neogobius melanostomus. The sequence continues at coordinate 546,259 of VHKM01000073.1, read as the reverse complement.
TGATTCAGCCTATTCCAAATAACTAGAACATTACCCAAAGTTTATCATCCTTTTCCTGTACAAAATGTCAGTGTACTATGAAAGTGGTGTAACTATTACTTATATAGTAATAATATATTTGCTCATTGATTTCAATTTCATTTTAAACATACAAGCGGTCATTTATCAAGACAGGTGCTAAATAGCAAGTGCAAACTGAAGAATATATTACTATGTGGGGGGGCCTTTTACGCCTAATTTACCATTTGAAATTTACAATAGGTCTATTAGGGCCCCAAATCTGATATGTAAATGAGAGAATTCTGCATGTCAAAAAAATAATGCTCAGATTACGCTGCGACTGATCCACTTTTGCGCAGGAAACTCATTTTGCGTGTCTGTTCAAAACACACACTTGGCTATATTAGTTTGTCTTTGATAATGGTTTTACTTAAAGACAGCCGCAGGTCTGAACTGATGTGATGGCAGTAATGTCTTTTAGAGCTATCTGTGCTGTTCTTTGAAGGTGCTGAGCCCCTGACGTCTATAATCCTCTGCCTGAAGCTTGTCCATTCAAGCCCAGTATTGACGCCACATCTCATTTTATTGATTTACCAGAACCTTTCATTTTGTCATTCCATCTTAAATGTGTAACTCCATAAGCACAGATGATCCTCACTGGAAACACTGCACATTTGATTCATTTTGATCCTTACATGCAGAGGGAGGGTGCAGTGGTGAGGCCTGAGCAAATGTCAGGCTGAACAAACCATTACAGATAATAGTGCCAAAAAAATAAAGTGACAGGATGAGGACAGTGACTGGATGAGAGCAGTGACAGAATGAAAATGTTAACAGGAGGAAATTACGCTCTGATGGGAACCACCACCAGCTGTGCACAGGCTCACACACAACACAAAGGAGAAAATGTATGAGATTTACAATGTGTGGCATTGTGTACATGGGATTGTGCTATGCCTAATGCTGTTGTTGAAGTATGTTTGTAAGACGTTTAGCATCAATGCTTTTTATAAACTGGGGAATAAACAACCTCAGGCCCATTGGCTGTTAGCGGCAGCTTGGGGGGACATGAAAATATGAAATATGACTGCACACAAAAGGATGAACTGAATTCCCCATTACTTCTCAATGCCGCCGCTCCCTATACGTTGATAACACACTCCGAGGGCCCTGGTGTGGCCACAGTGCAGACGTCTTTATGGATATTCTCTTTGGCTGCAAAACCAGTCATCCCTTTGGGGACATGAAATAAAAGAGGTGAAGAAATTGTGCAGTTGGCGAAGTTTCCTGCAAGTTTTACCAATGCCACTAACAGTGAAAGTCCTCTCAGTCACCGCCACAACCTCACCATATTGAGGGAAGTGAGTTTTACTTTTGTTTGGGCCAGTTTGCCCTCTTAAGGTGACACTGAGCTCCAGAGCTTGATTGACAGGCTTTGGAGCCAGTCAATTCACTGAAAATGCTTCCAATTTTTGGGCTGATAAACAAAAACCAGTGTGGTTAAAAATATTTCACCTACCCCAGCATTGTCACATGGGTCATAGCGATAAAAAAGAAAAAAAAGAAAAACTCTTTGGAGCTGGCTTTTAAGCCGTTCTTGGGACATTTGAAGTCCCATTAGAATCAATGCTCCCAAGTGTCTCTTGGGCACTTGCTCCCAAGCTTGAGATGATTCTCAGTCAGCTCCTGCGTTTCCTGGCCCAGCTGTTGAAGCAATAGCGATTTCTGTCCGACCTGGTCTTCCAGGTCTTTAATCTTCTTACGAAGACTTGTGTTTGCCACTTTGAGGTGTCCATAATTTGACTTCAGCGTTTCAATAACCATCTTTGCTCTGTCTTTCTTGTTATCCATTTCCTGCTGAAGGAGGGGAATTTTGGCGTCCAGCTCAGACACGAAGGCTTAAAGTGTCTTGTTCTCTGCAGACCCTGGTTTTGAGCATGTAGAGCTTGCTCGCCCTCAGGGTCTCGCTGTTGATGTCCAGTGCATCCTGGAGACATTGTGAGGCAGGCTTTCCTCGTAGCGAGCCATCTTTAACGAGTTTTTTTCCTGATGCTCGCCCTGCACCTGCTCTTGCAAAGAGAGATTGACCCTCTCAGCTGAGTGAAAGCCCAAGCTCCTGTATGAGCGCGGCGTCTCATGAACGCTTTTTTCAAAGATTTTCATGTTTAAAACTGAAAAACTAGTTTGTCTCTAATAAAGACTGAAAAAAGCTGCAAAATGCAACAATATGCTGCTTGTCTGACAAAGTGTCTGGTGACTGATGGTTATAGGCTTGTACTCTAGAGTGATGTTGTCAAAAAGAATGGAACACTTTAAGGACAGAATGTGACATTACCACATGAATCACATTTGAAACAGCTGAGAGCATTAACAGATCTGTGACTAAACTCCAGGGCCATTACCATGGTAATTCATTGGAACTTGGGCTGGGTTTAATTAATCAATTAATCGATTTTAATAAATGTTCCAATATCGAAATATCAATATAAAAAAACCTGTAAAGCCTCGCTGATGGGCCAGACCAAGCCCCTTATGTAAAATACTGTATACACGTTTATAAACCTGCATTTATTTACATTTTTCAACTTTTAGGCATTTTTCAATAACAAAATAATAAAATAAATGCATAAAATAATAATAATAATAATAATGTTACATGGTGCGGCTTTAAGAAATGTGCGGCTTTAAGAAATGTGTTATGTACAAGAGCTTGTTGACCTTGTACATAAGAAGGCTATATAAAATTCTGCTTAGAGCACCAAAATGGCATGCAGCGGCCCAGTTACTTTTTAACAATGCACAACACTTGCATTTGTACAAAGCAATGTTTTTGCCATTCAGGGAGACTCAACCAACCATCTGCTGAAAAGTTTTTCCACCACCAAGCAAATAGCCTAAGTAGCACACAGCCACATATTTATAAACACGTGGGTCTGGGTGTCAGATGGATCTCTCTCATTTGGGTTTGAGTGTTGTATTTGTATCAAAGGTATTGTTTGCACATTTGCAGTTGGAACATATTGTTGTGTACTTGAGCAGCTGTGACACTGCTGATCTACAATTGATGTTTTTCTCCCTCTGTCTTCTCTCACCTCGTCTCCTTCTCGCGCACTGTCTCACTTGAGTGACAGCTCCGCGGACAAACCACAGCTCTCGCCTCTTTCTTTCAGATGTGTGAAAGGAACCAGGAGAAAACATTTGTCATTCCAATACACACTTATCCCACGTGTTCAGCTTCTATCTGCAAACATCAGAGGTTCAAAGTAACTTCAGCTTGGTTTCTAAAACCTAGATAGGTGCTGAGGCTACAATCTTTGAGCTACATTGCAGGCATCATGCCAAACTATGTTTGTATGCTCTTGTTCCCAAGGGGAACTTTGTCCTTTGCATTTAACCAATCCTTCAACCAGTGTCTCTGTGCAACATGTACTGAGCTGTTTGCTGTTTCAAAGTAATGTCTCAGTAATGTCTCAGTAATGTCTCAGAATTCTAGAATCCTGTCCTGCAGGATGTCACTGTGTCCCTGTGCAAGACTTGTTTCAGACAGTGGTATGAAACCGTGACTGTGTTGGTGGTCAAAGAGGTCAGTGGCATGTGGCTGCAACTTCTCAGTCAGTCTGCAACAGCAGCGCTTGTATCCTACGCCTAATGCAGTATTAGAAGCAGAATTATTTGTCTATGTCACTCCTGTTTAGTATACCTCCATTCTCTTTTGTTTTTCTACAAACAGGAGCAACAAACTTTTGCATTTGCCCAAATCTTTGACCACTTAAAATCCCACAAAACCAGCTTTGATCATTTCAGCGCTCTCACTTAGTACAAAACACTCTTACATCAAACCATTCTCTAAAAGAGGCTAGTCAATAATATAATTTAAAAAACATACCAGGTGTAAATTTATCTCACACAAAGCGAACAACAACAAAAAAGCATTTCCCAGGGTGTCTATTTTTATGTAAAGATGTTCTGGCCCTGCATGCTTTATAGAAAAGGACAGTATAGTGTGAAAGAACCCTGTAAACTAAGAGAGCCCATTGAGTTGATTCATGTGCTGCAGCTTTATTAAGTACTACGGTATATTGGCCTACATGTGATTCCCCTGGAGCTTCACACCTGGTTCCCAGAGTTACTTGTAAGAGGAACAAACAAGGCTGAAACAATTACACCGAAAGGATTGCTTTAATGCTTTTGATATTGAATATTGTGATAATAAATTTATACAAATGCAGTAAATTATTCTAATTTCCCTGAAAAAACGGTACGCTATTTTTCAGGTTGGAGAGAGCTGTTGGGGTCGCCGATGAGCAGTTGTATAAAAAGGGGTTACTGAGTGAAAAAAGTAACAAGGCACTGCCCTTGGTCATTTTTGTTTCAGTACACTACGAACTGAAGTAATGCTTTGAGCTATCATTACATGAACATTTCTTCCACTCGTTGCCTTTAAGTGCATTTTGAAAAGTGCCATGTCCTTGTTGCTTGGTCCTTGTAGGTCCTTGACGCTCGTGCCTCCATCTGCCAGAACCTGGACGACAACAGCTGCTCCGCTCTCATCATCCTGGGCTTCGTAATGATGTCTCCGCTCGTCGTTGTCGCAGCCGCAATCTTCTGTGGCCTCCTCCGACGGTTCCGCCTCCTGCTCTGCATCCAGCCCCTCTCCAGAGCCTGGTACAGAGGCCGGCTGTTGGACTGGGCAACCAGTGTCCACGCCTGGGTGTGACAGACAGACCGCCACATGCCCAAGACAAAACAAGACACGAGGGGGGTAGTTCAAGAGGGGCATAGTGTACAGTTGGGCTGCACAAAAGTGGAAAAATATCTAGAGGCACTTTTTTCTGACAGGTATTATGATTTGAAGTGTTATTTCTTCAAATCAATGTGTCACAGTGCACATCGTAAACACATACAGGGGTAGGGGCATTAGTAATACTTGAAGAAAAGACTGAAATATGAACAGTGTGTACCATACTTAATAAGGCCCTATGAAGAGCACGCTATTACCTAAATAATTGTAACTGTTTTTTTTTAAATGCGTCCTTTCTAATTGCAATTCAATTGGTCATGCAGCCCTAGTGTACAGTAGATGATAAAGTACAGACATTTTACTCTGGTTGAACGTGTTCTTATGAAAGTTGAAATCTTTGCTGTGAGCTATTACTTGTAATTTGATAGGGTATTAGCTAGATAAATGTAGCCTCTTGTATTTTGACTATTGAGTCTATCTTGTACGGTATATTTGTGATATAAAAATACTACTACAAATTACAAGCTATTCATGTCAACTACGTATATGCGGTGAAAAATAATACTTTCTCCAGTATTTCATGCACAATGTATGCAAACGTGCCAAGAAAGAATGCTGTAACAGCCTACGTAGAGTTAATAAAGTGCATCTTAAACGGATAAGTCTATGGCCAAATGTCACAACACAGTCCATGGGATTTTAAAATGGCATTTGCCCGGGGTTATCAAATTAATGCATTTGGAGGAGGACTTGATGTCTTTATTCTGCACATGTTTGGTTCCATGTGTTCAAAGCAAAGCAGAAACATCTCTGTTGGAGCTGCTGGTGTCCCGCTCTCACAAGGACGAGTCAGGTAAGAGGAGAGGGGAGCTCACGTTTCGAAATACTGTTCAACAACAAAAAGCACCTGTAAATAAATGAATACTTGTGATGTATTTTATTTATTGGGTGAAATGTTACTTTAGTGTGGGTTTAAAACATTGGACAAGTCGATTATTGCGTTGTACATGTGGATCATTATAGGATACTGTAATTTAGTTTACCACGGTGTCTCTTTAAAGGCAACGTTAAGATGTTAGTGATAAATACAAATGAAGACTGAAGTATAATTATCAGCGGTATTTGTTTTGCAGATAACTTCCTGAGTAACATCGGATAAACTGGATGTTTAAAGTGAAATATTGTGCGTAAGCTGAATTTTATAGCATCACATTAACCCCAGGAAGTCTGAGAAATGATCTTAACTTCAGCGGAACATTAGATTACAACACGACCATTAACTTGAAGCATAATTTCTAACTCCAGTTACGCCTCTAGTGAAGATTTTTGCATAGTTTAGTCAAAGGAAAAGTGATAAGTGAAAATGCATGTGATTAGGAATGCTGTTGTTATACTGTAATACACTGTGAAGATTTCTCTCTCTCTCTCTCTCTTAAATACAGGGTGTCATGGTTCACTTTATAACTGCTGGGGCAACCTGTGTATCAAGAGGCGAAGTGTGTGGGCGACCACAGTGCAGCACCTGGGCACCCCTCTCCAGATCTTGAAAGGTCATACTCTCCGCCTATGGCTCCTGAATTCCGTGTGGTTATTACAAAGGGGGCATATAAGTGTAACCCCTTGATGTTTGACCCAGGCTGCAATGATGAGCCCACTCAAGAAGGTTTTGCTTTTATATGAAGTTCTGGAATCACAAATGAACAAGACAGGTGATTACAGGTGGTCTGACAGTGTCTTCTGCCCCTAAACACACAATACCAGATACAACAGTGTTATTACACCGTATGAACTGTACTATGGAGCTACGGCAGTTACTCCCCTGACAAGCTAACTGACAAAGATTAACAACGTCTAGATTTGACCAAATGTCAATATAAATCCCCAAAAAGTCAAATCATCACTTAAAACATAGATTTAACAGTGTTATGTTACAGATAAAACAAATTGAACTGATATAAAGTGGAGTAAAATAACCACCTCTGCCAGGTCAAATACACTCCAAATAAAAGGGGGCGTTAAAGCTGGTTATGATTTCAATAAACAGATATATTGGATGAAATTCAATAAACAAAATAACCTTGTTACATAAGCAACAACAGGACATTGAACAAACTGGATGAGTTCACAAGGAAAGGGACAACAAGAGTTAACTAGACACTTGGGTGAGAGATTCTCCAAAACAGCAGGCAGCTGTTATCCGGTGGAAACCAAAAAACAAACAAAAATGAAGGGACACACGCATGCATAATAGTTGGCAGCACATGTGGTTGCATTTTTGACCGGAGCACATGCACTACTATAAGCCTTAATGCTGTAACATAAATTGAGCAAGCTCATATTAGAACCATTCTCCTAACCTTAAACCAAACAATGGAGATCACGAACAGCAGGAGATCTTGTAAACTAGTGGAGCAGGAACCAGCCCCCTTTTGTGCTGTGAAGGTCATTGGTGATTTCTGCATTTACTTGAAGTGACTATGCCCTGAAATCTAAGTGTCTATTCTGTGACATGCACCGCTGAATACCTAATCACGTGCAGTTACTTAGAGAGAGGAAATTGTCTTCTAAAAGCAGCGCACTCAATAACAGGCACAGTTGTGATGTGGCTGACAGCTCGAATATACAGTATTCAACAGGCTTTGAAAAACAAATGATTGCTATATGGCACTAGATTTAAATCACAGGAACATTAATGACATTTAAAACCATTATAATGTCCTTCTTCAAGACATGGTCATTTAGCAGTCTTACTGTATTTCCAGACAGAGGAATTTGCATGTAGCAAATGGTAGTGAGGAAGTATCCACTTAACTGAACTGCTGATTTGTGGCCTATGTTTGGTTATAGGTCTGCTTTGAATGCAGAACAAACAATGTCATTTACTGAAGGTCAAATATATGCATTTGTTTGAAACTGAAATCATACTACAAATATTACAGATGTGTGTACTTCTATAAGCCAAAAAAAAAAATGAAATATTTACACTGTGGAGGTACACACAATGTCAAAGAGGAAACATTATACACTTTAATGATGTGTTTATAACCTTACTACTTGTTTTTACTCAGAAGCTGTTTTTCCAATAATGGCCACCCAGAGAGCATTATTCTCAAATCCACATCCTCAAAGGCCTTTTATACTATGTCGCTCTAAATACTCTGATATAACGTATATTATCTGTATATTATCCGTATATTATCTGTATATATTATCTGCACCACACACGCACACACCCTTTCAACGCTTTTATTACTGTACTGGGAGTGCCTCAAGGTACAGACAAGGGCACAAGATCCCAATGACGATACCATTAAAGGCTCTCTCTGTGTCCCTGTGATACCAGGCTGAATTATTTTATCCATCCATCCATCCATTTTCTTCCACTTTTCCGTTGCCGGGTCGTGGGGGCAGCTGTTGGAGCTGCCCAAATTACATTGCACCAGCCCCTATGGCTCATCCTGCAGGTGGTGGGTCCACAGATGGCCTCATGGTTCTAACCGGGCCTGTTGGTCTCTCATAAGGGGCTTCTGAACCGCTCATGACCCGTCACCTAGGACCTGTTTGCCATGGGAGACCCTACCAGGAGCACGAAGCCCCCGACAACAGAGCTCCCAGGATCATCCGGGCGCTCAAACCCCTCCACCACGTTAAGGTGGCGTTCCAGGAGGGGGAATTATTTTATATATGAATTTTAATCTTGTGAACGATAATTATAAAATAACAGCAAAAGAAAGGTTATTGTCAATGTACGTTATATGACTATGGATCATAATTAGCTTGGCCATCCACATTCAAAGTACTGTACCATGGTGCCCATAGTATGTAATATAATCATATAGTATCTCAGTTTTCTAGAAGTATTTATAATAAGCTTGACTATCAAAAACTCAACTCTATCAATCCAGGCAACATACATTGTTCCCCAACCCACCAGTTGAGAACCACTGACAGTTGCTATAAGTGCAGAACAATAATTAACAATTAAATAAAATATAAAAGCTCTCAATTTCTATAGTACTTTCCCGCCTACAGAAGTCACTATACATTACTGTGGCTTCACTCCCTCCAAAGCTTAGACAGAGCACGTCATTTACACATACTAAATAATATGTGAATAGAGAATATAGGATTGTATAATATTGTATTGCGTAATAGTATGCGGCCCACAATGTGCAATGATTCCTCAGTGGGGTATCTTCAAAAATGAAGATACCCCACTGAGACATCTGTTACTGTCTGTGGGAAGCCAACATGCTCGTAAATCAAACATTATCAGTGGGAAAAATATGAATGCAAATGGGAAAAGCCTTTGCATGTCCCAACGCACCCTTCATTTTCAGAAGCCTCATGTATCTGTACAAGAATGTGCCTGTGGAACAAGCTGATAGCAAGTTGGTCACGACGCTATAGGGTTCCTCCTCTGTGGTGTGCCAGGCCTTTTAGTCAATTCCCTGAAACACATCCTATGGGTTTAGAAAATGTTCAGCCTACATAAAATAACTTTTGACCTCTTGGAAAAGACGCAGCTTAATTTTAAGCCTCCATCATTTTTTAAAAAACTAACTCTGATTTAGATATTAAAATACTTTAAAGAAAATTGAATTCAATCATTAAAAACATGTACAATAGGTTCCCCTCTGGGGCCAGGACTCCCATGGAAATGAGATTCCTAATCTGATTAAATAAAGAATAAATAAAAAAAGCAGTGTCTGCAAATAAACCCAGATTAAACAGAGGCTTTATTCACTTTTAATAAACCAAATAAACAAATAAAATGGCCAGATAGTACATAATAAGCGAAATCGTAATCTCAATTGGCGCAATGAATTATGGGATCGCTCAAAGGTCAGTCGGGATAAATTTGACGCAGAAGCATAATACGAAGTACAGATAAATGTAGTTTAAATGATTTGTTATATGTTTGTATGATACTCAAAACTTACTAAACTGTGTGAGAGGCTCATGTGGAGGATACAGAGATGAGTCGCTCTGGTTTTAGACGATGGACAATTGCTAATTTGAAGTTGTTTGTGTGGAAACGCGGGCTATCGCTAAGCGGCTAAAGGACTTGTTGGTGCCAGACACAAGACGGAGAAACTCTGGAAGATCCTTGAAAATTCCTTCAGTGAAACAGGTTGTCGTGATAGATGGAGTTTGCGGCTGGCTATCTAAGATGTGCTTGTGCCGTGACATCGGTGAAAATAGCATCATGTCCGCGACAAACTTTACTGTGGGTCTGCAGTCCGCGACTGGAACTTGAGGAGATGGCTTGTTGTTGTTGTTTTTTTTATCACATTTTATTTTTGATCTGCTTTATGTATGCCCTTCTATGTTTTAAAGTTTTTATAGTTTATTATTTATGTTTCATGTTGCACAATTGTTGCACAATTCAGTGTCAAGTACGAAGTACAGTTTCCTGAAGGCCGAGTGCATTATCAGAAAAGATCCAACACATTACATATAAAGCATGTGATCATTGAACAGGACGCATATAAGGTGCTATTGCACATGTTTTGCATGGTATGTTTATTGTTTCCTATGCTGCATGACTTTATTCAACTTCTACGCATATGCCATTTAGCCTTTCCTTCACAATCTTCGTAATCGCTCATCTCTTCTTCCTCAGCGCTGTGGGTTCGAGTCTCAACAGTTTGCTGAATGTCTGAACTTACCAGCTGGGAGGCTAAGCTGTAAAAACAGTTAACAAAAAAATAATTACATTTGTCACTAAGGACATAACTGAAATTGAATATAACATTTTTCTTGGAGGCTACAGCCCACACCTTCAATCCTATTTTGAGTTAAGTGCACTTATCAAAGCTATTTGCTTATTCTTCACTGTGATCAGTTAATCTTTCAGTTGTTATTTAGCACTCTTCATCCAGTTGAAGATCAAGTTTTAGCCTCCATCTAGTGATGAAGTACAGATATGAGAGCAAATCTGAAAGTACTTTCACATAAACTTGTAGTTGTAGTAAAGAAGTATTTCTCAACGATTTGGAAAACTATTGATTATGTTAAGTGTGTTATTCCTATGAAGAATTGTGTAGTATTAAACAGATAAAACTATCAATCAAACCGAAGAGACTGGATGTAGTGAAGATGTTTTCTGGCTTGTTTCTGATCAGAGCATTACAGCAGCTTTAGATTCACCTAATGCAACAAAGAGGTCATAGCAGTGCTTAATTTGATCCCCCGAATCCATCACATCAATCCAGAAGTGTTCCTGAAACTACTTTACAAATCACTCACTGTTTCAATAATAATAATAATAATAATGCATCAGTTTTATATAGCGCTTTTCTGGACACTCAAAGACGCTTCACATTGCATTATTCATTCACTCCATACTTGGTGGTGGTAAGCTACTATTGTAGCCACAGCTGCCATGGGGTAGACTGACGGAAGCGAGGCAACCAGTCTGCGCCATCGGCCCTGCCAACCACCACCAACCACTCACTCACTCACTACATTCACTAGGCTTCCTGGTGTTACCAAACGGCCTCCCATCCAACTACTGACCAGGCCCTTCCCTGCTTAGCTTCCAAGGTCTGAAGGTTTAACAAAACACTTTTACTCCAGGCAATAATGCAGTAGATAGTAGAAAGTACAGATGCCTCTACAATGTAGTAATTTAAACGTAACAACATGAATCTAAAATGTCAGTAAAGAAGAACTACCTAATTTTCTTATAAAGACTGCACTTTTACCTTATTCATTATTTATTTCCCACCACTGCCTCCATCCACTTGATAACTTATACAAGTCATATCTGCCAAGTATGTCTTTTGTGTTTCGGCCTACATGGAGTTAACAATGTTTAATATATGGTTGTAAGATGACAAGTGTTCAGAGCAAACATTTTCTGCTGGCAGTGTGCTCACCAACGCAACATGTAAACAAACCTAGATTTCAAATGTTTCTATGCACACAATTATGTAGCCGAAGAGAAAGCGATAATTACAAGAAACTCAGTCAGTGGGCTTCAATGTGTGGGGAGCCTTTTAATTGGAGTAACAACCCTTTTGTAATATACGGTTCATCAATAAGTACTCAGCCAATTAGCTGCGCCGCAAAGTGGAGTTATGGAAATGCTCCAGAGGCCTAGAAGAGGAGATGTAGGAGGTGGTGACAAGATCTGTTGACCCAACCACTCACAGAGGACCTGCACATTATATATTGAACCATGCTAAGCTCACCTATGGTAAAAAAAATATGATGGGTTTGCTGATTGTAAGAATGAGTTTCATGTATTCTCATTGTGTGTGTTGTGGGTTGAGTGGGGATTTCATTCTGTTAAGAGGCACTTTTTAAAATCATCCAAATATACTTCTTCTGCTCACAGTTTTGCTCTTTTAGCTCTCCTTCACTGCCTCCAACACCTGACAGAGCACATCACTGCCTCCCAGCTGTTAACAGTGCCAGCCGTGTGTATGAGCCATTTATAGTTTCTAATCAGGGCCAATCATGTTCCAAGTCTCTGTTTGTTCACTCAATCAGATACAATCACCATTGGAGGATGCTAATATAAAATGTCTTTTGTGCATAAGCGCAACAACTTTTTCATAATAATAGTTTGTGTGTACCTGGGGTTTCAAAGGGATATTTAAATGGGGTCATAAAGCAGGCACTAAAACTTCATTTCTGTGGGTTTTTGTGCCTCGTTGCTCCAGGCCGCTCTTTTGTCTATTTCCGAAGCTCCTCTTTGTGAAAATGAAAAAGCCGATGAGTCATTTACATCAGAATCCATTTTGTGCTGCTGCCCTCGTTACTCTCTCACACTTTACAGCTGTCGAAATAACAGCTCCCTCTCAAAACACAGCTATAATATTCATCCAACATACAGTGCACCACAGGCCCCACTCAGTGACCTGCAGATTGCCTGCAGGATTTGTGTTAATTTTGTTGTCGTAGATTCATGTTTATTTGAAGGAAAGCAAACATTCGATTTAACTTAGTACAGGCCATTGACTGTTGGACATACTATGTCCAGAGGTGGACAGTAACTAAGTACATTTACTCAAGTACTGTACTCAAAGGTGCACTATTTATGTAAAAGAAAAGTTTATATTAATATGTATTTGACCTTTCAGTGACCCAGCAGATGCTTGGGTGGTTACTTACCGTCCCGATGGCCTGTAGGACGCTCCAGGATCAATTGTTTATTAGGTTTTTACCACTGATTGAATCGTATCCATGGTTACGTATGCATTCCATTCCAAAAACCTCCCAGAAATCCTAAAAAACCTGAAATAAAGTTGATCCTGAAGCATCATAGGAGTCACCGGTGTGGAACGTTAGCACTAAGCAAACCATCCCCACAGCCACTGGGTCACTGAAAGGTCAAATATTAAATATAAATATTAACTTTAATATTAACTAAAAAGTTTAATATTAACTAAAAAGTTTAATATTAACTAAAAAGTTGCATAGTGCATGATTAAGTAAAGTGTTTGGGGATCTGTATTTTACTTGAGAAGTATTTTTGAACTACACTATATTTGAAAGACAAAATGTAACACTTTCTACTATTTTTATAAATGCTAAAGTAAAACTCTACTGTTTTGGCCCATTTAACACCCTTATGATGAACGCCCCAGAACAGTAGGGGTCAATGTGCAGACACTAATGTTATTTCTCACAGTACTTATTCATACTTCCTACTTCGAATACTCAAGTATTTTCCACTTCAGTAGCCTACCCTAACTTTAGTAATAATTTGACTACGCTTTTTACTTGTATTGGAGTAATATTTGACCAGTAGTACAGGTAGGTTATCTTTACTCAAGTAACAAAATCAAGCACTTTGACCACCACTGGACAGGACTGTCGACAGTCCAACCAGACATGTTGCCCCGAGCCATTTTCTCTTCATAAGTTGTTTATTTAAATGGAAAAGTGAAACATTCTTGCCCGGGGCCCCAGGAGATCTGTTGATGGCCTATCATCACAGTATTATTAATATATTCTTTATTTATAGTATTTTATGTTCAAATCATCCAACAAAAACATTGTTACAGTCAAAGAATTACAACAGAAATATTTATATTGATATAGCACACCTCTTTTAAAAGATTTTCTAAGTACCCCATGCTAAGGCAGTCCTGTTCAAGTGAAATATTATCATTGTTTGTTATGATGTTTGATGATTGTACATATGTGGCAGCAAACCTCGTCATAGAACAATGATCTTATAGCCGCATGAATGTGCAGGTTAAGAGATGCATCAATCCAGCTTCATCAGTACCAATTTTCATATTGCAGTCTTAAGCAGAGATGTCCAAACTATGGCCCAGGGACTACTGCTGAATGTGTCCTGCAGGTTTTAAAAATTAGACCATCATGTTGTATTGAGGCTCTCAGCAGAGGCAACTAAGGTAAAACTCAGATGGATGAACTCTCAGATGCATGAATTTGAATGATTAAGTGACTCATGAGACAAAATCAAATTGGATTTCCCAATGATGAGCCAAAACAAGTGAGCACCAGTTGGTTCATCTCTTCATGAAGGTTTAGACACCTCTGGTTTTGAGTATTTGTTGATACCGTCAGTGCAGAGACATAAACCTGCATCAAAATGGGTGCATGAACTAAAAGCTGTCAAATGCCATGCCTTTCAATTGAATATGTACTAAAACTGGATGGAGAGTTGCATCACACCACACTTTGGCCCCGATTTTGTGCCTCTAAACCAGGGGTGTCCAAACTACGGCCCGCGGGCCACTTTTAAATGGCCCGCTGCAAGTTTTTTTTTAACTTTAAGCATATTCTGGGCTTGAAATCGCGACAAACGCTACTAAGAGAAAAAGTTAATTTTGAGCCCTGCATATTCAGTTAAAAAGCACAGTTAACATTTTATTGAATTTGCTAACTTTAATACGATAGAGGTGAAATTATATATTTGACCTCTACTGAGTGCGGCCCAGTTGTTTGTATATTTTTCTGTATGTGGCCCTCGGTGAAAAAAGTTTGGACACCCCTGATCTAAACGCAGACTGTAGACTAGACGTCTACGAAGATGGGCGGCACTCTGTGCAATCTTCAGCTTCACACCTGGCACAGTAAGTGGGCAGGACAGGGGCTGGACAGACTCCCATTGCGATGTTATGCAGCAGCCCCTCCCCCATGGATTCCTCCTGTACCAGGCCAAAGTGCACTGAACTAATACTAACTTGACATGAACAGACTGCTGGCCTCTGGTTGGCAGAGGAGAGAGGACAGCCCTCACTAAAACAGGCATGTCCTACAGATTTAATATTTCACAACATCCTACCGCTGTTGAAAAAGATGTGATAAATTGCCGATGATAGCATTTAGCCACTGCCCCCTCACCAAACTGCATTATTTGTCCAAATTGTTCTCATTGCGGCTTACAAAATTTCATATCGCTGTTCTGTTTTTCCTTCAATAATGTGTATTCTAGCGTGCACATCCGTGAGAACCACTGCGATCTTTTTGCAATGGAAATGCTCCATGTGTTAAATTGTCCCGTCTGTCACGTGCTGCAGCCAAACAGTTGGATTGAAGCCAGTGGGTGAGGAATGTGCTTCTCTTTGGTCCTCATGACGGAGAGATAACATCGCTGCAATAACTGCAAAACTTTGTAAAACCAATTCCAATGGAGACTTTGCACCTCCCAAACACTACTCATAAGCCTGGCTCCAAAGAGTTTTCTTTTTTCGATAGAAAACAAAAGTGATATTTAGCCACATTATCTAAAATGCAAATAAGGGCTTAATTTCATATTTTAACCATGCAATGCCATCATTTGTGTTGTAAGCTTTCGACAGTAGTATCTCAATCCATTTAATATATAGAACGATTTTCCTTTGTCTGTGATAACCTTGATTTCTTGCTTTGAACTTACCTGCCTCATCACCCTTTTTCTTCTTTTACTCTAATCTCTCAACACAATAGTCCCACTCCATGTCTCATTAACCCCCCCTCCACAGAGATGATGGGGTGCTGCAGTGTTCCCATCACACATTAACCCCCCCGGCTTTACGGTCGTTACATCTTTTCACTTTACGGCTTAATACTTCGACCTTTTACAAAACACTGCTGTTTTGTCGCGACCTCCCCATTTTGAGAAAATTAAAATCCATTTAGGTTATTATATTCTTGTCTCATTGCAGATCTGTGGACGCCTCCTGTGGCTCTGGACGAAAAGCGGCTGTTCTTTTTTTTTATCAACAATGCTACTGATTTCACCCCACAGGACTGTAGCATGTACATCATAGGGGCAAATTACCTTTGGGGACAAGTCTATTTTACAGTTTCACAACCAAACAATGTCACGGATTTTGCAGGACCCAAAAATACAGCAAAGCAGGTAAGGTTAACACTAGCAGTGGACCAGGGGTAGATAAGTGCATCATCAAGAAATTTAGAAACAACAGACCGGCTGTGAGTGATATTTGTTTGTTTGTTTGTTTGTTTATTGAAAGGATCCCCATTAGCGCAGCCAAACTGTCGCTATTCTTCCTGGGGTCCAACATTTAATTAAAATGACAATATACATATACCGGTAAACATATAAAAACATAGTACCAACATTTTTAAAACACATTCACATCACAACACAGAATTTCCACACTCAGTTTTAATTTCAAAATCTACACAACATTAATTTGATCCTAATCCATTAACTATTATGCCTTTTCATGCAGTTTGCACACACAGTTACAGTGCACCAAAGACCACAGTCCACCACAATCATAAATCTATTTAGCTTTTTCAAACTGACTTTTACTATTTTCATAATTTTAAATTTAGTGCTGGCCATTTAATAAAAATGTTTTATTCTTAGTTTAAATGTATTTGTTTTACCTTCCAAGGTTATTGTTTCTGGTAATTTATTCCAAGCACACATCGCTCTGTAAGACATTGTTCTTTTCATGCTGTTTGATTGCACTTTGGAGTAATACATTTGTTAGCAGTGGCATGTCTGGTGTTATAATTATGTGTATCAGAACTGAATGACAGATTATTCAATAGTATTTGAGGGCGTTTATTAGTTATAATGTTTTTCAGGAGTGATAATAGAGAATAGATTATTCTGTCCTGCACTGATAACCAGTTTAGTTTATCAAGCATGACTCTAGAGCTGGTTTCATACTCGCAGCCTAAAACCATACGAGCTGCTCGATTCTGTAGGATTTGCAGCCTCTTTAAAACTTCTTTCGTAGCGTTAGACCAAACTTTAGGTCAGTAGTCCACATATGAAAGGACCAGAGCTTGTGTAATTTGTTTAATTGCTTTCAATGTCAAAGCGTATTTGTGCCTTTTTATCATTGAAATTGCTCGAGCCATTTTGGTACACATAATTTCTACATGTTTAGCCCACGTTAGTTTACAGTCAACAATAACTCCCAAAAGCTTTGTCTCATATACTTGTTTAATAAAGTCTATAAATAAAGAGTCTATAAATATTTGTAATTGCATTAAGTTTAATATTCTTATTTGATCCCTCTACCATTACCACAGTTTCAACTGTATTTAATACCAACTGGTTGTTATTTATCCAATTTTTAACTTCATTGAGGTCCTCATCCAGGATCATTTTTAATTCTTGGATCGTATGTGCTGATGAGTAAATTTGTAGGCCTTTATACACGAGCAATCGCAATGTCGCTATGACAGGGGGCTATGGAAGGCAATTTAATGTTTTAAATAAATGATAATAAAAAGGGCATTGCTTCCCTTGCGCTGTAACAGATTGGTAATTTTATAAAACAGCATTAGAGGCCAGGATGCATCAGCTGTTACCTATAATTCACCAAAATATGCGGTGAAAATTGCGAAAGTCAACAACAACAGCGATCGCTCGTAAAGCAAGATTGAAATGTAAATAGGTGTGCCATCTGCCATACAAGGTCTGCTCAGGCCTGGGTAAGGAGCGGACATACTACGCACAGGGGAAACCACACTTGACTAGGTGAAAAAAAGTGACTGACATGCCATCTAACCAATCATAGTAAAGTGTGAAGTTTCAGAAGGAGCACATGGTAGTTACCTTTTAAAAGCAATTTAAAAAATCTACATGGCCCACACCAAGGACACACAAGACAAGTCAAAAGCCGTGAATGAAGCCTGACTGAATAGATGGATGAAAATTAGCTACTGTGCTAACTCCGGCATATTTACATTGATGCTTTTGCTGACATGTTGATTAATATGTACTGTCCTAATTCAAATAAATAAATAAAGCAGAAGTATTTTCATTATAAAAATCTGTATTTCGCATTCGTCAAAGTCTCAATAAAATAATTAGGCGATCAGGTGATATTGACCTTGCTCCACATCTGGAGTTACGGGTTACCCCAGTGGCATCGAAGGATGGGTCAAATGCAGAGCACAAATTTCCACAAGAGGACAATAAAGTACATCTTAACACCTTAACTTTAAGATAAGATAAGCTTTATTGATCTCACAATGGAGAAATTAACCAACTTAACCATAAAACTTGCACTGACATAACGTGTTCACTCCTCAGTGAAGTAAAAGCTGGTGAGCGGGTAAAGGGAAGGTGTCTCACATAAATGAACTACTGCACATTTGATTGAATTTCTCATTTCAGAGAACATTTGCCAGTCCCTCCAGGTTTGCTAATGCGACATTACACGAAATGTGAACAATAAAATCCTTCCTGCTTTTTAATAACCAAGCTCTTATCTGCAGACTATTGTGTGTTCCATAAATGATTGTCATCTTGAGTCGAAATCTTACAACAAACAATTATAAAAAAAAAAAAAAAGCAATGATGTATAAACATGGGTACAGCTACCTGAAGTAACCACCTTCTGCTTCACTTGACCTCTGCATCTTTATAAAGCAGCAGTTTAAAACTCTTGATCAATAGTTGTCATTGCCATCTAAGAAAGATTTGAGTCACCTGCAGCTAAAGCCCGCTCTGACACTGGCCACTGATTGAGCCTCTTTTTCCTTGGTTTTAGGAAAGTTCCTGGATCTTATCTCGAGCCCCCACCTGCTTCAGAATCTCTCGTCCATCCATCACAGCAGCAGCAGAGATGCTATCCACCTGCTTCACATCTGAATACTAAAAGCTTAACATCTAACCAGATACAGAAGTACAAGCCATTTGAGTAAAGAGCACAATTAAAACTGTTTATTATTGCACAGTTAAAACCAACACTCTTTCTCAAAAGTCTTTGGCATGGGTTATCCGAGGAACCTCAAATCTTTCATCAAAGATCACTCTGTCTACAGTGCTTCATTCTTCAAAAACATGACAATACCTAAATCGTCTCCTATTGACTTATCTGACATTTGATCCATAAAAGAGGAACTCACCACACACCAGGTAATGGATTGACCCTTTCTCTATGTCAGATCCCCTTTTGAAGATGCTCTGACCCAGTCGTCAATTCTAACTCCCATTGTCCTCTAAAATCCTCACACTTTCCTTCTTCAATAAAAACGTGTTAATGTGCTGCCAGCCAAGCACTCACAGGTGTCAAGAATTAAATAAAGAAGATCTTTATTTATATAGCGCCTTTCACAGACATGGTCACAAAGCACTTTACATGAAACAATTATACATTCACTATACACAGTGGTGGTAAGCTACGTATGTAGCTTCAGTTTCCCCTGGGGGAGACTGACAGAAACACGCACACATCTGCACCAACAGTCCCTCTGACCACCATCATTCATTACACATCCTGGCCTATTGTACATGTTTTTAGTGGTAGGGGAAACCGGAGTACCCGGAGCAGTGTTAATTTTGACAACATATTTTAATTTAGTTTAGTCTTAGTCTTTTGATGAAAATGTAATTCAATTTTAGTCGAGATTTAGTCAAAAAAATATCTTCAATTTTAGTCTAGTTTTAGTCGACTAAATTTAAGACAAATTTAGTCGACTTTGCATTTATAATATTCATTATAATCATATTTAATCAGGTCCTCTGCTTCATGGAGCTGCTCCCACGTGAACAAAGCTCAGAGCTGTTCCTTTGGCAGTGAATTTACATGGTCTGAGGCTCTTTCAGACTGTCACTAGAAGTTTGGATGATTTTAGTCTCTCCTTTTCATTTTTGTTTAGTCTTATTTTAGTCGACTAAAATATCTGGACATTTTAGTCATAGTTTTAGTCTCATGAAAAACTTTTAATTTAGTTTTAGTCCAATTTTAGTCGTCAAAAATATCACTTTGACTAAAATTAAGACTAAATATTATAGTCGACGAAATTAACACTGACCCGGAGGAAACCTAAGCAGACACAGGGAGAACATGCAAACTCCACACAGAAAGGTCCCGTCCAGGTGGGAATCGAACCTAAGACTGTAAAGCGAGAGAGCGTTAACCGCTTCGCTACCGTGCCACCCACAAATAAAAACTGTGGCGTTCACTTCACTTGACATAGGACACAATAGTATCGGTTGTGTTCATAGCTTTTTTAGAAGTCATCATATCAGATAGAGGGGCCAACAAGAAAACAAAATCCCTTACTTCTTTTCTTTGATTTGTTGTGGATTAGGTCAACAATATATTAATGTATAGAGTTTTTCACAATTAAATTTAACAATTGAGACTTTGTGAATGAATATTGGTTTAGTTCTGTTCATATTATATAATTAAGAAATCTTTTGCTGTTAAGTTTTGCCAACAGACAAGACATTAAAGTTAGTGGCAGATGTTGTTTCATGTGGATAGATATTACCGAGGCATCTAATGAAGGTATCAACATTTTTACAGTTAAATTCTAGCACAAAATTCTGACCAAGTATCAATATCATCTAGAAATTTACAACAAGCTCAAGTCTAATTTATAGTGTCACACACAAAAGGTTAAGTAATATCTTCAAACTTTTGTTTCAGTTCTGTAGAAACTTAGTTGTAGGTGTGCCCTTGCTGCAGGAGAAGGAAACGCGAGGTGGTAAATCTCAAGTTTTAATGCCACCAATGACTGTCTTTTGACTCGACTTTGATTTCTTGGTTTTATGATGCATCTCTCATTTCCACCCACTGAATGTTTTATATCTTGCTGTCACTGAGAATCTACATTTTCAGCATTTAAAGTGGATAAATTTAGACTATGAGCAATGACTGGCAGCGTTGCAGTCTGAAATATTTGCAATACACAGTGCTTTGGTGTGAAAGCTATTAAGTAGTAAAGTAGTAGTAGTAGTAGTAGTAGTAGTAGTAGTAGTAGTAGTAGTAGTAGTAGTAGTAGTAGTAGTAGTAGTGTGTCTATAATTATAAACAGAATAATGTAGATGAATGTTGTAAAAATGCTTAAAAACTCATCCTTGAGAAAAGCTGGGGCGTTGAAAATGCTCTAGGAAAGTTAGGACAGAGTTTGGAGTACAGCTAACAATTCAAACTTATTACGCTCCGTGTTTCATTGTTTATGGGGCTGGGTCAGAGTGTCAAACTGATTTGTGCAGGTGGTACGATTGAATACAGCGCCAAAAAAGACAGAGAGAGTTTCAACGCAGCATCATCATCAACAAAACTGTCTTCCTGAGTAACACGTCCATGAGGCACTGCTCTGTCTGCAGTAATGAGTGTCTCTGGAATGGTGTCCATAAAACAGCCTCTTCATCACCACTGTGTCTGTCCCTCCTTGCACATTTGGAGCAGATTCAGCCGCTCACTTTGCCCCATGGCTCGGTGCGGAGAGATGGAAACGTGCACCGACTCTCAGCTCACAAAGACGCTCTTGGGAACAGATTTTTTGGCCTTTTGCTGCAGGACACTTAGCGATACAACCATTTTCTTATCAAAATTCTGAAATCATGACACACAAACATGTGAACACGGGGCTCCATCATATTGAAAACGGAGATTGTTATGCCGTTTGCTTTAAAGTGTTTCCCGTGTCTGTTTCTACCTCTCATGGACAGACAGCTCAAAGGCGGCTGTAGGACACAAAGCCACGACAAACAAGTCAATGGTTTCATCGAAGTAAAAATAACGAAAAGCAACAGTGCATAAAATAACAACAAAGGGAATAGAAGGGAAACAACTATTATGAAGTCAGAGTTTTTGAGGAACGTGAATTTTGCATTAGTCGAATTGTTTCAATTAAAGTACAATAAAGGCAGGTAGATGCTGAGAGTAGCGAAGCCTGCAGGAAGTCATGAATAATTTAAATAGTACACAGAAAAAGTAAAATTTGTTGGTTTTATAAGGCCTGTTTTGGGGCCTGGTATGCAGTGTGAATGGGTGAGTGGTTCCTTGATAGAAAAAGGCTTTGGGTCTTAATGTAGGTGGAAAGGTGCACATTTGAGACCATTTACCTGATGTGTGTTTTCTGGATAATTAATTTTCTCATGTGTTGTTGTCAAGGTATCTTGAGTCCACCCCTCTAGTCTTACCTGAGATCTCCCCCCTCAGACAGAACCAGGACGCGCTCAGGTTGAGCTGTGCTGACATGAGACCATTAGGCCGACGTCCCATTAGTACGAAAATTTACCATTAAGCAGAGGTGCCATTAGTCAGAAATCTCTCTAACCCAGTTGTGTTTTGGATTAGAGAGCCATACAACCACTGGCCTTAACCTTAAGGTCAGTGGACTCTTGCCTAAACCTAATTTTATTTTTCAACGCCTACTCAATGGGACATTTTCAGACTAATGAGACGTCGGACTAATGGGTCGACCCCAGCAAGAGACTGCTGAGGATGGAGAAATAATCTGTCATATCAACATGAAAATGATAGACATGAAGAAACTCGAGGCACTGTCAGAACAGTAGCCCCATCCCACACTGGTGCACAGAACTGTCCAGGCCTAGATTCAGACCGGAGAGACCAATTTAAGACCAACTTTCAACAGTATAAAGGGTGTGCGTAATACAATTAATGTAGTCTACGTAGTTTAATAGACATAATTAAAAAAAAAAGTTATACAAATACATTACACATTATCCTGTAACAGCCCATCAACCCACAAATGAGCAGAGGCAATAAATGCTAATGGCTATCAAGGTGGATTAATGGAGTATTTCCACATAAACCCAACACAGTTAAGAACGCAGTACGTGGCTTCAATCAAATATACTTCACTCTGCACAATTTCGCACAATTTTATACAAGTACTTGAGTAACTTTTTGAAAAAACTGAACTTAGTAGAATAGTTATATCATTCAGTACTTTTTACTTCTATTTGAGTAAAATTATAATGAGGTATCTTTACTCTTACTTGAGTAAATAAGATAGAATTACACTGTAGCTGTCACTGTGTTGACCTAAAATATATTAGTTTCTGTTTCGTGCCACATTTCTTCAGAAATACATATAGTTAATACATTTTCATGGTATTTTCTTTAGAAATATTAGGATTTTCACATTATTACTAGTTTTGTTTCTCATCATTTATCTCACAACTGAAACATATGGAACAATAAAATAAGGTAGCCTATAAGTGTCAACCAATTCTCAACCATTTAAAATATTATCTTTATTCTAGTATCACTTTTCCACTTAAAGCCACAACCGCGTAGAATTTTACCCATCCAGCCCGCCAGCCATCCATCCATCCATCCATTTTCTTCCACTTGTCCGTTGCCGGGTCGTGGGGCAGCCTGTTGGAGTTGCCCAAATCACATTGTACCAGCCCCTATGGCTCCTCCTGCAGGTGGTGGGTCCACAGAAGGACGGCCTCATGTTCTAACCGGGCCTGTTGGTCTCTCATAGGGGCTTCTGAACCGCTCTTTGTCTGACCAATCACCTAGGACCTGTTTGCCATGGGAGACCCTACCAGGGGCACAAAGTCCCCGACAACAGAGCTCCCAGGATCATTCAGGGACTCAAACCCCTCCACCACATTAAGGTGACGGTTCCAGGAGGGAGAATTTTACCCAATAAATAAAATTAAAATACAACCATTTACATTATGATAGATATTCTCATCATTGAATAATACCTCATAAATGTAAACAATCATGTGCCTTTGCTGTGAGCGGCTCACCTCTCCTAAGACATGACTGTAACTTTCCAGGAGTGGGTACGTCTCCAGCTCGTCTCCATGGAGATTTAAATAAGTTAGGTTCTCATCCAAATCCATTACCCACTGAAGATATAATATTTCTGTGTTGTGCTGGTCATTAGGAGAATGTTTTGTACTGATGGCAATAGTATGGTCCAAAATGTTACGCAGTGTGCCTTTAAATCATGATTATTAACTCTCAGCTATCTGCAATGGTATTTGGTTGTTTCCCCTTTGTTACTTTTTTTTTAATATCTTGAACATTTCTGTAAATCCACATTGTCCCAATGAATCAATTCCAAGTCCTTTATTTCTAATATCATGACCCTCAGTGCGAATGTCGGGGCTATTTCCCATTTTAATGCTTCTGCTTGGATATAAAAAGAAGTGTCTGTAAAAGTGAGACAGTGTGGCTTTGATATTCCTGTATAAAAACGCTCCTCAAATGCTCTACAGCTCTGGTCCACATAAACAACACAGATGAAAGCAAAGTGGCACAGACAGCTGAATGCCATAAAAATCACCATGGTTTCGATTGAATATAAGTCGTTTCTGTGTCTGGGGTCGTGTCTGACATTTTATTTCAGTAAGGGACACGCAACGGCTATGGCGCAACATTAAATGTGATAGAGTGAGCTGCATGTAAATGAGTTGGCACAGACAACTGCAGTCCAATACTGACATTACATCAAAACAACAGGCCATTTTCAAAACAGGAGATGAACATAATTATATGAAATATGGTCTTCACCCTCGATTGCATGGCCTTCCTCTTCCTGTCTCTGTCGAGTGCGGACGTGTTTCCTCACTTCTCCTGCCTCTGCGAGTGTCTTGTCTGACTTTTATTTTCCTCTTGGACCACCTGCTTGCTGTCCTCCCGAACGGCTAAACTATGGAATTGATTAACTGGAATCTCAGCACAATTGATACGTGAGGCCACAGAGGAGGTCGTCTTCCCTGACCGGATTTTCACAGCTCGGTTTGCGATGGATGTCGTTTGCCTAGCGGTCCTGTCGGTCGGAGACATCACAGATATTTAATTTGGAATGACAGCAGCTTGCAATCGGACCACGATTAAAATTAATGAGCACTTTGGAGCAGGGAGTGACCGAGTGATGGAATTACACTGGAAATTAACGCACAACGATGAACACGACCTGGCAGCTCGCTGTGGAGACAGACAATAGTTGGACTATATTTTGGGAGGAAAATGGTTGAACTGTGAAGGGAACTACCTGCTCTAGAGAACTGAGCTAAAGCTGAGACCAAGAAAAAAGCTAATTCATTATAAATGTATGAACTATTGCTGGAATAATTCTCTTCCTCCTGAGAGAGGAGGTTTGAAGCAGCTGGACCGCTTATCTCTCCTATGCCATCAACACTTCCCTTCAAGGCCAAGCCACGGAGCTAAACCTGATAAGGACTGAGCTGTCTGGGTCATATTTTGCATAACACTGACTTTCAGACTGTAAATAACCGCACACACATACCCCCTCCCTAACCACGCCCCGTCGTTCTGCGTCTGCCTTAACACGTTTCTTCAGCCCCCTGGTCAATGGCCAGTCATCGTGTATTTCCCATGTCTTGATGTTTCTATATGTGCTTTGCCTTAACTTAACCTGATTGTAATTTCGCATATCTTCTTTTGTAAGGCGCATTGAGTTGCCTTGTGTACGAATGCGCGGTATAAATAAAGTTGCCTTGCCTTGCCATGAACAATAGTTATAGTTAGTTTGAGATAGTAGTTCTCAGTTGGTAATGAAACTCTCAAAAGAAATAGTAAATCAGTTACAGTACCTGATGATACAGATGAATACAATGTGGAGCTAGTGAGTGTTAAAAAAGTGTGCTAAAATTTAAACTATGGTCTAGGCTCTATAAAAATTTAGATTTTTTTGTTGTGTACTGAGCGACTGAAATCCAGGGGCATGCTAGACAAGGCTCAGATTAGTCAGGGCAGAGGTGATGACTTGTTCTGTTGCCACGACATCATTATTCAACATTTCAACCCAAGATCAATTTTACTACAAAAGTGGTAAGCACATGCATTTATGGGATCGCAGCACTGACAACAATATCGACTGTGCTAGTAATTTAAAGGCTGCATCATGGTTATTCTGTGCTCCGGGACAGAAATCGATAGTATGCAGGACGAGCTGCAGAGAGCCTCAGGACGAGCGTTTGGTCTGAGCAAATGTCAGTCTGTCCTGATTTACATTGCACAGGCGGCTGGAGGGGCCCACGGACCTCACCCTGAGCATGTGAATATGATGGGTTTATTATTATTAAAGGCCTTCACACAAAAAAACATTCATATTGATGGGTAAGACTGTGCTGCAAAATAGGCAGCACACCAGCATTTCAATCAGGTTGTGGGTTCAATAGGTTGGATTTGCAGGATATCTTTGCATTCTAAAGAGTCTATGGGTTTCGCTCACAATACTTTTCATGTGTTATAGATGCCATTTGAGGACTTTTTATAATTCAAACTAATTGAAATGGTAACGGCCTCTTAGCGTACATCTTTGTGAAAACCATAAAAGCTGAAATCTTATTTTTAAGCCATAATGTTTGTTGACTCATTGTGGATTTTATTGGGTTTTCTTACTACGTTGACCACACATAATCCTGAGTGGAGCCTTCTTCTTGTAATACTGTGAGTTCTGCCCTGCCTTTTTCCTCAATCGGTTAAATGAACTAACCCTAGCAACTAATCCTTAACCTTTATGGGGTCAACTGTTAGATCCCTATGCAGTTAGTGAACCAGAGCTTCAGAGCTATTTGCCCAATTTGACCGTCCTTACCCAGGGGAAGGGGAAGTGACATCACCAACAGCTGTTCTTCTTTAAGGAGATTGGCGGACTGCAGGCCAAACAAAAGCGCATGCCGCCACCTACTGTATTGCGTATGCAACAACATATGAGCCATCACATTTCCATTTAGCATTATTTTATCTCAACAGCTGTTTCATAAAGCTACAGTATGCAAATTAACCATGTGGCTTAAGTTTCTACTAAATGAAAGCAAATGCACAAACTGCCTTCATTTAGGCCGTTTACTAAGGCGGCTCTTTAAAACACTGACATGTGACTGTGCTGTGGTGACTCTAACATGTATTTTGTCACTTTTATAAAGTTTGGCTTGTGCAGAATCTTTAATTATTATTATTATTAAATGTGCACCTGTCAATCAACAGTGATTGTGCATGAATCACTCGAGGGTGGGTCGTGGGTGGTGGGCGGGGCGGGCATGCGGCGCGGTGGCTTATGGGATGGCACATAGCTCCTAACCGCCGGTAAGGGACCACCAGAGGTCCCTATGCTAAAGTGGCTATGATAGTTAGCATACAGGCTACTTTCCCTAACTCCTTCCTATCCGACAGCCCAATTCGGACGCTTCTTATCATGGCGGATGCTGACGCACATCCGGTTTGGCGTAAGACCTCTTACCAATCTGCTCGTTTTGCTAACTGGCGAGCTCTGCTAATTTGCTCAACCTGCCCTCCATGGCATCTTTTCCATCTAGAAACCCATACAAACGTAGGTTTCAGTGTATTTTTTGGTCCGAATTGCTACAGCAGCCTTTCACGCAACAACTGCTCACCACTTTTTACTGCAAACTCTTCTGTTTAGCGGTACGTAACGTAACTAATCACTCAGTGTCCCGCCAATGAGAACACGGGAAATGACGTCTACCCTCCACAATGGTGCGCTCCAGGGCCGAATGCGACGTCACAATTGTCTGTGATCTGGTTGTAGCTCAATAGTCTTGGGTGGTGTGGTTATGTAGAATGCCATTGTCCCCAAATCGTGTGATCGTTGGAGCAGTGGTTAGCGCCCTCGCCTCACAGCAAGAAGGTTCTGGATTTCATGAAGGGTCAAGCATTTCTGTGTTTCAATTTAGCATGTTCTCCTTGTGTGTGTGTGGGTTTCCTCTGAGAGCTCAGATTTTGAAAATCTCAGTGGTTTATTAAACGTCAATGTAATGTTTTTTTCTTTTTGAAAGACATTTCCAAAAAGATACGCCACAAATGAGCTACAGTGTGAAAAAATAACTCCTTAGTTCATTAGCGGCTCAGGACTAACACCTCAACACAATTTACTCACTTACTTAATTTGAGCTCACAGAAAAGGTGTTGGACTTTAAGTCAGATTTGTTTCACATAGGCTAATTGATACTAATTATTACTAATGCATAAAGGTGCGTGCACACCAAACGCGGTTCACACGGCAGGGCAGTTGATTCCTGTGTATTGTCAATGTAAGTGCGCGCACATGTGCGGGGGATGAGTGTGCATGGCGGTAGGTGCGTTGGAGTGGTGTCAATGAGCAGCAACGCGCGCCAGTTGTTCAGAGCAGCATGAACGCGGCGTAAGGAGGCAAACACACATTCAGGAATAATTTATTGATTATCTGAATTTGGAGCAATATAACTACCTCTTCACTTGTGTCATAAAGACACAAGTGAAACGGAGACACCGTCTGAAAAGAGGAAGTATTCATCATGAGGATCAGCAGCTGTGGTTTGAAATGCCTTTCCCGAGCTCAGGCATTCGGATCAGAGGAATCATGCGCTTCAATAAACTTATGAAAACACGAATGTGGGCGCATTAAACAATGCACTGGATTACAAACATGTTTAAAAGGGGACTTTATCGTCACATGATCACTGGACAGACAGGTACTACACACTCAAATCCACACGTATTGAAATTATATCTGAGAGAGGAGAGGCGAGATTTACCTCAAGTGAGAAATGTAGGCTAGTTAAAGTATTCCACTGTCACCAATGTACAAATGAAGAATCAGGAAACTGTTTTCATTCATATCTTAATCTTAATCTCTTATCTTAATGCTTAGCAGCAACTGCGCAGAGTTTTTTTTTACAGAATCGCGCAGCAATGGCTCCGCCTGAAGTGAACACATACGAGCGTCTGATTACAAGCCTTTCAAGCATCCAAATAGAAGCAACAGCACGGTCCATGCGATTAGGTGTATAGGCACCATTAGTATTACTGAGGCAGTATTAACCCCAAAACAGGTCAAAATATCTGCTAAATTATCATTGCCAATTCTTAGCAGATTTGCATGTATTTTTTTGGCGTCACCGAGCAGGACATCCTAGCGTGAAAGGGGGTGAAGAGTGACACCCAGCAACCCACCGGAGCTGGACTTGAACCCCCAACACCGAGGAACGAACACTGTTGCGTCAGATGTGCAGCAGCCCCAAGCACCAGACCATCGGCTGCACTCAATGCTTCCCTCCACCTCAATAATAATCTCTATATGTGTGAATGTAACCTACACATAAACCTTAAAATGGAAGAGTTTGGTGTTTTTCCCCCCCACATCAACACTGACAAATGTTCTGCACTGCTATCAAACATGAAATGACATCCCTGCTCTCTTATCTCTCTCAAATTCAAAGTCACACCATGTTTTTGCAGGTGATCACAGGTTGCTTTGATAAAACAATTATAAGAGAGCGTTAGACAAATTACAGCCATCAAACCTGAACAGCCGTACCAAAAAAATCTCAAGATGCTT
The DNA here is from genome assembly GCA_007210695.1 of Neogobius melanostomus. Lineage (NCBI taxonomy): Eukaryota > Metazoa > Chordata > Actinopteri > Gobiiformes > Gobiidae > Neogobius > Neogobius melanostomus. The sequence continues at coordinate 517,017 of VHKM01000073.1, read as the reverse complement.
CTAAAACGATTCTCCGGGGAAACACATAAACTGTTTGTCGGAGATTACAAAAGCACTCTTTCATTTCAATGCGCACTCAAGCATAAAAAAACAAAGATGCAATATTAGACCTTCTGCATGGAAATCCCCATACGCAAGAGGCTCAGAAGCAAACACAGATATGTGGTGATGATGACGTCCACGTGTGTCTAAACTGGTACTAAAATCAGAATAAACAGGTAGCGTTTTTGCATTAACCCTATACCACACTGACACACAACTGTTTGTACTATGGGTTATTTTGAACAGCGGGTTTAACTATTACAGTGAATGCCTGTTTTTAAAGGCAGAATGTGGATTACAGGATGTTCCCCACAGAAGCACACGAACATGCTCAATCTGTATATGACCAGGCCTACTCTTTTATCTATTATTTTGTCATGACAATCACTAACGCTGCCACCATGCAACTCACCAACTGAGCACTCAATTTGAAAAATAAAAATAAAATGCCTTATGTGGTCAGTAGCAACTATATCAAAGAGGTGCATGTGTTGTGAGCCAACATCGCTAATTTGTTTCTCTGTGGAAGAACTGAAGCAAAGAACTGAGAGCACATTAATCTGGAGTTAATCAGCAGGACTCCTCAGAACAGCACAGAGCGGTTATAATAAAATGGATTCTTAATAGCACATCTTCCGTCGACATGCCGCACGTGTCTTCTGCAATGACAGAACATTAATCAAGTCGTGTCTCTGGGCAGTGATGTAGCGTGTGTGTGAGGAAACCACTGCTTTCTTATTAACCCCCGGACTGTACTACCAGGGGTGGGAAGAATATGTTTTTTAGATGCACCAAATATCTTTGAAAAGGTTTTGAATTGTTGAAAAGCAGAATCTACGCTTTTTATTTAATTTGATTTGAACAGTGACCAATGAAGCAAACATTTCAAACAGAGAAAAGGATAACAGTGAGTGCTTCAGAGGGACCTATTGCATTAGGCTGAGCAAACAGGTGCTCTTCGAGGATAGGGCGAGGATAGTTTATCTAGTAGAAACATTTCAAATAGTTTATATCCAATCTATTTAAAGTTGACATTTCAATTATAATGATTACTATAGATTTGATTGATTTAAAGGTGCATTATGCGACCTTTGATGCGAAAAACGTTTGACCTTGTAGTGACCCAGCGGCGTATGGTGGTCAGCATGGCGCCTTTACTTTCGATCACAGTGGTCTCTAGAACGCTCCAGGATCAATTGTTTTGTAGGTTTTCTGGTGAGAGGGTCCATCAACAGTGAAAACACAGTCGCTAAGTCACTACATGGTCAAACACGCACAAATATCAACTGTTTTTTCTCACATAAAAGTTGCATAAGGCACCTTTAACTTTTTAACCCCCACCTTAACCAAATGCAATTTCTCCAGTTTAGCTTTATCCAAATCTAAAAGCTTCCCGACTCGAGCTTGCAGACTATAGGCCAGTGTAATGCATCATTTGAAAGCTAATACCTACAAAACTGATGTTAACGGATCTTTTTCCTCGCGTTGTTGCCATGTTGTCCTCACTTTTTTAATATTTCTTTTCATCTAATTTTTGTCTCTATTTTGATGCTTTTTCAAGAAACTTTTGGATTTGTGGTAAAGCCAAACTGGAGATAATGTGCTTGGTTCAGGCAGGGGGTAAGAGGTTAATCACTCAGTTAACAACTTTCAGTCATATGAGGCAAAACAAAGTGTTCAATTCCTGAACAGAATGAGCGTCTGAATCTATATCTGTAATTGTGAGATAGCCTAAGAAGATACCCTAAACGCCAGCGCCACTGTCGGGACGCAGATGGTAGAGCGGTCGTCTCATGATCAGAAGGTCAGGGTTCGAATTCCGGCTCCTGCAGATGCAGACTGTCGTTGTGTCCTTGGGCAAGACACTTCACCCAATGCCTATGTGTGAGTGGTTGGTGGTCGGAGGGACCGTTGGCGCAGATGTGTGCAGCCTCGCTTCTGTCAGTCTACCCCAGGGAAACTTGGCTACAAAATGTAGCTTACCACCATCAGCATGGAGTGAATGAACCCCCTCCCTTTCATATGTGAAGCGCTTTGGGTGTGACTAGTGTCATATGAAAAGCGCTATACAAATAAGATTCCCTTCCCTTCCCTAAACAAGCAAAGTTCGGAAAATGAAAGTTATCATGCACCATTTTGGCCAAGACAATAACGTCCATAGAGTAACATTAGAAAACAAGGTTTAAAAACGGCAAACAAAATGACTCCACCAGTGGTAATGCATTAAACACGGTGGTTCTCAAACCATGGTGGTACTCAGGGTCATCTTAAATTTTAGACTTTAAATGGTATAATTTCATTTATGCTTTAGTAAGGCATTGGGTGTTTTTGTAGTTTAGTTTATTTTAGTCTCTGTTCAGTATGACAGGCTGTCATATTCGCATGTTAAATGCACCCACAACTTTTACCACTTTATTTGCCAAACAATTGTTGTTAAATTAAATCAATAATCGTGAACCAATCGTGTCCTGTTAATGATGACAGTTTGTTTTTCACCATTTTTGCTGTGGAAATCTTGTTAACACAGCAAACTAACTACCGTACATTTAAATAAACACTAAGTCGGGGTCACAATGTGGATCCAAGGAAATCCCGCCTTATGCGTTTTGAGCCTACTAATATTATTTTACAACTAATTGAAGGCGAATGTGTCACCAATTTTACGTTGCAAGCACGACAAGACTACACAGCTGAATTAACCGGTATATTTTGATGATAGCAATAATTGTTTGCTATTTACAAACCCCTCCACCACGTTAAGGTGGCGGCTCCAGGAGGGGGATCTGCTTTTCCAAAATGTCATAAAAGCTGGACTAAAAATGGTTTGAGTCTAGTGAATTAAATGTTTCTTCTCTTGATAGATTGTTGCGTAAGTCTGTTGTGAATTGTGTCTCCATTTTAGGCCTCAGTGAAATGCCACTTGGAAATGTCAGCTGTAAAGATGGGACATTTTGGACTTGGAAAAGAGCAGACAGACGATCGGAACAGGAAGGAAATGGATTGTGAAATTGCAGTGTTTTGTTGCATGAAATTACATCTTCACACAATTAAAAAGGAATTCTTATCCTTTTTCCACACAATTTTGGGAATATAGTTGCAATTTCAGCCAAGATATTTAGTTTCTTTTGAGATTTATTTCATATTTCAAATAAATCACCACTGATAGTTTCACTGAGATTGAAGCTCCAGAGGAAATGTTTTTTAGGGGAAAGCTACATGGATACAGAACTGGTGGAGCTCCAATAATGCACTTTTTTATAATAAGTATTGCTACAAATGAATTAATGAACTGTGTGCACAGCTTAGTCTTGATTTCATAATCATGTTAATTTGAAGTTCAAATATTCTACACATTTACTATCCTCACATAATGTGTAAACCCATACAGACAGATACAGTATATGGTAACCAGGTAATATGGTTTTCTGCTCACAGGTAGTTCTGGCTCAAGGAGATGGTTCCATACTGGCGGTCATACCGCCTTTGCTATGCCCAATCCCGTCAGATCTTGGAAGCTAAGCAGGGAAGGGCCTGGTTAGTACTTGGATGGGAGACCGTTTGGTAACACCAGGAAGCCTAGCGAATGTAGTGAGTGAGTGTTTGGTGGTGGTCGGAGGGGCCGATGGCGCAGACTGGTTGCCTCGCTTCTGTCAGTCTACCCCAGGGCAGCTGTGGCTACAATAGTAGCTTACCACCACCAAGTATGGAGTGAATGAATAATCAGCTGTGAAGCGCTTTGGGTGTCTTGAAAAGCGCTATACAAATCCAAGAGATTATTATTATTATTATTATTATACTGTAGTGATCGAACTCATGTGATCATCAGTTAATTTTCTATTATTAGACAGTCTTTCACCAGCTTCTGGGAAGAGTTTAGCAGTTAATCTGTTTAATTCTTCAGTGAACGTCCATGAGCCAGAACAATAGGAGACATGTGTGGCTCGCCCCGGATACCTCCTCGTTTGTTCCTTCCTTGTTTCCTGTAGCTCCTCTTGTGACGCCTCCACTGTGCTGCAGGTGTGGGGGGCTCTTGGGGCCTCTTCAGTGTCTCAGAAGAAGAAATGTGTAGGTCTCAAATGGGTTTAGCTAGATGTTTACTTTTAGCTGCTTTCTTCAGGACCATTATGGACTCTTTGCAGTAAAGAAATCCACAGATCCCCACAAAGACGTACAAAAGTATTCAGTAAAACAATGTGGAATACAGAAACCACAAATGCAGTTCGCAGAAAAAGGCCAAAAATGCAGCTGTACCAAGACAGGGAGGTTGCTGCCAAAGCGAGCGCTAATTGAGGTCAATCCAACTCTGTCCAGTAAATTACATTTGAGACTCTCCAAGTGATTGTTAAAAAAAAAGAAGTGCAGCAAATGTTAAGTTTCCAATTGAAAGGAGTTTATTAATAGTTTTAGCCATATGGCTCTGCCTTAGTTGGAACCATTCAGTTCAGATTTGATCATAAACATCATATCATGCACCGTCTCAATGCATTAATTTAGGTAAATTTCAGAATTATTGTGCAGGGACTGAATGGTAGACTGTGTTGTCAGTTGGCTTCATAGTGCCTGTAATTCCTCTGGTTAACTAGTGACCGCAGGGTGTATCCCTTTCAGTCCCATATAGTTGCTGGGACTGATGGTAGACGCTGCAATATCTGACACAAAGCGAATGAAGAACTGGGATTTGGTCTATACAGGGTAGAGCTCATTCCTCAATAGACTACTTCAGCATCCTGTGCAATTGTTAAACAAAAGCAGGAGCTCTGAGATGTGACATGTGCTACACAGCGCAAAACCTATTCTAATTGTACATTTTGCAGTTCACATGCCACATTACACCACCCGGGCATTATCTTTGAGCTCGACGTGTTGGTGAGTATGGCATATGGTCCTGGAAAACAGGAAGAAACCTCCCTCTCTCCTGCTACTTCATTTTTCACCTTTTTCTGCAACCTGCATTTGTGGTTTCTGTGTTCCACATTGTTTTTCTGGATACTTTTGTACGTCTTTGCCGTGTTTTTGTGGAGGTTTGGTGGATTTGTTTACTTTGAGAGTCCAAAATGGTCCTGAAGAAAGCAGCTTTTTAAAGGTAAACAAAATGCTAGCTTTTCAGCTAAACCCATTTGAGACCTACAATTTCTTCTTCTGAGACACTGAAGAGGCACCAAGAGCCCCCACAGCTACAGCACAGTGGAGGCGTCACAAGAGGATCTACAGGAAACAGCTGACCAGTGCAGGACACCACGCTCTGAAACAGGAACAAACCCAGGAGGCGGTGCACCGTTTCAGAGGATCAGAGGAGACAGTGGCTGTTTCCCAAAGCCTAGGTACCTTGCCTTGCCTTGGTCTGATGTGGGCGTGGTCAGGCATCTACATCGTCAATCGCTGCCCAAGTGCTGTTCCAATGTTCAAGTCGTCTGTAGGCATGTGTCCTCCCTTTGATTAGCATGTAGCTAATTTACCAAGGATACATCAGTGTAGCCTTCGCTGCCTTGCTCAAGCCAAAAATACCCATAATGCACCACGTCTCTTAGGGAAAAAAAGAGAAAAAAGGTAGAGCTGGCTTGTGTGACTTGTTACAGCACTGAAATGCTCTTTTTTCAGAAAAAAATACATGCTCTGACTAGTTTTATAGTTCTGCCGCCCATGTTCATTTTAGCACACTTTTTTTCCTTTTTTTAAACAAAAAAAATCAATTTTTTTGTCAAGATTTGGTGAAATCATTTAGGTGTTTGTCTTTTAGTCAATAATAGAAAACTTAATTGTTTTGTTAACTTGAAATCTCTCTATATATATATTGATTCAAACATTCAAGCAAATGAAACATACAGTATATTTATTATTTAGTGATGTCACTTCCTTTATCTCTGAAGTGTGTTCCATTAGTAGCTCTTTTTGGACCAAGGCAGGACACTTGCCTTGGACTGGAAGGAAGTGAGTTTGGAGGCACTGCCTTCAACACCAAGGCAAGGCAAGGCAAGGTACCTAGGCTTTGGGAAAGAGCCAGCGAGAGAGGGCAGCCAGCCAGGTTTCTTCTGAGTGCTACAGTTCCCCCGACCTCCAAGGTCATGCGGGTCAGGTTGACACATAGTGGCAGCGCGGCTCAGCCGCAGCAGCTCAGGACTAACACCTGAACACTATTTCGTTGTAGTCTTGTACAATGACAATAAAGCACTTACTTACTTAAACTTAAAAATTTGTTGACTTACAGGATATACCTACATGCACGTTCATTCAGTTGATTTCCCCCCCCCCAATATAGTCCCGTATTCCACTACTGAGTTCCACAAACTACCCCAGGAAGATCAGCTTTCCCAAGGGTAGCTACAGCTAATAAATAGGAATCCTTACATACAAACAAACAAACAAACAGCTTACGTGCGTACACTAATTGTGCTTTATCAGCCTGTGTCACACGCTTCTCAAAGTGCTTCATATTCACCTTATTCCGTCCCGCCCACTTTTGCCTCTTTTTACCTTGTCTCAGCACTTCCTTTGTATTGACACTTCTGGTAGAGCGCAAAGCCCGTTCATTAAGCGGAGAACGAGAGAAATAGTTTGTCGCTAAAATCTGATGTTAAGTCTTTTGATTTTTGATTCAGGACCGAACCCGGACCGTAGTTAATGTGAGCTGGGGGTAAGTCTTTGTAAAATATCCACTGTTCATTTGCATGTTTCTCTGCGCGGTCTAAAAAGGGCTTTGTATTCATGTAGTAACTGATTTTATCTGGACTTTTTCAGTCCTATGTTGACTGATAGGAGAGAAGGGCAGGCACAATTCATGTCATTATTCACTCACTCACTCGATAGCAGTAAGTTACTATTGTAGCCACAGCCGCCCTGGGGCAGACTGCCATTTACCACATGGCTATAATATGCTGTTTATATACTGATCTCTTATTATGTCAGTGCCCTCTGCTGGACACTTATGGAATTCTTTCTTTTTTTAATTTAAGATGCCCCCTAGTGGCTGGAGTGAGCATTCTGGCTATTTCTTTAAAAATCCATAACTCCACACTGAAATGGGCTACAGACTTACTTTCTTTTTTTTTTTTACATACTCAGAAATTCATGCTCTACAAGGGGCTGTATTAAATCATTTCGCGGGCCGCATCTGGCCCGCGGGCCTTGCGTTTGACATCAGGGATGACATTTGTGCACTTTCTTAAAAGGACGAACCTAAAATGGCCTTTTAGAGTTTGCAGTTTTCGCTAATAATCTAATACGGTTTCAATTCCTTTAACAGATAAAAACGAGTCAAGCAAAACAGATGAGCTTTGATCATGTAAACTGACCCCGTATTCTCGAAGCACAGCTAAAATATGTTTATGGTTTGGACAACTGAAGTAACCTATGGCTCCATTAAATGTCTAATTGACACACAAATATAGGCCTTTATAATTTAGACGTCAGCTGTAACAATTAGCCTATTGTAAGGGTTTACAGTCTGATAATGTTATGAGCTCCAATATAAAGGCTACGCTCATGAAGCCCACCATATCATTTCCTTTCCTGTTTCCTCCTCTAATCTAAAGACTGCATGGCCTGGCATCCCCGTGTGGAAAACCCAGCACATTCCTACCTGGTGCCTTTGAGTGAAGCTGTGGTCGGAGGAGCGATGGAGCATCCGGGCGAGAATGAAGATGAAAGTCAGTGAAGTGTTTTTTTTTTAAGTTTCAGAGCAGATCAACCTGCCTGGGCCGTGAGGAAAAGCCGGGAGTTCCCAGTTTCTACAGATTTCAGCAGCAGCGATGGTCCCGCCACACATGCGGCGCCAGATCCTGAGATTATTACAATAAAGAATATATCGGCTAGGCTATACAATATAAAAAAATTTAAAAAAAAGTCTCGGTTTTCTGTCAATTCAACCATGAAGTGTCTTCTACTCTGCGGCTGGATCCTTTGGATAACTTTTTTGAAGTCCACAGCGACAGGTAGGGGCACAGGTTAGGCTAAAATTCTGAAGATGGCTGTTTGGTTTCTGATTTGTTGTACACGTTTTGTCGCAAATTCATATTCGAACAAATGTTTTTTTCCTATGTTTTGTATTAACTATATCTATTTATTGAAGCCTTTTCAGTACTGATCAACATACACACTTAAATGTGTGCCTACCCAGAGGCGTAGTTGCCATAAGGCAAGGCAGGCAGCTGCCTGGGCCCCCAAGCCAGCAGGGGCCCCCAGAGGGCCAACAGATTTGACAGAAATTACCAAGAGAATGAAGTCACTGCACCAGCATTGACAAGGTGCAACGACAGTTGTCCGTCGCATACTCCCTGAAAGAGCCCAATGAGCGCCCCTCCCCCACCTGCTTCTCAGAGGGGAAGGAGAGAGAGAGAGAGACAGCGCAAACCCACGTGTTGGTGTAAACAGAGCAGTTACGCATCTCCTCCAAAATGAAGAGAAGTGATGCCTCTGGCAGCAAGAACGAAAGATAAGGAGAAAGAAGAAGAAGGAGAGCAAGACAGGAGTGTAATAAGTTACTGTAGTTGTATCTGAAGTGCCTTCTTTTATTAGCCTTCATTGCTTGGCAAACAAATATCATTGTCCCTCCTCCTCGCCCCATTGCAGAACACAAAACGGCCACCAGAGGGCCCCCTACTGACATTCCTGCTTGGGGCCCCCTCGTACCCTTGCTACGCCACTGTGCCTACCACAAGCATGACTGTACGTGTGAAACTCAGTGGTCAAATTAACTTAGTGAGTGTTAGCTTTATTACCCACTTTTGGCTTTCACTAAAAGGCTGGCCGTAGTACGACCATTTCTACACAAACTTGCAAACCCAACAGTGAAAGTATGCAGTTACTTCTCGCCATTATATTGAGTAAATTGCTCTGCTCTTTTCCTCCGCAGGGATCCTTTGCCTCCTTATCAGTGGCTGCAGTTGGCCACCACTAATTAAAAGTAAATATTATGACTCAATTAACCAACTCCAATAATACCACCGGGGAATGTATGGTGCTTGGCTTTAGTTTGCTGTGCATCAAGTTTTGGGTAGGATACAACAAGCACAAAGCCTTTTAGGTAATCTCAGTCCTGAAACGTGCTGCTGTTCGTCTTTTTGATGTTGGCAGCACATTGAGTGAACTTCAGAGGAACCATTACCATATTTGCCTTCATCTTTGTTGAGCTGGAGCCTGGCATATGGCCCTGGAACAGTTTGAAACCTATTACATGACAGATGACAAGCTCACATTTTTTCAGCTCCTGTGAAACCCATGTGTCCTTCTTCATGAAATGCGAAGAAGGAATGATATCTCCATCAACAAGGCTTATCTTCCCCAAACGTCAGATAATTTTTGATGTCATTTGACTCTTTGCCATCTCTGCCAAGGATGCTAGGGTTTGCCATACTTTGTTAGTATGCTGCTCTCTGTGTTATCATGATACAAGGGTACAAGTGGATTGTTTAAAGGTAGAAATTATGTATTTTTGGTGTGTTAGACAGAACATAAACTCACTGCTTCCATGGATTGACAGATAGCACCATGCCGATGTACTTCTGTCTTTGTTTGTGTCTAAATCTTTCCTATTATATTGCCCTGAGGTCATTCCACAGTACGCTCAAGGCTACAGATATAATCTAATGTGAGAGTCGGCATGTATTGGCAATTGGCGATGACATTCAGTCAAGTGAAAGAATTAATGCATTGAAAATCCACCATAGCGTTTTAGACACGTCAGAAAATTCTTCAGGGAAATGAGAAATATCCTTTTTCTATGTCCAAAACCTCTACTTACAAAACCACTGTGAGCTATTTTTTCAACCATTTGCCACAGTAAATCCTGAAATGTTCTCTGTACAACCTTTAAGTATCTTCATTACTTCAGCACTAGAGGACTCAATGATGATTGCCTATTATTCATTCTCTTTATTCAATACAAAGACCCCAGAAACTCAACCTTGACGTTAATTAAATAGGATTCCTAAAGGTGTGACAGAAAGAGTCTCATTTATGATATTATGCAACGACAGTCAGGTTATCCATCACTGCCAAAGGTCTTTGGGATGAGCTCAAGAATATGAGACCCTATATTATTAATATTCATATTAAACCATAATTAAGCTTCTATCTTTTGGTGGACCATCTGTAATGCTGTATGGCAGTGATACACTGTATTACACTGGGGCACATGTCCTTGTATGGCTTTAGATCTACAACGCCTGTGGTTTAGACCAAACTCATCTGATCAGTACCGATAGATTGACGTAGTTATTCATGTCCTCTACAAATAATTAATCATCAAAATTATTATTCTTATACATTTTGGAGGGATTCCTACCCACTTACTGGACAATAAAGTGAATGGGTTGTGATTACTTGATTTATTTTAATAATTTTGTTTTTCAGGGCTGAACTGCTCTAAAGGAGACCTTCTTATCCTGCTGGACTCTTCTGGGAGTGTCTCAAACCTCGAGTTCCACCACCTGGTCCGATTCACCTCCGCCCTGCTCCAGGCATTCGCTCTGGGACCAGATCATGTCCGGGTCGGGCTGCTGCAGGTGGGCACTCATGCCATCCTCGAGTTTGACCTGGACGTTCACACAGATCAGGAAAGTCTCCAAAAATCTCTTGGCAATCTCAGGCAGCTGCAGGGAGACACCAACACTGAAGCCGCCCTTGGTGTAGCCCACAGTGTCCTGGTCGATTCTGTGAGGGATGTCCCAAAGGTGCTGCTGTGGCTCACGGATGGAGTTCAGCCCGGAGACGTGGAGGGTCCCATGGCAGCGCTAAAAGCGAAGGGGGTGTATGTTTTAGCTATTTTTGCAGTACATGGAAACTTCCAGGTATTAAAGCGCATAGTATCACCTCCCGTCGAGTCCCACCTGTACTCAGTGGACATCTACAACATTGAGATAATCACAGAGGATCTGAGAGAGGCTTTAATCAGTATGTATTACAACTTCTCTTTCAGGGTTGTTCACTTTAATACAATCCTTCTTTTGTGTCTGTGTAAGCTGTCAGTCATCCAAACAAACGTTTTGAATGTCCAGTGATCAGAAAGCTGAATGGCCACAGTCTCTGCTGTGGTGGCTCCAATTATAGCAAAGGTGCAAAGATGGTTTGAAAGGGTCAAAACAGGCATTATTTTTCATAGAAAGAGATCCTCTCTTATATAAAACAAATGATTAAATAGTGATTTGAATACAACCTGCCTTAATTTTACAATTGTATTCTCAGATCCACAGTAACCAGTACTAGGCCATTCAGATTTCTGTCTTGTGGAACTGACAAAGCCTATTGGATGAGAAGTAAGACTTCTTCAAAAATAACCATCTCCATTGTAGTACCCAGCATTTTATGATTTTTTGATCCAACCAGGATAAATAAAAAGAGAAAATAATGTATTTTGCTCCAGTATAATAAGTTGAGTCTGAAAGTCACTGAGTCACTTGTTTGACTATTTCTTCTTTTAACAAAGCAATAAAAAAACGCTACAATCTCCCACTTGATGTCAAATTGTATTAAACCATACAGTACATAGAGTCGTCAAAATATGGCAGTAAATGTGTGGGGTTGGTGCTGGAATACTGCACAGTGGCGCAGTGATTAGTGCTTGTGCTCGACAACAAGAAGGTCACGGGTTAGATCACCGGGTACTCCGGTTTCCCCAATCACTAAAAACATGTACAATAGACCCTTTAATTGTTTGTAAACATTCCAGGCTTAGAAGGAGGCTGGAAACTAGATTCCTATCTATTTCCATTGTAGCTGTTGTCATAGTAATAATAAACAAATGTCTAACTGTTTTTTGGAAATAACAGATAAATCTTATTTTATCGTCTCAAATGTCATTCCTCTTGTTCTTGCACCTTAAGCCACAACAGGACCACATTTTTTTGTTGTAGTTTTACACTTAAAATCGCTAGTTTTAGTTTAATCTTATTTCTCTTCCTGCCTGTCACTGATTAAGTCACTTATGATGTAAGCAGTTGAAGGGTCTATAGGCTAGAATGAGTGAGAGTGTGTTTGAGAGTACCAATGGGCAGACGACGGATGGAAATTAGCCCAAGACAACAATCTGGTGTGGCGTGTTTACATGCATGAGTCTCATTTGTGTTCATTAACATGCACTGTCCAAACCAAATAAAATAATACAAATAAGGAAGGTGTTCCTCAAATGTCAAAAAATGCTAGATATTCAACCAAGAGCCTTTGTTTTTTTACTGAGTTAAAGTCTCCTTCTAATTTCTTTTACAGAAATCTTCAGTGTCAAGCGGCTCCATTTGATTCACTTGACTTCCCACAGTGCTTTGCTGCAGTGGTGCCCGGTCCTCACAGCTGACAGTGGTTATTATGAGCTGTGGCTCTCTGGTGCTGGGGCGGACTCTGAGAGCAGACGGTATCTTTCGGCAGAGTCCAGTTCAGTGGAGCTGAGCGCCCTGCACCCCGAGACCTCCTATACAGCCTTCCTCCAGCCGCAGTCCAATGACAGGCTGTTTAACACACTGTCAGTGCACTTCACCACTATGGCTGGTGAGAAGATACAGCTTAAAACATAGCTGAACACAGCAGCTCGCACTCTATATTTATTATCACCTTTTTATAGAGCTTCTTTACTCTGTTGCTGCTTTACTGCTTGTAAGGGGGGTGTGGGTGTCATGTCATCCTGCACTGTATTAGACTGTTTGGGGATTATGCTTAACCATTTTTGAGCTTTTACTGTTGTCCCTTCATGAAAAACAGACTGGATTTGTGTTTTATTTTGTGCCATTGTTTGGAGAATTTTGTGTATTCACATCACCTCAAGAGCACAGAACCCCTACCTGCTGATATCATGTGGTGCTGCTTCCCTGTGTCCAAACCACTTCAATGGACTTGTTCTGATCATTTCAGTGCTCAACTGTGTCCACTAATAGCTAATAGTTCTGTTTGCATGTTGAATTACTCTTACCTGTTCTCAGCTAAGGCTAAGGTGTTCAATAGTATTTAGAAAATTCAATTTAGTGTTTAAATTGCTTTTCATATCCATTTGTAACAAGAGACTTATCATGACAGACATACACAGTGGCAACATGAATATATATTTCTGTGAATGCACTTGTGAATTTAAATATTCACAGTCACGATCATAAATCTCATGTTCTCTGTGTCATCACTTCCTTGTTTCCTGTAGATGTTTTGAGTCCTGCGGTGGTCTTCGTCTCTGACCGAAGTCCCCGGAAGGTGCAAGTCAGCTGGGGTCCCCTACAGCCATCACTCATCCAGGGATACACAGTGGAGTATGGGACGATCCCCCGTGGACAAGTCCACACTATGACGTTTGGAAACCATCACAACAGTTGTGAGGGGCCTGGAGCCCGAGACTGAGTACCTCATTACTGTGACCGCTCGCCATGGAAACGGAGAGGAGAGGGCCATGTCTGTGAGGGCCTGCACACAAGCAGGTACTGTTAGTGGTACACAACTGTATTAGATAATAACAACATATGATCCTCTGCAAACAACAAAACTGCCTGTAGTTTAGATTGCTACAACGGAAATGCATGTGATGCTTTAACTGTCATCTCTCTATAATAATACTCCTGATTCTGAATGTTTCAGCCAATTGTATGTAGTTGTGATGGATGTGGTTCAGAACTTTCTTTCCAAAAATAGCGAGGCCTGTACTGAATGTGACATTGTATGGATGACTTCTATATTTGGATAGTGTGCTGGCCATAAGTACTGCATAACTGTGATTTGCCCAACGGTCATCCCTTCTTGTCTCCCTCACAGAACCCAGCCCGGCTCTCGTCGACCTGCAGCTGCACCCCATGGACCAAGGGGAGATTCAGGTGATGTGGAAGGCTCATGAGGAGGGTGTGAGAGGGTACTGGCTCAGCTGGGACAGTCCAAAGTTCAAAAACCAGTTCCTGTTTGTGGCTCCCTCTGTGACTTCGCTTTTATCCCTAGCATCGCTCAAAGAGGTCGCGTCTGTGTGTCTCCTGTCTATAGCGAGGGGCGAGGGGAGGGCATATGCTGCACTGTGCGCTAAGAAAAACAAAAACAACTTGTTGTTTTGAGTTTAGTTTGACATTTTTTGTGATGTTTATTACTTTGCTTCGTCAATGGAAATAGGCACAGGATGAAACATTAGGCAAACATTTCTCAACTGTCGCCATGGAGTCATACTGTACTTAAGGACCATGGGAGAACCCTAGTTCTATCCTTGGAAATTTGATCTCTCCCCCTTCTTATGTCATTATTGTTTTAGAGCCTGAAACTCTTCTTTTAAAATTCCCTGTTTAAAAATATAAATAGTATTTATTACAGGGATTGTCCCATCAACTAAGTAATTATTTGAAAAGATGTCATAGAAGAAAATGTATGATTTATAGCTTCCACTTGTTGCTTAAATGAGCTCAGTTGTACTAATTAATTTATTAGTTAATTAATTTGTACAGTGTTTATTCAAGTTTCACAATTTCACATTTGCGATTTCTATAGAAAGTGGAGCATATATCTGTCTGTGGCTGTAGAGACCAGATGCCTCTACTATAGAAGCGTACTGTAGTATTGCACACATATTTTTTTCCATGACAGAAGCAGACCTAAATAATACATGGCATGATTCCACTGGGGAACAGTGTAAAACAACAAACCACGTACTCGAGCTTCTCCCAGTGTCCAGAGCGATGCATGTACATTATAAGAGACTGTTACCCCCAGTAATTGAGAAAATGAATGAGTGTCCTCTTGTCGATCAGCCTTGGGCATTAAGTTGTGCTGTGCCTTAGGACTTTAATGGCTAAGGTGGACTCAGTGGTGGAGGTAAACAGAGTATGTTACGTGTTTCCTATTTTTGTCCTATTATTAATGTTATACTGTCCTTTCTGCCGATTTTGCCCTCATGCTGATCCTCTAGATTTCACAATGTTACATCACCGTCTGTGCTTCTATTCATATTTGACGTGAAAACTGAGCTTTAGCATTGTCATATACTGTGTACCTGTGCTTGAACTAAACACAGCTCTGCTCCATTTGGCATCATGTAACACACCCCAGCCCCCCCTTCTCTGAATCAATGTTTCTGCCGTCCTTTAAAGCCATTAGTGCCACATTATTTCTCATTTCTGATAAATACCTCCTCTGTGTTGTTTCTTGTATCCGGTCGGCTTCATACTGCTGTAAGTGGTCTGGCTTCTCTAAGTGTTGCTTCTTTGGTGCCTCTGATGTAACAGCATAAAGCCACATACTGTTTCTCTGCAAAGGTCTGAGGTGTTGGATAAGTAGAGGCCTTTGTATTGAATGTGGTGTGCGCTATAAGTACAAACTATATTGACTGTGTGCAGAGGATTTAGCGCCAAAACCTATTCAGAATCTGTTGTGCTTCACTGTCTGTGCAGATGTTGTATTTTAGCTTGAAATTCGCATCTTTTTTCCCCTGCAATATACAGTATGAGGTGGTTCAGCTCCTAGAGTGTGTTGGTCCTCAACGCTGTACTTTGTTTTACTGTTAGTGGCGCCATCTAGTGATTCAAGTCTGAACTGCTGTCTGTTTTGAAATTACGCGTTCACTAACACTTTGTCAATGAATTACCCATAACTTAATACTGCTTAATAATCATTTGAATTCACATATTATTTGTTTGTCTGGTGATTGAATTGCTTATGAATCTGTTTCACCAAACAGGACAATCATTTCTGTTGAGTAAACCCATAGTTATGTGTTATGCTACAGGTATGCAACAAAAGATTAAGTGTGGTAATTCAACTACTAAAAGAATAATTAACACATTTAGTAGGCTAATTATTAATTATTATCTGGTCTATATACAAACTCTTAACAGGTCACAAAAGCAACGCACTTGACATGCCATAATACTGAACACTTTGTTATTTGGATGATTACTTACTCAAGATATCCTCACTTTCAACATTTTTTAAATTAATTCGGTGGAAAAAACATGTTACTCGTTATTTGGCTGAAACCATAAACATTTTGATGTATTGGTGTAATCTGATAATGTTTTGAGCAAACACAGGCTTGAGTGACAACAGACTCAGGCACAAGTACGTACATGCACCCAGACCTAATGAGTAAGCTCCCCTTTCCCTTAGGATGACAGGGAACTAATGTACGGCAGGAGGCACATCTCAGTGTGGAAGCTGATTAATCTCTGGTGTTTTATTATCATGCACTCTGCTCCTTCGGGGACAGTGATGTGTGGGAGTAGCAGGAAATGTCTTTGAAAATTCTTCCATTAAGACCCCTTAACACACAACGTCAAACGCCTTCTTGGCTTTTGGACCAGGACAATGGACACTGTGGATGGAAAGCGATGATGCAAGGGGGAACTCTACTCGCTATTAATGCTTTGATATTCTTAATTCTTAAAAAAGTCTCAGGCTTCTATAGGACCAGGATAAATTAATGTGCATTGCTTTTTAAGAAGGACTGCCCTTGAATTGAGAGCTATGGAAAGGATCTGATATTGTTGTGTAGGGTCTGAACACTTATTTCATAATGACATTTCAGAGGTTTTTTGTTAATCTTGTTTTCATTGTCGTAGTTGTTCCTCCATACTTTTTCCAAAACTTTGAAATGTTGTAAATGTATCATTGTAGGAAGAACGATGATGAATTTTTACCAATAGAGAAATTGATATGACTTTTAATATCAGACAACAACAAAAAAGAAATTAAAAGACGTCTATGTCGCTGTATATATAGTTGTTGGTAAATGTCATACTTGAGATATTTGCTGCAAAGATGGTTGAAATGGAGAGCCAAATGGGTGATGAAAACGTCGATGAGCTGGTGGGGATGGGACTGCGTGTGTCTATGTCTCCAGCACAGACTACCTTCTACATCCTCCTGGTGATGATGGGCATTCTGGGAAATGGCACTGTGGTGGGAGTGATTGGTAGAAGCATTATCATGGACCGAGGCGGAGGACGCAACTCGGACATTATCATTATAAACATGGCCCTGTCCAACGTGTTGGTGTCTGTGATGAGGAACATTCTACTGATCATCTCTGACGTGGGGCTGGAGGTATGTTTTACAATGTGCAAAAACTAGGTTAGTTGTCTATTCTACCATATATGGAGTAGCTACATACAGAGAAGTGGCGCCTCAGTGCAAACAACATTAAGTCTAAAAACGAAATGGGCAACAAGGGGTTATACACAGTTTGTCATAAAATATAAGAGCACCTCATGAGACTCCAGAATTATCATGAGGTTTGTGAATGAGCTCTACGCACAAATTATTAAGTTGCGTAGGCACTCAAGAGTTTCCCATTACAGAGGAGAGTTGTTTAAGGAGTCACCTGTACTGGTTATTTAAAGTAGTGGACGTTTAACCTTTCACATGGTCAAATGTTATTGGCAGTCATGTACGGTATATTAAATTACCAAAACTAACAGAGTTATGTAAATTTGGACCAAACCTCAACCCAACCAAACATTATACTGTATCGGTCCAAGAGACCAAAGTGGCCGATGGACTAAATGTGCTATGTATAAAAAAGAAACAAAACTGAATTTTGCCAACTGGCCAAAGGCTTGTCCCCACTGTTTTCCAGAGGGGCATTTTGTTATTACAGGGTGGAACCCAGATCAACACAAATGGGGCAAAATTTTAATAGAGAAGTGAACACTAACCCATTTTTGTATTTTTCCCCTAGCTGCCCGCTGAGGGGGCCATCAGGGTAAAGGCAGGTCTAGGTAATGGCCAGGGGTAGCACAGCGTCTCTTTTGTTGCCTCAGGGTTACTGAGTGCACAAATAAAAACAAGAAAGTATTTCAATGATATAGAAAACTGTGTCTTCCATCCTTACAGCTGTACTCCTCTAAAGACTGGTGCCAGTTCCTGATGGGCGTGTGGGTGTGGCTGCGCTCAGTGAATGTGTGGTCCACTCTGTTCCTCAGTGTGTTTCACCTCCAGACCCTGAGGCGGGTCGCTCCTGCCATCGGAAACCTCAGTCGTTTACACAGTCCACCCAAAACACTTCTCGTCACCCTGGGTCTCATCTGGTTTCTTAACTACATCTACTGCATCCCCGCACACATCTTCTCTACTAATGGAGAAGTTAACAGCACAGAGGTGAGGTCCAACAATAAGTAAAGTCTGCTGCCTAAAATGTTATGTTATTTTTCATTCCTAGTGTACAGAGCACCGAGGTGTATATAGAGGCTACGTAATTGTGTATCAATGTCAATGAGAGGAATTTATGAATGTTCAAAAACAGCAAAACTGAATGGGAAAGATTCTGCTCTGCTTTGATCTGGAAGTATTTACAGCGATTTCTGAAAGTTTTATGAAGAAGTCTGACCATAAAGTCCAGTTAAATAATAATCTATTGGTAAAGATTCCACTATGATTACCATTCAACATTAAAATGAAAGGGTTTGAAAGTTAAAGAGAAAAACATTGTATTGCTGTTCAGACCCTACAGTATGAGCCATTATTGGGTAAAGATAAATTTGAATATAAATGACTCCATTCCTGCCTTCCCTTCCTTGTTTCATTCAAGACTCTGATGTTGGTGAGCGGCACCACACGCCCTCTGCTGGGCTGTGTATGGAACTTCCCCAGGAGTTTTAGTGGCCTTGCGTATGCCACCACCTCCATGGTCATCCACGAGACGATTCCCATTATTCTGATGGCCCTCACCAACCTGGCTTCCCTCTATACCCTGTACGCCCACAGCAGGATGCGCAGCTCAGCACAGGACGCCCCTATTAAGAGGGTCCCAGCTGAGAGGAGGGCAGCAAAGGTATGAGGAAAACCAACACAGGCTTTTTATATGACAATAACATAATGTGTAAATCAGTAAAAAGCTGTCAATTCTTATACCAAAATATATAGACATAAAAAATAGGCCTCAAATACAAATCAGTTTATTGAAGTCAATTGAGCTGTACTTAACCCTTTGCTCTGGTGTGTGCCGCAGGTGATCCTGTCTCTCTCCTGGCTCTTTATTGCATCTTGGGGAACCAGCATCATATCAGTCAATTATTTCAACTACAATCGCAGCTCGTCATTGGAGTTTCTTCTTGTCATTGCTCGATTTGCAAACGTAATCTTCATTACCTTATCACCTGCTGTTCTGGCTGTCGGCCACCGGAAACTGCGCTCATTCATCAAATCACTGCTCAGCCGTTGACAAGTAGCATTCTGTTCTACTTATTATGGATTACAAATCATAAATTGTGCTCTTTATTTAAAAATCTGTTTAATAAAATGGGGTCAAAACACAAGCATCAATTAGATTTATTTACCATCCATTTTCTTTACCACTATACCCATGGCCAGGTCGCGGGGGCAGCTATCTGAGTCAAGAGCTGTTTTGGGGGAGGCCAGGTCAGAGGTGTGGACACCTCAGCTGGCTGATCCCGACGTGAAGGAGCACCGGCTCTTCTCTGAACTCCTCTCAAGTGACTGAGCTCTTCACCCTGTCTCTGAGGGTGCAAAGGAAACTCATTTAAAGCGCTCTGTCTGCGATCTTGTCCTTTCGGTCATTACCCAACTCTCATGGTGAGGGTAGGAACGTAGATGGACCGGTAAATCGAGAGATTTTCCTCCAGACTCAGCTCTCTCTTCACCACAACAGTCCAATACAGCGACTGCATCACTGCTCTGATCCATCTGTCGATCTCACACTCCATCAGTCCCTCTCCCGTGAACAAGACTTTGAAATACTTGATTTACTCCACTGAAAGCAAGCCAGCTTTTTCCGTTGGAGATCTACAGCCTCGGATTTGGAGGTGCTGATTTAAATCACAGCCGCTTCACACTCGGCTGCAAACCTCCCCAGTGCACATTGAAGGTCCTGATTTGATGAAGCCAACATCATCTGCAAACTGCAGATTTATTGACCATATTTTACCAAAACTTCAGTCTTAAGTATTGGAAATGCCTTCATTCTTTGTCTGCACATCACAATCATTACAAGGTAAAGCTCAAATTGTGTTCATGTAAAAAACAAACATGTACAATAGGTTCCCTTCTGGGGTCAGGACACCTCTGAAAAATAGATTTTTAATCTCAGTGGGACTATCCTGGTTGAATAAAGGTCAATAAATAAATAAATGTACAAGGGAAAACAAGAGAAGAAACCAATGTTTTAATTTGATAAATGATTTGCAAAATATATACTGATACTGAACCAATGCTCTGTATTTAAGGATTTTGCAAACCCTTTAGTGTTTTAGTGTTTTTCTCTTTCACATGTATGATGTGTCCTTCTTTTTGAATATCAGATACAGTTTGTTTTTGCTGATCCTGTTTGCCTTTTGTTACTTCCCAGCATTTCACCAGCTGCAATCTCTGCTGAATCATTCCCACAACTTTCCGTCTGAGTTTTCCATGTCCTAGGGCCACCACCAGAGGGCTGAACCCGACAAAAAGTGAGGCTGAGAAGTGTGACACAGTGAGCAGTCCCTCAGCATGGTGTCCTCCATCATGGTTGAAGTAGGTCACCGCTGCAACCTGCAAAGCCCAGCACACAACGAACAAAGTAACCAGAGACATGATCACATGACCAGCTTTACGTTCACTGGCGACATGTCCATGCAGCTGTCCTTCTCCTGCCTTTACTCCTGCTGTGACCTCCCTTATGTGCTTGGCCAGGGTGTGCAGGATTGCCAGGTTGGTGCAAATCATCAAAATCAAGGGCAAGACTTCATTTAGGGCAAGTGAGGCAGATGCAAAAGCTGACCCTTGTTGGTTTGTGGGGAACTCCCAGATGCAACCAAGAAGAGGCCTCGTGGTGCAGCTGATAATCATGAGCTCCACCGTGACATTGCCATGAACGTGCGTGGTGTAAAACAACGCTGGGAGGGAAAACGCAAGGTTGGCACCCCAGACCACGACGAGGACTATCCAAACCCGTCGCCTCTCTTGCTTCTGGGCCAGTGGACCAAAAGCAACGTGGCGGCGTTTCAAAGTGGTGCAGTGGAAGATGCTGAGAGCCAAAGTCACCCAACATCCCACGGCTCTCCACCAAACCCACAGGAGCATGAAGAGCCTGCACCACCCAGGGGACAGCGATACAGCCAGGCCAAGGTCAGACACAAAAATAGGCACTGTTCTGAATAGAGAGGTGAGCAGGTTGGCCACAGAGAGATGAACCAAAATCGTATCAGAGGGCGGGAGTCGGTGGGTTGGACTTTTGATGGTTGATTGCACCACCTAGGAGAACAAAGAAACAAAACATAATTGCATTTTAAAAGCTGAAAACAAATATCTGCATATAAACTAAAATAAATACAACAGAATCTATGGGCGTAAGACTCTGCCGAGACATTGGTCCGTTCTTGCATGGGTAAAGAATACTGCCTGGTTTGGCATGATGGCACAATGGTTTGTGCTTGCGCCTAGCACTATGTCCCGGGTGTCATCTTTTTTCTGAGTCTGAATTCTGGGTCTTTTCCAGTGTAAAAAAAAGGTTAAAATAAAATAAGATAAATGCCCATGACACATATGTCCTTAACCTGACTCCAGGCACGGGCAAATAATCGTCTCAACTTATTTAAATATCTACTGCATTAATTTTATTTTAAAAAGAGTAAAAAGTATTTTCTAGATTGACATGGGGTGTCACTGACAAATGAATCATCAACTTCATATGTCATGTTTTACTCCAAAATTTTAAAGGAGTCAAAAGAATGGTTTATTTCCTGAGAGGAGTGCCATGTGAATCATTTTGGTCTATAGGAACGTTAGCAATTATTTCTAAGTCTAACCAAAAATACAGTGCCGTTAACTGCACTTTTACTTAACAAGTGCTGTATTAATTCTACTTAAGGTAATCAATGGTAAAAGGTAATCGAAGCAGAATCTCACCAGAAAAATGACCATAATGTTTCCAAAGATGCCAAAAAAGACTAAAAATCCGAATAGAATTGCTTCAACAGTGAGGGCCTCTGACATGGCACCACTCTGGACATGACAAAATTCACCCTACAAGAACAACCAGTCTGACAATGGTTTAAGGCTGCTTCTCTCACAACGGAGTGTATATATAGTATAATCTTTTCACTCATCCATAAGTAATGAATTAAATCTACGAATCAAACACAGCAGTTTTATTAATTCATGTCCAACAAAGCAAGCATTTTCCACTTGTTCTGTCAGCAGAACACGTCTGCGGAGTCATGTTGTGACCATGGTCAGTGCTCCCATTAAGCCGCTACCATTGGACAAACGTCATCCATAAGTATCAGTCGGGGATGGGCCACTGATCTGCTGTGCTAATGTCCCGAGATTGCAGACGACACACATTTAGTAAATACGTCCCATGTGGGCAGCACAGAGCTGGGGACAGTCAGTTTCAGTGATACAGCACTTTTGCTTCTTGTACTAATTGATTGGTGACTGAGATGATTTTCTCTGGGGACTGTTTTTTTATCCCAGAGATGTTGTCACTGCTAGAAATTCATATCAAACAAAGTGTTCAATAATTTTGTAGGCTAATATAATTTTGTAAAAGGCTAATATATTTGTCAAGAGATAGGCCTACACATGAAAGGTAGTTAGCCTAAAACAAGTTGGTTTCACGTTGGACGTTGGATATTCGCCTCCAACACCAACAGATCGTTCGAATTTAGGGACCGTCTATGAATTACTCTCTTTGTAAAAAGGTGTTGGTTTAAAACATTTAGTTTAGGTGTGAATAAATAATATGATACAAAAAAACAATTTTAATGAAAGGAGATAGTCTAAATGTAATCTGTAGGTGTAATTTCTACCACATTTAATCTTTTATTGTATTTTATACCTACTGTTGAATGTTTTCAAATTTTTCAATAAGCCTATATTCGAATCATGTGAACCAGCAATAGTATTTATAAAAATACTCCTAGTCCACCACACTTTTTTGTTTTCCTATTTTCAGGTTTTGAAACTTTTTGAAAAATCATTATTGGGGAAAATCACCAAAAATACAAGATTTTTTTCAATAGGTTTATGGTCATGTGACCCAGTGACCCCCAAACCACTTTACAAAATTAGTACTCGCTTTAGGCTATGGGGCTCAGGCATGAAATTTTGCTGCGTGCATATGACACATTAGACACAATTTTTGCTAAAACACAGTTAACACGATTATATTTAAGATTTTGCTAAAGATTATACCAAGTATTCTTTAGTTTGACCATTTTTGTGATGTTTATGTTTTCACTTCCTTATTGGACAGAGACAGGAAGTGACATCGAAGGAGGTAAACAATTTTAAACTGTTGCCGTGCAACCATGTTAAGTCAATGGGAAATGAATGAGCCAAACTGCTATGGAATGTTACCTTCCTTTTCATTCCTGTCACACTTAAAATTCAAATAAATAACTTTCTGCCAACATTTCTTCATTCAAATTGCTGCTTCACTGAAAAAATGATAACTATGTAACTGATGAACTATGCAACTGATGTAATCCATCTAAATAAGTCATATTTTCAAGAGCATTAAAATCTGTCATATGCACTTTAAATGTTTTGATGGTATTTTTCAAGGATTTTTGACAGAAAAGTATGGGTTTTTCCACAATAGCTTTTAAGGCATTTGACCCAGTGACCCCAAACCACTTTACAAAATTAATACTAGCTCTGGCTACCGTGTACATCTTTTTGTTCACCATAGCCTCATAGCCTGGAGGTAGTTCTAATTTTGTAACTGGTTTGTGGTCACTGGGTCAAATGCCCTAAAAGCTATTGAGGAAAAACCCATACTTTCTATTGAAAATCCTTGAAAAAACACTTCAAAATCTTTTACACTGAATTTCATGGCCATAAACCTTTTGAAAAAATCTTGTATTTTTGGTGATTTTCACAGATAATGATTTTTCCAAAAGCTTCAAAACCTGAAAACAGGAAAACAAAAACGTGTGGTGGACTAGGAGTATTTTTTATAAATATTGATTTTGCTGGTTCACATGATTTCGAATATAGGCTTATTGAAAACATTTGAAAACATTCAACAGTAGGTATAAAATATAATAAAAGATTAAATATGGTTGAAAATGCACCTACAGGTTACATTTAGTCCTTTCATTAAAATTGTTTTTTGTATCATATTATTGTTTCACACCTAAACTAAATGTTTTAAACCAACACCTTTTTACAAAGAGAGTATTCATAGACGGTCCCTAAATTCGAACGATCTGTTGGTGTTGGAGGCGAATATCCAACGTGAAACCAACTTCACCGCGGTTCCATACCCATACCGATTTATCTTAATGAGTCACTGTAGCCTAACAAAAGCAAAAATAAAACACAATTTAGGAGTGACTTAAGCCTAATAAATATGCAATCTCAGGCTTAGAATATTTAGCTTATATATATTATTATATGTATTTGTTTACATAGTGTGTAGCTATAGTGTGATCTAGACCTTTAACAAAATGTGAATAAGAGAGGCTATAAAGATGAGCAATTAACTTGGGAATTGGGCTGTTGTGCACTTTGTCACGTTGTGGAGGCCGTATTCTTTAGGCTCAACACTGATGGAGAACTTTGCTGTAAACGGATGGACACCTCTTCAGGCTAATGCACTGTGTGGGAAGATGACTCAGTGCGAAGCGACTGCAGGAGGACTACAAATATTTAGCTAGTGCACGCACCCACGTACGCTCCCCGTCCAGGGCGCACGCTCCTCTGCTTGCACTCTCGCAAAGCTGGCATCAAAGCGTTTACGTCAAGCCAGCCAGGAAAAAAGCAAGGCACGACAACCGGGTCCCCCCTCTAATCACTTCATAAAAAGGTAAGAATGTGTCGTGAGTTCATTGAAAACCGAGTAATTTAAGGTGGATTTCTTTTCTTGCAAGGTCATTCTGATGAGATGCCCGCATTAAAATGTGCTCTCTGTCGCAGATGCATGCCCAGACCTCTGTCGTGAACACTGAAGCAGCGCTGATCAAATGGCAGACATCGGATTTCCTCGACCATATCTAAAACACTGTGTTTGAACATTAAAAGGTGAAATGACAAAGGAACCATTCCATTCTCTGCTCGCCTTGTGGGCATTGATTCTTCTCTGCAAATTACACCAGACACCAGCATCTTCAACATCAGTATCAGCACAGGTGAACAGAGAACCCCTGAGCATTAGTCAGCAGGCTGGCAACAGAAATGGCAGTCATGGTCACAGAAGAAAGCTATCAGCAAAACAAAAGGGGCCTATGGACCAGGTGACTCTAAACATCAGCAGAACCACAACTGAGACACCCAGGAGGTCAAGCACGCAGAGCTGGAGATTAGAGGAAGGGGTCTCAACTCTATGCGCCTATCGTATGGTTGAAAGGGGCATTGGAGGACAGCTCTGCTTTCGACACACATTGCCTGAGTACAAGTGTCAGAAAGGACAATGCAGGACTGTGTGTCTTTTGGGAATTTAGTGGCAAATATACTCATAAATGGCAGTGTACTGTTACAGTGGACAGAAGGGGAAGAGTCCACAGTTAAAAGACAGGACAATATTAAAAATGGCCAGAACATAAGCAAAGATCCTGGGACAAATTTGACTACTTCTCCCACAGATGTCAGTGGACAGCACCAGAGGATAGTGGGCTTTGAGCTAAGTTGTTGGTGGAATGGGAGCTACACACAGTTTGAATGCACAGGAGTGCAATTGGCCCGCAGCTGCAGAGACTACCTGCTGACCGAGCTACATGAAAACATCCCCTATCGCATCTGCCTGCTTACCCTAAGCAGATCCCCACACAGTCCAAAGGAGCATGACTGTGTGGAGTTCACCCTGCCTCCATCCGGGATGCAGGACATTGTAATAGCTATGACAACTGTGGGGGAGCCATTTGTGTAATGCTGGTAATCATTTGCTTACTGGTTGCATATATAACAGAAAACATAATGAGCCCAGCCTCAACACACACATATCCCTACCGCACTCACTCATGTCACTGAGTCCTAAAGCGGATGACACTCACTTAAAAAAAATAAGAATAGAAATTACATCTTACAAGTCTGACCATCTCTAAATCATTTGTTTTATGCCTCTATACATGGTACCCATGTCAATGCCATCACCGTGTGAATTAACTAGAGCACAATAATGTGGCTTTTTTTCTAACTAATTGCCTTGCTAACCTCTGCACTAAACCAAAAACATCCATCATATTGTATAAGAGCGGTCTCTGTTTTAATTCTGTATTTATGTGGACAGGATTTCTGTAATTTTGCGTCCATCAGTGTTATCGATGGCAGAGTTTTACAGCAATAGGAAATGGCTCAAATTTCTGTATTTTCTGCAGTGTTTTTGCTACTTGTTCAGTCCTGCTAATGCCTATGGCCAGTTTCACAAAGCTGTATAAACCTTTCAAAATGAAACACATATGATTTAGAAAAATGTGTCAAATGTGAAAGTAAGCTAACATTTTCATCCATTATAAAGTAAACTATTTTAAGCCTCCTCAAATGGGGGAGGCGCAAGCATAAACAATTCAAATGTACATTAGTGAAACTGGACTCAGGAAGCTGTTGGTGTAATACTCACACTATTTACTAACCATACCTATTAGTTGTTATGTCTGCTGAGCACTGACAGTATTTGTACATGGAAGGGCATCACAACCAGCTCAGTGCAATCATCACTGTGCCAATGACAAAGCTGTTGAATGCTAATATTCAATAAACTTATATGAGCACTTTTCCAGTACTTTGGTGATTTTCCTTTCTTACTACGAACCACGATCTGTCCTTATGAGTGTATAAATTGATACATTTATCTAGAATATAATGTCATGATTTCAGATGAAGGGAGGCCAACAATATCAATCTGAGGGAACAGGGAATCTTCCTTGGTTGAACATTATCTTTTTTAAATCTTTTTATTGACACTTTTAAATTAAATTAAAAGCCAATCAATTTTGTGCCTGTATAATAGTGGTAGTAGTAATGAGGATGTGCCTTTTACGTTCCTGTTCACCATCTCTATAAGGGTATACAAATGCATTATTTTCATTCTAAGCAGAACACATAGCAATGAGTCGCAAAATCAAAGAATAACACATTTTCCAACTTAACAGTGCCACTCAGACAGATGTTGCCACTCGCTGCGGAATGTTATATCACGTACAAGCTTTTATTGCATATACGGTTTCCTGTTATTAGGTGTTAAAGTCTATTTTAAACCCTTTATAGACCTGGTTTCATTATGATTTGATCTTGATCTAGGCCTGGTGGGACTTGGTCAAATGAGGTGGTAGTTGGTATTACATTTTCAGAACTACCATGATGTGCATACCATGAAACAATTATTTAATATATATTTCTCTTTTAATACATCCGTGGTGCATATCCTCCTCCACACATCTGTTGGCGTTTCAGATTTACGTATAAACCCCGCCCGTGATGACGCCAGCGCGTTATAAAGCCGAGCAGCGGCACACCGCCATTTTATTTCCCGTTTCTAAATAGGCTCTTGTTTGCGTTGTTGTGAATTGTTCATTTGTTAAAAATTGTTACGGGGTTTATCAACACTTTTACTTACTGTCAGAAACCCAGATAGTTCATTTGCCGCTAATCATTTTGTTGTTTTCAGCCGAAGAGACGCGATGCCGAGCCACCCTCTTCGTGTTGCGGTTGTGTGCTCTAGCAACCAGAACCGCAGTATGGAGGCTCACAATATCCTCAGGTAAAGATGAAGAGAAGGTCGAAGACAGGAGAGACCCAACAGCTTTAAACGTGTGTTGGGAAGCTGATTCACAGCCCTGGAGGGTCCAACGTGAGGGCTGCTGGCTGCTGCCTGCCAGGCCTCTGCGCATTAAACAATGGCCACGTTTCTTTGAGTTACATAAAGGACGTGGCAGTGTTTTAGACACATCTAGCCATTTAGGCTGGCCAGTGTCCACTTATTAGAGTCCAGACATCACCTCTAAAATAGGTGTTTTGGAGGCGTTAAAAGACTACCCCGAGTTGTTGGTAATTCTTTCTTCCTTATCAACAACGCCCCCTACAGACTCCCAACTGACAAGACATCTGACTCCGCTCAGCCCCTCTCTTTGAGTTAGTAAAAACGATGGACTCTGGGCCGTACCGACCAAGTTTCCAGTTTTACCAAAAGCGTTAAACATCCACATAAAGGAAAGGGGGGAAAAAAATCAATGATACTAGGCAGGGAAAGTGAGAGGAAAAATACAGCTCTACAATGCAAGACCTTTTGGAAGTTTGATACGTGCTTAATATTTTTGATTTCTTTTTTGTCTTCACAGCAAACGTGGATTTGAAGTACGTTCATTTGGGACAGGGTCACATGTGAAGTTACCTGGCCCTGCACCGGATAAGCCAAATGTGTACGACTTCAAAACTACATATGAACAGATGTACAACGACTTGGTTCGCAAGGATAAGGAATTGTATCCCTGTACTCGTCCATCATCGTTGGCTTTAACACTTGACAGGAAATCCACTCAACTGTTCAACATGTGTAGTACCTAAATCCAGTGTTGTATATAATGAGAAGTTGATAGCGTACCTCATATTAGAGATAATGCGAATTGTGTTGATCTATATATTGCAGGTATTGTATCCGAAGAACCTACAATTTTGCCCCCACCCCTCAGAGGAACTACAGCACTTATGTTCTTTTAACTGAAGATAATTGCAAGAGTCTTACTGAGTCAAATCAAACGTTGATTATGCCATGGCAGGTTATCATTCAAATCATTTGATAAAAGTCTTGATTGATTTAATTTAACTTGAGTCTTGTTCCAATTTGACATTTCCAAGACTCGCTGCTTTCAAATTTCTTAAAACGTAGCCTATTATTTTAACCTCTACCTAAAATATTGCATACAGAAGATGATAATTAGGCAAAATGTACTTCGTGATCCGTTCAAAATTCGTATTATCTGTATTGCGCATGCCCAAAAATAGCCCGACCTACCCTTAGCCACTAGTGAAATGCATCGTCATAACATTACCACCAGATGGCGTCGTAGTGTTCTAAAAACATTTGTTGGATCCAAAATTGGCCTCTAAAATGTTTTAATGTTGCCATGAGATGAATTCATGCAAACACAGATCTTTGTAACTCACAAACAGAAAGAAGGAAACAACCAAACACACGTTAGGTGGTTGCTTGGTTGTTTGAATGTGATGTTTTCTGTCCCTTTTTGCTTCTTTCCTTGACCCTGTCGTTTCCAGATATACACAAAATGGTATTCTTCACATGTTAGACCGCAACAAACGCATCAAATCAAAGCCTGAGCGATTTCAAAATTGCAAGGATAAGTTTGACCTAATCGTCACATGTGAGGAGAGGGTCTATGACCAAGTACTAGAGGGTGAGCCGAATGTGAAAGATATATTTTTCTAAGAACTTATTAAACCGTGCAAACGGTCATACTTTTTGTGTTTGTGCTTCATATAGATTTTAATTCCAAAGAGGAAGAGACATCGCAGCCTGTGCATGTCATCAATGTGGATATTCAAGATAACCACGAAGAAGCCACATTGGGTGCCTTCCTCATCTGTGAACTGTGTCAATGTGTAAGTGCCAGCTTGGCCATCCATGTCTCAGTTTAGAACTCCATTCACTTGATTTGTCATAACCTGCTTAGACATAACTTTATTTCCTGAACTGATTCAAAAGTGATTTCTGTGTTTGTCTTGCCAGCTCCAGCATACGGACGATATGGAAAATGAGATTGATGAGCTCCTACAGGACTTGGAAGAGAAGAGCAAAAGGACTTTTCTACACACTGTTTGTTTCTATTGAAACTTTAGAAAATGCAATAACCACAAGCCCCAATAACAAGCATTCAAACCAGAGTGTCCCGTCACTCATGGGTAACATCATATACACAGTGTGCCAGGCAATGCTTTGGGTCGAGAAAGCTGGGCCCAAAAAAATGGCTGCTGGAGGGACGTGAATCCCCTGGGGAATGTTATTTCCCAGAAGAAGAGGAACTGCCTGTGCTCTGCCTTTTTCATCTGTATCAAGGCCAGGGTCAGGTTCCTGTTGTCTTGTGTACTGTCAAATCACCCAACCATGCAAATCATTCAGCACAGGTGACTTTCAAATTAATTCTTGTCGTTTTTTTTTTTTTTTTATGGTATATTATCAGATATATTTTTTTCAAAGTTTATGTAATTATAATCCATGAACAAATGATTTGTTTTCCCCCTGGAGCATTTGGGATTAGGTTCTATTTATTTTTAAGAGTCGAACAGATGTAACTGGATGAGTCTTCTGTGTGACTGAAGAAGAGAATTAAGTTTAATTTGTGTGGCCTAATAATGAGTAACCAAATGTTTAAAAACTCTTACATGTGTTTCTATTATGTGTAAATGCAGATTTACAGTGTGTTTGCTGTATTTCAGGGCATCTTGGTTTTGTTTTTTCTTTTCCGTTTGTAAATTGAAGCAATGTATTATTTTGCAAACTAGCAGCGATGGAATCTGAGTGCCTGATGTTCTGTATGAATTTGATTCTATAAAATGCTTAAAGATCATGTAAAGCTTGTCAAGTTTATTGAACAGTTCTTAGCAACATCAGGGGTCTCCCAAAAGGTTGTTTTGAATCATCTTGGTAATAGAATTAAAGTCACATCAAAGTACATCTATGATCTATCAGTACAATTCAATTTACCCTAAATTAAGGTATTGTATAGGGTAAACAACACTATCATTTAAAAGACACTGACATCTTGGACTGTACTGTTACTATAATAATGCATTTGTTTTATATAGCGCTTTACTGGACATTCAAAGATGTATTATTTATTCACTCCATACTCTGTGGTGGTAAGCTACTATTGTAGCCACAGCTGCCCTGGGGTAGACTGACGGAAGTGAGGCTACTAGTCCGCACCATCATCCTCTCCGACCACCAACCACTCACACGCACTGCTGTGTTCCAAAATGGTCTCCCATCCAAGTACCAACCGGGGCCTTCCTGCTTAGCTTCCAAGATCTGATGGGATCAGGCATAGCAAAGGCGGTATGGCTCCTAATTACTATCTCGACACAGAAGATGCTATTTTTGCAGTGGGTAATCAAAGAATGGATTTGGATGAGGATCTAACTGATTTAAAGCTCATATTTGGCTGCCTTTCGCCATTGAGTCAAGCTGGAGAAGTCCCTGCTTCCAGTAAAGTTCTGTAGAGGTGAGCCATGCACAGCAAAGACACTTCAGGTTTATTTCAACAAAATTAAAATTTCTGTAATAAAATAAATGAATGTATTTGATTTCATTAATAGAGTGAAATGTTACGCGGTGTGTCTTTAAGTACTCAACAGGTCCTGGACTGAACAATGGTATTGGTAATAGCCTGTAGCTTTTTGGGAGAGGGGGGCTGCCCAGAAAGGATGAATGAAATACCGCCTTTGCTCTGCCCGATCCCGTCAGACCTTGGAAGCCAAGCAGGGAAGGGCCTGGTCGGTACTTGGATGGGAGACCGTTTGGTAACACCAGAAAGCCTGGCGAATGTAGTGAGTGAGTGAATGGTCGGTAGTGATCGGAGGGGCCGATGGCGCAGACTGGTTGCCTCGTTTCCGTCAGTCTACCGCCGAGCAGCTGTGGCTACAATAGTAGCTTACTACCGCAGAGTATGGAGTGAATGAATAATGCAATATAAAGCGTCTTTGAGTGTCCAGAAAAGCGCTATATAAAACCGATGCATTATTATAAATGAAATATTATCAATATTAAATATACCAAAAGCCATTGAAGACTTGATTGAATGGGGTGATAGGTGGGCTGTTCTTTCTGAATACGTTATGTTTATGTATTTATTAAACAGAAGCATATAAACAACTGCACGGCTCAAAGAAATGCATATGCCTTGATTTGTTTTTGTTCCATTTGTGTTGGATTCTAGACGTTATGGGGCCCAAGGGAAGACACAACATTGGGGCTCCATTGACAAAAATGTGAGCATAAACACAAAATGTAACATCAAGGAGCTCATGGTTGTGTTAGTGATTTGTGAAAACATTGTTTTCGTGTTCTTAACCTTGAGAATGTATTATATATTTAAATTAAATTTAAAAAGTGGACTTTTAAAGATAGCCAGCTTCAATTAACCAATTAGTGTTGAAAATCCTTAACCACCTGAAGAAGTGTTGTATAAATGTTTTGGTAAGTATTTGTAAAAAGAGAAAGAAAACTACAGCCCCATTTACAAAAACAGCTCAATTTAATCCTTTAGCATACACAACATGGTACAATCACAATACATTATAGGCAGAAATGCCTTCTGGCTTTCATATAAAGTACACTTGGTTAGCTTTACAATTAATATAGACAGATGGCTAGAATCGACGGCTGTTTACTTCCGCAATTTTGCCGTATGTTGGTTGGAAAACAAGTGACACATCCAGGCCAATGACGCTGTTTAAAATTACCGATCCGTTTACAACTCAAGAAAAGTAATGCATGCTATCATAAAACTATTATTACGATTTATTTACATACATTAATGTTGCCTAGCACCGTCCTGGATGTGACAATATCGTGATTGCTCATATTGAAATGGAACTTTGCAGCTCTGTGAATCTGTCACAGAGATTATCCAAAAACAGACTACTTAACAGTCTACTGGCCTAAACAGGGGTGCCGTCCTTTGGCGGTTTGGTAGTATCTTTCGGTTTACTCTGGTCTCCACTTTCAGCAGTAGGTTGTTCAAGAGGCTCTGCCTCTAGAGCAGTTTCAGCTTTTACTACATTTTCACTTTTGACTTGTCCATCTCCAATGGCACTGCTGTCCCCATTTGGAGGAGGTGGTGTGAAGTCCTCTGCTGCAGGAGGCGTGATGTCCTCTGCAGCAGGAAGAGGTGAGGTCATATTTAGGACCGGAGCGATCATGTCTTGAGCTTGAGGAGCAGTGTCAGTCGGTGGCAGAACAAAGCCCATCTTGCCCCCGCTCTGTGATTCCTCAGGTTTTGAGGGAGTCAGGGTCTTCACCTCCTCTTCTGCATAAAGCCAGTCCATCTTCTGACGGTGCTGTTTGACTGCATCATCAACCCGGGCATCAATCATTGCCTCTGTCAGGACACCATCTTCAGAAGAATAGGCTGCAGCCTGCCAACAATAAACAATACCCAATTATTACACCATAATACTCCTTACATGGATTTCATATTGGCTCCTCCTGCAGGTGGTGGGTCCACAGTAGGACGGCCTCATGGTACTAACGGGCCTGTTGGTCTCTCATAAGGGGCTTCTGAACAGTCACCTAGGACCTGTTTGACATGGGAGACCCTACCAGGGCACAAAGCTCCCAACAACATGGCCCCAGCATCATTTGGGCGTGCAAACACCTCCACCACGTTAAGGTGGCGGTTAAGTAAACATTTTAGACTTTTATTATTTGCTGAACTGCAACTTTCATGTAGGTCTCTTATTTTTGGCATTAGAACACAAATTTAGAATAAGTTTACAATGCCGAGCTTTTTTCTCCCTAACCATTGAACACCACACTGCTTCAAGTAGCAGCAGAACTCATCTGCGGGGAAAAAATTGGCCTTCTGTAATCATGAGGAGAAAAAAGACCTGACAGCTCCCTGTAGATGTTGGATTATTAAACAAATTGACATTTATGAGGATTTCAGCTGTATCAGATGTTTGTCAGTTCACAATCTTTTGTAAACCTCTCTCATAATGAAACTGACGGTGTTAGCCGCAAACTGTTGCGGCTTCTGCTGCTTCAAACGTGTGCGATCTCTCCACGTGTTTGTGTTCACATGGTGCTGGGCAGGTGAGGGGTGTGTTGGGCGGTGTGCTGTGAGGCAGGGGCAGTGCGGTGCTGGTCTCCTTCTGCTGTACAAAGTTCGCTCTTTGTTGCGAATGCGCCACATTCAGCAATGCTATTTGGGAATGCAACTACGCTGGTCCGGCAAAACGGGGTTGCTTATACTTGCTCTAACGGTTGTTTTCAATAAAAGATTTACTCAAAAAATGTTTTTGTTTCATTCCCATGTGTTCTTGTTGCATATTGTAGTTCTACTTGGAACCTTGTTAAGATCCAACCATGTAAAATGTGATTTTTTTACAATTTCTCAACTGGCCTTAAACTTTTCAGAACTGTAAAAAATAAATAGAAAATAAAAAGATGTCACACCTGCCATGCCACTCCCAGCTTAGAGATCTCTCGTCCTGACATGCCTTCTGTCCGTGCAGCGATCTCAGAGCACTTTGTACCATAGTCAAAATGTGCAAGCTTCATTCTCCTATACAACAGGCATAAGAAGTTAGTCTTTATGACCAAGCAATAATTTCATTATACATTATAGTACGCTTACTGTCTTCCCCCTGTTGCTGGTTCAAGCACATATTTATCAAAATAAAGGCGCACCAGCCTCTCCCTCTCATCAGGACCAGGAAGAGCAAAATTCACAATTTCATCTATTCTGTCATTTATGGCCCAGTCAAACTGCTCTGGTTGATTACTGGCCAGCACCAACATAAATCTTGAAGAAAGAAAAAAAAAGATGTAGCCAAATACTGTATTATTTATATCAATAATAAACAAATACTCACTTGTTGCTCTGTTCTCCTGTACGATACAAGAAAGCGTTGAGTGTCGCCCTTAGATCTTCACTAATCTTTTCCTACAGGTTAAAAGGAGGACAATTTTAAAAATTGATGGAAAATAGGTTTCTGTACAATAAAGTTATTAGGGCAGTCTTACTGTGGATCGCTTACGAAGAAATGCATCTGCTTCATCAACAAAAGCAGAAGTCTGAAGGAGAATTAAAGCATTTAAAAAAGGTGCACTATGCAACTTTTTATACAAAAATAAACTTGATAATATTAGTGCGTATTTGACCTTCCAGTGACCCTGCGGCCGTACCAGTGGTTAAGCTTAGCGCCTTCACTTTCCATCCCAGTGGCTCCTATGACGCTTCAGGATCTATTTTATTTCAGGTCTTTTAGGATTTCAGAATGGAATACATGTGTTAACATGGAAGCGTTTCAATCAGCAGTGAAAACCTAAAAAAATAATTGATCCTGGAGCGTCCTACTCCGACAGGCCATTGGGATGGTAAGTTAAGGCGCTACGCCAACCACCCAAGCAGAATTTTCTGTTTAGAATCTGAGTGAAAAGTAGAAGCCAAGATGTGTTTCATTTAAAGCTGGAGTAACACCTGACTTTCTGTTGTTGAAAAGTAAACTTGTATTTACCACCTCAGATTGAGTTGTAAACACAGCAAAAAACAGTAGTTGTTAAATCGTCTTCACCTAATTATTTATTTAGCGATAGAAGATAGAAATACCACACTGAAATGTGCATATACACAATTTGCCCGAACATTTCGGACAGGAGGGATTGCGAGTGCTAGAAATTAGTTTGGGCCAAATTTTAAAAAAAGTTAAAGTTTGTGTGGGAAAAATCCGGTACCCCAGCTTTAATATAAATCACAATATTTAACTCACCCACGGCGACTCGTGTTGGCCCAATCAAAACTTTGTGCATAGCAGTCACACCATCTCGACCCATAGGGGCAACGTCGCCACCGGTCATAATGGCATAGTCCATCCCAGAATGCATTGCAAGTTTCTATTAGGAGGAAAGGGCCATTCAGTTCATAAAAAATGCTGCAGGTCCATGTTGGATGGATATGACATGTCTAGCTTTGAACAATTTCAAAGGGTACCTTGGCAAAGAGAGTTTTCCCCGTTCCCGGGGGTCCGTACATCAAGATGTTTCTGTAGAGACCATGGTTCTGCCTAGTGTTTCTTGTAGCTATTGCAATGTCACGCACACGCTCTTCTAGAGAGGGCTAAATAATACCAAAAAAGTCATCATGCACCGTGTTTGGCAATTTTAACACTTATTCATTACCAGCACTTACACTAAGAACAACTCCCTCTAACGCATCCTGGGGTTTGCTTTTCAGTCGTCTGGTCGTCTGTAGTGTAAAACAAAATTGACATAAATATGACAATGCGAATTTAAGAAAATGCAGATTAGAGGGCTCATTCTGTAATTTAACTACCTTCACAGGATGTTTGATTGCTTCAGCGACTGTAAAACGAGAGGTCTCTCGCACAAGAGATGGCTTCCCCAGCCTCGCTTCAATGTAACGCCCTGCTACTGCTGTTGCATTACGGGCTGAATACACTCCCACTGCTAAAAGAGTGAGTCCTGCTACCTGTAGGTCAAGACAAGAACAGTGAGTACCCCATAACTTTTTAGAACATTTTATCTGCAATTACATATTAACTCACCGTGGCTGTGACTTTGTCCCAGTCTGACACAAAAGCACGAAACCCTTCTCCAAACACAGCACCAGCCGTTCTGAAGGAAATGCCAAACAGTGGTTATTCAAACACCCAAGTGCATTTCTAAATGGTTGACACAGATCAGATCAAGGAATGTCTTACTTTATGGACTCAAGGACAGTCTGTCGGTGTTCAGCTGCTTTCAGTCGAATTTGTTCACGAATGATATCCGCGTTCTCTCTTTCAACTCTCCCCCTTGCTTTTGCTTCCGCTTCTATTCGCAGAAGCTCATTTTTGTGTCTTAGCTCCATCTCATGTTCAATTGTAGCTACAAAAAATTGACTAAGAAATGAAGATGCTCATTTTTATTTAAAAGGTGCATTATGGAACTTTTTAATGCAGTTTTGACCTTTTAATTACCCAGATGTATGAGTGGTTATCATGGCACTCAATGACGCTCCAGGATTAATTGTTTTTTTGGGGTTTCTGGTAGGTTTTCATTGCTGATGGACCCATCTGATTCCATCCAGAAAACCTACTAGTAACCCTTAAAACAATTGGTCCTGAAGCGACGAGCTTCAACGAGGCGTGAAGGAAAGACGCCAAGCTATCCACCACTAAAAGGTCACATACGTACCAATATCAAGTTTTTGTTATCGCATTAAAAGCTCCAAAAGCTGCACCTTAAATAAATCATGTATATTGTCATTTAAGACTTACCTTTTCTCATAGCTTCTTGCTTGAGCACGGACTCTTCCTGTTTGCGGAGGTTCTCTTCATTGAGAAGTTGCTGTTGATGAATAATACAGAGTTTGCTGATCTTTTAGTCTACAAGACAAGAGTTTTAGAAATGGGACCAACCTGTTGTCTGAGTTGTTCCTCATATCGTTGTCTGGCCAGTTTGTCCTGATACTGAGCTCTCTGAAATACAGTGAAATGTTTTTATAAAATCGCCCAACACAAGCCAAAAAGGCAGGGCTACTCTGCACTCACAGCTTGATGTTGTCTCGTTTCTTCACCAAGAGTTTTTCTTCTCTCTTCTCCCTGGAGCTTTATCTGGTCGCCTTTGAGCTGTTCGACTGCTGCTTCATACTCCTATTAATATCACATAACAATAATGACCAAGAGATGTAATAAATTATGTTACTGAAGAGTGGGATTTGTTGTTTGATTTGCCACACCTTCATTTTACTCTGATGCTCCATCTGTGCAGTCTGCTCCTGCATACGAGACAAATCCAGTGCTTCTTTGGCATTACCTGGTAAGAGCGATTTTATTGATCAATTGAGAACAGATCAAGGAGTCAACTACCAACACATTTAGAACATTGTTCACCAACCTGTCTTATGTCACAATCATTACTGATGCAAGTTTACTCTAAAACATTGATTAGACCTCTGTTAAGTATTGTTGCTGATAAATTGATGACTGATATTTGTCATATTTAAATATAAAGCCACTGATCTCTGCTCGGACCCTTTGCAACAAACCTGGCTATGACCTCTGAACTTAAATGAAGGTGAGTGAGTGCATGGCTGGTACCATAGGGTACACGATGTAACAATTGAGTTTCAGCTTACGAGTTAAATGCCACTCTGACCATGCTGGACAATACTTGTATGTATGCTGCATATCATATAGCGGGTCTACGCATCACTTACGGGACTTGTCGAGCTCCTTGGCTGCCTGAGCAGCTCGCTCAAGCCCAGTGGGATCGAAATTGCTCCATTTGTCCTTGGATTTATCTCCCCCGCTCCCTGAACCCCCAGATTGAGGCGGCGGTGGAGGAGGACCAGGCACAGCGGGAGGAGGCTCGGGCTGCCCCTTGTTCAGGCCGAACAGCCACGACATGTCAAGCGGAGGCAATAAAGCACAGTTTAGCCGGTACTGTGGGCCTGGACGAGCTGTGGAGCAGCAGATGTCAGTGAACTTCCTCCACGCGTGGTCACGCCGCTGCTGTGTGCGCAGGTGCAGCGTGGCTCTGAAGAACAAAGACTCTGATTGGCTGGTGCTCAACACGTTGAGCTCTTATTGGCTGAAACAGCAGCCGTCCCCCTCGTAACTCCACCCTTCAGTCCATTCATCAAAATGAACCCAACTTACATCAGCTGCTACACGCGCGCATAACCTTTACCAACAGGTCCAAGAATAATTATGTAAAATGCTCAGTGATAGAAACATTCCCATTGTGGACAAGTAGCTTAACCAAAGCTAGAAATATGTCTGTGTAGCAGGAAATATATATGTATGACAAACGTCTTACACCTGCGTGTAAAAATAATTAAATACATCTAGTCTGTTACCGATGAGTAAATGACAAGCTGACCCACTGAGCAGTCAATGTTAAAAAATTAAGAAAAATACCTTAAAATACACTGCAAACGTTCATATCAAAACGTTTATTAAATAAACACTGAAAAGCAAAAGAAAATACAAATATACACAATACAACAATACTCGATGGCAAGTATTGGACAAGTAATGGATTTTTCTGTGTTTATCCAGACGAAGCAGAGTAGATAAGCACAGCATGAGTGCGTCTAATTGCCTGGTAGCATGGTTTTTCATATCGGTGTATACAGTGTATGTATTGCTCTTGAAACAACAAAATGAGAGACATTTTTTAATTTCTATTGTAGGAAGACAACACGAGACAAGACACCAGGAGTCTCTTTCCCGTCACCCAGCGCTGCTCGGAAGCCTTCCTGCTGTCGTGCTCGAGCCAGCTTTGCCAGAGAGAGGAACGAGCGCGGTTCAGTGATGGCCAAATCACTGATGACATGACGGTTGAGCTGGACACTGCACTGTATGAACCAAACACAACAACATAAAACAAAAACTTAAAGGCTGCTGAATTGTACAAAATACCATTGCAATTTTTACAAACCTTGATCAAGTTGTGGATAAGAGCAGGATACTTCATGCCATGCTCTCGTGAGGCTGCAGCTATCCGCGAAATCCACAACTGTGAATTTGACAAATTTTCAATTAACAGTAAAGAATACACTGAACAAAGTACATATATTTCTTAGGCTGGTGTAAGGAGATAAAATGTGCAATCAAGGATCAGAATATAGACCAGATAGATTGTTTATCAAGATCCCCATTAGCCATTGCATTGACAATGTGTAGTATTCACATTATGTAAGCTATAAAACAACATAAAAACACAATTATAACATGATTTTATTTGTTGCAGTGTAACAATTAAATCATTAAACCCAGATAACTCTGTAACTGGACACAATTTCTCCAATTGTCACTAATTACTGTTACACAAACATAATGTCAGAAACTGCATTAGGTCAAATAAATACTTGACAGCCACAGTTTTCAGCTTTCAGACTACTTTATACAGCCATGTCTTTTTTTTTTATCCGAGCATATCTCAAAGAAATTATCATATTACTTCCAACCCCTTGATGAGAATGACATAATAAACACACACAAAGAAAACTATACACAAACGCTTAGCTACAGTACATGGAAATAAGATAACTAAATGCAATGCTGCCATCTGGCGTTAGTCTGTTAACACAGCAGTGATAGCACATGTAACAAATTGCGTTATCATTCACTTACTGTCCTCATATTTCGTTTCTTGAGTTTTCTGGCTTTGGTGGCGTAGAGAAAAGCTCTCCTGACCGCCCTTACAGCCAGTGAGTAGCAGCGGTTCTTTCTGCCTCTGAAATGCTGAAAGAAGAAAACAGTGGGGTACAGGCTACCAAAAGGATGACATAAAATTCAGTAGATTATCAACACGTGACAAAAACAAGATCCAATCACAAAGGGATGCAACTACATGATGAAACACACAAAGCGAATCTATTTCACACCAGCAGTGATACTTTAGGAAATAGCCACATCCATGTCTGTTTTCTTACCCGTGCATGTTTCAGAACCTCCTGGACTTTCCAGTATCTGTCAGGCCCACGGCTTCGTATCAAACATGACAAGGTTAGAAACACCATATTTGACCTCTGCTAGATTTATTATGCTTGACACGATTACAGGACTAAGTTAATAAGCTAATCCGTTTTCCATTCGTAGTTGTTATCTGTCTGTGCGCATAGTGACACAAGGGCAAAGGGTTAGTTAGATTTCAACCCGTCTGAAACAAAGTGTCTTCTTCTTCTCTAGGATTATTGGAGGACTGCAGGCCAAACAAAAGCGCATGTCGCCACCTACTGTATTGCATATGCTACGACATACTATCCAACTACATTTTGTCCACGCTTCTGTCACATGATTAATCTTGAACAGATATAACTGCTACGTAGACATTTTAGCGGGGGGGAGAAACAAAGCTGCCGTACAAATAAGGCTTGTTATAAAGTTTTTTTTAAGATGTTGGTGAGTAAAACGGGCGAACCCACATTACACGACGCGGTGGATGCTGGGAGGACGCTGGAGGTCAGGGCAGATCCAAAATGTCGGCCGCAGGTCTGTCGTCCTTGAGCCGCTGTGGGCTTTTAGCTTTCCGTTCCCATCCAGCACTTGCGGTACGTTTACAGTTACTTAGTTAAAGTGTATTTTTAGTGGACGTTGTTGATTTGATATAGAAAAGGAAAAAATACCAAGCACGAGATGTGAAAGTAACTACCTTTGAGTGCTATGCTATGCTAACATACAAGCCTCTCCCTCCTCGGTTATGTCAGATCAACAACAGCTATATCACCTTGTAATCAAGCTTTTAGCGTGTCTTTATCCGTAGTATTCACCAACATGATAATCTATGTGTCTGTGCCAGTTAATCAAAGTGACTTGAACGTGAATATAATAAACCTATAAGCAAGAAGACTCATGTATTCTCAGCTAGTCCTCTTTGTTGCTGTTGTTTTCAGGCTGTCAGGTGGGCACAGACAGCAGCTGCCCCTGCTGCTCAGCCAAGAATAAAGAAGTTTCAGATTTACAGATGGGACCCAGATACTCCTGGAGACAAACCCCGAATGCAGACCTACGAGATTGACCTCAACACGTAAGCAATAGACTTTGATATACTTGTACTACAGGGTTTATTTCTAACTTTATGTTCTACTTTCTTAAGATGTGGGCCAATGGTTCTTGATGCCCTAATCAAAGTAAAGAATGAAATGGACTCCACTCTCACCTTCCGCCGCTCCTGCAGAGAAGGTCAGTATGATAAATATCACACTGAATCGTGGAACATTAATGAAGTTCTGTCAATGTAAAGCTTAAACTTTTTTTAAACTCAGGAATTTGTGGATCTTGTGCAATGAACATTAATGGTGGAAACACACTTGCGTGTCTTAATAAAATTGATACCAATTTAAGCAAACCAACAAAGATTTACCCCCTGCCACACATGTATGTGGTGAAAGATCTTGTTCCTGTGAGTACATTGAACATGCACAATCCTTATTGTTATATTTTTAGTGGATCTCTGAGACCTCTTATGATGTTTTAGGATATGAGTAATTTCTATGCACAATATAAGTCCATTGAACCTTATTTAAAGAAGAAGGATGGGACTAAGGAGGGAAAAGAGCAATATTATCAATCTGTGGAAGAGCGACAGAAGCTGGTACCATTTCTTGTTCTCATCTGCATTTTTATTTATTTTATAAGACATTTTAAAGTTCTCATGTGTCTTGTAGGATGGTTTGTATGAGTGCATCTTGTGTGCCTGCTGCAGCACAAGTTGCCCCAGCTACTGGTGGAATGGTGATAAATACCTGGGACCAGCTGTGCTTATGCAGGTGAAGGGTGTTTTAATCACTTTAATATTCACTACACACTTTATAACTGGCACTAATGCACATTTCCTGTTTTTAGGCATATCGTTGGATGATTGACTCACGAGATGAGTTCACAGAGGAGCGTCTGTCCAAGCTGCAGGATCCCTTCTCTCTCTATCGTTGTCACACGATCATGAACTGTACCAAGAGCTGCCCCAAGGTACTGATCGCACTCATGAGACTGACTGCGCATTTATAGGTGTAGGAGGCTAACGGCATTTTTGAAATCTGGAACCACCTGCTGATTATCTGAAATTCTGGCCTCGCTTTCACATGCCACATTTTCCTAAATACAAATGTAATTCTATGTGTAATTTTTAGCTTCTTCGCTCAAATTCTATATTATTGTGTCCAGTATATTTTATGCATTGAGGAATGATCAGTCTGTTGTGTATTTTTTTTAGGGTTTGAATCCAGGAAAAGCAATTGCAGAGATCAAGAAGATGATGGCAACATACAAAGATAAGAAAACAGCTGCGGCCTGAACACTCTGACGCCGCCTTCATTGTTTCCCTCCATAATGGAATTACATTTTGATTAAAATGCTTGTTGAGGTCCATGACGCCATTTTACAGCACACTCTGTAACAGTTGTCTGTGTGTCTGAGAGGATGTTGTTAAATATGCACATGTACAGTCTGAATGAGAGCGAGTGCGTCTGAATGAGTCTTACACGTGTACCTTTTATGTTAATTTATCTTAAGCCATTGCTTTGTTTGACCTGATCCTACAAAGTGTACAAGATGTTTTACAAGATTTTAACATTTCTTGCCAGAAGTCCCATAATTAAACCTCTGCTCATTGTACCAACATTTTATTTTTTGATGAAAAAATAAATGTGTGAACTCAAGCTGATAACTGGGTGTTGTTGACTATACTAAATATCTAAACATTTACCAACGAAGGTACATTTCTCTTAAACTAAGGGATGACACTGTAGGCCAACCTAATGTTTACCTATTTTGTAACTGCAAAGTCTGATGTTTCAAAAATGTTTTTATTATCTTTTTCAGTGAAAATTACAAAATAAGACCAGAAA
This sequence comes from Neogobius melanostomus, assembly GCA_007210695.1. NCBI lineage: Eukaryota > Metazoa > Chordata > Actinopteri > Gobiiformes > Gobiidae > Neogobius > Neogobius melanostomus. The sequence goes on along the minus strand of VHKM01000073.1, from coordinate 474,073 downwards.
TCCCTGCTACTAATGTTTTTGTGTGCTCAATTTTATGCATAAAGTTCCTTTAATGGGGCCCCTTTCTTTGACCCAAATCCATCCTTTCCTCGTGGGGGGTCTCGGGGCCGGACAGGCGGAGCTAACCGATGTGGGCTGGCACAATGTGGCGCTGTGAGGTCCTGCTGCTGTAGTCAGTGAACGCGTGAGAGCACGGGGCATAGAAAACCTGAATAATCTTGGGTAAGTCGTTTTGATATGTAATTAACATCTCCGACGTGTTTAAGATATTTTTCCCTAAAACGTTCTCTAAAAGTTTGTCCTCGTGTTCTTGTTTATCTTTTTCTTTTACTAACAGATTTGGGCTTCATATACATGACACTGTCAGCACAGAAGCTACTCATATAAAGCTTTAAAGTTCTGTCTGTAATCGCAAAATCATGACGGGGTATTCGGGGTTAATTTGTTTGTTGGTTGGTGATATGTGACATGCGGTGCTGTTTTTCCTGGATAGCAGAGGTAGGGGGGAGTTCGCGGCACTGCAGTAATGGCTACAATGAGGGGTGCGAGTGCCAAGAGGGAAAACTTTTAAAGGAAAAAAAGTTTCCTCGTCAAATTAGTGGGGGTCGTTGAGGACATATATTTTTACACAAAATTGTACTTGCCTTGTAGTTATAGACTTGTAAAATGATGACATCCCATGTAGCTGTCCTTAAAAACTCCTGTAATGTCTCTGCATGTGTTTTTTGGGGAAGACGGGAGTCTGGAGACAGGGCTGAAGTAAAGGGGGTGTAATGGGTCCCAGATGTTTGCTGTGAAGCCATATGTTTTCCAATGGCCATTGGGATTTATCGATTCAAAACTCCAAAATGTGCCCAGGGTGTTTAGTCTACAACACTGTGTCCAGATGCACAGGAAAGCACAAGAGAGGAACCTGCAATGCAAAGAAACAGTACCTGGTGTTCCCTGAGTGGAGGGTTTTTAAAATCTGGTATTGGTACCTCTGGTGGTACATTACATCACCACTGAGTCTTTTGCAATACTTTCTAAAGCTTAGTCCTGATTTTGACCTGCTTTGCACTGATACTGGATTGAGCTACCGAGGTCCAAAATCAATGGGTTCGTAATAGTAAGGATTAGAGGTGATTCTATAACAAAATATTTTATGGATCTAAGTTTGATGCAAAAAGCATAATCAAAAATAATCTTTATATAGAGATATGACATGTTGTTCTCAAACATTATACCTCATCTATATAAATATTACCACCACCAGAGGACGACCAGATCTGCAGGCTATTAAAAATACTAGGCTTAAACTCTCTAAACTATGTCTAAAATGGGACCAAACCATTGTTCTAAACAAGGACTAACCTGACACACAAATAATAGTCTGTGATCCACTTAAAGCATCCCCCGTACCACCAGTCATACTGGTACCATAGTTTGAGAAACACTGTTTCATTGTCATATCCTTCTGGTTTAGTGTAACAGCTGTGTTTTATGGTCTATAAGCGGGACAGAAAGGAAATTAGGGATGTAGAAAGAGACAGAGAAAAAAACAGCAGCAAAAGTTGTGGGTGGGGAGAAAGGGGTCCTGCGTCCCTTTTCCAGGAATCCAGCCCATCTTGAGTCTGTAGCATTTACCAAAAGGAAAAGTAGGAAACCAGAGATTGTTCTTCAAAGGCGACAGACGTGCCACATTCTTCCTGTCACTGTTTGGGGCCATCTCAGTTGGAGAAAGAGAGAGGGGTGAAGGAGGGCATTTAGGGGGAGAAAGGTGGGGGTTGGACCAAATAGAAGAGCATACATTAACAATTATTACAGTTTTCTTCTAGTGCCAAAGTCAGTCTACCTCTGGGAGTGACCATGAGAGTCCTCTTGCTCATCACTCTGCCAGGTAACTATCAAAGCGATTTTCTGTAGACTACACTTTTGGCTCTTTGTTGTACTTTTGTTTACTTAATTTTTTTGTATGTGTTTGTCCGTTTTATTGGCCTGTATTGTTTTGTATTTGAACTGCTTGTTTTTAGCACAGCACTTATGGATAGCACTTTAGCTCAGCGGGTGCTATACAAATAAAGGTTGATTGATTTGAAACATTAACTGCTAAACTAATACAAAACTCACAAATATTTCAGAAGATGTTTTAAACACCCCATGCAGTAGACCATGGAGACAATATATTCTGCCCCTTGTCAAGACAACCCTAATAATTTCAGACATTGCAATTAGCTAATCACATCAATTGAATTTGTGATTTTGATTGTGATTAAATATCCAGCCACAAAGGAGAGGCTTCTGGTGTCTGTTGTGTATTGACCCAGTCCGAAGGCTGAACAAATAAAGTATTGTGTCAGGAAGGGCATCTAAATTGTGGGTATGTGTGAAACGTAATTTCATTTTTAAGTTGCATAAGAATGACCAATAAATCTATCTAATCTATCTATCTATCTATCTGATTGAAACTAAATTAATCGGCAGTATTCAGTTTACTGCACACAAGGAGCATGCGCGCTTACTGTACAAATATGTAAAATAGTGTCACCTTTGTGACCATACTTCAATGAGGACACAAATCCTCCATGTTTCTAAAATACTACATAAATAATCTTAACACCCCTTACCCTAGGGGTGAGTACTAGTATTTTAATACTGTGCATTAACCTTTATTTTCATGTGTCACAGTGCTGCTATTGGCCCAGGTTCAATACCAGGAACCGTACCCTTATGGTGAGTTGATTTGTCTCACATCAGTATTTTATGTTCTAGTGCCTGTTTCTGATTCTTTTTATTGTCTTCCCATGTGTCTCCTCGCCCCAAGATACCCCCTCCTCTCACCTCCCTCAAACAAACATAGCCTGTAAATCACACTATCTCTAAACATCTCAGATATGAAGTCACACTTGTGGAAGTTTTACGACGTTAATGTGGTTGAAAAGTCGGTCTTCTGCAGATGTTTTCATTATGTCTTTCAGGACTAGATCCAGACCCAGTTGACTATGGACCTGATTATTTTCCAGGTAAGAACAGCGCTAATTTTGGGGAAAATTTGTTAACCCCTATCCCCTTACTCACCTACTTACGAGCGTTCTTGTCTGCTGTTTTAGACACTCCGGACATTGATAGCTCAGACCCTATTCCAGGCACGTATCAACAGCAGGTCCGACTTAAGCCTGCCGTGGGTCCTCAGAAAACTGGTAACTTCTGCCTGCATCCCTGCTATGTATACATTTGTGCTACAGCTATTATCATGAGTAAATGTGTGCATTGTTGTTGATAGATTCAGGTTTGGAGACTGAGCCCACAGAGCCTGGACCTCTGGGTAAGAAATTCAAATGTCGGCCTGGATTAGGGCTCTAGACTGTCACCCATTTGGATCTTTTGGCCAGTACTTGGGACTTTATCTCACGACACAGAGGCTAGCAAAGAACCTGCATATGTGCTTCAACTTAACCCGTTGGCCATCATGAAGTACATCATTATGTAACGGGCAATAACGTGACAAGATAAACTTTCCCAGCTGGACCCAGTCGGTGGTAATTTTACCAAAATAATTAATTGCCCTTCCAGAAAATAGCAAGATTTCACAGTCATGAAACAAAGAGCCCAGTGAAAATCAGCATATACAGTATACATTGTGCAAAATGTGTGCAGAAAGCAAAGAATTGATTTCCCAGTTAAAAATGATGTGAAAAAAAAAGTGCAGTGTATTTAACTGGATGCAGATTTGTATTGTCTTGTTTGTTTGCGCAGACTGCAGAGAGGAGCAGTACCCATGCACCAGACTCTACTCGGTCCATAAGCCCTGCAAACAGTGTCTGAACAGCCTGTGCTTCTACAGGTTTGTCTGATCTACAATCACTTTGAACAGGCAATTGCGCTGAAACTCTTTCATTATGTCTTCTACGCCAAGGTAAAATAAACAGATGATGTGGCTCACTGCAAGAAAAAAGTGCGAGAGAGTCTTGGCGTAAAGTAACAGATGCATTGATTGATTATTGAAAGTGTCAGTATAATGTGGATTCGTCTGTTTACAAAGAAAGATAGTATTGTATGACCTAATATAAATGTAATTGTGATTTGAGCTAAATCAGTCTTTAACAATCATCTGTTTCTGTTCAGTTTGCGACGGGTGTATGTCATCAACAAAGAGGTTTGCGTGCGGATCGTGTGTGCACATGAAGAACTGCTCAGAGGTAAGTTCAACTCAGTTCTTTTAAACAAGATTAGTTTGATTTGTTCCTGATAGTTTTTTTGACTGAATAAAAGGCATGATTATCCTTTTTAGGTTTTGAATTATCATTGCCGCTGTTCCTTAAATGTGATGCACTGTTTTTCTAACATCTTTGATGTTATTGGGGCTATAGAACGTCTGCTGCATTTATTGCTCATGTCATGCACACGGAGGGTCCCAACCCACACTTTGTGAACCCCTGACCGAGAGCACCATCTACTAGAAAATAATTACTATTAATGTGTTTTGAAACAAGTCTCATATTACCTTGTTCTACCGCCACTCCTCCAGCATTAGTACCGCAGAGGTGTGGGAAAAGTGAAGGGGTTAATCTTGCCCAAGGCACTAAACTGTCTGGAGTCAGCGCTGGTTGAAGTCTTGTGTCTAGCACAAGACTGTTTATTACAAGCAGCAGTGAGAGTGCTGCTCTGATGGCAGCCTCAAATTAATTCCCTCGTTTGCATCGCACTGCCTTGTGTTCTTCCTTAAGCATTATAGGCTCTCACAAACGAAAAACTTTATTAACCCCATCGTGAGCTAAACGATGTTCGTGTCCCGAGAGAAAGAGATGTCACCTGGGATCGGCACTCGCTAGGCCATAATTGCGTTAACGTGACCAAAACAAAAGCACATGTTCCCCCCTCCACACACACACACACCTTGCTGCAGAGTCTGGTTGGCGCAAAAGGCTGTTGTACATACACCGCCATTGATCATGGGTGTTTCTCCACCCCACGTCCTTGCCACTTGAAAGCGCCAAGTCTGAAGTGGCAAGATCTGAAAGTGCGCTCCTATTAAGGGAAAAATGTACGCTATAGTCTGCGTTTAGAAACACAAGATCGGGCCCTTTATGCTTTGTTTACTCTTGTGTACAGCCGACCTGTGCCGTGACCAGTTTTCCCGTTGTGGTGTGGCGGCTCTGAGTGGTCAGTGTGGGTCGATAGGTGGCAGCTGTGGCAAGAGCTGTGGAGGCTGCTGAACTTCAGAGACACTACTCGCCCAAAAACTGCCGCTTTACGATCACTTTTACACAATTTTTACTCCTGTATGCTGGGAATGTAACAATAATCACATCTCACGGTGTTGTATAATCATGGTATTTACACTCTCAGTTGAGGACATTATTGCAGTATTGTCAATACTCTTCTCAATATCATTTAATCAGTAGTAAATATCTTGGTTGAGATTTTAGTGCAGTTATTGTCATTAGTGTTGGATGCACTGAAACAGAGCAAAGGATCATGGTTCTGTGTAGTCCCCTTGTGCTTTTACCATACAGCTAGAATGTAAAGCCAAAGAGCTCTCCAATCTGACACTTATGTAGAACCTTTGATTACTGCCAATTATTGTACTTCCCAGTGTGCACTTCTAAATTGTTTGTTTTGTGCTTATTGTTGTTTTTCTAAAGATCAAGCTTGTATTGAATTTATTAATCTCTTGACAATTATTGTGCTACAAAACCCATCACACTGTGCCTATGAAGAGGATACTATACACTGCCCGGTCAAATAAAGTAATCTCCTGGCATCCAGGATTGCTGGCAGTTGGTCAGGTCTTGGTTTCAGGCAACATTTTGAACAGCCTGAATGGTCAGGTTACTCCATCAGTACAGTTTTTCTCCCCGATGGCTCGGGCATATTTCAAGATGCTAATGCCAGGATTCATTCGGCTCAAATTGTTCAAAGACACTGGACGTGATTAAAACTTGTGACGTTACAGACTGAAACAACGCCACAGCGAACGTGTGCTGTAATCAAAGCTAAATGCAGTCCAAGGAAATATCAAAGTACCAGGATCTTTTTTGGCCAGGCAGTGTACATGCACAATAAAAACATATTCTGTTGGAATTATGTTCCATATTAACAATGCTTTATTGTTTTTGTATTGAATATTATTACAATGACGGTAACTGTGCACTGACCACTATCCAGCCATCATTGGTCTTGGACAGATTATAAAATGTGTTAAGGAAAAGGTGGGGGTGACTCAGATTTTGACCCAGAGCCTCCTGCACTGGACTGAAGCAACGTGCCTGACAGTTCAAATGATAAAAGCATCCATCTTTGAAATGTCACCTTGGCCTCTGTACTACTGCTATGTAAAACCGTCACTATAAAGACTGGGAATAAAACACTTTGAAATAAAAAAACTTTGTGTTAAGAGTGAATTATTTATTTATTATTATTATTAAAATATATATATGTTTTTTTATTGTGTGTGTATATATATATATATATATATATATATATATATACTGTATATCTTTCTATATTACTATGATGAGGGCGGTGATGGTGCAACAGTTAGCACTCGTGCCTCACAGCAAGGAGGTCCTGGGTTCGGTTCCCGCCTGGACGAGCCCTTTCTGTGTGGAGTTTGCATGTTCTCCCCATGTCTGCGTAGGTTTCCTCCGGGTACTCCAATTTCCCCTACAATTAAAAATATGTACAATAGGTTCCCCTCGGGGGGAAAAATCAGACAATGTGATTTTCTGGATTTTTTTTTTTCTTTTCTCATTTTGTGTCTCATAGTTGAGGTATATGATGAAAATGACAGGCCTCTCATATTTTTAAGTGGGAGAACTTGTTGGCTGACTAAATACTTTTTCCCCCCACTGTATAATATTGAAACGCTCACGTGGCCCGTGTGACCTTTTCCCACTTTTAACCACTATGCCATCGCAGCCCATCACTGGATCTCAAGTGAAGAATAATTAAGACAAATACCAAAAGTCAATGCTAAATATTCCATCTTCTGAAGGGCCTCAAAGTGGCATTCAAAAGAGGAGAACGCTGTGATTGAAACCAATGAATACCTCATTACTTGGGGGAAATTCTTTGTTGTTTTAAAGAGTGAGCTACACACAGCATTTCAGGTATTCATTCACTACCTGCAATGTAAAATCAAAACATTAAGGGCTAACCACATAACAAGCTATTGCTGCCAAGTTTGCCATTGGGGTATGAAAGGCACAGGTTACAGTGCTCAATAGTGGTTTATTAGGCTTGCCTTGTGCACATAGTACAATACTAATAACATTCTTTTTTATTGTAATGAAGTTACATTGCAAGTAAAATATAAGACTATTAAAAAGATAATACTAAAATACTGGTTAAGCAATCTAAATTAGAAACAGACTGTTGTGCTTGATTCTCCTTCATTATAAAAACATGATTAATGCTTAAAGTTTACATAAAATGTCAAGTAACAACTAAACTGTATGGGTTGTGTTTTGCCCCGCGCTTTGTCGAAAATTAGACAAAAAGAATCCCGCAAGGTTTTGGGTTTCCTCCACAATAAAACTTTGCAGTTTGGGGGAGAAAAGGCAGGATCAATTGCAGATGTCTTCCTGGAGTCAATCTGGGACTGGGACCACAGCTGCCCCACATCGCTGTTCAGTGTACAATCATCGGTAAACACACACGGTAGTTGAATACAGTACAGAAAAATAAAATAAGACTTCAGTGAATAGTTTTTGTCTCGGCAATAAAGTCCTGCAGAGGACATTTTCCCTGGACTTGGAGGTAAACGCTGACGTGAATAGAGTTAAGCTGCCTGTTTCAAGAGGTGGACAGGAAAGAGGACTGAAGGGAGGGATGACGTCGCTTCATCTCCTGCTGCAACTGCTCCTTCAGAGTGGATACCTGAGAGAAAGGGAGAAGTTTACCAATGCAATTCAATTCAGTCAGCTTTAATGTCAATTCTGCTACACGTAAAGCACACACAGAGAATACAAATTTAGATTCTCTCAAACATTGATGAAAAAAACAGTACAGACAATAGTAACACTATATGGAGCAATGGCAAATACATACATGTACAGTACATAACGGGGATTTTTACTACAATTTATACTATGTTAAAATAATAATACAATACTAAGATCTGCTATTCCCTTGACCACACTCACATACACAATAAAACTATCTTTATCTTCCTCTATCATTTTCTCCTGCCACTAAAACTATCTAAAATAGGGTCCCCGGGCCGGGACTTCCCTGAAAATGCGATTCTGAAATGTCAGCGGCACTGGTTAAATGAAGGACAATTAAATAAATTGTACCTGCTCCTCCAGCCCTTAACACGATGACGGTGTGCTCTCTCTCTCGTTCCCAGGCTGCGCTCCACATCCCTCAGACTGACCTTTAACCGCTCGGCCTCACGCTGTGCCTCGTCCCGCTGTTGACTCAAGCTCTCACACAGGCTGTGAGACTGCTCCATTTCAGTCACTTGGGTCTGGTCATCGTATGATACACAAAGGGAAAAAAAGAAATAGGAAGCAGTCAGACGAAGGAATATGCAGTATATGAGAGTCAGTCATGGCTATTTACTAATGTACTTAACAGGTACATAAGACCCCAACAGCATTTTGCATCATATGTACATACATTACTACAGTATGATTTGTGAGGACTGCAGTGTTTTCTTCTACCTGGAGAATTAGAATCTGTTGCTGAGCTTCTTGAAGCTCCTGTTCCACGGTGTTCAAAGATCTGTCCAAACGGCTTTTCGCTGCAGAGAGACGCATGGTGCCTTCCTCAGACTTAAGCTTCTGACGCTCAACCTAAAAATCAGATTAAAGTCAAAGTGGACACAGACCTCAAACTGATTAACCTTTTTTGGACAGAAGTCAATTGTTTTACCTTGTCCAGTGTGTTCCTCAGTGCGTTTCTGTCTTTCTCCAGCCTCACAGCTTGCCTCTCTGCATCTTTCCTTTCAGTTTCCAACATGGCTACTGCCCGCTGCAGGCTGTGCAGACGCTCCTCCACCGCAGAGCGCTCGGTCTGAGCTGACTCTAGACTGTGCTGGGCCTCGGACAGGCTGATAGAGCGCTGCCGCAGGGTCTGAGGAAAATAAATCTGTGAGTTCACTTTCCCTTGTCTTTAGTTCTTAAAAAATTGTGTTTAGTAACTCATAGTTTGAAACAATAGAATACTGTTACTTCATAACTGTATTACAGTTACAATACAGTTATATAACAATAACAACATAAATATTATTATTATTACTGTGTTGGTGGTGATGATGATGGTGGTGAAATGTTTTGCAAAATATTGTAAATACTTTTTATTATGAAATAATAATAATAATAATAATTCCTGTCACCTCTTGCAGGTTGTTTAGTTCGGTCTCTAGTTCTTCTCGTTTGACCTCACTGTGTTGCAGTTCACTTTGGAGGTTTTGGACTTGTTCAGTCAGAGTGGCCACATTTCTCCTGTTTTCAGATAAAGATGCTCTGGATTCATCCAGTCGCTCCTGATAAAACAAAACACACTCAGTTCCTTCAGCCTCTTCAGTCCCCACTGTGATCTTTCTCTCACCTGGAGCTGTTGTTTGTCTAGCTCTGATGCCGTCAGTACCTTCTGCAGTGTGGACAGGCGGCTCTGGGAACTGCTCTGAGCCGCTGTGGCTTCACTGACACTCTGGTTCAAAGACGCCGCTCTCTCCTTGAGCATAGACTCACTTTCCTGAGCTCTGAGCAGAGCCTGACTCAGTCTTTCCACCTCACTCTGCAGCTGAGATATACGTGCTTCACCTTCAGCAACCTGTCAGTTATTCAACAAAAACAAAATAACATGATGTGAATCCACATTTAAACAACTCAGCATTGCCATGTTTTCAGCGTTAACTGCACCTGTTTAATGAGAGAGTCGTGTCTCTCTTTGGCTGTGTGGCTCTCGGCCTCTCTGTCGCCTGCACTCAGCCTCAGCCGCTGCACCTCTCCCTCCAGACTGCGCCTCCCCAGCTCCACTCGAGTGGCTCGCGCCTCTGCTACCTCTAGTGCCTCCCGGAGGCGCCTCCTCTCCCCCTCCAAACGCATGTCTGTGGCTCGCTGCTTGTTCAGCTGGTCCTACAATATACAGGAACAGTAATAGTGTTGGTAATAGTAATAGTGGCTGGCCTGGTTTCGCCTTAGGATCCCCCTAGAACAGCTGGAGGAAGTGTGCGTGGATACGGAAGTCTGTGCATCTCTGATCTGAATAAAGTGGAAGAAAATGGATGGAGCGATCGTGCTCAAGATTGGGGCCCATTAGGCATAAACAAACTATGTTAAGAAACAACAAGAGAGGAATATACAGCTACAGGAGGCTCCATAAACACAAATCATAAACCTGTCCGATGAGAAAAGTTTATTTATATAAAACTCATTGTGCTGAAACAACCATGTGGAGATCAGAAGCAGCACACCGGGTGCAGCCTGTGACATATGTTGTTGACTTTTTCCAGGACATTGGCTTCAGAACAGCGCTCCATGCTGAGTGGACCATATGGCTGCGTCATGTCAGTGGTCTCTGTTGTTGTACCTGAATTTGTTTTCTGTCATTCTCAGAACACTGCAGTGCTCGCTCTAAATCCTTCAGTTTGTCTGTCAGGACGCGTCTCTCTCGCTCTGCTCTCCTTGTCGCCTCCTCCTGCTGTTGCAGCTTCATCTGAGAGGAGCTCAGCCGATCCTCAGCCACACGCTTAGCTAATTTCCGACACACAACACTGTTAGAGAGTGCATATTCAAATGTAATCATTTAGTAGACCAATGTCTGACCTTCCTGGCTTTCCTGTAAACTGCTCTGTATCTGAGAGAGACGACTCTGAGAGCAATCTCTCTGGGCTCTCAGTTCTTCCAGTTGACGTTGTAGGCCACTCATCTGGGATCGAGCATCATCCTGAGAGAAGCGTACACAATATACTATATAACACAAACATGAAATTGCTGTTTTTTTCTGACATTGACTCACTCGCTCTCTCTGAGCCTCTCGTAGCTCCTGTAGGAAGTCTCTGAGTCCAGTTCTGACCGTATCCGAGTCTAGGTCTGAAACAGATAGAGGTGTGTCTGCTCTCTCTGGAGACACTGCACTGGAGCCTAATGTATTGTCAGGGGTACTTGTGCGTACCTCTGTCAAACACAAACACATTGTAATTGAGCATGATTTAAAAGTTTTGGTTCTGGATTTGACTAAAAAAATCTCTCTACCTTTGGGTGGAGAGAGGGAGCAGCGCAGAGGAGAGATGCTTTGGTGTCGGGACATAGACCCAGGTGAGGTGGGGCTTCCTCCAGGACTTCTTCCTCTGCCCTTAGCCCCAATGCCCAGGGTCCGTGTGAGAGTGGACTGGAGGCTGCTCAGTCTGAACTCCAGCTCCTTCCTACAGATTTCAGAGCGGGACAGCTCGGCCTCTGTGGCGGCAAGTCTGCCCTGTGTTTCACTCAGCTGCAGACTGGACTCTGCAGCAGCGTCCTGGGCCGCTTGAGCACGGAGGGCCAAGTTTTTGGCTTCATCTTGGAGCTTCTTCTCACAGCAATGTGCCTCCTGCAGCTGTGCAGTCAGCTCTCTCTCACAGCCGCGCCGGCCCGACTCAGACTCCAACAGACGCTTCTGAGTCACAGACAGCTGCAGGACAAGGACATTATAACACTGTGCAGACACCTGGGATGAGGCAATGTTTCTTTGACACACACCTCTTTTTTCACAAAATCTCTAGTTGTCTCAGCTTCTGATAACCTCTGTTTAATGGCGAACACCTCTCTGCTCTTCTCCTCCGCTCTCTGCTCCTCCAGTGAGAGGCGAGTCTGCAGTTCAGCCACGTCTCTGCCCTTCTGCTCCTTCTCTGCTTCTAAAACCTTCAACTAAACCAAACAAGAAGGGTGAAAAACGAAGTAATTTTTGAACACACAAAGATGGCTGCCTTTCTCACCTGTCTGCGCAGCTCCTGGAGTTCTCGCCGAGCCTCAAGCCTGGACCGTTCCACGTCCCGGAGGCAGCTGCGCAGCTCAGTCACCTCTGTCTGCGCAGACGACAGGTTCTGCTCCAAGACCACGCGCCGTTGCTCCTTCTCCTCACACTGACGCCTCAAGCTACCACACACAAGTCACTTTTACTTTGTCATTTCTACTTTACAATAGTTGTGCTTTACAATCTTTACGAGCATCGCTCCATAATTCTCAGTTAAAACTCTTCTGACATAACCACACAATACAAGGTGGGGACGGTAGGGTCTTACCCAAGAAAGACAAAACAGCATCAATCTGATAGCAGTGATTGAACTACTAACTTTCAGCCAGTGAGCAAGAGTTTTTACAGACTGAACCACTACAACCCTTTTTGGCCAGTAGGTTTCATTAAACAGGATAGTTACGTGTGAAAGAATGTGAACATTTCAGCAAATTGTGGGAGCTGGGAGGCGTTCTCATCACACCAAGATGAATGTTAATATTTTTTGTCATGAGCTTGTAATCGAGCATTCTTGGCCTTTACCTGATCCTGTCTGTCTCTGCGCTCCTCAGGGTCTCTCGGAGGAGAGTATTTGATTGGCTGAGAGTGTCCCGCTCTTTGGTGACATCACTGAGACCGCGGCGCTGCTCCGTGGCCTCTCTCCTGAAGTTATTGGCCGAGTCCTGGCTTTGGTTCAAACGTCGCTCTGTTTCCAGTAAATTATGTCTGAGCTGGTCCCTGGTCTCCTCACTGGCAGAGAGAGAGGCTCTGCACTGCTCCAACTAAAGGGGAACATGGAAAGAGACATTACAACTTTAGTCTTTTAGAAATGTCTATATTCTGGTAGGATGACGCCAGCAATGCAACTGTGCAGTGGAGGTTATTTTTCCACCCTAAATACTGTATATGGCATCTAACAACAGGAAATGTAAATGAAAACATCTTGTTTGGAGAGAGGAATTACTTGTCACAATAACTTTAATAGAATACAAAAAAATTAAAAACCTTTAATTGATGGCCTAATTGTCCTGACTTGGTGGGTATCGACAACACCCATGTGGTCTCTAGGACGCTCCAGGATCAATTGTAAGGAAGGTTTTCACTGCTGAGCTGACGGACCCTCTCACCAGAAAACCTACAAAACAATTGCTCCAGGAGCGTCCTTGAGACCACTGTGATTGAAAGTAAAGACGCAATGCTGATCACCGATACAGCCGCTTGGTTACTACAAGGTCAAATACGCACACGTTGCATATCAACACTGACTTGAGTATAAAACAAAAACAGTGTGGACGACTTTGAGAACCTTTTTCTGCCGATATAAACATTGTACTATTTGAATATTCTGCTTGTACCTCTCTTAACGTCAGATCAGCCCGTGACTGGAAATCAGCACACATTTGTCGAAGTCCGCTGATCTCTCGTTCATGAGCAGAGGCTGAATCGTTGAACTGAGACTGGAGCTCCTGCAGCTCAGTGTTCAGGGCACCAACTCGGATCTGTTGAAAAGTTTGGTTTGTTCTTCAATACGATAAAGTGGAAAAAGAGTTTCTGTTTTTACCTGCTCCTGTTCTTTGCACAGGGACAGTTCTCTGGTCATTCTTTCAGCCTCCAGCAATGCAGCGGACAGCTCGGTCTCAAGACCCGACAGTTTCTCACACAGAGCTGCTTTCTCTGCCTCCTTCAGTGACAGAGCCTATAGCAGTACAAAAGAGTGGCCACGAAACACTGCACTTCAGATCGGCAATAAACGTTTTGTGAAAACTCACGCAAATAGCTCCAATTACATGAATGTATTAATTATAGTCATAAGGTTTTCTGTTATTATCTTATCTCCACTTTGATCTGTTGTGCCCTTTGTCTGACCTGTTGCTTGTCGGTCTCGGCCTGCAGCAGACACTGGTCCCTGTGGTGCTGGAGGCTCCTCAGTTCCTCCTGTAGCTCCTCTCTTTGACGCTGAGCTTTGAGCAGCTGCTCCTCTGCGTCCTGCCTTATTTTCCTCATTGTCGCCTCATGCTCCGCCAGCAGGTTGTGACGTAATGATTCCTGTGCATGATAGTAAAAAAGAGAGTTAGGAATTTAGATTGCTCTTTTGTTATGGAGTCTAAACGGGCAACACATGAACTCTTAATTAAAATATTACATTCAAACAAGAGGCATTTACAAACAAGGACAGACATGCAATTAAAAGCCGGAGTTAAAATAATCTATAGACATGGGACTTCGAAATGTTTTTCTGTTTAGTACGTAAAACCAACTTCAGAATAAAAAGGATCAGAAATACTCTGGTGTGGTGAACCAAGAGTAAACAGTGTAGCCACCTTTTCTGAGATGAGCCTCTCCACCTCCTCCTGGTGTTCGGAGATGGTTTTGCGGAGCACTAGTTGGGCCTGGTCCTGGGTACTGTTCAAAGCCTGAGTCACGGTCTGTTTCTCTCTTTCTAATCGCGCCACGGCGTTCTCCCATTCTGAGCGAGTGTGTCTCATTTCATCTGCAAAAGACAAACAAACAGAGACTATTGATCAGGCTTAGGCCACAGTGCTGCTCTACGTTAACCACTTAGCCTCACCCAAATCTAACAGCTTAAAAGAAAATAGCAATGAAAACAAGGATGAAAACGGAACAAATATGTGCAAAAAACAACAAAGCAATGAAAAACGTCACACAAAAAAGCAATGAAAAAGCAACAAGAAACAACAAAAACATGAAAGTTGCAATCACTTTTGTAGGTCTTAGCTTTCAAATGAGGCTTTACACTAGTCTATAGGCTGTAAGCTTTTAGATTTGGGTAAAGTCGAACTGGAGATAATGCTCTCAGTTAAGGCGGGGGGTAAGAGGTTAAAAAACAAGTTTCCGTTAGAAATAGATGTTTAAAGTCCTTGTATTTAGTTGAATAAAGTAAATGTGATGTAAATAATGTTGTTTTCAGATACAACGTAGTTCTGTTTGAAAATCAGCTGATACATTGTCACTGATGCTCTGCAATACAGTGCCTTGCGAAAGTATTCGGCCCCCTTGAACTTTTTTTGACCTTTTGCCACATTTCAGGCTTCAAACATAAAGATATAAAACTGTAATTTTTTGTGAAGAATCAACAACAAGTGGGACACAATCATGAAGTGAAACGAAATTTATTGGATATTTCAAACATTTTTAACAAATAAAAACTGAAAAATTGGGCGTGCAAATTATTTAGCCCCCTTAAGTTAATACTTTGTAGCGCCACCTTTTGCTGCGATTACTGCTGCAAGTCTCTATCAGTTTTGCACATTGAGAGACTGAAATATTTGCCCATTCCTCCTTGCAAAACAGCTCGAGCTCAGTGAAGTTGGATGAGCGTTTGTGAACAGCAGTTTTCAGTTCTTTCCACAGATTCTCGATTGGATTCAGGTCTGGACTTTGACTTGGCCATTCTAACACCTGGATATGTTTATTTGTGAACCACTCCATTGTAGATTTTGCTTTATGTTTTGGATCATTGTCTTGTTGGAAGACAAATCTCCGTCCCAGTCTCAGGTCTTTTGCAGACTCCATCAGGTTTTCTTCCAGAATGGTCCTGTATTTGGCTCCATCCATCTTCCCATCAATTTTAACCATCTTCCCTGTCCCTGCTGAAGAAAAGCAGGCCCAAACTATGATGCTGCCACCACCATGTTTGACAGTGGGGATGGTGTGTTCAGGGTGATGAGCTGTGTTGCTTTTACGCCAAACATAACGTTTTGCATTGTTGCCAAAAAGTTCGATTTTGGTTTCATCTGACCAGAGCACCTTCTTCCACATGTTTGGTGTGTCTCCCAGGTGGCTTGTGGCAAACTTTAAACGACACTTTTTATGGATATCTTTAAGAAATGGCTTTCTTCTTGCCACTCTTCCATAAAGGCCAGAGTTGTGCAGTACACGACTGATTGTTGTCCTATGCACAGAGTCTCCCACCTCAGCTGTACATTTCTGCAGTTCATCCAGAGTGATCATGGGCCTCTTGGCAGCATCTCTGATCAGTTTTCTCCTTGTATGAGCTGAAAGTTTAGAGGGACGGCCGGGTCTTTGTAGATTTGCAGTGGTCTGATACTCCTTCCATTTCAATATTATCGCTTGCACAGTGCTCCTTGGGATGTCTTTTTGTATCCAAATCCGGCTTTAAACCTCTCCACAACAGTATCTTGGACCTGCCTGGTGTGTTCCTTGTTCTTCATGATGCTCTCTGCGCTTTAAACTGACCTCTGAGACTATCACAGAGCAGGTGCATTTATACGGAGACTTGCTTACACATTTAGGTCAACATTGGATCATTCAGAGATCCTCACTGAACTTCTGGAGAGAGTTTGCTGCACTGAAAGTAAAGGGCTGAATAATTTTGCACGTCCAATTTTTCAGTTTTTTATTTGTTAAAAAAATTTGAAATATCCAATAAATTTTCGTTCCACTTCATGATTGTGTCCCACTTGTTGATTCTTCACAAAAAATTACAGTTTGATATATTTATGTTTGATGCCTGAAATGTGGCAAAAGGTCGAAAAGTTCAAGGGGCCGAATACTTTCGCAAGGCACTGTAGGTGTTTGTGCTTAATAAGCTGTATGTGAACTGTCAAACTGCATTGATTTCTACGTTAAGAGGTTCCCTTATACGTAGCACCTCTTCTTAATACACAAACATTTAGATATTCAAAATAGAACAATGCATACAGGAAATCATAACTATAAGAATAAGCAATGGTAACAAATAAATATCTAAAGTTGAGAAACAGAATATGAACACAATAACAGACATGCTGGAAGATTATGAAAAGTTACCCTAAAGAGCGACAGGTATTACACAGTGAAGATGGGAGGTACAGTGGCACATGTAGAAAATTACGTATACAGTAGAATTGCACAGTCTGACAGCGGTGAATAACCAGCAATAGTGCCAGCTCTTTCCTGTACTAAACTACTGCTTTATAAATAATGTACTAGAAATAGAGGTTTAGCTGAAGTATAGTGTGTCCTATTCTCACACTTTGTACTGTCACTCACCCGCTAATGTCTCCGATCGCACTCTGAGGGTTTGGTTGTCGGTCTCCAGTTGTTTATTGAGAGACTCAACCTGGACGAGCTGCTGCTGGGCCTCAAAAGACTGGTTTCCAAAGCCTCCCTGTCACCCTAGGTCCACACAGGTTACACAAATGGTATTTTTTTTAGCAACACGACTTCCGTACTTACCGGAAAAACTACTTTTATGCAGTTGTTGTTTAACTGACTGAAAAAAATCTATGAAACAGCATAATCTGATTCTGACTCACCTGAATGCAATCAGCTCCTCAGACAGTAGTGAGTTTTCCCTTTCGGATGCCGCCAGTTGCACGACCAGAGCCGCCTTGTCTCGGGCCAGCTCGGCACGCCCTCGTCCCACCTCCTCTAGGGCCAACTCGTTCCTCTGCCCCTCTCCTTTGCTCAAACTCAACTCTGAACTGAGCCCAGTGACCTCGCCACAGAGCTGGCAACACACACAGACATGTTAATAGAATGTGATTGAGCAAGGACATTTAACTCCCTCTGCTACATTTCTCACCTGTGTGACTCTCTCCTGCAGTTTTAGCCGGTCTGCTCTTAGAGTCTGTAGTTCAGCCTCCATCCCGCCGCGGCTCAGCTCAGTGTCGTGAAGAGACTGCTGCAGCGTTATTCTCACAGAGTCCAGCTCCAGACGGACCTGCTCCGAACGCACAAGCTCATCTCTGATCGTCAGCTTCTCCTGCTCCGCCTCACGTTTCTGAGAATGGAGCAGGGCTTTTTCCTCTTCAAGCTACATGATTAAGACAGGATAAAGCTTTCATGAACAAAACACAAAAAGAACAATATTTACAAACACCACACAAACATTAAAGGCCTTGTATACAATTTCTCTCGTAAGCAGAAAGTTGAATTAAAATTGTTATTGGCAACCCAAACTACTTTCTAGCTCTCTAAAGCATATATATGCCTGCCTTGCCTAATGGAAAGCTACGCCTCTGTATATAAGCATATATGTATTGCCTGGAGGATGTAGGTGTTCAGGTCGACTTTGTCCTGGGTTAAGCCCTCGTTCAAGTTCCCCATTTTGACCAAAGAGTCTCTGAGTGCTGCATCTTCAGACTGGAGTTTGCTGAGCATCAGGGAAAGCTCTGTATTATGACTCTCCACCTGAAACAACACATACAAATAGAAGAAGAAGAAGAACTTTATTTATATAGCTTTCACAGACATGGTCACAAAGCGCTTTACATGAAAGCATTTTACATTCACTCTATACTCGGTGGTGGTAAACTATGTTAGTAGCTTCAGTTTCCCCCAGGAGAGACTGACAGAAGCGCTGTCGCAATTGCACACATCTGCGCCAACAGTCCCTCCGACCACCACCATGCATTCACACACACACATCATTCATCCTGGCCTATTGTACATGTTTTTGGTGGTAGGGGAAACTGGAGTACCCGGAGGAAACCTACGCAGGCATGGGGATAAAATGCAAACTCCACACAGAAAGGCCCCGCCCAGGTGGGAATCGAACCCGGGACCTTCTAGCTGTGAAGCGAGAGTGCTAACCACTGCGCTACCATGTCGCCCAAAAATACCTCAACGAAATGTGCAAAGAGAAAAAAGGATTAACTTGAGTGATGAAAAAGAGATTCTTTACTTGAGAAAGCGCCTTAGACAGTTGCTCCTTTTCTTGCTCCAGCAGCTGCCGCTCAACCTCCCCCTGCTGGTGGGTCTCCTTCACTGCAGACAGCTCTCCTCTCTGGGCAGAGGCACGAGTCTCACTCTGCTCCCGCTGTTTTTGTCTGAGTGGAATGCAAAGACAGCTCATATTTAAGTATCTCTGCTACTCAATACAACATCACAATAACTAAATGACAGCTCTATATCTCCTTTCAACCATGTTTCATAAAATACTGACAACTCAATATTACAAATGATATTGAGTTGAAAATTGAATTGTAACTTACAACGATCTAAATGATGGTCCACTCACGCTGATTCCTTCATTCAGTTTCTTTACTTAGCCTTACATGCGCTGTGTCTCTGCCCGGGCCCGATCTCGCTCCATAGCAATGCTCTCTCTCTCCTCTTTTTCTGCATCTCGCTCCCGCTGCAGCGCTGCCACAGTCAACTGCAGTTTTTCACTGTCCATCAGCAGCAGCTGGCCACTGCTCTGGGCGGCCTGTAGAGACTTCTCCAAACCCAACTTTTCACTAAAAAGACACAGATACAGTTACACTCAGGTTTTAATATACAATATACAATATGCACTAAGTTAATTAAACAAATGTTAAACATAAGCAGCATTAGGTGGATACATTTTGTGACTTTAAAGTTAAATGTAAAACTGATACAACTAGAACTAGTTCAGTAATAATACAAAACCAGGACCTGTCTTGGACTAAACCAGAACCAATCCAGGTCTTACCCAGGCCTGAATCAGAGCATTTCTTGAACTAAATGAGGTCTAAACAGGACTAAACGTTTAAAAGACCCTAGCCCTGCAGTTACTAAATATTAGTTTTCCTAACGTTGGGATATATTACCTAATTCCTATGCAATAACAACACATGTTTTATTGATCACCCCTAGTTTTAGTGCACCTGGCCAGAATGTCTCTCTCCTGCTTGAACCTCTCCTTCTCCCTCTGCACAGCCTCCTTCTCTTTCTGAGCGGCATCCCGTTCCCTCTGCAGCCCCTGGTTTTTCAGCTCCACATCTTTTTTAGCCAAATCCAACTCTGAGAGCTGCTTTCGGAGCAGATGGACTGAAGACTGGGCCGACTGAAGGCGCCCGCGGACATCCTTCAAACAGAATGTACAGTCATGAGCAGAAGTTAGTCGAGTAGCTAAAGTTTTTACTCAAGTAAAGGTAGCTTCTCTTATAATAATTATACTCAAGAAGAAGATATTGAGTGAGAGTAAAAAGGAGCTGGGGAAAATGCTACTTGAGGAACTGTTTGAAAGTTTGAAAGAGTATTTCTGAGGAATAAAGTACATGAAACACAAACTACATCGAATTTATGTGTCAACATTAAGCTTTTGCCCTTCAATTATTTACTTATTGTGGAATGAGTAACTTTTTTTGTTTTTACTCAAGTAATGGTACAGATACTTCATTATAATAATACTCAGGAAGAAGTAAAAAGTATCATAGGGTAAAACTACTCCAAAAAGTGCAATTACTTCAATTGTAAATGTTTGTGCTGCCCTGTTCTGATATTGGGCTACACAAAATAATTTGATTGATTGATTCAAAAAGTTACTCAAGTGCATGTACTTGGGTAAAGTAACTGAGTACTACTCGCCTCTGGTCATAAGTCAATCACAAGTGCAAACACTGTATCATCAATCATTGTTGTTACAAGAAAAAACACAAGATTAGATTATTACGTCTGTACAACGATTATTCCAAGAGTGAAATAAATCTGAATAAAAAGAATGAAAATTTTATGAGACAAATATTAGTGTTGATTTTCTTCTTGTTTTCCTTAACTTTGGAGACAAAAAAAAAGTAATACACTTAGCTTAGAAAGACGTAATTTATTACCTGCAGTTGTAGTTGTCTGTTGGTTATGGCCGAGCGCAGGGCACAGAGCACTCCTTCAGGAAGCAGGGTCCCACAGGAGAGGCGAGATGGAGAGGACGACCTCCGAGAGGCAGAGGGTCTATGGACTAGAGCCAGGAGAGGGGCACCAGGGTCCTGGTCCGCTTCTGAGGAGGAGTCCCCGTCTGTCAGCACCACCTTGAGGACGTGAAGAGTTACAGCTAGTTTCTCATGATATGGATCGTGTCTTTGTTAATAACACAATAACATTCGATTGTGGTTTGTAAATAAATGTTCACCTGAGCGATGTCTCTCAGTGTGTCGACCAGTATCTCCATGCGTGTCCTAAGTGTTTGCAACTCTGTCTCATCTGAACCACACTGCTCCTGTGGGGCAATGTAACACACATAATCACATGCAACAATGGTCTTTAAAATGGGAAAATTCTAGGGATTGTGGATAATTACTTCAAGTTCAATGTTACCTCAAGTTTCCTCGCCAGTCCTGCAATTTCTCGTTCCTTTTCCTCCATTTGGCTCCTAAGCCTCTCTCCCTCACGGACAGATTCGGACAATCTAAATATAAACACATACATATACCTTTTTTTAAGCTACGAGGTATCAGCTATAAACCCTGAATGTTCCTAAAAAACAACAACACGAAACACTTAGAAAGTAACTAGCTAGGTTTAAGATAGTAATGATTATAGGCATACCGGGCTGGCGTACAACTAACTAGTTAATTAACTTTGGAAAAATAAGACAATCGGTTTCCACAGCATTTCTAAGCAATTAACTTTTATTTTCTTAGTGAACTCAGCAAAGAGTCAACGTCTTCAGTTTGCTCAGATCACTGATGATGTTCACAAACATGTTTCACGACGGGCCTCGCTGACCTGACGTTGAGTTCGCTTCTTTCTGCATCCGTCCTTGTTTGCAGGTTCATTGTTTCTGTGACTCTCTCTCTGAGCTGCTGCTCCAGCTGAACCTTCAATGCCCTCTCTCTCTCCAAAGCTACAGCCGCCCCTCCTCCTGACTGAGGAGGGATGCAGACAGACCAGCGCAGGACAACTGGGCCGTGTGGGACACATGGGACAGTTCATTGCGCATGTCCGACAGGTCCCTGGGACAGAGAGATTAGGACGAAGAAAAGGTTTCAAACATAATGTTGTAATAATTGACAGAAAAACTGAAAGCAATCATGAATGGTGCAATAATTGTAGCGGAAGGATAAGCACATTTCATGAAACAAAAAACAAATCTGCAATTCACTTGGTTTGAAAAATGCAACAAAAAAACAACAAAACATTTGGGCTGAATGCTGGCATTGATTGAAAATTATGTACTATGCATCTTTGTTGCAATTAGTTATCATCGACCTCTAACTAAACTCTAAAGTCAGTATTTCTAGTTCTAGCCTCAGTATTTTTATTGCAGCACAGTAAAATTAGCAGAGTTACCAAGCAAAAACCAATAAAACCAAACCAATTAATGAGACCTTTCAGTGGAGCTCTTCATTTCACAGATGTGCCTCCTGAACCAGACGACCTGCCTCCACAACATGAGCAGCCGACTGTGCTCGCCACTGAAGTAACTATGAAAAGACTGAATAGAAAGGGAAATGATTATAAAGACACATTCTGACCTGACAATTATTAGGATGTCCCATTTATTAGATTAAAAAAAAACAGTCCCCACCTCCTCCTCTTTCCTCCAGTCGGACTCCCGTTGCTCCAGCTCCTCTCGGGCTCTGGTCCAGTCCACGGTCAGTCGCCGGATGTCCTGGCTCAGCGCCTCATTGGCCAAACTCGCCTGCTCCAACTGCTCCCTCAGCATTGCGTTCACAGCGGACAGACTACTACTCCTGATCGCACAAAGAACAATGTATTTGAGTAAAGAAAATTCGAACTTTTTCTTTTTTAACTACACCACCTTTGTTGTTCTTCTTCCAAACGAATTAAAGCCTCTTCCAAGTTGTTGTTTGAGTCATCTTGATGGTGGCCGTTGGAGTTTGCACTGTCACTCTGCAAAATAATGGAGAACCTTTGTCTGTTGACAGTTGAAGAGCACTGATATTTATAATGGGAGGCAATAGAGAGAATGACAAGAGGGGACTCAACAAATGCTTGAATATGAATGGATGCATTTTGTTTTGGTCCGGAATTAATATAACAACATTTTCATTGATACTGACATTATTTTTTTCTATATTACTTACGCTCGGTTTGCGCTTTTCAGAGTTCTTCTCCTGTAACATCTGCTCCAGATCTCCACACCTCTTTTTGTACTGAAGCACCTTTAAAACCACAACAAATTATATATTGCTTTTACATGTAAACTTATTCTTTTAGATATTATAAGACAGAGATAATTGAAACCTTAGCCTGTAGTTTTTGCACCAGTTGCGCCTGCCTCTGCTGCCCCTCCTGATAGGCGGTGAGTTTCCGTTTGTACGAAGCTTGCTCCTCATCCAGGCGTCGGCGCAGGTCCACATTCTGCTGGGGCAGACTCCGGGACTCTGAGCTCTGATCCCCATCCCCAGAGTCGAATCGCAACGCCTGCTCCAGCTGAGGGTTTGGAAAAGAGAGGCAAGAAATGATAGCAAACGGCAGTTTTAGATGTGAGTTTACTGCACCTTGTGAGAAGTCACTATTGAACATTTTATATGATAAGACATCTATTTAGAGCTCAAGATTGTGATTCTGGGATTAGTTGTACATTCTCTTATAATAATCATTAACTGAAGACCACCGTGTTTTATTCTATACCTTTATGCAGGGATCACACAGGTTTGGCTAAAAGATTCAAATCATCATCATCACTATCAGAAGACCTAATAAACATAATCAGACTATTAACCTCAAAGCTCCCACCTGAACCAAGCACATTTTCTCCAATTTGGCTTCTTCTTAAAGGAACAGGCCACCATTTTTCCATACTGAGATATGTTCTTATATGAGCTTAGACGAGTTGATACGTACCTGTCTGGTCTTTGTGCGTGCCCGTGGAAGAGAGGGGTCGCTTCTAACTTCACCCCATTTGGAGCCATAGGAATATACAGGGAGAGGCCAAATGCTAACAACATCTTTGGTCGTTTTGCGTGACTGAGCGCACGCAAAACGACCAGACAGGTACCATCAACTCGTCTAAGCTCAGGTAAGAACACATCTCAGTATGTAAAAACGCTGGCCTGTTCCTTTAAAGCTTCTTGATTATAAGCACAAAATAGCGATGAAAATGAGGATAAAAATGCAACAAAAACAACAAAAACTCAAGTGACTATCCAAGTGACGTCACGGTAGCAATGCGATCTTTGCTTTCAAATGAGGCGTACAGGCCCATATAGGCTGTGAACTCTCCAGTCGAGAAGCTTTGAGGTTTGGGTAAAGCTGAACATGGAGAAAATGTTCTCGGTTAAGATTATGAGGTTAAGAACAAATAATGGAGTCATGATTTGCATAAAGGCATTTGGACATTATAGTGTGTAAGATTTAGAAGTAATGATTTAGAAGTAATGGCCTGCATCACTTTGGCATCAATCAGTCATGTTGACAGTTTTATATCTTTTTCCCTAATATAAACTGTAACTGTAATTTCTACAGACCTTGTGGAATGTTGCAAAAAAACATTGATTTTAGCTAATTTCATCCCAATCTAAAAAAAGGGCAAATATAACTGGACTTTATTGTAAAAGTCAAAATTATTGATACACCTATTTCCGCACTTATCCAACTTGAAGGAGCCTTTTTAATCAGGCTATCCAAGCCTTGTCACCTGTGTGCACATCATCTGCCCCCTAATCCTACTTTTATCTAAGCAAGTCTAACGGTCCTCCAAATTTCGAGGACCGTATATCATCTATTTATTTACATTTTTTTCATGTTGAAATTTTAAATTTGGGAAACTGCTCATAACTTAAAATGAATTTTAACTTCATTGTTTTCTCAATAGCAGGTTTCTTGCAGCGAGGCAAATGGCAGCTGCAGGCCCACCCTCAGCCCCCCTCTGAAGCCCCTGTTTACAGTCACCCTAGGAGACAGAAGCTATGGCAACAGTCCACTTCTGTTTCATTCCACTTCATATTGCCGTGGAAACCAGTAAATCTCAGACAAAGACTGAAGAAAGAAAACAGTCAATGGTAAAAGGTGACTGCATGTCTTTAGCATTTCTACGAGAACTGTCTATACATATGATACTGCACTGGTTAAAAAAAAAGAAGAAAAAAAAGAGTCCAATAAAGATTAGTTTCAATTGTAGTTTCTTGCCTGTAGTCTTACCCTTTCACTTATTGCACCGTACTTTATGGCTACTTCGTCCCGGTCCGCTCTGCATTGGGCAAGTAGGTCCTCCAGACGAGACAACTCTCCCTGAAGCACACGGTTCTCCTCTTGTAGGGACATGACTGAAGACATGGCCCCTGGTGCTGGGATAAAATCTAAATGTTAGGGCAGATAGCACCACTATGGGAAATATGTTTCAAGCTGTTGGAAATGGACTCACTGCTATCGCTGAGGTTCTTGGTGACAATTTCTCTGACTTTAGCAGGAAGACATGTTGGAGGGGCGTCTGGAGAAGGGCCCCTTATTGTCAGCTTCTCCTCTGCCAAAACACTCTCTTCCAATTTCTAAACCACAAAGCAAGGACAAATCTTATCATTTGTTACAAACGATATGTGATAAAAAAGATCACTCAGCATCATGTCAAAAAAAGCATCTAAAGACATGAACATTGACAATATCTCACTAGAGGCAACTAGACAATGACAATGGCAATAGGATGTTAATTGGGTGATCATGATGTCCCTCAAGAGAGCAGGTGCCACAGCGGTCACAAAAATGCAGCATAATGCAAACTAATACAGCACACAGTACACAGTACACACACAGATCCCCAAGCTTGGATGTCCCACAAATCACGGACCGGTCAAGCTCACCTGAATGACTGACTCCAGTTTGTTGGAGTCACTGTCACAGTCTGGAGCAGTCGTGTTTCCCTCCGCGCTCATTGCAACGCCAGCAGACCGACAAATCCCCCAGAGAGTAGGATTAACTCCGAGTAAAACCAAGTATTCAAAAGTTTAAAATCAGCGTTTCTCTTTCAAAGGAAACGGAGCAAAAAATATTAAAGTTCCCACAGCCATGGTTACAAGCGATGCAGGGGTGCGCAAAGTTAAAGGGGCGTGCGCGTGCCGACCGCCTCTTCGCTCCAAGAAAGGCACAGATTGAGGACAGCAGCAGGATTAGCAGGTTTTAAGACGCGCAGCCTTCCTCCAACTCACTCTCACTATCAGTATAAAGAAGCGACACACATCAGTGCGTCGGAGGAGGGGGGAGCAAAACGTGGATACTACAATTAATTAACATCAATATAGGCCTAGCCAATTATCACTGTGTAGAGTAAGGTGCAGGAGCATATTAAATGTACATTAATTGGGGAAAATAGTCTATTTTTGTTTGTCTGGCTTGTCATTCATTTTACTGAACCTATTTTATTAGGCCTTCCACTTTGCCTATAAAATGTTTTGACTGAAAACCATGAGTAATCTTTGTTGTATAGGCAACTGCAATGTTTAACTGCCATAGTGACCGTTACAGACTGTGGGTAATTGCAGACCCCCAAATAACGCCCGCCCACCCATAGCGCAAAACGAGGGCGCTTTTAAAGTAGGCTAATGGACTTTGTGCCAATTCACACTTGTTGTGCCACAGAAAGAATAAATCACATACATTGACAGCATCGCTCCACTAAAGGGACAAAGGCAGCACACGTTTAACACAATCCAATCCCGTATCCAACTTTTAGAACCGTTCACTGCGTCATCAGCGCGTCGAGGCGGCAGGAGGAGGAAGAGGATGGGGAAGAAGTCCAAACAAGCGTACGCTAGCCTAGCATCATTCACCACAGATATATAGAGCCAAAGGAGAGATTCTCAGGACAATATTCGAAGTGATTGAATAGGCGTCTTATATTATGATCACAGTTTGCGGCAAATCCCTAGAAGTACCGTGATTTACGCATACGCTTTAGTGTCCAATAATAGCAAACGCAGCGGGATTATACACGTCCTCGTCATTTAACTCACCTTGAGTTATGAGCCCGAAGAACAGCCGCAACACAACTATCCATCAGCCACGAGGGGCTTTTGGAGGCTGTGTGGAAACAAACCGCACTTTCCAGTTAGATATCCATCACCAGAGCCTAAGAGTAAGGACTAGTTCTCCAGAGTTTCCCCCATGCTTTTCCGGGGAGGGACTTTTGATTCAAACACAGAAGCTGTCTTCAGTTTACAGTAGGAGGATCATGTTGTGATGCACAGTACAATCTGTAACAATAATCTGATATGGACCGTGCTGGACAGACATTCCTACCACTACATTGTGAAGTATTTTACAAAAAAATGTAAGCTTTTTATAGTAACTATCAAACTTATTTTTCCTTTACTTGCAGAATGGTCCTGCGCTCAGTATGACATTTGTTACTCAATGGATACAAACAGAAGAAATCTGTTTATGCTAGTACGAATACTATTACATAAAGAAACAGTCAACTCAATGATTTTAGAGCTGTATAACAAACTCCAAACCATTGGAAAGATTAATTACGTTCAGTATGCACAAACTACAGCAATTAACACAAACAGACGAGGTACAAGCATACATTCAAAACAATTTAATGAAATATATCGTTTATTTATTTACAAGAAAACGTCATGATTTTACAATTCTTCCTGAAAGGCACTTAATTGATTGTTCATAGTTTAGTTAGAGTCAATTTGGTAAAAGCCACACGTTTAAAAACAAAATGAATTTGACAAATTTGATGAATGAAGACAAACATAAAATCCTAAAAAATATCAAATACAATATTTTAATGAGAGTTTAGGTGTTTTGGAGTTCTGAGTTTTAGAAAATATTCTAAAATATAGTTAGTGCTAGACTCTTACTACATTACACTGGGAAATCTTTTGACTTCCCCAAAATAAGAAAATGAGACGACTTTTTTGTATTATTTAATTGAGACAATGTTTCAATTTAAAAACAAAATGGTTACACTTTATTTTACACTACCTTGATACATTGTACTGAATAAAATTTAGTACAATGTAATCTGCTTTGTAACTAAGTGTAATAACTTGTACCTATGTAGTACATACACAATGGAATAATGTGTATTAGTACTTTGGAGGTACATAATGTAATAAGACACAAGACGCTTAGGGTTATGTCTTATTACATTATGTACCTGTAAGCTACAAATACATAACATTCCATTGTGTATCTAACCCAGGGGTACAAGTTTCTACACTGTTACATAGCTCATTCGGCAGGTACAATGTATCAAGGGGAGTGTAAAATAAAGTGTTACCAAAAAAGAAAAAGAAATAAGACATTTATGACAAATACATGGATTTAAAAACTGAATTTGAAAGTTTCTTTTAAATTAAACTAGAAAATGATTCCCTTCAAAACATCAAACATCACAATGTGCAGGTCATATGACAAGATGACAACCAAAAGTAAATTGCTAGAATGGGTTATGTTAAAAAAAAAACTAAAACAAATTATATGTACAGTTTGTTCAGCAGTGTGTTGTGTGTAATTTGATACAAACAAGTGCAAGTCCAGTCTGCGTTCTTTTGCCTGCCCTGGGAATGTAAGGAGCCGGAGTGTGTGTGCATTTCTGTTCAGCTAAACTGCACCCATCCGGATTTAACTGACTCTTTACTGGAGCTGTGGACAAGAAGGGATGAGAGTGACAATGGGGTGACCGAAATAAAAATAGATGCAATAAAGATGAGCAGACATGAAGATGAAACTATACTGCCTTACTTGGGACTTGCTGATGCAAAATCTCCCCAAAGGTCTGAGCTGGCTAGAGGTGCACTGGAGACAGGAGAACCTAAGCCTAGAGGAGGAGCTGAAGAAAAGCACAAAGTAATATCAATATAGGCAATTAGTAGTATACAATGGTAGTCATTGTACAAGATACTTCTACACACCCTGAGTGTTTTTCTTAATGGCAATAAAGGCTTATCTTATCAAATAGAGGTGTTAATATGGGATTTGAGAACTGTTGTAATTATTGACGTATTGAATTGAAAACATTAGTGAAATACTTTATCTAGAGATTTTCATTTAGGTTTGTCACGACAATTGATTAGATGACATTTAAATTTGTTACATCTACAATCTCTGTGAATAGAGCAGGCGCGCACATCCAAGTTCCTAAACGTGGACCCAAGAAGATGAATGAACAAAGAAAATAAAAACGAGTGCCGCACAGCTCACGTTTGCTCCCACAATTAATTTTGCTTGCACCAAGTAGTAAGTCGCGTCGTAACGTTTCGGGCGTCAAGCCAGCCCTTTTCAGACAAGAAGAGTGGGGACACACCTGTTTAAATAAGTCTCTAATGAGGTCACATGATCTCAAAAGAAAAAAAATATAAAAGTTATTTACACATACACACGCATACAGTGTGTGCGGACCCCAATGATAAGTATTGAGATCATGTGACCTCATTAGAGACGTATTTAAACAGGGTGTCCCCACTCTTCTTCATGTCTGAGGAAGGGCTGGCTTGATGCCCGAAACGTTACGACACGACTTACTACTTGGTGCAAGTAAAATAAATTGTGGGAGCAAACATCTACAATCTCACCATGTTTCAATGAACATGGTTTATTGAAATAGTTTAAATAAATAATTAAAAATCCTTTATTGAAACACCATGTTTCAATAAAGGATTTTTAATTTGGCTGCAGACTCAAGTGCCTCGGACTTTTTTGCTTCTGACTGTCGTTACTCCTCACAGCTGCCTCACAAGCAAGTCTCTTTCACTCTTTTTCACCCTGGTTATATTATCTTAATTCAAAGTTTTTTTCCAGAAATAGTAGGGTCTATACTAGGGGTCAGCAACCTGCGGCTCTTCAGCCTCCTTGTAGTGGCTCTTTGTCCCACTGGCACAGCCACGAGTATATTCCCAAACTGGGAGCTGGCACAACGTATATAAATTGCATTAAAAAAAACCTGTCTGAAATACATCTAGTAAACCACAATCGCTCCTGTCCTTTGGCTCAGCGCCGCTGTCATTCCTCCCAGTCACACGCACTGGGCCGACCTTTACATTAGCCCAGTCCGTGCTTTCTGCGTATATGTGCTTGTGCGCCACCTCATTCATAAGCCAATGTAATTACGCAACCAAGGCCGTGAAAGTGCTGCAGCACCCCGGGTGGATAATTTGCGATATTAATAAATAGGAAATATGCACAGAAAAAGTGTTTTAAGGGTAGATTGTCCCTCAGCTCCCCCTAACCAAAATACCTTCCCGCGGGAATATATACTGCATCATTCATAAACTTATTGGCACTGGAGGTATTGCTCAAATGATGCTCGAATCGATGTCAGGCAGAGAAGCAGTGCAAACTTCAAATCAACATGCTCACCGCTGAACGCGAATCATCGCCGCTGTCGCATAAGCCAATACAAAACGTAAAGTCACAAACGCAATGTAAAACACATCTTCCAAGGTCCCGGCAAAGGAGTTTGCCGCTTGGAGCAATCTGTGGAGCTGTCCCCACAGCGCAGAGTGAGGAGATGACAAGTGAGTGCGGTGAAGCAGGGGCGGAGCAGAGAAAGTCAGACCTGTTCCCAGTGGGTGTTGATCTCCGCCAGGGCTGCCCTTTGTCACCGGTTCTGTTCATTACCATTATGGACAGAATTTCTAGACGCAGCCAGGGACCGGACGGTGTCCGGTTTCGGAACCTCAGGATCTCATCTCTGCTGTTTGCTGACGATGTTGTTCTGTTGGCTTCATCAAATCAGGACCTTCAGCGCGCAGTGGGGCGGTTTGCAGCCGGGATGAGGATCAGCACCTCCAAATCCAAGGCCATGGTTCTCCACCGGAAGAAGGTGGCTTCCCCTCTTCAGGTCGGTGGGAGTCCTTGCCTCAAGTGGAGGAGTTCAAGTATCTCAGGGTCTTGTTCACGAGTGAGGGACGGATGGAGCGTGAGATCGATAGATGGATCGGTGCAGCGTCAGCAGTGATGCGGTCGCTGTATCGGACTGTTGTGGTGAAGAGGGAGCTGAGTCAGGGGCAAAGCTCTCGATCTACGTTCCCACCCTCACCTATGGTCATGAGATTTGGGTAATGACCGAAAGGACAAGGTCGCGGATACAAGCGGCCGAAATGAGTTTCCTTCGCAGGGTGGCTGGGCGCACCCTCCGAGATCGGGTGAGGAGCTCAGTTACCCGGGAGGAGCTCTGAGTAGAGCCGCTGCTCCTTCACGTCGAAAGGAGCCAGCTGAGGTGGCTAGGGCATCGGTTCCGGATGCCTCCTGGTCGCCTCCCTCTGGAGGTGCTCCAGGCATGTCCTGTTGGGAGGAGGCCTCATGGAAGGCCCAGGACACGCTGGTGGGACTATGTCTCCGAGCTGGCCTGGTGTCACCTCGGGGTCCCCCAGAACAGCTGGACGAGGTGTGTGTAGATCGGGAAGTCTGGGCATCTCTGCTTAGACTGCTGCCTCCGCGACCCGGCCCCGGATAAAGCGGAAGAAATGGATGGAGATTGCAGTAGATAATGCAAGCAGGTAAAAATATTACATCTAAAATGTAACAGAATGCTGTAAGTTGCATTTTATTACATTAAAAAAACATACTAATTGTGTATTTCTAAACAGATTCAACAATAACATTAATCAGTTTGTTGGGTCGTTTGAATGTTAAAACTATAGTGGCTCTTTAAGACTTTCATTCGGTTTGAACTGGCTCTTTGGATGTTAAAGGTAACAGACCCCTGGTCTATACACTGTACAAAGACATAATGCTGTAGATAGAAGAATGGCTTGGTAACAACGGGCAGATTACCGGTGTTTGTCTGGACAAGTGGAGCCGTTTGCTGACCCACAGGTGGCGGGATGAGGCTTCCTCCAACTTTACCCCCCGGCGGAGGTGGCAATAGACCCCCAACCGCAGGGCGTGGTTTGCCTGCACTCGTATCTTTTTTCTTTATGTTCTGTCAAGTTTGGTACTTCAGTTAGATATAAAGATCAGTTATTATGCTTATTATTATTATTTCACTACTTAATACTCACCCCAATGCTGATTTTGATAGTCTGTCCTTCTTTAAAACTCAGATCCAGCTTTGGTGCGTTACTTTGGGAGGCCTCTTGCTTTGCAAGTTCACCCTCTTGTTTCACCCACCTTTTAAACACAAGCAAAAAACAAGCATTGAAGTACAGCTGAAAATAGAGATGGACAAATTACAATGAATAATGTTACAATTTTAGGGACCAATCTTTTTTACTGTTAAAAAACACTGTCTTGTTTGTGGTTTGTTAAGTTGCTTGAATAAAAATTATTATCAATTCATTCTAACTTACTTAAAATGGTCTTGTAAGGCCACATTGAAGTCGAAGGAATCTCCTCGATCAGCAAAGCCCACTCCAATAAAGGCATGGCGGCCTGAAATTATAAAACTTTAAGACCTGAACAAACAATGGCTTCCATTTAGCATTAAATGTCATTTCTCACCCTTGCCATCATCAATCTGGATCACAAAATATCTGCTCGAGTCCGTCACAGCTTCAACAGCAACTCCAGGATACTGTTCAACTGGTGCTTGTGCAAACAGTTCTCCTATTTGCCGAATACACAGAGATCGTATGAACAAGATGTACAAGAATGACCAAATTATTACTTTAAGGCAAGAGAAAGCATCGAGCTCTCTTGGTCATACCTTGGAAAAACAGAGTGGGTATAATTTTCAGATGCTGATTGCTTTTACCTGTGTTTCTGTCCTCGAGTTTGATGAAAGCCAGTTTGCCTTTGGCTATAATTTTCATCCTCCCACTCCACGCAGGTTCATCTAATTTCCAGTCCGCAGCCCTGGAGAAGCAGACATTACTCAAACCAAGCAGTGAGTGTGGTTATGACTCACCACCTTTCAAAAGGGAGAAGTGAAATTAGACAGCTCAGGCAAAGAAAAAACAAAACAAAAAAGGTCTGAAAAACAGACGCAATGAAATTTCAACATCAAGTATACACTCAAAGTTTGAGTATTGAGCTCTGTTAAAAGTATGTTTATGTTCAGACAGTAATAAGATTTGTGTTAAAGTCAAAACTCCTTAAAGTAAGAGAACATCTGGCAGCTGGGCCCAGGCGCTTTGACCAGCCCCTCACTCACTGGGTCACATGACGCCCCAAAATCTACATAAATGTTTAAGTTACTTCATCTCCCATGATTAGAGTTTCGTTTATAAATAGCAACGACATTTGACGATAAAAAGCTTAAAACAGTGACAACACTCAATGAAACAGTAACAGACTAGTTGAAGTAGCAGCTGACAAGTGAACACATCGCAGCCACTCGTGTGTTATTGCGTTTTCCCCCTCATATTCTTACCGATATCCTCGGTTAGATGCCCTTGGAGGGATGCGATAGACGTGGACTTCGGGTTTGACACATAAAATTGACTCGTAACTATTGTCTTCTGCCATTTTCTGAAGTTTCACTAACTACAGCCAACTTCCGACTTTCAATGGACACCTCGCTTGGAGCTGGTTGTTCCCACAGCGCCCCCGTCAAGTGAGGAAGGACGTTACACGTGCTATATCTTTATCTTCTGTTATTCAACTTAAACTGTGAAACTAATATATAGTCATTACATGCAAAGTGAGATATGTAGAGCTTTTATTTGTTATAATTTTGATTATGGTCATTTATGAGACTATTTTCTACAAATGTTTCGATACAGAGCCTTTAAGTCCATGACAGAGCAGCGTCATGTAGCCGATATCGTTACTATAGTTACACCCCCGTTTCTCTCGCGCTCGCACTCATTCGCTCAGGGCTGCATGCAGACGGCGACGTCGAGCCTTTATTTCTATGGTCGAGCCGCACGACCTCTCCGTTGATCATGGGTTTTCTCATTGAATTATATATATATATATATATATTTTTTTTTTTTTTTTTTATATATATATATATATGTTTTCTGCGATGGAGGTCACTAAATGAGCGAACTCGGCGGGGTTCCCCAGTCGCGAGGGGAAAGGCACCTGCCGGGCCAGATATATTAATGTGGTACCATGGTGTTTTATGCAGCAACACCACACGTGTCTTTATTGCAAATTTATTAAAGGGTAATTCTGTGTTCAAATAGGCCCACGACAGTTTACACTTATGGACTAAATCAAAGTGAATTATCGTGATTTAACTGGCATCAAGTTTGAGATCTGCAAAAAGAAACTGATACAATTTTCATTTCTGAAAACACATGGAAGCTTCTATGACTGTTTGGACCACTATGTTCAACTTACACACATCAGTTGATAAAAAAAAAAAAATCAGAGCTTTAGACACTTAAGGCAGTTGACTTCTGCTCAACCATTTCTTCTCTCGGTTTACAGAATCAAGCTATTGTAGATAATCTTTCATGGACTATACTTGTTTGCCTTGCACTGATGCCTACAAAAGGAATAAAACGTACAATACATATTGTGTTCAAAATTAACGTAAAATACAGGGGTCAGAATGAGTGTTCTTGTGTCGTTTTTTACAATGTTGTCCTGAAAAAAACAGCTGAATAAGTAAAAAATTATTATTGCTTCTGGAAGCCAAGACTAAGGAACATCCAGTTCTCCTGTCATCTTTGGCCAGTGCCAGCCCTCTCGGCCTCCATAGGGATTTCAGCATCCTGGTTTGGGCCAACCCCAGTGTTATTTTAAAAACTTATTTTTAAAACACTTTTTACCCTGTGTCTTAGTACTGTTCACGACCCTTTGGTGTTGTCACTTTGTGAACAGTGAACTGATACATATCAGAACGCCTTTTGAAGAGCACGGACCGCTTCTGCCATGGCCGCTTTACTGTGCAGGTCTCCAGAAATGGCACATCCACATCTGCCTTCAGAAGAGGAAGCATTATGCACTATCTGATACAACCCATGGCACCTCTTGGTTTACTGAATAAATCACAGTGTGAGGAGGTCACAGTGTGAGGACTCGGGGGGGTCTTAGCACTCGGCTGATCCCTGATCCACCCACAGAGGACAGGGTCAGGAGCCAGTAAGAGGAGTGAACACAAATTTACACAAACAATTTGTGTCTGAGAAATTATTCAAACATTTCGCTGTGCCACAACTCTTTAACTGCCACCCTTTAAGAACACACAGGGAACAGTCAGTTCCTTATGGAAAAGGTCCCTTATCTACAAAGATGGAAGCCTGTTGTGCCATCTGGGCCAGTGGGCTGCCGAATTATTTGATTGTTTGGTCGAACAGATTCTGATTGCTGTTGCACATTCAAACGAGCAGGCCTAAAAAGACAAAGATATATTAGCAAAACATATAAACTTAAAATGCTTTATGAATTGTACCTGTCTTGGCAGGAACTGTCTTGAGGTGTGTCATCTGACGAAGCACTGCCCCAAATCCTTCGCCGCGCTTCAGCATACTCTGCCTCACGCTGGGCTAAAGTCTTTGTCTGCTGGGGGCGTGCAGAGGATGCTGAGCTGTTGGTTGTGTCATTATTTGTAGGACGCTTCAAAATCCGAATTTGTGGTGGGGGTGCTGCAGGGAGAGAGTCATCTTGAATCACAATGGCTGTCCGTATTGGAGAACTCCTTGAGCTCAAATTAGCCTTCCTGCATGAGTGGGAAAAATGAGTCGGAAAAACGTCAGAGGAAAAAATATGTGTGCCACATTTTTATGATTACAACTAAATTTCTTACTTTGCTTCTTCATTTATCTTCAGCTTTGCTTCAAGCCTTCTCTCTATTTCCTATAAATAAATTATGTACCAAGCATTACACTTTACATTTAAGATGTTAAACACATTTTACACACAAAGCATAAGTCCATAGAGTTTGTTTGTCATTATGTTGTGGGAATAATGCTATATATTGAGGCACTATACAGGTGAAACTCGGAAAATTAGAATATTGTGAAAAAGTTCATTTATTTCTGTAATACAACTTAAAATGTGAAACTAATGTATGATATAGACTTATGCCATAACATGTTTGTTTTCATTTTGAAAATTATGGCTTACATGTTGTAAAAACCCCAAAATCAAAATTTCAGAAAATTAGAATTATAAATCAATAAAAAAAAAATGTTTGTTTTTCTCAGAAATTTCTCAGACAATGCTGAGCACTCCGAGCTCAATTTTGACATTATACAGAGAAAATTAGTATGAATTTGTATCACACTACATCTGCAAACTGAAGCATATTTTTTACAATGTTTGTTTTCTAATACATGTGTACGGAACGTGCACGACGAGAGGAGTGCGTTAGTGTATGTCTGCCCTCGGTTTTGTGTGCTCCGCTTCGCTCCATGCACTCTATACGATTTCAATTCGCCAGCCCTGATGGCGCTCGGGGCTAATTATTTCAAACAGAGAAATGTCGGTCCTCTGAAAACTAAAATCATGCATATGAACTTAGTACTTATTTTGGGCCCCTTTTGCTTGAATTACTGCCTAAATGCGGCGTGGCATGGATGCTATCAGCCTGTGGCACTGCTGAGGTGTTATGGAAGACCAGGATGCTTCAATAGCTCCTTAAGCTCTTCTGTATTGTTCGGTCTCCTGTCTCTCATCTTTCTTTTGGCAATTTTGGCAATGTTCAGGTCAGGTGAGTTTGCTGGTCAATCAAGCATCGTAATCTGATGGTCATTTAACCAGGTTTTGGTACTTTTTGCAGTGTGGGCAGGTGCAGGTCCTGCTGGAAAATGAAGTCAGTGTCTTCATAAAGCTTGTCTGCTGAAGGAAGCATGAAGTGCTCTAAAATCTCCTGGTAGACTGTTGCGTTGACTCTGTACTTAATAACGCACAGTGGACCAACACCAGCAGAAGACATGGCTCCCCAAATCATTCACACTGGAATTCAAGCATCTTGGATTGTGTGCTTCTCCTTTTGTCCTTCAGACTCTGGCACCTTGGTCTCCAAATGAGATGCAAATTTTGCTCTCATCAGAAAAGAGAACTTTGGACCACTGAGCAACAGACCAGGTCTTTCGTTCTTTAGCCCACACAAGACGCTTCTGATGTTGTTTGTAGTTCAGGAGCGGCTTAACAAGAGGAATACGACATCTGAAGCCCATGTCCAGGATCCGTCTGCGTGTGGTGGCTCTTGATGCACTGACTCCAGCCTCAGTCCACTCCTTGTGAAGGTCCCCACACTTTTGAAAGGCCTTTTTATGACAATCCTCTCCAGACTGCGCTCATCCCTGCGGCTTGTGCACCTTTTTCTTCCACACTTTTTCCTTCCACTTAACTTTCTATTAATGTGCTTTGACGCAGCACTTTGAGAACATCCAACTTCTTTTGCTATGACCTTTTGAGCCTTTCCCTCCTTATGGAGGGTGTCAATGATGGTTTTCTACACAACTGTCAGGTCAGCAGTCTTCCCCATGATGGTGAGTTCTACTGAACCACTGAGACCATTTGAAGTCTAAGGGATCCTTTGCATGTGTTTTGGATTCATTACCTAACTACAGGGTGACACTTTGAGCCAACAATATAGTCCCTTTTCACAATATTCTAATTTTCTGAAACTTGGATTTTGGGGTTTTTACAAGCTGTGAGCCAAAATCATGAACATTAAAACAAAGGCTTGACATATGTCACTTTGCATGCCATAAGTCTGTATCATATATTAGTTTGAATTACAGAAATAAATGAACTTTTTCACGATATTCTAATTTTCACCTGTATGGCCTTGTATGTTAAAACAATGTTATCAGCTTATCTTTAGCATCAAGAACAGACGAGCTTGTGTTTATTTTGACTACTTAAACTAATCTTCCATTTGCAAACCACATCATAAAATAAAGCTAACGTAACGATATCTATCGGCTTACCCCGCTGTCCGCCGCCTCTTCCCAGCTTTCGGCAACATCTTCATCGTCCATGTTTTACAGGGTTGTGAGCTGTTAGCCCCTTTAGCAGAACTGGCTAAAAGATTTCCCACACACTAGCGCTTTACTGGATTACAGATAACGCTTGACAACAGTCATGTGGGTTGTGGGTGTTAAGCAATATCTAATTTATCATCGGATGCGCACATTTCTTTAACACCACTTGTCTTGCTAGCCTGTGAGGTAAATCCTCGGTTGATGCTGCTCTGTTGAGCTCGGTCCTGTTTCCTGTATGTCTGACGTGGTCGCGCCCCCCTCTCGCGAGCGGTTCAAGAAAGGACTTCATTTCCCATCAAGCATCCATAGCAGGGCCGCTGCTAGCCATTTTAGTGACCTAGGCAGAAATGTTCTTCTTCTTTCTTCTTCTTCTTCTTCTTCTTCTTCTTCTTCTTCGGTTACTTTCCGGCAGACTAGGTGCCTCCAGGCACATTGCTGCCTCTCTAGGTGAAATCCCGCATCGCACAAAGATCACCTCGACAACAGCCCGATGGCTACTAGGAAGTCCAGGAGCGCTCTTACAGCGAAATCCTGGCCCTGGGAAGGACTTAGTAATGACTGTAAACTAACACAATTGTTCTGAGACCCAGGTGCGACCGTTCGAAACAGCTCTGCTCGTTGGCTTCTGTACACTGGACAGTCAATAAGAACGTGTTTAACTGTCTGATCTTGTTTACAGTGCTGGCATAACCCATCTGGGTGCTTTCCAATTTTAACAAGGTCCCACCCAAGGCCACAATGCCCCAGTCTAAGCCTGGTCAGGACTACTGCAGCTCTCCTGTTTTTCCCAGTGTACACAGATACTGGATTTACCGAAGGATTTAAAGAATAGTAATGGCGACCCTTAGCGTCGCTCTCCCACATTTTCTGCCAGACAGCTGAAGTATACCCTTTAATAGTTGATCTCCACTCTAGCACTCCCGGAACTACCATGACCTCAATTTCTCTTTTTAAAGCCCATTTCGCAGCCATATCCGCTATTTCGTTCCCATACACTCCTATGTGAGCTGGAACCCACAGGAATCCCACACTCCCCCCAGCTCTCTCAACTCTGTACAAGATAGACAACAGTTCTGCAATGAGGTCCGGCCTGGCATTAGCTCCACCACTCTCCAAAGTTTCCAAGACCGAAGCTGAATCAGAGCACACCACTGTTTTCCCTTGCTTAGTGTGCTCTACCCACTGCAAAGCAGAAATTATAGCCATCAATTCAGCGGTGCACACTGATACATCTGGGAGCCTTTTATAATGCAAAATATCATACTTTGGGACATAAAAAGCAAATCCAGTCCTCCTTGACTTAGGGTCCTTCGACCCATCAGTGTATATTTGCAAAAATCCCTCCCAGCTGCTACCTAATACCCGATTCACCAACCCCAAATAGCTGAAGCCAGTCCTAGCCAGACTCATCACAGACATGTCTACCTCTGGAGTGGGCAGAATCCAGGGAGGCACACCAGTCCACACCAAATGCGGGGCCACTCCTACATCACCCAACCGCAGCCTCTGCATTTCTTTCCTCATTTTGTAAACAAAGGGCCCACCCTTTGTCTTTGCACCCCATTCCCAAACAGTTTCTAAAACCAGCTTGGCAGGATGACTCCCAGGATAGGCCATTAATTTAATCAATACTGCATAGCTAACTTCGACCGCCGAATTGACAAGGGAGTCTCACCCATTTCCACAAGTAAAGCAGAGGTTGGGGATGTCCGAAGGGCCCCACAGCAAACCCTCAATGCTTTTGCCTGTACACAATTCAAACGTTTGAGATGAGTAGCCGCTGCTGACCCATAACACACACTTCCATAATCTAACCTTGACCGAATCATTGCTCTGAATATCATTAATTGTGTCTCCCTGGACGCCCCCATGAACTCCCTGAGAGCAGACGCAACACATTTATCATTTTTCCACATTTAACAACCGTACTTTCAATTAGTTTTTTCCAAGTAAGCCTCTCATCAAAATAACACCAAGAAATTTAAAATCCTTTACCCTCTCAATTGGCTGCCCATACATGTACAAATCCTGGACTCTTACTGTTTTATTACCAAACACTACATACTTGAAATCTTAAAACCTAAGTATGTCCCAACCAACAATCTTATACAAGACACCTTGAACCTGAGACATCACATGAGCTACATTGCGCCCTCTCTTCCAGACAGAACCGTCATCCGCAAATAAGGATGTTCCAAACCCGGGTCCTATCTCATCAAACATATCGTTGACCATAATATTAAATAAAACTGGGCTGACAACACTCCCCTGAGTGGTGCCATTGTCAACCACTGTCCCATTAGAAAGGGTACTTCCCACCCTCACCTGGATAACTCGATCCTGAAGAAAGTCCCTGA
Organism: Neogobius melanostomus; assembly: GCA_007210695.1. Lineage (NCBI taxonomy): Eukaryota > Metazoa > Chordata > Actinopteri > Gobiiformes > Gobiidae > Neogobius > Neogobius melanostomus. Next base: position 434,343 of record VHKM01000073.1, on the reverse strand, counting down.
CCCAGTTTAACAGCCGCCCTCTAATCCCTGCATTGTATAATTTAATAACCAACCCTCTTTCCATAACATGTCATACGCTTTCTCAATGTCCAGAAAAATTGCCACCAAAACCTCCTTATTAACCAGGGCTTTCTTAATATCTGCATCCAAACAAACCACCGCATCCATTGTCCCTCTCCCTTTTCGGAACCCACTTTGCACCCAAGTAAACCTACCCTCACGCTCCAATTTGTATACCAACCTATCTGTCACCATTCGCTCCATAACTTTGCATAAAACAGATGTAAGAGCAATGGACCTATAAGACCCGCCTTTGATGGCTCCTTCGCTGGCTTCAAAATCGGTACAACTACAGTACTGCCTGCTTCCACGCCTTGGGAAGAATCCCCTCTTCCCATATATTATTAATTAGAGCAAGAAGTTCATCTAAAACACTGTCACTTACCCTTTTGAGGATCTCATAGCTGACACCATCCTTACCGGGAGCAGACTTCTTGCCTCGACTAATAGCTTTCTTTAGTTCCCCCTTGAAAAGAACAAGTTACATACATCTGAATTATCAGAACTAGTCTCCAACTTACGCCTATGCTGCCTTAACGTTTCATCGCGCTTCCTTACACTCTCCTCCCCAAGATTCTCCCCACTATGCACAGCTTTAAACGATTCTTCAAACACAGTAGCCTTCTCCATATCAGTAATAACTGACGCTCCATTATATTCCAAAATTGGCACCCGACTATGCCGCGTTATCCCTGACATACAATGAACTGCTCTCCAGATCTCTCTCACTGACGTCTCTGTGATGAGGTTTTTGTGGATAACAGAAACTAAAAGTGATAAATAAAAATTGTGCCGAATAAGAGAACTGAAACCTAAAACAAGAGCAGGCTGGTGTGACCAATAACGACAACTGATGTAAAAAATAGAACAAGTTTTTATTACAAAACTAAAACCAAAGCTTTAAAATGCTATAAAAAGGTTAAGAACTGTTAAAATTGATTAAAACGGGGCACAACGAAGAGGAGGCCTGAATCTCGCGGCAGGAGTCGCTGGGGGAGGGGGGGGAAAGCGGCCACTCCTTCTCCCTCTGGGGTCCCGGGTCCTGGAGCTCTCTCGACCCGCCGGTGCCGCACTGGCGGGGAGAGCTCCTCACTCTCCCACTGCTTGATACGTCCCCACAGCTTTCCCCGAACCGCACTCCGTCCCTCGCCTGCTCTCCGGTCGCTGGACGGCGATCTCCGGGCCTGGCGCACAACACACAACGGCCAGCCACGCACGATAATGCGGAACACGACGGCCCAAGGCTTCTAATACACCAAACACCACGCATAGGATCGAGCGATACTCACGGGCAAGGCAGGGTCTATTTGCCCTGCCCCTGCGTGTATTCCGCGCTGTGGTGTGAGGGTCCTCCGCGTGGCTCCCAGCTGGCTGGGTGGGTGTGCGCCGTAGTTCTCCCACCTCCGTCTCGTACAGTGCCTTTTCCTCTTTCGTTCCCCTTTGTGACCGCGTCGACTCTCTTTTGTCCTGTTTCCGTTCCCGCTGGCCAACAGGTGTGGTGATTGCGGGGTTGTGAATTGGTGGTTTGCAGGCAGATGGGCGGGGTTTCCATAGGAACAAACAAGGGGGCGTAACTCCAAAAACATGCATAAGGAAAAACACACAGCAAACTAAACAAAATATCACCAAACGCCCTCCTCTGACCGGATTACACCCCCCCACGCCTTGTGGTTGTCAGTCCCTGCAACTACACACACACAATCAGTCCCTGTAACGCGTCGGCGGTTGTCCAAAGTTCGCCCGTTCTGAACGGCGGGGCACATTCTCAGGGTCCATCAACTGTGGCTCAGGTGCTACTGGTAAGAATCCATAAACAATGGGCAACTCAAGCCCTTTATCCTGTGTGGATTGTTCAGCGGGGGGTGGCTCAACTTCGCTCGGAGGTGCTGTGCATACCTTAAGAGCGTTCCTGTGTATAGTCTGTTCACGGCCACCTTTCTCAGGACGTACTCTATACACAACCCAGTATCCCCCACAGAGTCCAAAATTACATGAGGTTCGGGAGCCACCAAGTACTCAGCTTACCCCTCCCCTCCCTGCGTCTATTTCGCAGCCACACACGTTCCCCAGGTACCAGAGGCAAGGCTTTAGCTTTTTGTCGAACTGCTGTTTGTGTTGGGAGGCTGAACCAGCTGCTTTTTGACGCGCAATGTTGTAAGCAAAGGTGAGTTTGTTATGGTGGTCTTTCACCCACCCTGCTGGGTCGAACTGAGGCTGCTGAGAGCCCATACCTAAGCCTACGTCTACCGGCAGTCGAAGGTGCCTACCAAACATCAAGAACGAGGGGGCATAGCTCGTGGCACTGTGCACTGTGTTATTGTAGGCATGGATCAACTCAGGCAAGTAGTTTTGCCAACAGCGTTGTTTCTCCTCTTCCAGAGAACGAAGCATGTTTAACAAAGTCTGGTTGAAACGCTCAACGCTACCATTACCGGCGGGGTGGTAAGATGTTGTTCTGCTTTTAGCTATGCCGTACATATCGCAGAGTTGTTGCATTAAGGCAGATTCAAAATTTGGACCACGATCGGAATGGAAGCGCGCAGGACAGCCAAACTGCTGTATTATATGCTTCCAGAGCATCTTTACTGTCGTTTGTGCGGACTGGTCAGTGGTGGGTATAGCCCACGCGAAACGGGTGAACAGATCAGTAGCAACTAGAATGTTCTGATAGGTATCAGTGGGTCGGCCCAAAGTCAAAAGTCTAACCCAATAATCTCCAGTGGGTAGGTGGCTACGATAGGGTGAAGCGGAGCCCTAGGCTCAACACGGCTTCTCTGTAAGCAACACATGACACATTTTTCATGTAATGCGCGTACTTCCACCTCCATGCCAGGCCAATAAATTGCTGTCGAATCCGAGCCAGGGTCTTGTCAGCGCCAGAATGAGCACCAGCCTCATGATCCTCCTCCAGACTTCCTCACACCTGCAACTCGGACACACAACCTGATGGTGTTCCTCATAGGTCAGTTATCAACGAAACTCCGGTACAGTATGTCATCCCTCACAAACAACCTTTTCCATTGCTGAAGCAACTTTTGGGCCTTTACGGGAGTGCCAGGCGGTCCGGGCGCTTTGGGAAACTCCCCCTCCCGACGTACTCCTGACGAGCTGGATGTCTGGGTCAGAGTGTTGGGCCTCCTTCCATCCAGCCCCAGGCACCACCTCGACAGCCGCGGTTGTGGCTGGTCCTGCGACCTGTCTCATAGGGACAGGAATCTGGACAGAACGTCAGCATTGATGTTGCTTTTACCTGAGCGGTATTTCACCGTGTAGTTAAATGAGGCAAGCTGCGCCACCCAGCGTTGCTCTACCGCTCCAAGGTGTGCGGTTTGCAGATGAGCCAGAGGGTTATTATCCGTGTAGATTGTGACTTCTGCTCCTGTAAGAAAATCCTTAAATTTCTCAGTCACAGCCCATTTAAGGGCCAACAGTTCGAGTTTGAAAGAGCTGTAGTTTGCGTCGTTCTGTTCGGTCGGATGCAGGCTTCTACTGGCGTACGCTATTACGCGTTCATGAGTCCCTTGAACCTGTGACAGTACAGCACCGAGTCTTGGTTACTAGCGTCGGTATACACAATGAAAGGCTTATCGTAGTGAGCGTAAGCAAGGACAGGGGCTTGAGTAAGAGCCGTTTTCAGAGCATCAAACGAGGACTGGCACTCCGGGTCCATAACACTTTCTTAGCCTGCGACCGCTTATCAGCAGGGATGCCAGTCAACAGTCTATTCAGAGGACGCGCCACCTTCGCAAACCCTGCGACAAAACGTCTGTAATACCCAGCCAGACCGAGAACGCTCTAACATGCTTAATGGTGGTTGGGACAGGCCATTCCAAAACCGCTTGGACCTTCCCTGGGTCAGGTTTCACGCCGTGTTGGTCAACCACATGTCCCAGGAACGTTACCTCCCGTTGCAACAGCCTGCACTTGTCCGGACGCAGCTTCAGGCCGTGGCGCCACAACCGCTCGAACACCTGGTCAAGATGCTGAAGATGGGACGCGAAGTTAGCAGAGTATATATGATGTCGTCTAAATATACCAATAGTGACTCTGCTATCTGACCATTCAGACACTGCTGCATTAGCCGCTGGAACGTTGCCGGCGCATTGCAAAGTCCGAACGGCATGCGTTCAAATTCATACAGGCCAAGCGGGGTGGTAAACGCAGTTTTCTCCCTATCGTCGGGATGCATTTCGACCTGCCAGTAGCCACTGGCAAGGTCCAGGGTCGAGAACCACTCGGACTGGCTTAAGCTGGTTAATGTCTCTTCGATACGAGGTAAGGGAAAGGCGTCTCTATGGGTCACTGCATTTAGCTTCCTATAGTCCACGCAAAAGCGCCAGCTACCATCCTTTTTCGCACAAGAACTATAGGGGCCGCCCAGGGACTACAACTCTCTTTGACAACTCCCTTTTCCAACATACCGGATATGAGGGTCTTAATCTCTTTATACAGCATGGGTGGTATTGGACGGTACCTCTCTCGTGTGGGAGCAGCGTCTCCCGTAGGGATCCTGTGCTGCACCAGGTTAGTCCGGCCAAAATCGTCCTCATGCTGGGCAAACACTCTCTCCCATTTCTGTAGAAGGGCGCAGAGCTCGCCCCGTTGTTGTTCGGACAAATCTGGTCTATCTCCAAACATGCTCACCCCCGTGGGCGGTTCCGAACTTGTGGCAGCAACTGCAGCATCTACCAGGGTCACTTGAACAGCACCATCCTCCTCCAGAGACAGGGCTAGATCATTAGAGCCATGCACGTCAGATTCGTCAATGCAATAGAGGCGACCCAACTTTGGAAGCGACCTAGGGAACACTATATGGGTGGGGGTTACAAACACGCACAGGGACTCTACCTTTTTCACTTCAACCAGGGCCTTCGCAACACCCACATTACCAACGCAGGCTTCTGGCATAGCCTCTAAGAGGGCACAGTAATTGGACCCACGCGGACCTCTTTTTTGTACGACCCACAACAACAACTCACTCTTCGGAGGACAGCGATATGGCGTTTAGAAGCTAGTCTGACATATCCCACCAGACCGTCCTCAGCAGGGGCAACCTGAACATGGCGACAGGTGGTAAATGCATCTCTCCAGGCCTTCTGTTCTTTAAAGGCTTGCGGAAGAACAGACCCCTAGGACATTTAAACAGGTTATCCCAGCAAGCTACAATGACATTCATCCCGACAATGAAAGGGTGTGTGCACTTTTCATCCTCAACAATTACCACTCCTCGTCCCGGGACTTCAATACCCTCAACCTCTAGATCTAACACGGCATAACCAGTGTAGGTATTTCTAACCCATTAGCAGCCCTTAGTCGGAACAAGGTAGGGGCCTTCCCCAGCTTAGCTTGTATGAATGCTTGTTAAACACGCTTCTGCCATCAATGTAACCTGGGACCCAGTATCTAATAATCCACTTAGTTCGACTCCCTCAATGACTATTTTTACGGCAGGACATTGCCCGACGAATGTTTCAGAGGCCCTAGTTGGTGGCGGTGTGTTAACGAGCCCTGCTACGCGGACCTCAGCAGCAGGGATACTTAGTTTAAAGCCGGCTCAGGTGTAGCAGCACCTCTACAATAACGGGCTATATGGCTGCTTTCCTACAACGATGGCAGATGGGTCTACCTTGCTCGTCCCGATCGTTGTTAGGTCTGGGTGTGTACTGCCGGTTCCATGTTGGATTAGGAGAACTGGGTCGGGGTGATCCTAGCTGCAGCAGTGGTTTGAGCTCTGCAACAATGTCTTGGGTAATCCCTTTCATCTGCGCCTTCACGTCGTCCATGATCTCACGTTTTAGTTGGTCCTTCCAGTCAGCATCGGGCGGGGGTCTAGGAGAGCCATATGTTTATTGATAACTGAGCATGTACCTCAGGTTGTTTACGGCCATATTCCGAGTTCAGCTGCAAAGCTTCCAGGCGCAAGTCAGCAAATTCCATCTCAGGGTTGCGGCGAGCGTAGACTTTCAAGGCTTGGGCTAGAGGGCCATCACAGAGTCCGAGCAGCAGTTGGTCCCGCAAAGCACTTCCGGAGGGGGCATTATCAGCGTCTTGGCGTTGCAACCTACAATACAATTCACGCAGTCTCAAAATAAAGGATTGCACAGGCTCTTCTACTCCTTGTGTACAGCTAAAGAATTTCGACCTTAAATTGGTACCGGTGTCTGATCGCCATAAAGGGAATCTAGATAAACAAAAATTTTAGCAGTCTGATCTTTTTCATCATCATCCAAAACTGTAATTTGCCGTTTTGCCTCTCCAGTTAGCGCTCCCAACACAATACTCACTTTCCTTGCCTCTGTTAGATCCTGAACTCCCAAAAGCCCTTTGAGTTGTTCTTTCCAATCACAGTACTTTAAATCGCCGTCTGGCCCTTTAAACTTTGGTAGCCAAGGTGCCCCGGGTACACAGGCATCATCATGTTTGCTCTTTATTGGAAACACCAGCTCTGAGAAATGAATCCTGCTCGACAACGCCAAATTATGTGATGAGGTTTTTGTGGATAACAGAAACTAAAAGTGATAAATAAAAATTGTGCCGAATAAGAGAACTGAAACCTAAAACAAGAGCAGGCTGGTGTGACCAATAACGACAACTGATGTAAAAATAGAACAAGTTTTTATTACAAAACTAAAACCAAAGCTTTAAAATGCTATAAAAAGGTTAAGAACTGTTAAAATTGATTAAAACGGGGCACAACGAAGAGGAGGCCTGAATCTCGCGGCAGGAGTCGCTGGGGGAGGGGGGGAAAGCGGCCACTCCTTCTCCCTCTGGGGTCCCGGGTCCTGGAGCTCTCTCGACCCGCCGGTGCCGCACTGGCGGGGAGAGCTCCTCACTCTCCCACTGCTTGATACGTCCCCACAGCTTTCCCCGAACCGCACTCCGTCCCTCGCCTGCTCTCCGGTCGCTGGACGGCGATCTCCGGGCCTGGCGCACAACACACAACGGCCAGCCACGCACGATAATGCGGAACACGACGGCCCAAGGCTTCTAATACACCAAACACCACGCATAGGATCGAGCGATACTCACGGGCAAGGCAGGGTCTATTTGCCCTGCCCCTGCGTGTATTCCGCGCTGTGGTGTGAGGGTCCTCCGCGTGGCTCCAGCTGGCTGGGTGGGTGTGCGCCGTAGTTCTCCCACCTCCGTCTCGTACAGTGCCTTTTCCTCTTTCGTTCCCCTTTGTGACCGCGTCGACTCTCTTTTGTCCTGTTTCCGTTCCCGCTGGCCAACAGGTGTGGTGATTGCGGGGTTGTGAATTGGTGGTTTGCAGGCAGATGGGCGGGGGGTTTCCATAGGAACAAACAAGGGGGCGTAACTCCAAAAACATGCATAAGGAAAAACACACAGCAAACTAAACAAAATATCACCAAACGCCCTCCTCTGACCGGATTACATCTCTGCTCCGAGCTTTCCGCAATACCTCCTCCAACACTCCCTTTAGCCTCTTTTATCACTCTTCTGGTCTTAGCCCTCAATCTCTTATACTCAATTGCTCTACTCTGGGTTGGGTATTTCCTCAGCAACCTAAATGCACGATTTCTGCCCTAACTGCCTCCTCACAGGCCTTATTCCACCATGGGACAGGAGCTCTCTTCTTAGGACTTCTCTTTTGAGGAACACATTCAACTGCACAATTCATTACAACTTTACACAAACTGTCATTCCATTCATCAAGTGTTCCACTATCCTCTATTTCCCACACTGCTCATCACACAGACTACTAAATTTATCCCAATCTGCCCTTCCATAATCCAAATACTGCAGACATCCCTCATCCCTAGTGACCAGCTCTCTTCCAAACCTTAGAATTATTGGGTAGTGGTCACTCCCAATATTCCCCTGATCCCAAACATTCCACTCTCCAACTCTTGCTAACTCACTGGACACTAATGCCAAATCAATACATGACTCTGACCCTGTTTGAATATTATATCTAGTTGGTCTCCGTCATTCATGCACACCATTCACAATCATCCATAAAATCTTCGACAACACATCCATTAGCATCCCTACTTACACCTCCCCATAAGGGATTATGTGCATTAAAATCCCCACCCACACCACAGGGCGACCCACCTGCTCTTTAACCTCCTCCAAATCTACAGCATTAATTTGTAAACAAGGGTTGTAAAAGTTCACCACGTATGTCCACCCACCTCTTTCCCACACTCGAATCGCAACACACTCAAGAGAAGTTTTTTTAATTAATTTTTGAAATTGCACATCTCTCCTTATAAAAGTAGCACAACCCCCTCCGACTTGTCCTGTCTATACCTGACACTTTCATAGCCAGAGATCACAAAGTCCAGACAGGATTTCAGCCACGTTTCCTGCACACAAACAATCTCAGGTAAAAACTTAAGGTCATCAAGAAATTTTTTCAACTCCTGCCCATTTGCTAACAGACTTCTCGCATTCCACTGAAAAATGCAAAACATGCGATCCATTAAGTACCTACTTCTTGGCCCCCATCCATGTCCCGGTCACTAAAGTCATCAAACCCGTCTGACCCAAAGGTCGCTCCCATTCCCCTCCAATCACCCCCTCCTCCTGTCTCTGTAAGGCAGGAGGCCCACCATGCCCGCCCCCAAAATATCTTTCCACAGCATCCTCACCATTTTGACCATTTCTGGCTTTTTAGATATACTCCTGGGAGCCCATAGGACATCTACCACAAAATTTGTAAACGCCTGAGTTGCAAATACCTGTTTCTCTTCTCCCCTTGGCCAAATCACAGCAGCCCGTACCCCAGCCGGACCAGGTGTCCTAGCTACTCCAACTTTTTTAATTGCCTCAGCATAGGTCAGTTTACCTATGTCTTCCCTTATCTTCTCAACCTCTACTGCCCTTTGGTGAAATTCACATTCTCTAGACGACGGCCTGTGGGCTCCACCACAATTGCAGCACCTGGCCGACCCCCTACAGGCTGCTGCCACATGACCAAAGCGCTGACATTTGTAACACCGAAGTGGGGGCCGATTGTACTGCCTTACAGGATAACTCATACTGTATATCCCAGAGTTACCCTTTCCGGGATTGCCTCTTGTCGAAAAGTAAGGAGCACCGCATTTCCAGTCTGATTGAACCTTCGGGCTGACTCAACTTCTGCGCCCTTTATGTTCTGAGCAATATCTTGGTCTGAGATCTCCGGACTAACATATATGACCCCTTCGCTTTCTTGTCCTGATCAGGCATAAAACTCTCCACTGGCAATTTAAGCAACTGCCTAACCTTCAGAGCCTTTGTTCTCTGCGCTTCAGACTTGCAAAACACCAATATATTTCCATTCCCCAAAACCTTGGCATTCAAAACGACTCCAACCTTATCTTTCAGCTCTTCCGACAATTTAAGTGGGTTTAGTGCCCTTGCATCTTTACCGACAAGCTTAAAGATGATCTTAAATTCGCCATCACTTTCCAATCGAGTCATTTTCCTCACCTCCTGACTACTTTCCCCTTCACTATCATGCCTTGGTCTACCCCGCTTTTTAAGAGGTCGACCCATACAACCAAGTGGGCCAACTATAAGATTAATAATAGTAAGCAAAATCGATGAAAAAAAACTACCAACCACTGCAAACAAGATTCAAACGCACGCGCCAGAGCTCCGTGTCGTCGGGTCCTCTGGGCAGAAATTTTTGGTGGCGCATAGATACTTCAAGCAAATTTCTCTAAAATGATTATGTTGTGTACCCCAGTCCCGTTTTTCTTTGAAATCAAAAGATATGGAAACTGTTATTGTCTGTAGAAACTCCCGTGGGTGCAGGCAGGGCTCCCATCTCTTGAGGAGGACCTGTACACCTCCAAGACCCGGAGGCATGTAGGTCGGATCACAGCTGACCCTTCTCACCCTGGACATGGACTATTCATCCCTCTCCCCTCAGGCAGGAGGCTAAACCCATACTTCCCGCCACAAGAACAGATTTTCCCTCCACCATCAGACCCATGAACAAAAAAAAAAAAGATTAAATAACTCCAACTCATAAACGTAATAACCTGTTCCAGCCATTTGCACTGCTCTGTTGCACTATGTGGTATGCCCACACACCTGCACATCTGTAAATACATTGTCCGTTGTTCTGTGTCAAATTGTTGTTTTTATCATATTTTATTTTAGTATACTTTATGCATGCCCTTATAGTTTTATAGTTTTTAAGTTTTTATAGTGTATTATTTATATACCAAGTTTTTTGTTATATGTTTTATGTTTCCTGTTGCACGGTTGAACCGAAGAAAATTCCTAGATTGTGAACCTGTTCACAACAATGGCAATAAAACCAATTCTCAATTCTATGCCTCATTGTGCCCATGTCCATTTGGACGCAGCACAATAATGCAGTTCCAATGGCAGGCATTGAAATCTACTTTTACTGAATAGATTACGTTACAGTATGTCTAATATCACAGGAGTTACCCTTTCACCGGTTTCACTTACCTGTAAGGTCCATATAATTGAACTTGAAACAAGGTGAAAACAGATATTTTTATCAATGGCTTTTGACAATGTTTGAGTTTTACCACCTTGTTGATCTTGTATGTAAATTGTGTCTTTTGTGTAATGCATTTTGGCCAAGCTGTAAAGTTTATGATCATTATTTGAAAGTGATTGGATAATGTTTATCTTAATTTTATTGCTGAAAGTCCTTTGATCTGACCAAACAAATTGTTTTATATTTTAGAAAAAATGTAAAGGGTAGCACATCGATGTAATTCATATATCCAGACAGAGATACTCACATAGTTTTTTATTTGGTTACAGCATTAAAATAAACGCTAACGCGTTTTGGCATTCGCCTTCATCAGAGCGTTTACAATCAGGTTGGTTGCTTAGACTTATATAGCCTTAGGGTCTACCAGGTGGATATGTGACCCAATTACAGGTGAACCAATCAACTCACAATGTCCTGCAATTCACAGTGCTCTATACATAGACAGTAAAAACATGCATGCTTAACCCAAAAAACATTTTAAACTAAAATCGTCATTCAGTCCATGGGGTGCCATAGTGTTCAAGGTATAGATCCAAAACATTTCTCTTTGGTACAGTTTTTTAAGAATACTGCCCCCTCTTGTGGATACAGTAACCCTTTCGATACCAAAGAATCTCAAAGAAGATGGTGAACCGTGATTTGCTTCTTTGTAGTGTTTGGCAATAGCATAGTCCATATTACCTGTTCTAATAGCAGTCTATTAGAACAGGTCCCCGTCCTGGATACAATAAATTGTTTTATATTGTCAGTCACCAATTTTGGACACTTTTATGAGATAGAAATTTGGCAGGTCATGTGTGCTGAGAGAGAGGACACTTGTCACAAAAACTTTGTGACAGTTTTTGTTTCATGTGGATAGGTCCAGCCATTACAGAGATATTAACCATACACACATTAGAAAATTCAGCATTTTGACTGTTACCACAGTTACCTCAATAGAATATTTAGCTGCACCAAACCAATTTTAATTTATATACTGTTTAGAATGTGATTTCATGTGAACACCATTCTTCACTGTACTCTAGACCCTATGCTCTAGACTGCCTACCTCTCGCAATTACTTCATGCTTAATTTAGTCTATTGTAGTGCATTAAAAGAAAATAATTCTAGCTATGTCTATTTTTTGTTTGTTTCTACTCGTTGTGTAGTGGCCTGGCAAGGTCCCACCCTGGCCCCGCGGTGGAGCTGGGGGTCGACTCTGTGGTGTTCGGCTGCGGAGGATCCTCAGCGAAAGATGGCGACAGACTGGAGGCTGCAGCAGAGCCTCTGGAGCTGATACCCGGAGAGAAGAGGACTGAGTGAATACAACTTCTACAGCTGAAACAAAGGTATTCGCCGACTCACAACAATGGACTGTTATTGATGGATTTGTCTTCACACAGATGTAGCTTTTAATTAGAACCGCTAATCAACAGTTCCTTCTCTGTTAGCACGTATCTTCAGCTGTGGACTGTGCTACATGTCTTCTTTAGCTTTTTGGCTCAGATTTAGAAGGTGTAACATTTGAGATGGCAATCTTTCTGTTATATTACTATACCAATGCATTTGCGTATATGATTATTGGTTAAGCGTTCTAAAGAAAATGTCAATTGCGCTTTATTGTGTTAGCGAAAGGAGCACTGATGCTAGCTAGCGTTAGCTCTAATGCTCGACAGACATTAGCGCTAGCTTGTCATTTCTTTTTAAATAATTTCATGTAAAACAATCCTGCGCTGATCTGTCTTCCAAAAGGCGTTTGCCAAAAGCGTCTTTATTTTTCGAAATAATTGGAAACTTATACTGTTTGCCAGGTAACACTGGCTGTTTGCTAATCTCTCTTAGCATTGTATATTTGATTACATTGTGAGATTGGGATGCATCAATACGAGAGGGGACCAGCTGCTTTGTCGGACACCACCCGTTTGAGCAATATGTTTCAGTAAGTGATGGGAAAGTAATTTAGGTGAGGTGTTACAGTGCCACTGGTTTATTGTGGTAATACAGTTGTTCATCATACAATTCCCTATACCTGTTATATTAACACCATTTCAAATGACAAACTGTATGTGTGCCCTTATGATGTAAAGGTAATGTTTAAAACAAAATAATGAGATAATTTACAGCGTAAAATATTATCTTGATTTGTACAAACACAGATTGCCCATGTCTTTGCAGATAATGTCTCGTTCTCCTGACAGTGAGGATGGATGCTTTGTTGCCATGGATACTGAGGACAGTGGTACCGAGCCTGCTAGGATAACAGAGGAAGTCAATGAAAACACAGGGTCATACAGAAAGAAGGGGAACATGGACATTTTTGGCACTGGAGCTGGGAGGACAATGTTGGAGCTACCAGAGGAAGTTCTGGAGTACATATTGTCTTTCTTATCACCCTACCAGGAGCAAAAGACTGCTGCGCTTGTGTGTAAGCAGTGGTATCGCCTCATTAAAGGTATGTTTCTGAAATAATTGTTTGGTTAACATGCCACAACACCATCATCAGTAGATTTTTATCAATAAATGAGCCTTCATTCTAGTTTTTTCTGGATTTTATTTTTATTTTTCTCCAATTTAGGAGTAGCTTATCAGTGCTACCACGGTTTTTTGAGAGCTGTTCGGGAGGGAAATATCCAGTGGGAAAGTAGGACATACCCATATCCAGGAACTCCAATCACTCAACGCTTTTCGCACAGTAAGTATATAACTTTTAATTTCTCTGGAGAATAAAGTTTTAAGAATGACGTTTTTATTTTTTCTATCAAGTTTCCCATGAACATGCTAATTTCATCTGAGGAATAAGTACAATGTATACAATTTTGAGAAAGCGGAATATCTCAGTTGGAAAGAGCTATGCCTGAAATGTGACACCAAGTTAAGTTTATTCATAAAGTTCATAAACTAAGTGAGTGGAATAAAGAAATTAATTTGATTAGCCTATACCTTTTGTAGAAAACAAGATATTCCGTCAAAGGGTTGACGGTGTATTGTATACAATACAATACACCATTTCTAGAGCAAAAATGTTTCCAAAGGGCTTGAAAATATCGACTTTATGAGTAATCAAAATTGAATCTAGTGAAAGGTATATTGTTTGTTTGTTTTGCAGGTGCTTGCTATTATGACTCCAATCAGTCCATGTACGTGTTTGGGGGCTGCACTCAGAGTAGCTGCAACGCTGCCTTTAATGACCTATGGAGACTTGACCTTAACAGCAAAGAGTGGATCCGTCCCTTAGCGTCAGGTAGAAGTGTGTTATAAAAGTTTACATTGTAATTCTTTTATCACTGTATTACTAAACATGGATTTTGCAGGTTCATATCCTTCCCCTAAAGCTGGAGCCACTTTAGTAATGCACAAAGAGCTGTTGGTACTATTTGGTGGATGGACTCGGCCTAGCCCCTATCCACTGCATCAGCCAGAACGTTTTTTTGATGAGATCCACACATACTCTCCTTCAAAAAACTGGTGAGAAGATTAATAAACCTATACCACAGACATACATACTAATGCTATTGATGTTAATTAATTTGACTTGTATTAGGTGGAATTGTATAGTGACTACACATGGACCTCCACCTATGGCTGGCCACTCTTCATCTGTAATTGGAAACACTATGGTGGTTTTTGGAGGATCGCTTGGAGCTCGACAAATGTAAAGACTGCTCATGACATGTTTTGAAACTTTATTGGCAGTTGGAGATATCTTAATGGTTTGGAATTGTTTTGTAGGAGTAATGAAGTTTGGGTTTTGGATCTCGAGCAATGGTCATGGTCCAAACCTCTCATTGCAGGACCTTTGCCACACCAAGAGGTGGCCAGTCCCAAGTAATTATCCACCTCATGTTATTTAAAAAATCATATTATTAACAAGATGCTTATAGTTGTTGTTTGTTCTAGATTGTGATAGATGATCAGACCTTGCTCATTTTGGGAGGTTGTGGTGGTCCAAATGCAGTAAGTGAATTTTTACTTACTTTGGCTATGTTTTTATGACAGTCTTCTAAGTTTATATTTTTATTTTTTCAGCTTCTCAAAGATGCCTGGCTGCTCCACATGAGCACACCACCATGGAGGTGGCAACAGCTTCAGGTAGAAAATGAGGATCATGGTGCCCCTGAACTTTGGTGTCATCCAGCTTGTAAGGTAAGAATGTCTTTCTCATGAAGCATTGCTGTTAGTTAGCAACACAATTAACAATTTTACAATCTGAATGATCTTCCCCTTTCTCTACAGGTGGGCCAATGTGTGGTGGTTTTCTCACAAGCTCCATCGGGTCGTGCACCTCTCAGTCCAAGTCTAAACTCTCGACCATCTCCCATAAGTGCCACACCTGCTCCATTGGGTCCTGAACCCCCTTCGCTGCGTTCTCAATCGCCAGTTCGCAGCGGGGCTGCTGGGGTGGTCCTGGGAGCTTTGGAAGAGGCTCCATGTGTTAACGGTCGGTGGGGTACACTGCGGCCTCGCCCCTCAGCCAGAGGAAGTGCCAAAGAAGGAAGTCCGTCTTCATCCCAACAGGCCTCTCCTTCACAAGCCCCAGATAGCCCTTCACTTCCCCCTCTGTTGAACGGCTCTTCCCCACCTCCTCGCAGCAGCCCGGCCCAGGCTGCCTCTCCACCCCTTCGCCTCCATACTCCTGCCTCTACAGACTATGGATGGGAGTCTCCTCCATCTGCCTCTCATCATTCGGAGCTTCCCACTACTAACGGTCTGCATACCCCTCCCTCAGGCTCCCCACGCACTCCACCAGGGGCTGTATCCCCTGCTGCGCTCCGACGTGGCCTAGAAGCGGTCAAAAACAAGTCATCTTTACCTTCTTCCTCCTCTGTGTCCCCTTCGTCCTCTCTTCAGAACCATGGGGCCTCTCCTGGAGGCAGTGTAGGAGCAGGTCCCCAGGAACTCCCCCGTCCTCTCATAGCCCTCCACAGGCAGCTGCTGCAGATGGACATGCTATTCCACCTATTGCACGACGGCTAGGGCACCACCCGCCTCAGAGCCTAAATGTAGGAAAGCCTCTTTATCAGTCACTTAACTGCAAGCCCATGCAGATGTATGTGTTGGATGTATCCAGGGCCAAGTCTGCTGGCGTGGTTTCCTGGAGAGTTTATGGAAACGGGACTCCCGCCGCTGTGACAGGACCTCCAGAGACCAGTTTGCACACTGTGGTACAGGGCAGAGGAGAGCTCATTATATTTGGTGGTCTAATGGACAAAAAGCAGAACGTGAAGTACTACCCTAAAACTAATGCCTTGTACTTTGTGCGTGCTAAAAGGTAATGCAGCTCAAGTAACAATTAGAAGACTGACACTACCAGAGGTGGGAGACTGGAGTCACATGACTTGACTCGAGTCGCAATTTTCGGGACTTGAGACTTACTTGACCAAAGTTGTAAAAAGACTTGATTTGACTTGGGACTTGCTGTTTGTGACTTTAGACTTAACTTGGACTTGAGGCCAATGATTCTCAATGACTTGCTGTGACTTTATAGTTATTATTTATTTGAGTGAAACTGTTAAAAGAACAGGATTCATTGTGTAAAAGCGGCACATCTATGTTTACATATCGTAATTAGCCACATGCTTTTTCGGTTTCCCGACAGGCAGCCTCAAGAACGACGATGCGTAAGAGCTGGATTAATGACAAACATTTTGGGGGCTTTTCGGTGTTTTAAGGCGTTCTCACGAAAGTTATAGCATTTAGAGGCTATTTTCCGCAACCACACAGAGCCCAGTGACAGCGGGACTGAAGGCTGTGCAGAATCTACTTTGAGCAGAGGCAAATCCCGAGTACACTGGGGCTTGGGGCATTACAGGGGAACCACTGACAGAAAAACTGCCAGAAACTAACACAAATAAAAAATATTATTTTATAGTTATATTTCAGACTGCAGTGACAAGCAACTCATGTTAAAAGACTCTGTTTCCATTTTGTTTTTAAGGAGGCCCCCTGGGCCCCCTTCCTTAAAATGCTGTCCCGGTAATTTTGTACATAGACTGGAGCATTTAAAATATATTTTAAATTTTGTAGCAATTTGAATATTAATTAGACTTTAAATCCAAATTCATTCGATTTTAAAAGTTTGATTTTAGCCTAAATTTTCAAAATCGCTAAATCTTGAGAAAGCACTTTATATTTTCAAGTAGATTTAACACATTTTGAAAAGAAGAATTAGGCTTAGCGCTGACGTTTGCGACTTGAGGTGACTTGCCGACTAAAGAAAGACTTGACTTGACCCCATGACCAATTGACTTGGACCTTCACGACTTGGACTTGACTCGAGACTTGCATTTAGTGACTTACTCCCACCTCTGGACACTATCACCTAGTGACTAAACAAGGGAACTGACACCTAAGGCCTTTTTGAGAATAACGGATAAAGGAAAAAGACTAGTGGATACGAACATTGCTGTTAGATGTATTATTGAATTCTCCATTATCCTAAGACCAACATCCAAAATAAAACTCTCCAGCTACACCTTGTTAAAACATGTTTGAATGAGAGCCCTGTGTATGAAACTTTAGATGTTACAGGGAATGTTTGTGTTCCCAGCAATTATCCACCTGACTGTAACATTGACTGTTTTTGCTGTACCCCTCATCTGGACGTTGAAAAACCTGGATGTTGTTGGCAGAGAACTCCTTTGCTTTTTGTATCCTCTTTCGGCCTGCAAAGTTTACAAGTGTGAGTGCGAGTGAGCGTGCACGGACGTTGGTAATGTTGTTGACTAATGTGTGTTGAGGGCCATGAGTGGTGGCACTGTACTATATCAACATAGTTAAACAATAAAGGCCTCCCATGTCTGCTCTAATTTAGTCCTCCCATTATTTGGTTGGTATCTGGTTTAGAGGTGGTTTCTAGCTTTGCTTTTAACATGGCTTATGTTGCTTGTGGCACCCAGAATTAATTGTATAGAAACACCGTTTCACATTAAAAAGTTGTCAGCAAAGTGGACCAAACAAGCTTATTGCATATTCTGATAGTATAGCAGTTCATATTCCAAAATTAAAGCACGATGGACAAAGGTTTTTAAACGTTCAATCTGTTTTTAACCTGTAACAAGTTGACATTCTGTTGTATGCAAGTTTGAAATAAACACATAATATACATTCTATATTCAGGTTAATCATTTGTGAAAGATGCGATACTCCCAAGTTCCATAATTGGTGACATTGTTGCCAAGCCTCCCTCCTCCTCTCTGACCAACAATAACCTTTTACCCAGAGACATTCTATAGGAGCAGAGCAGGGGCAGCTAAGAAAGCAGCCATTTGATTCGCTCAGAACCAGGCATATGTGAGGTGTCAGGCGGAACTGCATTGGCATTGGCTCTGAGCAGGGCCAGGGGAGGAGACTTTGACAATGAATGTGCTGAAGACACAAGTTTACAGTGATGTGAGAGAGGAAGAATGGATATGAACGGGATCTCAAAACGACGTGAGTTCAAGTTCATGAACAACAGATAACTTTAATGATAAAGAAGCACATTACAGGAAATGTGTGCATAAGGCATTTATAGCTAAACTGTTGTGTTGGAATGAATTACCTTGCCTAGACTTGTATGTGACTTTGACATAGAGTGGGTTCAGGAAGTGTTTATTAATAACCAGGGTAGTTATTGTTGTGGAAGTCTAATACGGAAGTTGTTTATTTTATGTTTTTATTCTTAAAATAAAAATAAAGCCTTTCTGTGTCATGGGCAACAGACCTGCACTGTCCAAAACAGCAGAGCTATGACTAATTAGTTATTAGTTATTTTAACTTCCTTTAATGCGTTATTGTAGTGTACACATTTTACACTTGAATCCACTGAACGTTGGCTGATCTATAATATACAGTAGATCTAATTCTTGCTTGACTGTAGTTTAAACAGCTGCCTTTTTGACATGAAATGTTACACCCAATCTCCACCCTTTAACTATCAATGACATATGCTTTGTCTATTTAACAAAACATGTGACGTGTTGTGATGGTTTGCTTTTATAGGTGTATAAGTCACACACCGATGCCGTTTGTACCTGGACTTAGGAAACAGAATGCCGCACGCCCAGATACAAAATGGATTTTGTGACTACTCTGCACTGTCCAAAGTTTGAAAGTCTGGAGATCAATTCCTAGCGCAGTGGTTAGCACTCTCGTTTCACAGCTAGAAGGTCCTGGGTTTGATTCCCACCTGGACGGGGCCTTTCTGTGTGGAGTTTGCATGTTCTCCCTGTGTCTGTGTAGGTTTCCTCCGGGTACTCCGGTTTCCCCTACCACAAAAAACATGTACAATAGGCCAGGATGAATGATGTGTGTGTGTGAATGCATGGAGGTGGTCAGAGGGACCATTGGCGCAGATGTGTGCAGTCGCGATAGTGTTTCTGTCAGTCTCTCCTGGGGGAAACTGAAGCTACTAATGTAGTTACCACCACCGAGTATGGAGTGAATGTAAAATGCTCTCATGTAAAGCGCTTTGTGACCATGTCTGTGAAAGGCGCTATATAAATAAAGATCTTCTTCTTCTTCTTCTTCTTCTAGTTAGGGAGGACAGAGTTTTCTCAAAGACCCATCTAAAGACACAGGATGGTGTCTATTATCACTCCAGTGTCCCATGGGCAATCGGTGCCCCCTCTAGCTGTTTGGCCTCCCTTGGACTTTGCCATGGGTGCACTGGCCTGTTGTGCTGCCTGTGTATTCACCAACCCTCTGGAGGTGGTCAAAACCCGACTGCAGCTTCAGGGAGAGCTCCGCACCCGAGGGTCCTACCATAGACACTACCGCGGAGTGTTCCAGGCCCTGTGGGTGGTGGGACGAACAGATGGGGTCAAAGGGCTCCAGAAGGGCCTGTCTGTGGGACTGATCTATCAAGGAGTGATGAACGGAGTGAGGTTAGGAACATACTCGTACTTTGAGGCTCTGGGCATCACTTCTTTTCATGGAGGGAGTCTCCTGTCGGGAGCTGTGGCTGGGGCTCTGGGTGCCTTTATTGCTTCACCAGCATATTTGGTAAGTTCATGCTTCCCAGTCTTCTGATATATTATAATAAGCCTCTCCTGAACATAATATCTTGCACCTATTCTTTAACACAAAGAATAGAGCAAGCTCAATGCTTATTTCCATGCACCTCACTGAACATATCTGACTGTACTTTGCATACATTCCATTAGTTCGGAACATTGTACTTTGATCTTGACATTGTGGGAATTACTCAGCATAAACACATTGTAAGCACACAGTGTCGAATGTCAAAATCAATTTTTATCGAGGGGTTGTGAGAGCGAAATTTAGGAGTTGGGTTTGTCAACAATTCATCTCAAATTGTAAACTAAATCACTAATATTGTTATTTTCTCAAATGTTACTGTTTTTGTAGGCATTATGTTAAAGGACTTTTAGAAGCACAGGGATTTCTTTCAGAGTATGACACCTTACTTTCACTTGCATGTAATTACATGTTTATAACCAAATCACTATATATCTTGTCCCATTTTCCTCCTACACGTGTCTTTTAGCTTTTTTAGTTATTGAATTTTGTTTATTGTAAGGCTAGTTGTTGCATTAACATAGAGTATCAATCCAAAATTCTGTACATATACATCTATACATCTCAAATGTATAGACGCCCATATAATTTAAGCCTTTGAAATATTTTCAAGGACAAATCTGGATGTTTTTAGATACTAATATAGATATTGAAACGGTTTCTTTTGCTTTCATACAGGTGAAGACACATCTGCAGGCTCAGACTGTGCAAGCCATAGCTGTGGGACACCAGCACAACCATTTAGTAAGAAATTATGATCCAGATTCGCACTTGTTGACTACTACTTTCCAATAAGATAATCATAGTGATGAAATCCACCACAATGTCTGCAATTTTCTTGCTTCTTAGGGTGTGTCAGATGCTTTTGTCACTATTTACCGAAGAGATGGCCTGATTGGTTTATGGAGGGGTGTGAATGGGGCAGTGCCTCGTGTAATGGTAGGATCAGCTGCTCAACTCGCCACCTTCACCTCAGCCAAGGAATGGGTGTCTCAGAGCCAGGTAGGAAACTATTCATGCACTTGAGCGTGTGTCATGGAACAAACTGTTAAGTATCCTGTTAATTTATGATTTACAAGCACTTGATTTACAAAAAGATCAATACACATTTTTAATGCATGCACAATATGATATGGACGTAAAGTGAAATTAATTAGAAAGGTATTTTTTCCACAACAAATGTCTGCTTTTATAAAATAACAAATTTAGTTCCACTTCTTGAAACAAAAAAAAATCAGACAGTGCACAACATGAGAACTGCACTTACACTGATTAGAGCCATTGACTCCCCCCTAACCCAAATCAAAGAGTAAAAGAAAGTAATTGTATACATATATATATGTTAATGTTTTTTATGGTATTTTATTTGAAAATATTAAAATGTTTAGATTATTCCATGTTTTGTTTCTCATAATTTATGTCACAACTGAATCCTGAATCAGACGCTCAGTTACTCAGTACTCACAGTACTCAAGTAAGATTTTCTCCCGCCTGGTACTTTTTTACTTGAGTAAATATTGGGGCCACTACTTTTTACTTGAGTACAATTATTTCAAAGTAACATTACTCTTACTTGAGTAAATATTTTGGCTACTCTACTCACCTCTGGTTACCAAAAGCATAAAAGCTTTATGAATGTATCCTTCATTTCTTGCAGTTGTTTTGTTCAAACAAATTCCTGATCGTCCTGATAGCTGCTATGATCAGTGGAGTCGCCGTAGCAATCTCCATGACTCCATTTGATGTCATCAGTACTAGACTCTACAATCAGCCCGTGGATGAATTACGAAGGGTAATAAGGCTTTGAATTTAAGTAAAACACATTCAATTATTGTTAACATTTAGGCATCTCTATTACACACTAAATCATTGATAACTTCAGCAGCTTCAGTCTTGTTGCCTGCTATTTGTGATTTCAGATGTTGACATCTAATTATCTGTTAGATAGTGAATTACATGAGTATTTTACTGTAACTAATTAAGTGTGTAAAATTGTTTAGGTATTAATTTATGACAGATTTGTCTTATTAAAAAGGAGTTCTGTTTTCCAGGGTCGTCTGTACCATGGATTTTCAGACTGTATGCTCAAAGTGTGTCAGACAGAGGGCGTCCTGGGGCTGTACAAAGGGATGGGGCCCGTGTTTCTGCGTTTAGCGCCACACACAGTGCTCAGTATGGTGTTCTGGGACGTGATGAGACAACAGGTCCTGAAGAATCAACGGGGAGGAAGTTAAAGCCCAGTCTGCGCAAGCTGAGCAAAAATGTTGGCATTTCACAATAGGTTAATGTGGAGTTATAAGATTCTAAAGGACCTAATCCTTTCAAAGTGAGGTGTTGGGCAGCTAAAAGGGACATGAATTTAAACATGGTCAAAAAGCAGATATATTTACCTGGCTGGCTAATCACTCTGTACTTACTGAGTATACAGGACTTACACAGGTTTGATAGTTGACAGTTTAGGGGACTACAACCCATTAAAATAATTGATAATGGCAAATTTGTTGAGCTAATATCAGAAAATACTAACTTTCAATATTTCATTGTATTTGATACAAGCATTTCTCTAGAGACTTTTACATTATTTAATATTAAGGGCCTATGCCTCTACGCCTCTAAGATGTATTTATATGTATGTGAAAGTGCAACTAATTATGTTCAGGGACACAGATTGTCTATATTTTATAGACAATTTTGACTTTGAAAGTAGATATTCAAAGCTCCTGAAACACTGACTGCCTTATTCGTTAACATCTGTCCTTGTTTGCTTTGCTAATACTTGGGATACTATGGGAACCAAGACAACAATAACATTTTTGTATGAAATGTGTTACTTGTATGTATTATTGCGGTGCTCTCTAACCACGATGATTAAATAGTGATACTGAATAATATTTTAATTTCTTGTGGTCAATTTTTTTACTTAAAGATTGTTTTGAAGCATGATTTCAAACATAAAACATGATTTAAATGATAATGTATATTATGATAAATGTCACTGTGCTATTTGATTTTTGTTGTTGTTGCTACTTTCCCCAATAAATTGACCATCACTCAAGTACTGGCAGTATGTCAAGATGCAATACAATACTGTATTCTCTCTATGAGGCTAGTGGTAACGTTATTTATAGTAGGTTATTGGGATGAGCATTTTCAAACTGCTGTGATTGATCTTGATTAGCCTGAAAGTTAATCAGTTTTGAGTGTGTTGCAGTGGAGAACAGACATTTGAATCTAGGTTGACCTTTGGAGTTTGATCCTCTACAGCAGGGACACAGAGGCTACAGGATAACAAAGGTTGGGCTCGGCAATGTTTCGTATTCATTGAGCGGTGAAGTTTTGAACCTGAAGTGGGAGTTAATAGCTGTTTTTTTATTATCCATCTTGTGAGGAATCATGTTTTTCCTTTTCACATGGATATTTGGACCCATGTTAGAGTCAAACCCAGTCGACTGCTTATTACAAGGTATGTTTGATGTTTAGCATTTTCAACATGTGGTTAGGACTTAGAGTGGACTGTGGACATGTTCATAATGGAGTGCTCAAAGGAAAAGAGAAAGCTTAGTGTGGGTTAAATGAAGCTGTATTAATCCTATATCACTTTTTGTGCTTTAATTCAACACTTATTTCTAACGTGCAAAATCATAAATTCTCTGCTGGTCCAAAAAGGGCAAGAATTAAGGTTTAAGTAAAACTAAACACAACAGCGGTCTGGTATTGGTAGAAATGATTTGCCATGACTTGCAATTTGAGCACTGAAATGATCCGAATGAGTCCATTGAAAATGTTTGGACATTACCCATAAAACTACTCAAACCCGCATGACTGAAACGAAACACAAGGCCATGTCTGTTTTTCATTAGACAAGATTGTAATAAGGGGAAAAGCCAAAAAGATTAAGTTTAGCAAAAGATGGAAGAATTAACATGGTTGTAAACACCTGAAACATTGTAACATCTCACTGGTTGCAAGTGTTCAGAGGTCCTTGGTATTTTTACTGTTCAGTGAGGGGTCCCCTGGGTTATAGGGTCAGGGAAAAGTTCAGGGTATCTATTACACTGGTTTCCAACAAATTTGGCATCTAAGTTCTGTGGGCTAATTTAGGACCATTTTGATGTGCTGAATCCAAAAATCACATTGGTTTTGCTCACTCGACCAAATTTTGGCCAATGGGTATTGTCTTTTTAATGTCTTCCATCCTGGTGCCTGTCTGTCGTCCACAGTTAGGAGGAAACTGGGCTTGGTTGTAACATCATTTGCATTTGCGCATATTTTGATACAAAAACCTGGCCTGATGAAGAAAAATAGATGTAATTTTCAGATTCTACGTTGCAATAATATTCTGTATAAGTTCAATCTTGTAGACACCTCACAAAAGTATATGTTTTTTTTTTGTAACCCAGTGTTATCTGCAAAGAAAATTAGTTTTTGTGTGTGTTTGAAGGCTTTGTTGGAGCATGTGGAATATCTGTACTATGCAGCTTAATAAGAGTCCATCACTTCACGGAGATGTGTGGGTATGTCACAGTCCTTCACAGAAATGATAGTACCGTACGTAGCATAGTCATCGTAATTGTGAAATTTACTAATGCCTTCATACATGTCCAACAGTGAGAATGACTCTGAAAGCCGTAATATGCCGTCGTCGTTACTTGCCAATGGTCTTGGAGGGCAGTGGAAATCGTCTCTTCAGTTCTGGGCTCTGGCTCTGCTTTTGGCTCTGGTTGGGTCCAGGGTTTCCTCTCTGATCCTGTTGGAGTTCATATTGAGAGCACTGACGGCTTGGGGCTCAGCAGTAAGTATACGAGATACGATGAAAACAAACAAGTACAGTGGATTGAGAACATTTTCAGACCTCTAAATTGTTTATTCTATTATGAAACAGTCTGATACTACAATCAGTTTATTTTCTATTGGTAAAACTTCTAAAATAGATTATAATAACAATGAACAAAGAATAATTAGAAGGGTATGAATACTTCTCAAACCCACTGCATACTGTTAGCCTTGACACTTGTGCAATTGTAATTACAGGAGTCTCATATTGCAAAGCTGGATCTGCTCTTGGTCCAGTGTCAGTTCTCCCTGGGTTGCGGTCTCACTTGTACTCTAGTCTACATCCACCAGGGGGCGCCACACAGCACCTTAGGCCTTGTTTTGGCAGCAGCTCTGAGTTGGAAATTGGCAAACTACTGTCTCGGTTTGTGGAGACATGTGGCCAAGCTGTACCCTCTGCACAGCAAGGAGCGTTACTGTGGGAAGTGCATCACTCTCCTGACCTCAGGACATGGCATCCTGGCCACACTCCAGAAAGTGGTCATCCTTGCCTTTGCTCTGGCTGCTGCTGTCTCCACTGCCACTGTGTTTGAAAACTTCCTATCTCAGAAGGATGCGTTGAAGCTCTGGACTCCCCTCACACTCTGTTACACACTGTTGGTGGTCTATATTCAAGGTAAAATACGAGTTAGTAGTTAAGCAGCGACTTGTAATGACTACTGTTTATACTGTCGTTGCGTCCTTGGGCAAGACACGTCACACACCTTGCCTAAGTATGACTGTGGTGAATGAGTGAGTGACTGGTGTTGGTCGGAGGGACTGATGATGAGACTGGCAGCCAAATTGCCAATCAACCCCAGCATCGGGTATATTCGTGAGGCACAATACAAGTGTAAGTCATAATGGAAAAATTGAAGTGCAAGAGAGAAGGTTCTTTTTAGGAGCGACAAGGACACTCTTGGGTCCTTTTGATGGTGCAACTACCCTCCAGATGCTCAAAGTATGTCAGAAGGCAAATGAGACATAAAAATAACAACGCTACCTTTTGCTTTTCTGATATCATTGATGATGAGAAGATGGCAAAAATTGTTAAAGTGCACATGACAGGTTTTAATGCTTTTGAAAACATGACGTATTTAGATGAATAACATCTGTTGTAAGTAAATAATTATCATTTTATTTTAGTCAAGCAGCAATTTTAATGAAGAAATGTTGGGCAGAAAAGTTATTTTATTGGAATTTTTAAGCTACTTACAGGAAGTGACATAGAAGAAGGTAACATAGCAGTTTGACTCACTCAGTTCCCATTGACTGGTTGCACCGCAACAGTTTAAAAATGTTTCTATGTCACTTCCTGTTGGTCCCCGATAAGGAAGTGAAACTAAAACACCACAAAAAGGGCCAAATTAAAGAAACTGGGTACAATCTTTAGCAAAATAAATATAATTGTGTAATGTAAACTATGTTTTACAAAAATTGTGTCTAATGTGTCATATGCGCTTTAACAGTAAGCAAATTTACAGCAGGCATTCGATTGTTATGTTGATATTGTATGTTACTCTTTGCAGAAGGACAGAATCAGCAAACCGCAACTGAGGCCCTAATCCATTCTGTCGTGGTGCGGCTCGGAGCCCTCTTCGTGCTGATGTTAACTGTAGGAGACTGGACAGATGTTCTCCATGTCCTCATCGCATTTTTGGGAGAAGCAGTTTGTTTACTCCCCTCTCAAGACATACTAAAGGTCGGGCTAACGGTATTTGCTGATAATTTGATTTACAATTATATTCAAAGCTACAAAAATATAACATAATGATGAGCGTTTGTTGTTTTAAGGTGCAAGAAGAAACCAGCCACCTAATGTCCAAATATGGGAACAGCTCCAAATCAAATCCCACAAGAAAATTCAAAATCTCAACAAATGACAGACAATTTTCAACATCTACTTCTTCAAGAAGACAGGATTTTGATACGTGAACTTCACTGACAGTGACTCTATCTACATACACTATATTATCTATGATTGTATGGACATGTAACGGGCAGATGTGACATTTCTAAAATATGGCTATTTTGGGCCTGAGGTAGAGTACACAGTGATCCTTGGTTACAGGGTTTGACACATGAAATGCATTCACCTTGCATGTCATCTTATCTGTCACAGAGTCTTATAAAATGAGAATGCATTAACTTATCAATAAATATGTAACTTATTAACTTTCTATTTCACCTTTTGGGATGTGTCATGAAGATTATTATTTCATGCAGAGTAACTTTAATATTGTAATGAAATGGATTTGTAACAAAATCAGTATTGTGTTCTGGACTGTTTCAAAAGTTTTGGTTGTATGTGTCTGGATAAGCCACTGTAAGCCTTTGAGTTACTTACAGTTTCCTAGATAACGCAAAATGATTGAAAAGTCTTAATTGCATGCAATATAGCTCTCATTAGGGACACCAGCATATTAGCAATAAAAGTGGAAAACACCACATTTTGGACCGATGAGGTTTAAACCCCTACTCAGCTCTGATGTGGACATTTTCTGGGGGACTTTCTTCCTGTGACTTGGCCTGGATTTCCTTTCCCTAAGTCCATTTCCTTTCCAGCTGCCTATGTGAAACTGCCATTATGTGACTCTATCAGATGTACTGTAGTCTGTCCTGTGGAAAGTGATCAGACGAAGAGGGGGAGAGGGATGCGGGGGACTGAGTGAAGTTCAGAGAGTTTTGTCAGGTTTCTGGGTGCTTCGGGGGCGGGGCGAGGGGGTCGGAGGATTGTGTCATCACGAAGCATGCTCCCTCCTGCAGCCATGACATCACTGCAGCATTCCTTTGCACAGAACTGGAACAACACAGGCCCCATCAGTCTCCTCTTAACCCTTTCTGCCACAATCAGGACTTTTGCACTTTTGTACCCGCACATACTTTATAATGCCTGTAAAACCCAGCCATTTAATCTTCAGGCCTTACAAGGTTTGGCTCCAGTATACAACCTCAATATTTACTGATCGGCAGGACTGATATCACTCGCTCTTGTACAAAAAACTATGCAGCTTTTTCATAGCACTCAGCAGCTATCACTCATGGTCCCCCTTCTTGATACCAACAGCTCCTGTTGCACAATGGGCCTGATTCATTTCACAGTATCGCTGAAATCCAACACAGAGCTAACCAAGAGGAACTTATGCATTATAGACACAACTAAACTACTATAGTAGTTTGATAGTGACTCAAGGTTGAAGTGATACGATGATGTGGGGGAAGGGAGTAAGGAATGAAGGAAAAGAAAAAAAGAAGGCAGACACTTTCAGGAAGATATGGAAATACAAGTGACAGACTATCAGGCAGAACAGAAATCTGGAAACTTATTCAAAAAGCCAGGAAAATTCATGTTATGCTTTGCTTGCAATTACAGGGACGTTAGCTGGAGAGGACTTAATACAGGACATCAAATGTGTGGGTTTTGTGATCTAGTTTTGATCTACTGTGCTCCATAATATGCCTTCTCTATCCTTTCGCAAGAGGGCACATCTCTTGACTGCTTTGTTTGCACTTGTGCCTTTGTGCGTGCATGCCTCGGTGTGTGTGTGTGTGTTTAGGCCTGCCAACTTTTCATAGCTGATGAATGTGTCATGTTTTTTATTGCACTTTGCCCGAGATTAACTGTTCACCTTTTACGGGTGGAAAGGAGGTGGTATTGTCATTCAGCCAGAGAAGGAGGAGTGGTCGATGGACAAGAGAGGAGCGTAGAGGGAGGGACACGAGGAAAAGGAGTGGCCTTGAGCTGAGTCGTCCTCTCACTGGAGTAAAGTCTTATCCCAGTCAAGACTGAACAGGAGGTAGAAGAAACAGAAACAGACCAGAAGTGAGAGAAAGGAGAGAAAAGAAAGAAGATACTGACTGACTTTAAAAAGGTATGTAATAGGAAGGACTTAAGATAGAGAAGGATTCTTAGTGCTTCAAAAATGATAATGCTAAGTTGTAAGTTGTGAGACTGGCAATATACTGTAGGATTATAAAATGAAAGTGGGTTAGCTTATTTGAATGACATAAATAACTGTTTTACACAACCATCTATTCAACCCAATTAACTTTAATTCTTAACTAGATGCAGTGGTTTGTAAATTTTACTATGAACATTTTTATTTTATACATTACTGCTTTGTTTTAATGTGCATATAATTTTTTGCTGTGTCCAATCTTCTTTTGATGAGTACTGGCATAAAAGTGCATGCTGTGTCCATTATAATATTATTTACATTTTACAAAATACAAAAAAGCTCATTATAAACTGATAATACACAGTTTGAACTCAAATGTGTACTTTGATGTGTTTTTACTCGCCTTTC
The DNA here is from genome assembly GCA_007210695.1 of Neogobius melanostomus. Classification (NCBI taxonomy): domain Eukaryota; kingdom Metazoa; phylum Chordata; class Actinopteri; order Gobiiformes; family Gobiidae; genus Neogobius; species Neogobius melanostomus. Next base: position 405,677 of record VHKM01000073.1, on the reverse strand, counting down.
CTGACTTTGTGCTGGTGTAGTCTCAGTCATGGCCACTGCAGTCCCCCCCAAAAAGATGGTGTCTTCAGTCTTCATCACTCTGGCAACTCCACATCGAGGGACAGTGACCCAGCAGCAGCAGCAGCCCACTCTCCAAGCTCACAGCTCCCCAGTCAGAGACAACCAGCAAACTGCAGTCCGGATCAGTCCTGCCAACACAATACCTACAGCAGCGCAAAAAAAAGACAGAGTTTCAACAAATGGAGTCAGAGCAAAAAGCAAAGACGAAAGTCCAGCGGGTTTGTCTATGCAAGCTTCAGCCCCTTCTAGAGTTCAACCGGGATCAACTCGAGCAAAACCTTGCGAGAGCATATCACCAGCAGGTACAGTAAACAAATGGAAAAATCTAAAGCACATTGAGTTGCCTTGTGTACCAAATGCGCGGTATAAATAAACATGCCTTGAATGTTTTTACCTCTCATAGGACAACGGATGAAATTTAGCTATTGTGCAAACTCTGGTCCATTTCAGTGATGCTTTTTCTTGGTGGCATGTTACTTTATGTGTACTGTCAAATTTCAATTCACGGTCTCCCTTTCTTCCACTACAAATAAGTACAATAGGGTCCTGTCTGGGGCCAGGACTCCCCTGAATAAGTGCGACTTTCCTTGTTCAATAAAGGAAAAATAAAATGAAAAAATACAATCACTTTGTGCATCATAATCTTAAATATCTTTTAATCTCCCCAAACAGATACCCTCCCCTGTCCTCCATTGCCTTTACTACCATCCATGGGAACAGCCCCCTTTGAAGAAATGCCCTTTCCACCCCCACCCCCAGCCCAGGAGACCTCAGAGTACCCTTTGACCTCAGTCCAGCAGCCGGTTTACAGCAGAGAGGTATGCAGACCACTTACAAGCCACTCCTCAATCTACGACCCATGGAGTCATATTGTTTGTTTTTGTCTGTCTTTGTGTATTGATTGTTCTGAATTGAAAAGCAAAGGCCAGAATAGCTAGATATGTTTCTCTACTTGAGTACAGAACACAGTAGGCATGAAACAATAACATAACTGTATCAGCAGTAGTCAATAGTACATTTTTACTCAAGTCGATTACTTAGGTTCACAGCTTGACAGTTGCACTATAGCGAACTACCCGAATGCTGGTGGATTACTGTGCTGGTTCTTAAAAATTCTAAAATCACAAGACATTTTATTTCTGTTTCTAGGTGAAAACAAGTACACCATCTAGTGGGTTAAATAAAAACTTGACAGAGGAACAGAACCCCAAAACAAATCCAGACACGAGTAAAGCCAGTGAAGGTAAAATGGCCTATATTTTTGTACCACCCAGGTTTGATAATGCACAGGTTATTACAGCCTTTGGCGATGTTAAATTGTTGTTTACAGATGTGTGTGGCTTCTGTCGAAAGTATCTAAATCTAAGCGAACCTGCCATAGAGGCTTTGAACAGGACTTACCATGAGGCTTGCTTCCAGTGCAGATCATGTCACATCCCGCTGGCATCTAAGCAATACTACAACAAAGCGGGAATCCCTCTTTGTGAAGATTGCTACCAGGTACAGGATGTTATGAAAACTACAAGGCAAATGGGAACAATGGCAATGTTACTGCATGATGAAATAGCACACACAATTGTGGATTTTTAGAACAAAACATCATTCAGCGTGCACTAACAAGACTAATAATTTCCTGCTTGTCTCAGGCAAGTCTGGAGCTCTGCTGGGCATGTGGAGAGGTTATCAAATATCAAGTGATGCGTGCGCTTGAAAGGGCATATCATCCCCAATGCTTTACATGTACGACATGTAAACAGCAAATTGGAGAACAGCGGTTTGCACAAGGAGAAGTTGGGGAAGTGTACTGCCTGCCAGACTACTATAGGTATAGAAAGAACACCACTTCTATTGTTTTAAAGTCCAGTGGTTCTCAACTGGTGAGTTGGGACTCGAACGTGAGTCGTAGTACTATTTTGAGTGGGTTAACTGTTAACTCTACTGTTTTAATGGTCTGAGTCATGATCAATTCTTGAATCAATAAGACTGTGAATGCATACTGTATTTTAATATTAAATTATTAAAAAGGGCCACACAACATTTTTGAATATAATTTTAGTTGGGTCAAAGCTTGATAGGTTTAAGGTGGGCCCTTAAGCTATGCCAACTGAGAACCACTGCTATGGACTATTAAAAGCATGAATGTAATTATGTTCATTTTGTGAATCCTACACTGTTTGCAAAGGAAATATGCTCCAAAGTGTAACGCATGTAACCAACTGATCATTCCAAAAGAAGATGGCACTGACAGCTACACTGTTGAATGCCTGGGGCACCCCTACCATGAGGACTGCTACAGATGTGAGGTAAAGGAGACATACAACTGTGCAAATTACAAAAACATAACAGAAAAGTGCAACTGTTAAATTCTTTCAGATGTGTTTTACTCACCTGACTCCTGAACCCAGTGAGCGTGGCTGCTATCCTCTGGACGGGAAGCTTCTGTGTAAACCCTGCCATCTCTCTCTGGTCTCTGCACAGCACGAACAGTAAAGGGCCACTGTGACAGAAAAGGAGCCCTGGACAATCTCATTAAAACAGCTGTATATGTCAATCCTGATTATCGATATTAAGTAATATACACCAATGTATATTCTTCAACCGTGCATATATAGTGTGATGCTTCAATATGTAAAATCACACAGAATTGTGTGCCACTTTGAGCAACCAGTAATTGCCAGTACCAAATTGAATAAACTTGACACAACTTTGGAGAAAATACATCATGCCATAACAATAATCTGAGGTTGAAAGCATTGGAGCAATAGCTGAATAAAATTAATGTAGATCTGCTATAACTCAGTCAACAAAATTACAATATACTGATATTTAATATGTTACATAAAAATATATATCGAAAAAATAGTTAAATACCTACAGAAAGTCAAATTCAGCTAGTTTCAGGTGACAACATGCACTTACAGCTGAGTGAAGCTGGCCCCCATTACACCCAAATCTTTATAAAAAAATATGTCAGTCGTTTGTGCTATGTTTGTTCTGTTTTGTGCATAAGAATAAGAAGACCTTTATTTATATAGCGCCTTTCACAGACATGGTCACAAAGCGCTTTACATGAGACAATTTTACATTCACTCCATCCTCGGTGGTCGTAAGCTACGTACAGTGGGAATCAGATGTTTACACACTTTAGAAAAAGACACATATGCATTTTTTTTCATGAAACGAGAATTAACTTTTATTTTCAGTCAATTGGAATAAAAAAAAAAGTGCTTTACATTTTCTAAATGTCAGAAGAATAAGAGATAGTTTTATTTTTAGAAATGTTTCTGTTACTTTTTTACATAGTTTACATACACTAGTAAAATTACTATATCTTTAAACAATTTGGGAAAGGCCAGATGATGATGTCATGACCTTGGAAACTTGCACAAGTCAATTTCAAGACACTTAAAGGTGCCACGCTCATTGATTAAAACAATGATGGAAATGACCAGGCAGCCATCATACAGATCAGGAAGAAGGTGATGAACGTGCTGTGGTCTGAAATGTGAATATCAACCCAAGAACAAATGCAAAAGACCTGGTGAAGATGTTGGCTGAACCTGGTGAGAGTTTGTCATTATCCACAGTACTGTGCCGACATGGGCTGAGAAGGTACTCTGCCAGGAAGAAACATAAAAAGCCAGTTTGAAGTTTGTAAATAAAAAAAGGATAAAGACTTTAATTTTTTGAGACATATCCTGGGGTCCGACGGGAATTTTTTTTTATTGTTTGGCCATAAAGACCATCGTCACCTTTGGAGGAAAAGGGGAATCTTGCAAGCCTGACAACACCATCCCAACTGTGAAATACAGGGGTGGCAGCATCATGCTGTGGGGTGTTTTCCTACAGGAGGGACCATTGCACTTCACAAAATAGATGACATCATGAAGAAAGAACACTATGTGGAAATATTGTTGCAACATCTCAAGACATCAGTCAGGAAGTTAAAGCTTGGGCGCAGATGGGTCTTCCAAATGGACAATGACCCAAACATACTGCCAAACTGGTTACAAAGTGGCTTAAGGATAACAAAGTCAATGTTTTGAAGTGGCCATCACAAAGTCCTGATCTCAATCCAGTTGAAAATGTATGGGCAGAGCTGGCATGTGCACACAAGTTGGCCTACAAATGTGGCTCAGTTACACCAGTTCTGTATGGATGAATGGACCAAAATTCCTGCTAACTATTGTGAGAAGCTTGTAGAAGGATCCAAAACTTTTGACCCAAGTTACAGTTTAAAGGAAATGCTATATTAATGAAATTATTAATTAAATGTTTTGGTTTTGTAAAAAGTAATATAAAACCATGAAGAAAATTCTATTCTATCTCTTTAAAAACTGAACCAGAACCAACAGAAATCTTTACAGCACGAAACAGCACAGACGTAGGCCAAACGTTTGACATCATTTCCAGCTGTTTTTGAGCTTTATAAGGGACACGGGGACCTCAGATCTGACCAATAAAACAATCAATATCTCAAAAATGATAACAGTACAAATTAAGATTTTCACAGCACAAAACAGCACAAAAGTAGCACAAACGATTGACATATTTTTTTATATAAATTTGAGTGCGATGAAGGGCCAGGTTCACAGTGGTCTTAAACACTCCATAACGGTACATCATGGGACAATATTTTGAAGTGTAAATCACATGAGAGCCACAGACGGTGGTTAGTTCAGTGAAAAATTTCACTGGAATAATTTAGTGGAGGTTTTCTTGGCTTGGAACATAAATGCAGCTCTCTTGCTAAAATGTTAGGATATTATCCCATTTTAGTAAAAGCACCATCTCTGTCAATGTGCTCCAAATCAGCAAGAAGACTGCAGGGTAAAAAATTGGTGCCGCATTTGGCCCTGTCCTAGATAGTATACCCTCTATATTGTAGGCCTAAATCATGAATTATCAGCAGAGATAGACTGATAAGGGTAATTATTAGGGTACCACATTAAGGCTGTTGCACGCCAAATTGTTTAGGATTTTATGGTATTAACCTTGGTTTTGTTGTTGTTGTTGTTGTTGTTGTTGCTGTTGCTGTTGCTGTTGTTTTAATAAAATAAAAATAAAATCAGCAGATACAATAGGCTATATTGGGAGTAATTCAGTCTGGTCAACAAAAACTGGTTGATACACGATTGGAAAAAAGAGAAAGCGAACATATCCTGCTGCCGGAAAAAAAATGCCACGGGATATCTAAAGTAGCCTAATGCTTTATAAACCTGAAATAACTGACAATTCCACAGTGTTCTTGAGCTCTGTGAGGCTGGCCCTTCATCAAACACAAATATGTCAATCATTTGTACTATGTTTGTGCTGTAAAAAACAAAAACAAATCCCATCTGCCTGCTGGGTTAGGTTTAGGGTTAGAGTTAGGGTTATCAATTATGCATATCCAAATCTCAAAGCATACTGACAGGAGAGCTTGCCAATGTGATATCTCCTTTGAAAGCCAAGACATTCTAGTTTCTAAAACTCTGTGTAAGATCTGTGTGAGTGAAACACAACTTACATCACATTTACCGTTCCTAACCCTAACCCTAATCCTAACTCTAACCCCTGACCATAACCCTAGACCCCGATCGGGGAACGGCAATTAACAGGTTTTAAATATTTTAAAGATTCCAGCACAAACGGAAATGTTTACAGCACAAACGTTTGACACTATTTTTTAGCCATTTTGGAACCTGTGCTCATTGACCCCTGGGTCTGACCAAAAATGATAACAGCACAAACGATTATGGATTCTATATTAATTTGAGCAGCTAGCTCCTTGACCTCCGTGAACCTGGCCCCTCATCATGCTCACATTTATACGTATATAAAAAATATGTTAATCGTTTGTGCTGTAAAAATCTTATTGTATTGGTCAGATCTGAGGTCACCCTGTCCCTTATAAAGCTCCAAAACGGGTAAAAACGGTGTCAACCGCTTGATCTACATCTGTGCTGTTTTGTGCTGTAAAGATTTCCGTATGTGCTGGCTCGGTTTTTAAACTATTACAAACTTTAGAGCCATGAGGGGTTCACCCTCGTCCTTTTCTGAAGTGCGCACACGTGTCAGGAGTGCACGGCAACAAACACACACTGCACGCAAAAAAGAATCATGAATATCTCAAAAACCATAACAGCACAAAGATATTTACAGCACGAACGTGACATATTTTTAAATATACATTTACGTTAATGGGGGGCAGGGTGACTTTAGATCTGACTAATAAAACAATCATTAATATCTTAAAAACGATAACAGCACAAAACAGCACAAACGATTGACATAGTTGAGCATGAGGGGCCAGGTTCACGTTAATGTCTTCTTGCACTATCACCTCACCTCGGCACCGCGCGGCGCGCTCCCAAAATCATCGGGAGCGACGTGGGTGCGCGCTCACGCACTCTGACGGAGGACGGACGCAGCAGCTAAAGCTAATCGACAGCAAACAAGCAGGCCCGCAGCGTTCATTTTGTTCAGGCGGACCTCCACCGGCGGCAGCAGGGATTAAAACGAACGAGATCATATGTGTAGAAAGGGGAAACCATAACACATGATGGTTCGGGAAACCAGACACCTATGGGTGGGAAATTTACCCGAACACGTCCGAGAAGAGAAGATCGTGGAGCATTTTAAACGGTATGTTACGCAAGAGAAGTCCTGCGTTCGTTACCCAGCGCGCGCTAGGTGCAGTTCCAGTTGCCGTGGAAGTGGCTAAGCTAACAAGCTAGCATGAGCATTTCAGCATTAAAATCAGCGCGATTTCAAGTCCTAGTGGTGTTGAACTGTGATGCAATATTTTAAATTACTTCGTTTATGTGCGTTTTTTTATAGACCAACTGTACAAATGTTCTCCACTCGTTGCATATAGCAAGAGATGGTGAGCTAGTTTTAGCAGCCAAGCTACCACCTAACGAACCAACCATTTTGTGGGAAGTCAAGACGGTGTCATGATCAGTACAAGCCAAAGGGGCACTAACAGTTGCAGATGAAAATAACGCAAAGTTGATTTTCTTATTCGACTCATAAGATGCACTTAAAAAAAATACACGCAATTCGTTGTTCCTAAGGGACAAACACATTAAAATAATATTGTCCTCCTGTTTACTTCACGCAAGTTCGTCTGCTGCTTGACATCGGTTACGTTCCTTTTTTGACATGTAGTGTTCACTTCGCAGAATTGTCGTGCAATTATTCCATTGCTAAACATTTACCTATATTTCTGAAGTAAAACATTAAATAGCTAACATCGTAAACGTGCCGTCTCGTATTCACGTAGGTCATTTATAGCAGTGTAATGTTATATGTGGGCATCACTTAGACGTAACTCAAAGGCCACATGAGACTAGACTCGTAGCCAAACAACAAATAGCCGAATTGTGCATACTGTGCACGAGCAACTAAAACGACGTTTATTAACAATTATCCACACGAGTTGTATCTAAAACATTAGTTACTTTTTACCACAGTTTAATAAGGGGTTGATGATAAAGAAGAAAAAAAAGATATATATAAAAATTTTTAACAGTTTGATAATCCGCTGTTTAGTAATATTTTCTTTTTGTGTATATTGTAATGCACCTACAGGTATGGACGTGTGGAAAGTGTTAAAGTCCTGCGAAAGCGGGGATCAGAGGGGGGTGTTGCAGCCTTTGTGGATTTTGTGGATATCAAAAGTGCCCAGAAGGCTCACAATGCTGTCAATAAGATGGGAGACAGGGACCTTCGGACAGACTACAATGAACCTGGCTCGGTACCCAGTGCTGTACGGGGTCTTGAAGATGGCTCACCTTCAAGCAGTCGAGATGTTACAGGATTCTCTAGGGGGACAGTGGGTCCTGTGTTTGGGCCACCAGTGTCCCTTCACACCAGAGAGGGGCGTTATGAACGGAGAATAGATGGGTAAGTGGACCTGGTCTCCCCTTTAAAGACTGGGGAATTTAAGTATCAGATATGTTTCAATCTGGGTTGTTTCAAAAGTAATGTAGGAATTATTCCACTTTTCATCATTACTGACTCACCTTGCCCATGGGATCTATGTAATTAACTACACATTATCATTTCATGAGGTATCTATAATCTGGATGTTGTATCTCTGAGGAATATACTGGTGAGTTTTGGAGCCTACATTGTGGGAATATATACCTTGGGGAATTTGGATTCTATGCATTTTTGCGAAAAATGGAATCTACCTGTACCACTTTGATTTCATTTTTTTTTAAACATGGAATTACTCAAAACGGAAGTAAAATTCCTATTTTTGATGCCACTTTTCCACAGAAACTTTTTTCTTCTTTTTTTTTTAAATACATTTTTTGTTCTGTTATAACAAAGATCTCATGTGGAAGTACTTTTAACATTTTTGAATCAGTGGATATGACCCAGTCTGGATTTAAACTCTGTGGATAGGCTGACGCCAGCTGTGACAGCTGATCAGCGCATCCTGCTCTGCTCGTCTCAGGCTGCAGTTGCTGTAGATACGGTTTCCAGAGTCTGTACAGAAGAACAGAGCTTCAGAGTCAAGAACAGAAACAAGAGTTGTGTGATGTTTTGGACTGACGACCATGAAGACCTGAAGACCAATGTTTGGATGTACCCTCCTGGATGTATTCATTATATTGCCACATGTTGGATGTACTGTCACATACGCTAGTGTGGATAGCTGTAGCCCTCAGCTATGTGGATTACTAAACTGAACAAGTATAAGGAGGATGTAGCTGCACCAAGTAGACAAGACTCAAGAAATATATAAGAACACATGAAGGAAATCTGCAGAAAAATTATGACCTGCAGCCCTAATCAAAGGATTAATGGATTAATTCTAAAGCACTGACTCGGATTTTATTTTTGTAACATTTTATGTTAATCCGCCATATCTATATACTGTCAAGACTATAGCAACTACTGGAATACTTTTTACATTTTTCTATTTTGAGAAAAACAATGCTGACTGGTCAAGTTGGATGTATTTTCCATTCTGGGTCAACCAAGTTATCCAAGTCAAGTCATCGGCAGTGTTATTTTTTATTTATATCTATCAATAGGTTTTTGTTTATTTCCTTTTTTTTACCCCAAATCCCCTGAAATCCATCAGTTCTATACTTTTTTTGTGCCCTTTTTCCCTAAGTAGCCTAATTGGATTATACTTCTACTGTCTGCTGGCCTGAGTTGGAGATAACGTGCCATATGACTCAAGAAATTTGACAAATTAAATCAATTGAACTTTTTCCCCTTCGGTTTTTCTTAAGGGCTGTCACATTTTGACCACCTAGATTTTATTTGGAATAGTTTCAGTAACTTCTTTCTAAAAGGTTGGTATTGCTCTGCCCTCTGCCTTTCTATTCGTTAAACTTCTATCAAGCTGTGTTTTAGTCTTTAGTCCTTAGACGAAATAGAAATTGTGCATAATTTAAAAATAATTTAGTGCTATAAGCCTTTTATTAATAGAGATATACACATTTCTTAGTTCATCAGATAGTTTTGAATCATTTCACCTAAATACAGCATTCGCATTAATGTGCTGATGTATAATGTATTTGTATAACACAACTTTGTCTATTTTAGCCTGTGTGATTGGGGGTGTTTGAGTTTCTAGCGCAAAGAAGACTGGATATAGTCATGTTTTCAGCATCTTAAATATGGCATGTTAAACCGAAATCTGGATTTAGAGTAAGAAGTTATATATTCTTCTAAAGATATTTTATCAACCAGATGTCCACTCCAGATGAATTCTTTTATTGTCAAGTTGAGTATCTGAGACTTAAAGTAATCTTAAAAAACTAACTTGAGCAAAAACAACAAAAACTTACTTTGATTGAACAGAGATGAATAAATGTAACTAACATACTTTCAAAATTAACTATGATCTTCTCTGCTTTGTTTTTGTTTTCCTACAGCAGCTCAGAAAGTAGAGATCGTGCTTATGATCACAGCCAATATGGACACCATGAACGCAGCAGCACTTTTGATCGGCAGCGGCACTACAATGCGGACTATTACCGTGATCGCTCTATGTTTGCTGCGGCTGGCTCTGGGAGCAGTGCTATCACTGGGACTTTTGAAGCGTCTGACCCACATTTTGAGGCTAGACTTAGAGACCCCTTTACATTGACTACTGCCTCACGTCGTGACCTCTACAGAGATGACAGAGGGCGCCGTGTTGACAGGACGTATCATCATCGGCGAAGTAGATCTTCTCATTCCTCACAGTCAAGGCACCCCTCTCCTCAACGGACCACGGGACAAACGCCTAAATCTTCTCATTCCCCTAAAAGAGCTCCCTTGTCTCCTGGAAGAGGCCCAAGATCTCGGACACAAAGTAGATCTTCAAGTTCAGACTCTGTTAGCAGTAGTAGCAGCACAGGAAGTGGCAGGTTAGAGGAATTGCTTTTTATTTAAATTGTTAAATGCAAATATATCAAATAAATCAACAATTTAAAGTTTTTATTTCCATTTTAGTGAATCAAATAGCAGCTCAAGTGATGGGTCTCGGGCTCGTTCAGTTCAGTCATCAGCTACACATGCTCCTCCTCCAGCTTCTGTCATTCTTGACACAGATGAGCCGCGCAGGAGCTTTGGAATAAAAGTTCAGAATTTGCCTGTCAGGTCAACAGGCAAGTTTACATACTTGAACTAGTTCAACTGATAAATTAATTAATATAGCTTATTTGTATATAAAAAGATAGATTTATATCTGTACATTCAGAGCATTGTCAGTAACAAGATTTTTATTTGCAGATACCAGTCTAAAAGATGGGCTTTTCCATGAATTTAAGAAGCACGGTAAAGTGACCTCTGTGCAGATCCATGGAGCGTCTGAGGAGCGCTATGGTTTGGTTTTTTTTAGACAGCAAGAAGATCAAGAAAAGCTCTCAGTGTCTCAAAGGGGAAACTTTTCTTTGGCATGCTTATTGAGGTCACTGCCTGGAATGGACCTGGTATGTGATGACCAATTTTTGCTATAAGCAGTAAACTTTTTTTTAATTTTTAACAATGTCTGTAAAATAACAATGCCTAATAATTCTTTCACCAGAAACAGAGAGTGAGAATGAATTTAGACCTTTAGATGGCCGCATTGATGAGTTCCATCCAAAAGCCACAAGGACGTTGTTTATAGGAAACCTTGAAAAAACCACAAGTTACCAACAACTTCTTGATGTTTTTCAACGCTTTGGGGAAATTGTGGTATGTTAGTTTTTATATTTTATGCTGTCTCCCCTCTCTGCTATATATTTAACTTTCAATTTTTAAACATTTTTCAGGATATTGACATAAAGAAAGTAAATGGTGTCCCGCAGTATGCCTTTGTGCAATATTCTGATATTGCAAGTGTCTGCAAAGCCATTAAGAAGATGGATGGAGAATATTGGGAAGCAATCGATTAAAGGTATATACATATTGGATAGTAAACATTTTTTATATGTTCATATCTTCTAAATTTGGTGCTTTATGTTTTTCCTTTTCAGCTTGGTTTTGGCAAAAGCATGCCCACTACATGTGTTTGGCTTGATGGTTTGGCATCTAACATAACAGAGCAATACCTCACAAGGCATTTTTGCCGCTATGGACATGTAGTCAAGGTGCACCATTTGTATTGTATGTTATTGTGTAATGTGTGGTCTTTTTTTTGCACTTGCTTAATTGATTGTGGCTTTCTTAGGTTGTGCTTGACCGATTAAAGGGAATGGCACTCGTCTTGTATAACAACACAGACTTTGCTCAGGCAGCTGTACGGGAGACCAAAGGTTGGAAACTTGGGGGCAACAAAATAAAGGTACTTGTGTTGGCAGATGTGATGATTGACCTTGTATATTATTGTTGTTTGGCATATTATTTGTAGTAATATCTTATATTTGTATTTTTCCAGGTGGATTTTGCAAGCCAAGAGAGTCAACTTGCCTTTTATCGTTCAATGCAGACATCTGGTCAGGACATTAGGGAGTTTTATGATCTACAACTTGAAAGACGGTAAATTGTTTGATCAGCCTGTGCACTGTAGATTATAGGTGATATCTATAAAACACTTTATTAAGTTTATATTTTCTTTATTTACAGAGAGGAGCGTAGACCCCAATATGAATTTACAGACCGAGCTTATTATGAAAATATACGTACCCCTGGTCTTTATCCAGAAGAAGCCAGGAGAGAGTACGCTGCACGGAGAGAGCGTTTTCCTGAACTTGAACATTACCAGGGTGATCACTTTGACCCACGATACCATGAAGACCCTAGAGATTATAGAGATTTCAGAGATCCATTTGAACAGGACATCCGCAAATATACATATATTCAAAGGGAGCGTGAAAGGGAGCGAGAACGCTTTGAGGCAGACCGTACCAGATGGAGCCCCTCTCATCCACGACGGCCTATAACTCCCACAGTGTCACCTTCACCATCTGAGCGTGAGCGTGCTCCCAGGGATCCAGAGCGACGCGTGTACAGCCAGTCCTCTGAGAGAAGTGGAAGTGTGAGCTCGATATCTCCTCCTCATTTTGACAAACCTGATAAAGTCCTTGAGCATGGGTCCAAAAATGACAAGACTGAGAAGACTGCCCCAACTGATCGTGTGTCGAGTGGTGAGAAAACAAAACGGACCAAAAGGAAGGATAAAACAGACAAAAGCGAAAAGGCAAAACCAAGAAAAGTCAAGACCCTGTCACCAGCTTCTCAAATACCTGAAGTGGATATTGAACAAGGTTTTGAAGTAGGGCCTGGCCGTAGCAAGGGCTCGGATCAAGAGTGCCACGAGAGGCAGAAGTACAAAGGAGATGTTGAAAATCATGAAGCTGGTAAAAATGAACCAACAGAAGTAAGCAAAGAAGATAATTTGGAAATTGATGGAAAAACAAGACTTAAAAACAACTTAAATCTGAAGTGGGAAGTGATGGAAAAGACTCAAGTGTGGAATCTGAGCGTTTGGCTGCAAGAAAGCGACGCTTTGCTGAACCCAGCGGAAAGATCATGCGTCCAAAGAAGAGCAAGGTTGAAGAGGAGGAAGCTACTGACTTAGCTGCGAGTGGCACATATCCAAAAGAGATGGAAACCCATAAAGATTCACAACGAAGAGATTCAAGACCCAAATCAGATAAAACTCAAAAAGATGGCCAGGAGGATCACAAGGGGCATAAAGAGAAGACCGATATGTCTACTGACTTGCAAGACTCAAAACGGCACACTTTGTCTCGCAGGTTTTCTCATGATGGCAGCCTGGAACAAGCAAATATAAGAGAGGAACAACATGGACCGCTTAAATTTAGTGGGCCATTATCTGATATTGACAAAAGTGCTAAAAGCAAGGATGACCATGTTGACATTGACCTTTCTCAAAGTTACCGAAAGCAAATGGAGCAAAATCGAAGGTTACAGCAGCAACGTGAATCAGACAAACTGGAGAAACCAGAAAGTCCTCGCGAAAGTAAAAATGATGACATGGAGGACCGCAGTCTTGTGCATGAAGTCGGTAAACCACCAGAGGACGTTACAGACAATTTCCCTTCTCACAAATTTAAACGATTAGACCAGTTCGACACTGAAACGGGGATCAAACGTGAGCGTGTTTACAGGAGCTTTAGGCATAACACTGAAGATCCTGATTGGAATAGTGGGTTGTCTCCTGGGCATTTGCATCATATAGAAAATAACTTTGTGAGTCCTTCAAGGAAAGAGATTAGCAGAAATGATGACAAAATGGCCGAGATCGAACGTCTAAAAAGACTCATGATAATCAAATAAAACCCAATACTCAAGTTTTTAGTGTGGAAGAAGAGCAGCAGAAGAGATGGGAGAACAGAGTTAAACAAGACTTTCTGCCAGATCAAAACTTTTCAAGAAGTAAAGGCTTTCATAATCGCAAACGTCTGGAATGTGGTGTTTGGCACGACTTGGAGCCGGGAGAGGTTAGATCTGACTCTGAAGAAGACAGAGAAGGCAAAACACACTCTCCTGTCCCTTCAACATCTATGAATTTTTCAGAAAGGCTGCGTGGTGAAAGGTTTTTAGACCCCAAACTGGCTCAACTTGAAAAGAATAAATTTTACTCTTTTGCACACGACCGGACCATCACTCCCGATACAAAAGCTCTTCTGGAGCGTGCCAAATCTTTATCTAGAGAGGACAATTGGTCATTTTTGGATTATGATCCCCACTTGGCAAGTTTCCGGGACAGAAAAGATACTGTCAAAGTGGAGTCTGCTCCCAAGCCAATAAAGCCTCTTTCTTGGTACAGGAGATACAAGACCAGAAGTGGATCTGAAGACAAACTTGATGACAGAAAGGAGGAGCCTAAATCGGAGGAACAAGAACGTAAGGAGCTGTTTGCTTCTCGCTTTTTTCACAGTGCCGTCTTTGAGCTGGACTCAAGACGACTACAGCACCTGGAACGCAAGCATGAAGAGCCTGATAACAATCCAAGTCTACCTGGTCAACAAGATGGGATGGACAGTGAAGCTGACACGGGGCCTATCATACTTTTTCACAGCCGCTTTTTGGAGCTTACAAAACAGCAGCAGAAAAACAAACCCAACTGGAATCAAAAGTAGAACCTGCACCTACCGTGGAAAATAAGGTACAAACTGCAACAAGTCACGAGCCCCAAGCACCAGCAGAATCGCCATCACCACAAATGACAGAATCTGTCAGAGAACCTGAAGTGAAACCAATCAGTCCTGTTGAAGAGACTCCTCCCGAACCCCAGCTCTCACCAGCATCTGCCCCACATCCTGAAGTCAAGACCAATTCTCCAGTAGAAGTCAGGACTCAGCCAGCAATTTCCACACTAGAGCAATGCATCACTGAGTGTCAGTGAAGGAAGAGCTAAAGGAAGAAATTAAAGTGAATGAATTGCATCATATACTACCGGAAGTATCTCCTCTATCTGAACCTGCTCCTGAACAGAAATTTCCTCTAGAAAAGCCTCCTCTTTCTCCGGGTGAGGGGAGGTCACAAATAAATACAGAACATATAAAGTCTGAGGACAGGGACACAAAATCTTTTTGTACTTCTCAAGATGAAGTCATAGTTGCAACTGAGATCAAGTCAGAAGTAGTACCTGAAGTACCAGAGGCCAACATTTGTATTGTAGCAAGCCCAAAACAGAAATGTGAAATGGACATCCACTCTCCAAACAAAGCTGATGTGGAGCCTGAAGAAGAGAAACTTCAGATAATTGCAGAACAGACGCCATTACAAAATGAAATGCATGATGAGTTAGTATTGCCCCAGAAAGAAAATAAGCAAAAAGACATTAAGAGTAAAAATGTGTACAACCTCCAGCCCCAGTTGACTCTTGTCCAGTTGTGTCACCGTCTAGCTCAGATAAACAAGCCACACGTAAAAGTGAGAGAATTGATAAAGAAAAGACAAAACGTGGATCATCTCCAAGAGGTGAAGCAAAGTCCACAGCCAAATCGCCTGTTCATGGCTCAGATCCTGACGGGCCTGTGGGAAGGAGGAGTCGTAGAAAAGTCAAATCTGTTTATGCTACGCCAGTTGAAGATGAGACACCAATTCGTTCTGGCAAAGAAGTACCAGAGTCGCCTCGAGCTGGTCGAAAACGAGGTACAGACAAAGAAACTGCGCAGCATCCTTTGGAACAAGAGCCACCTGCCCCGGCACCTGCAGTTAAAAGGGACGACCTCCCAAAAAACAAAACAAAATGATGAAAATATATCTGTAAAGACTGAAAAACTAAAAGCAGAGACAAAAGACACAGACTCCAATGAATCAGAAAGTGGTGAACGAACTCAAAGACTGTCCAAGGGCCGACACTCCCCCCATGGCACTAAATCCATGTTGCCTGGATATGGTTCTGGAAGGAAAGGGGAAAAAGCTGAAGTGGCTGATGAAGAAATGGACATTACAGGTGATGATGCAGCACAAGATTCATTAAAATCAAGTAAAGATCAAACAAAATCTTACTACAAGAAAGACGAGAAAGACAAAGAGCAAAAGGAGGCCTTGAAGGAATCTCTAAGTGAGCAAATGTGTGACAGCAAACCTAATGACAAAGAGGTAGAACCACTGAGGAAAAACATAGCACAGACAAAGAGAGGTCTGGCAGAGGAAAACTAAATTGCCAAAAGTTCCCAAGTCTCCTGTTCTCAAGAATCTAAAGATTAGACTCAATGTCACAGAAGTGAAAGATTTACTTCAGTTGGGAGAAGATGAACTTGCAAGTCAAGAGGACTCTTCAAAAAGGTTAGAGCTACAGATGAAGTTGCAAAGGCAGCCAGTTCTGAAAAGGTTGTCTCAAGTGAGGAAAAAGAAAATGTAGAAACGGATAAAAAGAACCTCTTGAAGCGGCTAAAATACAGGAATTGGAGCAAGCTGTTGAGAACATCGCCAAACTTACAGAACCAACTTTTCCAAAAGCGCCAACACCCACAGAAATTAAAGGTGACCCTGATCCAGAAGAAGAAAAACCTATACCAGCAAATGAGACTGAACTTATGGCAGCTATTGATTCAATTACAGGTGAGGACACACCATTATCACAACCTACTCCAGTAAGTGCTGAAGGAGGCTCAGAACCTGAAGTCCAAGACAACGTTCAATCTGCAAAAGAGGAGGATGCTGAAGCAGACACATCTAATACGCAAGAGGAAATTTACCATCTATCTACACCCAAAAAGGGCGCCAAGGGAAGACCAAAGACACCTAAACGTCTTAAGGGTCAAAAGCAGACACGAAAAGATTTTAAGGAAGAAGGTGCAAAGGAGGAGTTATCTTCAACTGCAGAAAGCACTGCACCCTCTGTTAAGGTTATTTCTGAGAAAACTCCACCTGCAGTTGCAGCTGTCATTACTCCTACTTCATGGACTCCAATGCCTGAGCCTTCAGTAGTCAAATCATTGGATGCGAAAGCAGAATTGGAGACACCATCTGAAGATCTTGATCCACCTCTGGCCAAACATGTGTATCCTCAACCCAGAAGTCCAGTTCGCTCTAAACCTCAGCAGATTTCATCAGAATCTGTTGCAACCTCCCCAACATATGCAGGTCGGACTAATATTAGACCACCTCAAGCTCACAGACTGTCAGTTCCTTCACCAGATTGGCTCCAGTCTAAGGATTCAAGTGTCTCCTCTTTGCCTGCCATTTCAATACAGGCAAAGGATTCATCACTACCCCATGAAGCTGAGAAAATGGAAGCTGAACCTACTCATAGTGACCTCAGAAAGATTTTGATGCAACCCAAACATATACCCCTGGTTGGCAATTTGACTCCCACAACAATTTCCCTGAGAGAACAAAACTCAGCTGACAGCCATCCACTCACCACTATGCCAAATAAGTCGCCTCTTCCTGAAAACAGATTGACAGTGCATCCAGTTCCAGCTCATCCAGTTCCTCCCATTGTTCGACCACCAGCATCTTTACCATGCACCGAAACAAAGACGGTAATCTCAGTCATTGCATCCACTGCGACCTCTGTCATCAGCCGGGTTTGCAACCCTCCTGAGCATGAAGACAAATAACTAATGCTGTAAACCCATGTTTGGACATGACTTTGCCCAAATCAGTTTATAGACAAAGCAAAGAAGATTCTGGTCCATACCACGGCCAGTCTGGGGATGATGTGGGCAGTGCTCGCTTCATTATTGACAGTCCTGCTCCGACTTCCGGGTCCTGTCCTGGTCTTCGAGTTAATACGTCTGAAGGCGTGGTTCTGTTGAGCCACTCTATGCAGAAGCTGGAGGGACGGCAGCGGATTAGTGCAAAGATAAGTCAGATCCCTCAAGCAACAGCGGGGGATATGGAATCTCAGCAACTCGTATCAATGCCTCAGATGAAGCAGGACATGTATGGTCACCCACAGTCTGGACTCCCAAAGGGTCCCTCACAAGCAGATCATGGGCATCCTGGGAAGTCACAATCAATGAAACATGAAGCCACAAGTATGGAAAAGATGGAGGCTGCATACCAATCTGGACCTCAGGGTGTAGTCAAGCGCCTTCCACAAGGAGTAGGGAATCAGCAAGTAATAGGTTACCATCAAGATTACTTACCAATGAAACATACAAAGAAAATGGACGGTCCTGACCCTCATAGTTCAGATGCATTGAAACCATCTTGGACATCTGCCATTAGTCCAGCAATAAGCCCTCACTTGCCTTCTCCCCCTGGAAACCATGTAAGCTTTGTAACAGGTTCTGACAGAGCTCCACCACACCTTCCGGGGGTAAAACAGGAGCCTCGATCCCCACGAAAACCTGGTCATCCACATCTCCATTTGCTAAGGTGTCCTCACCCATTGGTTCTTCTTCACCAAAAGGCATCCCAGTCATGTTACCAACTAACCTTCCCTCCATGCAACCATTTATGACTGGCGTACATCATTCAGAGCAATCAGTTATCATGCCCACTCACCCGGGTGCTTTGGGACGCATGTCCCCTCACCGTGTGAACCAGCCAATTCCAGTGGGACATCTTGTCCAGGGAGATGTAAGAGTGAACACTCCCCCGCTCTCTGTCATGAGTTATGGGATGCATGCAGACCCCTTGCTTCCCCTTGGTCTGCAGCGATGCAGCCTCGGCCCACTTCACCTCAGACTGTGAGCAGAGACAAAGTTTTAAAGGTGAACTCTGGTGCTTTAAGGAGCCATGAGGCTGAGCAGGAAGAGGCCAGGCGCTTCCACCAGGTGGCACCTCGACAGTCGGCCACATCACTAAAACCAGAGTCCATGCAGCCAGACCCTCGTGCGCCAATGCGCAGTGCTGTTGAACAGTACATGGGACAAAGAGAGATGCGCCTCCTCATGCATCAACAGGGAGAACGTTCTGTCTCTGACCCCATACTGCACTTCTTCAGGAGCCGATCCCCCATCCTCAACACCCTCTACTTTACCTCTGTCCATGTCCCCAAGACAAGCACATCTTTTATCAAAAGGCGTCTCCGAAAAGCAACTTGAAGCTAAGAGACCACTCTCCCCTCTTCTAAAAGATGGCATGATGCATCAGACAGTCGGCACCAACCATAGGATCTCCACAGAGGGTTCCAATGATGCCAGGCCCCAGTAGCAACTTCCCGGAATACCCTGGCCTGTATCCCAACCCCAGAGGCTTGCCCCCACCTATACCAGAGGCAACCCTGTTGGACTCCCGCAGCCACACGCCCCCCAACCATGATGGTGAGTACAAGTACATAGATCTTTTGAAATTAAAGCTGGTAGCACGTTCTTGTATACTGTATATTGACCACTTAATTTCCTTTACAGGGCACTGAGCTCCAGCCAAAACCTGAGAGCAAGATTTCCCAGCCCATGGTACAGTTACTCAATGTAAGACTCATTTATACTTATTTATATACAGGTGCTCGTCACATAATTAGAATATCATGAAAAGTGCATTCACTGTTGTTCAACTTGGACTCATTACATGCAAAGTGACATATGTATAGCCTTTATTTGTTATAATTTTGATTATTATGGCTCAGCTTGTAAAAACCCTAAATTAAAAATCTAATAAAATTAGAATATTTTGAAAATGGACTGTAAGCCATAATCATCAAAATTATTGATTGATTTTTTATTTCGAGCTACACAACACAGGCACAAAAGCCAGAAAAATATAAAAAAATAAATAACATAGCTCGAAAAGGAGTGGGAAGAAGACGAGCTTATTGACTCCCACCCCTGTTCATATACTTAAATAATAATGTGGTTGCAACAATAACACTGTTTCTTATTATCTTACAAAACAATTAAGTTGGATAACATATTTACAAATGCAACAATGCATTACATTGAGTCAACATTCACAGTATGTTACACTTTATAACAATTGAATAATTTTGTTTCCTATACCTATTTTATTACCATGTTGGTATTACTGTTATTCACCATCACATTACAGCCCATATAGCATTACTCTGTATTAAAGTGTTTGAATGATACATAATATACTCCACATTTATTCATGAAAGGTACAATAATCGCAGACTGATTGATGCTCATGATAACAAGATTCTTAATGATATGTGTTAAAAAGGAGTCGAGGTTGTTCTTTTTTCTTTCCTGTGTCTGGACCTGCTGCCAGAGGGGAGCAGCCCCCGAGCAACCGGACCATCATTTGTTAAGTGTCCTATGCTGTGCATTAAAAGAGACTAGGGCTGAAACAACTAATCGATTAATCGACGACTAATCGATTATTGAAATAGTCGACAACTATTTTAGTAATCGATTAATCGTTTTTTGGTTCACACAGACTCAAATAGAGCTAAGATTACATGAAAATGTAGTATTTTTGATGAAAACCTACTTTGTTTTCATAGTTGGGGTCTGTAATGTTTTGTACATTGTAAATTTCATGAATATCTGTCTGTGTTTCATCCAATCAGAAGCAGAATTAGTGCCAAGATGTGCAATTTTAGTTTCATGAGATGAAAAAATAAAATGTTCATACACCATTCAAAGCCAATCGATTAATTGTAAAAATAATCGATAGATTAATCGATTACAAATAATCGTTAGTTGCAGCCCTAAAAGAGACAAGATTTAGGAGTCTGCTGCCAGAAGAGGCTTTCCTCGAGCAGCCGGCCCCCACATGTCTGCCCTGTACTATGGGTTATGTTGAATGCGGAGTACATGGATATGTGCATGTTTTACTTCTAAAGAATTTCTTTATATTACCATCAGCATCAGTACCAATACCGCTGTCTGAATCGATTAAGTTTGATTCTAAGAATAATATATAGATTGTTAGGTATTAATCCTAGACTGTTAAAATAATGATGATGACACAATAGCAATGGCAATAACAATTACCCCACCTAATCAATTCTTATGCTAATATGACACAATACATTATTAATAGCTATCATTAATAAAAATAAGAAACAAGAAAAATAACTAAAGAAAACACAGCAAAACAAAACAGTCAAGACATATAGTTGATGTAAGATATTACAATACAATATAGTCACTTAGTTATTTCTTATTTACTGAATTACATGTTATACAATAATTACATGTTATACAATAATAACAACAATAATGATAATAATAATAATAACAAGAACAACTGCAATAGTATAATAGTAACAACAATAGACTTCATCATTAGCTTGATCTGATCTTTAAAGTATACAGCACTTTGTAACACCCATTAGCAATCAAGTACCCATTTCCTCCTTCCGGTACTTTGACCATACCATTTTTTAAATCTTGATTTAAACTGATGAATATTTGGACATTGTTTAAGTTCTGCCCCCAATTTGTTCCAGAGTTTAACTCCACATACAGACACACACATACTTTTCCTAGTGGAAGTTGTCACACCCCCTCAGGTTATATCCCCTTCTGTGGTGCAAAAAGCATTTGTATCCTTGCAGGTAGCACATTTTTGTTAGCTTTAAACAGAAGTTGAGCAGTAGAGAAATCAACTAAATCATGCATTTTTAACAGTTTAGACTGCAGAAATAATATATTAGTATGATCACAATATCCTACTTTGTGCATAATTCTTACAGCCCGTTTTTGGAGTATAACAAGGGGTGTAAATGAGCTTTTATAGTTATTGCCCCAGACTTCTACACAGTAATTTAGATATGGCAAAACTAATGAACCATATAATAAAAATAATGCATTGTAATTTAAGAAAAACTTGGCTTTATTAATGATTGAGATACTTTTGGGACTTCACCTTGTATGTGTCTTGTATGGTTTCCAGCTTAATTTACTGTCAATGGTGACTCCTAAGAATTTAATTTCTGATACTGTATCTAAGACTACACCTCTATATTTACTATATTATAACAAAGGCTTGACATATGTCACTGTGCATGTAATGAGACTATATCATATATTAGATTCACATTTTAAGTTGAATTACAGAAATAAATGAACTATTTTAATTATATGACGAGCAGCTGTAGTTCAGCCCTTTATTGAGAGGTTGTTCTAATGAATTCTGTTTATGCGTTGAAATAGAAATACCCAATTGTGTGGCAAGGCCTTCTGGCTTTGAAGAATGACACGGCAGCAGTCCAGTTGCATTTTGTCTGCGGAAACAAGGCTCTGGCCCATCGCTCGCTGCCATTGCAAGAAGGAGGTGCTCTACTCCGGATCGTCCAGAGGATGAGACTCGAGGCATCACAACTAGAGAGTGTGGCCAGAAG
This sequence comes from Neogobius melanostomus, assembly GCA_007210695.1. Lineage (NCBI taxonomy): Eukaryota > Metazoa > Chordata > Actinopteri > Gobiiformes > Gobiidae > Neogobius > Neogobius melanostomus. Next base: position 383,515 of record VHKM01000073.1, on the reverse strand, counting down.
GATGACGGTATGTGTGAACTGTGTTTTCATTTGCAAACCTTGTATATTATTTAACTCTCATTGTTTTTCTCTGAAGGGGGATAGTGATTTCTGTCTTCTTCTGGCTCTACCGTGTGGACGAGATCAAGAGGATGTCCTTAACCAGACCCAGGCCTTAAAGGCTGCATTCATCAACTACTTGCAGTCAAAACTGGCTGCTGGTATTATTAATATTCCTAACCCAGGCTCTAATCAGGTGAGATGTCTTGTTCCACCATACTGACTGGATTTCTTCTGTTTATCGTATGTTAATTTTATTTTGTTTTCCTTTGTAGCCTGCTTATGTCCTACAGATTTTCCCTCCATGTGAGTTTTCGGAAAGCCACCTATCGCAGCTAGCCCCTGATCTTCTGAACAGGATCTCCTCCATTTCACCGCACCTCATGATTGTCATCACCTCTGTGTAACCTTCCCTTTCTGGGAACTGTCCCGGAAATGGGCATTCTCACCGATGAGCCTCAGGACACCAGAGGAATACCACATTATTTTTTGTTGCAGGACATTTCCTACCAACAGTCTGCCTTTTCATCATCAGTCCCTCTTCACGTGTCACTCCTGTCTGGTAATTTTGTCCCCCTTAATGAACTCAGGGATGGACCGAACCAGAATCAGTCTTATTTGACCATGACTCTGCTGTACGTCTATTTATTTGGAATTTTTTTTTTTTTTTTTATGTTTGGAGATACTCTGAAGAAAAAAAATCAGGATGATTGAAGACTTCTGGGTGGCCTTTTCAATATTCCCTTTTATGATTATCAAACAATTTTCTTTCAAATGGAAGATCAGATAAGCTGTTATTGTGTTGGAAAGGACATTTCAAAACATGATTTTTAAATGATTATGTACATACGTATCACCCAGACTTTTATTTAAATTTTGGTTTTGCCTAAAACCACCCTGGACCACATCGACAGCTTGTTATCTTCACCAGCTCAGCATCATGTCTCACTACTGACACTTGCCTTTCATTCAACATTTTTCGTCATATTTGGGAGTTTTTTTGAATACTGGACATGTAAATATTTTAAATATTTAAACTGTGGCAGTGGACAGTTTGACAAACTTGAACTCTGGAGCAAACCAGAACAGTGTGAAATGTAGATGGATATTGATGATTTTTGGGTGTAAATATTGTAACACAAGAAGGTTAGCACACTCTCCAGTGGAGTCTGCTGATGGCACTTCATATTTTGTAACTGAAATAAAAATTCAGAAACTTGTTTAAATGAAGACAGAATCTTATTTATTATAGAAGGAAACTTAATTTGATGTGTCTAAATGTTGTGACAGGGTTGCAAAATTCTGGGAATTTTCTACGTGATAAATTTTCCTTGGGAATAAACGGGGAATTAACACAACTGAAGGTTGCTTCTTTACAGATATAAACTGAAGCATAAACATTTGATCAGATTGTTATACACTGAGATATCTATCACAATAAAGAAGTCATTTTTTTGCGATGTGTGAGCACCAGGGTTTGAAGAGGACATGAGGTGTGGCTAATACAAAGAAGAGCTTTTAGCAATGGAATAATGGACTCATTCCATGTTTATATCCATCTTGCGTATTCATTTTTGTAATGCGGCAATGTGCAGCATTACAATATTGTATTGTTTTACAAGTCGATAATTTAGGTCTGTTCCCTTCCTGTTTAATGCAGCTCAGTGTCGGACACCCATTCCTCATAGAGTTAGAGACGGGTGAAGTTAACCACAGTGCAATAAAATCATAAAACTGTTGTTTGTCCCACCACTCATTAGAAAGAGTATTAAGCAGAATGTAGGTTTAGGAAAGTTTTGTTATGATTTGACATATGGTCCTCACACTCCTGTATGATTCAGGGTGTGACATCACTCATGTTTTGTGGTTCAAAAAATATTATTAATGGGTAGGTAATAGTTCCCCAATTGTTTATTCAACAAAAAATGCAAAAATATCATGTTTCTTTTTCTTTTCTAAGCAGTTTGATAATTTTGACAGTGAAATTTCCCGGAAAATACAAACTGGTTACATTTGGCTTCAAGCAACGCCACTTGAGGCACTGGCGGATGTGTTCATGCCTATTCGTCAAATCAGTATTCCAATCCTGAGTTGTGTAGGACAGAGTAAAAACTAAACTGGTCATATAGAAAATGTCAAAGAGAATGTTTTGTTGCAAAGTATTTCATTTTGGCATTGTGCGAGGGGGGATAAAATGTGCTGTAGGTCTGTAGTAGTATACAAGATTTAGATATGACATCTCCATCATTTACTAGTTGGTTTAACATAAAAATCAAGATCTGCACATTTTACTGAAACAAGATCTACAGTTCTATGTGAGAGAAAGTTGAGTAAAATGTTCAAAAATATTAGGCTACTGACAAACATCTATCCTTGAAATATTGATTGATTGCACATCATTTTGCAGTATGATGGGGTTAATTAATTTGTCAAATCCACTGCACATCCGAACAAAGCCATCCTTTGCTCTTCGTACTGGGAAATGTTCCTCTTCATGATGTCCATACAGGGGCCCAGCAAACGCTCAAACGCCTGGATGTCAATGACTGAAATAAGAATAGAGCCAACAAGAATTATTCCAGCACTGTTCAAATACAGAACTCTGAACAGTGATCCACTTCTTGCCTAAACATTTTGTCTCCCCGGCGGCGTACACAGATGCTGCTCTGGGCTTGTTGGTGACGAGGGCGAGTTCTCCAAAATACTGCCCCTAGTGCATCGAGCCACTTCAACTTCAGCGCAGTCTTCTGGGTCTGTCCTTTTCTGACAAAATGTTTTCAATTCACATCAACGGTTAAACAACTTTTTAAAATACATTTAACTAACTGGATGCAAAATGTACTTCACTCACAAAGCTTTTTATCATAATCTTCACTTCTCCCGATTCAACAATGTAAAACAGTCAGCTTTGTCCCCTGTAAGAAACAGCATAGGCTTACCTATGGTATTTCATATTTATTCTTTATTTATTGACTAAAAACATACAATGGTGAAAAAGACCTCTTTGATAATGCAGTCTCCATCTTTGAACACGCGCATCCCAAGAACATCCACAATCTTCATCCTTTCCGTAATCTGCAGAAGGAACTCACGCAGACAATGTAAGAGGGACATGAGATTTTTAAATACAACAAGAAAATTATTTTGAAACACAAACCTCCAGAGATTTGAGGAGAGGGACACACTCAATGAAAGCCTCATACATCTTCCTCTTCTTTGCATTGTTCCTCACAATGAGCCTGTGAAATGTGGCTCGGTCCTGGAGGAGAAACACCATACAAATACTTGCATACAAGCTACTGTGACCAGTGGTGGGAAGATAGTAAAGAGTCCTTCAATTCAGGCTTTAAAACCACAAGTAGATTTCCGATCAGTTCATTGTGAAATATGGCGAGTTCTGAACAACAGCAGAGCGACTCAGAAATTGAGAGTTCACCCATCCAAGTCCAAAAGAGCATATTGTTATTGTGTCCATGAGCAACACACTTTGGATCTTGTCAATGTGTGAGTGGCTGTAAGCATAGATTGACTTTCATCAGTCTGCCCCAGTGCAGCTGTGGCTACAGTAGCTGGTGTGTGGGGAGGGAATAAATAATGTAAATAAAGAGCTATTTTCACCATTATAAAAGTGCTGTATGAGTATGTTATACTGCGCTAGGGAGGCACGTTTTCTTGGTGGCGTGCCAATTTTGATCTTAGGCCTGAACCCTGGATGGTGCAAACTCAAGCACCAGTTTCTATTGCCATATTGCCATAGGTCACACGCTGTAGTTTTTTGTTGGACCACCTTTAGTTTTAAATACAGCACGCATTTGCTGTGTCATTGTTTTGATTCTGCAATGTAAAAAAAATATCCAATGTTGCATTCTATTGATGATGGGAGAGTGTGGCCATTGTGCAATGCCTTCTCCAGCACATCATAAAGTTTCTCAAAGGGGTTAAGATCTGGACTCTGGTGGCCAATCCATGTGTGAAAATTAAGCATGATGCTCCTGAACCACTCTTTCACAATGTGAGCTTGGCAAATCCCGGCATGGAATAACCTGGTCATTCAGGATGTTCAGGTCGTCAGTGGATCTGACCAACTGCGGCAACTCCAGATGATGGCAGTTAAATCCAGATTGCTGTTCACTGATATGTATTTTTTAAGGGAGTGACGATAATGTGGGTATTGTGTTTGGATTCTGTTACGTACAGTTCTATTTCCAAAGTTATTGCGGCCAGTGCATGATTGAGTGCATAATATACACTCACCAGGGCCCACAGAGCTCCTTCCTGAGTGGCGACAATAGTAGCAGCTCGTGGAGTGTTGTACATCAGAGCCAGCTCTCCAAAACTGCCCTTGTTGTCGTATTTTCCCACGCACAAATCATGATCACCCTTTTTTACAAAGATATCGTAGACACCCCTAAAACAGAGGCAAGATTTATATTATTATTGAGTCAAAATCTACATTGGGGTCAAAATGTATTTATACCCCTCTGTTTATAGTATGCAGAAGTCGGTACATTTCTGTATCAGGCAATTATACTCCTGAGTCACCACTTATGTCATTATGAAATTTTTAGTTCCACTTTTTTCATACTTTTCCTTTCTCTCTCTATTTGATTTGACTATTGTAGGATAATCAACGTACATTTTACAGAAAAGAAGTAAATAGGATCTTAGTATCAGACTTCTACATGATAACGTAGAAACACAGGTAAGACACTCCCTGAACAGAATCCTTTTCTCATCTCACTCCTCAATCACATAGAAGTTGTCTCCGTCGTCGCCCTGGTCGATGATGTGCTCGTCTGGTTTAACCTGCACCTCAAACATGGCGTCCAAACCTCAGAGAACTGCTCCTGAAGGGCATAGGGTTGTAAGTGAGTGAACAATAATCAGATGAGTCACAACCACTGTGTTTATGCTGTAGCTTCTCAAGTTGCTCTCTGCCGTTTATATTAAGTAAAAGTAGCTCACAGTGGAAAGAAGGTTAGAGATCCTGCGTGTATATTACAAAATGTGAATGTGGTGTAAAATCCCCAAATTACTCCAATAATGTCTTTATATTTTGACCCTCACTATAAATAAACTGTATTGTTCCTTTACAGAGTACGTCATTGTCACTGACTCCTGTTTCTCTTCAAATATTTATCTCTTTGCCCTTCCTCCTCCCCCTCACCTGCTCCAGCGTCTTGAACAGCAGGATGTCACGGCAGACGTCGTGAAGCCTGCGCCTCTGTTCGTCTGTTTTGGGGTGGACAACACGGGGCTCTGAGTCATCGTCCTCATCATCATCTGGGTTATACGCCTCTGCGCACACTGTAAGGGCAAAAGTCAATGCAGAACTGGCTGTGGTTCAGCTGGTGTGCCTGGATAAGCAACTGGGTCACCGGAGATTGAATGTGGTTGTTGTAATAAACTGCTTTTCTTCTTTTCAGTACATTTTCTAAAGGATCTGGACTAAATAAGGACTAATTCTGGACTGAACAAAGCCTAAACCAAGAAGAACCCCACGCTATTAAAAACCAAAACTGTTTGCTATTTTTAGGATTAGATTAGATTTTAAGACTGGAACAAATCAATATATAACCTGGATTTGTTCATTCTGCCCAGTAAACACGGGTCCTCTCCTCCATCAAATCGGATAGACTGAACATTGTAAACAATACAATAGTACCATAAGTTACTAACCAGACACTCTTCGATTGTATTTTCCAGTTGTGCACTCTGCAGAGAAACACACTGTTAGAGGCTATGAACTAAAAGCAATATTTTTTTAAATAAAGTAAGAAAATCTTTTTTTAAAAGCGACAATAAATAATATGATAAACCTTTTATAGTTAGACTCACTCTCCTCTTTTTCATCCTCCTCCTCCTCCTTCTTTTCTTTGGTCTGTTCTGTCTTGGTCTCAAAAGCCACTCCTCTCTTTGCCGATCTAAAGCTCAGTTTCTTGACTTGCTGCTTGCTTTGTTGGTTGTTTTTATTTTGAGCCTCTAGAATGCTGGTGAAGTGTTGCACAGCAAACTCCACCAAATTGTCCGGGTGATGTCGCAGCACCTCCACAGTGAAGGCTTGGAGCAGCTCCTTTAGGCCCATTGGTATATCGGCGTTAGTCATCATTGCAATTCACAAATCCACAATCACAAAAAATATCCCTTCTAATGGAAAAAAAAACACTGCAAACTTATCCGCTCAAACATCTGACATCAGATCTGCTGTGAGCATCATTGGAGCTTGTGACGTTTGTCCCATTGTCCCATTGAGCACTTTATTGATCATTTAGTATTTGGCTCGGTCCATTGGAAACTATTGACTCGTTCTTCTCCTCACCAAAGATTAAAGGTTGTCACATGGACCGTTTTCCTGAACGTGTTAAAACTGAGCCCATACAATATGTTTAACTGACTCAATCATTTTGGAGAGGGTCTAATCCGACCCTTTCACCATCATCAGTGAGTGAGAGTTTTTGCCACTTATTTCCAGCTAATTAACCTTATAAGATCTGACCCCCAAAAAATAATGGTTAGATAATTCAAATTTTGGAAGCTGACCCTTTAACAAAAATAAAATAAAAACAATTATAATGGGTATATTTAGTTGTAATGTGATAAATCAGGCTTTACGTGAAACAAAATCCCAAGAGAATCCTTCCCTCTAGACCCTCTTTTCCCGTTCCTTATTGGTGACTTTTATCAGCATGTGTAACTATGTATTTCTCCTCTTAGAGTCCACTTTGTATCTTCCTTGTTGCTTTTGTTGCCTGTATTGTTGGATCCTCTTCAATTGTCTTATTTTATTTCTCATTGTTTCAAATTGGTCACATTGTTCCAAGATGAAAATCCCACTTCATCAACTTCTGTCTCTACTGTATAATCACCTCTATTGGGCTCAGTACACAGCATCTTCAGCTTTACCAGTATAAAATATCCTTGTGCACTAATTATTTGTTCTCAATATCATATTTATTTTTGTGATCTGTGTAACTCATTAATTTTCTGAATTTTGAACCAAAATTGCCATAATTCACATGCACCTTTGGGATTTGTCAAAAACAACTCCCTTAAATGCAACAATTTCCAACACGTATTTACAATAAACAAAAAAGTTAAATTTTTGTTATTTTGTACTGTCATGAAAAATTATTCATGCAGAATAGTTACAAGTATGAAAAATACTGTCTACCGTTAAAATCTCCAAAATAACTATCACTCCGCCCGCTGGCAGCCAATATTATCTGACACTTTTTAAACTTATCTTTTTTTTTTTTTTACTGTGCAACATTTTAGATTTAACTCGTTGACCCAATGAGATTATAATTATTACAAAAAGTGCAAAAACTACCCACGAGGCAGCAGAAAATGAGTATCAGATTATATACAACAGGCTTTTGAGCAAATTCTTATATGGTGATGCAAATGATCTACATATAGGCGTTATAGAAATTACATCTGGCCCTTTTCCAGATGATCGAAGACAACTTTTCATGGATATTTACTTTGTTAATACTGTGGCCATAGTTGCCATTGAGATGACTGATGGAAGAGTGTACAATGACAAACATGGGAAGGGTGGGTGAAGAACACAACAACAGTATGCACCTGGGATCAAAATGGCAACCTTAGGGACTCTTACAAGTGCTTTGCAACCAGCAAAGATCAGTTATCAACATCCATAATCAATCAGATCAGATCAAATGAAAAGCTATACAACATGCAACAATGTGGTTCGTAATTTGTTTTATTCCTGCAGATTTGTACACTCTAAATCAATCTCAAAGACATATTTCAGGTGGAGGAGAGTGACAGGCTGTTATTGCTCCAAGTCAACACGGACAAAATGCACCTTTTTCTGGTAAGGCGCTTAAAAGGTAAGGCACAGCACGCCCAGACCAGTCCATATATATAAACAGCTTATTACCAATGATCAAGACAAGCCACATGAAGAATGAGCGAAAACATTCGTGAGTCCATTGTGTGAGCAAAGCAAATTACGATTTTACATAACTAATAAAATCAATAAAATCTTTTGAGAGTGTGTTGAGACTAAATTCTTTAAAAGTCCTGGGTTTTTCACAGCAGAGGCTACAGATCTTTCATCACAGATTTGGCGCCAACCAATTGAGGAACTTCATTGCAAATTCAAAACCTAAGAAGCAAGCCTGAAAACAAAACAATGTCACAATTAGAAAAATACTTCAGTAGGTACAAAACAACTACAAGCATAACACTTCACTGATCTATTTGACAGAGACAAATAATCAATCAGTTTCAAAGCAGGTTTGTAGCCGATGCAATGTGTAGCTTCACATTAGCACAGCTTTGCACTTTTGTAAGAAAAGGCAGACTGAACAAACGAAGTCCTGCAGTGTTGGGTCTTACAATTCTGATTTATGCCATTTGGTGTCTACACAAATGAACTACACGAATGAAGGCTAGATTATTGATACAAGTGAATATTAATTTTAGAAAACTTAAATTGCTAAATCTTTCAAAGCTTAGTAATGTAAACCTCTCAAGAATATTGCAGAGGTGGTAGCTGATTGTTTTTTTGTCCATAATGTTTATTGCTTGATTGTATAATGCCTAGTGGTAGGCATAGACTATTTTTTTAATCTAGATTAATCCCACTGTAATCTTGGAATTAATCTACATTAAAATGGCTCATTTGAATTCAGTCGAAAGGATTCAGAATATGCTACAGAGGAAAACACAGGCTCTTTACCTTTCTGCGGTGACACAGACAACGCTATGGCCTGTGACAAACAGGGAGACTGCTCTAAACTTTGTTGGGATTTACGAGAGAAACAGCGAAAAAAGAGAAACCATCGTCAGAACTTCACTCTGGAAGGTAAGCTGTCCCTCGCCAACTCGCTATTGTTTTAATAGGATCCCCATTAGCTGCCCGTTTAATAGCAGCTAGTCTTCCTGGGGTCTTGAAGGACCAGACAGGTTTGGAGTCCTGAAGGACCTGGGGGCACATGGCGCGCTGCGTTCTGGTGCGCGCTCGGCACTGGCCTTTAAAAAACTCGGGACTTGTCGGGTCCCGAGAGACTCCCTGGACGGCCAAGGGAAGACACTAGTGCGGGAGACTCGGGAGCGGTTGGGAGCGGAATTGAAATCCATTACCTGTGCAGGTCACCCAACCCAACTTTGAGAATATTAGATTAACGGTGATATTTCTTTATCGCCCGATAAGAGTCTCACGTTAACGCAGCACATTAACGGCCCACCACTAATAGTGACCCAATGTGCTTTGTGGCTGAGGGAGTGGCCTGGACTCATGCAGTCATGCAGTAGGATAAATGTTGTTTTGGAAACACGTAAGTGAATCCTTTTTTCAATTGTACTCCCAAACCGTTCATCTAAAATCTTTTTGACACATCTACTTAATTCCTTGAACAGTGTAAATATTGTGATTAAAAAACAAAATACACTCACAGCGTTTGCAGGGAAAGCTCTGAGCATGACTGCATTGAAGCCTTTGTACAGTGAGCCTATGCCTTCCTCTCTGACCAGCTCTCGCAGGACGTCCCGGAAGCCATTAGGATACTTTCCTTCAGGAGCTGTTGTTATTGACAGAAAACAGGAACAAACACATTACCCAGAATATAATTTAATCAATAACTAAATATTTATTAAAAATTAATAATAATAATAATAATAATAATAATAATAATAATAATGATGCATTTGTTTTATATAGCGCTTTTCTGGACACTCAAAGACACTTTACATTGCACTATTCATTCACTCCATACGTGGTGGTGGTAAGCTACTATTGTAGCCACAGCTGCCCTGGGGTAGACTGACGGAAGCGAGGCAACCAGTCTGCGTCATAGGCCCCTCCGACCACCACCACTCACTACATTCGCTTGGCTTCCTGGTGTTACCAGGAAGCCGGTCTCCCATCCAAGTACCGACCAGGCCCTTCCCTTCTTAGCTTCCAAGGTCTGACGGGATTGGGCAGAGCAAAGGCGGTATGGCCACAACAATTACAAATCATAAATAATTATGTCCCTTTCTGTACATCCGTGTGTACGCTGTACAAAGGTCACATACTACAACAATACTTAAAATACACATTATTAAGTGAATATATATATATTTTTTTAACAAACCTGTCTGGAAGCGTGACTTGAGGACATCAGCGGGAATGGCCACTGCCCAGTTAAAGATGCCCGCCATTCCTCCAGCAAACAGAATACTGGGAACACTCAGCTCATTGTGGCTGTCAGAGGACAAACGTGACGTTAATCATTTACAAATATTTGAACTATAGCACAATACCAAAATTCTAATACTCCTAATACCTTTTCCCTGCAGGTGTGAGGAGGTTCTTTAACCACTCATAAGTCATAAAGTACATGCCGCTGGCTGGTAGATCTGAACAAAAACAATGGATATGACAGAATAATGATGGGTTAAAAGATACATGTCCAAATACAACATTAAAATGTTGAAAATTTAAGAACACTATATAGTATAAAGTGAGATGTGTGCTGATAGATTGAGAAGACATTATACATAATACACACCTCTCATAAGAGTCAGAGCTGTGCCTTTGTAGATGCCTCTGATACCAGACTCTCTGTACAGCTGTTTTACGCAGTCCATCGGGCCATTATACTTGATGTGCCCTGTGGACGCTTGGATCTACAAACGCATAGAACATAATAACCACTATTCAACACCAAATCCTGTAGAAAAGGTCTCATACCTGGAGGAGGCATTTGATTCGCTCTCCTGGTGCCATGATCGCTGTGGTGAAAACACCAGACAACATGCCGGCAACAAACAACTGTGGATACCTGTGCAATAGAACAAGACACCACTTCAGAAGACTCGAGTCGTGGGAATAATATAAAGTTCCTAAAGCTAGAGCAATCACCTACGTAAGGATATCCCCTGGGTGTTTCTGCTGCAGCTTCTTACCCAGACCAAATCCAAAAAAGCACACGGCAAACATAGGTGTTACTCCTATGATCGGAGCTGCCATGCCCTTATAAAGGCCTTTGACTCCCTGCAAAGCAATAAAAAGATTTTAATGACATAGCACAAACGTACTAAATGGTCTTGGAGAATGTTATATTTTTTATCTTCACCTCTTTGGCCAAGGTTTTTTTGAAACAATCAATAGTCCCGGCATAGAGAAGGCTCTCTCCTGGTTTAGGCTTTGGCTGAGTTTGCAAACGCACCTGAAAACAAATTCAAAACTACAATGAGTCCCAATTACTAGCAATGCACCTACAGTGCAACTTAAGGGACATTTGAGGACGTGTCTCTTTGCGTTTTCTGACAATGGTGGCAGATGTAATACTTATTTAACTAATTTTATGCCATATTTATTTCGGAGTATAAAGTAACTTCTATTGTTCGTATGATTTTTAAGGAGACATTTCAAATCAAATATAGTTATGTTAATGATGAAGCAAAATGTATGACTTTTTACTCCAATCATTGTTCAGAATAGTACAGGACTATTAAGTCCATTAGAAGACTTTCATTTGTTCAGTATTTGACAAAGACATTCAAACAAGCAGCGTCTCTAATCCCATTACTGTTAATGTTTAACAGGAAGCGCTACGAGTTGTTTCTACTTCGTTTACCGTCTAGCTAGGTCAAAGGGGAAAAGTATGTATTCTTTTCACAGAAACATGACTATCATTTATTTGTCACAACCTGCTAAACCTGACTATTCTTGAACAGGATCTGCAACTTCTACACACTTAGGGTTGCCAACTTTCTCTCAACCAAATACGGGACATTTTTTTGTTATTTTTAAAATTGCCAATACAAAACAATAACAACAAACTAATCAACACTGCGTGAAAAAAGAATCTCAGATTATTATTTTTTTGCATCTTGCATGGACACACTGATACAGTAAACTCTAGGTGGGGCTGTTACACAAGGTGTTCGTGCTTTTTTTTATTTTACTATCAGATCTACTAAACGCATTTGCCACCACTTGTCAGACTAAAAAGAAGCATGTAACCACATATCAGCAAATGCCCACGGAACAAGCATTACAAACAACGCTTATTCCAGAGCATCAGACCATCATTAAGGCAAAAGTTTCCTCTATAGACGGCTGTCAAACAGCTCCAAAACATAATTTAAACAGCAGACTATGAAACAGCAGATTACCTAACAGTGCATTCACCCAAATGATATGAGAGCATAAAGGAGTCGTTTATGTCCTGCTAAAGTTAACAACAGCGCTGAACCCGGACAGATGTGAACCGTGTGTAAACATGGACTCACCCGCGTTGAGGAACATCGCGTCCTCCTTAGGTACATAAACGCACGGCGAGGAGTCGTCCAAAAACCGAAGAATATCTGAGTATTCCACCGGTATTAGCAGTTCTTCATAGTGTTTACAGAGACCGCATGTGAAACTTTCAACACTCAATATAAGGGACAAAAGACATCCCGTACGGGACAATCCTATTTATATAAATATACGGGATGTCCCGGCTAATACTGCCCCGCGCACGCACTCTGCAAAGAACGCCATCAAAAACAAATAGCCGTAAAAGTATTACTTTTATGGTATCCAGGGGGTGTCCGGCAAAGACGAGACAGACCCCTCCAAACCCCCCGGCGAAGAAGTTCTTGAGCGGACTGATGGTGGGCTGCGGCTGCTTGGACATTTTTGCTGGAACACACAAACACGAACGAGCCTTAAACTAAATTAACCATCGACATAAACGAGCACATGCTTGTTCTAAAATCAGCGAAAACGTGCCATACCGTGTTATGGACAATCTGAGGAGAATTAAGCTGCTCCCTCTAGTCAGAAGAACCTGACTGCACCTGACTGGACCTTTCACCCACTTCAAACCGGAGCAGTTTCACTGAAACACCGAGGTGTAAATGCTGGTCCATACCTAATAAGTGTCCGGGCTGAAACAAAACACACACGACACAAAGAAAGACAAACAAACAAAAATAATAACAGTTGCAATATTTGCTGTGTATATATACAGTATCTTGGTTGAATTGTACTGTACTTAAAATGTACCCAATATAGTTCATTTAAATTGCCCATAAAAGATGACACAAATCTGTTATTGTTCCAGTTAAAATATAGCTTTATTAGTTTATTATTACACCGTTGCAGCAGTTATGAAGACAATGGTAGTAACTGAATGTAGACAACTCCCTTACAATGTAAACAATCACACAATGAACAAACAAATAAAAGTCTTGAAAGATGAAATAATATGTGGATTCTGTCCATTTAAAACTGAATAATAAGTTAAAATATAAGTGGAGACTATTTAGCAATGAGGAAAAACTAGGATATTGTACATTTGGTTGTTAAAATTAAATACTGCACTTAAATCATGCCACAAGTTTACCTCATTTGTTAAAAGTCACAAAAATGTCATAGAATTAACATTTAATCACTCACAAGTGCAGACATTCCCTTGAAAATACTTCAAATACTGAGGTGAAATCTTTTGTTAGAAGCATTATTGCAGTGCAGTTAGTTTGCAGCATGTACTGTACAGAAGAAAAAAAATCTTTTCATTTTAGCAAAGACTTCTGAAGCTGAGGAAAGTTTTGATATGGAATAGGAAGCTCAGACGTACTTAAGACGCCTGAATGTAGCCACAAGTGAGACTCACAATATTGCAGTTTGTTTTATTTTTACTGATGACAGTCGAGACTGTGCACTTCCCACAACATCTGACCTGTGAATACTTAAGAAGCCAGTGAAGGAGTTAAGTGACGTATGGAAAGTAGCACTATTGTCTGCACACAGTAGTTTGGCTCCACTGTCACAGTAGCACAAAAGGATTTCAATATTCTAGCAACATGGCACTGTTTCCGTTTGTTTTCAATAGTTTTGGTACAAAACTATTACAATTGCTTGGTTTCAGACACAACATTAAGTAACCAAGTGGTGTTAAATTGAGATAAAGCAGGTAATTAGTGATTGTATGAACACTTTCTTAGAATTGACATTCTCATTAATATGAATGATCACTGTCTTCATCTTTGGATTATCATTTTTAGTACCTGTAGAAAGTTATGCAACTACTCGTTAATTTCATTTCCAGTGTAGTTTTGACACTATCTCTTTAAAAGGTCAAACTAAGTTTCCCTTTTCTAACATTTTAGAAAAAATACTCTTGGATTTGAATTCTTCAAAAATATTGGCAACGCCCCTGGGTTGTAATGGCACAAGAAATTTGACTAAATACATTAATTTTCAACCTTTTCTTTTCCTTCCTGTACTTGCCTGCAGTAATGGGAGCAGACTATAGTGTGTGATATTGTGATATGTCTAGTCCTAGTTCTGGCAGATCTGTGGAAACTCTTTGTAGATCTGCTGTACGATTAGCTTGTCCATCTGTTTGGCTGTAGCGCTGCCCTCATCCTCTCTGGGGTCCTCCTCTTCCCGGAGGATCCTCTGCAGCGCCCCCTGCAGGTCAGCGAGCCGGTGCTGGTGCGTGAGATAGTCCGTGGAGCGCATTATGGAGTGCATGAGGGACAGGTACTCCATACGCAGCTGGGTACAAAAAGAAAATAAAAAGCTTAAGTTAAAGGTCCTATATCATGCAAAATCATGTTGTTATGCTATTTCCTTATCAAGAACACCCCCAGAGTGTTTTTTGGCTTCATTCATGCAATCCTCCTGAATCCTGCTCGCTGAGCAGCTGCTCCGCCCCCTCCTGGAAAACGACTGAGTTGTGACACTCTGACGTATTTTATGTCATAGTGTCAAACAGGAAGGGCCAGACCTCTGTAATGTAATGCCTTACTTTAATTTATAAAACCGCTTTTTTCATTATTTCTGTTGTAAGAAAGAACAAGAAAAATGTTTAAAAAAATAAGGACACCTCTGACGCGTCTCTGCTGTCCCGGGAGAGTAAACAAACGCACCCCCGGAGGATCCGAACAGAAGTCATGTTTGTGAAGACTGAGCTCTTTCTAACCTACTCTGGACACCGCCTGTTCTTTTTTCTTACCCAACGATAATGTCACGGATGCGCGTTTGGCTACGAGAGGAACCGGACTATTCAACCTTCCTATAGAAGAGTGCACTCGCCAGAAGTTGGAATTTCATTCCGGTTTTCAGCGACTATATCAACCAACTTGATGGATGCTTGGTGAACCTTGGCCAGAATCAAAGTGGATTAACTTTTATAACCAACGCAAGGCCCATAACGTAAACACCCGATGGGGAGCAATAAATCAATCAAAACGCGTGTTAGCATGTGTGTTAGCCATTTATGAAACTGTGTTGCACATGTCAACTCCTATAACTGCATTATGTGAAGTAACTTCACTCTTTGCAGCGATATTTATATTTCTAATATTGCATGACCGGAGAGAGGGGCGGAGTTAACTGAATCGAAGTGTCTTGTCTTCCGGGTTTGGAAAATACCCCCAGAAAATACTTATATTTCTCTCAAAAATGAGTACTCCATAGTGATAGAGGTACAATATATCATATAAATGCCTACAGTTTACTTTGTCCATCCATCCATTTTCTTCCACTTGTCCGTTGCCGGGTCGTGGGGGCAGCTGTTGGAGCTGCCCAAATCACATTGCACCAGCCCCTATGGCTCCTCCTGCAGGTGGTGGGTCCACAGAAGGATGGCTTCATGGTTCTAACCGGGCCTGTTGGTCTCTCATAAGGGGCTTCTGAACCACTCTTTGTCTGACCCGTCACCTAGGACCTGTTTGCCATGGGAGACCCTACCAGGGGCAAGAAGCCCCTGACAATAGAGCTCCCAGGATCATTCGGGTGCTCAAACCCTCCACCACGTTAAGGTGGCAGTTCACAGTTTACTTTGGAATGGCTAAAATAGCATTATACAGATCCTTTAAGAAAAGATGAGTAGAATAAAGGCAAAATAACAACTTTTATTAAATATTTAGCATCAAGAGTTTGTAACAATATGTTGTAAAGCATCTCCCACAGGGCAGCATGGTTGCGCAGCAGTTAGCGCTCGTGCTTCACAGCTAGAAGGTCACAGGTTCGATTCCCACATGGACAGGGCCTTTCTGTGTGGAGTTTGCATGTTCTCCCCATGCCTGTGTAGGTTTCCTCCGGGTACTCCGGTTTCCCCTACCTCTAAAACATGTACAATAGGTAAATCCTCCATCAAGATTCTGACCATCAGCCTGGCTCCACATCTGGAGATGGATCCCCGGGCGTGGCCCTGCCATTGCCCACTGCTCCTTATGGGTTGCCTCAGCGGCATCGAAGGATGGGTCAAATGCAGAGGACAAATTTCCCTACGGGGACAATAAAGTATACAAACAAACAAACAATCTTTCTGAACCGTTTTCATTCACTAACCCTTATGTTACCAGTGGATCAGATTTTAGGTCTTTTTGCTCTTTCTACTGTTTTTAATCAAGGGAATTGGAGTAACATTAATTTCAACCCACTGTATTAATTTTTAAACATGGTGATTAACAATAAAGACCACTATGAGCTTTCGGGATCTCTACTTGGTGTCCCGACCACTAGGTTGAAAATCACCATATTCCTTCCTCTACACCACTTGTCAACATTTGACTGAAGATTAAAGAGTGAGATAACGTCAAAAAAGACAATGTCTTCAACTCAGCGATAGAAGAAAATAGCTTGCAGTCATAGCATTTATACGTTGTGAAATATTTATAAATCCCAGTAACCCACAAACTGTAACTGAATAGAACAAAATATGTGGAGGTACGTGTGCAGTTTTTGGGAGAAAGAGGAATATTTTCCCCCTTTCTTTTTATTTTTGCCAGAATAGCGCTCACCTTGTCTCCGGGCGAAAGGTCAGATATCTGCCGTACAGCGATGTCGATCATCACCATCATGTCCGTATGGTAGAAGATATTAGCAGTCTCTTTACTCGCAAAAACATCCTGAAGAAACTTGAGCACAGAATGAGGAGCAGGCGGCGTGTGATTGAACATACACACAGGGTCATCTGATAGAGGAGAATATAAAGATGTGACAGGAAATAATAACGTACAATGCTTTCAATCATGCTGTACAAATTTTGATTTAAATGTACCTCCTCGATTAAGAAGCAATAAGACTTTTTCAGAGAGGATCTTGACATTTTTCTTCTTTATTTCTTGCATAATAACGTTGTTGCTTGGCGCTGGTGAGGAAAAAAATGATTGATCAAAAACTAGTGATTTCAAAACTAATTCCAATTGTTGCCAGCAGGGGGAACACGTGAGTAAAGAATTCTGGCGTGACTAAAAGCTAGGCACTGGCAAGACCCCTGCAGAATCAAAACTACTATTGATGAATGATTTCTTTTCTTTTTTTCATATGTAGTTTTAACACCTGGTTAATCTGCAGACAGTGCTACAGAGTTTAGAGAGATATTCAATTCAGTTCAACTTGTTCACTCTGGCATCAACAAACATTCCTGTCGCACTTGATCACTGTGGTTTCCTCAGAAGTATATGCAAAGCATCCTTATAAGCCACCTGTGCACACCGACTTTCATTTATTATCAATGTTAATACAACTATTATTATGACTGAAAAAAGACACTAATATAAATAATATAATATAAAACAGATTGCTCTTACTGGTGTGATGCAGGTTGAATGACAGAATGAGGTTCAGGAAGATGTCAGGCAGCTGCTCCATTGGATCAGATTGAAGTCCATCCTCCACCACATCCAAAAGAAACTGTACAAATGCACCATTCAAGTGCTCTACAAGGGAAGAATTAGATGCATTATTTATATTAAGATGTAACGGTGTCCCTTAGATTTCAAATGGATAATAGATTTGATTAACATACCGTAGTGATACCACTAAGGTGTGGAAAAGAGTTATTAGATGCATGAAGATAAAGGATGAAGAAATGGTTTATCTGAGGGAAATATCTAGAGATCCTGAATTTAAGGCAAACGCAACAGATCAACTGTTTAATAAGTGGGCAGAGAATGGACTCATGAGATTCCATCAACTGTTTAAAAATGGTCAAATGGAATCTTTTGAAAACATTTCTAAACAATATAACATACCAAGAAATCATTTTTATAAATATCTGCAAATTAGAAGTTATTTGAATAGTAAATTAGGAAAGATTAAAGGTGACCTAAACCCCCTGATAACTTATATGGCAAATAATTGTAATAAGAAATTAAAAAATGCTATGAGTCAGTTATACCAAATTTTTCTGCAACAAAAGAGAAAAGGAAAATGGGAAGAGTTCATATACATACGAAAGCGAGTGGGAACAGATTTGTGCTGGAGTCCATAAATCCATGGGTTCCTTATTTTGGAGAGAGTTCGCTTGGAAAATAATTATGAGATACTTCTTGACTCCAGAAAGTATGAGTAAATATAAAGGGGAAATTGCAAATGTTGGAGGAATTGTGGAGAAGAAATTGCAAATTACACACATATTTTTTATACCTGTAAAATAATACAACCCTACTGGAAAGAAGTATTTCAAATTGTTGAAGCGATACTGGGAAAGAAACTTGATTTAAAATCAGAAAATATTATATTAGGAAAAATCCCAATGAATATAAACTCAGATGAAAAGTATATTTTTCAAATCCTTAGAATCACAGCATTAAAGATCATAACAAAGGAGTGGAAAAAAGTAATCCACTGGATATTAAAAAATGGATTAATATTATACAAGAAGTAAAATTGAACGAGAAGTTAACTCACAAAATAAGGAACATGGACCATGAGTTTGACAAAAAATGGTTTATAAAAGAAATGGACAGCACATGAATATTGTGAATCAGCGGTTAACTGTGACTGTGCAGCGGAGGTTGATTGTACGTTGGGACTAATTTCTACTAAGGGGGATCAATAAATCAATAAAAAATTAAAAAAAAATATATATATATATATATAAAAAAACTGTCGCTGAACCTAGGAAAGTGTTGTAGGTGTATATTGTGTGGATTTGTGTTGGATTGAAGTGATAATGGATTTAAACAAATGGAAAATAGATAATAGTAATGAAGTGTGTGGATACGTATGCAAGTATACGGGTAGAGCATGTGCAGTGGGCCAAGAGGAGTGGGAGTGTGTTTTGGGATGCTGGTGAGGGACAATAGATATGTGGTGTCTGGTGCGGTGTGTCTGCATGTGTGAGTCCCCTGTTAGTGCATAGGCATGCACTGTCTCAACCAAATAGACGGGTATGGTACGATGTGGAATTGGGGCCGATCTGATGTAAAGGCCATTTATGTCATTTACATTATTTGTGTTGTGTATATCTTCTGACAGACTGAACTTGTTCCTCCTTGTTATTTTATTACTGTTTTTTGTGTTTGTTGTTTTTTGTGTGTTTGTTTCTTTTTATGTTTGTGTATGTTTTTGTATATTGGTTATGGTATATTGTCTACTTATTTTGAAAAATTATAAAAATAAAGTAATAAAAAAAACATACCGTAGTGATGGTACGGCACCTGCTCCCCCATTGAGAAGATCATAGTGAGAACCAAAGCTGTGTAACACATCTTCTGGTGCTCTTTAATAGAGGGACAACCAATGAAAAGTAAATGACACATAGTAATTTACACATCAATTATCACATTTGAATGAAATGAGCATATAAAAAAAGCATTGACCATATTTACCTTGTGTGTCAGTCTGGAGGTCCCGGGCCAGCTCCATGGGGAGGATGGAGTTGAGCAGAGTGGAGATAAGAGCAGCGTCCAAACTGCACATTGCCCCAAAAACCTTGAGAAGCAACAATCGTAGAGAAACACGGTTCTCCTGTACAGAAACAATATGAAAACAGTGATGGAGGCTGACATTTTCTAACATCACAAATGTGTCACAAATTACAGCTAAATAGCTGAACATTTGCCATTTATTTGATCTGTGTACACATATGCAGAATCGTAGCCTTTAAACATCCTGTTGGTCAGAATTTCAAGTGGGCAGACAACATTAGGAATAAGAAACAGAAAAACTGAAAATACAAGGTTTCCATTTTACCCAAATTCATGCAACAAGTGCTGGTTTATAGCCTTTGAAAATGTAGGACAGTTCAAACTATTACACTATAAAACACAGGAAGCAAACAGCATGCTGGTGAAGAAGAAACAGACTTACACAGATTACTCAAACTTGAGTGGATGAAAGGAAACACTACTCTCCTCTTACATAGATCACATTTTGCGTGATATGTCCCCTTTAACATAAGTAACATGGGTGTCAAGCAACATATATGGCCTTACCATCTGGTAATAAGAAACCAGCGAGATCACATTTTCACAGTGGTTGGTCTTGCACATTCGTTTGCACACCTCTGGGTCTGCATCAGTCTGAAGGAACAAAACAGAAAATAATAAGCATAGTAACTTCTGGAATATTCATCAAGCAAGAATAACATTAAGATTATTAAAATTGTGTATAGTTATAACATTATATATAACATGCCGATTGCGAAGTGCCACATGCAACAAACAGTAACCAAATTATATTATATTATGGGCCATTCATAAGTCAGAGTTTAAGGGACGATTATAACTTGAAGTAAGAAATTAAACAATTCCTTAATGTTGACGCATTGGAAGCAGGAAACATTAAACAGCATTGGATTTGAAAGCGTGGCAAACATGTGGATGGAGACTGGGTCTAGAGTATGTTCCAGTGTAGATGTCAGTGGTTGAAATGCTATGCTTGATGACGGTGCGTGATTGGAACTTTAATTGGTTGTTTTGTTTGTTTCATAATTTTACAACAATAGCGTTTTGCAAAAGTATGGAGTTATAAACAGCAAGTACCAGTATCTTGAGCAGCTCCTCCAGGTAGCAGGCGATGAGAGCGTGGTCCTCGTGCAGGGCCCAGCTCCGTTGTTGCGAGTCTTCGCGGTGTCGGGTCAGGTCTCCGAAAATCACCTCCAAACGCTGCTCGTCGTGACACACCTGTCCTTGTGGGAGCGCTGAGCGCAGATCCTGCACAGGCGGCACAAAAGGAAGAAAACTTGAATTACCAGTCAAGAAGAAAACACACTAAACCTACCTATGGGTAAAAGGCTTTTCAGTGTGTATGTAAAGTGCAATGCAATATCTCTGTTTTGCATGTTGCTGCCCAAGAGTACTGTTTCTGTTGGTGCCAAGCCTGGATAAATGAGAGGGTTGTGTCAAAAATTATACAACTTTTGCAAATTAAGCACAACAATTTTGGCATTTTTTTCTTCTTTTTTACTATTTTTCAAAGAATATGAGTTAGTTAGTGGTTGTGTGTAGAAAAAACCTAAGTTTGCTCTTTTTAAATCATAATGAAAAAAGAAACTACCAAAATGACCCTGATCAAAAGTTTACATACCCGGGTGATCTTGGCCTGATAATATGCACAGGTTGACACAAACAGGTTCGAATGGCTACTAAAGGTAAGCATCCTCACCTGTGATCTGTTTGCTTGTAATCAGTGTGTGTGTATCAATGGTCAGTGAGTTTTTGGGCTGACCCTTGCATCTGTCATCCAGTGCTGCACTGATGTTTCTGTTTTTTGAGTCATGAGAAAGCAAAAGGATCTGTGAGAAAAGGAAGTTGAACTGTATAAGGGTTAAAAAAAAAAAAGATATCCAAGACACTTAGAATGCACAAAGATGTTGTTAGCATTTGGCTTCTCACAGTATATTCCTATAGCTCCAAACGGGGGTGAAGTTAGAAGCGACCATGCTCTTCCACAGGCACGCACAAAGACCAGACAGGTACGTATCAACTTGTATGTATGTAAACTTTTGATCAGGGTCATTTTGGTAGTTTATTTTTTCATTATGATTAAAAAAGAATAAACTCTTTTTTTTTTCTAACCATAAATGGCTTCACACAACCACCAAGTATGAGTGAAAAATTCTTAGATTTTTTGATTATTCTTTGAAAAATAATCAAAAAGTATATATATATATATATATATATATATATATAAAAAACAGCACAGGTTTGGGCAACATGGCAGAAAAAGATTATTGCACAGTCCTAAACGACTCTTAGCAAACAACAAAACATCTTGTCTTTGTCGGGTCTTATCACGTACTATATCTGCACTTAAGATGTCCACGTGTTCTGAACTACTTTAGCACTGAATCTCGATTTCAAATGCAAAGAGAAAATATACTTACTAACATTTTCCCGAGGTTGCGCAGTATTAAGTTGCGATCTGTACTATTGATTGAAGAGACTGAATAATTTAAGCTGCAGTGCTGTGCGTAAAATACTGCTGAGGATAATATTGTACAGGACACATCAAAAATACACCTGACCTTGCTTTCTACTAGAGACAGCAGCACTTGCTCCAAAGCTGAGGAGGCCTGGGGGAGCGCAGTCTGCAGGTGCCCCACCACCACGCCAACCGCCACTCGGGACAGCTCATAACTCAGGCCAGTGTTCTTCCGCACCAACTCAATAAGCTCTGGCCCGATTGTCATGGGAACCGGTTTGGAGGAGGAGGAGGTAGTGGGGCTGCCAGGAGGGCTCTCAGCAACGGATGGTGGGGCAACGGGCCAGTCATTGTCCTGCTTTGCCTCTACTTTGGGCTGCAGAGACGGGGCGGGCTGGGGGGGCTGAGGCGCTGGGCTTTTCTTCCCGGGAGCTGCCTGTGCCGAGGACTCTGAAGGCAGGACGTCCGGCGGAGGGGGGGCCAAGGGTTTCACGCGGGACGGGACAGGTGGAGGTGGGGTGCTGGAGATACTGGGGAGGCTGACCTCAGAGGAGAGCAGAGAGTGGGCGGAGCCAGATTCTAAGGAGGTGGTGCTGATGGAGAGGGAGGGGGCTGGGGACGGGGGGAGAGAGGACCCACGGGAAGGGACCTCGGGCTCTGCGGAGAGGAGACAGCTCCAGTTACAGACGGCAGAGCATGCGGCACTAAGAATAGCCTGTTTTTGAGGCAGCAGGTAGCATCAGCAAAAACACAGAGCTGCGTCACAGAGGCAGAGTCTGACCTGAGCTGCGGCTGTTCCTCTGTTTCTCTGGTGGAGGAGGGGTGACCGGAGCCGTGCGTCGAGGGTGAGGGGGCACCTGAAACAAAAGTATTGTAATACTGGTCTAGACATTGAGACCGGATACATTACTGTGAGTAAGCAACACGCCATAAGATTTATCACGATTTTCTTAGACTTAACATAAACATTCTTTACTTCATGTGCACGTAGTATCGTCGTATTGCTTTTAAGAGTAAACTGAAACCATCTAGCTGCTAGTGAAAATACCCACTTCACTGTGATTGGTTAAATTACCCCATCACTAACTCATGTCGACATGACGATACTGACACATACTGTAAGGGAATGAGTGGGAAAAAGTGGAGAAAAATTACTAAAAGATGACAGCACCAAAATTGCAGACTGTCACAGGGATCAGATGACAATTAAATTTGTATTGTCATATCGCCCAGCCCTAATGAATAGCAATAATGTCACAGCAGGAAAAATCATTGGATCTGAAGCAACTGAATTCTTAAAATCACTATGTTTTGTATCCAATTATAGAACTAAACATTTTCATTGTGGTGAGTCAGTAAGTAAAAATTATAGGAAAAAACTCCTGTAGAAAGGTTAAGATTAGGGCTGCAACTAATTATTCTGACAATCGATTAATCTGCAGATTTTTTTTTACGATTAATTGATTAATAACTTGGCTGTAAAAGGTGCATGAAAGTGTTATTTTTTTACCACATAAAGCTTAAGTGGTGCCGCTTGAGGACACACTGATGGAGTAAACTTAAAGTGAATGTTTGTAGTAGGCTCTCAGTGCTTTAAAAAAAAGTCACTACAGCTGAACTTAGTTTGCTCAAAGCTGCGCATGAACACAAACACAGGTTTCTATGAACAGGCCATTCCTCATTTGAAAGCTAAGAACCCCAGAGTTCAGTGACTGAGCTATAACAACTCGAGGCTGCACTGATTGGGACTTTATTGGGAACAGGAACTGGGATTGAGGAAATAAGAGAGAGTCCTTTTATATGTATTTCCAAAGTGGTTTAACTATAGGATCTGGCAACAGTAAGAGTGGAGCTAATGCTGCTTTCTGAGTGGATATTTGTCCTGAGACAATATTTATGGAATTTACCATGTACAAAACACTCATAAAATTCCCTTTTTGAGTGAAAACGATGAATGTATAACTACAATAGTTGTTATCGATTAGTTGTTTCAGGTCTAGTTAAGAGTTTTAGCTTTAGAAGTATATGTCAAATTAATGTAGTTTTTTATTATAACCTGATTACTTGATGGTAATAGGTGGACTGTGGACATTGCGGTAACATATAGTGAAAAAGATACCTGATAAAATCCTTGCTCTCCTTGCATATTGTCCATACTTCCTGATAGTGGCATGTTTCCCTGTCGTCCATACTCTCGATTAAGGCCATTGGGTGGGTTAGGGGTTTGGCTCAGTGAGATCTCGCTGCTAGAAGTTGGGAGGCCTGATTTGTTACTGGCTGACGAGGTGCTCCGCCGGGCAAGGGTCTCTTTCCGATGATGAATCAGCTTCCTATAAAAGGTTATCAAAACTATACTTACTCCAAAATTATGTTTCGTCCTTAAGTTATATTTTCATTTATGCACAGCACACAACACTGATTTCCAGATACCATTTGTGAAATATAGTCCAACTCCAACTAAAGCAATGTATTATCTCTTTGTGTACAACATGTTTGTAAAAAGCATGTTATGTTTAATGTCACTTACTGTAAAACATCACGCTGCTCAAGATTGTATTTGCCTCCATTCTTTAAGGCCACATTGTGGATGCCCTCAATGGCTCGATCAATGGACTGCAACACCTCGTCCTGCTCTGGGGACTGAAAACAGAAAATCCAACAACCAGTTTTGAATTATTCACTAAAGCTGCAGGGACTAATATTAAAATTTAAACTAAACAGAACATGCAAATAGAGGCCTAAGGACCTATATGGCTTTGGCCCCAGGCAGAAATAAACTAGGCCAGTTATCAAGAATCTTTCAACCTTGGACACATAGGTCCAAATGCTGCACATTGGGTCTACAGTGTCAATTATGTCACCAAGAGCAGAAGACAGCATTCCTGCTCATGACATTGTACATGCTGTGACTAGTTCACAACAGATTTGACTGTAGGGAAGCCGCTCACTGTACAAAGCACACGTGGGCGTGCCTGAGAAAACCTACTTAAATGACAAAGTACAAAACTGTAAGTGAAGATACAATTGTGCTTCCACATCTTCGGAGCTGTCCTGTCATATACTATCATACCCCACTTCACACCCCATCCACCCTCCCTTGTCCCGTGACTCCCGTCCAACGTCTTATGCTGCAGAAACAGCTCAGAAGAAGCAACCATGAAGAGTAACTCACTGTAAGTTGCCAAGAAAGAAAATATGCATGCATTTTACTGTGTTTAAAAGGCCTGAAATGTTTGGACATTGTGGTCACATAGAAAAAGGGGTGGATCGGTCTGCGTTCATCTGTCTATTAATTCAAGTCCACTGCACTGCCGCGGGGATCATAATATGGCATCTCTATCTCTGTGCTGTTTACCTGTATTTTCTCGATGTACGAGGCAGGTATGTATCCAGTTTCCCCTGAGCTGCAGCGGGAACCCAGCCACCAATGTTTGTTGCTCCTCTCCAGGATTAGGAAGCTTTCTCCAGCGGAGAAGTGCAGTGAGTTGGGCTCCGTGGATCGGAAAGCGTACAGAGACCGGTACATGGCCGAGTTAGCGCAGATTCTCAGTTAGAAACGCCACAATGAGCAACGCCTCCGAAAGGCAAGTGTCCGCAGAAATAAAGTCCGTATATTAAACCCTGGCTGGAGCTGATTTTAATGGACTACGAAGGCATGGCCACGGAGCATCGAGTGGATCACAGCAGTCTATTTACAATGTAGCTCGGATCATCTGACCCGTGATCAATGGAACCGATAGGAGGCGCTGTCCGGTCACAGCCACGCCCCCAAGGATTCACAATCGAAAACAGATCATATTTTAATATTAATCCTCATTGCAGAGATAAAATAAGAATGACATTCAAAAATAAGTAGCAGATTAGTTCGTGATTTACCAATGATACAAGAGGTACTTATGAGACGAATTTTCCATTTACTAGAGTCTCTCCTTTTACTCTTCCAACGGTCGTGTACATGTTTGGATTTAATAAAATAGGTTACTTAAACAAGTAATACAAACATTGCGTTTTCTTTTCTGCATGCTTGTAACCCACCTCCTTCGAGGAAATATTTATTTGTTTATTTGTTTATTACAAATTCTCGTGGAGACAGCAAAACAGGCAAGGCATCAACAAGTAAATTGACAGTGAAAAAAAATAAGAGTAAAATAAAATAAGGCATTGTTTTCAGGTAAAGAAAAATGGTTACGGGATCAAAAACATTTCAGCAGCATGGCAAATTGCTTCCACAGTTTGATTGGATCTTTTGACAAAATTCAATGAGGATAAAAACATACGAAATTCATTTTTAAAACAGTTAACATTTGGCAGCTGTTTTTTCCATTTATTTTTGTGAATGTGGTATTTACCCATAATGATGATAAGGTTAATTAAAAGTGAAATGTCCCTCGTCAGTTTTGAATTATAGATACGAACATCTTCAATTGTAAATTGTTCAAGTTCACTAATTTGATTATTTAACCAGCTATGGACATCCTGCCAGAACTTCTCACTAACTGGGCAAGAGAAGAATAAATGTTCTGTTTGTTCTGAGTTTTCATGACAAAAGTCACAAGGGTCAACTTCAAAACCAAATCTACCCCTCAGTGTCTCCGCAGATGGATAGTAATTATTATGAATTTTAAATTGCATTTCTTTATTTTATAAATGTCCAATGTTTTTCTGAAATTGTTGGATTATCTAATATTTTAAGTTTTATCTTCCTATCATAATCATGATAGATATGTCCTTTGAAAGCTTTATTTAAATATTTGTTGTCACATTTTTGTCTGTAATGCTTAATTCTCCTATTTTTAAATTTGGAAGTTTGATTTGGACATTAGAAAACAATATTATGTTTTTATCAGCTGTATCAAAGCCACTGGGATAGATTTACAGATTTTCCTATAATCTTTGAGAGAACATTGAAAATTAAATTTGTTTTTTAAATCTTGTAACTGTAAAATTTCACTATACCTAAAATGTCATGTACAAAGATAATGCCTTGGTCAAACCAAAGCTGGTTGAACAAAGACTTTTTGTTTGATACAATTACTCTATTATTTCACAAGGTGGCACAATGAGGGGTACAATTATCGAGTAAATATTTATGAACAAATATTTTGCGTTAACAACACCGGATGTCACCGCCTGGTGTCACATGAGAATATTTCCCCCGTCTCTGCTGCTTGGTTTCAGGTTCCAGGTGTCATGGCCGCCACGTTGTGCTGTAGATTGCTCCTACAAACACAAAAACAGCGGATTATTTTCCCTTCGATAATAATTCCCACGTTCTCTAGGTACAGTACTGTAAACTGAATGTACATATCTGACGCTCTGCAAGGCGTGTTGTTTTTTTAATTGGTCATTCATCTTTAATCTCAAGGGAAAGGTCATGTACTCTTATTTATTTTATCACATAGGCAGTATTGTGCCTATGTAACAGTAGCTTATGCATTTTAAATGTTGATTTTAACATCTGATGGAAATAGAAAAATGGCTTATGTTTGCTTTGTTTCCCCTTACCCAAATTATTATAATATGGCTTCATATCTCTTGCACACATTTTTGTGGTTATAGCTTTTAACTTTTGCACTATGCATCAACTTTTTTTCTTAGCTATGCTTCAACTGTCAACTTCATATTTTAAACACTGGAGTCTGTCTGAAAGTGCAGAAGTTTATGGAAGTGCTGTAATGTTTTGTTTTGCGTTATGCTTTTCCTGATGAAATAACTGACAAACAAAATGACCGTTTTGTTACTATGTTTACTTAATTGATCCACAATGACTTCCCTGTAGCTCAATTGCACCATAAAGTGCTCCTTAAAGTAAGTAGTAAACAAATTATATGAATGAAATCAGAAAAAAAGGTGGCTAGTTGTCTATTAAACTTAATCATAACAATATCTGCATGAAAAGCAAAAATATGTTCACTCAAAAGTTGAAGCTCCTGTCCCTTAGCCCATTCCTCTGCCGCGGCCATCGTCTGGGTCCGAGCGATGATGAGTTGTACCAAAAGACCTCAGTATCCATCATGAAGAACGAGCCGGGCAGCGGGCCCATGATCCTTAGCTACAGCTCCAGAGGCTTCAACATTGACGGAAACAGAGTATTTGGGCCTGTGCTGTGCTCCCTCCTGCCATCCTGCAGTGGAACGTGAGCTTATCTGTTCAGCTACACATTATGTAGGGTAGGAACCAATATATACATGTATTAATATGTGAACTATCTATTGGCAGGTTGGAAGCCATAGAGACATAACAGAAGAAAGTGTGTCGCTTTTCCATATGATCGAACCAAGAATAGGTGAGACTAATTTAGTTGAAAGTACCAACCATTTTGAGTACTCTCATTTACCTCACTGCAATAGTAAATACATTTGATGTGTTTATCTAAGAGATTAATTTGGAGATAGTTTTTAACTATGGGTTCTCTACAAAGTTTTGACATCAAGTGAATGCAACCTATTTGCAATACATGGTCATCAGTTACTCATACATTGTTTGTTTATATTTTTATTCAGAGATACTTGTCTTGGGGACTGGTGCAAAAGTTGAGCGCATTGATCCCTCAGTTTTGGCATTGCTTAAGAAAAAAGGTATCTCTCTGGAAGTGCAAGACACGGTAATGAACTGACGTGCTATTTCTTTTTCTTTCACCTTTTCTCTAAGAGAATCTGAGTTTTCACACCTACTTTTTTTTCAGCCAAATGCATGTGCGACATTCAACTTCCTGACGAGTGAAAGAAGAGTGGCAGCTGCTGGTCTCATTCCTCCACCAACGAGTACAGCTTTGGATATTATAAATGAGTAACTTTGTTTTAAACAATGGACTGTAGCAGACAAGAGAATATGTATATATTTATTTTGGGAGAAAAAAAGACTGCACTACAATTTTAAGAAGATATGCCACAGTATTAAAAAACATACAGCCACTGCTTTGATTTTGTGTAGATGTATATTTGCAAATAATGTCAAGAATTACAATGGATTAAACTATTATTTTCTGGACCTATGTTATGCCTCTGTATTCAATTAAAATAGGAATACAGTATATAGAGCAAGGACTAAAGCATTTACACTGAATTTTTCCACAGAATGAATCAAAATAGACATAACATGCGCCCCAATAGCCTAATGCAATGGTCACCAACCCATAGATCGTGAACTACAGGTAGATGTTTGACACAACCCTAGCAGATCTCTGTCTGAATTAATAAATTGTAACTGCAACGTTAATGAGTGGAAGTGTGTGGGTAAGATAAGAAAAAATAAGATGGGACTTGTTCCATCAGCTTTCAAGAAACAGTCTGGGGGTGCAAAATAGGAAATGTGCAATCAAGTAACTAGAGGTATCTTGTTTATAATGAAAAGAAAGCTTTAAAGGGCAAAAGTGTGTGTATATATATATATGTACTTTACATATAAATAAGAAAAAAGAAAATAGAATGAAATTAAAGCCGCAAGCGGCGATAGAGGCCCTCGCCCCTGGTGCAGCCCCCTTTGCGACCGCCCCCCCTTGCCCAAACCTGCTCTCCCCTCGGCCTCACACACAACCTGTGTGCTCTCTGCTAACTCTTGCTCCGGCCCGCTCTCGCCTTGCCTTCGTCACACCCCGGCCTTACTCTGATGCCAGCCCACTCTTGCTTCAGCCTCAGGGCCCCGGCCTCACGCTCGCCACAGCGGTGCTTTTCACTCATTCTACGCATGAAGACAGTGAAAGGTAGAAAAGTGGACAAATAAATAATTGTGTCTCCGTAACTTGGTGTTCATTCTGGAGTTGTATCAGGCTCAGAGTGCAGTGGCCAGTGTTCGAATTACGGGGGAGCTAAGGGAAGCTCGGCTCCCCTGAAAAGGACCTGGGCCTCATCCAAAACCACTAAATTGTAGCCTCTAAGTACTAACACTAGCAACTAATCCTTAACCTTTCATGGGGTCAACTGTTAGATCTCTATGCAGTTAGTGAACTTCTGCTTCAGCAGCATCTGCCCAATTCGACCGTCCTTACCCAGGGGAAGGGAAGTGACATCACCAACAGCTGTGTTTCTTCTTTAAAGTTCAGTGCAGGCCAAACAAAAGCGCATACCGCCACCTACTGTATATTGTCCAACAACAACAGTGTCCAAATAAAGACATTTAAGGGGGAAAAAGAGAAACATCCAAATGATCCTTCACATTTCCCTTTATTTTATCTCAACAGCAGTTTGCAAATTAGCCATGTGGCTTAAGTTTCTACTAAATGAAAGCAAAAGCACAAACTGCTTCATTTAGACCATTTACTGAGGCGGCTCTTTAAAACCATGTGACTGTGCTGTGGTGACTCTAACATGTATTTTGTCACTTTTATAAAGTTTAGGTTGTGCAGAATCTTTTTTTTTTAAATTATTATTATTAAATGTGCACCTGTCAATCAACAGTGGTTGCGCATGAATCACTCGAGGGTGGGGGCGAGGGGGTGGGGAGATTGGCGCAGTAGCTTATGGGATGGCACATAGCTCCTAATCGCCAGTAAGTTAGCATCAGAGGTCCCTATGCTAAAGTGGCTATGATAGTTAGCATACAGGCCACTTTCCCTAACTCCTTCCTAACTGAAAGCCCAATTCGGACGCATCTTATCATGGCGGACGCTGACGCACATCCGGTTTGGCGTAAGACCTCTTACCAATTTACTGGTTTCGGATGGAGCAATAGGCTCCCCTGAAAGCCCGGCAGGTCTAAAACGCAGAATGGAAAACGCAGAATGAAAACGCAGAATGAAAAACGCAGAATGGAAAACGCAGAATGAAAAACGCAGAATGAAAAACGCAGAATGGAAAACGCAGAATGAAAAGAAATGGAAAACGCAGAATGGAAAACGCAGAATGAAAACGCAGAATGGAAAACGCAGAATGGAAAACGCAGAATGGAAAACGCAGAATGAAAAACGCAGAATGGAAAACGCAGAATGGAAAACGCAGAATGAAAACGCAGAATGAAAACGCAGAATGGAAAACGCAGAATGAAAACGCAGAATGAAAAACGCAGAATGAAAAACGCAGAATGAAAAACGCAGAATGAAAACGCAGAATGAAAACGCAGAATGAAAAACGCAGAATGAAAAACGCAGAATGAAAACGCAGAATGAAAACGCAGAATGAAAACGCAGAATGAAAAACGCAGAATGAAAACGCAGAATGAAAACGCAGAATGAAAAACGCAGAATGAAAAACGCAGAATGAAAACGCAGAATGAAAACGCAGAATGAAAACGCAGAATGAAAAACGCAGAATGGAAAAACGCAGAAATGAAAACGCAGAATGAAAAACGCAGAATGAAAAACGCAGAATGAAAAACGCAGAATGAAAAACGCAGAATGAAAAACGCAGAATGGAAATAACGCAGAATGGAAAACGCAGAATGAAAAACGCAGAATGAAAACGCAGAATGAAAAACGCAGAATGGAAAACGCAGAATGAAAAACGCAGAATGAAAAACGCAGAATGGAAAACGCAGAATGAAAAACGCAGAATGAAAACGCAGAATGAAAACGCAGAATGGAAAACGCAGAATGGAAAACGCAGAATGGAAAACGCAGAATGGAAAACGCAGAATGAGAAAACTATAGAGGTGCAATAGTGTAATAGGGGTGTAATAGTGTAATAGGGGTGTAATAGTGTAATAAGGGTGTAATAAGGGTGTAACAATGTAGTAAGGGTGTAATAGTGTAATAAGGGTGTAATAGTGTAATAGCGGTGCAATAAGGATGTAATAGCGGTGCAATAGTGTCCTAGGGGTGTAATAGCAGTGCAATAGTGTAATAAGGGAGTAATAATGTAATAAGGGTGTAATAGTGTAATAAGGGTGTATTCGCAGTGCAATAGTGTAATAAGGCTGTAATAGTGTAATAGCGCTGCAATAGTGTAATAAGGGTGTAATAGTGTAATAGGGGTGTAATAGTGTAATAAGGGTGTAATAAGGGTGTGCAACAATGTAATAAGGGTGTAATAGTGTAATAAGGGTGTAATAGCAGTGCAATAGTGTAATAAGGGAGTAATAATGTAATAAGGTTGTAATAGTGTAATGAGGGTGTAATGGGGCGTAATATTGTAATAAGGGTGTAATAGGGGTGTAAAATGTAATAAGGGTGTAATAGCAGTGCAATAGTGTAATAAGGGAGTGATAGTATAATGGGGTGTAATAGTGTAATAAGGGTGTAATGGGGTGTAATAATGTAATAAGGGTGTAATAGCAGTGCAATAGTGTAATAAAGGAGTATAGTGTATAGGGGTGTAATAGTGTAATAAGGGTGTAATAGCGGTGATTTGATACAGAGTAATGCTATATGGGCTGTGATGATGGTGAATAACATGGCAATAAATAGGTATAGCAAACACAATTATACACTTGTTATAAAGTGTAACATACTGTGAATGTTGACTCAATGTAATGCATTGTTGCACCTGTAAATATGGAACCAACTTAATTGTTAATTGTTTTGTAAGATAATAAGAACTAAACAGTGTTATTGTTGCAACCACATTATTATTTAAGTATATGAACAGGGGTGGGAGTCAATAAGCTTGTCTTCTTCCCACTTCTTTTCGAGCTAGAATGTTATTTATTTATTATTATTATTTTTTAATATCATTTCTGGCTTTGTGCCTGTGTTGTGCAGCTCGAAATAAAAAATAAATCAATAAATCTATATATATATATATATATATATATTATGTATATATATATATATGTATATGTATATATATATACTGTATATATATATATATATGTATATATATAAATATATATATGTATATATATATACATATATAAGTATATGTATATGTGTGTGTGTGTGTGTGTGTGTGTGTGTGTGTGTGTGTGTGTGTGTGTGTAGATGTGACCAGGTGGTTAAACGTTGTTGTTGTTTCGGGTCTTTTACTGCTATGAGTTTCAAAGTTCTTACCCGCCCATGAACGCACAGTCACTCTCCGTCCGCACCACTTCCTCTGATTGCGCGATTACAAAAAGGTGTGCACCCCAGTGAATTAGTGTCGGGGCTGGTATGCGGTCGTGCGGGCGCCTACTCGTGAGCAATCTCTCCACCTTGTGTTCTTTCTGACTTATTAAATTTGAACTGTATGGCTAGGGTTTTGTAAGGAGTTTCCTGGGCTCATGCTGCTCCTCGGAGGTGCCTGAGCCCCCTTGTTGTGCTCCGTTCTGTCTGCCTAAGGCTCTGTACACTAAGTTGTACATGAAATGTGCCATATAAATAAACTTGCCTATTACACTATTACACCCTTATTACACTATTGCACCGCTATTACACTATTACACCCCTATTACACTATTACTCCCTTATTACACTATTGCACTGCTATTACACCTTATTACACCTTATTACACTATTACAGCCTTATTACAATATTACACCCATTACACCCTTATTACACTATTACATCTTTATTACATTAATACACCCCTATTACACCATTATTACACTATTACAGCCTTATTACAATATTACGCCCCATTACACCCTTATTACACTATTACATCCTTATTACACTATTGCACTGCTATTACACCCTTATTACACCCTTATTACATTAATACACCCCTATTACACCATTATTACAATATTACGCCCCATTACACCCTTATTACACCATTACACCCTTATTACACTATTACACCCTTATTACACTATTACATCCTTATTACATTATTACACCCTTATTACACTCCATTACACTATTACGCCCTTATTACACTATTGCACCGCTATTACACTATTACTCCCATATTACACTATTGCACTGCTATTACACCCTTATTACACACTTATTACACTATTACTTCCCTATTACACCCTTATTACACTATTGCACCCTTATTACTCTATTACTTCCCTATTACACCTTATTACACTATTACACTGTTATTACACTATTACTTCCCTATTACACCCTTATTACACTATTACACCGTTATTACACTATTACTTCCCTATTACACCCTTATTACACTATTACACTGTTATTACACTATTACTTCCCTATTACACCCTTATTACACTATTACACTGTTATTACACTATTACTTCCCTATTACATCCTTATTACACTATTACACCCTTATTACACTATTACTTCCCTATTACATCCTTATTACACTATTACACCCTTATTACACCTATTACTATTTTCCTATTACACCCTTATTACACTATTACTTCCCTATTACACCCTTATTACCTATTACCTGTTATTACACTATTACTTCCCTATTACACCTTATTACACTATTACACTGTTATTACACTATTACTTCCCTATTACACCCTTATTACACTATTACACTGTTATTACACTATTACTTCCCTATTACACCCTTATTACACTATTACACTGTTATTACACTATTTTCCTATTACACTATTCCTATTACATTACCCTATTACACCCTTATTACACTATTACTATTAACCCTTATTACACTAACTATTACTTTCCCTATTACACCCTTATTAACACTATTACACCCCTATTGCACCTCTAACAGTTTCTATCATTCTGCGTTTTCCATTCTGCGTTTTTCCATTCTGCGTTTTTCATTCTGCGTTTTCCATTCTGCGTTTTTTCCATTCTGCGTTTTTCATTCTGCGTTTTTTCATTCTGCGTTTTTCATTCTGCGTTTTCCATTCTGCGTTTTTCCATTCTGCGTTTTCCATTCTGCGTTTTCCTCCATTCTGCGTTTTAGACCTGCCGCCTGAAAGCCTACTTTGAGACATTTAGGGGGAGCTCTAAAACACTGTCCATTTTTTGTGTCGCATATAGATTTTGATTTTCTGTACATTAAGGTTCCTGAAATAAATGATGATATAAAAAAATGTGTCAATGCTGTGTGTTTATTCGCTCATTACATTACTATTTCCGAACATCTGGTTTTTTTTTCTATTTCCGAACATCTGTCTCCGCTAATAAATGCAATGCTGTGTCTCCTGCTGTGACCATCCATGCATGGCGGCGCTGCACTGAAATTACTACGTTTACGTCAACACTTGAACTTCTCACACGCACCAAAAGCGTTAAAGTTAGTCAGGGAGGATCGGAAAATAGGGCTCCCCCGAAAGCCACTTTGTAATTCGAACCCTGGCAGTGGCCCATGTGAAAAGAGAAAGCATTATAAAAGTGTCAAAGCCATATTTGAACTGGCAACCGCCCACACCAAAGACCAGCACATTATCACTGAGCTATAACACCACACCAAAGTTGACCTGATGTGGGCTAATTTTCTCTAAATACCCGGGTGTGAAAATATGGCCAAGCAAGGCATTTGGGGAGAGAGGTCATTTCAGGTAATTTTTGCCCCTCCATTTTGTCGATTGTTTTCGACATTTCCCCCAGTTTTACCTCTATTGTTTCCCTACTGTCCCCCCATGTCTTTCTGTGTAGTTGTGCATATTTCTAAACTGTTCTTTCTTCGTTTTAATAAGGTTGGGACCATAGGCGCTAATTTATGTTCTTCCCAGTAGATGCCCAGTCCAAACCAAAAAATAAATAAAGATAGAGCAATGGTTGAGTTTGAACTGGCAACCTCCTGCACCAAAGACCAGTGCACTATCACT
Source organism: Neogobius melanostomus (assembly GCA_007210695.1). Taxonomy (NCBI): domain Eukaryota; kingdom Metazoa; phylum Chordata; class Actinopteri; order Gobiiformes; family Gobiidae; genus Neogobius; species Neogobius melanostomus. Next base: position 347,777 of record VHKM01000073.1, on the reverse strand, counting down.
GAGCTATAACACCACGTAAAGCTGTGCCTAATGTGGGCTACTATTCTCTAAATGACCAGGGTGAAATTAGGTCCCAGCATGCCGCTGGAGGAGAGAGGTCATTTCAGGTCATTTCCCCCCACCCCCCTCCATTTCTTGATTGTTTGACACCCTCCCCAGTTTTTGCCTCAAGTGTTTCCCTACTGTCCCCACATTTCTTTCTGTGTAGTTCCACATATTTTGAAACTGTTCTTTCCTCGTTATTAATGAGGATTTAATAAAATATTAATTTAAAAAAAGAAAAACTAAAAAGTCATGCTTGAGTTTGAACCACCAATTTAATGGATGGCAACCCTGCACTCTACCAATGAAGCTACACAGGTACAGCGAAGTTCACAACCGAACTGACAAACATCTTATGAAACGCCTTGCACTCATGTAGTCTAGGCTCGGACAATGTGTGGGTCATTTCCCCGTTTTTAATAAGGGTGGGACCATATGCACCGATTCAGGTTCTTCCCAGTAGGTACCGAGTCACAGGTAAAAAGACAAAAAAAAAGAAAGTCATAGTTGGGTTTGAACCGGAAATCTAATGGATGGGAACCCTGCACTCTAGCAATGGAGCTACACAACCTTAGGAAACATCACAGCAAATTTTATATTAATCTTATGAAACACTTGCACTTGTGTGTTTACAGAAAAGGAATTACAGTTCAGGCAATATTTATTGAAACATTTTGTAATTAGGGCTAATTCCCTGGGCCCAAAGATCTGAGAAGGTGCTCCAGCCCCGCAAAACTCTCAATAGATGAAGGAATATTTTGGTGAGACCAAAATAGTACGAGGAAAACACAGATACTCCATCCGAAACCAGTAAATTGGTAAGAGGTCTTACGCCAAACCGGATGTGCGTCAGCGTCCGCCATGATAAGATGCGTCCGAATTGGGCTTTCGGTTAGGAAGGAGTTAGGGAAAGTGGCCTGTATGCTAACTATCATAGCCACTTTAGCATAGGGACCTCTGATGCTAACTCACTGGCGATTAGGAGCTATGTGCCATCCCATAAGCCATTGCGCCAATCTCCCCACCCCCTCGCTCCCACCCTCGAGTGATTCATGCGCAACCACTGTTGATTGACGGGTGCACATTTAATAATAAAATAATAATAAAAATAAGATTCTGCACAAGCCAAACTTTATAAAAGTGACAAAATACATGTTAGAGTCACCACAGCACAGTCACATGGTTTTAAAGAGCCTCTTCAGTAAATGGACTGAAGGCAGTTGTGCTTTTGCTTTCATTTAGTAGAAACTTAAGGCGCATGGCTAATTTGAATACTGTAGCTTTATGAAACCGCTGTTGAGATAAAATAAAGGGAAATGTGAAGGATAATTTGGATGATTCTCTTTTTTTCACCTTAAATGTCTTTATTTGGACACTATTTTGTTGTTGGACAATATACAGTAGGTGGCAGTATGCGCTTTTGTTTGGCTTGCACTGAAGAAAAACAGCTGTTGGTGATGTCACTTCCCCTGGGTAAGGACGGTCGAATTGGGCAAATGCTGCTGAAGCAGAAGTTCACTAACAGCATAGAGATCTTACAGTTGACCCCATGAAAGGTTAAGGATTAGTTGCTAGTGTTAGTACTTAGAGGCTACAATTTAATGGTCTCCCATCCAAGTCCTGCCAGGCCCTTCCCTGCTTAGCTTCCGAGGTCTGACGGGATCAGGCATAGCAAAGGCGGTATAGCCACAAATTGTTGAGACATTGACCTTGGCCATGCCCACATCTTTTAAAATATGACATGACTGTAATATATTTTTTTGTTTGTTTTATTGTGTAGAATATGCCTGCAACGTTTCATACAAATCGTCCAAACAAAAATTTTCAAGGTATAGAAAGTTGGCGAAATACTGTAGTGAAGTTGGTCTAAAAATGAGTGCGTTCTGTTCAGCTTGGGGTGGTGCATTAGTGACACAAGTATAAGCTCAATGTTTTAGTGCATGTTTGAATTATGAAGTATAATGTGCCATTTTTGAGACATTTACCTTGCCACCCACATCTTATGAAATATGACATGACTGTAATGTATTTTTTGTTTGAGTAAGTGTTTAGAATATACTGGCAACGTTGTATTTAAAAAAAATCCAAACCCCTAGCTATAGGGGGCACTGTCCTGGGAGCAGGCTATATGTTAATGGCTGTGTTCTGTTCAGTTTCGGGTGGTGCATTAGTGACTTGAATATGAGCTCTGTCGGCTTATTCCTGTGAGCGTGGGCTGCCTTTGAAAATACACAAAATCTACGCATTCTTCGCCACGGCGTTATGAGGAGACGGTGTAACAGTTTTACAAACGTGGCCAATTCTTGATTTTCAATATGTCTAGATGCACTGTGCCAAATGTGATCTTATTCCGATGAAAACCAGGGACTAGTTCGTTAAAACATAAGATGAGTCCAGGGTGTTTCTGGATTTCAATCCAAAATGGCCGACTCCCTGTGCGTCCGGGTGTGGCGCTCTAATTCAGTTTTTGGTTTGTCCATATGTCCCCTTTCACTGTGCCGAAGGGTTTGAGCCTATGTCAAAAAACGCGCATTTTCATTTGAGTAGGGGTCAACTTTGAGGGTGCGCTGTCGAGCCATTTTGTTTTGGGCGTGGCCAATACGTCCATTTCCATCCATTTTCACGCCACCCGAATGTCTCTGCCAAATTTGGTGAGTTTTCGGCGACTTTAGCGGTTCAAAAATGCGCTTGTTGACGGAGAAAAATTTTCGAAAACCAAAAACAATAGTCCCTTGCCAGGGACTGCGTCCGGCTCAGGCCTAAATATAGAAATACAAAAAATATCCAAGTCAACAATAGCAGTGCAGGTTTACAGTCATTGTGCTGGTGGTTGATAAAGTGATGCTGATACAGAGATCATATGGTTTTGCAAAGACATTATTGCAAATGAGTTACTTAACAGTAGTGTTGTACCGTCTGCCAGCAGTGGGGATGAAGGCCTTGTGGTAGCGCTCCTTCTTGCACTGAGGGTGTCACAGTCTCCACTGAAAGAGCTGCTCAGCTCCTCTACAGTCCCGTGCAGGGGGTGGGAGGTGTTGTCCATGATGGAGGTGAGCTTGGCTAATACCCTCCTGTCACTCACCTCCTCCACAGAGTCCAGGGGGCAGCCCAGGACAAGGCTGGCCCTCCTGACCAGCTTGTTCAGTCTGTTCTTGTCGAGCTCTGTGCTGCCCGGGGCCCAGCACACTGCAGCGTAGTGGAGAGCAGAGGCTGCCACAGAGTCATAAAAAGTCCAGAGGAGAGGCCTGCTCACTCCGAAGGACCTCAGTCTCCTCAGAAGGTGGAGGCGGCTTTGGCCCTTTTTTGTTGGTGTTGTGGGAAGGTATGGAAGGAACGTTGGTCTATATAAGCACATTGTACTTTGTGTAAATGCATTTCCTTTTAAATAAATAAATACAAGTTTTACAAGTCTATAGTAAATAACTGTGTAGGAATCATGATAAAATTCAGAACTATGATAGATTTTTATTTCCTTAAATTTCCTGTTTGAAGAACAGTTGGATTCAATGCTTGTTGAATTCAGGTCAAATGTGTGTGAGTGAAGGGTTAAAACAGCTGTATAAAAATGGAGGTAAAGGCCTGAGGTAAAGTCTGCTGCCCTTGATCAGAATAAGCCTCTTAAATGGGCTGGTCGGTCTGGCCCGCCCCACTAAGCTCCGCAGATAACAAAGAAGATCCACAAATCCTCTGTGCATCAATTCATTGTTACAGTAATAAACTGCTTCAATGCCTGGTGCCACTCATAGTACTGTAAGTAATAAAACAACGTAGCACTCAGGAAAGTAAGGGCTCTGGTGTTATATCAATGCCAATACAGATGAATAATATTTACTTCATTTATTAAGACTTACTATGGGCACAAGGCCTGTCTCTTTAGACTATATGTAAAATAACACTTATTGAGAATTGTACTGCCTTTATTATTATCAGTTTATTATCCATCAAACGCAGCCAAGGAGGGGAAGTAACTGGTCAAAACAATTATGAGGCAAAGATAAAGATAAAGATTGTGTAATGTATGTTCAAAACAAAGAGTTATTCATGTTATTGTCCGTTACTATTTGAGACATAAATAATTGTAATTTTTTTCAGTCTTCGTCAGAGTTGTGGGACTGGTGTCGGCTTGCAGCTCCAAACCTGAACTCTACTCCTGTGATCCTCCGGTACAGGTCTCTGATGTCCTGGCTCTCGCTCTCAAAGTGGTTTGTGGCATCATAAGACCGTGACACAAAAATCTGATGAGGAGAAGATGAAATAACTTCCTGCATATCATGTATTTCGTGTACAATCCCGAGTACAAAAAATTGACACCTTCTAAATACGAACATGCAGTGTTTTGCAAATCCAAATGTGCAGCAAACTACTTCATCCCTGTAATATTATACAAGAGTACTTGGGATTGGTGGGACCAGTACAGGTTAACCTCCCACTGAAGGTTTATTTTCAGCCTGCTGACAAATCTAAATCATTAGAGCTCTGACAAATGCCTTTGTGGATGAGAGGCAAATGTCCAACACTTACAGATTACGACTTAAGAACCTTGATCTAAAATGGAAAAGTTCTGTTCAGCCGAGTGCTTACACAAACATACACAATCTGGTATTTGTTCTTACCTGACTTCTTCTACCATCTTCATTAGGAACAAGTAGATGACTGACTGTAACAAACCTACAACAACAAAAGGCCACATAAGTGAAATATTCCGATCTAAAGGATAACATGAGAAACCTACTTTTGTATAATGGGCTCCAGAAGCTCTATGGCAGGCTGCACCTCTTTCTCAGGGTTATTGGTCTCTACATTTGTGCTTATTGTGGCGATGTACATCCCAGCTGAGGCCACATTGTGAGTGAAGGAAACTACTGATATGAAAATGTCTGAAGGGGGAAAAAACACTTAGGTTCACATATGTTTTATTCCCTTATTTTAAATTCTATGCTCTGTCATTTTAAAAGGTTGGGTAGATTCTTAGTTTCTTTACCTATTTGACATGTTTCAATTTGCTCATAACGTCACAATGCTCAGAAAGACAAAGAATGTAAGCTCTACCAAGGCTCGGGTCCTGTCTCAACAGTTCCCATAATAGCCTCAAACTTCTTTTTCGGGGTAAACGCTGTTTGCAATAACCCTTATAACCCTTTTAAATAACGATGATAAATGTGGGGAAACACTTCCATCAACTGCTGAGCGTGTGACGACATACTATAAAAACAACATCAAATGTAATGAATGGAATAGTACCAGATTTTCGGTCGAGTTGCGTCTGGGGGATAATGATCTGACAGGAGCCAGCCTCATGAGTGTGTTTGACGGGATGATTGAGTAAACACACAACCCGGATCACACGTCCCACTTTCCTCACTCGGCCGGGAACATAGACGGGGTCACAAATCAGCTGCTTACAGTAGAACAGCTGCAGAGCGGGAGGATAAATGCATGTTAGGTAAATGCTGGAAGAACAGAATAATTAAAAAAATAAAAACATGACCAAGTTAACTTCTTTAGCTTAACTTCACTTAACAAGAAATGAGTAGATCACATGAAACAAGCACGAGCTTAATCTATACTTGGTGACATCCATTTTCTGCATCGATAAATGTTATGAGTCACTGAGGAACTCACAGTTATTCTTCTTAAATTAATAAAACACTCAAATGATCAAACCAGCCAGATGCCAGGCCACTATTAAGCAGTAATACAATAGTAATTAAGAATGCTAAAAATAAACACACAGTTTAAAATACCGAATCGACATGGACGATTATGATTATTTACAATATTGCACTACTTAGAAAATGGTAAAACATTTATAGAACACTTATGTTCAGTTCTAACCTAGCATTTATTGTTTTTAAAGCGGATTATTTATTTATTGATTATCAAACCAGACTTAATAAATATACAGTAAGTTTTGTCTTCATACTTTTCTATATTTACATGAATGTTTGCTATTTTATTCCTTCCAACGGTCTTATGACCATGGATTTTAATGTAATATTGTAAAATGTGTATTTTTAATTGTGATTTTTTTAAAAACCTACAATAAAGTTTCTTGACCCTTTTTGACATGTTCAGAACAAAAAGACAATGCATCTAAAATGAGACTCATCGTCAACGTACAAATGAAAGCCTTGGCGGGCTTTTTGGATTGGACTGGAGAGCTGCAATCCTGAAGAATATTAGACAATACTGACAGACCACAGATGCAATAGATTACATTGCATCTGCATATGTTTGTTGTGTTATAGTTTGACAAATAATTTTTTTGAATTGAATCTTGAATCTTGAAGCTTCAATAGATCTGAAAGCTCACCTTGTCCTGGGACTTCACAGCTTTCACTTTGCCATTCTCCATCACAATTTCATCTATCGGTCTGTTCAATAAGAAGGTTCCTCCGTACTCTGCATTCAACCTGGGACAAGCAATAAGTTAATTCAACACTAAAATAGGATCAAATCTTCTGAAGCATCAGAAAAATACCGAGCAAACCCCAGTGCAATATCCCCCAGCCCATAGACGGGGTAAAGGTACGGGCTGCTGATGTGTCGTGCCTGAGACTGGCAGTAGAGTCTGATCATCCTGATGGTTTCCCCACAAGGTTCGTCCAAGTAACTGGGTACAAAATGATTTAATACAATATTAAAAAGCCTGGAGATGAAACTGATATTTTGTGTAAAAATGAAAGTATCCACAAGGTTGGTGGTTCGACTTCAGCTCCAGCCAGTGCTATAATTGTGAAGACACATCACACACCTTTCCAAACTGGGGTGTGCGAGTGTTTAGCGGTGGTCGAAGACGTACAGTTGTGGCATAAGTACAGTATAAGTACCTTATCACAACTATCACTTTGTGTGGAGAGTGAAAAAATAATACAATGTCAAGCATCGGAGTGTCCAAAAAAGTGCTACATGAAACGTTAGAATTCTGTATTTAAAGTTAACATTAAGTATTACATTAAGTTTGACTGTTAAATCTGTGTTTTGTAGACAGTCTGTGAGCTAGGAAAGCTGACCTAGGGGATTGGTCTGTTTAGATAAACGCAGGAAAGAATTTGACCACTCAAGCTTGAAAAGCCAGATGCCCTCCAGAGTAAATGATTACAGGGGAAGACCTGTTTTGGTAATCTCAGTTTGGGTCATAAAACTGTATAAACAATGTTTACGAGAAGAAATGGCTCGAGGAGATTACAGCCCCCCTTTGTAGCCTGTGGGTTCAGGAAAGGGGGTTAAAGTTTATTACCCTGACAGGGGAGGCTGGGTTTTGTGTTATGATGTCACGGAATGTTTTTGTGTTGTGGAGGACAAAAGTGGGCGTGCTCATTTTACAATAAAGCCTTGTGAAAACTTTGATTTGAAGAGTTTGAGCAGAAAGACAGGCGAGGCTGCCTGATGGTCTTCCTCTCATCTCCCGGATCCGATAAGAATAAATCTAATGTCTGAACTTGTGTGTTTTAATCTGTTATGTATTCTGTGGCAGAATTAACAGAGCGTTTCCAGATCAGTTGTGTCAAAAGCTAAACAGGCAAAATTCCCTGACAAAAACCAATGTAGTAGTTGTAGTAATAGCTCACTTTTTCTTTGGCAGAAAATCTCTGAACTGGATGGAACAAGGGAATAACATTATTAATCTTGTTTTAATCTTCCAAGGCTCTTCTTTAATATCCAGTTATCATCCATGTCATGTTTTTGAGTTCCATTTCTTAACAGCTTTATTTTTTACTGCTCCTGTCCTTACATACTTGAGACGTGTAGCTGCCACCAAAACAGCTCAGTCATTTTTTCTCCACAATTTCCGATGAATCATTTGAGTCTAGATAGAATGTGTATGCTCTACAATGTATGTGTATGTTTACTCACTTGATGTTGTTGCGTAAGGCTATAGCATGCCCTGTGAACTCCATCACGTCAAGCCCCAGGTCGAATCGGGAGAATAGGTCCCGGGAGGAGGTCTTTTTTGGATCTATGTCATGGTATGTCCGAGGATTTCTGATGTCAAAGTTGAGGGCAAAAAGCAGCAGCTTCCTAAACCTCCTCTTATCAAACATGCCCATAAGATCTATAAAGTTAAACACAGGAAGGGGTCAGTGGCTGCAGCTTTGGTTCTCAGGGACAACAATTTTACAAGTGAGACACCGGTGACCCCAACACCCTTTTCCAACCTGACAAACTTCTGTTTTATGCAGAAAATAAAAACTATAATCCAATCATTTCACCTCATAACATTTTTTATTAATAAATAAATTAAAATCTTTGGGGACCCCAATTTGGTGTCCCGACTCCAGGGTTAAAAATCCCTGCCTGAGCAATGTTAGAGGGAATAATAATTCAATTGAGGAACTGCACAAGGTAGAAATGGCAACCCAAAATTAAAAAAAGTAAATCAAAGAGGTAGAAATTAATAGTATTAACCAAGTGTTACACAATCAATTTGAAAAATAGCTGATCAGAAAGAAAAACTCTGCTCTCACAACTTTACAATTTGATAACCTTCTTGCAATGGTAAAGGCCCATTCTCTACTCCACCTGAAGCTTGAGCATCTTCCTCTGTAGCTGGAACTTTATGCAGCTTTCCAGATTTGTAAACATAACTCCCTTGAACAACTTTAAAATCAAGATACCGTGTGACTTCTGTGTGGACCAATATATTCACCAGGTCACCTGTTTGACAAACACACAATGATTACAGCAGTGGTGGGGTTACAGACTTTCTATAAAAAACAGCCTTGCAATAATCTCACCGCCTGCAAGGAAGAATTTGGGGATGAGATCTACATTCCACTCTTTTCCACGACACATGGATTTAGCAGGACCCGGAATTTTAAATCTTTTGTACAGCTGTCGTAAAGAAATTTGAAAAAAATTAGTCAAAGAAACAAGAGTAGACCATGGAATACATCTCAATCTTTAGCATTGTGGAAGTTTAAAAGTAACAATAACTCCCGGAGAGGAGCGTCAGAGTGTGTCCACAGCCAGATTTATTGGGAATACCCAGGAACAAACAGACGTTTCACAGATCAGACTCATGTACGTTTCCCATCTCTCAAGCTCAAGAGATTCACAGAGCATTAGTTGTCACAGGTGACACGGTAGTACAGCGGTTAGCGCTCGTGCTTCACAGCTAGAAGGTTCCGGTTCGATTCCCACCAAGGCCGGGGCCTTTCTGTGTGGTGTTCTGCGTAGGTTTCCTCCGGGTACTCCGGTTTCCCCTACCACTAAAAATATGTACAATAGGCCAGGATGAATGTGAGTGTGTTTGAGAGTGCGCATGGGGGACGACGGATGGAAATTAGCCCAAGGCTACAATCCGGTGTGGCTTGTTCATTAACTTGCACTGTCCCTACCAAAAAAAACAAAAAACAATAAAACAGCCCTAGACAAAACAATTCATTCTTGGCCAGGTGCGTTGCTGTCCTTGCTCATATCTAATTGTACAAAGTTTAAAGTGTCTGAGTCAACTTTACCTGGGCCAATGTAACCATTCTTTAACATAACAAGGTTAAAACCAAAATAATTCCACAGCATTTTACCTCCTCAATGGGTGTAATAGATGCACTTTCTCCTCCATAAAAAGGTTTTGTGTCGATGTGAAGGACCTTTTTTCCATTTAAGGACATTAAACCAGACAGGATACACTCCTAAAACACAGAATAAAAAATACAGGATTCAAAATGCCTATGCACATTTTGAATCATTAATCAAGTTACTACATGTATTTACATATTATGGTTGGAAAAGTATTAATTATTTGTACTCGTGCAAACATTGCAAATTATTCTTAAAGTTTTTGTTTTGTTTATTTACATAAGCCACTCCTACTCAAGTGTTCTTCTGTACTATCCACATGAATTTAAAAGACATGGGCCTATGAATAAATAAATATTATGTGGAGCGGTTGGCGCTCATGCCTCACAGTAAGATGAACCCGAGTTAGATCCCCACCTGGACAGGGCCTTTCTGTGTTTGCATGTGCTCCCCGTGTCTGCGGAGGTTTCCTCCGGTTTCCCCTACTACTAAAAATATGTACAATAGGGTTCCCTCTGGGGCCAGGACTCTCCTGGAAATTAGATTCCTAATCTCAACGGGACTTTCCTGGTTAAATAAAGGTCAAATGTAATAGAAAATGTACCACAAATACAGTGCTATTTGGTTGAACCAATTTTCTTCTGAGACATCCCGGATGAATCAAAGCCAATTCAAATGTTATCATTCAATGAATCATTGAACAGAACAATGTTTATCCCCTGGGTTCAATATATGAACATTGTGCAATTATAAAAAGATCAGAGAGAGAGAGAGCTTTTTTCAATATATTATTCACAACTGTAAGCCTAAATTTATAGTAGGCCTATGTTCTTACCTTTGGTCCCGTCCCAAGCACAATGATATCATATTCCTGCATTTTCTCTTCCGGCTGTGAGCCCTGCTTCAGTCGACCCACTCGACCGCGGGGCTGTGTGCATATTCAGTGTAACAAGTGACAGTGTCCCTTTGAAATAATCTTCTTAAGGATTCTTCATGTGTGCGCGTCTGTGCGCGTGTGTTGTGAAACATTTATTCATACTTTAAGTTTATTATCAAGTGGTGTACAGAAATGCAGTAACCTATACACACTTTTGAAAAAAAATTATAGGCCTATAAGAATAACAAATATTATCAAGGTGTTGAACATAGCCTACTGCAAATATCAACGTATTAAGGACAGACTTGTCTAAAGAGGAGCTGAAGAGCAGCTTGGCAATCAATATATAGTCAAGTGTAGAGAAGTAATCAAAGAACCAAAAGCTGTCAAAAACCTCGCTCTGTGGTAAATCCATAAATCTATCTAGAGGAATGTTTTTGACTCCACCCGCCCCTCCTCCCAGCAGCGGCTGTGGCCGAAAGTGTAGTCTGGTCCTTGAATAATTAAAGACTGGTCCGCACCATTACGGACCATGACGTCTAGAGGCGCTGTGCACTGGTCCTAGTGGTCCGGACCAGGCAGGGATCAGCCCCTCAAATGGTCTTTGGGCTGAATTAATAGTCTCTGTGGATTATGTGTGAGTGGAGTCCTGAATATTTTTCGTTAATTTTGAGGAAAACCAACGATTTGCGTTGGGAAGAGTGGTTCGAATCTGACCTCAAGTCGCATTTAGTTTCAAGACACGGTAGAATTTTACAGTTTATGATAATGATTGTTTGTATCATTAATAGCCATGCAGTTTTAAAAAATCTCCAAATACATTGAATTACAAAAGTGCATTAGGCCTATCATAAACCGTAATGTAAAAATACCTATAATTTGTACTTTTTACTTGTATTTGTACTTTTTACTTTGTTACGTTCCACCACTGTTTAAAACAAATGTCGAAAACCATCCGGAAAAAAATGATTTGAAATAAAAAATCTTCCCAACACAAATCGTTGGTTTTCCTCAAAATGAACGAAACATATTGATAGAGACCGCTCAGGACTCCACCCCTGCCACACATAATCCACAGAGATTCAGCCCAAAGACCGTTTGCGGGATCGAAAGACCATTTCAGGGACCACTAGGACCAGTGCACAGCGCCCCTAGAGATCATTGTCCGTAATGGTCCGGACCCACACTCCTCCCTGTTGGTGCCGCTGCGTCAGGGACATGGATGTATTATTAACGTCAGGGAGCGTACCCCGGAAGTGTCCTGTTGGATGCACACAACTGCAACTTTCCCACTTGGCAGAAGAATCAACCAAATAATTATATTATATATTAGAATCAACCCGTAAATATGTCATCTTCACAACCAGTAAGATAAGCTGTTTATTTTTATCTATGTATTTTATGTCTTAAAATGCTCATTGTGCGGGGAAGTTGTTTGCGCCCGTAGCAGAATTACTAGAAAGTTTATCTGGGAAGGAGACGTTAGAATACAGTAGGTAACATATTAATAAGTTGGCCTAATCAATTGAGTTATGAATGTAATAACTTTCAGTAAATGTATTTAGAATGTATTTTAGTAAACCAGGGAATAACAAGTCATGTAAAGTTTAAAAAAAATCGGACTTACCTGTAATGTAGGCTTGTACAGTATCTTACTGTCTGAAGATGTACATGGTAATTTCACTTCTGTGCCTCTCCCACATATCCTGTGTGGGCTTAGGCTGCCAGACCAGACCAGACCAGACCAGACCACTATCCTCTACTTATTCTAAATGGGACCAGAAATAAGTGGGTCTGGCTGGTCAGGCTAGTGTTGGCTGGCATACCATAAGCTTTGAAGTTTGCATCTTTATTGTAAAATGCGTTTAAGTTTCAAATGGAGCTGTACAGTTCATTTATTTATATATATATATATATATATATATATATATATATATATATATATATATATATATTTCATTTTAAAACTTTACTTTGTTGATTATTTTTATGTTTTATTAATAATGTTTTGCTATTGTCAAACACAGTTCTCGGACTCGCACGACCAGCATAAGCGAATATCCACCAAGTCCAACCCAGGGTTTTTAGAGCGGCTCAGTGAGACAGTGGGAGGGACGCTGGTCGGTGTTGGTCTTTTCTTCTTGTCCATCTATATATTATTTAGTAATGAGGTAAAGAATTGTACGTCTTTGTGACATTAGAGGATGTTTTTTTGGTGCTCTAAAGCCACAATGTTCCTTTTCTCTTTAGGGACGAGCGCTGCAAACACAGTTATCTCTGGATGAGGGACTTTTTCAGGTTGTGGCTTTAGACTCGCACTTTGGCCTTGATCTACAAAACAACAATCGCTTAGTTCATCTGTCGGCTAAGCTCCACACTGCTCAGGTAAGATAGATTTAATACATACACTTTCAAATTCTTTGGTACAGATTTAGTTAAATATGTAATATTTTGTCATTGTATATGCAGCCCCTTCATGACCCAAACTACAGAGTGGTTGTACAGGCTGTAAAGCTGAAAAGGCAAGTCGAGATGTATCAATGGGTGGAGTATTCAGAAAGCAGGTGAGAAAATAAAACATCTTTATAATGTTGAGGAAGAGTAGTTGTCAAGATTAGGGCAGCTAATGGGGATCCTAATAATAGACAAATAAACAAATGTACAAAAATGTATTTCTATTTTTAATAGTATTAGGGCCCGACCATATATGAAAGGGGTTGGCATGGCCGATACCCTATATACCAATATAATTCAATTTGAAATCTCTAAAATATCCTATGGTTAACGTTTATTATTATAGTAAAGGTTTCAATCATAGAAATATAAGAAATATAGCTAATAGAGGTCGACCGATATGGGTTTTTCTAAGGCCAAAGCTATAAAAAAAATACATAAAATTTAATTACTTAACCCAAAGGTAACTGCCGCTAGCTAACAAAATCATGACACTTGGCTGATCAACAAAACGGTAACTAGCTTCTCTCGTTGTAGTAGTAAAAATTGTAGTAGTGCGCGAGCCAGAAAGTAACGCAGCAGCACGTAACTTCTCAGGGGCTGAGCCTTCTTAACACTATCGCTTATGGTTTTGAAATGATAAGCACAACTTATACATAACATAAACATAAAATAGGTTTACAAACTTGTGACTGATTTTCACCGCGATGTTTCTCCGCTCCCTAGGAAGTTGTGAGGGCTCACTTTAAAGTTCTCTCACTTTCTGTGCCGGAGATATCGGCCTTTTATTAGCCGAAATCGGCCGGTAGCTGATATTGTAAAATACCCAAATCTCGGCAGATTTATCGGTCGGGCCCTAAATTATATATTATCATCATGTTGTTGTTGTTTTTTTTGAGGGACTACCAAGAAAACGGTGAGACTAAAACGGAAACGACCTACACGTACAGTAAGTTTGGATTTTCATCATCATGAATTTAAAAAAGTAAAATTAATAAATAAACTAATAAAATATATCGCTATATTTTCATCAGATACGGAATGGAAATCAGAGCTGGTGAATAGTCGCAACTTTGACAAGGAAATTGGTCACCAGAACCCAAGGTACTGTATGCTATAATGCTTTGGAGATAACTCACCAGTTTTGTTGTTTATGTGAATCATGACAAGTGTTTTCATGCCAGTGCTATGGCTGTTGAGAGTGTGACAGTGGTGGCTCCTGAAGTCAGAGCTGGACCTTTCATTTTGTCCAAAGGTATTGCTGACACCTCCTGAATACAGCAATTGTCCGAAGCCATTTCTAATGTGTATATTTTCTTCAGGGCTGATAGACAACATTAACAACTTTCAAACACTGAGCTTGAGAGACTTTAACGCCTTAAATCTTGATCCTTTTCTCTCTGTTTACGATGATTACTTCTACCACACTCAGTACCCGCGGAGACCAGAAGTAAGGCCCACGATTGCTATAATGTCTATTAAAGGGGGGTATTATGTAAAATTGACTTTTTCAAGCTTTATATCATGTTATTATGTCATTCCCTCATTAAACACATGCCTGGAGTGTTGCCTTGGCTCATTCACATATTTTTGAGTAATCAGTAAAAACTTAGACGGCAGCCATTTTAGGTGTAGCTATGCCTCAGTCCTCCTAGGAACGCCCACACCTCCTGGAGACGCCTCTGGACCTTTCGTCACCAGCCAAGCCACCAACCACTGCTCCTCAGCTCAGCAGAGCCCCCTCCCCGCACAGTGTTGTTGTTTAAATGCCACAGCAGGGGGCGTGTCGGAAAGCTTCTTAAAGAGACAGAGGCCTATTTCAAGACATTCAGTACAGCCATTTTGAGAGAGCAATTTTATTCAAGGCAGTTATTTTAATTTACTGCATATACAGACCAACAGAAGGTTACGTCATCATTGTAGTATGCTATAGACTGGTGCTATGTGATTGAAAAAAGCAATACCCCCTCTTTAAGAAATTAACTGTACATAGTTATTTTTTTAATTTATCTTTAGTTTTTCCTTTAGGTTGGTGACGTGCGAGTGAGATTTTCCTTTGCTGGTCTCAGTGGAGAGCTCTCTTGGCTTGGGCCTCCTCAAACTGTGAGTAATTTTCAATTTCAGGGTTTCTACAGGAGGCAGCAGGTCACATCTAAGGCTTTTAAATGCCCAAATACTACATTTTAATGCTACAATCGCAAACAATCTGTGGATATTTTATTTCTTAAGGTTTGCAAACATTCCATCAAACAGAGGATTGAGGGGTAATTTAAATATTCAAAAACAAATTGGACACAAATCTGCAGCTGGATGTGTTTGACAATATTGGACTTTCAACAAACGTATGCAATAACTGAATACCACTGTTTGTAGTGCACTCTTGGTTGGAATATTACTATCTACATTTTAATGCTTTATTTTTCTATTCTAAATACTGTTCTGAGATGGTCGTGTGAGTGGTAGAGTTATCTGAGCAAGATTGTCTTTAATGTTTGTCTATATGAAACTGTTGTGTAACTTGACCCATTGTTGTACTGTATTGTGTTTTAATCGTTTTGGTCCCCCTTGAAAAGGAGACGTTGCATCTCAAGGGGTTTTAATATATTTACAATAATAGTTTAGCAATGCCATTATTTGCTCCCCAAAATGTGTTTTCATGCCAGTTTGAGTCATATTCATTGCATTTTAA
Source organism: Neogobius melanostomus (assembly GCA_007210695.1). NCBI lineage: Eukaryota > Metazoa > Chordata > Actinopteri > Gobiiformes > Gobiidae > Neogobius > Neogobius melanostomus. The sequence continues at coordinate 332,193 of VHKM01000073.1, read as the reverse complement.
TGCCTTTTAAGACCATAATTTTAGCACATTTCATCTAATGTATTTGAAAGCTTTTTAATGTCCCGTAGAAACCCTGAATATTTTAGTCTGGTTTTATAATTGTGCACCATTGGTTCTCAAACTGTGGTAAGGATTTCACTTGTGGGATGCGAGCTGCTTATTTGGTAGAAATCCTCTGCAGTACTTAACGTTATATCAGTTTTATTCATAGTTGTGTCTTCTTTCGGTTAGAACTACTTAATTTTTATTTTTTTTACTTCTTACTTTAGACAGGCACATTCCTTTTATAGATAAGACCTGCCACAATTGAACAGATTAACTGTGACTGATCTACTATTTTGACTGTTGTTAATTTTGTAATCGTTAATTGTTATCTGGTCTACAGTATACACAGACTACTGTCACCTATTAAAATCGTTTTTTTAGGTGACCTGAATTTGGTCTGGTGGCGCACTGGAAGCCAAATATTTTAGGTTATATTGAGTTAAGTTTTAAAATGTATGTATTTATACAGGTGAGTATTGTAGCAATGCAGAGAGGGGAGCAGCTGATGCCATTTAAAACTAAATCTGGGGACATTTTGGAGTTTCTTTACTTGGAAAATCTTTCCGCTGAGGTACGATTTGTTTACTGTCACTACTCAACTATTTATTTATTATTCAAGTTTACATGTAAAACATCTCTTGTAGGAGATTTTTGCCAAGGAGCACCAGTTCAATAGTGCTAAGACTTGGGGGCTCCGAGTGGCTGGTTGGGCCCTTATGTGTCTGGGCATTCAGCTGGCTATGCGCATTATCTACACCCTTGGTAAAACAAAGCCTCTCCATTTTTTTCTTGTCATTCTTTGAACATTGTTGTTTTTCTATTGCTGAGCTTTTGTGTCTTTGTAGTGGACTGGGTTCCGATCCTCAGAGAGCTGGTGTCTGTGGGGATCAAGATCTTTGCTGTGTGCGTGTCCTGCTCTCTCTCTCTCCTCGTCATTGCAGCTGGTTGGCTGTTTTACCGTCCGCTAGTGGCGTTTTCTTTAGGGGCCGTGGCGATGATCCCCGTTTTTCTTGCTCGTTCAGGATTTCCAGCCAAGAAAGAATTATGACTATTGAACTGAGCATGGTTTGGTTTGTGTGCCCATTGTAATAATAGTACATTTTATTTGTGGGCGGCTTTCAATATTTTCAACAGGGATCTTTACTTTAGACTTCACCTATTTTTGGAATTTTTGTACATGTTTTAAGGGCGTATTTTTCTTATCCTTTGATTGTTGCAATTCATTATCTGGTGATAAAGAAAGCCACTGCCAATGCTTTTGGCAGATTCGCATGTGTGGGATTTATTACTGTTCTGCAATAAACCTGGTAGTTGGTAAAGCTTTTTGTTTTGAGATTGAGTTTTAAATATACCAAAGAAATTGAAATCTGCACTGAAAAAAAAACAATGCACCGATGCTCAATCTTATTTTAAATGGGACTGCACTGATATGAAACCTTGTATGTAAAATAAAGTTGCATGAAGCTTTGTAATATTTTGCTTTCTGCCTTGTTTGTGGTGGCGTCGACGATTCTCTTGAAAGCCAGTTTGCTCAATGAAAACCACATTTGTATCAATAGCAGATATTTTTTGGAGGAATAGGGTTTATTGATTTAAAATGGTCATAATACAGTCTGTTCAAAGCATCAACACTGGCCCTAAAAATGTGTCAATGTTAGTTGCATTATCATTCACAAAATTACATGTTAAATGTGTGCTTCAAATGGATAGTTTTTTACAAAGTAATTTATTACACAAAACTATGGTTTCCATTTGTAATTTACCAAAATAAGTTTCCTGTCTCAGTGTGCACAAAATTTGAAGCTGAAGCACTTAGTGTGAGGATCTGTTGAAATATTTGTTGAACAATTTTGAAATATTTCAAGGATGATGGGTCACAGTGTATAGGTACTTCACCCCAGTTAGCTGTGGAAACATTCCTTAGATCAGCACTGGGGCTTAAGCACTTAACTGTAGTTGGCAAGTATGACCCCAGGCTAACCTCCATTACAGAGCAAGAGTTGAAAAAGAAAGTTTCAATATGGCAGCTTTACTTATGTTAAAAGTACAAAAAGTATTTCCATTACCGCAAACTTGAATACTGACAGAACCTGACTACTTGCTTAAGACAAAAAGTAAAAGCATTACACCTTTAGTAAAAACTGGGGAGAACAGTCTTTATGTGGATTGTTTTGAGGGCAGGTTTCCCCCCCCCCCCAACAGGAAGCAGTCCTCCTTTTACAGTAAGAGGCATTTACTGGACTTCTTGCCCCGTTTGGCCTGTAATGCAGCCCTAGTGGCCATCTCAAAACTTCCCTCACACCATCCTTTGTTTTTGCAGAGCACTCCATGTATCCAAAGGCATTAATCTTGGTTGCCATGTCCCGTCCATACTCTGATTTGACTGGTTCCTAAGTTAAACAATAATAAGAATTAATTCATTCAAGATCATTTTACTAAATATGACCAATATCTATTTACCTGCTTCATTTTGGCAAGTTCCCTTCGGGTGTGTTCATCGTTACGTAGGTCCTTTTTGTTTCCCACCAGTATAATAGGAACATTGGGACAGAAGTGTTTAACCTCTGGAGTCCACTTTTCAGGGATATTTTCTGCATAATAAAATATAAATTGTTTAATTAACATGTACAGCCCAACAGAGATGGTGTTAACACAATTTCTGAGTGCCTACCAAGACTGTCAGGACTGTCGATAGAAAAGCACATAAGGATCACATCAGTGTCTGGATAGGAGAGTGGGCGCAGTCTGTCATAGTCTTCTTGGCCAGCTGTATCCCACAAGGCTAGTTCAACCTGCAGAACAAAACACCATGACAACTTGAATAAATCAACTCTGATAAGACATTATGGACCACAATTTCTGAATTTATACCATGTATAGACAATTCTCAGTCACGTGACTTTTGGTTGGCAAAAGGCTGTTTGGCACTGTCCCGATTTAAATATAAACTAAGATGGAACCTCAAATGAATGGGCAAACAAATAATAAAATAACAACAGGCACTCTAGTGGTGGGCAGCTGATTGCCAACCAAAATGACAGAGAATGGTCTATATCAATTGAGATTATTCTAACAACTACAGTGAATTTGCTGTTGTGGTTGGACAAATAAACATTAAAAATCTAGATTTAGTTCAGGGATCACTTTTCGTGGTCATTCATTAGGGCTATTTTGGTAATCAACACACTGATTTTCATAGTAATGGTCTAAAACCGCCCTGATGAATACAGATTGTCGAAACGTATTGGCTAACCACACGAAGTATTCTTCATATGAATTGCATGTCCTTTTTTTTGACTGCTGGTCACTCCTTTTCAAGCCATAATCAATTTAAACTGGTATTCATTTGATCCCATTCTAGCAAAGCACATGTTTTTTGGAATACCTTCAAGGACATTATGTTTGTCTTGATACTACATTTGCTTGAACATTACATTGTTCTGTTTTGTGTTTTAATGTTTGATCCAGCCCTGTGAGGCAACTCCTGTTGTGATATTGGGCTATACAAAACAATTGATTGATTATTAACAGAATAACAATATGTACCATGGCAGCATGTAATGAAAAAAAAAGTATATGGGTTTGCAATATTGTAATATCATTTACTCATCCGTTTCAATGTTCACTGTTCCTTAGAATTTGTAATTTGTTTTTCAGCAAGTTGTGACTGAACAAAAAACTTCAAAAACCCTAAAGCAGCAACAAGATGAGGCTAAAATTGAACTGAATTAAAATATATAACTAAAACTGAACCTTTGTACATTTATATGTTTTGTGCATTATTTTTGTTTTTTACCCAAATCTGCAAATAATCTGTTGATCTCAGTCAGATGGAGGACTTTTTGATACATTGTGACTTCTTACAATATGGATAATACAATGCCTAATATTGAAACAATATATATTGTGATATATCAAATTGTAGTAGCACTCAAATGAATTGTTGATTTAAATTGTCCACTAGTGAGGAGTATTTCGATTAGAGGTTGCAGCTCTATCATAAAATACAATTATAAACTGCAAAAATTTGACAATGATCTCTTTTGAGATGTTTTTTTTTTGCATGTTTTGTATCTATATGTCCCGGTAGAGATGGAATATTTTGTTTTTCACATTGCCCTACACAATAAGGAGGACAATTCAGGGTCAATCACTAATAGCCATACAATTACAGCGATAAAGATTTTTAGAACTCAATAAACACAAACGTCATTAGTTATGGGGTTCTTTTGGTCACTCATGGCCAGAGTAGCTAAAATATTTACTCATGTAAGAGTGACTTTTTTCTTTTTTTTTTTTAAATAATCTTACTCAAGAAGAAGTAAAAGTAGTAACCAAATTAACACAAGTTATGAGAAACAAACATGAAATAATACAATTATTTCCAAAGTACATGTCAAACATCTAAAAAAATGTTCTGAAGACAAAAGTGTATGAAATACACACTACATCAGCTGTATGTGTCAATATGAAGCTTTTGCTACATAGGAATTTTTACTGTGGAATAAGTACCTTTTTTTTTACCCAAGTAACCCACCTCTGCTCATGACTTTTCGTCTAATGTGACAAAAACTCTTACCTGTTTGCTGTCCACTTCAATGTCAGCTACGTAATTCTCAAACACTGTGGGCACGTACACTTCTGGAAACTGGTCCTTACTGAAGACGATCAGGAGACACGTCTTTCCACAAGCACCGTCTCCCACTATGACCAACTTTTTCCTAATCGCTGCCATATCTACAACGTAGGGAGAAAACAGGCAAATGTCACCAAGGTGTCATCTTCACCAACAGTGAAAACAAACATTGATGACGTAATACAATTTACATTAATCCATGGAGGAAAAAAAGTTGTAGCAGTATCCTTGAGTTGTGTTGACAGAAGCAGACCTGTCTCTGAGGCTTACCAATCAGCTGATTCAGCTGGAGCTAATGGTACATGAATTCACATAATGCTACACAACACAAACCAAAGCACAATCAAATGGATATACACACTTCATCTGATCTTCTAACTTAATGTTACTCTATTATTTCCGCCTGATAACGCTTATAATAACCGACCACCCAGCACAAGCACAAGCAGATGTAGATTAACCAATATTTCTACACTGCAGCGAGGGATGTCGAAATACATCAATGTGTATACTCCTTGGCCTAAAATATATAAACCACGTTCACACAGTATATAAGCAGAAAGGAGATTTACAAAGTATTTTTAAAGACTTGAAATCTAGGGCTAACCAGCTAACTTTAGCCACAAAGGTGACTCTCGTGATAGCTAACGGTAAGTTTACTTCTCCTATAAAGTTAAAACCCAACATTGCTTCAGTATATTTGCTATTCTGTTAAAGAGTTATATTTCTGTTTAGTTAAAGACACACGTCTACTCTTACGGATTCCAATAAGCAGGTAAGGACTTTTTTTGCGTACGAAACCGGCTTCATGTAACTAGTTTAGGGCTAGCTTAGCATTGCTTCCGTAAAACGGAAGTCAATAGCGACTTTTGGTTAGCTTCGAGCGATAGCAAAATATCGGTAGAAAATACAGTAATCCCGTGTACAAGCAGATAAATGGAGACTTCCAATCAGGAATACTAGACACGTGGGTTACTGGTTATCAAAATGTAAATACCCACCGATGATTGATGAGAAATATATCCAAAAGCTTTGTTGGTCTCCGTAGGAGTCGGCGAATGGGCCCCGCTGCTCAGGATTAACAGCAGGGAAGAAGTGAGGGGTGGGGACTCTGTTACTCACAACATCACTGTCAACAGCCACTGCAGGGCTGCGCAGGGCTTCACCGAAGGTCAACAGCCTCCCCCGTTTTCATTTCATAGCATTATTATGCATTCGCACTGTAATATAAATCTTGCTGACCCTTGCCATGTTATCAGCCTGGTACATACAAAAGGCATTTTGCAGCTGGTCTGTGTAAGAGCAACGGCTCCACTCCAAGTTCCTTTTGGATGGCCGATTTCGACTGTCTGTATCCGTTGTCTTATTGTAGGGTAGGCCTACTTTCTGTCATGACCCAAAACTGTAATGAGGAAAAGATGAAATTATAGCTAGACCTTTGTGTTGATTTCGTACCTGACAGTTTCGGCTACAATTGTGGCCTTCCTCAGAGGTTGTCATTTAAACAGTTGTTGGCACTGTCTTCCTGCTTGTAGTAGCAGGCTGACAGGACCATCTGCAATCCGATGTCTTCAGAACTATGTCCTAGGTGTGGGAAAATTGGTACGCCCCTCGTCCCGGTTCACAGTCTGGGGGGCGCGCTTCCGGATCTCGATGGCTTCTCTGATCCAACAGTGGTATTTGTTGCTCTTGGTGCCGATGACATGGGCCTTGTCCCATGAGACGGTTCTCCCTCTTGCAGTGGTCTGATATGGCAGACTTCAGCTGTTCTTGTTCTGCTTGCCGTCTGGTCGCTCAGAACGGCTCCCTACGCCAATGGCTCGGTTTGCCTACGAGCCTCACTAGCGTAGCTCTGTACGGGAAGCAGACCATCTTGCAGCTCCCCTTCAGCAGTGTCATAGAAGAATTCAAGGTCTCGAGGACCAGCTTGGCAGTACAGGGAATCACAGGATCCAAAGATTGCTGCAGCAGGAATTGAGGTACGCACAGGAAGGAAGTGGAGCGGAACTCATGAACTGGCTATAGCAGAGGCTAAACTGAGGCATAAGGCAATAGTGGGAGTTGTGACAAAAGGGAGAGCGGGTTTGGGGGAAGCAGAAGAGGATCCTCATTCAAGAAGAAGTGAGGGAGGCAGAGGAGAGGAGGAAACAAGATCCAGCAGACTGGCCGGCATGAGACAGCAGGGTGCATGGATGAGATGGGAGAATACGGTGGAGCAGCAACTCACCTGGGCTGACATTTGACAGGCTGAACCCCAGTGCATAAATTAAATATATACTGCTTGTCTCATTCAAGCAGTATATGACACCCTTCCCAGCCCGCAAACCTTTAGACCTGGGGAATAGCAGAAACACTATCCTGCTCTTTGTGTTCAGAGAGCGGCACACCGGAACCCATTTTGAGCAGTTGCCCTGGGAGGCACTGTTGGAGGCATGACCAGGTGCTGAAGGCAGTGGTGGAAAGTGTGTCAACAGTCATCACATGCTGTAGACAGCTGAGCCGATCAAATACTCTCATCTCTTTTGTCAAAGCAGAAGAGCAGACCAAACGAGTTCGAAAAGAAGCGGGGGGGGGGGCATGCTCTCCTCTGCCCGGGACTGGCAGTTGATGGTTGATTTGGGCAAACAACTCAAATTTCCACAGCACATCTCGGCAACCTCACTGCGTCTGCACATCATCGTTCAGTCACTAGACTTGCTCTGATAGAATTGACAGTTCCCTGGGAAGACCGAATCGAAGAGGCATTTGAGAGGAAAGCCGCCAAATATCAGGAGCTGGTGGAGGATTGCCAGAGGAATGGGTGGAGGGCAAACTGCCAGCCTACAGAAGTTCCCTCTACAGAGCCTATACGTGGCTGGGCATGAGTGGGCCATTGAAGAAAAAAGCCATCAGAGCCGCAACAGAAGTAGCAGAAAGAGCTTCAAGATGGCTTTGGATAAAGAGGGGGGATCCGTGGACAACTGCTGCTGGAACGCAAGACGGGGCTTGATCAACCCTGGCTGGGTCGCCCAGGCGAGGGTGTCTGATGTTGCGAGACCCGAAACACCCAATGAACCTGGGATACATCACTGATGATGCATCCCAGTGCATCCTTAGGGTGTATTGTGCACATCATGGCTCACAAATGGCCATCATGTAACCTCACCTTGTTCCACAAAAACAATTAACAGGGCTCTGTTGTTCTGGCACTAAAAATGTATTGTGAATTAAAACAAAGAAGCTGTTTACAAATAAGAGCGCAAACATTACAGTCAAATTATGCTGCCTTGTTATTTATGGAGTGGGACCATCATGGAAAAGGTAGTCCTGCAGGAAGTTAAAGTTTGGGCGCAGTTGGGTCTTCCAGATGGACAATGACCCAAAGTAAACTGCCGAACTGGTTACAAAGTGGCTTAAGGATAACAAAGTCAGTGTTTTGAAGTGACCATCACAAAGTCCTGATCTCAATCCAGTTGAAAATGTATGGGCAGAGCTGAAACCGCGGCACGGTAGCCTTCGCAGCTAGAAGGTCCAGGGTTCGATTCCCACCTGGACGGGGCCTTTTCTGTGTGGAGTTTGCATGTTCTCCCCGTGTCTGCGTAGGTTTCCTCCGGGTACTCCGGTTTCCCCTACCACTAAAAACATGTGCAATAGGTGAATCCTCCATCCAGGTGATTCTGACCATCAGCCTGGCTCCACATCATAGAGATGGGTCCCAGGGCGCGGCCCTGCCGTCGACCACTGCTCCTTAAGGAGTAATCATGGACTCAGACCTGAACTTAAACAGCCACATCAAAGCAATAACATCATCAGCTTTTTACCATCTGAAAAACATTGCTAAGATCAGAGGAATAGTGTGAAAACCAGACTTAGAGAGACTCATCCATGCATTTGTCTCCAGCAGGTTAGACTACTGTAACGGCCTGCTCACTGGCCTTTCTAAACGAGCTGTTAGAGCTGCAGTACATCCAGAACGCTGCTGCTCGAGTCCTGACAAGAACCAGGAAATACGACCACATTAGTCCAGTGCTCCGGTCTCTGCACTGGCTTCCTGTCACTCAGAGAATAGAATTTAAAACAGCTCTGCTTGTGTACAAGTCTTTTCATGGTTTAGCACCAAAGTACATCTCTGACATGTTAGAGCCGTATGAACCATCTCGGGCCCTGAGAACTTCAGGGAGGGGTCTCCTGGTGGTTCCCAGAGTCAATAATAAACACGGTGAGGCTGCGTTTCAGTTTCATGCAGCTAAAATCTGGAACTTCATGAGGATGTGAGACAGGCCTCAACTCTGACAATGTTCAAATCCAGGCTGAAAACAGCTCTTTTTACCCGTGCATATGAAAACTGAAAGTATTTTATCTGCACTCTTGCCTTTTACTGTAATTGATTAACTTTATGTTGATGTTTTATTGATTGATTTTATCTGTTTTCTTGTAATTTCTCTGCAACTGTGAAGCACTTTGAATTGCCTCGTGTATGAATTGTGCTCTACAAATAAACTTGCCTTGCCTTGCCTTACGGGATGCCCCAGCGGCATTGAAGGATGGGTTAAATGCAGAGGACAATTTCCCTACAATAAAGTATACAAACACACTGTGCGATGTAAACTTTTGGCTTTGTAAAAAGTAATATAAAACCGTGTAGAAAATTCTATCTCTCATTATTCTGGCATTTAGGAAATAGAAATAAATTTGAAAATTCTAATTGACCTAAAAAATTCTGGTTTCATGTCAGACAGTGAGAAAAAATGCATATGTGTCTTTTTACATAGTGTATAAACATCTGGTTCTCACTGTAACTGCAGGGTGCTGCAGGGAAAGCTTACATGGAGCGCCATAAGCAAATGCTTCATTGAATGATCATGTTGCATGACCCTTGCACATAATCGTATTATTGTTTTTTTGACGAAGGAAAAAATCCTGTGCGGCATTAATAGCACAATTGTTTATGAAATAAGTTTTAAGTAGGGCCGGGACTCGATTAAAAAAATGAATCTAATTAATTAGAGGCTTTGTAATTAATTAATCGAAATTAATCGCATATAAATATTTGACCTGAGGACAGTGAGAAGTAAGTTTTTTCATAAGGATTTTAGTATACCATTGAATAATGACTGAATACATGAGCTTAAGCAACAAAATATTGTTTATTTTTGTTCAACCAAGTCCAACAGACCAGTGCAATATTGCCATTAATTGTGCGTCTGCAGGAAAAAAGGAAACTGAAGTGTGGAAAGCAAAGTGTGATTAATTTCGATTAATATTTTTAATCGCACTAAACCTCATGTAATTAATTAATCGCAATTAATTGAAAAAAGTCCCGGCCCTAGTTTTAAGCCTTTTAATAACCTCAATAATGTGGGGTTTATTACCTTAACAAGTGTTTTGATCGTTTTTTATTTGGGCTTGGATTATTTTGACAACTTCTAAGCTTCTCTGAATAAAGTGTTGTATGTGGTAGCTATGCAAGGCATTCATCTTAATTTGATTTTGCTGTAAAATAACATTCAGCATCTTTAAAATTACACTATTATGGCCTTGATAAAATCAAAATCACTTGAAACACTTAGAAGTCAATTTCACAGAAAATAATTATCTTTTCAGTGTGATATCAGCAGAAAACACAGTAATATTCTATGAATAGGGACTTTATAGAAATTGGAACACCCACCACTCTTGCGCCATAACACGCAGCTCTGATTGACGGCCCGCAGACCGGACTGCGAGAAACTACCAGGCCACACAATGGTTAACTTGAATTGTCGGCTGGGCTGAGTTGATCGAGTTGAGGATGTTTTGCTTAAACAATCAACAAAACCTTCTACCTGGACAACTGAGAGCCAGCACAAACTTGGTCACACACGTTACAATGAGCAAAAATGTTCTTTATTGGACAATAGAACAACAGCTGTCAGCTGAATGTAGCCATACCTTCAGGTCGATGGAAGAGGGCACAGAGTGATACAGGTAAATTTACGAACAAAAAGAGAGAATCATGGCCCAAATGAAGGCAAAATAATATAACCAGCACAACAGATCAGAAAGATTTTATTGTAGTAAAAAAATAAATAGAGAAAACAAAAACGGGATGGATTTGCCTTGACATGTGACCATTATTGGCAAATGTAAATAAAGAAAAAAAAATCCCCCAGTGACTGTTTAAAATAGTATTTTTACAGATCGCATTTATCAGTGTGCTCAACTGAGGTGAAATATAGAACTCCAGGACTCCAGGTATGGTATGGCTGCACCACTCTACAAAATGAAAATGTTTGGTCATTTGTCTGAACAAAGTTTGGCAGCACTTTGGGAGTTTGACAGTAAAGATACAGCGTATTCGAATAAGAAAAGAAAACTGCATCGATCATGATGAACTTGTATTATAACTGTATAAAAAAGGAATCCGTGGGAGATTTGCTCATTTATCCAAAATGGTTTGCTTTGTTGCTTTTGTGTGAGAAAGTCTAAAGTGCAGTGTTTAACTTTCCTCTCCATTTTCCCCCTTGATTAGCCGTTTGTTGCCCCTCTTTCCTCCTGGTCCACGAGGCTTTGCAAATGCCTGCTTCAGTGTATGCTCCATCGGGTGCACCTCTTCGTACAGGAAGTCCTCTGTCAGCCCATCACCGCTGTCTATTTCCATCTGCAAAACACAAGTAATTAAATGCTTCTTTATATTGCCACCCATCTCAAAGTCCAGTAAGAACTTATAGATCATAGAGGCCCCCAGCAATATGAATTAAGTCTTTTCTTCTCGGTTTTGGATAAATACATATGAATTTACCAATAAAAGTGACTATAAGATAAATCAGGGCTAAATACTTAAAATCAACACATAACAAACACACATAAAGTTTATTTCGATAATGTAAATGATGTGTCTTATTGAATACTTTTCCTAAATCTGATTTGAGAGGGCTGTACCTTCTTTGTGACCTCCAGCTGGTAGTCCCTTTCCACTTCCTCCAATAGTCTGTTCTTGCAGCTCGAGTACAACATTCTCTCTTTGATACTACAGGTGTATCCAGGCATCGAGTATATAAACACTGAAAATGAAACAAATAATTGCTACAACTGGGACACTTTCAGACTGGGATCAAGATGAATTTTTATGGTTGCAAAATTCTTAATGAAAGGGATTATTTTTTTTCCGGGGATTTTTTTCTATTTACTGTTCCTGTGTCATTTTTTTTTGCTTTTAATTACTTGCGGTTAAAGCAATTTTATTATTTAATGAAGACTCCTGAAGTTAAATCTACAAACATTTATTTTATTGTCAACTACTGTTAGTACAGCACATAGAAAACTACTCATGTTCATACAATATGCTCTACAAATAAATTGGAGTAGGATTTGTACCCACATGTATTTCAAGCTGGTTAGGGATAAACTAAAACATCAATTGCTGTTTTCTAATCAGTTTCTATGGTAATGAGGGTTGAAGGTTTGATCCCCTCTTTGAACAGTGCACCCTGCCATTGTGCTCTCAGGCAAGAAACTTCACTGTGAGAGTCAACGAGACAAAGCATAAAATTTGCCCTTAGCTTACGCCTTAATGTGCTCACAGTCCTGTGTCTCATGTTTGTTTCTTAATATGTACTGGCTCAACCACATAAATAAAAAATGATAATAGCCCAACAACACCTTTAAATACCTTAATGAAAATCATCTGTACTATTTGACATCCAGTAGCCTGGCCAGCCAGACTACAAGCTTTTCTGATTTTATACAAAGCCAATCAGAGCAATGCATGCTCTGTCCGTATCAAAACCATGGTTGCTAATGGGAGTAAAAAATAAAAGTCCACAAAGACACACAAAAATTAACAGGTGAAGCATTAAAAGGTTTAAATAATAGGTGAGTAATATTATAATATCATCAGATAATAATAATTATAATATTATGGGGTTCTCTGGTGAAAAATATGCAAACATTTGAGAACTTTCTTTCACATTTGAGTCATTACAAAAATAAAAGTCTGAACAAATGATTTGCTGTGAGCTGGCTTGCCAGGGTGAACATCGAGCACTGAGGCATGTTCTGTCCTATAGTGGATGGAATAAACAAATAATTGCACTAGATGAAGACAAGATACTCACCCAGGGCCTCTTGCAGCTGTCCTTGATGTGAGTGTTTAAAGACAAAAAAGTGGTATCTGGGTGCGTCACTTGGAATCCTGTAGGGAAGCTCATGAGTCTCGGTGGGTTTGGTGTGCACCAGTTCAATGGTCTCTTTATCCACATCCAGCCTCTGCCACGACACACACAACATGCTGTGTTCATCACTCTGGTCATACAGAAATGATTTCACCAAATCTACCAGCCAGTGACATTTCACGCTTATTTTCCTCACCAGTTGTATGTAGTTGATGCGTTTCTGCTTGAGTTGTTGCAGACCACGTTTGGCATCTTCTTGTAAAGGGAAAGCAAGACCCTGCAGCGTTTGTGCTCTTTTGTCTAAACCAAACTCCATTGTTACCTGCAGACATATTACAGTTTGACAAATGCAAGAAATAATGACTAAATCATGACATGTAAGAGTGAACTTTCTCAAAAATGATAAGTCCCATACCTTTGCTCGCGCTGTGGGAGTCCCAATTCTTCTTCTTTCATCCTGTGGACATAAATTATACATAACATGATTAGTAATGTAGATCAAAGCATAAAGACACATACAGTAGCTATATTATCTGATGTAATGTAGATCAAAAGCATAACGACACATACAGTAGCTATATTCTCTGATGTATCTTCAACGAAGGTACTTGAGTCATCTTCTGTACTTGGTAGTTGAGGTCTCCAAACGTTTCGCCTCTCATCCAAAAGGCTTCGTCAGTGAACAAGGTTTCCCTCAGCAAGCAGCGTAGATAAAGACCAGTTGGGAGGAGTTGGCTCCTCCCTCTAATAACAGCTACTCTCACCTGTGGGTAAACACCTTTGAAGTAGAGCGTCTGTAACGACCTGCTCCCCCCAGTATCGGTCAGCCCTGTCCTATTCATGGCTGATCACTGCTAATTACCTGCCTATTGTTCTAGCAGGTCGTTACAGACGCTCTACTTCAAAGGTGTTTACCCACAGGTGAGAGTAGCTGTTATTAGAGGGGAGGAGCCAACTCCTCCCAACTGGTCTTTATCTACGCTGCTTGCTGAGGGAAACCTTGTTCACTGACGAAGCGTTTTGGATGAGAGGCGAAACGTTTGGAGACCTCAACTACCAAGTACAGAAGATGACTCAAGTACCTTCGTTGAAGATGGACAACTCCTGTACGACTGAGAATTTACACAGACATCTCTGATGTATGTCAATTTAATTACTTACCCAAACAACCTTATCCTGCAGGGAAGCAAAGCACATACTGTACTGTATATACAGTATAGTTTTTGTACATCACGCAAACTCTGTGAGTTTTTTTTACCTCTGTGACTTTGATCCGCTGCAGCTCCTGCTCTGCTGTCGTTAATGGAGATGGTGATGATCGAGAGGAAACATGCTTCAAGTATCCCTGAAGGCACACGTCGTCCTGTGTTAGAGCACCCAGAATCCAGTTAGTGGTGAAAATTAGCACGTTTTTAATAAACTGACAAGCAGATAAAGTAACACACCGGTGTTGTGCCAAACACTTCATCTTTTATATGACCTCCTCCAAACTCCTTCTTTAGTGTGGCACGTGTTGCAGCATACATCATCTTCTGCCTCACCTGCACAGCACAAGTAAAAAGGATGCATCTCTCAGTTTGAATACAGACAGTAGCCTAAATAAATAATCTGTGAAAGCGCTCAGTTTTCCACTTGATCGTATATTTGTTTAGAAGTGCAATTCTCTGACGTCAGATAAAATGAAATAACCTATTGTGAAGATAATGAGCTGTCAAAACAGCTAAAGCACTATTTAAGAGTTCCTAATCATATTCAGTGTTTTCAAACGTACTGGTGACTGGTCAGGAGACCAGGCAATGAAGATCCACTCGTATCCTTGTGCATTCTTGGAGTCCAGTCTGTAGAGCATGTAGCACGGCTCCAGAGGCATCAACAGCGGAAGCAAGAACTGGTCATAGTCTTTGTCCCAACTCTGTGCGGGCTCTCTGTAATAATCTAGCACCAACTGCTCTGTGGATGAAACATCTTTATTCAATACTGTATGTGTCTCTAGAAGAAGTCGGGCAAATGCAATAAAAAGTATTCACCATTTCTGATGACAATCTTGACTATTCTGGTAGCACCTCCTCTCGCTCGGGCCAGAAAGTCTTTCAGGTCAGGTGTAGCTGAGGTAACCAGAGATACAGCAGACAGGTTAAAACTGAAGATGGGGGTTGAAGCACCTGAGACAGTTAGGTAAGTAAGAACCTGAGCCTGCACTGCACATTTGATCCACTGCCAGACTGTCACACTATCACCAAAGTACCTCTGACAGACAGGGGACATGCAGGACAATGCAATCACGCACCATTATTCATAAAAAAAATAATTTCTTAATTGACTGGAATTAGGACTCGGGGCATTTGATGGAACAGGATTTAGGCACACAGAGACTCCCTTCCATCTCCTTCACCATGGAAACCTAACAGTGCATCTCATAAATGATGAAAGATCAGGTGAGAGAGGTACGCTTCCGCAAAAGTGTCCTCCAACGCTCCAGTTACAAAATGCCATAACACACAAAGGCTCAAACAAAAGCTTTAAACTTTTCAAACATACAAGCTAAAAACGTGATGCCACTGGAGATGTTTACTGCACAGGTACATTTGCCACGTCTTGCAGTCCATACAAAAAAACAACAGATGGATGTCAGATGAAATAGTAAGGCCTTACGTGGTAAAAACTAAGAGGAAAATGAACACACTTTTCATAGGGTTTGGTAATGATCTTAAGAAAACATCACTACGAGTAAAAAAACAAAAAACAGCAGGACAAGCAAAAGTGGTTAAAAATAAATAAATATAAAAGACTTTGAAATATATATTCATACACTACTAATTATACATTCTAGCAGCTAGCAGCTAAGTAAAAAGCTTAAAGTAGACTACTACTACTAGCCTACTACTACTAATAATAATAATGATAATAAACTTACCAATTATCCCTGTTTGGTGTGACATATCTTTGGCAGGTCTGTGCACCTCTTCACTCTCCTCTCACGCTCAAAGGTCCCAGTCCAGAGCTGTGAGTGCGTGTCCTCAGGTCTCTTCTTGCCTCTCTGGAAGGACGACTGCCTCACCTGTGCGCAGCCAGACAGAGGGACCCGCGCGCACCACTGACATTGACCTGCCCCGAGGGAGACTGAGGAGACTCCTAACACCTGAAATATAATCTGCGGAACTGTGGCTGATGAGTAATAACGCGGCTGTCAGGGGAGCTGCCACCTTAACCACTGATGTAAAACTCTTTGCGTATCGATGACCGCAAACTTTAAAGCTCTTTGTGGGGGAGCGAGGCCTGTGTCACATACTGTAGAGTATAGACAGTGAGCACAACAATGCAGAGGGACTTGACGACAGAAAGGAGAGGCTGCGCAGTAAGAAAAAACGGCCGATCATGACATCAGAGTTGCAGAAGCCGTCACTGTAGCTCACGTACATGGCATTTTATGACTCATTCATAAAGAGCTAAGCTTCAGCAGACACAACGGTACAATCTCAAATGTCCAGCCAGCTTGCCACAGAAATCTGAAGCGAGGCCAGAAACTGACCATGACGTTCAAGACTGCTCCCTGGAACCAACATTTTAAATATGAGCAACTTATTGTATTTGAATATAAACATTTAGAAATATTGATTGGCACTTTTAACATTTACAAGAATAAACATATTACTTGTAAGCTATTCAAGCTATTCCCATCTCCAAAAACATGCTGGTCAGGTTAGCCCAGAGTGCTCAGTCGCAGCGGCTCAGGACTAACACCGGAACACAATTTTGTTGTACGCTTGTACAATGACAAATAAAGCACTTACTTACTGACTTCATAAGTAAGACTTAAATCTGCTGCTATCACTTTATGCACCTACACATCTGTAAATACAATCCCGCTGTTGTTCTGTCAAATTGTTGTCATCTTATATTTTACATTTTATTTTCTATTTATTTATTTTAATATTATATTATGCATGCCCTTATAACCTTATAGTTTTAAAGTTTTCATAGCTTATTTTTAACTAAATTCTGTGTTAAATGTTTTATGTTGCACGATTGTACCGAGAAAAATGTCTTGTTTGTGAACCGGTTATCAAACAATGGCAATAAAAAATTCTGATAAAGTCTAGACACCAAAAAAATTAATATAAACAAAGGATATTGGCAAATCATTATCCAAGTAGCATGAGGTAAGTTTTAAATCAGAGTTACTGATCATAGAATAAGAAAATGGTAATTCTATCATTTATATCAATGACAACACTGTATAAAGGATAGTTTACAGAGCTCAGAGGGAGTCTCCCATGTAATTATCCAACTTCATCCCCTACTGCTGCTGACATGAGCTGTATAGAAACAGCAGCCTGCACAGGTGGGTGATAAGTGTGTACCTGTGAGGTTACCTGTGATGGGCTCATCTATAATTCACTCAGTGGTGCGTACACAGCCCAGGTGCCTCTACATTATTCAGCAGAGCCCCCACCTCTCTGCTGCAGGAAGACACACTTTAGTGTCCACAAACAAACAGAATACAATAAAAAGACGCTCATTCATGAAATCAATTACAGATACAGGGGCATCTCTGTGATTAACAAAATGGCTGACTGAACAGTCATTCAAAAGTAAATATTCACCAGATGGCTTACAAAGTTTATGTACTCTGGAAATGTACAAAAGAGTGTTTATTAAGCAAGCTGCTCATACAATATTAAAAAAGGAGTAGTTAAAAACAAAATTTAGCAGACTTGATAAAAATATCAAAAATATTGTAGTAAAAGGTTTAAAAGTAGTCATTCCATATGTTAAAAAAAAAAAAAACACAAATAACTTTTTCACAGATCATCAACACAGGGGAGCCAAAATGTCTGTTGATAGAAGAGCAAAAAAACAAAAGATTTAGTATAGTTATTGGCTAAGACTGTCTAAATGCAAGACCTTTTATGTTGATGTGTGATTACAAAGAGATTTTGATTATAATTGATTTTTGCAATAACAATCAAGACCGATCCTACCAGCTATGACTGTAAGCTTGTTTGTTCTATGGACAGGTTTCTCACCATGTTGATGCAAGCACTAGCAAACGTCATGTATCTGGAGTTGAACTGCAGACAGTTGATGGGCCTTGGATGTTTCCCGTCCAGCACAGCCACCTTCATCCCACTGTCAGTGCTCCAGACGTGGACTCGGCCGTCCTCAGAACCTGCCGCAAAGACCATTATGACTGTTAATCTTTGAAAGCATTATGCACAATTGACCTGTACATGCGCATCAAGTTATTTGTTTGTTCGACGGATTACACCTACTTTAACGTGTTTACTGCTCTCTTAGCCATTTAAAAAAATGTTTTACCCGTAATTAGTTTTTTCTACTTAAAGACAGGAAGTATAAAGCTCAAGACAACAGAGAACAAATCCACACCTGGACTAACACGGGGCTGAATTTGGGCTGAATTATGAAGACAACTGAAACCAAACTTTAGATTAATTGAAATCACACCAAAATGTAATTTTAGATTGTGTAAATCTGTGTATATCTATGTCATATGACCTCAGCATCCGTGCAGTATATTTTCTTTCAATGAAGGATCTTGTTGTCATTGATGTTGTGATATTGTGATAATTTTTCAATGTGCTGGTAAATGGTATTGGGTGTGGTTCAAGGACTCACCTATCATGACAAACTGAGAGTCAGGAGTGAAGCAAGCTTCTAAGGGAATACCCCTGCTGTTGTTGTATCCCTAAAATTAGACAAATTCACATAAAATATTTCAACAAAATAACACTTCTGCACAAGATTATTTACGATTCAAACCGTAAACTCACATAAAAAGTGTGCAGCACAGCTCCAGTGAATGCATTCAGGACTCGAATCATCCCTCCATTTGTAGAAATGAGGATCTGTTTGCCGTTATTACTGAATTTAAGTCCAGTCCAGTCGCACACACGATTAAACAGAGTCTCAAATGAAGCAAAGGGTCCCTTGTAAGAGATAATAATAATTAAAAAAAGGGATAAAACATTCACAAACAGAAGCGTTGATACTTAAAAACAGTTGAACATTTTACCTTGTCAAAAGCTCGTAGGTCATATAATTTAATGAGCTCCGAGTCAACACCAGCAGCAAATATCAGTCCGTCAGGATCAAAAGAGCATACAGGCGTGCCGAGAGGATTGGTTACACCCTGAAAAACACAGCAGTACAATTACATTCAGTCCACTCTTTCAAATGTGTTAAGGAAGGTCTAATAGCTCACTTGGCAGTTTGGTGAGCGGAGATCCCAGATGCGAATGGTCTTATCCAGAGAACTTGAGATAAATGTGTCATCCACAGGTGACAGTGAGAGTGAAATTACACTGAAGGAGCATGTTAAACAGAAGCAAGCCAGTTTTATGAAGTATAGGTAATACGGAAATTTCACTTGGTTCTATATTTGATAACTACGGTTGCTTTACCTACCTTGCAGTGTGGCCTGGAAAATATCTGATGAACTTGTTGTCAGTGAGGGACAGATATCTGATGGTATCTGATTGACAGAAATCAGTTGTTATGCTCAGTTTCTTTGAGTGGTTAATTCAATCTTGTAAATCTTCAATGAAGGTTCTTGAGTCTTCTTCTGTACTCTGTAGTTGAAGTGTATGACGTCTCGCCTCTCATCCGAAAGACTTCGTCAGCAACACGTTAAGCCTTTTGGATGAGAGGATGATGAAGAAGACTCAAGAACCTTGATCGAAGATTTACAACTCTTGTACGACTGAGGGCCTACACAGTCAACCTTGTAAAGTTAAAACAAGTCCAGCATTATTGTTTTACTTTTTACAAGAATCTTTACAGTTTTAATTCTAGAAAAGGTAATTGCATTGTGTAGTATTATGTACCATCCACTTTGTTGGAGCTGAACACCACAGTCTCTGAATCACTGTGAGTGAAGCGTATCAAATCTACTCCATACTTTTTGCTGTATAGTGTTCCTGATGGTCTGAGAAAATAAAGGTCACAGTTACATTTAGTTTGTATAAAAACATGTAGATAAATGATTTAAAGATAGTTTCTCTATTCACCTTCCCTCCTCCCTCAAGTCATATAATATAATAGAGTCGTCGTCGCTGCTTGATACTGCACTTTCACCGTTTGGGCTAAAATCCACACAGTTGACTTTCTCTGAATGCTCTCTGTAGGTCCTGGCAACCCTGAAACTCCGCAAAACGCTGTCAGTGATTTTCATATTTTGAGGTTTGTGTGAAGGTTTATACTACGCTGTAAAAAAAAAAATGATAAACTGCGTTAGGTCTCTTTGTTACATTCTTCCTCCTGCTTTAGAATGAGGTCGATTTTGTAAGTCTTCTTTTGCCAATACAGTGACCAAAAAATGTTTTAAACACAATAAAATCTAGATTTTGTGCTGCACCAACACATTTCACGCCATGCAAAGAAATGGACACACTGCTTGGACAGCTGCTTGGCTTGTGGTGCTGCGTAACCCGGGCGGGCGGTGTTTGCGGAGAGAGTATATTCACCGTGGTCGGTACGAGGCACTGGTGAGCAACTCAAACAGACCACAGCAATGGCATCAGCAGGCAGGAAATCATTTCAAAATCAAAACATAATCAATGTACAACAGCTATAAAACCAATAGTACCACCGTTTAAGGGGAAACATCGTATCTGATATTTCACAAAGTATATTTAGGTTGGTTTATTTGCAACTTCAGCCACACATCAATTATTTTTCTATGAAATTGGTATTATTTTGAAAGAACGAAAGTTTACATTAGAAGCATGCGTCTCCTGATGTTGAGCTAAGAGTAGCATGTGAACATGAAATACTGTCAGTGGATCGTTAACAGGCAGTGTGCCTCATGTCTGTATCACATACAGTCGTGGACACACTGTCGCAGATGTCCGCGGAGTTTACGGGCCCTAAGCACCGGGGTCGGATCAGACGCCGAGGCGGAGGGCGAGCCTCGGCTGCGTGCGGTGGATCTCGCGCAAAAGGTGCGGGACGAGAAAGTCAAAAGTCAGGCGGATCCTAGTCAGATACCCGTGTCAGCTCTACAGCAAAGGGTGACTGAGCTCAGGCGGCTCACTCAGCAGCTCCAACATGTGCATCCAAACGTACTGGCCAAACATCTTCACAGAGGCGTCCTATATCAAGATAAAAACGTGGTTGTCATCAACAAACCCTATGGCCTAACTGTGCGAGGTATGTCGTGCTGTTGCTACTCACACAAAATAAGTCGTTTTAAAAAGAACATTAAACTGGTGGTGATAATCTATGGACTAATCTATGAATTGGGTTCTATGTGCTTTTCTAGATGACTCTGCGTCCAACTCCATCTCCAGTGTTTTGCCCGTGCTCTCCAAAATGATGGAAGGGATGAAGGTCAAGTCAGATTCCCAGCTTCTGCCTTGTCTGGGCTTGGAAAAAGAAGTCACTGGAGCTCTTCTACTGGCTAGAAGTGCAAAAGCTGTGGAGCACATATCTAACCTTCTTACACACAACCAAGTGATAAGAAATACTGGTAAGATGAAATATGCAGTTGAAGTGGTGTTTATTCCTGTCTGATGCACTGTTTTTCTATAGTGCAATCATCGTGGGAGTACCGGTGCCATCTGAAGGAGTCATTGATATTCCGCTTATTGAACGTGAGGTCACTGGAGTTCAGCCGCATTACAAGGTTACATTTTGTAGTCTTATTGTCTTTATTTACTTGTGTATTTAAAAAAGACACATTCTAATAGCTTGTGTGTCATTCCAGATGTCTTTAAGTCCTCTTTTCAGAATAAACGAAAGCAGAGACGGTCTAACCAAAAACCGAGCTCATCGACAAGCTCTGACCGCCGTCACCAAATATAAGGTGTTGGACAGTGGAAGTGGGTGCAGTCTTGTGGAACTACAACCATTGACTGGTAATAAAGTTGTTCAGTGGTTCTCAAACATTTCACATGAAGTAGCACCCCAACTTTTTCACAAGACTGATATGAACGTTCCTTTTCGACAGCTCTTTGGTGCTGCAATAAGCTTCTAACTTGCAGGTCATTTTTATCGTCATCCATTGTTGTAGAGCTTTTCGATGTTATCAACAGGACTTTGTTGTTTTTAATTGGAAGACGTTTCACCTCTTCCAAGTGCGTGTGCTGTGAAGACCCTTTAGGGAAGAGGTGAAACATCCCCAATTTAAGCCACATAGCCCAGCCCTTATCAACTCAGATAACTTCACACAAACTGGAACTATTCCTGACTTTCACTCAGGACATGAGCGTAAAGCCCTAACCAAAATGGAACTTAACTGAACATAAATTGTCTTTACTGTATTTGCAGATGTGAAGCATCAGTTGAGGGTTCATATGGCATTTGCTTTGTCTTGCCCAATACTTGGTGACCATAAATATTCCCATTGGAAAAAGCTTGCACCTCAGGTACGCTGATATGTTTTTTTTTAACATGCACAGATAAAATGTGTTTAAAATGCATGCAGAATAAAGTGGTTCGTGGTCCAGTAATTTGTAACGGCTGTTTTGTAATTTTGTCAACACTTCAGTTAACGGTACACTAAGGCTGCACTAACAAGCACAATTTAATTAAAATCATAATAATGGTCGCAATTTGCCAACCACAAAAGACTATCTATTTAGATTGTATTAATTTGCTAAATAAATGTAAAAAATCCTATCTCCATGAGGTCTGATGGGGAAAACATGCCAACACAGGTTTATGCCTCCACAAACAAAAATGCATGCGTGATAGGGTAGTTTAACAGTTAATATTAAAGCCCTCTCTCCAAATGGTAATGCTCCCAATATGAACATCTGTATGTCTTAAAATTAAGACACAAGTCATGAATCTAATTGCAATAGTTGTTTGTTTTTAAACTGCACCTTGCTTCACACTATTCCCATCAAGATCAGTAATTGTGTTTTTTGATCTGCAGAAATTGCCAGAGCGGGTGCTGAAAAAGTTGAAACTGGAACAGAGCAAGAGTCGTAATCTTCCTCTTCACCTTCATGCCCGACAGCTGACATTGCAACAAACTTCAGAGGCAGAAATCAACGTAACCTGTTCACTACCCAAATACTTTTTCCAGACTATGGGTCTTCTTCACTTAACTTTAGCAGATGTAAAGGATATATAATGCAATTACGTTTCTGCAGAAAATGGTACATTTCAAATCCTGTATCTCAAATGTTAATGTTTGATATTAATTAAAAGGTCTCAAAGTTAAATGTGACTCTCCCCTTGTATTCTGGGCTATTAACACTGAATTAAGAAAAACACTTGGCTTAAGAGGTTTGCGTCTATTTTGGAGTGACATGATATATACACATACATGTGTTGAGACATAGATCCTATACATTTAGAAGCCCATGCAACCCAGCGTCTTAGAAAAGTTCATGGATATGTTTTTCTAAGACAACTGGAACTTGGTGTTAGATGTTGAGATTTAAGTTCTTAAACAAAGCTTTAATCATCTCGTGAGAAAACAGGCACATATTTTAGCTTTCAGCATATAAAGTGAGATACAATATGCATTTTAGAAATGAGGTGTAGTCTGGTCTGTCCACGGATATTGTAATATACCTGTTTAAGGTTTCGGCACAAGGTTCAAATTCTCTTATTGTACTAACCCCCTGTCCAGCATCCCCTGAGATCAATCAAGATCCACCAACTACTGATGCCAGACCAAGTAGAATCTGTATATAAATTGAAAATGTCTCATTGTCTCTCATTCACTCTGATTTGGCCAGTTCACAGGGTCAGGCAGGCAACAGCATAGTCAACATTCAACATCTCATTGACCCAGTCAGTCCTGTTGTTTTAGCTCATGGTCTCTGGAGTACTGAAGAATAATTCCTGGATCTCTTGGACCACAATGATTCGTGAAAGCATTTGTTGCACTTGTTGACTGGTGAGGGGCTGAGACGAATACCACATTGGGCTGTTTGGAGCCACCACAGGTTCTGGAGTCATATAGTATGCATCATTTCGACCCTTGACACTTTGTGGACTGAAAAAACAAACAAACTTTTAGCTAGAATACAGATTCATTTTGTGTGTGGGGGTGACTTACCATTTAAAGAGGTAAAAATCATAAAGTTTTATTGGGCAGCGGAGTGGGTTATCAGGATCCTCAACCTGCTCTTCATACATGTCATCACTCCCTAAAAGGAGAGAACAATTGTTTTCATACAATTATTTAATTTCATTTAAATTATATTTCTGTGCTGAGCACCTTTTGCTCCAGGATTTAGTAGACCTGGGCCTTTTAGGAGGCGAATGCTTGTAGCTTTGTCTTTAGAATTTCCTGGATTTTTTCTTGCATGTCTTAAGACTTTAGAGAAAGCCACCTTCATGTGCTGCTCCGGTGTTATAAGATGGAAATATCTGTCATATAAAGTAGAAACACAAGATAGGAAAATAGATCCAACAGAAACCGTGGGCATATCAGTGACTTGAATTCTGAAACTCACTTTGTGTTGAAGTACATTAGAGTTGTGAGCAAGGTTGTTGGTGAATGTGCACCAAGTTGCTTACACTCCCACAGCATCTCCTCTGTCACATGACTTGGAATAATATAACCTAAGAAAACATTATGCAATGTTTATTATAAGACAGTAGAAGTTTTAATTGAAATCAATAAAATCATTCTAAAGGCAGTATTACCAACGGGATGAACACTGGGCTTCCAGTCAATGAGCATTTTGTGTAATGCCTCACAAAAGCGTGAATAATAAGGATCAGAGAAAATGTCGTCAACACGGCCATTTTCAGACATATACTAGAAAAGAAGCACATAAGATTTTCTTGTATTAATTAAATAAATAAATAAATATATTTATTTTGGGGCATTGTGCAAAGATTGAAATTGGGTTTACTTTTACCTTTTGTATACACAAGAAAACATAGTAAAGAACATCAGGGGAAAACTCTTCATTATCGAATCCACGAGCCTCTTTTGTCATTAGAGAGAGAGCCAAGTTCAATTCTGCCACTGCACTAGACACCAAATCCTCCTGAAAACGCAGGGGCTGACGACCTGTTTCCAGAGATAAAAGATTGAACGTTATCGCTTATACATCCGTGCAAATGTAGAAGACTTAACTTTAGCAGCAGACATCAGATATTATCCATAAGGATAAAGACTATTGTAAAGTATCAAACTCAAATTAAAATCATTATTTTTTGGTGTTGAAATCCATGTAACCATAGCAACTACCTAGTATGCACTCTACTACAGTAAAAGTTGTTCATATAGAAAAAAGGTTAGCAACCCCTGAACTGGGTAGATATTACATACATGAAATCACTTACGTCCAATAGGCGCCAATTTGGTCTTTTCTTGCTTGGTGAGCTCTGCGTTTTTTCGCTTTACCCATAATTTCCAGACCTCCAGGCCCTCTTCTGGCTTTAGGCTGACAGGGACCAGGATCTCTGCTGAGGTTTCACCTTGGCCCTCCTCTACTTGAGCCTTCATTAAAAAAAAAAGTTTACTGCTTTACGTCTATAACAGTCTGAAAAAGATGAAATAGTGCTATGAAGTTCCTACCTGCAAGTGAAGCTGCTGTTCCTGTCCCTCTTCTCCTTGATTCTGATGCTGATTAGGATCCCATATGTGCACTGACTGTGTGGTGCTGTATGTTCCTCCAACAGTTTGCACTGCCACAGGGATGTGAATATTTCCATTCATGAATTGCGCAGGGAATAGTGTCTGAACTATTTCTTCCTGTGTCCCACTAGATGTGGGCTGTATTTCCCCAGAAGATGAATTTGAGGAAATTCTGTCCTTTCCATTGGTGGTAGTAACCTGCACTGTGCTGTATGCCTCTTGCGGGATGGTGATGTGTGTGACACCCTGCTGCTGAGGCGTTGAATACACTGGGATGGTCCAGGTCTCACCTGAGGGACCAGTGATTGTACCCGTCGTACTATACAGCTGAGCACTGTCCACAGTCAGCAGATCAGGCCGCAGGGAAACATAACTTTGCTGCTGCCCTTGGGGAATGGCGAGTACCGTAGCTACTTGCTGACCTTGTGGAACTGCATAGGACACTGCCACAGGAACATCCACCTTGCGCTTTTTGGCAGGCTGAAGTACAGTTGACACAGAGCCCACCCGCCTCTCTCCCTCTCTGGAAGAGTCCTCTATAGTCTGTATTTGAATTTGTTTTCCACTTTGTAACTGGATCTGCTGCCCATCTGGTAACTGGATTTGCTGGCCAGGCTGAAGCTGGATGTGTTGCCCTCCCGCCAGCTGAATTTGTTGCCCTCCTTGTAATTGAATGTGTTGGCCACTAGACAACTGGATGGATTGTCCCCCAGCTACAGCTGCTACCAGCTGTGCATGAATCTGTAAAATGCAAACTTTGTGTTTCACCAATAAAACTGGAAAGTTGAAACATCACAAAAGTCCAGTTTCTTCTCTTCTAAAGGACAATGTACCTGCTGCTGTTGCTCTTCAGTCAGCTCTCCCTGTTGAATGATTCCTTGGAGATCCTGCTGCGGAGAAGTGACCTGGAGAACATGGCTCACCGTTTGTCCCTGTTGTCCCTGTTGTCCCTGAATTTGAACCTGGACATTAATCGTGGATTTAGCAACTGTTGTACTTGAGGAAAAATATCAATAATAAAGTAATAACCTGCACTTGCAATGGTTGCTCAGAAAGGTGTGGTGAAATTTCAGCTGACGTCACCTGTACCTGTAACATGGGATTTATAGATGCATCATTGGCATTTCAACAAAATGACATATTACAATGGAAAACATTTTATTTTCTTACAGGACAGGCCAGCTCAAGCAGAGACCCTGCCACTTCAGTGCTGTCAGCGTAGACACAATTAGCATCCTGCTGTTGATACACCATCGTGGTAGTGGTGACAGCTTCCTCCTGCTCAGTGAGCTC
The DNA here is from genome assembly GCA_007210695.1 of Neogobius melanostomus. NCBI lineage: Eukaryota > Metazoa > Chordata > Actinopteri > Gobiiformes > Gobiidae > Neogobius > Neogobius melanostomus. The sequence goes on along the minus strand of VHKM01000073.1, from coordinate 305,516 downwards.
TTGAAGCACCTCTGAGCCTTTGGAAAGAGACTCCAAAAACTCCTTCATCTTGTGCTGAGGCACAGTGCGGGCCTTTTGTCTCACGTATTCATCAAAAGAGACCACTCCACTCTCCTGGTCATTCATCTTAGCTTTACCTGATTAATAATAATAAAAGGAAACATTCAATAAGTAGTATTAAATCAAATCCAACACCTGATTCACTAATATTGTTTTTTATAAGGGGGGAAATGTGTAAAACGAGACTATAATACATAAAGTTAGAATGTGCTTTTATAATTTGAAAATGCATAGATAGTACAAGGGGCAAAGTCCCCTGTATGCAATAAGTGCATTAGTTACTATGACTTAAATTGGATACGGTTTACACACATTTATTATAAATAATATTCATCACTGGGGAATTGGGAAAATTATCGTTGTATATTTATGTCCAACATTGTCTCTGAAATTAGCTTAGCTGCTCTACGTTAGCAATACACCGTTTTGTTGCAATCAATCAGTCAGTCAAGCAAACAACAAACACGTTCAACAGAGAACGCAATACACATGGATTGTAATTGTAACTCTAGTCAATGGGTGCTATCATGATGCCCTCGTAAACAATAACACAGAGCCTGTCACAGTTCATTCATTGCAGGCTGGTTAGCTAGCTGCGTTGCTAATGTTAGCTTGCTAACATTGGATCTGCTCATGCTACCTTAAATAAAACGAAATCCTCTTCTTTCCGCGAAGGCACGATGTTTAAAAGTTAAAAGCCGATAAACTTTCAACAGTTCCACCAGGATACCCGTCACTTCGCTACATAACCGACCGCACAGGACCAAGAATCCGCAAAGGTCGCAGTAATTAGTTTACAATAAAATGTACGAGCAGCAACTGCAGCAGGCGAGGTCTATGACGTCCGCCTATTCAAGACGACAACGAAGCAACCTCGTTCGAAGTTTCCTGCTACTACGCCGAAACATCTATCTTGATGCACGACGAATTATCAGCTTCTGGCACTGAACAGGTCAAATACTGTAGTAGAATTAACAACTAATATATAAGTAGGCCTTAAACAACAACAACAACAAGGTTGCCCCCCATGCCTTAGCCAGAGACTGCAGTCTTCAGTAGGCCTTCTGTAAAGAAGGGCTGAAATCTCTCACTGCATATAAAAAGGAGAAATTTAGAGTAATAACTCATCCAACTAAAATCTCAAATTCTTTTTTTCCCTTGTTCTATTTGACAAAAACATATTGTGTTTGTAGGCCCCTTTAGGTCAGGAATTTTATTTTTTGGCACAAAAGAAATTCAAGAAGAATCTCACACACGACTCAGAAGATCCACATTTTCTCTGTAATCAATAAAATGGAGAGTCTGATGTGGTCACTGTTTTGAATGCATGTACCTTTAACAGCATTGAACATTCCCAGTCTGCCTTAAAGAGCCAGGCATGTGTCAGTGAGTGCCTCCCCTACATTTCCCCACAACAAACTGCCTCTCAGCCTTCTTAAGGTGGACCGCCAGAGATGAACTGGACCAATGGGTTACGTTTAGTTAGCCATGGGCAAGAAAGAGTTAATTCCCACACTTTATATACAGTATGTGTGATTTGATACAGCGATGAAGTATTTTGAAGTCTATGATTTTGAATTGGAGGGGCTCACAAAACATGTGTCAGTATGGTTCAACTATTGATGATTGTGCTCTTGGTGCAGGGTCCTGTGCTTTAGTTAATTGTACCATAATAATTTGGATGCGGGTGTACACTACCCGCATCCAAATTATTATGGTACAATTAACTATTCAAGTACTCGAGTACTTTTACTTGAGTAAAGTTTTTGAAGAAACTGTACTTTTAGAGTAGTTATATCATTCAGTACTTTTTACTTGTATAATATTGTAATGAAGGACGGGCTAATTAATGCTTACCCCATCATATGCATTTATAATTTTCATAACTGCTGTTTACATTCAGATACAGACTTACTCACAGGGGAAAGATCCACAAGTACATCAAGGACAAGGCTCCAACAGATGACGTGCTCAGTGAATGTCTCAGACAATGGGGAACAGAAGATGAGGTGCTGGAGGTCCCGTCATGGGAGGACAAGCCCCTACACGATATGTACCACCGAAACATAACTGAAGTGGCGGATATCGAGAAATCCTACCAATGGCTAGACAGAGCTTTCCTGAAGGACAGCACAGAGGCACTCATCATGGCTGCACAGGAGCAGGCCTCGAGCACTCCTCGAGCAATAGAGGCCCAGATCTATCACATCAGACAAGACCCCAGGTGTAGACTGTGCAAAGAGGCCAATGAGACAATCCAGCACATAACTGCAGGGTGTAAGATGCTGGCAGGGAAAGCTTACATAGAGCGCCATAACCAAGTGGCTGGCATAGTGTACAGGAACATCTGTGCAGAGTATGGGCTGGATCCCCAAGGTCAAAGTGGGAAACACCTCCAAAGATGCGAGAATGACCGAGCCAAGATCCTGTGGGACTTCCAGATACAGACGGACAGAATGGTAATGGCGAACCAACCGGACATTGTAGTGGTGGACAAAGAGCAGAGGAAAGCCGTGGTGGTTGACATAGCAATACCAAGCGACTTCAACATCAGGAAACAGGAACACGAGAAACTAGAGAAATACCAGGGGCTCAGAGAAGAGCTAGAGAAGGCCTGGAGAGTGAAGGCATCAGTGGTGCCCGTGGTCATTGGGGCACTCTGGGCAGTGACCCCCAAACTGGAGGAGTGGCTCCAGCAGATCCCAGGAAATACATCAGACATCTCGGTCCAGAAAAGTGCAGTTCTAGGAACTGCAAAGATACTGCGCAGAACCCTCAAGCTCCCAGGCCTCTGCTAGAGCACCTGAGCTTGGAGGAAAAAGAGACCGCCCGCGGAGGGTGAGGAAGAGTTTTTTTTTTAATGTATATATATATATATATATATATATTATTTCTCAAAAGAAAGAGGTAAAAAGTTCTGTACTCAAAGAAGTACAATTGCTTCAATAAATTACTCAAGTACATACTACTGCCCACCTAAAAAAAAAGAAAAAAAATACAAAATTGCCACAACCGTACATTTCTTGTCGTCTCTGCTCTATCGCTTCATGTGACTTGTGCTTCTTAATGTAATCCTTTAGAAAGGGATTTACTTTGGCATAGTTTAAAGACAAACCGGTAAGGTAGACTATTATAAACACCAGCCCCATTTAATAGTCATGCTGTGTTCTCTGAATTTTTGTACTCTTAGTCGGGTGATTTTTTATAAAAGGGGTTTTAAACGTTTGGTCTAACATAACATTTTATAGCATCGAAATGATGTGAAGGTGCCAGGAAAAAGCAGCTGGTGCTAATGAGTCAGCTGTCAGCCTAAAGGGATGGCAGTGATAAGTAAGTGAAACCAGTCAGGCAATGCAAAGGCTGCAACTACAAGAGAAAGAACAGACATGTTGCTGTGAAGAGACTGTACTCCAGGTGAGCCTCAGTTTTAGGATGTTACTTGCAATTTCAGTGTTATGCTTTTGTACATATTGCTAGATGTTTATTTCTTCAATTTAAGATTTATCTTTAAGATAAAGAATAATATTATTGCATTATAAGCAGCACACCTTATGCAATTGACTTGTCTTATCAAAATGCACATCTTCTATTGTTAAGTACTGTACATTCATTTCATTCATATTATTTCGTCAGGAGTTGACCAGAACATAAGATGGGACATTCGGAAATGTTCATCAAATTAATTTTTGTTTTGGTTTCTCTGGGAAACCTTTTTCATTTTACGCAATCTACGAGTTCTTATCCATCGTGGAGTACTGATGGTGAGAAGAGTCGACAGGCTGTTCTGCGTGTTTTGGCTCAAGAAGTAATCCACCATCATGACAGGAGAAGCTCTGAAGGCAGTGGAACAAATCTTGAGAGTACACTGCACATGCCGATCAGAACTTCCATTTTAAAGGAGCTTGGCACACAGTCAGCGGATTGGCACACAACCAAATCTTCAGTCTTCGGCAAGTCCGGATTAGCACCTTTCTCTATGGAGGCAGAAAAAACATCTTTCAAAAAAGGTCAAGCGACATTGGAGGATTATGGTGGTAGGTGTTTTGATCAGATGCCGTAAATGGTCAGAACAAAACATATAGTTGGATGATTTTAATTCTTTTAATTCTTTTCAGACAGAGAAATCCCACAAAACCCTGTTAACATCATCAAAGTTACTTCAAACACCACTCCTGATCCAGGACCTACAGAAACCTGTTTGTTTAGAGTCAGTCCATGCCTCAGTTCCACCAGTCTGAACGGCACTAGTCTGGTCTGGAATGATATGAAGCGCACACTGTCCTTTGTCTGGGAGCTGCATGTGTTCGGATCTGCTAGTCTATTCTTACTGCTGGCACTGCTGGGAATTTTAGAAATGATTTGTGCACGCACACTTTCCTTTCCTCTCCGGGATGCTCTGACTTTGACTAACATCCTTGTGGTGATCAGCGCCACACTACGTGCAGTTCTTTTTCTGCTGGATCCATACGGGACCCGCCAGCTTTTGTCTCGAGCTTTATTTACAGCACTGTACAATGTGTCTCTACACCTGCTGTTGTGGGCTCAGACCTCACTGGCACTGCTCACTCTCAGAGGACTAACATTGTTGTTTTTCCAGTTAGACGTGCAGCATTTGTGGGTGGTTGGTGTTATGGCCCTAGCACATTGTGTCTCTTTAATAGTTGCAGATCTTTACCCTTCAGTTATATCCCATGCCCTCCCACTTTTGCTACAAACTCTGTCTCTGTGTTGGGGCATCCCAGTAGGAATAGGAATCGTCATGAAGTCGCTTTCTAATTTACATTTTTCAAGGTCCTCTCTTCCACAATGGATGCCTTCTCGTAGAGTGGCAATGTGTGCCAAGAGGGTGATAGCAGTATGTGCAGTCCTTGGGATCCTGAGCAGCACTCTCCACATGTATAACATCCTCTGGCTTTATGGCCTACTGGGGAACTGGAGACACTTTGGCTGGAGCTGGTGGCTCTGTCAGTTTTGGGGAAGAATTTTAGAGTTATTTTGGGGGTTTTCTCTCATTGTCTTAGGATCATGGGTTTCGGGAACATTCACTAGTGGTCACTTTAAAAGGGAACATATTGGTAGAGATGCCGATATGGTTGATAAGGTGCTCTTATATCTAAGAACTGGACCTTTGAGAAAATCAGAGAAAACCTGGGAGGAACTGATGCCAAACAACTGGTCAAAGTACAAACTGACACGTGCTGGGATGAGCAGTGCATTGGCCATGTATGATGATCAGTCAGAACACAATGATCCCGTTAGCACTAGCAGTTGTGACTCCCAGACCACAGGGCTTTGGCAGAAAGCTGGTGAACGAGAATGTGTTTTGTCTTTAATAGAGTTTGACATTGTCCCTCCTTCTCCCATTAACCTGAGACGCAGTGTAGACAATGCTCTTCACCGCTGCCCGATGTCTGGAAGTCTTTTCATAGCTCCTCCTCCCTCCTGGACTCAGGCTGTCACAGGCCCAGACACTGATGGAGATGACATACTTCCTCCTGCTTACTCTAGCTTTGGCTGGGCCATGGATACTGAATCTATGTGTGCATCTCTGGACAATTTTCAAACTAATGAGCCTCCCGGGTTTACCAGTGACCAGAACAATATGCCAACAGTCACTGAGGATGAGCAAAGTTCAGAGCTTTTAGCTGTGAATCAACATGACATGTTTGCTGATGACATCATAAACCTATAAGTCAAAGTACTTTAAACAAAGACTATCATTAAAAAAAAAAGTCTCAGTTGCACATTAGTATGACATAGGCCAATCCAACATTTTGTTTTCAACTGCTGTATTTATGTACTTTCACATTGCCATATTGTGTATTGAAGTAACAGAATAAACGGCCATCGAAACAATAATAGCTTACACTTGTAATGTGCTTTACAAGCGTGATAAGTTTCTTTAAGTGCTACACTAGTAATATGTATTCACACACACACACACACACACACACACACACACACATGGTGGCAAGGTGGGTGAAGTGTCCTCCTCAAGGGCACAATAAAAGTCTGCACCTGCAGGAGCCGAGATTTTAAACACCAACCTTACGGTCATGCGATGACCTGCTCTACCTTCTGAGCCACTGTGGGGCTGGCCCAAAGAAGTGTACACTTTAAATTGTATAGGCTATTTACATTTGAAATGTAAATTACTCTGAATTTGGACAATTATACAATTATATTCCATACATTTTCAAAACTTCCTCTGCCAGGTGTACTCCTGCAATGTGATAGGAAATCAAAATAAGTTGGCCAAGCAATGACTTAGTTGCTTCCCTTTTAGAATGGTAGAATAGTGGCTTGAAGTCAGGGTCATCCCAGGCCCGGGCAGTTTTAACCATCTTCTGTATAATTAAGAATGGAAATGGCAACTATATATTTCTCTTTTGCTCTGAGTCTATGTTAACAATAAAAAACAAACAAAAAACGAATAGGCTAATTGATAACTACAATTGTTGATAACAACAACTGATTAGTAAGTAAGATTAGTTAAGATTAGTAAGGCTAATTGGTTAGTTGTTTCAATCTTCCAACCCTCGATGTGATAGATTTAACCAAGTACCTTGCCAAACGGAAGCTTTTCTCACAGTGGCAAAAGAAACAAAATGTTGTATAATGACACGACATGACTCATGTTGATAAATAAATAAAAAATGTAAAATACTATACTGTTAGGCTATTTACTGTGAGAGATACTCAAGCGCATGTACTTGAGTATCTGTAACTGAGTAGTCTACTACCCGCTTCCGATTATTTTTAAATAATCTTCCAAATCACCTCTCGGTCCGTCCCTGGCTCGCGCAGAGTGGGTGATGCTCGCTCAGCTGTTCTGACGCAGGGCACGCTGTTTGACGTCACCGTGGGAGTGTCTCGTCGGAGAAATGAACGGTCATCAACACAATCCTCTCAGCGCCCATGTAAGTTCAACCTGCAAATCACGATTTTTACTAACTACTCTATGAATGAGATTTGTACAGCCGCTGCCTGTCGTCCGTCGATTAGCTTTAGGCTTACAGTTGATTATCTTGTGATCGGTGGACGCTTGGCAGTGTGCCCTGTTTGCCTGTAGCTAACCACCACGGCTGAAAGATGTTTTTTTTTTTTTAGCAAGACCTAGCCAGTGTGCTAATGACAGGGGCAGCGTACGTTTAATACACAATGTAGTCTAGTTTGTATGAGTAGAGAGGGGGGTCAATTACTTCATATAACACCCAGGGATCTGAATGTGTTGTGGGTTATTATTACCTGATTATAGTGTTGTTCTCATTAGACACAGTGATATTCATCATGGAAGCTATTTATAATCCCATGGTGCACCATTAGTCCTTGGTTTTGATATGTTTTTGTCGTGTTTTGTCATTTGAAATGAGAAATACGATATTAGTAAATGTCGCAGCAGGTGTCTATTTAAATTACACTTGTGATATGTAATTAAACCTGGTCGGTGTCTCTGACAGATGGCCGCTTGGTGTCCCAGTTTAAGTCACCTTTTAACACCATTGTTGATCGCATACGAAAGCCAGCGCAAAGCTATTAAGAGCTGATAAAAACAAAAACAAGTAGGTGCTGTGAGTGACTTGATTAATTTATCGTGTTTCATTCACTGCAGTACACAAATTAACCACCCACCACTAACCTCACTGCAGATAGCCCTCCCCATACAATAACGTGTACCTAACGTAGGATTTGTGATTTTTTTTTCTTCCAAAAACGGACACAAATGAGACCATCTCAGTTTCTTGTTGCACAACCAAGTATGCTGCTTCTTTACCCCCCACATCGGCGTGCGCTGAGAAGTAAAATAAACGCCCATGTGCTTTACCATGTTAGCTTCAGCTGTTAGCTTACAGGCAGCTTAAACGTGGTGGTTTATCCTTCGTTTTATCTTGCTACTTGAACCGTCTTGCCGAGCGTCCAATGTATTCAAATGTAGTTACATTACATCATCTTATGTGTCATGCGTGAACTTGATACTTGATAATATCTTCCCCTTTTTAAAACGTCAAATCAATTTGATCGTCTACTGAAATATCACGCGCTTTTCTAAGTCAGTGCATTTATTGTTTGTCCTACAGTTTAGTTTTCTTCTCAAATACCGTGTCGGAGACCCTGCCAGATGTGATTTTAATGTCAAGCGCTTTACTAAAAGACCAAAAAGATGTAATCATTGAAAATACATGAGGATGATGACCTCACCCACCGGAAGAGTTTGTGTTAACTGGTGTTAACGCGCTGTAGCTGAATTACAAGCATGCAATAGCTATGTATTACATCCGACACTGTTGGATAATCCCAAGTGAGCTATCTTTACGCGTTAATTAACACTCTTTTTAATTAAGGCATACGCCGACTCCCAAGAGCACGTTGCCGGCCTGAATCTTGAGTGGTGCAGAAGAATGCATTGCATGCTCAGTTTTTGTTTCTTGCACCTCTTTGACACTGATACACCCTCAGCTCTGTCTCTGACACGTTGACCTAATTCAGAGCACGCCCCTATTTGTTTATTGTAATCAATAGATTAGGTGACTTTAGTGCAAATTAGATCAGGAATGTATGGTAATCGTTGCTGGTAACTTAATAATGAATAAGTTGACCTAGTTGTTTTGCGTCACAGAGAAACGGTCCTTGGCATTTGTTGGGTGTCAACCTGCAACTACATATGTATTCGTTTGTTGTAATATGAAAATATAGACATTTTCTTAATCTTTTATGTCTTTATTTTGCAGCATGTGATTTTTCTAAATGAGAACGAAGATAGCTGACTAGTTCTGGACAGTTGCCACACCAGATGTTCTTTTGAAACAATATTGGGACAAAGCAGAGCTGGAGGAAGGTGCTTTGCTCATTATATCTTTCATGCTGTAGATGTCACAAACCATCTGCTGATGAGCACAAGTGAAGGTACGCCTGTTTGAACCTGTACATGTCATGAGACACTTCTGATAAAGGGAGTCAGTTGTGTTTTGACTATAAACTGGATCAAAAAAGCTTGTCATTTCATTGTATGTAGCTGTGGACATGACGCGCAGAGCCCTGTTGAGACTGACTTGACCTTGATGTGTTGCATGTTCAGGGAGTGATAGGAGAGTGTTCGCCGAGTCCTAACAATACTTTGTCCTTGGCTTAAACAAGTCCACTGCCATTGCATTTTCTTTGCAGCCACCAGACTAAGTTTGAAACTACTGCATTTGAAATAATTTTTCATAAAACGTAATATCACTGTGTTGCATTTAAATATAACATGTGCAACGGTTGCATGTTAACAAAGTAAAATAATTTCATTGACTTTATAATATCAATACACAAGCCATTGTCCTTCGCTAAGGGCTAAAGTCTGTTGTTGCTAGATGGACTGCTCTCTTGTTAAGTGATACTTTGCTGACTGCAGGATTCACTTTTCAGTTTGTCTGCAAAATAACCAATCAATGAAGCCATAAATCTAGGGATACAATCTGCATTTTGCATTTCTGGTTTTACAGGTTTAACGTTAGCTACCAAATGTTGGTGATATTATCAGAGGCAAGTAGTACTTAGTTACGAGTACTCATGTACTTAAGTGAATGTCCTTCTTAGAGTAGTTTTACCATATTGTGCATTTTACTTCTACTTGAGTAATATTATAATGTATTATCTGTTCTCTTGTGTTAAAAAAATGTTATTTGTTCTAGAGAGTAAAAATCGTTGCATGGCAAAAGCATCATGTGACATTTAGAATAGATGTAGTTTGTGTTTGATGTATTTCATTCTTCAGGAAAAAACATCTTTTTGTACATTTTTTCTGTCATTTTACATTATACATAGTATGTCACTACTGACATACAGTTATTCAGTGCTCGAGTAGCATTTTCCCCGGTACTTTTTAATTCTTATTTGGTCACTACATTTTACTTCTTGAGTAAAATTATTTAAAAGTAAAGTTTTTTGTTTTTTTTTAATCTACTTTACCCGCCTCCGGATATTTTACTGTACATTTGTAATATTATTTATGGTATATTTTTGCCAACATAAAACATACAACAGCGCTGCTTATTTATGTGGTGCAGATTGCAGTTATGACCACAACCCTATTCTCAGTTTTGTCAGTGTTTGTTTTCTCTTAGTCACTACATTTGCAGCATCGGTCTTGAGGTGTTTTAGCAGCTGTTCAGCCTCATTTCTGTTCTGGGAGTGCTCCCTAAATACATACAGCCCATGTTTTTAATTTGTTTTCTTGTTTCTGCTTCATTTAGCCACCAACTATTGTGAGCTAGAAGAGGAGAGGTTGGGCTGATGGTAAGTGTCCCCTTGTTTTCTTTCATAGGTTACTGGGATTTAGCCTAGTTTAGGATATCAATTATCATCACTATCATGTAGCAATTATTTACTTTTTCCACTTTTACATTATCACAATTTAATTTAATAAGAATATATTCAAAGTTTTACCGCAATGAATGCTTTCTGAAATGTACAACTAGTTCCACTGGAAATTTACTTTTCAGAAAGCATTTTACAAACTCTTATGTTTTCACATTTTGCATAGTGAGTTGGTATTTGCAACTGTAAATAATGATTTGGTAAAAAAACAAACATTAAAACCCCTAATTGAACTACATGAAAAAGTATTGGTTGTTAGCAGCTGACTAAACCAACCCAAGCCATGTTTCTTTATTTCATTCTGTTGCTGTTTTTGCCTTTTTTTTGCTTTGTCGCATGTCATAATTCATTTAATTTTCCTTTTGTGGTAGAAAAGCATGACATTGAACCAAGCCACAGATGCATGTCCACAGAAAAGGCCCAAGTGAGCACTATCCCCAGCCCCGGCTTTTCGGCAGCCTGACGGGTGCGGGGTGTCGACGGGGCATAGCTAGTGTCCCCTGCACTTCACGTAGGACCTCTCTGTGACACTGGAGGTCTCTGATGGATCAGGTTGGTAGTGAGCAGTGTTCAGATGAGCCAGACGCAGGGGGGCGAGTAGAGCCGGATGTCGGCAGGAGGGCATCCGAGTCAGAGCATGGCTTGTCCAAAATCACCCACAATGCTCTGGAGAACATGGGAGCGTTGGGCCATGGTCTGAAGCAGTTATTCCAACCACAGCGCCGACGCTCCTCCGTTTCCCCACACGACTCTGGCTCTTCCTGCACGGGCGCTCCTCCCTCCGGGACGACTGATGTAGTGTCAGACATAGGGGACAGTTCAGCAACGTCCACACTCCCTGTGGATTCTGACAACACCACTGCCTCCGCCCCTCCCGCAGCTTTGAGCCGTGTTCTGCAGCAGATCCGCGGTCCTCCACCCACGATGAGGAGAGGCACGAGTCTGCAGAGCCGGCGCAGCAAAACCAGCTCTGGAGAGGGGCCCCAGAAAGGGAGCCCCCAGATCCATCGGAGGAGCACACATGAAGCTCTGCTGCAGGCGGGACGTCCACGCTCCTCCTCCACCACAGACACCCCCAGCAGCCCGGCCCTCGCAGACATGCTGCTCACCTCTGGATACCACTCCACAGAGGAGCCAGACAAGGTGAGCTTTCCCTTGAGTGTCCACAATAAACCACAGTCGAGCAGTTCATCACATGAAACATCTGTGCATTGCAAAGTACAGCACTATATTCAGTAAAGCTTTATGCAAATATACAATATGAAATGAGCCTATTATTACTATTTGCATTAGGGCTGAAACAACAAATCAATTTGTCGACAACTAATTGATAGAATAGTTACTATTTTGATTTTATTTTGGTAATCGATTCCAGGGCTGAACTGGCAGAAACAAATCAGTCATATTCAGTGGCAGTGCAATAGTCGAGGCCATTAGCAATACATTATACCATGGTCTGGGTGAATACTCGATTCTGATTGGCTGGAAGGTGTCCATTAAAAAGTGTTATACCATGGTCTGGGTGAATACTCGATTCTGATTGGCTGGAAGGTGTCCATTTAAAAGTGATAATGTACACCAGTTAAAAAAACAGTTAAATCACGTTCTATATCACTCCACTTCAGCTGTTTCCATAGTAATGGTAAACAATTGAGATGGAACTACTTTCAGGTAAACTGATTAAAAAGTGAAATAACTCCTGCCCAGGACTTAAAAAAATAAGTAAACAGGTCCCAATGAACAGTTTCAGTTTGCCGGACCATGGTATAAGCGGGATAATGCACTCTGAGGTGTCCATTATCAGAATAACTGGACTCCGCGGAAGCAACCGTCCTCCGCGACACCTCGTCGTGCATTATCCCTTACATAAGCCCTTGTACAAGCTACAAAACTGAGGACAATAGCTGCATGTTGTTTCTGCCGAATTCAAGCTAGCACCTTGCAGCACTAACAACTTGAATCTTGTCGTTTACAACTTGCTACAACATTTGTAACATTAGTGAAACATCTCAAAATGCGCATTCTGTAAAAGAACGGTAAATGGTCACATTTATATAGCGCCTTTCTACCTGCTTTACGCACTTGAAGCGCTTTACATCAAGGAACCAGTCACCCATTCACACTGTCATTCATACACCAGTGTACGCAGACACTGGAGGCAAGGAGGGTGAAGTGTCTTGCCCAAGGACACAACGGCAGTGTGTCTACTCTCTGCGCCGCCATCGACCAAAGGAGGGTCCTCTCGCGACACAAATAAACTTCACAAAACCCACCAAAATATCCAGTGAGGCGACAGTGGTGCAGTTACCATTAATGAAATAGTAAAACTCACAGTGGAGTTAGGGAGGTGTAGAGTCCCCAAAACATTGTAAATCCTTTTAATGGAAACCATAAGCTTTTCCAAACATTGCGCTCTGATGACAGACTGACAACTCCCAACATGCACTTCTTTGCATGTGACTGATACATTTAGTGGATGAATTGTGCAATTGCATCCAAATCATAATATGGACGTCAATAACATTTGCAGTTTCTAATGTGGGCTGGTGTGGTGCAGTACAAGCCTGTTCACTCATCTGGTCTCACCGGCGGAAAACTCCCGGGGCTCCTAATGGCCAGTTCAGCCCTGATCCATTCATTGTTTTCTGGTTTACACATACTCAAAATGAGAAAGAATGACTAGAAAATGTTGTATGTTTGATGAAAAAGGACTTTGTTTTTAAAATTAGGGAATGTATAGAGTGTTTTGTACATTGTAAATTTCATACATTTTATCCGATTCAGCCCCATTGACAGCAATGATCCGAGTGGTCTGTGAAATTAACATGGTTGCTCAATCTCCTCCTATGAAGCTTGGGAAGCCCTGCCCTCGCGTGGCGAGGCACATTTTCATGCGCCTTTCACAGCCAAGCGATTAATCATAAAAATTATAAATGATCTGCAGATTAATCGATTAAATAATCGTTAGTTGCTTGCAGCCAGCCCTAATTTGCATCCAGGGCTAGTGCAGTGTATGAGTGAGTCATTCATGATGTGGGTCTGTGTTGCAAGTTGGTGATACAGTGAATAAATAGTAACTAATTGAAGAATCACAAAAGTGCTAAGGGCTTGGAATTGGTTTAGGCCTTACATAAACGAGTGACAGTCAGATGAACTGTAACCAGTGAAGGGCAGAACTTGCCTTCAGTGGCTATATGGTCACTATGTCCTTTAAGCTGCTCTAATTTTAGCCTCCTCTCTGAGTCTATTCCAGGTCATTGAAGGCTACCACGCCTAAACAAAACACACTTGTACTTCAAACTTTTTCTTTCTTCTTCTTTCTTTTCCTATATTAAAATAATTCTAAATTTCATTGTGATTAATGTGTATGCAACGTATACAATAAAATGTTTGTTTATAAGTGGTTAATTACGGTTTTGCTGTTACTTGCAGGTGGACCGTTATGATGGGACGGGGCCTGCTGTGTCACCAAATGCCCTCTCCTATGGCGCAGATGGATATGATGTCGTGGACAGCACACCTGACCCTCAGCGTACCAAACAAGCCATTGCCCAGCTACAGCAGAAGATCCTAAAGCTAACCGAACAAATCAAGATTGAACAAACTGCTCGTGATGACAATGTGGCCGAATACCTTAAACTCGCCAACAATGCCGACAAACAACAAAGTGCACGTATCAAGCAGGTCTTTGAGAAGAAGAACCAAAAGTCTGCTCAACCATCCAACAGTTGCAGAGGAAACTGGAGCACTCGCACAGGAAGCTCAGAGAAGTGGAGCACAATGGCATCCCGCGACAGCCCAAAGATGTGTTTCGGGACATGCACCAGGGACTCAAAGATGTTGGCGCTAAGGTGGGCTATATACTGTACCTCCTATCATACATTCTGGATAAATAAAAGTGACTGAAGAAACATTGTCCCCTCTGCTACTAATATTATTGGAATGTAATAGTTCAATGCATTGCTATTACCACAGCCTCATCTAATCTTTTCTCTTAAGTGTCATTGTCAGACTACTGGAATAGAGCTTTAATTGTCTGAAGTAAACTGAACATTTGGACCTGTCCTTTTAGGTGACGGGTGGCCTTTCCAGTTTCTCTCAGGCCACTCACTCAGCTGCCGGAGCTGTTGTGTCCAAACCACGGGAGATTGCCTCTCTCATCCGTAACAAGTTTGGCAGCGCAGATAACATTGCAGCACTCAAGGACTCTCTGGACGAAACACAAGGAGATGAGGCTGTAGGGGTGACCAGAGCTCTCGGGACAGGGCACTTGCAGTCCATTTGCAAGTATGGCAGTGAGGATGACTGTTCTAGTGCCACGTCTGGATCTGCAGAGGCGAACAGCACCACTGGAGCTCCTGGAGGACCACCTAATTCAAAGGGCAGTACTCTGGAACATGGCCAGGCATTTGGCTTTGATGCTATTTTTCAAGAGATGCAAGAGCTCCAGGAAAACAAAGGGAGACTTGAGGAGTCGTTTGAAAGTATAAAGGCTCACTATCAACGCGACTACACCATGATTATGGAGGCCCTGCAGGAAGAACGATTCAGGTGGGCCTAGTGGGGGAGATCTTGTGCTGGCACTGTTTGGAATTATTTTGTAATAAACTACTTCAATTCTTTGCAGGTGTGAGCGCCTAGAAGAACAACTTAACGATCTGACGGAACTTCACCAAAATGAAATATTAAACCTAAAGCAAGAACTAGCCAGCATGGAGGAGAAAATAGCTTATCAATCGTATGAAAGAGCCAGAGACATACAGGTATAATAATATATATTAAAGGAAAACAAAAACTTTCAGTTGTGATATAAAAAAGAGACCTCAGAATTAAAGCTGCACTGTCTCAGCTGGAGTTCATAGTGAGACAGAGTTGAGATGTGAACAGGGCAATGCTAACAGTGTGCTAATTTTGCCTGACTTCCTGGTTTGTACTGGAGGAAAATTCATTATGATCAGACATACAACAGTGCACGATGTCTGTTTTTCTTTCACATATGCAGCGTTTACAATGTAGATCTATGGTGCCAAAAGAAGTTTACTATTAGAAATAAATTGATTACCACAGCTTTAAACATCAAATGAATCAGATCTACTGGAATAGTTTATAATTTGTTTTTTTGTGGATCATGTCATTTTTTGGCAATGGTTCCTAATTATCAATGATGCTTTGCTTTTCATATAGAAGAGTTGTGTAAGTTATCATCTGTTCCGGGTTGTTTGAAGTAGTGGACATTACGTCTTGCTAGAATGGGCATACAAACTCTAAACTAATCATTGCCCTGATATAACCTACCCAAATTGATCTGTGTTTGTATTATAATGTAGCCTGGCCTTTGCCATCCGTAAACTCCGGTCTATTATTATTTCCCTACATGTACCTCTGGGTCTGCTCTCAGTGGCCGTGTTACATCGGTTGAATTTCAACCTACCATTCAGCGAGTGAGGGAGGCGGGTGTTGTAGGTGAAGTCAAGCATTTGATAGCGCTTCACTCACTCGGGCGCATTACATACTTCATGACCAAACGCTAGCGATTGGGTAGGAGTTCACCCCGCCCACCTGAAACGAAGCTCAATTGTGAAGATCCAGACCCTCTGTATGAAATGAGTACGAGGGTATGGTAGGACCAGCCAAATTCTAATGTATACTATTTGTATTATGTAACCGACACCAGCATGTACTGAAAACAAACTACACCACCTCTGCTGTGTGGCCATAAAATAAACTATTCTGATTCTTATAATTAAGTGTAACTTCATGTAATTTCAGTTTTTGACATACCCTTTGCGGTGAAAGGCGAAATGTCCACTATGCTGAACAGCCCAGTACAGATGACGACTTCAGCAGCCCTTCTCTCTGATGTAAAACTGTACGACTAAAAGCTTACACATTCATGTCTCGTCTTTATAAAATATGTACATGTGCGTCATGCCAGTCTATTGATAAGTAAAATAATTGTACAAAGACATTGCATTGTGTGAACATCCTTACCAGCACCTATCTAACCGTATGCTGTACCTGCTCCGTAGGAGGCGCTGGAGGCCTGTCAGACTCGTATTTCTAAAATGGAGCTGCAGCAGCAACAGCAGCAGGTGGTGCAGCTGGAGGGTCTGGAGAACGCTACAGCACGAACTCTTCTGGGGAAACTAATCAACGTGCTGCTCGCTGTTATGGCCGTGTTGCTGGTTTTTGTGTCCACTGTGGCCAACTGCGTCGTCCCCTTAATGAAAACGCGCAGCCGCACTCTATCGACTTTGGTCCTGGTGGTCGTACTGGCCTTTTTCTGGAGGCACTGGGAGGCAGTTTCCGAGTATCTGCACCGCTTTCTCTCAGACCGAAGATGACCAGCTTGAAACGAGGGACCGTGGTTTGTGAAGGGAGAGGAACTTCTGCCTCAACAGTTGTAAGGTTGTTGGCGGGCAACCTGTCTTTGGTGCAATTGTGGCATGAGCACATAAGGGTAAATTCAACAAAGGTGTACGAGATGCTGAGAGAACTGCACATTTGATTTCTCTCTTGAGTGAATTTGTTTACATGTGGAAACCTTTGCGTTTTTTCACCACAGCTGTAATTCAGAGTTGTATTACTACCTGCTTGATTCAAGTGGTGTTGTTTTGAAGTCATTGCTGTTTTTACAAATTGGTGGCTTTTATTTACTTTTAATTTATGAAATACCAATGCTCTGCTGAGGAACCTGTCCACTTTTCTTACATGCTGTTTATACTTTGCTCTTCTGAATTTGCCTCACAATTTCTACACTGATATGTCCTTTTTACTCAAGATTTTGTCTATTTCAGATTGTGTGACCAACTTTTTCCTGTCTATTGGCTACTTAACAGCACTTCTTTTGCTTCTCACAGCACGATGAATGCCGGCTTGCAGCTGTAAATTTGCCCTGGAATCAGACTTGCCACTGGATCAAGGAATAATATGAATAGAAATAATATTAATAATTAGGGTGTTAAGTTGCTTTCTTTTAATGTGTGAAGTCAATAACACTGGTCTTGCCACAGCCAGAATTTAAAAGGATGTTTAATTTGGTGTTGTGACCCTGTGGATCCCTCTGTCCTGGAGGATTTCCCTACAGAAGTTATCTTTGACATACTTGAAGAGCAGTTACAGTGCTCAAAGACTCAGTGCTTCCGTATGGTTTCTATTAGTGACAATGAAATAGTAACACTTTTTATTTTATTTTTTAAAACAAATAAAATCGCTGTTCAAACTCTGTCAGTAAAGTTCTTTAATAAGGGTACACTTGTGTGTCAGTTTGCTCTCTGTACACGAGCTTTCAACAGAACACAAAACTTGCCTGAGATTTTAATATTGCAATATATTAATTTTCCTTTTATAGATTTAATTTCCCAAAATTCAGTTTTCTCTCAATAGGGACATCGCCATAATGTAGCACCTACAAACAGCATTGTGTCCAAAGGGATTTGATGTACAGTTGTGCCAATAAGTTTACACACCCTGTTGGATTTGTTTGGCCATTTCTCAAAGAATATGAATGAAAACACAAACTTTTTTCACTTGTGGTCAGTGATGTTGTGAAGCCATTTATTGTGAAAAAAAATGTGTTTACTATTTTCAAATCATAACAAAATAAAATACCAAAATTACCCTGTTGAAAAGTTTACACACCCCAGTTCCTAATACCGTGTATTGCCCCCTTTAGCATCAATGACAGCTTGGAGTCTTTTGTGCTAGTTGTGATGTGAGACTGTGATGGCCATTAAAAGGACCTTTTTATTCTGCTGGAGCCGGTGGCATCAGTGAAACACCTCCATATTTCACAGTACAGGTGAAACTCAGAAAATTAGAATATCGTTCAAAAGTTCATTTATTTCTGTAATTAAACTTTAAAATGTGAAACTAATACATGATATAGACTCATTACATGCAAAGTGACATATGTCAAGCCTTTGTTATAATTTTGATGATATGGCTTACAGTCCATTTTCAAAATATTCTAATCTTATGAAATTTTTAATTTGGGGTTTTTACAAGATGAGCCATAATAATCAAAATTATAACAAATAAAGGCTATAAATATATCACACTTTGCATGTAATGAGTCTATATCATATATTAGTTTCACAGTTTAAGTTGAATAACAGAAATGAATGCACTTCTTAACGATATTCCGAGTTTCACCTGTAGGTATGGTGCACTTAGATTATACACAGAACCTTCTCACCACTACCACAAAAGACTCCAAGCTGTCATTGATGCTAAAGGGGCCAATACACGGTATTAGGAACTGGGGTGTGTAAACTTTTCAACTGGGTCATTTTGGTATGGTGATTTGAAATGAGTTCACATTTTTTTCACAATCAATGGCTTCATAACATCACTGACCATGAGTGGAAGAAAAGGTTTTCATTTATTTTTTGAGAAATGGCCAAACAAATCCACCAGGGCCCTTGTACCCTCATTTTAATAACTATCTTCAATGAAGGGGATAGACAACTCCTGTATGACAGTGCCTACACAGACATAGTTTATTCAAAGACAAAAACACATAAATTTATGACTCCATTTCATCCCTTGAATCTTTGAAGTTTTAATTGGAAACTTTAATTTCCTCTTAAATATGGTGAAAGTACTTACTTAATTACTTCCAAGATTTTACCCTGCAATTGCCTCCACTGTGCTTCGTTATACTTTTCCGACTCCTTCACATCCAAATACATGGTTTAATGATTTTTATGAAGTGGTCCATAGCAAAAGCGAGTAGGCTACAAGTTACAACACAATTTGCGGTTGCTCCGTTTACATTTGATTTGGTTATACAATGCAACAGCGCCTTTCTTAAACTAGTCAAGTACAGCAAAATAAAAGCAGACTGAAAGTTATAAGATTTTATTTAACAGTAAAACATTACATTACACATTACATTTAGTTTATTCAGTAGCCTTTTTCCCACGTTTTCCTTGTGCTTTCGCAGGGGCTTCAGACTCAGCCTGTGCCTTACTCTGCGCTGCTTTGCCCTTCTGTGCCTTTCCAGCCTTTTCCGTTTTATCCCCTGTCACGGCTTTAGCTTTTCGTTTAGGTTTTGCAGTCACAGTCTCTGCCTCTTCAGCCTGTGCTGCTTTAGCCACTTTAGGCTTCTTCACTGGGGCAACTTTTGAGGACGATACATCATCCTTCTTCGACTTCCTTGCAGGCTTAAGTTCCTAAAAAGAAACGCACATTACAGACAAGGGGTAGAGAATTACAACTGTGGAGGTGTCCAAACCTCTGATGGCTCATCTTTTTCTTCTCTCTTCTTGGCAGCTTAGAAAGAACACATTAGATTAAAAAGTTAAAAGAAAAGAAATCAGCAGCACAAGTAGGCAATAGTTTAAGTATTACCAGGTTTCTTTTTCTTTGGCTCCCCCTTTGCTCCATCCTCCTCTGCTTTTGGGGCCTTCTGCACATTGGGGTCTGCATTTTCAGATTTTGCCTTTAGCTCTTTGGTTTTTGGAAGCTACAGAAACGGCAAAAAGACAGACATTAGGGGTGTGTCGTAAAAGACACGGATATTAGGGGTATGTAGTAACCTGTGGATATAAGAAACCCTACAGTGCATTACCCTGAATCTCCCTTTTGCACCTGACGCAGCTGGAGCGGCGTTGGCGGGCCTAACGAGAGTGCCGCTCGCTATACCCTTTATCAGGGTTTTGCGGAGCAGACCCTTCAGCCTCACCAAGTCCACAGAGGGGTACTGCTGTTTGATGTAGTTTTGAATGGCTTGAGAGGATACGCCTTTTTTGGAGTCGAGGGCTTTGATCGCTTCTCTGACCATGATCGCCGTGGAGGGGTGCGTCGCAAGTTTACGCACGGTGGTAGCATCTTAAATAGAAAAGGAAAGAAGGCCTGCTAAACACACATTATCCACATGCCTCCAAGTCTACAAACAAAAGCGAGAGAGGCCAACCAACCTGGTTTCTTCTCTTTCTTGTCGGTTGGGGAGAGTTCGGAGGGGTGAGCCTCAGCTTCTGTCACTGCTGTCTTTTTAGGAGGCATTTTTTGTCGTATTTATGTTTAAAATCACGAAAACCACCTGTTCTCAGGACTGCTTTTCAAATCGATGCCTGCCACACACGCCAATTGCGCCGCCTTTACCACTTCCGGCTAATTTACTCAGGTGACTCTGCAGGTGTGACCAATAAACGCACCCTGAACTGCTTTCAGATTTATTTTTTCTAACAAGTTAAAGGCCTTGCCTGATTTTCCTTTTCCTAAAGGTAGAATAATATTAGTTCTGTCTTTCAATATATTATCAAAATTGAGATGATATAAATCGGTTAAATTCAGCATCACATACGCACAGGGTAGCGCTCCCTGTGCCACTGTCAAATCAGGTTCTAGAATGAGATGATGTCACACTTGTTTGGGGGGCAGGAGCCAGTTGTTCCTATTTGCATTACACTTTCACAAGTAGTATCTAAAAGAAAATGTATGAATACAAAAATTATCATTAATATCATTGACTGGGTCCATGATCTCTCTACATAGCACCACAAATCTCCACAGAAACAAAATAATTTTACCTGCCCTCCTCCTGTATAAATTTTATAGGCCTTTAGAACGATGTGATGTCACCTGAAATGTTCACATCATCTTTTATTTTATTGAAAGCTGACAAAAGACCAATTTCTTAAAGCAACATACTTTATTAATCTCTTGTGATTTTTTTCTTCTAAAGCAGACACACAAACATGGTCTGAAAAATGGCACACAAGTCGAGACAAATGTTTAACAGCCACAATAGCCCATAAGGCTGCAGAAAATATAATGCTTTTGAATATACTTTCTCATTCAGATAACATACACTTCTCTTAATAACAATGTAATACAAGGGTGCAGCAATAAGAGACTTAATCTGGACACAACTGACCAAGGTCAGGGATTTAAAAAGCAGCAAAATACAAAATTAAAATTTTTAAAGAAAATACATACAAACCAAAAATTGTATAGATGTGAGATTCCACACAACATGGAGACACAAATGAACTGCGGCATGGCTTATCTACTTGGCTTCAATTTTTGCAAAATTCAACTTTATAATGTTCAAATGGTATGCATTCAAGTATTTTTTGTAGTTTCACACATACCATTCACCCGGCCATATTTGTTTTCCTTTTAACACAATACCCCTCAAATTGTTTGCAGCTTGCTGCGTTCTGTGTGGTTTGGAAAAGTGTGCGTCATTATAAATAGATAAATGAATTTGTGCACGGACCATGCTTTAGCATTGAAATAATCCTTTCCACACTATAATAAATAATAATAAAATCTTCAGGTGATATTTACATTATACGTATTTGATCAAATAATATTTGATTTTCTACGGTGCTGTTGGTTGATCAGCAACTACTGATAAAATATAATATATATATTTTTTGATGACAAAGGTGCATTTTACATTCTGCAGACCATAACGATTCCTTAACATTTTTTTTTCTCAGTACAAACTCATTTAAAACAACTTTCTAAACCACAGCTGAACACATCTTGATTGCCAGCAAATCCTTTACTATCTTCATTCAATAAATATTTAGGAAACCATGATATACTGTCAGAGGCATGAAGTGCGTTGAAAGCAAGACACCACGTTATGTAACTCGGCATAGATGGCGTAAGTCTCAAATCTAGGGTGCACAGCGCAGCCAGGTACAGAGGTATGAGCATTCGTCACTGACCAATGGTCATCTTTGTAGCTGGAGTTTTACTCTGGTGCTAATGCTTTTTGAGTCTTTGTGTCTCTGTGGTCACCTGGGGATTGCGGCTGCTATCAGAGGAAGCAGAGCTGATGTGAAGAGGAATGAGGGCGAGTTGCTGAACCACACTCTATGGAATTTTCCTGAAAAACACAATAAGCATAGAAAGAACAAGTAAGGCTAACAGGACCATATCCACAGTGACTGAATAATATTCCTATTACCAACTCTAGTGCAAAATATGCCTATGACCAGCAGGGGCAATGTGGCACTACTTTTTACTCACTCTTAACGAGAGATGATCAAAGTTGTTTCATCAAGAGGAATCAATGGAAAAAATAGTTCTTTAAATACAACAGCATTGTTTATTTTTGGGGAAAGTACCTAGTTTGTGAAAAAAAAGCTATATACGATCATGTCTTCTTAACTACATATGTTGGCACATACGTTAAGTTGTTCAGCCTTATGCACACTCGGATGTACCTCAGGGTGGAAGGGGTGACATGATTCAGGCTTTCTTCTGTCCTTCTGAGACTTGAGTCGGTCACACTTGAGAGACTCGTTGTGTTCACTGGAGTCAAGGATAAACACAGCAAAATGTGAAAATAAACTGTCAGCCTAATAGCTTAATTGGCTCAATGGCCAAATTTAGATTTTTGTCTCATTCAAATCTCCATACACTGCCACTCGGGTTATTATTATTGGCTTTTAGTTTCACCAATTAAAAATCATCACCCTCTGTCTGTTGTCTTTATGAGCCACCCCCATTTTCCCTTAAACCAGTGGTTCCCAATTATTTTCCTTGAAGCCCCCCTGCGCATGCTGTAGTCGGCCCCCACAAATCAACATAAACATAATTGCCATTAAGTGTTTATTTTAAACTAATAAACTGAAATTGGCTCCCAGGCGACCGCCCTAAGCTATGACTTAAATGTTCCCAACCTTTAATACTTGAAGCGCGGCCCCAAATCAAAAACGGTGACATTTATAAAGAAACTGGTGTGTTTTCTGTGTATGTACTCCTTTACCAATCATCTGTTTATATTAGAATCTTTATTATTTCATTTGCTCAAATATTTTTTATGGCCTGACCCGCTGACAAAACAAGCCCATTCTTTTGTGCCTCCCAGGTCGGGAACCACTGGCAATGATGCTATGAGACTAACAACACACGTCTCCACCACACCGCCCACAGAGAAAGGATATACATGATTTCTATGGGGTCCATGGTGACTGCAAACGCACTGCTACAGTCGCACTTATTGTCCACGACGATCATGAAGAGGTTGCTGCTGGGGATTTGCTGAATGACAAAAGACCTGCAAAAGACGCGGTTATCACTCTCAAAGCCCGCACTCAGCATCTCACTTTAATGTGTTTTTGAAACAGCGCCGGGGCAACTATAGAGGATCATTATGTAGTTAATTTAATAGCGCCCCAAGCAGTACCTGATGCAGCCTTCGCAGTCGACGCTGCCCGATGTCTCTCTGATGGTGCGCTCAGAAACGAACGCGGGGTATTCGGTGTCACATGGGACCATGATAGTTTTACCGCGTGTTCTTTGGGCTGGACATAGATGACACAAATTTGTTTAAAAAACAAAACTGAACAATCTCTGTGCAGCATCTTTCATAGAGCGTCGGATGTTGTTACCTTTGACTGAGGCCTCAATGTTCAACCAGCTGTACAAATTAAACTCCAGCAAAAAGCTAAACAAAGATATACAGATGTTCATCACACTATTATGATACTTAGGTTATCCAACAAAAGAAAAGATAACTTCTGCTGTTTAGAAAATATATTACATGCTGAAAACAAAAATACATTAGCAATAATTAAATGAATATATCGATAAATGAAAGTATAATGTGTGCATTGACCCTTACATGACAAGTTCATACAAAAGCCACTTGACAACAGTGAAAGGCTAAAAAAAGGAAACGTAAAAAGTTAATCATAAACATAAAGACTGCTTTACATTGATTCTTGCATATGTTTTCTCAGCTTACATTTGATAAAGTGTGGGCGCTGTCACTGCTGTTGGCGTACTCTCGACATACAGCCTGATAGTCATACAAAGTGATCCTGCAAAAAGCAAGAGCAGCAACCACTCAGAAAACGTGCAAACTAAAGTACTAAAGTACTACTACTACTGCAGTCACCTCTTGAAAGTGCCCATCATAAGAAGTTTGCTCATGACCACACCCTCAACCTCTCCAAAAAGAGTCCTGTCTAAAACAGTATTCAGAGAGAACACATTACACATCAAGTGCAAGTTAAATAGAAAGCAATACAAAAATCAGTGCAGCCCATTGAAAAGTCTGTAAAAATCTCTTTGTAGTGGCCATCTAGTGTACAGTATACTGTTAAGTCTAGCTGCACAATTTCAGCTCAGGGATATTCAATCGTTATTTTCTGATGTGCAGTTAGTGCAACAGTAATAGACAGACAGTACCTGAGTAGTATCCTCTGCCACAAGAATGAAGCCATTGTTGTCGATGAGATAACAGTTAATGTCCTGTCCAGAGGCAAAACGCATTCAGCTTTCAATGCAACAAAACAAATAGCTTTTTGTGCTGCACTGAGGGCATCTACTCACATCATTATCACAGCTGAAAGAGCATTTTCCATCAAGAGCTGAGCACTGAACACAAAACACAACATATTATTACTTAGGCAAAAAAACTCACATAAAATAATGAGCATTATTATTGAGTATTTGCCCGGGTTAGCCACATACTTGTCGGCAGGCGGTCCAGAATTTTCTCTGGAAGAAATCAGCTTCATCTGGATGCCAACAGCTAATTATAAGACATAAGAAAAATATATATGTAAATTGAAATATTATGAAATGGTGATGATACTTTAAATACTGAGGGCCTCACCTGCAACAATAGGCGACTTTCTGTCATCCATGAGCTGAATGGCAGTACTGGCCAAGACCACACTCTTATTTTCTAAAGCTGTACACAACACAGATACAATTTGATGGATGACGGGAGTCCTTTTGCTCACTAGATGGCACCATACTCTTACTACAGTAATTTTTCATACAATGTGGTCCAAAAGAAATACAGCAGCAGCCCATTACTTTGCAGTAATGGAGTCCAGTGTAAGCTTCTCTAATATTTCTAAGATCGGGGCTGGGAGAAGACATTTCATGTTATGAAGGCAAAGGCTGAGTGGACACAGTCATCATTAAGAGAAAAAGGTAAAGTGACATCTATTCTCTATCTTCTGTGAGTGGGGGCCGCATTAAAATCTGCGCTGTGCATCCAATGGAAAAAGACAGTAAAAACTACAATCCATAACTGGCAAAAGACATAGACAAAACCTGATTAAAATGTAAAAATGCAAAATGGATTTTGCTTTATACTCCGCTGCTTCAGCTAATAAAAAGAGTTGGAGACACTCAGAAAGCAAAGCACACTGTGACTCTACATCAGCTGCTCTATTCTGGACAGTTTACAGTATAAAGATATATAATATGAAATGAAATGAAACCCAAATGGCAGCGGTAAAACATCGGTGATTTACACTATTAGACTCATGTTTATATAAAAAACAATACAAATTGAAACAAAAAACAAAACAAAGAAACAAAAAATATTTAACATATTTAAAGAGATTATGCTTAAGTTGTGAATGACTTGAGTTATCAAAGGACAGTAGTGCCTATTGCTATTACTGTACTTTATCATTCAAATGTGTTACCCTCAAAATCATTCTTAAAAAAAAAACATCTTAAAGCCCTGAAATGTTGTGCAATGTAATGTGTGCGTACCCGTGCTGAAGGGGATGGAGTAAACAAAGGTTCCCGGGACCTGCTCAGCCGCTCTCTTGTACCACAGGGGGAAGTGGTCTGCGTTGAACACTCCCTCTTTGTCCTCGGCCGTCAGGAAATCTCTGAGGAGGACACAGGGCAGAGAGAGTCCCAGCACTGAGTCTCACTGCGATGTAAGTAACGAGCAGAAGTGCCACTTACTGATTGGACAGCTGATCTGCAGGCACAAACAGGTTGGTGCGGGACAGGCCTGTGCGGGTGCCGAGGAACGCAATCTCCACCCCTTTATCTGAATTTCTGTAGATAAGTTGATGTGTTGTTATTATTTTAAGTACTCATCAGTAAGATTTACACTAGACATTACAACGTGTAAATTAAACCTTTTACATTACATTGTAGTATCTTATGTCAATAATAAATAGAGCCAGCATTAAAACTTTGGTTTATGCATAGTGGCGCAGCGGTTAGTGCTCGTGCTTCCCAGCAAGAAGGTCCCAGGTTTGATTCCCACCTGGACGGGGCTGTTCTGTGTGGAGTTTGCATGTTCTCCATGTCTCTGCGTAAGTTTCCTCCTGAACTCCGGTTTCCACTACCACTAAAACATGTAATAGGCCAGAATGAATGAGGGTGTGTTTGAGAGTGCGAGTGTGGGACAACGGATGCAAGTTAGCTCATGGCTACAAACCGGTGTGGCATGTTCATTAACATGCACTGTCCCAACCAAATAAACCAATAAATAAAATGAATCTTGTTGACATGATATACGGTGCATAGATTTTTATCAGAGAGAATCTTGGATATCTAGTCTAGTCTAGAATAATTACCACCCAAAAAAAGTCAGAAAACCCCTATGGACAGTGTATCAACAAGGCTGTGATGTCGCCCGATATGGAAAGAACCGAAAGGTACTGGCGGCCCAAGCTTGTCGATCGCAGAGGAAAGAACTTGGGTCTGGGAGGAGTTTGGAGAGGCCATGGAGAAGGACTATCAGTCGGCTTCACCAACATTGTTTACAGTGCGGGTGGGGAGCTACTGACCTCGACTGGGGATGTTATCGGACGATGAAAGAAACAATTCAAGCATCTCCTGAATCCCACCATCACTTCTTCCGATGGGGAAGCAGAGGCTGGGGACTCACCGAGGTGGTTAGAAAGCTCCTCAGTGACAAGGCTCTGGGGTGGATGAGATTCATCCTGAGTACCTTAAGTCTCTGGATGTTGTAGGGCTGTTTTGGCTGACCTGTCTCTGCAACATCGCGTTGTGGTCGGGGACAGTGCCCCTGGATTGGCAGACCGGGGTGGTGGTCCCTCTTTAAGAAGGAGGATTGGAGGGTGTGCTCCCACTACAGAGGGCCACACTCCTCAGCCTCCTCTGTAAGGTCTACTCCAGGGTGCTTCAGAGGAGGATCCAACCGATAGTCGAACCTTGGATCCAGGAGGAACAGTGCGGTTTCCGTCCCGGTCGCGGCACACCGGACCAGCTCTATACCCTCCATCGGGTGCTCTAGGGTTCGTAGGAGTTCGCCCAACCAGTCCACATGTGCTTTGTGGATGTGGAGGAAGCGTTCGACCGGGTCCCTTGTGGTGCCCTGTGGGGGGTGCTCCGGGAGTATGGGGTCTCGGGCCCTCTGCTAAGGGCTGTCCGTTCCCTGTATACCCGCAACATGAGCTTGGTTCGCATTGCCGGCAGTAAGTCAGACCTGTTCCCAGTGTGTGTGGGCTACCCTTTGTTACTGGTTCTGTTCGCTGCTCCTTCACGTCGAGAGGAGCCAGCTGAAGTGGCTCCTGGCATCTGTTTTGGATGCCTCCTTATCGCTTCCTTCGGGAGGTTTTCTGGGCATTTCCCTTTGGGAGGAAGCCCACGGGAAGGCACGGAAGACACAGAAGGCTCAAGCGCTCAGGGACCATGTCTCTGAGCTGGCCTGGGGACACTTCAGGATCACCCCAGAACAGCTGGAGGAAGTGTGGATAGGAAAGTCTGGGCTCAGACTCTGCTGCCTCCGCGACCCGCCTCCTTTTAACGCTTTCAAAGCTCAAAAATCAGGCAACAATTTGTTAACCAACAAATCCTCATGGGAATGTTAAGAGAACAAACCAGCCCAAACCTCAGAGATGAAAAGAAAAAGAACAACAAAGTTTCGTGATCCAAACGGCAGTGAGTTGTAACAGTTCTTACTCTGATTTGTTGAGAGCCAGTCCAGTCCAGTATGTGCGCAGTGGAGCAGTGACCACTGCATCAAAAAACACCTCCTGGATAAGTTCTCTGTCGCCTGCACCCAGACACACACACACACAAAAACACATTAAAAAGTGTTAAAAAAAAACCAGAATGAGCAACAATTTTCAGCTCAGAAGTTTACAATCAGATACTGTAAAGTCTAAAAGCCCAGATAAGTTTAATATGTATAATATAAAGCTGTCTGCACAAAACGAGAGCAAAGGTTCACGGTTTGTGTCAATGTTTCTTAACTTTTCACATCAAGAACCACTGAAGAAATTATTTGGTTTCCAGACCAGACCAAAACATGGATTGAATTGGGTCTAAATTAGCTCTAAAATAGTATCACTAAAGCATGAAAAAAAGTTCAATGCCCCATCCGAAACCAGTAAATTGGTAAGAGGTCTTACGCCAAACCGGATGTGCGTCAGCGTCCGCCATGATAAGAAGTGTCCGAATTGGGTTGTCGGTTAGGAAGGAGTTAGGGAAAGTGGCCTGTATGCTAACTATCATAGCCACTTTAGCATAGTGACCTCTGGTGGTCCCTTACCGGCGATTAGGAGCTATGTGCCATCCCATAAGCCACTGCGCCAATCCCCTTGCCTGGCCTGCCAGACACTCCTCCTTTCTGTTCAAAAGAAGAAGCGTCTGGGCGGCTGATCACAGCCAATCATTTCACGATTTTACCCACATCGGTCCAATCACGCACCAAGACACGGAAGTCGTCACCTGTCACCACCACGCACTCTTCCAAAACATTAAAGATGGCGGCTGATAAACTGTTTTCTTCTGCTCTTTCGTCTGTTTTAAATCATTTGGCAGGAAATCATTCCTTGTAAAAAAGGACGTTTTTGGGAAGGCTTCCTGCCGCTTGTTACTGCAACGTATCTAGCATTGCTCTAATTGGTTGATACCGTCTGTCAATCACGCCCACCGGGTAATCGTTGTGATCATGCTTGCTCCCAGACTATGTCTTTGACATATCTATGAAAAAGCATGTAGCTTGGCAGGCCAGGAAACCAATCCCCCCACCCCTCTTGCCCCCACCCTAGAGTGATTCATACGCAACCACTGTTGATTGACAGGTGCACATTTAATAATAATAAAATAATAATATTAATAAATATAGCCGCAAAGCGGCGATTATTGGCGCTCGCCGACCGCCCTGCCCAAAGCAAGGGGGCGCTTTGCGCCCTTTTGTCTCCCTCAATCTAAAATTACGGTATTGCTACTGCTTTTATGTTTGTTTGTTTTTAACTTTTTCCCTAGGGTCTTAGTTTTAAGATTTTTGGAATGCGCTAACGCGCCCTCTTGGTATCTGACAAAGTTTTTCTCAGAAAAAAAAGAGGTTTTTGTGTTTTTTGACAATGCTAAGCACTCCGCACTCAATTTTGACATTATATAGAGAAAAATTAGTATGAATTTGTATCACACTACATCTGCAAACTGAAGCATATTTTTACATTTTACTTAGGGTTGCGGCTGTGCCGCAGAAATTCCACAAAGGTTATCCAAGTACTTTGGATCACCTTTGGTTCGTTGAATTATGGAGTTTAACATTTTTGCATCAGAATAAAATGGGACGTTCTGGTCATCGCTACGGCAACACCGTGAAAAATATGACATGGGTGTGATTGACTTTTCTGATCGGAACGACCAAATAGAATTTTGTGCCAAATTATTTTAATTTTCGTAAAAGTAAAATTTGTACTCTCCATATAATTCCTATAGAGGGCGCTATCGTGCCCAAATTGAATTTTGCCAAATGAAAGTGTTTAGGACTGTGACTTTAACAACTGATAACAAAATGAGCGAAATCGGGCTTAATATGTGCGAATGGGAGCCATTTTTTGTTTGCGAAAAATCGCAAAATACTTCGTACAGTTTGCGGCTTTGCGGCATAAAAACCGTAAAACTTTTAAAGTTCTACTTCTCAAGATTATTTTCAACCCAAACTTAGCTTGTTCCGATAAACACTCTAGGCAGTGCTTAATTTGTAAATTAGTAGTTTCAGGAACACTTTTGGTCTGATGTGATGGATTGGGGAACAGGCCAAAACATTTGCCGGAACACTCTCATTAAACACCATTATATCAGATCAAATCTTTGCCGGATCCTCCAAAATATTTCCCGGATCCTTTACCCTGAAAAACTGAAATTGGGGGAATGTGTTCCCCCAAACGGGGGATCAAATTAAGCACTGACTCTAGGAGGAGATAGATTTAGTACGAAGTGAAAAATAAAGGTGGATTCCCGCTTCGTGGGCTGTCATCCAAAATGGCCGACACCCAATATGGCGGACGGCGTTGCCGTAATAATATTTTTTGCTCAACTTGTCATGATGCACGTCTGTACCAATTTTTATGATTCTATGACAAACTTCATTTTTGGCCAAGTCCTATCTCGCAATGTTAAAAGAAAAACGGAGAACTTGCTTCGCCCGTGTTACCAAGGATGCATCAGAGGCAGATTCCGAAACCCTTAAATGATAGCCTCTAAGTACTAACACTAGCAACTAATCCTTAACCTTTCATGGGGTCAACTGTAGATCCCTATGCAGTTAGTGAACTTCTGCTTCTGCAACATTTGCCCAATTCGACCATCCTTACCCAGGGGAAGGGGAAGTGACATCACCGACAGCTGCTTTTCTTCTTCTTTAAGGATATTGGCATGCAAACAATAAATAATAAATGTCTATATGACGGTAAAGTTGTTCAAATTAATATTTAGGTGCTCCTAAGTAAACGCGAAACTGAGGTTGTTTGGTGCGTGTTGCTTGTGGGACCTGCTCAGGTGTAACACACACCTGTTAAGTCTGCATCGATGCTGACTCGCTGTGAAGGAGCTGATCAGCCACTTTGCCTCACTGAGTGATCCGTTTCGGACAGAACTCTCCTCCGCGGGCACGCGCAAACCATAGACTGTTAAAAAGAATAGACAACTCCTCCTCACTCCTCCCTGTTTACCATAATGACCACGTTCGAGGGGGAAATCATGGTGGATTTACAGACTCCTCCTCCCCAGCTCTGACGAAGCATGTTCCTAATAAGGGCATAAGGGCGGGATCTTCACTGTAGACTCGGCCCTTGCGTGACGTGTAGCTCGCGCAGCTCCAATGCTAACAGTCCGACCCCGTTAAGTAGATTTAAAAAAAAATATTTCGAAAACCAGCCTGGTTTCTTTTTTGTGACTAACCCAGCGTTATCTCAGGAGGAATATGTAGCCATAGAAAGTGTTAAAAAAATTGAAACCAGGCGTTAAAGTTGTTTTTAACGTGTCTAAAGTCCAATGCTTTTCAATGGGGGCCTAGCGGCGATATGGAGGTACTACAGCAATGGAGGAGCAATGGCGGCCTCCAGTGTTGCGGTCACAAAGCAGAGCAGCTAGCGGCCATTGGCGCAAACTGAGTGTTAGGGGTAGAGTGAGGGAGGAAGGAGCAGTTTCGGAAAGGCCCTATGCCCATCTGTCCTCCCTTTGGTTAGCATGTGGCTAATATGCTAAAAGCCAAGCCAAAATCACCCATAATGCACCACGGCTCTCAAGAAAAGAAAAAAGTAAAAAAAAAGTGGAGCTGGCTTGTGGTGACTTATTAAAGCGCTTAAATTCCACTTTTTAAGAAAAAAAATGCAAGCTAGTTTTATGGTTCTGCAGCTGGTGTTCATAATTATTTGTATCTTTTTTTCTTTTTTTTTACAAAAAAAAACGTTTTTGTCAAGATTTGATCTTTTTTAGTCAATAATAGACAAACAATTTGATTATTGTTATTATTGTTAATTTTCATTGAAATATAAAAACTAAAACATGTACAATAGGCCAGGATGAATGAGAGTGTGTTTGAGAGTGTGCATGGGGGACAACGGATGCAAATTAGCCCAAGGCTACAATCCGGTGTGGCCTATTTACATGCATGAGACCCATTAACATGCACTGTCCCGACCAAATAAACCAATAAATAAATATTCAAGCAAATGGCACTGAATTTAATTGATATCAGGCACTTTGAAATTTTAATTTCAATAGTTTTTAGTTCCAGTTTCGAGTTTTATTTTGTATTCTCAGATAGGTTTCATCATCTCTGAGTGCCTTTTATTTATTTATCTTTAATTTGTCAAAAATATAATTACTTCAGAAACTACCTCAGCAGACCCTCCCCTCTGCCCTGGATAAAACATAACTTCCTTTTTTATTTTGTGATGTCACTTCCTTTGCTTTTAAAGTGTGGTACATTAGCTGCTTTTTTGGACCAAGGCAGGACACTTGCCTTGAACTGGAAGGAAGTGAGTTTGGATGCACTGCCTTCAACACCAAGGCAATGCATTCCACACCCAACATTTACAATTTGATGAAGGATAAAGCTACGCTTTTGACAATGAAGTATCACACCAAGTATCACATATTGTCCTTACATTTAAGGTGCGGCCTCTTTCCCGTCATGAACAGCTTGATGGCCTGGATCTGTGTCAGGTGGCGATGCTCGTGCACCTCCTCCGTGTTGCAGTAAGTCCTAGGAAAAAAACAAAAACAAAACAGAGCCAAATGGTTACAACATGACAACCTCTGATGCACACAGGGATAACCTACATAACGCATCAGTGCCCTCTCCCACAACCCCGACCTCACCATTCATCTGCCAGGGCGACATCTGGCTGTTCCAGATCACGGAGCCCTGAAAAAAAATCACAGAGTCAGTCACGCTTCAGCAATGCCAGGCGCGGGTCAAGCTCAAGCAATAAGCACTGTCACACTGCGACTGGTCTCAAGTGTAAAGGAGGGAGAGGAGATACCTGCGTCAACAGAGACATTTCCTCTGAAGAAGTATTTGCCGTGGCCTCTGGATAGTGCCACTCCCAGACTAAAGGCACAAAAATACATAGTAGAGTCCCAAAGTTGAAAGGGTTAGGTAGCGGTGGGAGATGCAAAAAAATGAATTAAAAAAAAACAACTAATTACTATCAATGGTTTTCTTCCAATCTAGATACCAAAGTAATTTATTTTATGAACACTGAGTACCGCCTAACCGCCATATTGTCGACTGCTAGTTAAAAAAACAAAAAAAAGTAAATTATAGTATTTCATCAGTGTTAATAATCCTTGATGATCAAATAGAAGAAACAAATCCGAAAGGTTGAAATGGAACAAAAACAGCCACGAAGCTGATGCTCAAAAATAAGTTATTTTAAATGCAAAATGGTTATAATTATTCTATCGACACAGACATTTATATGGTTAGTCTGGCGTTATAAGTGATTTACCTCAGGTGCACTGTGGAGTGCGCCAGACTGTTTTTTAATGCAGGCTAACTGATACCATTGAAATGCTTTAGCCTTGCACTAGCCTAGCGCCACTAGACTCTTCAAATATAAGAACTGCATGAATTTAAGAAAAAAATATCTCCAGACATCAACAACACTCTGGATAACTAGGAAATGAGGCCCTATGTCAAAATCCCGAAGTATCCCTTTAAGGTTTAGGTTCAAATTGAAATAAGTTGTGACGCTCACCTGAACGGAGTTCCTTTTATATCTGTATAGAAGTAGTCATTGTGCATCCTCAGGAGACGCCTCTAGATAAACAGAAACCCCAAAATTGGAGCATATTGCGATTGAGGGGCAAATGAAAATACAAATAATGAGTTCCAGCTCACCCCTTTGTCCACGGTCTTCATAACGTCCATGGAAAAAGAGCCTGTTCTCCTGTTCACCATCGCATTACGCAGCTGCCAGACAAAATGTGAGTATTTGTTAAAACTATTTTACATAATAGGCATGATTAAGTGATTTAGAAATGTTACAATGTTCATCTATATCGCCGTTTCCTAAATGTCATTTTTTAGACTCAAATGAAAAGGGTGACCCCCGTGTGCCATTGTGGAGGGAGAGACTGAATGCTTTGATAAAAATTATCATATCTAATACAATTTACAGAATCTAAGAAGCTTTAAAATCTACTATTAAGAGTCAAGTGAACATACTCTATGTCCTTCAAATACACAACCAAACATTTTCATCACCTGCCATGTTACAGTAATGTCCATGTTATGGTACTGTGCAGTATTCTTCCAAAAAAGGGAAAAGTGGTCACCCAATAAATTAAAATGTACTTTTACCCATATAAAGGATATGCAAGTCCTACATCATCTCTCTTGTAAACAGAAGCTTCAATGTTACAGACTAAGTGGCAAAACATTTAATATCAATACAGACTTGCCACTCAATTCACATTCCCTCTGCGCACTCTGAGTCACAGCATTCTTAAAATGATGTATAATACAATCTTTGGTGACCCCTTTTGGATTCTGACAGTGTGTTTGTGAACCGATGCTCTATAAAAGCGTATTTCTTTGTTATTATTGCAGCAAACACATACTATATCATCTTTGTCCTCCCACTCAACCTCCGACAGGTCCACGCTGCTGTAGTTGGGCTTCCTCCTCTTCTTCTGACCTTCTTGATACTGCACATAACAAAAAGCGCACACTTAATTTGAACAAAGTCACCCTAACCTCTCAAAAGTGTGCTTACTAATCTAGCTCGACCCGAAAGGCTACTCATCTCCAGAGTCTGTCTCACTGTAGGCTATTATTTACAAAGCAGCGGTGGAAGTTTTTGCTGAGTAATTACTTAACAAATCAGCTGTGAAATTAACACTGTCAGGTAAATTAAAAATACTTAATATGATTGATAGGATATTCACGCCTTGGCAAGTCTACATCAGCGCGTTAGGCTGTACATGTCAGAGTCTAGAGTACGGTGTGTGGTCTCGCCGACAGGAAATGACACGTCAAAGACTACAGGCACAACACAGTTTGAGTCACAAAGAGACATGTGCACTACAACAAGGGAACATCGACTCTAGTTTAGATGGACTTCAAAACGTTTGTGTTGATCTGAGCAGTGTTGACTATGACAGGTTTATTAGGCCTCACGTCACTGATGTTTGAAGTCAGGCCTTCAAATAAATGGGAAGGTTCTGATTAATTGATTTAATCTCTTATAATTAGCATGCCTGTTTTAAAAAAGTTATAAAACAGTATATAATAACCTAATGACTACTTTTTGAACTCATCTGCCATAATTGACTTGAAGTAGAAATGTGTATATATTTTAATTTGGTAGGGTCAGAGCATGTTAATGAACACAGAGACATGCATGTAATGCTGGATTGTGGCTATCGGCTAATTTGCATATTTTGTCCCACATTCAGAAACACACTCACAACAGTGTACACACTGACATTGGAGGATGTAAAGGTTAGAGCTGGATTTGGATCTGTCTAACCACTGAGCCAGTGTCGCCCTGAGCTTACAACACCCGGCATCCTCACATCCAGGACCAAGCCAAGGCTTGATCTTTGTTTGGTTCTAAGACCAGGTGAGACTGAGCATTCTCAGTGTGGTAGGGCAGTTAACATTATTAAATCAACACTGCTAGAATCAGGTGAATATTCTGAATTTGCCATTTTAACTATAGTGATGCTCCTTTAGTGCAGTGCACAGACACAGACTATCACAAACAGATACCAGCACATAGAGGAGTAGCACTAACACTGGCACACACATATGGACACAGCCACTGCTCCCCAGGAACCATGTGTCCCAGGGCGAGAGGCTGTGCTCGAGGCCAGTGAGTGTAAGTTACCTCTGGGACATCTCAGGCCAGCCAGCCCTATGAGTGGCCCTTATCCCTGCATGCATACATCAAAGGAAAAGGTGGGGATTACAGACTATACGAGCCCATTCAGCCTGCTAACCACAAAACACATTCTCTGTGGTCAAAAAGGAAGATTTCTGTTCATATTGTGGTTGGGCAAAACAAAAAGGAAAGTCAGGGTTAAAACTGGGAGTGACATGTTGATATGAGAAGCCAAATGTGAAACGGATTATTTACCAGGGGCCTGAGGTCTGGGTGTATGAGAATGTAGCCATTGTTTGTGATGGCAAATGCGTATCCATGGATCCCCAGCTGGAGGCGGTGAATAAAACAGAGACAGAAGTTATTTAAAACATGCATATGAATAATGTGAGGGTGTTTATTTGGATAAAGTAGAAAACAGATGAGAGTACCATATGCTTTGGGATAAGCTTCATCAGCTCCTGCAGAGGGATGTCTGTTCCTGCGACCCCCAACAGAATTCCCTGATTCTTCTGCATCAACACACAAACTTTTAGAAACCACATGGACATCACTTTGACACGATTACAAGCACTCACTTGGGATGAAAAATGTATCGCAAACAAAACAAATAAGAATACAAATTCATTGTGCCTGTGGACTGACAGAAGCAAGGCTGCCAATCTGCACCACAGGACAGATGACTTGGGACAAGTAGGACAGTAAACTGGCCAGAGCTTGATTTTAACTACCAACTGCCCAGGGACTACAGATGAAAATTAGCTTGTAGCTATCTCTGGTCTGTACAACACATTTGTTGTGCAACGTCCCTGTCAAATAAATAAATAAATAAACTTTCCGGGTATTACTCATTCGCCTGATCCACTGTTAACCTGTTACCCCCCTCCAAAACTGTGCCACCCAACTGCTCACCGTCTCGTTCTTGGTGCTGAAGACTGGCATGGCCACTGTAGTCATCAGACTGGGCCCTGACTTGGCTTTCATCTGAAAACAAGAGGTCAATAAGATTATAGATAGTTAGTACTACAGTACTAACACCAGTGTTCTGACGAGAACATTGGATAACCGATCAAGTCTGTTACCATGGTATCATTTTATTAATTGTATAGAATATATGCAATTTTCAAGACAAAATAAATTAGTTTTTTTCTTTCCTTCTGATACAGCTCAGTAAAACTATTATAAAAGCACAAAATAACTCATTTTGTTCAATTTAATGAGGTCTTGGTCATTTAAATATCAATATTTGCACAAATGAGTATCCACTTTAGATACTAGGTTAGGTTTATTCTTTTGATAACCCTGGATGACACCAGATCATTTAATCGAAAAGACAATGTATTAAAATCAACACTTGACTCCACACACTCACAGTTTGATATCAAGCTTTTCAGGACAATTGAGCAAACATTTGGCCGAGGTCATCGTCTGCCTCTAAGGCTTTAAGAAAAAATATATAGCAAAATGCAGCAAAATGCTATTATAACTTTTATGTTTGGTTTTAAATGCATAGATTAGACCTAACAATTCATAAATCCAGCAATTGTATAGGTAAAAACTTAAATGTGAGGCAACATTAACCAGTACTCTCTTTAAAAAATGGCTTGCTGTTTAACCTGGTGCAAAGGGCTGCTAGTGTATTTAAATTCTCTTTAGTTATTGTCATTTCCCCCATTACATGTTTGCTATTGTATACATGCATACATATAAAGTCAATGAGGCGTGAAGTGGAACTACAGCTTGACAAAATGAAGAATGGTGGCTTCTCGGATGTATCCCAACACAATGAATACAGTCTAGAGTCTACACACGCTGCAGGTAGAGCTGGTTCTCGGACACGCGTTTTCACCACCACCCTCCTTCTCTCGCAGCCCCTCCTTCACTCCCCTGGTCTCTCCTCCAATGTCAGTTTTATTATGGGCTTTAGGAGATAAAATGCAATGATCCACAGAATGATGAATGGTGTGTCTGAGGCCGAGATACAGGAGCGCACACAGACTCCAGAGGACAATCTCCAGGCCCTCTCTGTGCACACACTCATCGGCACCACGCTGAATGCAAGTCGTACAATAAAAGCCCCTATACGGCTCCGGTCCAGAGAGAATAGTGCTTCTGGAAACTTTTTAGGAGGCGAAGTATCGTGATGCAGTGAGTTGAGAGCAGTGACAAGAGGCAGCACTTGAAGTACTTCCAAGTATCAGTGTCAGAAAAAAAAAATCATTCAATTAAATTCAGTTGAACTGTAAAAGGTTTAATGTCTCTTGAGTTCAGGGACCCATAGGAGTATGTACGAGTTATCTCAAGCAATATCTAGTGCCTTTCAGCTCACAATACAGCCTACGTCACAACTACCAGATCTTTTTTGTTGTCCCTAGAATTAATAGAGAGATGGGACAATATGCGTTCTGTGTTAGGACTCCCTCTGACTGGAACAATCTTCCTGCTTCCACCAGTTCCTCAACCTAATTCCTATTGTTCCTTTTATCGTATGACGTAATGCCCAGTCAACCTTAATAGGTCTCTTGATGTGAAAACTCTCTGTTTGTTAGAAGTTAATTTTTCTTTGAACGTTCATAAACAAACTCAATGGTTTCCAGGCTCCTTGGATTTTTTAACATTTTTTATTTGTAAGATCATAAACAAAAGGAAAGGTCTACAGATTTGTGTCTCTTTAAACGATTACTAACAATTTTGTAATATCTGCAGATGCTGATTTTCAGATTGTACGCTCACAAATGGTCTCAAAATGTCGGAGATGTTTAATTTTCTGTTTGATATGATCAGAAGTGTCTCTTGACAGGTTGATATTTGTACTAAGATGATGGGAAACTGTTCCTTAGATGTCTATAAATAATGATTTCAATAATGATTTTAGTTTATAG
The DNA here is from genome assembly GCA_007210695.1 of Neogobius melanostomus. Lineage (NCBI taxonomy): Eukaryota > Metazoa > Chordata > Actinopteri > Gobiiformes > Gobiidae > Neogobius > Neogobius melanostomus. Next base: position 266,881 of record VHKM01000073.1, on the reverse strand, counting down.
TAAATGAGTGATTGATTAAAACTAAAACATTGATAAAAAAATAAAAAAGCTAATTGTAACTATACAGGAATACTACTATACTGACAACACGTGGGGTTCACGTTGTATGAAACACATATTAAAAACTATTTAAAAGAAGAAGAAAAAAAAACGGTGAGACAAACTTTCCTCAGAGATTGAAGATCTCATCAGTACAATAAAATAATAGCAGATGTTTTTCCTGAGCATGATTTTTGTGGTTTATGTTCTGATAATCACTATACACTTTTTCTTTACCAACCCATGTTTCAAACAATGTTTCAAAATCACAGCAAGAAATCTCTGTTGTCAATTACTGATTTTCAAACCATATCTAACCATTTCTTTCAGAGTCAATTTGATATGGTTGTTTGATTTGTAGTCAAACAACAACAACATAAAATATATAATGTGTATATTGATGACTCAAGGAGGCAAAATGTTCGTCCGTTCCCCCCAGAATCTCCACCTCTGACTGTTACAATCTTAATGTCATGTAGTAGATTAAATACTATCCTAAAATACGTGTAAACATATGCATCACACTTGCAGAAGGTCGAGACACGCTCTTTACCTTATAAGCCTGTGTGAGCTGATGGGAAAGAGGGGATAAATAAGAGAAAGAGTTTTACATAGCAGCTCTTTGAATGAACGTGTTGGTGCAGACTCCGTGGACACAGATGTACACTGAGGGGAAATCCATGCAGATTAATGATGCTCATAATGAGGAGTCATTTCCACAGCATGAAGAGTAATGACGAGGAAGCGCACGCACACACATGAATACACTTACTGTACAAGAACACGCGCATGGCACACACTGAAGAGTCACAGCTACAGCCGAGCAACACAGTGAAGATATGGACTGAGCCACACATTTAATAAAGTAAAAGTTATGCTGAAGGTTTACATGGGGGTTTAACAAAAGGTTATGGACATAGCAATGTGAATCAAAGTGCAACAATACTACTCTCCAGATGATCTACACCAACAGTGCCTGAACCTGGCTGTTGTAATTGCTATTCATTTGCACCACACTGGGGGGGGAAAAAAACGCTGAACTTGATCCACACTCCTTATGTCCATTACCAACCTTTTTTCAACTTTTCATAACAACAATGAAAGAAATCATTGTATTCATTCAGCAGCATTCTCACTGAACAGCACTTTACCCTCACTTTACCACAGTAAGGAAGTATCAAACAATAGCCTGCTAAATGGCAAGGGGGGTTTCAATGCTATAGAGAGAGCAGAACAATCCAAGGATCAACAAGAAAGCACTCACAGCGCTGTCCACATAGGCCTCCGTCCACACTGTGTCGTGCTCGTGGTCGATCACTTTTGGGCGACTCATGACGTGGAGATACCGCATTACGTTCTCCTGGACATCGGCCAAAGTGGAGATCTGACTGAAGTATCCTGCAACATAAAGTAAAAAAAAAATTATCTCATCACATAAAGCCTATAGATAAGCTTTACCTTTATAGTTATTATGGACATTGTGTCAAGAGGATTTTTTGTTTGTACAGTATTCATATATGAACTGTAGATCTTGAGCATTGTGAATTGAAGAGTGTTTTAGAGTCCAGCTTCATGACAGAAACTGGACTAAACCAGACTTTTTTAATAAGCAATGTACCCACAGATTTTTGTTGTTGATTTAGGAAGAAAAAGACCGATTCTCATTGATATTTCTATATTTTTTCAATGCTTTTCTTTTTCAATAGAGATAACAGTAATTTGGCGATATAATGTGAAGTCCTAAATAGTTGATTAATAATGAAATGTACGTGATCTAAAATGTATCAGATAACATTCACTCTACCTTCAAAGATCGGCAATGTGAGTGCAGTGTCTTGCCCAAGCACACAAAGGCAGTGATCGTTCTCCCATAGACCGCCCTTAAACCATCGCACTGATCAACGCTGCAGGACAATTCACCTTTGCAGACACATTTTTTGGGGGGGGGAAGCCCAAACAACCTGGACAATTCCCTCAGTCATGTATCAGCCCAGCCCTCCAAAATGTGCATGCCTAGTCTAATATTTGTTAACGCCTCAGTTTTGCATGTGAAGCAAAGCATAAGCATCTTTTCCCCAGGTCATTTATGTAATCAATCCCCAGCGGTGCTTAGGCAGTACATGGCAGTGCATTGTCGTGACGCGGAGGGCATTTGACTGGCTGTCGGAGGCAGCTGTTACCACCATGTTTCATACGGGACACGTGAGGTTATTCCATGATGGTGCGAGTGTCATGGAGAGGGATCGGGGGGTTTCAGGGGGTGGGGACTGGGTACTCCCCGCTCCCCCTTGACTGTGATGTGTTTTCCTGGCTGTGACTTTGGCTCCGCGAGGCACTCATGCGGAGCGCTGACACGTGGGAGCCATCAGTGCGCACAGCTGCGGGGACACTCTCTGACAGGAAGAGGGATTAGAGCAGATTGACCTATGACCATTCAAAGTGCCACTTCATTGCCTTTTGGGGGAGACAGGGGGGGTACCAGCACATTCACATGCACAGAAAAGTACACAACAGTGAATAAAGCAGAGAAAATACTCAAAATACAGGACTGCAAATGTTAAAGGACAGCGGAAACATCCAAAAGTATTAATTACCATCACTGAGTTAAAGAAGCTTTAATTGTGACTTTTTTTTCCAGGAAAAGCCTTTTTAGCAATCTGTTCTCAAAGTCATTGACATCATTTCAGCCGTCAACTTGCCTACAATGCAAAGCTTGTCATAATAACAGTTAACAGCAACCAGTAGTTATTTGTCTTGTTTAAAGCTCATCTTACCCACTTTTTCCCCATTCTCCAACATAGCCAGAAAAAAACAAGTTAAATTTAAACAACCTCAACCTGTTTCTGGCTTTTACAAACATCCAGATTCAGTGTATTCTTCTGGGTTTGCAATTGATAAAAATGAAAAATAATTATTTCTGGTTCAACAGGTGAACTTTCCGTAACCTGCTCCTCCATTCCCCCTTTCCTTGTTCCCCTTTACACACAAAAAAGTAAGTAGAATGAGCTGTCAGGACATTCTCACAGTAGTCTCAGAGCATGCTGCTGAGTTTTGTTCTGTAGTGAGTGAAGTTTATTTTAGAAAAGCACTTCCTGGTGACGTAGAGCCACAGGAGAAGCTCAGAGTAAACAAGATGAGCATTGTATAAACAGGCATGTGGGACTAAAGAAGTGCCACCTTAATGTGGTGGAGGGGTTTGAGCACCCGAATGATCCTGGGAGCCCCTACCAGGGGCTTTGTGCCCCTGGTAGGGTCTCCCATGGCAAACAGGTCCTAGGTGACGGGTCAGACAAAGAGCGGTTCAGAAGCCCTTATGAGAGACCAACAGGCTCGATTAGAACCATGAGGCCGACTTTCTGTGGACCCACCACCTGCAGGAGGAGCCATAGGGGCTTGTGCAATGTGATTACAACCCGGCAACGGACAAGTGGAAGAAAATGGATGGATGGATGGATGGATGGATGGATGGGACTAAAGAATAGACATCAGGGGAAGATTCAAAGATTACTCAAACATGCGCGAATGGCTCAGAACACAACTCCAGGTATGTTTTTGATTGTAAAATGCTAAAAAGCTCTAAAAAGTCATTCACGTAATAAGTCTCCCTTTAATGTAGTCACTCTGTATCTAAATGGAGCAGAATCCCTTACGGCACTTGGATGATAACATTGATCTGGATTCACAGCAACATTAATAATTCATATAACGTAACATAAACGTTGCATGGAGCGAGGAAGTCGTGTATCAGGCCTGAGACTCCTGCTAATACTGGACTGTCTGAAGCATATCTCTGCAGTGTCACTAACCTTTGTTGGCACAGGCCATCCATTTGAGGTTATCAGCAAAAGCAGACTCTCGTCCAATCAGGTAAGGAAATATCCGCACCTGCACAAAGACAGTGTTGAGATAAAAGAGCAAAAAACACACATAAAAGGCACCTAAAATAAGATGTAGGGTGCAGTAGCGCAGAGCTGAGAGTAACAAGTTACTCGTATGATACTTACAAGACCACAAGCAGTCTTTCAGTCATTTCTAATTCAGTACATTTACTTATGTCTTTGACAGAGGTTTTCAAACTCAGCTTCAAAATATCACGACAGGCCGGAACCAAAATTATATTATTAATTTTTGCCCAGTTGTAGTATATTTCATATCAAAAATACAGTATTATCGTTTAGAAGATCCAAGCACTGATCAACTGTTGTCAGTGGATAATGATCACTGAAAAACAGTCCTGCAATGCTTTTTTAAGTCCCGATTCAAAATGTGAGAACCACTGATTTATGAAAAATGAAGATAACTCTGCACAGCTTGAGAGCTCCCAAAAAATGTGTATTGCTTGCACCACGTGACGTTTGGGGCATATTAGCCCTTCATTAGACAAGCTGTCTGAGGTCACTTCCAATACTACGGCCCTCGCCTTTGGAACGACCTGCCGGAGGAGCTCAGGACTGCAGAGAACGTTCATGTTTTTAAAAGTAGGTTTAAGACCCACCTTTTTAGCTTAGCTTTTAGTTGATATCTATTTACTTATTTATTCAGTCATTTTTATTATTATTTATGTTTATAATTAGCTTAATATATTGGTTCTTAGTTAGTTTTATATTTGTTTTTATTTATCTTATTTGAATGTTATTATTTGCATATTGCATTTTTAGAATCTCCAGTGTTTCCTCTGAGGGGGCCCTCTGCCCCGGGAGCGGCGGTTGGCTGTGGCTGTGTGGGCACTGTCCTCTGGGTGCCCGGATGGAGGTGTGGTGTTTCTGCTGCGCCTCTGCTGGGCGTCCTGTGGCGGTGCCCTGTGGCTGCGGCTGATGTGCCGCTCCCGGTGCAGACGACTCCTCTGATGGTGTTTCCTTACCTGGTTCATCTGTACCCAGACTCAGCCCTACGTCCATTATCTCATCATGTGCACCTGAGTAGGAGTGTCTGTGTGTGTGTGTGTGTGTGTGTGTGTGTGTGTGTGTGTGTGTGCGTGTGTGTGTGCGTGGCTATGGGAGGGGGGTGGGGTGAGCAGTATTATTGTCTGTTTTTATTTGGAAGAGTGGGTGGTTTCGTAGGCGGGAACTGCTTTTAATCTGTAAAGCACTTTGCGTTACAACCTTGTATGAAAAGCGCTTTATAAATAAAGTTTTGATTTATTTGATTGATTCTAACTCTTGGACATTACTCAGCCAACTTTGGATGTTTCTACCCGGCTCTTGCTCAACCATTGACATTTAATCTGTTTTCTGACTTTAGTGCTTTAGAAAAACACCTGCATTTAAATTAATTTCACAATAGTGAAATAATAGCATATCATGCTACATTTTTTGTGCTGTAAAAACTGAACATCAAGACCAAGAAAGTAAACAAAAAATTATATGAAGGGCCTAATAAATAAACAAAATATATATTTGACTTAAACATATTTTGGGATCTCTGCAGGAGTGTAAAAGTGCAGTTCCGGTGTTTCTCTTAATGATTTCAAAGGGCGAATACAGTTAAATCCAATTCATTTAGTTTCCTGGGGGCATGGCACAAGGGCATGTTGCACTGTCCTTTTAAAGAGCACTGTGTGACACTGTGCCAGACCTGCATGCCTCATTGGCTCCAGATGCTTTGCTAAGCATAAAACATGCAGAAAAAAACACAGACTTTCTGCCACAAAGGGGAGCCTGAGGGTGTGTGGGGGAGGGGTCCCCACTGCCAAACAGTGCCCTGTATTCCGCCAAACGGTGTCGCCGCACATATGCTAACATTAGTCCCCGAGCTGTTGTTTTACTGCTTTGGGAATGGCTCAGCGGTTCATTTTATTCTGATTGCGTTTACCTCTTACCAAAGGGCCAAAGCGAGTGGTTTTATGTGTATACAGCAGAGGGACTGGGCGGCACTGGATGGAGTGGTTTGTACATACTCTGCCCTTGAACGAGGTAATTTTCGCTCTTAAGCCCCATGGGGAAAAAAATATTGCTCTGTAACACGTCAACATCAGATCCCTACAGCTTTACACAAAATTATGTCAAGACCGAGTTTTAGTAGTTTAAATTCAGATCCATGACAACTAAAAACAGCAGTGTAAGCAGAAAAATATAACCAGGCTCACCCTTCGCTCGGGCCAGTTGTATTTCTCGAACACATCGTCGTACATTTTAGTTGCTCCATCAGTGACCAGCATTATGGCCTGACTGCAGACACTGCCGCGGCCGGTCGAATTAAACTGCACAAAGCACAAAGTTTAAATGTTAAAACCATTACTGTACCTATAGTGTAAACAAGTGTAGTGTAAACATTTCAATGGCTTTCATGCCCAAATGTTAGTTCTCTGAATAAATCATAGATCCAAATGGCCTCAATTGCAAACCATTGATTAGGATACACAGAAGAAGATACAATCATTTCAGCGTTTTCAGAACAAAGACAGATTTCTTTTCATCTTAAAATCTACAGTGAATACGCTACAATAATACATTAAAACAATATCAAAAAGTTTTTAAAATGATGAAAAGAGAAAAAGTTATATTTCATGGTGACAAGTGTTCAGACCACACACAACAACTCCAGACCCATTTCATTGCTCTCACACAAAGGCGCCTCTAGATTTATTTTTTTTAAAACCATTTTAACATTTCCAGTAGCCAACTTTTATAAAATAACAGGATCATTTGACAATAGTTAAAGATTCAGACAACTGTTGAATCACATACTTTGTAAATGTGACATTCTGCTCTTCCACACAACACGCACAAACAGTAAACCGGGGCATATCCTTTGTAAATAAAGTCAAAACATTGTCCACAGCATCAAAACCCGAATATTACATGGCAGTAATTAAGCTGCTCATTGACCTGTGACGCGGCGCACATGGAACCGCGATCAAAGGAGCATCACAGGGGCCTCTTTATCCTGTGTGCGTGTCACCGGAGGCTGCCTCTATCTCACACTAACCTCTATTTTCATCCGACTCAGTAGTGTTGTACAGTAAAGGTTGCACAGAGCAAATAGATGAATGCCTGTGATTGTGAGAGATAGCAGATACTCAATTCAAATCAACGACAAGGACTTTATTCTGCACTGTAAATCCCAACCACCCATCTTTTCAAACCTACTAAGCTATCTTGGCTCAAATGTGCTCCAGAGTTATAGTAACCCTTTTTAACTAGGTCATGGAGACCCAAATCTAAAAATGTGGCGTGATAGCTCAATTGCTTTGAGTTCTGATGCATCTTGTTACACTTCAAGTTATAGTGCCCGAAACCGTTTAAGCTATGCTTACTTTTTTCTTAAAATCGCCTTATTAACCAATCAGAAAATTGTATTGTTTTTTGAATTTTTTGTTCTTTTTTTTTTAAAGAAAACATAAAACTTGTTTTGTTAGATATCATGATATTAGTATTATTGTCAAATATTATTGTCAGTATTATTTGTGGGCAACATTAGGGAAAATACTCAAAATAGACAACATTTATCATTTTATTATTGATAATATCACTTTAATTCTCCATTGTCCAAAGTGAGTAGAATAAAAAAGGAATAGATGAAAAAAATAAAAACTACTCTGATCAGTCTTGAACCCACCACCTACTGCACTCCAGTCTGAGTGTCTATCCACTCATCCACAATCTTATCTAGAAAAGCATAATCCTTTTAGTGATTATTATGACAGAAAAGCAGGATGCTTATACAATGTTTTCAGAGGCATAAATAATTCCCAATCCTGCAGTCAGTTTATAAAATTATAAAATTCAATCTAGTTCAATATGATTTTATAGTAGTGAATTATTTTTAGTTCATAATTATAGCCTTCTTGAAATACATAGTAAAAAACCATGAGTAATATAACAAGCATCACATTTTGGTCCAACGTTGTTGAGAGAGAAAAAAATTCCCTTGTGGGAATCGATCCAGCTACCTTTGTACCACTGGTTATAGCCCACACCCATAACCACTCGACTACCACTTCATGTGGAATATTATGATAAATTCTAGTATATAACGATGTTTATCCCAAGTTTGTTCGGACGTGAATGTCTGTTCCATGATATATATGCATTATTGTCGCATGATTTGTTCGATAGTTATGATTAAACAAATGAATAAAGTAGTAAATGGAATTGTATTGCGCAAAAACGTATGCAGACTGCACCACTGGAAGTCCAATCAAGGCCGAGTTCACCGGAGCTCCTCCCACGCCCCGCCCCTGGACTTTTTGAAAATTTCGGTTTGAGCTGAAGCAGCAGCCATGATGCTTCTACCATCTCACAGACTCGCTCCTGAGTCCTTTGCTAAGACGAAGACTTCATTGGATACGACTGGACGGTACAAATATTATCATTATTATGTACTGATAGTGCATGTTCAAAATTCCCTAAAGCTAACTTTAAGATTAAACGAGGTTGAAGCACTGCTCCTGTAAGCTAATTAGTTTACCACCGGTTTGCGCTCAGCTTTTCATATTTTATTTATACAGTAGGCTGCATGTAATAGTTGTTAAATGAGACTTAGCAAGAAAACAATTGCGCCTTGAACTTTTAATTTTTCAAACACAGTGGAGAAAAAACGCTGTCGGCGCCATTTTAAGTTGAGTTGCAGCCGCTGCGCCACTCTTTTTATTTCTATGCTGACTAGCCCGTCTCTTCTCCAGGCTGTGTCCCACACTCGCTCTGCGCTGAAGAACAGCCACAGCCCGCTGTACACCGGTGATCCGCTCCAGACACCGCCGAGAGGGCAGCCACATCAGGGAGGTAAGGCCTTGTTGTACATTACAACACTTTAGCTGCTAAGATTCATAAAGTCAACCGTGCGCTAACGAATCACAACAAAGTCAGGCCGGGTTATAAGGCGATGATTGAAGCCTTCATGTTGGACAATACCGCGTGAAACAAGTGAGAGCATCTACAAGCTAAGCTATAAGCTAACAGACAGCCAGACTGATTTACTGTGGCTGAAATGAACCGTGGCTCAGTGCGCTCTGTTCTCCTCTGAAAACGCCCCGCGGTCAGCGAGTGGGGAGTAATGGGGAGAGGGCTCCTCCTCCTGCAGGTGTGGGGAGTGTTGAGAGCGGGCTCCTGCTCCTCCAGGTTTGGGCGCGCACAGATACGCGCGTTTCAGAAGTGTCTGATGTTCAAAAGTTGGCTTGCTTGAGTTCAGGAAAATGCATGTACAATATTCTGTACAACCCCCTCAGGCCCTGCAAACTGTTTTCACCATGTGTTTGCTTGTCTGAAATGCTGCAGTTGTGCATTTTAATTGTGTAAATGATATCGTAATGTATACCGTTATCATACTATTTCTTATTTATGTTGTGATATCATCTTTATGTCATATAGCCATGCCCTTAGGATTAGATCTTTTTAATTCTTCAAAAAAAAGTTATGCTTTTGACTTAAAAATTACTTGTTTTGTTTGTTAACAAAAGGTCCCTCCGCAAGAAGGATGTGAGGCTCCCTACAGCGAGATTGAAGCCTCTGCACTAGATCAGTGGTTCTCAACTGGTGGATCGACACTCAGGACCCAAAAATGAGTCGTAAACCTTTCTACCTTTTATTAATATCACTTTTTGAGAGCTGCCTTGATCATTATTTCAACTTTATTCAGCGTTATTATCACAATATATATATTTTTTTCTTTTTGTCAAAATGTTTTGTGGGAGATACGGGTATCATAAACATGTACTTCTTTGGATCTTGGCTTGTCATCAGTGTGTTGGTGGGTCTCGATGCTGTAACTCAGTGTTGTTTTTGGCAGCCCTTTTAGTTTTAGTCTTAGTCTTTTGGACAAAAACGCTTTTAGTTTTAGTCACATTTTGACATTTCTAAACGTGATAGTTTTAGTGATAGTTTCATAAAATGTTATTTCTTTTAATTATTTATAACTGTATTTCTCCAGGTAGAAGCACAAGATCCCTCTGCAGAAAACTACAGCGAGGCTGGACTCTCCACGTGCAGGATTGCAGGTAAATGTCTTTATCATTCCACACTATGTAGGTGGTTCTCAACTGGTGGGTCAAGACTCGGGACCCGAAAGTGAGTCACAAACCTTAACCTGGGTTACTCCGGTGGCATTGAAGAATGTTCAAATGCAGAGGACAGTTGTATGTGACATGGTGTACGTCTTTAGGAATTCCTCCAGTGTTGTTTTGACTTCTTCTTACTCAATAAGAAAAATAATTCTGTTCAGTCATAGTTTCATCCTGATACTGACTTAGCCATGCCTTTGCTTTGGCCTGGTTAAGTCCTTGGTTAGTCCTTAATTCCTGATCCAGGTTTAGACACATTTTACTCCTACCCTGGTATGACTACCAGCTTTAGTCCTGGTTTGATTTAGTTTCTTTCTTTTTGTTTTGTCAAGGTTTAGTCTCAATCCGCAGTTCTGCTGTAATTCTGTTCAGATCACTGTTGTCTAACACACTTAAATTTGTGTAATTTGCATTATTGTAGCCTAAAACATCTAAGCTGCTAGTCATAACTAAACGATTCACTGTTTGTTTTTTCCCCAGAGTTTACAATATTTATAGCAGGATGAAAAAACTAAATACATATGTATTTTTGTGTGTCAATTTCAGGAAGAAATGGCGCTTGAGGAGGGAACTGTTGCTCTGGTGTCCAAGATAAGGATCCTTTCTCATCCCAGCAAGTGTTCATGGCACTTAAGGACCAGGTTGTGATGTCTCTCAACAAATGGACTGACACACTGGTTTAAGGTTGACATATCATGCACATGGACTTTGAAACAGAACTACAATATTTTTGGTACCACAGTAATGATACAGTCCCGATCAAAAGTTTGGTGTGGTTGGATCTTAACAAAGTTTCAAGTAGAACTTCAATATGCTTCAACAATAAAGTGAGACAAAAAATAATAATTAATAAACCTTTTATTGAAAACAGCTATTAAACTGAAATGTTTTTGCAGCTGATCTAAAGTTTAGGGCCACATGCTTTTAACAGGTCAAATCTGAGCACAAGTGTGGATTCAGTGTCATTTTCTGTCAGGTTTTCACACCATCGTGTTCCATAACCCTCAGGATCTTTTAGGAAATTCAAAATTACTGTTATTGCGTCTCACCTCAGCAGCGATGGGGCACTGCGAGAGGTTCTGCTTATGCGGCTCAACAACTCGACCACGTTCAAAACCAGAATGTTTTGTTTTTTTTTGTTTTTGCATCAGGACGTCATAACAGTGTGAAAACCTGACAGAAAATGACAATGAATACACATTTTTGCACAGATTTGGCCTTTCAACCTCTTAACCCCCACCTGAACCAAGCTCATTTTCTCTAGTTCGGCCGACCTTACCCAAATCTAAAAGCTTCTTAACTGGAGAACTGTAGGCCAGTGTAATATCTGATTTGAAAGCTAATACTAACAAAACTGATCTAAACTGATCTTTTTGCTTGCGTTGTTGTCGTCACTTTAACCTTTTTTTTTTCCCATCGCTTTTTTTATCACTTATTTGCTTTTGCGTTTTTTTTTTAATTTTCATCGTCTTTGTCTTGTGTTGCTATTTTGACCCTTTTTTTTTCTTGAAGCTTTCTTGGATTTGGGTAACGATGAACTGGAGAAAATGTGCTCAGTTCAGGTGGGGGTCAAGAGGTTAAAGGCATGTGGTCTTAAACTTTTGATTAGCTGCAAAACCGCCAGTTTAATTGTTTTCATTAAAATCTTTACTCAGAAAATGTTTTGTCTCGCTCCCATTTTTTCTTGTTGCATAATAAAGTTCTACTTGGAACCTCGTTAAGATCCAACCATGCAAAAAGTGATTTCCTTTTTGCCATCTTTCAACTGGTCGGGACTTGATCAGGACTATATATTACATTTTATCATTTTGAAACTCAAGCACAAGGGTTTTAAATTACTGTATGGAGCTCCCTCTACAGACAACAGAGTGAATTACTGTTTCAACAAACTTTGGTACCGAGCTGTCCTACGCTTCAATCGGATGTTGGATTATGGGCTTTAAAAATATGGAGGAGAGTTTTTGTTTTGTTTTCCCTGATGCAATATAACCAGATACAGATTGGAGCTCCAACAGTAGAAAACTTAACAACCAAGGTGAATATAATGACTCCAAGTCTGTTTGACCAGGAAACAAGATCTTGGACACAAACATGTACATTGTTTTTATAGTGGTCAAAACAATGTTTTGCTGTCTGCATCTTTTACAGTTCCCTTTTGTTGGTGGAAAGTTGGCCTTAAATAAAGTTGTCATAGAAAATGTTCTTCCTGTATGTGTTATCATTTCTCACATGGTTTAGTGTTGTATGTTTCCTCAATTTAATTGAGGGAATAAACCTTTTTAAAATGGGTTTAAGTTAATGTAGCATTTAAATAGTTTGAGTATAATAAGCTTGAATCATTTGAGTTCATTAACCTATACTTTTAATGCTATTGTTGACTTAATGATTTGAGCTACCGTTGACTTAATGATTTGAGCTACCGTTGACTAAATGATTTGAGCTATCACTGACTAAATGATTTGAGCTACCGTTGACTTAATGATTTGAGCTATCACTGACTAAATGATTTGAGCTACCGTTGACTAAATGATTTGAGTCCAAGTGAACTCAATTGGTTTAGGCTTATGTACCACAACCATATGGTGCAGCGGGTTTCCCCATTTAATTTGAGTTATCATAGCTAGTCAGGGTTTACAGTGTGCAGGAGATTCTCACTCGGGTAGTTCCACTCTTCTTCATTAGTTTGATAGCGTTACTAAGTACCCGTATCAGGATTTTATTGTGACACTGTCAACGAAAATGAAGTTCATTTAAGCCGTCAGAATACTACAATACTACAATACTGGAAATACAATACTACAGTTTTGTGGAAAGGGCTTCCATCAAGTGTATCAAACTTAGGATTTGAAGGCAGGGCAGAGAAACATCACTGGACACAAGTAATAATCACTTGTCCTTTTATCATTGTAACAGTTGTAATGCATTAATCTATCCTGATTATTTGAGACAATATTTAACACCATTTAGCTCTTCTTATAATTTAAGACATGCAAATCAAATCTTTTTTGTCGTACCTCAAATTCATAAAGAAATAGGAACATTTTCATTTAATTACAAAGCACCTTTTGATTGGAATAATCAACCTGCCTCTATCCGCTCTATAACCTACTATCAAACGTATAAAAATGTCCTTCTGCAATATTTACAAACCACTTGCAATTGCTTTAAGATTGTAATTGATTGTTCAAGATCAAAGTTCAAAGTAGAGAGCTCTGTGTGTGTGCGTGGTGGTTTGAGTGGATGTGTGTGCTGTAGTGTGCAGGGGTGTGTGGGTGTATGTGTTAGAAGATGTATGTTAAGGATTTATTTGCTTGTTTGTTTTGTCTTATGTTTTGGTTCCATGCCTTTACTGCTGTATCTGTTTTTGTGCTTTGATTTCTTTGGAGACTTTTGAGGACCCTCTTGAAAACGAGATGATGCATCTCAAGGGGTTATCCTCTTAAATGAATGAATAAACTTGGTCTAAACTTGGTATATCTTTATTGCACTTTTGAAGATTTTATGATAATTTGTTTAGCGTAAACAAATTGAATAAAGTCAATAAAACTCTACAGGAGGTTCACTGTGTTTGAAATTGTCACCACTTGTGGGCGCCTTTATGAGAAAATTGACGGACCTTAGTTTAAATGTATTGAGCCAACGTTGAACTCTGTGCCAGTTTTTTGTTTCCTGTGGAGAGGCCCCGAAGTAACAGAGATATTACCTATAATAAACCAGGTCAAAACATCTGCATTTTTAACTATCTTTACCATAGTTACCACCATAAAACAGTTTCGATGGTATTGAAAAAATCAAAGTGTCAAAAGCAGGTACCAACATCCTTTTTTAATACTGTATGTACAGCGGGAACCATATGTTTACATACACTTTATAAAAAGACACATTTGCTTTTTTCCTCACTGTATAACATGAAACCAGAGTTAACTTTTATTTTTTTTAGGTCAAGTAGAATTTAAAAAAATATTTATATTTGCTAAATGCCAGACAAATGAGAGATAGAATTGTTTAAAAATGTTAAATGTTAAAACAATTTGGGAAAGCCCAGATGACGATGTCATGTCCTTGGAAGCACAAGTCTGGTTCATCCTTGGTTGCAATTTCAAGACACTTGAGGTGCCACGTTCATTGGTTAAAACAATGATGGAAATGTCCAGCCATCATACAGATCAGAAAGAAGGCGGGTTCTGTGTCCCAGAGATGAACGTGCTGTGTCTGAAATGTGAATATCAACCCAAGAACAAATACAAAAGACCTGGTGAAGATGCTGAACCTGGTAAGAGTTTGTCATTATCCAGAGTGAAACAAGTACTGTAACGATATGGGCTGAGAGGGAACTCTGCCAGGAAGAAGCCCTTACTCCAAAAGAAACATCAAAAAGCCAGTTTGGGGTTTGCAAATAAAAAAAGGATGAAGACTTTAATTTTTGGAGACATATCCAGTCGTCTAACGGAAAAAAATATATTTTTGGCCATAATGACCATCATCGCATTTGGAGGAAAAAGGGGGAATCTTGCAAGCCTGAGAACACCATCCCAACTGTGAAATACGGGGGTGGCAGCATCATGCTGTGGGGTTGTTTTGTTGCGGGAGGGACATGGTGCACTTCACAAAATAGATGACATCATGAAGAAAGAACGTTATGTGGAAATATTGGAGCAACGTCTCAAGACATCACTCAGGAAGTTAAAGCTTAGGCGCAGATGGGTCTTCCAGATGGACAATAACCCAAAGCATACAAGGTGGCTTAAGGAAAACAAAGTCAATGTTTTGAAGTGGACAAAACTAAGACCTGATCTCAATCCAGTTGAAAATGTATGGGCAGAGCTGAAAAAGCATGTGCATGCAAGTTGGCCTACAAATTTGGCTCAGTTTCACCAGTTCTGTATGGATGAATGGATCAAAATTCCTGCCAACTATTGTGAGAAGCTTGTGAAAGGATATCCAAACGTTTGACCCAAAATATACAGTTTAAAGGCAATTCTACCAAATATTAATTAAATGTATGTAAACTTTTGGTTTAAAAAAATCCATCATTTTTCTGGACTTTGACAAATAGAAATATTTTTTAAAATTCTACTTTACCTAAAAAAATGAAGGTTAATTCTGGTTTCATGTCAGACAGTGAGGAAAAAATGCAAATGTGTCTTTTTATGAAGTGTATGTAAACATATGGTTCCTGCTGTATATATATCTTTAGAGATCAAGATTTGAAGTTACTCTGTTGTTTCACCGCAATTAGACGATACAAATTTAAAAGAAATGGTCTTTTATGGAATAAGATTACATCACTCTTCTGTTTTCTGGTTTTCCCTTGAGTGCAACTTAATAATAACAAATGGTCAACACAAAAATAACTTCAAGCGAGTGGGTACGTGATACGTTATGGTCTGGCCATCGAGGAAAACGTCAAAATAAAAGGCCATTTGGTGTTAAGAAACTGAATATTCTCACCAGTATATTTCCATACAAATACAGCGCCTCCATTATCTACACAACACAGCAGCAGGTTACGCACTTAAAACATCACCTCACAACAAGAAGGTCTAAGGTTCATTTTGCAGACTAGGCTTTCTGTCAGAGGTCCGAGGTCCGTCATGGCCCAGAACAAACACTCAAATCTAACGTCTAATTTTGTTGTGCAACGTGTATGTATAGCACGCTAATAAATAAACTTTCTCTTTACCATTATATCTAGGTGCATTTCAAACTTCCACTTCCACTGTTGCAGCCAAATGAATGAATGAATAAATCATTTTTATGGGTAAAATTCAACGCTCCCGTCTCATTGTGTGGTGACAGGAGTGAAAATGGCTCTCCTCTCGTGAATCCGCCGGTGTTTCCATCTGATCGGCCTATGATAGCCCGAATTAATTCACTTGGCGCTGTTGTATCGGTGCATTTCAACAGTACGCGAGCAGCTACAGCTGATTACCATATTCATTGGATGACTTTAATTAATCTGACAAATGCAGAGGTAGAAGCAGCCGCACTCTGGGTTTCGGCGCCGCTGCCAGGGCATGCCTGAAAACAGAGAGATAAAAGGAGTGTGGCGTGGCTCCTTGCTTCTTATCTGCTTTGTGCCCCAATCAGCCCCATTATTAATCATTGACATTAATTAGAGCCATTAATCATGTTTCAGAATAGATGTCTCTGGGCCGGGAGGAGGACAGGGATAGCGCTGCACACACCGGGCGACAAGAGCGGGTTTCTTCACGGCTACTTGTGAACATGCAGAGGGAAAGTGTCTGGGGAAAACAAATGAGAATTGTAAATAAAGTTTCCCACCCCCCCCAAACGTTCTGGTCAAGTGGAGCCGGTAAATTAAGTGAAAATACAAAATGGATTTAGGCTGGGACCAATTCATTACGACGTGTCAAATGAAACCATATAAACAAAAGATTAATTTGTGGAGAGCCATAACTGTTCAACAGCATTGTCACGCGGTCATCCAAGTGGAGAATAGGCATTTAGACGGTCTGCTTCATGATACAATATTTCTGTAAACTGATGATTTATAGTCGCGGGGCGTCTGGCAGCAACAGGTTGAAGGAAATGCAGTGCTATATAGACGGGATAAAATTACAGCTCAAAGTACAGTGGAGACCAAAGCACCTGTCCAACCACACCTGGGTTCAAACTCTTCTACGTAGCTCAGAGGGAAATGCTCTTTCTACCACAAAAATGTATAATAAATCTTACAGTGACAGAGAAACTATTTGAGCTTTTGCCATATAAATAATAAGACTCCTTGCGCTGCACAATAGCCAAGGGGTTTAGGCTTTAGCACATATATGCTCGACTCTTTGCAAGCCTTATTGTCGAGAGTTTCCTATAACCTTCGTCGAGGACCCTATGAACTGCTCTGTCTAATAAAGCCTTTAAGTGAAAAAGAAAACCGTTAAAATCATAATTCAAAATACACAGCCTGATTATGACGATAATACAAAAACACTCATCGCCAACATTTTGAACACATTCATAGCAAATATAAAAGGCTACGTTGAGCAGAAAATGACGTTCACTCACAAAATAGCTTCAAATCTTTACACAGCAGAGCTTCAATGAGACTTACATCGCCAAGGATAGTAAATGCTTCGGTCAGAGCGTCACCCAGCAGCCCGATTCCTTTGGCGAACAGCTTGTCAAGATGCTCCCGGAAATGCTAGCAGATAACAAAAGCACATGGGAAACAATGGTAGGAGCATTATTCACCGTGGAAGATAGGATCTACATGCACCCGTTACTTGTCTATTTGTGGCTGACTTACATATTTGTTGGCCCTGTCAGCGCGGACCAGCGTGCCGTTCAAACAGGGCTCGACATAGTGGACCTCCTGGTTATACTGAAGAAGTTACAAACTTTACTTTACGGCATTAGAATGACGATCCTATTGCTATGAATTCAAGTACAATGATCCTGTTTCAAAATTAGCCTGAGCAGTTTTAGGTGCAAAGCTATTCCCCTTGTTATAACTATAACATAATGTGTTTCTTTTACATGATTATACTTTATGCAACACTCTGGAAAGTAGAAATGCACATCTAAACTTTAATTTGACTGAGTTTAATCGAGCATATTATCGTCAGTTTGGCTTAACCCAAGTCTGAAAGCTTCTTGAAAAAAGTGTCAAAATAGCGACAAAAACGAGGATGAAAACACAACAAAAAAGTGACAAAAAAGCGACAAAGCAGCTACATAAGAGCGACAAAACCTTGCCCGCAAAGCAACAATAACACAACAAAAAAGTGACTAAAGAGCAAGAAAACTGAGCAGAAAAGTGACAAAAATGTGGCAAAAAAAACGGAAGAAAAAGCAACATAAACGCTTCTTAAAATGTGACAAAAACACAATGCAGCAAAAAAAGGTTACGATTCGTTTTGTTGGCCTTAGCTTTCAAATGAGGCGTTACACTGTTGCTCTCCGGTCAAGAAGCTTTTAGATTTGGGTAAAGTCGAACTATAACATGCGCTCGGTTAAAGAGGTTAAAGAAAACCTACTGCAATAATGTTGAAGAAGTCATCGTCTCCAAGTGTATCTAAAATGGAGGATACGGTTTGCCTGGCGATGGTCAGCCTCAGTCCCTTCATGCTGCCGCTGACATCAACCAGAATCACCACGTCTTTAGGCGACGTGGCGGCCTGTATGTACCTGTGTGACACAACAGTGCAGTCACAGACGGTTTGGACACAGTGATAATACAGGTACACAACCTACCACTTCCTGTTCCTGCAATCGAAGCCTATGACCCCATGTTCATCTGGGTGCCATTTCACTCCTGAGGAAAAACAATAAATCACAATGAAAACATGTCGTTGGTACTAGGTTGTTAAATGGTGTTTTAGTTAGGTTTCAGTGAACCAGCTCAGTGTCTATAGCCAGTGGCAGCAAAAACCGAGTGGCAACAAAATCTTCAAAAATTCTCATCTAAATGTTTTCACAGCTTGTATGTCAATGTTGAAAATATGTAAACGCCCAGAGAGCTTTTGTGTTATCTGAGCATTTGAGAGAACACTCTGTAAAATCACAATTTAAAAAAATGATGAATGAAGACATTGTGGTGAAATTTAATTAAATCTATCCATTTCATTTGTTAAGCTTGAATATACTTCAATAATAGAATAATAAATAATAATAGGATTACTGTCCTTAATAACATGTCAGCTAATCCCATTTCTCGCTCCTTTCTCTCATTCCTGCCGAGCGCAGGCCTTAAATAACATTGTAACAGTCTGTTGACTGAAGGATCCAGCAGTCTCACTCTGACAAATTCTGATTAATTACAGTCTGTATATATGCATCCACTCTGATGGTCTGTAAAATTACAACATTAGTCAAATTACCCTTTTTAGTACTTCTATGTCATTTGTTCTAATCTGTTTTTTTCTTTACAGAGACAGCTGATGGCTCCCTGGGGAGAAGCCTTTTCTTTTCACATTACACACATGGGCAGACTGAGCCTCACCGGGATACTGCCTAAAGAAGCCTTTGGCGCTCCCAAAGTATTGCCAGATCAGAGTCGGATCCCTCTCAAAATTCTCCACAAACACTTTATTCAGCGCCTCGGACCAGTACACGCCGTTCACGATGTCTGGATCTGTTAACGCAAAGCGAACAAGTGAATTAAACAGTAATAATGACCGATATCCTGGGGAGAGCTAGTGACAGAACAGTTGACCTATGTCCCTGATTAACCCCAGTGAGTCCAACACAATGCCCTGGGACCGAATCATCCCCTCCCCTCTTGCCTTCAGACGAGAGCCCCTTTGTGCTCGCAGCACAGACTTATGGGGAGTCCATTATGGCTGAACAAAAGCAGCCAGTGAGCAGCAGACACAGGCCGTTATAAAACAAGAGGCCAGTAAACAGCTTCAGAATAAGAAACATCCTGCGCCCGTTTTCTTTACTTTACAGCATCTTGGAGAGGTTTGCAGTTTTCTTATCTTTATGTCTAAACTCTTATCGATTCCCAAACTGCACTTCTGGCTGGCCGTGACATTGATACAGCTTCCTTTCCTTCCAGCTCATCAGTGCAGCAAGTAAATAACACCCATATAATCTTGCCTATAGGGGCTGTGTGCACCTACATACCTTTGTTGTACATGTTGGTGGGCACCTGCACCACGCTCAGGCTGAGGTTGACAGAGAGATTATTGAAATGGTCATTGGGCTCCAGGATGAACTCTCCTCCCAGCTCCACGTTATTGCCCTCATCATCCACTTCATTGATCAGCACAGCGTTGAAGTATTCATACTGCAGAGAGCGGGGCATATTCAGATGTGAATCGCTTCGCAAGTAGTGAGTGTGAAATAAACATCGCATGAAGCAGCTTCATCAAAGTTTGAGAAGAGAGATAAACTAAATTTACACAAGATGAGCAACTGATAATGAAGAATATTTGTAAAGACCAAAAAGATTGTGTAAGAATTGATGACATCAAAACAACAAAATAATAATTTTAACTATTAAACATAAACAACCAAAACGCTTTACAGTCAAAAGTGAAGTTTTAAGATTCATAAAACAATGTTTCCCAAACATCAAATGTCCAGCGGAGCAACTTGAGGATTATGTTGTGGCTCAGATTTTGGAGCTGTCAGTGACTAAAGTGAACAGTTAGTGCGTCATGCCCTTCAGTGGTCTACAGCAGAGAGAGACGAGCTCATCCTGTGTGCACGGCCTCTGTGTGGCCTCTGCCTCCTTATTGTCTGCGCTGAGAGCAAGAGGAGGAGGAGATTGGCTGATAGACTCTCACACACCGCACTCGGGGGAGGCCGCACGGGCATCACCATCAAGCAGCTCCTGACAGCTCATACCACGGCTGAGCAGCTCGGTGACGGGCCGAGCGGGCGGGGCAAGCGGCAGGGGAGAGAAACATGCTCGCTCAGCACAAGTGATAGTGCTGAAGAGAGGCGCGTTAACCACCAGGTTATTACTGTAGAGCAGGCCTGGGACACTGCAGCATTGAGACGCCCCACTGACTCTTACACTAGCGCAGTTAGCTCCAGGCCTCTGCAGCACTGTGCCCCCTGCTACTGTTACTGTGCAGGGGCTCTGCAAACTCACTGTACTGTACGAGAGAGAGACACAGGTGAGCTGAGTGGTCTGCAGCTAACAACTTTATCAAGGATGTTCACTACGATGGAGAGAATGATTTAAGTCAAATGTAGAATCTTTTATATTTTATATTTTTTGCAATAAAACCAAAACCAAAAACTAAAAAATAGCACTTTGGGTGATTTATTTTTACCCCTACTGTATTTGTCTTTTTAAAAGAATGAGGTCAGAAAGTGACAATGAACACATAAGTAAATGTAACTTGTAATTTACTTTTTAAAAGGACATAGAAGATCTTTATCTAGAATAATCTCCTATTTAAATGTTAATCTCCCGAGGAAAGCCTTAGTCATCATGCAGACGACAGTGTATTGCTAAAGTTTTTATTTAAAAAACCTGAGGTCTGAGCACCTTTGAACCCTCTGCGCTTCTGGGCCAGTCCCAGCAGCTCCTGTCCCGTCTCAGCTCAGAGCTGCCTTATCTCTGCAGCAGGGCAATGGTGCATGACAAATGTGGTGTCAGACCAGGCCGCCTCACTAAACTGACGTCAACGACTATGACATGGCATCATTATCACCAGAAGATATTGATTTTTGAAGTAATCACCGTGAGAAAACTTCACTGCCTTCAATAGTTCGACTTAACACAAAAATTGTGAGACAAAATAGATTAAGAAAAAATAGCGACTAGAGCTTAATATTTTTTGATTGGTAAATATAGAGCTGTGTGTTACTGCCAGGCCCTTAAAATATCCATCTTGTCATGGCGCAGACTTTGACGCTGCAGTCCCGCTGTCTTGTTCTGGGCACGTGAACAACGGAGACGGCGGGAAACGAGCTGAATGAAACGTATTTGTATGATGTAAATGCTTCCATTAAGTGTAAAGCGTCGCCGTTATTCGAGTATGTTGAGGCTCGGCTGCCTTTTCTAATCTCGGCTCATGAAAGTGAAACAATGCGCCGCGCTGGAGCTCCATTTGTCTTAGTCCAGCGGTGGACAGAGGAGAGAGAGCGCAGTAACTAACGACAGAAATACTGCATTCCCACTGCAGAGCCTGAGCACGGCAATGCTGCTAACTGAACACCGCCTGCTGCACGTCCACTTTCTGTCCAAATACACTACATTATTCCTGATCACGAGGCGAAGCTACGCAATTTTAGAAAGCCCATTAGTGAATAAAAACAAAGACAGAGTAGCGGGCTTAAAACATATATATATATATATATATATATATATATATATATATATATATATATATATATATATATATATATATATATATACATATATATATATATATATATATATTTCTCAATATTATTCTCAAAATGTTATTATTGACGTGAAGTAAATAAAATGTTGCAGCCAAACTTTTTATTAGCAGGCTTAGCAGTAATGTTTTTCACAATCTCTACGCATGTTCCTCTGAACATTACGAAGGTTGCAGCCAGTTTGCGAGCCTATACATGACACATATAAAAATAACGGGGAAAATGATTATAAAAAATATAGCCTAATAGGCTATTGAACCAAACTTCAACAAGCTTAGATTCACCATAGCCATCACGTTGAATGGTGCGCACAATGTGCGTCATTCTTTTTACATCAATAATGATAAACAAACGACTAAGCAAAAACATTTTTTGTAAAAAAAAAAAACAACGAAAAAAAATGAAATAAAATAAAATAAAAAATGAAAATGAAAAAAAAAAAAAAAAAACGAAGGCCTGTTCTCGCGTTTGGAGGCAGTGGTGTGGACTGTGGACTAGGCCCATGGTCCCTTTATTAGAAGTGATTTCTGAGTTATGGCATTGACGCAGCATCCTTCACAATGGAGGCTCTTATCTGAGGAACTGTGATGGGAGCGCGGTGTGAAGGACGGTGCCAACGCAATTAAAGAATTTTAAGGCCTATTACCCTTGCACCACCTTGCGGCGCTTCTGTCCACCTAAAAGAATTCATCTCAGTCTAGATACACAACACTTGTCTTTGAATTTGGCAAGTCATGTCAAGTAGACTATTACGGTTTTGCTCACAGTGCGGGGCTTACCTGCAGGTCAGGGTTCTCCTCGTGTTGATGGTGCGCTTCCTCCGCAGCTTCCACGAGCCGCTGAGGAGAAGGTCAAATAAACCACATCAGCATAAACCGCCTACAATGTAGCCTATTTGCCATTCAGTGCCAGGCCAAGAAATCAAACAAAGAAATGCCGCACTTAAAGGATAGGCCGTATTTAGTAAGGATAGTTTTTTATACAAGACATTGATTGACATTGATTACGTTAATTTTTCTTGGCAGTTTACAGACTGATACATTATGTTATGTATGAAATAAAAATGCAGGTGTCAGCAAAAATCTTTTTTTTTTAAACTCTCTTAATTGAAACACGAAGAAGAAGAAGAAGAAGAAGAAGAAGAAGAAGAAGAAGAAGAAGAAGAAGAAGAAGAAGAAGAAGAAGAAGAAGAAGAAGAAGAAGAAGAGCAGCGTGTGTGTGTGTTGTACTAGTGTGCAGTGATTGAGATTAGTTGTGGTAGGTGCAGAGTGAACAGTCCAATAATAAACAGATGCAGTGAAATGTGCTGGGCTGTGTATTTCCTGAAATGTCAGCACCACAGCCACGGGATCTGAGCAGGTAATTAAAATCTGTCCCACATGTCAAAATAACTGCTAAATAAACACATTTCAGGCTGTGGTGCAAACTGCAGTTCGACCTTGTCAATACTCACGTCAGTGGGTTAAAATAGGTGATACAGCATTTGGTCAAATATATTTTGCACTCTAGCTATGTGACCATTCAGTTTCACAGCAGCTCACCTCTCTGTGCTCCCAGTTATCGACCTTATCTACTGTACTCTACATCTTATTACCTCTTCAATATGTCGTATTTCACACCAAATCAAACCAGTTTTATTAAATTAGACGCCTTCTCTGGGTGTAATTTACTGGTTCAATTATCACGACACTGTCGTGAGCAGAATCAGGCAGGACGAGATAAACCTTATCATTTCTCAGCAGTCCCAGTGAGGGACAGCATTAAAATGGTTACAAGCTCCTGTGAACTGAGGTCACTACAGCTGGCTCTGGGATTAACCCATATGTTATAAACGTACAAAACATCTATACAACCTTATGTACAATGGAATAACCATAAAAAAGATGCGTTGGTGTCTGATAAAAATGTAATAAAAAGAATATGGAGTGCCTCGATCCGTTTTTTTATTCAAACCATAAAAAAAGACTTGACCAAAGATTAATATTGGTAGAAATACAAAAGTACAGCACTGCTTGAACACATCGGATATTATGTATGAAACAAAAAAGGTGAAATAACTCAAATATGTTTTTGCCACCCTTTATTCTTGGCATTTTCTCAATGAGCTTCATAAGCCAGTCACCTGAAAGTGTGCAAAGCAGTAATCAAAGCAAAAGGTTGCTATTTTGAAGAATTTATGTAAACCTTTTTGTTTTAAACATAATTCCAGATGTGTTTATTCATAAATCAATGCCTTCTGTGAGAATCTACAATGTAAATGTAATGTAAATGGCGCAGTAGGATCAATTATGTGTGTTTCCTCTATAATCAAGGAAGAGTGTTGCTGCTTGGAACGGTTGTCATTCTATTGCTCAAATTTACAAATTGAGAATTAGGGTAGGCAAGTTATGAATCTGTTGAGAGGGACCCTCCCAAGGGGCTCAAAACCTTGTCTTTGAATGCACCACTCAGCATAGGAACATCATCTACAAAATCAGCTGTTAGGGCAGCTGGGTAGGGGTTTGTTGATGGGGAGTTACTGCCCTCTTCAACTGGCCCGCTCTACACCCTGGCTTTTTAATGCACCACACTATGCAGGGCTTACATCATACTTCTCATATAACTCAATTAAACAAATATAATAATAATGATAATTAAACCCAAATTAAATTATATTAAGAATGGTAATGACAACTGGGAAGTAGCAAGATCTCAGAGTATAATATGTATTAATGCACCTTTATAACATAAAAGTAGCACATTCTTTTGTTGTTCTTTATTTTGCTGTTGTTTTTGTTTTATTCTTCTTCATTATTTATTGTTACTTTGCCCTATGTTCCTTTGTTTATGATTTGCTACCTTGTAAATATTAAATGTAATGTTATTATTTTATTTTGGGGTGGGCGCTTATAAGCCTTTGGCTTCAGCCCACTCCCTTTGAGCAGGTTAACTGCTCAAACAAATAAATAAACTAAACTAAACTAAATGGTCTTGAAATAAAAGAAAAACAAATTCACAAGAAAGCGTTTCAACTTGTACTGTATAACATATACTGCATATTTGTATATACAAACACACACATATATTGTGCAAACGTAGCAATTAAACAGAGTGACTTATCATTTCCATTCAACAACATTTCAAAGTTAAGTAGATGTACGTACCCTTGTGGCTTCTGCCTTCCTCCTAAACATCTCCTCCATCTTCACGGCTAGGTTCTTCACCAGCTTGACTCCATCTATCTCCTCTATCTTCACAGTCTTCACTATCTCTTTGGGTTTCTGAAAATGAAAGAAATGAAAAATAGTTGTAAACTTCAGACATTTAGTTACAGTGCACAAAAATACTCTTGAGCTCCCAACAGCAGCGACTCTGATAATCATCTTTTGCGTTTGCAAACACTGAGTGCTTGAAATCCCACAGATGTGCATGAGATTGTCAAACAAGGCCTTTAAGCTTCACACATCGGTCAACAAGCCTCTGTGAGATGAAAGGCAGATAAAATCCACGCTGCAGCCGACAGTGATGGATAGTCTTTATCTGTTTGCCGACACTGGCTGATCCTGTGCTCCTCTGGCTGTGATTGGCTTGAGAGGACTCCTGATGGGTGGCCAGGGAGAGGCGCTGCAGCCGAGGGGTGTGCATGGTAAGAGGGTAATTGAAATGGAGTCAACGCACAAGAGAAAGATAATAACGTGTCAAGCTCGGCCGATTGGGGTAATGAACTACACCTCACATAATGCTGATTTTGCTGGATGCGCTGGACCTCCAGTGAAACAGAACAAAGCTCGGAGCAATATGACATTACGTAATCCCTACACCTGCTTACTACTACATATATGCTAATTACACAAAGCACAGAAAACAATAATCCGCTCACAATGTCCACTCGCAATAACCTTATCGTAAAACAAACCAGTTCAAACCCTCTCTAGGCAGGGCATGGACACAGAATAACACAACGCTAGTACATGAGGCGACAAATTACCTACTGAAAGGAAGAGTGTGGGACGGCAGTGGAGCAGAACAGTTCATTTCACGCCTGTCCTCCTTGCCTCAGCGCCCCGGCCCCGCACACCCCCAAGTCCTCCCCATCACACAACCACCATGCACCCCATCCCGTTTCCAAGAGAAGGTTACGCCCCATCCATCAAAACCCCTGATCACTGATATTGATTAGCGTAATGACCAGAGTAGAGGGGAAACTCCGAAAAGTTCAATGCATTTTTTCCCCTTTAACTAAAATCTCAGAAAAATTGGGTAATTCTCCATAAAAGCATCTAATGATCATCGTTAATGAGCGGCTCCTAACGACCCGTCAGCTCCCTCACGGCTCAATGCGTTGTGCTGACTGGATCTCGCTCTTCTCAGACATGGTTCTATGACCAGGAACATAGCAAAGTGCTTAAATAACAAAAAGACACAGATCTACAAAAGTAATGACAAAGTAAGTATTTCTTTCGTGATTCATATTCTGGTCGGGGGGTCAACAGGCAGCATACTCTTTGGGACTTTGAGCAAGTCTCATGCCTAAATAACTGCAGGATGTTGGGCAGAAAGAGCAACACCTGCAGGTTGCAGTATGTTCAGCACTTTGAGCGATTCAGTTCACAAAATACTAAATATATATATATTTTAAATTGATAATTACTTTGAGGAATAATTACTCTCTTTTATGTCCTTTTCTTCTTTTTCCCATGTTGTGTGTTTCGTACATCAATACGCCCTTCTTTGTTCATAGACATTATGAATGGTCTTCAGCACAGCTTTGATTGTAAGAAAATATCACTGAAGTATATGTACCTCAGGACATGTAGGGTTAGAGCTCAGAATCCTCTTCCTGAAGCCGACCTGGACACCCTCTCCATGTTTGCGTGGGCCTCTGGGGGCTGCGTCCTCCCAGCCCCCAGGACAGTAGGTTCTGGAACCAATCCTGGTCACCCCCTTCATGGGAGGACTGGGTTCAGAGGTGTTACGTGGGGATGTGATGGACAGCAGCTCCTGCGAGAGTCCCAGGACACAGAGGGTTGAAGTGGATAGAGCGCTCTATATTTACTATATATTTAAAAAAATGAATTACTGTATAATAAAATGTAATCAATAGGGCAGTATTTCAGTTGATATGTTTGCATACTATATATTTGGCCGAGACTTCTCCTGCCCCGTCTGTAGGAATGCGTTATTATGTTCTATGATTAAGATAATGTGATTACGTAAATTTATTAGGTAGACTTGTAGCTTCTTGGCCTGGGCGTCACCTGTGGCTACAGCCTTCGGAGATCTATAACAACTGAGGAATAATGCTCTGGATCGAAAAGCAACTTAGATTATTGAAAAACACAACATACGATTTATGCATACATACAGTGCAATATGCTACACACTGTACTGTATAATTATTTAAATGACTAAATTAAGTAAAAATAAAACAATTATTATAAGATGTGGTCCATGCTCCTCTGTGATTAGGGATAGTACGCTGATATTCTAAAGTGGATTTAAGGACAGAATATTCATATGTTTATGTCTGTAACAACATTTATTGAGAGAGAAATGTGCATGGCCTCCAGTAATGCTTTAAGAAAAAGCAAATACTGCATTAACAAATGCATGTAATCTTATTAGCCTGTTAACTCTTTGTGTTATATCTTAAGCTATAAAGCCCAGATGCACCGAGAGTACAGTGAGAACACACTGCATTGCAGTTCTTCAGCATTTACACATTGTGGCCCCACCTCCAGCTGCTTCTGCTCTCCTCTCATTGGAGTGAACAGGACAGTACTGCTCCAGGGTACATCCTGATCCTGATGGCCTTCTCACACACAGGCCTTTGAACGCGGAGCACACCTCTGCCATCAAGTGGCCACAAAGTTTAATCTTAGCTCAGCGTGAATGCATTCATCATTTTAACCCTCTCTACTCTTCACATCCTTTGTTCAGTCCTTTGTCATGTGGGATCCAGTGAAAGGGTGAGACTTAAGACTCTGGAGGGATGACACAGGAGGAATCAGAGCACTGCTTAATGGGCCGTGACAGAGAGACTCACAGCCCCATTCAAACACACACAAACATGCACATAGAAGGGCACACACACACACCACACACACACGCTTTCAGAGCCAGCACACCTGAGTCTCTGCTGAAACAGAGCATCAGCATTCAGCCGAGACACACTCGTCTCACAGCATCGTACTGTACATGAGAGTAAGTGCAAGACAAATGCAGTGCTCTCATTCAACCAACAGATGCTACGACAAATACCTTCTGCAGCAGCTGGGATCCAGAGTATTTGGCTGAAATGGATTTAATTTCTCCCCCAAAGGCTGATGCCCAAAGCTTTACCCTACAACAAGAAAGACAAAACAAACAGTTCTTTAGCTACTTGTAATATATTCATTTTATAAGACTAGGTTGTGGCACATGATTCTGTGCTCCATCCAAATGAATTTCCAGCACCTCGTCTAATGCAGAGTCGGGTATAATTACATTTGGTTGGTTCTCTTGAGTGAGGGGTTGTCCTCCTTCGCCCCTGCTGCATTAAATACCTTTTATCTTTCCTATAGCCCTCATCCTTCCCTGTCGTTCCCTTGCCCCATCACTCATTTTAATGTAGTCATGCCCTGCTGGTCCTGACCTTCACTCTCTCCCTGATCATTCCTTGTAAATTTCATGACCTGTATTGAAGTTACCGGGGTTATTGCTGTTAAACTGTACGTTTTTGAAACACGTCAACTTCAAATGTAGAACTTGGGTAAATGGAGACACAGCTGAGAAAGCGGTTTTTCCCCTCACGATTGAGTAAGCGTGTAATGTGAAGCACTACGGAACTTATTCCATACATCATTAAAGCCTTTACTAAGGATGAACCAATAGACTATCATTATTATTATTATTATTATTATTATTATTATTATTATTATTATTAGGCTGTTATTTCATTTTAATACATATATATATAGTTTGTTTTATTATTATTCTGTGAATATTTTGTTTAAAAAGATTTAACATTCATGATTTTGTCTACTGATGCACCAAAGGGGGAACATTTGCCTCCTTAAGGATTGTTCACAACAAAAATGTATAGTTTTTGGCATTGCATTTTGCGCCGACTCAGTACTCTTACCAACTTGAATGCATCTCGCAATGGTCATTTTATAAAGGTAACATTTTTTTGTTAGGTTCCTCCATCCAACACTGACCATTTACTGGACAGATCTTCCTAACAGAGGAAATTTTAGACATTCACAGATTGTCTGAAATCTGCTGAATCTGCAGTTTTTGAGTTTCCATAACTTTTTAATTCCAGGCGCCGATCAAAGTGCAATGTTGTCTTTGTATAATTTACAAAGATCAGCCGAACAAAGAGTTGAGCGGTTGACAGTGAAAGTTGACATGCTGTTTCTTTACTCACACGGACAGAGGGATGCCCGGCTGCTGCTGCTGCTGCTGCTGTTGCTGCTGCTGCTGCTGGGACTGGGACTGGGAGCTCTCCGTCGCTTTCAAACAAATAAACATCCACAGAAATAGGAAAGAACCGCTGCATTTGGGCGAAAACAAAATCCTGATCTTCCCCTGCATCTTTTACCGCTAACATTGAAAGAAAATATAAAAATCGGAGAGTACAATAAGTGTGGCGGTGACGATTGGAATAGATGCGTCTCCTCCAGCGACGTACGTCCAGCACGTTCACTACTGTAAAGCCACTGTAGTGACAGACAGACCCGCACGCGCCCCTCTCCCGCTCCTCGTGCCTTCCTCTCGTGCGCAGGAAAACCCCGCGCGAATGTGTACGCACGCTCACATATTAAACGTCTTATTTCTGACTTTTAACCGCCCAAACAATCGACATAGCGTCACGTTTGCCTCTAAAATAAACAACAAATTGTCAACAAACGCATTTTTTAAGTGTTGAGTCAGCACAAATCTAAGCTGATAGCGACTGTACTGGAGCCTGGCAAAATGTGAACGTAGCCTATTATACTTATAATGGCTTCTGTAGTTGAGTAGTAGCCTACGCCTGAATGGAAAATAAAGTACAGTATAGGCGAACCTATAATGGGCTACTATGGGTGACCTGCTATAAGATAGATTTTTCCGACTAAAAACTCGCAGGTAAATACAAATAAAAATACATCGAATTTTTTACAGTTATGATATCGATTAATATGGCAGTGAATGCCTTAAACTTGATAGCCTATAGCCGAACATTTGATCTGGTACAGTCGTCTGACACAGGTAGACCTATGGCCAATCACATTTCTGTAGCTCTATAAGCTCCGAAGATTCCAGTCTGAGTTGAATTGAATAGCCTACCTACCTATTGTCTTTAATTAAATTAGGTTATAGCCTCATTTCAATTAGGGAGACTATAATAGGTTTGTGTGGAAAGCAGTGTGATGTAAGACTGTGGGCCTACTGTCTCTGTCCACTCATGCGGTGCCTCCTCCTCGGCCGCCCCGTTTGGACTTGAAGGTGTTGTTACCACACTGACTGAGTAATTGCGTCGTGCATCAAAGTTGTGAGAAGTACAAGTCTGGCACGCGCCGATAAGACTCCAGCTGATTGGCTGACGGACAATATCATCCGGGCCATACACTCAACGCTTTAATTAACTATCGACGTGAATGAAAGTGCCGCTCTGTCACGATCACGGACAAAATCATCCCGCTGGAAATTTTAAAGGTGATGTACATGTTCCAGAGCAGAAGGGCCGGAGCTGGAGGGACGGAGGCCTGTCCTGGGACGTATAGATAGAAAACACAAGTTTGACCGAATTTACCAAAAAATGGCTCAATGCCTCATCATCCACATACGTATTACGATCAAGGCTCATGTGTCAAAATAACTGTTGCTTATGAAATTGGGCTAATTAGAAAAAAATATTAATCTTAGATTGCATGCCTGAAACCAACTGACTGCAGAAGTCAACCAAGGGCTTTTGTCACTAAGCAGTGCCGTTGTGCATAACATCAAAATCTGTAGTAGAATCGACTTTGACCTACCCCAAACATCACATTTTATTTAGTATTTGTATTTGATTGCTTGTTTGTTTGTTTACAGGCACCACAGACAGAACACCATTTATTTTCTTTATAGCGAGACTGCAGACTTACAATAATATTTGATCCTTAAAATGATCTCCAATATTGAAGTGTGCGTTCTTTGCATGACATGGCTCCAGTGTTAAAACGATTGGGTGTTTGGACCTGCTCAATATCTTACCATGGACACAACAATTTTAGTGCAAAGATTGGTTTGTAAACTTTGTTTCCTTGATCAAGTAAAATGAATCTTCTGATGACATCCTTATTATCATAAAATGCTCTATCAAACCTTTCTCCAAAAATATGTTGGCCAATACAAGTTTGAAGACATCTTTTACTTACAGTAGTGTGCTACCCTTGAGGCACTGTCCATGGTGCTGAATTGGCATTTCTCCTTGTTCTCTTAGTCTTGTATTTTCTGGAACTGAAGCTTTTCATTAGGAAAACAATTTATGAGCCTCTTGTCAGCCATCACTGATGTGAGAATAATCATAGTAAATCCTGTTTAAGAGACAATGCAGATTAGCTGGACCTCTGTGACCAATGCTAATCTAAGTTTTGACTTGATTGCAAGTAAACCTCTTACAAGGGGAAGCACAGGTCACTGGACTGTGGGTGAGTCAGACAGATTAACCATGTGCCCTCAGCCACAACAATGCGGCAAAGGGTCTGACGGATAACTAGTAAGTTGCATGACATATAAGTGTGGTCTCCAAACAGTGAATCCATGACAGGTTGTAATGTTTTCCAAATATTACCGGGTAAAAAATGTTAAAAAATAAATAAATACATAAAATCATATATTGTTTATGCTCTAGTGGTTCCCAACCTTATTTTTAATGTCACATAGCATTTTGGTCTTTCATTTATGCCACAAGTATTCATTACCTTGATGTATTGCCAGTGACCAACTAAAACTCCTAACTAGTTAAATATAAGTAAAAAAGACTGTCTAGTATTGTGGTACAGCAAATGTTTACCTAATTTATATTCCACTTCATCTGCCCTGTTTTTCACAAGGAAGTGAAATAATCCTCACAAATGCTGAATCAGGGAAAATTCTTGAAGATTGTGACACTGATCCCCTGTTCTGGACACACACAAAAAATACTCTGTTCATTTTAATACTGTATTGTATAAAGATGGTATCGTTATAAACAGATGAGTCACGCCACAGGTGATAGCTAAAAGCTTACGTGATAATTCAGGGTACTGCTAATAGAAACATTGATCAACTCCAATCAACTCAAACACTTCAGGCCTGGAGATGTGATGTCATAGCGTAGCAACAGCTTGGCAGAAAGGATTTCATCACCAAATGAAGCGTGATGTGTGGAAAAAAAAGGTATCTCAAATTGCTCTTGTCATCTATTGTCCTCAATACATAAACCGACCTAACCCTGATTAAACTTTGACTGACCCTTGTTTGGGGGATAGACAGCCTTGTGGTTCTATTCCTGTTTGTATTGACAAAACCTCTCTATTTATAGTGACAAGCACCTTCCCCCATATGTGGAGTATTAGCTGTCACAGAGTACTTTCTCAACATGTTTGCCGTCTGATCCGTCAAAGTCGCTCGGTCTTGACATCCTGTTAAATGCGTTTATAATCAAGGAAAAGGTCAGGGATTAAGAGTCATCATCATTTGGAGGTAATGCTTTACGCTGTACTTATTCTAGCACTGGGACTCTGTGTAAGTTCTCAATCATCTAGGATCCTGGTATGTTCCACAGGAACTACATTAATATGCAGTAGTCTATTAAGTTTCCTCCTATCCAAGAAGCTTTATCAGTGCTTCATAAAATCTAGGATTAAGAAGTCTGCTTACACCATGGAGCCATCTGTTTTTCAGCCAAATGCTTCCATGTACCTCGGCCCATCGGGGGAGCCCCCTCTGTCCCGCACTGGCTTCCTCATCCTCGCGGTCTTCATGGCTATTTTCACGGGACCGGCCATCGTGCTCAATGCTACAGTGATCATTGTGTCCCTGATGCACAAACAGCTGAGGCAGCCGCTCAACTACGCTCTGGTAAACATGGCAGTGGCCGACCTGGGCACTGCTCTGACTGGGGGCATCCTATCTGTGGTCAACAACGCCCAGGGGCACTTTTCCTTCGGTCGGACAGGCTGCGTGCTAGAGGGCTTCGCTGTGGCCTTGTGTGGTGGGTGAAAAGGGCTTGTATAGACTGAATGTCATAACATTTTATCTTGTTATGTGATTGGTTTATTTGTGAGAAAGTCAGCGTGATCAGATTTATGTAATGGGTAGTGGTGGTCGTAGTAGTGGTGGTTATGATTAAAAGCATATGACTTGTGTGAATGGTTGTTTACATGATTCTTCACAGGTCCAATATTATGTCATACTGCATCAAGGCGTTGAAATTACATTGCATAACTCGTGAAAAAAGAAAAGTAATTCAGTCCTAATTTATCATCTCTCAAATGCCTAGACTTACCATCTGTTGGCACAAAAGAGAGAAACACTTTCAATATAGCTTAAAACAATAACTGTCCGCTATAAGCAAGAAGTGACACAGGCGATTGGAACGCTGAATGGTCAGAAAAACTCTGTTTGGTTTAGGTCAAACACAAATCCATTGCATGACATCAGCAGGTGAGGAGCCTGGAGACCGAATATGCAGGTATGAAACAAAGAAACACAACCTCAGCTGTGTCTTTTTTATGAACATTATAATACAGTATATAGGAGATAGGATCAATTTTGAGCTTTTACAGTATTAGCTTGCCTTTACTCAGATTAAGAAGAATTACAAATGGTCAGTACTGTGTGACTCAAATCTAAATTGTATGGAATAACATCGAATATCTGGCTCAAACATGGAAACCTGTCAGGAAAAGGCAGACACGTGTTTTGTTTCGGACAGAACTGGATCCCCTTATTAGTTCAATATTGTAATTGATCTCATTTTTACCTGATTCTTAATTATTACCAGATAAGATAATATTTTGCCTGTTGGTAACAAACCTCAAATGCCATTCTCTCATAAAACATCTACTACTGCATAGCAATAGGTCCAAACCATTTTGTACAGTATCAATCCAGATTTGACAAGGTGCAACAGGAAGAGAAACATTGAAGTGCTTACGGTGTACCCCTGAACTTTAATAATTAGTGTCTTCTTGTCTCCAGGGATCGCGTCTCTCTGCACTGTGGCACTCATTGCGATGGAGAGGATGTTTGTCGTGTGTAAACCTCTGGGGCTCATTACCTTTGATCAGAAGCATGCGCTGATGGGTATTGGCCTGTCCTGGTCGTGGTCTCTAACCTGGAATCTGCCTCCCCTGTTTGGATGGGGCAGATTTGAATTGGAAGGAGTTGGGACATCCTGTGCGCCAGACTGGCACAACAGAGAGCCCAGCAATGTCTCCTATATCCTAGCGTACTTTGTAGTGTGCTTTGCTGTTCCCTTTGCAGTCATTGTGCTGTCCTATTCAAAACTGCTATGGACCCTACACAAGGTTAGGACATTAATATATTCGGTAACATTGCTTTGCTATATTGTTTACTTGTATATTCTTGGATTTAGTCCTGGTTTATACAGTATTTAATTTTAGCCACTTTGCATTCACTGTATTGAGATTAGGATACAGTGGAGATTAGGAGCTACTGTCTCATGTGGATTTGATAGAGATATTAAATCAGGCCAAAACATCTGCAATATCACATTACAAATAGAATTCTGGCCTGCCCTCTACAAGCAGGTTGATTTGTTTTTTATTGAGAGATTTGTAAATGACTTCCCCCCCCCCCCCCCAGGTGTCTAAAATGGAGGGAGTAGAGGGAGGTGCAGTGGCCAAAAGTGAGGTTCGGGTGGCCTTTATGGTGGTTCTGATGGTCCTGACGTTTTTGGTGAGCTGGATGCCTTATGCCACACTTGCAATGGTCGTGGTCTACAGCCCAGATGTGGAGATCCCCCTCTGCTCGCGACTGTCCCGGTTTACCTGGCCAAAAGCAGCACCGCCTACAACCCCATTATCTACATCTATCTCAACAAACAGGTATTTCAGTGGAACATTGTGAGGTTGATGGTGCAGCGTGTATTAAATGTGGCTCTGTACTTGAGTCAATAGGGATGTTAGCACCATCTAGTGGAGAATATTGAGAGTATTGCAGATTGTGGGCACTGCTCTAAAACGTGGGCCCCAAAAGGGTGTGGTAGGAGTTTTTGGGCCATGTGTCAAAAGGGACTGTAAATAAATTTCAATCATTTTAGAAAGTCAGCTTTAACATCACTTGTAACAAAGTGCAGAGTTTGTCAGAACAAAAATACTGATTGCATGTAAATTTGTCTTAACCTCTTAACCCTTAATTGATATTACTGCCCAATGGTGTGGTCCAGTGCCTCCGAAAGAGACACTGAGAAACTACAGTTAGTGCATAATAAGGCGGCACGGCACGTCTTGCGCTGAGGTGCTCAAAATATACAAATATTCAAAGGTTGCACCAAACTTTAGGCTGGACATTGGTGAAGAATAGACTAGATTTTGCCCTTCTTTGCTTCTTTCAAAAGATTCTTGTGTTAAACCTCCCTAAGGTTTTATATGATGTACTTGTATTCAGTTGTTCCATACATAAGTTTAACACAAGACACGCAGTAAATGGTCTTTATACTCTTCCATCATGTAACACTCAGACTGGACAGAAGGCTGTTATGTTCAGAGGAATGAAATCCTTGAACTCTATGCCTAAAGACATTTCTAACATTGCAGACATCAATATTTTTAAGAAGACTCTGTTATCACACTTCAACAAATGAAATATGTTGTAATTGTGTATTTATGTTGTTTTATATTGTGATCTGAGATCATTGTATAAAAATGTGATTTTTTTGTGATTTTTTCCTGGACCCCAGGAAGACTATTGTCAAGGCAATCGCTAATGGGGATCTTAATAAACAAACAAACAAACAAACAAACAAACAAATCCCCACCTGAACCGAGCACATTTTCTTCAGTTTGGCTTTATCCAAATTTAAAAGCATCTTGAAAAAAGTGTCAAAATAGCGACAAAAATTAGATGAAAACGAGGATGAAAATGCAACAAAAAAGCAATGAAAAAAAAAAAAAAATGACTACAACACAGCAACAATGCAAGGAAAAAGATCAGTTTAAATGAGTTTTGTAGGTCTTAGCTTTCAAAAGTGGCGTTACGCTGGCCTATGGGCAGTGAGCTTTTAGATTTAGGTAAAGCTGAACTGGAGAAAATACACTTTGGTTAAGGCGGAGGTTAAGAGGTTAAATGAATTGGGGAAAAATACTTTGATAGTTCTCAGGCATTTATGTGATGGGGGTCATACAATTCAACATAAATGCTCATGCATTACACTAAGATTAGTTCCTCTGTATGGTCCACTCTGCGTGTGACGCTCCAACAGTTTTCTCCTATTGTGCAAAGGCATGTGTTGAATGACCTAATCTAAATGAACCATAGTAGTGAATGAATAATGTGAGTGAATGAGTGAACCCATTAATAACTGTTCGTTGTCCAGTGAGAGCATGAATAAATATGGCAACTACTTTAGCACAAGTAACGAGGTTTTAATGCAATGTCGTGTTTCTCTGTGTAGTTCCGGAAATACGCCGTGCCGTTCCTGCTGTGTCGGGCTGGTTCGTGGGTGGACGACGAAGAGTCAGAGGCAGCGACTACAGTGGAGTCCCGGGTTTCCAAAGTGTCTCCAAACTGACCTACTGTCTCACCACTGTGATGCTATATTTCCAAACACTTGTATATGTACAGATCTGTTTCTATAAATGAAGGCCACATTCATATCATCGTAAGTCATTTAATAATAAAACCATAGAAAATAAAGTGATTTAAATGAGACCAACATAAATTAAAAATACAAAAATGCAATTATACAAAACCTATAGAATTATAGTAAAGCATTTGCTACTGAGTTAAATTATATTAATGATTAAACAGCTTAAGAAAAAAAACTTTTCAAGTATGATAAGATTACCATGGGTCTTTCCATAAGTTTGTACAAAATTTACATAACAGACTTGTTTATACAGCGTCGAGAGCATTAACAGCTGAAATTTCAATTATAATGAATACAATATGAAGAAAGCAAAAAGAAATGTTCAAACCAACAGGTGTGTGTAAACTGGTTCATTATATTTCTTTCAAATCTGGAAACGGAGGGACAGTGCACCTTTAATTTTTAAATCTCTTTCACTCCCAGCATTTTCAGGTGAGGTGTCAATGACAAGTATAGATTCCACTAAACCATACACAGTCACAAAAATACAAAGTCGTATCACCTTGATACACAAATCTTAGAAAAGGAGAAACCAAAGCACTATACAGTTACTTGTGCAAAGACAAACAGCTATGTGCTAATATTTAAGTCAATATCATTGGTAGAAACCAAATCCTTATTTTATTTTTTTCTCAGGAATCCCTGATGTGAGGTAAAAGTAAGTTCTTTTCACTTTAGTTTTACACTTTGAAAAGTTTACAAAATAATGCATATCTTCATTTCATCAGCACTGTATTTGCTACGAATAGAACAATGTGCCTGTGCATTGGTCCTTTTATATGACAGTCATCAACAAAGGACGAAACGTACAGACAATTCAAAGAGCCCTTTCAATGTGCACACAAAATGGAAAAACCTACAGATTCAGCAATCAGTGGAGTACAGGACGTACTCTCTCACAAACAGCATGTTTTAAATACTTAAAACATTAGACCTTTTTTGCCATTAATTACTGAAACACCAACTTCTGTTCATTCAGTCCAGTGTCTCAGATCAGTACAAAGATGAAACAAAGTGTGTGTTTCTGGTTGGTCCTTCAGTTCCTCCTTAGCCTCAATTCAACTTCAACAGGACCTCAGTGGAAACTTCTTTTGGGATGATTATTTGACAGACAGATCGAATAGATAGAATGATATGTGGTCATCTTTGCCTAACGAGGTATACAGGGCGGCTGAGAGAGAAATGGGAAGGGGGTATTGCTTAGGCTCTCTCTTGCTTCTTTACTCATTCCTATTTCTAAACTACTCTTTGCTTTGTGCTCGACGCCACGCAGGGAACAGAACAGAGTTTAAAATGGACTTGGATCGACAGGAAAGAATGGAAAAATCCCAGCACTAAACGCTGTGGGTAACGCATCCCTGGTACTGTGTCCATCTTCACTTTTCAAATTTTCAGCAGCAAAAAGGCATTAATAGGGGACTGGTAAAAGATATTAAAGCAAACAAATAAAGCAGCTTTGATCATTGCACCATGCATTCTAAATCAATGTGCTTACTCAGCACTAAATATGCAAAAATTTTCATTATGAATAAAATAAATCACCACTGCATCAATCAGCCTGGCCTCCCAAGTGGCCGGACCTCATGCAACAGTTTCAGGCAAGAATTTCTATTTAGTATTAACCCCATAGCATTTCCCAGTGCAGTAGTGTCTAACACAATAAATGTTGATGCATATTCACATACAAATCAAAGGCAATTCAAAATAATAGTTATTATCTGCTAAAGAAAACATTTCTTTTGAGTTACACAGGACCATATTGCTGATTTTTTAAATTATACATAATTACAAAATATAAATCTCTTTACAAAGTTGTAATATAATACAATGTACAGCATATCAACTATGAAATATTTATCAGGCTGTTCTAAATTTTAAAATAACCTGCAACTAGTGCATTATTACAAATGCGGCTGTCACTTCAAAAGTACATATCCCAAGTTGAAAAATGCTATAATTAGGATGTCCTGCATTTCTAATATAATTCTGGTGGTGCATTACTATTAACCTAGAAATAATAAAGTGGGATCAGCTAAAACTAAGAGGGAGATATGCCTTTCTACGCTTGCATTGAAAACTTGCATGATATGCCAAACCTTAGTAAAGTGACTGAGGTAATGACATCATACATCTGATTGTCATCACCCATAGAGACCATTCTGTATGCCCCCCTGCCATTGGTCCAGGTCTTTCACTGAGCCAGGGTCCCCTCGTCCTATTGGCTGCAAGGTCTGCCTAACTCCAGGCCAAAACCTTGGTTTAGTCCCCTGCCCTGACCATCTTCAGACAGAGAACAGGTGAACACAATGTCTTTTAGATATATGCCTTTCTCCTCACTCGTGAAGGCACTTCTTTTGGTTAGAGCCAACAGATGCATTAATATTGAACTGATAGTTTCTGACAAAGTTTTATATGATCAGCAGCCGCTGCTATAAAGTGGTGATACAGATCATCTCA
Organism: Neogobius melanostomus; assembly: GCA_007210695.1. Classification (NCBI taxonomy): domain Eukaryota; kingdom Metazoa; phylum Chordata; class Actinopteri; order Gobiiformes; family Gobiidae; genus Neogobius; species Neogobius melanostomus. Next base: position 227,756 of record VHKM01000073.1, on the reverse strand, counting down.
TCTGCCAGATCCTCCTCGAAGGGTGCGCGGGGCTCTGCCTCTGGCTCCTCATCGCTGTAGCTGGTTGCATTGTCCTGCTGTTCATAGTCCCTGGGGGTCAGTATAGGAAACACACTGACCCCATTGATGCCTGGAGCCATGCCTCCGTTCAGCAGGTGACTGGCAGCACTTTCCATCTCATCTATTGTCATTTCACATGCATCTGCAATCTCATGCTTTGTGGCAGCCACAAACTTAGGGTCCTTGGCAAATCTCCCAAGACCTTCTGATATCAAAACCTAAATGAAAGAAAGATCACATTTGTTTACAATATAGCACTGGTCGATTTTTTGACTACACAAGTCAGATTGACTCAAATTAAGCTAAATTAATTTCAGTAGTTTGAACAAATCAAGATATATTTTTGTAGTGGACCTACCTAAACTAAATTGACTAAATTGTAATTATCTGAGTTCTAGTATGTCACTCACCGCCTCTACCAAGCTGGTGGCGCTGCCTCTCTTCTGGTGGTACTGGCTGTGGTACTCTGGTGGCACTTGCAGGTGAAGTGGTGAGTAGATCCTTTGGGAGAACTCTGGGTCGTCTGTGTACCAGGAGCTCTTCCGGACAGACACTTGGCTGCTGGCCATGCTGTCCCTGTGGGGGTGGTCTACACGAATCAGAGGGGTGTAGTATGGGGACTGCTCTTTACTGGCCGGAGTAGTGGGAGGAGTGGCCCAGGAGCGTGTGGAGCGGGTCGGGGAGAGGCGGTGGGCTATGCTTGAATCCAGTCCTGCTACAGCCATAACCTGTAATGACCAAAAATAAAAGATTGTAGTGATTAAAGGTGCATTATGGAACTTTTTATTAGTGTGTATTTGAACTTTCTGTGGCTGTGTCACAGTAGCTGTATGAGTGGCCATCACAGTCACCTCTAAATTCTCCAGGATCAATTGTTTTGAGACTTTGAGACATCCTGGAGCGTTGTAGAGTCCCCCGTGATGGAAAGTAAAGGTGCCGTGCTAACCATCCATACAGCCATTGGGTCACAAAAAGGTCTATCACACACAAATATCACGTTTTTTGCATAAAAATATCCTTAAAGCACCTTTAAAGAGACCATTTGGTGTCTGTATACCGCTCTAAAGTAAACAGGTCTGCTGTACCTGGTGCTGCATAAGGTGCAGTGGTAACGCAGTGCGCTGATGTGGAAGCTCGTCCTGACTACTTTGCCTGCGCAGACACTCAAAGTTGAAAGATGGTCTCCTGTTACCTAAATGATGATAAGGAAATTATTTTAATACTGTCAAGACATAATTATCCATTTAAAAGTATAAAATTATTATTATTATTATTTTTAAATCTACACTTGTAGCTCACCTTGAGGGGTGGCAGGAAGCAGTCGTCTCTTTGGTGACCTTTGTGAATCACGGTAAAGGGGCTGCTCATCATCGTCATAGTAACTGTCTGGGTGATGGTAGCCTTTTGGAGTTTCATACTCGGCATCACTGTTTTGATACCTACAAAAAACAAACAGGAAATGTAACTTCTATGGATATATATTCTCATAGGCACCGCAACAATAGCTCACCTGTCCCCAGTGTCATCCTCATAAAACTCCTCCCCGCTGTAGTACTCTCCAGACAAACGGTCTTCGTCAAACTCTTCTTCTCTACGGATCGTTGGGTGATGCCTGTCTCCGTCCTGGGACCTGCACATGAGGTATATGTTTGGCTCAAATTCCAGAGCTTTGTGTAATCATAAGAATACAGTCATGCACTGCCATGCAGATGAAAGCCTGCAAGGGGAAATGGTGCAATAAACTATGTCTACCGACTTTAAGGCTCTTGACTTCCTAGGCAGAATAGATTATTGCTCTGATAATCATTTTCATACAACATGATGCAAGTGCAGTCTGGAAAACACTACATGGCATACAACAAAGTCTACATGGTCAAACATCTTTTTGTTAATTTGACAGGCATTTTAGTGCTATGCATGCATAAAGCAGGCCTCTTTGCCATATGCTGGCCACTCACAATGTGCTATTTCTCTTATACTTTAAAGCTGTGACATAACTGTGTCGTACCAGCGTCACAGGACTAATGACTGGCCAGCATATGAGTGCAAGCATAAGCACGTCTCGTGCCAAAATAAAAGCAGACAAAAAATCTCTCCTTTATGACTGCGACATTTTCTCTGGGGCCAAACCTAAAAACAACATACCTAACATAGGTCTCATAGTAGCGCCTTCTGTTCCAGAAAGCAGAGGGATGGTTAGAGAAAGCAGAGATTAAGAGAAAGCAAGGAAGGAAACACGGAGAAGAAAATGGAGGAAGTGGAACATATATATCATACAGTATATGAGACATATACAGCATTATTATATATGTAAGAGGAGGAGAGAATGAGATGGTCAATAAAGACTACGGCTGACAATTCAATTTTCTCTTGAAGATAAGAAACTCAGTAAACCCATTTGTCTCTTAAGTGAAGTGCAACTGATTGGCCACTAAATAAACAATAAACCTGCGCTGATGCTGGCAGAATCTGTAGATAACTCAAGGAAAGAAAAGCCTCACAATCCAAATGGCAACATGTGTTGAAGTTATCAAAGTTTTTACACAGAATTGTTCAGTTGTATAGCATTTTGTTTTCACCTTGTTTACATAAAAGCAAATTCATTACTTCCTGGCAATTTTATCTAATAATATACAATATCGGAATACTTTCTTCGAATTAGTTAATATAACCTCTAGTTTACTGCTCAATAAACCACTGTGTACTTCTTTCTACAACAGAATCCATACTAAAGAGTGATAAAAGAATACCTTTGTCCCTGTGGAGTCTTGTCATAGTAATTGGGCCTCAGACCGGGATAGCCGTTGGGGGGTACGTGATCGTAATAGCGATGGTGTCCGTTGGGGAGGCTGGACACATTGGCGTTGTTCAAGTTGATGTTGGTCGATTTGGGGGACTTGCCGTAGGAGTTGTTATGGTGCCGGTGGTGGTGGTGATGATGATGATGGTGGTTGGGGTGGGCCATAGCATTGGCCCGGGACAGCCTGCCCACGGGCTCCTCCATGTGGGCATAGTGGGGCGGGGGCTGCACCTGGAGGGGCCGCTGCGTGGCATTGGTCTGAGGAGCATTGGACCTACGATGGCTGCCGTTCATGAGGTGGTTACTGAACAACCCTCCATTTCGCTGTAAAATATGGAAAATAAGTTTGAAATCCCCTGTAATGTTGTCACAGTACAAGTGCCATTGATGTTAAGGTTTATTTAGCAAATTACTATGGGCAAAATTATGAAAATAAAGCTTATGGTTTTTGATGCATGTGCGCATACCAAATGTACTCAGTAGCTTATTGAAAATGAGGAAATAACATGCAGTGGGTGACACAAACTGGTGTTGAATACAATATTACAAGTTAATTTCAGGTACTTAGCAGCAAATCTACTGAGGGAATTGTCTGAAAAAGCACTTGTATTTATGTACAGATTGCCATAAAATGTAGACTAAATTCATATGTAAAAGAACTTAGCTTGGACCATAGATCTCCCTGTCTGTAAAATGGAATTCATTACCCTATAAACCTCCTCGTCTTCCTCTGGGATAAAGTCTACTAGTTCATCATCTTGCAGATCACAAGAAATGGCTCGGCGAATTTCAGGCCCAATATCATGAAGGGTGCGAAGGCCAGCCTGTAACCATGAACAGAGATCTAAGCACTCGGCCGAGACCTTGGTCTCGCAGCTCACAGTATAAAACGTGACAGGAGACAGACGCCGCTCTGTGGGGGCTGTACATTTACATTAAGGACATACTGTGACAATGGGAACAGACACACAAAACCTCAAAGCACTCATAGCTCAGCTCAAATGACTTGTGTGGCATCCAGCTAAGCTTTATTTGACAAACGCTTCAGGCATATAATTTAGCTATCTTTGAAATATAGGAACACAGTTGGAACAACACAAAGGACAATGTGGTAAACAAACTAAAATCTAGAAGTGAGTAGTTCTGATACAAATATATGGACGCTATGCCATATATTAGGCACTGAACCGATATGGCTTATGAGTTATTGATGGGACGGTGTCAAAAAACATGGACACAATATGGACACAATGACACACACTTAACATCAACATCTCTGACAGACACCAAAACCTTTTATTTACAGTAGAGTCATACATTAGACCGACATCATGAATGTCCTGCTGGTTATAAATCATAACATTAGCAATGTTATCTAAATGAGACAGAGATTAGACAGACGTGGCTACAGTCAGTCTTTCTCTTTCAAACCCAGAGGTACTTACCTGCAGAGCGATCGCTGTGTTGTTCTGGGTCGGGTGAGCACCCACTAGGCCTTCCTCTTTACGTTTCTTGAATTTCCTAAAGTAGTCCTGTATCAGGAAAGTGGCATAGAACTTCCCCACGGTTACCTCATCATCTGAGTGAACAGACCACACAAACGCTTCCTATGTCAGCAGGTCACTACATACAGGCTCCTCAGGTCATCTACAGACTAGAAATACTGTACTACTAATACAATCACAACTACTTACTAAACTACTGTACTAATTCTTAATAAATATCACTGTAAATGATATACATCCATCTGAATGGTGTATATACTGTACCTCAGGGCTGGAAAAACAAATATGTACATGTATATATACTACAGTTGCTCGAAGATTGTAAACCTGCACATTTCTATGTCATCTTCTTCAATTTTAAAACATACTGATGAAGATGAGGAAATGAGCTGATTTAATTTGAAGTTAATTACAGTCAATCAAGTAACTTAAAATAAATCAGTGACTTGAATCCTTTAGGAACTTATTGACCTATATGTGTTGTATTATAAATCTATATATGAGTAATTGTCTTACTTTATTACTGCAGCACATGCAAGCAAGCAGATGGTTGAGCGTATTTATGCCATTTGTGTGACCCGAAGTAATGCTATGCTACTACAGTTTTCTATTTAAAGGAACAGAATCATTCTGAAGCAGAGGTCTGAATCACTTTGTTCAAGCAAAGGCTGGGGACAGAGACTGGAGACAGAGGCAACACTAGTTCCATGCCACCACCTAAAACAGAACTGCTTCAGAATATTCGCAAGAGCCTCAGCCAGGTTGGTTACAGAGAAATAGAGATAAAAAAAGAGGCAGTCAGAGAGATTTGAACTACAGATCAGAGAGACAAGGGCGAGATTAGACAGCACATGCTCCTGCACAGTTCTGTACAAGGCCATGCAACAGCTCAGCAGACAATGGCCTTCAGCTTCCAGGGCTCCACATGGATAAGAGACACACAGGTCAGAGTAAACCAGCAACCAGCACAGTATTCAGCATTTCACAGTAGAAAACCCTAAAATGACTATGTTTGTTAAAAAGCAGTAATTATTTGCTTTTGGTTGATATAACACTAACCACCAGCAGGGGGCACTACTTGATCCAGTAGCTTCATGCTTGTTCTTTTCCAGATTTTCTTGATAACAGCCCGCAGCTCTTCATTGGCCTGCTCCAGATTTCCTGCAGCATAAGGTCAACATGATTTCAGACATATATATTATATAATATTATCATTAGTTTAAAGCTTGGATCTACATTAATCTGTTTGAAAGTGCTTTCAGTAGAGATAATAATGATGCCTGTGTGGTTGAATCACACTATACCATTTTTGAGGCCACTGTGAGGAAATAACTTAACCTTAAAGAGTAACTAAACGGGCGTGCCAAAGCCTTTCCCTACCCACAAACAAAAGTCAAAAAGTGCTGTGAAAGAGGCGGTCTCTGAAGTTTGGGGGTGACATGCGGAGGGTGAGTGTGTGGGCCTTTGCATTGGCACAATCACAGCAGACTGATTACGTGGAAGGGACTTGGTTATATACCACAGGTACAGGGGCAGGACAATTGGCAGCACCGGATGACGATGTGTGGAGCTGGTGCGGCTTATGACGTTCTGTGGAGGCCGTGGACACGTCTCCAGCCAATCAAGAAATTCTAATTTAGTAGCAGAGTTTACCCTGAAGGGGGCGCATTCGTTTTCAGGCCAAAGTTAGGATTTTACACATGTTTGCGCTATAATGGCAGAATAATGTCAGGGACCAGTGGACAACACTATGAGACACCCATTGAGACAGTTTATCAGTAAAAAAACTTGATTTGGTGTTTAGTTACTCTTTAACGAGCAACTAAACACCAAATCAAGTTGACTGGAGACGTGTCCACGGCCTCCACAGAACGTCATAAGCCGCACCAGCTCCACACATCTGCTCCATCCGAAACCAGTAAATTGGTAAGAGGTCTTACGCCAAACCGGATGTGCGTCAGCGTCCGCCATGATAAGATGCGTCCGAATTGGGCTTTCAGTTAGGAAGGAGTTAGGGAAAGTGGCCTGTATGCTAACTATCATAGCCACTTTAGCATAGGGACCTCTGATGCTAACTTACCGGCGATTAGGAGCCATGTGCCATCCCATAAGCCACTGCGCCAATCTCCCCACCCCCTCGCCCCACCCTCGAGTGATTCATGCGCAACCACTGTTGATTGACAGGTGCACATTTAATAATAAAAAAAAAAAAAAAAAAAATAAGATTCTGCACAAGCCAAACTTTATAAAAGTGACAACATACATGTTAGAGTCACCACAGCACAGTCACATGGTTTTAAAGAGCCGCCTCAGTAAATGGACTGAAGGCAGTTTGTGCTTTTGCTTTCATTTAGTAGAAACTTAAGCCGCATGGCTAATTTGCATACTGTAGCTTTATGAAACTGCTGTTGAGATAAAATAAAGGGAAATGTGAAGGATCATTTGGATGTTTCTCTTTTTTTCACCTTAAATGTCTTTATTTGACACTATTTTGTTGTTGGACAATATACAGTAGGTGGCGGTATGCGCTTTTGTTTGGCCTGCACTGAACTTTAAAGAAGAAAAAAAACAGCTGTTGGTGATGTCACTTCCCCTTCCCCTGGGTAAGGACGGTCGAATTGGGCAAATGCTGTTGAAGCTCTAGTTCACTAACTGCATAGAGATCTAACAGTTGACCCATGAAAGGTTAAGGATTAGTTGCTAGTACTTAGAGGCTACAATTTGATGGTTTCGGATGCAGCACCAGGTGCTTCCCATTATCCTGCCCCTGTACCTGTGGTATATAACCAAGTCCCTCCCACGTAATCTGTCTGCTGTGATTGTGCCAATGCAAAGGCCCATACACCGCCCACACACTCACCACCCAAACTTCAGAGACTGCCTCTTTCACAGCAATTTTTGACTTTTGTTTGTGGGTGGGGAAAGGCTTTTTCTACCACAGCCTCTAAACCTGCCCCCCACCTCAGTATGATTCTGTGCGCTGTTATGAAATCACATTTATAACATTGTAGTATTACCTTCAGTTTTGATCTTCAGGGCTGTCCGAACCAGAGCAAACAAAGTGGCATTGAACATGACTGTCCCGTCGCTGTTGAGGGGCATGTTCATGGCCACCAGCCTCTGCAAAAACAGCACAGAAGTGATTAACGTCACGCCGATAACTAAGAGCACGTCTTTATAATGTGTTTTAACACCACAGTAATTTGGATAAATAAATAAAGGACCTTGCAAGCCACTCTGTGAGGACACAGTTTTCCAAAGCCAAGAGGCGGCTGAATGCGACGCAGGAGAGTCACAACGTCAAGGTGTTTGATTCTGCCCCTGAAGGCGGATAATTCGATATAGTGTAAATTACAGTATGTTGAAACGCCTACATTAAAGCAACACTGAGTAACATTTCAAGCAGTAATGGACTTCAATGCCGCATTTCACCGTTTTAAAAGTGGCGTCTTCGGTGGGAGAGTTGTTTATGCTTTTTGATTCTGATTTTATTCTATATTTCGAACATGCTCGGCACACAGTCAAACATCTGTGACAACAGCACATTTTAATTAAAGAGAAAATAAAAACATAACATTTGAAATGGGAGTAGATAATATAATAGCATGTCTTAAGAATGGTCTATTAAGTCAAGAATTCATAAATTTTGTCTACATGAGGTTTAAATATATAAGGACCTCCTCCAAATGCTTTATTGTGATATGCTACACCCCGGAATCAATTGTCAGAGTCTAGATGAGTATTAGGAGCATATTTGTAAGTGCTTGTGAGTTGCCAACAGTTAAATGCTCTTATGATGTAGAAATATGACCTGGAATGTTAATAATGAAATATTGAAGGTTGTTCTTTTAGTTAGACAGGTTTGTTTACCTGCTTTACTTCCTGTGATCTTCCTCAGAAGCATCACCTGGTGGTGAAAGTAATGTGTCGTAGGCACTTTCACCACCAGGTGAGGCTTCTGAGGAAGATCACAGGAAGTAAAGCAGGTAAACAAATCTACTGTCTAACTAAAAGAACAATCTTCAATGGTCTAAACAAGGAAGACTGTATGAACCTTTAAAATAATAATAATAATAATAATGAAATAATACTAAGAGAAAACACTGACTTTGCCTCAGGGTCGTACTCAGACCAGATCCTTTTGAACTCATCCAGATGGTGTGGCCCGAGAATGGACCAATCGCGTGTTAGATAGTCGAAGTTGTCCATGATGACAGCCACGAATAAGTTAATAATCTGGATGAATAAAAAAAAGGCATGTACTCAAGATGTAACTTCATACATGTAAGTGTTTGAAAGGCATAAGCTTTATAAAATAGTTCATATAGTGAAAGGTATGTGTGTACCAGGAAAGCACAGAGCATGTAAAAGGTGATGAAGTAAATTATTGCGAAGCCACTGCCACACGTCATCTCCTCTCCCGGGTTGTAGTCTGACTCTGGGTCACACAACTTCCCGGGCATACAAGCCAACATAATATCCTGCCACGCCTCTCCAGTGGCACACCTGGAAGAACAGGGGAACATTACAAACTCCTAATCCAACATTATCACCAGGTTAACTGATGCTCACCTGAAGAGGAGCAGCACAGCCTGAGGGAATGTCTGGAAGTTGTTATTTCTGTTGATCTGCGTGCCATCCACCATTGCTATCTTTCCAAAAACCTGACAGAAAATTCACATGTAAATCACACAGAATCCATCAACAAACATTTATTTCAGAAAGAAACAGAAATCCCGTATTGTTAAGTACGAAGGTTTTCTATTTTCTGCCGGCAAACCCAAATCATTAATTTTGATCCCATCTCATCCCAATCTGGTCACACTACTGTCAGTTTCAACCTGGCTCTGTGATCCTTCTGTAGTTGATTTGTTGTTTCACGGTCATTGTAATTAATGTCATCTCAATAAACTGTCCTGTTGTCTGGTATAAATGCGCAGATGCATAGGGCCCCAATGAACTAATAATGCATTGCTTTTCTTCACACATCCATGCATAGGCAGGGTGGGTGAGTTGTCTAGGCAAAGGACACAACGACATTCGACACCTGTGGAAGCTGGGATTTGAACCACTAAACTTGAGTCAATGTCACCCCCCTTTATATGCTAGTTTTGTTACATTTGGTGTAGTATGACTGCATTTATTAGGACAAGTGTGTTTGTAACAAGGTTATTTTGTTTATTGAATTTCATTCAAATATATCTGTTTACGGAAACCATAATCAGCTTTAACACTTTTTATTTGGAGTGTATTTTACCTGGCAGAGGTGGTTACCATGGCTACGCACTTTGCTCCGCCCCTTTGACTGCCGTGTGATTTGACAACGGTATGTAACTGGTTTGGCTCTGTGATTTTATAATCAGTTTGGTAATTTTACTCAACTTTATATCAGTTTAATTTGTTTTATCTGTAACGTAACGCTGTTAAATCTATGTTTTAAGTGATTATTTGAATTGTTTTGGATTTATATTGACATTTGGTCAAGTTTAGATGTTGTCAATCTTTGTCAGTTAGCTTGTCAGGGGAGTAACTGCCGTAGCTCCACAGATACAATGTACAGTTAAGTTAACACTTTATAATAACACTGTTGTATCTGTGGTGGTGTGTTTAGGGACATAAGACACTGTCAGACTTCCTGTCCTGTCTATTTGTGATTCCAAAGCTTCATATAAAAGCCACAAAACCTTCTCGAGTGGCCTTGTCATTGCAGCCTGGGTCAAACTTCAAGGGGTTACATGTTCATGCTTTATTGTAATTGTATGCAAATAGATAATGGTCTGCTGCCCCTAAAAGAGCATCCTGCACAACGTCCTATTGTTGCTAGTTTGAATTTACCCACCTGCATCCCAATCACAGCGTAGATAAAGAACAGCATGGCTATCAGAAGAGCAACATATGGCAGAGCCTTGGAGCATAAAACAAAGAAAACGTTCACATGACGTACACTTACTTTCACATCAAAACAAATACAAAAAATAACTTGTTCTCACCTGGAAGGATTTGATAAAAGTCCACAGCAAGGTGCGGATGCCCTCTCCTCTGCTGAGCAGCTTCACCAGCCTCATGACTCGAAACAGCCGGAAGAAAGTGATGGAGATGCGAGCGCTGTCCTCAGTGTTCTGTAGAGGCATCGGCAGAGTCAGAGGGGAACGAGCTACACACACTATAGAACCTGACTGTGCTGTCAGATGGAGAGGTCGGAAGACCGCAGAAACATATGGGCTCGTAGTGTAATCAGTGTTGGAAAACTGTATGATTTTAGTATCATACTGCTCCATAATAAAACTTTGTGAACCCACTGTTTGGTAAATATTGAGTGATTCAGTGTAGCAGCAGCTGATATGTTTCTGTTGACCATCAGACGCACTGTCAGCACTCACTGTACCTACAGGGGAGGAAGCAAGGAGGCAGGCATGCTGGAGAAATGACGCCATACTTGACAGGGCACAGCTGCACAAGCATGGCCCCTCAGTCCAGAGTCTCTGCATGCGGGACCAACCCAGACCCCGAACACAAGAGGGCCTACCCATGGGTCACTGCCCCACTCAGGGATGAAGGCAGAGACCATGCTTCAGTCAGTGTCAACCAAACAAACGTGAGGAGCGGCCCGACAACACTCCCCCAAAACCTCACCGGACACACCCCGCGTCACGTTTGAGCGACACACTATTCTTAAGAGGAATAACTGCAAACATTTGGGGAAAGTTCAAAATAAAAAGTCAAAGAAAAACAAACAGATGAGCAACAGAAGAGAATGGAAACCTTCTCATGAGAGTAATGTTAGTAAAATGTCTAAATGAAAACAACGGGGGAAGTTAAAACGGAAACCAAAAAAGGAAACAAAGAATGCAATCTTAAGTGGAATTGCCCTAACAGGGGGCTGGACATCTTACCCCCATCTCATCCAACTGAGGAGTCTCCGTTGGCTTTAAAATCAAAGACCGAGTTAATGACTTATACTCACAGCCAAATGGAGAAAGGGCTGGTAAAGTTAGGGAGTTGACTATAGTAGCGTTAGTTGGGTTTAAGATAGTAAGATCAGACAGACAAACAGAGTCACTACTGCGCTCACATACAATTACAGCACAAAATGTCTTAATATGGAGTTTTTCTATGACATAGATAGACATGTTATTAATATGAGGCTCTTATCACTATAAGTTATTACTTACAAAACACTTAAAGGACAAAATACAGGTTTACAGCTAAAATCTTTGACTGACAACATGAATTAAGCAATTACTACATGACAAGTGGGACACAACTTTATCATCGCCCCAATGTAATGTGGTCAACATGGATAATGCGCACTTAAAATACAGGATGTCAACTTAATGAATGTGCGTAATGGTGTCATGACTCAAAGAAATGTTTCTATATGTTACTATTTCTAACCATTCGCACGCCAAATAGAGACCCATTTTAAAACTTGCCATTCTCAGCTTTAATTAAATTCACTATTGTATGTGTAAAACAAATTCCTTTAGAATCGACACTTATGAGTTGCCAAAACAATATGGAAAGTATGTAGTAAAATGTAAATTAGCTGGAGGAGGTTCTTAAGGTAATCTTGGCCAAAGCACTGACAAAACATGCGTTGTTTAACAATGCCGCAGGGAGGTGCTGCATATGCAAGAAATGACGAGGAGCCACTGGTGAATTCATAGCATTAGAGCAACTCATGCATGCCAGTCATGCCCTGCAACGAAGCTGCAGCAGGGCTCTCTCAGTCCGTTACAAACAGGAAAGAGGAGGAAGGAGCCCGAGTCAGATCCCAATTCCACTGGAGAGATTGAGTCGTTTGGAAAAGAGAGAAGTGCAGACAGTTCATGCAGCTGTCTGTTACTACACACCTGCGCTACTATGAACTCCATTTGAGCTTTAAGAGCTCACTACAAGAAGACAAACAGAACACACACATCACTGACAGAGACAAGATCAGCACAGAACCTCGCTGCCTCAGACTAACGCAGCAGTCATCTTATATTTACCTATAAACATTTATGTACAACACAGATATATACACAGATTTCTTCTTGAAACCTTGCAAGCGTTCGTGCTGTTGATGTATTTTATCACAGCATGTCCATCAGAGAACTAGCATGTTTTCAGTGAGTTGCCCTGATCTTGATTGGCAGGTCATGTTTTGTGTTTACATCTCTAACCACTTTCCATGTTCTGTTTTATGACCTAAAGTGTTGTGCTTTGCGTTCAAAATAGCAGTTTTATTTGCTTTGTTGGAAATTTAATTTACAGAAAAATACTTTTTTTTTAGAGCTCTGAGCTCCAGGGCCATTATGTCTGGAAGTAAAGATCAAAGGGTGAGGAGAAAGAGCAGGCTTCACAGAGCACAGTGGACATGACTGACCGGAGGGGCATGGAGCGGGTGACCAAGCGCCATCTGTCAGGATCAGACATGAGGCTATGTTAGGTGAGGGTGACCATCATGCAACGTTAAGGATGCAATCTACTGCTGCTTTATATGTATATAGTCTATTTCTATATGAGTCTATGAGCATTGTCAACAAGCAGCATTCAACCTGGATCAGCGAAATGCGATCCAGTTATTGAGACAAAACTACATGCACACGTAATTCAAAATAGTGAATTGAGCAAACCAAAGAGCATGCTTCTACACGAACATCATGCACACAATGTTATAAATGCTGTGCAACAAAAGTGATAAATACAATGTAATATAACAAATAAACACACAACACCAACAACAGAATACTTGTACACTTTACAGACGCTATTTTAGGATGTTGTTAGAGCAATGTCATGCAGACACTGTACACAAACTGAAAAGTACACAACATGAAGAAAAAGTCCAGAAAACAGCACTGCAGCTCAGACGTAAGAGCACTCAGGGGAAACCTGGCCCAAATAAACTGCATTTTAAAGTCTCTACCTTATCTTTAATATTATGTAGACACTGTCAGTTACCTAAATTTGGGCAGTAAAGTGACTATTTAGTTTGGTACCCTGCATTACTACATTAAAGGGCTCCTGAAGATAAAGTTGTTGCAAACAGAAGGCCACACGTCACAACATTTCATTTGATTGCCATACTTGCCTCTACAAGTTTCTACGGAAATAGAAATAAACAACATTATAAATTAGACCATGTTAGAAATGAGTGAGCGCATCCTGCCTTTATCAAGATAATAAAAGTTTACGTTTCACTGTGTTAAGACAATAGTGACACATTGAGAATAAAGCTGAGGAGACTCCAAGAGAGCACTAATGTCAAACTGAAGCTTTGCATAATAAGCCAAAGGAAATTATAATACTGGCATGCAATAAATGACTATTATTATTATTATTATTATTGTATAAATACATAACAGACAATAAAACTACAGTTTAGCTGCAAAAAAAAGCTAGTTTGGCTTTATATGAAAGGCTTCAGTTCAACATAAAGGTCAGGGAAATAAAATACTTACATTGACTTCTGTGATAGCAATATCGACGACGCTACCAACTACAATTAAGGCATCAAAAGTGTTCCAAGCATCAGCAAAGTAATGCTGTGCATGTGTCATTGTAACATGGAGGAAATGCAAATGAAGAAGAAAGGGAGTTGGGGAAATGAGTATAAAGACAGATAAGGGGTTGAATGAAGTGGTGAGGGTAAAACAAAGTTAGCATTAGCACATTAGCAAGGAAGAAATTCAGCAAACAGAAAATACAAGAGTGCTTAAGCCCTTTAGACAGTGCAGAGCAGGGTGAGGTCAGAGAGCCAAAAGCCGGACACAGGCGAGTATTTACTTACATCAATTTCACTGAGAACAATGTCTACAATGCTGCCAATCACAACCAGCGCGTCGAAAACATTCCAGGCGTCTCCAAAATAGCCCTGAGTGATGTTAAGTAAGTGGTGGGCAGATAGCAAGAGTTCTAATATTAAAATTAAAATGCACACTCTTGGATATTTAACTGCAACAGCTCCTTCAGCAAAGAGAGCACATGATTACAGTGCTCTAATGCTGAAGGGCGGCGCGATTTAACTCGAGCCAAACCAAGTCAAAACTTTAGGACATGCAAAAACACTGCAGCTCTGCACCCCACACTGTCTCTTACAAGCATCCTGTCCTTCTTCGCTACAAAGAGCTGTCGGGGTTGAGAGGGAAGACTTATATTTATATTATACAGAAATAGGACTGTAAAACCTTTCTAGACATTTGATTAATATTCTAAGTTTTTATCAATGTAGCTTTTTTTTATCAAAACCTTTCTCAGACTTTTGCACGGCACTGTACGGGATCAATTACCAAGCGTTTGCTTATGTGCAAAAGTGGATCAGCACTCAAGTCATTTTGCATATTTTACCCATATTGCATTCTGCAACATGGCCACAAAATGACATATTTTCTTCCAATCTTTAGACTGATATAATAAATTACCACCTGTCTATAAAAAATGTAATCAATAAACTTTGTTCAGACACCGACTTACCCTGGGTTTGAACGCGATGAGTTTGAGAACCATTTCAACAGTGAAGACAGTAGTAAAAACCATGTTGAGGATGTCCATGACGTAGTTAAAAAGTGCAGATTGGCCATAATGCTACAGAAAAAAGGAATAAGTCTGATAAGCCTGATTTCAAATAGTCTTTTGAAATCTTTTAAAACGATAACAAGATATTTGATCCCAGACGGACCTGTACGGCCAGGCAGAGTGTGTTGAGCATGATGAGCACAAACATGATGTACTCAAACCCGGTGGAGTTGACCACGTACCAGAACTTGTACTGGTACGGGTTTTTAGGGATATACCTCCTCAACGGACGCGCTTTCAGAGCGTACTCCACACACTGACGCTGCAGAGACAAACACAGCAACACACCTGGTGGTAAATGTCTTTATGTCATTTTCCATTCTTAAGACTCAGTTAGGCTTATGGTGTCTAAGACAGAAAGAACTAAGCTTAAGGTACAGTTTACGGTGAAAATACATTATGTATTACTTTGACTATATGTAACATCAAAGTATTACTTAAACATTCAACAACGTCATTGGCAGAAAATAAAATAGTCTATAAGTGTTATTTGAGTACAACTACCTTACAAATATGTTTATTGTTTAAGCATGCACACACATCTACATCTATGAGCAGCAGCCATGACTATTACTGCAGTTGCAAGTCCTCTTGTAGTTTATTACTACTACTACTACTACTACTTCTACTTCTACTACTACTACTACTACAACTACTACTACTACTACTAAACCCAAACATTGACAGGACCTTTGGGTTGTGACGTGAGCAAGCCACCCACTTTGCCGCAAAGGTAAAAAATATACTTTTATTTAAACTTAAAGCTTTAACAACTACTACTTCAGCAAAAGAAACATTGATTTTGTGATCATTTTTGCTCTCCATTTTTAGAAGTGGTTCTTAAAAAGTATATTTTCCTCTGAAAACTAAATAACTTTGAATAGAAAATTAATTAAGCCATATTTAGTGATGGGCGAAACCACACTTTTTAGAATCGATACAGCACCAACACTTTAGGGGTGATTTTACTGGTTTAGTCCAACGCGCTGCTGCTGCTGGGGGGTGTCGCCCTTTTGTGTCTATAATTGCTGCCGTGCCTTTCATTTTATGGTAGTTAGTGCTGATGCGCATTACTCTGTATCGATATTCAAAGTTGTCATTTGGTATCGATATATCGATTCTATGGTATCGATTTGCCCATCCCTAGTCAGATTGATGGGTCTAACCTATTAGGTACGAATATGGTCTTACCTGGTTCTTGTCGAGTTCACAGTTTTTGTATTCTTTCTCTCCTTGCTCCTGAAACGTGACGATCACAAAACCTACGAAGATGTTCATCATGAAGAAGGCGATGATGATGATGTAGATGATGAAGAAGATGGAGATCTCCACACGGTAGTTGTAAATGGGACCCATGTTCTCGCGATTGGAGTCTATGGCTTTGTACAGTAACCTGTGTAAATACAGAGAAAAGCTCACGCTGATTCTTCAGGTATGATTAGCGTATGGGGGAGGAGCTTACGCAGGCCAGCCCTCGAAGGTGGACACAGTGAACAGAGCCATCATGGCCATCAGGACATTGTCAAAGTTGAAGTCACTGTTGTGCCACATGCGTCTGTGCACACTGGGCTGGTTTACATCGCCGTCCTTGTACACAATGTAGGTGCCTCTGTAAAATAAACTCACTTCAGTGAAGTAACACTTTGGTGAAGAAATACGAAGTGTAGAGAGTCACAGGGATTAGGAAACTCACTTGCACACCTCTGGACTGGACTTAGCTTCATCTGAGCAGCGATAAAACTTTCCCTGAAGGCAAATATAATTTAGTAATTAATTAAATCCATCACAACTACTTGTTACAATACTGACCTTGAAAAGCTGTACCCCAATGCAAGCGAACATGAACTGAAGTAAAGTGGTGACAATCATGATATTTCCGATGGTTCTTATGGCCACAAAGACACACTGCACAACATGCTGCAAAGAGAGTGAGAGAATGTTTAATGCACAGTTTACTGGAGTGTAAGTGCAGGTCGTACCTTCAAGCCTTTGGCTCGGTTGATAGCCCTCAGAGGCCTCAGGACTCGAAGCACCCTCAGAATCTTCACGACAGAAATGGCTGAGGACCTGAAAACAAAAGCGGAAGAAAAAACTTTTTTCTAATAAAAAACAAACAAAAGTCAATACAAGATGAGTCTCTTACAAACGCTGTACATTTAATCTGAATGATGAACACTGCTCCTTGCAGCTAGCCGCTAGATGGCAGTCACGATGTTTTGACTAATCTTTAGAATATCTGTTTAAACATATTCTAGAACCATCTGCAAGGACTTATATAAAAGCAAAGGATAAATAAAAACATGTTTGAAAACCAGAAGAACCATCTGTGAGTTAGCTAATCAGAATAATGCGATGTCAGTCCACATTACTGAAACTAAAGACTAATTAGCAATACATTCATACATTTAGGTTCTGCCTCTTCATTGTTTGATGTGGATGTAAGCTCAACCAGTTCATGAACTCACTGAATGCCAAAGGACACGAGGGACACGCCCACCACCAGCAGGTCGAGGAGGTTGAAGTAGTTCCTGCAGAAGGCTCCTTTATGAAGAAAAGCTCCATATGTGGTCATCTGAGGAGAAGACGCTTTGGTTAGGAACAATCATCGAGGCACGTAATCACACGAACAACACATAATGCAACAAGTTTGATCTTAAGCTAAAATATTCAGCACAATTTGTGGAGAAATACAGTATTCTTCCCTAAACTATTTCACTTTCTTGCACACACTTGCACTCTTTGCACTCTAAAGGTCACTCTGGTTTGGGGTGGCGATCCCAAAGCAGTGAAAAGGAGTCTAACTCTATTCTCGCCACCCCCACGGCCCGTAGTCACATGAATGTAGTAGTAAGTCATTCAATTCACAATGCACTATGGGATGTGGCAATAAATCATGCATTTTGTTGCCAGTGGTACTTACAGTCTGCTTTTCTTTTATAGTGATTGGAAAGTTGAAATGCCCTTACTGTCACATTCATGTCGGACCGTTGCCTTAAAGTACATTTTATGATGTTCTTTAAAAGTCGATTGGAAATTGGGAAATTGGATTGCAGCTCCCATTGAAAATCTAAGCAGGCAAAGAGAAGCATCGAGCTAAAATCACTCTTCTTCAAATCATAAAATAAAGGATCTATCTCTATCTCCGAGTGTATAGAAATATGGAGTTCTGCAGATATACACACCAAGCAACCATTAGATTATGACCACTGCCAGGTAAAATTAGGATTAGTTAACATTTTGTCCTGTTCGTATGTACATGTAGGCCTGTCACAATAACAGATTTTGATGTTATATTGCGACAAATGATAAAATTGAACATTTCAAATTGCAAATGATAAGAAACCCTAAACATGATAATCTTTTTTTCAAAACGCACTTCACCATATCTTAAATTAAATCGTAAAGTAACATATGAGCTGCAATACACACCTCTACAGCCCACAGTGACTACAGTTAGGAAGTGGTTGATTAACAAAAACTATTTCATATGATCAAAGGTCGGTCAAAGGTTATTATCATGCCAGACCTGATGTACAACAGTGAAATTGTAATGGCTTGACATGTTGTGTCTGACTGGTTCTCATACGCATTTAAAAGTCAGAGTCAAACAGCATTGGTCACGGGAGTTTTCTTGTGCAAATGGCTGCAGCCTAAGCTCCACGTTTCTATGCACTCAGTTTGGAGAAAGCAGGCCGAACCATGCTCAGAAGGAACATGGTTGAAGTGCCCCCTCTTTTATGGTCATTGTCACAGCAGTTATTGTGAGAGGCATGGAGGCAGCTTTTGTACTAACAGCCTGTTCTATGGCACGCAAAGGTTGCATTAAAATTCTCATATCGCTAAAATCATCATAGCCATGACCTTCCTAATGATGTAGCATTCACGTGAGTTTAATGTAATGTTGATGCCAAGTTTCCTTCCCCCATTTTATCTTTTACTGGTTTAATATTCATAACCTTAAGGCGAGACACTACAGAAGGGTAATTAGATACCAGATTTCTATAAAGGTGTGGGCGTTTCTTTTTGTTATCATAATGTTCACCATTTCAAATCAAACTGTCTTGGTCATAAACAAACTTTTATATCTACTTTACTTTAACTGATTTAGTTAAATATAAGCTAATTATACTTTGATCTGACAAGTGAAAAAAGTCAAAATGGACTGGATAATTTCTGTCCTATTCACATATAGTTTCTCGCCTTGACTTGAAAATTCTGAGTTGTTTTGTAAAAGAGGTGCCTCGTAAAGAGAAGTAAATCAGAGCAAGGAAACAAACAAGCCAGGTTTGTTGAGTGGCAGGTGACACACAGGGAGAAGAATGCAAGGCTCTCATTTTATCTCTATGGGGTTACCTTCAATACGATCTCAAATGTAAACATACTAGTGAAGACATAATCTGCATAGCCTAGGACCTGGAAGGAGGCACAAGACGTTTGCAGTGTTACTGGGAGCGGGAAGTGACGGCACACACGGGACACACACAATTACCTTCAACACGATCTCAACAGTAAAGATAGCCGTGAAAGCATAGTCAAAGTAACCAAGTATCTGCAAAGAGCAATTAACATGTTTAACAAAGGCAGGGCAGTTCGTGGAGAAAGAAAGGGAGCAGGAAAAGGGAAGAACAACAAAAAGCATGTCCTGTGAAGAGTGAAAGTCGTGGAAAGTTACACAGCCGAAGAATCTGGACCTGAAAATAACAGATCTCTTTTGTAGAGCTGAATTAATTATCTGCCAATAGATTTCCTAAAAAAACCCACCAACAATGAATTCATCACAATATTAAAACACAAACAATGAAAATACCTAAAACAAACAAATCTAGAAATCTTGGCCTGGACACACCTTGGGCTAATGTGGGGTCTAGTCATCTGAAAAACTTTACATGCGGGGAACAATATTCTGTATGAAACTATATATATGAGATTTAGTAGTGTCGTGAGACATTAGTTGAGTGAACACCAGCTGCTGATGAGCTGCGTCGTCCATTGCATTTTTGATCAACATGGGGAGTTTTTAAGTATAAAACTAGGACCATATGTCGTCGTCGATTTTTCAAGTGAACAAAGATCAAACTGAATCTTGCGATGGGACTTAAACAGAGCCAGGCCTGTAAACAGTACCTTTTGAAGTCACACAGTAATAGGCAAAACAGTTATACGGCATAGGGCTGGGCAATATGAATAAATCAAAAAGCTATTTTATATCATCAAATCGTGAATATTGAGGGACTTTAAGCAATCATATTTGATTTGAAGACGGCTTTAGCTTGTCTCTAATACTATGTGCACATGAACACTATACAATTGTGATTAAGGCCAAAGAAAATCGTGATATTAATTTTTTGCCATATCGCCCACCCCTAATGTCAACATCATGTTCTAGTTGCAGATACAGTGCCTTGCGAAAGTACTAATACACCTTGAACTTTTGCACATTTTGTCATGTTTACAACCCTAAACGTAAAGAAAAAAAAAAATATATATATATATTATTTTGAATTTTTTACTGAAAGTTCACACACAAGTAACAGACAACTGTGAAGTGAAAGCAAAATGATACATGATTCTGTTATTAAAATAGAAAAGTGAAAAGTGGGGCGTGCACAAGTACAGTATTCATACAAAGTATTCATGACTTAATACTTTGTGGAACCCCCTTTTGCTGCAATAACAGCAGCAAGTCTTTTGGGGTAGGACTACAAGATTTGCACATCTAGAGACTGACATTTTAGCCCATTCCTCTTTACAAAACAACAAAATGTCTCTGTATTTGGCTCCATCCATCTTCCCAACTATTCTTACAATCTTCACCGGTCCCCGCTGAGGAAAAGCAGCCCCATAGCATGATGCTCCCCCCACCATATTTGACACTGGGGATGGTGCACTCAGGACAATGAGAAGGGTTAGGTTTGTGCCATACATAACGTTTTGCATTTGGGCCAAAAAGTTCAGTTTTTGTCTCATCTGACCAAAGCACCTTCTTCCACATGGTAGCTGTGTCCTCCATATGACTTATAGCAAACTTCAAACGGGATTTCTTATGGCCTCCTTTCAATAATGGCTTTCTTCTTGCCACTCGTCCATGAAGGCCAGATTTGTGTAGAGTACGACTTATAGTTGTCCCATGTACCAGTACCTCGCAGCTCCTCCAGAGTTATCTCAGGGCACTTGGTTGCATTTCTTACCAGTGCTCTCCTTGTTCGGTCTGTTAGTTTAGGTGGACGGCCGTGTCTTGGTAAGTTTGCAGTGGTGCTACACTCTTTCCATTTCGAATGATGGATTGAACAGTGCTCCGTGAGATGTTCAAATATTATATTCGTGGCCATACCGCCTTTGCTATGCCCGATCCCGTCAGACCTTGGAAGCTAAGCAGGGAAGGGCCTGGTCGGTACTTGGATGGGAGACCGTTTGGTAACACCAGGAAGCCTATTGAATGTAGTGAGTGAGTGGTTGGTGGTGGTCGGAGGGGTCGATGGCGCAGACTGGTTGCCTCGCTTCCGTCAGTCTACCCCAGGGCAGTTGTGGCTACAATAGTACCTTACCACCACCAAGTATGGAGTAAATGAATAGTGCAATGTAAAGTGTCTTTGAGTGTCCAGAAAAGCGCTATATAAAACCGATGCATTATTATTATTATTATTATTATTATTATTATTATATTTTGGGAAATCTTTGTATACAACTTAACAC
The DNA here is from genome assembly GCA_007210695.1 of Neogobius melanostomus. Taxonomy (NCBI): domain Eukaryota; kingdom Metazoa; phylum Chordata; class Actinopteri; order Gobiiformes; family Gobiidae; genus Neogobius; species Neogobius melanostomus. Next base: position 206,138 of record VHKM01000073.1, on the reverse strand, counting down.
TGCTTTAAACTTCTCCACAGCTTTATCCCTGACCTCTCTGGTGTGCTCTTTGGCCTTCATGATGTTTAGTGACCAATACACTGACCATAGCTCTGAGGCCCTCACAGAACAGCTGGAAATATACTGAGAGTAGATTACACACAGGTGGCCTCTATTTAACCGTTAGGGCAAGGTGTGAACATTCTGCAGTCATTAGGAATGTTATAAAGGCAATTTAATGCACTCAGAAAATGCTGTATGAATACTTATGCACGCCCCACTTTTCACTTTTCTATTTTTTGAAAAATTACAGAATCATGTATCATTTTGCTTTCACTTCACAGTTGTCAGTTACTTGTGTGTGGACCTTCAGTAAAAAATTCAAAATAAAATCTTTACGTTTAGGTTGTAAACATGACAAAATGTGCAAAAGTTCATGGTGTATTAGTACTTTCGCAAGGCACTGTATTTGAAGATCCTTAGCCAGGGCTTGACATTAGCACCCGCCAAGCCGCCAAATGTGCGTAGTTGGCGCACCATATCTAGTGAGAGATATGGTGCGTGATGCCATATTCTCACTAGCCACAGTGGTGGCTCAGACTGCTCCCATTCATTTTCCTTCAGTGTCCCCTGAACATCTGAACATCATTCTACTGCACTATAACTCTCCTGCAGCGTTTAAATATTCTCTACTCCAGCTTATTTGTCTCGTCTCGTTCTTGGACTGGGTCTGCGTCTGTCACGTCGTGTACCTGCATGCGCCAAGCAGGCGAATGAGGCGGCAGCGCTCCACTCCACACAACCATGTCACATGCAGCACACAGACTTTCCCCTCTGTTTCTCCGGATAGAGTTTACTACTATATAGTCATTTTGATATGCTGTATGAGCGCAGAAAACAATGGATCTAAGTGCAGACAGCACGCAGTTAATGAACGCGCAGTGAAGGGGCCGTGCATGGGAGGCAAGTGCTTTAGACGTGGTGACGACAAGGTGGATATTCACCTCTAACACTTTGGTCTCAGTCTGGACCTTGGAGAAAGCTACAGCGTGTCACACAGACTAAAGCTCGAGCTACAGGCTGCACTTATCTCTTTCTCTGTCGCACTGGCTAAGTCCTGTTCATGTAAAAGGAAAGAATAGGTCGACTACAGCAGGCTGAGTAGCCTATAACAACAATACATTTAATACAAGCCTAAGGCAAGCTGTGATTCTATGTTTGGTTGATTTCTTATTGAGTTTTCTATGTTAATCTGATCACGTTAAAATTAGAGTGAAGTTTTAAATTTACGTTTTAGTTTTGGCTAGTGAAATCAGTTGGTGGCTAGTAACTTTAGAAAACTACAAGTCACAGTGGCTGGTGACCAAGACAGTTAATGTCAAGCCCTGGCCTTAGCAAAAGAAAACAATTCCGACAAATCTATTATCCAACATTAACATAAACCTTCAAAATAATTTATTATAAAATGAGGAATAAATGAAATATATTATACTTACAATATTGCGAGCAGAGAAGTTTCTGATTGGATCCTCAGCAGCAAGAGACACTGAGCTGAGCATGATGAAGACCAGGATGAGGTTGGTGAAGATATGGTGGTTTATGAGGCGATGGCAGAACACGCGGACACTGCAACAAAAGCAAACAAAACATAAATAATAGTGCAATTATACAAACGTCTAGAGTATTGTGTTCTTACGGGTTTGTGCTGCTGAAGATGAAGAAGGCACTTCCCTCTGGTATGGGGGTAATCTTCTCCTTTTTCACCAGTTCGGAAATGGCGGGGCGCGGTCCAGACGGCACCTCGGGGTCCTCCTCCTCTCCCGCTGTGTCGTCATTGTCCTCCTCCTCAGCCAAATCATCTCTGACATCGTCACCTTTGTCCCTTCAGACAGACAGGCAATGTAAATTAAAGTCTAATCATAATCATCATAATTAAAACATGTATTTGTTATAATTTTCAAGTTGTTACCCTTTCTTGTCTCCGTCATCTGTGTTAAGAGACTCTGCATCTGCCAAGTTGTCCACAGCAATAGCCAAGAAGACATTCAGGAGGATGTCTTATTAGAGAGTAAAGGAACAAAAACAAAAGTGGACAGTAATGCTCCTACTACTACGTAAAACCTCCTCTACCTATGTGCTGCTTATTCACCTTATTCCGTAAATTCCTGTGGGAGCCGCCATTAATTTTGCCCGCCCCGTCTCTCAGATTAGTTTACATAGGGCTGGAGAAGTCAAGAGAAAATCAGTTCTACACGGAAACAAAGCTGTTTTCAGGCCGCACAGAGAAACAGTGCAGTGTTGACTTGTTGGTACAAATGAGCATTGGACATTTTACACAAATCAATCCACTGTCCATCATATTTTAACAGCAAACATTTTCCCTCACTTAGTGAATGGACGTCGCGCTCTACGGAAGTTACATTACAACAGAAGTGCCGATCCATGGCCAAAAGAGGCAAAAGTGGGCGGAATATGGTGAATATCTGATCATTTTTTAAATAACTTATTACTGGCTTTCAGATGCCATTTGTTCTTATATTTTGTTTAAATAGAAATCTCAAGGTGAGATTTCCGAAAGTCTTTTTCAAGGGAGCCCTGGCCCCAGATAGGACTCTATTGTATTGTAAGATAAAGCTAGTGATTTTGCACTAATCAAATTTTCATAAGCTAATTATTGAGGATACAGTTTCCGCAGATGAACAAGATGATGAAATAAAAACAGACGATCATTCCAGAGGAAGACGGTCCTCCGTACGCCATGATGCCGTCGTACATGACAGCGTTCCAGTCTTCTCCAGTCAAAATCTGAACATAATATGCACTTATTTACAGCAGGTCGCAGTCGTTACTGCCAATGTGAATAGCCCCAATAATACCTGAAACACAGTGAGCAGGGCCTGGGGGAAGTTGTCGAAAGTGCTTCTTTTGGTCTGCGTTTCATCAAAGTTGAATTTCCCCCCGAACACCTGCATGCCCAGCAGTGAAAAGATGATGATGAAGAGGAAGAGCAGCAGCAGAAGGGAAGCAATAGATTTCATGGAGTTGAGCAGCGAGGCCACGAGGTTACTGAGCGACTGCCAGTGTCTGAGAGAAACCAAAAAATTAATAATACATCAGACAGTGATCACAGACAGAGCGAGTCTGAACTTACCGCGTGACTTTAAAGATCCGCAGAAGACGCACACATCGAAACACGGAAATACCCAGAGGAGACATAATCTCGAACTCCACCAGAATAGTCTCGGTGATCCCTCCACACACCACGAAGCAGTCGAAACGATTAAACAGGGAAACAAAATAGGCCTGAAGACCCAGACTGTACATCTTTACTAACATCTCACAAGTGAAGAGAGCCAGCAGCACCTTGTTAGCCACATCTAAAAGATAAAACACATCAGATTAAGAGGTTGAGTTCTGGAAATAAGCCTAACATGTATTTGATGTTATGTTCTTACCCTGCACTTGAGTGAGCCACATAGGCTGGTTGTAGTGCTCAGAGGATATGGTGAGTGTGTTCAGAAACACCAGAATAATCACCAGCCAATAGAAAGGCACCGATTTAACAGCCAACCGGCACTTCCTGCGGCAAAACCTGTTCCATCGGCGCCAGCGCCGACTGCAATACAGGATAACACATCACTATTGTATAACTCTGCGTTGTGTGTAAGGGACAAGTGGAAAACTGCGTCAATACATATTTTAGCAAGTCCCAGTAAATGAGCTGAAAACACTAGCACAGAGCCCTGCTCTATAAATACAGACGGTACATGCTGACTATATAAAAGTTGCGGATTTATCATCTTCACACAAGCTCATTAAAATACAACACAATACAAACAGTGATAAAAGTACCTAAACTAAAACAAGTTCTGGAGCAACTGAAAACACCTCATGCAAAGACTTTTATGCAGCATACTGACCTGAACTTTGACTTTGAAATTTTTTGACTAACAGAAAGAAAGTCAAAGTTGAGGGATCCAAATTGTAGCAGAAGAGCAGAGAGGGTAGACAAGTTCATATTAGAAATGTTAATTCAACTACAAACTATTTGAAAAAAGAATTGACGACAAACAAACAAAGAGCGGCGATAAACGGCGGATTGTGTTCTGTTCAAATGTGCAGCTCGTACCACAGAGGTCCGCAACACGGCGTCTTCTCGTCCTCTCCATTCTGATTCTCTGTGTTCACAGACTCGGTCTCACTGGCTGGGACACTCGCTGCGGCAGCACAACAGCACACAGTAGTATGTTAGCACACACACACTCAATGCAGCAAGTTATGCAAGTTACGTTATTTGGCAGTATTTCTAGTGTTTTCTAATTCTTTTTTGTGTGCTCATAAACTGGATACAATTCCTGCCCCTACACTGTGCCTTTAGTAGGGATTGGGACTGACGCAAAATGGACCAATAGCTTGTGACCTCACATGGTTGGATTATAAAATTAAAGTCATTAATTTTCACTTCTCCTATAGCCTTAGAAGACTGCTGTGATCTGTTAATTTGTGAAGGCAAGCTGACAGCGGACAGGCCAGCTGGACAGCTTCTGGACGATCGAAAGTGGGGCAGTCTATCAAGCGTTACTCCTTGTCCCGGTTGTCTGAGATGTCCCGGTGCTGCGCCTGGTATTAGAGAGCTCTGTAGTGGCTCTGACTTTGATTCCTGTGTCGTCTGACAGCTCTCAGTGTACCGTGCTGACAGCTAAAGTAGTGATCTGGGTTTAACCTTGTTTCCTACATTCACACTGAGCTATGGGTTTTTTAAATGGGGCGCCAAGATGCCCGTACACAATAAATGCAGGTTATTAAACCATCAACATTTTTAAGTAGGTCCTACCTTGCTAAAAACGTCTTTTTAAAGCTTTCAGTCACGCTATAATGCTGTACAATGAACGATACCTGTACTCATACCAAGTTTGAGAAATTCTGCAAAGTCACCCCTCAAACCCACTTATGATAATTCAGCGCTCCAATTGCCTACACTACACTATACATCATTTTATTAGGAGAGCTGATAACTATTTACAATGCTCCACTATTTAATTCAAGCATTTTGTATGCTCAAATATCAGAACTACGTACTTTGACTTCTTTGCCATACATTATTTTGAGTTATTAAAGGAGCCACCGTTTTACTGAGATATGTTCTTACCTGAGCTTAGACGAGTTGATATGTACCTGTCTGGTCTTTGTGCGTGCGCTCAGTCACACAAAACACACAAAACAAAGATGTTGTTGGCATTTGGCCTCTTCCAGTATATTCTTATGGCTCCAAACGGGAGTGAAGTTAGAAGTGACCAAGCTCTTCCACGGGCACAAAGAACATACAGGTACGTATCAACTCGTCTAAGCTCAGGTAAGAACAGATCTCAGTGTGGAAAACGGTGGCCTGTTCCTTTAAGCATGAAATATTCATGCTAATATGTCAAAAAGTATTTTACAAAAACATTAAAAAGAAAGAAAGGATTCTAAAGAAGATAGATAAGGTAGTGAAAGACACTATAAAAGGCTGTGATACACAGACAAGAGCAGACTGGTGAAGTAACAACTGTTAAAAGTGTAATATATATATGGCCACTAACATAAAACAAGGCCAAATAATGGCACAAATAACACACTTGAGCTCTCATTGCTGATTATATATATTATATATTAATGGCATTATTGGTTCATTGTTCTTTTTTTTGCATCTCTGATAATAAGTAATCGCTAAATGTGTGTATTGATAATTGAACAAAGACATTTAGAGACACACTGTACAAAGTAGTAGACACTTTAGGGAAACTCCAGGATTTACCATGAGTGTCGGACGACTGGCTGAACCACCCAAACCTTCCTTTCTTCTTCTCGGTGAGGTCAGCCAGAGTCACCCCTTCATGTTAATGCATGCAAGCCCATGCATTCACACACAACGTCACAGCGGAGGCGCGTGGGGGGCGAGAATGGAACGGCTATCAAAATGTGTCAGAGCAACAGGCACGACAGGACAACAGTGTACTCAAACAACATACAGTAATCAACATATTCATTTTAGACAGATATTAGGTGAGCTGGGGTGGACGGTGGACATCGGAGTGGGGGTAGGAGCCACATGGACAGTGCTTGTGCGTGTCTGGGCCTCTGCTAACATGCTCCACTGCATTTGCAACATGATGGTAGAGGCTCATGTGCCAACAGCAAGCACTGAAGCAGGGTTGGTGTTGGAGAAAGCATAAAGGTCACACAAAGAACAATACAGACAATGAAGTTGCTTATTGGCCTGTAACAATTATTACTAAATCAACATAATGAATATTTCTCAAAAGATGACAAATTATTATTTTTGGGGCTCTGTATATATACTCTGTGCACATTTTATCAAAGCTGGAGGGGTTCTTTTTGTTAGTCAGTGATAACTCAACTGTAGTTATAGAGGGTGGAGGGTAATGAAGCACCGACTGAGCGTTATCGTCACAGTCTTCACCCCATCTTCATATAGAGTTCCCGTTTAGAGCCTGGGTTTATTCTATTTTTTCATTGCTTTTCATTCATTTTCATGGTTTAATTAACTGTTGATTTAGACTCCGTTAATAATAATGCATTAAACTGAATTAAAATTACTGAATGATCTTCACGTTTCCTGCAGCCATGTTAGTATATCGCACTTCAAAATGTGTGGCCTAGTAAAATCTAGTAAATTTATATTCGTTAAGCTATTTTAGAGTCATACTGCAGAGGCTGAACTCCTTTCTTCCTGTTGGAAAGGTGTAGCAGCTGCAGCCCTGCGTCGTGAGCACTGCTTCCATAAAGAGGATTTGGATTAAGAGTCTAGCGCTCAAATAACACGTCATTTCTCCCTTTTCCCCATCGCAGATAAACTCCTGGGATACGCCACTCGCTCTACTTTAGTGACATACATTGGGCGAGAATACAAATGGCTCCACATTACGTTTATTTTGTGTGTGTCGTATGTAGGTTTTCATAGTCTTTATAGTAATGGTTTATGTATTCTTTAAATAATAACGGAAATAGCAATTTGAATGGACACATTTGGGATAGCAATGAGCACAAGAGGCAAATATTGCTCGGGAAACAAACAACAAAATGTTCCCTTTTCAAGGGGTCGTTTTACATTCAAGTCGTATCTTGTAAGTGTCTTGTAATAGTTTACATTTTTAAACATAAGTTGCAAATCTATTCATAATTGCCATGTTTTGAAAGGTTTGTTTGATTGCTTCCTTAATTATTTAGCCCTAAAAAAAACATTTACATTTTTAATAAATATCCTCTTTAGTTTTTCTACAATTCTCTTGTCGGGCAGCACTAAGATCATCGGTTCATTTTCCCATTGCTGACCTAAAGCACATCTAGTAACGTTACAAAATCACACTGTAATGTGGTAATGAGAGTAGTTATGATGGTTAATGAGAAGCATTTTATAGACAATATACATTTTTATCATACAGTACATGTCATTGCTAAAACTGTTGAAAGCCACTAAATAGCTTGATTAAGAGAAACATTATTTTCTGTTAAATCTATATTTGCTATACTAACAATCATTTGCACATACATCTTATACTTTGACTAGCATTACATATTTTCTTATGCTAAAAGTGTCGTAATATAACTCAAAAATGCATTCAATGTTGCAGCGATGGGACACACCAGCATAATGTAACATCCATAATGCACACAGCGGACACAGGGCGGTCTTACGGTTGCGCTTGCTGTCCTCCGCCTCGTCCTCGTTGTCCGGGTCGATGTCCTCAGCCTGGGTGATCCAGTCCAGGTAACCCTTCAGGTCCTCCTCCAACTGCTGCTTCTCCCGCAGCTTCTGGAAGTCTCCGCGAGCTTTGGCCTTCTCTCTCTCCTTGGAAAACTCTCTGGATGTTTCCAAGCACACAACAGAATAAGTTAGAGCGAATAATAACATAGACCTGAAAAATCTTAAGTCTGCCGGAAAACATGGAAATAATGAAAGGAACTACAAGCCAAGTCCAAAAGTCCAAATCTCATATTAAGGTGTTTATTTTCATTGTATTTTTTATCAGTGGAGCTTGAATGGCGGTTCATGATCAGAAAACCTACAATTTAATAACTACATTAATATGAAACGTAACAAACAAAAACTTTATGAAAGCTTTAGCAGTATTTTCAATGTGTTTCAATGTGGGCTGGACTGTTAAGCTCCATTTGCTTTTTACGTGCTTAAAAAGCGTCTATATTATGTAAACAAAGATAACTACGTATTTAAAGCCTGGTCTATCCAATATAATATTAATATATCAATATTTCAAAACATAATTTTGACTAAACACTCCTAAACTCTCTTAACCCCCACCTGAACCGAGCACATTCAGTTTGGCTTTACCCAAATCTAAAAGCTTCTTGAAAAATGCATCAAAGTAGCAACAAAGTCAAAGATGAACACACACCAAAAATGCAACAAAAAAGACACACAAAATGTGGTAAAACACAACAAAAAGTGACAAAAACGTGGCGAAAAGGCTTCAAAAATGTGACAAAAACATGGCAACGACGAGACAGAAAAGTTACTATCACTTTTGTAGGTCTTAGCTTTCAAATGAGGCATAGATTTGGGTAAAACGGGGTAAGAGGTTAAAACACAAATACCTATGGGGCACATATTATATCCATTATGCGTCTGTACTTTTACTCTCTAAGAAATTGTATTCTTCAAACAGATGTCCACTCTGCTGACCACTGGAGGGAGATGTAAACCATATAACGACAAGCACAGGCCTATTTATAGTCCAGTACAGTAGCGTTTCCTTCAGGCATGAATACTAATCATGACAAGAAGGCAATCTAGGTAGACAGATGGTTTCGAGAGACATACACATTTGCATCTTAACTGCATAAAAACATACAGTGTGGAGCGCAATATGGCCGGCCCCCAGTGACTATACAAACATACACAGTTTGCAGATTGGAGATTCAAATGTAGGGATATATCTTCGTAAGTTTTTTCTTTACGAATAAATTATCTGCCTGGGTGTATGCTTAATCAATTACTCAAGTATTACTTAATCTACAAAGAAACAAACAATATTTTCAAACAGCAAATTTCCAAATCAAAACTGCTCTATAGTAACGTTATTGTTGTATAATGTTGTTTTTGCAGACTGCTCAACCCCCTAAAGTTGAATTCAAACTGTTATTGCCCAATGCCCATCCCCCACTAAAATGAGCCGGGAAACTCGAAAACTGCGGCGTTGAGAGCTTAGTAGCGCGGAGGGAGTGAAGGGCGAGGAATAAGATTAATTTCTCTCAGGAGGCTGGGTGGGATCGGGACACACTGGGGGTGGAAATGCTCGCAGTGGTTGGCTTCGAAAGCATAAGTTTATACCGCTGTAGTTAAAATATTCAATCATGTTATTTAGCTTTGAATAAGCTTTGAATAACTATAGCAAGATAACATAACAGGTCGTAGGACAAACTTGGATGTAAATCAAGGTTGCCTTATGAAGGTTGGGGGGCGACAGTGGCTCAGGTGGTGGAGCGGGTCGTCTTATAACTGTAAGGTGCAGACTGTCATTGTGTCATTGGACAAGACACTTCACCCACCTTGCCTATGTGTGAATGTGGTGAAAGAGTGACTCTATTGGTGGTGATGCAAGGCTAATTACCTCGCTCCCATCAGTCTACGACTACCACCAGGTATGGACTGAATGAATAATGCAATGTGCAGCATTTTTGAGTGTCCAGAAAAGCATCCTAAAAAACCCACATTATTATTATTATTATTAGTATTATTTTATTTATTTTATTTTTTATTTATTTTTTGTATTAAATAAACGTTGTGTCAGAAAATTGAGCGTAAAATCAATGTCAAGTCAAAACATGCAAGTCTCAGGGCTATGCAATCAAACTTTTATTACACCATGATATGGTCAGTCTCAATGATCGGCGTGGTGCTTTGTAAACAGCTGGTCTGCAGTCGTTTTTGTGGCAGTAACAGCTCTTTATCCTAAGTTTGAAGGAATAAAATGTAAACCACTTTGTGTTAATTATTACTGGCGTGGAAAGCCTTCACTTGTTGCTTGAGTTTGTTTTTTAAAGGGTCAACATCCTTTATTAGACAGAGAGAAAGGGCATGAAGAGTGAGGAGCGACATCCAACAAACTGAATCCACGACACTGTAAAAAAAAAATCTAAATTCTTCATGAACAATTGATTAGTTAAGTGTGATTAACACTTATGAACTACTTTAAAATGAATAAGTGAAGTATGTGAAGAACTATTCATTGTGAGTTTGGCATTAGCTGCAGTAGTTACGTAGTTATTAAAGTGCATATGACACATTAGGCACAATTTTTGCTAAAACATAGTTAACACAATTATATTTAAGATTTTGCTAAGATTGTACCCAGCTTTCTTTAGTTTGGCCATTTTTTGTGGTGTTTATAGTTTCACTTCTTTATTGGACACCAACAGGAAGTGACATAGAAGAAGGTAAACCATTTTAAACTGTTGCCGCATCAATGTGAAATGAGTTTAACTGCTATGGAACTTTACCTTTATCTATGTCACTACCTGTCAGCAGCTTATAAATTCAAATCACAATTACTTTTCAAATAAATTCAAATCACAATTACTTTTCTGCCAAACATTCCTTCATTAAAATTGCTGCTTCACTCAAATATAATGATAATTATGCAACGGATGAACTTGCAACTGATCCTTCTAAATAAGTCATATTTTCAAAAGCATTAAAACCTGTCATATGTACTTTAAGTGTCACAATTAACTAATAAATTGTTCATGATCAATTAAGTGTTATTTCATAATTTATTATGTCTAAATAAGGTGTAGTTATTATAAAGTGTTACCCTTTTTTCCTATGATGTTTTTGGATGGAAGATAAAGATAAAAATTCAGCTGGTGGCAGCTGCTCTCAAAAATAAACTGTAATAAAGAGATTAAGATAAATCTATGTGATGTACATTTAATTGTTGATTTTAAGGTTAGGCAGATTTAAGATTATATAGATAATCACAGCACAGCATCAAAACAGGCAGAACAGCACCGCAAACACTGCACGCTCCGGCTCTTACCCACTGAGTACACCCAACACAAGGTTTAGCACAAAGAAGGAGCCCAGAATAATGAGGCTAACAAAATAAATCCAGGGGGTTTCCCAGCCAATGGCATCATTCACCTACAGGAACCAAAATATGCAATCAACATACTCAGGCAATGAAGGGCAGTCATTAGGAAAGTGCTTACCCGCTCAAAACACCCAAAACCAGGTTAAGAACGAAAAAGGAGCCGAAGATCACAAGACTGACAAAGTACACCCATGGAAGCTCAAAGCCCATAGCATCGTTCATCTGAGGAAGCATCAGAGCAGGAGGCAAGGAGGAAGGAAGGGAGAGAAAAGGGACAGTAAATAAAGTTGAATTAAGCCAGAAAATAAGAGAACGAATGGATTTCAGAAGGAAAGAAGTAGGACAAAAAGTCAGCAGGCTACAGTAAGCTAATGTCCTATTCATTAGAAGAGTTTTTGATTAATAAAGAACGGCACAAGCACATGCCACAAAGGTATTAGCTGTAATCTAGGATCTCAGTAACTTGTTGGCTGCTTACAATTCATTACATTTTCTTTTTTCTTTAAGTCAATAGAAATGCTGTCCTGAATTTTAAATGGATTATAGTATTGTTTCACTGAAGAACCATATCTCTACTTTGCCTATTCTCTGCCTGTGATCTGATAAAGAAAGCCATTTTTGGTAACATTCAACAGATCAGATGTTGTTTTAATATTGTGCTACCCCACTGTTGAATGCGTCAAATCTCGGGTGATAAAAGCTGCCTGTGGCAACAATCACCAGCTTCATCAAACCCATGTCAATCAATTTGTGCATCTGATCCGAAGAGACAGAGACAGAGGCCGACAGCTGCTCTCACCCAGTACAGCACGTCTGTCCAGCCCTCCATGGTGATGCACTGGAACACTGTCAGCATGGCGAACAGGAAGTTATCGAAATTGGTGATGCCGTTGTTGGGACCGTGCCATCCCTCTCGACACTCGGTGCCGTTGATGGGGCACTGGCGCCCGTGTCCCGAGATGGCGCACGGAGCAGGTTCATCCTCAGCTATCAAGTCTGGAACAAGGGTTAGAAGGGCGATACTGTTTGAGAGATTGCGCTGAGGGACCACGCTGGATAATGAGACTTGGAATCTCTACCAAGTGAATCTATGTGGATAGAGTAATTCTCACCTGAGCCAGGAAAGTAGCAGGTCGCATGCATTTTGCCGATGAAAAGCTCCAGGCCAATAATAGCATAGATGATGATGACGAACAGGACCAGCAGGGCAATGTGCAGGAGAGGAACCATGGCTTTAATAATAGAGTTCAACACCACTTGTAAACCTGCAGAAGGCAGAGTGCAAAGGTTAGATGAGTTACAAAAGCCGAAGAGAGAGAAGCTCAAAACAGTCCGTGACAGGTAGTTAAGACATTATGAGCAGATGAATGGGCTCCATTTTATTTATTTTGTGAGACTTAAGTGTTTCTGATTTCATGTTGTTCTAATCAGTTACCACTAGTGGGATAAATAAAGTCGCCAAAATTGATTACATTTTCAAAGTTGATTTCAATACTCACTAATAAAAAGCTACGATATTCATGGCCATAAAGTACTGACGCTACAATGAGTATTTAGTATAGATGCTGTTAAGTATCAGTTAGAATCTGAATGTCGATGTTTTTGTTGTTGTTTTTATAACAACCCTGACTTACTGTACCACCATATTCTCAAGATGTAAAAGTTAATTTCTTGTTCAGAGATTCTGCCACACTGACTGACCTTAGACCTTCTACCCACTGAAGAAGATGCCTCTGAATATCCAAAGCTGAGGATTGCGTGGACGTTTTGGACCAATAATCATCAATAAAATAGAACAATCTAGAATAATTCTTAACTAAAACAGGCACTCAGAATACCTACATAAAAGTTAGGTATTCTGAGGCAGGCACTCAGTATACCTATGTACAGATACTCACTGGGTACTCCTGAGACGAGTCGCAGAGGTCGCAGCACACGGAACGCTCGAAGGGCCTTAACATCGAATCCTCCTGATTTACCCGCGTGACCGTGCATCGACGCGTGGTGGGCCGCTGTTCCTTCAATTACCTCTACCTTCTCCTCTTTGGTCAGCATCTCCAGGGCAACACTGAAGAGTCTGCGTCGAGAGCAAAATAATAATAGTACAGATCAGTGATGTAGTCCACGTGATACGCAGGTATACGCCGTATAACCACTAGAAACTCATTTACAGAATGTTATTTTTGCGCTTTCTGTCCGTTTAGAGACCAGCACAAACTTCACAACAAGTATCTATTTCCTCCCCTGAAAACGAGAGTGGGGACAGGCTCATCCCTCTCTCTCTTTCTCTGTCTCTAACCGACAGACAGACTGTTCCGTCTAAGCTTGTGCGAAATTGTGCACGGCTCCCGTGTTGTCTGTGCACAAAATAAAATCCAACCTGAGAATAGCTGATAATGATAGATGTGCTAAGTCCTCACGGCACTGGAGAAGTTGCGTAATGTCTCACGGTCAGCTCAGTTTCTCCCCTGACATTTTTCCCTGTCCACGATGTCAGCCCATTTATGCACTTTTCTCTGTCCTTCTGCAGCGGCTCGTGAGAGTGGCTTTGGGCAAAGGCAGTGACAGGTGTGGGCTGGTAACAAGCAATCTGTATTTTACTACAAAGCGCTTAAGTCCATGGGAAAGACGCCACGTAGTCCGCTCGAAGTGTGCGTTTTACTCTCAGACAATTAGCTGATGCTAAGGCTTGAAAGAGACTGAAAAGTGGATGTGCCCCGCCCACAGTGTTGACCGAGCCACGCGCACTCCTCTCCACGAAGCAGCGCACATGGTGGTGTGTAGTGTATGCGGGGAGTCCCGGCACTTGCTCTATATCGTGAGAGTCCAGACATCAGCTGATTTGATCAGCCGTGTGTGAGGGATTGGTGTGAGCAGACTCGGCTACATTTATTTAACAGCACTAAGTTTTCATTTTGGCCTCTGTCCCACAGCCTCATTTAGCTACAGCCTATTGCTTGTTATTTAAATAACATTTACTACACAGTTTGGTTCATAATCAATTTAATTGTCAGTGATATATTTAATATTATTAATAGCATGTGACGGGCAAATTGGAGGGTCATTATAATTTTTTCAGAATTTGGTGTATTTTTGATTGAAAACAGCATAGTTTAGTGAAATTAAGCCAAATATCAAAATGCACAAACTAACATCATTAAACCATATTTTAAATGTTTTACACCTTAAATTATTATAAATGCTAATTTACAGCTAATATGCAAACCGGACACTGCCAGAAACAATCTTTAAGCAGAGGTGAGAATCATTCCAGTTTCTCATCAGATTAAGCCTTTTGAAAATATAGATGTTTCCTTCAGTGTACCAATAAATCTAAGCTACATTAGAGGATTTGATTCAGCAGTTTAATAAATAGCTCTAGGCCTTTGTGTTTTATACTAATTATTCCCTTGAGTAGCAAACAAAAACTTCCTGCAACATTAGCAGCTCATTCCTCCAGAGGGAAATAGCAGAGGCACGGCAGTGAAGCAGCGCGACCAGACAGCGAGGCCATTTAGCAGCAGAAGCCTGTCTCTATGGCAGAAGTAGCTGACTCTTTCAGTGATCGCACGGCAGATCAGGCCCACATGCTGCACACAGACAGGGATCTGACCCAGCTACCCAGTGGACTGTGAGAAGGAAGGATCGAGGATAGGAGTAAGAGCAGCAGAGATAAGGCTGCAGATACAGGAGGCTATGACAAGATACGATTAGTGCAGGGACCACAGAAACGCAAAGCGATTAACAGAGAGATGGTAATGTGAAGTTTTAACAAAGCAGTAGCTGAGCCGGATCGGGAAGCATAGGCAAAGACAGCCAGAGAGATGAAGTAGGGAGAAATGGTGAGTCACTTCAGCGGTGGACTTATTCTGTCTTTTCTGGGTCATATACTGTGGCTTTATGGGGTTCTCTTAATAGCACTTGGCGGCTCCAAGCTGGCTTTAGCAATGTTCACTAAATCAGGAATACTGTAAAAGGAATGGACTACTTTAACCAATAAACTGGTGGCAATAAGCTTTTTGGTCTGTGGAAAAGAATGAACAGGTTTTTTAAGTAATGGGCAGACTTGAACCCAAAGGATGGTCTCATTCAAGGATAAGTGCTTTAAAAAGAGGCACAAGACTCACAACCTTGATAGAAAATCTACATTTACCATTTTGAATTTAGCTTCAGTCCAAAATTAGTGATATCCTTTAAAACAGGGGTGCCCACACTTTTTTGGCTTGAGAGCTACATTCAAAGTCAGCAAGATTGTCGTTAGCATTGATTTAAATTAAAGCCTTTTTAATTCACCTCTTCAATAAAATGTATAGTGTAATACAGAGATCATTATTTAATTTGAAAAATTATGAGGACAATTATTTGTGACAAAGTAGCACAATGTTATATTCTGTCATTAATTAAATGTCAAAGATTTGCTGTATTGCCCAAAATAATTATACAAAAAATAAATGTGAATTGAGGCTTATTTTCCTTTCTTATAAATATGATTCGAGTCGTATTAGTGAGTGACAGGAACTCCACGGTATCGCTCAGGGGCAGGACTTCAGACTTGAAGCTCACATCTGACAACAAACTACTCAAAGGACAGAAACCGAGTGAACAACAGGTAGGAGTGATGCATTCTGTTAGCCTGGGAACCAGACTCACCGCTATAGCAGCAACTGAGTCTGGTGCGGACAGCGTCTATAGCATTACCCACAGCGGTACATACGCAGGCAAACAGGAAGCGGAGTCAACCAACCAGCAAAGGGCGACTGTCTGCCATTGATGCGGTGTTCATATGCGCCAATCCTGCCCACTCAAATCTTTGGGTACCCAGGCGAATTTGACAGAATGACAAAATGATTCAATAAATATCGCCTAACCTGTAAAGCCGCTACACCGTTTTCTGCAAATACACGAGCAAGGGCGGTTCATAACAATAATAGCGGTGCCATTTTGATTTTTTAGCTCCATAGGTAGAGAGCGCCGGACTCTCAACCACTGCGAGATTGATCCCAACCTTTTATTTATTTATTTTATTATTTTAGGCTGGGCACCCACTGGGAAGAACATAAATCGGTGCCTAAGGCGGTGTTATTAGCGATTTTACGTTTATATTTGCACAGGATTATGAATCACGAAACTCACCTAATGACGATGTGTTTTAGGTTATTTACCGCCGATTGGAGACATTCTGTGGGTCTAACCGTCTCCTCCTCTTCATCTCCGCTCTCTCTTCCTCTCTTGAATGTGTGTGTGCAACAGTATCGGTGGAGCCGCTGCAGCAACAGCTGACCGCACGTACATGCGGCAAAAGAAATGCATCCGAAATGCCACCGGTGTTTTGCCGGTGAGAGCCATGACTCTGTTTGTAGCTTACGGGTCCCTTTTGCTTGTGTGCATTCCCGTGTGTAAACAAAATGTATCAGACTGATCGTTGCGTGTGTCAGTCCAGTACCAAATGTGAGGAAGACAGTTTTGGACTGATAGGACTCCACGAGCTACATGGTTTGTAAGGGATCAACGTAATGGGCACCCCTGCCTTAGAACATGCCTTGATTAATGCAGTAATTTGGATTCACATACTATAAATGCATCCTTGGCCTTTTGTTGATCTAATCTAAGAAATCTATAATAATTCTGTTAAACATTTCTGTTTTTAGTTAAAGCCATGCTGTGGAACATTCCAGAATAGAGGTTTCTCTGTCACAAGGGCAACTAAGCAGTCAGGAAACTGTCATGAATAAACAAACATGCTCCTAATGCTCAGCTTGACAATGACAACGTTATTTTTAAAGAGGGTAATCAAAAGAAAGCATTTGGAAGAGGACGTAATGTTTTTACAACTAATGTTTGGCCCCTTGTAGTCAATGCAAAGCAACATCTTCTCACAGAAAGGATGTATGTTCTTTGATTTTTTTATTATATTTCATTTAAATAAAAATACCCCTTAATGAAAATGAATGTTGGTATTTTATTCTGTTTTTACTCGTATTACAGAAACGTTATGGCTTTAAGTGGACTCAAAGATTATAAAAAGGCCTGCACAGTTATATGTTTGCGACTTACCCGATGACAACAATGACAAAATCCAGCATGTTCCAGCCGTTTCTCACATATGCGTTTTGATGCATCACCAAGCCGTACGCGATAATCTTCAGAAAGGTCTCAATTGTGAAAATGATGAGGAAGGCATACTCGACTGTTTCCTGCAACAACAAAACAACAAAATTGTGGTTATTGCATAGTTTAAAAGAACTATTCAGTCATAAAAAAGCAAACATTTTGTACTCATACAATTAGTGAAATCTTTTTACTCCTGCCTTTTTAAAAACGTGGTCAAAATCCTTGAACTTGAAGGACATTAAACTCAGTGATGTAACTCTTTGTGGTAACTTTCTGTTGTAGTTTGAAGGCACAAAACCACAGGACAAACAGTCACGAGGTCAAGCGCAGTTATGCTGACAATGGATGCGCACATTTGTAGCAAACGTTATTAGGTATTATAGCTGCTCCCTTCCTGAAAGTGTGATATGTGAGGGCTGGTGCATAAAACGGTGAGTCAGATGTTTAGGACACGGCCACCTTTATTAGAAGACATACTGTGTTGTTTGTGCCATCCATCAGTACTACTGGGCCGCACTTGCATTACAAATGTTCATGTTTCATAATGACACTGGGGAGGACAGGAGTGTGCAATTTCGCATAGGAAGAGGAAACAAAACCGTTTTCATTGCTCGAAAAACTTTAATAAAATGCTCAACCACGGCATACAGGAAGATTAAATCAAATCCTGATCCTATAATGCAGTTGGCAATTTCATAACAGTTGTTTACAGGGCATAAATAAATTACAACATTGATTTAACTTTTGCAATATGTTCACTGTCACAATAATACTCTTGTAATACAGCTCGTTTCAAGTCCAAATGTACAGAGAAGTGTCTCCGGGCCACATTTCTTCAACAGTTTTGTGCCAATTGTGAGAAGCACTTAAAGCAGAAACGGCCCTTTGTTGCTGACTGAAAGGTTGTGTTAAGCTCAGGGCTCCTGCTGCTGCTCCAGCTCTGGCCCTGGGCAGCTCAGCCATCATTTCAGCATGAGGGACAGTGAAAGAACGACATGCGAGCCGTTTAAAGCACCACAGAACCATGTGTCACTGCAGCAACAACCTCAACCAGATATGACGGGAGCCTATTTTCTAACACATTTCTGGTGAATCGCTTTTGTATTTTATGGTTATTGTTAGCAAGAAATATCTATCTAATACCGATTTTGGTCAGTATCGCCCACTGCTAGATAGGGCTGGGCAATCAATCGAATTTTAATCTAAGCGTGATTTTAATAAAGGTTTATCACGATAATCGCGTGGTGGGTTTTAATCGAGGAGAATTGGCCAATTCTCCAAGTCTCCTGATGACACCAGGCCAATGGATGCACTTTTTAACTGCATTTTAGATATAAAATCCTGGATGGCAGAAAACTTTCTCCAGCTTAACCAGGAAAAAACTGAAGTTTTAGTCATCGGTCCTGAGGCCCAGAGAGAGAAACTACAGTCATTGTATTTTAATCCTTCCTCACAGGTGAAGAACCTGGGCATGATTTTTGACTCTGAGCTGACTTTTATTCCACACATTAAGAATATCACAAAGATAGGTTTTTACCATCTAAAGAACATAGCCAGAGTCCGCCCCATTCTCTCTCGGGCCAACACGGAGACGCTAATGCATGCTTTTATCACCAGTTGTATCGACTACAGTAATGCCCTGCTTTCTGGTCTTCCCAAAAATAGTATCTCAGGTTTACAACTTTTACAAAATTCAGCAGCTCGTGTCCTGACGAAGACCAGGAGGCGGGACCACATTACACCGGTTTTAGAGTCGCTGCATTGGCTCCCTGTGTGTTTCAGGATCGATTTTAAAGTTCTTTTAATGGTTTTTAAATGTCTTAATGGTCTTGGTCCTTCTTATCTTTCAGAACTGCTTTTACCTTATGAACCTTCACGGCTCAAAAAAAACACGCCTACTGGCTAAAGAAACTCACGCCACTCCATGAGCGCTTGGCAGCACAAATGAACCAGATGCTGAGAGATGGGAATCACCCTGAATGGTTAACCGAAGGGCGCACATTCCTGATCCTGAAGGATCCCTCAAAGGGTACAGTCCCATCCAACTATCGGCCAATAACCTGCCTCTCCACAACGTGGAAGCTCATGTCCGGCACCATAGCGGCTAAGATAAGCGGGCATATGAATTAATACATGAGCACAGCTCAGAAGGGAATCGGTAAAGATACCAGAGGTGCCAAACACCAGCTCCTGGTAGACAGTCGCTCGAGACTGCAGAACCCGACACACTAACCTGAGCACTGCCTGGATTGATTACAAGAAAGCCTACAACTCAATGCCACATACTTGGATCATTGAATGCTTGGCACTATACAACGTCAACAGGACTCTAAGAGCCTTCAATGCAAACTCGATGAGGTTGTGGAAAACCACCCTTGAAGCCAATGGCAAGCCACTTGCTCAAGTCTCCATCAAATGTGGCATATACCAAGGAGACGCCCTGTCTCCACTGCTGTTCTGCATAGGTCTGAACCCCCTCAGCCAAATAATCAACAAGACTGGCTATGGATACCGACTCAGGAACGGGGCCACCATCAGTCACCTCCTCTACATGGATGACATCAAGCTGTACGCTAAGAATGAGCGAGACATCGACTCACTGATCCACACCACCCGGATATACAGTGCAGACATTGGGATGTCATTCGGACTAGAGAAGTGTGGTCGGATGGTGACTAAGAGAGGGAAGGTAGTCCACACAGAAGGGGTCTCACTCCCAGAAGGAACAATAGCAGACATTGAGGACAATTACAAGTACCTCGGAATCCCACAAGCAAATGGCAACCTCGAAGAGGTGACAAGGAAAGCAGCTACGGCCAAATACCACCAACGAGTAAGGCAGGTCCTAAGAAGCCAGCTCAATGGCAAGAACAAATCCCGGGCAATAAACAGCTACGCCCTACCAGTAATCAGATACCCTGCAGGAATAATAAGCTGGCCAAAGGATGAGATACAGAGCACAGATGTTAAGACACGAAAGCTCCTAACCATGCATGGAGGGTTCCACCCAAAATCCAGCACCCTGAGACTGTACACTAGCCGTAAGGAAGGAGGCCGAGGACTAGTGAGCGCAAGAGCCACTATCCAGGATGAAACATCCAAGATCCATAAGTACATCAAGGTCAAGGCTCCAACAGATGACGTGCTCAGTGAATGTCTCAGACAATGGGGAACAGAAGATGAGGTGCTGGAGGTCTCGTCATGGGAGGACAAGCCCCTACATGGCATGTACCACCGAAACATAACTGAAGTGGCGGATATCAAGAAATCCTGCCAATGGCTAAACAGAGCTGGCCTGAAGGACAGCACAGAAGCACTCATCATGGCTGCACAGGAGCAGGCCTTGAGCACCAGAGCAATAGAGGCCCAGATCTATCACACCAGACAAGACCCCAGGAGTAGACTGTGCAAAGAGGCCAATGAGACAATCCAGCACATAACTGCAGGGTGTAAGATGCTGGCAGGGAAAGCTTACATGGAGCGCCATAACCAAGTGGCTGGCATAGTGTACAGGAACATCTGTGCAGAGTATGGGCTGGAAACCCCAAGGTCAAAGTGGGAAACACCTCCAAAGGTGGTAGAGAATGACCGAGCCAAGATCCTGTGGGACTTCCAGATACAGACGGACAGAATGGTAATGGCGAACCAACCGGACATTGTAGTGGTGGACAAAGAGCACAGGAAAGCCGTGGTGGTTGACATAGCAATACCAAGCGACTTCAACATCAGGAAAAAGGAACACGAGAAACTAGAGAAATACCAGGGGCTCAGAGAAGAGCTAGAGAAGGCCTGGAGAGTGAAGGCATCAGTGGTGCCCGTGGTCATTGGGGCACTCTGGGCAGTGACCCCCAAACTGGAGGAGTGGCTACAGCAGATCCCAGGAAATACATCAGACATATTGGTCCAGAAAAGTGCAGTTCTAGGAACTGCAAAGATACTGCGCAGAACCCTCAAGCTCCCAGGCCTCTGGTAGAGGACCTGAGCTCGGAGGAAAAAGAGACCGCCCGCGGAGGGTGAGGAAGAGTTTTTTTTAAATTTATATATATATATATATATATATAGATGTATGATGCGGGACATATTGTTTTAAAAGTTGTAATCTGTAAAGCACTTTGTGATACCTTTCGGTATGAAAAGCGCTTTATAAATAAAGTTTGATTGATTGATTCTGCCAGAGGCGAGGACCTGGTGATTTTATGTGTAAAATCAGCTACAAAGTTGCGCCAACTCATCTAATGGGCAAAACAGAAACATGCGAGCAGCTGTCAGAGGAACAGGACGCGCGCACTGGGGTGAAGAGTTTAAGAGGAAAACTATCGATTGCTATTTGGACCATGTGGATTTGTTTTGAGGCTGCAGCGGTGGATTAGCTGGACTTCTAACAGGGAATTGTAAGTTTGATCGTCTATTTTACTAATCAATGCGCGGTTTACTCATTTCTTTATGTACATATTAAGTTGTTAGCGCTTCACTCCATGAAGTCTTGGCCTTTTGAGGCTCCGCACACAAACATGCGCTCGCTGTCTGCTTCTGACATTCTTTAAACAACACTTCTTTTGTGTCTCCTTTGCAGATGTTTGTGTTGTTGTGAGGGGTGTTTTACTGTGAGGCTAGAAGTGTGGAGTTTGTTTTTGCTGCTGAGTTAGTTGGAGTTTTTAGTTTGGTCACTGCATCTGTTTACTTGCTAGTCCAGGAAAGACCACTTTTTTTTTCTTCTTCTTCTTTTAAACAAAAAAAAAATCCATAATCGAGATCGATCAATATGGGGGAAATAATCGTGATTCCCCCCCCCCCAAATCGCCCACTTGGCCTTAACTTTTTCACTTACGATTTAACACACCAATATAGTGCGCACTAGGGATGAGAACCTCTGGGTACCTCACGATTCGATACGTGATGGCTTACATGGCTTACGATAGCGATAATCTCACGATATGCCGACACTGTGTTCTATTTCAAAGGAATAAATCAACCGGAAATTAATCTTATCTATAATTATAAAAAGTATCATTAAAAATAATACATTTGTGTGAGTGTTTGGTCCAAGTGCTTAAAATTGTAGTGCTGCCCTCTATTGGCAGCACTACTGAATTCTTTATCATTATTGGCCTCTATTGACTGTGAAAACAGTGGAGCACTGCTGCCTCATTAATATGCATGACGTCGCTCATTAAGATGCATGACATCATCAAAAGTATCTATCGGACCGCAAAATATCGCGATATATCGGAAATCGGTATATTGTCACACTCCTAGTGCGCACACAAGAGAGTTCCAAAATTTGGGACCACAATCCGAGCTATTGCATCACACACGGTTGACCAAAGTGAGAAGAGAGAGTGAAAGAGTTACCAGGCAAAATGCAAATCTAAAACGACAATAGCATGACAAGAGTTCATTCATGCAAATCGCAACTTCCTGGTTCGAGAAAACGTGTTTAACATAATGGGAAATGATTACCGTCCCCTTTCAATTAACCACCAATTTATTCAGTCATCAGCGAAGTAAAGCCTGAGCAGAGCAGCAGAAATAGGAAAGTGGGAAGAGAGAATAGAGCGCTTCGGCTAGTGCACACGGCCTTTGGGAACCATAATAAATATCTATGACTCATCGCAGTGATAGGGCAGAATTACTGTACTTAACGCCCTTCCCTACGTGGGTCATATGGTGTTTCTGCAGGAGTCAGTGGGGATCTTACGGATCGCAATAAAGCGAACAGTGCATCTTAAGTGTGTGCTTCGATGATTCTGCATGTTCAGACTCAGTTCTCTGACATCGGACACAAAAAAGGTCATATCACAAACCAAGCAAAACCTTTGTATAATACTTAATTATACAAAGGTTACAGAGTTAGCTAAATAAAAAAAAGAGTTACATAAACTACTGTTCAAGTCATTGTTTTGTTTTTTCACAATATATTTAGGGCAAGAATAAACAAAAGGGCTAAGAAACCCAAAGACGGCACCAGACGACATCCTCAATCCCTCCATCAGATTGAAAGATAAAGATAAAGCAGGACACTCGTGAGTTCAGAGATTAAACAAACTGAGCTCCTTGATGTTGTTTGTTAAATTATTGAGGAAGGTTTGGCTCTGTCCTTGATGCTGCCACTAAAAGTACTGGCCTCAGCTTGTGTTGTGACGGCGGAGCAGTAATACAGCTAAAACAAATGCAACTATATCATCATAGTTGTGAAAAGTAAATGCTAAATGGGGATCAAACGAAGAAAATGTTAGGTGAAATATCCACAGCATTTATGGCAAAGTGTCCATATAGTTAAATTGGCTGAAACTATATTTAAAAAAGTAAACAAAGGAGCAGAGTAACAACTCGTACAGCTCGTACATATTTTCATGTGAACTACTGTAGCTTACATCCTAAAATCTAAATGGTTTATTACATGTTCCAAAACTCTTGGCAGTTATGAGGCGCATTGAGTTGCCTTGTGTATGAAATGCGCGGTATAAATAAAATTGCCTTGCCTTGCCTATGATGACACGATCCCAAGCTCTATATTTCAATGAAAAAAATAATAATGCAAGCTAGTTTCTTGAAAATAAGGGTTAACATAGAATATTCCCAACGGACCATTTATGAGACGTCACAGATGAAACAAACATCCGCTCGCTGAATGCCAGCCGCCACTGGAATTCAAAAGAAGAACACAGAATCAAAATGGTAACATAAATCAAAATCAATCAATTAGCCACTGTTATGAAGAGCTGAGACTGACAGTTTGCCATCCACTTAAAGCTGGAATCCAGAGCAAAGACAGGACCATAAAATGACACGATACGCAATTATTTAAAACACTGAACAACATGCCATAAAATATTTCATGCTGTTTTTAATATATATCATTTTACAGAGAGATCCTTCGCCTTCATCACTTAGAGCACGGCCACCTGAGTGCTGTGGGTGTGTGTTAGGGCGAACTGTGACTCAGGAGTCATGAGTCACTGACACCATGTTTGATGTGACCACAGTAAACACTACGCATGAAATAATACTACCAACACTTGGGCAGCAGGAGAAATCACAATTTGAAAGGTTGAAATGGCCGCAAATATTATTATTTTGCAGTCAAATGTTCTATGCAAGCAATAAAATATCCTGTGTCATTGGGGTCTAATTGTATGTGAAACTTGCTAACCCTGTACTTTAGACCACAGACGTCTGAAAACGCATGTGATTCTTGTGTTAGTTGAGCAGTTCATGTTTCAGTCCTCTCTCAAGTGTTGATGCTCTTAGTGTTTAAAATGTGCATAGTGGGCGAATCTTGCGGAAAATATACATGAATCTAAGCGCAATCACAAGAACAAGTATAATTAGGCATACAGGTATGTGTAGCACAAAACCTGCAGAAAGAGCAAAAAAAAGAGCAAGAAACAAAATCTTCACTGTCACGTAGATGTTTCGTTGTCATTTTGAATCCTGTTGTTTTCGCTGTGAGCAAAGACATGCATAGAGGAGCATGTCGCTTGTCTTCCTGCTGCACCTCCATCCCCCTTCTTTCTATCCTTCTATCCACCGCTCCATCCTGTCCCTTTGACTGTCCCAATGCATCAGTCAGTAACATCCAGCCAGAGCAGCTGCTCAGAGCTTCCTCACTGGATACTGCATATGTACATACGAACATTTCACAACAATAGATAAAAACTTGTATACAAGATACAGAGTTGCTTCAGAAAGAGCGCGCGTCTTTTGTAACCTGCGCCAAATTAACATGCTAATATAATCAGTGCATATATAATTAGATAGTTATTCGGTTTTAGGAGTTTAGCAAGTCAGTCATTCCGGGGTTTAACGAAAGACTGACTTTTATACATGATAAATCCGTATGGAGAGTTTCTTGTTAGTATCCAAGCACATTATATTAACTAAATACCTGCAGTGTATGCACAATTTGGCTGATTGCAATAAAAAATTGATTTGGGTTAGATTGTGCAGAAGTATTTCACATTTCTATTCACAATATTGATATTACAGCTGCAGGAGTTGTAAATCCATATCGTAGTGGATGAAGTAGATTGCTGTGCCATTATATTTAAACCACAGATCCACAGTAAATTACACAGTGGCATTAAGAGGCGAGGAGCGTGAGGCCCAAATGAGCAGTTAGGTTAAGTGACTAAACACATCCTCCCTCCATCGTCTCCACGGGAAGCTACTGGTGCCAGCCGTAACACACAGGCAGCCAAGCTCCCCCTCACACATGTAAAGATTCACACTTCCACAGGAGGCCAAGCTCTGGCATATGACCTGTCATTCATGGACATACTTGTCATCACAGGAGAGCAGCAGTTCAAGCATACACTGTCGGATTTGAATCTGCTCTTTTTTACATCACAAATCTATGCACAATTTTAAGACTACCTGATGGTTTATGTAATAATTCAAATAATAAAGATCCATGTATAGTTGCACACAAGGTTGAATACTGTGGACGTTCCCCATGTAATGTCGCTCCATACTGAATACATAGTCACTTTTTTACCAGGTAACGTGGTCCCAATTACACACACTGCTTACAAGCTTTGAAACTTATTGAGAATAAGCAACAGCAGTTGTTCAGTTTTACAATACAATATTGTATTGAGCAGAACTTCTCTATTAAGCTCAAACATTTTCACACATTTCTAAGACGTCAGGGTGGGTTTCTTTCCGTTGCTCCAGTTTCCCTCTATAATGTTAAACATGCACAATAGACTCCATAGATTGTACCTCTGACCAAACGTAGCTTAACAATGGGAGATGGACGGCAGGGTGGCACAGCGGTTAGCACTCGCACTTGTCAGCAAGAAGGTCCTGGGTTCACTAAGTACTACCATATAAATATGCCTTAAAACATTTTTGCACTGTGATGTCAAACTTTAAGATCTTGTATCCATCACACACTAGTATAACTAACTGTCCAACAATTTAATGGGATTAGTAGTACGTAAAAACAGTTCCTTTTACAAAAGCCTGAACTATATAAAGCCTGACCTGAACTCACTCACTAATATCCGGTTAGTAGTAATTGTAAATGAAGGTCCAGCTCAAAGGCCCTGGCAGATCCCACAGAGCCGCTCCACTCATATCGCGGCTCCTCTCGGTGATCGTCAGTGACAGAAGCCAGTGCAGCCTCTGAAGCCTCTGTAGCTGGATGTCAGACCGCAGCATGCTCTAACAGTGAGCAGGCAACAGGCACTGGCTGCAAGTCACAACTTTGGCACTTGGTTTGTAGTCTATATCTGCATCACACATGGCATCTTTGTTTCCCACTGCTCATTTGTGGCACCCCCGCACTGTGGGTTCAGTGTGTCAGACTGCTTTGAATGACTTCTCAATTTATGTTAGGGGCTAAAACTAAAATAATATTGATCATTTTTTTAATAATAATATATTTAAAATAATATGTCTTTTTGACGCCACAGTGTATTAATACATTTAAAATAGAGAGTTAAAAAATTACTATTAAAATAACGTATTCAGACCCTATAAAGGTTCTCTGATCATTGCCTTTCATTGCCCATGATACAGAAGTACAACCTCAATATCAGCCGTAATAACAATAGTTTGAGCATTTTCAATCAGACTTCAACATAATAACAGGGAATATGAATACAGCATTGAACCCGCTGTGAGTGAGTCAATTATAACAATAAAACATTGGCTACAAAAAAAACTGGCTAAAATGAAAGCGATCAAAACTCTGTGTGACCTATTACAGCAGGTACAGTACATGGCGGTGCTTTTCGTCCCCTTGCACTATAATTATATAGCCCTGTCCTTACCATTATGCAACAACAATGACAAACACTACAGGATACCAGATGCAATTTCTTTACTATGGATCAGACATGAATCACTGTGAAAAGGTCATTGTTTTGCTCATGTACCTTTAGTAAGAGCTGCCGGGGATTTGAGTCTCACACAGATAAGTCATCATTGACCTTAAAGCAAAGGCAGAGGGGCCAGTCTCTTGTCTGTCCTTAAGACAAGGTGGCTGTGAGGGACAGTCACGTGCGTCCTGCGCTGTGTCCGTGCTACGTCCTGCTACAGTGAAATGACTAAACCAGCAAGAGGCTAACAGGGGAGAGAGGTCTGTTTAATTGCACATTAAGTATGAGTGTGTTTACTTGTTATTTGTGCCCGGTGGTGGTGGGGAGGACCCAAGATTTGGCCTTCTGCCTGAGGAGGTAAAATTTGGGATGGCATATTATAAACTGAAAGCTGCGCCCTAGAGATCTGTCATGTTAGCAAGCAAACATTGTCCATAGGCTAGCATTAGCTACAAACAATGTTTAAGATGTTTAAAATCTCTGTAATTGCTGGGCCGAATTACACGAGAAAAGCAGGCACAAAGTTTAACATCGTCTCTGTTGTATGATTGTGTAAACTTTCAGTCATCCAAGGATTTTACGTTGTAGTAGAGATTTGCAAATTATTGTCGACTGAACTGGGTTGATTGCGTTGAGGACATTTCTCTTCTATATTCAGAAACTTCTTCTCTGTCTCTCTGAATTTTCCAACAGATCCTAATATTTTTTTAAATATTAAATATATTGTCATCCAATCAGATTGTTTTGCCATTTGTTGCCGAGAGTGGAGAGCTCTCTGCCTTGGCCTCACTTCTGCAGGCTCTCCACCATGCGTTACAGCAGACCATAAGCGGACCCTCCAGCCAATCAGAAGCCTGGGTTTATATGTCTTCAGGGTCAGCTCGAATGACGATAAGGGGACATTAACGCCTTTCATTGGAAGAAGCTGCTGTCAATCGATTACAGTGAGAGCCAGCGAGCTCTGTTTGAAATGACGCGGCTAGCAAAACCAACAGATATAACTTTTCATATTAACCTGTGAAATGTGTCCTATAATGTTTGTTATCCCTATCGTTTTTTGTTTTTTTTTACATGGACTTCGTTTGGAATGGCCCGAGCCTGGATCATTGCATTACCCAGAACAGGGGCTTGTCTGAACTTTCAGCCCACAAAGCAAACGCATCACCCGGGGCTCATCCACACACCGGCTGGTCGCTGGAATACACGGCTTTGAAAACTGAAGGAATTCATTTTGAGGACACAGCGCTCGAACACGGATTAAGGAGATTCTAACAGTACAGGCTGGAGGACCACAGAATGAATGTGAAGTTTGCAGGAGTCAGCGATGGTATTATGGCGGGGTGAGTGACTGCGTCAATATCGGTGCGTTATAGTCAGACCAGTGGTATAACGGAGCGTTTTAATGTGTTGTTGCCCATGTACTGTATTGTAAGGCAGTGAAGTTTAAAGTTTGGTGCAATTTGTGCTGCCTTCTGTGTGTCTCCACAGGTAGACTCAGGGCAGGGGGCAGGGAAAGGCCATCTTGACATGTTTTACGTATCTGTGTATGAGTGTGTGGGCATGGCACTAGACTATGCTATCAAAATGTGGTGTCATTATTCAAACACATGGACACCATTGTTGTGAGTCAAATACAGCCAAACGGTTTATCAGATTTGTGGATGTAATCCCAAACAAATAATGATCAATATTTATACATTTTCTTTGATATTATTTTTTTTAAACTGTGACACTCCCAATCAACTGGCTTCTGTATAATTAGCTGTTTTGGTTAGAAGAACAGCACACATTGTACATGTCTTGATTACATACGACGTTCAACTAAAGAAAGAAAGAGCAGCCTGGTTTGTTTCCTTGTGATAACATTAATCCCTGGATTACACACGAGACCCCTCTCTTCACCTATATCGGTCGACAGCCCAACCCAGTGCAGAAGAGCACAGGGCTGTGAAATGGCAGTATCCACTACAGCTTTGCTTTATACGCTACAAAAACCTGCTCAGCGTTTTCTCTCTCTCACGCTTCTCCAGTGACTACAACACAAGGACCGGGGCCAAGTTGGTACACCTGCCCCACAGAGCATCTTTTGTTCAAAATCTGCTGAAAATATGAAATAAGGAAATTTGAGGCTAATGCAGCAGAATTAAAGCCATGATCTGAACAAAATGTGTACACACTGAAGGGGAAATCCACAATTCTAATAAATAATCGGAATGTAAGAAAAATATGTCTACAATACATTAAAAGATGATTATTGCTCTTCTCATTACATATGGAAAAATGCAAATATTTTATACTTTTTCAGTAAGTTTGGCATAGCAAACTTCAGGAGAAAATTAGTCAGTTTAGTAAGCAGTAGAAAAGTTAACATCTTCGGTGTGGTGTATATAATAATGAGTGGTGCATCTCCAGTTAATGATCTTGTTCATTGACCATATAAAATGCATTAGCTCTGCTCGAATAATCGTGGTGGAGGGATAATGCCACTCTATATTGTAAAACCTCAACGACATGAGGAGTTCCATCAGCAAGCTTCATATATTTCAATGCCCTTTATTTATTGATCATGTTGATTTTAAATGTCCATTCCTATTTCTCTGGGTCAAGCAATTGTAAATGGGCAAACCATAATGTATAGAAAACACAGTCCCTGTCTAGTATAGACACACATTTAATCATGTGTGAAGATCCCAAAACACAAAACAACAAAACCATAGGTGAATGTCTGCAAATTATTTAAAAAAAAATAAAACATTGTTGCCATCTTTACCAGTTCATGTTCTAGCAAAGCTGAGGCCAAAAGCTTTCTTAATTTGTATGAATGCTCTCGGAGTCCTACTCTTATGGAAAACCCCATTAACCACGAAAGAAATTGACCAAAGTTGTCATTTCTCTTTTTGCCACTAAAATGTCTAATCTTTGAAAACGTAAAAACACCAGACTCAATAATGCAATTTAAGTTTTATCTTCATGTCTGGATAACGTGTCTCAAAACAGTGACAAAGTATGTGTATGTATAACCTCAGGCTTATTATGGTCCTTTGAATGAAGCAGGTCCCAAAAAGAGGCTTTTGGTCCTGAGACAAAAGGAAGCTTGAACAAAAGATGATGAACCTGTAATGGGCTGAGGTCAACTTTGAATAAATATAATAGTTAAAAAGGGAAACAAAATTATAATTTCAGGGTGTGACCTGACACTTGGGCTTTTGGAGGGAAAAAAATCAGAGATTCGAACTTTTCTGAAACACAATGTCCTTGACCACATTAATGCCAAAGTTGGTGTTTGTATCACAAAGTGAATGATTTGGCTTAATCTGGTCCACTATTCCTATTCCTCTGGAGTGTATGCATAAAGAAAAAACAACCTGGTAAGAAAATAATAAATGAAAACAAACTGACTGCAAAAGTGTGAAAATGTTCACTTTCATTGGAACGTGTAGCAAAGTACAATAGCAGGTTTCATCAAAGTGAAAGAAAATTGATTCCTTCACCTATATGGAATGTGAGCGATGAATGAATGTTAGTGTTTACGGCTACAACTGCAACCTAATACGCTCAAACAGTAAGCTAAGATGACAGCATACATTATACTCCTTATATGAGACAACATCCACAGTGTCCTACATTCGCCTGATGTGGCACAGTGTAAACAAACACCCTGAGGTCACCCTCCAGAGGTCGACCAAAGCAGGATACCTTTCCTCTTCACCAGCACTCACATGCAGAGAGCGTTTTTAACAGGTCTACAACTGACAAAATATGTGACTTCATGAACATTTCTCTTTCCATCACCAGCATCAACAGACATTATGAAAGTTGCACACAATACGATAACAGCTGGATATGCCATATTCAAAGTATTTGTCTGGCTTTTTGAAGAGTGCACTCATCCTCAGCTGTGGAACAATGCTTACCACACTACATCACCCATAATCCATCACTAAGACATAATGCAAAAGATGCAGTAGCAAGAAAGGGGTGCAGTAACAAGAAATTCTAAAAATAGAAAACTGAATAAAAAGTACAGAAAATGTAAAGGCATGATAAATTACCACAGAGGACGGCTGTCAAGAGGAAACTGGAAGACCAGATACGACAAAAGCGCTCATGAGTTTACAGAAACAAGTTTTAGAAAGACTTAGTAACCAATATATTAATCTGAGGAACATGTGATTCGGAGATTTGCCTTGATGTGACATCAGCTACAATATCTTATTATTTATTATTACATTATTTTCAGTGAATAACTGTTCCTTTGGCACAGAAGAACACAAAGCAGTCTCTGGGAGATAAGAGAAATCTTACTCACCAGGTCGTGGTTTGTGGAGTTGGAATCATCTTCAGGGAAAGGGACATAGACAGCTAAGGCCATGCAGTTGGCAAAAATAGCAATTAATATAAAGATATCAAATGGCCTGGAGGTAAATGTTAAGGAGAAAACAAAGAGATATATTCTATTGAGAATTTTCATTATAAATATGATAAGCTAGAGTAACTTAAAGTAGACAATCCTCCTTGTTGCAGAGTATGAACTGCAAAATGCTATACAACTGTTGTAAGTGTAAAGGATACTTCCACTCCACCAGGCTGATGCAGGCCCTGCGTATAGGGTTGTTGAGGTTGAGGCAGAAAAGTGCTCGAGGCGGCCTGCTGTTGGCGTTACTGCCCTGCTTCTTGCTTTTGGCATACTGTTGCCTCTTCTTCTGTGCCAGAGCACCTACTGGGAGGATGCTGGACACAGGGGCAGCAGGTGCAGGCGGCGGTGGCGGAGGGGCCGGAGCGGGCGCCGGGGTGGAGGTGGGCGGGACCGTGGGGGCCGCAGAGGTGGGGTCTGGGGCGGGCCCGTTGGCGCTCATGGTGCGGGTGTGGTTCGATGAGGGGCATCCAGCAGCATGGACCCGCCGGGACACAGAGATGGGTGAGAGTGGAGCACTGCTGTCTGATCAAAGTGCTGGCACGTTACCAGGGTCTCAACCTCAGTGACTGCCAGCATAATGTGCCTCTGAGAAAACAAATTTTAAGATGTGTTAGTGAGTGACATATTTCATTCACATTTATTCAAATGTCCAAATTAGTATGTACTTAAAGGAATTACATGACAACTCTCCTCGTGTGCACAACAATGTGAGAGGCTGCCAGAGCCATTATAGTACCAGGACAAATGACATTCAGGTCACTCTAAATGACAAAGCAGAGTAGTGTAAAAGGCTAATGCTGAGCTGCCACTGTCAGGCATCACTCCACACTGTCATCAGTGAGAGTCCTTGAACTGCAGCAGGCCCACAGCAACAAACACAAAAGGTCACACTGCCCTGGTGACTCGGAAATTATCTTTATGTCCACAGACAGAAAAATTAACGCGTTGTTATTGCAATGTTTGAGAACACTGGCACGACAGTCAGCCCCGCGTCCCCTTTGTGCAGCTGTGGTGCTGCTCTCAAGTAGATGACTGACGCTCGGCAAACACCGACAGAACAAAGCAAATTAAAAGCCTTTTTCCTCCACACACTTGAACAGCTGAATGGGCAGTGTCCACAAGACAAGGATATGCGCGCATTTCCAATGAGCGATTCGTGACAAATGAAACATCATCATCAGACGTCCTCACATTTCTCCTTGGACGCCACCAAGGTAATGAGTAACCCCCCTCTCCTCCTCCTCTCCTCTGAGCCGGGGGATGGCAGCGTCTCCGGGCTCCGTCAGATGCTCCTCGCTCTCAGTAAAAACCTAAATGACATCCGATCCCAATCACTGAGCTGGTCAGATACAATGCGATCCTCTACCTGACATCTTTATTGTAGGTAGGCTTCAGTCTACTCGGCAATGACAGTTTCTTTTCACCCTTCTTCGTGGTAATTAGCTCCCCCTCCTCCAAAAGAGCTCCGGGAAGCTCATCAGCATCGAGAGCAAAGTGGCCATTTATATCGCCCGTTGTTTGACAAGACTGACTAAAAGCACAATATTCTCAGCGCAGAGGAAAACGCTGCTAGGCTAAGCTAACTTCAGACCTTGTTGAGTACCTTTCCTGAAGACTCCACTGTTCGGCCGCGGTCTTCTTCACTCGGTCACTCTCGTCCACAAGAGGAGGGGGGTAAAATCTGTGGTACAATCTTAAAGAGCAGGGTAAAAATCCTGAGGACACATCCAGATCCTGCGCCTCAGTCCAGCTCCGTCATGGTTATGTGGACAACAGGAGACAGGAGAGTGCGCACCAGACAACAGAGCATCCTCGTCCCAGGCATATCGTCACGGCGTGAGCGCACGGGGCAGGGGCAGAACTGTGGGGTAGCATCGGAGAGACCCCCAGCTCATCCCTCACACCTCACGGGTCAGCGTCTACTTAACACACGGGTTTGTATTTTGTATCATCAATAGGCTACCTCTAAACTAGACATCAAGTGTACCATGCTTCAGTCACGTGAAGGTCACTCAAACCACCAATGAGAGCAAGACCTCCTGATGATCACAATCACATGCTTTTCTCCCCAATGCAGCAGCTAATTGTGCAGGCTTACTGAAATAGCCTTGAAGTTTAATCATTTCAGATAAAACCACTCATCAAAGGCTGTGTATGCTTTTTTAGACTGCTGAATTAGTTCAAGGGCCACTGCAAGAACACTCATTTTTGTTTTTGACTATTCTGTTTCTGATCTACATTTAGGCCTGTCCCATATGTTAAAATAAAACAGTCCAATATGTTGAGGAAGGAAACTATCGCGATAAACGATATTATCAAAGACCTTATGATGCAACACAAATGATCGAAATTATTTTATCTCCTAATCTCTTAAATGATCTGAATCTTAACATATCCCACAATGAACATGAAATACAATGAAACACAACTTATGTTGGGTAAAAAATTAAGTATTACATTCATTTATTGAACGATAAGTGTGTATATTATCCTGTCACTATAATTACCTACCTACATTACCAACTTTCTACCAAGTTATTGTAGTGCACTTACCGTATTTGTTTTGTTTTGAACCAAGACCTTGTCCCTCATAAGCAGAACAAACATCACCTCTTTTGCATGCCAACCTATTTGGAGACCCAAACTTTGTAGGCCAATCACTCTTCAAACTTTGTAAAAAAAAAAAATGATTGCTCTTTACACACACATGCACATATTTAAGTGTCAAGAATTCTATTAGGCTATTTTATTTTTTATTTGATTTATCCTTTATTTATACAGGTTTGTCCCTCGAGACTCATGTCTCATTTACAAGAGAGACCTGTTTCACACATATCAATTATAAGCATTACATATTACATTATTTGTATTGGCGTTTAAATGGCAAACAGCTTTTCCCAGAAGAGCCATAGGTGTGTGCGCTTGGCGACTGAGTAAGCCAACACATACCGCACATGTCTTGATCTGGTGACAACACACCTTTCTCTTATTACAGCTGATCTTTTGGTCACTGGATCAGAGCATGAACTTATAAAAGAAACCCCCCCAGCATTACTATACTGATGGGAAAAAAATAGAAGTCTTAGTGGATCCTAAGCCAGAAGTGTTTCTCGGTCACCTGCGCTGCACATTGTTGTGTCCCACCCTAATGAAATAATAATGGACAATTGAGAGCTGTAACCCCTGAAGACCCAATTCAAAAACTAGTAATGCAAACTATTACAATGAATCGTGTGATTTTGATTGTTTGAAATGTAAATGTAACTACAATTCATGCCCTTTATCCACAAGATGTTTAAACCCTGGGCATTGACAACTGCTTAAAAGATAAAAAATACAAAAAAGGAAATAAATGAAAAGATGAATCAGAATAAGCCAACTATCTTGAAATGGCAACTTAAAATTCATGTTATAATGTGGAAAGAAGTGAAACTCGTTCAGATCCTGTTGTTATTTAGTGTGGGATTGATAAGCAGTGCATCAATGTATTCCTACCTTTGCAAGCACTTCCGATCCCTCTTATTCTTCTCCTAGAGAGCCATGGTGAGCACACATTGGGTTCTTCTCCTGTAGTGAATGGACAGAAGAGTCTTTCAGAGGGTGACGATGCTCCAACAAGGCTTTCTGTATCAGCTTACCGTCTGCCCAAGGATAATGCTGTCTTCTAGAGTTGTCCTGAATTATTCACCTTGCACCAGGTACTGTGTGTATTTGGTAACACTATCGTAGCTGCGCGTCCATGTTTGATCACCTGTAAGGTATTTTTAGGCCTATGAATTATCATATTGTTTGGTTATTATAGTTATAGGCAACTTAGAACATTAAAGGGCACATTAAAATAAGTTCAAGAAATTGGGTTCAGTTTTATCCATCAACAAGTGATAGATGATATTGATCTATAGACAATATCTAAGCTTTAATAATCAGTGTTGGGGGTAACACATTTTATATATATATATATATATATATATATATATATATTATATATATATATATATATATATATAATGCACCTTGAACTTTTGCACATTCCGTCATGTTTACAACCCTAAACATAAAGATTTTATTTTGAATTTTTTACTGAAAGTTCTCACACAAGTAACAGACAACTGTGAAGTGAAAGCAAAATGATACATGATTCTGTTATTTTACAAAAAATAGAAAAGTGGGGCGTGCATAAGTATTCATACAGCATTTTCGGAGTGCATTAAATTGTCTATAACATTCCTAATGACTGCAGAATGTTCACACCTTGCCCTAACCATTAAATAGAGGCCACCTGTGTGTAATCTACTCTCAGTATAATTCCAGCTGTTCTGTGAGGGCCTCAGAGCTATGGTCAGAGTGTATTGGTCACTGAACAACATCTAGAAGGCCAAGGAGCACACCAGAGAGGTCAGGGATAAAGTTGTGGAGAAGTTTAAAGCAGTGTTAAAGCAGCGTTAGCAGCTCACGGAGCACTGTTCAATCCATCATTCGGAAATGGAAAGAGTATAGCACCACTGTGAACTTACCAAGACACGGGCGTCCACCTAAACTAACAGACCGAACAAGGAGAGCACTGGTAAGAAATGTAACCAAGTGCCCCAAGATAACTCTGGAGGAGCTGTGACGTACTGCCCCTGAGCTGGGGGAATCTGTACATGGGACAGCTAGAGTCGTACTCTACACAAATCTGGCCTTCATGGACGAGTGGCAAGAAGAAAGCCATTATTGAAAGGAGGCCATAAGAAATCCCGTTTGAAGTTTGCTAGAAGTCATATGGAGGACACAGCTCCATGTGGAAGAAGGTGCTGTGGTCAGATGAGACAAAAATTGAACTTTTTGGCCCAAATGCAAAACGTTATGTACTGTATGGTGCAAACCTAACACTGCTCATCGTCCTGAGTAGAGTAATAAACTCTACTGTTTATTACCTTTGAACAAACAGTGTTTTTGTGTGTTTGTCGCAGTTGATGTGTGTAATTGAAGTGAAGTGATAATGTAGTACTTGAGTAACTAGCAGTATTGTGTACGCATGTATGTACTTGAAGTATAGCAGTAGTGATGGAGCCTGAACGCCCTGCAGCGCAGCTGTTCTCCCTGTGCATCGTCAACTTCACTGTGAGCCAAAACACACTCGGCCTCTCCTCCCCTCTCCCCCTCTGCTTTCCCATTTATTCACCTCCTCGTTCTCCATCTTCTTCATTTCATTCTGTGATGTTATCTGTGTTTTGGTTGATTGCGGATTTTTGCCCCCCCTTAATAACCTACACAGCTAACAGCCATGTTAATGCAATGGTTATGTGTCTTATTGCAAAGGTTGGAGGTAGGGCCTGTTGGTGACAGACGTCTCTCAGAGAAGGGCAAACTGTGTGTCATCAGAGTGAGCACAGAGCAGTTTAAGGAAATGGAGTGATAAGAGCAGAGGGGAAGAGGCAGCAGCCTGAAGCAGACTGTGGCATTAAAGCACTCTGCGCCATTAGAATAAGTGTGTTATGCAGATGAAGATGATATTATTGTTGAGTTAATTTGACTTTGTTTTGCACATGTGGGGCAGGGTCTAAGTGTGCATCTGGGACTACTTGTACGTCTGCTTTTGTTGCTTGTATAAAGTGGTTTCAGTGAACAATGCGCGTAATTGTGAAGTGCACATGTTTTAGTGATGTTAAGTCACACACACATGAGGTTATATTAAGGCTTTTCACAAGTGGCTGTTTTGCTTCTCTTTTTCTGCCAGAGATATTAAAAATAGCAACATTCATGCTCTCCAAATGTACTTCTCCCTCCAGGAAGTGCATGGTTCAGGGTGCCTGACATTGGCTGTGCACCATCACGTGGCCTTGTGTTTGTTAGTTTCTATTGGTTGGCACCTGTGGGTCTGTGTGAAGAAGAGCCTTTCTGACAGGAGCCGGAGCCCAGAGGAGCTGCTGCAGAGCGGGAGAAGGACAGAGTGTTAGAGCAGGACAGAGGGCTCTCGGAGAGGCACTGACTGTGAGCTCCATGGGTCTGTCCTGTGTTGCTGATTTCCTTGGCACATCTGGTTAAGGCTTGTACCAGGGCCATCTTCTCATTCAGGTGATAGTCCTGGGACATCATTAACACAGGAAAATTAGATCAGCTGTAATTTCCACATAGACTGGGAGCTCAATAGATTATGTTGGGCAGGGGCATTTGTGGCAATGGCAGATTCACTGTTTTTGAAAGAAATATCCCAAGAAATTCCCAAATGGATTTCTTCAATGTTTGTTATTGATTGGGTCCACAAATTTGTCATATCTTGTTGAAAAAAACCACAACAAAAAAACATGTAACATGAGATTGAATATAATGAATATAGTCATATTTCATATGTGCTGACTGAAATTATTTTGAAAATAGTTCAGATACATCATTTGTTTTACTAACTTAAAGGGACTTTTTTGTCTTGCTGGATGACAGTAGAATGTTGTTTATATTTATTGAGAGACAGTGCCATCTGCTGGTCAACTATTTACAGTTCAGGTCCGGTCACATTGTTATGCATAGCCTCTCAATAATAATAATTATAATATAATAATAATAATAATTATAATTATAATTATAATTATAATTATAATTATAATTATAATTGTAATTGTAATAATAATAATAATAATTTGACCATAAAACATTAAATACATAATATGGGACAGCAGTGGTGCAGATGGTAGAACAGGTTGTCTTGTGACCGGAGTGTCAGTGGTTAGAATCCTGCAGGATTCACACAGTCCTCTGATGTAAGCTCTTTCAGTGCCTATAGGTGGAAAAGCGCTGCATAAATAGAGACCATTCACCAAAACATTAAATACTATAGAGGATAATTATATGAAAGGTATTACAATTGTAGCAAGAATTTACAGACTATTATTTTAGGCAGTGTCTATAAACTGTCTGACAGCTACAAACTCTCTTTGCTTATCAATCAACATATTGTTTTATGTTAATCTTATGCATTTATGCACTTGGTAATGGCTAGTCATTTGACAAATAAAAGTTTTAATGAAATATTATATTCATAACGTGAAACGCACCAAACCCAAACTATTTAACTCATTTTAACTTTAACTCTCAAACAGATGTGATGGTAAAATAGCAAAGAAGCATAGCGTTACCATGACACACGTCAGAAGGTGTCTGTGCTGTGTTTAAGCACAGTACGCCCATGCATGACTATATAGATATTTCAATTAACAAACAATACAAAAAAAAAAAATTATAATGATTTGGTACAATCTGACGATAATATTTGGTGTAAAAAATTAACCTGTTACACAAATTTATTGGCTCAGTGGAATAATACAGTTTCTGGTAACACTATACTTTACACTACCCCTGATACATACCTACCAAATTCAGTTCAATGTAATGTGCCATGTAACCATGTGTTAACTTGTACCTATGTGTTACATACAAAGTGGAAATAAATATTGGTTGTTTGGCGGTACATAATGTAAGACCCTAACTCTAACCTAACATTAAGCCCTAATTCTAAGGGTTTTAAATCTTATTACATTATGTACCTCCAAAGTATTAATACACATTATTAGGGCCCGACCCGATATATATCAGTCGGCCGATATATGTCCTGATCTTGAATAAATCAGCCCTATGAATCTCATACAGCGCCCCCTGCTGTCTTTCTCTTCACAAATCTGAGAATCCAAAACTCAAGGTTCTACATGTGCCAGTGCAGATTTGGATTTTTAGAGCAACTGAAATATCTCCCTTGTGAGTGATTTGGATTTGGAGTCAAAGTGCTGTCTGTCCAGCTTCTTGTGCTTGGTAGCCGAGTGGATACAGCATAGAATCAGATTTAGAAACTCAAAGGTCTGGGGTTCAAACAAGTCAGCTATGTCTTATTTTCTTCAGTAATTATAGTAGTAAAGTAAAATACAAATAGCACAAACTGTGCTTCAACGTCTATTAAAAATGTGAAGAGAGGGAGCTATGATTTAAACAGTAAATAATCATAACTGAGACTAATATTCTGCCATATGTGCAGCCCTTTAACCACTTGACCGTTGGAAACACATATTTGTCTCTACAAAACAAATTATAGATTTTTTCATGGATTACCTTTTTTTTTTAAATTGTATTTCTTTTTTAATCAAACAATACTTTCAATATCTTTTGATTTTTGTCTTCTTGACATTAGTTTGGCCTCTTTGCTGTATTTTCCTGGTTAGTTTATGCACATGTGTGAAAGATCAGAAAGAACTTTATATAAAGTTTATATAAATATCAGATAATGGTTGTCAGATTATTCTGTTTACATACCATGTCAATAATCTGAGAAGTCAGATAATGATCAGATTTTTGGTCTCTATGTAAACGTAGCCAGTGACACGTTTAGAAGCATCATACACAGGATTATAGACGAGGCATTTTAAAAGATTTGGCCAAAAATATCAGCGGTGCATATCAGCATCGGCCTTAGAAAAACCCATATTGGTCGACCTCTATTAGATATATTTATATGATTGAAACCCTTACTATAATTAAAAAAAAAGTTATTTGAAAAAAAGAAGGAAAATTGCCTAATTTTTAATCACTTTAAACATGGAATAGGAATTTCAAATTGTGCAGAGACGATCCTCTAGATGGCAGAACAGCCTCTTAAATTAAATATTTATCTAGACCTTTTTAGTAATCTGGAACACTGCCACAATTGCAGATAAGGACAATTAAAGTCACTTGATCTTTTTTTTTTTTTTTTTACATACATTGCAAAACTATTGAATAAATAAAAATAAATGTGATCATATCTTTCAGCGTGAGGGGGGTTCCGGGGTTATAAGGAAAGAACATGTTGTCCCCAGTGCTGACATGTCACGCTCACTGAACATCACAGCAGAACATCCAAACCGAGAAACAGCGAGCGCTAAGCAGGACTAACCTTTTACAAACCATGAATAACATCTCTAGATATTGAGATCAAAGGTCTGCGTTCTTCACTTATGATATTGATTGATTAATGCCACTTTACCTCCAGAGAGAAATCACCATGGTTACTATGTTTACACATGATAAGTGTTGATGAATACACCATGCAAGTAAAAAGAACATAATCCTGATTGTGACAAACATCGTATGATAAAGAAGTATTGGAAAAAATGTTGAGTACATCATGATGAAAGTTTGTGTTTTGATAAAAAAAAAGGAACAAATATTAAATTAACGAATAGCTTGAAATGAGCCTTGTCTAAATTGTGGTCTATGCTTTTAGACAGCTGCCCGGAGACACCCCACCCCCCTCTTAGCGCCATACACACAGGTTCACCTCCACCATCCCACTCCAGGGCAACCAATGGCGCGAGCGGCGTCCATTTTGAAAGGCTACACCCAACCAGCATCAGGCAACCTCTGCCGCCCCGCCCCATCTCTCTGTCTGTCTGTGGATAAGTCACGCTCTCCCCCACCCCTCTCTCTCTCTTTGACCATCTCTGCATCACCAGGTTATCGAAAACATTGCAATTGTTGTTTTACTTTTTTCATACAGTGGGACTTGATCTAACAGTATCATGGAGGACTACCACAAACCGGACCAGCAGACCATCCAGGTGCTCAGGAACATCGCCAACCGCCTCCGCATCAACTGCATCAAGGCGACGACCACAGCGGGCAATGGGTGAGTCTCCTACCCCACAGCAAAGGACAAGAGTGCAGACACCAGTGTTTGAAATCCACTTCTGAGGACTTTGCATCAGTTTCTTTCCAATTGGCAAAAATACAACTAATGCACTTTGAATATTGTGTTACTATTATGATATTAATTTCTATTTATTTTTCAACTAATTTGGAAGGCATTGGTCTATTCCATTTGGGTGGAGCATGAAATACAGAGATTAAACTGTATTTACCATTGTTGATTTTACATTCAGAAATTATTTGGAAGAATTTATTTCTTATGCTCTTATTTCTCTTTGTTTCCAAGTAGAAATAGTTGAAAATCAT
This sequence comes from Neogobius melanostomus, assembly GCA_007210695.1. Classification (NCBI taxonomy): domain Eukaryota; kingdom Metazoa; phylum Chordata; class Actinopteri; order Gobiiformes; family Gobiidae; genus Neogobius; species Neogobius melanostomus. Next base: position 164,739 of record VHKM01000073.1, on the reverse strand, counting down.
TGCATAGTTGATAAAAAACAAGCTTTATTGCAATGGAGTGAAATTGTTATTTTATAATTTTTGTGTCTTGTCAATCTGTCTTATGTAATAGACTTGGATATGAGCAATACCAATCGCTATTTTATGTCACAAAGATCTTTGTACATAGGAAAGATGCAAGTCTTTTGTTACATAAACAGCCCTAACATAGTGAGGTCCTTTGTCCTAAACTAGCCGGGATTTTTGAGTAAGTCACACTTTTAGATGTTTCTATGACTATTTGATTAATAAGACACATTGTGGTGCATGTGGTGAACCCAACTGAGCATTTGACAGCTGACACTTAGAAACCAACTATCTACAATCGTAAGATTCTTTTGTTGTGGACAAATCTGAGTGCGCTGACTACAGTTCAGAAAATGACATACACAGAAAAAGTAAAAGACAGACATGATTGTGATTCTAGACACATATACTTTGGCGTGTGTAATATTAGGATCGTATGTTTAATTTGGGAAATGTTAAAGAATATAAAGCTTTGTACGTTTATAAAAGTCACCCGCTCTCGTCTCCTTTGCCGCAGACACCCCACGTCATGCTGCAGCGTGGCTGAGATCATGTCTGTGCTTTTCTTCCACACCATGAGGTACCGCCCTGAAGACCCGCGGCACTACAACAACGACCGCTTCCTCCTGTCCAAGGTGAGCACGGAGATGACTGAAAATCAAAAATTTTCAGTGTTAATAAAACTTCTTTATCGCTATATGGACCGATAATTACTTAGTATGAACACTTAAATTGATTATTACTATACAAATAGATTACTTACCAAAGTGTAAAAAAACAAGGCCAATTTATGCAAACTGCATCAATGTATATTTGTCAATGTTTAATTTATGTACACAATAAGCAAAATGGCCAGCAGTTATATTAATAATTCATTGTCAAAAATCTTGGTCTTTGTTCTTCAAGGGCCATGCTGCTCCGGCCCTGTACTCCATGTGGGTGGAGACTGGCTTCCTCAAGGAGAATGAGATGTTCAGCTTGTGCCACGCTGACTCTTCTCATGAGAGCCACCACACTATGCATGTAAGAAATCACCCAAATGTGTGTGTGTGTGTGTGTGTGTGTGTGTGTATATATATATATATATATATATATATATATTTACAATTACCTATGAAGTGATGTTTTTGTTTATTTATTTAGAAACAGCACTTTGTGGAGGTAGCCCATGGCTTCCTGGGCCAAGGCCTCGGTGTGGCCTGTGGAATGGCCTACACTGGAAAGTACTTTGACAAATCCAGGTAATCCTCCTTCACACATACATTGAGTAAGCCACAATAAACCAAGTGAAAATGTGCATGTATATCCTTTTCGCTGTGTCTGGCTGAGTGGGTGTGTGCAGCTCCTGCTCGCAATTCTTCTGCTCTAATAACCACAAGCGCATGCGGCTGCCTCATCTCAGTCACTTTCACCAATATACTTGATTTAATCTCAAAATTAGGGATTAGGATGCATGCATTTATTGCTCATTGTTTTTAGTCATATGTTTAGACTTTTTTCTGTTAATAATGTTTTGAATAATATACTGTATATGTGTATATGTGTATATGTGTAATATTGAGATAGATATTCTATACACATTAAGAGGATCAGAATGGGTGTGGCATGCCTCATGTCAGTCGCATGAGCAGAATAGTGCAGCCACACCTCCAGACTGTAACGCTCTCATGTCACTGCGATTTTGTGTCTGACGAAGGGGAAAAAACTAATTCAAGTGGAAACATGTCAAAGAGTATTTGTAATGATGGGCTCTTTCTTTTCAAACACTGTTTAGTCTTTGTGCATCTACCCCGCACACATGTATTGGACACTAACTGTGCCCCTGCTGTACACCTGCAGTTATCGCGTGTTTTGCCTGATGGGAGATGGGGAGATGTCCGAAGGCTCTGTATGGGAGGCCATGTCTTTCGCCTCCTACTATCAGCTCGACAACCTGGTGGCCATTTTGGACATCAACCGCCTGGGCCAGAGCGACACCTCTCCTCTGCAGCACCATGTCGATAAATACTATAAACGATTTGAAGCTTTTGGGTAAAATAAAAGGATTATAGTAATGATCAAACCTGAACATATTTGCAAAAAAAGATTTGGAATTAGGATGAAATGAAAAGAAAATCTCAAACCAATGATCTTAGGATTTTGGCTTTTTCCTTGCCTCACATATTTATTGGAAGTAGTATGGTCTTCTAATGCCAACCTTTGTGTTTCAATAAAATAAATTGTACTGGCAGCGGTAGCAGAGAGGAAAACTTGAAATGAATCACAAAAATAGCAAGACATCAGTGGTTTTTACATGCAAAAATGTTGTGCAGATCAGTACGTTGCATTTTTATTTTCTGTATCGAGTTTCCCTTCTGTTACATAACTAGAATAGACACATTTAATATTTCATGTTTCTGCTTGCGTCTAGATGGCACGCTATCATAGTTGATGGACACAGCGTGGAAGAGCTGTGCAAAGCCCTGAGTCAGCCCCGCCATCAGCCCACTGCCATTATCGCTAAAACTATCAAGGGCAAAGGCATCCCAGGTGATTTACGCTGTCTAAAAAGATGACTTTACTAAGCTGATTACACCCACCTCTTTAAATAATACAAAGCATCTGTATATTTAATGCTTTATACTAAACACAATTGTTTTTAATATTTGCGTTGCGTCTTTAGCTGCTGAGGATAAGCAGGGGTGGCATGCCAAGCCTCTGCCTAAAGACATGGCTGAGATGGTGGCGAAGGATTTGCAGAGTCGCATCATGAACAGCAGTAAACACCTGTACCCATCTGCCCCCACTGAGGACTCGCCCCCTGTCAGCCTGAGGAACATCCGCATGCCCAGTGCACCCAGCTACAAGGCCGGAGAAAAGGTCAATATACAGTTGTTGTTTTTTTTATATTATCCCACTGTTACATTAATATGGCATTAAAACATTTGAAATAGCAGCAAATTCAGGGGTTAGCACCCCTGGAATCTGATTGACCCCACTCAGAGTCCCTATATTCAAGGGTCAGTAAACCAAACTACAACAAATATGTGCAAATGGCTGAACATAAGCATGACAAATATGCATGTAAGAAATTCTGAAATTTCACTTTTTTGTGTGTCTGTATAGCAATATAAAGTAATGGCATTATTCAATCACAGGCACATTTGTTGTTGCAGTTGAAAGGACTATAAGCCACGTGTCTGATAAGGCAAATGTATGGACCAAAAGTTCATTATACTGTATTTGAATTTTCTGTTTGTTCATTTCTTTCAAAAGCAGTGAATGGTCGTTGGATTATCCCCTGCCCTACATCGGAAATTACAGTATGTAATTGAAAATGCCTTGACCTGTGCCCGTATTTCATAGATTTCCACCCGCAAGGCGTATGGGATGGCTCTGGCAAAGCTGGGTCGCTACTATGAACGTGTGGTGGCACTGGATGGAGACACCAACAACCTCACCTACTCAGAGATCTTCAAGAACGAGCATCCAAATCGCTTTGTGGAGTGCTACATCGCCCAACAAAACATGGTACACAAACCATATATAACAACAGACATTGTCCATAATAACATGTTGTAGTCTGAATCAGAGGGGTAACCATTGTAAATGCTAATGAAATACTTTATTGACCCACTCTTCATCCTGTTTACTGTACTGTCCTAAAGCAATGTATTATGCCAATCCCTGTAAAAAATGGGAGACAAAGACTAAATTGTTTATTTAAAAAATGTACAAGATTGACAACCCTTCATTATGTATGTTGTTGTTCATTATGCTGATCTTGTGCCCCTGGATGTGTTTTGGACGGAGGAAGGGGAAAGGTTGACTTTAATTTCGGGAGCTGTCAACTCTGGCTGTAGCAGTGCCCTGCAATGTAGGTCAGACACTGTACAGATGATGAGCAGGCGTGACAAGTGAATTCAGATGTGAAATATTAATGCAGAGTGTCAAACCATCTGCCAAATTACTAAACAAGTCAAATGTATAATCACAACATCGAACAACTTCAAAGGTGTTTTATGAATCCTAAAGTATAGAGCATGACAATTGTTTATACAGGAATAATAAAACAGCTACAAGCAGTGAGCTGTGTGCAGCAGCCACAAACCTGGATGAATGAGAATGGCTCCATCAGATAGAGCATTTGAAACCAATGCTGAAACAATATGTGCTTTACATTGTGCTATGAAAGGTTGACGAGTGGGGTTGGCGTTCCAGCTCGTGGTAGTTTATGTAGTATTTCAAAAAGCGGTAGTGAAGGTGCGCTTCTTTACAATGTTAATACAGTAACACATTTCGGTCTCTCCAGGTTAGCGTTGCAGTGGGTTGTGCTGCTCGTGACAGGAACCTGGTCTTTGCCAGTACTCTTGCCTCCTTCTTCACTCGGACCCACGATCAGCTGCGAATGGCCGCCATGTCTGAGAGCAACGTTAAACTGTGCGGCTCCCATTGCGGCCTCTCCAATGGTCTGTATTTAGGATTTTGCACTGAACCCATTCACAAGTATTGACCTCACTGCCCCTGTATCCCAAGAAATGTGACTTTCCTTTTGTGTAACCCTATGTTTTCCTTACGACACACTCCTCAGCTACCCTGCCCACTGTCCTCCCCTCTCTCACCCTCCTTCACTGTTAGAGACGTGCACAAGGACTAGAGCCAGGTATATGCATGCAGTCATAAAAGCACTTCCTGTGTGTCTTGGGGAATTTGTTTTGGTCTGTCTATAACTTTAACAATCACATTTTTCAGGTGAGGAAGGGCCGTCTCTCATGGCCCTTGAGGATTTGGCCATGTTCAGGGCTCTTCCCTCCTCCACTATTTTCTACCCAAGTGATGGTGTGTCCACAGAGAAGGCCACGGACCTCGCTGCAACAACAAAGGTATGTAACCAAGCTTTGCTATAGAAAAAGCCGAAATCAATCCAAAATATTACTATTTATAATGTGTTTTGATCCTATAAAGGGTTTGTGCTACATCAGAACCAGCCGCCATGACTGTTCCATCATCTACAATAGCAATGAGGACTTCCATGTTGGACAAGCAAAGGTATTCACAAATGCACGTTGCATGAATAAAGTACACGATTCTCATAGGTTCACATATTGTTGTCAAATATTGTTTTTGTTTCAGGTGGTTTACCAGAGCAAAGACGATCAGGTGACTGTTGTGGCAGCTGGGATGATGATCCATGAGGCTTTAGCTGCAGCTGAGCATCTGAAGAAAGGTATAATGAGTAATTCTGACTAATAATTTAACTTGTATAGTTAATTTCCCCAACAAACAAACTGATCAACAAATTGATGAATTTGCTCCACTTTTATTCCAGAGAGGATCTCCATTAGGATTATTGACCCATTTACTATCAAACCACTGGATTACAAACCATCATCGATCACGGCCGTGCTACAAGAGGACGGGTGCTCACTGTGGAGGACCACTACTATGAAGGCAAGTGTACATTCATTCAAAGAGTCACTGTCATGATTATTATTTTGTATATATTTATTTAAGGGCCAATCCATTTTCATCAAATAAGGAGCCTTACATTAATACAATAATAAAATGCAGCAGCGGATTCGATTGCTAAAGGCTTTTTCTTTTTATCATGTGATACTGGTCCGATTCTGCCAAATTAGGGTGGGCAGATTGGAAATTCTGGAAGGTAAATTAAAGGCCAGATGTACATTGCTGATTGACAAGAATCAAATCTGTGGCTATAGCCGGCTCTGATATTATTATATGGGTAGTGGAATTGTCATTGGCCTTTAGTGTAGTGTGTCTCGGTGGCATGAGCCCATTGGTCCACTCATAGTAAAACAATGCAGTGGCATTTATTTATTGGATGAAAGGGGAAGGGGACTCATTTCGGGGAAGGTAGTTTGGTGCTACAAATGCCACAGAGTACTACAAAATGTACCCATGGGGCAGTGGGTGACCTACATATATAGAGCACAGCCTGTGCCCACAAAGAGCAGAGGGAGACTATGAACTCCACTCACACAAGTCAACAAATATGGAATCAGTCTGACCATCTCACTTATTCCCAGGGCTCTCGAAATTGCGGATTGCGGCCTAAATATACTGGGACATGCAAATATGCATATTTAAATCAAGTGATACAGGCTACAGTTTCAATGTTAATTCAATACACTTCATTTAATGTAATGTAGCGTTCTTTTAATTGTAGTTAGCCAACTATGTTACAATGCAGTGTAAAATAAGAAACACCAAGGCACTCTTTGTAAATCAAAATTCTCTATATTCATTTTCTCTAAAAAGCTTTTTACACAGAGCACATTTGAGTGAATTCCAGCTCTTCCCACAGCACTTCCTTCCCCATTTATAGGCACATGATAAGTAAAGGAAGTGACATCACACATGAGTGATGTCGCATAAAAAAAAAAAAAAAAAAAAAAAAAAAAATATATATATATATATATATATATATATATAAATGGCCATAGATCAATAATAGGGTGCAACAAACATATTAGTAAGGGCTGCAATTGTTTATGTTGGATTCACACAGTGTAATCAATTTCATTGTTTGATCCGGGTCAACAGTTGCCTTCAAATTGTAGGGTTTCCTCTGTAATAGTAATTTCAAAAGGCCCCCCTCCTCTGTAAGTGTTCTTATCAGCCCACCTTAAGACCATGGGTTGCTTTACGGACTGTATGTTCAAACACCCCCTGTGTCTTTCTTCTCTTTGTGCCACCTGTATAAAAACAGCCACATGTGCAGAACTTTACACGTGGTGTTACAGTTAATGAATGCATTTATGTTATACAATCTTTCACTTTTACAATTCCTGAATTGTTTTTATTTTTGTTTATGTTTGAGCAATGGAAACTAGAGCCACATTTTAATATGCCTTTTGGTAGTGGAGTGACACATGTGACATGGGCAATGTCCTTTGTGTGGCAACTGTATCTAGTGACAAATTAGGCTGGCTGTTGCCTTTCAAGACTCCTTTTTCTTGTGGTGGTTATAGTCCAGTTTTAGAAGAGTTTTGTATAGCCTATATATTTAATGTTACTATAAAAATCAATCAATAATATTCCGAATCAGTGAAACGGTAGAACTAATGCACAGTAATATGTCACAATAAACTCTTGGATAGAGCCTAATAATTACAATGTTAAAATCTCCACACTTGACAACATCTTTGAACGTAGCTCTCCTGTTACACTATATCCATCTCTTTTGAGTATTTTGTGTGCAGATAAATTTTCTCATAATCGCCTTAATCACGTCATGTGAACTGTTGTTTTTGCAGGTGGCCTCGGTGAAGCCTTGAGCTCTGTGATGGTGAATGAGCAGGGCTATAACCTGCACTGTCTGGCTGTGTCCCATGTTCCTCGCAGCGGCAAACCTCATGAGTTGCTCAAAATCTACGGCATCGACCGCGACGCCATAGTCCAGGCCGTCCGCAAGTTGATGAGCGGCTCCACCAACGCCAAGTAACTCAAGAGGAGCATGGGCTGTGGTTTATCGTTGACAAACACACATATTTTATTTCTTCTTTCTTCACTGTGAATGTCCCCCAGGTCTGTACTCATGTTATGTACTTTGTGATGTAGATTTAAATCATGCGTCTCTCACATTACTCACAAAACTGCAATAGGAAATATGTATACTCAAAAACAATTCATGAATCCATTTTTTACTATAGCAAACCTGGCCAATAGTTGCTGATTGATGCTAAATTCAAGACTTTCTGATAGTATTGTGTGTTTGTACAGGCTTTTTACTGTATTTGTATTGTATTTGTGATGGTTGATGGGTATAATGCTGCACTAATGAGGCATAACACTGTGGTATCTAGACAACTTGATCGGAGTAACAAATCTCTCACTCTTGGTGTTCCTAGAATACAATGACAAAGTGGCCCAGTCCAAGGAATGAGTAATTGTGAATGGGTCATTGTGTTAGGTCTGATTAGTGCAGAATTACAGTGTGTAGAAATGGTAGATGTTTGTAGAAGGTTGTGAAGCTTAAATTATTTGGAACTGAATTGTTGGTTGGCCGTCGCCCATGTGACCATAAAAAATACCCCTCTTCCCAGTCTTAGTTCATGAAAATTAAAATGACATGTGGCTTTGATGATTAACATCTGATCCTTACTATCGGAACAGTCATTTGGAAGATTTCTCTGTAAGACCATAAATTGCATTCGGCATTTGCTGTGCCCAACACTTTTCTTTGTTACTTGAACTTTTGTATGTACCTTATTCCAATGTAATAAAGCATCATGCAATTAAGGCTGGGAGTTATTGGTATTGGTAATAAGAACATCAAGAGACTTCAATAAAAGTGCATTGAGCATTTTATTTATAAACATACCAAGAGTAACCAATTTGGATTGACATAAATTATAATATCTATCAAAATAAGTTAATCAGTGTGTCATCTAAACATCATGAAATTTGAAATAGATTAAATGCACAAGTGAAACAAACAAGAAAATTGAGTCAAGTTGAGGATGGTTGCTATGTCTTCTACCACCAGTTCTGTCGTCTCTCCCTGAGCTCCCTGTAAGGAGAGACAGTAACAGTTACTCAAACCACCTTCTTGAGGAAATGTCATTGTTTTTATTTGTGCTGACAGCGGAAATGCTGAACTTTGTAGCTGTTTTGGTTAATATTGGTAGGAGCATTACATGAACCAGGTCAGATCATCTGCAATGTTCTGTTGAATGAAGAAAACCTACCATAAAATTCTACTTCTATAAATATACACAACATGCTGTATAGAGGGTATGCACTTAATCTTTTTCACTCCAAACAGAACTCTGAGGGTTCTGAGTGGAGTATGAACACAAATAATGAATGTTTCTTAACCTCTTAACCCCCACCTGAACCGAGGACATTTTCTCCAGTTCGGCATTACCCAAATCTAAAAGCTTCTTGAAAAAAAGCGTCAAAGTAGTGAAAAAACCTGACAAACGCAACAAAAAATGATGAAAAAGCAACAAAAAGCAACAAAAGGGAGCGCTTCGCGCCCTTTTGTCTCCCTCAATCTAAAATTATGGTATTGCTACTGCCTTTATGTTTGTTTTTAACTTTTCCCAAGGCACTCCGCGCTCAATTTTGACATTATACAGAGAAAAATTAGTATGAATTTGTATCACACTATATCTGCAAACTGAAGCATATTTTTACATTTACTTAGGGCTGCGGCAGCGCCGCAGAACATCCACAAAGGTTATCCAAGTACGTTGGATAACCTTTGGTTCCTCACTTCTCGCTGAATTATGGAGTTTAACATTTTTCCATCAGAATAAAATGGGACGTTCTGGTTATCGCTACGGCAACACCGTGAAAAATATGGCATGGGTGTAATTGACTTTTCTGATCGGAACGACCAAATAGAATTTTGTGCCAAATTATTTTAATTTTCGTAAAACTAAAATTTGTACTCTCCATATAAAGGAAAGAAAGAAAGAAAGAAGAAAGAAAGAAAAAAAATAAATAAATATAGCGCTTTCGCGACGGTTGCAAGGAAGGATGTGTGACGGGGACGGGACGTGCACGACAAGAGGAGTGTGTTAGTGAGTGTTTGAGAGGAGGGGAGCGCTTCGCGCTCGTTTTGATCGCACCGTCCAATTACAATGTTCGTTTTCTGATACATGTGCACGTGCACGGGACGTGCACGAGGAGAGGAGTGCGTTAGTGCATGTTTGAGAGGAGGCTTTGGGGCTTTGGGGGACAAGAGCCCCTTCGCCAGCCCTGATGGCGCTCGGGCCTAAAAAGCTACAGAAACGCAAAACAAGCGACAAACGTGACAAAAAAGTGACAAAAGCGCAGAAAAAACAAAAAGTGTCAAAAACATGCTAAATAATGATGACTGATGAACTGATGAAAAAAACGCAACAAAAAAAATGAAAAAATGAAAAAGCAACAAAAACATGACCCAAAAGAATCAAAAATAGATTAACTAAACATTGACACTCATTTGGCTTCTGTTACCATACTGTGACATAATGTGCATACCCTTTGGAATTAAATAACTTTTTGAGCCCTGAATTGATCAAATCTCTTACCATAAAGAGCTGTATTTCCGTTTTGCCCCTCGCACTGCAAACACCATCATTCCACATCCATACGATAGTGTATAGGCTAAATTAGAAAAAATAATAATAATAATTCAGTACGGCAGCATTCAACTAATATATCGTTATTATATTTTTACCATGGTACACATTAGAATGGAGAATGGCTACCAAAACTGCAAATGTAAATCCCCAGTAAATATCTGTCGAGAAACAAACTGCATGAATAAATATGATTTTTCACATTATCAACAATATTTTTGGTGTTGTGAAGGATACCTCTTTTATCATATGGAGGACCTTTACATTTTGTGGTGTGAGCTGGCAAACCTTAAAATAAGAGAATAGTATATATGAGAGAACAATTCAATGTATTTTAAACTAAATTATTTATTCCTTACCAAAGCTTAGGCCCACAATTTCAAAGACAATGGTGAAAATTATTGCAAGGACTGCTGGGACCACGAGCGCTAAACACACATAGAAAAGTAAAATAGGCTTCCTACCTATGAATGTGTGAACAAATAAATCTGTATACTCACTACGATAAGGTCTATAAAGTGCCATTCCACACCCAAGGCCAAAGGTGATGGCAAAGAAATGATAATATTTGTCTACAGGAACGAAAGGATATATTTTAGTGTACATTTTGCATTTCACACAATAAACCTTTAATAACTATTGAAATGAATGCAGATGACTTGTTGGGGGTCAGAGAAAAAACATTGGGAACCATAAAAACTATAATGGCCAACTGCAATCTTTTTTTTTTTATACATTACAGTATGTATTTTTCCTCCTTGATAATGAAACTAAAACTCCATAGTGTTTGTATTGAACGCATATTGAAGACCATATGAAAAGTAGGCTACATACAGTGTTGATAAATGTTGAAAGCAACGTCCTTTCCATTTTCCTGCAAAAGAAATATTATTAACAAACAACGGTAAAAGTCCCAGATACCATGCTTATCTACATGCCATTTGACAAAGCATAGCTTATGACAACAGAGAGACACACTATAGGTAAAACTGATATGCTAAACACAAGTGAGCAGACACCAGCTGTACATAAAGAACAACCATATTGTCACTGTGGCTATACTGACCATTTATCAGGGCTCAGCTGCTCTCCTGTGTCCCGGGCCAGGTGCTTCGTTTGAGACTTATTCATTACGGGACGACTTCCTCAACCCGTCCAACCACTCTGTTAAGTCACACAGGCACAAAGAAAGTCCCACAACGGTTATGCTTTCACATTCATTATCTTTGCATAACACATGGACAATTGTTTTTAGCTGTGTGGACTGTGTTTTATGATTATGCCCTTTGAGCAGTTTGGTTCTCAACATGACAATGCAGTAAGTGCGTGCTTTATTGAAATAGTGTTCAGGTGTTAGTCCTGAGCTGCTGCGGCTGAGCCGCGCTGCCACTGTGTCAACCTGTCCTGCATGACCTTGGAGGTCGAGGGAACTGTAGCACTCGGAAGAAACCTGGCTGCCCTCTCTCGCATACCACTGGTGATACAGGTACACAGACTCTGGTAGCACTCGGCTCAGTATTCTATCAGCTTTGTATACATGTAATTTTACATTTATTGCCTTGTTTGGGTTAGTCCTTTTTTAAAACTAGTTTAATCCTATTATAATAATCCTGGTTTAGCCCTAGTTTAGACGTGCTATAGACCAAATATAGCTCTTTATAGAACTGGTTTAGATCTGGTGGTACTTGGAAAGTAAACACATTTTCTCGAGTGGTACTTTTGAGAATTTTTGAGTTTATGATGAATAATTTAAGCCCTCACACATGTTAATTATATGAGGTTTTCCTATGACCAAGAAATAGCCAGTAGATGTCAGTGTAGTGCCATGCTCCATAGACCATAAAAGTGACCGCATTGCATTGTGGGACTTGAAGTCCTAAGAGACCTGCATTCGTTGTCCCGCTATGGTCCCGCCCGCACTGTCGTCGCATTAGAAACTACAATTCCCTTTCCAGCTCATTTTAATGTCTTGTAGGGGCAGCTTTTTCCTCTCGATGATCTCAACAGAAGTTTTTACCAGCCACACGACAAGGGCAGAGGAAAAGTCTGCAAAAATGATGAGGTTATTGATTTTGTTGTTGAGAATAGTCCGAGAGTAAGGCAGAATCGCGGATGAAAACTAAACTCCGAACAATCACGACAATGCGCCTAAAGAGGGTGAGAAATCTGTGATTTCTGAACCGCTCTTGCTCGTCTGGGCTGGATCCCGTTATAGCGGCGAGTCGGCATCTTGGCAAGATGTCAATGGAGGATCAGGAGTACCCCGAAGCGGAGCTGGTGACTGAGGCCGGCCCGCAGTGGCTTCGCGTCGAGGTCGAGCGCCTTTCCCGGGAGCTCCGCGAAACCACCCACGAGAAGATCCAAGCGGCGGAGTACGGGCTGGCGGTGCTCGAGGAGAAACAACTGCTCCAGCAGCGATTTGAGGAGCAGGAGACCGAGTACGAGACTGTCCGACAGGAACTAGCCCAGCTTAAGGAGGTAACTCAAAATAAGGCTAATTATGCTATTATGCTGTGCAAAACAAAACAAAACAAAACAGAGCCTATCAACACGCGCCTGCATTGCCATCAATAGATAATCAAATGATTTCTCTATAAATCAAAATGGCGTTTCAAAGTTATGTTCAGAGCAGTTATTTCTCTCTTTTGTTTTGTTATTGCTGTGTTAATTAGGTTATACTGACAGAAACTTGGGTCACAGTCAGTGATTGTAATTCTTAGTACAGGATTGCACTGTATAAACCATTAACATCTCAAAATAAATATTTTATATTAATTTATATTATTAGTCTAACTTCTCCAAGTTCTTGGCAGATTCTCAGAAGTTAAACGATTCATCAGCATGTCCCTTGGTGTGTCTCGTGCCTGTACTTGCTCTTGGTATGTACTACAGAGGCCTGAAGTCACAGGATTTTTTCTGGTCGCGAAATGCCATATTTACCATCCAGGCTATAAACAACAATGTAATCAATAATAAACACGGCTGCTGCGGAACTGAACAACACAGCGCAGTGACGTCTGGGATATTTGAGAAGAATAACAGCTCCCTGTGGTATTTTCACTGCCCTCGGTCATGATTTCCAAACTGGTTATTTGGGGGCGCTTTTATCCCTCGGTCCACTCCAGAGAACCCAGGAATACCCTAATTACAAGAGAAACTGGCCCAAAATAACCACCTGCTAAATATACAGGATTCTTGTGCATGTATTATTCCCAGTTATTGTTTAGTAAATGTTTTTGGGTTTATTGAGCATTCAATTATTATGCAGAGCAATGAAAGCACACCTACACATGCCCTCATTTTTAACAAATATGCAATACATTCACAGATTGTGGGGTCATCTTCACAAATCGGTTCACAAATGACTCATTGTGCAAGTCATTGTGTGAGTAAGTCATGTTCAAGACTATTGCTTCCCATTTTATTCATGTGATATTGAGTGACTGTGATCCATTGGGTCATGCTACGAAAAATAAATCCATTATTCATATGCATACTTTTAACGCCTGACTGAATAACTTAATAAAATGATGGTTGGCACACCATTTCATGGGAAATGTGCAGCTGTGGTCCACATGTTTCCATGGTAGATCGTTTGATGCAGTAAAGCACAAAACCAGAGGTCACTCTAGTTTAGACAAAAATAGTTAAAAGGTTTTCACTTCAGCGACAGCTCTGAACCGACTTGCATTCTGTCGTAACTGAAACAAAAGTAATGTATATCTCTTATCTAAAGGAATATTATTATTTTCTTATTTCATCAGGCAAAACTAAGAAAAAAATCGTATTAACGTGCCTGAAATGCTTAAGCCACTTGAATATAATCTTAAATATATGCTCAGTTGTGTGCATTAACAGTATTGAGTATTGACATCAATTTCATCTGCCTCTTGTTGTCAGCTTTCGCCACGGTGCATTTGTTTAGACACTGTTACATAGATAATTTTACATAATGCAAGGAGTCTAAATGGCTGCAAGACTGGAAGATGAGTAAGGAAACTGCATTAGTGTTTTTAAAGTACTCCTCAATATGGTCTCCTCAAGTCACTAAAACCTACAGAGACAACCCCCAGAAAACCATTATCGACGTTTCTTTAGTGTTAGAGCTTTTGTGTTTGTTTCTTACTTTTCTCATCTTTATGGTTTGTTTAGGCTTTTGGACAGGCTCACTCGACTCACAGGAAGGTGGCGGCGGATGGAGAGAGCAGAGAGGAGTCTCTTATCCTGGAGTCAGCCAGTAAAGAGGCTCTGTACCAGCAGAAAGTCCTGGAGCTGCAGAATGACCTCCGGCAGACGAAAACCACGCTCACCAATGCACTGGCTGAAAACGACCGCCTCTCATCGATTGCCCTGGAGTTGAGAGAGGTAGAAAATGTTTCATGTTTCAATTGTTGGCAGTAATCATACCCATGCTTATTATAGACTGTTTTAGCTCATCCTAAAAAAGGACAAAGGACCACAGTAAATGAGTGACATTTCTTACAGTTTTATTATTACTTACTGCTATAGGGATATTTGTGCTAAAGATTACTATGTGACAAGGCTGTGACACCAACAAGCAAGATTAGAAAGGGTATTGAAAAGCGTGTCTGGAAGAAGATTTTTGTGTGGAGTGAATGAAGAACAAATTCTACACTGAGAAGCGCTGTCCAAAATAAGCTCCCATTCCATTGCATTTGGAGAAAAGGAAAAAAACCTCAATGCAAATCTTGTATCTACTTTTTATAACATTGTTACAAAAAAGTATGTAAAAGATTTGTTGCTCTTGTTACAAGGGCTGTTGAAATATGAGATTGATTGACAAAACTGTAAGATAGAGGCTCCAGTCGGAGGAAGAGGATGCCCTGTAGAAACCTTTGAAGAGAAAAGGAATAAAAGACAAACAGTAAAGATAATTCGAATTAGGGCTGGGCGATATATCGATATTTAAGATATATCAATACATTTTTAAATGAGAATTAGAATCGCATATATCGATATAGTTCAAATTCAAATAAGCTATTAAGTTAACAAAAAGAAACAGGTAATCTCAAGCTGATGTTTAAAAAAGTTTATCATAAACTGAGCACTTTATTTTGTTCTCTCTTTATATATAAATGCTGCCCTCAGAAAAAGATTGACCAACTTTATTATTGGCTATTTTTATTTAAGATCTTTTTTATTTATTTATATGTGCATCTTACGGTGCTTTGTTATTCAGTGTTTATGTTTACATTTTATTTTGAGTTTTCAATCAAACTACTCGTATTTGGCTTTGACTTAAACTTAACATTTCATTTCACAGCTCTCACTTTGCAGAAAAAATATCGGGATATATATCGTATATCGATATTCAATCTAAATATATTGGGATATGACAGCCCTAATTCAAATTCAAACTTTAAAAAATGTAGTCCTCGAGACTGGGTTGATTTGAAGCTTCTTGGATGTGTGGCAAAACGTCTTCAATTACAAACAACCTAGACCAGACCTGATTACTTTTTGAAAACTTTCACAGCAATAGAAAACTCCTGGATGACTTTATTAAA
The DNA here is from genome assembly GCA_007210695.1 of Neogobius melanostomus. Lineage (NCBI taxonomy): Eukaryota > Metazoa > Chordata > Actinopteri > Gobiiformes > Gobiidae > Neogobius > Neogobius melanostomus. Next base: position 149,090 of record VHKM01000073.1, on the reverse strand, counting down.
TATGAACTTATTTTCTTTTGCAGAATTCAGAGCTCGTGGACCTGCAGCGTAGTCAAATGCGAGATGATATTAGAGAGTATAAGGTGCGAGAGGCTCGACTGTTACAGGATTACAGTGAGTTGGAAGAGGAAAACATTTCTCTTCAGAAGCAAGTCTCTGTCCTGAAACAAAACCAGGTAAGACTATTCTCAATTGCATGTTTTATACATCAGTATCAAACCAGAAGACACAGCTAATATTGTGACACGTGCTCAGGTGGAGTTTGAAGGACTAAAGCATGAGATCCGGAGACTGGAGGAAGACTCCCAGTGCCAGCACAGTCAGACTGAGGAGGCCATGCGTCTGAGAGAGATTTCAGAGCGGCAACTGGCTGAAGCCTTAGAGACCATCAAGACCGAACGGGAGCAGAAGGCCAGTCTGAGAAAGGAGCTTTCCCACTACATGACCATCGGGGGCTCTGTGTACAGCAGCTCATTTAATATATCTATAGACAACCTGAAGCTCCATGATGACCCCTCAGCCACAGAGCCGGACAATGATGATCTTGTTCGAGGGTTTGAAAATGGATTGGTTAAGGATGATGAGAACAAAACAGGAGATGGGTTTAAGCCTGCCCCAAGTCTGGTGGATGACTTACTGAGTGAACTCAACATATCCGAGATTCAAAAGCTCAAACAGCAGCTTGGCCAGGTAATAATCTGGTTAAAAATGTACCTGAATGAAGTTGCCTTTGTTGTCATTTTATGAGAAAAATGTTGACTCTTTACTGAATTGTTTGTTTTAGATGGAAAGAGAGAAGGTAGCTTTGATCAATACTCTTCAGGAGAGCCAGAAACAGCTGGAGCAGGCGTACGGCACTGTGTCAGAGCAAAAGGAAACCGTCAACAGGCTGACGGAGAATTTAAGTGCAATGAGGAAACTGCGAGCCAGTAAAGAGCGGCAGTCTGCTCTGGACACCGAGAAGGACCGGGACAGTCATGACGACGGAGAGTACTACGAGCTGGACATCAACGGGCCTGAGATCCTCAAGTGTAAATATACAGTGGCCATGTCGGAAGCTGGAGAACTGAGGCAGGAGCTGAAGACAGTAAAGGCAGAATATGAGCAGTGTCGCACCCAATACGAGGAGGAGCGTGCACGACTAGAAGGAACCGTCCAGGAGCTGAGGGCGGATTTGTCCTCTCTGGAAAAGATCAGCCAGGCTGATAAAGCCCTGGTCACTCGTCTGGAGAAGGAGCTGCGTCTGACCTCTGAGGCTGCAGGAGAGTCTCATGCAAGCCTCAATATCGCCCAGGATGAGCTCATAGCATTTAGTGAAGAGCTCGCAAACCTCTACAACCATGTTTGCATGTGCAACAATGAAACTCCCAATCGTGTCATGCTTGACTATTACAAGGAGGGCAGGGCCTTGATCAGAAGAGGTCAAGAAGGAAAGGAACTCCTCACTAATGGTCTAAATGAGTCTGACTCTAGCACATCTGCAGCAGAACAGCGAACGGAGCCCATGAACATTTATAACCTTGTCGCAATCATTCGAGACCAGATACGCCACCTTCAACAAGCAGTGGACCGCACCACAGAGCTGTCCCGCCAGAGACTGGCCAACCTGGAGCTGAGCTCAGTGGCAGACAAGGACAAAGAAGCTTGCATGGAAGAAATCCTCAAAGTCAAGTCTCTGCTAAGCACAAAAAGAGAACAGATAGCCACTCTTAGAGCTGTCCTAAAGGCTAACAAACAGGTTTGTATTACTTACAACTTATTTTTCTAAAATACAATACGATTAAGAGCTACTGAGTGAGACACGCATCAACACATTAATTCAGAAATATTAATCAACAGTTTATCTTTGTTTTAGACGGCTGAGGGTGCTTTGGCAAACCTGAAGAGTAAGTATGATAGTGAGAAGGCGATGGTGACTGAAACCATGATGAAACTTCGCAATGAACTGAAGGCTCTGAAAGAAGATGCTGCAACATTCTCCTCTCTGCGAGCCATGTTCGCTACAAGGTACACAAACATCTTATTTCCTTTTGAACTAAAATATGTATGCCATGTAGCAAAATAATTAAATCGATAATAGGACAAGTGAAATATATCAAACATTAAAAGAACAACATACATTGGAGACTCTAAAACTATGTTAAGGCTGGCCAATGTTGCTGTTGGTAAGTCATCTACCAGAGATCCTATTCTCCTCCCTTCTGGAAATTACTGGTCTGGGAATAAAAATAACTACAAAAATAATTGTGGAAAATTGCTCCACCTGCTGGTTATTATGTAAATCTTCTTCTACGTTTCGTCCTCCAGGTGTGATGAGTATGTTACACAGCTGGATGACATGCAGAGGCAACTTTCTGCTGCAGAAGATGAGAAGAAGACCCTAAATTCCCTGTTGCGTATGGCCATCCAGCAGAAACTGGCCTTAACGCAACGACTAGAAGATTTAGAGTTTGACCATGAACAGGCACGACGCAACAGTGCCACAGCCGCAGCAGGCAAGGGCAAAAAGGGAAAACACAGTAAAGTAAGTAAATATGAGACAGATTTGTTTCTCCATGGCGTGTGAAATTCTGAACTTTTAATTTGTAATTTACAGTAAGTCTTCCAACACAAAGTTCTGGTGGAGAGAGACACGTGGCCAGTTTCCTGTGCACCTGGTCCTTTGTTTTCCTACAGTATTCGTCCAGTCACTTTCGAGAGTGCCAAATTGGTCTTTCCGTCTGTCCACACTCATTATATGACAGAATATGAGAAAGGCTGATTACTGCTTACTGCCTGAGATAAACTGAGCACTTTTCTTTAAACCTTTCTTAGAAACTAATATTGCCAATTGTGAGTATTACATTATGTTTTGTTTTATGCCAGATATATCATGACATTTGAGTGTATAACATTTATTTATTTTATTTTTGTTTTCTAATTTGGATTTTCTGTGGATTAAGACCAGACATTTCAGAATATTCTGAAACACAAAATATCTGTAAAGCTCTTCTGCCTTAACTCTTTTCCTTAAAGCCTTCTAGTGACAGGGGTCCTTATCACTGCCTATAAACAGATTTTTATGAAGCAATTGTGAAAAAGGAAAAAAAGAAAGAAAAGATATTTATAACGTTTAGTTGTTTTTACACAGTAAGGTTCACATTGTTTTGTATATTTTTTATGGAGATGGCAGAGCTGGTACATATCAACTTATGATTATGGAAATTATTTAAATAATTTTATGTTACAAGTGTCAGCAGTATTTCTTATTGATCTTGATTGAGAGATCTTTTATTACTTTTATAATTTTCTAACATTTTGCCAATACTGCCGTAGTTCCCAGTTTGTTTAAAATATGCAAAATTACAAGTAATTATGCTATGCTACAGATACAAAATTATGTCTCAACATTTCAGGTCCTTGAAATTTGTACATGTTTTACTACAACTGTAGCTGTATTTATTGTCCCATTATCGGACAAAAATAAAACACGTCGGCTAATACTACAATACTACACCTTCCGCAATGGCGACGTGTTTTCTTTTTGACCGATTCACAAAATGGTTTGAGCTAATGTGACCCTTTAGAGATAAACCACTTGCAAGATTCTTGTCTGTATGTGAGATACTGTGGTAATATTGTCATGTGGATTAAATCTAATTTGCATCATTTATTTTCCTGATTATTCATAAATTAACAGTGACAGTCCATTTGTTTAGACCTGAGTCTACAACAAGCAGGTATTCTAGATTACTTCCTACACCAGGTTTCATGTGACTATGCATTTTACAAATCCATAAGATATTGTCAGCTGTACAGTATATACATTTAAAAAGCCAAATCTATGACAGGGTTGTCGATAAAATCATCAGTAGTTAAAAGATTGTGTGAATACGACGTGAAGTTATCGAAGTTATTTGTTACTCACTGTTTCCGGAAAAAGTAACGTCAACGTTGCGCTGTCACCATGCGCGATGACGTAAGAGGGCGCGTCCAACATAAAGGACAGAAAGAGGGGACTCCACAATGGGAGGTTCGTGTCTTTCAGTAAAAGTCGAGTTTTCAGTCGTGTTAATGCTGTGTTTGGTGTTTACTCTGCTCCTAAGCCGCCTGTATTTCTCCAGATTAACGAATGCCATTACAATGTTTAAAGTGTTTCGCCCCGCTTTGCCATGGCGCGTGGCTTACAAAAGTTTGGGGAGGATTCACAGCATGTCGTCATGTTACTTTTGAAATACTGTATACTGATAAAAAGCCTTATGCGCTACTGTTAACTGCTCTCTTACTTTGTTACGTCCTTAAAAATGTACCTCTTACTAGCAGTAGTCGTATAATGTAAATACTGGTATCAATTTAAATGTTTGATTTTAATGGGAGAAAAGGGAATAAAACGTCAGAATTTTGTTTTCGAAGTGTCTACGATGCCGTCGGACGGTTCCCGCAACTCCCCGGCTATTTTGCCGTCACATATGTTTGATATGGACGTATCTAACGCGCCAATCCGACACTATTTGATACCCGTGATTATAAACTCACTATCCTTAAGGTTAGGGCTAAGGTAAGGTTAGTTTATAAACTCCACTATCCTTAAGGTTAGGGCTAAGGTAAGGTTAGTTTATAAACTCCACTATCCTTAAGGTTAGGGCTAAGGTAAGGTTAGCTTGTAAACTCCGCGTCGGAATGGCGGGGTGTCATAAGAGACGGCAAAATAGTAAAAATAGTTTGTAGCCGTCGGACACTGCCTTTTGTTTTGTTGATTTATTTTTAACTTTAATCATAAGCCTATATGTTTGTGGCCTACATTAAATGACCTGACTGAGTTTATCTCTTCACCCCAACAGACAGTTTTCATGACCAGCTTGCAGAGGACCGCCCTTTCCTCAAAGCTGACCACAGACTGGACACTGAGCTGGTGGACAAACTCATATTGCAACTGAACCGTATCTACCCCCAAATACTCTCGGACAAGGAAGCCTCCAGAGTGATTACGTTATACTTATTTGGGTCTTCTGTATGTCTATAAGACAACAAAACAGATCAAGTCTTTCTTCTCACCCATTAGAGCTATAAAGAAATAGTACATGCTGTTTAGTTGGACGTATTTCTATAAAAAAAACTCATCTTGTGTCCTCGTGTCCATAGTTTCGGAAATTGGATGTGCCCACCAGTGTGCGGCTTGGCGAGCTCTTGACACATTTGCAAGGAAAAGGAGAGGAAGCTTGTCGAGAGTTTTATAGAGCTCTACACTTACACGTAGAAGAAGTGTACTACAGTCTTCCAACCCGACTTCGCCTCAGGGGCAAGTTTTTAAACCAATGTTGACGTACCTTAAATGTCAGAGTTCTCTTGCACTGTGTTTAAAATAATACATTTATTTTGCCACAGATTCTCTTGATCCACTGAGATATCCACAAAACTACCAACAGAGGCATGCTCTGAATGACCATGGTAAGAGTATATTTGCATCAGCTGTGCATAAAAAACAAAACATAATGCTGTATTGTCACGCTGTTTGTTTTGTTTCCAGAGCCCTACTTCTTTGTTGGCTGTTTCAGTATTGCATTGGGTTTGGCTTTACTGTATTATTATGGAGGTAAGAGCCATGTATACTTTCATACGTTATTGTTTCCTATACTCATGAATGTTGTTTTCTTGTAGAAGCTAAGCTGACAGGAGGCAGCCGGGCTCTCGGAATGGCAGCTCTAGGTTTGAAGAAAAAAGCTCAAGAGGTTCTCATATGGTACACGGAAGAAACACTAAAGAAATAATCATGGTGCTTGACACATGTTTCTGTTTTTTAAACCACAATTTGCACATCACTGTTTATATTCAACTTGCCAAAACACAAATTTTTAAGCCTTAAGAAGTAAGTTGGAACATTTTGTAATACTATCAACATTACTATATTTAGGTGGTGTTTTATTATTTTAATTTTTTTAAGATATTAAAAGAATCATCAAATGCTATGAGCATATATATCTTTGGTTCCTCATCTTGGATAATTTTCTCTAAAGATTTGTGAAAAATTGTCTATGCCGGTGAAAAACCATAAGCGCTCTCTTGTGGTAGAGTGACTCATTACAACAAGCTGGAACAAGCGATTCAGTGAGAAATGCTACACCTGGAACAGGTGAAATGATACGGATAAGTCGCGCTAAAATATATATTGATAGTTTTAGAAGAGGCATTTGGCTCGTGTTCGTCATTGTATTGAAATCGGACATTTGGACTGCAGACTGTAGCTTGTTTGCATTTTGCATGCTGGTCTCGCATTGGATTATGGGTTTCAGGATAAATAAAGCTAAAACGTAAAATATACGCGTTTGAAACGCAATATTGGTGCATGGGGCATAGTATCTACGTGTTGCATTCAAATACCACTTATGATTTATGGTTTATGCTGGTTGCTGTTCAGGAACCGTGACTCAGGTGTACCTGTCCAACACAGCCCAACAATTTGAAAGAAAAACACAATGGCACTTCTTTTGAAAATTGAAATGGCCCTCAAAACAAATGGAATATAACATAGATGTACATTTATTGTGTATAAATGCCTTAAGTTGCGATGTCCACGCATTTATCATTGTTTTTCTATTAATGCCTAATAATTACACATGCTTTTTTTTTGTCTTTTAATTTACAAAAACTCAAAAGTATCACATTTTATTCAATGCCATATAAAAATGATAAGATCTTTGGTCATAAAAATAAGAATTTATGGAATAATATAACATAGCCTACAAAATAGAACAAATTGCTAACTTTTTGGATAAACATAGCTACAACTGAATGATGTTAGTATCTTGAAACTCTGGCCAAATACAATAAAAAAAACAACAACATCTGACTGTCATGACCATAATCTGAACATGTTATGACTTTCATAAAAATAAAAAATAAAATACTATCTGCCTTTTACAAGTTCAAACAATGTGTGATGAGACAAACACATCAATGTAAAAGTCTTGTTAGTTTGTGGTTGTACAATTTAACAATGATACAATATGCATATTAAAAAGACAGAGTACGGATTGCATAGAATAAAAACTTACAGTGTAAGATCCACTTCATAAATGAAAAGGTTTAAACTCTGAAAAGAATGTACTGGTCAAAAGTCACTTTTGGATGTAACAAGCATAAATAAAGCATATTTTATAACACTGTAACACTTGATTATAAGTTATTAAGGTCATGGTTTGTACATAAGAATTGTACTAATTGTATTGTTGACCACCATGATGTAACAGGTCTTTGAAATATAAAGAAGGCATTTAGTTTCACTAACTTGAGGTATTAAAACAAATGCAGGAATGTACTGTATTACCATCTTGCATATAAACATGTATAACTCAATAGAATATAAAACACTTCATCTTCTTGGTCTTTTCACTAGTGGAGTTGTAATTGAAAGCAGCAGCATGCTTAGAAGGGGGGACTGTTGTCCGTAGCACAATTGGTCCTAGTTCAGCAGACAAATGTTAAATAAAATAAGGTTATCCGCTTTTTGGTGGCTGCTGCACACCAATCGCGGTGACGAACACATTGACAACAACTTTAATAAAAACCAGGGCAGTAGCCATATTTTCCAAGATGTTCAGTCTATAGTGCATGTTTGCATCGTTGAGGTTCCACTTCACTGAAAGCACAAGAATAAATAATTTAGAGGTTAAATTGCCTTTCTCTCCACAAGAGGGCACTATACAACCCCACACACAATGGTACAGCATTACATTCAAATGATTATTTCATGATACTTCTTTCCTTCAAACTCACAAGTGTCACATTTTACAACAATAAAGGCATAAAGTGGAAAAAAAGCAAAAGGACTTGCACAGGTTGATGTGAGTTCTGTCAGATGTGATTATGAAAAAAGAAAAGCAACTGGGAGCAAAAAGTTAAGTTAAGCCTGCCTATAGCAGCCCCGGCGCCAGCTCAGTACAGACTCAGTACACACTACACGGTTTTTATGCCCGATTTTGATACAATTCTCAGTCGCGCCGAGTCTTCCCGACACTTGTGTGAATTATGCCCCCCCATAGTGTCCGATTTGCTTCAAAATGGTGTCATTCGTTTGTGCTTCGTTTGTGCACGTTTGTGCACACAAAATTATCGTTTGTGCACACTTCGTTTTTGAGGTATTGATCATTGATTGGTAATTGATCAGCCCCCCCATAGTGTCCGATTCACTCCAAACTAGTGTCATCTTTTAGCACTTTGTTTGTGCATGTTTGTGCACACAAAATTACTAAGTAACTCTTGCCCCTAGAGGGCATAAGCGCTACTGCAGGTGTCGTAGCATGGTGCGTTTTTTCCCCCTCATCAATTGTCCGTGAGAGTAAATACTACACTGACAGAAAAGACAAAGGGACATTGTACATCCAATTACACAATGGAGATCTTTTTTTTTTCACTCAAACTTGGCTGTAAATACTGTTTAAGTGGCGCTAGCCCGCAGATAGCTTTGCCCGTTAGCCTGTTAGCTTCTTCTTCGTGATTCCATTAGTGTGTATTGGTGACTCCGACCCAATGGCAGTCAAGTTGCAATTGTGGTTTTCTGGCCAGAGACACCAGGGGGAGATGAAAGACCCCCCAATCATCCCATTAACACTTTTATTACCCTCAGAGGAACTACGGAAAGGATTTATTAAGTGAAACAAGTTACTTAGTACTGCTTTAAATCTGACATTCAATGTACCATTTGCATTTACTCGAGAGGGGGTTTTAGCCGAAAGTGTGGTAACGCATTCATGGTTTGAAAACATGGTAGCATTTTACGATAACCGTGCAGTTTTTAAAATCTCCCTAAATAAATTGAATTTCAAAAATGCATTTATTTACTGGATCAGCATTTGTTTACCTAGTGGGTTCCCAGTCAAAAAAAAAAGGCAGAGTCGGGGTCGACCTCACAACCTTGTGCTTGTGAGCCCGGGAGTCTACCTATGGAGCCCCACAAGCGAAGCAGTAGGCGCCAATTACGCCACACAACTTCTCTTAAGCGTGGCAGAATATCAGTATCCTATACATTGTCTACAGTCCCAATAAGTACAATAAAAAATAAAAGATCACTGTAATGTCGCTGTTTCGTGTATTTCAGTTGATTGATTTTGAAACAAAAAATCTTCCCAGCGCAAATCGTTGGTTTTCCTGAAAATGAACGAAAATATTCATAGAGATTACTCAGGACTCCACTCCTGCCACACATAATCTACAGGGACCATTAACTCAGCCCAAAGACTATTTGAGGGACCGAAAGCCCATCTCAGGGACCGGTCCCTGCCTGGTCCGGACCACACGGACCCTTTTTAATCCCTGATCAATTACCAATCAATGATCAATAACTCAAAAACGAAGTGTGCACAAATGCTAATTTTGTGTGCACAAACGTGCACAAACAAAGTGCTAAAAGATGACCCTAGTTTGGAGTGAATCGGACACTATGGGGGGGCTGATCAATTACCAATCAATGATCAATAACTCAAAAACAAAGTGTGCACAAATGCTAATTTTGTGTGTACAAACATGCACAAAGTGCTAGAAGATGACACTAGTTTGGAGTGAATCGGACATTATGGGGGGCTGATCAATTACCAATCAATGATCAATAACTCAAAACGAAGTGTGTACAAATGCTAATGTTGTGTGCACAAACATGCACAAACAAAGTGCTAAAAGATGACACTAGTTTGGAGTGAATCGGACACTATGGGGGGCTAACTTCACACAAGTCTTCCCGACTCGTGTATAGTTGAAGGCAGTCTCGTAGTGTGGGGGGTCACGACTGGACTGGCGTTCGAATCGTGTAGTGTGGGAAGCAGTCAGACGCAACTGGACTACAGTCGCAGGAAATCAAACATGTTTGATTTTTAAGCCCGATTTTGGACGCAAGGGAGAAACGTGGGTGATTTTACCATCCCCAAAGCGAACACACAGAAAGCAGTGGCCAATGACAGAGTGAAACAAAGACAGAGAAATGACGAGGGACAGAAAAACACCGCGGCGCCTCCCTCGTCATTTCTCTGTCAAAACAGCGGCACAAACAATTAATTTCATGGTCACACCCCCACACGGAACAGCACAACTTTATATCACCAAAGGTTCACGATAACCACCTTTTCAAGCTACATTTCAACCGCGAACAGAGTTTAGCGGCACTTACTGAGTTTGGAGACGGACTGTTCAGCTTCACCTCGCCGCTAGCGGCTCACCTCTCCGCTTTCTCCGCTTTCTCCGCTCGCCTCTCTCCGCTTTCTCTGCTGTTTCCTCCGCCTCCTCCATCTCGGGGCTGAGGCCCGTCTCCTTTTCTTATTAAATCCACTGAAATACGTCCCGCTTCTTCGTGTCGCCGACTTTTATCTCCATTTGACAGAATGGAGATAAAGTTGAAGGCTTCGTAGCCTTGCACTGTGATGTTGTGACACTGTTGACACCGCTGACCAATCGGGACATGCACATGTTTTCCCACGCTCACAAACACAGGCCTATCTTTGCGGATTTGGGGTCAGTTTTTGAAACCGGAGGAGAAATGAAGTGGTAGAGAGTTTTGGGTTGTTTTGAACATATCATAGACTGAAAACAATATATATTAAAAAATGAAAACACTACATTTTGACTGAGGGGGCGACGCCCCCTGACGCCCCCTCTTGATGCCGGGACTGCTGTATAGATATATCTGAAGATTTTCTGTACTGGATACAAGTTATTTTATAGGCAAATGGCAGAGATGGTTTGGACTTGTGCAGAGGAGGGATGATAAATACCGACTGCAAAGCCTAGAGAGATTTCACATTGACCTGAAATTGGTGAGAGGAAGTTCACTTCATACAGATTAATGTTTACTTCATAGTTGTTTAGCTTGAGTATGCAGCACACTTCCTCATATTTTCTTTTTAACAACCTCAAAGTTTTCAGCAAAGGTTTAAAAAAAAATTGCAAATCAAGTGCTATAAAGAAAATCTGATTTGTTGATGAAAACATACTAGAGTGTCTATTTTGTACATTTCCTTATAGGAAGTATTCAAATTGGAACCAGCTGAGATTTGAGCCAACTGGCAAGTGTTTCTTCCTGTTAAAGCTTTCTGAATGCATCCGTCGTCACAGCAGTGTTCTCTGTTCACAAAAGATAGCAGACAATAATTAAGTGTGTGTACAGGGGAGGAGACTAAAAATATCTTCTGATTTGCAATTAAAAGCAAAACACCAAGTCACTCTGAGTAACTCACAGTGATCATAGGGACATTTAGGTTTTTTTTGTAAAATGGAAAAAACTAAATTGATGTAATTTTTACAAGTAAACGTATCACATTATTACATTCAAAAAGCTCAATTCTGTTAAGTCACTGATCACTAATAACTGGCTAGTTACAGTAACATTTAAAAAGGTCAAGGCACACTTACTGTCGGTGTCCAATAAGGAAGTGAAACTATAAACATCATAAAAATGGCCAAACTAAAGAAAGCTGGGTAGAATCTTTAGCAAAATCTTAAATATAATTGTGTTAACTATGTATTACCAAAAATTGTGTCTAATGTGTCATATGCACTTTAACACCAAGGCCTGCGCCCAAACCGTGAGGTACTAGTACTCACCTATGAGGATGAGCAGCATACCTACCAGTACCTGCAGTATGAGGGAGATGCTGATGAGGACTATAAGGATTGAGTAGAAGGAGACGTCCGGCATTGTTCCAGAACGGCTTTAAGCTGTGAAGCCCACGCAGCAGGCAAGAGCCAGTGGACAGTGAGGAAGAGGATGTTCTCTGTGCCATGAGGGCACTCCGCCGTGCGTGCAGAGATCCCTGTCTAACATGCGACAGGGACACGAAGAACCCATCCGATCATTCTACGCTCGCTTGAAAGGGTATGCGGACACATGTAAATATGAGATGAAATGCACCAAAGAGGGGTGCGACCAAGTCAACGACTTTACAGCTACAGCTTGATCTGCTTGGCGAGAAGAATTAGAATATGCCATTGAGGGACATGATAAAATACATTGAAGCTAAAGAGTCAGGAAAGCGCTCAGCATCATGGCTGCTTGGCCCCCAGAGCACAGATGCAATCAGCAGCTTGTATCGATGAGGGAAGCAGCAGGACATCCGTAACAAAGGGGCATCAGGACAGAGAAATCAAAGGTCAAGCTTGAGCTGACGTGCATCTACTGCGGCGAGATAGGCCACGGCAAGACACCACAGTGGCACACCAGGCGCACTGAATGCCCTGCACATCTCGAAAATGCAGTCATCAGAACCACTTTGACAAGGCCTGCTTAGGTGGCCATTCATCTGGGCCCCCACCAGAGGAGACTGATGGGGTGTGCAACGAACAGCAGATGGCCGCATTCGTGGACTTATGCACACTGACTGCAACCAGAACTAGCGACAAGATATGCACACTTCCCCTCGCTCACCACCTGTACGATGATATGTGACCCGTTACGAGAACGGGGGAAACAAGTCGGCTGACTCAGTTTCACGCAAATTGAGAAAGAAGGGTATTTTTTTAAATGAGTGATTTTCGCTTTTTTTGAAGATTCCGTTAGTTGAGATCCCGAAGAAGCCTTCCTATGTTTGCGAACCTAGTTTTGGTATATTTAAACGCGTACAATTTTAGGTAAAAATCTCGGTATGCGGCTTTTGTCTCCTTTTTGCCCCCGCCTTCCAGGGATTTACACATTTTGCTTATGTTGTCGCCGACATGACAGGGGGGAGCTTTACAGGGGTATGGCTTTTCTAGATGATATGTAAATGAGTCCTATTGTCACTCCCAGATAGGTCAGAACTGCCCAAACTTTAGAGGCCGTTTTCTCACCTTTGAGATATTTTGAGTTCCTACATTCAAATTGCCACATCTTCTCCAAATATTATCATATATCCATGTATTACACATTGTTGGAAACTTTGGAGGCTACACTTTCATAATCTGTGAATAACTCAAAATGCCCCAGAACCGACATGCGTCCTCACTTTTCGTGATGGGTCACATATACGTATGTGATAAGTGGACGAAGCGGCCATCCAACCCACAGCCATACATTCACCTCACCATCGAACGCGAAGAATACAAAGCACTGGGCCTCGACCTTCAGAAACGCACCCATGCCGTGACCCTGCCTGCCATGGCTGACACAGAGTGCCAGAGCTGTCTAATCGGTGTCAAAGTCGCCCAACAGCAGGGACTAAGTACAGAAGACGTTATTCCCGTATCCATGACCATGAAGGCCGCGAACGATGAGGGAATACGGATTCTCGGGGCCGCCGTTGTCAGGTTCACTGGTAACAGCAGCAACGCCTGAAGATTGAAGACACGCCAGATCGCGTACGTGACAGACACTTCAGACCGTATATTCCTTTCTTGTACGGCCTGTGTGGACCTGGGAATGATCTCAGACAGGTTTCCAATGCTCGGGGAGGTCAACCTGGCAACCTTGAACCCATGTGACTGCCTGCAACGTGGGGGGCCCCCAACAAGGCCGACCACGCTCCCCATGCCGGCCACGGAAGGTAACAGGGAGGCTCCTACTGGGGCTATAGCCTCAGAACACATTCAATACGTGCCCCACCAGCCCCTGCCAAGAATGTCCGGTCCCCCACTTCGACTCATGCTCGATGAGAATGCGATGCCAGTTGCCTGCCACACCCCCATTCCCGTGGCCATACACTGGCAAAATGAAGTGAAAGCGAGTCTTGTCGACTTCCAAGCTCTGAACAAGCATGCGCTCCGTGAGACCCACAACACACAGTCCCTCTTCCACCAGGCGAGACAGGTACCCAGTGGGAAACGTAAGCCTGTGTTGGACGCTTGGAATGGCTATCACAGCATCCCACAAGACGACGTTCATCACCCCTTGGGGAGTGCTACTGGTACCTCTCGGCCCCACAAGGATACTTGGCGTTGGTGGATGGTTACTCACGATGCAATAATGAAGTGGTCGTGGACATCGGCAACAAGACCAAGTGTGTGGACGACACACTACTGTGGGCAGATTCAATTGAGGAGAGCTACTTCCAGGCGATACAACGTCTGTGGCAGAAACGGCATCATCCTCAATCCGGACAAGTTTGTCTTTGCTGCACCCACAGTGGACTTTGCTGGCTTCACAATCACCATGACTGACGTACGCCCATGCAGCCGTTACCTGGAGGCGAACCGAGACCACCAGGAAGGCCGGTGTGCCTGCCTGGCATGAGGACTATGTCGTGGGGTAGTCTATGATGGGTTTCATGGGCATTGTGTTCATATTCGACCTTCCCTTTGTGTTTGCTGTGCGCTCTGCTCTTGATACGCTTTCATGTTAGTATTGCGCTGTGGTCCTTCATACTGTTTTTCTTTATCAGCCTTTATGTTACTGTGTTAAAGGCTCGGGGGGAGATAGGGAATATTGCACTACGGTTCTTTATTTTGTAGCACATAGCAGAACAGGAAGTCAGATTGACATGTAAACCTTCCGGCAACTTCAGATGCTCATGACACTTTGATTATTGTAATTTCACTGCTGTCATTCATTAAAGCAAGTGAGCAAATGGAACATTGTTCTTATTCAGCAGCAAGTGAACATTTAGTCAGCAATACATTAGAAGACCTTTAAAATGGCAAGTATAAAGTAGAAGTTTAATGAGAACAGAAACAGTGTTGGCTAACCCCACTGGATAAAAGTATAGCTAAAATTGTGTTATGGGGAAATCTCAGACTGCTTCAGATGTTAAGAAGAGGAAATGTAATCCTAATATTTATTTTGAAAGGGTTTTTTCAGATGCAGACTTCAGACCAAGTGTAGGAGGAGTTTGACAAAACACGGAAATAAGCTGCGAAATGAATTCACGAATATCATCAATAAGCACACTTACAACATTTAGAATGTTGCAGAACGCTTCGTTCATGACTTTATTCGCTTTGTGCAACAATTAGAACAGTCCATTCCTATAAACGTGTCAGTTCTACTAACGTAGTGAATGTAAAATGCTCTCATGTAAAGCGCTTTGTGACCATGTCTGTGAAAGGCGCTATATAAATAAAGATCTTCTTCATGAAGTTACTGGGGAGCCCAAAAATATCTCTGGCTTTTAAACTTCATAGAGAAGAGATTATTTTTCACCAGGGATTGATATTTCTTGTATACTAAATATTGCTTTGCTAGGATCAAGCGTTTGACATGAACTGTCTTGGCATTTTAAATGCCTTGGCAGTTCCTCAATTGAGACGAAAATTATTAAAGCAATTTACAATTGACTTTGTATTGACAGTTAGTGTACCATTTACCTGAAGTTTTTAGGGCGATCCTCTTTGTTTTGTCCCAAAAGTTTATTTACATTTTTCCATTTTTCCATTTCCATTTGCACCTTGTATTATCTCTAAAAAGAAATTGGCTTTGGCTTTACGCACCTGATTAACAACTTTATTTCTAAGTGATGTGAAGATCTGGCAATCAGTTGCAGAAAGCCAATGAAGGTTCCCCTTATGTTGTTTGAATTGGCCCTTTTTGGTAAAACCAGCTAAGGTTTCAAGGACTCTAAAACAATATCAGAGCTATTCTCAATGTCACCGTTTTCAAAAAGCTCAGACCAATTTAGTTGCCCAAGTTTATTATTCAAACAATGTTGTGCCCCCTTTGGTATAAAATGATAAACCCTCTCTTTGTTGGATGTGGACAGATGATGTTTCCTTATTTTTCTTGAACATAAAATAAAACTGTGACCAAAGAGACCAGACAAGAAATTAAAAGTCTTCAAAATTCTATCGGGTTTATTGGTTAAAAAAAAATTAGGTTAATTGTTATTTTCGACGCATTTGTAATTCTTGTTGGTTCTTTTACAGCTGTGGTGGTATCCAGGTTAGCTGTGGTGAAGGCCTGGGCAGTTGTGATGGTATCCAGGTTAGCTGTGGTGAAGGCCTGGGCAGTTGTGATGGTATCCAGGTTAGCTGTGGTGAAGGCCCATACTGTCAAATCACTAAACCACTGTTATGTGGTTAAAGAACATAAAATATAAGGGGGGTCCACCAATATAGTTTGTACCCAGGGCCCAGAATTTGGTGCTACGCCCCTGGGTGGAGGCCTGGGCAGCTGTGGGGGTAGCCAGATTAGCTATGCCCCACCCTGGTCATCAGTGTTTAGAAAAGGCCCAGGATTTACTTCAATATCACCAGCCAAAAGTAATGTAATCACAAGATTGACAACTCCCATAAAGGGTCTAGTTGTAACACTTTATTCAGGTTTATCTGTTGGTAGCTGGGCTTGACCATGAGCTAGCAAACTTGAGAACAAAAGATGTTGTCTCCTCTTGGCAGGGTAGAAGATTAGATTATCCCTTTTTCTGGGACATGTTAAACTCAGGAGAAGATAGACAGATATGTTGAAGGCACAATCCGTCTTTTGGTATATTTTGAGGGTCTTAGGGGCAAACACACAGAACCTGCCAGACTGTGTGTCTGCACCTCGGCAGCCATTTCGTGAGGTCTCTTTGTTAAAATGATAAGATCTTTGGTAATAAAAAGATATGCCTGGATTTATGGAATAATATTACATACAAAATGGAACAAATTGCTAACTTTTTGGATAAAAATAGCTACAAATGAATGATGTTAGTTCTTGATGCCAATTATTGGTTGAGTACAAATAAGCTATATACATAAAAGCAAAAACATGGCCAAATAATTTCAAATACAATTCAAAAATAAACATCTGAGTGCATGTTGTTGTGACATTCAAAAAAAATAAATAATAATATTACCTGCCTTTTACAAGTTTGCGGTTGTTAAAATATTTAACAATGATACAATATGCATATTTAAAAGACAGAGTACGGATTGCATAGAATAAAAACATACAGTGTAAAGTCCACTTCATAAATGAAAAGGTTTAAACTCTAAAAAGAATGTACTGGTCCAAAGTCACTTTTGGATGTAACAAGCATAAATAAAGCATATTTTATAACACTGTAACACTTGATTATAAGTTATTAAGGTCATGGTTTGTACATAAGAATTGTACTAATTGTATTGTTGACCACCATGATGTAACAGGTCAGTGTCTTTGAAATATAAAGAAGGCATTTAGTTTCACTAACTTGAGGTATTAAAACAAATGCAGGAATGTACTATATTACCATCTTGCATATAAACATGTGTAACTCAATAGAATATAAAACACTTCATCTTCTTAGTCTTTTCACTAGTGGAGTTGTAATTGAAAGCAGCAGCATGCTTTCACATGCTTAGGAAGGGGGGACTGTTGTCCGTAGCACAATTGGTCCTAAGTCCAGCAGACAAATGATAAATTATCAATTTTTTGGTGGCTGCTGCACACCAAACGCGGTGATGAACACATTGACGACAACTATAATAAAAACCAGGGCAGTAGCCATATTTTCCAAGATGTTCAGTCTATAGTGCATGTTTGCATCGTTGAGGTTCCACTTCACTGAAAGCACAAGAATAAATAAATAATTTAGAGTTTAGATTGCCTTTCTCTCCACAAGAGGGCACTATACAATTACATTCAAATGATTATTTCATGATACTCCTTTCCTTCAACCTCCCAAGTGTCACATTTTACAACAATAAAGGCGTAAAGTTGAAAAATAGCAAAAGGACTTGCACAGGTTGATGTGAGTTCTGTCAAATGTGATTATTAAAAAAAAAAAGAAGCTCAACAACTAGGAGCAAAAGTTGTTCAAAGACCACAGTTAAGCCTCGTATAGATAAATGTGAAGCTGTTAAGGTTTTCTGTACTGTAGCTGGATACAGGTTATTTTATAGGCAAATGGCAGAGATGGTTTGGACTTGTCCAAAGGAGGGATGATAAATACCGACTGCAAAGCCTAGAGAGAGTTCACATTGACCTGAAATTGGTGAGTGGAAGTTCACTTCATACAGATTAATGTTTACTTCATAGTTGTTTAGCTTTAGTATGCAGCACACTTCCTCATATTTTCTTTTTAACAACCTCAAAGTTTTCAGCAACAGTTTTTTAAATGGCAGATCAAGTGCTATAAAGAAAATCTGACTTGTTGATAAATAATATTAGAGTGTCTATTTTGTACACGCTCTGACAGCAAGTATTTAAATTGGAACCAGCTGAGATCTGGGCCAACTGGCAAGTGTTTCTTCCTGTTAAAGTAAATGTACAGTATACGTCGATTACAGCAGTGTTCTCTGTTCAGTGTTCACTAAAGATAGCAGAAGATAACTGAATGTGGGAGCAGGGGAGGGGACTAAACTATTCTTTGAAAGCAGAACTACTGTATTGTACAAGTAAGATCTTCTGATCTGCTACTAAAAGCGAAACACCATGTCACTCTTGTCAAATCCAAATTTACTCAATCCTACGACAGTGACCTTTCGTTTTTGCAACATGGAAATTAAAAAATGTGGTACGTTTTTTACAAGAAAACGTACCACATTACCACAGTCACCAAGAATAACTGGCTAGTTGCAGTAACATTTAAAAAGAACAAGGCACAGTGAGCAAAAATACTTAACACCAAGGCCTGCGCCCAAACCATGAGGTACTAGTACTCACCTATGAAGATGAGCAGTATGCCCACCAGTATCTGAAGTATGAGGGAGATGCTGATGAGGACTATAAGGATTGTGAAGGAGAAGTCCGGCCCTTGTTCCATAACAGCTTTGAGCTGTGAAGCGTTGGCCATTAGCAGAGCCACGTCCAGCATGCTCTCCGCTGCACTCTTCTTATTGGCGTAGTGGTTCATGTTGAGAGGGCCCTGGAGCCTTTTCCCATGGCCCCGCAGAGGCATCTGTGCAACAAATAACACTTGGAAGTTGTGTAAACAGTACACAACTTTACATGTCATACAGTGTATAAGAGATAAGGTTTCTGACTTATTTCTAAAAAAAACTTAGTTCTAAATAAATTTAGTTCGCACAGACTAATATGATGGGATGAACAGGTTTGTGGCGTGGGCCATATTGTATCGCATATCGTT
Organism: Neogobius melanostomus; assembly: GCA_007210695.1. Lineage (NCBI taxonomy): Eukaryota > Metazoa > Chordata > Actinopteri > Gobiiformes > Gobiidae > Neogobius > Neogobius melanostomus. Next base: position 130,173 of record VHKM01000073.1, on the reverse strand, counting down.
ATCGTGATATCATTTTTTAATATTGTTGTGGACACGATATAATTTATGTTACGCTCAGCTCCATCAGAGCAGCATAAACACTGACTGTAGAACACGGACACAGGTGCTTAAAAAGTAAACTGAAATGAAGGATGTAAACAGCTTGAATAGATCATATTTGCGAGGAAATTTGTATGCCGTAAAAAAAAAAAGAAAAAAAGAATAAAACATCACTGAATTAATCTTCCGTAAGGCTGGGATTTCGAAGTAATTTGTCTATTGTCAATTATATTGTCAAATATATCGTCATCGTGATATTTATTTTTTATATCGTGATATAGATTTTAGGCCATCTCACCCCGCCCTAATCATATTTATTTTGAAAATCTATGTCTTCCATTAATTTCCCTTGGCAAAGTATAAGTATAAAAACCACCACTGTGTCTGAGTGATTAGCACTGTTGTTTGATTCTCGGACCATCTGGATCTTTCTCTGAGGAGTTTCCATGTTCTTCTTGACTTGAGTCTGGGTGGGAAACCTTCAGCTAAGTAGCCCTGACCAAACCTATCACTGTATATTTACCAATATACAGGGGGGGGTACCATCTCCTAGGCTCCATCAAGCACTATGTTACCTATTGATCTTTCACCAAGCACAAGACAATCTCAGAAGAAATGGAAGCTATTCCTCTTCCAATCATACAACGCTTCCTGTGTCGTATTAATCGGGTCTCAAACATTCCTAATTGGCCATCACATTCCCGGATTTGAACGCAATCCAGGGTCCCGTCTTCATAGTTCAGCTCAGGTCTGTCAGGCCTGGTCAGTCAGGTGCCGCATCTTAGCAGCCACTCAAGGCGTATCACAGCTCCCTAAACAGCTGGGGCGCTGATCAACCTCAGCATTCGCTCCATACAATCCTCATTATGGCGCCCTCACACCAAGAACGGTAGAAGAGAAGAGAGCGGCGAGCTTCCATTCATTCCCTATGCTGCCTGGCGACCGGAAAGAAGCCTCCGGAAATACACAGGAGGTCGCCAGGCAGCATAGGGAATGAATGGAAGCTCGCCGCTCTCTTCTCTTCTGCCGCTCTAGGTGTGAGTCCGGCCTCAGCAGCTCAACGTTCTCTCATTCATAGCAAGCTATGCACAAATAACTGGTGGTGGTTCGTCGTTCTAATATTTTTCTATGTCGTCAAGGTTCCGCCTCTCACAGGCACGCCCTCTACGCCTCTCACAGGCGCTCATCTCTCCCAGTAGCTATTAGCCTTCTTGCGTTGGCTTTAAAACATTTAAATCTTCACATCATTTTATGCACTTGTCTCTTTTCAATCTGCATTGGCTCGACCCCGACATCCTCTTTTGGGGGAAGACATCCCTAACTCCAAGCTGTTCATCTACACTGACTTATACATCAATGTCTACCGCCGGGGTCTGATCGCCAAAACTAATACACATGTCAATAAATCTTCCTAATCGCTGCTTTTGTCGTGTGAGTCTATCCAGGTTGAAATACATTAATGTGAATTCATGAAGAATTGAAATTAAACAGTTTGAAATAAAATGTTAAACAGTTTGAAATAATGAAATGAAATGACTATGTATACAGTATTTTAAATAAAATGAAGTTAGTGTTTTTAACCAATGTTTTGACCAATAATTTCTGCATTGATCAGCAGATGCGCCCTATTTTTCTTTAGAAGAAATGGAAATGTTTGGTGCCAAAAAGGTGTATTTGATGTTTTTGACATATTTTCAAGATTTTGCAAGGTATTAGAATATGTTCATCGTGTTAATATGCCATAATATGTTCAGTTAAGTACTTACTCATATAAGTATGCATGTGGTTGCAATGTTGTGGTTGAAGATTGATAAATACAGATGATTGAAATGTGGTCAAAATTTTGTTTTGGCTCTCCTGTAAAGTTTGTCAAATGCCACTTACGCCCCTCTGGTTCCAAGCCCTCATATTGTACTTAGAAAAAATATATGTAAAAAAAATAAAATACATGTATATATATATATATATATATATATATATATATATATATATATATATATATATGAGTTTACAAGTTAATAGTGGAAGTAAAAACAAATGACCTGTGAAAAACAGGAAGAGACACGTCTTTAGGGGTCGCAAGAGCTCTCTTCTTTTGTACACTCTTTGCCAAAAACCATTTCCTATCCTTTCAGTTCTCTAGGTCACCACTAAATCATATGCACAAGTGAAAACTGCTCCACCCAAATTCTTTGGGTAAAAATGAGTCAGCATCTATAATGTTAAAGTATATGGCCCAGACACTAAAGGTGTTTAAATCAAGGTTAAAAACGGTAGTGCTTACAACAACTGTAAGTATTTTATTTTGCATTCTTTGTTTTTAATTAGGAATGTTTAATGTTTTTGAGTTTTGTCTCTTTTTGCCAAGCCTAAAGAAATGAATGCTCCTGAGCACCACCACCTGAAAAGCAGCCTGTAGTATCTGTACCACATTTTGACCAATACTTTGGAAGTTTGACAGGCATTCCATAATGAAGCAACATTTCTTTTTTTGGAAAGGGGATGTGAAGATGACTATTTTCCATAGTGAAACTGTTCAGGGTAAACACAGGTCCCTGGGCTATTGCGTATTGCACTGTAACTACTGGCAACATACACATGAGACCATCCCACTGCTGCTACCTGCTGCACCTGAGACTTCTCATAGTACATTTTGTACTACTCAAAGGCGGGGGGAAAAATCTCTAAATAGCTGCTTTACCAACAGTGACTAAAGTGATGAGATTTTTATATAGTAACTTGTCCTATATTAGAAATAGACTAATATTTGTTACTGGTTTGTGGTCTTCTGGGCAGCACTTAGATGGTTTTATCCCACAGCCATTATAAGGATTATGGCCTGGAATTTAAATAATTTCATAACATAAGCAATGAATGAATTGGGTTAATCCATAAGTAAACTATTTTGAGTGGGCCCTTGAATAGAAAGTGTGCATAGAGAAGAATTATGATCTATTTCTTTTATTGAGTGTTTAAGGTTAGGTGTGGGGATAACGCCTATAAAAGAGCCTAAATTGTGTCAAAAGTTAATAATGTCAGTAAGTAGGCTATTGTTTTACTCTGCACCAGGAATGCCAGTGTTCACGGCCCACTTTTCTTTGCCGTGCTGTATACCTGAGCTCCCCTCTCGTCCACATGGGTTGGTATAGTCTATGATTATGTGTAAACTGAGCGCATCCCGACACAACACGCAGGGACGGGAGGGTGACTGTGTCCAGTTACCATTTAACCCGGAAAACTTTCAAAAATGTGTCCCAAATAGGTTAACTATTGAAAACCCCGTCTGCTTACGTCAACGCTACAAGTCAATATGAGATCAGCTTCTTCTTGGCTTAAAATGTTATGGTAAAGATTCTGGTTCATCTGAGAAGAACGGGGGAGAAATCCAGGTTTTTCAGCAACAGCCGAAGACATGTCAAGAGTTCACTGCCCTTGTCCCGTCATCAGTTGGTTATTATAGGCTTAACAAAGAAGTCCATTACCTCAGCGTCACCGGTCGGATCAGCATCACCATTCATTTCCACACGCTCACTGGCCATCTCGGATCGCTAAAGAATGGTTTGTACGACGATAATAGTCCGAACATGAAGTCCTCAAAGCCTGGCAGCCTTCGGTGGTCCGGGGCGGTGGGCATAGGCAGGCGGGCTCTGTGTGTATATGAGCGCCGATGGTGACGACGACCTCCCTCCCTCCTCCCTCCAAAAGTCCAAACATGGGGGCGGCTGTCTGTCAGGGGGGAAACCGTGGTGGAAGTAGGTCATTTGAAAGGCAAGACAGGATATTCCATAGATAAACAATTCACTTACGTAACCAGTGATTAAATAAAACCATAAAACATTGCCTATAAGATTGACTTTGAAGAAAATGTTGCGGTATTTGTCATTTAGGCTGTGGCAGAATAGAAGCGTGGCTCAATGGCTCTTTACTGACCCTCAGTGGTTGTATTGAAGATCAGCACCAAAGACATCTGGTAAGGTGTCACAGACAGATAACTTTCATTCTGTCTGTGACACGGGGGCAATGCATGCACTAAATATTGAACACATTAGAGGCATTAAGTCCGCACGTGACTGTAATAGTATGTTGTTGATGCGTGTGTTCACCTGTGTTGTAGTGGTTACAGAGCCAGAGTAAACCATCCAGACACTAATAAAACTTTCAGGCCTATTGTAAACGCTCACCCTGACTGGTTCCTATCATATCCTTGTCTCCCTGGGGAACAGGTGCTTTTGCCAATGATACGTTTAGTCGTATGCCCTAAACTGTTCTGTTGTAAAATTGTCATTCCTGTGGGGACATTGCAAGGTGAAAAGTAAAATCTTTCCTTGATATTATTGGATAAGGTTATGTATTCATCTTTGCAAAAAACGATAGCTTGCTGTTTAGTAGACAAGCTCAGGATAATACTTTTGCTCCCATTAATAGCTGTATCTGCTCCATCAGTAAATTATGCGGTAACAGGGGGTCAGTAACGGAAGACATTTCATGACAAATTTGATCATAGGTGTTGATTTAATGAAGAATCTGATATTATACGGTGAGTGCAAAGAAGGTATTTTAACATGTAAAACAATTATATTTTTATGAAGAAATGACACACACAAAAAACTACACCATTAATGAGGTTTATGCACTGCCAAAGCAATGAACGACTTCAAGGGTTAATTATGCCCTAATGATCATTAAAGCCCTGTTGACAAATGAAAAACTAGGGTCAGTAGTGTTACACATGCCTTTTCAGACCAGGAATGCAACAGATATTTGATTTTAAATATGTATTTGTAACTGAGGTATAGAGTTAGTACGGTCTTCCTATGTTAGGGATATCAATCAAGCCAGAAGAAATTAGTTAAAATCAATTGGTAAATATACAGTGGGAACCATACGTATGTTTACATACACTTTATAAAAAGACACATTTGCGTTTTGTTCTCACTGTCTGACATGAAACCAGAATTAACTTTTATCTATTTTTAGGTCAATTAGAATTTAAAAAAATATTTCTATTTTCTAAATTCCAGAAGAATGAGAGACATAATTTTCTACACAATTTTACTTTTTACAAAACCAAAAGTTGTTGGGACGTATGTAATGCGCCCGTGTTGAGTGAAGCGGCCATCATAACTCTTGGGAGCATTCCTTGCACATTCCAAGGCTTCAATTTTAATTTCTGGATATTTGGGAGCCGAACCAGAACGGATTGAAGAGCTTCCATTACGTTCGTATCCGCCGCCATTACCGAACTACAACCAGCAAATGCGGCGCAAATGCTTGACGTCACCTACAACACCCGCCTCCCCCGCTCGCTGAATGGTAGGTTGAAATTCAACCGATGAAACGCAGCCACTGAGATCAATCCCAGACGTACATGTAGGGAAAAGATAATTGACCGGGGTTTACGGATGGCTAAGGACAGGCTAACTCAGAACAGGTAAAGCATAAAATAGCAAAAATGATCTCCATTGAGATGCTTTCCAGAATTTCCTTTCTTTAATTGATCTTGGTACTCTTGTGACTTCAACTGGTGGCATAATTCCAAAAAGCTCTTGGTCTATGTCACTGACCTTAGATCCGATGTACCAGTCTTCATTATGATGCTTGGTGTCTAACCATAAACCTGTGATCTGTTTAGTGACACCCAGACAGACACTGTGTCGGTACTCTGGAATAAAAGACGTTATCATGTTCATGCTCTTTAGTTCCATCAGTGGAGAGGATCCTTTCACGCCCATTACAGGACCATCGGTGGTCCAGTGGTCCTTAAATTCTGACTTTTAAACTGTCATCCTCCCACCTATAGATTCTCCCTCAGTAGAAACGTATTGGTACAATATATCTCCATGATTGGTCAATATTTAGTGTATGCTCAAAGCGACTCAATTTTCAATATTAGGCACACAAACATTTTCATTTTCATGTTTTCAGTTTCATAAAAATTGCTTTTAAACACAAGAATGACAATTAAAGTGCTTGTTAAAGTCATCAGTAATTAAAGAGCTATAGGCAGTGTTCCCAAGAACTGGCAATGTCATGTCAGTGATAGTTCAATAGAGTGCTGGCGAAATGTTCATAGCTCAACCGCTCTATGTGTCGTTTGATGACGTGGAAGCAAGACCCTTGATCACTGTTGCCTTCTTTAGATAGGAACCATGACTTGACGTATGCTGATACTCCAAACACACAGAAGTTGCCAAGACCTTGTCTTTCTCTGTTGGTCAGTTTGAAGCCAGCATCTCTGAAGATAAACATTTTTAGTGCGTAAATCGGCCGTGCCATGAAACGAGCATGGTGTATGGCACCTGGCTTCATGAACGTTATGCCACGTGATGGCACTCCTCACAGAAACATTAGACTGAGTTCGAGAAGTTCTCGGTAATCAGCATGCAGGTGAGTTAGTTCGAGTTGACTGATCAAAGTTCTTAATATCCGAGATATTCGGAACTGCAACAGCAACTGCAGGATCTCCTATCCCAGGCTTGTAATCAGCTGTGGCACCTTTTCAACAGCTGGATCTCGGGGCCACTTGATGGTCCCATTGTGATGCTGAATGCTTCCTCCAACATTATCTCATGAATGTGATGGTGGCACGCCAGATACAGTACCTTGTTCTCCAGCAATTTTTCAATTAGCACACATGCACCACTCTTGATGCCCGTGTTGCTAGCAGTGGTGTCAAAGCTCAGAGCTTTAATGTGGTCTTTGATGCCCCAATCCAATGATGGACAGTGCAATACAAATAAAAAATAATATTGAATGAAAAATAAAATAAATAAATAAAATGGCATCTGTGCAATTCTCTTAAAAGTGTAGCCTACTTTACTCAAGGAAATGTAAATGAGTAAATTAACTAATTACTAACCAATCTGCTGTGAAAAGGTCAATCTATAAACCGTCTATTCACTTCAAAAAGTATGTTGAAGAAAATGCCTTGTACACGTATCGGTATAGCATATCCGTTTTAGAAAAAGTGGTATCGGTGCATCTCTAATTGTCACATGACCAAAATATGCAGGGAAAATAAGTAAGTAAAATTTCAATTATTGGACAATATATATATTTATTTATTTATTTATTTATTTATTTATTTATTTATTTATTTATTTATTTTTTATTTATTTTTTATTTATTTTATTTTATTTTATTTTTTTATTTTTTTTCCTTCATACTTCGTCCTACTGTTTCTTTTTTCTTTTGATTCATCCTATAAACAACTTGAACAATGTCCTAACCAAATGCAACAAGCTGCGATGCATTTAAATGCTTTGTCAATGATGTCTAAGTCTAAGTTTACTGGTTTACAATAAGTGTTGACGTTTAGGTTTGTTTTAAAACCTTTTTCATAATTAAGGTTTTAGTCCAGATCTGATCTGGAATTTGGCCTGATGGTACTTAGAAGGTCAAATACTATATGGTGTAATGTGGTGTGAAAAGATTCTCTTGGCGCACTCTAAATTTAAAGCAGAAGGGATGAAGCTAACACCACCACCATAATTAGTTTCATGGGCAAAGGTATAAGGCACTCTCCCACACTCACACACAATCAGAAAAGATAAAATGGGACGATGGAGACGTTTTTATTTCCTTCTCTACATTTATTCAGATGAACCTATGGCTTTGGCACGCGCTATGGGATATATTGGTACATGTAGAAAGCCTCTACAAGACATCCTATTCATACATTTTATTATTGCCAAAAGCTGCAACCACTTTATTTTGACCACAATAAGGCCTATAGCTTAAATGAGAACTATATTTTCATAATATAGCCTTATATGTATTGCATTTTAATTTAGAAATGTATTTGTTGTTTTTCTACACATTACTTGCAGTTGTATTATCTATTATCTGTCTGCCCACACCTCACTCATTGCGCACCACTTAAGCGCTCCGGTTACCCATAATTCCTCGGAGTAGGCTACAGCTGCTCATTGGAGGCTTATCTCGTCACACAGAGTACGTACAGCGGCGTGGTCCACGCTGCATATGAGGGAGGCTGAGGGTGCAGCCCTTAAACGTGCAGACTCATTGGATACGCGTTGTTGCTAGGGGCGTGGGCTGTGCGTCAAACCTTCACTTTTCCAAAGCCGAAACAGGTGAGATTTGACAAAACTACAGAGAAGAGTGGTGGAAGAGGAGCCCGTGCCGCAGTGGGAAGCTGAGAGGAGTCCGTCTGTCCCACGCAGATCCACATCCCTGAGACGAGCGGAGTTTTGAAGGAGCAGCGCGAGGATGCTGAGGTCACAGGAGCTGATATGGATTTGCACTCGAGACTCCAACTTGCATCTCTTTAATCACATAGGGCATCTGTGTTGGGGAATGATGCCTCTATAAAGGAATCAGAAGGCTACCTGGGCGGTCAGGTTAGTGCATTGTCAACACGCCATATGGACATTATGCAGCGTGCCGTGGGCTTATCGGATGAGGTCACGGGGTAAAGTGGCAATGAAACCAGCTTCGACAAGAATAGGTCTGCGCTGTCAACTCTGCAGCAGGGTGCCGGCGGAGGACCGCGGCGTGAGGCGGCACGGTGAAACAGACATCCGATGCCCTAAGCATATGCTACTGAAGACATAGCTGACGCGCTGGCAAACTGCGTCATTGTTAATGTTGATGGTAGGCAACAAACTCTCTAACAGCCCGGGAGAATCGTTGTCATTACGCAATGTCGCCCGGTAAGTGCTGAATAATTAACGGGGATGAATTCGGCGGAAGATTCAAGTCTGAAACCGTCCCGGGCATCCACCTTCTCCTCTGCACCCAATTTAGACACGAACTTTACAATAAACGCTCGCAGGCCGGTATATGAGAACGGGACGGACCACAATGACAACATCCAAAACGAAACCGTGCGCGGAGCGAGCGACTCCTCCACAGACTACCGGGAGCTGGTCCGGCAGAGGTTTATCCGCCGGTCAATGTGGGTTTCCGACTCCGAGGAACAGCCCCTGGACCCTCAGGACTATGCCAACATTGGCCCTGTGCTCAGCATTGATCTGCGCACCATCGTGGGCCGGAATCGAACCCGCAACCTTGGGAGTTCAAGCACAGAGAAGCACGCCGCACTAAAAGAGCATGCTTCAGAAAGCGCCAGCGCCGCGGAGGCCACAAGAGACAGCGAGCCGGAGCTCACAGCAGACAGCACTGCTCTGGATGTGACAGGAAAGGCCGGAAGTGACGAGAATGAAGAGGAGCCTGGGATGAAAGCGGTGTCCACCTCACCTGGAGGCAGGTTCCTGAAGTTTGACATCGAGCTGGGCAGGGGCTCCTTCAAAACGGTCTATAAGGGTCTGGACACCGACACGTGGGTGGAGGTGGCCTGGTGTGAACTTCAGGTGGGTTTTGACCGTGGCATTAATGTTATAAGCTGTAAATTAGAGAGCATTTAGTCATATTAATCATCATAAAGTGCTATTACTCAGATTTCTGTGTTTTCAGACTGTGCACACAGTTTTTGTCATATTTGAGTCAAGTCCTTTTAAGAACAATTTTGTTATAGGCCTAAAAACACAATGCATCTGGTTTGACCAATGCTATTACTGTATGTCCATATCAAATATATAAATAAATGAAGCTACACACATCTACATGTGTTCACATCTGTTAACTATGTTGATGTGTATAGGGCTCTGATGGAAAGGCAAAAGGCGAGCAGATGCTGTTGTACTTTAAGCCATCTAACTTGTCCTGACTTAGCCTCTTTTAACCTCTGCATGATTTATTCATGCAGCCCACATCAGAAAATGTCTTGCATCTTCTATTTAAGACTACAGAGTGTATGCACCCTCATGACCTGATCAAATGATAACTTGCCACTCTTTTGGGTCATTTGCAGTTGCCATGATGGAATGCTATCTGCATACCCTCTATGCAAAAAAAATAAAATAATCCAATAATTACTGAATGACATCAGTTTGAGATTTTGGATTGCTTCAAAGCCGAGGCAGACGACATCACTAATCTGCATTGTAATCTAATGATCAGTTTATGATCAGAGTAGGCTGTACAGATTAGCCTGTAGACAGACAGACAGACCTGCAACCCGTGATGGCCTTTCATAGGCTATAATACACAGGCAAGTAGCTTTTTAAAGATTCATTTGGCCAGTGGTTCTCAACATGGGGGTTGGGACTCTCGCGGGGGTCGCGAACAAAATAAGAGGGGTCGCCAAATCATGTACATAAATCTTTTTTTATTGTAGCATGTGTGTTCTATTTTACCAGAGGGTCATTATTTGTTCTTAATTTGATTTATTTGATTTAGCCATTTGCTTTTTTCCTTTGTTTTTTTAAGAATTGTATAGGCTAATGTCCCGGTTTCCAACAGTGTGACCCAACAGCAGGAATAAATAATATACACATATGGGCGCGGGTCATATGTGGTCATATAATCGGGGCTCCAAAGGGTTGAGACGCACTACATTAGGCCATCATGTTTGATACAAAAATGCGCATTGGGACACCAAGAATGATGAAGAACATGCATTTGTACTACAGTATATGACACGGTCATAAAATATGAGGATTTAGGCAAGACAAGGCAATGCATGTTTATTTATACCGCGCATTTTGTACACAAGGCAACTCAATGTGCAAATGTACATTTTATGCACTAACCAAACTATGAATCACATCACTTGATTATTACATTACAAGGACACGTTTCTAGACAGGCACATAAGGATGATCGAATATCTGCTGAATGTATTATCACATTATAAGTAGTAACAGCCTGTTAAGCAGCATGCATGTAGTGCCTGGGAGGCAGGGGTTACAATATTTGTCTTGTTAAATGGGTTTGTTATGATTACTAAACATATATTCCTCCTAGTCACAGAAAGTGTAGAGACTGGATTATGTTGACGCAGCTCTCTGCAGCGAAGCAGTGACACGAGCGAGAGTTCACTTTGGGACAGTGTTCTGAAATGTAGTGCCTAATACACAGCAAAACTCTTTGTATTTATAGTGTCGGCAGCATTGTGTGACTATTATTCAAAACCAGTGGCCACAGTAAAGTGTGTCATATTTTAAAGAAGGACGGGGGTGGTGTGGTACAAACCACACCCTGCTAGGATCTTCTTTCACTTGTCGCAATAACCACTGTCACTAAAGCAAAAATTATCTACATACAATTAGGGCATTAACGACAGATTTGAAATTTCTACTTTGGAAATGATAGGTGCTTATATTTTACATTTGTAACAGTTGGGCATTACAATTGATTTAAACAGCACTAAACCTGACATGTCAGACCTTTTTGGTGTCGTTGAAAAGACATCATCCAGAGAAAGCACTGCAACATGGAAACTTTAGCAATAATCAATATGGACAGAAGGTTTTTGTTCCCAGGACATTTTAATTCAGCATGACTCAATATTAAAGTGAGTAATGCAGAGTTTATCAAAGTCTCCAGATGCTCAATTTCCTCCTCTGTCTGCTGACTAGAAAAAGCGGAATATATAGTTTAGATGGAATTGTTGTATTGAACATACTTTTGAAACCAATTTACTGAGATTTGCATGGCCCACAATAACACAAAAAGGTTCCCTTCTCATTCCATATAGTTTGATAAAATAAATCGGAACATGTTTTTGCTTCAATACCTAGTAGAAGGGCAGATATCTTCATATTTGTTCCCGGTGAAGATCCTGTAAGATGGACCTTAGCGTGCCCGTGCTTGCCGGCTTTAGAAGTGGACATCTCAACAATCTTACAATATACAAAATAATATCTTGTTTATCTGCGTAGACACATTTATTGCCTTGTCACTGTAGAATCCAATCCAACTAGAGCACTTTAAAAACAAAGTTGACCAAAGTATTGAACACAGCAGTGAAATATCATTATTGATAGGCAAAAGAACAGTTAAAAAATACAAAACATTCAAAAGTCAAACTTCTCAGGCTGTGTTAAAAGCTATGGAATAAAGGTGAGTTTTAAGGGAGGTCTTAAAATGAACACATGACTCTGTCTGTCTCAGGTGCAGGGGCAGTGCATTCATCCTCTTTGTTTAATGAACAACCAACAAGGAGTGATCTGCTGACCTGAGAGAGCGTGCGGGGTACAGAGCTGCATCAGGTCAGACAGATACTGAGGAGCAAAACCATGAAGACATTTAAAAACAAATAGACACATTTTAACCTCAACACGATAAGAGATGGGGGCCAGCGCACAGACCTCAAAATAGGTGTGACGTGCTCCTATAAACGGGCATTCACTCAGAGCTGATCGACTGTTGTGTGTGTGGTGTGCACATGTTCAAAAGGCCAACTCTCTGTAAAACAAGAGCGATAGTTGTACAACACAAGACATGCAGCAGAAGTTTCATCTTAAGAATTTAACTTGAATAATTTAATTTCAGTCAGAGGCCTAGGCAAGTGTCCCACCAGAGCCTTAGAGCAGACTAACTATTAATCTACTCAGTCTACAGAAGAGACAATGAATTTAGCAGTCTAGATCAGATCTTCTCAAAGTGGGGGTCACGAAGCTTTGAGCAAGGGGTAGCGAGATTATTTCAAGATATAATTTTTTAGAATTGTTGCAATTGTGTGAATGTATTTTTTTAATTTGTAAAATATATATAATATAATATATAATAATTAAATATTATTAAACCAGATTTGAAACGTTTTGACCCTTGAAATTAACACTTGTACTAATTTAGTGTTACTGTGTAACTACTGTATGTCCCGGAGTTGTTTACATCAATGTTTTGGATGTTGCAACCTGAAAAGTTTGTGAATGGCTGTTTACAACTTTCAATTATTTTCTTCATTTTTTTATGAAGCTATAAAGCTGTGAAATTGGGCCCTTATACCTAAACTAGAATCATGAGGGGAAAGGGAAGGGACACGTTGGCCCGATCTTGTGTTTCTAAACGCAGACTATAGCGTAACATTTTGCCCTGAATAGGAGCGCACTTCGAGATCTTGCTTCTCCAGACTTGACGCATTTAAGTGGAAAGTACGTGGGGTGGAGAAACACTCATGGCGAATGGCGGTGTTATGTACAACAGCCTTTTCCTCCAACCAGACTTCACGTTGAGGGTTGTGGGGGAGTGTGGGGGGTGAACATGTGCATTTGTTTTGGTCGAGTTAACGCGTTTACGGCCAAGCGAGTGCTGACCCGCGTCACAGCGGGACTGGCATAGGCTACATCTCTTTCTCTCGAGGCAAGAACATTGTTAAGCTCATGATGAGGTTAATAAAGTTTTTAGTGTTACCTGCGAGAGCCTATAATGCTTAAGGAAGAACGCAGGGCAGCGCGATGTAAACGAGGAAATGATTGTGAGGCTGCATAAGAGCGCCGCTCTCAGTGCTGTTTGTAATAAACCACACCTCAGTCGACCTCTTCTCAGCGCAGGCACATAACGCAACAGCAGCCCAACTCAGAAAATAGCTATTGAGTTAGAGTTTACGCAGTCCTTGCGCCAGACCCAAGATCTGGCCCATTTTCTTTTACATACAGGTCCAAAACACTTCTCATGGAACCATTATATTCCCCCTCCACACTTATTAAAGCTTGATATCCCACAGAGTAAACCCTTGAACTATTTGCTAAAACAGTCAAATGAACTAATTCACTTTTATTTCTTGTTAAGGAACGGAAACTATCTAAGGTGGAGCGTCAGAGATTCAAAGAGGAGGCCGAGATGTTGAAGGCGCTGCAGCATCCAAATATAGTGCGCTTCTATGACTTCTGGGAAACACAGGTGAAAGGGAAGAAGTGTATCGTCCTGGTGACAGAGCTGATGACCTCAGGAACACTCAAAACGTGAGTTCACGTTTATTCAACACATCTGAATCAAATTCAGTTACTGTTTCCTATTTATTAAAGGATACAATCAAACATTTAAATGTAAAAGTATTATCAATCTAATAATAATAATTAGTGCCTTGCTCTTAGTCGCTTAGTTCTGTTACAGTGATGCTATCGTTCTGTATAAATGTGATGTAATTTTTCAGGACCTTTGACCATTCAAGGAAAAGGTTTCTAGATAATTGCTTTAGCTGGTCTTAAAGCTGGGGGACCTGACTTTTTGCTGTTGTGGAGTAAAGTACAGTAAAGTTATTTTTGCCAGCAAAAAACACACTTTGTTGCATCACCTAAATATTTATTGAGCGATGGAAGTGCAATTTATTTTGGGGGTGGTCTTTCGGAGCCCGGATTGAGCCATCAACCTTATGGATCCATGGACAAACGCTGTACCCAGTGAAAGTTTTCCTTTGAAATCCAAAACTGTGATCGTGTTTGTGGAAGTATCTTTTCTAAACTATATTTTATTCCTCAGGTATCTAAAGCGCTTTAAGGTCATGAAGCCCAAAGTGCTGCGGAGCTGGTGCAGACAGATCCTGAAGGGGCTGCACTTCCTCCACACCAGGACCCCTCCCATCATCCACAGAGATCTCAAGTGTGATAACATCTTCATCACAGGACCTACTGGATCTGTCAAGATCGGAGACTTGGGCCTGGCCACGCTCAAGAGGACGTCCTTCGCCAAAAGTGTTATTGGTTAGTCAGCCACACAAATTAGTATATGGATACAGACACACAAAGAACACAGCATTCTGTAGACACAAAGTGAAATCCAAAACTTGAATATTCCACGATAATCCCTGTTAGAAAATAAATAAAAGAGTAGAAGTCAATTTATTATTTGCAGTTTCTGGAATGTAGATGTAGATTCTTTTTTTTTTGTATCATCGTTCATTTGTCTGGTTGATTTGAAAACCATTTTAAATTTTCAATCATTCTTGAATTTCAGACCCTGACACTTATTGATTATGAGATTGCTCAGCAGGATGAAAACTTATAGCTAAGAGCCTTTGTTTTGATCGATTATCTCTGCTCTAATTGAATGGTCCAGGCACACCTGAGTTCATGGCCCCGGAGATGTACGAGGAACACTATGACGAGGCGGTGGACGTCTACGCCTTTGGGATGTGCATGTTGGAGATGGCCACCTCAGAATACCCTTACTCCGAATGCCAAAACGCTGCCCAGATCTACCGCAAAGTCACCAGTGTGGGTAGCGCCGTCTGTATGAAGAAAGAAAAATCAATAACCCAAGTTTTTTACTCACAATTTTTGCTCCTTGTGATTGCAGGGGGTAAAACCTGCCAGCTACAGCAAAGTCAGTGACCCAGAAATAAAGGAGATCATTGGGGAGTGTATCTGCCACAAATGGGAAGAAAGGTATGCAGTTTAGTAGGGCTTCGTTTTTGTTTGAATTGCTGGTGTGTGCGTAAATTCTTCATATTTGTTAACAACAATAAGCGGTTTTGGATTTACTAAGACTAAAGCTAAAAATAATTATTTGACTAAATTAGGGCTGCATCCATCCATCCATTTTCTTCCACTTTTCCATTGCCGGGTCGTGGGGGCAGCTGTTGGAGCTGCACAAATCACATTGCACCAGCCCCTATGGCTCCTCCTGCAGGTGGTGGGTCCACAGAAGGACGGCCTCATGGTTCTAACCGGGCCTGTTGGTCTCTCATAAGGGGCTTCTGAACCGCTCTTTGTCTGACCCGTCACCTAGGACCTGTTTGCCATGGGAGACCCTACCAGGAGCACGAAGCCCCTGACAATAGAGCCCCCAGGATCAAGGTGGCGGTTCCAGAAGGGGAATTAGGGCTGTACTGTTTTGAAAATATATCTCAAACCCTTAGAATGCCATTCATATTTGAGAAAAGACTGAAATATGAACTTCTAAACCAGTGCACTTTAGCCGTTTGTAGAGGGATGAACTACAGGTTTAGCTGCAAGTTTCACACAGATTGTGATTCAGATTCAGACAAAAGTGAAAGTAAAATGATTTCTTAAAATCAGAGCAGCAACAGCCGCCTGACTCAGTAACATTTTTACATTTGTATTGGTGTTTTCCTTCTGGCAGGTTCTCCATTAAAGACCTTTTAAACCACGCTTTCTTTGCCGAGGACACAGGAGTGCGCGTAGAGCTCAATGAAGAGGACGATGGGAGAAAGACAACTATTGCTCTGAAGCTTTGGGTTGAGGACCCTAAAAAGCTTAAAGGGAAGTACAAGGACACAGGCACCATTGAGTTTACCTTTGATCTGGTGAATGAGGTCCCCGAAGTGGTCGCTCAAGAAATGGTAAAGAAATATTTTATTCAAACTGTAGATTGTTTAGCTTAAAGTGGAAGTATTTAACACATCTAACAAGTAATTAGTTAATCTTGGCCTTACACGATTTAATGTTTGTCAATCAAACCTTTTGTAGTTAGGAAGTGTGTTAGTTAATGTAAAGCACTAACATTTAATTAGAAAGACTTTTTGTTTTACCATTTTGTTTAACAGGAAATTATGAATGATCTAAGGCAAGTGACTGCACTGGGTGAAACTTGAGCTTTGTGACGCTGATTGTTTTACAATTTTCTTTTGTAGGTTGAATCTGGGTTCTTTCTGGAGTGCGATGTGAAAATTGTTAGCAAGTCCATTCGCGACCGTGTGGCACTGATCAAATGGAGAAGAGAACGAAGAGACAAAGTGACAAACGGAGATACAGAGAAGAAGCCACAGCCAAACCTACTGCAGGTCCCGGGAGCTGTTCCTGTGGGGGCTCTGGCCACAGACTGTGAAGAGCATGAGGGCGAGCTACAGACACTGGTCTGCAAAGTGCCCATCACAGCACCTGCCACATGTACGAGTCAGTATGAATGCGCAGATATGTATCATAAGCTTTGACGTTACTTTGAGGTTATGTGCATGACTACATTCGCTTTTAATGCATTGGTTTTATATAGCGCTTTTCGGAACACTCAAAGACAATTACAATGCACTATTCATTCACTCCATACTTGGTGGTGATAATCTACTATTGTTGCTACGGAATCAAGCAATTGGGCATCCAAAAACAATTTTAATGCACAAAGTGAGTTATCTCATGCCTTTAAATTATGACATTATTTTAGAATGCAGGTAGTATATTTAAAAGTTACAGTGACTGCAGTGTTTGCATAAAGCTTCAGTCAGCAGTGATAAATCAACACTCATTGCCTGTGCATTTCAATGAAGCACCTCTTGTCTTGTCCTCCCTCTGAATGTGTCCTTTCAGCCGAGGACATTGTTACGAGTTATGTTTCTTTTATTTTTATAGTCGACATCAGTTCCACCATCCACTTAGACCAACACCAGACCCAACAGAATATACCCAGTCAGTCTTTGGTGGAGCTGCCCAGCGCTCAAATATCCAGCCCTCCTGCACAGACTGACCCTCCGCTACAGCAGGGGTCCAACCAGCAGTCAACAGCACAGGAGTATTCTTCAGCCTCCACACAAGTACAACTGGGAGGCACTCAACCCGCAACAAGCCAAATGCATCATGGACCTACACCAACCCTTCTTCAGGAGCCACACCATCCTCAAACAGTAAGTGTGTCACTCGGATGTCTTCCAATTATTTTTATTCATAACACAATTAACACTTTTTTTTATTTCAATATTTAAATGACTTAGAACCACCACAGCGATCAATTCGTCCATCCACTCCTTGCTGAAAGCTCTAAGCAGCCTCCCAGGCGTGGAAGTGCCCCTCTGGTCGGAATGGGCCACTGTAGAATGACTGTAAGAAAGTTAATCTGAGCCCTGGAGGAAGTTACCTATATGCTGACGAAAAAGACCTAACACACAGTGCTGACAGCCCAGTATCTAAAAATCACCCTTTACTATCTCCTGTACGTGCCTCCCGTCTCCGGTCACACAATGAGTCAGCATTCAGTAATTTCAGTTCTCTTCGTCCTCTGAATTTACAACCTCACAGCCTTCAGCCACAGCACCACTGCAGGGCATGCATGTCCCTCCTCAAAGGGACGACTAAAGGCAGGCAGTCTGTGGGACACACTCCTTCACACTGCATCGCTTCCTGTACTCAGGCTCCCACATCTCCTCTTCTGACACCTTCAACAACACAGGCTTTTACCAACTGTACTGTAATATCTTCAAGGACTCAACCTGTGTGCTCCTGTCCTGTCTCTCTATCTTCCCAACAAAAGTCAAAGCATTTACTTGAGGGTGGAGATCTTAATTTACTTAATCACTGTCTCCATCACATCGTGGGGCGCCGAACCAGTTTCCCCGCACTACGAGTCGCAGGAGCTTCCTGTTGGTCATCTCAGCAAACAGATCATATTGCATCATATGATGAGAGTCAGAACATTGACCTTCCATTGGCCTTGCCCTCAGATCTGTGCAGGAATCCCCAGTTTTCACATGAGAATGAAGACAGACCAGACTCATTGGTATGTCAGAGAAAGAAGAAAGACATATCCCTGACATGCAATAGAACTAGTGGCTTTGTCTGTTGCTGCCTAATCCTGTATTCATGGCCTTTGTTTTCCACGGCAGCAGCTGGTACCAGTTAGACTAAGACATGCTTTTTGCTTCAGTGTTTGCTTTATTTTCTACATCTCCTGGGAATCATGACCGTTCTATTTTTTCAGACAGGGATGCCTCTGCCCACTTTGCAGCAGGATCGACAAACAGCACAGAACCTTTCTTCTTCTGCAGCTCCTACTGCTCCACAGACCCAGCTCTCTGTTCAACTCGAGCAGGTAAAGCAGCAGCATTAAAAAGTGAAACAATTTTTATTTTTTCAAAATTCTTATATGACCAGTTTATCTTTCAGTACCTATTGTTTATTTTGTTTATGGAACATTTGTAAAGAAAATGTTATTACTTGTTTGGTTTTCAGTCCCAGCTGGTGTCTGGTGAAGCGTCCAGTCCGTCTGACATGTCTGCTAGCTTATCACTGCCAGTGCCTGGTTTCCCACTACAGATCAGTACACAGGTATGTGCATGGTTCACCATCCACACAAAAAGCTTCACTAACCTCGAGGCTAAGGGCTTAAGTGAATGTTGTCCCCGTCGACTGGTGTTTTTTTTTTTTCATTTTGTTTCATTTTCCCCTTTTCTTTCCCAGTTTTCTTCACCATGTCCAGGCACAGCCTCTCCCTTCTCCCCAGCTCCTCTGTCATCCATAAATCAAAGCAGTGGATCTATCCTGTCCAGCCCCTTTTGTTCACCCACAGCCCATTTTACTCTCTCTCTGAACGTGCCCCTTCATCCCTGCTCCCTCCCCACACCTATGCACCTCACTCCGCTGTATGTTCCCTCTGTCACACCCTGTAGTCCACTGCTGGTCACCACCATGCTGCCTGCTGTGGCTCCACAGCAGAACGGTTATGGACCCCACACAGGCCCAGGTGGCATCCATTCCCCTCACTTCTTGCCTTTCTCTCAGGTTCAACCCACCCCTTTCCCTGCTCCCTACCTTGAGCAGCTCCTGGCTGGACAGCCTGTCCAGGTGAATATTTGACTCAGTTCTCAGTTAACCTCTTACCACCTGCCTTAACCGAGCACATTTTCTCCACTTCGGCTTTACCCAATTCTAAAAACTTCTTGACTGGAGCTTACAGACTTTGCCAGAGTAACACCTCATCATTGGAAAGCTAGACCTACAAAAGTGATGGTAACTTGTCGCATTGTTGTGTTTCGTGTCGCGTTATTGTCATTTTTTTGTGTCTCTTTTTTGACTTGTTTTAATCTCTTTTTTCGTTGCTTTTTTGTCACTTTTTCACTGTGTCATTGTTGCTGTTCCGGCACGTTTTTGTCACTCTTTTGTTGTTTCTTTGTTGCTTTTTAGTCGTGCTTTTGTTGCTTTTTCATTGCTTTTTTGGTTACTTTTCTGTCGCTTTTTTATTGTCTTGCAGCATATTTTTGTCTCCATTTTGATGCTTTTCTCAAGAGGCTTTTAGATTTGGGTAAAGCCAAACTGGATAAATTGTGCTCGGTTCAGGTGAGGGTTAAGAGGTTAATGATTAGGTCATAAGGATTACTGAAACGGAGATTTATGTTTGAGTGATCTAATCTTCACATTTATGCATGCAGATCATGCAGTTGATGATGTACTGTATATAGGCTATTTTTGTATCACCAAAAGAAGACTGTCCTGTTTTTTCAGGTACATGTGATCGCTCCCAGAAGAATCTGGGAGATCAGCTCCTTGCTGCCCCCTCAGTCATTCCACATACTCAGTGTACCCACGTGGGAAGTGAAGATAAACAAGCAGCTACAGCAGCTCAGAAAATAGTCCCTGACTCAGTCTCAGTGGAAACTCCAGTTCCTTTACAATCTTATCAATTATGTTCACCTCCAAATCAACCTACACCTCCACCTGCTGCTGTGTGTCAAACTGAAGGTCTCTCTCTTAACACTTCTGTGCCCTCAGTCCAATCCCAGCATCAGACCAGCCCAACTCTAAAAGTCTTACCTCTGACCTCAGCTCCATTATTGCACCCATCAGCCTCTGGGTCGGCCCAGGCTCCCTCTGCTGCTGCGTTGGCACAAGCACAAAATGCAGCCACTCCTCAGATGGCAGCTCTGCAGCCTGCTGGCATTCTCAGCACTGTGTCACTGCCTGAGTGTGCCAGCCTAGCCCCAACGCAGCAAAACTCTGAGACAACTGCATCCAGCACCATCCAACATGAACACGGCTTAGAGGTATGAGTAAAGCCAAAGTTTGTGTGACAGTAATTCATTATTATCGTTTATTACAGTTTACATACATTTAAAAGTATAATTAGCAGCAGTGTGTACATTTGGCTAAATGAAGAATCAGGCGAGTACATTTGCTATCGTCTCCTCTTTTTATTGTTTTCAGGATTCACTGAAGGATAAACCAGCATCATTACCAAACTACTGCTTTGACAGGTGTGTGCATCTAGACTTCAGTTGTGAGCTGAACAGAATGGTGTGTGAGTGGGCTAAAAAGATAACATTAAAATATTTTTCATATAGCGTCAACTCTGATGCAGCCTCTGGTAAAGAATACAGTGATGGCTATGATAGTCTTGCCAGTGCGGGAAAAGGAGATGGAAAGCCTAAAAAACATCGCAAGTCTACAAGAACACGTTCCCGTCAAGAAAGGACTGGCAAACCTAAACTGAGCATGCTCAATGTACGTCACAGTAAATGCATGCCATTTCTGGAACAAAAATGCAGTGTCTGATTCTTGCATGTTGTCTGTACGTCCACAGGTTTCTAACGCTGGTGATAAAATGGTCGAATGTCAACTTGAAACTCACAATCACAAGATGGTGACATTTAAATTTGACCTGGATGGAGATGCTCCAGAAGAAATAGCCACATACATGGTCTATTTAATTCATCCATTTCCCCATTTATTTATTTACTCTAATTTTTTGATTAAAAGGAATTTTTTGTTTATTTTTCCCCAGGTAGAAAATGGTTTTATTTTGCTCTTAGAGAAGGAAATCTTTATTGATCAACTAAAGGACATAGTGGACAAGGCTGAAGATATGCTGAATGAGAACACTGAGGGAGAGAAAGTGGCTGTGTTGAGCTGTAGTCCGCTGCATGGCCAGGCTTCAGAGGGTCTGCTTGGAGAGGTAATGGGAATGCTCTCAAAAATACATTCTGATTCTCCAAGATTGACATTTACTGATACACGACCGTCTTGTTGTAGAGTCAACAGACTGGTGCTTCTCAGCCTGTCTATCAACAAAATGGTTAAAAAACGTCATAAATTATAATACCTAATCATTATTGTTAATATATCATATAATCGCTTTGACTGCTTTGATTGCAGTTCTTCATACAGGGAAACGATGGTTCATAATCTGTCCTGTGGAGGAGACCCCCATTCAGGAGACCTCAGCGCAGTCGCCTGGGAACGCTGCTCCAACTCAGGACGACTCTGGAGTCAGACGACCTTCAACTCTCAGAGGTGACTGCCCAATTCCTCCATGATCCAACCAACCCAGTCTCTTCAGAAAAACGTACCCCAGGTACGCTTTTACAATATGGAATTACGTACCAGTAATACGTATTTTTGCAAATTTACGTTGGCTATTTACGTTTTACAAATTCATTCAAATAATACATAGCGCGTTCACGCGGAAGCCTACGGAGCTTGTCGAGTGTTTTCCGAAGTTCTCCGAAATCTCCGACAACATTTCTCTGCAAAAATACTTTTACTAAAGCCTTGTTTTTACCTTTCACTGTCTTCGTGGGGTGAGTATTCCATTACACGTCCCACAAATGTGCAGCTACCGCTCTACCATGCTCTTGTTTGGGTGCATGATCCAATAAACTCCTGCCGGGTCTTTGCGGAGCTTGTAGCGTGGGAAAGTGCCTCCTCTTTGGGCTATCTTAGTGCCACAGCCCGCTGGAGTCCCATGGAGGCTCGTCCCGCATCTTCCCGCTTCTTCCGTAATAGTCCTTTGGGTGAAAGTGATGGCAAACATCCACGATGATATAAATGTCTTTAGGTATGCCTCGCTCAGCCATTTAAGATTAAAAACAAGCATTTATTGATCATAATTTTGACATAGGCGCGTAATGACCAGCTGTTTTGATTGACACCCGCGTCAACCAATGACACGCGTTCAAAATTGTGACATCACTAAGAAAGCGGTCAGAACACGTAAACCTGTACTACTGATTGGATGTGTCAATCTATTTTTGTACAACTAGTTACAACTAAGGAAGATTGTTATTGAGTTTTCATCTCTATTCCATTGGATAAATGTATATTGTATCAATAGCTTGTCTGTTCTGTGAGCTGTATCATTACACATGCATTCAATTTGGGGAATACAAATTCTTACTTTTTTGTGGTGTAATGTGGGCAATACCTTTTCCTATAATGTGCTGCTCTTGGTTTGTTAGTGGGTGAAATGTGAGGATGTGAGAAATGTTTGCTCTGTGATATGTTGTTTTTGATGCACAGAAATAATCTCTTCTGTTTGGAGACAATAAAGATGAATCTAATCTAATGAGCCCATGACCAATCAAAACTTAGATATCTGCCTACATCCAGTCATCGAAAGTATGACCTGATCTGCTCTTTGCTCCAACACTTACATGAAGGAATATTGAATATATACCAAGAGATGGGTTATATAAGATAAGATCAGATAAGATAAGATAAGATCGCCTTTATTGATCTCACAGTGGAGAAATTTAATTGTTACATTCAGCTCTTAGAAACACTCAGGGTGTGCAATATCTTATCTTATCTTATCTTATCTTATATAACCCATCTCTTGGGTTAAAAAGTAAGAATTTGTATTCCCCAAATTGAATGCATGTATAATGATACAGCTCACAGAACAGACAAGCTATTGATACAATATATATTTATCCAATGGAATAGAGATGAAAACTCAGGAAAAGGCAATCAAATGATGAATAACAATCTTCCTTAGTTGTAACTAGTTGTAACTTGTAACTAAGTCCCTTAGTTCTGGGTTGCTCTGCTGCTATCACCGTAAGTGATCACACTGGCATACCCCAAAAGGTTCATGCACAATGAGAGGTTTGTAATTAAATGTGATGGGTTTGTTTAGGCTACATTATGAAATATACTGTGCTACTGTCACCTGCAGAAACAGTCTATTCTGACACATGTGGCATTATACACCTGAGCTTTATTGACAGAGGACAAGGCGCTGGACTTTGCTCATTTTTGCATCCATAATTTAAATACAATTATTTTTACATTTCTTTACATTGGATATACAGATAGTAATTTGTCTAGAGGCTTTTTTTAAACTTTATATTCTATTTTCAAATGTATATTTTATATTGATCATGTCCAAACATAAGCAAGAACTGTTATAAATTGCGTTTGTACTATATTATGCATATTAGACGATGAAGACATGTGCCCACTTCACACCCGCATCCATAGCAGAGTCTCTTCAGGCTGAAGCATCAGACGTCAAAACATAATAAAACATACTAGTAAATAAATAATTCACTAAATAAGACTAATATTAATATTTTACAATACAAAAATAGATTGACACAGACAATCAGGAGTACAGGTTTACGTGTTCTGACCGCCTTCTTAGTGATGTCACAATTTTGAACGCGTGTCATTGGTTGACGCGGGTGTCAATCAAAACAGCTGGTCATTACGCGCCTATGTCAAAATTATGATCAATAAATGCTTGTTTTTAACCTTAAATGGCTGAGCGAGGCAAACCTAAGGACATTTATATCATCGTGGACACTTGGCATCACGTTCACCCAAAGGACTATTACGGAAGAAGCGGGACGAGCCTCCATGGGACTCCAGCGGGCTGTGGCACTAAGCTAGCCCGAAGAGGAGGCACTTTCCCACGCTACAAGCTCCGCAAAGACCCGGCAGGAGTTAATCGGATCATGCACCCAAACAAGAGCATGGTAGAGCGGTAGCTGCACATTTGTGGGGTGTGTAATGGAGTACTGGAAGACAGCGACAGACAGGCTTGAGTAAAAGTATTTTTGCAGAGAAATGTTGTTGAAGATTTCGGAGAACTTCGGAAAACACTTGGCAAGCTCTGTAGGCTTCCGTGTGAACGCGCTATGTGCTATTTGAATGAATTTGTAAAACGTAAATAACCAACGTAAATTTGCAAAAATACGTATTACTGGTACATAATTCCATATTGTAAAAGCGTACCTGGGGTACATTTTTCTGAAGAGACTGGGTTGGATCCAATTCATGTGAAACCAGGCCCGGATCTACGGGGGTGCAAGAGGGTGCATTGCAACCTCATTTTGAAATGTTTGCATCCTCAGTTTTAATGGCATCACAAAGTATTTTAATGGCAAGAAACTCTATTTGCACCCTTTTGAAACTCAAATGCACCCTCAGTCAGTTTCTTCTGGAGCCGGCGCTGTGTGAAACAATAGCACCATCTGCTGTCTCCACAGTAAAATGGGGGAATACAGGCTAAAGTAATCTGCTATAGTGACCTTTTGTCTATAAGAAGCAGTTTTGGCATTAAGTCATTGTGGGTAAAAGTTGAGTTCAAGAGTTTACAAATGTTGAATTAATGTTGTTGTTTTTGCAGAGGATGGCTCATCTTCCACAATGTCTGGTGGAAGTGGAGGATTTCCATATGATGTTTATGGATTCTGTAGTCCTCCAATAATGTGTAACACAGACCCCCTACTCTTAGCCACTTTGTCCCCTCCTGTGTCTGCCCCCCCACTCTGCAGTCTGTCACATCAGTGGAGCCAGCTGTTAGCTCTGTGCTGCAGACTGCTCCACAGACCACTCAGTATCGTGAGGACTCTCAGGACACTCCTGTGAGCACCATGTCCCCTATTAACTCCATCCAGCCTCTAGCTGAGCTCTCGTGTCCTGTGGCTGTAGCCGAGGAGCTACCCTGCTGTCCTCTGGCTATCCCACTGTCTCTGGATGTGAGCGGCCCACAGACAGGAACCCCTCTCAACCCTCTACCACTGCACGAGCCAACTTTATCCAAAGAGCCTCTGTCTGCGCCTTTCACATCTGCAGCACGTGACCGGCCCCAGCAGCCGGTGGTGCTGCACCAGCCTTTCTCCAATGTGACAAAAGTGTCCTCACTGCCCCAGAGCCCAGCACCCTCCCAGCACGGGGCAGCGGCTGCCGAGTCTGATGTAGAGGGAAGAATTGGGCGTGGGGGCTTTGTGGATAGCACCATAAAAACCCTGGATGAGAAGCTGAGAAACTTGCTTTATCAGGAGTATGCTCCTATGTATCCATCGGGCAGTACTGCCGAAACCCCAGGATCAGGCACAGAGTACATCCAGTCACCTCCAGGTCCGGATAGTGTCACACTTGGGTCAGGAAACAGCACCCCAGGGCCATCGGGGAGAGTCGCTATCGGGCAGGGGAACAACTTGTGAGTCATAATAGAATACCGGTAATCATTATACAGATTTGAGTTCAAGTATGCATGAAATTATGATGATCTATTTGTGTCTCTGATAGCCCCAGATTCCTGAGAGAATTGATAGCTTGAGCACGCTCAGTGACTCAGCTGTCTGTGGTATGTGTATATACTGTATTATTGATATACTGTACATTATTTGTACATTACTGCTATTAGTTAGAGTAAACAACTTTATTGTTCAATATTTGTCCAATAGCTTCACTGTCAAGAAGAAATGTTCCACATTCTGCCTCTTGCTCTGGGACTAGAGGCCGATTTAAGGTAGGGTATACTGTCCTTGTGCATGGTGGTCTTCTTTGTACATGAGAAGATTATGATTAACAGACTGCGCTGTTGATTTATAGATCATGTCTGTCCCTCCTGAAGTGGCAAACAGACGGGATGTAAAGCAGAGGAGCTGGAGTAGTGCAGCCTCTCCCGCTCAGCCTGCTGGGTACATAATGGAGCATGATCAGGTGGAGGTCTTGGCTCCCTCTACGACAATCGGCCGTTTCTCAGTAGTGAGTGCGGAGGATGAGCTCACACAGCGAACGCGATGCAGTCGTTATTCTGCCCCTCCCGACTTCTACCTGGACACTCTGCCTCAACCGGTCAAATGCGGGTCGCTGCCTCGGGCCTCCAGCTCTGTCCCGGTGGATGTCACTGTTCATGCTCGCTTCATGTCGTCTGACTCAGGGGCAGAGAGCAGCCCTGCCAAGCTGCCCCCTTCCACCCCGTCCCAGCACAGTCGCTCTGAAAGAAGAGGAAGTGACCTCATGAAGAGAGCAGTAGCCTTCTTGCGCCGTTCAGGGCGCAGCAGCAGCGTTCAGAGCTCGGACTCCCCAGCCCGACATGGAGGGGTGCATGGTTCAGCTTATGGGAGCAGTGACAATGACTCTGAGATGGAAGACTCTGACATCAAGAGAGAGTTACAGCGACTCAGGGAAAAGTATGTTTAATTATTGCTTTATATTGTGACACAGAATTTACATCATTCTTTCTCCATATTTTTAGACATTTGCGGGAAATTTCAGAGTTGCAGGCCCATCAGAGAGGGGAAGTGGAACTCCTGTATCATCGGCTTGGTAAAGTCCCTCCTACTGGCCTGGGGCTTTCCCACACAGCGCCACCTACAGGCCGTAGAAAGAGGTCCAGTAAACACCGGCTCAAAGCGGGCAAACTCCTAAGCCCTTTGGTTCAGCAGTTTAGAAATGTCACAACCAGAACTAATGAATCCAGCAAGGCCTGTTAGTGTCCTTTTAACTTCATGTAGTGTGATAAACATGTGCATCTGACATGCTCCTGTTTTCTGCAGCTGCAGCTTGTGCTGGTGCAGGGGAGACAGTGGTAAGTGTGAATGGATCTCCAGCTAAAGGGCCTTCACTGAGCCACGGTCGCCCGCGCTCCTGCACCAGCCACCTGCCCACCTCCACTTCGGAGCCAGTGCACACACAGCAACCCTGCTCTCTCAAGGGCTCCTTCTCCTCTGACAACATTTACTCCGGGACACATGCAGACGGCACCAGCCCAGCAGCTCCTACTGTGCAAGGTAACAGCAGCATCTGTTCCTCTTAGAACAGAGCTGTAAACCTGAAGATTCTTCAAATAAAGCAGATATTCAGATACGTGCTTTTCACTCTGGTGTGTTCATTTTTGATTATATTCCCTCTGCAGGCTGGTCTAATTACCCTCCACCGACAGAGAGTGTCACTTATAGATCCAGTAGCAAGCCACGAGCTAGATTTCTGAGTGGGCCCGTGTCTTTATCTATCTGTTTGTACCTCTTATTGTTCGACATAGATTTGTTTTGGCTTTTTATTTTCATTTTACATGAAGCCACTTGTTGTCTATTTTGTTGGCAAGAAAAGGAATTATTTATTCAAATCTTAAACATTTATTTATCATAATTAGAACAATTATAATCTAATATATATACAGTGCCTTGCGGAAGTACTAATACACCTTGAACTTTTGCACATTTTGTCATGTTTACAACCACAAACATAAAGATTTTATTTTGAATTTTTTCACACACAAGTAACAGACAACTGTGAAGTGAAAGCAAAATGATACATGATTCTGTTATTTTTCAAAAAATAGAAAAGTGAAAAGTGGGGCGTGCATAAGTATTCATACAGCATTTTCTGAGTGCATTAAATTGCCTTTATAATATTCCTAATGACGGCAGAATGTTCACACCTTGCCCTAACCATTAAATAGAGGCCACCTGTGTGTAATCTACTCTCAGTATAATTACAGCTGTTCTGTGAGGGCCTCAGAGCTATGGTCGGAGTGTATTGGTCACTAAACAACATCATGAAGGCCAAGAAGCACACCAGAGAGGTCAGGGATAAAGCTGTGGAGATGTTTAAAGCAGCGTTAAGTTATACAAAGATTTCCCAAGATTTGAACATCTCACGGAGCACTGTTCAAACCATCATTGTGAAATGGAAAGAGTATAGCACCACTGCGAACTTACCAAGACACGGGCGTCCACCTAAACTAACAGACCGAACTGTGGAGGACACAGCTACCATGTGGAAGAAGGTGCTTTGGTCAGATGAGACAAAAATTTAACTTTTTGGCCCAAATGCAAAACGTTATGTATGGCACAAACCTAACACTGGTCATTGTCCTGAGTGCACCATCCCCAGTGTCAAATATGGTGGGGGGAGCATCATGCTATGGGGCTGCTTTTCCTCAGCGGGGACTGGGAAGATTGTAAGAATAGTTGGGAAGATGGATGGAGCCAAATACAGACATTTTGGAGGAAAACCTGCTGGAGTCAGCAAGAGAATTGAGGCTGGGGCGGAGATTCACCTTCCAGCAGGACAATGACCCTAAACACAAAGCTAAATCTACAATGGAATGGTTTAAAAACAAACATATTAATGTGTTAGATGGCCCAGTCAAAGTCCTGACCTAAATCCTATTGAAAATCTGTAGAAAGACATGAAAACTGCTGTTCACAAATGCTCTCCTTCTAATTTGACAGAGCTTGAGTTGTTTTGTAAAGAGGAATGGGCTAAAATGTCAGTCTCTAGATGTGCAAATCTTGTAGAGTCATATCCCAGAAGACTTGCTGCTGTTATTGCAGCAAAAAGGGGGTTCCACAAAGTATTAATTCATGCTGTATAAATACTTGTGCATGCCTCACTTTTCACTTTTCTGTTTTTTGACATATAACAGAATCATGTATCATTTTGCTTTCACTTCACAGTTGTCTGTTACTTGTGTGTGAATTTTCAATAAAAAAATTCAAACTAAAATCTTTATGTTTATGGTTGTAAACATGACAAAATGTGCAAAGGTTCAAGGTGTATTAGTACTTGCGCATGGCACTGTATTAACTATTAACTTTTCATTAATCATGAATCATTCTGCTAGTCCAGAGGTGTCCAAACTTTTTTCATTGTGCCCGTATATAGAAGCGGTGGTCAATGAAGGGAAACATTCAACTGAGTGCATTTAGCTGAGGTTTTAACTGTGCTTTCATACCTTAATGCCAGCTGTGTCTCACACTAAAATATTAGTTGTTGAGGTTATAATCTTACTGTACTTACTGTAAAAAGTACGTGCAAACTAAGCGTGAGGGCTGTCTGAGGGTTGCATTTGGGCACCTCTGTGCTAGTCCTACTGTAGTTTGACCTGTTGTGTTAGTAAAGTTCACTGACACTTTGGCCTTGATGTAAGGTTTGAATAACTTCGTGTCAACACTGGTGGTGCAACAGTGTCAAAGCACAGCATTTGCATGGCTACATTATTTCAGATCTGTTTTAAAACACAAACCTGTCACTGTCACGTTTTTCAACAGAAGCAGAGGTGGGTAGAGCAGCCAAAATATCTACTCAAGTGTAACGTTACTTTAGAATAATTTACTCAAGTGGAAGTAAAAAGTAGTGACATAAATTATGAGAAACAAAACAAAATAATGTGAAAATTGTAATATTTTCAAAGAAAATCACATAAAAACAAATAAAAAGAAAATATAGCCGCAAAGCGGCGATTATCAGCCCTCGCCGACTGCCCTGCCCAAAGCAAGGGGGCGCGTCGCGCCCTTTTGTCTCCCTCAATCTAAAATTACGGAAATGCTACTGCCTTTATGTTTGTTTTTAACTTTTTTCCCTAGGGTCTTAGTTTTAGGATTTTTGGAATGCACTAACGCGCACTCCACGCTCAATTTTGACATTATACAGAGAAAAATTTGTATGAATTTGGGACGTTCTGGTCATGGCTATGGCAACACCGTGAAAAATATGGCATGGGTGTAATTGACTTTTCTGATCGGAACGACCAAATAGAATTTTGTGCCAAATTATTTTAATTTTCGTGAAACTAAAATTGATACCCTCCATATAATTCCTATAGGGGACGCTATCGCGCCCAATTTGAATTTTGCCAAATGAAAGTGTTTAGGACTGTGACTTTAACAACTGACAACAAAATTAGCGAAATCGGGCTTCATATGTGCGAATGGGAGCCATTTTTTGCTTCGCCGCATAAAACCGTAAAACTTAGAAAAGTAATTTGGATAACTTTTAAAGTTCTAATTCTCAAGATTATTTTCCACCCAAAATTAGCTTGTTCCGATAAACGCTCTAGGAGGAGATAGATTTTGTACGAAGTGAAAAATAAAGGTGGATTCCTGCTTCGCAGGCTGTCATCCAAAATGGCCGACACCCAATATGGCGGACGGCGTTGCCGTAATAATATTTTTTGCTCAACATGTCATGATGCACGTCTGTACCGATTTTTATGATTCTACGACAAACTTCATTTTTGGCCAAGTCCTATCTCGCAATGTAAAAAAAAAACTGAGGTGGCGCTATTTCAAAATTTGGAAATAGTCAAAAGTTGTGTCGGATCGGGTTTGAATTTTGGGCCAAAATCTGTGACTTTTCGTCGATATTCACTGGGGTGCGAAAGAAAGAAAGAAAGAAAGAAAGAAAGAAAGAAAGAAAGAAAGAAAGAAAGAAAGAAAGAAAGAAAGAAAGAAAATATTCCCATACGAAAACAATGTTCCCGCTTACGCGGGTATCATAAACTATATATTTTCGGAAAGCGCTCGCGCATTCCTATCTCATGGTAGAGGTCCTGGGTCACTGGGCTCTCAGTCACCCATTGACTTTTATGGGCTCTGTCCAATTACAATGTTCGTTTTCTGATACATGTGCACGACGAGTGGAGTGCGTTAGTGCATGTTTGAGAGGAGGCGAGCGCTTCGCGCTTGTTTTGTGCTCTCCGCGCACTTTGGGGGAGTGCGCTCCGCTTTCGCTCTGTGCACTCTATACGATTACAAGAGCCCCTTCGCCAGCCCTGATGGCGCTCGGGCCTAATAATTATGAAGAATTAATTAACAAAACACAAAATAAAGATTTTCTCACAGTGGCACAAGTTACTATTTTTATTACTCAAGAGTACAGATGTGTTAATTTAATATTATTCAAGTAGAAGTATAAAGTACTGTATGAAAAAACTTGCAAAAGTACAGTTTCTTCAAAAGGTTACTTAAGTACATGTACTTGAGTAAATGTAACTGAGTACTACCCACCTCTGAACTTAAGTCATTGCGCAGCATGATGGTGCATACGAACTGCTGCACTTTTACTGCTTATTTTTAGTTTTAGTTTTTTTTTTGCATTTTGATACAAGCCATACAAGCCTTTCTGTGTTTGTCTAAAGATGTACCGTATATGGCATAAATGAACTATTTCATCTTTTAGGGTCAACACTTAAGCGGCTGTGTTTGGGCAAAGACCGTGGCAGCAGTAAGTACTGATGGTCTTATTAAGATGGGCTTCTGCTGTCCCAATTTAAGTCGTACATTTTGTTTGTCCCAGGGCCGGGTGCAGGACCTGGAGGTCTCTCGCAGCCCCACCAGCCGCCTGCTGGCTCCACCCCTCCGCCTCATCAGCCCATCATCGGCCTTGCTCAGGCCAATAACAGTAACAACAAAACACGCTCTTACAGTGTCACTGAGCATGTCCTATCTGAAGACCTGCAGAGGCTCATGGATGACTGGGCCCAGGAGGTGCTCATTGTGACTCACCGTCCCGGAACAAACTCTCTGAGCATCAGTGGGCAGCGGCTTTGGGAAGAGACACCCCGAAAACATCCACAACAGCAAACCAATGTCTCCAGTGTATGTTTAAACTCAGACCATTATTTTTGATTTATTGAAATTGTCAGTAACAAAAATTAGAAAGTGTTTTAAACAAATATATTGGCCGAAAAAAACAGAATATCGTAATTTTAAGCAAAACCATGTCTATACTGGTCTATACGTTAATTTGCCTTTTACTTTTGAGGTTTAACGATAACTTGGCAGACTTTAATGTTTAACTTAACTACATATTGTACTTGCTTAATAATAATCTGAAAGAATACCCAAAACAAACATAATGTTAATTGTCAAAAGAAGTGATTTTTTTCTACAGTTAATTTCTAAATGTAATCCGTTTGTATGATGTTGAAGGTGTGGGCTGCGGTGGATCAAAACTCCTACAGCCTT
Organism: Neogobius melanostomus; assembly: GCA_007210695.1. Lineage (NCBI taxonomy): Eukaryota > Metazoa > Chordata > Actinopteri > Gobiiformes > Gobiidae > Neogobius > Neogobius melanostomus. The sequence continues at coordinate 97,901 of VHKM01000073.1, read as the reverse complement.
CCTCCGGCTGATGGTTCAGGGTGTGCCCTGTCGAACCATGCCTCCCCACGGCATTGTGCCTGCTACCAGCCCCTGTCTGTGTCTCCGCTCCAGGCTCTACCATCTCAGCTCTCCGTCAGTCAGGGGCCCAGCCTGCACTACCCCACCCCCCTGGAGGAGTATTCGCTTTCCCATCTGTCTCCTCAGCACAGGATGCCCTCCCAATCCCAGCCACATCTCCGTCATCTCAGCCTCTTCATGACCCAAGGGCTCAGTGACTGCAGTAGCATTGTGTCTTCCAACTAGTAAATAATAGTAAATAATATGTGCATATATTGTATATATTCAAACAGCATGATTTGTACATAGTAGTGACATTTTAGTTTTATTTCTGACTAAAGCCACATTTACACATTAGGCCAAACATTTGACTACAGTCATATGAAATAGAAACATCTGGAGTTTATGAAGTTCATCAACTCAACTATATACTGTATCTTAGTGCTCATTAGGTATGCTTGTACTGGCACTACTTCAACATTATGAAAACTGTGGAAAGTTAATATTGAAGATTTAGCATAGATGAATGTGGTATTATAAATCGTTTAAGCATTGGTCGATTTAACTGTGATTACTAAAGAGGGTATGCAGATAGTGTTACATCATGGCAACAAGCATAGCAACAGAGCCAGAGTGGCAAGTCTGATTTTTATTTTTATTTGACACTCAATACAAAATATTGAGGGTTTTATTTAGAATGAAAAGAGCACATGTGCATACCCTCAGTGGTTCCCAAACTTTTTCACTGACGAAAGTGTTTAGACCCTATAAAACAGTGGTTCTCAACTGGTAGTTCGGGACCCAAAAGTGGGGCGTGGCACTATTTCCAGTGGGTTGGGGGCATATATATAATATACAAGAGATAGCCAGTTATGTATTCAAATTAACATGGCTGCGCACTCTCCTCACACGAAGCCTGTTCCTTAAAAGGGCAAAAAGGCGGGAAGCCTTGGTCTGGCTACGAGCCTCCACCGTGCTCCAGAGCCTGGCAATCATAGCTTTAGGCTTCAACTTTTTATTGCTGATGCACAAAAACAGCCTGATTAAAAATATGATACCCAGCCGAGCAAATAAAGTTTTTGGAGCCAGGCTTTTAAGCAGTGCTAGAGAGGTGCAAACACTACATAAGAATGCTGTTCACAAAGTGTCTTTTGTAGTCGCCCCCATTTTAAGTCAAATTTGAAATGAATATTGTTTTTGGTTTGCGACTTGTTGAAGGATATAAAAAGGTGCAACCTTAACATAAACCCACGTATACATTATTTTAAGAATAATAAATATAAAGAATACTTTTCAGTGTCAGATGTAACAGGAATATACGGAAAGGTATGAATATTTTCTGAACCAACTGTATACACTACAACAGAAATAATGGTGTTGTCTTACAATATACAGGATTTGAGATTTAACTTTCCCACATTTTTTTTTATTTTGTTGAAGTGCCTGTACATTACCATTGTCCACCCCGATGAACTTCTCTTAGTTTGCCTTCATAACAAGTAAGCTGCCGTGTACATACAGACTCAGCCTGTTTATAGCTGTGTCATTTGTACAGTCAATGATAGACTAGGTTGGTGCTGCAGCTGCACAGCACTGTTAGGCACTATTATGTCGTCACTGTGAAGTCCAGCGCTGGTCAATAGCATAGGCTGCTTTTAGTAATATCTGCTTTAACAATCAAGAAATAAGTTTCAATTGTAATCAGAAGCTAAAGGCTATAAGTAACACTAGATATCCTTTCGAGAGTGTGAATGAACTTGAACTTTATCTTCAGGTTTTCCATACAGACCTGTGAGAGTGCCTTGAACCGCAGTTTCAGATGTGAAGAAAAGCATTTAGACTCAAAGCAGAGATTATCCTCACTTGGTTCCTCACTTGGTTTGAAAGGTAATTAACAAATCAAGTTGCTGCACAGAAAATAGATGTAAACAATTGTTCTCTTTGTTTTTCCACACCACGACCTGCATGAACACAGGTTGAAATGGTGGTTTGTATAGACTGTAAGAATAGGTGCACTAGACTGAATCCACATCATCCCATACCTCAGAAACCAGTAGCTTTACTTATCGTTGCCTTTACGTTTACATTTATAAAAGAGATTATGGGGTGATTATTGGCTGAATATTACTGAAAGTGCATCATACATCCATGAAATGCACTGTGTAGGCAACTTTAAAGTTATTTTTTTGCAACTAGCTCACAGAAGATGTTTTATCCATAATCCAAACAATTGTATTTAAGAATGTAACTTTCTGTAGTCTAGCAGATATTACCCTGTTTTAATTCTACAGCACTGACTTTGAACATTATGGGGGTCATTTAAGTGTCTGCTTGTGTGCAAAGCGAATAGTACGTGCAAAAATGGATCAGCACCAGAGCCATTTATGTATTTTTTACTCACACAGCATTCTCGCATTTACTTGTCAGATTTGGTGCTCTAAAAGTGTAATACTGGCGACATCAAATGGTAAATTAAGTGCAACATGGCAACAAAATGGCATATTTTATTTTTCAGCTTGCACCCGCTATTTAGCCCCTGCCTTGATAAGTGACCCCCTTTGAAAATCAGGGGCAAACATGCCTTCTTTAAAAGTTATTTATTGAGGCCATTTGATGACAGACTACAATAGCAATTATGTAGTTTAAATGAATGTATTAATCAAGTAAGAACAAGAGACTTACCAATTTCAAATAAAATTACAGTATGCAAAGGGCATACTGTACAAATAAAACATACAGACATGCATACATTTCTATGCTTCAAACCAACAGTGGTTTTGAATTCTGAAATGGATTCAGCAACACACTATTACACAATAAAGAACATACATAGTTGTTTCCATAATGTTTAATATGATTTAGAATAACTTGGTTCTATGCAGTTGCTTTCTTGTACACTTGTGTCTTAATGCTTGCAGAGATTGCTTTTGCCTGCTATTTCACCCTGCACTTCGCTGACTTGGTCAGAACTCTTTCATAAAGCTGTATATACTTGAAAGATAGAAATATACAATAAATTCATTTTTGCTTGACCTCAAACACTTGTTCTTTCTAAACTCTATTAAACGCAATTTGTGTGTTCACTGAAAAAGGAAAATGTGTTTTCACCAGTGGGTGTTTTCTGGGAAAGAGGCAGGACTGTCCTCTGTCCTCATCAATATTGGTTTGTGTGAGTTCATACGCCTGCCCCTGTCTGGTGTTCAGTTCAGAAGGTGCACCATGGAGAGAAGTGCTGCTTACCTCACCCTCCTGGGACTGTTGCTGGGACTGGCCACCACATTGCCCAACAAGGTAACACTTTTCAATAGTATATCAGCATCTAACCTTATATCACTGTAGTTTGGGGCTAAAGCTTTTTGTATGTGTACAAAATCTAAACTAACGAAACACAAAACTATTTAACATAATGTGCTAAAGAAAAACACTCTGGCTATGTACATTTCAATGCAATATCTAGAGTAACTGATTATAAAAGAACAAAGGGCATGTTATTTGTTATCATTAGTAGTCACGTAGCTATAGAGCAGAGGTGGGAAAACTACAGCCAAATGCCTTTCGATCCGGCCCGCAAAAACATAATCAAGCCCGATATGCACTGGCTTAAAAGGGTAAAAACCCTCTGATGTAAAGAAAGATAATACATAACTGCTTAAAGCCACACCGCGTAAAATTTTACACAATAAATAATATTGAAATTCAAGAATTTATTTTATGACAGATATTTTCCTCATTGAAAAATACCTCATAAATGTAAAATCAAACATGTGCTTTTGCTGTAACTTTACCAGGAGTGGGTACATCTCCAGCTCGTCTCCATGGAGATGTGACTAAAGTCAGCAGAATTTGAGATTTATATAGGTTAGGTCCTCATCCAAATCCATTCTTTGATTGCTCACTGCATTTTCTGTGTGGAGCTGCTCATTGGGAGCATGTTTTGTGTTGATGGCAACAGCATAGTCCAAAATGTTACGCAGTGTGCCTTTAAATGTGTTTACTGAATTGCAGTCTATCTGAGAAAAACTTAATTATTTGAAACATTTCTATTCGCAACTGGTCCGGCCCTCGTGCAGAATTCAAAAACCCAATGTGGCCCTTGCATCAAAAAGTTTGCCCATACCCGTTATAGAGGGTATGTAGGTGATATCACTGCATGACAGCAGTTTAACCAGTGTAAAAGAAAAATACATGAAAAATAGATGATGAAGTGCGAACCCTCTATTGTGTGACTTGTCTTAATTTATAAAATAAAATAAAAAAAGGTGTGTCGGCAGATAAATTTTTTTGACCCGTGAAATCACTCGATGTACTTTAGTACCGCTGAAATGTGTGGCGCGTAGCCACTGGGTTTATCATCAACTCACCCAAATAAACTATCTATTGTGAAATGTGTTTGCCCAGGACGATTGGGACATCTACAGTTTTCACATCAACTCCACTGTGACAAGCCGCTATGCCACGACAGTCATCACCAGCCGTGTGGCCAACCGCATGGATGAGTCTAAAGAGATCGAGTTTCATGTTCGGATCCCCAAGAACGCCTTCATCAGTAAATTCAGAATGTGGGTATGAGTATGTGAGTCAACAACTAGTCTGTAACGTGTGGCCCTTTGCAAACTCAGAGAAAAACTGAAAACAAATAGGATAGCAAATCTGACAATATTTAGTATTGTGATCAATCTTCTATTTTCTTACTATTCAACAGGAAATTACAGCACCGTGATCACAAACAGGCGGCCCGAGGGCTTAATCGGGCCCACCAGAGCCCCAATTTAACATCTTACAATAAAAACCTAATATTTTGACACATAATGTTAAGTATCAATACAAAAAATATCAAGATATTCCACATAACAGTGCCTCTCGAAAGTACTAATACACCTTGAACTTTTGCACATTTTGTCATGTTTACAATCATAAACATAAAGAATTTTTTCTGAAAGTTCACACACAAGTAACAGACAACTGTGAAGTGAAAGCAAAATGATACATGATTCTGTTATATTTCAAAAAATAGAAAACTGAAAAGTGCACAAGTATTCATACAGCATGAATTAATACTTTGTGGAACAACAGCAAGTCTTCTGGGATATGACTCTACAAGATTTGCACATCTAGAGACTGACATTTTAGCCCATTCCTCTTTACAAAACAACTCAAGCTCTGTCAAATTAGAAGGAGAGCGTTTGTGAACAGCAGTTTTCATGTCTTTCCACAGATTTTCAATGGGATTTAGGTCAGGACTTTGACTGGGCCATACTAACTCATTTTTAAACCATTCCATTGTAGATTTAGCTTTGTGTTTAGGGTCATTGTTCTGCTGGAAGGTGAATCTCCGCCCCAGCCTCAATTCTCTTGCTGACTCCGGCAGGTTTTCCTCCAAAATGTCCCTGTATTTGGCTCCATCCATCTTCCCAACTATTCTATAATCTTCCCAGTCCCCGGTGAGGAAAAGCAGCCCCATAGCATGATGCTCCCCCCAACATATTTGACACTGGGGATGGTGCACTCAGGACGATAAACAGTGTTAGGTTTGTGCCATACATAATGTTTTGCATTTGGGCCAAAAAGTTCAATTTTTGTCTCATCTGACCAAAGCACCTTCTTCCACATGGGAGCTGTGTCCTCCATATGACTTCTAGCAAACTTCAAACGGGATTTCTTATGGCCTCCTTTCAATAATGGCTTTCTTCTTGCCATTCGTCCATGAAGGCCAGATTTGTGTATGGTACGACTTATAGTTGTCCCATGTACAGATTCCCACAGCTCAGGGGCAGTACGTCGCAGCTCCTCCAGAGTTATCTTGGGGCACTTGGTTGCATTTCTGACCAGTGCTCTCCTTGTTCGGTCTGTTAGTTTAGGTGGACGCCCGTGTCTTGGTAAGTTCGCAGTGGTGCTATACTCTTTCCATTTCTGAATGATGGATTGAACAGTGCTCCGTGAGATGTTCAAATCTTGGGAAATCTTTGTATAACTTAATGCTGCTTTAAACTTCTAGACAGCTTTACCCCTGACCTCTCTGGTGTGCTCCTTGGCCTTCATGATGTTGCTTAGTGACCAATACACTCCGACCATAGCTCTGAGGCCCTCACAGAACAGCTGTAATTATACTGAGAGTAGATTACACACAGGTGGCCTCTATTTAATGGTTAGGGCAAGATTGAACATTCTGCAGTCATTAGGAATGTTATAAAGGCAATTTAATGCACTCAGAAAATGCTGTATGAATACTTACGCACGCCCCACTTCTCACTTTTCTATTTTTTGAAAAATAACATAATCATGTATAATTTTGCTTTCACTTCACAGTAGTCTGTTACTTGTGTGTTTCAGTAAAAAAAAATCAAAATAAAATCTTTATGTTTATGGTTGTAAACATGACAAAATGTGCAAACGTTCAAGGTGTATTAGTACTTCCGAGAGGCACTGTAATAGCAATTAACTATCAAAACTGTGTGATCCTCTGCACCGATTACCACATAATGCTGTCTTTAAAAGTGTGTCTAAATATCGACTCTGTAGGTTTATGGACGGCGAAGTGTATGACGGCGTGGTGAAAGCAAAGGAAGAGGCCGTGCGTCAGTACACGGAGGCCGTGTCTCGGGGCCAGAGTGCAGGAATTGTCAGGTACAACAAAATGGAGAATCAATCAATCAAGATAAAGCTGCTGAAATTGATTATCACTGTTTTAATGGTCGTTGTTTGTTTTAGTTCTGTGGGGAGAACGCTGGAGGAGTTTAAGACTTCTGTCACTGTGGCCGCTCACAAAAAAGTAACATTTGAGCTCACGTACGAGGAGCTGCTCAAACGGCGACTTGGTAAATATGAGCTGCAAATCCACGCTCGACCCATGCAGCCTGTCACTGATTTCAAGGTAGGATTGGACAAAAAAAATAAATACAAAGTTGTGTATGATCAATAATCATTTTGTATTTCATTTTAGGTTGATGTGCACATAAACGAAGATGCTGGAATTAACTTCATTGAGATTAAAGGAGGACTGAGCACCAAAGATTTGGCAAATGCAATCACTAAAACTGAGACAGCCAAACAGGTAAACTAACTATGCAATCAGGACCCAGAGCAGTGACCATCAGAAATCCTGTGTTCTGTATGTAGGGCCAGAATTCAGACTCTGTCAATGGTTCTCAAACATTTCCCAAATAAAGATTTGACTTCCACAACATGAGACAAAAAAGTTTGAAACCCCTGAAATATGGAATATTGTAGGCAATAATGTTATGTCTTTATGTTTATTTGCAGGCCTGGATATATTTCTATCCAACTGTGGATCAACAGAAAGTTTGTGACAGTTGTTCAGACAATGGCTTGAATGGAGATTTAGTGATTTTCTATGATGTCAAAAGAGACACCCCATTCGGAGACCTTATAGTAAGAACACAAATGGACATAATAAACACAGACTTGGAAACATTTAAATTTACTGTAAATGAGAATTTTGTCTTGTTCCTTCTCATTTAACCCAGACCAAAGATGGATATTTTGTGCATCACTTCGCTCCCTCCGAACTACCTCGCATCCCCAAAAATGTTGTCTTTATTATTGACCAAAGTGGCTCAATGCACGGACGAAAAATGCAGCAGGTAAGATTATATTGGGACCTATTTTAAAGCAACTAATTCCTCAAAAATCGACCAAATCTAATACCATTTTAACATCCTGTAAAATTATTTTGAAACAAATTCACAATTGACAAAATCAGTTTAATAAAACTGATATAAATTTCGTTGTGTAAGTTCTCAGTCGTCAAGGGAATTTTCCAACGTAGACGTTTTCAAAGTCATCAACATGGTTTGAGTTGTTGAGGATGTTTTTGCTTCTCGTCTAAGAAGCTTCTTCACACTTTTCTGATAAAATCAATTCAACGTTTTCTTCTATGAATGTCATTTGTACAGAAAGAAAATACTGCATCTTTTCATCATAATATATTTATCATTAATAAGGTTTACGGTAACGCTTTATAATAAGGGTACATGAATTCATACATGAACTCATCATAATTCATGATGAATTCATCATGACTTCATGAATTAATTCATTATGAATTCATGTGAGGTCATGATGATTCATACTCATGAATTTACACCGTTAATTCAGGCAATGAACTCACTAATGATAATGATTAATTCATCATGATCAATGCAAAAATGTAACAATGGCAGTATGTTTGCAGAGGCTCTCAGTCGCCCAGGAAGTATTCATTTAGTGAAGCTCTAAACTGTTGACTGGCCTGAGTTGGTTGATTTTAGGATGTTTTGCTTCTATTTAAGGACGGGCCTGAGTGTTATTGGAGCCATGTCTAGTTTGGCTATACTTGTTACATTTTCTGAACACAAGCGCAAAGAAGCTTCTGCGAATACAATGAAAAATCATCAATTCTACAAACTGTCCAGTCGTCGATTAACAGCTTCAGGTGTTTAGAGCAGCAACAGAATTGAAGTTTTAACAATTATAAAGCCTTTGTGACATGAGTGGTATTGGTATATAAAATTTAAATAAAAGCCTGACAACGCCAGCCAGTATGACTGGAAATAGATGTGCTTTAAGGCACACAGGTTCGACCCATAAGGACAGAGGCAGCATGTTCCTTGTACATATCATTTTCGTTTATTTATGTTTTAAGTTGATTTCTGTTTGTACTTTAGTTGACACACGTTTCTTTTCATTTCACAGCGTTGACAACATAGCTTTCAGTCGGTTCACAGTTCAAGTTGTTTTTCCATTAGCTTTTCAGTTTATACAAAACAAGAGGGAGGAAACAAGACAGCAGCATCAGGCCCACCTGAACGTAAATAAAGAGGTTAGCTGAGGAGCAGTTGCAAAATAAAGGCTAACCACCAGGCAAGGCCGATCCTAACATCGCACGTCCACATCGCACGCCCACATCTAGCCCTTCTCGGCCGGCTCGGTGCTTCGATAGCTCCCAGTTCCATCACAGGAGGGACCCAGCAGACCCCGAGCCACCATGCACCGAGCGCAAGCAATGGACGCCATGGAGTGGTGCGCGTTGAGGCTCTCAACCACCCGCAACACTAAAATTAAACCTGCGTTAGCAGCTACACCACTATTTAAGAATGAAGAACGAACTTAAATAGCTACCTGGACCCGTGGAACAACACGCACAACCCTGGGCCCAGCCCAACCAGGCCGGAAGACGCCAGTGAGGAGACACAGGAAGTGCGTGTAAACCAGGGTGGCTTTTATACTAAACGCTATTAGAGCCGGTGGCGCCATCTGCTGACCGTTTCAATATTTAATAAGGTTATTTAATGACCAACACTGCAGTGTAATTTGGGATGTTTGTAAATTAATTTTGAGTTTGGACATTTTGAGCACTTCCTTGATCTTATATTCGAAACAAGTGTCAAATATGAGCTGTGTACAACTTCAGACGATGGACACACACACACAAAAAAACTGAAATAAGGAGATTTCCTATGTCAACAATTGTGTAAGGAAATATTAATTGAAGGTGTGGCAATACCAGTTTTTATTAACTGTATTTTAAAGTAATAACCATAATCAAGCATTTCATGAGTTACAGATCCAACTCCATGTTCATATCAACAATATCAAGAAGAACAGTGTGTACTCGCTGGTATCCTTAAAAAAAAAATCATCTGTGTTTACGCCCTAATCCATTGGTTCCCAACATAAAGAGGGCCCACAGCTTTGTCTGGTCCGATGGTCAGGTCATAAGCAATATTATTTGAGCAAATTAAATGGTTAAAAATCATAAAATAGGACCTCAAAAGAAGTAGAATACTTAATGGCAATAATATTTTAATTTCTATCTTTTAATATTTGTGGTAGCCACGTTTTTTTTGGTTTGGGTGTGTAGCCTGACTACAGCATGCACAGGTGGGGCTTCAAGGTGTAGAACCACTGCTGTCCTCACAACACGTGTCAGTGTGCTGCTAGACAGCCAGCGAATCATTAAAGAAAACTCCGGACACAAGGCTTGCGTTTCTTGTTTTAGTGAAGCTTACAGTGTGTGTGATGTGGTAACTGTAACATACAGAAAATAGGGGGCAATTACGAACCATATATTTTACATCATGCTAAACACAATGAGCTAGTCAATGCACTTGTAATACAGCAGTAACTCCAAAACTCTAGTGACAAACTTATCAAAAGTAACATTAAAGACATTTGTAACTTCTAAACAGGTGCTTTGGACACACTAATACAAAGACGAACATTTTCCAAGGCTCAAACATTTAGAGCAGGGCTGTCCAAACGTTTTTCACCGAGGGCCGTATATTGACATGTATAAGGCATGGAGGGCCACAGATCAGTGGTCTATGCATTCAAACATTCAACTGCGTGTATTTAAGAGAGGTTTAAAACCATTCCCCACACTTGCATTTAGGCTTGGGACCATAATGCCAGCTCAGTCTGATAATAAATGTTAATTTTTGAGGCTTTAATTGTGTGGAATTATTAAAATTGCAGGAAAATTACCATCTCTGGCGATGTGGGGCAATAAAACAAGAAGCCTGAGGGCCACCAAAAATTGGTCTGAGGGCCGCATTTGGCCCTCGGGCCGCACTTTGGACACCCCTGATTTAGAGCAGTGGTTCCCAAAGTGGGGGTCGGGACCCCTCGGGGGGTCGCGAGGCCTTGAGTGGGGGTCCCCAGATGATTTCAAGATGAAATAAAAAGAAAAATGCTACTGTTCTTAGTACATGTTTTACTGTAAATTCATTCAGTTGATATAAACTGTATACATATTAACTTGATTATAAAATGTTTTTCTTTCCTAAAATAGTGTAAGAGGCAATCACTTTATACAATGTTTACGTGTCAATTTTGGGGTCCCGGCCAAAAAGCTTGGGAACCCCTGATTTAGAGCAACACAGCGTGTTCATAAGTCATTTTCACCGAGAGAAAAACGACAAAGATTGTCCATGCTCGAGAGGAGCGCTCACTTTGCAGCAACAAGAAAAAACGATCCTTTCTAGAGAAGATGTCTCACTCGTGTGCATGCATGGTATGTTATATTCCAAGGTTGATTTATTTTGTGCTAACCATAATTTTCAACGTTTACAATAAGCCCAATGCCCATCTCGACTGCGCATGCGTGAGTCAATCAGGCTCCTAATTTCGGCTACCAAACAAACCACACCGCCATTGAAATGTGTGAGCGAGTTCAGGTAGCGGAGCGTGAACACTGAAGTATATTGAGCCATAACCGTGAACTATAAGGCTTACGGGCATTGGTTTACAGACTATAAGTCTCAAGTGACATTTCTTGCAAATATTTAAGTTGTCAATATCTTGAAAGCGAGGGAAAAGTCAGGGCGGCGGCTCCGTAGGCAGGAGCGGACCATCGCGGACAGGGAAACGACAGGACCTGGGATCAGCCCGACACAGACACCATCACTTTTTTAATCATTTGAATTCGTCTTGTAATCACAGGGAAAAGTTCCAAAACAGTGTTGATGTTAAATATAGTGGGTACATTTCCGTCTGTCAAATTAGCGACCGATTAGCTAAGTTGTACCATCAGATCACTCGTAAAAAATAAATAAAATAAAGTACATTTAGATGGCATAGCCTATATATGTGTATGTGGATCTCTCTGGTCACAATTAAGAAAAAGATTTTGTCTACTGTCCACCTCCTTATTGACAAAAAAGAGGGATTCTATGTTTTTATATCTCATTTCAGTTTAAATGTTGTGAATATCGGCGACATGAGGCCACAGTTTCAGACCCTGGACTTTGTCCAACAGTCACCTTCAACCTCTTCGTATGAATGGCAGTTTCGTTTCTGTCTATCTCCGTACGCAGCCCTGGTTATAAAAATAGACTTTAAGCTAATATTGTAACAGGCTCCATGGCGACGACAAAAACACTTTAAATCATCATCACGTTACAATAACCAATTTTAAACGTTATATTAAGGTTTTCTCAAGGTTGCAGTAAACGTAAGGTTAGCAGAACGTTACAATAACCCATTTTAAACATTATATTAAGGTTTTCTCAAGGTTGCAGTAAATCAAGGTTAGGGGAAAGTTAAAATAACCAAAATGTAACGTTAGTAAAACGTTTCCTAAAGGTTGCCATTAAACTAACGTTAGGAAAACGTTCTACGAAAAAAATAACGTTGTATAAACGTTCAGAAAACTTTCCATAATAACCACCAAACAACCAAAAATAACCTCTAGGCAACGTTCCCAAGAGTTGGAAAAAACTTTCCCAAACGTTCTAAAACCAAAAATTGTTACCTGGGCAACTTTCCAGCGGTTAAAACGGTCCAAATCAGAGCTTTCTTCATTGCTTTACGCTAACTATCATTATTGTTTGGTAGCCAAAAGACATTCCATTACCCATAATGCAACGGGCGAGCCGAGATGGGCATTGGGCGCATTGGGCTTATTCTACAGTATAGACGTGGAAGGCTTGGTGAAAAAACGAAAACAAAGCGAGACATCTTCTCTAGAAAGAATTGTTTTTTGTTGCTGCAAAGTGAGTGCTCCTCTCGCGCATGGACAATCTTTGTTGTTTTTCTCTCGGTGAAAGTAAGCTAGCGCGCACGGCAGAAACGAGGCCTGAAAATGACTTATGAACACGCTGTGTTGCTCTAAATGTTTGAGCCTTGGGATAAATGTTCGTCTTTGTAAGTATTAGTGTGTCCAAAGCGCCTGTTTAGAATTACAAATGTCTCTGTAATGTTACGTTTGATAAGTTTGTCACTAGAGTTTTGGAGTTACTGCTGTACTACATGTGCATTGACTAGCTCATTGTGTTCAGCATGTTACATGTAAAATATATGGTTCGTAATTGCCCCCTTTTTTCTGTATGTTACAGTTACCACATCACACACACTGTAAGCTTCACTAAAACAAGAAAAGCAAGCCTTGTGTCCGGAGCAATGGCCGCTAGCTGCTCTGCTTTATGACCGCAACACTGGAGGCCGCCATTGCTGTAGTACCTCCATATCATCGCTAGGCCCCCATTGAAAAGCATTGGACTTTAGACACGTTAAAAACAACTTTAATGCCTGGTTTCAATTTTTTGAAGATTAATTCATCATGAATTATGATTAATTCATGCATGAATTCATGTACCCTTATTATACAGCGTTACCAGGTTTACATTTTCACAATCAACAAACTTAATACTTTTAACCTTAGCTGTGATTTGTTCCAGACACGTGTGGCTCTGATTCACATCTTGGCCGATTTAGCAGAAGAGGACTTCTTTGGGCTCATCACTTTTGACAGTGAAATTTTTCATTGGAAACGGGAGCTTGTTCAAGCCACTCAGAAAAACATTGATCTGGCAAAGATGTTTGCTGAAAACATTCAAGATCGAGGGTGTAAGTCTTTTCCATATTTAATCAAATATTTGTCAAAGAATTAATGATTAAAACAGTCCTTTTACAGCCACAGACATCAACAAGGCAGTGCTGGAAGGTGCTCGCATGCTGAATGCTCACCCCCGGACGGACTCAGCCTCCATTCTTATTCTCCTGACTGATGGGGACCCCACCTCAGGTTTTCAAAGAGCTCTTTTTCATTCCAAATATAGGGACAAATCCAGGTAAGGTATTGAGATCTATTCTTTTGTAGGAGAGACAAATCCTGAGAGCATCCGAGCGAATGTTAGAAAGGCCATCGCAGGTAAATTCCCGCTGTACTGCCTTGGATTTGGGTTTGACGTTAACTTTGAGTTCCTTGAGAAGATGTCTCTTGAGAATAATGGTTTGGCTCGGCGCATATACGAAGACTCTGATGCTAATCTGCAACTCCAGGTATTTGGCTTTAGCGCTCACGGAACCACTTTATCTACATGACAACAAATACAACATGCAATGCACAGGGCCAAAAAAAACAATAAAATCCCAGTTTGCCAGAATTTTGCCATTCAATATATTGCACAATATATTTGTATTTTCTACAGAACTAAGTTTTAACACTTTCCAACACTTTAGATGCACTTTCTGTTGCAAACAGCCACATTTACAGTATTGTGACTGGAGTACATGTATGTATGTATGCTTTGTGATGCCTCTTGCCGAAGAATGACTACGTTATACGATTAGTAGTGATATTTATTCAGTTTTACCAAATGCATCAAAATTGAGCCATATTTTCTCCTGCCCTTTCTTGGCATGACTGACGTACTGTGGAAAAAAAAAACATATACTTAACCCTTCACATATGTTGTGTTAACAGGGCTTCTATGAAGAGGTGGCTACTCCCCTGTTGACAGATGTGACCATGATGTACATTGGAGGCACAAATCTAACCCAGACTAACTTCAGCCAGTATTATAACGGCTCAGAGATCGTGGTGGCCGGCATGATCACTGACAACGACATCGAGAGCTTTGTGCCGGAAGTCGTGGCCCTTTCTGTAAGCAAGTCCTTTGGCACAAGCAGTGCAAACTTTGAGCTTCTTATGATACAAAATTGTTGTGTTTCAATCTTTCCAGAGAAATTCAAGAGTGACTTTTTCAAACCCAAATGTGACAACAGGATCCTCTGGAACGGCATCAGTCGACCGCATCCAAAGAGTGTGGGCCTATCTCACTGTCAAACAACTCATGGAGAAAAAGTAAGTGACAAAACATTTCTTAAGGACATCCTCTTTTAATACAACATTATCAATTGCTTTTGTTAAACTCTGTGTTCTTGGCAGTAATGTGCCAAAGAACAAATAATTCCTTAAAATACTTGGTGTGTGCTAAGGTGGAAAACTTACTCACGCTTTTATAGCCATGCAAAGTAGATTAGTGCATGAAAAAACACAGGTTGCAGCAGTTGAGTGAGTGAGGGCTTTCTTTAATTTACTTGGTGAAAAAGTCAAAATACTCCATGAATGCCATCCATCCATTTTCTTCCGCTTTATCCGGGGCCGGGTCGCGGAGGCAGCAGTCTCAGCAGAGAAGCCCAGACTTCCCGATCCACGCACACCTCCTCCAGCTGTTCTGGGGGGACCCGAGGCGACACCAGGCCAGCTCGGAGACATAGTCCTACCAGCGTGTCCTGGGCCTTCCACGAGGCCTCCTCCCAATAGGACATGCCTGGAGCACCTCCCGAGGGAGGCGACCAGGAGGCATCCGGCACAGATGCCCTAGCCACCTCAGCTGGCTCCTTTCGACGTGAAGGAGCAGCGACTCTGCTCTGAGCTCCTCCCGGGTAACTGAGCTCCTCACCCGATCTCGAAGGGTGCGCCCAGCCACCCTGCGAAGAAAGCTCATTTCGGCCACTTGTATCCGCGATCTTGTCCTTTCGGTCATTACCCAGATCTCATGACCATAGGTGAGGGTGGGAACGTAGATCACTCGGTAAATCGAGAGCTTTGCCCCCCGACTCAGCTCCCTCTTCACCACAACAGTCCGATACAGCGACCGCATCACTGCTGACGCCGCGCCGATCCGTCTATCGATCTCACGCTCCATCCGTCCCTCACTCGTAAACAAGACCCTGAGATACTTGAACTCCTCCACTTGAGGCAAGGACTCCCCACCGACCTGAAGCCCTTAGCAGAGGGCCCCGGACCCCATACGCATCCCCTACAGAGCACCACGAGGGACACGGTCGAACGCTTTCTCCAGATCCACAAAACACATGTGGACTGGTTGGGCAAACTCCCATGAACCCTCGAGCACCCGATGAAGGGTATAGAGCTAGTCCAGTGTGCCACGACCGGGACGAAAACCGCATTGTTCCTCCGTGATCCGAGGTTCAACTATCGGCCGGATCCTCCTCTCCAGCACCCTGGAGTAGACCTTACCGGGGAGGCTGAGGACTGTGATTCCTCTGTAATTGGAGGACACCCTCCGATCCCCCTTCTTAAAGAGAGGGACCACCACCCCGGTCTGCCAATCCAGGGGCACTGACCCCGACCGCCACGCGATGTTGCAGAGACGTGTCAGCCAAGACAGTCCTACAACATCTAGAGACTTAAAGGGGCTCTGTGGAGTTTGGCAGTTTTCTACTTGCAATTGCCCCTCAGGCCAAACGCGTAACTGCAGCCTCGATGATAAGCTCGTGCATGAGGTGCTCAGGCTTTACGAGCACTAGAAATAACAGTCCCGTCCTGGTCAATTTACAGATTTGCAGGTTTGACTTCAACTGAGGTAAGAAACATTACTGTTTTGGAGACCAAATCAATTTGAGTGAATGTTGTCCAAGATAAAATACTTGAGCAAATGCAGCAAAGTGAATCGAGGGAAGAAGCCAAATAATACAGATAAACGAATGAATGACATTTGAAGGAGGAAAAACAAATACTCTTATACTTTGTAACGCAGGCCTAATTGAAATAATAAAATATTTCCACTGGTAGAAATGCTACCAGGAAAAGCCAAAATCGTCTCTTCAATTTCCTGGGCCCAAAGTTAGCCTAGCTAACTCGTAAACTATATTGTAAACGGCACATGTCCGCTTTTTGTAGTCGTTTCACTACTTATAAATCCGTGAACAGTCATGCTTATTTTGCGGCCAAGAAAAGCTAACATTAGCAACATTATTTTTGCCATTGTAAATACAGCACCATTACCACTGTTACTACTCAAATGTTTTGTAGGTACAGCGCAATTACTGTTATTACTGACACTACTAGTTTGCTACTAATACCTAGTACCTCTCAGCTGCCTCCGGAGTCCCACAAGCCAACAAGGCCAGATAGGACTCCTTCTTCAGCTTGACGGCATCCCTTACTTCCGGGCGCCACCACCGGGTTCGGGGATTCCCGCCGCGACAGGCACCAGAGACCTTACGACCACAACTACGAGCAGCCGCATCGACAATGGAGGAGGAGAACATGGTCCACTCGGACTCCATGTCCCCAACCTCCCTTGGGATCTGGGTGAAGCTCTTCCGGAGGTGTGAGTTGAAGACCCTACTGACAGAGGGATCCACCAGACGTTCCCAACAGACCCTCACAACACGTTTGGGCCTGCCAGGTCTGACCGGCTTCCTCCCTGCCAGCGGATCCAGCTCACCACCAGGTGGTGATCGGTTGACAGCTCAGCCCCTCTCTTCACTCGAGTGTCCGAGACACGCAGCCGGAGATCAGATGACACAACTACAAAGTCGATCATCGACCTCCTGCCTAGGGTGTCCTGGTGCCACGTGCACTTATGGACACCCTTGTGAACTTAAACAGCCACATCAAAACAATAACATCATCAGCTTTTTACCATCTGAAAAACATTGCTAAGATCAGAGGAAGTGTCAAAACCAGACTTAGAGAGACTCATCCATGCATTTGTCTCCAGCAGGTTAGACTACTGTAACGGCCTGCTCACTGGCCTTTTAAACGAGCTGTTAGACAGCTGCAGTACATCCAGCACGCTACTGCTCGAGTCCTGAGAAGAACCAGGAAATACGACCACATTAGTCCAGTGCTCCGGTCTCTGCACTGGCTTCCTGTCACTCAGAGAATAGAATTTAAAACAGCGCTGCTTGTGTACAAGTCTTTTCATGGTTTAGCACCAAAGTACATCTCTGACATGTTAGAGCCGTATGAACCATCTCGGGCCCTGAGAACTTCAGGGAGGGGTCTCCTGGTGGTTCCCAGAGTCAATAATAAACACGGTGAGGCTGCGTTTCAGTTTCATGCAGCTAAAATCTGGAACAGTCTTCATGAGGATGTGAGACAGGCCTCAACTCTGACAATGTTCAAATCCAGGCTGAAAACAGCTCTTTTTACCCGTGCATATGAAAACTGAAAGTATTTTATCTGCACTCTTGCCTTTTGCTGTAACTGATTAACTTTATGTTGATGTTTTATTGATTGATTTTTATCTGTTTTCTTGTAATTTTATGCAACTGTGAAGCACTTTGAATTGCCTTGTGTATGAATTGTGCTCTACAAATAAACTTGCCTTGCCTTGTGCTCGAACATGGTGTTCGTTATGCACAAACCGTGACTAGCACAGAAGTCCAATAACAGAACACCACTCGGGTTCCGATCGGGGAGGCCGTTCTTCCCAATCACCCTCATCCAGGTCTCACTGTCGTTACCCACGTGGGCATTGAAGTCCCCCAGTAGAACAATGGAGTCCCCAGTCGGAGCACCATCTAGTACCCCTCCCAGGGACTCCAAGAAGGCCGGGTACTCTGCACCGATGTTGGGCCCGTAGGCCGAGACAACGGTGAGAGACCTGTCCCCGACCCGAAGGCGTAGGGACGCGACCCTCTCGTTCACCGGGGTGAACTCCAACACGTGGCGGCTGAGCTGGGGGGCTATGAGCAAACCCACCCCGGCCCGCCGCCTCTCCCCGCGGGCAACTCCAGAGAAATGGAGCGTCCAGCCTCTCTCCAGGAGTTGGGATCCGGAACCCAAGCTGTGCGTGGAGGTGAGCCCGACTATATCTAGCCGGTATCTCTCAACCTCCCGCACCAGCGCAGGCTCCTTCCCCCCAGCGAGGTGACGTTCCATATCCCGAACGCTAGAAGCTGTGCATGCGGACCAGGTCGTCGAGGCACCTGCCTTTGACTGCCACCTAGTCCTCTCTGCACCCGACCCCTACGGATCCCTCCGTAGGGGTGGGTCCACAGGAGGGCGGGCCCACGTCGTTCCTTCGGGCCGTGCCCGGCCGGGCCCCGTGGGCAGAGGCCCGACCACCAGGCGCTCGCATTCGAGCCCGAACCCCAGGCCTGGCTGCAGGGTGGGGCCTCGTTGCGCCATACTGGGCGACGTCACGGTCCTTGATCTGATACTATCCATAGAAATCTTCTGAACTGCTCTTTGTCTGACCCGTCACCTAAGACCTGTTTGCCAAGGGAGACCCTACCAGGAGCATAATGCCCCAGACAACATAGCTCCTAGGATCATTCGGGCGCTCAAACAACCCCACCACGTTAAGGTGGCAGTTCACGGGGTTGATTCCATGAATGTGACTTTACAAATGTACTCTACCTTGTAGGCTTCAGCTGTCTGGGCCAGAGAAGGAGAAGGTGGAGAAGGAGGCCATGGATTTATCTTTAAAGTACAGCTTTGTGACTCCTCTCACATCGATGGTGGTCACAAAGCCTCCAGGAGAAGACACAGCTGTGCTTAATAAGCCGAAGGAAGGAGGGTCGACTATGCCGTCAATGCGACTTGTTGGATCATCAGGTAGGCCCGATTCAGTGCCGAATTCATTATCATGAAGGAAGTAAGATTTCAAGAGCGTTACAGAATGTTTGATATTTTGTTACCTAAAGATAACATTGGTTACACGCTTGAAATAGGACATAATCAACAGAAGAATAGTGTGAAACACAACTTAAATAAACATGTCGCTGACACCATTAAAAATTGAAGTATTCTGTATCATCAAATTCTAAAGAGCACGTTCAAAACAAAAGTTGAACAAAGGTATAATTTAAAGGTCCTATATCATGCAAAATCGACTTTTTGGAGCTTTTAGCCATGTTTTATGCTATTTCCTTATCAAAAACACCCCCAGAGCGGTTTTTGGCTTCATTCACGCAGTTCTAAGTAATCCTCCTGAATCCTGCTCTCTGAGCAGCTGCTCCGCCCTCTCCTGGTAAATGACTGAGCTGTTCAGTTGTGTCGTCACAAAGGAACGGAAGTGCTCTACGTCTGTAATGTAATGCCTTACGGCCTGGTTTTAATTTATAAAACAGCTTTTTCATTTTTGTTGTTGTAAGAGAGCAATAAAGAAAAAAAAAAAAAAAGAACTCTCCGATGCGTCTGTGCTGTCCCACGAGGCTAAACAAACGCACCCACGGCCGGAGGATCCATGGATCCGAGCAGAAGTGTTGTTTGAAGACTGAGCTCTTTCTAACCTACTCTGAACACACCTGTTCTTTTTTCTTACCCAACGATAATGTTACGGATGCGCATTTGGCTACGAGAGGAACAGGACTATTCAACCTTCCTAAAGAAGAGTGCACTCGCCAGAAGTTGGAATTTCTTTCTGGGATTCAGCTAGCTACTACTGTATATCAACCAACCTGATGATGCTTGGTGAACCTTGGCCAGAATCAAAGTGGATTAACTTTTATAACCAACGCATGTCCCATAACCCGATGGGGAAGCCAGACTGAACGGTGAGTCAATCAAAACGCGTGTTAGCGTGTGTGTTAGCCATTTATGAAACTGTTGCACATGTCAACTCCTTATAACTGCATTATGTGAAGTAACTTCACTTTTTGCAGCGATATTTATATTTATAATACTGCAAATGTGGAATGAGCGGAGAGAGGGGCGGAGTTAACTGAATCGAAGCGTTTTGTCTTCCGGGTAGGGAAAATCCCCCCAGAAAATACTTATATTTCTCTCAAAAATGAGTACTCCATAGTGATAGAGGTACAATATATCATATGTATGCCTATACTTTACTTTGGAATGGCTAAAATAGCATGATACAGCTCCTTTAAGAAATTGCATTATATGATGTTGCATGTTGTTGTGTTAGTTATTCCAGTCAACTTCACTGTTTGAATCACACATTTTCAATTCTATTTATGCACTTTACATGTAACAGTAAAAGCCAACTTTGAACTCATTAAACTTTAAATCTGAAGAAAACTAAAAGAAACTTCTTTATTGTGTGTAGAAAAAATAACATTCGCAGGTTGTCATTACTACTTTCCCCTTTCCTTTTTTCTGATGTCCCACATTTCTGCAGGGCATATTCACAGTGTTGCTTCAGATCATAAACTTCTTCAAACAGCCAGTCGTCGTCGAAGTGGTTATATTTCTCGACAAAACGGTGGGTAAGACTAAAATGTACAACAGTAGCAATTATCTCCTTGTAACTGCGCCACAAAAGGCAAACAGACAGAACTGACTTTGAGTTGATACACATCCATAGTTCTAGACAGAGCAATAAAGCTTTCCACATTTTGAATGATTAAAAATGTTTTTTGATTTTTTTACAGTTCCACTCCCAGCTGTGCCAGATTTCACCCGCATTTCTTCTATACTTGGTAAACCTGGTCTATCGATAACCAATATAGGAACTAGATGCAAGTTGGTCAATTTATACTCACTACTGTCACCTCAGGTCTTACGTGTAACTGCAGTCTCTATATTAAGCTCGTGCACGACAGCAATTCGGCCCGAATAAACACATTTTTGAGTGGCAGAGCAGGATTTTAGAGGCTGTTGTGAATATGTCTGGGCTCACTCTACACATTAGGAGATTGCTGGAACATGTGTTAATTTTAACATGTTTAACTTCTGTATAGTCCCCAGAAACCATTACTTGCATTGGCTAATGATATTATGTAGCCAATACAAGAAAAGGTTTCCATTATTTAAAAAAGTGGTAAAATTCAAAACAGATTGTAGGTAAAGACACGTGTAGCAAGAAGAGCGGTTTAGCAATTGGAAAAAAAATATTACAGCCAAAAATAACAGAGAAGGCTCCGGACCTTAAGGCACGCAGGTTTGTTTATGATTGACACAGGCAGAGTCCATACTTAGCAAAACATATAAGTTTCATTTACTATATATTTAATTTCAATACATTATTTTCTGTTTCTCTCTCATCAGTAAAAAGGGGTACAATTGGTTCACAATTCATCATTTGCACAGTCATTTAGTTCACAATATCAATCGCTCAGTTCCAGCTGAGTCATTAACAACTAAAAAGATGAGTCCGTGAGTGAACCAAAAGAAAAGGTTAAAAGACAAGGCAACAATGTCTAGGACAGCGCCGTCATCGCAAACAGACAGAACTGACTTTGAGTTGATACACATCCATAGTTCTAGACAGAGCAATAAAGCTTTCCACATTTTGAATGATTAAAAATGTTTTTTGATTTTTTTACAGTTCCACCCCCAGCTGTGCCAGATTTCGCCTACATTTCTTCTATACTTGGTAAACCTGGTCTATCAATAACCAATATAGGAACTAGATACAAGTTGGTCAATTTATACTCACTACTGTCACCTCAGGTCTTACGTGTAACTGCAGTCTCTATATTAAGCTCGTGCACGACAGCAATTCGGCCCGAATTAACACATTTTTGAGTGGCAGTGCAGGATTTTAGAGGCAGTTGTGAATATGTCTGGGCTCACTCTACACATTAGGAGATTGCTGGAACATGTGTTAATTTTAACATGTTTAACTTCTGTATAGTCCCCAGAAACCATTACTTGCATTGGCTAATGATATTATGTAGCCAATACAAGAAAGGTTTCCATTATTTAAAAAAGTGGTAAAATTCAAAACAATTGTAGGTAAAGGCACGTGTAGCAAGAAGAGCGGTTTAGCAATTGGAAAAAAATATTACAGCCAAAAATAACAGAGAAGGCTCCGGACCTTAAGGCACGCAAGTTTGTTTATGATTGACACAGGCAGAGTCCATACTTAGCAAAAAATATAAGTTTCATTTACTATATATTGAATTTCAATAAATTATTTTCTGTTTCTCTCTCATCAGTAAAAAAGGGGTACAATTGGTTCACAATTCATCATTTGCACAGTCATTTAGTTCACAATATCAGTCGCTCAGTTCCAGCTGAGTCATTAACAACTAAAAAGATGAGTCCGTGAGTGAACCAAAAGAAAAGGTTAAAAGACAAGGCAACAACGTCTAGGACAGCGCCGTCATCGCATCGGCGCGGGCCAGATCACCTGTAAATAATGAAAACCGTTAACACCTAGCCTTACTGTTGGGATATAAACTGCAGCTCTGCCCCAAACGTACCATCGAACGCAGGGCATAACACGGGTGTGGGGCCATGACAGCGAGACGCACACCATCCCTGCACATGGAGCATCTGGGGGCTACATCGCGGAACCGTAACCATGATGCGGAGCTAAATTACAAAACCTCCAGTTAGGGCCAGTAAATAGTTACGTTAAAGGCATAAAATCTAGAGCAAACGCTACCTGTCCTTCGGAGGAGCGAGGAACGCACTGACACACTGGCTGGACCAGGAAGTGAGTGACGTCAGGGAACAAAGGAGTGAATGCATTGCGCTTATATACCCGTGGTGCCACCAGCTGGAAGGAGGAGATGCAACAGGCGCCATGCCACACACGCACCTCCACTTGGTACTGAGTCATTGTGCTCGATCAAAATAGAAAAATCATGAGGAAATGAGGAAAGATCCGCACAACTATTAGCTCCCCAGCTTTTTAATATAAGCTCACCAAGTAACGTCACTTGGTGAGCCTTTAATAAAAAGCTGGGGAGCTAATAGTTGCGCGGATCTTTCGTCTTTTCTTCAAGATTAAAAAAATATATAGTGATTCATAAAGTGTATGTTTTCAGCCTGGATAACCATTTTTAAACATGAATGACAATGATATTCAATTCATATGTACAGTAGTCACTGATGATGATTTAAATTCCATCTTTACTTCATAGACGCTGACAATGACTATGACATGGGTATGGATATGCTTATAGATCATGCTATATCGATGCCAGATATGGAAATTCATCCTACAATATCACTGCCAGATATAGTATTGGCAACCATCAGTTCGTACGCAGCAACTAAAGGTAAACTTTTCAAGTGTACTGTTTTGTTTTACAGAATAAACATAATATTCTCCCTTATTTCTCCCAAAGTGGCAGTTATAAAACAAATGAATAACTATTAGTCTATGTTTTTGCATTGAAAACACATGTCAGACTAAAGTAAACGTCTGTCTGCTTGAAATGATATTAAGTATCAAATACATTTTCCCAAGGAGATACCAGGGCGTTGTGTTTTGCGAGTCTCAGCCTAAACAAGGCCATGATGTCGGGTGTGTCATTTTGATAATCACAGTCGATTCTTCTGTCTCCTCAGCTCCACCAACTCAGAGGTTTTTACTGAGACCTGCAAATGTGTCTCTTCCACTGTGCTTTGATCTCACAGCCACTAATGTAAAGCTACTCCACCACCCCAGCAGAGGTCAGTAATGTATCAGTATCTTTTATGTCATGGAAAAATTCTCAAAGCAATATGTTGCCAAAAAGGAAACATTTTAATTCACATTAACGCTTAATAATACACCCAGGACCAAGTACAAGAATGTCATATCTTTTTGTAACACGTGGTTGTAACTCAGAGTCAAGGCTTTGTGTGGAATAGAAAGCCGAATGTTATTACCACTGTTAATACTAGTCTAGTTCGATAAGGAGAATAGTAAGCACAAACACTTATGATTCTACCAAGAGAAAAAAAGATTGGTTTAATCCAATAAAAGAAAGAAAATGTATCACCAGTTCACTCCCATAACATAAAGTGTCCACCTCGTTAAAGCGGGTAGTAATAACCTTTTTCAGTTCGAATTGTTCTTTCAGTTCTTTGAAGTTAAGTCAGTCAGTCAAGTAAATTTTTAGTCAATGGCCATATATTTCCCCCGTTTCATAACTTGAAGAATAGATCGTGGTGAAGGGTCCAGCACTCCGGATCTTATGCCAGTCTCAGGGTACGGTTGTCCAGGTGAGGCAACGGCAGCTGGATGTAGTCCTCCACTTGAATGGGTCTCTCAAAAACCAACCTGCATATTTATAAATCATGAAGTCACTATCACCGTCCATATGCAGGATTAAATATTGATATCTAAGTTACAAGCTTGTATAAATCTCAAATCAACAACTGTTACTGTTTACAAATCAAAGAAAATAAATGGCAGGCCTAATACCATATTTCACACAGTAAACAACAGTTATTACAATATCATAACACAGTTTCAATAAAAGGTATTCAAATACAGCTTTAGAATAGTCTCCGATTGGTTTTTGGAGTACATAAAACACATTCACTCACCGGAGAAGATCTGCAGAAATACCTTACTGCAGATGACCTTTCTTGTGTATCAGCGTATTAGTCTTAACAAAAAAATAAATTGCAATCAACATGTGTGCTTGCTTTGGTTGAACAAAAATAGCATTCTCATTACATTCAGATGAACTCACCATAGAATATCTGCATTGATGACAAAAAATGCAGATATAAAATAACCTTGTCTCGATTACCAGCAGGAACTGGAGTTATAACAAAAATAAAATATTGAATTAGCATGAGCACTAGTATTAGCTTAGCAACATTAGCTTGCTCGATGTACTCAAATTCACTCACCAGAATATCTGCAGGATTTCTCAACTGCAGATATTTGTCCTCTGTCTCACTTGTGTGGACTGGAGTTTTAACGAACTCAACAACTTAAAACTTATTTTTTTCTTAGCAAAAGGACGAGCAAGAGCCACACGTGCTCTTGTCTGCCACGTTTCTCTCTGTCTTTTCTTCTCACTTGCGTAAAACATTTGTTACAGTATGGAGTCTGGCTCCATCTAGTGGCGACAAAGTGTAACTACATCGACAAATGAGTTTGACCCAAATTATGGGGGTTACATCCACCCCCCTTAGTTTGCATGCGTCCTGCATGTCAACATTTAGATGGGTTCTAAGACTTGGTGGTAAAAGTCAGTGTCCAAGCTACTTGTAAAGCTTTATCTAATCCCCCAAGTAAAGACTGCATAACTACCACAAGGGGGTTTCCTAAGGATGGGTATGTCAGTCTCTTAGGTTGGGTCCTGTCTCTTGCAGATCTCCTGACTTGTACATCTTCACTTTGAGGTTGTTGCACCACAACATTACTGTCCATTTCACATGTTTCAAATGTTCCACTTTCAACAATTACTTGTCCTGGTTCTTGTCTGGACATTTGAGGTGAGAGTGAATGAGAAGATTCACTGTTATTTGGAGTATTCTCAGTTATCAGTGTTTCTTTAGGACTTTGGGGTTGTTGTGGCTGAAATGGCGGAGCTTCAGGGTTTAGAGTGGGATCTGAATCAACAGTTTGAGTGAGAGCATGATCTGTGTTATTTGAAATGGTTTCCTGTATTTGAATTTCCGGTTCATTTGTCTCATCCACATTGTTTTCTGAGTCACCTTGTATGTCATTTTCCATTTGTCCATTCTCATTTTCAGTTTCCTTATTCTCCTCAGTCTCCACAGAAGGATAGAAGTAATATTCCACATCCTGGTCCTCATCATCCGAAATCACATCCTCCATGTCGTCATTTCCAGTGTCTTTTTCTGTTTCATTAGATTGTAGTCTTTTAGATTTCCTTGTTCGTTTTGGTGTATTGTCTTTGATCTGTTCCTCTGCCACTGGCAGAAAGCCGCATGGAAGTAACAAGTCTCTGTGTAGGACTCTCTCTGTGCCATCAGAGTCAAAAGGAGCTACTACATAGACAGGCAGGTCCTTTACTTGTTTTATCACTTTGTAAACAGTTTGGCTCCACCTGTTGGCAATTTTGTGCTTGCCCCTGAGACCAACATTTTTAACTAACACACGGTCTCCTGTTTCCAGTTTCGACTCTCTAACCTTTTTGTCAAATCTTTGCTTGTTGTGCAGAGCGTTCCTTTCACTGTGTTCAGTTGCTATTTTATAACTCTCGCTCAGATTTTCTTTGAGATCCTTCACATACTGACTGTGAGTTAAATGTCCTTTGTCCGGTTTTGTGAGTCCAAATGCAATGTCAATTGGCAGGTTTGGTTGCCTGCCAAACATGAGTTGATAAGGTGAGTAACCGGTGGTGTCATTTTTTGTGCAATTATAAGCATGTACTAACGGCTGCACATGATCTCTCCACTTCACCTTATCTTCCTCTTGTAGGGTACCGAGCATTGCAAGGAGTGTCCTGTTAAACCTCTCCACGGGGTTGCCCCGTGGATGGTAGGGTGTCGTCCTGGTTTTCTTTATTCCAAGCAAGAGGCACAACTCTTTGATCAGTGTGGACTCGAAATCTCTTCCTTGGTCGCTATGCAACCTCTCTGGCAGACCATAGTGGATGAAAAAGTTACTCCATAATGCTTTGGCAACCGTTTTTGCTTTTTGGTCAGTGGTGGGCACTGCCACAGCATATTTGGTAAAATGGTCTGTGATCACGAGTATGTTTTTTGTGCCTCTACGATCTGGCTCTAAAGACAAATAGTCAATACAGACCAGCTCTAGCGGTCTGCTTGTCCGAATGTTCACTAAAGGGGCACTACGCTCAGCTCTAGCTTTTTGTCTAATGCACCTTTCACATGTCTGGACTTTGGTGTTAATGTCTGTTAGCATACGTGGCCAATAAAAACGTGCACGCACTAAGTCTGAGGTGCGATCAATTCCCATGTGCCCAACTGAATCATGTAGTCCCTCTAAGGCTAGGTGTCTATAACTCTGAGGTAGCACTAGCTGGAAAAACAGCTCACCATCTAGTGTTCTCTTTCTGTAAAGCACTTCATCCCTGAGGACTAGCTGATCCCATAGACGTAACATAAGCTGAACCTCTCTACTCTCACGCTGCCTTACCCTGTAGGAGGGCTTCCTTCCCCCTTTTAACAGAGCAATAACTTTGCTTATGGAAGGATCTTTCTTTTGCTCAAGTGCCCAATCTTGCTGAGACATACGGGGTAAAGTGCATGAGCTAGGTAAAAGATCAGCGCTGTACTCAGGTGGAATAACATCAATATTGACTGCAACGCACTCAACCAGAGAGGGGAAACTTGGGGAGTCAGACTGTGACTGAGACACTGAATGAACGGAGTGTCTTTGGCATATAGCATGCACGACCTCTGGAGAGACTGCCTCATTCGTGGTTTGGCATATGCGAGACATGAAATGGTCAATGCAGCTGTCCTCATCCTGAGCCGAGTTATCTGTTTCATTTGGGGCATGAGGCCGACGGGAGAGGCCGTCTGCATCTTGATTTTTCTTTCCTGCCCTGTACTGAATGTGAAAGTCAAAAGTCGAGAGAGCCGCGAGCCACCTATGCCCTGCTGCATCTAACTTAGCGCTGGTGAGGACATAAGTCAGCGGGTTATTATCCGTCACCACTGTAAACTTGGCCCCGTAAAGATAATCAAAAAACTTGTCTGTAACAGCCCACTTTAAGGCAAGGAACTCAAGTTTATGTGTGGGATAGCGTTTTTCACAGTTGGATAAGCCGCGACTCGCAAAAGCTATGACTCTTAACTGACTGTCTTGCTCTTGGTAAAGAGCTGCACCCAGGCCATGGATGCTCGCATCGGTATGCACGATGTAGGACTTTTTTGCATCGGCAAAGCCAAGGACAGGGGCAGTTGTCAACTTGTGAATCAAGGTGTTGAAGGATTCATCACATTTTGCACTCCACTTTTCAGCAAAGGGCTTCTTTGGATCGATTGCAAGGTTGTGTTTGGCGAATGACTTGTTTGACTTTCTAGGTGGGTAGTAGCCGACAGTGAGGTCATTTAGAGGTCTTGCTATTTTGGCATAGTCTCGAATGAACCTTCTATAATACCCCGCAAACCCTAAGAACGATTTCAGCTCTTTTACGTTTTGGGGTTTTGGCCAGGTGGTGAGAGCGGCTATCTTTGCGGGGTCTGTCTCTACTCCCTTTTCTGAGACTACATGTCCAAGATATTTTACTGACGTCTTAAAAAAATGACACTTGTCAGGTGAGAGCTTGAGCCCAAATTCTCTTAATCTACCCAGGACATGCATAAGACGCTCCTCATGCTCCTCTAACGTGCTTGAAAATACTATCAGGTCGTCTAAGAAAACGAGAAACTCTTTGAGGTTTAGGCTGCCCACGCATTTCTCCATAACACGCTGAAACGTGCTAGCGCATTCGTAACCCCTTGGGCATCCTATTAATTCCCAAAAGCCCATCGGTGTTACAAATGCTGTCTTGGGTTTGTCCTCTTCCTCAACTTCGACCTGATAATACCCGGATTTTAAATCCATGACTGAGAACCACTTTGAGCCTGTTAAAGCAGAGAAGGCTTCTTCAATATTTGGTAAGGCGTATGCGTCTTTTATTGTCTGGTTGTTCAATTTCCTATAATCTATGCATAGCCTTATTGCCCCATTTTTCTTTTAACAATCACAATGGGTGACGCAAAAGGACTTTCTGACTCACGGATTATGTTGGCATCACAGAGCTCTTTTAAGTGCTGCCTAACTGCTTCATAATCTGAGGGGTGTATGGGCCTTGGCCTCTGCTTGAATGGTGTGGGGTCGGAGAGCCGTATGCGATGTTTCACAGCTGTTGTATGCCCATAGTCCAAATCATGTGTGGCAAAAACATCTGACATAGAGCTCAGTTGATCTGTGATTCTCTGTTTCCACTCTTCAGAAAGGGGTGTGTCACTTAGATCAAATTTAAGTGAGCTGACTGGAGTGGAACTGATCTTATTGCACGTAGCGGTTGACTTTGAAGGCTGAGAGTTCTTTGTGTCATTATTTTGGCCAGAGGCTAGAGAGGTGACCGAGAGCGGTACGTACAACTCTGCCAAAACTTTACCCGCGGGTACTTTGACAGTATGAGCACTATCATTTTTAACCAAGACTGGGACTTTAAAACATGTCTTGGATGGTGCTGTCATGACATAGTTAGAAAATACTAAGCCACCAGGTAAGTTGGAATCAAGGGACTCAACTAACAGGGGTGCCCCGGGAGATATGTTAACATTTCGGGCATAACCTGTTAAAACAGCTTTCTCGCCAGCTGGTATTGTGAGGCACTTTTTGCTTAGTAATTTTACCCTTCCTGCTTTAACCACTTTCATTGTCAACTTTCTGTTTGTGGTATATTGTCTGAATCAAAGGAATGTTGTCACGGTTTGTTTGTCTGCTACCATTGTCACTTTCTCTGTAAGAGGCATATGTCTCATAAAGCACATCCAGAACATTTGTTCCAACTAGCACTGGAATTTCTTGGTTGGATCTACAATCAGGTACAATAAGTGCTAGAGTATTTACTTCCTCAGGTCTCCCAGTGATCTCTTTGGGGAAGAATAGTTTTATTTCTACGTAACCTATGTAGGGCACTGGCTGACCCCTGCTCCCTCAATATCAAGTAAGTTGGCCACTGACTGGATAGAACGTGCAGGAAGGTGCAGCTTGTGAAAAGTCTCTGACACAGTGGTCACTTGGGATCCTGAGTCTAAGAGGCATGTGCTTTGAATGCCGTCAATGGTTAGTGTGGCAGTACGCTTTGACCCAACAAGGGCATTTAAAAGAGCCTCATCTGAAATCGGTGAATGGTAGTGAGCCATACTGTCTATCTGTTGGGGTCGTTTTCTCTTTTGTTACTTTGATCTGGTTTGGGACTTTGGTCTGCTGAGGCCTCAGTGTGTCCCTCTACTGAAACCCTGTCCAGTTTAAAGTTTGTCCATATCTGACTTGCCACTCTTTCTGCTTTGTTTTCAATTCTTTGTACTTCTTGTCAACAAGTTCTTTGTTCTGAGCATTTGTGCACTCTCTGGCTATGTGGCTATTTTCACCGCATCTAAAGCAAAACCAAGCTTTGGGAGCAGGCTTTGGTACTGGCTGATGTGCTTGTAACTCAGCCACAGCTGTTGATGGAGTATCCTTAGGTACAGTAGACTTTTGATCATGTTTCTTGCGTCTTTGGGCTCTCTTTTCTGTTAACTGGACCTTTAATTCTGCCACTTGTTTCCTTAAGTTCTCCGTCTCTGTTAAAAATCTTTGCATGATGTCCGAGTCAGTGTTTGCCATGGAGACAGGTTCTGGGAGTCCTTGAAATTGCATAAGGGGCTTGGCTTTAGAACCGCCAAAGTGGCGTTGCATTCGATCTGCTTTTATTGATCGTCTTTCTTCTTCAGTTCTAAGCTCAAGGAGGAGCTCTGAAAACTCTGGGGCAGGCTCGTCTTTCAGTTTCTGTTGTAAAGTCAAAAGAAGGGTTTGGTCCCAGCAACCTCGGAGAAACTGTCTGTACAGCTGTCTATTGGCATTTGCTTTGCTCACACCACCTCGCTTGACTGCAGTGCTAAGGAGTGCGTGTAATCTTTGAATGTATTCAGATGCTTTCTCACCTGCATCTTGATGAGTACTGAGAAACTTTGCAAAGATTTCCTCACCATCATCGACAAGACCATAGGCTGACTGGAGGAGCTTTACGTACTCTTGTGGGAGTGAGTGGGAACCCAATTGCTTCACAATGTCTGCTGCGGGTGACAGCAAGCTCTCCAGAATAAGTCGCCTCTGCATATCAGTAGAATAACCATCCTGAAACATAAGTTCAACATGTAAGCACCAAGTCTCAAAGTCTACTTCACCAGCAGGTTTGGGCACTCTGCCTGAGAAAGAACGCAATCTTTTGGAACCAATGCCGGTAGAGGTTTCACTTTTATAACATGCTCCACTATTATGCGTTGAACATCTTGGGGATTCAGAATGTCGGAGCTTAACTTGGCTGGATATGTTCAGGTCTTTCTTTGGGTCTTGTTGTCATGTCAGAAATATGTTTCAGCTTAGCCTTAGCCTTTTGACCGGCAGTAGGTGGTTGGGTTTCAGTCTGGTTTGAACTGGGTGGAAGTGTCTGTTTCGTTAGGGGTACAGAAACAACAGTCGCCCCACTACTGTCTGAGTCAACCCCCCCACTTTCCTGACTGTCCATGTCATCTTTTTCTGAGGAACCAGGGTCTGCATCGACGTCAGAGTGGGCAGAAGGGGTAAGTAAGGTCTCAATGCTTTCTAGGCACCATCTTATGGCAGGATCATCGGGACTGTCTATTGTAGAAGGTAAGCTTATGTGCCTAAGTGCTACCTCTGAATCAAACTCAACTATAGCTTGAAATGGAGTTGGCCTTACTACTTTAACAACATTGCCATATATTGCTACAGCATTAGCAATGTCTTCATCTGTATCAGTGCTGTCAATACCTTGTAGTAAGGCTGACCTTTTGGCATTTATACCATAGTCATGTTCAATTTCAACAATAGACGCCATGTCTCTCTTGGTCAGGGTCAATAAAATAAAATATCAAGTTGAAAACTTCCAAAGATCAGTGCTTTGCTTATTATTCTCCTGGCTGGCTCGCCACAAAAAGGATCCGATGTAACACGTGGTTGTAACTCAGAGTCAAGGCTTTGTGTGGAATAGAAGCCGAATGTTATTACCACTGTTAATACTAGTCTAGTTCGATAAGGAGAATAGTAAGCACAAACACTTATGATTCTACCAAGAGAAAAAAAGATTGGTTTAATCCAATAAAAGAAAAGAAAAATGTATCACCAGTTCACTCCCATAACATAAAGTGTCCACCTCGTTAAAGCGGGTAGTAATAACCTTTTCAGTTCGAATTGTTCTTTCAGTTCTTTGAAGTTAAGTCAGTCAGTCAAGTAATTTTTAGTCAATGGCCATATATTTCCCCCGTTTCATAACTTGAAGAATAGATCGTGGTGAAGGGTCCAGCACTCCGGATCTTATGCCAGTCTCAGGGTACGGTTGTCCAGGTGAGGCAACGGCAGCTGGATGTAGTCCTCCACTTGAATGGGTCCTCAAAAACCAACCTGCATATTATAAATCATGAAGTCACTATCACCGTCCATATGCAGGATTAAATATTGATATCTAAGTTACAAGCTTGTATAAATCTCAAATCAACAACTGTTACTGTTACAAATCAAAGAAAATAAATGGCAGGCCTAATACCATATTTCACACAGTAAACAACAGTTATTACAATATCATAACACAGTTTCAATAAAGGTATTCAAATACAGCTTAGAATAGTCTCCGATTGGTTTGGAGTACATAAAACACATTCACTCACCGGAGAAGATCTGCAGAAATACCTTACTGCAGATGACCTTTCTTGTGTATCAGCGTATTAGTCTTAACAAAAAATAAATTGCAATCAACATGTGTGCTTGCTTTGGTTGAACAAAATAGCATTCTCATTACATTCAGATGAACTCACCATAGAATATCTGCATTGATGACAAAAAATGCAGATATAAATAACCTTGTCTCGATTACCAGCAGGAACTGGAGTTATAACAAAAATAAAATATTGAATTAGCATGAGCACTAGTATTAGCTTAGCAACATTAGCTTGCTCGATGTACTCAAATTCACTCACCAGAATATCTGCAGGATTTCTCAACTGCAGATATTTGTCCTCTGTCTCACTTGTGTGGACTGGAGTTTTAACGAACTCAACAACTTAAAACTTATTTTTTTCTTAGCAAAAGGACGAGCAAGAGCCACACGTGCTCTTGTCTGCCACGTTTCTCTCTGTCTTTTCTTCTCACTTGCGTAAAACATTTGTTACAGTATGGAGTCTGGCTCCATCTAGTGGCGACAAAGTGTAACTACATCGACAAATGAGTTTGACCCAAATTATGGGGGTTACATTTCAATAAGTCCTAATCAACAGGATATGCAAGTTTTACACATAATGAGACAGGATATTTAGTTCTCTGAAGATCCATTGCGAAATAATGTCGGTCTTGAAGCCCTGTACCCTGAAACAACATTCTTAATGTAATGTGTTTTTCTCCCATCTAGGGCTTGATATAAATGGAGAGATTGGCCCAGAGGAAAATGGCGGTTTTAGAAGCATAGTGATAAATGTCCAAAGTGGCCTGTCCATTGAGGTGAAAACGACAGGCGTCACTGTGAAGGAGGGGCAGACGTCCACTCATTACTCAGCACTGACTCAAATCACAGCCGGCAGGTAACACAACAATTAAGATCATATGAACAGGTCAGAACGAGGAAGGCTTCTTCAAGATCATCACGATTCAAGATCAACTATTTCTTTAGTTCAATAAAGAAATGGTCTAGTGCATGTGTTCCTAGTCAATAATGGTTGATGGCTGTCTCTGTGCATATATAGACTAGCAGAACTAATTATTTGTATTGTGAAATTATCGCAATATACGCTGAGATCATATCACTAGAAAGCAATAATATCACACTACAACTGAGGTCCACAATTTTAGATAATAATAATAATAATAAATATAGCCGCAAGCGGCGATTATCGGCCCTCGCCGACCGCCCTGCCTAAAGCAAGGGGCGCTTTGCGCCCTTTTGTCTCCCTCAATCTAAAATTATGGTATTGCTACTGCCTTTATGTTTGTTTTTAACTTTTTTCCCAAGGGTCTTAGTTTTAGGATTTTGGAATGCGCTAACGCGCACTCCGCGCTCAATTTGACATTATACAGAGAAAAATTAGTATGAATTTGTATCACACTATATCTGCAAACTGAAGCATAACATCCACAAAGGTTATCCAAGTACTTGGATAACCTTTGGTTCCTCACTTCTCGCTGAATTATGGAGTTTAACATTTTTCCATCAGAATAAGATGGAACGTTCTGGTCATCGCTACGGCAACACCGTGAAAAATATGGCATGGGTGTAATTGACTTTTCTGATCGGAACGACCAAATAGAATTTTGTGCCAAATTATTTTAATTTTCGTAAAACTAAAATTTGTACTCTCCATATAATTCCTATAGGGGGCGCTATCGCGCCCAATTTGATTTTGCCAAATGAAAGTGTTTAGGACTGTGATTTTAAAAACTGATAACAGAATGAGCGAAATCGGACTTCATATGTGCGAATGGGAGCCATTTTTTGTTTGCGCAAAAATCTCAAAATACTTCGTACAGTTTGCGGCTTCGCCGCATAAAAACCGTAAAACTTAGAAAAGTAATTTGGATAACTTTAAGTTCTACTTCTCAAGATTATTTCCACCCAAAATTAGGTCGTTCGATAAACGCTCTAGGAGGAGATAGATTTTGTACAAAGTGAAAAATAAAGGCGGATTCCCGCTTCGCGGGCTTTCATCCAAAATGGCTGACACCCAATATGGCGGACGGCGTTGCCATAATAATATTTTTTGCTCAACTTGTCATGATGCACGTCTGTAACGATTTTATGATTCTACGACAAACTTCATTTTTGGCCAAGTCCTATCTCGCAATGTTAAAAAAAAACGGAGGTGGCGCTATCGCGCCACTATTTTGAAATTCAAATTTGGAAATAGTCAAAAGTTGCGTCGGATCGGGTTTGAATTTGGGCCAAAATCTGTGACTTTTCGTCGATGTTCACTGGGTGAAATTGGGACGTGCGAAAGAAAGAAGAAAGAAAGAAAGAAAGAAAGAAAGAAGAAGAAAGAAAGAAAGAAAGAAAGAAAGAAAGAAAGAAAGAAAGAAGTGACCCAGGGCTCTCAGTCGCCCATTGACTTTTATGGGCTCTATACAATTACAATGTTGATTTTTGCATTATATATGTATGTGCAAGAGGAGTGTGTTAGTGAGCTTTTGAGAGGAGGGGAGCGCTTCGCGCTTGTTTTGTGTGTTTTGTTCGCACTTTGGGGGAGTCCACCGTCCAATTACAATGTTCGTTTTCTGATACATGTGCACGTGCACGGAACGTGCACGAGGAGAGGAGTGCGTTAGTGCATGTTTGAGAGGAGGCGAGCGCTTCGCGCTCGTTTTGTGTGCTCGGCGCACTCTATACGATTACAAGAGCCCCTTCGCCAGCCCTGATGGCGCTCGGGCCTAATAATTAATAATAATAATAATAATAATAATAATAATTAAAGCCGCAAGTGGCGATAGAGGCCCTGGTCGATTCCCCCCTTGCGACTGTCCCTACTCGCTCTCGCCAAAACCTGCTCTCGCCTCAGCCTTACACCCAACCCAGTCTTACTCTTGCGCCTGCTAGCTCTTGCCCCGGCAAGTTTTTCGCCTGTTTTCTTTGGAGCGAGAGGAGGCAGTTTTACCGAGGGGAACGAGCCTACAGCAGAGAGGACAGCAGTAGCCTGCTGGGTAATAGGGAGAATTGGGAGGCTTTAACTGGGCTGCAGCAGGAGGCTGGGCTGCTGTTCCAGATATAAACTAAGTAACACAAGTGTAACTGTGAGGTAAATCTATCAAAATAACGACTGATATATCAAAATCAGACAAAAAGTTTGCATCAAACTTTTCATTCTTGTGGCAGGAAGATACCGTTTGACGATGAACTAACTCAGAGGGGTGTTTAAGTGAAACACCCTTCTGCTTTAGTTGAAGTTGGTGCAGTCCAATCCAGCGGAGAATACTGTCTGCAATGGTCTGCACGAGTAAAGAGGGAAAAGGCAGTGAAAGGTAGAAAAGTGGACAATACATCATTGTGTCTACATAACTTGGTGCTCATTCTGGAGTTGTATCAGGCTCAAACAATGTGTGCAGCGGCCCATGTGAAAAGAGAAAACATTGGAAAGTGTCAAAGCCGTGTTTGAACAAGGTGACCTCCTGCACCTGAGACCAGCGCACTATCACTGAGCTATAATTCCATACAAATGTGGGCCTGATGTGGGCTGAAATTAGGTCCCAGCACACCACTGGAGGAGAGGGGTCATGTCAGGTCATTTTCCCCCCACCATTTTCTTGATTGTTTTCGACATTTCCCCCAGTGTTGCCTCAATTGTTTTCCTACTGTCCCCCATTTCTTTTCTTTAGTTCCGCCTATTTGAAACTGTTCTTTCCCCATTTTTAATGAGTGGGACCATAGGCGCCAATTCATATTCTTCCAGTAGGTGCCCAGTCCAAACAAAAAACAAAAAACAAAAGAGTGTAGGTTGCGATGATCCTGCAGTCTCATAGTTGGGAGCCCGGTGCTCTACCTATAGCACTAAACAGGCAGAGCAAAATGGCACAGCCAAACGTATATTAATCGTATGAAACGCCCCGTGCGTGTGTATTTGCAGAAAACGGAGTAACGGTTTTACAGTTTAGGCAATAATTGGCAATTTGGCGCCCAAAGATTTGAGAGGGTGCACACACAGCACCCTCCCTGCTCAAGATGGTTTCTGAGCAGATGTGTTGAAAAACTCTGGTCATGGTTCATTTTCTCATAATGATCAGCAATATTAAGTCGTATCGTCATGACAGGTTATTGAGGATAAATGCATTTTATTCTTACATAGTTTTATTAAGGGGGGGGGGGGGGGGGGCACTGCAGACAAATCTTTATATGGGAACTTCCAAAACAGTTTCATATTTTAAAGTTTAAATTGTGTGTTCGTTTTTTTATTATTGTTTCAGTTTACACATCAGATAGATATTTTTAATTACTTTACACATAACGCCTTATTTATGTAGGCTATAATTGTATAAATAATGTGAAATTGACTAAAATGTAAATTTTAATTTTTGTTTACTGCAAAAGTTTGTAATATATGTTTTTAAAAAACATCTTTCCACTTCGCCTGCAGTGTCTCACCCTTTTAATTTCATATGAGGTTGTTTAATGCTATAAATGCTCACAACCCAATGTTCATGAGCTACTTCCTGTGATGTCATCGAGTTAACTCGTTCCAAACGCTGAAAAACACTCCACACTTGTGAACTCCTCAAGTCCGTTCTCTGACTCTGCACCCGCAAGTCCGTACCCAGGAGTTCACAAGTATGGAGTCTGCACTCTGAGAATTGAGAAACGGCCAATATTTTGGTGAGACCCATATAGTAGGAGGAACACACAGAGAAACGGACAGGAAACAGTCAATGAAACTTCCTGTGATTGTACAGTCCAAAAAGCTGAATTTGGAGTCAAAGACGTCCACATTTTACTACCCCTTCTGTGACAGAGGGGTAGTAAAAAGATGTAGGAGTCTAAAAGTGTGGGTTTTGGGAATAAAGGGGGAAATTGACGAATTTCAGGAGAAACTCTGACAGAAACCAGCATGGTGCCAGGCTAAGAACTCTGGCTATTTTCACAGAGGATGGGTGGGCCTCTTACAAGCCACTTGAAAACCATTTTAAAACATAAGAAGAGTCCAGCTGGTTTCTGGATTTCAATCCAAAATGACTTCCTGTGCGTCCGGCATGGCGCTCCAATTCAGTGTTTGTCCTGATGTCCCCTTTCACTGTACCAAATGGTTTTGGCCTATGCTGAAAACGAGCGTTTTATTTGAATAGGGTCAACTTTGAGGGGGCGCTGTTGAGCCATTTTGTTTTGGGCGTGGCCAATTCGTCTATTTCCATAAATTTTCACGCCATCCAAATGTCTCCGTCAAATCTGGTGAGTTTTCGGCAACGTTTAGCGGGTCAAAAATGCGATCGTTGACGGAGAAAATTGTTAGAAACCAAAAACAATAGTCCCTTGCCGGGGACTGCGTCCGGCTCGGGCCTAATAATAATATAATACATTATTTAGATTGTCAAACAATCTCATGTAGTGCTAGAGTAAAATAGAATATCTTCTTTAGGGTATGAATGAAGACAAAAGATTGAAGCACATACTGTAATGATTCGGCTTTATCTTGTCCCAAACCTTTCTAAATGTTTTGACAGTGTGACAGTGATCATTCGTGACAAGGACATAGATGTGTCCATTGGAGATGTTCGTTTGGTGATTTTGGGCCATGAGATTTCGGGAAGAAAGTTCCTGTGGCCTATTTTCAGACAGCTGCCGTTGGACGACAAAGCTGAAGGAGTTTTAGGTGCGTCTCTCAGTCACATGTGCTTTGTGTGAAGACTGAGTCTGACTGTCTGCTGTCATTTCAGTTGTTAATTTGGATTATGAGGAAGAGACGGGAGCAGCATCAACAGTCAAGGTCAACGGCCAAGAGGTCACCGTCAGCAGGTACAGTATGGGCCTTAGTGCTCATAGATGGTGAAACCATTATTGCAAGTAAAATAACTAGTGTAATACTCAATTGAAAATTTAAATTTAATTTGAAATAAAAACAAAACAAAGAAAGGCATTCTGTAGGCTAGAAAAACTGACATTG
Source organism: Neogobius melanostomus (assembly GCA_007210695.1). Lineage (NCBI taxonomy): Eukaryota > Metazoa > Chordata > Actinopteri > Gobiiformes > Gobiidae > Neogobius > Neogobius melanostomus. The sequence goes on along the minus strand of VHKM01000073.1, from coordinate 59,404 downwards.
ATATTGCAGGTGAATATTGTGCAAAAGTTCATTTATTTCTGTAATTCACCTTCAAATGTTAAACTGATATATGATATAGTCTCATTACATGCAAAGTGACATTATTTCAAGCATTTGTTTGTTATAATTTTGATGACTATGGCTTACAGTCTATTTTCAAAATATTCTAACTTTCTGAGATTTTTAATTTGGGGTTTTTACAAGCTGAGCCATAATAATCCAAATTATAACAAATAAAGGCTATACATATGTCACTTTGCATGTAATGAGTTTATCATATATTAATTTCACAGTTTAAGTTGAATAACAAAATTAATGCATGTTTTAACGATTTTCACATTTTCACTTGTATATAAATTAAATACATGGCTTTCCCTGCAATTTGGTTAAATGTAGAGGCTACAACAAAGACTACACTGCATCTTTTAATCTGTGTATCAATGTCACTCTACCTGCACTAAGACTGAAAGAATTTGCACTGCTGACATTTGTTATAGTCTGCTCTAACTTTATTTTATTTTTATTATTATTTCCATTCATTGTACATAAGATACCTTATTTACTATTTAATTGATTGCACATGTCCAGTCTTTTTTGCACACCCTGAGTGTTTCTTGAGAGCTGATTTAACAAGTGAATTTCTCCATTGTGAGTTCAATAAAGGATTATCTTATCTTATCAAATGAGAAATTGTGAAGTGCCCTACAGATTACACTACACTCATAATAGTGATAATAAATAAATACATGAAATTTAGATTTTCTTTTACAGGTATTAAAGTTGTTGTAATTTTGCTATTTCCCTCATCCTCACATTTGTGTTGCAGATCCAGTGCTGTTGACTACAGTGTCCCGGCGCCTGTGACTGTGGACTGCTGGCTCCTGTCTGCACAGGAAGCCTTTCAGAGACCAAGCAGCGACTTCTACAACTGATATTTAAACATCAAGTCAAAAACAACACATGTGCTCAATAAAAAGCACATGTGCTTTTTATTGACATATAATTGCTCCAAACACATCAAATAAAAACAAAACTATTACAGTGATTTGTCATTTTTTGACTAGTGACCACTTGACCTATTCGCTCTGTCTACATGTACCACTGCTTCTGGTATTTGTGTAATTAGGGCTGCAAGTAACCATTATTTTGGCAATCGATTAATCTACCAATTATTTTTATGATTAATCGATTAATCGCTTGGCTAGGAAACGTGTATGAAAATGTTTTTTTTTTAAATGTTTATCACATCAAGTTAAAGTAACGCAGCTTGAGGATGTTGATGGAGTAAACTTAAATTGAATGTTTGTTCGAGGCGCTTAGTGCTAATTCTGCTTTCTGATTGGATGAGACACAGACAGATATTTACGAAATTTTCAATGTACAAAACACTACAGACCCTAACTTTAAAAGTTTTCATGTCATTTTGCTAGAAAATGATTAATCGATTACTAAAATAGTTGTCGACTATTTCAATGTAGTGTAATGTAACATTAGCAAAAAGACCCACATTTATAATAATAGTATATAGTATGAAATAATCCACATTTATTTTCAGTCTCATTTTCACTCACATGCTCCTGTTAGATGCACGTATGTTTTCTTATGTCTCCTATGCCATTTTCATTTTTAGTCTATTTGCTCTCATTAGTCCATTTAGTTGGTAAGTGCTGGTGCGCACCAGTCGGCTGCTCAAATAAAGTGGACACTTACTGGAAGTGTATCCAGGGTTCTTTTCAAGCCTTTGGATTACAGTTTGAATTCATATAAGCAATAAAAAGAGTAATAAAGTGAAATTCAACTTGAGCCAATATTTCGTCACCAAAGTAAATGTTAAATAGGCTACAATGTGCTGTAAAATCCTAAAAGTCACATCAAAACTAAAGTTTTGATGTGACTTAAATTATTAAATTGGTATGGAAAAGGAACTGTATTCTGAACTGGGTCTCAACAACATGGAGGGGTATGTCTAATTTTGGCTTACTATGTTCCCTTTTCCTTGTTTGTGACCTCTGCAGGGCGCTTCCACAGCTTTGGTACATCTGGTGGAGTTACAAAACACAGGCGCCCTGGTGCTCTACCAGGATTGGCTGGATTCGCTCCACAGGGGCCTCCTGGTCCTCATGGTGTCCCGCCACAAAAAACAGGTAAAGGAAGTTAACATAAAGAGTAGCAAGAGGACCACTAGTATCCTGTAAAACTTAATTGCTTTGTGTCAATAGTTTTAAGGTCAAGGTCAACTTTATTTCTTTAGCACACTTACAACAACCACAGCTGCCCAAAGTGCTTCACATAAAATAGATTTTTATAGAAATAAAATCTAGGAATACAAAAAAGTGTCAGTTGACAAGTATTAGGTTGTAAACAGGGCAAGACCTTCGAGAAACAGGTTGAATGCTTAATAATGTTTCTGATATTTTACAGTTCCAGTCAGTTGGGGGCCACATTTCGGAGTTAGTCCTCGAGGTAAACATGTTTTTTTTTTTATTAGGCGACACAAATGTAGTCCTTGATTGTTATCAATAAATGTGATGAGATTCATAACATGGTCAAGAAAATAATTCTGACCATAATTCAGTCATTAAGTATCCCTTTATTGTTTGTCTTTATAATAATTATTTATAAGTATTTTGCTTCATAAATAATCAAATTCTTAATAGTAAAATACAGGTGCTAGTAAGGCTGATGACATCTTTATTTCATAGACTACTGTGAGGCAGAGGAATATCCTACGGTAATTCAGCCTAAAACGATGCCAGATATGGAAATGGACCATGATTCCAAAGTACCAATACCTTTGTGTAGATTAATTGACTAAAAAATTGACATTTAGATCATTGATTGATCTTATTAATTGTATTATTAATTTTATATAAATTTGCTCCAATTGCTATTTTTGTCTGTCTTTGTATGTCAGATGCCTCTGCACTATGTGCCCAGAACAAATTTCTCCAAGAGGGACAATAAAGTTTCATTCATTTATTAATTCATGAGTGTGATCACAAGCTCCCTCCTTCTGTCTCCTCAGCTCCTCCCACTCAGAGGTTTTTACTGAGACCTGCAAATATGTCTCTTCCACTGTGCTTTGATCTCCCAGCCACCATCAATGTAAAGCTCCTTCACCACCCCAGCAGAGGTCAGTAATGTCTCAGTATCTTGAGGTGATGGAAAAAACACAATATTTTTCTCCAAGCAATATGTTGCCAAAAAGGAAACATTTTGATTCACAATAACTCTTAATAATACACCCAGGAGCATCAACTCTTGAGCGAACTCAGAAATATCAGCTGCTAAACAAGAGGTTACCCTCTAGGAAACTGCGACATTCTTTTTGTAATGTGTTTTTCTCCCATCTAGGGCTTGATATAAATGGAGAGATTAGTCCAGATGAAAACGGAGGTTTTAGAAGCATTATGATAAATGTCCAAAGTGACCTGTCCATTGAGATTTACATGACAGGCGTCACTGTGAAGGAGGGGCAGACGTCCACTCATTACTCAACACTGACTCAGGTCACAGCCGGCAGGTAACAAACAGATGAAGGGGTCAGAGATTTCAAATAAATTAGACTGAATGTTGCACAATACATTTTGTGAATGCCTCTGTGATTACCTGTTTGAACTGGACATTATCCTAAAATTATTGTTAACGCAATCTGTAAACTACAATTTACACGACACTGGGCAGTAACAGCACCTTACTGAGTCCGTCTTATAGATCTATATAATAACTGCACCATTCATGTCTTTTGATTATCCACGGTACATCCTGAATATTCTTCATTTAGATTTAATTTACTGGAACTTACTGATTCAAACCGTAGAAAACATCACAAAACACAGTCTGTCCAATATATTTTTTTAAATATTTACATTTCTTGTCATGTCATGCATCGTCTGTTCAGTGCATTAGAATGATAAAGCTCGATTGAAACCCCTCTTCTTTTTATCTTGTCCCAAACCTTTCTAAATGTTTTGACAGTGTGACAGTGATCATTCGTGACAAGGACATAGATGTGTCCATTGGAGATGTTCGTTTGGTGATTTTGGGCCATGAGATTTCGGGGAGAAAGTTCCTGTGGCCTGTTTTCAGACAGCTGCCGTTGGACGACAAAGCAGAAGGAGTTTTAGGTGCGTCTCTCAGTCACATGTACTTTGTGTGAAGACTGAGTCTGACTGTCTGCTGTCATTTCAGTTGTTAATTTGGATTATGAGGAAGAGACGGGAGCAGCATCAACAGTCAAGGTCAACGGCCAAGAGGTCACCGTCAGCAGGTACAGTATGGGCCTTCATTTAAGTGCTTCTAGATGGCAAAACTATTTATTACAAACAAAAAACTAGGGCTCAATTAAAAACATGACAGCATGCATCACCTGTAGGCTATGGTTAAATGTAAGTCTTTTTATGAGGAGCTAAAACTACACTGCAGCTGATCAACTGAGATAATATGAAGTATATTTCAGATTACAAGAACACTACACAGTAATAAATGCATATTTCTTATCGGAAACTGAGTAGTAGTAATTTGTCTGTACACTATTGCAGATCCAGTGCTACTGACTACAGCAGGGGTCACCAACGTGGTGCCCGCGGGCACCCAGGTGCCCTTTGGGCATGCCCAGTAGCCCTTGAGACTTTTTCTAAGGTGTAAAGCACTTCATTTTCTTGAATCTGATTCTTAAAATACAATTATTTCTGTTCTTGTGACTCAGTACGACTTTAAAATAAAGCTATTGATATAATATGGGGTCAATATCCTATAAGTAAACAGTGTACGTTTAAGTCTTTAGGGTTTGTTTTTAACTGGTAGCTCTCGACAAACTCAATGCTCTTGAAGTACATGTAGCCCTCGGCTGAAAAAAGGTTGGTGACCCCTGGACTACAGTGTCCCGGTGCCTATAACTGTGGACTGTTGGCTCCTTTCTGCTCAGGCAGCCTTTCAGAGACCAAGCACCCACTTCTACAACTAATATATAAACAAAACTGTCAGCATTAAGTGGACAAACAACATATGTGCCTTTCACTGACATCTAATTACTGCTTAGACTGCAAATAAAAATGTCAATTTGGCCATCAATGACTTGTTTTTATTACACCCTACCTGCTGACTGGACACACTGGAATGAGGACTTTAGTTACAGTATTGCACAATAACAATGCGTACCGTCGCACAGTGGTTAATCTTCAGAGGAGTCTTCAGGTCCTGCAGGGGTTATATTGCAGACCATTCACAGTCAAAACACACACAGATTGATTTAATTTCTTACACAGTGAAAGAGTGAATGGTGTCCTCAGTATAGAAATAATTGCAAACGAGAAAATGGTGCCATATAGTATCACAGTAGTTCTTTTATAATCTACTTTGATGCGTGTAACTCTTAATGGAGAAGCTAAGAGTGCAGGCAGACGACATAAATGTTGCAGCTGAAATATGATCTTAAAATATGCAGCTGGTAGAACCTGAGCTTCAATGTGTCACTGTCAGATGTATTGCGCTATGTTGATAAAACGTGGTTCAGGGTAAATTTAAGTGAATATTTGTTTTAGATTTATAAGAGTTAAAAAAATACATATATATATTACATGTAGAAATTAAAGTTAATAATAATGAATACTAATAAAGACAGTGTGGCATGGTTGGTTATAGTGTCATTTTAGGGTATTCGTAGTCAGTGTAAGTATTTGTATGTCATTTCAGAACAGTGTACTTACGTTGCTGTTGGTTTATATTTTCCTGTGAAAAGATCAGGACAGTAATTCATCTCAACGCTGTGGTTCAACCAGTCAGACAGCTGCAGCATCCACATTTTATTCACTTGAACCAAACAACATAACACAAAGGGTTTAGTTTAAATTCTAAATATCTAATTTTCTGTTCCTTTTTTATTTGTATTTATTTTTGGATGCATTGGGATTTAGTGTGGAAGACACTTTACAGTATTACAGCGTGTGAATCAAAACTCACTTGTTCCAGTAAATGTACCATTAGGGTTTTCAAGATAACATTTATCTTTAAACTTGAAGAGCATTTCACTGTTGCCTTCGCAGAGGTCTCACAACTAATCCTAGTGCAGTAGTGCTGTGTGTTTTATTGTTGTACTTTGACAAACTCCTTCAGCGTTCTTGTTATTTCCTTCCACAACACTGCAGACTAAAAATATGTATTTACATTGTCTGATACCAAAAGATTCAGTACTAGTAAAGTTGACTTTGACCTCTATGCACAGCTTGTAAAACTGTCGTGCGAAGGGAATCATAAACAGGAAGTGGATCAAGAGCATAATTGTACAAGAGTATTAAGACTATGAAAAAAGTGTCGAAAAATAACACTCAGCAAGACATTGAATAAACCATCACATCAAAGGCTAACAATGCAGCTCCATAGAGAAGAATCAGAAGAAGAATAAACAATGCACACGGACACAGCAGGGCGGGGCATCTCTAGAGAGACAGAGAGGGAGGAGAGAGAGAGCAGTGACGTCAAATGTGGAGCAACTTTTATATGACTCACTCAGGGCATGGTTCATTCCAGAGAAACTTTACGGATTACAGAAGAAACCATGTAGGTAAGAGGGAATTGCCATGGATTTCTTTCTATTCTGTGTATTAGTTATTAATTGAAATGAGAGCAGGCCATACAGTATGCCAGTCAAATGTTATAATACGGACTGATGAAATACAACTCATGGGTTGTTTACGTGGTGCCCAGGTGACTATGACAGGTCTTTTGTCACAGTCACAGAATGTTTAGTCCTGGTTCATCTTAGTCCAAATAGAGTTTGTTTTGTTAAGAGCTGTTTTAAATTTCTTCTTACATTTCTCCTTGTCTCTATTATGAGCTTGTTTAATCCCTGGACAAATAATGTGGATTTGTGGTACTGTCTTATCGACATTGTCCAATAAATCTATACCTTATCTTGTTGGTTTTGGTCTTGTTGGTCTTCTTTCCCAGGTGACAAACTAGCCCTGCCCGAGCAACCAACATGTCGATTAAAATGCAGTTAATGAACAACTACATGCTACCAAGAGCATGAACCACTGGACCGGTTTATCAAGGCTCTCCAGTATCTGAAGGATGAAAATATTTAAGAAAAATACAGTGAACTTGGAGCTTCTAAGCAGCGGCGGCAGACTGCATAATGTTTCCCCAGAGATGGATTGTCTGGCATCTTTTACTGGCTGTTCCACTGGCGCTCTGCAGTTTGGACATTATACAAAATAACAGCAAGGGGAACTGCTCTGAGGTATCAGCAACAATGATCTTATTGTTTGTCAAACTGATAAGCCAAAACATACAGCGCCAGAGAGCCACGTTTATATAGTTCATGCTTGTAGAGGTCTAAACTGCAGGATATTGTATACGGACATTTGTTGTGTTATATATACAGTGGGAGGATAAAGTGAGTACACTGTTTGGAATTTGTCACATTTCTGCCTAAATTGGTCTCTAAATGTGGTCTGATCTTCATCAAAATCACAAGAATGATTAAACACTGTCTGCTTAAACTAATACCACCCAACATTTACATTTATCATATTTTTATTCGCCATAACATGTAACATTCACAGGAGAGCGTGGAATAAATGAGTACACTGCCTGAATCTCACTGAACTGCAGCAGTTTTGTAAAGAGGAATGGTCCAAGATTCATTTGGGTTATCAGTCCACAGTATATTTTTCCAGTAGTGCTGTGGAGCATCCAAGTGCTCTTTCACAGAAAGAAACAGTTGAATAGTTGAATAAATTGAATAGATTGGGGGGAACACATGGAGAAAAATGAAACAGCACATCAACATAAAAACCCTATCCCCACTGTGAAGTAGAGTGCAGGAGAATCATGGTGCGGGGCTGTTTTGTTGCCTCAGACCGGGACAACGTGCCATCATCAATTAAAAAATGAAGTTTATCAAGATATTTTGCAGAAAGACCTGAGACATTTACAACAGCATGTGAATAAGTGAGTATACCCCTGTATTAAATAGCTGGCTGACCCTTCTTTTGGAGCAGTAACTGCTTTTCTGTAGTTGCAGATTAGACGCTCACAACGATCAGGATGAATCTTGGACCATTCCTCTTTGCAAAACTGCTGCAGTTCAGTGAGATTCAGGCGGTGTACTCACTTATTCCATGCTCTCCTGTGAATGTTTACATGTTATGGCCGTTGAAAATATGATCAAATTTAACTGTTTGAGTGGTATTAGTTTAAGCAGACACTGTTTACTCATTCTTATGATTTTAATAAAGATCAGACCACATTGTATGACCAATTTAGGCAGAAATGTGAGAAATTCCAAACGGTGTAATTACTTTTTCCTCTCACAGTAGACAAAATAATATGAACAAAAATAATGTGACTGACTGTGATTTGCTGATAATAAACAATTACACAATGCTACACAATGCTTTACCATCATTACATTTCCCCGCATAATCCGAATGTGTCACAAATATAACATTACATTTTTGACCAACTCTAAAAGACCAAGACTAAAACTGGCTCTGCAATATTTATTTTTTTATACTCATGGTTGCTTTTAATATACACATACAGTAACAAAACAAAAAAGTGTAAATATGAAAAAACTTATAAACCAAGCCTTTAGGCTCCTGGGGCCAGATATCATTGTAGAAAATGAGAGGAAGCCAGGACACTCTGAATTTGCAAATGGATCTATTTATCTATTGGTGTCCTTGTAAATAAATTGATAATTTACAACTTCAGAGTGCCTTGGCTTCTTCTATTTTTCCAAGAATTAAAGATTGTTTTATTTTTTTAAATTTGCAAAGCATTGACTATTTTCAACCACAATCAGCGTTCTGTGCACCTGTGTAGCATGATTACAACACACAGACTTGTAACAGATTTGCTCTTCTTCTAGGGTCTCTTGCACTGCACTATGAAGGATGGAACTCCATTTGAGTTTAATTCAGTCAATGTCACTGACCTGAGCCCCCAGGTGAAGCTGTGCTGCAGAGGACACACATGTGCTCTGTGTCTGCTGATCCGTGTGGAATTAGCTCTGGATAAACCTGGAGAGGAGGAGGGCAACTCTGGTATGACGGATGATGAAGAAACTAAAGATAATGAAGGTATTAGACAATGTCGAGAGACTGACATGCGAAATCAGAGTACATTTCATTCTAGATTACATACGGCTTTCTTTGAACAGTTCACTAGTCTAATCTATTAGAACTTTGGTATGAAATGAATGGAATTGCGGTTTCAACTCTTACCATTAACATAAAGACAAAAACATTGATAGAGGATTAAAAGCTAAACATTAATACATACATGTAATTTTAGAATAAGTTAAATGTGTTATTTCGACATATTCTTAATCTTTTCTGACTAAGTGCAAAGTTCCACCTTCGTGTTTGCAGGTGAAACTGGTTCAGTGACAGTGTGTTATCGGAACCAGAAGGAATGCAAATATGCAAAAAGATGGAGTTTACAGTAAACAGGGCCAGGATACCTGAGCAGAGCGCTGCACAGGTATGTCATCATCAAAATATGCAAGTTGTTTGGGTCATGTTCGGTCACTCCATATTAAACATTAAACATTTTCACAGATTTCTATGATAATTACTAATGCCTCGATATCCTATAAAAGTCGTGTTATCATTGACTCACCTAATGTGGAAATGACCAAAGCAGTCAATGTGCCTTCACTTACAGATGGTAATTTTCTGATATTTATCAGTAAATAGTTATCACTGACAAATCTGTTAATACATGTGTTCATTTCCCTCAGTATGCTCTTCAGAAATAAATACATATGTACAAGAATGTAATGGTCATGGTAAGTTCCTTTTTCCAGTGTTTTTATAATTAGCTGCGAACATTTTATGAGTGATTCAGTGTTTTTGAAAATCCACGCATGTTGAACCAAAACAGTTAATGTTAAGAATTCTGTCCACAAAATTGCCATATTCATCTTGTAGCCTGAGGTTCTTTTAATCATCAATAATTGTACCCATCGTACCCATCAAAATTCCATTTAGTGCATTTTTCTGACAGAGCAGTCGTTGAACTTTTTGCCACTTGTCTGAAATATGACTTAGAATTCTTCACTTAGACAAGGCTCTTTACAACGTGATGTGAATGCAACCTTTTGAGAAATAAAACTTTTTTTCTTTGTCAGTGCCAAGGTCAACTTTAGCATTAATAAAGACAATCAAGTGGAGCTGCATTTTCCAGGCAGTGACAGTGGCGTTCCAGACGTGTGTCTTCAGAACGAGATGGATGGGAACTGCCAGGTGAGACTTGGCAGTGGCTACTAGGTGGAATTTACTTTCAGTTTGTTGGTATGCGGCTGTAATGGCTGCCTCATTATTAAGATATTTGTTTTCCTTGTATAACTGCATAAACAGAGATACTGCCGTAAATTATGTATCAGTATGGAAAAATGGTGGCCTGTTCCTTTAAGACTAAGCTTTTACTTGGTTTAGTCCATTATGTAGCCTACTCAGAGGCGGGTAGTAATCAGTTACCCAAGTATATGTACTTGAGGAACTTTTTGAACAAAATTTAGTTTTATCATATGATACTTTTTATTTCTACTTGAGTGAAATTATAATGAAGTATCTGTACTCTTACTTGAGTAAAAATAGTTGTTACTTTTCCACTGTGAGTAAATATTAAAGCAGCAAATGCTTCATTTTGATGAATAAAAATATGCAGCTCATCTCTTTTTTGTTTATGTATTTTTATAATTTCATAATTTACCACAAAAATATCACAATTTCCGTTTTGTTTCACACAATTTATGGCGTCAATGAAAACACCTTTTCCGTTCAAACAGTTACTCAGTACTCACAGTACTCAAATAGGCTAACATTTTTTACTTTTACTTGAGTGTTACTTATTTTTTTGGGCCACTACTTCTTTCTTGTACTTGAGTCAAATTATTTCAAAGTAACATTACTCTTACTTGAGTAAATGTTTTGGCTCCTCTACCCACCTCTGAGCCTTTACTTATTTAAGATCTGGAGGTATTCGGGGGGCCAATAATTTTCCTACTTGGCCTAATCTAAGGCTTTATTAAAACCCTAAAGATAATCACTTTTCTACTGTCACAACAACCTCTCAAATATAGCCGCAAGCGGCGATTATCGGCCCTCGCCGACCGCCCTGCCTAAAACAAGGGGGCGCTTTGCGCCCTTTTGTCTCCCTCTATCTAAAATTATAGTATTGCTACTGCCTTTATGTTTGTTTTTAACGTTTTTCCCAAGGGTCTTAGTTTTAGGATTATTGGAATGCGCTAACGCGCACTCCACGCTCAATTTTGACATTATACAGAGAAAATTAGTATGAATTTGTATCACACTATATCTGCAAACTGAAGCATATTTTTACATTTTACTTAGGGCTGCGGCTGTGCCGCAGATCATCCACAAAGGTTATCCAAGTACTTTGGATAACCTTTGGTTCCTCACTTCTCGCTGAATTATGGAGTTTAACATTTTCCATCAGAATAAAATGGGACGTTCTGGTCATCGCTACAGCAACACCGTGAAAGATATGGCATGGGTGTAATTTACTTTTCTGATCGGAACGACCAAATAGAATTATTTTAATTTTCGTAAACTAAAATTTGTACTCTCCATATAATTCCTATAGGGGGCGCTATCGCGCCCAATTTGAATTTTGCCAAATGAAAGTGTTTAGGACTGAGACTTTAACAACTGATAACAAAATGAGGCTCCATATGTGCGAATGGGAGCCATTTTTTGTACCGTAAAACTAATTTGGATAACTTTAAGTTCTACTGTACTTCTCAAGATTATTTTCCACCCAAAATTAAGTCGTTCCGATAAACGCTCTAGGAGGAGATAGATTTTGTACGAAGTGAAAATAAAGGCGGATTCCCGCTTTGCGGGCTGTCATCCAAAATGGCCGACACCCAATATGGCGGACGGCGTTGCCGTAATAATATTTTTTGCTCAACTTGTCATGATGCACGTCTGTACCGATTTTAGGATTCTACGACAAACTTCATTTTTGGCCAAGTCCTATCTCGCAATGTTAAAAAAATTGGAGGTGGCGCTTTTGCGCCACTATATTGAAATTCTAAATTTGGAAATAGTCAAACGTTGCGTCGGATCGGGTTTGAATTTTGGGCCAAAATCTGTGACTTTTCGTCAATGTTCACTGGGTGAAAATTGCGACGTGCGAAGAAAGAAAGAAAGAATAATATTCCCATATGAAAACAATGTTCCCGCTTACGCGGGTACCATAAACTATATATTTTAGGAAAGCGCTCGGGCATTCCTACCTCATGGTAGAGGTCCTGGGTCACGGACGGGCATGGATGGGCTCTCAGGTCTCAGTCGCCCATTGTCTTTTATGGGCTCTGTACAATTACAATGTTGATTTTTGCATTATATATGTATGTGCACGGGACGTGCACGACAAGAGGAGTGTGTTAGTGAGTGTTTGAGAGGAGGGGAGCGCTTCGCGCTCATTTTGTGCATTTTGTTCGCACTTTGGGGGAGTGAGCTCCGCTTCGCTCCGCGCACCGTTCAATTACAATGTTCGTTTTCTGATACATGTGCACGTGCACGGAACGTGCACGACGAGAGGAGTGCGTTAGTGCATGTTTGAGAGGGACAGGATGGAGCGGTGCGCACTTTGGGGGAGTGCGCTCCGCTTCGCTCCTCGCACTCTATACGATTACAAGAGCCCCTTCGCCAGCCCTGATGGCGCTCGGGCCTAACTATAGCTCACTTTTCTTACAACTTAAGATTCATCCATCTATTTACTTCCACTTCATCTGGGGCCAGGTTGCGGAGGCAGAGATGTCCAGATGGTTTAAAACCACCCCAGTACTGGCAGTGCACACTGAAGGTCCTGATTTGATTTATTTATTGGTTTAAATGGTCGGGACAGTGCATGTTAATGAATATGCCAACATCATCTGCAAACAGCAGAGATGAGATCCTGATGTTTGTCATCCTCCGGCCCCAAGCATGAGCAACAGGACTGAAAGTAACAGGACTGAGAAACTATGAATATATAGTTTCTCTTTTTCCTCCAAGCTCGGGTCCTCCTGGGAGCTTGAGGGTTCTGCGCAGTATCTTTGCAGTTCCTAGAACTGCACTTTTCTGGACCGAGATGTCTGATGTATTTCTTGGGATCTGCTCCTCAGTAATCAGATACCCTGCAGGAATAATAAGTTGGCCAAAGGAAGAGATACAGACCACAGATGTTAAGACACGAAAGCTCCTAACCATGCATGGAGGGTTCCACCCAAAATCCAGCACCCTGAGACTGTACACTAGCCGTAAGGAAGGAGGCCGAGGACTAGTGAGCGTGAGAGCCACTATCCAGGATGAAACATCCAAGATCCACAAGTACATCAAGGACAAGGCTCCAACAGATGACGTGCTCAGTGAATGTCTCAGACAATGGGGAACAGAAGATGAGGCGCTGGAGGTCCCGTCATGGGAGGACAAGCCCCTACACGGGATGTACCACCGAAACATAACTGAAGTGACGGATATCAAGAAATCCTACCAATGGCTAGACCGAGCTGCCCTGAAGGACAGCACAGAGGCACTCATCATGGCTGCACAGGAGCAGGCCTTGAGCACCAGAGCAATAGAGGCCCAGATCTATCACACCAGACAAGACCCCAGGTGTAGACTGTGCAAAGAGGCCAATGAGACAATCCAGCACATAACTGCAGGGTGTAAGATGCTGGCAGGGAAAGCTTACACGGAGCGCCATAACCAAGTGGCTGGCATAGTGTACAGGAACATCTGTGCAGAGTATGGGCTGGAAACCCCAAGGTCAAAGTGGGAAACACCTCAAAGGTGGTAGAGAATGACTGAGCCAAGATCCTGTGGGACTTCCAGATACAGACGGACAGAATGGTAATGGCGAACCAACCGGACATTGTAGTGGTGGACAAAGAGCAGAGGAAAGCCGTGGTCGTTGACATAGCAATACCAAGCGACTTCAACATCAGGAAAAAGGAACACGAGAAACTAGAGAAATACCAGGGCTCAGAGAAGAGCTAGAGAAGGCCTGGAGAGTGAAGGCATCAGTGGTGCCGTGGTCATTGGGGCACTCGGGGCAGTGACCCCAAACTGGAGGAGTGGCTACAGCAGATCCCAGGAAATACATCAGACATCTCGGTCCAGAAAAGTGCAGTTCTAGGAACTGCAAAGATACTGCGCAGAACCCTCAAGCTCCCAGAGGACCCGAGCTCGGAGGAAAAGAGACCGCCCGCGGAGGGTGAGGAAGGGTTAGTGTATATATATAATGATTTGTCATTTGAAAAAAAACTATGACAAACCCAGTTACTTTTGGGCTTCCCATGGCCTCATCCAACTAATGTAACCTTTTGTTGACCATGTGACTTCTGGAATGCTACAATATTTTTAGATGGGGTAATGTGTTAAGGTAACAGGACTGAGTCAAAACCCAGGGACATGATTAAAATGTATTTAAATTAAACAATGTTGATTAAATATGAACAAAAAAATGTAAAGCATGGAAGGAATATTGAGTCTCATAGCAATGTCACATAAAATGTTTTTGTAAACTATTTATTTGTCATATTTAATGGTAACATTAGAGAGCCACGACACATCACTTTTTCTACTTTTTCAGCCTTGTAGACAGTTTTATTAAAATGTTCAATCATATATCCTAAATTTGCTAATAGGGCAACGTGTAGGATGTGTTGCTTGATAAGAAAATGCATTCACTGTTTAATATGAAGGCTTTTGTATGGAAATAAATGGCACCCATTCGGTGGAATGGCCCGGTACGTGTCAGCTGCTTCAAACATTTTAGCTCTAAATTAATCCAGAAATGATTTCTTTACATTTCCTTTTCAAGTGACAGTTTTTTCATGTAGTCAGTGTTTGTGTAAGTCCAATACTATCATAAATGTTTATTAATGATACATTTGGTAGGTTACATTAATGAAGAGGGAACTGGGAGAAAATTACTATTGTTACTATTTTATGTCTCACTATACTGTGGTGTTGACTATTTTTGTAAGTGCTCTTATTGTATGCTTCATAAGATTGTGACCCCAGGACCCTGGTGCCAACTAATGGGGTCCTAATACCAAATAAACATTGACATTTATTCTGAACTCGTTTTATGTTTGTAGATTTGGGATGGAAAACCTATTCCACTGGAGTCAGTCACGCCATGCACGTGTTTTTCAGGTGAACGTGCACACCTCATGAACATTGTAGGCCTGTACCAAAATATGCCATTACTTACCTTGTTTTCATTACGTTCAAGGCATGGAAGAGAGATGACCAAATAAGACCGCACGTAAGAAGCTGCCCTTTCAAAACAACAGTAAGTACATTTTAGTTAATACAATTTGACTTTGTAAGTTTATATTTGAACGCATTTCAATATACTGACCGGCTTTTCTGAAAATGTTTAGCCACTCTGGGTCGAAGTATATGGAAGAATTTCACGGTGTCTGTGGACAAAATATACATAAATAACTACGGCCCTATGCTGCGATGGAACGTGTCCGCCCCCTGTCGGCTACAGGGAGAAGTGTGGGCCTGTGATAGAACCCAGGCCCGGCTGTCTGCACTGAAAGACAGGGATTTAGAAGACAACTATTAGAGGGACACTGGAGTCAGAACAGCAGCGGTCGCTGGGTAGGACAGTTAACTTATCCCAGCTTTTAATTTTATGGCAACCTTTCGTCTGTGTGCGAGTCTGAATTCTCTTATGAAACTTTCAGGAGAAAGTTGGTGTCTTTTCACAAATCAATCTGGATAATCATCCTTGTGTGATGGTAAGATATTGTTTTTAATGCACATTCCACAAAGTTCTTTTAGTACTGTTACACTTATACAGTGTTTGTTCATTGCTTAAGATTAACATCAATGAAATGGGATATGAGATGGGCCCATACTGCTACAACAACAGTAAGTCTAAAAGGCGGGAGAGAATAAAATACAGTGTACTAACGTGAACTTATCTTTGTTGTGTGATGCTCTTAGTCAACAGGTGGCGCTGGAGTCTTTTTGCTGTTGCTGTGATGATGCTCCTCTCTTTAACTCTCCTGATTACATTTGGGCTCCGGAAGTTCATTAAAAGTAAGTTTGAGCTACATTTTCTCTGCTCTTAATTCAGTCTATGATACAAAATGTATACTTTTCACATGATGAGCAATATTTATGTAGCCCTGTGAGGCAACTGCTGTTGTGCTATTGAATGTGCTATGTGATGTGATTTGTTTGAATGTAACTTTCAGGGTCAGTGCAGAGCTGGACACATGGTCGATTTGGCAGAAGTAAGTGTCTTGTCATCGTGATCGTTTCTTTTTACATGAAATAACTAGTGCTTTTTTTCTCCCTATAGCAGTTCACAAGGCCCATGTGCTGCTGCTCAGCCCTCCAGACAGTGATGTGGAGGTGTCTGCAGCTGTTTGCAACCTGGGCTCCCTGCTTTGCTCCAGGGACTTCAGCGTGACTGTGGATCAGTGGAGCCGCCAGGGCCAATTCAGGCTGGGGCCTCTGCCTTGGTCCCACTGTCGGCTGTTAAGTATGGACAGCCAGTGTGAGCGCGTGGTTATGGTGCTCACCCCTAAAGCTGTGGAGAAGGCACAAACATGGAGCAGCCAGGACAGTCCTGTCACTTATCTACAGGAGGACTCTCCTTATTCTGATGTCTTAGAGCCTCTCTGTTCGCCATCCAAGCTTTCAAGAATCAGGCTCGAGCCAGTGAGCGCTTTGTTCTGGTCACACTTGACTATATGTGGACAGATGCAAAGATCTGTCACAATAAACTTCCTCAGATCCTCCGGGGACTTCCTCTTTTTCACTTCCCTTCACAGACCAAAGCCCTGCTGGCAGACTTATGTGTGAGGAGGACGCAGAGACAGTCGGACAGAAGGCAGATGGACTTGGACCTTCTCTGAAATTTCATGTAATTTCCTAATTATATATATGTTGTTGTAGTGTGTGTTTTGTCTGTCTGGTCTGTTGCTGCTGTGGGTGTGGCATTGGACTCTGCCTCCTGTTCCCTGGTGGGTGTGGCTGCTCCTGCTCCCTGGCTGGCTAACGGGCACACCTGAATCCACTCAACTCATCACATGCAGTATATAAGCACGGGCTCTCCTTCACATCCCTGCCAGATCGTCAGTCTACCTACATCTTCGTGCCTGTTCGCCACCAATCTGCCAATACTCACCTGCCAACTCCGGATACCAGCCTCGTCCAGCCTCAGCCCTCACCTACCTGCTCCACTCCAGCCTCCTCCATTTTGCCTGCTCCGAACAACAACCACCCCAGCCTCGCCCAACCAATCTGCAGCCATTTTCAAATATTGCTTAAATAAATCTTGTACCTACCTGCTCTCCGTCTACTCTTTGGGTCCGCCACCATTAGGCCATAACATATATATATATATTAGGGCCGGGACTCGATTAAAAAAGTTAATCTATTAATTAGAGGCTTTGTAATTAATTAATTGAAATTAATCGCATATAAATATTTGACCTGAGAACAGTGAGAAGTAAGTTATTTCATAAGGATTTTTAGTATACCATTGAATAATGACTGAATACATGAGCTTAAGCAAGAAAATAGTTTATTTTTGTTCAACCTGCGGTGGATCAAAACTCCTACAGCCTTCCTCCGGCTGATGGTTCAGGGTGTGCCCTGTCGAACCATGCCTCCCCACGGCATTGTGCCTGCTACCAGCCCCTGTCTGTGTCTCCGCTCCAGGCTCTACCATCTCAGCTCTCCGTCAGTCAGGGGCCCAGCCTGCACTACCCCCACCCCCTGGAGGAGTATTCGCTTTCCCATCTGTCTCCTCAGCACAGGATGCCCTCCCAATCCCAGCCACATCTCCGTCATCTCAGCCTCTTCATGACCCAAGGGCTCAGTGACTGCAGTAGCATTGTGTCTTCCAACTAGTAAATAATAGTAAATAATAGGTGCACATATTGTATATATTCAACCAGCATGATTTGTACATAGTGACATTTTAGTTTTATTTCTGACTAAAGCCACATTTACACATTAGGCCAAACATTTGACTACAGTCATATGAAATAGAAACATCTGGAGTTTATGAAGTTCATCAACTCAACTATATACTGTATCTTAGTGCTCATTAGGTATGCTTGTACTGGCACTACTTCATTATGAAAACTGTGGAAAGTTAATATTGAAGATTTAGCATAGATGAATGTGGTATTATAAATCGTTTAAGCATTGGTCGATTTAACTGTGATTACTAAAGAGGGTATGCAGATAGTGTTACATCATGGCAACAAGCATAACAGAGTGGCAAGTCTGATTTTTATTTTTATTTTTATTTGACACTCAATAAAAATATGGAGGGTTTTATTTAGAATGAAAAGAGCACATGTGCATACCCTCAGTGGTTCCCAAACTTTTTTCACTGACGAAAGTGTTTAGACCCTATAAAACAGTGGTTCTCAACTGGTAGTTCGGGACCCAAAAGTGGGGCGTGGCACTATTTCCAGTGGGTTGGGGGCATATATATATAATATACAAGAGATAGCCAGTTATGTATTCAAATTAACATGGCTGCGCACTCTCCTCACACGAAGCCTGTTCCTTAAAAGGGCAAAAAGGCGGGAAGCCTTGGTCTGGCTACGAGCCTCCACCGTGATCCAGAGCCTGGCAATCATAGATTAGGTGATGCTGATGCACAAAAAACAGCCTGATTAAAAATATGATACCCAGCCGAGCAAATAAAGTTTTTGGAGTCAGACTTTTAAGCAGTGCTAGAGAGGTGCAAACACTACATAAGAATGCTGTTCACAAAGTGTCTTTTGTAGTCGCCCCCATTTTAAGTCAAATTTGAAATGAATATTGTTTTTGGTTTGCGACTTGTTGAAGGATATAAAAAGGTGCAACCTTAACATAAACCCACATATACATTTTAAGAATAATAAATATAAAGAATACTTTTCAGTGTCAGATGTAACAGGAATATACGGAAAGGTATGAACATTTTCTGAATCAACTGTATACACTACAACAGAAATAATGGTGTTGTCTTACAATATACAGGATTTGAGATGTAACTTTCCCACATTTTTTTTATTTTGTTGAAGTGCCTGTACATTACCATTGTGTAGCAAGACGAGTGGTGATGGTATATTTTAGCAGGATTCAAATTAAATAAAACTAAAGGCAACGCCACCGGAGAGAAGGCTCTGGACCTCTAGAAAGGCTCGTAGGTTCGTTCATTGATAGAGGACAAAAAGTGTTCCAAAAGTATACATGATGTTTATTTATCACATTTGTTTCCTTTCAAATCTGTAGTTCACATTTCCATTATTTAAGATCTCGGGAATCATTCAGTCCATTTAACAGTTGGGTTCCAGTTAAAAGAAAAGGTCCATACAAACCGGACACTAAAGCAACATAAAAAAACAAGGCAGCAGGAGAACACAAGCAGCAGGGGCATGACCCAACCCTCGACCTATAAATTAAAGATAACATTAGACTGTAACATAAAAATAAAGAAAATGACCGTAACGCTAGCTGGCTCATACCGTCGCACGCCCGCACGAGCTACTCAGCCATCCCGGTGCTTCGATAGTGCTCACACCGCACCCCAGGAGACCCCGGAATGCCAACCGAGCAGAGCTTTGGACGCCATGTGATGGTGCGCTATGAAGCCCTCAACCATCCGCGACACTACAGAAAAGCTCGTATTAGCGGCCATAAAGTACGAAGATTAATGAACGGCAAATAGCTGCAATATCTACCTGACAGAAGACGTACACACACCCTGGGCGCTCCCAGCCCAGCGCGGACACAAGGCGGAAGTACGGAGGACGAATGACCGAAGGGGAGGGGCTTTTATAGGATTTTAAGGGGTCGAGCGCCATCTGCTGATGTTCTGATGCTATATACTAATAATGAATATTAAATTAATAAGATCTACTAGCCTATTTTTAACAATAAAATTGGTAATGCCACAATTGTCCACCCCGATGAACTTCTCTTAGTTTGCCTTCATAACAAGTAAGCTGCCGTGTACATACAGACTCAGCCTGTTTATAGCTGCGTCATTTGTACAGTCAATGATAGACTAGGTTGGTGCTGCAGCTGCACAGCACTGTTAGGCAAGGCAAGGCAAGGCAAGTTTATTTGTAGAGCACAATTCATACACAAGGCAATTCAAAGTGCTTCACAGTTGCAGAAAAATTACAAGAAAACAGATAAAATCAATCAATAAAACATCAACATAAAGTTAATCAATTACAGGAAAAGGCAAGAGTGTAGATAAAATACTTTCAGTTTCATATGCACGGGTAAAAAGAGCTGTTTTCAGCCTGGATTTGAACATTGTCAGAGTTGAGGCCTGTCTCACATCCTCATGAAGACTGTTCCAGATTTTAGCTGCATGAAACTGAAACGCAGCCTCACCCCTCCCTGAAGTTCTCATGTGGGCCCGAGATGGTTCATACGGCTCTAACATGTCAGAGATGTACTTTGGTGCTAAACAGCTCATAACAGCTCGTTTAGAAAGGCCAGTGAGCAGGCCGTTACAGTAGTCTAACCTGCTGGAGACAAATGCATGGATGAGTCTCTCTAAGTCTGGTTTTGACACTATTCCTCTGATCTTAGCAATGTTTTTCAGATGGTAAAAGCTGATGACGTTATTGCTTTGATGTGGCTGTTTAAGTTCAGGTCTGAGTCCATGATTACTCCTAGATTTCTAACCTGATTTTTTGGTTTCAGAGCGAGAGACTCAAGGTGACTGATAACACTTTGTCTTTGTGTCTGTGGGCCAAAGACAATGATCTCAGTTTTGTCTGAGTTTAGTTGGAGAAAGTTGTTTTGCATCCACAAACTGATCTGTTGGATGCAGTGACAGAGTGTATCTACATGCCCATGTTCACCTGCCGTCAGTGACACGTAGATCTGAGTGTCATCTGCGTAGTTGTGGTACGACACATTGTTGCTGGTTATTAGCTGACCCAATGGAAGCATGTACAAGTTGAATAACAGGGGTCCCAAGATTGACCCCTGGGGGACTCCACAGGTCATGGAAATTTTGTCAGGCACTTTGTCACTGTGAAGTCCAGCGCTGGTCAATAGCATAGGCTGATTTTAGTAATACCTGCTTTAACAATTAAGAAATAAGTTTCAATTGTAATCAGAAGCTAAAGGCTATAAGTAACACTAGATATCCTTTCGAGAGTGTGAATGAACTTGAACTTTATCTTCAGGTTTTCCATACAGACCTGTGAGAGTGCCTTGAACCGCAGTTTCAGATGTGAAGAAAAGCATTTAGACTCAGAGCAGAGATTATCCTCACTTGGTTTGAAAGGTAATTAACAAATCAAGTTGCTGCACAGAAAATAGATGTAAACAATTGTTCTCTTTGTTTTTCCACACCACGACCTGCATGAACACAGGTTGAAATGGTGGTTCGTGTAGACTGTAAGAATAAGTGCACTAGACTGAATCCACATCATCCCATACACATCAGATTTGGTGCTCTAAAAGTGTAATACTGGCGACATCAAATGGTAAATTAAGTGCAACATGGCAACAAAATGGCATATTTAATTTTTCAGCTTGCACCCGCTATTTAGCCCCTGCCTTGATAAGTGACCCCCTTTGAAAATCAGGGGCAAACATGGCTTCCTTAAAAGTTATTTATTGAGGCCATTTGATGACAGACTACAATAGCAATTATGTAGTTTAAATGAATGTATTAATCAAGTAAGAACAAGAGACTTACCAATTTCAAATAAAATTACCGTATGCAAAGGGCATACTGTACAAATAAAACATACAGACATGCATACATTTCTATGCTTCAAAGCAACAGTGGTTTTGAATTCTGAAATGGATTCAGCAACACACTATTACACAATAAAGAACATACATAGTTGTTTCCATTCATTCATTTTTCATTTATTTATTCATTCCGGGCAGACAATGGCAACAACAAAAAACAAAACATACAGCATACAAATAAAACGATCCATTTCCACCCGAAAAGGAGTGGGAAGAAGATAACTTATTAAATCCCACCCCCAATTCCCCATTCAGAGCTCACCACATTCAACTTCACTGTTGCATTGCTCAAGGATTACTTTACAAATAATATATTGTGGCGGCATTACCATAGGTAACAAAATTTGCAAATAACTGTATACAAACAATATAAGGAAAATTAAGAAAAATTAACAATACCAACAATGGTAATGGACAATACCAATAATGGTAAAAAACAAAATAAACCAACGATGGTAGGGAAACATTGAGCACTTATTAACACTATGAGACAACAGCAAGTTAAATTAAAGACCCTCTTCGCTATATTTTGACCAATGTTTAATATGATTTAGAATAACTTGGTTCTATGCAGTTGCTTTCTTGTACACTTGTGTCTTAATGCTTGCAGAGATTGCTTTTGCCTGTGTGACGGGAGAGTATAAACTTTGAAGATAAGAGTTAGTTTTAACCAACAAGGAAGGGACAACGCCACCTGGAGAGGTGGCTCCAGGACCAAAGTTTAGAACAAGGCCTCGCTAAGTGTGGACATAAAGCAAGACGTGAACCCAGTTTTACAAATTACAAAAGTTATCCTTTATTTTTTTGTTATCACAATAGTAAAACACTATAGGCCTATAGGAGAAATAAATAACAGACATTTATCCAGTTTAAAAGATTATTCCTGTTTAGGGAGAGTGGTAATAATTTTCCTTATTGTTTCGGTATCAGGACCCAAAACTAACGCACAACACAGCAAATAATGCAAGGTAATAACAGAAGGCAAAACATAACAAGCCATGCAAAACAAATAATAATGCAAAGAACCAACAAAGCCAGTAAATAATGCAGGCAGTAATAAAACAGGATCAAAATAAAGAAACAAAAAGTAACAACAACCAACTCACCAATTGAGGAATTTCGGACTACAGAGAAACAACCCCAGCATTAACAGTGCACCGCGCTATTTTATCATAGTCCGAGCGCACTGAAGCGCACTAGTGCCACGGGGCCCACCGTTGGTGGTGTACAGGGCGCGTGCCCGTAACAGTGTAGGATAGGAAGGAACAACGCTGGACAAAACAACGGACTCCCGCTGGAGCGGCGGTCCTTGTTATGGACCACGCACAGAAAATCTCGAGCCTACAATGGAGACACGAGTAATAAAATCTTCAAAGCACAACCTCGAATAAACACTTTGAACCTTACCTGCCGTGGAAGGCATGCGCTCGCGGCAGCAGGAGGAGGGGAGAGCCGGTGTGGGATCAGCGGCTAGTCCCCGTTGCGGCTCAGGATCTAGAGAGGAGCGTAATTTGGATCAGCCTCGGCCCAGGCCAGAAAGACAAGGCGGAACAACGAATGACCTACCTCGAGCAGGAAGCCCCGAACTCGCAGCCCAGGCCGAACCGGAGCACCCCGGCGCACGAGCGTGCTTCACGCAAGAAAGGGCGGATTACTAGCACTACCCCCGCCGCAGCTCGGAATCTGGAATGACGCACAAATTTGATTCAGTCTCGGTGTAAAGCCACAAACCCGAACAGGAGCCACAAGCAACTCACCCCAAGCCAGAAATCTCCAATTCTTGCTGCAAATACAGCTGGAGCGTTCCGGAGAAAACGCGTGCTCCAAACAAGGAAAGTCCCGGCTGGTTACCAAACGCCGCAACCGCCGCACCCAAACCAAGTCGTGTGAGCGCGCGCGGCCGCTCAACTCGCTTATAGGCTCTGCTCGGTGCCCCTACTCGTCACCATCCGGTAAGATACGCACCGACATGTCACATTCCACCCCCCTCAATGTGTCGTCGCCCCGACGACCAGCAAGCTACAGCAAACAGAAGGGGGTCTACCCAACCGAATCGGACTGGTCCCCTGAAGAAAACAAAAGGGCTGTTTGGTACGCAAGCTATGAAGACGAACCACCAGAAGAGTATGGCAAGCGGTGAGGATTGGGATGTTGCCCGGCCGTCGCACGAGTGGTGCGACGCAAGGAGGGTCGGGTAGGATTAGGTGGAGCTACTTCATCCCCTGGGCTATAGCGGCCCCTACTGGCGCGTCCTCAACAGGGGCAATACCAGAGTTGTCGGAAGAGCCCGTGGCGACAGACGGGGAGGATGGGTGG
Source organism: Neogobius melanostomus (assembly GCA_007210695.1). NCBI lineage: Eukaryota > Metazoa > Chordata > Actinopteri > Gobiiformes > Gobiidae > Neogobius > Neogobius melanostomus. Next base: position 35,303 of record VHKM01000073.1, on the reverse strand, counting down.
TTGAAGGCCCCGTGGAGGGGGGCACCGTGGCTACCGGCACAGAACACCAGAGCCAGGACTGCCCATCTGTTGGCGATTCACTGAGGGGTGTGTTAGCAGCTGGTGCCTCGGACAAGGGAGGGTTGGATGGGAGCATGGGCTTGGCCTGAGGCTTAAGCATGTCTCTATGAACGTTACGGAATGCCTGCAAATTGGACAAAGGGGCCACGGTGTAGATTGGCCCATTGCCGGTCGGAGCCTTCATCACTTTGTAAAGTTCGGAGCACCAAATGTCTTGGATCTTATGGCGGCCTCTCCTACTATGGTCCCTAAGGTAGACAAGTTGACCAAGCTCCAACGGTGCTTCTTTGACACGAAGGTCATGTCGCTCCTTTCTCCGATCAGCATTTGCAACTAAACGGGCTTGAGCGCCTGCAAAGGCTACTTTCAATCTAGAACCATGCTCCACCACCCAGTCCTGAACAGTTCCAGCAATTGGGTCTGGGACCTGACCAAGAATGAAATCGATGGGGAGTTTGGGTTCCCGGCCAAACATCAAAAAGAACGGAGACTCACCCGTGCTTTGGTGAGGTGTGGTATTGTAGGAATAAAGCACCTGTGGGAGACAAGATGCCCAATCCTGTTTGTGGGAAAAGGGGAGGGTCCGCAGAAGGTTGTGGAGCGTACGGTTAAACCGCTCACATTGACCGTTTCCCGCCGGATGGTATGGGGTTGTCCTAGACTTCTCGACACCATACAAGTGGCATAGTTGGTGAAGTAACACACTTTCAAAGCTCCGACCTTGGTCGGAATGGATCCGGCTTGGAACACCAAACTTGAAAAACCATTCACGTGTCAGAACTTGAGCGACGGTGATAGCCCGCTGGTCTCGAGTTGGTATGGCTAACGTGTATTTGGTAAACACATCAGTCATTACCAACACATTCTCAACCCCGCTTCGAGTTGGCTCTAGAATGGTAAAGTCGATGGCTAAGATTTCGTTTGGTTTCGATGCGAGCAGATGGCTCATGTAGCTGTGGGGAATAGGAGCTGAATCTTTTGCAGCTTGGCAGCGCTCACATTCTCTCACCCACTGCCTAATGTCTGACGACATTCCCGGCCAGTAACAGCGTAGGCGGACGAGCTCGGTGGTCCGCTCAATGCCCTGGTGACCATGTTCATGGTGTAGTTGTCGGAGAGTTTGCTGCCTTAATACGGCAGGCAAAAGCACCTGAAGAACGCCTTCCCCGCCATCAGACCGCGAGATGCGACGATATAATACACCCTCCCTTTCTACCAACCTGTCCCACTGCTGGAGTAGGATCAACGCGGATTTGGAGAGATGACTGCGCTCGACTTTAGTGGGGCGGGCTTGTCTCCTCCAGAAGGTCTTGAATTGGCTCAAAAGCGGATCTGATTCTTGCAGGGCACCAATGTCAGGGAGCGAACAGCCAGGCAATGCCGTGATCAGTGACTGCGCTGCCACCCGTGGTCGACCTACCTGCTGAAGGTCCAGAGGGACCGAGCTACCTGGCAAAACGTTAGCTGTCAAGTCAGAGGGTGTAAAATACTGTCGAGACAAGCCATCGGCATTAGCATTGCTGCGCCCGGATCGATATTTAATATCGAAATCAAACGCAGCAAGCTGTGCAGCCCACCTGTGTTCCAGCGCTCCAAGCTTAGCCGACTGGAGATAGCTGAGTGGGTTGTTGTCGGTATAGACCGTACATCGATGCCCCAGCAGATAGTCCCTAAACTTTTCGGTCATAGCCCACTTGAGCGCAAGCAGCTCTAACTTCATAGAGCTATAGTTTGACATGTTGCGCTCAGTGGGCTTCAGACCTCGACTGGCATAGGCAACTGGCCGTATGCCACTCCCGGTCTCCTGGGAGAGCACTGCCCCCAGCCCGCAAAGACTGGCATCAGTCTCCAAGATGAAAGGCCGGGAGAAATCGGCATAGGCCAACACGGGGGCTGAAACGAGCCTGGCCTTCAAAGCCTTGAAGCTGTCCTCGCACTGAGAAGTCCAGGCTTCGCCCAGAGGCTTCCCTGACCCTCGGCGGGTCTTTGTCCCCGCCAGGGTTGCCACAAGCTTGTGTAGAGGTGCAGCCAATTTGGCAAATCCTTCTACAAAGCGCCGGTAGTAACTGGCAAAACCAAGAAGGAGCGCAACTCGGACAAATGGCCAGGTCGCTTCCACTGGGCAACAGCCTCAATTTTGGAGGGATCGGTGGAAACGCCCTCGCTGGAGATTATGTGCCCAAGGTAACGCACCTCTTGCTGGAAAAAGGCACACTTCTCCCATTTGGCCTTTAAGCCTTCCTTCTGAAGGCGACCCAAGACCAGCTCCAGCCGCTCGAGATGCTGTTCCACCGAAGTGGAGAAGATGACGATATCGTCAAGATACAGCAACACCGATTGGCACTGCTGGTCTCCGAACATCCTCTGCATGAGACGTTGAAAGGTTCCCGGCGCATTGCACAAGCCAAAAGGCATTCTGTTCCATTCGAACAAGCCGAATGGTGTACAGAAGGCTGTTTTCGGCTTGTCTTGCTCTGCGACCGGGACCTGATTGTACCCGCTGGCCAAATCTATAGTAGAGAACCAGCGGGCACCCGACAGCGCATCCAGACTCTCCTCGATACGCGGCAAGGGGAAAGCATCTTTCCTGGTCTTACTATTTAGAAGGCGATAGTCCACGCAAAGGCGCAGGCTACCGTCCTTCTTTCGGACCAGGACGATGGGAGAAGCGTAAGGGCTGCTGCTTTCCCTTATCACCTGCGCATCGAGGAGCTGATTGATATGGGCTTTAACGGCCTCATATTCGGATGGTGGTATACGCCGATAGCGCTGTCGGATGGGTACGTTCTCAAGCAGAGGAATCTCGTGGGTGATCAAGTCAGTGCACCCCAGGTCGGCATCGTGTGCCGCAAACACACTAGTGTGTTTCTGCAGCAAAGCCCTCACCTCGGCCTGTTCGTCACTCCCCAGGACGGACAAGTCCAGAGACTCCATCCAGTTGGACACCGAAGGTGTAACCCCTTGAGAGGACACAGTGGCGGAGATGGTGTTTACCTCCGTGACCCCGGCGGGCAAACTCACCACCTCAGCCATGCTCAATTCTCCAAGGCTAGTCCGAGGGTAGAGCAGGGCAGCAGTCGTCCCAACTTAACAACTGGAATATAGACTGTGCCCTGGTCCACTTGCACGAGACAGGCAGAGGCAAGCAAGCCAGCTGGCAATCCCGACTGGGGAGGTTCGAACAGGACTGACTGACCAGCAAATTGCTCAGGACAGGTGCTGGCAACTAACTTAATCGTACCACCAGGTATCCGTACTGCCCGAGGCCCCCGCACTTTTACCGTGCCAATTACGGGCACTGGCCTCTGAGCAGCCGCCTGGTGGCATTTCTGTAGGGCCTCCACGACAGGGCCCGGAGCATGTGCCACAACAGGCAGATCAAACAAAGAAGGACCATGGGCACCAAAAAGTTCTCTATAGCACCGCTTGATAATATTCATCCCCAAAATGCCTGGAACCAATGATCCAGTACCAGGGGATCCTTTACAACCAGTATCCCACAATGACCCATTTTCTTATCACAAAGTGCCACATCTAACTCCAGATAGCCCATATAAGGGATTTCAAGGCCGTTGGCTGCGCGCAACTGCAACCAATGGCAGGAGTGGAGGCGATCCGGGCCCCACGGTTCGAAGTATTCCCGGAAGAAGCTTTCTGTAATAGTAGACACCATAGATCCGGTGTCCACTAGACAAGAAACCCGAACCCCTCCCATGTCAACCTCAATCGTGGGGCAGGAAGCCATTAACTCCGTAACATTTCCTACCTGTGAGCCTGTGGTTTCCCCTTCTGAACTTCGGCTCCGCGGTCCAGAGGGTTCTAGTTTTCCGAATGGGTAGTACTGGGAGACCTTCCCGCGACCGAATTGGCCCGCGCACGTGGAAGAACTCGTTCTCCATCGCATTCCCTGGCATAGTGGCCCAGTTGGTTGCACCGCAAACATACTATACTACTACGTGGGGGTCGGGTGTTCGGCCTTGGAGCCTGCAACGAGGCCACCGTCTGGGTCAGATGGTTAAGCTGTTCTTGCTGGCGCTTAAGCAGTTCCATCACCTCGCTCAATCCCGGTGCCGGCGCCGGGCCTACACGGGTGGGATTAAAGGAACTCCTAACCTCATACTGAAGACCACGAACCGAGGGGAGAGAGAGGCTACGCTCTCGGAATGGTCCAGAGAGCCCCTCGCGCTCCCATCTAAGAGCCTCAGCTCGTACTTGCAGTAGAGTCGCAAGGGGGTGGTCGCGGATGAATCGTTTGAGATCCCTACGGAGGCCCCCATCGATGACATGCTCTGTGAACTGATCTCGGAGAAGTGTAGCAGCATTTGGTACCCCGTCCGGGGCGCACTGCCTTACCTGTTCCATTAGCGCCAGCAGAGCTAAGGAGAATTCCTGCAACGTCTCTCCTTCCTCCTGTCTTCTAGAGAAGAAGGCCTGTTGCAAAGTTACATATGGCCGGGAGCAACCATAAAGTTCCTTGAGGATATCCAAGATTTTGTCAGGATTTTCCCGTTCTGCAGCGGGGCGAAATTTTATTTCATTCCTTGCCTCCCCTCCAGATGGTCAAAGATGTAAAAGGCCCGGTCTAAAGCTGAGAGATGCCGGGCTCGCATGCATGCTTGCACTTCCTCGATCCATTCATCTAAGGGTAGACCGGACTTACCATTAAAGGGAGGGCATTTGCGGTCCCGCGCCATAACCAGCACACGATCCGCGGCGGGGGTGTATGCCCCTTGTGCAGTGGAGGTGCCCGGCATCTGGGGAGCTCCGCCAGCCCCGGCCGGAGCCAAAGCTCCCCCTCGACGAAGCCTCTCGTTGTCCGCCTTAAGCTGATCTAATTGTTCTCTGAGCAGCTCCATTTCCTCCTCCATGCTGACCGCAAAGGCAATGTGATACACCTCTAGGCAAGGAATGAGTAAAAATAGATTTCAACTAACCTGACTCGACTTTTGGTTCCTGAAAGGGATACCGTTGTTTTGTCCAACCACTTGCCCACACAAAACTCAGAATAACCGTGCAGATAACCACAGTACAGCTCACGTCTTTGCTTTAAATGTCCGTCCTGCCGTACAACGCCAAAATGTGACGGGAGAGTATAAACTTTGAAGATAAGAGTTAGTTTTAACCAACAAGGAAGGGACAACGCCACCTGGAGAGGTGGCTCCAGGACCAAAGTTTAGAACAAGGCCTCGCTAAGTGTGGACATAAAGCAAGACGTGAACCCAGTTTTACAAAATTACAAAAGTTATCCTTTATTTTTTGTTATCACAATAGTAAAACACTATAGGCCTATAGGAGAAATAAATAACAGACATTTATCCAGTTTTAAAAGATTATTCCTGTTTAGGGAGAGTGGTAATAATTTTCCTTATTGTTTCGGTATCAGGACCCAAAACTAACGCACAACACAGCAAATAATGCAAGGTAAATAACAGAAGGCAAAACATAACAAGCCATGCAAAACAAATAATAATGCAAAGAACCAACAAAGCCAGTAAATAATGCAGGCAGTAATAAAACAGGATCAAAATAAAGAAACAAAAAGTAACAACAACCAACTCACCAATTGAGGAATTTCGGACTACAGAGAAACAACCCCAGCATTAACAGTGCACCGCGCTATTTTATCATAGTCCGAGCGCACTGAAGCGCACTAGTGCCACGGGGCCCACCGTTGGTGGTGTACAGGGCGCGTGCCCGTAACAGTGTAGGATAGGAAGGAACAACGCTGGACAAAACAACGGACTCCCGCTGGGAGCGGCGGTCCTTGTTATGGACCACGCACAGAAAATCTCGAGCCTACAATGGAGACACGAGTAATAAAATCTTCAAAGCACAACCTCGAATAAACACTTTGAACCTTACCTGCCGTGGAAGGCATGCGCTCGCGGCAGCAGGAGGAGGGGGAGAGCCGGTGTGGGATCAGCGGCTAGTCCCCGTTGCGGCTCAGGATCTAGAGAGGAGCGTAATTTGGATCAGCCTCGGCCCAGGCCAGAAAGACAAGGCGGAACAACGAATGACCTACCTCGAGCAGGAAGCCCCGAACTCGCAGCCCAGGCCGAACCGGAGCACCCCGGCGCACGAGCGTGCTTCACGCAAGAAAGGGCGGATTACTAGCACTACCCCCGCCGCAGCTCGGAATCTGGAATGACGCACAAATTTGATTCAGTCTCGGTGTAAAGCCACAAACCCGAACAGGAGCCACAAGCAACTCACCCCAAGCCAGAAATCTCCAATTCTTGCTGCAAATACAGCTGGAGCGTTCCGGAGAAAACGCGTGCTCCAAACAAGGAAAGTCCCGGCTGGTTACCAAACGCCGCAACCGCCGCACCCAAACCAAGTCGTGTGAGCGCGCGCGGCCGCTCAACTCGCTTATAGGCTCTGCTCGGTGCCCCTACTCGTCACCATCCGGTAAGATACGCACCGACATGTCACACCTGCTATTTCACCCTGCACTTCGCTGACTTGGTCAGAACTCTTTCATAAAGCTGTATATACTTGAAAGATAGAAATATACAATACATTTATTTTTGCTTGACCTCAAACACTTGTTCTTTCTAAACTCTATTAAACGCAATTTGTGTGTTCACTGAAAAACAGGAAAATGTGTTTTCACCAGTGGGTGTTTTCTGGGAAAGAGGCAGGACTGTCCTCTGTCCTCATCAATATTGGTTTGTGTGAGTTCATACGCCTGCCCCTGTCTGGTGTTCAGTTCAGAAGGTGCACCATGGAGAGAAGTGCTGCTTACCTCACCCTCCTGGGACTGTTGCTGGGACTGGCCACCACATTGCCCAACAAGGTAACACTTTTCAATAGTATATCAGCATCTAACCTTATATCACTGTAGTTTGGGGCTAAAGCTTTTTGTATGTGTACAAAATCTAAACTAACGAAACACAAAACTATTTAACATAATGTGCTAAAGAAAAACACTCTGGCTATGTACATTTCAATGCAATATCTAGAGTAACTGATTATAAAAGAACAAAGGGCATGTTATTTGTTATCATTAGTAGTCACGTAGCTATAGAGCAGAGGTGGGAAAACTACAGCCAAATGCCTTTCGATCCGGCCCGCAAAAACATAATCAAGCCCGATATGCACTGGCTTAAAAGGGTAAAAACCCTCTGATGTAAAGAAAGATAATACATAACTGCTTAAAGCCACACCGCGTAAAATTTTACACAATAAATAATATTGAAATTCAAGAATTTATTTTATGACAGATATTTTCCTCATTGAAAAATACCTCATAAATGTAAAATCAAACATGTGCTTTTGCTGTAACTTTACCAGGAGTGGGTACATCTCCAGCTCGTCTCCATGGAGATGTGACTAAAGTCAGCAGAATTTGAGATTTATATAGGTTAGGTCCTCATCCAAATCCATTCTTTGATTGCTCACTGCATTTTCTGTGTGGAGCTGCTCATTGGGAGCATGTTTTGTGTTGATGGCAACAGCATAGTCCAAAATGTTACGCAGTGTGCCTTTAAATGTGTTTACTGAATTGCAGTCTATCTGAGAAAAACGTAATTATTTGAAACATTTCTATTCGCAACTGGTCCGGCCCTCGTGCAGAATTCAAAAACCCAATGTGGCCCTTGCATCAAAAAGTTTGCCCATACCCGTTATAGAGGGTATGTAGGTGATATCACTGCATGACAGCAGTTTAACCAGTGTAAAAGAAAAATAGATGAAAAATAGATGATGAAGTGCGAACCCTCTATTGTGTGACTTTTCTTAATTTATAAAATAAAATAAAAAAAAGGTGGTGTGTCGGCAGATACATTTTTTGACCCGTGAAATCACTCGATGTACTTTAGTACCGCTGAAATGTGTGGCGCGTAGCCACTGGGTTTATCATCAACTCACCCAAATAAACTATCTATTGTGAAATGTGTTTGCCCAGGACGATTGGGACATCTACAGTTTTCACATCAACTCCACTGTGACAAGCCGCTATGCCACGACAGTCATCACCAGCCGTGTGGCCAACCGCATGGATGAGTCTAAAGAGATCGAGTTTCATGTTCGGATCCCCAAGAACGCCTTCATCAATAAATTCAGAATGTAGGTATGAGTATGTGAGTCAACAACTAGTCTGTAACGTGTGGCCCTTTGCAAACTCAGAGAAAAACTGAAAACAAATAGGATAGCAAATCTGACAATATTTAGTATTGTGATCAATCTTCTATTTTCTTACTATTCAACAGGAAATTACAGCACCGTGATCACAAACAGGCGGCCCGAGGGCTTAATCGGGCCCACCAGAGCCCCAATTTAACATCTTACAATAAAAACCTAATATTTTGACACATAATGTTAAGTATCAATACAAAAAATATCAAGATATTCCACATAACAGTGCCTCTCGAAAGTACTAATACACCTTGAACTTTTGCACATTTTGTCATGTTTACAATCATAAACATAAAGATTTTATTGTGATTTTTTTCTGAAAGTTCACACACAAGTAACAGACAACTGTGAAGTGAAAGCAAAATGATACATGATTCTGTTATTTTTCAAAAAATAGAAAACTGAAAAGTGGGGCGTGCACAAGTATTCATACAGCATGAATTAATACTTTGTGGAACAGCAGCAAGTCTTCTGGGGTATGACTCTACAAGATTTGCACATCTAGAGACTGACATTTTAGCCCATTCCTCTTTACAAAACAACTCAAGCTCTGTCAAATTAGAAGGAGAGCGTTTGTGAACAGCAGTTTTCAGGTCTTTCTACAGATTTTCAATGGGATTTAGGTCAGGACTTTGACTGGGCCATTCTAACTCATTTTTAAACCATTCCATTGTAGGTTTAGCTTTGTGTTTAGGGTCATTGTCCTGCTGGAAGGTGAATCTCCGCCACAGCCTCAATTCTCTTGCTGACTCCGGCAGGTTTTCCTCCAAAATGTCCCTGTATTTGGCTCCATCCATCTTCCCAACTATTCTATAATCTTCCCAGTCCCCGGTGAGGAAAAGCAGCCCCATAGCATGATGCTCCCCCCACCATATTTGACACTGGGGATGGTGCACTCAGGACGATAAACAGTGTTAGGTTTGTGCCATACATAACGTTTTGCATTTGGGCCAAAAAGTTCAATTTTTGTCTCATCTGACCAAAGCACCTTCTTCCACATGGGAGCTGTGTCCTCCATATGACTTCTAGCAAACTTCAAACGGGATTTCTTATGGCCTCATTTCAATAATGGCTTTCTTCTTGCCACTCGTCCATGAAGGCCAGATTTGTGTAGAGTACGACTTATAGTTGTCCCATGTGCAGATTCCCCCAGCTCAGCGGCAGTACGTCGCAGCTCCTCCAGAGTTATCTTGGGGCACTTGGTTGCATTTCTGACCAGTGCTCTCCTTGTTCGGTCTGTTAGTTTAGGTGGACGCCCGTGTCTTGGTAAGTTCGCAGTGGTGCTATACTCTTTCCATTTCCGAATGATGGATTGAACAGTGCTCCGTGAGATGTTCAAATCTTGGGAAATCTTTGTATAACTTAATGCTGCTTTAAACTTCTCCACAGCTTTATCCCTGACCTCTCTGGTGTGCTCCTTGGCCTTCATGATGTTTAGTGACCAAAACACTCCGACCATAGCTCTGAGGCCCTCACAGAACAGCTGTATTATGCTTAAATCTGAGTAAAAGCAAAAAGATGATATTCAGCAACTGTAATTCCAATGCTCAGGAAGCAATTCAGATAGAGGGTGTCGTTATAGGCAAGGCAAGGCAAGGCAATTTTATTTATACCGCGCATTTCATACACAAGGCAACTCAATGCGCCTTATAGAGCGGGTGCATGAAATCAAGTTCCTTGGAGTTATTATAGATGATAAAATGACTTGGAAATCTCACATTAAATATATATCTACTAAAATATCAAGAAGTATTTCAGTAATAGCAAAAGCAAAGCACATTTAAATATCAAAGCTCTACATACCTTATACTGTTCTCTGATTTTGCCCTATTTAAATTATTGCACTGTGGTTTGGGGTAGTACTTATAAAAACACAGTAAAACCAATAGTAATGCTGCAAAAAAGAGCTATCCGAGTAATTCATAAAGTTGGGTTTTTGGACCACACAAACTCATTATTTTTTAAATCAAAGATCATGAAGTTTTGTGACATTGTTGAGTTCCAAACAGTACAGATGTTATACAAAGCAAGGTACAGACTGTTACCGGGCCAAATACAAAGAAGGTTCCAAGAACGTACTGGTCGTTACGAATTACGTGATGAATTGAACTTTAGGATTCAGAAACATAGCTCAACTTTGAAAAGCTTTAGTCCGACAGTTAATGGGGTACAATTGTGGAACAAAATGGAGATGGAGATGAAACAATGTCCAAACATCAACCTGTTCAAATATAAATACAAACAAAAGACCTTTGAAAAGTACAGAGAAGAAGAAACACGTTGCCACAAGGGGGAGTTGTAGGATCAATTTGCAATTGCATTCTATTAACTAAGACAGTGTTGTTGCTCTGAACGGTTGTCATTCTATTGCTCTAAATTCAAAATTGAGAATTAGGATAAGCGAGTTATGGATCTGCTGAGAGGGACCCTCCCAACGGGCTCATAATCCTCGTCTTTTAACGCACCACTAAGCATAGGAACATCATCTACAAATACAGCCAGTTAGGGCAGCTGGGTGGGGTTTGTTGATGGGGAGTTACTGCCCTCTTCAATGGACCCGCTCTACACCCTGGCTTTTTAACGCACTACAGTATATAGGGCTTACATATTACATAATCCATTGAACACACAACAACAACAACAACAACAACAACAACAACAAAAAACCAAACAAACAAAAAACTGAATGAAGGAAATGACAACTGGGAAGTTGCAAGATCACGGATAATATAATATGTATATTAATGTGCCTTTTGAACACAGAACTAGTGCCTTTTGAAATTGTTATCTGTGTTTGGCAGTGGTAACCATCTGTAACCTTCTGTAACCATCTGTAAAGAAAGAGGAAAAAAAAAAAAGGATGTGTGTATGTATGCATATATGTGTATAAATAACTTAATGATCGCCTTTTTCACTTGCTTTGTATTAGTCATCGAGTACATGAAATGAGACAGTTGTTGTAGTTGTGTTTCCTTTCAGTTGTGTTTCCTTTCCGTTCCGTTAAATTCTGTTAACCTAATTTATATACGGACATTTCTAGAGGTGCTTTGTGGGTGTGGTCCGTGTTGAAACGACCGCTCTGGTGGGTTGTAGGTTCTCTTTTACCGGTGGGGCAGTATGATGTTGCTTAATGTAGGATTGATATTGTAAATATAACAGGCAAAGTTGGGTCACGGGGGGTACGTTGTGTGTGTGCATGCTGTGTTCCTGCTCTTGTGTCTTGTACCTTGTAACATGCTCCCTGTACTATTGTGATTTGATCAATTGTTTTTATTTCAATGATGTCGGGGGTGGGCGCTTATAAGCTTTTGCTTCAGCCCACTCCTTTTGAGCAGAAATGTTAACTGCTCAAATAAACTAATAAACTAAACTAAACTAAAAACAGAACAGCTGTAATTATACTGAGAGTAGATTACACATAGGTGGCCTCTATTTAATGGTTAGGGCAAGATTGAACATTCTGCAGTCATTAGGAATGTTATAAAGGCAATTTAATGCACTCAGAAAAATGCTGTATGAATACTTATGCATGCCCCACTTTTCACTTTTCTATTTTTTGAAAATAACAGAATCATGTATCATTTTGCTTTCACTTCACAGTAGTCTGTTACTTGTGTGTGAACTTTCAGTAAAAAAAATCAAAATAAAATCTTTATGTTTATGGTTGTAAACATGACAAAATGTGCAAAGTTCAAGGTGTATTAGTACTTTCAAGAGGCACTGTAATAGCAATTAACTATCAAAACTGTGTGATCCTCTGCACCGATTACCACATAATGCTGTCTTTAAAAGTGTGTCTAAATATCGGCTCTGTAGGTTTATGGACGGCGAAGTGTATGACGGCGTGGTGAAAGCAAAGGAAGAGGCCGTGCGTCAGTACACGGAGGCCGTGTCTCGGGGCCAGAGTGCAGGGATTGTCAGGTACAACAAAATGGAGAATCAATCAATCAAGATAAAGCTGCTGAAATTGATTATCACTGTTTTAATGGTCGTTGTTTGTTTTAGTTCTGTGGGGAGAACGCTGGAGGAGTTTAAGACTTCTGTCACTGTGGCCGCTCACAAAAAAGTCACATTTGAGCTCACGTACGAGGAGCTGCTCAAACGGCGACTTGGTAAATATGAGCTGCAAATCCACGCTCGACCCATGCAGCCTGTCACTGATTTCAAGGTGGGATTGGACAAAAAAATAAATACAAAGTTGTGTATGATCAATAATCATTTTGTATTTCATTTTAGGTTGATGTGCACATAAACGAAGATGCTGGAATTAACTTCATTGAGATTAAAGGAGGACTGAGCACCAAAGATTTGGCAAATGCAATCACTAAAACTGAGACAGCCAAACAGGTAAACTAACTATGCAATCAGGACCCAGAGCAGTGACCATCAGAAATCCTGTGTTCTGTATGTAGGGCCAGAATTCAGACTCTGTCAATGGTTCTCAAACATTTCCCAAATAAAGATTTGACTTCCACAACATGAGACAAAAAAAGTTTGAAACCCCTGAAATATGGAATATTGTAGGCAATAATGTTATGTCTTTATGTTTATTTGCAGGCCTGGATATATTTCTATCCAACTGTGGATCAACAGAAAGTTTGTGACAGTTGTTCAGACAATGGCTTGAATGGAGATTTAGTGATTTTCTATGATGTCAAAAGAGACACCCCATTCGGAGACCTTATAGTAAGAACACAAATGGACATAATAAACACAGACTTGGAAACATTTAAATTTACTGTAAATGAGAATTTTGTCTTGTTCCTTCTCATTTAACCCAGACCAAAGATGGATATTTTGTGCATCACTTCGCTCCCTCCGAACCCCCTCGCATCCCCAAAAATGTTGTCTTTATTATTGACCAAAGTGGCTCAATGCACGGACGAAAAATGCAGCAGGTAAGATTATATTGGGACCTATTTTAAAGCAACTAATTCCTCAAAAATCGACCAAATCTAATACCATTTTAACATCCTGTAAAATTATTTTGAAACAAATTCACAATTGACAAAATCAGTTTAATAAACTGATATAAATTTCGTTGTGTAAGTTCTCAGTCGTCAAGGGAATTTTCCAACGTAGACGTTTTCAAAGTCATCAACATGGTTTGAGTTGTTGAGGATGTTTTTGCTTCTCGTCTAAGAAGCTTCTTCACACTTTTCTGATAAAATCAATTCAACGTTTTCTTCTATGAATGTCATTTGTACAGAAAGAAAATACTACATCTTTTCATCATAATATATTTATCATTAATAAGGTTTACGGTAACGCTTTATAATAAGGGTACATGAATTCATACATGAACTCATCATAATTCATGATGAATTCATGCATGAATTCATCATGACTTCATGAATTAATTCATTATGAATTCATGTGAGGTCATGATGATTCATACTCATGAATTTACACCGTTAATTCAGGCAATGAACTCACTAATGATAATGATTAATTCATCATGATCATGCAAAAATGTAACAATGGCAGTATGTTTGCAGAGACTCTCAGTCGCCCAGGAAGTATTCATTTAGTGAAGCTCTAAAATGTTGACTGGCCTGAGTTGGTTGATTTCAGGATGTTTTGCTTCTATTTAAGGACGGGCCTGAGTGTTATTGGAGCCATGTCTAGTTTGGCTATACTTGTTACATTTTCTGAACACAAGCGCTAAGAAGCTTCTGCGAATACAATGAAAATCATCAATTCAACAAACTGTCCAGTCGTCGATTAACAGCTTCAGGTGTTTAGAGCAGCAACAGAATTGAAGTTTTAACAATTTAACAATTATAAAGCCTTTGTGACATGAGTGGTATTGGTATATAAAATTTAAATAAAAGCCTGACAACGCCAGCCAGTATGACTGGAAATAGATGTGCTTTAAGGCACACAGGTTCGACCCATAAGGACAGAGGCAGCATGTTCCTTGTACATATCATTTTCGTTTATTTCTATGTTTTATGTTGGTTTCTGTTTGTACTTTAGTTGACACACGTTTCTTTTCATTTCACAGCGTTGACAACATAGCTTTCAGTTGGTTCACAGTTCACGTTGTTTTTCCATTAGCTTTTCAGTTTACACAAAACAAGAGGGAGGAAGCAAGACAGCAGCATCAGGCCCACCTGAACGTAAATAAAGAGGTTAGCTGAGGAGCAGTTGCAAAATAAAGGCTAACCACCAGGCAAGGCCGATCCTAACATCGCACGCCCACATCGCACGCCCACATCTAGCCCTTCTCGGCCGGCTCGGTGCTTCGATAGCTCCCAGTTCCATCACAGGAGGGCCCCAGCAGACCCCGAGCCACCATGCACCGAGTGCAAGCAATGGACGCCATGGAGTGGTGCGCGTTGAGGCTCTCAACCACCCGCGACACTAAAATTAAACCTGCGTTAGCAGCTACACCACTATTTAAGAATGAAGAACGAACTTAAATAGCTACCTGGACCCGTGGAACAACACGCACAACCCTGGGCCCAGCCCAACCAGGCCGGAAGACGCCAGTGAGGAGACACAGGAAGTGCGTGTAAACCAGGGTGGCTTTTATACTAAACGCTATTAGAGCCGTGGCGCCATCTGCTGATCGTTTCAATATTTAATAAGGTTATTTAAAATACAGTTAATAAAAACTGGTATTGCCACACCTTCAATTAATATTTCATTACACAATTGTTGACATAGGAAATCTCCTTATTTCTGTTTTTTTTGTTTTGTGTGTCCATCGTCTGAAGTTGTACACAGCTCATATTTGACACTTGTTTCGAATAGAAGATCAAGGAAGTGCTCAAAATGTCCAAACACAAATTAATTTACAAACATCCCAAATTACACTGCAGTGTTGTTCATTAAAGTAATAACCATAATCAAGCATTTCATGAGTTACAGATCCAACTCCATGTTCATATCAACAATATCAAGAAGAACAGTTAAACAGTGTGTACTGCCTGGTATCCTTATAAAAAACATCATCTGTGTTTACGCCCTTATCCATTGGTTCCCAACATAAAGAGGGCCCACAGCTTTGTCTGGTCCGATGGTCAGGTCATAAGCAATATTATTTGAGCAAATTAAATGGTTAAAAATCATAAAATAGGACCTCAAAAGAAGTAGAATACTTAATGGCAATAATATTTTAATTTCTATCTTTTAATATTTGTGGTAGCCACGTTTTTTTTGGTTTGGGTGTGTAGCCTGACTACAGCATGCACAGGTGGGACTTCAAGGTGTAGAACCACTGCTGTCCTCACAACACGTGTCAGTGTGCTGCTAGACAGCCAGCGAATCATTAAAGAAAACTCCGGACACAAGGCTTGCGTTTCTTGTTTTAGTGAAGCTTACAGTGTGTGTGATGTGGTAACTGTAACATACAGAAAATAGGGGGCAATTACGAACCATATATTTTACATCATGCTAAACACAATGAGCTAGTCAATGCACTTGTAATACAGCAGTAACTCCAAAACTCTAGTGACAAACTTATCAAAAGTAACATTAAAGACATTTGTAACTTCTAAACAGGTGCTTTGGACACACTAATACAAAGACGAACATTTTCCAAGGCTCAAACATTTAGAGCAGGGCTGTCCAAACGTTTTTCACCGAGGGCCGTATATTGACATGTATAAGGCATGGAGGGCCACAGATCAGTGGTCTATGCATTCAAACATTCAACTGCGTGTATTTAAGAGAGGTTTAAAACCATTCCCCACACTTGCATTTAGGCTTGGGACCATAATGCCAACTCAGTCTCATAATAAATGTTATTTTTTGAGGCTTTAATTGTGTGGAATTATTAAAATTGCAGGAAAATTACCATCTCTGGCGATGTGGGGCAATAAAACAAGAAGCCTGAGGGCCACCAAAAATTGGTCTGAGGGCCGCATTTGGCCCTCGGGCCGCACTTTGGACACCCTGATTTAGAGCAGTGGTTCCAAAGTGGGGGTCGGGACCCCTCGGGGGTCGCGAGGCCTTGAGTGGGGGTCCCCAGATGATTTCAAGATGAAATAAAAAAATGCTACTGTTCTTAGTACATGTTTTACTGTAAATTCATTCAGTTGATCTGAACTGTTTAGATACATATTAACTTGATTATAAAATGTTTTTCTTTCCTAAAGTAGTGTAAGAGGCAATCACTTTATACAATGTTTAGGTGTCAATTTTGGGGTCCCGGCCAAAAACGTTTGGGAATCCCTGATTTAGAGCAACACAGCGTGTTCATAAGTCATTTTCACCGAGAGAAAAACGACAAAGATTGTCCATGCTCGAGAGGAGCGCTCACTTTGCAGCAACAAGAAAAAACGATCCTTTCTAGAGAAGATGTCTCACTCGTGTGCATGCATGGTATGTTATATTCCAAGGTTGATTTATTTTGTGCTAACCATAATTTTCAACGTTTACAATAAGCCCAATGCCCATCTCGACCAAACAAACCACACCGCCATTGAAATGTGTGAGCGAGTTCAGGTAGCGGAGCGTGAACAACACTGAAGTATATTGAGCCATAACCGTGAACTATAAGGCTTACGGGCACTGGTTTACAGACTATAAGTCTCAAGTGACATTTCTTGCAAATATTTAAGTTGTCAATATCTTGAAAGCGAGGGAAAAGTCAGGGCGGCGGCTCCGTAGGCAGGAGCGGACCATCGCGACAGGGGAATGACAGGACCTGGGATCAGCCCGACACAGACACCATCACTTTTTTAATCATTTGAATTCGTCTTGTAATCACAGGGAAAGTTCCAAAACAGTGTTGATGTTAAATATAGTGGGTACATTTCCGTCTGTCAAATTAGCGACCGATTAGCTAAGTTGTACCATCAGATCACTCGTAAAAATAAATAAAAATAAAGTACATTTAGATGGCATAGCCTATATATGTGTATGTGGATCTCTCTGGTCACAATTAAGAAAAAGATTTTGTCTACTGTCCACCTCCTTATTGACAAAAAAGAGGGATTCTATGTTTTTATATCTCATTTCAGTTTAAATGTTGTGAATATCGGCGACATGAGGCCACAGTTTCAGACCCTGGACTTTGTCCAACAGTCACCTTCAACCTCTTCGTATGAATGGCAGTTTCGTTTCTGTCTATCTCCGTACGCAGCCCTGGTTATAAAAATAGACTTTAAGCTAATATTGTAACAGGCTCATGGCGACGACAAAAACACTTTAAATCATCATCACGTTACAATAACCCATTTTAAACGTTATATTAAGGTTTTCTCAAGGTTGCAGTAAACGTAAGGTTAGCAGAACGTTACAATAACCCATTTTAAACGTTATATTAAGGTTTTCTCAAGGTTGCAGCAAATCAAGGTTAGGGGAAAGTTAAAATAACCAAAATTTAACGTTAGTAAAACGTTTCCTAAAGGTTGCCATTAAACTAACGTTAGGAAACGTTCTACGAACGTTTTTTTTCCTCCAAAAAAATAACGTTGTATAAACGTTCAGAAACGTTCCATAATATCCACCAAACAACCAAAAATACCTCTAGGCAACGTTCTCATAAGTTGGAAAAAACGTTCCCAAAACGTTCTAAAAACCAAAAATTGTTACCTGGGCACTTTCCAGCGGTTAAAACGGTCCAAATCAGAGCTTTCTTCATTGCTTTACGCTAACTATCATTATTGTTTGGTAGCCATAATGCAACGGGCGAGCCGAGATGGGCATTGGGCGCATTGGGCTTATTCTACAGTATAGACGTGGAAGGCTTGGTGAAAAACGAAAACAAAGCGAGACATCTTCTCTAGAAAGAATTGTTTTTTGTTGCTGCAAAGTGAGTGCTCCTCTCGCACATGGACAATCTTTGTTGTTTTCTCTCGGTGAAAGTAAGCTAGCGCGCACGGCAGAAACGAGGCCTGAAAATGACTTATGAACACGCTGTGTTGCTCTAAATGTTTGAGCCTTGGGATAAATGTTCGTCTTTGTAAGTATTAGTGTGTCCAAAGCGCCTGTTTAGAAGTTACAAATGTCTCTGTAATGTTACGTTTGATAGTTTGTCACTAGAGTTTTGGAGTTACTGCTGTACACATGTGCATTGACTAGCTCATTGTGTTCAGCATGTTACATGTAAAATATATGGTTCTCTAATTGCCCCCTTTTTTCTGTATGTTACAGTTACCACATCACACACACTGTAAGCTTCACTAAAACAAGAAAAGCAAGCCTTGTGTCCGGAGCAATGGCCGCTAGCTGCTCTGCTTTATGACTGCAACACTGGAGGCCGCCATTGCTGTAGTACCTCCATATCATCGCTAGGCCCCCATTGAAAAGCATTGGACTTTAGACACGTTAAAAACAACTTTAATGCCTGGTTTCAATTTTTTGAAGATTAATTCATCATGAATTATGATTAATTCATGCATGAATTCATGTACCCTTATTATACAGCGTTACCAGGTTTACATTTTCACAATCAACAAACTTAATACTTTTAACCTTAGCTGTGATTTGTTCCAGACACGTGTGGCTCTGATTCACATCTTGGCCGATTTAGCAGAAGAGGACTTCTTTGGGCTCATCACTTTTGACAGTGAAATTTTTCATTGGAAACGGGAGCTTGTTCAAGCCACTCAGAAAAACATTGATCTGGCAAAGATGTTTGCTGAAAACATTCAAGATCGAGGGTGTAAGTATTTTCCATATTTAATCAAATATTTGTCAAAGAATAATGATTAAAACAGTCCTTTTACAGCCACAGACATCACAAGGCAGTGCTGGAAGGTGCTCGCATGCTGAATGCTCACCCCCGACGGACTCAGCCTCCATTCTTATTCTCCTGACTGATGGGGACCCCACCTCAGGTTTTCAAAGAGCTCTTTTTCATTCCAAATATAGGGACAAATCCAGGTAAGGTATTGAGATCTATTCTTTTGTAGGAGAGACAAATCCTGAGAGCATCCGAGCGAATGTTAGAAAGGCCATCGCAGGTAAATTCCCGCTGTACTGCCTTGGATTTGGGTTTGACGTTAACTTTGAGTTCCTTGAGAAGATGTCTCTTGAGAATAATGGTTTGGCTCGGCGCATATACGAAGACTCTGATGCTAATCTGCAACTCCAGGTATTTGCTTTAGCGCTCACGGAACCACTTTATCTACATGACAACAAATACAACATGCAATGCACAGGGCCAAAAAAACAATAAAATCCCAGTTTGCCAGAATTTTGCCATTCAATATATTGCACAATATATTTGTATTTTCTACAGAACTACGTTTTAACACTTTCCAACACTTTAGATGCACTTTCTGTTGCAAACAGCCACATTTACAGTATTGTGACTGGAGTACATGAGTATATGTATGTATGCTTTGTGATGCCTCTTGCCGAAGAATGACTACGTTATACGATTAGTAGTGATATTTATTCAGTTTTACCAAATGCATCAAAATTGAGCCATATTTTCTCCTGCCCTTTCTTGGCATGACTGACGTACTGTGGAAAAAAAAAAACATATACTTAACCCTTCACATATGTTGTGTTAACAGGGCTTCTATGAAGAGGTGGCTACTCCCCTGTTGACAGATGTGACCATGATGTACATTGGAGGCACAAATCTAACCCAGACTAACTTCAGCCAGTATTATAACGGCTCAGAGATCGTGGTGGCCGCATGATCACTGACAACGACATCGAGAGCTTTGTGCCGGAAGTCGTGGCCCTTTCTGTAAGCAAGTCCTTTGGCACCAGCAGTGCAAACTTTGAGCTTCTTATGATACAAAATTGTTGTGTTTCAATCTTTCCAGAGAAATTCAAGAGTGTCTTTTTCAAACCCAAATGTGACAACAGGATCCTCTGGAACGGCATCAGTCGACCGCATCCAAAGAGTGTGGCCTATCTCACTGTCAAACAACTCATGGAGAAAAAGTAAGTGACAAAACATTTCTTAAGGACATCCTCTTTTAATACAACATTATCAATTGCTTTTGTTAGACTCTGTGTTCTTGGCAGTAATGTGCCAAAGAACAAATAATTCCTTAAAATACTTGGTGTGTGCTAAGGTGGAAAACTTACTCTCGCTTTTATAGCCATGCAAAGTAGATTAGTGCATGAAAACACAGGTTGCAGCAGTTGAGTGAGTGAGGGCTTTCTTTAATTTACTTGGTGAAAAAGTCAAAATACTCCATGAATGCCATCCATCCATTTTCTTCCGCTTTATCCGGGGCCGGGTCGCGGAGGCAGCAGTCTCAGCAGAGAAGCCCAGACTTCCCGATCCACGCACACCTCCTCCAGCTGTTCTGGGGGACCCCGAGGCGACACCAGGCCAGCTCGGAGACATAGTCCCACCAGCGTGTCCTGGGCCTTCCACGAGGCCTCCTCCCAATAGACATGCCTGGAGCACCTCCCGAGGGAGGCGACCAGGAGGCATCCGGAACAGATGCCCTAGCCACCTCAGCTGGCTCCTTTCGACGTGAAGGAGCAGGCGACTCTACTCTGAGCTCCTCCCGGGTAACTGAGCTCTTCACCCGATCTCGAAGGGTGCGCCCAGCCACCCTGCGAAGAAAGCTCATTTCGGCCGCTTGTATCCGCGATCTTGTCCTTTCGGTCATTACCCAGATCTCATGACCATAGGTGAGGGTGGGAACGTAGATCGATCGGTAAATTGAGAGCTTTGCCCCCCGACTCAGCTCCCTCTTCACCACAACAGTCCGATACAGCGACCGCATCACGGCTGACGCCGCACCGATCCGTCTATCGATCTCACGCTCCATCCCTCCTCACTCGTAAACAAGACCCTGAGATACTTGAACTCCTCCACTTGAGGCAAGGACTCCCCACCGACCTGAAGAGGGGAAGCCACCTTTTTCCGGTGGAGAACCATGGCCTCGGATTTGGTGGTGCTGATCCTCATCCCGGCCGCTTCACACTCGGCTGCAAACCGCCCCAGAGCGTGCTGAAGGTCCTGATTTGATGAAGCCAACAGAACAACATTGTCTGCAAACAGCAGAGATGAGATCCTAAGGTTCCCAAACCGGACACCCTCTGGACCCTGGCTGCGCCTAGAAATTCGGTCCATAAAGGTAATGAACAGAACCGGTGACAAAGGGCAGCCCTGGCGGAGACCAATACGCACCGGGAACAGGTCTGACTTACTGCCGGCAATGCGAACCAAGCTCCTGCTGCGGTCATACAGGGAACGGACAGCCTTAGCAGAGGGCCCCGGACCCCATACGCACCCCCCACAGAGCACCACGGAGGACACGGTCAAACGCTTTCTCCAGATCCACAAAACACATGTGGACTGGTTGGGCGAACTCCCATGAACCCTCGAGCACCCGATGAAGGGTATAGAGCTGGTCCAGTGTGCCACGACCGGGACGAAAACCGCATTGTTCCTCCTGGATCCGAGGTTCAACTATCGGCCGGATCCTCCTCTCCAGCACCCTGGAGTAGACCTTACCGGGGAGGCTGAGGACTGTGATTCCTCTGTAATTGGAGGACACCCTCCGATCCCCCTTCTTAAAGAGAGGGACCACCACCCCGGTCTGCCAATCCAGGGGCACTGACCCGACCCCCACGCGATGTTGCAGAGACGTGTCAGCCAAGACAGTCCTACAACATCTAGAGACTTAAAGGGCTCTGTGGAGTTTGGCAGTTTTCTACTTGCAATTGCCCCCTCAGGCCAAACGCGTAACTGCAGCCTCGATGATAAGCTTGTGCATGAGGTGCTCAGGCTTTACGAGCACTAGAAATAACAGTCCCGTCCTGGTCAATTTACAGATTAGCAGGTTTGACTTCAACTGAGGTAAGAACATTACTGTTTTGGAGACCAAATCAATTTGAGTGAATGTTGTCCAAGATAAAATACTTGAGCAAATGCAGCAAAGTGAATCGAGGGAAGAAGCCAAATAATACAGATAAACGAATGAATGACATTTGAAGGAGGAAAAATCAAATACTCTTATACTTTGTAACGCAGGTCTAATTGAAATAATAAAATATTTCCACTGGTAGAAATGCTACTAGGAACAGCCAAAATCGTCTCTTCAATTTCCTGGGCCCAAAGTTAGCATAGCTAACTCGTAAACTATATTGTTAACGGCACATGTCCGCTTTTTGTAGTCGTTTCACTACTTATAATCCGTGAACAGTCATGCTTTTTTGCGGCCAAGAAAGCTAACATTAGCAACATTATTTTTGCCATTGTAAATACAGCACCATTACACTGTTACTACTCAAATGTTTTGTAGGTACAGCGCAATTACTGTTATTACTGACACTACTAGTCTGCTACTAATACTACACAACTTCTCTGTAGGTATAAAAACTATTAGATCAACTATTTTGGTAACTTCCAAATATGATTATTTTATGGCTTGTTTCAGTGAAGTTTGTACAACATGCACGGACAGTCGGACACCGTTGTTTTGAAAGCATCAACAACACTTTTCCCCCACGTATTTAGTAATAATTTCTTACCTTTCAAGCAAAAATAAGCTGCGGGTCTTTTGAGAGATTCTCTCAACATTTTCCGATGTTTACTCTGGTTCTTTGCCTACGCCGATCAGACTCGACTTTCGCCTTTTTGTCACACTCGAATAAACTCTTCGTTTCTTTTCGTTATTTGGGTCTGGGCTGGAGTTTCGATGGTGCTTGAAGCCAGTCTCCTCTTATTCTCCGCTAAATCCATTCCTTCCGAAGTTACCACTTGCTCTGCAGCGTAAGTATAGAGGAGATACAGCTAACGCTATAGCTGAGCGTGAACGCGCATGACGTCATTACGCATTACGCTGTTTGCTTGTTCGACCCGAGCCTAAAACAATTTAAGTGACTTTACAGGCATATAGAGGCAATCGAGGTGAAAAGGCCAGGGCTCATTCTACTCACCAGGGCATTGCTGGAGCATGTATGAGGAAGAAATTTTTATTTGTATACATTTATTTGTGGTTAAACTTATGTAAAGTCCCTTTAAGGTACTCAGGACGAATCTTATCCACCCCCGGAGCCTTGCCCCGAGGAGCTTTTTAACCACCTCAGTGACTTCAGCTTGGGTGATGGATGAACCCCTCTCCGAGTCCCCAGCCTCTGTTTCATCATCGGAAGACGTAACGGTGGGATTGAGGAGATCCTCGAAGTACTCCTTCCACCGCCCGACCACTATCCCAGTCGAGTCAGCAGCTCCCCACCCGCCACACTCTGTAAACAGTGTTGGTGAAAGCACTGCTTCCCCCTCCTGAGAGCGCGGATGGTTTGCCAGGGAAATCTTCTTCCCAGGAACCAGTTTTTGCCTCTGCGGACCGCAACGAGCTGCAGCACCGCTTAGGCCTTGCCGGTAACCCCTTCAGCTGCCTCGGAGTCCCACAAGCCAACAAGGCCAGATAGGACTCTTCTTCAGCTTGACGGCATTCCTTACTTCGGGCGGCCACCACCGGGTTGGGGGATTCCCGCCGCGACAGGCACCAGAGACCTTTTACGACCACAACTACGAGCAGCCGCATCGACCAATGGAGGAGCGAGACATGAGTTCCACTCGGACCTCCATGTCCCCAACCTTCCCTTGGAAATCTGGGTGAAGCTCTTCGCGGATGTGTAAGTTTGAAAGACCCTACTGACAGAGGGATCACCAGACGTTCCCAACAGGACCCCTCACAACACGTTTGGGCCTGCCAGGTCTGACCGGCTTACTCCCTGCGCAGCGGCATTCCAGCTCACCACCAGGTGGTGATCGTTGACAGCTCAGCCCCCTCTCTTCACCCAAGTATGTCCGAGAACACGCAGCGGGAGATCAGATGACACAACTACAAAGGTCGATCATCGACCTCCTGCCTAGGGTTCCTGGTGCCACATGCACTTATTGGACACCTTGTTGCCGAACAGGTGTTCGTTATGCGACCAACCGTACTAGCACAGAAGTCCAATAACAGAACACCACTCGGGGTTCCGATCGGGAGGCCGTTCTTCCAATCACCCCCATCAAGGTCTCACTGTCGTTACCCACGTGGGCGTTGGAATTCCCCCAGTAGAACAATGGAGTCCCCAGTCGGAGCACCATCTAGTAACCCCTTCCCAGGACTTCCAAGAAGGCCGATTACTCTGCACCGATGTTGGCCCGTAGGCCGAGACGACGGGAGAGACCTGTCCCATCCGAAGGCGTAGGGGACGCGACCCTCTTCGTTTCACCGGGGTGAACTCCACACGTGGCGGCTGAGCTGGGGGGCTATGAAGCAAACCCACCCCGGCCCGCCGGCCTCTCCCGGCGGGCAACTCCAGAGAAATGGAGTGTCCAGCCTCTCCTCCAGGAGCTTGGGCATCCGAATCCCAAGCTGTGCGTGGAGGTTGAGCCCGACTATTATCTAGCTGGTATCTCTTTCAACCTTCCGCACCAGCGCAGCTCCTTCCCCCCCAGCGAAGTGCACGTTCCAATATCCTGAACGCCAGAAGCTGTGCACGCGCGACCAGGTCGTCTAAGGCCACCTGGCCTTTGACTGCCACCCAGTCCTTCTTCACCCGACCCCCTACGGATCCCTCTGCGCGGGTTGGTGGGTCCACAGGAGGGCGGGCCCACGTCGTCCCTTCGGGCTGTGGCCGGCCGCCGGCCACCGGTGGGCAGAGGCCCGACCACCAGCGCTCACATTCGAGCCGAACCCCAGGCCTGGCTGCAGGGTGGGGGCCCCGGTTGCCCATACCGGGCCGACGTCACGCGTCCTTGATCTGATACTATCCATAGAAATCTTCTGTTAAACTGCCTCTTTGTTCTGACCCGTCACCTAATACCTGTTTGCCAAGGAGACCCTACCAGCGGGCATGAAGCCCCAGACAACATAGCTCCTAGGATCATTCGGCGCTCAAACAACCCCACCACCGTTAAGGGTGGCAGTTCACGGGTGTTTGAACTCCATGAATGTGACTTTACAAAATGTATCTACCTTTGTAGGCTTCAGGCTGTCTGGGCCCAGAGAAGGAGAAGGTGGAGAAAGATGCCATGGATTTATCTTTAAAGACAGCTTTGTTGGACTCCGCATCACATCGATGGTGGCTCACCAAAGCCTCCAGGAGAAGGAAGACACAAGCTGTGCTTAATAAGCCAAGGAAGGAGCGGTCGACTATTGCCTTCAATGCGATTTGGTGGATCATCAGGTAGGCCCGATTCAGTGCCGAATCTTATCATGAAGAAGTAAGATTTTTCAGGCGTTTACAGAATGTTTGAATATTTTGTTACCTAAAGATAACATTGGTTACACGCTTGAAATAGGAACATAATCACAGAAGAATAGTTCGTGAAACACAACTTAAAATAAACATGCTCTCTGACACATTAAAAATTAAGTATTCTGTATCATCAAATTCTAAAGAGCACATTTCAAACAAAAGTATAATTTAAAGTCCCTATATCATAGCAAAATCGACTTTTTGGAGCTTTTAGCCATGTTGTTATGCTATTTCCTTATACAAAAAACCCCAGGGCGGTTTGGCTTCATTCACGCAGTTCTAAGTTAATCCTCCTGAATCCTGCTCTCTGAGCAGCTGTTCCGCCCTCTCCTGCGTAAATGACTGAAGCTGGTTCAGTTGTGTCGTCACAAACGGAAGTCCTACTACGTCTGTATTTGCATTTGCCTTACGGCCTGGTTTTAATTTATAAAACAGCTTATTTCATTTGTTGTTGTAAGAGAGCAATAAAGGAAAGAAAAAAAAAGAAAAAAAAAAGAACTCTCCGGATGCGTCTTGTGCTGCTCCCACGGAGGCTAAACAAACGCACCATGGCCGGAGGATCATGATCCGAGCAGGTCAGTGTTGTTTTGAAGACTGAGCTCTTTCCTAACCTACTCTTGGACACCGCCTTGCTTTTTTTTTCTTTACCCAACGATAATGTTACGGATCCGCATTTGGCTTACGAGAGGAACAGGACTATTTCAACCTTCCTAAAGAAGCGAGTGCACTCGCCAGAAGTTGGAATTTCTTTTCTGTGGATTCAGCTTAGCTACTACTGTAATATCAACCAAACCTGATGATGGGCTTGGTGAACCTTGGCCAGAATCAAAGTAGATTAACTTTTATAACCAACGCAGTAGTCCCATAACCCGATGGGGAAGCCAGAACTGAACGGTTGAGTCATCAGAAACGCGTCGTTAGCGTGTGTGTTAACCATTTATGAAACTAGTTGCACATGTCAACTCCCTGCTTGTATAACTGCATTATGCTGAAGTAACTTCACTTTTTGCCAGCCCGATATTTATATTTTAATACTGCAAATGTGAATGAGCGGAGAGAGGGGCGGAGGTTAACTGAATCGAAGCGTTTTGTCTTCCGGGTATGGAAAATCCCCCAGAAAATATTATATTTCTCTTCAAAATAGAGTACTCCATAGTGATAGAGGTACAATATATCATATAATGCCTCTATACTTAACTTTGGAATGGCTAAAATAGGCATGATACAGCTCCTTTAAGAAAATTGCATTATATGATGTTCCATGTTGTTGTGTTAGTTATTCCAGTCAACTTCACTGTTTGAATACACATTTTCAATTTCTATTTATGCACTTTTACATGTAACAGTAAAAGCCAACTTTGAACTCAATTGAACTTTAAATCTGAAGAAAACTAAAGAAACTTCTTATTGTGTGTAGAAAAATAACAATTCGCAGGTTTGTCATTACTACTTTCCCCTTTACCTTTTTTTCTGATGTCCCAACAATTTCTGCAGGGCATATTCACAAGTGTTGCCAGGTCTTTGGGCTTAGACACCATCAATTTTCTAGTTCTCATTCAAAAACAAAGTCTACTTTTCTCAAAACAGCCGCAAGGTCATTCCCGGTCGTCGTCGAAGTGCGTTATATTTCTCGACAAAACGGTGGGTAATAAGACTAAAATGTTACAACAGTAGCAATTATCTCCCTTTTAACTGCGCCACCCAAAAAGGCAAACAGACAGAAACTGACTTTGAGTGATACATATCCATATGTTCTTAGACAGCAGCCACATAAAGCTTCCAACATTTTGAATGATTAAAAAATGTTTTTTGATTTTACAGTTCCATTCCGAGCTGTGCCAGGATTTCCTCGCATTTCTCCTGTGCTTGATAAACCTGGTCCAATAACCAATATAGGAACTAGATGCAAGTGGTCAATTTATACTCACTACTGTTCACCTCAGTCTTACGTGTAACGCATCTTCTATATTAAGGCTCGTGCACGAACAGCAATTCGGCCGCCGAAATTAACTACATTTTTGAGTGCAGTCAGGATTTAGAGGCAGTCTGGGGTTCACTCTACACATTAGCGAGATTGCTGGAACATGGTTAAATTTTAACATGTTTAACTTCTGTATAGCCCCAGAAACCAATTACTTGCATTGGCTAATGATATTATGTGCAATTACAAGAAAAAGGGGGGGTTTTTTCCAATTTATTTTAAAAAAGTGGCTTAAATCAAAAACAAATTGTAGGTAAAGGCCACGTTGTAGCCAAGAAGAGCGGCTTTAGCAATTGGAAAAAAATATTTACAGCCAAAAATAACAGAGAAGCTCCGGACCTTAAGCACGCAAGTTGTTTATGGATTGACCACAGGCAGGAGTCCATTACTTCAGCAAAAATATAAGTTTTCCATTACTATATATTAATTTCAATACATTATTTTCTGTTTCTCTGCTCATCAGTAAAAAGGGGCTACAATTGCGTTCACAATTCATCATTTGCACAGTCATTTACGTTCACAATTATCAGTCGCTCAGTTTCCAGCTGAGTCATTAACAACTAAAAAGATGAGGTCCGTGAGTGAACAAAAGAAAAGGTTTTAAACAGACAAGGCAACAACGTCTAGGACAGCGCAGTCATCGCATCGGCGGCGGGCCAGATCACCTTGTAAATAATGAAAACCGTTAACAACCTAGCCTTACTGTGGAATATAAACTGCAGCTCTGCCCCAAACGTACCATCGAAAACGCAGGGCATAACACCGGGTGTGGGGCCATGACAGCGAGACGCACACATCCCTGCACATGGAGCATCTGGGGGCTACATCGTGAACCGCAACCATGATGCCGGAGCTAAAATTTACAAAACCTCCAGTTATGCTGGGTTTACACATAAGCACGATTGCGTTTACGAATGGCATTTTTCCATCATTCGTGACTGTTTCGTTGACATGACTAACGCATCTCAATGGATTCTTAATTTTAGAACGTATCATGTTCGTGACATTCGTGATGTTCCGTGGAGAAAGTTTTTTGGCTGTCAAATCTTCCACGAATGTCACGATTCAACCACTGTTCGTGGACGTCGCAACGGAGCGTGCTTCCATTCGTGATGCGTAGTTGGCGCTTCGTAATTCAGCGTCGAGAGCATTCGCTACAGCATTTCGTAGTGACAGAATCACTGTTTTTCACGCTTCAAAGCGTTCAATAGAAACACATGCTACGCCGAAAAGTTAATGTTCGTACCTGCACTATTGCCAAAGAAAAGTCACACAAAGTTCGGCCACGTCCGCGCTCCAGGCCCGGGACAGCACCTGCCGCTGCCGCTGCCTCATGTGCTTTGAAGTTGTTCCTTCCGCTTTTCTTCCTGCGGTTCGTATCCTCCTGATGTTTTGCCGAGCCAGTTCCTGCCATCCCTATGTGCCGCCCCGCTGTGGAGAACCACGACTGTATATATTTGTCCCGATTTTCCACGCGTTTGTGTAAAAAAACAAAAAACAAAAAAAACAAAGAAGTGCGCCTTCTCCTGTACTTTCTACTGTCCCTGAATGCATCTCCCACGCTGCCATACTTCACTGACCCAAAACAACAACGCGTGGTTACAAGTAGCTGTAAACATGGATAAGTGTATGCGTTTTATTTACAGCTGTAGACATGTAAAACAAGCGCGATGCGGGCGCAGCATGTGGAGACAGGCCTGTTGTTCTGGATTATGCAAAAAAGTTTTTTTTTCCAAATGGGAGCTAATGATCGACCAGACGATGTGAGAATCATGCGATAAAGAGGTGAAGAGTTCTACGAAGATCCCAGAAGATCAAGTGCGCAGTGAGCTGTAGTGTTTTTATTGCTTATTCTGTGGCAGTAAAGTCTGGCTGAATGTGCCGCTGTTGCACCAAACTCATTGCACATAAAGCACGTGTGTTATTGCTATTGTTTGTCTTGATAGATTCAGCGTCGTTGCTCGTGTTACCAACAGTGACAGGATAGTTTAGGTGAACTGTTGTGACAGCCCAATAAACTATTGCTATTCTACCAGTTATATGGCACTGGCCCGACGCTCAGCTGGTCTTTGCTTTAGGTGTAACCCGAGTTTGGCAAGAGCCCAATGGGTCAGGTAGAGAGCACGGCGGATCAACACGCCTCTGCTCGCCTTCCAACCCGTGTATGCGGCAGGCAGTTTGTCCACATATCGGCCCGATTCTTGACAGATTTCTGACAAACTCGACAATTCCCAATGACCCGCAACAAGCTCGGAAACAGCCCGCCGAGCAGCGCGTAGGCAGTCGCCGCCACGTCCCGCAGCAGTGCGGGCATGCCATGTTCGTGGTGCGTAATAATTCGCCTGCCATTTAATCGTAACGCGTAGTAACAGGTCGCAACAGTTTGTGGCGGTGCGTTGAAACCTCTACCCGAATCATCACATTCGTGATCCTCGGCCACGAATATGGGGATTCGTGGCATTCGTGACTTGTCGTCGTTATGTGTAAACCCAGCATTTAGCGGCCAGTAAATAGTTACGTTTAAATGGCAATAGAAATCTATGGGCAATTGCTACCTGTCCTTCGGAGGAGGCGAGGAACGCACTTGACACACTGGCTGGACCAGGAAGTGAAAGTGACGTCAGGGAACAAAGGAGTGAATGCATTGCGCTTATAATTAACCCGTCGGTGCCACCAGCTGGGAAGGAGGAGATGAACACGGCGCCATTGCCACACACCGCACCTCCACTTTTTACTGAGTCATTGTGCTCGATCAAAAAATAGAAAAAATCATTGAGGAAAATGAGGGAAAGATCCGCCACACTATTAGCTCCCAGCTTTTTCAATATAAGCTCACCAAAGTACGTCCACTTGGTGAGCCTTTAATAAAAAGCTGCTGGGAGCTAATAGTTGCGCGCGATCTTTCGTCTTTTCTTCCAAGATTAAAAAATATATTATAAGTGATTCATAAAGTGTATGTTTTTCAAGCCTGGATAACCATTTTTAAACATTGAATACAATTGATATTCAATTCATATGTACATGTAGTCATGATGATTGATTTAAATTCCATCTTTACATTCATAGACTCGCTGACCAATGACTATGACATGTGGCGTATGGATATGCTTATAGATCATTGCTATATCGATGCCAGATATGGAAATTCATCCTACCAATATCACTGCCAGATATAGTATTGGCAACCATCAGTTTTCGTACGCAGCAACTAAGGTAAACTTTTCAAGTGTACCTGTTTGTTTACAGGAATAAACATAATATTCTCCCTTATTTCTCCACAAAGTGGCAGTTTATAAAAGCAAAATGAAAACTATTAGTCAATATTTTTTGCCATTGAAAACACATGTCAGACTAAAGTAAAATGTCTGTCTGCTTTGGAAATGATATTAAGCTATCAAATTACATGTTCCACAGGACGATACCAGGGCGTTGTGGTTTGCGAGTCTTCAGCCTAAAACAAGGCCATGATGTCGGCAGTGTGTCATTTGATAATCACAGTCGATTTCTTCTTCTCCTCAGCTCCACCAACTCAGAGGTTTTTACTCGAGACCTGGCAAATGTTGCCTTCCACTGTGCTTTTGATCTCACAGCCAACTAATGTAAAGCATACTCCACCACCCCAGCAGAGGTCAGTAATGTATCAGTTATCTTTTTGGTCATGAAAAATTCTCAAAGAAATATGTTGCCAAAAGGAAACATTTTAATTTCACATTTAACGCTTAATAATACACCCAGCGGACCAAAGCTACAAGAATGTCATATCTTTTCAATAAGTCCTAATCAACAGGATATGCAAGTTTTACACATTAATGAGACAGGATATTTAGTCTTCTGAGATCCATGCGGAAAATAATGTCGGTCTTTGAAGCCCCTGTACCCTGAAAAAACATTCTTATTGTAATAATGTTTTTCTCCCATCTAGGGCTTGATATAAATGGGGAGAGATTGGCCCAGAGGGGAAAATGGCGGTTTTAGAAGCATAGTCGATAAATGTCCAAGGTGGCCTGTCCATTGAGGTGAAACGAAACAGGGCGTCACTTGTGAAGGGAGGGCAGACGTCCACTTCATTACTCACACACTGACTCAAATCAACAGCCGGCAGGTAACAAACAGACAATTAAGATCATATGAACAGGTCAGAACGAGAAGTGGCGATAGAGGCCCTGCCGATTCCCCCCCTTGTGACTGTCCCTTACTCGCTCTCGCCAAACCTGTTGCTCGTCGCCTCGGCATTACACCCAACAGTCTTACTCTTGGTGCCTGCTAGCTCTTGCCCGGCAAGTTTTTCGCCTGTTTCTTTGTGAGCGAGAGGAGGCATTTTTACCGAGGGAACGCAGCCTACAGCAGAGAGGACAGCAGTAGCCTGCTGGGTAATAGGGAGAATTGGGAGAGGCTTTAACTGGGCTGCAGCAGGGAGGCTGGGCTGCTGTTCCAGATTAAACTAAGTAACACAAGGTGCTAACTGTGAGGTAAAATCTAATTTCAAAAATAACGACTGATATATCAAAATCAGACAAAAAGTTTGCAGATCAAACTTTTCATTCTTGTGGCAGGAAGATTACCATTTGACGATTGAAGTAACACAGAGTGGTGTAAGGTGAAACACCCCGTCTGCTTTAGTTGAAGTTGGTGCAGTCCAATCCAGCGGGAGAATTACTGTCTGCAAAATGACGTTCTGCACGAGTATAAGAGGGAAAAGGCAGGAAAGGTAGAAAAGTGGACAAATACATCAAAATGATGTATACATTAACTTGGTGCTCAGATCTGGAGTTGTATCAGGCTCCAAAACAAGTGTGTGCCAGCGGCCCATGGAAGAGAGAAAGCATTGGAAAAAGTGTCAAAAGCCGTGTTTGAACTGGTGACCTTCCTGCCCACCTGAGACAGCGCACTATCACTGAGCTATAATTCCATACCAAATTGGCCTGATGTGGGCTGAAATTAGGTCCCAGCACACCACTGGCAGGAGAGGCGGTCATGTCAGCGTCATTTTCCCCCCACCATTTTCTTGGATTGTTTTCGACATTTTCCCCCAGTGTTGCCTCAATTGTTTCTACTGTCCCCCCATTTCTTTTTCTTTAGTTCCGCCTTATTTTGAAACTGTTCTTTCCCCATTTTTAATGAGTGGACCATAGCGCCAATTCATATTACTTACCCAGTAGGTGCCCAGTCCAAAACCAAAAAACAAAAAAACAAAAGAGTTAGGTTGCGATTTGATCCTGCAGTTCTGCATGGTTTGGGAGCCCGGTGCTCTACCTATAGCAACCTAAACAGGCAGAGCGAAATGGCACAGCCAAACGTATATTAATCGTATGAACGCCCCGTGCGTGTTGTATTTGCAGAAAACGGCCAGTAACGGTTTTACAGTTTTAGGCGCAATATTTTGACAATCATTTGGCGCCCAAAGATTTGAGAGGGTGCTCCAGCCCCACAAGCACCCTCCCTGCTCAAGATGGTTTTCTGAGCAGATGTGTTGAAAAACTCTGGTCACTGGTTTCATTTTCTCATTAATGATCAGCAATATTAAGTCGGTATAAACGTCATGAACAGTTATTGAGGATTTTTAAATGCATTTTATTTTTACATTGTTTTATTAAGGGGGGGCGGGGGGGGGGCACTGCAGACAATCTTTATATGCGGAACTTCCAAACAGTTTCATATTTTAAAGTTTTAAATTGTTGTTTCGTTTTTTTTCCCCAGAATAATATGCAATCCCCAAACAAATTAATTAAATTAATATTTGACCTATTTTTTTTATTATTGTTTCAGTTTGCAACATCCAGATTAGATATTTTTTAATTACTTTACACAATAAACGCCTTATTTATGTAGGCTATAATTGTATAAATAATGTAAATTGACTAAAATGTAAAATTTTTAATTTTTGTGTTACTGGCAAAAGTTTGCTAATATATGTTAAAAAAAAACATCTTTCCACTTTGCCTGTAGATGCTCACCCCTTTTAATTTCATATGAGGTTGTTTAATTGCTATAAATGCTCACAACCCCATGTTCATGAGCTACTTTCCTGTGATTGACATCGAGTTAACTCGTTCCAAACGTTGAAAAGCCGAGGCCACACTCCAGTGGAACTCCTCAAGTCCGTTCCTCTGACTCTGCCACTCCGCAAGTCCGTGTACCAGGAGTTCAACAAGTATGGAGGTCTTGCACTTGAGAATGAGAAACGGCCAATATTTTGGTTGAGACCCATATAGTAGGAGGAACACACAGAGAAACGGACAGGAAACAGTCAATGAGAACTTCCTGTGATTGTACAGTCCAAAAAAGCTGAATTTGGAGTCAAAGACGTCCACATTTTTACTACCCCTTCTGTGACAGAGGGGTAGTAAAAAGATGTAGCGAGTCTAAAGTGTGGGTTTTGCTATAAAGGGGGGAAATTGACGAATTTCAGGAGAAACTCTGACAGAGACCAGCATTGGTGCCAGGCTAAGAACTCTGGCTATTTTCACAGAGGGATGGGTGGGCCTCTTACAAAGCACTTGGAAAACCATTTTTAAAACATAATAAGAGTTCAGACGGTTTCTGGATTTTCATCCCAAAATGACTTCCTGTGCCGTCCGGGCATGGGCGCTCCCAATGTCAGTGTTTGTCCTGATGTCCCCTTTCACTGTACCAAAATAGGTTTAGGCCTATGCTGAAAAAACGAGCGTTTTTATTTTGAATAGGGGCCCAATTTTGAGGGAGCGCTGTCGAGCCATTTTTTTTGGGCGTGGCCAATTCGTTCTATTTCCATAAATTTTCACGCCATCCAAATGTCTTCTGCCCAGATGTTTAGCGGGGTCAAATGCGATCGTTAGAAGGAGAAAAATGTTAGAAACCAAAAACAATATCCCCTTAGCCGCGGACTGCGTCCGGCTCGGGCCTAATAATAATAATAATAATACATTTATTTAGATTGTCAAACAATTCTCATGTAGTGCTAGAGTAAAATAGAAAATTCTTCTTTAGGGGTATGAATGAAGACAAAAGATGAAGCACATATTGTAATCTTCTAATGATTCGGCTTTATCTTGTCCCCAAACCTTTCTAAATGTTTGACAGTGTGACAGTGATCATTTCATGAACAAAGGACAGTAGATGTGTCCCATTGGAGATCGTCGTTTGTGATTTTTTGGGACCTGGATATTCGCGAAAGGAAAGTTCCTGTGGCCTATTTTCAGACAGCTGCCGTTGGACGACAAAGCTGAATGAGTTTTAGGTGCGTCTCTCAGTCACATGTGCTTTGTGTGAAGACTGAGTCTGACTGTGTCTGCTGTCATTTCAGTTGTTAATTTGGATTATGAGGAAGAGACGAGCAGGCATCAACAGTCAAGGTCAACGGCCAAGAGGTCACCGTCAGCAGGTTACAAGTATGCGGCCTTAGGTGCTCATAGATGGTGGAAGCCGATTATTGCAAGTAAAATAACTAGTGTAATACTCAATTGAAAATTTTAATTTAAATTTGCAAATAAAAACAAACAAAGGCATTCTGTAGGCTAGGAAAAACGGACATTATATTTGCAGGTGGAATTATTGTGCAAAAGTTCATTTATTTCTGCTAATTCACCTTTCAAATGTTAACTGATTATATGATATTAGTCTCATTACATGAAAGTGACATTTATTTCAAGCATTTGTTGTTATAATTTTGATGACTATGGCTTACAGCTCATTTTTCAAAATATATTCTAACTTTCTGAGATTTTTTAATTCTGGCGGTTTTACAAGCTGATCCATAATATCAAATTATAACAAATAAAGGCTATACATATGTCACTTTGCATGTAATGAGTCTATCATATATAATTTCACCAGTTTAAGTTGAATAAACAGAAAATTAATTGCATGTTTTAACGACTTTTCCAAATTTTTCACCTGTATTATAATTTAATACATGCACTGACTGCCAATTCCCCTGCAATTTGGGTTAAATGTAGAGGCTACAACAAAGACTACACTGCATCGTTGTAATCTGTGTATCTCTCTCTTT